>CM060934.1:810845206-820845206 GCA_030765085.1 Allium cepa
TATATATATATATATATATATATATATATATATTGATTTATACAGTAAAATAAAAATAAAGAGGGAAGTATATATATAGGTAGATAGAAAATTTATAGAGTAAAAAAATAATATATATATATATATATATATAGGTGAAGTTTCAATTTTAATATATATACACGACTATTTTAATTTGATTATATATATGTAAGTTAGAAAAAAATTGGATACGGATAAGGTTTTGAAAATATATATGTATATGAGTTTTAAAATGTTGAAAAAGTATGTAAGATTGAATTATGAAGCTATATAAATTACTTTATAATTGTATGAGTTTCAAAGACAAAGAAAATATATATATACACACACACACACACACACATTAAGATTTAAAAGCAGAAAATTACCTGGTTTGAAGAAGAAAAATGGTAAATGAAGATACATAAAGTTTGGAAAAAGAAAATAAAGAAATATAAATGGCTAGTTTAGATTAAATTGTTGGTTAATTAATTTATTAAATTGTAAATTTCTATAGTCCCTCTCAGATGTTAATAAGTCATATAATGATTATACAAGGTCATTAATCGCGAGAATCAAGCTAGGGATGAAGTGGGCTACAACTAGGAAAGGTGAGTTATTCTCACTCAGTTGAATTTAAATTTAAATTTAAAATGATTAAATTTAAATAATTATTTGAATGGTTGAATTGATTGATGTGCTATAGTGTGGCATATTTTGTAATTGATATTTTATATTGTGCTAACATCTGTGGATGTAGGGAAAACAGGTTGGAGGGATCCAACTGGACCCCTCAACATGTATTTAAATTAATTAATATTCTCTGTTGTGATTACTTGATATTCTATGATGAATATATTGGAATATTGAATGCTATGGTTTGATTGACTATATTTGGGTATAATGGGTTACCAAAAATATATAAATTGGATTTTGGAAAGAAAATAAAAGAAGTGAAATTGTAAGCGAAATAATTATATAAAATTTGAATAAATTAAGAATGAGTAGAATGAAATGGAAGTGATATCACAATACTAATAAATAACTTCGTGTATGAAAAGATTTTGAATAATTGAAAATTAATGAATTGTAAAATCAAGTGATATTATTTCAAAGGAATAAAGAATTATTTAAAAATTTAAAGTTCAAATTTATTTAAAAGAATAAAGAAGTAATTTGAGGAATCTAAATTGGTATTTCAGTTACAAATATTTTAAATCATAATTAAGGAAATAAATATAAAATTAATGGATTTTGGAATTGAAAAGGAAGTAAATTGGGAATCAATTTGGAAATTGATTCAAGTGTTTGGATTGGAGATTTAAAGATGAATGTGAAGAGAAGTATATTTCTCTGGATAGCCAAGTACGTTTAAAGAATTTTTTTAAATATAAGATAAAAAGTTTTTAATGTTGTTTTAAAAAGTATGTTCTAGGAATTTATTATTTCTAAATATCTAAATTCTAAAGCAAATATTTTCAAATCTATTATCGTAGTAATTACTTAAAAGGTAACTTAGTATTTTGTTTTAAGAGTGAGAACCTTGTTTATATTTTATAAAGTAACCTTACTTTTAAATATTCATATAGTATGTATTTTTAACCAATTATTGAAGTAGTTTTAACTTAAATGTTTTAAACTAAATTCCAAAGTAAGTGTTTTGTTTAATCTGTTATCGTAATAATTATTTAAAGAATGATTTGGTATTTTGTTTAAAGAAGAAAATCTAGTTATATTTATAAAGTAAACTTATTTTAATTATTTCTAAAGCATTATTTTAAATTAAGTACTAAAGTAAAAAAATTCTAAATTAAATGTTAAACATATTTTACAATAAAGTGATTTGAAATTATTTTAAAAATCTAAAATCTTGTGCTTGGTGATTTGGAAATAGAAATATTTGGAATTTATTCCGAGAAAGGAAGATAGTTTGAATTTTTTTTTCAATAAGGGTTTGAAAAGTGAAAATATATCTCGTGAAGATATTTTTGAGATAAATAAACAATTTTGGGAAATTATTGATTATGTGATGGATGTGTGAATATTAATTGATAGTTAAATCACCGACTATCAATATTGGACAAAAGCATTAATCGTTTCGAAGAGACCGGGATCGAGATTTATTTCTCGAAAACCACTTCGATCCGGTTTGTACGTTTCGTGGAAACGAGTTTGGATTCGAAGATGGATCAGTGAAGTGCAAGGGCTAGTCGCTACTAATCCTGAGGATATTTCCAAAGTGGATGTAGTAGGAGTAGTGCCTTCGGTTCCGTTCAAACCCGGGACAGACTTGTATGGATGAATGCTTTCGGAACATCGTCAGGTGTGCAATGGGCACTCTAAGGGATATGTTCTAAACAAGTAACACTTAGCCTCAAGCCCCATCAAATGGGAATGAGTGAAAATCAGGGGTTATGCAGCAAGGCTAGGTGGGTAGCACCCTAGCAGGGTGAGGCCATCCCTGTCTAGATGTCCCTTTTATTTCGGCTTAGTAGGCGGTTGCTGATCCCAACCGTGGAGTGATCTCACTCGGGATTATCCAGTAAGGGGTAGTCCCGGTCTTTTGTTGCAGGGGAGCGAGCGTACTCCTCGGTACTGTGATAGGTGGTACCCCAGTGCCTAGTCATTAGTTGGAAATCCATTCTCCCTACGAGCCTTGTACGAGTTTTGTTTGTATTACCCACTCTGTGGCTAGTAGCTGGAATTTAATGAATGTAACAATTTCAGCTATTTTATAAGTATTTGTATATAGACCCTATTATAATATCAAAGGATTTCTATAAAAAAAAATTTAGCTATCGTAAGGTAATAACCCGACATGTTTATTTGTGGTGCGGTCTTACGAGATGCTTTTGTTTTCAAAGGATTTTTGAAACTTTAATAATCAATTGAGTGTGATTTTATCATGCTGGTATTCCAGACTGACTCGGGTATTATTTAACTGTAATGCTCGGGTCAGACCGAGTATTATAGGATACATAATTTGATGCTGTAGAGCTCAAGAGACGAGCTGGATGACGATACGTACTTTCGTGCTTGTTTTATATATATTCCGCTGTGAAGAGTAGCTGTGTGTTCAGTTGTATGTTATTGATGTTGAGTTGTGATTGATGTACTCTGATGATGTAATATATAAACAGATATATTTGTTTTGGTGTAAAGATATGTAGATATCTATTATATTTTATTCCGCTGCGATGGTAAGATTCTTTTGTTGTTTTCTGTTTTCTCTTCTTCTACCTCTTCTTCTTTAACCCAAATGGTTTGTATTTCTGTTCAACTTGAGTTGATTGTTGTAGAATAGTGTTGACTCAAGGGGGTACGGATTTGCGGGTCGTTACAGTTTACTTGGTCTAATGGGAGAGAATCCCCATCGAATGCATTTTTAGATAGATTTTTTTATTAACACTGAAGTAGAAGATAAATTTCATATTTGTTAAGTTATTGGGCTTTCGAAAAAAAATTGATCATTTCCCAATTATCTTATCTTGTACTAACCACAATATTAGAAGTAAAAATCTTGGATTTAAAAAGATGTCGTTGTTAAAAAATAATTTTAAAGACTTAATAGCAAACATATGGTTTTTTATGAATAGTTACAATTATAAATTACTAGGTAACATTGCTAAAGTATTTGTTAATAAGCTTAGAGAATTAAAATAATTTCTAAACAAAAGGAATAAAGATGTTTTTGGGAATATTAGAAGTAAAAAGGAAAATTTAATTAATGAGATTTTAAAATTGAATAAAATTGAAGAATCAAGGAAATTGAACACTTAAAAAAATCTGCTTTCAAATTTAAAAGAGAAATTAAATAAAATTATTTTACAAGAAGAAGTAAAATAGAAACAAAGGTCTATAATCCAATGGATAGATGAGGGTGATTTGAACACTATCTTTTTTCACAAAGTAGCTAATGGTAGAAAACACAGTAATGCTATTAATCAAAAAGAATTAAATAAAGAGTTTACCAATTGTTATATATTTTTGGAAGTAAGAAAGGGTTTAGAATTAGGGCTAATTGGGATGAATTGTATACTGAAGACATGAAGATTGATTTAGTTGAGATTGATGTTCTTTTTATAGAAGAAGAGATTTTAAAGGCTATAAAAGATACGCTTAATGATAATCACCAGGACCATATGGCTTTCTTATTTTATTTTATGAAACTTTTTGAAATGTTTTAAAAGATGATATAATTAAAGTATTTAATGAATTTTATAATGGTTCACTACAATTAGGCAGATTTAATTTTTCAAATGCAATCTTACTACATGAAAAAATAGGTGCTGATCAATTGAAGGATTTCATACCTATTTCATTATCAAACTATTCTTTTAAAAAAAATTCTTAAGTTTTAGCTAATAGATTAAATACTAAAATGAATAAATTAATAGATAATACCCACACCTTTTTCATTAGTGGTAAAATTATTAAGATGGGGCTGCTATAGTCAAAAAATTATTAATAAAATTTAATTGGAATGAATTACTTTCGGGTTTAAGAATTATTTTTTATAAAAGTTCAGTACTAATATTAAATGATATAGCTAATGTAGAGAACAAGTTGCAAATACATCAAACTGTAAAACGATGAAGTTTCCTATAGAATATTTAACATTTCTGATAAGACCCCAAAAACATAAACATGATGATTGGCTAACCACAACAGACAAAATCAATAAAAGATTGACTAAATGGAATGTTATTATTTACTGAGGGCGGGTCGGAAAGTTCTCATTAACTTGGTTTTATCTGCTTTGCCTATATATTTGATGTCATTTCATATTTTTCCTAAATAGGTTATTGATCAAATTAAAAGTGATTTTTTAAGTTGTGGTGAAAACCTAAAAAATAGTTCTAAATGTCTGGTTAATTGGGAAATGTTTTGTAAATCCAAAAATGAGGGAGGGCTTGGGATTATAAATTTGCATAAGTTAAATATATCCCTATGAGAAAAATAGTTATGGAAATTTAATGATAATAAAGAAAGGTTATTATGGAAAGAAATAATATCTAATCAATGATATGGTGGTTCATATAATTTACATCATGCTTTCATTAGTAATACAAATAATACTTCTCATTTTTGACAATTGATAATAGTACATTTTGATACTTATAATTTAGATATTAACAATGAGTGCATTTAAGGAATAACATTTCATTTTCATATTATTATTGGATTAAAAAACTTCATGTTGGATAAAGTAGATTTTTGAGAATTATATGTCTGTAAATTTAAAAATGCATTGATATTAGAAATATACAAACCTAACATGATTTTTCCATGAGAATTCAGTTTTAATCATATGCTAGAAGGTACCACTATATCTCAATTTGCCTTACTGTGTGCTAAGCTATATTTTTACGATAATGACAATGTAAACGACTTTAAAAAATGGCATTAGGATAAAAGTAAATTTATACATCTCGTTTATTTTATAAATTTATAAAATTCTAAAGAGAAAAATCTAATATTTTAAATACCTTTGGAAAGTTGATGCTCCACCAAAAGCAGAAGTACATATGTGGTTAGTTATACATAGAAAGTTAAACACTATTGAAATGCTAAACCAAAAAATATATTTAATGATGATAATTGTATTTTCTGTAATAATAGAACAGAGATCATAAAGCATTTATACTTCGAATGTCATAATACTAGGTTTATTCTTTTAAATATTTTTAGTACATTTGGTTTCAATATAACAAGAATATTAACTGTGAAATATATTGGAATAGCATTAGATCTTATTTAAGGATTCAATAGATTTTCACTAGATATTATTTTCATAATTACGTGCTGGTATATTTAATTTGTTAGAAACTAAAGAGTGTATAATAGAACTAGTATTAACTTAGAAAATAATGTATATTTATACACACACATACAAATATATTATTAGTTCATTTTGTTTGAAATGGGTCTTTAAATCCAATTATTAGTTAAGTAACATGATACGGTCAAAAAGTTCCTTAAAAAAGTAAAATTTCATATTGATCTTTTAAAGTAGAATATTATTCTACATAATAGAAGAAATTGCAATAGTTTAATCTTTAAACATTTTCCTACTAGCATTTATGATAAGTTGTTTTTGTTAGAAATTTTATTTTGAGTTAGAAGTATCATTGTGTTTTTCATAATTTCTCAATTGTAAGTTTTTTTAAGTAATCAAATTTTTATTATGGCCTTTAATATTTCTTATTGTTTTATTCATTTCGTTGTTTCTTTTATTTTTATTGCATATATATACACACACACATATATATGTATTGGTCTTACGCTTTTTTTATTTTTTGCATTTATAGATATGTTCATGATCAGGATGGATTTAGCCAATTTTTTGGGATGATATCTCATTAGTTTTAGTGGTTTTTTGTGTTTTTTCAACTTTTTCTTTGTAGGTTTGGGGTCTTTTTATTATTTTTATATTGTGCAAGGTGAGTGTCGCTACCTGTCAAGTATGTTGATAGTTATTTTTATTGAGTGTAGAATAAAATACATAAGTGCTCTTCTCTTCTAAAAAAGGATCACTCAGTTCTCTCAAAAAAGGTCTAAACCAACTTGTGTTGGAAAGATACGATAGTTAGGATTTTAGATATACTGTTTAGAATTTATGCTAATATGAAGTTCTAACCTATTTTAGGCAAATTAGTGGGTGATTAGTGTAGCCCATTAGCCCAATTCAGAATTAAGATTAATATCACTTCCTCCTAGTCATCATAGTCATTCCTTTTTATTTCTAATTACCTCCTAATCTCCATTAATCCAAAATTTACCTAACTCCATCATTTCTTCAAGTTAATTATCCTAAATCAGAAGGAGATCAGCAAAGGGTAGCTACAGATCTACTATTCTTGCACATTAGAATTTACGAAGCTTGCTGTCTTACTTCATATATGCTTATGATTCAGGTAAATTGGTACAAGGTGAATTATTTTATTTTTCTTATTATACTATGCTTATATCTGTATAGGAAAAATGGAATTTTTGATATGATTATTAAAGTTTAAATACTCAAAACTTAGCTAAGATATTAGTAACACTCTAGAAGCAAATTTAACGACATGGATTGTTATTTCATTCGTTTTACACTATTTACCGACTATAATTGTCATTTCATAAGAAATCAAATCTGGGGTGATATATGCTTGTAAATTGTGTTTGGATAATTATATGCATTTCTTGGATGTTATAAGATGATATTTGATAGTTGTATGAATTTTTTTGATGTGTATGCTAGTTGTTTTGCATAGTTAGAAATATGGTATGTCGTTTGGTGCACGTATCATCAAAATGTTAGATACATGATGCAGCTGGAGTATGGTCTAGTTTGAAGACCCAGAAGACCCTAAAACAAGTTGCAAGTGGTTTGGAGTTGATTTGGTAGCTCAAATTATGGTTGTCATTGATGGTCAGTTGTGGTGAAGTATGGCGGGTAGTGAACAAAAAATAGTTGGTGATGGTGTTTTTCGAGTCATGGCATGGTCTACTTCGTGTCTTGGAGCATGGAACTTCGGGTTAAGGCCTAGGAAGTATGGCCAGTGGTAGAATTTGCTACTTAGAAATTTTAGTTGGCAAAAATTGTGTCAACATTTAGGAGCTTCGAGTCAAGGAAGATGGAACTTCGGGTTTTTGATGGACAGGCTAAGGGAAGACATAGGGGAAGGAATTTTGAATATAGGTAAAAATATGAGAAAGGCACATGGTCAATACCTATCATATGCACTCCGAGTTTTTTGCAATCGTACTACGAGTCTGGATAAGGAAAGCTTTTGGTTGCCTTTGGGGCAAGGTGACTTAGCTTGGACTTCAACTTGGCCGAGTTTAGGTGGCTGCACATGGTCGGGGCGGGCCATATATGGTCGGTGCGGACCATGTTGGTGGTTTTGGAAATGAGAATGAGGCACCTTGGAGAAGCAAGCGATGCTTAAGAGGTGGTGTCGCATGCATCCATTCGTTTGTTTTTATGATTGTGAAGCGATAAAGAACAGTGATTAACGATGAGGAAAAGGCATGTTGCTTTGATGTGATGACTTTGGAACTATGACAATATGACTCTATGACATAGAATGAACATGCAGAGATATTCTAAACTTTGATGACACGACGCATTTGATTGAACACTTCAAGTGGGAAGTATATGTTGGGGACTAGGGTATTCCAAGGAGGCACGGTCGATGGAAAAGTGATGTGATGGGTCATGGGATGTTTCAAATAGAGTTGCATGTAGCAAGGATCATTAATGACTTTGGATGAGGGTGTCTAGTATGGCAAGGGTTTGTGAGGATGTTCACCTATGTACCATGGACCACGGAATAGTCTAGCCTGATCTTGGAGACAGTACTTATAGGATAGGTATGTGAGTAGACATCAAACTCAACTATGATATGGGTGCCACCATGTTGGAAGTCGTTAATACAATTATCACTTATCCAAAAGACTCACGAAAGTCATGACAAAGTAAAGATTTTTGGAAAGTTATAGTGACGAAGAGCTTGGGAAGGTCATGGTGAAGTACAATTTGGGAAAGTCATAGTGGCAAGAGACTTTGGCAAAGTTGTAGTGAAGCAAGGCTTTTGTAACAATCATAACGAGGTGAGATTTGGGGAAATCATGGTGATGCATGGGGACGCAAGACCTAAGTAAAAGCCATAGTGATATGAGACCTCGATGCGAAGAATTACTATATGTGGTTCGATTGCTATGATTGGTATGATTGTTTTGTGATGTACGGATGTCTTATGATGTTGGTATTTTAAAGATTGGTACATCGACACCAGTATTATAATTAATATACTATACCCACATGACAATAATGGCAATGTAGCATATATAGTGTTACGTGCTAACTTTATAGATGTAGGGATATGTCGGGTATGATTATCCATACCCTATGTCCTATACTATATCAATATTTATAGAATTTTGAGATTGTTAATCGTTTACACCAGACTTTTGTTTGACTTGATATTTAATGCTTTGCTTCGTATTACCTCGGGTGCCCTTAAATGGTAGACTAGATAACAAGCTTGAGCTAGCACGTGGAGCTATTCAGAGAATAAGCAGGAGTAACGCTATTATTTTTATTACTAAAGTTGTTACTTATTCCACCATGTGACATTATGGAGCTTTATCAGTGCTTTACTTTATTTAAAGATGGATTTCCTTTGAGTTTATTTTGATGACGTATAAATATACACAATTTTCTTTATATGACTATCATGAACCTTATACTTAAATGTTTGTTTTATTTCATTTGGTTATACTTATCTATCTCATCTATTTTTATATCTACGTTGATATTTTTTTCAATACATTGTGAAATCTACGGCATGTTATGGTTGGAATTTTAGTTATTTTACCCTTGATAATCATCTAATATCGATCGTGTATAGTTGCAGCACATTCTTTGAGCATATAAGGTATTGAAGGTGCAGAGCAGTCATTACATATGTACTCTAATCTCAATGGATGTATTGATATTCTTTCTCAAAACATTTTGACTAGGAATATTTTAAACAATGTGGTGTTCTATATTATGATAATTTTCTCATTATTACAATTTTGTGTTATTATCATTACACAACATATTATTTAAGTATTTTTATTTAATAAACTTTAAAGTAACTACTTAACTGATATATAATAATGTATATAATAGAAAACTAAACACCTTTATTATCAATAAGATTGGTTATACATATAGTATATATAACAAATTACATAATTTTCCATAGGGGATACATCTTACTCTCTTAGTCTTCCACATGCACCAATGATTAATTATGTAATCTTAATCCCATTCCTTTGATCTGTGTTCTCAAAGCTTACCGAGCCAATCCCTTTGTGAATGGATATTTTATATTTTCTTAATTATCTACTGTTAACCAATGCCCCTCCGTCGTTGTCAAATTGACTTTATCAAGTGGAATATTTGGTTTTTTTAACTTCTTGTGAGATCTAGGTTCTTTCGTTTATATGTATCACGATAGTATTATTATGTAACAATGTCTTATGATTCTTAAAATTTGGAATCACTCTAACTCGGTCATAAATTTGTGAACCTATACACGTACACATACATACATAACACACATGCACTTTGCTTTTATTGCTGCGCTTATTAAGACGATGTAGTTAGCCCATTGGTTGAATTAGCCACAACTCTAATTTAGAACATTTTCAACTTAAATCTCCTTAACTAAGGCTAAACATGAATTTAGGATTAACATACTTTGCTCGAAATCTCTTATAAATTTTTAGTCCGAACACTCCTTCGTAAGGGTTCTTTGTTTCTATAAAAAATTCTCTAGTATTTCAAAAATATTCGAGAATACTCTTAATTACTATTTACTTATTGTTATCTCGCCTTTTTAGCAAGGCCGTGATACCAAAAGATTGACCAAGAAACTAAAAATAGTTCATCTCAAAGCAACTCAACTAGTCAAAGAGCATCAACGACCTAGTGGTCAACAACCTAGAACGACTCAACTGGGAAGCGACCTAAAGCATAGAGCGGGTCAGCAAGGGATGCGACCTACTGCATTAAAATCATCCAATGAGCTAATGGATCAGAGACCCAATGAGCTAAAGCATTCAACGACCTAATGACTTAATGACCTAAAAGTTCCAGCGATCTAACGAGTTAAGAACCTAACGACTTAACGAGCTACAACCTAGCAAGCTCCAAAGCTCAACCGAATGCACTGCCTCTTCCATTAGGACGCTCGCGACCTAAACCACATGCTTTCTTCCGATAGGTCGCTCGTGACCCAAGCAAGAAGATTCCCTCTTCTATTAGGTCGCTCGTGACCTAATCAAGCCATGGTAACTCTTCCGCCTCAACATACTTAATCGCTCACGACCTATAACCAGCCCGACCTAAGCCCAGTCTCTCTTGCAACTCCTTAGGTCGCCACTCCCTTTGCTGTAACTCCTTAGGTCGCCACTCCCTATGCCGCAGTTTCTTAGGTCGCTCGCGACCTATAACATGGACGACCTAACGTAGAATTTCCCTATAAATAGTTCACCTACTCCGCATTCAAAGGGGGATGGGAGATACTACTTGGAAGGCCGATACTCTGCAGTTTTCTTGACTCCTTCAACACTTTAAGCGCCAAAGACACTTCAAAGACCTTTAGAAGAGATCAAGTTCATTGAACATGAATTCAATAGGCTTTCCTACATCAAAGTTCTAATGATTCTCCTGAGTGATGTTGTAATTGAAGAATTGTTGTAAAACTTGTAATAAATTGAAGAAAAGAAAAGATTAAGCGGACGTAGGCTTGACTTTGAGCCGAACCACTATAAAAGTGTTGTCTCTTTGTTATTTTCTGTGATTTTCAGCTTACTTTTAGTTCCTGTATCGACGGGTGGTGCTTTCACTATACAACAACTTACACCAGGGTGTTAGCGTGCACGATTTGGCGCTAACATTTTTGGTGCTTTCACTGAGAATTGAACTCAGGAGCGCTTTCATCATTGCTTCGTAAAGATTTGTCGAGAGACTCTCTTTAAGAACCAGAAGTCTATCCGAGATTTTGGCTCCGGGAAGAAAAACAAGTAGAAGACATAGATCAGAAAGAAGTCAGCACGAAGGGAGTCAAGGAGCTTCCTCAGGAGAGAACCAAACTTCAGTCTTCATCACCAGGGATGAGATGGAGACAATGATGAAAAGGCAAGAGGAGTTGATCCAGAATTTGTTTCAACATATTGGAGAATTTGGAGCGCAAAATCAAGGAGCGACTAGAATTCAGAACAGAGCAGGACTATTCGGGGCAGCACCAGAGCTAGGGGGCACTCATCTAGAGCACACTGACCCAATACCAAGAAAAACATCTGGTGGATTCGAGCAGCATGGCATTGACAGAGAACAGGAGCTCAATCAGGAGAACAGATTCCAGAATTCCCTCGTGAACTCGAGGGGCAGGCCGAAGGCAATGGACGAGGACTACAACTAGCAGACAACGACAGATTGGTAGAAATGGTCAAAAGAGCTATGAGAGGCGGCTTGGTAAACAAGGACTTGGAAGATGTGAATATGAGTCCTTTTACCACAACAATCAGGCGAGCTAAGAACCCACCAGACTTTAAGCTACCATCGTTGGATATGTATAATGGAAGGACAGGCCCTACAACTCATCTGACAAAATATATGAGGCATATGGAAGTGTTGGGGGCATCAGAGGAAGTTATGGCCCGGTGCTTTCCATTGTACTTGACAGATATTACGACACTTTGGTTTTGACAGCTGGAGAGTGGAACTATCAGAACATGGAGTGATTTTACTGAAAGGTTTATGAGGTAATTCAGGGTCCACATTTCGAGACCCAAAAATGTGATGAGCTTGGCAGCATTGAAACAGAAAGCTGGGGAATCTTTGAGAAGTTTTTTGACACGGTTCAATGCAGCCGCAGCATCGGTGGACCGACCGGATCCATCCATGGTCTTGATGGCAGCTGTGTCGAGCATAGCTGACGGTACAGAATTCAAGAATTCGCTGACAAGAGATCCCCCCATGGATCTAGGGGAATTTTATCATGAGGCCGAAGGATTCTTGCAGTTAGAGGACGCAAAAGCTGAAAGAGAAAAAGGAGAAGGAATCGACGTTTATGTAATCAAAGGTGAAAATCCTCCTGAAAAAGGTGTAGAATCCAGCAAAGGTAAACGAAAGGTCGAGGTAACAGCGATAGATCAGTATGACCGCGAAGGGAACCAAGATTCACCTCATACACGGAGTTGATTGAGACTTTGGAGCGGATCTACCAAAACACCAAGGGACAGGTTCCTTATCGAAAGCCGATAAGGAGAGATCCAACCAGCAATGAGAGAAAGTTGGACAAGTATTGCTCGTTCCATAAGCTGAATGGCCATAGTACAAATGACTGTAGACACTTAAAAGACGAAGTCGAGAGGCACATCCAGGATGGTTTGCTATCACAGTATGTGAAAAGGAGGACAGCAACGGTGGAACAAGAATGACCACCACATGCACCAACTGAAGGCGGCTCAGGATCGAGGCGTCAGCTTATTATCAGTTAATTGAGACTATGACGAATGAGTGGAAAACTCTACATCGACACTATTAGGTTGTTCACACATGTACGGGACCACGAACGATCCCCAGGCATGCTCTGATGCAACTATAAATCGTATCGATGTAGGTGTTTGCACTCGGACGTCACTACTTTGCTTTCGTGTTTTACTTATGATGTTTGAATTTGACTTTGTCAGATATTTTTGCCTTAAAACTCTTCAGTTGGATGAATATTGGGCTTTGATATATTTTAAAAGGCTAAGTCACTTACACATGTACGGGGTCGCGAACGGTCCTTAGGCATGCTCTGAGTTGGCTAAGCTTCTTACACATGTACGGGGTCACGAACGGTCCTTAGTCATGCTCTGAGATGACTAAGATACTTACACATGTACGAGGTCGTGAACGGTCCTTAAGCATGCTCTGGAATGACAGTAAATCATCTTGGCAAACGATCCAGGAACTCACCCGAATGTGAACCTGGAATCGATAATACTAAGCCTCCCCGGGCACACTTATTCGCCTTCAACGGGCACACAAACGATCCAGGAACTCACCCGAACGTGAACCTGGCATCGATAAAACTAAGCCTCCCGGGCACACTTACTTGCCTCAATCAGGCACCCGACCTCGAACGGTCACAACTCGCCTCGAACGGAACCCGACCTCGAACGGTCATAACTCGCCTCGAACGGCATACGACCTCGAACGGTCACAATTCGCCTCGAACGGCACCCCGACCACGAACGGTCACATCTCAACTCAAATGACTCGATCACGAAAGGTCGTCATTTGAGGTCAACCCCCTTGACCATGAACGATCGCACTTTACCATAAATGACTCGATCACGAACGGTCGTCACTTGAAGTAAGGCGCTTGATCGTGAACGGTCACATCTCACCTCAAATGTCTCGATCACGAACAGTCGTCATTTGAGGTCAACCCCCAGACCGTGAACGATCGCACTTTACCACAAATGACTCGATCACGAACGGTCGTCATTTGAAGTAAGGCGCTTGATCGTGAACAGTCACATTTCACCTCAAATGGCTCGATCTCGAACGGTCGTCATTTGACGTCATACAAAACTGTCAATTCCTTTGCAGGTCAGCAACAGGATATGAACATCCAGTTTATGGCATTAAAAACACACCTTCCTACCGCAAGGCATGTTTTGGGGGGCAAGTATTATCTCGCCTTTTTAGCAAGGCCGTGATACCAAAAGATTGACCAAGAAACTAAAAATAGTTCATCTCAAAGCACCTCAACTAGTCAAAGAGCATCAACGACCTAGTGGTCAACAGACTAGAGCGACCCAACGGGATGCGACCTAAAGCACAGAGCGGCTCAGCAAGGGATGCGACCTTCTGCACTAAAAGCATCCAACGAGCTAATGGATCAGCGACCCAACGAGTTAAAGCATTCAACGACCTAATGACTTAATGACCTAAAAGTTCCAGCGATCTAACGAGTTAAGAACCTAACGACTTAACGAGCTACAACCTAGCAAGCTCCAAAGCTCAACCGAATGCACTGCCTCTTCCATTAGGTCACTCGTGACCTAAACCACATGCTTTCTTCCGATACGTCGCTCACGACCCAAGCAAGCAGATTCCCTCTTCCATTAGGTCGCTCGCGACCTAATCAAGCCATGGTAACTCTTCTGCCTCAACATACTTAAGTCGCTCATGACCTATAACCAGCCCGACCTAAGTCTAGTCTTTCCTGCAACTCCTTAGGTCGCCACTCCCTTTGTCGTAACTCCTTAGGTCGCCACTCCCTATGCCGCAGTTCCGTAGGTCGCTCGCGACTATAACATGACCGATCTAACCCAGAATTTCCCTATAAATAGTTCACCTACTCCGCATTCAAAGGGGGACGGGGGATACTCCTTGGAAGGCCGATACTCTGCAGTTTTCTCGACTCCTTCAACACTTTAAGCGCCAAAGACACTTCAAAGACCTTTAGAAGAGATCAAGTTCATTGAACATGAATTCGAAAGGCTTTCCTACATCAAAGTTCTAATGATTCTCTTGGTGATGTTGTAATTGAAGAATTGTTGTAAAACTTGTAATAAAGTGAAGAAAAGAAAAGATTAAGTGGACGTAGGCTTGACTTTGAGCCGAACCATTATAAAAGTGTTGTCTCTTTGTTATTTTCTGTGATTTTTTGCTTACTTTTAGTTCCCGTATCAACGGGTGGTGCTTTCACTATACAACAATTTACACCAGGGTGTTAGCGTGCACATTTTGGTGCTAACACTTATCTTAATTTGGATTTGTTACTCGCTAAATGTATCAAGTACATAAGTGAAATGCAACATAGTAGACAACACAACATATATGATAATTCCAATTACTGATGTATATGGAATCCATCTTATTTTCTTTATATTCAATAATTTAATATCATGTTTGTACATAATGTTTAGGATAAACTTAAAATCGTTTTATACTGAGTAAAATATGTCCTTTTCAAAATCCAGTGTGAAGGATTAAGCAACGATGCTAAAATTGATTTTAACATAGTTGAATCATTAATAATCGGCAGTAGTATGTTTAATTTAGTTTAGAAATATTTTAGTACGTTTTAATGTTTTTTCTCATGAACAAATGCTTCCATTGTATTTTGATTAAAATCAAATTTTTTAATTTCTCCGTCAAAGTACTTGCTCGATTCTGATGATTATCGGGCGATACTTTCATATTAGTTCAGTGGATCTTATCCGAAACCAACAAACCTAGTCATTGCTCCCACTAACTTTAAGACACTTTGATTGTTATATGAAAATAGTTTATTCTAAATTATTATTTAGAAAAAAATTTCGTTCAGCGTATATGTCCCAAAACTGAAAGTGGTACCAGGTGATAATTGTTCGAGTAAAATCTTAACTAATTAGGCACTTTGAATAATGGATATGTTACATTAATTTTAACAATTGAAATTGACTATGTTATTCTCATTAATGTACCTTATTATATTATAACTAGGTTGGTCTTCTTCTTAAAGACACGTTTACGGTCGTGGATCATATCCCTTTGGGTATAACTATCAAAATCATATTTGATAATGTACTTGGAATCAATTTGTACATCATGTCATTTAATACAGTCAATTCTCTTCATTTCTTATTGACAACTGAGGAAATTCATTCCCCACCATTGGTACGAAACTTATAGTTTCTCTTTAATGTGCGAGAATTCTTATTAGACATTCTGATGAGTCGTATCTATTTAAGGATTGATTAATTTTATTTCACCTTTATATTCTTGGTTTCTTTGTTAGAGATTGGATCATATCCAAGTTCATTGTAAAACTAATAATTTCTAAAAGAAATTCCTTTGTCGTGAAGGTGGTACTTCTTGAAACAACAATTGTTTCTCGGTATAGTAGAATAGAAATTCAGAAACATTTGATGAACTGCCTTTATGTATAAAAATAACATAATTTTGAGTTAAGGTGTTTATATTTGCAATATAAATTAGTCAACCGATGTGGATTGGTCCCAAACTCATTTGGATGGTATATAAAAGGTCCTTACGAGAAAGTATTAGTGCAGCCTCTCGACTGACATAACATATCAACTCCTTAACTTAGGATATGGAGGGGTTTCTTGTAAATCCTATCATATATGATCTCGTAAACTATGCTTTAGATGAAATTCTATTTAACCTTATGTATAAACTCTTAAGTACATGTCCTTACAGAAAGAAGTTAACTCACCTTCACTCATCATCAATCGTACTTTGTCCAGAAAGATCTGATTAATCTTTATCAATACATCATTATATATCATAAGGGAGTTACTTCTGACCATTCACTCTCATACATTCACTTTCCTTTCCAAAATCATTGTACGTTAAAGAGAAATACTTACATGTGACCATTCACACTCTTCATCCCAACAGTGCTTAAGTTACATCCATTCTCATAATTTCGCTTTACTTTCCAAATAGTTGTACCATTCAAAGGAAATCCATACAACAATACTACACCAAAATCTTTATAAAAATGCATTCGACTTTCCTTCACATTTAAGGAAATTGAATAAATTGCACTTTAAGTAAACCAGTCAAACTAATATTTTAGTGACTGAAGTCCTAGTTTCATCTTATAGCTCTTTGTCTAGTGTAACATCTAACACGATTATATCTTTTTTGTAATCAGTCATATTGAATACATAATCTCGCAATATGCTTTACTTGCTCATTTCGAATGAAACATTTCATCGAAATTTCATATATTACGAATGCGACTGTTCACTACAAAACTTTTGTATGTGATCGAATATGGATCAATATCCATTATTCTTGTACTGCTATAAAGCTCAAAACTCATAGGAGACAATACATGGTTTAGGGCAAATAAACACCTAATGTACGAATATGTTTAGCAATTGTATTATTTGACCCTTGCATGAGTCTTGAAGCGACGACATGCTTTATTTGTAATTTTTTAAAATATTTCTTTGTCATTTTTAATTCAGTTCATTTGTATATTTCAATTGATAAACAATTTTATCATTTAGATTACTTGCACAAATTTATCGATGTACATTACTTTAACATGATATAGAATATGGTCTTACAATATTAGAAAGGAGAAATATGTTCATTTCATTATTCTAATAAGGCTCCCACTAGAATTTTATGTTACTCAAAATCCTAAGAGAAATATAGAAATAATCTTTTGATTCCTATAGCGAGTGTTAGGAGTCACTTGCCTTGGGTTTTCGACCTAGATTTTGCTCAACAAATAATAGGCTTGAAAGTAATGGATAACTCTTTATCTGTTATATCACAACTCCTAACCGTGGTCTTTATCCCAATCTCAATCCCGACTTGTACTTTGCTCAATGAATCTAAAAAGACTATTTACTCGCACTTGCCATTTCGCAATGCCTAAGTATAACGCATGTACCTCGAGTTTGCTCAACAAATAAGTGCATGTATCTGACCTCGTATAGTCAATATACTAGCAGTACTACACGTAATAGCTATAGCTTGAAATTTCTATACAACTAGTTATATCTATTAATATATTAATGATAAAGGACAAAATGTATATTAAGGATTTATAATCTTTGTGTTATATATATATATATATATATGTATGTATGTATGTATGTATGTATGTATGTATTTTTGTGCGTGTGCGTAAAGTGGTATCAATTTAAGGAATAATGTGTTTCTTATGCAACATCCTTATTTTTTCAAGACACATCAGAAATCAAGGTATACGTACCATACGCATATTTATGTACTTACTCTAAAAATTTATTTTGGATTAATTTCAGTTCTACTTACATTATTTTGTACACATACAAATATATGAATTTAATTTTTTTTATAACTGTTATAATTTAGTTGACTTATATAATATATGTATGCATCTAGTTAAATCATATTTAATTAATTTTAGTTCTTATTAATCAAATCATATTTAATTAATTTTAACTTATTTAAAAATTTTGGAATTTTTTTATTATTCATCTTAAAATATTCAAGATAAATAATTAGCTATGGCATTTATAGTTTGTTTATATATACATATCAGTATATGCATACATTTTAATCAATTTTATCTAATAAATTCATTTATTTAATTAAAAATTGTTAAATATTAAAATTAGTTCATCTTAAACAACTTTAAGATAAATTTATAACTATAACAATTATAGTTATATATATATATATAAGCATTAATATATATATATTATATATGTATTTACATGTTTAGTTGATTAAGGTTTCAATTAATCATTGTATTTTATTTAATTAATCAATTTAATTAAATATTTATTAAAAATCAATTATTTTTCTTTTCAAAACATTTTTGAAAAAAATAAATTTATTTTATAACCTTTATAGAATTTCATTTATATTTAAAATTTAACATTTGAATTTTAACATATATTTTTAAATTTTCGCATTTACTTTGAAATTTTGTCCAAGGCCCAAATAACTTTGGACCTTATATTTGGGTTATCCTTTTGAACTTACTCCATCCACTGGGCCAGGCTGGTATCGAGGTAGGGGGAATACCTTATTATTCAACCTTAAAACTATGCATTACATTTTCAAACACCTGCCGAATATGTAGGTTTATTAGTTGGCTTTGAATATTGACTAATTAGACCGTATAGACCATTTAGGCTCTGGTAGCAATGTTGTATCTAGCTCGTTTCATAGTGGGTATACTGGGTGAATTAAAAAAAAAACCTATTTGGATAATAGTAGGCCTAAGAAGTCTAATGAGTTTTACTAAATCTGCCCGTTAATTTAAATAAAATCAAATTTATTTAGTTTTCTTTATTTGCTTAGTTAATGTTTATATAAATTAGAGTATGTCAATATATACTCTTGTATGTATGATGTGCCTGTGTAATATTCCAATGCATACATGTTTATGTATACAAATGTAGATGTTGGGATTTACATCAACAACGAATAGATAGCCATTTATATGCGCATTTGTTATCTAAAAAAATTATTTAAATATGCATGGAGATATTATATAATTTCAAAATTTATTTATCTATTAATAAAATAAACTTTTGAAATATTTAACTAGATTTTGACCAAGTCAATAAAATTCAAATTCAAATTTGATATCTAAAATATCTAATTTTGATTAGTAAACATATTAATATTCAAACTTAAATCAATAAATATCAGCTAAATATTTTTAATTGATTAAAATAAATATATTTGTATCTTTATAGATATTTATTATTACCTAAAATAATAAAAAAATATACATAAACTATTTAATTGCATAAATTATATAAAGTAAGTATTTTACAAAAATAAATATTAATTTGTATATGTTTATTTCTTTTTATCTATTTAAACACTTTTTAAACAATATCCAAAACCATTTAGTATTATTTTTAATAAATTTCGTGTACATATATATATATATATATCAATATAAACATTGTTTAATTTTATTAAAAATATAAATATAATAATATTATATTATTATAGATTTGGTAGAAAACTATTTTCTAAAAGTTGAAACATATTTTGTACATACTCAATTTTATACATAATTTTTAAATCCAATATATATATATATATATATATGATTTAAAAATAGTAACTAAAATTTTAAATTATCAAAAATTTGTATTGATATCTAGAAAATTTATATATAATTATCCTTTATATGGCTTGTTTAAAATATAATATTTTTTATGATTTTGTACAAAGGTCAAATCAACCATATAAATCAATATAGATGGTTTAATGTAATTTAACTTTGATAATTTAGCGACGTAATAAATATACATCTAAAATAATTCTAAAGGAATCTCATGACATACTAGATGTAAATTATAAAGTAAAAAATAATACCTTGAAGAGATTTCCCTCTGGTGCACTTGTTTGAAGAGATCTTCAAGATTTAAAGAGCAGATCCACTAGATCTTGCAATTATCTAGAGCACCACTTGAATTGATTTATTTTAATGTAATTTTCTATCTAGAATACAAAATTATGAAGGTGTGGGGGCAAAGTGAGTTTGGCCAGGTCCGCGAGGGTTCTAGAAGAGTGAAAACGAGGGTGTTAGAATGGTTTAAATAGAGAAGGAGAAGGAGATAAATTATCCTCATTTACTCCTTGTTACACCTATTTTTACTAAAAACCGCTCTGAAAAAACTTAAAAGAAACATTTGAAGATCGCAATAAATAATGAGGCCAAGTGCAAATTCTAGGGAATCAAGATACACCAAGCTGAGCTGAGCACACCCACGTTTTATCAAATATCTATAAAGACAGATCTGCATAGGCACAAACTGAGGGTAACCTAGATAACGCCATACAAATCCCAAAGCACTCCAAAACGGCTGTAAGCGAGGTCGCTCAAGATGTGCTTCGATGTAGATTCAATTTTATAGGCAAACGACAAATATGTGCATTAAATTAACCCTCACAATAGGATAGAAGAGTGCTACTCCATTCTGATCTGACATAGTGTCAAGTCAAGAGCAACAAATGTATCAATATATCAATGAGGTCTGATCACTAGGCAACATTCACCTTTCCACCTCTTTTTATGCTTCACCCCATAGCAACAAAACTAGTCAGCACAAATGTAGTTGTGCAAATTGGTTGCAACCAACATTCCTACAAAAAAGACGAAGTCGAACAAGACCAATTCAAATTTGAATTCTACCGCCCTAATTTTGGATATTCCCGTTCTAATTTTGAGAAAACTCCCCCTATTCAAACTTCCCACCAAAATCACATTAGCAATCTAGTCACATAAAACAAGCAATATGGATGGATAACACCTGGTCTAAGGGCGAAGATGCAGCAGCAAGAGGGAAATTACAATGATTCACATGCAATTTACAACTATAAATAAGAAAATCATTGTAGATGAATGAGACTTTTTTCTGACAATTTTTTCTTTTGAAAAAACCTTTAAGATTCCTTTTTACTAAACACTGTAGAATATACCAAATAAATAAAAAAGAAAAAAAGAAAAAAAGAAAAATTCCCCAGGGACTTCCTTAAAATCTGAACCACGTAAATCCTGTATCCTTTACTATCTTTTGTCATATTATTACTTAGCTAATCATTACATTTTATTCACCCTGAACAATAGGTCAGATAGATTTGACATATTAACAAATAGTTAATGTGCAACTATTTGATTATGTAAGCATTCAACAACACAATCATCACCTCACGACAAAATTAATACCAATTAACTCTATCAATTCAAATTTATTTGAGTACTTAACCATTTGATCACTCAAGATGTAATTGGGAGTTGAACGACGAAAAAGTTCCTCAACATCTTTGGCGCTAGAAGGAGGGCCTGAACCTCCATACACTTATTGGGAGTTGAAGAACGAAAATTTTACTCAACATCTTTTGGTTCTAGAAGGAGAGCCTGAATCTCCGTACCCTTGTTCGTTTTTTCACGTTTAGTAAAATAATAAATCCCAAATTATGAATCCTATCGATTTCCCTGTTCCCTCAATCCATACCAATTCAACTGAGGCCCTTGTAGATTCCATCTCGGTAGCATTCCAATTCTTCTCAAACCAGATGAATCGACGCATGGAAGGATTGGAGAAAACCATAGCCCAACATGCTAGTCATAAGCCACCTTCACATCCTCACTCCATAGCTCACCGCCATCGTTCTATAGTTGCACTGAATATTTTGTAGCAACGATAATGGCATTTCTGTAAATGGGACGTTGATGCTAGATTAAAAATTAACACCAGAACGAAAATAAAAATCCAAGCTAGTCCGAGATTAAAACAAAATCCATCAACATAAACCCTATGCTCTTGGACAAACCAAACCGATCTGCCAGAAATGATGAGGACATCATGTCTGATGGTAACTCATCCTAACTCGACCAAATAAAATACAAGAAATAATAGTCGAGAACCCGGGTGGAGCAATTGGAAAAGATCTGCCAATAGAAGACTAGGAAGAGAATAAAGGAAGGAATTTGCATCCCTTTTTGCGAGTCAATCATCAAAGCTGATTTTCCCGACAATTTAAAAGCTCGAGTGATCGACAAGTTCAATGAGACTGCCAATCCTGAGGATCACCAGAGCATATTTGAATATTTTATGGACATCCTGAAGGTCGAGAAGATGGTCTGATGTAAATTATTTCCTGTATACTTGTTGGGCGCGACCTCAGATGGTTCAAAAGATAAGGATTAAGAGAGGTCAGATCTTAGAGTTAATTACCTACCGATGTCTTAAGATAGTTTAACCAGAGAAAAGGAGCCTCACCAGACATCCATACTATGTCCTGGGTAAAACAAAGGGAGAATGAGGTTTGCACGATTTCATTAAGCGCTTTAAGACAGAAGCCCTCTGAGTTAGGGTGACAAGTGAAGAAGCACTACTGATGGCTGCACATTCTAGGATAAAATGAGGAACTACTATATGGGACAAGAATAGCAAGAAGTCTTATTAAAGCATAAAGGCCTTTTATGAAAGGGCAATTGGCTACATCAGAAGAGCTCTTTCATGATTTTGCTTTTAGTGGTAAAGTCTTCACAGAAAATAAAGTATATAAAATAATGCAATGAGTAAAATTTTATTTATTAAACGACTAATGAAGAATTGAAAGTGTATGATTAGAACTGAAAAATTAGTGCATTGAGATTTCTAATATGGTCAACATATTGTCATTGATCGTATATAAAAAAATTGAGAATGTGAAGATATTTATTTATAAACATATTTTTCTAACACATACAATAATGAATGATATTCTTAAAATATATTGGGTATTTTATATTAAATATTGGAGTGATATATTGAAAAATATCAAACGATATATCAATAATGATATTTTAAAAGATATGTTGGAAAAAAATCGACTTAGGAGCGATACGAGTAATATCGACAATAGTAACCGATATTAACTACATAGACCTTAACTCCCTTAGGAGATTCTCATCCCAAACATCATCGAACCATCTTATGCTGTCCAATGTCATGACATTCAGATAAAAGCATAAGACGGTGGTATTGACTTTATCTTCAGATTCATTTTTTCCATTCCTCACTCAACGAGGTTAGCTTCTAGCTCCCTGACCCTATCCCCAAGGATTTTCTTGTCATCTCTTCGACTATAGAATTTCCTCAGTAGGTGATTATGTAGTCTCACGAGCCTCAACTTTCTCGTTCTTTCTCATACTTTAGGTCGAGTCACAGCTTTGTAATCTCAGCTACCATTTTATTTTGAAGCTCGAACTTCTCTTTAGCTTAATCACTAGTATGAATGTGAGATGACTGGACTTGTTTGTCTAACACTTTAATCTTGGCCTCCAATGCTCGGTGGTCAGCCTTGTGCTTTTCTTCAGCCTCTTTAGCTGTCTTATCTTTAGCAGCCAACTCTTTCTCATTCTTTTCTATTTTATTGGAGAGTTTTTCTTTACCTCTTCAACTTTTTCACTCCCCTTCTCCATCATCGCTATGTTTAACGATTCCCCTTGTTGAGGTCGGCCACACCCTTTGATAAATTCTCCATAACATGTACTACTCCATCAACTTCTTATAATGTGACAAACCATTGTTCAAATCTTTCGGGAAAATGTCCTCCATATTGTATATGAATAAAATCAAGACCAATTCCAGCCCAACTTATAGAACCTTTCCTCTTGGTTAAAAATGGGTAGGTGAATCAACGGGTGTAGATACTAAGGTGGCGGTCATAATAATTTGTACATTTCCTTTCCTTTACAGTAGAACTGAGTGAGTTTGTTAATGTATACCAAAAAAATCTAAAATCTATTTGCATCCACATCCGAAATGTGGATAAATATCTGATATTTGAAAAAATGGATACATATATGGATACGATAACATCTACACTCGAAAATTATCAGTCCATTTTTTCATTAAGATTATAATTTATACTATGCATATTTTATTATAATTAAATACATGTATTTGTTATTTTATTAAATTAGTAGTTTATATTATATGCATTTAATGCATATTAATTGCTTGAAACTATTTATTATCGCCATCGTTGTTTAGTTTTGTACACTTCTATAGTCAATGGGATTGGAAGAAAGTTATGATAAACCAAAAGTTTCTATTTATGTTTCTTGATTTATCGACCTTTAGCGGATAAGATAATTATCCGATATTTATCCACTTCCACGAATGTAGATATCCAAATTTCAAATGCTTATGTTGATAAGTCACTATTTACATATGAAAATGTTACAATCAAGTTTTCCATGGTTTTAGAAAAGACTCAAACAAATGAAAGGGACTGCAAATTGATGAAGAAATGAGTCAAGAAGCTTAGAAGATGTCAATATTGAAGACATCAAAGATTTGGCTAAGTTTCAAAAACGTAAATTGGGATTTGCATTGACATGATTTACACCAACATGATTGAAACTTTTATGAACGATGATATGTGGGAACTCAGGAAGCTTGATAAACTTTCGAATAATAAAATCATATCGATGCTGACATGATTTAGTTGGTATTGACATGATTTTGAGACATGGGTTGGTAATGTATGAAGGAAAAGGATTTAAGCATGATGAGAAATGAACTTAAGAAGCCTAATTTCATATCGATACCAACATGAATTCACATCATCAACATGATTTTTCATCTCGAGACTGATTTGTGGTGTCCAATTCTTCATGCTAGATATTTAGACCATGGAGTTGGGACGTACTCAAACCCGAATAGAAAGATTGTTGAAAATATTAGGCTATATATAGGATATAGAAAAGGAATTTGGGCACTTTTGATTTTCTCCATCTTCTTCCTTAAACTCTTGTAAATTCAAGATCTACTTAGTTGCAGTCAGATTTGAGTTGTAATCTTTGTATTCCAAAGAGAAAACATAAGATAATAAGATCAAAGTAGATGTAGACCAGAGTATTAGCCAAACCACTATAAAAAGTGTTGTTTGTCCTTCCTTTTATTTATATATCACTTGATAGATTAGGAAACTAATCTCATTTGGGGTGTTGTGTCAATTTTTGATGTAATATTTTTGGTGGTTTCATTGAGAGCAAGCTTAGATATAAAGTTTGGAAGAGATAAAGAGGCCTACTTCCAAAGCTATGCTATTGTAGGACTAAGCCAACTGGATCAAGGGGTAACTAGAAGGTGCTCAAGTTCAAATCGATCAGTCTACATGATCGGAGAAAAGATGTTGAGAATGATAAAATACATGCAAGATGGGATGATAGCTGGACATGAGCAAATGCTAGAAGGATAAGACGATTAAGAATAGCCGGAGAAGCTAGAACTTAGAACTATAGGCCAAATTACAATGTAGGAACATCAAGATCTAAAGCACAGCAAACCGAAATAGACCACCACGACCAAATCAGATCATTATCGACCTGAATCATGTCGATATCTACATGAATTTACAGAGGGGTATAATGGATTTGGGCTTTCAAGATGCTAGGAACAAACAATGTTGGAATCAGAAATGTGGACAGAATGTAGAAGTAGAAAATAGGAGTCGGAACTAGAAGCTCAACGTAGAAATAAGGAGTAGAATGAAGCTATGAGATAGAGACCTCAATTAGATAACAATGATCGAATGGCTGAGATGACCTGGAGAATCGTGAAAGGTAGACCTCCAAACCACATTTAGAGAATATGAACAAAAATCCATTTACACTTATCATCCAATACATGAGGAATCCACCTAATTTCAAGCTATCAGCGCTAGAACTGAACAATGGAGGACAGATCCGACCGTTCATTTGATGAGAAATACCTGACATATAGAGTGTTGGGTGCTTTAGAGGTAGTAATATTTCATTATTTTTCATTATTAGTTGATAAAGTTGGATGCAGTGTGATTAAGACAGCTAGAGAATGAGTCCATAAGTACATGGGCTAGACTGGTAGACAGATTCTTGATACAGTTTAGAGTTCATATTTCTCTACTAAAGAATGTGATGACATTTTTTAGAATGAAGCAAAGGATCGGAGAGAACCCAAGGAGTTATTTAAAATTTAACGCAATAACCGTTGTCATTTATTAGCCGGATCTATCGATAGTTTTAATATTGGCAGTGTTTGGAGTTGTCAATAAGACTGACTTCAAAGTTTCTTTTGATAGATATCGATGGATGATCTTATGGATTTTTACCATGAAGCTAAGAGGTATCCGCACCTGTAGGACACTGAGGCCAAAAATGTTAAAGTTAAGTTGTGGATGACGTAAGACCATGTGAACCAGGATACAGTAAAGAAAAGGAAGGAAAAAAGCCGAAGAAGGCAACGGAGAATCAAAGCAATAAAGGATATTCAAACGCTGGTTGAACCAAAACCCAAGAGAGGATATATCTAGATATTGGGGGTAGATCCATAATTGGAGGCCAGCTAACAGAGAACCCATGGATTGGGATAAAAGATCTTGAAAGTTTTGCCTGTTCCATGAGTTGGATGGGCATGAAAAAAAATGAATGTAGGCATATGTGAGATCTAATAGAAGATCAGGTTCAGAGAAACTGGGTAAAACAATACGTGAGGAACCAAACTATAGTGGTGTGGCAGGAGAAACTATCATCTGGCAAATGCACCTAGATACGTCCAAGGATCTGGGCCAAAAATGATATGATCAAGATAGATAAGGGTGGTGCGGCAGGAGCAACCATCATCTGTGGCAAATGCACCTAGATACGTCTAAGGATCTGGGTCTAAAATGATTATCATATGATCAAGATAGATAAGGGTCAAGTTTGGTTTCCTTATAATTCTTTTTTTCAAAAAATAAGATGGAATTACTATCAGTCGCTTACACATGTACTGGACCTCGATCGGTCTCTGGCATGCTTTTAGTTGAATGTCTGATGGTAATCATCGATAATAGGAATGTTTAGGATATTTATTTGTTTCTTTGACTTGGATTTCATAAATGAGTATTGGTTTTGAAAATCATTTGAACATGATAATTAATATATAAATTAATTAGACATGGTTTTCCTAACCAGAGAGATGAAGTGGCAAACCATAAAGTACAAGTCCCCTTTCTAGAGAGAGAGTGATGCACTTATACATGAGAGTAAGTCCCCTCGTGGGAGAGTGAGTGGATGGACTTGCTTGGATGTTGGGTTCCCTCACCGAAGAGCAAGCGGATCTGACTCAGCATAAATACATGATCCATAAATATTGGACCCTAGATTGAACATTTATTATGTGATACGAAGAGACCTAGGTTTGACCTTAGGACTTGAATGCTTTATAATTAGATAATGATTACTGATTAGTTAAGGATTATCATTGCCTCGATTCGATTGGACTTACCAATAATTGGATGCTAGGCAATTCTAGACGATTTATAAGTAATAATTCAATCATTGGCAATTCACTCCTATGATTAAAAACATGATTGCATGATTTATGATTAACTTAAGATAAACAAATCCTAAGCGAACATGAGACGATACAGATATTAACTTAAGGTAACTTAACCCGGAGCGAACATAGAATAGTTCTGTAATAATATGTGATATGATAACTCTGGGTGAACGCGAAATGATTATGATTTATAACTAACACTTAAGCAAGGACTAGAGTAATTAGCTATTTTGTTCTATAACGACCTTTGATTTGTAAGCGAGTCCAAAGGAACCGGATGATTCATCATAACTTAATTCAGTGGATTGCCGGAGAGCTCGACTACCAATAATTAATCACTCATGGTACTTCTTCTTGAGAAAAGCACATCTTACATTCATAAAGCATACTTCAGGAGCAAGTGTTACATCAAATTTTCTACTACCGTTGATAGACTCAAATAGATGAAATAGACTGCAAGCTGATAAAGAAATAGTCAAGGAACTTGGAAGATGTCCAGATTGAAGACATCAAAAATTTAGCTAAGTTTTATAAGTGCAAACTAGGTTGGTACATACATGATTCATATTCGTTCCTACATGATTTGCACCAACGTGATGTACTCTACGAAGGAACGTAGGAAGTTTAATGAACTTTTGAAAAAAAATCATGCCAGTACCAACATGATTTTAAGACTTGGGTTGGCAACACATAAAGGAAAACGACTTAAGCATGAAGAGAAATGAACTTAAGATGCCTAAATTCATACCGATGCCGACATGAATTCATGCCGGTACTGACATGATTTCCCATCTCGAAACTGATGTGTTGCGTCCTATGGATATTTGAATCTTGGAATTGGGACATTTTCAAACCTGAATAGTGAGATTACTGCAGAGATTAGGCTACATATATGAGGCTACCTTCATCTAGAAAGGGACTTTGGGCAATTTTTATTTTCTCTATCTTCTTCTTCACCAAACTCTAGTAAATACCAGATCAACTAAATTATAGTCGGATTTGAGTAGTAATCTATGTATTTCAGAGGGAAAATATAAGATAATAAGATTAAAGTGGATGTAAGTCGGAGTATTTGCCAAACCACTATAAAAAGTGTTGTTTGTTCTTCTCTTTGTTCATATATTACTTGATAGATTAGGAAATTAGTCTAATTTGCAGTGTTGTGTCAAATTTTGGTGCAACAAAAAGTATCTGATGCCAGTCCTAGAACTAAGGTTTTAAGTTAGAAGCTTTGGATTTGTGCTGAATGGGATCCAAGGCCTTAAAAGATAGAGTTGTACTGACAGTGGGAGCTTTAGAGATTGTAGGTGGAGATGGACTTATCCTTTTGGAGAATCAAACCTGTCCGAAGTAGGATCTAATGATCTAGTAAGTGGAGACCGACCCCAACATTGATAGTCAGAGCTTCTCTTTGACCTAGGAAGGTCTCTAGATCTCTTGCACTTAGAGTAGCGCCTCCTTCTTTCTTCTTCTTATTTCTCCCTCTCTTGTCTTTCCCTCTCTTTCCTTTTAGCTCTTTCATTGTTAGATTCTTGGAAAAGATCCGGTCAGCAGTATTAGTTAGTTAGATCTGTGGAAGGAGGGATATCTGCAATTTGTTCTTTTGTCTAGAGCATCAAATCTAAATTTACCTATTATACTTGAAAAGAAGAAAGGATTGAATTAGAGATGGAGGATCGAATAAGAGAACGTACAAAGTGAACAGGCTTGTGATCTTAAGTAAAATGTGTACCATTGGTGTACCCTACTGAGCCTATGTACTATGCTCGATTAAGGTTTAAATGGAATATCATCTCCCTAAGGAGGCAGAGGCACATAATGGGAATCTGATCTACATTCCGAGCCCATGAAATGATGAAGTTGTTGCTGTTGAAGTGTTGACTATTAGACCTTATAGGTGCTCCAATGAGCCATAGATTTCATAAACTGCCAAGAGTGGAACCATCTTTCTAACAAGATTTTGATGTGGCCCGAGAGATGATTTAGAGGATGTTATCTTATTTTTTTGGTTTGGAGTTAGGAGTTGACATCTCTTCGTCTCCAGTTGTTTCCCTAGTTGATTCTTCTTCATCCCCCTCATCATCCTCATCTCCATTTTCTTCTTCTTCATCATCTTCTTCCTCATATTCTTGATTTTCTTCAACCTCCTTGCTTGTGTTAGGAATTTCCTTCACAACATTTAGAGCATTGTGGTGGACTATAGCCGGAGGATCAATCTCTGCTTATGGAGAAACTTGACCGGCATTCGGAGTAGCTCGCGCATGGTTGAACTTTAGCTGTTATTCCATAGTTGGATATGGCGCGGTTGAAGATCATTTTAAAGATTTCCCCTTCTTCTCTCATTTGCTGAGACTTCCTTTGGACAATGGAGTGTTTAGGAAAAAGAAGAATTCATAGTCCTCCAATGGGTAAATGTAAAAGAAGCGTGATAAGATTGATAACTTGAGTTAAGTAAGCTCAAGTGGAATAGGGTGTAGGGAATTCGAACTTACATTCAGATAGCCATTTTCAAGCGAAGCTATTAGGGAACACGATAAAGAAATATTTATCTTTGAGTGACTTAGTTCATTATGGAGGCTGATGATGATTCTGAAACCATAGGACAAGTGAGGAAAGGTAAGATATGGACAGCCAGACCTTTTCTTATAGTTATACAAATATCAGATTTCTTCAAAAGTGGTCTCCCTACCTAAGTATCAAACAAAGATCATATAAGTGCAGGAAAATGCAGCATATCCGTTTAGGTATAATTGAACTAGAGCGAGCTTCATGATTTGGATCATTCTTCAGAAGAAGCAGTTATAAGGAAGATCAACTCTAAACAAGCATGCATAGTAGTTACATGCTATGTAACCCTCCGTAGAGCATGAGCTCTTTGGAAGAGCAATAAAGTTAGATTTTCTTCATAAAAGATGCCATGGAGCTCAAAGATTCTTCTGAGATATGTGCCCATTAACCTCAATGCTAGATAATCCAAGGGGTTGTCAAGGATCATAATGCCTGCTAGATTGGTAACATGAACGATATAACCATGAGGCTCCCTTATGGCCACATAAGGAGCAAGTTGTATAGGTTGTTCAGGTTAATGTTGAGGTCTTGAGACTTAAAATGAGTAGATGGGAAGTTAGGGCAGAGGTAGAAGTTGTCATGGAAGGAGTGGAAGAAGAAATAGACAAAGCTATGGCTATGGTAGAAAAATGCTCGGTATGTTTATGGACTTCAATTTCAGCTTGAAAGCTTAAGAAAGAGCATGGTCGGTTAATTTTAAATTATGTATTTACTTATGTAGCCAATGTACATGAGCCAACAGATGTCGATGTATGTTGACTGATCTGATCCTATACATCAACCAGGGTTGTGTTGTGTATTGGTCTATACGGTGTGTGTGTGTGTGTATTTATCCTTGGCATGGTGTACAAAAGCACTATATGTGGATAGCTCACTTATGTTGGCAAACTAGCTCTAGCATGTGATGGAACTATGTATCGGATATTACCAATTAACGTAGTATTCACATTAATGTAATCGAATGAAGGCGGTATAGATATTTTCTATGTATGACTACAGGTATTTGATGTTCGATTTTGAGTGTTGATGGGATAAAGGTCCTATGACATATCGATTGTCGAATTTATTAAGTGCCGAAGTGCATATAATGAGGTTATTTGTTAAATTAACTCGATTGGAAGAAAGACAACTTGTCCATCACCAAAAATTATAAAGTGGCTCCCTCTTTTCACCATTTCCACCCCATGTTTGAATTTGAGCCCATGATAATTTATAGAGATTTAGGGGGACAACAATGTTCAAGAATGACATTGAATGATATGGATTAAGAGGCATTAAAACATGTGATAACCACGACATTTTCGATCATAGTAGCGGCAGCGCCCACCTTAAGAATATTAAATTTTAAAGAAGGTCAAGATTGAAAGCGACGACTCATGATTGAAGTTGAAATTCAATCAACCAGAGTGGTGGTTTAGCACTGAAGTCATGGTCAAAATCTAAGCTAAAGTGGGGATGGCGAAAAGCCTTTGCTTGGAATCAAGTTATCGAGGAAGATGGTAAAGGTTGCAAATTCTCAAAAGAACAATAGCGCCTAGAATTTTTCTAAGTGTTTACTTATATATGAAAAGTTGCAAATCCATCGGTACTGGTCGATAATGATTAGTAACTCGATCAGTACAGATCTGTATGAAGTTTCATAAAAATGGAAAGGAAGATAGATCTATCTGACCAGGGAATGGAATAGATTCTAGAAATTCTTAATAATGGGTGAAGACTTCAACATTTGTATCCACCGAGAAGATGTGGTTTGACATGTGTTAATATTTTCAATGAAGATGCACCATTTCACGAAAATGGTTCAGATGATATGGGCATCTTTGCAGATCTAGATATAATTACTTGTCTCGATCCAAAGCATTCTTTGTTTTCACAAAAGCATACTTTTGGGGGAAAGTGTTATCCAATTTTTGAAACCAGCGACATTTCGATAGATTAGAATACGAAATAATAAAGGAGTGGATCATGTAGCTTGGAAAAGATTAAGACTAAAGACTCAAGAAATTTGGCCATGTATGCGACAAAGTACATGGATCGGTAACAATCGATACACGGATCATATTGATTAATACAATGATTAATATTGGCCCTACTTTGCTTCTGTATGTCCTTACATGCAAGATAAATGAAAAGGAAAAGTATAAGTGATGTGACGACGATCGGCACTGACTAATCATCTTTGACAATTTTTCCCCTAAGAACTAAACCTTGAAGACTTAAGCAACACTGAAGAAAAAGAAAAGATGTAGTCAACTAAATAAATCTATATTGATCCATATTGGCTGGTATTAGCCCTGTAAATATATGACCCAACCCATTAACCCAACCTATTTACCATATTTATAAATGGGTTGGGTCAACCCGAGTTTTATTAAATGGGCTATGGGTTGGGTTGACCCATTTTTGAAAGAGTTATAAATTAGTAACTCATTTACCTATTTATTAAAAACTTAAAAATTTTAAAATATAAGTTTTGAAAATAAGAATTTTGAACACACGCTGTAGTTTTCCACGGAGACTGGCAGTTGAATTTAGAAAATAATAGGCTACCGCATCCTCATATTTGAACTCACCTAGTGCAGAAACTGCTATTTTTTTGTTCAGGCTACAATATTTTCTTCATACAAAATCGGAATAATCCAAGACTCTGATCAATGAACTCCTAGCTAAATTACGGACAATATGGAACACTCGGATACTTCATCTTGTGAATGCACACAATAGTTCTTCATGGGGACTGGCAGTTGTACTTAAAAAATAGCAGGCTACCACATTCCTATATTTGAACTCCACCTAATGTAGAAGCCACTATTTTTTTTGGTCAGACTAAAATTACTTCTTATACTAACTTGAAATCAGGCGAGACTTAGACCAATTAACTCCTACCTAAGTTACGGACAATATAAAACACTCGGATACTTAATCTTTTGAACGAACACTGTAGTTCTCCATGGGGACTAATAGTTGTACTTAGAAAATAACAGGCTACCAAATCCCTATATTTGAACTCTACCTAGTGTAGAAGCCGCTATTTTTTATTCGGCTGCAATAACTTCTTCATACTAACTTGGAATTAGGCGGAACTTGGACCGATTAACTCCCACTTAAATTACGGACAATATGTAACATTTGGATACTTCGTACTGTTAGCGCACACTGAATTCTCCATGGAGACTGACTGTTGTACTTAGAAAATAACAGGCTACCACATCCCTATATTTGAATTTTGATGAAAATTAGAATTAAAATTTTAAATTTTTAAATTTTGATTTTTATCGAAATTAAAAACATAAAAATTATAATTATAATTGTTTTATATTTATTTGTTTTTCATTAGTTAAATCAAATTTAAAATTTTAAATGGGTTAAATTGGTAACTCGCTTATTAAATGGGTTGGGTCGTAAATGAGTTAAAAAGAATGGGTCATAAATGGGTTGGGCCAAACTCGACCCAACCCATTTTGACCCATCCGAACCCTTTGGTAGATCTAGTTGGTATTGATCAATCCAGTTATTGGAAAACAAAAAAATTTGACTCGTTCTTTGTGTTGGAAAGTTGGATCTACATATTTAAGTGATTCAACTGATGATTTGATGATTTTGAAGCAAAATTTGTCTATATATAGGCATCCTGCAACATTTAAAAGTGAGCATTTTGGCTCTTTTCAAATTTTTGCGAAGAAACTATGTCAAATTCAAATGAACGATTTCTTGATTTGAAATCGTATTGTAATTTGATTGTAATCACGAAATCCATCGAAAATAAACAAAAAGTGGACGTATGCACTTGATATGACCTCATGCTATGGTTTGCTTTGCTCATTTCAAGTGAAAACGATATTCATTTATACTAATATGATCTCTGACTGTGGTTTGCTTCCTCATTTTAGGTGAATTTTTTTATCGAAATTCAGTATATTAGGAATGTAATTGTGTACCACACAACTTTTTTATTTGATCTATGAATCAAACATCTATACTCTTGTATTGCTTTAGAGTCAAAACTTATAATGGTAATACACAGTCTCGAGCAAATTCACAGACAAGTGATCAAGGCATGAAAACTTTTAATGGTTACATTATTCTACTCTTACATGAATTTTGAAGTGACAATACGCCAAAAAAAAATTTGGTTAGTATTTTTTACATTTCTTCATCAATTTATAATTCAGTTCATTTATTATAATTTAATCTATGAACAATTTTACCAGTTATATTAACGATGCAAATTTATTTTAGCAAAGTATTCTAATATTATATATGTTCTTATATTTATTAGTATGGTTTATTATTGTTTTCTAATAAGGCTCATACTAGATTTAAAATCCCTTAAAACCCTAAATGAGATGTGGAAATTTCGAAAATTCCTTTAATAAAGTGTTAAGATCCATTTATCATGCTACTATAACCTTGAGGGTGCTCAATAAATTATAGTCCTCATAAATGGTAAACAACACATTATTGGTTACGTATAATATATAACTCCTAATTGTATATTCTTTGCTCCTAATTATCTTTATGATCTAGAGGATGCTCTACAAAATAGAAAGTACAATAAATACTCATAACCCATCATTTTATGGTAGCCTAAGAAAAAAAATTACTCCTGAGGGTGGTCAGAAAAGTTAAAAAATGTTCTTACTGTCATAGGAATAATATAAACATCACGATAAATATTTTATAGCTTGAGGGTGTTCAACAAACATAAGTATGTACTACACTCTATTTGTATTGTAAATTACGGAGAGCAACATTACTTAGATTCGTAGTCTCCAAATAATAGTAACAATGGGTATTATTGTATATAAAGAATAATGAGTAATCACAACACTTGATGACATCATTCGTCACCACACACTTATGTATGTGTATTTAATCCTTATAGCTATTTTGGATTTTATTTCGATTTTAACTTTTAAAATCGTATTTCTCATGTTATTTTATACATACGTTATATAAGGTTCCCATATTTAAATATTGAATCTTATAGTTATGTATATATTATTATTGATTAACAATTAATTAACATCATAGATTTTCTGTAACCGTTTTGAACTATAACACATATAATTCACATTAAATTTAAAATTATTTAATTAATTTATTTACAACTTTTATTATTTTAAATTAATTTTTGTTTTGAATTTATATATGTATACTTTTATAAATTCAAAATAAAACAGTTCTTAATTTGTTTATGCATAAAGTTTATAAATTCAAATTTAATTTTTTCATTTTCTCATTCATAAACTTTATGATTATACATTTAAAATAGTGTAAAATTTGATCCATAACTATCATAAATTTTAATTTTAGTTTTCATTTAAAATAACTTTGAATTAATTTGTTTACAACTTTTCTGAAAAACTAAAAAATTATTCGTAAATTGGTTTAAATTTAAATTTAAACCAATTTTTAATTCAAATTTTATATATTATTCATACTAACACAACGCAGGCTTTAATGCCATTGTTAGATCAAATGCATCAGGTAGCAAGCTAAAATGGGTAAATTTCAAAATAATTCCTTTCTAATTCATTATGTATAGATCTTTTATATTGTTATCATGAATAATGTCGATAATTTTAAATCATATTTAATGTTTTATCAAATGTTTTGATTTAAATTTTAAGTTATTTTGCACTAAGGATATCAATTGATTCACTAGTGATTATTTGTTCAAAAGCTATTTAACAAGGTAATTCATTATTAAATCAAGTAATATTTATTCAAAGGTAAATTTAGTAATAAATTAATTTAATACATAATGATATATGTATGCTATATGCGTGTGTCAACGCTGCAAGAAGCTAGATTATTTATAGCACTCAGTCACATTCTTTCTACCTCTAGTGCTATAGAAATATTTATCAGATAAAAATTAAAAATATTAAACAATATGTATGTACGTTAGTGGTAGGTCTGTCAATGGTACAGGTTTCAGTCCGAACCCATCTTGTTAATATGTTTACGAGATTTGTCCTAACTATTCACATCCCATTCAGATACTATTAGAGACGGGTGTGGTTTTATCAAAGTGAATATTAGACCCAGGTCCCTAATAAGTTTCAAAATACACAAAAATCCCAGTAAAAGAAGCATGTAAATTAGGTCCCTAGAATTAAGTTATTAAGTTATTACATATATTTATGCAATTATTCACTAAATAATTACATATAGTTAGGCCTAACTTACATGCAGGCATTAGCCTAGGAATTTTCATGTTTTCTGTTGCTGCACATTTAGTAATTGAAGTAACTTGATCAAAAGTTGAGCAATTTTATATCAAGAAGGAATTTGAGTCAAACTGAAGTTGTATTTATCAACTAATAATGTATTGCTATCACTATAACAATTTTGTAAATATATCATTTGATTGAAAGACTTTTCTCAAACATTATATCCTATAACCTAACTTTTTGTTTGGGTTGTTTGATGGAAAGTATGAATGCATATGGTAAAGATAGGATCGTCGGTTTATCAAATATTTAAATGTGTTATGTCACTAATTGGTTATTTTTTATATTTAAGGACACGATAAAAATGATTCTAACTCTTCAATAATATTGTCAAACATCCAAAAAAAATATTTCAAGTCAACTTCCACCCCCCACTCAAATAAAAGTTTCACGAAACACTCTTATTAACTTCTGCAGTGAAAATGTGCAGTTTCAACCTACATATATATGCAACCAGAACATCAAATAGTTGCACCAGAACTACATATATTTGTAGTAGGAACTGTATATATTTGCAATCTAAATCGTAAATTTTCATTTTACAAAAATGTGCAGCAATAACCTCATATTTTTACATTTCCAACAGCATATGTTTGAGTGAAAGAATATGAGATGCGGCTGTAACCCTAGAGTGTATTATAACTCATGAGATACGGGTGCAACAGTTGGATTATACAAAACCGCACCGCACCGTATATCTTATTTTTTGTTTTCTTTTCACTTTGGGCCGAGATCAGGCTTTAGCCCATTATTGTTTCTGTAAAAATGCAATAGGCTATATTCCTCAAATTGATGAGATGGCGATACAATAAAATCGCTATTCCTTTTACAAATAAATTCTGCAATTTTGAAATCTCTCTACAAGTCAATTTTCAACTTGGTATCAGAGCGATGCTCGCCTAACGGCATTTCATTTGGCTTATTGGATCTGAATTATCATCAGATGCAATATCAACATCTGATATTCAGTCCGTTCATAAGAGAATTCTCATCATCTGAGCAAAAGTCAAAGCCATACCTGAAGATCATGGATCTTGTTGCAATTGAACAAATTACAAGCAAATCAGAATAAAGTTAATCAAAAACTCATCATCAGAGTCAAGAAAATCATCAAGAAATCATAAAGAAAGCTGTTACCACGCCAAGAACGCATCAGTCAAATCTCATCACTTGAATTATGGCTGTAACTAACCTGTTTTGTTCTCCTTCTGGATTTCCCTTGACTTTGTAAGTACTTCTAATCTGAATCAAATTTCTTTCAAAATATCATGGCAGGAGATAATGACAGCTCTGCCACATCAAGTTCTTCATCTATCTCATGTCAGAATGCCACTGAAAGTCTTATAAGGACCGTTATAAGCACACGGAATCAACTAATTACTGTACATCTTGAAGAAGATAAGTATCTTCTATGTAAAGTTCAAGTAGAGACTGCCATTAGAGGCTGTGGTCTCGAAGAGTTTCTTCTTGGCACCATTACTATTCCACCCATGTTCATAATTGACCAAGAAAACAAAACTGTCAGTAATGATGAATTCACAAAACACCAGAGACAAAACAGCTTAATTTGTTCGTGGCTGCTATCATCTATAAGTGTTAAGCTAATGTCACAACCAATTGGAAGCAAGATAGCCAATGGAATCTAGTCAACTGTAGAGAGAATTTTTAATTCTCAATCTGCTGCCAAGATTATGCATCATAAGAGACAATTACACAACATCAAAAAATATAATCTAACCATAGGCGAGTATCTAACAAGGATTAAAACATTATGTGATCTTCTTGAAGCAGCAGGTCACAAGATTCCTACCTCTCAACAAGTTTTAATCATATTAAGTGGTTTAAGTGAAGAGTATGAAGCTGTAATGGCTGCCGTATCATCATAAAGAATAACACTCTCAATTGAGGATGTGCACTCAATTCTTCTGGCTCATGAAGGAAGAATTGAATACAAGAAATCTGATGAATTAAATATGTCAGCCAATTATGCTTCAATTACAAAGGTAAAAGTCAGTACAACAACAAGTCAGAATAGAATCAACAAAGAAACTGTCAGCCTACAAGGGGAAGAGGCAGAGCAATATGGAGCAACAACAATAAACCAAGATGTCAAATCTGTGAAAAAATTGGTCACACCTAGTAAATGCTACTTCAGATTGAACTTAAACTATGTACCATGACAAAATGCTAACAATCAGAGGAATGGCAATCCAAGTGCAAACTTAGCACAAGTTCAACAAGACCCAAATGGGGAGTCAGATAAGTGTAGAAACCAGATTACTAAACCAGAATGCATTCAAGATGAAGCATGGTATCTAGATTCTGGAGCTACTAATCATTTAACAAGCAATCTTGGCAATCTTAATCTTCGAAATAAAGAGTATAAAGGTAAACAACCAATTTGCATAGGCAACGGTAAGTCTATTTGAATAACTCATGGTAAGGCTTGTATTAAAGGTGCATGCAGTTATTCTTGAATAATTTATTGAGAGTTCCAAAGATAAAAAAGAATCTCATTAGTGTTTCTCAATTTACAAGAGATAACAATGTTTACTTTGAATTTTTTTCCTAAGTATTGTTTAGTAAAAGATATATAGACTGATGAAACTCTTTTGCAGGGTGATGCTGATAAAGGCCTTTACAGATTCACTTTTGTTAACTCCATCAAAACTGTAAAAGAAAAATAGTTGTAATTTGACTGAGGTCAATCAAACAGAAAAGAATAAGAATAATTTTGATCTGTGGCACTACAAACTCAGGCACCCTAATGCATGTTGTTAAATAAGTACTTGGTGAAAATAAAATTCCTTTTGAAAATATTTCTGATCCATATATTTATACTTATTGTCAGATGGGAAAAAGTCATAAATTAGCCTTTAATGATTCTACTACTGTGTACTCTAATCCTCTTGAATTAGTTGTTGCAGATATTTGGGGTCCTGCTCCAGTGTGTTACGATTATGGTTATAGGTTTTACATATCTTTTATTGATGCACATTCTAGACACACTTGCATTTATTTCTTGAAAACTAAATCTGAAACATGCAATGCAATACTGCACTTTGTAACTTTAGTTGAAGACAAATAGGTCATCGTGTCAAAATTATGCAAACTAATGGGGATACTAAATTCAAACCACTCATTAATTTCTTTAATAATAAGAGGATAATACATAAAACTACATGCCCTTACACATCTGAACAAAATGGTTTAATAGAAAGGAAACATAGACATTTTGTGGAGTTAGGACTTATACTTTTAGCACAGGCATCCCTACCACTAAAATTTTGGCCTGATTCTTTCAATACAGCTGTATACTTAATCAATAGATTGCCAACAACAGTACTAAAAGGTGCAAGTCACATAGAAAAGTTATTTGGTACTAAACCTGACTATCGTGCTTTAAAACCATTTGGATGTCTATGTTTTCCTAACTTAAGACGGTATAACACCAATAAATTAGATTTTAGATCAAAACCATGTACACTCTTAGGATATCCTTACAATCAAAATGGGTATAAGTGTTTGGATAATAAGGGAAAACTCTTTATTAGTAGACATGTAGTCTTCAATGGACATGTATTTTCTTTTGGTAGCTTAAACATGAAGAAACCAACAAGGTGTATAATCCAAGGACATCTATACCTGATTTACCTGTATATTCCAAAATCTGGCAACAGAAGGAGATTGAGAGGACTGTAGGTGCTAGTGATTCATAAGTTACTATACCAGACCAGCCAAGTTATGGACCAGTAGATGAATCTAGCTATCACAATCAGTCTCCTACCCGCTCAAATAATCAAAGCCAATGAACCAATAATGAGTTTACAGATATTCAACTAAGCCAAGACGGAAGCAATGCTAATCAGACAAACACTGAGGCTACACAAGCTAGGTCTAATCACCCAATGATCATAAGATCTAAGAGTGGTATATTCGCCAAAAATCTACACTGCTGGTAGAACAACTGAAGAACCAGAGAACTTTGAACAAGCTATGTAGCATAATAACTAGAAAACAGCTATGGATGAAGAGCACAATGCTCTTATCAAAAATAAAACCTAGGACTTAGTCATTTTTCCAAACAATAAAAACATTGTTGGCTGCAAATGGACTTATAAGTTAAAGAAAAATGCAGATGGGACTATTAATAGATATAAGGCCAGAATTGTACCCGAAGGGTATAGTCAACAATATGGATTTGAGTTCAATGAAACGTTTTCCCCTGTGGTCAAGCCAACTACTGTTAGAATAATTTTCACTGTTGCTCTACATAAACAGTGGAAAATCAGACAGCTAGATGTCAATAATGCATTCCTAAATGGAACATTACAAGAGGAAATCTACATGGAACAGCCACAAGGTTACAATCAAAGGCTGAATCATGTGCGCAAACTAAACAAGGCAATATATGGTCTTTAACAGTCCCCAAGGGTCTGGTTTGAGAAACTAAAAACCACATTTGTCAGATTGGTTTATCAGCCCACAAAATCAGAAAATTCTTTATTCATTAGAATCAGTAAAGAATATGTTATATATATTCTAATTTATTTGGATGACTTACTTATTATAGGCAATGATGAGGCAGCAATTAATGAGCTTGCACAGTATCTAGAAAAGCAGTTTTCCGTCAAAGATCTTGGAGATCTAAATTATTTTTTTGGCATAGAAGTTATCAGAAAATCAAAATCAGAAATTATTTTAAGCCATAGAAAGTACATCAGTGAAATATTGTACAAGTCAAATATGGCAGAAGCTAATCCTCAACCAACACATATGATATGTAGTCATCAACTCCCAAAACACAAGGGAGAACTAATACTTAACATCAAATAATATAGAAGTGTTGTGGGAGCAGTACAATATGCAACCATAATTAGACTTGATATATCATTCAGTGGTAACATAATGTCCTAATTCATGCAGGAACCTCTTAATGAGCATTGGAAGGCTGCAAAGAGGATATTAAGATACCTGAAGGGAACTGCAACTTATGGTTCATCTCTAAAGGCATGCAAAAATCTTAATGTAATAGGATTTTCTGATACTGACTTGGCAACAGATCATGATGACAGGAAATCAATTTCTAGCTACTGCATAAACATCAAGGATAATCTAGTTTCATGATGTTCAAAAAAGCAATCAACTGTATCTAGATCCAGCATTGAAGCTGAATATAAAAGTGTGGCTAGTGCAACAACAGAACTTATATGGATTCAATCTTTACTTGGTGAACTAAAGATCAAATCTGATATCAAACCAGTACTGTGGTGTATTAACAAAAACACAGTATACATGTCTGCCAAGCTAGTTCTACACTCAAGAACAAAGCACATAGAAATTGAAATCTATTTTGTTCGAGAACATATTCTCAAAGGTCAATTACTCGTCAATCACATACTTGGGACTTACCAACGGGCGGATGTACTTACAAAGGCTTTGACATTCAGGAACTTCATAAGGTTCAGAGAGGATCTGAAGGTGAAGGACATCATCAGACATGATAAAGATATAGATCACACCTCTGTCGAACCTGTCTCGAACTTCAAAACCTCAAATCAAAGTTCTTGTGGAGAATGGAGCTCTCTCGAATCTGTCTCAAAGATCAGAAATCCAAGTCAAAGTCTCATTTTAAAGAAAGGAGAGAACTTTATACTCAGTCAGCCCTTAAGAGTTAATTCCCTAGCTAGCAGTCAATTGTCTCAGCCTCCAGGATCTCAAACCAAAATTATACCGGAAAAGAGGGAGAACAGAGTTTATCAAAATCCAAAGTCAATAATCAAGTCTTCCACTCTCAATTAAGCAGCAAACTCAAGTATGTCCTCACTTCTTCTCAAATTCACATAGAAGAGGAGATTGGTTTGCACGCAGCAAACCCTAGATTTTGATTTGAGGTGGAGTGAAAGAATATGAGATGCGGTTGTAACCCTAGAGTGTATTATAACTCATGAGATATGGGTGCAACAGTTGGATCATACAAAACCGCAGCGCACCGTATATCTTATATTTTGTTTTCTTTTTACTTTGGGCCGAGATCAGGCTTCAGCCCATTATTTTTTTTGTATAAATACAATAGTTTGTATTACTCAAATTGATGAGATTATGATACAATAAAATCACTATTCCTTTTACAAATAAATTCTGCAATTTTGAAATCTCTCTACAAGTCAATTTTCAACTGTTTACAATTTAAATCATATATTTTTGTTGAAAACTTTGACATGAGTGTTTCATGTGAAACTTATTTTTGAGGAGGATTTTTCAAGAATTAATTGAAAATATGGAGGATGCTAATTTCCAGTAAATAATTTGTATGTTTCTATGTTTCAGGCTTCATTAGTGACTGTAGATAGATATGCATTTGCTGAGAGTTTCTATAAGCTTACGATGGCTTTTACACATGTGGCAGATCTTCACATCATTTGGTTACTTCAGTTATGTGATGCACATCAAGAGATGCAGTCATGGGCTGAAGCTGCTTAATGTGCAATTGCTTTTGCTGGGGTCATCACGTAGGCAAGGGTGTTGACATTTTATGATCTTCCATTAACTGTTATGCTAATATTTTAGCACACTCAAAATACTAGGGTTCTCATCATGTGGGCTGTCGTAGGAAGGAACGATGTTGTATGGAGCAGAGACCATGTGTTAGCTCTACAGAAGATTTGTCCGATGGTCCGCACTGAAGTAATCGCCGAGGCATCTATTGTAGAAGTACATGGTTACAGTGAATCAAAACTCTGGATTCTACAGTAAAATACTTGCAACTTGGAAATAAACAATAACGACCTAATTTTTCGATTTTCGAATGTCAACAATAAATACATTCACGGTATTCGCATGCCGAGAACTCAAATGTTGGAAAGATAGATAGTTAGGGTAAAGTAAAAAAGAAAAAGAAAACGAACAACAGAAAAGTACACAATCTCACAATGGTATGATAATATATATTATCAAAATGATCGTACAAAAGGTATTTCAAAATACAGAGTAATTTTAAAGTTACAAAAACCCAAGTGCTATCATCAGTCTTATGATTGTTCATCCTCACAATCACTACTGGAACGGTTGCCAATTGCGACAGCTCTTTGCGTGGGCTAGCGATGGCTAAAAAAAGCTGATCTGAAGATACATGCAACAAACCAGACCGAAACAATCACTCTTCCCTCCCTCAAAACATTTGCCTTTCCCCCAAAATACCACCTGCCGCCGCCTTCGCCGCCTTCCGTCGCCAATTTCAAGCTCTCTAAACATCCTGGTATCTCCTCCTCTCCATTATCTATGTTTAATTTAGGTATAAACTAAAATTGTTGATGATATAGAAATTTGGAATTGGCTGATTTAGGGATTTAGAATTGATGACTATATCTTAGTAGTTGATGATAATATAGTTTATTAGTTGATTTGGGATATAATTAAAAGGCTAATTTAGGAAATTAGTTGAATATGGTTTTGAAATGGATGATTATTATGTATTAATTGTTGAAAATGATATGTTAGTTGATTTAAGGAAGTTAATATGTGGTTTGATTATTTAAATTGCAAACAAAACTTAGGATTGATTTAAAACTAAAAAATTAGTTTGTAATTGTTGATTAATATATGCTTATTGATAAATGTACAATGTTTGATAAGTGTGTGTTAACTATAAGTTTTAGTGGTTAGTATAAAATAGAAAGTTAAAATTTTAGTTTATAAAATAGTTTAGTTAACATTTTAAATTGTTAACTGAATGTTGAAATAAATTTCGAATCTTAAATTTTGTTAAATAAAATGTTTAACTAGTTGAATGAATTACCAAATTTTGAAAAGAGCATAAAAACAATTAATCTAGTGAAACTGGATTTGTAAAAAAATTAAGCAATGAATATAACAAAAAATAATAATTCTAATGAAATCGATTTTGTAAAAATAGTTAAGAAATGAATAAAAAACAAAAAATATTCTTCTAAAATTGATTTTATTAAATGTTAAGAAATTAATATAATAAGAACAAATATTGTATTGTAAAGAAATTTAGAAATGAAAATAACAACAACAAATATTCCATTAAAATCGAATTTGTAAAAAAACATTAGGATATGAATTTAACAACAAAAAATATTATGCTAAAACCGATTTTGTGAAGAAATTAAGAAATGAATATAAGAACAAATATTGTACTAAAACCGATCTTCCAAAAAAACTGAGAAATAAATATAACAAGAATAGAAATTTTACCCAAATCGATTTTAAAAAATAAATTGAAATGAATATAATGTTGATTTAAAAATAAGGATTAATTGTTATTTCAAAAAATAATTGGCACTGAAAAATTAAAGTCTTTATTTCCAAAAGGTTTTAACTTAGTTTAGAAAATACAACAAAAAATACATCTCTCGGATGCAAAGTTATGTGTAGAAGAGAAGGAAAAGAGCTGTCGAAATTAGACAGAAGTGTGGTGTGTGAAGCCTTTATTTCTAAATGGCTTTACTTTATTTTAGAAAATACAACAATTATATACCATTTGAGTGCAAGTAAAAGAGAAGTGAACTGAAATGCTGTCAAAATTACTAACATATATTTTCAAATCAAGAAAAATGTTCGATTATTTTCTCGACCGTACTTGGATGAATGAAGTCAGAACTGGTAGGAAAGGTTCAATAAAAGAACATTTCTATAATGGCGTACACAAATTTATTAGATTCGCTAAATCTAATAATCGAAATAATGAAGAAATTCATTGCTCGTGCAGTAAGTGCCAACGTTTGAAGCACTGAAAACCAGATACGGTTGAATTATATTTGTATAAATATGGTTTTGTGCCGAATTATTATTTCTAGGATCGTCATGGAGAACTTGTTGAACCTATATCTAATCCTATAGCATTAGAGGATGATAATATTATAATGAATCTGATAGAAGAAGATGCAGCATGATCAATGTTTTCTACCATTCAAGCCGATGATGAAGAGGTAAATGTCGAAGAAGAACCGACCGCGGGAGCTAAAAGAATATATGATTTATTGAATTATGCTAAGAGGCCGGTGTGGGATGGTTGTAAAAGTGGAACAAAACTATCAGTAACTGCCGAATACATTACTATGAAATCAAAGTTCAACCTTGCAGAAGCTGCATTTACAACTGTTGTACAAGCTGCAAAACGACACATGCCACCCAATAATCTGATGTGCGATAGTCATTCTAAAGTGAAAAAACTGATGTCCTCTTTCGATCTGCTGTAAAAAAAAAATAGATACATGTGTAAAAGGTTGCATGTTGTATTGGAAAGATGACGTTGATGTTAGAAAATGTAGAATATTTAACGAGGAAATATACAAACCAAGAAAAAAGAAAGAAAAAGAAGTTCCGTACAAGAGAATGCATTATTTACCCATCACTACAAGACTTCAAAGGTTATATGCATCTTCTGTTACGGCATGTCATATGCGATGGCACAATGTGAGCACATCGGAAGAAGGATCTTTGATACATCCATCTGACGGAGAAGCGTGGGAACATTTCGATAAGACTTATCCCGCATTTGCAACAGAAAGCCGTAATGTCAGATTCAGTTTATGTACGGATGGATTTTCACCATTCTCTCGGTTTGGTAGTAAATATTCATCCCGACTAATTATCGTTACTCCATATAATTTACCTTTATGGATGTGTATGAAAACACCATATATGTTTCTCACTATTGTTATCCCTGACTTTCACGATCCGACACAAGGAACCGATGTTTATTTACGACCATTGATCGAAGAGTTGAAAAACCATGGAATGAAGGAGTTGAAACATATGAGATTTCAAGAGAGAGAAATTTCATATGTTCGCTTCTTTGTTATGGACTGTTAGTGATTTTCTTGCATGTGACATCCTTTCTGGTTGAAGTAGGACTGGTCGGCTAGCCTGCTCTTATTGCATGGAAGAAACATGAGCATTTTCTTTGTGGCAAGGGAAGAAAGTTTCTTGGTTTGATTGTCATTGGTATTTTCTCCATCCCAATCATACCTTCGGAAGAGATAGAAAAACTTTATAGCTAACTGAGAAGATAATATGCAACCACCAAAGATTTGGTCAAGTGAAGACTTACATGAAATTATAAAGGACTATCCAAAGATACATGAGGCTGGAGTGTAAATTGAAATTACAGGAAATTCGGACATTCATAATTAGTACAAACAAAGTATATTTTGGGAGTTACCATATTAAAAAAATCTCTTACTTCGACATAATATGACGTGATGCACAATGAAAAAAAAGTATTTGATAATGTGTTTAATACAGTCTTGAAATGTAAAGGGAAATACTAAGGATGATTTGAATTCAAGACTTGATATAGAAAACTATTGTAAATGCCTCAAACTTCGTATGAAGCCTAATGATAATAAAAAAACCGAAAGCATGCTATGAGCTAGATAGCAAGCAAGTAAAACTCGTGCTAAAGTGGATGGAAGAAATAAGATTTCTCGACGGGATTTCTTCTAATCTTCGTAGATGTGTTGACTTTAAGAACAGCAAATTGAGAGGAATGAAAAGTCACGATTGTCATATTATGATGGAATATTTACTACCCATGGCTTTCGAAGAACTATTGCACGTAAAAGTTGTTCGGAGCTGAGATGTTGGTTTTGATGACAACAACCCCTTAACTTATGTTATTATAAAATATATACTAACAATGTTGCCTAGATAGATATGTATATGCAGGATATATATATATATATATATATATATATATATATATATATATATATATATATGCAGGTATTGATTACTAAAGACTAAATAGTGTAAAGACTCTAGATTCAAGATTGAAGACTCTAAAGTATCAAGATCAAGATTCCAAGATATGTGTCTAGTTTTTTGTTAAAACTTCATAATAGCACGGAAATCATCATTCTGAATTTCATTTGGGATGGAACTCATTTCTACCTTCTTAGTGGCTTACATACCCACGACAAGTAGCTTACAAACCTACGAAAAATGGCTTACAAACCCACGAACATTCTGGTTTTGTACAAGTTCTCGAGTCCTGATGTGATGAGATATTCTATAGGAAGAAGCATACAAAACTACTTCAAAATGGTTTTTCAAAATGATTTTCAAAATTGTTTTTCAAAATGTTTTAGCCTTAAATTATCTTTTCAAATGATTTTAAAAAATAAGATGTTTTCTCCTTAAAATATTCTTTTTTTTAAACTTTGTTTTTACTCCAGAGTCATTCTATCTTGTTTTCCTTTGAATCCAATTTTCGAAAAAAAATTAACATTGTTTTTAAGCTATGGATGTCGACATTATGGGATACCCTATATCGACACGGTGCCCGTCGAATTCAAAAGTTTCAATTTTCAAAAGAAGTGTCCATTCGTTTAAATCTCTTCACGAATGGTTATGACCATTGGTGCTTTATAGATCGCCTTCACAAACGAATTTTTATCCATCTAATTTCTTATTTTTTTCACTTCTTCTTCTCGATAAATTCATATTCTATAATTTTCATATTTTTGAGATTGTGCCGAAATTTTGCCGAATTCTTAAGTGAATCAAATTAGAATCTCATTACTGTTTGATTCTCTTTCCTCTCTCGAAGATCAAAGTGCTATTCAGAGTTATAGGATCAATTCGTAATCAAAAGTTTATCGAGTCTCTCTACAAGGTATGTTTGTTCCTGGAAATCAATTGGGTAGTCTTGAGTCTCGTAAATCAACATAGTTTGCCACGGACTCGTGAGATAGGAGGGCACCTCAAGGCCTTTAGAAATTGAGGAATGTAATCTCGACATTGGTATAATAAAAATCTATATGAGGTTGTTTGCCTTGGTACATGACTAGATGTAGGGTAACTCCAAACCAGTATAAAATCCGATGTGTTCTTTCCCTTTACTGCTTTTTATTTACTTTATGCATCAGTGTTTGATTCTTGTATTGTTCTGTGACTAAGTTCTGCATTTGTTTGTGTCATAATTTTAAATTGTCCATATAAGTCTTAGAATCCATTAAACATTACCCACCCCCTTCTAGGGTTAAATTAGACTTAAGATCCTTAATCCGCACTCCCTTTCAATTGGTATCAGTGCATAGGTTTTCTTAGTTTTCGTAATTTGAAACTTGAAAAACGTTTTAATGGCTACCAACACTGGTAATGTCAACTCTGGCACTAGTTATGTTATCCCTAACACTAGTTCATTTGTAGAAGGTCAGCCTACTGTTAGATTTTTCAATGGCAGTAACTATGCATATTGGGCTTGTAGAATGAAAATTTATTTACATTCAGTAGGATTAGGCACTTGGAATATCAAATAAACTGAGTATATTGAACCAACTACCGATTTTGCCCGGTGGACTGCTGAGCAAAAGGGTGTTACACAAAATAACTCAAAGGCCATGAACGTATTATTTTGTTCATTAGATAAGAATGAGTTTAATAGAGTGTCTGTTTGTAAGTCTACATTTGAAATCTGGAAAACTTTGCAAGTTACTCATGAAGTAACAAGCAAGTTAAACAGACTAAAATTTCCTTGTTAGTAATCAGTTTCAATTGTTTAAAATGCAAGCAAATGAGTCCATTGCTGACATGTATCATCATTTCAAGATATTATTCATTCCTTAATTGCACCGGGAAAAAGCTTTTCGGTGGAAGATCAAGTCAGAAAAATTCTAAATTCACTCACTCTAGAATGGCATCAAAAGATACTTGTAGTCAAAGAAGTAAATGATATCAGTCTAATGAAAATAGAAGAATTGATTGGGAATCCGATGTCTTACAAAGTTCAAATGCAAAGAAGAAGAGAAAACAAGGCTACAAAAAAGAAGTCATTTGCGTTTAATGCAACAAATGAAGATTCGAACCAGACAGTGATTAGAAGATTGGCTTCATGGCAAGAAACTTCCGGAAATTTCTAAAATATAGAAAAATGAATAATTACAAAAGAAATGATCAAATGAATTTCAGAAATAATACGGAGAACATCAACAATGATAGATGCTACAACTGCAATAAAGTCGGGCATCATAGGAAAGATTGTCCGTATCCAGATAAATAGTTGTTCCCTCCAAATAATGATTCGTCAAGGAAAAGAAAGAAAGCGTACACAGCAACTCTTAATGACTCTGACTCATCATCCAGTGACGATGAAAAGAAGACGGATAATTTAATTTTGTGTTTGACTACTATTCATGAATCAAATAACAATTGGAGTATGGATCTAAAAATAGGTATGCATTTACATTATTTCTAATTTTTCTTGTTTGAATGGATTCTTGTTTGTTTTCTTGATTTTTTAAATTCATTGTATTTTAAATTCAGATTTATCCCTTGAAATTTAAATTTTAAATTCAAAAATGATATTATTTTAATAATATTTTAAACATTAAATTATTAATATTTAAGTACTATTATATTTAATGTTATTACAGGAATTATATAATTAAAATATTATATATATATATATATATATATATATTAGAAATTAGGAATAGAAGCTTATCTTTTGATCCAATAGGCACATGTCGACATACCCAGATACCACATGTCAACATGACCCTTAGAATTTGATTTCAAAATTTGAATTCAAACTTTTTAATTTCCCTTACCTTTTCACCAACTTCAATGCTCTGAAAAAATGCCTCTTGAGCAGAGAACATGTCTATAGAATCTCTATTTATATCACTCTCTTTATCATCACTTTTCACTTTTATTTCAAATTTCAAATTTATCTTCTACTCCTCTCAAATTTCTACAATGGCCTCTTCAAGCACTCCTAACACCGTTAGGCTTCCGAAATCTATCAAAAACTTTATTTTTAGTGACCCGGAAGCTATAAAGCTTACATCAACTGTGTAGACTTTGGTAAAATTCATATCGAGAAATTTGCTATTTGGAAGATTTTCCTTCTTATGATATTGAAAATATTTTTCAACAATGTTCTATTATTATTTTAGTTGATAACAAATAAAATAATTTTGTATGTTATCCACATCTTGTTAACATGTTTTACGAAAATTTAAATCGTGGTTTTTATGATGGAGAAGAAGGACAAATTTGGAGTAGTGTTAAAGGAACAAAAATTGTTTTAGATTGTGAAATTAGAAAAATATTTTGGGATGCAAGTTTATTGGAATGAATCTCTCAGAATTTCAATTCAATGAAAATGATCAAGACCATCACATCTTTGAAGGGGATAACAATTTTGAATTCAAAAATTGCTTTTTTGTCCAAAAGCAAGAATTGTTAATCTTCTTATCCAACACACCCTTGTACAAATATTGGAAAACTACAACAACCCGACTTTGAAAGTTTGTAAAGCTCATTTTGCAATTTTTGTAAATTATGATGTTAATTGGGCACATGTTATTTTGGATGAGCTAAGGCCCAAGAATTTTACTATGGGAGAAAATACATTATATCATAGAATTTATCTTACTCGAATTTTTAATTACTTTGGAGTTGATTTCAAAAGGGAAGAATTTATAACTAGAAAAGTGTTCAACCATGAAAACATTTCCCTTATGCAAATTCCACTAGTGTTTCAACCATATGAAACACTTACGGTAAAAGAAGAATGGCTTTCTCACGAAGAGATGGAAGAAATGGAAGAAGAAAAAGAATAAGAAGAGGAAGAGGAAGAGGAAGAGGAAAGAATCGAAATTGAATAGGAGGAAGACGAAGATCAAGAAACTTCCTTAGAGAGTATTGAATACCCTACTAATCCTGCTATCCATCCAACAAGAGCATTCTCAATAGTCAAAGAATTATAGTGGAAAATCAAAAGATACTTAAAAGATCAATGAGTCAGAAAATGGATAAGATTTCCACTAAAATCGACAAGTTCTTCGGGAAAATTAGTAGAAAGCTTAGACTATCATTGTAACGTCCCGCCTTTTCGCACGGTTTAAATTAACACACGTGCCAATTCAAACCATACGGAAGGGCGGATTGTTATGGGGTAAATAAGAAAAACAGAGAAGAAATAAAATAAAACAGAATCTCATAACGGAAGGATAAAATATAATAATCAATATATAGTTCAAAAAAAAACTGTTTACAAACATTTGCTTCTACTTTATACAATAAATATCAGCGTTCACATACCAATAAATATCAATGCAGTGGAATTAAATGGCGTAGTGGAATAATAGTAGATAATAGTAATACAAGTCTTCGTCTTCGTCCGCCAGAGCTAAAACTTCAAATCCTGAAACGCTCGGACTGACCCGAGCGAATTGAAAAGACAAAACACTCGAGTCAGAACTAAAAGATCTTATGTAAGTTAAATCAACAGGAATACATATGAGTGCAGTAACTCAAAAGATGCTTGGGATTCACATCTCTTAAGGAACCGTTAAACTATTTACTATGTAGTATATTTCGCTATTATAATAGTGTCTAATTGTAAAGTAAACTTACTTTTTAATAGCGATAAGGGGTTACCCATATAGCCCTTAACACAAATAATGCCAATAGTCTATACAGTACCGTAATGCCTCCTGATCGGGAGGCTACCAGAGGATACTTCATAGGTACGACACAAATAGAAACTTGTAGTAAAGCGCGATAGGGTAGGTGACACGGCACAACTAGGCTGCCAGGGTAGATATACCAATTGCTATCCGGGCTGGTGGAAACGCGCAGCGCGCAGCTACCGCCCACCTCGAACAACACCCCAAATCAAAAATCAAAAGTGGCCACCTAATCCATCCAAAAGTCAGAGTATAATATCGAAGGAGTGCGTTCGATCAGAGGAATGACCTCAGTGGCCCGAGAATCGCTCCTGTTTTAGCCACCTTATGCCAACTCACGGGAGTCGGGTCCACGTATTTACCTCATAGGAAACGCCGCCGCCAACCTACTTCATTCTGGAATCTCCACTGCGTACACGGTTGTTAAAGTGGTTTTCGGAGTTGGCAGAGAGTATGACAACTTTCGATCCCAGTCTCTTTAACAACCAAACGTTATTATAACACCGCGGTACTTTAAAATAATTTATACTTTTAAAACCAGAATAAAATATCCATTTTAAACCCATATAAATACGATATCATTTATATTTTTAAAACCCCAAATCAATACGATATCATTTAGACCCAAAATCATATAATGTCATTTTAGTTTCCAATATATATTCTTTTCCAAAATCATAGGGTTTTCAAAGTAAAATATTTAGAAATCAAAACTCTTGAATATAATATTTCCAAATCATACTACCTTGAAAATTGTCACTTCGAAACAAATTTCCATCTCTTAAATGATTAAATATTAAATTACTTTCATAAAACAAAATAGCTTCTTTACATTTCACAAATCAATTCCAAATATCGATTTAAACTTCCAAATACCATTTTAAATTTTTACGTTTCAAAGTTTTAAATATTACACCATTTTAGAAACAAACTCATTTGACCATAACATATATGTCAAATTCAATTACTTCATTTTTTAGACTTGAAATGTTTACTTAATGAATTCAATATACTTTAAGTAATACTTATAACTTCACATAATTGGATAATCTTTCAATTTATTAAACTTTATATATTCATTTAAATCAACCTGATATTCATTCAAATCATTTTACACCAAAATCAAGTTACAAAAATCATATCCTTTAAAAATTCTAACTTTTCATTTAGTTTCAATTTAACTTAATATTCATCTTCCAACCTTACTTTTTTTTAAGTCATTAAAACTCCAGAAATTTAATTTTAACTAAATTCTCAATCGTATTTGATCTCGAAAATCAAACTTTGTTTTATACTTCGAATCAAATTTATACAAAGTTTAAAAACTGAAAATTTACTATATATATATAAATAACCAAATCAATATTCTATAAACCATATATATATATAGCTTTACAAAAACATAGTAAAACATTACAAACATAATTTTATATATTTACTGCGGGGCCTGTATAAAACTTTCTACCCTATGGTCAAGTGATACGGATGTTTATCATTTCAATCCGCAATTTAAAATAAATATGCGGTTGTATATCATTTCAAAACGCAATCCCGAATGAAATGAAAAGGCATGATGACTTGCGGTTTCTACAATATAAATATACCATCCATTCATTCAAATATCAATCATCAACCATTATTGCCATCATGATCCAATTTAAACAATCATCGATATAGAGCATATAAATTATACAGGTAATAAATAGCAGGTATTAACTAACAGTTTATATTCAAAAATAAATTTAATAACTGTTAAACAAGCAGTTTATACGCAAATAAATAAATTTAATAACTATTGAACTAGCAGTTATATGCAATAAATAAAATAAATTCTAACTGTAAATCTATATGCAATAAATAAATAAATTAACAGTTAAAGTAAATAAATGCGAATTAACTGAGATGATGAATAAAACATGCTAAACAATCATAAATAATTTTTTTTTACACATATCTTAAGTCAAATTAACAAACATAAGAAATTCTAGAAGTTGTGAGTGGGTTAAAACACTCACCTTTTGAATTTAAATCGAATTAAAAATCCGATTTAAATCCAAAAATTCGACTGTCTCCAAATCTGTCCAAACCTGTGTCAAAAGATCTGGAATTTTATTAACTCCTAACAAAAAAAAACTCGCGTGAAACGGAGTTCGTAGGAGAAAGTTATACGCATTAATGATGATTGAAATTTCAAAAGAAAAAAAAAGAATAGAAATAAAAGAACACCTTCAAGCGCCACGTCATCCCTCTTTCTTTCCCTTTCTCCCTCATGAGTTTTGCTTCCAGATTTTTCTGAGAAGTTTGAATTTTAGCTTTTGATTTGGTTTGGAATTTTTATTTGGATCTAAGATTTGTTTGTCTGCCATTGAGGAGGAGAAGGAGCTGATGAAATTTTACGCGCAGACAAATGATAATAGGCGGAGGCTAGGGTTTAGCAGGGTATTTATAGATGAAGTTGGAATAGATAGATGGATCCGAATTTAAATGAATTCACAATTTGTCAAATTTAAATTCCAATAATCCGTTTATTTGATTTTTAGATCTTATTATGAATAAATGGTCAACTTACCATTCCTATCATTTCTGATTGCAATTAGCTTCAAATTTATTAACAAAACCTCCATATCAAATAAATATTTATTGCAAAAATTTTAGTGTTTACCTTTAATTAAAGTAAATTCAATAAATTATAAAATCTTATTTCAAATGAAATTTTATACCATTCGTATTCAATTCTCTTTATTAAATCAATCATCATCTTATGTATATATTTAACATTAGTATATATCAATTTACCTCAATTAAATAAAATTTTATTCCCAAATTGATTTACAGCCTAATATAACATTTGAATTTTATTCCCAATTCATAAATTCCTACCTTAACTAAATTTTACGTTTCCCTTTTAATTTACATTTTCACCTTACGTTACTACATTAATTATCCTTAAAGTAACGTCTATTATTAATAACAATATTATAATTACTTACCATTTTAATTCATAAATTAATCCATTTCATCTAAATTCTTATCTATGTAATATTTCAACATTTAATTTCATCAAATGTAATTGTTTTCTAATACGTTAATAACTTTATTTCCAAGTCTTATATTACAACAAACTATCCAATAAGAAAGCCATAACATTGTTACAAATACTACTTTAATTAACATTAACGCAATACTCAATTAAAAATTATTGTAACTGATTTCAAAATTGTAAATTAACAAGCTACCAAAATAGGCAACATACAATAATCGTACTCAAACCTTTAGTCACATTAATACGCTTTTATTTCTCAAAATCAAAGTTCCCATTTAACTAAATCTCCATAAATGAATTTGACGTTATCTTCAAAAAGTACTTTATATTAACATTAACATAAAAATTTATTTATATCTATTGCAATCGATTTAGTACTATTTTCTCAATATTTAAAATGATTTAACTAATTTTAAATGTCAATTTATTTAAGATTAAATCAATATAAATATTCAATTCCATAAAATCCAAAATTGTTGATAAATTTCCAAAACTTCCTTTTTTATTGAATCAACCTATATTTATTCCTTTCATTAATCTCAAATATAAGGGTTTACCCTTTGGATTAAAAATTATCACATAAATATCCTATTTCAACGTAATTCTTAACTCAACATAATAAATAAAATTTGATTTCATTTATCTCAATAAGTCCTACTATTATAAATTAACCAATTGACTCACTATTCAAATTCACCTTCTATAATTCAAAAATTTTCTATTACCTTGATTTACTTAACTTTATTATTCCTTAGACAAATCTCTATCTCAAATCTTAAATGTAAATCATTCTACTAATTATAGTACTTAATATTTTCTTAAAATAATCTTTCTATTACGCTTGAATCCAATTTATTAAATAAGTTTCCAATTAGATCCAATTTCAACCTTGCACATAAGTTTAGGATATAATTAACTTATAACGTATACTTCCCTAGTTATTTCTTTATATCTTCCCGTATTAATTTCACAATTTATCATAATTATTAACGTAACGCTTAATAATAAATACGATCCTATAATTTCTCAACCTTTAATTCTTTCCTTTACCATTAGTGTAACATTCCTTTATCTTATTATTACTTATTACCCATTCTAATTCCATTAACAAGTAATCAGGTAATTGATGATATATGTTACAAATTTTTAATTTATTACTATTCATTATTATTATCAACCTAAATTTTGCATTACTTACCTCGCATTAACCTTGTTACTTAAAATTCCTATCCAATTTGCAATTTAAAATTCTAATGAATACATTTACTCCTTTCCGTTGTGTTATTAATTTTCATCAAGGCATACCTAATTATCTTTATAGGTAAATGAGTGAATTTACTGGTAACCTACTATTACAACCTTTAATATACTTGTATATGATTATTTTACCCTTTTATATCCATTTATAAATATATGCACATCTACAAATTAAGATTCTAAATCAAATTAATTATTCCATCTAGGTTCCATTTCTTCACTTTATGAATAACTATCATTTCCTATTCATTTGTTACATCTACTTATATTCACTTTATGAATAGTTTGATATTCCATTTATTACTAATTTTAATTATTGCAATTTATTATCTACATACAATTTGAATCTATTTTCAAATTTTTACCTTTTTAATAATTAACACCTTCCAATGATAAATAAAAAGGATTGTACTAAATAAAATGTTATTTTCATTAATGAATTCAATCCTTGCCTTTATTTACTTATTTCTAACCTTATATCCAATTGCAACAATTTCCACTATTACACTTAATTGCAATAAACATTCAATTTGTAAATTTCAATTAACCTAGATACATCTAATTTCAACATTCTCTTTCATATAAATAAATAAGATTTCCGTTTCTTTCTAAACTAAAATTAAAAATTAAAAATCCTATTAATTTAATTCATTTTAAACATCGAATTTACACGGGTCGTTACACTCTCCCCCACTCAAAACTTTTCGTCCCCAAAAAGGAAAGGAAGGGAAAAGAAGAATTAAATAACAATAGATCTTATTAAAAATATTAACTCATAAACAATAACTTACTAAATTTATTACCTTAAATAAAATATACCCATTTTATAATCATTATATCTTTTTATACTTAAATTACTAAAGTTCGGAAAACATTTTTAAAATATTCTAAGTCTAAAATTTTACGGAGAATTTTGGCAGAGTCTCCTTTGTACGGAGAGGCTCGGAAGAAAATATAATATCAAAATATAACAATATACACAAATATTTTCCAAAAATAATATGTATACCTACACGGGAAAATGTATAAAATAGCGCTGTAAACCATAATTCGAAATGTACCTATTTATCGGGCAATTTACGCTTAATTTATGGAACCAAAAGCAGTAACAATTGCTTCCATAACCTGTATTTCACTTATAAAATCCAAAGGGTTAACAATTTATATAAAGTGAAATATTTAAGTGGTTTCAATCACTATCAACAAATCAATACAACGACCAACAATTTCAACAAACAGCATACACAACAAATACAAAACAACCATTCAAATCAAACAAATAAATAGTTGTTCGGGTTCAAAACTTTTAAGTTATACGGAATGAAGAATAAACCATCAAGTGCATCATTTACTCAACAGACTTAGATTAAACACAATGGATTATTCATCCATCCCAACAAGATTAAAGTTCCCTTACCCAACAACTCCAAATCACGACAAACAACAAATTCAATCAACAAATCAAATTAACTTATTATAAATTTTATTTCATACATTAGTTGTTTGATTCTTTTCATTTATCTCATTCAATTTTATTTCCATTTTATTTCTTTCAATTATATTCAGAAATAACTCTACCCTATTTCTTAAATTTACAATTTCTCTTTATTATATTACATTCGTTTATTTTCACTTTAATTACTTAAGTTTATAATCGTTTATTTACCATACTTACCTTTAATTATATTTACTTGGTAAAATTTCAATTATAATTTAAGTTTATAACATTAAATTCTCGTTTAACAGCAATTTCATTGAATACTTCATTACCTACCTTTACTTGTACAATTTTCATTACATTTCCTATTAAACATTTCAATTTTTAATATTTGGTAAGTTATATATGTTTTTTTAAAAGAATGTACTTGAAAGTTATACAAATTTTCTCATTACCAATGATTAATTTAAAGTTCAATAATAATATTCTCTATTTCGTAGGTTATAATTTCAAATTCCATTTAATACCATTTATAACCTATCATTAAATCTCTTATTTCCTTTAGAGGTCTTAATTTATTAATTACCTACGTTTCAATTCACTACAATAATTGAAACAATTAATTAATGGAAATCTAAGAATTTAATACCGGGTAAAATTTCAAATTATTTTAAAATAATAGATAAATATATTCTTACAACTTATATATCTCTAGTTATATTTAAAACAATTCAAAATTTATATATTTTTCAAAATGAATTTGCAGTAAACTACTACAGTGGCCTTTTCCTTTCGAAACTCGAAAATGAAAGTCGATGATGCGGCCGTCATCACCGAAATTATTTTCCAGCGACAGAGAGGAAAGTACAAAACTTATTTTCTCCAAAATCTTCTTTAAAACAATTTTTCTCAAATTATATTAAATGTTTATATCAGAAAGTACTTATAAACAATATTATTATGTTCCAAAATTTATTTGACAGAAATTTCAAAACCCCGGAACTTAAGCTCTAAATTTCCAAATTTCATTTATTTTACTTTTCAATCTTATTTCTATTATTATTTATACACTTTATTACCTAACAACCAATCTATTGCAGCCAAATATAGATATCTTTTGAAAAATTTATTTTATATATAGAAAATATAATAGGCAAAATTATTTCATTCACCTATATTAAAAACAAATATTATGTCGGTCTGTCCTATTAAGTGTTTAGAAATTTCTATTGATGTCACAGCGTCCCATGCACCAACCAGAATTTATAAATACAAAACGGAATAGATTAACACAATATTAAAACCTTTTTATAACACTAACAAATACGCTCTCTCATATATATACACTCAGCGACTCCCATAAGGTATTACTACCCTATTAACAAAGAGTCAAACCCCCACAAAGCCAAGGTTTTATCGCTAAACCAAAGCTCTGATACCAACTGTAACGTCCCGCCTTTTCGCACGGTTTAAATCGACATACGTGCCAATTCAAACCATACGGAAGGGTGGATTGTTATGGGGTAAATAAGAAAAACAGAGAAGAAATAAAATAAAACAGAATCTCACAGCGGAAGGAGAAAATATAATAATCAATATATAGTACAAAAAAACTGTTTACAAATATTTGCTTCTACTTTATACAATAAATATCAGCGTTCACATACCAATAAATATCAATGTAGTGGAATTAAATGGTATAGTGGAATAATAGTAGATAATAGTAATACAAGTCTTCGTCTTCGTCCTCCAGAGCTAAAACTTCAAATCCTGAAACGCTCGGACTGACCCGAGCGAATTGAAAAGACAAAACACTCGAGTTAGAACTAAAAGATCTTATGTAAGTTAAATCAACAGGGATACATATGAGTGTAGTAACTCAAAAGATGCTTGGGATTCACATCTCTTAAGGATCCGTTAAACTATTTACTATGTAGTATATTTTGCTATTATAATAGTGTCTAATTGTAAAGTAAACTTACTTTTTAATAGCGTTAAGGGATTACCCATATAGCCCTTAACATAAATAATGCCAACAGTCTATACAGTACCGTAATACCTCCTGATCGGAAGACTACCAGAGGATACTCCATAGGTACGACACAAATAGAAACTCGTAGTAAAGCGCGATAGGGTAGGTGACACGGCACAACTAGGCAATGTCAGGGTAGATATACCAATTACTATCCGGGCTGGTGGAAACGCGCAGCGCGCAGCTACCGCCCACCTCGAACAACACCCCAAATCAAAAATCAAAAGTGGCCATCGAATCCATCCAAAAGTCAGAGTATAATATCGAAGGAGTGCGTTCGATCAGAGGAATGACCTCATTGGCCCGAGAATCGCTCCTGTTTTAGCCACCTTATACCAACTCACGGGAGTCGGGTCCACGTATTTACCTCATAGGAAACGCCGCCACCAACCTACTTCATTCTGGAATCTCCACCGCGTACACAGTTGTTAAAGTGGTTTTCGGAGTTGGCAGAGAGTATGACAACTTTCGATCCCGGTCTCTTTAACAACCAAACGTTATTATAACACCGCGGTCCTTTAAAATAATTTATACTTTTAAAACCAGAATAAAATATCCATTTTAAACCCATATAAATGCGATATCATTTATATTTTTAAAACCCCAAATCAATACGATATCATTTAGACCCAAAATCATATAATGTCATTTTATTTTCCAATATATATTCTTTTCCAAAATCATAGGGTTTTCAAAGTAAAATATTTAGAAATCAAAACTCTTGAATATAATATTTCCAAATCATACTACCTTGAAAATCATCACTTTGAAACAAATTTCCATCTCTTAAATGATTAAATATTAAATTACTTTTATAAAACAAAATAGCTTCTTTACATTTCACAAATCAATTCCAAATATCGATTTAAACTTCCAAATACCATTTTAAATTTTTACGTTTCAAAGCTTTAAATATTACACCATTTCAAAAACAAACTCATTTGACCATCTCATATATATCAAATTCAATTACTTCATTTTTTAGACTTGAAATGTTTACTTGATGAATTCAATATACTTTAAGTAAAACTTATAACTTCACATAATTGGATAATCTTTCAATTTATTAAACTTGATATATTCATTTAAATCAACCTGATATTCACTCAAATCACTTTACACAAAAATCAAGTTACAAAAATCATATCCTTTAAAAATTCTAACTTTTCGTTTAGTTTCAATTTAACTTAATATTCATCTTCCAACCTTACTTTTTTTTAAGTCATTAAAACTCCAGAAATTTAATTTTAAATAAATTCTCAATCGTATTTGATCTCGAAAATCAAAATTTATTTTATACTTCAAATCAAATTTATACAAAGCTTAAAAACTGAAAATTTACTATATATATATATATATATATATATATATATATATATAAATAACCAAATCAATATTCTATAAACCATATATATATATATATATATAGCTTTACAAAAACATAGTAAAACATTTCAAACATAATTTTATATATTTACCGCGGTGCCTGTATAAAATTTTCTACCCTATGGTCAAGTGATACAGATGTTTATCATTTCAATCCGCAATTTAAAATAAAAATACGGTTGTATACCATTTCAAACCGCAATCCCGAATGAAATGAAAATGCATGATGACTTGCAGTTTATACAATTTAAATATAGCATCCATTCATTCAAATATCAATCATCAACCATTATTGCCATCATGATCCAATTTAAACAATCATCGATATAGAGCATATAAATTATACAGGTAATAAATAGCAGGTATTAACTAACAGTTTATATTCAAAAATAAATTTAATAACTGTTAAACTAGCAGTTTATATGTAAATAAATAAATTTAATAATTATTGAACTAGCAGTTATATGCAATAAATAAAATAAATTCTAACCGTAAATCTATATGCAATAAATAAAATAAATTAACAGTTAAAGTAAATAAATGTGAATTGACTGAGATGATGAATAAAACATGCTAAACAATCATAAATATTTTTTTTTACACATATCTTAAGTCAAATTAACAAACATAAGAAATTCTAGAAGTTGTGAGAGGGTTAAAACACTCACCTTTTGAATTTAAATCGAATTAAAAATCCGATTTAAATCCAAAAATTCGACGGTCTCCAAATCTGTCCAAACCAATGTCAAAAAATCTGGAATTTTATTACAATCCTAACCAAAAAAAATCTCGCATGAAACAAAGTTCGTAGGAGAAAGTTATACGCATTAATGGTGATTGAAATTTCAAAAAAAAAACAATAGAAATAAAAGAACACCTTCAAGCGCCACATCATCCCCCTTTCTTTCCCTCTCTCCCTCATGTGTTTTGCTTCAAGATTTTTCTAAGAAGTCTGAATTTTAGCTTTTGATTTGGTTTGGAATTTTTATTTGGATCTAAGATTTGTTTGTCTGCCATTGAGGAGGAGAAGGAGCTGATGAAATTTTACGCGCAGACAAATGATAATAGGCGGAGGCTAGGGTTTAGCGGGGTATTTATAGATGAAGTTGGAATAGACAGATGGATCCGAATTTAAATGAGTTCACAATTTGTCATATTTAAATTCCAATAATCCATTTATTTGATTTTTAGATCTTATTACGAATAAATGGTCAACTTACCATTCCTATCATTTCTGATTGCAATTAGCTTCAAATTTATTAACCAAACCTCCATATCAAATAAAGATTTATTGCAAAAATTTTAGTGTTTACCTTTAATTAAAGTAAATTCAATAAATTATAAAATCTTATTTCAAATGAAATTTTATACCATTCGTATTCAATTCTCTTTATTAAATCAATCATTATCTTATGTATATATTAACATTAGTATATATCAATTTACCCCAATTAAATAAAAATTTATTCCCAAATTGATTTACAGCCTAATATAACATTTGAATTTTATTCCCAATTCATAAATTCCTACCTTAACTAAATTTTACGTTTCCCTTTTAATTTACCTTTTCACCTTACATTACTACATTAATTATCCTTAAAATAATGTCTATTATTAATAACAATATTATAATTACTTACAATTTTATTTCATAAATTAATCCATTTCATCTGAATTCTTATCTATGTAATATTTCAACATTTAATTTCATCAAATGTAATTGTTTTCTAATACGTTAATAACTTTATTTCCAAGTCTTATATTACAACAGAGTATCCAATACGAAAGTCTTAACATTGTTACAAATACTACTTTAATTAACATTAACTCAATACTCAATTAAAAATTATTTTAACTGATTTCAAAATTGTAAATTAATAAGCTACCAAAATAGGCAACATACAATAATCGTACTCTAACCTTTAGTCACATTAATACGCTTTTATTTCTCAAAATCAAAGTTCCCATTTAACTAAATCTCCATAAATGAATTTGACGTTATCTTCAGAAAGTACTTCATATTAACATTAACGTAAAAATTTATTTATATCTATTGCAATCGATTTAGTACTATTTTCTCAATATTTAAAATGATGTAACAAATTTTAAATGTCAATTTATTCAAGATTAAATCAATATAAATATTCAATTCCATAAAATCCAAAATTGTTGATAAATTTCCAAAACTTCCTTTTTTTTATTGAATCAACCTATTTATTCCTTTCATTAATCTCAAATATAAGGGTTTACCCTTTGGATTAAAAATTATCACATAAATATCCTATTTCAACGTAATTCTTAATTGAACATAATAAATAAAATTTGATTTCATTTATCTCAATAAGTCCTACTATTATAAATTAACCAATTGACTCACTATTCAAATTCACCTTCTATAATTCAAAAATTTTCTATCACCTTGATTTACTTAACTTTATAATTCCTTAGAAAAATCTCTATCTCAAATCTTAAATGTAAATCATTCTACTAATTATAGTACTTAATATTTTCTTAAAATAATCTTTCTATTACGCTTGAATCCAATTTATTAAATAAGTTTCCAATTAGATCCAATTTCAACCTTGCACATAAGTTTAGGTTATAATTAACTTATAATGTTTACTTCCCTAGTTATTTCTTTATATATTCCCGTATTAATTTCACAATTTATCATAATTATTGAAGTAACGCTTAATAATAAATACGATCCTATAATTTTTCATCCCTTATTTCTTTTCTTTACCATTAGTGTAACATTCCTTTATCTTATTATTACTTATTACCCATTCTAATTCCATTAACAAGTAATCAGGTAATTGATGATATATGTTACAAATTTTTAATTTATTACTATTCATTATTATTATCAACCTAATTTTGCATTACTTACCTCGCATTAACCTTGTTACTTAAAATCCCTATCAAATTTGCAATTTAAAATTCTAATGAATACATTTACTCCTTTCCGTTGTGTTATCAATTTTCATCAAGGCATACCTAATTATCTTTATAGGTAAATGAGTGAATTTACTAGTAACCTGCTATTACAACCTTTAATATACTTTTATATGATTATTTTACCCTTTTATAATCCATTTATAAATATATGCACATCTACAAATTAAGATTCTAAATCAAATTAATTATTCCATCTAGATTCCATTTCTTCACTTTATGAATAACCAGCATTTCCTATTCATTTGTTACATCTACTTATATTCACTTTATGAATAGTTAGATATTCCATTTATTACTAACTTTAATTATTGCAATTTATTATCTACATACAATTTGAATCTATTTTAAAATTTTCACCTTTTTAATAATTAACACCTTCCAATAATAAATAAAAAGGATTGTACTAAATAAAATTTTATTTTCATTAATGAATTCAATCCTTGCCTTTATTTACTTATTTCTAACCTTATATCCAATTGCAACAATTTCCACTATTACACTTAATTGCAATAAACATTCAATTTGTAAATCTCAATTAACCTAGATACATCTAATTTCAACATTCTCTTTCATATAAATAAATAAGATTTCCGTTTCTTTCTAAATTAAAATTAAAAATTAAAAATTAAAAATCCTATTAATTTAATTCATTTTAAGCATCGAATTTACACGGGTCGTTACAATCATCTTCTTCATCTTCATCTAACTAGTTTTAGTTCATATTATCTTAAGTTCTATCTTTGCATTTCCTTTATTTTAGTTAATATTTTATTATTTTATGTAATGTTGACTAGAATTATTAATGGAATCTTTCATTTCCTGTTATTCAACTTCACATGTCTCTGAAATTGCTTGTTTTTATATTATACAAATTTTAGTTTAATAAATTTGTTCATAATATTCAAAACAAAGCAAAATGTCACTTTAGGCAGAGGCATATCGACATACACCATCCCCCCACGTCGATGTACAATGGGCAGAAAATAGTTACACTTTCAAATTTTAATTTCATGTAACTAACTTATGTCTATTCATTTCAAACGACTTTCTACCCATATTTATATCTGTTTCTTCCAGAATGAATTATCAAACTTCATCTCTAATCACTATCTTTCATAGTTCTTCTTATTTTTTGAATTTTGACTTCTCCGATTAAGAATCTAAGTGATAATCTTGAAAAAACTCTCACTTCCTTCAAGAATATTCTTACATTCATACTTCGTAATCAGCATCACTTAGAATTGAGTCAAATACAGATGTTCAAGGAGCAAGAGAGACATTTCAACGCCTTTCTTTGGATGATCTCATCCGTTAACAAGGACGATCTCGAAGGAAATCCACCAGTCACTCTCGATAAAGATAAAGAAGAATGGGATGCTACCAAAGCAGACCTATCTTCAGAGAATATGGATGGGTTGAAGTACCAAGGAACGTCTAGTCATTATGTATGTTATTTGTTTGATTTGATTGGTATTTTTTAAACTTAATTGTCTTAAATTATTTGATATGGTTTGTATATATGTTTGGATTGAATAATTACTGTAAATATAATTGGTTGATGATTGATTTGTTTTTGGATTACACTTATGATCACTTTTCAGACTTATGAACACACTCAGCACTTATTATACTTATATGGATTACTCTATTTTATGGTTGATTATCCGATATCAAATTTAGGAAATTTATTAGTTAGATGTTTTTTTATTGATGAAAAAGGGGGAGAAGTTATAAAATAGTAGTTGGATCGGATTAAGGGGGAGTTATGATTGGAGTATTGGGGAGTCATGGAGCAAGGGGGAATTGTGATAGGAGTTATGGTATATATATTATATAAATACAGGCTGTCATCATCAAAAAGAGGGAGATTGTTAGGAACTGAGAAATGGTTTTGATGACAACAACCTTTTGACTTATCTTATTATAAAATATATACTAACACTATTGTCTAGATAAATATGTATATGCAGGATACACACACACACACACAGATATATATATATATATCTATGTATGTATGTATGTATGTATGTATGTATGTATGTATATGCAGGTATTGATTACTAAAGGCTGATCAGTATAAAGACTCAAGATTCAAGATTAAAGACTCCAAAGTATCAAGATCAAGATTTCACGATATGTGTATAGTTTTTTGTTAAAAATTCATAATTGCACGGAAATGCTCATTCAGAATTTCATTTGGAATGGAACACATTTCTACCTTCTTAGTGGCTTACAAACCCACGACAAGTAGCTTACTAACCTACGATAAGTGGCTTACAAACTCACGAACATTTTGGTTTTGTACAAGTTCTCGAGTCCTGATGTGATGAGATATTTTGCAGGAAGAAGCTTGCAAAACTACTTCAAATGGTTTTTGAAAAAGATTTTCAAAATTGTTTTTCGAAATGTTTGGCCTTAAAATTATCTTTTAAAATGATTTAAAAAAAGGTGCTTTAGCCTTAAAATATTCTTTGTTTTCTGTTTTAAACTTTGTTTTTACTCCAAAGTCGTTTTATCTTGTTTTCCTTTCAATACCATTTTCGAAAAAAAAATTATATTGTTTTTAACATAAGGATGTCGACATCATGGGATACCCCATGTCGACATGGTGGCCGTTGAATTCAAAAGTTTCAATTTTCAAATCAAGTGTCCATTTATTTAAATCTCTTCACGAATGGTTATGACCATAGGTGCTTTATAAATAGCCTTCACAAACGAATTTTTATCCATCTAGTTTCTTATTTTCTTCACTTCTTCTTCTCCATAAATCCATATTATATAATTTTCATATTTTTAAGATCGTGCCGAAATTCTGCCTAATTCTTAAGTGAATCAAATTAGAATCTCATTCTTGTTTGATTTGCTGCCCTCTTTCGAAGATCAAAATGCTATTTAGAGTTATAGGATCAATTTTTAATCAAAAGTTTATCAAGTCTCTCTATAAGGTATGGTTGTTCCTAGAAATCAATTGGGAAGTCTTAAGTCCCGTAAATCAAGAGAGTTTGCCCCAGCCTCATGAGATAGGAGGGTACCTCAAGGCCTTTAGAAATTGAGGAATGTAATCTCGACATTGATATAATAAAAATCTATATGAGGTTATTTGCCTTGGTACAGGACTGGATGTAGGGTAACTCCAAACTAGTATAAAATCCGGTTCACCTTTATTGCTTTTTATTTAGTTTATGCATCAATATTTGATTCTATTATTGTTCTGTGATTAAGTTTTACATTTGTTTGTGTCATAATTTTAAATTAGTCCATATAAGTCTTAGAATCCATTAAACACTATTCACCCTCCTTTAGTGTTAAATTAGCCTTAAAATCCTTAATTCGCACTCCCTTTCAAAAATATGGAGTTTTATAACAGAATAAAGTATGTTTTATAAATAGCTTTGTTCGAAGATAGGAAAAGTAGACCGTATATGTAAACTTGAAGTAGAAATCTCCATACTACTCTGCAAACTGGAGAAAATATTCCGCCAAATTTCTTTAATGTAATGGAGCATTTATCTATTCATCTTCCATCCGAAGCGCTTCTTCGAGGTCCTGTGCGATATGGATGGTTGTATCCATTTGAGAGGTAATATTGGATATCTACAATATTTATGTCAGTTTAAAATTCAGATTTCTATATCTAAATATAGATTAAAGTTATTTTGTAATAGGTACTTGAATCATCTAAAGAAAAAAGTGAGACAAAAAGCACGAATTGAGGGTTCAATTTTCAAATCAAATCTTGAAGAAGAAGCTTTGTTCTTTTTCTCTTATTACTTCAGTGACGTTATGAACGTATCGTTTGTAAGCTTCCTCGTAATGTGAATCCTTTTGAACAAGATTCTTCTCAAACAATGTTATTTATTTTTGGACAATATGGTCGACCTGTTGGAAAATGTGTGGAAATATGGCTAGACGATAGCGATTACCATGTAGCACACACATATGTTCTTCTAAATTGTGCTGAAGTTTCACCATTTGTTAGGTAATAATAAATTCATTTATAATTCACTTACACATACATATTAATTATAACCAATATTACATATTTATAGTATCTACGAATCAAAGCATCCATCTGACGATCTCATTAAATAATTTGCTAAATGGTTTTCGAACTACGTTTATGATCCAAGAAACTATGTCATTGATGAAAGTTTACGACATCTTGCGATCGGACCAAATAGAAATGTGAAGGCTTATCCAATATTCTTCGTCAATGGATTTAAGTTCAACACGAAAGATTATGGGGCTGTAAAACTAACATATAACAGAGGTGTATTGGTCAAAGGTAGTGATGATCTAGATGAGCATATAAAAGGTTTTTACAACGTCTTAACACAGGTTCTAGAGTTGATATTTTGCTCTATATCCATCCTTAAAAAGAAATAAAGCGGATTGGTCGGCTGTTTTTAAAACAAAGCCAAGGTTTACGTTTGATGGGAATAATATTCCAAACGAAGCAGCGTATCAAGCGGATCTTGAACCAAATACATAAATAGTAATAACCAATGACATTGATTTAGGACCGTTGAATGATGAATCGAATGTTTTATTAGATGCATTTGAAAGTACCAAAGAAAACAAGATAGAATATGAAACTGAGTCTGAATAAGAAAATGATGAAAACTAAAAACTCTTAATATTTGCATCGCTTGTTGTACAATGTATAATTCTTAGCTGCATATTATTCTGAGCTATGTATTATTAATGATGACCATATTCTGAGCTATATACTATTTTTTTTTGAAATTTCTATATTTGTATTCATGAGATCTTGTTTCATTTATTATGATTCAGTGGAAGTTTTATGTGATGATTACTGAAACATGCTTTCTACTAATAAACTTGTGTCTTTTGATTCTATGATATTATTTCTTTATGATAGATATGTTTGGCATGAAACATAGTTAGAGATCCAAGCCTTCTCCATCTTCCAGTCCGGGTGCCAGTGGCACTGCACTCGATTTACACCCACTGGTGGAGGTAGTTCCGAAAAGCATCGGGTAAGTATCAAATTTATTTGAAGTATTTTTTTATTTATTAAATATCTACATCAAAATTTGTTTAGGGGCTTTGAGGTGGAGCCTTCGGATTTCATCCTACAAGTTTCCAAGAAGGCATTTATGAGTAGGATGTCCGGTTGTTGGCCTCATTGGAGGACATCCTACCACATATCAAGAATGCTATTTTGGCTGATTTACTCGTAAGTATAAGTTTGAATCTTAGTTGAAAATTAATATAATTCAAACTAATTTCAATATGCAGGCAGCCATGTGCGTAGAGATAGAGCATATGGATATTTTTACCAACCACTGGAAGAAAAGGATGAGAAAAAATTATAAGGACACTCTATCTAAGGCTAAAATTGCAGGTAAAAAACAAAATTAGATTGGCGTAGATGTGTGGGCTGAGTATCTACGACTCTGGGACACTCCAAAAGTGAAAGTAAGTTATATGCTTTTGCATTGTTGTTAATTTTTTTTTAAAAATTTGTATGCTAGTTTCAATAATTTTGTTAATCGTGTATCTAAATTTGTAGGAATTATCTATCCAGAATCATGCTAATAGGAATAAAAATTCTTCTTTGCATCGTGACGGCTCTACATCCTTCCAGGAACATAGGAGAAAGTTGGTAAATTTGTAAATTATGTTTATAAAAATCTAAAATGTTGTTTAATCATATTTGTAACATTGTTTATTCATATGTATATATTTTTAGGCGGCAAGATACAATCACGAGCCTACTGTGGCTGAGGTGTTCACCGCCATGCATGCCAATGAACATACAGATAAGGAAGGTAACATTTCGTAGGAGTGGACAGACAATAAATCGAGATCCATAATGGTAAACATGCTTATCCTTAATGAAAATGTTTCATATTCCTTTATTTCACATTTCATAAACTTTATATTGAATATTTATCGTGTCTAACAATTTTTTGTAAATGCAGGAGAGGTACGAAGCAGAGCAGGCTTGGGTAGCGCAGTCCATCGGCCGGTAAAAGGCTACATTTGAGGAGTCGAACTATATTTGGGATGCCATTATTGATTTGCCTTCACGAAACAGGTGGTACAGTTATGAAAATCAGGAGGTAAATTTCTTTATTTACTGATATATAAATTCACACATGCAAATGAATTTAAACTTGAGTAAATAAATTATAAATTGATTAAGGAAGCTGAATAACTTAAATAAATAAATTGCAACCAATGTACAACAGTTAATTATAAATATTAGCCGCATAATTAATCAACTATTTTTGTTCATACTGTTCATACTGTTTATAAATTATAACTAAATATCAACTATTTCACAGGCGTTAATAATCCAGAGGGCTTATAGGAGATCCCAAGCCGAGGAGGAGATTTCTCTACTCAAAACGTACTGGCGCAACACCTGGACGAGCATATTACAGCCTACTTGGCACAATATACGACGATGCCTAGAGAGGACGGGTCAGGCGACGACCATGAGTAGGTATGCTTATGTTTCTACCCAATTTTCATCATCTTGTTTTCCAGTTGTAACCTGGAGATTTGACCAAGTAACTAGAGGTCACTCGGCATTAGTGCATCATTCGAAAAACAGCCTCGTTCGGCATAGCAAAGTCGTTCGACACATGGCCTCATTCGGCATTCCAACCTTGCTCGGCATAGTAGAGTCGTTTGGCACGTGGCCTCGTTCGGCATTCAGTGTTGACCGGCATGAAGCTCGTTCAACATTCAATCTCGACCGGCATGAAGCTCATTCGGCAATCAGTCTTGATCGGCATGAAGCCTCGTTCGGCATTCGTGCCTCGTTCGGCATTCGTGCCTCGTTCGGCATTCCAGCCTCGTTCGGCACATGGCCTCGCTCGGCATAAGCATGCCATTTAACATCTCCCCTCGATCAGCACCGGATCTCGTTCGGCCTACACATTTCACTCAACGTACTGCCTCGTTCAGCTTGGAGACATGGCTCGGCATTTTCCGTTCGAAATTTTTGGCTCGGCATGCAGAAGTCACTCGTTATCGGTCGAGGTATCTTGCTATTAGGCCCATCAGGGAAGTCTAACCCATCTTCGTCTATAAATAGAGGGGCAGGGGCACAGTGAAATGGACCTTTTTTCGAGAACATCGGGGAGACTCTGTTGCATTCAAGACCCATTCAAGACTTATCCTTTTTACTTACCAGTTGTATTGAAATAGTTGGTGTACGGTTGTATCTGTAACCATTTGTTAAGTAAAGCAATAAAGATTAACTTCAACGTGGACATAGGTAATTACGCCGAACCACTATAAATCTGGTTTTCTTGTTTGCTGCATTTAATTTATCATACTATTCTCTGTTTAACTTTACTTTCTTCATTAATCTCTCTACAAAATCTCTCTTAAGGGTGTTAGTGACCAATTCTTGTGCTAACATTTTGGTGCTTTCACTGAGAATCAAATTCTCAGGCCGATAGGATCTACTTTGTAGCTACTGGATTGAAAAATCCCCCGAAGGAGATCCGACCTACTCACAGGATGCCCGTTGAATCTATTCAGAGTTTCGACCGACAAATCTACTATGGGAAGATCACGTACCCGATCAGCCTCTCACAATGCGGATATCCACGAGACTGCTAGCGTGCAACAAGTTGGACCTAGCAATCAACAAGCATATTTAGGTTCAGGGACTACCGCCCAAACTCAAACGAAAGTCATCACCAGGACGGAGTTTAATGAGTTGATGAGAGAACTCAGGGAAAGTAGAAGGCAACTTGCTGAGCAGATTAAGGCCAATGCTAATCTCAAGACTCAGCTGCAGCATCGAATGCTGGAGGTAGCCCTGCTCCTTATTCTTCGTCTGATAGCTCGGCCTCAGCCGATGAACTTCCTAAGCGTAGAAACCATAAGACTGAAGTTGCATAGGCAGCTGCCACTAATCGATCAACTAGGGATCAAGCACGTAAGGAGAGAGGACGCCCGGCTCACCAAGATCTTAATGAAGATGGCCTTCAAGATGCACGTTTGGCCAGTTGCCAGTAGGTGGGACATCAACCCGAGCGCTCCCGTAGAACGGAACCCAACCTTCCATCCTCCATACAAACTCCGGACTTATCGGCCATGGTCAAGCAGTTAATGAAAGAGAACCAAGGCTTGACCACGAAGATTGGGGAGTATCCAGGAGTCATACTCCCTTCACGGATACTATCATATAGGCCGATTATCCCAGGATGTTTAGTATGCAAACTATATCGGCCTACGAAGGGAAGACTGATCCCAGACAGCACGTAATGAGGTATGAATGGATGATGAATTCTGTCTGAGCGAATGATGCGACCAAGTGTAGGTGCTTCCCAATCACTTTTTCAGGAATCGCCACTATGTGGTTTACCCGACTTCCCCCGCGGTCTATATCCAACTTTGACAAGTTGGAACTGAAATTGTTAGAACAATTCATGATACATGCTACTCGTCCATAGGATGTGATGCCCTTATCAAGTGTAATCCAAGCTCCGGAAGAGTCATTGAAGGTGTACTTGCAGAGATTTCACGTTGCAGCCACTGAAGTTAGCAAGCCTAAGGACATGCAATTTTGATGGCAGTAATGCGAGGTGTAGATCTAGCCTCGGAGTTTGGAGATTGGCTGGCGGGAAAGCCCCCAACTACATTAGAGCGATTCTATTTGAAAGCTCATCAGTTCATAAGGAGGAAGGAAGCTCAATGGACAAGGCGAGATAAGGCACCAGAGCCTGTTTAGGAGACTGTGAAAAGTAACATCGCCGTAAAGAAATCCGACGATAACTCATGAAAGGTTCAAGTTAACGTCCGGAACAAGCCAGGGCAATCTAAAGGATCCGGAGGAGAAAATCCTGGAAAGAAAAGAGAAACAGGGAAATGGAAGTCGAGAATTCCAACCTACAACGAATAAACTCCCCTGGATACGTCTCTTGAAAATATTTATCTACCAACCTGTAACACCTTTCAATACAGAAAGCCACTCCCAAAGGAGTCCACAGAGGAACAGAAGCGGATGGGGAAGTACTATTGCTTCCATGAGACTCACGGGCACAATACTGAGGAGTGTAGACACCTCCATGACGCCATAGAAAAGTTGATCAGGCAGAAAAAGCTGCAGGAATTTGTTAATAACCCACAAGAGGGTAGGCAAGGAACATCAGACCCTAGATGCGGGCCGGCTCCATGCCATCCGGAGAAGCTCCCTGAACCGTCGGTAGATTGATCATAAACACTACAGTCGGAGGACCTCACCCTGCAGACAATAATTGGCAGGAGATGGAACGATATGATACCTCTTTAAGGCATGCAGATTATGAATTTTGTTCGAATGTGGAAGATGGAACCCCCACAAAACAACAACGCATGATGACAGACGTATAGTGTTTAGGAGTCGAGATCAGACAAGGTAGAGGCTCCTACAATCGACCTGATGGTCACATCTACGACGATCAGGCTAGCATATGTCAAAAGAATTTTAATTAATTGGGGAAGCTCCATCAACATCATCTTCAAAAAGGCATATGACCAAATGAAGATGGAGACAACATACTTGAAGCCATCTAAAGCTCGTATCCATGGCTTTAATGGTGCAGCGACTGATGCAATGGGGTATGTCGAGTTTCCAGTTGAACTGGGAGAGGTGAGCGTAGGAGAGTGCGAATCCTACCATTCATAGTGTTGGATGTTGACTCTCGATAAACTGTATTTCTGGGTCGTCCGGCCCTGGCGGAGTTTAGGGCAGCTTTGGTCCCATGGTGTTTGACATTAAAATTTTCGACAGATAAAGGAGACAGTGTAGTGCATGGTGATCAGGAGACCGGTCGTGCATATTATGTGGCAGAGCTGAGAGAGGCTCAATGGAGAGAGAAAGGAATGGTTGCGGACAGCTCCGTCCACATCCAAAACACTAAAAATTGACAAGTAGTGCCCGAGCCCTGGCTCGGGCAACATTCTCGGATCTATGGAGACATAGATCCGAGAGATGATGATGGGGGACCCAGGAAAGCGAATGCAGTACCGGCTGAGCTGACAATTGACATTTTAATTAGCCGAGATGACTCGTCACGAGTTCTTAAGATTGGATCGCAACTCGACCCGTCATTGGCCGAGGATCTTACTGATTTCCTGACCGAACCTAGACGTTTTCGCTTGGACACATTCTTATATGTGCAGGATTTCTCCCGCCATTGCGAGTCATATGTTGAACATAGACCCGAAGTACGTCCCAGTACAACAGAAACGGAGAGGCATGGACCCGGAGGGGTCCGCCGCCTTAAGAGAGGAGGTGGACAAACTCAAGGCCAATGGGTTCGTCCGTGACACCCTCTATCCTGAATGGGTATCTTACCCTGTGCTAGTGAGGAAATCGAATGGGAAGTGGTGAACTTGCATAGATTATTCTGACTTAAACCGAGCATGCCCAAAGGATAGTTTCCCTTTACCTAGAATCGACCAGCTTGTTGATTCGACGACCGGCCACAAGCTACTGTCATTTAAGGATGCGTACTTGGGATACAATAAAATCCAGATGCACATTCCAAATCAAGAACACACTAGTTTTGTCATAGACGTTGGGTTATATTGCTATGTCGTGATGCCCTTCGAATAGAAAATTGCGGGAGTAACTTATCAGCGTCTGGTGAACCGAATGTTTAAAGATCAAATTGGTAGAACGATGGAAGTCTATGTGGATGACATGCTCGTGAAGTAACGACAGTGAAACAACCACATTCGAAACTTAGGAGAGATGTATGATATACTCAGGCATTATGCGATGAAAATCAACCCTTTGAAGTGTTCTTTTGGCGTTGCATCAGGGAAGTTCTTGGGTTTCATTGTGAATGCGCGGGGAATTAAAGCTAACCCAAAGAAGATTCAGGCTATTTGGGACATATAAGTGCCCAGAACTATAAAGCAAGTACAAAGCTTGAACGGAAAGGTGGTCGCGCTGAGTTGATTCATATCCAGAGCTATGGATAAGTGCATTCCCTTCTTCGATGTGATAAAGAAAGGAAAGAGAAATTTTGAGTGGACGTCTAACTGTAAGGAAGCATTCCGAGCTCTGGTTAGGCATTTGGAAAGTCCCTCGGTGCTATCAAAACTAATTGATCATGAGATGTTGTATGTGTACCTGGCTGTATCCCAACATGCTATCAGTACGGCCTTGGTTCGCGAGGAGGACCGAGTTCAAAAGCCAGTGTATTATGTCAGTAAACATTTGACGGAGGTAGAAAGAAATTATCCCAAGATTAAGAAACTAGCTTACAGCTTGGTGATTGCATCATGCAAGCTTCGTCCATACTTCCAGGCACACTCAATAAGTGTTTACACTGATCAACCCTTGCAACAGGTACTCCAACGACCTGAAACTTCTAAAAGGATGTTAAAATGGAATATCAAGTTCAGTCACTTCGGTATTACCTACCTTCCATGAAGGGCAATACCGGGGCAAGCGCTAGCAGATTTCATTGTTGAATTCACCATGTCAGACAAATCAAATGGCCACAATGTCATACCTCCCATTCGATGGAAGATGTATACCGATGGGGCATTTAATGACTGTTGTTCGGGGGCTGGCATAGTGCTTGTGACTCCTGAAAACCGATCAGTTTGCTACGCTTTGAAGCTCGAATTCACAACAACAAATAACGAAGCCGAGTATGAAGCATTGGTTGCTGGCTTGAGACTTATCAGAGAATTGGGGGTAAGATCGGTTGAAATCTTTTGTGACTCACAACTGGAGGTGTACCAAGTTTGAGGGGACTATCAAGCAAACTGGAAGAGACTTGACCCATACCTGGCATGGGTTCAAGAGCTGCTAGCGAATCTAGAGTATTATGATATTTCACATGTCCTACGTGAACAAAATAGAGCAGCCGATTCGTTGGCAAAATTTGCAAGCACTAGCGCTGCGCAGCAAATGGGATTGTTTCCCGTTGAAACCTTACATGCCCCAAGCATAAAAACGATAGAGGTAGATTTCATGTTAGAAACAGAAATCGAGAAGGAATCATGGATGACCCCATTCAAGCAGTACTTGTTACAGGGGGTCGTACCCGAAAGAAGGAGCGAAACACGACAAGTCATTCATAAGGCTTTGCGATATGTAATGCAAGACGGGGTATTGTATCAGAGGGGATTCTCGACCCCCATACTCCCGTGCATAGCCCATGATGAGATAAAGCAAGTCCTGAAGGAAGTCCATGAAGGGGAATGTGGTGACCATACTGGGGGGTAGACGTTAGCAAAGAAAATCCTCCGTTATGGTTACTATTGGCCAACAGTGAATCGGGATGCCGCAGACTATGTGGGAAGATGTGACAAATTTTAGAAATATGCAAAATTCCCAAGAGCTCCGCCGACGGAACTCACACAAATGGTTAGTCCCTGGCCGTTTGCAATGTGGGGGATCGACATAGTCGGTTCCTTACCCATATCCAAAGGTGGTAGGAAATACGTGATAGTTGCGTTCGATTACTTTATCAAGTGGGCAGAAGCAGATCCTTTAGCCATTATCACCACCAAAACAGTCATTAATTTCGTTGTACGAAATATTATATGCCGTTTTGGCCTTCCGCGGACCATTAGTACGGACAACGGAACTCAATTCGAAAGTAAAGAGTTCAAAGAGTTTTGCCAAAAATATGATATTGAGAAAAAGGTTGCAGTCGTTGCTCATCCAAAAGCCAATGGACAAGTGGAAGCCGTAAACAAAATAATCAAGTCCATATTGAAAAAGCATTTGGAAAAGGCTAGAGCCAAGTGGGTGGATGATCTTCCAATAGCGCTTTGGGCTTATGGAAAAACCCACAAGTCCACGACTGGCCACACTCCATTCGCATTGGCATATGTCATGGAAGCTGTTATGCCCGTATAACATGAAGTTCCATTATTTCGAGTAACTTATTATCACTCTGAATCAAATCAAGATCTTTTGCTGGAATCATTGAACTTCATTGATGAAAAGCGCGAAGAAGCTAATTTAAGAGCGGCCGCATACAGACACCAAGTCGCTCGATATTATAATGAAAAAGTCCGACGGAGAATCTTTGGTGTGGGTGACCTCGTTTTGAAATGAGTTTTCCCAGTTCTAGCACATATGAGCCCCGCATGGGAAGGTCCATACGGCATTGAACGGAAGCCTGGAGAAGGAACTTTCAAGCTAGCGCCGTTGATGGTGCGCCACTCCCCCGAACCTTGAATAGCGAGCATTTGCGGCATTATTATAATTAGTTCATTTCTTTTATATTTTAGTTGCAATTATTTCCAACATGTTTTTATTCTTAGTTTACGGCATGTAATAAGACATTTAGCTTGTTTGCATTATTAAAGGCCTGAAGCCATTTTTTCCATGAATTGTTGATGTTACTATGTATGATAATTTTGTGACAAACAACTAAGAGGTACATTATCCTATCTGACGTACGAATGCGCATGAGCACTAAAATTCTTCAAGTCCCCTGATTGCGGACGGGAGCACTCTGAGTCCCCTGAGTGCGGACCAGAGTATAAACGACTCAAAATTTCCAAATCCCCTGAGTACGGACTGGAGTACTCTGAGTCCCCTAAGTGCGGACCAGAGTATAAACGACTTGAAATCTCCAAGTCCCCTGAGTGCGGACTGGAGAACTCTGAGTCCCCTGGGTGCGGACCAGAGTATAAACGACCCGAAATCTCCAGGTCTCCTGAGTGTGGACCAGAGTATAAACGGCTCAAAATCTCCAAGTCCCCTGAGTGTGGAGTGGAGTACTCTGAGTCTCCTAGTGAGGACCAAAGTATAAAAAACTCAAAATATCCAAGTCCCCTGAGTGCGGACTGGAGTATTCTGAGTCCTTTGAGTGCGGATCGTAATATAAACGACTAAAAATCTCCATGTCCCCTGAGTGCGGACTGGAGTACTCTGAGTCCCTTGAGTGTGGATCAGAGTATAAACGGCTTGAAAATCTTTAATTCCTCGGAGTGCGGACTGGAATCCCCTGAATCCTCGGAGTGCGGATTGGAGTATAAATGGTTTGAATTCTTTAATTCCACAGAGTGCGGACCGGGACACGAATGACTTGAAGTCATCAAGTCCCCGGTGTACGGACTAAAAAATATTCCTAGTTCTTGAAGTATGGAATACAGGATGAACAACTCCAAAAAATTTCAGAGTTATATGGAGATAAATTAAGAAGTTTATGTAACTCACAATGGCTTGGGTTTCGACCACAATCACATAGAAAGCTGAACGATAAAGGTCTTTTGAAAGACAAAAGAAGTAAGCTTTTATTTATTCAAAAATAAGTTTCTACTACAACTCCTCCAAAATTCGGAGTCAAAAGTCTATTTACATGGACTACGAAAATAAATAAAAATAATTACATAATCTAAACTAACTCTCGCTGAACGAGAGTAACGATTACTTCTTTGACTTCTTCCCAGATGATTCCTCTCCCATGCATTTGCCCTTGGTAATTTTTGTTGATAGGAGGTAATAACTAAAAAAGTACGGGGAACTTCCGTTAGCCTGGACCCACCAGGGAGGATAACCTTCAATGGCTTATTCAGAGGATCGTCCAGGTAAACAATTTGAGGCTTGACTTTGATTTTGACCGTCCTTTTATTTTCCTCCTCGAGTTGCTCCTTCATGCTCATTTTAGATGTATGTTCAGAGGCGCCTGTAATCTCAATTTCATAACTCCCATCGATGGGAGAGGAAGTCTCGAACTTATCCTCATAAAGCGCCCCAATCACCTGAGCATCTGGACTGGGAGCCTCCCCTATGTGAGTAGCCTCACTTGTTTTTCCCTTCACCTCCTTGGAGTCATCGCTTCTTGGAGTGGGCTCGGTATTAGAACGTCCTACGCAAAATCATGGAAAACAAGCATTAGAATACTATGGCCTCTCGTCAAAAAACGACGACTCTTGGAATTTCAAAATGAAGTGTCATATACTAGCATCTGGCCGACTCGCAGCCGTCCGAGGGGTCTCACCCTCTGGAATGGGAGATAGAATGTGAACGTCGTGGCCAGGGTCCTCTGGGTCATAACCGATATGTTGCTCAAATGGATCAAGTATCGGCCGATCGGCCGAATGAATAGGAGCATGAGCTGGATACTCGATCCCGAATAGACCGGCAGTAACATCTTTCCCTTTTGATGAGGGTGAGCCTTTGCAGTAAAGATATTTCGCCGCAGACAAGTCTGAAGGCTCGTTCCCCTTAAGGAATTCTTTCATTAAAGCATCCTCATCGAACTCCTCGGTGCCAAGTTCGACCTTCCTGATTTTTACTAAAGTCTCCCATGCCTCAGCTAGGGATTCGAGGTATCCCTCTCCCAGAAAAGTTAAGTCTCGATGCATGAGGACATGGGCGTTGAATTCTGCAATCAATGGGTCGAACATGCATTTGACCTCCTCCCTGCCGGCCTCTTTAGCCACCTCCAGGCGAGAATCAATCTCCGCAGATGCTATTTTCTTGCCCTCTTCATGGGCTTCATCCTTTAGCATCCCAACTTTAGAAAGTTCATCATCAAGATTCGCCTTTAGAAGTCGTGTAGCAACGATCTCGTCGCAATATCGTTGCAACTCTTCTTGGGCAGCAGTCTTCTCTTCTCTTTCTCTGCGGAGTTGCTCCTCCAGTTATTTGACTCGGAGGCCAAATGCAACCCTTTCTTTCTGCACCGAGTCCTTCTCTAAAGCTAGGGCTCCACAGCGTTGGACCGCCTCGTCAATTTCTTTTTTATGAGTTGACTCCAGACGAGTGATGACCTCGGCAGTATCTTTAGCGCTCTGCTGGGCGACTTCAGACTTGTAAGAAGCAAGCTCTTCGTCCCGAACTTTGATAATGTCTTTATCATGGATAGCCTCAAGTTTCAAGCAATCGATCTCATGTTGACGCTCTTTGGAAACTTCTGAAACTTTCTCGGCTAAGTCCACGAACGCATCGTGCTGAACATAGACGTCGTTAGTGCAAGTGATAGCACTTTGCTTAACATGCCTTGGAATCTAGTGAATTGCTGGAAGGAATTTTAAGATATCAAAGCATATCTTTGGAAATGAGGCATTAAGCTCAGAAAGTCGCTCAGCGACCGATGGACCAGATACAGGAGCAAGAGGAGTCTGCTTGAAGACCGTAGGCGTTCTATGGGGATCTCGAGATTGCCTGGTACTTGACGAACCGGAGTGTTGGTCCCGACGAGCCTTAGGCTGAGACCCCTTATGTGAAGGTTTCTCTTTGCTATGCTCCAGTTGAGAAGGAGGATCACGAGGGTAGGAGGACTGACTATAAGATTTTCTCCGGTAGGACGATTCTCGATGGTGGTAGTCTCAATCACCGGAGTCGTGTCTATCTCGACGCTTGTCGGAACCCGAATCTCGGCCGGATTGGTGAAAAATCGATGAATCACGAAGGCGATCAAGTCCATGCATATGCCCTATGTCACCTACATAGAATTTAAATAATGTTGAGTTAGCAAATAGAAGAGTGATGATAGAAAGTGTAGTGCGAGGTGAAGTGCATATGTTTGTGCATGTCCTAGTGTTTCCCCCGATGGACTCGTTTCTTTACTAATAGGAGTTTTTGCTCCCTGGTTTTGGGCTTGAGAGCTTGTATCGCCTATCGCAGGTGAATGAAGCTTAAGGGCCTCTGGATCGTCGAAACCACAGTTGAGCTGATCTTTAGGTATGGTGAGGTTTGACAGACCTTTCAGAGAACTTTCCAAGTGCTGCGAGGAAGCATCTTTCTCCTCTGGAACAAGTGTAACTTTAGAAGTTCCGTCGACTCTTTTCTTCCTTAGCTTGCATTTCAGTTACTTCTTCCCCTTCAAAGGGGAAGGCGTCGTTTCAACGTCATGAATTTCGACTATTGGTTCCCGAGATGGGCTAACATTTTCGCCGTGTACTTCAGGTATTTCGGTTTCTTTAATCTCCCCCTCCTCTGGAGTGTCAGGGGCATTATGTGTTGAGGACTCGGCCTTCTTTTTTCCTTTGCCCGAAGCAGGCTTGGGTATGGTAACACCTTGGGGAGGCTTATCTTGCGACCTTCCGCCAGCAACCCAAATTTCATGAGCGACTCATTCGAAATGAGAGTTCTGATGTCTCGGTCTTCGACGGGAATGGCTTGGATAACTTCGACAGCTTTGGAATATCCGAGGCCCTCGGGACGTGGATTAATACTTGAAGAGATGGAAGAAGAGTTAGAAAAGATACATATTCGACCAAACATGAGTATTGGTCCAGGAAAAAGACATACATCCTTCCACCCATCTCCTTGCAAAGCCGGAGGGACATCGCACATAGAACCACTCCTATTTATACTGGTAAAACTTGCTCCATGCCCTAGCCAAGATTTGACATTTGCTGTACGGCTCGAGAAACATGAAAGATGGGCTATCTGACCGTCTCTTGATGCGATAGATGTATTGGATATCATCCAGAGTCGGAAGCCTGAAGAGGACACTCATGAAGAGGATGCAAGTGCCGTATATGAATGCGTGGTTGTTCGGATGCAGTTGCGATGGGGCAATCTCGATATACTGCAACACGTCTCGGAGAAAAGAGTTGAATGGCGGCACGTTGCCAACCCAGCACATGAATCTATCACAGGCTGTATATCCGACTGGGGCAAGTGAGGACGATCATGCCCCGATGGAACTAGCACATCGTCGAGGGAGATTCCATGGACATAGCATATCCGACGGAGTGTACTTTTGTTAATCCTTGGAGCTTGAGATTCGATTGGATCGTCTAAGAAAATTGCTTCCTCCAAAGCATCGAGAGCCAAGTCGACAGATGTAGTCGCAGGGCTCGGTAAGTCTTGAGTAGGGGTAGTTTATGGATTTGAAATACCTACAAATTCTTGTCGAGAGGATGGCCCAGGTCTGTCCGAGATCGTAGCTGAGCTTGATTTCCTAGACACCTCTATTGAAGATTGAATCTGACAAAGCACCTGTTTGGACTATACTTGAAAAACAATTGACGTTGTATTTAACAACATAAATATTCCCCCCATGTGGTGTGTGAACTAGTGCAATCATTCAAATATACGCGCCAAGAAATGAAAAGCCACTAAGTTGGTGAAATAAGTTGAAGCTTTGAATTATCATCTTCGAAGACCGTCATCGCTGACCGTCTACGAAAGCTTGTCATAAGACGGTTTATATTTGAAACTCGGCATCGTCGTTGTATGTGAAAGGTTATTAATTGTTCTCAGCAAGATAAGTTCAAGTTCATAGTCGTCTAAACACGGGGTTAGTAGTCTGGATTTTTTGATATGCTTGGTTATTTAAGTTTGTCCTTGTCCATTGTCATATATTCATGCATAAAATATGTGTTGAATCAATTATGCATTAGGTTCGACTGGTGTTGCTGTTGTACACAACCCTCCTACCTAACCACTTCATCGTTCGGTATTCAACTGGTCATGCCGAACCACAATCACGCCGAGCCGCCTCGCTCGGCATTCAACCCTCAACACCAACACTCACCTACCACTCATCATCACCATTCAGCATGCGGCAAAACATGCCGAACCGCAAACATGCCGAACCGCAAACATGTCGATCCACACCGTTCGGCACACCACTCTCCCAACTGTCCTCTTCATCGTTCGGCACAAAGGAGTGATGTCGAACCACACTCATGCCGAGCCGCATCGCTCGGCATTCTGCCCAGCTCCTACTTCTCCCCAACTTTCCCTCCTACCTTATTCGGCATGAGGTAATCATGCCAAGCCTTGGCCATGCCGAGTCGCATCACTCGGCACACTAAACCATAACTCTAATTTCACTATAGTACTTCCCCTCCATCGCTCGGCATAAGGAAGTCATTCTGAGACACCTCAATACATCGTCCACCAACTTCCTCCTTCAAGCACCTATATCATCATCTTCTCTCCTCCTCTCCGCCTAGCCTTAAACTCCTTTAAAAAACCCACGCTTCGCCCTTAACTCCTCTTGCTCCACGTGATTACTACTGACCTCGATTTTGCAGAGATTCACGAGTTTGAATCTCGTTCCAGATTTCCTAATCAAGGTGAAGTCTTTCAGGGAAAGGTTTTTACCTAAGGTGTAAGACGAAGACTCAGGGAGATTCTAGAGTAGGGAACGCGGTTCTAATTAGGTTCGATTGATTGGGGAAGGAAGTGAGGCAACTTATGATGTTTGAGAAGGGAAGAGTAGTTAATTCTCTAAAGTCTGTTAAAAGGAAAAGTTCGTAAGTTCAGGAAAGCAGAGGTAAAAGTAAAAGGGAGAAGAAGAAGGAACAACAGCTTATATAGAGAGAGAAAAGAAGTCAAGGGGACAACAACTGGTAGAACCAGTCAAAACACCTCCCTCGCTCGGCATTAATACCGTTCGGCATTTATATGTCGTTCGACATACAGTGCCTCGGTCGGCATTCGGAACAAGGGCTCGAAGCAAAACACGAAGGAGTCATGATTGAAAGTGCATCATTTTCATCCACATGATGCACTTGGGGGGGAAAATGTTACCTAGAGATTTGACCAAGTAACTAGAGGTCGCTCGGCTTTAGTGCACCGTTCGACAAACAGCCTCATTCGGCATAAAGCCCCGTTCGGCATAGCAGAGTCGTTCGGCACATAGCCTTGTTTGGCATTCTAGCCTCGCTCAGCATATTAGAGTCGTTAGGCACGTGGCCTCGTTCGGTATTCAGTCTCGACCGGCATGAAGCTCGTTCGGCATTCAATCTCGACTGGCATGAAGCTCGTTCGGCATGTAGTCTCGACCGGCATGAAGCCTCATTCGGTATTCATGCCTCGTTCGACATTCATGCCTCGTTCGGCATTCCAGCCTCGTTCGGCACATGGCCTCGCTCGGCATAAGCATGTCGTCCGGCATCTCCCCTCGATCGGCACCGGTTCTCGTTCGGCCTACACATTTCACTCAACAAAATGCCTCGTTCGGCTTGGAGACGTGGCTCGGCATTTTTCGTTCGGCATTTTTGGCTCGAGACACAGAAGTCACTCATTATGGGCCGAGGTATCTTGCTACTAGGCCCATCAGGGAAGTCCAACCCATCTTCATCTATAAATAGAGGGGCCGAGGCATAGTGAAATGGACCTTTTTTGAGAACATCGTGGAGACTCTGCCGCATTCAAGACTCATTCAAGACTTATCCTTTTTACTTAGCAGTTGTATTCAAATAGTTGGTGTATGGATTGTATCTGTGACCAGTTGTTAAGTAAAGCAATAATGATTAACTTCAAAATGGAGATAGGTAATTATGCAGAACCACTATAAATCTGGTGTTCTTGATTTCTACATCTAATTTAGCATATTGTTTTCTGTTTAACTTTACTTTCTTCATTAGTCTCTCTACACAATCTCTCTTAAGGGTGTTAGTGACCAATTCTGGTGCTAACACCTGTCAAGTGACATTTGTGTATATATTTGATACATGTTGGTTGGTTATTGTGTTTGTTGGGTTATTGGACATTTGTGTATATATGTGATTGATGGATAGTATTTGGTTGTATGGTTATATTGTTTTATAGACTTGGGTGGTTCTGTTTGATTGGTATTGATTGTTTGATGGATAGTGTGTGTGTGTGTGTGTGTGTGATTATTTGTGATATGTGTAAGATTATATGATGTATGGGGTGGTATTGGTTGTGAAATTGAATGTATATGTGCTGGAAATTGATTTGAATTTGGCTATATGGTTGGATTGACTGAAAGGCAGAATTGGAGTTGGAAATTTATTCCAGGTTAGCGGGGGCTAGTGACGGCTTGTTTACCCAATTTAGTGACGGCTAGCGACGGTTGGCGACGGCTAAATCATTTCAGATTAGCGATGGCTTGTGCTGTCATACCTGTTTTGACTAATTTTCCACATGTCCACCTAGGGGTCGCCAACCATCGCTATTTTGGTGACGGAGCCATCGCTTTGCTGTGTTGTGGAGACCTAAATAACAATGCCTTTTAGCGACGGCATGCGATGGCTTTTAGCGGTCGCTAAAGCCATCTTGTTTTGCAGTGAATGTTTATACATACATAATACAGTGTAACAGAAACAGAAATAGATAGATAAATAGAGGCCTCCATCCCATCTCCAAAACTCTAAAGCGTTCAAAGTTTTATTTACTCGGTCCACTCGAAAAGTATACCAGGAATTTAGAAAAAAAATAGAAATCACATATCAAACATAAGTCCGGTATGAGAAATACATATGTATGCATACATGTAATATTAACTTTTGAAACGTATGGATTATTATAACAGTTATTCCCTTAAAAGAAACCAACCATTTATAAAGTTAGTATAGTGACATAATAGATACTGTTTATGGTGTAGAATATAAATTAGAAAATAGATGTGTTGCTTGCATCACACAACACAACAATATTAGAAATACTTCTAAAAATGCTAATGTATACTCGCATATGAATTTTTCTGGGGATCTCTCCAGTCAAGCCGAATCCGATCTCCTGCATAAGGATAAGTATATCTCTAGATATGTCGTGGGTTAGCTAAATCCTGGGCTATGAGGCCAACTCTATTTTCTATCATTTTCGATGTCGATATCAAGTACGGTATCTTTCAAACGAGTCTTCATCACTCGAACAGATCACAAATTCTTTCCATGGATACCAGCACAAATCAAATGACAAATGCAAACGCTGACCTCACTCTTGGACTTAACCTTAAGATAGATAATTCAACTCTATAACATTTTTTTAAAATGTTAACTTCAACCTTTCCACTCTATAACATTCCACTTCACAAGTTATTCCAAAAACATATACTTGTATGCTAGTTTTGAAGTGGTATTCGATAAGTAAAACACTTATCGATCCCCGACTCTTCAAAATTAAATCGATGAAATTTTGATAAACTTAAATTCGGTTCTTCTAGAAGTAATCGAACTATAGAAAGATGATTCCTCCTCAAGTGATCTCATATATATATATGTGTGTGTGTGTGTGCGCGCGCGCGTGCGCATGCGTGCGTTCATGCGCGTGTACGTATATAAGTTTTTAAAACTCGAGAGGTTTTATATAAACGCTCCTCCGTGGGGAATCTTAACCCGTATGAAGCCGTGAAACTTTTAGATACTTCCTAAGTTAATATTTGGTCAAGTTTGACAAAAACCGATCATTTGTGGAAATCAAGTTTCGTATACTTAACACGTTTTCAACCATCTCAACTTACTATCCTTTGTTCAAAAGCGAAGCCGGTAGATTAGAACATTTGCTTCTAAACCATATTCGAACATCCTTCCTAACTCTCACAAATAAATAAGTCTACTTCGTTGACTTTTAATGTCAAGTATAGTTCTAAGAACATTCCATAAATAAGTAAATAATAAACACGATTTATATGTTTCCAACCATCTAAATTTACTTTTCCTCATTCAAGAGTCAAGCCGATAGGTTGGAGCAATATTGCTTCTAAACCCTACTCAAACGTCTCAACTCTTACAAATATGTAAGTTTACTTTGTCGGCTTTTAGTGTTAAGCATGGTTAATTACTTTCCATAACAAGTAAACAAACAACAAGATTAAGTCACTAAGAAATTCCTAACACATTTTTAAATCCTTTGTTTATAATTTAAAAACCTTTAAAAATGTTAAATGCATGTATATTAATTTTTTATAAGATAAGATATTTAATAAAATCCTAAAAACAGTTTAAAATATATTATATTACAAAAGCTTATCGATACTTTAATAAAATAATTAACTAACTTCCTAAAAGCTATATGTACTTAAAAATGCTTTTAAAATACTCATAATATGGTTTAAATTATTCACTCAAAATATTAGTTTAAAATAAGTATTTTATAATTTATTTCAAAACTTAAATAATCCATGTTTTCTTTATATTTGAAAACAAACCTTCTATTTTAAAAATACATAACTAATTCTTAGAAATTCCAAACCACTTTAATAATACCATTATTTCTTCTTTTTCCTATTGAAATTTTCCAAACAGGATTAAAGAAGCTAATAACTGATGCATGCTTGATTCAGTAATAAAGTTAGACTGACGATCTGATGCATCAAAGGTATTTATCAATTTCTTTTAACTTTCATTTAATTGAATTTGACAAGTTGATCTTTAGGCATTAAGTGGATTAACATGAGTTGGTAAAATTATGTTTTTGGAATGTTATTGTCCTTATGTTTTGTGCTCGTGGTAGAACTCTCCCCGAGGTAGGGCTGCATAAAGGTTGGATTGGATCAAATACTTCACTCGACCAGTATAGATATGGGCTAAAGATAGATTAATCCGCACCTGATCCTATTTGAGGTTGGATATGGATTGGATTGAAATACGGAGTGGGTCGAATTTAGTAGAGATGGGTTGGTTTATATAAGCCCCATGATAAAAATAATCAAAATAAAATATCAAAATATTCATGCTCAAAATAGTAAATTTTAGCTTCATAATACTTTAATTAGAATTAGTTCACTATAATGCATTTTGTTAAAGAATTGAATTACAAAATACATCACATAGATTTTATTTGTTACATAGTTAAGTTCCCATACCAAAGTACTATTAGAATATTCCTTAAAATTTTGGAATCAATCCTATGAGTTTTAGCCACTTCAATTTTACTTGGGTTAACATATGATTTTTTTAAAATATATTTATTCTAGGATACTTATACTTTATTCTAGGTTTTTATTAGTTTATTTTAATGGAATGAATATTGAATGGTGTCTTTAAGAAGGGTTGGACTCGAATAAAATAGAGTTAGGTTTAATAAAATATCACACCCGATCCATATATAATATGAGTTACAAATTGTAATTCATATCCGTTTCAAACTAGGTTGGGTTGGGTTTATCGGAGTTAGATCAGATTGCTATATTGGGTTGGTCAAGCATGGGTCGTGTGCAACCCCTGCCATGAGGATTAGTAATATATTAGTTATAAAAAATGGAACATTTGGCACACATCCTTAATAGGTTTGAAAATACACAAAACACCCATCCGTTTTAATTATAAGTTTCTCATCCTTATTTTTAAATGCGACAAAAAGATTTTCCTAAATACCTTAATGTCTTCTCCGAGCAAAACCTAGAACCCTTCAAATTCCTTTCATCGGTTAACATCTTAAAAAAAGAAGACCCCACTCGCCTGAATTACAAATCGGAATTAGTTGCTACTTCAAAAATCGATGTCTGAATCGAGTCCAGATTTGAAGAAAGTTGAGATTCTGAAGATGAAAATAACACAAATTAGAAAATCAAAGGTTATCTATTAAGAAATTTCTATCTGCAATTTTATTGAAATTTACACATATATGCAATTATTATGAATAGTTGCATACATCTTTGCAATTACTATTAACAATTCCATTTTCATTTCACTTATGAAGTTCTGAATTGCATCATTTTTAAAAGCATATCAGATATAGATCTTAAAATTACGTTGTATACAAATTTTAACTGCATACGAAATATACAGTTAAAACATAAGATTGAATGATGCAAATTTTAAGTGCATTTCACTTACGCAGTTAAAAAGTCATAAGATTTTTATTATACTTGCAGACATTTATGCAATTATTATGAATAGTTGCATACATGTTTGCAATTATTTATGAACAACTGCATTTTTAACTGCATTTCACTTATGCAGTTATAAATTTTACCATTTTTAATTTCATATTTGTTATGCAGTTAAAAGTAGCACTTGCTAAATGCAGTTTTAACTGCATATAACATATGCAGTTAAAAGATATACTTGAATCATGCAAATTTTGAAGTGCATATCACTTATGCAGTTAAAAATTCATAAGATTCTTATTATACTTGCATACATATCTAATATAAAGTTATGAATTGTATTATTTATACTGCATATATCGTATGCTGTTAAAAATTGCAGCTGTTAAATGTCTTTTTTACCGCCCTTGATATGCAGTTAATAAATACAGCTGTTAAATGCAAATTTTAACTGCACTTCATATACGTAATTAAAAATAAAAAGATCCTTAAATTATCTTGGTAGTGAACTGCTGCATTTTAAGACTACATATGTATCACATAGTTAAAAATTAATGAAAAATGTTGTTAAAATCTGTACTAAAATACGGTTTTCAATTACAATAGTATTAGTTTCAATTAGTTGCATATTTGTATGCATATGCTTAAGTTTTGTCAGCTTTGTATGCAATTATTTAAAAATAGTAATACAAAGTCGATTGAAAATTAAATCAAGCATTTACCTTCAAGATAGTGAACCCATAATGAATCGTAGAAAAAAATCGAACAGTGGATCAAATTAAATTAGATTTCCCTACGAAGAATTCAAATTTTGATAGCCAATACAGTCACATGAGAATAGTCGACATGAAATAAACGAGAGTAATTAGGGAAATAAAATATTGTAAAAAAATAGGGTCCGGATTTACAAGTTTAAAACGGAAGGAGTTTTGGACTATTAAATTTAATTTTAAGGACGTGGGCAAATTTTCACTATAAAAAATCCATGTTAAGGGGAACTTAAATAACCCCCTTAATAAATCTCTTTTCAACAATTCAATTTCAAAATTTTGCTTTTTAAAATTTCAATGCTCTTAATATTGGAACAAATAATTTTGCAGCATCAATCATTATGATCGATGCCCATACTGTAATTAATAGTTAGAATGTTTGACCTCCAAAAGTGTATTATTCATGCATAAATTTTAGTTTTGAACTAAATTTGGATTCTACTTTTCAATAAATTATCGTCCTTGCAGTTTCATTAAAAATAAGTTTCATTTCACATTGGAAATACACACATCAATGGTTAGCGAGTAATAAGTTGCCATGTGAAAGACAGCAAAGTTAAATTGAAAAAAGAAATTTGAATGCATATAAATATTTTGTTTATACATAGCAGGGTCTATATTACTTGTAAAATGAGGTGAATGTATATATTTTTGCTTGATTATAGTAGCACAGTTATTAACCTTATGCCCAATCTTGACTAGTATTGCATCTGTGCTTCGCATATGGGGCTGATGTTAGTTAGTGTTTCTTTGTTGTATGTTTTTATTTTTTAATCATTACTTCACAAATTTCATTGGAGATAACATATTAATCAGATGCAATAGTTAGTAATGAATTAGTTCACATGTTCTAATAGAAAACAAAACTTGTTTGTTGTACTCAAGTAGGAGACATTTCTTGGACAAAAGCTAATTAACAGTTAATACTCATCAAAGCAACTGTAGCAATTACAAAAAAATTATTGACACATCTTGGTGTAATTAATAGATAGAGTAATATGGAAGCTGTTGGGGTGTCTCACATTGTGTGTGGGTAATGGGTACACGTTTAAAAGAAAATAGTCCCACATCATGAAAACAATAAAGGTGGAGTGGTATATATAGGAGTTTGGTCGCATTGTCCTTCAGTCTAAAAAATTTTCAAGTTTGTCCTTCAGCCTAAAAATGAAACTTATTTCTTTGAACCTAATTTTTTTTTTCGAAGTTTGTCTTTGTGCCTATTTCCACAATAATGTATTTTAATTTACATGAAAGCTTATTTACTCATTTTATTAAACAAATGCACTTTAAATAACCAATGTAGTTTCCAGCTATGTTTCCTTCACATAAAAAATTTCCACGTTGCTTTATCACACTTCTAGGTCTTCACAGAAAACATATTTTCCAAAATTATATTTTATCTTCCGTTATTTCATAGATTTCTGTTTTACTAACAGGTTTGACAACATCATTATTTGATATATATTAATTAATTGTTGGTTGTGTGAATAATGCTTTGCGTCTCCTTTTTTGCATTAAGGAACAAAATCTGGAAAATGATCGTCACCTTGTGTTTTTAGTGGATACGACAACTAATTAGAAGAAGAATAACATGTAATGGGCCAAACATAGTATTGAACAGAGCTAGCTAGTTATAGCTATAATATTAAACAAATAATCACATAGAAATCAATATGCGAATCAATAAAAAAAGGCCTTTGCCTATTATAAATTATATATTTCACAGCTTTTTTATCATAGTATTCAAAACCTTTGAGTAAGCTCATCCACATAGTATTCAAAGCCATTGAGAATTTAAGCACAAATATAGAAAAAAGCGCAACAATGTCAAACTTTAGAGTATAAAAGTTCAAGCTTAGTCATTCTAACCTTGTTGCACCTACTAAAGCAGTTTGACTGATGGAGACCGAGTATATAATTTCATATGTTGTGTTGAGACAACAATTTGGTTACATTTGCATACATGTTGTATAAGATCATGGGTATCACAATGCACATTTGGAATGACCCATATAACATTAGGTTATCTTTGAATATTTAAGAATTAACTTCTATGTTAACTTTGTTCATCATCGCTTAAAGTTTACCAAATTTGTAATATGTAGACAGAACATCCCACTAACTAATGGTATTGTTTACAAAATTGCCCTGTTCCAGCGATTTACCAACTATTTTACAGTTAGTATCTGAAGTTTATAATGTGGTACAAACCACAATCGCTTGTTGAAAATAAGCGATACAATATTATACTGATTTTGATGTGGAGAAGAAGATGGTTTACAAAAAAAATCGTGAAAGTTACAAGCAAATTAGTGTTTTGAAATAAATAAATAAATTTATTTATTTCAAATGTTGTTGTTTTATACAAAGTTAAAGCTAATATTGAATATATCAAAAGCTTGTAATGGTAGATATATTAGATATGGTAATCCAATCAAAATCGAAAGCAGCCATATATTTTTCTTTAATAGAAGTTTAAATATCCTAACATCAGCACCTATATAAAGGCAGTGGAATCTCAACCATTTTATACCATCAACAATTTTTTTTAATCTCTTTTAGCGTTTTACAGAGGATGTTTTGTTTGCTCCACTTTGGTAGTTATAATCATGTAATAGGAAAATCTCTTGTACTCTCTTCAAATTACAATGAGTTGTTGGGTCCGTAGATGTAGGTCAATTAGATCGAACCATGCTAATTTTATCATCTCCATTTATTTTCTAATTTTATATTTATTGTTGAGTAGAAAATAATTACTATTAGATTGAGAGGTGTTCAATCGAAAATCTAAAGTTGGCGTTAGATTATTATGCATTTGTGAAAAAAAGCGAATTCTTTTCACCATAGATTGGCATTAGAGCTAGTCGATTTGTTTTATATTTGAGCATCCATGGCTTCAAGGAAGATAGGTAGATTCTGTAGTAATCACACTGTTTCTCGTTTTGATGGAAAAGAAGAATTTGGCATATGAAAGATGAAGATGGAGACCGTACCAAAAAAGGAGAAGACTTCTAAGATTATTTCTGACCCGAATAAACTGAAAGATCTAGAGAGGAATATTTTGGAAGAGATGGAAGAAAAAGCTTTTGCAACCATCCAGTTGAATCTTTTAGATGAAGTTCTAAGAGAATTCTCTCAGAAGAAGACGATGAAGGAATCATGGGATGCATTATCTGATGCATATCAAGACAAGTCTCACACTAATCGGATTATTCTTCAGTAACAACTCTATTTGTTTAAGATGAAGCTTGGAGCCGACCTTATGGAGCATGTAGATGATTTGACCACTTTGATTATGTACCTGAAGGCAGCGGAAGTTGATATTACTAACGAGGCTCAAGCAGTGATCCTCTTATGTCCCATGCCTAAGAAGTATATTGCTTTGCTAAATTCATGATATTTGGTCGCAGTAAGATTAGCCTATCTGACGTAAAGGCTGGTCTCATATTGAAGTGCTGAGAGGTAAATTGGTAAGCACTAGTTTGGATAGTGATACAGAGGGCTTATCTATACAAAGAGGCAGAAGCCAAAGCAAGTCAAAGAACGGTGGAGGCTGAAATAATTCAAGGTCTCAGTCTAGGAGGCATAAGCTATTGACTTGCCATTATTGTAATAAGCCAGTGCACTTTATAGCTCATTCTCCCAAGCTTGAAGGAAGAAGAAAAGGCCCAAAGCAAGCTTCATCATCTACTGCAGAGAAATCAGATACAGAGAGTAATACCGATATATGTACGGCTTCTGGCTCTTCAAGGAAGAGAAACTTATGGTTGTTTTATTTCGGCGCATCCTATCATATGACACATGATAGGAACTGCTTTTCCACTTAACGTAAGATTGATGGAGGAGAAGTTTTTATAGGCAATGATGCTTCTTGCCATATGTTGGTGTTGGTAGTGTGAATGTTAGGATGTTTAATGGCGTTGTTTATACTAATACTGATGTTATACATGTAACTGATTTGAGAAGGAGCTTGATTTCCCTTAGGGCTTTGAGTAGGCTTGGTTCAAAGATTGTAGTTAAGCGAGAGAAAATGAAGATATCGAAAGGTTCCACGATTGTTGAGTGAGGGCAGGAAATCTTTATCTATTAAAGGGCACTACTGTAGTCGGTGAATCAGCTTCAGTTACTTCTATTAGTTCAGATTCTTCCAGATCGTGGCACTTGCTGATAGGTCACATTGGTGTTGGATGAGTTGAAAAGCATGGTTTGATTGATGGAGTACAACATTCAAAGCTTGGATTTTGTGAAGAGTTCATTCTTAGATAGCAGACAAAGATTTCTTATAGTACAGTAAAGCATAAAGGAAAGGCTGTCTTAGAGTATGTTCATGCAGATGTGTGGGGTCCCTCCCCTTGTCCATCCTTAGGTGGAACCGGGTATTTTTTCATTTATAGATAATTTCTCTCATAAAGTATGGGTATACTTCCTACAGTCTAAGGGGTGAAACCTTTACCAGGTTTCGAAAGTGGAAATCTGTGGTTGAGAAGTAGTCGGGGAAGAGGTTGAAAGTTCTCCGTTCAGATAATGGAGGTGAATTTGTACCACATGAATTCATCAATTATTGTGAGTCCTAAGGCATTAAGAAGCATTGCACTACACCTAGCGGCCCTCAGTCTAATGGAGATTCTGAAAGGATGAATCAGACATTATTGGAGAAAACTCATTGCCTCAGATTGACTACTACGTTGAAGAAGGTAATTTTGGTTGAAGCCTTATCTACGGCGGCTTTCCTCATCAACTGCAGTCCTTCTACTGCCATAGATATGAAAATTCCTGAAGAAAAGGAGAACCTTTAGCTATTCTTTCTTAGAGTGTTTGGATGTCCAGCTTATCTATATGAGACAGAGGAAAGTTGGAACCTAGAGCTCGCAAGTATATCTTCCTGGGATATAGAAGAGGAGTGAAGGGATATAGGTTGTGTTTCCTATCAGCAAGCATGTGATTTTTGATGGAAAAAGATATGTTGAAGGTGGAGCCTTCCTCATCCGATGAAAACATGCAGACAGATTCAGAATATCAAATACATGGCAATTCATTTTTAGATTCTTTTTTACAGCGATTTAGATGTTGTTTCCAATGGCAGTGGTTGATGAGGATAGTACCGATGTTAATACAGAGGACCAGATTCAAGGTGGAGCTCGATTAGATACTAAGTCTGTTAGACAAAGAAGGAAGCCTAAGTGGCTTGATGAGTTTGTTTGATTGAGCATCGAAGTCATTGACTTCTATGACATGGCAACATATGCATTGAATGTTGTCCATAATAAGCCCAGTGACTATGGAGAAGCTATTGCATCAGTTGAAAGTTCCAGTTTGCTAGTTGCTATGGAGGAGGAGATTGAATCTTTGTTGAAAAATCATACTTGATATTTGGAGTCTTTTCCCACCGATAAGAAAGCTAATGGATGTAAATAGATTTATAGAGTGAAAGACGGTAATAATGGAGATTTTAGATATAAAGTAAGGTTAGTAGCAAAGGGGTATGTACAGAAGAAAGGGGTATAGTATCATGATATTTTGCTCCAGTTGTTAGCCATCCTTCCACTTGTATTACCTTAGAATTAGTTTCTCACTATGATATAAAAATTGAGCAACAAGATGTCAAAAATGCATTCTTGCATGGTGATCTGAATGATGAGATTTTTTGAAGCGACCGTAAAGGGTTCGTTGATAGTAACAGGCCATATTATGTTTGTAAATTTAACAAATCTTTTGTACAGACCGAATCAATCTCCTATACTATGGTATAAGAGATTTGATATGTTTATACTTTCACAGGGATATTCTTGAAGCTTCAAAGACTAGTGTGTTTATTTCAGGAGGTATGATGGAGATATATATCTTTCATTACATGTCGATGATATGTTGATTGCATCTCGGAGTATGGTCAGAATTAAGGGGTTGAAAGAGGAGCTCAGCAAGGAATTTGATATAGAAGATTTTGAAAAAGCAAAAAGAATAATGGGAACAAAGATATTCAAAGGTAGGAAGCGGAAAGAGTTGAGACTCACTCAGGCGCAACATTGAGAAGGTCCTCGCTTAATTTGAAAGAGAGGAAGCTAAGCCGGTTGATACTCCATTAGGCTCTTTTTTAAGTTGTTGAAAGACTTATCTCCTTCATCGGACGAAGACTAGAGATATATGTCTGATATAATTTATTTTTGTGCTATTGGTAGTTTTATATATGCCACGGTGTACACAAGACCAGATTTGGCACATGCAGTAGGTGTCATGAGTCGATATATGTCTAACCCAGGCAAAAGGTATTGGCAAGCAGTGAAGTGGATTCTCATACATATTTGTGGAACTTCTTCAGTTGGCTTGTTTATGGTGCGGTATATGTTGTTATCTCACTTAGAGGTAACCGTGATTCAGATTATGCTGGGGATATAGACGGATGGAAGTCGGTGTTGAGCTATGTGTTTACACTTGGCATAGGCTCGATTTTGTAGCGATCAAAGATGCTATCTATAGTAGCTTTATTGACTACCAGTACAAAGTTCATATAGATCATGGAAGCGAGTAAGAAGGGATTGTATTTACTTCAGTTGTTGGATGATCTTTTGGTAGTGTAGTGGGCAGTAGAGCTATTTTCAGACAGTCAGGGCACGATTCATCTTGTAGAAAATCAAGCTTATAGTTCTCGTACGAAACACATCAATGTTAGAGGATTCTTTTTATGCTGGAGGAAGAACGAAGGAAGATCAAGTTGATAAAGGTGAACACTATGGATAATCCTTCAGATATGATGACAAAGTCGCTTCCTAAAGATAAGTTTGAGCATTGCTCAAATTTATTTAGTGTGTATGCAGCTATGTAGCATCATTGGACGTTGACCAAACAACTAGTAGTTACTAATTGTTTTGAGATAAAAAGATATGCAGTAATATTGTGTCGAGGTAGAGAGTTGAAAATAAGCGATACAATATTATACTCATTTTGATGAGGAGATGATGTGAGACGTGATGAAGAAGACGGCTTGCAAAAAGAAGTTCATGTGTGAAAGTTACAAGCAAATTAGTGTTTTGAAATTAGCTAATTAATTAGTTTCAAAAATTGTTGCTGCAAACAAAGTGAAAGCTATTATTGAATATACCAAAAGCTTGTGATGTGGAGATAAATTAAATATGGTAACTTGATAAAAATCAGAAGCAGCCACATATTTTGCTTTGAAAGAAGTTTGAATATCTTAAGTATATGCTCCATCAGTGAGACACCCGACACCCCTTAGTATATGCAAATATGACACACTAAAAGATGTGGTGCGTTGTAGATATAGTTAAAAATTTACAGAGACTAAGATTCACAAAACAAAATAAATAAAACAACAAAAACATTTACATAGTAATCTCATTATTCAAAATCAAACTTCATAAAAAGAGTCATATAACCCAATACATAAGGTATCTTAAAATACCAAATACATGTCTTATAAAAAGGAATCCCTAATAATGTCACTCCTGGAAAGCTGAAATCTGTAAGAATGTCACTCCTACAAAATGACGTGTTCGAATCAACTGGGTGAATCCAAACTCGAAATATGTTACTTTTGGAAAACTATTTTATTTCCAAAAATATTTTTAGGAATCCTGTAACCTGGCTCTGATACAAATGAAACACCCCCACACCCTTTAGTATACCCAAATAGGGCACCAAATAGGGCAGATTAAAAAATATGGTGCGTTATATTATAGCTAAAAATTTACAAAGACTAAGGTTCACATGACAAAATAAATAAAACGACGGAAACATTTACATAGTAATCTCGAAAAGAGTCATAAAACCCAATACATAAGGTATCTCAAAATACCAAATACGTGCCTTATTAAAAGGAAAATATCATCTCAATCTTACTATCACAGTACATAAAAAAAACATCCCTCTCATTAGTACCAGCACATTCAAACTCAAAATAAAATGAAAACTGGAAAAGAAGAAGAAGAAGAATACATGAAGAATCTCTAAGAATGTCACTCTTGGAAAGCTGAAATCTCTAAGAATGTCACTCCTACAAAATGACATGTTCGAATCAATTGGATGAAGCCATGTATAAGAATGCATGCAGGTCAACTTTGGGGTCGACCTTCCACTAGCTAGGGTCGACCTATAGGTTGACCTAGCCATGGTGAGGGTCGATCTAGCCAATTTTTTTTCCTTTTCTTTTTCTCGTTTCTCTGTTAACTCATATTTTCTTCAGACTAGCATGGATTTTGACGATCTATATATGGAAATTGACCAAAAAATTATCACGGACACAATGGTGCAACTTCTGTGTCCCAATTTTGATAATTTCACAAAGTTATTTTATTATTTGATTAATTCGTTAATTAATTATTATAGCTTAAATTTCGGGTAGTTACATTCTTCCCTCCTTAAGGGATTTCATTCTCGAAATCTCTAAGGATAGAAGAATGAAATAAATGTTTGATCCATGCTTTACAACCAACTACTCAACCATCATCCATTACATCCATCGTCCTTAAGTTTTTCTAATGCGATTTATGATATATATGCAAATAGTGTAGTGTCAATGTCCCTAACTAATGCAAAAGATTAGGCGGTCAACTGATTCAGTCGACCTCCTTTTATGCAATCATATCCGTGCCATGTATCCAAATGAACGCAAATTCAATAACGATAACTAAAAGTTCTATATGCATGCTATAATCATCATCCAAATGCAACAATCATGTGATAACATCCATTTATAGCAACCATGGAATAAATTAAAAATAAAATGCAAATGCGCACACATCCATATGCATATGCTCTAGTGTCCTAGTTAGGCCGATTCCTAAGAGAAAATAGTTCTTAGTGTAAGTATATGCGTCCATTAGCATCCACTAGCAACCCTTGCAACCACTAGTATCCATCATATATAACATGTTCTAATAACATGTTTACATCAAATCCTACCATTCATCGGTTGAATCCTAAGTTCTACCCTCCTAATAGATAATAAAGGAAAGAACCTATTCAAAGCTAAAGATGGAAATAGGAAATTCTAAAATTTACTATCGAAAATATGTGGATACGAGGTATGAATCTTCCCTTCAGCTACTCATGTAGCGTCTTCAACATTATCTCCCCACTGCACCTTCACTAATGGGACTTATTTATTCCTAAGCCTCCTAATGTCACGACCAATGATCTTGGTAGGAATACGATGATCCGGTGCTTCCCTTTCTACTTCCACTTCCTCTAGTTGACTAGGCTCCACAATTTATACTAAGTCATGTAAGCACTTTCTCAAATGCGAAACATGATAAAAATTATGTACTCCCACGAGCCTCTCTGGTAGCTTCACTTGATACACCATCTTCCCTACCCTCTCTGCAGTGGGGAACGGTCCTACAATCTGGGGGCTAACTTCCCACTCGATCCAAACCTCACCTACTTCCTTAGGGAAGACGCCTTAATGAAAACTAAGTCTCCTACCTCAAACTCAATGTCTCTCGTCTGCTTGTTTGCTTAAGATTTCTGCCTATCCTGAGTTGTCTTTATCCTCCTTCTAATCAAATCTACCTTCTTTGAAGTCCTCCTAACCATATGAGGACAAAGCAGCAATCTCTTCGTAGACTACACCCAACATTAAGGTGATTTACAAGGTCTCTCATAAAGAGCTTTGAATGGTGTCATCCCAATGCTAGCTTGAAAACAATTATTATATGCGAACCCCACCAAAGGAAGATTCTCCTCCCAAATTTCTCCAAAATCAAGAATGGACATCCTCAACAAATCCTCACACTCTTTATCAACCCTCTCCGCTTGGCCATCCGTCTAAGGGTGATAGGCTATACTCAATCTAAGATGTGTCCCTAAAGCCTCTTGCAAACTCCTCCAAAATTCGCTAGTAAAAATAGGATCTTTATCGCTCACTATGCTAGAGGGAACTCCATGAAGTCGGACTATCTCACGAACATATAAGGATGCCAAACAAGGTTTCATTCTCTTACTCTTGACGGAATGAAGTGGGCACTTTTAGTCAATCTACAATCATACAAATGCTGGTATTCCCCTTCCTAGACCGGGGTAAACCATCTATAAAGTCCATCGAAACATTATCCCACTTCCATTCGGGTAAATCCAATGGCTGAAGTAATCCATCAGGCTTCTGCTGCTCTGCCTTAACTTTTTGGAACACAAGACACTTAGCTACAAACTTCACCAAATCCTTTTTCATGCCACTCTAATAAAACATTCTCTTCATGTCCCTATGCAACTTATCACCACCCGGATGAATAGTCATTCGAGAATGATGAGCTTCCTCTAGAACTACTCTCAACAAATCACTTGTGTGGGGGACACAAAGTCTTCCATCTCTCCTTAGCCACCCTTTGCTATCTATGGAATAGCATTGAAGATGTCTAGAGACCCCTCCTCTGCTAATCCTCTCTAAAATATCCATAAGCTCTGAATCCTCTTGCTACCTCGAGCCAATCTGATATATAAGGGCATAACCTCCAATGTTAACAATAATCCTGGGGTAATGTCCATAGAGGGTTTAATATCAAAAGTAGAAATAAACTCCAGGCTCTTCCATTCCACGAACATTGGACTAAGGGTTTCTTTCTTCATACTCAACGCATCCGCAACCACGTTTTCCTTGCCAGGGGTATAAGCTATCTCAATGTCGTACGATGCCAAAAACTCCATCCACCGCTGCTACCTCAAGTTCAAACCCTTCTGTGGGAATAGGTACTTCAATGACATATGGTCAGTGAAAAGTTCGAACCTCTCTCCTCGCACGTAATGCCTCTAAGACTTGAATGCGAAAACTATAGCAGCTAACTCCAAATCATGGGTAGGTTCTTCTCATGCATCCTCGACTGTTTACTTCTATAACATACTACTCTCCTTTCTTGCATCAACACTGCTCCTAGACCCATCCCACATGCATCAGTGTATACTGTAAAAGGCTTAGCCCCATCGGGTAAAACTAACACTAATGCACTAGTAAGGGCTCTTTTAAGCATGGTGAAGGAATCCTCACAATCCACGTCCCAGCGATTGCATTATTCTTCTTAATGAGGCAAGTAAGTTGTGCTGAAATCTTAGCAAAATCTATGGTAAACTTCTTATAATAGCCAGCCAAACGTAGGAAGCATCTAACTTCGGTAACGTTCTTGGAAGCCTTCCAATCTTGCACTGCAATTACCTTACCTAGAACAATAGCTAAACCCTCTCTTGAGACTACGTGCCCCAAGAAATGTACCTCCTCTCGCCAAAAGTTACATTTGAGAACTTTTCTCTCAACTTATGAACATGAAGTGTGTGAAGAGCCTTTTCTAGATGAATAGCATGCTCCTTCATACTCTTGGAAAACACCAAAATGTCATCCACAAATACTACTACAAACTTTTTAGGACATCTTGAAAGACACGGCTCATCAAATCTACAAAATATGCTGGGGCACTGGTTAGCCCAAATGGCATAACCAACCACTCAAAGAATCTTTCGGGTGTCTTAAATGTCGTCTTATCAATGCTATCGTCAGTAACCCTAAGCCGATGAAATCCAGTTGCTAAATCAAGCCGAGAAAATACTGAAGAGCCAACAAACTGATCGAAAAGGTTATCTATCCTAGGAAGTGGACAACGTTCTTCTTAGTGAGCTTATTCAACTTCCTATAGTCTACGCAAAGTTAAAGGGAACAATCTGCCTTTGTAGCAAAGATGACTAGCGCTCCCCACTCAGATATTCTCCTCCTAATGAAGCCTTTCTCCAATAGCTCACTAATCTGCTTACTTAACTCCTTTCTCTCCCTAGGTGTCATGTATCTCATGGGAAATGCCATTGGCTTAGCATTGTCATTCAAATAGATTCTAAAGTCAATTTCTCTTTTAGGGGGTAGCCCCCTTATCCTCCTCAAAGATGTTTGGGAAATCTCGGATGATCAGAACTAACTCTAACTCTACTGATGGTAGATCGAGCGAATAAAGGAAGCTCAACATGACTGACCCCTGTGGGTTACAAGAAACCTTGAGAGTACTATCGCTACATGCCTCTAATCTAACGACTCTCCTCTCACCGTCCAATAACGCTCCATATGCGGATAGCTAACCATCCCCAAAATCATCCCATACCCAAAAATCCCAGTACATAGGCATCACAATCAAACTGTACGCCTAGGATAAAAAATTTCAAACCCCTATAAATCATAAATAAATGTGTCGATCCTCCTATGGGGTTTGAAACAACTTTGGGGTCCACTACTAAAGAGATATCTAAGCGCAAACAATCAACCAAAGAACTAAATATGAAAGAGTGTGATGCTCCAGAATCGAAAAGGGTCCGAATGGGAACATCAGAAATAGAAATCAAACCTTCCAAGTTGACTTTCCTACCACTATCTGGTCTGCTGCTAGAAGGTGCTGGATCCAACGCCTGAATTTGTGATGTCGGTGCTCCCGCTCCTTACCCCGTCTTCTGAGGACAAACTCTACTAAGGTGACCGGTCTATCCACAATTATAACACCTTACCTTCATCTTCTCCTTCTTACAGTCTTTTGCATAATGTCCAACAACTACATAACTATTGCACTTCCCTACTTTCTTAAACTACTTTTGAGGGCCTTCTCCTTTCTTCTTTTCGCTATTATTGTACCAGCATTTCTTCTTAGAACCTTCTAACTTAGGGACTTCCTTAGATTCTCCTTCCTTTTCGGTATCAGACATGAGGGCCATATCCACCAGTGACTCATAGGTAGCCCCCTTCGATACATGAGTCAATAACAAGCTTTGAAGGGGTTGATTCAATCCCTTTATGAACTTCATGGCCTTCTTATGTGGTGTATTCACTAGCTCCATCCTAAACCATAACAACTCATTAAATTGGTTGATATAATCCTTTACATAAAAACTTCCTTGCTTCATACTAATAAACCTTTCTACTTACATACTCTGTTCTACTTGTGAAAAAGACTTCCTCTCAAACCTCTCTCAGAATCCAATCCATCCATCGTCTCTTCCTTCCAACTCAGCAACCTCCCACCAATAAGAAGCCTCTTCTTTTAGCTACCAAGATATAGGCTAAACTCACCACTGATCCTCTAATCCCAATAGCCCAAATATCCTCTTTGTACTCCCTGCTAAGCTCGTGCCTCCACAAAGTCCTCCGTATCCAAAAATGTCTTGCCTCCTAGATTGGCGAAGTCGTTGCATAGTTTAGAGAAATTGGCTACTGCTGGAGGATTGAATTGGACTTTAAGGGTATTTTTATAAAAGCTCTCTTTTACACTTGAAAATTTATTTGTAAAATAAGAGTTTCTTTCTGAAAAATACTTCTACTTTGAAAAATAGGTTACTTTTAGAAAAATATTTTATTTTTAAAACAAATTTTAGGAATCCTGCGACCTAGCTCTGCTACCAAATGAAACACCCCATACCCCTTAGTATACCCAAATAGGGCGCACTAAAAGATGTGGTTCATTATAAGTATAGCTAAAAACTTAAATTGACTAAGATTTACAAGATAAAATAAACAAAACAGCAAAAACATTTACATAGTACTCTCATTATTCAAAATCAAACTTCATAAAAAAGTCATAATGCCCAATACATTAGATATCTCAAAATACCAAATACATGTCTTATAAAAAGGAAAATATCATCTTAGTCATATTATCAGAGTACATAAATAAAACCATCCCTATCATCAGTACCAGCACATCCAAACTCAAAATAAAAAGAAAACTGAAAAAAAGAATACATAAAAAATCTCTAAGAATGTCACTCGTGGAAAGCTGAAAGTCTACTACCCTTGTCTCTGCTGGCCTATGGGGAAAAAGAGGAAAATAGGGGAGTGGGTCAGACTAGAAGTCTGGTGAATGAAAGCAATTACTAGTATTCTTAAGCAAGGTAAAGCAAATAGACTTTGCAATAATTCTAGTATAGAAGGACATGAAAGGAGAAAAAAAGTTGGCATAAAATACGGTTTAACTATTTGCTTTGCTTAGATAGTTCGTTTAGGTTGTTTGCACTTGTCTTAGATAACTGCTTTGATTAGGCTAAATTCCTAATCCTACTTGAATTAGGCTAAAATCCTAATTCTACCCTTTGATCGGCCTTCTATCTCTGCTATGTCTAATGTGGACTAGACCCATCCTATTGGTCCCTATGCAAAATTCGCCTACTAAGCACTTGGAACACAATAATGACTTATCAGCCTGCGCTGAGGTTGCACGCTCGACCATCATTAGGCTCACGCTATCTATTGCTCCCTCTTTTGACCTCTTATTTACCATAACTCCAGCATAATCGTGCCCAAGCCTCACGTCTTCTATTATGAGACCACCTATGTCTAACTAAAGGGAATGCTATTGGTACGGGTCCTAGCAAACAAAATCTAGTTGCACCCCTTGCCCAAATCCCCTTTATTTGAGCTTCTATTTATTGACCACTTATTTACCATCACTTTAGCATAAGCTTATCCCAAGGGAAATGCTGTCGATATGGGTCCTACTTTTATCTTCGCTTATTAACTTAGTATAAGTCTATTTAAATAAGCCTCTACTGTTATCCTTGCTATATTTGCTTATTAACTTATTCTAAGTGTTAAAAAATAAGCCTTCTATGTTTTCTCTAGTTAAAACCAGTGTGTTATAAATTTACTTATTTAAACCCAAGGTCCAAATTTAAAAATAAGCTACTTCTTGCTATTTCTTCCATTTTCTCTCTTTAGTTATAATTACATGTTATAACTATGCTTGCAAATATCTTAAATTTTCCAATTTCAGTCTACATCCAATTTATTATAGTTCTTCTTATTTTACATCTCATTTTATGTAAATTCAGTGCTTTATAATTTTAGTCCATATTAGCATCTTATTTTCTATTATCTAATTTATTTGAGTAAAAAAAGAAATTAAAAGAACAATATTTAGAGAATAAATCCCCACGTAGAATAGATGTAAATAAAACATAAATAACAGTAAATAACTGTAAATACCATAAATAACTGTAAATAATTGGAAAAGCTATACTTAACTGTAAATAATTGCAAATAACTGAAATGAAATAGCTGAAAGAAAATAGGCTAGAAAACAAATTTAAAATAAACTAAATAAAATTGCATAAAGGTTATCCCAAAATTGTAGAAAAACTACAACTATTGGAAATCCTATTAGTTTAAATTACTTAAGAATCTAAAATAATTATTTAAACACTCATCTGTTGTCCTTAGCTCTTTTTCTTGGCCTTCCCGGATCTACTTGTATGGTATAAAATATTTTTATAAAAAGACCTTCTTCTTGGAAAAATATTTCCTTTAGGGTTCAGACTTAGGCAATGAACCTAGATGGAGAAAATCTTAATAAGAAAAATACCTAGGCCTAGGGTCTTATTTACAGTGTCACTTTTGGATTTCAAACCATTGGATTTGGCGATTAAATCTGGTGAAACCACGTCATAGGCTCGATAGGAACCGTCGGATGAAAGCACAGGCACAGAGGAATGGATAAAAGTTTCATAATGACGTGTTCGAATCAACTAGATGAAACCACATACAAGAATGCACGTGGGTCGACCTTGGTGTCGACCTTCCACTAGCTAGGGTCGACCTAGCCTTTTTTCCTTTTCTTTTTCTCGTTTAATCACTAAATTATATCTTTTTCATACTAGCTCAGATTTTGGCGATCTATATATGGAAATTGACCAGAAAATTACCGTGGACACAGTAGTGCAACTTCCATGGTTCAATTCTGATAATTTCACAAAGTTATTTTATTATTTAATTAATTCATAATTAATTATTGTAGCTTAAATTTCGGGTTGTTACATTCTGCCACTCTTGAGGAATTTCGCCCTCTAAATCTCCAAGGATAGAAGAATGAAATAAATGTTTTCATCTAAGTTTTACAACCAACTACTCAACCATCATCCATTACATCCATCGTCCTTAAGTTTTTCAATGCGATTTATGATATATATGAAAATAGTGTAGTGTAAATGTCCCTAGCTAATGCAAAAGATTAGGTGGTCTACAAATTCAGCCGATCTCTTTTTATGCAATCAAGTCTGTACCATATATCCAAATGAATACAAATTCCCTAATGATAACTGATAGTTCAGTATGCATGCTACAATCGTCATCCAAATGCAACAATTATGTGATAATCATCCATTTATATCAACCATGGATAAAGTAAAAATAAAAATGCAAATGCGCATACCTTTATATGCACATGCTCTAGTGTCCTACTTAGGCCGATCACTAAGAGAAAATAGTGCCTAGTGTAAGTACATTCATCCACTAGCAACCACTTGCAACCACTAGTATCCATTATACATAACATGTTTTAATAAATTGTTTACATCAAATCCTACCATCCATCAGTTGAATCCTAAGTTCTACCCTCCTAAAGGATAATAAAGGAAACAACCTATTCAAAACAAAAGATAGAAATAGGAAATTCTAAAACTTACTAACGAAAAGATGCGGATAAGAGGTATGAATCTTCTCTTCAACTTATCACATAACGTCTTCAACATTATCTCCCCATTTCACCTTCACTAACATGATTTCTTTATTCCTAAGCCTCATGATGTCACGACCAAATGATCATTGTAGGAATACGACGAACCGATGCTTCCCTTTCTACTTCCACTTCCTCCAATTGACTAGGCTCCACAATATCTGCCGAGTCATGTGAGCACTTTCCCAAATACGAAACATGAAAAACATCGTGTTCTCCAGCAAGCCTCTCCAGTAGCTTCACTTGATATGACATCTTTCCTACCATCTCTAGAATAGGGAACGGTCCTACAAATCTGGGGGATAACCTCCCACTCGATCCAAACCTCAACACCTTCCTTAGCGGAGATACCTTAATGAAAACTAAGTCCCCTACCTCAAACTCAATGTCTCTACTCCGCTTGTCTGCATAAGATTTCTATCTATCCTAGGATGTCTTCATCCACCTTCTAATCAAATCTACCTTCTCTAAAGTCCCCCTATCCATATGAGGACCAAGCAACAATCTCTCCATAGACTCCACCCAACATGGAGGTGACATGCAAGGTCTTCCATAAAGAGCTTCGAATGGTGCCATCCTAATGCTAGTTGAAAATGGTTATTATATGCGAACACGACCAAAGGAAGATGCTCCTCCCAAGTTCTTTCAAAATCAAGAATACAAATCCTAAACAAATCCTCAAGCACTCTATTAACCCTCTCCGTTTAGCCATCCTCTTAAGGTGATAGGCCGTACCCAATCTAAGCTGCGTCCCTAAAGCCTCTTGCAAACTCTTCCAAATCTCGCTAGTAAAAATAGGGTCTCTATCTCTCACTATGCTAGAGGGAACTCAATGACGTCGGACTATCTCACGAACATATAAGGTGCCAAATAAGGTGTCGTCTTCTTACTCTTGACCGGAATAAAATAGGCACTTTTAGTCAAGCGATATACAATCATCCAAATGCTAGTATTCCCTTTCCTAGACCGGGGTAAACAATCTATGAAGTCCATTGAAACACTGTCCCACTTCCATTCGGGTATATCCAATAGCTGAGGTAGTCCACCGGGATTCTGCTACTCTGCCTTAACTCTTTGGCACACAAGACACTTGGCTACAAACTCAGCCACATCCTTTTTCATGCCACCCTAATAAAACATTCTCTTCATGTTTTTTACATCTTATCACTACTTGGATGAACAGTCATTCGAGAATGGTGTGCTTCCTCTAAAACTGCTCTCAACGAATCACTAGTGCGGGGGACACTAAGTCTTCCATCTCTCCTTAGCCACCCTTTGCTTTCTATTGAATAGCATTGGAGATGTCTAGAGACCCCTCCACTACTAATCCTCTCTAAAATATCCCTAAGCTCTGAATTCTCTTGCTGCCTCGAGCCAATCTGATCTATGAGGGTCGGCTTAACCTCCAATGCTGCCAGTAATCCGAGGATAATGTCCGTAGAGGGCTTAAAATCAAAAGTGGAAATAAAATTCAAGCTCTTTCACTCCATGAACATTGGACTAAAGATTGCTTTCTTCCTACTCAACGCGTCCGCAACCACGTTTTCCTTTCCAGGGGAATAAGCTATCTCAAAGTCGTACGATGCCATAAACTCCATCCATCGCTACTACCTCAGGTTCAAATATTTCTGTGAGAATAGGTACTTCAATGAATTATGGTAGTGAAAAGCTCAAACCTCTCTCCTAGCAACTAATGCCTCTAACACTTGAGTGAGAATACTATAGTAGCTAACTCCAAATCATGGGTAAGGTAGTTCTTCTCAAGCGTCCTCAACTGTTTACTTCCATAACATACTACCCTACCTTCTTGCATCAACGCTTCTCCTAGACCCGCCTCACATGCATCAGTGTATACTATAAAAGGCTTAGCTTTATCGGGTAGAACTAACAGTGGTGCACTAGTAAGGGCTCTCTTTAGCATCATGAAGGAATCCTCATAATTCACATCCCATATGAATGATTTATTATTCTTAGTGAGCCGAGTAAGCGGTGCTGAAATCTTAGCAAAATCCCTGATAAACCTCCTATAATAGTCAACCAAACCTAGGAAGCTTTTAACTTCAGTAACGTTCTTGGGGTACTTCCAATCTTGCACTGCAATTATGTTCACGGGATCAACAACTAAACTCTCTTTAGACTACGTGCCCCAAGAAACATATCTCCTCTATTAAAAAGTGACACTTCGAGAATTTCGCTTTCAACTGATGAACACGAAGTGTACGAAAAAACTCTCCTAGATGAATAACATGCTCCTCTATTCTCTTGGAAAACACCAAAATGTCATTTATAAATAATACTATGAACTTATTTAGGACATCTCGAAGGACACGGCTCATCAAATCTACAAAATATGCTAGGGCACTAGTTAGCCCAAATGGCATAACCAACCACTCAAAGAATCCGTCAGGTTTTCTAAATGCCGTATTACCAATGCTATCGTCAGTGACCCTATGCTGATGAAATCCAGTAGCTAAATCAAGTTGAGAAAATACTAAGGAGCCAACCAACTGATTGAAAAGGTCATTTATCGTAGGAAGTGGATAACGGTTCTTCTTAGTGAGCTTACTTAACTTCCTATAGTCTACGCAAAGTCGAAAGGAACCATCCACCTAGGTAGTGAAGATGACTGATGCTCCCCACTCAGATATGCTCCTCCTTATGAAGCCCTTCTCCAATAGCTAACTAATCTGCCTACTTAACTCCTTCCTCTACCTAGGTGCCATGTGTCTCATGGGTAATGCCAATGGCTTAGCATTATCATTCAAATAGATTTTGAAGTTAATTTCTTTCTTAGGGGCTAGCCCCTAAACCTCCTCAAAGACCTCTGGAAAATCCCTGATGAATGGAACTGAATCTAACTCTACTGACGTTGAATCAAAGGAATAAAGGAAGCTCAACATGACTGACCTCTATGGATAGCAAGAAACCTTGATAGTCTTACCACTGCATTCTCTAGTCTAACGAATCTCCTCTTGCAGTCCAATATCGCTCCATATGTGGATAGCCAATCCATCCCCAAAATCATCCCATACCCCGAAAATCCCATAGGCGTCACAATCAAACTCTGTGCCTAGGATAAAAAATTTCATACCACTACAAATCATAGATAAACGTGACAATCCTCCTGTAGGTTTGAAGCAACTATGGGGTCCATTACTAAAGATATATCTAAGTGAGAAAAATCACTCAAGGAACTAGAGATGAAAGTGTGAGATACTCCAGAATCGAAAAGGATCTGAATGGGAAAATCAAAAATAGAAATCAAACCTTACACGGTGACTTTCATGCCTCTATCTGGTCTGTTGCTGGAAGGTGTTGCATTCAATTACCGTATCTGTGCTATCGGTGCTCCCGCTCTCTTCCCCGTCTTCTGAGGACAAACTCTACTAAGGTGACCAGGCTGTCCATAATTATAACACCTTTCCTTCATCTTCTCCTTCTTACAGTCTTTTGCATAATGTCCAACCATCCCACAACTAGTGTACTTCCCTACTTTCTTGATCTGCTTTTGAGGGCCTTCTCCTTTCTTCTTTTCTTTATTGTTATTTCACCATTTCTTCTTAGAACCTTATGACTTAGGGACTTCCTTAGACTCTCCTTCCTTAGCTGTATCAGACATGAGGGCCATCTCCACCAATGACTCATAGGTAGCTCTCATCGATACATAAGTCAATGACAACCCTTGGAGGGGCCGATTCAATCCCTTTACAAACTTCATGGCCTTCTTGTGCGGTTGTTCACTAGCTCCATCCTAAATCACGACAACTCATTAAATTGGTTGATATACTCCTTTACAGAAAGACTTACTTGCTTCAAACCAATAAACCTTTCCAACCGCATACTTTTTTTTGGTTCTGAAAAAAACTTCCTCTCAAACCTCTCTCGGAATCCAATCCATTCAACATCTCTTCGTTCTAACTCAACAATCTCCCACCAATAAGAAGCCTTTCCTTTCAGCTGCCAAGGTGCAAGCTTTACTCTCTGCTGATCCTCCGATCCAATAGCCCAAATATCCTCTCTGTACTCCTTAATCAAGCTTGTGCCTCTGCAAAGTCCTCTGTACCAGAAAATGTCTTTCCTCCTAGATTGGCGAAATCCTTGCATAATTTAGAAAAATTGGCTGCTACATGTGGATTGATGGGATTTCCACCTACTGGTGCTGGATTGGGCGCTTGCCCTTGCACCTCCGGTGTCGTTGCTTGAAATCATCTACGAAACCAACCTGGGACTGGGATGCCTGGGGAAGATTAGGAGCATCTGTCATTCTATGCAAAGAAAAAGAAAATTTAGGCTTGAAATAATCAAAGGAAGATTGAACTGGACAAATAGAGACAAACTTACTTAAAATGATTGTAGAACCACCACTAAAAGGCCAACTCTCTTCAGGATATAATTGATAGTTTAGACTAAGAAATTAAAGATCATGAGTTCTATCCCCGAGATGAATGCTTGTTGGCATTAATGTACTATGTTAAAAATTGGACATTACATATGTATTTAGCACAATATAGTATACATTTTCTGTTTATGTTATTATTATAACATAATATGCATAGTAACATAGTCTAAGCAAACCAGGAAACCAAGAAGCCATGTTTTAGCAACCTAAGTCGTTTATGTTTTGAATTGGTATTAAAGCATCATGTTTATAAAAAAATTCTTGTGTCCATCATGACAAAAAAAATTCAATACCAAAATCTCATAGCAAGTTTCAGGGCTTATAATTTGATTACAATCAAGGTACTATGTTTCTTATAATTCAAAGATTGTACATAACACCGATGATGATGAAAAAATAATTAAATGAGCTATATATTCATAAAAATAATAATAACTGCACTACCTTTTGATTGCATGTATCTCCTAATACCTTAAATCTATTTTACTAGTTCAACAACCGCACGTAGATAAGATCTCTCTTTATTATTGCAAAAACGGCATGAACCAATTAAATTTTCTTTAGAAAATGGAATGGATAACATAGAGTTAAGAAGTGAATGCAAAAATTTTTAATCAAAATGTTTGAAATAAAAATATACCGCTGTAAGTTATCTTTCAATGTTTTCGATTAGATATCTAAAAAAACAAACCGTGTTGCAAAAATTTCCATGAAAATGTCGCTTTTAATTCTCATGTATGAAAAAAACCAATATAATGAAGATGAGGTAGAACTTATGCTTTAGTTAAGTGCTATTTCAGGCAATGTGACATAGCTAAAGTTATGGTTGTTTGATATTATTATGTAACCATAGTTTCCCTTATGAGTTTTGTACATAAATGGTTAAAGATATGAACTGTGATTAATTTTGTAAATTGTATGTTGTGAACACTAATAATTCAACTTGGTTATATTTAACATCTTGGTTTGAATTTTGTTACTCCATAAATCAATCTGCCGAATTGGTCAACGCCATTTTAAGCAGAAGTCAAAGAAGGACAAGTGAACAAATTTCCAGTTAGACCTTTCGAAGGACTCGAAGGGATGATACCATCAAAGCTCGAAGCTTCAAAAACTTTCGAAGGTGTCAGAAGGTCTCTATAATGAAGATCCAGTGAGTTCATACCTTTTGAAGGAGACAAAAGAGTCAAAAACACCCTTTAGCCTTCAATAGGCACCTTTCGACTAGATCATTTCATATGCACAATGACCTTCCGATTGAGTCAAAGGACTACTTTTCGAAGACGATGAGAAAAAATATTTACATATGTGCCAAACCTTTCGACACCAAAGGTTTTGCCTTTGTTTAAACTATATGAAAGCAAGTATTGTCCAGGACAATCCCTTCGAAAGCTATGTTATTCCTTTCGAACCGGTCGAAACTAGTGTGATCTAGGTGGGTTTCACATCAGATCAGAAACAAGTACTCAGACGTAACCAACATCATTGAAACCATTGAACAATACCTATCGACAAAGTCGGAAGCACTTAATAGTAAATAAAAAGTAGAGAGGCGTAGTCCTTCCTTTCGACAAAGACAAAGCATGCTTGAGTCATTCGGCAGCCATGTTTCGACCAAGTAGGAAGCATCAAGGTTGAAAGGTGTTGACCTGCATCTATAAATAAAACCCAAAGGGTCACGTTTTGGGGATCTGATCCCTCTCAGTCCAAACTTGTATTCCTTTAGTCAAAAGTATTGTAATCCTAATTACAAAATTAGTTTGGGGATTTGAAGCAATAAAGTCATCTTTTGCTTATGAAAGGGAAGTTTAAGTATTTTAGATTTATCATTTTATTAAAGTTCTTTTCAGTTTCACTCTTGTGTTTTAGGTTTTTCCTTCATCGAAGGCCATTGTCGATGTAGTTGAAACCTAGAAAGATTTAAATAACTTCAAATTCATACTTCAAGTAACCTTCCTCTGAGTTTTAGCTTTCGTCAAGGTCGAAACCAAGTCCCAACTTACTTAAATCTTCAAATAGTACAAGGAACTCGAGGATTCGGCTTTCGACAAGGTCGAAACCCTTCACCAAGATATTGTAGCTTGAGATTACAAGTTCAAACCCAAGAAGGTCAAGCTCACTACATTCGACAAGGTCGAAACCCCTATTTTTGATCCTTAACCTAAAGTCCAGGTTATTCAACTGCTAAAAGCCTCCAACCAGGTTGAAACCAACTAAGCCGGACCTAATTTAGGATATTCCAACTAAATCAAGAAGGAAAGCTTTCAAAAGAGAATCAACACTGACTCGATAAGGTTGAAAGGTCATTAAGCACATAAACTAACGCTTTCAATCGAGTTGAAAGGTCAATTTGAAAAACTTTTGCCTACTAAAGCCTTGTCGAGAGAAAATTCAAAAAGGATACATTCCTTTCCCCAGATCTATTTGCCTGAAGAATAAGCTTCATTCCTTGGCACTAACTTTGGGTGTTGACAAGAAATCTTATTAACATTTTGGCGCTAGAAGAAGGCCTTAAAATTCCGACTTAGTTAAACCCCCAACATCTATTCTCTAACCCCACTTAACCCTATCTCAAGTCCATCCACTTTGATTTAATCATGGCCAGAAGGATTAAAAGATCTAAACAAGGTTCATCTATACCCATTTAAAAAGATTCTCCCCAATAATCATCAAGGATTCCAACCAAGACAAAGAGCAAAAGCTAAGACTGGAAGCTCTGAGAATTATAAACAAGAAAAAGGTGAAATCATACAATCTTAAAAAATGGAGCATAAACCTTTTCATGTTGGCGCCAGCCCATCTTTGTATTAGGAAAGAAAAAAAATGGAAGTGACAATGTATTCAATCAAATGATAAGAACCATCCAACATTATTCTAAAGGCACCATCTTTGAGAAAGAGATAATGGATTATTACAATACATTTGCATATAAATGGCAACCAACTACAGCAAAAACACTTCCAACTAAAGAAATTCAAAGGGTGGTAAAAAGAAAAGCAATCGAAGAATGTGAAACAATAAGGCCAAGGAACAAAATGTCAAAAGGCCATTCTCAAGAATCAAGCTTCAAATCTAGACTTTCCAAAGAATGCAATTTGACGACATCTATGGAGAATGTCTACCTGCTAACTAAGGATAAGCTTAACTATTGGCCATCACAAAAGATAAAGCCAAAACATGAAAGAAATCTAGGAGGATTCTATTGCTATTAACATATAATGAATGATCATGAAACTAATCATTGCAAAGCTCAAGAGGGGATGATCATAAATTTCTTTCGATAAGGAAAAATTTCAAGAGTTTGTAAATTTTTTTGGACAAAATCAATAAAAAGATACATTTCATAAAAAGAAAATCTACATGGTTAGGAGTGAAATGCTCCTTATATTTGGATACTACCTAAAATGGTATTCTACCTAAGATGGTAGAAAAGCCTCTGTCCGTGCCGAGTTGGTCAGGGCAGAGCACCTCTTGAAGGGAGGGCGGGTAAGCTTTTAGCCACGCTATGAGATGACCAGGTTAAAGCACTAGACAAGCCCTTGGCCGCACATCTAGTCAGGTCAAGGCACCTCCTGGAGGGAGGATGGAGTAAGCCTTTAGCCGTGCCATAAGATGGCTAGGTCAAAGCACTAAACAAGCCCTTATCCGCGCCACACTGTGGTCAGGGTAAGGCACCTTCGGGAGGGAGGATGTAGTAAGCCTTTATTTGTGTCATAAGATTGACAGGGTAAAGCACCAAACAAGCCTCTGTCCGCGCTGCAAAAGGGCCAGGGTAGGGAACCTCTTGGAGGGAGGTCGGGTAAGTCCTTGGTTCCAATCTCTAAGATGAGTTAACTAATAGCACCTAACAAAAATGGACTAAGACGTCCAAGCCCAAGAAGAGGCCAATCAAGCAATGGACTAAGATGTCCAAGCCCAAGAAGAGGCTTATTCTATAATGGACTGAGACGTCCAAGACCAAGCGAAGGCACATTCAGCAATGGACTAAGATGTCTAAGCACGAGAAGAGACACATCGAATCATGAACTAAGATGTTCATGCCCGAGAAAAGGCATTTCCAATTGTGGACTAAGACATCCAAGCTTAAGAGGCAACTGGACAAATTACTTCTATACAAGACCTGAAGGGTTCACACATCAAAGGAGTAGAACAAATCTCCATTTATAAATACCCAAATCTGGGTTTTGGGACTTTTATTTTTAAACATCATATATAAATACCTAAATTTGGGTCTTGGGTCTCTTATAATGGAATTTCGTCTATTAATACACGAATCTAGGTTTCCGGTCTTTCATATCTAAACGTCGTCAATTAATACACGAATCTAGGTTTCGGGTCTTTCATATCTAAACGTCGTCAATTAATACCCAAATCTAGGTTTCGGGTCTTTATCGATCACTGGTTATCTTAATATACCTGAATCTGGGTTTTGAGACAATTACTTATCTAAGCCTTAGTTTGGGTAAGGAATTTCAATAATGGATTTCTATTTATCTACCACAAATACTCAAATCTGGGTTAAAAAATACACTCAAGAGAATTATTGTTAAAAGTTTCGTTACCCGAATTTGGGACTCAAATTACTGAGTTTTCAAATTCCACTAAAGCCCAAGAATGGTTCTTCGGGATTCTATTACAAATATTCAAGCAATGATATTTGGGTTCAATACCATATTAGGTATCTCTTGAAGAATTACTGTTTAATATTTATAACCTTGTGATAATCGGGATTTCTTATCAATAAATTTCAGATATTCCAGCCAAATGGTCAAAGTTAAATTCCTGATTATCTCTCATCACGGTTAAAAGATGGGATTTAGATGTTTAATACAAATTACTCTTCATGCAAATAAAAAGATGATTTGTTAATCTAAAAAAATGATAGACTGATATGACAATTTCAAGCTAACAATTAGAGATATTGTTTGCTTCATACTTTACAGGGAAATCAGCACAGCAAAGAGAAATGAAAGATTCAGCAAATGCGGAAGTAGTGAATGACCTATTAAAAAGCATTTCAGGGGTGACAATACAGAAAGGGGTTGCAAATTAGGTAAATGAGGAAAAAGAAGAAACAACGTACTTATAAGAAAAGTCTTCCCAGAGCTACCAACCGTTAGATCAAATTAAAATAAGCGGCACAGATTCACGCGAGAAGACCAAAGGGCGGGAAACTTTTAGGTTTCAACACGGATGACATGGAAAGTCATAAGCATCCCTTCGCAAGGGGAAGGGGAAAATGTTACTCCAAAAATCACATGTCGACTTGATCAACACCATTTTAAGTAGAAGTCAAAGAAGGACAAGAGAAGAAGGTTACAGCTAGATCTTTCGAAGGAGTCGAAGGGATGCTACCGTCAAAGTCTGGAAGCTTCAGAACCTTTCGAAGGCATCGGAAGGTCTATATAACAAAGGTCCACTGAGTTCGTACCTTTTAAAGGAGACAAAAAAGTCGAAAGCACCCTTCCACTTCGACTGGGTCTCATATGCATAATGACCTTTCGATTGAGTCAAAGCAGTACCATTCGAAGACAATGAGAATAGCTATTTGCATATGTACCAAACCTTTCGACACCAAAGATTTCGCCCTTTTTTAAACTATGTGAAAGCAAGCATTGTCGAGGACAACCTCTTCGAAAGCTATGGTACGCCTTTCGAACTGGTCAAAACCATTATGATATAGGAGGGTTCCGCATCAGATCAGAAACAAGTACTCAGGCGTAACCAACTTCAGCGAAACTATTGAGCAATACCTATCGACAGAGGCGGAAGCACTTACAAGGAAATACAAAGTAAAGAGGCGCAAGTTTCTTTCGACAAAGACGAAGCCTACTTGAGTCACTCGGCAGCAACCTTTCGACGAAGTTGGAAGCATCAAGGTTGAAAGGTGTTAACCCACATCTATAAATAAGACCCAAGGGATCACATTTTGGGGATCCAATCCCTCTCATTTCAAACTTGTATTTTTTTAATCAAAAGTGTTGTAACCCTAATTGCAAAATTAGTTTGGGGATTTGAAGTAATAAAGCCATCATTTTCTTATGAAAGGGAAGTTTCAAAGTATTTTGGATTACTTATCATTTCATTAAAAAAAATGTCAGTTTCACTCTTGTGTTTTAGGTTTCGCCTTCGACGAAGGCCACTGCCAATGCAGTCGAAACCTAGCAAGATTTAAACAACTTCAAGGTCATACTTTAAGTAACCTTCCTCTGAGTTTTAGCTTTCCATAAGGTCAAAACCAAGTTCCAACTTACTTAAATCTTCAACTAACTAGTACAAGGAGCTCGAGGATTCGACTTTCGTTAAGGTCAAAAACCTTCACCAAAATACTGTAGCTTGAGATTACTAGTTCAAACCCAAGAAGGTTAAGCTCACTGAATTCGGCAAGGTCGAAACCCTATTTCTGATCCTTAACCTAAAGTCCAGATCATTCAACTGCTAAAGGCCTCCAACCAAATCAAAACTAGTTGAGGCAAATCTAGTTCAGGATATTCCAACAGAATCAAGATGGAATGCTTTCGAAAGATAATATATATACATACTCAGTAGGGTCGAAATGTCATTAAGCTTAGAAACTAGCCCTTTCGACTGAGTCGAAAGGTCAATTTGGAAATTTTTTGCCTATTAAAGCCTTGTCAAAAGGAAATTCAAAAAGGATACATTCCTTCCTTACTACTCTATTTGCCTTAAGAATAATCTTCATTCTTTGGCACTACCTTTGGGTGTTGACAAGAAATCTTGTTAACAAATCTTAATCATTTTTATACAAGTAAACTCATTATTGAAATATAATATGACAATATAATGAAATATAGTTTATAAATGTTGCATCAGTTGATTTTACGCCCATTCCATTAATAAATATAAAGATTTAATGTTACCGAACTTGTTATATTTAAGCAGTCTAATGACATAAACACCTTAAAGTATAGTTTGTATGTTCAACCTCATATTCACATGCTAAATTAATGGATTATTGTAAATTAATAGTATTCATTGTGTGTTAACAGCCTGAACAGTAATGCAATTTTTTTTACTAATTTACGGTGACGCATACCATGTGCCATTTAGTGTTTGGCAGAAGTATGTGCGGCTAGCGAATACGAAGTTGAAGTTCAAATAGTGCTCGAGACTGATATTTGTGTACTATATTCAAAACTATAGACCTTCTTCACATATCCTATTAATGCAGATTCAAATATATTACAATTAATTGAACAAACATATTAGACAAATAAGGTAGTACTACATTTACAGCATATAACATGAAAACATACGTTGGTGTACGTTTACTTCCAATGTTTTTCATTAGATGTTCGTCAAAGTTGAATTTTTGTTTATTTTTTTCAATAAAGGTCAGTTTTAGCTTTGCGTGTATGAAAATCAGTATTGCATAGATAAGTATAAAAAACTAAAGGTTATCGGTTATTACCACTTTATCAAAATAGCAGCCATAATATAATATAATATATGTACTTGTATGCAAAATAGCTATCAAATTGTTGTCAAGTTTTGTTTCATGAAAATGTTAATTTTAAATTCATACGTACGAAAAAAAATCAATATAAAACAAGTTAGTACAAAAACTAAATGTTAACTGTAGTTCTCACTAAATAAAAATAGCTATCGTTATGTAATGTATAATATATATACTTGTACATAGAAGAATATAATATATGCTTGATTGCTGCAAGGTAAATAGGGCTAATTTGGTCGAATATGTTAACCATCACCTTATATAGATGGTGAAAACTTAAAACTTAGCATACTAATAGGTCGATTATTTTATCCAAAAAATTTGTTGCTACTAATTCGGCAGTGGCTTGCATCATAAAATATTTTATAGTAAAGAGTGATGTTATAAATGAAAAGTTTTGCCAAAAAGTATGGCTACGTGAATCATGCAGAACAAAACAAGGAAAACAAAGAGATCATATTTTTTAGGCCTGATCCATTTATATTACAGAGAAACTTGTTTGCATTGATATCAAGGCAACATGTTTGTAAATAATTCTCTGTCTCTAACATGTCATTCTGTAAGGTCATAACAATGAAATAGTGAAGGCAAGCGTTGCGTCAAAATTGACCACCAACATCCAATTATACTAAAGCACCAATATACAATCCCGTCACACAAATATGAAGAAAAATAAATGAAGAACAAAATTAAAACAGTTAGAAAGCAAGTAAATAAAAACACAGATTTATAGTAGTTCGGCTAACTACGGTGTACATCCATTCCAAAAAATTTCTTTTATTAGCTTATACTACTAATTACAGTTATAAATTCATGAAATTCAGGAATAAAAATGATAGAGTATGGCCAAAGTAAAAGATGAAGAGAAGCAAAATGAAGATCCACTCTCCAAAAGCCATGACTACTGTATTTATAGGTAAAACTTCGGCTATAGGACCTCTTACCCATATGGGCCCACTATACGAGTTGCCAGGCCCAAATATTCATGAGGAGGGACCGGTACCGATCCCTTCCTTAGCTGATTCCCAGGAAGTGACTCTTGTGGTGAACTCTTCATGATGAAATATGTTTAATCTTCAAGTTTCACGTCATTTGGCATAAGGGAGCTCGAGTTATTGATTGTTGAATGCAAGAATGTAAGCATTAATAACTGCCGACCCCTATCAATGAAGTCCGCCGATCTAATGCATCCAACCATGCCGACCCCTCCATCTTGCCAAGCTAATGAAACATACTGATCCCTCTAGAACCAACCATTCTAATCCATGCTTCGCCTCGTCTTTGTCGGTTCCTCGTGTAACCAATCATGTCGATCCCTTTGACACTACCCGACCATGCCATTCTATGCTACTTCTCAATGCCATGTCGATCCCTCCTACGCCATGAAGAAGGTACTCGATCCCTCCTATTTCATGAAACTACGCCGATCCCTCCTATGTCATGGAGGTATACCGGCCCTTCATATGCTATGTCAATCCCTCCTATGCTATGTCGATCTCTTGGGTTCCAAACTAACATCCATATTTCAGGTGCCCTGCATCGGTTATCTACCAACTCCATCAAACTCTGGCTTCGTGCTATTACCTGTACTTGACTTTCGCGTCATACAATCGTTACCTATCACTCATCGGACTTGATAATCGAGAATCCATCTGTATACTGCCTTGATGAAAGGCGGGTTAACACTTTGCCCCCCAAAACATGCCATGTGATAGGAATGCGTGCTTTGAATTGCCTCAAGTCCAATGTCCAAAAGCAGTTGGTGCCCTAAGAACAAATCCGTGATTTTGCCTAATTATTAGTGACGGCCGTTTGAGACCGTTAATCAAATTCGTAGACATCCCAGGCTGTTGATGATCACATGAGATCGAGTGTCTGTTTGAGGCGAAAGGCGATCGTTGGACATCGTGTGCCATTTGAGACGAAATGCAATTGTTCGAGTTCGTGTGTCGTTCAAGGCGAAATGTGATCGTTCGAGATCGAGTGCCTTTCGAGGAAAAATGTGATCGTTCGAGATTGAGTGTCATTCGGACGAAATGTGATCGTTCGAGATCGAGTGTCGTTCGAGACGAAATGTGATTGTCCAGATGGTACTCAAACTTACCAATGTCAGATTTTACATTCGAGTGAGTTTCATAACTAAGTATCAAAAAAACAAAAACAAGAACTAAGAGAAACTCCAACAGTTTTGCAATCCAAACTTACAAAATTTACACTACAAAAATTGAGGGTGCCAACTGTTTTAGGTTTAGGCACTTGTTCAACAAGCACCCGAGGGTCATGCGCTTATTGAATAAGCGTCCGCATTCAAAATAACACGGGCGCTTGTTCAACAAGTACGTGGCCCTCAAGCACTTGTCCAACAAGCGCCTATGGTAAGCACCTATATGAGTTGCTAAAACCATGTTTTCCTCATTTCATGCATTTAAAAGTTTTTAATTTTAAGTTTTTAAGTTTTAGGTTTTTTATTAAATATTCCATCAATATGCTGCCCACCAGTTAGAGTTGGTAGACGGACACTTCGTTATGCGACCATAAAAATATCAGACAAGTACATACTCTTCCGAATGCTACGGTGACCACAGACGGTTTACGATCTTTGCACGACTTTCCGCCACTATTTTGCATCGCTTTACTTCAGCTATAGAGACGCCACATGTGTACTTTTAAATCTTTATTATTTGATGCACAATACATCACCAGTATACAAATGTTATTTTTTTATTTAGGTTAACAGTATTAAATATTATATTTAGGTTCGTCACATAGCTATGCGAGGTAGTTGGTATAGGTGGATGTCTGAGTGTTATGATGAGTTACCTGAGCCTATTTTGGCTGGACTGCTTGCGTCATCTTTTGGTGATTTTTTTATCTTTACCTAGATTTTCCCATGTAGACCACAGCATTATAGATTCTCTGACTGGGAGATGGTGGCCTACTACTCATGGCTTTCATTTTCTTAATTTTGAGTTAGGATTGACACCGTTAGATTTTTATATGCTCATCGGCATTGAGGTTGGTCGAGCGGACCGCATTCCTGTTCCATTTGATTCTTCGTTTGAGTAGTTTGAGTCTTTTTTTGTTTATTTACCGGCTTTGGCTCCTAAGGAGGTCAGAGGAGGTGCTGTTACCCTTCTTTGTCTACAACACTATATTACATATTATTGGACCTTCGAGGAGATGCACACTCCAGTTATACGTGCCTTCTTATTACATCTTTTTGGGTCTACCTTTTTTAGTAATAATAAGGGTTCAATCAGACTTGGTATTTTGGCTGGATTAGTCGACGTGGATGGTCTACATGTTTATGATTACGGCATAGCAATTCTTGGTTATTTGTATGTAGCATTGGATACATATGCGCTATAGTGGTCTCGCCAGATGTACAACTTTTGGTACATTCTACCTTTCTGGTATTACGAGCATATAGCCAACATGCACCAACTACTTATTCCAGAGGCGCATGCTACACCATATATTTACTTTCCTCGGTTATGACGTTGGGGTGCAAATATGCATTTGCATCGTGTTGCATAGGGGGCACACAACGAGCTGATGGAGAGTAGGCAACAGATGAATTTGAGGCGATGGGGTAACATTATATTTCGTCCACCGAAAAAAATGAAAAGAATAATGTACATGTGTAATTTTACATAATATGATTTTAGAGGACGAACGAGACATGGAAGAAGATTACGTGTACGAGGGTGCTCTAACACCACTAGATGTTTGGCACGAAGATATAATTAGAACGCTGTAGAACTAGAGTTTCATGTAGAGAGCCTAATATCGTACCGTAACGTATAACTCCACCTTAGACTCAGAGACGATCTAATGGATCATCTTTGGATCTTTTTTAGCACTTTGCATTAAGCTTTATTATTATTGTTAACTCTAGTATCGATAAGTATGGTGTTAATAGTTATTATCGTTGTTCTATTTTCTTTATATTTATGTAACGTATGGATTGTTGTAATCTTTTATCAATGTTATGCAATATCAATGTTTTAGTAATACAATCACTTGCTTAAGTTCATAACACAATTAAAATACTAGCAATTCAAAGATATAATGGTATTAGAAATTCATAAAAACTCATAATACAAATGCATCAACTAGTAATTCAAAGATACAATGGTTCGTGAAATACAAAAATGCTTACTGTCCCTCTTCACGTCTACGTCTCATGATTTCTCTTCTTCTAAGCTCCGTATACTCTCGTTGTTCTTCTGACATATGTGATGTATCCATAAACATAAGTGCATCTTCATCACTCTGATGATTTCCAGCGAGAAGTTGATCCATTATAGACAATCAGTCTTGGTGTTGAATTGCTCGAGTCTCCATTGCACGGTTGTACCTATCTTCAAATTCAAACAGAACCTTTTTTGTTGCTTTGGCTCCTTGTGGCTTAACAAATTGATCTTTGGCAAGGTTAGGCGTTAGGTCCTCTTTTGAACCAAAACCGTAGCATCTGCACGATTCTTCAGGACTAGAGCTTTCTCTAACTCTAGCAGCTTTACCATGACTGCTATTCGATTGTACGCCTTGGACAGTCTTCTATGGTGATGATTTCCATTTAACATGCTTAACCAACATGTCAAAATATGCATGAACTGATAAGAATGTGATGCTTGTTTATTACCCGGTTTGTAGATTTGTTTAAACAGCTTGTTTGCTGTCATTCTCTGGAAAAAATATACGGTATAATATTAGAAAACAACAGTTAATAAATAAGAATGTTTGACTATTTAATAAATCTTACCAAATGCGTTTCATTTCAAAATTCACTGGGATTTGTTTGTTCTAACTTGAACGTTTGAGAATCAAATTTTTGCGTTTGAGGATTAATTTTTCATGACGGCCTTTAATAGAAGATACAGTTCTTTTACGATCGACGTTCTTACGATGGAAGCAATTAGTAACTTTGCCCTAAAATGTCTCACCACTTTGGTCGGTACCCCGAATAGGACCGGTTGAGAGTGCACACCAAATATAACAAAGATCACAGTCTTCCATAGCATTCCAACTTTCAGTAGTAACCATTCCGCCAGTTGAAGTCGAAACGTCTTGTAAATCATATCCTTCAAAACTGCACCTTGCAAATCAATGTTGAAGTCAGAAAAAATTTTGAATTGGGATTAGCGGGAGAAGAAAGATTGGAATTTGGATAGAATGGTTGTTGTGAAAGGAGAAGAAGAAGAGGAGGTGTTTATGAAGAAGGAAAGTAGTCGTTGGGGGGAAAGTAGCCATTGAGCTTGCCATTGGAGAGTGGTATTATTTGACGCTTGTTCAATAAGCACCTGCATCCCAGGTGCTTGTTAAACAAGGACCTTATATTAGGCGCGTGTTATGTAAGCGCCTGGGATACAAGCGCTTATTGAACAAGCGTCCATCACAATCGTGCATCCTAAACTTTCGACCCCAAAATCCACACTATTGAGATTTCTACACTCTGTTGGAAGGAAAAATGGGTGCACATATTATATTTTGTAATATCCAGTCAGCTATTGGAGATGCTCTAAACACTAAAATGCATGCATCTTCGGGTGTGATGGTTCGATGTCATCTCAGAGCATGCGTAGGGACAGTTCTCAATCCCATACATGTGTAAGTGACTTAATCGTTTTATTGTGGATTTTACTACTTATTCTTTTCCATTTTGATCAATTGATGACAAGTTAACACCTCGATCTTGGGCAGTTCCCGTTTGATGCAGATGGTGGTTGCTCCTGTTCCACTGCCGCTGCCCAAGTTCTCACATATTGTAACAGCCTGCCATTCTGGATATGTCCATCAATCTTATCCTTTAAGTGCCTACTATCGTTTGTACTATGCTATTCAACTCATGGAACAGACAGTATTTTATGATTTCTTTTCAACGTTTGTAGGCTCTTTCCTCATTGGCCTTCGATAGGGGACCTTCCCCTAGTATCCAAATATATCGTTCCAATTTTTTTTTCATTTCCCTGTAAGAGGTGAATCTCGGTTCCCTTCTTGAACGCTTCGATCCATCAAAGCCATACTCTTCTTTCCATTTTCCTTTATCCGTGTTTGAAGCTTCCTCGAACAGACCTTCACCTTGCACAGCATTCAACTCCGATTTGTTTGCTTGTGCGTCTTCTTGTCGTAGGAACCTTTCTACTTCATGAAAAAACCCTCCAAGACCCAATGGTAGATCCCGCGCCATGAATCCTTGAACTTCGTGCCATCAACAATTCCATATCAGCTGCCATCGAAACCATGGATTGATCTGGATGATTTACCGATGCCGCACCAGCATTAATCGTGTTAAGAAACTCCTTAGGGACTCTATGGTCCTCTGTTTCAGCATTGCCAAAGTCATCACATTCTTGGGTCTCGAGTTGTGAATCCTGAACTGCCACATAAACCTTTCGATCAATTCCGTCCACATGCCAATAAAGCCGCTTTCCAACTGTCTGAACCATAGTGCGGCTATATTTGTTAAGTACAAGTGGAAGCACCATGCCATTACTTCCTCTGATGCACCTAGTACTTTCATGTGTCTTATGTTCCTCATCAAATGAACAACAGGATCCATTTTTCCAGCTTATGTCTCAAGCTTTGGTAGTTTGAACTTCTGCAGGTTCCTATCTTGCCTAATATTTGAAGCGAATGGACTTCTATTTACATCCTCGAAATCTTTGTTTAGTAATCCTCCATGCATAGCCCGCCTTATCATCTCCGCAAACCTTTAATTGTCTTCAATGGTAGTCTCCTATTATCATGCCCAAGCTCCCCCCCCCCCGAGTCTATGAGGGAATTATGGAATGTATTCCTCCAATCGCACACCAAACTCTTGTTTGCACTAGGATCCACAGGATTGATTGTAGGTCCTCCAGCATCACGATCACCCGGACTTGGGTTCGTGCGCCCCAACCTTTGGGGATCGATACCAATCACCCTTGGATGGCAAGGGACTGCCCCCGGCTTCTCTATTCTACTCCTCTGCGTATTAGCTTTGTTTCTATGGTTCTAATTCTGGATTTCCCTACCTTATGTTGCTCTAACTCCATGATCCATATTTCCATTATTCCCTACTACTCCATTTCCTTGGTTTTGCACTCCAGCTTGTCCAACCCATCGGAGTAGATTCTGCAACATTTCCTTCTATCTCTTCAGAATCCTTTCCTGCATATCATCCATTATTGTTCCATTTCCTCTTTGATAATAAAGATTGAGGTTTCATTAGCTCTTGAGGAAGCCTCCTAACCCGTTCATGATGGCTCATATCTGTTCTTTATCCCCTTGTTGATGGCCTAGCCATTGGTTGCTAGATCTAGATATCCAAGGTTCTAAATCTGAGATCCTAGCTTCCAAATCCATGGGTGCAAGTTTACTCAGTGAAGGTACCAAAATATTGGCATCAAAATTGGCCACCAATGCCCAATTATGTGAAAGCACCAATATCCAATCCCGTCACAGAACTATAAAGAGAAATAAATAAAGAACAAAATTAAAACAATCAAAAAGCAAGTAAATAGAAATACAGATTTATTATGGTTTGGCTAACTTTAGCCTACATCCACTTCAAAGATTTTCCTTTATTAGCTCATACTGTTGATACAGATACAAATCTGTGAAATTCATGAATAAAAATGGCAGAGTATGGCCTTGGTAGAAGATGAAGAGAAGCAGAATAAAAATCCCCTCTTCTGAAGACAGGCCTGGTGTATTTATAGGTGAAACTTGGGCTACATGACCTTCTTACCCATATGGGCCTACCATAGGGGTCTCTAGGCCCAAATCTTCATGAGGAAGGATCGGTATCGATCCTTCCTTAACTGATCCCTAGGCAACGACTTCTATGGTGGATTCTTCATGATGAAATATGCTTAATCTCCAAGTTGCACGTCATTTGCAATAAGGAAGCTCAAGTTATTGATTGTTGAATGTAAGAATGTACTTGTTGCTTTAACAACTGCCGACCCCTATCAATGAAGTCTGCCGATCTAATGCATCCAACCATGCCGACCCCTCCATCTTGCCAAGCTAATGAAGTAAACCGATTCCTCTAGAACCAACCATGCCGATCCATGCTCCGCCTCGTCTTTGCGGATCCCTCGTGTAACCAGTCATGTCGATCTCTCGTACCCTACCCAGCTATGTTGATCCACGCTACTTCCCAATGCTATGCCGATCCCTCCTACCTCATGACACTATGCCAATCCCTCTTATGCCATAAAGGTACACCGAACCCTCCTCCTTTGTAAAACTATGTCGATCCCTCATATGCCATAGAGGTATACCGATCCCTCCTATGGTATGGAGGCATGCTGATCCCTCCTATGCTATGCTGATCCCTTGGGTTCCAAGCTAACATCCATATTTCAAGCTTCCTACATCGGTTATTTACCAACTCCATCCAACTATGGCGTCGTGCTATCACCTGTACTTTACTTCTGGGTCATACAGTAGTCACTTTGCACTCATCGACCTTGGTAATCGAGAAGTCTGTTGGGTTAAATCCGCATTTAACTGCCTTGATGAAAGGAGGGTTAACAGTAAGAAAAATAATATTTTGGGTCCTATAATAATATTTTTTGAATGAAATAAAATTTCATGTAAGAAATAATGTTTAACTTAATCATTAAGTATTTTTATTATATAAATGTATGCAAAACTCTATATTGAAATGGAAAAAACATGTTTCTAATGGGTGAAATATAGGCAAACAAAAACTATTTCATTTTGTCTAATTTGCAAATGTATAGTATCCAAATGATAAAGAAATATATGTCCAACATGATAGAAGAATAAGTTTAACGCTGAAATCATGAAGCATGTATTTATTTTTTTCGAGCTTGAATGCAAACCTAGATACACAATAATATTAATAAAATTAATTGACCCGATTCGATGGATGAATCAAAACTAATTGACAATACACAGTAATCAAAATAACTACCATATTCTCAACTGAGTAACAACAATTGTTACTAATTAAAGGAATTTTCCATTAATTTTTTTTTCAAATATCTTCAGCATAATACCGATTATAATCTAGACCATTCTTACTATGTAAAAAAATCAATTGCAGTATTAATAAGGTAAATAAGCATCAAGATATTAATGGTAATGAAAATATACCTGGAAGTAGCAAATTATAATTTTGCCATGTGAAAATGTTCACTGTTTTGGGTACAGGTAATGCATGATAATCTGTTTGAGGGGAACTAAGATCAGACCAATATAATTGAAAAACTATGAAGGAAATCTTGAATGAAGTTGGATAAAAGAAATTGGCAAAAAAAATTACCTCACTGGAAAAATCAATAAGTCGATCTAAAAAACCGACTTTTATTTTATGCTCGCCTAATGGATGGTGCAGGTTGTTGATGAAGTAGGGTATCGATCCATAGGTGATGGCAGTAAGGTGATTGGCAAATATAAAATGGGGTAGAATTTGGTAGAGATAGAATTGGTTTTGGGAGATGTGGATATAGGGCAGATATGGAGAATTTGTTTAGAAAGACGTAGACGAAGGCGATTGTTTCTAGACAAAGCTAAAAAAATTAAGTAAACGATGTATCACTATTTTAAAATGCTGGAAAACAATGAGACATATAGGCAATCGGTGGATCCTGCCTTTTATTTTATGTAATAGATATATAGATAGATTTGACAGAACTAGTTTTAATTTATCATTCACTTATAGGAAGTTGAAGCAAAACAACAAGCATTAAAAGATGGAATGTTCATTAGTAGTAGTTTGCCAAGGTTGACGGATTTTCTCTTACTTTTCTAGTACTATCTCATTTTTCTATTAGCATTTGTGTTTATAAAACTTGCTAATATGAAATGTTAGGTAAAATATTGAATGTTATTTTGATGTATTGAACATGATGTTAACTTTATTATATTGTAGACAAAAATTCTCAAGTCAAATTATCGTTTAGACACTTAAGCTTCACAATATTCTCAAGTCAAAAGACTACTGTAACATCGTCACATAAGGTCCTTCATTTGATTTTTAACTATAGAGGACTCTCGGTAAAGTCATTCTATAATTGTTCCAAACAACTACATGTATGTAACTGCTTGGCCCCCACATAGTCATGAGTAATTCACCGTCAATCACATAGAGATAGTTACATACACTACTCTCAAGTTTTTTTCTTCAATTTAATACTCAGGCTTGCAGACACATTCGTAGCGTTAATCTATTAAATAATTTTTCTATGGATTTTCTACTTGTACATATTTGATGTATTTGTAACAGTATTTATATCCAATATAACAGTGTGTGTATAATAAAATGAAAACATTATTGTTTTTTCAATTAGGCCACACTCTTATTGGGGTGTGTGTGTAATTATATATATATATATAGAATATTTAATGTGTGTGTATATATAATATAACAACGAAAGATTTGCTAGAAGAGTTAAGTTATGCAATCAGATTGCATAATTTACCCTAGGGCGAACCCTTAACTCTATCAATATATGCCATATTGGGTTTTTTCACTCAAGAAACCAAAGAGAAGTAGATAACAGTGCATAGAGAAGGCATATCCTATGTCTGCCCTATGCCTTAGTGATGTCATAGTATTCCTAACGATGCACTAATTCGCCTTCAGTGTGGCATCATTGATAAATGATGGAAAATAGGTTATCTCTGGCATCATGTGGACTAGCCATTACACATTTCATAATTTTCCTATGACGACTATGAACCCATAAAATATCAATTTATCATTACGTTATAACTTTATTCTCCCAAGTGCTCAACCTATGTCTATTGGTACGCCCAATTAAGTTGTGTAACCCCTTAAACTCATAACATCTCAGAACGATATGCAGGTATCCCAATGCTTAATGTCGAAATTATAAAATAATACACATTAGCATCCCTAACGAATAATGTAAAATTCATAAAATTATGGCATATAGAAATATAAAACGCTGGTATCCCCATGGAATATTATCAAAATCATAAGCCTATGGCTCCCCACCATTAATATAGCAATATAAAAGACTTACGACATTCATGCCATAATAACAATATCGAACCTCTATTCAATGTTAGAAAACAAAATTTTAATTTTTATATAAATCATAAAGTTAATTGCCGAAATCTTAAGGTTATCAACCTTCTTAAAACAAGGCTATCTTGCTTTTAAAACTTCCCTTTAGTTTTCATAAAACAAGGCCTCGTCGGCATTAAAATAAAGAGATGCGGCATCAATGCCGCATAGCATAGTTGCTACAATCAATTAAACAAGAATGGCGACATTGATATACGGCGGCTACCTTAGGCCGTGTTTAGTTACTTATGGCATCCTTATAAGTATGTCGTCATTATTATACTTCAGATATTATGCCGCATACATAAAAAAAATTAGCAGCATCATTGCCGCAAAATTGGTTAATACCAAATTTGATAACTTGCGGCACAAACCTCACGACATTATTTAAAACCTAGGAGAAGACTTGCAGCATAAATTTGAGAATGCTAAAAACTATCGGCATTTGTAACTCATGACATCAATATGTCATATACTCACGAGACGCGATTTCCCATAACATCAATGACAGATGCATGTCTCAATGTATCGCATATTTACAGCATAAGTATCACGTGCATTATTTAATGTCAATGCCGCCTCTTTTCCATATAGCATATAACCATAAAATGTACTGCCTATTGTTAATGCCAAACACCGTGGCAATCCACATACCGATGGCATTGTCGTAATTTTTATAAAAAACGTTTTATTTCTAATAAAAGCAATTTTTTACCAACTTTTATTCCTTATTAAATTTCTGTTGGTTGAAAACAAAATTTAGCAATTTCATTTTAGAAAACTACCGCAAATCAGTTTCATAATTCCAAAAACATCAGTCATCTAGTAATATCCTTAACTAATATCAATTAATATACTTTTCTAGCATAATTAATTCGTATAAATTTGTAATCTCTTAGAAAAAGTCTCCAAAAATCACTAAAATCAAAATTAACATATTCTCTCATGTATATAGTTTTTAGAGCCAAAATAATTAATTGATTATTTTTAATAATCAAAACTCAAAATAGACACTATTTCCTCCTTAGGAAATTTATAAAATATTCGTTTTAATTTGAAAATTTATGAAATTAAAAAGTCATCTCCAAAATAATGTTTTACCCAACTTACCGGAAAATCAAGTCGATTAAAGATAAAAAATTAGGATATTCTTCAAACCAATCTAAACAATTTCATAAAAATTCCATAAATCATTATTCTATCCAAACAATGATTAAACTTCCATAACTTGGCAAATCAATCATGACAAATTCAGAACTTACCCATAACCAAATTAATCCATGAAATAATAGAGATTGTTTATTATTATTCACCTTAAATTGGATAATAAGGCTAAATTTTGATGGAATTTAGTTTCCCTAAGTTTTTCCCTTTTGAATCCCTTAATTTCCCCTTCTTTCTTCCTTACTTAATAACCAGCCTTACTTTTGATTGTTTATAATTGTAAAAATGAGAAAATGAATGAGTGAGTGAGGGTTTAAGGGATAAAAGAGAGATCTATTCCTATTTTTCCCTATTTATTATTTCCTATGCTAACTTTAAAACTATCTTATTACTTTAATTAGTTAAGGCCCGACCTTTCTAATTATCAAATCTCATTCCCATGTCTCACCACATTATTCAATTTAATCTATCCAATTATAATTTATGAATAATGTTAAACTAAAATTAGGATTGTTAAAATCTTCCCTCCTTAAAGAATTTCTTCCTCGAAATTCAGCAAGGACCACACAAAATGTATATCAAACATGCAACCAACTATAACAGACAATCCTAGTATATCCTACCAGCTACATAGTCTATATAATGAATATAGAACATACCATCATAACAACTCAAGATAAGTATCTGTAATCATATCCTCTATTTCCCAATTATAGTCTATCTCGATGTCACTCCACTGAACTTCCACCAATTTGACTATCTTGTTCCTTAGTTTGTTCTCATCTCTCACTACAACATGAACTGATTGCCTAACAAAAGTCAGGTCCGGTTCTACTACAAAGTTTTCCAAAGCAGTTGAAGCAATAGTAGTCTCTAGATCATGCACATACTTTCCAATATGACAAACATGAAAAATATTATGGACTCCGGCCAGAATACTCAGTAACTCTACTCAGTACGCGATTTTTCTGATTCTCTCTATAATTAAGAATGGTCTGACATATCTAGGTGCCAGTTTTCTTGATTTTCCAAATCATACCACAACTTTGCAGTGATACCTTAATGAAAATCTGACCTCCAACTGAGAAATCTATATCCTTACGCAACTTATCTGCATAACTTTTCTGCTTGGACCGAGCCTCCTTCATCCATGATCGAATCAACTCAATCTTTTTCGAGGCATCTCTTACCATATCTTGACCAAGAACCAACTTATCTCCGGTCTCTAACTAACTTGTTGATGCTTTGCACGACCTTTTATACAAAGCTTCGAAAGACATCATTCCTATACTAATATGTTAACTATTATTATAGAAAAACCAAATTAAGTGCTAATGGTCTTCCTGTAACCTACCAAAATCTAGTACATAAGGTCTTAACAAATCTTACGTAACTTATTGACTCCTTTTGTCTGCCCATCCGTTTGTGCGTGATCAGCAGTACTCATCTTAATCTTAGTACCAAATACCTTTTGCAGACTCCTCTAGAATTCATTACTAAAGAAAATATCTCTATCACTGACTATATTAATAGGAATCCCATGTATTCTAATAATATTCTTCATAAATAACTTAGCCAATACAGGTGTCGTCCTTTTTGATTTAATGGGAATGAAGTGTGCACCTTGGTCTACTATAACACAAATACTTTCATTTTCCTTATTCGACCTTAGTAGCTCGTCAATAAAATCCATGGAGATAGAATCCCATTCCAAACTGTTATATCTAAAGGCCAAAGCAAACCACTTGGCTTTTGATGCTCTGCTTTCACTTGTTGGCAATTCATACATTGTTTTACCCTTGAGAGCTTACAACCCTTTTCATACATTCCTAGACGAAACTCCTCTTCATATCCTGATATGTCTTAGTTCCCCCGGGATGAATAATAAACTTCGATCGTTGGAACTCCCTAAGAACTTCCTTCCTTAGGTCACCAACATCTAGGACACACAATCATCTCTTCTTTCTTAACCATCCATTCTGATCAAGACTAAAATCCTTTAAATCATCGATCTCGGTTCTGCTTTCCAATCTTCTAATCCTTTTGGCTAGCAATAGATCATCACTCTACTTAGAAGCAATCCTTTCGATCAATACTGGTCGAACTTCTAAACATGACAATATGGAAGTACCCTAACTAGAACTAGTTGTCGATCTAAACTGCACACTACAAGTAGTCAACACCTCTATATCTTTCCATTCTGCCAACATAGCTAGCTAACACCACATTTTGATGTTTTCCGCTAAGTGCATCAGCAACTTTATTTTTTTCCCTTCTGTATACTTAGTAACAAAATCATAAGCTGCTAAAAACTCCAGCCATATCCACCGTCCCATATTCAACTCAATCTGAGAGAATAAATACCACGAGGACTTATGATCTATATCAACACAAATCTTTCTCCCAAAAGATAGTGTCTCCACACCTTCAAAGAAAAGATTATAGCTGCCAACTCCAACTCGTGAGTCGGATACCTAATTTCATGTGGTCTGAGCCGTCGAGAAGCATAGGCAATTACTTTACCTCTTTGCATCAACACAACTCCTAATCATGTTCCACATGCATCTGTATACACCATCGAATCCCGATTACCTTCTGGTACAACTAACATGGACATACTGGTCAACAAATGCTTTAACTCAAAGAATGCTTCCTCACATTTCCTTGATCAAATAAACTTTACGTCCTTCTTGGTTAGTTTAGTCAGAGGCATTTCTATTCATGATAAATCCTTGATGAATCTCCGGTAATATCTAGCTAATCCAAGAGAACTTCATATCTCGGTCACTGTCTCGAGTCTCTTTCATTTATTTATTGCTTCAATCCTAGCTGGATCTATGGATAACCCTTTTTATGAAACTAACCAAGAAACTTAACTTCTCTCTTCTAAAGATGACACTTTTAAAACTTCGCTTTTAGTTGATGCCGCCTTAATGTCTCAAGCATATTCTCAAATGAATCTCGTGATCTCTAAAATGTCATCAATGAACACCCACACGAACCCATCCAAGTGCACTCCAAAAATTCGGCTCATCAAGTATATAAAAAAAAAGCATGCGCATTAGTTAATCCGGATGAAATTACTAACCACTTGTATGAACAATATATTTGTTCGAAATGCCATCAAAGGAATACTTCCTTCACCACCCTCAATTGATAGAACCCTGTCTCCAAATCCAATTGGAAAAATACTTTAGTACCACTCAACTGATCAAATAAATCATCAATTCTTCACGATGGATATTTATTTTTTATTGTCTTCTCGTTTAAGTTACGATAGTCTATACATAATCTCAATGAATCATCCGGTTTCTTCACGAACACCACAGCCGCTTCCATGGTGAACTGCTTGGTCTAATGAAATTCTTCCCTTCTAAATCCACCAACTACACCTTTAATTCCTTCATCTCGGTAAATATCATTCTGCTAGGCGGTCTACTTACGGGTTCAGCTCAAGATACAAGATTTATTCAAAACTCAATAACTCATTTCGATGGTAGTCCTTTAACCAGGTCAAACACATCTACATACTCTCTTATAACAAAATTCGATTTACTTCGTCTTCTAATTACATTGTACCCAAAAAAGCACAAACATCCAAAATCGAATTCTCAACCGAGTATATAATTCGATCGCGACAATTAGGGTGTCTTAATGATATCTTCCTATCTAGGAAAAATACCCTAGCCTCATATCTTCTCAATCAATCCATATCCAAAATAATCCCAAAACCCGCAAAGTAAAACACATACAAACTACAGGAAAAAGCATGACCTAACAATTCACTCTCTAACTAATCACGTCTCGTCCTCAAAGTTGCATATCCTCCTATTGAATTCGCAACCCTTAAGAAAGCAACAAAGTATGATGGTTCTAATTCTAACTTACCTACAAACATCGTGAGATAAACAAATGCGATGCACCTGTATAAATCAAAAGCGTACCTTTCATCACAGACTTTCCTATATCAGTAGTAGTCGGTCAAGAAGATGATGGTTCCAAAGTAAAGACCTTTCCTCTTTCCACATTGGCCACTTCTATACATATATTCTTATAATGCCCCATCTGGTCACAGTTGAAACACTTCACATTCTTCTTCCCTACAACTATCTTACCATCGCTAGATCGACACTTATTATCATAGTGCCCCTTCTTATCACACTTGTAATAGTAATATCAATTTTCCTTTTCTTGGTACCTCCACCCTTCTGAGTCCCCTACTCCTTGAAGAACCTCCTCTTTTTACCCTGAGAACTTTGGGTTTGCACTGACTTTTCCTCTCCAAAAGTCAAAAGAATTTCCTCATTCGTTATCGCCTTACACCACTACATTATTTGGATCTCGAAGATGTGGCATAGTCATTTAGCAATCTTTAATCTCAAATCTTAGATAAACTTCTCATTCCTCTTTAATACAGTATCATTGGTGCCATATCCATACCTGGATAGCTCACCAAACTTGGTAGCATATTACAACATGGACATTTTCACCTGCTCCAATTTCATAAATTTCCTAAGCAAGGTTGACTTGGAAACTTTAGATAAGAACCACAACCTTATCTCTTTTGAAATTCCCCCTAAGTCAATCCCTCTTCTGATACACTTATGGTCACCCTGTTCCGATAATACAGTGCTTCTCCTTGCAACTTCTTGGAAGCCAATCTCTTTTTCTGCTCATTTTTTAACCCTAAATCAAAAAAATCTTCTCATAATACAACAATCAGTTCTTTGCTTCAATAGCATCTTCAGTTTCAAGAAAAGGCTTTCCTCTAAGACTTGTATAATCACGGTTTAGCTTGACATGGTTATTGCCAACTGGTACCACGGGAATAGCTCCTCATGCATTAGTAGCATTACCTCCAACCAAACTAGCCACTGCTCCAGCTTGCATCATGTTGACAATGAACGGATACATGGTTCCAATATCTAGTAGTGTGGTTCCAACACGTACATTAGCATTTTCATTTTGATTAGCATTTACCTATAGATATTGTTTCCTTCTGGTATTAGGCTAAGCATTTTCATTGGTTGTAGCGCTTTCATCATCTAGATTCACTCTTCCATTTCCCGCTTCTATATCTTGCGTTCTTATAATCTACATATGAGCCTTAAGAAGATATAGAAGAACAACCTAAGAGAGTGGGGAGAATATATGTGACGACCCGGAATTTTCTAGCAATATCAATTTAATAATCTGCATTAAATATTAAATTGATTTGATATATTTTTGTTAATTTAATCTGAATTGATACTTTTCTTTTAATAAATATCTAATTAGTAAATGATATCTGTTAAAATTTATTGTTTGTTTCTATTTATAAATGTATATATTTGTATACATTGTAAATAGATGAGATTTGTTTCAAAGTTCAACTAATAAATTATGCTTTAAGTTCTAATATACATTTTAGTGAATTAGAAATTATGATTTATTTAATATAAACTTTTCAAAGCTAAATAAATAAATAAATAAATATGTGATTTTAAATACATTTTTGTCAAACAATACATCAACATACATTAATAAATATGTAGCTTATAATAAAAAGATGATTTAATTTATTTATTATTTCAAATTGATAAATGAGTTACTTTTAAATAATATTAATAAATAAAAATACAAGATACAAGATAAATTGGAAAAGGAATATAAGTTAGTACATTAGTTAAATTACAATAACATAACAACTATAAAATTCAATTAGTTTTCAAACAACAAAACAAAAATAACCACATTCACATGCATTTCAAAATATAACAAGTCAACAATTAATCTAGAAACAAATTAGTTTTTAAGTTTGTAAACTATCACAAATGAACTGCAGTTTATACATATATGTATATGTTTTAAGCATCAAGATAAATATCTTTGTTTTGTTGTACAAACATCATAATACTATAACCTGTAGATGCAAGTATATATATTAACTTATCTTCATGTCAGTTGAATGTATCTGGAAAGCAAGATAAAAACAAAATAAAATATATATGTAAAAAGCTTGTGAAGGAAGGTAATTAACAAAGTAAATTAAAACATAAAGTACTTAGCGTTTAATGCAAGCCGCATTTTTTCTTGTATCAGCCTCCATTTATAAAATATCTTTGTTTTAAAATCTACACAAATAAGATTTTCATGCCATATTGTACAGTTTTATGAAACATAATAATATACACTGTCTGTATAAGCCTGTCTGCATATGCCCTGAAACTTGTTTATAAATCTGCATATTCAGTTCGAGCTGAGCTAAAAAACTAAAATAACTTCATTAAAACCTAAAAAAAACATTCAAAAATAACTTAGAGAATCAGGGAATTAAACAGAAAAGATTTTCAGTTGCTTCAGTTTTCAAGTGTAAGGATCTGTTTAAATTTGTAGGCTCTGTTCTTTTCTGTTCCAGGTGAGTAACAACAACTTTTTAATAAATTTAAAGTATAAGATTGTTGTTTATAGTAGATGAATGCTTATGTTTGTATCTTTATACATATGGATGTTCTGTGAATAATGAATAGCATTTGTGTGCAGACTGTTAATCACATAGGTTCTCTGTTCTGTGTTCTAAACATGAGATTTTGGTTTAAAGAATCATTTCCAATTGATTTACTCGATGTTTAAATTTAGTATTAAAACAAAAGTTGTCTGTTACTGGGTAAACTAAGTTTTAAAAATTTATTCAAGCCTAAACAGTTTAGCAATATCTCTGGAAATTAAGGAAACTGAACCAAACTACAAATTAGTCAAATTTCGAATTGCTAAATTTACAAATTCAGGTATACAAAGTAAACCAGTGAACCATAACATGATTTTTAAAGGATAAAGCATAAATTTTAGTGGCATGTTTTGAGAGCAGCTAGTGATTTTCTGTTTGAGGCTTTTTGAGTGGCCATGGACAATGGAGTTGATCTGGGGGGGTCGAGCCTCTGACTGGTGGTAGAGCAGGCTGCCGTGGAGCTAGGAAAAATAGGGGACGACAGTGCAAAGGGTTGTGGAAGCATCGGCATTAGTTTAAAGTTTTTAAACCTAACTTTTGTCGCGCTGAGATTATGGGTTGCGTTCTTTCTCTGGTTGATCGAGTCGCGTGTGGCTTTGGGAGATGATAGTAGGGAGGTCGGAGAATACGTGGCTGGAAACTCGGAGCTTTTTGTCGTCAGAATCCAGGTGGCGAGGCATTTTCGTTGATGAGGTTGGGTTTTAGTTTGGTTCGAAATGCCAAATTTCATTTCGTCGTCGAATTGGTTGATCTGGGTGGCTAAGGAGCTCGTATGAGTCATTTGTGACATGTCGAGATCAACGCGAACTATCAGAGGTGGTCTGGTGATCGTGCACGTGCACAGGCACGTTGGTGGTCTGGGTTGTGTGGGTAGTTGGGGAAGAAGAAGTACTGGAGCTCGAGACGTGGGTTACTTCGGGGTCGACTCGAGTTTTGCGTGCTGTTTTTGTTTGGCTTGAACTTGTCTCAAGTTTAGTTTGTACAGTTAGATTTTTGATTAAATAAAGTTTTGTAAATTGAATGGATTCAATTCACATAAGTTAAATGATAAAATATACCATTGAACATGTGAGTTTAAAAGTGTTTGAAAAATCAATTTTAACTTTATTAAGGAAAAAATTGAATTTATTTACAAAGTAATTGGAACAGTTGTTTTTAGAACATTTTGAAAATAAAAATTGAATCCATAATAAGAATAATTACTTTGAGTAATGAAGTTTTAGAATTTTATATGCATTAATTTTTAAGTTGATTAGATAAGAATAATTAATGATGGATATTAATTAATTTAGAAATTAATAGTTTAAATGTAGTAATTAAAGTTAATTAATGAATTAATTTACTAATATGTGATTTAGAACTATAGATTAGATTTTTAAATTAATAATGGTTAATTAACTTATAATTAATAATTAATATAAGTTGACTATGTTAGAAGGAAATAATTAAATAATTATTAATGTAGTTCATTAACCAGATTATGTTATAATTAATTAATATGATTGATTTTGTAATAAATTAATTAGATTAATTAATTCAATAGTTTAAATAAAATTATTTATTTGAGAAGTAATTAAGAAATAAATTTCTTATTAATTGTGTAAATTGATTTGAGTTAATTAATTTAGTTTAATTAACTGATATTTTGGAATTAAATTACTTAGAGAAGTAATTGATGGATAATTACTGGAGGTAATTAACTGGAAGATATAGTTAATGGAAGTAATTGGAATATAATTACTTGAAATTAATCAAAGGATTAATTTAGAGTGTAATTGAGAAGTAATTAATTATGAATGATTAATTACTGTTTGTTATTAATCAAGAGGATTAATATTTGTAATTTGAAGATTTGTATTCTTAACAAATGAAAATGTAATTAGAAATCATTAATTAATAATTAATGATGGAATTAGAGATTGATTTATTTGAGAATAATAAATCAACAAGAAAATTAAATGGAAATAAATCGATATAAATGTAATTAATTAATGGATTTATTCAAGATTAATTTCTGTAAATAGATTATGGAAAACTACTGGAATGTTGCAAAGGATATTTAAATCAAAGATGATTAATTTGAATATATAAGTAATGGATAATAAGATTTAAATTAAGTAAATTAATATTAATTAATTTTAGAAATCATTTGATGATTTGGTATGTGTAATTACTTAGTGTAATTAATGGAGCATAATTACTTAGGAAAGTAATTAGATGATAATTACCTGATGAAATTCATACAACATGATTTGTAAGTGAAGTAATTTGAGTAATTTCTTTTGTAATTAATCAAGGGATTAATTTATGGAAATAATTAATCATGGATTGATTAATAAGTAATTAAGAGTAGTTAATTACTAGTTTGTTATTAATCAAGGGGTGATTAATAATTGTAATGATTAATCACTTAATTAATTTAAATAAGTAATTTAATATAAATTGAAGATCATTAAGTAATATAATTAATGATGTAATTAAGATTGTTTAATTAAGGAATAATTAAAGGGGAAGTAATTAAATGTTAATCTATTATGAATGATTTAGAATAATTCATTTTAGAAATTAATTAAAGACTAAATTACTTCTTGTAATTAGAAAAGGATTAATTAATTTAATTTATAATTAATTAATGATTGTGAGAGCAGGATTTATGGAATGAGTAATTAATTTAATTTATTTTAAATTAATTAAAAATGGAAGTAGTTAATTTAATTCATTTTAAATTAATTATAGCTTGTGATTCATAAATCATTGCTTATGGATGATATGGATATTTCATTGATTGATTGTGATCTCAGATATGAGATGGATAATGTCTATGTGATATGGATGTATGTTTTAAGTATGATAATATTTAATTATCTGTTTGGATGATGATATTAGTTATCTGTTTATGATGATGATGTGATTATCTATTATGAGATGTGAATTATCTATCTGTGCATATTGATGATATTGAATTGACTGTTAAGACTAAATAGACAACTTGGCCTTAAAAGACACGTTTTGGATTTCGATGAGACCGGGATCGGTTTTCCTTATTTGGAATATCCGAAAACCACATCGTTTCCAAATTAACGATAGGTCGTGAATCTGAAGTGAAGATGAAGATTCAGAATGCAAGGGTTATCGTCGTTAACTCTGAGGGTGATTCCAAAACGAGTGTAACGAGATGATGCCTTCGGTTTTGTTCAAACCCGGAACGAACTTGTATGGATTGAATGCTTTCAACACATCGTCAGGCGGACGATGAGCATTCTAAGAGATATGTTCTATAAAGGTAATCGTAACCTCAAGCCTCATCAACCGGGAATGGCTAAAACAGGGGATGTGCAGCAAGGTTAGGTGGGTCATTCCCAAGCAGGACAAGGATATTCCCCTGTCTAGATGTCCCTTTTTATTCGGCTGTGTGGGCATTTGGTCTGCAGCCAACTGCAGGGTTTATCTTGTTCGGGACTGTTCAGTAAGGAATGGTTCCGGCCTTGTGTTGCAGGGGGTCGGGAGTGATCCTCGGTACGTTGATCTAGGCCACGTACTGTGACGGGCGGTACCCCAGTAGCCCTGCCATTGTATGGAATACATAATCCAATAAGTGCCTACGGTTTTGATTGTATTACCCACTTTTGTGGCTAGTAGCTGGAATTTAATAGATGTAACAATTTCGGCTATTTTCTATTTACTTGAAAACCCTAGACCTATTATAATATCACTAGATTTCCTATCAAATGTTTTGGTTAGCGTAAGGTAAAAACTTTTCCATGTTTATGTGTGGGAAGTCTTACGTGATACCTTTTCTTTTCAAAAGATTTTCAAAGTTAAGCAACTTTAACCTGTTACTCATACCAGACCCATGTCTGACCCGAAGTTTATTTTTGTTTTTCATAAACTCTCGGGTACCCAAATTTTTACAGGTAGCCAAGGGATTCAGGTTAGCTTTGACGAATTCTGGAGGAGCAATGGAGCAAGAGGCTTCAGCGTTGTAGATATATATATATAGTTCCGCTGTGTGGTTTCTCTGTGACGTATTGTGTATTGGGTCGTATAACTAGACAGGTGTTTATAACTGTCTAGTATGTGATGTATTATCTATATAACTCTGATTGATGTTATATATGTTATGTAAATACTTATGTGATTATTATATTTTATTCGTTCCGCTGTGAGATTCTGATGTTGTTGTTCTTTCTTCTCTATCTTTTCTATTTTCTCACCCTTTTCTTTCTTAATAACGATACTACTTCCTGGGCATAGGAAGTGGGGTCGTTACAGGTGGTATCAGAGCACTAGGTTGAGTGAATACCTAGGCTCTTGAGAGTTTTCTTTCCTGAGAGAGCGTATTTGTAATTTATATATATATATATATATATATATATATTTTCATCTATTTGGATTACCTGTTCGGGTTTTCCGATATAAGTATAAGGATAGATTGAGTAGTGGTGTGTGTAACACGACTACCTGTGGTTGGAAGTATATTTGACGAGACTGTAGACCTAATACCGTCTCGAATAGATTCATGGTGTAATGATTTCACCTAATCTCTGGAGGGAAACTGTTAATATTTGGAGTCCATTTTTGTAGTAAAATGATTGGATGAGTAGAATTGGATTTTTGTGAGTTGAGCAGAAGCTAGAAATATTATCTTGGTAACTCAAGATGTAGTGGTTGTGTGTTGAGATGCAGTAGCGATGGATTGTTTCCGAAGAAGTTCTCAAAGATCTTTGGATAACGAAGTGTGTCTGCATTAGTTTTGAGGTTGAGTTCAGCTAAATGTTGTGTTTGGTTTTGAGGCCTGAGTTTTCCGAGGAATTTTGGATTAAGAAATTTTTGGCATCAGTAGCAGTGTTGCAGCTCAAATGGTTCTACCGGCACGCGAGGAGGTCATCTGTCAACAGTTCTCTAGAGGTGAAGTTCAGAAGCAGTTTTGTGAATCCATTTCTTCAATGGATTGGCTAGATAAGTTTAAGTTATTCAGATAGGTAAGGAGAGTACAATTTTCTTTGGATAATAGCCTGGGTTGATCGCAAAAGAGACCTGCGATAGTTAAGTGTTCTCTGGGATGGCAGGAATTCTTTTGGATATCTTTGAATAAGTCGGTGGTTTGCCTTAGCATCTGAGGAGTTGAGTTTGGTATCGACTGGATTTCAGAGGTAGTGCCGATGGTTTAGCTTAGTAATAGAATAATTTCTAGAGAGAGGAATTGGTAAAGCAGCTCAAGTTTTGGAGGAATTTCTGAGTTTTATTTTGGATCTGTTGAATCATATTTTTGTCATGTGTGTCCAGTTTGTGTTTATGTGTATCATCAGCATTTTTATCTACCCCAGATCAGAGTTGTGCAGCGGAAGCAGTTGAGAGTGCATCTGTTTTTCTTTTCTGAAAAAGAGAGGTTGTTTTCTACCGATGATAGAAAAGGTTGAGTTCTCGGTTTTGGTTCGTTTTGAGAAAATTATTCTACTGGATTGTTTTTGGATTCAGATTGTTTTAGGAGTCATCAGCGAAGGTTGAGCTGATCAGGTAGGATAAAGGCAGCTCTGGATTGTCAGAAGTATTTGGTGGATAAGAGACGAAGGAATTTGGATTTGGGAGTCGGAGATTTGATTGGTATGAATTTTCTCTGATTCGAAGGAGTCCTGTAGATTAGTAGTATAGACTGTTTGAATTCTATAGATCGAGTATTCCGGTATTATACTGGGAAACTCTAGGGTGCTCTATCCAGAATTTTATCTAGATAGTTTGCTTTGTTGATTGAGTAGATTTGGTTGTGATGATTGTTAGCATGTGATTTGATATATGCTTATGATTTAAAAGTAATTAAAATCTTAAATATATTATTAAATTACCTTTGCTTTTAAATTTCGGGGACGAAATTCCTTTAAGGGGGAAGGAATGTGACGACCCGGAATTTTCTAGGAATATCAATTTAATAATCTGCATTAAATATTAAACTGATTTGATATATTTTTGTTAATTTAATCTGAATTGATACGTTTCTTTTAATAAATATCTAATTAGTAAATGATATCTGTTAAAATTTATTGTTTGTTTCTATTTATAAATGTATATATTTGTATACATTGTAAATAGATGAGATTTGTTTTAAAGTTCAACTAATAAATTATGCTTTAAATTCTAATATACATTTTAGTGAATTAGAAATTATGATTTATTTAATATAAACTTTTCAAACCTAAATAAATAAATAAATATGTGATTTTAAATACATTTTTGTCAAACAATACATCAACATACATTAATAATATGTAGCTTATAATAAAAAGATGATTTTATTTATTTATTATTTCAAATTGATAAATGAGTTACTTTTAAATAATATTAATAAATAAAAATACAAGATACAAGATAAATTGGAAAAGGAATATAAGTTAGTTCATTAGTTAAATTACAATAACATAACAACTATAAAATTCAATTAGTTTTCAAACAACAAAACAAAAATAACCACATTCACATGCATTTCAAAATATAACAAGTCAACAATTAATCTAGAAACAAATAAGTTTTTAAGTTTGTAAACTATCACAAATAAACTGCAGTTTATACATATATATATGTTTTAAGCATCAAGATAAAATATCTTTGTTTTGTTGTACAAACATCATAATACTATAACCTGTAGATGCAAGTATATATATTAACTTATCTTCATGTCAGTTGAATGTATCTGGAAAGCAAGATAAAAACAAAATAAAATATATATGTAAAAAGCTTGTGAAGGAAGGTAATTAACAAAGTAAATTAAAACATAAATTACTTAGCATTTAATGCAAGCCGCATTTTTTCTTGTATCAGCCTCCATTTATAAAATATCTTTGTTTTAAAATCTACACAAACAAGATTTTCATGCCATATTGTACAGTTTTATGAAACATAATAATATACACTGTCTGTATAAGCCCGTCTACATATGCCCTGAAACTTGTTTATAAATCTGCATATTCAGTTCGAGCTGAGCTAAAAAACTAAAATAACTTCATTAAAACCTAAACAAAACATTCAACAATAACTTAGAGAATCAGGGAATTAAACAGAAAAGATTTCCAGTTGCTTCAGGTTTCAAGTGTAAGGATCTGTTTAAATTTGTAGGCTCTGTTCTTTTCTGTTCTAGGTGAGTAACAACAACTTTTTAATAAATTTAAAGTATAAGATTGTTGTTTATAGTAGATGAATTCTTATGTTTGTATCTTTATACATATGGATGTTCTATGAATAATGAATAGCATTTGTGTGCAGACTGTTAATCACATAGGTTCTCTGTTCTGTGTTCTAAACATGAGATTTTGGTTTAAAGAATCATTTCCAATTGATTTACTCGATGTTTAAATTTAGTATTAAAACAAAAGTTGTCTGTTACTGGGTAAATTAAGTTTTAAAAATTTATTCAAGCCTAAACAGTTTAGCAATATCTCTGGAAATTAAGGAAACTGAACCAAACTACAAATTAGTCAAATTTCAAATTGCTAAATTTACAAATTCGGGTATACAAAGTAAATCAGTGAACCATAACATGATTTTTAAAGGATAAAGCATAAATTTTAGTGGCATGTTTTGAGAACAGCTAGTGATTTTCTGTTTGAGGCTTTTTGAGTGGCCATGGACTATGGTGTTGATCTAGGGGGGGTCGAGCCTCTGACTGGTGGTAGAGGAGGCTGCCGTGGAGCTAGGAAAAATAGGGGACGACGGTGCAAAGGGTTGTGGAAGCATCGGCATTAGTTTAAAGTTTTTAAACCTAATTTTTATCGGGCTGAGATTATGGGTTGCGTTCTTTCTCTGGTTGATCGAGTCACGTGTGGCTTTGGGAGATGATAGTAGGGAGGTCGGAGAATACGTGGCTGGAAGCTCGGAGCTTTTTGTCGTCAGAATCCAGGTGGCGAGGCATTTTCGTTGATGAGGTTGGGTTTTAGTTTGGTTCGAAATGCCAAATTTCATTTCGTCGTCGAATTGGTTGATCTGGGTGGCGAAGGAGCTCGTATGAGTCATTTGTGACATGTCGAGATCAACGCGAACTATCAGAGGTGGTCTGGTGATCGTGCACGTGCACAGGCACGTTGGTGGTCTGGGTTGTGTGGGTAGTTGGGGAAGAAGAAGTACTGGAGCTCGAGACATGGGTTACTTCGTGGTCGACTCGAGTTTTGCGTGCTGTTTTTGTTTGGCTTGAACTTGTTTCAACTGGGAAGAAAGGAAGGAGAAGAAGATTTATGCAGGGGGGAAAACTCGAAGCAGGTGGTTGATTTTCTCGGGAAAGTTTCGCGCGTTGCTCGAAGTAAATGAGGGAGGCTCGGGTAGAATTTTGTTCAGAGGTATTAACCTGTAACAGCTTTAACAGTCCTTAAAATTTTAGTTTTAAATCTAAAATCAAAGTAAACTGAGTCTAAATAAAAGAGTAAGTATGTAAATTCAAGTTTAGTTTGTACAGTTAGATTTTTGATTAAATAAAGTTTTGTGAATTGAATGGATTCAATTCACATAAGTTAAATGATAAAATATACCATTGAACATGTGAGTTTAAAAGTGTTTGAAAAATCAATTTTAACTTTATTAAGGAAAAAATTGAATTTATTTACAAAGTAATTGGAATAGATGTTTTTAGAACATTTTGAAAATAAAAATTGAATCCATAATAAGAATAATTACTTTGAGTAATGAAGTTTTAGAATTTTATATGCATTAATTTTTAAGTTGATTAGATAAGAATAATTAATGATGGATATTAATTAATTTAGAAATTAATAGTTTAAATGTAGTAATTAAAGTTAATTAATGAATTAATTTACTAATATGTGATTTATAACTATAGATTAGATTTTTAAATTAATAATGGTTAATTAACTTATAATTAATAATTAATATAAGTTGATTATGTTAGAAGGAAATAATTAAATAATTATTAATGTAGTTCATTAACCAGATTATGTTATAATTAATTAATATGATTGATTTTGTAATAAATTAATTAGATTAATTAATTCAATAGTTTAAATAAAATTATTTATTTGAGAAGTAATTAAGAAATAAATTTCTTATTAATTGTGTAAATTGATTTGAGCTAATTAATTTAGTTTAATTAACTGATATTTTGGAATTAAATTACTTAGAGAAGTAATTGATGGATAATTACTGGAGGTAATTAACTGGAAGATATAGTTAATGGAAGTAATTGAAATATAATTACTTGAAATTAATCAAAGGATTAATTTAGAGTGTTATTGAGAAGTAATTAATTATGAATGATTAATTACTGTTTGTTATTAATCAAGAGGATTAATATTTGTAATTTGAAGATTTGTATTCTTAACAAATGAAAATGTAATTAGAAATCATTAATTAATAATTAATGATGGAATTAGAGATTGATTTATTTGAGAATAATAAATCAACAAGAAAATTAAATGGAAATATATCGATATAAATGTAATTAATTAATGGATTTATTCAAGATTAATTTCTGTAAATAGATTAAGGAAAACTACTGGAATGTTGCAAAGGATATTTAAATCAAAGATGATTAATTTGAATATATAAGTAATGGATAATAAGATTTAAATTAAGTAAATTAATATTAATTAATTTTAGAAATCATTTGATGATTTGGTATGTGTAATTACTTAGTGTAATTAATGGAGCATAATTACTTAGGAAAGTAATTAGATGATATTTACCTGATGAAATTCATACAACATGATTTGTAAGTGAAGTAATTTGAGTAATTTCTTTTTTAATTAATCAAGGGATTAATTTATGGAAATAATTAATCATGGATTGATTAATAAGTAATTAAGAGTAGTTATTACTGGTTTGTTATTAATCAAGGGGTGATTAATAATTGTAATGATTAATCACTTAATTAATTTAAAAAAGTAATTTAATATAAATTGAAGATCATTAAGTAATATAATTAATGATGTAATTAAGATTGTTTAATTAAGGAATAATTAAAGGGGAAGTAATTAAATGTTAATCTATTATGAATGATTTAGAATAATTCATTTTAGAAATTACTTAAAGACTAAATTACTTCTTGTAATTAGAAAATGATTAATTAATTTAATTTATAATTAATTAATGATTGTGAGAGCAGGATTTATGGAATGAGTAATTAATTTAATTTATTTTAAATTAATTAAAAATGGTAGTAGTTAATTTAATTCATTCTAAATTAATTATAGCTTGTGATTCGTAAATCATTTCTTATGGATGATATGGATATTTCATTGACTGATTGTGATCTCAGATATGAGATGGATAATGTCTATGTGATATGGATGTATGTTTTAAGTATGATAATATTTAATTATCTGTTTGGATGATGATATTAGTTATCTGTTTATGATGATTATGTGATTATCTATTATGAGATGTGAATTATCTATCTATGCATATTGATGATATTGAATTGACTGTTAAGACTAAATAGACAACTTGGCCTTAAAAGACACGTTTTGGATTTCGTTGAGACCGGGATCGGTTTTCCTTATTTGGAATATCCGAAAACCACATCGTTTCCAAATTAACGATAAGTCGTGAATCTGAATTGAAGATGAAGATTCAGAATGCAAGGGTTATCGTCGTTAACTCCGAGGGTGATTCCAAAACGAGTGTAACGAGATGATGCCTTCGGTTTTGTTCAAACCCGGAACGAACTTGTATGCATTGAATGCTTTCAACACATCATCAGGCGGACGATGAGCATTCTAAGAGATATGTTCTATAAAGGTAATCGTAACCTCAAGCCTCATCAATCGGGAATGGCTAAAACAGGGGAGGTGCAGCAAGGTTAGGTGGGTCATGCCCAAGCAGGACAAGGATATTCCCCTGTCTAGATGTCCCTTTTTATTCGGCTGTGTGGGCAGTTGGTCTGCAGCCAACTGCGGGGTTTATCTTGTTCGGGACTGTTCAGTAAGGGATGGTTCCGGCCTTGTGTTGCAGGGGGTCGAGAGTGATCCTCGGTACGTTGATCTAGGCCACGTACTGTGACGGGCGGTACCCCAGTAGCCCTGCCAGTGTATGGAATCCATAATCCAATAAGTGCCTACGGTTTTGATTGTATTACCCACTTTTGTGGCTAGTAGCTGGAATTTAATAGATGTAACAATTTCGGCTATTTTCTATTTACTTGAAAACCCTAGACCTATTATAATATCACTAGATTTCCTATCAAATGTTTTGGTTAGCGTAAGGTAAAAACTTTTCCATGTTTATGTGTGGGAAGTCTTACGTGATACCTTTTCTTTTCAAAAGATTTTCAAAGTTAAGCAACTTTAACCTGTTACTCATATCAGACCCATGTCTGGCCCGAAGTTTATTTTTGTTTTTCATAAACTCTCGGGTACCCAAATTTTTACGGGTAGCCAAGGGATTCAGGTTAGCTTTGACGGATTCTGGAGGAGCAATGGAGCAGGAGGCTTCAGCGTTGTAGATATATATATATATATATATATATATATATATATATATATATATAGTTTCGCTGTGTGGTTTCTCTGTGATGTATTGTGTATTGGGTCGTATAACTAGACATGTGTTTATAACTGTCTAGTATGTGATGTATTATCTGTATAACTCTGATTGATGTTATATATGTTATGTAAATACTAATGTGATTATTATATTTTATTCGTTCCGCTGTGAGATTCTAATGTTGTTGTACTTTCTTCTCTATCTTTTCTATTTTCTCACCCTTTTCTTTCTTAATAACGATACTACTTCCTGGGTGTAGGAAGTGGGGTCATTACAATATATACTTATATATAGTAAATACAAGTACGTTACTATAGCATTATCCCGTATCTTAATCTTATTATCTAATTCATTTAGATTATGCTTCCAAAATCTTTTAAGTTTTACATAAACTTATGACATGATACCAACTTATAACATCTTCCATTTTAAGGCCCGAAACTAAGTACTACGGATATTGCAATCATCAATAGTATTAATTTTAAATGACAAAATGCGGCCATGTTAATCATTAAAAAATAGAAACATATGATTATGGAGATTTTCAGAAATAATTTAATAAAAGTTTTCACTTTTCATTTCACAAATAAGATTTCATATTCATTACATAATCTCATTCAATCCCATGTTTCCAAGAGCAACATATGAAGATGCCCCCTTGGTTGATCAGAGTCTACTACATGATAGTCATAATTTCTATCATTGCATCGGTTCAATAAAATGGGCTACTCAGCGGATTAAATAGAACTAATAATATAGCTAGCTTGCCTCCTACATGGCTCCGAAAGCTTATCCGTCCAATTGAAAAAGCTGAAACCCTACTCCCGGCCTACTCAAATGAGCCTCCAAGAGTTTAAGGAAAAAAACAAAAAGTTCGGGTCAAACATATAGTCTAGTGCGAATAATAACCTACAATCTCGAACCAAAATAGGTATCTAGTGGGACCATGCTGATAAGTAATGGGTTTTCCCCTCACTGGTATCTTAACCAAAACAAATCAACTATATACTGTATATCTTACATCCATAATAGTTAGAATATAATAAATAAACATTTGCATTCATGCAACATACAATGGACTACCCATCCCAATTTATTTGGCTGTTCGTCCTAATTACATCTGGTTATCTGTCTTAACTCCAAATGGGTGATCATCTTATGTTTATGTGGACTACCCATCTCATATATAAACAATATATGAATTGTCTATCCCTTACCAAGTGAACTACCCATCACACATGGTTTTACTATATAAGTTATGTTGACTATCCATCATACTTGTTCCATCTATTTAAAATAATATGGATCATCCATCATACATCTCGTAGTTTTCCTAGGATGATTATGAACCATACATTAACCATATAGAGACTATTCATCTCTTGCATCATGTGGACTATCCATCACACATTCCATAGTTTTCCTATGATGACAATGAACTCATAAAATATCAATTTTTAATTATGTTATAACTTTATTCTCCCTAGTACTCAACCTATGTCTATTGGTACCCCCAATTAGGTTGTGTAACCCCTTAAACTCATAACATCTTAGAACGATTGGTATCCCCAATGATTAATGTCGAAATTATAAAATAATACACATTAGTGTCCCTAATGAATAATGTCAAATTCATAAGCTTATGGCATACAGAAATATAAAATGCTGGTATCCCCAAGGAATAATGTAAGAATCATAAGCCTATGGCTCCCCATCTGTAATACAGCAATATAAAGGACTTACAATATTCATGCCACAATAACAATATTCTCTATCCAAGGTTAGAAAACAAAATTTTAATTTTTTATAAATCATAAAGCTAATTTCCAAAATCATAAGGTTATCGACCTTCTTAAACATAGGCAATCTCATATTTAATACTTCTCTTTAGTTTTGATAAACCAAGGCCTTGTCGGCATTAAAATAAAGAGATGCGGCATCAATTCCGCATGACATAGTTGCTAAAATCAATTAAACAAAGAAAGCTGACATTGATATACGGAAACATCAATACTTTGGGATGAGTTCAATTACTTACGACATCCTTATAAGTATTTCATCGTTATTATAGTATGGCTATTATACCACATATATAGAAAAATTAGCAGCACCATTTCTAGAAAATTGATAATACCAAATTTTATAACTTGCGGTATAAAACTCACGGCATCCATTAAAAACAAAATCATATACCCACGAGATGCAGTATTTCCGGAACATTAATGGCAGATGCATGACTTAATGTATCGCATACTTACGGCATAAGTATCACATGCATTGCTTCATGTCAATGCCGCCTATCTATGATATCGCTTACAACTATAAAGTGATACCATCTATTGTCAATGCTGAACGCCAAGGCAATGGCGCATATCAGTGGTAATGTTGTAATTTTCATAAAAACTGTTTTAAAAATAATTTCTTTTTACCAACTTTTATTTCTTATCAAACTTCTATTGGTTGAAAACAAACTTTACCAATTTCATTTCAGGAAACTACCGCAAATCAATTTCATAGTTCCAAAATAATTAATCAACTTAATTAATTAATATTAATTTATATGCTTTTCTAGCATAATAAATTCATAGAAATTCATAATCTTTTGGGGAAAAACCACAAAAATAATTAAAAATCCAAATAAACATATTCTCTCATATGAAAAAAATTTGGGGCTAAAATAATTATTCAATTAATTTTATTAATTAAAACTAGAAATAAACTCTGTTTTCTCCTTAGAAAATTCATGCAATGTTCGTTTTAATTTCCAAAATTATAAAATTAAAAACCCATCTCCAGAATAATGTTTTATATAAAATACTAGAAAATAAAATCGATTGGAGATTAAGAACTTAGATTTTACCTTTGACACCTGTCTAAATAATTTAATAAAAATTCAATAAATCGTTATTCTATCCAAACATTGGTTAAACATCCGTAACTTAGCAAATCAATTAAGATAAATTCGAAAATTGCCCATAACCTATTCATCCATGAAATAGTAGAGATGACTTATTATTATTCACCTTAAATTAGATTATGAGGTTGAGATTTGATGGGGTTTAGTTTCCCTAAGCATTTTCCCTTTAGAATACCTTGATCTTCCCCTTCTTCCTTCCTTATTTAATGGTCGGCCTTGCTTTTGATTGCCTGTAATTGTAAAAATGAGAAAATAAATGAGAGGGTGAAGGTTTAAGGGATAAAAGAGAGATCTATTTCTAATTTTCCCTTCTCAATTATTTTTTCCTACGTTAAGTTTAGAACAATCATATTATTTTAACTAGTTAAGGCCTGACATTATCTGTAACATCCCAGAATTTTAATCATTTGAATTTGAAATATTTAATTGATTTTAAATATTGAAATATTGTTTTCATAAGTTAAATAACTTGAATACAAATATATCAATTTATTTGATAATTTAGTTGTTAGATTTAATTTTTGGAATTTATTAAATAATTAAATCCTGAATTTAATACGAATAAAAATGATTTCGATAGTTGATTAAATTCTATTTAAATAATAATAAACATAGTAAAATTTTAAACTTAGATTTAAAAGTGGTTAATTTGGTTTTTATAATAATTCGTTTTAATTAACATGTGTAAATAGTCTTCTGGGTTACTCTCTCGGATTTCGACGAAATTGGTTTTATTGGATCTGTAATAGTGAATTATTGTATGCCATTAAATTTTGTGGTGCTTGGACATATCGTTTGGTAGTGCGAGATCGAAACGCGTATAATTTAATTTCAAAATTTTAAACCATAACTGGATTTGAAAGCCTATCTTCTATATATGATCGAATTAAGTTTCGAGATAGTTCCACTGTGTTCGAAATAGGGTTATTACATATAGAATGCCAGGCAGCACGCCTCGTTTGGAGTTCTAGATTTTGGGGTGCTTTGAGTAGATAATTCGAATTTAAATAATATATAATATTTTTATGACCTTGCTCTATCCCATACCTCTGCACGTTCATGACCATGACTCATTTTCCTTTTAAAATGCTTCATTCCCTCTCTCTCGTTTAACTATTTCAAACCGAAAGAAAGGAAAAGAAAAAGCTTCTTGTTTTTTTTAAAATCAAAATCAAATATATTCCTCCATTAAAATCAAGGAACTCGATCCGTGGAGTTTCAATCGACTAGTGCTTTAAACTGATAAGCTCAGAGCTAAATGTATGATCAATTTTTGGTCTTGGCTCGATTTTACAGTGAAGGGATTTGGGTTTTTCCAACTAGGGTTTAGGATTCAGTAGATTTTAGGTTTTGATTTAAAGGTTGGATAATGAATCCAAGATTAGGGTGGAGTTCAACATCTACGGAAGGATTTTAGGAGATTGCGGTTGAAGGTGGAAAGGCTCGATCGTGAGCGTCTAGATGATGGCAAGGCTATGGGTCGCATTTTGCTAGGGCAAGGCGAGGCAAGGCATAGATGGGTGAGGTCGTTGCAAAGAGGAGTAGAAGATAAAGGTGGCGATGTTTTCGGTTTTGGAAATCATTGGGAGATGAGGAAGAGAGGGGGAGGAGTAGGTGTAGCCATGGTGCACGCAGCATGCACAGAGACGGGAAAATAATTTTGAATTAGGGAAGAAGCTTGGAGGGGTAATGTTGTAATTTATTTGAAATTATGTACATTAAACTATTTAATTAAATCGATGAACTAAAAACTGAATAACTCTCTGATACAAGGTCCAATCAAGGTGTGGATTTTTACCTGCGCTTGTAACGACGAAGGCTGTGCAATGGAACTAGTTTTGTTGAATTTGGAGATTATTGAAATTTTTGCTAAAATCGGACGTCGTTCCATTTTAGTTCCAAATCGGAATGCCTCGGCAACGATTGGAAAAAATATGAGTTAGACTCACCTTTATGGTTAACTAGTATGACATATAGTTGATAAAAATTGTTAAATGATTGTTTGGATGCTTTACAATTTTATTAGTTGGTTTGGATATATTCTTGCCCATGGAGCGGATGAGACCCTATTACGTTCTCATATAAGATCAGATGACCCTTTGTATACGAATCCCTCATTGAAGCGTTTGATTTATATTTTATGATGTATATGATGTAGGAAGACAGTTTGGAGGGATCCAACAGGATTCCTTGCTATTGTTAAATTGATATCAATAATATCCCTATTATGTAAATTATTGGATAATAAACCTAATTTTTGGCAAGTATTGGTTATGACATCATTATATTTTAAAAACTTAAAACCCTACGGTGACAGAAAAAATAAATATTGATATTAGTTAAGTGTTGGGTGGTTGTTGGCCTCAAAATTAGAAATTTAAGATACTATAAACTGCCATTTGAATTTGGATTGTTTTTGAGGCAGGAAATGATTTTAAATCCGAAATTGGATTTTCGAAAATATTTTATGTTAAAAGATTAAATTTCTATTTTATTCCAACCTTTTTTACTATCTTTTTCAAAGTTATTTAATTATATTAATATTATTTTAAAGTTATTTAATTATATTAATGTTTTAAAGTTATTCAGTTATATTAATGTTCTTTCAAAGTTATTCAATTATATTAATATTGTTTTAAAGTTATTCAATTTTTTTAATATTATTTCGAAGTTATTTAATTACATTAATATTGTTTCGAAGTTACTTGCTTATATATAATATTGTTTTAAAGTATTTATCAATATATTAATATTTTGAAAGGTTAATTATTTTAAGAATAATTATGGTTTGAAACTAATAATAAGGGTTATTAATAGGGTTTTGAAAATAAATTATTCTTATTATTTATAAATAAGGTTAAAGATTAGTTATTATTGTTTTATTAATAATGTTTTGAGATTATTAATTATTATTTTAAGATGTTCTAAGATAAATAATTATTATTTATTTATTTATAATTTTAATCTAAATAATTATTGTTATATAATAGTGCTAGAAGTAAATGATTTTTATTTGTCTATGAATGTCTTTGAGACCTATCAATAGAGTTTATAAATTGATTCGGGTTTTAGAAGAAGAGTTATAAAATGGTTTGAAGACTTAAGGGAAGATTAATTACAAGGTGAAAGAGTTTTATAAATGGTTAGGTATTATAGATGAGTTTAAGAAATGGGTTTATAGATTTATAAAATGAGTTTTATAAATGGTTTTTGAGAATTATAAGGAATTTTGTAAATGATTTTAGAATCGAATAAAAAGAAAATCTTTCTCAATTTCGTAAATGTACTTATACCATTGAGATAAGTATATAAATGCATTTTCAAGTTGCGTGGTGTAGTGTGTGTGAATATATTTATACCGTTAAGATAATTATATCAATATTTTCGAAGTATTAAAATATAGGGATCTGTTGATATGCCTTTGTAAAAGTATTTTTATACAAGTAATTTACAAGGTGATTTTAATGAATGAAGGATTCATTAAAGGAGGCTAGTGGTTGCTTATGTGCTTAACCAATGTTGGTTTTTACCTATGGAATAAATACTTGATTTGGATGCGTGTTTCTTGATAGTTAAATAACCGACTATCAAATCTTGGCCCAAATATGTAATTCTTTTTTATTTTGGTGGTACGAAAATATTTCCTACTTAACACCGAATGATTTTAACTCTGGAAATACCTAGGAGAAACACAGAAATTACATAGTATAGTTACCGTTAGTGGTGCTATACTATACGTATAAACTCATTTTGTTCTTATAGGACAAATGATGAGGAGATCCATCCACTTAAATGGTTAGGGGTGATTCCTGCTCTTATGTATTGTCTAATTGTTTCCTAAAGAACTGGTATTGAGCATTCCATATATTGACGATTGGTTTTTGGAGTGCCATGGAAGTGGAAGGGTATACTCGTAAGAGATGACTTGAAAAACCGTATCCACTCCAAAACCATACACGGTTATATGGAGGAGTTTCATGATATATTGAAAATTTTAAATTCATGTGGGGTTCTGAGAGACCTGTTAGGGTATGGGGATCCATGTGAGATTTCATGATCTATTTTGGTGGTGGTGTGTGAGCTGGAATGCCAGATGTAGCCTCGTCAGCGGAAATGACTAAACCCAGAGATATGAGGCATGACTAGTAAGGTTGGCAAGCCCATAGGGTGCAGTCGGCTCTTCTTAAATGTTGCTTACAGTTGTTATGCATGCATGGGGCAATGCATTTGGCCTTAGCGAGATCAGCTATGTTTTTTCTAAAGTACATCACTAGGGATGTATGTTGCTTTGGAAGGATATCTCTGATCCTTGTGTAGGAGGATTATTTTCGAAGTACTGAGGGCCATCTATATGGAATCCTACATAATTAGCGAATGTGCCTTATCGGTTTTGATTTTATACCTAGTATTGTAGTGATGTATGCTCTCAAGAATCACATTACTTGATTATTATTATTTTTACTGTTAGACATTATTATAATATCAATGGATTTTCTATAGAAAATGTTGTGGTTATTGTAAGGTAAAAACTCGTCCATGTTTATCTGTGGTGTGGTCTTACGAGATACTTTAGATTTCCAAAGGTTTTTGAAACCCTAAAATTCAATTTAGTGTGTTTTCTCATGCTAGTTTTCCAGACTGACTCGGCTATTATTTTATTATAATGCTCGGGTCAGATCAGGCATATTTACATATTTTAATTGGTTGCTTTGGAGCTTCAAGAACCGAGCTGGAGGCCAGAGATGTATTCACGTATATGGTTATTTTCCGCTGCATTCATTGTTATATTTATCAACAATTGTAAGGACAGGTTGTTGTAACGGTCCGGGCTGAAATAGGTTGGTATACGCTGATTGATGTCTGTATATACATATATTACAGTTTCTTCTTGTGTAAGGATTTATTTCATATTATAGATTATTCATTCCGTTGTAAGACTCTATGTTGTTTAATTTTCTTCTTTCTTCTTCCTTTTTCGGCATTCAATTGCTCGGCATGCAATACAGTGCACATATTAGTGTCGATTTTCGAGGGTGAAAAATTCTAAATCATTACAATATTAATTATCAAATCTCATCTCATGTCCTACAACGTTATTCTATTTAATCTGTCCAATTAAATTTCCTAAATAATATTAAACTATAAAATTAAGGGTGTTACACCGGGCCAGTTGAAAGCGATGAAATAGGTAGATTTCAAAAATAATCCTATTTTAGACCTATTGAGCCTATGAAGTCTAAAGAGTTTATTAGATCCAATATAATATAAATTTAAGTAAAATTTTATTCAATTTATTTTTTTTTGAAAAAATAATCTTAGTTTTATTCAAATTTTAGTCAATATGAGATTTACATAAAATAAGGCACATCGAATATACTATTGTGCGTATGTGCATGTAATAAATACTTGTTAAAATTAGTTTAGAGAAGGAAACATTTCTTTCTCTCTTTTAAACTTAAAGGAAGGTTTGTTTTATTTAGAGAGAAACATTCATTTCTCACTCACTAATTAAATTGATTAATTTATTAAATGACATATATAATCAAATTAAGTGCAATATACAAACAGTGTACAGGCTAATATGACCACATATATGTGTAAGAAATTACACCGACAAACTCATTTTTCCATTAAATATGCATTTGTTGTCCATAATTATATGTATGTATGTATGTATATTTGTGTGTGTATAAGGAACGGTTTAAAAATGAATTTTATAGTTTTACGCAAAAGTTCATTTTATAAAGTTTGAGTTAAAGTAACATATACATACATATGCTAATTATAACAACTTAAAATTTTGGTCATTGGATTTTGAATATTTAATTAATTTTAAATATAAGAATTATTTAAGTAATCGAATAATTAGTTTCAAAATGTTCAAACTTGAAATCAAAAATATAGTGATTGTTTAAATAATTTGAATTATGAATTAATAATTGAATAGTGATTTAAATATTTGGATTTTAAATTGAAATTAATCGAATGGATTTAGGGGTCATATTTAACTCCTTTTAAATTAATAAGTAATATCAGCGAATTCATTTATAAATCTGTTTACGGAATAAATGGATCGAATAAATAATAACAAAGTTTTATTTTTATTATATTGACTCGATTTTTATTGACATATTTTTTATTCAAGTTAATTGATTTTTCCATAATTTATTTTGAATATTATTTAAATTATCGTTTGACGACTTATCAGCAAATGATGACATTTTTGTGATTTTAAAGAATCCAATAAGCAGTGTATATTATTTTTGTTTTGGGGTTGCATCATTGTTTTGAGCGTGACCATATTTTTGTTTTATCGTTGAGTGCTCGTACGCGAACAAACTTGTGTATGGTGAAATGCCGAAAATTTATTTATAAACCAAACTTAAACACTTTAGCTTGCTCAACACCCCCTTATCTTATCACCGTTATATCCAGTAGGTTAAAGTCAAAGGAAAAAAAAGAAAAGTCCTCTTTAAAAAATTCAAATATAAAATCATGTGATTATTAGAAATTATAAAGGTTAATTCTTTAAGCTTGTCAAGGGCCGATATTCTCGTCCCATATGTTGGTAGGTGTTCGAATAGGGTCTAGGGTATTTGACATGTTAACAGTTCGTAGAGGCAACTAGGGTTTTGAAATTCTAGAAATCGAAGGTGAGTTTGGCGAAACAAAGTTTAGATTCGAGTTTTTGGTGGAGTTTGGCATCTCTAGCCAAGCTTTTGGAAACTGCAGTCAAGAAGGGTGGGTCGTGCTGATGGTACGGATGATGGGAAGAGCTCTAGGTCAAAAACACGAGGAAGAGGCGTGAAGTTTGGATAAGGAAGACCATTAGCGGGGGGACTAAGTTTTTAAAAATGTAATTGAGTATTAATTATATTATTTAATTCGAAAAATCTTATTTAACTAATATCTTTATCATTCAAGGTCAGAATCGCACGCGGTAGGTCGTGTTGTGCTTATGGAATCATTATTTACATTGTGGAATAGGATTGGTTGAGATTGGAGCTGGTAGAGTTTCAAGCTAAATCGAAGACGGAACCAGATTGCTTCGACGATAATTGGAATTTTTACGAGTTTAACTCACCTTTGGTTAATCAATAAGATACATAGTTGATAAAATTTGTTGTTTATGTTTGGTTGAGATTATTGGCTGTTTGGTTAACTATTTGCTTTTACAAGCAATTGTTATTGAAATGTAGAAAATTTACTGAGGAATCCCGATTTCTCCCCATAGTAATTTAAATTTCTAGTTATATATTCATATTGAATTTTATTTTCAACTATAACACTGTTATATAGATTGTTAATCGTTGATTCTTAATTGTTAAGCATTATTAGCTATGACATTGCTATATATTCAAACTTAACCCTTGTAATGGTAAAACTCAATAACAACATTGGTTAAGTGCTTTGGTGGCTATTGGTCTTGATTTGATATTTTTAAATACTATAAACTGCCTTTTTGGCTTAAAATGGATTTTCGATTTGGAAAATGATTTCAAATCTAATCTTTGGGTCTTTTGGAATATTTCTATTTAAGCGGATTTTGAACTTCCTATTTTTCCCAACCCTTTTGTTTGTCTTTCCTAAATCATTTATAAATATTTATAAGTTGTTTAACTATTATTTGATAATGATTTAAAGTTGTTTAACTATTGTTTAATAATGTTTTAAAAGTTGTTTTCTATTTAATATTGTTTTAAACTAATCTATTAGTATTCTAATACAATGAAAAGTTATCTATTTAAAATAATTAATATTGTTTAAAGAGAATAATTATTATTTATTAATAATGTTTTGAAAGTTAATTATTATTTATTATAATAAGGATTTGAAGATTAATTATTAATTACTATATTAATATTGTTTTAGAGTTATTTATTATTATGTTAATATTGTTTTGGAGAAAATTAATTATTTCATTAATGATTTTCTAACGGAAATCGACTTTGTTATTAGTCTTGTTAAAAACTTAATATCTATTTATGATGTTTAAAGTAAATTAATTTATTTGATTAGTTATATTTGTACATAATAAATTGATTTATAAAGGAAATTTATTTAAGAAAGAGTTTATAAGTGAAAAGGAGATTTGTATTTATAAAGAATTTTTATAAACACTTTATAAAGAATTTTTAGAAAGGGATTTTAGAAAAGATTGTTACAAAGTAATTTTTAGAAGGGTTTCTATAAATGGATTTTGAGATTTATAAAAGAGTTTTATAAATGATTTTTGAGTTGTATAAAAAATTTCAAATAAATTATTTATAGAAGGAATTGTATAAATTGGGAAGAGGTCTTGAAAATTTGGAATGGAGTTTATAATGATTTTAGATATTTATAAAAGAATTTATAATTAGACTTGGAGATCTGTAAGGAAGTTTTATAAATAGGTTGAGTCTTTAGAAGATTGATTTAAAAGGGGATGTATAAAAGTAATTTCATAGGAATGAAAAGAGAATGGATTTCTCAATCTACCTTCTTAATTTTGGTGGTGAGAACGTACTTTCCATGCTTAACACCGAAGGAATAGTGTTTGGGTTTGTCCATATTTCCATTTCTTCTAAAACAATATTTGTTTTAATCTTTCTGATATGATTTTGGAATAATATAATTTTTGTGAATATACTTATACCATTGACATAAGTATATGAATATATTTTCTAATTAGGGAAAATGTAATGCTTTTGTGAATATACTTATACCTTTGAAATAATTATATGGATACTTTTCCAAGTAATTAAACGAGTATAAAGGGGTTGGTGAATATACATTTGTAAAAGTATTTTGATACAAGTATTTACAAGGTGATTTAATTAATGAAAGGGTTAATTAAAGAGGTTAGTGGTTGCTTATGTGCTTAACCAATGTTGGTTTTCTCTATGGAATTAAATCACTGATGTGATTGTATTTTATTTGATAGTTAAATAATCGACTATCGAACTTGGCTAGTTTCAAACTACCGCTATCGGTTCGAGAGACCGAATTGAATCTGTAATCTAAAAACCAATTCAAACTGGACAAGCGTTCGACTGGAACATCTTGAAAATGATAGAAGATGGAGCTTTTGAAGTGCAATGGCTACTTGCTACTAATCCTGAGGTGATTCCAAAAATGGATGAAGTGGAAGTAGTGCCTTCGGTTTTGTTCAGACCTAGAACGAACTTATATGCATGAATGTTGGCATTGCGTTTCTGCCTGGCGGGTAATGTTAGCATTCCAAACGGGTTTGCTATTCAGAAAGGCAAAGCGTAACCTCAAGCTTCATATCCAGTAAATGACTAAAGTAGGGGTGTGTCGTATGGCTATATAGGTCGCTCATTAGGGTATGATCATCGCCTTATCTAGAGTAGATAACTATGTATGATTGGGGACCCATTATGGTGCTTGATTACAACCAAAGTATGAACATATTCGAAGTTATTCAGTAAGGGGTTGGGTTGGTCCTGAGTAGAAGAGGTGCAATGTATTATATCCACACGTACATTTTATCTAGAGGTGTACAAATTTGATGGTTAGACCCTTAACCTTTCATGGTTGGAATCCATTTTCCAATACGAGCCTTCGGACTTGATTGTGTACCTATTATGATGGAATTTAATTAATATAACAATTTCGACTATGATTAAATATTTATTTTGAATCCTAGACATTATTATAATATCAGAGGATTTCTATAGAAATGTTTTAGCTATCATAAGGTAAAAACCCGTCCGTGTTTATGTGAGATGCGGTCTTATGAGCTATGTGATGACCCACCTTTTTGGATAGTTTACATCGACAATAAACCACACATGTCAACTCAAACCATTAAAAATGGTGGATTGTTAATAGGGTTAAATAAGAAAATAAGATAAGATGAAGAAAAAGCACAGAATCTCACAGCGGAACGATAAAATATAATAATCAAATAAACAATTCATGAAGCTGTTTACTATACATTTGATTATAGTACATACAAAGTTTATTAGAATTATACATATACATCAGAATAAAATATAATGCAGTGGACAACATGATGCAGGAATAATAGTAGTAATAATATACCAAATCTTTATCTTCGTCCTCCAGAATAAATCTTCAATAAGCAAAAAAACTCAGGACTGGCCCGAGTGTAATGAAAAGACAAAACATTTGAGTCAGGACTAAAATATCCTTATGTAAGTCAAATCGATATCGCATATAACATGAGTGTAACGGTGTTAGAGAAGTTTATGGGATTTTACATCTCCTATCCAGTATACAACGTGCGTGCAATAACTCAAGAGACTTTACATGATTTTCCATATCCTAAGGATCCGTCAAAATATTTATATGCAGTAGAATACGCTCTATATGTAATGTCTAATCAATAAAATAAATATTTTTCTTAGCGTTAAGGCTTTACATAGATCCCGCTTAATACATTTTTAAGCATTGTCGTACAGTTTGCCTATAAAACGCCAGTTAATGGTCGGTGGATAGGGATACGCCATGATACAAAAACACTAAACCAAAATTATATTGGTCTCATTTAAGGTTAAAAGTATGACAAGATACGTGAGGCAATGCCCAAGCTAGGATATCACCAGTTCGGGTCGCCAGGCTGGTAGTGATGCATCATAGCCATGACCATCCACCACATCCATCCATCCGATATTGAGTCAAAGGGAGGCTATCCCAAATCAAGGTGCACCAATTGAAACCAACAGTAAGAGTAATAACATGGACCAAGTTCAAGAAATCGAAGAGCGGATGTTTGCTAGGGGAAATTAGCCCATGTGGCTCTGTCAAGCCGTCTTGTTTTAGTCATTCCAAATTGGCACAAGTGTTGGCGTCTATCCATCATCGTTCTCTTTCTTCAAATCCAACAAACGACGCCAAATCCAACCACTTCGTTCTGGGTCATCACTCCATGTACACGGTTGTTAAAGTGGTTCCGGTATCGACAAAGAGTATGCCCATATCCAGCTCCGGTCTCTTTAACAACCAAACGTCATTTTACACACCGGTTGGTACTTTTATATTTTTAAAACAATTCATACTTGATATCAAAATATCATCTTCACTTCAAAATCAAATTCGCTTCGAAATCATGATATCTACTAAAAATATACAATTTCAGTTCAAAATAATATTCGCCTTAATATCTCGATTTTAGTTTCAAAATTGTTCTGTATTTCAGTTTGGTTTATAACTTCATTTAACTCAATTCTTATTTAAATCCATGATTTAAAAATAAACATTCCACCCTTGACCAGTTTTAATTTTTGAAAAATAGTTTGAATAATTTTAAAATAGTTTAAATAATTAAAATAGTTAAAAATAGTTTAAATATTTAAAATAGTTTGAATGGTTAAAATAATTAAAAATAGTTTAAATATTAAAGTGGTTAAAATATTTAAAAATAGTTTAATTTTTTTTAAAATAGTTTGAATGGTTAAAATAATTAAAAATAGTTTAAAAGTAGTTTAAATAATTAAAATAGTTAAAAATATTTAAAATATTTAAAATAGTTAAAAATATTTAAAATATTTAAAATAGTTTGAATGGTTAAAATAATTAAAAATAGTTTAATTATTTATTTGAAAATAATTTCGAAGTCAAACCGATCAAATTCCAATTTTTCAATTCAAATTAACTTCGATTCTAGTTTATATTCAAATCAATTTCAATTTCGACCTCAATTCCAGTTAATTCAATTCAATTCCAATGTGAATTAATTTCAATTCAATTCTCATATTTTATTTAAAATCATTTCGATTTATATAAATTCGAGTTCGATTTTCAAAATTCGATTTAAGTCACTTAAATTAAATTTAAAATCCAATTTTCAAATATAATTCAATTCCGAGCTCAATTTCAAATTTTCGTTTTATATCACCTTTATTTAAGAATATTCAAAGTTCAAACAAAAGTTCAATCATTTAAAAACAAATCAATTTATGAAATCCAATCATATTTCGATTATAACTTCAAAATCTCAACCCTGATTAATTAGCAATTTCCTTTAACCAAAATTTATTTCAACATTTCGACCTCGAATTCGTGATTAATTCGATTTCTATAAATTTGATTTTTATTTCTTTTAAATCAAAATCATTTAAATAATTTCAAACCAAAGATTTTAAAATCATTTAACCAATCCGGTGTTCATATATAATTTTCTATCCTATGGCCAACTGATCGGTTATTTCAATTTAATTTCGGGGATGGATATATTTCATTTCAATCCAAATCACAATGTCATAGGTATATATTATTTTCACCCTTTTCGTAATTTATTCGGAATAATTTGATTTACAATTTTATACGTTGTAAATAGTATGCAAGGTGATAACAGGATATTATATAAACAAATAAACATCTAAACATCCAAATATCAACCAATTTGCATCTGTCACAATCAATCATACAAACAGACAATATAATCCCAATAGTTTCATAGTTATTAATATTGGGTAATCAACTGACAATTCAATTTCAATTTCAAATTTAGCCGTCAATTTTATTTCATAACGGTTAATTCAAATGACAATCAAATTTATCGAACAACAACCAATAAATTCGTATCACTTCATACATTCAAATTTAACTAGAATAGAAATATTATAGTACATTGTGAGCGTTATAAAACACTCACCTTGATTTCACGTTGTCGTTGAGACGTTCCGGTTTGGAGCTAAAACCGAACAACGTCCCATTTCAGTACAAATTTTGACTGTCTCCAAATCCATCCAAACCAGTTTCATTGTGAAGCCCTCATCATCACGATCGCAATGGAAAAAGCTTCGTCCAAAACGGACCTCGTATGTGAGAGATATAGATTTTATAAATTCACTGATGTTTTTTTATATAAAAACACAAATTGTATAAACCAATATAGAGTCATAGGAATTAATTAAAAATACTACCATCTTCCTCTTACCAATACGTGAACAGGAACACTCTAACTCCCCTGTAGCTCATCGTACACGCACGCCCGTTGATGGCGACCCTCTCCACTAAAACGACCATCGACCACTCCAACGAAAATCTCTTCGAACAAACTTTCGCGATCCACCACAACATCCCTCATCCGATCGACCAATCAAAAAATGACATTTCGCACCCCTCTCGATCGTGCAGTATGTCGAGCGAGCTCCCAAGCAACCGCACGCCTTCAAACTCACTGCCGAGAGGCCAAACTCCACTATAAATTCGAATTTTGTCTAGCCCAGCTCCACCTCGATCATTTAGAAATTGAAAGCCTAGCAAACTATCATGCATCCTGTATGCACTCAACCACCACCAACTGATGCTGCAACTCCCAAAACGTGTACCAGAATGAAGAGGATGAAGAAATAGGATTTTTGAAACCAATTTCGCGTTTTTATATCAAGTAACTTGAGAGATATATATTTTTAAACCTTATATTTTTTTCTACATCTACTGTACCATTGCGTATGGGTGTAAAAAGAAGGGGAACGTGAATTTGGCATGTTTGAGTAGGTAAGGTCACAATCTAGGTTGTAGAGGAAAAGACATGATTGACTAAATATATATTTATTGGTTAAATTTTCAAAATATCTCTATTTTTGTAACTTGAAATCTTGAACTCCTAATGAGGCATGCCGTAAGACGTTCATAATGTTATACCCCTATTCTAAATGCAATGGAACAAGTTTTGGGACCTAATTCAATCGTATGTGTAAGATAGCTTTTTGAACCCACTTAAAATATTATATTTGCGATATTAATTTCAACGCGTTTATGTCTCATACGATCAAACGATAACTCTAAATGCTACAAAATTTGAAATTCGACAGTAATACACTATTACGTATCCAATGGAACTAGTTTCGTCGAAATCCGAGACTATGCCCCGGATCGCTATTTTAACATCTTGATTATAATATAAAATTTTCAATTTACAATTATCCACTTTTAAGTCCAATTTTATATGTTAACAATCATTATTATTGTTTAAATAAAATTTAAATCAACTTTCAACGTCATTTTCAACCATATTAAATTCAAAATTCAATTATTCAATTAATTGCAATATTAAATTTGAATAATTTTGATTATTCAGTAGATCACTATCTTTGAAATATACGTCAATTAACTTAGAAGATTTATTTTTTGAAACAAATTCAAATTATAGAACAACTATTTCCATTTTAAGGTCATTCAATTCCCAATATTCAATTATTCAAGTAATTTCCCAATATTGAATTTAAACAATTTAATTGTTCAATATTCAAAAAAAATTCAATATTGAATTTTAAATGAATTTTTGTTATCAATTTGTTATCCCGCTTTTTGGCAAGGCCGTGATACCAAGGAGTTGGCTAGAAACCCAAAGACAATTCTCTTCGATTGCCAGTTATACACAGTTCACTATGGATATCGATGAATTTTGTTTGAGACTGGATCGAGCTATAAATGATAAGACATGACAAGAAAAGCTATGAAAGCCAATGTTCCAAATTTCGAGTCAATCTGAGTTTGTATTCTCAAGATATGATTGATATAAGTCAACGTTCATATCCGTCATTTCGTATCGATCGGGCCAAAATCCATCTCTTCACATCGGTCGATTTCGTATCCATTACATACCTATCTATTTATGTCCATCACCATGTAGCTGTCCTGTTCGTGTCCATCGAAGAATGTCATGTTCGTATCCATCGAAGGTTGTCTTGTTTGTCTCCATCGAAAAAAGCGCGAGTGTCTACCTCGTATCGATTAAGTCAATGCAGTTGACTGATACGAACAGAACAACGCAACCAATCGATGCAAACAATGCGGCACAACCGATCGATATGAACAGAAAGGTGAAGATCGATACGAACAAGGAAAAAACCTTAGAATAACTCAGTCAATTCGACATCGAAAGTGGATCGATCCAAGAATTCAATTCTACATCAGCATGCAGACACGTGCTTGGATCGATATGAACAGAGCGATATGAAAGAATCAAAACAAACCAAACAGCCTACCGAAAACCCAAATTTGCATCGATCATAAATCGCAATTCAAAAGTCCAAATCCTATGAAATTTTTACAGGAGCTTACATCTGACCTAAGGAATGTTTTGCCAAATTTCAACTCGATTGGATCAAATCATGATCGATATGAAATTCGTTCATATCGATCACAGATCGAGTCGAAATCATCTGGGATCGATCGCGTAGTCCCACTCACGTGTAAGAAGGGGTCTTCCAAGATCTGAGCGAGATATTTGCATCCTACGCCTATAAATAACAACCTATGGTCTACAGAAAAGGAGACTATTTGATTCTGATACATCCAGATTCTGCCGAATTCATTTTTGCACTTCAAGGCTACTGTTGCACTTGAAATTCATCACTGTAATCCACTGTAATCAATTGTAATCAGTAGAAAAACATCAATAAAGTGATCCACTTCAAAGTGGTCGTAGGCCGGATTGCCGAACCACTATAAACTCTGTGTTCTTTACTGCTTTCTTCTTAATTTTCTGTGTGTTCTTTGTTTTAATTCTCTGCGCACTTGTTATCTATGATCTGTGATTGTGAACTAGTGCTTTCGTCGACAATTGGGTGTTTGTGACCAATTTTGGTGCAAACATTATGATGCGTTCATTGAGAAGGCTGAACTCAGGGATTCTAAAGCTTGGATTTCATATTTGAAAGTTTGAAGACTTGGATCTGGAAAGCAATGGCAAGGCAATCAGCCAGATGACAGAGGACTGAAAGAAGTCTGCATGAAGGGAGTCAAGCGGCTTCCTCAGGAGCGAATCAGGCTTCAGTCGTCATCATCCGGGGTGAGATAGAGATGATGATAGGAGCCATGCATGAAGAGCTTCTAAAAAGACAAGAAGAATTGATGTAGAATTTTCTTCGACGAACTGGACAAATTGGAGTGCAGAATCAAGCTAACGCAGCCACAGGAGATGCCAGAATAAGAGTCAGAAGCATGGAGCAATCAGAACCCAGAATAGAGTGGGACCATCAGGAACGGTCCCAGAGCTAGGGGCACTCCCCAGATGTGTATTGATCCCACCTAGGGCAGGATACCAGGTGGAGTTGTTTAACATGGCATTGATAGAGGGATGGACGCCCGTTCAGGAGACCCAATTCCAAGATTCCCTCGTGAACTCGGAGGGCAGGTCAGAGGCAACGGACAAGGAACACTGCTTGGCAACAGCGACAGACTGGCGGAGATGGTCAGGCGAGCCATAAGAGGTGGACTAGTGAATAGAGATTTGGAAGATGTTAACCAAAGTCCCTGTTGAATATGCGCTTATATGATTTTTGTTTGATGATAATAAACATATATACATTCGTTTAAATGTATTTTTTAATGTACTATTTTATTTTTCATAGATTAAATAAATATTTGCTGAATAAAATTAAATAACACAGAATTTGAATTCAAACATAAATTTCATTCAAACAAATATTTATTACAATTTTGAATAGTACAAATTCAAGCTCTCACTATATACATATACCATTCAATTACAATACAATTTCTAATTACATCACAATTTCATATTTACATTTAACTTCACTACACATCACTCATTCACTCAATTCGTATTTTATCTTCAACTTCATTCCAGTTAGAATCCAGCATCTGAGCAATCTGCAAAAATATTCACTAACGTCGTAAAATTGAAAAAGAAATATTTTTGCAAAATAAAATAAAATATGAATTTTGAAAATATTATTTGTCTCAGTTATTTGGGTTGTTCGTCATCATTTATATTTCAATTCGTCACACACGAACAATGTGACATGCATAGTGTATCACTGTACATGCCATAAGGCCGTGCACACCGATATACACTTCATAATGTTACAGGGACAGGTAAGCACAGGTCAAACCCAAATTATCGGGTTTAACTCAAGTGCAATAAAATAAATGTCACAACTCTCAGCACAAGGTCAAATCCGAGCTTAAGCTGGATTCAACTCAGGTGAAATTTCAAAAAATAAACAAAATGCAAAGGTCAAGTCACTGCAATCATGACTCAACTCAATGCAACAACCAAAGTCAAGGCGACATGAAGTCAGCAACTCAAACTGCAAATATCCAAGTACTACAAGCCCAACACAGTGACACAGTACCAAAAACCATCAATGAACAAAATCAAGCAACATGTACGCACCAGTAAACCAAGCTTCACAATGAACCGGTGGCCATAAGCAGAGTGCATGCTACAACAACAAAGACCAAGGCTACAAATGTGCAAAGTGCAAACTTGAATGGACAGACAAGTGAAGTATACAAGAGAAGCCTTATGTAATAAACAACATGAAGATCATCAAGTGTCAACCAGACATCACAATGATACAACTTACAAGCCCAAATGACAACACAACAACTACAAACTACTCACAACAATGCTCAAAGACTCACCAAGTAAATGACACAGCAAAAATGAAACCAACATTGACAACTCAGTTTCAAGTGACAGCAAAACCAAAATAAACAGTGGAAAATGCATGTACATCGATGCACACATTCATGAACACACAAACTCAGTGAAAATCCACAACAATGAATGACCAGTAACCAAAGTAACCAGAGGCAACAACAACTACACTAAAGTACAAGCCAAAAAATATATCTTGCATCAGGTGTACATGTCAGTTGAACAAGTCAAGGTTAGAGACCAGAATCAAGCCGTGAAATATACGAACGTGACAAAGCAAATTTCACAAATTTAAGCCGTGGTCATTACGAAATGAATCAAAGCCGTGACCATCAAGCAACGAAAATATATATGATTATGAACAAGTCGTAAATCATCTCAAACATCCATACGAAAATCAACGACCAAGCTATATCAGTTGACAAATTCAAATAAAGTATATACGACGAGATTTCAGGGGATCGAACCCTATAAATTGAAATTAACATCATTGGCAAAAATGTATCGAGTTCAAGTAAGCATCAAACCAGCAAACCAAAAGGAGAAAAGTACATACCGAAATCATAAACGAACTCGATCAATTTCGAAGAGCCGTGAGCAATTCAGAGAAACAAGCGACCGACAAGGCAAAAGACGTGATAAATATTCCATTCGATCGAGCATCCAAAATCGGCATCGTTGAAATTTAAAAGCCCTAATTTAGATCGAACAAAGGAAACAACAGAGCCGCTATTATCAAAAAGAATTGGGCCGAAGAAATAAAAGGAGACGGTCGAGATAAATTACAAAAGGGGCCGGCCTTATTCTTCTTTTTATAAAAGGGATTTTTATTTTAAATTAGGTTTATTTTAATTTAAATTGTTTTTAATTTTTAATTCATTTTTACACCGTTTAAATTTCTAGTCGTGTGACTAGGGGACAAACTACGTGGCGTAGTTTGAGAATTCGCAACTCAGTGGCTGAATTGTGGCAGGGTTTTGAGCGTAGAGTTAGGTTTAGTCGATAGCAGGTGTCGCGAGTTTACGTGTCTAAGCGTCTGACTATCTAATTTCTAGTAGAAACCTTGGGGGCAACACGTAGGCAGGGTTTTGCCGAAGCTGGGTAAATTCTGTGTCGTTCTATTTCTGCATTTATTATTCTGCTATTATGTGTGCTGCTATTGTTCTGTGATCTGTATTGAAATTATTTTAAAAAGCTTCCGTTGTTAATTTTTATAATCTATACCATCACCCTATTCACCCCCCTCTAGGGTGAAATCGATCCTACAAGTGGTATCAGAGCTAGGAACAAAAGACGCTTTTGTTTTAAAAATTCGTTTTTCAAAAACCAATTTCTGTTTTAAAAATTTGAATTTTTAAAATGGCTTCTTTTAATACTGCTTTTGCTGAGGGTCAATTCATAGTTAGACCACCAATGTTCAATGGTGAATATGCTTATTGGAAAAATAGGATGGAAATCTTTCTGAAAACCATTGACGCTTGGAATATTATCGAGACAGGTTATAGAACACCGACTATAACCGTAGATAATCAGGAAGTAGATAAACCAAAGGAATAATGGACAGAACTAGAAAATAAATTATAAAATACTAATGCTAAAGCTATGAATTCTATTATCTGTTCATTGGATCAATTTGAATTTAATCGTGTCCCACATTGTCTAAGTACGCAGGAAATATGGCACACACTAGAAGTGATTCACGAAGGAACATCTCAAGTCAAAGAATCTCGGCTTGCCATGCTAAGCAGCGAATACGAGAACTTCACAATGGCGAAGGAAGAAAATGTCAAAGAGATGCATGGACGACTTTCCAATATCGTTTACAAATCAAAAGCTCTTGGAAAATCATACACAGAGTTGGAGATAGTCCGAAAAATCCTTAGAGTCCTTCCACGAAAATTTGAAGCAAAGGTGACTGCCATTCAAGAATCAAAAGACTTAAAACAAATGAAAGTTGAAGAACTCATCGAAAATCTCACCACTTATGAGCTAGAAATGAAATTCAAGAAAGAGCGTGAAGGAGGAGATACTCGAAAGAAATCAATAGCGCTCAAAGGAACAACCGAAAGTGATGATGATAACAATGATGATGATGGAGCAGCAGAGCTAGCACTGCTATTAAAGAAATTCAAAAGGTTGAATCGCAAATACGGAAATCCAGCTCGAAATCAGGAATTGAAGAAGAATAGGTAAAGCACTAGACTACTCAGAAGAATAGAAAATCATCTGTCACAAATGCAACAAACCCGGTCATATCAAGCCAAATTGCCCACAGAATCAATTCAGCCATGGAAAGAAATAGAAAAAGAAAAGTTTTGTAGCCACTTGCGATGAAATGGATGAGGATGATAAAAGCACTAGCAGTGAGAGCGAAAAAGCAGATTTGTGCCTTCGAGGTGATATAACTGACAGTGATGATGATGAGCCAAGCGTATCAAAACTTACTCATTCAGAGTTGCTTATATATTTTCATGAACTAAATGGCTGTTTTGAACGACTTAGGGAGAAATATGCTAAACTTGAATCACAAAAAGCTACTTTGATAGAATTAAATGAACAACTTAACCAATTAGTTAAGACCTATCAAAGTAGGATCCCTAAGTGTGATAAGTGTCCAACATTTGATGAAGAAATTAAAAAATCAGAAATTAAAATGAAATCGCTTGAAAATGAAATTCTGATTTTAAAAGAGAATGAAAATACTAGAAGAGAGAATTCTATTAAAAAGTGCACACAATTGTTAAACGAAAATGAGTCTCTCAATACGCAAGTCCAACAATTGTCAACGACTTTAGATAAATTTTCAAAAAGTGAAAAATCGTTGAATATGCTATTAGGAAAGCAAACTATTAATACGGTAAGACAAGGACTTGGATATAATCATTCTAAAAATGTTGAAAGAAATATTAATCAAGTTAATTCTATGTGCACGATTTGTAGAAAATATGGACATGCTCAAAATAGATGTTGGTATAGACCCAAACATGTGAAAACTATACCTATTTGAGTTCCAAAAGGCACAAATATAAAATCTCTCAAAATTAAACAAATTTGGGTGCCGAAAGGAACATATATAAATAGTTTTGGGTCTCCACAAAATTATTTTTCAAAATATTCTGCCACTAACAACCATGGACCTATAAAAACAAATAGGTCACAAAAATCTTTCATCGTGTAGGTGTGGTGGCAGGATAAGGAACAACAATAGTGCTCTTTGGATTTTGGCTGTTCCAATGACACAACGAGCAACAAAGCAAAGTTCCTTAGCCTAGTATAAAAGTGACAGAATCACAATGGGCAATCATGAAAAATATCGTAAAGGTAAATCAGGTAAAGGTATATTTACGATATATTAAATATGATAATCTGCACCATATTCTGAATTAAATCAGCCAATAATGTGATAATGATGATTTTGACTCTGACTTATTCAAAATAGTTGGCCAATTATATTCTTATGCCAAAAACACTATAAAAATCTCTAGATTCTTTAATTACTTCATATATATCAGTTTGGATTAAAAATAGTGTTTTGTTGGATGATAATACGTTTGGTTATAATATGGCTAACTCTATATTCACGTTTTTTTTATCATTTACACGGCTTCAATTCAAACTCAAAAGAATGTCATTTTGAATTGTTGTTAAAATTGAGTTCGGATTTTTTGGTGCACACTTCATGGTTTGGTCGATCAAAATCAATTAATGATGATTTTGAGTGAAACAGAAATTCAGATGCAAATTACACTGGTAATCCAGTTGATAAAAAAATTACTAGTTGAACGTGATTTTTGAGACATTTAGTAACTGCATCGTTTTTCAAAGAAAATATCTGCATATTTTTCATTTCAAATAATTTTTTCAAATAGCAGAAAATTTTCTTATAAAACCCCTTTGAGAAAATCATTTTTGACCATATTTTCAGATTAGTCATTTTTGAAAAATTGACTTTATAATTATTTTTGAATTTGATTTTAAATGACTATTTTGACTAATCTAACTCCCTATGATTATCAAAAAGATGAATAGTGATTGAAAGAGTGATGGGTACTAATATTGATCATATATTATGACTCGAGACGGTATAATTAGTAAATTTCTTTAACAAGAGTTATAAAACTTTTTGTTGGTAAAAATTCCATGACCATCTCTATCTCTATCATATTTCTAACAATCACCACTCATCAAAATTCTATATAGTTTGTTGATATGTGGTACTTTAAGCAGGAATCGTTCATTTTTCATTTTACATTTTTTTTCTTAAAAAAATATAGTAATAATAAATAAATACCAATGTATTCACTCTCATTTAAAAGTCCTCACGGTTATGCATGGGTGAATTACTTGGAATTTGTTATATGCTTCCATGCTCATTTAAAAGTCCTCATGGTTATGCATGTATGGAACGCATATCAAAAGTTGATTTTTAAATAAACAAGTTGATTCTAATCCTATTTAAAAGTCCTCACGGTTATGCGTGGTTAGAAGATACTTGAATTTATTTATTTTAAATAAAATTGGAATACTACTAATCTCATTTAAAAGTCCTAACGGTTAAGCATGGTTAGTAGATATTCAAATTCCTGATATAAATATACCACAAATAGACACAACTGTATGGTTTTATATGATGACATCATTTCCATCATTCTAAAAGTCGAATACGCGCATAACAAAATATTTATGATTTTTTTTTGATTTTTTATTGAAATTTAATATTTATATTTAATTGAGTTTTTAATGCTGGATTAGTATAGATCACTTTTTCTCTATTTTCTCTAACACTATTACTCTTTTGCTGATAACAAAAGGGGGAGAGAAAAGTTAAGATTTTGTCAAATAAAATCAAGCAAAGGTCAAATAATTTTCTATTTGCATCTAGGCTCATTTGCATATTTTTATTTGCATGCATATATGTAGGGGGAGCTTTGTGTAGAGAGGAAGCATTTAAATAGGGGGAGCAATTAGAGCATATCAATGATCAAATACATTTAACATATTCAAAATCTTAACTATATGTTTAATATATGTTTGTTATTATCAAAAGGGGGAGATTGTTGAATATGCGCTTATATGATTTTTGTTTGATGATAATAAACATATATACATTCGTTTAGAAGTATTTGTTAATGTACTAATTTATTTTTCATAGATTAAATAAATATTTGCTGAATAAAATTAAATAACACAGAATTTGAATTCAAACAGAAATTTTATTCAAACAAATATTTATTACAATTTTGAATAGTACAAATTCAAGCTCTCACTATATACATATACCATTTCAATTACAATATAATTTCTAATTACTTCACAATTTCATATTTAAATTTTACCTCACTACACATCACTCATTCACTCAATTCGTATTTTATCTTCAACTTCATTCCAGTTAGAATCCAGCATCTGAGCAATCTGCAAAAATATTCACTAACGCAGTAAAATTGAAAAAGAATTATTTTGCAATATAAAATAAAATATGAATTTTGAAAATATTATTTGCCTCGGTTATTTGGGTTGTTCGTCATCATTTACATTTGAATTCATCACACACGAACAATGTGACATGCACAGTGTATCACTGTACATGCCACAAGGTCGTGCACATCGATATACACTTCATAATGTTACAGAGACAGGTAAGCACAGGTCAAACCCAAATTATCGAATTCAACTCAAGTGCAATAAAATAAATGTCACAACTCTCAGCACAAGGTCAAATCCGAGCTTAAGCTGGATTCAACTCAGGTGAAATTTCGAAAAATAAACAAAATGCAAAGGTCAAGTCACTGCAATCATGACTCAACTCAATGCAACAACCAAAGTCAAGGCGACATGAAGTCAGCAACTCAAACTGCAAATATCCAAGTACTACAAGCCCAACACAGTGACACAGTACAGAAAAACCATCAATGAACAAAATCAAGCAACATGTATGCACCAGTAAACCAAGCTTCACAATGAACCAGTGGCCATAAACAGAGTGCATGCTACAACAACAAAGACCAAGGCTACAAATGTGCAAAGTGCAGACTTGAATGGACAGATCAAGGGAAGTATACAAGAGAAGCCATATGTAATAAACAACATGAAGATCATCAAGTGTCAACCAGACATCACAATGGTACAACTTACAAGCCCAAATGACAACACAGCAACTACAAACTACTCACAACAATGCTCAAAGACTCACCAAGTAAATGACACAGCAAAAATGAAACCAACATTGACAACTCAGTTCAAGTGACAGCAAAACCAAAATAAACAGTGGAAAATGCATGTACATCGATGCATACATTCATGAACACACAAACTCAGTGAAGAGCCACAACAATGAATGACCGGTAACCAAAGTAACTAGAGGCAACAACAACTACACTAAAGTACAAGCCGAAAAAGATAGCTTGCATCAGGTATGCATGTCAGTTGAACAAGTCAAGGTGAGAGACAAGAATCAAGCCGTGAAATATACGAATGTGACAAAGTAAAATTTCATAAATTTAAGCCGTGGTCATCACAAAATGAATCAAAGCCGTGACCATCAAGCAACAAAAATATATACGATTATGAACAAGTCGTAAGTCATCTCAAACATCCATACGAAAATCAACGACAAAGCTATATCAGTTGACAAATTCAAATAAAGTATATACGATGAGATTTCATGGGATCGAACCCTATAAATTGAAATTAACATCATTGGAAAAAATGTATCGAGTTCAAGTAAGCATCAAACCAGCAAAGCAAAAGGAGAAAAGTACATACCGAAATCATAAAGGAACTCGATCAATTTCAAAGAGCCATGAGCAATTCAGAGAAACAAGCGATCGACAAGGCAAAAGACGTGATAAATCTTCCATTCGATCGAGCATCCAAAGTCGGCATCGTTGAATTTAAAAGCCCTAATTTAGATCGAACAAAGGAAACAATAGAGCCGCCATTATCAAAAAGAATTGGGCCGAAGAAATAAAAGGAGACGGTCGAGATAAATTACAAAAGGGGCCGGCCTTATTCTTCTTTTTATAAAATTGATTTTTATTTTAAATTAGGGTTATTTTAATTTAATTTTTTTTAAATTTGTAATTCATTTTTAAACTGTTTAAATTTCTAGTCGTGTGACTAGGGGACAAACTACGTGGCTTAGTTTGAGAATTCGCAACTTAGTGGCTGAGTTGTGGCAGGGTTTTGAGCATAGACTTAGGTTTAGTCGATAGCGGGTGTCGCGAGTTTATGTGTGTAAGCTTATGACTATCTAATTTCTAGTAGAAACCTTGGGGCAGCACATAGGCAGGGTTTTGCCGAAGCTGGGTAAATTCAGTGTCGTTCTATTTCTGCATTTATTATTCTGCTATTATCTGTGCTGTTATTGTTCTGTGATCCGTGTTGAAATTATTTTAAAAAGCTTTCATAGTTAATTTTTATAATTTATACCATCACCCTATTCACCCCCCCTCTAGGGTGAAATCGATCCTACAGTCCCTTCGCTCCCGCTATTAGGCAGGCCAGAAATACACCAGAATTCAAGCTACCAGCATTGAAGATATACAATGGATGGACAAACCCCGCGGTTCATCTGAAACGATACATGAGGCATATGCAGGTGTTTGGGGCATCGGAGGAGGTCATGGCCCGGTGCTTCCCATTGTATTTGACAAACATTGCAGTGCTATGGTTCAGACAACTGGAGAGCGGCTCCATTGAAACATGGACCGATTTGACTGAGAAGTTTATTAGGCAATTCAGAGTTCACATTTCGAGACCCATGAATGTTATGAGTTTGGCAGCATTAAAGAAAAGAACCGGGGAATTTTTAAGGAGCTTTCTGACACAATTCCATGAAGCGGCAGTGTTGGTGGATCGACCAGATCCATCCATGGTTTTGATGGTAGTTGTATCTGGCATAGCTGATGGCACAGAATTCAAGAATTCATTGACAAGGGATCTCCCTATGGATCTAGGAGAATTCAATCATGAGGCTGAAGGATTTTTACGATAGAGGATGCAAATGCTGAAAGAGAGGAAGGAGAAGGAGTCGATGTTTATGTAGTCAAGGGTGGAAATCCTCCTGAAAAAGGTGCAGGAACTGATAAAGGGAAACAGAAGGTCGAGGATAATGGTGATGAACCAACGCGACCACGAAAAGAGCCAAGATTCAATAATATACAGAGTTGATTGAGACTTTGGAGCGAATCTACCAGGATATCGGGGGCAGATTCCTTATCAAAAGCCAATGAGAGGGAATCCAACTAGCAATGAAAGAAGATCGGACAAGTATTGCTTATTCCATGAGTTAAATGATCATAGCATGAATGATTGTAGGAACTTAAAGGATGAGGTAGAGGGGCCTATCCGGGACGGTCTTCTATCATAGTATGTGAGAAGAGGAGCAACAACGGTGGAACAAGAGAGGCCACCACCTGCACCAACTGGGAACGGCTTAGGATCGGGGCGTCAGCTTGTCATCAACTGATTGAAATAATGACGAATAAGTGGCAAACACAAAACCAACGTGATTAAGTCATTTACACATGTATAGGACCGCGAACGATCCTCTGGCATGCTTTAATATGACTACTAATCGCAACGGTGTAGGTGTTGGCACTTTGACGTCTCTGTGCTGCTTTTGTTTTCTATTTCTCGTGTTTGGATTTGGTTTTGTCGGATTTTAGTTGAAAGAATCATTTTGAAAGTAAATCTACAATTTGTGATTCCATCACGGCTAAGTCACTTACACATGTACGGGCCCTCGAATGGTCCTCGGGCATGCTCTTAGATGGCGATAAACCACCACCACAAATAATTCAGAATACTCACTCGAACATGAAATCTGATGTTAATGATACTAAGCCCCCCGTGGCACACATAACTCGCCTCGAACGGCACCCGACCTCGAACAATCACAACCCGACCTCGATCGGTCACAATTCGCCTCGAGCGGTATCAGATCGCGAATGGTCACAACTCGCCTCAAATAGCACCCGACCGTAGACGATCACAATTCGCCTCAAATGGCATCAGACCGCGAAAGGTCACAACTCGCCTCGAACGGCATCCGACCGTGAACGCTCACAATTCGCCGCGAACGGCACCTTATCACGAACGATCACAAATCGCCTCAAATAACACCCAGACTGCGAACGGTCACCATTCGCCGCGAACGGCATCCGACCTCAAACAGTTACATACGACCTCAAATGGCATACAATCTCAAACGTTCGTCATTCAAAGTCAGGTAAAACTATCAATCTCTTTTACAGATCATCAATAGGATATGAACATCCATCTTATAGTATTACCAAACACACCTTCCTACCGCAAGGCATGTTTTGGAAGGAAAAATGTTATCCCGCCTTTTGGCAAGGCCATGATACCAAGGAGTTGGCTAGAAACCCAAAGACGACTCTCCTCGATTGCCAGTTGTACACAGTTCACTATGGATATCGATGAATTTTGTGTGAGATCGGATCGAGCTACAAATGACAAGACATGACAAGAAAAGCTATGAAAACCAACATTCAAATTTTGAGTCAATCCGAGTTCGTATGCTCAAGATATGATCGATACAAGTCAAGAAAACCTACTCGTTCGTGTCCGTCATTTCATATCGATTAGGCCAAAATCCACTTCTTCGCATCAATTGATTTTGTATCCATCACATACCTAAAGTTGTCCTATTCGTGTCCATCGAAGACTGTCCTGTTCGTATCGATCGAAGAGTGTCTTGTTCGTATCCATCGAAGAAAGCACGAGTGTCTGGTTCGTATCAATTAAGTCCATGCATTCGATCGACACGAACAGAACGACGCAACCACTCAATGCGAACAAGGCGGCACAACCGATTGATATGAACAGAACATTAAGATCGATACGAACAAGACAAAAACCTTGGAATGACTAGGTCAATTCGGCATCGAAGGTGGATCGATTCAAGAATTTAGCGCCACGTCAACATGCAGACACGTGTTTGGATCGATACGAACAGAGCGATACGAAAGGATCAAAACAAACCAAATAGCCTACCGAAATCTCAAATTTGCATCGATCATAACTCGCAATCCACAAGTCCAATGCTATGAAAATTTTATAGGAGCTTACGTACGACCTAAGAAATGTTCATGCCAAATTTCAACTCGATTGGATCAAATCAAGATCGATATGAAATTCGTTCGTATCGATCACGGATCAAGTCGAAATTACCTGGGATCGATCGCGTGGGCTCAGTCACGTACCATAAGAGGTCTTTCGAGATCTGAGCGAGATATTTGCATCATACGCCTATAAATAGCAACCCAGGGTCTACAGAAAAGGAGACTATTTGATTTTGATACGCCAGACTCTACCGAATTCATTTTTGCACTTCAAATCTACCGTTGCACTTGAAAATCATCGTTGTAATCTGCTATAATCAATTGTAATCAGCAAGAAAACATTAACAAAGTGATCAACTTCAAAGTGGACATAGGCCGGATTGCCGAACCATTATAAACTCTATGTTCTTTACTGTTTTCTTCTTAATTTCTAAGTGTTTTAATTTTTAGTTTTCTGCGTACTTGTTATCTTGATCTGTGATTGTGAACTAGTGCTTCCATCGACAATTGGGTATTTATGACCAATTTTGGTGCAAACACAATCAATTTATTTATTTACATCTAATGAGTTCTTATTTAATTCAACTGTTGATTGTGAACACATTCGATACATAGCATTACCTTTCAATACTTGTTATTACTTATATCTTCAAAATTAGTTTATTTCACAGTTTTGTTCAAGTTCATATCGAATAACTTACATTCAAATCATAAAATTTTCATTTTTAACCATTTTTATTTAATAATTAAATTAAATTAAATAATTTAAAATAGTTAGAAAAATACGGGTTGTTACACTCTCCCCCACTTAAAACTTTTCGTCCTCAAAGAGACGTTACATAAAGAATTTAACATTTAATCTATTTAAAAATATAATCAACTTATAGGACATCAAATTCATTAGAAAACTTTTACTACGCTTCCACCACACCACTCTGATCGGCTTTTGGAATTTACAATTTAGTTATCAAAATAAGTTATAAAATTCTTAAAGCTTCAAAAAATTTCTAATACCCGAATTTACGTCGGTAGAGTCTCCTTTGCACGGCTCAATCGGCACAACTACAAAACGCCTCTACGGGCCCCAAACCAACAAAAGAAACCAAAAGCCAAGTGGCTCAATGAAAAAAATTACCAAATAAAATGACAAAATAAACACGTATCTTTTTGTCTTGCAATCCAAATTTCCTTGATTTTAAATACCTACATCTATTTACCAATGATATCCAATCATATAATTTAAAATCATTTTATATTTTGCATTTTCAATTTTAATATTTATTTTACTTAAGCTCGTACGATGTACATATATCATCCATATGCAATATCCAACCTGATCGCTCACTCAATTACACACTTTCACTTCCGAACTAATATCGTTCACACGACTCTCTAGGGTGGACTCAGATCTGGTTCCATGATCAGAAGCCACCATTCTCCTTGAATAGCCATATATTATAGTAGAGAATTCTAGAATTAATCAAAACTCCATATTTATGGTTCACCATTGAGAATCGAGTGAAAAATCCTAACTCTGACCGATACAAATTATCTCATAATTCTGTGCTCGAATCAGGATTAAATTGTTATGCAAATAAAATAATATACGTACAACTTACCTATTTATTCCAATTGGTTCTAAGTTACACCAAATTCTAGTCATTCACATTCATTTTCACAATTTACTTTAATAACAGATTTATTTGTGAAATATTTTATTAATCATCACTTTAGTTTATAACCATTCCATAAAAGTCATATATACGAAGTTGGACTTTATCTAAGTTTATAATTATCTCAAAAATAACAAATTCAGTTCCAAAATCTCCTTGCAAATTTATGCTTAATTCTATAATCAATTTACAAAGATATTATTTGATTCATTTTTCTACTTTCTTAAGCTCATTTACTTATTCCATTTGGTCACTAATCATCTCATAATTTACTTAAGTATATAACATTTATTATTGCAACCAAATTTCTATTATACATATTTTACTTACTTTTGAGTTTATTTACTTATATAATATCCCATTACATATCCAAATCATCATTTTAACTTTTAACATTTGGCAAGCATTATTATATGTTATTAGAATGCAATTTGGTATTATACAAATTAATCAGATTCGTTTTACGTATTAGAGTGTTCACTATTTTGACTTATTAAAATCTCTCTACTTTCAATTTAAGAGTTTCAAACTTCAACTCTATGGTTTCATAAAACATTTAGCTTGGATTTCTTAATTATTTTATTTTATAAGTTCCGGTTATTCAAATATTTTATTTCATTCAAATAATTTGAAGATTATTAATTAACAAAATTTGAAGTTTTTTTTTAAATGTTCAGTTTATTTCAGATCATTTGAAATGAATATATACTTATATCTTTTGTATATAAAATCATACTTTTGGAGTTTAAACCAAAATACATTTATTAAAATAATTTCGAAGTAAAGCTTCTCAGAAGTCTCCTCCACTTTGAGATTCGAAAAGAACGTCGATGATACTACGCAGTCATCACCAGAATTATTTTCCAGCGACAGAAGAGGGAAGTACTGAACTCACCCCTTTAAAATTTTATTTGAAAACAATTTGTATTTGTGATATCCCGGAAATTTGGCAATATAAATTTAATAATCTAAATTGATTTGATAAAATTTTGATAATAAATTTTGAATTGATCTAATAATCATCTTTTAATAAAAATTTAAATGGGTAGATTTTATATTTTTAAAGCTAATACATTATTTTCTGTTTATAATATATATAATTGTATATATTAAATTGATAAACTTTGATTTTGAATTTAGTAAATGAATTAATTTTCTAACTCTAATTTGTATTTGGTAAATTGAAATTTTATTTAAATTTAACATTTAACTTTTTAAAGCAATTTAATAAATAATTTTATGGTTTATACTTAAGGTAAATCTTATCTGTTTTAAAATTTTATTTAATTAAATTAAATATGAATTTAGATCAGGTTAACATCAAAGCTTTGTTTTGTTTTATTTTTAAATATTACTTGAAATTTATATATAAGAATTTAAAATACAAACTACAAATGATCTTAATTTGTTTATAATCACTTTTATTAATTGTTTAATATTGTTTAATTTGTTATTTTTAAATAATAATGATAATACTTAGTTTTTCATAAACATAAATAAATTTTTAGAAATAGATTGTTATTTTTAAATTTAATAAAAATTATATATGCACACATATGTAATTTGATTTTTTTTTAAAATTGGATTTGGTAAATTAATTTAAATTTGAATTTAATGTTTTGAAATTTAAAGAATAAATACTTAAAAATATTTGAATAAGCTTATATTTATAATTTGTTTGTTTCATTTATCTTTAATAAATTTAAAAGAGAACAAATTCATTTATATATACATAAGAATAATAAATTTAGATTTAAAAGCTTTTGTAAACTATTTAAATAACAATAATAATAATTAATTTACATGTGTAAGTTTCTTTTAACACCCTTTTTGACATGTGTTAGTCTTAAAATAAATGATATTGACAAACGTTGGAAATTAAAACAAGTGTCCTAATTTAATTTTCTTTTTCTTTTATTTTTATTAAAATCGAAAACTACTTACATAAACACATCTCCTTATTTTATCTTCTTTTCTATTTATTTTTTTCAAAATCTTAAGAGAATCTTCAGTTAAGAAATCTGAATCAAAAATTTGTTCAAACAAAAATCTGCAAATTTTTCAAAATAGAAACTCTGTTCAACATAAATCCTGTAAATAATCTCCACAAAAACCAAATCAACATTCAAACCAATCTTCTTCAAGCTATCTGAAATTTCATTTTGCAAATCAAAGTTTAAACCTGTAGCTCTTCAATTCATTAACCTGAATAATCAATACTACAATCTCAATTCAAATTCCTGCTAAATCTATTCAAACAAATTCCTGCAAAATCTGTTTTCCCCTCAAAATAAATCTGAACCAATGTTCCTCTAAACCAAAACCTGAAGCGCAAATCTTCCTTAAAACATGTAGTCCTTCAAAGTATTGACCTGAAATCATTTGCAACTGCAACTTCATCAAACCTGCATGCATTTTCTCTTCTGGAAGCCTGCATTTTTCTGGGAACATGCAAATGGGATCAGGAAGCTAGCATTTGCAGTAAATCAAGATGAATGTTTTAAAAAAAACAAAACAAAGATGCAACTCAAAGTTTTGGAATTAAAGTACATTCAGGTTCCAGCTTTGCTAAAACATTTGCTCTGCTCATATAAAAATTCTGGTGAGTAACTTCATTTTGTTTAAAAAAAATTAGTATAAATTTAGTTGTTTGTTATACTCTAGAGATAATTGTGGTTGTGTGCTAATTATAAGTTATTACTAGTATATACATGATTGTATGAAATTATGCATGCTTACTGTTGATTTTATTTTGCCTGTTCTAGAATTCAGGTTTAAATCCTGACCAAATTCATGATCTCATACTCAATACTTTGTTAAAGTTTAGGATTTAAACAAAGTATGTATGTAATATAGGTTAAAGTTTTAATTTTTATTTAAAAATAATAAAAGGAAACCTGTAATGTCTCTGGAAAATGTAAAGTACAACAGAACAAATTCTTATATAAGTAGAATTTAATCATCTAAATTCTTAATTTAAGAATATAAAAAAGTCACATGATCAAAGACATGAATCTTAAAACTAAAATTAGAATTTTTAGTTTGAATTTGATTGGGTATTTCTGGTTTAACCAGAAATCCTATTTTGGGTTTGAACTGTTGATCTGAGAGGTCGGGGTGGCCAGCGGTTTCTATGGTGATGGAGTGATGATCGAGGTATCAAGGAAAAATAGTGGATGGATGGAGTGATGATCGAGGAATCAAGGAAAAATAATGGATGAAGGATTAAAGCAGTGAGGTGATGGGGATTTTGAATGGAAGATTATAACCCTAGTTTTGTTCATCTGGAAAAAATTATCACTGCAACCCCTATGAGTTTCCGAGTTGTTACGGATTCACGTTGGGGATTGATGGAGTGTGGGGGAGTTCATGGCCGGAGACGTAACTCCTCAGATGATCGGATTTTGGAATTTGAAGTGGATTACGGTATCGACATTTACCAATTTTTGAGCTCGAATGCTCGTTTTCGATTTTGGGATTCTGCATTCAATTTGTGGGTCAGAATCGAGATAGAAGATGACCGTCGACTTGCGCATGAGGTTGCGAGGGGTCGGAGGTGATGGCGGTGTTGGTGTAGGTGCACGGTGAACTTGGAGTATCGGCTGTTTTGGGGGAGAAGGGGAACTCGTGTTTGTATCGGGTTGAATCGTGTTTTGCTCGAAGTAGTATGTCATTGGACTCGAAGTATTTTATTTATGGGCTCAGGCATTGTTGAAACAGGGTTATGTATAACCTGATACTATTTGATTTGAATGAATTCAAATGATATTGTTAACTCGAGTTTACTCGTGTTATTTTAGGGTTTTGCTCGAGCTAGATTTAGGTTAGGCTCGAGTGAATCATTTGGGTTCGAGTTAGTTTCAGGTTAGAAAACTTATCTTGTTTTCAAAATTTAAAATTTTAAAGTACTAAGTAAAGATTTAAAATGAGTTTAAATCTAATTTTTAAATTATGAATTCAGGTTTTAATTTAAATCATAGTGGAAAATGAATAAGTTTTAAATTCAAATTTGATTAAAATACTTTAAAGGGGTTTATTGTTTAAAAGTGTTTTTAAATAAATTTGAATTTAAATTGGAAATTGAAATATAAAAGAAATGTTTTAAACAAAGTTTAAATTTGATTCAAATCTGAATTTGAATCTTTGGTTTAAAATAAATTTAATTTTTTTTATTTAAGTGTTAACAATTTTAAATGATAAAAATTTAAATGTTTGAATTTAAAAAGGATTTGTTTAAAACTCTTGTAAAATTTATTTTATAAGAAAAGTATTATATATCATATAAATTTAAAGGTTTTAAATTGATTTTTTTAAAACTTGTTGAAGTTAAATTATAATTTAATGATTTGTTATGCATTTAATTATTAGGGTAATTAAATGAATAATTAATTTTATAAATTAATAAAATGAATAATTACTCAAAGTAATTAAGGGTTTAGTCTTAAAGTTTAAGATTTAATTATTCTTAGAATAATTAACTTGTAATTTAAGGTTCATTAATTAAATAATATTAGTTTTTAATTAATGATTAATAATTAATTAATCAAGTAATAAAGGATTAATTAAGTTACGGTTAACACTTAATTAATTAATTAATTAGGGGTAAATTTAATGGGTTATTAATGATTAATTAATTAATAATGATTAAAATAAGTTAATTATTTTAGAAAAATAATTAATGAGTTTTTAATAGTTAATAAAGGTTATTAACTAAGGATTATTTAATAATTAATTAATGTGATTAATTTTTAATAATTAATTAGATTAATTAATTTTAAGGATAATCATTTGTAATTACTTATGGAAGTAATTAAGGAATTAATTACTAAATGTAATTAACTGAGTTTAATTTGATTAGATTAAGTTAATTAATTCTGTTTAATTAATTTAAATAATCATTTGATGATTTGTGAAATATAATTACTTAATGTAATTTAATGAAGAGAAATTACTTAGGAAAGTAATTAATGGATAATTACTGTATGTGATTAATTGAAAGTGATTTGATGATAAAGGTAATTTGAGTATAATTACTTTGTGAATTAATCAAGGGATTAATTTGAGATAATTGATTAATGAGTAATTAATTTATTTGGTAAAGTAATTAAGGGTAGTTAATTACTGAATGTGATTAATCAAAGGTGATTAACAGTTATGGTTTAATTGAGATTAATTACTAATGTAATTAATTTAAATAGATAATTAATTAAATATAATTAAAGATCATTAATTAATATAATTAATGATGTAATTAAGATTGATCAATTAAGTTTAATTAATCATTAATAAGTGATTAAGGGTAATTAATTAATTATAATTAGTTAAGGTTTAATGTAATTAATTATGGTTAATTAATTAATGAAGTAATTAAAGGTTAATTACTGATTTTGGTTAAGGGTAATTAATTTGTGAAATTAATTAAAGGATAATTACTTAAATGTAATTAAAGGATAATTAATCAAGAGTGATTAATTAAAGTGATTAATTAGAGGATAATTAATTAATTAATTTGTAATTAATTAATGGTTATGTAAGCAAGATTTATATTGATATAGGTAATTAATTTAATTCACTTTAAATTAGTTAGAGATGATGTAATTAATTTAATTCATTTTAAATTAATTATGGATGGTATGATTATAGATCATTGCTTATGAACGGATGATATAGTTTGCCTTGAATGGTTTGGATCCCAGCTATGAGATTAGTAATGTTGAGTGATATGGATGCATTGGTTGCATTGTGATGTTGATATAGATTATCTTTGATAATGATAATGTGGAATTATCTGTTGTGATAATAATGTTAATTACCTATTGTGAATTTGTGAATTATCTATTTGTGTGTATATAGATAATTGAATTGTTTTAAACCTTTAAAACAACTTGGCCTTAAAAGATACGCTTTGAATTTCGATGAGACCGGGATTGGGTTTCCATATTTGGATATTCGAAAAGCACATCTATCTAAATTAACGATAGGTCATAAATCTCTTGTGAAGAGTGAAGACTCGAGGTGTAAGGACTATTCGTCGGTATAACTCTAAGGGTGATTCCGAGATGAGTTTGACGGGGTAGTACTTTCAAATTCAAGATAAAGATTCAGAGTGCAAGGGTTATCGTCGTTAACTCTGAGGATGATTCCAAAACGAGTGTAATGAGATAATGCCTTCGGTTTCGTTCGAACCCGTAACAAACTTGTATGGATTTAATGCTTTCAGAACATCGTCAGGTGGGCGATGAGCATTCTAAGTAATGTGTCCTATAAAGGTAATCGTAGCCTCAAGCCCCATCAACCGGGAATGGCTAAAACAGGGGAGGTGCAGCAAGGCTAAGTGGGTCATGCCTAAGTAGGACGAGATTTTCCCCTGTCTAGAGGTCCTTTTTATTTCAGCTTAGTGGGCGGTTGGATATGCGCAACAACTACGGGGTTGTCTTGTTCGGAACTATTCAGTAAGAAATGGTTCCGGCCATGTGTTGCAGGGTAGTGGGCGTACTCCTCGGTACAGTGATCTAGGCCACGTACTGTGACGAGCGACACCCCAGTAGCCCTGCCATTGTATGGAATCCAAAATCTAAGAAGTGCCAACGGTTTTGATTGTATTACCCACTTTTGTGGGTAGTAGCTGGAATTTAATAATGTAACAATTTCGGCTATTTCATATTTACTTGAAAACCCTAGACCTATTATAATATCATTGGATTTCCTATCAAATGTTTTGGTTAGTGTAAGGTAAAAACTTTTCCATGTTTATGTGTGGGAAGTCTTACGTGATACCTTTCTTTTCAAAAGGTTTTTGAAAGTTAAGAAACTTTAACCTGTTACTCACACCAGACCCATGTCTGACCCGGAGTTTATCTTTTGTTTTCTTAAAATCTTGGATACTCAAATTTTTACGAGTAGCCAAGGAATTCAGGTTAGCTTTGACGAATTATGGAGGAGCAATGGAGCAGGAGGCTTCTGCGTTAGATATATAGTATTCCGCTGTGTTTGGTATCTCAGTGTTGTCTCTGAGTTGTATTAAGTTGTAACAACTAGACAGGTGTTTATAATTGTCTAGTACATGTTGTATATGATGTGTATCTCTGACTGGTGTTGTATATTATGTAATACTTATGTTATTAATATAATTTATTCGTTCCGCTGTTTAGATTCTGATGTGTTGTTTCTTCTTTATTCTCTTTCTTTCTCTTTTCTATCCTTTCTTTCTTATTAATGATGCGTCATTCTGTGGAGATGAATGGCGGGTCGTTACAGTGGTATCAGAGCATTAGGTTGAGTGAATACCTAGGCTCTGGAGTGGTGTCTATCTTGAGAGAACGTATTTGTAATTTTAAATATATATATATATATATATATATCTATTTCTACCTATATGTTGGGTTACCTGTTCGGGTTTTCCAATATAGGTTATAAAGGTAGATAAGGTAGTGGTGTGTGTGTAACACGACAACTACCATTGGTGGGAGTCTGATGTTTGAGGTTGGAAGTGTATCTCTCGGGACAATAGACCTAATACTGTCTCGAGCAAGCTTTACAACGGGATGTAAGTATTTTATAGATATCTAAAGGAAACCTGTTAAGGTTAGGAGACATCTTTGAAGTGCAGAGTTTGGTGAGTTGAATATTGGATCTGTCGATTGGGCAGAAGCAAGTGATGGCATTTTGATACCTCAGGAAGTGTAGCTGCGTGATGAGATGCAATGACTACGGATGTGTCCGAAGGTATTTCTTCGGAACAAGTTTTAAGAAGTGTGTTTGCTTCGTTGTTGTGGCTGGATTCTGCAGGATGTTGTGGTGTTTCTGTTTGCTTTGAAATCCGAGTTTCTCGAAGAAATTTGATTAGAAAGTTTGGCATTGGTGTCAGCAGTGCAGCTCGGAATGTTCTGTGAGCCGACAGAGAGGTCTTAGCTAAGTAGTTTTTCTGGAGGTGGAGTTCAGAAGCAACAGAGTGGAAACGTTGCTTCAATGGATTGGCTAGGCCAGTGTAAGCTGTTCTGTTTTGTAAAGAGAGAACGGTTTTCTTTGGAAATTGATCTGAGTTGATCGCAAAAGTGACTTGCGGTTGTTTGAGTGTTCTCTTGGATTGTCAGAGATTTTCCGGATGTCTTCTGGGAAGACAGTGATTTGTCTGCATCTGGAGATTGAGTTTTCTTATCGACTAGTATTCCAGGAGTGGAACCGGTGGTTCTGTTTAGCTGAAGGATAATTCCTAGAGATATAGTTTAATGAAGTAACTCAGGTTTTGGAGGAATTTCTGAGTTTTCTTTATGGATCCGTTGAACTATATTTCTAGGAAGTGATGTCCGGTTTGTGCTCGTGTTCTTCATCAGCATTTTCTTCTATTCCAAATCAGGGTTGTGCAGCGGAAGCGGTTTGGGAGTGTTTCTACGTTGTCTTTTCCGGATAGAAGAAGTAAGTTTGTTCTTTGGATGTTTGAAGAGTAGAGTTGTGTATTTGGTTTTGGATTGATCTTGAGGAGATCATTGGGTTGGGTTGTTTTTGGTTCTGTTTGTTTCTAGAGGCATCAGCGAAGGTTGAGCTGATCAGTAAAGGTGTAGGCAGCCCAGGATCGTCCGAAGACTTTTTGTGGATAAGAGACGGAGGAATTTGAAATTGGAAGTTGGAGACTTCGTTGTTGTTGGAGTTTTCTTCGATCCAAGGAGATATAAGACGGGGTAAGTCAGCTCCGAGGTGTTTTGGATCTTTTCTTTGTTCTTGTGAGGATTGGCGTTTGATTTTCAATGTTGAATTGCCAGTCTGGATAACTGGGATTCGATGTGTTTCACGTATCTCTGAGGGAGTACGTGTATGATTTATCTCTGGTTGTGCAACCAGCAGTTATTAAGGATGTGACTGTTGAATCAGACTTGACTGTAGTTTGATATCCTGTTTAGTTTTGTAGATCTAGTTGGATAGGAGCTCTGTAGCTTAATAGTATTGATTGTTTGAATTCTGTAGAGCGAGTATCCCTATATATATATATATATATATACCTGGGAAACTCGGAGAAATTCTATCTAGAATTTTGTCTGGATAGTTAGATTTGTTTGTTTGAATGCATTGGTTGCTATGGTTGTTAGCATAATGTTTGATAATATATGCATGTGTTTTAAAATAATCTTAAGATAGATTATTAAATTACCATTGCTTTTAAATTTCGAGGACGAAATTCTTTTAAGGAGAGAGGAATGTGATATCCCGGAAATTTGGCAATATAAATTTAATAATCTGTGTTAAAAATTTAATTGATTTGATAAAATTTTGATAATAAATTTTGAATTGATCTAATAATCATGTTTTAATAAAAATTTAAATGGGTAGATTTATCTTTTTAAAGCTAATAAATTGTTCTGTTTATAATATATATAATTGTATATATTGTAAATTGATAAACTTTGATTTAGAATTTAGTAAATGAATTAATTTTCTAACTCTAATTTTTATTTGGTAAATTGAAATTTTATTTAAATTTAACATTTAACTTTTCAAAGCAATTTAATAAATAATTTTATGGTTTATACTTAAGATAAATCTTATTTGTTTTAAAATTTTATTTAATTAACTTAAATATGAATTTAGATCAGGCTAACATCAAAGCTTTGTTTTATTTTATTTTTAAATATTACTTGAAATTTATATATAAGAATTTAAAATACAAACCACAAATGATCTTAATTTGTTTATAATCTTTTTTACAAATTATTTAATATTTTTTAATTTGTTATTTTTAAATAATAATGATAATACTTAGTTTTTCATAAACATAAATAAACTTTAGAAATAGATTGTTATTTTTAAACTTAATAAGAATTATATATGCACACATATATAACTTGATTTTTTTTTAAAAATTGGATTTGGTAAATTAATTTCAATTTGAATTTAATGTTTTGAAATTTAAAGGAATAAATACCTAAAAATATTTGAATAAGCTTATATTTATAATTTGTTTGTTTCATTTATCTTTAATAAATTTAAAAGAGAAGAAATTCATTTATATATACATAAGAATAATAAATTTAGATTTAAAAGCTTTTGTAAACTATTTAAATAACAATAATAATACTTAATTTACGTGTGTAAGTTTCTTTTAACACCCTTGTTGACATGTGTTATCTTAAAATAAATCATAGTGACAAATGTTGGAAATTAAAACAAGTGTCCTAATTTATTTTTCTTTTTCTTTTATTTTTATTAAAGTCAAAAACTAGTTACATAAATACATCTCCTCATTTTATCTTCTTTTCTATTTTTTTATCAAAATCTTAAAAGAATCTTCGGTTAAGAAATCTGAATCAAAAATTTGTTCAAAAAAAATCTGCAATTTTTTCAAAACAGAAACTCTGTTCAACATAAATCCTGTAAATGATCTCCACAAAAACCAAATCAACATTCAAACCAATCTTCTTCAAGCTATCTGAAATTTCATTTTGCAAATCAAAGTTTAAACCTGTAGCTCTTCAATTCACTAACCTGAATAATCGATACTGCAATCTCAATTCAAATTCCTGCAAAAATCTATTCAAACAAATTCCTGTAAAATCTGTTTTTCCCTCAAAATAAATCTGAACCAATGTTCCTCTAAACCAAAACCTGAAGTGCAAATCATCCTTAAAACATGTAGTCCTTCAAAGTATCAACCTGAAATCATTTGCAACTGCAACTTCATCAAGCCTGCATGCATTTTCTCTTCTGGAAGCCAGCATTTTTCTGGAAACATGCAAATGGGATCAGGAAGCTAGCATTTGCAGTAAATCAAGATGAATGTTTAAAAAAAAAAAACAAAGATGCAACTCAAAGTTTTGGAATTAAAGTACATTGAGGTTCCATCTTTGCTAAAACATGTGCTATGCTCGTATAAAAATTCTGGTGAGTAACTTCATTTTGTTTAAAAAATTTAAGTACAAATTTAGTTGTTTATTATACTCTAGAGATAATTGTGGTTGTGTGCTACTTTTAAGTTATTACTAGTATATACATGATTGTATGAAATTGTGCATGCTTACTGTTGATTTTATTTTGCCTGTTCTAGAATTCAGGTTTAAATCCTGACCAAATTCATGATCTCGTACTCAATACTTTGTTAAATTTTAGGATTTAAACAAAGTATGTATGTAATATAAGTTAAAGTTTTAATTTTTATTTAAAAAATAATAAAAGGAAACCTGTAATGTCTCTGGAAAATGTAAAGTACAACAGAACAAATTCTTATATAAGAAGAATTTAATCATCTAGATGCTTAATTTAAGAATATAAACAAGTTACATGATCAAAGACATGAATTTTAAAACTAAAATTAGAATTTTTAGTTTGAATTTGGTTGGGTATTTCTAGTTTAACCAGAAATCCTATTTTGGGTTTGAACTATTGATCTGAGAGGTCGGGGTGGCCAGCGGTTTCTCTGGTGATGGAGTGATGATCAAGGAATCAAGGAAAAATATTGGATGAAGGATTAAAGCAGTAAGGTGATGGGGATTTTGAATGGAAGATTATAACCCTAGTTTTGTTCATCTGGAAAAAATTATCACTGCAACCCCTATGAGTTGCCGAGTTGTTCCAGATTCATGTTGGGGATTGATGGCGTGTGGGGGAGTTCGTGGCCGGAGGCGTAACTTCTCAGATGATCAGATTTTGGAATTTGAAGTGGATTACGGTATCGACATTTACCAATTTTTGAGCTCAAATGCTCGTTTTCGATTTTGGGATTCTGCATTCAATTTGAGGGTTGGAATCGAGATAGAAGATGACCGTCGACTTGTGCATGAGGTCGCGAGGGGTCGAAGGTGATGGCAGCGTTGGTGCAGGTGCATGGTGAACTTGGAGTATCGGTTGTTTTGGGGGAGAAGGGGAACTCGTGTTTGTATCGGGTTGAATCGTGTTTTGCTTGAAGCAGTAGGTCATTGGACTCGAAGTATTTTATGTGTAGGCTCGGGTGTTGTTGAAAAAGGGTTATGTATAACCTGATAGTATTTGATTTGAGTGAATTCAAATGAAATTGTTAACTCGAGTTTATTCGTGTTATTTTTGGGTTTTGCTCGAGCTAGATTTAGGTTAGGCTCAAGTGAATCATTTGGGGTTCGAGTAAGTTTCAGGTTAGAAAACTTATCTTGTTTTCAAAATTTAAATTGAATTTTAAAGTACTAAGTAAAGATTTAAAATGAGTTTAAATCTAATTTTTCAATTATGAATTCAAGTTTTAATTTGAATCATAGTGGAAAATGAATAAGTTTTTAAATTCAAATTTGATTAAAATACTTTAAAGGGGTTTATTGTTTAAAAATGTTTTTAAAGAAATTTGAATTTAAATTGGAAATTGAAATGTAAAAGAAATGTTTAAACAAAGTTTATATTTGATTCAAATCTAATTTGAACCTTTGGTTTAAAATAAATTTAAGTTTTTTTTATTTAAGTGTTAACAATTTTTAATGATAAAAATTTAAATGTTTGAATTTAAAAAGGATTTTTTTAAAACTCTTGTAAAATTTATTTTATAAGAAAAGTATTATTTATCATATAAATTTAAAGGTTTTAAATTGATTTTTTAAAACTTGTTGAAGTTAAATTATAATTTAATGATTTGTAATGCATTTAACTATTAGGGTAACTAAATGAATAATTAATTTTATAAATTAATAAAATGAATAATTACTCAAAGTAATTAAGGATTTAGTCTTAAAGTTTAAGATTTAATTATTCTTAGAATAATTAACTTGTAATTTAAGATTCATTAATTAAATAAGATTAGTTTTTAATTAATGATTAATAATTAATTAATCAAGTAATAAAGGATTAATTAAGTTACAATTAACACTTAATTAATTAAATAATTAGGGGTAAATTTAATGGGTTATTAATGGTTAATTAAATAATAATGATTAAAATAGTTAATTACTTTAGAAAAATAATTAATGAATTGTTAATAGTTAATAAAGGTTATTAACTAAGGATTATTTAATAATTAATTAATGTGATTAATTTTTAATAATTAATTAGATTAATTAATATAATCATTTGTAATTACTTATGGAAGTAATTAAGGAATTAATTACTAAATGTAATTAACTGAGTTTAATTTGATTAGATTAAGTTAACTAATTCTTAATTTAAATAATGATTTGATGATTTGTGAAGTATAATTACTTAATGTAATTTAATGAAGAGAAATTACTTAGGAAAGTAATTAATGGATAATTACTGTATGTGATTAATTGAAAGTGATTTGATGATAAAAGTAATTTGAGTATAATTACTTTGTGAATTAATTAAGGGATTAATTTGAGATAATTGATTAATGAGTAATTAATTTATTTGGTAAAGTAATTAAGGGTAGTTAATTACTGAATGTGATTAATCAAAGGTGATTAACAATTATGGCTCAATTGAGATTAATTATTTAATGTAATTAATTTAAATAAGATAATTAATTAAATATAATTAAAGATCATTAATTAATATAATTAATGATGTAATTAAGATTGATTAATTAAGATTAATTAATCATCAATAAGTGATTAAGGGTAATTAATTAATTGTAATTAATTAAGTTTTAATGTAATTAATTATGGTTAATTAATTAATGAAGTAATTAAAGGTTAATTACTGATTTTGGTTAAGGGTAATTAATTTGTGAAATTAATTAAAGGATAATTACTTGAATGTAATTAATGGATAATTAATCAAGGGTGATTAATTAAGGTGATTAATTAGAGGATAATTAATTAATTAATTTGTAATTAATTAATGGTTATGTAAGCAAGATGTATATTGATATAGGTAATTAATTTAATTTCACTTAAATTAGTTAGAGATGATGTAATTAATTTAATTCATTTTAAATTAATTATAGATGGTATGATTATAGATCATTACTTATGAACGGATGATATAGTTTGCCTTGAATGGTTTGAATCTCAGCTATCAGATTAGTAATGTTGAGTGATATGGATGCATTGGTTACATTGTGATGTTGATATAGATTATCTTTGATAATGATAATGTGGAATTATCTGTTGTGATAATAATGTTGATTACCTATTGTGAATCTGTGAATTAATTATTTGTGTGTATATAGATAATTGAATTGTTTTAAACCTTTAAAACAACTTGGCCTTAAAAGATACGCTTTGGATTTCAATGGGACCGGGATCGGGTTTCCATATTTGGATATCTGAAAACCACATCTATCCAAATTAACGATAGGTCGTAAATCTCCTGTGAAGAGCGAAGACTCGAGGTGTAAGGACTATTCGTCAGTATAACTCTGAGGGTGATTCCGAGATGAGTTTGACGGGGTAGGACTTTCAAATTCGAGATGAAGATTCATAGTGCAAGGATTATCGTCGTTAACTCTGATGGTGATTCCAAAGCGAGTGTAACGAGACAATGCCTTCGGTTTCGTTCGAACCCGCAACGAACTTGTATGGATTGAATGCTTTCGGAACATCGTCAGGTGGCGATGAGCATTCTAAGTAATGTGTCCTGTAAAGGTAATTGTAGCCTCAAGCCTCATCAACGGGGAATGGCTAAAACAGGGGAGGTGCAGCAAGGCTAAGTGGGTCATGCCCAAATATGACGAGATTTTCCCCTGTCTAGAGGTCCCTTTTATTTCGGCTTAGTGGGAGGTTGGATATACGCACCAACTACGGGGTTGTCTTGTTTGGAACTGTTCAGTAAGGAATGGTTCCGGCCTTGTGTTGCAGGGGGGCGGGCGTACTCCTCGGTACGGTGATCTAGGCCATGTACTGTGACGGGTGGTATCCCAGTAGCCCTGCCATTGTATGGAATCCAAAATCCAATAAGTGCCAACGGTTTTGATTGTATTACCTACTTTTGTGGCTAGTAGCTGGAATTTAATAATGTAACAATTTCGGCTATTTCATATTTACCTGAAAACGCTAGACCTATTATAATATAACTGGCTTTCCTATCAAATGTTTTGGTTAGCGTAAGGTAAATTTTTTTCCATGTTTATGTGTGGGAAGTCTTACGTGATACCTTCCTTTTCAAATGGTTTTTGAAAGTTAAGCAACTTTAACATGTTACTCACACTAGACTCATGTCTGACCCGGAGTTTATCTTTTGTTTTCTTAAACTCTTGGGTACTCAAATTTTTACGAGTAGCCAAGGAATTCAGGTTAGCTTTGACGAATTATGGAGGAGCAATGAAGCAGGAGGCTTCTGCGTTAGATATATAGTATTCCGTTGTGTTTGGTATCTCTGTGTTGTCTCTGAGTTGTATTAAGTTGTAATAACTAGACAGGTGTTTATAACTATCTAGTATATGTTGTATATGCTGTGTATCTCTGACTGGTGTTGTATACTATGTAATACTTATGTTATTAATATAATTTATTCGTTCCACTATTTAGATTCTGATGTGTTGTTTCTTCTTTCTTCTCTTTCTTTCTCTTTTCTATCCCTTTGTTTCTTATTAATGATGTGTCATTCTGTGGAGATGACTGGCAGGTCGTTACAGTATTTGTATATACTTTTAAAAAATACTAATATTATTTCAAAACCTTGAAAACCTTTTTCAGAAACACTTGAATTTAAATTTCTCAAATTTTGAACTTTACATTTATTTTACTTGCAATTTATATTTTATAAATCACACTTATACAATTTCATTTTCTTATAACCATATAATAGCCAATAGTTTAGGAATATTGACTAATCAATCAATAAACGACAGCGATCAGTATTATCATTTCTAACAACCTGGCATACTATATGTACCATAATAATTTATAAAAATTATTCCTTTACAAAAAATATAATCAGGATAAAATTATTTCATTTACCCAATTTCAAAACAATATTATGTCGAGTTTCTCTGCTCAAGTGTATAGAGATCCATATCAATAACATTAATTACTCATATTTACAAGAATCCATAAGCCACTCAACAAATCAACCAACGCAATATAAAATAATTTTTTTATATTCACTAACAAATACGCGCTCATATCTATCAATACACTCAAATTCGTTCGAGGTTATACTGCTCTATCTCTAATGAGTTACCCCACAAAGCTAAGGTTATCGCTAAACCAAAGCTCTAATGCCAACTGTAACGATCCACCTTTTTGGATGGTTTAAATCGACAATAAAGCACACATGTCAACTCAAACCATTAAAAAAGTGGATTATAAAAGGGGTTAAGTAAGAAAATAAGAGAAGAAGAAGAAAACAAACACAGAATCTCACAGCGGAACGATAAAATATAATAATCAAATAAACAGTTCATGAAGCTGTTTATTATACATTTGATTATAGTTTATACAACATTTATCAAAGTTATACATATACATAAGAATAAAATGTGATGCAGCGGACAACATTATGCAGGAATAATAATAGTAATTATATACCAAATCTTCGGCTTCGTCCTCTAGAATAAATCTTCAATAAGCGGAAAAACTTAAGACTAACCCGAGCGTAATGAAAAGACAAAACACTCAAGTCGGGACTAAAATATCCTTATGTAAGTCAAATTGATATCGCCATATAACATGAGTGTAATGGCGTCAGAGATGTTTACAAGATTTCACATCTCCTATCTAGTGTATAATGTGTGTCAATAACTCAGAAGATGTTACGGATTTTCCATCTTCTAAGGATCTGTCAAAATATTTATATGTAGTAGAATACGCTATATATGTAATGTCTAATCTATAAAATAAATATTTTTCTTAGCGTTAAGGCTTTACATTGATCCACTTTAACACATTTTTAAGCATTGTCGCATAGTTTGCATATAAAACACCAGTTAACGGTTGGTGGTTAGGGATGCATCGTGATATGACAACATTAAACCAAAACCGCATGGGTCTCATTTAAGGATAAAAGTACGATAAGGCACGTGAGACAATGCCCAAGGTAGGATACTACCAGTTTGGATCGTAGGGCTGGTGATAATGCATCATAACCATGACCGCCCACCGCATCCATCCATCCCATATCGAGTCAAAGGGAGGCTATCCCAAATCAAGGTGCACCAATCAAAACCAACAGTAAGAGTAATAACATGGACCAAATCCAAGAAATCAAAGAACGGATGTCTGCTCGGGGTAATTATCCCACTTGGCCCTATCAAGCCATCCCGTTTTAGTCATTTCAAATTGGCACAAGTGCCAGGGTCTATCCATCATCGTTCTCTTTCTTCAAATCAAGCAAAGGACGCCAAATCCAACCACTTCATTCCGGGTCAACACTCCACGTACACACCTGTTAAAGTGGTTCCGGTATCGAAAGAGAGTATGCCCATATCCGGCTCTAGTCTCTTTAACAACCAAACGTTGTTTTACACATCGGTTGGTACTTTTATATTTCGAAAACAATTCATACTTGATATCAAAATATCGTCTTCGCTTCAAAATCAAATTTGTTTCGAAATCATCATATCTACTCAAAATATACAATTTCAGTTCAAAATTATATTCGCCTTAATATCCCGATTTCAGTTCCAAAATTATTTCGAAATTCAATTTGATTTATAACTTCATTTAATTCAATTCTTATTTAAATCTAGGATTTAAAGATAAACATTCCACCCTTGACTAGTTTGAATTTTTGAAAGTAGTTTGAATAATTTTAAAATAGTTTAAATAATTAAAATAGTTAAAAATAGTTTAAATAGTTAAAATAGTTTGAATGGTTAAAATAGTTAAAAATAGTTTAAATATTAAAATGGTTTATAGTAAAATAATTTGGAAAAACCAAAATAATTAAATATTTAAAGAATGTAAATTTTAAACGGTTTATCCTAAAATAATTTATTTGAACTAATTTCGAAGTCAAACCGATCAAATTCCAACTTCTCAATTCAAATTAACATCGATTCCAGTTTGTATTCAAATCAATTTCAATTTCGACCTCAATTCCAATTTATTCAATTCAATTCCAATCTGAATTAATTTCTCAATTCTCAATTTTTTTAAAATCATTTCGATTTATATAAATTCAAGTTTGATTTTCAAAATATCAATTTAATTCACTTATATTAAATTTAAGTTCAACATTAAATTTAAAATCCAATTTTCAAATATAATTAAATTCCAAGCTCAATTTCAAAATGTCGTTTTATATCACCTTAGTAATATTCAAAGTTCGAATAAAAGTGCAATCTTTTAAAAAAAAATCAATTTATGAAATCCAATCATATTCCGATTTTAACTTCAAAACCTCAACCTCGGTTTTTTAACAATTTCTTTTAACCAAAATTTATTTCAGCATTTCGATCTCGAATTCATGATTAATTCGATTTCTATAAATTTTATTTCTGTTTCTTTTAAATCAAAATCATTTAAATAATATCAAATCAAAGATTTTAAAATCATTTAACCAATCGGTGTTCGTATATAATTTTCTATCCTATGGCCAAGTGATCAGTTGTTTCAATTTAATTTCAGGGATGGATATATATCATTTCAATCCAAATCACAATGTCGTAGGTATATATTATTTTAACATATTTTTTAGTTTCTTCGAAATAATTCAATTTACAATTTTATACACTGTAAATAGTATATAGGGTGATAACAGTATATATATATATATATATATATATATATATATATATATATAAACGAGTGAACATCCAAACATCCAAATGTCAACCAATTTGCATCCATCATAATCAATCATATAGACAGAAAATATAATTCATAACAGTTTCATGGTTATCAATATTGGGTAATCAACTGGCAGTTCAATTTCAATTTCGAATTTAGCTGTTAATTTTAATTTATAACCGTTAATTCAAATAACAACCAAATTTATCAAACAACGACCAATAAATTCATATCACTTCACACATTCAAATTTAACTAGCATAGAAATATTCTAGCATGTTGTAAGCGTTATAAAACACTCATCTTGATTTCTAGTTGTCGTCAAGACGTTCCAGTTTGGAACTAAAACCGAACAACGTCCGATTTTAGCCTAAATGTTGACTGTCTCAAAATCCATCCAAACAAGTTTTATTGCAAAGCCCTCATCATCACAACCGCAATGGAAAAAGCTTCGTCCAAAACGGCCCTCGTCTGTGAGAGATATACATTTTATAAGATCATTGATGTTTTTTTATATAAAAAAACAAATTATATAAACCAATATAACATCACAGGAATTACGAAACTTCCATCTTCCTCTAACCCATACGTGCAGAGGAACGCTCTAATTCCCCTGTAGCTCATCGTACATGCACGCCCGATGATGGCCACCCCCTCCACTAAAACGACAACCAACCACTCCAATAAAAATCTCTTCGAACAAACTTCGCAATCTACCACAACATGCCTCGTCTAATCCCCTCCAATCGAAAAGCAACACTTTTCTACCCTCTCGATCGTACAGTATGTCGAGCGACCTCCCAAGCAACTACATGCCTTCAAACTCGCTGCCGAGATGCCAAACTCCACTATAAACTCGAATATGACCTCTAGCTAGCCCAGCTCCGCCTCGATCATATAGAAATTAAAATCCTAGCATAACTATCGTGAGTCCTGCATGCTCTTGACCACCACCAACTGATGCCGCAACTCCCTAAACCTATACCAGATGAAGAGGACGAAGAAATAGGATTTTTGAAACCAATTTCGCATTTTTATATTAAGTAATTTGAGAGATATATATTTATAAACCTTGCTTCATTTTCTTTTTCTTTTTCTACTTCTACTGTACCATTGCGTGTGATATAAAAAGAAGGGGAGTATGAATTTGGTGTGTTTGAATAGGTAAGGTCACAATCTAGATTGCAGAGGAAAAGACATCAAAATATCTCGATTTTTGTGACTTAAAATCTTGAACTCCTAACGAGGCATGCCGCTAGACGTTCATAATGTAATACCCCTATTCTGAATGCAAACAAGTTTCGGGATCTAATTCGATTTGTGTAAGATAGCTTTTTGAACCCACTTAAAATATTATATTTTTGATATTAATTTCAACGCATTTATATCTCATACAACCAAACGATAACTCTAAATGCTACAAAATTTGAAATCCGATAATAATACACTATTACGAATCCAATGGAACTGGTTTTCTCGAAATCCGAGACTGTACCCCTGACTGCTATTTTAACATCTTGATTATAATGTAAAATTTCCAACTTATAATTATCCACTTTTAAATCCAATTTTATATGTTAACAATCATTAATTGTTTAAATAAAATTTAAATTTACTTTCAACATCATTTTCAATCATATTAAATTCAGAATTCAATTATTCAATTAATTGCAATATTAGATTTAAATAATTTTGATATACACTATCTTCGAAATATACATCAATTAACTTAGAAGATTTAACTTTTGAAACAAATTCAAATTATAGAATAACTATTTCCATTTTAAGGTCATTCAATTCCTGTTATTCAATTATTCAAATAATTTTCTAATATTGAATTTAAACAATTTAATTGTTCAATATTCAATAGATTTAAATATTGGATTTCAAATGAATTTTCGCTATCAGTCTATTTCTTTATTTACATCTAATGAATTCCAAATTTATTATTTAATTCAACTATGATTGTGAACACATTCGATGCATAGCGTTACCTTTCAATACTTGTTATTACTTAAATCTTCGAAATTAGTTTATTTCACAGTTTTGTTCAGGTTCATATCCAATAACTTACATTCAAAATCATTAAAATTTTATTTTTAACCATTTTTATTTAATAATTACATTAAATTTAATAATTTAAAATATCTAAAAAAATGCGGATCGTTACAAGCTACCTTTATTTTCAAAAGATTTTTATAACATTAAATTCAATTGAAGTTTATTTTCTCATGCTGGTTTACTAGACTGATCCACGTGTTATTTTATTATAATGCTTAGGTCAAATCGAGCATATTTATTGATTCAATTTGGATACTGGAGCCTTCAAGGGATGAGTTAGATACCTCTAAGTCGTATTCACGTATATTCTATTTTTCCCTACATTGGTTGTTTATATTTATCAGTAATTATGATGACATGTTGTTATAACTGTTCAGGCCGTTGATTGATTAATTGATTCTGGTTAATATATGTATAATAAAGTTATGTTTTTCTTTTGTGAAGATCATTATTATATTATAGACTACTCCTCACGTTGTGAGATTTTGTTCTCTTTTTTTTGCTCCAACAATCTGTCTTTCCGGCACTTGGAGGATCGACATGTGAATACCGTGGATGTATTAATGTCAATTTCTGAAGATAAAAAGGTGGGTCATTACAATGTGATATCAAAGCTTATGTTGAGTGAACACCTAGGATTTGGTGGGGAAAACTCAATTAAGATAAGGTAAGCGAGACCCTAAGATGAGTTGGAGTGTATGTGCATATATATGAGAGTGTATTTGTCAGTGATATAAAAAAATTATATTATGTTGATTTATCAATTGAGTGGTGTATTAATTTTAGTAGGTACAAAAGGAACAACTGCATCAATGAGGGATTCTAAACACATACAAGGCAAATGGACACGATATTGTTTCGAAATTAGATAAATGAAATAATTTTACCAAGATTATATTTTATATATATAATAATAATTATCAAAAAAATATTATAATTATTAATGGTGCGTTTGCTTATAAGAAAATGATAACATTTAATTATTATTATTTATTATTTGATTAGTCATGCTCACCTAGTTAGGAGCAATGGCTATTATCTTTTGATTGAGTAACTGTGCCTAACCAGTTTATAGGCATTGACTATTATGGCTGATTAGGAGCAGCTATATCTTTTTCACTGCATAGGTTAGGTTGATTAGTAATTGTGGAAACATTAAAAATGAACACCTTGTGAAACAGTTTCTCAGTTTGATTATAAGGCATTTAGGAATAATGATGAGTTAAAATTTAATTTTAATTAAAGTTCTTTGGTAAAATCTGTACAAAGATAAACAATAGTGAATTGATCTTATATAGAAAGTAAAATTATACAAGTATGATTTATAAATATAGTTTATAAATAAGGATTTGAAGTGAGAATTTGAAAACTTAAATTCTGGTGTTTTGAAAATTGTTTTCCAAGTTTGGAAGAAAATGATATAGTATTTTTGTGGCAGTAATTTTAAATAGAAATGTTTTAAAATGGATTTTAGAGGATAGAAAGCACTGAATTCACTTTGATCGCTGAAAAATAAATTAATGATAACTATAGCATCATCGGCGTTCATTTTCGAGTTTCTAAGTTAAAGATTGCTACCGTAGGAATTTGCTTTACAATTGTTTGATGAAGAAAAGTTGGTTTTAAATTCTAAAAGTATGATCTGATATACAAATGGGATACACTCACACACTCACACACACACACACACACACACACACACACACACATATATATATTATTTCAAAATGAATTGAAATTAAATCGAGTGTTTAAATTTTGAAATTTTCGATCAAGTGATATAATAGACTCATGGATCTTATCCATTTAGATAATTTGGGTTGCGTATCTCATTTTGAGGTGATGTTTAGCAATTTTCATTTATGAAAATAAAATGGAATTTTTGATGATTTTGGATAGTCTAAAACTCTTGAATGGATATTATAACTTAGGCTATGTATTTTGTGAAATTATAAGTAGATAAGTTTTATAACTTGTAAATTTGAGAAAATATTAAGTTAAACCAAATTTTAAATTTGTTGGATATTCATGTTAGGAAAAGAAAATTTGAATTTGAACCATGAAGCAATTTAACTTAAGTAAAGTTATATGAAATGTTTTATGAGATGGTTAGTCAGTAAATTTAGTATTAAATGAATATTACTAATATAATTTAATGTGATTTAAAAAAGAATGTTATACAATTATGGACTTTAGTTTTAAAGTGGATAATAAACATAAATGTGCTTTATAAAATGTTTAAAATAAATTTAAGTATGAAAGGGCTTTAAGGATGAAGTTTTGGCTTTTTGAAATGTGTATAAACTTGAGTTTTGAAAGTGATTGATTTACATAAGGGGTATTATAAGATGTTGGTGGACTTAAATAAGGGTTTTATGAAATAGTTCATAAATAATTTTAGCCTTATGGGGAATATATAAAGTAATTATAAATGTGAATTAAAAATAATTGATATAGTTAACAAGAGTAAATTTCAAATTGAACTATGAGAAGAAATTTAACTTAAACAAAAATGACTTATGAAATGGTTTGTAAACAATTTTAGTGTTAAAGGAAATACTATTGGAAAATTAAGTGTGATTTAAAATTAATTGTGGATAAAAGGGAAATCGATGTAATTGCGAATCTTGATATGGATTTTTGATTCGATTCTAAAGTTCTCTATCATAGTTGACGGCTTTGTAAGGAGAACGGAGGGTTCTAATCAAGGAACTGTATTAGGGTCTGCACTAGAGTGGTTGAGTTAGCGATACTAGTTTGGAAGTGAAGTTCATATGATCGAGTGAGCGATCGGATTTGATATTACATACGGATGGTATATGTATATTGTACGGGATTTAATAAATTATATGTTGTTGATATTATAATTTGCAAGTTGTATGGTTGAATTATATGTGTAAGTAAGATTCAGGTTCATGGAAGCAAAAGCTAGTTTGATACTTTTGGTTTCGTGAGGAGAGTTTGATTGCTCAACTAATAGGCACATGTTTATTTTTTGTTTGGTTTGATGATTTCATGCCCAGATATAGAAGGCCACTTGGCTTCTGTTTTTTTGTTGGTTTAGACCCATAGTGTCGATCAAGGCGTACAAAGGAAATGCTACCGAAATTTTCCGTAACTTCGAAAGATTTAGAAATTTAACAATACATTTCAACTAATTGATTTTGAACAGTTTAAGGTTTTATAGGCATTTTTACTTTCGGAATTTCGGGGACAAAACTATTTTATGGGGGTAGAATGTAACAACCCAAAATTTTGGTCATTGGATTTCGAATGTTTAATTAATTTTAAATATAAGAATTATTTAAGTAATGGAATAATTGGTCTTAAAAGGTTTGAACTTGAATTCAAATATAATTGTTGTTTAAATTATTTGAATTATGAATTAATGATTGAATAGTGATTTGAATATTTGGATTTTATATTGAATATTAATTGAATGGATTTAACGGTCCTGTTTAACTCCTTTTAAATTAATAAATAATAGCAGCAAATTCATTTGTAAATCTATTTACAAAATAAATGGTTCGATAAATAATAAGACATTTTTATTTTATTATATCTACCCGATTTTTGTTGAGGTATTTTTAATTCAATTATTTGATTTTCCTATAATTTTAATTTGAAAATTATTTAAACTATCATTTGACGATTTATTGGCAAACGACGGCATTTTTTTGATTTTAGAGAATCCAACAAGCAGTGTATATTAAATTTGTTTTGAGGTCGCGTTGTTGTTCTGAGTGCGACCGTATTTTTGTTTATATCGTTCGTAGCTCGTACGCTAATTAATTTCAGTGTGGCGAAATACGCAAATTTTTTGTTATAAACCAAACTTAAACACTTTAGCTTGCTCAATACCCCCCTTATCTCTTCATTGTTCTATCTAGTGAGTTAAAATCAAAGAAAACATTGAAAAGCCCTCTTTAAAAATTCAAAAATAAAATAAGGTGATTATTGCAAAATAATGAAGGTTAATTCTTTAAGCTTGTCAAGGGCTGATCTTCTCGTTTTCATATGTTGGAGGGTGCTCGACCAGGGTTTAAGGTGTTCGACATGTTTAAATAGCTTGCAAAGGCAACTAGGGTTTTGAAATTCTCGAAGGGGAGTTTGGTGAAGCGAAGCTTGGATTTGAGATTTTTGTAGAGTTTGGCATCTCTAGCCGAGCTTCTGGAAGGTGAGGTCAATAGAGGTAGGTTGGGTTGATGGTACGGATGTTGGGAAGGGCTGCAGGCCGTGAATGCAGGGAAGGTGTGGTCGTGTTGAGGTGATGATGGTTTGGTTCGTCTCCCTAAAAGAAGAGCGTTGGCGGTGATCGTGTTGACAGAAGGTGGAGCTTTGGGTGGTTAAAGTTTGGTCATAATGGGTTATAAGGTTTAAGAAGAGGCAGGAAGTTTGGATGAGGAAAATCATCAGTGGAGGGGATTAAATTATTAAAAATGTAATTAAGTACTAATTATATTATTTAATCCGAAAATCTTATTTAACCCATATCTTTTCCATTCGAGGTCAGAATCGCATGCGGTCAGTTACGTTGTGCTCGTGGAATCGTTATCTACATTATGGAGATGAATAAGTTGAGATTGGAGCCGGTAGAATTTCAAGCTAAAATTAAATGCAGTTCGATTTTAGATGGAATAGGAACGCTTCGAAAATAACTGGAACTTTGGCGAGTTTAACTCACCTTTTTGGTTAATCCGTAAGATATATAATATGTAAAACTTACTATTTTTGTTTGCTTGAAATTATTGGCCATTTGATTAAATATTTGCTTTTACAAGCAATTGTTATTTAAAATTGAAATACAAGAAATTTTTCGAGGAATCCTGTTTTCTCATCGTACTAATTAAATTTTCAGTTATGTATTCCTATTGATTTTTATTTTAGTTATAACATTTTTTGTAGATTGTTAATCGCCGAGTGTTGATTATTTAACACTATTAGTTATGACATTGTTATATATTCAACCTTAACCCTTGTAGTAATAAAAATCAATAACAACATTGAATAAGTGTTATAGTGGCTATTGGCCTTAATTTAGTATTTTGAAATACTATTAACTGCTGTTATATACTCAACCTTAACCCCCCAATCAGTCACCAATTACCTTATCCCTAAGCAGAACCCTATCGAGATTCCACCTATCAAGGCTAATACCTAGCCCATTGGCCATTTAATACTTCATTTAGAGAAAAGCGGTGAGCCCTCAAATAGCCGCTTAATATCTCAAGACCCTGAAGCAGGCCCTTCATATTATGACCCATGCTAATAGTGACATCTCACATTAGTCCGACTATTTGTAGGAACTGGTAGTCAGATTAGCTTGGCAGATTTACTTAACAGAACTTGGGACAAACCTCACGCCATAACAAATATTTATCGTAGAATATGTCTCACATTAGCCCCAAAGTCACACTATTGGTAGCCAGATTAGCTGGAAAGACTTCTGTGTGTCTTTTGAGTAACCTCGCTCCCTATGACTTAGCCACAATTTAAATACTCTCCATATATATAATACTCATCTCACCATTTCATAATTAAGACCTTACAAGGAATCTTCCTTATTATGCCTTAAAATATTAATTTCTTCCTACGGGGGAATCAATGACAATCGTTACCTAATTAATTACCCAATTATATGCTACACTTATACATTTATTATGCTTATAGAAACAAATATATATTCATGCTTAATAAATTCTATGTGTGCGATTCATACGCCCTAAACTGGGGATAAATGTTAATTCCTTTAACCATAATACTAATAAAAGTCCTTTCCCCTATATTTCCATGATTTCAATATCCATAACAAGGATTAAATATTCATATCCAAAACTATAATAGATAGACTTGTAAATAGAAAGAGTAACCCAATTTATTACATCAATTCCATGGAATATCCAAAACAATAGGAATTGCAATTCTAACTTCATATTCTATTTCAACTCCTCTTTTACAAAGAAATAAGTGAAGGAGTATGGAATAAATGGTGCAAACACGAACATGATTCATGCTTTACACCCTTATTTCATTGTTGAAAGCCTACAATTTGAATCACAAAAGGATGAGAAGTGGAATAGACTATGAAATTATCAAAAATTGCAGAAGCAGTATAAATTCCATCTAATTATTAGAATTTCCATCCAGAATTGATATTTCAAAATAAAAAGGAAATTTGATGGATTTTATCTATTTCATTTTCGAAATCCCAAAATCTCTAAGGCATATTCATACACACACACACACTAATCAATTAATGAAATAAAAATACCAAGGCTTGCACTCACTGATTATCCTTAGCTTTTCCTGTATGAATTTGCAACGTCGAAGCAACTCTTTTCCAGATCTCCTTCTTTTGATATATATACACAACGAAGGATAGGATATATATGTACATGTAATTTTATTAGATTTAAAGAGATTGGAGGAGAAGTGAATAGATTAAAAGAATAATTAGAAAATGATTAAAATCCTTACCTGAATTCCTGATTGAATCTCCGAAACTAACTGAATAGAGAAAATTGGAAAAGGTTCGAGGAATTCCCTAAATATTTAGAATAAAAAGTGGAGGGGATGTGGTCCTACTTATAAGAGTTGAAATGCACCAGAATCATTGGATGAAGTTAGGTGAAAAACGGATAAATCTAGAGCGTTTAAATGTGGAAAAAACCTAGCCGCCATCTTGAATAGTGGTCGACCACCCCCACTTGACCAGTCGACCACTTGGGTCGAAGACATCAACCTCTCCACTCATTTGGGGTGCACTAATTTGTTTCTATTGCTCGTTTATTTTATTCCGTAGTTAACTTTTTACGTTAATTGTTTAACTTAATGTTTAACTTAACCCCCAAGTAAATGAACAATTGATTTTGGAATTCAAATCTTAGACTTATATACTTACTTGAATTTGAATTTGAATTAAATTAGTTTAAATCTGTAAACTTCAATGCTCGTAACTTCTTTGATTGAGCTCCATTTTTAACCTATCGTGTATGAAAACAAATTAGAATTTTTGCGATGAGCGCAACGTAATAACTTTCATGGTCAAATTCCAACTTTTATAAAATTTTCATTTTCAACCCTACCTTGTTTAATTTAAGTCACTCTCTTTATAGTTTATTTTATGGGGTGTTACATTCTTCCCCTCTTAAAAAAGAATTTCATCCTGAAATCTTTTAAGGGGTGAACAGCGTCATGCGCAATAACATCCATGTTGCACAACCATCTACTCAACCAAAGTGCAATGCGATTGTGTACTGCAGATACACTATAATGTGCTCAATCCTAGCGTCAATGCGTAATCGTGCCATGCAAGTATGTATGTAAATAACCTAAACATGCATAAAAATTTCTACATGGGTGTAAAGTGATTATGAAAAAGTGTGACGATCATCACTTGCCATCTAATCTAGCAACTACGATGCAACCAAAATCCTTGTTTTGGAGAGAAATTTTACTAGTGAAAAGCTCTGGATGAGTGTTCTTCATCTTCTCTTCGGCATCTCGTGTGCTTTCCGCTGGGTTGTCTCCTCATTGTATTTGGAATAGCATAATTATTTTATTATGAGTCTCCTAGTTCCATTCTCCAAAATGTGTGTGGTGGCACGGAGTCACTAATTCCCCAACTGATGAGGCTCAACTCTAATAGCAGTGTCATGAAGGCATTTTCTAAAGTGAGAAATGTGGAAAACATTTTGAACTCCTACCGATTTGTTGGAAAGCTCCATTGGATAAGCAAGTTTTCCCATCCTTTCCAAAACTCTGAATGACCCAACGAATCTAGGAGCTGATTTTCCAGACTTGTCAAACCTAGCAACTTTTCTAAGAAGGGAGACTTTGACAAATACCATATCTCCAACCTCAAACTGAAGCTCTTTTCTTCTTCTGTCTGCCTAAGATTTCTGATGGTCTTGTGTTGCATTCATTTGTCGCTTGATCAACTCTACTTTTTTCGTGGTATCATGGATCATAATAGGTCCAAGTAATAATTTATCGGTGGTTTCCCACTGGCAACTTGGCAATTTGCATGGACTCCCATAAAGTGCTTCAAAAGGGGCTATACTAATCGTCGCTTGATAGCTATTATTATATGTGAACTCTAAAGGTAGATGTTGCTCCCAATGTCCTTTGAAATCAAAAACACATGTCCTCAACAAGTCTTTCAAAACTTTTCACCCTCTCCATTTGACCATCAGTCAGTGGATGATATGCAGTGCTAAGATTAAAAGAAGTTTCCAAAGCTGCTTGTAGGCTGCTCCAAAACTCACTAGTGAACAAAGGGTCCTTACCACTAACTATGCTCATAGGAGTTCCATGCAATTGAACTACCTCCTTGATGTTGATCTGCATGAGAGAAGTGGCAGTTCTACTGTTCCTAACTAGAATAAAGTGGGCATTCTTAGTCAGTCTATCAACAACAACCCAAATAGCTTCATTACCCCTCTGACTTCTAAGCAGTCCTTCCATAAAATCCATCAAAATATGCTCCCACTTCCAAGTTGGAATTTCCAATGGTATTAACAACCCTCTAAGCTTTCCTTTCTTAACTTTTACACTCTGATATGTCAAGCATTTAACAACAAACTCTGCTACAATCTTCTTTATTCCAGGCCAAAAGAAAATCCTCTTCATTTCCTTATACGTCTTGTCTCCTTCGGGGTAAATGGTCATCTTTGAGTGGTGACATTCCATAAGCACCTCTCTCAACAAACTATTAACCATTGTGACACAAAGGCGTCCAACTCTTCTTATCCATCCTTTCTCATCAACCGAATACCCACCAGCATAGAGAAAATGCTCTCCCTTCCTCAACATTTTCAAAATCTCTACTAACTTCTCATCCTTCACTTGCTCAAACCTTATGTGGTCTATCAAGATTGGCCTAATCTCCATAACTACTAAAAACCCTTGGATGGGTTCTGTTGGTGGTTGGAAGCTAAAATTTGATAGGAATTCCAACTTCCTCCATTCATGTATAACACTAAGTGTAGCATGCCACCGACTACGGGTGTCGGCAACTACGTTACCTTTACTATGGGTGTATCAAATATTAAAGTCAAACGATGCTATATATTTCTTCCATCTATGCTGCCTAAGATTGATATACTTTTGGAAAAACAGGCATTTGGGTGATTTATAGTTAGTAAATAACTCGAACCTTTCTCCCAAGAGATAATGCCTCCACAACTTATGAACTAGATATCTTTTCTCAAGATTCTTCAGTTGCCTACTAGCATAAGCAACTACTTTTCCTTCTTACATTAAAACTACTTCTAACCATGTGCCACAAGCAACTGTGAAAACCATAGATGGTTTGATCCCATCGGGAACAGTGAGCATATATGCATTAGTCAACTACTCTTTAAGATTCTCAAATGCCTTAGTGTATCAATCGTCCAAAGAAAATACTTGATTCTTTTTAGCCAAATGGGTTAAGTGGGCTTCTATTCTTACAAAGTTCTTGATGAACTTTCTATAGTAACCTGCCAACCCGAGAAAACTTCTAACCTCCAACGCATTTCTAAGAGTCTTCCACCCTAGAACAGCTTCTAGTTTAGTGGGGTCTCCTTCCAGTCCTTGCTCAAAAACAATATGTCCAAGGAATCTAACTTCTTTTCTCCAAAAGTGGCATTTAGCAAATATGGCCTTCAGTCGATGCCTTCTTAAGGTTCCTTATACCTCTCTCAGGTGGTCCTCATGCTCCTCTTTACCCTTGGATAAAAACAAAATATCATCTACGAACACAACGATGAATTTATTAAGTTTCCCTCTAAATACCCGACTCATCAAATCCATAAAGTATACTGGGGCATTCATCAATCCAAAAGGCATCACTTTCCCACTCATAAAGTCCATTTACTGTGCGAAATGTGATCTTCGACTTGCTTTCTTATGCAATCATCAACTGATGGAATCCAGTTGCTAAGTCTAGTTTAGGTAACTTTAGCTCCTCTAAGCTGATAGAACAAGCTATCCATCCTAAGTAAAAGGTACATATTCTTCCTTGTCAACTTGTTCAACTCCCTATAGTCGATGCAAAGTCTCAATGAACTGTTTGCTTTAGTGGCAAAAACAATAGGGCCTCCCCAATGTAAAGTACTTCGATGGATGAATCCTATCTTTAATAGCTTAGAGATTTGCTTATCCATTTCTCTTATTTCTTTAGGGGCCATGTGTCTTAAAGGAAAAGTGACTAGCTTTCCATCTTTCTCCAAATCTATTCATAACTCGGTCTCCCTTTAGGGTGGGAGACTCGAGACTTCCTCAAAGACATTAGGAGATTCAAAAACCATGGGTACGGATGATAGCTCTCCAATAATAGATTTAGTGAGTACAAATGGCTTAATTCAACTAAATCTTAGGGTGTACAAAGAATTTCTAGGTTATCGTCTCCACAACTTCTTAATCATACAACCCTTCTATCACAATCAAGAATTGCTCCATAGTATGCTAACCAATCCATACCCAAGATAATTATATACTCCTTAAAAATTTAAAACGTACGCATTACATATGAAATCAATGTCCTACATGTCCAACACTAGGTCTTTGCACATTAAAAAAAGATATGTCAAACCCCCAATAGGATTAGAGACCACTATTAGGTTTGTGACAATCCAGGTTTGAAGGTTTAAGAAGTTTACTTCATTCCAAGCTATAAAGGAATGTGATGCTCCTAAATCTAATAGTGTACTAATTAAAACCCCGAAATAAGAGTTATACCTTCTAATGCTACCTTCCCTTGGTCTCTCGGTGGTCTACTTACAATAGGGACGACTTTAATAGCATAGATTTATCTGCTTGATCCTTTCTTTGGCAACTTAGGGCATTGATACTTGAAATGCCCTTCCTTGTGGCAATTAAAGCACTTCACTTTAAAAGCTTCCTTCATTAGACTCACACTGCAATCTTTAGATTCATGATCTTTTTTCTGGCATCGCTTGCACACCCTGCCATCTTTCTTAAACTTCCCCTTTGACTTCTTATTGGCCCAAAAGCTTCCTTTTTTGGACCGTCCTTGCTTTTCGCTAGGTTCAGCCTTTTCCTTTTCTGCCTCTTTATCATCCGCATTGGTCATGTGTAGCGTGCCATCTCCACCAACATCTTAATTTTGGCACCAATGGGTATTTGGGTCAAAAAAATTTCTCTCGGTGGGGAATTTAGCCCCTTCATGGCCTTTTTCATAAGTGTAGCTATCAAGCTCATCTCGAATTTAGCCGGATTTTTAAAACTTAGTAATGTACTCTTTTATAGTGGAGTCTCCTTGCCTAAGCTGAATGAATTTCTCCAATTGTAGACTCATTTCTTCATTAGAAACAAACCTTATCTCAAATCTGTTATTGAATGCATCCCGCAAAAAATCCTTCCAGTGTTTTCCTCAATCGTCAAGTTCCACTAATCTAAAGCTTCTCCTTTGAGGTGCCAAGCTGCCATCCTCCTCTTTAGCTGAGCTTCCCAACCAAGCTTTCTCAATATCTTCTTGTAGTCATTAACCCATGTTTTAGCTTCCAGATATCCCTCTGCTACAGAGTATGACTTCACTCCCATATTAAGAAATCGTTACACAATTTAGGAAAGCCCATAAGATAGGGTGCTGCATCTGTAGGCGGAGCAGTAAGTGCCATCGTTGTAGCTGGAGGAATTGGAAATTGTCAACATTACAGATATATTGTTTAAACCATTCCCACATTCCACGAATGTGAGGTCTTCCATGGGCAGGAATTCCAGTGTTGGATGAATATTAATTATCAGCCATATCAACTATTTGTAGGCTAAATCTTTAGTGATGATTTTCTAAGATGGTATTATATGCTGAAAGAAAATGTGTGTATGCGTATGTTCAAGGAAATAGGGGTGTGTGTGTATAACAAGAATTTTTTTGAAAATCCTTTTTGGAAACCTTTTCAAAAATAACAAATACGCCACCCATACATATAGTTTCCATATTGATAAGGTAATGTAAGCTCTGATACCACATGCAACAATCTACCCCTACCTTGGAACAGGCCTAAATTTCAAATTAGAAAAGGCCCTACGAAATATAGATCCATTCTGAGCTTGGCTGTTAGTTGGAAATAGAAGCAATAGTGCATGGAAATAACTATTCTTTAAATAGATGGACTAAAATATAATATCAAATTGTTTCCATTTATTTCAAAACCTTATGAAATGTAATAATACAATACATCATCAAACTATATAGTAAAATTTGTTATCATTTATCCAAAATATATGGGTACAACAAGAAACAACATAAAAGATAGTAATAACTACCACAAATATAAGCCGTTCCACCTTCAAGCATCGTCGCTATCATCACTCCGTCCTTAACTATGTTGTAATGAGGAGGGAGTCAGAACAACAAATGTCTGGTGAATAAAAACCTCGAGCCTTACCATTTCAGTACTTGAGTAGTATATTTTAAAATAAGAGTATGTTTTGCGTACATAAAACCATTTAGTACTTCTTATAGGGAAAGGAGGCGGGTCCACAATCAACTACTTAATAACTTCCATTCCCGAAGTGGGTTTCAAAATCCAATAACTCAAATCCTACGTCATAAATATCTAACAATAAGAGAGATAGTACCCAAGCTCCTTAATACCTTTTATTGGAAAATAGGCAGACTTTGGTCATTTATGACTTCAATTGAGGCAGACTCCATCATCTAATACATATTCCCAAAGCGGACTCCTCCTCGGTGACTGTCTGGCTGATATCGCATGGAATCTCTTAATACACTTAATACTTCTTTATGGAAAGGCGGACCCTCAATCACCCACTTAATACCTTATCCCGAAGCAAACCTTTATCGAGATTCCACTTATCGTGGCAAATAAGTAGCACTTTGGACATTTAATACTTCATTTAAAGAAAAGAGGCGGGCCCCCAAACAACCACTTAATACCTCAAGACCTTGAAGCAGGCCTTTCGTATTATTACCCATACTCATCATGACATATCACATTAGTTCGACCATTCGTAGAAACTGGCAGCTAGATTAGCTTGGCAGATTTACACCACCTTATTTGGAATTAACCTCGTGTCATCACAAAGATTTATCATAGGAGATGTCTCACGTTAGCTCCAAAGTCATATTGCTGGTAGCTGATTAGCTGGGCAGACTTCTATGTGTCTTTTGACTGACCTTGCATCTTAACGACTTAGACATAATTTAAATTCTCTCTATATATAATACTCATCTTATCATTTCATAATTAAGGCCTTACCAGGAATCTTCTTTATGAAGCCTTAAAATATTAGTATCCTTCCTAAAGGGGAATCAATGACAATTATTACCTAATTAACTACATAATTCTACACTGTAATTATATGTTTATTATGCTAACAGAAATAATATATATTTATGTGTAATAATTTCTAAGCGTGCAGTTCATACATCATAAACTAGCATTAAATGTCAATTCCTTCAACCATAAAAATAATATAAGTCGTTTCCCTTCAGATTCTCAAGATATCAATATCCATAATAAGGATTAAATATTCATATCCAAAACTGCAATATATAAACTTGTAAATATAAATGGAAGCCCAATTTATTACACATGTTCAATGGAATATCCTAAACAATAGGAATTGCAAATCTAACTTCATATTTATTCAAGTCCTCTTTTACAAAGAAATAATCAAAGGAATTTTGTATGGAATAAGTGGTGTAACTACAAATAGGATTCGTTCTTTACATCCTTATTTTATTATTAAAAACCTACAATTTTGAATCAAAGAAGGAGGATAAGTGGAATAGACTATGAAATTATCAAAAATTGCAGAAACAATATAAATTCCATTAAATTAACATAAATAATTGAGAATCTCCATCAAGAATTGATATTTCGAAATAAAAAGAAATTTTGGGGGATTTTATCAATTTTGTTTTCGCAGTCCCAAAATCCCTAAGGCATATTCAAATCTGTAGATATATACTAACTAATTACTGAAATAAAAATACTAAAATTTCCACTCATAAATTATCCTTAGCTTTCTTGTATGGATTTGCAATGCCATAACTCTTTTCCAGATCTCCTTCTTTCGATATATGGACACAGCGAATGATAGGTGTATATATATGTATAATTTTGTTAGATTCAAGGAGGTCGGAGGAGAAGCGAAAAGATTAAAAGAATAATTAGAAAAGAAATAGAATCCTTACCTGAATTCCTGATTGAAATATCGAATCTAACCGAAAAGAGAAAAAGGCAGAGGTTTAAAGAATTCCTCAAATATTTATGAATAAAAAGTGGAAAGGATCGGGTCATATTCATTGGAGTTGAAACGCAGCAGAAGTGTACGATCAAATTAGGTTAAAAAAAAGGGATAAAAATGGAGCGTTTAAATGTGGAAATACCCTAGCCGCTACCCTGAATAATAAGGGTCGACCATCCCCCTTTCATCGGTTAACCGTTATGGCTCGACTGCTTGGGTAGAGGTGTCGACCATTCCACTCATTTGTGGTGCGTTGATTTATTTCTGTTGCTCATTTATTTTATTCCTTAATTAACTTTTAACTTTAGTTATTTAACTTAACATTTAACTTAACCTCCCAGTAAACCTTCAGTTAATTTTTGACATTCGAAACCTAGTTTAAATACTCATTTGAATTTGAATTCGAACTAAATTGATTTAAATCTAAAAACTTCAAATGCTTATAACTACTTTATTTGAGCTCCATTTTCAATATATTATATATGGAAACGGATCAGAATTTCACCACGAATGCAATGGAATAATTTTCGTGGTCAAATTCCAAAAATTATAAAATATTTGTTCTTAACCCTATCTTTCTTAATTTAATTCATTAAATTTATTTATGGTTGATTTTACAGGGTTTTACAATGGGGGAAGGAAGATTTTGTTTGGAAAGTCAGTTTTGAATTGGAAAGGAGAGAAGGTAAATTTAGCAGATCCAAATATCCTCATTTTACTCCTTTCTCTTGTATATATAGACTATCTACCCCCTCTCATTTTTGTTTAGATTTTTGGTTCCTCCACCCTACCTTCATTTGTTGAGTATCCCAAGGCACACTTCCCTTTTAATTTTCAAACTAAAATTATATAGAAATCAATAGTTATAATGTGGTGTTCGTCTCTTGTTTGTTGCATATTCAATGACGTTTTAGATCGATTCTAAGGAGTTTTGGATTCAACGTTCAAGGTGCACATTCAAGGTTACAACATTGGTAATTTTTGATGTATTCCATGTTTACCTATGTTAATATACATGTGTAGATAGAATCCTTCTTTTATCACAACATATATGTGTGTGTAGTATTTATGAATTTTTTTCAATCAATTTTAAAAAGTTATATTTGTTCGAAAGTAAAATATTTTACAACATTTTAAATTAAAATTGGAATTTTATAATTAATGTATGTGTATATTACATATAGATTAATTTATAAATTCATATTCACATATTTAAATGATTTTTAATTTTTTATATGTATACAGACACATATATATTTATAATTAATCCAAAATTAAAATGATAATTTAGTATGTATTTCAAACCTTTAACTAAACTAAAAAAAATTATACATAAAATCTATATAAGATTTATGTTAATAAAGATTCTTTCACAACATCGCACTGATTTTGTAAAATAAAAAATTATTTTATCTGAACTTACTAGCAAAGGCACCACTTTTTCCTGATAATATTTTATTGATCTCCCTCTCTCTTCCATCCATCTAGTAACACGTAACATATCCATATGTCATGTCCCAATTGCTCTGAATGCTTGGTCATGGTGGAGATTAGAGGTTGGTGGTGATTTGTTAAGAAAAGAAGTATGTAGAAGAAAGAAAAGAAGATATGGAAGCAAGAAAAGATATAGAAGCAAGATTTGTGAAACAGCTTGATAGGAAAAGGCTTACTGGGATATGTGGAGATGAAGATCAAAGTAAGAATAACAAGCAGAGAATTAGAAGGAAGTAGCAGATGATCAGAAGAAAGTAGGTGATGAGTTTGATTGTATAAGAAGAAAGAAATGTAATAGAAAAGAGAGAAGAAATAGCTGTAATGACATAAATTGTATATAGAAACGAAACCTGTTATTTCTTATTCATTACCATCTTTACACTTGCATAGTTATATTTATAATCTAAATTAGAACGGCTATATTTTGCCAGCTCGTATTCTCTTTGACGCATTCAACCTCTCAAACCAAATTACAAAGATTATTTCCTGCTCCACTAGTATGTATCACTTTGCACGTACACACACATGCACAACATGCACACAGTGATACGCCCATAGTTCTTCATTCTTCTTCAGCAATACCATCATTTTGCTTTCTCCTTGCCTAGCTAAAAGACTGACATCACCTCTGATGACACGGTGGCTAGAATCTGGTGAACCCCTTAGAGTCTGGCTTTGAGTTTAATTTGCTGCTACTGACAAGTGCAAGAAGCCTCTGGTAATTACATTTCCCTGCCCATTCAAGAACAGACCTTTTCCTAAGGTTTAATATGGGAAATCTTCGGATCATAGGCCAATAGTCTTCCCGCTTTGCTTCCTCTTCATCTCTACCTTTCTATTTTACCAAAATCTATACCACGGCCTTACCCTCTCTGGGTATCATTGTTCGATCTAGTATCTTTTCTGTTTCCTCTACTTCTTTTGCTTCATAACTAGGCATATCTTCTTACATTACAACATGGCTATCCACTTTCTTTTTCAATTGTGAAACATGAAATACAAGATGTATTTTTATGTGATCAGCCATATTAAGTTTGTATGCTACTGTCCCAACTTTTGCCTCATTTTGGTAAGGATCATAGTACTTAGGGGATAACTTGTGAATTTTCTGATTTCTGGCTGTAATTCTTTTATATGGCTGCAACTTCAAATGCACCCAGTTCCCAATCTAAAACTCACTTTTTTTTCTTCGTAGATCAGCATACCTCTTCATTCTTTCTTGTGACGGCTTCAAACTATTATTTAAGAATTCCAGTGTAAGATCCCTGCGGAACAAAATTTGCTCCACCCGTTCTACTTTAGCTGTGTTAGGAAGATAAGACAATAAGGTAGGTGGATCCAGTCCATATACTACTTTGTATGGAGTAGTATTTTCTTAGGACTTCCATGTTGTATTATACCAGTATTCTGCTAAGGCCAACCAGTTAGCCCATTCATGTGGTTTGTGTGAAACAAACCACCTTAAATATCCTTCCAATATTTTTTTGACAATCTCGGTTTGCCCATCACTTTGTGGGTGGTAGGCCAAGCTCATTTTTAAGCTACATCCTTGTAATTTAAATAACTCTTGCCAGGAAATAGTAGTAAACAATGCATCCCTATCACTTACAATCGACTTTGGCATGCCATATAGCTTAAATACCGCATTGAAGAATACTTTTGCAACTTCCTTGGCAGTATATGGATGGATGAGAGGAAAGAAGTAGGCATACTTACTTAATCTATCAACTACCATAAATATGACAATACACTTGTGGCTTTTAGGTAGGCATGTGATGAAATGCATAGCTATGTCCTGCCATATATTTTATAGTATGAGCAAAGGATTTAAAAGCCTTGGCATTAAAACATTCTCTTTTTTGGACCTCTGACATATATCACATGATTTGACAAAATTCTCGACGGTCTTCTTGAGATGCATCCAGTAGAATACTTGCTTGATTTTTTTAATTGTTCCTTTAATACCAGTATGGCCACCCAGTGGGGTGGAATGATGCTCTTCTATGAGTATGTGCAACAGTGATTCTAGATGAAGGTCTATAGGTAACTTCCCTTTATAAAATATTAGCCCTCCTACTAGTTTATATTTGCCTTCATGCATTTCTTTGTTGTGTATTTTGTTGACATGCTGCTGGTGCCATTCTAAAGCAAACAATGTTTCCTTTAACTTTTTTAACCAAGTTGTCTGAACCACTAATATTGCTTGTACCCTTATTTCCTTACTGTTGAATTCTTCTCTCCATGATAATGCATCAGCTACAATATTCTCGTTGCCACTTTTGTACTCCACTTTGTAATCAAAACCATGCAACTTGGTAAGCCACTTATTCTGAACACCAATGTGTAATTTTTGTGATAGCAGATACTTTAAACTCTAGTGATCAGTCTTGATTACAAATTGTCTTCCCAGAAGATATTGTGACCACTTTTTAGTTGCAATTATGATGGCCATGTTTGAAATTCTTTACTGTTCGATCTTTCATGATTAATGATGAACAATTCAAGTAATAGCCTAAAGATCACCAATACCGAATATTTCACAAACAAAGTTTAATATGAATTTTTTTTTTGTTTAAGATGGCGTACCTTGATTAACAGCAGAAGATGTAGTGGCTGTCATATTCTTCTTCTGACTTCTAATAATTACTCTTCTTCTTAGTATTCGGTTTCTCTCTCTAACCCTATTTCTTTATGTGTTTCTTGATGGAGAAGAATACATCTATATACTAGGAGAGAGAGAACCCAATCCTTTATATAACATTTAACTCTAAATCTGGTACGTCTATTATATACTAATTCAACGCTTAAGATTAATCACAGACCTAATGTTCTAATTATAGAACGGTCTATTTATGACCTAATTAATCGGGTCACATTAAGATTAGAAACTGCATAACGTTAAAGGTAAATGAAACGTTCTATTTATGACCTAATTAATAGGGTCAAATTAAGATTAGAAACTGTATAACATTAAAAGTAAATGAAATGTTTGCAGTTCTAATAGCATTTTTCTAACATTCTCCCACTTGACCCGATCATTCATAATATCAATTGTTGAACATCATACTATGATAAATTGCTGAGAGTTATGGCGGTTGTGCATTATTAATTCAATGCATTCCCCCTTCCATATACTACAATACCAGCAATCCATCATTTTATACTCATAACTTATATAAAACAGCATAATGGTCCACATAATGTCTTATATCATAATGATTAAACATAGTATCTTAATAAGACTCTTTCTTGTTTAAAATTACATAAAGTACGTACTACCACATTAAAACAAGTGACGCATAATTGTATATCAGAAACATACAAAGGAGCTCATAATGTCACACATCAATTATTATTATTATTACAACCAAGACCCATTCTTTGAACATGTTCCTTAAATTGTTTTGGCTGTAACCCTTTCGTTAAAGGATCTGCAATCATAAGTTCTGTCCTGATGTGCATGATTGACACTCTTCGTTTCTGAACCTCATCTTTCACAACAAGATACTTCAGTTCCATATGTTTGGCACCTTTAGAGTGCTTATCGTTTTTTGAGAAAAACACTGCTGTAGAGTTATCACAATAAATTTTCAGCGGCTTGCTAATGGTGTCGACAACCGCAAGTCCTGAAATAAAATTCCACAACCATAATGCATGAATTGTGGCTTCATAACATGCCACAAATTCTGCCTCCATAGTAGATGAAGCAACGATAGTTTGTTTCGCACTTTTCCATGATATGGCTTCTTGAGCAAACATAAACAGGTAACCAAAAGTCGATTTTCTAGTATCGACGCATCCAGCAAAATCTGAATCGTTATATCCAATCACCTCCAATTCATTGGATCTATTATACATGAGCATGTAATCTTTCATGCCTTGTAAGTACCTTAACACTTTCTTTGCAGGTGCCAATGTTCCCTTCCTGCATTACTTTGATACCTCCCTAACATACAGACCGCAAAACTGATATCTGGTCTTGTACAGGTTTGAGCATACATTAGGCTACCAACTGCGAATGCATATGGAATTGATTCCATTTCCTTTCGTTCAACATCATTCTTAGGACATTGCATGAGATTGAATTTATCACCTTTCTGTATAGGAACTTTCCCAGGTGAACACGTACTCATTTCAAATCTCTCTAGAATCCTTTCGATATATCCTTTCTGAGACAATCCCAATATTCCTTATGATCGATCATGAATTATTTCTGTTCCAATCACATAGGATGCCTCACCCATATCGTTCATTTCAAAGTTCGTTGAGAGAAATTCCTTAGTCTCATGCAATATGCTTAAATTATTTGCAGTAAGAAAGATGTCATCAACATAATGGACTAGATAAATAAACTTGCTCCCACTGATCTTTTGGTATAAACAGTGATCAACCGTATTTTCCTTAAAACCAAAAGATGTAATAATGGTATTGAACTTTATATACCATTGCCGGGATGCTTGTTTAAACCCATATATTGACTTATTAAGTTTACACACCAATTGTTCTTTACCTTTTACAGAAAAAACCCTCATGTTGATCCATATAAACATCCTTATCAAGATCTCCATTCAAAAAGGATGTTTTCACATCCATTTGATGCAATTCCAAATCATAATGTGCTACTAATGCCATTATTATTCTTAGTGAGTCCTTTTTCGAAAAAAAAGAAAATGTCTCCTTGTAATCAACACCATCTTTCTGAGTGTAATTCTTAGCAACAAGTCTAGCTTTATACCGTTCGACATTAACACTAGAGTCGTGCTTGGTTTTAAAAACCCATATGCATCCGACTCTTTTACAGCCATGTGGTAACTCAATGAGATCCCAAACTTCATTCTGTTGCATGGATTTTAGTTCTTCTTTCATGGCATTAATCCATTCCTTTGACTCTTTACTTTCTACAGCATGTGAAAACGAAACTGGATCCTTATTGATTCCTATATCATAATCTGATTCTTGCATATAAACCATATAATCATTAGAAATAGCTGAGCTACAATCTATTTGAGATCTTCTTAATGCTACATGTTGTGGTTCATGCATATCAGCATTATGTAAGTCATTTCCTTCAGGAAGTACTTCTTCATTTATATGTTGTCCATCATCGTACTATTCTCCAACAGCTGGAACAACATTCGGAGTAATAGTAGATGGAGGAACTATTCTAGGCAATGTAACATTTATCCTTGTTTCTTTTATTTCCACTATTTCTCTTCTAGTACTCCTACAGACTTCACCTATCTCAATGAATCTCGCATTACCAGTTTCTACAATTCTTGGACTATGATCACATATCCTTTAGATTTTTCAGGGTAACCTAAAACATACTCACTAATCGTTCGAGAATCTAATTTCTTTCCATGTGGATTATAAATTCTCGCTTTCGCTGGACAACCCCAAACATGCATGTGTCTTAAGCTAGGTTTCCTGTTAGTCCATAATTCAAAAGGAGTCTTTTGAACAGCTTTACTAGGAACTCTATTCAACAAATAATTAGCGGTTTTGAGAGCATACGACCACAGATTATTAGATAGTGTAGAATCTGACATCATACTCCTAATCATATCTATTAACGTCCTATTGCGCCTTTCTACTACACCATTTTGCTGTGGTGTACCTAACATTGTGTATTGCGCACATATGCCATGACTTTTGAGGAATTTTGCAAATGGACATGGACACTGGCCTGACTCATTATATTTGCCATAATATTCACCACCTCTGTCAGACCTTATGATTTTCACCTTTTTATCTAGTTGTCTCTCAACTTCCTTTACAAACGTCTCAAGGACATTCACAGATTGAGATTTTTCATGAAGCAAGTAGACATAGCCATAACGGAAAAAATCGTCAATAAAAGTGATGAAATACTTTTCTCCATTAAAGGCTGGAGTGTCCATAGGTCCGCAAATATCAATGTGTATTATTTCAATAAGCTGGCTGCTTCGAGTGGCTCCTTTTTTATTATGTTTGGTTTGTTTACCTTTAATACAATCCACACATAATTCTAGATCATTAAAGTTCAAATTTGACAAAATTTCATTACTTACTAATCTCATTATTCTTTCTTTGGATATGTGACCTAGTCTTTTATGCCATAAGAAAGCAGAATTTTTATTCAACATGCTACGTTTGCATCCAACATTATTTATTACATTCAGCAAGCAATTCGCATAAGTGTCATTCAGTTTTAGTTTATATAAACCATCAATTAGAATACCAGAACCAATATTATCAGTATTCTTATATAAATCAAAACAACCAGATCCAAACGTACATCTAAGACCAGAAATATCCAACTTACTGACGGAAATAAGGTTTTAAGATAATAAAGGTACATAAATGGTACTATATAAGTCTAATACATATCCACTTTTTAGAACTAGACGATAAGTCCCAATGCCTTCTATTGTGGATTTCATTTTGTTTCCCATAAAGAGAAAATGATCTTCATTTGGATTTATGGTTCGGACCATAAGAAATATCTTTCTTTTCGAACCAAGGTATCCTTTTCGGACAGTCATTTTGATAATGTCCTTTCCTTTTACAGAAATGACATCGAACATTCTTTAGTTCCTTCTTTTTCTTATCCTGCCCATTCTTAGCAGGTGCCTTTTTCTTCTTGAAATGACTTGATTTCCCATTCTTTTCTTTACCAGCTTTATTACTCACAAAACTTGCTGAGTGATTCACTTGATTTTTCAAACGTCCTTCATCCTGAACAAGTCTACTGGCCAATTCATTAACATTCCACTTATCCTTTATAGTGTTATAGTTAATTTGAAAAGGTCTATATTTATAAGCTAATGAGTTCAGGATAAACTGGACAAGAAAAGAATCCTCTACTGTAAGTCCAAGGGAGTTTAACCTTGCTACAAGATTAGTCATCTCTATAATGTGCTCTTGCATAGTTCGCAACCCATCAAACTTCATGATCGTGAGTTTTGCCATAAGAGTACCAGTGAGTGACTCATCAGTTGAAAGAAAACGCTCTTTCACAAACTGCATATATTCCTTAGCACTTTCTGTTTGCGGAATTGTTGACTTGATGTTGTTAGCAACAGTTATCTTAATAAACATGAGGCTCAATCTGTTACTGCGTTTCCATGCTTTATGGCGTGATTTTTCTATCTCAGTACTAGCTGTTGTAAGAGCACAGGTTTATCATCAAGGAGTGCCAAGTCAAGATCTTGAACACCTAAATGGAAATTGACTTGTTCTCTCCATTTGAAAAAATTAACACCAGTGAACAATGTAACAGATGAAGCATGTGTATTCATGGGAACTACTGCAAATTAAATAAAAAAAATTGAAATAACTATAAGCTAATAGCTAACGCGATTCAAGTATGTACATAACAGTATAATATAACACTCCTTTGGGTGATACTATCTTATACTTAACATAATTAAATACCAAAACATAAGTAACAAATATATTCAATCAAATAAAACTGACATCTTTGGATGATTAATATTTATTTAATCAAGATATCTACTAAACCTCATCATGTCAACTAGTTATATAACAAGACTTTCGTTTGGCTAAGTTTTCAGGTTCTACCATTGTGACGCCAGTTTTTTTAATTGGTGTTATTATAACTGGCAATTTCTATCAATAATCATTATGTCACTTATGCAATAAATGATTATTCTGCTTTTGACCACTTTGGTGGGTAACAAAATCATAAATCTCATGTGCATAATTGACTTATAACACATAATTAAACATCATGATTAAAGCATAGAACAGATCAATTGCAATCATAGGAAATATTCAGTTATTGATTGGTGGCTCCGATACCAAATGTCAGAAATTCCTTACTGTTCGATCTTTCATGATTAATAATGAACAATTCAAGTAATAGCACAAGAATCACCAATACCGAATATTTCACAAACAAAGCTTAATAGGATTTTTTCTCGTTTAAGATGACGTACCTTAATTAACAGCGGAAGATGTAATGGCTGTCATCTTCTTCTTCTGACTTCTAATAATTACTCTTCTTCGCAGAATTCGGTTTCTCTCTCTAACCCTATTTCTATATGTGTTTCTTGATGGAGAAGAATACATCTATATACCAGGAGAGAGAGGACCCAATCCTTTATATAACATTTAACTCTAAATCTGGTACGTCCATCATATATCAATTCAACGCTTAAGATTAATCACAGGCCTAATGTTCTAATTATAGAACGGTCTATTTATGACTTAATTAATCGGGTCACATTAAGATTAGAAACTGCATAACGTTAAAGGTAAATGAAGCGTTCTATTTATGACCTAATTAATAGAGTCATATTAAGATTAAAAACTGCATAACGTTAAAAGTAAATGAAACGATTGCAGTTTCAAATAGCAGTTTTCTAACAGGCCATCAACTCTTTTTCATAGGTGGAAAGTGCTAAGTTTTTTCCTTGTAAAGCTTTGCTAAGATATGCCAGTGGCTTCTCTTCTTGTAATAGGATAGCATCACTACCCTGACCATTGGCATCACACTCAAGAGTTAAGGGTTTAGAGAAGTTAGTATGGGAGGATTAACTAAACATTGCTTCAGTTGTTCAAAGACTTGCCTTGCTTCTCAGTCCATTTGAAAGAGTTTTTCTTGGTCATGTTGGTCAATGCCTTGCAATCACACCATAATGCTTAATGAATTTTCTATAATATCCAGTCAGCCCCAAAAATCCTCTTAATGTCCTTAAATCTTTTGGTAGAGGCCATTCTATAACTGCTTGTACCTTCCTGGAGTCTACTGCCACACCCTGCTGCGATATTATGTGACCGAAATATTCTGTTGTATCCTTAGCAAAACTGCATTTAGATAGCATGATCATGAATTGGTTGTCCTTTAACACCAGAAATGTCAACCTTAAATGTTCTACTTGCTCAGACATGGTCTGGCTATATATTAGAATATCATAAAAAAAATACTAACGCAATTTTTCTTAAATATGGTCTGAAAATGTCATTCATGAGAGATTGAAAGGTTGAAGGAGCATTAACTAATCCAAAGTGCATAACTAGAAACTCATAATGCCGTCATGTGTTTTAAAAGCTATTTTATGCATATCATGTTAACACATTCTAATTTGATGATAGCCATAGTTTAAATCAAGTTTAGAAAAGATTTTAGAACCATGCAATTAATCAAATAAATCATCAATTAAAGGCATAGGGAACTTATCTTTAATGATGAGGGAGTCAAGACTTCTATAGTCAATGCAGAGTCTCCAAGTCCCATCTTTCTTTCCGATCATCACCACTGGGGAGAAATAGGAGCTGCTGCTGTGTCTGATGATGCCAGCATCAAGCATGTCTTTGATGATTTTCTCTAGTTCATTTTTAATGTAGTCAGAGTGTCTGTATGGTCTCAAACAAACTGGTTTGGCATCTGGCACCAGTGGAATATGATGATCATGCATTCTACTAGGAGGGAGAAATGGTTCATTACTGGTTACTTCAGGGAATTTTTACAGAATCCTTTTAATTTCAGTGGGAATATCTGCATCATCAAGCTTTGTATTGGAATAGGTAGCTACTGAAGAATATAGCATCATAGAAAGTTGACTTTGGGTATAACCCTTATTCAGAGATTTCTTATCAACTAATTTTACTTCTTGTTGATGTATGCACTGCCATACATAAACCTTTTTATTGTAAACAAATTTGACTAGCAATTTTTCGAAGTTTAAAGTGACTTCCCCCAAACTCTTCATCCATTTTCTCCTAAAATTACTTGGCAGCCTTCTAAGGGTAGTGTTAGTAGATCTACTGGCATTCTATATCCTTGGCATTTCAAGATGACATCATGGCATATTCCAGACCCTTGGAGCTTTTCTCCATTAGAAACTACCACCTCGTAATTTTTGGGGTCATCAACTTGTAGTTTTAATTTTCTTGCATGCTGTTCATCTATGAAGCTATGTGTTGATCCTAAATCTATAAGGATCTGGACTGGTTTGCCTTTATGTTGCCATGCACCTTAATGGTGGTGAGCGCTGGTATTCCATGTATTGCTTGCAATGTTATCGTATGTGTTTCTTCAGTTGTCGTTTCATTGATATTCTCCTCATCTTCATCCACAGATGATCTTCAACTTCCTCCAAATTATCAAAAGTCACAACTCCTTCTAACGCATGGACCTGTGGACTTTTACATTTGTGATTCTTATGCCAATTTTCTTTGCAATCATAACAGATATTTTGTCTTTTCATTTCAATCGGTTGGTTAGGAGTCAAGCCTTTAATTTTTGCCATATTTTCAAGATAGGTGGTATCCCATTCCTTGGGTATATGATTATTGCTTTGTTGCTTTAGACAAGAAGTTTTCTGGTTAGGGTGAGTTTTGGGTACTATACGAGCAGTTTTACTTACCTTCTTGGCTTGATTTCATACACCTTCAAACATTTAAGCAAAAGAAACTACTTCTCTAAGGTCTACGGGTCTAGAAGTCAAAACATCTGATAGGGATTTGATGGGGATTATTTGATGCAAGAATTTCTTGTACATATTCAGATGCATTAGTTGAAAATTGATTTGTTGTTGATTGCATCTTGAGTTGCTGTACATCTAATGCTAATGCAGTTAAGACATTATTCATCCCTTCAAATCTCATGCAAAGCTCTTTAGTAGAATATTCCAAACTTTGAGCAACATTTTCTAATTTTCGCAATGAATAAGTATTTCCATTGTTGATTTCCTCTTGCCTTCTCCATGCTTTATCTTGTTCTTGATTTTTTGATTCACTGTTGGAATTACTGTTGAGGCTAAAAGTCAGGCTGGTTATCAGTGGTTACCCCAGCCAGAGGCTCTGATACCACTTTGTCATGTCCCAGTTGCTCTGAATGCTTGGTCATAGTGGAGGTTGGTGGTGATTTGGTAAGAAAAGAAGTATGCAGATGCAAGAAAAGAAGGTATAGTAGCAAGAAAAGAAACAGAAGCAAGATTTGCGAAACTGATTGATAGGAAAAGGCTTACAGGGATAGGAGGAGATCAAGATCAAAGTAAGAATTGTAAGCAGAGAATTAGGAAGAAGTTGCAGATGATCAGAAGAAAGTTAGGTGATGAGTTTGATTGTATAAAAAGAAAGAAGTGTAATAGAAAAGAGAGAAGAAATAGCTATAATGACAGAAATTGTATATAGAAATGAAAACTGTTATTTCTTATTCACTCCCATCTTTACACTTGCATAGTTATATTTATAATGTAAATTACAACGGCTATATTTTTCAAGCTCATATTCTCTTTGACACATTCAACCTCTCAAACCAAATTACAAACATTATTTCCTGCTCCACTAGTATGTATCACCGTGCACGTGCACACACATGCATAGCATGCACACATTGATACGCCCATAGTTCTTCATTCTTCTTCAGCAATACCATCAGTTTTTGCTTTGTCCTTGCCTAGCTCAAAGACTGACATCACCTCTGATGACACGGTGGCTGGAATCTGGTGAACTCCCTCGGAGTTTGGCTTTGGGTTTAATTTGCTGATATTGACAATTGCAAGATGCCCTTGGTTATTAAACCATCACTCCAAAACCAAATCAGATCTCAAACGATCCATAGAAGTCCCTAACACAAACAAAATCTGAAACCATAGAGTGCATCAAGGGTATATCATGGTCTTCCCTAGTGTCATTCGCGTCGGACCAGCCATACCTAGCAGCCAGAACAATGTCCGGCACCGTCGATTTTTCCTTCAGCTCGAGCGCTACACTCAAGATTTTCCAACTCAATTTCACATCCGATGATCGTGTGCTTCCGGTTGTTGGGTCCTTCCCTAGCATTGACCGGTTTAATAGGTTGTCGTGGTCGATGCCGATTGGCGATTGTGGGTTGGGGCTTGTTACTGGTGGATTGGGCGATGGGACTATTGGAATTTGGAACCCTTATAAATTGATCGGAAGCTCAGAAGATCAAACTAATGTTGTTGTTGCCAAACCTGAAAAGCATAGAGGTCGGGTTCGAGGTTTGGAGTTCAATGAACTAGAGCTTTAATTTACTCCTTTCTTGAGCAGATGAAGGGGAGTTATGTGTTTGGAATTTGGAAAAACCTTTGGAACCTCAACTGTACCTGTCCCTTAAGAAATCTAGATCCAAGAATTGAATTAATTCTAGAAAAAGGAGTAAAATATGTTATCACTGTGGAGATTTCTTCCATCTAGCTAAGGAATGTCGTGATCCTATTAGATGTTTTGTGTGCGGTTCTTTTGATCACAAGAAGGTCGAATACTCGATGAAATTTGAATCTACTTCTAACAGGCGTATCTTTATCACCGAGCACGGTTTCTGTTCGTTCTTACATGTGAGAAACTTAAAGGAAATCCATTGGATCATCTATGGACTAAGAGGAAAGAAGGAATTGATTTTTCGAAATAAATGTTCCAGCACTTTGATGCGATCAATGCAGATAATATTGGTAAGAATTATAAACTGAAATTTGGTGATTCTGTGGATTATTTTGGGAAATATGTCTCTTCTTTAGATGGTGAAGATTCGGTTGTGGATACATTGCCAATTTATAGTGAGAATAATGGAGATTCGAGTGCTAATGAATCTTTAGATCTCTCTGTTTTGGTTCAAAGGGAGGAGCTTAATATTTTTGATTCTTTATTGTTAGATCCTGCTGTTTCACATTGTAGATTAGGCCATCAGTCTGTGAGAACCATAGATACAATTGATGATCATGGGACTACAGTCTATACTAAGGGAGAGTCTGAATCTTCAGTTCAATTGCGTTATTTGAATAAAGACTTTGTTTATGTTCATAGTAAAAAATTCGGTGCAAAATACTATGATGTGGAGCGATTCGAGTTAGTCACTAATAAACGTATTGAATGCCTTATGGACTTGGAGGATTTGGATAAGAATATTGTGTTGTTAAATAGGGCAGTTGTGAATTTTCAATGTATTGATGGTAGTATTGATGTTCCTACATCTATGGTACATTAAAACAGTCTTGAGAAGCGATTGCTTAAGTGTAGTGTTACCTTTGATACTCGGTTAGAGGATTTGGAGAGTGAAGATGTAAAAAGGGTGAAGTGGATATTGAAAGATATAATCAGATTGTAAATTATCACGGTTCTGAAGACTATGTGGTTGGGTATCCCGATGAAATGGCTGTGGGATGGAAGTCATGCTCTGATATTCTTATAGATAGGGATGGTGGAGTGGTTACAGGAAGAAACGCTGGTGTAGTTCTTTTCCAATCCGAGGCAATGGTGAACCATGTTTCTGATAAGGCTGAGGAGATTCAGGCTGAGGAGGACATTGTTTCTGATGTTCATGCTCGAAAGTTTGGTGGTGGCATTGAGTTCTCTGATGTTGATTTTAAGGCAAAAGTTGCATATCAATGTGTACATGATACAATATCGCAATGTGCACAAAGCACTTCAGCAGTAGATACATTGTTTCAAGTTGAGATTGGTGGGTTTTCTATGGTTGAGGATGGTAATACGTCAGAGATTATATCACAACGTACATGAAACATTGATGCAGTAAATGGTGTAGTGGAGTTCCGATCTGAGGTAGCGGTGAACCCTTTTTCTGATAATATAGTGGAAGTTCATGTTTTTTATGTTCAAGCTTTAAAGTTTGGTTGTGGCATTGATTTCTTTGATGAAGGTTATGAAGCAGAACTCGTACATCAGTGTGTACAAGACACTCCAACAGTAAATGCAGTGATTCAATCTAAGATTGGAGATGGTGTTGTTTTCTCTGACGATGTTAAAGTGGCAGGAGATATATCGTAGCATGCAAATAACATTTCAGCAGTAAAGGTTCAAGCTGAGATTGGATGTGGTGTTGATTCTCATATAGCGGTTTTGTAGGAGTAGATACACAATGTGCACCAAGCATTTGAGTAGTAGTGATTCAAGCCATGACTGGTGATGTCCTGTGATTGAGGGTGGTAACCCGGAAGAGGTTATATCACAATGTGCACGTAGCATTGATGCAGTAAATGGTAATGATTGCGATGTTTGATAAAAAAGCCTCAATTTTATTTCATCGTCAAAGAGAGGTAGGAGGAGGAAATCAGTTGCTGTCAATGGGGTTGTTCGTCGTAGTGTCAGGATCTGTAACAGTCATTCTTCGACTATAGGTGAGTTACCTGTTTCGAGTACTATGAATGGTACTACGAATTTAGGCTCAGGTATGGTTTCTAGGCTAAGTCAGCACTTATTCTTCATATGATTTAGGTAGTTTATCTATCAATTAGTTATGTCAGTTTGCTAGGGATATCGCTTTTGTTTTTTTTACTAATGTTGAATTAGATACTAATTATATTAGGAGTAGGGAAATAGAGAGGGCTAGATCATCTGAACTATGAGAATTATTAGCTGGAATATTAGTAGTCAAAATGATTTAAATAAATGCGATAAAATCAGAGTTTTTTTAAAGATTACTTTGTTGATATTGCCCTTTTATAGAAAATGAAAATAGATTGTCCAGATCTTCGTTTTTATATAAGATTAGATGGTTACCATTTTAGACACTGGCCATGCTTACCTTTAGTTGGAGCCTCTGGGGGTTTACTTATAGGATAGCAGGATAATTCCTTTAAACTTCTTCAAACTATTACTAAGCAACACTCTTTGCATATAATTCTCATTAACATTAGTGACAATTATTTATTGAATATTTCTAAAGCTTATGGACCAAACTCGAAATTTGGTCATCGAATTTTGTGGAGCGAATGTCTAGAGTTTAGATCAGTCGCTCCTGGATCTTGGATCATGGGCGGCGACTTTAATGTCACACATTTTTTAGGGGAACTCTTCACCCAGGGAAGGGGATTTCTCTTCTATGAAAGAATTTGACCAATTTATTATTAATACTAATTTGATTGAATCACCTCTAACTAATAGAGAATTCACTTGGAGTAATGCAGAGAATTCCCTTCTATGGCTCTTCTAGATAGCTTTTTCACCAGTGACAAAATTAAAGATAAATTTTTATATGTAGAGTCTCTGGTTTGTTGTATACATATTTTGATCATTGTCATATCATTCTTACGTGCGATCGCTATAAAATATTTAATAAAACTTTTATATTTGAAAAAAATGTGGTTATTAGAACCTATGTTCCATAATCTAATTAAAAATAAATTGATTTCAATGAATTTTTTACAAGTGAAAATTAGGCCCACGTCCTTTTAATTAAAATTAGTCCACGAAAACTCCTCCCGTCTGAAAACTTATATTTCCAATCCCTGTTTTTACTTACGGCTAAATTTATTCCATAAATACCCCTATTTACTTGTGGCGCACATTTTATTAGTGGTCGTGATTTCGATTGCAAATTTTTTATTCTGATTCAATTCGATCATTATTTTAAGATTTTATTTCGGGTTCATGGCTTTATCTTCTTCCAGGTAAAGTATTGTTTGGATTTATAGTCGATTTTGTTATTTAAGTATTCTATTGTTTATGTTAGCTGAAAAATTAATGCATGTGTATAGGATACTGTTTGATCATATATTTTGTTAGCTTTGATTAAGTTCAAATTTGTCCGGAATTATTGTTAAATATTTTACAGGCTTCTCTGCAAATAATTTGAATACGTATAGTGAAAAAGGTACAAATTACTAATAGTTGCTGATTTATCTGCACTTTTTTACAATTATTGCCCACATATCAGCAAGTAATGTTCGTTTTTTGCCGTGTTCAATTAAGTTTAGACTTCTTCTTATTTATCTGCATTTTTTTAGAGATATTGCTTACATATCAGCAAATGATATTGGTTATATATTAGCATATTAATTTTTGTGCTAATTTGTGTGCAATTTTTTTAAAATTTTTGCTTGCATATCAGCATATAATATATATATCATTGTTTTTTTATTTATTTTTTTGTAATTGTAATTCTCTTTTGCTTTTAAATTAAAGTGTTCCTGGTGATACTGGAGTGCTTGTGCTGTTGAAGTTTGGATATGATAGCTTTTCGTTACGTCTTCAATTTGATAGTTCGGTTGTTATGTTGAGAAGTGCTGTTTGTGATAAATGGAAAGAATTGAGTTCATTGCCATTTGAATTATACTATGTTAGAGATGGATTGAGAAGGAATATCGAGACTAAATCTGATCTTCAATCTATTTTGTTGTTGGCTGCTCAAAACCATGAGGATTACTTTGTTATTTTTGTTGACGTTGTTCCTACTAGTTTTTCAGCTACCAATATTAGATCAGATGTTGTTTCTTGTAGCAGTGATTCTTCATTTGTTAGTACCGGTGATTCTAATATTCAATTCAGGCGGTTATTGAGAAATGATTCCAATCAATCTGTTTTTACGGATGTTGGTCAGCAATTTCCAGGTGGTGTTACTGAATTTAGGCTCAATTTGATGATATAGTATTAAGATTGGGTATAAGCTTGATTTGGTTAAGAATGATAAGGAAAGAGTTATGGCTTTTTGTTCTCGAACAAAATGTACTTTCAGGATTCATGCTTCTATCAAGTTTAATCTTCCTGGCTATTTTGTTATAAAGAGATTTCATCCTGAACATACTTGTGGTGTTGGATTTCATGATATTAATGTCCTCCTGTTTCAAGTAAATTTATTAAGTTGTTGGTTTATGATCATATTCAAGCTAATCTGTTAATGAAGACGAAGGACATTGTTAACCTATTTCAAACTGAGTATAATATCTTTTTGAAATATTATTTTTCTTATAGTGGGAAGAGATTGGCTTTAGAAGATTTACATGGAAGTGATATGATATTTTATCACCATTTGAAGTCTTTTTGTGATGCTGTAATCGAAAGTAATCCTGGTCATCAAGCAGTTTTGGAGTGTAATCATGAAACTGCTCAATTTAAGAGGGTTTTTATTGGTTTTGAAGCTTGTGCACATGGTTTTCAATTTTGTCGGCCTTTAATATTTGTTGATGCTACTTTTATGAAGGGTAGAGCTCAAGGTTGTTTGATGGCTACTACTGGTAAAAATGACAATGAAGGTATGTTGATTGTTAGTAGATTAATTTATAATTGCATCAATATCTGCAATAATTGTTATATGTTGCTGCAACATCAGTATTAATTATAAAAAAATATTTTAATTACAGAAGTAACTGTGGAAATCGAAGCAGTTTTACATAAAAAATTGCTGAAAAGTATGCAATCTTTTTGAAATAGTGAAAAATTGTTCTGCAGTAATATTTGTTTATAGATGCCGTTTTCTTTGAACCTTTTTAATATAAGTGAATAGTATTAAGCAGTTTGTTCAGTTATTTATATGTTTATTGTTTTATCAAGTTTTTTTCCTATAGCAGTTGCAATTGTGTCTGGTGAAGATGAAAATATTTGGATTTGGTATTGTGAACAGCTTAAAGATTTTTTGAAAGATGATAGTAGAAAGTTTGTTTTCATTTTTGACCGTCATCCTGGTATTCTTGTTGCTATTCCCAAAGTGTTACCAAATTTAGTTCATGGTTTCTGTTTTTATCATTTAAACAATAATTTAAAAGTTGCTTTAAAGTCTGAATTTTCCAAATCAAAAAAGAAATGTTTGATAGATTTGTTTGGACGTATTGCATATGCTTGTAATTTGGATGATTTCAATGTTGCATTGAAGAATTTTTAAAGATGTTGGTGGTTCTACTGTGGCAAACTCAGTTTACTAATGTTTTTTCCCTGCTTGTCGTTATGGTGAAATGTTATCAAATTGTTCAGAGAGTTTCAATAAATGGATTTTGGAAGAAATACATTTACCAATCACTGCATACTTGGATAACATTAGAGTTAAGTTTGATGAAGCTAATTTTTGATCATCGAGAACTTGCTAATAGTTGGAATAATGTTGTATGTCCAGTGAATGAAAATCGGTTGAAAAGTCTTCATCTGGAAGGAGCTTCATGGTTTGTTATAAAATCAAGTGATCATGTGTTTGAAGTTCATTCTCCTGTTCGTCAATCTGTTGATTTAAATAATCTGGTTTGTTCTTGTAATTTGTGGCAAATTTATGGTTTTCCTTGTGCTCATGCTGTTAGATGTATTTTTGAGTTGTGGAAATTTGAATGTTTATCATTACATTGAAGATTATTTCAAAGTTTTTTATTTTCGATCGGCATATTCTCATTCAATCAATCCTATTACAAACTTTGTGAAAGAAGATGTTTTGATTGAAGATGTGGTTGTAGCACCTCCTAAAGGTAGAAGAATGCCTGGTCGACCATCAGCATTTAAGAGGATAAAATCTGCTGTGAGATTTCAAAGACTATCAGATGCAGTTTATGCAAGAAGTTGGGTCATAATAAAAGGACTTGTTCATTGAAACACATGTATTTTTTCTTTTATTTAGGAAATCTAAAATGTATGGAGTTGAGTTTATGTTTTTCTTATCCATTTTAATGGTATTTTCTCTGTCCTTATGTTGGATGTTTAATGTTCGTAATGTATTAATCATGGTATGCTTTAATTGATCATTGTTGCTGTATTATCTGCAATTATTACGATTAATTGCACATATTTCTGCTGTTTTTCTGAATATTTGTTTACTTTTTATACCCTCTTTTGTGAATACTACTTTTTTATGAAGATGATAATTGTATAATTTTTTGGCACGAAATAAATAAGATGTATCCATAAGTATGTGCAATTTTTGTTAATAAGTATGGAGGTATCAGCAACTATCTATTTCTTATGCTGACATTTCTGCAATAATTTTGTTCAAGAATTTCCAAATCTAAATATTTGTGGAGATATGTGTAGATATATGCTTTTATTGCTGACATTTCTCCAACTATTTGGTGTAAAAATTTCAAATAGCAATTTCTGAAATTATTATGAGCAAGAATTTAGAATAAATAAATATTTATTGAGATATCTGCAGATATATGCTATTATTGCTAGCATTTCTATAATACTTTAGAGAAAGTATTTATTATAGCTCAAAATTTGTCGAGATATCTATAGATATGGTCTTTTACTGCTGAATACAAATGTAAGAAATTTATATATAAATTTTTTGGTAATGAAGGCGATTATTTTGTTAACACGGTAATATTGTCTTTCAACTACATATGTTTAGCAAAATATATACATACATTTAAGTATTCTTACAAAAAATATTACAGTTTGATACATCAAAAATTTTGGTTTGCTTCAGTAAGTAAAAACTTTTGTGTCAGACTTTCTTCTAAGCTCCAACTGTAAGGTTTGCAAGAAAGAATTTGATGTGCTAGTTCAGTTTTTGTAAATCCTTAGCTTCATATGTGAATTCAGGGTCACAATGATTTCTTTGCCTTCACTTCTTTGTTTCATAATGTTCATTACAAACATTCCACGGTCAACTCTGTAATGATTGATAAATATTACATAGTTGTTAAAAGAAATGTTCTACCATATGGAAATATTCGTACGTTATTTTTGTTGTGTAGTTACGTATCAGAACGTTGTTGTGGGCTGTTAGCAAAAGTGATTTTCTTTGATGGTTCATGCTTTTCTTTGTCTAATTTCTTTAGTAAGGCAGAGATATAAACTCTCTGTAAAAAAACAAAGCTTTCTTGCTGCCTTCTGATGTTCTCCTTCATGCGGTGGTTTTATGGAATCGTAGTGAATCCATATTCTATCTTGTTTAATAAACTCCAACAGTGTAAAATGTGATTTTTGGTGGATAGGGAAAAATATTTTGTTGCAGTTTGCAAAAATTTTAGATACTACATTATCGATTAAGGCTTGTGCTACATTCTTTGAATTGTTCAGTAGAAATGTCTGTAGGAGAATATATTAGACTATTGAATTTATGAACATTTAAAAAAATTCTTCAGTAAAGATTATAAAACTTACTGTAGCGTAAACTTTGAAGTTCAAGTTTTCTGCATGAACTTTATGCAATTCATGTGAATACCAGTCAATGATCTACAAAAATTATTATAAGGAAATAGTGATATTATATTTGTTGACAGAAGACTATAATATGATTAGCAGAAAAAACAATAAGTTCTTGGAATTTTGCATAAAAAACAATAGGTTTGATTCATTATTGCTGAAAAATATGGAGATAAATGTATTTTCTATGGTAAATGGAATTTTACTGACAAAACAATAAGTTTGAAGAAATATTGCTGATAAATATGCAGATTAATGGAGTTGTTATGGATGAATGGGTTTTTGTAGATAAAACAGCAAGTCTAATGAAATTTTGCTGATAAATTTGCAAATAAATGGAATTTTTGAGTAAAGTTCTACCTAGCCTTCAAGAAATCTTCCTATTATAAGTTCACCAAGTGTTGTTCCAGTTATAATAATGTCATCGTCTCCATTTAAGTATGCACTTTTGCTGTGATATAATGATCAATATTACTAAGTTTGCATTTTTTAAATATTTGCTGATATGTCACTAGGAAATTTAAATATTTACTTCTATTTGAGCAATTATTGGTATACTTGCTATTAAAAGAATTATACAGTTTTACCTGAGGTCGGAGTTATTAAAGAAGTCCTCAAGCAGCTTGATTTTGCTTCAGATAGACTTCGTACATTTGACCTTCTTCTGACATTTATCTTCGCACTTGTAGATAATTCTTTTGATCTAGGTTTAGATTCATATTCTTCAACTATTATTGGTAGGACTTGTACTTGCTATTTTGCCTTTTTTTCTTTCTTCTCAGTTTGGAAATCCACTTCTTCAGCTGATTTATACCTTTTTTCTCTCTTCAATTTCCAATGTTTTTTTTTTGATTTCTTCAGTTTTTTTCTACTGAAGTAGATATTTCAACTTCTGCTTTTTTGCCTTGTAACTGTGGATAATTTTGAATGCTTTCACATGAAATTTATTTGAATGTTGGTTAATATTTCATTATTGGTTTTTGGAATACAATTATTAGTTGTTGGTTAATATAACTTTTGTGAATAATTATGAAAAAGTGAAGAATATGCTGCACTTTCCAACAGTTGTTGCATTAAATATGCAATTATTCTTCATAATTTTAATATAATAGGAAGAAAATTTGCAGATATATCAATATATTTGTTTAATTTTTACAGTCTTGTTGAAAAACTATAATTATTCAAAGCATTACCAAATAAAGGATTCTATTCAGTTGCTTTATCTTCCTCAACTATTTTTGTTTGTTCATCGTCGTCTGGATCTTTATGTTTTTCTTCGAAATTTATTTTTTCCTCATTGTCCACATCTTGTTTTTCTTTTTCTTCAGCTTTATCTTCCGCCATAAACCCAGATTCATCTTCAACATTTTTTCCTTCAGTTTGAACATCTGTTTGATTTTCTTTTTCTTATGTTCTTTCAGCTGAAATATATGTTTGCAATTCAAGACTTTAGTATTTTTGAAATAATTATGTTTTTTATGTGTTACATTGCAAGGTATTATGTAAAAAATGAAGAATGTGCTGCACTTTTTAATAATTTTTGCAATAATATGTACATATATTCTTTAAAAATGCTTTTGCCTTATAGTAAGAATAATTGCATATATATCATCAAATATTTTAAATTTTTGTATTCTTGTTGGAAAATAATATATTACTGAAAGTATTACCAAATGATGTATTCTCTTCTGTTTCTTTATCTTCACTTTCTTCATTTTCTTCACTTTCATTTTCATCAGAGGAGTTTAGTTTGGTACCACTTCTTTCTTTTATTGGTAGCTCTACATTCTCAGATTCTATGGAGGATGTTGTTTCCACATTTTGTCTCAATTGCTTTCTTAGCAGCGTATTTTCTGCTTGAAGTTTTCTGTCGTCCAATTCAAGTTTTCTTATTATTTCTTTACATTTTTCTTCTCTTTTTTGTATAACACTTCATATTCATCATATTTTTCAAATGATTCTTTTAGCAATTTTAATTCCTTTCCTCAAAGGTTCTGAAATAAAGAATTGAATCAAAATTGAAGCTTTAGTGTAACGACCCAACTTCCAAACTCCAGAAAGTCGCATCGCTAAGAAGAAAGAAGGGATAGAAAAGAGAAAAGAAAGGAACGAATAAATTATATTATATCACATAAAACTTTACATAGTATCATATACATCAGAGTTATACAGCTAATGCAACACAAACTAGACAGTTATAAACTTCTGTCTAGCAATTACAATTCAAGTACATCATAGAAATAGATACAACTCAAACACAGCGGAACCACTACATATATCTACACGCTGAAGCCTCCAGCTCCATTATCTCCTCCAGAAATCGTCAAAGCAATCCTGAAACACTTGACTACTCATACGTAATATGAGTACCCAAGAGTTTAATAAAACAGAAAATAAACACTCAGGTCAGACAAGGGTCTGGTGTGAGTAAACGGGGATAAAAATTGCTTAACTTTAGAAAATCCTTTGAAAACAAAAGGTATCACGTAAGACTTTCCACACATAAACATGGAAAAGTTTTTACCTTACGCTAACCAAAACATTTGATAGGAAATCCAGTGATATTATAATAGTGTCTAGGGTTTTCAAAATAAAATACAGAAATAGCTGGAATGCTTACATCTCACGTTCCAACATAGTTGGGAACAATCAAAACCGTACAGGCACTTATTGGATTATGGATTCCATCAATGCCAGGGCTACTGGGGTACTGCCCGTCATAGTACATGGCCTAGATCACCGTACCGAGGAGTACGCCCGCTCCCCTACAACACAAAGCCGGAACCATTCCTTACTGAACAGTTCCAAACAAGACCACCCCGCAGATTGGTCGTCACCAACTGCCACACAGCCGAAATATAAAGGGACCTCTAGACAGGGATAAATCTTGCTCTCCAGTGGGGGCTACCCACGAAGCTTTGCTGCACTTCCCCTGTTTTAGCCATTCCCGGTTGATGAGGCTTGAGGTTACGATTACTTTTATAGGACATATCAATCTTAGAATGCTCATCGTCCACCTGACGATGTTCTGAAAGCATTTAATCCATACAAGTTCGTTCCGGGTTCGAACGAAACCGAAGGCATTATCTCGTTACACTCATATTGGAATCACCCTCAGAGTTAACGACAATAACCCTTGCACTCTAAATCACCATCTCGAATCTATAAGCACTATTCCGTCAACTCATTACGGAATCACCCACAGAGTTATACTGACGTATAGCCCTTACACCTCGAGTCTTCACTTGCTCCACTTGAATTAAATACCTAACGTTTAATTGGAATCGATGTGGTTTTCGGAATTCCAAATATGGAAACCCGATCCCGGTCTCACCGAAACCAAACGCCATCTTAATGTCCAAGTTATACTTAAGGGTTTTAAACAAATAACTTATTTCATTATTATCTAATTCACATAGATAAATAAACTACATCTCACAATAGATAATCACATTCATATCATAACAGAAAATCTGTATCATCACAAACTGATAATCATCACAACCAGATAATCCATCACAAACCATCATACTTTAACCAAACATCCATATCATATAGATACAACTAATCTCATTACTGAGATCACAACCATTCAATCAATAACATCCATAAGCAATGATTTATTACCATCAATTATAATTAATTTAAAATGAATTAAATTAATTACAACAATCTCTAATTTATTTAAAATAAATTAAATTAATTAACACTTCTATAAATCCTGCTTAATATTCATTAATTAATTAACCCGGTTAATTAATCATTCACTAAGTATTTAACTTGACTAAACACTTTGATTAATCATTCACTAATTACAATGAGTAATTAGTCTTTAATTAATTTCAAAAATTAATTAACCTTAATCATAAGTAATTAACATTTAATTACTCATTTGTTAATTAATTATAATTAATTATATTTATCCTTAATTAATTACAATTAATTACTCACTTAATTAATTAATTAATTATTACTTAATCAAACAATCCTTAATTACATCATTAATTATAATAATTTATGATCTCTAATATTTAAATAAATTATTTAATTAAAACTAATTACATTTAGTAATTAATCTAATTATTAACCACCTTGATTAATATTCAATTAAGTAATTAACTATCTTTAATTATTCATTTACAAATTAATTATCCAATAATTAATTATCTTAATTAACTAATTCCTTGATTAATTACAAAAGTAATTATCTAAATTACTAATTACATTCCAGTAATTATCACTCGTTACTTCATAAAGTAATCCTGCTCCATTGATTACATTAAGTAATTACTCTTTTAAAATCATCGAATGATTTATTTAAATTAATTAAACTAAATTAATTAACTTAAATAAATCACATATCTAAATTAATTACAATAAGTAATTAATTCCTTAATTACTTTAACAATTAATTATACTTAACAAATTACAATTAATTAGATTCAATTAATCAATCTAGTTAATTATCAAAATTAACTACATTAATTAATTACTAAATTATCCTTAGATAATTATCACCATTTATTAATTAACAACATTTCAATAATTACATACTTAAGGAAAATTTGAATTAGATTAATTATTAATAAATCATTTCTAATTAATATTAATCTAAATCATTATTTAAAACCAAATAATTAAGTAAATTCTTAATTATTTTTATAATAACTAAATCACTTATCAAATGACTCATTTATATTCAAAATGTATTAAAACAATACATTTCTAAATTTAAATTCAAATTCCATTTACAAATTTAATATTTAAAATGTTAACTATTAAACATTAATCTAAATTAAATATTTATAAACCTTACAATAAAATGAATGTTTAAAGAACATTCATTACTTAAATATACAAGAAAGATTTGAAATAAATTACTTGATTAAAATAAATTAAGCTTTGAAAATAGATTGATTAATTTCAACTTTCAAATTTAAATTAAACACTTCATATTTTTAATTCAAATACTAAAGGAACTAAATTATTTCAAGTTTAAAATCTTATTTGAAATCAAATTTCATTTTCAAATCCATTTTTGAACATTTGAATATGTTCATTCATCATTTTTTTTAAAATTTTACAAACTGTTTTGAAATCAAAACTGGTTTTCAAAGAAACTTGAAAACAGTTTTTAACTTGATTTCAAAAAAAAATTAAATCTTGCTTAAACATTTAAATCTGTTCAAAATTTAAAAATAACAAAAACTGTTTTAAATCAAATTCTGGTTTTAAAGATAAACCTGAAACTGTTTTAAATCTTGATTTAAAACTGAATTTAAATTTTGTTTAAATTTAAAATTTTCATTTTTATAACTTTGAATTTCAAACTTCATTTGAATTTAGACTTAACTCCCACTTAAATCAAAATCTGCACTAAAATTTTGAATTTCATTCAAAATTTCAAAACTGGAAAAACTCAGGTTTTAAACCTGTAACCAAAAACTAACCCGAGAAACCCCCTTCACTACTTCGAGTTCACCAACCTCTTGCTTCGAGTCAAAACAAAAATACCCGAGGAATACCCGAGTCAAAAACACAGAATAATCCAACAGTGATCACCAGACACCCAACCTGTACGGTGTATATGCACCGTCACCTTGGCCAACTCCAGCCCTGCTAACCCACTCCTACAAGTCACTTACCATCCCCTAACATAGATACAATCACCTAATCTCCACTGTAACTCAAATTTCCAAAATTTCAGGTTGATCAAACAACCTGAAACACAACCACAAACCCTATCAAAACCTGTCAACAGCCATAGGCTCGCCTCTGACCATCATCTTCACTGCAATCTCCGGCTAATGACCCATCTACACCCCTTCTGCACCCTCCCAAATCCCACTCTTACTTGATGCAGCAGAGAGCATGTGCATAAACTAAGAACTGCAACACTTAAACTAGGTTTTGAAAACCTGGAAAACCCAACTGTCATCGCCACACCCACTGACAAATTCCTGACAATATTCCTCCACTCTCCCATCAATCCTTCCCCTCCTAGCAGAAACACATCACCCCAATATCACTTAATGATTAGGAAGAAACAAAATTCCCAATTCTGTACAACACAGTAATACTAACCCCACAGTAAATTTAAAAATGTGATATTTGTTTCCAAAGTCCATGAATTCAATCATGCATTCTGTTACAAACCGTGTTAATAATTTAAGATGTTTGATATTTGTTTTATTCTAATGATGACTGATTTTTTTTTATTGTTTACAGAGGCTACAGATTTTGATTAACTAAATTATAATTTATAAATCTAAATTTATACCAAACAAACATATTTTATTTACACAAAAATTGCTAACTGGAATCAATTCAAGTGATAAAGAATTTCTATTAAAGAAAATCTTAGTTTACAAAGATATGCAGCTACAGGAGAATCAACACAAATAACATATTCATATATGTACACAGAACAGTCATCAACATACAATCATCACAACATACTTATCTCTACCAATTCACACATACAGATATCTTAAGCTTTTATGCATGTGAGGTTTATTCAGTTCATTTCATTTTTAAACAGAAAACAGAACAAATTTTTCCCTAAACAGTTTTTGATTTCAATGAATTTAAAACTTAAGTTCTGTAAATTATAGATGGCTCTTATTTTTAAAAGGAAAAACTGTTTTTAAAATAAGAAGCTTACTCACCTTATTAAATTGAAGAAGCAGAAAACAATTAGATGCAGATTCATTCCTGGAACCTGCATATTGAAATGCATGTTGAACCTGGGCTTGCATTTGATGTTGAAACTTAGCTTCAGATATGCAGACTTGGGTTTTAAATGTTGCAGATTTGAAGTTGTTTGTTTGCAGATTTTAAAACATGCAATCTGTTTTGGGTTTTTGATTTTACAGAAATCCGATTTCTGTCTTTCAATTGAAGAAAAAGTTTTAACCCAATGTTTTTTTATATTCTGTTATCAATATAATTTAAATGATAAGTTTTAAAACAAATGCCACTTGTTAACTTATTATGTTAAATTTTTACAAGTGTTTACTTTATGTTTTAAGATTTTAACACATATGCATATCAATATTTAAAAGCAATTTCTTAATTCATAATTGTATTTAAATTTATCTTAAAACCATCTCTAATTTATTTTAGCAAGTATCAAATGTTTATTAACATTAGCCTTTAAGATGAATATATGTTTTCTTATAAATTTCTTTTTAAAACTATACACTTACATTTTAATGTTTGTTTAATTATTTTTAAAATAATATTCTTTATGAAACTAAATTTCAAAAGAAAAGATTTTAAGAAGAAAAGAAGTGTTGAATTCATTTATTCAAGAGTTTTCAGACTAAATGTTATACTTTAACAAAAATGAACTAAATCTTATTTCAAAAGAAAAAACACATTTTAAAATAAAACAAAACAAACTTTTATTGTAAAACAAAATTTAAACTATATTTATTCTTATAAACAAAATAAATACTTACTTACATTTCTATGAAAATATAAGATAGCTTTTTAAAACAACTTTTGAAAAGTTTTCAATACTAATTCAAATCAATTTACAAATTATACATTTATATATATAATAGAAAATATCCTTTATTAAATTTAAATTTAAATCAAATATTTTATTTACAATGTATAAACATTTATACATTATAAATAAAATATTTTTAAATCAGTTTAGAAAGATGAATTTATCATTATTTAAATATTTTTAACTTTTGAAAAGAATATCATTTATTAAACAAAATAATTATTAATTTTCAAAAGAGAATTTCTGTTTGAATTAGATTATTAAATCAATATTTCACATTTTAAAATAATTATCAATGAAATTATTAAATAAATATTGCTTAAATTTCCGGGACATCACATTTAGAATATTTAAATAATGGCAGAAAAATCTGCAAGTATTATGCAACATTGTAGATATTTCTTCAGTTATTTCAAATAATTGTAGACCTATGTTCAGTTTTCCCATTTTAAATGTAGATAAATATGCAATTGTTTTTATAACTATAGATAAGTCAGCATCTGTAGTGAATAATTGCACCAAAAATGCTCCACTGTTGCTAATAATTGCAGATATATCTGCAACTATTGTTAATTGTTGCAGATAAGTTTGCAAAAAAACAGATTATTGGTTATTTTTGTACTGTATCTTAGCGATTGTACAAATTAAATTGCAGTTATACTTATAGAGTTGTATTCAGTGGTCATTAGCATTATTGGCTTGAGTTTTGATATATCTCATTTTCCAGCCAAGGGATATGAGTTGTTGTATTGCAATTTAGAAGATCTCAAAATTTGTGTTTTCTCACAGATCCACCACTGCAAAAAAGACAATTAGTATTAGAATAAATTATTAATTAATAGGATATTTATCTAATTAATCAAAAATTTAATACCAGTAACAATGTACAACAAGCATTTATTTTTCCTTGGTGTGTTGATACATTTTACAATTTGATTTATCAAATATTTGTGAATCGTTTTTGGCCATGATATCTGCTGCATTTTATCTACACAAACACAATATGGAATCATATTCCAAGATACAGTTGAGTTTGGATTTGATATTAAAAATGTTGCAACCAAATGCAATTGCAAAAGCTTTGTTGTATCTGCTCTTTCTTCTTTTGATGTTCCTTTTATTGTTGCGAACAACTCACTTTCTATGTTTTTTGTTGACACTTATTTCTCCTTCAAAGTGTCCACTGATGAATGATGTAAACTGAGCATTGCTTTTACCCTCTTTTTTCATATGGCCAGAAGTTTTGATTTGCTGACCATTTGTAGGAATTGATAACAATTGGCTTATGTCATCCTTTGTGAATGTTAGTAGCATATCTCCAAATTGGAAGCACTTCAAATTCTTTCTGTAGGCTTTCATGATTATGTCTATTATTGTTGAGTTTTCTGTGTTTTCTTTTGCTGGTAATATTCCAACATAGATCATATAAATGAACTCGTAGAAAGGTAAATTTTGGAGATATCTTGTATGTGATACTGTCAGCAATTCCTCCTTCTTAATTCTACCAACAACATCGATGAAAGGCCTTAAATTATTTCTGTAGTTATCTTCTCTTGATGAAATTTTCTCTTCACTAACTATTTCTCTTTTTTCCTATAGAATATTTGATCATGTTTGTTGTTCAACAGGAACAATTGATGTTTCCAACATTACTTTTTTTTCCTTCTTTTATTTCTTCTTTTGTGTTCTTCTATAAAAGTACATTAAAAATTATGAAATAAATATGCACAATCTAATAATGTGATATGTGATGTTAAATACTTCCAGTTACAATGAATATGCAGAAAAAACAGAAATGTATGCAATTATCTTAAATAATTGCAGTTTGTTCAGCAAATTTTAAGGTATATGCAAATTTTCATACATGTGGAATTGTTGCATATAATTTAGAAGTTTTAAAAAGTAATTTCTTATTTTTCAGCAATTATTTAAATAACTGTGATATCGCAATTTTATTGTTTCTAATCATACATGGTTTCCGAATTTTCTTCACTTTTTGGAAACAGAATGGTAATCCAATGAAAGTATTGAAATAATTGTTAGCTTATACAAACTTTTCTTGTATATGTTTTTTTGGCAAGGCCAGCCGGTCTTATAGTGGACCGTCCACTTTTTATTACGAACGTAATAAAACTTTAGATATAGGAGTTAGGCATAAAAACCTAAACTGCTATGAAAAAGAAATTGATAACTGGAGTGTGACCGAACATGTCACAGCAACAAAAAAACCATCGTGACTACGTCTCCTCCATAGAGGCAGTACCACCATCCATAATCACAGGGGAAGAAGCAGAAGGGCCATTCCCAAAAAGACCAGCGAAGGGGCGGAATAGCGCAGCAAGACAGGGATCAAAATCCACAGCATCAGATGAGTAAATGAAAGAACGATCCCAAGAAGAATCAGCAAGTCTGACAGAATTCAAAGACGCATACGGCCCATCCAAATCGAGAACTAAGGAGTCGCCAAAAGGCCTGTAATATAGGCAACGAAGGTCCAACTGATCATCCGAAACAAATCGAAAAAAGCAGTCATCCACGGGGTTCATACGCATATCAGAAAAGTGATCAACCCAACATCGCTCAGACTCGTCCCAAACTACTGGCAAACGAGGCGGAACAGAAACCGAAATAACCGAAGGAGCCACAGGATCTACCACAGGGGCCAGATAAGGGGAAGGGAGAGCAGACCGAGCATCAGAACAAGGAGGTGGATCTGCGACAGAAAAAGGAACCGTAAGAGGAGGAGCGACCTAAGAAGAAACCTTGGGAACCCATTTCCTGAGCGGAGGCCATGGAAGAGGGATCTTAGGAGTAGCCGAGGTGTCAACAGTATGCATGCAGGCAATTGCTAGGTGGCCAAAAGAGTGACAGGAGGAACAAATATCAGGAACCCAACCATAGCGAACACGGACAGTAGCTACGGATCCAACAGCAAGCTGCACATGAATAGAGGAAGGGAGGGGCTTGGAAGGGGTGATCTCAATCAGAGCCTTGGCAAACATTAATTTTTCACGCGCAACTGTATTAGAATCAAAACATTTCAATTTTTCCACATTACAAGCCAGCCAGCCAGTTCAAACTAAGAAGAGGTTGGAGAGCAGAGGGAATATGGGAAAAGTAAACCCATACGGGGATAGATAGGACTTGCTCACGAGCACAGGCAACAGTTGGGGACCAAGGAGTAATAATAAAAGGTTGCCCACTAAAAAAAGAAGGCTCGGCCTCAAGAACATGACTGCGATCATCGGTGGAGGAGAAAAAAAGGAAATACATAGAGTCAATCAACTTAACACGAAGATCCCCACGGAGCCGCCAAGCTCTACGACAAACCGAAGCCGCATCATGCAGACAATGAGAAGGGTCTAGAAAGAAACCAACCATGTAATCTGACCAATAATCTAATCCGGCTTGCAAAACATTGGGAGGAGGGATCATCACACCATTTTCTTCAACAATTTCAAATTCAATCGGATTATATACTCTCGCATTCCGAGGCAAAGAAGTGAAAAGAGATGACCAAGATTTCAAAGGTGTTGCAAGTCCGGTAGACTTCACAACAAAAGGCTTATCAGCAGCTGCAGTGAGGGAAGTACTATCAGAACCATCTTCACCCAGATTGGGAGAAAAACCCTCAGCGGCATTATTACAAACACTTGGGGAGCAACGTGCAAAACTCGTCCAAATAGAAGCAGTAACTAGTAAATCACGGCCAGACACAATATTCACCTCTTCCTCAACACTTGCACGTACCAAATCAGACCCATGATGCGACAAAACGCAATTATCAGATTTACAAGCATCACCAGGCAGGGGCGAAGATACCACAGACCGCACGCTGGAGCTCACATCAGCAACTTGAGGAGGCGGCAAGGCAGGCAAGGGGGATATTCAATGACTGAAAGGACAGGAGGCATAGAGATAGATAGGGCAGGGGGAAAAACCCTAAAAGCTCGTCCAGATCTGGTGGAAGAAGGAGGCGAGGTCGGAGGAAAGGGGAGAAGGGGGGAGGAAGCAACGATGGCATGCCGGGGGGACGGGACGGAGCAAACACGATCTGAGCAAGGACGCAGAATCCACGATCTGAGCAAACACGAAGACTAAGGGGCGGCCATTGTTATTTTTTTATCCATTGTATTAGATGTGCTTCTTGCATAGTTTGTTGTACTTGCATATATGTCAGGAGTTTTAAAAATTAATTGCTTAATTTTTAGCAACAATTTGAATAATTGTAAACTTTAAAAAATTGCTTTTGTTATTATAAATATTATCAGGTTTTTTTAGTTTTTTCAAAACAATTTGGTATTTCAATGAAACTATTTAAAAAGTAGCATATAAAAATGAGAATATTTTGTTTAATTGAATTATTGCTGAAAAGTAAACTGAATTGTTGCTAGTATGTGCAATATTGTTAGTAATAATTATTTTTCTTCATACTTAAATGTTGCAAAGATATTCAACAGTTCTCAGTATAGTTGCATATATGTCGGCAATAATGTGAATAATTAACATTAAACTCTTCTAAAAATTAGAGATAACAGCAAGTTTATTCTGTTTAACTGCTTTATTACTGAAAAGTAAGCAATTAAGGTTAATTGTTTGCAGCCATATGTGATATTGTCAGTAATGTTCACTTAATTTCGTTTATACATAAATGTTGCAGGGAAATTCAAAAAAATTCGACATAGTTGCATATTTGTTTGCAATAATTGTGACTAATTGACATTATTATGATATTTACTGTTATATTTGTAATTATTATGAAAAATTGCAAGCAAATACAGACATTGATTGAATATATTGCTTACAAATATGCAAAAAAACACATTAATAATATCTGCTTAAAATTTGAAGAGAGAAAACAGTTTTTGAACAATTTTTTACAAAAAATTGCAGTAATTATAGAATTTTTTTTAGTTTACCGTCTGCATTCTCAAATTTCTTTGTATTTTCATGAAATAGCTCGATTACATGCATGACTAACTTGAAAATCTCTAAAACCCTAAGATCTATCGATTTAAAATAGTGTAATATAAATCGACTACTTATGAAATTGAGATATATCACCTTCGATCTTCCCATTTTGCCTTGTCCGATTTTGAAAACGTCATATTTTCGACTTGATTTTGTTTCTTTTGCTGTTCGATTTTGTAGAATTTTGAAGAAAATGTGATTTCAATTGTATTACAGGTCGAACAATAAAAAAAGCATGGGTTCTGGGTTTTACGATGATTTTTTAGGGTAGTTTGGGAAAACAAAAGCCTAATTTTAAAAATAGGGATGAAATTTATATGTTTTGTACCTAAGGGATGTTTGGTGTATTATGGAAGTTATTAAGGATGTATGGAAAATGTTTCCTTTTTATAATATCAGAAATACGGATAACTCTACAAAAAAATTGTTTTAAAACTTAGATAGGAATTTTCTTAAAAATTAGAGTAAGAATGTATTTAGTAGTATTAAATTTAAAAAAGAAAAATTATTTTATAAAATAGTTAAAATTAATAAGATATAAGAAACTAGATAACTAAATCTTGGAGAGTGTAATGTACTCGCTAATTTAAAAGAAGAGCTTAATTCAATTTTAGAAAAAGAGAGGTTATGTGGAAATAGAGATCTACACCTCAATGGATTAATGAAGGTGATAATAATACAAAAAAAAAATTGTATGCTGTAGAAAACGTAGTAACATAATAAATTCTATTTTTGTAAATAATGTTGAATAGATTGATCAAAAAGATCTTAGTAAGGCCTTTACTGATTACTATAGGGATATTGTTGGCAATAAGAATAAGCATAGAATAAACGTTAGATGGAATGAACTATACCCTATTGAATCTAGAATTAATCTTTGTAACTTTGATAATCATTTTTCTAAAGAGAAGATTTTGAAGGCTATTAATGACATGCTTAGTGATAAAGCCCGGGTCTTGATGATTTTCCTATTTTATTTTACAAATTATTTTAGGACATTTTAAATTTTGATTTAGTTAGCATGTTTAATGAATTTTATAATGGGAAACAACAATTAGGAAGATTTAATTTTGCAAAATGTCTAGTTAACTGGGATACAATTTGTAAATCGAAAAAGGAGGGTGGATTAGGTGTTATCAATTTACGTAACATGAATTTGTCTTTATTAGGGAAGTGGTTATGGATATTTTAGGAAATTAGTGATAATTCTATTTGAAAAGAAATTATACCTAAACATTATTATAATGGTAGTAATAATTTATACCAAATTACACGTTCAGTTAACAACAAATTGTCTAATTTTTGGAAATCAGTTTTAAAATGTCAAGAGATTTATAACCTTCGTACTAATACAGTTGTTCATTCAGGAAACAACACAACTTTCTAGCACAATCGTTGGATATCCGTCATTCCTCTTAGAATGGTATTTAAAGAACTTTTCGAAATTTGTTACTTTAAAAATGCTTTAACTAAAGATGTCTTTTCTTCGGATAATGATACCTTGGAACTTTAGTTTTAATAGAATCTTAGAAAGTATAACTCTTAGACAATTTTCTTTATTATATGCAAGATTGAATTTATATAATATTGATAAAGAAAATGATATTATTAGCTGGGAATAGGACAAAAGTAAGAAATTCACTTCAAATTCTTTATATAAATTTCTTAATTTCTCGAGCATTACTAATAATACTTTTAATCTTAATTGGAAATCTAATGCACCACCAAAAACTAAGATTCATATGTGGTTAATCATGCATGTGAAGCTAAATACTATTGAATTTTTAAAAAGAAATAATTTGCAAATTGATAATAAATGTACTTACTATAAATTGCTTTTTAGAGATATTAATCATTTATATTACGATTGTATAAATACTTGCTACATTCTTAATAACACTCTTAAAATATTTAACTTTATTCTTACAAACAAAGTTATCGATTGTGATTTTTTTGGAATAACTTAAGGTTTAAGTTTAAAATGGGGAATAGATTTTTACTGGATACTTTATTTATTATAATATGTTGGTATATTTGGTTTGAGAGAAACCACAGATTATTTGATGATAATAATAATAATAGTTTTATTAATAGATTGATATTTACAATAGCATCATTTTATTTCAATTGGATTCAAATCCAAAATACAGATTGACTAAAAACAATCATTTTAAAGAATATCTTAATAAGGTCAGAAATAGCATTAAGTTATTTAAAAAAAAACAATATTTTAAATATTAATAATTATAGTATTAACATTTATTCGAATTTGAATGATGATTTTACTGATTACCATAATGTTCTTTTGATGAAAGGAGCATACTGCTAATATTTTTAGATTTTGAATGTTTTATAAGTTTTTAACTTCGTATTTTGTTAATTTTTATGCCTTCTTAATTTTGTGATCACTATTTCAAATAACTAAAGTAAGTTAAGATATTGCATATTGAGTTTTGATCCTTTTATTAGTCTATCTCTTATTTTAATATCTTTATTGTCTTATAATTTTAACTCCAGTTTTATTACTTTTATTTTATAAATACATATATATGTACTTATATATGTGTGTGTGCATTATTCTTATATTTTTGTATAGTTCCTACCGCAGATACAGCTTTAGGCCAAAAATGGTGCAAGTATGCTATTTGCATGGTTTCAGGGTTACTGTAGCCAGGATTGCAGGATTGTTGCGAGGTGTTCACCCTAGGTTATCCACGTTTACAGTGAGGTATTCATTCTCTCGTGGATCTACTAATTTGTGCACTTGTTTGCTCCATCATTCACATTTGCAATGATGAGTTCATAATTCTAGAGCACCTGCAGTGAGGCTTCATTCTGGTTTACCTGCGTTTGCAGTGAGACATTCTTTCTCTGGTGGAGCTGCTTGTTGATCTCTTTTGTACACTTGGTTGCATCATGGATTATTTTGGGTACTTTTAACACTTCAGTATCAGGCGGTGGCTTTGCCGGAGTTCGATATTGAGGTGTAATGGGAGGTGACCTTGCCGAAGCTCATTCAAGAAGTTGCCTATGTTTGTTTTTCTTAGATTTTTCTGTGTTATGATTTGTCATCTGCCAGGAATGTTTACAACTCCTTTGTTATTGGTGATATATAAATATATGTACATTTATGCTCTACAATACTTTAGAGGATCGCACATTTCTCTCAAAAGAAATTTATTTTTTACACTTCCACACGGATTTGTAAAATAAAAAACTAAAATCTTTTTCTGACAAAAGGTTTTGGCAGAAAAGAAAAAATAGTTTTTTGATATATGTTTATTTTATATATACTAATCAATATTTTGTAAAAAAAATTCAATATTATATATGTATATTTTGAATTTTATTTAAAACAACCTTTGTACACACACACATATATGTTTGTTTGAGTTTGCATATATATACATACATACATACATATATATATCAAAATTTGAAGTTTGAATTTTGAATTTGAAATAGATTTTTATTTCAGATCTAGATATGTTTTAAAATTTAAATCTACCTTAAGATATTTAAGTACTAATTTAAATTATTAGAATTAGTTAACATCTTTAAATTATACACACGCACACAGAAATGTTATATATATATGTGTGTGTGTGTGTGTGTGTGTGTGTGTGTGTGTGTAATCTATATAATCATAAATTTAATTATGGACCACAAATATGTTTATAAAGAGGAAATCATGTCTGTTGCGGTGTAAATTCCAATAGTATATATGAGCGTATTAAATCATGTACAAATCTATATGTTGCACGTGCACTATATACGTATGCATGTATTTGATACACATTTACATTATATATTATGTATACACATATATATTAAAATCAAATCTTTAAATCAACTACATAAATAAAACAAAGATTTGTTTAAAATTATTTAGTTGTGATCTAAATTAATTTAGACTTTATAGGCCTAATAAGTTCAAAAATGCAATTTTTTTAAATTCATACATTTTATCTACTGCATGCTAGCCCAGTTTCATTAAAAATTAAATAAAAACTAATCAAAATTGTTTTCAGTCAAAATTGTTTAAACAACCATGTAACACACATGTATGCACGTGCACACAAATATATATATATATATATATATATATATATATGATTAAAAAAATTCAATAAACTTTCCTTGTTGAATAATAATTTCTAAAAATAGAAACAAAATAGATCAAAAGACTTAGGTACATATAAATTTGTTGCATAATATTTAGATCTAAACAACGTAGACAATATCAACAAATAATTAATAGAGATGAAGGATCTAATATAAATATCAACATAATGATCATATAATCAATTTAGGTGTAGCACAAAATGGATCTAAAGTAAATTAAGATGACGAACATTTAATTAATTGAAGTGTAGCAAAAGGTGATCTAAAGGGGTGCAAGATGAACATATTAACATTTGATATATAGTATGTATAGAATCTGAATCTTATGAACATGATTAATATATGATTAAATAAAATTTGAATGTCACCTTAAGATGCAGCCAAAAACTTGCACCTTGAATGATGAACAAATCTCCTAGATTTAACTAAATCAACCACTGGATTTTGCAAGAATCAAGAGCTAACAATCACCTTTATATTTATCTAATTAGTTTAGATTTGATTTCATTTTGGGAATTTTTTTAATGGTTGGGAGACTATGTATTTTTGGTCATGATAGGAGAGGGAGAGAAGAGAAAAAGAAAAATGAACGGTATATCGAATCTATGAACGAATGAAAGAGGATATTGCTTTAAATGAAACATTAAAACATTAAAATTCTTTCCTTTAAAATCTTCCCTATTTAATTCCTCATTGAGTCCTTTCTCCCCTTACCTCATCATGCACGGTCGACCATAAAAGAGATAATGAGGACCTTAAACATTTTCCAAAATCACTTAGCAATTAATCTTTTTAAATCCATTTAAATAATCTGTCGATATCATACATCGATACGCACATATATGACTTTTATGCACACACTTCATTAAATACTAATGGTGTTCAAACAAATCAAATAAAATTTAATAACTGATATTTCATAAGTATCTATTAACTTATGACGATTACAAATTTGTTAAATCTTATGGCATTTCGGAGTATTCATCATTATAGTTGTGCGACTAAAAGATGCAAGCTCGGTCAGCAATTAATATCGACAATTCAAATACTATCGTTCACAGATCATCTTTGCTAGTAGTATGATATTTGGCTAAATTTATCGCTTTCACATCATTTTTGTAAAATCCAGTTTTTCTATCATAAGAGGTACCTGATAGTAATGATACTTCACATCAATTTTCTTCATCAACACTTTAGAACTTATGGAATTTGGTTTTGGTTAAAATTCTAACATCATCCACATTTAGCTTCATTAGCCCAAACATAATATTCTTGGTTCAATAATAGCAATTGTTATCAACTGTACTGTTCAGGTTAGAGACTTTGATTTTGAGTCAGATACGGTTAACCGTGATACTAGCCTCATATAATCGTTGAGATGAATTCTCTATTAACTAGCGTTTCACTTTCAATGGTTCAACTCAGACCCAACTATAGATGTTTTATGGATGCAATGCCATGATTTAACTATAATCAAAGTGAAGTATCCAATTTGAAATTTAATAGCATTCTCAAGTCGAGATTACTGTGTACTACCATCATTTAGAGATTCTATATTTGACCTCAGTTATATTAACCAACAAAAAACTCTTAAGTGGTTCGTTCCATAATTATAAAATAACTTTCAGTATGTAAACCCTTGATAGCCCTAACATCCACAAGAAATACATTAAGAGTCGGGGAGCATTACGTACTCTAGTCTTAATTAATGAATCGGTATTCTTTCTCAAAACATCTTGGCTGAGAATATTTAAAATAATATGTCGTTTTAGTATGATAAATTTCTCATGATTACAAGAAATTGTAGTTTCTATCACATAACATATCGTTAAGGATTTTCTATTTAATATACTTTAAATTACTTAATTAATTATATCATAATATAAAAAAGTATATTATAGAAATCAAGCACCTTTATTACGAACGATATTAGTTATTGATTTAGACATATGTAATAGATTGCCTAATTTCCCTTAGGGCATACCCCTAACTTTATAAAAAAAACTAGGAAATCCACAAATAGCCAATCTAGATAACCCTAAAATAAAAAAATTTAGCTAATACTTCATGATAAAGAAGCATCAATCAAATTTTCCTTTTGTAATGCATACACACAGTGGCTTATCCACTAATATTTAATTGCACAACTAATTCTCCCTGGTTCTATCCCTCTCAAACAACCTCCTACTATGCTCCCTTTATATATAACTTAAAAATCTCTTCATCAATATCAACATAATGTTATTTTAACCTTTTAAATATTATATATATAATTATTTTGGGTACACTATTTCATACAAGTAGAAATCTTACGGACAAAGAGGTTAGATGATAATAGTTACAAAAATGTTCATAATTATGAGTTTTGAATTATGCTAACAAACATTTATCATAAAATGTTCTTAATAAAAGTTGTTAAGAATGGGATATCACTAACCGGCTAGACTAGTGTACATGATGTTTTTCATAAGATGGATAGTGGTTTACGCATGGTAGTTGTAGGTACGATTATTTTACATATTTATAGTCATTTGGAACGATTACAGACTGACTCACTGAGAATCTTATATAGATTATTGTATATTATTCAAGTATAAGATATCATGTGACAATGTGTAACGACCCGGCATTTCGAACCATTCGCATCCGTGCATGTTGGAATGGAATTGCTCAAAATATCAGATTGTTAATTTATATTTGGCAAAACGTAGCATATACAGTAAATAAATCAATCACAGAATCATGGATACAGAGTAATAAAATAATAAGTAGTGTAATAGATAAATAGTAGTTCATGAAACTACTATATAAACATCAGAGTTTACAGTAAAATACAACCAATATGTCGAATACATAATAGTATCTGATACAGAAACAAATAAGTCTGAATAAATCAACTGGAAAAAACTAAGAAGCTGAACAGATAAGGACATATCTTCAAGAAAAGCTCTAAGCTCCAAAGGTGAGTCTCCAATGCGGTGACACTCAGTCTGACCCGAGCATAAAGCAAAACACAAAACACTCGAGTTAGGATTAACATTCTTATATCCCTAAATTCAACTCAAGTGAAATGTCAACTGTAATATAAGAAACTTAAAGGATGTTTGGGATTTTCATCCTCTAAGGATCCGTGGAACTGTCTGCTATTTAGAAATATACGCTATTATAATATGTCTATAGTAAAGTAAACTATTAAAATAGCGTTAATGTGTTACCCATATCCCCCTTAACACATTTTTATATATTCTCATAGTCTATATAGTACTGTAATTCCTCCATAAACTGGAGAGCTATCAAGGGCACTCCATAAGTATGGTACAAACCAAACTCGTAGAAGATGCGATAAGGCATGTGACAAGGCACGCAAGGCAATGCCAAGGTAGAAATACCGTTTGCACTCTCAGACCGGTGATAACGCATAGCAGCTATTACCGTCCACCTCGTGATACACTCCCAAATCAAAGGTGCACCTAATCAAATCACAAAAGCAATAGAACGGTATCGAAGAAATGTGCCTGATCGGGGGAATGAACCCACTTGGCCCAGTATAGCTCCTGTTTTAGCCACATCAAGCCGACTCACGGGAGTCAGGGCTACGTAAATACCATATAGAATCGTCATCAAACCATCCTACTTCGTTTTGCAATCTCCACCACGTACACAGTTGCTAAAGTGGTTTTCAGTATTGATGGAGAGTATGAAAATAATCGATCCCGGTCACTTTAACAACCAAACGCTTATTTCACACCGTGGTCATTTCATTTTAAATAGTTCATACTTCATATCAAAATAACATATTCATTTCAAGCCATATCAATTCGATATCATTATTTAATTTAAATAATATTATTTCAGACTCGTAACACTTCCAAAATTATAACACTTTCGAAATCATAACGCTTTTAAAATCATAACACTTTAAAAATCATAACACTTTCAACTTAAACAGTTTAGATATTGAAAATAGTATATATATAAAAAATAGTTATAAATTAAAATAGGTCTATATATATTAAAATAATATATATTAAAATAATTGTAAATTGAGAATAGTTTATATTTTTTTAAAGAGATATATTGAAATAGTTTCCAAATTAGAATTGTTTCATCCAATTCCATAAATCAATTCAAATCAACTTAAATTCCAAAATTCAACCCGATTCAACACTTTCAATTTAAAAGGTTAAAGATTCAATTCAATTCTCAATAAACCATGTCAATTTTTTATCGATTTCAAATTCGGGTTTGAGTTATCTCTTCAATTCCAATAAGATTCATAGTTTAAATATTCAAACATTTTCAATATAAGTTTCATTTAGATTTCAACATTTAACTTTAATTTTATTCAAATTGGAAAATATTCACTTAATCATTTTAATAACAATTAAATATAATCTCAATTTACACTACAAGAAAACTGCGGTTTACCTACGCCAAAATGGCGTAGGCGGGGCGTAGGTAAATGCATTAACTACGTAACCCTTACGCCGATTTTGGCGTGGGTAAAACTTGCGTAGCTAATGAAATACCTACGCTTTACCTATGTCATCCGTTGGGTTGTTCCCTACGTCTTTCCTATGCCATGATTTTTCTACATCTTTCCTACGCCTCGTTATTCCTACGATTTTGCTACGACATTTTTACTTCTTTCGTTACCCACGTCCTTCCTACGTCATCCGTTTACCTACGTCTTCCCTACGCCTTGTTTTCCTACGCTTTCACTACGCCATTCTTACATATTACATTTCCTACGTTTTATCTACGTCATTCATTCATCCACGGTACCTATGTCTTTTCTTAAGCAATTTTGATATATTACTATTGTGTTTCATTTCAACATATTAAATAGAAACTAAAACCAACTTGTTACACATATATACACATTCCAACAAAAAGATTAACATCAAATCATTCATTTTTAATTCAAAAAACAAATATCTCATTCATATTACAAAGTCAAACAATATTAATCAAGTTTTTATATGTCAAAATAATACGATAATATGTTCATGATACATGACATCATACAGTTACAATTAAAAATAAAAAATACCCTCATCCCTCACGATATCGTTCAACTCCCCATCAAATTGCCATCGAAGAACCTCAATGAGTTGTTCATACTGCATATTTAGCATTTGAATCTTTCCTTCTCGACGCTCCACTTTTTCCTCTAGTTTGGCTTAGTCTGTACTTCTCCCTTATTGATGCTATAAGTGGCGTCTTTGTATTTCTGCTTTATTGTTTCTTCAATAATTTAGATAACCAACTAGATTATAACAATATTTATTTTATGTACTTTTTATTGTTTACCTGATATTCCAATATTACTGCACAATGAAACTACAGAAGAACTAAGAGTACAATATGAAGACATTACTCCCTCTTGCTCGATATGTCGGATTTTTGGACATAATGATACTTCATATGCTAATCCAACACGGCCCGGGTGGGTTCCAAAATCTGGTAATAAATCTTCACAGAAAGAAAACAAAGAGAAATTTTAGCAAAAGCACGCACAAAACAACCATCATAAAGAAGAACGTCGGGCCTTTACTGAAACAACTGATCATGATGCAAATGTTCAACCAAGAAAGGGAAAGGATAGTCAACATGCAAGCCCAGAAATAGCAAAACTCATAATTTTTTAATCAATTAGTTATTAATTTGTGGGGCTATTGCAATCGGAGTCCAAATCCGAGTCCACCCTCAACTCATCTCTGTCTCCCCACAGAATATCATGCACCAAATTCATATCAACAAGCTCAACATTTGGATCCTTATGCATTAAGTACAAACTATGATGAACCAAGGCCAGATCACTATGCACCAAGCCGAATCAGCATGCACCAATTTTTAGTCAATATGTTCTGAGGCTGGATCACTACACTTTGAGTCCCTGATCCGTTGCACTCTACCTGAACCCGAATCCAAACCTTCTTTCGCACGTACAGCCTTAAATTTTGTACCAACCATGCACTGGTCCCCAGCTTGAATCACTCCACTTGAATGCAGCACCAAAATTTAATCCATACACAACATTAAAAACCGTACATGTCCTGCTTATCGTCGTGCATGAGTCGCTATCATGAATCACACCTTCTGGACCCGATCCGGTCCATCTTCAACGCTTGCTATTTTACAAACCGTATCCCTATCCCACCATACATGCAAACTCATGTACTGAACCCATATTTTCAATTGAGTCCCACACTTTTTGCTTTATAATTCCGTCCCTACAACGTTTCAAATTCAGAACCAATATTTATCCAATGCCTGAAAAACAGTTACCTTTTGTTTTATATATTACCGCCCCCACCTAGTTTAATTTTCTGAACTACCCTGCCTTTATTTAATGCCTGATCCAGAAACTTCTCACTCAGGCAGTCAGGCTGAAGGCATTGAACTGAACATGCATGCTTTATCACTAAGCTCGGGCCCCATGTATATAAATAATTGTCCCTCGTCTCGTCACACTCAGAACTGGAAACACTGAAGTCCAGATCAACACTTTGTTCTATGTCTCTTTGGAACTATCACAATCACATCCTCATCACGTTTACAGTTCAAATCCCCCGTGCACTTATCACAAGCAGCAGCATCACCAGTAGAACCCCTCATGCACATATCCAACTCAACAGAATCATCACCAGAAATCTTCACTCCCCACTTACCAACAAGTCCCATCATCTCTTTGACACACAATTCTCCACATTCAACCACGATGACACCGACCTCAGCCACAACAGTAGCATTACCAGCTTTAGCCACTTCAAATTAATCAAAAATAAAAACAAAGAAGACAACAATAATAATTCTCTCAATCCCAAAAATTATGAGTAACTATCCATTCCAACAACAATAAATACAAAAGAGAGTAACTATCCCTTTTTTTCCTTTTCTTTCCCTTCTTGGGGGGAGAGACAGCAGACACAAAGCTTCTAGCAAAACAAACTTGACAATGGCGAATATTTTACCTGAATATTCTCAAAAAACTAACTATGAAGTTAATATGAGAAAAGGTTTGCTTTCATAAAAAGGTTTGAGGCAAATTAGTACCTGTTGTTGTCCACTTAGGTAATGGCTAGAAAACAATACAGAGAGAAACTCAGACGCATCTCCAATCCACCTACGAACAACAGAATCAATATCATATTATAATATTCAAATTCAAAAGCAGTACAGTAATTACCACATGTTGCATGCGGTAATCCCCTTAAAAAATGCAACATGACCTCCATGCGGTAAAGTGGAAACACAATGTTTTTGTTTGCTCTACGAAAACGGTAATATGATGAGCAAGTATTATTCAGAAAAGGTATGCATTTAATTGAAATAAAGAACGAAGTGTGTAATTGCATACTTGCACTCATCCCAAGGAATTGCTTCACTAGTACAAACAGGATCATCAAGAGCACTTATGCAAAGCAAATGAATGGATACACCACCAATAAAATTGACGCAACTAGCTTGGCGATAAAACACATCTGTTGTCTAAATGGACAAATTACTTTTGTATATGTGTGGGCGAGCGCGCTCAAAGGCTATTTGCAGCATCTAATTTTTATTTGTTCTTCGATATGTATTATTATTCTTTTGATTCTGATGATGCAAATAATTTCTATTTTCAAATTTTTATAACTTGTGCGATCGCATTAGTACATGGTTTTATCTAACAATTGAATAACATAACAAAGAATGTAAAACACGAACCGAATAGGAGATGACCGAACCATTACAGACGGCGAGCGAAAAGCTTGTAGAAACCGACGAAGATTTCAAAAGGACAGATCGCCATCTTCGTGATCTGTCAGATCGTAAAGCAGGAAAGTAGGGTTTCAACTTCAGATGATACAATACTGTTTTCATTGTACAAGTGAAGAAGGGAAAACACGGCTAACGATGAGCACTGATTCCATGGATTCTGAGTTATAGTATGCTTTCTCTCTACTATTTCCACTTTTTCTCTGCCGAAAATTGAACAAAAAGCGGAGGAAAAGTGGGAAAATCTCGAAGATGATGGCTACTCTCACAAGAAAGTAATGTGTTATTTCTAAATTAAGCAGAGGTCGATTTCGGTGGGCACGATTAGTAAATCGAAGAATGCTTTGGATTTGGGAGGAGGGGGAGATTAGGAGGACCAAAGTAGGAGTTTTAGGGATTTGGGAATTAGGGTTTGGGAGGAGGAAAAGATCCGTAATAAATGAAAAAAACGAAGATCAGTTAAAATTTGGTAGGGAAGGAAAATAAAATTTGTTTACAGCCAAAATTTCATAGTTGGAGCCAAAAATTTTGGTTTGGGGACTAAAAGAAAATTGTATACTTTGTTGCAATACAAAGTTGCAATAAACTTTGCCTTGTTATAGAATAAAGAAAAAATAAAAGCCATTGGAGAGAGACAAAAGAAATATTATTCACTTCTGAGAATAGATATGTATTTACATTACATAGCCTCCTTTATATAAAGGCTTCAGAGCAAAGGACTTAACCAATTCCACGATGTAGGACTAAACAAAAAACCATAAAAGCATATTCACTTATATATTTACATATATTATAACACTCTCCCTTGAATATGCGTCTTCAAAATCTTGAGTGCTCGGATAATTTGAAATTTCCGTTTCAAAACGTGTATGATGATTGCTCCCCCTCATTATTATCTTGCTTGCATTTATCGATTCAGTCGATATAGATATTGCCTGTTGCCTCATTAAAAACCTCTATTAGAAAAACCCAGTGGGAAAAAATCTTGAACGAGGAAAAGTGTGCAACTTGTGAAATCATAAATATCATACTAAAAATGATATCCGTTATAAGAGTTTGATACTTCAGGATCAAAATAATGCCTCATTAAAATCTTACTAAGAAAAATCCAATGGGAAAAATCTTAGTGAAGGAAAAAGAGTACAATGACATATTTTATTTTCTTATTTCTTTAAATAAAGCTTGATACTTCTGGATCAAACTAATGCCTCATTAAAACCTTACTAAGTAAAACCCTATGGGAAAAATCTTAGTGAAGGAAAAAGAGTACAATATATTATGTCATATTTCAATAATTTACTGCATCTAACAGAGTTTGATACTTCTGGATCAATTTAATACGTCACTAAAAACCTTACAAAGGAAACCCGATGGGAAAAACCTTAGTCAAGGATAAAAATATAATTTAACTTAAATAACATATTTGAGATGTTATTTCTTGAAAAGACGTTGATTCTTCTAGATCAAGATAATGCCTCATTAAAACCTTAATAAGAAAAACCCAGTGGGAAAAAATTTAAATAAGGAAAAAGAGTACATTATAGCTTATTTCAAATATTACTAGGGAGTTGATACTTCTGGATCAAGATAATACCTCATTAAAAACTTACTAATAAAAACCCAGTGGGAAAAATCTTAGTTAAGGAAAAAGAGTGCATTATAAAATGCTTATAGATGCTCCCCCTGATTTAAAGTTTCCTCTAAATTTGTATTCGTCTTTCGATAACTCAAATTGGTTATAGATACTTCTGGATCTATAAATATGTGTCTCATTAATAATACAATTTATTAATAGTTTCGTTCAATACAATCAAATTTTTTTAAGATTGTTTCTTTCAAATATAATTTGCATTTTATGCAATTTTATGCTACTTTTATGAAAAACACTTCATGTGTTTTCATTTTTATGCTTCAAATTAGTTTTGCGCATTGCAACTATACATCTTTCATGAATATTAAAAATTTCATCACAACATTACTAAAAAGTAGGAAGTAATCTATTCATCTTGAGTTATATCAAGATTTTCATTACAACAATACTTAGAAGAAGGTTGTAATCTACATTTCATGTCTTTTGCATTCTTTATAACTACAAAAGTTATATATATTCTTCAGGAATTTGTATACTTTAATAAGTATTTGCATATCGCAACTACCACTTTAATGGATATTAAGAGTTTTATTACAAAAATACTTAAAAATAGGAAGTAATCTAGTCATCATGAATTATATCAAGATTTTCATTACAACAATACTTAAAAGAAGTTGTAATCTACGGTCTTGTTCTTTATCTTCTTTATAACCACCAAAGTTATTTATATTCTTCAGGAATTTGTGTACTTTCATTGTTTATAATGTTTTAACAATATTTGTACCTTCAGGGTATTTTAAGTGTTCAAACACTTTCACTGCTTCAATGAATTCAACTATTTATAAAATCATATGCCTAGAACATTTAACACGATGTAGCACTACATGTGCTTCAGTAATTTCAGTGTGTTTTTCTATTATATATATATATATATATATATATATATATATTTGCAAACTACAGGTTCACATTTCTTATTTATGAGAATTTCATGATGGCCAATCATGTTTTTCTCTAATCCAGGATCTTTAATCCATTTATATACATAAGCGCTTTATTATTTATAAATTTATCATCGATGATTATTTCCAGTCAGTTCTAGACATGATTTTATTGAGATCTCTTTAATTATGTTTTAGGTACCTAACCCACTTCTAGGTTTATTTGAGAATCATGTCATGGATCTCTTTCAAAGCATCCTTAAGTGTTTCTTCAAGAACACCCACCTCCTTTATTTGGCATCTTTATTACTTACTCAAAAAATATTTTGAACTGACTTTTGAACCATATTTCAGATATGGTTTACAAATTTTGATCCTTCAGGGATTCAAATCTATATTGGAGAAAGTCTACTAGGGATAATATTGATAATAGTTTGCATCATTGTATATTTTAATAAATATTTAACACTGACGATCAAAATGAACTTGTTTCCCTTTATCCTCCCCCTCAATGTTTACAAACATTGTCACATTAAATAATAATCATCTTTGGATTCTCATTTTGATCCATTAGGATATTGCTACTAGCAAATACACCATACATATTAATAATAGGAGAATAATTCTTTTATTCATTGATAAGATGCATTCAATTGATATTGATTATTAGAATTTGTTCTCATTCATTGATCTAAGCTATTGGAGGAATTTACTTATTGTGTAGATCATTTGAATACATACATGACTTCAGGTCATTCAACATTTATGTTAATTGAATTTTAAATCACTAAATAATATCTATGCATAATCACTAAATAATAGCTTATAACAAACTTCAGGTTGTTAGCTAAATATTTACATATACGGATGTATACGTGCGTCCACGTATCACATGTATATTGTAAAATTTTCATATTCTTTCTCATTTGAATTAGTGATTTTTGGAACAAACTATTACAAGGATCAAAATTATTAATTTCTATTTATAAATCAATGTCAATGCAAACCTGTCAAAACCGCATGATAACGTTCAAAACATTTGGTTTGAAACCATATCGAACTTCTGATTCAAACAAAATATACACACAACTTCAAGTTGTTAAGTTTTATTCCTCAATTATATCTCAAATATCAGTTTTGAACACTAATTATGATTACTTATCAAGGAGTAATTTTTAATCGCATATAGACATTTCTACACATCTCTATTGAGAGTTCTGTAAAAAATTACAGCAAAAATAATAATAGTATCTTCTAGATACTTGGAATGTTGTAGATATGGATTTACTCAGGACCGTATGTATAGCTTGCATGAAAATTATGATATGAAATATAGACTATCTCTTCAGGAGAATATTTAAAGATATATCTTCAAGAATTGATTATACGTGTAATATTTCTCACGTTTGATATAATTATAATGAAATATACGATACATGTTGCATAGCTCTCAAACTTGTAGGATCTAATCTAAACTAAATTAGGATCCTTTATAATCAAATTTCTATGCATTTATTTGGTTTAATAAAATTACCAAACATATAAGCAAATCTCTTCTAGAGATATGTTATCGTTTCCTAATTTGTTAGTTTCTTTTAGGGATATTTTATTATCATTACTTCTGGAGTGAATTTATCTCTTCTAAAGATATATATGTGTACTATTGGAATGTCATATCAATGTACAATGTTTCTTTTGTAGAAATTATATAATTACTACTACCTTTACAATAACATAAAACATTCCTACTGGATTTTTGTTGTTGTTGTAACTATCTTTGAAATGGCATATCAGACTTTAAATACAGTAACAAAATTAGATGCACCAAATGAAAGTAAGATGCGAAAGATAAAACCACTACTTCTGGAGTGTAACATTGGTATACAATATCATTTTTTTCTCTCGATAAATTATTGTTATTACTCAAAAAAAATTACATCATTATTCCTTCGGGGAATATAGTATTTCCTTTTAAGGAATTGCAATGTAACAAAAATAAATTTTTTATAACATCTCTTCTGGGATGTTATATTTTGCAATATAAATATAAATAAATCTCTAAAACATATTTTCAAGAGATTAATATGCACACATACACATCCAATGATGTTTGAAATATCATATAACATAATATCTTCAGGATATTTGATTAATATAGTGTAAATGTTAAGATATAAGGTAACGTATAACTCATTTGGAGATTTTTGTAATCTCTTGAATGCAGCATCATTTTCTCATATGATTATTTATTAATTTTCTTTAACTTCTTCAGGAAGTACAACCTTATCATTTTACATAATTTCAATAGAGCTTCGGGCTTCAAATTCATGAACTTCAAGTTCATTAATTTGTTATGAACTTCAGGTTCTTAATTTTGTGTAAACTTCTCACCCTTTTTTGTGTACCATATTGTTACAAAATAAAAGTCTATTCTTATTTCAAGACTTGTACATTTTGACAAAAAAAAAATACTGACAAGAATTCGAGCTTGTAAAATTTATTAGAAAATCTTTTCATTGTTATAATATATGTAAATATATAAGTGAATATGCTTTTATGGTTTTTTGTTTAGTCCTACATCGTGGAATTGGTTAAGTCCTTTGCTCTTAAGCCTTTATATAAAGGAGGCTATGTAATGTAAATACATATCTATTCTCAGAAGTGAATAATATTTCTTTTGTCTCTCTCCAATGGCTTTTATTTTTTCTTTATTCTATAACACGTTATTGGCACGATGATCTTTTTCTCGAATGTATTGGATATTCTAATCCAGAAGATTAGATCCATTTTTTTTTCATGTATGTACATCTCTTTCTCTTATTCAGTTACTGAAATCGGATCTATCTCTTCCTCTTATTCAACCATTGAAATCAGCTTTGAAATATTCTAGATCTGCTTTTCTAGATTTATTTTGCGATTAATTTAGATCTAGATTTAAATATTCTTGTTTCACAATTCTATGTCTATTTCCTAATTTTTTAGATTTGAATTTAAGTTTTAATAGATCTTATCTTTTCAAGATCTTATTTTGTTATAGATCTAAATTTATAGATCTTATTCCACTGTACATGTATTTTTGTCATTATATTTCAGATCTCATCCTACAATAGATCCGATTTTTTTGTTCTTATTTTTCTGATCTCATTATATTGTAGATCGTAAATCCTACAATAGATCCGATTTTTTTGTTCTTATTTTTCTGATCTCATTATATTGTAGATCGTAAAATCACACTCAAATAATATATCGTTGAGATCTGGAAATGTAGAAAATTAACAGAGGCGTGGAAATGGTGTAGGAGATTATCTATGTCTTTTCTACGGTATAATTTTGGTGTAGGGGATTTTCTACGCCTTTCCTACGCCTCGATTTTTTTTCTACGTATTGAAGTTGACGTAGGAAAGACATAGGAAATTTCCTTACGTCTTCCCTACGCCTTTACCTCTTTCTACCTGTTTTCTACGCCTTCCCTACGCCCCGCCTTTTGGCGTAGGAAAGACGTCGGAAACTTTGCGTAGGAAATTGAAGTATTTTCTAGTAGTGTTATAAATTCAAATCAATATTAAATATTCAGTCTCAATTTTATTTAAAGTTAAAAATATTCATTTAGTCATTTTTTTCTTTCAAATCAATTTATAGAATAGTATCTTTGAAATTCTCAAAAACATTAATTTCATATCAATTTTTATTTAAATTCAATTATTAACTAATTTAAATTCCCAGTCGGCATTAGTTTATCTTCCCAACCTCTGTTATTAAAGTTATTAAAATCTATTTTTAAAATATAATTTTAAATAAATACCTAAACATATTATATACTACTTAAATTAAATTTTATTAAATTAAATATTATTATTAAATTTATTTTATATTAAATTTATTTTCATATATTTTTAACATAATAAAAGCATAGGTAAAATCATAAAAATTATATTTTCAAAACTAACTTATAAATTTAAAATTTCCAAAACATATAAATTTAAAAATAAAAAATTTAGACATGTATAAAAATAATATTTATACATATTATATTTTAAAAATCAAAATTTATTTGAAACCCATATATTTCCTTCCAAAACTTTGAAAATCATTTTTCAAAATAAACCGACGGTGTCCGTATATAATTTTCTATCTTATGGTCAAGCGATATGGATATTTATCATTTCAATTCACAATTTAAATATCTACGGGTATATATCATTTCAACGCGCGATCCCTAAATTCAAAATCATTGAAAAACGCTTGGGTTTATCATTTCAACCCATAACGATTTTTTCCTAGTCATAATATCGTTCGTGTATGTATCATTTCAACTCATGGAGAATTCTAATCTAAGAGGAAACTTGCAAAGTGAGAACAAATATGATAATAAAATATCAACAGTAGGCATATATCATCGGTAAAAAATTTAAATATAATATATATAACAGGTTATCGTATCATACATTATAGGTACATAATTGCATAAAATGGCATATCCTACTTTACAATTAAATAACTAACAATTCAAATTTAACAGCATATTCGAATCGTCATTTCTTATGAATTAAATTTACTAAATATAACAATGTTAACCGATGAGTGATTGCTCACCTTTCGAGTCTAGAAAAATAATAGGAATGAGAGGTAATGGACATGGATACGCACACAGACACAGATACAATACGCGGAACAGCGACATGCTAGGAATTTGCTGTGGAAAATTCGACATTGAAAAAGTAAGTCAAGGTGGACTAGAGAGTGATGAAACAAAACAAATGGTGTGTGTGTGTGTATGTGTATATATATATCTAAAATCAATTTTTAAAATATGTATTTTCAATTCAATATTTAATTCAAACACATATAAAATAAAATCTGTATATATGTTTGAAAAACCAAAATCATTTATACTTATGCATATAGACTAATATACACATATATATTAACTTACATACTTATTATACTTTAAAGTCGATATTTATTATAAAAATCAATATAAACTTAATTTATTATAATATGTATTTTGAAATCAATAGCTCATACATATATATATAAATGTGTGCGCGCGCGCGCTTATATTTATATAAACAATAAATAAGTTACATATAATTTGTCTAAACTTGGAACTTATATAAATTTATATTGTAAACAACAGATCATTGCATAAAACTAATATTTCATATAAAATAACTTTCTCTCACGCGAGAATCCAATTGACTGGAAACTATTAGATCAGAAATCAAAATACAACTCTTATATATAATATGAAGTATACGTTTGGCACACTATATTATATTACATATAATACAAAAAAGCACTTAAAAAATATTATATACTTAAAATACTACACGTAAGCAGCATATATTAGACTATATATATAATAAGAAGTAGAAGATATATCAAATACACCCCGAAGTGTTGTATGTATGTGTGTGTGTCTATATATATATATATATATATATATTAGCATACATCAGCTCACGCATACAGGTTTGTCAAAGCAACATTCAATTCTCAATTATATATATTGCCAAAAATTGAAATATATACAGCTTTAATACTATATATATATATATATATATATATATATATATATATATTTACATATATAACAGGCCACTTCATAATATATTGTATATAATACTTTTAAACATATAATAAGTATATACCTTTTTTTTCTATATATGCGGCTTTAAGGTAGAGGGGTAGGTACTTGTGTCATTTGAGTGTTGGGAAGGATCAGCTAATGGGCGGAGAAATGGTAGGCCAGTGGTGGAGGGAGGCCGTGAACGGCTTCGGTTGTAAGAGACGAGGTGGTGGCGAGTTTGCGTGGGTTAGCGTGCTAGCATGGGGAAGGAGGCGTGTGGAGATGTGGAAGGGAGGGGCGGTGGTTGCTGTGTGGAGGCTGCACGCATCAGGGAGGAGGAGCTGTGGCCAGACGGAGCATGGGTGGACATGGAGCAAGGTGGGGAAGCGCTACGTGCGTGGCCGGATGTGTGGCTTTATGTGAGGATTGAAGGGTTGCTAACATAGGAGCGTCGCTGATAGGTGTTCGGTGTAGATGCTTTGGATGGCTGCTGGAGGACATGGAGGATGGGCGAGCTGAATAAGGGGTTGAACATGGGTTTCCAAGCAATCGAGAATGAAGTACAAGCTTCAGGCAATGGAAGAAAGTATGGACAAGCAATGTAAATATGAAAGCTTCGAATAGATATAGGAATGCCTTTATATTTTATAACTTATATTATTTTATTATTCTATTTTTTGATTCAAAGCGGATATGAAGAAAACGAACCCAAGGATATAATTTGAAGTGATGGGATGATAAAAACCAACAGTTGAATTCTGGGAAAAATAAAAGACTAGTGGTTGTTCGTATTACACGGTAAAAAGTGGAAAGTCGTAGAAACTCAAGAGACCCAAAAATAGAATCGATATGGCAAATTATTTTGTCGATTTCACCACGTCACAGTCATCGAAATGAACAAATGAATATATTGCAGAGATCAGCACGATGAAACAAATAAAATGGTACCTAGATATCAGCAATACGATCATCATATTAAAAGTCGATATTTGGTGCCAAAAATGCTGCAAATTCGTCTAAAATAAGATAAACGGAGCTAGAGCAGTCTGAATTTGACGAAACAAAATATGAAACTTCACTCAAAAAATGATTTAAAAATTTATTATATAAAATTATTCAGATTTTGAAAACATTTTATTTTCATCAAATTAACTGAATTTAAATTGAAAATTACATAACAGACTTTACTTTCATACTTTCCAATAAAAAAGTTTCAGTTGCTATGTTAAAATAGACATATTTCAAATATCAAATTTTTATTTTCAAATTCAATTATTTAATTTCAAATTTTAGTTAATTACGTTATAAAATCATCAAAATTTGTGGGTCGTTACACAATGTGTAGTAGACTAACTTGAGAGTACTTTAAATCGTATGTATGGAGACCTTACTTTGATTATAATTAATCATGTGACATTAGTTCACATTATTGCCATTTTTGGGTATTTTTTAAAACTTGTGAAGTGAAACGTTACTTAAAAGAGGAAATATCTCCTTTGATACAGAAGTTTGGTGTCATCGTAACTATTTGAGATAAAGTCATAAGTCTCTAGTAGAAGTAAGCAAAATTCGGTTAGAACTGAATTAGCCAACTAAATGGTTTATATCGATCAGCTCGATTCGGTTACAAAAGTTAACCGGTTTGAATTCGGTTTATAAAATATACCTTTTTGTTATACGTTTAACCGAATTGACTGAAATTTAATTATATTATCCAAATTTTTGATATTGTTATATATTTAAATAATTCATTTCTTCTTATAAACATAAAAAGACTCAATAAAGTCTCTCTAAACATAAAATTATATTTTCCTTCGAGTCTATGTAGTTAATATCTACCTTGGGCACGTATCAGTCAAGTATTGATATGAGGTATTTTAAAATATCGTGATAATATTGGATAATATTGGTAAAATATATGATATGTGTAGAACATGTTATAAACGATATTGGACTATGTTATAATGTTATTGTTATTTGGGTTTTTAACCCAGCAAAATCCAGAGGAAGTCGAGAAAACTCCATCGAGCCAGAATAGCTCAACAGCCAAGCGAAGGGACTAGAACATGGAGCCAAAGGAAGTTAAGAATAAAGAAAGAAAAGAACTCTAAGGGCATGGATCGCTAGCGATCTATGACAATAACTCAAGGGTTCATGAACAACATCAACACGAGATAATAGACAGGATCCAAAAGGCAAAGCTCAGAAAACCATTAAGTACATGGATCGCTAGCGATCCATGCACTATGGATTGCTAGCGGTCCACTCCTTTTCGCTAGATCGCCGTAAACTCCAGAAGAACAAAGTCCAAAAATATACCAAGTATATGGATTGCAAGAGATTCATATAGCATCGATCGTTAGCGATCCATGCTATTTCATCAATCAGCTGTGATCTTCATGGAGCAAAGAAAAAGAAAATTCTAAGGCCTTGGCTCGCCTTCGAACCAAAACTATGGATCGCTAGCGATCCATCCTTTCAACTCGAGTCATGGTGTAACCTCCATTGCACCTTCCTATGTTAATCTACAAGTATGTGGCAAGCAGACTTGGCCCACTAGCTCTCCAACCTCTATAAATAACATCCTGCCAGTAACATAAATTGGATCTTCTCCGGATTGGTTACTAAAACTCTACTGGATGTTTTCTTCACTCCTCACCTCCCTTACAACGGTCTTCAAAGGAATTCATGGTGATTTTCCAGTAGATTCCAACCTTGGATATTCAATCTAATTAAGGATAATCAAAATCTTTGTAATCAAATACATCTTGTAACAGCAATAAGTCCATAATAAAAACTATAATGTGGACATAGGATTCGTTAATAGCCAAACCACTATAAAAAATTTCTCGTCTTCTTTCTCTTATTCTTTTTTTCTATGTTGATTATCTACATTAATGCTTCGTGAGAACAGGGTCGGTGCTTTCACACTCAAACCTGGGTGTTGATCCATTTTCTAGGTCAACATTTTGGTGCTTTCACACTCAAACACTCGTCTGGGTCGTTCTAGGGGATATAATCGATTTGAGACAAAAGCAAAAGGAAGTAATGGGTGGAGCTCCAAGAATCATGATGGAAGAAAACGTTAACACTCCACCTACTACAAAATCGCCGGCTACAAACCCGAAGTCAGGAGTGAAAACCCCACGGGAGGATATAACTATGACTCTCTTCAGCTCTAAAGATGACAAACAATTTGAGGAAGAAAAATTGGATGAAAATACGCAAAACGCTAGAAGAAGCTCTAAAACCCATGTCGTAGCACAATGCTAAGCAATGGACGAGGAACTTCTACTCAAACGGTACTCTTACAGGTAGGAGAACCAAGAAGATATGATACAAAGCAAGATCAATTAACAGGTCAAGCTCCTATGGTATATAATGACCACTCCCAACTGACCAGCTTCAAATCCTAGCATGGAGCTCACATCATCAAATCATGAATGGTTGTCATGGAAAATCATCAAAATGGTTATTTCTCACTTCAGGGTTGGCTCAAAGTCAAACTCGGGTAATCGCCTATTTGACTTGAAGCAGATTCTAGAAGTCCTGAACCAAAGTCGAACTCGATTAATCACCCATTTGACTCGAAGTAAACTAAGGAAATTCTGGCCCAAAATCAAACTCGGGTTAAACCAATATTTTCTCCAAGAAAACATGCAGATGGCTCTAAGCAACGTTTGCCACCAACCCAGCACTTTAAAGTATGTGACTTCAAGCAAATGGCAAATTTTCTCGGGTCGGATTCCAAGTAAAATACCACCGATCCATCAATGCAGATTCATCTTCTTTTGCCCATAACTTGAACGTGTGAACACCAAATACCTTGAAATTTGGAATGCAACCTTATGGGGACTTCTTTGTGACCCACAACCGATCTCACCTGGTTTGAAATTTTTTAGGGATCATCACGGATTCATGACCCCATCATAATTCATAAGTGATTCGTCATTCAATCGGCATTTCCAATCATCAAGCATAGACAATCATGCATATATCATTCTTAAGCATTATAAACAGCTGTAACTTGAAAATGAACCGGTCTGACAACGATTAGAGTGTCTTCCCAATCGAAACCCATTCACCAAAGCCGTTCAACATGCAGAATATCCAAAGAAGTTTATCATGCCAACTATACCTTTTATACAACTTTACAACTGATTCAAATTTCTTTTTTATAGGTATGACTAGGCGATGGATGAAGTCTATTACAAGGCCCTCGGGAATCATTAAAGGATGAAATAACTTACTACTCTGGAAGAATTTTGTGGCACGGCAAACCAGTTCTAAAGACTAGAAGTGGAAGAAGGCAAACCCGACAATTTGCGAAAGAACATGTCAAATGGTGAAGGAGCTATAGGAACTTATAGACCTTCTGCCCAAGCAAGGCTACTAAGGCCCAGTAGAAAAATGCCTCAGCTAACTGACGAAATTAGATAAAGGATGATTATCAAATAACACTCAAGCTAGCTAGCAACTAAGGAATGGAGCAACAACCTAAAGTGATGCCTTTTGAGAGTCGACGCTAGGGTCTTTGTAGATAGCATGGCAAAAGAAATGCTTCTATGCCCTTGACAAGTCATGTTGATCCCCCTTCTGAGAGCCGGCGTTGCTCTAATAGCATCGAGAAGTCTTGTCCAAAGGATCTTCGAACACACAAATCCAACTACTTAGTTTCCAGGAACCAATAAAACATGTTGCTGCGAGCCAAATCCCAAGATTCATTTCAGAATCGATAAATTATAGTTCCAAGGGTGTCTGGTCGTCGGACATCCGACCACAAAAATTCTTCATGAACGTGAAGGTCTATCACGAACTAAAGCATCGTAAAGGCGAACCAGTAGATCAGCAGTTATCTGATCCAAAATACCCTTCGCGAACATGAAGGTATTTCAAAAATTAAAGTGTCGTGAAGGTGAAATAGTAGATCGCCAGTCATTTGATCCAAAAAAACCCTTCGCGAACCTGAAGGTCTTTTACGAACTAAATCATCATGAAGGTGAACCGGTAGATCAGTGGTCATCTGATCCAAAACACCCTTCGTGAACGTGAAGGTCTTTCACGAAAAAACCATCGTGAAGGTCAACCAGTAGATCAGTGGTCATCTGATCCAAAAAAACCTTCGTGAACATAAAGGTCTTTCATGAACTAGATAATCGTGAAGGTAAACCAAAAACCCTTTGCTAACATGAAGGTCTTTCATGAACATGAAGATCTTTCATAAACTAAAGAATCACGAAGGTCAACCGGTAGATTAATGGTCATCTGATCCATAAAACCCTTCACAAACATGAAGATCTTTTAGGAATTATAGCATCATGAAGGTGAATCGGTAGATCGGTGGTCATCTAATCCAAAAAGCCCTTCATGAACATGAAGGTATATTATGAACTATAGCGTCATGAAGGTGAACTGGTAGATCAGCGATCGTCTGATCCAAAAAGCCCTTCATGAACGTGAAGGTCTTTTATAAACTAAAGCATCGTGAAGAGGAACCGGTAGATCAACGGTCATATAATCCAAAAAGCTCTTCACGAACAAGAAGTTCTTTCACAAACTAAAATATCGTGAAGGTGAATCGATAGATCAGCGGTCACCTGATCCAAAAAACCCTTCGCGAACATGAAGGTCTTTCATGAACTAAATCATCATGAAGGTAAGTCGGTAGATCAGCAGTCATTTGATCCAAAAACCATTCACAAACATGAAGGCCTTTCACGAACTAAAGTGTCGTAAAGGCGAACCGGTAGATCAGCAAAATTTACGTACGACTAATATCCACGAAGGTGAACTGGATGATAAGCAGTCATTTGATCCAAAGCCCCCTGAAGTCAACGAAGTCATGCTCTAGGGCTACAAATCCACAATTATATCAGTCACTCCGCATAATTAATGAAATCACTTCCAACGACCGATGAAAAAACATCGCTGAACTCTAGAACTTCAAAGTCGCTCAAAGGAACTAAGCCAAAATTGAACCGACCTTGTGGTTAATCAATGCTGACTTGAATCAAGCCAAGACTTAGAAACCGGGAGAACTGTACCCAATGGACCAGGGGTAACCAGACAAATTGTGGACTAGATATAGTTCAAATGCGCCAACAGCCCTGTGGCATAGAGGGCACTGCACATACTTCAATAGCTATAAGAAAGACTGAGATTAATCATACCATGGTCCTCTTATGTCCGATCGAAAATTCTGGCACTCTAATAATTGCGGGCTTAATGACCTAGTTAGTGCAACAAACAAAACTAGCATAATATTACACAATGCTTCCCAACTACTACTTTATCTCTCTTGGTGACCAATTTCTCTTTCTCTTAGACCGTATGCCAGCTAAAGACCCATTCTCTGAAGGTAGTTTGGACCAGAAACTGAGAGTCTTTCCCAAAGCTACCATAAGCTCTTTCTTCATAACCATCCCCATGTAGTCGGCTATAGATCTCTCCACCGTGACAACTTTATCTGTTTGGTCGTGCACGTCTTCTCTAAATACGAGTGGATCATCCAAGCAACGGTTACCTAATCCAAAAACCAATTATCTCTTAGAACTGACAAAATTCCGTTCCAGCAAAGTCAAATTGTCGGATTGATAGGAAAACTCGATCCTTACCTTTTAAGAACTGGTATCTCTCCTCCAGCACCGGGAAGGCCCAAACCATTGCACACACTTCCATAAGCCGCACATCACTTCTTGAGCTATGGAGCCACAATCTCGAAGTACGAACTCCTCACGTTATCCAAAGATTGGCAATGTCAAGAAGTTCCAAATCGTTCCGGATCGATGGCTCGTATCGATCTCATAAGCTGTGCATTTCATAAGTCGTACGCTCTCAAAAGCCGTGCATTTCAAAAGCCACGCATTGCAAAGCCACGTATTTCAGAAGTCGTGCGCTCTCAAAAACCATGCATTTTATAAGCGACGCATTATCAAACCCGCGCAATTCATAAGTCATGCGCTCTCAAAAACCGTGCATTTCATAAGCCACACATTGTCAAAGCCGCGCATTTCATAAGCCGCGCACTCTCAAAAGCTATGCATTTTGTAAGCCATGCATTCTTCAAAGCCGCGAATTTCATAAGCCACGTGCTCTCAAAAGCCATGCATTTCGTAAGCTACGCATTTTCATAAGCCGCATATTAAATAAGCCACGCAAACACTGCTTGATGTTACTTTGGCATCATGATGATGATGCGTTAAAATTTTCTAAGTACTAGTGTTGTCTCGACAACAACAGAAAACATGTCCGTTACAGGATTAACAAGGATCAACTCCTGCTACCCGAAAGAACCGACGTGCTTCGATAGTAACGCAAAGCTCACAAACCAAGAAGTCGACAAAGAATTCTGATTTTTGACCAAAGTTAATATACAAAATGTCAAAATATAATACATCCAAGTCACAAGTTCCTAAAGGTAGGAGCTACGACATACCTATGACTAGGGGCATCCAGGGAGCCGTCCAGAACATCAAGTCTCACATTAATTGTTCAGAATAATAAGCCCAATGGACTAAGGGGCATAGAACACATTAACACTTAGTCAGGATAAAAGATCGCTCCAACTTGCAATAAAAGGAGGAACATATCGTCATCCAGAGATAGACGACAATGGAAGGCAGATCCAGAATCAAATCATCAATGCACCAGTTTCAAAAGACAAAAGAAGGTGCTCGACTGAGGTCTCAAACCCTAACTTGCAGAAAATCAGCTATTATCCAAAGATAGATAATGGCAAGGAGAGAACGCTCAAAATCGAGCAGCTAAACCATTGATCCCTAAGGATTGGAACCAATAAATAAGTTTGATATCCACAATAATGCTATTAGCCCAGCATAACGCATATGGCCTAAAACAAGTTAAGGTCAAGTATCACAAATTCGAGACAAACACTATCAAACTGTGATGTCCCGGAAATTTGGGCAATATTTATTTAATAATTTCATTTATAATTTATTTTAAAATGTGAAATACTGGTTTAATAATCCAATTCAAACATAATTTTCTTCTGAAAATTTATAATTATTTTGTTAATAAATAATATTCTTTTGAAAATTTATAATAATGATTGAGTTTGAGAATCTTATTGTTTTAAAATGTTGAAAATATTTTAATGATAAAATTTCCTTTCTGAATTGATTTAAAAATATTTTATTTATAATGTATATATGTGTATACATTGTAAATAGGAGTTTTGATTTTTAATTTTAAATTTAATAAAAGATCTTTTCAAATTTATAATATATATAGGCATATAATTTATGAATTGATTTAAATTAAAATGAAATTAGTATTGAACCTTTCATAAGTCAATTTTATAAATCTATCTTGTATTTTTAGAAAGTAATCATAGTAAAAACTTTGTTATAAATATATATAGTTAAGAATTGTATTTTTATAATAAAGTTTATTTTGTTTTATTTTAAAATTGTTTTGAAATAAATTTAGTTTATTTATATTTAAGTATAGTATTTGATTTGAAACTTTTGAATGAATTCAACATGTGTTCTTTTCTTTTTAAAAGTTCTCTTTTGAAAATTGGTTTTAAAATAATTCTTAAAATATTCAAACAAATATTTGTATATGTTTGGATAATTCATTTGTAAAGACTAAATACATATGAAACATATATAGACATCTTAAAATTTAATTAGAATTGGTTTTATCTTTAATTAAAAACATTTGTAAACATAGAATTTATCTTTATATTTAAAATCTTACATGTGTAAGCTTCATATTTTAAAATTGACACTTGTAAATAAATCTTTACATTCAAATAACAAGTGGCATTACTAAATCAATTTTGAATAAAACTTAAAACATGTCTTTTGTTTTCAAACATTTTTTATCTTCTACTAAATCAAAATTCAGATCTAAGAAATTTGAAAATTCATTTCACTCTAAAATCCTCAATCCATACTCAATCAATAATCTGCAAATCAAAGCTTTAAAAACCTGCAAACACATGTCTTCAACTTAAGAAAATTCAAATCTGCATCATCTGTAACCTGCAAACAACTTAATCTTCAAAGATCAATGCAAGCAAGTTGAAATGGGAAGCATGCAGTTCCAAGGCCTGCAAGCATCAAGCACATACCATTTTCAACTAGGAGCAAGCTCTGATTCAAGCATGCAATGGAAATTCAGATTTGCAGGGAAATGAACTTGCAGATGGATGCTTTCTATTTTGCATTTAAGGTGAGTAAATATTTGTTTAAAAACAGTTTCTACTTTATACTCTTAAAAACTAAGTTAACAAGATTTGCAAAGCTTAAAGATAATTCAAATGCCTTTCAAATAGGAAACTGTTAAACAGTGATAATTAAGAACTGCTCTGTTCTTTTTGATAGTGAGTGACCCCAAATTTATATGTTGTTTAAAATTTTATATGTGCATGAGTTGATATATGTTTGGCTGTTGTGTGACTAGGCCTGCATACATAAATCTTGAGTATGCAGAAAAGTGGAATGTGAATTTCTACAAACATATTTCTCTTATTTCTTGGATTTAAATACAAATCCTCTTCCATATGATTGAACCATAGCTAGAGATTATTGTGTGAACAAATTATGTTGTTTAACATAGATTTGAGCCTGTAAAATTTTAGTTTAGAAAAGTGGAAACTGTACTTGTGTAAATCAATAACAGTAGACAACAGTTTCATAAAATAAAATTACCAAACATCTTTAATTTATTCAAACGAGTTAAAGCTTTAATGCATGATTAAAACATGGGTATTAAAACATGCTTCAGGTCTTAAGAGCTTCTGAGGGGTTAGTAAATTTAGTCTGTGCAGTAGTTGGAATTTTTGGGGGTATCAAACCATAAAGTAAATCTGGAACTTGGGTGTTTTGCCTGGAGTTTGAATGTGGCTGAAGAGAGTGGGGAGAATGAAGGGAAGAGGGCCAAAGAATGGTGGTGAGAGTTGACAGGTTTGGTCTGCCTTGGTGAAGTAGTTTCCAGGTTGTTAATTTTCTTGATCCTGATTCTCAGGCTACAGAGGAGTTGTGGATGGACTTTAGCAAGTTGAGGGATTGATTTGCTTCTTGGAAAGGATGGTGGAGGTGACTGGAAGTCGCCGGAGTAATGGTCGTAGTTGCACAGAGGAGTTTGGTCACTGGTGGAAGTTTTGGTGGTGTGCAGGTTTGGTGACTCGAAGTCACACTCGTGCATTTGGTATTGTGGCTCGAAGCAAGCAGGGTTTTGACCCGAAGTAAATTATTGATGTCTCGGGATATGTTGAGTGCAGAGAACCTGAAAGTTGTTTTTTTAAAATCTGAAAAAAAAAACTCCACATGTTTAAAAGCTATGATTTAATTCAAGTATAGGTTTGAATTGAATTCAAGTGAGTTTTGAATTCAGAAAGTTTTAATGATAATTTAAATTTAAGGAAGTTTTAAATTTAAATCTGGGAATAGTGTAAGTGTAGTTTCAGGTTGTAAATTTGTGCAGTGTTGTTGTTTTTTTTAAAATCTGGAAACCTAAAAGTGTTTAAAGGCTATGATTTAAATTCAAATAAGTTTATGAATTCAAAAAGTTAAATGATGAATTTAAATTTAAAATAAGGTTTAAGTTCAAATTTGAAAACAAGTGTAATATAGGTTTCAGGATTTTTTTTGAATCCAGTTTTTATTTTAAAAACTGTATTGTTCTTTAAAAAAAATTTAAAAGCAATGATTTAAAATAAGTATAGGTTTGAATTGAATTCAAGTAAGTTTTGAATTCAGAAAGTTTAAATGATAAATTTAAATTTAAGGAAGATTTAAATTTAAATCTGGAAAAAACAGTAAGGGTAGTTTTCAGGATTTAAATCCAGATTTTTATTAAAAACAGTTTTGGTTTTTTTTTTTAAATTTTTTAAAGGAATTCAGTGTTTAAAATTAAAATTCAAATTCAGGTGTGAATTTGAATCAGATTCAGGAATACTTTGAATTCAAAATGAAACATTTGAATGATAAGCAAGATTTAAAATTGGGTTTGAAATCAAATTCAAATATGATTTCAGTTTTTACTTTAAAACCTGTTTTAATTCAAATCAGTTTGAAAAGTTTTGAATATTGAACAAAAATGTTATTAAGTAGAATTTAAATATGAATTTGATTTCTAATAAGGTTTGAATTTAAAAGAATTCTTTCTTTAAGTATTAAATAAAATTATGATATGTTAACTTTAAATTGGAAGTTGAATTAAATTTTAGGAATGTATTATTTTAATACATTTTGAATATTAATTAATTTATAAATAAGTAAATGAATTATTTTGAAAATAATTAAGGATTTACTTATTTATTTGATTTTTAAATAATAACTTGAATTAATTTATAATTAAAGATGATTAATGAATAATTAATTTAAAGTAATTATTCTTAAGTAAGGAATTAATGAAATGTTGTTAATTATCTAAGGATAATTAATAATTAATTAATGTAATTAATTTTTATGGATTAATTAGATTAATTATTTTAAGAAAATCAATTGTAATTTGTTAAGTATATTACTTTATGAAAGTAATTAAGGGATTAATTACTTTTTGTAATTAATTCTGATAATGAGCTTTGTTAGATTAATTAATTTAGTTTAATTAATTTAAGAAATAATTTAATAATTAAATGATAATAATTACTTAATGTAATTTATGGAGAAAGATTTCTTAGTGAAGTTTTAAATGAATAATTACTGGAATGTAATTAAGGAAAGGTGATTTATTTTAGTAATTTGGATAATTACTTTTGTAATTAATCAAGGATTAATTAATAAAGATAATTGATTATTGGATAATTAATTTATTAAGGGAGTAATTAAGGGTGGTTAATTACTGGATTTAAATATTAATCAAGGTGATTAATAATGGTATTTAATTAATTACTAAGTGTAATTAATTTTAATTGAGTAATTAATTTAAATATTAATTAGAGATCATTAATTATTATAATTAATGATGTAATTAAGAATTGTTTAATTAAATATTAATTAATTAATTAAGTGATTAATTAATTGTAATTAATTAAGGGTGAATGTAATTAATTATAGTTAATTAATAAATTAAGTAATTAAATGTTAATTACTTATGATAAGGTTAATTAATTTTATGGAGTTAATTTAAGACTAATTACTTATTGTAATTAGTGAATGATTAATCAGAGATGTTTAATCAAGTTTAATACTTAATGATTAATTAACTAGGTTGATTAATCAATATATTTATAAGCAGGATTTATAGATGAGTAATTAATTTAATTTATTTTAAATTAATTAAGGATAGAAGTAATTAATTTAATTCATTTTAAATTAATTATAAATGATGGATAATATATCATTGCTTATGGATGATATTGATATACCTTTGGATGGTTGTGATCTCAGAAATGAGATGAGTAGTATCTATAGGATATGGATGCTTAGTTATAGTATGATGGATTATTTGGTTGTGATGGTTGTTGTTGAGATGATTGACTGTTGTGATGATTATCTGTTATGATAATATTATGGGTTATCTGTTATGATGAATATGTGTAGTTTATCTATCTGTGTGAAATAGATAAAAATTAAACGAGTTAATTGTTTAAAACCCTTAAGTATAACTTGGACATTAAAATGGCGTTTGGTTTCGGTGAGACCGGGATCGGGTTTCCATATTTGGATATCCGAAAACCACATCGATTCCAATTAAACGTTAGGTCGTTAATCTAAGTGGAGCAAGTGAAGACTCGAGGTGTAAGGGCTATACGTCAGTATAACTCTGTGGGTGATTCCGTAATGAGTTTGACGGAATAGTACTTATATGTTCGAGATGATGGTTTAGAGTGCAAGGGTTATTGTCGTTAACTCTGAGGGTGATTCCAATACAAGTGTAACGAAATAATGCCTTCGGTTTCGTTCGAACCCGGAACGAACTTGTATGGATTGAATGCTTTCAGAACATCGTCAGGTGGACGATGAGCATTCTAAGATAGATGTGTTCTCTAAAGGTAATCGCAGCCTCAAGCCTCATCAACCGGGAATGGCTAAAACAGGGGAGGTGCAGCAAGGCTTCGTGGGTCGCGTCCACTGGAGGGCAAGATACATCCCTGTCTAGAGGTCCCTTTATATTTCGGCTGTGTGGACGGTTTTTGAGCTCCAACCGTCGGGGTGGTCTTGTTCGGGACTGTTCAGTAAGGAACGGTGCCGGCCTTGTGTTGCAGGGGAGTTAGGGTGGCTCCTCGGTACGGTGATCTAGGCCACGTACTGTGACGGGCGGTACCCCAGTAGCCCTGCCATTGATGGAAACCCATTTTCCCTACGAGACCCTACGGTTTTGTTTGTATTACCCACTTTTGTGGCTAGTAGCTGGAATTTAATCATGTAACAATTTCGGCTATTTCTTATTTACTTGAAAACCCTAGACACTATTATAATATCATCGGATTTCCTATCGAATGTTTTGGTTAGCGTAAGGTAAAAACTTTTCCATGTTTATGTGTGGGAAGTCTTACGTGATACCTTTTGTTTTCAAAAGATTTTCTAAAGTTAAGCAACTTTTAAACTATTTACTCACACCAGACCCCTGTCTGACCCGAGTGTTTATTTTCTGTTTTATTAAACTCTTGGGTACTCATATTATGTATGAGTAGTCAAGTGATTCAGGATTGCTTTGACGAGTTATGGAGGAGCAAATGGAGCAGGAGGCTTCTGCGTTGTAGTTATCTATTTTCCGCTGTGTTGGTATCTCTGAGTCGTCTCTCTGAGTTATTCCTTGTACTGTTTAGAGTTGTATAACTAGACAGGTGTTTATAACTGTCTAGTATGTGTTGTATTGGCTGTAAAACTCTGATGTATATGATACTATGTAAAGTATTTATGTGATATATTATATTTGATTCGTTCCGCTGTGAGATTCCGATGTTGTTTGTGTTCTTCTTTCTCTTTCTTTTCTTCTTCTATCCCTTTCTTTCTTCTTAGCGATGCAATTTCCTGGAGTTTGGAAGTTGGGTCGTTACAACGTGGTATCAGAGCAGTAGGTTGAGTGAATACCTAGGCTCTGTAGTGGTGTCTTTCTTGAGAGAGCGTACTTGTAATTTTATATATAAATATATTTAATTCTACCTATCTGTTGGGTTACTTGTTCAGGTTTTCCAATATAAGTAATAAAGGTAGATAGGGTAGTGGTGTGTGTAACACAACTACCAATGGTTGGAGTTCTGAGTGTTTGAGCTGGGAAGTGATCTGCTAGGGCAGTGTTGGGCATCTTGAGTAGTTTGGCAGTTTGGTGTGAAGGATTTTTCTGATCTCCGGGGGAGAATCTTTTCAAGATTGGAGTGTATCTTTGGATTTTAAGCTTGATCTCACTCGTGTGAGTGGATTTTTCTTGAGTCTGGATCAGTTTGGAGTACTGAAGCCAGCATTGGAATTTTGGCAACCTTAGGAAGGAGTTCTGTCTGTATTTGAGTTTGAGACTCAGTTTGGCAGAGTATTTTGTGCTTGGTTTGAAGGCGAGTTTCCTGAGGGATATCTGTCTTTTGAAGGCTCTTTTGTGGAAGTGGCTGGTGTAGTTTTGAGGTTCGTTGAGTTTTTGGGTAAGGAAGTTTTGGCAGCAGTAGCAGCCGTGAGTGGCCTGTTTCTTCATTGGTTCTGAAGTCTCTGTGATTCTTTTGTCAGTAGGCCGGGCAGATGGTGAAGCTTGTCCATTTCTTCTGGAAGATCAGCTGGGTGTGATATTTGTGGTTGAAGGTGGACCACTGGTTTCCCTTTTGATTTGAAGGCTTTAGCTGTTCTGTTTGTTGAAGAGAGAACGATCTGAACTGAGTAGAATCGCAAAAGTGACTTGCGATGATCCGGAAGTTTTTTGAGTAACCTTTGTTTGGATTGAAGCATCTCTAGAAGATGTTTGAGTTATCGAAGTGGTTTGATATTTTCTGGATGTCTTCGAAGGAGTTAAGTTTTGCATCCGCATCAGGAGATTGAGTTCTGTTTCGACTTGGTTTTTGGAGATTTTATGGAATTTGATGAACAATGTTTTCGGGGTAAGTTGATCAAGTGTACCTGTGTTCATTAACAACATTCTCGAATCAGAAGTGCGCAGTGGAAGCATGGTGGCAGCTATTTCAGAATTAAAGCAACACCCTATTCATTGGGATTTGTGTTTTGTCTTGGATCAGAGGATTTCTACGGAAAATTCACTTTAATCTGGAGATTTGGATGTCTTGGGAATCTGTTTTGTTTCCTGAATAAGTGTAGTTTGTCTGAAGTCTTTTGATATCTGTAGTAGAGTTTGTGTGATGGATTGGATTGATCTAGAAGATTGAAGGCAGCCCAGGATCGACAGGAAAGATTTGTGGATAAGAGATTGGACCTTTTTGTTTTCTCTTAAAGGTTAAGTGATTGATCTACAGGATTGGATTGCCAGTTTGGATAACTGGGATTCGATGAGTTTCATGTATCTTTGAGGGAATACATGTATGATCTATCTCTGGTAGTGGAACCAGCAGTTCTGGAGTTTTGGTTGTTGAGTCAGACTTGTTTGCAGTCTGATATCTTGTCTTGTGTTGTAGATATAGCTGTATAGGAGTTTTTGGAATTTCTTAGTATTGATTGTTTGGATTCTCTTGAGCGAGTATCCCGGTATATATTTATACCTAGGGGAAACTCGATAGAATTTTATCCAGAATTTGTCTGGATAATTAGATTTGTTTGATTGGTTGAATTGGTTGTTTTGATTGTTAGCATATGTTTGATATATGCTTGTGTTTTAAATAAATCTTTAAAGAGATTATTAAATTACCTTTGCTTTTAAATTTCGGGGACGAAATTCTTTTAAAGGGGGGAGGAATGTGATGTCCCGGAAATTTGGGCAATATTTATTTAATAATTTCATTTATAATTTATTTTAAAATGTGAAATACTGGTTTAATAATCCAATTCAAACATAATTTTCTTCTGAAAATTTATAATTATTTTGTTAATAAATAATATTCTTTTGAAAATTTATAATAATGATTGAGTTTGAGAATCTTATTGTTTTAAAATGTTGAAAATATTTTAATGATAAAATTTCCTTTCTGAATTGATTTAAAAATATTTTATTTATAATGTATATATGTGTATACATTGTAAATAGGAGTTTTGATTTTTAATTTTAAATTTAATAAAAGATCTTTTCAAATTTATAATATATATAGGCATATAATTTATGAATTGATTTAAATTAAAATGAAATTAGTATTGAACCTTTCATAAGTCAATTTTATAAATCTATCTTGTATTTTTAGAAAGTAATCATAGTAAAAACTTTGTTATAAATATATATAGTTAAGAATTGTATTTTTATAATAAAGTTTATTTTGTTTTATTTTAAAATTGTTTTGAAATAAATTTAGTTTATTTATATTTAAGTATAGTATTTGATTTGAAACTTTTGAATGAATTCAACATGTGTTCTTTTCTTTTTAAAAGTTCTCTTTTGAAAATTGGTTTTAAAATAATTCTTAAAATATTCAAACAAATATTTGTATATGTTTGGATAATTCATTTGTAAAGACTAAATACATATGAAACATATATAGACATCTTAAAATTTAATTAGAATTGGTTTTATCTTTAATTAAAAACATTTGTAAACATAGAATTTATCTTTATATTTAAAATCTTACATGTGTAAGCTTCATATTTTAAAATTGACACTTGTAAATAAATCTTTACATTCAAATAACAAGTGGCATTACTAAATCAATTTTGAATAAAACTTAAAACATGTCTTTTGTTTTCAAACATTTTTTATCTTCTACTAAATCAAAATTCAGATCTAAGAAATTTGAAAATTCATTTCACTCTAAAATCCTCAATCCATACTCAATCAATAATCTGCAAATCAAAGCTTTAAAAACCTGCAAACACATGTCTTCAACTTAAGAAAATTCAAATCTGCATCATCTGTAACCTGCAAACAACTTAATCTTCAAAGATCAATGCAAGCAAGTTGAAATGGGAAGCATGCAGTTCCAAGGCCTGCAAGCATCAAGCACATACCATTTTCAACTAGGAGCAAGCTCTGATTCAAGCATGCAATGGAAATTCAGATTTGCAGGGAAATGAACTTGCAGATGGATGCTTTCTATTTTGCATTTAAGGTGAGTAAATATTTGTTTAAAAACAGTTTCTACTTTATACTCTTAAAAACTAAGTTAACAAGATTTGCAAAGCTTAAAGATAATTCAAATGCCTTTCAAATAGGAAACTGTTAAACAGTGATAATTAAGAACTGCTCTGTTCTTTTTGATAGTGAGTGACCCCAAATTTATATGTTGTTTAAAATTTTATATGTGCATGAGTTGATATATGTTTGGCTGTTGTGTGACTAGGCCTGCATACATAAATCTTGAGTATGCAGAAAAGTGGAATGTGAATTTCTACAAACATATTTCTCTTATTTCTTGGATTTAAATACAAATCCTCTTCCATATGATTGAACCATAGCTAGAGATTATTGTGTGAACAAATTATGTTGTTTAACATAGATTTGAGCCTGTAAAATTTTAGTTTAGAAAAGTGGAAACTGTACTTGTGTAAATCAATAACAGTAGACAACAGTTTCATAAAATAAAATTACCAAACATCTTTAATTTATTCAAACGAGTTAAAGCTTTAATGCATGATTAAAACATGGGTATTAAAACATGCTTCAGGTCTTAAGAGCTTCTGAGGGGTTAGTAAATTTAGTCTGTGCAGTAGTTGGAATTTTTGGGGGTATCAAACCATAAAGTAAATCTGGAACTTGGGTGTTTTGCCTGGAGTTTGAATGTGGCTGAAGAGAGTGGGGAGAATGAAGGGAAGAGGGCCAAAGAATGGTGGTGAGAGTTGACAGGTTTGGTCTGCCTTGGTGAAGTAGTTTCCAGGTTGTTAATTTTCTTGATCCTGATTCTCAGGCTACAGAGGAGTTGTGGATGGACTTTAGCAAGTTGAGGGATTGATTTGCTTCTTGGAAAGGATGGTGGAGGTGACTGGAAGTCGCCGGAGTAATGGTCGTAGTTGCACAGAGGAGTTTGGTCACTGGTGGAAGTTTTGGTGGTGTGCAGGTTTGGTGACTCGAAGTCACACTCGTGCATTTGGTATTGTGGCTCGAAGCAAGCAGGGTTTTGACCCGAAGTAAATTATTGATGTCTCGGGATATGTTGAGTGCAGAGAACCTGAAAGTTGTTTTTTTAAAATCTGAAAAAAAAAACTCCACATGTTTAAAAGCTATGATTTAATTCAAGTATAGGTTTGAATTGAATTCAAGTGAGTTTTGAATTCAGAAAGTTTTAATGATAATTTAAATTTAAGGAAGTTTTAAATTTAAATCTGGGAATAGTGTAAGTGTAGTTTCAGGTTGTAAATTTGTGCAGTGTTGTTGTTTTTTTTAAAATCTGGAAACCTAAAAGTGTTTAAAGGCTATGATTTAAATTCAAATAAGTTTATGAATTCAAAAAGTTAAATGATGAATTTAAATTTAAAATAAGGTTTAAGTTCAAATTTGAAAACAAGTGTAATATAGGTTTCAGGATTTTTTTTGAATCCAGTTTTTATTTTAAAAACTGTATTGTTCTTTAAAAAAAATTTAAAAGCAATGATTTAAAATAAGTATAGGTTTGAATTGAATTCAAGTAAGTTTTGAATTCAGAAAGTTTAAATGATAAATTTAAATTTAAGGAAGATTTAAATTTAAATCTGGAAAAAACAGTAAGGGTAGTTTTCAGGATTTAAATCCAGATTTTTATTAAAAACAGTTTTGGTTTTTTTTTTAAATTTTTTTAAAGGAATTCAGTGTTTAAAATTAAAATTCAAATTCAGGTGTGAATTTGAATCAGATTCAGGAATACTTTGAATTCAAAATGAAACATTTGAATGATAAGCAAGATTTAAAATTGGGTTTGAAATCAAATTCAAATATGATTTCAGTTTTTACTTTAAAACCTGTTTTAATTCAAATCAGTTTGAAAAGTTTTGAATATTGAACAAAAATGTTATTAAGTAGAATTTAAATATGAATTTGATTTCTAATAAGGTTTGAATTTAAAAGAATTCTTTCTTTAAGTATTAAATAAAATTATGATATGTTAACTTTAAATTGGAAGTTGAATTAAATTTTAGGAATGTATTATTTTAATACATTTTGAATATTAATTAATTTATAAATAAGTAAATGAATTATTTTGAAAATAATTAAGGATTTACTTATTTATTTGATTTTTAAATAATAACTTGAATTAATTTATAATTAAAGATGATTAATGAATAATTAATTTAAAGTAATTATTCTTAAGTAAGGAATTAATGAAATGTTGTTAATTATCTAAGGATAATTAATAATTAATTAATGTAATTAATTTTTATGGATTAATTAGATTAATTATTTTAAGAAAATCAATTGTAATTTGTTAAGTATATTACTTTATGAAAGTAATTAAGGGATTAATTACTTTTTGTAATTAATTCTGATAATGAGCTTTGTTAGATTAATTAATTTAGTTTAATTAATTTAAGAAATAATTTAATAATTAAATGATAATAATTACTTAATGTAATTTATGGAGAAAGATTTCTTAGTGAAGTTTTAAATGAATAATTACTGGAATGTAATTAAGGAAAGGTGATTTATTTTAGTAATTTGGATAATTACTTTTGTAATTAATCAAGGATTAATTAATAAAGATAATTGATTATTGGATAATTAATTTATTAAGGGAGTAATTAAGGGTGGTTAATTACTGGATTTAAATATTAATCAAGGTGATTAATAATGGTATTTAATTAATTACTAAGTGTAATTAATTTTAATTGAGTAATTAATTTAAATATTAATTAGAGATCATTAATTATTATAATTAATGATGTAATTAAGAATTGTTTAATTAAATATTAATTAATTAATTAAGTGATTAATTAATTGTAATTAATTAAGGGTGAATGTAATTAATTATAGTTAATTAATAAATTAAGTAATTAAATGTTAATTACTTATGATAAGGTTAATTAATTTTATGGAGTTAATTTAAGACTAATTACTTATTGTAATTAGTGAATGATTAATCAGAGATGTTTAATCAAGTTTAATACTTAATGATTAATTAACTAGGTTGATTAATCAATATATTTATAAGCAGGATTTATAGATGAGTAATTAATTTAATTTATTTTAAATTAATTAAGGATAGAAGTAATTAATTTAATTCATTTTAAATTAATTATAAATGATGGATAATATATCATTGCTTATGGATGATATTGATATACCTTTGGATGGTTGTGATCTCAGAAATGAGATGAGTAGTATCTATAGGATATGGATGCTTAGTTATAGTATGATGGATTATTTGGTTGTGATGGTTGTTGTTGAGATGATTGACTGTTGTGATGATTATCTGTTATGATAATATTATGGGTTATCTGTTATGATGAATATGTGTAGTTTATCTATCTGTGTGAAATAGATAAAAATTAAACGAGTTAATTGTTTAAAACCCTTAAGTATAACTTGGACATTAAAATGGCGTTTGGTTTCGGTGAGACCGGGATCGGGTTTCCATATTTGGATATCCGAAAACCACATCGATTCCAATTAAACGTTAGGTCGTTAATCTAAGTGGAGCAAGTGAAGACTCGAGGTGTAAGGGCTATACGTCAGTATAACTCTGTGGGTGATTCCGTAATGAGTTTGACGGAATAGTACTTATATGTTCGAGATGGTGGTTTAGAGTGCAAGGGTTATTGTCGTTAACTCTGAGGGTGATTCCAATACAAGTGTAACGAAATAATGCCTTCGGTTTCGTTCGAACCCGGAACGAACTTGTATGGATTGAATGCTTTCAGAACATCGTCAGGTGGACGATGAGCATTCTAAGATAGATGTGTTCTCTAAAGGTAATCGCAGCCTCAAGCCTCATCAACCGGGAATGGCTAAAACAGGGGAGGTGCAGCAAGGCTTCGTGGGTCGCGTCCACTGGAGGGCAAGATACATCCCTGTCTAGAGGTCCCTTTATATTTCGGCTGTGTGGACGGTTTTTGAGCTCCAACCGTCGGGGTGGTCTTGTTCGGGACTGTTCAGTAAGGAACGGTGCCGGCCTTGTGTTGCAGGGGAGTTAGGGTGGCTCCTCGGTACGGTGATCTAGGCCACGTACTGTGACGGGCGGTACCCCAGTAGCCCTGCCATTGATGGAAACCCATTTTCCCTACGAGACCCTACGGTTTTGTTTGTATTACCCACTTTTGTGGCTAGTAGCTGGAATTTAATCATGTAACAATTTCGGCTATTTCTTATTTACTTGAAAACCCTAGACACTATTATAATATCATCGGATTTCCTATCGAATGTTTTGGTTAGCGTAAGGTAAAAACTTTTCCATGTTTATGTGTGGGAAGTCTTACGTGATACCTTTTGTTTTCAAAAGATTTTCTAAAGTTAAGCAACTTTTAAACTATTTACTCACACCAGACCCCTGTCTGACCCGAGTGTTTATTTTCTGTTTTATTAAACTCTTGGGTACTCATATTATGTATGAGTAGTCAAGTGATTCAGGATTGCTTTGACGAGTTATGGAGGAGCAAATGGAGCAGGAGGCTTCTGCGTTGTAGTTATCTATTTTCCGCTGTGTTGGTATCTCTGAGTCGTCTCTCTGAGTTATTCCTTGTACTGTTTAGAGTTGTATAACTAGACAGGTGTTTATAACTGTCTAGTATGTGTTGTATTGGCTGTAAAACTCTGATGTATATGATACTATGTAAAGTATTTATGTGATATATTATATTTGATTCGTTCCGCTGTGAGATTCCGATGTTGTTTGTGTTCTTCTTTCTCTTTCTTTTCTTCTTCTATCCCTTGCTTTCTTCTTAGCGATGCAATTTCCTGGAGTTTGGAAGTTGGGTCGTTACACAAACTCTACAAGTCCGTGATTAGGATAGGGATGAGCGCGGTCATATCACTACCAATGTGATGACTTGCTCCGTAGCTTCTAATTTTCTATGAGAACCTGAAATTTGGCACCTGGAAATAAAAGGTTCTGCAAGTAGTCATCAGAACATAACAAAAACTGGTTGGAGGAAATTTGATTCTCCATGAATAAGAATAATTATGGAATAGGTTAAGAAATAGCCTTACATCTCCAAGGGTAACATTTGATGGTTATAAACAAAGCAAGGCAACGGAAAAGCTCAGATCTCTTATCCTTCGAGAACATGGCATATCCCGAAGTTAAGCAACGTTGAGAAAACAGCCACATTGGGTTAAAAGGAATCTACTCAACTCTATAGGATCGGATGAATGATTCAATCCTCATCAACATGACTTTAAAACTGCCCAAAGACAGGCAGCACTAAGAAAATGCTTCTATAATCCAATCATCGAAGTGCTAGTTTCCAAAGACTAAAACCGATACCCAACTGGATTAAAAGCACCATCGGGTCGATGGGAAAAATCAATCATAACCTCCCAGTGTCACCCCTGCAACACCGAGGCCTTTTCCCACTTCATAAGTACCAGTATTGCCACAACAACATCAGGAAACTTTTTACTTCGTAAGTACCAATGTTGCCCCGGCAATGTCGGAGAACTTTCTATTTCCTAAGCACCAGTGTTGCTCCGGCAATGCTGAGAAACTTTCTATTCCCTAAGTACCGACATTGCCTCGATAACGTCGAGAAATTTTTTGTTCACTAAGTATTGGTGTTGCCTCGGTAACGCTGGGAAAACTTTGATCTATAGGGTTGGTGAGAAACACTCACCATAGTGAACCATCAATGCACTAACTTTTGGAGATAGAAGCTAGTTCTCGATTGAGTTCTACTCTTGTTTTCGAAAAATTACTATTGCCTAAAGATAGGCAACGACAGGAAGACATAACCTTTCATAGGTCAATCAGATGGTTCAACCAGACATCGCAGGAATCAGTAACTGCAAAAGAATTAAGCAGCGCGGAAAGAAAATCCCAAGGTTGAATTGCTCATGTGCTAAGGGTGAAAGCTGGTGCACAACCGAATATCCAAAATTCAACTTAAAAAGAATTTAGATATAACCAAAAGATAGGAAACCTCGAGGAAATGTTGCTTAGAACCACATAGCTAGGTTATCAATTCCCGAAGATTGGAATTGGCGTATGAATGCAACTTCTGTGACGATAGCAATCAAGCAAAGCATGCACAACTAAGGACATGAAGGGACAATCAAGGAAGGTTGAAACTAAAACCACTGGACTTCCGCAATCTTAAAATGGGATTGAGAGCCAAACTAGGGCCAACCGAATCATGTGTCCCAAACCTCTCCATCTCTCACAATCACCTAAATATAGATGTTCGGAATAGCTATTCCCTCGAGCAAAGATAGACGGAAAAATACTTGATCGAAAGAAAATGTTGCAAAGTCTAGACATGAATAACCATGAGGTTTGTTAGATAATGGTTTTGTATCGTGAAACAGAGCATTCTGACAAAAAATCGCCAACAAAGGAAATGAAGGATTTAACATTCAAAATCCAACTGTTTCTCATAGTCTGGCAAAGACGAGAAAGATTGATGACCTAATCAAGGTCTAACTAGATCATTTGGTTCCAACTTGCAAGAATATACCATTACCCGAAGCTTGTTGATGCTAAGAAGAAACTTTCAGAATAGAACTATCAATACATAGGCTTTTGAAAATACAAGCAAAAGCTTGATCGAATCTTTAATCCTACCTTTTGGAATCTTATGTTATCCGAATATCCACAACATCAAGAAAAAATCTGAGTCATTCGTACAAAAGTTTACGAAGATAGCAACTAATACATGATTAAGATCTCAACCCAAGCTCAAAAAATTTACTATAGCACAAGATGCCAGAAACGCATCTTTCTAATGCCTATTGACATCATTACAAAAACTCAAATCTTGGGATCAAGCAACAAAGTCCCTAGTTCCCGAAGATAGGAGCTATCATGTCAATCGAACTGGGGCAATCGAACTTATTGCTTAGGAGACCTAACCTCCAAAAACATGTTGGTTCTGTAGTCAAAGTAATCAGCCCTACGGGTTAAGGCATTTACACCAATGCTTTGTCAAACAAGCTCAGCTGAGCATGAACTCGACTAGACATAAACAAGAAGAGTCACGAAACTGGCTAGACCAAGCTATCTCATAGTTCTATAAAAAGAAATTCTCGAAGCCGAGGAATTAAGCCAATAGTCCCTAGAGATAGAAGCTAGTGTGTGGGTTGAATTTCAAAAACCACAAAGGAAGGATATCCGCGATCAAATAACTCATGCACTAGTTTTCGAAGACTGAAGTTGTGCCTAATCAAACTTCAGCTACACTCTACAAGAGCAGTTGTGCCTTGTAATTTAACTGTAACCGATCATCCCAATATGACAGGAATAGTAAGCGAAGCCTAAGTTGTGAAGGACCCAGCTTCTGGAGGAGTGAAAGTCCCTATGCCATAATAAAAAAAGAATAACTGAAAAGTCACTTTCAACAACAAAACTTGGCATTCAACCCTGTCGTCTATATTTTATTTTAAATAATATCTCCATGTATCCAACGCCTAGAATCCAAAGGAAGTCAGCAGATGTCGACCAGTCGAGTTTTAAGCATTGACCGGGGTAGATGCAGTGTGTTATCTACATGGGAAGAGTCCAGTATCCTGATTACTGAAAACAAACAATCTAGTGTAGATAGCTTGCTTACATTTGAAAAACAATCCATATCGTCCTTTGAAATTATCTCTTCCACACTTACCCGTTATCGATTGATAACGGAGCCACAGTCTGAAGTGATGTGGGGAGCTTTTCTTTCTAGGATCACTGGAATATAGAAAGGGAAGAGTGATACGATTGAATCATCCACTGTATTCGATTTTGGAATAAATCGTCACATTGGAATTCAAAAACATCGATGGGAACTCAACCAATTTTTTAAGAAGAAAAGGCTAAAGACAAAGAGCAAAACTTTGCTCCAGAACGACATATAATCATTCGAAACAAAACTTAGCTTCACCATCGGTCGAATTAAAACTATATAGGAAAACTCCAAACTTACATCATGCACCCACTTACCGACCTAAACCCCTGCGTAAACTATGGAGGAAATATCGTCAATACCAGGAATCAAAATTCAGATTGAAATCCAAAAACGAACGGCTGTCAAAAGTCAATCAATTGAGAACAACATCTTGAGACGGACTTTGACGATTCACATAAATTTAAATTGTCAAAGCCAAATTTGTATGGTAACCTCAACACGATCAACTAGATTTCACAAAATGAAAACTCAAAAGAAGTTACTTCCAGAGCATGCCTTATTTTCAATTAAGGCATACTCTAGAGGGCAAATGCTATATAGGTTTTTAACCCAGCAAAATCCAAAGGAAGTCGGGAGAGATCCATTGAGTCAGAATAGCTTAACAACCAACTGAAGAGACTAGAACAAGGAGCCAAAGTAAGTCAGGAAAAAATGAAAGGAAAATACTCTAAGGTCATGGATAGCTGGCGATCAATGGCCTATGGATCGCTAGCGATCCATGGCATTAACTCAAGGGTTCATAAATAACATCAACACGAGATAATAGACGCAGTCCAAAAGGCAAAGGTCAGAAAACCACTAAATACATGGATTGGTAGCAATCCATGCACTATAGATCGCTAGCGATCCATACCTTTTCGCCAGATCACCGTAAATTCTAGAAGAATAAAGTCCAAAAATAGACCAAGTATATGGATCGCTAGCGATCCATACTATTCCATCAATCGTCTATGATCTTCACGAAGCAAAGAAGGGTGAAAACGCTAAGATGTTGGCTCACCTTTGAACCAAACCTATGGATTGCTAGCAATCCACGGCCAATGGATCGCTGGCATCCATCCTTTCAGCTCGAGTCATAGTGTAACCACTAGTGCGCCTTCTTGTGTAGATCTACAAGTATGTGGCGAGCAAATTTGGCCCAATAGCACTCCAACCTCTGTAAATACAATCCTGCCTGCAACATAAACTAGATCTTCTCCGGATTGGATACTGAAACTCTGTTGGAAGCTTTCTCACTCCCCACCTCCCTCACAACGATCTTCAAAGGAATTCACCATTATTCTCCAGTGGATTCCAACCTTGGAGATTCAATCTAGTTAAGGATAATCAGAAGCTTTGTAATCGAATACATCCTATAACAGTAATCAGTCTATAATGAAAACTATAAATTGGACGGAGGCTTCGTTAACAGTCGAACCACTATAAAAATCTTCTTGTCTTCTTTCTCTTATTGTTTTTTATATATTGATTATCTACATTATTGCTCTGTGAGAACATGGCTGGTGCTTTCACATTCAAACCAGGATATTGATCCACTTTTTGGATCAATAGTTATGGTGATGTTAAGTTTTCAAATATTTGGATAAATAATGTCAAATTATGATCAAAGGCTGATTGCATATAGTTTACATATTACATTCTGTTTATTTAGGTATTCAATTAAATACAAATTGTAATACAGGTTCATAAAAATTGAGAATTTCATATACTGTTAATCTTTATTATTTCTTCATTTTTATACTCTATTCATTGTTTCTTTAGCCACCTAATCATCTATATTACTTTTTGAATTTTTTTATATTTGTAGTTCATCGTTTTCATTTTCACTTAATTTATCAAACAAGCAATGTTGAATTAATACTAGTTATTAATTTAGCTCATTCCTTATTGGTATATCAAATATATAACTTTACCGCTCTTCATATTTTAATTCTGGTGCATGATAACAACTGATAAAATGAAAATCCATATGCTAACTTATCAATTAGAAACGATGATAAAAAAATAACTCAAAAAGAAAAGTAGCTCTTTCATGGTCTTGTCTTAATGGTAAAGTCTTCATGGAAAATAAAACAAATAAAATAATAGAATAAGTAGAGTTTTCTTTATTGATAGACTAATGAAGAAGACTAAAACATATGGTTAAAACGAAAAATCAGTGATTTGGATTTCTAATATGGTCTACATATTGTCATTCACCTATACAAAAAACAAAAATTGAGAATGAGAAGATGTTTATTTGTAAATACATTTTCTCCAACATATACAATAATGAACGGTATCTTTAAAAAGTATCTGGTATTTTACATTAAATATCAGAGCGATATATCGAAAAATATTGAATGATATATCAGCTATGATATTTAAGAGATATTTTAAAAAGGGGTATTTCATTAGAAGGACAAACTTTGCAGTCCAATTAATTTATAGAACACACATCCACAGAAATTAATTTTAAGGGCAAAGTCAGCAGAATAATTACTTTTAAGGACAAAGTCAGCAGTCCAATTACTTTCAAGGACATAATTTCACAGGTTTTTAGGCCTTAGAAACTAATTATTTTTCATTTTGTCCTTAAAAGTAATTATTTCAGTTGTGTGTCCTAGAAACTAATTGCACTCGTTAAAGAGGCCCTTGTGGCTAATTTCCACTTTTAAAAAGTATTGACTTAGGAGCGATATGAGATATATCGACGATATTATCAGTGATATTATCCGATATCAACCACGTAGCTTTGAGTAAATCAATTATTTGAATAATAGAATACCTCGTTTTAGTTTGATTTAATCAATTGTACCATATTAACCGAAATTAATTCAGTTCGATTTAGTTTTGAGTTTTTTTGGCTTTAATTCGGGTTGAAATTTTTTACCTTAAAATCAACAGAAACCACCAAATGCTCACCCCTAGTCTCTGGTAAGGTTAATACAGTTAATTGATAAATGTTACTAGCTTGGACTAAGCGATTCTGAATATCAAATTTTACAATTAAATATGGGTGTTATTATATTACTGAGCGCCAACCTAGCTCTAGATGTCTAAGTGACATAGTGTTAATGAAGAGATATAGCATGCATAATATATCATTACTTAAGTGTGCAGTTCAAAACGATAGAAATTGGGACATCACTTGCTTCAGTACGGTTTGTATGTTACTTTGAGTTGAGTTCATACCTAGGAGTCTTACAACTGCAACTCTTAGTATGCAACCAAAATTGACTTAATAAACTAATTTATAGACGTTATAAATTATTATGGGAAAGTTGATATCATGTTTTTATTAATTTATATATTATTTATTATTTATTTGTTATTGGAGGGATTTAGATTAATTAATAAAGTATATAAAAGTACGTATGTGTTTGAGCGATAAGTCATAATAATATTCAATACATATATTTAATAAATATAGAGTATTTGGTAGAAATATCTATTGATTATGTTAATAAGTTTTGGTTAATGTATAAAAGAGATTAATATATATTTTGGAAAAAAGGAAAATATAATCTTTTTTTTCTTTTTGAAATGGTATTTTATATACAATATGTCACTGGGACAACATATCATATGTCAATAAACGTTCGAATCAAGCTACGCAAGTTTCGAGCTTATGACCTTTCGCACTAAAGCCGAATCACTTAACCACTAGGACAATGGTGCTTGTAATATAATCTATTATTTGGAATAAAGGAAAGGATGTAGATTGTTTATTTTAAATAAAAGAAACTTTTTAAATCTATTTATTTGATCACTATTTGGAGAGATAAAAAGTAAAAGATAAAATTCATTTATATAGAATAAAAGAAAAGATATCATCTATTTGGGAAGATGATAAAGTGGAAGATATTTCTAATAACCGCTGTTATAAATAGGCCGCTTTACTCCATGATTCACAACTTCTAAGATAGATTTTTTTGTTTTCTATTGTTAAGTCTTCTCGTCAATAGACATTGCAATTTTGTCATTGAGATTTAAAAGGAGTTCTTAAAGAGGAAAAGTAGCAAGTTGGATGATAATTAACTTTTAATTTAACGAAACCTTTTTGTTCTAGTCATTACTACAGTAACTTTGAATTTATATTCGGACAAATTTGAATTTAATTATTACTTTTTATAAAAAAAAAATTTTTGAACATACTCGGGGGAATTCGGTGGACCGGTAGACTCTGGAGAGAAATTAAGTTATTCTGTCCGCTTCAACTCATGGCACCTATAACCCCCGGATACTATTTTTTACGGGAAGTATGTGCAAGGCAGGGCTAGAACCTGGATCTATTAACCACTTTTTAATTATGAGACTAATAATTTTTATCTTAAATTTGAAGCAATTTTCAATTTTAAATTCAAATATTCTGATTTTAATTATAACATCTATAATTTAAATTTTAAAAAAAAACAAAATTTAATAACCTTTATAAATTAACCAAAGGCACAAATATTTTGCGCCTTACATCTAGGGCACAACGATGAATATGGACCATTAAATATTCAAGTAAGCGACGAGTAGAATGAGTGGTTTTTCATTCGTATGAACGTTCCTAAACTATATAATCTTTGGCCTTAGACATACTTGCATTAGACACTGATTTAATATGAATATTCAACTAAATCCATTTGATTTTGGTCAAATACTCATAATAACATGTAAAATGCTCTAGTATCATTGTTGGATCACATGCATAAGGAAGTTGGTAAAAATATAATTTTCAAAAGAAGCTACTTTATTACAAGGTAGTCAATAGCGAATAGTGCAGAATTGGGCAAGGCTTGCGCTATGCATTATTTTGCACTATGCGCTATAATGCGTGCTATTTTGTTTGTTTTTTTAAAAATTTGCATATTTTTACAATGAATTGGATATACTATGCCTATTCGAAATTTAATGTAATTTTTTGAAGATCTGTGTCATATCCAAACCATCCAAGACTTCAAATACAAACACTACCATACTTCATGTATGTATTAAAAAAAATTGATATAAAATGCAATTATTAGAAGGAAAAAGGTTGATGATTACATACTGTAAAAATAATTGATAGACATAACATATTTGTGTTCTAAAGGATTTAAAATTTATTCTTATATTTATGAGTTGTGAATATGTAATGAGATAAAATTTTGTAAAAAAAGTGCACGTGAAATACGATTTTGCATAAAATGCATAAGATTTTATATGAACAAAAGCTAAGAAAAAATATAAATAAGAAATATTGCAAATTGAAAATATGAAGATCAAGCGAAAATAACATACCATAAATTCTATAATGACAAGATTCAAATAAACTAAGTCAATCATGATTCAAGTCTACGATAACAAAATTTAAAAATTATATTATAGTTCCAAGTTTCTAAAGTCTAATCACTAATGTCATCCAAATCGTAACTATCATCATTATCTACATCATCCTCCATTTCTTCATTTTTCTTTCGAGTCATAATTTATGCTGCCTTCCTTCGAATCACCTTCGAAGTTAGCATCTTCTTCATCATCTACATACATAGACCTTGAACTAGAAGTTAAAACCTTTTCTTTTCATTTCAACTTAGTTTTGCTTTGTCTAGTCTTGTGTACTCTTTTTCCAGCCCCCGACAATTGTGATAAAGTACCCCATGTCAGTGTATCATTCTAAAAAATCAACTCATCTTTTATCTCTGAATTACCCCCTTTCATGAAACTGATCATCCGCCTGTATCTTCTAAAGAAATAGAATCCATCACATCCCTTTGGTTGAAACGATTTTTCAAAGTTTGATTGTGCTTGATAAAAACAAGGTTTGTGGTCTTTCATGTTCAAGTCCATTCCTTCTCTTGCTATGGATCTAGTTCAAAAACATATTTTGAGCCAGTTTTGAGCTTTATTCACTATACATATCCAAAATGAAAAAAAAAACCACGCTATTTTGAACTTTGCTCTATTTTGCGCAATAGCTGATATGTGCGCTATTATAAGTCAAATAGCGCACACCCCACGCTATGTGCTATTTTGCGCTATAGGACATGCTATGATAACTTTGTTTTATTATATTTTGCACAATAACTTATATCGTGTTATTGTGACTAAAGTTTGTTTACATTAAATCATACTTGATACGTGTTGTTCTGATTTGATTTTAAATAGTATTTTTACTATATTAGAAAACAATATTTATATTTACACTTATTTATGTATAATTATGAGTATCAATTGTTCTATGTTTAAATACGATATTTAAAACCCAAAGTACACTTTCATTTTGAACAAAATTCGCTATAAAAGTTAAATTATGTTATCAAATTACATGGTTGTCTCAAACGCATACGCTTGACTCTACCACATACATATTATGACTAGACAAGTTCAATATGTGAGTTGTCTTCATCATTTCCAACATTTTGTATTGTCTTCAACAAGACCGCTTATTATTCAAGGTGGTAAATACCTTTGACATTTGTCACTTTATTCTTTATTACAAAAAGTTCTTTTGCTACCATTATGGACGTAAATTTGTAAATGGAAGTTTGAAAACTTAGCAGTTGCATGATCTTTAGAAAACCGTTCAAAGATAAACAATACATACATACATGCATGCATACATACACACACACACATATATATAAAACACATTAAACGTCTTTCTAAAACCGTTTAGTGTTTAAATGATTTTTTTAAAACCGTTAAATTTAAATAGTTTATAAAAAAAATACATTTAATATAAAATACACTACACGGATTTTTGAAAACCATTCAGTTGATTTTACAATTTTCTAAGAGAGAAAAAAAATCCACACTTTAACCGTTGGATGGCTTGGGATTCTCCCAATATTTTTTTCTCCTCCCTCAAGCCCCTAACAATATCATCACACTTCTCCACACCAATTCTTCCTTGATTTTCAGAACATTTAGTACCGTTGCATAACAATGCAGAACTTCTATCCAGACAGAAATCAGTGGACATTTTAGTAAAAGGAGCAACGCACAAAAATGAGCTGTAGGACCATTGCATGTATAAATTAAATTGCACATTTTATTTTACGGCAGCAATGCGAGAGTACCTGGACTAACTGATGAAAATTGAAAATTGAAATGAATTTGCTTTGACATAGCTCATCCTTAAATGCGTACGAACAGTAATTTAGTAAGCAACAAGATGTGGACGATGTACATATTCAGACACTAAATTCAAGACGACGGTCCTTCAAGTCGTATGTAGTCATACATGAGTCCTTGGAAAGGGCTGGTACTTCTTGGTTGCGTGAGATATATAGTATTTGAACCTTGACTGATCCATTTGCTAACATCAATGCTATATAACCAATATAGACCATGAATCCCGTGTCTTGCAATTGCATTGTCTTGTCCAATCGGTCCAGTTGTAAAATGAGGAGTCTTTGCACCCAAGTCATTGACACGAACCTTTGAACAAACCAAAAACTCCTCTTTGTTAAAATGTAAATATCAATCATATATTTACTTCTTATTGTGGCCTTTTTTGCTTGACTACATAGTAAGTGTTTCCAAATAAATAAATGAAATAAAGTAGGAGGCAGAAACGTACTTGTAATTCAGCATGTGCGGATGATGCGAGTGCCACCCGTAGGATGTAAGGTCTGGTTTTGTTCACATGCTTTAGTCCAAATTGCACTTGCCACGTTGTACCCACGTAACTCTTCTGACCAACATTTCTGCATGATTCGCGAAGACATTTGTATGAAAAATAGATTGCTGTTACCACCACAAATTCACATTTTTATGGCAGTATGATGCAATTTTAACTTTTGAATATGGAATGTTCATTAATCTATACCTAGTAACCTGGGCGAAGAACCAATCTTTGGTGTAGTTACTTTTCCCCACAGTATAAATTAGATCTCTGTCAGGATATAATTCTTTGTACCTCTCCCACAAACCATATTGCCTAAATCTGCAATGAAAACAAGGTTGTTATTGGTATATAACATATTATCAATAACATTGTTATGGAGAACAGTTTGAGAGAAAATAATAGCATCCAAATCAACAGTAATATTCAGCCTGCTATAATTTAAGCGCATTATTGTTTGAGCTTGTTACATAAACGATTTTTAGTCAAGGTTTCAAATCTTAGAATTTACTATATCCAGGTCACTGTTTATACTGATTCTACTCAATGTTGTTTCTCTAGCTCACTAAAGTAAAATATGACCCACGCTACCACGTTGAGAGTGTGATATTATGAGTGATTATTTGATTGTAACTTCTGGCACCATGCACTACGAAATAAATCCAACTCAACTGCATCTGCCTTAAATATACTTAATTCAATATAAAAGATCTGATAATATTTATATTTCATTGAGCTCTAACTTGGGCAAACATGAGTACATTTTGACTCCAGAGAGTTATAATGCTCAAATAACAAATAGAGCTAATTAATGTTTTTGCGTCCTACGTTATGACTATATACATTACTAATAACCATTTGTAATATCTAGTCCTCCTACGTACACTTTCTTTGTATCAGACTTATCTATCTCTGCTGCATGCATCAAAGTTGTGGCATTGAGTTTTCTTCTCAGTATGCCAATGTTGATAAGTTAGAAAATTAACGGTATAAGCAACATATAGATACCGGATACACACTATTTATTTCGACCTTAGTATAACTAGTATATTAGATAACGGAAACAAATATGTGAAGAAGAAAACTGATTACTTATCATGATTGACATATAGTTTGTTTATATAACGAGGGTCTGGGTCTGGGATAAAGAATTCAGCAGCAGTACGATCAGGAATTCCAATCTCCCAAATTGTAGGACCATCCCTTGGAGGTTCATATACAAGATCACCCGAATTAATGAAAGAACCTGCTCCAAACAGCAAAGTAGATAAATAAATAGATTTAAAAAAAAATCATTACATCGCCTGCATTGGTGATTCCAATTTTTTTATTGGAGCTGTATATAAAGATCTATAAACAATTCATACTTCACCTGCATTAATAGTTATCGTTGCATCCATCTTGTAATCTCCTATAAAGCCCGGAACATATGCATAAAGGTTGTACTCTCCAGTTCGTACATTACTAATTGTAAAATGTCCATGTTCATCGGTCCTCGTCCAGAATTGGTACCCCTAATTAAATTTTGTGGAGAATATGTTGGCCAAGAAGTTCACTGTATAATATTCAGGAGTGAGTGCCTTATTTACCTTTGATTCTCTCTGCCATGATCCAGCTTCTCCTGGTAAAGCTAAACCAACATATGCAGAGTCTGCAGGTATGCGCATATTGTTCATGACCCTAGTTATATGCAAGTTAATGTAATCAGCTAGGTTCATATATATTTTTACTCAAAGCTAAGGTCAAAAGACTCAAAACATATGCATGTAATATCAATATGCTACTTAACAGCAATATATACCTTTCGCTGACAAACAGTCTACCAGTTACGGAGCCTCTTCTTTGAGCAGTTTGGTAATCCTTTGACTGAGGAAAATTATATGGCCAACTTTTGACTTCAGCATTCATCTAAAATACATGATATAAATCTTATTAAAAATTATGTGAAACAATTCGATGAATTCCGTGCTACTAAAATGATGTTTGATTGTCCCTTAAATTGTTGTATATGCAGTTGTTACCATGATATTATTGTGAGAAATTGGATAAAGCTAGAAAGATTGCACTATTAACAGAAATTAGCTTGTGGCTCAAATGAAGCAAGCTCAGACCCGTTCAATGTTATGTACACCTCAAATTTGCACATATGCAATAACAATTTATCCTCAAAATACTTGTTGATTGTCCAGCGGTTGGACATAGATTTCATGTGCCCTTAATATGATACAAGCAATCATGTGCCCTTGACCATCACACATGATCCACATCACTCAATATAAATATAGACGTGTTTGGCTCAAAATACGTCATATGCGAGGAGGTAATTATGAGACTAGGCTCACAGATTAATATAATAGATCCTATATAAATCTAATATATCACTTTTCTCATTGTCAATTAGTTTTGTGATAATACAAGTGATTCTCTAATAGCATAGACAAGCTAAAGGCCTTTGTTTTTAATTGCAAGGATATCTTCTTTTAGTCCCAGTATGCTACAATTCTTTGTTGAACAAATTTTTGTTATGCAACCTTTACTGTATCAAGTTTTCAGACATATTTGCAGGAATATAGTTCATTAGTTTCTTACAGCATTTGAATGTTTATACTAACATAGCCCACTGACAATGCTAATTGGATACGTTATTACTAAAAAAGGTTGTATAAATTTTAGATATAAAGCATCATATCATTTGAATTCACATGTAAACAATTCTAGTATATATTATTGTGTGTGGAATTGGGCATGCACGTATAATCCAAATACCTACCTTAGCTTTTGCATCTTGCCATAAAACGTGTGGCTCTGTAGATTTCCCATAAGCATTTAAATAAACAAACACAGGGCCATAAACTTTTTTCCAATATTCACCATCTCTATATTTTTGACCAAGATCAATCCCGGAATAATGCGTAGTTGTAAACTTCTGGAAATAAAAATGAATAACAAAACAACAGACATATAGTCAATAATGCTGAATAGTTGAACTTTAAAAACACTAATTCATTTCTCATCATATCTCAAATCCAGGTAACTCATAAGAGTGAATGAAAATACATACCGCAAGTGTAATAGGACCCACATGTGAAGTAAGATCTTGCATGAAAGGCCCACCTGTTTTGAACTCATCACTGGGAGTAATTAACCAAAATCCAGTTGGAGGATCAGAAGAAATCCAACCATGAACTCGGTTGTCCTTATTATTTTGTGAATACTGATATTTGTCATCCACCTGAAAACAATTCATGTATTGATGAATGAAATATTTCAATCAAACATATGATAACATTTTTCATAATTGATTTTCACCTCTCCTTTAAGGTCAGGATTGGTAGGATTAACTAAACGAACAGCTTCTTTGTAAGCTAATGGTTCACTTCTTCCTTCCATCCGATCCTCAGGCATAGGCATAGTCCTTTGTCTATCATCTGCTAGTGCCATGTAGTGGAACCTAATTGTCAAAAAGAAAAAGTCATTAATATTCATTTATTAACACGAATATTCCCATTTTGGTTGATGCAAAAATAAAGTTGTCATATCAATTATCTCCCGTCCATTGAGGATCAATAATAAACTGCATTTCAAGGTCAAATTTTAAGTTGAACAAATATGACCTATCAAACGTAAAGACAAATACAAGTACTGAAAGTATGCACACGCATTCGAATAACACGGCTTCCTTTGCTCAAATTATAAAGTATATAGTCGGGTGTTAGAGTTCAAAACAGGTGGGCCTTTCATGCAACCACTGATGACCATGTATTTTTCTTATTGCAGGTGTACGATCCATAACCAGTAGGATAGTTACATATGACAATATTTGCAGTTTCGCTTATTCACTTAAAACATCAACAAAAATATAAATTTGATTTCTGTATGTAAAAAAAAAATGGAAAAATAAATTACTTATCCTTTCTAAGTTTGAATGCTATCCGTGTCTCGCCTACATCGAAATCAGGCCATCCTTCCAAATGTTCAAATATGCCATACGTATAAAATCCCGAAGAGCCTCGAAGCATTATGAACCTACAATAAAGAAATAACCTTAAGAATCACATGACTATAAACAAAACTTCCTTAAGAATTTAATTATGAGCCGTACATACATCTCTTAATTGTGTGTGTGCATGTGTATACATTATACACACATGCAGACCCGATCAAGAGATGAAAACCGCCAGCAAAAGGGTAACCACCACTTAGTAATTTAGTATGGGTATGTAATATTAATAATTAACTTTAATTAACTTATCGACTTAGTTGGTTACATGATGTATCTTGGATTTTCAAGGTTTCGTGTTCTCATTACATTTTTCATGTATGTTTTCCCAAATTTAAGCTAATCATGAAGTCGTAATTACCACAATTATCAAATTAGTGCTGCACAATTCTCACTAACCAACAATCTCTTTTAGTATACAATCCGATTTGAGAATATTAAAAAAAAAATACTTGACAAATCTTAAAAGATATTACAATCTGGAATCATTTCAAATCGAAATTGACATTCATGAAATTCTAAATCATTTAATGTCCCATTAGTTTTTTTTTTTTAATTTACAGTACTTATATGATATAAAATATAATTATTTTAAATCATGTAAAAAAAAGTTCAAAACTTTGTTGTGAATTTTTTTAACAATTTTCACCTTATTAGTCTGAACGGGTATAAAATTGATTTTTGTATCGGAATTTCGTAGATTTTTTTTTTTAAAATAAGTATTCATTTGAATATTAAAGAACATAAAACTTCAAACATATGTTTTATTATTTAAAAACTAAAATCATTTTTCCAAATTAACGCTTGTTTTAGAAAGTGATCTACAGGTAAAAATCATATAATGTTGATCAAATCAATGTTTGTTTTAGAAAGTGCTTTACGCTTAAAATTCGTATTAACGTTTATCAACTATATTTCATATTATTATACCAAATTATGAATTGTTAAAGTTTAGGTTTTCGTTGGAACTATGGATTTTTATCTAAATAGAACGAGAAAACTAAAACTATTATTTCCCACAACTTTTTTTTTTTGTTTTGGGGGGAGGGGGGGTGGGGGTGGGTGGTTGGTTTTTACGTTTGACATCATGTTTTTTATATAAGAACAAATGATTTGCGAACAATATTTTTATATTTTTACAAATTCACTTGTTTATTATAACTTAAAAAAAGATTTTTACTGAATATTTGACAAAAAAAGAAGAAGAAAGAATCAATATCTATTTAAATAAGCCAGATGTTATTAATAAATTAATTACTGGAAACATTTTGAATATTTAGTTGAAAAAAAAGTGAATTTTCAAATCATTTACAGTGTGAAATCCTATCACGAGTTGGAGTTTCGTAGAAGTATGATTTCTAAGCATATAGCAATTAATTGTGAATATTGAATTCTGCATTAGTTTGTCTTTTGTAAATTATGCGTACAAACGTTTGCAACTAAGCCATTATTTTCAAACAAGTTGGGGTCAGTTAGAGATGGAACCCAAAACTAAAATACAAAGTCAATTTAAAAGTCGTGATAACAATAATAATAATAAAAACCATGATAATAATACTAAAATAAAGTCAAATAAGTAAACAAACAATACAGTTTACAATATTAATGTGTATATAAGTAATTACTGGCTAATTATGTGCAACTAATAAAATTTATTGTTAGATAAGAGCAATATTATAAATTAGATTAATTTGTATTGATAGTTTTGGACCATAATACCCTTTTGTCCTATTATTGGAACACTTTCCTTTTACATTTCAATTTTTGAATCTCATATTTATTTCTCCTCTCCCTGATGCATTGTATTTTCATTCTTGAAATGCAGTGCTAAGATTTCTTTTCACTTTCTCATCATATTTTTAAAAACTTTTATTTATCTTTTTTTGTGAAAGAGGATGAATAAGTTTGTTACACATATTACTAACCAACATTAAGTTCATACGATTTGAGGTTTCAACCGAAACATCGAGATTTTGGTTGTTGAGTTCGGGTTTCGATAGGGACAAAAACGAAACCAAACCGAGACTTTGGTTCAATAAAAACACTATTGAAATTCAGATTTTATAGAAAAACTCAAAAAAGAATTAATTTGAGTTTCAAAAATATACACATCCGAAATTTGAAATTTGAAATTTGAAAACATGCAAAATCACAAAATATATATGGATAGTACAACTAATAAAGTTAAATATGAAGTAATAAGTAAATATTTGTTGGTGTTATAAATATTTATATTTAATCAATATTCTTCATTTAAATCTTATTTTTCAATCAAAGTAAATTACGCATCTTGTTTCTATTAATTAAACAAACATATGTATAATTGTATGAAAAATAAATAATGAAATTCAAAATCGAAATTTGAACCGAATTTCAGAGATTAGATCGAAATTCTTAAAATTACAAAAGACTGAAATCGAGATTGAAATGAAAATCCCGAACTTTGGTTCACATGCATTGTTAGGCCAGTGCAATATGTTGTCATTGTCTATTAAAAAATCATGCAACTTATATTTATCAATTGGAGAGGTAATCCTAGTTTGTGGTATAACACAAAATTAATCGTTATTTTTGATGTTATACCATGTTTAAATTTTCATAATATAGAAGATGGAGAAGCAAAACGTGAAGGACGAACTCATAATATATTAGTAAAACTTTAAGAGTCTGTTTGGCTTCAAAACATGAATTTTGGGTTTTGCACTTTCGATATTTACTTCAAAAGACGAGAGAGATGAGTAGGGTTGAAAAATCCTAACCATTACAAAAAAGGAAAGGAAAGGAAGTAAGAAGATAGTTTTCGGTATCTCACGAAAGTGGAAAACAAGAAAAGTTGCTTTCAATTTTATATGTCAAACCATTTTCCAAATTTATTATTTCCATCCTCTCATCATTCATGCCTTTTAAAATACATATTGAAAACGCAAAACTGAAAATTCAAATCAAACGGACCCTAAGATTTGGGATTCAGGGAAAAATCAAAATCTTAAAATAAAATTTCATTAGCATATTCTTTTAAGCCTAATCTATTTCAACTCCTAATTTCTTTAAATAAACTTTAAGATATTTGTTTTAGAGCCGATGTATTACTTATGTTATAATATTGCTATCTATTTCAGGTAAATCAACTATATTGTAAATATGATAGATAAATTAACTTACAATCAAAACTCGTATTTCCATAAATAAACATTTGTTTTAACATTACTCTTCTTTGTACCATATTTAATTTATTTTGTGTTAACAATAATCTGGAAAGTTAGATATATTTATGTTTATAGATTTCTTCTATTTGAGGTGGAGCCTTGGCGCAACGGTAAGGTCATCCGACTGGTGATCTGAGCGTCAAGGGTTCGAGTCCGGAAACAGCCTCTTCGCGAAGCGAGGGAAATGCTGCGTACAATGAACCTCCTCAGAGCCTGCTATCGTGCGGGAGCCTCGTGCACTGGGTTCCACCTTTATAGATTTCTTCTATTTATATCTAAAAGCATAAAGTATTGTAATATGTAAGATAATTAAACATGAGAAAAAGGCATCGTTTCGAAATTATATTATCTTTGAGCATATGTAGGGAAATAATATCTCTAATGGAGCTAAGATCTATTCCATATTTGGAAATTTTAGAAAAAATAAATAAATCATCCCCAAAAGTGAGCTCTGATTTCATATATTAAAAGTTTATTCTAAACATCGGCTCCAATCTGGAACTGCTCATAGAACATGAACCACGACTGCACGGGATTGTTTAAACATCGCCCAGCAACAGGCCCTTGTCCATTAAGTTCATAAAGCGTGTACTTCTATTTACTTTTATATCTTGTTCATATTTCTTCACGTTTGTTCACATTCTAGCAACTTTAACATTTCATATCAATTTTGATATTTTAATGGAACATAATTTTCCTTTAAAATTCATAAAATAGATATACTAGAAGAAAAAACAGAATCATATCTCCGATATAAAATTTTAAAAGTTAAAATTTAAAGAATAATATATAAGTTTTTTTAAAAAAAAAAATGCAATTGTATGTTCATTCTAACTATATGTTGAAAAGTTCCAACATATAAATAATAATATAGAAAAGTTAACTACACCTGTTGAACAGGTCCATGGTGGAATGCACTAATATGAACTACGCCCAGCTAAAACTATAATACTACAAGATCATAGTCTCATCCGTAGATGTTGTTGAAGATCCTCTAAGACTAATCTTACGTAGAGATACGAAAGTCTAAAACTTTCATGTCCGCTGACAGTTGCATAAAATGCATTTATTATAGTTAGAAAGACTAGTTTCTTATGATAATTTTATTTGTTTTGAAAATAGGGACAAATATTTTTGTTTCCACTCAAGTAAACAGCATTTCACATTATAACATTATTAAAAGAGTTATCTATTGAGCAAATTTTGTCAATACGATTTTCTACATATAATTTATTTGTACAAATTGTTAGATTACATTAAAACTCTAACCCTCTCGAAGCAACATTTTAAACCGACGGTAAGATGAAATTTTCAATAACTTGCATTAATTTTAAACCAATGGCAGGATGCCTTGAATGTTACCACTTCTTGTAAAGATGATTTACATCATTTGAATACATCTATAAGAAACTGACTTAATCCCCGACATTTAGATTATTTTTTTTAATATAGAAAAAAGTCAATAGGAGATTTTCGATGAACTAAAGTGGGGTATGTGAAAGACATGCATGCATGTGTTTTTTTTAATCTCACCTTTTATCAACATTTAACGGTACCATTTTCCCTTTGAGCGAAGGACCCCATGTTCTAACAAAAGAAATCTCCACTTGATTATCATCTTCATGGATTATGTTAAATTCTGTGCCTTTTATCCTATAAAAACATGCATCAAAGGAATTTAATATTTTATACACGTATCTAGATTGAGTATAAAATACACAGGAAGCAATTAAAATCAAAAAGGTAATATTTCACTCACACATCAAATTTTCCTTTGCTTTCTGGTTCACTCCAAAAAATACTCCAGAACCTAAATGTCAAAAGGTACAGTGTCAACTTCAGTAGTATTCAAATCTAGTATTTTCTTCATAGATGGCACAAAGCCACAAAGGCATAATTTCTGTCAATAAACCAAGTTAGCATAAAGTTTACATAAAAAACTCACAGATAACTCATATGTCAATTTATGTAAAGTTGGATTCCAACATGGATTTCAAAGAACCCATATATAAAAACTAAATACATATTAAATGCATCATGCATCGACCATCGGTTAGGAATGAATTATTTTCCAGGTTTTAGCAAGCATATAGTTCTAAACTTCTAATAACATATATACATGTATATACATATACACACACATACTTACAAAGAATATGCTGATAAGTATATATGCACCAAGATTCAAGAAACCTTCATAATATAAAATTTTAAATTACTAGAATACAAAACTTAAATACATGCCTTCACATGAATTATAGAAGGCTATAAATAAAAATACCAAAATCCAGCGCATAGAGATATAAAAGGTTATATGATTGTCTGTTGAAAACTGTTCTTTCATTAAATTAACTAATATTCACTGGTATACAAATAAATATTGGTTGTTCTTTATGTGAAAACATTATGCTTGACAAACATAAAGATATATGTATAAAATTCAATATGTATAAAACTCAAGTATGATATAGATGATAATGACAACTTCGTACCCTCTGTTATCTTCTGCGTTTATAACTTCCATCAAATTATCCACACCATTATATTGAATTCCAGTAATTATCCCACTGGGCTTCGATATAGTAAGATTCAATATCCCATTATCGATCGTAACCTAAAGTAAACATGAATTTTTTTTCTTAAGAAAAAGGAAATAGAAAAAATAGTGAATCAATCGAAACTCAAATTGGATAACAATAGCTACATTACTTACATATCTATCATATACATGAAGGTTAACGCCATTATTCGATACTCCAGATGAGCAAGCATTACTTAAAGCAGCACTGCAAAGAACTCAACAAACTAAAACGTAAATTCATAGTCAAAATTGTAACTCTTGATTTGATAAAATTGTCAGAATACACACCTCACTACAGGCAGAGGACTTGCTGCTTTTGAATTCTTACTTGTATACAGCAGCATAAAAATAAAAATAAAAATAAAATATATATGTGCAGGGCAATACGAATGATTCATGGTCATACTTAAAATGATGATATGAGTGAGATATTGCAAGAGTTTTAGTGCAGAACTGTCATATATACACACACACTACTTGTAAAAATGAATAAAAGGTAATAATACAATGAATATAAACATATATTGTAATTAATACTCAATATATGTTAGTTAGGTTCCATATCCATCCATCTTATCCACCCAACTTTTAAGATAAATCAATGAATCTGAATAAAGTTAAATTGTATTTCTATTCAGTGCATTAGTAGATGGATCTTTGTACATTTTATGGTGGATGAACATCCAAAGGTGATAAATGATCATTTGACTTTAAATATTTTGTTCTTATATTTTTTCCCAAATAACAAGAAATGATATTGATATACATGTTCTCAATGTTAGAAGCACATTACAGATACCTCCAACTCCTAAAATATTTATTTGATCCTCCGAACACATTTATTTGATGACATCATCATACTCTCTCTTACTCTTTTATTTCCTTACTTGTAAAAGAATTAAAATAAATCAGATTACAAGTTTTTTAATTCGTTTTAGAAAAAAAATGAAATTTTGAAAACTTCAAACTATTTAAATAAAACAAAGGTTTTCAAACTTCAAAGCTTGACAAACTCAAGTACAAAAGGATGTTTTTTCTTTGGAAAAATTAAGAACCAAAAGAAAATAAACATTTAAAAATTCAGATTTTCTTTAACAAACTCAATAGAATTCAAAAATACTAAAATTTAAAAATTTTCTGAAGTACAAAAATATTTTAATTATTCTGCAAATACAATCCAAAACTGTTTAAATTTTATGTAAAATAAGAACTTTCTCTTCTTTTTTTAGTTCGGGACAACTCTAACTTCTGCCTAACAATTATCTCTTTCTAATTTCTACAACCTATAGCGCACAAATACAATATTTTCTTATTTCGACTGAATTCTTCCTCGTCCTCTTTCTGTTGGTTTTCCTTTTATATTTTTTAAAAATTGGTACACATGATCATAGATTTCATATTTTTCAATTTAATTTAACAAATTAAATATGCTATCTTCTTTTTTTCTCTTTTTTATTTTGTAAAATTTTGGTACAGAAACATATTGCGCATCATTACAAATTTGTTTCAGCAATGTATTTTCTTCTTTTGATTGAATTCTTCCTCTTCCTCCTTCTTTCCCCCCCCCCCCCCCCCCCCCCCCCCCCTCCTTTTTTTTTTTACAAATTGGTACATATGGACCTATGGTCATAGATTTCATATTTTTCAATTTAATATAACAAAATAGATATGCAATCTGCAAAAAAATTGGTAAATATCTTTTGCGCATCATAACAGTTTTGTTTTTGCAACATATTCTTATTTCAATTGAAATCTTTCTTTTCCTGTTTCTTTTGGTTTTCCTTTTATTTTCTACAGATTAGTATATATGATCATAGCTTTATTACCTTTTTAATTAATTTAACAAATTAGATATGCAATCTGTTTTCCATTTTTCTTTTTTTTCTTGTAAAAGTTTGGTACGAGATTATATTACCTTATAAGCCGTCTGTTTCTGTCTGAATGTACAATTTATTTAATTGCTGTGAATCATGAAGCTACAGTATTCGTTTGGATTTCTTTGACAACTATTCAGTTTCTCACTCAATAACATATTCCGGTAGAAGACGATGAATGTAGATCTTGATGAATGGTATGTTTTTTTCAAAATTATTTCTTACGTCGTTTTGATGCTTATTCAATATTTTGGCATCTATTCAGATTAATGATATTTCCAAGTAGATGATGATTAATGCATGTATAATAGTAATGAAGTGTATTTCTTATATATCAAAGCTAAAACAGAACAATATGGAATCCCCACTCTAAAAATAATGTATGCATATCTTTTTCTACCCTTATCTAAAATGGAAAATAAGAAGTGAAGTCTAGTATCTCAATTATGAAGAGGTTTGAGTCATATAACAACAACAATGATAATCCTATTCTTAATGTTGAATCAGATGTTAGATTAATGGTTGATAATGTGGTTGTGTTATCGTGTATTAAGCCAGGGTTATTAATATGTATAAACTATCTTGGAATTTTCTCATGGTTGAAACATGCGATGGGTGTAGATAACCTTAGTGCCACAAAGATAACTTAAGCGCAGTATACTTTAATAAGGAACGAAGCGGTGGAAGAGTGCTATCTCAAAGTACCGTTTGGGGATGGTCATATGCGAGTTACGTGCTCATTATTGACAGCATTTACAAAGCACTTCCCTTCTATTTTTATTTTCTAAGTTTTCTCTTTTCTTTTTTGTTCTATTTTTGTTAAGTTGGAAGCCTTTTATTTTTCAATTGCTTTTTCATCAATACCAGTGAGTTTTGTGTAAGAGTTAGTTTTTCACTTGTTTTGAACGTGTAGCAACTGAAGTGTTACCGTTAAAGTGGTAAGTTTCAACCAAAAACGAAAAAAACAAAAAACAAAAAATTGTTGTTGGATGAGCCTAAGATCGTGCAATTATGTGAAGACGGTATATCTGCATTCTTTGATTTGGCCATGGAATTCAGAGTAAGGATGAGTGTTTTTAGTTGAGTTGGAGGTATTAGATTTAGGAAGAAGAAAGAAGGGAAGAAATGTAGACAGGAGGGGGAAATTTGTATGTTTTCTTTTTTATTCCAATATCAACGTATCAGTGGAAGTTATACAATTGGGCTTATACAACATACCAGACCCATTACATTTGTTTGCATAAAGTTTGTTCGATCAATTAACTGATACAACAAATCATTCATCTTTCCCTTTGAACATGTAGCCTGACAATCAGCCTCGGCTTCTCCACTTGATGCTGCTGACGTGGCATGGCACAAGTGCCATCCTCTTCAAATTTTGACCTTGTCTCAAGGTCAGAGGTCGGAAATCGAGCTACAAGCTTCCAATAATCCTCCCAAGTGGCCTTCTCTGTTGATTGATGCTTCCACTTCACTAAAACTTAAGTTATTGTGCCTTGAGGTGATCGAGCTGGACGACGAGCGAAAATTCTTTCAGGTTCAGCTACTATCTCCATTGAAGAAGTAGGTAGGTCTTGCTGTACAATGATATTAGTTCCCAGTTTTTGCTTAAGTTGTGATACATGAAACACCGGATGAATATTAGCTGAAGGTGGTAAGTTCAACTTGTATATATGCTTCTGAACCTATCTTTTGGATTACTTCATATGGCCGATAAAATTTTGGTGATAGTTTTGTGGTCCTCTGGTTGCTAACAGATAATTGCTTTTAAACTGTAATCGAAGAAATACCCAATTCCCCACTTGAAATTCCCTTTCAGACCTATGGTTATCAACATTTTTTTTCATTCTTTCCTTGGCTTTAGCAATGCTGTCTTTCAATAGTTGTAATGATATGTCCCTTGCATATAATTCTCCTTCTGCTGCTTGAACTTTTGCTGATTTTGGAACATAAGATAGTAAAGTATGAGGTTGTCTACCATAAAGTGCTTCAAAAGGTGTAGTTTGTATAGGTAATTTCCATGTAGTGTTGTACCAGAATTCAGCTAAACTGAGCCATTTCACCCATTCATGTGGCTTATGACCACAAAAACATCTCAAATAACATTCGACTGCCTTGTTTGTGATTTCTGTTTGCCCATCTGATTGTGGATGGTAAGAAGAACTCATAGCTAGTGTGCAACCTTGCAATTTGAATAGTTCAGACCAGAATTTACTAGTGAAAATTGAATCACCGTCACTTACAAGGGATTTTGATAAGCCATGCAACTTATACACCCATCAATGAACACTCTAGCTACTTGCTGTGATGAATATGGATGAGAAAGTGGGGGAAAATGCGCATACTTTGTTAATCTGTCCACACCACAAATATAACCGTGGATTTATTACACTTAGGCAACCTAATAATAAAATTCATACTAATATCTTCTCATACTCTCTCTGGTGTTGGCAATGGTTGCAGTAGTCCAGGGAACCTGACATTTTCTGATTTATTCCTCTAACAGATGTCATAATTTTTTACAAAATGTTGTACATCATTTTTTGTCCTTGCCAAAAAAACTTGTTTTAACCTCTTTAAGATTCTCTCCACACCAGAGTGGCCACCCAAAGGTGTAGAGTGAATTCAGTGAGCAAGAGTTGTTTGACTCTATTGCCATCTGGGCTTATAATAATCTTCCTTTTATAGAAAAACAATCCATCAATTTTCTTGTATTTGTTTGTATCCAAGTTCCATGCTTGTAACTTTGTGTCCATGTCCTGAAAATAAGGATCGGAGAGGACTCTTTGCTTGACTTCTGCAATCCAATCACTCTGTACTATAGAGATTGCATGTAATTGTAATGGAGATGAATTCAAAGTTTCAGGCTGAATGCTAATCTCTTCATCTCGTCTTGACAAACAATCAGCTAGTGTGTTTTCCTTGCCAGACTTATATTCAACAGTAAAATCAAATCCATGTAATTTGGCAAGCCATTTACTTTGAATTCCTGATTGAAGCCTCTGTTCTAAAAGAAACTTGACTCTTGTGGTTAGTTTTAATAATAAATCTTCTTCCAAGAAGATATTGTGACCACTTTTTTATTACTAACATAAGTGCTAATAATTCTTTTTCATATACTGATGAGTAAATGCTCTTGCCTTTCAATGCCCGACTAATATAAGCATGGTTTATTGTTTTGTAACAGAACTGCACCCATACCAATTCCAGATGCATCACACTCAACCACAAAGTCTTGGGAGAAATCAGGCATAGCAAGTATTGGAGAAATATTAAGCACTACTTCAACTTATCAAATGCTACCTGAGCTTCAGTAGACCAGGTAAAAGAATTCTTTTTCAACAAATTGGTAAGTGGCTTAGCAATAACTTCATAGATTTTTACAAACCGTCTATAATAACCTGAAAGACCCAAGAATCCCATTAATGCCTTTGGACTTGTAGGAGTTGGCCATGTTTGTACAGCTAATGTCTTGTCAGGGTCCACTGCAATTCCTTTATGAGAGACCACATGATCCAAATAAGAAACTTCAGTTTGTGCAAACTGACATTTAGAAAGTTTTAGAACTAGTTTATTGTCTTGTAATATCTGTAATGTCAATGAGAGATGAATTAAATGATCATGCCAACTTTTGCTGTAATAATATATTATCAAAGAAAACCAACAGAAACTTCCTGAGATATGGTTTGAATATAGAATTCATTAAAACTTGAAACGTTGATGGAGCTTTTGTAAGACCAAATGGCATCACCACAAACCCATAGTCCTTCATGAGTTCTAAATGTTGTCTTATGAATGTCCTCCTCATGCACTCTTATTTGGTGGTGACAAACTTTAGATCAAGTTTAGAGTAGAAAATAGAACCGGACAACTCATCTAACAACTCATCAATTAGTGGTATAGGAAATTTATCTTTAATAGTTGCTTTGTTTAACTCTCTATAATCAATACACATTCGCCATGAACAATCAGATTTCTTCACCATGACCGCTGGAGCAGCATAAGAGCTAGAACTTGGTCTGATTATCCCAGTTTGTAACATTTCTAGTATCAATTTTTCAATTTCATTTTTCAAATGAAATGAGTGTCTATATGGCCTTAGACAAAATAGGTTTAGTGTTTGGTAATAATGGAATTTTATGGTCACATTGTCTAGATGGAGGTAGTGAAGAAAGAGGAGAAAAAACTGCAGGAAAATTATCAAGGACAAGTTGTAAATCTGGTGGAAATTTAGTTGGGAAGTGCAGAGCATTTTTATTGAGGAGTTTCAAGGGTGGATTTGGAATAGTAGATTTTGTCATATGCACCATAAAACATATACTCTGGTCAGTAATATCCTTGCTAATAGCATTGGCTGAAACCAGTTGAGACTCTTTAGGTTGTAGACCTTGCCAAACTATCCACTGATTATGTAGAACAAATTTAACCTAAAGCTTTTTGAAGTTAAAAATGATATCATCCGGTTCTTGCATCCATTGGACCTCTAAAACCACTTGACACCCACCCAATGGAAGTAGCAATAGGTCCATCTGAATCCTAGCACCTCGATATGACACTTCTACATCAGAACAAACACCCTGACCCCTGACCATAAAGTTTCTCACCACTAGCAATGGAAACTTCAAATTCCTTTATAAAATCAATATGCAGTCCCAATTTCTTTGCTAAATTAGTATTAATAAAATTGTGTGTAGATCCTAAATCAATAAGCATATTTATCATCTGGCCATTTATGCTTCCTTGAAGTCTAATAGTATTGTTTGTAACCACTCCACACATTGCTTCCAAAGAGATAGAAGGTATCAAGTCTGTACTCTGCTCAAATGCCTATAAATCATTTCCTTCTTGCATATGAATTTCTTCAGGTAATAATGAATTCTGGCCTTGCAGTGTTCCCTCCAAAATGAATACATGTTTATTTTGACATTTATGTCCAGGATACCACTTTTCATCATAGGTATAACACAATTCCTGACTTCTTCTTCTCATTATTTCAGTTGAAGTACCTTGGTTGAGGAGGAAGTGGAGCTTTGGAATTAGATTAAGTAGAGCGCTTAATTGGGTTTTGTTTTAGCTGAGGAGGTGATGAGGTTTGTGGGGTGGAATGATATGATTTGAATGGGTACTGGTAAGGTTGTCGAATTGACTTTTTCATAACATTGCATTTTTCTTCACTGATTTTTGCTAATGCAATTGCTTCCCTCATGCACTTTGATTGAGTAGACAGTAACTCATATTTGATATCATCTTTCAATCCACCCACAAAACAGTCAAGAATATATTTATGTGGTGATTTGTCAAGCAAACTAATGCTGTGTTTGTTTTTAGAAAAAAATGGCTTAATGCTTAACTAAATAAGTGATAAGAGGCTGTTAGATTGTTTGTTTTAAATAAGTGCTTTCATTAAGCTCTTTTATTCACTTAATTGAATAAGCAAAATTTTAAGGCTTATTGTAAGTGCTGATCACTTATTGCACTGCAATTTTCAATTATACCCATATGCGACATAACATGTAACTATTTTATAAAGTTTTTTCTAATTATATCAAACAGTTAGAAAAGTTCACCTATGACAACAATTTTGTTTTTAGTTCTATCCCTTCTATGGTGAGGTAATTTTTTTCATTTTGTTTTGATTTTAATTTTATAATATAGTTTTCAATCAGTAGAAATGTACTAAAAACCAGTGATAAAAAAAAACCAATGACATCTTAGCAACGTTTGCATATAATTGGAAGTTAAAATATGATAATTTATAAATTGTTTCATAAGAATGAAAAAGAAAAAAAATGAAATATGTAATACAAGTGTGAAAAAATATAAATAAATAATTTGGACAAGCTGAACATTACCATTTATATTAAGATATATGAAAAGTTAAATAAAATATGCAATACATATATGGAAACTCAACATTTTAAATAATTATGAAAAGTTGGACAAAATCGTCTGATGTTTTTATAATAATTTATTTCGATACGTTTAACATATATATATATACATATACGCACGCATATATATATATACATATATATACACACGTATGTATACATACATATACACACGCACATAAATATATATATATATATATATATATATATATATAATGTTGAAAACATTAATTAATAATCCACACACACCACAAGCTTCAAATTTATTATAATAAAATATTTTCTTCTCCATTAAACTTTTATAAAATATATCTACGTCATCAAATTTACTATTTTCGATATGTTCTGTAGATTTGATAGTACCTATACGTGTGAGCATTTGTTTTTATATAAAATATAAGGTATAAAATAAAATGATTTAGTGTGCTTTGTATGGCGGTTACATGAAATAATAACTAATTTTATTTGTGAGGGGTAATATTGTCAAAGTATTAAGTTATGTTCACAAAACAAATTTTTAAACAAACAATATTTTAAGTACTCAGCCATCAGCATTCAGCAATTGTTATTCAGCATTCAGTGTTCAGCCTTCAGTATTCAGCATTCAGCATTTTAAACAAACGATACCTAAGTATTTGTTCAAACTTACTCAAGTATTCTCTCACAGAACCAGTCTGTTTAACAGATGACAGGGCCTCAAAGGGCCCCTGAAAGTCAATGGTGTTGAATCTTGCAATAATATTGTCTTTAAAAACTTCCCATTCAAAGTAGTTGTCCACGTTTATAGCCAAACAACGGAACCACTGTAAAGCTTCACTTCTAAAATGAAATGAGCAGATTTATACCTTCTCACTTTCAAGTACATGATGATATCGAAATACCAATTCAGTTTGTTTGATCCAAGCTAGTACACCAGCAGTACCGTCAAATATTGGAAATTCAAGCTTAATTGGTTTGTGATGTAAAAATGAAGAAGAACTATGTAAAGAAGACTGTGTGAATTAGGGTGCATAGGCATTTCATTATCAAGATGAAGAGATGTAGTTCCATTACCTTGTTTAGGAGCAAATCCCAAAATACCTGCTGCTGAATTCAAATTATGTGAAGAGGGTATTTGTCGATCAGATACAGCTGGAATTTCCTCAACATTTCTTTGTGGTTGCGCTTGCTTCAATTCTTTCCACTTCTGGAAAATTAATTACAGCGAAATCTGGAACTCTTGAATCGATGTATTAATTTGATTGCTGTTGATAGATATCTGTAGAGCAAAATGTGAATTCAATCATTCATGATTTTGTAATTGAGCTTCAAGCTTTTCCAATGTCGTTTGAATATCGGCTTCTTCTTCGGCTTCATAAGAGCTATGGAGATCTGGCCAATCTGGATCAGAACGAGAATCTGATAGCCCCTGTGAAGACTGTACATCTGCTTTCTTTGATTTGGCCATTGAAATTCAGAGTAAGGATGAGTGTTTTTAGTTGAGTTGGAGGTATTAGATTCAGGAAGAAGAAAGAGAGGAAGAAATGTAGATAGGAGGGAAAACTTTGTATGTTTTCTTTTTTATTTGAATATCAACGTATCAATGGAAGTTATACACATACGATTGGGTTTAAACAACATACCCGATCCATTACATTTATTTGCATACAATCTGTTCGGTCAATTAACTAATACAACAAATCATTCAGCTTTCTCTTCAAATAGGTAACCTTCTCAGAAATTAGTGCATCTTACCAAGTCAGTATTCAGTTATTTGTGAGACTAAGTCTGTGTTGTGTGTCTGTTGAATTTATGTGATTCAAATATTTTCAAAGAAGACAAGAAAATAATTAATTGATTCAGTCAATCAATTAATTAGGCTGTATATGGAAAGATAAAGAGGAAAGATACGTGGTATCTTTTAGAGAATGGAAACTAATTAATTGCTAATCAATCAATTAGTCATATTTATCATATGAAGATAGAGAAGTTTATACATGGAGATTAATCTAAGCAATTGAAATTTATGGAAACATAGATTTTTGTCATTTATGTGCATTGGAATCAAATCAAGTAATCTGAAAAGGTTGTCACATAATCTGGAAGTTAATTTTCTTCATCTCCAAGCATCCTTCATCTTCATGCCTATTTAAATGAAGGAAGTTCTTCTTCATATGTGTGTGAGCGTGTGAGAAATCATCCACCATTATCCTCTTCTTCAGTATACCCTAATTTCTGCAGTCAATCAATTAGGGGTTTTGAGCGCAAACAAGTCTTTGGATAAATTGATTATTTAATTTGTAATTATAGGTTAGTCTCTCCACTTTGCTACCTATAATTTTGTAATCTCTCTCTTTTGTACTCTCTTTCTTCAATGAAATAAAGAATAGTTGTTGGGTCCGTGGACGTAGGCAATCTAGCCGAACCACGTTAAATCTCTGTGTTCTCCTTTCTTCTGTATTTTTTGTTGTTGTTTGGTGATTATTTTTCATTGAATTTGTTGTTGGTAATTAATCGATAAGCTAGATCCTTCTTTTGATTGTTTCCGTGCATTAGCATTCCGCTGTGTTTTTGGAGTTTGTGCGAATCAATTGAACTTCCGCACAACAGTTTGGTATCAGAGCTAGCTGTTTTGTTCTAGATTAGTTATCAATGGAAAATTCTTTCAGTAGTGGTATGAAAATTATGGCATTACCAAATTTGTTAGAAAATGAGTTTTTGGGACATGGAAGGTGAAGATTAATGACGGTGTTCTTCAGCAACAACTTCGTTCATCTAAAAGAAGAGATAAAAGCCAAAAGCACCTTGGAGGTAGAGATATGCGTAGGTCTCATTTCATGGGTCCTAGAAGGGGTGCTTGCTATTATTGTAAGAAGAAGGGACATTTCATACGGGATTGTCCAGCTCTTACAAAGAAGAGAGAGAAGAAGGAGAAAGCTTCAATTTTGCCAGCAGTTAGATCAGATGCGGATAGAAATGATAGTAATACATCATTACTTTCAGCCAGTATTTCACCTTTAGAGCATACAAGTTGGGTGATTGATTCTGGAGCCTCTTGTCATATGACGCCAGATAGGAGTTGTTTTGTCAGTTATAAGAAAATTGATGACGGAACAGTTCATATGGGGAATGACACATCTTGTCATGTTGTGGGCGTTGGAAGTGTGAGGTTTAGGATGCATGATGGTGTTGTTAGGACTATCACGGATGTTAGACATGTTCCGATGTTGCGTAGAAGTTTGTTATCAGTTGGAGCTCTGAATAGACTTGGTATGAGGATAATAATAGATGGAGAGAATTTGAGAGTGGCGAAGGGTTCCTTGGTAGTGATGAAATGGGTGCGAGTTAATGATATTTATGTGCTTCATGGAGAGACAGTCTTAGAAGAGTCGGTAGTTTCTACTGATTCTAGTATTTCAGATTCTACTCAGTTATGGCATCTTCGTTTAGGTCATGTTGATGAGGAGAGTCTTGAAGTATTGAAGAAGCGTGGGTTGATTGATGGTGTTTGTCAGTTGAAGCCTAGCTCTTGTGGAGATTGTTCTTTTGGAAAGAAGAAGCATGTCACATTTGATGTTGGAAGACCTAGAGCTACAGAGTTTCTAGAGTATGTTTATTCTTATGTGTGGGGACCCACCCCAGTTGCATCTTTTGGTGGAGCCAGTTACTTCGTCTTATTTATGTATGATTTCTCACATAAGGTTTGGGTCTATTTCTTAAAGGCCAAAGACGAAATATTTGCCCAGTTTTGTAAGTGGAAGACCTTGGTAGAGAAGCAGTCGAGGAAGCGTTTGAAGGTTCTCAAAGTTGGAAATAGTAGTGAATTTATGTCACAAGAATTCACTAACTATTGTGAGTCCGAGCATGTAATTAGAGATTTTTCTATTTCTGTTGAGTCACATTGTTACGGAGTGGCGAAGAGTTGTGTCGGACATTGTGGGAGAGAGCTACGAGCTTGAGAACGACTGCTGGTCTAGAAGTGGGATTTTGGGCAGAAGCGATATCTATGGCAGTATTTCTCATCAACCGCACACCTTCTATTGCCATAGATATGAAGATCCCAGAAGAGATATGGAAAAGAGAGCCTGTTGATTATTCATTTCTTAAAGTGTTTGGTTGTTCAGCTTATTTAGAAGATGAGAGACATGATAAGTTGAAGCCTAGGAAAAGCAAGCACATTTTGTTAGGCTATAGAGAAGGAGTGAAGAGGTATAGGTTGTGGTGTAAAACAACTAAGAGAATTGTGACTAGCAGGCATGCGATATTTGATGAGAGGTCGTTGTTGAAGGTGGAGCCTCTATCAAGTGATGACATTGGAAGGACAGAAAATTGCCAAACACATTTGGAGTCATCAGATTGTTTCCATGTTCAGAAAGATATTGGTATTTCCGATGATACCATGGTTAATGAGAAGATTACAGAGGTTCAGACTCTAGGTGGAGCTCACTTGTTGGAAAGGCCTTTTGGTTCATTTGGCCCTATTTGTAAGCATATTTGTAGCGATGATTCTTCATCTTATGCTTTGAATGTTGTGGAGCTTGCTGGTGAGTCTGTTGATGTTGACTTAGGAAAGTCTAGCAAAATTCTTATGGAGGAGATTGGAGTAGATAATATTGAGTATGTCCTCACTCAATTTGGAATGGAGAAGGTGAAGCGCGCTGTTAAATCTCCATCGTTCTCTCGAAGATTAGTATCTACATGTTCGTCTCCAACATCGGATTTGTTGAAGAATTTTGGTACTTTCTCGTATTCATTATGTTTGTTGATGTGCATACTATCTTTCTTGTGCTTGGGAAAGATTTGGAAGCTCTGTTTGGGCAATATTGCCCAAACTAGTTCACATTGAACTTGTTGACGTAGACCCAACAATTTGTCGAGATGTGATGATGCAGAGAGATAGTCATATTTGAATCAAGGTGGACTGTTGAATTTATGTGATTCAAATATTTTCAAAGAAGACAAGAAAATAATTAATTGATTCAGTCAATCAATTAATTAGGCTGTATATGGAAAGATAAAGAGGAAAGATACGTGGTATCTTTTAGAGAATGGAAACTAATTAATTGCTAATCAATCAATTAGTCATATTTATCATATGAAGATAGAGAAGTTTATACATGGAGATTAATCTAAGCAATTGAAATTTATGGAAACATAGATTTTTGTCATTTATGTGCATTGGAATCAAATCAAGTAATCTGGAAAGGTTGTCACATAATCTGGAAGTTAATTTTCTTCATCTCCAAGCATCCTTCATCTTCATGCCTATTTAAATGAAGGAAGTTCTTCTTCATATGTGTGTGAGCGTGTGAGAAATCATCCACCATTATCCTCTTCTTCAGTATACCCTAATTTCTGCAGTCAATCAATTAGGGGTTTTGAGCGCAAACAAGTCTTTGGATAAATTGATTATTCAATTTGTAATTATAGGTTAGTCTCTCTACTTTGCTACCTATAATTTTGTAATCTCTCTCTTTTGTACTCTCTTTCTTCAGTGAAATAAAGAATAGTTGTTGGGTCCGTGGACGTAGGCAATCTAGCCGAACCACGTTAAATCTCTGTGTTCTCCTTTCTTCTGTATTTTTTGTTGTTGTTTGGTGATTATTTTTCATTGAATTTGTTGTTGGTAATTAATCGACAAGCTAGATCCTTCTTTTGATTGTTTTCGCGCATTAGCATTCCGCTGCGTTTTTGGAGTTTGTGCGAATCAATTGAACTTCCGCACAACAGTGTCAATAAAGGAGTGTTTTTCTCATGTTTTGTAGGAGTTTTTCTAGGACAGCATCTTCACTTTAGTTTCTCTTAATAGTACTGTCTTGTTTTTTTTTTTAAGCCGTGTAATAAATATTTTTCATTCTCCAAAAACAAAACTATTTTCCAGTTTTGTGGCCATAGTAAAATTTCTGTTCATTTTGTTACAAACCTAACAATCAGCCTCGGCTTCTCCACTTGATGCTATTGATGCGGCATGACACAAATTACAGACTGAAAAGGTTGGATAAAGGTTCTTTAAAGCAGATGATCTTGTTTAAAATAATATCAAGACATATTGTTGTTTTAGTGTTATGTGCGTGAGTCCCAATTATTTTATTCAGCCAATTAAGTGTTCATTACCTGTTTGAATTTGATCAATAAGATAATATTTGTTGGTTAGTACATATAATTACCACAGATCATCTTACCCCAACGCTGTCAAGATTTGGTGACAAAGCACAAAATTAATATCTTTGATAAAAATCAATAAAAAGGGGATAAAAGATACGTTTTGTCAAACACCCTTCATGAGTTCCAAAATGCACTTCCGCACATTTCTAAAAATAGGTTTCATGGAACAACCCTATAATTATTTTCTACAAAAGTATGCAGTTTATACTGCAAATATTTACGGTTCTAACTGCAAATATTTTGCTGAATAAATTACAGTGGTGTTTCAAAAAGGGTTTTTTTATGTATTAAGTTTGAAGGGGTGGATCCTAACTTCCACCCATTAAAACTACCCCTCATCGTGATGTAAAATCAAATTTGTTTTGATAAATAATGGTATTGATTTGAGAGATAAGGATGCTAAGTCTAACAAAATCTAACACTCAACGCTAGGGTAAGGTCTAATATCAATATATCATGTGGTTATGTCAAATAATCACTTAAAGACACAATATAATCACAGCTCAATATTTGTTTACCGAATAAATGAAGAAACCAAATTGTAGCCACAGAGATTATAGTGAGTATTTACTCATTCAAGCATAAGAAATCTCACAGTGCAATTAATGCACCAATCTGCAGGTGCTAGCTTACCCAAAGCTCCTAGATTACGATGTATCCAAGCTCATCCATCCATTTGTTCCACAGAGAATGCCTAACCACCTCCCAGTGCCAGCATACTAAATCCCACAGAGCAAAAACAATTCCATCGACACCTGTTTTGTCCACTTTAAAATCAGACATGCTAATGCCATGTGCCAATAGGAAGAGTCACCGGCACCTCCAATGTTACTTCACTTCCACGCATTTCCAATCGCCAGCACGAGAAAACGCGAGTATGCTGGTTGGCCTGAAAGCGGTCGGAGGGAGGTGCGAGTGGGGGAGGGGGTCGTTGAGCGGAGGTGTAGCAATAGTGGCGATGCGAAAGGAGCGACGGTGAAGGTCAGGGATAGCAGAGGGAAAAGGACATCTAACTAGAAGAAAAATTGCTAAAAGCACCTGAAACGTGATTTCTAATACCATGAATGGTTTTATTCATGCTTAACGAATTAAAGTGGTACTTGGAACATTCCCAGGAAAGCGAATGTCAAAAAGTCAATTTTGACGAAACCAACTAAAAACTGCCATCAACAGAAAAAATCAAACATCCTAAACATACTAAATTAAAGCTCTTAAAGACGTATGCTGCGGATTGCAATCCATAACCGTTGGATTACAATACGTATGCTCACAGCAAATTAATTTGAAACATCCCCTTAAATGATTTTTATAAAGACGGTTTAGGAAACATTATGAAAAAAGTTTTCACTAGCTATAATAAAACCGATTATGATTATAGCCGGCTAAGAAACAGCCTTCATACTTGCTTTGACAACCCTGAAGTGGTCAACAACCCTCTGTTGTGGGTTGGTTGCTTTCCAACTGTGTGTTCCCAACTAACGCATAGTTGGAAATGCTCTTAATTCCATTTGTTATTTCATCAGCCAATGAGTAATCGCCACTCATTCATATTAGGCCATGGTAGAAAATCACCACACGATTTATCAATAGTCAAACTTTCAGTTGGCTTTACAACTGTTGATTTTCACGGTTGCTTTTCCTCATCCAAACGTATTGGAGCTCGGTGATTTATCACCGTCCGGTTGTAAAAGTAGCCAAACTGTGAGTTGATATCATATAAGACTATTTTGACGGTAGATTTAACAGTTGCAATGTATTTAAGCAAGTTTGTATCATAGTGGATTTCAGTGAAGATACGTAGGTTAAGAGTCTAGAAGAAGAAAGCATAAACAATATGAGAATTAAGGTTAATGTTTGGATGCCTGTTTTTATATTTTGGTAGTAGGTAGAACGTATTGAAATTATTGATGGTGTTCTTTAGAAATGGTATTAGACAACACTTTTCGGAGTGCTTTTAACAACACACAAAAAGAATGCATGAGCATGTTTGGCAACCACTAATTTTTAAAAACTAGCTGCAGAGGCGTTGTGAGACAGGAATCAGCTAAATGTGTTTTTTGGTACTAAGTAACTACGTTCCTTCCCTAAATTTCTAAACCTCTTTCATAAATCATAAAAAGAAATTTCCAATATCCATGATGAGGGGTTCTAAATAATAAGGAATCGCCAGAAGGAACCCTTACCGTCCTAATCACATCTTAGAAACCCAATCTAGACCAAGATTTCAACCGCGACCTAACAGAAATGACCTTAGAGATTCAAGGTACAAAGTAGTTTCTGATGCTAAAATCAATTTATGAAACACTTATTCAAATGCCCAAGTTCAACCTCAGGCCAAAGACAATAATCAACTGAAAAAGCCATCTTCTTGGATAGTGATGATAAAGAATAGCGGTCTCAATTTAGATTTGACTTAAACTATGTTGCAACAATCACCACCAATAAGAAGAAGGTGGTGGTAGTGAAAATAGGGATTAGCAAGAGGACCGATATCAAATGTAGTTGTGTAGTTATTGCCCATGTCTTTGGCAATTGCCCTTTCTATCATAATTTCGAGACACTTATTACAAAAACATGAAACCCAACAGGTAACTTTGAAATTTATATAAGAAATAATGGATTTTTTATCATAAAGTTTGGAAATTCGGTTGATTGTAGTAAAGCTATTAATGGAGGTCCTTATTTTATCAATGGAAAGCTTATTATTTCGAAAAGTGGAGTAACAAAGTAAATAATGATAAGTGTTTACTCTCGATAGTACCAATTTGGATCAGCTGAATTAAATCTGAAGCTATGGGATGAAGAAGCCTTTAGTGCTATTGCAAGTGTGGTTAGAATCCCATTAAAATTGGATGAACCAACTGCTAAAGAAACTCGACATAGTTACGCAAGAATCTCGATCGAGATCAAACCTGATGTAGAACTACCAGAGGAAGCTTTTATATCAATGCATAATGAAGAAAACTTAGTGCAAAAAATTTAATATGAATTGATACCACCAAGATGCAAAACCTGAGCATGATTTGTCCACAATGTTGAAAATTGTGTTTCTAAAAAAGCATGGAAAGAGAAATCAAAAACTGTCACAACTACTCAACTTGATGAACATGGACAAGAAGATGAAAGTATGAATCTTGATAAAAACTCAGGTTCTAAAAGCATGATTTTTGAAACTAATGCAGTAAAAGAAAGAGATAAAAATAATGCAAAAAACATGACCGAGACACAAAGTTAGGTTCAAATGGTTCAAAATCAGGCAGATACTATTCATATAGTTTCAGATGGTGCAAACATGATACTATGAGAGGGGATGCAGATCAATAAGATCATACAAGAACCCATATGCATCAAAAAATAAGTGGGGAAGTAGCTCAAAACATGAACATGCAAGAACCCACTGGGCACATAAAAATAGCAATCATAAAGAATAAGCAATCAGCAGGAAAGCAAACACATACAAAGGAGGATAATAGCATACAGATTAATAACCATCCCCACCCGCATGAAAACTCAAGTATACACACAAACATAGATTACATGAACATGGACATTAGCACAAATATTGAAACTGAATTAAACTCTAATCTCGGGAATGCTAATGCTGAAGGATTAGCCTCACCACATTTGGCAAAGACAGTCCGAAAAAACTTCAAAATATTGTCAAGTTTTACCAGCTATATCCTCTTCGGCAAATAAAGGGAAAAGAAAAGGGAGTAGACTAAAAAAATCAATAATATCATATCTGATAACAATCTAGAAGCAACTGAAAATAGTGAATTTAGAAGAAAAAAAATACATAATGAAAAACCAAAGTGGGAGGAGCTTTGAAAGTGCAAGACAAAAATTATCATAAAAAGAGTGAGAAAAAAGTAATTGCGAGAGATGATTATAACGGACATAGAGTTTCACTATGATTGTTCTCAGTATTCTTTAGTATCCTTTATTAAGAGTCGTCTTACACCCCAGCGGAGACTATAATTTACTCACTTTTCATTTTACCCAGTCTAGTTTAAGTGCTACATATTACCCATATTTTATTTTATACTAACCAAGTCGATCGGTGGTGCGCAATAGGTTAATGAATATAATTTATGGCATATAAAGTGAGCTACATCAGGTTTGGTTTGTGCATTATGTGTGGGTCCTCATTACGCATTTATATAAAAGCTATATAGTCCTCCCTCACATTTACTTTACGAAATAAATACACTTAGAAATCTTGTGAATTTAGAAATATACATTGTAACTAGATAGAGTTCTATGACTTCGATCACATCTAGAAAGTAAATGAGGGGAGGACTTAGGTAAAATGAGAAACTTTCAGTAAAGTGAACTAGATCTAGGTTGTTCCCTATGGTCCCTTCTGGTCCGGTGAGCTTTGAGCGAGGCTTCGCCGATTGAGAATAGTCCTATGATCCCGAGGAAAGTTAGGAAAATCAATAAAAATAAGCTAAATTGAAGCTAATCTAGAGCCAGATGTTCCCCTACAGGCTCTTTTGGTCTACCCTTTAGGCTCGAAGCTTATGGGTGGGGGGCTTAGGAAGCTCCAGTAAGCAGAAAAAATCATGAAGGTGAGTTTAGGAGTGATTAGTAAAGCCCTGGCCTAGTCGTCTGGGCGAGATTATCACTCTGATCTCTGATAAAGTTGAATACATGCGAAGCTGCTAAGGGAAATGAGCCATGGCCTAGTTGGCTATGTCGAACGGGAATTAAGATGTGGCATAGTCAGCTATAGTAATTAAGCATTTTTCAATAATATCGAGCCTTACAAAGGGAAAGCCCTGAGCACCGAATCTGTCATCCAAAAGAAAAGGACATAGAGAAAAATAGAGGGAATAGCCCTATAGAGTGAACCAATCCCCGTCCTAATATAGTTTCATGCATGAGGAGAATCAAACCTAAAGGAGATACTCTCACAGATCCCCCTTTGGTCGAGAGAGACAATATATACCCATCTCTCATTAACTTTCTAGATATAATGCCATGCATAATATCTAGAAAGTAAATGAGAGGGGCCATATATTGTTCTTCTTGAGACAATATATGCCTCCTTTAATGATACATACTGGATGTTATGAATATATAGTAAGTATCATTAAGGGGGGGGGGGGGGGGGCATGTTATCTCTTTAGCAGGATGCCCATGACAGCTTGGTGCGTGATGAACAAATACTTGTTGAACTTTATTTTTCCATTAGAAGGAGTACATGTTTGGCAGTACCGCCCGTGAATACTCCACCCATATGAAAGTTCTTACTGTTAGTTGAGTTTCTGCTTCCTCAATTGATTACCTCGCAATTATACCTACAACTTCCCTCTATTCAACCATATCACCATGATTGGAACTTTTACCATAACATAATTGACAGATCTAATATGTATTCCACTGATCGAGCGCTCTTGTGTCGAAGATGAACATGGCTAAGCGATCTGCCAAAGCTGTGGGATGTCAAAATGCATTGGTAGAGGAGCGTTCCGCCTTAAAGGGAAGCATCCGCGCAAGAAGGTATGGAAGGTGTGGAAGCAAGAATGTCGGCTTGAGTAACACAAACATTGGTGAGATGTAATCGCATTCTCTGGTCCAATTGCTGTTTTTGTTTCTGTATTCCTTATTTATCCATTAGGTCAATCTGGTTGGTTCTTTGCACCTAGTTTTGGTATAGCGACTATATTTCAATTCATCCTCTTATTTCAAGGGTGTCATAATTGGATATTAGAGAGACAATATATGTCCCCCCTTTAATAATACTTACTAGATATTAATAACATTTGGTAAGTATCATTAAAGGAGGACATATATTATCTCTCTAGAGAGACAATATATATAACCCCCCTACTCATTTACTTCTAGATATTATGCATGGCATAATATATAGAAAGTTAATGTGAGAGGGTCGTATATTGTCTCTCTAATTTAATAATTCTTTTTCCAGATTTCAAATGTAATGTATTTCCCCATGTATCGGTGACCATATTCCATACAAATCTATTTTACACAAAAGTTCTAATAGAAAAAAATTTCCTTTTAGATTTGTAAATGAGTGGACTTATAAAAATAACTATAACTATAGAAAATAATTAAAATATCTTCTCTGATACAACAGGTGTTAACCAGGTTTTTAATCCCTCGGAATTCAATAGGAGTTAGAACATCCAGAATAAGCCCGAATGACTTGAAACATGACCAAAACACTTAAAAGAGGAAGAAGTTATCCCTCAAGAAAATTCACCATAAAATAAGCACTCTATTCATATTGGCACTGATCCGATCCAATCGGATCAATATTGATTCGAATTGTTGAATCGTGGGATCTCCAAACCTTTTGCATCGCGTCCCTATGCCTTTACTAAGCTCTCGTATCAAGTTTGGTAACATTACAAGCAACCTAGTTCAAGAATCAAATGTTTACCCACTTTTGGACCAGAGTAATTTAAAATGGACCTACAGAACACATACAGACTCAGATTGACGTGAAATTTTTAGGAAACACTTAGAAGGCATAAAAGAAGTCTCATACTAAATATTAACTCAATTAGACAAGCCAATTTGGATCGATACAGATCCAAAGTTTGGATCGTATCTGACCAAACTAAGTTGGGCCCCACCACTTGAGATTCATTTAGTGGGTCCCACACACCCTTTAGAAGGTACTTGCAAAGTTTCCTATGATTCCGATAAGTATCAAGCGAGTTATGGATGGATCTCCTCCAAATTGAGCTAGTTTGACGGATCAGGTCCAACCGACCTAGGATGGGCCCCATTTCATGAGATCTGTTTTAAAGGCTGTGCTAATTATGTACATTGCATATATGAAGTTTTCTATCATTTGGTTAAGTATTGAGTGAGTTATGGCTAGATCTCCTATAACCCAAAAAAAAGAGATTCAAAAATAAGCCAAGGGTTTTGATCACCACTGGTCCGACTCAATTGGATCATCGCCTATCCAAATACTTAGCTTGAATTCTCATGAGATCCAATTTGGAGGCTCTTCTACTCATGTACATTGCATGCATGAAGTTTCATGTCATTTGGTTGAGTATTGAGTGAGTAATGGATGGATCTCCTACAAACGGATGGATTGGATGACCCATGAAGACGAATGATCAAACGAACTCCAAACGACTTGATATTCGGACAACACACTCAATTATAGGATAGGATGACAACTAAATAAAGAAGACTAAAAAATTCACCAAGTATTTGGATAGGTACCTATCCGACCCCATCGGATGGGAACGGATCCGAATACTTAGCTCATATAACCTCCATATTACTCAATACTAAGAAATTTACTAAGTATTCAGATAGGTACCGATCTGATCCCATCGAATAGGTATCGATCTGAATACTTAGTTCGGATCACCACCAAATTTTTTGGTCTCCTTTTGTATGATGAATACAGGCTCCTGGCAAGCTGCCCTGGCCCACATGCTCTCCAAATCCTATAAATACCATCCCATCTACAATGGAAAAAGGATCTGCTCTGATCTCTGCTCAAACTCTGCCATTGTTTCTTCACTTTTCTTCTCCCTCACAACAGCCATTAAGTGCAACTAAGATCCTTCCGGTTATCACTGACAATGGTGGCTTGATCTAACTTAGGAAAGAAGAATCATGTTATAATCCAAATTCCTTTGTAACAACAGTTGATCAATTAAAAATATAAAATGTACGTATGCTTCGTTAACAGCCAAACCACCGTAAAAATCTCTTGTCTCTTTACTTTTTCTGCAATTTACCATTGCTTTTTCTATTTTATTTGCCTTGATAAACAAGGCTGGTGCTTTCACACTCAATTCAGGGTGTTGATTTATTTTTTGCGTTAACATCTTGGTGCTTTTGCTGAGAATTAAACTCGGCCTTAGATCTAATTTTCCACTTTGGATCCACCAGATCCAGAAGTTAGATCTGCAAAATCATCTTTAGGAAGTTGGAGTCTTACTGTTGAAAACTAATGGCGGGAATAAAAAGGACTACTTCTAGAAGATCCATAGCAGCCGCTGTCACTGGAGAAAGGCAAATCCCCAGCAAAATGAAGTTAACAACACCGACAACCTGCTAACAAAGGCCAATACAAGGAATAATACTGGAGATTAAGCACTAGAATCCTCTACTCAACATGAGTTTATTACCTAAGGGGGAATCGAACAAGATGGTTGATGAAATTAACCGAAAAATGGCAAACAGTCAAAAAGCTCTTATGGACAAGATAAATGCTCACTTAGCACTCCAACCACTAACTACTTCCAAAATGGTACTTGAGGATGTAGCTGTTGCGGAGCTAGAGAATTCCTCTGTTTCTGGCTTGAACGGAAGAAACAGAAGGCATAAGCAAAAAGAAGTGATGGGCGGAACTGCAGGAATTATCATAGAAGAAAATGCAAACACTCTGCTTGTCGCAAAACCACTTGTTATAAACCCAAATCTAGGAGTGAAAACTCTATGGGAAAACATAGAAACGGATGTTTAGGGTTCTAAAGATGACTTACACCTTGATGAAGATGACTTGAATTTGGACGCTAACATCCAGACTATCGGAAGGGAAGTTCAAACCGCCCATGTAAGACCGATTTAGTCCAGAATACCAGAAGTGCAGGAATGGCACTCCAAAAGAATGGAGAGCCTAGACTTCAGCCAGCCAATTGAGGCTGTTTTCATAGTCAAACACTCGGTAGAGCTACTGATAGTCAACCCGTGGATGACGAAATTAGCATGACATACATCGCAGATGTGGTCGGGCGCTTAATAAAAAAATAACCATTATTCAACGTTGTGTGATTTAAATCATTACAAACAACTCATGTCATACAATGATTGCATCTCAAGCCATCATATCTCATTGCGGAGATCAACTCACCATCTACTTTGGATTCTATAATCCGTGAGATAAGATGCAAATTTCTATTTACAAAGTTTCCTGCTCTATTAAAACTTGAAAAATGCCTACAAGGAAACTAACTACAAAGCCTCATAGGAAGGAAAAGGCATTATTACATCCTCGCGACCTGTTGATGAAGCAGTGGAGAAACAGAGATCAGTTATAAACAATGGATCGGCCTATTCACTAGAAGTGCTCCAACACCCGAACCCATGCAGTAGCGTAGTACCAAGTAATGGATGAGGAACTAATACTCAAATAGTACTCCCAGAGGTAGGAAAACCACGGAGATATGACATAAACCGGGATCGATTATGTAACATCCCGCCTTTTTGCACACTTTAAACCAACACACGTGCCAATTCAAAGCATACGCAAGGGCGGATTGTTATGGGGTAAATAAGAAAAACAGAGAAGAAATAAGAACAAAAACAGAATCTCACAGCGGAAGGATAAAATATAATAACAAATATACAGTTCATAAACAGTTTACAAAAGCTTGATTCTTCTTTTACAATAAATATCAGAGTTACACATACCAATACAAGCAATGCAGCGGAATAGAAAGAGTGTGGTGTAATACTATATATAACATAATACTTATTCTTCGTCTTCGTCCTCCAAAGCTAAAATCTGCTATCCTGAAATGCTCGGACTGACCCGAGCGAATTTGAATAGACAAAAACACCCGAGTCAGACTAGAATATCTTATGTGAGTTAAATAAACAGAATATAAATATGAGTACAGTAACTCAAGAGATGTTCGGGATTTACATCTCCTAAGGATCCGTTAAACTATTTACTATGTAGTATATTGCGCTATTATAATAGTGTCTATTTATAAAATAAACTTACTTTTAAATAGCGTTAAGGCTTTACATTTTCCACCTTAACACGTAATAGTCCCAGTAGTCCGTCCAATATCATAGCCCCTCCTGATCGGGAAGCCACTAGAGGATACCACACGGGCTACGGGAGAAAACCAAACTCGTACAAGGCGCGATATGGTAGGTGACACGGCACAACTAGGCAATGCCAGGGTAGATATACCAATTGCTATCCAGGCTGGTGGAAACGCGTAGCCGCAGTTACCGCCCACCTCGGACTAACTCCCCAAAATCAAAATATAGAAGTGGCCACTGAATCAAATCCAAGTCAAATTATAATATCGAAGAGGAGCGTCCGATCAGAGGAATGACCTCATTGGCCTGAGAATCGCTCCTGTTTTAGCCACCTTATGCCAACTCACGGGAGTTGGGTCCACGTATTTACCTTACAGGAAACGTCGCCACCACCTACTTCATTCTGGAATCTCCACCGCGTACACGGTTAGTCAAAGTGGTTTTCGGTATCGACAGAGAGTATGTCCATATCCGATCCCGGTCTCTTTGCCAACCAATCGTTATTATAACACCGCGGTCATTTAAAATAGTTTATACTTTAAAACCAGAACATAGTCCCTTTCAAAACCATAATATTACGATATCATTTCTTCTTTTAAAACCCAAAACAATATGATATCGTTTATCCCAAATAAAATTATTCCTTTCCAAAAAATTATGTCACTTTTTATTATTTAATATCCCATGTAACCAATATTCTGTTTGTAACTTTCAACATAATTCTTCGAAAATCCATAGCATTTTAAAACCATTATTTTCAAAACTAAATGGTTTGGATATTCAACGGTATGCGAATTAAAAAAAAGTTTAACTTTACTGTTGCTTTATAAAGAAATAAATTACATGGCTTTCCAAATATTTCTTCTTTTAAAGTTAAACCAAAATCCAAAATATTACTTCAAGTCGCAAAACCATTTCAATTTTATATATATTTATATCCATTTTGGAGCATTAATATTTCAACTAAAGTTGGATTTTTATCCTTTCAAAAATCAATATTCTATTAATTAATCCTGACCATTCACATAAAATCCATAATTAATAAGACTTCAATTTCTAGTAAAATATATATATATATATATATATATATATATTTCCAAATTCAATTTTTACTAGAATATTCATTTCAAAATATTTTGGAAAAAAAATCCAATTATAAATATCATATCTTTAAAATTTCCAACTTAATATTTAAACATAGGATATAATCATCAAACTCCATTTTCTTAATTTTCTTCCATTTTTAATAAAGAAATTTATTCACCTTTTAATTTCAAAATTTCAACTTCATATGCATATAACTATGGAAGAAAACATTTATTCAGTATAAAATTTAAGATTTTTATAAACCGTATTCCATCCAAACCATAGAAATCACATTAAAATAGTTATATATAGACCGCGGTGCCTGTATATAGTTTTCTATCCTATGGTCAAGTGATACGGATATTTATCATTTCAATCCGCAATTTAAAAATAAAAATTTGCGGTTATATATCATTTCAAACCACAATCCCGAAAAATGAAATATGCATGATAATTTTCAATTTAATGATATGCAATAAACATCCATCCATCAACAACATCCATCATCCAATCGCAACCATCAACCAATATCAATCAATAACAATTATATATATGATCATATATAACAGGTGATAACTGGCAGTTTATTCAAATTAAAATTTTCAACTATTAATCTAACAATTTATATTCAGTGATAATTGACATAACTGTTAACTAGCAGTTCATATGCAACCAAAAATTTCTAACAGCCAATTAACACGCAATAAATCAATTAAATTAACAGTTACATTCAATAAAATGCAATTCAACAGATATGAATGAAATAACATGCCAAAAGCTCATAAATAAATTTCTTTTCATTTCTAAAATTTATTTAACAAACATAAAAGCTTCTAGTAGTTGTGAGTGAGTTAAAACACTCACCTTTTGAATTTAAATTGAATTCAAATCCAATTTAAACCCAAAAATTGGACAGTCTCCAAATTCATCCAAACCAGTGCCAAAACGTCAGAAATTCCGATACGATCCCAGCAAAACAAACCGCGCGTGAATCCGAGCTCATTTTCTTCCTGACCCGAAGTTGCTCTAGGGTTTTCTCCTCTGAAACCCGAAGCGCGACCAGAAGCTGCTGCAGATCCACAAAATTTTTTTTTTTTTTTTTTTTTTTTGAAATAAAATTTTGGAATTTGGGAATTAGGTTTTTTTCTGCCATTGGAATGAGGAGTTGAGAAGGAGATGTACGTATAGAAAAATGAAAATAAGGAGTGGCTAGGGTTTATAATCGCAAATATATAGACAGATAAAAGAAGGCTAGGTGGGTACGGATAACGAACGTGTTAAACGATAGTTGGCCCAAAAAGCCCGTTCTGCCTCCGGAGTCGAATTTGTTAAAACTATATATCCAAATAGGTGTTTCAAAATATTCTGAACGCGATGGAAAAAGTTTCGCGACCAAATTCGATCATATGAAGAAGTTATGCTAAAAAAATAAAAATTTCAAATTGATTTCAAAATGCGTAAATTTCAAGACGTTTCGAGTCCGTACGATCAAACGACAAGTCCGATCGCAACGAAACTTGAAACATTATTATAATTCACCGTTACGGATCCGATGAAACTAGTTTCGTCGAAATCCGAGTCCGTGACAAAAATGGCTATTTTTAATATTTATTAAATAAATTAAAATAAATCATAAAATCCAAATTTTCTTTCAACTTTAAATATTGGCCAAATTTCATTACTTATATAATCCAATCAATTCCAAATAAGCTTGGATGTGAATTAAAATTTATAAGTATATAAATTTCGCAGTGTTAACCTCTGCGTTTTCTTATTATTTGGGAATTATAAATTTTATTCGCAAAACCCAATTATTTAATCATATACTTATACTCTCATCTTAAATCTAATTATATAAATAACTTGATTTCTATTATCCAACTCAAAATATATCAATTATTCTCCAACTACATAGTTAACGTTTCTTTTATATATCACTGTGGTAATATTTCAAAATGTTCATCTTTTGTTTGCATAAATTACTGTATTTAGATAAAATTGTAATTTTGGTAACTTATCACATAAATAACTTAAAACCTCAACTAATACATTCCACCTTTGTTTCATCTTATTCATTCACTCATCAATATTCCGTACTAACTACAAAATTTAGTGTATTCCTTTAAATTGATCAAAATAAGACTTATCAACTAATAGAAAGATTTACGTACAAAATTTATTGTCATACATCTAATTTACAAGCCTATACTTAATTATTATCCTACAATACGTTTTACGTTACTATAATGTTCATTCTTCCGTTCCTACGTTTCTATAAATTTATTCCTTTATAATTTATTTAACGCAACACTTAATCTACACCTATTGCGATGTTTCAAATTTACTTGAATGAACAATTTCTTTACTTAAAATAGTTGTTGTAAACTCTTAATTCCACATTTATAAGTGTATTATTATTTTCACTCAAATATTATACATATATATAGAGTATTGGGTTTTTTATTTAATCATCATTTATCATATATATTAATTAATTAAATTCAATACTTAAGTCTGACTAAATTTATTCCCCAAATACACATTTACATTTCTCAACCAATAAATATAACCAATCAAATTCTCATTTTATTGAACCTTGGTCAATTCCACACGTTAATTTTACTTAAAGTCTCAATTAATTAATTTACCTCGGTTTCATTACCTTATTACCTTATATGCATAATTGACATGGTTATATCTTCCATTACATCAATAATTTATTATTTCATTTCTATGCAATATATACTCATCTTATTCCATTTATTTGGTTACTGCATTGAAATCTATTTATTAACCAATACTAACGTTATTATCATATAAAAAATTTGATTCTCAATTTTATTCAATACTTAGAACAAAAATTTTCACATTAAATCAAATCCTTCTATTCAAACCAAGTATCATGCTATGATAATATTTTACGTTGGTTACACTGAAAAAATCAACTTTTTATCGTTATCAATTAAACATACATTAATTGCACAAATTAAAGGAATTAATTGCCATTTATCAAATTAAATTTTTCATACATCAATCTATTTCATCTAAATCCTTACCTATGAATATTGCAACCTTTAATTCCATTAAATACCAATTAACCCAAATTATTTCATTTATTCTAAGTCATATCACTAAAATAATTCATCATAATAAACTTAAAATCTATACGTTTATTGATTTATTTCTATTTGTCTTATATTAAATTCTAAATTTAGTAAGACAACCTAAAGTACTCCACTCAATCGACAGCCCCTTTCAATTGTTAATACGTACTTAAATTTCTACAGTTGCCTTCCATCTGCACTTCCGTTACTATGATAAAAATTAGTAACGTTTATGCCATCAATCCAACATAATTACTTACCCTTAATTGAGTTTGATTTCCAAATAAATTTGCTGACCCTTAATTAGACAATTTATAAAAGTTTGTCATCATACCTATAGTTCTACGCTTATGCTATGTCTTAAATTTCAATAAATTTATAAATTTTGAGATGTTCATTAGGGTTTACAAATTTATTGACTTGCAATAACAGGGTTTCTTAATCTATTCAATTTATCGTTCACAATCTTTTATTGCATTAAATTGGTTTAATATTCCCATATTAAATTCTATGTACAGGTAAGAATTTTTCTTTCTTTCTCTACTTAATTCATTTGAATTTTATTCAAATGTCTTTAAATAGGTTTCTAAGTCACTTCTATATAATTTATTCTAGCCTTCATTTTAATACTTATCTACCACCTTTATTCTTTCAACTAAAATAAATTACAAAATCCTATTAAACAAACAATTTTAAATGGTCGAACTTAACGGGTCGTTACACTCTCCCCCACTCAAAACTTTTCGTCCCCGAAAAGGGAAAGGAAGGGAGAAGGAAGAATAAAACAGTATATCTAATTTCAAATATTAACTTATAACAATAATTTACTAAATTAATTTCCTTTAATGAAATACACTTGTTTTATAATCATTATGTCTTTTAATACTTGAACTATTAAAGTTGGAAAAATATCTTTAACCAAATTCTAAGTCCAAAATTTACGAAAATTTTTGGCAGAGTCTCCTTTGTACGGAGGGACTCTGGAGAAAATATAATATCCAAATATACAAATATATTACATATATTATCCAAAATAAAATATCCCAACACGGGAAAATATATAAAATAGCGCTTTATACGTAATCCGGAAACGTACCTATTTGTCGGGCAATACGCTTATTATTTTGGAACCAAAAGCAGTAGCAGTTGCTTCCAACCCCTGTATTCACTTATAAAATCTAAAAGTTAAATATCTATATTACAGTGAAATGTTTGGGTAGATTCAATCATTCATATCCAAATCAAATGCAACAACCATACATTTTAACAAACGGCACACACCACAAACAACAATCATTCAATCAACAACCGTTAGTTGTTCGGGTTCAAATTATGAAATTTTACGGAGTGAGAAATAACTATCAAGTGCATCCGTTACTCAACAGTCTTAGATGGAATAGAGATAGATTATTGTTCCTCCAACAACTCCAAAATTCCTTACCCAACAACCATACATCAACCAAACAATTCAAATCAACACCACAATAGCTTATTATACATTTATTTCATGCTTCAGTGGTTTTATTTTCTTTCTTTCATTTATGGAGGGATTTCTTTGTTTCTTACAATTTTCATTTTCCATTTGTTACAAAATTCATTATATTGTATTCCAATTTATTGACTAAGGTTTATATCATCTATTTATACTACTTACCCTTTCTTATATAGTAAAATTTCCAATTTAACTTAAGTTTATACAATTAATTCTCATTTATAACAGCAAATTTATTGAATACCTTAATTACCTCAAGCTTCACTTGTAAGATTTCCCCTTACATTTTCTTACTAACATTGCAACTTTTATTATATGGTAAGTTATGTATGTTTAAGAATGCAAGTGAAAATTTACAAGTTTCTTCTCAATTCCTTTTTATTTATTAATGGTTCAATAAATATATATTCGTTTTATAAATTATAATTTCAACTTACCCTTAATTTCATTCCTTTATTTAATGTTTACGTTTTATTATATTTAATTACAGTAACCCTCTACTTACACTTAAATTATTAACCTTAAAACCTCCATTTTTATAAATAAAGGATCTTATTAATTCATTATCTAGGGTTTACAGACATTTATTTATATTACCTACTTTTTATTATATTACTAGTAGCATTTTAAAACATACTTAAGTTTATAACCGTACACATCAATCTTTATTTATTAAAGAATTTCATTTTATTTACTTAAGTTAAAATCACCTATTAATAATACTCACCTTTAATTTGGGTAAAATTTCAATTATCACTTAAGTTTATACCAATAAATTCTTATTATAACAGTAATTTATTGAATACTTCATTTTTCCTAAATTCCTACTTGTAAAATATTCAATTCCAGTTTCTCATTTAACACTTCAACTTTTATATTTGGGTAAGTTATTTATGTTAAGGAAATTGCAATTGAACTTATACAAGTTTAATCTCCATTCTTTTAATTAAATTTAATGTTTATTCATATTACCCTTTGTCTCATATGTATGCAAATTCCTCTTTATAGCTTTGCAGTTATTCTCTTATTTCAATTAGAGGTTTCAATTCATTCATTCTTCAATAAATCTTTTCCATTATTTATCAGTTAAAAACTTTTACTTCCCTTATCCCTAGCATTAACTTTCTTACTTAATATTTCACTAACAAAGTTTAAACAATTAATTAACGGAAAAATTTAGAATTAAATACCGGGTCAAATTTTAATCTATTTCAAAATAATAGATAAATAAGTTCTTACAACTTTTATATCTCTAATTATATTTAGAACAATAAAAGAAAATTTTTAGAAAATTTCAAAAATAAATCTGCAGTAGAATTTACTACAGTGGCCTTTCCCCTTCGAAACTCGAAAATGAAAGTCGATGATGCGGCCGTCATCACCGAATTTATTTTCCAGCGACAGAGAGGAAAGTACAGAATTTAATTCTTTTCCAAAATCTTCTTTAAAACAATTCTTCCAATTTATACGAAATATTTATATAAGAAAATACTTATAAACCAAATCAATAAATTTCACAAATTCTTTGAAAGCAAATTTTCAAAAATCCCGGACTTAAGTTCTAAATCTCCAAATTTGGTTTATTATAATTTCACTTAGCTTCAGTTATTATAAATATTTTTATTGCCTAACATCCAATCTATAGCAACCAAATATATATATATCTTTATAAAACTATTTTTATATATAGAAATATAATAGGCAAAATTATTTCATTCACCTATATTAAAAACAAATATTATGTCGGTCTGTCCTATTAAGTGTTTAGAAATCCCTATTGATGACATAGCGTCCCATGCATCAACCAGAATTTATAAATACAAAGCGGAACAGATTAACACAATATTAAAATCTTTTTATTAATACTAACAAGTACGCTCTCTCTTATATATACACTCAGCGACTCCCATAGGATATTTCTACCCTATTAACAAAGAGTCAAACCCCACAAAGCCAAGGTTTATCGCTAAACCAAAGCTCTGATACCAACTGTAACATCCCGCCTTTTTGCACACTTTAAACCAACACACGTGCCAATTCAAAGCATACGCAAGGGCGGATTGTTATGGGGTAAATAAGAAAAACAGAGAAGAAATAAGAACAAAAACAGAATCTCACAGCGGAAGGATAAAATATAATAACAAATATACAGTTCATAAACAGTTTACAAAAGCTTGATTCTTCTTTTACAATAAATATCAGAGTTACACATACCAATACAAGCAATGCAGCGGAATAGAAAGAGTGTGGTGTAATACTATATATAACATAATACTTATTCTTCGTCTTCGTCCTCCAAAGCTAAAATCTGCTATCCTGAAATGCTCGGACTGACCCGAGCGAATTTGAATAGACAAAAACACCCGAGTCAGACTAGAATATCTTATGTGAGTTAAATAAACAGAATATAAATATGAGTACAGTAACTCAAGAGATGTTCGGGATTTACATCTCCTAAGGATCCGTTAAACTATTTACTATGTAGTATATTGCGCTATTATAATAGTGTCTATTTATAAAATAAACTTACTTTTAAATAGCGTTAAGGCTTTACATTTTCCACCTTAACACGTAATAGTCCCAGTAGTCCGTCCAATATCATAGCCCCTCCTGATCGGGAAGCCACTAGAGGATACCACACGGGCTACGGGAGAAAACCAAACTCGTACAAGGCGCGATATGGTAGGTGACACGGCACAACTAGGCAATGCCAGGGTAGATATACCAATTGCTATCCAGGCTGGTGGAAACGCGTAGCCGCAGTTACCGCCCACCTCGGACTAACTCCCCAAAATCAAAATATAGAAGTGGCCACTGAATCAAATCCAAGTCAAATTATAATATCGAAGAGGAGCGTCCGATCAGAGGAATGACCTCATTGGCCTGAGAATCGCTCCTGTTTTAGCCACCTTATGCCAACTCACGGGAGTTGGGTCCACGTATTTACCTTACAGGAAACGTCGCCACCACCTACTTCATTCTGGAATCTCCACCGCGTACACGGTTAGTCAAAGTGGTTTTCGGTATCGACAGAGAGTATGTCCATATCCGATCCCGGTCTCTTTGCCAACCAATCGTTATTATAACACCGCGGTCATTTAAAATAGTTTATACTTTAAAACCAGAACATAGTCCCTTTCAAAACCATAATATTACGATATCATTTCTTCTTTTAAAACCCAAAACAATATGATATCGTTTATCCCAAATAAAATTATTCCTTTCCAAAAAATTATGTCACTTTTTATTATTTAATATCCCATGTAACCAATATTCTGTTTGTAACTTTCAACATAATTCTTCGAAAATCCATAGCATTTTAAAACCATTATTTTCAAAACTAAATGGTTTGGATATTCAACGGTATGCGAATTAAAAAAAAGTTTAACTTTACTGTTGCTTTATAAAGAAATAAATTACATGGCTTTCCAAATATTTCTTCTTTTAAAGTTAAACCAAAATCCAAAATATTACTTCAAGTCGCAAAACCATTTCAATTTTATATATATTTATATCCATTTTGGAGCATTAATATTTCAACTAAAGTTGGATTTTTATCCTTTCAAAAATCAATATTCTATTAATTAATCCTGACCATTCACATAAAATCCATAATTAATAAGACTTCAATTTCTAGTAAAATATATATATATATATATATATATATATATATATTTCCAAATTCAATTTTTACTAGAATATTCATTTCAAAATATTTTGGAAAAAAAATCCAATTATAAATATCATATCTTTAAAATTTCCAACTTAATATTTAAACATAGGATATAATCATCAAACTCCATTTTCTTAATTTTCTTCCATTTTTAATAAAGAAATTTATTCACCTTTTAATTTCAAAATTTCAACTTCATATGCATATAACTATGGAAGAAAACATTTATTCAGTATAAAATTTAAGATTTTTATAAACCGTATTCCATCCAAACCATAGAAATCACATTAAAATAGTTATATATAGACCGCGGTGCCTGTATATAGTTTTCTATCCTATGGTCAAGTGATACGGATATTTATCATTTCAATCCGCAATTTAAAAATAAAAATTTGCGGTTATATATCATTTCAAACCACAATCCCGAAAAATGAAATATGCATGATAATTTTCAATTTAATGATATGCAATAAACATCCATCCATCAACAACATCCATCATCCAATCGCAACCATCAACCAATATCAATCAATAACAATTATATATATGATCATATATAACAGGTGATAACTGGCAGTTTATTCAAATTAAAATTTTCAACTATTAATCTAACAATTTATATTCAGTGATAATTGACATAACTGTTAACTAGCAGTTCATATGCAACCAAAAATTTCTAACAGCCAATTAACACGCAATAAATCAATTAAATTAACAGTTACATTCAATAAAATGCAATTCAACAGATATGAATGAAATAACATGCCAAAAGCTCATAAATAAATTTCTTTTCATTTCTAAAATTTATTTAACAAACATAAAAGCTTCTAGTAGTTGTGAGTGGGTTAAAACACTCACCTTTTGAATTTAAATTGAATTCAAATCCAATTTAAACCCAAAAATTGGACAGTCTCCAAATTCATCCAAACCAGTGCCAAAACGTCAGAAATTCCGATACGATCCCAGCAAAACAAACCGCGCGTGAATCCGAGCTCATTTTCTTCCTGACCCGAAGTTGCTCTAGGGTTTTCTCCTCTGAAACCCGAAGCGCGACCAGAAGCTGCTGCAGATCCACAAAATTTTTTTTTTTTTTTTTTTTTTTGAAATAAAATTTTGGAATTTGGGAATTAGGTTTTTTTCTGCCATTGGAATGAGGAGTTGAGAAGGAGATGTACGTATAGAAAAATGAAAATAAGGAGTGGCTAGGGTTTATAATCGCAAATATATAGACAGATAAAAGAAGGCTAGGTGGGTACGGATAACGAACGTGCTAAACGATAGTTGGCCCAAAAAGCCCGTTCTGCCTCCGGAGTCGAATTTGTTAAAACTATATATCCAAATAGGTGTTTCAAAATATTCTGAACGCGATGGAAAAAGTTTCGCGACCAAATTCGATCATATGAAGAAGTTATGCTAAAAAAATAAAAATTTCAAATTGATTTCAAAATGCGTAAATTTCAAGACGTTTCGAGTCCGTACGATCAAACGACAAGTCCGATCGCAACGAAACTTGAAACATTATTATAATTCACCGTTACGGATCCGATGAAACTAGTTTCGTCGAAATCCGAGTCCGTGACAAAAATGGCTATTTTTAATATTTATTAAATAAATTAAAATAAATCATAAAATCCAAATTTTCTTTCAACTTTAAATATTGGCCAAATTTCATTACTTATATAATCCAATCAATTCCAAATAAGCTTGGATGTGAATTAAAATTTATAAGTATATAAATTTCGCAGTGTTAACCTCTGCGTTTTCTTATTATTTGGGAATTATAAATTTTATTCGCAAAACCCAATTATTTAATCATATACTTATACTCTCATCTTAAATCTAATTATATAAATAACTTGATTTCTATTATCCAACTCAAAATATATCAATTATTCTCCAACTACATAGTTAACGTTTCTTTTATATATCACTGTGGTAATATTTCAAAATGTTCATCTTTTGTTTGCATAAATTACTGTATTTAGATAAAATTGTAATTTTGGTAACTTATCACATAAATAACTTAAAACCTCAACTAATACATTCCACCTTTGTTTCATCTTATTCATTCACTCATCAATATTCCGTACTAACTACAAAATTTAGTGTATTCCTTTAAATTGATCAAAATAAGACTTATCAACTAATAGAAAGATTTACGTACAAAATTTATTGTCATACATCTAATTTACAAGCCTATACTTAATTATTATCCTACAATACGTTTTACGTTTCTATAATGTTCATTCTTCCGTTCCTACGTTTCTATAAATTTATTCCTTTATAATTTATTTAACGCAACACTTAATCTACACCTATTGCGATGTTTCAAATTTACTTGAATGAACAATTTCTTTACTTAAAATAGTTGTTGTAAACTCTTAATTCCACATTTATAAGTGTATTATTATTTTCACTCAAATATTATACATATATATAGAGTATTGGGTTTTTTATTTAATCATCATTTATCATATATATTAATTAATTAAATTCAATACTTAAGTCTGACTAAATTTATTCCCCAAATACACATTTACATTTCTCAACCAATAAATATAACCAATCAAATTCTCATTTTATTGAACCTTGGTCAATTCCACACGTTAATTTTACTTAAAGTCTCAATTAATTAATTTACCTCGGTTTCATTACCTTATTACCTTATATGCATAATTGACATGGTTATATCTTCCATTACATCAATAATTTATTATTTCATTTCTATGCAATATATACTCATCTTATTCCATTTATTTGGTTACTGCATTGAAATCTATTTATTAACCAATACTAACGTTATTATCATATAAAAAATTTGATTCTCAATTTTATTCAATACTTAGAACAAAAATTTTCACATTAAATCAAATCCTTCTATTCAAACCAAGTATCATGCTATGATAATATTTTACGTTGGTTACACTGAAAAAATCAACTTTTTATCGTTATCAATTAAACATACATTAATTGCACAAATTAAAGGAATTAATTGCCATTTATCAAATTAAATTTTTCATACATCAATCTATTTCATCTAAATCCTTACCTATGAATATTGCAACCTTTAATTCCATTAAATACCAATTAACCCAAATTATTTCATTTATTCTAAGTCATATCACTAAAATAATTCATCATAATAAACTTAAAATCTATACGTTTATTGATTTATTTCTATTTGTCTTATATTAAATTCTAAATTTAGTAAGACAACCTAAAGTACTCCACTCAATCGACAGCCCCTTTCAATTGTTAATACGTACTTAAATTTCTACAGTTGCCTTCCATCTGCACTTCCGTTACTATGATAAAAATTAGTAACGTTTATGCCATCAATCCAACATAATTACTTACCCTTAATTGAGTTTGATTTCCAAATAAATTTGCTGACCCTTAATTAGACAATTTATAAAAGTTTGTCATCATACCTATAGTTCTACGCTTATGCTATGTCTTAAATTTCAATAAATTTATAAATTTTGAGATGTTCATTAGGGTTTACAAATTTATTGACTTGCAATAACAGGGTTTCTTAATCTATTCAATTTATCGTTCACAATCTTTTATTGCATTAAATTGGTTTAATATTCCCATATTAAATTCTATGTACAGGTAAGAATTTTTCTTTCTTTCTCTACTTAATTCATTTGAATTTTATTCAAATGTCTTTAAATAGGTTTCTAAGTCACTTCTATATAATTTATTCTAGCCTTCATTTTAATACTTATCTACCACCTTTATTCTTTCAACTAAAATAAATTACAAAATCCTATTAAACAAACAATTTTAAATGGTCGAACTTAACGGGTCGTTACAGATTACCAGACCAAGCTCCTGTTGTATATTGCGATCACTCTCAACTGACAGGCCTCCAATCCCATTATGGAACTCCCATCGTCGAGTCACAAGTGGTAGTCATCGAAATCATCAAAAATCATCGACAAGGTCGATGAAAAACTCACTTTAGGATTGACTCAAAGTCGAAATCGGATAATTGCTAATTTAACTCGAAGAAGATTTTAGGGGCCTTGATTCGAAGTCGAACCTATTTGATTCGAAGCAAACCCTGGAAATTCTGGCCCAAAATCCGGCACGGGTAAAACCAAAAATTTCTCCAAGTAAACATGTAAATGACTCCAAGCACCGTTAGTCACCAACCTAGCACTTCAAATACCATGACTCCAAGCGAACCATGTGTTCGCTCCAAGCAAATGGCATATTTCCTCGGATCGAACTTCAAGTAAAATACCACTGATCCGTCAATGCCAATCCATCTTCTTTTGCCCATGACTCGAACATACGTACTCCAAATGACTTGAAATTTGGAATAGAGCCCAATGAAGCCTTTCTTATCATCTCATACTGATATCACCCAGTTTGAAAAAATTTGGGGATTGTCACTGATCCATACCCCAACATTAATGATTTGTCATTCGATCAGCATTTCCAATCATTCAAGCTTTAGATAATAATGAACATATCATTCATAGGACTGGCATATGGACGAATTGAGGGTGATGGATGCAGTCTACTATAGGTTCCTTAGGAATCATTAAAGGTTAAAACAACCTACTACCCTAGAATTCTATGGGAAGGCAAACCAGTTCTAGAGACTGGATGTAGTGCAATTGGCAGAAGGCAAACCTGACAATTTTCGAAAGAACACACCAAATGGTGAAGGAGCTACAAGACCTCAGGGATCTTTTGCTCAAGCAAGGCTGCTAAGACCCAACGGAGAAGCGCCCCGGCTAACTAATGAAAGGACGATTATCAAATCAAACTATGGCTAGCTAGCTACTAAGGAATGGGGTGGCGACCTAAAGCGATGCCTTCTCAACCGTCCCATCTACTTTTGTAACGTCCCGCCTTTCCGCACGCTTTAAATCGACGATGAACCACGCATGTCAGTCTTAAAACCATACAGAAGGGCGGATTGTTATAGGGTAAATAAGAAAAATAAGGAAGAAATAAAACAAAACAGAATCTTGCAGCGGAACGATAAAATATAATAATCAAATATATAGTTCATGCAGCTATTTTACAAAAATATTCGATTATACATATACAGTACATATCGGAGTTACACATACCATAAAATAATAATTAATGCAGCGGAACAATATGGATGTAGTGGAATACTATAATAAATAATAGTAATAATAATTCTACGTCTTCGTCCTCCAGAATAAAAATCTTCAAATCTAGAAATGAACGGACTGACCTGAGCGAATTGGAAAGACAAAATACTCGAGTCAGAACTAAAAGATCTTATGTAAGTTAAATCAACGGAAATAAATATAAGTGTAACGACGTCGGAGATGTTTACGGGATTTGACATCTCCTATCCATTGTCTAACCTGAGTGCAGTAACTTAAGAGATGCTCGGGATTCACATCTCCTAAGGATCCGTTAAACTATCTACTATGTATTAATATACGCTATTATAATAGTGTCTAAAGTAAAGTATAATATACTGAAAATAGCGTTAAGGGGTTACCCATATAGCCCTTAACACACTTTTATATTCCTATAGTCCATACAGTACCGTCATCTCCCCCGTACCGGGCGTCATCAGAGGGCACTCCATAGCTATGGTACAAAACAAAATCGTATAAGGCGCGCTTAGGTAGGTGACACGGCACAACTAGGCAATGCCAGGGTAGATATACCAATTATGCATCCAGACTAGTGGTAACGCATAACCGCAGCTACCGCCCACCTCGAGCCACACCCCTAAATCAAAAATCAAAAGTGGCCACCAAATCAATCCAAAAGTCATAGTATAATATCGAAGGGATGTGTCCAATAAGAGGAGCTACCTCCTTGGCCCAAGAATCGCTCCTGTTTTAGCCACCTTATGCCTACTCACAGGAGTCGGGTCCACGTATATCCCTTAATAGAACGTCGCCACCATCCTACTTCATTTTGGAATCTCCACTACGTACACGGCTGTTAAAGTGGTTTTCGGAGTTAGCATAGAGTATGACAACTTCTGATCCCCGTCTCTTTAACAACCAAACGTTATTATAACACCGCAGTCATTTCAAAATAATTTATATTTTAAAACCAGAATATAATATCCATTTCAAAACCATGTAAATACGATATCAGTTCTATTTTTTTAAAAACCCAAATCAATATGATATCATTTTTATTTCAAATATATCCTTTTCCAAAATCATAGCACTTTCAAATCTATATACCTTGAAACCCATCGCTTTGAAACATAACTTCTCATACTTAAATGGTTTAAATATTAAATTACTTTATAAAATAAAATAGCTTCTTCAATATCACAAATAAATTCCAAATACCGATTTGAACCTCCAAATAAACCATTTCAATTTATATATTTCAAAGCTTTACATATTCCACCATTTCAAAATTAGTTCTTTGATAATTCAATATATGTCAAATTCAATTACTATTATTTAGATTTGAAATGTTTACTTAATAAATCCAAAATAATCTAAATAAAACTTTTAACTTCGAACAACTGGATATTCTTTCAATTTATTTAACTTGATATATTCGTTTATCCCAACTTTATATTCATTTAAATCACTTTAAACCAAATCAAGTTATAAGAATCATATCCTTTAAAATCTCAATTTTATTTAGATTTCAGATCACATTTATTCGAGTAAAATTCTTAATTAATTAAAATTAAACCAATTTCATATTTATCTTCCAGCTTACTTTTTATTTAAGTCATTAAAACTCTATATATATACAGTATCTTAACAGGTACTTTACCATATAATATAAAACAATCAAACTCCATGAATAAACTTATTTTTATTTCACAAATTTATACATATCTTAAATTCAAGAATTTAACTATATATATAAAAATAATATTTATATAATATCAAAATTTATTATTTATTAAACCGTAAATTTTTCTCCAAAACCATAGAAATTATTTCAAAATATTTATATATATAGACCGACGGTGTCTGTATATAATTTTCTATCCCATGATCAAGTGATATAGATATTTATCATTTCAATCCGTAATTTAAAACAAAATTACGGTTATGTATCATTTCAAACCGCAATCTTAAATGAAATAAAAAGGCATAACAACTTGTAGTTTATAATAATATATAATACGACATCCATTCATCCATCAACAGATCACACATCCATCACAATCATCATCCAAAACAATCAATCAATATCAATAGATAACTGATAATATATATAACAGGTATTTGACTGGCAGTTATATTCAAAACTAAATTAATTAATGATTTAATTTAAATAATTGCAATTAAATGAGATGATGATAAAATATTCAAACAGTCGTAAATAAATTCATAATCACAACATAAATTAATTTAACAAACGTAAGAAATTTTAGAAGTTGTGAGTGGGTTAAAACACTCACCTTTTGAATTTAAATTCAATTTAAACCCAAAAATTGACCAGTCCAGTCTTAGAATCCATCCAAACCAGCACCAAAAAGTCCGGAATTTCAATACGAACCTAGCGCAAGAAACCACGTATAAAATGGATGTCGTATGCGAAAGTTATTAGCGTTTGAACAATCGAAATTAAAATTTAAATAAAATAAAAAAACAACAAGACACTCACATCAATTCAGAGCCACGTCACCGCCTGCAAACTTCTTCTTCCAGAAGCACGAAGACACAACACCTTCGTTCGATTTTTGCACGTGCGCCCTCACCTGACACGTGCTCTACCAGAGGTCACCGCACGAGCTCCAACCACCGGCCACGGCTAAGGCCTCTCGACCCCCCCTTGCGACGCCACGCGATCGGTCGTCGCGATTGGAAGTAGGGCAGCCGCCGCCGCCATTCCCAACCCTAATTGATTTTTCCACCAAATCCAGTCGTCAACTCACCCCGAAACCCACATGGATGCGATCCCCTCGGCCCTCTCTACAAAACCCAGTAAGGATTTTCCAATCAGGCGAAGTTCATCGTCGAGCGATGAACGACCGAAAATGGTTCCTCGATTTCTGGCAATACAGTGATCCAAACTGGAAAACGAATTTCAAATCTGGGTTACGCTCTTCGATAGCTTCAAATTGACATAAAATTTGACATATTTTGTGGAGTTTGAAATTTGACTTTGATTTTGAATTGCAGTTGGAATTAGATGTTTGTCTGCCATTGAAAAGAAGAGGTGAAGAGGGATTGTACGCATAGACAAATGAGAAATAGAGGTAGGCTAGGGTTTATAATAGGTATATATAGGTAGGTTGAAATAGAATAGATGGACCAGATTTATAAACACGTTGAACGATAAATGGCCCGAAAAGCCCGTTCTGCCTCCGGAACAAAATTGGATCAACCCATATATCGAAATAGATGTTTAAAAATATTTTAAACAGAATGGAAAAGGTTTCAAGTCCAAATTCCATCGTATGAAGAAGTTATGCTAAAATCAATATTTTTCAAATTGATTTCAATTGATTTCAATTTCATTGATTTCAAGGCGTTTCAAGCACATACGGTCAAACGATAAGTCCGATCGATATGAAACTTGAAATCCTACAATAATTCACCGTTACGGTTTCGAGTAGTGGCCAAAATGGCTATTTTTATATTAATTAAATAAATTAAAAATAAATTAATCAAATCACTTTTCAAAATTCAATTCCATACTTAACCAATCCTATCATTTTTGATCTCTTAAACAATTACAGTGATTTAAGCAAATTTAGATGTTATAACGTTGATTCATCCTATAATTTCAGCGTTAAGTTTCAATTTCATCTTATTCAAAAATTATAAATATAATTTATTTAATTAAATAAATTAATAATTATTCCATTTATTATTGTCAAATAAAAGGATTTAACATTGAATTCGAAACTATTATATAAATATTCTCATATTCCATCTGACTTTCCATTTATGTAATATTTATATATTTAATTTCATTTAATGGCAATTAATCCTATTATCATAAGTTATTAATGGCAATTATTTCCATTCTTTTTATTCACTAATCATCATATTATGAAGAATATTTACGTTATTCCCCATTATTTCCTTATTTTATTTTAACGTAACATTTAATTTAGATTTATTGCAATGATTTCCAATTCAATTGAATGAACTAAATATATATATAAATCATAATAATTGTTGTCAAAACTCTTAATCACGCATTTATAAGTTTATTATTTCCACTCCAATATTATAGTTATTTACAGAGTATTGGTTTTTATTCAATCATCATTTATTATATATATATATATATATATATTAATTCAATATTTAAGTTCGTTTTCCTATATTAAATTTATTACCAAGTACACATGTACCTTATTCCGACAAATTGGAATTCCATTCAATTACTATAAACAATCATTTTCCCATTCACACTTTATTATCAACCCACAATTATTTCAATTCATTATCTCATATTGATTTTATCATATTACAATTTATTACGTATTATTCCATCAATTGATATAAATTTGAATCTATTTTCCAAATCTACTAATTTCAATCAATTAAACTTCACAATTGTTTAAATTAATTGGGATTGCACTACACTTATTATTTATCAACTTGCTTTAACCTTATTACCTAAATTTACATTCAGTTATTATTAATCAATATATTATTGCATTGGTTAATTAAATGCTTACTCTCATTCATACTTTTATAAGTTTTCCTTTTCCAAACCATATTATAAATACTTACAGGACATTCAATTACTATTTATTATCATAAATTCATAAATTAATTCACTATTTGCCTTTGTTTTCTTATATTCAATTCTTAGCATAGTATACAATTTACATTACTTAATTTAATCGACATTTTGATTTCAGTTGTCAAAAATAAATTTTATTTACCATTTCTATATTTAATTACAATTTATATTCTCAATAAATTGATCTACTTGCTTTCATGCTTTTTATTACATCAGTTACTACCTTGTAAGTAAATGTACGTTGCTATTTTAATTTACTTTCACCCTTTCTGTTATTATATTAATTATCATTTAACCACACATTAATTCACTAATTACAGTTGCTTCCTCTTAGTTATTTTCATTATTACAACACGACTTTTGTCAAGAATTCACAAATTTTTATTTTCTTCAGTATTAATTTCAAAAATCTTATTAAATTAACAATTTTAATTATCAAATTTTTACGGATCGTTACGACTTTCCTTTCTAAATGAGCCTTGACGGACACTAGGGGCATTGTAGGCAACACGAAAAAAGAAACACTTCTATGCCCTTGAACTATGAATGAAAAGCACAGGCTTACTAACCACCGGATCGATAGGTCATATCGATCCCTTCTTCTAAGAACCGGCGTTGCTTCAGTAGCATCGAGAAAGCTTATCCAAAGGATCATCGAGCAAACAGATCCAACTTCCTATTCTCCAGGAACTGATAAAACTGTGTTCCTGTGAGCCGAGCCCCGAAACTATGCTTGAAGTCGATGAATCATCGCTCCAAGGCCATCTAGTCGTCGGACGTCCGACTAAAATTCCTCTTGGAGTCGACGAATCATCGCTTAAAGGCTATCTGTTCGCCGGACATCCGACCGAAATTCCTCTTAAAGTCAATGAATTATCACCTTAAGGTCGTCTGGTCGCCAGACTTCCGACCAAATTCCTCTTGGAGTCGATGAATCATCACTCCAAGGTCATCTGGTCATCCGACATCCAATCAAAATTCCTCTTGTTTTCATGCAAAGGTCATCTGTTCGTCGAACATCCGACAAAAATTCATATGGAGTCGATGAATTATCGCTCCAAAGTCGTCTGGTCATCGGACATCCGACCACAAAAACCCTTCGCGAACGTGAAGGTCCTTTACGAACTAAAGCATCGTGAAGGTGAACCGGCATATTAGTGATCATCCGATCCAGAACTCCCCAAAGTTAGTGAAACCATGCTCTGAGGCTATGAATCGACAATCACATCAGTTACTCCGTAGAATCAGCAGAATCACTTCTAGTGATCGAAGAAGCAAACATTACCGAATTCCATAACTTCGAAGTCGCTCAAAGAAACTAAACCAAAACTTAATCAACATGGTGATTAATCAGAGGCCGACTCAAATCAAGCCAACATTTGGCACCCGAGAGAACTAAGAATCTTAGATCCCTAATATACAAGTCTCCAAAGATAGAGGCTTTCATATGCATTAATCGTCTAGGAGGCACATCCGCACTTACTGGACCGGGGGCTACTAGACAAGTTGAGGAGAAATCCTAGGTATAGTTCAAGTGCGCAGACAACCCTACAACATGGCGGCACCGCACAAACTTGAATAGCCACAAGGAAGGCCAAGACTAATCATTCCATAGTTCTGTTACGTCCGATCAAAAATATTGGCATACTGACAACTACAGACTTACCGACCTAGCTAGTGCAACAAACGAAACACTAGCATAATACTTTCCCACTTCTTCTCAACTCCTACTTTACCGCTCTTGATGGACAATTCCTCTTCCTCTTAGACCATATGCTAGTTGAAGACCCATTCTCTGAAGGCAGTTTGGACTAAGAGCTAGGAGTTTTTCCCTAAACTCCCATAGGCGCTTTCTTCATATCCATCTTCATGCGATCAGTTGTAGATCTCTCCACCATGGCAATCTAATCTTTTTGGACGTTCCCATCTTCCCGAAACACAGAAGGATCATCCAAGCCATGGTTACCCAAACCAAAAACTGCTAAGCTTCTTGAACCAATAAAATCATGTTCATGCAAGCAACCTGCTGAATCGACGAGGTCAAATCGACTCGAAAATCATTGTTTAGCTGCTTGGACTTGTCAAACCATGCCCAGGTACGCTCCATTTACTCGTCGAGCCGAAGAAAACAAATTGACTCAAACTGCCAAATTGACGAGAAATCTCGATCCCAGCCTTCTAAGAACTGGTGTTGCTCCGGCAACATTGAGAAGGCCTAAATCCTCGTGCTCACTTCTTGAGCCATGGAATCACACTCTTGAAGCACGAACTCCTCATGTTACCCTAAGATTAGCAACATTGAGAAGTTCAAAACTGTTCTGGATTGACTGGTAATATTGATCCCTTAAGCCATGCATTTCGTAAGCCACGCATCCCTAAAAGTCGTGCATCCCATAAGTCGCGCACTTTCGTAAGCCGCACCGCCCATAAGCCACGCATAACTTCTTAAGCTGCGGATCCACACTCTTGAGGCATTAACTTCTCACTTTACTCGAAGATTGAAAACATCAAGAAGTTCCAAACCATCCCGGATTGACAGGTCACATCGATCCCATAAACCGCACATTTCGTAAGTCGTAGACTCCCAAAAGCCGCGCATCTGCACTCTTGTGAACTGTGCATCTCATAAGCTACGTAGACACTGCTCAATATTGCTACGACAACATCACCGGACTATTAAAATACTATAAGTATCGATGTTGTCTCGAAAATACTGGGAAACTTGTTTATTGTAGGATTAACAGGAATCAATCCCTACCATGCAAAAGGACCTACATTGCTCCGGCAATGCCACAAAGTTCCAAAACCAAGATTTCTACAAAGAATTTTGATCTTTGACAAAATGTCTAAAGTTAAGGTATTCAAGTCATAAGCTCCCAGAGAAAGGAGTTGTGACATAACTTTGATTGGAAGCATCCAAAGAGCCATCCAGAACACCAAGTCTTGCATCAAGTGTTCAGAGTAATCAGCCCCATGGACCGAGGACACATAACACGCTAACACTTAGTCAGGTCAAAAAATCACACCAACGTTCTGTTAAGCCGAACACAGAATTTCAAGCAGTATAGTACGTCGAACAACTGTAGAATTAAAAGGGAAACTGCTCCAACCTGCTAGACATCGATATTGTCTCAGCAACATCGAGAACTCCAAACCATTATATCAATAAGAAAATCAAACTCCTTAAAATTCATCATCGCTCGGTATGGCAGGAGGAACTCACCATCGACTGGAGAGATAATGATGGAAGATGTTTCCAGGATCAAGTCATCGATGCACCGGCTTCCAAAGAGAGAAGTGGGTACTCGACTGAGCTCTTAAACCACAACTTGCAAGAATCCAGCATAGCCCAAAGATTGGCAACACCCAGAGAACATCTTTCATCTATCTGACACCACTCAAAGACTAGCGACATAAGTAGAATAACTCCGGATTGTCATAGATTTATCATGGCTTGGACTTTAGCATCTATTGATGTAATCAACCATGCATGAACCAATCAGATACCTTGACTCCTTCTTATGGAAAATTAGTTGTTGTCTAAAGACAGACAACGCCAAGGAGAGAACACTTAGAATCGATAAGCTAACCATTAGTTCCCAAAGGTTGGAACCAATGAATGAGGAAAATATCCGCAACAACGTCAATGCCTTAGCAGAGCACATATGGCATGGAACAAGTGAAGTTAATTATCATAGACTCAAGACAAACATTACCGAACTCTTCCGATCCATGATTATGATGGGAAGAGCGCAAGCATACCGAAGGGATTTACGTCTCGCCCCACAGCATCTAATCTTCTATAAAAGCTCAAAATTTAGCATTTGGGAATAACAGGTTCTGCAACTGGAAGTCAATTTGCAACAAAAATCGATCGAAGGAAATTTGACCCTAAACAAGAATAACCATGGAATTGGTTAAACAATGACCCTGTATTGCCAAAGGGAGCACTTGGCGGTTATAAATAAAGCAAAGTAACGGAGATGCATGGGACTCTCATCCGTCTAGAAAATAGCATATCCTGGAGTTAAGCAACGTTAAGAAAATAGACATACTGGATTAAAAGGAATCTACTAAACTCTGCAGGATTAGATGAACGATTTAATCCTTGCCAACATGACTTTAACACTACCAAAGATAGGCGGCACTAAGAAAAGACTTCTACAATCCAATCATCGAAGTGCTAGTTTCCGAAGACTGAAATTGGTACCCAACTGAATTAAAAGCATCGCCAGGTCAGCGGGAGAAATCGATCCCAACCTCCTGAGTGCCAGTATGGAAACTTTCTACTTTTTAAGTACCGGTGTTACCCCGATACCGCCAGGAAAACTTTAATCTATAGGGTTAATGACATAATGAGCCATTAATGCACTAACTTCTAGAGATAGAAGTTGGTTCTCGACTGAGTTCTACCCTTGTTTTCGAAAAACAATCGTTACCCAAAGATAGGCAATGATAGGAAGACATAACCTTTCATAGGTCAATCGGATGGTCCAACCTGACATTGCAGGAATTAGCCATTACACAGTAATAAAGCTGTGCAGAAAGGAAATCCTGGGATTGAATTGCTCGTGTCCTAATCTATAAGGATGAAAGATAGTGCACAACCGAATTTCCAGAATTCAATTTTGAAAGAATTTAGATATAGAAAAAAAATAGGCAGCCTTGAGGAAATGTTGCTTAGAACCAAGTAGGTAGGTTATCGATCCCCAAAGACAGGAGTTGACATATGAACAAAACTTCTGTGGTGACGTTTGCATCCAAGAAAAGCATGCATGTTCAAGGACAAGCGGGAACAATCATGGAAGGTCGGAAATAAAATCCCCGAACTTCCTCAATTCCACAATGAGATTGATAGCCATGCTGAGGGCAATTGAGCAATTCACCCCACACCTTTCCATCTCTCGCAAGCGTCAAAGTATGAGCGTTCGAAATAGCTAGTTGCACAAACAGGGATAAGCATACAAATCCTCTGTCCAAACCATGGAGTGGGTTAGATAACAGTTACATTTTGCCAAATAGACATTTCTAACAGCAAATTGCCAGAAGGGAAATTGAAGGATTTAATTTCCAAAAATTAACCACCGCTCAGATTCTGGTAATAACGAGAAGGATTGATGACCTACTTATGGTCCGGCTAGACCAAATTGGTCCCATCTTGTGGGAATATGCTATCGCCCGAAGATTGGCGATGCTAAGAAAGGACACACAAAATGAAACTATTAATACATTAGTTTTCGAAAACAAAAGAAAAAGATTAGTCGAGTCTTTAATCCTACTTTCTAGAATCTTATGTTATCCAAAGATCCACAACATTAAGGAAAAATCCACAGGGTTGAGTCATCCATGTATGAGTTTCTGATGATAGAAACTAACACATAATAAGGATCTCAACGTTGGACTTAGAAGAATTTATTTTAGCAATAGATGCTGGAAACCATCTTCTAATGCATATAGACATCATTACAAAACTTAGATCTTGGGATCAAGCAGCAAAGTTCTTAATTCTCGAAGATAGGAGCTATCGTGTTAATCAAACTGACGCAATCGAACTTATTGCTCAGGAGACCTAGTCTCCCAAAATATGTCGGTTTCCCTGTCAAAGTAATAAGCCCTACGGATTGGGGTATATACACCAACGCTTTGTCAAACGAACTCAATTGAGTGTGAACTCGACTGAATATAAACAAAAACAGTCATGGAACTGGCTAGACCAAGATACCTCATCATTTTAGAAAAAGAAATTCTCAAAACCGAGGAATGAAGCCAATAGTCCCCAGAGGTAGAAGCTACTATGTCGATTGAATTCCAAAAGCCACAAAGGGAAAATATTAGCGATCGAATAACTCACGCACTAGTTTCCGAAGACTGAAGCTGTGCTTGATTGAACTTTAATTACGACTCTACAAGAAAAACCTTATAATTTAGCCATACTCAATCATCTCGAAACAACGGGAATAAAGGGTGAAACCTAAGCTGCAAAGGATCCCGCTATTGGAAGAATGGAACTTCCTCCGCTAGACTAAAATTGGATGACCAGAAAGTCATTTTCAATAACAAAACTTGGTATTCAATATTGCCAGAATATTATCTATGCAGAGTGGGCCCGATGTCCCAAGCACCACAAATCGACAATCATGCACAAATAGCTCACTCGTGCCAGAATAACGAGTCACATCATATTTTAAGATTGTCTTTCTTGAAACTTACCCATTATCAATGAGAAATCGATGATGGAGCCATCATTTGGAGCGACGGGGGAAGCTTTTCTTTTCAAGGTCTCTAGAAGTACATAAATGGGAAAATAAATAAGATGGAATTATCCACTATATCCAATTTGGAATAAATCGTCATGCTAGAATTCAAAATGATGATAGAAGCTTATCTAAGTCCTCGAAAAGAGAAAATTGAAGACGAAAAGCAAGACATGGCTCCAAAATGACAGACACTCGTGAAGCAAGATGAAATGAAGTAAAGTGTTTAAGATTGGGACGGTTAGGCACTTAAGCAAGCAAAAGATTTTTTTGCTGAAAATTTGATGAGTATTCAGATCAATATCGATCTGATCCAATTAGATCGGCATCGACGCGAAATTCTTCACCTAAACCGCCTCGAACTCCTCCGACATGTTCTACCCAATGTACGTATGCAGTCCGAATATTATCAAGTTAAGATTTCTTCGTAATCACAAGCGATGAAGATCCGCAGTGAAAGCTGAATGGCTGATCGACACATCAAAGACAACAGTTGGGACAGTCCAAGATGATCCACAATGTTGCTTGAAATGGAAACCCAGAGATAATCAACTATATATCACACCTTAATTTCAACAAAAGCATACTTTGGGGGCAAATGTTAACCAGGTTTTTAACCCGTCAAAATTCAATAGGAGTTAGAACATCCAGATTAAGCCCGAATGACTTAAAACATGACCAAAGCACTTGAAAGAGCAAGAGGTTGGCTCTCAATTAAATTCATAGCAAAATAAGCAACCAATTCGGATCGGTACCGATCTGATCTAATCGGGTTGGTACCGATCCGAATTGTTGAATCATGGGATCTCCAAACCTTTGGATCGCAACCCTATGCCTCTACTAAGCTCACTTGTTAAGTTTGGTAACATTGCAAGCAACCTAGTTCAAGAAATGAAGACTCGTCTAATCCATTCAAATGTTCACTCGCTTTTGGATTAGGGCAACTTAAAATGGATTTACAGAACTTATATGGACTTGGATTGAATTGAAATTTGAAGGGTATACTTAGAAGATATAAATGAAGCCTTGCACCAAAAATAAACTCAATTGGCTAAGCTAATTTGGATCGATACCGATCCAAAGTTTGGATCAGATCCGATCCAACTAAGCTGGGCCCCACTACCTTAGATTCATTATGTGGTCCCACACGCCCTCTATAAGGTGCTTGCAAAATTTAATATGATTCTGATAAGTATTGGGAAAGTTATGGATGGATCTTCTCCAAATTGAGCTAGTTTGACAGATCAGGTCCCACCAACTTAGGATGGGCCCTACCTTATGAGATCCGATTTGGAGGCTATCCTACTCATGCTATCCTACTCATGTACATTGCATGTATGAAGTTTTATGTTATTTGGTTAAGCATTGAGTGAGCTATGGATGGATCTCCTATAAACAGATGGATAGGATGAACTATAAAGACGGATGATCAAATGTACTCCAAATGACTTAATATTCAGATAAGGCCTCAATAATAGGATAAGAAGACAACCAAACTAAGAAGACTCAAAAATTCACTAAGTATTCGAATAGGTGCTGATCTGAATGCTTGTCTCAGCTAACCTCCAAATGACTCAAAACTCTGAAATTCACTAATTATTCGGATAGGTACCGATCCGACCCCATCGGATAGGTACTGATCCGAATACATAGCTCAGATCACCACCAAACATTTTAGTCTCATGAATACAAGCTCCTGGCAAAGCAGCTTTGGACCAAGTGCTCTCCAAATCCTATATATACCATCTCATCTACAATAGAAAAAGGATCTTCTCTGATCTCTGCTGAAACTTTGCCATTGTTTCTTCACTCTTCTTCTCCCTCACAACAGCCATTAATGTGCAACTGAGATCCTCCCGATTGTCTCTAACAATGATGGCTTGATCTATCTTAGGAAAGAGGAATTGTAATCCAAATTCCTTTATAACAACAGTGGACCAATAAAAGCTATAAAGTGGACATAGACTTTATTAACAGGCGAACCACTATAAAAATCTCTTGTCTCTTTATTTTTCTGCGATTTACTATTGTCTTTTATATTTTATTTGCCTTGATAAATAGGGCTGCTACTTTCACACTCAATCAAGAGTGTTGATCCATTTTTTGGGTTAACAACAGGGCACTGCCCGATATAAATCAATAAAACATTTAAAAAACCAAGGAAAATTAAAATTATGGAATAAAAATAGGAATAAGATTTAAATATATAAAATCAAGGGGGAATGTGAGAGACTGCAAAACATAAGTGATAATGATAGCTCAGACATTAATCAATTTAATAATTTTTTCCAATCACAAGGTAAGCTAATTAAAGCACTACATGTGCAAGCCATCAGCTTGAAACAAAAGACGAAAGTCTATAGGTTATCTAATGGTGATAAAGCAAATAAATTTTTCTATGCCGAAATGTCTAATACAAGATACAAAAATGACATAAGAAAATTGTTTGACGTTAATGGTATTTTGTTAAATGAGACTTCTCAAATAGATAAGGAAGCAGTAAATTACTTTACTGATTTATACATTTCTGATTCTTACTTGCAAAGTTATCCTAATATGGCCATCAAGCATTTACTGCATTCTAACAGTCAAGATATCTTGCTTGCTCCAATTTGTTTGGGGTAAAAATATAACTTTTAATTCAAATATTGATAAAATCCAAGTATTTACTGCATTCTAACAGTCAAGATATCTAGTGGAGTTGGAAAGGGTTCCTAGTTTACCAAGAGAGGGAGAGGATTTGAGCCCTGGTAGCTTCACTTTAGCTGCATGTTATTCATGGAGGCATGCAATAATCTCTATCAATTGGAATAACTCCAATAGATCGAAAAGTGCCATCGTGGGGGCCCAGGCAGAAGGGGATTGGGTGGGGGCGAACCCTCATAAATCCCCAACCGACAAAAGTAGGTTTAAAAAAACCGTGGATTTGGGGCCAAATTTTATAAAACACGCTAGGAGGAAACTAAACATTATCTATTTGGGGCCATAAATGAAATTCTCACGTTTGGAAATTTTTTGAAAATATCAATCATACTCATGAAACTCTTATTCCAAAAATTGAAATTCCTAAAAGGCTAGGGGATTATAGACCAATAGCTTGTTGTAATTCTATATATATAATAATTATTATTATCTTTTGTAATAAGATAAAAATCATTTTTAAATATTTAATATTCGAAAATCAAAGTGCATTTATTCCAGGGAGGCTTATTGTAAAAAATACTCTTCTTGTACATGAAACGATTAGAAATTACAATCAGCATGGTAAAAATAAAATGTGTATTAAAACTTACTTACATAAAGCATTTGACAAAATAAATAGACATTTTATCATACACAGGATGAAACAAATAGGGTTTCGTAAATTTTGCAACCTTTTCAAAGAATGTACAAATAACGTTACGTATTCAATACTTATTAATGGAACTCCCATTGGTTTTATATATTTTAATAGAGGAATTAGGCAAGGCAATCCACCATCTCCTTACCTATTCACTATAGCTATTGAATTTCTTTCTTTACAAATGGAAGCGGAGCATTTAAATAGAAATTTAAACCCACAAATAGAACTAAGCCATGTATTACTTATCTACTACATGTTGATTATTTATTATTATTAAATGCATATGTGCAAAGTGCATATGCCATAGTAAAGATTTTTGGAAAACTTTATGAATATGCTGGTTTACAAATCATTGAATGCTAAAGCAAAGCATATTTCGAAAAGGCATGCATAAGAAAAGAAGAAATTCTAAATATTCTAAAACATCAAGAGGTTGTACTACTAATCAAATACTTGTGGCTTCCATTTAGTATGAATCTGATCGATGATAGAGAGTACACAATACTATTTGATGTTAAGATCAAATTAGAGAGATGGTCACGTAAATTATTATTATTAACGCGCAAATTAGAGCTTACACATACCGTCATCATAGCTATCATTATGTTCTAGCTACAAACTAACAACATTCCATGAAAAGCATTATATAAAATAGAAAACATGTGTGCAAACTTCATCTGGAGGGAAAAATACCATAAAATTTCATGGGATATCGTGTTTAAAACAAAGAAAACAAGGGTCTAGGTTTGAAAAACTTCAAAGACTTAAGTGAAGCCTGTAACCTCAAATTATTTTGGAAGTTTTTGAAATGAGAATCATTGTGGACTAAATGGAAAAAGGAGAAATATATAAAATAAAAAAACAAAAATATTTAGACTATGCCAAGTGAAAATCACCATTTATTTGCAAGGAAAAATATTTCCAAATGCAGAGAAACGGTATAAAGTTAATTGAAAGAAACTCTAAGAAAGGAAAGTAAACAAGCCTATGATTTGACCCTTAATCACTAGTCAACCTATAGGGATAGTTTAGTATTATTACTTTGGAGGAATTAATGCAAAAGTCGATAGCAATACAAAATTTCAACTAGAGTACTAATCAGTAGCTAACTGCCTCCATTTTCAAATCAGCAATTGAAAAGATTGCACTTGACACAAGTTTGCAAAATGATATATGGATTTGGAAACTTTCTACGAAAGGCAAATTTTCTCTTAAAAACATGGGAATAAATTAAAAGGTACTAAAGTTGAAGTACAATGGCATAAAGTCATATGGAATAGAGCAAATTGTCCATAAATGTCTCACCGTGCCTTTTTCCCCTACTAAACAGATTACCAATCAGAGACAAGTACAACAAATGGAGTAGGAACGGAAAACTCAAATGCCTCCTTTGAAAAAATGAATCAAAAAGCATAAAATATATGTACTTTGATTGTATCTACACAAAGAACATAAGGTCTATTACTAAAGCTGAATTAAAGTTCAATCACTTTCAAGTATTGTAGTGTATTAGAGAAAGCATTCAATTTATTTAATAGAAATTCAGAGATAATTCAAACGAGTTTGATATTGCATGCATTACATTAACAGTAGTAATATATAACATTTGGAGAAAGGAACACAAGATTGCATAAGACTAAGGAAATAGTCAACTTGCAATTATAGAAAATAATTAAAACAGAAAGTCAAATCTTTGCACTAAATTAGAGAGAAATCACAATTATGGTATCTCCATAATCTTGCATTGCCATTTTTAATCTTTTTTTTAGAAGCTGAATAGAAGCAAAATAATGTGGCTAGGGGTTAATTCACCAAAGTTAAGTTTTTTGGGTGGTTGTATATGGATTGTAGCCCAATTTTTCTATTGAATTATGTATGGGCTTTGTGCCTCTTTTTTCTGTTCAAAGAATGTCAAAAATACTCATAATTTTTTTTTCAACTTCTCATAGAAAGCATACAAAAGTGACTAGTAAATAGAAATTTGCGAAGCAATAATTTATTGCTTATGGCTTAGACTAATTCTGTTAATATGCCACATTTTTCCTTTCCCATCTCACCCCCATTTTACTCCAAAAAATACTCTTATTTGTTTTATCACACTAAAAAAGCATCTTCTTACAATAATAAAAAATCCTTTGAAACCATCGATAATTTCCTTATCATGTTTCCATCCAACAATACAATTTAAAAAGAAAAACATGTTACAGCTTAATACAGTACAAACACAATAAGAAACTTATGCAGTGTATTTCACAACATAAAGTTTAATGTCATTCCAAGTGCCTTATGTACTAGGCTTGTAACAACCCGATATTTTCAGCCATTCACATCCGCACATGTCGGACTTGAATTGCTCAAAATACCGCGTTGTAAATAAATTTGGAGCAAATGAAATACAATCACAGAATCACAGACACAGAAATATCAGAATAACTCGCAGCGGAAATAAAAATACCATAGTAGTTCATGAAGCTACTATAACAAACTCTCAAAACATAATACATAATATTAGTCTGAAACATATACAATAGAAATCTCAAATACATAGAAGTTTATAAATACCAGAGCTGAAATAGAACAACAGAAACTGAAAGGAAATAGATAACTAGACAAGCAGAATCTCCAGCGATTCCTAGCTCCAGAAAAGAAATCCAAAGCTAAGCTGTAAATACTCAGGCTGACCCGAGCGTAAAGTAAAACACAAAACACTCGAGTCAGGACAATATATACTTATATAATGTAAACCAACTCAAGTGAACTGTAGTAGAAATGCACAATAACTTAAAGGATGCTTGGGATCGCCCATCCTTTAAGAATCAGTTAAACTATAAATTAATTACATCCCGTGGTTAAAATTTCAAAATGGTATTTTATACTTCAAAATCAAATATAATTTCAAAATTCAATATCATTCAAAATATCATATCTTCCAAACCACATTCATTTTTATTTAATTTAAATACCATTACAAAACACATTTCAAAATAGTTTATATTTCGAAACAAATTACTTCATTTTAAATCATAAAATGAAGTTATTATATTTAATAATTAAATTATTAAATTTTCAAAATTTTAGTCTTTCAAAATTCATTTATTCACTTAATTTATTAAAACAGATGAAAATTCAACTTTCGCAGCATTTAGAAATTGCTACGGAAAGTTACATTCAAAACAGTTCAATTTAACAAAAGATAGCATTTAAAAATGCTGTAATAGGGTTACATTAGTTTCAAATAAAACTTAGTTAAATTCAACAATTATAGCATTTACAAAATGCTATAATAACCTTTGATTAAACTTAGCCATTTGGTTCATTATTATCAACTACAACATTTACAAATGCTGTATTATCATTTACATTAGAATTAATAGCATTTCAAAAATGCAGTTAATTAACTTCAAGTATTCAATATAATTTCACAAACAATCATATTTTTATTTAAATTATTTTTAGCTTATAAAATCATATAATTTCACTTTTAAAACAGTCATTCAAATACCCTTATATTCATGATTTTATAGAGTTAAATCTCCATTCAAAAAAATCAAAATTTAATAATAATTCACTTATAAAATTCCAACATTAATTTTTAAATTCATTAAATTAAATTTAACTTAACATTTAAGTTTAAAATTTTCAAATATAACTTAATTTCATTTTTATTTACTTAACTTAAAATTCACTTTTAAGCCAAATTCACAAATTTCAAATTTTAGTTATATTTCCAAATTTCAACCTAAATATTCATTCATTTCACATTTTAACTTTATTCAAAAATCATTAATATATTATAAAAATCATTTTTAATTCATTCAATTCAAAATATCATAAATTTATCATATTTTAATATTTAATTTAAATTCTATTTATCACAAAATTATAATTTCCAAAATAACTTACATTTCAGATTTCCTAACTTTACCATTTATTTATTTCACTTATAAATTTTCAGAAAATCAATAATGCTTTACAAAAATCATTTTAATCAAATTTAAATCAAAATATTATAATATTTACATTTCTAAAATAATTTAAAAATTTTAGAAAAACATATTTTAACAACGGGTATGTATTTCATTTTCTAGCCTAGGTAAAGTGATACGGGTAATATATCATTTCAACCTGTAATTTACAAAGAAAACCCGGTTTTGATCATTTCAAACTCGCAATCCCAAGTAAAAGAAAATAATTGAAAATCATTCAGGCCTATCATTTTAGCCCATAACGATTTTCTCCTATTCTAAAGTCCGTTCGGGTATGTATCATTTCAACCCATAGTGATTCTAGTCTACAGGGAACTTGCAGTGATAAACTGATGAAAGTAACAGAATAGCATGAAATAATAGTAACATATGATATAACAGGTGTAAATATAGGTGTGAACATCATATGAACATAATATAGCAGTTATAACAGGATGATATGCAATTTACAGATTCAAAAGGGGTCAATTTACTATTTATATATGTACATATTGTCTGGTGAGAATAACTCACCGGTATAGCTGGAGATGAAAACAAACGAATGCACAATTAAGATCCACAAAAGCACGAAAGCATGACACACATTCGAGTGGGAGAGCCAAAGATTAATTCCCTTGAATATAATTCAAATAAAACAATACAAACAGTATAAGTTTTCAACCCAAAATTTCAATAAATCATTGTTAGAAATGACTGCATAAAACAAATCCAAAGCTATTGCACTTGCTTTCAACCACCTATGGTTCAGCTACAGGAATAAAATGTATGCCTAAGGGGTGTGTTTGGATCTGGTTTTGGGTTCATAGGTCGGCCATTGCATGGATATAAAGGAGTAGAGAGATATGTGCAAAGGTATGAGCATGACACTACACTCCAAGGCAACAAAAAAAGGGTTTCAAGGCAAAACAAGCCACGGCCAAAGGAAAGTGGTCACGGCCAGGTCTGGTGTGGTTAGTAGGAGGACATGGCAGTGGTGTCAGGTCAGGAATTTGCTGGAGATGGTGGTGCAAGTGGCGGCCAAGGTGATGGTTTGAGTGGTGGAACAAGATTGGCGCTCGGCTAGGTTGAACAAGTGGAGTGTTTGCATAAACTTTGGTGGATCTAGTCATAGATGACCACGGCATGGCTTGGTCAGTGGGCTGGAGGAGATGGTGACCTGATGTGGTGATGGTGGAGGCGGCTATGGTGGTGGAGGAGCAAGGGCCGAACCATGGAAGGTAGAAGGCATGCTCAAAAATCAAACAAGTAGAAAAAATGGAAAAAGAAGATGAAAGTTTACCAAATTTTCTTTGTTCAGATGGAGGCCGAAAATTTTGAGGTGCGAAGTGTTTCTATACGTGAAAAATGAATAGAAATGCAGCTGAAAGAATGAGATATGGTCAGCCCCAAAATGAATGCAAGTGTTATTGAATTTGAAAAGACAAAAGGAGGTGAAAAGACAATGGTATGTTAAAGGTCAAAACTCTTCATATTTCTCTAATTTCTTTTGCAAATTTTAATAAATGAAAAATTACTTATAATTACAGATAAAAACACGAAAATATAGTAAATAAACAAAAATAAATAAATAAATATTAATTATATATAATTTAATTAATAAAAACAGCAAAAATTGCAAACTAGTCATGAAAATATGAAAATAAATGCAATGAAGTTTGAAAAAATTTTGTGTACTTGAAAAATATTTATAAATAAAGATAAGAACAAAAAATAAAAATGAATTCACAAAATACATAAATAAATATTAATTTAATATAATTTAATGAAGAAAATAGCAGAAAAATGGAAACAGCCTTTAAAAATAGAAAATAAATGCAATAGACTTTGGGAAAATTTAAACACCACTTTAATAAAATTTAAAAGACAAAATATATATAAAATATAATATTGACACATTTTAAAATAAAATATGACAATAAATATATAGTTTATATTATTTAAAATAAACAGAATTGCTATATAAAGCAGATTACACTCAATATTGGAATATACATAACTTTCACAATTTAAATCCGTTTTCAACGAAACGAAAAGCAGTATTCAAGTTATTAAGTCTATTTTCATAATAAAATATAAAATTTAAGAATCTATATATTTAAATTTTAAATTTAAAAATCAAAGTTTGACCCAAATTTACCGAAATCAACATTTCAGGAAAATATTCAATTTATACCATTTTGGAATTATAAATCACATAGTAATCAAAGTTTATATTTAAAAATGAAAAGTTTGAAATGGAACCAGTTAAAAAAATTTAAAAATGAAATAAAGTCAAAATTAAAATATACGTAAAAATTTAAGGTTGTTACAAGGCTTGCTAACGATCTAAGCTATACAACGGGTTGATTGCTATTATGTCCTAGTTACCTTGTATAAAACCATAAAAAACATACGTTCAGTTTAAAAAAACTTCACAAGTTAGTTGAAAAATACATGAGATTTAATTCCATCACCTTCCTCAAAACATTAGAAGTTATATTCTTCAAAAATTCTTTCCTCGGGCCCATCTATGTTTATTAGTAAAAGAACAAGAGAAGAAGAGTTAGAGAATCGATAAAAATATAAAACACCTCAGTTTGAATTATTAAATAGGTTAAATAGTCATTTATTTTCAAAAAAATATAGGGTGAGAAAGACAAAAGGCGGTGTGTTAATAGAATTAGCCTTCTATGAATATATTTCATAACTAGTTTTAACAGTTAATTTACTTATTTTAACTTAAAAGTTAAATTAAATATGAACACTTTTACTTATGGATCATTATTTAAAACTACCTAGAAGTTACTATTCAAAACTCCATTCAAGGAGTTTTAAAATAAGTTGTTGCCAAACAGACTATAAAATTGAAGGTAGTTTTGATAGGTCGTGGAAAAGGAAGCAACTGATTTGTTGGAGAGTTAATCAGCACTATACTGATTTGACCTACCTTACTATTGTTGCTAAAGCCTCACTTAGGTTATTCGATAACCTTATATATGTGTGTGTGTGTGTGCTCGCGCGCGCGTGCGTGCGCACGCGTGTATATAAGGCTAATTCTACCTACATCCATGATTCCTATTCTGCACTCTACTTCTAAAAGAATAAATCATATTTGTATATCCATTATTTTCTTTTAGGTTAGTAATGAAATGACCCACAGCCAGGTCTAGAAATTAAAAAAGTGCTCCAATGACCCTCGCCTGTTGCAAGCATAGGTAATAAGAATAACCTCTCTCGTAGCGGGCATAAGGACAACAACTCCGTTGCTCAACGTCAATGAGCGTGTTTTCTATTCAAGAAACCATGCTGGGCCCAAATAAGGGTACTAGTGAAACTCACACCTGTAGTCGACTTGGTGTTCTTTGATATCCATGCCCGACTTAGACGTGGGTACTGTTATAACCCAAACTTCCGTCCAGCTTGGTGGAAAACAAATATGAATAAAGTTAAAAGGGATCAAAAAAGAAAAATGACAAAATGTGAAATGAGGAATTGGGGATCTAGGATTTTAGAATTTTTTGGGGTAGGAAATGAGAATCTTGTGGTGCAATTAGTCCGGGCCTCGATAAAAAGATCAAAATAATATCCTTAGTTGGTTCATTATTATTTTTGAAAAACAAGCCGCACTATATAATTTATTCCAACTTTAAAAAAAGTAAAAATAAAAAACTAAAAAATATATATTAATCTAGATTTTATTATTTTACATATTCGCTTGCACTGTATATATCGCAAGCCACTATTGTCAAAATACAATAAAAATTGACTTACTTTATGTTGAATGTAAGCATATCCTGTTGTAATATTACAAAAATAGACATTCACTATGCATGATAGAGTTCAACAATAATAAAGAGAGATAATTATTTACTTGCATTATATAATGCAAACTAAAATGGAATTAGTTTGCACAATGTACAATATAAGTAAATACTAATAAATAACTATTAATATTAGCTTGCACAGTATATAATGCAAGCCAATAATAATAAAGAACGATAAATATTGAGCTGTACTATGTTAGACTTGATAAGTTAAGGGAATGCCCTATAAGTAATTATGTAATTAATTATATAACCCAACTCTTGTATGAGAATATTGTTAGACAAAAAGTATTTGGTTTTGTTTTCTAGTGCATCTTTTGTCATATTCTGATATAAGTAATGATCTAAATACGTCAGTATATACAAATAGAAAATCTTTAGGAAATATAATTAATCACTTATAGTTGTGAATGTGAGTTCCGAAACAAACATTTAAAATGCTTATATCCTTCCGATAGTCAAGATGTATCAAGAGAAGGATACCGATACATCCGATGAGATGGGTGTATGTAATGCTCTCTATACAATGGTCGGTGGATTACTTATAACCGTTGAGGGACACCAACAAATTATGTACTTGTGATTGTTTGAAACAATAAAAAATGACTCAATGAGAGTCTTTTATATGTTAAATCAACTAAGTTCAAATAGAAGATCTTGTGCAACGATTTGTAGTAGTCTTTAAACTTGAGGTATTCCTAATCTTAAGTATTTAGCTGTACTCTGACTAAGATCAAGCATATGATATAATGATCATGTTACGACCATGGTTGGTACACATTGAACTAGTTGAAGTGAAACACTACTCAAGAGATGATTCATCTCCTTTATTGTAGAAAGCTAGTATCATCGTAATTGGTAGTCAATTTATAGTCAAAGTTTCGGCCTAGAGTAAATCGATTAATTTATAACTATTATCGGATTAAACTAAGAGCTTTAAAGTGTCAACACACAATTAGTTACCGATATTATTAGAAAATTTACCATTGGCCAAACTCTACATATCTAGGTGATATAGTGATGGCGAAAAAAATATGCACAAAATATCGTTACTTAGGATATAGCTCAATAAAGATTAAAAATTGAATTTTGCCTAAATAATCTATAGGCAACTGAACTCTTGCCCAATATTGTACTAAACAAAGTCCATAAGCTTTAATAGCTAGTTTGAGCATATAGTTGGGATTTGTGCACAAAGCTAGGAGAAAGAAGGAACCATAATTTAAATGGAGATGCTAACAATGCAGCGTGTCAACAACCTATCGGATCTAAGGTAATCTTCAACTTAATACATGTTTAAATATGTACAAAAATCCTTTCTTATTGTTTTTAGTTTTAACATAAAAAATCAGACTATATATATGTATGTGTGTATGTATGGAAATTCTAAATCTAAATCCATATACATACAACATAAAAACCTTTTTTTTACACATATTATCTTTCGGCCAAATATATATTTTAAATAATATGCATACATACATAGTATAATATTTTTATATAGAAATGTTTGTGTGTATATATATACACTAATATAGTTTAAAATAAAATTAACTTTTTATGTCTTTCTATTCGACAAAAAGAGGGTTTTAAATATATGTATATAAACGCGTTTATAATATAAAATGTTAACAGGTTTAAAAATTTAAAAGTTAAATATGCATATTTATTGTACAGCCATATATATAATCAAAAAATAAATGAAAATCATTTTTTATGCCAAGCTCAATTATATATATATAATTTAATATAGGAATTATTATGGGTATAGTATATATATTTATACACATACACATACATATACATATACATGCACATACACACATATATACATATACATACAAATAAACACACACTCACACTCATATATATATATATATATATATATATATATATATATATATATAATAGGGTGTAAGCCTTTTATTAAAAATCTATTTTAATATATAGGTTGAAACAAGGAATTTTTCTATGCATGGATATTTAAATCATAATTGTGCAAAACCATATATAAAATACACACCTTACATATGATGTGATCATATCATAGAACCCAAGGATAACATATGCTCGCTATAATATTTTCTTCATGATTTGTTATATTATAATATACTTTATTTTCTTATCATATCACATTGAAATCTATACTATATTATAATCGGTGAGTTACATTTCAATAGCGTACACACAAGACTTCTCAATTTATTGAACTCAACGGTCGCGGCTTCTTCTTTATTATTTTTTTCCCTTTCTTCTTATTTTTTCCACCGTTCTTACAAAAGACCATCTCATTATCCTTCCCACGTTCCTCTTTTCTCATCCTAACCCTAAATCTTCATTTCTTATGATATACTCGCCGAATCATGTCACCTCGGATTTATGTTCTTTCTTCCCCCTCAACGTAGATCGCCAAACCTTAACCCTGAAAGCATTGCTGTTTCCGCTAGGTTTTGGTAATGTCGAACAAAGAATCACAATATTATATCACGAGGTATGATGATATTAGCGAATATCTTTTTTGATTGTTTTTCAATTTGATTGCAATTGAATTATCTGTTTACGTAATTTCACTAATTTTATGGTTTTTTTTTTTTGAAACGGCACTTTATATACAACAAATCATTGTGACAACATATCACATGTCAAGAAACGTTCGAATCACGCTAGGCAAGTTTCGAACTTGTGAGCTCTCGCACCAAAGCCAAATCACTTTACCAAAGCCAAATCAAGTTTCCGATCATTCTTCCACTAGCATCACTGGCGATTGCACTTTTTTCCTAAACGTCTAGGTATGTGTGATTGGCCAATCAAACTAGAAAAGTCATTATTTGCTAATCGATCTTCTTCTATATTTGATATTCCTACAGCACGCAAATACAAGTCCTACTTTCTTTGTTCGCTATTTACTCATGACACTCTTCAACACGTTTAAGGTATTTTCAGATTATGTTCTTCTATCTGTTTTTTGTTTGCAATATATTTGACATCTAATCTAAAACCTATTCCTAATTTCATTTCTTATTAGACATATTCGGCTAAATTCAAAGTTCCATTTAGTTCATAACCTTATTAAATATGCCATTGATTTTAATATATGTCTTTAAAATTTCTATAAACGAAGTATACTTATGTTTATGCATAATAATGCCTGGTCAAATTCTCAATATGTTATTAGCAGCTTTTTTAACTGCTTAGTTAGTCTGGATTTGTTTTACTGCTATTTTTCATAATTCCAAATGGACTTTACTGACTACTGATATAGATGTATTTCAGTGGCTTTCTCTTGTTGCTTTTTTGCACTCCAACTCGATGAGTTTATTTAATCCTAAGTCAATCTACAGTAATGATTCATACCATCGTGTATTTTAAACTTCCTGACAACCTTCTTATCATTTATTTGCAAAACGTAACAGATTGACATTCATGTCCAGATATGTAAGTTTTAATTCATGTTGTTTCTAGCTTTATGCCCCTCCTTTTCTCGTTTGCTGTTTTATTTTAGTTGAAACTTGAAATTGACCTGTTGTTTCTTTGATTATACTATTTTTATGTTGTTTTGTGGGGAATCTATATAGTTTATTTGGTTTCACTTTTTCTTTATGATATTCGTATGAATATTAATATAAATGCTCAAATTCATAATATAACGATTCCTTTAATTCAACCTCTGATCAACAAATCTCAGATGTGCTATGTTTTATACTTACCCTATTATGTACGAAATATTGCAATTATTTGAAATGCTTTTGAGACTTTAAGGCATACTAAGTTCGGTGTCAAACATTAATGACTTTATCTGTATGTGTGCATCTTTGTAGAAATGTTGTTAATTGATATATGAATATCTTCTAATATATATAATTTCAGATGGGCATGCTTATTTAAAAATTCTTGAGCATTACATACAACTGTCTGTTGCAAAACATTAATTGGTGTATTTTGTTCTTAGGTTGCTTAATTTTTGTACATAATAACTAAGTTGATTTATTTGAAGTCGCAGTATTTTGTATTCACCATCATGTGTCTTTATGGTTAACTTTAAACGTTTTGTTGATTTAATTCCCTTTCTTTAAATTGGTTAATGTTTAAATATTTATGTACGATGATTTGCTCCCTTTCTTTAAACCTTTTACTTAGATCTATTCCTACGGGTTAATAAACTATGATGATAAATAAAATATAAGTGTTTCTCTACTCTTATTGGTTGTTATATTGTAAATAATATTTGTAATTACATCAGTTAAGTACTATACTGTTATGCTACATTCCAAATTTCTTTTAGAATTATTTTATATACTTTTATTCTAATATTGTTATAGGTAAAACTATATAACATTTTATATACAACTTTGCTTTACACCTTGCTATTTAGTTGATTTTTTTGTGTGGTTAAGTTAATGCGCTAGCATGATTTTATAATGCAGATTTAGGCATAAATAATATCATTTTGGTTTATATTACATTTTAGATGATAGGAGGAAAAAAAAAATCCAATTTTGTTATGCAAATTTAGAATTTGATATAGTTTTTAAATCGTTGCGAACATTGTATTAAAGCATCATATAAAATATAAATTCTTTTTTATGGCATGTTAATTACTGTTAGTTTTCAAGGAAGACAATGACTAAAAGTGTTAGTGTTCTTTAAAATATTTGGAGCCTTCATTAACCAATGGATGACCTTAATTAGTATATTTACAACTGATGGTTTCCAGGTCATAGTCACCTTACTATTTAATTTGCAGCATGGTAGACCCATAGAGAAATTTTCACTAACAAGATGATAACATTATGAATTAAAGCATGTAGCATAAGACGAAGATGTAATATTAAATTCAGTTCATTAAGCTTTTCAAGCACAACAATTTACATAAGAACTTTAGTAAGAACTTCAAAACTTTATATCACAAGTTGCCTTGCATTAATATAAAATAATAACTTACAATTTTTTTACTTTTTTTGTTTATTGCAGTCGTCGAATAAATGATTTAGTGGATAACGTGTGTTACATCAGTACCATCTTGCCATGGCGCTACTTCATTTGACAGTCTACTGCATAAAAAATGCGAACCAATTACCAATCATAGTTACATAATGATGGGAAAACCATGTAATTTACAGTTTATGAAAAAGGTTAGTCATAAGGGATCAATTATTAGACTTGTGGTTTTAGTTCAAATCTCATTTCACTTTGATTAACACATAACCTTTCCTTATAAGTTGACCCACTTCTTACTTTCATCACGTTTGAACATTTTCATTTGTAAGTAATAGTCATCATGCCAGCAAAAGGTATGTTAGTTCAATAACTTTGTTATACACACAACTTTTCATTCAGTGAAAAAAGGATTATAATCAACCTTCATTTGCTCCTTTCCAGGTTGATTTTATACTTCATTCTGCATACTCAACGGAAACACCTACGTCAGCTATACCACCGTCTAACAACTTTTCCAATTATTTGCCATAGATATCAATATGGCCAAATAATGCAAACTGCTTTCTGATTTAAACAATGGTCCAAACTGGGATTTCATTCAAGTTATAATTTCCAGAATTTGGAATGCAACAACTAAAAGCATAAATGAGGTGCACTTAATAAATCTTCAACTTCTGGATATGAAGGTGATTAAGTTCTACTACTTCTAAAATTTATATTGCAATTTAAATGCTAATGATTTTGATAGCTAATTACCCACTAATATATGCATATGCCTCATACTGTCACCAGGTAACAAAAGCAGGCAGTGGTGCCGCAGAGTTTGTTGGACAAATTTTTAAATGCACCTAAGGAGCATTGTCTGTATGAGATTGAAAGGTTCAATGTTTATTGATCACAATGAAGTTACTGTGCTATTGATAATTACTTAATGATTATTTTACGACGAGATAGCATGCGATATTCCTAAATCTAATTTTTGGTTTGTTCCAAATGAGATACTTGCTCAACGTATTGACCAAGAGACCCAGCTAATAGGTGAGAAAACTACACACTTTGATATATGATGTATCTTTATGTTGTGCGACATGCACAAAAAAATATACAATTTTATTAAAGTTTTTAACATAATTACTATTACAGTAGACATCGTAGAGCTTCTTACAAGCATATCAGATGCCGTATAAATTACAACTAGAACCAGATGTTAGATTGCAACAAGGGAACTAACACTTTTCTGCTGCAAGTTTAAATTTATAATATAAATAAACTTCTATTTCACTTATTTGTGGTTGTTAACAATATCTATAGCTCCTAAACCGTGGAATTTTTTTATCAGTTACTCTATGGACGGATAAGACAAACATGGTTGATATGTCGGTTGCTGAAACAAAAGTCAGCCTACCTCCTTGATATTTGCGTCCATGGTTGTTAAATTGTGTAGAGGTACAAACCTAGTGACATTCATCATTTTATCGACTTTTTTACATTAACATGTACAGATACTTTTCTATTAGGTGAGTTTACCTTTTCGTCCACAGCTGCTAGAAAAATGTATGCTAACATTGACTTAACTGATCTGACTGATTTGATATCCAGGTATTGCTGTTAATTATTTAATATTCATGCGTGTTTAAAATTGTTATTCCCATTTGAAATATCATTATATTAAAATCATTGAATGTTTAAAATTGTTATTCCTTTTGATAAACAGTACATCAGTTTTGGGATAGAATGGCCTTGACAACTATTATCAATTTCAAAAAATAAGTATCAATTTTATTTATTTTTGTCTTATCTGTTAGCAGCTGAAGAAAACAAACTATATGGTTTGAAATTATCTTAACTTTCTTTATCATTCTTCTTAAAACTATCTTACATTGCAAGCTTGCTTTGTGGTATCTCAACTCGGAAATCTTTGGTTTGAGGTAAATATCAACTACAAGCATAATATAATTGTAAATTTATTAATACGAACTAGAACAAAAGCTACATGCTATGAATATCTCATTGTCTCCTTCCAAAGGCTGATATGTTTAATTTGAACATCGCAAACTATTGATCTTCAATAGCATTCCATTTTTTGACATTTGACCTAAGAAACTTTCTTCAACACATTTTTAAAAATCTATAACTCCTTCCATCAAACTCAAATTTTATTTTCTTCCTCTACAATTATCTAAACCTGTAACTAATACCCACATTTTTTTTTATTAGTAAAGTACGCAATAAACAATTCAACCTTTACCAATTTATATTTGTTAACTACAACAAATCTGTACTGCAAACCTTACATCACTTCAGCTAGTCATTTTATATTTTGAAAGGTGCAGGGTGTACTGCATTTAATTATTAAATATACAAAAGGTAAAAATTCATAAATAGATACTCTGTATATGTATCTTCATGTTCACTGAAACGCTGGTAATATATTAATTGCTAGAATTTGGACAAACCAAGCTAGCATTGAATAGTCCTAACAAGCAAAAAATAAAACCAGACAAACATGTAAATGTAAATAGTGAGGAATTATGAGTTGGGGAGATAGTATATGCATACAAACTTTGATATAATGGTCATTGAAAATCATAATCTAAAGTGTCACCGCATCCATCCATCACGTGAATCCATCATTGTGTCATCAGATGGTTAGTTCATTTAATTAGAATTTTCCATATATGGACTATAATATAAACGTCCCTATGAAGAACCATACATGCCTATTATTTCTAATACATTGACTTCTTTGAGACTATTATAACTTGCTTCACTATTGGGTCAGGTATCGCCTAATCGATAAATTGCTATTGTTGTTATGATTTTACTTTTTGCTAATGTACTTGTTAGGCTTGTCTCGAATGTTTAATGGAGGAACGACGGTTTGGATTGGAAAAAAAATCCCACATCGCTAAATAACATGGAGAAGTGGTGTATAAATATGGGTTGGTAGGCATATAACATTAGAGATTCCTTTTGTTACAACAAAGTGTGTGCAAACTCATATGCGTACGCCACGTGCTGGAGATGGGGGTCTTTGTTCGACCGTCGTTACACAACAATACTTATGATTTTACTTTTTAGCTCTACGTTTGAAATAAAAGTTTACCACCGTACACTAAATAATAAAAATCTTATAATTATACGTCGTATAAATTAAACTAAACAACATCCTTTAGCATTAAATTGTTTTCCTTATGTCTTTTCTTTATAATAAGAATTATTTAAAACATGTTTTCACATTTTAATCACGATTTTCAACATGTGTCATGCTGCCTTCATAATATTTTGATATAAACTATAATTCAAAATAGAAAACTATATTCTTTGTGAGGTAACAATTACTTCATGCAGCATGTTGTATCCTATGGTTGCATAAACTTTTTTATTAAATTGCGATCTATGTTTTTGTGAACCTATGAGACAATCTAAAGTGGACGCTACCATAATATTTCTAAATATAATATATTTATCATACCTATTTCCTTTTGATATGCTATCGTTTAAAATGTTAACCATTTATAACGAAACGTTACTTATTATGTTCCACTATTGTTTTACAGTGCTGTATGTACAACTTTAACAACGGGTTCAAAATTCTACATGTCCATTTATGCGTCTACTATTGTACAATCATAAAAAATTCTTTTACGTTATGTGGACAACAAGGATTAATGCCATTTTTAATGTTAGGAACTAAAGGTTTCGATGGTGAGAATGTTTATGTGCAACCAGTAAAGAGCAACGGGTAAAAGTTTTACCTTCGACGGGACAAAGTTTAAAGTGAAGTTGAATGTATATTTATTCTTAGTTCTCAATGAAATCATACTCAATTTTATATGGTTTGCGTAAGGTTTTAAAAATATATTTCAAAGCCAAAAAAGGTTACTTTTTATGGTCATGATTGAAACTGCAAGGAATAAACAATGTAATGAATTTGTTTGTTTTGTATATACTAGAAAGCTTGGTCATGAGTTCAAACGTAATTTTTAGCATTCTAATCAAATAATGACCCATTGTTACTTCTTTCTATTGGCATTCTTTATTGAGCTTATATATTTCTGGCATATTGGATGCAACTTATGTTTTTAGTTACTTTCATGCTTAGCTTATGCGATGATAGGTTCGGCTTCTTTCCTTTTACTTTAACTTCAAATTCTGACCTGCCTTTGGTGCTACAGTAAACAAGTTGCTAAACACCCACTCTTTATCCGTTGTTAATGATGAAATACTATTGTTCAGCGATATTTTTTCATTACCATTATATTAAAATTCGTATATATTTGGACATGGCCTATGCAACTACAATATTTTACTATAACTGTGTGCGAAGCACTGGTTCACACTAGTATTATATATATAATCGTTAATATAGTGTCTGCGTGCATGAAATAAATTAAATTGATTATCCTTCAAAGAAAATGAAATATAATTTATTAAATATTAAAGTTGAAATTAAAATAAAATTAGCCTCAGCACACAAAACTATTTTGCAAAGAAAAATCAGATATGATTTAATATGACTACATTATTAATGATAACATAAAATTTAGGATCTAGTGCAAAATTAGTAAAAGAATTTATCTAAAATCCACCTTTTACCCCTCTGTCAATGCACTTGATCCAACAATGCTATTAGAGCCCACATTATGTTAACCTGAATAATTAACTAATATGTAGAGCGGTCACTTGAAAATCCCAACTAGATGGGTGTCTAAAGTAAGATCATTAAACCAAGGAAAAGTTTACTCTAATTATGTTCTTATGAATGAAAACATGTTGTCTCCTAGCCCTTACCTGGCTTATTGAAGTGATCTGTTTTATGGATATGCCCTTAGCCAAAGGCCCAAAATTATTTTGTGCCTTAAGTTGATTCAAATATGTGTATTTGAATACTAAGAATTTAGATTTAAAAGTATTTTGAGTTTAAATAAAATAAAATTTATAAAAGTTATAATATGAAAATTTAAAATTGTTTCAAAATTTACATAAATATAAAAATTATAATTGCAATAACTAAAAGGTTTAATAATAAAGAATCGGATATGAATGTGTATGTGTGTATAAATTTATAAACTACAAATGTTATAACAAATTAAAAATATATATGTATCACATAAGCATAAAGGAGGCAACTTCAATGAATTAAAACCCATATAGACATAAGGGGATAAGCATAAGATGTAAAGACATATGATTTCATGAGATATTATACTCATCTATCTTTAAAGTATAAGAACGTATGTGTACTAGGACATCATGTGTATTTACATCTTGAGGGCATATAGTATATATGTGATGTTATCTAATTTACTATAAATAATTTACATAGATAAAGTGAATCAAGCTATTTCTAAAGAAAAACACATCTTATAGTGCCAACTACAAAGACTAGTTAAGAAAGAATAAGATTACGCTAACCTACAAAAAACTTTGGCATGTGGTCGCTAGCGAGCCTAAGGTTAAATCTAATAAGAATGCAACTCCCTAAGAAAATCATATTATGATTTATGGTCATTAGAATGTGAACTAGCTCAATGTAATTTACTATCTACTATGAGCACCAAGCTCCAAGGACAATGAGAATAGGGATGTTCGTTCTATAATTAAACATATATAAAAGTAGTACAATGAACAATAATCTCATTCCGCAAGAAATCTAATGGAAGTTTTTTCATATGAAATTAAGCAAAGAACTCCTATTTAAGATCACGTACTCAGGATGATTGGGTACATAGAGAGATTGGCTAAGTGTTAATGACTCTTGACCTAGAGTTACTAAAAACTTGATTCCTAGATTGCCAACTTTGTAGTTTGATCCATTTTTATTAAACTTCAATATAAACTAGTTGAAGTGTACTATTGTGGATCTCCTTAATATATTAAGGACGATTGTGAGTACATTCATGAAAGGAAAAAAGTGTATTACCTATAGTCAACGATGCATCTTCCCAGTATAGTTCGAAGAAGTGAAAACATAGGTCGAAGGGCAACATGGGTAAAGTTTAGTCCAAGGAAGAGAAAGGTGAATGCCATCATTGCTCTAAAAAGGGATACTAGAATAAGAGCTTTCTAAATTATTTGAAGATGATAAAAGGGAAGGAATCTTACTCAACTTCTAAAACAAATTTCCTTGTAGAAAATATTCGTCAATAAGTGCTTCTTCTTGGGTTTTAGATACTGGACTGGAACTCCTATCTATAATTTGTTATGGGGAATTAGGAGCAAAGGAGCCGTAGCAAGAGGGACCATACAATTTCAAGCTGCAAATGGAGCTACAGTAGCTACTATAGTAGCGGGAGATTAACGTGAAGCCTGCCAGTGTGTATGATTTAATTTTATATAACAGGAAATTATTGTAAAGGACAAAATTTCACAGCTTTTTAACCTCAAGGACAACTTTCTGTAGGTATCAGTTTTTAGTTATTGATAGCAGTTTTTAGGTATCAGTTTGTAGTTATAAGTAGCAGTTTTTAGGTATCAGTTTTAGCTTGGTAGTAGTTTTGTTGTCCTTATGAATAATTTTGAAAAATGTTTGTCCTTATGAATAATTTTTAGAAGAATGTTTGTACTTGTGGTAAAAATATTGAGGTCGTGTCCTTGAGGCAAAAAATATACAAAATCTTTATCCTTTAAATTAATTCCCCCTTTATATAATTACTATTTTGTACCGAACTTTATTAGTGGAATAATCTTTGTTTTCCATTTAAGGGAGAATGCTTATAGTTTTATTTGTATTCACTGTTATGTATATTTGTTATGATGATAAAATTGTTTTTTATACTCTTAAAGATGACATTTATATACTTAACTATAATTATGTATTTACCATTAAAAATAACAATGCATCAAACATAAATTACAAAGATCTGTTACACTATAGACTAAGCCATATAAGTGGGAAATAATCAAACAAGTTAAGGACCCAAGGGTTTCTACCATCTTTTGATTCTTAATCATTTAATACTTGTATATCACATCTCAAAGGTAAATGACCAAGAACTCATTCAGTGGGAGCAATGAAGTAGTGATTGAACTTTTAGGACTAGTGCACACAAAAATATGCGGTCCTATTTCTATAGTAACCAAAGGTGGATCCTTATATTTCGTTACATTCACCGATGATTCATCTAGAATAAATATGTGTATCTTATGAATCACTAATTACAGGTCTCTAATAAGTTCATAGAATATAAAAAATGAAGTTGAAAATAAAACATGCCAGAAAATTAGATACTTCGATCTGATCAAGACGGTGATTACATTGAAATGATCTCTAAGAGTACCTAAAAGAAAATGGGATTCTTTTTCAATTCACTCCTTCATGTACTCCTCAACAAAATAGTGTTAAACAAAGAAAAAATCATACTCTTTTAGACATGGTTTGATCGATGATGAGTGGTATCGAGTTGCCTCTTTCCTTTTGGAGATATGCACTTGAAAATTGTGACATATATGTTGAATTCTATACGGTCTTAATTTGTACCTAAGGTAATATATGAGTTATGGACTGGTAAGAAACTCCACCTTAATTATCTTTAAGTACGAGGTTGTTCGGTTTAAGTCAAGAATGTAAACCTTGGTAAATATGAGGCAAGATTAGTTTTATGTTCACCCTTTTGGAAAAATAAGTTTTCTACCTTAAGAAATTAGTGATGGTAAGATAGACTTAGATGAGATCTAAGAAAATACCGTAGAAATTGAATATTTAGATAGTCACTCAACATCCGTTGAGGACGCATAATCTGTAAGAAGGTCTAGTAGGGAATATCATACGCTAAAAAGATACCATGGTTTTATTATTGACGGCGACGGAGAGAGGTTTGCGCTATGCATGACAATGATCCTCTCATATACCTATAAACCTTGAAGAGCAAAGACTCCACCTTATGGCTTAATGCGATGGAATCTGAAATGGGTTCCATGTAGAACAATAAAGTTTGGACAATGAAAAATGTACCTAAATGGGTAAAAAAAAACATTAGCTACAAATGGATGTTTAAGAAAAATATTGGTGCAGATAGAAATGTTTAGACCTATATGTTTTCATCAAATTCAAGATGTTGATTATGAGAAAACGTTTTTTCCACTCACTACGCTTAAATCAATTCAGATTCAACTTGCAGTCATTGTTATTATACTATGAAATATGGTAGATGGACGTTAAAATAATGTTTTTAAATGGCTATCTAGAAGATACTATTTATTTGTAGTAGCTAAAGATTTCGAAGTCAGTGAAGAGCGGCGAGAAGGCATGTAGACTCTTAAGGTCAATTTATGGTCTTAAACAAGCATCAAGGAGTTAAAATAAATATTTTGGAAAAGTAATCAAACCTTTTGGTTTCAATCAAATCACAGAGGAATCGTGTGTATATAGAAAAGAAAAAAAATGGTATTGTAACATTTTTAGCTTCATGTGGTGATAATTTAGTACTGAATGGTAATAATGTACCAATGTTATAATCAACGAAAGCTTAGTTTTCAATAATTTTTCAATGAAAGATTTGGGAGAAATATATGATGTACTAGGTATAAATTTTTACAGAGATGGATTTAAAAGATTACAGGGATTGTTCCAATCTGTTTACATAGGTAGTGTACTAAAAGGTTTAGTATGAAAAACCTATAATGAAAATGTTCTATTGCGACATGAAATTGTTCTTTCTAAGAAGAATTCCATTCGTGAATGAGGTGAAACAACATATGTGTAAGATTCCTCATACTTCTACAATAGCATCCATCATGTATACTATGTTATGTATTAGGCCAAATGTCGCTTTTGCATTAGGTGTGGTCAGTTGACATCATTCACATACAGACGAAAACCATTGGAAAACATTTAAGATCATCCTAAAGTGTTTGAGAAAAACCAAGGATTTGTTTCTAATATGTGGAAACAATGAGTCCTTAAGAAGGGGTACTTGGACTCGAGTTTTCAATGTGGTGTCAACGATAGTAAATTAATATTGGGATTCGTGTTTACTCTCAACAGAGGAGCCGCAAGTTGAAAAAGTTCCAAATAAGAAGTTATGGAAGATTCAACCATGGGGCTTGAGTACATCACCTTAAACGATGTCGTAAAAGAAGCAGTGTAAAAGTCCAAATTCATTTAAGAGTTAGGAGTGGTCCCAAGCATTGAAGGTCTAATGCTCATGTAATGTGAAAATAATGTAGGAATATAGATTGCTAAGAAGAGCTCACAAGAGGTCATGTTACATTGTCCATTGACTTTACATGTTAAGACATTTTATCAATAATGGAGAGATAACGATTCAGAGAGTAGATACTAATGATAACATTGTAGATCCATTCACTAAGCCCTTTTCTCAATCTAATTTAGACATATTGGTTTAAGGTATGGACATGAGGCTCCATAATTGATCTCAAGTGCAAGTGGAAGATTGATCGAATTAAGGATGTTCCCTTAGGACAATTATGTAACTTATTATATAACATAACTATTGTAAGAGAATTTTTCAAAATAATGCATGCTTTTGTTTTGTTTTTTATATTATATTATGTACTATTATATTATGATATACCTAATGATTTGAATATAATAGATACATTACAAAAGAAAATCCTTAGCAAAATTATTTAATAGATTGCAGTTGTGAAAATGTTCATCACATTGAGTTTTGAATCAAACATTTAAAATACATATCCTTAAATTGTTCCTAGTCAAGATTTATTAAGAAAAGGATATCAATACATCCATTGAGTGTGGTGTACATAGTGAATTACTCATGATGGTTGAGGACACCAAGTGATTGCATACTTGTAATTGTTTGTAATAATCATGGGACAACTCAATGGGAGTCCTCTATAGGTTAAAACAACAAAGTCAAAATAGAAGATCTAATGTAATAATGTGCAGTAGTCATCAGACTTGAGTGTATTGATGATCTTAAGAACTAGATTATACTTTGATTGTGATCAACCATATGATTTCACTATCATGTTATGACTATAGTTAGGTACACGTTGGACTACTTAAAGTGAAACTAAGAGAAGATTCATCTCCTTCATTGTAGAATGTTAGTATCATCGTAATTGTAGTCAAATTAAAGTCAAATTCTCATGGCAGAATAAATTGGTCAATCGATAGAAGTTATCAGATCGAACCGAGGGCTTTAAAGTGGCACTAAGTAATTAACTACAAATATTATTTAAGTTTTTAACCATTAATCAAACTTTAGAAATCTAAGCGATGTAGTGACGACGAAAAGAAAATGTGCATAAAATATCATCATTTAAGGTATATTTTAATAAATATTAGAAATTGAATTTTTCCTAAATGGTCTATAAGCAACTGAACTCTAGCCTGATACCGTACTTCAGCAAGTTCGTACAGACCATAATGTCCAAATCGTTAAATATTACAAAGGGCAGATTCACACCAACACAAATGTGTTGTTAGCAATTTTCCTAATTCAACTTATTCAAATTAATTTATAACTGTTGTAAATGAATAGTAAAAATTAGTGCGATTGTTTTATTAACTTTTTACTGCTTTTAATTATTTATTTATGACCTTAAATTTAATTAAAATGATATATAAATATTATATACATTAATTTAATTATATATATGAGATGAAATTTATTTTTAAATTAATATATGATGTTAATTAAGCCAACCATTGAGGATAATGCATAAAAAAGAAGGGCGAGATAGAGGGTTTGGACAATTCTGTTTGATTATGATAAATTTAGAGTATGGAGTTAAGCAAAAGAAGATAATTATGATATCGAACTGCTATAAATATCACCTGTGTATCTCATTCAAAACATCCAATAAAACTCAAAACCTAGCCCTATCAATAACTAGTTGGAGCATATAGTTGGGATTTGCACATTAAGCTAGGAAGAAGAAAAACCATGATTCAAAAGGAAGGGCTTACAACATGACATCTCAACAACTGACCAGATTTAAAGGCAATGTTTGATTTTTATTCAAATTGCATACTTATATAGGCATACATAGCTTTTTTTGGGCCCTAACATATATTTTTTTCTATTAAAATACGTATATATGTATTTATAAATATTAACTCAATACATATATAAACAACAAAAAACAATTTTTTCAACATATATTAACTTTCATCCAGTATATATTTTGAATAATACATACGGTACAATATTTATATATATAGTTATTAAGTTTTTCTATTTTTCCGTTCGGCAAAAGAAAAAACTTTTGAGAGAAAATGTGTGATCCTCTACGCATAGAGGAAAGCACACATGTGAATATATATATATACATAACACAAACATAAGGAGCTGCCAACATGCCTGGTGGGTAACAAGAGCAAAAATACATATAGCTAATCTCAGGTACTCCTAAGATGAGTTCCGGCAAGGCCACCACCCATCGCACCTCAATATCAAGTTCCGGCATGACTACCACCTGATATTAAGATGTTAGAAGTACCAAAAAGGATAAAGAGGGAAAAAAACAAAAAACAGAGAGACGACTCCAACTAATAAGAAAGCTCCAAAAGTCTGAACCAGAAGAAGTGAATAAGCATCTACTCTGAAGAGGATCTGCTAAATAGAGAGATCACTCTGAAGGCTCTGAAAAGAAGAAGGGGTGTTGAGTCACAGCTTCTATGAAGATTTTGATTGCTGACAACAATATTAAAGCGATCGACAAATCAAGACGTACATATGGTACTCTAGATTATACGTTGATTATTTGATGTTATAATAGTAATAAAATTGTCAAAATCTATCCTCAAATAATCATGCACAAAATATAATATATATATATACACATTTATATAGGTTGTGCACTTTATTGTGCAACTTAACAGAGACCGGTCGACCGGTCCAAAAATGAACGGTCGACCGTTCCTGTTGAATGTGCACAATAAACGTGCACACATGTACATAACGACTATATTTTTAAAAAACCTGTCTACCGGTTAGTTTTTGACCTGTCGACCGTTTTTAAACAGAGAACAACTTCTTCCAAAAGACACATCTTTCTTCAATGGTTGCGTCTCTTCTTCTTCATCAATGATCATAACTTTTGACTGCAACTTTTCACCAAGGGTTATAACTATTTTCTCTCTATAAATACACATCAATATCATTGATTAAAATAACAAGTTTTATTAAGATTATATATGCTTTCTATCTATTCTTTGAATTCACTTGCATTCAAAAAGCTCTAAACTACTTTCATTCCTTATTGAATCATTGACACTATCTAATATATTTTGATTCAATAAGCAATATAAATTCCATAATCTTCACAAACATCATTCACAATTTGAGGATAAGATTATAGGAAGAGTGTACTACAAGTGACAAATCCGTGTTTACAAGAACACAAGTTGTCAACAACAATTGTAATTGTTTTTGTTGAAGTCCTCAGTATTGTAAGAGGCAAGTGTTGAAGTCCTCAGTGTTGTAGAGGCGTGAAATCCCGTTCGGCTGTTCGGGTAATTGTAAACCTGTTCCTCCGGGTGAAGCGAGGTTGTAATTAGTGAAAATCCAGATAGTAGTCTGGGACTGGACGTAGGACGGTGCTCCGAACCAGTATAAAAATCTCTGGTGTGATTTTTCTATTTTTTTATTTACAATGCTATTATCATCTATTTCTGCATTTGTATTGTAATCCATATTACACGATCCGTGTATACTATATTAGCACATATAATTGTATACACACCGAACTTTCATTTGGTATCAGAGCACGGTCATCATATAACCGTAACACAGTTATTTGATATATTCTTGTAATATGGCAAATAACGCAAGTACTAGCACTCAAAACACCACTTACACAGAAGGGCAATCGACACAAAGACCTCCATTTTTCAATGGTCTTAACTATAGTTATTGGGCAACACGTATGTCATTCTTTATGCAATCAAGTAGCTATGATGCTTGGAATGCTACTCAAAGAGAAATAGTGAATCCAACAACTGATTATTCAGATTGGACTGTGGCTGAGAAAACGGCAGCAGCCGTAAATGCTAGAGCAATAAATATGTTGTTCTGTGCATTAGACCAAAATGAATATAACCGTGTTAGTATCTGCACTACTGCATATCAAATTTGGCAAACGCTAAAAATCACTCATGAAGGTACTAACAAGGTTAAACAAGCCAAAATAGCCATGCTGAAAAGTCAATTTCAAAATTTCAAAATGAAACCAAATGAGACAATCAATGAAATGTATTCACGGTTTCAAACTATTCACCATGCACTTATTGGGTTAGGACAAAAGTATTCTGATTTTGATGTTGTTTCAACAGTCCTACATTCTCTGACTAATGAATGGGAAGGAAAAGTATTAGCAATTGAAGAAGCTAATGATCTTTCCGTCATGAAGCCAGATGAATTGATAGGAAATTTAATGTCCTATGAAGCAAATTTGCAGGCTAGAAAAGAACAGAAAGAAGAAAAGAAAAATGTAGCATTTCATGTTGAGAAAGATGAAAATGAATCGGATTCTGAAGATGAAGATTTGGCGTTCATTGCTAAAGGTTTCAAAAAATTCCTAAAATATCGAAAAGCCAGTCGCTACAATAAAAGGAAACCTGGATCAAATAAACCATCTTCATCTGCTATAGAATGTTTCAACTGCCATAAAAAGGGACACATGCAGAAGGATTGTCCAGAACAAAAGAAAAAGTCAGAAAATGACAAATTCAAATATAAGAAGGACAAATCAAAGAAACGAGCCTTCTCAGTAACATGGGATGATTCAGAGTCATCTTCATCAGAAAGTGAAAGTGATTCGGAGAATGAACAAGCTAATGTTTGTTTTATGGCAACAGAAGATGAGGTACAAATTCCTACATTTGATGAATTACTTGATATTAATGCTGAATTGATAGTCAAATATAAAGACTTAAAACGTCAATTAAAAGTAGTCAAAGCAGATTTAAGTAAAGCAGAGTTTGAACGAGATTTGTTAAAAGATGAGAAGAAAATATTAGAAGAAGAACTTGAAAATATTCAAGAATCATCATCTAATGTTGACTCTCAAATATTTCTTTTGAGTCAAGAAATAGAAGCTCAAAAAGAGAAAAATAACGCTCTCACTACTGAAAATCATGAACTTAAAGCAAAAGTCAAAATTCTAGACCTAGAAAAAGCTAGTTTACAAACAAAATTTGATGACATTACTCAAAATGTTTCTAACTTTAACAAAGGTCGAGAAAATTTGACTAAAATCATTAAAAGTTCACAATCTATTTCAGATAAACAAGGTTTGGGATATAACAAACATCTTAGAAATAAAAGGAAGAAGAAAGTATAAAAAACTGAAGCTAAGAAAAATCTTAGTTTATTATATTTCAAACCAAAACCAGTTGTGAAATTTCAAAAGAGAAATGTCAAGACTATCAAAATATGGGTTCCTAAAACAAATAATAACTTGATTAGGAACAAATACATTCAGCAATTCATGAATAATGTACATTTTAATAACAATTATATATATAAAGGGGATACCGGACCCAAATGGGTTTGGACTCCTAAGACCTAACTCTTAGGACCCTATAAAAAGTGGGTACCATGAACTTAATTCTATGTTTGCAGGTCCCACTGAAGAAAAGAGGAAAGTGGATATTGGACAGTGGTTGCTCAAAGCATATGACGGGAGACAAGAGCTTACTAACAAATATTAAATACTCAGATGGTGGCTCAGTCACTTTTGGAGACAATTCAAAAGGTTATATCATCGGCAAAGGCGATGAAATCACATATCCAGGGGGAGATCCTATACTTGAGTTTTTATATTGTCATCAATCAAAAAGGGGGAGAATGTTGAGTCACAGCTTCTATGAAGATTTTGATTGCTGACAACAATATTAAAGCGATCGACAAATCAAGACGTACATATGGTACTCTAGATTATACGTTGATTATTTGATGTTATAATAGTAATAAAATTGTCAAAATCTATCCTCAAATAATCATGCACAAAATATAATATATATATATACACATTTATATAGGTTGTGCACTTTATTGTGCAACTTAACAGAGACCGGTCGACCGGTCCAAAAATGAACGGTCGACCGTTCCTGTTGAATGTGCACAATAAACGTGCACACATGTACATAACGACTATATTTTTAAAAAACCTGTCTACCGGTTAGTTTTTGACCTGTCGACCGTTTTTAAACAGAGAACAACTTCTTCCAAAAGACACATCTTTCTTCAATGGTTGCGTCTCTTCTTCTTCATCAATGATCATAACTTTTGACTGCAACTTTTCACCAAGGGTTATAACTATTTTCTCTCTATAAATACACATCAATATCATTGATTAAAATAACAAGTTTTATTAAGATTATATATGCTTTCTATCTATTCTTTGAATTCACTTGCATTCAAAAAGCTCTAAACTACTTTCATTCCTTATTGAATCATTGACACTATCTAATATATTTTGATTCAATAAGCAATATAAATTCCATAATCTTCACAAACATCATTCACAATTTGAGGATAAGATTATAGGAAGAGTGTACTACAAGTGACAAATCCGTGTTTACAAGAACACAAGTTGTCAACAACAATTGTAATTGTTTTTGTTGAAGTCCTCAGTATTGTAAGAGGCAAGTGTTGAAGTCCTCAGTGTTGTAGAGGCGTGAAATCCCGTTCGGCTGTTCGGGTAATTGTAAACCTGTTCCTCCGGGTGAAGCGAGGTTGTAATTAGTGAAAATCCAGATAGTAGTCTGGGACTGGACGTAGGACGGTGCTCCGAACCAGTATAAAAATCTCTGGTGTGATTTTTCTATTTTTTTATTTACAATGCTATTATCATCTATTTCTGCATTTGTATTGTAATCCATATTACACGATCCGTGTATACTATATTAGCACATATAATTGTATACACACCGAACTTTCAAGGAGTGCCAAACTGGAGAATAGAACATCCTGAAAAAGAACTCCATAATGAACCTGATATCCAACATCTAAAGACAAGAGAAACCTGCAAAATGAACCTGATATCCTATCTCCTAAAACCTGTATCTGAAACAAGACTAGGGAAAAACAATTAGAATGATACATATATATGTATATTTATATAGAAAATATACATATATATGTATTTATAAGGAATGAAATAAAACCTAAATAAGATTAACAGGACAAATACTAAAGAAATGAATAAACCGTAAGCAAAAAACCAAACAGAGACTAGAACAAAAATTGAGATGGATCAGACTTATTTATCTTTAGTCATAAGTAAGCTATGATTTAAAGTGAGATTAACATATGGATTTGGAAAAATATTAATGATACTATTATTAGTGCTACAAAAGTTATTACTATGTTTAAAAAATTAATATTATAACTAACCTTGTTAAGATACCGTTTGAAAAGAATATTTTTAGCAAATTTATATTTGGGATTAGAAATCCAATTAAAATAAAATGTAGAAATTAAAAAAATCAATTTGTTAAGATGACTATTATTATTATCATTAAAAATTCTTTGATTTCTCTCAAACCAAATAAACCAACTGATAATAATAAATAAAGTGTCTAGTAAAAATCTAATATCTTTATTGAAATTGAATCTATAATTTTTCCAGTAGAATTCACAATCCGAAATTTTATTTATTAAATTAAAGTTAAAAAATTTAAGAGTATTAATAAGGATGTAATTAGAGTCCAAACAATCATAATATAAATGATTAAAAAACTTAGCTTTAACATATATACATATACACATTTATAGGTTAATAAGTTTTTATATTTAAAATTTAAAATGTAAACATGCATGTTTGTTACACAATTATATGTGTGTGTGTGTTTGTGGATGTGTGTGTGTGTGCGTGTGTATGTATGTACGTGTGTGCGTATATGTATGTGTGTACTGTTATCCGCAACTACCGGAAGGCCCATTTAATCACGAGAACCCCAAGACCCCCAAGGCCCAAGGCCCTATCTTTGACATATTAATATTAATATGAAGGCCTACATGCCACATTGCCTCATCCCTTCCACACTTTGTCCACATTCTCCTTTTGTTTGATATACTATGTTGGATTGTAGTATATATAGAGGAATTGGTACAAATATTCCCCGGTGTGGGACTTTGTATAATGCTTTCTTCTTTCCAAATCTCTCCACTAACTCATTATTTCTAATAATCCCCCACATGAATGAGCAGTTGTTCTTAGTTTCATGAACCATTTATCGTATCGGTTAAAGTAGCACATGGGCCTTGAACTTTACTAGTGTTTACCTATTTGAATTACAGGCGTATCAGTAGACATAGAATGTCCTTGAACTGTAAGCCTTTTGCGTAATTCTAAAATAGATAACACACGACAAATATTTCTTATAATCCTTCGTTCTCTGTATGTGTTCATTTTTGCCTTGAACACCTGCCTGGTCTCATAAGTGCTTAGAGAATTTGGCCTCATGATTCTCTTTGAAGCGGCGCCTTCGCACTTACGTAGGTGATTCTGTAAAGGGTATTCACAATTCCTCAAGTGCATACATCATTCAAAGTATCAATACTTATCCTATTTTCCAACAAATAAAGCACTGATTTTATCATAGGAATGGTTTGTGTGTAACAGTGCCGTCAAGTTTCTCTTAAACTTAGTTGTCCCTTTGAACCTAGATCTTGGGATCTCCAGTCAACTAGGTGGGGTTTCCACTAAAAAAAACTTTTATTCTATGGGCCTTAACCCCATTCCCATCGATAAGGTTTGAAATTTCTCTCTTGGAAAGCCTTTTGTTAGTGGATCCGCTATGTTATCTTTAGACCTTATGTAGTCTATAGTGATAACTTCATTAGAGAGAAGTTGTCTTATTGTTTTATGTCTACGATGAATATGCCTAGATTTACCATTGTATAGTGTACTATTAGCTCTTCCAATTGCTGATTGACTATCACAATGTATACATATTGGAGGCACATGTTTGCTCCAATTTGGAATGTCGTCCAGGAAACTTCGAAGCCAGTCTGCATCTTCTGTAGTCTTATCTAGTGCTATAAACTCTGATTCCATCGTAGATCTAGCTATACAAGTCTGTTTAGATGATTTCCATGATATTGCTCCATTTCCTAATGTGAACACATATCCACTTGTAGATTTTGTATCTTGTGAACCAGTTATCCAATTGCATCACTGTATCCTTCCAATGTTGAAGGATAGTTTGTGTAGTGCAGACCACAGTTCTGCGTATACTTTAGGTATCCTAGAACTCTGATTATCGCTTTCCAATGATGTTTACCAGGATTGCTGGTAAATCTACTCAGTTTACTTATAGCGTATGCGATATCTGGCCTAGTGCAGTTCAAAACATACATGATACTTCCTAGTATACGAGAGTATTCAAGTTGGTAGATACCATCACCGGTGTTCTTTACCCAATTTTGGTTCATATCTACTGGTGATTTTGCAATAGTTATATTATATTGCTTGAATTTTTCTAGTATCTTACCAATGTAATGTGATTGGGATAATGCATATCCTTGTGGTGTTCTCAAAATTTTGACACCCAATATCACATCAGCCAGTTCTAGGTTTTTCTTATCGAATCTAGAGGATAACATATTCTTTGCAGATGTTATTATGGCTTTGTTATTGCCTAGGATTAGTAAGTCATCAACATAAAGACAAACAATGACATATCCAACATGTGTGTGTTTTATGCAGACATATTTATCTGATTCATTTATTGTGAATCCATTTGATAACATAGTTTCATCAAATTTCTCATGCCACTGTTTTGGAGCTTGTTTAAGGCCATAAAGCGACTTTACTAATTTGCATACTTTATTCTCATTTTCGGAGCTAAGAAATCCTTCAGGTTGCTTCACATATATTTCTTCCTCTAGTTCACCATTCAAAAATGCAGTTTTTACATCCATTTGATATATTTCTAAATCAAGTATGGATGTGATTGCAATAAGTATCCTAATTGATGTTATTTTCGTCACTGGTGAATATGTATCAAAATAGTCTAGGTCTTCCTTTTGTCTGAATCATTGGACTACAAGATGAGCTTTATACTTGTCTATTGAACCATCGGGTTTCAATTTCTTTTTAAATACCATTTATTACCTAAAGTCTTGCATCCTTGAGGTAAATCAACTAACTCCCAGGTATGGTTAGCTATAATGGATTCAATCTCATTGTTAATAGTCTCTTTCCAATAAGGGGCATCGCTGGAGGACATAGCTTGTTTGTATATCAATGGATCATCTTCCAACATAAAAGTGTAGAAGTCTGGTCTAAAGGTCCTAGAGGTCCTTGACCTTTTGCTCCTTCTTCATTCCTCCACTTGTTGATCAACACTACTTTGTCGAAGTTTATTTTGTTCAGTATTCTCAAGAGAATCAGTAAATTCATCTTCTCTTGGTCTCTTTTGAGTATCATTGTCAGTACCCTGTTTTAAACGGAATATATGTTCGAAAAATCTTGCATTTCTCGAGTCGATGATGGTATTTTCATGAATATCGTCAATTTCAGATTTGTGTACTAGAAATCGATAAGCGGCACTGTTTTATGCATATCCATTGAATACACAATTGATTGTTTTGGTCCAATTATGACCTTCTTTGGTTTAGGTATCTCTACTTTGGCAAGACACCCCCACACTTTTAAGTATTTGTAGGATGCCGGTCTGTTTTTCCAAAGTTCGTGAGGAGACTTGGATGTTTTCTTTCGTGGTATTTTATTTAAAATATGGTTTGCCGAAAAATAGCTTCTCCCCAAAAGTTATCTGGCAAGCCAGAACTGATTAATAAAGCATTCATCATTTCTTTAAGAGTTTTATTTTTCTGTTCGGCTATACCGTCGGATTGAGGTGAATATGGTGCTGTAGTTTGGGGTATAATGTCGTGCTCAGCGCAGCATTCCTCAAAAAGAAATTCATATTCTCCTCCTCTATCACTTCTTAAAGCTATAATTTTCCTGTTGAGTTGATTCTCAACTTCTTCTTTATACTGTTTAAACATATCGAATGCTTCATTCTTGCTTCTAAGGAGATACACATAGCAGTACCTAGTACAGTCATCAATAAACATAATGAAATACCTTTTTCCACCTCTAGTTTGACACATTTTCAAATCACATACATTAGTGTGTATAAGGTCTAGAGTTTCAGTTTCTCGTTCAACATGATGAAACGAGGTTCTTGTCAATTTTGCTTCTGCACAAATTTGACATTTATAGTTGGAGTCTATGTTACATTTTGGTATACATTCTAGATTAATCATTTTTCGCAGTGTATCAAAATTCACATGCCCTAATCTGGAATGCCATATGTTAGAAGAGTCAACAATATAAGTAAAAGATTCACTTTTATTCATATCAGTATTTGGTACAATAGTTGTTACATTTGCTTTGAATAAACCATCACGTACATATCCTCTTCCTACATACACTCCATTCTTTGATAATACAAACTTATCGGCTACAAAGGTTAATTTGAAACCATGCTTGCTAAGCAAGGACCCTGATATCAAATTCTCGTGGATTTCTGGAACCTGAAGAATATCACTCAAAGTAAGCTATTTTCCAAAAGTTAGTTTTAGCACAATTTTTCCCTTGCCTTCGACCTTTGATGCAGATGAATTGCCCATGAAAAGTTGTTCATCATCAGTTGCAGTTTTATAGGTTGTAAACATCCATTTATTAGCACATATGTGTCGAGTGACACCTGTGTCTACAAACCATTCCTTTGAATTACCAACAAGGTTGCATTTTGATATTACTGCACATAAATCCATATCAAAAATGCTATCTGTAACTTCAGCCTTATTTTCTTCTGATTTCTTCTTTTTGGGAGCGCGACATTCGGCTGCTTTATGCCCCTTCTTTCCACAGTTATGGCAAGAACCCTGAAATTTCTTTTTCGACTTCTGAGACGCATTCTCACATTTTCTCTTGTTAGATTTGTCTGACTCAACAACATTTACTTTGGCAACCATATTTTTGGAGATCTTTTTTTTTAGAATTTCTATTATCTTCCTCAATTCGCAGACGAACTATGAGTTCTTTCATTGTCATTTCCTTACGCTTATGCTTAAGGTAATTTTTGAAGTCCTTCCATGATGGAGGAAGTTTCTCAATGGTTGCGGCAACCTGGAAAGATTCGCTAAGTATCATCCCTTCATCTTGCAGTTGACGAATGATCAGTTGTAGTTCTTGAGTCTGGTTGATCACAGTTTTTGAATCTACCATTTTGAAGTCGACAAATTTGCCAGCGATGAATTTCTTCATGCTGCATCTTCAGTTTTGTACTTTCTATCCAAGGCCGTCCAGAGTTCCTTAGATGTTGCAACAATACAAATACATTGCAGAGGCTATTATCCAGACCATTCAGAATATAGTTTTACACATAAAGTCCGAATTTTTCCAGACATTTGCGGCCTCCACTTTGATTGCATCGGGTTCGAGTTCGCCAACTTCAGGAGCATCTTCGGTTAGAAACTTGGCGAGGCCTAATGTTGTTAGATAAAACAACATCTTCTGTTGCCAATGCTCGAAGTCCGTCCCGTTGAACTTTTCTGGCCTTTCTCCATGAGACAGTGCCATTATCGGAAGCAGAGGTGCCGGTTGAGCATTTGTCACCGTCTGCGTTGGTGCAGCGTTACTGTTGTTGCTATTTTGAGACATCGTCCTCTACAATAAGTAATATTGTTTCAAGAATGTTATCCGCAACTATCGGAAAGTGTTACGAAACCAACTGTAACTTCAGTAACAGCTACAAAATAATGCAGAAATAGCAACGACAAAAATTGTCACTAATTTGTCAATTAATTTTGAGAAATTGTAACTTCAGTAACAGCTACAAAATGCGTAACTAGATCAGTATGAAAGGTATTACCGATTAAAGCGTCCGATTCCAGTTGAAACTGTTTACTTGAAACAATATTGCCGCCGTACGTAGTTCACGGGTGTTAGCAATTTGTTTCCCAGGATGAAACGGACCAGCCCTGCAGCGTGGTGGTTGCAGACGGAGCATCGACTAATTTGTCAAAATTGTCACTAATTTGTCAACAATAATGCAGAAATAGCAACGACAAAAATTGTCACTAATTTGTTAATTAATTTTGAGAAATTGTAACTTCAGTAACAGCTACAAAATGCGTAACTAGATCAGTATGAAAGGTACTACCGATTAAAGCGTCTGAGTCCAGTGGAAACTGTTTCCTTGAAACAATATTGCCGCCGTACGTAGTTCACGGGTGTTAGCAATTTATTTTCCAGGATGAAACGGATCAGTCCCGCATCGTGGTGGTTGTAGACGACGCGTCGACGAACTGAAGAGATTACAGTAATTAGAACAGAGATCTTGCAGGAAGAAGGTATAAAAATTGAGAATGAAATGAAAATTAAAATTCTCGGATTCTGGCCGCCTATTTATAGGCTGGAGGAGGTGCCTATTCGGAGCGGTCGTGCCTGTTGCAAAGGTGGCGACCCTTAAACCAAGAGCAGTAACCGTTGTGTATGCGCTTCTAGAAGGAAATGGCCGCATCTGGTTACCGTTCAAACGAACAGACGCGTCCGATTGAAAATAGCCATTTTGGCATATGCAGGCCCATGCGGCAGTCTGTGGCCCATTTAATCACGAGACCCCCAAGAGCCCCAAGGCCCTATCTTTGACATATTAATATTAATTTGAAGGCCTACACATGCCACATTGCCTCATTCCTTCCACACTTTGTCCTCATTTTCATTTTGTTTGATATACTATGTTGGATTGTAGCATATATAGAGGAATTGGTACAAATATTCCCCGATGTGGGATTTTGTATAATGTTTTCTTCTTCCCAAATCTCTCCACTAACTCATTCATTTCTAACATGTATGTGTATGTGTATATCTATGTGTGTATATGTATGTGTCATATGCATACATATACAGACACAATTTTAAAACCTTAAAAAGATAGTTCTTTAAATTACCAAGCTCATTATATATATATATATATATATATATATATATATATATATATATATATATGGGGGCCAAGGAAAATTCAAAGTTGTTCGTCCATTTTTTATAAATAACATTATTACAAGCTTGAGAAAAAAGCTCCTCAAAAGTTTTGGCAAATATACCTATAGTCCATAATCACTCAACTAGTTGTGCAAGGCAATCATATGGTAACTCATAAAACCCAGGATACATATTTCAAGACTACACTGACCAAACTGAAGCAAGAGCTTCCCATATGACAAACCTAATACACATAACAGGATTCACTAACCAAACTGAACCATAAACACTTCCACTATGATAAAAGAAACCTGACCTAAAAACCACTATGACACAAAGAAGTCTGACCCCAAAATACTAATGCAACAACAATATTATATTATGGACTGCCAAGAAAGCTCCAAACATGGGGACTAAAATTCTACCAAGCTAGTTGGCACCAATATTCTAAAAGGCAATGCAATAAGCTAAAGGTGAAGAAAACCGTAAGTGAGCAACTCGAAGGCAGTTTAGGCACCAAAAGCAAACTCAAAAGGATACATTTCCATTGCAAAGCAATCAACAGGGTATTCAATGAAGATGCAGGAGAACAGATCGGGCAAAAGAAACTCAGACGTGGAAATAAATCACCAACTCACCAGAAACAAAAACCTCACATGAACAAAACAACCAGTGGAAGCTTGCAAAGGCCCAAAGCACTCCTAAATTCCTAAAGAACCAAACTTTCAGCAGCAAAACCAAAACTGTAAGAGAAAATCGCGGAAGAACAAACTGCCTCTTCAACAGCCAAACCAACATAAAATAACAAATTTCAGGATAACTGAGCATAAATAGGGCTGAAGTGGGCTAGCTTTGATAGAATAGAAACAGGAGATGGAGGAGAAACTAAATAGGACGGAGTTTAAGAAAGGAAGAAGGCGGGAAGATGCCAAATGAACTTATAGGCTTGCAACAATAAGAAAAACTAGGGTAGAAAGAAGGCTCAGAGTGAAAGGAGGCTAAATGAAAGAAGAGAGTTGGATCGGTTATGAAGGGGAATGGGAAAAAAGTGGCGATTATAGAAAGATGAGGGGAACCCTAGCCGCCATTGACATGGATTTCCTTTTATGTTATTAGGGACGCCGCCACACACATGCATATTAAAGGACGCACGCCTTTTATAGTAAATTGTATTTTTTCAATTTTAATATTTAGGCAGTAATAAAGATGTATATATGTAATGTAATCATAATTATGCAACACTATGTATAAAATATACACCTTAAGTATGATGTGATCATAAATCATAATTGTCACATATGCTCCCCGTATTATTTAGTTTATGGGATATTATATTATAGTATACTTTATTTCCTTATCATATCACATTGAAATATTATACATGTAATTACAATGTAGCGTGTCTATGAATAAAATTTATTAAATATTGGAGTTGAGATTAAAATAAAATTAATTTCAAAGCATAAAATTATTTATTTCAATTTTAAACAAAATAAAAAAATTAATTTAAAAAAGCATTAAATTTTGTTTAATGTGACCGCATAATTCATGATAACACATATTAAAATTTAATGCAAAATTAATAAAATGATTTTTTTTTTTTTGAAATTTCTCCTTTTTACCCTGAATGCACCTCATCCAACATGGCTAACTTAGCTTATATTAAAATATAGTTACATTATATTAAGCTTTGGCCATTGTATTCGGAAATGGTTTAGACTATAAAATTGACTTGTATTAAATTTGACTAAGATATACATAGACAATTTCTAAACTACTTCATGTACACACTACATCACCTGTTTTCATTACTCATCTTCCCCACATATGTACACTAGTAGCCATATCTATTTCTATTTCTATTTCATTTTTCATAATCTCATTGTTCACTCATGGTATGACAAAACAGTCCTTGCTATTTTAACAAATTCAGATATTTCATCAAACCTATCAGATGCCTTTACCAAATGCTTGTTATGATTGGTTAAAATCTAATGATTGACATCAATTAATGTGCCAATGTCTTCAAGAATCTTAACTATCAATAATAACGTCTTATTTGAAGCAATTTTGTTTTCTGAATTGTATCAAAAAGCAAGGAACTCAAGTGATGTTTCTGATCAATGTGCCACCAAATGACCCTTGTAACAACCCACACTTCCAAACACTCCGATTCAACACCTAAGAGCGACGTTCGAACTTGCATCATGCCAAGAAGTATAGATCGTTAAGTTTTTAATGGTTTATATGGTACAGAGATAAATATAAACTTTGAATATTCTACGCTTTCAGATCTCATAGTGGAAGGAATAATATATAAATATTGAAGTAAACCATCTTTAAAAAACAACAGTGGTCCATATAAGAAAGTGTAAACAAAGTTACTAATAATATCCAATAGAAAATATAAATGATAGGGTGACAAATATAATAAGATATGTATGGGATGACTACAAGTAAAACGACTTCAAAGTGCAAGGTCATCTCCTTCTCATACCTTACTCCTCTTGTCGCACCACCCTATTACCTTGTCAACCTATAAGTGGTATAAAGAGAGAAATATAGAGGGGATTAAAAAAAGTCCAATGAGCAAGAAATATCACTAATGATATGGTGCTGATAGGCAATTAAATTGTCATTTATAATCCACATGGCCTAAGGATGTTTATTTTTATGTGTATGTTACATCTAACGAGTTAGCCAATTGACACAATATATGATAACAACTTATAATACATCAAAAAGCCAATAATGGTCCACAAATATTTCCTCCTAAAGATTGGATATCCAGTACTGGATAATCCCAGCAATGAATCAATTATACAGTCTCGATGGTAAACCGCTTAACAATAGATTTGAGTAAACGATCTCAATGGTAAACTGCATAAGTTGCACACACCAAGTATACAATCACGATGCCTAGGTACACATCGAGTATATAATCTTGATGGTATACTGCCTACCAAAGCATCGAGTAAACAACCTCAATGGTAAACGTGTCATATGCCTTATATCATTAAACCGAAGAGTAAAGGGTCAAATAATACAGCTCCCTTATGGTACATTTGCATGAATGGTTGTAAACCCTATAATATGGATATCTCTGTTTCTTTTTCCTCACAGTTCGCAAGTCATGATATGTAATAGAGGTGCTAATAATGATAAGAGCAACTAATTGTGATACAATCACTTACTACGTTGAGTATCACGTTATACAACATCATAAAGCGCTTGATCTCTAGAACTCCAACAAAATAGGAAATGAATCCCCAAAGCTATCTTACTTAACCTGCAACGGGTGTAGGTTCAACCAAGGCTATCTATGGTCCTCAATCGACTGAATATATATGGTCAGTCAATTGGTTTCCTATTATATTTTTCTTGATGGTATAACGATCGACTGGATAAATTAAATCAGTCGATTCCTTAAGCGTTCAATCGACTAATGTCTTATAATCAATCGATTGATTGCTTGTAACCTTTTTTCAACAGGCCATCAGTCAACTGTTTAAGTCCAATCAGTCGAATCTTTAAGGTTTTAATCGATTGATGACTTATAGTTAGTCGACTGGTCGACCAGAAAATTGACTATTTCCTCTAGTTGGACTCGAGTTTTCCCAACATTTTCTCAATATCAATCAGTCATTCAAACTTGGTCAATCGAGCGTTTGCCTGGGTATAGGTTTTTCAACATTTTTAACTTGTTTTTATCTGGTTTGAACCATTTATCATTTAATTTTATATCTGAATTTCAAGTATAACTTTTGAATTCGTATGATCTCACTTTCAAATAATGATATATATATATATAAATATGTATATATAAATACAACCTTTATTATATCCCAACTTTTGTGCAATTTATCCAATTGACCGTTTAAAATATTCTACGGTCCATTTATATACAAATTGACTTTTATTCACCTAAGCTAAATCATATATATCACATAGAATCAGGTTACATGACTTTAAGGGTGAATTATCATTCAAAATAGCCTCTTCTAATTTATATGGATTTCTTTTTTCAAATTAGTGTTCTAGGATTTTCCAATTTACCCAATCCATTTAAATCATTAACTCAATTTCAAATCATATTTAAATTTAAATAGATACACAAGTAAAATTTAAATGCTAACCTAACAACGTAATCATTCCATAGATAAATCCACTCACCTCTATGCTTTGTTTTTAAGTAGTAATCTTCGAATTCTCCCATTTTGATTTGATTTCCCCTATTCATTTGGCTTGCAAGCATTTTGATTTGATTTCCTCTTTAATTTGATTTGCTATTTTTATTTGTATATTTGATTTAGAATTGAGAAAGAAAAGTAAAAAGAATAGAATTTTTAGATCTAGATTTAGCGGTGGCTACAAATGAAGAAAAATGAACATAAGGTAAGCTAGGTTATATATCCTTCCAATTTATAGCCAAAAACCTAAAATCCGACCCACTTCGGTCGAAAAAGCGCGCTATTGTAAACAATCTGTATCTTTTTCATCTGTGTCCATTTTTGACAATTTCTACACAAATTTCGGATAGAAAAATCTACTTGATGCAATAGAAAATCTGATTCCCTAAATTCCTTTATTTGTAAAAATTAATTTTTCAGCTTTATGTAAAATTACCAACATGCCCTTTTTAATTAATTAATTTTTTATTAAAAATCCCAAGTGTTACATTGTCTTCTATAAAATAATTTTGTCCGCAAAATTCCAAGGGCCAGAAAAATATAACTCGTTTTACTTAGCTATACAATAACAACCATATATATGTGCAATACATACACTCAAACCATTCCACACATATAGCGTTCATATTAAGCATATTCAGTCCTAGCAAAATGGGTAGTGATACCCATATGGATACCAACAATTACCTAAATATAGGCAACAATATATAATAATGGCAAAATTGGTGCAAATAAATAATATTCATTCATTAAATCAACATGTGTCATATGTACGGCAAGTGATAAATACCAAAATACTAATGCATGTAAGATCATGACATATAGACATTGATGCAAACATCCTAAAATATATTGATAATTTTTACATGTATGCAACATGGTATACAATAAAATCAAGCAATATGGGAAAACACAAATCATGCAAAAAAGCGTACACCATCCAATTTCCTATGTTAGCTAAGCAAAAAAATAAGTAAAATATACCAGAAAAGACTGAGGGATGGGAAGCTCTAATATTCTCCTCTGCTTTCCAAGTGCTATCCACTTGATCATTTTTCCACTGGACTCTAACCAGTTTAACTACTTTATTTCAAAGCCTTTTCTTATGCTCAATAATGTGGGTAGTAGGTGCATAACGAGCAAGTGACTCTCTCTCCACTTCAACCTCCTCTAACTGAATTGGCTTGACCATGGTAGCTAAATAGTGTAAGCAGTTTCTCAAGTGAAATTGATGTAAGACATCATAAACCCTCGTTAACTTTTTAGGAAGCTTCACCCTATATGCTTGCTAACTTCCCTACTCTTTCCAAAATCGAAAAAGTCCCTACAAATCTTGACGCTAACTTTATCGAACTACCAAAATTCATAACATGTCTTAGTGCTCAGACCTTTACAAAAACCATGTCACTATTGCGAACTCCAATTCTTTGCATCTCTTGCCAACATATGACTTTTACCTGTCATGCACGGTCTTCATTTCCCTATAGATCAAATTAACTTTCTTCGAAGTTTCTTCGATCATGTATGGCCCAAGAAAAATCTTATCCTTAGTGTCTGGTTCCAATGGTAGTATGGGATGTAAAGAAGCTTAGAATAATGAGGTAAAGCTAGTAGAGTCAAGGAGTGAGGACCGATAGGATTGTACATGGACATAGAGGATAAGATCAAGAGGACTTAACCAGAGTTAGTTGTTTCAGCTTAGCACATGTGTTGGTTATGTATAGTTGTAAAACATATATATTGAATATCATGGTTAGTTATTCAATGTATTAGTAGATGCACAAGTACATTTTGTTATGATATATGGGTACGAAACTCATATGAGTATGCTAAGGTAGGCATGGGCTAGATTGGAAATCACCACCGTACCTTATCTGAATTTTGAGGGTGAAATTCCTTTAATGGGGGCAAGCATGTAACATTCCATAATTAATAATTAATTCTTGAAATAGGAAAGTAAATGGTAAAATCATAGAAATAAATAAGAAATACGGTGAAGCATTTGGGTGTACACTTGCTTGCTATATGAGGCTGGGTATATATGATAAATAGAAAAGGGAAATGAATAAATGGGGAAAAGGTTTAAAGGACCACAACCCAAATTATGGTGGGACAATAAACATATTTTTTATACTCATTTCTTCATTTCATTGTACTTAACAATAAAATAAAAGATTGAGAAGCAGATTAATGGTATAGCCTAAAAAGAGAAAATAAAAAGAAGAAGTAAATGTAAGCTAAAAGAAATTACAAAGATTAAAACAAGATTATTCAAAGATCTAGGTGAGTAATACTAAACCATATAACATTTTAATTATGCATGAAATTGGCTTTGATTTTATATGGTACTATTCGTATGAGTTAGTGTTTGAATGAGATAAATGATGTTTGAATGAATGCTTTGGGTTTCTTAAATGCGTTTTGCTACTCTAATGGGTATGTTATGGAACTTTACTATAATGTTTTAATCATAACTTTAGAAATGGGTTTTAAATTGGAGAATTTTCCCACTTTGAAATAATTAATTACGGATTTTTGAAGGAAAACATCCGGTGAATAAATAAAAAATGCATTAAAAATGGGAACATGAGTAAAACGTGTTAATATAATTATTCAAAATTTCTAGAAATTTATAAATATTTTCTTGCCAAAATTTTGTCACAATAGAATTAAAACTATGCAGATCGAAGGCAAATATGTAAAGAATCAAAACTTACTATGTACATAAACAAGTTGGAATTAATATTAATTTATAAGAGGACAAGATCCCATATAAATATTAAAAAGATCAATAAAGGACACCGTCACTAACTAAAAGTGAAGTTTGAACATACCAGATGCGACATGTGTAAATGTGGGAAAAGTTGTGTTAGAATTTGTCTGTTGCAGAGCTGAAGTGGCAACTAATGTAAAGAAGACAAATGGGTACCTAAGGCCGAAGGTGGTGAATTTCCTAAACGAGCTTGTTGACTTTTGAGGATAATCAATACAACATATAAGACTATTGTGCTAAAGGATGAAATATTGGTAAAAGCCAGAAGTCAAAAGGCGTAGGATGAAAACTGCGTCGAAAACTGAAAGGTACTTCAAGCGAACTATGTTGCAATATGAGTGAGGGACATAAAGGAATTGCACCACAATATGAGTGAGGATCATGAAGGAAATGGATCAAAATACGAGTAATGGTGCAGAAGGCCAAAAGTCGAAAGGTACATGAAGGAATTGAGCCGCGATATGAGGAAAGGCAAGGTTGTACTGTGTCGAAACTGAAAGTGGCATACTGCACCGAAGAAGAAAAGGCGAGGTTGTACTGTGATGAAATCAAAAGAGATATAGTGTTACAATACGAGTAAGGGGAATGGTTGTACCATGCCGTAATAGCCTATACAATTGAAGCCTAATTAATGAATAATTAGGTAAAGCTTGGGGAGCTAAAGATAACTAAAAGAAAATCAAGAAACTACAAATGAATGCGGATTCAGAAGGGCTATTAACGTTGAGTAGGGATGCTCACTTGAACACACTACCTTAGGAAGGAAAAGGAGAGGAATTATTCTTCCAAAGGGACGTGGACTTACCAGTAAGTTTTCGCTTTCGCGGGAGTGTTTATAACTCTCTTATGGGGTTCAAGCTTAAGATAAATACATGAACTACCTATGCTCAGTAGTATAGGACTAAAGAAACAAAACTGCTTAGGGTTGTATTTGTAGTATAAATAAAGAAAACCAAGGCTGCTTAGGTTTGTACTTTTTAGTACAAAATTTAAAACCGAACTACGTAGGGATGTACTGTGCAACACGAAAAGATAAGCCAAAACTGCATAGAAAGCACTTTGGAGGAAAATAATGAAGCTCTGCATGATTAATCTGTGCAATAGTCGAGACTGATGGAAAACATAATTTATTGGGTTGCCATGCATAAATCCATAAGGGATTTCGGGAATAGCCTAGAGATAATTTATAACTTGCATGAGGTAGTTTGTTGTTTTATGCTTTTGTCAAATAGTCAGGGGAAAACCCTTTCGCACTTTTGCGGCATAGTCTCACTATATCGCGTCTTTAGGTTAATGTATTACTCGTATTAATTTTTTTTATCTGACCCATGTTTTTATTATTTTTTCCCGCATAAACTCATTGTACTCACTTGAGTAAGCTTGTTTTATAGTTGCACACGGAAAGATTGGAAAAGAACAACTGCAGCCAATCGAAGACGGAAGTAGGAGGCTTGACGCAAATAATAGTCACTTTGATTTTCGCTATTTACGTGTTCATATCAACATCTTCATATGTCAAACATGGCATTCTATTTATGTTCTATTGTATTTGACCCTTGCATGGGGACATTTGAGATGTATTCAAAACGTAACGACTCTTAATATTATCATGTGTAATGAAAATTTGTAGTTGCACTTTTTACTTAGATTGTTATATACATATATACTAAACTCAATTTCGTTGTTTAAAAATAATTCTAGTGATGACTATAGCATCATTGATTCTCATATCAAGTCTCATAGTGTGGGATGTTACAGATGGGGTGAAGAACTATGAATTACAAGTCCCTTCGTCAAAGAGTGAGTGGATGGACTTATATAAGATAACGAGTTCCCTTATCGAAGAGTGAATGGATAGACTTGCCTTAAACTTTGAGCCGTTCATCGAAGAATGATTGGATGGACTCAATATAGATTTACAATCATCTTATCCGAAGCTTCATGGTATGAATACCTATTGATTTAGAATGACATGATATAGGATTAATTATTATACTTAGTCTAGTCAGACATGCTTATGATGTGATGTTGAGAGATATCAACCAATTAATAAGAAAGGATTCGACCAGAATTGCACGAGAGCATAATATATGATTTATTGATGGTATATGAATCCCACATGAATAGTGGATGATCACGATTCATGATGACAAGAATACGAGTCCTTGATCCTGATGGGTCTAGAATGACCCTTGAATTACATGTTAGTCTAAGAGAATTGAATGATTCACCATAACTGGTTTAGTAGATAAACCGAAGATACACGTGATAATTTGCCAACATTGACACATATTCTTGATCAAAGTAGGCTTTGAATCCACAAAAGCATGCTTTATGAAGCATGTATTATCAAAAAAAATTCCATAGTGTTGTAGTTGGCTTAAATCAAAGAAATTGTACTAAAAATGGATTTGGAAGCTTTGAAGATGTCAGCATTGAAGAATGAAGTGAACTCAAGAAAGCTAGATATGTTTTAGAGGTGTAAAACTGACTGGTTAAAAAACAAATCAGTATTGATCGATGCCGATTGGTTGAATGGGATTGAGAATTATAGGTCCAATGCTAGGGGAGTACTGACTCTTGACTGTAGATGTTTCTACTTGCAAGTTTAGAGAAAAAGACAAGCCTTGAAAGAGTAAAATGATCGACACGATCAAAACCAATCAATGCCAACCAAAACTGATCGTTATCGAATAAAATCGATCGGTATCGATTGGTCCTTGATGGGAAAGTTGGTCATTGAAGATCCAAAGCTTGAAATATTAATTAAATATGAATAAAGATTGTAGAAATAGGCAAGTAAACCCAATTGACGTCGATCAAAATCTATCAGCACCAATCAAAACTGGTTGATACAACCATTCAAAGTTGTTGATTTTGATGACTTCTTCGTGGTTAAAGTCTCGAATATAGATGTTTAATTGTTTAAATTTATTCTACTGATTATGGTGGAGGGATTTGCTTAAAATATAGAAATTTCATCAACCAGAAAAGGACTTTCAGAAAATCTACTTGACTTTTGGCCAACCCAAGATCTAAATGTTATATTTTGAGATTCCATTGTAAATCGAGGTTTATAGAAATGAGGAATCAATATAAGAAAACAACTAAGTAAGCAGCCTGTCAAAGGATACTTTTGGATGCGGATAACACCATATCCGCATCAAAAATTATTTTCGAATATCAAATATCTGTTTCCGTGGATACAGACGAATATCAGATAAATATCCTATCCGCCAACGACCGATAAATCAAGAAACATAAATGCAAAATTTTAGTTTAACATAATTTTTTTGTCAATCCCATTGATTATTAAAGTGTCAAAAATAAACAAATATGATTATAATAAATAGCTTTGGGTAGTTAATTTGCATTTAGTACATATAATATGAATTTCTAACTTAATAAAATAATAAATAAATATCTTTCATTCTACTAAATACATGTAACTTAAGCTATAATCTTGAAAAAACCCAAAGGATAATTTTCAGATGTGGATGTCTTCGTATTCACATTTGTTTTTCAAAATATTGGATATTTGTCCGCTTTTCGAATAAGGATGAGGACATATTTTAGATTTTTTTTATGTCCATTGACAGCCCTAAATGGACGTAGGATGGATATTTTGCCAAACCATTATAAAAATATTCTGTCCTTATACCGTTTTCTCTTTGATTTCGTACCTTTTCCATCGGTTTGTTGCATTTTAATCAATTTTGGGGTGTTATCCTTGAAGATGGACTAACACATATATAATTATATAAGTTTAATACATATGTACACACATTTTACTATTTTGGTTGTGTTAACTATCTATTGTGGAGTTGCTAATGAATACGGTTTATAGATAATCGAGAATGAGTAACTCAACGAAGATAGAAACTGGAATATAGAATAATAATGCTGGAGTTTAAACTAGAACTAGAAATTGCACTAGAGCTGATAGTGTAGCTATTCTTGGAGTTAGCTTTCTATTTGCAAAAAATATTGTCAAACACTCTAGTCTAATAAAAAACGAGATAAACTCGAGCAAAAATGAAATCGAAAATGAGAAAAGGCATGATTTTTAAAATGGGTTCGCCGAAGTATTCATGGGTACATCCACTATCAATTTTATTTACTTTCACAATCTAAGCCAAAGGTTCAATGATTTTAATACTAGAAATGATTAAGGAAGAGAATGTATGAGTCACATTGTCAAAAATCAGAATGAGATCAAAGGTATTCTTTTTAGCTGTAGGAGGTGTGTTTATAGTCGAAATTCTCCACAATAGTCGCCATCACGCGCTAGAATATGTAAGGAATCAAATCTGAGATTCTAAGCATGAAAAACGTGTCAAATTTGACAGTAAAAACCTTTTGGTACCGGATAGTTTTTGTCGGTGCTGAGAGTTTTTGCTTACTCTTTCTTTGAACCTTTCTTCACATTTACTTAAGTCTTGATACTTTGGATATCCGTTGAAAAAAATGTCCATCAACAGCATCATGTACCTACCGATTTTGTTCATCTAGAACTTGTCTTTTTCTTCAAAGTAGAAAGTATCATCAAGATTAGCACAAAGTGGGTCCCCTAAATTTCTAGACTAAATGGTACCAACTAGTTTTGATAAGTACCGACCGCTTTTGCCTTGTGCAAGACTTAGCCAAACTTCTATTGTTTCTTCCACCATTAACCTTGGCATTCCTTGATCTTCTTGATTCATTTCTTCATCAACTTGAATTGAGATATCACTTAGTCCAAATGTCGGATAACACTTGTCCCCAAACCAAAGTATGCTTTTGTAGCAACAAAGCATGCATTGGGCTGGGACAAGTGATAGGATTCCATCTACAAGGATGCCTTCGATCACTAAACTATTGCCTTGAGGCATTACATCCACTATAGGAATAGTGGCACTCACTTCATATAGTTGCTGAATCACATCATTTCTGTAGACATAAAAGTTGAATTTTTCATCTAAAGTCTTCTGTTACTGCTGAATATTTTTGAAAGCTACTCCATTCATCAATCAGGTAAAATTCTCTTCCTTTTAAGTCCTTTCAATATCGACCAGTTATGGTCGGTACTGGACGTATTTCTGAGTATTAAAATGAACACTTAAAAAAAAATTGAAGCTCCTCCACTCTTATTTTCCATGGCCCCATATTTTCAACCTTGTGATCCACATACCCATGATCGCCTTAACGATTTTGACACCCCCGCCTACTTTCTAACACTACTGTCATTTGAAACTACGTAACCTCTCATCACCGAGCACTTTAGCATGAGGACCGTTCAATTTTGACAATCTTTGTCATTGTCAAATCACAACTTTGAAAATAAGGTAGGTAGTCAATCTTGGTTTGGCGCCACCACCATCATGGCTTCACCGCCATTGACATCAATTTCATCATTGTCATCATCTCTTGGCTTTGTACACTATCATAAAGATTTGGTCATCGATCCATTCTCAAGCCCTCAACTACCTTTCTTCTCTCCTCTACAAATCTCAAGGAAAAATTTGGGTTTCTTGGAACCATTCTTGGATCTATTTCATTACTTGAGTGGACATGGTTGGGAGGATGAAGGTTTTCAAATATCTTTGAGTCTCGGTTGAGTATAGATCGATGGCTTAAGCCTCAATGTAACAATTCCAAGATGTCCTTACATCTAACACACTCTCGTGTATGATGGGTCCAAGCATCGCACTCTAGGGTTTTTTTGCCTCATCAATAGTCGAAATCATTTGTTACACTCTTGTAATTTTATAATGAAAGTCACCAGATTGCTCTGAACAACAATTCTACTATCATATCTTATGATAATGGGTAAAATCCAATGTACAATTCAGTCGTGTGGTGGAGCTTGTTTTTTTAGCACAACAGGCTATCTACATAGAGCGTTCCTATACACCATGCTAAGGACTCAAGGTACATACTGCATAGGTCAACACACTACACTACCCCCGGCCAGTGTATAAAACCCGATTGGTCAACATAAGTCGGCATCCATTGGATTGTCTATATTTGTACATGGGTTTTAATCAAAGAAAAGCATTAAATAAATCATACTTGAGGACGTTCATTATAAAGCTTTCAATTTACGATGGCAGACTGCATATTTTAGTTATGCCCTACTACCATTGGCCTATCTACTTCGTATCCTGTACCATCGAAAACAGGCTCATCCTCTGCCTTAGCTTGTTTTTCAATGCTGGCTTGGGTAAGGAATTCGATCACTCAAGAACTTCAAGTCACTCCTCCAGCAAAACTTCATAGCCTTGTCGATTCGGTAGGTGACCAACCTTTCCTTATGGCTTAGACAATCCCTTTGATGTTGTGGATTCCACAATTACCATCAAAGAACCAAGGATAGTATGTGAAAAACAAGGGATTCCCGGGGATGAAGTTCTTCTTCTCAGCCCAATCAAATAGCACAAGACCCTCTATCTGGTTATACTGCTTGTAACCGGTATATGTGTCTCTTTAAAGTTGTACTTCCCTTCAGTGACTTTTTGAAGTCCCTTATTTAAATATGGGGCATAAATCCATCACAAATACAAACATCTATGCCCTCTTAATCTCTATCTATATTATTTTCATGATGTATCTGGGTCGGTCGCCAACCTCTGATGAACTCACTATCCTATGCTTTTATAAGAGAGAAATTGACCACCCTCGTTGTTGATCATTAAGTCCTTTAACCGATGAAAGATTGTTGGAGGACTGCATAATAAAGAAGCTACTTCCAAGATGAATACTTCTTCATCTAATGCCTTGAAGGCTTTAATCATTTCAGGCTCTCGAGATGTAAGTTCTCCCATTTAACAGAGATCTATCACAATTCAGCCTTCTTCACCTAAGTGGCTAATCTCTTCTGTACCCATTACATATGTATTTTTATTAGGATGTGACCTACAGTTTCTAAAAAGGGATTGATCTGGCCTGAAGGCATACCTCGGTTATAATCACTAATGCTCTAGTTCAAACTCCTTTACAATGGTAAGAAAGTTAAGCCTGACCCAACTCTTTTTAGATATGTTCAAGGCACTTACTATCCTCCAGCTCCTCATGGGGTCTTCATGGAGACCGGGGAAGTCCCTAGTTCCGATAGCGATTAATGAGGGAAAGAAGGAGATTAGGAAGTAGAAGAGAATGTTACAAAGGAGGAGGGAAAAGAAGATAACAATATTGATGTGGGGGAACAGGTGAAGAGGAGAATATAGAAGAAGATGATGATGAAGAAGAGGGAGAAGGAGAGGTAGAGGGAGAAGAAGACGAAGACGAAGACGCCGATAAAAGCGAATCTTTTGGGGAAACAACCCCTTAAGGCACTCTAGTCATTTCTCCTCCCAAACCTTGATTAATTGTCATTAAGACTTCCTTGCATGTGTTCGAACGTTGTCAAGATCACATTGGAGAGCAACCTGTCCAGGCACGACTACTGCTATCTTCGACTCTTTGAGTAAAATCAGGTGCTTTCCAACCTTCACTCATGGAGACTTGAATTTTGAAGATATTCTACGTCTAGTCCTCTTGATTTAACATTCACTTCAGCTTACATGCATTGGCCCTCTAAGGAAGAGGAACCTCCATACCTACAACCCCATAAGCATAGCTTGTAGGTTAATTAGGACACACCAGCACTCCCCATGCTCTATAGGATCATGAGCACAATCACATTACACTTGTTCTTAGTCTAGATGATAGACTATAATTTAATCATTCTTCTTTTTAAGTTTAGTGGAAAAGAAAAGTTGTCTTTATAAGGCTTACCAAGGTGTTGGTCACTATCTATAACAACCCGCATTCTCTATATATTTTTACATATCGACCATTTATAGAAATATTATTTATTATTTTTATACTCAAATGACTTCCAAATAGGTTAAACTTTGGAGGGCATTGAGTTTTAACATTTGTGATACTTAGAAATTTTACTGGACAATTTTCCCTAAAAAATATTAAGACCTATAACATTTGATAATAGCTGGATTAGGGTCTGAGAATACTTCCATTGGAAAGATATGATGGTTTCTCTTTTCATATAGTGGTCATAATAGATTTTTGGACTTACCATGTAGGCGATGTGTTCATTTAAACTTTAAACAATTTCTAGTTAGTTTAGTTGGTAATTAGTGAGGTTTGGGTTAAGTCTAAAGACTATTCGAAGATTAGAGTTAAGTGGGGGCAGATGTGACATCATTCTAATCATTTCACATCTCCTAAAAACATTTAATAACCACCATTAATCTTCTATAAGCCAAAATGTTACTTTTTCATATACTTTAAATAGCCTAGTCAAGTAATTAGAAAGCAACATGCAAGGGGATTAGTAGAGTTTACTTATTACTGATTAGGTGCATTAAAATTAGTGCTTGCTACTGTTCACTTCAGATCCACCTTGATTTGCATGCAAAATTAGTACTAGTAGAGCGCAAATTGTCTCTCATTTTACTGTAAATGCTAATATATTATTAAATGATGTTTAATATGATTTTTAAAGTTAAAACATGATTTTTCCTAATCTATATTCAGCTATGTTTTCAAAATGAATCAAATGTTAATGTAGATTTTAATTGGTTTGCTTATGTTCTTATGGATACCCCATTTTACATTTAAGATTGATTTTGGTTATATGGTAATTTTACGATTTTGGTTATATGTTAATTTATTGCCCATATAATGATTGTATCATGTTTATAATGTTTGTTAGTAGTTTCATTATGTTTTGTTGCTTAGGATAAGACATATACTATTTATATGAGCTTTAGAGACTCGATCAGATTTAGAGTGTTTGGATTAGAATCAATGTAAATGAGGTCTATAGATGGTTAAGGAATTTGTAGTAGATGAGAAATGAACTCAGAAAATACCGATCAATAACAATAATCGATCCAAAGTTGCTTCAAAATGCTTGCGATCGGTTTTTGGAGTAGATGATGATGTGGATAAGCTATGGAATCAATCATGGGTGAATTAGAGTTGGGGGGATGAAGATATGCCATGGATCAGTTCTGGAAAAGAAGAAATAGCCTATCCTTTTAATCACTTTGGGGAGATTGACGAGGAACTCTGGGTTTCTGACAGAAGAACTTTGGGCTTGGCGAAAGAAACTTCAAGAGGAAGTAGAGGCAAGCAATGGATGGACTTGCTTGATAAATTAGCTAAGTCCAAAACTAAATGGATCAGGTACCGAACCATTATGGTTCAGTGCCATCCCGTTTAGATGTTGAGGATTGTGTAGGAATGTTTCGGGTTTAGGCATGTGAAGGTTTGAGGCTTACTTTAGGCTTGTGAATGGGTTGCATCGGGTTGTTTGGGGTATAGACTTTAGGCCAGCACATGGATATATGGGGAAATATGCTACAACCAAATGATGTTCAAACCTTAGCCAAAATCAACCCAATGGCATGATTGATCAGAGGAGGCCATGGCATTAGGTTTGTTTGATCCTCGTGATTGTTTGATTGCTATGTATGCTATGATTGCTTTGATTGATGCGCAATTGAGATGGATGTCCTGAGATGTAGATATTACCATGTCGGTATCTAGACACCCATATTGTACTTAGTGATGTACACTTATATAATGATAGTATAACATATATTGTGCTATGTGCTATTTTGTTAGATGTAGGGATAGGGCAGGTATGATTTCTCATACCTAATGTTTCTTATACTATATCAGCATTCATAGTACCTTGAAATTATTCATCTCTTGCACCAGAACGTTGTTTGACTCGAAGTTTTATGCTGCTTCTTATTATCTTAGGTACACTTACATGAGTAGACTAGACAAAAATCTAGTATTAGCACATGGAGCCCTTCAAACGACATGTAGGAGGGTGTCGCTCTTATATATTCTATTTTTTTAAGTCTATTCACTTCCACTGTGCAACATTATGGAGCATTTATCAGTGTTATACATTTATCATGAGACAATTTATTTGAATTTATAATTGATGTATAAACTCTACACCCTGTGTACTCTATGTTATATAATTGTGATGAACATACTTTAATCCGATTTTGTGGTTTATTTTAATCATATATCGTCTCGCTATTTTTCCTTTTTTTTTAAGCATTATATTTTATCCTTGCACTATGAGATATATGATAAGTTATTTATTAGACTATGATTACCACTTGAAAATCACTCTCCATCAACTGGGTACCACTGCAACACACTTTACATGTATATTGGTTATTGGAGGTGTAGGGCGGTCATCACATTTGGTATTAGAGATTTGGTTGTGTAGAACCTAAGGGATATCAAGATACATCAGAGATAGAATATGGGTTATCACTCTTGGATGGATCAAGAAATATACAAGAGAACGTATTTATTATATTTTGGTTTTCAAAACTATATAGTAGCATATACGGTATAAATCGCATTACATAAACAAGTAACACTTATGTTGCTTTCCTCGATCATTCTTATTATAGGTTGTAAGAATGAGTCGGATGATGTGGGACGCTGTTAGGATTTTGGTGTTCAGACTTGAAGAAGGGGCAGGCTTGAGGGAAGCTAACCTTGACTTGTAACCTACATTCATAGAAATGATAAGGAACATGTTATAGATTGCCCAAAGGGCTACTCCTGTTGTTATTGGTGGTGGTGCTGGTCCAGTGAAGGCACCTAGGGATAACTTTACCAAACCGAATAAGGATTATTCTAGCTTGGGAGGCAAACTATTCCTTTAGATGAAGTAGGCCATGGAAGTCGAAGATTGATTCATATCTATAAAAGGATCTTCAAGGATTTAGAACTAGAGGGTGCAATAAAGAGGAAGCCGACCTACAAATAGCTTTAAGATCGAGCTATGGGATAGTGGAATGCCATCAATATTGCACAACCGAAGATCAAATCACTTAGGAACATTCTAAAGCGAGGTTTGAGGGAAAAACTAAATTAGGTGCTTAGAAGTCGATGCTACTTTGTAAGTCTGCTAATTTAAGGCTAGGGGATACAGTTTTCACAGAGTGTGTGGCTCGATTCGGCATGCTATCAAAGTACGATTGATCTTTTCTCAATATTCCATTGAAAAAGAATGATAAGTTCATTATAAGAATAGAAGATGATTTCAGGAAGAAGCTTATGGGTCACATCGATGAATCTTTTAAGAAGCTGGTAGATGAAGCTCTATAACATTAGAGTATGTATCTTAAATCTGAATTAGCTGCTGTTGGTTTCTAAAGAGGCGCTTAAGCAACAAGTGAGTGGACGTGGCAAAAGAAAATTGAAGAACAACAAGAACAAGAAATTCCAGAACAAGGACATTCATAAGAAAGGCTAGTGGAACCTACTTGCTACAAATGCCAAGAGAAGGGCCACCCAAGAAAGTATTGCTGGAAATAGAAAAGTGGTGAAAGGAAACACTTTAACTGTTATAAAGCTAGGCGTTTGGTGAGATATTGTCCTAAGCCACTGATGAATAAGCAGGTGGTGACGGCTTATGCGCTTTATGTCATTCCAACTTCGTCAAATGCTCGATAAAGGAGAAAGCGAAGAGAATTACTATCCAAAGTATGCTTTGTGTTCATGGTATATCTACTTATGCTTTATTTGATACCAGTGCATCACATTATTTATATCTAGTAACTTAATAGATAGACTAGGATTAAGAGCTGCCTTTGTAGATAGAACTCTAGTAGTGACAAACCATATGGGTGGTTCGTCCAGTTTGTGTATAGTGCATCGAAACTTGGATTTTTCAAGTTATGGTTACGTGTTTTCTTGTGATTGCTTTGTTCTTGGTTTCATGGATTTCAGTATCATTTGGGGGATGGACTGGATGAAGAGATACAAAGTTATGGTGGATTATGGAGATTGATGGCAATGATCAGGATTGATGATGTGCATAAGTTGGAGTTGAACTACATCCTCCATGATGCAGTGATGGTTAGCTTCTTATATCTGCTTGATCATCAGTACCCATAGTGAAGGAATACACAAACTTATTTTTGGTAAGTGGATTAACTCTATGACGTAAGATTGAGTTCCACACTGACTTGGTAAAGAATGTGAGGCAAGTAGTTTTGCCATTGAGATGTATTACACCTGGAGAGCAACGAGCTCGAAGCGCAAGTAAATGACCTATTGAGATGAGGATTCATTCGATGGAGTATATCTGAGTAAAGAACACCCATAGTGTTTGCCACGAAGGCATATGACTCCTTTAAACTTTTTTTTGACTACCGTGAGCTAAACAAAGTGACAAAGGAGAACAAGTATTCACTCTTGCATATTGATGACTTGTTCAACCAGCTCCATGGTGCTTGAGTGTTTTCTTAGTTGGACTTAGTGACAAGGTACCACCAACTAAGTATGGCAAGAAAGAGTATGCCGATTACTACGTTATATATGCCATCGGGGTTCTATGAATCGTTGGTTATGCCGTTCGGGCTAACAATGCACTAGCATACTTCTTAGATCTCATGAAATATGTTTTCAAAGATTAGTTGAATAAGTTTATGCTTGTGTTTGTTGATGATATTCTCATCTTATTTTAGATGAAGAGGAACACAAAACACATTTGAGGATTGTGTTATGTGTGTCGAGAGAGCACCAACTGAAGGTGAAATTTTCTAAATGTCACTTTTGGAGGAGTAAAGTGTGATTCTTAGGTCATGTTGTTTCCAAACAAGTCATTACTGTAGATCCAACCAAAGTAGCAACAGTCAAGGAATGGTGTTACACCCTAAATTTCTAAGGATGAACATAATGTGATGCCATCGAAGGTTGATGGATGAAGCTATCAAAGGATGGAAAATAGAGCTGCCAAAATTTGAGGACAATGCAAAGTTATTAAAGGTTGAAGATGAGCCATCATAAATTGGAAAGGAAAAAGAGGATGCCAAGAGAAAGTAGTCAAAAATAAGCTAACAAAGAATGATGGATTCAAAGCTATCACAAGTCGATAAAACAAGCTACCAAGAGATAGTGGTTTAAGGCAACCAAGTGCTAATCCAAAGGGCTATCAAAGATTGATACCTTTGGGCCATCGCATGTTGACTACATAAGCTATCAAAGAATGAGATGTCTATGCCATCACATATTAACTCCATAAGCTATCGAAGATTGAGATGTTCGAGCCATTGCATGTTGATTCCATAGGGCATCAAAGATTAAGATGTCCAAGCCATCACATGTTGACTCCAAAAGCCATCTACGATTGAGATGTCCTAGCCATCGCATGTTGACGCCATAAGCCATTGAAGATTGAGATGCCTGAGCTACCAAAAGTTGATGAACTGAATCATCTAAACTATCACATGGAGGAAATATGATGCTATTGTAGGATAAGTTTATAAAGCTGTCTCATGTTGGAGTTAAAGGGTTATCGAGGGTTAATAAATTAAAACCATTGAAGGTCTATATTTCATGAATTCGTCAGATGATTGATCAATGAAGCTATCGTTCATTGGTAGAGGTTATCATGCATTGATATATAGGATTAATGAAGTTTGACACTTCGTGGCTATCAAATGATATCAAGGCTATTGCATAGTAAAAAGGTGTAGTTGTTGCATGTTAAAATTATAAAGCTATCGAACCTTGGGTTTTCAAACTATCACGTAGTGGAGATGGATAGCTGTCGCATATTGGGAACCACAACTACTGAATGTTGGAACCAAAGATATCAAGTATTAGAAAATACATCCAAAATTGATAGTCTCGGTTACCATGTGTAATTTTTGCTATCATATGTTGGCCACCATAGCTTTTTCTACATTAGCAGATCTTAGCTATCCATTTCCTCCTGATGATACATGTCATGGATCCAAAGGCTAGAGTTTCCCATAAAAAGATATGTACCCCTAATAAAAGGCAGCAAATTCCACGTTGATCTTCTTCCTCATTTTAATTTTAATTTTTGCATAGTAAAGAGAGTTTGATTTGGGCCATCAATTGCCGAATTGACCCTAAAGACCTTTTGACTTTTCATTTTGGAACTCTAATAATAAATTAATTAGATAATGGCTCTGCATAAGCTCAATTCTAGCATGGTTGACTAAGAGCCCTATCTTACTCAAGTGCCCTTCTCTCCTTAAAACCAAGGAATATTAAGTTGACCTTGATTTCGATCTAATGTTAAGCGGTGCTTTCAATAAGAGTTGAATTCAAGGAATTTTTTTTATAACAGCCACTCTAACGAAATGGAAAGATCCATTAAGAAAGTTAATGTACAAGTCCAAGATGAAGTAGCCCACCTCACAAATGTTAAAGAGAATATAACTCCTCAATTTAACATAGAAATGTTAAGGTTGGACAAGCGTCAATGCCAAAAAAAGCGTTAAAGGAAGGGAATGATATATAGGCCATGAAGATACAAATAGAAACAATATATGAGTTAATCGAAGCACTCATCGCTCGAGAATCTTTGAAAATGCCATGAAGAACGAAAGGAGCGGAAGAAAAAGAAGTTGAATCCCCACATAGAAAAGTTGGTGAATCAAATATAAGAAGCGAAGACTTTGAGAAAAGCGCTTTAAGGCCATAAAGAAGGGAGGAGAATTACCTAACACAAAAGCTGAATAAGAATTCAAAATTACTACTCGTACAATATGCTCATTCCGCTTTGTAAAAGGAATATGAGTTGAAACGGTGGAATTATGACTATGATAAGGCATATCTAATAGACATGGATAATAAGATGGGGAGGGACATAACAGAACTAAAGGGAAAGACGACGATGGATCCAAAAGTCTACAACAGCTTCAGGAAGCATCATTCTTCAAGGAAATCATGTCAGTACCGCTATCATCTTATGTCAAGATTCCATCGATCAGATATGATGGCACAGTTGATCCAGACGATCATATGATGGCATTTGAAAGTCAAATGGACTTAAATGATGCCTTAGGGGCAGTAAGATGCAGATTATTTTTAACTATATTCTTTGAAGCGGCGGAAAATTGGTATTGACGCTACCAAAAGAAGACAATTTACTTAGAGGAGCAATTTTTTTATAAGTTTCAACCCAATTCTGCACCTTGAAAATGCCAACTATGGATGCCAGCGTTTTGACCAATATAAAGCAAAAGCTGGGAGAATTTATAAAGGATTATCTAAAATGATTCAATGCTGAAGCGCATAAGGAAGAAAGAATGGGTGATTATGAAAAGTTAGTGGCAGTAAAATATGGCTTAATTGAGAACACTATATTTGGAAAAAGTTATATATTCATGGATGCAAGGATCTGCCAGGCTTTCATTTCCAAGTAGATAAATTTGTTCGAATAGATGAGATTTTCCATCGCAAAAGAAGCCAAAGGGAAAGTGAGGGGATGAATTCTCAAAAGCCAATTCCATTAGGCTAAATCAACCCATCTCTTACATATATGTGGTTATTAAAGATGAATTTGATTACCCTACCTCATTCAGGCGAAAAACAAATCCTGAACCGAATAAAGAGGGAGACTACTATGCTTTTCATAAAGTAAATGAGCAAAATGCCGATGAATCAGAGTTTTAGATAAAATTATTCAAAATATAATTAGGAAAGGAGTTTATTAAGACTGATGAAATCCCTCTTGTGGCGAGTAACCACCAGCTAATAACACCAACATCTTGGAATGCAAGCACCCGTAAGACATGTTGCAGCCAATTAATCGTGTTGATGCAATCCATAAAGGGCCACATATCGTAGGAGGGATTAAAGGAGAGAGGAATAGATAAATAAAGGAAGCTACAAAAGGAATCTACTTGATAAGTAAGGAACCACTTCTAAAATCTTTCAAAGATTATGCTCAGATTCTAGATTTCATAATAACGCCAACAAAGTTAAAGGGAGTGAGGCACCCACACAATGACCTGCTCATGACAGCTGCCCAGATTAGACTTTCGCTTGTCTTAAAAATCTTAGTTGATATGGGCATCACAGTGAATGTTATTTTCAAGAGTGCATTTGACCAAATGAGAATTCCAAAAGAAAAACTTGAGTGGAGTTTAAAACGAAACTGTGGATTCCACAGTAAAAGCCCTATGCCAATCATTCTGATAAAACTATTTATCCAAATTGGGACCCTATCCTACTCAAGGATGTTCGAAACTTTATTTTTGGCAATGAATCAGCCATCCTACTATAATGATTCTTTGGGTGACCTAGGCTTGAAGAAATTGAAGCTTTGATCTCCTTGAAACACTTACAGATGAAGTTCTTGTGCAAAGATGGATGGGGAATTATTAGTGGAGAATAATTCAGTTCTCATGAGATGTATTTCGCCATGCTTGAAAAACATAATAAAGAAGGAGAACCTTAATATGGACCACCGTTAAGTAAACATAACAAAACTAAAACTTTCAATCCCTTGCATATCGGTCCCTCAAAACTAACCTCTAAGGCAAACATGTAGAATTTTCCATCAAAAATGCCTCAAGTAATGGGCAAAGGAATTATGTTAAGGAAAGGAAGAGAAAGCGTATAGAGCTAAACCAAGTCGACCAAAAGAAAAGTGAGACCCCCAAATAGATAGTGCCAGATATAGATTCTAGAGATGGGCGAGCAAACGTATAATATATGGAGGAGTTGGAAGAAGTAATCTTAGATTCTTGAGATTAAACAAAAATGGTGAACGTAGGAAAGAAAATGGAACGTGAAAGACAAATTGATCTGATTCCTACAATCAAACAAAGACATCTTTGCATGGACCCATGCTGATATAGGAGGAATTGATCCAGTAATAATGTGGCATGCACTTAATATTGATCCAAATTTCACACCAACAAGGCAAAAGAAGAGGCAATTTGGCAAAGTTCGCACTATGATACTATAAGAGGAAGTAAAGAAGTTTCTAGAAAATAATTTTTTTAGTGAGATTTTGATCCCACAACACTCAAATGATCATGAAGTAATTACAGCACTAATTATTTTCGTAACTAAGAATCAACTAATTTACATAATATTAAATTTGCCTTAAAGGTAGTAATTATGTTACTGAGTGTTTACACAATTATGTAGATGCATTCTAACTGATGTTAAAATATCAAATTGAATTAATATCTAATTCAAGCAAAAAAGACATAAAAGAATCTAACACTGGTAATAAGGTAATAAGAAAAAATGCTGAAAAAGTAGAAGACATGGAGAATTTATGTGGTTCAAATGTTAAGGAGTCCAACTTCCATGGATCCAATATCACTTTCTTCTTTTATATTTCTTCTTATCGATATTAATGGCAGAGAGTACAGAACTTTTCGGTTATTAACCTTAAAAAATTCTTAAATCGGGAAAAGATGCCGATTCTGCCACGGTGCCTTTTCTATTTATAGTATAGTGACACATGTGGATCACCAAAATCCTCCTTGTGCTCTTTTTGTTCCCACTTTTGGATTCTGTCACTGGTTGTCCATCCATCTCCTCTATTTGACGTACGTAGATTACTGACATGTCTTTAGCGGAAAACCATAATTTGAGCGATTGAATTAGCGGGAAGTTTGAAATTGAAGTGGGAATACCCAGAATTGAGACGGGAAACTCAAATTTGAATGGGTTATGTACTTTTGAGCCTGAGGAGCGAACAGTCAATGATCTGCTCCTATACGTGAGTGAGAGTGTAATGAGATGTTCTTTTCTTCAGGGTGAACTACATTATCTTCAACAGCTTTGCCACAAAAGTGTTTTTACTTTGCTTTGCCTTGGACGGATTGATACCAATGGGGTTGAATTATGTTGTCTACAGTGGAACATTTGCATTTTACTACCATAGAGATGGAGATTGTCGAAGTCGAGCCATATTCCTTAGAAAAAGAGAACGAGCCGACATTTGTGAGGTGGTTGCCTTATGTGAATCCACACCGAACTACTCTTTGTATTGAGCTGCACAAGTTACTTGTAAGGGATGCATATATCTTTGCTATTTACCTATAAGTGTGGATCTACACTGGAGCACTATTTGAGGGGCCCTATATGCAGCCTCTTGGGATGTTATTGATTCTGCATGATATTGCTTAGGAAGTCTTCTGTGAGTGCAGATCCATATTTGAAAATGTTAGCAATGCACGAGCTTATGGGATAATGTTAGAATTTATTAGGCCTCTTGGTTGTAGTGAAATCCTCTTCTATTGTCCCTCTCTTTGTGCTCTTATGTTTGTTATGTCCCGAAGGCGTTTTTTCTTACCAGCTTGTTTCGACGTTGGTGCATCTTTATTTACTGAGTTATGTAGTTTGGCTTTTGATTATACATGCCATTGTACTTTAGTGTTACTTCAGATTAAATAGCATAGTATGACTTCTGGTTGTGTTGATGTAGTTCTTCAATGTTGGGTAGTAAAAATTGCGGCACAATTTTATCACCTCAACATCAAATCTAGATGGCGGCGTATTCTTTTGGCTTTTTACCTTCGTGTAAGATTGCGGCATAGACCTGGAAGCTATGTCGTAGTTCGGCATTTTGAAGTGAATATTAAGGTTGTAGAGTGATTTCTACACTTTGTAATCAACTTACATTTTTAGTTCAGCATTATAACGTAAAGCCAGATTCAGGGGATTGGCATAGTCCTTGAGCCTTTTCATAGTGTCAAGATTTTAGTGCAGCACTATTCAGAATTTTCCTTGTTCCTTGCTTCTTTTTTGTAGTCCAACCTTTATTGTGGAGGCAGTCCTTTTGGTTTAGTGCTTGCGCAAACTCATCTCTAATATAATTCAGGAAATATGAGTGTAACACTTGCCCCTAAGTCTGCAGCGATCATAGATAGGTATTCACTTGTCTCCATTCACATTTTCTCTCCACATCCCATCACTTTTTCCCATTCCTTTCTTTCCTTTCAAGAAAGGGTAAAAGTTCAAGTAGCTGTTTCGCATTTAATGCTCTTGCACATGCGTTACTCTCCTATTATGTGACTGTAACATCTCCTATTTTGAGGCCTAGAACTAAGCACTATAATTCTGCAGTCATCCATAGCATTAATTTCTGATGATAAAATGTGGCTACATTAATCATATCAATAATCAAAAGCACATGAATAAGAAAAATATTAAACATAATTTTTTTAACCAATTTTCACATTTCATTCATAAATGATATTTCATATTCATTACATAATTCTATTGGCAAACCCACGTTTCGAGAAATTATAATTATTACAAAATACTCTAAGAGTGACATATGAAGATATCCCCTTGGTTGATTAGAGTCTAACACTTGATAATTATATTCATACAGACAAAACCAAACAACACGGTGGATTAGACAGGTACTCCTAGTTAGTTAGATTGCCTCCTGCAAGTCTCCTGAAGCTTATTCATCAAACTGAAAACCTGAAAACCTTTACTTCTGGCCTACTCAAATGCGTACCCGAGAGTTTAAAGGGAAAAACAAAAACTTCGGGTCAGACAAAAAGCTCAGTGTGAATAACAACCTACTATCTCGAACCAATTAAATATCTAGCAAGACCACGTCATTAAGAGGAACGGGTATTCCCATCACCAGTACCTTGACTGTGACGACACGGATTTTTCGCGTTCGAAAATCGACATCCGTACTCCACTTGTACTTGAATGCCGCAGATTCAATCGTTCAAATCCGAGTCGCCGGAGCTTATAACACAATTAAGTAAAACAACACAGCGGAAGAAAAAGAAATGAATATCATATACAGCCAATGATACAATATCCAGAATGATACAAAAATGATATATATGATACAAGAAAAATCAGAGACAAGATAACAATGCTACAGCGGAAAAAATATATATGATATAGCAGCGGAAAACGAATAGCCAAGAGATAACTCCAATCCAATGCTCCAAAGCTAAGGCTCCAAACCACAAGCTTGAATCCACCATCACATTTCACCCAAGTAAGCAAGTCTCGACCACCAAAGACTTCAATATCCAAAGTCTCCAAAGAGTACCAAAGAGAAAGATAAAAGCTACTGAATCGATATCTGTATTTGGAAAACCCAACTCTAGACTGCCCGTGCGGAAAATAGCGGGCACCCAGAGTTTAGAAAGGAACAATAAACTCCGAGTCAGTCATGGGACTGGTATGAGCAAACAAATAGTTTATCTTTAAAAACAAACAAAAGAATTAAAAATTTGAAATCCGCAATGCTTTTGGAAAATGAAACTACCATAAGGCCTCCCGCCACACACACAATGCAAACGCAGACTTGGGAAAGATTTCTCCTTATGATAGTTAAATATGCTTGATACGCGGAAACCATTTGATATTATTATTATAAGTGCACGGTATGGAAAATCATTTCAAAAGTATAATATTAATCTTAGCCAGCATACGTACCATTATAGTATGCCTACTATAGCTACCATATTAGATGGCAGGTTCTACAACTAAAACCGTACAAGGCGCGTATTGGTAATTGGATTTCCAACAAATGATCAGGCTATGGAACTTCCTAGGCCACATGGGTACGCTTCTGGAGGGACGTCCCGAGAACCTAACCGGGTCTCTGCCAACACAAGGTCGGGTTACCTCTGTAACTAGGTAACTACTGACACGAGTATGCCATTCCCCGGTTGTAACCAACCTTTATCCGGGGCCCCAACATCAATCACAAAGGAATATATATATATATTTGCGATATCCACATAAGTTAAGTATCTGGGCTCCATACCATGATACCACTTCTATCTAGAAGGAAATGCACATACCCTAAAGGGCGCTACCCCCAATAACCTTGCTGCATCTTTCCTGTTTCGACTATTACCGGGTTGTGAGGTACGACGAAGTCTCGTCCACAAAGCTACGCTTTTTACAAAAGCCATGCTTTGATCAACACATTATCAGCAGCACTTCGTATGCCACATTACCAAATTGGGAATGTATCACTGGTAACCATCAACTACATAACCTCTGAGCTCGTACGTCTCAGAGAAGGGTGTTAAGCTAAAAGAATAAATCTCTGCCACCAAACAGAAATGTATTTGATAGAAACTGGTTTTACATCTCAAGGTGTAACGTCAGACACACATCCATACAAGTCTGTTCCGGGTTCGAACAGAACCGAAGGCACTTCCGAAGAAGCCCTTGCAATCCGGGAATCCACAATCCCAATCGGACTTCCCATCACTTAGGGAATCTTTATACCGTAGCTACTTGGTGCAGAGACAATCGATAGGTTATCCTATCGTTCTCGCAAATACCCGGTCTTCACCACCGGTCTTCAAATGCTATCCATAACGACGTATCACATATTCGGAATGGGCTATATGACACAAAGGTCCTCTCCCGGCTAAACCGAATAGTGAGCGCAATATTTAAAAACATATGGATATGGGGTCTCAGTTAAGTCACAACTTAAAAATCCAAAACCTTTCATTCAAATAGTTAAAACAAATTACCATTTTCAATCTTTTAAACAAAAAGATTCATTTTCAAAAACCTTCAATGGTTTAAATAATTTCCACATTTAAATCTTTTAAACAAAGGATTCACCTTTAAGGCCCCTTTTAAATTTAAACAAGGTTTATCAATATGTCACAAAGATTAATTCATGGCTTTTCAAAACAATTCAATTCCAAATTGGATTAACTCATCGAGTCTTTAAATCAAAGACTCATTTCATAGCTTTCAAAGTTATTTCCAAAGATTCATTTATAACTTGGAAAACTATTTCAATTCAAACTTCAAATTTCTTATGAATTGGAAATTCATTACTTATGTGAAAGCTTTTAGCATTTGAAAACAAACAGTTTTATTTCGGAAAACACGATTTCATTTATACAGGGTTAAAATCCTTGGGTTAATTCAAATTCCCAAAACAACATTTTTAAAATGGTTTAAATCGATATAAGCTTGTATATCTTTTTAAATCATAAATACCGAATACAGAATTCAATTCCAGATATTGAATTTCAATTTAAATCGAATTATTCAAATTCCAAATCTCTATTAGTTATTCAAAATAACTTTCACCCTTAAAACACCTTTTCAAAGCTTTCCATATTAAAATAAATTTATTTCCAAAACTATTGGAATTTGAAATTTTAAATTCAAAGCTTATTATAAAAATCTGTGACTTAACCGATTTTCATGTGAAATCCATACTTGTGTGTGTATAAGTGTGGTCCAGGGGTTTACACACAATAGTGAAATAACAATCATCACAGATATATCGATAAGTGGTATAACTCATAACGCTTATCTTCATTCATAGATCTTAGATAAAATAAATTTATCAATCACAAAGACTCATCATTATAATCCAATGTGGGTTTCGGATAACCAACTGGAATCCGACTCCCCGTCGCATCGAAATTCGAATGTTGTTTAACGGGTCAAGGGGTATTTACACAAAAACATATCACAAGTATCACAGATCAATACACAACAACTCACATCAAAAACATCACATATGAGGAATATCAACCCTCCAAACATCCAATAGAACCCAAACATTCATAAGTAAAAGTAAATTAAATTATCTGATTTAAATTAAATCAGGTCAGTTACTTATGAATAAATTTTTAATCTTGGTTAATTAATATTAATTAATTACAAATCAATTTAATTTATTATTCCTTAATCATTTATTAATTAAATTTTAATTTATAATTAATCCTCCGATTAATTATTCTTAATTATTTAAAATAATCAATTCTTAATTAATAATCACTTCTTAATCACTTTCATAAATTAATTATCTTAATCAATTAATTATCATTAATTTCTTTTGATTAAGTTTAATCACTATCATTAATTAATCATTTCTCAATTAATTATTGTAATTAATTTATTCTTAATTACATTAATTAATTTACCCTTAGTCAATTATTATGAAAATTAATTAAAATTAAACTAAGTGATTATCCTTAATCACTTATATCATAATTAATTACACCGAGTAATTACTTATTTAATTACTTGATTTAATCATAAATCAATTATTTTTAATTAAGTAATTATTTTTAATTATCTTTTGTAAATAATTAAATCTTTTCTCTAATTATTAATGAATTAATCTTACTTATGAATTATTAATCACTTGCTTATCATCAACGATAGAGATTAACTTGACTTTAAGTTAAAAATTATCACTTATTAAGTTTTATAAAATAAAAATAACTTGTTAAAACATAAGTTTAAAACTTAGTTGTTTAAAACATAATCGTTATTTATCAAAAAGAAAAATTCCAGCAATTTCTTTAGCTAATTCATTAAAGCTTTAAAACTGGACGTATGAAAATTCCCAGGCAACCTTAGTGTTACTCGAGTTAAACTCCCACGAACTCGAGCATTACTTCGAGTTTTCCAGATATCGACCCGAGTGCCCAAAATTTCGATTTTAAATTTTTTCTAAGTGTTATATTCTCGCATCAGAAACCTACTTCGAGTTGAGGCTCGAGCCACGCCATAACTTTCCCGAGTCCAAATTCGAGAATTACACGAACAACCCCAAACTGTTCCTTCTTCCACCTTAACAATCACATGTGCACGATGTTACAGGTGCATATGCACCGACGATCATCACACCTCTGATCATCACCGAGATTGCCATCAAGTCGACTATGATCTACTCATCCCTAACAGCAACCCAGAAATTCAAAATTTTCCATTAATCGGAATCGAGCATAAAAACGCAAACTGGAACCAACCCCTCACCAGAAAAGCTTCCTCTTCCATTGCCAGGGTCCACCGGAGACCTAGCGACTCCGGCCATGTGTTCGTGCATCTCCCACATAGCCATTCCCCAAACTTCAAGCGACTCGGTCCCTCCACGGCAACGAACGAACTCGAGACCCATCACTGACAAAAACGAGCTTTCAAACCCTAAATCCCTCTCGTTTGCTCCCCATGATGAATTTCAAAACAATCGAGCATTTTTCTAACGATCATCGACCTCCAACATACTTCCCCTTTAAATCCCAAGATTTATAATTACTTTGATTTCTGGAAATTGACAAATTAATGTTTCTAGTTCATCTTATGGTTACTTGCTCATAAACGAATTTAAAATCTGGATCATTCCTTTGATATTCATGATTTAGGAAGTAGAATATGATTTTGTAATCAAAGTTCATATTTAAATCAACTAAATTTTCTTACAAAATTTCGATCCTACTGTGTTTTCATCCTGTCTAGAAATTCTTTAACTAATTATACTTATAGTTAATTTTAAAATTTAGGTTACATTCTTACCATCATCTTTTATTTGAAAATCAAGGCTTATATTTGATGGTATAACAAGAAATCGAATTGAATTTAAGTTAGGGTGAAACCTGAAAAACAACATAGGTTTGTTTTTTTTTCTTTTTTTTTTCTTTTTATATACCAGACATATATATATACTCTGATACTTTGCATCAACACCAACATGCCATAATGATTCCAATCACAAGCATCAGGAAATTCATCACCCAATCAAGATATAAACAGAGATGAAAACAGAAATGGGGTAGTTTGCTCACATATTTTGAAGTCTGGACAGAGGCAGGCTTTGATATTTTGTGACTTGAACTTAATTCACTTGCATCTGTTTTGATGTTGAACTCTGATTTGCAAAATTGATTTTAGGCCTTTTAAATTGTTTGTTTTACTTTCTGATTTTTGCATTGATCCTACTCTGTCCAGGTTGCTTTGATTCCCAGGTTTTTCTTATTCATTTGATTCAGTTTCCAGGTTGAAAGCTTTGCTTGTTTCAGTTTGAAAGATCTGTTGTTTTTGAGTTGCTCTGCCTTTGATCTTGTTGCTTCAGATTTATGTTCGAACAAAAGTTATTTGGATTTGATCTAAGATGAATTCAGCTTTACTTTCTGGTTTGTTTTTAAAAAAAACAAAATTTTCAGGTTCTTGATTTACAAGTTTGAAAGAGAGAACCTGGTTCATTTCTTACTCACATTTTTATAAATTTTAGATTTAAAAGAAAAAAGAAAAAAAGAAAATCTTTTGCTTTCCACTTGCCAATTTGTTAAGCTAACACTTGTCATCATGTATTTTAAAAGCTTTACACTTGTTAAAGATCCTTACACTCGTACATTTGTTTATAAATGTGAACACTTGTGAAAAATTTTCAAATGTATGTTTAAGTCCCTAATGTAAATTATTTTGTTAATGTTTGTTTTAAACCTTGATTTATTTTATATTTACAAACTTATATAGATAACTTTTAAAAGATAAAATCAAGTATAATTACAAACAATACACATATCTATTATTTGAATATAACATTTTTTATATGTTCCAATGGTTTAAATCTTTTAATCAAATCAAATTTTATATTCAAATCTAATTTTACATTTTTAATTCAAATTCAAAAATTAATATAGAATAAATTTGTACTTATAAATGAATAAATAATCAAATACCTTTTTAAATAATCTTTATATTCCATTTGATTTCAAATTAATTAATTTTATTTACAATTTTTCTCTCGATATATTTATTCATTCAAATTTTCAAAAGATAATTTCAATTTTATTTTCAAATATTCTATCTTAAAAATATATTTATATAAATAAAGATACATCTTTATAAATTTTGAAAATTTAAACACAATTTATATTTTATTCTTAAATTCCCAATTCAAATCTATTTATAATTCAAAAATAGAAATTTTCTAATAAGTTCATAATTAAACCCATAATTAAATTTTCAAAATTAAATAAATTGTCAAATTAAACTTGTTTAAAACTCAGGAATGTTACATTGACCAAAACATATTAACAATTTACTGTGCTCCTACATCCACAATGGTTAGAATATGGAAAATAGCATTTATAGTTATACATCTTATACTTGTTACCTATCCCAACTTATTAGATTACCCATCTAAATCTTCATTGACCACCTGTCTTATACTTATGTGGACTACCAGCCTCACATATTTTAATGATTTGGAATTTTACATCCCTTTCCATGTGACCTACCCATCCTATGGTTTCATTAGCAAAGTTATGTGGACTGTCTATCTCACATGTTATTATCACTTGGATTACCTATCCCATACCATGTTGACTACACATCACATGTGGTTTCATTATCAAATTTACGTGGATTATTGTTTACGCCAAAAATGGGCACAACACCGTGTTGTATGCAAAATCACCATTATCCAATATTTAGATCCAAATAGAGAAGTATAGATTCATAGATCACAGAATAGATCACAGATAAGTAAATGAATACGCAAGTTTATAGTGGTTCGGCAAACTTCAGCCTACATCCACTTCAATAATATTTATTTATACTGTAAGATTACAAGTATAATTGTTTTTGCCTTAGAAAATCAATGGAGGAAGAGATAAGAAGTGATGAAGGAGAACCAAAAGAATATCCAATTGGAAGAAGAAGCAAAAGAAGATCCCTTGTAATGAGCCAAGTCCGGTGTATCTATAGGCGAAGTCGTGCATGGATCGGGCTGAATTTTCGTAAGAAAAACCTCCAAAGCTATACGACCCGATCAACCAATTTTCAGATCGATCACACACCATTGAAACAATCAATGCTGATGATTCATATATCTCCAATGGCGTAGGATCGTTTTTGTGGGTCCTCCATGATGTTGGCTACTTGTTTTCCAAATTTTATGCAATTCTGACTTACCCTTTGTGCGATATCGCGTTTTCCATAGAGTCGAGTTGAAAAATGGAAATATGGAAGATCTTTCAATATTTGCTCCTTTTGGGATGCGATCGTTCTAGTGTATCCATCATGATGTTATCTATTTGCTCTCCAAGTTTTGTGCCATTCCGACTTACCGTTTGTGAGATATCGCATTTTCCATGGAGTTAGGATCACTCTGACTGAAATGACACGATTGTTCAAGAATGCTGTAGGCCGATCGTTCAAGTTTCTTAAAATGATGTGTGATTGGTGTGGTAGGTTCCTTTACATAATATTTTACTATTTCTAAAGTTTCATGTTATTTCGACTTTGCGTTTGTAAGATATTGATCGATCATCATTGATTTGAATTGTTTTAGGGATCGATCCGTATGGATCATGATCGATTGATCCTACTTCATCGTGGGGACTAGTGATCGATGATATGAGTCCCTCATTGTGTAATGTTGTTGTCCTTAAAATTTCTTATTGATTGCCTTTGTAGAATTTTAGTTACAGATCGATCATCGTCGAAAATCGCCAAAACGGTCTTTGAAAAATCCACTTCAAGATTGATTCGAAGCAAGACCTGAAGTAATCACCTTTCTAACTCGAAACAGGTGTTGAAAATTTTGGCCTAGGTTTAGACTCGGGTAAAATCCAAAAATTTTCCAAGCAAACGTGATTCTGACTCCAAGCACGTAAAAAGATTGGTGCTAATCGTTTTTCTCCAAGCAATCTCCAAACAAACATGCATCCGAATCCAAGCACGATCCAACGCTTCAAATTTCTATGATTCCAAGCAAATCGTGCGTCGACTCCGAGAAAGAAGCAAATTATCCCTAATCTGACTCCAAGAAAATTACCACCGATCTGTCAACACCGATCCATTATCTTTTGCCCATAACTCAAGCATATGAACTTCGATCGGCTTAAAATTCGAAGTGTAGCCTTATGGGACCTTCCTTGTTACTCCATACTATTCACACGGATTTGATCGGGTTCAAAATTGAGGATCCGATCCAAACTGTTCCCTAGGTGAAATGCCAATTGCATACTTTGCCCTTTTTGAGTGTTGTCCATCCAAATCCATTCAACTATCATCCATAGTTTCAACTATAATCGATTTTCAATCCATCCATTTTAGCCGAATCTGTGGTATCCCCGCCTAACCAAAAGGCGGGATAACAGCTATCCCTCTCACAGATTTCATTATTCAAAATGATGTGGACTATCCATCACATATCCAATAGTTTTCTTAGGATAACTATGAAACCTTTGAAAGTATAGTGGATCGTTTAATATGGCTTGTATATTAATATGCGAGTATATACTATTATATGTACTAAATAAGAAATATAACATAACATAACAAAAGTAGAAAGAAATGAGCACACTAGAGTTTTTATACTGGTTCAGAAAACTCCCATCCTATGTGCAGGCCCGAAGCTCCCTTTTGGTATTTCACTATCGAAAAACCCTCGCTTTGCCAAGAGGAATAGACTGTATAAAAAGTTTCTTTGACAAGCCTGTGTATTAAATAACACGGATATTGACTGCTAGTATAATTCTTCCTATAATCTCCTTATTGAATTGGAAATGTGTAATTCGTGTTTATGGAATTGGTTTGAATGATTTTTGAATGTAGAATAGCAATGAACACTTGAAATAAAAAAGTAGTAGGATAGTAAGTAAGCAAGTTGAAAATGATTTTTGATCTTGATGTATATGTATAGAAATCAAAGAGTTGTGATAAAAGGTTGCAATCATTCATTTATGATCACTTCTGTTTAAAGAGATAAGTATAAAAGGTTGCAATTCTTCGAAGTGACCTATCAGAAAAATAGCCGTTATGCAATGATCAGTCGACTGAGTATGAAAGTCATTCTTATGAATAAGAACTAGAAAATATGCATGAGATTTGAAAAAAAAATAGTTTAACCAAATAGCAAGGTTCAGTCGACTGTACTTTTCTCAGTTGACTACCCTCAGTCGTCTGAGAAAAGTGATTAGTCGACTGAATTGGAAAAAATCAGTGCATTGTAATACTTTTGTTTTAGAAACAATTTTTGAACATCTTTGATAGTTAAAACTTTTTGTATGCAGGCGTGTGTACAAATGAGGTACCAAGGAGACTTTACAAATAATTCTTAGGCCACATACATACGTGTAGTTTAAAGGTCTTATGATTTGTTGAAGTGCATGAGTGTAGTTGATCTATCTAGATTGTGTAGTCATTCCTATATTATTGTAGCTCCTTCTCCAACATTGTAGATAAACACTAGATATATATGATGATATAGTTTTCATCAATAAAATACTAGAAATATGGATTTAACAATCTCCCTCTTTTGATTATGATAGTAATATACGAGTAAGTAAAAATCATATGCTATCGCCCCCTAAGTATATGCTCCTTCTATCACAAATATCTCCCCATTTGTCATCAACAAAAGGAAGATACTATAGTAAAGTATGAATAGGAGAATTCTTAAGAAGAGAAAGATACTAAATACGAGAAAATTTGAAAAAATATAATAAAATGGACATAAAACTTGAAAATACTATAAGGCAACAAAAGAAATTCAATACAACATAATTTCAACACGAATATAGAATAATTTGAACACAAACATATACCAATAAGATGTTTACAAGACATAAACAAGTAGAAATAGAAGACAATCTAAGATATCATGACACATAACATACGAGCTAGTGGATAGGCTTACTAATAGTAGACCATTTAAGATTCTGGATTCAAATCCAATGGTGATAATGGATGAGAGCATGATGCAAGTTTGTTCCAAATTTTCTATAAAAAGCCCAAAGTTGCCTTCTCAACTATCTTTTGGCACTTAATCAATTTCTGTTATTGGTTGAAGATAAGTTCTTGATTTTTGAGTATTTCATTAGAAGAAGATGCATTCCTAGAAGTTTTGAACAGCAAAATTCCTTAATCGCTATCTATACTCCAATGAACCTCTTCTGGATTCCCTTGCTGAATATTCTCTTGATGCACCCGATAAAGATTGATCAGTAGTATCATGAAAAAGGCGAGATACATAATCTTGGTAAGAAGGAAGAATCTCTATCTTAGAGCGAAGTTTCATTAGAGAGATTTATTTTTGATCCATTATTTTTCAAGATAAGAAGATCTTGCAAGTTGCCAATATTAATACCGTAGCGAACAAAAATCTTCGGTAAGTAGGAACCACAGAATATTGTGTGATGAGTACGAGCATGAAGGCTCTTGATTTCATCATGAATAATCGGAGCCCAATTCAATTTTTGATTGGAATAGAGAGCATATAAAACTTTGTAATTATTTTCATACATTTTCTCATAGCTTCCAGTTCTTGGAAAAATGGTGTGAAGGATCATTTTATTAATAATACGAACTTAGGGCCATAAACTTACCAAGATGTTTTCTTTATTCTCAGTCCGAAAAAGATATCTAATAGAATCATAAGCAAAATTATTGTGATTTATGTCATCTAATTCAAGACTGGTATTATCACAAGCCAATATAATGCCCAAATCATGAACATTTAAGGCAATATCAACTCTTAAAACCCTACTCCATAGAATTCCATCATCATCGCCATTAGTTGGAGGTTTGTAGAAATCTCCTTGAAGGTTCGCATAGAACATTCTAATAAGGAAGGGATAAATTTTTACCTTATTTTTTTAGTATCAATCAAAGAGAGAAATCCATGTTCCCAAGCGAATTTTTTAATCCGAAATTCTAGGAAATCGGACATCATGTAGAAGATTTCCTGAAAAATTCGCTTGTCATTGACAACATTGAAGCATTGAAGTAATTTCTTGCTACCATTTAGCCATTAAACCAATTGTTCATCAAGAGCAAATTCTAGATGTGATGGTCTAGCAGGTTCCTTTCCCTTGTGAGGTCTTTTCTTTAAAACATGTTGTTTTGCGCATGGAGCCATTGCCTTTTCAAAGGATAAAGATTTAGGATTTTGAAGGTTTTGAAATTAAAAGGAAGAAATTCATAAAATGGTGAAGGGATATGTCCTTTGGCTCTTTAAAAAAATAAGATCTGGCCATTCAGTCGACTGAGAAATGAGTTCAGTCGATTGAAAGTGGCAATTCTGTAGACAATAAGTAAGGGTTGATTCAGTAGACTCGGTTCAGTCGACTAAAATTTAAGTGGCTGTTTTGAAGAAAGTAAGGAAGGTCTAATTTAGTTAGGAAATAAGTCTCAGTAGTGTAACATCCTGCCTTTTTTTGGACAGTTTAAGCAGACACACATACCAACTCAAACCATACAGAAGGGCGGATTATTATTGGGGTAAATAAGAAAAGCAGAGATAAAAAAGACAAAACAGAATCTTGTAGCGAAATGACAAAAAATAATAATCAAATAATAGTTCATGAAGTTGTTTTCAAAATATTTGATTATACATAAACAACACAGAATCAGAGTTACACATATCAGAGATAAATAAATAACAATGCAGCAGAACAGTGTGATGCAGTGGAATAATATAGTAAATAATAATAATACAATCTTTGTCTTCGTCCTCCAGAAATTAGGTCTTCAAATCCTGAAATGCTCAGGTTGACCCTAGCGAATTGGAAAGACAAAACATTCGAGTCGGAACTAAAAGATCTTGTGTAAGGTAAATCAACGGTAAATAAATATGAGTGGAATGGCGTCAGAGATGTTTACGGGGTTTGACATCTCCTATCCAGTGTCTAACGTGATTGCAGTAACTCAAGAGATGCTCGGGAGTCGCATCTCCTATAGATTTGTTAATCTATCTACTATGTAGTAATTATGCTATTGTAATAATGTCTATAGTAAAGTAAACTATTAAAATAGCATTAAAGCGTTATCCATATCCCTCTAAACACATTTTATAATGCCAATAGTCTATACAGTACCGTAACTCTCCGTAAACTGGAGCCACCAGAGGACACTCCATAGGTACAACATAAAACAAACTCGTAGAAGGCACGCTAGGGTAGGTGACACGGCACAACTAGGCAATGCCAGAGTGGATATACCAATTACACTTTCGGATTGTTGGTAATGCATAGCCGCAATTATCGCCCAACTCGAAACACATTCTCGAGTAAAAATCGCAGGTGGCCACCAAATAAATCAAAAGTCAGAATATAGCATCACTGGAGTGTGCCTGATCGGAGGAATGACCTCACTTGGCCCGTCGATTGCCCCTGTTTTAACCACCTTAAGCCAACTCATGGGAGTTGGGTCCACGTATATACCTCATATAGGATCGTTGCCACCATCCTACTTCTTCTGGAATCTCCACCGCGTACATAGTTGTCAAATTGGTTTTCAGTATTGGCAGAGAGTATGACAATATCCGATCCCGGTCTCTTTAACAACCAATTGCTTATTACACACCAGATGGTTCTTTTATATTTCAAAAGTCAATTTGCAATTTGTATCAAAATATTTCTCAAAACCGTCACTTTCGAAATTATATTCACCTTCAAATCATATACACTTTCAAAATCATATCGTTTCCAAAAATCATAATTTCTTCCAAAATCATATTTCCAAAATAGATTCAATCCTTACTTCAAAATCAACATATCCCATTAGTTAACATTTAAATCCTAACTTAGGTTATAACATCATTAACCATATTCACTTCAAAATCGAGAATTTGAATATAACCCATCCAGTTTACTTAATTTGGAATTTAGAAGAAAATAGTCTTGAATAGTTACAAGTAGTTAATATAGATTTAAAATAGATTAAATATAATTAAAATAGATTAAATAGCTTTAAAATAGATCAATTAGATTTAAAATAAGTTAAATGGTTTAATTAGTTCAAAATTTTAGAAATCTTAATTTTTAAAGTCTTTTTTTAAAATAATGTATTTTAAACAGTTTATATTAGAAAAATAGAAATTTGAAGTTTATATCAATTTAAACTATTTATTTCATTTCAACACATTTGGACCATTTTCAATTTCCAAGTCAACAAATCAAATTCCAAACCTTTCAGTTTAACATTTCAATAAACTATTGAATTTCATATCGTTCCAGTCCATGTTCAAAATATTAATTCGGATTACTCCAATCTCAAAATATTTCAAGGTTATTTTCAAACAACTGTAATAACTTAATTTCGATAGACTTAAAAGTTTAATTTTAAATTTCCAATTTAATTTCTTAAAGCAATTCCTTTTAAACCAATTCACATTTCAACACAAAACTTGATTTTCCAATAATTCCTCCATTTATATACGTCAAATTTTATTTCGCGATATCATTTAATTAATTCAAAAATTAAGAAATTCAAAATCATTAAATTTAACCAATCCAGTGTTCGTATCAATTTTCTACCCTAGGGTCAAGTGATACGGATATTTATCATTTTAATTCACAATTTAAAATTTTACAGTTATATATCATTTCAAACCGCAATACCGAATTAAATAAAATCCATAAAATCACCCGAGTCTATAATTTCAACCCATAATGGTTTTTACTTAATCTATAGATCATTCAGGTATGTATCATTTCAACCCATAGTGAACTTGCAGTCTATAACGATATAAAATCAAACATCCATTCATCCAATATCAACAATCATCATCCAAATCAATCAATAAATATCAATATAGAACTGATAATCGATAAGAGGTATTAACTGGCAATTTATATTCAATAATAAATTAAATAACGATTTAATTCAAATAAATTTAAATTAACTAAGATGATGATTTAAAATTTACCAAATAGCCATAAATAAATTTCTAATCACATCATAAATTAAATTTAACAAACGTAAGAAATTTTATAAGTTGTGAGTGGGTTAAAACACTCACCTTTGAATTTAAACCCAAAATTCAAATAGTCTCAGAATCCATCTAAACCAGCGTAAAAAATGTTCGAAATTTCGATACGATCCCAGTGGATCAAATCACGCATGAATCGGACCTTGCATGCAAAAGTTATTGTGATTAGAACATCTTAAAATTTAAATAAAATAATAATAAAGAAACAGAAACGCACCATTACGAGGCTGCCACATCGCCGAGCTCTTACATGAAAATCACGCTCATCTCTAGGTCGATGACCAGCGGCACGAGCCCTTTGACCAATGATAACACCCGCCTCCGACCACCATACGCCACGCCACCATTGCCATCGGCCATGTTTTCCTCCGACGCGCCTACTACAGCCAAGTCGTCACCTCTGAACCCCTACTAGGAGCCGCCGCCGCCACCGATTTTTAAACCTAATCGAGAATTCACCGTTGATCTAACCGCTGATATAACTTGCGACCTATACCAATGGAACCCCCATTCGACTCTTTATAACGCGTTGCCCTCGATCCGATGATCGGTCGTAGATCATCGAACACCAATGGACGTCCGCAACTTCATCACCCAATTTCGTCCCCACTGAAACCCAAATCGAAAAATAGATTGAAGATTTGACCTGCGCTAGTCGAAAGTTTCAATTGATATATAATTCAATATAGTTTGAGGAGTTTAAATTCTGATTTGGTTTTGAAATTGAATTTGAGATTCGGGAATTAGGTTTGTCTGCCATTGGAATGAGGAGTTGAGAAAGAAATGTATGTACATACAATAGAATAAGAAATAACCTAGGGTTTATGATGAGCTATTTATAGACAAAGCTGGAAACAGAAAAAATGGACTAGATTGATTGAACGGTGTAAGACCCGAAAAGCCCGTTTCGACCCCGGAGTGGAAATGGGTCAACCCATATATCAACATAAATGTTTTTAATAATTTTAAATTCAATGGAATAGGTTTCAAGTTCTAATTCCATCGTATGAAGAAGTTACGTGAAAATCAACTCATTTTAAATTGATTTCAATTGATTTCAATTAAATTGATTTCTAGACATTTCGAGCCCGTATGATCAAACGTCAAGTCTGATCGCTACGAAACTTGAAATCCTACAATAATTAACAATTACGGATCCGATTAAACTGGTTTCGTCGAAATCCGAGACAGTTGCCAAAATGGCTATATTTCAGTTAATTAAATAAATTAATATTAAATTAATTAAATCACTTTTCAATTCAAATTTAATTATTAACAAAGCTCATCAACTTTGATTTCCTAGACATATATAATGGTTTAAAGTAAATTTACATATCAATTTCAGTGTTGATTATTTCAATAATTACTGTGTTCAAATTCAACTGAAATAAATTCAATTAATTAAAGTTTAATTCCAATAAATTGATTTTATTTGATTCAAATCTTTATACTCGATCAATTATTATATTTACTTACATAATACTGAATTCATTTAATTACCCAAAATTATATACTAATTCATTCATTTATACAACACTTACATTTATTTACTTATACTCAATTTTATACCCAAATATGACATTTTCATTCCATTGATTGGATTTTAAAGTTGTCAATAGTTGACTTAAATTAACATGGTACCTTTCATCCTATTTATTATTTCATTAACAAATTACAACTGTTTATTTCTTCCAAATTTATTTACCAAAATCTTATTAATTTAACAACTTAAATAGTCGAAAATTTATGGGTCATTACAAGTAGGTTAATAGATGGTTTTAGTCAACTGAATCCATGGTACAGTCGATTGAAAGTGGTTATTTTGTGGATACAATTTATTAGGGTGGTTTTAGCTAACTGGTTAAGATTACTTAGTTAACTACAAGCTGAAGCAACATGTTCTATTTTGTTCATCTCAGTTATTCACTTATATTATATGTATGTATGTATGTATGTATGTATATTTTACTACTAGTTTAATATATTTAGTAAATTTATTTAGAATATTTTGAAGACACTAATACATAAGTTATTCGGTGTTTATCAAATAATTACAAATTATACATTTTTATAGTTATGTTCATACACACACACACACACACACACACCCCGATACGAGAAAGAAAAATGGAAATTCATTTCTCCTCCGATGAATCTGGGTTATTGTGTTCACTATGATCCCATGAATTTGTCTCTTTTTTAGTTTTCTCATCTCGAGGCTTTAGTGGAGACCAACTAGGACGAGCCGAAGTGTCATTCTGGTTTTAATTTAATGTCCCCGCCTTCCATAAGTTTCTTGGTGTAATGTTGCAAGTTTTTGCAGGAGTCTCCATTAAACGAGGATACTTTTTATGTAAACAACTTTTTATTGGTGAATGATTACAAATTCCTAGAATACATTTTTCGAGAAAGTTAAGATGAGATCCTTAATGTCGTTGCTCATAATATAGTTCTCATTGAACTCCCATTATTTCTTGTTGATAGTGATATATTGCATCCATTTTAGTGTTGAGGGATGTTGATTCAAGATCAATCGCTTGTTTAGCTTTCTTTTCTTTGAAGAGTAGTCGGTATGATATGTAGGTAATGCCATAATACTAAGTGAGGCAGATCAATTTGACGGAGGAGTAGTTTTTGTGGGTGATACGTAGGTGCTATTTGATGAAGGTAAGCTAAAGTCGATACTTGAGTAAGTAAAGTGATGACCATAAGACATGTTTAGTTTTTCTAAGTTTATAAATAATTTTTATGTTTTATTTTGTCTTTAACCAAGTGTTTATGTTTAAATAGAATATATAATCCATTTATAGTAAAAGCTTTGTATGGGTAGAACTATTTAACCATAAATTTATTAATAGTTTTTGTTATGGTTGCTAAAAAGATTGACTAAAAATAATTCTAGTAAAAATCTTATATAGAAAAATTAAGTTCAAAATTTTATAACGATGAATAAATGCGACATATACTAATTAATTAATTCATTAAATGAACATATACTTATGTTTCGTCGTAGCTTTGTAAAATTTTATACACGGAATGGTTTAGTGAAAATATCGACAATTTGATTTTCAGTGTTAACAAATTCAAGAGAAATGATTTCTTTTCCAATGTTATCTCTTAAAGAATGGTGACAAAGAATGATTAATTAGATTATTAGATAAATTTATATCACTAGTATCATCATAGTATATAGGAGAATTAGTTATTATTTCACTAAAATCATGAAGTGTTTGTTGCGTATAAATTACTTGTGCACAAGCTAAGGCAGTTGAGATATAGTCGACTTCATATATCGAGAGAGTAACACAATTTTGTTTTTTATTAAACCATAAAACCGAAGATTGACCAATAAAATGACATGTGCCGCTTGTACTTTTTCTATCCGTCTTGCAACCATAGAAATTTGCATCGCTATAAGATACAAGTTCGAAAGAGCTGCCTTCCAGGCACAAAAATCCATAATATTTGGTGTTGGTTAAGTATGCAAAATTCTTTTAACTACTTGATGATTTGACTCCTTAGCTTGTGCTTGAAATCTTGCACATAGGCAACCACTCATCATAATATCTGGTCTACTAGCTGTTCAGTATAACAGAGATCCTATCATCCTTCGGTGTAATTTTTGATTGAAATCCTTTCAATTTTCATCTTTATCTGGATGTAAACTTGCGCTCATTGAAGTTGGTTTACTTGAAATACCATCCATTCCAAATCGTTTTAATAATTCTTTGCAATATTTTTCTTGATTTATAAAAATTCTATTTTTCAGTTTTTTTTGTGAACCTAAAAAGAAATTTCTCCCATATGCGACATTTCGAATTCATTTTTCATTTTGTTAGAGAAATTGTTACATAGTTTCCCGTTAGTTAATAGAAATATGATATCATCAACATATATTTGTACAATTAGTATATTATTATCTTTTTTATAAATAATTTAAAATCAATTTTCCTAATTTGAAAACCAAAATTTAGTAAATATGTTTTTGTCTCTCATACCAAGCATATGGTGCTTGTTTTAATATGCATAATGCCTTTTTAAATTTAAAAGCGTGGTCTGGATATTTTTCATGAAAAAATAAAGGTTGATGTTCAACTTATACTTTTTTATGAAACCATTTAAAAATGCAATTTTAACATCCATTTGAAATAATTTAAAATTATGATGACATGCAAAAGCAAGTAATGTTCGTATAGCTTCAAGACGTGCTACAGGAGCGAATGCTCTTTCGTAATTGATTCCTTCTTCTTGGTTGTATCCTTGAGCAACTAATCATACTTTATTACGAACAATTTTTCCATTTTCATCCGCTTTATTTTTAAAAACTACTATTACAGATTGATCATTTGGTTTTGGTACAAGTTCTCACACATCATTTCTTTTAAATTGGTTAAATTCTTCTTGCATTGCGATAATCCAAAAATTATCTTTTGACGCTTGTGTATAATTTTTAGGTTCAAAGTTAGACATAAATGCAACATTACTTATTTGATTTAAATAATTTTATTCGAAACTCTTGTGTTTAAATCACTAATTACATTACTATTAGGATGATCTTTTAAGACTCAAGGTGGTGATCTCAAAAGATTATCATTATTATTTATGGTTTTATTGTTATCAGTTACAGAAGTATTTTTAATACTATTATTTTCTAAAACTTCATCGTTGTCGTCATTTTTGGTATTCTTAAAATCTTCATCAAAAGAAATGTGAAGACTTTCTTCTATAATGTTAGTTCGTTTATTAAAAATTCTTTATGCTTTACTACGATCTGTCATCGGTTTCTGGATCGAAATTTCTAAGATTATCTTTAGTAATCAAAATATAGCATTTGGAACCAAAAATACGAAAATACGAGACTTTAGGCTTCTTTCTGAAAAAACATTTCGTAACATGTATGATTAGTTATAGGTCGAAGTGTTATACCAGTTAATACATAACATGTGGTAGCAATAGCTTCGACCTAAAAATCTTTGGTAAACTACTGCTACTAAGTAATGTTTGTGCACATTCTTGTGGTGTTCGATTTTTCCTTTCTACTATGCCATTTTGTTATGGTGTACGTATAAATGAAGAATTATGACTAATTCCTCTTTTATTGCAAAAAATTTCAAAAATATTATTTTCAATTTCTCCGCCACGATCAATTCTTATACTTTTAATTTTTAAGTTCATTAAATTTTTAATTATTTAGCGAAGATTTTAAACATTTCAAACATATCACTTTTATGTTTTAAAAATAATTTCCAAGTGTATCGTGAAAAATCATCGACGATAACAAATACATATTTGTTATGATTTATTGATCGTGCATGAGTTGAGCCAAATAAATCTGGATGAAGTAATTCAAGTGGTTGTTTGGTAGTAATTTCTTTCTTAGATTTAAAAGAACTTTTCTTTAAGTTTCCAAGTTGACAAGCATCAATAGATTTTTAACTTTACAGTTAATTTTACATAATCCTCTTACTAAATCATTCTTTGCTAATTTATTTATGTATTAAAAATTTATGTGGCAAAAACTTTTGTGTTATATCTATGGGTTATTATGATTTGCGATTAGGCATAAATCACTATTGTTTCTAATATTTATATTTAAAAACATAAATATTTCATTTTCTTAATCTTTCAAAAATTAAAATTTTATTTTGATCAAATATACTACATTTATTTTTTCGAAATTGATTCTAAATCTTTATCACATAATTGACTTGTACTTAATAAGTTGTGTTATAAATTTTCTACTAACAAAACATTAGTGATAAGGGGAGAAGTGGATATATCGACATTGATGACATCTCCAACGCCGATGACAAATCCTTTTGAGTTATCTCCAAACGTCATAGCGTCGTCGTCGATATATGTTATATTTGATATCATGTGTGCATTTCCAATTATATGCTTGGAGCATCTACTATCGGTATCCATTTCTCCTTGCTTTTAACTTTATTTTTGGGTACTTCATCCATGCTAGCCATAAAACAGACATTTGCTTGTCCTGAATCACTCTCACTATCGGATGAGGAGGACGGGTTAGAATCACCCCAAGTTACTTGAAAGGCTCTTTGCTTTTTCATGAACTTTTCGAATTTTTTCTTCTTCTTTTTATCATTATTCAGCTGTTGGCATTCTTTCTTCATATGGCCGAATTTGTCACATCAATAACATTTGATTGATGCCTTTGAATTTCCACTATTTTGAAATTTCGTCATCTTCTAGAATTTTTAAATTTGCTATAGTTCTTGACAACAAACACAATTTCATCTTCTTCTAAATCAGAATTGTCATCATTAGCTTGAAAAGCAATATTCTTCTTGTCTTAGTTTTGCTCCTTTCTTGCATGCAAGTTAGCTTCGTATGACATCAAATTTCCTATTAAATCCTCGACTTTGAGTTGAAAGAGGTCGTTTGCCTCTTCGATAGCTAATACTTTTCTTTCCTATTTATAAGTCAAGGAGTTTAAAATTTGTGTGATTAAATCAAAATCAGTGATTTTGACTCCAAGTGCCACGAGATCGTGTTGTATAGTTTGGAATCTAGCATACATATCAACAGTAGAATCATTTGCCTTCATTTTAAAAGATGAAAATTGGTTTTGCAAAATAGAAATTTTGTTTGCTTAACTTTTATTGTGCCTTGAGTAATTTGTAACGTGTGCCATATATCATATGCAGTGGTACAAACCGTGAAAATTCATTTTTATCAAGTGAACAAAATAATACATTCATAGCTTTGGCATTATTAAATGCCTCGACCTTTTGTGCATCGGTCCAAGTGCTAATGTCTGTAGTAGGTGCTTCATATTTAGTTTGAGTAGCTAACTAAATTTCTAAACAATCAACTTCCACAAAAATTCTTATATGTGTTGACTAATAAGCATAATTGGAGCCATAAATAGTGGTGGACAAGTAGTTGATTGACCTTCTTGGAATGTACTTGTCATATTAAAAAATTTCAATCACATGTTACTGTACATTGAAATAACGGTGCTTTGATACCAAATAAAAGTATAGTGGATCATTTAATATGGCTTGTATATTAATATGCTAGTATATAGTGCTATATGTACTAAATAAGCAATATAACATAATATAATAAAAGTAAAAAGAATAAAAAAACACCAAGGTTTTTATACTGGTTCGAACCTCCCGTCCTATGCCCGGTCCTGAAGCTCCTCTTCTGTATTTTACTAACCAAAAACCCTCATTTTGCATAGAGGAACAGGCTTATACAAAAGAGTTTCTTTGACAAGGTGTGTTCTAAATAACATGGATATTGACCACTAGTACAGTTCTTCCTATAATCTACTTGGTGAATTGGAAATGTGTAATTCATGATTATGGAATTGGTTTAAACGATATTTGAATGTAAAATAGCAATGAACCCTTAAGATCAAAAAGTAATAAAATAGTAAGTAAGCAAGTTGAAAATAATCTCTTATCTTGATGTATATTTATAGATATCAAAGAAGTGTGATAAAAGTTGTAATCATTTATTATGATCACTTCTGTTCAAAGAGATAAGTATAAAGGTTACAATTATTCGAAGTGACCTTTCAAAAATAAACGTTATGCAATAATTAGTTGACTAAATATGAAAGTTAGTCTTCTGAATAAGAACTAGAAAATATGCACGAGATTTAAAAACAAAATAGTGTAACCAAATAGTAAGGTTCAGTCGACTGAGCACTTTTCTTAATCGACTACCCTCAGTCGACTGAGAAAAGTGATCAGTTGACTAAACTGGAAAAAATTGGTGCATTGTAGTATTTTATTTTAAAAAGAATTTTTGAACATCTTTGGTAGATAAACTTTTTGTATGCAAGTGTTATATGCATGCACATGAAGTACCAAGAAGACTTTACAAATAATTCTAAGACCACATACATACTTTTCATTTGAAGATCTTATGATTTGTTGAAGAGCTTGATTGTAGTTGATCTATCTAGATTGTGTAGTTACTTTTATAGTATTGTAGCTCCTTCATATGCATTGTAGATAAGTACTAGATATATACGACGATATGGTTGTCATCGTTAAAATACTAGAATTAGGGACTTAACACACTTCAATAACCATGTGGAGACTATCCATCTCCGGAATGATATGGACTATCCATCTCATATCTCATAGTTTTCCTAGGATAACTATAAACCCATCATATATTCATTTAATTCATGTTTGATCCACATGTCCAACCTATATCTATTGGTGTTCCAATTAGGTTGTTTACCCTTTGCTTAATAACATCTCAAATTTTATGCATTGATAACCCCAATGAACCTTATCAAAACCATAGAGCAAAAATATATTAGTATCCCCAATAGCAAATATTGAAATTTATAAAATAAAATATAATAGTATCCCAATTGATTAGTGTCAAACTTCATGAAATAAAATACATTGGTATCTGATGTGCACGTTAATGTGCATATTTATACTTCCATATTTATTCTAATTTAATTAAATAAATGAGCATGTAGGGTGTTTTATCATGTTTAAACCAAAATTTTAGTTATTTTCAAATCATCATTTATTCATCTTTATATAGGGGCAAAATGGTCATTTTTGTGCATATATTAATATTAGAAAATTTACTTGGATATTTCAATTTTATTTTGTAGGAATTTGGATTCAAATGAAAGAGGCCTTCATGGAAATACGCATGCACAAGAGTATAAGGCAAACGAAGATGGAAATAAACCAATTCATGAAAACATGGAGGACCGCACTTACTTACTTACCTTGATCTACAATTAGGAGAAAATGCATATGTTAGTGGGAATTAAAGCTACATGCACATGTAATGGATGATTATGCTAATGCTAATGACAACTTGGAGGCCACACTTCCTAGAAGGGTATTTTGGGTAGTCCCCAAAATATGATTAGGGTTTCAAAACATGCATAAATACCCCTTATGTTTCATGTAATGAGCTCTTACCCTCCTCTTTAGTTAGTTTGGTTTTAGGCTCAAAAATAAACAAAAGCTCCCTTTTCTTTAATGGCTTCTTAGCCTTCTTTTCTTATGTAATTCTTTTATGCAATTCTAATACATGCTTTTTCTTTATTGTTTATTTCATGTTAGTAGTGTAGATCTTTTTATTTTATGCAAGTAGCTTAGCTTTTATTTTATTTAGTTCCTTTTTTCTTCTTGTTTTTGTTTCATGTTGAACTCTACATTTGTCGAAATGATAACAAATATGAGAAGCTAAACCTCTTCAATTTAGGGGTAGTGAAGCTCGCTTAATCATGTAGATTCAATATTTCGATAATTTTTTTTATCTTTTTTGTGCTTAATGGAAATTTTTGATGTGGTTAAACTTTATTGTTTTAGCTTTGAATTTGATATCATATGTTGTTGACACCAAATAGGCTATGCTTAAACAAACATAAACAAAAATTGCCTCTTCATCTACATATAATTATGGTAATGAAGTGGATTTTAAAATCAAAATTTGATGGTCTATATTACTTACCAAAAGCAAATATATCATGCTTAGAATAGATTTTATTTTCAAGTTCATAACACTTTCATGAGTGTTAACACGTGGTTTAGTGGGTGTGTTAAAGTTTCATGGTTTATGTTGAGCTAATTAATAGCACAAATATGCCATACTTATGATAAACACATCAACTAAATTCACTAATGACAAAAAAAGAGATCATAATTTCATATATGCTGATTTGTGTGAACATGAGAAGGGATTTGCCTCTAAATTGCCTTTAAACTCTCATATTTTTATCCACCATCCATTGCTAGTTTAATTACATTTTTTTAGATTCACACAACTTCAAATCTTGGTTTAATTTGATTGAATAGAAATTTTAAAATCAATACAATTCCCTGCGGATCGATCCGTACTCGCCATGAACTGAAATTGTGCAATATGCGCTTGTGGTTATTTTTATTTAGAACTTTATCGGCTATATTCTAATCCGATAGAGGTTTAGCCATTAAACAATATCCCTAATGATCAAAATCGAAGTCATAGAACAAATAGCTCGTCGCCGTTAATTAAGTTAATATAGAACATTGTCGACGTGAACAACAACGTCGGCCTCTATCTAAGGTCGCTATTAAAAACTTTAATTTCTTTTAAGTATAAAGTTCTATATCAAAAAAGGTTATTGACTTACACAAGACATTGGCTACCCACCTTTTAAAACAAATCAAATCTTTTTTTAACATAAAGCTCAACGACATAGCCTATAAGGCCTTCATCGGCGTCCATTGAAGAAATGCAACATCGATGCAATGCGACATCATTTCCAGAATAATATAATATAATTTAAAAACTTGCCGACTTTGATGAATAGCAGCATTAAGTCTAGCGGAATTATTATAATAACATATTTAAATACTTCGGCTACTATGCTGCCAACCACATATGCGGTCGAAGTTAAAACAAGCGACATCACCACCGTTTTTGTAGTTGACATCGAAAATAATCAAAATAGTAGTATGCAATGTCAATTTATAATTGGATAAACACATGCGACACAAAGAAATGCAGTGGTGATATGTGCCAATGATAAAAACCAAGGCTTATAAGCTCATCGACACTGATAAAGAGCAGCAACATTAATGTTGATTGGTGATGTTGTTGTTGCCGCACGCATAACCCCAACACATCTCATGCATATAATATATCTATCCCCTGTGTTGTCCTATATTGGTGTTGCCTCTCATCATTGACGCCGAACCCCATGGTGGTGCCGCATATCAATGACGTTATGGTAAATCTTGTGAAAAATGTTTTACTACTACTAAATGTAATTGCTTTTCACCAAATCTTGTTCTTTGTCAACCTTTCATTGGATAAGGCTGTATTTTATCTAAAACTTTTTTCGAAATGCCGCATACAATTTTAAACATCCAAAACATTTTTCAACCTAATTAATTAATAACCTTAGTTAATTAATTAATAATTTAAATGCTTCTCTAGCATGTTAAATTCACATTAATTCATAATCATTTGGAAAAAATCCCCAGAAATCACAGAAATTCAGAAATACTATTTATTTACCATATAAAAATTTTAAGGCCAAAAACCAATATTAATTATTTTTAATAACTAAAACTCGAAGTAAAGCTATTTCCTCATTAAGGAATCCATAAGATATTTAGCATAATCTGAAAAATTATGAAATTAAAAAATCATCCCAAATTAACTTTTTACATCACATATCCAAAAATCAAATCGATTGGACTAAAAACTTAGGTTTTATCCTTAAACCAACTTAAATAATTTCACAAAAAATTCCATAAGCCATTATTCTATCCAAATAATGGTTATATAACCATATCTTGGTGAAAAAAGAAATAATAACTCGGGTGCTATCCATAACCGAATATAAACACAAGCGAAAACAATGGTTCATGTATTAATCACCTTTGGGTTGTTGTTGGAGTTGAGATTTGATATAGCTCTTGAATCCCTAAGTCTTTTCTTTGATTAGATTTACTTTCCTCTTCTAACCCCTTATTTAATGCCGGCCTCTTTCTTATTTTTGATTGTCTTGATGTTATGGAAAATATGAGAATGATAAGGAGGGGGAGAGGGTTTAACCTATTTTGCCCCTCTCATATACTCTCTTATGAGTTAAGTTTTTCAAAGCAATCTCATTGCTTAATCTATTAAAGCATGACCTTGTTCATAGCCAATCTCAATCTCCTTAATTGTTTACATTATTTTATTTAATCTATCCGATTAAATTTCTTGAATAATGTTTAATAAAAATTAGGGCTGTTACAAGCTCCCATCCTTAATGGATTTCGTCCTTGAAATTCAGTAAGGACTGCACAATAAGCATTTCAAAAATGCAAACAATGCTAGTACATCCTACCAGCTACAAAGTTTATATATAAAAATTATAGAACATACCATCATAACAACTTAGGATAAGTATCCCTAATGATATGCTCTATCTTCTAAGTACAGTATTTCTCGTTGTCACTCCACTGGACCTTCACTAATCTGACTATCTTATTCCTTAACTTCTTCTCATCTCTCACCACAAATCGAATAGGTTGTCTCACAAAAGTCAGATCCGGTTCTACTACTTAATCTTCTAATGCAGTTGGAGTAATACTAGTCTCTGGATCATGCACATACTTCTTAAGATGAGAAAAATGAAACATGGTATGGACACTTGCCAAACTACTTAGTAACTCTACTTGGTACGTGAGTTTCCCGATCCTCTCTATAATATGGAATGGTCCAATATATCTAGGTGTCAGTTTCTCGGACTTTCCAAGTCGTACCACACCCTTCATCGGTGATACTTTAATGAAAACACAATCTCCAATGGAGAACTCTAAATCTTTAACCTTTTATCTATGTAACTTCTCTACCTAAACCGAGCTTCTCTCATACTATCCCGAATTAACTCAATCTTCTATGTGGCTTCTCCAACCATATCTGGACCATGGACTACTCTGTCTCCAGTCTCCAACCAACATGTTAGTAATTTGCATGCCCTTCCATACAATGCTTCGAAAAAGGCTATTCCTATACAATTTTGATAACTATTATTATAGGAAAACTCAACTAAGTACTAATGGTCTTCCCACGACCCACCAAAATCTAGCATAGAAGCACTCAATAAATCTATGAGTACCTTATTGACTCTCTCTGTTTGCTTATCCATATGTAGGTGATAAGCGGTACTCATCTTAAGCTTAGGACCTAACACTTCTTATAGACTCTTCCATAATCCACTAGTGGACAAAGGATCTCTATCATTGACTTCACTACTAGGAATCCCATATAGTCTAACCATATTCTTCATAAACAACTTAGCTAATACAAGTGCCATCATGGTTGATCTAACGGAGATGAAATGTGCACTCTTGGTCAGTCTATATACTATGATCCAAATACTTTCATTTCCTATGTTTGACCTAGGCAACCTGTAAATAAAGTCCATGGATATCGAATCCCACTTCCAAACTGGTATATCTATAGGCTGAAGCAATCCATTTGGCTTCTGATGTTCGGCTTTTACTTATTAGGAATTTGTGCACTCCTTTCCCTATAAGTCTACATCCCTTTTCATACCTTCCCAGAAGAAGCTTCTCTTCATATCATGATATATCTTAGTTCCTTCAGGATGTATAGTAAACATCAATCGATGACACTCCTTTCTTAGGTCACCAACATCCGAAACACATAACCATCTCCTTTTTCTTAACCATCCTATCTGGTCAAGTCAAAATATTTTAAATCATCGATCTTGGTTCCACTTTCTAACCTTCTAATCTTTTCGGCTAACAGTGGATCATCTTTCTTCTTAGGAGGAATCCTTTCGATCAATACTGGTCAAATTTTTAAGCAGGACAACATGTAGCACTCTGACTAGGACTCGCAGTCGACCTCAACTGCACGCTGCAAGTAGTCAACACTTCCAAATCCTTCCATTATGCCAACATAGCTAACACCACACTCTGATATTTTTTACTAAGTGCATTTGCAACTTTATTTTCTTTCCCTGGTGTATACCCGATACCAAAATCATAAGCCACTAAAAACTCTATCCACCTCTGTTTTCTCATATTCAACTCTTTTTGAGGGAATAAATACCTAAAAAACTTATGATCTGTATGCAACTCGAATTTTTCTCCTAAAAGGTAGTGTCTCTACACTTTGAATGCAAAAATCATCGCTACTAACCCGAATACTGAGTAAGATATCTAATTTCATGTGGTCTGAGCCGCCGAGAAGCATAGAAAATCACTTTACCTTTTCACATCAGCACAGCTCCTAATCCGGTTCTACATGCATCCGTATACACCTTCAAATCCCGATTCCCATCTGGAACAACTAACACATGCACATTAGTCAACAAATATTTTAACTCAAGGAATGCTTCTCACATTTATCAGACCAAATAAACTTTACATCCTTCTCGGTTAGTTTAGTCAGGGATGTTGCTATCTATGAGAAATCCTTGATGAATCTCTGCCAATAACCAGCTAATCCAAGAAAACTCCTTATCTTGGTCATCGTCTCGGGCCTCTTCCAATTATTTACAATTTCGATCTTAGTTGGATCCACTATCATCCCTTTCTATGAAACTACATGACCAAGAAACTTCACCTCTTCTTTCTAGAAATGACACTCTGAAATCTTCGCTTTTAGTTAATGCTGCCTCAACGTCTCAGGCACTATTGTAAGATGAACCTCATGATCTCTTACACCCTTAGAATATATCAAAACATCAACAATGAATACCGACATGGATCTATCCAAATGCTCTTGGAAAATCTGGTTCATCAAGTCCACAAAGAAGCCAAGTGTATTAGTCAATCCGAATAGCATAACTAACCACTCATACGCACCATATCTCTTTTGAAACGCCATCAAAGGAATATTGTCCTCTTCCACCCTTAATTGATGGAATCCTATCGTCAAATCCAACTGAAAAAATACTTTGGCTCCACTCAATTGATTAAACAAATCATCAATTCTCAACAAAGAATATCTATTCTTTATCGTCCTCTCGTTCACCTTACGATAATCGATGCACAATCTTAATGACCCTTTCGGTTTCTTCATGAATACGGTGGCCGCTCCCCAAGGTAAACTGTTTGGTCTAATAAAAATCTTTCCTACAAAGTCCACTAGCCGCATCTTTAACTCCTTCATCTCGGCAGATGTCATCCTACTAGGTGGTTTATTTATGGGTTCAGCTCCAAGTACAAGATCTATTCGAAATTCAATAGCTCATTTCGGTGCTAGTCTTGTAATCGGCTCAAAAACACATGCAAATTCCCTTGCAACCAAAATCCTATTCACTTTGTCTGTTACTGCTCCCAACAAAATACCATACTCGAGTTGTCTACTAAGTATATAATTCGATCACTATCGTCACGGTGTCTAATTAATATTTTCCTACACCGACAAAATATCCTAGCATCATATTTGCTCAACTAATCCATAACTAAAATAATCCTAAAACCCGTAAAATCAAATACATACAATCTGCAGGCAGAAGTATATCCTAGCAACTCAAATTCTAGATGGTCACATCTCATCCCAAGGGTTGTGTACCCTTCTATTGGATTAGCTACCCTTAATGAAGTAACAAGGCATGATGGTTCTAAACATAACTTATCTACCAAAGACTGAAAGATAAAAGAATGTGATGCATCGATATCAAATAATACTCTAACAGATGCTATGAATCAAAAGGGTACCTCCTATCATAACTCTTCCCTTCTTCTCCACTATTGGCCTAGATGTTAATGGTTTAAAGCAGAGACTTTTCCTTTTTCTTCATTAGCTACTTTTAGACATTTGTTATTGTAATGTCCCACTTGGTCGCAGTTAATGCGCTTCACAGTCTGCTTGCCCATAACCATCTTGCCATCACTCGATCGACACTCATTATTAGTGCCCCTTCTTATCACACTTATAATAAACTATATCTTTCTTCTCTTTCTTTGCAGCCCCACCCTTCTAAGCTTCATTTCCCTTAAAGAACTTCCTCTTCTTATTGTGAGAACTATGGGTTCAAATTGGCTTCTCCTTTTTGAAAGTAGAAAGCATCTCCACATTCCTAATAGCTATTTTCACCACTTCATTCGATGGATCCCTAAGATGTGGCATAGTTTCTCTAGCAATCTTCGGCCTCAACCCTTGGATAAACTTCTCATTCCTCTTGATAATGGTATCAATAGTGGCATATCTAAATCTAGACAGATCATTAATCTTAACAGAGTATTCCAACCTTGTGGTAATTAATTAATGAATAAGTAAGTTGGATTGATGATAATCCATGTGATTAAGTAAGGAATTAATTTAATTAAGGATTAATTAAATTAATTAAGTTTGGATCAAACCTTGTTTATGGATGATTAATGATTGGATGATAAATATCATTGGATGAGTTAATGATATTGGATGATATTGTATGTCATTAGTTGATATGTAGTGATTTGAATGTGATATATCTGAGATGTGATATATATGCTGCTTGGTGATATGTGTGGATGAATTTGATAATAGTGTATTATCTATCTGTCTGTTATGAATCATCCATTTATATAAGTGATATTTTGAATATCTACTGTTTAAACCCTTAAGTAGAACTTGGACATTAAAATGGCGTTTTGGATTCGGTGAGACCGGGATCAGGTTTTATATCTGAAAACCACATCGATCCAAATTAACGTTAGGTCATAAATCCAAGTGAAGTGAAGTGAAGACTCGAAGTGTAAGAACTATGTATCGTTATAACTCCGAGGGTAATTCTAGAATGAGTTTAACGAAGATAGTACTTTCAGATTCGAGATGAAGATTCAGAGTGCAAGGGCTATTGTCGTTAACTCTGAGGGTGATTACAAAATGAGTGTAACGAGATAGTGCCTTCGGTTTCGTTCGAACCTGGAACGAACTTGTATGGATTGAATGCTTTCAGAACATCATCGGGCGGACAATGAGCATTCTAAGATAAATGAGTCCTATAAAGGTAATCGCAGCCTCAAGCCTCATCAGCTGGGAATGGCTAAAACAGGGGAGGTGCAGCAAGGTTAAGTGGGTCATGCACGAGTAGGACGAGATTTACCCCTGTCTAGATGTCCCTTTTTATTTCGGCTGTGTGGGCAGTTGGATCTACAGCCAACTACGGGGTTGTCTTGTTCGGGACTGTTCAGTAAGAAATGGTTTCGGCCTTGTGTTGTAAGGGAATTAGGGTGGCTCTTCGGTACGGTGATCTAGGCCACGTACTGTGACGGGCGGTACCCCAGTAGCCCTGGCATTGTTGGAAACCCTTTCTTCCTACGAGACCCTACGGTTTTGTTTGTATTACCCACTTTTGTGGCTAGTAGCTGCAATTTAATGAATGTAACAATTTCGGCTATTTCTTATTTACTTAAAAACCCTAGACACTATTATAATATCACTGGATTTCCAATCAAATGTTTTGGTTAGCGTAAGGTAAAAACTTTTCCATATTTATGTGTGGGAAGTCTTACGTGATACCTTTCTTTTCAAAGGATTTTCTAAAGTTAAGAAATTTTAAACCGTTTACTCACACCAGACCCCTGTCTGACCCGAGTGTTTATTTTCTGTTTTATTAAACTCTTAGGTACTCATATTATGTATGAGTAGTCAAGTGATTCAGGTTATCCTTGACGAATTCTGCAGGAGCTTTGGAGTAGGAGGCTTCAGCCTGTAGATATATAGATAGAGTTCCGCTGTGATGTTATTCTGTATGGATGTTCTTGTATTGTACATTAGACAGAAATGTTATAACTGTCTAAATTGAGATGTATAGTTGTGTACTCTGATGTATATGATACCATATATATGTTATATATTATATTTCATTCGTTCCGCTGTGAGATTCTTAAGTGTTGTTCTTTCTTTTCTTCTTCTATCCCTTTCTTTCTTAAATAGTGATGCGTCTTTCTGGTGATAGAAAGGCGGGTCGCTACAGCTGGTATCAGAGTGCTAGGTTGAGTGAATACCTAGGCTTTGGAGTGGCTTCTTTCTTGAGAGAGCGTATTTGTAATTTTTATATATAGATATATTTATATATCTACCTAATCTGTTGGGTTATCTGTTCGGATTTTCCAACATAGGTTATAAAGGTAGATAAGGTAGGGGTGTGTGTAACACGACTACCACTAATGGAAGAGGCTCATATGTTGTGGTTGGAGGTATATCTGTCGAGATTGTAGACCTAATACAGTCCCGAATAAGCTTTGTAGATTGTGGAAAGGGTTTCAACGATTCTAGAGAAAGTCTTTTCAAGGATTAGTGTATATTCTTGAAGTGTGATGTTGATTTGCTCTCGAGTGAGCGGGAATTCCAAGAGTTGAATCTGTCAGCTGAGTAGAAGCAGATGATGGTATCTTGATGACTTCAGGAAGGTATAGCTATGTGGTGAGATACAGTATCCATAGATGGTTCTGAAGATGTTCTTTTGGAGCAAGATTTGGATGGTATTGAAGGAACAGTGATGCATACTGCAGGGAAGATTAAGATATTTAGGGATCTTCTGGATCTCAAGTAAGGGAGTCTTATCTACATTTAAGTATGAGACTAAGGTCGATGAGTTACCTCATTTCGGACATGGTCTCATTGTTTCCCTTAAGAAGAACAAGTGGTTGGTGTTTGGTTTGGAGCCGAGTTTTTTTGAGAAGATGTCTACCCGTCTCAAGGATCTTTTAGTAGAATTGGGTGATAGTTTTGTGTTTCAAGAAGCTTTTAGTTAAGGAAGATCTTTTGGCTTAGCTGTATCATTGAAGTGAAGTTTGGAAGCAGCAGCGTGGAACTGTTTCTTCGATGATTCAGAAATCTTTGGAACTCTACTATTGGCAGACCAGGCAGATAGTGAAGGTTTATCCATTTCTTTGGTAGGCTCAGCAAAGCAGGACATTTGTTGGAAGTGATCTATCAGTTTTTCTGGTAGATAAGCCATTCTGGAAAGGTTGACCTTGATTGGGAAAGTTGTTCTAGTTGGTGAAGATAATTCCTTGTAATCTGTACTGAGTAAGATCGCAAAAGTGACTTGCTATTAGTTTGGGAATTCATGGATATTCTTTGGTTTGGGAATTGAGGCATCTTATATGGAAGTAAAAGCTATTAAAGTAGACAGAGATTTTCCTGATGTTTTTGAGGAAATCAGAAGTCCATCGGCATCGGAGATTGAGTTTTCTTATCGACTTGGATTTCCAGGAGCATTATTGATGGTTCAACCTTGTAGAGGGATGACTCTTAGAGCGAGAAGAGGTTGGTGAAGCAGCTCAAGATTTTTGAGGAGGGATGGATCATCTAGTTTTCTAGTTAAGATTCTACTTGGATGTTTTGACCAAGTGGAATGGGTCACTAAGATTTTTAGGATCTAAAAAACAGTGTATGGAGAAAGTTTGTGCTCGAGTTCTTCGATAGCATTCTCATCTACTCCAGATCAGAGTTGTGCAGCGGAAGCGAGATAGCAGTTATTCTAGTACAGGAGTAACCGGGTGTTGCAGTAAGGTATTTCTACAGGAAATTCAAATATGAAGTAATTTTCAGGATTTGAAAGCAAGGTTGTCAAGTGCAACTGTTTGGCTATTCCAGATAAGATAAGTAGGTTTGAAGGCCACTAATGCTTGTGGAATAGAGTTGTGTTTTGGATTTCGGCAAATTTTTGAGAGAACCATTTTGTTGAGTAGGATCTGAAAATTGGTTTGATTTTGGTCCAGTTTGTTTCATGAAGCAATCGGCAAGGGTTAAGCTGATCAGGAAAGATGGAGGTGACTCAGGAGCATCAGAAGAGTTATGCAGTTAAGAATTGAGGAGATTTGGAATGAGAAGTTGGAATTTGGATATTGCTTTAGTTTTATCCGATCAAAGGAGATATAAGATTTGGTAAAATTGGAAAGCTATCTCCGGAAGTATTTTGAGGTTTTCCCTGTGTTCTCTGGAGATTAGATTTTAATCTACAGGATTGAATTGCCAGTTCGGATAGCTGGAATTCATTATATTTCACATATCTCTGAGGAATATGCGTATGATTCATCGAGTGATAGAATCAGCAGTTCAGAAGGATATGGCCGTTGAGCTAGTCTTGAGTTTAGTCTGATATCTTGTTCAGATTTGTAGGTCCAGATGAGAGGGAGTTCTTGGTTATAGTAGTATAATTACTTAAGGTTCTGTAGAGCGAGTATTCCAGAATAGGTACCTGGAAACTCTAGATAACATTAGGAAATTCTATCCAGAATTTTTTCTGGATAATTAAAATTATTTGTTTGAATTGGTTGCTATGGTTGCTATGATTGATGGTGTATGATTTATTTGTGTGATTGCTGTTTGAAGTTAAAACTTTTGCTGAGTTATTAAATTATCTTTGCTTTTAAATTTCGAGGACGATATTCTTTTAAGGGGAGAGAAATGTGACGACCCGAAATTTTGAGCAATATCAATTTAATAATATTTGTTAATAATTAAATTGATTTGATAATTTTACATTATAAATTGATAAGTTAAAATTCTTTTAAAAGCTAATAATAATAATTTGATAATATCTATTAACATTTTTCCTAACAACATAAACTTGGCAAGTTTAAATTCTTTTGAAAACTAATAATATTTTAATTTGGAAATATTTATTTTAGCAATTTAAAATTGGTAAGATTTATTTTTAAAAAGCTAATCAAAATATCTTCTATTTATAATGTATATATAGGTATATATTGTATATATAAAGTCTTTAATGTAATAAAAGCTATTTATTCAAATTGTAATATATATATAAATATAAATATATATATATATATATTATGGTTTGGATTTGTGTTTCAAAATTAATATAGTAATTATCAAAACTAATGATTAAAAATGTTTTCCATTGAAATGTATATATATTTGTATATATATTAGAAATGGAAAAAAATATTGTTTTGAACTTAATAAAGAGTTTTCAAACTTTAATATATATAGTTTGTAATTTGGAAATTTTAAATTTGACTTAATACTTTTAAAAATTATATTTGAGATTTAAAATTTTAATAACAAGAATAATTTCTTATTTATTATAAACATATACTTAACTTGAGTTTTAGATAAGAATTAAATTAAAAAGTTCAATTGTATTCAATAGTTTGTCATTTTAAAATTTTAACATAAGATAAATTGGTTTAGGAATTTTATATATATAATTAAAATAAATTCTTTCTCAAGCTTATAAACATATGTTATATTTATTTGATAAAAGCATAAGTTATGTATAAATAAATGTTTACATGAATTCACTTTTGAATATTTATTAAAATCTAAAAGCTTATTTATATAAGATAAAAACATTTTATAATCATATAAATATTACATAATTACATACATAGCTTAAATAAATTATTAAAAAGGAAAGTAATATTTGTAAATCATTAATAAAGCATTAAAAACACTTGTAAGTATATTAATATATATTAAAGACATTTGTAAGTCAATGTGCATATGTGTACGATAATTAGAACATAAGGTGGACAAATGTCATTCTCTTGATAACTTAATTTAAAATTTAAAATAATAATAAAAGGAAGAGTTTTACTTTCAGCAAATTCTTTCTTTATTTTCAACCAAAAACATAATACAAATCAAAGATTAAAAGAAAGAAGAAAACTGTAAAAAAAAAATTGAAAATAAAAGAAAGAAAATCTGGAAATTACAATATCAAGGAAAGATTTTCAAATACAATCAGAGGCAAGCAAGTTTAATAAGCAACAAGATGTAAAACTGGAAATCAACAGCAGTTGCAAGATTTAATTTAACATGCAAAATAAAATTTCAAGAGCTAACAAAATTCAGAAGCTAGGAAAACAAACATCTTCTCTCTGTTCTTTGAAATTTTAAAAACAGTTTTAAATCCTGAATTTCATCTTGTTATTGTGAATGGATATCATGGTGTTATCTGAAATACCTGAATTGAATTAAATGCATGCCTGGATTTGTGTGTTTGAATGCCTGTATAGTGATAATTTAGTTTCCGTGTGAAGATAACAGGTTTAGATTACCTAATAAATTCAATATCTCAACTTTGAATTTAAATTAACTTACGATTTGTAAATTAAAATTGTCTGAAATCAAGTAACATTCTTCCTAATAATAATCATAGGAATTTAAAATCAATCTTTGGTTCGAAAATTCAAAATTTACAGTGAAAATGAAATTTGGGTCAAAAAATTTTGAATTCAAATTTAAGTTTTGATTTTATAATTGAATTACAAATGGAAAATCATGATTTTTAAGATATGAATCATAATTTTTAGTTTGGTAATTGAAGAAAATTATTGAGTTGACTATTTTGGGCATTTTGGCCTATTTGCAGCGAACGACGGCGAACTAGAGGTTGCGGTTGAGCATGAAGGTCGAGGGGATGTAGGAGTTCATCAGAAAATTGCTTTGGTAATTTATTGATGAGTGTGTTGGTCGGAATTCGATGGAGTAGGGTTTAACTTCCTGAGTTTTTCGTCGTTGTTCACTTGGATTTCGTGGCGACGAGGAGCTACCAGAGGCGATCGCATTTATTGCCATGGGTTCTGGAGGTTGTGACGAAGCTTTTGGGAGAATGGTGGGTTTTCTCGAGGCTGGGTTGCCGTGGTGTCGATTTTCTAATGAAGTTGGGTTCGAACTGATGGGTTTAGAGAGTCGAATTTTGATTTTCGATCGAAGCTTGATTTATGGGTTTCGATTGTAGTTGTCGTGGTCGAGTGCGACGTATCAGAGGCCGGAGTGGAGTTCGTCGTTGGCCAGGAAGTTGGTGCACGTGGATGTGCACGGTTTCATGCATCAGGCTTTGGGTTTCGGGAAGATAGGGGGGAAGCTCGAAGTTTTCCTCGTGTTTCTGATGTGATTTCTCGAAGCAGGAGCAGTGGGGGAAAAGTCTCATGTTAGCTTCGGGGAGATCAGGTGGATTACTCGAGTTTTCATTCGAGTAATGGATGTTTGCTCGGGTTTTGTGTTGAGCAGTTTGTGTTGTTCAGGTTTTAAAGTTTAACAACAAATGTTTAAAAAAAATTTAAACAAGGAAAATTGATTTCATAAATGATTAAAGTCTTAAAATAAAACAAGTTTTCGCTTATAAAACTAATTTGTTTCCAAAGTTAAGTTTTAAAAAAGTTTTTATATTTTGAAATATAAAAGTTTTTAAAATAAAATAAGTGGATTTTCAATAATAAGGTTTGTATTAAATTTATATAAATAACTTTGGAAAATTTTAAAGTGTTAGAAGTTTAATTTGAATGTTTAAATTGTTCAAATTAAAACTGATTTCTAAAATATTATATTTTGAATAAAGATAAATGATAAAGATTTGGAGATCAATTATAATGAAGATTTATCTTAAGAAATTAAGTGTTTTGATTAATTGAAGATAAATAAATTTGTGAAAATAATTAAGGTAATTCAATTATTATTAATAATTGAAGTGTTATTAGTTAATATAAATAATTTAATTGAGATAATGATTTTCTTAATTAAGGATCTTTATTATATAAGAAGTTAAAGAATCATTTAATTAAATTTAAATGATTTATTAAATAATTAATTAAGTAATTAATTAGTGTTTAATTAAAGATAATCACTTATGATTTAATTTGGTTAAATTACTTGGTGAAGTAATTAAGTAATTAATTACTGGAGGTAATTAAGTAAAAGAGTAATTATTTCACAAAGTAATTAGAGGTTAATTGCTTTATGAAAATAATTAGGAGGAAGTGATTAAGGGTTAATCACTTGTGTTATTAATTAAAGAATTAAGTAATATAATTAATTAAAGGTTTAAATTTATTTATTAATTGAAGGCTAATTAATTAATAAAAGGATTAAGAGAATTTAATAATATCATTAATTACTTGTTAAAGTAAATAATTAAGAAGAAATTTAATTAATGGAAGTAATCATTAATTAATGGAAATAAATAATTAATCAGTAATTAATAATTAAATGATATTAATCCAAAATTAAAGTTTAATACTAAATGTAATTAAAAAGTAATTAATCAAATGTGATTAATTAAAAAGTAATTAATCAAGTGTGATTAATTAAAAGTAGTTAATCAAGAGTGTTGAATTAAAAGTAATTAATCAAGTGTGATTAATTAAAAAGTGATTAATCAGGTGTGATTAAAGGATAATTAAGAAATAATTATCAGGATAATTAAAGAATAATTAATCAAGGATGATTAAGTTAAAAGGGTAATTAAGAGATAATTACTTGGTATAATTAAGAAGTAATTAATCAAGATGATTAATTAAATTTGTAATTAAGAAATAATTACTTAAAGTAATTAAGAGATAATTAATCAAGGGAAATTAATTAAAGTGGATATTTAAGTGATGTTTAATTAATTAATTGGTAATTAATTTATGAATAAGTAAGTTGGATTGATGATAATCCAAGTGATTAAGTAAGGAGTTAATTTAATTAAGGATTAATTAAATTAATTAAGTTTGGATCAAACCTTGTTTATGGATGATTAATGATTGGATGATAAATATCATTGGATGAGTTAATGATATTGGATGATATTGCATGTCATCAGTTGATATGTAGTGATTTGAATGTGATATATCTGAGATGTGATATATATATGTAGCTTGGCGATATGTGTGGATGAATTTGATAATAGTGGATTATCTATATGTGTGTCATGAATCATCCATTTATATAAGTGATATTCTGAATATCTACTGTTTAAACCTTAAGTACAACTTGGACATTAAAATGGCGTTTTGGATTCGGTGAGACCGGGATCGTGTTTTATATCCGAAAACCACATCGATCCAAATTAACGTTAGGTCATAAATCCAAGTGAAGTGAAGTGAAGACTCGCAGTGTAAGAATTATGTATCGTTATAACTCCGAGGGTGATTCTAGAATGAGTTTAACGAAGATAGTACTTTCAGATTGGAGATGAAGATTCAAAGTGCAAGGGCTATTGTCGTTAACTCTAAGGGTGATTCCAAAATGAGTGTAACGAGATAGTGCCTTCGGTTCCGTTCGAACCCGAAACGGACTTGTATGGATTGAATGATTTCAGAACATCGTCAGGTGGACGATGAGCATTCTAAGATAAATGTGTCCAATAAAGGCAATCGCAGCCTCAAGCCTCATCAACCGGGAATGGCTAAAACCGGGGAGGTGCAGCAAGGTTAAGTGGGTCATGCCCAAGTAGGACGAGATTTACCCCTGTCTAGATGTCCCTTTTTATTTCGGCTGTGTGGGCAGTTGGATCTGCAGCCAACTGCGGGGTTGTCTTGTTCGGGACTGTTTAGTAAGGAGTGGTTCCGGCCTTGTGTTGCAGGGGAGTTAGGGTGGCTCCTCGGTACGGTGATCTAGGCCACGTACTGTGACAAGCGGTACCCCAGTAGCCCTGCCATTGTTGAAAACCCATTCTTCCTACGAGACCCTACAGTTTTGTTTGTATTACCCACTTTTGTGGCTAATAGCTGGAATTTAATGAATGTAACAATTTCGGCTATATCTTATTTACTTGAAAACCCTAGACACTATTATAATATCACTGGATTTCCTATCAAATGTTTTGGTTAGCGTAAGGTAAAAACTTTTCCATATTTATGTGTGGGAAGTCTTACGTGATACCTTTCTTTTCAAAGGATTTTCTAAAGTTAAGCAATTTAAACTGTTTACTCATACCAGACCCCTGTCTGACCCGAGTGTTTATTTTCTGTTTTATTAAACTCTTGGGTACTCATATTATGTATGAGTAGTCAAGTGATTCAGGTTATCCTTGACGAATTCTGGAGGAGCTTTGGAGCAGGAGGCTTCAACGTGTTGATATATAGATAGGGTTCCGCTGTGATGTTATTCTGTATGGATGTTATTGTATTGTACATTAGACAGAAATGTTATAACTGTCTAACTTGAGATGAACAGTTGTGTACTCTGATGCATATGATACTATATATATGTTATATATTATATTTCACTCATTCCGCTGTGAGATTCTGATGTGTTGTTGTTCTTTCTTCTCTTTCTTTTCTTCTTCTATCCCTTTCTTTCTTAAATAGTGGTGCGTCTTTCTAGTGATAGAAAGGCGGGTCGCTACAGCTGGTATCAGAGCGCTAGGTTGAGTGAATACCTAGGCTTTGGAGTGACTTCTTTCTTGAGAGAGCGTATTTATAATTTTTATATATAGATATATTTATATATCTACATAATCTGTTGGGTTATCTGTTCGGATTTTCCAACATAGGTTATAAAGGTAGATAAGGTAGGGGTGTGTGTAACACGACTACCACTAATGGAAGAGGCTCATATGTTGTGGTTGGAGGTATATCTGTCGAGATTGTAGACCTAATATAGTTTCGAATAAGCTTTGTAGATTGGTGAAAGGATTTCAATGATTCTAGAGAAAGTCTTTTCAAGGATTAGTGTATATTCTTGAAGTGTGAGGTTGATTTGCTCTCGAGCGAGCGGGAATTCCAAGAGGTGAATGTGTCAGTTGAGTAGAAGCAGGTGATGGTATCTTGGTGACTTCAGGAAGGTATAGCTGTGTGGTGAGATACAGTTTCCATAGATGGTTCTGAAGATGTTCTTTTGGAGCAAGATTTGGATGATATTGAAGGAACAGCGATGCATACTGCAGGGAAGATTCGAATATTTAGGGATCTTCTGGATCTCAAGTAAGGGATTCTTAACTATATTGAAGTATGAGACTAAGGTCGATGAGTTACCTCATTTCGGACATGGTCTCATTGTTTCCCTTAAGAAGAACAAGTGGTTGGTGTTTGGTTTGGAGCCGAGTTTTTTTGAGAAGATGTCTACCCGTCTCAAGGATCTTTTAGTAGAATTGGGTGATAGTTTTGTGTTTCAAGAAGCTTTTAGTTAAGGAAGATCTTTTGGCTTAGCTGTATCATTGAAGTGAAGTTTGGAAGTAGCAGCGTGGAACTGTTTCTTCGATGATTCAGAAATCTTTGGAACTCTACTATTGGCAGACCAGGCAGATAGTGAAGGTTTATCCATTTCTTTGGTAGGCTCAGCAGAGCAGGACATTTGTTGGAAGTGATCTATTAGTTTTTCTGGTAGATAAGCCATTCTGGAAAGATTGACCTTGACTGGGAAAGCTGTTCTAGTTGGTGAAGATAGTTCCTTGGAATCTGTACTGAGTAAGATCGCAAAAGTGACTTGCTACTAGTTTGGGAATTCATGGATATTCTTTGGTTTGGGAATTGAGGCATCTTATATGGAGGTAAAAGCTATTAAAGTAGACATAGATTTTCCTGTTGTTTTTTAGGATATCAGAAGTCTACCCGCATCGGAGGTTGAGTTTTCTTATCGACTTGGATTTCCAGGAGCATTATTGATGGTTCAACCTTGTAGAGGGATGACTCTTAGAGCGAGAAGAGGTTGGTGAAGCAGGTCAGAATTTTTGAGGAGGGATGGATCATCTAGTTTTCTAGTTAAGATTCTACTGGGATGTTTTGACCAAGTGGAATGGGTCACTAAGATTTTTAGGATCTAATAAACAGTGTTTGGAGAAAGTTTGTGCTCGAGTTCTTCGATAGCATTCTCATCTACTCAGATCAGATTTGTGCAGCGGAAGCGAGATAGCAGTTATTCTAGTATGGGAGCAACCGGGTGTTGCAGTAAGGGATTTCTACAGGAAATTCAAGTATGAAGGAATTTTCAGGATTTGAAAGCAAGGTTGTCAAGTGCAATTGTTTGGCAATTCCAGGTAAGAGAGGTAGGTTTGAAGTCCAATAATGCTTGTGGAATAGAGTTGTGTTTTGGATTTCGGCAAATTTTTGAGAGAACCATTTTGTTGAGTAGGATCTGAAAATTGGTTTGATTTTGGTCCAGTTTGTTTCATGAATCAATCGGCAAGGGTTAAGCTGATCAGGAAAGATGGAGGTGGCTCAGGAGCATCAGAAGAGTTATGCAGTTAAGAATTGAGGAGATTTGGAATGAGAAGTTGGAATTTGGATATTGCTTTAGTTTTATCCGATCAAAGGAGATATAAGATTTGGTAAAACTGGAGAGCTAGCTTCGGAAGTATTTTGAGGTTTTCCCTGTGTTCTCTGGAGATTAGATTTTGATCTACAGGATTGAATTGCCAGTTCGGATAGCTGGAGTTCATTGTATTTCACGTATCTTTGAGGAATATGCGTATGATTCATCGAGTGATAGAATCAGCAGTTCAGAAGGATATGGCAGTTGAGCTAATCTTGAGTTTAGTCTGATATCTTGTTCAGATTTGTTGGTCCAGATGAGAGGGAGTTCTTAGTTATAGTAGTATAATTAGTTAAGGTTCTGTAGAGCGAGTATTCCAGAATAGGTACCTGGAAACTCTAGATAATATTAGGAAATTCCATCCAGAATTTTGTCTGGATAATTAAAATTATTTGTTTGAATTGGTTGCTATGGTTTCTATGGTTGATGGTGTATGATTTATTTGTGTGATTGCTGTTTGAAGTTAAAACTTTTGCTGGGTTATTAAATTATCTTTGCTTTTAAATTTCGAGGACGAAATTCTTTTAAGGGGGAGGAATGTGACGACCCAGAATTTTAAGCAATATCAATTTAATAATCTTTGTTAATAATTAAATTGATTTGATAATTTTACATTATAAAATGATAAGTTAAAATTCTTTCAAAAGCTAATAATAATAATTTGATAATATCTATTAACATTTTTCCTAGCAACATAAAATTGGCAAGTTTAAATTCTTTTGAAAACTAATAATATTTTAATTTGGAAATATTTATTCTAGCAATTTAAAATTGGTAAGATTTATTTTTAAAAAGCTAATCAAAATATCTTCTATTTATAATGTATATATAGGTATATATTGTATATAGAAAGTCTTTAATGTAATAAAAGCTATTTATTCAAATTCTAATATATATAAGTATATATATATATATATTGTGGTTTGGATGAACATTTAATTGATTTTCATTTAATTATTCAACTTCTAATTGCATTGTCTTTCAATGAATTAACGCTTCATTCATTATTTCGTATCAACTTATTTACATTCGATTGATTAACATTCAATCCATTTATTAATTTAGTTGACAATTCCTTTAACAATATAAGCTTGAATTTCAGTTATATAACTCAAGTTTACATTCATTCAATCAACTTGATAATTTTACTTTGATACCAAAATCAACTTTATTCAATTTTACTTAAGTTATATTTCTTTTAAACATCATTTGTTTAACTTCACTTAAATTTCCACTTATAAGTTCAATTCAGATTTCAATTTTAATTAACTTTTACCAAAGTCAAATTTTCATATCACTATCAAATTCATATTTCATTTTTTTTAACAAAATTGTTTAACCATTTTAACTATTGGTTTCACTTACACTTTCTCATTTTCTAAGTTATAGAACTTATATAATTAAAATTCCAAATCCATTTACTTATCCAAAGCTAAATTTATTATCTCATACTATAAGTTCAAAATTCATTTCACTTATATTCATCAATTTCAACTTGGATTTTTAAATTTTCAAATTTGTTTATCGCAACAAAACTTCAATTCAATTTACTATGGTAGCAAATCCATCACACAGAAATTTGAAAATGATACTGATGATGCTGCAGTCATCGCCCTTATTATTTCCCAGTGACAATAGTGAAATCAGTGCTAAATATTCTTTCAAAATTTTCCTTTTCATTATTTATAAATCACATTTTAAAAAAAAAATCCGCATACAATTTCACTACTTATATATAAGATTATTTTACAATTGTAAATCATTTTAATTATAATTCCATACTTATAATTCATTTGCTCATACAATTCGTACTTTTACAATTGTTGTTTTTATTTAACTTATTCAAACAACTTTATTAGACTTATACAATTTTTTTTTACATTTCAACAACCAAGCAATCAATTTATATATTCTTTAATAATTTTTGAAAAATTATTCCCTTTATATATAATATATACTCAAGGTAAAATTATTTCATTTACCCAATTTAAAACAATATCGTGTCGAATTTGTTCTGTACAAGTATTTAGAGATCCCTATCGATAGAGTTGTACGGACTATACCGACCAGAATCCATATACCACTCAACAAACCAATCATCACAATATAAAATAATTTTATATTCACTAACAAATACGCGCTCATATCTATTATTACACTCACACTCATTCTAGAGTGCTACTGACTCTATCTCTAATGAGTAACACCCAACAGAGCCATGGTTGTCGCTTAACCAAATGCTCTGATACCACGTTGTCAGGACCCGGTTCTTCGAACTCCGAAAATCGACATCAATACGTCCACTGTATCAACTGCCGAGCAATCGAACGCCGGAAAACCGAACCATGAGGGTTAAAAGAAGAGGTAGAAGAAAAAGATAGAAGAAGTGAGAAAACAGAACAGAAACAATATCAGAATCTCACAGTCGCAGCGGAACAACATATAATAAATAAATGAATAATCTTTAAACAAAGAACTATATCAGTTATTACATTGCATCACTTTACATTACATCATCAGAGTGTACAACAACAAACAGCGGAAAAGAAATACTATATACTAGTGAATACGCCATGCCATCTAGCTTGCCTCCAGCAACTCCTGTATTCCAGAATATCCTGATAAACCTGACTCTTGACTGCCCGTGTGGAAATTGGTGGGCACCCAGAGTTTAGGAAGGAAACAATAAGCTCCGAGTCAGTCATGGGACTGGTGTGAGAACTTAAAACAGTTTATCTTTAAAACAAACAACAGGATAATTTTAAAATAGATTCGCAATGCTTTTTAGAAAATGAGACTACCATAAGGCCTCCCGCACACACACACAATGCAAACGCAGAATCGGAGGAGATTTCTCCTTATGATAGTCAAAGATGCTTGATACGCATTAAAAGAAACATTTGATATTATTACTAGTGCATAGTGTAGGAAAAATCATTTTGAAAGTAAAGATATAAATCTTAGCCAACATAGACATTTCGCACTTATGCCTACTATAGCAACCATGTTCAATAGCAGGTTACCGCCAGATTCCATGGTAGGTTATACAACTAAAACCGTACAAGGATAGTATTGTTTCTTTGGATTTCCAACAAATGGTCAGGCTAAGGAACTTCCTACTACCACATGGGATCACCTCTGGCGGGACGTCCCGAGAACTTAACCACCTCTCTGCCAACACAAGGCCGGGTTACCTTTGTCACTAGGTAACTACTACACGACTATGCCATCCCCCGGTCCCTTTGGACCTTTATCCGAGCGCTCGATTCCAACAACACCACATAGTAATAGATATAGTGTATCAACATGAGTAAGTATCTGGGCTCCATACCATGATACCACCCTTTCCAGAAGGAAATGACATACCCTAAAGGGCGCGACCCTCATAACCTTGCCGCATATTCCTGTTTTGACCATTTCCGGGGAGTGAGGTCGGACGAAGTCTCGTCCACAAAGCTACGATTTTTCACAAAGCCACGCTTTGATCAACAAATGATCAATAAATAATCATCACACAGCAACACTCAGCATGCCACATTACCAAATTGGGAATATATCGCTGATAACCTTCAACTACATCACCTCTAAGCGCGTACGTCTCAGAGAAGGGTGTTAAGATAAGAGAATAAATTCTCCGCTACCAACAGAAATGTATTTGAAAGAAATCTGCTTTATATCTCAAAACGTAATGTCAAACACGTAACCATACAAGTCTGTTCCGGGTTCGAACAGAATCGAAGGCACTTCAAAAGAAGCCCTTGCAATCCGGGTATTCACAATCCCGATCGAAATTCCCATCACAAAGGAAATCTCCATACCATAGCTAACGGTGCAGAGACAATCGATAGGTCATCCTATCGTTTTCACAAATATCCGGTCTTCACCACCGGTCTTCAATGTTATCCATTACGTCGTATCACTATTCGAAATGGGTAATCTGAATAACGAGCGCAATAATTTAAAAATAAGTGTAGCATTTCAATTTCAACCAATTCATAACAAATACCTATTCAAAGGTCAATATTTGATAGTCGGTTATTTAACTATCAATCAATACTCACAACATCACCCGATTTCAAATAATTTTCCAAATTATTTATTTTCAAAAATATCTTTATAAGATATATATCCCACACTTCAACCATTTGAAAACCAATTTCAAATAAACTTACACCCTCACAACTTTCATTTCAAAATGGTTCATTTAAACCAATTAAATAAATCCGTACCGATTTATTAAATTTACGTTCTAAATCCGTAAATTAATCTCCACACTTTAAAATAAATCAACGTTTATTTTTAACTAATTTCCCTTTCTTTTATAAATTCCATAGTGAATTTACAATTCCAAAATATCTATGAATATACGATTTTTAAATCGATTTCTAATATTCTTTTTTAATTTATATTTAAAAGATAAAATCTCAAACATCACTTCAATTGGAAAAACATTTCCATCCTTATTTAATAACAAGTAATTCACCAATCTACTTATTTCAACATTTTGAAAATATTCAATATACTTAAATCCAAATTAAGTATATATTTTATTTTATAAGGAAAACGTTCTCTTAAACATATTTATTTGGGTCAAAATGAATGTTGCCTAAAACATCGTTACGACAACCCAAAATCACTAGTATAGGGATTCAAAATTAAGATAGGTATATAAATCCCAATACTACACAAAACTTTTTCCTTTCGGAAATCATTTACTAAAACAACAGTGTTATAGTCCACCATTTCCTTATTTCTCGAAAACGTCTATTTCAACAATAAATGTTGAAATCTATGATTTCGATACTTAATACATTTTAAAATGTTTTGAATCGTTTTTTAATTCTATTTAAAATATCACTTTTTCAAAATATTTCTTTAATATATCATTCACTGTCCAAAATCGTGAATATATTTCCTTATCCAAATTCAACACTTCTACATATTTTATTTAAAGGATTATCCACTATCCAAAATCGTAGATATATTTCCTTTAATAAGCTATAATAATTAACTTATCAAAATAAGTCGTTTTCGGATTTATAAAACAACGTTTATAAATTCCATTTATATTTTATGGCGACTTCAACTTATACAATCACTTTATTAATAAATTCTATCCACATTCCATTTACATGCAAAAATCCGATTTATAAGTTAATTACTTATAAATCTTTTATTTTATAAAATCTATTCATTTTATAACTTCACAATTCATAAATATATAGATTTCATTCACTTATAAAATCCATTTATATTCCATTTTAACACTTATAAAAACTTGTTTTATAATTCCAATATTTTTATTTTATAAACCTCAATTTTATAAATCTTTTATATAAACCGTTTATAATAGTTCAAAATCCCAATTTTAAACCATTTTATAAATTAATTAACTACTTATCTCAAAAATCACATTTCGGTTATATTTCACAAAAAATCATAATTTTATAACATAAACATTTCAACGTTTATTTATTTAAAATGAATCAATTTCAAAATTAAATTTTATTATGAATTCTCAACTTAATCTTCAAAAATCCAATTTAATTCATTTTCGGCATCTAACGATACCAAAATATATTTGGCTAAAATTTAGCCTTTAACCATTTCAATCACAAAGATAATCACGCAGATTATAAATAGATCAATAAATAGATCAACACACAACATTGAAACCAATTCAATCATTTGAGGAATCCAGTTGGATCCCTCCAACCTGTTTCCTGCATCCAAAGATGTTAGCACAATACCAATTTCGCTTCAAGACGAAATATCGCGGTATATGGAATTTATAAAATACTATCCGCTATTATGCGGCGCAATAGGGTCTCATCCACTATATATGCGGGAAAATCAACTCCAAGTACATAAATAATACCAATTTCACTTCACAGTGAAATTATCGCGGTATATGTTTTTAATAAATAACCTTCGCTTACTAACGACGCATAATGTCTATTTCAACAATCAACAGATAATAATTTATCATTCAGGCATACAATCAACAATTTTAAATCTAACTATTTAAAATTAAAATCGAAACTAATTCGATTGAGTGAGAAGTTCTCACCTTGATTTCCAGATAGCAATTTGTAGCGTTTTATTTCGAATAAAATTAAACGTGCGTTTAATTTTACCCGAAATTTTTACTAGCTCAAATAAATTCCAATCCAGCTCCAACGCATAGTGTTCGACAATACGGTTCCAATGTAACTAGTTTCGAGCGTTTTCAACCTCGTATGACAAAGATACGAATTTTTAAAGTTACACGAATTATAAATATAATTTAAATTACAATTTCTTTTTATAATTTTAAAATTAACCTAAATTAGATCTCAGCCGCACGTTGCAAGCCCTAGGAAATCAAGGCTGCTCGTTTAACATCTTCCCCAATCGCGTGAAGACCAGTGAATGCCGAACCCATGGCCGCCATTTGCCCTAATTCGCGCAACCCAATACGAACACCTCCAGGCCGATCAACCAATGCCGTTCAACTCGCCATCGCCAACACCACCAGCGCCCCAAGCCGTGTAGAGCTCGGTCATGTATATCCCTCGAAATGTGTGCATGAAGTCGCGACACTTGAACGAGATTTACCGTCAAACCACTTGATTAAAATCCATCATCGCCGTTGGATATCTAGAACTCAGAGTGCTCTACAATTTTCATTTAGAAAGTTTCGCGAATTGGTTAGCGGATTTGAAGAAATTTGAGGAGGAAGACAGGAGATTTTCATCCATTGATTACTATGGAGGTGGCGGCTCTGAATTGAAACCCTAGGGTTTTAGAATTTTTGCAAATGTGAAGAGTAAAGGGCTTTTATAGAAAATATAACGAACACTATTCATCTTGGATTTTCCAAACTCCAAACGAAGCGTGCCGGTTGGTGTTCCTAAGGTTTACCCCGCGTTCCGAACACAATTGAACATGTTTCGGGAGCCAATTCGATCATCTGTGCGAGTTATGGAATTAAACGATCGATTTTAAATTAAATCGATTTAATCAATTTTCTGTGCGTTTTAGCTTGCCCCGGACAAATGATAAATACGATTGACACGAAATTTGAAACCTTACAATAATATCACATTACGGATCCGATGAATCTGGTTTCGTCGAAATCCGAGACTGTTCGAAAATTGGCTATTTTTCAGTCGATAATTAAATATTAAAATATTCAATTTTCACAAATAAACTTTTAATTCAATTTTAAAAGTTCTATAACATCTCTATAACTTCAATATGATTAAATAAAATTTTACAAATCATTTTCAATCATATTAAACTCGATTTTCAATTATTTCTGTAATTTCAACTATTAAATAATCGATTTAATTATCCAATTAAATCCAATATTCGAAAATAAATTACTCGACTTATAAATTTCACTTATTAATATTTAAATTCAATTAAATATTCAAATTTTAATTAACAAAAATTCTGGGTCGTTACAGTTTTCAAACTTTAATATATATAGTTTGTAATTGGGAAATTTTAAAATTGACTTAATACTTTTTAAAATGATATTTGAGATTTAAAATTTAAATAAAAAGAATAATTTCTTATTTATTATAAACATATATTTTAACTTGAGTTTTAGATAAGAATTAAATTAAAAGGTTCAATTGTTTTCAGTAGTCTTTCATTTTAAAATTTTAACATAAGATAAATTGGTTTAGGAATTTTATATATATAACTAAAATAAATTCATTCTCAAGCTTATAAACATATGTTATATTTATTTGATAAAAGCATAAGTTATGTATAAGTAAATGTTTACATGAATTCACTTTTGAATATTTATTAAAATCTAAAAGCTTATTTATATAAGATGAAAACATTTTATAATCATATAAATATACATAATTACATACATAGCTTAAATAAATTATTAAAAAGGAAAGTAATATTTGTAAATCATTAATAAAGCATTAAAAACACTTGTAAGTATATTAATATGTATTAAAGACATTTGTAAGTCAATGTGCATATGTGTAAGATAATTAGAACATAAGGTGGACAAATGTCATGCTCTTGATAACTTAATTTAAAATTTAAAATAATAATAAAAGGAAGAGTTCTACTTTCAGAAAATTCTTTCTTCATTTTCAACCAAAAACATAATACAAATCAAAGATTAAAAGAAAGAAGAAAACTGTAAAAAAAATCTGAAAATAAATGAAAGAAAATCTGGAAATTACAATATCAAGGCAAGATTTTCAAATACAATCAGAGGCAAGTAAGTTTAATAAGCAACAAGATGTTAAACTGGAAATCAACATCAGCTACAAGATTTAGTTTAACATGCAAAATGAAATTTCAAGAGCTAACGAAATTCAAGAGCCAGGAAAACAAACATCTGCTCTTTGTTCTTTGAGGTGAGTAAATGAATTTTAAAAACAGTTTTAAATCTTGAATTTCATCTTGTTATTGTGAATGGATATCATGCTGTTATCTAAAATAACTGAATTGAATTAAATGCATGCCTGGATTTATGTGTTTGAATGCCTGTATAGTGATAATTTAGTTTCTGTGTGAAGATAACAGGTTTAGATAACCTAATAAATTCAATATCTCAACTTTGAATTTAAATTAACTAATGATTTGTAAATTAAAATTGTTTGGAATCAAGTAACATTCTTCCTAAAAATAATTATAGGAATTTAAACTCAATCTTTGGTTCGAAAATTCAAAATTTACAGTGAAATTGAAATTTGGGTCAAAAAATTTTGAATTCAAATTTAAGTTTTGATTTTATAATTGAATTACAAATGGGAAATCATGATTTTTGAGATATGAATCATGATTTTTAGTTTGGTAATTGAAGAGAATTATCGAGTTGACTGTTTTGGGCATTTTGGCCGATTTGCGGCGGATGACGGCGAACTAGAGGTCGCGGTTGAGCATGAAGGTCGAGGGGATGTAGGAGTTCATCAGAAAATTGCTTTGGTAATTTATTGATGAGTGTGTTGGCCGGAATTCGATGGAGTAGGGTTTAACTTCCTGAGTTTGTCATCGTTGTTCACTTGGATTTCGTGGCGACGAGGAGCTACCAGAGGCGATCGCGTTTGTTGCCGTGGGTTCTGGAGGTTGTGACAAAGCTTTGGGGAGAATGGTGGGTTTTCTCGAGGCTGGGGTTGCAGTGATGTCGACTTTCTGATGAAGTCGAGTTCGAACTGATGGGTTTCAGAGAGTCGAATTTTGATTTTCGATCGAAGCTTGATTTTTGGGTTTCGATTGTAGTTGTCATGTTCGAGTGCGACGTATCGGAGGCCGGAGTGGAGTTCGTCGTTGGCCAGGAAGGTGGTGCACGTGGATTTGCACGGTTTCGTGCATCAGGCTTTGGGTTTAGGGAAGATAGGGGGAAGCTCGAAGTTTTCTTCGTGTTTCTGATGTGATTTCTCGAAGCAGGAGCAGTGGGGGAAGAGTCTCGTGTTAGCTTCAGGGAGATCAGGTGGATTACTCGAGTTTTCATTCGAGTAATGGATGTTTGCTCGGTTTTTTGTTGAGCAGTTTGTGTTGTTCATGTTTTAAAGTTTAACAGCAAATGTTCTAAAAAAATTTAAACAAAGAAAATTGATTTCATAAATGATTAAAGTTTTAAAATAAAACAAGTTTTGACTTATAAAACTAATTTTTTTTCCAAAGTTAAGTTTTAAACAAGTTTTTATATTTTGAAATATAAAAGTTTTTAAAATAAAATAAGTGGATTTTCAATAATAAGGTTTGTATTAAATTTATTTAAATAACTTTGGAAAGTTTTAAAGATTTAAAAGTTTAATTTGAATGTTTAAATAGTTAAAATTAAAATTGATTTCTAAAATATTATATTTTAAATAAAGATAAATGATAAAGATTTAGAGATCAATTATAATGAAGATTTATCTTAAGAAATTAAGTGTTTTGATTAATTGAAGATAAATAAATTTATGAAAATAATTAAGATAATTCAATTATTATTAATAATTAAAGTGTCATTAGTTAATATAGATAATTTAATTACGATAATGATTTTCTTAATTAAGGATCTTTATAATATAAGAAGTTGAAGAATCATTTAATTAAATTTAAATTATTAATTAAATAATTAATTAAGTAATTAATTAGTGTTTAATTAAAGACAATCACTTATGATTTAATTTGGTTAAATTACTTGGTGAAGTAATTAAGTAATTAATTAGTGGAGGTAATTAAGTAAAAGAGTAACTATTTGACAAAGTAATTAGAGGTTAATTACTTTATGAAAATAATTAGGAGGAAGTGATTAAGGGTTAATCACTTGTGTTATTAATTAAAGAATTAATTAATATAATTAATTAACGGTTTAAATTTATTTATTAATTGAAGGCTAATTAATTAATAAAAGGATTAAGAGAATTTAATAATGTGATTAAATACTTGTTAAAGTAAATAATTAAGAAGAAATTTAATTAATGGAAGTAATCATTAATTAATGAAAATAATTAATTAATTAGTAATTAATAATTAAATGATATTAATCCAAAATTAAAGTTTAATTACTAAATGTAATTAAAAAGTAATTAATCAAATGTGATTAATTAAATAGTATTTAATCAAGTGTGATTAATTAAAAGTAGTTAATCAAGAGTGTTTAATTAAAAGTAATTAATCAAGTGTGATTAATTAAAAAAGTGATTAATCAGGTGTGATTAAAGGATAATTAAGAAATAATTATCAGGATAATTAAAGAATAATTAATCAAGGATGATTAATTTAAAAGGGTAATTAAGAGATAATTACTTAGTATAGTTAAGAAGTAATTAATCAAGATGATTAATTAAATTTGTAATAAAGAAATAATTACTTAAAGTAATTAAGAGATAATTAATCAAGGGAAATTAATTAAAGTGGATAATTAAGTGATGTTTAATTAATTAATTGTTAATTAATTAATGAATAAGTAAGTTGGATTGATGATAATCCAAGTGATTAAGTAAGGAATTAATTTAATTAAGGATTAATTAAATTAATTAAGTTTGGATCAAACCTTGTTTATGGATGATTAATGATTGGATGATAAATATCATTGGATGAGTTAATGATATTAGATGATATTGTATGTCATTAGTTGATATGTAGTGATTTGAATGTGAATATCTGAGATGTGATATATATGCTGCTTGGTGATATGTGTGGATGAATTTGATAATAGTGGATTATCTATATGTGTGTTATAAATCATCCATTTATATAAGTGATATTCTGAATATCTACTATTTAAACCCTTAAGTACAACTTGGACATCAAAATGGCGTTTTGGATTCGGTGAGACCTGGATCGGGTTTTATATCCGAAAACCACAACGATCCAAATTAATGTTAGGTCATAAATCCAAGTGAAGTGAAGTGAAGACTCGAAGTGTAAGAACTATATATCGTTATAACTCCGAGGGTGGTTCCAGAATGAGTTTAACGAAGATAGTACTTTCAGATTCGAGATGAAGATTCAGAGTGCAAGGGCTATTGTTGTTAACTCTGAGGGTGATTCTAAAATGAGTGTAACGAGATAGTGCCTTCGGTTCCGTTCGAACCTGGAACAGAGTTGTATGGATTGAATGCTTCAGAACATCGTCGGGTGGACGATGAGCATTCTAAGATAAATGTGTCCTATAAAGGTAATCGCAGCCTCAAGCCTCATCAACCGGGAATGGCTAAAACAGGGGAGGTGCAGCAAGGTTAAGTGGGTCATGCCCAAGTAGGACGAGATTTACCCCTGTTTAGATGTCCCTTTTTATTTCGGCTGTGTGGGAAGTTGGATCTGCAGCCAACTACGGGGTTGTCTTGTTCGGGGATGTTCAGTAAGGAATTGTTCCATCCTTGTGTTGTAGGGGAGTTAGGGTGGCTCCTCGGTACGGTGATCTAGGCCACGTACTGTAATGGGTGGTACCCCAGTAGCCCTGCCATTGTTGGAAACCCATTCTTCCTACGAGACCCTACGGTTTTGTTTGTATTACCCACTTTTGTGGCTAGTAGCTGGAATTTAATGAATGTAACAATTTCGGCTATTTCTTATTTACTTGAAAACCGTAGACACTATTATAATATCACTGGATTTCCTATCAAATGTTTTGGTTAGCCTAAGGTAAAAACTTTTCCATATTCATGTGTGGGAAGTCTTACTGATACCTTTCTTTTCAAAGGATTTTCTAAAGTAAAGCAATTTTAAACCGTTTACTCACACTAGACCCCTGTCTGACCCGAGTGTTTGTTTTCTGTTTTATTAAACTCTTGGGTACTCATATTATGTATGAGTAGTCAAGTGATTCAGGTTATCCTTGACGAATTCTAGAGGAGTTTTGGAGCAAGAGACTTCAACGTGTAGATATATAAATAGAGTTCCGCTGTGATGTTATTCTGTATGGATGTTCTTGTATTGTACATTAGACAGAAATGTTATAACTGTCTAAATTGAGATGTATAGTTGTGTGCTCTGATGCATATGATACTATATATATGTTATATATTATATTTCATTCGTTCCGTTGTAAGATTCTTATGTGTTGTTGTTCTTCCTTATCTTTCTTTTCTTCTTATATCCCTTTCTTTCTTAAATAGTGATGCGTCTTTCTGGTGATAGAAAGTAGGGTCACTACAGCTGGTATCAGAGCGCTAGATTGAGTGAATACCTAGGCTTTGTAGTGGCTTCTTCCTTGAGAGAGCGTATTTGTAATTTTTATATATAGATATATTTATATATCTACCTAATCTGTTGTGTTATCTGTTCGGATTTTCCAACATAGGTTATAAAGGTAGATAAGGTAGGGTTGTGTGTAACACGATTGCCACTAATGGAAGAGGCTCATATGTTGTGGTTGGAAGTATATCTGTCGAGATTGTAGACCTAATACAGTCTCGAATAAGCTTTGTAGATTGGTGAAAGGATTTCACCGATTCTAAAGAAAGTCTTTTCAAGGATTAGTGTATATTCTTGAAGTGTGATGTTGATTTTCTCTCGAGTGAGCGGGAATTCCAACAGTTGAATCTGTCAGCTGAGTAGAAGCAGATGATGGTATCTTGGTGACTTCAAGAAGGTATAGCTGTGTGGTGAGATGCAGTATCCATAGATGGTTCTGAAGATGTTCTTTTGGAGCAAGATTTGGATGGTATTGAAGGAACAGTGATGCATACTACAGGGAAGATTCAGATATTTAGGGATCTTTTGGATCTCAAGTAAGGGAGTCTTATCTATATTGAAGTATGAGACTAAGGTCGATGAGTTACCTCATTTCGGACATGGTCTCATTGTTTCCCTTAAGAAGAACAAGTGGTTGGTGTTTGGTTTGGAGACGAGTTTTTTTGAGAAGATGTCTACCCGTCTCAAGGATCTTTTAGTGGAATTGGGTGATAGTTTTGTGTTTCAAGAAGCTTTTGGTTAAGGAAGATCTTTTGGCTTAGCAGTATCATTGAAGTGAAGTTTGGAAGCAGCAGGGTGGAACTGTTTCTTCGATGATTCAGAAATCTTTGGAACTCTACTATTGGCAGACCAGGTAGATAGTGAAGGTTTATCCATTTCTTTGGTAGGCTCAGCAGAGCAGGACATTTGTTGGAAGTGATTTATCAGTTTTTCTGGTAGATAAGCCATTCTGGAAAGATTGACCTTGATTGGGAAAGCTGTTCTAGTTGGTGAAGATAGTTCCTTGGAATCTGTACTGAGTAAGATCGCAAAAGTGACTTGCTATTAGTTTGGGAATTCATGGATATTCTTTGGTTTGGGAATTGAGGCATCTTATATGGAGGTAAAAGCTATTAAAGTAGACAGAGATTTTCCTGATGTTTTTGAGGAAATCAGAAGTCCACCGGCATCGGAGATTGAGTTTTCTTATCGACTTGGATTTCCAAGAGCATTGTTGATGGTTCAACCTTGTAGAGGGATGACTCTTAGAGCAAGAAGAGGTTGGTGAAGCTGCTCAGGATTTTTGAGGAGGGATGGATCGTCTATTTTTCTAGTTAAGATTCTACTGGGATGTTTTGACCAAGTGGAATGGGTCACTAAGATTTTTAGGATCTAAAAAACAGTGTATGGAGAAAGTTTGTGCTCGAGTTCTTCGATAGCATTCTCATCTACTCCAGATCAGAGTTGTGCAGCGGAAGCGAGATAGCAGTTATTCTAGTACAGGAGCAACCAGGTGTTGCAGTAAGGTATTTCTACAGGAAATTCAACTATGAAGGAATTTTCAGGATTTGAAAGCAAGGTTGTCAAGTGCAACTGTTTGGCTATTCCAGATAAGATAAGTAGGTTTGAAGTCCACTAATGCTTGTGGAATAGAGTTGTGTTTTGGATTTCGGCAAATTTTTAAGAGAACCATTTTGTTGAGTAGGATCTGAAAATTGGTTTGATTTTGGTCCAGTTTGTTTCATGAAGCAATCGGCAAGGGTTAAGCTGATCAGGAAAGATGGAGGTGACTCAGGAGCATCAGAAGAGTTATGCAGTTAAGAATTGAGGAGATTTGGAATGAGAAGTTGGAATTTTGATATTGCTTTAGTTTTATCCGATCAAAGGAGATATAAGATTTGGTAAAACTGGAGAGCTAGCTACGGAAATATTTTGAGGTTTTCCCTGTGTTCTCTGGACATTAGATTTTGATCTACAGGATTGAATTGCCAGTTCGGATAGCTGGAATTCATTGTATTTCACGTATCTCTGAGGAATATGCATATGATTCATCGAGTGATAGAATCAGCAGTTCAGAAGGATATGGCAGTTGAGCTAGTCTTGAGTTTAGTCTGATATGTTGTTCAGATTTGGAGGTCCAGATGAGAGGGAGTTCTTGGTTATAGTAGTATAATTACTTAAGGTTCTGTAGAGCGAGTATTCCAGTATAGGTACTTGGAAACTCTAGATAATATTAGGAAATTCTATCCAGAATTTTGTCTGGATAATTAAAATTATTTGTTTGAATTGGGTTCTATGGTTGCTATGATTGATGGTGTTTGATTTATTTGTGTGATTGCTGCTTGAAGTTAAAACTTTTGCTGGGTTATTAAATTATGTTTGCTTTTAAATTTCGAGGACGAAATTCTTTTAAGGGGGGAGGAATGTGATGACCCAGAATTTTGAGCAATATCAATTTAATAATCTTTGTTAATAATTAAATTGATTTGATAATTTTACATTATAAATTGATAAGTTAAAATTCTTTTAAAAGCTAATAATAATAATTTGATAATATCTATTAACATTTTTCCCAACAACATAAAATTGGCGAGTTTAAATTCTTTTGAAAACTAATAATATTTTAATTTGGAAATATTTATTCTAGCAATTTAAAATTGGTAAGATTTATTTTTAAAAATCTAATCAAAATATCTTCTATTTATAATGTATATATAGGTATGTATTGTATATAGAAAGTCTTTAATGTAATAAAAGCTATTTATTCAAATTGCAAGATATATAAATATATATATATAGATTTGTGTTTCAAAATTAATATACTAATTATCAAAACTAATGATTAAAAATGTTTTCCATTTGAAATGTATGTATATAAATTAGAAATGGAAAAAAATATTGTTTTGAACTTATTAAAGAGTTTTCAAACTTTAATATATATAGTTTGTAATTTGGTAATTTTAAATTTGACTTTATACTTTTAAAAATGATATTTAAGATTTAAAATTTTAATAACAAGAATAATTTCTTATTTATTATAAACATATATTTTAACTTGAGTTTTATGTAAGAATTAAATTAAAAAGTTCAATTGTTTTCAATAGTCCTTCATTTTAAAATTTTAACATAAGATAAATTGGTTTAGGAATTTTATATATAAAATTAAATAAATTCTTTCTCAAGCTTATAGACATATGTTATATTTATTTAATAAAAAGCATAAGTTATGTATAAATAAATGTTTACATGAATTCACTTTTGAATATTTATTAAAATCTAAAAGCTTATTTATATAAGATAAAAACATTTTATAATCATATAAATATTACATAATTACATACATAGCTTAAATAAATTATTAAAAAGGAAAGTAATATTTGTAAATCATTAATAAAGCATTAAAAACACTTGTAAGTATATTAATATATATTAAAGACATTTGTAAGTCAATGTGCATATGTGTAAGATAATTAGAACATAAGGTGGACAAATGTCATCCTCCTGATAACTTAGTTTAAAATTTAAAATAATAATAAAAGGAAGAGTTTTACTTTCAGCAAATTCTTTCTTCATTTTCAACCAAAAACATAATACAAATCAAAGATTAAAAGAGAGAAGAAAACTATAAAAAAAATTGAAAATAAAAGAAAGAAAATCTGGAAATTACAATATCAAGGCAAGATTTTCAAATACAATCAGAGGTAAGCAAGTTTAATAAGCAACAAGACGTAAAACTGGAAATCAACTGCAGCTGCAAGATTTAATTTAACATGCAAAATGAAATTTCAAGAGCTAACAAAATTCAGGAGCCAGGAAAACAAACATCTGCTCTTTGTTCTTTGAGGTGAGTAAATGAATTTTAGAAACAGTTTTAAATCCTGAATTTCATCTTGTTATTGTGAATGGATATCATGCTGTTATATGAAATACCTGAATTGAATTAAATGCATGCCTGGATTTGTGTGTTTGAATGCCTGTATAGTGATAATTTAGTTTCCGTGTGAAGATAACAGGTTTAGATTACCTAATAAATTCAATATCTCAACTTTGAATTTAAATTAATTTATGATTTGTGAATTAAAATTGTTTGAAATCAACATTCTTCCTAAAAATAATTATAGGAATTTAAACTCAATCTTTGGTTCGAAAATTCAAAATTTACAGTGAAAATGAAATTTGGGTCAAAAAATTTGAATTCAAATTTAAGTTTTGATTTTATAATTGAATTACAAATGGGAAATCATGATTTTTGAGATATGAATCATGATTTTTAGTTTGGTAATTGAAGAGAATTATCGAGTTGACTGTTTTGGGCGTTTTGGCCGATTTGCGGCAAATGACGGCGAACTAGAGGTCGCGGTTGAGCATGAAGGTCGAGGGGATGTAGGAGTTCATCAGAAAATTGCTTTGGTAATTTATTGATGAGTTTGTTGGCCGGAATTCGATGGAGTACGGTTTGACTTCCTGAGTTTGTCGTCGTTGTTCACTTGAATTTCGCGGCAACGAGGAGCTACCGGAGGCGATCGCGTTTGTTGCCGTGGGTTCTGGAGGTTGTGACGAAGCTTTGGGGAGAATGGCTGGTTTTCTCGAGGCCGGGGTTGTCGTGGTGTCGACTTTCTGATGAAGTTGGGTTCGAACTAATGGGTTTCAGAGAGTCGAATTTTGATTTTCGATCGAAGCTTGATTTCTGGGTTTCGATTGTAGTTGTCGTGGTCGAGTGCGATGTATCGAAGGCCAGGAAGGTGGTGCACGTGGATGTGCATGGTTTCGTGCGTCAGGATTTGGGTTTCTCGAAGATAAAGGGGAAGCTTGAAGTTTTCTTTGTGTTTCTGATGTGATTTCTCAAAGTAGGAGCAGTGGGGGACGAGTCTCGTGTTAGCTTCGGGGAGATCAGGTGGATTACTCGAGTTTTCATTCGAGTAATGGATGTTTGCTTGGGTTTTATGTTGAGCAGTTTGTGTTGTTCAGGTTTTGAAGTTTAACAGCAAATGTTTTAAAAAAAATTAAACAAAGAAAATTGATTTCATAAATGATTAAAGTTTTAAAATAAAACAAGTTTTCACTTATAAAACTAATTTGTTTCCAAAGTTAAGTTTTAGATAAGTTTTTATATTTTGAAATATAAAAGTTTTTAAAATAAAATAAGTGGATTTTCAATAATAAGGTTTGTATTAAATTTATTTAAATAACTTTGGAAAGTTTTAAAGATTTAAAAGTTTAATTTGAATGTTTAAATTGTTAAAATTAAAATTGATTTCTAAAATATTATATTTTAAATAAAGATAAATGATAAAGATATAGAGGTCAATTATAATGAAGATTTATCTTAAGAAATTAAGTGTTTTGATTAATTGAAGATAAATAAATTTGTGAAAATAATCAAGATAATTCAATTATTGTTAATAATTAAAGTGTTATTAGTTAATATAAATAATTTACTAAGATAATGATTTTCTTAATTAAGGATCTTTATAATATAAGAAGTTGAAGAATCATTTAATTAAATTTAAATGATTAATTAAATAATTAATTAAGTAATTAATTAGTGTTTAATTAAAGATAATGACTTATGATTTAATTTGGTTAAATTACTTGGTGAAGTAATTAAGTAATTAATTACTTGAGGTAATTAAGTAAAAGAGTAATTATTTCACAAAGTAATTAGAGGTTGATTACTTTATGAAAATAATTAGGAGGAAGTGATTAAGGGTTAATCACTTGTGTTATTAATTAAAGAATTAATTAATATAATTAATTAAAGGTTTAAATTTATTTATTAATTGAAGGCTAATTAAGTAATAAAAGGATTAAGAGAATTTAATAATGTGATTAATTATGTGTTAAAGGTAATAATTAAGAAGGAATTTAATTAATGGAAGTAATCATTAATTAATGAAAATAAATAATTAATTAGTAATTAATAATTAAATGATATTAATCCAAAATTAAAGTTTAATTACTAAATGTAATTAAAAAGTAATTAATCAAATGTTATTAATTAAAAAGTAATTAATCAAGTGTGATTATTTAAAAGTAGTTAATCAAGAATGTTTAATTAAAAGTAATTAATCAAGTGTGATTAATTAAAAAGTGATTAATCAGTTGTGATTAAAGGAAAATTAAGAAATAATTATCAGGATAATTAAAGAATAATTAATCAAGGATGATTAATTTAAAAGGGTAATTAAGAGATAATTACTTGGTATAGTTAAGAAGTAATTAATCAAGATGATTAATTAAATTTGTAATTAAGAAATAATTACTTAAGTAATTAAGAGATAATTAATCCAGGGAAATTAATTAAAGTGGATAATTAAGTGATGTTTAATTAATTAATTGGTAATTAATTAATGAATAAGTAAGTTGGATTGATGATAATCCAAGTGATCAAGTAAGGAATTGATTTAATTAAGGATTAATTAAATTAATTAAGTTTGGATCAAACCTTGTTTATGGATGATTAATGATTGGATGATAAATATCATTGGATGAGTTAATGATATTGGATGAAATTGTATATCATTAGTTGATATGTAGTGATTTGAATGTAATATATCTGAGATGTGATATATATATGCTGCTTGGTGATATGTGTGGATGAATTTGATAATAGTGGATTATCTATCTGTATGTTTTGAATCATCCATTTATATAAGTGATATTCTGAATATCTACTGTTTAAACCCTTAAGTACAACTTGGACATTAAAATGGCGTTTTGGATTCGGTGAGACCGGGATCGAGTTTTATATCCGAAAACCACATCGATTTAAATTAACGTTAGGTCGTAAATCCAAGTAAAGTGAAGTGAAGACTCGAAGTGTAAGAACTATGTATCATTATAACTCCGAGGGTGATTCCAGAATGAGTTTAACGAAGATAGTACTTTCAGATTCGAGATGAAGATTCAAAGTGCACGGGCTATTGTCGTTAATTCTGAGGGTGATTCCAAAATGAGTGTAACGAGATAGTGCCTTCGGTTCCGTTCGAACCCGGAACAGACTTGTATGGATTGAATGCTTTCAGAACATCATCGGGTGGACGATGAGCATTCTAAGATAAATGTGTCCTACAAAGGTAATCGCATCCTCAAGCCTCATCAACCAGGAATGGCTAAAACAGGGGAGGTGCAGCAAGGTTAAGTGGGTCATGCCCAAGTAGGACGAGATTTACCCCTGTCTAGATGTCCCTTTTTATTTCGGCTGTGTGGGCAGTTGGATCTACAGCCAACTGCGGGGTTGTCTTGTTCGGGACTGTTCAGTAAGGAATGGTTTCGGCCTTGTGTTGCAGGGGAGTTAGGGTGGCTCCTCGGTACGGTGATCTAGGCCACGTACTGTTGCGGGCGGTACCCCAGTTGTGACGACCCGACTTTCTAGTCCCAGAAAATCGCATCATCTATTAAGAAAGAAAGGGGTAGAAGAAGGAAAGAAAGAGGAGAAAGAAGAAACAATGCTAGAATCTCAACAGCGGAACGAATAAATTATATTAATAACATAAGTATTTACATAATATACAATATCAATCAGAGATACGCAGCATATACAACACATACTAGACAGTTATAAACACCTGTCTAGTATTTGCAACTTAGTACGAACATAACACATAGAAAACACAGCGGAAACTATATATCTACACGCAGAAGCCTCCTGCTCCATTGCTCCTCCAATATTCGTCAAAGCCAACCTGAATCCCTTGGCTACTCGTAAAAATTTGAGTACCCAAGAGTTTAAGAAAATAAAGATAAACTCCGGGTCAGATATGGGTCTGGTGTGAGTAACAGGTTAAGGTGCTTAACTTTAAAAACCTTTTGAATGAAAGGTATCACGTAAGACTTCCCACACATAAACATGGAAAAGTTTTTACCTTACGCTAACCAAAACATTTGATAGGAAATCCGGTGATATTATAATAGTGTCTAGGGTTTTCAAGTAAAATACAGAAATAGCTGGAATGCTTACATCTCAGTTCCAACATAGTTGGGCACAACTAATACGTACGACACTTATTGGATTTTGGATTCCATCAATGGCTGGGCTACTGGGGTACCGCCCATCACAGTACGTGGACTAGATCACCGTACCGAGGAGTACGCCCGCTCCCCTGCAACACAAAGCCAGAACCATTCCTTACTGAACAGTTCCGAACAAGACAACCCCGGAATTTGTTGCAATCAACTGCCCACACAATCGAATATAAAGGGACCTCTAGACAGGGGTAAATCTCACTCTCAAGTGGGGGCTACCCACGAAGCCTTGCTGCCCCTCCCCTGTTTTAGCCATTCCCGGTTGATGAGGCTTGAGGCTACGATTACCTTTAGAGAACACATCAAAAACTTAATTAATTATTAATTACTTGATTAATAAATTCAATCATTAATTAAATTAAATTAAACCTTATTTAATTATTCGATTTCTTAATTAAAATTTAATCAATTTTAATTAACTTACTAAAGATTAAATAAATAAAATACTTAATTATTCAACTAATTAACCTAATTATTAATTAATTACAAACTTAATCACCTTAATCATTTAATGAATTATAGATTATTAAGTTCTTATTAACTTACTAATAATCATTAATCTTATTAATAATTTAAATATCATTATCAAAGTAATTTAAAAATAATGTGCTTTTAAATTTTCTCTAAATTCCATTTAAATTAAAATTAAATTAAATTTGAACTTAAACAAGGTTTAATTAATTAAAACCCTTTTATTTCATATTAAAGAATTACTTAAGGTAAATTTAAAAATAGTTTAATCCATAATCCATTTAAATAAATTTAAATTATACTTTAAATATATTCAAGTGATTCTGAAACTTTTAAATTCAAAATCTCATTTCATTTCAAACTAGAATTCAAATTATGTTTCAGTTTCCAGATTCAAAAATTTAAATTTAAAATTCTGTTTTAAATTTCATTTCAGATTTATAAAAACACATGTTATAAGTATTCAAACCTGATTATAACATTTGAATCTATCAACTTATTTCCTTTTGAAACTTTCAGATTCAAATTCAAATTTTAATTCAGGATTTCAAATCCAGATTTTACTTAAATTTAAAATCTTGTTTTAAAATCTCATTTCCAGATTTTTAAAACCTTATTAAAAATACTGAAAACAAGTTTGAATTGTAAAACATTCCATTTTATAAAATTTATTTATTTTGAAACAAGAATTTAAATTTCATTTTGAATTCATATTTAAACTTCATCCAACTCCAGTTCAAATCTTGCTTCCCTTTAATTTAATTTTTGTTTAAATTTTACAAAAACCTGAAATAGTCAGGTTACTGAACAAAACCTGTAAACTGAAATGTACTCGAGCACATACCAATTTTGCTTCGAGTCATCAATCACCTGCCTTCGGGTAAAACTTCAAGTGACCCGAGCATTGACTCGAGAACAAACTACTTCTTCCCAAAAACAAACACCCAACTCACCAAAAAATAGAAGTGCACGGTGCACGTGCACCATGCCGCCGATCAACCCTGGCACCTCACCCAATCTCCATCTCACCGACAACCACCCCCGCTCCAACCTACGTCCACTAGATCATCTCCAATCACCTGGAATAAAAATCCAGTCCCCACTCCAAACCTGGAACACAGAGCAACTCAAAACCCATACCCTGTCAACGGCAACCTCCCACTACCCCGACCATCGTTTGAGCTACAACTCTGGCTACTTCCTCCTCTATGGCCTAGCAACCATTTCCCAGAGTTGCTAAACACTCGATCCAATGTTGAGAGGGAACGATCCTATTTGCTAACAGATTCAAATATTAGGGTTACAAACAACTTCCCATTCCGCAGCTAATTCAAAAATCAATTCACCAATTTGTTAATTTTTGTGAAAAGCTTGATCACTCCTCTTTATTCATAAGAAATTTCATACCCCCTAATGTTCAAAATTAACAGAATTTTCCAAATTCACATTTTCCAGATAAAAGTGAACTGCCCCTATAATCTTAAACTATAAATTGTGTTTTCTGACTTAAAAATCATGTTTTCTTGAATGGTTTCAGATCACAATCTTAATTCAATAAATTAATGAATATATGTTTTTGAACAGATTCATGTTTACTGAACATTTTGGTTTCCAGAGAAGGTTTGAATTTAATTTTCCTTAGTTAAATTTTTATGCTTCAGATTTATGTCTAACAAACAAATTTGTTTGTAATCCATTTTCATAATAATGGTTAAGTCCTGAGACTACTAAAAATTTGAATTTAAAAGCTTAAGTCAAGAACACAACAACCATGATATTCAACAGTAATACATACTTAAATAAATTCAAAGAAATTTTCCAGTAAACTCTTATACACACGACAATTTACTTCAGTATCATCATGCACCTATGTTTAAGATTAGGAAGATGCTGATGTTATTCACAAGCAATATTTTTCAGAGACAAATCAGACAACCACATTTACTTAATTATATTTAAATAAAAGGTTACTCACCTTAAATATGAAGAACATAGCAGTTTTTCCTAATCTTGAAAAGTTTTTGAATTTTGTTGATACACATGCATGCAGGTTTGTTCTTTTAAAATTTGAAAAGATGCAGACTTGGTTTTCAGGATTGTAGTTTGCATGTAGGCCTGATTTTTAAAGTTGATTCCAGATATTGAAAATACTGATGATCAATTCCAGAGAAATGCAGTGATCTTTAGGTTGATATTTTTTTTCTTTTGCAGGAACTTGATTTGTAGGATTGTAAAGAAATGCAATTGAAATTTTGAGGAGATGATTTAGATATGCAAACACTTGATTTTCAGAGATGAAATGCATGTGATCAACAGATTGATTATATGCAGGAATTGATTTGAGGAATTTCAGATTTAAGTGTAATGTTTTCTTCTTGTTTTCAACTAGCTTTTGATTTTTTTTTAAGAGAATGAAGTGAAATAAAAATGGTTTAAGGGCTGAAATAAATTTTAAATAAAATAAAGAAAAAGATTAAAATCAAATGATACTTGTCATTTTGTTTGTTTTACTACTTAACACATGTTGATTTGGATTGTTTAATAGCTAACACCTGTCTTTATGTAATTAAGTTATATTTTTAAATGTCTATAAAGGATTTTCTTTAAATTTATTTTATACTTATATAAATATATATGATTTTCTTATTTTAAAGAAAATGTAAATATAACAAATTATAAATTAAAACTTATACAAATATTTTAAAGAATCTATTAATTTGAATTTCAAAATAAAATTCCAATTTCAAGTTAATCCTTTGAATTCCAAATTAAAATCAATTTATTCAATTTAAAAATGAAAATTCTATTTTCTTAGTTTAATTCGTTTTTATTATATATTTATGGAAAAATAATATATTATAAATAGGGCTTGAAAATAACAGTTTAACAAATTTTAAATGATTTATAAAAAGATTTATAAATCACTTTCATTAATAAATAAATTTAAACCATATACTATTTGTATTTTAGACTTATATAAAATATTTCCAAATCATATTTATATCATGTAATATTTAATAAGAAATAAAACAAACCCTTTTATAAAATTTAAAAATTAACTAAGATATAACTTTAAACAATGTAACATTTATTTTAAATATTACGAACCATAAAATTATTAATTTAAATAACTTTAAGAAACTTAAAATTAATTGTAAACAAAATTTCCCAATTACTAAATATATTATTAGAATTTAAAAACAAAACTTCATTTATTTATTAAATTTTAAAACAAAGATGATCTATAATATATATACAAATATATATATATATACACGTTATAATTTAAAACATTTATTTTCGCCTTTAAAAGATAAAAATCACGAGTTAAATATTTATTTAATCAGATTATTAAACCAAATGATATTATTATTAATCAATATTGTCAATATTAATTTAATTTTATATAAAGATTATTAAATTGATATTGTCAAAAATTCCGGGATATCACATTCCTTCCCCCTTAAAAGAATTTCGTCCTCGAAATTTAAAACAAAGGTAATTTAATAATCTATCCAAGATTTTTAATTTTAAAACACAAGCATATATCAAACATACGCTAACAACCGTAGCGATCAATTCATCTAATCAACAAAATTAACTATCCAGACAAAATTCTGGATAGAGTTTCCTCGAGTTTCCCAAGTAAACACCGGGTTACTCGCTCTATAAAACCCAAACAATCAGCACTACAAAGCTACAGAACTCCTACTCATCTAGATCTACAACTAAACAAGGCATCAGACTACAGACAAGTCTGACTCAACAACCAAATCTCCCAGAACAGCTGATTCCAAAACCAGAAATAGATCATACACGTACTCCCTTAGAGATACGCGAAACACATCGAATTCCAGTTGTCCAAACTGGCAATTTAATCCAGAAAATCAAATACTTATCCATAACAGAACACAGAAGAAATCCAAAATATCTCAAAGCTAGCTTACCCAACCTTACCAAAATTTATAGCTCTTAAAACTGAGAAACTTATCCAAAATCAGATGATCTCGGCTGCCTACTTCCTACCTGATCAGCCCAATCCTTGCTGATGTCTCAAGAAACAAACTAGACCAAACCCAATCCACCAGAATGATCCTCCTCGATCAATCAAGATCAAGAACAAACTCCACTCACAACCATCAGAAGAAAACAACTTCTCCTATCCGGAAAAGAAAAGAAGATGCACTCCCAAACTGCTTCCGTTGCACAACTCTGATCTGGAGTAGAAAAGAATGCTGATGAAGAACACAAGCACAACTGGACATCATAACCAAGAAGATCTCTGATAACCCAGAGAAAACTCAGAAGTTCCTCAAATCCTAAGTTGCTTCATCAAACTCCATCTCAAGGAACCAACCTTCAACTAGTTGAACCACCGGAACCACACTTGGAATCCTGGTCGATAAGAAAACTGAATCTCTAGATGCGGACAACCTTTGACTTCCCTGAAAATTTCCAGAAAAATCTCCAACAATCCAAGAGAATACTCAATCATCGCAAGTCACTTTTGCGATCAATCCAAACTAAAATCCAAAGAAAAATGTTGTCTCTTTACCAAATCAGAACAGCTTATGCTGGTCTAGCCAATCCATCGAAGAAATGGATTCACCTTACTGCTTCTGAACTCCACCTCCAGAAAACTGCTAAGCCAGAAAACTCAGCGGACACACTGAACACTCCTAGCTGCACTGCTGACACCAATGCCAAAGAATTTCCCATTCCAAAGCTCTTCGAGAAACTCGGACTTCAAACCAAACGGAAACACCCTGCTGAACTCAGCCACAACACCGAAACAGTCCTACTTCCTTGAACTTGTTCCAAAGAAATATCTTCGAAAACATCCATAGTCACTGCATCTCATCATGCAGCTACTATTCCTTAAGGTATCAAGATACCATCTCTCGCTTTTGTTCATCCAACAGATCCAAACTCTACTCATTCAACTTCAAAGATGAACTCCGAACCTTAACAGGTTACCTTCAGAGATCAATGAAGTCCTACACCACTGCAAAGCTCGCTCGAGATGGTACTAGGTCTACAATCTTGACAGATACATTTTCAACCTCAAACATCCAAAATCCAACCAATGGTAGTTGTGTTACACACACCACTACCTCAATCTACCTTTATAACCTATAATGGAAAACCCGAACAGGTAACCCAACAGATAGGTAGAACAAATATATATATATATATATATATATATATATATATATATAGTAATATATAAAAATTACAAATATGCTCTCTCAAGATAGACACCACTACAGAGCCTAGAAATTCACTCAACCTAATGCTCTGATACCAAATGTGACGAACCGACTTTCTACTCCCAGAAAATCGCATCATCTATTAAGAAAGAAAGGGATAGAAGAAGGAAAGAAAGAAGAGAAAGAAGAAACAATACTAGAATCTCAACAGCGGAACGAATAAATTATATTAAAAACATAAGTATTTACATAGTATACAATATCAATCAGAGATACACATCATATACAACACATACTAGACAGTTATAAACACCTGTCTAGTATTTACAACTTAATACAAACATAACACATAGAAAACACAGCGGAAACTATATATCTACACGCAGAAGCCTCCTGCTCCATTGCTCCTCCAATATTCGTCAAAGCCAACCTGAAACCTTTGGCTACTCGTAAAAATTTGAGTACCCAAGAGTTTAAGAAAACAAAGATAAACTCCGGATCAGACATGGATCTGGTGTGAGTAACAGGTTAAGGTTGCTTAACTTTAAAAACCTTTTGAAAGAAAGGTACCACGTAAGACTTCCCACACATAAACATGGAAAAGTTTTTACCTTACGCTAACCAAAACATTTGATAGGAAATCCGGTGATATTATAATAGTATATAGGGTTTTCAAGTAAAATACAAAAATAGTTGGAATGCTTACATCTCACGTTCCAACATAGTTGGGCACAACTAATACGTAGGACACTTATTGGATTTTGGATTCCATCAATGGCAGGGCTACTGGGGGACCGTCCGTCACAGTACGTGGCCTAGATCACCGTACAGAGGAGTACGCTCACTCCCCTGCAACACAAGGCCGGAACCATTCCTTACTGAACAGTTTCGAACATGACAACCTCGGCAGTTGTTGCAATCAACTGCCCACACAGCCGAATATAAAGGGATCTCTAGACAGGGGTAAATCTCACTCTCAAGTGGGGGCTACCCACGAAGCCTTGCTGCACCTCCCCTGTTTTAGCCATTCCCGGTTGATGAGGCTTGAGGCTACAATTACCTTTAGAGAACACATCTCTTAGAATGCTCATCGTCCACCTGACGATGTTCTGAAAGCATTCAATCCATACAAGTTCATTCCGGGTTCGAACGAAACCGAAGGCATTATCTCGTTACACTCATTTTGGAATCACCCTCAGAGTTAACGACGACAACCCTTGCACTCTGAATCTTCATCTTCACTTGAGATTCACGACCTATCGTTAATTTGGATCGATGTGGTTTTCGGATATCCAAATATGGTAACTCGATCCCGATCTCATCGAAATCCAAAACGTGTCTTTTAGGTCCAAGTTGTTTTAAAGTTTAAAACAATTCAATTCAATATTATCTGTATACACACATAGATAATACACAACATCACAATAGATAATCAATATTAACATCACAACAGATAATCTATATTATCATTCCAAACAGATAATTCATATTATCAACTCAATGCAACCATAGCATCCAAATCACACAACATCACTTATCTCATAACTGAGATCTCAATCATTCAGGGTAATCAGTATCAAACAACATTCATAAGCAATGACTTATTAATCGTTATTCTATAATTAATTTAAAATGGATTAAATTAATTACTTCTTCCTTAATTAATTTAAAATGAATTAAATTAATTACTCATCCATATAAATCTTGCTTACATATTCCTTAATTAATTATAAATCAATCAATTGATTACTCTTAACAAATTACCCTAATTAATCATCTTGATTAATTATCCTTTAATTACATTCAAGTAATTAACCTCTAATTAATTTCACAAATTAATTATTCCAAACCAAATTTCGTAATTAACCTGTAATTACTTCATAAATTAATTAATTATAATTAATTACATTAATCCTTAATTAATTACATTAATTAATTTCTTCATTGATTAATTGTTCTTAATTAATCCATCCTTAATTACATCATTAATTATTTAGATTAGTGATCTCAAATTATTTTATCTATAATTACCTTATTAAATTAATTATCAGTTATCCTTATTGATTAATCACTCTTGATTAATCACATTAAGTAATTAATTACATTAAATTAATTTCATTTCTTTATTATCTTCAAATAACCCAATTATCAAAACCCAAAATTAATTACACTAAGTAATTGATTAATTACTTACTTTAAGTAATTATTCAACATACTAATTACATATTAATTACACAAAGTAATTGAATTCCAACACTCCTCCATCATCCAAGTATCCTTCAATTAAAATTACATCAAGTAATTTATCTTCTTAATTACTTTTCTAAGTAATTATTCACTTTTAATTACATTTGTAATTACCTCTCAAATCAATCAGTGATTAATTTAAATTGATTAAACATAATTAATTAACTTAACTAATCAAAACAAACTCAATTAATTACAATTAGTAATTAATTTCTTAATTACTTTCATTTAGTAATTATACTTAAATAATTCTCAAATGACTATCTTTATATTAATTAATACAATTAATCATTAAAATTAATCATATTAATTAATTATTAAATAATCCTAGGTTAATGACCTTCATTAACCAATAACAAATCTTTAATTTCTTCTCTAAAGTAATTAACAGAATTAATCAATATTAATTCTTAATTTACTTATAAAACTCATTAATTAATCTTAAATTTATTTAATTAATCAAGTGACAATCAAAAACTTAATTAACTATTAGTTACTTGATTAATAAATTCAAATCAATAATTAAATTAAATTAAACCTTATTTAATTACTTGATTTCTTAATTAAAATTTAATCAATTTTAATTAACTTACTAAAGATTAAATAAATAAAATACTTAATCATTCAATTATTTAACCTAATTATTAATTAATTAAATTAATTAATTACAAACTTAATCACCTTAATCATTTAATGAATTATAGATTATTAAGTTCTTATTAACTTACTAATAATCATTAATCTTATTAATGATTTAAATATCATTATCAAAGTAATTTAAAAGCAATTTGCTTTTAAATTTTCTCTAAATTCCATTTAAATTAAAATTAAAATGAAATTAAATTTGAACTTAAACAAGGTTTAATTAATTAAAACCCTTTTATTTCATATTAAAGAATTACTTAAGGTAAATTTAAAAATAGTTTAATCCATAATCCATTTAAATAAATTTAAATTATACTTTAAATATATTCAAGTGATTCTGAAACTTTTAAATTCAAAATCTCATTTCATTTCAAACTAGAATTCAAATTATGTTTCAGTTTCCAGATTCAAAAATTTAAATTTGAAATCCTGTTTTAAATTTCATTTCAGATTTATAAAAATACATGTTATAAGTATTCAAACCTGATTATAACATTTGAATTTATCAACTTATTTCCTTTTGAAACTTTCGGATTCAAATTCAAATTTGAATTCAGGATTTCAAATCCAGATTTTACTTAAATTTAAAATCTTGTTTTAAAATCTCATTTCCATATTTTTAAAAACTTATTAAAAATACTGAAAACAAGTTTCAATTGTAAAACATTCCATTTTATAAAATTTATTTATTTTGAAACAAGAATTTAAATTTCATTTTGAATTCATATTTAAACTTCATTCAACTCCAATTCAAATCTTGCTTCCCTTTAATTTAAATTTTGTTTAAATTTTACAAAAACCTGAAACAGTCAGGTTACTGAAAAAAACCTGTAAACTGAAATGTACTCGAGCACATACCAATTTTTCTTCGAGTCATCAATCACCAGCCTTCGGGTAAAACTTCAAGTGACCCGAGCATTGACTCGAGAACAAACTACTTCTTCCCAAAAACAAACACCCAACTCACCAGAAAATAGAAGTGCACGGTGCACGTGCACCGTGCCGCCGATCAACCCTGGCACCTCACCCAACCTCCATCTCACCGACAACCACCCCTGCTCCAACCTACGTCCACCAGATCATCTCCAATCACCTGGAATAAAAATCCAGTCCCCACTCCAAACCTGGAACACAGAGCAACTCAAAACCCATACCCTGTCAATGGCAACCTCCCACTCCCCTGACCATCGTTTGAGCTACAACTCTGGCTACTTCCTCCTCTAGGGCCTAGAAACCATTTCCTAGAGTTGCTAAACACTCGATCCAATGTTGAGAGGGAACGATCCTATTTTCTAATAGATTCAAATATTAGGGTTACAGAACAACTTCCCATTCCTCGGCTAATTCAAAAATCAATTCACCAATTTGTTAATTTTTGTGAAAAGCTTGATCACTCCTCTTCATTCATAAGAAATTTCAAACCCCCTAATGTTCAAAATCAACAGAATTTTCCAAATTCACATTTTCCAGATAAAAGTGAACCGCCCCTATAATCTTAAACTATAAATTGTGTTTTCTGACTTAAGAATCATGTTTTCTTGAATGGTTTCAGATCACAATCTTAATTGAATAAATTAATGAATATATATTTTTGAACAGATTCATGTTTACCGAACATTTTGGTTTCCAGAGAAGGTTTGAATTTAACTTTCCTTATTTAAATTTTTGTGCTTCAGATTTTTGTTTAACAAACAAATTTGTTTGTAATCCATTTTCATAACAATGGTTAAGTCATGAGACTACTAAAAATTTGAATTTTAAAGCTTAAGTCAAGAACACGGCAACCATGATATTCAACAGTAATACATACTTAAATAAATTCATAGAAATTTTCCAATAAACTCTTATACACACAATAATTTACTTCAGCATCATCATGCACCTATGTTTAAGATTAGGAAGATGTTGATGCTATTCACAAGCAATATTTTTTAGAGACAAATCAGACAACCAAATTTACTTAATTATATTTAAATAAAAGGTTACTCACCTTAAATCTGAAGAACATAGCAGTTTTTCCCAATCTTGAAAAGCTTTTGAATTCTGTTGACACACATGCATGCACGTTTGTTCTTTTAAAATTTGAAAAGATGCAGACTTGGTTTTCAGGATTGTAGTTTGAATGCAGGCCTAATTTTTAATGTTGATTCCAGATATTGAAAATACTGATGATCAATTCCAGAGAAATGCAGTGATCTTCAGGTTGATTTTTTTTTCTTTTGCAGGAACTTGATTTGTAGGATTGTAAAGGAATGCAATTGAAATTTTGAGGAGATGATTTAGATATGCAAACACTTGATTTTCAGAGATGAAATGCAGGTGATCAACAGATTGATTATATGCAGGAATTGATTTGAGGAATTTCAGATTTAAGTGTAATGTTCTCTTCTTGTTTTCAACTAGCTTTTGATTTTTTTTAGGAGAATGAAGTGAAATAAAAATGGTTTAAGGGCTGAAATGTTTTTAAAATAAAATAAAGAAAAAGATTAAAATCAAATGACACTTGTCATTTTGTTTGTTTTACTACTTAACACATGTTGATTTGGATTGTTTAATAGTTAACACTTGTCTTTATTTAATTAAGTTATATTTTTAAATGTTTATAAAGGATTTTCTTTAAATTTATTTTATACTTATATAAATATATATGATTTTCTTATTTAAAGAAAATGTAAATAAAACAAATTATAAATTAAAACTTATACAAATATTTTAAAGAATCTATTAATTTGAATTTCAAAATAAAATTCCAATTTCAAAATAAAATTCCAATTTCAAATTAATCCTTTGAATTCCAAATTAAAATCAATTATTCAATTTAAAAATGAAAATTCTATTTTCTTATTTCAATTCTTTTTTATATATATTTATGGAAAAATAATATATTATAAATTGGGCTTGAAAATAACAATTTAACAAATTTTAAATGATTTATAAAAAGATTTATAAATCACTTTCATTAATAAATAAATTTAAACCATATACTATTTGTATTTTAGACTTATATAAAATATTTCCAAATCATATTTATATCAAGTAATATTTAATAAGAAATAAAACAAACCTTTTTTTTAAATTTAAAAATTAACTAAGATATAACTTTAAACAATGTAACATTTATTTTAAATATTACAAACCATAAAATTATTAATTTAAATAACTTTGAGGAACTTAAAATTAATTTTAAATAAAATTTCCCAATTACTAAATATATTGTTAGAATTTAAAAACAAAACTTCATTTATTTATTAAATTTCAAAACAAAGATTATCTATAATATATATACAAATATATATATACATTATAATTTAAAACATTTATTTTAGCCTTTAAAAGATAAAAATCACAAATTAAATATTTATTTAATCAGATTATTAAACCAAATCATATTATTATTAATCAATATTGTCAATATCAATTTAATTTTATATAAAGATTATTAAATTGATATTGTCAAAAATTCCGGGATATCACACCAATAGCCCTGCCATTGTTGGAAACTCATTCTTCCTACGAGACCCTATGGTTTTGTTTGTATTATCTACTTTTGTGGCTAGTAGCTGGAATTTAATGAATGTAACAATTTCGGCTATTTCTTATTTACTTGAAAACCCTAGACACTATTATAATATCACTGTATTTCCTATCAAATGTTTTGGTTAGCGCAAGGTAAAAACTTTTCCATATTTATGTGTGGGAAGTCTTACGTGATACCTTTCTTTTCAAAGGATTTTCTAAAGTTAAGCAATTTTAAACCGTTTACTCACATTAGACCCCTCTCTGACCTGAGAGTTTATTTTCTGTTTTATTAAACTCTTGGGTACTCATATTATGTATGAGTAGTCAAGTGATTCTGGTTATCCTTGACGAATTCTGGAGGAGCTTTGGAGCAGGAGGCTTCAGCGTGTAGATATATATTTAGAGTTCCGCTGTGATGTTATTCTGTATGGATGTTCTTGTATTGTACATTAGACGGAAATGTTATAACTGTCTAAATTGAGATGTATAGTTGTGTACTCTGATGTATATGATACTATATATATGTTATATATTATATTTCATTCGTTCCGCTGTGAGATTCTTATGTCTTGTTGTTCTTTCTTCTCTTTCTTTTCTTCTTCTATCTCTTTCTTTCTTAAATAGTGATGCGTTTTTCTGGTGATAGAAAGGCGGGTCGCTACATTTAGCATAAAGCTCAACGACACGGCCTATATGGCCTTCATCGATGCCATTGGAGAAACACGACATTGATTCCATATGGCATTATTGCCAGAACAATATAATATAATTTAAAACCTTGCCAACTTTAATGACTAGCGGCATCAAATCTAGTTGCGTCATATTTAAATACTTCGGCAACTATGCCGCTAACCGTATACGGTGTCGAAGTTAAAACAAGCGGCATCACCACCATTTTCATAGTCGACGTCGAAAATACTCAACATAGTAGTATGCGGTGTTAATTTAAAATAAGGGAAAACATATGCCATACTATGAAATGTGATGGTATTACGTGGCAATTCTAAAAGCCAGGAGTTATAAGCTCATCGACACTGATGAAAAGCAGCAACATTAATGTTGATGGGTGGCATTGTTGTTGCCGCATGCATGGCCCCAACACATCTCATACTTATAATATAAATATCCTATGCATTGTCCCATATTGGTGCTGCCTCTCATCATTGACGTCGAACATATGGTGGCACCGCATATCAATGGCGTTATGGTAAATTAAAATTGTTTATTACTATTAAAAGTAATTGCATTTTACCAAATCTTGTTCTTTGTCAACCTTTCATTGAATATCATTGTATTTATCTAAAACAATTTCAGAAAACTTCCATATACAATTTTAAAGTTCCATAACATTTTTAAAATTAATTAATTAATAGCCTTTATTAATTAATAAATTAAAGGCTTCTCCAGTATTAAATTCACAATAATTCATAATCACTTGGGAAAAACCTTCAAAAGTCACAAAAATTCAGAAATATTATTTTCATTACCATATAAAAATTTCGAGACCAAAAACCATATTTAATTATGTTAAATAATGAAAACCCAAAATATAAAGCTATCTCCTTCTTACGAAATTCATAAAATATTTAATATTACTTCGAGAATTATGAAATTAATAACCCATCTCCTTAATGTTTTACATCACATATCTAAAAACCAAATCGATTGGAGACTAAAAACATAGGTTTTACCCTTAAACCCACTTAAATAATTTCATAAAAATCCCATAAGCCATTATTATATCCAAACAATGATTATATAACCATATCTTGGTAAAACGAATAATAATAATTCGAGTACTATCCATAACTGAATATAAACACAAGCAAAACAGATGGTTTATATATTATTCACTTCGGATTTATTGTTGGAGTTGAGATTTGATATAGCTCTTGAATCCCTAAGTCTTTTCTTCTATTAGCTTTACTTTTCTCTTCTAACCCCTTTTTTACCGGGGGCTTCTCTCTTCTTTTTGATCGTCTTGATGTTGTGAAAAAATGAGAATGATTAGGAGGCGGAGAGGGTTTAACCTATTTTACCCATCTCATATATTCTCTTATGAGTTATGAATTTCAAAACAATCTCATTGGTTAATTTATTAAGGAACGACCTTTTTAATAACCAATCTCATTTTCCTTAATCATTTACATTATTCTATTTAATCTATCCAATTAAATATCCTGAATAATATTTAACAAAAATTAAGGATGTTATACATCAATCTCTTCGTTTTCCAGGTAAATCTATCTTGATCTTTATGCTCATTATCCTTGCTGTTAATTGATTGACGTTTCAAAAAAATTCCATCATTCCGGCGATGCGATAAAAATTCTAGTAAGATACGTATATATATTTTTATCTCTTCTTCTTTTTCTTTTACGCCTCTTTGTTTAAGCAAAAGAAAAGAGAAAGAAAGAAACAAATTTCCTTATCTGCTTAATCTATCTTTTTCAAGTCTATTTTCTGTTCTTAAAATCAAAGTAAGGATCCCTTTTCATTTGCGGCCCTTTGCATATTTTTCGTAAGTTTTGTCAATTAACATTGTGATTTTGGTGTGGCTTCTTATCCTCCTCCTTTACTTTTACCTTCTAAGATTACTCGGCCGAAAGACATTGAGGGTATTTTGAACCATTTGCATTCAAAGGTTATGATGTTAGGATCTAGACCTCATGAACGCATTCAGGCTCCCTCTGATGGGTTTACTTCTCTTACTCTCGAGCATATTCAATGCGGGCTTTATCTTCCCTCGAATCCAATCCTCCATAAGTGGCTAACCATAATTGATCTTATTCTCATTCAACTCTCTCCCCTCTATTATTCTCTTAGAATTTCCATTGTCTTCTTTTACATGGAGAATGATTCTCCTCACACCTTCCTAGAGCTCCAATTTTTGTTTGATATCAAACAAAGTCCTACTGGGGGTAATGCCAATTTTTATTATGCTCACGCCAAAAAATCGATCCTAACATCTATCCCTCGCAAGAATGGAAGATGGATTGATCATAATTTCTTTGTTTCAAATTTTGAAAACTCCCCTTCTTTCTTTTGTATGTATCCCAATCAGCCTGTCTTTTCTGATGATGCCACCAAGTCTTATAAGTCCTATAGAAATCATATTTTTAGATTAGATGTAAGGATTAGAAAATTTCAAACATTTTTTTACTAAAGCGATGCTGAAAAGGCGCAGGTTTCTGTGCCCGAATCATAACTTCCCTCATTCCATTTTTAAGTTTTCCCTAATTTTGGATAAACCTAAAGGTATAATTTGCTACAAATAGAGATCTATTATTTTGTGTTTAGATTTTCGTGACAACTTTTTATTGACCTCAACATTTTATACATAAGTGAAGTTGATGATGACCATACAGACGCATTTCTTAAGGCCACAAAACCTCGACGAAGATGAAACCCCAAAAGAGGGGGCATGGTGACGATGAGGCCTTTGGACAAATTTCTAAGAAGGTTACTGTATTTATCCCCTTCCTTCTTCAGAAGCTCTCCCTATTCGACCTTTGTAGTCCCTTCCTGAACCCTACATCCGCTATTTGCCCTTGTCCGAAGGTGCTATATGCAACTTTGCTGAGAGATCGAGGCAAGTTACTTTGGATAATCTATCCAACATCGCTTCTACTTATCCTTCTCCTCTTGCTCTTCTACTTCCCAGACTTGCCTTGGCTGCTAAACTAGAGCACGCTTACACTTATGTAAGCATTCCCATCTCTTCTTTTCTTTTTTGACCCTTCTATAGAGGTGCGAAAAAAGAGGGAGGATGACCAAATCATGATCATCACATGTAATGCCAACCTTGAGGCAGACCTCACTAAAGCAACTTTCGGTAAGACCAAGGTCGAGGAAGATTTTAAGGACTGTTGCACTGAAGCTGAGAAGGTAGCAAAGATTGTGGAAGATGCTTTGGCCTTGAAAGATCGTGTGCTAAAGAAGGAGGATGCATTGGTAACGTCCTGGAAGAAGATTTCTAACATTAATAATAGCATGGTCTACCAAATTTATACTCCATCTCGGCACCAGTTCTCCGTTGAGGTTGACTAAATGGGCTGAAGAAAATGCCACTTATTTTGTTTAAGGGGAACCAAGCGAAGATACAACGTTCAGGGGAATTAAGGTGCCTGATGAAACTGAGGAGTCTAAAGAAACTTGGGTCCGTTCACCTCCTCATTTAACTACTTGACTTGTGTATGTGAATCTTAAGACCTTTGCAGTATGAAAAATAAAAATTTGCCTGTTACTTTTTCTTTGTTATGGTAAATTTTCTTTGTTGTTATTCTATTTCACTACTATCTTATGAAAGACTATGTCATCTTTGTTGCTTATTTTGTTTGTTATAGTCTTTTGAAGAAGTTTTATTACTAAACTTTTGACGAAAAGCGAGGACAGGCTTAAAACTAAAACCTTAGATCGTCTTGGCCTTAGTGCAATAGTCATTGTAGGCATGAGAAAGATTTAGATGTTTCATTTACCTAACTTAGGGAGGAAACCCTAGGGTTATTTTCCAAGATTGATCAAGTCGTTAAGGAGAAGGAGGCGCTCAATGATTTTGTATTGTACCACTGGAAATATACTTCAGAAAATGGCTCCTTCCCACTTGATAGCCCTCGCTTGTAGTGGTTTAGGCATAGGCTTAGGAATTTGCATAAGAAGTGAATACTGCCTATGGTTGACATTTTTTTGTATGTGGATTCATTGGACTCATCATTTGATGGTGTTCTTGATAATATATGTTTTGTTTAATTTTAACTTGGCACAATTTGATTTTCTTTAGATCGAGTTTTAATTTTCACTAACTAGGCTAGTCCCCATGGACTTCCATCCAATTTTACTAAGGCCTTTGAACCCAATGTACCCTTAGTCCCCATTGTTCGTCAACTAGATGACACAAGACTGCCTAAGTTCAAGGTTACGGCAATGGCTCCCTTTGCGGTCTTAAAAGATTTTTCCAACTGACATTTACCAACGAAAGGATTGAGAAAGAGTCAAAAGAAGCTCTTTCAAAGTTTAAAGATGTAAAAGATGCATCGAATCATCAATATTGACATAACATCAAATTATACGAAGGTGTGGAGACTACTGAATCAAAGTTGAATGAACTGCAGCAATCTTTGAAGGACGGTGAAGCACTTTATATGGTTGACTATGAGTTAGAGATAGCGAAGTTGAATGAAACTATAGAAAATATGTCTTCTTAAATTACCCACCAAGTTAGAGATAAGAAAGGTGCTGAAGTAGGAAAAGTAGGAGAGGGACCTAGTTTTGATGCGCTTCCTACTCCCCCAATGCACATGGACTCTTCCTTGGTAGATGAATGGAAGAAGAAAGTGGAACTTCACTTCCAAGGGAAATTTAAAGAAATGGAAGCTTAATATAAGCAACAACTCGAGCATCGAGGGTCGAAAGCGCTTTCCTATGTGTAGAGGAAATGGTGGATGCCCTGAAGTATTTTGAGGATTTTTCTATGAATACAAAGAAGACCAAGGCATAACTGATCAATACTTTATAAAAAAACTAGAGAGGATGCCATGATCAAGATTTATGAGCTTGAGGATTTACTACGGAAGGTTCAGTCGATGATGGCTGCTAGCTCCTTCTACCGATCAGCCATCTCCAATGTACATGAACAAGACCGTGCTGTTGCCCTTGCAAAGAAACTAAACAAGGAAAAGGTCAAAAGTTAGATGGGAGAAATCCCTCTAGAGCATGCCATGGACATTTTTTCAGACTTTTATCCTACTCTTGACTTAATTTTTCTTTGGAATGAGGAAGGTTTTGTGGTGACTCTGAGGGCCTCACTAGACCGTTAGGCTAGTGCTACTTATGATCCTAGGAAGTTCTCCCATATTAGGATGGAACCGCCTTTGGCAAGAATTTCTTAAGTGTTTTTGTAGCTAATACAGTCTTGTGGTTCCATAGCTTAGAAATTTTTTGTAAATTTTATGTAGTTGAATAATTTTTGGGTGCATATGTACTATTTGGGTTAATTTGCTATGTGAGGTCTGTAAACTCCGTATGAGTGTTTTACTTGGTTGATCTTCCTTTTAATTTTTTTGTGTGGGCTCATTGACCTTTAGCCTACTTTTTCCAGTCAAGATTTAAAGAATGTTGGTCTGGAAGGAAAGCTTACCTCTGCTCTAGCCAGAATTACTGAGTTGGAAGATTTGCTGAAGGATGTTGAAGGATATATAGGGTCGTACATACGAACAAAATTAAGGCTCTTAAATGCAAGGTTGGGGAATTAAATGATTAGGTCGCAAGATAAATTAACATTGAAAATGCCTCTGCACTCCACTTGGGACAGACCCTGAGTTGTTCTTGCATGGAAGAATGATTGAAAGTCTATTACGAGGCCAAGCTTACTGAGCTAGTAAATTTTTACAAAAAAGGATCGAAAACTGCCGGGAGTAGCAACTCGCCTTATATTTCTATCGTGCCAGAGCTTTTCGGACCCTACTTTAGGACTACAAAGAAAACAAAGGACCTGCTTTTGGATGAGATTGAGTGGGCCAAGAGAGTGGTTATGGAGAAAATAAACTATCTAAGGACAAAGTTTTTACTTTAGAGTCATAGCTCCACCTTGATGTTGCTGACACATCTCTAGGTGAGTTTGATAGGACGTCCTTGAAGGAGCAGCTCCATGATGCCAAGGTAAGAAGGATCATCGCAGACATTGCCAAAAAGCATGCAATCTATTTCTTCACTCGCTCTTGTCTTGGACTTGATTTGACCTTTTTATACAGTCGTGCCGATTATAAGTATGATCCACAAGATTATGGTGATGTTTGGACCGATGCTAACTATGACCCTCGTGTCTCTTTTGGCAGCATTCCTCCTAGGCACTCATTGGTTGTAATTACTGAGCTGAATGACCCATCTCCTGCTCTTCGACTTAAGGATGGTTCTACTTAGCATCCGACATTAGATGCCCGTAGACCATACTGTGAAACAAGGTCATCATTGAGACTTCCTCCGAATCTGAGTCAAATTTGTGATGTTGTTTGTTTACCATAGATGTAGTTTGTTATTTTTTCAAATTTAAAGCATTCGTAGGGGTTTGGGTCATGTGAATATGTATAGACTTCAATGAGCACTATCAAAACTAAATAAATATAAGGAAATAGTTATTTTTTGATGTTTATGTGGCAAGATTTTAAGTAGATTCTGGGACTTTGCTTGACATGTTGGTTTTTTTACATCCCATGTGTTGCCTTTTTCTTGCCATCTTTGGATTTACTGTCTATGTAGCTCATGCTTTCTGAACTTGATTGTCTTAGCATTTATGCTTTGTCCTGCACTTGGCACGGTCTTCCTTGCTATTCGAGGGCGGGATTGTGCAGTTAGAACCCCACTAAAGCCTCACAAAATCCCCACTATAGCGCATAGCGCTCTCCAACCGCTATGCTACTTTAATTTAGCACTTAAACAGTAGATCTACTTTAACCTCTGCTATTTTCTGCTCCACCCTCTAAACCAAGGCTTTTTGGCACTTGCTTAGCAACATTATATACAAAGGTTGATGCAAGCGGTTTTCTTTTACATTAAATCAACAAATTTAGGCTAAAGTTCTAATTTTGAGTATAAGTGCTCAATATATGTTAGAAATATATTGTAGTCAGCGAATCAAGTTTGCATAAATCATGGTATTCTTCAATTTTTTTATATAAGATTAAAAACTATTTCCTTTACCTACACAAATGGTGGGAGAACGAGAATGAATTAACTTTAAATATTTTGATTTTATATATTATGAAGCTTTTTGCACCTCCGTTATTTTCTGCTATATCCCTATTTTATCCTCACAATAACTTTCTTACACTTCCACTGCTTTAGAACTGTTGAGTGCTTTAATTGCACAACGGCGGACTTACGTTTAGTTAGGTCACATATTTACAACCTTTTCAATCCATGCACATGGTTTTTGTACTAGTTAAGGTTATGTCAATTGTGGCTATGTCTCATTGATTAATATAGAGAGATTTTTGTGCTAATTCAGGTCATCTAATATCCTTACGTCTCTTTTAGTTATTTGGTTGCAAAGTCGGGCTATATTTGCACAGTTTTGTTTTGATAGCTAGTTCGGGATGTCTAATATCCCCATGTCCAGCACAATCATTTAGCTATGTCAAAGAGATTAACATAAAGAGATTTTAATACTGGTTCAGGCCATCTAATATCTCTATGTCCAGTTTATTGTATTACTACTTTTCATAATAATTACAAGGTTGATTACATGAGTAACATAGCTCATATAAAATAAGGTCTGAGATGGTCCGATTTCCATGTCTTTAGAGCTAGATTTCCATTAGGTTTCGGCAGCTAGTATGCCCCGTCAGCCAAAACTTCTGCTGTAACTAATGAGCCTTTCCAATTTGGGCCCACAGCTCCATCCGTTGGATATTTTGTGTTGGTCGTTACTCTTCACAATACCAAATATCCCTTGTAGAAGTTACTTTCCTTAAGCCTAGCATTGTAATTTCTTGCCATCCTTTGTCAGTATGCGGAAGCTGCAACTACTACCTCATCTCTTTTTTCTTGGATGAGATCGAGGCAGCTTCTTTCAGCTTCATGCTGTTCTTTGTTGTATATGATATCCTTCTATGTGATGGGACTTTTACTTCGATAGGGAGCATTGCTTCATATCCATAGGTCAATGAAAAGGAGTATACACTGTTGGAGATCTGGTAGAAGCCCTATACGCCCATAGTGCTAAGGATATTTCTTTTGTCCATTTTCCTTTGCCTTCCACAACTTTTCTTAAGTAATCTTTTGATAGTCTTGTTTTCTTCTTCAGCCTGACCACTTACTTATAGGTGCACGATGGTGGAGAAACTTCATGATGGTGGCTAGAGGCTCCACCTCCACCCATTTGGTGAAGTAGTCTATCGCCACTATTGTTCATTTTGCTACCCATTCGATATAGGAAGTTGACCTATTAAATCTATGCCCCACACATCGAAGGGCCATGGGAAAACTCATTGGATGAGCTTGTGGGATGGCTGTCTAAGGATACTTATAAATCTTTGACATCTGTCGCATCTTCTTACAAATTCATTTGTATTCTGAAGTGTCGTGGGCTAGTAATAATCGCACCTTGGTACTTTTTTTACTGCTTTGGCTCCCGTAAAATCATTCTTGCATTGTCCATTGTGTACTTCTCTCATGATTCTTATTCCCTCTTCTTTGGAAATCAACATAAGATAAGGGGTGGAATACCCTCTCTTGTATAATGTGCCATCAAAGAATGAATAGTACAGAGTCTAATAACTTATTTTTTATGCTTTATTTTTGTTTTGGGTTAGGATTTCGTTTAGCAGGAATTGTTTTGTGGGGGTCATCCAGATGTTTTTTCAGTCTGCCGAAGTAGAGGTTTAATTAGGGACTGTCCTCGGTTTTCCTCGGCTTCCTGATCTTGAGATCTCCGGATCATAGCCCATTGGTCTTGGGCTAGGACCAATAATTGGTTAGCTTCAATGATGCTCGGCTCTGCCTGATGTCTTATTTAAAGTATTCATTTCATTTGCTGCTTTGGTGCTTGCTAGTTTAGCTAATGAATCAGCAGATTAGTTGTTTTCCTTATGGAATTTTCTCTATACCCAATTGTACAAACTGCTCCAGTAATTTGTATTTGGTCTAAGATTGGCTCCTTTGCCTGTTAATTACACTACACTTGGTCCACAACTAGTTGGGAATCATTGTAAACTTTAATATGGATTACCTTCATTTTTTGGGACATTCTCAAGCTTGTGAGGAGAGCCTCATATTATACCATGTTGTTGGCCGCCTTGAGCCCAAGCTGTATTGCTCCATATAGTTTCTGCTTATCTGGAGTAATCAACATATATTGATTCTTGCCCTATATTCATTTGAAGCTCCATCTACAAATAGTTACCATAACTATGGGATAAGCACTTCTTCCACTGGTTGGGGTTCGGTTGGAAGTGTAATGCTCGACCTTTGATTTTTTTTTCTTGAGCAGTAAGTGATGTCATATTGGATAGGCTCCATCGCCCATTTCAAAAGTCGGCCTGATGTCTCCTACTTTTGCAGTATTTGTCTTAGTGGTTTGTATGTGAGGACGTTGAGTGGATGTGCCTAGAAATATGGCCGTAGCTTCCTTGCTGTGAGGAGCAGGTTGTAAGCTAGATTTTGTGATGATTGAGTAATTCAACTCTGCTTCTGATGGGTGCTTGCTCTTGAAGTAAATTGGCCTCCAGGTCCTTTGTCCTCCTGAATCACTGTAGCACTAACAATATTATCGATTACAGCTAATATACATACAGGTCCTCAACTATTACTGGCTTTGATAGTATGGGAATGTTGACCAAATGGTCTTTTAGTTTTTGGAATGTGGGTTTGCATTCTTTAGCCTGTTTGAAATTTCATCCCTTCTTCGTTTGATTGAAAAATGGTATGCGCTTATCTGACACTTAGAGATGAACCTGTTTAGCATCGCTACTTTGCCATTTTGGTTCATGAGATCCTTCGGCTTTATTGGGAACCAAATCTTCCTTATGGCTTCAATCTTCTTCGCGTTTGCTTCAATTCTATATGCACTCACTATGTATCCCAATAACTTAACCAACCGAATGATGAAAGTACATTCCGAAGGGTTTAGCTTCATATTGTACCGCCTCAGGACTTCAAATGTTTGTCTTAGGTCTTGGATGTGAATATATGCAGCCTTTGACTTAACGAGCATGTCATCTTCATATACTTCAACATTCTTTCCGGTCTAATATGAGAACATCATATAACCGGCCACTAAGTTGCCACGGCGTTCTTGAGCCCGAATGACATGACTTTGTAGCAGTACAACCCTTTGTCTGTCATGAAACTAGTATGGTCTTGATTTGGCTAGAACATGGATATTCGATTGTACTCTTCATATGCGTTCATAAATCAGAGCGATTCATGCCCACTGGTTGCATCCACTGACTGATCGATACAAGGTAAAGGGAAGCTGTCCATAGGGCAGGCCTCATTTAGACTGGTATGATCTATACAGGTCCTCCATTTTCCATTAGGTTTTTTCACAAATATTTATTTAGCGATCCATTTCGGGTAATACATTGATAGAGTTAGGGGTATGCCCTATGGGGTAGTTATGTAATTTATTACGTATATCTAATTCATTGACCAATCTTGTTCGAAATAAAGGGTTTTTCTCTTTCTATTATACTTGATATAATATGGTTATATTAATTAATTAACTTGATTAAAAGCATACTTAATAGGAAATACATAAATGGTATGTTTTGTGATAGTAGTTACAAAGTATTGTAACCATGAGTAATTTATCACAATGAAACTAATATATCATTTTAAATGTTCCTAGTCAAGATCTATCGAGACTGGATATCAACGTATCCATTGAGAGTAGAGTACGTAATGCTTTCCAAATGTTGGATAGTGTATTACTCATGACTTCTAGGGAAAACCTAGAGGTTACGTACTAATAGTTATTAGATAACTATGGAATGACTCACTCGGTACTTTTCTGTTGGCTAATATAACAAGGTCAAATAGAAAATATCGATATGACTAATTTACACAATTCTTTCGACTTGAGAATACTGTGAATATTTAATATAAAAGCTCTACTTTGATTGAAGTAAAATCGTGGCATAACGTCCATCGAGTGGTTATAGTTGGGTCGAGTGGAAGTGTGACGACCCAGAATTTTGGACAATTTAAATCGGAATATTTAATTGATTTTAAATATTTAAAAGTTAATTTTCAACTTGAATTCAAATATTACTATTATTTAGCAATTAAGTTATTGGATTTAATAAACTGAAATTGGGTAAATTGTTGAATCTTTTGTTTTAAGCCTATTAAAAATAATTTAAAGGCTTGTAAAATTTATATTGATAATACTGAAAATAGTAAAAGTGTTAAAACTGAATTTGGAAGTGTTTTGTTCAGTTTTGAATTTATATCATTTAAATCGATATTTAAAAATAGCCTTCCGAGGCACAGTCTTGGAATTGGACGAAACCTGTTCCATTAGATCCGGAATATTGTATTATTATCGGATTTCAATTTTCATAGTGTTTGGAGTGATCGTCTGGCCATACGATAAGTAAATGCGCTGAATTTATATCGAGAATTTAATATAATATAATTTTATATTTTGACCAGTCAAAAACGAATAACATCAGAACTTTTTGCCTTTCTATTCAAAGTCACCATAGCCATCATTGAACACGCTAACCTCTTTTCAAATATCACATCTCCCTTTTCCTTATTGAACAAGCCGATAAAAATGAAACCCTGGATAGGTCGTTTCTTAAGAAAACCCCTAAATTTCCATAGGCGAAAATACCAATCAAATGAACTCTCGCTTCTGAACAATCCACGTTTCCATTCCCTAGCCCTAAGTCGCGATTTCCAGATCTCAAATAAAAAAATGATGATCGAACGAATCGATTTCGTTCGAAATACTTATCGCGATCGAACCGCGACCTAGGGCGGTGAGTTGGATCTCGAAGGCAGGCGATTTCAACGACAAGTAGGTGAAGTCGATCTAGGGCTCGGGTTGGATTCATCGTCAAAGCAAGCGTCGCCGTGACATGGAGCTTGGTGTGAAGGTCGATGCGACCTGATGCGTGCGTGCTGTCGCGACTCGGTAAGGATGAATATGTGAGGTCATGGGGAAGTTGTGATGGACTTTGATGAAAGCCGCGTGGCTGTTTGAGGTTCCAATTGAAGGTCGAGGAGGATGCTGACGACGGTGATGGTTTTCAAATGCTCGAAGAGGTTGCAATTTGTATTAGAGGACTAGGTTGTGGAAGCGATTCGTGATTGCAGCAGTGATGAAGGTGGTTATGTGATAAAGAATTGCAGTGTGTAGGTTGAAGGAGGTAAGGAATGCACTGTGTGGTTGTTCTGGCAGTAAGATATCGTTTTGATTTTATTGTTATCTTCCTTAATTTATACATATATATAGATATATATATGTATAAGCCAAAAAAATAATTAAAAAGCAAGAAAAATGCAGTGAGGTGTAGACATTTTTGGTTTTTAATTTTATATTTATATATATGTTTTAAAGGTAATAAATATGTTATAAAGCTAAAAATTTTAAGTAAAGTAATTCTTTAAAAAAATTGGGAATTTAAAAAAAATTAGTTTAAACCAAGATTATTAGTTTAAAATATAAATTTTGGTTAATTAAATTTATTAAAAAGGAAATTTAATAATTAGTTTTAAAAAATTTTATTAAAGGAGAAATTGGTTTAAATAGAACTATCAGCTAATCAAAACTATTAAACGGTAATTGGTTAATCGATTATTTCGAATATTAATGAATTATATAAATGTTTATACAAGGTCTAAAATGGAGAAAGAAGTCGGAATGGAACTGGAGTGGAATAGACTGCAAACTAAAATCAAAGGTGAGTTAATCTCACTCATCTGGTTTCAAATTTAAATTTAAATAGTTAAATATAAATAATTGGTTGAATGGTTGAATTGATTTGATGTGCCATATTATAATATATAATATATCTTGGAATGATTGATTTCCCGCATTATATAGCGAATGAGACCCTATGCACCGCATAATAGCGGGTGATATTATATTTAAAATCTCATATACCGCGATATTCCACCTTGAAGTGGAATTGGTATTTTATATTGTGTTAACATCGTAAATGCAGGGAAACAGGTTGGAGGGATCCAACTGGATTCCTCAAAATTATTTAGATTATTTAATATTCTGTGTTATGAATATTTGATATTCTGTGATGAATATTATTGATAATTGGAATATTGAATGCTATGGTTTGCTTGAATATATCTTAGTTCACCGAGTTATCAAAATATATAGAATTGGATTTTTGAAAAGAAATAAAAGAGTGAATTTTTAAGTAAAATAATTATAAAGCATCTGGACAAATTTAAGAATGAATTGGAAAAGAATAAAAGTGACTTTAAATCTTAATTAATAAATTTCGAGTATGGGAAAAGGGGATTTTGAATAAACAGAGAGAGAATGAATTTTAAACTTAAAGCGATATTATTTAAAGTAATAAAAGAATTTATTTTAAAATTTAAGGATTAAATTATTTTAAATGGATAGAAGGAATTTAGAAAAGTATGAAAGTAATATTTCAGTTAAATAAGATTTTAAATCATATTTGAAAGGTAAAAGTGAAGTTGATGGGTTTTGGAGTTAAATTGGGAAAGCAAAGGAATCTATTTCAAATTGGAATAAAATCTGAAATCGATTTGGAAATTGATTTAGAATTTGAAATTATGTTTTTAAAGAAGACGAGACTTTGGAATTTATAAACTGGTTTTATAAAAATAAAGTAATATATCAGTGGATATTTGAAATAATAAATTCACGATGGGAATTTATTAAACGAATGGGAAAACTGTTTAAAACTAAACAGTGATTTATTTTTAAAAGATGTGGAAGAGAAGCATATTTCCCTGGATAGCCAAATACGTTTTCAAAGAATTTTTTTAAATATAAGTTAAAAGTTTAATGTTGTGTTGAAAAGCAAGTTTTAGAAAACTTATCATTTCTAAATATTTAAATTCTAAAGTAAGTAATTTCTTTTAATCTGTTATAGCAATAATTATTTAAAGATGGCTTGGTATTATGTTTTAAAGGTTAGAAATTCAGTTTTATATTGTATAAAGTAGTTTTATTTTAAATATTCTTAAAGTATATATTTGAATAAAGTATTAAAGTAATTTTTAATTTAAATGTTTTAAACGATATTTTATAATAAAGTGTTTTTAAATTATTTTAAAATCTAAAGTGTTTGTACTTGGTGATTTCAGTGAGAATCGAAAATATTTGGGGAATTTATTTCATGAGAGAAAATGGTTTGAAACTATTTTCAAAGGGAATTGAAAAGTGGAAATATATCTTGCGAAGATATTTTGAGATGAATAAATAATTTGGGAGATTATTTATTGTTGGATGGTTGTTTGTGAATGTTAATTGATAGTTAAATAACCGACTATCAATATTGGCCAATGCGCTGATCGTTTCGATGAGACCGGGATCGGGATTAAATTCTCGAAAACCACTTCAATACGGTTTGTACGTTTTCGTGAGGAAAACCAGTTTGGATTCGAAGATGGAGCAGTGAAGTGCAAGGGCTAGTCGCTACTAATCCTGAGGATGATTCCAAATCAGATGTAGTAGGAGTAGTGCCTTCGGTTCCGTTCGAACCCGAGACGGACTTGTATGGATGAATGCTTTCAGAACAACGTCCGGTGAGCGATGAGCATTCTAAGTGAAATGTTCTCAAAGGTAACGCTTAGCCTCAAGCCTCATCAACCGGGAATGACTGAAAATCAGGGGTTATGCAGCAAGGCTAGATGGGTTGCGCCCATTAGGGTGAGGTCATCCCTATCTAGATGTCCATTTTTATTCGGATTAGTGGTGCGGTTGCTGATCCCAACCGTGGGGTGATCTTACTCGGGATATCCAATAAGGGGTAGTCCCGATCTTGTGTTGCAGGAGATTGGGAGTAATCCTCGGTACGGTGATCTTGGCCACGTACCGTGACAGGTGGTACCCCGGTGCCCAGTCATTAGTTGGAAATCCATTCTCCCTACGCACCTTTAACGATTTTTGTTTGTATTACCCACTTTGTGGCTAGTAGCTGGAATTTAATCATGTAACAATTTTGGCTATTTTAATAAGTATTTGTAAATAGACCCTATTATAATATCAGAGGATTTTAATAAAAAGTGTTTTGGCTATCGTAAGGTAAAAACCCGACATGTTTATTTGTGGTGTGGTCTTACGAGATGCTTTTGATTTCAAAGGATTTTTGAAACTTTAATAATCAATTTGAGTGTGGTTTTCTCACGTTGGTATTGCAGACCGACTCGGGTGTTATTTAACTATAATGCTCGGGTCAGACCGAGTATTATAGAATACAGGAAAGCATGCTCTGGTGCAAGAGATGAGCTGGATGGCGATACGTACTCCCGTACTTGATTATTATTCCGCTATGTGTCCAGTTGGAGGACAAGTTTATATGACTGTCCGGTTGTATGTTATTGATGTTGCTGAACTCTGATGATGTACTCTGATGATGTAATGTATAAACAGATATATTTGTTTTTGTATAAAGATCGTTTATTATCTATTATATTTTATTCCGCTGCGATGGTTAGATTCTGATGTTGTTTTCTATTTTCTTCTTCTACCTCTTCTTCTTTAACCCTCATGGTTAGGTTTTTTGGGTGTCGGGAAATCGGGTTATGATAGGAAGTATTGGAAGTGAAGCACTATTTAAAAGAGGATTCGCCTTCTTTGTTATATAGGGCTAGTATCACGGTCAACTCAAGTCAACTCAATGTCAAAAACTCTGGCCAGAGTAGTTTGGTGGATAATAATTGTTATTATTGAATTAAGGACTTTGTGTTTGGTTATAGAGTTGAATGTAGAGGATGTTGGAATTTTGACCATTACCAAATTCAGCAACTCCAAAGTGATATAGTCTGGACGAAGAGAATTGGTTTAAATAATTGTCACAACTGGGTAACGCTTACTAAATTAAAATGAGATTTTTTTTGAAAATATGTAAGTGATAAATTTGGCCATAATATTACACCATCTGCTAAGTGAAGTGTGAATGTTAATGTTCAAATAGTTCAACGTTAATCGCTGACCGAATTTGCACCAAGAGTCACACAACCGAAACAATGAAGTCTCTTTAGACCATAATTTAATTAGTTTATAATTGTTATATATTAATTAAATAAACTAATATTTATGAAATATTAATTATGAATTTTGAATGTGATCTGAGAAATGAAATTGTTGCATATATTTATAAAAGCTATGAATATATTGATCGATATGAGACATCGATAATAAAATATGTTAAATATGATTGTATATATTTTATTTGGGTTAAATAGGCTCACAACCATGAGATTTACAAAGGATAGACATTGGTTTGGAGAAAGATAGGAGGTGGCTACGACATGTTTGGTTAGGTTTTGAGATATGTGATTGAGATCATTTTTTGCTCTCTTGTCCTATCCATATAAAAGTCAATCTCAAAACCCTAATACAAGCTGATTCATTTTTGAGCTGCCACTTTCTTCTTCCTCTTCCTCTTCCTCATTTAATGGCAACAACTTTCCTCTAAAATCATCCCTAAAATTCTCAAATCTAATTAAAAATTAAAAATAATAATTTGTAGTACAAGGTCTCCAATGACGGATTAGCAACCTAACAGATTGTGAACTGTTCTTAGAAGAGAAATCATTGTTCAACATGGACTCAAAAGCTTTATTAGGAGGTGCGCTTTTATTTATTATCATTTTTATTTATTTAAGTTTATCATATAAAATTGATTTACATCCAAATCTTCCTTTTGTATTTAGATCTGTTTTATTGTTTAGATTAGGAGAGATTTTTGTGGGTACGTATGATTGTTACAATTAGATTGGTTATATGCTGGTTATAATATTTTATTTACTGATTTATTGTAGAATTAATTTTCTAAAAAAGGTTTTAATTTTGATATATATATATATATATATATATATTAAATGTTTACAAATCTGCAAATTATGAATATGTATAATTGTATATGTATTTATATACCACATATATTTATTATTAAAATTTTCTTATGATGATTATACCTACTATGAATGATAAAATATAAAAATATTTTATTAAATATGTTTATACATATTTTATTATTATTTAATAATTTTATGAATTTTTTATGATGAATAAAGTAACTAATGGTTTAAAATTTCAATATAATATTTTTTGTATTTTCCTCACTATGTAATAAGATTACATTTAAATTTTCAAATTTTTTAAACTTAATTTATTATTTTTAAAAACTAATTTACTCTCGTCCAACAATCAATTATTTAATAAAAAATATAATTTCAATTGAGAAAATTTTAGAAATTTTTCTTAAGGCTTATATATGTATCTAAAACCTTCAAAAAAGTTTTAGATTTTTATAACTTAATTTATTAATTGTTGAATTAATTTATTTTTGAAATGAAATTAATTATTTAATTAAAAATATAGTTTCAGTTGAGAAAATTCCAAAAAAATTTACTAAGCCCAAATATGTTTCATATACCTTTATAAATTTTTTTTAGAATTTTTCAACTTGATTTCTATTTTTAAGAATTAATTTGTTTACGGTTATTATCAATTATTTAATAATTAAATATTATTTTAATTATAAAAAAATTCCATAAATTAATCATAAGCCCATAATGTATTTCCAGGTTTTCTAAAATTTAAAACTTTGTATTATTATCATATGATTATTTTACATTAATTTTTTATGGTACAAACTTTTTATTCAGCAAATTATACACACACACACATTTACACACATACATATACATACACATACATATATCAGTATTTTGTTTTGACATATTATACAAGGACATATTTGGACAAATTACACTACATACAAAATGAGCTAATGTGCCTGTTGCAATGTGAATCTCAGCACTTATGTATGGGCACATTATACCCTTTATGGATTATGACGTTGCACATGCACACACATATATGCATATATATATATATATATATATATCTATGTATGTATATGATACATACATACATATATACATATATATACTTTTATAAATAAATAAAATAAAGTAAATCTCAAACTACAAATTGTATAGTTAGAATACATATAGACATAGTCAAATATTGCCATGAATAAATTATTAATAATGAAATTTATAGAATCAATCGATTCAAATTAAAGAGAGAAAATTAAAGGTTTCTCTCTCCATTTAATATAATTAATTCTCTAAATTAATTCTTGTTTTAGGAAAAGAAATAAAAGGTTTCATTCCACATACATTAACACTTACAAATAAATGTTAGATGTATTTGATACACTATACATTTGAAATTAAATTTGAGACGACCCGACTTTCCACTCCCGGAAAATCGCATCATCTTTAAGAAAGAAAGGGATAGAAAAGAGAAAAGAAAGAAGAGAAAGAAGAAACAACACAAGAATCTCAACAGCGGAACGAATAAATTATATTAATAACATAAGTACATCAAATATCAGAGTATACAGACATACACAACACATACTAGACAGTTATAAACACCTATCTAGTTATTACAACTCAATACAAACACAACTCAGAGATACCAACACAGCGGAAAACTATATAACTATTCGCAGAAGCTTCCTGCTCCATTTGCTCCTCCACAATACGTCAAAACTATCCTGAATCCTAACCTGAATTCCCTTGGCTACTCGTAAAAATTTGAGTACCCAAGATTTATAGAAAAACAGAAATAACTCCGGGTCAGACATGGGTCTGGTGTGAGTAACAGGTTAAAGTTGCTTAACTTTGAAAAACCTTTGAAAAGAAAAGGTATCACTTAAGACTTTCCACACATAAACATGGAAATGTTTTTACCTTACGCTAACCAAAACATTTGATAGGAAATCCGATGATATTATAATAGTGTCTAGGGTTTTCAAGTAAATAAGAAATAGCCGAAATTGTTACATTCATTAAATTCCAGCTACTAGCCACAAAAGTGGGTAATACAATCAAAACCGTTGGCACTTATTGGATTTTGGATTCCATCAATGGATGGGCTACTGGGGTATCGCCCGTCACAGTACGTGGCCTAGATCACCGTACCGAGGATTACTCCCTTCATCCCCTGCAACACAAAGCCGGACCCGTTCCTTACTGAACAGTTCCAAACAAGACAACCCCGCAGTTGTGATCAGCAACCGCACCACTAAGCCGAAAAATAAAGGGACCTCTAGACAGGGATAAATCTTGCTCTCAAGTGGGGGCTACCCACGAAGCTTTGCTGCACCTCCCCTGTTTTAGCCATTCCCGGTTGATGAGGCTTGAGGCTACGATTACCTTTATAGGACATATCACTTAGAATGCTCATCGTTCGCCTGACGATGTTCTGAAAGCATTCAATCCATACAAGTTCGTTCCGGGTTCGAACGAAACCGAAGGCATTATCTCGTTACACTCGTATTGGAATCACCCTCAGAGTTAACGACAATAACCCTTGCACTTTAAACCACCATCTCGAATCTATAAGTACTATTCCGTCAAACTCATTACGGAATCACCCACAGAGTTATACTGACGCATACCCCTTACACCTCGAGTCCTCACTCGCTCCACTTGGGTTAACGACCTAACGTTATTTGGAATCGATGTGGTTTTCGGATATCCAAATATGGAAACCCGATCCCGGTCTCATCAAAATCCAAAGCGTGTCTTTTAAGGTCCAAGTTGTTTTAAGGTTTTAAAACAATTACAATTCATTATCTAAATATACACAAATAGATAATTCACCATATAACAATGGATAATTAACATTTTCATTATCAACAGATAATTCATATCATACTCAGATAAGCCATACTATCATCCAACAGCAACCAATGCATCCATATCACATACACTACTCATCTCATAATTGAGATTACAAACCATACCAGGCAACCAATACCAATCATCAAACATAAGCAACTATCTAATGATCACACCATTTGTAATTAATTTAAAATGAATTAAATTAATTATGTAAACTCTAATTAATTTAAAATGAATTAAATTAATTACTTCACCATTAAAATCCTGCTTATCTTAATCATCAACTGATTTCAAAACAATTTATAAATCATCATCTCAATATTCACTTCAGTTAATCGTTATTGAATAACCATCTCTAATTACAATAAGTAATTAGCATTTAATTTTAGTTATATCTTAATTAATCAATTCCAAATTACATCATTAATTAATTAATTAATTATTTCTAACTACAATTAATCAATCTCTAAATATAATTAATTACATAAGTAATTAATCTTCAATTTAAACAACATATATATTAATCACCTATGATTAATAACCATTCAATAATTAACTACTTTAATTACTCATCCCATAATTAATTACCCTTAATTAATTATCTTCAATTAATCCTTGATTAATTCTAAAGTAATTTAAATTTAATTTACTTCTTTAATAATTATTTTAATTACATTCTGTAATTATTATTTAATTACTTCCTTAAGTAATTATAAATTTATTAATTACATAAGTAATTATCAATAATCCACAAATGTTTAAATTAATTAAACTTAATTAATCTAAACTAATTACATTAATCAAATTAATTACACCAAGTAATTAATCCATTAATTACTTCATTAAGTAATTAAAACTTAAACAATTGATTATTATTAATTAATTAATCTAATTAATTATCAAAATTAATCACATTAATTAATTGTTAAATAACCTTAAGTTAATGACCTTCATTAACATTTCTTAATTACATAATTAAGAATTAACTTTAATTCATCATTATTAATTATCAATTAATTAATCTTTAATTATCATTTAATTTATATCTAATTATTGATTAATTAAGTGTTAATTAAAATCTTAATTATCATTAATCACTTGATTAAATAAATCTTAATTATAAATTAAAATTTAATTAATCATCCTTAATTATAGATTAATTAACCCTAATTAATTAATCTCAAATCTTAATTAACTTAAAAATTATTAATTACTTAATTAATCATCCACATTATTAATTAATTAAATAATTAATATTCCATTTAAATTAATAAATAATTTAAATGAAACCAATTTCTTGAATTCTAAATTAAGAAACATTCTTCTTAATACAAAAGTATTTTAAACACTTTATTCAAAAATTCAATTTAAAATTTCTTCCAAATTTCAAACTGAATTACAAATTAAAATTTTATTTTAGATTCAAACTTAAAGATTTAAAACTTACTTACATCTCCATTTCCATTTCCAAATTCAAATTTATTTGAACTTCCTAAATTGTTAAATCAAATTTAAATTTTAAAAACTTATTTAAATTTTAAAAACTGACATTAAAGTCAAATTCCAGATTTTCAAAACTGAATTTAACTTATTTAAACCTTATTTCATAAATTTAAAACTTATAATTTTAAATTCAAATCAATGTTCTTTTATACTTTTAAAAGTTTAAAATCTAAATTTAAATTCCAAATTTTAAATTCCAGATTTAAATTCAAACTTAAGTTCCATATTTCTGTTTTGTTCCAGATTTTAAACTTGTTTTTAAATTCCAGTTGCATTTTAAAGTTTACTTTTAAACTAAAACAGAAAAACAGTAAACAATTTCCTGTTTAAATTTAACATCTTAAAATTTGAATTCAAAAATGATTCAAAACTTCAGATTTAAATTATTGAATCATATTTAAGCTTCAGATTAAAATTTCAGATTTGAACTTCATTTGACAATTTTGAGATTTTACTTTTAAATCTAAAAAAAACAGAAAACAGTTTCTGTGTTTAAGTTTAAAACAAATCTTGAATTTAAAAGCATTTCAAATTGTTTCAAAGATCTAAAATTTAAGCTTATTGAATTTCAAATTCAATTTCAAGTTCAAGTCTTGCTTCAGATTTTTGTTTTACAAATTACTTTTATTTCAACTTTATAAAACCTGGAAACAGGTTTCTGCTTTTGCTTAAGACAAAATAGAATTTTCAAAATCTAAATTATTTCAAACCTAAAGTTAAACTAATTGAATTCAAATTTAAATTCAGTTTACAGTTTATACTTAGTTCAAGTTTTAAGTTTTCACAAAACCTTACTTTAAAATTTAAAACAAAACAGTACAGGTTGCGGTTAAAACCTGAATCAATACTCACTCGAGCTATCCTATAATTACTTCGAGTAAATTACCTACTAGCTTCGAGTCATTCACTAATTTCCCCGAGGTCAACCCGTGCAACAAAACCCTGCACCCAAAACAGAACCCCACCATCAACACCAACATGCACAAAACCCTGTGCACCCACTCCCCTACTCCGGCCATCACTGGCCATCATCTCAGGCCATCCTCCATCGACCAGCAACCTCACAACAACCTTCCATCTTCAAAATTCCATAACACAACTTGAATTTGAATTCAAGTTTTTAAAACAGAAACCTGGAAACAGCACCCCCCCTTTTTCAATGCCTAGCCTGTCAACACTTCAACCCATCTCCTCCGACCACCGTCACACTTCCAACTCCGGCAATAACTCCATCTACACATCCTCTATCTATACTCAAAGGATCTTTGAACTCGAATCATAGATGAAGCAACAGTACTAATTTTTTTTTATTCCCAGTAAAACTAGGGTTCATACAGATATTTCCAAATCTCATCTCAAAAATTTAATTATAATCCAATCTAGAATTTTCCTATAATCATTGATAGGTACTCTATCTCCATGAGCCAATTCAATCATATCCAATGCAAAAATCAAATGTACTTAATCGAATTGTAGGATACAGTAAATTCATTACTGCACTTGTTTCACAACACCATAAGTTATAATGTTTGATTTAAAATTCAAGAATTCACTTGTTGTTTTAATTAATAAACCTGAAACATGAATTCTTATAAATTTGAATTTTCACTTAATAATTTTTTTTTTCTGTTATATTACTTTCAGGTAAATCAGAATTTTATTTTAACTTATATAATTTTTAATGCTTACTTTATTTACAAATAAGCAAGTTCCATTCATAGATTCAAACACAACAACAAACAAATCAAAATAAAAGGGATTACTATCAGCTAGAACATTCATGGTAATAGCCAGAACATAGATGGAACAGAATGTATCTCATATAAACATATACACAGCAAATTCAAATGTTAGTCATTTCTAAATAAAAGTATGAACAACTTTTACCTACTTAATTTTTTAAAGGTTAAGTTACTCACCTGTAATAATGATGCAGACCCCAGATTTAACATGCAGTAGCTTGAATGAAGATGCAAATTTCCAGTTGAAATGCAGGTTGCTTTTTGAATACATGCTTCCAGTTTGAAGATTCATGCAGTACTTCCTACTTTAAAGCCTTTTACCCAGATTTAATATGCAGACCTTCTAGTTTTGTTGCATGCATGTCCTCAAACTTGAAATTGCAGTGATAAATCCCAGATTGTCTTTGAATACATGCAGGCTTCATGCTTGCAAATGAAATGCAGGTTGATTGCTTGAATAGAATGCATGCTTTAATTTACACACATGCAGGTTTGTATTTTTTTTTTCATTTTGAGGAGCTATAGGCTTGTTAGAGGATGCAGACTTGTTTTTTTAGAGGAATTGAATGTAAGTGTTTACAAAAGCATGAATTATGAAGAGCGGTTTCAGATTTTTAGATTTCTTTTTAGAATGAAAGAAAAGAGAAAGAATGAAGGAATGAGTATTGTAATGTTTTATAATCTAAATTTATGATTTAATTAAAATTAAAGAAAAACAAAATGACAACATGACACTTGTCTAAGATGTTAACACATGTAAATTTACACTCTTAAATACATAACACTTGTTAGATTAGGCTTAAATTACTTACACATGTTATCCTAAATTAATGAGTATTTTAATTAAAGTGCTAATGAATGTTTTAAATTAAATTAATTAGATTCTTATACTTAGTTATGTATATAATTTATTTCTAAAGAATAAATCAAAGTGTTATTTTAAATAAGACAATATACAAATTTATCATTTGAAAAAGAAACTTTTGACAATTAAAATAAATTTATGAAAGATGTTATAACTTATATGAATACATGTTCACATTTTAAATTGTATTTTAAATTTCAAATTAAATTTACAAATCAAAGAATTAACACAAACATTTTGTAACTTATTTTAAATATACAACTTAAATAAAAATGAATTTTAAACCAATTAAAACATTTTTCTTATATTTAAAAATCATATAGTATTTTATTAAATATTTTTGAAAAGCTTAAATTAAAAATAATCTCAATTCCTATTTTCAAAACATTAAAATTATGCTATACTAATTTATTTAAAACAACTTGCCTATTTAAAATATATATAAATACATATACATTATTAAATAGGAAAACAATTTATTAGTTTATTAAAAATAAATTCATAAATTAAATATTTAAATAAAGAAGATTATTAAATCAAACCAAATTTATTAACAAAATTCATCAATTCAATTTAAATTTAAACTCAGATTATTAAATTTAAATTGTCCAAAATTCCGGGATATTACAATCCTTCCCCCTTAAAAGAATTTCGTCCCCGAAATTTAAAGCAAAGGTAATTTAATAATCTATTTACAGATTTTATTTTAAAACACAGCATATGTTAATCATACGCCAACAATCCATAACAACCACTTCACACAATCAGAACAAATCTAATTATCTAAAAGAATTTTGGATAAAACCTTCACGAGTTTCCCCGGTATATATATATATATATATATACATATATATATATATATATAGGGATACTCGCTCTATAGAATACAATCAATCAATACTACTAAGCTATAGAGCTCCTAACAACAATTCTATACAGAATATCAGACTACAAACGAGTCTAACTCAACAACCAAACCATCCTAAACTGCTGGTTCTACAACTAGAAATATCAAACACGTACTCCCTCAAAGATACGTGAAAACACTCTGAATCCCAGTTATCCAAACTGGCAATCAACTCTAGAAAACCAAACACTACGGAGCTAGCTTCCCAAACTAATAGCTCTTTGGATCTGAGAAAAGCTTATCCCAAATCAAATCTCCGACTCCAGAATCCAAATTTCTCCATTTCTTATTCATAAAAACTCTTCGGACTATCCTGGGCTACCAACATCCATCCTGATCAGCTTAACTCCTGCTGATGCCTCTAGAAACAAACTGAATCAAAACAATCCAATGATCTCCTCAAGATCACTCAAAAACCAAGAATACAAACCTTGCTTCTCAACAACAGAAGACAGAACAAACTTCTCCTTATCCGGAAAGAAAACAAAACAGAAACACTCCTAACTGCTTCCGCTGCACAACTCTGATCCGAAACAGAAGAAAATGCTGAAGAAGAGCACAAGCACAGACTAGACATCCCAGCACAGAAATATGGTTCCATATATCCATAAGAAAACTCAGACGTTCCTTCGAAACCTGAGTTGCTTCACCAATCTTCTATCTCAAGGAACCATCCATCTACTAACTGAACCACCTGTTCCAATCCTAGAAAGAAAACTCGATCTCAAGATGCAGACAAACTCTGACTTCCTGGAAGAAATCCGGACAATCTCCAACAATCCAAAAGAACACACTATCGCAAGTCACTTTTGCGATCAACTCAGCCTAAATCCAAAGAAAACTGCTCTCTCTTTAGCAAACAGAACAGCTTATGCTGGCCTAGCCAACTTACCAGAGAAACGAGTCTACCCTACTACTTCTGAACTCCACTTCAGAGAAACTACACAACCAGGAGACTCCTTACAAACTCAGAACACTCTGCTAAACTCAGCCACATCACCGAGCAGACTCACTTCTTACTCTTATTCCAAAGAAACATCATCGAAAATATCCATAGTCACTGCATCTCATCACGCAGCTACTACTTCCTGAGATATCAAAATACCATCACTCACTCGAGACGGTATTAGGTGTACAGTCTCGACAAATACACTTCCAACCTCATCTATCAAACTCCAACCAATGGTAGTCGTGTTACACACACTTCTATCTCATCTACCTTTATAACTTACATTGGAAAACCTGAACAGGTAATCCAACAAATAGGTAGAAACAAATATATATATATATATATATATATATATATATATATTAAAAATACAAATACGCTCTCTCAAGATAGACACCACTACAGAGACTAGGTATTCACTCAACCTAATGCTCTGATACCAAGTGAGACGACCCGACTTTCCACTCCCGGAAAATCGTATCATCTTTAAGAAAGAAAGGGATAGAAAAGAGAAAAGAAAGAAGAGAAAGAAGAAACAACACAAGAATCTCAACAGCGGAACGAATAAATTATATTAATAACATAAGTATTACATAGTATACATCAAATATCAGAGTATACAGACATATACAACACATACTAGACAGTTATAAACACCTGTCTAGTTATTACAACTCAATACATACACAACTCAGAGATACCAACACAGCGGAAAACTATATAACTATTCGCAGAAGCCTCCTGCTCCATTTGCTCCTCCACAATACGTCAAAGCTATCCTAAATCCTAACCTGAATTCCCTTGGCTACTCGTAAAAATTTGAGTACCCAAGAGTTATAGAAAAACAGAAATAACTCCGGGTCAGACATGGGTCTGGTGTGAGTAACAGGTTAAAGTTGCTTAACTTTGAAAAACCATTGAAAAGAAAAGGTATCACGTAAGACTTCCCACACATAAACATGGAAAAGTTTTTACCTTACGCTAACCAAAACATTTGATAGGAAATCCGGTGATATTATAATAGTGTCTAGGGTTTTCAAGTAAATAAGAAATAGCCGAAATTGTTACATTCATTAAATTCCAGCTACTAGCCACAAAAGTGGGTAATACAATCAAAACCGTTGGCACTTATTGGATTTTGGATTCCATCAATGGCTGGGCTACTGGGGTATCGCCCGTCACAGTACGTGGCCTAGATCACCGTACCGAGGATTACTCCCTTTATCGCCTGCAACACAAAGCCGGACCCGTTCCTTACTGAACAGTTCCAAACAAGACAACCCCGCAGTTGTGATCAGAAACCGCACCACTAAGCCGAAAAATAAAGGGACCTCTAGACAGGGATAAATCTTGCTCTCAAGTGGGGGCTACCCACGAAGCTTTGCTGCACCTCCCCTGTTTTAGCCATTCCCGGTTGATGAGGCTTGAGGCTACGATTACCTTTATAGGACATATCACTTAGAATGCTCATCGTCCGCCTGACGATGTTCTGAAAGCATTCAATCCATACAAGTTCGTTCCGGGTTCGAACGAAACCGAAGGCATTATCTCGTTACACTCGTATTGGAATCACCCTCAGAGTTAACGACAATAACCCTTGCACTTTAAACCACCATCTCGAATCTATAAGTACTATTCCGTCAAACTCATTACGGAATCACCCACAGAGTTATACTGACGTATACCCCTTACACCTCGAGTCTTCACTCGCTCCACTTGGGTTAACGACCTAACGTTATTTGGAATCGATGTGGTTTTCGGATATCCAAATATGGAAAACCGATCCCGGTCTCATCAAAATCCAAAGCGTGTCTTTTAAGGTCCAAGTTGTTTTAAGGTTTTAAAACAATTACAATTCATTATCTAAATATACACAGATAGATAATTCACCATATAACAATGGATAATTAACATTTTCATTATCAACAGATAATTCATATCATACTCAGATAAGCCATACTATCATCCAACAGCAACCAATGCATCCATATCACATACACTACTCATCTCATAATTGAGATTACAAACCATACCAGGCAACCAATACCAATCATCAAACATAAGCAACTATCTAATGATCACACCATTTATAATTAATTTAAAACGAATTAAATTAATTATCTAAACTCTAATTATTTAAAATGAATTAAATTAATTACTTCATCATTAAAATCCTGCTTATCTTAATCATCAACTGATTTCAAAACAATTTATAAATCATCATCTCAATATTCACTTCAGTTAATCATTATTGATTAACCATCTCTAATTACAATAAGTAATTAGCATTTAATATTAATTATATCTTAATTAATCAATTCCAAATTACATCATTAATTAATTAATTAATTAATGATTTCTAACTATAATTAATCAATCTCTAAATATAATTAATTACATAAGTAATTAATCTTCAATTTAAACAACATATATATTAATCACCTATGATTAATAACCATTCAATAATTAACTACTTTAATTACTCATCCCATAATTAATTACCCTTAATTAATTATCTTCAATTAATCCTTGATTAATTCGAAAGTAATTTAAATTTAATTTACTTCTTTAATAATTATTTTAATTACATTCTGTAATTATTATTTAATTACTTCCTTAAGTAATTATAAATTTATTAATTACATATGTAATTATCAATAATCCACAAATGTTTAAATTAATTAAACTTAATTAATCTAAACTAATTACCTTAATCAGATTAATTACACCAAGTAATTAATCCATTAATTACTTCATTAAGTAATTAAAACTTAAACAATTGATTATTATTAATTAATTAATCTAATTAATTATCAAAATTAATCACATTAACTAATTGTTAAATAACCTTGAGTTAATGACCTTCATTAACATTTCTTAATTACATAATTAAGAATTAACTTTAATTAATCATTATTAATTATCAATTAATTAATCTTTAATTATCATTTAATTTATCTCTAATTATTGATTAATTAAGTGTTAATTAAAATCTTAATTTTCATTAATCACTTGATTAAATAAATCTTAATTATAAATTAAAATTTAATTAATCATCCTTAATTATAGATTAATTAACCCTAATTAATTAATCTCAAATCTTAATTAACTTAAAAATTATTAATTACTTAATTAATCATCCACATTATTAATTAATTAAATAATTAATATTCCATTTAAATTAATAAATAATTTAAATGAAACCAATTTCTTGAATTCTAAATTAAGAAACATTCTTCTTAATACAAAAGTATTTTAAACACTTTATTCAAAAATTCAATTTAAAATTTCTTCCAAATTTCAAACTGAATTACAAATTAAAATTTTATTTTAGATTCAAACTTAAAGATTTAAAACTTACTTACATCTCCATTTCCATTTCCAAATTCAAATTTATTTGAACTTCCTAAATTGTTAAATCAAATTTAAATTTTAAAAACTTATTTAAATTTTAAAAACTGACATTAAAGTCAAATTCCAGATTTTCAAAACTGAATTTAACTTATTTAAACCTTATTTCATAAATTTAAAACTTATAATTTTAAATTCAAATCAATGTTCTTTTATACTTTTAAAAGTTTAAAATCTAAATTTAAATTCCAAATTTTAAATTCCAGATTTATATTCAAACTTAAGTTCCATATTTCTGTTTTGTTCCAGATTTTAAACTTGTTTTTAAATTCCAGTTGCATTTTAAAGTTTACTTTTAAACTAAAACAGAAAAACAGTAAACAATTTCCTGTTTAAATTTAACATCTTAAAATTTGAATTCAAAAATGATTCAAAACTTCAGATTTAAATTATTGAATCATATTTAAGCTTCAGGTTAAAATTTCAAATTTGAACTTCATTTGACAATTTTGAGATTTTACTTTTAAATCTAAAAAAAACAGAAAACAGTTTCTGTGTTTAAGTTTAAAACAAATCTTGAATTTAAAAGCATTTCAAATTGTTTCAAAGATCTAAAATTTAAGCTTATTGAATTTCAAATTCAATTTCAAGTTCAAGTCTTGCTTCAGATTTTTGTTTTACAAATTACTTTTATTTCAACTTTATAAAACCTGGAAACAGGTTTCTGCTTTTGCTTAAGACAAAATAGAATTTTCAAAATCTAAATTATTTCAAACCTAAAGTTAAACTAATTAAATTCAAATTTAAATTCAGTTTACAGTTTATACTTAGTTCAAGTTTTAAGTTTTCACAAAACCTTACTTTAAAATTTAAAACAAAACAGTACAGGTTGCGGTTAAAACCTGAATCAATACTCACTCGAGCTATCCTATAATTACTTCGAGTAAATTACCTACTAGCTTCGAGTCATTCACTAATTTCCCCGAGGTCAACCCGTGCAACAAAACCCTGCACCCAAAACAGAACCCCACCATCAACACCAACATGCACAAAACCCTGTGCACCCACTCCCCTACTCCGGCCATCACTGGCCATCATCTCAGGCCATCCTCCATCGACCAGCAACCTCACAACAACCTTCCATCTTCAAAATTCCATAACACAACTTGAATTTGAATTCAAGTTTTTAAAACAGAAACCTGGAAACAGCACCCCCCCTTTTTCAATGCCTAGCCTGTCAACACTTCAACCCATCTCCTCCGACCACCGTCACACTTCCAACTCTGGCAATAACTCCATCTACACATCCTCTATCTATACTCAAAGGATCTTTGAACTCGAATCATAGATGAAGCAGCAGTACTAATTTTTTTTTATTCCCAGTAAAACTAGGGTTCATACAGATATTTCCAAATCTCATCTCAAAAATTTAATTATAATCCAATCTAGAATTTTCCTATAATCATTGATAGCTACTCTATCTCCATGAGCCAATTCAATCATATCCAATGCAAAAATCAAATGTACTTAATCGAATTGTAGGATACAGTAAATTCATTACTGCACTTGTTTCACAACACCATAAGTTATAATGTTTGATTTAAAATTCAAGAATTCACTTGTTGTTTTAATTAATAAACCTGAAACATGAATTCTTATAAATTTGAATTTTCACTTAATAATTTTTTTTTTCTGTTATATTACTTTCAGGTAAATCAGAATTTTATTTTAACTTATATAATTTTTAATGCTTACTTTATTTACAAATAAGCAAGTTCCATTCATAGATTCAAACACAACAACAAACAAATCAAAATAAAAGGGATTACTATCAGCTAGAACATTCATGGTAATAGCCAGAACATAGATGGAACAGAATGTATCTCATATAAACATATACACAGCAAATTCAAATGTTAGTCATTTCTAAATAAAAGTATGAACAACTTTTACCTACTTAATTTTTTAAAGGTTAAGTTACTCACCTGTAATAATGATGCAGACCCCAGATTTAACATGCAGTAGCTTGAATGAAGATGCAAATTTCCAGTTGAAACGCAGGTTGCTTTTTGAATACATGCTTCCAGTTTGAAGATTCATACAGTACTTCCTACTTTAAAGCCTTTTTCCCAGATTTAATATGCAGACCTTCTAGTTTTGTTGCATGCATGTCCTCAAACTTGAAATTGCAGTGATAAATCCCAGATTGTCTTTGAATACATGCAGGCTTCATGCTTGCAAATGAAATGCAGGTTGATTGCTTGAATAGAATGCATGCTTTAGTTTACACACATGCAGGTTTGTATTTTTTTTTTCATTTTGAGGAGCTATAGGCTTGTTAGAGGATGCAGACTTTTTTTTTTTAGAGGAATTGAATGTAAGTGTTTACAGAAGCATGAATTATGAAGAGGGGTTTCAGATTTTTAGATTTCTTTTTAGAATGAAAGAAAAGAGAAAGAATGAAGGAATGAGTATTGTAATGTTTTATAATCTAAATTTATGATTTAATTAAAATTAAAGAAAAACAAAATGACAACATGACTCTTGTCTAAGATGTTAACACATGTAAATTTACACTCTTAAATACATAACACTTGTTAGATTAGGCTTAAATTACTTACTCATGTTATCCTAAATTAATGAGTATTTTAATTAAAGTGCTAATGAATGTTTTAAATTAAATTAATTAGATTCTTATACTTAGTTATGTATATAATTTATTTCTAAAGAATAAATCAAAGTGTTATTTTAAATAAGACAATATACAAATTTATCATTTGAAAAAGAAACTTTTGACAATTAAAATAAATTTATGAAAGATGTTATAACTTATATGAATACATGTTCACATTTTAAATTGTATTTTAAATATCAAATTAAATTTACAAATCAAAGAATTAACACAAACATTTTGTAACTTATTTTAAATATACAACTTAAATAAAAATGAATTTTAAACCAATTAAAACATTTTTCTTATATTTAAAAATCATATAGTATTTTATTAAATATTTTTGAAAAGCTTAAATTAAAAATAATCTCAATTCCTATTTTCAAAACATTAAAATTATGCTATACTAATTTATTTAAAACAACTTGCCTATTTAAAATATATATAAATACATATACATTATTAAATAGGAAAACAATTTATTAGTTTATTAAAAATAAATTCACAAATTAAATATTTAAATAAAGAAGATTATTAAATCAAACCAAATTTATTAACAAAATTCATCAATTCAATTTAAATTTAAACTCAGATTATTAAATTTAAATTGTCCAAAATTCCGGGATATTACAAAATTTATTTAAACATCCCTTTAATTATTTTAAATAGAATACAAGATTTTACCTAAACCAAATTTAGAAAAGTTCTAAATGAAATTTGAACTTCGTAGGTCCATTAAAGATCCAAAATGGTAAAAATTTAAAATTCACCCATTTCTTCCGCCGTGGGCTGGTCTGGTTCCTTCAATAATACCGTAGCTCAATAGGCTATGCGATTTAAATTAGTCATATTAGGGATTAAGCTTGCCCACTTAGTACGATGTCTAGAAAGGTAATGTTTAGGATTGGAATTGGATAATCAAGTACTCGATCCTACATGGTTACCAACCTAGCCTGAAAGGTGATGTGAGCTTAAAGGTTGCCCGTGATAGAAAAGCCCAACTTGAATTTCTGCCTTGGGTTTATTTTCAAAATCGTTTTGAAATTGAAGTTTAAACTTTTATATCTAGTAGTTAAATTTAAAATAAAATATGTTTATTATAAAAGTTATAATAAATTTACCGACTATTATAGAGATATTTTTGGTAATAAAAATAAGCATAGAATTAATGTGGATGGAATGATCTTTATCCTTTCGATTCTAACATTGACCTTGCTGAGTTTGGTAATCCTTTTACTGAAGAGGAAATTTTGAAAGCTATAAATGACATGCTTGGTGATAAATCCCTGGGTCCGGATGGGTTCCCTATTTTCTTTTTCAAATTTTTTTGGGATGTTTTAAAATTCGATTTAATTAGCATGCTTAATGAATTCTATAATAGAAAATTGCAATTAGGTAGATTAAATTTCAATTTTTTTTATTGCATAAAAAAATCGGGGCTAATAGTCTAGAAGATTATAGACCTATTTCCTTAATTAATTGTTCCGTTAAAATTATTTCAAAAGTTTTAGCTAATAGACTTAGTAATAGAATGAATGATCTAATTGACCATTCACAAACTGCTTTCATTAAGGGGAGAAATATCATCAACGGTGTGGCTGTTGTTAAGGAATACATTAATTACTGTTGTAAGAATAATATTACTAGTGCGATTTTAAAACTGGACTTTGCGAAAGCTTTTAATTCGGTAGATTGGGATTTTCTAGTTGATATGTTACATGTTATAGGTTTCATCATAGATGGATTAGTTGGATAATATCTTTACTTAAAACTGGCAACTCTAGTATAATGGTTAATGGTATTTAGGTAATAAAATTCAATCTAAACGAGGTTTAAGGCAAGGTAATCCTTTATTGCCTCTTTTGTTTAACTTAGCCACAGACGTTTTCACTAAGATAATTAAAAAAGCAGTTGATAATGGAGCTTTAGGGAGTGTTGGTAGCGAAATCTCGCGAAATGGTGTTTCTATCATTCAATTTGCGGATGATACCTTGCCATTTACCTCTCATTTGCTTAATCATGTTATTACCCTTAAATTTATTTTATATAGTTTTGAACTTCTATCAGGGTTACAAATAAGTTTTGATAAAAGTTCGGTGTTAGTTTTAAATGATTTTGATATGGTTGAAAACTTAGTTGCTTATATATTTAATTGTAAATCTATGAATTTTCCATTTGATTATCTTGGTTTTTTGATTAGACCAACTAAACTTAAACATGATGATTGGTATATTATCATTGATAAAATTAAAATAGGATTTCTAATTGGAACGGGAGATTTTTATCGATAGTGGGTTGATTAGTTCTTATAAACTTCGTTTTATCAGCTCTTCCAATCTATTGGATGTCTATGCATTTTTTCCAGATTGGGTGATTAACAAAACCAATAACATAAGAAGAGATTTCTTATGGAGCGGGGATAACTCTAATTGTAGTATTAAATATTTAGTTGATTGGGAAACAGTCTGTAAATCCAAAAAGGAAGGTGGTTTAGGAGTCATTAATTTGTATAACATGAATTTGTCTTTGTTAGGTAAACGGTTATGGAAATTTATGGAGAGTAATAATGATCCTATTTGGAAAGAAATCATAACTACATATTACTATAATGTTAGTAATAATTTACATCAAATTACTCCTATAGTTATTTGTAATTTGTCTAATTTTTGGAAACCAATTTTAAAATGTAATGAAAATTTTAACCTAGGTACTAACACAATAGTTCATTCAGGAATGGTACTTCTTTTTGGCATGACAGTTGGATTTCTATTATTCCTCTTAGGATAGAATTTATAGAGCTTTACGCAATTTGTAACTTTATAAAATGCATTAATCATAGATGTTTTTTCTCCCGAAAATAACCCCTCTTGAAATTTTAGTTTCAATAGAATTTTAATAGGTACTTCTCTTAGGTAACTTTCTTTGCTTTATGCTAGATTGAATCTATGTAATATTGATAGTGAAAAGGATACTTTTAGTTGGGAATGGGATAGGAGTAAGAAATATATTTTTAATTCTTTGTATAGATTTCTTAATTTCTCGGGTGTAACGACTAACTCTTTTAAATTTATTTGGAAAACAAATGCTCCTCCTAAATTTAAATTCATATGTGGTTAATTATGCATGGAAAACTAAATACTATAGAATTTTTAAAAATAGAAAATATGCAAATTGATAATAAATGTTATTTTTGTAATCTGCGTTTTTAAGAATTAAACATGTATACTTTTATTGCATGGATACTTACTACATTATGAATTATACTCTCAAAATCCTTAACTTTAGTCTTACAACCAAAATTTCTGATTATGATACTATTGGAATATTTTTCGATTCAAATTTAAAATAGAAAATAGTTTTTTACTTGACACTTTATTCATTATAATTTGTTAGTATATTTGATTTGAAAGAAATCAAAGAATTTTTAATAATAATAGTCATTTTAATAAATTGATTTTTATAATTTCTTCATTTTGTTTTAATTGAATTCAAATCCTAAATATAAACTAGCTAAAAGTAATCATTTTAAAGAATATCTTAATATGGTTGGTAATAATATTAAGTTATTTAAACATAAAACAATATATTTGATATTAATAATTATAGTATTAATTTTTTTCAAATTAAATGATGATTTCACTATTTATCATAATATCATTTTGATCAAAGGACCATAACGATAAGTTTTAATTTGTTTTAGTTTTTGTTTATAGATCTATAATTTCTTCTGATCATGGATCCATTTTGGTTTTTTATTTTATTCTATCCTATTAGCTTAGCTTTGGTATCTTTACTTTTATTTCATTAATATATATATATATATATGTATGTATGTATGTATGTATATAATTTTCATTTATATACATATATGTGTATTAATCTTGTTATTTTCTTTAGTTTCTTTTTAGATACAGGTTTGAGACAAAAATGGTGTTAGATCCTTTTTGTAGGTTCACAGGATTGCTGATGGCAAGATTGCTATTTGCAATGAGGAGTTCTTCTCAGTTCTTCTACATCTTTGTTGTGGCATTCTACTTTTTGGAGGATTCACTTTTCGGCGAAGTGCTCCCTCCAGCTCTACCGACTCTACGGACTGGTGATTTTCATTCCGTATCATTCGCACTTCCTTTTCTTCCGAGTCTACAGCATCTTAGTTCCTTCTCGGTTGAAGCTAGCTGCTAGTATCATTGGCTCAGAGATGTTCCATAGTTTTTTAGGTACTTCTAATACCTCAATACCGGGCGGTGGCCTTGCCAAAGCTTGATATTGGGGTGTAATTAGTAGTGGCTTTGCCGTAGCTCATTCTAGGGGTATCTGAGTCATTTTCTTTGTTATTTATACTTTGATTAGCTACCTACCAGGCATTTTGGCAGCACCTTGTCTTCTGTGATATATACATATTTACTTATGTGCTCTCCTCTATTCTAGAGGATCACACGTTTTTCTCAAAAAAGTTATAATGTAACATAACTTTTCAAAATGCTTGAAAAACAACTCATATTAGTTTCAAATTTTAAATTTATTAATAATATTGATAATATTAATTGATTAAACATGTTAATTAATTAGTACATATATGCATACGTTATATATGCTGATGTATGCTTTGTTATTTTAAAATGTTTAGGATAACATAAGTTTACATGTATGTAAGATAAATTTTGAAATTGATAAAATTTAATCAAAATTGTTTAATTTAGTAAATTAATTAAAGGTTAACTAATTAAATAAAACACACATATATATGATATATATATATATATATATATATATATATGTTATACTATAAAGGTTACAGTGTGCACTATAATGGTCAGAGTATATATGTCCAATATAAATGTTGTGTTGGAATTATAATATAAAATTAATTAAAGAATTAATTAATTAATGAGTTAATTAATTAAAATTAATTAAATAAGATTTACCTAATATAACATTATATACAAGACTATTATATAAGTTAATTAAGTTGTAAAAGTTATATAATATTTTAGCTTATATAATATGAATATATAACAAAAAATGAAACTTTAAAGAAACCCTAAATAGACTTAAGGGATAAAGACTTATGTAAATATACGTATGCCATGATTTTTTATGTGTCCGATACCTGAATCATCAGAGTATTTCATAAGAAATACATTATTCCATAAGTCAATATCACTTGATATACTATATTAAAGATTATGGATCTTTAATATAAAGTTGTCCTCTATCATTTATATATTAATAGATTACTTGCATACTCCTTAATTGTTGAGCTTCCCTCAAGCTAGGGATGTTATGTGTAGTACTATTAATATACTGAATAGACGAGGTAAGATAACCGCACGTATTTGTTGAGCTTTCCTCAAGGTACGTGCATTATACTTAGGCCATCACGAAATGATAGGTCCGAGTGAATAGTCCCACTTTACTTGTTGAACTTTCCTCAAGGTAAAGATGGTATTAGGACAAGGTACTAAAGGTTAGGAGTTGTATGTGATACAACCGATAAAGAGTTATCCATCGTATGCGGGCCTGTGATTTATTGAGCTTTCCTTAAGGTCAGAATCTCAAGGCATACGAGTTCTAACTCCCACTAGTGAAGTTGAAAAACTTCTATGTTTCTCTTAGATTAGGTGAAACATAAAATATTACTGTAAGCCTTATTAAAAAAATGAAATGGTAACATTCAACCTTTCTAATATTGTAAGAACATTGCTAAATAATGTTATAATTATTTACAATGATAAATTTCTGCATTTAACTTGATTGATTAAACGTTTGTCAATTAACATATACAAATGAACTAAATTGAAAGTTACAGATGGAAATATAATACTAACTATTAAATGCCTATTGCATGTTAATTTTTTCTATACCCATGCAAGTGCCTAATTTTTACAACTACTTAATACATTTGTAAAATGATCACTTACATGTTTATTTTGTTTAGATCGTGTATTGCATTTTGTTAGTTTCGAAATCTAAAAGCAATACAAGACTATGAATGGATATTTGATTCATATGTTATCACATATAAATGTTATATAGTGAACAATCGCAGTTCGTAATGTGCAATACTTTAATGAATATAGTTCATTCGAAATAAGCCAATAAACCATACTATAAGATCGAGTATTCAATTTGACAAAGCAGTTTAATTGTAGTACAAGACCAAAATTACAAGATAGATCTAAGAACTCGAAGGCTGAAATGTAAGTTTAATTAGTTCATGCAAAAAGAAATATATTTGATGTCCTCAAATGTTAAGGATGATCAAATCCACTTTTGTAAAGAGTTTGTTATGGTATTGTATTAAGGGTTTTGTTTTGAATGATTTGATCATTTAAAAGAAAAATGAATGTATAACAATAAATGTGATTTAAGGTATAGTTAGGATAGAGAGAGTGAATAGTCATTTCTTCTTCATAAAGAAACAATGGAAACAAGAATTGTAATAATAGTGATTGATACTTAATATTGGAATGAGAAATTTGATTTCTATTCCGAAATGTATTTTCATATAGAAAATTGTTTGCTATAAGATGTGTTTCTTTGAGTTCAAGATATTTGATCAAAGAAACTCTCCATGGTAAATTAGTTGCAGTATATGAAATAAACAAATTTATATTAAGTGAATGACGAACCTTCGAATTTAGTACGCTATTATAGTAATGACGGAAATAGTGGGAGCATGTCATATAGCACTTATTAATTGCATCAAATAACAAATATTATTTTCTTAAAACGTACCACCATTATTTACGAAATAATGACTATTTTTGGTTATCGATTTAAAAAATAGACATACCTATATTTCTACGAATACTACGAATATTTGTTATGAATAAAACTATAATGTGGTATTTTTTTCATAATAAAAGTGATGCATTGAAAATATAGAAGTATCTAATATTATTTACAGTTATTCTGGAATTATAAACTAAGCCGTAGTTTTGAGCAAATAATTTTATTATATGATTTTGAATCATATGATATTTGTTAATTATATCTCAAACAATAAAAGGCTATGCACCCATTTAGTGGAATCATCATAAAAGCTGATGAACACTTCAGATTGATGCATATAGATATATGCAATCGTAATTTTGTAAATATCAAAACGGTTCCATTACTTCATCATAGTCACTGATGAGTCATTATCGACACGGGCATGTGTATTTGATACATATGTAGTATGTATGTGGCAAACTCATTGAATATATAAAAAAGGTAAAAATAACATGGATGGATCTGATTCAATTTGATCGAAAGAGCGAGTATATTGGAAAAGGTTCCAAACGTACCTAAAATTAATAAATATTCAATCTCAAAATAACTCCTTCATGTGATACATAATGATGATCGATATGGAGTAATCGAACTTTATTGGAAAATATACCATTAATTGTGAGTGAAGTCGAGTTAGTTTCTTTCTGTAAGGTAATGTACTCAAGAGTAGTGCACAGGGTTAATATTATTTCATCCGAATAACCGTTTGCAAAATCTTACAAGATAAGGGTTCATCAGAAATTTCGGCATATCCTAGGTCAAGAAGTTGGCAGGTTATGCGAGTCGAAAGATTGCACGTAACAATTATTTATGAGGGATCTTGTATGAATCTCCATAAAAGGATTTTGGAAAGGACCGTCATTGAATGATATATTTATGTTTTGAACATAATTTTTGTAAACTAAAACCAAATCAGTTTTATAAATAAAGAAATTCATAAAGTGTTTATAAATCCCTATTCCATTTACACTGAGAAACAATTGTTGTTTCAAGATATACTAACTTCAATGTGAAGGAATTTATTTAAGGAATTATTGGCAGTTAAATGGAATTGGATATGATCCATAGGTAGAACTGATTATATGAGATGAAATGAAATTAACTAACCTAAATGAATACGTAGCATTAGAATGTCTGATAAGTATTCTCATACATCGAAGAGAACCTATGAGTTTCTTATTAATATCGAAATTATATAATCCTCGGTTGTTTAATTAAATCATTAAGAGTGTTGACTCTATATGGTATGATACGCAAATCCGAAAGAATTCCAAGTACGTTATCAACATATGATTTTGGTGGTCGTAACCAAAGGAATGTGATCCATTGGTCGAGATTGTTTTTTATGAGAAAGATTAATGCAACTGGAATTAAATGAGAAATGTTGATAAGAATAATATCCTAAATTTCAATTATTGAAATTAGCATGATAAATTCGATATTCAACATGCTCGAGTTAATTTAGATTTACTTATAAAATTATCGATTAATAAGATTAATGTTTTGGTATATATGTATTGAAACAGAAAATTCTAAATAACGATTTAGAGTAAGTTGTTTACACATATTAACCAAAAATGTATCGAAGTCAATGGGAGCGATATTGAGTTTGTGAGTCTTAGGATATGATACAAGAAATGGTACGAAAGTATTATTCTATGAGCATCAAGATTGAATAAGTATTTTGATAGAAATCATATAGTTTGATTTTTAGACAAATTGCAGAGAAAGTGTGTGGTCATAAGAAAGAATGTTGAAAGGCACATTGATATTTCTAATTGTAAGTAAACAACATGTTGATTTTTACGGTGTACTTGTGTTGAAATCAACCTTAGTTGTTTTAATACTCAACTTTGGATTGTAAATGATGTCTTTTATAGAGTATAAAAGATATTGGGAATACCCCAAATCGATATGTAAACACACCTTATTAATGTTTAATATGGAATATGTGAGTTCCTTGTGCATTGGCAATAGGAATTATCATACATGTTATGTTGGTTACGATATCGTGATTTTTTTATGTATTTGATACATGAAGCAAATATCAAATCAAAATTGATATCACTAATGGTTGTCTGAAGTTTTCTTGTGTATTTATGAAATACTAGGGAATTGTCTGTAGAAACAAAAATTCCTTATGAAAGAGTGTTTAGACTCAAACATCGTAAGCGATATTGAGTATAATATGTCAATAATAAATTCAAGTTTAGAATCTTTAAGTTGGAAATGTTCCAAATGAAAGATCATGGCTGATTCAGTGAAATAGGATGAGTACATCGTCTTGAATAACACCACAATAAAAACAATGTATATAAATATATAAGTGCACAGGTTTATAAATAAGCCGATTTAAATGTTGAGAATCTTATAACATTATTATATGATAACAATGTCGCGATAGAGTTCACAACAGAACTTAGAGCTTACTAGAAGTCGAGATATACACTCTGAATTGTTCCACATGATAAATTTGTTTATCACCATCGGAGTGAGTTGATTGACATAGTAAATAATTAAAACAAAATATCATACCTATTCACAAAGGGACTGATTGAGAAAACCGATTAGATATGTTGGAATAAGATTTCATAATTGACCCTAAGTACAAGTGGAAAATTGATAGAGTTAGAGGTATGCCCTAGTGGGCAATTATGTAATTTGTTACATATATCTACTCATTGACCAATCTTTTTCGAAATATAGGTGTTTTCTTTCTATTACATACTTTATATGATGTGGTTATACTGACTAGTTAATTTAATTAAAAGTATACTTAATAGAAAATCCATAAATGGTATGCTTTGTGATAGTAGTTACAAAGTGTTGTAACCATGAATAATTTATCATAATGAAACAAATATATAATTTTAAATGTTCCTAGTCAAGGTGCATTGAGACTAGATATCGATGTCTCTGTCAAGACTAGAGTATGGAAAGCTCTCCAAATATTGGACAGTGTATTACTCATGACTGTTGGAGGGCACTTAAGGGTTACGTACTAATAATTATTGGATTACTATGGAATGACTCACTCGGCAGTTTTCTGTTGGTTAATATAACTAAGGTCAAAATGATAATATCGAAGTGACTAATTTACACAGTTCTTTCAACTTGAGAATACCGTGAATCTTCAATAGGAAAGCTTTGCTCTAATTTTATTCAAATCATGGCATAACATCCATCGAGTGACTATAGTTGGGTCGAGTGAAAGTATTGGAAGTGAAGCACTATTTAAAAGAGGATTCAACTCCTCAATTATATAGGGTTAGTATCACGATCAACTCAAGTCAACCCAAAGTCAAAATCTCTGAATAGAGTAGTTTAGTTGATAATAATTGCTATTATTGAACTAAGGACTTTGTGTTTGGATTATAGAGTAATGTGGATGATGTTGGAATTTTGACCATTTCCAAACTCAGCAAGTCCAAAGTGATATAGTTTTGATGAAGAGAATTGGTTTAAATAATTGTCACAACTGGGCAACACTTACTAAATTAAAATGAGTTTTTTTTTTCAAAAATGAGTAAGCGATAAATTTGGCCATAATATCACACCACCTGCTAAGTGAAGTGTAAACTTAATGTTTGAATAGTTCGACGTTAATCGCAGACCGAATTTACACCCAAGAGTTAGACAACAGAAACAATGAATTCTCTTTAGACCAAACAATTTGATTAGTTTATAGTTGTTATAAAGTAATTAAATAAATTACTATTTATGAAATATTAATTATGAATTTTGAATATGAATTGAGAAATAAATTTGTTGCATATATTTATAAAAGTTATGAATATATTGATCGATATGAGAAATCGATATCAATATATGTTAAATATGATTGTACATGTTTAATTTGGGTTAAATGGGTCACAACCCATGATATATGGAGACGATATGTGTTTGGAGAAAGATAGGAGGTGGCTACAACATGTGTGATTAGGTTTTGAGATGTGTGATTGAGGTCATTGTTTGCTCTCTTGTCCAATCCATATAAAGCCAATCTCAAAACCCTAATTACAAGCTAATTTATATTTAAGCCGCCACTTTCTTAATCATCTTACTCATTTTAATGGCATCAACTCTCCTCTAATCCCTAAAATTCTCAAATCCAATTCGAAATTAAAAATACTAATTTGCAGTACAGGGTCTCCTATCCCGGATTAACAACCTGATAGATTGTGAATTGTTCTTAGAAGAGAAATCATTATTCAATGTGAACTCAAAGGCTTCATAAGGAGGTACACTTTTATTTATTATCATTGTTTTGATCTTAAGTTTATCATATAAAAGTTGATTTACATCTAAGTCCTGTTTTTATATTCGGATATGTTTATTGTTCAAATTAGGTGAGATTTTTGTGAGTATATGTAATTGTTACAATAAGATTTTTTATATGCTTGTTATAATATTTTGTTTATTGATTTATTGTTACATTAATTTTCTGAAAAAAGGCTTTAATTTTGATTACACACACACACACACACACACACACACACACACACATATATATATATAGATTAAATGTGTACCGATCTGCAAATTATGAATATGTATAATTATATATGTGTTTATTTATGATGTATATTTAATCTTAAAATTTTCTTATGATAATTTGTATCTATTATAAATCCTAAAATATAAAAATATTTTATTAAATATGAATATGCATATTTTATTATTATTTAATGATGATTTTGTGAATTGTTTATTATGAATAAATAATTAATGGTATAAAGTTTCAATTTTATAATTTTATATTTTCTGCACCATATTAAGATTATAGTAAAATTTTCAGATTTTTTAAACTTAATTTATTATTTTTAAAAATTAATTTATTTTCAGCCCTAATCAATTATTTAACTAAAAATACAATTTCAATCGAGAAAATTCTAGAAATTTTTCTTAAGGCTTAAATATGTATGTAGAACTTTTAGAATATTTTTAGGTTTTATTACATAATTTATTAACTTTTAAACTAATTTTCAAAAATTCAATTAATTATTTAGTTAAAAATATAATTTCAGTTGAGAAAATTCTAGAAATTTTTCCTAAAACCAAATATGTTTTAGATGCCTTTAAAAAAAATTTGGAATTTTTTTAACTTGATTTCCTATTTTTTTACAATTAATCCGATTAGGGCTATTATCAATTTTTTAATAATAAAAATTATTTTAATTGTAAAAAAATCCATAAATTAATCTTAAGCCTAGAATGTGTTTTCATATTTTATAAATTTTAAAACCTTGTATTATTATCATATAATCAATTTACTTCAATTTGTTATGGAGAAACCATTTTATTTAATAAATTATATTTATACACACACACACATACATACGTATATCAGTATATTGTTTTGACATATTGTACAAGCACATATTTGGGTAAATAATAGTACAACAAGATGAGCTAATGTGTCTGTTGTAATTTAAGCCCCAACATCTATATATAGACACATTATACCCTTCACGGATTATGATGTTACACATGCGCGCGCAAACACACACATACATATATATGTATATGTATATGATACATACATACATACATACATATATGTACACTTGTATAAATAAATAAAATAAAATAAATCACAAACTACAAATTGTACAGTTAGAATACATATGGACATAGTCAAATATTGCCATGAATAAATTATTAATAATGACATTTAAATGAATCAATTAATTCAAATTAAAGAGAGAAAATAAAAGGTTTATCTTTCCATTTAATACAGTTAATGCTTTCAATTATTTCTTGTTTCAGGGAAAGAAATGAAAGGTTTCACTCCCTATACATTAACACTTATAAATAAATGTTAGTTGTATTTGATATACTATACATTTGAAATTAAATTTATTTAAAACTCATTTTAACTATTTTAAATAAAATAAAGGATTTTATTTAAACCAAATTTAGAAAAGTTCTAAATGAAGTTTGGACTTCGTAGGCCCATTAAAGATTCAAAATGGTAAACAAATTTGAAATTTACTCTTTTCTTCCACTACGCCCAGTCCAGTTCCTTCATACACTTCCTTAATGAATCTGTTTTCTTTCAGCTTCTTGAGTTCTTCATGCAGCATGTAATAGCTCTCTTGATGTAGGGTTCTCCGCTTCTACCTGACTAGATCGGCATCAGGGTCAATGTTAAGTGCATGACATATGATAGCTGAATCAATTCCTACTATGTCCGAATGTGTCCAAGAAAATACATCTAGAGGCCTTTTAAAGAAGTCCAACAGTTCATCTCAGGCTTCTACATTGAGATTTTTTCCTACCTTTGGAACCTTTGTAAGGTCCTTTGGATCTATTAGCACATCTTCATGGTCATCCATTGTCTTTAACTCTCTCTCTTTGTCTTCCCTAATCTCGGATCTATTTCACTTTCCACTTCCTCCTCTAGTTGAGAAGTGTTTGTGATTGCCTGTTTCCGAGCCTCCTCGAAGAAGTAGTGAGCGTAGATCGAATTATATTCATCAGTGTTGATCGTGTGTGTATATACTTTTGCTTTTCTTTCTTTATTGATGTTGTGGCCGCAGGATAACTTATTTTAGCCCCAGCTTTTGTATTGGGTACTGATGCAGTTCTTTGAACTGATTTGCTTTCTTTTTCATTGTTGTTATTATAGGTAGTAGAAGAGACACTAGAGTAGTTTTGAACAATTTTATTACTGGAAGTAAGGTGTACATTATATAACTCCCTAGCTAAAAATTGTTCCCCCTTATCAACCCTATCCCCGCAAGGGTGTTGAACTTCATAAGCCGATCTTTTTGGAATATGATTTCTATAGGTCTATCAATGTAGGTCTTCCTACGAATGCATTATACGGTGAGGATTGGTCAATAATCAAGAAGCTCAAATAGAATGATTTGTGTAGATGGATAGTTTCGATGGTAACAAGTAGGCATGCTAATCCTACTAGGATGGTTTTGGTGCAATTGAAGTCGTAGATCAGCTAAGGGCTAGGCTTTAGAATTTCTGTTGGAGGCTTTATCAAGTCGTATGTTGGTTAGAAATGACATTTACCGAGCTTCCAGAGTCTACAAAGACTTTTTTCATGTTGCGCCTTGATATATGCTCCTTGACGATATTTGGATCCTGGTGCGGGAATACAATTCCTACTGCATCGACTGCTATGAAGGCTATTTCTTGTGCTAGTTTTTGCTTGACATGGAAGACTGCTCTCTGTTGTGTCTTCAATTCTTGCACATAGTTCTCTTGTGCCTTTTTGCTTGCTCTAGAAAAGATACGGTCCTCCATGGATTGAGGTAATGAGGTTGGAGGGGTTTTCCATTTGGTTCTCGTTAAAATCTAGGATGAAATTCCTTGTCCTGCCTTCGTTGTTAGCTTTTTGAAAGCTACCCAGGTATCCATTTGAATCAGCCTTTCTATTTTGTTTTTAAAGTGTCCGTAGTTGTCTGACTAATAGCTATTTGCTCTGTGGAAAGGGCATTACACTCTGCCTCGATTATATTTTGTCACCTTCCCTTTGTTGGTTACATTATATGCAAGCTCTATTTTGTTCATTTCATATATCTATCCATGAGTATAGGTAAGGGGAGTTTTTGTAATGAATCCAAGCACTTTTTGTCATTTCACAGGTGGATGATACCCTTCCGCCCCTTTTCTTGTCATAATTGGGGGCAAAAGTTCTCTATGTTTGTGGCGTAGATCCTGCCTCTTCCATCCTTATGTAGCCGCTGGCCCTCTCGAAGAAAGCCTTCATGCTATGACACAACTTTCTACTTTTTTTCTCCTATATTGATGTATTTATTCTGATCCCAGTATAGGTAGTCATAAGTGGCGCTTCTTCACCGGTTACTCCAATCCGGAGTGCCTTAGATTTGAAGAAATTTATGAAATTGTGCAGCCTTTCATTTACGACCTACTTTATGCAGGATATGGTATTTACATCTAGGGTGGCCTCTCTATTCGAGTTGAATTGCCTTAGAATATCTACGGATAGCCACCTCTAAGAACGGACCCCTCTTGGTCCGTACTTCCTGAATGATCGGGAGGTTGCACCGACTAAGTAAATCGGGAAGAGTTTAATCAGGCCACCCTTCCTACCTTTTGAATGTTCATGTAGCACTCAAAAATGTAGATGTGTTCATCTATGTTGGTAGTTCCATCGAGCTTGCCGATTGATGGAGATTTAAAGTTTTCCAAAAAAATTGCTTCTTTGATGATCTCACTGAATTAGGAAGAACCTTCTTCTCTGACCTTTTCTTTGGTTTTTTGTTGGAAAAGCCTTACTTGTTATTCCATATGAGTTTTTAGCTGTCAGATGTCATTTTCCCTAGGATCCATCTAGGACGAATCGCTTAGTATAACGAAGAAGCATCATCATCAAGAGCAGACCAGGTTTTCTTTTTCAGCAAGAGTGGGTTTGTATTAGCAGGTTTTGATTTTATCTAAGGGTTATCCTGGATTTTTCTTTGAGTTCGGCATCGGTGTTCAAGCTAGCTACATCGTTCTCATTGGTGTGGAGAAAATATGGTTAAAACTGTTTGATTGGTGAAATGGAGGTTCGAGCCCTCCTTCTAGTGCCAAATATGTCCGTGCTATTTTTGGTACCACGACACTCATACGATCACGAAGTAATTACATCACTTATTACTTTTAGAATTAAGAATTAACTAATTAAAATAATATTAAATTTGCCTTAAAGGTAGTAATTATGTTGCCGAGTGCTTACACAATTATATAGATGCATTCTAACTGATTGTTAAAATGTTAAATTAAATTAATATCCAATTCAAGCAAAAAAGATAGAAAAGTATCTAACACTGAAAATAAGGTAAGAAGAAAAGGTACATAAAAAGTAAAAGACATAAGAATTTACGTGATTCAGATGTTAAAGAATCCTATGTCATGAATCAAATATCACTTTCTTCTTTATATTTCTTAGTGCATATATTAATGGAAGAGAGTACAAAACTTTTCAGTTGTTAACGTTGAAATTATCAGATAGGGAAAAGATGCCCTTTCTGCTACAATGTTTTTTCTATTTATAGCATAGTGATGCCTATGGATCGCCAAAATTGTCCTTTCGCTCTTTCAGTTTCCACCTTTGGATTTTTGTCACATTTCATCCATTCGTCTTCTCTATTTAATGTACGTGGATTGCTGACGAATATTTGGTGGAAAACCATAATTTAAATGGTTGAATTGGCGAAAAGTTTGAAGCTAAAGTGGGAGTACCCAGAATTGAGGCAAGAAAGTCAAATTTGAATGGGTTATGCACTTTTGACTTGAGGAGCAGATGGTCTATTGCGTGAGTGAGAGTGTAACGAGACATTATTCTTTTCTTTAGGGTGAATTACATTATCTTAGTATCTTTGCCACAAAAATATTTAGAGTTGCATCTTTGCTTCGCCTTAGGCCGTGTTGATACCCATAGGGATAAACTATGATGTCTGGTGCGGAATGCTTATATATTATTGCCCTAGAGGTGGAGATAGTCGAAGTCGAGTCATATTCCTTAGCAAAAGCAATCGAGTCGCCATTTATGGAGGTGGTTTACTTATGTCATTCCATGCTGAACCGCTCCTCATATTGGTTTGCACAAGTTACTGGTAAGGGATGCTTATATCTTTGCTATTTACTTGTAAGTGAACCTATGCTAGAGCGTGTAGGATCGATTTCACCCTAGAGGGGGGGGGGGGTGAATAGGGTGATACTATCAATTATAAAAATTTATCGCGGAAGTTTATATAAAATAATCTCAACACAGATATATCAAAATTATAGCAGCACGGATAATAGCAGAATAATAAATGCAGAAATAGAACGACACAGAATTTACCCAGCTTGGACAAAACCCTGCCTACGTGCTGCCCCTAAGGTTTCTAATAGAAATTAAGCTGTCAGGCGCTTACAAACGTAAACTCGCGACACCAGCTATCGACTAGCCTTAACTCTACGCTCAAAACCCTGCCACAACTCAGCTACTGAGCTGCAAATTCTCAAATTACGCCACGTAGTTTGTCCCCTAGTCACACGACTAGAAATTGCAAAAGTTTAAAAAGGAAAAATACAATTTAAAAACAAAACGAAAAACCCTAATTATAAGCCTTTTATTATAAACCCAATAAAAAGGTAAAGGCCGGCCCAAATATATTCTTCCTCGTTTTCTTTTATCGGCCCATTCCTTTGTGTTTGTGATAATGTCGGCTCTCGTTCGTTCGTTCCTCTTAAATTAGGGCTTCGTGTTGAAGTCGTCGGCTTTTGTCGATTCGATTGATGATGCTTCGATTTCTTCTTTCCCTCTGTCGATCTCCTTCGCCTACTCCAATTCGATTGAATTCGAATTAATATTGGTATGTTATTTTGCTTTTGCTTTTCTGGTTGATTGCTTTGAACCCGATCAATGATTCGAGTTATTGGTTTTGTCGGTTTATCTTGAGCGCGAATCGATAAATTTTTCGATGATGTTCATCATTTATATAGGGTTCGAAACCCTTAATTTTCGTTCATATACATTTATTTGAATTTGTCAATTTATTTATCTCGGCCATTCGATTTTATTTTGATGTTGATGATTTCTCTGACTTTTTCATTTTTGTATATTTGATGATGGCTTGTTCATCACGGCTTCGAATTACTTTCGTGACCGCCATGGCTTGTTTGATTTGGTTTCTTTTTGACTTCGTTCATTTGTGACTTTGGCACTTCTGTTCAACTCTGTGGCATATTTAACTTGTACCTGTTGTTGCATGTCTTCGGCATTTGACTTGAATTGTAAAACTCCTGCTGATTTTGGTCATATATCTTGACATTGTGTTGCTGTTCATGAATTAAACTTGTATATTACAGTTTGGTTTTTACCATGCTTCTGTTTAGTATTGGTGCACTTGATCTCTTCACCTCATTGTACATTTCCTTGAGTCAGATTCCAGTTCATTTGGGTCTGGTCTCTGTAGCATTGGTCGAGTCTGATTTCAGATGCACTTTAATATGCATATACACTTTTGACTTGCAGTTGAACTACAGTTGCATTCATTTCTCACTTGTGTACTGTCTGGTTCATATTGCATTGCTCTCTCTGTTAAACTGTTTATTCAAGTCTGCATATATGTGCATACATACATTTCTATATGTGTATGCATATATTGTTGGATTTGTATTGAGCTTGAGATGTTTTTGAATGTGGTCTGCTCCTTTGTGCCTTTGTAATATTTGCATGTCATTTGTGTCTTTGATGTTGAGCCACTATCTTGCTTGATTTGAAATTCTGGTGGCTTCACTTTGGCATTTGAACTAGTTCGACATTGACTTCATTGTTGTTTTACTGTGTACATGTACACTTGGTGTTGCCATTCATCTAGTTCGGTATTGTAACACCTACTGTTTACTTGTACATTTAGGTTGTTGTTCTTTTGGCACTGCTTACTGTTGGTCTTCATGTAGCTTGACTACATGTATATGAAGCATCATTGCATTCCTAGTTTGAATCATGATTTGATTCACTGTGCAATGTTTTGAGTTCGAGTCTTGTTCATGTCTTCACTGTTCATTTTGAAGTAGAGTCTGTATGGCCTTTTTAGTTGGACTTATACACTTCTGGTTTCTGGTTGTAGTTGTTATCTTTACCTGTGCATGTTGTTTACTGATTTGTAACCTCACATGCATACTGCTCCATTTGGAAGACCCTTGTGTACCTGTATTTGCATTCACCACTTTGCTATGTGGTTTCTCTGACCAGTCAAAGTTGTACATTTTGATTCGTTGTCTTGAATCAAACTATTTTGGTTCATGTGTACGCTTTGACTGGCTTGCTCCTGACTATTTTATTAATCTTGTATATTCGGACTACACCTGTGTTGAATCCAGCTTTAAAGCTCGGGTTTGACCTTGTGCTTGTGTCGTGATTTTATTTGTATTGCACTTGAGTTGAACCTGGCGCTTCATTTGGGTTTGACCTGTTCTCACCTGTCCCTGTAATTTTATCAAGTGTATATCGGTGTGCACGATCTTGTGGCGTATCCATTGATATACTGTGTATGTCACAAGTTGTTCGTGTATGATGAATTCAAATTTAAGTGATGACGAACAACCCAAATAAGTGAGGCAAATAAAATTTTCAAAATCACATTTTAGTTTACACTGCAAAAATATTTTCTTTTCAATTTTACTGCGTCAATATTTATTTTTGCAGATTTCTCAGATGTTGGATTCAATCTGGAATGAAGCTGAAGATAAATTATAAGTGAACGAGCGATATGTAGTGAGGACATTTGTAAATGAAAGATTATGATGTAATTGAATTTGTATAGTAATCAAAATTATATATGTATAGTGAGAGCTTGAATTTGTACTATTCAAAATTGTAATAAATATTTGTTTGAATAAAATATCTGTTTGAATTTAAATTCCGTGTTATTTATTTTATTCACCAAATATTTATTTAATTATGTGAAAAATAAAATAGTACATTAACAAATACATTTAAATGAATATATATATATATATGTTTATTATCATCAAACAAAAATCATATACTCGCATATTCAACTATCTCTCCCTTTTGACGATAACAAGCATATATTTAAGATTTTGAATTTGTTAAATGTATTTGGTCATTCAATTTGCTCCCTCTATTTGAATGCTTCCTCTCTACACAAAGCTCCCCCTGCATATATGCATACAATTAAAAATATGCAAATGAGCCTAGATGCAAATAGAAAATATTTGACATTTACTTGCTTTTATTTGACAAAATCTTAGCTTTTCTCTCCCCCTTTTGTTATCAGCAAAAGAGTAATAGTGTTAGAAAAATAGAGACAAGTTGGTAGACATTAATACAACATTAACACTCAATCAAATATAAATATTAAATTTCAATAAAAAAATCAAACAAAAATCATAAATACTCTGTTAGGCGCATTTCCACTTTTAGAATGACAGGAATGATGTCATCATACAAAACCATACAATTGTGTCTATTTGTGGTATATTTATATCAGGAATTTGAATACGTACCAACCATGCATAACCGTTAGGACTTTTAAATGAGATTAGTAGTATTCCAATTTTATTTAAAAAAAATAAATTCAAGTATCATCTAACCATGCATAATTGTGAGGACTTTTAAATGGGATTAGAATCAACTTGTTTATTTAATAAATCAATTCTGATATGCGTTCCATACATGCATAACCGTGAGGACTTTTAAATGAGCATGGAAGCACATAGTCAAAAATTCCAAGTAGTTCACCCATGCATAACCCTGAGGACATTTAAACGAGAGTGAATACTTTGGTTTTATTATTATTATTTGTATTATTATTTTAAAAAATATATAAAATGAAAAATGAATGATTCCTGTTTAAATCACCACATATTGACATACTATATTTAATTATGATGAATGAAGGTCGATAGAAAATGATAGAAATAGAAATGATCATGGAAATTTTACCAACAGAAAGTGTTTATAACTCTTGTTTAAATTTCTAAATAAATTTACTAATTATACCGTCTCAAGTTATAGTATATGATTAATATCAACACTCATCACTTTTTCAATCACTATTTATCTTTTCGATAATCAGTAGGGAGTCAGATTAGTCAATGTAGTCATTTAAAATCGAATTCAAAAAATAATTATAAAATCAATTTTTCTAAAAATGACCAATCTTAAAACAAGGTCAAAAATGGTTTCTAAAAGGGATTTCGTAATAAATTTTTTTGTTATTTGAAAATTATTTGAAATGAAAAATATGCAGATATTTTCTTTGAAAATGATGCAGTTACTAAATGTCTCAACAAAAGTCACGTTCCACTAGTAATTTTTCTATCAACTAGATTACCAGTGTAATCTGCATCTGAATTTCTCTTTCACTCGAGATTATCATTAATTGAATGTTAAAGACCAGACCGTGAAATTTTCAACAATTTCTTGAAATCCCCTTTTTTATAACTTTTTAAATGAATATTCTTTTGAATTTTAATTGAAGCCGTGCCAATAAACAAAATATTGAATATAGTGTCAGCCGTAAATAACCAAATGTATTATCATGCATCATCATTAATTATTAAATCATCATCAATAATACACACAAATTTTTTAAAGATGATTGGTTAACAATTTTGAATAAGTCAGATTAATCATCAACATTTATTTCTTTATCCCATAACTGGCTGAATTAATTCAAATCAGATATGGTGCAGATTATCACATTAATATATTGTTCAAGATGAATATACCATATTTTTTTGTCCATTGTGATTCTGTCACCTTTATACTAGGCTAAGGAATCTTTGTTTTGTCGCCCGTTGTGTTCTTGGAACAGCCAGAATCCAAGTAACACTATTGTTGTTCCTTAGCCTGCCACCACACCTACACGATGAAAGATTTTTGTGACCTATTTGTTTTTATAGGTCCATGATTGTTAGTGGCAATTGATTTTGAAAAATAATTTTTTGGAGACCCAAAACTATTTATATATATTCCTTTCGGCACCTAGATTTGTTTAACTTTGATGGATTTTATATTTGTGCCTTTTGGAACCCAAATTGGTATAGTTTTCACGTGTTTGGGTCTATACCAACAATTAATTTGGTTGTGTCCAAATTTTCTACAAATTGTGCACATTGAATTGACTTGTTTAATTTCATTTCTAATATTTTCAGATTGATTATGTCCAAGTCCTTGTCTCACTGTATTAACGGTTTGTTTCCCTAATAATATATTTAACGATCTTTCACTTTTGGAAAATTTTCCTAAAGTCGTTGACAATTGTTAGACTTGTGTTTTGAGAGGTTCATTTTCGTTCAATAATTGTGTGCGCTTTTTAATAGAATTTTCCCTTCGAGTATTTTCATTTTCTTCCAAAATCAGAATTTCATTTTCAAGCGATTTAATTTTGATTTCTGATTTTTTAATCTCTTCTCGAATGTTGGACACTTATCACACTTAGAGATCATACTTTGGTAGTTTTTAACTAATTGGTCAAGTTGTTTATTTAAATATATCAAAGTATCCTTTTTTGATTCAAGTTTGGCATACTTCTTCCCAAGTCGTTCAAAACAGCCATTTAAAATATATAAGTAATTCCGAGTGAGAGAGTTTTGATACCTCGCTTGGCTCGTCATCGTCGCTATCAGTTATATTACCTTGAAGGCACATATCTGCTTTCTCACTCTCACTGCCTGTACTTTTATTATCTTCATCACTTGTATTCCACGTGGCTAAAAATTCCTCCTTTTTGATTTCTTTTCTAAGTCATGTCGGTTTTAAGGACAATTGGGCTTGATATGTCCGGGTTGGTTGCACTTATGACAGATGATTTCTTGCAGTTCTGGGTTATCTAGAACTTTGACTATTCTACTTTTTAATTTTTGATTTAGAGCTGGATTTCCGTATTTGCGGTTCCGCCTTTTGAATCTCTTTATTACCATTTCCAACTCTGCTGCTCCATCATCATTGTCGTCATCATCACTTTCAGTTGTTCCTTTGGGAGCTATTGATTTCTTTCGAGTATCTCCTCCTTAACGCTCTTCCTTGAATTTCATTTCTAGCTCATAAGTGGTGAGATTTCCGATGAATTCTTCAACTTTGATTTGTTTTAAGTCTTTCGATTCTTGAATGGCAGTCACTTTTGCTTCAAAACTTCGTGGAAGGATTCTAAGGATTTTTCGAACTATTTCCAATTCTTTGTATGATTTTTCAAGAGCTTTTGATTTGTATATGATATTGGAAAATCGTGCATACATCTCTTTGACATTTTCTTCCTTGGCCATTGTGAAATTATCGTATTCGCTGCTTAGCATGGAAAGATGAGATTCTTTGACTTGAGATGTTCCTTCGTGAGTCACTTCGAGTGTGTGCCATATTTCCTGCGCAGTTAGACAATGCGGGACACGATTAAATTCAAATTGATCCAATGAATAGATAATAAAATTCATAGCTTTAGCGTTAGTATTTTGTAATTTATTTTCTAGCTCTGTCCATTGATCCATTGGTTTATCTATTTCCTGATTATCTACAATTGTAGTTGGTGCTCTATAACCTGTCTCAACAATATTCCAAGCATCAATAGTTTTTAGAAAAATTTTCATTCCACTTTTCCAGTAAGCATATTCACCATTGAACATTGGTGGTCTAACTATAGACTGACACTCAGCAAAAACAGTATTAAAAGAAGCCATTTTAAAAATTCAAATTTTCAAAACAAAAATTGGTTTTTTGGAAAAAAATCATTTTTTTGAAACATAAATAGCTTTTGTACCTAGCTTTGATACCACTTGTAGGATCGATTTCACACTAAAGGGGGGTGAGTAGGGTGATAATATCAATTATAAAAATTTATCACGAAAGTTTATATAAAATAATATCAACACAGATATGTCAAAATTATAGCAGCACAGATACTAGCAGAATAATAAATGCAGAAATAGAACGACACAGAATTTACCCAGCTTCGGCAAAACCCTGCCTACATGTTGCCCCCAAAGTTTCTACTAGAAATTAAGCAGTCAAATGCTTACACACATAAACTCGCGACACCCGCTATCGACTAGCCTTAAGTCTACGCTCAAAACCCTACCACAACTCAGCCACTGAGTAGCGAATTCTCGAACTACGCCATGTAATTTGTCCCCTAGTCACACGACTAGAAATTACACAAGTTTGAAAAGGAAAAATACAATTTAAAAACAAAACAAAACAAAACTCTAATTATAATCCTTTTATTATAAACCCAATACAAAGGTAAAGGCCGGCCCAAATATATTCTTCCTCTTTTTCTTTTATCGGCCCATTCCTCTGTGTTTATGATAATGTCGGCTCTCGTTCGTTCGTTCCTCTGAAATTAGGGCTTCGTGTTGAAGTCGCCGGCTTTTGTCGATTCGATTGATGATGCTTCGATTTCTTCTTTCTCTCTGTCGATCTCCTTCGGCTACTCCAATTCGATCAAATTCGAATTAATATTGGTATGTTATTTTCGTTTTTCTTTTCTGGTTGATTGCTTTGAACCCGATCGATGATTCGAGTTATTGGTTATTTTTTGTCAGTTTATCTTGAACTCGAATCGACAAATTTGCCGATGATGTTCATTGTTTATATAGGGTTCGAAACCCTTGATTTTCGTTCATATACATTTATTTGAATTTGTCAATTTATTTATCTCGGCCATTCGATTTTGTTATGATGTTGATGATTTCTCTGACTTTGTCATTTTTGTATATTTGATGATGGCTTGTTCATCACGAATTTGAATTACTTTCGTGACCGCCACGGCTTGTTTGATTTGGTTTCTTTTTGACTTCGGTCATTTGTGACTTTGGCACTTCTGTTCATCTCTGTGGCATATTTAACTTGTACCTACTATTGCATGACTTCGGCATTTGACTTGAATTGTAAAACTCCTGCTCACTTTGGTCATATATCTTGACATTGTGTTGCAGTTACATGAATCAAACTTGTTTATTACAGTTTGGTTTTTACCATGCTTCTGTTTAGCATTGTTGCACTTGATTTCTTCACCTCATTGTACATTTCCTTGAGTTAGATTCCTGTTCATTTGGGTCTGGTCTCTGTAGCATTGGTCGAGTCTGATTTCAGATGCACTTTAATATGAATATACACTTTTGACTTGCAGTTGAACTACAGTTGCATTCATTTTTCACTTGTGTACTTTCTGGTTCATATTGCATTGCTCTCTCTGTTAAACTGTTTATTCAAGTCTACATATACGTGCATACATACATTTGTATATGTGTATGCATATATTGTTGGATTTGTACTGAGCTTGAGTTGTTTTTGAATGTGGTCTGTGCCTTTGTGATATTTGCATGTCAATTGTGTCTTTGATGTTAAGCCACTGTCTTGCTTGATTTGAAATTCTGGTGGCTTCACTTGGCATTTAAACTGGTTCGATATTGATTTCATTGTTGTTTTACTGTGTACATGTACACTTGGTGTTGCCATTCATCTGGTTCGGTATTATACCACCTGCTGTTCACTTGTACATTTAGGTTGTTGTTCTTTTGGCACTGCTTACTGTTAATCTTCATGTAGCTTGACTACATGTATATGAAGCAGTGTTTCATTCCTAGTTTGAACCATGACTTGATTCACTGTGAACTATTTTGAGTTCGAGTCTTGTTCATGTCTTCACTGTTCATTTTGAAGAGTCTGTATGGCCTTTTTTGTTGGACTTATACACTTCTGGTTTCTGGTTATAGTTGTTATCTTTACCTGTACATGTTTTTTTACTGATTTGTAACCTCACTTGCATACCGATCTATTTGGCAGACCCTTGGTTCAGTGGTTTCTCTGACCTGTCAGAGTTGTACATTTTGATTCACTGTCTTGAATCAAACTATTTTGGTTCATGTGTACGCTTTGACTGGCTTGCTCCTGACTATTTTATTAAGCTTGTATATTTGGACTACACCTATGTTGAATCCAACTTTAAAGCTCGGGTTTGATCTTGTGCTTGTGTTGTGATTTTATTTGTATTGCACTTGAGTTGAACCTGGCGCTTCATTTGGGTTTGATCTGTGCTCACCTGTCCCTGTAATTTTATCAAGTGTATATCGGTGTGCATGGCTTTATGGCATATCCAGTGATACACTGTGTATGTCACAAGCTGTTCGTGTCTGATGAATTCAAATCTAAATGATGATGAACAACCCAAATAACTGAGGCAAATAAAATTTTCAAAATCACATTTTATTTTACACTGAAAAATATTTTCTTTTCAATTTTACTGCATCAATATTTATTTTTGCAGGTTGCTTAAGTGCTGGATTCAATCTGGAATGAAGTTAAAGATAAATTATGAGTGAACGAGCGATATGTAGTGAGAACATTTGTAAATGAAAGATTGTGATGTAATTGAATTTGTATTGTAATCAAAATTGTATATGTATAGTGAGAGCTTGAATTTGTACGATTCAAAATTGTAATAAATATTTGTTTGAATAAAATATTTATTTGAATTAAAATTCCGTGTTATTTATTTTATTCACCAAATATTTATTTAATTATGTGAAAAATAAAATAGTACATTAACAAATACATTTAAATGAATATATATATGTTTATTATCATCAAACAAAAATCATATACTCGCATATTCAACAGAGCGATGTTTGAGGGACCCTATATGCATCCCCTTGGGATGCTTTAAGTTCTGCATGATACTGCTCAGGGATTCCTCGGTGAGTGCAATGCTGGTCAATACTTGAAAGTGTTAGCATTGCATAAGCTTTTGGGGTAATGTTAGAATTTACCATGTCTTTTATTTGTAGTGCAGTCCTCTTATATTGTCCCTTTCTTTGTGCTTCTATGCTTGTTATATACTGACGGCGATGCCTTTCCTTACCAGCCTATTCTGATGATGGCGTAGCTTTGTTTACCGAGTTATGCAGTTTGGCTTTTGATTATCTTTGACATTATGCTTTGGTGTTTTAGACTGAATAGCATAGTACAACTTCTGGTTATGTTGATGTAGTTCTTCGATCGGGTAGTACTTCTTTAAAATTATGGTGTAGTTTTATCACCTTAACATCAAATTAACAGGCGATGCATGCTTATGGCTATTTACATTGGTGCAAGATTGTAGTGCAGGCCTGGAAGCTACTTCATAGTTCTGCATTTTGAAGTGGGCATTAACGTTGATTGTTTTCTATGCTTTTTAGCCATCTCAAATTTTTGACTCAGCATCATAACATAAAGCCAGATTTGGGGGATTAGCATAGTCCTTAAGTATTGTCATTATCTTAAGATTTTAGCGCAGTATTGTCGCTTTGTTCCTTACTTCCATTTTTGTAGTTTAACCTTTATTGTAGGGGCAGTCCTTTTGGTTGGGTGCTTGCGTTAACTCGCTTCTAACAGAATTTGCAAAATACAAGTGCAACAAGATTTATTAGAGAAGTGTTTTACTCGAAATAGCTAGAAAACAAAATTTTAGCCTAGAAATCTAATAGGAATATGACCTTTTTTCACTATATGGATTTGAATAAGGTTTGTCCCAAAGATTTATATCCACTCCCATGAATCGGTCAGTTAGTTAATGCCACAAGCGGTTATAAATTGTTGTCTTTTATGGTTGCATATTCTAGGTATAACCAAATTCCTATGTTCAAGCCCGATGAAAAACACACCAATTTCATGACCGATTAAGGAATGTATCGCTATAAGGTAATGGCATATGGATTGAAAAATGTAGGGACTACAAACCAAAGTTTAGTTAATAGTATGTTCTGCGACCAAATTAGAAAGAATATAGAAGTATATGTAGATGATATGCTAGTAAAATCTAAAAAAGAGGATGACTATATAGAGGACTCGAATGAAATGCTTGGAATACTAAGGAAATATAAGATGAAGCTAAATTCACAAATATGCTCTCTTGGAATCCAATATGGCAATCCTAAAGTACATTGCAAGTGCAAGAGAAATATAATTGACACTAATCAAATCAAGGCAATCAGTGATATGACACAACCAAAAACAAGTAAAGAGGTAATGGAATTAAATGGGAAAGTTATACCACTCAATCAATTCATATTTAGAGCCTCTGATAAATTTATTCCTTTTTTGATGTGATCAAAGAACGAAAAACCTTTGATTGGGCGAAGGAATGTCGAAAGGCTTTTTAAGAGCGACCATTTGGAATAGCCACCGATACTTTCTAGCCCTAGTGTAAGGAGAAGATTTGTTCCTGTATATGGTAGTATTGGAATATGCAATAAGTTCAGTCGTGACCAGAAAATTGGACAGAATTCAATTCTCGGTATATTACTTAAGTAAGAGACTAAAAGACGTCGAGACTAGATATTCGGTCATTGAAAAACTAACTTACTGCCTGCTATTTTCAGCATGAAAATTAAGGTTACATTTTCAAGTGCATCCAATCAAGGTTTTGACCAATTACCTACTAAGATAGTCCTTACAAACCTAATATGTCGGGAAGGTTGATAAAATGGAGGATGGAACTAAGTTAATATGATATTGAGTATCTACCATGGGTATCCGTCAAAGGACAAGCCTTAGTTGACTTTGTAGCAGATTGCACAAGGTTTATTGAGGAGAAACTAGAATGGGAAAGGAAACTTGAACCAAATTTTATATGTGTTTGATTTAGAATTTGAGCTTTTAGGTCATGCAGTTGCCTATAATTTATATGTATTTGATTTTACAGGTTTTGGGATTATTTTAGGTATGGACCGGTTGAGAAGACATGATGCTAGGATATTTTGCTTCAATAGGGAGATATTACTAAGATACCCTAATAGTCGTGATCGAATTATATACTCGGTAGAGAATGCGAGTATTGATATTTGTACTTTATTAGATGCAATTGAAGTAGAATACGAAGTAAACCAGGTTTTAGTTGTAAGAGAGTATGTAGATGTCTTTAAGCCTGTTATAGGACTATACGAAAATGAGCTATTGAGTTTCGTATAGTTTTTATGTGTAGAGCTAAACCCGTAAGTAGACCGCCGAGCAGAATAACACCCACTGAGATGAAAAGGTTAAAAGTGAGTTGGTGGACTTAGAAGGAAAGAGTTTTATTAGACCAAACAGTCTGCTTTGGGGAGCGACCGTGGTGCTCGTAAAGAAACCGAATGGATCATTTATGTATCGACCATCATAATTTGAATGGGAAAACGATAAAGAATCGATATCCTTTGTTGAGAATTGATGATTTATTTGATCAGTTGAGTGGATACAAAGTATTTCCCTAGTTGGATTTGGCAATAAGATCTCATCAATTGTGGGTGGCAGAAGATAATATTCCTTTAATGGTGTTTCGAACGAGGTATGGTTTGTATGAGTGGTTAGTCATGTGGTTGTTGATGCACTTAGTAGAAAACGTCAAAATGTGGTGTTAGCTATGTTGGTAGAATTGAAAGATTTAGAGGCATTGACTACTTGTAGTATGCAGTTAAGATCAAATGCTCATTCTAGTCAGAGTACCACCATATTATCATGCTTATAAGTCAGACCAGTATCAATCGAAAGGATTGCTTCTAAGCAGAGAGATGATCGATTGTTAACCGAAAGGATTAGAAGATTGGAAGGTGGAACTAAGACTGATAGTTTGAAGGATTTTAACCTTGACCATCAAAGATGGTTAAGAAAGAAGAGACGATTGTGTGTTCCATATGTTGGTGACCTAAAAAAGGAAATTCTTACAAAATGTCATCGATTGAAGCTACTATTCATCCAAAAGGAACTAAGATGTATTAGCATATGAAAAGTAGTTTCTTCTGAGAAGGTATGAAAAAAAATGTAGGCTTATGGATAAAGCAATGTTTGAATTACAACAAGTGAAAGTCGAGCATTAGAAGCCAAGTGGTTTGCATTATCCTTTAGGTATACCAATTTGGAAACGAGATTCTATATCCATAGATTTTATTGATGGGTGTCCAAGCTCGAATAGGGAAAATGAGAATATTTGGGTTATAGTGGATAGACTGACAAAGTGTGTGCACTTCATTCCCATGAAGTCGACGAGGTCGACACCTGTATTGGTTAAGTTGTTTATGAAGAATATTATTATACTACATAGGATTCCTAGTAGTATAGTCAATGATAGAGATACTTTATTCACTAGTGAATTCTAGAAGATTCCACAAGAGGTATTAGGTACTAAGCTTAAGATGAGTATTGCTTATCACCTACAAACGGATGGACAGACAAAGAGGGTTGATGAGGTACTTGAAGATTTATTAAGAGCTTGCGTACTAGATTTTGGTGGGTCGTGGAAAGACCATCTACACTTAGTTTTCCTATAATAATTGGTTATCAGACTAGTATGGGAATGGTGCCTTTCGAAGCATTGTATGGAAGGCCATGCAAATCACCAGCATGTTGGTTAGACACCGGAGATTGATTAGTTCTTGTCTAGATTGAGAGAAGCCAAAGAAAAGATTGAGTTGATCCAAGAAAGAATGAAGGAAGCTCAGTCTACATAGAAAAGTCACACTGGAAAGAGGCATAAGTATTTAGAGTTCTCAGTTTGTGACCATGTTTTTGTTAAAATATCACCGATGAAGGGTGTGGTACGATTCGGGAAATCGAGGAAATTGGCATAGAGGTATATTGGTCATTTTTCCTGTCGTAGAAAGGATCGGGAAACTTGCTTACCAGATAGAGTCACCAAATAGTTTGGAAGGAGTCCATAATGTTTTTTTACTTTTCTCATCTTAGAAATATGTGCATGATCCCAAGACTACTATTGCATCGAAAGTGTTAGAATATTTAGTAGTGGAACCTGATATGACTTTTGTTAGACAACCAGTTCATGTTATATCAAGTGATGAGAAGAAGTCAAGGAACAAGAAAGTCATGTTAGTGGAAGTCCAGTTGAGGGACAATGAGAAAGACTGTACTTGGAAGACAAAGGACATGATTATAGATATTTATCCTGAGTAGTTTTGCTGGTGTGTTCAATATTTTCATATAGACTTTTTGCTAGTTAGATAGGCTAGTATTTATTGTTATATGTTTGTCACACAAGTTTGCATGATTGATATGATTGTTGTTTTCCTTATCGAATTACGAGGACGAAATTCTCTAAGGAGAGGAGCCTATAATCCTCCATTTTTTTAACATTATTCAGGAGATTTAGCAAAATAAGTTAAATAGAATAACGCGATCTATGGAGATAAGGAGAATGAGATTTGATAACTAATTGGGGCAGGCTTTAAGTATTTAACTAATAAGATTGTTTTAAACTTAGAAAAGAAAAGAATAAATGAGAGAGGCATAATAGGAATCGTTCCTTATTTCATTCCTTAGATCTCCTTCTCCCATTTCATTCTCATTTTCATTCTCAAATAGTCAAAACCTAACCTAAAGAGGTCGGCCATTATAAGAAGAAGAAAGAAGGGGAAAACTAATGAATTCAAGTGAAAAGCTTAAGGAAATAAATATTCAAACAAACTTGAATCTCTCTTATCAAACTAAGGTGAATAATAGTATCCATCTCAAGTTTTCATGTTTATTTCAGATTTATGATTTAATTCCAAATTGGTAGAGTTAATATATCATGTTTGGATTGGTCATTTCATTATTGGATTTAATGAAGAATTATGGAAATTTTTATGAAATTGATTTAATAGGTTTTAAGGGTAAAACCTAAGTTTTTTTATCTCCTAACGATTCGAAATTTTGATATGTTGTGCAAAATGATATTTGGAGATGTGTTTTCGATTTCATAATTTTTCAAATTAATGGGAATGTTTATGAATTTTCAAAGAAAGGGCATTTATTTTGGGTTTTAATTATTAAAAATTAAATAAGGATTTTTGTACTGAAATGTTTATATGTTAAAGAATATGTTAATTATAATTTTTGGTAAATTTTGCGTATTTTGCCCATATAATTGTGATTTATTATGAATGTAATATGCTAGAAAAGCTTATAATCATTTTAAATAATTAATATTGATTAAGGGTTGCGAAATGAATTTTAAAGAGGTAAATAGGTTACGGTAGTTTTTCTGAAAAGAAATTTGATAAAGATTGTTTTAACAAATAAAAATTGACAACGGTTAAGAGTTAGTGAAAAATAACTACTTTTAATAGAGTCAAAACAAATTTTATGATAATTACGATATTGCCATGTTGTCAATGTTTATGCTGAAGCCCAATGACGAACATGAATGGATGCATATGATATCACTAAGTTGGTATGTAATGAATCTGTTCGGATTGAAGTCTTATGTTATAAGGCCTTCGACGTTGAATCAATATCGACATTGGTAATCTCATAGTGTACTAGAACAATGCCCACCTCCCTTATTTCCTTGTTATGAAATCCATAACATACGACATTGATGCTGTGAGTTTTCACCGTGGTTTTAAACGGTGCCACACACTTCCCATTTGATGCCATAGCTTAAGGCAGTAATGTGCAAGCATTATTTTTGACATTGAATACTTTAGGCAATGACGCCACTGGTATTATTTACAAGATAGAAGTATAATAGCAATGATGCCACTTATACCTACATACTTAGGAAGTCCATGTAAAATGGCGACAATTCCACCTATTATCAATTTCGTCATTCTTACTATATTGGTATAGTAGCCCAGTTTTATGAAATCAACATAAATTGTTTTAAGGCATTGATGTCGGAAGTCATCAATGTCATCCTTACTGAATTAAAGTACCCTATATCAATAGTTTTGTAATATTGATGTTGTATGTCATCAACGCCGGCTATATTGATGTCGCAAGTTTTCAATAATAAACATATTCTAACTTATGGTGTTATGCCCTATAAAGAAGAGGTGTGACATCCTCATATTAATATCGAAATTATGCATGATAGTATTAAAATGGATTATAAATTAGCATGAGAAATTGGTAAACTAACGGGTTATATTTTACTTATTTTAAATATGAATTAAGGGATTAATCATATATGATGATTAAGGTTTTCAAGGAATAAATTATTATTTATTCCAAGTTCTGATATGACATTCCCAAAGGGAGTTATTATTTAAGACTAAGTAATTATAAGATGCTAATGATCATCGACTAAACATATTTGGATAATGGATGCTATATGCTCTTGTTATTATTTAATCCATTATTTTCGCATGATTATTATTGTCATAGTGACATCATCACGACCCATAACTGCATTTTGGGGATAATTAAGGGCATAATCACTAGTTAGGTTGACCCAATAGGGAGTATAGTCAAATTTAACTCCTAAGTGAGTAGAACTACATCCAGGAGATCAGGTAGATCGAAGTTGTAGGATGCCCAGAATGATCAAAAGATTATAATTTGAGATATGATATTGGAAGGGTCCAATAGGTTCATAATCATCCCTTGAAAACTATGGTTCGAGTGATGTTATTTTAGAATACCAATAGGTTCATAGTGATCCCATGAAAACTATGATTGGAGGATTGTTATTGGAGAATACAAATAGATTCATTGTGATCCCACGAAAACTATGGTTTGATAAATGTTATTGGAAAATTCCAATAGGTTCATGGTGATCCCATGAAAACTATGAATGAAAGTTTTATTAATGGACTAATAGGTTCTTAGTGATCCCATGAAAACTATGATTGAGGACAGGTAGTCCCTAAGAATATTGATAGGTTATTAGTCAGCCCATGAAAACTAATAGGTTCACCGTGATCTTAGGAAAAGTATGAATTGAGACAGATAGTCAAGTTTGTGAGAAAAGGGTGAACTTAGGGTAGATAAAACCCTAAATTGATATATGAGTCAGACTTATACCCGTATTGCATACCTATATAAGATTATGTTATGTTGTTCTAACCATTGTGGTTGCAGGTGCATGACTGATTGGCATATTTTGGATAAGATAGTAGTTAGGAAAAACTCATTCCGTTCAACGGCGTTGTCTTACTAGATATAAATTTGGTTTGAGATAGAATGAAATTATTCACATTATACTTTGTATTCGACCCGTAGTTTTGTTTTTCTCCTTTAAATCTTGGGTACTTATTTGAATAGGTCGGGAGTAGGGACCCGGGTTAAATGAATAAGCATCCAAAAACACGTAAGAGGCAAGCTAGCTAATACCATGAGCTTTTATTTTCCATTGAGTCATTTTATCTGTTTGAATGGATGTAATGACAGAATTTATAATTGCCATGTATTAGACTCTGAACAACCAAAGGGGGATCTTCATGTTTCGCTCTTGGAGCACTTAATAATTATTATATTTTCTCTGCATATGGGCAACGAACGGGATTATGTAATAAATGTGAAAATCTTATTTATGAAATGTAATGAATGTGAAAATCTTATTTCTAAAATTTAGTGAAAGTTTGATAAGTGAAAAATGTTTAAAAAAATTTCATATTCATGTGCTTCGGATGTTATCGATATGATTAACATAACCCCATTTTGTCACTGAAAAATAATACTATTGAGGACTACAACATAGGTAGTGCTTATTTTCGGACCTCAAAATGAGGGATGTTACTTCATGATATCAGGATTAACCTTGGCCTAATAGTTAAAGACCCTAGGAATTGAGATCTTTAGCAGTTCGCAATTAGTGTTGAACAAATTAAAGAAGACAAACCAAGGATGCTCAGTTTTCTCAGTACATAAAGAAAACTCATGAAATGTTGATTCGGTTTAAAGACTTCTCTATACACAAATACTGAGGAAAAAGAACGCTTAGGCGGTTTCTTTAGCAAAATTAGCAAGTTCTTAGGGGCATCTGAAGTCAAAATTATCCCCACTGGGTTTCAATAAAATCCTAGTATTGAGTCAGGAGAGGAGAAATTAAATAATGAAACCTTAATTCAAACTCGATCTTAAGTCCAATAATCGATATATGACGCGGAAAATACCAAAAAGAATTGAAAATATGGAGAAGCCTTCGAAAAAATAAGAATAAATGATCATAAAGACCAATATTCCAAGAGTTAGGTGAAACCTTTGATTAATAATTATAGGAAGGCATATTATCCAAAGAAAGAAATGAATCACAAAAATTAAGGAATTAAGCCCCTTCATATACTATAGTTGACGAAATATTATATAAAAAAGGGTACTCAAACCTTACTTAAGATGTATCATCTTGGAAATAGGAGCTAAGCTACTAAGGGAAGCTTATGAAGGGTTTCGTAAGGACCGTTATAATGGGGTAAAATTAGCAAAGAAGAATGAAGCAAGCATATTATTGGCCTCATATGACAAAGGATGCCCAAAACTACAGTAAAAGATGCAAAAAATGTCAAAAGTTTTCTAGAATTTCGCGGTTTCCACCAAGTGAATTAACCACAATTGCTACTCTATAGCCTTTTGTTGTATGAGGGATTGAATTTATTGGGCCCTTTCCAGTTAAGAAGGAGAAGCGACGTTCGCAGTAGTGGCCATTAATTACTTTACAAAAAGTAGGTAGAGGCTAAACCATTACCTAACATTACTACTGGGAAAGTTTCAAAGGTTTTCATTAAGAATATGGCCACTAGGTTTGGACTTCCAACTAAGATTATCTCTAACAATGAGACTCAATTTGATAGCGAGCAATTCACTCATTTTTATGCGAAGAATGAAAGAGTAAAAAGCTTTTAATTAGTGGCTCACTCAAAAGCAATAGGGCAGTGGAGACGGCAAATAAGACCATTAAGAACATCTTAAAGAAATGATTCGGCAAAGCCAAAGGAAACTGGATAGAAGAACTTCCTCTTGTTTATTCTCATATAGAACTTCAACCAGAATGGCTACTGGACACAACCTATATTCTTTAACATATGGATTTTAAGCCATGCTACCAGTCAAGATCGAGGTCCCTTCATGTCGAAGACTGTTCATACCTACGAAACAAATCAAGAGATAAAGTGGGAATTACTCGATTTACTTAATGAATTAAGAGATCAAGCCGACCTCCATATAAATGACTTGATACTAGCAAGAATCTCTAAATTTTACAATTCAAGAGTAAAAGGAAGAGCACTTAAGATGGGAAGTCTAGTGCTAAAAGGAGTGATGGCGAATACTAAGGACGTTGCGGACGGTCCACTAGGACCAAACTGGGAAGGACCACTAGTAATTCACGAAGTTATTCCCCTAGAAACTTACCGATTAAGCAGATCAGATGGAAATGTGATATCAAGAACATGGAATGCTGAGCCTTTAAGACTATACTTTACAACATTGAATGAATAAAATGGATGATCAAAGGACTTCTTTTCCTATATAATTGCCCTTAGACAGAGATGTAGTATGTTTAACTTAACTCTTAATATGACGGGGTCGGCAAGGTTCGTTAAGTAGAAGCACACCTTATATTAGGAAAAGAAGATAGAAGCCATTGGTCCCATCGCAAGGTCTAGCCAAAGAAACCATCCAAAGAGTGGTGGTCAATTAAACCTTTGATCCCATCATCAGGCCTAGCTAAAGCATCCATCCAAGGGAGATGGACGAGACGCCTTTGGTCCCAATGCAAGATTTGGCTAAAGCATCCATCAAAAGAGTGGTGGTCAATTAAGCCTTTGATCTCACCGTCGGGCCTGGTCAAAGAATCCATCCAAGTGAGATGGACAAGAAGTCTTTGGTCCTCCTGCAAGGTCTATCCAAAGCAACCATCCAAAAAGTGATGGTCAATTTGGCCTTTGATATTGCCGCTGGGCTTAGTCCAAGCACCCATCCAAGAGAAATGGATGAGAAGCCTTTGGTTCGTCCACAAGATCTAGCCAAATCAATCATCCAAAGGGTGGTGGTCCATTAAGCATTTGATCCTCGTGTCAGGCTTAGCCAAAGCACCAATCCTAGGGAGATGGACGAGAAGCCTTTGGTCCCTAGCAGGTCCTGGCCAAAGCGACTTTCCAAAGAGTGGTGGTCAATTAAGCCTTTGGTCAAATCTCCCATCCAAGGAAGATGGAGGAGAAGCCTTTGGTCTCGTTGCAAGGCTTGGCCAAAGCAATCCTCTAAAGAATAGTGGTCAATTAAGCCTTTGATCCTACCGCCGAACCTGGTCAAAGCACCCATCATGCCTTTGGTCCCACTACAACGTCTAGCCAACACAACCATCCAAAGAGTATTGGTCAATCGAGCCTTTAGTCCTACCATCATGCATTGCCAAATCACCCATCCAAAGAAGGAAAAGAATGTAAATTCTGATGATCAAATAAGGTCTTCAAAAGCAACTATTCAATGAAGGATAATCGATTGAGCTCTTCATTCGATGAATAACTAAACTAAGAACAAGTAAGACTTTCCTGAGAGTACGAGAAATGTCCACCTTGTGTTAGCGATAACTAATTTTGATCAAACCACTTTTAGAAGATTTCAAGAGGATTCCCTTACTTTTAAAGATCTATTTTTTGGAAATCACACTTTCATGGCTGTATATATTTGATCTTTGTATAAACAATTTTCAAACTTATAGGAAACTTTTACCAAAAGAACTATTTTCGATAAAGTGATTCTCGCAAATGAAAATACATTGCAAAAACCCAATGCTTTGAAGGACCTTTTTAATAAAATAGCTTGCAAAATTTTTAGTTTTTTAATACAAAAGTCTTTGTAAGCCAAGAAGCGCAAGCAACCAATGATGAAAGAGCATGACAACACAGAAAGTCCACTTGAGAAGAAAAAGGCAAAAATAAAATAGAAGTTTACTGAAGAAAAGCATAATAAAACTTATTATAGGAAGGAGAAAGTGTTACACCCTAAATTTTCTAGGATAAACATAGTATGATGCCATCGAAGATTGATGGATGAAGTCGTCAAAGGATGGCAGATAGAGCTATCAAAAATTAACGAACATAGACTATTGAATGTTGTCAAAGCAAAGCTATTGATGGTTAAAGATGAGCTATCACAAATTGAAAAGGAAAAGAAGGGTGTTAATAGAAGGAATTTAAAAAAAACTAACATAGGATGATGGATTTAAAGCTATCGCAAGTCGACAAAACAGATTATCGAGGGATAGTGTTTCAAGGCCAACGAGTCCTAATCCAAATGGCTATCAAATATTGATACATTTGATCCATTGCATGTTGACTTCATAAGCCATTGAAGATTGAGATGTCCCGGCCATCACATGTTGACTCCATAAGCAACCAAAGATTAAGATGTCCGACCCATCACATGTTGACTCCATAGCTATCGAAGGTTGAGATGTTCGAGCCATCACATGTTGACTCCATAAACCTTCAAAGATTAAGAATACCAAGCCATTGCATGTTGACTCTATAAGCCATTGAAGATTGAGATGTTCGAGCCATCGCATGTTGACTCCATAAGCCATCAAAGATTGAGATGCCTGAGCCATCACAGGTTGATGAACCATCAATAATTGAAACGTCTAAACTATCAGATGGATGAAATAAAAAGCTATAATAGGATATGTTTATAAAGCTATCACATATTGGAATTAAGGGGATATCAAGGGTTGATAAATTAAAACAATCGAAGGTCAATATTTTATGAATTCGTCACATGATTGATCAACTAAGCCATCGTTCATTGGTAAAGGCCATCTCACCTTGATTAATAGAGTTATCAAAGTTTTCCACTCCATGACCATCGAATGATGAGTTTTCATAGCTATAAGATGGGTAGTTCTCACATGTTGAAATTATAAAGAAGCACTTAGTAAAGACGGTTAGTTGTTGCGTGTTGAGAAACATAACTATCAAATGTTGGAAACAACGCTATCAAATGCTGGAAAATACATCCAAAATTGATATTCGCAGTTGCTATGTGGAATTCTTACTATTGCATGTTGGCCACCAAAGCTTTTTCCACGTCAGCAGATCTCAACTATCCATTTCCTTTAGACGACACATGTCATGGATTCAAAGGCTAGAGTTTTCAATAAATAGACATGTACCCAGTACTATAAATTAGCGAATTCTAAGTTGATCTTCTTCCTTATTTTCATTTTAATTTTTGCATAATAAAGAGAGCTTGCATCAATGGTCGAAGTGACCCTAAAAACTATGTGACTTTTCATTTTAGAACTCTAACAATGAAGTAATTGCATAATTATTTAGCATAGTCTTAATTCTAACATGTTTGATTAGGAACCTCGTCTACTTAAGTACCCTTCACTCCTCAAAACTAAGGAACATTAATCTGACCAAGATTTCGATCTAATAGGAGTCAATCCAAAATGCTACAAATGTGTGAAGCTACATTGGATTAGTGGAATATTATAGACGATTAATAAAGGAATTCCCAAAGGTAGGGCACCCTAAGCCAACTTGATAAAGAAAAATTAGACTTTTGTTTGGATGCGAGGCGTGAGCATGCATTCTTGATTCTGAACGAGATGCTTATGAGTGCTTCTCTGTTAGTCATTTTGAGTGGTAATGAATAGTCGATCGTATATATAGATTGTTATCCCACCCTTTGGTTAAGGCTGAAATATCAACAAATTGGGAAGAAAGAATGGATATCAAGATTGGAGATCGATTGTAAACAAGGCTGCGATCGATTCCATTAAAATTTGGCCGAGCTCCCACCAAGATGGGATTGATTGGCAGTGGTGATCAAGGAGGCTACATTTCAAATTTCAGGTCGATCAGAGTTCGTATGATTGAGATATGATCGATACAAATTAAGGAAGAAATGTTGTTCGAATCCATCGTAGAGCTCTGTTCGAATCGATGCTGTTCGACTCCATCCAGAATTAGACTCTTCGCATCGATCCAAAAGCAACGGTGTCGTATCGATGTAGTTCGTATCCATCATGATAATATTGTTTCGTACCGATCAGGGACTGACTCAGTTCGTATCGATCACAGGTAAGCTCGGTTCGTATCCATCCAGTTCATGGTTATTCGAATCGATAGCATCCGAGTCCTTGTTCGTATCCATCATGCTCAAGGAGTCCACTTCGTATCGATGGTATCTGCAATGATCGATACGAAGTACACCCAACTATCGATACTAACAAGGGCTACGACGAATCGATAATCGATTCGAAGAAGGACTAAATGGATGGATGCGAATCAATGGTCGATGCGAAAGAAGCTTCAATGTTGGATGTAAATAACTCGGTCAACTCGGCGCACAAAATGGATCGGTCTAGGAATTTCGCAATACGTCATCATCTGGTCACGTGCCCTGACCGGTTCGAAGTGATCGATCCGAATTTATCGATTCGAACTACATTGCTTACCAAAAAACTCTATCTCATATCGATCATGTCTCCTAAACCATAGGTCCAAATGCTATGAAATTTTCATAGGGGCTTACGTACAAGCCGAGGAAGGTTCATGCCAAGTTTCAACTCCTTAGGATGAAACCTTGATCGATATGAAATTGGTTCGTATCGATCACGGATCGAACCGAAACTTTCCGAGATCGTTCGCATGGGCCCACTCACGTGCTAGAAGAAGTGTCCTGAAGTTTGAGTGAGATATCAGCCTCCTCCACCTATAAGTAGCACCCCAGAGCCTACAGAAAAGAGATCTTTCACGATCTGACGTCCGGACTCTACCGGATTCAACCATACACTTCATCGCAACTGTTGTATTTGAATTTCTTCATTGTAATCGCTGTAATCAACTGTAACCTACAAGAAAAATCAATAAAAGATAAACTTTTAGAGTGGACGTAGGACAGAGATAGCCGAACCACTATAAATCTTATGTCTCTGTCTTTTTCTTTCCATTTAAAGTTTATTGTTCATCATCTTTTACCCTCTACATTATTTAGATCTGCGATTTGTAATCATATACTGCTGAGTTGTGATCATACTTTGGTGTTTTTACGATATTCGGGGTTTGTGACCAATTTTGGCGCAAACACTTTGGTGCTTTCACTGAGAACAACTAGCACCCGCTATACGATCAGATCTAAAAAACAATGTCAACACAATTGAGTAGAAGACAAAGAACAGAGAGGAGTCAACATGAAGGAAGCCAGGAGGCTTCATCAGAGGCCTACCAGACTTCAGCTTTCATCACCCGTGACGAGATGGAAATGATGATGCGAGTTATGCATGAGGAGTTTCTGAAAAGACAGGAGGAAATGATGCAAAACTTACTCAGACAGGTTGGACAAACAGGGACAGTCGGAGCTTCAGGAGTTCAGATCCACGAGGCTGGAGCAGAAGGACAAAACAGGCAACCGAATGGAGCAGTTCAACAGGGCACAATCCCTAATCAGCATACACCTGCTAATCCGGATGGACCCAGGCTCAGGGGTACACCACTCGATAACGATACACTGATTCATGGGGAAACCCCAGTTAACACCACACTGTTAGGAAGTTGGTTTTGATGACAACAACCTTAGAATAAGATTATAAAATATAATTACTAACTTTATTGTTTAATATATATATGTGTGTGTGTATGTATACGTATGTATGTATATGCCGGATATATATACAGGTACCAAAGAATGAAGATTGTACAGTATAGAGATTCAAGAACCGATAAACTCAAGATCGAAGATATCAAGATTCAAGACTCATGAGTATCAAGATTATCAAGAGTTCAAGATTTCAATATAAGTAATTTAGTTAGGAATTTTGTTAAAACTCCTAGAAAAACACTGACATCTTAAAATCCATTTTATTCGTGGAAGGGAATCCACTTCGTGTCCGTTAAAGGGATGGAACCCTAAGTAGGATTGTGACTATGAAAAATCTAGTGGAACATTGTTTTGTATCCACTAGCTTTTATTCAAATATTGTACAAAATTATATCTTGTTTTCAAGATGATTTCAAAGTCTTCTTTTTTAAATCGAAAACATCTATCCTAGTTTTAAAATACTTTTAGCCTCAAAATAATCTTTATTTTCAATATCAAATTATCCTTGGTTTTAAAGTATCTTTTAATTATATTATATTTAACTTTTAATATTTATACTTAGATTTAAATATAAAATTATAGTAAAATTTTATATATACCAAAATAATATTCTCTATACTTATTTATGTATTTTAACTATAGATAAGTATATTTTTAAAGTTTAAAATAGTTTTAATACAAGATAGAAGTTGTTTTCAAAGAAAAACAAATTACCAAAAATAACCTAGGCATGTCGACAACCCCAAGGAACCCTTGTCAACAAGGTGACAGTTTATTTCAAAAGCTTAAATTTCAAAGAAAGTGTTTATTCGTCATATCCTTTCACGAATGGACATGACTGTTGTTCTACTATAAATAGGGGCTGTTTTAAACGAATTTAAATTCACATATTTCTCTGATTTTACTCCTCTTCTTCTTCCATATTTTTTTATATACATTTTCACCATTACTTTGCCAAAATAACCATTGAATCTAACTAGATCATCTCTGGTTTGATTCTCTATCACTATCTCAACAAGATCCCAGTGTTATCCAGAGTTACAGACTTCTTTGTAATCAATCAAGCGAGAAAAGGTGTGATTGTAGCTTGGAAAATCAATCGACCGAGAAAAGATGTGATTGTAGCCTGGAAAATCAATCGGGTGAACTTGTTGCCCGTAAAATCAAGTATCTCTACCCAGAGGATTGTGAATCTGGAGCGGTGTGCCACATGGCCTTGAAATCGAGGGTGTAATTGTAAGAATTGGTTTTGAAAGGAAATCCGCACTTGTGTTGCGGGACTGGATGTAGGGTAACTCCGAACCAGTATAAAATTCGGCGTGTTCTTTCCTTTATTGCTTTTACTTTATATCTGCGTCTGTGTTTGATTCTGTAATCATATCTGTGTCTGAATATTGGATACATTTGTGTTCAAATTAATATAAACTCAAAAAGATTTAGTAATTCCTTAAAACACTATTCACTCCCCCTCTAGTATTAATTCTAGCCTTAAGATCCGTAATCTGCATTTCTCATATTTGGTATCAAAGTCAGGTTTTCAAAGTTTCATAATATGAATTTTGAAAAAGCTTTTAAAATGGCTATGTTTAAAAAACTTGTTAATGCTAGTTTAGAAATATTCAGATCATCATTGTCTCATGAGTCTGCATATAATTAATATTCAAATTCAAGTTGTCTATCAAAATTGTATGATGTGCAGGAAACATGTTTTATGGGTGTTGAGGAATCATTCCACAATGGATAAATTGTGCAGATCAAAAAGAATATGGATACTCGATAGTGGATGCTCTAGACAAATGACTGGTAATCCGAATATGCTGAATGATATAATATACAAAGACGGAGGACTGCTTAACTTTGGAGACAAGTCAAAAGGATATGTTATTGGCATCGGCAAAGTCGGTAACTCTGAAACTCCTATTATTAATAATGTTTTGCATGTTAAAAATCTGAAACATAATCTGCTAAGTTTTAGTTTCAGAATTAAGTGTTGATTATTTATGATAACACTATCATTATAATCACATGTTATATAGTATTAGATTAAGGGGGAGTTGAATAGATTTAAACTTTGTTTTTATTGATGACAAAGGGGGAAAAGTATAAAATAGGATAGTTAGGCATAGATTAAGGGGGGGTTATTAGTTTTAGGGGGAGTTATTAGTTTTAAGGGGAGTTATTAGGATAGAAGTAATATTTTATAAAGAAAGGTTGTCATCATCAAAAAGGGGGAGATTGTTAGGAAGTTGGTTTTGATGATAACAACCTTAGAATAAGTTTATAAAATATAATTACTAACATTATTGTTTAGATATATATGTACATGCAGGATATATATACAGGTAACAAAGAATGAAGACTGTATAGTATAGAGATTCAAGAACTGATAAACTCAAGATCGAAGATATCAAGATTCAAGACTCATGAGTATCAAGATTATCAAGAGTTCAAGATTTCAATATAAGTAATTTAGTTATAAATTTTGTTAAAACTCCTAGAAAAGCAATGACATCTTAAAATCCATTTTATTCGTGGAATGGAATCCACTTCGAGCCCGTTAAAGGGATGGAACCCTAAGTAGGATGGAACCTATGAAAAATCTAGTGGAACATTGTTTTGTATCTAATAACTTTTATTCAAATGTTTTACAAAATTATATTTTCTTTTCAAAATGATTTCAAAATCTTCTTTTTTAAATCAAAAACATATATCCTGGTTTTAAAATACTTTTAGCCTCAAAATAATCTTTATTTTCAATATCAAATTATCCTTGGTTTTAAACTATCTTTTAATTATAATATATTTAACTTTTAATATTTACACTTAGATTTAAATATAAAGTTATAGTAAATTTTATATATACCAAAATATTATTCTCTATACTTATTTATGTATTTTAACTATAGATAAGTATATTTTTAAAGTTTAAAATAGTTTTAATACAAGATAGAAGTTGTTTTCAAAGAAAAACAAATTACCAAAAATAACCTAGGCCTGTCGACAACCCCAAGGAACCCTTGTCAACAAGGTGACAGTTTATTTCAAAAGCTTAAATTTCAAAGAAAGTGTTTATTCATCATATCCTTTCATGAATGGACATGGATGTTGTTCTACTATAAATAGGGGCTGTTTTAAACGAATTTAAATTCATATATTTCTCTGATTTCACTCCTCTTCTTCTTCCACATTTCTTTATATACATTTTTACCATTACTCTGCCAAAATCACCATTGGATCTAACTAGATCATCTTTGGTTTGATTCTCTATCACTTTCTCAACAAGATCTCAGTGCTATTCAGAGTTATAGACTACTTTGGAATCAATCGAGCAAGAAAAGGTGTGATTGTAGCTTGGAAAATTAATCAAGCGAGAAAAGGTGTGAATGTAGCCTGGAAAATCAATCGGGTGAACTTGTTTCCCGTAAAATCAAGTATCTTAGAAGATTGTGAATCTGGAGCGCTGTACCTCATGGCCTTGAAATCAAGGGTGTAATTGTAAGAACTGATTTTGAAAGGAAATCCGTACTTGTGTTGCGGGACTGGATGTAGGATAACTCCGAACCAGTATAAAATTCGATGTGTTCTTTTCTTTATTTCTTTTACTTTATATCTGCACCTATGTTTGATTCTGTAATCATATCTGTGTCTGAATATTGCATACATTTGTGTTCAAATTAATATAAACTCAAAAAGAATTAGTAATTTCTTAAAACACTATTCACTCCCTCTCTAGTGTTAATTCTAGCCTTAAGATCCATAATCCGCATTTCTCACACACACAACAAGATGCTGGCAGGAATGTAAGAACATGAGATGAAGAATACGTACAAGAATTCCCTCAGGGACTCGGGGGGAAACCCTTGACGGACAATGCTGGATTGGCTGAGATCATCAGGAGAACTATGCACGGAGGTTTGACAAATAGAGATCTGGAAGGGGTAAACAGGAGTCCGTTTACTCATGAAATCAGGATAGCTTGGAATCCACCAGAGTTCAAGCTGCCTAACGTGGAGATGTACAATGGAAAAGCTGATCCAACATATCACTTGATGAGGTATACAAGACACATGGAGGTGTTGGGGGCATCGGAGGAAGTTATGGCCCAATGTTTCCCTTTATACTTGACGGACATAGCTGCTATGTGGTTCAGGCAGCTGGAAAATCAAGATGTGGACAGAATTGGTGGATAGGTTTCTGAAACAGTTTCTAGTTCATATAAAAAGGCCGAAAAATGTAATGATGATAACGTCGGTAAAGAAAAGGATGAATGAATCGCTTAGAGCTTTTCTAACTCGGTTCAATGAGGCGGTTGCTTCGGTGGATCGGCCGGATCCATCGATGGTTTTAATGGCAGCAGTTTCAGGAGTCAGAGAGGATTCAGAGTTCAAAGTATCTTTGATACATGACCCACCACTGACTCTCAGGGAATTCTTTCACGAAACTGAGAGATTCTTCAACAGGAAGATGCATGTACATATTTAAAGTTAAGGGAGGTGAATGCGGTTGAGGATGGAGGGCCATCTGGCGGAAGCTCGAAAAAGGATAAAGGTAAAGGAAAAAGGAAGTTTGATGATGACCCAGAAAGAGCTAAGAAACGATGGAGAGAGCCAAAATTCTCTACATATACAGGATTGAATGAAACATTGGAGCGGATATACATGGAGACCCGGAATCGCCTTCCCTACCGAAGGCCAGCTAAGAGGGAGCCTTCCGAACGTGAAAGGGCATCAGGAAGGCACTGTCTCTTTCACGATTTGGATGTGCATGATACCAATAGTTGCAGGCATTTAAAGGACGTGATTGAGGAGCATGTAAGGAAAGGACAGTTACGACAGTATGTCGGGACTCGGAATGCAGCGGTGGAACAGGAGCAACCCCCGTCAACCTCGAACAATGATGGAGCGAGGCCTAGGAATGATGGTCGATTGGTTATCAATTGACTAGGATAATATGAAATAAGTAGCAAACAATGAGCAAGATAGCCAAGTCATTTACTTATGTACGGGGATAGAGATAGCCCTTAGGCATGCTCTGAATGATGATAAACCGCGACGCTATGGTTTGTGAAATCTGTTTTCTGTTTTTGGATTGGACTCTCGTTTTTCTGGTTTGGTTTTGGAGTTTGGTTTGAACTCCTCATTCTGTTTGCTTTCTGGTATGGACTTCTGTTTGGATGACTGTTCTCGTGTTTGAACGTTGGTTTTGATTTCGGATGGGGATTTTTGATTTTCTGATTTGATTTGGATATTGGATTGGATTTTCATTGGATTTTTATTTGGCTTTCTGGTAAACGGTCGTCCGGTATGGATTGTACCTGGCAAGGGGTAAGTCTCTTCGTTCGAACGCGGCAAATTGGCTTACTCATATCGTTGAGTATGGACTATACTCAACAAGGGTCCGGAGAGACTAGGATTCGGCCTAGGACTTAGGCCCTATATTATTGGCTACTATTTTAGGTCGTCGGGTATGGATTATACTAGACAAGGGTCCGGAGCGACCAGGATTTGGCTTAGGACTTAAGCCATGGCATTTCTCAACGTCCAGGGACACTGGACCACGGTCGTCAGGTGTGGATTGCACATGGCAAGAACCCGGAGAGGTTATGGATTTGGATATTGACCTGAAGAAGTCATTGATTAGGTTATTGGTTACTGGATAAGGATGGATTAGGACTCGGTCATCGAGTTTGGATGGACATGTAATTGGCTAAGGCTTTGGTTACTGGATTTGCAATCGTACATCGGCTCGGCACAGTCAAGAACGATGCACTCGGATGATACAGATATGGACTTCAGATATCGGATTCGAAACTATTCAAAACACACCTTACTATCACAAGGCATGTTTTGGGGGGCAAATGTTATCCCACCCTTTGGTCAATGCTGAAATATCAATAAATTGGCAAGAAAGAATGGATATCAGGATTGGAGATCGATTGGAAACAAGGCTGCGATCGATGTCACTAAAATTTGGCCGAGCTCCAACCAAGAGGGGATCGATTAGGAGTGGTGATCAAGGGTAGGAGAGGCTACATTTCAAATTTCAGGTCGATCGAAGTTCGTGTGATTGAGATATGATCGATACAAACTAAGGAAGAAATGTTGTTCGAATCCATCATAGAGCTCTGTTTAAATCGATGTTGTTCGACTCCATCCAGAATTAGACTCTTCGCATCGATCCAAAAGTAGTGGCATCATATCGATGTAATTCGTATCCATCATGATCAAATTGTTTCGTACCAATCAGGGACTGGCTCAGTTCGTATCAATCACAGGTAAGCTCGGTTCGTATCCATCCAGTTCATGATTGTTCGAATCGATAGCGTCCGAGTCCATGTTCAAATCCATCATGCTCAAGCGAGTCCACTTCGTATTGATGGTATCTGCAGCGATCGATACGAAGTACACCCAACTATTGATACGAACGAGGGCTACGACGAATCGATAATTGATTCGAAGAAGGACTAAATGGATGGATGTGAATCAATGGTCGATGCGACCGAAGCTTCAATGTTGGATGAAAATAACTCGGTCAACTCGGCGCACAAAATGGATCGGTCCAGGAATTTCGCAACACGTCATCATCTGATCACGTGCCCTGACCGGTTCAAAGTGATCGATTCGAATTTATCGATTCAAACTACGTTGCCTACCGAAAAATTCTATCTCGTATCAATCATATATCCTAAACCATAGGTCCAAATGCTATGAAATTTTCACAAGGGCTTACGTACAAGCCGAGGATGGTTCATGCCAAGTTTCAACTCCTTAGGATGAAATCTTGATCGATACGAAATTGGCATATCGATCACGGATCGAACCAAAACTTTCTGAGATCGTTCGCGTGGGCCCACTCACGTGCCAGAAGAAATCTTCCAAAGTTTGTGCGAGATATCAGCCTTCCACACCTATAAAAAGCGCCCCAGAGCCTACAGAAAAGGAATCTTTCGCGATCTAACGTCCGGACTCTGCAGGATTCAACCTTACACTTCATCACAACTGATGTATTAGAATTTATTCATTGTAATCGCTGTAATCAACTGTAACCAACAAGGAAAATCAGTAAAAGATAAACATTTGGAGTGGACGTAAGCCGGATATAGCTGAACCACTATAAATCCTTTGTCTCTTTCTTTTTCTTTCCATTTGAAGTTTATTATTCATCATCTTTTATCCTCTACATTATTTAGATCTACGATTTGTAATCATATACTGCTGAGTTGTGATCATACTTTGGTGCTTTCACGATATTCGAGGTTTGTGACCTATTTTGCGCAAACATAGATACATATGGTACATGGCTAGGCGCAGTGTTGATGTAAAGGGGAAAGTTTATTGCATATTCTAGTCGACAGTTGAAACTGCATGAGAAGAAGTATCCGAAATGATTTGTATTTGGTAGCAATCATGTTTGCACTGATGATATTAGAGGCATTATATGCTTGGAGAGAAGTTTGAGTTATTCACTGACCATAAATTGTTGATATACCACTTCTCCCAAAAGGATCTCAACCTTTGTCACTAGCAATGGTTGGGATTCTTAGCCTCCTACAACTTTGAAATTTCCTAAAACATAGTAAGGGAAATACAATCGCTGATGCTTTAAGCAGAAGACATGCCAACTTGGGAGTTATGTTCCTTGAGTGGACGAAGTTAGAGTATATTGCTAGATATGATTCCAGACCTCGATGTGAGCTAGAGCCATAGATATTGGCTAGTTAGACTAGCAGACTTCTTTAATTGAGCGAACCGAGTCAAAGGAATGACTTATGACTAGCAGAGATTATTACTAAGATTGAGAGGGGAATAAAGTTTGAAGATATGAGATAGTACAGACTCAACCAAGATGGTTGACTCCGTAAGGATGGAAAATTATCTGTGCCTCATGTTAATGGGTTGAGGGATGCAGTGTTATGAGTATGCCATCATTCGAGATTGAATATAGATAACTTTGGCAATAAAATGTATCATGATATGAAGTAGACTTTTTATTAGGAAGTGATGAAGAAGGATGCCAGGGCATTCATCAAAAAGTGTATGAACAGTTACCTAGTGAAGGCTAAAACAAAAACGCCAAGTGGTTTGCTGCAACCACTTGGGATTCCCTAATGGAAGAAGGAATAGATATTGATGGACTTCATTGATAGGTTACAAGGACTAGAGGAGGGTACAATAGAATTTGGGTCATGGTCGATAGGTTGAAAACGTATGCTTGATTAATACCCATAAAATCTAATAAGGCGGCATCCAAACTGACTGAGTTGTATGTAAAGTAGATTGTGTGATACGATGGTGTGCCAAAGAACATTGTGAGTGACCGAGACCTATTAACCAGAAGGTTTTGGAAGCACTTATAGGAGGCATTGGGGATAGAGCTGCATTTGAGTACACCTTATCACCCACAAATTGATGGGGAGACTGACAGAGTGAATTTTATCTTGGAAAGTCTCATGCGGCTTGTGTGCTCAACTTTAGAGGCTTATGGGATGATCGTTTACATCTCATTGAGTTTGCTTACAATACAATATTTAACAATCGAGCATCTTTATAGCTTCATTTGAGACGTTATATGGCCAACCATGCAATGCTCCTTTATGTGGTGGAAAGTGGGCGAGAAACTATTACTGGGCTAGGTATGGTTAAAGTGCCATCAGAGAAGATCGAGATCATTTGACTATAAATGAAAGCTACTCAGGATAGATAGAAGAGCTACGTTGATAAGAGAAAATGTGATTTTGAGCTCTCTGTTGATAGTATGACATTTGTTAAGATCACTTCACTAAAGAATGTGCTTCAGTTCGGTACTAGGGGAAGTTGGCACCGAGATTTGGAGGTCCTTTTATGATGCTTGAAAGGATTGGGATCCCAGTTACATAGTCAACTTAGCTCAGAAGATTGCAGGTATGCAAAATATGTTCCATATTTCTAATTTATGGAAGTTTGTGTATGGCTCAAGCATAGCTGTCAAATTGGATCAGCTGAATGATATCAAGGCTTAACCAGAAGCTTCAAGATCTTATATGCTTATTCCTATAGTCTCTCATGATACGAAACAGCTTAGGAGGAAGACGATGAAGGTTCAGTGGAGAGAAAGCGAAAGAGATTACACTAAGGAGACCATAGAGGGTATGAAGACCGCTTATTTAGAGCTCTTTACTTGGTAAGACCTTATGTTTATTGCATTTACTTTCACTTTCGATGTCATATAGAGTAGTTTAGTACCTTGCGTGCTAGAGTAGGCATAGATTGTATTTGCCTACTTATGTATATATGTATGATTAATACTGTGTTTGGTAGACATGCGGGGCAACTATATTATTGACCTTACTATGTTGATGGGATTTTAGGAGTGAAATTTCTAAAGGGGGAGAATGTAAAGACCTGCCTATACATTTCTACATATTGGTTGGTCATAGAAATATTATTTTATACTCATTCAACTTCCAAATAGGTTATAACTTTAGGAAGCATTGAGTTTTGACATATTTGATCCTTTAAAATTTATAAGAACTATAACTTTTGATAACGGCTAAATTAAGATTCGAGACCACTTCCGTTGGAAATATATAATGGTTACTCTTTTCGTAGAGTAGTTATAATAGCTTTTTGGACTTAAAAGTGCAGGAGATATGACCGTTTGAAGTTTAAATTTTTTTTTGAAACAGTTCAGTGGATAATTAGTAAGATTTTAGTTAAGTCCAAAGGCCCATTTGGGGATTAGAGCTAAGAAGGGATGATGGGACATCTCCCTAGTCATTTCACAGCTCCAAAAATAGTTAATAACTGCCATTAATCTTCTTCAAGCCAAAAAGTTACCTTTGGTCACTTCGATTTGCCAAATCAAGTGATTAGAAGACAATTAGCAAGAGGATTTTGCAAAGGTTCACCTATTGCTAATTGGGTGCACCGAAATCCATGCTTGTTAATGTTTACTTCAAATCTACCTTGATTTATGTGGAAAATTAGTATTAAGTGAGTGAAAATTGTTTCTCACTTTACTATAGATGTTAATATAGTATTAAATGAAGTTTGAAAATGATTGTTAAATTTAGAAACATGATTTTGTCTTAATCTAAACTTACCTATGTTTTGAAAACAAACTAAATGTTTTAAACTAAATGTTGATCTAAATTGGTTCATTTGTGTTCTTATAGATACCCCAATTCACGTTCTGGCTTAATTTTGGTTATTAGGTGATTGTATTGCATGTATAACGATTATATTGTGTTTATAACGTTTATATATTTGTTTGTTAGTTTTATTATGTTTTGTTGCTTAGGATAAGACATAGCGTAACGTTATGAACATTAGAGACTCGATCAGATTTAGAGTGGCCGGAGCCAAATTGACTCAAACGAAGTGTATATATGGTTAAGGCATTTGGAGTTGATGGGAAACCAACTCAAAAATGCCAAAACGAAGTTAAGTTTTTGGACGACCGATCATCACCGATCCATTACTACCAATCAATAATGACTATTGATCTAATATTTCTTTAAAGTGCATGCGATTGGTTTTTGGAGTAGACGATGATGTGGATAAGCCGTGGAATAGATAAGGGTGAATTGGAGTTGAGGAGATGGAGATATGCCATGGATCATATTAGAAAATAAGATATGGCCAATCCATTTTATTACTTTTGAAAGAATGACGAGGAATGTTGGTTTTTTGAGTGAATTACGGGCTTGGTAATGGAAATTTTGGGAGGAAGCAGAGGTAAGAAGTGGATGGACATTGCTTGAATAAATGAGCTAAGTCTAGAACTAAATGGATTGGGTATCGAACCATTATGGTTTAGTGATGACCCATTTAGATGTTAGGGATTATGTTGGAATGCTAGGGGTTTGGCACGTGAAGAGGAGGAGCTTACTTTGGGCTTTGGTTGGGTTGCTTCGGGTTATTTAGGGTGTAGACTTTGGGCCAGCACAAGGATACCCGAGGAAATGTAATATGACCCAATAATGTCCAAACCTTAGCCCCAATAGCCAAGCGACAGTTCTGAGGTTGTTATGGCATCAGAGTGAGTCCGCATTATCGGTCGCTAAGTGATCGACATGAAGGCCGTCGAGTTATGGTGTTGGGAAGCCTGACGTGAAGGTAGAGTGCATTCCCTAGGGCTTCTTCGGCCTGGGCACCGGGGATTCAATGGTTGACTTCGAGTCATGCAGAGGGAAATTATAGGAACTAAGTGAAGTATTCCAAACTTCAACAAATAGACGATGCAAGGCATATTATCAAGTACTTTAAGTGGGAAGTGTTAGGAAATCAAATCTATGGTTTCGATGGCAACAACTATACAATGGAAATCATATATGCATATATATTTCTATTTACAGGTAATTGCTAAAGTAACATCACTAGAGAGACAAGAACGAGGCTCAAAGAACGTATCAAGAGACTACAAGTCGATAGAACAAAAGTCAATGACATAGATACAAGAAAAGCAACATGCACAAGATCAGACGTCTGGGTGCACTAGCCATATGTCTGAATAAATCCTCTGTATTACAAACCAGACAGAATCAGACGTCAGGTTAATGTACTTAGACGTCTGAAAAACTACTATATACAAAAAAAATATAGAGCCAGACGTCTGAGACATATTCCAGACGTCTGAAACTGAACTTGGATGTTGACACTCAAATTACAACTGCCACAACTGAAAAGACACCTTCGCTTCTCTTCGCTGCAACTCTTCATCACCATCAGAAGTTATCGTAATACACTTTTTAATGGATGAAACTACTCAAGGAATCTCTCTACCACTATAAATAGCATCAAGAATCCAAGAAAAGATCTTACCTTACTTACTTGCGCTCTTTACTCTTATACTTTGGTATATTCTTGATCTCTAGCAATCATATACTTGTATTTCACTCTTCCATATATTCAGAACTCTTCAATCAATATTCTCTAGATATATATATATAGGTATCTCAGTATGGAACACTGAAGATGAAGATAATTGACTATGGTCTAGCGTGCATGGCAACACGATTAAACTTACCCTCGGCATAATTGGTAGAACACTAGGGTGTTCTGACATGGGCGAAGATTTATACAACATTCCTTATATGCGCTTCAAGCCAAGGAATAGTATAACTCATCAAATTTGGTAGGATGACGTGCCAAAATTTGCCTCCAAATATCTACGTCCAAAAGCTCGACTCCTTACTCGAATGATAATAAATACCATCGTTCCACATGTGGGAAGCCATGAGCAAATAACCGAGTTAGAGCATAAAGCCTTATATGCTTTATTTAGTGGAACAAGGGTAAACTGGGCCAAATTCATCTTTGACAAGCTCAAACATTTTTGTACTCGATCGCGGCCATCAATTATCTACCCTACATATATTATGAGACTTCTTCGTGCACACAACATCCCTTCCTACCTATCAACTTTTGAAGAAATCTCACCAAAATATGCTTCCACCAAGTTCTTCTCACTTATGCACTTATCCGAGATTCCCCCATACTTTATATCCTTCGAAGAATGGATGCACAATCGTCAAACTAGACAAGTTGAGCCTCCACCTCAACTACACAATGAACCATCTCAAGAGGAGAAACAACATCGACAAGCAACCCCACCTCCTCCTGCACCATTTGAACATCCAGGCCAGGATGATGTTGTGGAGACTCGAATAGATACAAATCCAAATGAAAGCGTTCGAGACCTCACCCTTCGAAATCAACATATATTATCTCAAAGTCAAAAACTTTTGGCTAAGCGTATTGATAACTTTAAAACATCGTTTGTCGCCTGGCAATAGTTGAAGAATCACTTTTAACTGTCCTATCGGTTCTCAAAGAAGTACTCCAATGGGTTCGTGGTCCAACACCGCCTTCCGAAGATTGGCCAACCCCAGTACCTTCTCCTCCCGTAAAACATTCCAAACTTTCCAAGGACGAACCTCTCAAACAAGCTTTGACATCTCCTACAAAGCCTAGCACTTCTCAAAAAGAAGAAACAAGGGATGATCAAGAAAAGATTCTCCGAAGGAATCATAGATTTCAGGATTTTAGGATTTCAAATCTTGTACATTAGCTAAAATCTTTGAATGTAATCAATTTCGAATTATTAATGAATTTTTTTTTGTGTGTTATCTTTGACGATTGGCTAAAATTTTATAATTCTTTTTGATAATGCCAAAGGGGAAGAAATATAAGTTTAATTATAAAACACTAAAAATAAGCACATATTCAGGGGGAGATTTATAATTTATATATAAGTACATTGTATAGTTGTCATCATCAAAAAGGGGGAGATTGTTAGGAAATCAAATCTATGGTTTCGATGACAACAACTATACAGTGGAAATCTGACGCAGCGGATTAATCAAACAAAACTTCAATCGATGAAATGTAGCAATCGGTGAGTTGAAGATACCAAAATGCCCAAGTTCGTTGATCCAAAGATACCGAACTCTAGCTATCTCAAACACGTTGATAGCGCACTATACCGTGTTCAAAGATCTACGATTCTTCGCACGTTGATCTAGCGCACTAGATTCCGTGAATCGGCTTCAACAAACGTGGATTCGAGCGCACTCGAATGACGTAAGTGGAGATAGGAGATTACACTCAACTACCAATTGGTATGAAAGCACAAAGCTAACAAAAGAGAGTTTTATTCAAAAATCAACAACCCAAAAATTTACAACACACCCGCTATTTATAGGCATTACAACTCAACACAACATACAACACTCAACTCCTAGGTCGGCACCGGCTCAACAAATACGACTCATCTCGGCCGACTCAACATAAGTCGCTGCCGACTCAACAAGGCACGACTTAAAGACACAGCGGGTCACACGACTCAACACATGTACAGCCCCAACAATACACGACTCAAAAAATGCAACCGACTCATCAAACCCAGCAACCCACGACTCAATTATATACCGACTTAAAAACTCGCGACATACGACTCATACAAGACCGACTCATATAGTATATACATGACTCGTCTCAACACGACCGACTCAAGATACACAGCTTATCTCCTTGCCGACTCATCTTAGGTCGTAGCCCCTTAGCTCGGTCCCGACTCATCCTTTCTGCATTAACTCGCACCTTTCCTTCCTGTGTTCCATTGAATCGGGAACGACTCATACTAAGTCGTAAACGACACATCTCCGAAGCCCACTTTGCTCGACCTATGTTATCTCCCCCTTGTAAACTCTTAAACCGGAAACGACTCATCACTTTAAATTGTGGACGACTCATCAAGCAGGAACTCCTCCAAGCTTTGTTAAATCGGCACCGTCTCATGCTCCCCCTATCTCGTGACCGACTCATCAAGCATGCATGTTTTAAACTTGTGTACGCCTTACGAGTTAAATCCGAAGCTCCTTGACTCGTGCATGATTTAATATGGTTTAACTTCTGAATTCCTATATGCCTTGCTGCATCATCCTTCCCAGGTTGAGAAAAATTCGACCTCGAATTTGCAAATTCTTTCTCATCAAAATGTTCATCCCCATGATACGGAATTAAATGTTTAACGTTAAAAATATCAGAAGTATAAACATCATCTGGTAGCTTTAATCGATAAGCATTCTCATTAATTTTCTTCAAAACTTCCACTGGACCAATTTTTCTGGCTTTCAACTTGTTGTAAGCACCCACTGGAAAACGATCCTTTGTCAATATAGCATAAACCAAATCACCTTCGTTAAATTCAACATTTCGACGTTTCAAATCTGCAGACTTCTTATACTTCTCATTCGACTTCTCCAATCGTTCCTGAACGATTTTATGACATTCATTCAGCTCTTCAACAAAATCAGTAGCTCGTTTAACTGTTCTCTTTGACTGTGGTACAACTGCTAAATCCAACGGCCCCCTGGGTAAATTTGAATAAACAATCTGAAACGGACTGAATCCTGTGCTTCGATTTACTGCATGATTATGAGCAAATTCTGCCTGGCATAGCTTCATGTCCCAACTTCTCAAATTATCCTGTACAAGACAACGCAACAAATTCCCCAATGACCTATTAACAACTTCTGTCTGCCCATCAGTTTGCGGATGATAAGCACTACTAAATTTCAGTTTCGTTCCTACCATCTTCCACAAACTCAACCAAAAGTGACTCAGAAAACGAGTATCTCTATCAGAAACAATAGATTCTGGTAAACCATGAAGTCTATAAATCTCCTTGAAAAATAACTGTGCTACTCGAACTGCATCTGCTGTCTTCTTGCAAGCAACAAAATGTGCCATCTTCGAAAATCTGTCCACCACAACAAATATCGAATCATTTCCCCTTTGAGTTCTCGGCAAACCCAAAACGAAATCCATGCTGATATCAACCCATGGCTTAGATGGTACTGGTAATGGCATATACAACCCTGCATTCGTTGCTGTCCCTTTTGAAACTTGGCAAATATGACATCGCTCCACAAATCTCTCAACTTCTTTTCTCATCGATGGCCAAAAGTAAGATTGCGAAATCAACTGTAAAGTACGATCACGGCCCACATGCCCTTCTTCATGTAATTCCTTCACAATCTTCATCCTCAAACTACAATCCGGAATACATAAACGATTTCCTTTAAACAGAAAACCATCAACCAACATGAATTCATCGGCAATCCCATCCTTCACTTTTTCAACATATTTCACAAAGTAAGGATCTTCTTCAAGCATCTCTGGCAACATTTCAAACCCCGTCACTTCAATCTTCATTGTCGTTAGTAAATGACTCCTCCTACTCAAAGCATCTGCTACTCGATTCGTCACCCCTGATTTGTGTTTAACGACAAAAGTAAACTGCTGCAAATAAGCAATCCATGACGCATGTCTCGCAGAAATCTTATCTTGCCCCTGTAAATGTTTCAAAGCTTCGTGATCAGTGTACAGAACAAATTCCTTCTGAAATAAGTAATGTCTCCAATGCTTAACCGTCTGAACAACAGCATAAAACTCAACATCGTATGTACTGTATCTCATCTTTGCCCCTGACAACTTTTCGCTGAAATAAGCAACTGGCTTCCCATTCTGGCTCAGAACTCCTCCAATACCAACCTTCGAAGCATCAGTATGCAATTCAAACAACAACTGAAAATTAGGTAGAACAAGAATTGGTGCAGACGTCAACAATTCCTTGGTCCTTTCAAAGGCAACCCCCGCTTCCTCTGACCACACAAACTGTTTACCCTTCATGCAATCAGTCACTGGAGCCATCACGCTACTGAAGTGTGGTATGAACCTTCGGTAGAATGACGCTAGCCCATGAAAACTTCTCACTTCTGTAATTGTCTTTGGCTGTGGCCAATTCTTGACTGCTTCAACTTTGCTCTGGTCAACTTGAATACCTTTCCCTGAAACAACATAACCCAGGAATAAAACAGTAGGTGTCATAAACACACATTTCTTTGTAGCAGCATAAAATTGTTCTTCACGAAGAATAAGCAACACTTCCCTCAGATGTAGAACATGCTCCTCCGTACTCCTGCTATAAATCAAAATATCATCGAAATACACCACGACGAACTTTCCAATGAATGGTCTAAAAATTTGATTCATCACCCGCATGAATGTACTAGGTGCATTAGACAAACCAAATGGCATAACCAACCATTCGTACAACCCCTCTCTAGTTTTGAAAGCTGTCTTCCATTCGTCTCCAGGTCTGATACGAATTTGATGATAACCACTCTTCAAATCAATTTTCGAGAATATAGTTGCCCCACTCAACTGATCCAACAAATCATCCAACCTCGGCATAGGAAATCTGTAACGAACAGTGATCTTATTCAAAGCTCTACTATCAGTGCACATTCTCCAAGTTCCGTCCTTCTTTGGTACTAACAATGCAGGTACAGCACACGGACTCAAACTTTCCTGAATACGACCCTGTTCAAGTAATTCTTCCACCTGCCTTCGTAACTCCTCATGTTCCTTCGGACTCATTCTGTAATGTGGTCGGTGTGGTAACACTGCTCCGGGAACAAGATCAATCTGATGTTGAATGTCTCTAAGTGGTGGTAACTCCTTTGGCAACTCCTCTGGAAAGACATCTTCAAACTCTTCCAAAACTGGCTTTGCTTCTTCGGGAATCTCAACTTCTTCACTACTCTCTCTCCCAATCAACAAAAACACTTCCGGTTCTTCCTCCACTTCTTTAACAAACTCCTTCAAAGTCAACAGAGTTTTCAATTCTTCAATCTCTTCTAGCTTGCTCTCCTTCTGCTGCTGTCTCTTAGGAACTAAAGTGATTTTAGTACCCTCGAACATGAAACTGTAACTGTTGGCACGACCGTCATGCTGAACTGCTCTATCAAACTGCCATGGTCTGCCCAACAATAAGTGACAAACATCCATATCTACGACATCACACCAGATTTCATCTTTGTACTTCTTTCCGATTGAAAAATTCACACAAGCTCTTCGACACACTTTCACTTCACCTCCTTTCCTTAACCATGCTAGCTTGTATGGTTTAGGATGCTTCTCGGTCTTCAAATTCAACTTCCTAACTGCCTCTGTAGAAATAATATTATCACAACTCCCCGCATCAATAACGAACTTGCAAACTTTCCCCAGAATAGTACATGTCGATTGAAAAATATTGCTTCTCAGCCAACTACAATCCTCCTCTTGCTTAGGTGTCAAACAACTTCTCCTCATCATAAGATTACAACCTTCATCACCCGACACTTTTTCTTCCTCCTCAACATAAGGTACATTTGAATACTCTGCCTCCTCACCATCATCTGCTTCAACCTCTGCAACCATGGTTCTCTTCTTCGGCTTCGGACATTCGTTGCTTTTGTGACCCAACTCCTGACAATTATAACATTTGAAAATACTGCTAGCCCTTGCCTTCTCAGCCTCCTTCACCACTGGCTTGGTAACTGGTTTAGGAGTATTAGAACTTCCGCCAACACCCCTTGCTTGGTTATTGGAATTAGTAAACACACCACCTCCACGCCTTCCTTGTTTCTCCCAAGCTAACGCTTTCTGATGTGCCTCTACAACGGATCTAGGATCAAACATATTAACCATATCCTGGATCTGCATTCTCAAACCCCCAACGAATCTAGCAGTTAACTGCTCTTCTGTCTCCATGATATCATTCCTGGCAATGAGTTGGTAAAATTCATCAGCATAATCACTAACAGACTTTGTCCCCTGCCTCAGATTCTGCAACCTCTGATACATAAGTGACTGGTAATTATAAGGTAAGAAAGTAGATCTCATCAACTTTTTCATCTTCTCCCAAGATTCTATCTTTGACTTCCCCATTCGTTCTCGAGTAAGTTTAGTTTGCTGCCACCATGCCAATGCTCTCCCCCTCAGCCTTGTAGCAACTAACTTCACCCTTCGATTCTCCGGCACCTCCTTGAAATCAAAGATTTCCTCCACATTAGACAACCAATCTAAGAATTCCTCAGCAACCATCCCGCCTTTAAACTCCGGAATCTCCATTTTCATACCCGACTCCCAACGACGGTCATCCTCCACATCACGGTAAGAATTTCGAACTTGGTCTCGATCTCGATAATGAATACTTGCTCTATCACCCTCTTCAACAAAATCAAAAGTACGCCTACATCGATCTCGACCAATGTCATCCCTTTGTTCATGCATGCTTCTTTGACTATGTCTCTCCTCATCTCTATATGCTTCATGGTCAAATTCACGTTGACTTCTTCTCTCTTCATGTGCATAGTCATGATGATCTCTTCGTGATGAAATTGATGTTTCTCTTCTATCTCTACAAGAATGTGGCGATACCCTCCTCGCTTCCGTAACCGATGGCGAAACTCGGTTTCCTCCATGGTTCGAGTTTGGTGATCTCCTTCTTTGATTCAAATCATTCATCAATCTCTCCAATTTACCAATGCCTTCATCAAATTTTTCATTAATACGTTGTTCCATAAGCTCGGCTTCTTCTCTACGATACAAAGCTTCAACGTTTTGATGTCGGTTAGCTCTCCTCGGTGGCATGGTTAAAAACTTCACAAAACTTCACACAATACAACCAACAATGTCTCGGCTATGCTTATATACGGCTCTACCTTAACTCGGCGCACTTGTCTCGGCAAGGCTTCACGACTTAACTTGGCTCAGTCCAAACTTGTCTCGGCTACCCATTACAAACACTTCAATGCACACAACAAGGCACGGCCACTCCCAAGTATACACGGCCTTCACACTTTAATCCTTGGCGCGCAAAAACCCAAGACCAAATTCAAACACCTTTGCTCCTTTTGATCCAAAATGAAATGGATCCAACACTCCAAACTTGATGCAATCCAATATGACACGATGAACTACTTCAAACTTCAAAAACTTGGCTCCAAGAATCAAACTTAGCTATGATTGGCTAAGTATGGCTCTGATACCAAACTGACGCAGCGGATTAATCAAACAAAACTTCAATCGATGAAATGTAGCAATCGGTGAGTTGAAGATACCAAAATGCCCAAGTTCGTTGATCCAAAGATACCGAACTCTAGCTATCTCAAACACGTTGATAGCGCACTATACCGTGTTCAAAGATCTACGATTCTTCGCACGTTGATCTAGCGCACTAGATTCCGTGAATCGGCTTCAACAAACGTGGATTCGAGCGCACTCGAATGACGTAAGTGGAGATAGGAGATTACACTCAACTACCAATTGGTATGAAAGCACAAAGCTAACAAAAGAGAGTTTTATTCAAAAATCAACAACCCAAAAATTTACAACACACCCGCTATTTATAGGCATTACAACTCAACACAACATACAACACTCAACTCCTAGGTCGGCACCGGCTCAACAAATACGACTCATCTCGGCCGACTCAACATAAGTCGCTGCCGACTCAACAAGGCACGACTTAAAGACACAGCGGGTCACACGACTCAACACATGTACAGCCCCAACAATACACGACTCAAAAAATGCAACCGACTCATCAAACCCAGCAACCCACGACTCAATTATATACCGACTTAAAAACTCGCGACATACGACTCATACAAGACCGACTCATATAGTATATACATGACTCGTCTCAACACGACCGACTCAAGATACACAGCTTATCTCCTTGCCGACTCATCTTAGGTCGTAGCCCCTTAGCTCGGTCCCGACTCATCCTTTCTGCATTAACTCGCACCTTTCCTTCCTGTGTTCCATTGAATCGGGAACGACTCATACTAAGTCGTAAACGACACATCTCCGAAGCCCACTTTGCTCGACCTATGTTATCTCCCCCTTGTAAACTCTTAAACCGGAAACGACTCATCACTTTAAATTGTGGACGACTCATCAAGCAGGAACTCCTCCAAGCTTTGTTAAATCGGCACCGTCTCATGCTCCCCCTATCTCGTGACCGACTCATCAAGCATGCATGTTTTAAACTTGTGTACGCCTTACGAGTTAAATCCGAAGCTCCTTGACTCGTGCATGATTTAATATGGTTTAACTTCTGAATTCCTATATGCCTTGCTGCATCAAAATCGAATATGCATATATATTTTTATTTACAGGTAATTGCTAAAGTAACATCACTAGAGAGACAAGAATAAGGATCAAAGAACATATCAAGAGACTACAAGTCGATAGAATCAAAAGAGCAATGACGTAGATACAAGAAAAGCAACATGCACAAATCAGACGTCTGGGTGCACTAGCCAGATGTAACAACCCGCATATTTAACGATTTTATATTTAAATGTTTGATTTAAATATAGCGTCGTTATTCGGATTTTGGGGTCCGAAATGTTACTTTCTGCAAATGGCCGAATTGGAGCTCGAAACCATTTCCATTGAGTCCAAAATGGCGTTTGCGATCTTTTTGAGTATAATCTTTGATATGTTTGGAGTTTGTGAAATTTTGGCTACTTTTCCTATTGGGTTTGGGGTTGGATTCAGCCCACTAGCTCACTTAATCCCCTAGCTCAACTCTTCTCTTCATTCCATCTTCATTTCATTTTATTTCTCAAACTAAAAACTGAAATAGGGGGAAAGGAAGGAGAAATAGAAATTAGCAAGCCCTAGTTTCTCCTTTGTAACTTGATTCTTGCTCCAAAATCAAAGAGAATCCATTGGTAAGTTCATCTCCATCTTCTCCATCTCCTCTCCTCTTCAATTTCTGTAATTTTCCTAACCCTAACTTAGGAAATACTTGCTTTGATTCTAGATTGAAGCTTGTAGTGTTGAAGTGGAGTGTAGTTGGTTGATTCCTTGCAATTGTGCTTCTTCATCTTCTTTGTTTTGTGTAAAAAGGTGAGTTTTGAACTCACATCTACTTCTCTTGATTTCATTGATGTTAGGTATGAATTCCTAACACCTTGTTCATATGCACTTGCAATTGGTTTGGGTTGAATTAGAGGAACATTCCAATTTTTAGTGATTTGGGTTCAAATCTTTGAAATCCTAACTTTGATGTTTTAATCATGTTTTGGTGATGCATCGAGGAACATATAGGGCCGGGTTGTCGATTGGCATAAGCCCTTAGAGCCAATGTTCGTCCGATTGCATTTTGGGAGAGTTTGCTCTTCATTTGAATAAGGCTGAAAAATAGCCCAGGCATGATTCAGTCGACTGAAAACTCTGTTCAGTCGACTGAACCTGAAACCCGAGAGTTTCCAGGCATGATTCAGTCGACTGAAAAACTCTGCACAGTCGACTGAACCTGGAAACAGAAAGTTTCCTGAACCTGGAAAATTTTCCAGGTACGGGGTCAGTCGACTGAAAAACTCTGTTCAGTCGACTGAACCTGCTGTTTCAGCCCACTTTGCCTTTTGGGATTGAATTTTCAATTTGAATTGATTCATGATGATCCTATGTATGATTATCAATTGTTTTGACTTTGATGGTTCCTTTTAATTTTAATCCACGGGTTTTTATAAAATAATCTCTCGAATCGCATTTAAAAGTTCGTTTCTCTAATTTATAAATTCTATTTAAAACACACACACTTTCGCACTTCGAACGAAGTGGAAGGGTGATTAAATGGTTGGGCAAAACACGGACCATGAATCTGTGCGTTTATCCTTCCGATTAATCCTTGACCTATTCGATTGATTGTTTTGACCTTCGGGTTTGGTTTATCGATGATATGAGGTAAACTTTGTACTGCTTTGAGTGTGAAAGGGACTGACGGATAGTAAACCGTTTAGTGCGAACGAGTGGTTATGGGACATACGTTAACACTTTTCAGATTCCTTTTCGAGAGTTGTGACACATTCCGCCAGTTAGTGGTGTCCAGTACTGGGTCTTCGACCTTCACCACTACGGTTTGTTGCCTCTGGGATAGTGTCTTCGGACTGTCTCCCTAGGTTTGTTGCCTTCAGGTATGTTGCCTTCGGGTGTGTGCCTTCGGGTTTGTTGCCCTATATAGTTTCGCTCTGATGTTGGTCTTATGTGCTGCATGGGTGATACTTGGGTTTGGAGTCTTCGGTCTCATGGATCCTTATTTGTACAGTACTGAGCTCGAGCAAATTTTATGATGTTTCATTGATATGTATATTCCCTTCGTATCGCCCTTCGGTATTGGTCTTTTGAGCCGCATGGAGGATAGCGTTTACCTTGTGGAACTTGTATACCTTATTGGTATTTGTTGTTTGCCTATTGGCTTGTTTTGGGATATTTGTATCCTTTGTTTCTATATGTTGCCGATGATATGAGGCTTGTTCTATATGATTCATCTCTTGTTGATGATTGTGTTATCTCCCCTAGAGATATTTATTATATTGTACGACCTTTCAGGTTTATTATTGTTCAGTTTATCTAACTGATTTGTTATCTAGACTGACCCGTGTATTTTATACTCGGGTCAGACCGAGATGTTTCAGGTTAGGTGCTTTTGGGGACTTAGCCTATTTGGCTTCCGCATGGACTATTCGCTAGCTTCATTTTGTTGTAGCGTCTTTGTAGTCCTTATCTGTTGTAACTCTGATTTATACTCTTTCGTCTCGTCTGTATATGGTGGTCTCCTGTACCACTTGACATGTATTATTTTGTATACTCTGTGGTGTATCTGTGTATGTGTATATTATGATCGACTGTTCTGTGATGTATATTACATTTGAGTTGTTATATTTTCTTCTGATAGATCCTATAGCCATTGTAGTTTTGCTTTAAATATTTATTGAATAGGTCGAATTTTAATGTGTTTCTACTTTTCGACATATTTAGTGAATAGTTAAGGTAAGATTGCACATGGTCGCTTCCATTATACTCTATTGTCCGTGTTAGCCGACAGTATTATCTATAGAATACTCTTTGTTAACGAGGTTCTCGGAGTGGGGCGTCACACCAGACGTCTGAATAAATCCTCTGGATTACAAACCAGACAGAATCATACGTTTGATGTACTCAGACGTCTGAAAAACTACTATATACAAAAAATATATAGATCCATACGTCTGAGACGTATTCCAAACATCTGAAACTGAACTCGGTTGTTTACATTCAAATTACAACTGCCGTAATTGAAAAGACACATTTGCTTCTCTTCGCTGCGACTCTTCATCACGATCAGAAGCAACCATAGAACACTTGTTAATGGATGCAACTACTCAAGGAATCTCTCTACCACTATAAATGGCATCAAGAATCCAAGATAAGATCTTACCTTACTTACTTGCGCACTTTACTCTTATACTTTGATATATTCTTGATCTCTAGCAATCATATACTTGTATTTCACTCTTCCGTAAATTCAGAACTCTTCAATCAATATTCTATATATATATATATATATATATATATATATATATATATATATATATATATATTGGAAGCATTTGTACTTAATAGTCAATATCCATGTTATAGAACACATACTTGACAAGAACAAGCTATTGTAACCAAGCCTATTCCTTTGGGTGAAGTGAGGGTGTTTGATAGTCGAATTCTGAAGGGGAGCTTCGGAAGTGGACGTAGGACGGGAGGTCGGAACCAGTATAAAATTTTATTGTGCTTAGTTTATATTTTACCAGATTAATTTTATATTAGTTACATCTTACAATTAGTCGCATATACTTGCGTATACACTACACGATCCATCCTATAGACTTTCAGGAAGTGTGTGTATGGATTTAGTGATTGTTTGGGAAGGCATGTTCGATTATGTGATGTGATGAAGAGGAATTGAGCATTCTACTATCGAGTCATGTGCTAAAGAGATCATTGATAACTCTTGATCAAATGTGTGTTTTGTAGGATAAGGGTATGTGAGGATTCTCTGTGTATACTCTAGACATTAGTGATGGTCGGCCTTCTGTAGTGAGGCAACACCACAGTGATAATGTGTGATCGAGTACATAATCTGATGGTGATGTAATATGTTGCTGACCTTAGTGATGGTCATAAGAGTTGTCCTATGTCGGTAGGCATCTTAGTGGTAATGTGAGACCGTAGTGATGGTTTCCATAATTGTTTGACTGTTATATGTGTTGCGATGAATCACTATTTTTAAAATATAAAATCAATTATAAACGATGTCAAAATATGCTTATAGCTAATTTCAGATAAAAAGCAGTGGACCATAAGTAGATAAAATTTTAAGAATTCTGAACAATGAATAAAAAGTGAAACTTCACAATAGAATTAATTATCAAAATAAATGAACATTAACACTATAATACAATTTATAACATTTATTATATTAATTTCCATTTCAACATATTAATTATTAATAACTCATGGATAGTATAAAAGGGGTATAAAAATATACCAAATAAACTATCGGTGATATAGCCTTCATCTACCTTTCCATTCCCTCTTTTGCTCCTACCTGCAACTTCATACCTGTATAGATATATGTAAAAGAAAAAAGGAAAAAGGTTTCAACTATATTTGGACTACCCCTAACCCTATACACCCTAGAATCCTATGGCTATTGCAAAAGAAAAGACTACCAACATACCACTTGAGGGATCAAGCCCACATAATTCATTTTCCTGCTCTTCTCCTACATTCAAATACTTGTTAATGCATTGCAACCATAGCATCCATTGTGATGTCTCGGAATTTTGGCAATACTTATTTAATAATTTCCATTTATAATTTATTTTAAAATAGGTTATATTGATTTAAAAATCTAAATTAACCAAATATTATATATTCAAAACTAATAATTAATCTAATTTAACAAATGTTATCTTTTCCAAAACTCAGTAATAATGAAAATTTAATTTGAAATGTTTATTCTTTTCAAAGGATTATAATATATATCTAATTAATAATAATTAGTCTCTTTAAGTTAATAAAAAATATATTCTATTTGTAATGTATATATGTATACATTGTAAAAAGGGAATTGGTTTCAATTTAAATTTAATATAAAAATATTTTCAAATTATAATATATATATATATTTATATATTGTGATTTGATGTTTTGTTTTAAAATTCAAATAATTTTTGAAGTTAATATTTAAAATGTTCTATTTATAATGTATAAATATATTTGTTTATATATTGTAAATAGAAGATAATGGGTTAAACTTAAACAGAAAATGTGTTTTCAAATTTATAATGTACATAATTTTTTATAGTGATTTGGAAGATTTTTGGTTTGGTTTAATAAGATGCTTTTCAAAAGCTATTTAAAATCAATTTTTATTTATAAAACACTTAAAGGAAAATTTCTTTTTTATTAGTAGAATAATAGCTTGAAAATAGTACATTATTATAAAGAATTAATTTGTTTTCTTTTAAATTGATTTTTGAAAATAGATTTAGTTTTTATATATAATATCAATGTAGTTATAATAATTTTAGTTTAAACTTTTAAATAAAATTTAAATAAATGATTACTTACTTCTTTTAAAACTTATCCTTAGAAATGGAGTTTTAAATAATTATAAGTTAAACACAAAGTTATAAATACATTTCATAGTTATATATATAACATGAGTATTAGACTAATATGGTAATTAAGGTTAATTTATTTATAAACAAGTAATTAATGTAATAACCACATTTTAAAAACACATGGCATCATAAGAACTTAGGAAACACACTTGTACACAAATTTATAAGGGTTTGGACATTTGTAAATACATGAATTTATTCATGTAACAAGTGTGTAACAACCCGCATATGTTATGATTTATATATTTAAATGTTTTATTTAAATATGGTATCGTAGTCGGATTTTAGTCCGAAAAGCTACTTTTTGCATACGGTCGAATTAGGACTCGTGACCACTCCCATTGAGTTTAAAATGCCGTTTGCCACCTTTTTGAGTATAAGCTTCGATAAGTTTGGAGAAAGTTGAATTTTGCTACTTTTTCACTTAGGGTTTTGATTTGGGCTGAGCCCACTTATGTATTCAGTCCCAACCCCTCTCCTCCTCATTTTCTTCCTTTCTATTTTCCTTTTTACTCAAGAATTAGCAACAATGGTGGGGGAGATGAGAAATTAAAACTCAAGCCCTAGTTTTCTTTTGCAAATCAAGTTCTAGCTCAAAACTAAAAGAAGAACCCATTGGTAAGCTTCTCTTCTTCTTCTCCAACTCAATCTCTTATCAATTTCAGAAACTCCTAAACCTAACTTTGGGAATGTTCTTCTTTTAAAGCTTAGAATCAAGCTTCTTGAGTTGGATTTGAAGAGTGGTTGATTCTCCTTTGCTTCCAAGCATCTTCTTTAATCGTTTGGGTTCAAAGGTGAGATTTTTATCTCACATCTATGACTATAATTATCTTTGGTTGTTGGGTATGAATTCCTAACACTTCTTCATGTGCATTTGCTCTTGATTTGGATTGGTTTTGTGAATATTCCAATTTTTGGGTTTTTAAGTCAAATTTGTGTGAAAATCCTTATATCGATGTTTGATCATGCTTTGGGTGATGCATCGAGGAGCATATAGGGCCGGGTTGCCGATTGGCATAAACCCTTAGAGCCAATGTTCGTCCGGTTGCATTTTGGAAGAGTTTGCTCTTCATTTGGATAGGCTGAAAAACAGCCCAGGCTAGATTCAGTCGACTGAAAAGTCTGTTCAGTCGACTGAACCTGTAACCCGAAAGTTTCCAGGCATGATTCAGTCGACTAAATACTCTGTTCAGTCGACTGAAACTGGAAACAGAAAGTTTCCTGAACCTGGAAAATTTCCAGGCACAAGGTCAGTCGACTGAAAACTCTGTTCAGTCGACAGAACCTGTTGTTTGAGTCCATTTTGCCTTTTTGGATTGAATTTCCAATTTAAATCGATTCGTGATGATCCTATTTGTTGTTATCATTTATTATGACTTTGATGACTCCTTTTTAGGGATTTTTGAATATCTATTTCGATGGATTCTTTATCGGTTTCTTTGGATTTTATTCACATCTTCGTATGTGAATTTTAGTGATTGATTGTTCCTACAATCTTCTTTGTGATTTGTCACTTTAAAAATATAAAGGTTTCGATACTAATAGTAAATATCAAAACTCTTTCTTCAAATGATTTCAACACTATTTTATTACAAAGCTCGTTTTCTCAAACCGATTTCCAATCTATTAGTATATACAAACCTTTACCTCACTCGTATGAGAAATCTAATTAAACGACTTAGTAAAACAAGTGGTATGAAACGCTTGCGTTTACTTCGTCGGTTAATTCTTGGACTTGTTCGATTGAATCTCTTGTGACAATTTTGTAGTGGAGATCTATAATTTGTTCATAAATATTTAAGTTAAGCTAGTGGTTATGGGACATGAAGCTAAGCTCATATATTTACTAGCTTACTGTAATTGACACTTCTTGATGATCATGACGATCATTTTTGTGATTTAGACTAGCAATGTGCGATGTCTCTTTGTCTACGAGGGAGATTAAACCCCGTTTTTGTGAGTTTCAACTCACATATGTGGGGTAGCGCCCCATGGTCTTCGGGCCGTTCGTGTGTCAAAAATTAATGGCTAGCTACCAGGAGATAGCGCCCCGTTCGTGTGATACATATGTTGGTGAGTTTTCATACTCCCGTTCGTGTGATAGGCCTCCCCCTATTTTGTGTGATTTCTGGATTTCGTGTGTCGAATTCTGGAACTTTCTTCTTCACCTATTTTTGTGATTTCCATTGATAAGTTTTATCAATTTTTGTGCATAGGTGAATTCGTGTGTCATTGTCTGGATTTCTTGAGATGATTTCTAGAATTTGTGCTTCACCAATTTTCGTGATTTCCATTGATAAGTTTTATCAATATTTGTGCATTGGTGAATTAGTGTGTCATTGACTTTTGTGATTGACATTGATATAATCGTCAATATTTATGGTTTGGTGAACGAAATAAGGAGTATCACATTTTCTTTGATTCTTGTGTAGATTTGGTGATATTGATTAATCTCTTGTTGATTTTCAATTACTTAGATATATCACAGCTTGGCATTGTGATTATTTTGCGTTTAGTCATATCTCTTATTCTACATCGTTTCACCTGATATTTATAGTTAGACTGATCCGTTTATTATTTTCTTATTAAATAATACTCGGGTCAGACCGAGATGTTACAGGTGCTTCAGCTTGACTTCTCACTTGGGATTGATTTCTCTGACTTTTGGCTAACTACTTAGATTAGTAGTTTATTTTGTTGTATACACTTGAGATATAGACTCATAGTTGTATTCTTTCGTATATCACGTGTTGCTATTCTTTTGTATTATTGTGGGTCTTTTTGACCACTACTCTGATATACACTTTCATGTGTTAATTATATATTCATATCTTCTTCCGCCTTTGTGATATGAATTATCTGTGAATGATTTGTGTTATGCTTATTTCTATATTTGTTTCCGAAGATTACTATAGCCACTGTGTAGTAGCTTTGAGTTTGTGTCGGTATGTCGGATTTCCTCTTGTGATGAAAAGATATATTTTTATCTGGCATATCGGTTCTCGTCCAAAGCAATTACATGGATGGTCGCTCCTCAACAGCCTTATTCTCCGTGCTAGTTGACAGCATTGCTCCGTAGTGTTCTTGGCTAGCGTGGGTATAGAGATGGTGCATCACAGCTTGGTATCAAAGCCAAACTTCGGAACAATATGGAATATTATAACAAGGATCATCGTCCTAAGTCCATCTTAGGAGTCATGCTTTAGGATTTACTTCGAGTCTTCGTACCGATTCATCCTATTTTCTTTTATGATTCCTTGTTTTATCTATCAAGATTGCTTGATATTCATTAGTGAATAATCTTCTCCTTGTTCTTCTTTCTTTCTAAAGGAAGAGAAATGTCTAGACCAGGCCGCCCCAGAGCCATACCATCTAGCACTCCGCCCCAGGATGGAGTTTTTATGACTGCTCAACAGCTTCTTGATTTAGTGACGAATGCTCAAGCAGCTGGAGCTAACCCGGAACCTACTCACCCAAAGTCGGGATTTGCACGCTTGTGCAGCGATTACACTAATTTGGGTGGGGAGCCATTCAAAGGTTCCGAAACTATTATTCAAGTACAGGCTTGGCTAAGGTCATGCGATCGAATCTTTTCTCGCATGAATCTTATTGACCTTCACCGAGTTCAGGTGGCCTCTAGTATGCTCCGAGAAAGAGCATTGGAATGGTAGAGCTTCTTATTTCTGAGATTAATGAAGCGGATCTCACCTGGGAGCAATTCCGGGAACGCTTCGAGTTGAAATTTGTACCAGAAGCAGAGAAAGTGACATTGGCTCGACAATTTATAGACCTTGTTCAAGGTGAGTCCTCCGTGACTGATTACGTCGCCTCCTTCGAGTCGCTTTCCAAATATGGGGTTGAATACATCAACACCCCTTTAAAGAAGAACCAGAGGTTCGTCTATGGCTTAAACAAAAATCTCAAGAAGCCATTACTTCTAAAATTAGAAGTTTCTTTCGACCAACTCGTTAATATCGCTCTTCGTCTTGAAGTGGCGGATAGGGAGAATGATGTTGAAGTGGTGGGTTCCAAACCAAACTTCAACAACAAGAAGAGGCCAAACAAATTCAAAGGCCCTTATCCCAATAAGAAAGGGAGGCAAGCAACTCCTGTTGAAAAGACCTTTTCCTCTACTCAAGGGAAATGCTATAATTGTGGTTCGAAAGACCATTTTGCGAACAAGTGTTCAAAGCCTTGTACTTGTCGCTATTGCAAAAGCCCGGACCATTTTATGCATGTATGTCCCAAACTTCAAAATATGAAGGAGGGAAAGCTTAATGTTGCTCAACCCCTGGCAACACATCTCGTGGCCAAGGTATTTCTTATTCTATTCTGGATGGAATTATTTTATTTCGTGATCATCCTATTCGAGTTCTTTTTGATACGGGTGCGTCCCATTCTTTTATATCAAAAGAACTTGTTGATACTTTTTCTTTGGATGTTTTATGTTTAATGACTTCTTTGAGAATTGCGAATCCGGTTGGTGGATCCGCGACAATCAGTTTATTGTGTAAAGATGTCGAGATTATTTTGTGTGATTTTTCTTTCCGAGCTGATTTGCATGATATGCGCTACTTAGGCTTTGGAATGATTTTGGGAATGGATTGGCTTAACCGTTATGAAGCTCATATCCTATGTCCTGAGCGGATTATTCATCTTCGACATCCTCAATCTGTTAAGCAGATTTCAATTAATCTTAAAGATTCGGATTCCATCTTGCTTGCATCTTCATATTCTTTAAATCCTAGTGATGACGATAATGATGATGAGGAAGATATAATTTTATTATTCACGTTGTTCGTGAATTTTCCGACATATTTGATCCCGTTTTAGGATTACCACCTAAGCGAGCAATTGAGTTCAGAATTAATCTCATTCCTGGAGCTCTACCTATCACTCGTCCTCCTTATCGCATGTCTAATAAAGAAAATAAGGAGATGCGCAAACAATTATCCGAATTAGAGACGAAGCAATTTATTCGCTCTAGTTCCTCGCCTTGGGGAGCTTCAGCTATTTTTGTGAAGAAATCCGATGGTACACTTAGACTTTGCGTTGACTACCGCAAGCTTAATGATCTTACTGTCAAAAACAAATATCCTTTACCTCGGATTAATGATCTATTCGATCAACTTAGTGGTGCTGGAGTCTTTTCACAATTAGACTTAGCTACTGGATTTCATCAGCTTCGTATAGCAGAGGATAGCATTCCTTTGACATCGTTCCGTACTCGTTATGGATCTTATGAATGGCTTGTTATGCCATTTGGTCTAACGAATGCTCCGGCTTATTTCGTTGACCTTATGAATAGAGTTTTCAAAGACTTCCTTGATCGGTTTGTTCTCATCTTCATTGATGATATTCTTGTGTATTCAAAAACTGAGGAGGAACATGAGAAGCATCTTCGGATTGTGTTGGAAACTCTTAGGAGTAATCAATTGAAAGCAAAATTTTCTAAATTCCACTTTTGGCAATCTCGTGTAAAGTTTCTCGGTCATATTATTTCCGAATCCGGAATTTCCGTGGATCCTTCAAAGATTGAAGCGATTCAAGATTGGAAAACACCTGAGAGTGTGACTGAAATCCGCAGCTTTCTCGGATTGGCGGGCTATTACCGTCGTTTTATTAAAGACTTTTCTAAGATTGTCGTGCCTCTCACTAGCTTGACGAAGAAAGGAGTTAAATGCATTTGGTCGGACAAATGTGAAGCCTCTTTTCAGAAATTGAAAGAACTCCTTTCCGATGCTCCTATTCTTGTTATCCCCGAGGGGAATCAAGATTTCGTTTTTTATACCAATGCTAGTCGCATTGGTTTGGGTGCCGTTCTTATGCATAAAGAACGTGTTATTGCTTATGCTTCAAGGCAATTGAAGCCGGTCGAGACTAGATATGCCACACATGATTTAGAGCTCGCGGCTATTGTTTTCGCTCTTCGAATTTGGCGTCATTATCTATTGGGGGAGAAATTTATTCTTTATACCGATCATATGTATTTGAAGTATTTATTCTCTCAAAAGGAACTTAATTTGCGTCAACAGCGATGGCTCGAATTTGTTGCACCGTATGATCTTGATATCCTTTATACTCCCGGTAAGGGTAATCGTGTCGCCGATGCTCTTAGCCGCAAGCAACAAGCGGTTGTTTCCATGATGATATCCGAATGGAATGATCTCGAGATTTTATCCACTTGTGAGATTCAAGATCGTGTTTCCAATTTATGTCCTTCTCTTGTTTTATGTAGCCTTGAGGCACATCCTTCTCTTTTAGACCGCATTCTTGAAGCTCAAAGGCTAGATCCCGACTTGGCTCTTCTTGGCCAAAATTTTAAGGATAAAATTGATATTGAAGGTTTGAAAGACTTTGATATCGATTCTCGTGATGGCATTCGGAAATTTGGTAGACTTATCGTGCCAAATATTAGTGATCTTCGTAAAGATATTTTAGAAGATTCTCATCGTTCTAAATTTATCATTCATCCCGGTAGTAGTAAGATGTACGCGGATATGAAGTGACTTTATTATTGGGAGGGAATGAAACTTGACATCGCTAACTTCGTTAAGCGTTGCATTACTTGCCAACTCGTTAAGGCCGAGCATCAAAGGCCCGGTGGGTTATTGCAACCTTTAAAAATTCCAATTTGGAAGTGGGACCAAATTTCCATGGATTTTATAGATGGCCTTCCCCGTTCTCGTTCGGGTCATGATAGCTTATGGGTGATTGTTGACAGACTTACTAAATCCGCCCATTTTATTCCTGTTCGGTCTAACCGAACCGTACCTCTTTTGGCCAAACTTTTTATTAAAGAAATTGTTAAATTGCATGGAGTTTCTACTTCTATTGTTAGTGATTGTGATCCATTGTTTACTAGTGGATTTTGGAAGAGTCTTCAAAAAGCTTTAGGAACGAAGCTTAATTTTAGCATCGCTTATCATCCTCAGTCCGATGGACAAACCGAGCGTGTGAATCAAACTCTTGAAGATCTTCTTCGTGCATGTGTTCTTGATTTTGGCGGAAGTTGGGAAGATCATATTTCACTTGTTGAATTTTCCTATAATAATAGCTTCCAATCTAGTATTGGTATGGCGTCTTTCGAGGCACTCTATGGAAGGCCATGCCGATCTCCTTCTTGTTGGCTTGAGGCCGGTGAGTAATTGGTTTTAGGTCCAGATCTTATTCGTGATTCCACAGAAAAGATTGAACTTATTCGACATAGGATGAAAGAAGCCCAGAGTAGACAAAAATCCTATGCCGATAACCGGAGAAGGAAGTTAGAGTTTTCTGTGGGAGATCTTGTGTTCATTCGTGTGTCACCTATGAAAGGTGTTGTGCGTTTCAGTCGATCGGGAAAGTTAGCGCCTCGATATATTGGGCCATTTCCTATCACTGAACGTATTGGTTCCATGGCATATCGCCTTTTATTACCGGCTCAATTTTCTGCTATCCATGACGTGTTTCACGTTTCTCAACTTCGGAAGTGTCTTCGAGATTCCGATTCTATTCTTGAGCCCGGTGTTGTGGAAGAGATTGAAGTTTCGCCTAATTTAACTTATGAGCAACATCCTATTCGTATCATTGCTTCGGAGGTCAAACGACTTCGAAATAAAAATGTTCCTCTTGTTAAAGTTCAATGGTCCTCAAATCCTAAGGATTGTTCTTGGGAATCTAGGGAATTCATCGAGCGAACTCATCCGGATTTACTCTCTCGTGCTCTTTAAGGTGAACTTCTTATTTTGAATTTCTTCTTTTGTGTTGATATGCATCTATGGTTGTTACTATTAGTTCATTTATTCCTTATGATTGCGTGGACGCAATTTCTTTAAGGAGGGGAGTCTGTAACAACCCGCATATGTTATGATTTATATATTTATATGTTTTATTTAAATATGGCATCGTAGTCGGATTTTAGTCCGAAAAGCTACTTTTTGCATACGGTCGAATTAGGACTCGGGACCACTCCCATTGAGTTTAAAATGCCGTTTGCGACCTTTTTGAGTATAAGCTTCGATAAGTTTGGAGAAAGTTGAATTTTGCTACTTTTTCACTTAGGGTTTTGATTTGGGCTGAGCCCACTTATGTATTCAGTCCCAACCCCACTCCTCCTCATTTTCTTCCTTTCTATTTTCCTTTTTACTCAAGCTTTAGAAACAATGGTGGGGGAGATGAGAAATTAAAACTCAAGCCCTAGTTTTCCTTTGCAAATCAAGTTCTAGCTCCAAACTAAAAGAAGAACCCATTGGTAAGCTTCTCTTCTTCTTCTCCAACTCAATCTCTTATCAATTTCAGAAATTCCTAAACCTAACTTTGGGAATGTTCTTCTTTTAAAGCTTAGAATCAAGCTTCTTGAGTTGGATTTGAAGAGTGGTTGATTCTCCTTTGCTTCCAAGCATCTTCTTCAATCGTTTGGGTTCAAAGGTGAGATTTTTATCTCACATCTATGACTATAATTATCTTTGGTTGCTGGGTATGAATTCCTAACACTTCTTCATGTGCATTTGCTCTTGATTTGGATTGGTTTTGTGAATATTCCAATTTTTGGGTTTTTAAGTCAAATCTGTGTGAAAATCCTTATATGGATGTTTGATCGTGCTTTTGGTGATGCATCGAGGAGCATATGGGGCCGGGTTGCCGATTGGCATAAACCCTTAGAGCCAATGTTCGTCCGCTTGCATTTTGAAAGAGTTTGCTCTTCATTTGGATAGGCTGAAAAACAGCCCAGGCAAGATTCATTCGACTGAAAAGTCTGTTCAGTCGACTGAACCTGGAACCCGAAAATTTCTAGGCATGATTCAGTCGACTGAATACTCTGTTCAGTCGACTGAAACTGGAAACAGAAAGTTTTCTGAACCTGGAAAATTTCCAGGCACAGGGTCAGTCGACTGAAAACTCTGTTCAGTCGATTGAACCTGCTGTTTGAGTCCATTTTGCCTTTTTGGATTGAATTTCCAATTTAAATCGATTCGTGATGATCCTATTTGTTGTTATCATTTATTATGACTTTGATGACTCCTTTTTAGGGATTTTTGAATATCTATTTCGATGGATTCTTTATCGGTTTCTTTGGATTTTATTCACATCTTCATATGTGAATTTTAGTGATTGATTGTTCCTACAATCTTCTTTGTGATTTGTCACTTTAAAAATATAAAGGTTTCGATACTAATAGTAAATATCAAAACTCTTTCTTCAAATGATTTCAACACTATTTTATTACAAAGCTCGTTTTCTCAAACCGATTTCCAATCTATTAGTATATACAAACCTTTACCTCACTCATATGAGAAATCTAATTAAACGACTTAGTAAAACAAGTGGTATGAAACGCTTGCGTTTACTTCGTCGGTTAATTCTTGGACTTGTTCGATTGAATCTCTTGTGACAATTTTCTAGTGGAGATCTAGAATTTGTTCGTAAATATTTAAGTTAAGCTAGTGGTTATGGGACATGAAGCTAAGCTCATATATTTACTAGCTTACTGTAATTGACACTTCTTGATGATCATGACGATCATTTTGGTGATTTAGACTAGCAATGTGCGATGTCTCTTTGTCTACGAGGGAGACTAAACCCCGTTTGTGTGAGTTTCAACTCACATATGTGGGGTAGCGCCCCATGGTCTTCGGGCCGTTCGTGTGTCAAAAATTAATGGCTAGCTACCATGAGATAGCGTCTCGTTCGTGTGATACATATGTTGGTGAGTTTTCATGCTCCCGTTCGTGTGATAGGCCTCCCCCTATTTTGTGTGATTTCTGGATTTCGTGTGTCGAATTCTGGAACTTTCTTCTTCACCTATTTTTGTGATTTCCATTGATAAGTTTTATCAATTTTTGTGCATAGGTGAATTCGTGTGTCATTGTCTGGATTTCTTGAGATGATTTCTAGAATTTGTGCTTCACCAATTTTCGTGATTTTCATTGATAAGTTTTATCAATATTTATGCATTGGTGAATTAGTGTGTCATTGACTTTTGTGATTGACATTGATATAATCGTCAATATTTATGGTTTGGTGAACGAAATAAGGAGTATGACATTTTCTTTGATTCTTGTGTAGATTTGGTGATATTGATTAATCTCTTGTTGATTTTCAATTACTTAGATATATCACAGCTTGGCATTGTGATTATTTTGTGTTTAGTCATATCTCTTATTCTATATCATTTCACCTGATGTTTATAGTTAGACTGATCCGTTTATTATTTTCTTATTAAATAATACTCGGGTCAGACCGAGATGTTACAGGTGCTTCAGCTTGACTTCTCACTTGGGATTGATTTCTCTGACTTTTGGCTAACTACTTAGATTAGTAGTTTATTTTTTTGTATACACTTGAGATATAGACTCATAGTTATATTCTTTCGTATAGCACGTGTTGCTATTCTTTTGTATTATTGTGGGTCTTTTTGACCACTACTCTGATATACACTTTCATGTGTTAATTATATATTCATATCTTCTTCCGCCTTTGTGATATGAATTATCTGTGAATGATTTGTGTTATGCTTATTTCTATATTTGTTTCCGAAGATTACTATAGCCACTGTGTAGTAGCTTTGAGTTTGTGTCGGTATGTCGGATTTCCTCTTGTGATGAAAAGTTATATTTTTATCTGGCATATCGGTTCTTGTCCAAAGCAATTACACGGATGGTCGCCCCTCAATGGCCTTATTCTCCGTGCTAGTTGACAGCATTAGCGTGGGTATAGAGGTGGGGCGTCACAGCTTGGTATCAAATCCAAACTTCGGAACAATATGGAATATTATAACAAGGATCATCGTCCTAAGTCCATCTTAGGAGTCGTGCTTTAGGATTTACTTCGAGTCTTCGTACCGATTCATCCTATTTTCTTTTATGATTCCTTGTTTTATCTATCAAGATTGCTTGATATTCATTAGTGAATAATCTTCTCCTTGTTCTTCTTTCTTTCTAAAGGAAGAGAAATGTCTAGACCAGGCCGCCCCAGAGCCGTACCATCTAGCACTCCGCCCCAGGATGGAGTTTTTATGACTGCTCAACAGCTTCTTGATTTAGTGACAAATGCTCAAACAGCTGGAGCTAACCCGGAACCTACTCACCCAAAGTCGGGATTTGCACGCTTGTGCAGCGATTACACTAATTTGGGTGGGGAGCCATTCAAAGGTTCCGAAACTATTATTGAAGTACAGGCTTGGCTAAGGTCATGCGATCGAGTCTTTTCTCGCATGAATCTTATTGACCTTCACCGAGTTCAGGTGGCCTCTAGTATGCTTCGAGAAAGAGCATTGGAATGGTAGAGCTTCTTATTTCTGAGATTAATGAAGCAGATCTCACCTGGGAGCAATTCCGGGAACGCTTCGAGTTGAAATTTGTACCAGAAGCAGAGAAAGTGACATTGGCTCGACGATTTATAGACCTTGTTCAAGGTGAGTCCTCCGTGACTGATTACGTCGCCTCCTTCAAGTCGCTTTCCAAATATGGGGTTGAATACATCAACACCCATTTAAAGAAAAACCAGAGGTTCGTCTATGGCTTAAACAAAAATCTCAAGAATCCATTACTTCTAAAATTAGAAGTTTCTTTCGACCAACTCGTTAATATCGCTCTTCGTCTTGAAGAGGCGGATAGGGAGAATGATGTTGAAGTGGTGGGTTCCAAACCAAACTTCAACAACAAGAAGAGGCCAAACAAATTCAAAGGCCCTTATCCCAATAAGAAAGGGAGGCAAGCAACTCCTGTTGAAAGACCTTTTCCTCTACTCAAGGGAAATGCTATAATTGTGGTTCGAAAGACCATTTTGCGAACAAGTGTTCAAAGCCTCGTACTTGTCGCTATTGCAAAAGCCCGGACCATTTTATGCATGTATGTCCCAAACTTCAAAATATGAAGGAGGGAAAGCTTAATGTTGCTCAAGCCCCTGGCAACACATCTCGTGGCCAAGGTATTTCTCATTCTATTCTGGATGGAATTATTTTATTTCGTGATCATCCTATTCGAGTTCTTTTTGATACGGGTGCGTCCCATTCTTTTATATCAAAAGAACTTGTTGATACTTTTTCTTTGGATGTTTTATGTTTAATGACTTCTTTGAGAATTGCGAATCCGGTTGGTGGATCTGCGACAATCAGTTTATTGTGTAAAGATGTCGAGATTATTTTGTGTGATTTTTCTTTCCGAGCTGATTTGCATGTTATGCGCTACTTAGGCTTTGGAATGATTTTGGGAATGGATTGGCATAGCCGTTATGAAGCTCATATCCTATGTCCTGAGCGGACTATTCATCTTCGACATCCTCAATCTGTTAAGCAGATTTCAATTAATCTTAAAGATTCGGATTCCAGCTTGCTTGCATCTTTATATTCTTTAAATCCTAGTGATGACGATAATGATGATGAGGAAGATATAATTTCTATTATTCACGTTGTTCGTGAATTTTCCAACATATTTGATCCCGTTTTAGGATTACCACCTAAGCGAGCAATGGAGTTCAGAATTAATCTCATTCCTGGAGCTCTACCTATCACCCGTCCTCCTTATCGCATGTCTAATAAAAAAAATAAGGAGATGCACAAACAATTATCCGAATTGGAGACGAATCAATTTATTCGCTCTAGTTCCTCGCCTTGGGGAGCTTCAGCTATTTTTGTGAAGAAATCCGATGGTACACTTAGACTTTGCGTTGACTACCGCAAGCTTAATGATCTTACTGTCAAAAACAAATATCCTTTACCTCGGATTAATGATCTATTCGATCAACTTAGTGGTGCTGGAGTCTTTTCACAATTAGACTTAGCTACTGGATTTCATCAGCTTCGTATAGCAGAGGATAGCATTCCTTTGACATCGTTCCGTACTCGTTATGGATCTTATGAATGGCTTGTTATGCCATTTGGTCTAACGAATGCTCCGGCTTATTTCGTTGACCTTATGAATAGAGTTTTCAAAGACTTCCTTGATCGGTTTGTTCTCATCTTCATTGATGATATTCTTGTGTATTCAAAAACTGAGGAGGAACATGAGAAGCATCTTCGGATTGTGTTGGAAACTCTTAGGAGTAATCAATTGAAAGCAAAATTTTCTAAATGCCACTTTTGGCAATCTCGTGTAAAGTTTCTCGGTCATATTATTTCCGAATCGGGAATTTCTGTGGATCCTTCAAAGATTGAAGCGATTCAAGATTGAAAAACACCTGAGAGTGTGACTGAAATCCGCAGCTTTCTTGGATTGGCGGGCTATTACCGTCGTTTTATTAAATACTTTTCTAAGATTGTCGTGCCTCTCACTAGCTTGACGAAGAAAGGAGCTAAATACATTTGGTAGGACAAATGTGAAGCCTCTTTTTAGAAATTGAAAGAATTCCTTTCCGATGCTCCTATTCTTGTTATTCCCGAGGGGAATCAAGATTTCGTTGTTTATACCGATGCTAGTCGCATTGGTTTGGGTGCCATTCTTATGCAAAAAGAACGTGTTATTGCTTATGCTTCAAGGCAATTGAACTCGGCCGAGACTAGATATGCCACACATGATTTAGAGCTCGCGGCTATTGTTTTCGCTCTTCGAATTTGGCGTCATTATCTATTGGGGGAGAAATTTATTCTTTATACCGATCATATGTATTTGAAGTATTTATTCTCTCAAAAGGAACTTAATTTGCATCAACAGCGATGGCTCGAATTTCTTGCACCGTATGATCTTGATATCCTTTATACTCCCGGTAAGGGTAATCGTGTCGCCGATGCTCTTAGCCGCAAGCAACAAGCGGTTGTTTCCATGATGATATCCGAATGGAATGATCTCGAGATTTTATCCACTTGTGAGATTCAAGATCATGTTTCCAATTTATGTCCTTCTCTTGTTTTATGTAGCCTTGAGGCACATCCTTCTCTTTTAGACCGCATTCTTGAAGCTCAAAGGCTAGATCCCGACTTGGCTCTTCTTGGCCAAAATTTTAAGGATAAAATTGATATTGAAGGTTTGAAAGACTTTGATATCGATTCTCGTGATGGCATTCGGAAATTTGGCAGACTTATCGTGCCAAATATTAGTGATCTTCGTAAAGATATTTTAGAAGATTCTCATCGTTCTAAATTTACCATTCATCCCGGTAGTAGTAAGATGTACGCGGATATGAAGTGACTTTATTATTGGGAGGGAATGAAACTTGACATCGCTAACTTCGTTAAGCGTTGCATTACTTGCCAACTTGTTAAGGCCGAGCATCAAAGGCCCGGTGGGTTATTCCAACCTTTAAAAATTCCAATTTGGAAGTGGGACCAAATTTCCACGGATTTTATAGATGGCCTTCCCCGTTCTCGTTCGGGTCATGATAGCTTATGGGTGATTGTTGATAGACTTACTAAATCCGCCCATTTTATTCCTGTTCGGTCTAACCGAACCGTACCTCTTTTGGCCAAACTTTTTATTAAAGAAATTGTTAAATTGCATGGAGTTCCTACTTCTATTGTTAGTGATCGTGATCCATTGTTTACTAGTGGATTTTGGAAGAGTCTTCACAAAGCTTTAGGAACGAAGCTTAATTTTAGCACCGCTTATCATCCTCAGTCCGATGGACAAACCGAGCGTGTGAATCAAACTCTTGAAGATCTTCTTCGTGCATTTGTTCTTGATTTTGGCGGAAGTTGGGAAGATCATATTTCACTTGTTGAATTTTCCTATAATAATAGCTTCCAATCTAGTATTGGTATGGCATCTTTCGAGGCACTCTATGGAAGGCCATGCCGATCTCCTTCTTGTTGGCTTGAGGCCGGTGAGTAATTGGTTTTAGGTCCAGATCTTATTCGTGATTCCACAGAAAAGATTGAACTTATTCGACATAGGATGAAAGAAGCCCAGAGTAGACAAAAATCCTATGCCGATAACCGGAGAAGGAAGTTAGAGTTTTCTGTGGGAGATCTTGTGTTCATTCGTGTGTCACCTATGAAAGGTGTTGTGAGTTTCAGTCGATCGGGAAAGTTAGCGCCTCGATATATTGGGCCATTTCCTATCACTGAACGTATTGGTTCCATGGCATATCGCCTTTTATTACCGGCTCAATTTTCTGCTATCCATGACGTGTTTCACGTTTCTCAACTTCGGAAGTGTCTTCGAGATTCCGATTCTATTCTTGAGCCCGGTGTTGTGGAAGAGATTGAAGTTTCGCCTAATTTAACTTATGAGCAACATCCTATTCGTATCATTGCTTCGGAGGTCAAACGACTTCGAAATAAAAATGTTCCTCTTGTTAAAGTTCAATGGTCCTCAAATCCTAAGGATTGTTCTTGGGAATCTAGGGAATTCATCGAGCGAACACATCCGGATTTACTCTCTCGTGCTCTTTAAGGTGAACTTCTTATTTTGAATTTCTTCTTTTGTGTTGATATGCATCTATGGTTGTTACTATTAGTTCATTTATTCCTTATGATTGCGTGGACGCAAATTCTTTAAGGAGGGGAGTCTGTAACAACCCGCATATGTTATGATTTATATATTTAAATGTTTTATTTAAATATGGTATCGTAGTCGGATTTTAGTCCGAAAAGCTACTTTTTGCATACGGTCGAATTAGGACTCGGGACCACTCCCATTGAGTTTAAAATGCCGTTTGCGACCTGTTTGAGTATAAGCTTCGATAAGTTTGGAGAAAGTTGAATTTTGCTACTTTTTCACTTAGGGTTTTGATTTGGGCTGAGCCCACTTATGTATTCAGTCCCAACCCCTCTCCTCCTCATTTTCTTCCTTTCTATTTTCCTTTTTACTCAAGCTTTAGAAACAATGGTGGGGGAGATGAGAAATTAAAACTCAAGCCCTGGTTTTCTTTTGCAAATCAAGTTCTAGCTCCAAACTAAAAGAAGAACCCATTGATAAGCTTCTCTTCTTCTTCTCCAACTCAATCTCTTATCAATTTCAGAAATTCCTAAACCTAACTTTGGGAATGTTCTTTTTTTAAAGCTTAGAATCAAGCTTCTTGAGTTGGATTTGAAGAGTGGTTGATTCTCCTTTGCTTCCAAGCATCTTCTTCAATCGTTTGGGTTCAAAGGTGAGATTTTTATCTCACATCTATGACTATAATTATCTTTGGTTGTTGGGTATGAATTCCTAACACTTCTTCATGTGCGTTTGCTCTTGATTTGGATTGGTTTTGTGAATATTCCAATTTTTGGGTTTTTAAGTCAAATCTGTGTGAAAATCCTTATATGGATGTTTGATCGTGCTTTTGGTAATGCATCGAGGAGCATATAGGGCCGGGTTGCCGATTGGCATAAACCCTTAGAGCCAATGTTCGTCCGGTTGCATTTTGAAAGAGTTTGCTATTCATTTGGATAGGCTGAAAAACAGCCCAGGCAAGATTCATTCGACTGAAAAGTCTGTTCAGTCGACTGAACCTGCAACCCGAAAGTTTCTAGACTTGATTCAGTCGACTGAATACTCTGTTCAGTCGACTGAAACTGGAAACAGAAAGTTTCCTGAACCTGGAAAATTTCCAGGCACAGGGTCAGTAGACTGAAAACTCTGTTCAGTCGACTGAACCTGCTGTTTGAGTCCATTTTGACTTTTTGGAGTGAATTTCCAATTTAAATCGATTCGTGATGATCCTATTTTTTGTTATCATTTATTATGACTTTGATGACTCCTTTTTAGGGATTTTTGAATATCTATTTCGATGGATTCTTTATCGGTTTCTTTGGATTTTATTCACATCTTCGTATGTTAATTTTAGTGATTGATTGTTCCTACAATCTTCTTTGTGATTTGTCACTTTAAAAATATAAAGGTTTCGATACTAATAGTAAATATCAAAACTCTTTCTTCAAATGGTTTCAACACTATTTTATTACAAAGCTCGTTTTCTCAAACCGATTTCCAATCTATTAGTATATACAAACCTTTACCTCACTCGTATGAGAAATCTAATTAAACGACTTAGTAAAACAAGTGGTATGAAACGTTTGTGTTTATTTCGTCGGTTAATTCTTGGACTTGTTCGATTGAATCTCTTGTGACAATTTTCTAGTGGAGATCTACAATTTGTTCGTAAATATTTAAGTTAAGCTAGTGGTTATGGGACATGAAGCTAAGCTCATATATTTACTAGCTTACTGTAATTGACACTTCTTGATGATCATGACGATCATTTTTGTGATTTAGACTAGCAATGTGCGATGTCTCTTTGTCTACGAGGGAGACTAAACCCCGTTTGTGTGAGTTTCAACTCACATATGTGGGGTAGCGCCCCATGGTCTTCGGGCCGTTCGTGTGTCAAAAATTAATGGCTAGCTACCATGAGATAGCGTCTCGTTCGTGTGATACATATGTTGGTGAGTTTTCATGCTCCCGTTCGTGTGATAGGCCTCCCCCTATTTTGTGTGATTTCTGGATTTCGTGTGTCGAATTCTGGAACTTTCTTCTTCACCTATTTTTGTGATTTCCATTGATAAGTTTTATCAATTTTTGTGCATAGGTGAATTCGTGTGTCATTGTCTGGATTTCTTGAGATGATTTCTAGAATTTGTGCTTCACCAATTTTCGTGATTTTCATTGATAAGTTTTATCAATATTTATGCATTGGTGAATTAGTGTGTCATTGACTTTTGTGATTGACATTGATATAATCGTCAATATTTATGGTTTGGTGAACGAAATAAGGAGTATGACATTTTCTTTGATTCTTGTGTAGATTTGGTGATATTTATTAATCTCTTGTTGATTTTCAATTACTTAGATATATCACAGCTTGGCATTGTGATTATTTTGTGTTTAGTCATATCTCTTATTCTATATCATTTCACCTGATGTTTATAGTTAGACTGATCCGTTTATTATTTTCTTATTAAATAATACTCGGGTCAGACCGAGATGTTACAGGTGCTTCAGCTTGACTTCTCACTTGGGATTGATTTCTCTGACTTTTGGCTAACTACTTAGATTAGTAGTTTATTTTTTTGTATACACTTGAGATATAGACTCATAGTTATATTCTTTCGTATAGCACGTGTTGCTATTCTTTTGTATTATTGTGGGTCTTTTTGACCACTACTCTGATATACACTTTCATGTGTTAATTATATATTCATATCTTCTTCCGCCTTTGTGATATGAATTATCTGTGAATGATTTGTGTTATGCTTATTTCTATATTTGTTTCCGAAGATTACTATAGCCACTGTGTAGTAGCTTTGAGTTTGTGTCGGTATGTCGGATTTCCTCTTGTGATGAAAAGTTATATTTTTATCTGGCATATCGGTTCTTGTCCAAAGCAATTACACGGATGGTCGCTCCTCAATGGCCTTATTCTCCGTGCTAGTTGACAGCATTAGCGTGGGTATAGAGGTGGGGCGTCACAGCTTGGTATCAAATCCAAACTTCGGAACAATATGGAATATTATAACAAGGATCATCGTCCTAAGTCCATCTTAGGAGTCGTGCTTTAGGATTTACTTCGAGTCTTCGTACCGATTCATCCTATTTTCTTTTATGATTCCTTGTTTTATCTATCAAGATTGCTTGATATTCATTAGTGAATAATCTTCTCCTTGTTCTTCTTTCTTTCTAAAGGAAGAGAAATGTCTAGACCAGGCCGCCCCAGAGCCGTACCATCTAGCACTCCGCCCCAGGATGGAGTTTTTATGACTGCTCAACAGCTTCTTGATTTAGTGACGAATGCTCAAACAGCTGGAGCTAACCCGGAACCTACTCACCCAAAGTCGGGATTTGCACGCTTGTGCAGCGATTACACTAATTTGGGTTGGGAGCCATTCAAAGGTTCCGAAACTATTATTGAAGTACAGGCTTGGCTAAGGTCATGTGATCGAGTCTTTTCTCGCATGAATCTTATTGACCTTCACCGAGTTCAGGTGGCCTCTAGTATGCTTCGAGAAAGAGCATTGGAATGGTAGAGCTTCTTATTTCTGAGATTAATGAAGCGGATCTCACCTGGGAGCAATTCCGGGAACGCTTCGAGTCGAAATTTGTACCAGAAGCAGAGAAAGTGACATTGGCTCGACGATTTATAGACCATGTTCAAGGTGAGTCCTCCGTGACTGATTACGTCGCCTCGTTCGAGTCTCTTTCCAAATATGGGGTTGAATACATCAACACCCCTTTAAAGAAGAACCAGAGGTTCGTCTATGGCTTAAACAAAAATCTCAAGAAGCCATTACTTCTAAAATTAGAAGTTTCTTTCGACCAACTCGTTAATATCGCTCTTCGTCTTGAAGAGGCGGATAGGGAGAACGATGTTGAAGTGGTGGGTTCCAAACCAAACTTCAACAACAAGAAGAGGCCAAACAAATTCAAAGGCCCTTATCCCAATAAGAAAGGGAGGCAAGCAACTCCTGTTGAAAAGACCTTTTCCTCTACTCAAGGGAAATGCTAAAATTGTGGTTTGAAAGACCATTTTGCGAACAAGTGTTCAAAGCCTCATACTTGTCGCTATTGCAAAAGCCCGGACCATTTTATGCATGTATGTCCCAAACTTCAAAATATGAAGGAGGGAAAGCTTAATGTTGCTCAAGCCCCTGGCAACACATCTCGTGGCCAAGGTATTTCTCATTCTATTCTGGATGGAATTATTTTATTTCGTGATCATCCGATTCGAGTTCTTTTTGATACGGGTGCGTCCCATTCTTTTATATCAAAAGAACTTGTTGATACTTTTTCTTTGGATGTTTTATGTTTAATGACTTCTTTGAGAATTGCGAATCCGGTTGGTGGATCTGCGACAATCAGTTTATTTTGTAAAGATGTCGAGATTATTTTGTGTGATTTTTCTTTCCGAGCTGATTTGCATGTTATGCGCTACTTAGGCTTTGGAATGATTTTGGGAATGGATTGGCTTAACCGTTATGAAGCTCATATCCTATGTCCTGAGCGGACTATTCATCTTCGACATCCTCAATCTGTTAAACAGATTTCAATTAATCTTAAAGATTCGGATTCCAGCTTGCTTGCATCTTTATATTCTTTAAATCCTAGTGATGACGATAATGATGATGAGGAAGATATAATTTCTATTATTCACGTTGTTCGTGAATTTTCCGACATATTTGATCCCGTTTTAGGATTACCTCCTAAGCGAGCAATGGAGTTCAGAATTAATCTCATTCCTGGAGCTCTACCTATCACTCGTCCTCCTTATCGCATGTCTAATAAAGAAAATAAGGAGATGCGCAAACAATTATCCGAATTGGAGACGAATCAATTTATTCGCTCTAGTTCCTCGCCTTGGGGAGCTTCAGCTATTTTTGTGAAGAAATCCGATGGTACACTTAGACTTTGCGTTGACTACCACAAGCTTAATGATCTTACTGTCAAAAACAAATATCCTTTACCTCAGATTGATGATCTATTCGATCAACTTAGTGGTGCTAGAGTTTTTTCACAATTAGACTTAGCTACTGGATTTCATCAGCTTCGTATAGCAGAGGATAGCATTCCTTTGACATCGTTCCGTACTCCTTATGGATCTTATGAATGGCTTGTTATGCCATTTGGTCTAACGAATGCTCCAGCTTATTTCGTTGACCTTATGAATAGAGTTTTCAAAGACTTCCTTGATCGGTTTGTTCTCATCTTCATTGATGATATTCTTGTGTATTCAAAAACTGAGGAGGAACATGAGAAGCATCTTCGGATTGTGTTGGAAACTCTTAGGAGTAATCAATTGAAAGCAAAATTTTCTAAATGCCACTTTTGGCAATCTCGTGTAAAGTTTCTCGGTCATATTATTTTCGAATTCGGAATTTCCATGGATCCTTCAAAGATTGAAGCGATTCAAGATTGGAAAACACCTGAGAGTGTGACTGAAATCCGTAGCTTTCTCGAATTGACGGGCTATTACCGTCGTTTTATTAAAGACTTTTCTAAGATTGTCGTGCCTCTCACTATCTTGACGAAGAAAGGAGTTAAACACATTTGGTCGGACAAATGTGAAGCCTCTTTTCAGAAATTGAAAGAACTCCTTTCCGATGCTCCTATTCTTGTTATTCCCGAGGGGAATCAAGATTTCGTTGTTTATACCGATGCAAGTCGCATTGGTTTGGGTGCCGTTCTTATGCAAAAAGAACGTGTTATTGCTTATTCTTCAAGGCAATTGAAGCCGGCCGAGACTAGATATGCCACACATGATTTAGAGATCGCGACTATTGTTTTCGCTCTTCGAATTTGGCGTCATTATCTATTGGGGGAGAAATTTATTCTTTATACCGATCATATGTATTTGAAGTATTTATTCTCTCAAAAGGAACTTAATTTGCGTCAACAGCGATGGCTCGAATTTCTTACACCGTATGATCTTGATATCCTTTATACTCCCGGTAATGGTAATCGTGTCGCCGATGCTTTTAGCCGCAAGCAACAAGCGGTTGTTTCCATGATGATATCTGAATGGAATGATCTCGATATTTTATCCACTTGTGAGATTCAAGATCGTGTTTCCGATTTATGTCCTTCTCTTGTTTTATGTAGCCTCGAGGCACATCCTTCTCTTTTAGACCGCATTCTTGAAGCTCAAAGGCTAGATCCCGACTTGGCTCTTCTTGGCCAAAATTTTAAGGATAAAATTGATATTGAAGGTTTGAAAGACTTTGATATCGATTCTCGTGATGGCATTCGGAAATTTGGTAGACTTATCGTGCCAAATATTAGTGATCTTCGTAAAGATATTTTAGAAGATTCTCATCGTTCTAAATTTACCATTCATCCCGGTAGTAGTAAGATGTACGCGGATATGAAGCGACTTTATTATTGGGAGGGAATGAAACTTGACATCGCTAACTTCGTTAAGCGTTGCATTACTTGCCAACTCGTTAAGGCCGAGCATCAAAGGCCCGGTGGGTTATTGCAACCTTTAAAAATTCCAATTTGGAAGTGGGACCAAATTTCCATGGATTTTATAGATGGCCTTCCCCGTTCTCGTTCGGGTCATGATAGCTTATGGGTGATTGTTGATAGACTTACTAAATCCGCCCATTTTATTCCTGTTCGGTCTAACCGAACCGTACCTCTTTTGGACAAACTTTTTATTAAAGAAATTATTAAATTGCATGGAGTTCCTACTTCTATTGTTAGTGATCGTGATCCATTGTTTACTAGTGGATTTTGGAAGAGTCTTCAAAAAGCTTTAGGAACGAAGCTTAATTTTAGCACCGCTTATCATCCTCAGTCCGATAGACAAACCGAGCGTGTGAATCAAACTCTTGAAGATCTTCTTCGTGCATGTGTTCTTGATTTTGGCGGAAGTTGGGAAGATCATATTTCACTTGTTGAATTTTCCTATAATAATAGCTTCCAATCTAGTATTGGTATGGCATCTTTCGAGGCACTCTATGGAAGGCCATGCCGATCTCCTTCTTATTGGCTTGAGGCCGGTGAGAAACTGGTTTTAGGTCCAGATCTTATTCGTGATTCCACAGAAAAGATTGAACTTATTCGACATAGGATGAAAGAAGCCCAGAGTAGACAAAAATCCTATGCAGATAACTGGAGAAGGAAGTTAGAGTTTTCTGTGGGAGATCTTGTGTTCATTCGTGTGTCACCTATGAAAGGTGTTGTGCGTTTCAGTCGATCGGGAAAGTTAGCGCCTCGATATATTGGGCCATTTCCTATCACTGAACGTATTGGTTCCATGGCATATCGCCTTTTATTACTGGCTCAATTTTCTGCTATCCATGACGTGTTTCACGTTTCTCAACTTCGGAAGTGTCTTCGAGATTCCGATTCTATTCTTGAGCCCGGTGTTGTGGAAGAGATTGAAGTTTCGCCTAATTTAACTTATGAGCAACATTCTATTCGTATCATTGCTTTGGAGGTCAAACGACTTCGAAATGAAAATGTTCCTCTTGTTAAAGTTCAATGGTCCTCAAATCCTAAGGATTGTTCTTGGGAATCTAGGGAATTCATCGAGCGAACACATCCGGATCTACTCTCTCGTGCTCTTTAAGGTGAACTTCTTATTTTGAATTTCTTCTTTTGTGTTGATATGCATCTATGGTTGTTACTATTAGTTCATTTATTCCTTATGATTGCGTGGACGCAATTTCTTTAAGGAGGAGAGTCTGTAACAACCCGCATATGTTATGATTTATATATTTAAATATTTTATTTAAATATGGTATCGTAGTCGGATTTTAGTCCGAAAAGCTACTTTTTGCATACGGTCGAATTAGGACCCGGGACCACTCCCATTGAGTTTAAAATGCCGGTTGCGACCTTTTTTAGTATAAGCTTCGATAAGTTTGGAGAAAGTTGAATTTTGCTACTTTTTCACTTAGGGTTTTGATTTGGGCTGAGCCCACTTATGTATTCAGTCCCAACCCCTCTCCTCCTCATTTTCTTCCTTTCTATTTTCCTTTTTACTCAAGCTTTAGAAACAATGGTGGGGGAGATGAGAAATTAAAACTCAAGCCCTAGTTTTCTTTTGCAAATCAAGTTCTAGCTCCAAACTAAAAGAAGAACCCATTGGTAAGCTTCTCTTCTTCTTCTCCAACTTAATCTCTTATCAATTTCAGAAATTCCTAAACCTAACTTTGGGAATGTTCTTCTTTTAAAGCTTAGAATCAAGCTTCTTGAGTTGGATTTGAAGAGTGGTTGATTCTCCTTTGCTTTCAAGCATCTTCTTCAATCGTTTGGGTTCAAAGGTGGTATTTTTATCTCACATCTATGACTATAATTATCTTTGGTTGTTGGGTATGAATTCCTAACACTTCTTCATGTGCATTTGCTCTTGATTTGGAGTGGTTTTGTGAATATTCCAATTTTTGGGTTTTTAAGTCAAATCTGTGTGAAAATCCTTATATGGATGTTTGATCGTGCTTTTGGTAATGCATCGAGGAGCATATAGGTCCGGGTTGCCGATTGGCATAAACCCTTAGAGCCAATGTTCGTCCGGTTGCATTTTGAAAGAGTTTGCTCTTCATTTGGATAGGCTGAAAAACAGCCCAGGCAAGATTCATTCGACTGAAAAGTCTGTTCAGTCGACTGAATCTGGAACCCGAAAGTTTCTAGGCATGATTCAGTCGACTGAATACTTTGTTCAGTCGACTGAAACTGGAAACAGAAAGTTTCCTGAACTTGGAAAATTTCCAGGCACAGGGTCAGTCGACTGAAAACTCTGTTCAGTCGACTGAACCTGCTGTTTGAGTCCATTTTGCCTTTTTGGATTGAATTTCCAATTTAAATCGATTCGTGATGATCCTATTTGTTGTTATCATTTATTATGACTTTGATGACTCCTTTTTAGGGATTTTTGAATATTTATTTCGATGGATTCTTTATCGGTTTCTTTGGATTTTATTCACATCTTCGTATGTGAATTTTAGTGATTGATTGTTCCTACAATCTTCTTTGTGATTTGTCACTTTAAAAATATAAAGGTTTCGATACTAATAGTAAATATCAAAACTCTTTCTTCAAATGATTTCAACACTATTTTATTACAAAGCTCGTTTTCTCAAACCGATTTCCAATCTATTAGTATATACAAACCTTTACCTCACTCGTATGAGAAATCTAATTAAACGACTTAGTAAAACAAGTGGTATGAAACGCTTGCGTTTACTTCGTCGGTTAATTCTTGGACTTGTTCGATTGAATCTCTTGTGACAATTTTCTAGTGGAGATCTACAATTTGTTCGTAAATATTTAAGTTAAGCTAGTGGTTATGGGACATGAAGCTAAGCTCATATATTTACTAGCTTACTGTAATTGACACTTCTTGATGATCATGACGATCATTTTTGTGATTTAGACTAGCAATGTGCGATGTCTCTTTGTCTACGAGGGAGACTAAACCCCGTTTGTGTGAGTTTCAACTCACATATGTGGGGTAGCGCCCCATGGTCTTCGGGCCGTTCGTGTGTCAAAAATTAATGGCTAGCTACCATGAGATAGCGTCTCGTTCGTGTGATACATATGTTGGTGAGTTTTCATGCTCCCGTTCGTGTGATAGGCCTCCCCCCTATTTTGTGTGATTTCTGGATTTCGTGTGTCGAATTCTGGAACTTTCTTCTTCACCTATTTTTGTGATTTCCATTGATAAGTTTTATCAATTTTTGTGCATAGGTGAATTCGTGTGTCATTGTCTGGATTTCTTGAGGTGATTTCTAGAATTTGTGCTTCACCAATTTTCGTGATTTCCATTGATAAGTTTTATCAATATTTGTGCATTGGTGAATTAGTGTGTCATTGACTTTTGTGATTGGCATTGATATAATCGTCAATATTTATGGTTTGGTGAACGAAATAAGGAGTATGACATTTTCTTTGATTCTTGTGTAGATTTGGTGATATAGATTAATCTCTTGTTGATTTTCAATTACTTAGATATATCACAGCTTGGCATTGTGATTATTTTATGTTTAGTCATATCTCTTATTCTATATCATTTCACCTGATATTTATAGTTAGACTGATCCGTTTATTATTTTCTTATTAAATAATACTCGGGTCAGATCGAGATGTTACAGGTGCTTCAGCTTGACTTCTCACTTGGGATTGATTTCTCTGACTTTTGGCTAACTACTTAGATTAGTAGTTTATTTTTTTGTATACACTTGAGATATAGACTCATAGTTGTATTCTTTCGTATAGCACGTGTTGCTATTCTTTTGTATTATTGTGGGTCTTTTTGACCACTACTCTGATATACACTTTCATGTGTTAATTATATATTCATATCTTCTTCCGCCTTTGTGATATGAATTATCTGTGAATGATTTGTGTTATGCTTATTTCTATATTTGTTTCCGAAGATTACTATAGCCACTGTGTAGTAGCTTTGAGTTTGTGTCGGTATGTCGGATTTCCTCGTGTGATGAAAAGTTATATGTTTATCTGGCATATCGGTTCTCGTCCAAAGCAATTACACGGATGGTCGCTCATCAACAGCCTTATTCTCCGTGCTAGTTGACAGCATTACTCCGTAGTGTTCTTGGCTAGCGTGGGTATAGAGGTGGGGCGTCACAGCTTGGTATCAAATCCAAACTTCGGAACAATATGGAATATTATAACAAGGATCATCGTCCTAAGTCCATCTTAGGAGTCGTGCTTTAGGATTTACTTCGAGTCTTCGTACCGATTCATCCTGTTTTCTTTTATGATTCCTTGTTTTATCTATCAAGATTGCTTGATATTCATTAGTGAATAATCTTCTCCTTGTTCTTCTTTCTTTCTAAAGGAAGAGAAATGTCTAGACCAGGCCGCCCTAGAGCCGTACCATCTAGCACTCCGCCCCAGGATGGAGTTTTTATGACTGCTCAACAGCTTCTTGATTTAGCGACGAATGCTCAAGCAGCTGGAGCTAACCCGGAACCTACTCACCCAAAGTCGGGATTTGCACGCTTGTGCAGCGATTACACTAATTTGGGTGGGGAGCCATTCAAAGGTTCCGAAACTATTATTGAAGTACAGGCTTGGCTAAGGTCATGCGATCGAATCTTTTCTCGCATGAATCTTGTTGACCTTCACCGAGTTCAGGTGGCCTCTAGTATGCTCCGAGAAAGAGCACTGGAATGGTAGAGCTTCTTATTTCTGAGATTAATGAAGCGGATCTCACCTGGGAGCAATTCCGGGAACGCTTCGAGTTGAAATTTGTACCAGAAGCAGAGAAAGTGACATTGGCTCGACGATTTATAGACCTTGTTCAAGGTGAGTCCTCCGTGACTGATTACGTCGCCTCCTTCGAGTCGCTTTCCAAATATGGGGTTGAATACATCAACACCCCTTTAAAGAAGAACCAGAGGTTCGTCTATGGCTTAAACAAAAATCTCAAGAAGCCATTACATCTAAAATTAGAAGTTTCTTTCGACCAACTCGTTAATATCGCTCTTCGTCTTGAAGAGGCGGATAGGGAGAATGATGTTGAAGTGGTGGGTTCCAAACCAAACTTCAACAACAAGAAGAGGCCAAACAAATTCAAAGGCCCTTATCCCAATAAGAAAGGGAGGCAAGCAACTCCTGTTGAAAAGACCTTTTCCTCTACTCAAGGGAAATGCTATAATTGTGGTTCGAAAGACCATTTTGCGAACAAGTGTTCAAAGCCTCGTACTTGTCGCTATTGCAAAAGCCCGGACCATTTTATGCATGTATGTCCCAAACTTCAAAATATGAAGGAGGGAAAGCTTAATGTTGCTCAAGCCCCTGGCAACACATCTCGTGGCCAAGGTATTTCTCATTCTATTCTGGATGGAATTATTTTATTTCGTGATCATCCTATTCGAGTTCTTTTTGATACGGGTGCGTCCCATTCTTTTATATCAAAAGAACTTGTTGATACTTTTTCTTTGGATGTTTTATGTTTAATGACTTCTTTGAGAATTGCGAATCCGGTTGGTGGATCCGCGACAATCAGTTTATTGTGTAAAGATGTCGAGATTATATTGTGTGATTTTTCTTTCCAAGCTGATTTGCATGTTATGCGCTACTTAGGCTTTGGAATGATTTTGGGAATGGATTGGCTTAACCGTTATGAAGCTCATATCATATGTCCTGAGCGGACTATTCATCTTCGACATCCTCAATCTGTTAAGCAGATTTCAATTAATCTTAAAGATTCGGATTCTAGCTTGCTTGCATCTTTATATTCTTTAAATCCTAGTGATGACGATAATGATGATGAGGAAGATATAATTTCTATTATTCACGTTGTTCGTGAATTTTCCGACATATTTGATCCCGTTTTAGGATTACCACCTAAGCGAGCAATTGAGTTCAGAATTAATCTCATTCCTGGAGCTCTACTTATCACTCGTCCTCCTTATCGCATGTCTAATAAAGAAAATAAGGAGATGAGCAAACAATTATCCGAATTGGAGACGAAGCAATTTATTCGCTCTAGTTCTTCGCCTTGGGGAGTTTCAGCTATTTTTGTGAAGAAATCTGATGGTACACTTAGACTTTGCGTTGACTACCGCAAGCTTAATGATCTTACTGTCAAAAACAAATATCCTTTACCTCGGATTGGTGATCTATTCGATCAACTTAGTGGTGCTAGAGTCTTTTCACAATTAGACTTAGCTACTGGATTTCATCAGCTTCGTATAGCAGAGGATAGCATTCCTTTGACATCGTTCCGTACTCGTTATGGATCTTATGAATGGCTTGTTATGCCATTTGGTCTAACGAATGCTCCGGCTTATTTCTTTGACCTTATGAATAGAGTTTTCAAAGACTTCCTCGATCGGTTTGTTCTCATCTTCATTGATGATATTCTTGTGTATTCAAAAACTGAGGAGGAACATGAGAAGCATCTTCGGATTGTGTTGGAAACTCTTAGGAGTAATCAATTGAAAGCAAAATTTTCTAAATGCCACTTTTGGCAATCTCGTGTAAAGTTTCTCGGTCATATTATTTCCGAATCTGGAATTTCCGTGGATCCTTCAAAGATTGAAGCGATTCAAGATTGGAAAACACCTGAGACTGTGACTAAAATCCGCAGCTTTCTCGGATTGGCGGGCTATTACCGTCGTTTTATTAAAGACTTTTCTAAGATCGTCGTGCCTCTCACTAGCTTGACGAAGAAAGGAGTTAAATACATTTGGTCGGACAAATGTGAAGCCTCTTTTCAGAAATTGAAAGGACTCCTTTCCGATGCTCCTATTCTTGTTATTCCCGAGGGGAATCAAGATTTCGTTGTTTATACCGATGCTAGTCGCATTGGTTTGGGTGCCGTTCTGATGCAAAAAGAACGTGTTATTGCTTATGCTTTAAGGCAATTGAAGCCGGCCGAGACTAGATATGCCACACATGATTTAGAGCTCGCGGCTATTGTTTTTGCTCTTCGAATTTGGCGTCATTATCTATTGGGGGAGAAATTTATTCTTTATACCGATCATATGTATTTGAAGTATTTATTCTCTCAAAATGAACTTAATTTGCGTCAACAGCGATGGCTCGAATTTGTTGCACCGTATGATCTTGATATCCTTTATACTCCCGGTAAGGGTAATCGTGTCGCCGATGCTCTTAGCCGCAAGCAACAAGCGGTTGTTTCCATGATGATATCTGAATGGAATGATCTCGAGATTTTATCCACTTGTGAGATTCAAGATCGTGTTTCTGATTTATGTCCTTCTCTTGTTTTATGTAGCATTGAGGCACATCCTTCTCTTTTAGACCGCATTCTTGAAGCTCAAAGGCTAGATCCCGACTTGGCTCTTCTTGGCCAAAATTTTAAGGATAAAATTGATATTGAAGGTTTGAAAGACTTTGATATCGATTCTCGTGATGGCATTCGGAAATTTGGTAGACTTATCGTGCCAAATATTAGTGATCTTCGTAAAGATATTTTAGAAGATTCTCATCGTTCTAAATTTACCATTCATCCCGGTAGTAGTAAGATGTACGCGGATATGAAGCGACTTTATTATTGGGAGGGAATGAAACTTGACATCGCTAACTTCGTTAAGCGTTGCATTACTTGCCAACTCGTTAAGGCCGAGCATCAAAGGCCCGGTGGGTTATTGCAACCTTTAAAAATTCCAATTTGGAAGTGGGACCAAATTTCCATGAATTTTATAGATGGCCTTCCCCGTTCTCGTTCGGGTCATGATAGCTTATGGGTGATTGTTGACAGACTTACTAAATCCACCCATTTTATTCCCGTTCGGTCTAACCGAACCGTACCTCTTTTGGCCAAACTTTTTATTAAAGAAATTGTTAAATTTCATGGAGTTCCTACTTTATTGTTAGTGATCGTGATCCATTGTTTACTAGTGGATTTTGGAAGAGCCTTCAAAAAGCTTTAGGAACGAAGCTTAATTTTAGCACCGCTTATCATCCTCAGTCCGATGGACAAACCGAGCGTGTGAATCAAACTCTTGAAGATCTTCTTCGTGCATATGTTCTCGATTTTGGTGGAAGTTGGGAAGATCATATTTCACTTGTTGAATTTTCCTATAATAATAGCTTCCAATCTAGTATTGGTATGGCACCTTTCGAGGCACTCTATGGAAGGCCATGCCGATCTCCTTCTTGTTGGCTTGAGGCCGGTGAGAAACTGGTTTTAGGTCCAGATCTTATTCGTGATTCCACAAAAAAGATTGAACTTATTCGACATAGGATGAAAGAAGCCCAGAGTAGACAAAAATCCTATGCCGATAACCGGAGAAGGAAGTTAGAGTTTTCTGTGGGAGATCTTGTGTTCATTCGTGTGTCACCTATGAAAGGTGTTGTGCGTTTCAGTCGATCGAAAAAGTTAGCGGCTCGATATATTGGGCCATTTCCTATCACTGAACGTATTGGTTCCATGGCATATCGCCTTTTATTACCGGCTCAATTTTCTGCTATCCATGACGTGTTTCACGTTTCTCAACTTCGGAAGTGTCTTCGAGATTCCGATTCTATTCTTGAGCCCGGTGTTGTGGAAGAGATTGAAGTTTCGCCTAATTTAACTTATGAGCAACATCCTATTCGTATCATTGCTTCGGAGGTCAAACGACTTCGAAATAAAAATGTTCCTCTTGTTAAAGTTCAATGGTCCTCAAATCCTAAGGATTGTTCTTGGGAATCTAGGGAATTCATCGAGCGAACACATCCGGATTTACTCTCTCGTGCTCAGGTGAAGTTCTTATTTCGAATTTCTTCTTTTGTGTGTATATGCATCTATGGTTGTTACTATTAGTTCATTTATTCCTTATGATTGCGTGGACGCAATTTCTTTAAGGAGGGGAGTCTGTAACAACCCGCATATGTTATGATTTATATATTTAAATGTTTTATTTAAATATGGTATCGTAGTCGAATTTTAGTCCGAAAAGCTACTTTTTGCATACGGTTGAATTAAGACTCGGGATCACTCCCATTGAGTTTAAAATGCCGTTTGTGACCTTTTTGAGTATAAGCTTCGATAAGTTTGGAGAAAGTTGAATTTTGCTACTTTTTCACTTAGGGTTTTGATTTGGGCTAAGCCCACTTATGTATTCAGTCCCAACCCCTCTCCTCCTCATTTTCTTCCTTTCTATTTTCCTTTTTAATCAAGCTTTAGCAACAATGGTGGGGGAGATGAGAAATTAAAACTCAAGCCCTAGTTTTCTTTTGCAAATCAAGTTCTAGCTCCAAACTAAAAGAAGAACCCATTGGTAAGCTTCTCTTCTTCTTCTCCAACTCAATCTTTTATCAATTTCAGAAATTCCTAAACCTAACTTTGGGAATGTTCTTCTTTTAAAGCTTAGAATCAAGCTTCTTGAGTTGGATTTGAAGAGTGGTTGATTCTCCTTTGCTTCCAATCATCTTCTTCAATCGTTTGGGTTCAAAGGTCAGATTTTTATCTCACGTCTATGACTATAATTATCTTTGGTTGTTGGGTATGAATTCCTAACACTTCTTCATGTGCATTTGCTCTTGATTTGGATTGGTTTTGTGAATATTCCAATTTTTGGGTTTTTAAGTCAAATTTGTGTGAAAATCCTTATATGGATGTTTGATCGTGCTTTTGGTGATGCATCGAGGAGCATATAGGGCCGGGTTGCCGATTGGCATAAACCCTTAGAGCCAATGTTCGTCCGGTTGCATTTTGAAAGAGTTTGCTCTTCATTTGGATAGGCTGAAAAACAGCCCAGGCAAGATTCATTCGACTGAAAAGTCTGTTCAGTCGACTGAACCTGGAACCCGAAAGTTTCCAAGCATGATTCAGTCGACTGAATACTCTGTTCAGTCGACTGAAACTGGAAACAGAAAGTTTCCTGAACCTGGAAAATTTCCAGGCACAGGGTCAGTCGACTGAAAACTCTGTTCAGTAGACTGAACCTGCTGTTTCAGTCCATTTTGCCTTTTTGGATTGAATTTCCAATTTAAATCGATTCGTGATGATCCTATTTGTTGTTATCATTTATTATGACTTTGATGACTCCTTTTTAGGGATTTTTGAATATCTATTTCGATGGATTCTTTATCGGTTTCTTTGGATTTTATTCACATCTTCGTATGTGAATTTTAGTGCTTGATTGTTCCTACAATCTTCTTTGTGATTTGTCACTTTAAAAATATAAAGGTTTCGATACTAATAGTAAATATCAAAACTCTTTCTTCAAATGATTTCAACACTATTTTATTACAAAGCTCGTTTTCTCAAAGCGATTTCCAATCTATTAGTATATACAAACCTTTACCTCACTCGTATGAGAAATCTAATTAAACGACTTAGTAAAACAAGTGGTATGAAACGCTTGCGTATACTTCGTCGGTTAATTCTTGGACTTGTTCGATTGAATCTCTTCTGACAATTTTCTAGTGGAGATCTACAATTTGTTCGTAAATATTTAAGTTAAGCTAGTGGTTATGGGACATGAAGCTAAGCTCATATATTTACTAGCTTACTGTAATTGACACTTCTTGATGATCATGACGATCATTTTTGTGATTTAGACTAGCAATGTGCGATGTCTCTTTGTCTACGAGGGAGACTAAACCCCGTTTGTGTGAGTTTCAACTCACATATGTGGGGTAGCGCCCCATGGTCTTCGGGCCGTTCGTGTGTCAAAAATTAATGGCTAGCTACCATGAGATAGCGTCTCGTTCGTGTGATACATATGTTGGTGAGTTTTCATGCTCCCGTTCGTGTGATAGGCCTCCTCCCTATTTTGTGTGATTTCTGGATTTCGTGTGTCGAATTCTGGAACTTTCTTCTTCACCTATTTTTGTGATTTCCATTGATAAGTTTTATCAATTTTTGTGCATAGGTGAATTCGTGTGTCATTGTCTGGATTTCTTGAGATGTTTTCTAGAATTTGTGCTTCACCAATTTTCGTGATTTCCATTGATAAGTTTTATCAATATTTGTGCATTGGTGAATTAGTGTGTCATTGACTTTTGTGATTGACATTGATATAATCGTCAATATTTATGGTTTGGTGAACGAAATAAGGAGTATGACATTTTCTTTGATTCTTGTGTAGATTTGGTGATATTGATTAATCTCTTGTTGATTTTCAATTACTTAGATATATCACAGCTTGGCATTGTGATTATTTTATGTTTAGTCATATCTCTTATTCTATATCATTTCACCTGATATTTATAGTTAGACTGATCCGTTTATTATTTTCTTATTAAATAATACTCGGGTCAGACCGAGATGTTACAGGTGCTTCAGCTTGACTTCTCACTTGGGATTGATTTCTCTGACTTTTGGCTAACTACTTAGATTAGTAGTTTATTTTGTTGTATACACTTGAGATATAGACTCATAGTTGTATTCTTTCGTATAGCACGTGTTGCTATTCTTTTGTATTATTGTGGGTCTCTTTGACCACTACTCTGATATACACTTTCATGTGTTAATTATATATTCATATCTTCTTCCGCCTTTGTGATATGAATTATCTGTGAATGATTTGTGTTATGCTTATTTCTATATTTGTTTCCGAAGACTACTATAGCCACTGCGTAGCAGCTTTGAGTTTGTGTCGGTATGTCGGATTTCCTCTTGTGATGAAAAGTTATATTTTTGTCTAGCATATCGGTGCTCGCCCAAAGCAATTACACGGATGGTCGCTCCTCAACAGCCTTATTCTCTGTGCTAGTTTACAGCATTACTCCGTAGTATTCTTGGCTAGCGTGGGTATAGAGGTGGGGCGTCACAAAGTGGCAACCCTTATTTTAAAAAGAAAATTTGGTTTTTATTAAAGTTTAAAAAGAAAAGATTTGTTTGTTTATTTTCTTCAGTTAAATCTTCTGTAATTTCTCTTCAACTAAAAAAAAGAAGAGAAGAAATCAAATGCAAGAAGATTCAAACTGAAATCAAAAAGAAAACTAATTCAAACCTGTAATCAAAGAAAATCTGAAGCTTTTCAACTCAGATCCATATTGCAATCTGAAATCATGATTTCAAGCTCACCTGGAAATCTACAGCAATCAACATGCAAATTCATCAAGCAAGATTTCAGAAAAAATTTCAATGTTTCAACAGGAAAATCAAAATGCATTGTTCTCTGCTTTTAAACTCTAGTGCGTGAACTTATTTTAAAAACAGTTTTAAAATTCTTATTTGTTTTCTATGAAATGATTGATATGGAAAACATAATATCAATGTTGCATGCTTGGTTTGAAGATTTAATATATGTTTATTTAGCTGTTTGAAAAACCTGTAGTTATGAAGTTTTAAAATTCTGTTCTTATTCATGTTCCAGTTTAAAGAAAAAAAATTATCTTCTAAGTTGATCACTAATATTCATTAATCATTGAAGATAATTTGATCATAACAAAGTAATCTTGTGTTTAGAAACAAAATTAAATATTTATATTGAACAAATATACTGCAAATGTTAGATTTACAGTGAAAGTCAAAACTTAATAAAAATCAATCTCAGCAATTTAAAATTCGAATCATATAACTTGAATGGATGTACAAAATCATGAATTTTAAGATAAAGATTGTAATTTTTAATTTCGTAATAAGAGAGAAATTGGGCATTACTTGAATTTGAGGTTTTGGTCATTTACTGTTGATCTGCGTCGAAGGGGATGGTGAGCTTCGGCATGGAGGTGGTCGTGGTGCCTGGGGATTCGGGAAAAATGGTGATAGATTTTTATGATAACCGTGGTGGCCGTGAAGGGGTAAAGTAGGGTTTTGATCCTGTTTTTGTTTGAATCGAAATGACATGATTTCATCGTCGTTGATGCTTCGGGGTGGATCGCATGGAGGGGGATCGCGTTGTTGAAGTGCAAGGTGGCTTTGGAATTGAAGCCATGGACTCCGGTCATCTTGATTGTCGGCAATTGGAAGTTTACGGTTCGAAGGTTTTCTGGTTGAAGGGCTGAAGCATTTTTTTCCGATTCGGTGGCAGATTCGTGGATTCTTGGGGACGTCGGGGTCGTAGGGGTCAGGAGAGATTTGTGGAGAGTCGCGACGTCGTTCGCCGTTGACCAAATCCATCATGCATGTGCATGGTGTCGAAGTGTGCATCTAGAATTTGGTCAGGGAAGGCAGAGTTTTGGCTGGGTTTTCTTCGTTGTTGCTCGAGTATGGTCTCGTGTTGGTATCGTGTGTGACTCGAAGAGGTTGGTGGGTCGTTTGCGTGAGTTTTGGGTTTTCGAGTAGCTTGGTTACAGGATTTATATCCTGTTCAATTTTTAACTGTAAATTGAAATTTCTGAAAGTCAAAAGAATACTAAGTTTTTAAATAAAGTTTTAAAATAGTTTAAAGCTGTTTGAGATGTTTTAATTTAAAACTTTGTGTTTTCATAAGTTAAGTTAAATTTGTTTTAAAATAGTTTGTTTTTATTTAGTTTAGTATTAACCGCATTTTTATACTTTATAAAATGAATTTTCAAAAATTGGAAAGCAAATTGATGTTTAAACAAAGTGTTTTAAAATTAGTTGTATAAAGAATGAATGTTTGAATTTAAAAGAATTTTAGTTTTTAAAGTTTGGATTGTTAAAATGTAAACTTTTGTTTTAAAAATAGTTTGTTTCATTTTGTTTTGTTAATGATATAATAATGTTTTCAAATAAAATTGTATTTGAAGTAATTTAAAAAGTGATTAAAGTAAGGTATTTAATTTAGATAAATTTGAAGATAATGATAAATTAAAAGATGATGTTCTTGTGTAATCTAAATACAAGTTTTTGAATTTAAATATTTAATTTTAAGACGATTGATAAAGGTTAACGAAAAGTATGGTTTATATTAATCAATTTTTTGATTATAAAGGTAATTAAAGTAAATTACTTAATTAACTTAAATTGGTTAATGCAAGTAATTAAATTAAGGTAAATTAGTTTGTGTAATTAATTAAGTGTAATTACTTAATAAAAAATTAATTAATCAAGTTTAATTAATTAAGAAATAATTAGTTAATAAGTAATTAAGAAGTTAATTACTTAATGATTAAGAAGAGTTTTTTTAAGCATAATTACTTAGTAAAGTAATTAAAGTAATTAATTACTCAGAGTAATTAATTAAGTTATTATGGTTAATTTAGTTAATTAATTTAGTTTAATTAATTAAAAAGAATTACTTAATGATGGAATTAAGTATAATTACTTAATGTAATTAAAGATATGTAATTACTTAGGGAAGTAATTAATGAATAATTACTGAATGGAATTAATTAAGGAAATTACTTGATGGATAGTAATTAAAGAGGTATAATTACTTAAGGGAAGTAACTAAGGGATAATTACTTAGTGTAATTAAAGAATTAATTAATGTAATTAATCAAGGAGTTGGTTTAATTGGTGAAGTAATTAAGGAAGTTAATTACTGATTTTGATTAATCAGGTTTGATTAATAATTGTAATTAAGTTTATAATTAATTATTAAATGTAATTTTGAGAAGATTGATTAATAAAGTAATTAGGGGTCATTAATTTATGTAATTAATGAATAATTAATTGTTTAATTAATTAATAAATGTGACTAATTATAAGATAATTAATCAATGAAGTGAGAAAGAAGTAATAATTAATTAATGTAATTAATTAAGAATTTATGTAATTAATTATTGTTAATTAATTAAATAGAAATTAATTAAGATAAATTAATTTGTATAATTAATTTAAAGGCTATACATAAGGTAATTAAAGAATAATTAATCTAAGTGATTAATTAAGAATATGATTAAAAGATAATTAATCTGTAATTGAAGATTAATTAATTGGAGTATGAAGACGATTAAAGAGTGATTAATTAATTAATTGTAATTAATTAATGATTGTTTAAGCAGGATTAGTTGTCTAATTCTCAGATAATTAATTTAATTTAAGATGATTAAATTAATTATAAAGGAATTAATGATGCCTGCTTGTGTGTGATTGTTTGTGGAATATCATGATTGGTTGATATATATTGGATGATATGTTGTGATATTCTGTGATATGATATTTGATATATCAATGATAAATGTGTGATATTTATCTATGAATGATGCTGTGTGAATTCAATGTTTAAATTGAATTAATTTGTTAAACTTAAATCACTTGGACACTAAGATGGCATTTGGATTCAATGAGATCGGGATCGAGTTTCCAAATTTGGAATTCCGAAAACCACATCGATCCAAGTTAAATGTTAGGTCGTGAATCCAAGGGGAGTGCAAGTGAAGACTCGAGGTGTAAGAACTATTCGTCAGTATAACTCTGGAGGTGATTCCGAGATAAGTTTGACGGAAATAGTACTTACAGGTTCGAGATGGTGATTCAGAGTGCAAGGGCTATGGTCGTTAACTCTGAGGGTGATTCTAAAATGAGTGTAACGAGATAGTGCCTTCGGTTTCGTTCGAACCCCGAACGAACTTGTATGGATTGAATGCTTTCAGAACATCGTCCGGTGGACAATGAGCATTCTAAGATAGATGTGTCCTATAAAGGTAATCGCAGCCTCAAGCCTCATCAACCGGGAATGGATAAAACAGGGGAGGTGCAGCAAGGCTAAGTGGGTCATGTACAAGTAGGACGATATTTACCGCTGTCTAGGGGTCCCTTTTTATTTCGGCTGTGTGGGCGGTTGATCATGGCAACTGCCGGGGTGGTCTTGTTCGGGACTGTCCAGTAAGGGATGGTTCCGGCCTTGTATTGCAGGGGAGTTAGGGTGGCTCCTCGGTACGGTGATCTAGGCCACGTACTGTGACGGGTGGTACCCCAGTAGCCCTGCCATTGTATGGAATCCAAAATCCAATAAGTGCCTGTATGGTTTTGATTGTGCCCAACTATGTTGGAACGTGAGATGTAAGCATTCCAGCTATTTCTGTATTTTATTTTGAAAACCCTAGACCCTATTATAATGTCACTGGTTTCCTATCAAATGTTTTGGTTAGCGTAAGGTAAAAAATTACCCATGTTTATTTGTGGGAAGTCTTACGTGATACCTTTGTTTTCAAAGAATTTTCAAAGTAAAGAAACTTTTAACCGTTTACTCACACCAGACCCATGCCTGACCCGAGTGTTTATTTTCTGTTTTATTAACTCTTGGGTACTTATATTATGTATGAGTAGTCAAGTGATTCAGGTTTTCTTTGACGAGTTCTGGAGGAGATATGGAGCAGGTGGCTTCAGCGTGTGTGTGTGTGTGTGTGTGTGTGTGTGTGTGTGTGTGTGTATAGTGGTTCCGCTGTGTTTGAGTTGTTTCTGTTTCTGTGATGTACTTGAATTGTAATATCTAGACAGGTGTTTATAACTGTCTAGTTTGTGTAGTTTGAGATGTATAACTCTGATTTATATGATACTATGTAATATTATATTTGATTAATATAATTTATTCGTTCCGCTATGAGATTCTAATGTTGTTTGGTTCTTTCTTTTCTCTTTTCTATCCCTTTCTTTCTTTTTAATGATGCGCTTTTCTGTGGTATGAAAGGCGGGTCGTTACATCCATGCTACCATTGCAACCAATAAAAATAATGCAGTCAATGTAACCAATGCAAATAGAAAGCAGCATTCCTATTCATCCATTTCAACAAATCATAATGTGGGGCAAAAGTAACAATAATAATAGCACACAACCATTAACCATAAACAACTTTCAATGCCAATCCCAATCATCAAATTAGAAGATGACAACACAAATATACCTACATACACACTAACCATCCATTTTAGTGACACATCACCAATGTAAGTATAAACCATCAAATGTATGTTAATCTACCCATAAAGTGACACAAATTTATCATCAAATGTGTACTAATCCAATCAACATTAGCGACATAAAATCCGTCATCAAATAACCATAATTAACTACCCATCAACTAGTTGTAATAACGGTAAGATATTGCACACTCATCAGAATGCAATACCATCATCAAACACCAAACATATGTGATAATTAAAACTAACAATTAACCACACATTCAATAACCTTCAAAATAATATTTGCATCCATTATTCTCTTTAGTATAAAAATCTTTTTGTTATTGTTTATTATAAAATCCTTTTCTTATTCATCCTAAAAACAATAACAATAATACTTTTGTAACAGCCCGCAAATCCGTACCCTTTGAGTCAACACTATTCTACCTAAATCAACTTAAGTTGTACAGAAATACGAACCATTTTGGGTTAAAGAAGAAGAGGTAGAAGAAGAAAATAGAAAACAACAACATAAACTAACCATCGCAGCGAAATAAAATATAATAGATAATAAATAATCTTTACTCAAATATCAAATATCTCAGTTTATATATTACATCATCATCAGAGTACATCAATTACGGCTCAACAATAACAACATACAAATGGATACACGACAACTCAACACAGCGGAATATATATATATAAACAAGTATGGAAGTACGTACCAATATCCAGCTCGTCTCCTGAGCTCCACAGCAACAAATCATGTATCCTATAATACTCGGTCTGACCCGAGTATTACAGTTAAATAACACCCAAGTCAGTCTGGAATACCAGCGTGAGAAAATCACACTCAATTGATTATTAAAGTTGCAAAAATCCTTTGAAAACAAAAGCATCTCGTAAGACCACGCCACAAATAAACATGCCGGGTTTTTACCTTACGATAGCTAAAACAATTTTTATAGAAATCCTCTGATATTATAATAGGGTCTATATACAAATACATATAAAATAGCCGAAATTGTTACATCTATTAAATTCTAGCTACTAGCCACAGAGTGGGTAATACAAATAAAACTCATACAAGGCTCGTAGGGAGAATGGATTTCCAACTAATGACTAGGCACTGGGGTACCACCTGTCACAGTACGTAGCCTAGATCACCGTACCGAGGAGTACGCCCGCTCTCCTGCAACACAAGACCGGGACTACCCCTTACTGGATAATCCCGAGTGAGATCACCCCATGGTTGGGATCAGCAATCGCCCACTAAGCCGAAATAAAAGGGACATCTAGGCAGGGATGACCTCACCCTGCTTGGGTGCTACCCACCTAGCCTTGCTGCATAACCCCTGATTTTCAGTCATTCCCATTTGATGAGGCTTGAGGCTAAGCGTTACCTTTTTAGAACATATCCCTTAGAATGCCCATCGTCCACCTAACGATGTTTCGCAAGCATTCATCCATACAAGTCTGTCCCGGGTTCGAACGGAACCGAAGGCACTACTCCTACTACATCCATTTTGGAAATATCCTCAGGATTGGTAGCGACTAGCCCTTGCACTTCTCTGCTCCATCTTCGAATCCAAAATCGTTTACACGAAACGTATAAACCGGATCGAAGTGGGTTTTCGAGAAATAAATCTCGATCCCTTTCTCTTCGAAACGATCAACGCATTTTTGTCCATTGTTGATAGTCGGTTATTTAACTATCAATTAATATGCATAAACATCCATCAACCAATGAATAATTTCCCAAATTAATTATTTATCTCAAAATATCTTTACAAGATATATTCTCACTTTCAAATCCCTTTGAAAACAGTTTTCAAACTATCTTCCTTTTCTCAGAATAAATTCGGAGTATTTCCATTTCCACTGGAATCACCAAGCACAGATTTTAGATTTTTAAAATAATTTTAAATCACTTTATTGTAAAATATGTTTAACATTTTATTTAGAAAACTTTACATTAGTACTTAATTTAAAATAATACTTTAGAAATAATCAAAATAAGTTTACTTTATAAATATAACTAAATTATCTTCTTTAAACAAAATACCAATCATCCTTTAAATAATTATTACGAATCTATATTAAACAAAACACTTACTTCGGAATTTACTTTAAAACATTTAAATTAAGACTACTTCAATAATTGGCTAAAAATTCATATTATATGAATAGTTAAAAATAAGGTAACTTTATAAATATAAACTAGGTTCTCACTCTTTAATCAAAACACTAAGTTATCATTTTAAATAATTTCTACGATAATAGATTTGAAAATATTTACTTTAGAATTTAAAAGATTAGAAATAATAAATTTCTTGAAACATGCTTTTTTCTTTTCTTTTTAAAACAACATTAAAGCTTTTACTTAAATTTAAAAATTAACTTTGAACGTACTTGGCTATCCAGAGAAATATACTTCTCTTCACAATCTTCTTAAATTTTCAATTTCAAACACTTGAATCAATTTCCAAATTGATTTCCTATTTATTCCCTTTTAATTGAGAATCTATTAATTTCAGATTTCATTTCTTAATTATGATTTAAAAATACTTTAACTAAAAATTCCAATTTTTAGATTTCTCAATTACTTCTTTATCCATTTACATAAATTTAAACTTTGAATTTATAAATAATTCTTTATTTCTTTAATTGATATAACTTAAGCCTACAATTCATCAATTTCATTTTATTCAAAATACTTTTTCTCTTCATACTCGAAGTTATTTATTATTATTTCCATATTACTTCTATTTCTTTTCAATTCATTCTTAATTTATTCAAATCTTCTATCATTATTTCGCATATAAATTTACTTCCTTTTAATTTCTTTCAACAATCCAATTCATATATTTTGGTAATTCATTATACCCGAATATCCAATCAAACCATAACATTCAATATTCCAATATAAGTCATCATAGGATATCAAATAATCACAACAGAGAATATTGAATAATTTAAATAAATGTGAGAGGTCCAGTTGGATCCCTCTAACCTATTTTCCCTGCATCCACAAATGTTAGCACAATATAATATGCCAATTCCAAAATATCATACTATATCACATCAATCAATTCAGCCATTCAAACAATTTTTTAAATTTAATCATTTAAACTTAAATTTAAACCGAGTGAGATTGACTCACCTTTGCTTTTTAATTTGCACTCCACTTCAATATTGGCTTGGTTTCTCGATTTTTGACCTTGAATAAACATTATATGATTTATCAATATTTGAATTGTTCGAACAGTTAATTACTACTTACTTATCTAATTAAACTAATGATTGAGTTTTAACCAATAATTAAGGTTTAAACTGATTTTTCTTTAAATAGATTAATCAACTAATACTTCAGTTTAAACCGATTTTTTTCTTTAGTGGCTAAATAATTTAAATAAATTTATTAACCACATTTATCTTCATAATACATAAATTTAGCAACAGGATTTCATAAAACTTCCTGCAAACATTCATATACTTTTCCTTTTTCTGTAAGTACCCTAATAAAAATTTATATCTAGATGTTTATATGGAAAATCAAAATTAACTAGGAAAAGAAATCCAAACCTCACAAACTCCACGCGCACCCACTCGACGACCAAAAATTGTTCGTTCCAGAGCCATGTCGTACGCCGCCCCCAAACTGTCGCGATTTGATCTGAGTGCCCCCCTTCCCCTAGCGAACTCGAATGCAACGACCCTCATAATCGCGGCCACTGGTTCGTTGCAGCCCCAAAACGCGACGCCACCAAAAACCCTAACCCCTTTTTGCGAACGCGCGCGAACGTCGCGACCTTCCACCTCGCCATCCCAAGCTCTCTCCTCCGCTATTCGAGTGTCGAGTTCCCATATTCGCGTGCTCCGCCTCGATCTCGAGCGTACAAGGATCGGCTCGAGATTTGACTGCATTTGATTTTTTTTCTTTTTTTTATACGAGATTGATATGAAATGAAAAGGGCTCGGCCCCTTTTTTTCCTTAGTTAAACGAGAGGGTTAGCCTTAGCTTACGAACGAAGCCATATTATTATATATATATTATTATTTTATATTAGTGAGTCTTCCAGTGGAAGGCTTGTTTGACTATGATTTGGCCTTAAGAACGGCTGTAAATATTTAAAAAGGAAACGTGTTTAAGAAGGCACCGATGACATTGATTTGATCAATTATAGTTTTATTTAATTTTCAACGCGTTTACTTATCGTACGCTCACACAACAACTCCGACTCAAACAAAATTTGAAATCCGGTAATAACTAACTATTACGGATCCAATGGAACTGGTTTCGTGGAATTTCGAGACTGTGCCTCGGAAGGCTATTTTAAATTCAATTTAAACGATAAAATTTTAAAACGGAACTAATCACTGCTATTTCCAATTTTACAACTTCTATTATCTTCAGTGTTATCAATATAACTTTTATAAGCCTTCAAATTATTTTTAATAGGCTTAACATCTCAGATTTCATATTTTATCCAATTTCAAATTATTTAATTTAATAATTCAATTATCAAATAAATTGTGATATTCGTAATTCAAGTTAAAATTACTTTATTGAATGTTTAAAAATCAATTAAATACTCTGATTTCGAATGCTTGAAAATTCCGGGTCGTCACATTCCTCCCCCCTTAAAAGAATTTCATCCCCGAAATTACTAATTAGGAAGGATGGTCCAATACCCATTTATTCTTTTTCCCAAATCCAAACAGTTTCTAACAATTCAACATCTTATCGACTATCTTTTTATAAAAGACCCATTATTATTCTTATTAACTTTCCAAACTTTTCATAGTTCCCAATCAACTTTATTTATTCAACTATTCAAATTATAATTCAAAATCAAGTTAAAAATTTTCAAAATCTCTCAAAAATTTCCAACTCCCTATATTTTCGAAAAATTTCGCCAGCGTCTCCTTTGCGTGGCTGACTCGGTACAACTACAAAATTGCTCTACGGCCTCCCAAATCCAAAAAGAAAACAAAAAGCCAAGTGGCTCAATCCAAAATCCCAATCAAATTTCATATAGAAACTTAAACACATATCTTTTGTCGAGCATTTCAAATTTATCTTCTGAAATCGAAATCAATTCTCTTTACCTTTATATTACATGCACATCTTACATAGCAATATGTCCCATCACAATATTCAAAGACATTTTATTGACTTTCTTACAAATGTCAATATCTATTAATTCAAATACTAACTTAAATTATATTTGAAATATCAATTTCCAATTGAGAATGCATCATTCCTTACTTAAGCTAGTATAAGCATTTATGTGTTTCTTATATTTATTTTCATCTTATCACTTTAGTTTATATCCGTTCCTATTCAAATTGATTCTTCCATTTACATATGAATTCAATTTATCATCTGCTCTAAATTTTAAATTTTATTTTTCATTTATACTGATTCATGTCATTATTTTACATTAGTTCATTTACAAATTTATTTCAATTTCCAATTTAAAAACGTTTGTCGTTAACAAACTTTTCCAAGAGTTTCAAAAAATTTCAAACTCCCAAAATTTTCGGTAAATTTTGGCGGAGTCTCCTTTGTACGGAGGAGCTTTAGCAATTTGACAAAAGAGATAAATATATATACATCGACCCACCCGGTCGGAAAAACCAAAAACAGTTCATATATCCTATTTTTATTGCGTAGGCGTACCTTATTTAGCATTTTTAAGCAAGAAGCTTATTTATTTTAGCAATTAGCGCAACCAAATCCAGCCACACGGCTCCCAAGTACCTGTACTTACTCAATTTAAACATGTAAGTGCCATATAAATGAAGTTTAACAACATTTCACTTATTTGCAATAGTTAAACACATGAATTCTAAAAGAAATTCACACCAAACATTTTCCTGTAAGCAACTTTTACAATTTTCATGCTAATTCAACTGTTTCAATTAATTTATAACCATTTTCATCCAATTTGAATGGTTTTCAATCCATTCGTATACAACTTCATCAATTTGAATGGTTTAAAACTCAATCGCTTACATTTAATTTATTTTTAAGCAAACTGAACTCATATTTAATTCAATTGCCCTTAAAATCAATTTATTTTACTCCTAACAATTCATAGAATTTTAATTACTTCCATTTACATCAAATGACAATTTATTCTATGCAATTTGACGAGATCTATGTGAATAAATAAGCACTTATGTTTTATAACCAATTTAAATTGATTTCAACTCAGTTTATACTTAATCCATTCCATTTTTAAATTTATTCACAATTCATATATTCTCAGTTTCATTGCATTTAAATTTGTATCCATTCACTTGTATTTCATTTTATTAACCAAACTAGTTCATACAAAACCATTAACAACTTAGGTTCATCTTCATTACCAATTAAATTTCCCTTGTATTTAAATTCATTCACAATCATTAATTTAGCTCGACACGTTCCATTTAAATTTCATTCACAATCCATTCATTTATGTTTCATTCCATATTTGTTTATTCCAAAACTATTTTATTAAGCTCGAAGACAATCCAGGTTATTTCATTCAATAACCATTTCAATTTTATTCACGATCAATTCATTTGCGATTCATTTAAAACCATTCTATTTTTCTTATTGACTCTGAGTTATTTCAATCCTTTAACAATTTAAATGGTTTACAATTATTTATTTAAGAATATCATTCCATTAAATATTATCTATATCTCACCGAATTTTAATTCGATTCAAACTTATTTTTACTTGATTTAAAACCAATCCAATATTATTAAACTTAGCTCAAGTTGATTTCAATTCAACTCCCCATCTATTTAGCTTAAGTCAATTTTCTTCAATTTATTCAAATTTTATACTTAAGCTCATTTTCATTTTACAAGTAAACTCTCTCTCAATTAAATCTCATTTTAAATCTGCAATTTCATGTGATTGGTTATTATAAAATTTAACTTTCCAGATTCACTCATTCAATTTATTACAAGGCCATTTCCAATTTATTTCCACTTATTTGGATTTTATTTGCAATTCTAACCATTACTATTTTAATCTATTTCATTTTCCTTTATTCGACACATTTCCAATTATATTTAATTTGTTAACTCTTCAAGTTAAATTTTTAATTTATAACTCAAGTTCTGAATCCACTATCCATTTCACTAACAATTCAAGTCGGATTGGATTTATAACTTGAGTTTTATTTCCAATCTTCATTATTAATTCACAATTCAGCTTTATTTAACATTTCATTAACCAATTTATTAACAAATTAGTTCTCTCCTATTTATAGTTCAGTACTTGATTTTTAATTCCAAATATCATTTCGTTTAATTTTCTTAGTTCAATTTATTTTATAATTCAAGTTTGGGTTTTCTTTCGTTTTATTATCCAAAACATCAAACAATATTTATTTTGCATTTTGCATTCCATTTTCAATTTTATAAGTCACCACTTATAGCTTACACAATTCCATTCATCCTAGGCTTGAATATATTCTTCTTTTATTTTAACTCAAGCCTTATGCTTATTTATAACCCAAGCATATTTTATTCCATGCATTTTAATTCTTTTACAAGTTATTCTAATTTATATATTTCAATCCAATCCTTGTTCAACTTATTTTCCATTTATTCAGGTAAGAATATAATTCCATTCCAATAACTCAATTGAATTTGTATTTCAATTCAATTTTATTTAAACTCAGATTTATTTAACTCAATTCGATTTCAACTAAATTCGTATACAACTGGATATTATTTCCAGCCTATCCAGTTAATTTCAATCCAGTTAAATTTTTAGTTCCTCAATCCAAGATTATTTCATTTTTAACCTTTCACTTTAAATTTAAATTTCCAACATTCAAAGCTTATATTTCCTTTCTGATTTAAAAATCATCTTAATTTATAAGCTTACAGCCTACCTCATCAGGATTTTTAAAACACCCTCTTTTAGTTTCAAAGCATTTTGAAATCTTCAACATCTCAAATCACATTTCTCAAAAGTCAAACCAATCCTGGTTTATTCCCAACAAATTTCCTTTGAGAATTTCAAAAACAACTAACTTTTCTGAACAAACCAAATTTTTTTTTGCAGCAATCCGTCACTTAGAAATTCGAAAATGAATACTGATGATGCGACCGTCATCATCAGAATTATTTTCCAATAATCCAAGTGGTTTCAATGCTATATCACTTACAAAATCCATTCAAAACACATTTTTTTTAGGAATACCTCCAAAACAATAATACTATTATTTATCTTCAAATACTTCCAAATCTCCAGAATTTTAAAGTTTCAAATTCTGTTTTAATTCAAATTTTAACTATAATGCATTTGTATAATTTAGGCTTATACAAATTCTCATTTGATTATATTTCAATTTATAAATCACGTTTATAATTCATATTTATAAATTTCATTTTATAATGAATTTATTCCCTTAAACTTTAGTTATATTTCAATTTCTAGTTAAATTTTTTTTTTGCTCATGATGATAATAATATAATCTTATTCTTCCTAACATCCAAGCAACCATATATTAGCTAAAATAGTTTACAAAAAACTTTCTCTATATCAAAAATATATTTTGGTTAAAATTATTTCATTTACCCACATTTAAAAAAATACCATGTCGAACTGTTCTATTCAAGTGTTTAGAAACCCCTTCAATACAGTTGCGCAGACTGTATCGACGAAGGTTCATATGCCTCTCAATAAATCAATCAACACAATATTAAAACAATTTATATTCACTAACAAATACGCTCTCATATTTATTAATACGCTCAAACTCATTATAGAGTACTACGGACTCTATTTTAATTGAGTAATTCCCACCAGAGCTAAGGTTATCACCAACCTAAGCTCTAAAACCAAGTGTAACAGCCCGCAAATCCGTACCCCTTGAGTCAACACTATTCTACCTAAATCAACTCAAGTTGTACAGAAATACGAACCATTTTGGGTTAAAGAAGAAGAGATAGAAGAAGAAAATAGAAAACAACAACAGAATCTAACCATCGCAACGAAATAAAATATAATAGATAATAAATAATCTTTACTCAAATATCAAATATCTCAGTTTATATATTACATCATCATCAGAGTACATCAATCACGGCTCAACAATAACAACATACAAATGGATACACAACAACTCAACACAGCGGAATATATATATATAAACAAGTACGGAAGTACGTATCGTTATCCAGCTCGTCTCCTAAGCTCCACAGCAACAAATCATGTATCCTATAATACTCGGTCTGACCCGAGTATTACAGTTAAATAACACCCGAGTCAGTCTGGAATACCAACGTGAGAAAATCACACTCAGTTGATTATTAAAGTTGCAAAAATCCTTTGAAAACAAAAGCATCTCGTAAGACCACGCCACAAATAAACATGTCGGGTTTTCACCTTATGATAGCTAAAACAATTTTTATAGAAATCCTCTGATATAATAATAGGGTCTATATACAAATACTTATAAAATAGCCGAAATTGTTACATCTATTAAATTCCAGCGACTAGCCACAGAGTGGGTAATACAAACAAAACTCGTACAACGCTTGTAGGGAGAATGGATTTCCAACTAATGACTAGACACTGGGGTACCACCTGTCACAGTACGTGGCCTAGATCTCCGTACCGAGGAGTACGCCCGCTCCCCTGCAACACAAGACCGGGACTACCTCTTACTGGATAATCTCGAGTGAGATCACCCAGCGGTAGGGATCAGCAACCGCCCACTAAGCCGAAATAAAAGGGACATCTAGGCAGGGATGACCTCACCCTGCTTGGGTGCTACCCACCTAGCCTTGTTGCACAACCCCTGATTTTCAGTCATTCCCATTTGATGAGGCTTGAGGCTAAGCGTTACCTTTTTAGAACATATCCCTTAGAATGCCCATCGTCCACCTGACGACATTTCGCAAGCATTCGTCCATACAAGTCCGTCGCGGGTTCGAACGGAACCGAAGGCACTACTCCTACTACATCCATTTTGGAAATATCCTCAGGATTAGTAGCGACTAGCCCTTGCACTTCTCTGCTCCATCTTCAAATCCAAAATCGTTTACACGAAACGTACAAACCGGGATCGAAGTGGTTTTCGAGAAATAAATCTCGATCCCGGTCTCTTCGAAACGATCAACGCATTTTTGTCCAATGTTGATAGTCTGTTATTTAATTATCAATTAATATGCATAAACATCCATCAACCAATAAATAATTTCCCAAATTATTTATTTATCTCAAAATATATTTACAAGATATATTCTCACTTTCAAATCCCTTTGAAAACAGTTTTCAAACTATCTTCCTTTTCTAAGAATAAATTCCGAGTATTTCCATTTCCACTGGAATCACCAAGCACAAGATTTTAGATTTTTAAAATAATTTTAAATCACTTTATTGTAAAATATGTTTAACATTTAATTTAGAAAACTTTACTTTAGTACTTAATTTAAAATAATACTTTAGAAATAATTAAAATAAGTTTACTTTATAAATATAACTAAATTTTCTTCTTTAAACAAAATACCAATCATCCTTTAAATAATTATTACGATAATAGATTAAACAAAAAACTTACTTCGGAATTTACTTTAAAACATTTAAGTTAAGACTACTTCAATAATTGGCTAAAAATACATACCATATAAATAGTTAAAAATAAGGTTACTTTATAAAATATAAACTAGATTCTCAATCTTTAATCAGAACACTAAGTTATCGTTTTAAATAATTTCAACAATAATAGATTTGAAAATATTTACTTTAGAATTTAAAAGATTAGAAATAATAAATTTCTTGAAACATGCTTTTTTTCTTTTTAAAACAACATTAAAGCTTTTACTTATATTTAAAAATTAACTTTGAACGTACTTGGCTATCCAGAGAAATATACTTCTCTTCACAATCTTCTTAAATTTTCAATTTCAAACACTTGAATCAATTTCCAAATTGATTTCCTATTTATTCCCTTTTAATTCATAATCTATTAATTTCATATTTCATTTCTTAATTATGATTTAAAAATACTTTAACTAAAAATTCCAATTTTTAGATTTCTCAATTACTTCTTTATCCATTTACATAAATTTAAACTTTGAATTTTAAAATAATTCTTTATTTCTTTAATTGATATAACTTAAGTCTACAATTCATCAATTTCATTTTATTCAAAATTCTTTTTCTCTTCATACTCGAAGTTATTTATTATTATTTCCATATTACTTCTATTTCTTTTTAATTTAATCTTAATTTATTCAAATCTTCTATCATTATTTCGCTTACAAATTTACTTCCTTTTAATTTCTTTTCAACAATCCAATTCATATATTTTGGTAATTCATTATACCCGAATATCCAATCAAACCATAACATTCATTATTCCAATATAACTCATCATAGGATATCAAATAATCACAACAGAGAATATTGAATAATTTAAATAAATGTGAGGGGTCCAGCTGGATCCCTCCAACTTGTTTTCCCTGCATCCACAAATGTTAGCACAATATAATATGCCAATTCCAAAATATCATACTATATCACATCAATCAATGCAGCCATTCAAACAATTATTTAAATTTAATCATTTAAATTTAAATTTAAACTGAGTGAGATTGACTCACCTTTGCTTTTTAATTTGCACTCCACTTCAATATTGGCTTAGTTTCTCGATTTTTGACCTTGAATAAACATTATATGATTTATCAATATTTGAATTGTTCGAACAGTTAATTACTACTTACTTATATAATTAAACTAATGATTGAGTTTTAACCAATAATTAAGGTTTAAACTGATTTTTCTTCAAATAGATTAATCAACTAATACTTCAGTTTAAACCGATTTTTCCCTTTAACATATTCTTTAGTGGCTAAATAATTTAAATAAATTTATTAACCACATTTATCTTCATAATACATAAATTTAGAAACAGGATTTCGTAAAACTTCCTGCAAACATTCATATACTTTTTCTTTTTCTGTAAGTACCCTAATAAAAATTATATATCTACATGTTTATGTGGAAAATCAAAATTAACCAGGAAAAGAAAATCCAAACCTCATAAACTCCATGCGCACCCACTCGACGACCAAAAATTGTTCGTTCCAGAGCCATGCCGTACGCCGCCCCAAACTGTCGCGATTCGATCTGAGCGGCCCCCCCTTCCTCTAGCGAACTCGAATGCAGCGACTCTCATAATCGCGGCCACTGGTTCGCTGCAGCCCCAAAACGCGATGCCACCAAAAACCCTAACCCCTTTTTGCGAACGTGCGCGAACGTCGCGACCTTCCACCTTTCCATCCCAAGCTCTCTCCTCCGCTATTCGAGTGTCGAGTTCCCATATTCGCGTGCTCCGCCTCGATCTCGAGCATACAAGGATCGGCTCGAGATTTGACTGCATTTGATTATTTTTTTCTTTTTTTTTATACGAGATTGATATGAAATGAAAAGGGCTCGGCCCCCTTTTTTTTCCTTAGTTAAATGAGAGGGTTAGCCTTAGATTATGAACGAAGCCATATTATTATATATATTATTATTATTTTATATTAGTGAGTCTTCCAGTGGAAGGCTTGTTTGACTATGATTTGGCCTTAAGAACGGCTGTAAATATTTCAAAAGGAAACGTGTTTAAGAAGGCATCGATGACATTGATTTGATCAATTAAAGTTTTATTTAATTTTCAACGTGTTTACTTATCGTACGCTCACACAACAACTCCGACTCAAACGAAATTTGAAATCCGATAATAACTAACTATTACGGATCCAATGGAACTGGTTTCGTGGAATTCCAAGACTGTGCCTCGAAAGGCTACTTTAAATTCAATTTAAACGATAAAATTTTAAAACGGAACTAATCACTTTATTTCCAATTTTACAACTTTTATTATCTTCAGTGTTATCAATATAACTTTTATAGGCCTTCAAATTATTTTTAATAGGCTTAATATCTCAGATTTCATATTTTATCCAATTTCAAATTATTTAATTCAATAATTCAATTATCAAATAAATTGTGATATTCGTAGTTCAAGTTAAAATTACTCTATTGAATATTTAAAATCAATTAAATATTCTGATTTCAAATGCTCGAAAATTCTGGGTCGTCACAACTTTTTATCATAAACATAGTAAAATCAATCATTTCTCTTTTTACACAAACAAGATTAATTTCACTAAAATTCACATTATGATTATTTAAATTCAATATACTTCCCAAAGATTTATCTAAAATATAAAGTCTGCTATTACTGATGAATTTCCTTGAAAATTCATAGGTAATAACCATATTTAATTCTGTACTTTATTTTTAGTAAAATTTGTTAAGTCGTCATTATTTACAGCAACTACATAGAATATTTAAATAACCTTATCTATCATTTATTTATTTAATTTTCTAAGAGTTATTCATTTCATTTCAATTAATTACTTTCCAATTCAAATCATTAATTAATTATAATTAAACACTCAAGAATACTACAATCAATAATAATTACCCAACCAAGGCACTACACATTCAAAATATTATAATAATCAAATATGCATTCATTGAACACATTAAATATCAATAAATGTGACTTCTCATCAGTAATTATAGATTTTACTATTTAAATTTCTAATGATTAAATTAAATAATTCATACCAATGTGATTTTTTCAGCAATCGCTAAATTTAACATGTCTAGTGCCATATAATCTAAAATTTCACCAAGAGTCCAGTAGAAGAAACCACACATGAATTAAAGTTCGTATGTGGAAGTTAGGAAGGTTAGAAGTCTTAAGGTTTAAAATGAAATTACATATAGACTAGGGACTAAATTGAAAATTAACTTCATGTCCCTGCCACTGTTAAACCATCAACACCGAACTTTGATTGGCGATTCCTCCACCATCATGCTACTATAGCCAATGTTGCCACCTCCATTAGACACATCTTTAGCTCCTCGTCTACGCCGCACCTGCTATATGCCACTCGCCACAGTCGTTTTCTCCAATACCGCAGCTTATTTAGGATTTTCGAAACCCTAATCTCCAAATTTAGACTACCATAGGTCACGATATGGCCTATGACCACCCCTTTTTACCTCCTCTCATTTACACTAACCTATTGATGTCTGTCTCACTTCCCAATTTGCCCTATTTTAAAAACGCCCAAATTCAAGAACCCTGATTTCCCATTTTTTGATTTGATCATCGATTTTGGTTACCTCGAGCACTACTTCGATAATCGAACAATACCTATTGACTTGGTTTATTGAGAGCTTCGCGGTAATATATAATTTGCTAGGGTTTAGGCACTTTGATTTTTAAAACAATTTGAAACTAGAGATAATCATCCACCATTAGCAAGTGATTAGAGAAATTTTAGGATTATGAAAGAAAATTGAAGATAGAGGTGATGACTAGGGTTCCGTAGTCTCACATATATAGTCATTACTCTGGTTTACGGTTGTTTATTCAATTTGGCGAACAACTACTTACGTTGTTTAAATACTATATCGTCTCTGTTTCGCAAACCATCACTCCAAATATATAAAAATTATATATCAAAATGATCTACTTGGGAAAACCTTCGTGATGGTTATAAATACGATACCTAATTCACTCTCTTATTAAATAATTATTGTTAATTGCTTAATATTAATAGCATTAAATTTTCGGGTTGTTATGATCTCCCCCTTAAAAATTTATGCCTTTGCAATTCCTCAGATACAAATTTTAATCAAAATTAATAAATTATTATTCTAATCACAAAACATGGGGAAATACACCAATCACAAGTTAATTACTTATAAAATATATAACGACCATATAACATTAACTTGTAACAGTCAAATTCAAATTCATCCATAATCTGGATTTTAAATTCCTACCTACATATATGTAGTAACACACACTTTCTTGATCATACAATCCAAATTATATTATGTGAAATAGCATTTCATTTACGAGGTTAAAACAATATCAATCATTGATTAATTCATCTCATGCATTTCAATAATTCAACCATAATGGACTCTAACTAAAGTCCACAACCAAATATAGGTTGATCCAAACATCCATGTGCCTATAAATGAATAAACATAAATTAATAATCAGCATAACTCATCTAAATGAACACACATATTCAAAATAATGTGGTATTATCACCATACTAACATATCAACCAATAACATGTGTGTTAATTTATATGCTAACTATACACACATCATAGTATGCATATCCTCATACTATTGATACTCTTTCTCATAGTCTCATCCTCAAGATACCTAGTATACCATTTCATACCTATATCATTCAAAATATTATATGTACCTACTTATAGTCACATCCTCAAAATAGTATGTCTTTAGTCATGGCTATACTCTTTAAATGATTTGATCATCCATTTGTGTTTCAGGTGCACCGGTCCTTGCATCAGTTGTGTGCATTGGATGTATGATAATTCATATGACCATTCCTCTATAAGGGTTAATGGAAAAATCCTGATATTCATTGTAATTTCCCACCAAAGCAAAGTTGACACTAGATCCATTCCACCGATCCAGGATATATGCATCCATTGCTCTGATCTGAGGTAGCCAGTCCAAGTACCCAACGAGTTTCTTTAAAATACCCCTACTTATAAGTATGTAAGACGTGTATTCGAGCCCTTTTCTTGCTCGATCTATTTTCTCTTCATCTTTAAGGGAACAATCCACATTCCTTTCTTTCCATGATAGAACCTTTCAACATTCTATCTACGGTCATCCCACTAAAACCAACCCTTGTAGATAATCATCCGCATGAATCCATTCCACATCGAGCCATCATCATCGGAACACTTCTAGACATCCTCTTCCATCATCTATAGTATAACCTTTCCTCGTTCTATTCATGAGCTCCCTTCCTCGAGCTCATCCTCATTCCATCTTCCATAGTAATTTCTCCATCTAATGACTGAGATAACTCATACAACATACCAAATAGGGGCCTTCTAGCAAGAAGAGTTTCAACACACCTTAAAAGCAAAACATTTACCAAAACATTTTTTTTATCCAAATCCCTTTAAAACAAAAGATCTCTTTTTTTCTCTAAAAGTACACCATCAATTTATAAAAGAAATTCTCAAAATACTTACCATTATTTTAAACAAATAAAAATAATTAAACATCATTTTATATAAGAAATCAAATCATATTTAAAATAGAAACACTTTGTTTTAAAATTTTGTGTAAGCCAAAGATGAGTTTTCAAATACATATTTTCAAATTTTTGTATAATGGACCTCCCACCTATCCTTGATTCCTTAATGGTACCATGAAGCCTTTGGTCACTAAAATCCACAAATCACTATTACTTATCTTTATGGAACCTCTTCACATTTCTTAGCCAAATAAGGTATATATAATTATAATAAGCAATCAAGTGAACTATTAAGCAACGAAACAAATAACAACCAATTAAAACAAACAAGCAACAAGCAAGTGAGCGACAAAAAAATAATCGATAATAACTAATACAAGCAAAATAGATTAATCCAAACAAGTATGGCACGAATTAATAGGTGAATATCAAAAAAATAGGTAAGCAAATAAGAATAAAAAATAAATCATAGTGTAATAAACAATTAAAAACATATGACAATTAAGAATAATAATTCAAACAGGCACAACATAGATTAATTAAATAAACATTCAACAAAGAACGTTAAAACCAATCATAGTAAAATAGACTATCAATAATATGATACAACCGTAAGTGATTAAGTCAAACGAGTTTAACGTAATTGATAATAAACACGGGTTAAGTAGCTAAATTATTTTAATTGCAATTAATTTAACAAGTAAAAATGCAATACAAATAATTCATTCAAAGTAAACAAACACAACCAACAAGGTAACTATCCCGGACATCGAAATGGGTAGTCCCTTCTTCATATCCCAACCCACTTCACCGAAGGGAATATCTAGACGTCCCTACAACTCTTTAGGGAAAATCGCACACAACAACCATAAGGGTAACATCGTCATAATGGTCGTTAGGAAAAACTCAAGACTTATCTTAACCCATCTTCTTACATTCCATCTTACAAACTCTAGTTTTATAGTTCTCGGTCGAAAACTTCAAATAAAATTTCTTTTTAGTAAAATACCTTTTTAACAGACACTGCTAAAATTTGTTATTTAATTAAATATTTTACCTTTCCAACCATTTATTTTTCAAATCAGATCACCCTCATCTTAGTAAAATATTTTTCTCAAGACATTGTAAAACTAGATATTTTATAATATAACATTGCTTAATAATATAACTCAAATAAACAATTTTCAAATTCGGTCTTTCTCAATCAAAACTCGTTACCCAAAAATAATTTTTCTTTTGAAAATCATCCATCAAAGAGTACCTTTTTTAGTGTAAATATTTTCAACAAAACAAATTGCAAAAAAACATTTCCTAAAATCAAACGCATTCCTTTGATAAAACTTTTCTTCTCAAATAAATATTGTATTACATTCTTTACCCAGAAAGAAACTTCTCAAATAAAATATTGCCATCAATTATTTTCAAACATCTCCATTAATGAAACAATTTCACAATTGAAATATTTACACCAATTATTTTCAAATTCTTACTTTGAGAAAATAATTCCTTTCAAATATAACATCTTTCTATGGGAATAATTTTCCTGTAAGCTATTTTAAAAAAGAATCTCCTTCAAATTATATTATTCACTATAAAGAATGTTTTAACAAAACATAGTTTTCTTTAAAATAAGGGCTCTCACTAGATATTCCCTTAGAAAGTACTTTCAAAAAAACATTCTTTGAATCCTCTACTACCATTAAAATAGTTTTCTTCCTCAAAACGTCTTTATAAAAAATACTCCTCCAACTTTATAGTGTATTTTATAATATCTTTTAACGAAAGATAGTTCTATTTTAAAATGTACCTCAATAAATATTTTTACAATGTATTCTAAATTATAAAGATTCTTCCAAATTGAAACAATTGTAGGTAGGATGTTCCTGTTAAAACATTTCTTTCGAAACAAAATAATTTCAATAAAAATATATTTCATAAAATATTTTCAAATAGAACACTTTTCGACAGAAATCTCTCCCGTAGATAAGATCTTCCTTTATTTTTAATTAGTTCCCATACCATAACACCACTATAAAAACACTTTCCAAAAGATGTTTTAAAAACAAGCAAAATTTTCCCACATTAAATTTTTCTTTTGAGTCGAATTTAACTCCAATGTATAGTTAAAACACCTTTTTACTTAAATGCTTTCAAATAAAATATTTTTATAATATTTACTCTTTTTTAAAAATATATTTTCGTAAAAATATTTTATTCCGCCAAATTAAATCCTTTATTTTTCAACAATTTTTTTAATGAATCACTTCATGTTAAAAACAAGCATTTTTTCCTTTTTAATAAAACGAGTAATTTGGCATGTGCGATGCACGTGCACAGAAGGAACTGGTGTTATAAAACACCGTTTGTACGATTTTTTAATCTAATGAATTGACTTGATGTGTACGAATATGTTGCATTCTTTTTGTGCATACATGCACAAATCTACCATTTATCTAAACATGAATGAGATAATGTTATTTTAATAACTAATTAATCGGATAAAAAGATCAATCAACAATTGCATCAATAAGTAGAGAAATGTAGTAATATTAAAATTAGCATTTTTAATAGTTTGGAACTTAAAAAACTCGCATTGTCTCCATTTTAAAAAGTAATAAACCAGCATGTTAATATGTTTATAGAAATAATGAATCAAATTTGAAAATGAATTTCAAATTGGACCATCGGTTGGTTGTTGCTTCCTAGGTAAATCATTTTAATGGAGTTGCAAATTATTTTCTTTCTGGATGCTAAATGTACATTGTAGTCATTTTGCAAAATGTAACATATCCCAGATGAAATTACCTCGTAAATTTAGAGAAATATAATAGTTTATCGCACTGCTTAAATAACTCTGTAGAAAAATCTTCTTACAGATTTGCCTCGATCCTTCTCATTATGAAATTACTTAATCGATTCCTACCCACTATTATCCTACTTTCCACTCTTCCATAAAAATCAGTAGCGCACTTGACCATCAGATAAATGTTTGGACAATATTATTCAGAAAAGTTAGTTGATTGTCAAAAAAATATAGTTAACTCTCTCTCATTACATCAAAAGACATGCATTAATTTGAAGAATGCTAGGGACCTGAAACAATATAACTCATTGAGTGATGTTGCTACTTAGTTATTTGACTGCACACATCTTTACATAATGCAATGTTTACAACCACCAGGTCATAGAAGTAACAAAATTGGGTATGCTTTATGGATCTGTGCAGTACACGGTGCATTATAAAAAACACAGCAATATTGTAGAAATTCGAATTAATAAAATTTTAAATGAAGTAATTTTCATATGAGAGCGCTTATGCTGCATGATAAAGCAGTTAAAAAAATACCATGATTAAAGATGCACTTTATCCTTAAACTTAAAACCATAAAATTTAAAGACTATAGTGAATAAAATAAAAAAAGTTGAACAAAACATTTGCAGACAATTTAGACAATAGAATAAAGATATCATAGTGATGAGAAAAGGAGCCAAAAAAGTGATAAATGCAAAAGAGGCTATTTCGTAATATGAAAACATGAAATATACATTGAATATAACTTAAAACTAAAATTTCATCCACAATCAGTATCAAATAAAGATTACTATGGTAAAATTTTGGTAAATAGATTGGTTTACAAATTTAATTAATATGTATTGTACACATTCACGTACAAATGGAGTAATATGTTATTGCACTTCAAAGCATATAAAGTAAACCTTTGTACATAAAAAATGTCACGAAAAACACATGAAAGTGCCACTAAATTGGGTAAATAATGTACTAATTGCTTTATGCTCCCAACTTATCAATTCTAAATTCCAAACAAACTTTTAACAGAAATAACTGCAAAGTTATTATCTAACTGTCTAGTTGACTGAATACATAGAAATTCAGTTTATGACGCTACATACTTGTGATGCAATATGCCTCCTGATAGCATGATTGCGGTGGACCCCATAACGGATGTTGCTTCCTAACTAACACTTTCGGTATCCACAGAATCCTCTTCGGATTCTTTGGAATCTCTAACAGATTCGAGTCCAGTGCTTCCTCCTCTTTCTCCCAAGGCTACTAACCTCAACATTGGTCGAATCCAGTCAAGAATTATGTGCCATCTACTTGCTAAGCAACATCGAAAAAGTCGATCATGCATCGCAACAGCTACTCCATAACCTTCTCCTATAAGCTCTTCAAGTGGTAGTAATGAGCAGTACCGCACTCATAATTATGGAAATAAGAGAGGCAAAAATGAAAGGTAGATCCACCAAAATAATGGGACCATGAAATGGAACTAAAATATAAATAGTTCCCACATGAATTGAGGAGGTATTGGGACATAACACATACTACAACATTTAATAGCCCACCACCTCCATTGCCTCGTCCTACTATGTTGAGTTTCCACTTATGTCGCGTCACATCATTATCCTATGAGTATTAAGGGCATGACTTTTGTACCACATAAACTACCGCATGCCGAGTTTGTTCCACCAATGGGTTCTCAAATTTGGAAATGAGTGTTGCATTGGTCTGTCGATGCAGTATATTTGGTTTTTTCCTTCAATTGTAAAGCATCTAGGTAGAAATACATAATTTATATGGAATAGGTGGCTTACTCAAGTAAGCAATGCTAGATAGTGATAAAGTCATATACATACACATAAATGATTTAACAGTGAAATAGAAGAAAATATAAATTAGTGCAACCATATTGTAGTCTTTAGATTTTTATATTAAAAGTATGCATATTCAAAAAAAGATTGGGCATTACTGCTGTATATAGTGGTAGAAATACTGATATGAGTATATGACAGATACATAAACTCATTATATTTGATATAAAAAACATTCAACCTTCTATCTACATAATTTTAAGGTTCAATTAGTAAAATAAGAAAACACACAACCTATGTTCCTAATGATACAATCAAGATAAAATATCTTCCATAATAATCATCACATAATTTTTCAATAAAATATTCTCATATTTTAAATTGAAGTTGTACCTGAAATTTGGTCATTTTCATTCAGTGACGTCTAGAATGTCGCACGGCTGTATCATTTCAAGCACAAAGACTCATCCAAATTACAATAACCACTTTTGAAGTAAATGGCAATATCTTTTATAGTGTTTTTCCTACACAAAACATATATAAATTCATAGCAAAATCATCTCAATAGTTATGCTTGCTACTTATTGAAATCTCAAAAAATACCTTCTAGCATTGCATATTCTCTTCAAGCATATAAACAACCAACCATTATTGTTTAATAGTCATGTATTTCCAGTTTTTTTTAAAACTAAACTCTTATCTAAATAACATGCATAAAATAAAGCTTCAAAATGTATAATGTATTACAGTAATTACAATATAGACTTTATCTTATAGATTGTTAATTAGTTGTGACAAATAATTTAAAGAAGGGAGAATAAATAAAATAAAGTAGCAATTTAACTGAATAACGCTCATGTATCATAGATTATGGTATGTTAATATAATATATAACGTATTATAAATTATCCATTTATCTCATCACTTGTTCATCTCTCAATCTCTACATTCTCTAATTTTAAGTTTGCTCCTATACAAAAAGATTAAACATTCTTTAAAACAAACAATAATCAACTGTAAGCTAAATGTTTATAATTATTGTAGTTTCTACTTCTTTCGAGTTTTCTTGATCTCTCATGTTTAGTATGTTAACATTATAGATAAATAAAAGGAATATAAAATAATACTTACTTTTATAATATCGTTTTTTTCATTTTTGAAATGGTACTTTATATACAACAAATAATTGGGACAACATATCCCATGTCAATAAACGTTCGAAAGCAAGATTCGAACTTGTGACCTCTTGCTCCAAAGCTGACTCAATTAACCACTTGGACAATGGTGCTTGTCTTTATCATATCGTTTTTGGTTAAACGATTTACCATATTTGAAGTTATAATAACTTAGAAATGTGGAAATATGTCAAAAATATCCAGATCCATTGTAGCATGTTAACAAATTAGCTCAACCATTTATTCTAAAACAAATCTTTATATTATAGCTTAGAAAAAGTTTTCAAGCTCCAAAACAGTTAAGAGCCTACCAATGGTGGGAAGATATCTGCAAGATTTTTGGTTATAGTTGTCTCTATTACAATATTAATATACAAAGATTATTGTTGTTGGCACAATGAAAAAAGAAATAGAATTATAATGGTTACCAAAATCAAAAGATTTTTTTCTCAAAAATGTAATTGATTTTGATCGTGTTAATATAATATACATTAACTTTTATTGATAAAAATGTATTCATGTTACCAATGGTATTCAAGTGATTATACCAGAAATTTTAACTTCAATAAATAAAGAAATGAAGCAGGCGAGCGTAAGCGAGAATATAGATGTTGGATTTCATATGTATGTATATATTTATATACAGGGACATAACACACACACTCTATCAAGTGATAATTAAATTGTTCTTGCTATCCGTACTCATGATTAGCGATGATTTAAATCCAAACACGGCTACAGACAACTTTGATGTTTGTTGATCTCCAAATACTAACTAATAGAAATATAAAGTGAACACTTAACACTTAAGGCGTCTTTTCTTTTAAAAATAATGCTTAAATTTTTCTAAAATTTTATACTTAAATGGCTTAGCATTTATAATGGCATCAATGGTATACTGTACTTGGGCATGTAGCTATTCTGTCTCATTATTTATACGCCTATCCTAGTAATGACCGATTGTGTTCAAAATACAATGATATAGTAAGCATAACTACTATATATCCATTTAATTCCTCTTATTTAAACAATCAAAGAAAAAGCATAACTATTATATAATTTGAATATATACATGCATAAATCTCAAGTTTATATAAGCTTGTTGTTTTTCTATCTATGTCATATGTCAATTCTAGCCTGTCAAATACACATAAAAATAAATAAAGGAATCAATTTAGTGCAAACAAAACTTTTCATTTTTTCCTAAAATATCGCAAAAAAAATCACATGCCGATCAATGAAATTATGACACAATTGCTCAAGATGAGCTCCTATATAGTATGTATTGATAAATTTCACTTATGAAAACAACTATAGATGATTAGAGGACCAAGAAAACAACTGTACAAATTGTTATTTTTAGGGTAGGATCAGGAAATTGGGGAGAAAGAAGCCATTTTATTTCTGAACCGTCGAAAATAGAAAAATTACAGTCAAGAAATACAATCCCAATACAATACAATATTTATACATGCTAATACACCACAGCTAATACACGTCGGCCACGATAATACTCAACACCCTCCTCAAGCTAGAGGTTGATATAAACCCAGCTTGGATAGAATATTATTCTGTTGATGAGAGGGTAAAATCTTAGTAAATAAATCAGCTAATTGTTCCGACGAGGGAACAAAAGCAAGTTTTAGTAATCCTTCCATAACTTTGTCTCCGGTAAAGTTGCAATCTACCTTTATATGCTTTGTTCTTTCGTGAAAAAGTGGGTTTTTAGCAATGTGCATGGCTGAATGGTTATCACAAAATAAAGTGACTGGTTTGATTGGATCAACTTGTAATTCTTGTAACAATCTAACTAACCAGGTTATTTTAGTTGCTGCCTGTGCCATGGCCCTGTATTCAGCCTCAGATGAACTTCAAGATACCACTGTCTGTTTCTTAGATTTCCATGAAATGGGAGAAGAACCAAGCAGAATTAAATATCCAGTTACAGATCTTCTAGACGTTGGAAAAGCTGCCCAATCTGAATCTGAAAAAGCTTGTAATAAAGGTTGATCACACCCATTGAGCAATATCCCATTACCTACAGTGCCCTGAACATAAGAAATGGTGTGTTTCAGAGCCTCAAAATGTGGAATCCGAGGATGTTGCATAAATTGACTCAATGTTTGAACTGCAAAACTTAAATCTGGTCTGGTATGTGTGAGGTAATTCAGTTTACCAATAAGAACTTTGTACTGTGTAGGGTCAGAAAGAAGATCACCATCCGTGTCATTTAATTTCAGATGGAGAGGCAATGGAGTAGAACAACACTTGGAAAAACTCATTGCAGAAGTATTCAACAGGTCAGTGGTAAATTTGTGCTGTGTCATAGCAATTCCTGAAGCTATATGATTAATTTCAATTCCTAAAAAATAGTGGAGAGATCCCAGGTCTTTAATACTGAAAGTGGTATGTAGAAAATTCTTTAATTTCTCAATTTCGGAAAAATCTGAGCTAGTTATTAAGAGATCATCTACATACACAATATGGTTATAAAGCCAGACCTTTTCTTGGTAAATAAGGAGTAATCATTCTTGGATTGAGAATATCCACGAGATTGTAAAGATGAAGTAAGTTTGTGAAACCATTGTCGTGAAGATTGCTTCAGGCCATAAATGGACTTCTTGAGTCTGCAGACAAGGTGATTGGGATTTGGAATTCCTTCTGGCATCAACATGTAAACTTCTTCATACAAATCCCTATGATGAAAGGCATTGTTGATGTCAAGCTGATGAATATGCCACTTCTTTGATGCTGCTGCTGCAATGACTGTTCGAATAGTTGTCATCTTGACAACTGGGGAAAAGGTCTCATGGAAATCCACTCCTTCTTTTTGTGTAAAACCCTTAGCTACTAATCTAGCTTTGTACCTTTCTAAGGAACCATCTTCCTTAAGCTTGATTTTAAAAACCCATTTGCAACCAATTAGAGTTTTACCTACTGGAAGATTAACCAAATCCCAAGTGCCATTTAATTGAAGAGCTTCTACTTCATTTTTCATTACCAAAACCCATTTTCGATCTTTTGAGGCATCGGAATATAAAGAGGGTTCATGATAAGAATTAATGGATAAAAGAAAGACAAAATTAGAAGAAGGTAAGGATGAAGAACAGATCAATGATGTATGTATTAGTTCAGAAGAACATTTATTGCAGATGTAATCTTGGAGATATGTTGGTTTGTTGGGTTGTCTAGAGGATTTTCTCAAAGTCGATTTAGTGTTAACAGCAGGTAAAGCCTATTGTGTATCAGGTATAATTGAGTTAGAACTGTTAGAAGATGATATATCATTGAATATATCATTTTGAGGAGAAGATGGAATATTTTGAGAGGTGTCAGTTTGAATTGGTGTAAAAACGAAATCCGAAGAATCAATTTGAACTGTAGGTAGAGTAATAGGATCTGAATATGGTTTAAGGTGAAACGGAAAATTGAATTCGTGATAAATAATATCTCTTGACTCAATGATTTTATGTGTGGCAAGATCTAATGTTTTGTAACTTTTCTTTCCAAAAGAATAACCAATGAATACACAAGGTTTTGCTCGAGGTTGGAATTTATCTCTCCCTTGAGCTATTGTAGAGACAAAACAAAGACTTCCAAATGTCCTTAAAAATGAATAATCTGGTATTTTGTTGACAAGCAGAAAATAAGGTGAATGAAATTGAAGAGATGGTAGTGGTGTACGAGTTATGAGATGAGTAGCTGTTAGTATACATTCTCCCCAAAACTGTAAAGGTAAGTTAGATTGAAAAAATAAAGATCTAGCAACTTCAAGTAGATGTTTGTGTTTTCTTTCAACTCTCCCATTTTGTTAAGGAGTGTAGGCATAAGAAGTTTGATGAATTATGCCATTTAGAGAGTAAAACTTTGAAGCATTAGATCCACAAAACTCAGCAGCATTGTCAGACCTAATGACTTTAATTTTGGATTGAAATTGTGTAAGAATGAGGTTGTAAAAATTCGGCAAAACAGTGAGAGAATCACTTTTGGAGGACATGAGAAAGGTCCATGTACATCTAGTATTATCACCCACAATAGTTAAGAAATATCTAAAACCATTGTGAATGATATGTTTATAAGGACCCTATATATCAATGTGTATAAGATCAAATGGTTTAGCAGCTTTTGTGATAGAGGTGGAAAATGAATTTCTGTGTTGTTTGGCTTGAGGCAGATTTTACACAAATGAGAAGGTTTTATGGAAGAATCAAAAGTATTATGTGTTTAAGTTGAACAAAAGGTACATGACCAAGTCTACAATGCCATATTTCAGGGCCATTATTTTTAAGAATAGCAGAAGTGGCAAAGGGTAAAATAGTATCATTCATGTGAGACGTTACAGAGAAATTGAACATTGAAACATCATTGATCACATTATTATCTACGGATTTATTCGAAATAGAAGAAACAGTAGAAACATGCTTACAATTACTGTCAATATCAACAATATAAAGTCCTTTGGCCTCACTACCAATTATAATTGGCTTCTTCATCAAAGGGTCCGGAAGGAAACAAAATTGGGAGGTGAAAAGAACATTAGTGTCCTTGTTTATAATGAATTTTCGTACTGAAACAAGGTTGAAACAAAATTCTGGTACATGTAAAACATTTTTCAAAGTTAATGAAGCAAAAAGGACAATTATACCAGAATATGAGACTTTGCATGTTTTACCATTTGGCATAGTGATAGGTATTGGTTTAGACAAAGGAGAATAATGAGTGAACAAATTAAGATTAGGAGTCATGTGGTCTGTTGCTCCACTATCAATGATCCAAATAGGTTTAGTTTCTGAAGAAATGAAGCAAAAATTCTTACCAGCTAGAAAAGCAGTTGAATCAGAAGAAGCGGCATTATTATTCTTCAACAAAGCCAAAAGTTGATTGTATTGCTCATTAGTAAATCCAGTTTGAGTTGTCACGGCTGATGAATCTTTTGAAGATGATGCAGTAGCTGCTGTTCGAGGGCCTTTACCTAGTGAATATCCATGCTTCTTCCAGCATTTTTCTGCAGTATGACCACTAAGTGAGCAATGTTCACAGAAGAGAGTATGTCCATGTAATTTCCAGCAATTGTCAACTGTATGTCCACCTATCTTACAATGATCACAATATTGAGATCCTCTACCACTTTTGAAAGCACCACCACGACCTCGAGAAGGTGTATTACTACCTCTGTTTGAATTCTTAGAATCAACAAAACATTAGGAGGTTAATGCAGTGGTAAGATCAGACAGAGTAGATCCAGATGAGGTTTGGTTATTGCCTAATTCTCGTTGTTCTTCTTCTTGCAGTAAAAGTTTGTAAACCTCATTTAAAGATGGAGGTGGCTGAATCATTAAGATTTGAGCACGTGCAGAGCTATATGATTCATTCAAGCTTGCTAGAAACTGTACAACCTGTTGATCTTGAAGAATATCATGGATTAAGGGTCCAGAACCACACACACAAACACGATCTTCAAGTAGCAAAGTGTATTCATCCCATAGAGTTTTCGATTTGGTATAATGAGCAGAAATTGAAGAAGTATCTTGAGTAAGTGTGGACAACGATCTTTGAATTTGGAAAAGACGAGTTCGATTAGATCGAGCAAATCGAACCGCAAGATCGAACCAAATAGCAGATGCAGATCGATAATAAAGAACAGACTGAGAAATATCTTTTTGAACAGAATGTAACAACCAAGAAATTACCATATTATTGCATCGATCCCACTGAGACGCCAATATCGGATTATCAATTGGTCGAAGGCAAAGACCAGTGACAAACCCTAATTTGTTTTTCACCATTAAAGAGACTTCAACTGAGCGTCGCCGGTGACCGTAGTTGCGATCTGAGAGAGAAACAGTTGAGAGGATATAATTTGGATGATCAGAGTGATGTAGGAAACGTTCATCATTGGGAGTGAGTAATGAAAGATCGGTGGTTGGAGGGGATGGTGGCGGCGGCTCTGATACCATGTTATTTTTAGGGAAGGATTAGGAAATTGGGGAGAAAGAAGTCATTTTATTTCCGAACTACCGAAAATAGAAAAATGACAGTCAAGAAATACAATCCCAATACAATACAATATTTATACATGCTAATATACTATAGCTAATACACGTCAGCCACTATAATACTCAACACAAATTGATAAAGGTAACTCCGGATTATTGGATTCTTTATGTAATCTGGTTGTTCTTCAATTCAATCAACACCAACAATTGGCTTTAAACTTTTGCATCCCTTCTAACTCCACTGACACCTCTCAATTTCTCAATCTTCTCAATCCATCCATCACCTATATGTTACTTCGTTAATACTCTCTAAGCCATTGCAAATAAAAACCATTTAGCTCTGATATATTTTGTAACCTCGTTAATACTGCCTAAGACATATAATCATTTACTGTAATACAGTGACTGTCTAGAATTATTAGTCATTTCATCAAACATTTGGTCTGTAAAAAACTAACATTATGTTTCATAGCTTCAAGCACATATAATGAAACCGGTTGGTTGTCGCCATCAGAAAATAAATAAAAATAGCAAAATGCACAAAAGAAAGATTTGTTTGAAAGTGAAATATGAGTACTAACAGTTGAGTAACACATCTGGAAGAAGGACGGATGGATCAAATTTCAACTCCTACACATCAAAATGAACTGGAATCAAGACAATCATGTTCAACATTAAGATGAAGCATAATCTACTCAATAAAATAGATGAAGCATGAATTGATAAATAGACTAAAAGGCTATCATTTAATCATTATTGGAGCAGAAAAGAAGAAAAGGAGAGTAAAACCTTAGGGAGACCCACTGCTCTCATGTTCAAGTCCATCGTTTTGAGGAGACCCACTGCATCCGCCGTTCAAGTCACTGAGGAGACCCATCGCTTCCGTCGTTTAAGTCAATTATGCCGAGGAGACCCATTGCTGCCTTTTTCAAGTCCATCTGCTGAGGACACCCGCTGCTACCAGCGCTCAAGTCCATCATGTTAAGCTATCGCTCTCAAATTACCTTGCTTAGCATGCCTGTCCAAAAAATGTACTGAAATTGTCAAACGCTTTGTTTTTTTACCTACTTTGTTTCCTTTTTTGGTACATGGGAAAGAAATGGGGGTGTCGCAGAAAACGTGCATACGGACGGATTTTCGATTTTGGAGGAAAGGGGATGGGAAAAACCGAACATATCCTTATTATGATGTATAATGAAGTGATTTAAAGAAGGACAATTTTGACAGTTCAAAAAAGGCTTCACTTGGGAAGTATTTGCATTATATATAAGATATGTTTAAAAATTAGAAATCTATAGTTCATAAAATTTCCAAATAAATATTATTCACTTAAAAATAAAGGTGGTTCTATCTTATTAGAGTAAGGTTTTAATCACTTCATATCAGGTGGTGTTAGTCGGGTTATAACCAACAATTAACACTCTTATATGTGTTCATTCTACCCTACTCCTACTTTATTATTTTACACACAAAGATTATCATTTTATGGTTATTTAACAGATATACCGTACACACAAAGAATACAATTGCCAATAGAAAAGCTCTCTCGTTCTATATTTTAACCCAACCTAAGGTGTAAATCAATATAACCTAATAGTTAATCCCGTCCAAGACTCAAGGAATTACTAAACCACAGCTTTGATACTAAGTGCGACCCACTATTTTTAAAATCTAAAATCAGTTATAAATGACGTCAATATACGCTTACACCTGATTTCAAATATTAAAGCAGTGAACCATGGGTAGATAAAAATTTAAGAATTCTAGAACAATGAATAAAAAGAGAAACCTCATAGCAGAATTAATCATCATAATAAATGAATAGTAATTCGTAATGCAATTTATAACATTTATTAGATTAATTCCCATTTCAATACACTAGTTATCAATAACTCATGGACAATATAAAAAGGGTACAGAAAATATACCAAATTAACTTTCTGCGATATAGCCTTCATCCACCTTTCCATTTCCTTTTTTGCTCCTACCTGCAACTTCAAACCTATGTAGTTATTTGTGTATATATATAAAAGGTCTCAACTATGTTTCAATCATACCTAACCCTATACACTCCCACCCAACCTAATAGATCTGATGGCTAATGCATAAGGAAAGACTACCTATATACCACTTTTGGGGGATCGAGCCCATATATTTCTATTTTCCGCTCTTCTTCTGCATTTAAATACTTGTCAATACATTATAACATACATCAGTGCAACCATCACAGACAATAAAATCAACGCGACCAATGCAACCAATGTAAGTAGTAAAAGCACAAAATAGTATTCCTACCCATCCATTTCAACAAATCATCATATAGGGTAATAGTAATAATAATAACAGCACACAGCCATCAATCATCAACAACATTCAACTCCAATCCTAATCATCAAGCGAGGAGATAACAATATAAATATACCTACATACATAACAATCATCCATTTTAGTAATGCATCACCAATGTAAGTATACACCATCAAATGTGTGGTAATCATCCCATAAAGTGACATAAACCGTTTTCAATTGTGTACTAATCCAATCAACATTAGTGACAAAACATCTATCATCAAATAACCATAATTAACTATCCATCAACTAGTAGTAATAATGGTCAAATATTGCACACTCAACAAAATGTGAAACCATAATTAAACATCATATGTGATAATTTCAACTAACAATCAATTAAACATTCAACAACCATCAAAATAATATTTTCATCCCTTATTCTCTTAAGTATTTTTTTTTGTTATTGTTTATTATAAAATCCTTTTTTATTTATCCCAGAAACAGCAACAATAATTATTTCTGTTATAAACACTGTAAAACCAATTATTTCACTGTTTACACAAAACAAGACTAATTTCACTGAAATTGACATTGTTATTATTTTAAGTCTTATTTTAATTTATGCATAATAAACTTCCCCTGTATTTGTTCAAATATAATTTCAGTTAAAATTTATGAATTTACCTAAAAATTCATAAATAATAACCTTATTTAATTCCATACTTTAGTTTTAGTAAAATTTATTAAGTCATCATTAGTTACACAAATCACCTAAAATATGTAAACAACCTTATCCCATGGTTATTTATTTCATTTTATAGTTATTATTAATTTCATTTCAATTAATCACTTTCCAATTCAAATCAACAATTAATTATAATTAAACGTTCAATAAGACTACAATCTACAATAATTAAACCAAAGCACTATACATTCGAAATACTGTAATAACCATATAGACATTCTTATAACACAATAAATATCAGTAAATATAAATTTTCATCAATAACTATGGATTTTATAATTGAAATTTCAATTGATTAAATTAAATAATTCATATCAATGCAGTTTTTCCAACAGTCTCTTAACTCAGCAAATCCTATTCCATATCATTCGTAATTTAACATCGAGTCCAACAGGAGAAACCACACATGAATCGGAGTTCGTATATGCAAGTTATGAAAGTTAGAAGTTTCAGGGTCTAAAATGAAATTATATATAAATTAGGGACTAAATTGAAAATTCACTTCACCTTCCATCGCCATTAAACGAATCAACACCAAACTTTGACCAACGATTCCACCAATGTCATGCCACTATAGCCAACCACCGTCTCCATTTGGCTCGTCTTGAGATCCTCTTCCAGGCTGCACCAGTTATGTGCCAACTGCCGTCATTTTCCTCTAATGTCGCCGCCAATTTAGAGTTTTCAAAATCTTAGTCTCCAAATTCCTGCCACCATAGGCTACGATATGTCCTATGACCACCCCTTTTCACCTCCACTCTTCAACATCGACCTATTGCAACCAGCCTCGCTTTCCAATTCATTGTATATTAAAAACACCTAAATTCCAAAACCCTAATTTTGCATTTGTTGATTTTATTCATCGATTTTGGTCGCCGCGATCACTATATCTATAAATGAACATCACCCATCGACTTGGTTTGTCTAGAGCTTCATGGTGATAAATAATTCGATAGGGTTTGGACACTTTGATTTTTAAAGCGGTTTTTGATTCGAGATAATCATCTTCTATTAGCAGGTGATTAGAGAAATTTTGGAATTATGAAAGAAAATAGAAGATAAAGGTGATAGATAGCATTATATAGCTTTACTTATATAGTCACTATGCTGGAATATGGGTCGTTTATCTAGTTTGGCCTAAATGCTTCGTACGCTATGTATATACCGTATTGCCTCTATTTCACAAACCGTAATTCCAAATATATCAAAATTATATATCAAAATGATCAGCTGGGAAATATCTTTGCAACAATTATAAATATGATACCCAGTTCACTTAGCAATTAAAAATTTATTTTAGTTACCTTGATATTAACAATATTAAATTTTCGGGTCATTACATATGCTATAATTTCTATGCTTGATTTAATTGATGTGCAATTGAGATGGATTTCTTGAGATGCAAGTATTATTATGTAGGTACTACAACACCCATATTGTACCTAGTGATGTACACCTATATGATGATATTATAACATATATTGTGTTAAGCCCTAACTTGTTGGATGCATGGACAAGGTAGCAATGATTTCTCATACCTTGTTCCTTACACAATATCAACTTTTATAGTACCTTGAGATCGTTTATTGCTCACATCAAACTGTTATCTTGCTCAAGGTTTTAAGCTTTACTTCTTATCATCTCATGTACTCTAAAATGAGTAGACCAGATAGTAGATTATGAATTAGCGAATTAATCGATTTAAAGGATAGCAGGAGGCTGTTGCTATTATGTATTCTACTATTTGCGTATATTCACTTTTTTCTCTTTGCAACACCGTGGAGCTTTTTTCAGTGCTAAACATTTATCTAAGACAGTTTATTTGGGTTTATTATTGACATATAAACTCTGGTCTTTGTTATAAGTTTGATGACACTACTTTACTCTGATTCTACAATTTATTTTGGTTATATAATGTCTCACTTGTTTTTATAATTATGTTGAGTTTTATATTTTATCCTTGCACTGTGAGATACACGATAGATTATCTATTAGAGTTTGATTACCATTTTAATATCACTCTACATCAGTCGGGCACCACTAAAGCGCACTATATAGGTATATTAGGTATCGAAAGTGCAGGGCAGTCATCGCACCATCGCTCCCATCATCAAGGGTGATTCTATTCTCACCATGACCCGTATCAAGAGTCCGATAACAAGAGAGTGAGCAAGAAGGAAAAGGAATAGTGTAGGGTCAAGGAAAAAGATCTTGGCCATGATGAGCATAGGGAATCCTATGACCATCCTAGGCATGACTCAAATTCCTATCATCAAGGGAGCTCTCCCTCTCAGTCCTTCCAAATCTGCCAATCCTCGATATTCCTTTAGCTTCTCAGCCCTCGGTCGTCGCCATCATTGAGCGACCCGAAGCTCCTACGACTTATCACCATCATCCGAAACTACCAGCCCTTCCACTTCTCATAGATTACATAAGGTTAGGAAAGTAACATCTACTAGCTATACTATTCTAACTCTTCCCCCTCAAGGCTTATTTCTAGTGCCAAACAATAAGATGCAGGATGCACTTCCCAACCCTTCTTCCTAGAGGAGATCGAAATCGACTGCGATGTTATGGACCTCTTAAGAAGCTATGTAAATGATGAAATCTCTAGGATCAATGAAGTTGTAAGGCAGTACCTCCAATGAAGAAAGCTTGCTAAAGGGCTTTCGGACATAAATCAAGCTAACCAAGTTATCATCAATAGCGTTGATGTTGAAAGAGCTGACCATACTAAAACTTATGAGGAACATAAAAGGGAGCTGCCAAACTCCAAAAGGAAAATGAAGAAAAAGGATAAGGCCATCAAAGAGGCCCAAAAGAAGTTGATTAACGAGGTTGTCACTTACAAGGCTAAGTGCAACATTCTGAAGGACTAATTGAAACTGCACATATCTACAACGACACCCTTGAAAAAGTAGTTAGGTTGCAAGAAGCCAAGAAAGATATACTTGGTGCTGAGATTGATAGCTTCAAAGCATAGCTCAAGACCGAGAAAGAGCTAAGAGATCAAGCTTCGGAAATAACACAGACTTGCATGGAAGAAGTTGTAGATTTGAGGATAAAGCTGGAAGACTCGAACAAGAAAACTAGCTAAACCTTACCCAAACAATGGAAAAGATCAAAACTACCATCCCAAGATTCTGTACAAATGTCATTGAGATGAAAAACTTCAAATGGTAGGGAGAAGGCTACCCTACAACAGTGGCTAAAGTTTAGGAAGAGATCTTGAGGAGAGCTAAAGAATCTAGCCACGAAATCGATGAGGAAAAGTCAAAGAGTGAACCATTAGACAAAGATGACTTGCCGCTCTTAAATAAGGGATGGCAATCAAAGCAACAGAGCCTGCAACTACTAAATGAGTGCCTGCTTAGCCTCTTTCTAGTACAAGATCTTTGGATTGTGTGGATGACATCGATTTTACTCGAAAGGAGTCTTAGGCTAGGATCGTCACTTTTGCGATGACCACTCTTGAGGTCGTCACCGCTGGTACAATCATATGTGTTGCTCCTGACATTTCTACTACCATTACCATTAAAGGCTACAACCCAAAGACTTTAGCCTTTGTTCCACTAGTGATTCCTCACTTTGCCTCCATTTCCAAAAGATCTTGAAGAAGGGAAAATCAAAAAGTCTCCTCGACATGAGTGTTCCTCTACTAAAGGTATCTTTTTAATCTCTTCGGTCTTCGAGAAGCTTTAGTTCTCTCCTATAGAGGGCACTAATCTTTATCACTCTGTTTGTCATCTTACTAGTCAACTACCATGATTTTCACCTCTACCACTTATTACAAATGGCCTGTAATACCCCGTAAAATAAACATAATTAATTAAAAAGAATTAATAAATAATTCATAAGGCTCAAAAATAAAATTTAACCAAACTTTGGAATTTGGCTATGAAACTTGGACTGTTGCATTTGTGGCCCTCTTTTGATCAACTTTCATATATAAAGCTTCGTGATCAAAGTTCAAACGAAAATGTTATGAGCGTTTGAAGTTTTCGGATTGAAAATAATTTTAATGGGTTTGAAATGATAATTTAAAGTTAATAATAGCAAAATAAATAATGCCATCGGTCAACACCTTAGTAGAGTCGATCGACCGCTCTATACCACTGGTCGACCAATCGTTCGGCATGCTTTGAATCTTGGCCGAACGGCCCGGATTCAATAAATTCAAGTCGAACAAATAGAACTGATTCAAGCATCTAAAAATATAGACCTAACTCCTCACCTTTCTTATCATATTTTTTGAACTAAGCAGTAGAGCTCTACCATTTCTCCTTCTCCACGACCTCTAGAAATCTTAAAAAGAATATATATATATATATATATATATATATATATATATATATATATATTGGAGAAGGGCAGAAAAGAAAAGAAGAGAATGAGTGAATTAATTCTACGAAAGGGGTAAGCATAGAAATTATAAATCTAGATTTCCATTAAACTCAAATCTCCTCTTAGATCTTAAACTCTAATGGGTATGTATACACTTTTAAATATATATTTTTGGTTGAAAAGAAAAAGAGTCAAGAAAGAAGAATGGGTTTGGATATAGAGGTTTGAAAGACATAAGGTGAGTGGAAAATTCGTAATTTGCATAATACTAAATTTATTTCATTGGAATTCTATTTTTGTTATTATTCCTATGTGAAAACTATTGAATTATAAGCTTAGTTGAATAAATTCGAACTGAAATCCTTTCCTACATATTCAAAAAAATATTCAACTTTGAAGAAATGACGTATCACCATAGATGTGGAATTTAGGGAGAATAGTCCACAAAACTTATGAAATGTGATATTTATAAAATTGTGTAGTAATTTTTAGATTTTTATTATTTGGGTTGTAAACTATTGAACCTGTTAATCATTGAATTAAAATGTTTTAATTTAATTTGGGATTTAAATTTTCCATGTATTAATTCATTGGAATTATAGAATGTAAAATTTAGTTGTATTGACCTCCATGTGTATTTCCATAATTTGTCCAACTTCATAGTTATATATGAAAAAGTGCATCATTTCAAATAACAAGATGTTCAATGTGGGGATTTTTTCCATAGTTTGCACTGTCTATTTCAATAAAAATAGAAAGAGATAATTTCTTGTAATTACAAATATATCACAGCCCCACTTTTTGGTAGTTTATCAAAATCTACAATAGTAACATTTCCTTTTTGGAAAATATTAAATTCCAATGCACTAAAATGTAGAAATAAATATTTTTGTGGAATTTATACGTACGTTTATATTCAGAAATCCCTAAATGTAGAAACTAAAAAGTTACAACAATATGTATATATAACCTACTACAATAAGATTAATCACATATATATAGAGTAAAGTATAAATTTAAGAAATAATTAAATGTCTGGTATCATATTAACTACATGTAAAATATTAAAATATAACATAGTAATCAATAAGTTATGGGGTCACAGTGTCAATAGACATTAATTACATGGTTAATGAGACGTTACAGTAAGCAAATATGGATCCAAATTTGTTTAATGGATTTAAATACAGAATTAAATATGACATGTATAAAGGAAATCAAGTGGCATGATAGATTACTTATGAAATGGATAAATAAATGCCATTGATAATTTTCCAATTTGAATGTGAAAGATCTTTTATAAAGGACATTCATTGGAGTTAAAGGAAGTAGTAAATGAAATTTCATAACATTAATGAGGATAGAAGTTAAAGATAGCATACAAAATAAAAAGAAGTCATGGCAAGAAAATAAATGAATACTAATAAATGAACTTAGGAGCCATAAAATTTCCACAACTGAAATATATGGCCTTAATAACACGTTTGTAACGGCTATGAATTAGTGAGCCTAGCCTAATATTTAGGTCAGTTATAAATGAATTAGTTTAGTATAAGTTGGGATGTGAGGTCAGTAGAGTTACACAGTGGAAGTATGCCCTTTATCAGGGGCTACCAGTATTTGTGTATACGTACTACTGTAGGACATCTCTAACTATAATACCCACAGGTATATTCGTTTGCATATAGGTTTGGAGGAAAATATACCAAGGGTTCGCCTCGGAATAGAAGTATTAAATGGTTAAGTACCCTTAGGGCGGTCAAGGGGTCTGCTTCTGGGTTGAGGTATTAAATGGCTTTTGGGACTACCTCTTCCCTATTTAAGATGTCTTAAATAACCTATGACAGTGCCTAATTGGGAAAGTGGGGTCTGCTTCAATTCCAAACTAGTGGCATTAATTAACAGGGACAGTGGGCATTTTCGTTGACTTATATTAGGTAAGTATGAACATAATTTGGTTCAGAGGTCAATGTTATGTCAGCATTGTTGGCAAACCTGTATTTGTAGAGTAGAGCTAGGAATATGTCAGACCACCGATGGTCCGGAGCGGTCGTTAGCAAGGACTTGGGTTATGCCCTGATGGATTACACTTCCTACTAGTGTAGAGTCTGTATAGGATACACATAGACCTAAAATTTTGGTTGCTTGTTTGTTTGGTTGGGGGTGTGCTAGTAACCCTTAGATAATTTTTAAGATGGGTTAGCAATATTACTCATTAAATTATAAAGTCATATCTAAGGGTCATTGGCCTTCGTAGTCAGGCCCGGTTGACTAATGATTATGTTACGAAGGGCCTGCTTCGGGATTGAGGTATTAAATTGCTGTTCGATCTGCCTCTTCATGTTTAAGAAGTATTAAGTAGCCAGAATTTCTTTTTGGGGAGTACAATGATGATTATATATGTATATATATATGTCTGTCTGTATGTATGTATGTATGTATACGCACACTATTGACTAAAAAATTCCATTAGCGAGACAGAATGACTAATCAACCTCCGAAATCACGAATTACTGATGGAATGCTAGTAATAAGGGTACACAAATTTTTTAGTGGTTCAACCAAAATGAATGCCTACATCCACTGTATATATCATTCTTACTATATATATATATATATATATATATATTATTACAATGGATACATAGAGATGATGAAGAATGCTTGAAGATGATAAGAGTATGGTGGGAAGTTTTATCCCTTTAAGTATTCTGAATCCGACCCCTTGCCTAGTGAAAGGTTTGAGGTATTTGTATGAGAAAGCTTCCTTTGATCTGCAGTTGAGATTTACTGAGGATATTCACGGTCTGTACGGTAGATCGGGACGTGGGATGGTTCGGACCATGGGATGGTTTCTAGTTGGAGGGTTGGTAGCGATACATGCATTTATAGTGAAAAAATGCCTTTCCTTCCTCTGGTTGCTTCTTTTATAGGATGTCAAGGGGCGTAACTCAGATTTTTTTTTTGCTACTTTCCACATTAGATGGGAGCAGTTGATGGCAGGGTGGCTGTATTAGTGCTTTTCCAAGTATGCTTTTCTCTACCGGTCGAACTGTTCTTTCTCTTTAAATCCACTTCAATTGGTTTACTGTCCTTGTGTGAGAGGAACCTGGGTATATAAATAGGCCGGCCCTTGGGTCGGTCGGTCCCCAAGGGCCTGGATTACCTTGGTTAATGCATTTATCTTCCTACTGGCGGCCGCCATGCTCTATTAAACTTTGGCGATATTTTTGAGCAACATTTTGCCTCCAAGCCTACCCTCGCAGGTGGAGGTAGGCATGCAAATACGAAATGACATGATTTGATGGATGCAATAGTGTAATTGATGCTGTTGTCACGTGTCTTTCTATGGTTGTCTTTGGTGGTCTGTTTTTCCCTGTAATTTCTGAGCCAAAGGATCGGAATCGACCCTAACGTCACATCTCTTCACATGGTCTAGATTTGTTTGTCTTTTCAAGATGAAGGGTCACGATTTGGCCAGTGGGGGCCTATAAATAGATGCAGCTACCTCTTCTTTCTCTTTTACTATTTCCCTATTTCTTCTACCATTGTTGTAAATCTTTTGACACTTTTCAAGATTCTCCATTAACAGGTACGTCCCTCTCTCCATTGTCATTTATCATGGTCATCATGTTGTCGATGGCTCATTTCTCCATCATGAGGTGCCCCTTGGTGGTATTCCTTCCAGTGATTTTCTTCACTTTTTGACGGTACCCCTCCTCATCTGACCATGCTTTGAGACCGGTTAGTCCTTGAGGGCGAGGTATCTGTCGTGCTTTTTTTCCAATGTTTGCTATGACCTTATCACAGAATGGTTGCTTTTGATAGTGCTTCGAGCTTTGCTCCCATTGTTAGGAAATCAATTCTATGGTTTCGATGATGACAACTGTACAATGGAAATCGAATATGCATATATATTTCTATTCACAGGTAATTGCTAAAGTAACATCACTAAAGAGACAAAAAAAAGACTCAAAGAACGTACCAAGAGGCTACAAGTCGATAGAATCAGAAGAGCAATGACACAGACACAAGAAAAGCAACATGCACAAGATCAGACATCTGAGTGCACTAGCCAGACGTCTGATTGAATCCTCTGGTTCACAAATCAGATAGAATCAGACGTCTGGTTAATGTACTCAGACGTCTGAAAAGCTACTATATACAAAAAATATATAGAGCCAGACGTCTGAGACTTATTCCAGACGTCTGAAACTAAACTCGGGTATTAATATTTAAATTACAACTGCCACAATTGAAAAGACACTTTCGCTTCTCTTCGCTGCAACTCTTCATCACCAACAGAAGCGATCATAGAACACTTGTTAATGGATGCAACTACTCAAGGAATCTCTCTGCCATTATAAATAGCATCAAGAATCCAAGAGAAGAACCTACCTTACTTACTTGTGCTCTCTACTCTTTTACTCTAATATATTCTTGATCTCTAGCAATCATATATTTGTATTCCACTCTTCCATATATACACAATTCTTTCAGTATCCACCAGACATATATATTGGAAGCATTTGTACTTAATAGTCAATATTCGTGTTATAGAACACACACTTGACAAGAACAAGCTTTTGTAACCAAGCCGATTCCTCCGGGCGAAGTGAGGGTGTTTAATATTCGAATTCCGAAGAGGAGCTTCGGGACTGGACGTATGACGGGAGGTCCGAACCATTATAAAATATCGGTGTGCTTAGTTTATATTTTTAGATTAATTTTATATTAGTTACATCATATAGTTAGTCACATATACTTGCATATATACATTACACAATCCATCATATAGACTTTCAATTGGTATCAAAGCAAGGTTTGGTCAAAGAATAGTAACACGTTTTTGAATCACTTTAATATGACAAGTATTTTTCAAGAAGGACAATCCACAGCACTACCCCCACTTTTTAATGGATCTAACTATGCATATTGGTCAACACGTACGAGAATTTCTATGGAAGCCAATGGTCTAGAAATTTGGTCAGCCACACAAGATAAATATGAAGCACCTACTACTCCTATGAAAACATGGACCGATGCACAAAAGACCTTAGCATCAAACAATGCTAAAGATATGAACGTTTTATTTTGCTCTCTAGATAAAAATGAATTTTCACGTGTCATGTTATGCACAACTACATTTGACATTTTGCGTACCTTACAAATTGCACACGAAGGTACAAAAAAGGTCAAACAAACTAAGATTTCAATTTTGCAAAACCAATTCTCGTCATTCAAACTGAAGCAAAATGAAACCATTGTTGACATGTATTCTAGATTTCAAACTATCCAACATGACCTCAAGGCATTAGGAGTTAAATTTACTGATTTTGATTTAGTTTCTCGAATACTCAATTCTTTAACATCAGATTGGAAAAGGAAGGTATTAGCTATTGAAGAAGCTAATGATCTCTCTACTCTCAAAGTTGTAGAGTTGATAGGAAATTTAATGTCCTATGAAGCTAATTTGCAGGCAAGAAAAGAACTAAATTCGAAGAAGAAGAACATAGCATTCCCAGCAACAAAAAATGATGACTCTGATTTAGATGAAGAGGAGATAGTCTTCATTGCCAAGAATTATAAAGATTCAAGAAATTTAGAAAGATGACTAAATTCCAAAAAGAAGGGAAGTCCAACACAACAAACATATCTCAAATCAAGTGCTATGAATGTGATCAATACGGACATATGAAGAAGGATTACCCCAACTCAATAATGATTAAAAGAAAAACAAATTTGAGAAATTCAAAAAGAAGAAGGCTTTCAAAGTAACAGGTATGACTCGGATTCTTCATCATCTGAAAGTGATAGCGATAGTGACGAAGAACGAGCTAATGTGTGTTTTATGGCACAAACTGATGAGGTATGTCTGAAACTTAGCTATGACGAATTATTAGAACTTAGAATGAAACTAGATGCTAAATTTAGACAAATTAAAAAATTGAACGAAGAATACATAGTCAAAATAAATAGATTAGAACTTGAAGTAGGAATGTTAAAAGATGAAAAAATTATTTTAGAATAAGAACTAGAATTATCTCAAGAAAAAATTAAAAATAATTTGATGGAAAGAGAGGCTATTGCTATTGATTTTGAAAACACTAAAATAGTAAAGGATAATTTGTAAAAAGAAAGTGTCAATTTGAAAAGCAATATTAAATTATTGAAAACTGAAAATTTAGAATTAAAAGAAAAATTAGATAAAATTACAAATAATGTGTCAAAATTTAACAAAGGAAAACAAGATTTGGAAAATCTTATCAAAACTTCAAAACCATCAAACAACAAAAATGGAATAGAATTTAAAAATACTTCTAAACAAAATGGAAATGATGCTAAAAATTTTAGTTATAAAAAAATTAAAAGGTTACCTATGTCTAATATGAATACCAAAGTATGAAAATTTGGATTCCTAAGACAAATAATAATTTGATTAGACAAAAACATATTAATAATTTCTTCGAGAATGTAGTCTATAATAAAAATTATATTTATAAAGGTACCAAACCATCTTGGGTATGACTACCTTTGCCTAACAATTAGGACCCTAACAAAATATATGGGTACCAATTAAAACATCTTTTATTTTGTATGTACCCAAAATAAAAAATAAGGAGAAATGAATATTAGATAGCGAATGTTCCAAGCATATGACCGGAAATTCAAAAATATTATCAAATATAACATACATCGATGGTGGAACCGTAACCTTTGGAGATAACTCAAAAGGATATGTCGTAGGCATTGGAGAAGTCATCAACTCAGGTATTTCTAACTCTCCTATTATTTCAAATGTTTTATCTGTAGAAAATCTAAAACACAACTCCTAAGTATTAGTCAATTACGCGATAAAGGTTTTCAAATAAATTTCGAAAAAGATAGATGTAATATTTTCGATAATAACAAACAACTTGTATTTGAAGGTTTTAGAAACAAAAATATTTATGTATTAAACATGAATATAAATAAAAATAAAAATTCAAATTTATGTTTAACCGCCAAACATGATGATCCATGGTTATGGCATAAACGATTTTGTCATATCAATTTTAAAAATATTAATAAATTAGCAAAATATGAGCTAGTTAGAGATCTACCTAAAATAAATTACAAAATAGAAAATTTATGTGAGATTGTCAAATTGGAAAACTAAAGAAAAGCTCTTTTAAATCTAAAAATAATATTTGTACAAAACAACCATAAGAATTATTACATTTAGATTTATTTGGTCCAACACAAATACGATATATAAATCACAACAAATATGTTTTCGTAATAGTTGATGATTTTTCAAGATATACATGGACTTTGTTTTTAAAACATCAAAGTGATACTTTTGGTATGCTTAAGATATTTTCTAAAAGAATTAAAACACAAATAGACTTGAAAATTAAAAATATTCGAAGTGATCATGTAAGAGAATTCGAAAACGATCTATTTACTTATTTTTGCAATAAGAAAGGAATAAGTCATAATTTTTCTTTTCCTCGCACACCTCAACAAAATGGTGTCGTAGAAATAAAAAATCAAACATTACAAGAATGCGCACGAACATTATTAAATAGTACTGGTCTACCAAAACACTTTTGGGTAGAAGCTATTGCTACAGCGTGTTATGTGTTGAATCGAGTAACTATACGCTATATGACTAAAGAAACTTGTTTTGAAATATTTTTTGAAAGAAAACCTAAAGTATCATATTTAAAACTTTTGGTTCAAAATGTTTTATATTAAATACAAGAGATAAGTTAGGAAAATTTGACCCGAAGGCCGGTGAAGGTATCTTTGTTGGATATTCGGATTGTAGAAAATCATATAGAATTTTTGATAAACGAAATAATACCATTGAAGAAAGTTTACATGTTTCGTTCGATGAAAATCTTTTTAATCATCATACTAATGATGAAGAAGAAATTATTCCACTAACAAATTCTAATAATAATGAAACAAATGTGCAAAATAACACTTTGATATCATCCCCTAAAATTCTTAAGAATCATCCAAAAGATAATATCATTGGAGATATTAATTCTAGAGTAACTAGAAATCAACCATATAGCATTCGTGTCAAATTTTGAGCCAAAAAATTATAAAGAAGCTTCAAATGATAATTTTTGGATAATGGCTATGCAAGAAGAATTAAATCAATTTGAACGTAGTAATGTTTAGGAATTAGTACCAAGACCTGAAGAACAATCGGTTATAGGAACAAAATAGGTATTTAAAAACAAAGCAGACGAGAATGGAAATATTGTTAGAAATAAAGCACGTTTAGTTGCTTAAGGCTATAATCAAGAAGAAGGTATCGATTATGACGAAACCTTTGCTCCAGTAGCTAGATTAGAGGTCATTCGTACATTGCTCGCCTTTGCAACTCATCACAATTTTAAACTATTTCAAATGGATGTCAAAAGTGCCTTTTTAAACGGTTTTATTAAAGAAAATATATATGTAGAACAACCCCCTTTATTTGTGCACGAAAAATATCCCGATCATGTTTTTAAATTAAACGAAGCATTATATGGATTAAAACAAGCTCCTCGAGCATGGTACGACAGTCTTAAAAATTATTTAATTACATCTGGTTTCCAAATAGGCAAAATAGATACAACTTTATTTATTAAAAGAGAAAATAATGATATTTTAGTAGTACATATTTATGTTGACGATATCATTTTTGGTTCAACCAACGAAAATCTATGCAATCAATTTTCAAATATTATGAAAAATGAATTTGAAATGTCCAATATGGGAGAATTAAATTTCTTCTTAGGCTTACAAATAAAACAACTTGAAAATGGAATTTTTATTTATCAAGAAAAATATTGTAACAATTTATTACGTCGTTTTGAAGTGGATAAAACTTCGAGCAAACCAACACCAATGAGTACCACTGTTCACTTAGAAAAGGATGACGACGGAAAAGATTTTGATGAAAAATTATATCGTAGCATGATTGGTTTCTTACTTTATTTGACGGCTAGTCGACCCGATATTATGATGAGTGTATGTCTTTGTGCTCGATTTCAAGCAAAAGCAAAAGAATCTCATCTAAGAGCTGTTAAGCGTATTTTACGTTATCTATCTATTACTAGAGATTATGGTTTGTTTTACCCTAAAGGATCATCGTTTGAGCTAGTTTCATTTAGCGATGCAGATTTCGGTGGATGCAGAAAAGATTGTAAGATTACTAGTGGAACATGTCACTTTATCGGACAATCATTAGTTTTATGGTTTAGCAAAAAGAAATATTATGTTTCTGTAACTACTTGCGAAGCCAAATATATCTCAGCAGCTCTAGCGTGTGCATAAGTGATATACATGCAACAAACACTTATCGATTTCGGCAAAATTATCAACAAATCTCCAATATATTGTGATAACACAAGTACTATAAATTTATCAAAAAACCCTGTTAATCATTCACGAAGTAAGCATATGGATATACGACATCATTTTTTACGAGACGATGTTGAAAAAGGAACTATTTCATTAGAATACATAAATAACGAAAATCAAGTAGCAGACATCTTTACAAAACCACTAAATGAACAAACTTTTATTAAACTCCGACGGAATTGATAAATTTGCTCACTTCACGATCTTCTCCCTTAAATAATCACTGCTTCATTTAGGCTACGATTAGTCATTTATTTTACTATCCACAAATTATAATTAATAACTTTTGAACCTTTAATTTTTTAGATAGTTAGTTTTACTTTAAATAATTTTTTTTTCAACTTATATATAAACAGTTATATAACAAGAAAAACTATATACACACAATTCATATTCTCTTCAAGAAACAAAATATAGCCATGTCTTCTGAGAACTCTTATATATCCATCTCGACACATACGACGGATAGCTCGGCTGATACACCACAACGGCTTCCTACACCTACACCAAAGCAGGAACCGACGTATAGGTGGTCCTCATATCACATGGGATTTACCCCCGATAGAAACAAGACCAAAATATCTCTGTTTGTTTCTCCTAACACAAAGGAGAAAATTGATGAAATTCATCACTATCAGAAACAACAGATAGATCTTCAACGTGAACTATATTTTGAACAAAAGTTACAGCACGACGGCTAAGCTTAATGGAGCAAGTAGCGATGAAGTTTTGTACGCCAAGGAAGAAAGATTCCCATGAACCACTTCCAAAACCTTGTAGTTCGTTGGATCCCTCGTCTTCGTAACGTACTCCTTCGGACCCTTCACCAAGACGATTTTCTGGCTCCCCGAGAACTCACGAACGTGGAAATATATGGTCTCCACTTAAACCGTGAAAGGATAACAAGTCAGGAGATCATAAAACTCCATCACCTTCTAAATAAATTATATTTGTTATTATATGTATCATGTTTATTTGTTATTTCACACAAATAATAATATTTTTATTCATAAAATAGATAATCGAAAAATAAGCAAAACCATCAAATTTTAGGCTATTTTTAGAAAAACTGCCTATTTCAGACGTCTAGATATGGACCACAGACGTCTGACACTTTGATATACGTCTAATTTTCAAGCAATGTGCATATGTCATACGTCTGATATACCCCCCAGACGTTTGAAAATTTGCTCTGACTCCTCGAAATAAAAATCAAAAAATTTCAGACGTCTGAAATTAGACCCAGACGTCTGAATTAGTTCTCTGCCATAAAGTTTTTTACAAAATTGACCAATTCTAGACGTCTGATTTTTAACCTAGACGTTTGGTAAAACACTCTGTCTACTAAATTATACAAATTCGATCATACCAGACGTCTAACCCAAAAACCAGACGTTTGAATTACTCTATTTAGGTCAAAACAGACGTCTGATTTACATTCCAGATGTCTGAAATTCAATCGACTTTTTAAATTAGCCTAGATAACGTCATTTTTTTCAGCTCAAAATTTTCACAGCTCCGATTACCCTAGTGACGATTTTTTTCTTCAAAAACTTCATCTTTACGCAATCAAATCACAATGCCTCCTTGAACTAAGAATCCTAAGATTTCTAAAAGAAAACAAGACCAACCAACGTCATCTTCAAATCCTCAAGTTTGCTCGGATGATCAAATTGAAAGATGGATGAATAGAGCACCACATTCAATCAAGAGGTATGAAGATATACAAAAGAAAAGGCTTCACACAGGTCCATTCTATAATCTACTTAAATTTCCAATGTATGATTTGGATGAAATGTGTGAGAATGCCGGGTTAGAAACCTTGATTTCAGTCACTCCTAATGACATCCAAATCGATCAATTGACGATATTTCTATTCTATGCGAATTTGGACAGCACTTCAGTGTGGAACACTGAAGATGAAGATAACTAGCTCTGGTCTAGCGTGTATGGCAACACGATTAGACTAACTCTTGGCATAATAGGTAGAACCCTAGGATGTTCTGACACGGGCGAAGATTTATACAACATTCTCGATATGCGCTTTAAGCCAAGAAATAGTATAACGCATCAAATTTGGGAAGATGAAATGCCAAAGTTTGCCTCTAAATATCTACGTCCAAAAGCTCGACTCCTTACTCGAATGATAATCAATACCATAGTTCCACGTATGGGAAGCCACGAGCAAATAACCGAGTTAGAGCATAAAGCCCTATATGCTCTATTTAGTGGAACAAGGGTGAACTGGGCCAAATTCATCTTTGACGATTTGGACTCGATCCCGGCTATCATTTATTTACCCAACATATATTATGAGACTTCTTCGTGCACATAACATCCCATCCTACCTATTGAACTTCGAAGATATCTCACCAAAATACGCTTCCACCAAAATTTTCTCACTTATGCAGCTACCTGAGATTCCTCCAGAATTTATATCCTTCGAAGATTGGACGCACAATCGTCAATCTAGACGAGTTGAGCCCCCACCTTTACCACACATCGAACCATCTCAAGAAGAGGAACAGCATTAAGAAGCAACTCCACCTCCTTCTACACCATTTTATTATCTAGGAAAGGATGAGATTATGGAGACTCGAACAGATACGAATTCAAATGAAAGTGTTCGAGATCTCACCCTTCGAAATCAACATATATTATCTCAAAATCAAAAACTTTTGGCTAAGCGAATTGACAACTTTGAAACATCATTTGCTACATGCCTAGCCACAGTTGAAGAATCTCTTTCGACTGTCTTGTCGGTTCTCAAAGAAGTACTACAACGGGTTCGTGGTCCAACACCACCTTCTAAAGATTGGCCAACCCTAGTACCTTCTCCTCCCACAAAACACTCCAAACTTTCTGAGGACGAACCTCTAAAGCAAGCTTTGACATCTCCTACAAAAGCTAGCACTTCTGAAAAAGAAGAAACAATGGAAGATGATCAAGATAAAGCTTCTCCAAAGAATCATAGATTTTAGGATTTTGGGACTTCAACTTTTGTAAAATCGACATAATCTATGTATGCAATCGCTTTCGAATTATTAATGAAATTTTCTTTTTGTGTTTGACGATTGGTTAAATTATTCTTTTTAATAATGCCAAAGGGGGAGAAATATAAGTATAATTATAAAACATTAATAATAAGCACATATTCAGGGGGAGATTTATAATTTATATATAAGTACATCGAATAGTTGTCATCATCAAAAGGGTGGAGATTGTTAGGAAATCAATTCTATGTTTTCGATGACGACAACGGTACAATGGAAATCGAATATGCATATATATTTCTATTCATAGATAATTGCTAAAGTAACATCACTAAAGAGACAAGAACAAGACTCAAAGAATGTATCAAGAGGCTACAAGTCGATAGAATCATAAGAGCAATGACACAGACACAAGAAAAGCAACATGCACAAGATCGGACGTCTAAGTGCACTAGCCAGATGTCTGATTGAATCCTATGGTTCACAAATCAGACAGAATCAGACATCTAGTTACTGTACTCAGACGTCTGAAAAGCTACTATATATAAAAATATATATAGAGCCAGACTTCTGAGACTTATTCCAGACGTCTGAAACTGAACTCGAGTATTGATATTTAAATTACAACTGCCACAATTGAAAAGACACTTTCGCTTCTCTTCACTGCAACTCTTCATCACCATCAGAAGCGATCATAGAACACTTGTTAATGGATGCAACTACTCAAGGAATCTCTCTACCATTATAAATAGCATCAAGCATCCAAGAGAAGAACCTACCTTACTTACTTATGCTCTCTACTCTTTTACTCTAATGTATTCTTGATCTCTAGCAATCATATATTTGTATTCCACTCTTCCATATATACATAATTATTTCAATATCCTCTAGATATACGTATTGGAAGCATTTGTACTTAATAGTCAATATTCGTGTTATAGAACACACACTTGACAAGAACAAGCTTTTGTAACCAAGCCTATTCCTCCGGGCGAAGTGAGGGTATTTAGTAGTCCAATTTCGAAGAGGAGCTTCGGGACTGGACGTAGGACGGGAGTTTTGAACCAGTATAAAATTCTGGTGTGCTTAGTTTATATTTTTAGATTAATTTTATATTAGTTACATCATATAGTTAGTCACATATACTTGCATATATACATTACACGATCCATGATGTAGACTTTCACCATTGTCCCTTCTGACTTCATGGGTGGACACGATAGCGTGGTCAGAGAGTTGAACCTATTTGATTTACCTCTGGCTTGATCTAATTTTCGAAAGCCCGCGAACAAGCTGACACCGACCCACCAAACTGCTACATATTCTCCTTGAGTTACTTGAAAGTTGGAGCGGTCTTACCTCTGCATCCAACCATCATGTCCCTTATGAACGGGCTCAACCTCACTCTGGGCCACTTACTCCGAACATCTATTGTTATCTGGTGGGCTTTTGCATAGTATGCCATCGTTGAGAGTTAGAGCTACCTTCCATGGGAATTTTCTCCCGCCTCTTTAATATTAACAAAGACCCTGTTATCGCCTTGGGACCTACTGACACATCCAAATGAAGAAGAAAATAGTAGTGGTCTTTGCTGGGGTTTCAGGGAAAGGTGTCTTCGGTTGGAAACCTCAGTATTTCTTTGTCCCATAGGCCGTGAATGATGGGTTGCGTTTCTAGTCATTTCGACCTTGTAGTGAGACTGTCTTTGTGATTTTTATCCCTCCTCTATTTCTTTTTTTGCTTTTTGACGTTCTTACAATTTCCCATTATAGAGTCCCTAACGCTGAGCCAGGCCGAGGTGACATTGTGGAGAGGCAAGTGCTGGGCTTTCAAGGGGTAGATGATAACCTTCGATATTTAGATAACTTAGTGACTGACGAGATGCTCCTAAAAGTCGGGCTAGTATCTGAGTGTCAGTTCATTTGTGCACCCATAAAAATTGAGAAAGGCAAAGAAACAAGCCAAAAGAGGAAGAAGGAGACGGTTTCAAAGAAGCCAGCAAGTAGTCGTCTTGTTTTATCACCTTTATACGAATCCACATTTTCACCTAGGGTCGGCTAGGGGTGCATTAGTACAAACGATTACGCTGGCCCGAGGGATGCCGAGGGCTGGCCCATAGTTGATGCGGACGCCCTTTCTGATGTTTCATCGAAATGGCAGGAGTATGATCCGATGAAATATGATGGAATTTCTGGCCAGCCTCTGCCCCCGGCCCTGTCCATGGAGAAAGTGTGACTTGGCCTTCCCCAGGTGATATCCTACTGAAAATGGGGGTTGTGATGCTGGACCATCAAGCGTAGGAGGGGTAGGACCTACAGACTCTATAGGGGATGATTCTGAACCCTGTGCACTTCTGATTAGGAACCAAAACCAGGGTGCTTTGCGTGGTAGTTAATTATGTTTATCTTTATTGTGGCTTCCTTGTTTTCCTACTTATTATATTTCCTTGCTTCAGTGTGCTAGCTCAATTTTGAGAAACTGGATAACGTGAACGATCCCCCCCACGAATATTCTAGGGCAAGATGCCGGGAGAAAGCTATGATGGTCTCTCCTTTGCCGACCACCGACATAGTAGTTGATGCTTCTTGCTCCGTGATTCATGTTGATAAAGAGTTCAGAGAGATAGTTCCAAATGTTGAAAAAGTTGTTTGGATAACAGAAGTTTTAGAACCGGAAGCAGCAATTTACAATGGTCCTCAAAATGGGCACCACAAGCTTTGTGAATTTTCAGATGGGGGCTTTGTGATATGGACTGTGTTTCGTCTTCGCAATATCTAAAATTCTATTTATTTGTAGCTCGTATTATATTGGATATTTAAAATTAGATTTGAAATTTCTTTTTTATAATTTGGATATGATATTGTGGTATTTTGAAATAGGAAAGTTTGTAGCTCATATTATAGTATTATCTAAATATGACATTGTTGCATTTAAGATATGAAAGAATTTTACACTTCATATTGAATTGATATGATGAATTATATATGATATGGACATCATCATTTATGAGATATTATATTCATTTGTTTTACGAATTTAATATTAATTGTGTATTAAATAGTGTAAAAACATAATTTCAATTAGTAACGCATATAAGTGTTACCAATATTTTGGATAACAAAACTTATCTACGTTACAAACCTAAATGATAAGCAAAGCATTTTATGTGTAACAACACATATATGTGTTACTAAATAATCATTTTCGAACACTTATAAGCGTTACCACATATTTCTGTACCAACACTTATAAGTGTTATCGTATATCTCTGTACCAACACTTATAAGCGTTACCGTATATTTCTGTACTAACACTTATAAGTGTTAGTAATACGTACGTTCGTAACACTTATAAGTGTTACAAATTTGGCCGCTTTATTCCACACAGTCCTTTAGTGTTACAAATTTGGCCAGCCTCTGTCCCCGCCCCTTCCATGGAGAAAGTGTGACTTGGCCTTCCCCAGGTGATGATCCTACTGAAAATGGGGGTTGTGATGCTGGACCATCCAGCGTAGGAGGAGTAGGACCTACAGATTCTAAAGGGGATGATTCTGAACGCTGTGCACCTCTGATTAGGAACCAAAACCAGGGTGCTCTGCTCGGTAGTTAATTATGTTTATCTTTATTATGGCTTCCTTGTTTTCCTACTTGTTATATTTCCTTGCTTCAGTGTGCCAGCTCAATTTTGAGAAACTGGATAACGTGAACGATCCCTACTACGAATATTCTAGGGCAAGATGCCCGGAGGAAGCTATGGTGGTCTCTCCTTTTCCGCCCACCGAAATAGTAATCGATGATTCTTGCTCCATGATTCATGTTGATGAAGAGTTCAGCGCCGAGGAGTCCCCAGTTAGCGAACGGGCGAGGACCGAAGTGGCAAAGGAGGAGGGACCAATGGGGGTGTAGGAGGAGAGGAGCCCGCGGTGGATGAAACAGGGTGGCTCATGGCGAAGCTTATGATGACGATGTTGATGTTTCCATGTATCGTGGGCTTAATGCAGAGTATGAAGAGAAAGTTGGGATGATATCCATGCGGATTGGTCTGGGATATGACAAGGATGGCTTGGATAGATATAACATGACTCGGTTGGAAAGGATTTATAAGTCCCTTATCGTGGAATATGCCTGTGAAGTGGGTGCTTATATATTAAACCCTTCTCCATAGAATAGAGACGAGGGCCTTTGAGGAACAAAACCCCACATCTTGGCTTGGCCCACGAGGCTAAAGTGTCTAAGTTAGGTACAATATCTTCGTCGAGTAAGGAGCGGGCTGTTATAGTGGCATCAGAGCCATTACCCAATTGGAATTGTAGCCTGTGCGTCGACCACAACGCCTGGGTAAGTTTTTCGTGAGCCAACGAGGATGTTGAGCTCTAAAGGGGGGAGATTGTAAGACCCCTTAGTTGGAAAGGAATTATTGGTCCCACATCGTAGAACATGCCTATGAAGTGGATGCTTATATAGTAAACCTTTCTCCTTGGAATAGCGACAGAGCCTTTTGAGGAACAAAACCCCACTTGGCCACAAGCTCACATTACTAAGCTCGGCTGCGGTCATTGGCAAAAAATGGTTGATATTAGTAATCACTATATTGAATGACAAGGCAACATCACAGTAGTTTTATAATAATTGAGAATTTGTGAAGATAAGCATATAGTTTCGATGATGTTTTCATATATGATGATTAAATATTATAAAGTTTTGGGACCTTAAGGTATGTATATGTATGTGTGTGTGTGTACGCACTATAGCTAGAGATCTATTTTGTATAGGTCAATTAAACTGAGAATTATTTTGGTAAGTAATATAGAAATGCTTTTGAAGTGTTAAATTTTGGAAATAAATTTAGAATTTATTCCCTAGATTTAATTTAAAGAAGTTAAATAATTGTTTGATTTGTGAAAAGAGTTTGCAAAATAATAGTTGAGCTTAATTTTGAAATATGAAATGTTTGAAATCAAGAAATACATTAAAGGATATTTATTAAAATAGAGAAGGAAATTTTAGTTCGAAAATTGATGAAAAAGATAACGATTTTAGTAAAATAATTTGAAAATTGTTTAGTGATGAATTTGATTTAAATTGTGTTTGAATTTCAATAAAATAGAATTTTGGAAGAGTATATGTAAGTTATATAGTAGATGAAAGAAAACTTATCTAAAAGAGAGAATTTGAGATTTCCCTTGAATAAACGTTTCGATATTCAAAATGAGAACTTGGGTCGACCGCTAATTCATTTATACATTTATACAAGTTCAATACCAAACACTGAAACGTAGGCGGAGACGAAGGCAAACATCTATGTATAAATGAACTTGTGAAAGCTTTAACAATTTGAATTGTCATAAATGGACCGGTCACGTCCTCCTCCTTCAGGGACGTACGAGTATAATGGAGTATGTGCTTTTCCTCAGGCTCCATTGCCTTGCTTTGCTGTGTTCAAATAAAATGTGTTTGATATTGTATATTGTATATTGTTTATGTTTGTATTTTCATTTTTTTGCTGCACCTAGTTGTTTACTCTTAAAGTTTTAGTCTTGCTGTTGCTAATAATTGGAAAGGTGATTTTACTCTTAAAGTTTTAGTCTTGCTGTTGCTAATAAAATGTGCTTTTCCTATCTTGTTTATCTGTTTCTCTTATTATACATAAGACTCAAATTATCTATATATAATAGAAACTTGATAAAATGGTTTTAATATTTGTGATATAAAGTGTGAGATTAGAATATGTAAATAAGTAACATAAATACATAAATACAAAAATTACATAAATTTGCGTGAGCAGTTGCTCATGCATTTACAGGTGCTTGCGTGTTCTTTCCTGTAGGCAAAATTATGTATGTGAATATGCAAATTAGTGGCTGCTGTATCAATACATGGTTTGCGTGTACATGTTTACACGGAGTGAGTATATCAAATATCGTTTTGTGCTTATTTCTAATTCTAAGTGCTTTGTGTCCACATATTAATTTATATAATAACAAGAAAGCAATGAAATACAAATATTTAGAATTCAACATTGTAGGGCTTTACCCTGTGTTAAAGGGAGCCCTTCCAGAAATTCTCAATGGCTTTAAGTTGAACCCAAAACCAAAGAGGGGGTTTGGAAATAGTTTTCAACCAGCAATTGACGCGCCTCGGTTAAACCTCATAAGCTGCGTCATTGCCCCAAGCGCAAAGATGCTTTGACTCGCCGCCCATTCTCTTATTTGTATACCCTAGTGCTCACGCATTTCTCTCCAAAGTTACGACGTGGGACTAAAATATAATACTCATTTCTGTACATTGTCATTCATATTTTCTGCTTTAAAATTCAGTTTAGCAAGCTATGTTCTATTGGTATCTCAAGCAAGCAATATGAGTACCGATCCTAAGTTTTTTCCAACACAAATTTCTCCCTTAATTTATGCTCTTAAAGATGATGTCATGCTGCTTTATTGTTAGCTGGAATGGTTAAAGTCGGCGCACTTGTAATAACCGTACCCTCCAACTTTGCCTAGAAACAATTATTACGGGTTCTTATAGACAAATGATACTGATGATGCATTTATTTAGCAATGAAAGGCGGTGTTGTATGTGGTGAATTGCTGATATTTGAATGTATAAATTTATTATGTGCACCAGCTGTTGCTCCATGCGTCAGCTGTATTATATGTAACTTCATTTAGTGAGATACATTTATCAATCATTTCCTTTAATACTTGATGTCGTTGATTTCATTTGCTGCTTCGTTAATAACTATCTATAAGAGCAGTGCAGGTAACAACATTTGGTTTATACTTGACCATTGATCCAAAAATATCAAAAGCAACGTTGACATGATTCATGAGAACGCAAGTGTTGATGATGATCCCATAACCGACTATGTCTAGAAACACATTATGCAGCATCATATTATTGTAGAATGATAAGATTAGAGGATAAAGTGATATATTTCTGTTTTGAACGATTCTTGTAAAAAGTATGCTAAATCTAAGGCATACATATTTATGGTTGAAGTGTTGGAACAAACAACCATTATTCAACAATATTTATTTTAATGTGAAAAATATCATTGTATTTCTTTTACAGTCGAAGCAAATTCAATATAATAAAAAGCATATAGTTGTATTTAATGCTTTTGAGCTTTCTGCTTCCATTTCTAATTCCATCTAACATTGTTGTTGTATTTTGGTAACGTTGGATTTCACCAGACTTGACTGCAATTTTTGAAAGTAGAATCAGAAGCTGCAAATTTTTAAAACAAACGACGACATAGATTAGTTAAAAGAAATAAAGTCAAATAGATTTAATAACTTTAATAATATGAATAATCCGAAAAACTATGATTTTAAAAAATTTATTTTTAGCTATCAGCAATGGATATCATTGGAAAGCATATTAAATTTGAGATTTAATAGTGAAATCGATTTTTACATCCAATTAATATAGAAAAAGTTATCACATTTCAAAGTTTGGAATAGAAAGAAATAAAAAACGTGACTGTTCATTTTTCAAAATATGAAGAAGACATGTGTGCTCTTGAAATCTAACTCAATAATAATAATATAGTATAGATATACCAAAGAAGTCAGACTTTGACCACACTAAAATAGTGATTTTACAACATTTTCTATTTGTTAATTTCCAACACTTATAAATGTTACCGCCTACTGACAATAAAAAAGTGTCAGGATACCTAAAAAAGTGTTGGGAAATATAAATAATGTTTTTTATAAACTTTCCAACACATCAGTCATAATTTACAACACAAAAAAATGTTAGAACAGTTGGTAAATTTGTAAATAACTCACTAAAAATTGGATCCTTTTGTAATCTTGCATATGTTGCATTTTCTAACGCTTTCTCCTTCCATCACCACCGTCGGCCGCATAATTTTTAATTAGACTAGGGTTACCCTTCGCGCATTCCATCGCCATTTTCTAACGCTTTCTCATTCCCATTCCATCACCAGCGTCGACAGATCAAAACTTTGGCCATTCGCGCATCCTCCAAGCTACCAGACATCTAACACCGAGCGACTTAATTTAAGACTAGGATTCCACTTGTCAGTTGGCGCGTCATCTCCAAGCAACATCGACTAGAGGCTCTTGCGACTTCAGGCTTTACCGACCAGACCTGACATCGACGTCATCTCTCCAGGCGACTTTGGCATCTTAGGTTCGATTTTGATTTTGATTTTTTATATTGGTTATGTTCATAGTAATGACCTGGAGATGTGTTATGTTCAATGTGTTATATATTGGTTAGGTTCAATGTTCAGACAAAATTTTTAATTGATTTTTTATATTGGTTAGGTTCAATGTGTTATGTTCAGGCATAATTTTTAATTGATTAGGCTATCCATACATGCTCATGCTTTAATATGTAAATGCGAAAGAGAGGAAATTTGTTTCTAAAATCCAAAATATATTGCTTTCTAATTTTTTGGTGCCAAGTGCATTATGGAAATCAAAAATTAGTTGCCTCTGAGAGTAATACATGGCATCGGTACTAATAAAACATATGGAAACACAAAAATTAATTTAGTATTGTATGGGTTAAGGTCTGTCAGGTGTAATTCTGGTTGATGTTAATCTATGGGAAAAAAATGTATGGATGATAATGGGGAAGTGCAAACCTATCTTGCAGAGAATGATATATCTAATAATGAACACGCGGAATACCCTTTTAGCTATTATACAGTAATTGGCCACCAAAAAATGTAACATTGGTGTGTTTGTTGTAAAAAAAAGAAGCAAGACCAGTTTGTTTTAAATTCATACAGAGCAGAAACATATAAGTTGACGCTGCTATAATGCAGCTGCATGCTGGCTACTGCAGTATGCGTCAGCTGAAAAAAAAAGTTAAACATAATAAAATTTGTTTTTATTATTATATTAAGTTCACACAGAGAAAAACTTGAAGTGCTTTAAACTTGAAGATAAACATGAATAATTTTATGATATCGACAATTGAAAATTTGTTAGAAAATTGGAAATTAAAATGCGATGTTGTTTGTTTAGTTTAACGAATGTGAATGCGTTGCTTCTATATATATGTATGTATATGTATGATATCTTATAAGGTTTGTTTGAGTTAAGCATATGTACAAGAATTATATTGGTTAAGTTTGTATGAAAAATATCTATAAACTAATTTTTTTTTGAAAATACAAAAATAAAGAATTGGAAAGAAATGGAAAGTTAGGAATTTGATTTTCTTTTTTTTTCATAACAAAAAGAAGCTAGCAACAGTTTTCCATTAAATGGAATTGTGGTTCCATGTTTCATGAAATATCCCTAAGAGTTATTTTGAATGAAATCTGCATTACTATCAACAAATCAGTTAAAAATAAACTGTAACAACCCTGTATTTTGTGATTTTTTTTTGTATATTTTAATTATTTTAATTGAATTTTTGATTTAAAAAAAACTTATTTTATTTATTTTGAATGATAGACTTTAGTTTTGATATGAATTATCATTCCAAAGTATGACTAAAAAGAATATTTTCCAAAAAGTGAATTTTTGGTCAAAATAGTCAAACTTTGACTTTTATTTTAAAATTTTAAAAGTTTGAAAATTTAAATTTTTTCTTTTATTTTGAAAGTACATAAAATTTTAGGAACACTGCTTTTTGTTTCGTTGGAAACGGATTTAAATTGTGAAAGTTATGTATATTTCAATATTGAGTGCAATTTGATTATTCTGCAATTTTGTTATTTTAAATAGTATAAATTTTATTTTTCTTTGTCATATTTTATTGTAATATTTTGATATGTTTTTTTATGTATGTTTTTGTCTTTTAATATTTTTGAAGTCAGGTAGGAATTTTTCTAGAGCTAGTAGTATTTTTTTGTAATTTCCATGCCCTGTTTTCAATTTTTAAACATTTTCCTTAGTTCTTTTCTATTTTTCTCCAATTTAAATATTTATTTTATTTTGGAAATGATAAATAAATTATTTTATTTCAAAATTTTTCTTTAGAATATTTTTAAAATGAAGTAGATATTTTCCAAAGCCATTGATGTGTTAATTGAAATTTTTGAACTCTGTTTTCAATTTTTAAGCAATTTCCTTGATTCTTTTTATATTTTCTTTAAATTTAATTATATATTTTTATTTTATTTCACTTTGTTTCGGTTTTTAAATGTACTTGCTGAAGTTTATTTTGTTTTACTTGATTTAAAAGAAAAGGAAGTATGGAAGGTTTTAAAAGCCAAGAAACGTAAAGTCGTTTCACCGTTTCTTTTACCGTTTCTTTTTCAATCAATACATAATTGATTTTGGCCGTACCTTTCTCTATTCTTTTCAGCTGCATTCTCTCATCTTTTTCACGTATTTTCAAAGCTTCTCAACCCTAAAAAAAATCATGGCCTCCATCTTGTAAAAATTTGGTAAAATCTTCTTCTCTTCTCTTGTTTTCTAGTTTTTCTATGTGATTTTTGCAACTTGTTCTCTACTTCATGGCTCCACTCCTCCTCAACCAGATCTAGGCCAACCTCCACCACTTTGTTCTCTGATCATCATCCACCCTACATCACCACCATGGCAGGCTAAGCAACCCCAAGGCAAGCACCACCACCAAAATCCACAAATCCATCACCTATGCACTCAAGCTGACCTAGTTTTGGTACCATCACCTTCATCCACCTTTTGCCGCCACTTCCACCACCACCACCACCTTTGACCTGACATCCATCCTCTTACACATCACCCACCACCACCTGGACCCACTGGCCATGCCCCAAGAGCCTATGGCCGAACCCATTTATTGCATAGAAGTGATGAATTTGCCTTGTAGTTGTTGTTTTGTTGCACCTATGTCCATCCACCTTTGCACCATTACTTCCAAGCTATGGCTGATCCTTATGAGCCCAAGACCTGATCCTAACCCACTCCTTAGACATGTATTTCAGATCTATAGCTGAAGCATAGGCGGTAGAAAGCAAGTGCAAAAAATTTTGGCTTTGTTTTATGCATTTAATTCTAACATTGTTTTATTGAATTTAGGTTTGAAAACTTATGTTATTTGTTTGTTTTGTTTGAATGTTTGCAAGGCTATTAGCCTTGTCTCTCTCACACTCATATCATCATCACGGCTAAGAAAACGAACCCCTTAGCCGAGCTTTTGAATGGTTGTAGCAAGGTCAAGTTATCTTGTCTTTGTTGCCTTTCAATTTCAATTTATTTCAATATATTTCGGTTGAATATTCATAAGTTATATTGTCTTGTTTTGGTGTTGTTTACAAGATGATATCTCGGCTATTTCTCTCCACTCAAAATCAAAGGTCGTGCCTTCTGGATCCGTTGTGTCATTCAAATTAATATCTCCAGCATAAAAATGTCAGTACTTCTCACCAGACATTATGTACTTATATAAGTTGTAAATTGACACCCTATGAATCTGTAGAACTATATGATCATGTTATAACTGCTTATATTATTATCATATGATGTTCACACCTGTTAGTACACCTATTATGTTATATGTTACTGTTATTTCATGCTATTCTGTTTATTTTATCTGTCCATCACACTGCAAGTTCCCTTTAGATTAGAAATCACTATGGGTTGAAATGATACATACCCGAACGGACTTTAGAATAAGGGAAAATTGTTATGGGCTGAAATGATAGGCCTGAATGATTTTCAATTTATTTCATTTACTTGGGACTGCGGGTTTGAAATGATAAAACCTGTATTTTCTTTGTAAATTACGGGTTGAAATGATATATTACCCGTATCACTTTTCCTAGTGTAGAAAATTATACACAGACCCGTAGTTAATATATGTTTTTCTAAAATTTTAAAATTATTTTAGAAATGTAAATATTAAAATATTTTGATTTAAATCTAATTAAAAAGGATTTTTGTAAAATATTATTGATTTTCTGAATAATTGTAAGTAAAATGAATTGAAGAAAAATTAGAAAATTTTGAACGTAAGTTATTTTGGAAAATTTGATTTAATTATAATTGGAAATCAAATTGAATATGAAATTATAATAAATTTATGATAATTTGAATTTAAATGAATTTAAAGTGATTTTATATCATATTAATGATTTTTAATAAAGTTGAAATGTGAAATGAATGAATACTTTAAGTTGAAATTTTGAAATATAACTAAAATTGAAAATTTATGAAATTGACTTAAAAGTGAACTTTTAGTTAAGCAAATAAAAATAAAACTAAGTTATATTTGAGAATTTGAACTTAAGTGTTAAGTTGAAATTCAATGCAAGGAATTTAAAATTGAACATTGCAATTTAATAAGTGAATTATTATTAAATCTTGATTTTTGAATGAAAATTTAACTTTATAAAATCATGAACTTGAGGAAAATTAAATGATGTTTATAAATGTGAAAATGTATGATTTTATGAGTTAAAAATGTTTTAAATAAAAATATAATTGGTTGAGAAATTATATTGAATATTTGGAGTTAATTGACTGTGAAAAGTATGCGTGCGAGTGCACGTACTAATATAGTACACACGGATCGTGTAATATGGAATATAATATAAATGCGGAAATAGATGATAGTAGCAAAGTAAATAAAAATAGAAAAATCACACCAGAGATTTTTATACTGGTTCGGAGCACCGTCCTACGTCCAGTCCCAGACTTCTATCTGGATTTTCACTATTAACTACCTCGCTTCACCCGGAGGAACAGGTTTACAACACCCGAGCAAACGAACGGGATTTCACGCCTCTAATACACCGAGGACTTCAACACTTGCCTCTTACAACACCGAGGACTTAACCACTTGCCTCTTACAACACCGAGGACTTCAACAAAGATGAATATAATTGTTTGTTGACGGTATGTGTTCTTGCTAACACAGTTTTGTCACTTGTAGTACAAACTTCCTATAATCTTATCCTCAAAATATGTGAATGATGTTTTGTGAAGATTAAGGGAAGTATATTACTTATTGAATCAAAAGATGTGAAATAATTTCAATGATTCAATAAGCAATTAAAATAATTGAGAGCTTTTACAGTGCAGGAGTATTTAGAAAGTAAGATCAGAAATTAGAGTAAAAAAACCATATATTCATATATATATTGAATCAATGATTTAGATGAGTTTATATAGAGAAAAATGGTTGTAACTCTTTGTGAACAGTAGCCATTAATAGATATGACCATTGATGAAAGGTAAGAGATGCAACCATTGGAGAAAGAAGTGTCTTTTGGAAAAGGTTGCTCTCTATTTAAAAACGGTCGACAGGTCAAAAAATGGCCAGTAGACAGGGTTTCAAATATATAGTCGTTATGTGCATGTGTGCACGTTCATTGTGCATTTTACACAGAAACGGCCGACCGCCTGATTTAATACCGGTCGACCGGTCCCTGTCAAATTGCTCAATGAATGTGCAATGCTATTCAAACGTATATATATCGATTATATTGAGGTGCATGATTATTTGAGGATAGTTTTTAACAATTATCACTATTACAATATCAAATAATCAACCTATAATCTAGAGTACCATATGTAGCTCTTTTGTGCCTCTTTATAGCCATGATGTCTTTGTTTTGTCGATCTCCTTTATTTCTTTGTCAGAAATCAAAAACTTCATAGAATCTGTGACTCAACATTCTCCCCCTTTTTGATTGATGACAACATATATCTGAAGTTTTGAATCTCCCCCTGAATATGTGATCTCCCCCTGAGATTTTGTTTGTATTCTTTACATATATATATATATATATATATATATATATATATTCCTGCAAATAATTGTTAGCACTTTCTCCCCCTTTGTCATCGACAAAAAGGAATAATAGATAATGGAATAATATAGGAGTATATCAACCAGAATATCCATGCATAGCAAAAAAAATATAACATATCCAAACATACCAGAGTATCATACACACCATAATATCATACGAATAAAAGTAACGACACTGTTTAGTACAAGTGTCGAATGATGTTTAAAGTACTAAACCAAAATATAGAGATAGAAAACAGAATCTAGGATGAGTCAGATGTTGTCTCCTCTTGATCATCTTCTTCCTCATCATCATCATCATCATCTTCCTCATCATCGTCCTCTCTAGATGATTCTCCACGACCATGTCCACTAGTACCAGCAGACTCCTCAGTTGATGACCAGTTGAAAACAGGAGGAGCAGGACGTTTACCTGGGTCCTGATCTTGAGCAGAGATGGATGTGCTACATGACATAGCATCCCATAAAATACCAAAGAATGACTTGACTTTGTTGAAGCGTTTATCAATTTTTGTGTCCATGCGCTTGAGTCTTGATTCAAGCAAGAATTGATTACGCGCAATAGTTTCAAGTGATTCTTTTGTGGAGGATTTTGATTTCAAGAGTTTAACTTCTTCGGAACGAGGTCGAGAGGAAGTAGCTTTTTGTTTTCTTGGACCACTTTGTTGCCATTGTTCAAACGGCATAATCTGAAGGTAAGGAGGAGGAAGCTTCATGCGTTTGATGGTTACGGAATCAATACATTTTGGTTTCGAGGTGGCAGAGTCAGGAGGCCTTACGCCACAAGATAGCAAAATACGCATGATATATTCATTGAAGAAAAAGTGAGGTCGCGTAGAGTTGTTCACCTTGAGAATCTCGTTAAATAGCATATGAACCTAATTGATTTGGATATCCCCATAAATAGCATAAAGGGCCTTGAAGTTTTCTTTGTATACAGCGTCGTAGTTTCCTAGTCTAGGAAACAAAGAAAGCATCAAGACGCGATGTAGTAGTCTGGCGGTGGGTCGAAGTCCAATTGATTTTGTGCCATCACTGTTGTCCTCCATGAATTGATGGCTGATGCTATTGCGAGTGAAGACTTCACAGAAATGTGATAAAAACTCATCGCCTTGATTTGGAATACCCAGTATAGAAGCTATCCTATCATGAGTGATAAAAATTTGTTTGCCACATACGACAGACCAAATGACTCCGTTCGGATCATCAGGTTTATACTCGTCCAGGTTCATGTTGGCATAGAACAATTTTATCATCAAGTGATTTATTTCCACATTGTTATCTGAAAAATCGATCAATGGAGAAAGATTGGAGTTATTTGCTAACCTACGGATTCCATAAGATGTGAAATCATCAAACTTGATGTAAGAACCCGGATGAAATTTGTAGTTAGTCATTTGATTCCATCTTGTGATAGCTACCGGATTTTCGAGCCATTTCTTAGCGGAGATATTGAGTGATGAAGTTCCGGAGGATGACCCTCTCTTGGGTTTCTTTTGTGGAGGAGCCATTTTTAGAAAAGTTGGAGAATTGGAATTTGAAATTGAGAGAATAGGGTTTTTGGGATTTGGGGATAAATGACCGGTTGAAACAAATGAGGAAGAGGAAGGACAAAAAATGACGCAATGTATATATAAAAACAGAATTTACGTATACCGGTCGACCGCTATAATATGCCCGGTCGACCGTTTTCATCCAGAGTCTAAACGGTCGACCGTTTCTATTATAGGTGGTCGACCGGATTTGTTGCCTGATGAAAAACAGTCTGTTTTGCAATTTTGAGAATATATCGAGCTATATAATTCATATTTTACTCTTATTATAAAATACAAACGTTATTACATGAGTGATAGAGAGAAAACGATACAACATGTATATATAAATCTAATGAGGAGTGGAAGATTCGTCATTAGAATTTTCTTTATTATCTTCAATACGTTGTGTCCATGAACTCCAGTTTTTCTGAGCACCTTCATTACTGTTATAATTCCGATCCCAAGAGTTAGGACTCCTAGATGTTGACGGCCTAGACGGCATTGGTTCATGCACATCATGCTTGTTTGAACCACAAAAAAATGATGCCACTTTTTCTAAAATAGATAAACGTGCCGATGTCCGTTGTTGCTCATGATAAAGCTGGCTTTGCCCATAATGGAGCTATCTTTGAAGATCTATTTGATGTTTCTGATAGTGGTGAATCTCGTCGATCTGTGCTTTGGTACGAGGAGAACAAAACAGCGCCTTCTTTACTCGTTTTGAGGTTGGTGTACTGCCAGGAGTACGAATGCATTGGTGATGATACTTCGGTTCTAGAATGATTCACTGGATTCTTAAAGAGATTTATAGCACTTGTGTTATCACAGTATATAATAGAATTTGATAAATGAATATCAAAATCTTGAAGTGTTTGTTGCATATATAGTACTTGAGTACAAGCGAGAGCCGCTGATATATATTCAGCTTCACATGTTGATAGTGAAACACAATTCTGTTTCTTACTAAACCAAGAGACAAGTGATTTTCCAATAAAATGGCATGTACCACTTGTACTTTTTCTATCCGTTCGAGAACCTCCAAAATCAGCATCACTATATGATACTAATTCGAATGGACATTCTGTTGGATAAAAAAGACCGAAATCTTTTGTATTTTTAAGATAACGAATTATACGTTTCACTGCTCGTAAATGCGATTCCTTTGGATTTGCTTGAAAACGAGCACATAAACAAACACTCATTATTATATCTGGACGACTAGCTGTAAGATAAAGAAGAGAACCAATCATGCTTCGATATAATTTATGGTCAACACTCTTACCATTTTCATCTTTTTCAAGATGTGTAGTTGTACTCATAGGAGTTGGTTTACCAGATGTATTTTCTAATCCGAAGCATTTGATAAGATTTCCGCAATATTTTTCTTGATTGATAAAGATACCATTCGAAAGTTGTTTGATTTGAAGTCCAAGAAAATATGACAGTTCTCCCATATAAGACATTTCGAACTCTTTGGTCATAATATTTGAAAATTCCTTGCAGAGTTTATCGTTTGTTGAACCAAAGATGATGTCGTCTACATATATCTGGATAACTAGAATATCCTTTTGAGAATGTTTGATAAACAAAGTGTGATCGACTTTGCCTATTTTAAATCCTGAGTTAATAAGATAGCTACGTAATCATTCATACCAAGCACGAGGTGCTTGTTTTAAACCATACAGAGCTTTCTTAAGTTTGAACACATGGTCAGGATATTTTTCATGTACGAACAAAGGAGGTTGTTCAACATAGACATTCTCTTTGATAAATCCATTGAGAAAAGCACGTTTGACATCCATCTGATAAAGTTTGAAATTATGGTGACAAGCAAAAGATAATAGGATTCTAATAGCTTCTAGTCGAGTAGCTGGTGCAAAAGTTTCTTCATAATCCATACCTTCTTCCTGATTATACCCTTGTGCTACTAATCTTGCTTTATTTTTGGTGATATTTCCTTGTTCGTCAGCCTTATTTTTATAAACCCATTTAGTACCAATAACTGACTGATCAGATGGTCTTGGAACAAGTTCCCAAACGTCATTGCGCTCGAACTGATTTAGTTCTTCCTGCATGGCAATGATCCAGTAATCGTCTGTAGCAGCTTCTTTTGGATTCTTAGGTTCGATAATTGAGAGAAAAGCGACATGACCCATTTGATTGAGTTGACTCCTTGTTCTGACATGTGATGTTACTTCATGGATTATATTTTGGGCTGGATGGTCTCTTAATATCCTTGGTGGTGATTGTAACTCACATATTTGAGGAATATTCTCAATAATTATTTTCGAGTCAGAATCAATATTCGTGATGATTGGATTGTCAGTGACTATTGATTCCTTATCATCTGATATAGTGTGAGGATGCTGATAGAATTCATCAAAAGAGACATGAAGTGATTCTTCAATAGTTTTGGTCGTTTATTAAATATACGATAGGCCTTACTTCGTTCCGAATAACCGACAAATATTCCTTCATCGGCTTTTGGATCGAATTTGCCAAGCTGGTCTTTCGTATTTAAAATAAAACACTTGGAACCAAAAACTTTGAAGTATGACATTTTAGGCTTCCTTTTGTTAAATAATTCATAAGGAGCATTCCTGGTAAGAGGTCTTATGGACACGATTTAAAACATAACAGGCAGTTGCGACGGCTTCTGCCCAGAAATGTTTTGGTAAGGTGGTTCCATTCAATAATGTTCTTGCACATTCTTGTAAAGTTCGGTTCTTCCGTTCTACAACTCCGTTCTGTTGTGGAGTTCTGGGAAACGAAAAATTATGACATATACCTTTCTTTGTACAAAAATGTTCAAATTCATTATTTTCAAACTCTCCGCCATGATCACTTCTTATATTTTTAACTTTAATCCCTTTTGATTTTTGAATTCTTTTGACGAAAGATTTGAAATGATCGAAAGTGTCACTTTTATTTTTTAAGAAAATTGTCCATGTGTAACGAGAGAAATCATCAACAATTACAAGCACATATCGACTGTGATTTATTGACTGAACCCTGGTAGGTCCAAATAAATCCATGTGTAGTAACTCAAGTGGTTGTAATGTTGATATGACTTTCTTGGATTTAAAAGATGATTTGGTCAATTTTCCTAATTGACATGCATCACAAATGTTGTTAACCTTAAAACTCATTTTGGGTAGTCCTCTAACTAGATTGTTTTTGGCTAGCTTGCCAATAGTTCTGAAGTTTATATGACAGAAGCATTTGTGCCATAGCCATGGATCATTATCATTAGCCACAAGACACATATCTGAATTATGATTAATATTCATATTCAGAATATATATATTTCTGTCTCTATAACCTTCGAAAACTAAATTATGGCCTTTATCTAAAATACTACACTTATTATTTGAAAAGGAAATTGTAAAACCCTTGTCACATAACTGACTAATACTAAGTAAATTGTGTTTTAAATTTCTAACTAGCATGACATTAGTAATAATAGGTATGTTAGATGTACCGCAATTGCTCACATCGCCTTTGCCGATGATATAGCCTTTTGAATTATCTCCAAAAGTGACGGAGCCACCATCTGAGTATGTAATATTTGTTAATAAGCTCTTGGCTCCAGTCATGTGCTTCGAGCAACCACTGTCCAATATCCACTTTCCTCTTTTCTTAAGTGGGACCTGTAAAAATAAAATTAAGTCTATGGTACACACTTTTTATGGGGTCCTAAGAGTTAGGTCTTAGGAGTCCAAACCCATACGGGTCTGGTATCCCCTTTATATACATAATTAGTATTAAGATGCGCAGTATTCATAAAATTCTGAATATATTTGTTCCTAATCAAATTGTTATTTGTTTTGGGAACCCATATTTTGATAGTCTTGACATTTTCCTTTTGAAATTTCACAACTGGTTTTGGTTTGGAATATAATAAACTAAGATTTTTCTTAGCTTCAATTTTTTGTACTTTCTTCTTCCTTTTATTACCAAGATGTTTCTTGGTTTCCTTTTTCTTATATCCCAAACCTTGTTTATTTGAAACAGATTGTGAATTTTCAATGATTTTTGTCAAATTTTCTCGACCTTTGTTAAAGTTAGAAACATTTTGAGTAATGTTATCTAACTTAGTTTGTAAACTAGCCTTTTCTAGGTCCAAAATTTTGACTTTTGCCTCAAGCTCATGATTTTTAGTAGTGAGAGCATCATTTTTCCCTTTTTGAGTTTCAATTTCTTGACTCAAAAGAACTAATTGAGAGTCAACATTAGATGATGATTCTTGAAATTTTTCAAGTTCTTCTTCTAATATTTTTTTCTCGTCTATTAACATATCTCGTTCAAATTCTGCTCTACTCAAATCTGCTTTGGCTTCTTTTAGCTGTCGTTTTATGTCTTTATATTTGACTATCAATTCAGCATTAATATCAAGCATTTCATCAAATGTAGGAATTTGTACCTCATCTTCTGTTGCCATGAAACATACATTTGCTTGTTCATCTTCCGTATCACTATCACTTTCTGATGAGTCTGTATCATCCCATGTTAACGAGAATGCTCGTTTCTTTGATTTGTCCTTCTTATATCTTAATTTGTCATTTTCTGACTTCTTCTTTTGCTCCGGACAATCCTTGTGCATGTGCCCCTTTTTGTGACAGTTGAAGCATTCTATAGAGGATGATGTTGGTTTATTTGATCCATATTTCTTTCTGTTATAACGACTGGCTTTTCGCTGTTTTAGGAATTTTTTGAAATCTTTTGCTATGAATGCCAGATCTTCGTCTTCAGACTCTGATTCATTTTCGTCTTTTCCAGCATGGAATGCCATGTTTTTCTTTTCTTCTTTTTGTTCCTTTCTAGTCTGCAAGTTAGCTTCGTAGGACATTAGATTTCCTATCAATTCATCTGGCTTCATGACAGAAAGGTCATTAGCTTCTTCAATTGCTAATTCTTTTCCTTCCCATTCACTAGTCAGATAATGTAGGACTGTTGAAACAACATCAAAATCAGAATACTTTTGTCCTAAGCCAATAAGTGCATGGTGGATAGTTTGAAACCGTGAATACATATCATTGAATGTCTCATTTGGTTTCATTTTGAAATTTTGAAATTGACTTTTCAGCATGGCTATTTTGGCTTGTTTAACCTTGTTAGTACATTCATGAGTGATTTTTAGCGTTTGCCAAATTTGATATGCAGAGATACTAACACGGTTATATTCATTTTGGTCTAAGGCACAAAACAACATATTTATTGCTCTTGCATTTACGGCTGCTGCCGTTTTCTCAGCCGCAGTCCATTCTGAGTAATCAGTTGTTGGATTTACTATTTCTTTTTGAGTTACATTTCAAGCATCATAACTATTTGATTGCATAAAGAATGACATACGTGTTTCCCAATAACTATAGTTAAGACCATTGAAAAATGGAGGTCTTTGTGTCGATTGACCTTCCATGTAAGTGGTGTTTTGAGTGCTAGTACTTGCGTTATTTGCCATATTACAAGAATATATCAAATAACTGTGTTACGGTTATATGATGACCATGCTCTGATACCAAATGAAAAGTATGTGTGCGAGTGCATGTACTAATATAGTACACACGAATCGTGTAATATGGAATATAATATAAATGCGGAAATAGATGATAGTAGCAAAGTAAATAAAAATAGAAAAATCACACCAGAGATTTTTATACTGGGTCGGAGCACCGTCCTATGTCTAGTCCCAGACTTCTATCTGGATTTTTACTATTAACTACCTCGCTTCACCCGGAGGAACAGGTTTACAACACCCGAGCAAACGAAGGGGATTTCACGCCTCTAATACACTGAGGACTTCAACACTTGCCTCTTACAACACCGAGGACTTCAACACTTGCATCTTACAACACCGAGGACTTCAACACTTGCCTTTTACAACACCGAGGACTTCAACACTTTCCTCTTACAACACGGAGGACTTCAACAAAGATGAATATAATTGTTTGTTGACGGTATGTGTTCTTGCTAACACAGTTTTGTCACTTGTAGTACAAACTTCCTATAATCTTATCCTCAAAATATGTGAATGATGTTTTGTGAAGATTAAGGGAAGTATATTACTTATTGAATCAAAAGATGTGAAATAATTTCAATGATTCAATAAGCAATTAAAATAATTGAGAGCTTTTACAGTGCAGGAGTATTTAGAAAGTAAGATCAGAAATTAGAGTAAAAAAACCATATATTCATATATATATTGAATCAATGATTTAGATGAGTTTATATAGAGAAAAATGGTTGTAACTCTTTGTGAACAGTAGCCATTAATAGATATGACCATTGATGAAAGGTAAGAGATGCAACCATTGGAGAAAGAAGTGTCTTTTGGAAAAGGTTGCTCTCTATTTAAAAACGGTCGACAGGTCAAAAAATGGCCAGTAGACAGGGTTTCAAATATATAGTCGTTATGTGCATGTGTGCACGTTCATTATGCATTTTACACAGAAACGGCCGACCGCCTGATTTAATACCGGTCGACCGGTCCCTGTCAGATTGCTCAATGAATGTGCAATGCTATTCAAATATATATATATATATATATATCTATTATATTGAGGTGCATGATTATTTGAGGATAGATTTTAACAAGTTTATCACTATTACAATATCAAATAATCAACCTATAATCTAGAGTACCATATGTAGCTCTTTTGTGCCTCTTTATAGCCATGATGTCTTTGTTTTGTCGATCTCCTTTATTTCTTTGTCAGAAATCAAAAACTTCATAGAATCTGTGACTCAACAGACTGCATTTTTGAAATGTTTAATTACAATGTAAATGATATTACAGTATTTGTAAATGCTGTAGTCGATGATAATGAACTAAAAAGCTAAATTGAATTAAAAACTATTATAATAATTTTGTAAGTGCTATAACTTTTGAATTTAACTAAGTTTATTTGGAATTTACGTAAACCCTATTACAACATTTTAAAATGTTGTCTTTTGTTAAATTGAACTGTTTTGAATGTAACTTTCCGTAGCGTTTTCTAAATGCTGCGAAAAGTGAAATTTCACTATTTTGATAAACGTAAGTGAATAAATGAACTTTGGAAGTTGAAAATTTTGAAAATTTAATAATTTAATTTTTAACATAATAACTTCATTTTTTTGATTGAAAACGATTTTTTTTGGAATATAAACTGTTTTGAAATATGAATTGAAATGGTATTTTAAATTGAATAAAATAATGATTTGAAATGTGGTTTCGAAAAGATATGATATTTTGATATATTAAAATGATTTGAAATTTGGTTTCGAAATGATATGATATTTTGATATATTAAAATGATTTGAAATGTGGTACTGAAAGATATGATATTTTGATATATTAAAATGATTTGAAGCGAAGTTTTGAAAGATATGATATTTTGATATTAAATGATTTGAAAAATGAAGCTTTGAAAGGTTATGATATTTTGATGTATTAAAATGATTTGAAAGGAAGTTTTTTTAAAGGATATGATAATTTAAAATATTGAAATGGTTAGAAATGACTTGATATTTATTTTGATAAATATTTGAATCGAAAGATATGGTATGATGATATATTGAAATGGTTTGGAAATGATTTAATCTTTATTTTGATAAAGATTTGGGTTGAAATGACATTTTATTTTTGAAGTATAAAATATTGTTTTAAAGTTATAACTACGGGTTATAATAACGATTGGTTGTTAAAGAGACCGGGATCGGATATTGTCTTATAGCCGGCCAATACCGAAAACCACTTTAACAACTGTGTACGCGGTGGCGATTCCAGAATGAAGTAGGATGGTGGCGACGTTCTCGAGGTATATTACGTGGACCCAACTCCCGTGAGTTGGCATAAATGACTAAAACAGGAGCTATACCGGGCTACACAAAGGGTCGCACCCTTTCATCGAGCATGCTCCATCGAAAACCGTTCTATTACTTTTGCGATTCGATATGTGGCTCCGCTTTGATTCGGGGGTATTGTTCGAGGTGGGCGGAAGCTGCTGGCTTGCCGTCACCATCGGTCCGAGAGTGCAAACGGTGTATCCACCCTGGCATTGCCTCGCGTGCCGTGTCATCTCCTTATATCGATCCCACTACGATTTTGGTTTTAAAGATCCGACCGCGTTAAGGTTCACCATCCCCTTAACGCTATTTTTTATATGATTATACTTTACTGATTATACACTACTGTATATAGCGTATATTACTACATAGTAAATAGTTTAACGGATCCTTAGAGGGTGGGCGGTCCCAAGCATCTTCTGAGTTACTTGTATCTTTGCTACAGTTCACATGAGTTGGTTTACATTGTATAAGTATGTATGTCCTGACTCGAGTGTTTGTACTTATTTACGCTCGGATCAGCCTGAGTTATTCACTGATTTGGATTTCCACTTTCTGGAGATTGGAATCGCTGGAGATTATCTACTTGTCAAGTTTCATCTTTTCATTTCGGTTGTTCTATTCAGCTTGTACTTGGTTATCATATTTAAACTTCTGTTGTACTTTATTTCTTCTATTGTATCTTATGTAACTCTGATATATTTATATAGTAGCTTTATGAACTACTATCCCTTTTACTTCTGCTGCATTATTATTACTCTGTGTCTGTGATCTGTGATTTTTATTTACTGTATATTCTGAGATTTGCCAAATTTTTATTTACAACGCGGTATTTTGAGCAATTCAATTACGGCATGAGTGTCTACCTATACACTTATAATGGATGTGAATGGTTGAATATATCGGGTCGTTACAGTTGGTATCAGAGCTTTGGTTGCTCTAGGCAAAACTCGGCATATGGAGTGAATGTATTTACAGAATCACTTTCATTCAAGTTTGAATCTCTCCCTTTTGACTCGATTCCTTTGAATTTTATAACGTTCCCTACGGTTCCAAAATCCATTCGTATCCCTCACTATTCATCTTCTTTTGACTCTGGAGTATTCCATAACTCCGCTTCGAATGATCTTCCTAGTAAGTCGGCGGTCACGCCAATTTCAAATTGAATTGAAAAAGGGGGGAAACTCCTTTACAATTAGCATCGATTCACCAGAGATTTATACATATCCTTGGTTTAGATGCTAATATCTTTTGTTATTTCAAACACTAACTCTTGAGATCAATGTAGATTTACCCCCAAAAAAAAACCCACATTGATCTTATTCTTTAAGTCACGGTTGACCCGGTTAAGGTTGCCCGTGTTTTATTTAAGCTTATCCACCTCCCTACTTTGTTATTTAATCATCTTGTCTTTTGTTTCCAATCTATTCTTCCAAATTTTTTGAACTGTACTTGTATATCTATGTTTTGTTTTATATATTGTGTTGTTTGGGTTGTTGATGTTGATTTGGGTTTCCGATCGATTCGTCTGATCAACGCTATCGATAGGATTTCTAAAACACATTGACCGAACAAACTAACACAATATTATTTTAAAATTTGGTTAATGAAATAAATTTTTGATATATAAGTAAATTTATAGAACTTAATAAACTGATTTAAAATTGATTATTTGAAATGATAATACTTAATTTATCATTTATTGTTCTATAAATGAATTTATAGATAGTTGTTTATAAATTGATTTGGGAACTGAAATGAATTTAGAACAAGAAATTTGAGAATTTAATTTCTGATGGTTTCAAACCTTGTGTTTAAAGTTTTAAAATTTTTATATTATTTAAAGTATTTTCAAATAGAAATTTGTTTCCAAAGAATTTTAAAGTTTAAAATTAGTGCTCTTCTCATTGTCGCTGGGAAATAACTTCGGTGATGACTGCAGCATCATCGACGTTCATTTTCGAGTTTTGAAGTGAAGAGACCGCTCTGTAGTCTTGCTACAGCTTTGTTTTGGAAAATTTAATTGATTTGAATTTCTAAAATATGACTTGATTTTAATATATATATAGATGTATGATTGAAATTTGATTTGACATATTATGTATATATTATTACTTATCTCTAAATGGTTTGAAGAAATCGGAAATCTAATTCTTAAATTTTATTTTTAAAGAATAATTTCAATTAAACAAAATCAAATTTTTTAAATAAATGTTTTAAACTTGAGATAATTGAATTGGAAAGTTTTATTTGTATAATACTCAATTGCATTCCAATATAACTTACCTTAATTTCAGAAGTTAACAATGTAATTGGATAATATACAATATAAAAAGATTTTATAAATGAAATTTGAGTGGTTATAATAAATGTTATACACTTAAATTTTAATTATAAAATGATTAACAGAGGTAAATATAATAAAGGGTAATTGAATATTTACAATAAAATAATGTTAAAAGAACTAAGAATAAAAGAAAGCAGTTATAATAAGTGTAAGTATGTTTAACATAAGTGATAAATATATTGAGAGGAATAAATTTAATTTTTATTAGGAATAAAGAAGAATAAAATTTATTAAGTACATTGTAGTGTAATAAGATTATTTTTCAAACCCATGGTTTTAAAAATTGTTAATTTTAGAAGATTGGATAATAAGATAATGAAATTTGAGATAGTTAAGATTTATTTAACTTGTGTAAAAGATTTATTCTCTATTTAAGGTGAAATTTCCATGCTTTCAAATTTATTTGCTTATTTTGTTTTTCAAACTATCTTTTGGTTGTCCTTATCATCCTCATCTTGCTATAAACTGGTATAGGCATCTTTCTATAATCTTTCTGTTTAGAAATCTTCTATAATCTTTGATAATCTTTGGTACTCATTTTGAATCCACCTTTACGTGCTTGTGTTCATGATCCCGGAGTATCTTGGAAAGATCATCTCCACCTTGTTAAACTTAACTATCACAATAGTTATCATGCATAATTTCCTTCTCCTTGTCATCTTGTCATAATCTTGTTTCACTCTATCTTTTTCTGTGCTTTCCCGTACCTCATTCCTTTTCGGGGACGAAAAGTTTTGAGTGGGGGAGAGTGTAACAACCCTGTATTTTGTGATTTTCTTTTGTATATTTTAATTATTTTAATTGAATTTTGGATTTAAAAAAAAACATATGTTATTTATTTTGAATGATAAACTTTAGTTTTGATATGAATTATCATTCCAAAGTATGACTAAAAAGAATATTTTCCAAAAAGTGAATTTTTGGTCAAAATGGTCAAACTTTGACTTTTATTTTAAAATTTTAAAAGTTTGAAAATTTAAATTTTTTATTTTATTTTGAAAGTACATAAAATTTTAGGAACACTGCTTTTTGTTTCGTTGGAAACGGTTTTACATTGTGAAAGTTATGTATATTTCAATATTGAGTGCAATTTGTTTATTCTGCAATTTTGTTATTTTAAATAGTATAAATTTTATTTTTCTTTGTCATATTTTATTGTAATATTTTGATATGTTATTTTATGTATGTTTTTGTCTTTTAATATTTTTGAAGTGTGGTAGGAATTTTTCTAGAGCTAGTAGTATTTTTTTTGTAATTTCCATGCCATGTTTTCAATTTTTAAATATTTTCTTTAGTTCTTTTCTATTTTTCTACAATTTAATTATTTATTTTATTTTTTAAATGATAAATAAATTATTTCATCGCAAAATTTTTCTTTAGAATATTTTTAAAATGAAGTAGATATTTTTCCAAAGCCATTGATGTTTTAATTGAAATTTTTGAACCTTGTTTTCAATTTTTAAGCAATTTCCTTAATTCTTTTTATATTTTCTTTAAATTTAATTATATATTTTTATTTTATTTCACTTTGTTTCGGTTTATAGATGTACTTGCTGAAGTTTGTTTCATTTTACTTGATTTAAAAGAAAAGGAAGTATGGAAGGTTTTAAAAGCTAAGAAACGTAAAGTCGTTTCACCGTTTCTTTTACCGTTTCTTTTTCAATCAATACACAATTGATTTTGGCCGTACCTTTCTCTATTCTTTTTAGCTGAATTCTCTCATCTTTGTCACGTATTTTCAAAGCTTCTCGACCCTAAAAAAAAATCATGGCCTCCATCTTGCAAAAATTTGGTAAAATCTTCTTCTCTTCTCTTTTTTCTAGTTTTTCTATGTGATTTTTGCAACTTGTTCTCTACTTCATGGCTCCACTCCTCCTCAACCAGATCTAGGCCAACCTCCACCACTTTATTCTCTGATCATCATCCACCCTAGATCACCACCATGGCAGGCCAAGCAACCCCAAGGCAAGCACCACCACCAAAATCCACAAATCCATCACCTATGCACTCAAGCTGACCTAGTTTTGGTACCATCACCTTTATCCACCTTTTGCCGCCACTTACACCACCACCACCACCTCTGACCTGACCTCCACCCTCTTCCACATCACCCACCACCACCTGTACCCACTGGCCATGCCCCTAGAGCCTATGGCCGAACCCATTTATAGCATAGAAGTGATGAGTTTGCCTTGTAGTTGTTGTTTTGTTGCACCTATGTCCATCCACCTTTGCACCATTACTTCCAAGCTATGGCTGACCCTTATGAGCCCAAGACCTGATCCTAACCCACTCCTTAGACATGTATTTCAGATCTATAGCTGAAGCATAGGCAGAAGAAAGCAAGTGCAAAAAAATTTGGCTTTGTTTTATGCATTTAATTCTAACATTGTTTTATTGAATTTGGGTTCGAAAACCTATGTTATTTGTTTGTTTTGTTTGAATGTTTGCAAGGCTATTAGCTTTGTCTCTCCCACACTCATATCATCATCATGGCTAAGAAAACGAACCCCTTAGTCGAGCTTTTGAATGGTTGTAGCAAGGTCAAGTTATCTTGTCTTTGTTGCCTTTCAATTTCAATTTATTTCGGTTGAATATTCATAAGTTATATTGTCTTGTTTTGGGGTTGTTTACAAGATGATATCTTGGCTATTTCTCTCCACTCAAAATCAAAGATCGTGCCTTCTGGATCCGTTGTGTCATTCAAATTAATATCTCCAGCATAAAAATGTGAGTACTTCTCACCAGACATTATGTACTTATATAAGTAGTAAATTGACACCCTATGAATCTATAGAACTATATGATCATGTTATAACTGCTTATATTATTATCATATGATGTTCACACCTATTATTACACCTATTATGTTATATGTTACTGTTATTTCATGCTATTCTATTTATTCTATCTGTCCATCACACTGCAAGTTCCCTTTAGATTAGAAATCACTAGGGGTTGAAACGATACATACCCGAACGGACTTTAGAATAAGGGAAAATTGTTATGGGCTGAAATGATAGGCCTGAATGATTTTCAATTTATTTCATTTACTTGGAACTGCGGGTTTGAAATGATAAAACCCGTATTTTCTTTGTAAATTACGGGTTGAAATGATATGTTACCCGTATCACTTTTCCTAGTGTAGAAAATTATACACAGACCCGTAGTTAATATATGTTTTTCTAAGATTTTAAAACTATTTTAGAAATGTAAATATTAAATTATTTTGATTTAAATCTAATTAAAAAGGATTTTTGTAAAATATTATTGATTTTCTGAATAATTGTAAGTAAAATGAATTGATGAAAAGTTAGAAAATTTTGAACGTAAGTTATTTTGGAAATTTTGATTTAATTATAATTGGAAATCAAATTGAATATGAGATTATAATAAATTTATGATAATTTAAATGAATTTAAAGTGATTTTATATCATATTAATGATTTTTAATAAAGTTGAAATGTGAAATGAATGAATACTTTAAGTTGAAATTTTGAAATATAACTAAAATTGGAAATTTATGAAATTGACTTAAAAGTGAACTTTTAGTTAAGCAAATAAAAATAAAACTAAGTTATATTTGAGAATTTGAACTTAAGTGTTAAGTTGAAATTCAATGCAAGGAATTTAAAATTGAACATTGCAATTTAATAAGTGAATTATTATTAAATCTTGATTTTTGAATGGAAATTTAATTTTATAAAATCATGAAATTGAGGAAAATTAAATGATGTTTATAAATGTGAAAATGTATGATTTTATGAGTTAAAAATGTTTTAAATAAAAATATAATTGGTTGAGAAATGATATTGAATATTTGGAGTTAATTGACTGCATTTTTGAATGCTATTAATTACAATGTAAACGATATTATAGTATTTGTAAATGCTGTAGTTGATGATGATGAACTAAAAAGCTAAATTGAATTAAAAACTATTATAACAATTTTGTAGGCGCTATAATTTTTGAATTTAACTAAGTTTATTTGGAATTTAAGTAAACCCTATTACAACATTTTAAAATGTTGTCTTTTGTTAAATTGAACTGTTTTGAATGTAACTTTCCGTGGCGTTTTCTAAATGCTGCGAAAAGTGAAATTTCACTATTTTGATAAACGTAAGTGAATAAATGAACTTTGGAAGTTGAAAATTTTGGAAATTTAATTTTTAACATAATAACTTCATTTTTATGATTAAAAATGATTTTTTTTGGAATATAAACTGTTTTGAAATATGAATTGAAATGGTATTTTAAATTGAATAAAATGAATAATGATTTGAAATGTGGTTTCGAAAAGATATGATATTTTGATATATTAAAATGATTTGAAATTTGGTTTCGAAAAGATATTATATTTTGATATATTAAAATGATTTGATATATTAAAATGATTTGAAATGTGGTACTGAAAGATATGATATTTTGATATATTAAAATGATTTGAAACAAAGTTTTGAAAGATATGATATTTTGATATTAAATGATTTGAAAAATTAAGCTTTGAAAGGTTATGATATTTTGATGTATTAAAATGATTTGAAAGGAAGTTTTTTTAAAGGATATGATAATTTAAAATATTGAAATGGTTAGAAATGACTTGATATTTGTTTTGATAAATATTTTAATCGAAAGATATGGTATGATGATATATTAAAATGGTTTGGAAATGATTTAATCTTTATTTTGATAAAGATTTGGGTTGAAATGACATTTTATTTTTGAAGTATAAAATATTGTTTTAAAGTTATAACTACGGGTTATAATAACGATTGGTTGTTAAAGAGACCGGGATCGGATATTGTCTTATAGCCGCCCAATACCGAAAACCACTTTAACAGCTATGTACACGGTGGAGATTCCAGAATGAAGTAGGATGGTGGCGACGTTCTCGAGGTATATTACGTAGACCCAACTCCCGTGAGTTGGCATAAATGACTAAAACAGGAGCTATACTGGGCTACACAAAGGGTCGCACCCTTTCATCGAGCATGCTCCATCGAAAACCATTCTATTACTTTTGCGATTCGATATGTGGCTCCACTTTGATTCGGGGGTATTGTTCGAGGTGAGCGGAAGCTGCTGGCTTGCCGTCACCACCGGTCCGGGAGTGCAAACGGTGTATCCACCCTGGCATTGCCTCGCGTGCCGTGTCATCTCCTTATATCGAGCCCACTACGATTTTGGTTTTAAAGATCCGACCGCGTTAAAGTTCACCATCCCCTTAACGCTATTTTCTATATGATTATACTTTACTGATTAGACACTACTGTATATAGCGTATATTACTACATAGCAAATAGTTTAACGGATCCTTAGAGGATGGGCGGTCCCATGCATCTTCTAAGTTACTTGTATCTTTGCTACAGTTCACTTGAGTTGGTTTACATTGTATAAGTATGTATGTCCTGACTCGAGTGTTTGTATTTTTATTTACGCTCGGGTCAGCCTGAGTTATTCACGGATTTGGATTTCCACTTTCTCGAGATTGGAATCGCTGGAGATTATCTACTTGTCAAGTTTCATCTTTTCATTTCGGTTGTTCTATTCAGCTTGTACATGGTTATCATATTTAAACTTCTGTTGTACTTTATTTCTTCTATTGTATCTTATGTAACTCTGGTATATTTATATAGTAGCTTCATGAACTACTATCCCTTTTACTTCCGCTGCATTATTATTACTCTGTGTCTGTGATCTGTGATTTTTATTTACTGTATATTCTGAGATTTGCCAAATTTTTATTTACAACGCGGTATTTTGAGCAATTCAATTCCGGCATGAGTGTCTACCTATACACTTATAATGGATGTGAATGGTTGAAAATATCGGGTCGTTACATAAACACAACTAATTCTTATAAACATGGTCTAGAATTCATTGGTGAACTTACCACAAAGTATATACCAATATGATTTGTTAGTTTTGCTTTGAAACATCTATTTTTGAATTGATCTTAATCATATAGAGTAATAATGATAATGAACATGATACACTATATGCATATATTTTTACTTAGCAATTGCAAACCAAATTCTATAACTATACATGTTGCTGTTATATTATAGACCAAATTAAAAGTTTGCTATTACACAAAATTAAAAGTTCTTCATAGTCTAAATATTATGTGGATTTAGTTCTTCTAAAAGTTACTAAAGGTCTAGCAATGAGTACTTTGAAACATAAAAAAGCTAAAACATTTTGAAAGTTGTTATTTATTTATTAGGCATATAATGTTTATACATGTTATTTATTGGTGGTGTATATGCATGAAATTGTACTCATATTTCTGCTGTGAACCATTTATTTTCTCTTCACTTTTGATGGCTTATTTTGGTTTAATGAGTTTACCATGTTACTTCTTTGGTACATGTTAAAGATATAATTACCATTATTTTCTTTGTAATCACTAATATGTGGATAACCACTTAGGAAGCATAGAAAATTAAGTATAAGAAGTCAGGTATGTAAACTTAAGACGTACATATTTCTATGTGCTACATTTACTCTAGATTTGTTTTTTTTCTAACAATGGGTATTGCTTCTACATTGATAGTTTAGATTTGTTTATTGCATTGTCATGCTGACTGTTTGAAGGTAGATAAAATGTTTTCTCATCTTGAAAAGTTTTCCATGTTTACTGCTCGGTTTTCCAATGGTAGAACCACAATCCATTCAAAACTATGCACCGGCACTCGTTTCAACACCTACCTGTTCACTATTCCAACAACAGTCCACAATTTTGAAGTTGTAGGTTGCAGTTGCTCATAGTTGCTCCAATAGATTACTATCAACACCATTGCATATGTCCTACACGTATGGCTATAACACCCTTAGACTACAGTCATTTTGAATTTATGTCTTATTGATTTCAATTTCAATCTTGTTAGGTAAAAATATATGCAAATAATTCTTTTGTAGTACTTTGTTAAGTAAAAAACGTAATGTTCAACGCAAAGTGACAGTAGAACAAGAAAGGTTTGCCAACACAAGCCAATGGGCATTTATTGGACTAGGCTTTGAATGTAACAGATAAAGTTTTACTAGTTTTGATATTTAAACAAGAAGTTAGGCAGCAGTAAAGGCATTAACTATAATAGTTTCATCAAGCAGACTTGTAACTTTTTAGATTCAATTTTTTTTGCAATAATGAAGTTTTTTTCCTTCACGACAAGACGTTTCGGTTGCTTCTATTATATGTTTCATATTAAAGTCTATAAATTTAGTGTTTAACATTATTAGCACCACTAACTATTTACTTCAAAGGTTATAAAGGAAAAACAAGACGTGTGTTAAAATTAGTGAATTGATTTGGACATGCGTTAAATTTAATGAATTGATTTTTGATTTGGGGGATTTTACGAGAGAGTTGGGTGTTATTGAACATTTCTAAATAATTATAGATGATACAATCGACGACTGTTTATAACTATTACTCAATACAAACTACGGGTGATATGCATGTTTTGATTTTCTTTGTTGTTTCAGTGGATTTTGAGAATGAGAAGCGCTAACTTCGAATTTTAGTATCTTGCATTAATATTGTATTAAGTAGCATGCTGACTCTCTTCTATCCCAGGTTTTATTTATATTTATTGTATAAAAATATCGGTTTAGAATTGGTTGCGGTTAGATTCATTCTGTTAATGTTTTTTGGTTTAGTAGGTTGCTGGCTATCTATTAATAAGTATGATAGGCGTAAATACACTTATATTGACTTTATTAGATTTTGTTTTAGAAATTGAAAAATCATGTGTTTATTGCAAATATTATCAGGTTTCGATTTTAATTTTTAGTACCATATATTATTTACTACAGCGAGTACATTTAAGTCTCTCATTTGCAAAACTAAAACCTAAGTACTAAATCCTAAACCAACTAAAGAAGAAATACTCTAATTTTAACACCATAATATATACAAAATTTAATTAACTACAGTGAAGACATGCTGATTAGTCAGTAATAATTACATGAGCATAATATCAACATTAATGAAATTCAACATACAATAAGAAACTTACTTAACAAGCTTAATTTGATCTTCAAGGTATCTATTAATAAGATAGTTTCTTCTTAAGGGTATCATTATATCTTCCTCATGGCAGCAACATATTTCATGGGTTGATATATTTTCCTCTCTTTTAATGTTGCTTCCTGAACAGCTTGCTTCTATTTTTGCATTTTATTTGCTTGCTTGCTTAGCTATTGCTTGTAGATAATATGTGTTAATTGGTAAGTGGACAATCTTATTGATCTGCACCGAATGCCAATTCTGGAAACTGACAAGCAACAAACAGTTTTTTTTGGGCTTTTTATCTCGTCTTTCTTTTTTTCACCAAAATAAATTAACTAAATTTTTTTTAGAAAAAGGGACAGAAAGAAAGAATGAAAAGAATTTCCTTGAAACATTCCTCCATCTTGGATAGTTTAGGATATAGTGTAAAGATATAATCAGTAATCATTCTCTTCGCCGGGAGTTTGACTACAAGGGTTGGACGATAAACTATGGGTTGAGACCATTGTATAAGATGGCTTGTATTATCCTTTGAATCTACTATAAGTAGAAAATATAAGCATACTTAAAAAGTTTATTTGTTAATTTACTGCAACTATATGTGGACTTTTTATTTCCATGAACTCACTGCAAATACGATTACAAACAATTGCAATTGAAAATATGTTGGGTTTAATTGACACACTGATCATGCATTTTTCTTTGCAAATCTATATGGCACTAACTTAATATTATATATTATTTTAGTTATGACAGAAGTACGTCAAGAGGGTGGATTAAAAATCCACGTAGAAATGAGGATGAATATAAGCAAGGTGTTCAAAACTTCATCAACTTTGTAAAGCAACACCCACCACAAGATATCCAGTTATGTGTGTGTCCTTGTAAGAAGTGTAAAAACTCAAAAAATATCTCAATAGAAATAGTTGACAAACACTTGATATTTTTTGGTATGCTTTCGACATATGATGTTTGGTTCTTCCATGGAGAGAGAAACAATGCTACAGTACAAATGACTCGTACATCGGATTCCGCCCAAGAGTTTCCTATTCAAGACCAAATGCAAGTAGAAGAGCCTACTGAGGGTGCTCTAGGAAATCTCGTTAATGATGCATTTAGAGTGCATGATATGCCACAGGCTAGCGGTGAAGTGAACTTTGAAGAGATACATGTTCAGAAAATGTACCATGAATATAGAAGCAAAGAAAATGAGAAAATATATCCTTCTTGTGAAGATGGACTTACAATTTTAGGTGTAATGGTTGAGCTTCATAACTTGGAAAAAGAATTTAACTGGTCAGGAAATAGCATTACAGAATTGTTGAAATTATTTAAAAAATATCTTCCAAAAGAAAATTCATTACCCAACAAGTATCCCACCATGAAAAAACTGTTAGAAGATTTAGGAATGAAGGTAAAAAGCATTCATGCCTGCGAAAACGATTGCATGTTATTTTGGAAAGAGAACGCTAACATTGTAGAATGTCCTCATTGTCATACACCAAGATTTAAAGATAAGGCAAATGCATTAGGCATAAAAAGAAATGACAACCCAACCGAGGAAAGTTCTAAGACATTTCCCTATAATTCCAAGGCTGACTAGATTATACACTATACCGTGGATAGCTCGTAAAATGCAGTGGCATAAGCTTGCTGATCCTTCTTGGAATTTCATGCGCCATCCCGTTGACTCGGCCGAATGGAGATCAATCAAATGTAAGTGGCCAGAATTTGCAAATGAAGGACGTTAGATATGGCTCGGTATCGCTAGTGATGGATTTAATCCGAACGGGGCTCTCTCCAATAGTTACAGTTGTTGGCCGGTATGTATGATTCCTTATAACCTACCCCCTTCGTTATGCATGAAATCACAATTTCAAATGCTAAGTTTATTAATTCCTGGACCGAAAGCACCAAGTCAAGATATTGATGTATACTTAGAACCTCTTGTTGATGAGTTGAAGAAACTTTGGACGGAAGGAGTTGCTTCTTTTGACATGGACAAGGGAGAAATGTTTGCAATGAAGGCAATACTATTATGGGGAATCCATGACTTACTAGCATTTGGAAATTTATTTGGTTGTATGACACATGGTTATAAAGCATGTCCAGTTTGTGCTATGGGGACCAAGTCAGAGTACATTGGTAACAAGGTTGTTTATCCAAAGTATAGAAGATTTTTGAAGGATGACCATCCATATAGATTAGTAAAACATGGATGCTATAAGGATACCGAAGATAAAGAACCGCCAACAAGGTTAAGGGGACCATCCCTTTTGGAAAAGCTTAACTGCATAAAATATTTTCCTGCAAAATTACCAAAGAATAAGAAGCCAACGATATATGAAGCTACCGATAAAAGTTTCTTTACAGTTGGAGATGGTGATATAGAAAGATTGTCTTGGTATAAGAATTCAATTTTCTATGACTTAATTTATTGGAGTAGTCATAAAGTGCGACATACTATTGATGTGATGCATATGGAGAAGAATGTTGCAGAGCATCTTATCAACTTAATGTTTGACAAGGGAAATCAATCATCTAAGTTTGTATGAGATAAGATTCATAAAATAAAATGTTGTCAAGTTCTAAAAGATGCCAAACTTCCATCGTGTCTTGGGACAAGATTTAGTAGCCTTGTTACTATTCAACCACCTACTTTGCACATAAAAAAAACATACGAGTATCATATTTTTATGCAATACTTGCTTCCTATAATGGTTCAACATGCATATCCAAAGCTTCGTGAGTTACGACGAGCTATTTTACAAGTGAGTTTGTATTTTAACATAATATGCGCGAAAGCTTTAGTTCGAGAACATGTTCAAGCTGCCAAAGATATGATTTTTGGGGCATTGTGTGTGCTAGCACATTATTTTCCTACAGACTTCTTTGATATAAGTGTTCATCTTATGGTGCATCTAGCTGACCAAGCTTTGCTATGCGGACCTACAAACTATATATGGATGTATCCATTTGAAAGGCGAGATATTATTTTTACAAGGTTTGTATACATTATTTCGAAATGACAATTTCTAAATATATGTGCATGTGTACATGTGTGTAGGCTGTGAAAGAATGCAAAAATATACCTAGTAATAGACGCTATATAGAAGGATCAATCGCTGAAGCATATCTTGTTTCAGAATCAGTTAGATATGCAATGGAATATATGCCGAACCTACGTGATGGAAATCATAGTTCTACACAAGCATCCTTTTTAGATGATGGTGATGATATATATGAACGCCCCATCATTGAAGGCAAATATATTAAGCTAACTAGAATGCAACGTGTTCAAATTCGAAGGTGGATACTTTTCAGAATCGATGTTCACGAGAGAGATGAATATTATAGGTATGAATTTTCTCCATATTATGATAAATACCGATGACATAAAATAGCGAATGTATTCACATTATAATATCTAATTTGTAGTGCATATCGCTCTTCTTTAGAAGGTGTGTCTCGTGGTAAAAGAAAAGTTACCACAATGGTAGAAGTAGTTATACAAACTGAATTTATTGATTAGTTGCACAAAAAAGTAAGTTATTTCAATATGAAAATTGTAGGTTTTGTTCCTTTTATGTTAGTCATGCAAATTTGTTTGTTCCTGACCGCTACAAGAAGAAAAATGCATGAACACAATGTTTTGGCAATATGTTAGTGGTCCAAAGTGGGAAGCTAAAAGATATCTCAAGTATAGAGTGAATGGATAAATATTCTCGCCTCAACGTTATGACGACACTCTTTTGACCCAAGATAGCGGTGTTTGCATGGATGCAATCGCCACATTTGTTGCAAGTGCAAAAGATATAAATCCTACAGACGATGACACTACTTGGTATGGTATCATTAAAGATATCATAGAAGTTGATTATTATGATTCTCAACATGCAGTATTCTATTGTGACTAGATAAACATCGCGGATAAGACAAATGGTTGCAAGATTTGTGCCGATTCACATTTGTTGATGGTGAACTTGAAAAAGCTTAAAAATTCTAAGGGAGAGTATGATGAGCTAGCTATTCTAGCAACCGAAGTAGGTCAAATGTCTATGTAAAAGACACTCAAAATCCTGATTGGTCCATTGTTCGACGTTCTCCGAAGCGCATGACAGATAACATAAATGACTACACAATACCAACCGATTGTCAGTCTGTTATGAAAGAACTAGCCAACTTAGGACCATTATTGAAATGTGTTGAAATGAAATAGATATCATTTTGAAATGAATATTTGTGTTGTTTGATATACTTGGTACTTGGTAAACTAGCATATGAGTTTATGAATGTACATGCTTATGTTATTTGATAGATTTTTATTCACAATTTACTCCAAAACAGTCAAGGCCATGATTGAAATGACATTTTAAGTTTCATTGTATACTAAAATCTTTTTTATACAGGTCTAAATGTCGAACAATTGCAGTGCTAGTGCATCCAAAGGTTCAAATGTATAGCTTGATGCATATAATCCTTCTCATGCAAGTGATAAAAAATACTTAATAACTGTTGATCTTGAGGGTGTTAAAGGTAAAGATGAAGCTAAATGGAGCTCCAGATGCGGAAGCCTAATTCATTGTCATATACCGATTGGCTATGACGAGTGGAGAAATGTAGATGATTATTACAAGAACATTTTGTGGCAAGAGCTATTGGTATGTCACGCATTCATTTATTTAGTCATTTATGTTTTGCACAAGATTTATCGTTAGTACTAAAATTTCTTTGTTAAACAGAATGAATTCGACATGGACATAGATCCCGATCTTGCTCGGCCAATTTTAGAAAAAACTTTTCCACGATATTGTCATACGGTAAAGTCTACTTTACGGAATAAATTGCTCAGAGCTGGAGGAACCGCCATACTCAAGAATATTGCTATTACTAAATGTCCCGCGGACATTGTCATAATATGGTGGGAAAAGTTTATAGATAATGAATATTCAAATAAAAAAAAGAGTAATGTAGGAAAAACGCCGAAGCCAAAGCTAAAATTACTATCACTCATACACTAGGAAGAAAATCATACCGTAGAGTTTACGACGAAATGTTAAGAAATAGTATAAAAAATATTTCTTATAAATATTAATGTTGAATAATTAATTAGTTTAAAATTATTTGTTCTTGCAGGTCAAGGAAAATCCGAAAGAGAAAGTTACGCGGACAATGGTTTGGAAGGCGGGACATATAAATAAGAAATCTGGACAAGTTCTTCCATCTGCGGCAAAAGCCTATGTAAGTATTTTTCCTTTGGTATGAATTACTGATCAATTTGGTTGCCATAAACACGAAATGCAATATTGAAGTACAATTTTGACAGTACAATTCATTTAGCATTATTTTGAGAGTACAATTTGATTGCCATAAACAAGAACTGCAATATTGAAGTTTTTCTTGTTAAATATGAACTGTCAGCCTAGGTTGTTAAATATGAGCAGTGCGTGCACCTTCTTATTGTTAAATATGAGAAGTGCGTGCACCTCCTTGTTAAATATGCATCATGTTGTTTAATTATGTGATACCATCTCTGTATTTGATTTGCAGTTTCGAGTCAGTAGAGTTTTGACTGAGCATATTATATAGGTGGTCATTTTCTCTCCTTTGATTGTTACATTACCTATCAAAATTTGGTTTGAAACGTTGCCAAGTTCTTAAAACCATCTTATTTGCCTTCAACTTCTACATGAAATTGAAGAGAGGATGGCCAAAAAATTGACATTGAAATTTTAGATCAGCTTGTACCCTTCCTGTAAGCTCCGTGCATTGTTATATCTGAAGGGCTTCTGTTTGAACAAAACCTTCAGAAAACTATTACATGAATGAAAATGTTAGTACAAAGTTTTATAACAACTCTGGATGTTTTACTTCAAATGTAGGTAGTTACAGTTATGAGTAACTGTTTTGCCTTGAGTTGGATTTACTATGAATGTGCTGATATTCATAACTTATATTTATATTCTATTTTTCAGCATAGTCAAGAATGGGAAATTCGACTGTTTTTACTGTTTTTCTTGTTTTGCCTTGAGTTACAATCAAGAACAAGTAACTGTTTCCATAACTTTTACTGTTTTTCTTGTTTTGCCTTGAGTTGGATTTATTGTTTTTCTTGTTTTGCCTTGAGTTACAGTCAAGAATAAGTAACAGTTTCCATAAATTTTTTTTAATTTTAGGAGGAAAATTATCGACTGCTATACAGTAATAGTCATGCAGCCGTATATTCACTTTGCGGGAACATTCTTCTCTTCTTCTGTTTTTTTTGCAATGTGTAAAATATTACAGTTCAAGAATTGCAAACGAATTGAAAACACTATAATTAGGAAAACAAACTTCAGGAACTTGAGTTTCATAAAGTAATCAAGTCGAGAATGAGTAACCGTTTCCATAAAGTTCAAAAATAGACATTGAAAATTTAGATCAGCTTGTACCCTTCCTATAAGCATTGTTATATCTGAAGGGCTTCTGTTTGAACAAAACCTTCAGAAAACTATTACATGAATGAAAATGTTAGTACAAAGTTTAATAACAACTTTGGATGTTTTACTTCAGTTGTAGGTTGTTACAGCTATGAATAATTGTTTTGCTTTGAGTTGGATTTACTATGAATGTGTTGATCTGTATAACCTATATTTATATTCTATTTTTCAGCACAGTCAAGAATGGGAAATTCGATTGTTTTTACTATTTTACTTGGTTTGCCTTGAGTTACAGTCAAGAATGAGTAACTGTTTCCATAACTTTTACTTTTTTTTCTTTTTTTGCTTGTTTTGCCTTGAGTTGGATTTACTGTTTTTCTTGTTTTGCCTTGAGTTACAGTAAAGAATGAGTAACTATTTCCATAAAAAAAAAAAATTTAGGAGGAAAATTATCGACTACTATACAGTAACAGTCATGCAGCCGTATATTCACTTTGCGGGCACATTCATGTTAATAATATGGTTTATCTTTTTCTATTTTCCTTTTTTTGCAATGTGTAAAATATTATAGTTGAAGAATTGCAAACAAATTGAAAACACTATAATTAGGAAAACAAACTTCATGACCTTGAGTTTTATAAAGTAATCAAGTCGAGAATGAGTAATTGTTTCCATAAAGTTCAAGAATTTCTTGTTTTGCCTTGAGTTACAGTCAAGAATGATGAACTGTTTCCATAACTCTTACTGTTTTTCTTGTTTTGCCTTGAGTTGGATTTACTGTTTTTCTTGTTTTGCCTTGAGTTACAGTCAAGAATGAGTAACTGTTTCCATAACTTTTTATTTTATTTTAGGAGGAAAATTATCGACTGCTATACAGTAACAGTCATGCAGCCGTATATTCACTTTGCGGGCACATTCATATTAATAATATTGGTTTCTCTTCTTCCGTTTTTCTTTTTTTTGCAATGTGTAAAATATTACAGTTCAAGAATTGCAAACGAATTGAAAACACTATAATTTGATTTAAACATAGCATCTCACATTGTAGATATGCGTATGTCAAGTTGTAACAGCATATTGTTAGTTGAACCGCATGCATGCTAGTTTCATATATGGAATTTGACCAAAATTATTCCAATCTATACATGAACATACATCTGTAGTTTGGTTTATAGCTTGAAAGTACAATGATGTTTCCAAACTCTCAAAATCTACATCTGTAGTATGGTTTATAGTTTGGTTTATAGCTTGAAGGTACAATCTGTAGCCAAACATGTAGATTTTAGTTGAAATGCAGCAGTACATCTTCTTCTGTAGTCATTTTACATTTCTAGCTGTATACACTGATTGTTTCATCTTCTGCACGTATTGAATGCAGGCACTTGTGGAGGAAGAGGAAGAAAAACAGAAATTGGAATGTAGTGGTAATGAGGAAGCAAATACATATGACCTTGATAATGATCCCATATCTAAAGTTTTTGGATCCGATAGAAAGAAAAACTATTGTCGTGCAATTAACTCCACTTCCTCTGCAAAACAAGTAAAGTTGATGCAAGCTTCAAGAGCAATTGCCGATAAGAATAAAAAGAAAGATTTTTGTAACGATCCGGAATTTTGGGTCGCCAAATTTGAACATTTAATTCATTTTAAAAGTTGAATATGGATTATAATTTGATTTTGAAATAAAAATATTTTGGTTTAGTTAATAAAATTAGTTAAATTTCGAATACGGGAATTTAATTGAAATTTGAATAATAATAATTTAATATTAGAATTGGGGTAATTGGTAATTTTGAGTGTAAATAGATATAAAATTAGATTCTAAAGTTTATTTTAAGTTTAATCGGATTTGAATTATAATATTGAACCGTTGGATAAAATTTGAAGTTGATAAATTGAATTTGGAATTTTATATTAATTTAATAATATAATAATGCAAATAATCAGATTTTGATTTAAACTGAATCGGAATGATTTCTAATGTGAATATAAATTTCATACGAGTTATAATAGAGTTAGTAAAATTTTAAAAGTGAAATTTTAAGTGATTTCGACGATTTTAGAAATCGCTCGATTTAATCGACGAGTTAAAATAGCCTTCCGGGGAACAGTCTCGGAATTCAACAAAACTAGTTCCGTTGGATCCGTAATAGTTAGTTATTATCAGATTTCAATTTTCATAGCAATCGGAGTTGTCGTTTGACCCCGGCAGCTTAAAACGCTTAGAAAATACTTTAATCGATTTAATTTAAAATTGATCGTTTATTTCTGTAACTCGCGTATATGATCGAATTAGCTTCCGAAACATGTTCCATTGTGTTCGGAACGTAGGTAAAACCTTAGGAACGCCTACCGGCACGTGTGTTTTGGAGTTCGTTTGCAAATGTTCATTAAAATTGAATTTAATAATAAAATAATATGTTATATGTATATATATTCACGCATAGCCAAAACCCTAGATCTATTCTTCAGGTCGCCGCTTCTTATACTTCTATGGCCGAAAATCATTTCCCTTCTCCTCCAATTTGCAATCAATCCACGCGTTATTTCGCAAAATTTCCAACTAGAGAATTGTAGATCACGAAGAGATCTACGTATTCATCGGTCGAGATCGTATATAGATCGACGTGGTGGCCGAATCGAAGCCGTCATGGTCGCCGTTCAAGCTCGTCATTCTCGAGCATGGGTTGGCCGAGTCCCATCATGTTTCGGCCATAGGTGGAGGCCGCGACTAGCTTTCACGTGGCGACATCCGATCGTCGAGTAGTCGAGCGAGGGGAGAGCGCTTCGAAGCCCTAGTTTTGCGTGATGGGTTCGTTACTTACTGGAGCTTGCGTGCGTTTTGCCTGTAGATGTCGCGTTCGAGAGGAAGAAGAGTGGGAACGGGCCGTGTATTTTGGTAATAATAAAAAAAGAAAAAAGAAATTTGTTTAAATTTGAAATTGAAATTTGTAAAATTCATATCTATTTCATACGTTGTCAGATTTCGACGAAACTGGCGACGCCGGAATCGCAGAGACGCGTACTACTTTGTGGAGCAGTTCTGGAATCGTTTCGAGCAAGTAAAAATTTAGGTTAAATCGAACGCCGTTCGATTTAATTTAAAATTTGAACGCTCGCCGAAAACCAAGGTGAGTTTAACTTACTCACATCTGGAGTGTTAGTTAATTTAAATAGTCGATATTTAAATGAATTTCTTGATTGGTTGAATATGATTGAATCGATATATGTTGTTGTGCTAATATCTGTGGATGTAGGGAAACAGGTTGGAGGGATCCAACTGGATCCCTCACAAATAGAAATTAATTTATATTCTGCGATATACATTATTTATTATTCTGTGAAAATTTGTTTAGAGCATGATATGCAGTGTTTTAATATATGCTGTGATGCATTAAATTTAAATCTAAATTGTGTTGTGCTATGATTGGGAAAATACAACCTGGAAATTTTAAATATAAGTAGATGAATTGGGTTTAAAGAATATAAAAGAAATTCCTAAGTAAAGGATTTTTAAAGACATTTAAATCCAAGGAATGGGTTGAAAAATTTCAAGTGTTTGGAATTTGATTTCAAAGGGAATTGAGAATTGTTTAAATTAATAGCGAGATTTATTTTAAAGAATGAGAAGTGTGTTATCTCCTGGAAATTTTGTTTTGTTTTAAGAAAGCTTTCAAATCTATAAATTTGCATTTTAAATATGTTTAGAATATTTTTAGAAAGAAATATTATTTTAAAATGTTTTTAAGTGAAATCAAATATTTGATTGAGTAATTATGGTATTTAATTATTTTAAAAGAAGTATAGTAGTATTAAGTTTTCAAAAGAAAATTTTAATATGAATATTTGATTTAATAACCTTATTTTAAAAGTTAAATTTTATTTAAAAATACTTTGGAAACCCCTATATATTTCCATTAAGTATTATTTTCAATTAAATAATTTTCAAAGCTTATTTTAAAAAGTTTAAACGTATATTTGAAAGTGATTTCCAGGAGATAGCAATGTGTTTAAAAATAAAAGGAGCCGTTTTTAAAGTATGGAAAGGAATTTTACAGGATGAACGTAAAACTGAATTAGGTAAATCGTGATTGGATTGATAAAGAGAATTCTTGGGTTATCCTAAAATGGAAGTATATTTCTCCGAGATACCAAGTACGTTTTTAAAAATGATTTTTGAAAGGTTAGGAGTTTTGAGTTTTTTTTAATGAATGGTTTCAAGAAAAATTATTTAAGTTGTAAGAATTTTTGAAGTGAACATATATTAAAGTGTTATAAAAGTAACTATTTTTAAAGGGGTAATTAGAATCATGTTTTAAACAATATTATTATCATTTATACTTTATAAATGGTTCTATTTTAAAGAAAATCAATTAAAGCTTTATTTGAAATTGTATAAGGATTCATAACTTTATGTTTAAACCTAGTATGACTTAACTTATTTTAAAGTTAATTGCTTATATTTTATAAAGCAGTTTTATTCAAAATATTTTTAAAGTATATGTATATTTTAAATTAAGTATGTAAGTAGATTTGATATAAATGGTTTTAATGTATTTTGAGGGATAAAGTATTTAAATTATTTTAAACCTTAAATATGGGTACTTGGATGTTTCAGAGGGAATAAAGATTTGAGAATCTATTCCATAAGGAAATTGGATTTGAAAAGTATTTCAAAAGAAAATTTGAAATTGGAATTATATCTCGTAAAGATATTTTGAGGAAATAAATAATTGGGAATTATTTATTGTGTGATGGATGTTTGTGAATATTAATTGATAGTTAAATCACCGACTATCAATATTGGACAAATGCGTTGATCGTTTCGAAGAGACCGGGATCGAGATTTATTTCTCGAAAACCACTTCGATCCGGTTTGTACGTTTCGTGGAAAAACGTGTTCGGAGTCGAAGATGGAGCAGTGAAGTGCAAGGGCTAGTCGCTACTAATCCTGGGGATATTTCTAAAATGGATGTAGTAGGAGTAGTGCCTTCGGTTCCGTTCGAACCCGGGACGGACTTGTATGGACGAAAGCTTTTGGAACATCGTCAGGTGGACGATGAGAATTCTAAGTGAAACGTTCTAAAAGGTAACGCTTAGCCTCAAGCCTCATCAACCGGGAATGATTGAAAATCGGGGGTTATGCAGCAAGGCTTCGTGGTTAGCCCCCAGTTGAGAGTAAGGTCATCCCTGTCTAGATGTCCCTTTTTATTTCGGCTTAGTGGTGCGGTTGCTGATCCCAACTGCGGGGTGATCTTATTCGAAACTGTCCAGTAAGGGATGGTTCCGGTCTTGTGTTGCAGAGGAGCAGGCGTACTCCTCAGTACTGTGATCTAGGCCACGTACTGTGACAGCTGGTACCCCAGTGCCTAGCCATTAGTTGGAAATCCATTCTCCCTACGAGCCTTGTACGAGTTTTGTTTGTATTACCCACTCTGTGGCTAGTAGCTGGAATTTGATGAACGTAACAATTTCGGCTATTTTATAAGTATTTGTGTATAGACCCTATTATAATATCAGAGGATTTCTATAAAAAGTGTTTTAGCTATCGTAAGGTAAAAACCCAACATGTTTACTTGTGGCGTGGTCTTACGAGATGCTTTTGTTTTCAAAAAGGATTTTAAAACTTTAATAATCAATTTGGATGCATTATTATCAGCTGGTATTCCAGACTGACTCGGGTGTTATTTCATTATAATGCTCGGGTCAGACCGAGTATTATATGTTCAGGACAAGATGCTATGGAGTAGGAGAGGAGCTGGAGTCCGAGACGTATTATCTGTACTAGTATAAATATCCGCTGCTATGATTGTATGATTGTCTGACTGGTAATATTGTTGTATGAGATACTCTGATGATATGATGTGTAAATCAGATATAGTTTCATTTTGTGTAAAGATCTATTATTTACTATTATATTTTATTCCGCTGTGACTGTGAGATCCTGATATTGTTTAGTTTTCTTCTTCTTCTATCTCTTCTTCTTAAACCCTAATGGTTCGTATTTCTGTTCCACTTGAGTTAATTGATGTAGAATAGTGTTGACTCAAGGGGTACGGATTTGCGGGTTGTCATAATTTTCGTCAACGGTCATCGGAATTACAAAACCAAGTGGCAAATCAAGTTGCAAATCAAGTGGCGAATCAAGCGTCGAGCCAAATCAATGAGGATCTTAAATCATTTGCTTCATCTTTCTTAACTATGGTACCGGGGTTACAACATAACCTTAATGGTGGTAATGTGACGCCTATGACTGAAACCGCTTCTAACTTGAATAAATCTCCTTTGAATATTGGAGTTGCTAATATTCCGTCAAATGATGTTGGATCATCTACAAGAGGTAAACAATTTATAATGCTACTATCACAGGATACGAAGAAGAATGTAGCAAAAGTTTATATTGGAACACAAACTATGTGTTATTTCAGAGAGATAGTTCCAAATGTTGAGAAAGTTGTTTGGATAACAGAAGTTTTAGAATTGGAAGCACCAATTTACGATGGTCCTCAAAATGGTCACCACAAGCTTTGTGAATTTTCAGATGGGGGCTTTGTGATATGGCCTGTGTTTCGTCTTCGCAATGTCTAAAATTCTATTTATCAGTAGCTCATATTATATTGGATATTTAAAATTAGATATGAAATTGCTTTTTTATAATTTGGATATGATATTGTGGTATTTTGAATTTGGAAAGTTTGTAGCTCATATTATAGTATTATCTAAATATGACATTGTTGCATTTGAGATATGGAAGCATTTTAGACTTCATATTGAATTGATATGATGAATTGTATATGATATGGACATCATCATTTATGAGATATTATATTCTTTTATTTTAAGAATTTAATATTAATTGTGTATAAAATAGTGTAAAAACATAATTTCAATTAGTAACGCATATAAATGTTACCAATATTTTGGATAACAACACTTATCTACGTTACAAACCTAAATGATAAGCAAAGCATTTTATGTATAACAACACATATATGTGTTACTAAATAATAATTTTTGAACACTTATAAGCGTTACCGCATGTTTCTGTACCAACGTTTATAAGCGTTACCGTATATTTCTGTACCAACACTTATAAGCATTACCGTTTATTCGGGTACCAACACTTATAAGTGTTTGTAATGCATACGTTCGTAACACTTATAAGTGTTACAAATTTGGCCGCTTCATTCCTCACAGTCCATTAGTGTTGCAAATTTGGCCAGCCTCTGCCCCCGGCCCTGCCCATGGAGAAAGTGTGACTTGGCCTTCCCCACGTGATAATCCTACTGAAAATGGGGGTTGTGATGCTGGACCATCAAGCGTAGGAGGAGTAGGACCTACATACTCTAAAGGGGAAGATTCTGAACCTTGTGCACCTCTGATTAGGAACCAAAACCAGGGTGCTCTGCTCGGTATTTAATCATGTTTATCTTTATTGTGGCTTCCTTGTTTTCCTACTTGTTATATTTCCATGCTTCAGCGTGCCAGCTCAATTTTGAGAAACTGGATAACGTGAACGATCCCCCCTACGAATATTCTAGGGCAAGATGCCGGAAGGAAGCTATGATGGTCTCTCCATTGCCGCCCACCGAAATAGTAGTCGATGCTTCTTGCTCCGTGATTCATGTTGATGAAGAGTTCAGTGCTGAGAATTCCCCAGTTAGCGAACGGGCGAGGGCCGAAGTGGCAAAGGAGGAGGGACCAATTGGGGTGTAAGAGGAGAGGAGCCCGCGGTGGATGAAACGGGGTGGCTCATGGAGAAGCTTATGAAGACGATGTTGATGTTTCCATGTATCGTGGGCCTAATGCAGAGGATGAAGAGAAAGTTGGGATGATTTCCATGCGGATCAGTCTGGGATATGACAAGGATGGCTTGGACAGATATAACATTCCTTAGTTGGAAAGGAATTATAAGTCACACATCGTGGAATATGCATGTGAAGTGGGTGCTTATATATTAAACCCTTCTCCATATAATAGAGACGAGGCCCTTTGAGGAACAAAACCCCACATCTTGGCTTGGCCCATGAGGCGAAAGTGTCTAAGTTGGGGACAATATCTTCATCGAGTAAGGAGCGGGCTGTTATAGTGGCATCAGAGCCATTACCCAGTTGGAATTGTGGCCTGTGCGTCGACCACAACGGCTGGGTAAGTTTTTCGTGAGCGCCAACGAGGACATTGGGCTCTAAATGTGGGAGATTGTAAGACCCATTAGTTGGAAAGGAATTATTAGTCCCACATCGTGGAACATGCATATGAAGTGGATGCTTATATAGTAAACCCTTCTCCTTAGAATAGCGACATGGCCTTTTGAGGAACAAAACCCCACTTGGCCACAAGCTCACATTACTAAGCTCGGCCGCGGTCATTGGCAAAAGCCGGTTGATATTAGTAATCACTAAATTGAATGACAAGGCAACATCACAATAGTTTTATAATAAGTGAGAATTTGTGAAGATAAGCATATAGTTTCGATGATGTTTTCATATATGATGATTAAATATTATAAAATTTTGGGACCTTAAGGTATGTATATGTATGTGTGTGTATGTACACACTATAGCTGGAGATCTATTTTGTATAGGTCAATTAAACTGAGAATTATTTTGGTAAGTAATATAGAAATGCTTTTGAAGTGTTAAATTTTGGAAATAAATTTAGAATTTATTCCCTAGATTTAATTTAAAGAAGTTAAATAATTGTTTGATTTGTGAAAAGAGTTTGCAAAATAATAGTTGAGCTTAATTTTGAAATATGAAATGTTTGAAATCAAGAAATACATTAAAGGATATTTATTAAAATAGAGAAGGAAATTTTAGTTCGAAAATTTATGAAAAAGATAACGATTTTAGTAAAATAATTTGAAAATTGTTTAGTGATGAATTTGATTTAAATTGTGTTTGAATTTCAATAAAATAGAATTTTGGAAGAGTATATGTAAGTTATATAGTAGATGAAAGAAAACTTATCTAAAAGAGAGAATTTGAGATTTCCCTTGAATAAACGTTTCGATATTCAAAATGAGAACTTGGGTCGACCGCTAATTCATTTATACATTTATACAAGTTCAATACCAAACACTGAAACGTAGGCGGAGACGAAGGCAAACATCTATGTATAAATGAACTTGTGAAAGCTTTAACAATTTGAATTGTCATAAATGGACCGGTCACGTCCTCCTCCTTCAGGGACGTACGAGTATAATGGAGTATGTGCTTTTCCTCAGGCTCCATTGCCTTGCTTTGCTGTGTTCAAATAAAATGTGTTTGATATTGTATATTGTATATTGTTTATGTTTGTATTTTCATTTTTTTGCTGCACCTAGTTGTTTACTCTTAAAGTTTTAGTCTTGCTGTTGCTAATAATTGGAAAGGTGATTTTACTCTTAAAGTTTTAGTCTTGCTGTTGCTAATAAAATGTGCTTTTCCTATCTTGTTTATCTGTTTCTCTTATTATACATAAGACTCAAATTATCTATATATAATAGAAACTTGATAAAATGGTTTTAATATTTGTGATATAAAGTGTGAGATTAGAATATGTAAATAAGTAACATAAATACATAAATACAAAAATTACATAAATTTGCGTGAGCAGTTGCTCATGCATTTACAGGTGCTTGCGTGTTCTTTCCTGTAGGCAAAATTATGTATGTGAATATGCAAATTAGTGGCTGCTGTATCAATACATGGTTTGCGTGTACATGTTTACACGGAGTGAGTATATCAAATATCGTTTTGTGCTTATTTCTAATTCTAAGTGCTTTGTGTCCACATATTAATTTATATAATAACAAGAAAGCAATGAAATACAAATATTTAGAATTCAACATTGTAGGGCTTTACCCTGTGTTAAAGGGAGCCCTTCCAGAAATTCTCAATGGCTTTAAGTTGAACCCAAAACCAAAGAGGGGGTTTGGAAATAGTTTTCAACCAGCAATTGACGCGCCTCGGTTAAACCTCATAAGCTGCGTCATTGCCCCAAGCGCAAAGATGCTTTGACTCGCCGCCCATTCTCTTATTTGTATACCCTAGTGCTCACGCATTTCTCTCCAAAGTTACGACGTGGGACTAAAATATAATACTCATTTCTGTACATTGTCATTCATATTTTCTGCTTTAAAATTCAGTTTAGCAAGCTATGTTCTATTGGTATCTCAAGCAAGCAATATGAGTACCGATCCTAAGTTTTTTCCAACACAAATTTCTCCCTTAATTTATGCTCTTAAAGATGATGTCATGCTGCTTTATTGTTAGCTGGAATGGTTAAAGTCGGCGCACTTGTAATAACCGTACCCTCCAACTTTGCCTAGAAACAATTATTACGGGTTCTTATAGACAAATGATACTGATGATGCATTTATTTAGCAATGAAAGGCGGTGTTGTATGTGGTGAATTGCTGATATTTGAATGTATAAATTTATTATGTGCACCAGCTGTTGCTCCATGCGTCAGCTGTATTATATGTAACTTCATTTAGTGAGATACATTTATCAATCATTTCCTTTAATACTTGATGTCGTTGATTTCATTTGCTGCTTCGTTAATAACTATCTATAAGAGCAGTGCAGGTAACAACATTTGGTTTATACTTGACCATTGATCCAAAAATATCAAAAGCAACGTTGACATGATTCATGAGAACGCAAGTGTTGATGATGATCCCATAACCGACTATGTCTAGAAACACATTATGCAGCATCATATTATTGTAGAATGATAAGATTAGAGGATAAAGTGATATATTTCTGTTTTGAACGATTCTTGTAAAAAGTATGCTAAATCTAAGGCATACATATTTATGGCTGAAGTGTTGGAACAAACAACCATTATTCAACAATATTTATTTTAATGTGAAAAATATCATTGTATTTCTTTTACAGTCGAAGCAAATTCAATATAATAAAAAGCATATAGTTGTATTTAATGCTTTTGAGCTTTCTGCTTCCATTTCCAATTCCATCTAACATTGTTGTTGTATTTTGGTAACGTTGGATTTCACCAGACTTGACTGCAATTTTTGAAAGTAGAATCAGAAGCTGCAAATTTTTAAAACAAACGACGACATAGATTAGTTAAAAGAAATAAAGTCAAATAGATTTAATAACTTTAATAATATGAATAATCCGAAAAACTATGATTTTAAAAAATTTATTTTTAGCTATCAGCAATGGATATCATTGGAAAGCATATTAAATTTGAGATTTAATAGTGAAATCGATTTTTACATCCAATTAATATAGAAAAAGTTATCACATTTCAAAGTTTGGAATAGAAAGAAATAAAAAACGTGACTGTTCATTTTTCAAAATATGAAGAAGACATGTGTGCTCTTGAAATCTAACTCAATAATAATAATATAGTATAGATATACCAAAGAAGTCAGACTTTGACCACACTAAAATAGTGATTTTACAACATTTTCTATTTGTTAATTTCCAACACTTATAAATGTTACCGCCTACTGACAATAAAAAAGTGTCAGGATACCTAAAAAAGTGTTGGGAAATATAAATAATATTTTTTATAAACTTTCCAACACATCAGTCATAATTTACAACACAAAAAAATGTTAGAACAGTTGGTAAATTTGTAAATAACTCGCTAAAAATGGGATCCTTTTGTAATCTTGCATATGTTGCATTTTCTAACGCTTTCTCCTTCCACCACCACTGTCGGCCGCATAATTTTTAATTAGACTAGGGTTACCCTTCGCGCATTCCATCGCCATTTTCTAACGCTTTCTCATTCCCATTCCATCACCAGCGTCGACAGATCAAAACTTTGGCCATTCGCGCATCCTCCAAGCTACCAGACATCTAACACCGAGCGACTTAATTTAAGACTAGGATTCCACTTTTCAGTTGGCGCGTCATCTCCAAGCAACATCGACTAGAGGCTCTTGCGACTTCAGGCTTTACCGACCAGACCTGACATCGACGTCATCTCTCCAGGCGACTTTGGCATCTTAGGTTCGATTTTGATTTTGATTTTTTATATTGGTTATGTTCATAGTAATGACCTGGAGATGTGTTATGTTCAATGTGTTATATATTGGTTAGGTTCAATGTTCAGACAAAATTTTTAATTGATTTTTTATATTGGTTAGGTTCAATGTGTTATGTTCAGGCATAATTTTTAATTGATTAGGCTATCCATACATGATCATGCTTTAATATGTAAATGCGAAAGAGATGAAATTTGTTTCTAAAATCCAAAATATATTGCTTTCTAATTTTTTTGGTGCCAAGTGCAATATGGAAATCAAAAATTAGTTGCCTCTGAGAGTAATACATGGCATCAGTACTAATAAAACATATGAAAACACAAAAATTAATTTAGTATTGTATGGGTTAAGGTCTGTCAGGTGTAATTCTGGTTGATGTTAATCTATGGGAAAAAATGTACGGCTGATAATGGGGAAGTGTAAACCTATTTTGCAGAGAATGATATATCTAATAATGAACACGCGGAATACCCTTTTAGCTATTATACAGTAATTGGCCACCAAAAAATGTAACATTGATGTGTTTGTTGTAAAAAAAAAGCAAGACCAGTTTGTTTTAAATCCATACAGAGCAGAAACATATAAGTTGACACTGCTATAATGCAGCTGCATGCTGGCTACTGCAATATGCGTCAGCTGAAAAAAAATGTTAAACATAATAAATTTTTTTTTATTATTATATTAAGTTCACACAGAGAAAAACTTGAAGTGCTTTAAACTTGAAGATAAACATGAATAATTTTATGATATCGACAATTGAAAATTTGTTAGAAAATTGGAAATTAAAGATGCGATGTTGTTTGTTTAGTTTAACAAATGTGAATGCGTTGCTTCTATATATATGTATGTATATGTATGATATCTTATCAGGTTTGTTTGAGTTAAGCATACATACAAGAATTATATTGGTTAAGTTTGTATGAAAAATATCTAAAAACTAATTTTTTTTGAAAATACAAAAATAAAGAATTGGAAAGAAATGGAAAGTTAGGAATTTGATTTTCTTTTTTTTTCATAACAAAAAAAGCTAGCAACAGTTTTCCATTAAATGGAATTGTGGTTCCATGTTGCATGAAATATCCCTAAGAGTTATTTTGAATGAAATCTGCATTACTATCAACAAATCAGTTAAAAATAAACACAACTAATTCTTATAAACATGGTCTAGAATTCATTGGTGAACTTACCACAAAATATATACCAATATGATTTGTTAGTTTTGCTTTGAAACATCTATTTTTGAATTGATCTTAATCATATAGAGTAATAATGATAATGAACATGATACACTATTTGCATATATTTTTACTAAGCAATTGCAAACCAAATTCTATAACTATACATGTTGCTATTATATTACAAACCAAATTAAAAGTTTGCTGTTACACAAAATTAAAAGTTCTTCATAGTCTAAATATTATGTGGAGTTCTTCTAAAAGTTACTAAAGGTCTAACAATGAGTACTTTGAAACATAAAAAAGCTAAAACATTTTGAAAGTTGTTATTTATTTATTAGGCATATAATATTTATACATGTTATTTATTGGTGGTGTATATGAATAAAATTGTACTCATATTTCTGTTGTGAACCATTTATTTTCTCTTCACTTTTGATGGCTTATTTTGGTTTAATGAGTTTACCATGTTACTTCTTTGGTACATGTTAACGATATAATTACCATTATTTTCTTTGTAATCACTAATATGTGGATAACCACTTAGGAAGCATAGAAAATTAAGTATAAGCAGTCGGGTATGTAAACCTAAGACGTACATATTTCTATGTGCTACATTTACTCTAGATTTGTTTTTTTTTCTAACAATGGGTATTGCTTCTACATTGATAGTTTAGATTTGTTTATTGCATTGTCATGCTGACTGTTTGAAGGTAGATAAAACGTTTTCTCATCTTGAAAAGTTTTCCATGTTTACTGCTCGGTTTTCCAATGGTAGAACCACAATCCATTCAAAACTATGCACCGGCACTCGTTTCAACACCTGCCTGTTCACTATTCCAACAACAGTCCACAATTTTGAAGTTGTAGGTTGCAGTTGCTCATAGTTGCTCCAATAGATTACTATCAACACCATTGCATATGTCCTACACGTATGGCTATAACACCCTTAGACTACAGTCATTTTGAATTTATGTCTTATTGATTCAATTTCAATCTTGTTAAGTAAAAATATATGCAAATAATTCTTTTGTAGTACTTTGTTAAGTAAAAAACGTATTGTTCAATGCAAAGTGACAGTAGAACAAGAAAGGTTTGCCAACACAAGCCAATGGGCATTTATTGGACTAGGCTTTGAATGTAACAGATAAAGTGTTACTAGTTTTGATATTTAAACAAGAAGTTAGGCAGCAGTAAAGGCATTAACTATAACAGTTTCATCAAGCAGACTTGTAACATTTTAGATTCAATTTTTTTGGAACAATGAAGTTTTTTTCCTTCACGGCAAGACATTTCGGTTGCTTCTATTATATGTTTCGTATTAAAGTCTATAAATTTAGTGTTTAACATTATTAGCACCACTAACTATTTACTTCAAAGGTTATAAAGGAAAAACAGGACGTGTGTTAAAATTAGTGAATTGATTTGGACTTGCGTTAAATTTAATGAATTGATTTTTGATTTGGGGGATTTTACGAGAGAGTTGGGTGTTAATGAACATTTCTAAATAATTATAGATGATACAATCGACAACTGTTTATAACCGTTACTCAATACAAACTACGGGTGATATGTATGTTTTGATTTTCTTTGTTGTTTCAGTGGATTTTGAGAATGAGAAGCGCTAACTTTGAATTTTAGTATCTTGCATTAATATTGTATTAAGTAGCATGCTGACTCTCTTCTATCCCCAGGTTTTATTTATATTTATTGTATAAAAATATTGGTTTAGAATTGGTTGCGGTTAGATTCATTCTGTTAAAGTTTTTTGGTTTAGTAGTTTGTTAGCTATCTATTAATAAGTATGATAGGCCTAAATACACTTATATTGACTTTATTAGATTTTGTTTTAGAAATTGAACAATCATGTGTTTATTGCAAATATTATAAGGTTTTGATTTTAATTTTTAGTATCATATATTATTTATTACAGCGAGTACATTTAAGTTTCTCATTTGCAAAACTAAAACTTAAGTACTAAATCCTAAACCAACTAAAGAAGAAATACTCTAATTTTAACACCATAATATATACAAAATTTAATCAACTACAGTGAAGACATGCTGATTAGTCAGTAATAATTACATGAGCATAATATCAACATTAATGAAATTCAACATACAATAAGAAACTTACTTAACAAGCTTAATTTGATCTTCAAGGTATCTATTAATAAGATATTTTCTTCTTAAGGGTATCATTATATCTTCCTCATGGCAGCAACATATTTCATGGGTTGATATATTTTCCTCTCTTTTAATGTTGCTTCCTGAACAGCTTGCTTCTATTTTTGCACTTTATTTGCTTGCTTGCTTAGCTATTGCTTGTAGATAATATGTGTTAATTGGTAAGTGGACAATCTTATTGATCTGCACCGAATGCCAATTCTGGAAACTGACCAGCAACAAACAGTTTTTTTTGGGCCTTTTATCTCGTCTTTCTTTTTTTCAGAAAAATAAATTAACTAAATTTTTTTTATAAAAAGGGACAGAAAGAAAGATTGAAAAGAATTTCCTTGAAACATTCCTCCATCTTGGATAGTTTAGGATATAGTGTAAAGATATAATCAGTAATCATTCTCTTCGCCGGGAGTTTGACTACAAGGGTTGGACGATAAACTATGGGTTGAGACCATTGTAGAAGATGGCTTGTATTATCCTTTGAATCTACTATAAGTAGAAAATATAAGCATACTTAAAAAGTTTATTTGTTTATTTACTGCAACTATATGTGGACTTTTTATTTCCATGAACTCACTGCAAATACGATTACAAACAATTGCAATTGAAAATATGTTGGGTTTAATTGACACACTGCTCATGCATTTTCTTTGCAAATCTATATGGCACTAACTTAATATTATATATTATTTTAGTTATGACAGAACAAACGTCAAGAGGGTGGATTAAAAATCCACGTAGAAATGAGGATGAATATAAGCAAGGTGTTTAGAACTTCATCAACTTTGTAAAACAACACTCACCACAAGATTTCCAGTTATGTGTGTGCCCTTGTAAGAAGTGTAAAAACTCCAAAAAAATCTCAATAGAAACAGTTGACAAACACTTGATATTTTTTGGTATGCTTTCGACATATGATGTTTGGTTCTTTCATGGAGAGAGAAACAATGCTACAGTACAAATGACTCGTACATCAGATTCCGCCCAAGAGTTTCCTATTCAAGACCAAATGCAAGTAGAAGAGCCTACTGAGGGCGCTCTAGGAAATCTCGTTAATGATGCATTTAGAGTGCATGATATGCCACAGGCTAGCGGTGAAGTGAACTTTAAAGAGATACATGTTCAGAAAATGTACCATGAATACAGAAGCAAAGAAAATGAGAAAATATATCCTTTTTGTGAAGATGGACTTACAACTTTAGGTGTAATGGTTGAGCTTCATAACTTGGAAAAAGAATTTAACTGGTCAGGAAATAGCATTACAGAATTGTTGAAATTATTTAAAAAATATCTTCCAAAAGAAAATTCATTACCCGACAAGTATCCCACCATGAAAAAACTGTTAGAAGATTTAAGAATGAAGGTAAAAAGCATTCATGCCTGCGAAAACGATTGCATGTTATTTTGGAAAGAGAACGCTAACATAGTAGAATGTCCTCATTGTCATACACCAAGATTTAAAGATAAGGCAAATGCATTAGGCATAAAAAGAAATGACAACCCAACCGAGGAAAGTTCTAAGACATTTCCCTATAATTCCAAGGCTGACTAGATTATACACTATACCGTGGATAGCTCGTAAAATGCAGTGGCATAAGCTTGCTGATCCTTCTTGGAATTTCATGCGCCATCCCGTTGACTCGGCCGAATGGAGATCAATCAAATGTAAGTGGCCAGAATTTGCAAATGAAGGACGTAATATATGGCTTGGTATCGCTAGTGATGGATTTAATCCGAACGGGGCTCTCTCCAATAGTTACAGTTGTTGGCCCGTATGTATGATTCCTTATAACCTACCCCCTTCGTTATGCATGAAATCACAATTTCAAATGCTAAGTTTATTAATTCCTGGACCGAAAGCACCAAGTCAAGATATTGATGTATACGTAGAACCTCTTGTTGATGAGTTGAAGAAACTTTGGACGGAAGGAGTTGCTTCTTTTGACATGGACAAGGGAGAAATGTTTGCAATGAAGGCAATACTATTATGGGGAATCCATGACTTACTAGCATTTGGAAATTTATTTGGTTGTGTGACACATGGTTATAAAGCATGTCCAGTTTGTGCTATGGAGACCAAGTCAGAGTACATTGGTAACAAGGTTGTTTATCCAAAGTATAGAAGATTTTTGAAGGATGACCATCCATATAGATTAGTAAAACATGGATGGTATAAGGATACCGAAGATAAAGAACCGACAACAAGGTTAAGGGGACCATCCCTTTTTGGAAAAGCTTAATTGTCTAAAATATTTTCCTGAAAAATTACCCAAGAATAAGAAGCGAACGATATACGAAGCTACCGATAAAAGTTTCTTTACAGTTGGAGATGGTGATATAGAAAGATTGTCTTGGTATAAGAATTCAATTTTCTATGACTTAATTTATTGGAGTAGTCAGAAAGTGCGACATGCTATTGATGTGATGCATACGGAGAAGAATGTTGCAGAGCATCTTATCAACTTAATGTTTGACAAGGGAAATCAATCATCTAAGTTTATATGGGACAAGATTCATAAAATAAAATGTTGTCAAGTTCTAAAAGATGCCAAACTTCCATCGTGTCTTGGGACAAGATTTGGTAGCCTTTTTACTATTCAACCACCTACTTTGCACATAAAAAAAACATATGAGTATCATATTTTTATGCAATACTTGCTTCCTATAATGGTTCAACATGCATATCCAAAGCTTCGTGAGTTACGACGAGCTATTTTACAAGTGAGTTTGTATTTTAACATAATATGCTCGAAAGTTTTAGTTCGAGAACATGTTCAAGCTGCCAAAGATATGATTTTTGGGGCATTGTGTGTGCTAGCACATTTTTTTCCTACAGACTTCTTTGATATAAGTGTTCATCTTATGGTGCATCTAGCTGACCAAGATTTGCTATGCGGACCTACAAACTATATATGGATGTATCCATTTGAAAGGCGAGATATTATTTTTACAAGGTTTGTATACGTTATTTCAAAATGACAATTTCTAAATATATGTGCATGTGTACATGTGTGTAGGCTATGAAAGAATGCATAAATATACCTAGTAATAAACGCTATATAGAAGGATCAATCGCTGAAGCATATCTTGTTTCAGAATCAGTTAGATATGCAATGGAATATATGTCGAACCTACGTGATGGAAATCATAGTTCTACACAAGCATCCTTTTTAGATGATGGTGATGATATATATGAACGCCCCATCATTGAAGGCAAATATATTAAGCTAACTAGAATGCAACGTGTTCAAATTCGAAGGTGGATACTTTTCAGAATCGATGTTGACGAGAGAGATGAATATTATAGGTATGAATTTTCTCCATATTATAATAAATATCGATGACATAAAATAGCGAATGTATATAATATCTAATTTGTAGTGCATATCGCTCTTCTTTAGAAGTTGTGTCTCGTGGTAAAAGAAAAGTTACCACAATGGCAAAGTAGTTGTACAAACTGAATTTATTGATTGGTTGCACAAAAAAGTAAGTTATTTCAATATGAAAATTTTAGGTTTTGTTCCTTTTATGTTAGTCATGCAAATTTGTTTGTTCCTGACAGCTACTAGAAGAAAAATGCATGAACACATTGTTGTGGCAATATGTTAGTGGTCCAAAGTGGGAAGCTAAAAGCTATCTCCAGTATAGAGTGAATGGATATATATTCTCGCCTCAACATTATGACGATACTCTTTTGACCCAAGATAGCGGTGTTTGCATGGATGCAATCGCCACATTTGTTGCAAGTGCAAAAGATATAAATCCTACAGACGATGACACTACATGGTATGGTATCATTAAAGATATCATAGAAGTCGATTATTATGATTCTCAACATGTAGTATTCTACTATGACTGGATAAACATCGCGGATAAGATAAATGGTTGTAAGATTTGTACCGATTCACATTTGTTGATGATGAACTTGAAAAGGCTTAAAAATTCTAATGGAGAGTATGATGAGCCAGCTATTCTAGCAACCGAAGCAGGTCAAGTTTTCTATGTAAAAGACACTCAAAATCCTGATTGGCCCATTGTTCGATGTTCTCCGAAGTGCATGACAAACAACATAGATGACTACACAATACCGACTGATTTTCAGTCTGTTATGAAAGAACAAGCCAACTTAGGACCATTACTGAAATGTGTTGAAATGAAATAGATATCATTTTAAAATGAATATTTGTGTTGTTTAATATACTTGGTACTCGGTAAACTAGCATATGAATTTATGAACGTACATGCTCATGTTATTTGATATATTTTTATTCACAGTTTACGTCAAAACAGTCAAGGCCATGATTGAAATGACATTTTAAGTTTCATCGTATACTAAAATCTTTTTTATGCAGGTCTAAATGTCGAACAATTTCAATGCTAGTGCATCTAAAGGTACAAATGTAGAGCTTGAAGCGTATAATCCTCCTCATGCAAGTGATAAAAAATACTTAATAACTGTGGATCTTGAGGGTGTTAAAGGTAAAGATGAAGCTAAATGGAGCGCCAGATGCGGAGCCCTAATTCGTTGTCATATACCGATTGGCTATGACGAGTGGAGAAATGTAGATGATTATTACAAGAACATTTTGTAGCAAGAGCTATTGGTATGTCACGGATTCATCTTATTTAGTCATTTATGTTTTTCACAGATTTATCCGTAGTACTAAAATTTCTTTGTTGAACAGAATGAATTAGACATGGATATAGATCCCGATCTAGCTTGGCCAATTTTAGAAAAAACTTTTCCACGATATTGTCGTACGGTAAAGTCTACTTTGCGGAATAAATTGCTCAGAGTCGGAGGTACCACCATACCCAAGAATATTGCTATTACTAAATGTCCCGCGAACATTGACAGAGTATGGTGGGAAAAGTTTATATATAATGAATACTCAGATGAAAAAAAGAGCAATGTAGGAAAAACGCCGAAGCCAAAGCTAAAATTACTATCACTCATACACTAGGAAGAAAATTATACCGTAGAGTTTACGACGATATGTTAAGAAATAGTATAAAAAGTATTTCTTGTAAATATTAATATTGAGTAGTTAATTAGTTTAAAAATATTTGTTCTTGTAGGTCAAGGAAAATCCGAAAGAGAAAGTTACGCGGACAATAGTTTGGAAGGCGGGACATACAAATAAGAAATCTGGACAAGTTCTTCCATCTGCGGCAAAAGCTTGTGTAAGTATTTTTACTTTGGTATGAATTACCGATCTATTTGATTGCCACAAACACGAAATGCAATATTGAAGTACAATTTTGACAGTACAATTCATTTAGCATTATTTTGACAGTACAACTTGATTGCCATAAACAAGAACTGCAATATCGAGGTTTTTCTTTTTAAATATGAGCTGTCAGCCTAGGTTGTTAAATATGAACTGTGTGTGCACCTCCTTATTGTTAAATATGAGAAGTGCGTGCACCTCCTTGTTAAATATGCATCATGTTGTTTAATTGTGTGATACCATCTCTGTATTTGATTTGCAGTTTCGAGTCAGTAGAGTTTTGACTGAGCATATTATATAGGTGGTCATTTTCTCTTCTTTGATTGTTACATTACCTATGAAAATTTGGTTTGAAACGTTGCCAAGTTCTTAAAACCATCTTAGTTGCATTCAACTTCTACATGAAATTGAAGAGAGGATGGCCAAAAAATTGACATTGAAATTTAGATCGGCTTGTACCCTTCCTGTAAGCTCCATACATTGTTATATCTGAAGGGCTTCTGTTTGAACAAAACCTTCAGAAAATTATTACATGAATGAAAATGTTAGTACGAAGTTTAATAACAACTCTGGATGTTTTACTTCAGATGTAGGTAGTTACAGTTATGAGTAACTGTTTTGCCTTGAGTTGGATTTACTATGAACGTGCTGATCTGCATAACCTATATTTATATTCTATTTTTCAGCACAGTCAAGAATGGGAAATTCGACTGTTTTTACTATTTTTCTTGTTTTGCCTTGAGTTACAGTCAAGAATGAGTAACTGTTTCCATAACTTTTACTATTTTTCTTGTTTTTCTTGTTTTGCCTTGATTGGATTTATTGTTTTTCTTGTTTTGCCTTGAGTTGGATTTACTGTTTTTCTTGTTTTGCCTTGAGTTACAGTCAAGAATGAGTAACTGTTTCCATAAAAAAAAACTAATTTTAGGAGGAAAATTATCGACTGCTATACAGTAACGGTCATGCAGCCGTATATTCACTTTGCGGACACATTCATGTTAATAATATTGGTTTCTCTTCTTCTGTTTTTTCTTGCAATGTGTAAAATATTATAGTTCAAGAATTGCAAACGAATTGAAAACACTATAATTAGGAAAACAAACTTCAGGACCTTGAGTTTCATAAAGTAATCAAGTCGAGAATGAGTAACCGTTTCCATAAAGTTCAAAAATTGACATTGAAAATTTAGATCAGCTTGTACCCTTCCTGTAAGCTCCATGCATTGTTATATCTGAAGGGCTTCTGTTTGAACAAAACCTTCAGAAAACTATTACATGAATGAAAATGTTAGTACAAAGTTTGATAACAACTCTGGATGTTTTACTTCAAATGTAGGTAGTTACAGTTATGAGTAACTGTTTTGCCTTGAGTTGGATTTACTATGAATGTGCTGATATTCATAACTTATATTTATATTCTATTTTTCAGCACAGTCAAGAATGGGAAATTCGACTGTTTTTACTGTTTTTCTTGTTTTGCCTTGAGTTACAATCAAGAACAAGTAACTGTTTCCATAACTTTTACTGTTTTTCTTGTTTTGCCTTGAGTTGGATTTATTGTTTTTCTTGTTTTGCCTTGAGTTACAGTCAAGAATAAGTAACTGTTTCCATAATTTTTTTTTAATTTTAGGAGGAAAATTATCGACTGCTATACCGTAATAGTCATGCAAACGTATATTCACTTTGCGGGCACATTCTTCTCTTCTTCTGTTTTTTTTTTTGCAATGTGTAAAATATTACAGTTCAAGAATTGCAAACGAATTGAAAACACTATAATTAGGAAAACAAACTTCAGGAACTTGAGTTTCATAAAGTAATCAAGTCGAGAATGAGTAACCGTTTCCATAAAGTTCAAAAATTGACATTGAAAATTTAGATCAGCTTGTACCCTTCCTATAAGCTCCATGCATTGTTATATATGAAGGGCTTCTGTTTGAACAAAACCTTCAGAAAACTATTACATGAATGAAAATGTTAGTACAAAGTTTAATAACAACTTTGGATGTTTTACTTCAGTTGTAGGTTGTTACAGCTATGAATAATTGTTTTGCTTTGAGTTGGATTTACTATGAATGTGTTGATCTGTATAACCTATATTTATATTCTATTTTTCAGCACAGTCAAGAATGGGAAATTCGATTGTTTTTACTGTTTTACTTGGTTTGCCTTGAGTTACAGTCAAGAATGAGTAACTGTTTCCATAACTTTTACTTTTTTTTCTTTTTTTTCTTGTTTTGCCTTGAGTTGGATTTACTGTTTTTCTTGTTTTGCCTTGAGTTACAGTAAAGAATGAGTAACTATTTCCATAAAAAAAAAATTATTTAGGAGGAAAATTATCGACTACTATACAGTAACAGTCATGCAGCCGTATATTCACTTTGCGGGCACATTCATGTTAATAATATTGGTTTATCTTTTTCTATTTTTCTTTTTTTGCAATGTGTAAAATATTATAGTTGAAGAATTGCAAACAAATTGAAAACACTATAATTAGGAAAACAAACTTCATGACCTTGAGTTTTATAAAGTAATCAAGTCGAGAATGAGTAATTGTTTCCATAAAGTTCAAGAATTTCTTGTTTTGCCTTGAGTTACAGTCAAGAATGATGAACTGTTTCCATAACTCTTACTGTTTTTCTTGTTTTGCCTTGAGTTGGATTTACTGTTTTTCTTGTTTTGCCTTGAGTTACAGTCAAGAATGAGTAACTGTTTCCATAGCTTTTTTTTTTATTTTAGGAGGAAAATTATCGACTGCTATACAGTAACAGTCATGCAGCCGTATATTCACTTTGCGGGCACATTCATATTAATAATATTGGTTTCTCTTCTTCCGTTTTTCTTTTTTTGCAATGTGTAAAATATTACAGTTCAAGAATTGCAAACGAATTGAAAACACTATAATTTGATTTAAACATAGCATCTCACATTGTAGATATGCGTATGTCAAGTTGTAACAGCATATTGTTAGTTGAACCGCATGCATGGTAGTTTCATATATGGAATTTGACCGAAATTATTCCAATCTATACATGAACATACATCTGTAGTTTGGTTTATAGCTTGAAAGTACAATGATGTTTCCAAACTCTCAAAATCTACATCTGTAGTATGGTTTATAGTTTGGTTTATAGCTTGAAGGTACAATCTGTAGCCAAACATGTAGATTTTAGTTGAAATGCAGCAGTACATCTTCTTCTGTAGTCATTTTACATTTCTAGCTGTATACACTGATTGTTTCATCTTCTGCACGTATTGAATGCAGGCACTTGTGGAGGAAGAGCAAGAAAAACAGAAATTGGAATGTAGTGGTAACGAGGAAGCAAATACATATGACCTTGATAATGATCCCATCTCTAAAGTTTTTGGCTCCGATAGAAAGAAAAACTATTGTCGTGCAATTAGCTCCACTTCCTCTGCAAAACAAGTAAAGTTGATGCAAGCTTCAAGAGCAATTGCCGATAAGAATAAAAAGAAAGATTTTTGTAACGATCCGGAATTTTGGGTCGCCAAATTTTAACATTTAATTCATTTTAAAAGTTGAATATGGATTATAATTTGATTTTGAAATAAAAATATTTTGGTTTAGTTAATAAAATTAGTTAAATTTCGAATACGGGAATTTAATTGAAATTTGAATAATAATAATTTAATATTAGAATTGGGGTAATTGGTAATTTTGAGTGTAAATAGATATAAAATTAGATTCTAAAGTTTATTTTAAGTTTAATCGGATTTGAATTATAATATTGAACCGTTGGATAAAATTTGAAGTTGATAAATTGAATTTGGAATTTTATATTAATTTAATAATATAATAATGCAAATAATCAGATTTTGATTTAAACTGAATCAGAATGATTTTTAATGTGAATATAAATTTCATACGAATTATAATAGAGTTAGTAAAATTTTAAAAGTGAAACTTTAAGTGATTTCGACGATTTTAGAAATCGCTCGATTTAATCGACGAGTTAAAATAGCCTTCCGGGGCACAGTCTCGGAATTCAACAAAACTAGTTTCGTTGGATCCGTAATAGTTAGTTATTATCGGATTTCAATTTTCATAGCAATCGGAGTTGTCGTTTGACCCCGGCAGCTTAAAACGCTTAGAAAATACTTTAATCGATTTAATTTAAAATTGATCGTTTATTTCTGTAACTCGCGTATATGATCGAATTAGCTTCCGAAACATGTTCCATTGTGTTCGGAACGTAGGTAAAACCTTAGGAACGCCTGCCGGCACGTGTGTTTTGGAGTTCGTTTGCCAATGTTCATTAAAATTGAATTTAATAATAAAATAATATGTTATATGTATATATATTCACGCATAGCCAAAACCCTAGATCTATTCTTCAGGTCGCCGCTTCTTATACTTCTATGGCCGAAAATCATTTCCCTTCTCCTCCAATTTGCAATCAATCCACGCGTTATTTCGCAAAATTTCCAACTAGAGAATTGTAGATCACGAAGAGATCTACGTATTCATCGGTCGAGATCGTATATGGATCGGTGTGGTGGCCAGAATCGAAGCCGTCATGGTCGCCGTTCAAGCTCGTCATTCTCGAGCATGGGTTGGCCAAGTCCCATCGTGTTTCGGCCATAGGTGGAGGCCGCGACTAGCTTTCACGTGGCGACATCCGATCGTCGAGTAGTCGAGCGAGGGGAGAGCGCTTCGAAGCCCTAGTTTTGCGTTATGGGTTCGTTACTTACTGGAGCTTGCGTGCGTTTTGCCTGTAGATGTCGCGTTCGAGAGGAAGAAGAGTGGGGACAGGCCGTGTATTTTGGTAATAATAAAAAAAGAAAAAAGAAATTTGTTTAAATTTGAAATTGAAATTTGTAAAATTCACATCTATTTCATACGTTGTCAGATTTCGACGAAACTGGCGACGCCGGAATCGCAGAGACGCGTACTACGTTGTGGAGCAGTTCTGGAATCGTTTCGAGCAAGTAAAAATTTAGGTTAAATCGAACGCCGTTCGATTTAATTTAAAATTTGAACGCTCGCCGAAAACCAAGGTGAGTTTAACTTACTCACATCTGGAGTGTTAGTTAATTTAAATAGTCGATATTTAAATGAATTTCTTGATTGGTTGAATATGATTGAATCGATATATGTTGTTGTGCTAATATCTGTGGATGCAGGGAAACAGGTTGGAGGGATCCAACTGGATCCCTCACAAATAGAAATTAATTTATATTCTGCGATATACATTATTTATTATTCTGTGAAAATTTGTTTAGAGCATGATATGCAGTGTTTTATTTATATGCTGTGATGCATTAAATTTAAATCTAAATTGTGTTGTTACAGTTATGAGTAACTGTTTTGCCTTGAGTTGGATTTACTATGAGTGTGCTGATCTGGATAACCTATATTTATATTCTATATATCAACATAGTCAAGAATGGGAAATTCGACCGTTTTTACTGTTTTTCTTGTTTTGCCTTGAGTTACAGTCAAGAATGGGTAACTGTTTCCATAACTTTTACTTTTTTTCTTGTTTTTCTTATTTTTCCTTGTGTTGGATTTACTGTTTTTCTTGTTTTGCCTTAAGTTACAGTAAAGAATGAGTAACTGTTTCCATAACTTTTTTTTTCAATTTTAGGAGGAAAATTATCGACTACTATACAGTAACATTCATGCAGCCGTATATTCACCTTGCGGGCACATTCATGTTAATAATATTGGTTTCTCTTCTTCTGTTTTTCTCTTTTTGCAATGTGTAAAATATTACAGTTCAGAAATTGCAAACGAATTGAAAACACTATAATTAGGAAAACAAACTTCAGGACCTTGAGTTTCATAAAGTAATCAAGTCGAGAATGAGTAACTGTTTCCATAAAGTTCAAGAATTTCATAAAGTTCAAGAATTTCTTGTTTTGCCTTGAGTTACAGTCAAGAATGAGTAACTGTGTCCATAACTTTTACTGTTTTTATTGATTTTCCTTGAGTTGTAGTTACTGTTTTTCTTATTTTTCCTTGAGTTACAGTCAAGAATGAGCAACTGTTTCCATAACTTTTTTTTCAATTTTAGGAGGAAAATTATCGACTGCTATACAGTAACAGTCATGCAGCCGTATATTCACTTTGCGGGCACATTCATGCTAATAATATTGGTGTCTTCTTCTGTTTTCCTTTTTTTGCAATGTGTAAAATATTACTGTTCAAGAATTGCAAACGAATTGAAAACACTATAATTTGATTTAAGCATAGCATCTCACATTGTAGATATGCGTATCTCAAGTTGTAACAACATATTGTTAGTTGAACCACATGCATGGTAGGTTCACATATGGTGTTTGACCAAAATTATTCCAATCTATACATGAACGTACATCTGTAGTTTGGTTTATAGCTTGAAAGTACAATGATGTTTCCAAACTCTCAAAATCTACATCTGTAGTTTGGTTTATAGTTTGGTTCATAGCTTGAAAGTACAATCTATAGCCAAACATGTAGATTTTAGTTGAAATGCAGCTATACATCTTCTTCTGAATGCATGCACTTGTGGAGGAAGGGGAAGAAAACCAGAAGTTGGAACGTAGTGGTAACGAGGAAGCAAACACATACGACCTTGACAATGATCCCATCTCTAAAGTTTTTGGCTCTGATAGAAAGAAAAACTATTGTCGTGCAATTAGCTCCACTTCCTCAACAAAATAAGTAAAGTTGATGCAAGCTTCAAAAGCAATTGCCGATAACAATAAAAAGGAAGATTTTCGTCAATGGTCATCGGAATTACAAAACCAAGTGGCAAATCAAGTTGCAAATCAAGTGGCGAATCAAATGTCGAGCCAAATCAATGAGGCTTTTAAATTATTTGCTTCATCTGTCTTAACTATGGTACTGGGTTACAACACAACCTTAATGGTGGTAATGTGACGCCTATGACTGAAACCGCTTCTAACTTGAATAAGTCTCCTTCGAATATTGGAGTTGCTAATATTCCGTCAAATGATGTTGGATCATCTACAAGAGGTAAACAATTTGTAATGCTACTATCACAGGATACGAAGAAGAATGTAGGAAAAGTTTATATTGGAACACAAACTATGTGTCATTTTAGAGAGATAGTTCCAAATGTTTAGAAAGTTGTTTGGATAACAGAAGTTTTAGAACCGGAAGCACAAATTTACGATGGTCCTTAAAATGGACACCACAAGCTTTGTGAATTTTCAGATGAGGGCTTTGTGATATGGCCTGTGTTTTGTCTTCGCAATGTCTAAAATTCTATTTATTAGTAGCTCGTATTATATTGGATATTTCAAATTAGATATGAAATTTATTTTTTATAATTTGGATTTGATATTGTGGTACTTTGAAATTGGAAAGTTTGTAGCTCATATTATAGTATTATCTAAATATGATATTGTTGCATTTGAGATATGGAAGCATTTTAGACTTCATATTGAATTGATATGATGAATTATATATGATATGGACATCATCATTTATGAGATATTATATTCATTTGTTTTAAGAATTTAATATTAATTGTGTATAAAATAGTGTAAAAACATAATTTCAATTAGTAACGCATATAAGTGTTACCAATATTTTAGATAACAACACTTATCTATGTTACAAACCTAAATGATAAGCAAAGCATTTTATGTATAACAACACATATATGTGTTACTAAATAATATTTTTTGAACACTTATAAGCGTTACCGCATATTTCTGTACCAACACTTATAAGCGTTACCATATATTTCTGTACCAACACTTATAAGCGTTACCGTATATTTCTGTACTAAAACTTATAAGCGTTACCGTTTATTTAGGTACCAACACTTATAAGTGTTATTAATACATATGTTCGTAACACTTATAAGTGTTATAAATTTGGCTGCTTCATTCCTCACAGTCCATTAGTGTTACAAATTTGGTCAGCCTCTGCCCCCGGCCCTGCCCATGGAGAAAGTGTGACTTGGCCTTCCCCAGGTGATGATCCTACTGAAAATGGGGGTTGTAATGCTGGACCATCAAGCGTAGGAGGAGTAGGACCTACAGACTCTAAAGGGGATGATTCTGAACCCTGTGCACCTCAGATTAGGAACCAAAACCAGGGTGCTCTGCTCGGTATTTAATTATGTTTATCTTTATTGTGGCTTCCTTGTTTTCCTACTTGTTATATTTCCTTGCTTCAGTGTGCCAGCTCAATTTTGAGAAACTGGATAACGTGAACGATCCCCCCTACGAATATTCTAGGGCAAGATGCCGGGAGGAATCTATGATGGTCTCTCCTTTACCGCCCACCGAAATAGTAGTCGATGCTTCTTGCTCCGTGATTCATGTTGATGAAGAGTTCAGTGCTGAGAAGTCCCCAGTTAGCGAATGGGCGAGCATCGAAGTGGCAAAGGAGGAGAGACCAATGTGGGTGTAGGAGGAGAGGAGCCCGCGGTGGATGAAACGGGGTGGCTCATGGCGAAGCTTATGAAGACGATGTTGATGTTTCCATGTATCGTGGGTTTAATGCAGAGGATGAAGAGAAAGTTGGGATGATTTCCATGCGGATCAGTCTGGGATATGACAAGGATGGCTTGGACAGATATAACATCCCTTAGTTGGAAAGGAATTATAAGTCCCACATCGTGGAATATGTCTGTGAAGTGGGTGCTTATATATTAAACCCTTCTCCATAGAATAGAGACGAGGCCCTTTGAGGAACAAAACCCCACATCTTGGCTTGGCCCATGAGGCGAAAATGTCTAAGTTGGGGACAATATCTTCATCGAGTAAGGAGTGGGCTGTTATAGTAGCATCAGAGCCATTACCCAGTTGGAATTGTGGCCTGTGCGTCGACCACAATGCCTGGGTAAGTTGTTCGTGAGCGCCAACGAGGACGTTGGGCTCTAAAGGGGGGAGATTGTAAGACCCATTAGTTGGAAAGGAATTATTAGTCCCACATCGTGGAACATGCCTACGAAGTGGATTCTTATATAGTAAACCCTTCTCCTTAGAATAGCGACATGGCCTTTTGAGGAACAAAGCCCCACTTGGCCACAAGCTCACATTACTAAGCTCGGTCGCGGTCATTTGCAAAAGCCTGTAGATATTAGTAATCACTATGTTGAATGACAAGGCAACATCACAATAGTTTTATAATAAGTGAGAATTTGTGAAGATAAGCATATAGTTTCGATGATGTTTTCATATATGATGATTAAATATTATAAAATTTTGGGACCTTAAGGTATGTATATGTATGTGTGTGTATGTACACACTATAACTAGAGATCTATTTTGTATAGGTCAATTAAACTGAGAATTATTTTGGTAAGTAATATAGAAATGCTTTTGAAGTGTTAAATTTTGGAAATAAATTTAGAATTTATTCCTTAGATTTAATTTAGAGAAGTTAAATAATTGTTTGATTTGTGAAAAGAGTTTGCAAAATAGTAGTTGAGCTTAATTTTTGAATATGAAATGTTTGAAATCAAGAAATACATTAAAGGATATTTATTAAAATAGAAAAGGAAATTTTAGTTTGAAAATTTATGAAAAAGATAACGATTTTAGTAAAATAATTTGAAAATTGTTTAGTGAAGAATTTGATTTAAATTGTGCTTGAATTTCAATAAAATAGAATTTTGGAAGAGTATATGTAAGTTATATAGTAGATGAAAGAAAACTTATTTAAAAGAGAGAATTTGAGATTTCCCTCACTACTAGAAACTACTGCAGTTTCCTACGCAAAATTTCCGACGTCTTTCCTACGCCAAAAGGCGGGGCGTAGGGTAGGCGTAGGAAACTGGTAGAAAGAGGTAAAGACGCAGAGAAGACGTAACGAAATTTCCTACGCTTCTCGTACGCCAAATTCAACATGTAGAAAAAAAATCATGGCGTAAGTAAGGTGTAGGAAATCGTCTACAGTAAAATGTTACCGTAAAAAAGGCGTAGATAATCTCCTACGCCATTTTCACGCCTCTATTAATTTTATACAATTACACGTTGACATAGGAAAGACGTAGGAAATTTCCCACGCCGTCCCTACACATGAAATTTTTTTTTATTACGTTACTCACGTTACACTTCCCTTCTCCTAAAATCGGTTTTTAACGAATAAAAAAAACTTCAATCTGGCGATGCTTGAACCGAAAAAAACTAGGGTTTCAAAAATCAACGCCTTCTAAATAATCATCGCTGCATACTCGGCTATTCCATCAGCCATCGTCGGCTCATCCTTGCCTCCTACGCGAGGCGATATTCTCTACTGCTGATTTGAAGTCCGCTAGAGTCTCTTTATACTGCCACACGATATTCTCTACTGCTGATTTGAAGTCCGCTACAGTCTCTTTGTACTTCCACTGCTAATTAGGTATGCGAATTTTTTGTTTTGAGTTGTCTAATTTTCTAAAAACAACATTACCAAACTGTTGTCAGGTATTAGCCGCAAGGGTTAACTAGGGATGGTTTATCAGAACTAAGCAGCAAGGGTTAATTAGGGACGGTTAGCGCATGACATGGTGTATTTTTCCTAACATCAAATCAAATGTAATATAATGAATCTTCTTTCTTGGAAGAATGCAAGTGCATGACATGGTAGAACCCAATAGGGATAGCAATTAGAATATAATCATTATAAGCTGTTTCTAGCACGAAGAGGAAATAGCGTATGTACAGACTATACCCTGCCGATCATACCATGATTTCAATAACAAGTGAGCTTATAGGCTCTTGACACTATTATTGCCTTCCTTCAGTGGGGAACAGCATAAAATTCTATCGATATTTCATCACCATGCACTAAGTACACTTTACTATAGAGCCCTAAAGTTAGATAGATACCATGGTCAAATGCGATTTCAGTATCTTCATACCCCTCACTCTAGTGGGTAACGCAACATCTACCTGCAAACATCATACATCAGTTTTATAAGTACTGCTTTTAATGGATTGCAGCGCAAAAGCTACAGTGTGATATCTAACGCGAGTGGCTCATGAAGTACCTGAAGAGACCATGTATAATATAAGTCGATCTTATTATATACATTGGGAAGAGGGAGAAAGCATGGTGTTAAGTGTATAAGACGACTCCGTGATAGTTATGATGTATAATGCCATTGATCAACCAGTATTACTCGATCTGGTTGTCGCACTGTTGATTACTTCCTTTTCGTTTGTATATCTACTTTAGCTTGGTATCACTAAACTCTAATAATCTGGACATGTTTCAGCTTAAGCCTATGAACATCGAGAATAAATATATAAGTTAGTAATGAAAAAGTAAGGATAATTTTAAACATTAATGAAGCAATTACTTCGTGAATATGTTGATATGAAGGGCTGTAAATTTTGTTTGTCGAGCATCTGAGACTGAAAAACACCGTCTGTATTCGTACTATTTTCATTATAACGTGAATTAAAACTAGAAAAATGAATGAAATCATCCTTATCAAAGTGTTTGAGCTAAAACTTCGTCTCGTCTCCTATGTGTCACAATCTACATAGTATTCCAAGCAGTAAATTTACATCATTTCCACATCATTTAACATTTTCTCTAGGACAAATTCACCGTAGTTGGATTCACAGTTTACACTCCAATCATATATTGCATCAAATTTAAAAAACGTACCGTTTTTCATATCATAATTAATTAAACCCTTAAATTTTACAATAATGTAAACTTCATTGGATGCAAAACTAATGCTACAATCAAATCCAAAATTTTGACGCCAACAGAAAAAATGCACAACTAATAACATTTCAAACATCAGACCCGGCCCTGAGTGACTTCTGGAGAAAAAAAGAGATGAAGTTCAACCAACCTAAGTCTAGCAAAATAAATTTTGAGATGCCCCCATATACTACAAGTTGGCAATGGTGGGGCTTGAACTCCATTTGTTTACATACCATAACATCTCAATATGACATTGTAAAATCAACCTTAGAACCTAAAATTGTTAAAGGAACTTAAGTTTTATGAATACTCTAGCTATCTTATCTAGGCATGCATTCCTAAATTAAGCTGCTCCTGTATATAATCAAACTGCAGATTATCAGTTCTTGATTTATTTTTATACTTGCTACACGTGTAATACTCAATTAGACAAGTCTTCCAAAATTACTACTAATGACATATTATTAAATAGCGTCTCAATCAACACAAATAGTACTTCATTGTTAACAGTTCTGATACAATATAAACCACTTTCAAACTTATTTACAAATATAGACTTTTTTTCTGGACTTTAAATTTCCTAAAATTAAATATAATTTAATTTATTTGTAATTATGCAGTAAAAGATGGATTATATGAAAGTTCGAACTTGGATGTATGAGTTTGGATGGAAAAGAGGATCAATATCATTGCATTTTAGAAATGGCGTGGAAGCATTTCTAAAAGTGGCGTCTTGTAATAAAACAAAGATGATAGAAATTCGATGCCCGTGTAAGAAATGCCATTGCATGAAACTTCAAGATTACGAAACTATAACTTTTCACTTGCATAATTATGGTTTTATGCCAAATTATTACGTGTGGAGATATCACGGTGAATCGGGGACAAAGCATGATTCGACAGTGGTAGTTGAAGATGCAACCGAAACCATCGATGCTAATTTTGATGACTATAGTATGGAAGATAGAATGACAGAAATGGTCCATGATGCTGCCGGTCCAAGTTTGTGGACTGATGAACCTGAAGCAGAAGAACTTGACTCGGAAGCTAAAAAGTTTTTTGATTTGTTAAAAGCATTGAAACAACCGCTTTATAAAGGTTGTACAATGACACACTTGTTGGCTACATCTAGGTTAATCAGTATAAAATCCGAATACAATGCGTCGGAAAACATGATGAATGCGATTTTAAGTCTGTGTAAAGAAATGCTTCCACCTGACAATGTGTTGGCATGTAATTGGTATTCATTACAAAAGGAAGTATCTGCATTTGGTTTGCCGTATGAAAAAATTGACACATGCCCAAGTGGATGCATGATATATTGGAAGGAAGATCAAAACCTTACGAATTATAAATTCTGCAACAAAAAAAGATATAAGTCTACAAAAACCAATGGAAAAGGTGTACCTTTCACTCGTATGCATTATTTTCCGCTTACACCCAGATTACAAAGGTTATATGCATCTTGTGCTACCGCAAAACACATGCGATGGCACAATGAACGACAACGAGAGGAAGGGATTTTATGTCATCCTTCTGATGGCGAGGCGTGGAAACATTTTGATAAAGTTTATCCCGATTTTGCTAAAGAATCACGAAAAGTCCGACTTGGTTTGTGTATGGATGGTTTCGCGCCTTTTGCGTCGTTCGGAAAACCTTATTCGACATGGCCAGTTATTGTAACACCTTATAATTTACCTCCATGGATGTGTATGAAGAATTCATACATGTTTTTAACTGTGATTGTTCCTGGACCAAAGAATCCCAAAAACGGAATAGATGTATATTTGCAACCTTTAGTTAATGAGCTGAAAAAACTGTGGATAGATGGCGTTGTTACTTACGACGTGTCAAGGAAAAAAAAATCAGAATGTTTGCTTCTTTATTATGGACAATAAGTGATTTTCCAGCATATGGAATGCTTTCTGGCTGGAGTACTAGCGGCAAGTTCGCTTGTCCTATCTGTATGGATTCGACTGAATCCTTTCGATTAAAATATGGCGGCAAACAGTGTTGGTGGGATCGTCATCGTCGTTTTTTGCATCCAAACGACCGTTTTAGATTTGATAAGAAAAACTTCAGGGAAAATACAACTATTACTTTAGAGCCACCTGACATTCTGAGTAGTGAACAAGTGTACGAGATCGTGCAAGATTATCCTAAAATGCATGAGATAGGAAGAGAGCCAAAAATCCCTGGTAAAGGACAAATTCACAATTGGTGCAAACAAAGTATATTTTGGGAGCTGCCATATTGGAAGAATCTGAAACTTCGGCACAATCTGTACGTAATGCATAATGAGAAAAATGTGTTTGAGAACTACGTTAACACAATTATGAATGTTAAGGGAAAAACAAAAGATGATTTGAAGTCAAGGAAGGATATTGTATTCGACTGTAATCCTCCTGAACTAAAAATTGATAGTGAACGTCCAAATTTCAAACGTTTAGGTTGTTATGAGTTGGAAAATATTCGTCGTAAAAAAGTATTAGAGTGGGTAGAAAATTTGAAGTTACCCGATGGAATTGCTTCTAATATGAAACGATGTGTTGACATGAAGGACCTTCAACTATCGGGAATGAAGAGTCACGATTGTCATGTATTTCTTGAGACTCTATTTCCAATAGCTTTTAAGGAGCTATTACCACAAAAGGTTTGGATGCCCATAACTGAGCTTAGCTTAATGTACAAAGATTTATGTTCGACTACTCTTATTAAAGCTCATTTGGAGAAACTAGAGAAGAATGTACCGAAGTTATTGTGTAAATTGGAAAAAATATTTCCTCCTGGAGTTTTTAATAGCATGGAACATCTACCTGTACATCTACCAACTGAAGCTTTAATACGAGGACCGGTACAATATGGATGGATGTACCCTTTTGAGAGGGGTGTGTGTGTGTGTGTGTGTGTGTGTGTGTGTGTGTGTGTGTGTGTGTGTGTGTGTAACTAAGGTGGACTTTTTTCTTCTTCATATTTTCATCATATCATTATGAGAATGTTATATTCAATATTTCATGTATTCATATTAAGGTATCTTGGTCACCTTAAAAAAAAGGTGAAACAAAAAGCACGCGTTGAAGGTTCAATTTGCCAAGCATACATTACTGAAGAAGCATCCACATTTTTCAATTACTATTTTGAAGACCATATCAAGATTTCTAGCAATGGCCACCGTAATGAGGATGAAATGGATGATTCATCTGATATATCTCTATCCATATTTCAAAAACGGGGACGTCCATATGGTAAATGGAAAGATGGAGGTTTTCAGACAATTAAAGATTTTACTTTAGCTAAATCAATCGTGCTTCTCAATTGTGAAGAGCTATCAAATCTTATTTGGTATGTAACACAACTTCAATCAATTAAAATGATTTATGTTTTATATTATAAATTTTCCTTGGTAATTTTAATCGTCCAACAGTCAATTTGAAGAAGCAAATCCTGATGTTGAGCCCAGTAAAGGATTTGAAAAATGGTTTAAGAAATATGTGATTTGTCTAGTGTGATTGTGTTATGCAACTTGTCAAACTTTTGTGCTCTCTTGGCATATATGCTGAAGCTACTAGGGGATTCTCCCTCACACCTATAATAATTTTATCTATAAAAATGGATGCATCACTATAAAATCGGTTTGTTTTGCAGGAAAAAAAAGTAGAAATACTAACAGTGTTTAAGTACTATACTTTTAGATCATTTTAATGATATTACTTTTGGTATTTAATTATCTTTTCTCGATGATGTTGTTGTGGAGTCGTCGTTGTCGATTTGATGAGAGGTTATACTAGTTGAGGCATTACTGAAACTGGATCCATTATCTATTTGATTTTATATGTTGTATATTTTATCTGCATGTATATATTCTGCTTGCACTTTTTTTAGTTATAAAAATGTTGATGAACTATTTGCTTAAGTAGTACTCTATTATGTTGACACTACCGATCAGACTTGTTGATTGAATGAATGCATTATTTTATATATATTTATCGCTTCCTGGTTGTGTAGTCTCACACTAATTAAACAGTTGTTTCTCAAAAATAATATTTAATGTACTTTTGTTATATAAGCTAACTATTCAGCTTGCGTAATATGCCATGGGAATATGCCGTAGGTTTTGTCAGGATGTTTTGCTCAAATATGTATAATTTTTTTTTACCTATTCTTTAATATCTTTACCACAGCACGTTGAGACTCAAGTTCAAATATGTATTTATGTTTTTGTTCTTGCATTTGGAAAATCACAAATACAGACACAATATCAAGCTAAAATTGAAGAATTGAAAAGTCAAGGCATAGTAATTTCGTATGATGTCGAGGAAGAAGTATTTGACAAGCTTACCGGTGCTATAGCTAAAAGAAAGGACCGCAGGCCCTATTATGGCAATATCCCTGGAGTAAGTATTTAAACTTTCAACAAAACATTATTTTAATTAGTTTAAAATGCAGAAATTGATGCAATATTTGATAAAATGCAGAAATACAAAGATGCTACTTATAGCATTAATAAGGGAGAAGCACAGACTAGAGCCAAACTAGAGGAAATGGTGGAGGGTCAAGAAGGGGAGATTCAAATGCTGAAGATGCAATATGAACAACTCACCGAGATGCTTCGACAGCGATTTGATGAAGAGCCGAACGATCGTCATGGGAAATGAGGGTATTGAAAACTTTTTAATGGTATCTGTATGATGTCATGTATCATGAACATATTATCATATTATTTTAACATGTAGGAACTTGATTAATATTGTTTGACTTTGTAATATGAATGAGATATTTGTTTTTTGAATTAAAGATGAATGGTTTGACGTTAATCTTTTTGTTGGAATGTGTATATATATAAAATAAGTTGATTTTAGTTTCTATTTAATGTGGTGAAATGAAATAAAATAGTAATATATCAAAATTGCTTCAGAAAAGACGTAGGGAAGGTGTAGGTAAGGCGTATGTAAATGAAATATTAATGCAGCAAAAAGTCGTATGCATGGCGTAGGAAAAACATTAAAAACACAGGCGTAGGTAAACCGTGGATAAATGAATGACGTAGAAAATACGTAGGAAACGTAATATGTAAGAATGACGTAGGTAAAGCGTAGGAAAACTGGGCGTAGGGAAGACGTATGTAAACAAATGACGTAGGAAAGACGTGAGCACTTAAAGAAGTAAAAATGTCGTAACAAAACCGTAGGTACAACATGGCGTGGGGAAGGCGTAAGAAAATTAGGGCGTAGGAAAGACGTCGGAAACAACCCAACGGATGGCGTAGGTAAAGCGTAAGTATATTATTAGCTATGCAAGTTTTACCCACGCCAAAGTTGGCGTAGTGGTTACGTAGTTAACGCATTTACCTACGCCCCGCCTACGCCATTTTTGCTTAGGTAAACCGCAGTTTTCTTGTAGTGCCTTGAATAAACGTTACGATATTCAAAATGAAAATTTAAAAAATACAATAGAATTTGTATAAGTAGATTGTTATAGATTTTTCCTTATAAAAAATTGCGATGGTACAATTTTATTAAGGGAAGAGTCTGTAACAATTCGGATTTTTAAGTAGTAATTAACGTAAGTGAGTAATAGTTATTTAATAAAGTAAATTAGAGTTTGAGGATTTTGGATAAATTGGCTTTTGGAACTGCTTAATAAAAGAATTAAAAATTGTAAAAATAAGATAATTGAATTTAAATGAGGTAAAAATATGTAAATAATGTTTATAATGGCAATCGAAATATAATATTATTAAGTAAGAAAAATACAAATATGTGTATTTTTAATTGCATGGGCCGAACTATAGTATCCAAGCCCAAAAAATCCAAAACATAACTTCATTTTCTAGAATGCTGTCTCTCTCGCTTTCTTCGTCAGTTTATATTTTGTACGCGTTCACCCCCTTGTCATCCTCTTCTTCTGAAAAGCCATCAATAATCAACTATCTTTTACTTCTAAAATCAATCACATATCAGATAAATTAAAATAAATTATGAAACTTAAGAATGGAGTTTTAGACACCTATCTGCATCTCTTGTTCAAGTCGTGGTTGCTGCAGAGTTGGAGAATGGAGTGCGTGCATGCGAGAGTAAGCGACGGTTTTTGAAGTAAGTGAATACCACTTACACATCTATGCTAATCGTTTAATCCATTTAAAATCCTGCTTTTATATAAATTAACTTGTTGTCTATTCTACGCTATTCACATCCATGCTAATTACGTCTATGCTAATCGCTGAAACTGTGGACGTACGAGTATAATGAAGTATGTGCTTTTCCTCAGCCTCCATTGCCTTGCTTTGCTGTGTTCAAATAATATGTGTTTGATGTTGTATATTGTTTATGTTTGATCAGTGTATTTTAATGAATATATTTTAAATGGCTTCTTTAATTAGTGTATTTTTTTTTTAGCTGCACCTAGTTGTTTACTCTTAAAGTTTTAGTCTTGCTGTTGCTAATAATTGGAAAGGTGATTTTATATTACAATATATTTCATCTAACTGCTTTGCGCAGACACCTATGTAGTGCAATTGGGTAATAGTTGCTTGATCCATCCTATCTTCTTTATCTGTTTCTCTTACTATACATAAGAACTCAAATTATCTATATATAATAGAAACTTGATAAATTAACCATGCAAATTTAATTGTATTATCCTAATGGTTTTAATATTTGTGATATAAAGTGTGAGATTAGAATATGTAAATAAGTAACGTAAATACATAAATTACATAAATTTTTGCGTGAGCAGTTGCTCATGCATTCACAGGTGCTTGCGTGTTCTTTCCTGTAGGCAAAATTATGTATGTGAATATGCAAATTAGTGGCTGCTGTATCAATACATGGTTTGCCAAATATCGTTTTGTGCTTATTTCTAATTCTAAGCGCTTTGTGTCCACGTATTAATTTATATAATAACAAGAACGCAATGAAATACAAATATTTAGAATTCAACATTGTAGGGCTTTGCCCTGTGTTAAAGAGAGCCCTTCCAGAAATTCTCAATGGCTTTAAGTTGAACCTAAAACCAGAGAGGGGGTTTGGAAATAGTTTTCAACCAGCAATTGACGCGCCTCGGTTAAACCTCATAAGCTGCGTCATTGCCCCAAGCGCAAAGATGCTTTGACTTGCCGCCCATTCTCTTATTTGTATACCCTAGTTCTCACGCATTTCTCTCCAAAGTTACGATGTGGGACTAAAATATAATACTCATTTCTGTACATTGTCCTTCATATTTTCTGCTTTAAAATTCAGTTTAGCAAGCTATGTTTATCTCAAGCAAGCAATATGAGTACCGATCCTAAGTTTTTTCCAACACAAATTTCTCCCTTATTTTATGTTCTTAAAGATGATGTCATGCTGCTTTATTGTTAGCTGGAATGGTTAAAGTCGGCGCACTTGTAATAACCGTACCCTCCAACTTTGCCTAGAAACAATTATTACGGGTTCTTATAGATAAATGATACCGATGATGCATTTATTTAGCAATGAAAGGCGGTGTTGTATGTGGTGAATTGCTGAATTCTGATATTTGAATGTATATTTGTAGGTCCCAGTTTCAGTGCTATGCTGGCCAAGCGGTAGCCTAGAGCAACCCTCCGGCTGAGGTCATCGGGAAAGAGAAAATGTTAAAAGAAGGTAAAATTATAAATATATTATTGTATTTTATACCAAACAAATGTCTTTTTGGTTCAGTAGTTCTGGGTAAAGCTTGTTCATACTGATGTTCATTGGTTCATCACTGGTTTTACCAAGATTTTGGACATAAATTTGGACTTGCGTAGGGAAACTCAATTACTTGAGTCAGCCCTGTCAATTGTTTCCGCTTTCAGCGACAATTGTTGGTCTAATTTTGAAAGACGAATGTTTCTAATGCCTAAGAAGATGTACCAATATATCTCATAATTAGTATTACTTTACTTCTAGGCAAAGAGCGTGCGTGTATCATTTATCAAATTATTTTCCGTAAATGTTAGAATTATGCATGAATTAATTCGTTGATCTTTTATGCTAACAAATGCGAACCCCTGCTTCGCATACAGACCGCACTCAACCTTTATCTTCATAACATGTTTAAATGATTTATATGATTCATTGATTAAGAAATATTGATCTTTTTTTATCAATTTTCAAATAAGTTTGCATTTTGTCTAAAACTTATGTATAAATCTTTGAAAACAGTAATGCAGATAGTACTGGTGCTTGATAAACAGTTATAAAATATCGAGCAAAAATGATTTCAAAGATAAAATTTCCACACAATACACATATAAATTATAAACGTATAAATTTATTGTGTGCATCAGTTGTTGCTCCATGCATCAGCTGTACTATATGTAACTTCATTTGGTGAGATACCTTTATCAATCATTTCCCTTAATACTTGATGTCGTTGATTTCATTTGCTGCTTCGTTAATAACTATCTATAAGAGCAGTGCAGGTAACAACATTTGGTTTACACTTGACTATTGATCCAAAAATATCAAAAGCAACGTTGACATGATTCATGAGAACGCAAGTGTTGATGATGATCGCATAACTGACTATGTCTAGGAAAAAAAAATGTGACATTGATGGGTAAAAAAATGTACGGATGGATGATAATGGAGAAGTGTAAACCTATTTTGCAGAGAATGATATATCTAATAATGAACACGCGAAATACCTTTTTAGCTATTATACAGTAATTGGCCACCAAAAAATGTAACATTGATGGGCTTGTTGTAAAAAAAAGAAGCAAGACCAGTTTGTTTTAAATTCATACAGAGCAGAAACATATAAGTTGATGCTGCTATAATGCAGCTGCACGCTGGTTAACGCAATATGCTTCAGCTGAAAAAAAAAGTTAAACAATAAAATTTGTTATTATTATTATATTAAGTTCACACAAAGAAAAATTTGAAGTGCTTTAAACTTGAAGATAAACATGAATAATTTTGTGATATCGACAATTGAAAATTTGTTAGAAAATTAGAAATTAAAGATGCGATGTTGTTTGTTTAGTTTGACAAATGTGAATGCGTTGCTTCTATATATATATATATGTATATGTATGATCTTATAAGGTTTGTTTGAGTTAAGCATATGTACAAGAATTATATTGGTTAAGTTTGTATGAAAAATATCTAAAAACTAATTTTTTTTGAAAATACAAAAATAAAGAATTGCAAAGAAATGGAAAGTTAGGAATTTGATTTTCTTTGTTTTTTTTCATAAAAAAAAGAAGCTAGCAACAGTTTTCCATTAAATGGAATTGTGGTTCCGTGTTGCATGAAATATCCCTAAGAGTTATTTTGAATGAAATCTGCATTACTATCAACAAATCAGTTAAAAATAAACACAACTAATTCTTATAAACATGGTCTAGAATTCATTGGTGAACTTACCACAAACTATATACCAATATGATTTGTTTGTTTTGCTTTGAAACATCTATTTTTGAATTGATCTTAATCATATACAATAATAATGATAATGAACATGATACACAATTTGCATATATTTTTACTTAGCAATTGCAAACCAAATTCTATAACTATACATGTTGCTGTTATATTACAAACCAAATTAAAAGTTTGATGTTACACAAAATTAAAAGTTCTTCATAGTCTAAATATTGTGTGAATTCAGTTCTTCTAAAAAGTTACTAAAGGTCCAACAATGAGTACTTTGAAACATAAAAAAGCTAAAACATTTTGAAAGTTGTTATTTATTTATTAGGCATGTAATATTTATACATGTTATTTATTGGTGGTGTATATGAATGAAATTGTACTCATATTTTTGTTGTGAACTTTTTATTTTCTCTTCACTTTTGATGGCTTATTTTGGTTTAATGAGTTTACCATGTTACTTTTTTGGTACATGTAAAAGATATAATTACCATGATTTTTTTTGTAATCACTAATCTGTGGATAACCACTTAGGAAGCATAGAAAATTAAGTATAAGCAGTTAGGTATGTAAACCTAAGACGTACATATTTCTATGTGCTACATTTGCTCTAGATTTGTTTTTTTCTAACAATGGGTATTGCTTCTACATTGATAGTTTAGATTTGTTTGTTGCATTGTCATGCTGACTGTTTGATGGTAGATAAAATGTTTTCTCATCTTGAAAAGTTTTCCATGTTAACTGCTCGGTTTTCCAACGGTAGAACCACAATCCATTCAAAACTATGCACCGACACTCGTTTCAACACCTGCCTGTTCACTATTCCAATAATAGTCCACAATTTTGAAGTTGTAGGTTGCAGATGCTCATAGTTGCTCCAATAGATTACTATCAACACCACTGCATATGTCCTACACGTATGGCTATAACACCCTTAGACTACAGTCATTTTGAATTTATGTCTTATTGATTTCAATTTCAATCTTGTTAAGTAAAAATATATGCAAATAATTCTTTTGTAGTACTTTGTTAAGTAAAAAATGTATTGTTCAACGCAAAGTGACAGTATAACAAGAAAGGTTTGTCAACACAAGCCAATGGGCATTTACTGGACTAGGCTTTGAATGTAGCAGATAAAGTTTTACTAGTTTTGATATTTAAACAAGAAGTTAGGCTTTAACTGTAATAGTTTCATCAACCAGACTTGTAACATTTTAGATTCAATTTTTTTTGGAACAATGAAATTTTTTTCCTTCACGACAAGACATTTCGGTTGCTTCTATTATATGTTTCATATTAAAGTCTATAAATTTAGTGTTTAACATTATTAGCACCACTAACTATTTACTTCAAAGGTTATAAAGGAAAAACATGACGTGTGTTAAAATTAGTGAATTGATTTGGACATGCGTTAAATTTAATGAATTGATTTTTTGATTTGGGGGATTTTACGACAGAGTTGGGTGTTATTGAATATTTCTAAATAATTATAGACGATACAATCGACAACTGTTTATAACTGTTACTCAACACAAACTACGGGTGATATGTATGTTTTGATTTTCTTTGTTGTTTCAGTGGATTTTGAGAATGAGAAGCGCTGACTTTGAATTTTAGTATCTTGCATTAATATTGTATTAAGTAGCATGCTGACTCTCTTCTATCCCTAGGTCTTATTTATATTTATTGTATAAAAATATTGGTTTAGAATTGGTTGCAGTTAGATTCATTCTGTTAATGTTATTTGGTTTAGTAGGTTGCGGGCTATATATTAATAAGTATGATAGGCGTAAATACACTTATATTGACTTTATTAGATTTTTTTTTTAGAAATTGAACAATAATGTGTTTATTGCAAATTTATCAGGTTTTGATTTTAATTTTTAGTATCATATGTAGTTTATTATAGCGAGTACATTTAAGTTGCTCATTTTGCAAAACTAAAACTTAAGTACTAAATCCTAAACCAGCTAAAGAAGAAATACTCTAATTTTAACTCCATAATATATACAAAATTTAATCAACTACAGCGAAGACATGTTGATTAGTCAGTAATAATTACATGAGCATAATATCAACATTAACGAAATTCAACATACAATAAGAAACTTACTTAACAAGCTTAATTTGATCTTCAAGGTATCTATTAATAAGATATTTTCTTCTTAAGGGTATCATTATACCTTCCTCATGGCAGCAACATATTTGATGGGTTGTTATATTTTCCTCTCTTTTAATGTTGCTTCCTGAACACCTTGCTTCTATTTTTGAATTTTATTTGCTTGCTTGCTTAGCTATTGCTTGTAGATAATATGTGTTAATTGGCAAGTAGACAATCTTATTGATCTGCACTGAATGCCAATTCTGGAAACTGACAAGCAACAAACAGTTTTTTTGGTTTTTTATCTCGTCTTTCTTTTTTTCACAAAAATAAATTAACAAATTTTTTTTTTTAGAAAAAGGGACAGAAAGAAAGAATGAAAAGAATTTCCTTGAAACATTCGTCCATCTTGGATAGTTTAGGATATAGTGTAAAGATATAATCAGTAATCACTCTCTTCGCCGGGAGTTTGACTAAGAGGGTTGGACGATAAACTATGGGTTGAGACCATTGTAGAAGATGGCTTGTATTATCCTTTGAATCTACTATAAGTAGAAAATATAAGCATGCTTAAAAAGTTTATTTGTTTATTTACTACAACTATATGTGGACTTTTTATCTCCATGAACTCACTGCAAATACGATTACAAACAATTGCAACTGAAAATATGTTGGGTTTAATTGACACACGGCTCATGCATTTTTCTTTGCAAATCTATATGGCACTAACTTAATATTATATATTATTTTAGTTATGACAGAACAAATGTCAAGAGGGTGGATTAAAAATCCACGTAGAAATGAGGATGAATATAAGCAAGGTGTTCAGAAATTCATCAACTTTGTAAAGCAACACTCACCACAAGATATCCAGTTATGCGTGTGTCCTTGTAAGAAGTGTAAAAACTCCAAAAAAATCACAATAGAAACAGTTGAAAAACACTTAATATTTTTTGGTATGCTTTCGACATATGATGTTTGGTTCTTTCATGGAGAGAGAAACAATGCTACAGTACAAATGACTCATACATCAGATTCTGTCCAAGAGTTTTCTATTCAAGACCAAATGCAAGTAGAAGAGCCTACCGAGGGCGCTCTAGGAAATCTCGTTAATGATGCATTTAGAGTGCATGATATGCCACAGGCTAGCGGTGAAGTGAAATTTGAAGAGATACATGTTCAGAAAATGTACCATGAATACAGAAGCAAAGAAAATGGGAAAATATATCATTCTTGTGAAGATGGACTTACAACTTTAGGTGTAATGGTTGAGCTTCATAACTTGAAAAAAGAATTTGACTGGTCAGGAAATAGCATTACAGAATTGTTGAAATTATTTAAAAAATATCTTCCAAAAGAAAATACATTACCCGACAAGTATCCCACCATGAAAAAAATGTTAAAAGATTTAGGAATGAAGGTAAAAAGCATTCATGCCTGCGAAAATGATTGCATATTATTTTGGAAAGAGAACGCTAACATAGTAGAATGTCCTCATTGTCATACACCAAGATTTAAAGATAAGGCAAATGAGTTCGGCATAAAAAAAAAGACAATCCAACCAAGGAAAGTTCTAAGACATTTCCCTATAATTCCAAGGCTGACTAGATTATACACTATACCGTGGATAGCTCGTAAAATGCAGTGGCATAAGCTTGCTGATCCTTCTTGGAATTCCATGCGCCATCCCGTTGACTCGGCCGAATGGAGATCAATCAAATGTAAGTGGCCAGAATTTGCAAATGAAGGACGTAATATATGGCTTGGTATCGCTAGTGTTGGATTTAATCCGAACGGGGTTCTCTCCAATACTTACACTTGTTGGCCCGTATATATGATTCCTTGTAACATACCCCCTTCGTCATGCATGAAATCACAATTTCAAATGCTAAGTTTATTAATTCCTGGACCGAAAGCACCAAGTCAAGACATTGATGTATACTTAGAACCTCTTGTTGATGAGTTGAAGAAACTTTGGACGGAAGGAGTGGCTTCTTTTGACATGGACAAGGGAGAAATGTTTACAATGAACTCAATACTATTATGGGGAATCCATGACTTACTAGCATTTGGAAATTTATCTAGTTGCGTGACACATGGTTATAGAGCATGTCCAGTTTGTGCTATGGAGACCAAGTCAGAGTACATTGGTAACAAGGTTGTTTATCCAAAGTATAGAAGATTTTTAAAGGATGACCATCCATATAGATTAGTAAAACATGGATGGTATAAGGATACCGAAGATAAAGAACCGACAACAAGGTTAAGGGGACCATCCCTTTTTGGAAAAGCTTAATTGTCTAAAATATTTTCCTGAAAAATTACCCAAGAATAAGAAGCGAACGATATACGAAGCTACCAATAAAAGTTTCTTTACAGTTGGAGATGGTGATATAGAAAGATTGTCTTGGTATAAGAATTCAATTTTCTATGACTTAATTTATTGGAGTAGTCATAAAGTGCGACATACTATTGATGTGATGCATACGGAGAAGAATGTTGCAGAGCATCTTATCAACTTAATGTTTGACAAGGGAAATCAATCATCTAAGTTTGCATGGGACAAGATTCATAAAATAAAATGTTGTCAAGTTCTAAAAGATGCCAAACTTCCATCGTGTCTTGGGACAAGATTTGGTAGCCTTGTTACTATTCAACCACCTACTTTGCACATAAAAAAAACATACGAATATCATATTTTTATGCAATACTTGCTTCCTATAATGGTTCAACAAGCATATCCAAAGCTTCGTGGGTTACGACGAGCTATTTTACAAGTGAGTTTGTATTTTAACATAATATGCTCGAAAGTTTTAGTTCGAGAACATGTTCAAGCCCTAAAGATATGATTTTCGAGGCATTGTGTGTGCCAGCACATTATTTTCCTATAGAAATCTTTGATATAAGTGTTCATCTTATGGTGCATCTCGCTGACCAAGCTTTGCTATGCGGACCTACAAACTATATATGGATGTATCCATTTGAAAGGCGAGATATTATTTTTACAAGGTTTGTGTACATTATTTCAAAATGACAATTTCTAAATATATATGCATGTGTACATGTGTGTAGGCTATGAAATAATGCAAAAATATACCTTGTAATAAACGCTAAATAGAAGGATCAATCGCTGAAGCATATCTTGTTTCAGAATCAGTTAGATATGCAATGGAATATATGTTGAACCTACGTGATGGAAATCATAGTTCTACACAAGCATCCTTTTTAGATGATGGTTATGATATATATGAACGCCCCATCAGTGAAGGCAAATATATAAGCCAACTAGGATGCAACGTGTTCAAATTCGAAGGTGGATATTTTTCAGAATCGATGTTCAAGAGAGAGATGAATATTATAGGTATGAATTTTCTCCATATTATGATAAATACCGATGACATAAAATAGCGAATGTATTCACATTATAATATCTAATTTGTAGTGCCTATCGCTCTTCTTTAGAAGGTGTGTCTCGTGGTAAAAGAAAAGTTACCACAGTGGCAAAAGTAGTTGTACAAACTGAATTTATTGATTGGTTGCACAAAAAAGTAAGTTATTTCAATATGAAAATTGTAGGTTTTGTTCCTATTATGTTAGTCATGCAAATTTGTTTGTTCCTGACAGCTACTAGAAGAAAAATGTATGAACACAATGTTGTGGCAATATGTTTGTGGTCCAAAGTCGGAAGCTAAAAGCTATCTCAAGTATAGAGTGAAAGGATTTATATTCTCGCCTCAACGTTATGACGACACTCTTTTGACCCAAGATAGCGGTGTTTGCATGGATGCAATCGCCACATTTGTGCAAGTGCAAAAGATATAAATCCTACAAACGATGACACTACTTGGTATGGTTTCATTAAAGATATCATAGAAGTCGATTATTATGATTCTCAACATGTAGTATTCTACTGTGACTGGATAAACATCGCGGATAAGATAAATGGTTGCAAGATTTGTACCAATTCACATTTGTTAATGGTGAACTTGAAAAAGCTTAAAAATTCTAATGGAGAGTATGATGAGCCAGCTATTCTAGCAACCGAAGCAGGTCAAGTTTTCTATGTAAAAGACACTTAAAATCCTGATTGGTCCATCGTTCGACGTTCTCCAGAGCGCATGACAGACAACATAGATGACTACACAATACCGACCGATTTTCAGTCTGTTATGAAAGAACAAGCCAACTTAGGACCATTATTGAAATGTGTTGAAATGAAATAGATATCATTTTAAAATGAATATTTGTGTTGTTTGATATACTTGGTACTTGGTAAACTAGCATATGAGTTTATGAACGTACATGCTCATGTTATTTGATATATTTTTATTCACAGTTTACTTCAAAACAGTCAAGGCCAGGATTGAAATGACATTTTAAGTTTCATTGTATACTAAAATCTTTTTTATGCAGGTCTAAATGTCGAACAATTGCAATGCTAGTGCATCTAAAGGTACAAATGTAGAGCTTGAAGCATATAATCCTCCTCATGCAAGTGATAAAAAATACTTAATAACTGTTGATCTTGAGGGTGTTAAAGGTAAAGATGACGAGTGGAGAATTGTAGATGATTATTACAAGAACATTTTGTAGCAAAAGCTATTGGTATGTCACGAATTCATCTTACTTAGTCGTTTATATTTTGCACAAGATTTATCCGTAGCACTAAAATTTCTTTGTTAAACAGAATGAATTTGACATGGATATAAATCCCGATCTAGCTCGGCCAATTTTAGAAAAAACTTTTCCACGATATTATCGTACGGTAAAGTCTACTTTACGGAATAAATTGCTCAGAGTCGGAGGAACCGCCATACCCAAGAATATTGATATTACTAAATGTCCCGTGGACATTGACAGAGTATGGTGGGAAAAGTTTATATATAATGAATATTCAGATAATAAAAAGAGCAATGTAGGAAAAACGCCGAAGCCAAAGCTAAAATTACTATCACTCATACACTAGGAAGAAAATCATATCGTAGAGTTTACGATGAAATGTTAAGAAATAGTATAAAAAATATTTCTTGTAAATATTAATATTGGAAAGTTAATTAGTTTAAAAATATTTGTTCTTGCAGGTCAAGGAAAATCCGAAAGAGAAAGTTACGCGGACAATGCTTTGGAAGGCGGGATATATAAATAAGAAATCTGGACAAGTTCTTCCATCTGCGGCAAAAGCCTATGTAAGTATTTTTACTTTGGTATGAATTACTGATCAATTTGATTGCCATAAACATGAACTGCAATATTGAAGTATAATTTTGACAGTACAATTCATTTAGCATTATTTTGACAGTACAATTTGATTGTCATAAACAAGAACTGCAATATTGAAGTTTTTCTTGTTAAATATGAACTGTCAACCTAGGTTGTTAAATATGAGCAGTGCGTGCATGCACCTCCTTATTGTTAAATATGAGAAGTTCGTGCACCTCCTTGTTAAATATGCATCATGTTGTTTAATTGTGTGATACCATCTCTGTATTTGATTTGCAGTTTCGAGTCAGTAGAGTTTCGTCAGAGCATATTATATAGGTGGTCATTTTCTCTTCTTCGATTGTTACATTACCTATCAAAATTTGGTTTGAAACGTTGCCAAGTTCTTAAAACCATCTTAGTTGCCTTCAACTTCTACATGAAATTGAAGAGAGGATGGCCAAAAAATTGACATTGAAAATTTAGATCAGCTTGTACCCTTCCTGTAAGCTCCATGCATTGTTATATCTGAAGGGCTTCTGTTTGAACAAAACCTTCAGAAAACTATTACATGAATGAAAATGTTAGTACGAATTTAATAACAACTCTGGATGTTTTACTTCAGATGTAGGCAGTTACAGTTATGAGTAACTGTTTTGCCTTGAGTTGGATTTACTATGAATGTGCTGATCTGCATAACCTATATTTATATTCTATTTTTCAGCACAGTCAAGAATGGAAATTCGACTGTTTTTACTGTTTTTCTGGTCTTGCCTAGAGTTACAGTCAAGAATGAGTAACTGTTTCCATAACTTTTACTGTTTTTCTTGTTTTGCCTTGAGTTGGATTTACTGTTTTTCTTGTTTTGCCTTGAGTTGGAGTCAAGAATGTGTAACTGTTTCCATAACTTTTTTTTTTAATTTTAGGAGGAAAATTATCGACTGCTATACAGTAACAGTCATGCAGCCGTATATTCACTTTGCGGACACATTCATGTTAATAATATTGGTTTCTCTTCTTCTGTTTTTTTTGCAGTGTGTAAAATATTACAGTTCAAGAATTGCAAACGAATTGAAAACACTATAATTAGGAAAACAAACTTCAGGACCTTGAGTTTCATAAAGTAATCAAGTCGAGAATGAGTGACCGTTTCCATAAAGTTCAAAATTTGACATTGAAAATTTAGATCAGCTTGTACCCTTCCTGTAAGCTCCATGCATTGTTATATCTGAAGGGCTTTTGTTTGAACAAAACCTTCAGAAAACTATTACATGAATGAAAATGTTAGTACAAAGTTTAATAACAACTTTGGATGTTTTACTTCAGATGTAGGTAGTTAAAGTTATGAGTAACTGTTTTGCCTTGAGTTGGATTTACTATGAGTGTGCTGATCTGCATAACCTATATTTATATTCTATTTTTCAGCACAGTTAAGAATGGGAAATTCGACTGTTTTTACTGTTTTTCCTTTTTTGCCTTGAGTTACAGTCAAGAATGAGTAACTGTTTCCATAACTTTTACTTTTTTTCTTGTTTTCCTTGTTTTGCCTTGAGTTGGATTTACTGTTTTTCTTGTTTTGCCTTAAGTCACAGTAAAGAATGAGTAACTGTTTCCATAACTTTTTTTTCAATTTTAGGTGGAAAATTATCGACTACTATACAGTAACAGTCATGCAGCCGTATATTCACTTTGCGGGCACATTCATGTTAATAATATTGGTTTCTCTTCTTCTGTTTTTCTTTTTTTGCAATGTGTAAAATATTACAGTTCAAGAATTGCAAACGAATTGAAAACACTATAATTAGGAAAACAAACTTCAGGACCTTGAGTTTCATAAAGTAATCAAGTCGAGAATGAGTAACTGTTTCCATAAAGTTCAAGAATTTCATAAAGTTCAAGAATTTCTTGTTTTGCCTTGAGTTGCAGTCAAGAATGAGTAACTGTTTCCATAACTTTTACTGTTTTTCTTGTTTTGCCTTGAGTTGGATTTATTGTTTTTCTTATTTTGCCTTGAGTTACAGTCAAGAACGAGTAACTGTTTCCATAACTTTTTTTTTAATTTTAGAAGGAAAATTATCGACTGCTATACAGTAACAGTCATGCAGCCGTATATTCACTTTGCGGGCACATTCCTGTTAATAATATTGGTCTCTTCTTCTGTTTTTCTTTTTTTGCAATGTGTAAAATATTACAGTTCAAGAATTGCAAACGAATTGAAAACACTATAATTTGATTTAAACATAGCATCTCACATTGTAGATATGCATATCTCAAGTTGTAACAGCATATTGTTAGTTGAACTACATGCATGGTAGGTTCACATATGGGGTTTGACCAAAATTATTCCAATCTATACATGAACGTACATCTGTAGTTTGGTTTATAGCTTGAAAGTACAATGATGTTTCCAAACTCTCAAAATCTACATCTGTAGTTTGGTTTATAGTTTGGTTTATAGCTTGAAAGTACAATCTGTAGCCAAACATGTAGATTTTAGTTGAAATGCAGCAGTACATTTTCTTCTGAATGCAGGCACTTGTGGAGGAAGAGGAAGAAAACAGAAGTTGGAATGTAGCGTTAACGAGGAAGCAAACACATACGACCTTCACAATGATCCTACCTCTAAAGTTTTTGTCTCCGATAGAAAGAAAAACTATTGTCGTGGAATTAGCTCCACTTCCTCTGCAAAATAAGTAAAGTTGATGCAAGCTTCAAAAGCAATTGCCGATAAGAATAAAAAGGAAGATTTTCGTCAATGGTCATCGGAATTACAAAACCAAGTGGCAAATCAACTTGCAAATCAAGTGGCGAATCAAGTGTCGAGCCAAATCAATCAGGCCTTTAAATTATTTGCTTCATCTTTCTTAACTATGGTACCGGGGTTACAACATAACCTTAATGGTGGTAGGGTGATGCCTACGACTGAAACCGCTTCTAACTTGAATAAATCTCCTTCGAATATTGGAGTTGCTAATATTCCGTCAAATGATGTTGGATCATCTACAAGAGGTAAACAATTTGTAATGCTACTATCACAGGATACGAAGAAGAATGTAGGAAAAGTTTATATTGGAACACAAACTATGTGTCATTTCAGAGAGATAGTTCCAAATGTTGAGAAAGTTGTTTGGATAAAAGAAGTTTTAGAACCGGAAGCACCAATTTACGATGGTCCTCAAAATGGGCACCACAAGCTTTGTGAATTTCCAGACTGGGGTTTTGTGATATGGCCTGTGTTTTGTCTTTGCAATATCTAAAATTCTATTTATTAGTAGCTCGTGTTATATTGGATATTTAAAATTAGATATGAAATTGATTTTTTATAATTTGGATATGATATTGTGGTATTTTGAAATTGGAAAGTTTTTAGTTCATACTATAGTATTATCTAAAGATGATATTGTTGCATTTGAGATATGGAAGCATTTTAGACTTCATATTGAATTGATATGATGAATTATATATGATATGGACATCATTATTTATAAGATATTATATTCATTTGTTTTAAGAATTTAATATTAATTGTGCATAAAATAGTGTAAAAACATAATTTCAATTAGTAACACATATAAGTGTTACCAATATTTTGGATAACAACACTTATCTACGTTACAAACTTAAATGATAAGCAAAGCATTTTATGTATAACAACACATATACGTGTTACTAAATAATAATTTTCGAACATTTATAAGCGTTACCACATATTTCTGTACCAACACTTATAAGCGTTACCGTATATTTCTGTACCAACACTTATAAGCGTTACCGTATATTTCTGTACCAACACTTATAAGTGTTAGTAATACATACGTTCGTAACACTTATAAGTGTTACAAATTTGGCCGCTTCATTCCTCACAGTCCATTAGTGTTACAAATATGGCCAGCCTCTGCCCCCGGCCCTGCCCATAGAGAAAGTGTAACAACCCGCATATTTAACGATTTTATAATTAAATGATTTATTTAAGTATAGCGTCGTTAGTCGGATTTTGGGGTTCGAAATGTTACTTTCTGCAAACGGCCGAATTGGAGCTCGAAACCACTTCCATTGAGTTCAAAGCGTCGTTTGCGATCTTTTTGAGTATAATCTTTGATATGTTTGGAGTAAGTTGAATTTTGCTACTTTTTCTGGTTGGGCTTTAGCTTTGGTTTCAGCCTCAAACCCCACTTAACCCTCTAACTCAGCCCATCTCCTCCCATTCATTCATTCCTACTCCTCTTCACTTCTAAACTCAAGCTCCAACTGAAATGGGGGAAAGGAAGAGGAAATAGAAACTCCCAAGCCTTAGTTGCTCTTGATAATCCAAATTCTTGCTCCAAATTCAAAGAGAAGGATAGGTAAGCCTCTTCTCCATCTTCTCCATCTCTTCTCCTTTTCAATTTCAAAAAATATCCTAAACCTAATTTAGGAAAATATGTGTTTTATTCTTAGATTGAAGCTTGTTGAGTAAGAGTGAAGAGTGGTTAGCCTTTCCTTTGCATTTGAGCTTCTTCTTCTTGTTCTTGAGTTAAAAAGGTGAGTTTTGAACTCACATCTACTTCTTTTGATTTCATTGATGTTGGGTATGAATTCCTAACACCTTGTTCATATGCACTTGCATTTGGTTTGGGTTGAATTGGGGAATATTCCAATTTTTAGTGTTTTGGGTTCAAATCTTTGAAATCCTAACTTTGATGTTTTGATCATGTTTTGGTGATGCATCGAGGAACATATAGGGCCGGATTGTCGATTGGCATAAGCCCTAAGAGCCAATGTTCGTCCGATTGCATTTTGGAAGAGTTTGCTCTTCATATGAATAAGGCTGAAAAACAGCCCAGGTGTGATTCAGTCGACTGAAAACGCTGTTCAGTCGACTGAACCTGGAACCCGAAAGTTTCCAGGCATGATTCAGCCGACTGAAAACTCTGTTCAGTCGACTGAACCTGGAAATAGAAAGTTTCCAAAACCTGGAAAATTTCCAGGTATAGGGTCAGTCGGCTGAAAACTCTGTTCAGTCGACTGAACCTGCTGTTTCAGCCCACTTTGCCTTTTTAGGATTGAATTTCCAATTTGAATCGATTCATGATGATCCTATGTATGATTATCAATTGTTTTGACTTTGATGGTTCCTTTTAATTTTAATCCACGGGATTTTATAAAATAATCTCTCAAATCGCATTTAAAAGTTCGTTTCTCTAATTTATAAATTCTATTTAAAACACACACTTTCGCACTTCGAACGAAGTGGAAGGGTGATTAAATGGTTGGGCAAAACACGGACCATGAATCTGTGCGTTTATCTTTCCGATTAATCCTCGACCTATTCGATTGATTGTTTTGACCTTCGGGTTTGGTTTATCGATGATATGAGGTAAACTTTGTACTGCTTTGAGTGTGGAAGGGACTGACGGATAGTAAACCATTTAGTGCGAACGAGTGGTTATGGGACATACGTTAACACTTTTCGGATTCCTTTTCGAGAGTTGTGACACATTCCGCCAGTTAGTGGTGTCCAGTACTGGGTCTTCGACCTTCACCACTACGGCTTGTCGCCCTATAGTATCACTTCCGATGTTGGCCTTATGTGCCGCATGGGTGATATTGGGTTTGTGCCTTCGGGTTTGTCGCCCTGTATAGTTTCGCTCTGATGTTGGCCTTATGTGCCGCATGGGTGATACTTGGGTTTGGAGCCTTCGGGCTTATGGATCCTTGTTGTACAGTACTGAGCTCGAGCAATCATATGTTTCATTGATATTATATTCCCTTGGTATCGCCCATCGTGTTGGTCTGTTTGAGCCGCATGATGTATAACGATTACCTTGTGGAACTTGTATACCTTATTGGTATTTGTTATTTGCCATTCAGCTTGTTTTGGGATATTCGTATCCTTTGTTTCTATATGTTGCCGATGATATGAGGCTTGTTCTATATGTTTCATCTCTTGTTGATGATTATGTTATCTCCTCTGGAGATATTTGTTATACTGTATGACCTTGCAGGTTTATTATTGTTCAGTTTATCTAACTGATTTGTTTAGCTAGACTGACCCGGGTATTTTATACTCAGGTCAGACCGAGATGTTTCAGGTTAGGTGCTTTGGACTTAGCCTCTTTTGCTTCCGCATGGACTATTCCGCTGACTCCTTTTTGTCTTAGCTTTTTGTGTAGTCCTTTCTGTTATAACTCTGATATGTATTCTATTGACTCGTGTGTATATTGTGGTTTTCTATACCACTTGACATGTATTATTTTGTATACTCTGCTTTGTATCAGTATATGTGTGTATATGATGGTTTACTGTTCTGTGATGTATATTGCATTTGAGTTGTTATATTCTGTTCTGATAGATCCTCTAGCCGCCTCTGGTTTTGTTTTAAGTATTCATTGGACATGTCGATCTGCTTGGTAAGGCAATTGTCGATGTATTCAATAGATAATTAAAGCAAGGCCATAGATGGTCGCTCCTAAACAGCCTTATTCTCCGTGTTAGCAGACGGTATTATCTATTAATACTCTTTGCTAGCGTGGGTATAGAGGTGGGGCGTTACAGCTTGGTATCAGAGCTGGGTTCAGAACAAAATATGATAAACACAGAATAGAGCACATATTACGATACATCAGAGTGTGATAAGTGATACAAATCTTTGAATCATCGTGTGTCTCTATTCCTTCTACCATCAAAGGTTAGATAGGATTTGGGATTATGCCTAGGAATGCATTTAAATTCCGTAGTATTCCATATTGAATTATCTACCTTGGGAATAATCTTTACCTTATCTTAACTTTCAGCTTATGGCTGGAAGAGACGGAGGACGACGCTCGGATGCTGGGCAATCCAGTGGCTCACATCCGGACGGCGTCTATATGTCTGCCGATCAGTTTTTAGTGTGGTTTAGGAGCACGCAGCCTCCAGCTCCTACTCGAACATCTCCTCCATGCAAGTCCACCTTCGCACGTTTGTGCAGTGATTTTTCTCATCTTGGAGGGAAACCATTTAAAGGCTCTGAGATTGTTCTTGAGGTCCAAGCTTGGGTTCGCATGTACGAGCATGTTCTCTCTCGCATGGATCTTTCTGACGATGATAGGGTTCTTGTAACTTCTAGCTTATTGCAAAAGCGTGCCCTTGACTGGTACGAGCTTCTTTTAGCTGAATTTGATGAGTCTGCTCTTTCTTGGACTCAGTTTCGGGAACGATTCGAACTCAAGTTCGTTCCTGAATCTGAGAAAGCTTTGTTGTCCCGGCGCTTTCTTGAATTGAAGCAAGGGGATTCTTCCGTTTCTGAATATGTTGCATCTTTCGAAGCCTTATCTAAATATGGTCTTGAATTCATTAGCACCTCGTATAGGAAGAATCTGAAATTTGTATCTGGTCTTAAGAAATGTCTTAAGAAGTCTTTAATGCTCCAGCTTAAACTTTCCTATGAGGAGTTGGTTGATTCGGCACTTCATCTCGAAGCCTTCGAGAAGGAGTGTGATTGTGGGAATGATGTTGAGGTTCGTAAGAACGCCAACAAGAGGCAGTTTCCATTCGATAAGCGGAAATTTTTCCCTTCCAAGAAGAAAAAGCCTGTTGAATCTGATCCTCAGTCTCAGTCTCAGTCTGTTGGAACACCTTCCACTCGGAAGTGTTTCAATTGTGGTTCCCCTGATCATGTGATTCGAGCTTGCCCTATGCCTCTCTTCTGCCACTATTGCAAGAAGGAAGGCCATCGTATTTTCACTTGTCCTATTGTTCCGAAAAATCCTTTATCTAGCAAGCTAAAGATAACGGATGATTCTGGAGGTTCTTCTCGGGGAAAAGGTACATCTCCATTTTTTTTAAAAGTTCTATTGTATTCGAGTTCTCTTCGATATGGGTGCTTCACATTTTTTTTCCGTATCGAAGAAGCTCTTCGATGATTTATCTTTGGATATTTCTTGTATGGTTACTTCTTTGAGAATTGCGAATCCGAATTGGTGGATCCGCAACGCTCAATTTGCTTGTATTAATGTTGAGATTGTTTTATGAGATTTTTCTTTCCGAGCCAATTTGCATGTTATGCGTTGCTTAGGCTTCGGAATTGACATTTTTGAAAGGATTGACTTAATTATTATGAAGCCATATCCTATATCCCGAGTGGACTATTCATCCTCGACATTTTCAATCTGTTAAACAGATTTCTGTCTTCCTTTGTGATTTCGATTTCCAATTTGATGGCATCATTTTTCTTTAAGTCCTCATGATGAGGAAAGTGTGGTTTCTCTCATTCTTGTAGTTTGAGAATTTTCTGATATTTCTGGTCTTGTCTTAGGATTATCACCTAAGCAATCTTTTGAGTAGTATTAAGGTCTTTTTAGCTCGACCTTACCACTAGTTTTCATTTGGCTACGAGTTGCGGAAGTTAGCACTCCACTTACCGCATTCCGCACTCGTTGTAATTCTTAAATGATTTGTTATGTCATTCAGTTTGTCTAGCTCATTTCATCCATATTATGAATCGAGTATTCTGTGAATATCTCGATGATTCCATTTTGGTATTTATTGATTTTGGATGGAAAATAGCAATTTAAAGAATTTTGCAAATCTTTTTCATAAGATTTATTATAAGTATAATTGGATTTTTGTTCTTCAAACGAACAAAGAATATTTTTAAAAGTTTTTAGAAACATGTTTATCATATAGAAGATGATTTTGTGATTGTATTGCCCATTGAGTGCTTTAAGAATTCTGGTCGATGCGCTTGATCAACGTTATCGATAGGAATTTCCTAAACGCTTTGATGAGACAATCAGGCACAGTAAATTGATTTGGAATAAGTAAATTTTTCTTGAAAGATTATTATATAAAGATAATTGTAATTTTGAAAGTCTTAGCTTTTTGGGAAAGAAAATTAATTTAAAAAGAACTCTTTCTTTTCGATATCCCTATTCTTGTTATTCCCGTAGGGAACCAATGCTTTATCTTTTGTACCAATGCTAATCGTATTGGTTTGGATGCCGTTCACTTGCAAAAGAGAACGTGCTATCATTTATTCTTCTAAATAGTTATAGCCTATCGAGACTAGATATGCCACTCATGATTTAGTGCTCGTGGCTATTGTTTTCGTCTTTTGTATTTTGCATCATTACTTTTGGGTGAGGGATTTTGCTCTCCTCACCAATCACAATTTTGAAATGTTTATTTTCTCATAGGGAACCTAGTGTTGGTTCGAGTTCCTTGCATCTTATGATCTTGATATTCTTTTTATTCCCGAAAAGAGGATCGTGTTGCCAATGCATTTGGTTGTAAGCAGCAAGTGATTGTTTCTTTGTTGACGTCCGAATGGAATGATCTTTTTACCAAGTTCATCGAAAGTTTTGTTGTACTTCATTTTGTTGAGCTTTGGTTCATTTGATGTATTGTTTGTACCACGTCGGTGTTCCAAATTATTTTGAGCTTAGGAATCCATAGAATTCTCTGAGCAATCAAGTTCGGACTTATCCCTTCGTGCACTTTATGGTGAACTTCTTATTCTGTTATTCTTTTGTGCTAGTATGTTTGTGGGAGTTGGGAGAATCACCTACCTCTTGTAGGGTTCTCCTACAATAGTAGTTTTCAGCCTAGTGTTGGCATGGCTCCTTTCGAAGCTTTATACGGAAGGCCATGTCAATCACCTTCTTGTTGGTTGGAATCTGGGGAGAAGATTATTCTTGGTCCAGATTTTGTTCGTGATTCTTCCGAGAAGATTGATCTTATCTGGTTGAGAATGAAAGAGGCACAGAGTCGCCAGAGGTCCTACGCGGACAACCGTAGGAAGCCTCTCAAGTTCTCGATCGGTGATCTTGCTTTTATTCGTGTTTCTCCTTTGAAAGGGGTTATGCGTTTCAGTACGACTGGGAAATTGGCTCCTCATTATATAGGACCGTTTTCTATTACTGAACGTATTGGCCCTGTGGCTTATAGAGTTTCACTTCCAGCTCATTTATCTGGTATTCATGACGTGTTTCACGTCTCTCAACTTCGGAAGTGTCTTCGGGAGTCGGATTCTGTTATTACTTCTCCTGATTTGCAAGAGCTTGGGGTCTCACCGGACTTATCTATTGTACAACAACCTATTCGCGTGCTTGACACGGAGGTGCGACACCTTCGAAACAAGGACGTGCCGCTCGTTAGGGTTCAATGGTCCGCTAATCCCAACGACTGTACTTGGGAAACCAGAGAGTTTATCGAGCGATCCTATCCGGGTTTTCTATCTTTGGTTTGAAACGGTGAGAATGTCTTTTCATCTCAAGCTTATTTCCTTTTCTTTTGAATGTTGTATGTATGTAGTTGTTACAAATATCGTCTCTAGAAATTGCGGGGACGCAATTTTGTAAGGAGGGGAGATCTGTAACAACCCGCATATTTAACGATTTTATAATTAAATGATTTATTTAAGTATAGCGTCGTTAGTCGGATTTTGGGGTCCGAAATGTTACTTTCTGCAAACGGCCGAATTGGAGCTCGAAACCACTTCCATTGAGTTCAAAACGTCGTTTGCGATCTTTTTGAGTATAATCTTTGATATGTTTGGAGTAAGTTGAATTTTTCTACTTTTTCTGGTTGGGCTTTAGCTTTGGGTTCAGCCCCAAACCCCACTTAACCCTCTAACTCAGCCCATCTCCTCCCATTCATTCATTCCTACTCCTCTTCACTTCTAAACTCAAGCTCCAACTGAAATGGGGGAAAGGAAGAGGAAATAGAAACTCCCAAGCCTTAGTTGCTCTTGATAATCCAAATTCTTGCTCCAAATTCAAAGAGAAGGATAGGTAAGCCTCTTCTCCATCTTCTCCATCTCTTCTCCTCTTCAATTTCAGAAAATATCCTAAACCTAATTTAGGAAAATATGTGTTTTATTCTTAGATTGAAGCTTGTTGAGTAAGAGTGAAGAGTGGTTAGCCTTTCCTTTGCATTTGAGCTTCTTCTTCTTGTTCTTGAGTTAAAAAGGTGAGTTTTGAACTCACATCTACTTCTTTTGATTTCATTGATGTTGGGTATGAATTCCTAACACCTTGTTCATATGCACTTGCATTTGGTTTGGGTTGAATTGGGGAATATTCCAATTTTTAGTGTTTTGGGTTCAAATCTTTGAAATTCTAACTTTGATGTTTTGATCATGTTTTGGTGATGCATCGAGGAACATATAGGGCCGGGTTGTCGATTGGCATAAGCCCTTAGAGCCAATGTTCGTCCGATTGCATTTTGGAAGAGTTTGCTCTTCATTTGAATAAGGCTGAAAAACAGCCCAGGCGTGATTCAGTCGACTGAAAACTCTGTTCAGTCGACTGAACCTGGAACCCGAAAGTTTCCAGGCATGATTCAGTCGACTGAAAACTCTGTTCAGTCGACTGAACCTGGAAACAGAAAGTTTCCAAAACCTGGAAAATTTCCAAGTATAGGGTCAGTCGACTGAAAACTCTGTTCAGTCGACTGAACCTGCTGTTTCAGCCCACTTTGCCTTTTTAGGATTGAATTCCAATTTGAATCGATTCATGATGATCCTATGTATGATTATCAATTGTTTTGACTTTGATGGTTCCTTTTAATTTTAATCCATGGGTTTTTATAAAATAATCTCTCAAATCGCATTTAAAAGTTCGTTTCTCTAATTTATAAATTCTATTTAAAACACACACTTTCGCACTTCGAACGAAGTGGAAGGGTGATTAAATGGTTGGGCAAAACACGGACCATGAATCTGTGCGTTTATCTTTCCGATTAATCCTCGACCTATTCGATTGATTGTTTTGACCTTCGGGTTTGGTTTGTCGATGATATGAGGTAAACTTTGTACTGCTTTGAGTGTGGAAGGGACTGACGGATAGTAAACCGTTTAGTGCGAACGAGTGGTTATGGGACATACGTTAACACTTTTCGGATTCCTTTTCGAGAGTTGTGACACATTCCGCCAGTTAGTGGTGTCCAGTACTGGGTCTTCGACCTTCACCACTACGGCTTGTCGCCCTATAGTATCACTTCCGATGTTGGCCTTATGTGCCGCATGGGTGATATTGGGTTTGTGCCTTCGGGTTTGTCGCCCTGTATAGTTTCGCTCTGATGTTGGCCTTATGTGCTGCATGGGTGATACTTGGGTTTGGAGCCTTCGGGCTTATGGATCCTTGTTGTACAGTACTGAGCTCGAGCAATCATATGTTTCATTGATATTATATTCCCTTGGTATCGCCCATCGTGTTGGTCTGTTTGAGCCGCATGATGTATAACGATTAACTTGTGGAACTTGTATACCTTATTGGTATTTGTTATTTGCCATTCGGCTTGTTTTGGGATATTCGTATCCTTTGTTTCTATATGTTGCCGATGATATGAGGCTTGTTCTATATGTTTCATCTCTTGTTGATGATTATGTTATCTCCTCTGGAGATATTTGTTATACTGTATGACCTTGCAGGTTTATTATTGTTCAGTTTATCTAACTGATTTGTTTAGCTAGACTGACCCGGGTATTTTATACTCAGGTCAGACCGAGATGTTTCAGGTTAGGTGCTTTGGACTTAGCCTCTTTTGCTTCCGCATGGACTATTCCGCTGACTCCTTTTTGTCTTAGCTTTTTGTGTAGTCCTTTCTGTTATAACTCTGACATGTATTCTATTGACTCGTCTGTATATTGTGGTTTTCTATACCACTTGACATGTATTATTTTGTATACTCTGCTTTGTATCAGTATATGTGTGTATATGATGGTTTACTGTTCTGTGATGTATATTGCATTTGAGTTGTTATATTCTGTTCTGATAGATCCTCTAGCCGCCTCTGGTTTTGTTTTAAGTATTCATTGGACATGTCGATCTGCTTGGTAAGGCAATTGTCGATGTATTCAATAGATAATTAAAGCAAGGTCATAGATGGTCGCTCCTAAACAGCCTTATTCTCCGTGTTAGCAGACGGTATTATCTATTAATACTCTTTGCTAGCGTGGGTATAGAGGTGGGGCGTCACAGAAAGTGTGACTTGGCCTTCCCTAGGTGATAATCCTACTGAAAATGGGGGTTGTGATGCTGGACCATCACGCGTAGGAGTTCCTACAGATTCTAAAGAGGATGATTCTGAACCCTGTGCACCTTTGATTAGGAACCAAAACCAGGGTGCTCTGCTCGGTATTTAATTATGTTTATTTTTATTGTGGCTTCCTTGTTTTCCTCCTCCCCCCTACGAATATTCTAGGGCAAGATGCCAGGAGGAAGCTATGATGGTCTCTCCTTTGCCGCCCACCGAAATAGTAGTCGATGCTTCTTGCTCTGTGATTCATGTTGATGAAGAGTCCCCAATTAGCGAACGAGCGAGGACCGAAGTGGCAAAGGAGGAGGGACCAATGAGGGTGTAGGAGGAGAGGAGCCCACGGTGGATGAAACGGGGTGGCTCATGGCGAAGCTTATGAAGACGATGTTGATGTTTCCATGTATCGTGGGCTTAATGCAGAGGATGAAGAGAAAGTTGGGATGATTTCCATGCGGATCAGTCTGGGATATGACAAGGATGGCTTGGACAGATATAACATCCCTTAGTTGGAAAGGAATTATAAGTCCCACATCGTGAAATATGCCCGTGAAGTGGGTGCTTATATATTAAATCCTTCTCCATAGAATAGAGACGAGGCCCTTTGAGGAACAAAACCCCACATCTTGGCTTGGCCCATGAGGCGAAATTGTCTAAGTTGCGGACAATATCTTCGTCAAGTAAGGAGCGGGCTGTTATAGTGGCATCGGAGCCATTACCCAGTTGGATTTGTGGCCTGTGCATCGACCACAACGCCTGGGTAAGTTGTTCGTGAGCCAACGAGGATGTTGGGCTCTAAAGGGGGAGATTGTAAGACCCATTAGTTAGAAAGGAATTATTAGTCCCACATCGTGGAAAAGCCTATGAAGTGGATGCTTATATAATAAACACTTCTCTTTAGAATAGCGACAGGGCCTTTTGAGGAACAAAACCCCACTTGGCCACAAGCTCACATTACTAAGCTCGACTGCGGACATTGGCAAAAGCCGGTTGATATTAGTAATCACTATATTGAATGACAAGGCAACATCACAATAGTTTTATAAAAATTGAGAATTTGTGAAGATAAGCATATAGTTTCGATGATGTTTTCATATATGATGATTAAATAAAGTTTTGGGACCTTAAGGTATGTATATGTGTGTGTGCACACTATTGCTAGAGATCTATTTTGTATGTGGTTGCGAACTTGGGTCGACCGCTAATTCATTTATTCGTGTGCGTGCGAGATGTTTGCCTTCGTCTCTGCCTACGTTCCAGTGTTTGGTATTGAACTCCGCTATGCTTTAGATTTTCAATTGCACAGCCTATGTATAAATGAACCTTTGAAAGCTTTAACAATTTGAACTGTCATAAATGGACCGGTCACGTCCTTCTCCTTCAGGGACGTACGAGTATAATGAAGTATGTGCTTTTCCTCAGCCTCCATTGCCTTGCTTTGCTGTGTTCAAATAATATGTGTTTGATGTTGTATATAGTTTATGTTTGATCAGTGTATTTTAATGAATATATTATAAATGGCTTCTTTAATTTGTGTATTTTTTTTTGCTGCACCTAGTTGTTTGCTCTTAAAGTTTTAGTCTTGCTGTTGCTAATAATTGGAAAGGTGATTTTATATTACAATATATTTCATCTAACTGCTTTGCGCAGACACCTATGTAGTGCAATTGGGTAATAGTTGCTTGATCCATCCTATGTTGTTTATCTGTTTCTCTTACTATACATAAGAACTCAAATTATCTATATATAATAGAAACTTGATAAATTAACTATGCAAATTTAGTTGTATTATCCTAATGGTTTTAATATTTGTGATATAAATTAGTGTGAGATTAGAATATGTAAATAAGTAACATTAATACATAAATACAAAAATTACATAAATTTGCATGAGCAGTTGCTCATGCATTTACAGGTGCTTGCGTGTTCTTTCCTGTAGGCAAAATTATGCATGTGAATATGCAAATTAGTGGTTTGTGTCCACATATTAATTTATATAACAATATACCAAAGAAGTCAAACTTTCACTGCACTAAAATAGTGATTTTGCAACATTTTCTATTTGTTCATTTCCAACACTTATAAATGTTACAGCCTACGGACAATAAAAAAGTGTCAGGATACCTAAAAAAGTGTTAGGAAATATAAATAATGTTTTTTATAAACTTTCCAACACATCAGTTATAATTTACAACACAAAAAAATGTTAGAACAGTTGGTAATTTGTAAATAACTCACTAAATTGGACCCTTATGTAATCTTTTATATGTTGCATTTTCTCACGTTTTCCCCTTCCATCACCACTGTCGACCGCATAATTTTTAATTCGATTAGGGTTACCCTCGCGCACTCCATCGCCATTTTCTAACGCTTTCCTATTTCCATTCCCTCACGAGCGTCGACAGATCAAAACTTTGGCCATTCGCGCATCCTCCAAGCTACCAGACATCTAACACCGAGCGACTTAATTTAAGACTAGGGTTCCCCTTTTCAGTTAGCGCGTCATCTCCAAGCAACATCGACCAGAGGCTCTTGCAACTTCAGGCTTTACCGACCAGACCTGACATCGACGTCATCTCTCTAGGCGACTTTGGCATCTTAGGTTCGATTTCGATTTCGATTTTTTATATTGGTTATGTTCATAGTAATGACGTGGAGATGTGTTATGTTCAATGTGTTATATATTGGTTAGGTTCAATGTTCAGGCATAATTTTTAATTGCATTTTTATATTGGTTAGGTTCAATGTGTTATGTTCAGGCATAATTTTTAATTGATTAGGCTATTTGTACATGCTCATGCTTTAATATGTAAATGCGATAGGGAGGAAATTTGTTTCTAAAATCCAAAATATATTGCTTTCTAAATTTTTTGGTGCCAAGTGCAACATGAAAATCAAAAATTAGTTGCCTCGGAGAGTAATACATGGCATCAGTACTAATAAAACATATGAAAACACAAAAAATTAATTTAGTATTGTATGGGTTAAGGTCTGTCAGGTATAATTCTGATTGAAGTTAATCTATGGGGAAAAAAATGTATGGATGATAATGGAGAAGTGTAAACCTATTTTGCAGAGAATGATATATCTAATAATGAACACGCGGAATACCTTTTTAGCTATTATACAGTAATTGGCCACCAAAAAATGTAACATTGATGGGTTTGTTGGAAAAAAAAGAAGCAAGACTAGTTTGTTTTAAATTCATACAGTGCAGAAACATATAAGTTGATGCTGCTATAATGCAGCTGCATGCTGGCTACCGCAATATGCGTCAGCTAAAAAAAAAAGTTAAACAATAAATTTTTTTTATTATTATATTAAGTTCACACAAAGAAAAATTTGAAGTGCTTTAAACTTGAAGATAAACATGAATAATTTTGTGATATCGACAATTGAAAATTTGTTAGAAAATTGGAAATTAAAGATGCGATGTTGTTTGTTTAGTTTAAAGAATGTGAATGCGTTGCTTCTATATATATGTATGTATATGTATGATCTTATAAGGTTTGTTTGAGTTAAGCATATGTACAAGAATTATATTGGTTAAGTTTGTATGAAAAATATCTAAAAACTAATTTTTTTTGAAAATACAAAAATAAAGAAATGGAAAGAAATGGAAAGTTAGGAATTTGATTTTCTTTGTTTTTTTTCATAAAAAAAAGAAGCTAGCAACAGTTTTCCATTAAATGGAATTGTGGTTCCGTGTTGCATGATATATCACTAAGAGTTATTTTGAATGAAATCTGCATTACTATCAACAAATTAGTTAAAAATAAACACAACTAATTCTTATAAACATGGTCTAGAATTCATTGGTGAACTTACCACAAACTATATGCCAATATGATTTGTTTGTTTTGCTTTGAAACATCTATTTTTGAATTGATCTTAATCATATACAATAATAATGATAATGAACATGATACACTATTTGCATATATTTTTACTTAGCAATTGCAAACCAAATTCTATAACTATACATGTTGCTGTTATATTACAAACCAAATTAAAAGTTTGATGTTACACAAAATTAAAAGTTCTTCATAGTCTAAATGTTATGTGAATTCAGTTCTTCTAAAAAGTTGCTAAAGGTCCAACAATGAGTACTTTGAAACATAAAAAAGCTAAAACATTTTGAAAGTTGTTATTTATTTATTAGGCATGTAATATTTATACATGTTATTTATTGGTGGTGTATATGAATGAAATTGTACTCATATTTCTGTTGCGAACTTTTTATTTTCTCCTCACTTTTGATGGCTTATTTTGGTTTAATGAGTTTACCATGTTACTTTTTTGGTACATGTTAAAGATATAATTACCATTATTTTCTTTATAATCACTAATCTGTGGATAACCACTTAGGAAGCATAGAAAATTAAGTATAAGCAGTCAGGTATGTAAACCTAAGACGCACATATTTCTATGTGCTACATTTACTATAGATTTGTTTTTTTCCTAATAATGGGTATTGCTTCTACATTGATAGTTTAGATTTGTTGTTGCATTGTCATGCTAACTGTTTGATGGTAGATAAAATGTTTTCTCATCTTGAAAAGTTTTCCATGTTAACTGCTCGGTTTTTCAACGGTAGAACCACAATCCATTCAAAACTATGCACCGGCACTCGTTTCAACACCTGCATGTTCACTATTCCAACACCAGTCCACAATTTTGAAGTTGTAGGTTGCAGTTGCTCATAGTTGCTCCAATAGATTACTATCAACACCACTGCATTTGTCCTACACGTATGGCTATAACACCCTTAGACTACAGTCATTTTGAATTTAAGTCTTATTAATTTCAATTTCAATCTTGTTAAGTAAAAATATATGAAAATAATTCTTTTGTAGTACTTTGTTAAGTAAAAAATGTATTGTTCAACGCAAAGTGACAGTAGAACAAGAAAGGTTTGTGAACACAAGCCAATGGGCATTTACCGGACTAGGCTTTGAATGTAACAGATAAAGTTTTACTAGTTTTGATATTTAAACAAGAAGTTAGGCAGCAATAAAGGCATTAACTGTAACAGTTTCATCAAGCAGACTTGTAACATTTTAGATTCAATTTTTTTTGGAACAATGAATTTTTTTGCCCTCACGACAAGACATTTTGGTTGCTTCTATTATATGTTTCATATTAAAGTCTATAAATTTAGTGTTTAACATTATTAGTACCACTAATTATTTACTTCAAAGGTTATAAAGGAAAAACAAGACGTGTGTTAAAATTAGTGAGCTGATTTGGACATGCGTTAAATTTAATGAATTGATTTTTTGATTTGGGGGATTTTTCGAGAGAGTTGGGTGTTATTGAATATTTCTAAATAATTATAGACGATACAATCGACAACTGTTTATAACTGTTACTCAATACAAACTACGGGTGATATGAATGTTTTGATTTTCTTTGTTGCTTCAGTGGATTTTGAGAATGAGAAGCGCTGGCTTTGAATTTTAGTATCTTGCATTAATATTGTATTAAGTGGCACGCTGACTCTCTTCTATCCCTAGGTTTTACTTATATTTATTGTATAAAAATATTGGTTTAGAAATGGTTGAAGTTAGATTCGTTCTATTAATGTTTTTCGGCTTAGTAGGTTGCTGGCTATCTATTAATAAGTATGATAGGCGTAAATACACTTATATTGACTTTATTAGATTTTGTTTTAGAAATTGAACGATCATGTGTTTATTGCAAATATTATCAGGTTTTGATTTTAATTTTAGTATCATATGTTGTTTATTACAGAGAGTACATTTAAGTTTCTCATTTTGCAAAACTAGAACTTAAGTACTAAATCGTAAAAAGCTAAAGAAGAAATACTCTAATTTTAACTCCATAATATATACAAAATTTAATCAACTACAGCGAAGACATGCTTATTTGTCAGTAATAATTACATGAGCATAATATCAACATTAATGAAATTCAACATACAATAAGAAACTTACTTAACAAGCTTAATTTGATCTTCAAGGTATCTATTAATAAGATATTTTCTTCGTAAGGGTATCATTATATCTTCCTCATGGCAGCAACATATTTCATGGGTTGTTATATTTTCCTCTCTTTTAATGTTGCTTCCTGAACACCTTGCTTCAATTTTTGCATTTTATTTGCTTGCTTGCTTAGTTATTGCTTGTAGATAATATGTGCTAATTGGTATGTGGACAATCTAATTGATCTGCATTGAATGCCAATTCTAGAAACTGACAAGCAACAAACATTTTTTTTTTTTTTTGGTTTTTTATCCCGTCGTTCTTTTTTACACAAAAATAAATTAACTAAATTTTTTTTATAAAAAGGGATAGAAAGAAAGAAAAAAAGAATTTCCTTGAAACATTCGTCCATCTGGGATAGTTTAGGATATAGTGTAAAGATATAATCAGTAATCACTCTCTTTGCCAGGAGTTTGACTACAAGGGTTGGACGATAAACTATGGGTTGAGACCATTGTAGAAGATGGCTTGTATTATTCTTTGAATCTACTATAAGTAGAAAATATAAGCATACTTAAAAAGTTTATTTGTTTATTTACTGCAACTATACATGGACTTTTTATTTCCATGAACTCACTGCAAATACGATTACAAGCAATTGCAATTGAAAATAGTTGGGTTTAATTGACACACTGCTCATGCATTTTTCTTTGCAAATCTATATGGCACTAACGTAATATTATATATTACTATAGTTATGACAGAACAAACGTCAAGAGGGTGGATTAAAAATCCATGTAGAAATGAGGATGAATATAAGCAAGGTGTTCAAAACTTTATCAACTTTGTAAAGCAAAACTCACCACAAGATATCCAGTTATGTGTGTGTCCTTGTAAGAAGTGTAAAAACTCCAAAAACATCTCAGTAGAAACAGTTGAGAAACACTTGATATTTTTTGGTATGCTTTCGACATATGATGTTTGGTTCTTTCATGGAGAGAAAAACAATGCTACAGCACAAACGACTCGTACATCAGATTCCGCCCAAGAGTTTCCTATTCTAGACCAAATGCAAGTAGAAGAGCCTATTGAGGGCACTCTAGGAAATCTCATTAATGATGCATTTAGAGTGCATGATATGCCACAGGCTAGCGGTGAAGCGAACTTTGAAGAGATACATGTTCAGAAAGTGTACCATGAATACCGAAGCAAAGAAAATGAGAAAATATATCCTTCTTGTGAAGATAAACTTACAACTTTAGGTGTAATGGTTGAGCTTCATAACTTTAAAAAAGAATTTAACTGGTGAGGAAATAGCATTACAGAATTGTTGAAATTATTTAAAAAATGTCTTCCAAAAGAAAATACATTACCCGACAAGTATCCCACCATAAAAAAAATGTTAAAAGATTTAGGAATAAAGGTAAAAAGCATTCATGCCTACGAAAACGATTGCATGTTACTTTGAAAAGAGAACGCTAACATAGTAGAATGTCCTCATTGTCATACACCAAGATTTAAAGATAAGGCAGATGCGTTAGGCATTAAAAAAATGACAACCCAACCGAGGAAAGTTCTAAGACATTTCCCTATAATTCCAAGGCTGACTAGATTGTACACTATACCGTGGATAGCTCGTAAAATGCAGTGGTATTAGCATGCTGATCCCTCTTGGAATTTCATACGCCATCCCGTTGACTCGGCCGAATGGAGATCAATCAAATGTAAGTGGCCAAAATTTACAAATGAAGGACATAATATATGGCTTGGTATCGCTAGTGATGGATTTAATCCGAACAGGGTTCTCCCTAATAATTACAGTTGTTGGCCCGTATATATGCTTCCTTATAACCTACCCCCTTCGTTATGCATGAAATCACAATTTCAAATGCTAAGTTCATTAATTCCTGGACCGAAAGCACCAAGTCAAGACATTGATGTATACTTAGAACCTCTTGTTGATGAGTTGAAGAAACTTTGGACGGAAGGAGTGGCTTCTTTTGACATGGACAAGGGACAAATGTTTACAATAAAGGCAATACTATTATGGGGAATCCATGACTTACTAGCATTTGGAAATTTATCTGGTTGCATGACACATGATTATAAAGCATGTCCAGTTTGTGTTATGGATACCGAGTCAGAGTACATTGGTAACAAGGTTGTTTATCCAAAGTATAGAAGATTTTTGAAGGATGACCATCCATATAGATTAGTAAAACATGGATGGTATAAGGATACCGAAGACAAAGAATCGCCAACAAGGTTAAGGGGACCACCCCTTTTGGAAAAGCTTAATTGTATAAAATATTTTCCAGAAAAATTACCAAAGAATAAGAAGCGAACGATATATGAAGCGACCGATAAAAGTTTCTTTACTGCTGGACATGGTGATATAGAAAGATTGTCTTGGTATAAGAATTCAAATGTTTGACAAGGGAAATCAATCATCTAAGTTGGCATGAGACAAGATTCATAAAATGAAATGTTTTCAAGTTCAAAAAGATGCCAAACTTCCATCGTTTCTTGGGACAAGATTTGGCAGCCTTGTTACTATTCAACCACCTACTTTGCACATAAAAAAACATTCGAGTATCACATTTTTATGCAATACTTGCTTCCTATAATGGTTCAACATGCATAACCAAAGCTTCGTGAGTTATGACGAGCTATTTTACAAGTGAGTTTGTATTTTAACATAATATGCTCGAAATTTTTAGTTCGAGAGCATGTTCAAGCTGCCAAAGATATGATTTCTGAGGCATTGTGTGTGCCAGCACATTATTTTCCTATAGAAATCTATGATATAAGTGTTCATCTTATGGTGCATCTAGCTGACCAAGCTTTGCTATGCGGACCTACAAACTATATATGGACGTATCCATTTGAAAGGCGAGATATTATTTTTACAAGGTTTGTGTACATTATTTCAAAATGACAATTTCTAAATATATGTGCATGTGTACATGTGTGTAGGCTATGAAAGAATGCAAAAATATACCTAGTAATAAACGCTAAATAGAAGGATCAATCGTTGAAGCATATCTTGTTTCAGAATCAGTTAGATATGCAATGGAATATATGTCAAACCTACGCGATGGAAATCATAGTTCTACACAAGCATCCTTTTTAGATGATGGTTATCATATATATATGAACGCCCCATCATTGAAGGCAAATATATAAGCTAACTAGGATGCAACGTGTTCAAATTCGAAGGTGGATACTTTTCAAAATCGATGTTCAAGAGAGAGATGAATATTATAGGTATGATTTTTCTCCATATTATGATAAATACCGATGACATAAAATAGCGAATGTATTCACATTATAATATCTAATTTGTAGTGCATATCGCTCTTCTTTAGAAGGTGTGTCTCGTGGTAAAAGAAAAGTTACCACAGTGGCAAAAGTAGTTGTACAAACTGAATTTGTTGATTGGTTGCACAAAAAAGTAAGTTATTTCAATATGAAAATTGTAGGTTTTGTTCCTATTATGTTAGTCATGCAAATTTGTTTGTTCCTGACAGCTATTAGAAGAAAAATGCATGAATACAATGTTGTGGCAATATGTTAGTGGTCCAAAGTGGGAAGCTAAAAGCTATCTCAAGTATAGAGTGAAAGGATTTATATTCTCGCCTCAACGTTATGACGACACTATTTTGACCCAAGATAGCGGTGTTTGCATGAATGCAATCGCCACATTTGTTGCAAGTGCAAAAGATATAAATCCTACAGACGATGACACTACTTGGTATGGTATCATTAAAGATATCACAGAAGTCGATTATTATGATTCTCAACATGTAGTATTCTACTGTGACTGGATAAACATCGCGGATAAGATAAATGATTGTAAGATTTGTACCAATTCACATTTGTTGATGGTGAACTTGAAAAATCTTAAAAATTCTAATGGAGAGTATGATGAGCCAGCTATTCTAGTACCCGAAGCAGGTCAAGTTTTCTATGTAAAAGACACTTAAAATCCTGATTGGTCCATTGTTCGACGTTCTCCGGAGCGCATGACAGACAACATAGATGACTACACAATACCGACCGATTTTCAGTCTGTTATGAAAGAACAAGCCAACTTAGGACCATTATTGAAATGTGTTGAAATGAAATAGATATCATTTTAAAATGAATATTTGTGTTGTTTGATATACTTGGTACTTGGTAAACTAGCATATGAGTTTATGAACGTACATGCTCATGTTATTTGATATATTTTTATTCACAGTTTACTTCAAAACAGTCAAGGCCATGATTGAAATGACATTTTAAGTTTCATTGTATACTAAAATCTTTTTTATGCAGGTCTAAATGTCGAACAATTGCAATGCGAGTGCATCTAAAGGTACAAATGTAGAGATTGAAGCATATAATCCTCCTCATGCAAGTGATAAAAAATACTTAATAACTGTTGATCTTGAAGGTGTTAAAGGTAAAGATGAAGCTAAATGGAGCTCCAGATGCGGAGCCCTAATTCGTTGTCATATACCGATTGGCTATGACGAGTGAGAAATGTAGATGATTATAACAAGAACATTTTGTAGCAAAAGCTATTGGTATGTCACGAATTCATCTTACTTAGTCGTTTATGTTTTGCACAAGATTTATCCGTAGTACTAAAATTTCTTTGTTAAATAGAATGAATTTGACATGGATATAGATCCCGATCTAGCTCGGCCAATTTTAGAAAAAACTTTTCCACGATATTGTGGTACGGTAAAGTCTACTTTACGGAATAAATTGCTCTGAGTCGGAGGAACCGCCATACCTAAGAATATTGATATTACTAAATGTCCCGCGGACATTGACAGAGTATGGTGGGAAAAGTTTATATATAATGAATATTCAGATTAAAAAAAGTGCAATGTAGGAAAAACGCCGAAGCCAAAGCTAAAATTACTATCACTCATACACTAGGAAGAAAATCATACCATAGAGTTTACGATGAAATGTTAAGAAATAGTATAAAAAATATTTCTTGTAAATATTAATATTGAATAGTTAATTAGTTTAAAAATATTTGTACTTGCAGGTCAAGGAAAATTCGAAAGAGAAAGTTACGCGGACAATGGTTTGGAAGGCGGGACATATAAATAAGAAATCTGGACAAGTTCTTCCATCTGCGGCAAAAGCCTATGCAAGTATTTTTACTTTGGTATGAATTACTGATCAATTTGATTGCCATAAACATGAACTGCAATATTGAAGTACAATTTTGACAGTACAATTCATTTAGCATTATTTTGACAGTACAATTTGATTGTCATAAACAAGAACTGCAATATTGGAGTTTTTCTTGTTAAATATGAACTGTCAACCTAGGTTGTTAAATATGAGCAGTGCGTGCATGCACCTCCTTATTATTAAATATGAGAAGTTCGTGCACCTCCTTGTTAAATATGCATCATGTTGTTTAATTGTGTGATACCATCTCTGTATTTGATTTGCAGTTTCGAGTCAGTAGAGTTTCGACAGAGCATATTATATAGGTGGCCATTTTCTCTTCTTCGATTGTTACATTACCTTTCAAAATTTGGTTTGAAACGTTGCCAAGTACTTAAAACCATCTTAGTTGCCTTCAACTTCTACATGAAATTGAAGAGAGGATGGCCAAAAAATTGACATTGAAAATTTAGATCAGCTTGTACCCTTCCTGTAAGCTCCATGCATTGTTATATCTGAAGGGCTTCTGTTTGAACAAAACCTTCAGAAAACTATTACATGAATGAAAATGTTAGTACGAATTTGATAACAACTCTGGATGTTTTACTTCAGATGTAGGTAGTTACAGTTATGAGTAACTGTTTTTCCTTGAGTTGGATTTACTATGAATGTGCTGATCTGCATAACCTATATTTATATTCTATTTTTCAGCACAGTCAAGAATGGAAATTCGACTGTTTTTACTGTTTTTCTTGTCTTGCCTTGAGTTACAGTCAAGAATGAGTAACTGTTTCCATAACTTTTACTGTTTTTCTTGTTTTGCCTTGAGTTGGATTTACTGTTTTTCTTGTTTTGCCTTGAGTTGGAGTCAAGAATGTGTAACTGTTTCCATAACTTTTTTTTTTAATTTTAGGAGGATAATTATCGACTGCTATACAGTAACAGTCATGCAGCCGTATATTCACTTTGCGGACACATTCATGTTAATAATATTGGTTTCTCTTCTTCTGTTTTTTTTGCACTGTGTAAAATATTACAGTTCAAGAATTGCAAACGAATTGAAAACACTATAATTAGGAAAAAAAACTTCAGGACCTTGAGTTTCATAAAGTAATCAAGTCGAGAATGAGTGACCGTTTCCATAAAGTTCAAAATTTGACATTGAAAATTTAGATCAGCTTGTACCCTTCCTGTATGCTCCATGCATTGTTATATCTGAAGGGCTTTTGTTTGAATTAAACCTTCAGAAAACTATTACATGAATGAAAATGTTAGTACAAAGTTTAATAACAACTTTGGATGTTTTACTTCAGATGTAGGTAGTTAAAGTTATGAGTAACTGTTTTGCCTTGAGTTGGATTTACTATGAGCGTGCTGATCTGCATAACCTATATTTATATTCCATTTTTCAGCACAGTTAAGAATGGGAAATTCGACTGTTTTTACTGTTTTTCCTTTTTTGCCTTAAGTTACAGTCAAGAATGAGTAACTGTTTCCATAACTTTTACTTTTTTTCTTGTTTTTCTTGTTTTGCCTTGAGTTGGATTTACTGTTTTTCTTGTTTTGCCTTAAGTCACAGTAAAGAATGAGTAACTGTTTCCATAACTTTTTTTTTCAATTTTAGGAGGAAAATTATCGACTACTATACAGTAACAGTCATGCAGCCGTATATTCACTTTGCGGGCACATTCATGTTAATAATATTGGTTTCTCTTCTTCTGTTTTTCTTTTTTTGCAATGTGTAAAATATTGCAGTTCAAGAATTGCAAACGAATAGAAAACACTATAATTAGGAAAACAAACTTCAGGACCTTGAGTTTCATAAAGTAATCAAGTCGAGAATGAGTAACTGTTTCCATAAAGTTCAAGAATTTCATAAAGTTCAAGAATTTCTTGTTTTGCCTTGAGTTACAGTCAAGAATGAGTAACTGTTTCCATAACTTTTACTGTTTTTCTTGTTTTGCCTTGAGTTGGATTTACTGTTTTTCTTCTTTTGCCTTGAGTTACAGTCAAGAATGAGTAACTGTTTCCATAACTTTTTATTTTAATTTTAGGAGGAAAATTATCGACTGTTATACAGTAACAGTCATGCAGCCGTATATTCACTTTGCGGGCACATTCATGTTAATAATATTGGTCTCTTCTTCTATTTTTCTTTTTTTGCAATGTGTAAAATATTACAGTTCAAGAATTGCAAACGAATTGAAAACACTATAATTTGATTTAAACATAGCATCTCACATTGTAGATATGCATATCTCAAGTTGTAACAGCATATTGTTAGTTGAACCACATGCATGGTAGGTTCACATATGGGGTTTGACCAAAATTATTCCAATCTATACATGAACGTACATCTGTAGTTTGGTTTATAGCTTGAAAGTACAATGATGTTTCCAAACTCTCAAAATCTACATCTGTAGTTTGGTTTATAGTTTGGTTTATAGCTTGAAAGTACAATCTGTAGCCAAACATGTAGATTTTAGTTGAAATGCAGCAGTACATCTTCTTCTGAATGCAGGCACTTGTGGAGGAAGAGGAAGAAAAACAGAAGTTGGAATGTAGCGTTAACGAGGAAGCAAACACATACGACCTTGACAATGATCCTACCTCTAAAGTTTTTGTCTCCGATAGAAAGAAAAACTATTGTCGTGCAATTAGCACCACTTCCTCCGTAAAATAAGTAAAGTTGATGCAAGTTTCAAAAGCAATTGCCGATAAGAATAAAAAGGAAGATTTTCGTCAATGGTCATCGGAATTACAAAACCAAGTGGCAAATCAACTTGCAAATCAAGTGGCGAATCAAGTGTCGAGCCAAATCAATGAGGCCTTTAAATTATTTGCTTCATCTTTCTTAACTATGGTACCGGGGTTACAACATAACCTTAATGGTGGTAGTGTGATGCCTACGACTGAAACCGCTTCTAACTTGAATAAATCTCCTTCGAATATTGGAGTTGCTAATATTCCGTCAAATGATGTTGGATCATCTACAAGAGGTAAACAATTTGTAATGCTACTATCACAGGATACGAAGAAGAATGTAGAAAAAGTTTATATTGGAACACAAACTATGTGTCATTTCATAGAGTTAGTTCCAAATGTTGAGAAAGTTGTTTGGATAAAAGAAGTTTTAGAACCGGAAGCAACAATTTATGATGGTCCTCAAAATGGGCACCACAAGCTTTGTGAATTTTCAGATGGGGGCTTTGTGATATGGCCTGTGTTTTGTCTTTGCAATATCTAAAATTCTATTTATTAGTAGCTCGTATTATATTGGATATTTAAAATTAGATATGAAATTGATTTTTTATAATTTGGATATGATATTGTGGTATTTTGAAATTGGAAAGTTTGTAGCTCATACTATAGTATTATCTAAAGATGATATTGTTGCATTTGAGATATGGAAGTATTTTAGACTTCATATTGAATTGATATGATGAATTATATATGATATGGACATCATTATTTATGAGATATTATATTCATTTGTTTTAAGAATTTAATATTAATTGTGCATAAAATAGTGTAAAAATATAATTTCAATTAGTAACACATATAAGTGTTACCAATATTTTGGATAACAACACTTATCTACATTACAAACTTAAATGATAAGCAAAGCATTTTATGTATAACAACACATATACGTGTTACTAAATAATAATTTTCGAACACTTATAAGCGTTACCGCATATTTCTGTACCAACACTTATAAGCGTTACCGTATATTTCTGTAACAACACTTATAAGCGTTACTGTATATTTCTGTACCAACACTTATAAGTGTTAGTAATACATACGTTCGTAACACTTATAAGTGTTACAAATTTGGCCGCTTCATTCCTCATAGTCCACTAGTGTTACAAATTTGGCCAGGCTCTGCCCCCGGCCCTGCCCATAGAGAAAGTGTGACTTGGCCTTCCCCAGGTGATGATCCTACTGAAAATGGGGGTTGTGATGCTTGACCATCAAGCGTAGGAGTTCCTACAGACTCTAAAGGGGATGATTCTGAACCCTGTGCACCTCTGATTAGGAACCCAAACCAGGGTGCTCTGCTCGGTATTTAATTATGTTTATCTTTATTGTGGCTTCCTTGTTTTCCTCCTCCCCCCTACGAATATTCTAGGGCAAGATGCCAGGAGGAAGCTTTGATGGTCTCTCCTTTGCCGCCCACCGAAATAGTAGTCGATGTTTCTTGCTCTGTGATTCATGTTGATGAAGAGTTCATCGCTGAGGAGTCCCCAATTAGCGAACGAGCGAGGACCGAAGTGGCAAAGGAGGAGGGACCAATGAGGGTGTAGGAGGAGAGGAGCCCACGGTGGATGAAAAGGGGTGGCTCGTGGCGAAGCTTATGAAGATGATGTTGATGTTTCCATGTATCGTGGTCTTAATGCAGAGGATGAAGAGAAAGTTGGGATGATTTTCATGCGGATCAGTCTGGGATATGACAAGGATGGCTTGGACAGATATAACATCCCTTAGTTGGAAAGGAATTATAAGTCTCACATCGTGAAATATGCCCGTGAAGTGGGTGCTTATATATTAAATCCTTCTCCATAGAATAGAGACGAGGCCCTTTGAGGAACAAAACCCCACATCTTGGCTTGGCCCATGAGACGAAATTGTCTAAGTTGCGGACAATATCTTCGTCATGTAAGGAGCGGGCTGTTATAGTGGCATCGGAGTCATTACCCAGTTGGATTTGTGGCCTGTGCATCGACCACAACGCCTGGGTAAGTTGTTCGTGAGCCAACGAGGACGTTGGGCTCTAAAGGGGGAGATTGTAAGACCCATTAGTTGGAAAGGAATTATTAGTCCCACATCGTGGAAATGCCTATGAAGTGGATGCTTATATAATAAACCCTTCTCTTTAGAATAGCGACAGGGCCTTTTGAGGAACAAAACCCCACTTGGCCACAAGCTCACATTACTAAGCTCGGCTGCGGACATTGGCAAAAGCCGGTTGATATTAGTAATCACTATATTGAATGACAAGGCAACATCACAATAGTTTTATAATAATTGAGAACTTGTGAAGATAAGCATATAGTTTCGATGATGTTTTCATATATGATGATTAAATATTATAAAGTTTTGGGACCTTAAGGTAAGTATATGTGTGTGTACACACTATAGCTAGAGATCTATTTTGTATGTGGTTGCGAACTTGGGTCGACCGCTAATTCATTTATTCGTGTGCATGCGAGATGTTTGCCTTCGTCTCCGCCTACGTTCCAGTGTTTGGTATTGAACTCCGCTATGCTTTAGATTTTCAATTGCACAGCCTATGTATAAATGAACTTGTGAAAGCTTTAACAATTTGAACTGTCATAAATGGACCGGTCATGTCCTCCTCCTTCAGGGACGTACAAGTATAATGAAGTATGTGCTTTTCCTCAGGCTCCATTGCCTTGCTTTGCTGTGTTCAAATAATATGTGTTTGATATTGTATATTGTTTACGTTTGATCGGTGTATTTTAATGAATATATTTTAAATGGCTTCTTTATGTATTTTCTTTTTTTTGCTGCACCTAGTTGTTTACTCTTAAAGTTTTAGTCTTGCTGTTGCTAATAATTGGAAAGGTGATTTTATATTACAATATATTTCATCTAACTGCTTTGCGCGGACACCTATGTAGTGCAATTGGGTAATAGTTGCTTGATCCATCCTATGTTGTTTATCTGTTTCTCTTACTATACATAAGAACTCACATTATCTATATATAATAGAAACTTGATAAATTAACTATGCAAATTTAGTTGAATTATCCTAATGGTTTTAATATTTGTGATATAAATTAGTGTGAGATTAGAATATGTAAATAAGTAACATAAATACATAAATACAAAAATTACATAAATTTGCGTGAGCAGTTGCTCGTGCATTTACAGGTGCTTGCGTGTTCTTTCCTGTAGGCAAAATTATGCATGTGAATATGCAAATTAGTGGTTTGTGTCCACATATTAATTTATATAACAATATACCCAAGAAGTCAAACTTTCACTGCACTAAAATAGTGATTTTGCAACATTTTCTATTTGTTCATTTCCAACACTTATAAATGTTACAGCCTACGGACAATAAAAAAGTGTCAGGATACCTAAAAAAGTGTTAGGAAATATAAATAATGTTTTTTATAAACTTTCCAACACATCAGTTATAATTTACAACACATAAAAATGTTAGAACAATTGGTAATTTGTAAATAACTCACTAAATTGGACCCTTATGTAATCTTGTATATGTTGCATTTTCTCACGCTTTCTCCTTCCATCACCACTGTCGACCGCATAATTTTTAATTCGATTAGGGTTACCCTCGCGCACTCCATCGCCATTTTCTAACGCTTTCCTATTTCCATTCCCTCACTAGCGTCGACAGATCAAAACTTTGGCCATTCGCGCATCCTCCAAGCTACCAGACATCTAACACCGAGCGACTTAATTTAAGACTAGGGTTCCCCTTTTCAGTTAGCGCGTCATCTCCAAGCAACATCGACCAGAGACTCTTGCGACTTCAGGCTTTACCGACCAGACCTGACATCGACGTCATCTCTCCAGGCGACTATGGCATCTTAGGTTCGATTTCGATTTTGATTTTTTATATTGGTTATGTTCATAGTAATGACCTGGAGATGTGTTATGTTCAATGTGTTATATATTGGTTAGGTTCAATGTTCAGGCATAATTTTTAATTGCATTTTTATATTGGTTAGGTTTAATGTGTTATGTTCAGGCATAATTTTTAATTGATTAGGCTATTCATACATGCTCATGCTTTAATATGTAAATGCGAAAGAGAGGTAATTTGTTTCTAAAATCCAAAATATATTGCTTTCTAATTTTTTTGGTGCCAAGTGCAACATGAAAATCAAAAATTAGTTGCCTCGGAGAGTAATACATGGCATCAGTACTAATAAAACATATGAAAACACAAAAAATTAATTTAGTATTGTATGGGTTAAGGTCTGTCAGGTATAATTCTGGTTGAAGTTAATCTAGGGGAAAAAAATGTATGGATGATAATGGAGAAGTGTAAACCTATTTTGCAGAAAATGATATATCTAATAATGAACACGCGGAATACCTTTTTAGCTATTATACAGTAATTGGCCACCAAAAAATGTAACATTGATGGGTTTGTTGTAAAAAAAAGAAGCAAGACCAGTTTGTTTTAAATTCATACAGTGCAGAAACATATAAGTTGATGCTGCTATAATGCAGCTGCATGCTGGCTACCGCAATATGCGTCAGCTGAAAAAAAAAAAGTTAAACAATAAAATTGTTTTTATTATTATATTAAGTTCACACAAAGAAAAATTTGAAGTGCTTTAAACTTGAAGATAAACATGAATAATTTTGTGATATCGACAATTGAAAATTTGTTAGAAAATTGGAAACTAAAGATGCGATGTTGTTTGTTTAGTTTAACGAATGTGAATGCGTTGCTTCTATATATATGTATGTATATGTATGATCTTATAAGGTTTGTTTGAGTTAAGCATATGTACAAGAATTATATTGGTTAAGTTTGTATGAAAAATATCTAAAAACTAATTTTTTTTGAAAATACAAAAATAAAGAATTGGAAAGAAATGGAAAGTTAGGAATTTGATTTTCTTTGTTTTTTTTCATAAAAAGAAGAAGCTAGCAACTGTTTTCCATTAAATGGAATTGTGGTTCCGTGTTGCATGAAATATCCCTAAGGGTTATTTTGAATGAAATCTGCATTACTATCAACAAATTAGTTAAAAATAAACACAACTAATTCTTATAAACATGGTCTAGAATTCATTGGTGAACTTACCACAAACTATATACCAATATGATTTGTTTGTTTTGCTTTGAAACATCTATTTTTGAATTGATCTTAATCATATACAATAATAATGATAATGAACATGATACACTATTTGCATATATTTTTACTTAGAAATTGCAAACCAAATTCTATAACTATACATGTTGCTGTTATATTACAAACCAAATTAAAAGTTTGATGTTACACAAAATTAAAAGTTCTTCATAGTCTAAATGTTATGTGAATTCAGTTCTTCTAAAAAGTTGCTAAAGGTCCAACAATGAGTACTTTGAAACATAAAAAAGCTAAAACATTTTGAAAGTTGTTATTTATTTATTAGGCATGTAATATTTATACATGTTATTTATTGGTGGTGTATATGAATGAAATTGTACTCATATTTCTGTTGTGAACTATTTATTTTCTCTTCACTTTTGATGGCTTATTTTGGTTTAATGAGTTTACCATGTTACTTTTTTGGTACATGTTAAAGATATAATTACCATTATATTCTTTGTAATCACTAATCTGTGGATAACCACTTAGGAAGCATAGAAAATTAAGTATAAGCAGTCAGGTATGTAAACCTAAGACGCACATATTTCTATGTGCTACATTTACCCTAGATTTGTTTTTTTTTCCTAACAATGGGTATTGCTTCTACATTGATAGTTTATATTTGTTGTTGCATTGTCATGCTGACTGTTTGATGGTAGATAAAATGTTTTCTCATCTTGAAAAGTTTTCCATGTTAACTGCTCGGTTTTTCAACAGTAGAACCACAATCCATTCAAAACAATGCACCGGCACTCGTTTCAACACCTGCATGTTCACTATTCCAACACCAGTCCACAATTTTGAAGTTGTAGGTTGCAGTTGCTCATAGTTGCTCCAATAGATTACTATCAACACCACTGCATTTGTCCTACACGTATGGCTATAACACCCTCAGACTACAGTCATTTTGAATTTTAGTCTTATTAATTTCAATTTCAATCTTGTTAAGTAAAAATATATGAAAATAATTCTTTTGTAGTACTTTGTTAAGTAAAAAATGTACTGTTCAATGCAAAGTGACAGTAGAACAAGAAAGGTTTGTGAACACAAGCCAATGGGCATTTACCGGACTAGGCTTTGAATGTGACAGATAAAGTTTTACTAGTTTTGATATTTAAACAAGAAGTTAGGCAACAATAAAGGCATTAACTGTAACAGTTTCATCAAGTAGACTTGTAACATTTTAGATTCAATTTTTTTTGGAACAATGAATTTTTTTGCCCTCACGACAAGACATTTTGGTTGCTTCTATTATATGTTTCATATTAAAGTCTATAAATTTAGTGTTTAACATTATTAGTACCACTAATTATTTACTTCAAAGGTTATAAAGGAAAAACAAGACGTGTGTTAAAATTAGTGAGCTGATTTGGACATGCGTTAAATTTAATGAATTGATTTTTTGATTTGGGGGATTTTTCGAGAGAGTTGGGTGTTATTGAATATTTCTAAATAATTATAGACGATACAATCGACAACTGTTTATAACTGTTACTCAATACAAACTACGGGTGATATGAATGTTTTGATTTTCTTTGTTGCTTCAGTGGATTTTGAGAATGAGAAGCGCTGACTTTGAATTTTAGTATCTTGCATTAATATTGTATTAAGTGGCACGCTGACTCTCTTCTATCCTTAGGTTTTATTTATATTTATTGTATAAAAATATTGGTTTAGAAATGGTTGAAGTTAGATTCGTTCTATTAATGTTTTTCGGCTTAGTAGGTTGCTGGCTATCTATTAATAAGTATGATAGGCGTAAATACACTTATATTGACTTTATTAGATTTTGTTTTAGAAATTGAACGATCATGTGTTTATTGCAAATATTATCAGGTTTTGATTTTAATATTTAGTATCATATGTTGTTTATTACAGAGAGTACATTTAAGTTTCTCATTTTGCAAAACTAGAACTTAAGTACTAAATCCTAAAAAGCTAAAGAAGAAATACTCTAATTTTAACTCCATAATATATACAAAATTTAATCAACTACAACGAAGACATGCTGATTTGTCAGTAATAATTACATGAGCATAATATCAACATTAATGAAATTCAACATACAATAAGAAACTTACTTAACAAGCTTAATTTGATCTTCAAGGTATCTATTAATAAGATATTTTCTTCGTAAGGGTATCATTATATCTTCCTCATGGCAGCAACATATTTCATGGGTTGTTATATTTTCCTCTCTTTTAGTGTTGCTTCCTGAACACCTTGCTTCAATTTTTGCATTTTATTTGCTTGCTTGCTTAGTTATTGCTTGTAGATAATATGTGTTAATTGGTAAGTGGAAAATCTTATTGATCTGCATTGAATGCCAATTCTAGAAACTGACAAGCAACAAACAGTTTTTTTTTTTGGTTTTTTATCCCGTCGTTCTTTTTTACACAAAAATAAATTAACTAAATTTTTTTTTATAAAAAGGGACAGAAAGAAAGAAAAAAAGAATTTCCTTGAAACATTCGTCCATCTGGGATAGTTTAGGATATAGTGTAAAGATATAATCAGTAATCACTCTCTTTGCCAGGAGTTTGACTACAAGGGTTGGACGATAAACTATGGGTTGAGACCATTGTAGAAGATGGCTTGTATTATTCTTTGAATCTACTATAAGTAGAAAATATAAGCATACTAAAAAAAGTTTATTTGTTTATTTATTGCAACTATACATGGACTTTTTATTTCCATGAACTCACTGCAAATACGATTACAAGCAATTGCAATTGAAAATAGTTGGGTTTAATTGACACACTGCTCATGCATTTTTCTTTGCAAATCTATATGGCACTAACGTAATATTATATATTACTATAGTTATGACAGAACAAACGTCAAGAGGGTGGATTAAAAATCCATGTAGAAATGAGGATGAATAAAAGCAAGGTGTTCAGAACTTCATCAACTTTGTAAAGCAACACTCACCAATCCAGTTATGTGTGTGTCCTTGTAAGAAGTGTAAAAACTCCAAAAAAATCTCAGTAGAAACAGTTGAGTAACACTTGATATTTTTGTGTATGCTTTCGACATATGATGTTTGGTTCTTTCATAGAGAGAGAAACAATGCTATAGCACAAATGACTCGTACATCAGATTCCGCCCAAGAGTTTCCTATTCTAGACCAAATGCAAGTAGAAGAGCCTATTGAGGGCACTCTAGGAAATCTCATTAATGATGCATTTAGAGTGCATGATATGCACAGGTTAGCGGTGAAGCGAACTTTGAAGAGATACATGTTCAGAAAGTGTACCATGAATACAGAAGCAAAGAAAATGAGAAAATATATCCTTCTTGTGAAGATAAACTTACAACTTTAGGTGTAATGGTTGAGCTTCATAACTTTAAAAAAGAATTTAACTGGTTAGGAAATAACATTACAGAATTGTTGAAATTATTTAAAAAATGTCTTCCAAAAGAAAATACATTACCCGACAAGTATCCCACCATAAAAAAAATGTTAAAAGATTTAGGAATAAAGGTAAAAAGCATTCATGCCTACGAAAACGATTGCATGTTATTTTGAAAAGAGAACGCTAACATAGTAGAATGTCCTCATTGTCATACACCAAGATTTAAAGATAAGGCAGATGCGTTAGGCATAAAAAAAATGACAACCCAACCGAGGAAAGTTCTAAGACATTTCCCTATAATTCCAAGGCTGACTAGATTGTACACTATACCGTGGATAGCTCGTAAAATGCAGTGGTATAAGCATGCCGATCCTTCTTGGAATTCCATACGCCATCCCGTTGACTCGGCCGAATGGAGATCAATCAAATGTAAGTGGCCAGAATTTACAAATGAAGGACATAATATATGGCTTGGTATCGCTAGTGATGGATTTAATCCGAACAGGGTTCTCCTTAATAATTACAGTTGTTGGCCCGTATATATGCTTCCTTATAACCTACCCCCTTCGTTATGCATGAAATCACAATTTCAAATGCTAAGTTTATTAATTCCTGGACCGAAAGCACCAAGTCAAGACATTGATGTATACTTAGAACCTCTTGTTGATGAGTTGAAGAAACTTTGGACGGAAGGAGTGGCTTCTTTTGACATGGACAAGGGACAAATGTTTACAATAAAGGCAATACTATTATGGGGAATCCATGACTTACTAGCATTTGGAAATTTATCTGGTTGCGTGACACATGATTATAAAGCAAGTCCAGTTTGTGTTATGGAAACCGAGTCAGAGTACATTGGTAACAAGGTTGTTTATCCAAAGTATAGAAGATTTTTGAAGGATGACCATCCATATAGATTAGTAAAACATGGATGGTATAAGGATACCGAAGACAAAGAACCGCCAACAAGGTTAAGGGGACCATCCCTTTTGGAAAAGCTTAATTGTATAAAATATTTTCCTGAAAAATTACCAAAGAATAAGAAGCGAACGATATATGAAGCTACCGATAAAAGTTTCTTAACAGCTGGAGATGTTGATATAGAAAGATTGTCTTGGTATAAGAATTCAATTTTCTATGACTTAATTTATTGGAGTAGTCATAAAGTGCGACATACTATTGATTTGATGCATACGGAGAAGAATGTTGCAGAGCGTCTTATCAACTTATGTTTGACAAGGGAAATCAATCATCTAAGTTGGCATGGGACAAGATTCATAAAATGAAATGTTTTCAAGTTCAAAAAGATGCCAAACTTCCATCGTGTCTTGGGACAAGATTTGGCAGCCTTGTTACTATTCAAACACCTACTTTGCACATAAAAAAACATTCGAGTATCATATTTTTATGCAGTACTTGCTTCCTATAATGGTTCAACATCCATATCCAAAGCTTCGTGAGTTATGACGAGCTATTTTACAAGTGAGTTTGTATTTTAACATAACATGCTCGAAATTTTTAGTTCGAGAGCATGTTCAAGCTGCCAAAGACATGATTTCCGAGGCATTGTGTGTGCTAGCACATTATTTTCCTACAGACTTCTTTGATATAGATGTTCATCTTACGGTGCCTCTAGCTGACCAAGCTTTGCTATGCGGACCTACAAACTATATATGGATGTATCCATTTGAAAGGTGAGATATTATTTTTACAAGGTTTGTAAACATTATTTCAAAATGATAATTTCTAAATATATGTGCATGTGTACATGTGTACAGGGCTATGAAAGAATGCAAAAATATACCTAGTAATAAACGCTATATAAAAGGATCAATCGCTAAAGCATATCTTGTTTCAGAATCAGTTAGATATACAATGGAATATATGCCGAACCCACATGATGGAAATCATAGTTCTACACAAGCATCCTTGTTAGATGATGGTGATGATATATATGAATGCCCCATCATTGAAGGTAAATATATTAAGCTAACTAGGATGCAACGTGTTCAAATTCGAAGGTGGATACTTTTCAGAATCGATGTTCACGAGAGAGATGAATATTATAGGTATGAATTTTCCCCATATTATGATAAATACCGATGACATAAAATAGCGAATGTATTCACATTATAATATCTAATTTGTAGTGCATATCGCTCTTTTTTAGAAGGTGTGTCTCGCGGTAAAAGAAAAGTTACCACAATGGCAGAAGTAGTTGTCCAAACTGAATTTATTGATTGATTGCACACAAAAGTAAGTTATTTCAAAATGAAAATTGTAGGTTTTGTTCCTTTTATGTTAGTCATGCAAATTGGTTTGTTCCTGACAGCTACTAGAAGAAAAATGCATGAACACAATGTTGTGGCAATATGTTAGTGGTCCAAAGTGGAAAGCTAAAAGCTATCTCAAGTATAGAGTGAATGGATATATATTCTCGCCTCGGCGTTATGACGACACTCTTTTGACCCAAGATAGCGGTGTTTGCGTGGATGCAATCACCACATTTGTTGCAAGTGCAAAAGATATAAATCCTACAGACGATGACACTACTTGGTACAGTATCATTAAAGATATCATAGAAGTCGATTATTATGATTCTCAACATGTAGTATTCTATTGTGACTGGATAAACATCACGGATAAGACAAATGGTTGTAAGATTTGTACCGATTCACATTTGTTGATGGTGAACTTGAAAAAGCTTAAATTTTTTAATGGAGAGTATAATGAGCCAGCTATTCTAGCAACCGAAGCAGATCAAGTTTACTATGTAAAAGACACTCAAAATCCTGATTGGTCCATTGTTCGACGTTCTCCGAAGCGCATGACAGACAACATAGATGACTACACAATACCGACCAATTTTCAGTCCGTCATGAAAGAACAAGCCAACTTGGGACCATTATTGAAATGTGTTGAAATGAAATAGGTATCATTTTGAAATGAATATTTGTGTTGTTTGATATACTTGGTACTTGGTAAACTAGCATATGAGTTTATGAACGTACATGCTCATGTTATTTGATATATTTTTATTCACAGTTTACTCCAAAACAGTCAAGGCTATGATTGAAATGACATTTTAAGTTTCATTGTATACTAAAATCTTTTTTATGCAGGTCTAAATGTCGAACAATTGCAATGCTAGTGCATCTAAAGGTACAAATATAGAGCTTGAAGCATATAATCCTCCTCATGAAAGTGATAAAAAATACTTAATAACCGTTGATCTTGAGGGTGTTAAAGGTAAAGATGAAGCTAAATGGAGCTCCAGATGCGGAGCCCTAATTCGTTGTCATATACCAATTGGCTATGACGAGTAGAGAAATGTAGATGATTTTTTTTGAAATGGTACTTTATATACAAGAAATCATTGTGACGACATATCACATGTCAATAAACATTAAAATCACGCTAGGCAAGTTTCGAACTTGTGACTCTCGCACCAAAGCCAAATCACTTAACCACTGGGACAATGGTGCTTTTCGAAATGTAGATGATTATTGCAAGAACATTTTGTGGCAAGAGCTATTGGTATGTCACGAATTCATCTTATTTAGTCATGTATGTTTTGCACAAGATTTATCCTTAGTACTAAAATTTCTTTCTTAAAAAAATGAATTTGACATGGATATAGATCCCGATCTAGCTCGGCCAATTTTAGAAAAGCTTTTCCTCGGTATTGTCGTATAATAAAGTCTACTTTGCGGAATAAATTGCTCAGAGTCGGAGGTACCGCCATACCCAAGAATATTGCTATTACTAAATGTCCCACGGACATTGACAGAGTATGGTGGGAAAAGTTTATAGATAATGAATATTCAGATAAAAAAAGAGCAATGTAGGAAAAACGCCGAAGCCAAAGCTAAAATTACTATCACTCATACACTAGGAAGAAAATCATACCGTAGAGTTTACGATGAAATGTTAAGAAATAGCATAAATAATATTTCTTGTAAATATTAATTTTGAATAGTTAATTAGTTTAAAAATATTTGTTCTTGTAGGTCAAAGAAAATCCGAAATAGAAAGTTACGCGGACAATGGTTTGAAAGGCGGGACATATAAATAAGAAATCTGGACAAGTTCTTCCATCCGCGGCAAAAGCCTATGTAAGTATTTTTAATTTGGTATGAATTACCGATCAATTTGATTGCCATAAACAGGAACTGCAATATTGAAGTACAATTTTGACAGTACAATTCATTTAGCGTTATTTTGACAGTACAATTTGATTGCCATAAACAAGAACTGCAATATTGAAGTTTTTCTTGTTAAATATGAACTGTCAGCCTAGGTTGTTAAATATGAGCAGTGCGTGCACCTCCTTATTGTTAAATATGAGAAGTGCGTGCACCTCCTTGTTAAATATGCATCATGTTGTTTAATTGTGTGATACCATCTCTGTATTTGATTTGCAGTTTCGAGTCAGTAGAGTTTTGACTGAGCATATTATATAGGTGGTCATTTTCTCTTCTTTGATTGTTACATTACCTATCAAAATTTGGTTTGAAACGTTTCCAAGTTCTTAAAACCATCTTAGTTGCCTTCAACTTCTACATGAAATTGAAGATAGGATGGCCAAAAAATTGACGTTGAAAATTTAGATCAGCTTGTACCCTTCTTGTAAGCTCCATGCATTGTTATATCTGAAGGGTTCTGTTTGAAAAAAACCTTTAGAAAACTATTACATGAATGAAAATGTTAGTACAAAGTTTAATAACAACTCTGGATGTTTTACTTCAGATGTAGGTTGTTACAGTTATGAGTAAATGATTTGCCTTGAATTGGATTTACTATGAATGTGCTGATCTGCATAACCTATATTTATGTTCTATTTTTCAGCATAGTCAAGAATGAGAAATTCGACTGTTTTTACTGTTTTTCTTGTTTTGCCTTGAGTTACAGTCAAGAATGAGTAACTGTTTCCATAATTTTTACTGTTTTTCTTGTTTTGCCGTGAGTTGGATTTACATTTTATCTTGTTTTGCCTTGAGTTACAGTCAGGAATGAGTAACTGTTTCCATAACTTTTTTTAATTTTAGGAGGAAAATTATCGACGGCTATACAGTAACAGTCATGAAGTCGTATATTCACTTTGCGGGCACATTCATGTTAATAATATTGGTTTCTCTCTTTTGTTTTTGTTTTGCAATGTGAAAAATGTTACAGTTCAAGAATTGCAAACGAATTGAAAACACTATAATTAGGAAAACAAACTTCAGGACCTTGAGTTTCATAAAATAATCAAGTCTAGAAAGAGTAACCGTTTCCATAAAGTTCAAAAATTGACATTGAAAATTTAGATCAGCATGTACCCTTCCTGTAAGCTCCATGCATTGTTATATCTGAAGGGCTTCTGTTTGAACAAAACCTTCAGAAAACTATTACATGAATGAAAATGTTAGTACAAAGTTTAATAACAACTCTGGATGTTTTACTTCAGATGTAGGTAGTTATAGTTATGAGTAACTGTTTTGCCTTGAGTTAGATTTACTATGAATGTGCTGATCTGCATAACCTATATTTATATTCTATTTTTCAGCATAGTCAAGAATGGGAAATTCGACTATTTTCACTGTTTTTCTTGTTTTGCCTTGAGTTACAGTCAAGAATGAGTAACTGTTTCCATAACTTTTTCTTGTTTTGCCTTGAGTTGGATTTACTGTTTTTCTTGTTTTGCCTTGAGTTACAGTCAAGAATGAGTAACTGTTTCCATAACTTTTTTTTAATTGTAGGAGGAAAATTATCGACTGCTATATAGTAACAGTCATGCAGCCGTATATTCACTTTGCGGGCACATTCATGTTAATAAAATTGGTTTCTCTTCTTCTGTTTTTCTTTTTTTGCAATGTGTAAAATATTACAGTTCAAGAATTGCAAACGAATTGAAAACACTATAAGTTGATTTAAACATAGCATCTCACATTGTAGATATGCGTATCTCAAGTTGTAACAACATATTGTTAGTTGAACCACATGCATGGTAGGTTCACATATGGAGTTTGACCAAAATTATTCCAATCTATACATGAACGTACATCTATAGTTTGGTTTATAGCTTGAAAGTACAATGCTGTTTCCAAACTCTCAAAATCTACATCTGTAGTTTGGTTTATAGTTTGGTTTATAGCTTGAAAGTACAATCTATAGCCAAACATGTAGATTTTAGTTGAAATGCAGTAGTACATCTTCTTCTGAATGCAGGCACTTGTGGAGAAGAGGAAGAAAAACAGAAGTTGGAATGTAGCGGTAACGAGGAAGCAAACACATACGACCTTGACAATGATCTCATCTCTAAAGTTTTTGGCTCCGATAGAAAGAAAAACTATTGTCGTGCAATTAGCTCCACTTACTTTGCAAAACAAGTAAAGTTGATGCAAGCTTCAAAAGAAATTGCCGATAAGAATGAAAAGGAAGATTTTCGTCAATGGTCATCGGAATTACAAAACCTAGTGGCAAATCAAGTTGCAAATCAAGTGGCGAATCAAGTGTCGAGCCAAATCAATGAGGCTCTTAAATCATTTGCTTCATCTTTCTTAACTATGGTACCGGGGTTACAACATAATCTTAATGGTGGTAATGTGACGCCTATGACTAAAACCGCTTCAAACTCGACTAAATCTCCTTCGAATATTGGAGTTGCTAATATTCCACCAAATGATATTGGATCATCTACAAGAGGTGAATAATTTGTAATGCTACTATCACAGGATACGAAGAAGAATGTAGGAAAAGTTTATATTGGAACAAAAAATATGTGTCATTTCAGAGAGATGGTTCCAAATGTTGAGAAAGTTGTTTGGATAACAGAAGTCTTAGAACCGGAAACACCAATTTACGATGGTCCTCAAAATGGGCACCATAAGCTTTGTGAATTTTCAGATGGGGGCTTTGTGATATGGCCTGTGTTTCGTCTTCGCAATATATAAAATTCTATTTATTAGTAGCTCGTATTATATTGGATATTTAAAATTAGATATGAAATTGCATTTTTATAATTTGGATATGATATTGTGGTATTTTGAAATTGGAAAGTTTGTAACTCATATTATAGTATTATCTTAATATGATATTGTTGCATTTGAGATATGGAAGCATTTTAGACTTCATATTGAATTGATATGATAAATTATATATGATATGGACATCATCATTTATGAGATATTATATTCATTTGTTTTAAGAAGTTAATATTAATTGTGTATAAAATAGTGTAAAAACATAATTTCAATTAGTAACGCATATAAGTGTTACCAATATTTTGGATAACAACACTTATCTACATTACAAACCTAAATGATAAGCAAAGAATTTATGTGTAACAACACACATATGTGTTACTAAATAATCATTTTCAAACACTTATAAGCGTTACCGCATATTTCTGTACTAACACTTATAAGCGTTACCGTATATTTCTGTACCGTATATTTCCGCATATTTTTGTACCAACACTTATAAGCATTACCGTTTATTTAGGCATCAACACTTATAAGTGTTTGTAATAAGTACGTTCGTAACACTTATAAGTGTTACAAATTTGGCCGCTTCATTCCTCACAGTCCATTAGTGTTACAAATTTGGCCAGCCTCTGCCCCCGGCCCTACCCATGGAGAAAGTGTGACTTGGCCTTCCCCAGGTGACGATCCTACTGAAAATGGGGGTTGTGATGCTGGACCATCAAGCGTAGGAGGAGTAGGACCTACAGACTCTAAAGGGGATGATTCTGAACCCTGTGCACCTCTGATTAGGAACCAAAACCAGGGTGCTCTGCTCGGTAGTTAATTATGTTTATCTTTATTGTGGCTTCCTTGTATTCCTACTTGTTATATTTCCTTGCTTCAGTGTGCCAGCTCAATTTTGAGAAATTGGATAACGTGAACGATCCCCCCTACGAATATTCTAGCGCAAGATGCCGGGAGGAAGCTATGGTGGTCTCTCCTTTGCCGCCCACCGAAATAGTAATCGATGCTTCTTGCTCCGTGATTCATGTTGATGAAGAGTTCAGCGCCGAGGAGTCCCCAGTTAACGAACGGGCGAGGACCGAAGTGGCAAAAGGAGGAGGGACCAATGTGGGTGTAGGAGGAGAGGAGCCCGTGGTGGACGAAACGGGGTGGCTCATGGCGAAGCTTATGAAGAAGATGTTGATGTTTCCATGTATCGTGGGCTTAATGCAGAGGATGAAGAGAAAGTTGGGATATTTTCCATGCGGATCAGTCTGGGATATAACAAGGATGGCTTGGGCAGATATAACATCTCTTAGTTGGAAAGGAATTATAAGTCCCACATCTTGGAATATGCCTGTGAAGTGGGTGCTTATATATTAAACCCTTCTCCATAGAATAGAGACGAGGCCCTTTGAGGAACAAAACCCCACATCTTGGCTTGGCCCTTGAGACTAAATTGTCTAAGTTGGGCACAATATCTTCACCGAGTAAGGAGAGGGCTGTTATAGTGGCATCAGAGCCATTACCCAGTTGGAATTGTGGCCGGTGCGTCGACCACAACGTCTGGGTAAGTTGTTCGTGAGCCAACGAGGACGCTGGGCTCTAAAGGGGGGAGATTGTAAGACCCGTTAGTTGGAAAGGAATTATTAGTCCCACATCGTGGAACATGCCTATGAAGTGGATGCTTTTATAGTAAACCCTTCTCCTTAGAATAACAACAGAGCCTTCTAAGAAACAAAACCCCACTTGGCCACAAGCTCACATTACTAAGCTCGGCTGCGGTCATTGGCAAAAGCCGGTTGATATTAGTAATCACTATATTGAATGACAAGGCAACATCACAATAGTTTTATAATAATTGAGAATTTGTGAAGATAAGCATATAGTTTCGATGATGTTTTCATATATGATGATTAAATATTATAAAATTTTTGGACCTTAAGGTATGTATATGTATGTGTGTGTGTACACACACTATAGCTAGTGATCTATTTTGTATAGGTCAATTAAACTGAGAATAATTTTGGTAAGTAATATAGAAATGCTTTTGAAGTGTTAAATTTTGGAAATAAATTTTGAATTTATTCCCTAGATTTAATTTAAAGAAGTTAAATAATTGTTTGATTTCGTGAAAAGAGTTTGCAAAATAGTAGTTGAGCTTAATTTTGGAATATGAAATGTTTGAAATCAAGAAATACATCAAAGGATATTTATTAAAATAGAAAAGGAAGTTTTAGATTGAAAATTTATGAAAAATATAACGATTCGGATTTTTAAGTAGTAATTAACGTAAGTGAGTAATAGTTATTTAATAAAGTAAATTAGAGTTTGAGGATTTTGGATAAATTGGCTTTTGGAACTGCTTAATAAAAGAATTAAAAATTGTAAAAATAAGATAATTGAATTTAAATGAGGTAAAAATATGTAAATAATGTTTATAATGGCAATCGAAATATAATATTATTAAGTAAGAAAAATACAAATATGTGTATTTTTAATTGCATGGGCCGAACTATAGTATCCAAGCCCAAAAAATCCAAAACATAACTTCATTTTCTAGAATGCTGTCTCTCTCGCTTTCTTCGTCAGTTTATATTTTGTACGCGTTCACCCCCTTGTCATCCTCTTCTTCTGAAAAGCCATCAATAATCAACTATCTTTTACTTCTAAAATCAATCACATATCAGATAAATTAAAATAAATTATGAAACTTAAGAATGGAGTTTTAGACACCTATCTGCATCTCTTGTTCAAGTCGTGGTTGCTGCAGAGTTGGAGAATGGAGTGCGTGCATGCGAGAGTAAGCGACGGTTTTTGAAGTAAGTGAATACCACTTACACATCTATGCTAATCGTTTAATCCATTTAAAATCCTGCTTTTATATAAATTAACTTGTTGTCTATTCTACGCTATTCACATCCATGCTAATTACGTCTATGCTAATCGCTGAAACTGTGGACGTACGAGTATAATGAAGTATGTGCTTTTCCTCAGCCTCCATTGCCTTGCTTTGCTGTGTTCAAATAATATGTGTTTGATGTTGTATATTGTTTATGTTTGATCAGTGTATTTTAATGAATATATTTTAAATGGCTTCTTTAATTAGTGTATTTTTTTTTTAGCTGCACCTAGTTGTTTACTCTTAAAGTTTTAGTCTTGCTGTTGCTAATAATTGGAAAGGTGATTTTATATTACAATATATTTCATCTAACTGCTTTGCGCAGACACCTATGTAGTGCAATTGGGTAATAGTTGCTTGATCCATCCTATCTTCTTTATCTGTTTCTCTTACTATACATAAGAACTCAAATTATCTATATATAATAGAAACTTGATAAATTAACCATGCAAATTTAATTGTATTATCCTAATGGTTTTAATATTTGTGATATAAAGTGTGAGATTAGAATATGTAAATAAGTAACGTAAATACATAAATTACATAAATTTTTGCGTGAGCAGTTGCTCATGCATTCACAGGTGCTTGCGTGTTCTTTCCTGTAGGCAAAATTATGTATGTGAATATGCAAATTAGTGGCTGCTGTATCAATACATGGTTTGCCAAATATCGTTTTGTGCTTATTTCTAATTCTAAGCGCTTTGTGTCCACGTATTAATTTATATAATAACAAGAACGCAATGAAATACAAATATTTAGAATTCAACATTGTAGGGCTTTGCCCTGTGTTAAAGAGAGCCCTTCCAGAAATTCTCAATGGCTTTAAGTTGAACCTAAAACCAGAGAGGGGGTTTGGAAATAGTTTTCAACCAGCAATTGACGCGCCTCGGTTAAACCTCATAAGCTGCGTCATTGCCCCAAGCGCAAAGATGCTTTGACTTGCCGCCCATTCTCTTATTTGTATACCCTAGTTCTCACGCATTTCTCTCCAAAGTTACGATGTGGGACTAAAATATAATACTCATTTCTGTACATTGTCCTTCATATTTTCTGCTTTAAAATTCAGTTTAGCAAGCTATGTTTATCTCAAGCAAGCAATATGAGTACCGATCCTAAGTTTTTTCCAACACAAATTTCTCCCTTATTTTATGTTCTTAAAGATGATGTCATGCTGCTTTATTGTTAGCTGGAATGGTTAAAGTCGGCGCACTTGTAATAACCGTACCCTCCAACTTTGCCTAGAAACAATTATTACGGGTTCTTATAGATAAATGATACCGATGATGCATTTATTTAGCAATGAAAGGCGGTGTTGTATGTGGTGAATTGCTGAATTCTGATATTTGAATGTATATTTGTAGGTCCCAGTTTCAGTGCTATGCTGGCCAAGCGGTAGCCTAGAGCAACCCTCCGGCTGAGGTCATCGGGAAAGAGAAAATGTTAAAAGAAGGTAAAATTATAAATATATTATTGTATTTTATACCAAACAAATGTCTTTTTGGTTCAGTAGTTCTGGGTAAAGCTTGTTCATACTGATGTTCATTGGTTCATCACTGGTTTTACCAAGATTTTGGACATAAATTTGGACTTGCGTAGGGAAACTCAATTACTTGAGTCAGCCCTGTCAATTGTTTCCGCTTTCAGCGACAATTGTTGGTCTAATTTTGAAAGACGAATGTTTCTAATGCCTAAGAAGATGTACCAATATATCTCATAATTAGTATTACTTTACTTCTAGGCAAAGAGCGTGCGTGTATCATTTATCAAATTATTTTCCGTAAATGTTAGAATTATGCATGAATTAATTCGTTGATCTTTTATGCTAACAAATGCGAACCCCTGCTTCGCATACAGACCGCACTCAACCTTTATCTTCATAACATGTTTAAATGATTTATATGATTCATTGATTAAGAAATATTGATCTTTTTTTTATCAATTTTCAAATAAGTTTGCATTTTGTCTAAAACTTATGTATAAATCTTTGAAAACAGTAATGCAGATAGTACTGGTGCTTGATAAACAATTACAAAATATCGAGCAAAAATGATTTCAAAAATAAAATTTCCACACAATACACATATAAATTATAAACATATAAATTTATTGTGTGCATCAGTTGTTACTTCATGCATCAGCTGTATTATATGTAACTTCATTTGGTGAGATAACTTCATCAATCATTTTCTTTAATACTTGATGTCGTTGATTTCATTTGCTGCTTCGTTAATAACTATCTATAAGAGCAGTGCTGGTAACAACATTTGGTTTACACTTGACCATTGATCCAAAAATATCAAAAGCAACGTTGACATGATTCATGAGAACGCAAGTGTTGATGATGATCTCATAACTGACTATATCTAGGAACACATTATGCAGCATCATATTATTGTAGAATGATAAGATTAGAGGATAAAGTGATATATTTCCGTTTTGAATGATTCTTGTAAAAAGTATGCTCTAAGGCATACATATTTATGGCTGAAGTTTTGAAACTAACAGCCATTATTCTACAATATTTATTTTAATGTGAAGAATATCATTGTATTTCTTTTTCAGTCGAAGCAAATTCAATATAATAAGAAGCATATAATTATATTTAATGCTTTTGAGCTTTCTGCTTCCATTTCTAATTACATCTAACATTTTTGCTGTATTTTGGTAACGTTGGATTTCACCTGACTTGACTGCAATTTGTGAAAGTAGAATCAAAGGCTGCAAATTTTTAAAACAATCAACGACGTAGATTAGTTAAAAGAAATAAAGTCAAATAGATTTAATAACTTTAATAATATGAATAATTCGAAAAACTACGATTTTATAAAATTTATTTTTAGCTATCAGCAATGGATATCATTGGAAAGCATATTAAATTTAAGATTTAATAGTGAAATCGATTTTTAAATCCAACTAATATAGAAAAAGTTATCACATTTCAAAGTTTGGAATAGAAAGAAATAAAAAACGCAACCGTTCATCTTCCGAAATATGAGGAGACATGTGTGCTCTTGAAATCTAACTCAATAATAATAATATAGTATAGATATAACAAAGAAGTCAGACTTTGACTACACTAAAACAATGATTTTGCAACATTTTCTATTTGTTAATTTCCAACACTTATAAATGTTACAGCCTACCGACAATAAAAAAGTGTCAGGATACCTAAAAAAGTGTTGGGAAATATAAATAATGTTTTTTATAAACTTTCCAACACATCAGTTATAATTTACAACGCAAAAAAATGTTAGAACAGTTGGAAAATTTGTAAATAACTCAGTAAAAATTGGATCCTTTTGTAATCTTGCATATGTTGCATTTTCTAATGCTTTCTCCTTCCATCACCACTGTCGGCAGCATAATTTTTAGTTAGATTAGGGCTACCCTTCGCGCATTCCATCACCTCTTTCTAACGCTTTCCCATTCCCATTCCATCACCAGCGTCGACAGATCAAAACTTTGGCCATTCGTGCATCCGCCAAGCTACCAGACATCTAACACCGAGCGACTTAATTTAAGACTAGGATTCCCCTTTTTAGTTGGCACGTCATCTCCAAGCAACATCGACCAGAGGCTCTTGCGACTTCAGGCTTTACCGACCAGACCTGACATCGACGTCATCTCTCCAGGCGACTTTGGCATCTTAGGTTCGATTTTGATTTTGATTTTTTATATTGGTTATGTTCGTAGTATGACCTGGAGATGTGTTATGTTCAATGTGTTATATATTGGTTAGGTTCAATGTTCAGGCAAAAATTTTAATTGATTTTTTATATTGGTTAGGTTCAATGTGTTATGTTCAGGCATAATTTTAAATTGATTACGCTATCCATACATGCTCATGCTTTAATATGTAAATGTGAAAGAGAGGAAATTTGTTTTTAAAATCCAAAATATATTGCTTTCTAATTTTTTTGGTGCCAAGTGCAATATGGAAATCAAAAATTAGTTGCCTCTGAGAGTAATACATGGCATCAGTACTAATAAAACATATGAAAACACAAAAAATTAATTTAGTATTGTGTGGGTTAAGGTCTGTCAGGTGTAATTCTGGTTGAAGTTAATCTATGAGAAAAAAATGCATGGATGATAATGGGGAAGTGTAAACCTATTTTGCAGAGAATGATATATCTAATAATGAACACGCGGAATACCTTTTTAGCTATTATACAGTAATTGGCCACCAAAAAATGTAACACTGATGGGTTTGTTGTAAAAAAAAGAAGCAAGACCAGTTTGTTTTAAATTCATACAGTGCAGAAACATATAAGTTGACGCTGCTATAATGCAGCTGCATGTTGGCTACTGCAATATGCGTTAGCTGAAGAAAAAAAGTTATCATAATAAAATTTGTTTTTTATTACATTAAGTTCACACAGAGAAAAACTTGAAGTGCTTTAAACTTGAAGATAAACATGAATAATTTTGTGATATCGACAATCGAAAATTTGTAAGAAAATTGGAAATTAAAGATGCGATGTTGTTTGTTTAGTTTAACGAATGTGAATGCATTGCTTCTATATATATGTATGTATATGTATGATATCTTATAAGGTTTGTTTGAGTTAAGCATATGTACAAGAATTATATTGGTAAAGTTTGTATGAAAAATATCTAAAAACTAATTTTTTTTGAAAATACAAAAATAAAGAATTGGAAAGAAATGGAAAGTTAGGAATTTGATTTTCTTTTTTTTTCATAAAAAAAAGAAGCTAGCAACAGTTTTCCATTAAATGGAATTGTGGTTCCATGCTGCATGAAATATCCCTAAGAGTTATTTTGAATGAAATCTGCATTACTATCAACAAATCAGTTAAAAATAAACACAACTAATTCTTATAAACATTGTCTAGAATTCATTGGTGAACTCACCACAAAATATATACCAATATGATTTGTTAGTTTTGCTTTGAAACATCTATTTTTGAATAGATCTTAATCATATACAATAATAATGATAATGAATATGATACACTATTTGCATATATTTTTACTTAGCAATTGCAAACCAAATTCTATAACTATACATGTTGCTGTTATATTACAAACCAAACTAAAAGTTTGCTGTTACACAAAATTAAAAGTTCTTCATAGTCTAAATATTATGTGGATTCAGTTCTTCTAAAAAGTTACTAATGGTCCAACAATGAGTACTTTGAAACATAAAAAAGCTAAAACATTTTGAAAGTTGTTATTTATTTATTAGGCATATAATATTTATACATGTTATTTATTGGTGGTGAATATGCATGAAATTGTACTCATATTTCTATTGTGAACCTTTTATTTTTTCTTCACTTTTGATGGCTTATTTTGGTTTAATGAGTTTACCATGTTACTTTTTTGGTACATGTTAAAGATATAATTACCATTATTTTCTTTGTAATCACTAATATGTGGATAACCACTTAGGAAGCATAGAAAATTAAGTATAAGCAGTCAGGTATGTAAACCTAAGACGTACATATTTCTATGTGCTACATTTACTCTAGATTGGTTTTTTCTCTAACAATGGGTATTGCTTCTACATTGATGGTTTAGATTTTTTTTGTTGCATTGTCATGCTGACTGTTTGAAGGTAGATAAAATGTTTTCTCATCTTGAAATTTTTTCCATGTTAACTACTCGGTTTTCCAACGGTAAAACCACAATCCATTCAAAACTATGCACTGGCACTCGTTTCAACACCTGCCTGTTCACTATTCCAACAACAGTCCACAATTTTGAAGTTGTAGGTTGCAGTTGCTCATAGTTGCTCCAATAGGTTACTATCAACACCACTGCATATGTCCTACACGTATGGCTATAACACCCTTAGACTACAGCCATTTTGAATTTATGTCTTATTGATTTCAATTTCAATCTTGTTAAGTAAAAATATACGCAAATAATTCTTTTGTAGTACTTTGCTAAGTAAAAAATGTATTGTTCAACGCAAAGTGACAGTAGAACAAGAAAGGTTTGTCAACACAAGCCAACGGGCATTTACTGGACTAGGCTTTGAATGTAACAGATAAAGTTTTACTAGTTTTGATATTTAAACAAGAAGTTAGACAGCAGTAAAGGCATTAACTGTAACAGTTTTATCAAGCAGACTTGTAACATTTTAGATTCAATTTTTTTGGAACAATGAAGTTTTTTTCCTTCACGACAAGTCATTTCGGTTGCTTCTATTATATGTTTCATATTAAAGTCTATAAATTTAGCGTTTAACATTATTAGCACCACTGACTGTTTACTTCAAAGGTTATAAAGGAAAAAAAAGACGTGGGTTAAAATTAGTGAATTGATTTGGACATGCCTTAAATTTAATGAATTGATTTTTTGATTTGGTGGATTTTACGAGAGAGTTGGGTGTTATTGAATATTTCTAAATAATTGTAGACGATACAATCGACAACTGTTTATAACTGTTACTCAACACAAACTACGGGTGATATGTATGTTTTGATTTTCTTTGTTGTTTCAGTGGATTTTGAGAATGAGAAGCGCTGACTTTGAATTTTAGCGTCTTGCAAAAATATTGTATTAAGTAGCATGCTGACTCTCTTCTATCCCCAGGTTTTATTTATATTTATTGTATAAAAATATTGGTTTAGAATTGGTTGCAGTTAGATTCATTCTATTAATGTTTTTTGGTTTAATAGGTTGCTGGCTATCTATTAATAAGTATGATAGGCGTAAATACACTTATATTGACTTTATTAGATTTTGTTTTAGAAATTGAACAATCATGTGTTTGTTGCAAATATTATCAGGTTTTGATTTTAATTTTTAGTATCATATATTGTTTATTACAACGAGTACATTTAAGTTGCTCATTTTGTAAAACTAAAAATTAAGCACTAAATCCTAAACCAGCTAAAGAAGAAATACTCTAATTTTAACTCCATAATATATACAAAATTTAATCAACTACAGCGAAGACATGTTGATTAGTCAGTAATAATTACATGAGCATAATATCAACATTAACGAAATTCAACATACAATAAGAAACTTACTATGAAGCTTAATTTGATCTTCAAGGTATCTATTAATAAGATATTTTCTTCTTAAGGGTATCATTATACCTTCCTCATGGCAGCAACATATTTGATGGGTTGTTATATTTTCCTCTCTTTTAATGTTGCTTCCTGAACACCTTGCTTCTATTTTTGCATTTTATTTGCTTGCTTGCTTAGCTATTGCTTGTAGATAATATGTGTTAGTTGATAAGTGGACAATCTTATTGATCTGCACTGAATGCCAATTCTGGAAACTGACAAGCAACAAACAGTCTTTTTTTGGCTTTTTATCTCGTCTTTCTTTTTTTCACAAAAATAAATTAACTAATTTTTTTATTTAGAAAAAGGGACAGAAAGAAAGAAAGAAAAGAATTTCCTTGAAACATTCGTCCATCTTGGATAGTTTAGGATATAGTGTAAAGATATAATCAGTAATCACTCTCTTCGCCGGGAGTTTGACTACAAGGGTTGGACGATAAACTATGGGTTGAGACCATTGTAGAAGATGGCTTGTATTATCCTTTGAATTTACTATAAGTAGAAAATATAAGCATACTTAAAAAGTTTATTTGTTTATTTACTGCAACTATACGTGGACTTTTTATTTCCATGAACTCACTGCAAATACGATTACAAACAATTGCAATTGAAAATATGTTGGGTTTAATTGACACACTGCTCATGCATTTTTCTTTGCAAATCTATATGGCACAAACGTAATATTATATATTATTTTAGTTATGACAGAACAAACATCAAGAGGGTGGACTAAAAATCCACGTAGAAATGAGGATGAATATAAGCAAGGTGTTCAGAACTTCATCAACTTTGTAAAGAAACACTCACCACAAGATATTCAGTTATGTGTGTGTCCTTGTAAGAAGTGTAAAAACTCCAAAAAAATCTCAATAGAAACAGTTGACAAACACTTGATATTTTTTGGTATGCTTTCGACATATGATGTTTGGTTCTTTCATGGAGAGAGAAACAATGCTACAGTACAAATGACTCGTACATCAGATTCCGCCCAAGAGTTTTCTATTCAAAACCAAATGCAAGTAGAAGAGCCTACTGAGGGCGCTCTAGGAAATCTCGTTAATGATGCATTTAGAGTGCATGATATGCCACAGGCTAGCGGTGAAGTGAACTTTGAAGAGATACATGTTCAGAAAATGTACCATGAATACAGAAGCAAAGAAAATGAGAAAATATATCCTTCTTGTGAAGATGGACTTACAACTTTAGGTGTAATAGTTGAGCTTCATAACTTGAAAAAAGAATTTAACCGGTCAGGAAATAACATTGCAAAATTTTTGAAATTATTTAAAAAAATATCTTCCAAAAGAAAATACATTACCCGACAAGTATCCCACCATGAAAAAAAATGTTATAAGATTGCATGTTATTTTGGAAAGAGAACGCTAACATAGTATAATGTCCTCATTGTCATACACCAAGATTTAAAGATAAGGCAAATGCGTTATGCATAAAAAAAAATGAAAACCCAACCGAGGATAGTTCTAAGACATTTCCCTATAATTCCAAGGCTGACTAGATTATACACTATACCGTGGATAGCTCGTAAAATGCAGTGGCATAAGCTAGCTGATCCTTCTTGGAATTTCAAGCGTCATCCCGTTGACTCAGCCGAATGGAGATCAATAAAATGTAAGTGGCCAGAATTTGCAAATGAAGGACGTAATATATGGCTTGGTATCGCTAGTGATGGATTTAATCCGAACGGGGTTCTCTCCAATAGTTACAGTTGTTGGTCCGTATATATGATTCCTTATAACAAACCCCCTTCGTTATGCATGAAATCACAATTTCAAATGCTAAGTTTATTAATTCCTGGACCGAAAGCACCAAGTCAAGACATTGATGTATACTTAGAACCTCTTGTTGATGAGTTGAAGAAACTTTGGACGGAAGGAGTGGCTTCTTATGACATGGACAAGGGATAAATCTTTACAATGAAGGCAATACTATTATGGGGAATCCATGACTTACTAGCATTTGAAAATTTATCTGGTTGCGTGACACATGGTTATAAAGCATGTCCAGTTTGTGCTATGGAGACCAAGTCAGAGTACATTGGTAATAAGGTTGTTTATCCAAAGTATAGAAGATTTTTGAAGGATGACCATCCATATAGATTAATAAAACATGGATGGTATAAGGATACCGAAGATAAAGAACCACCAACAAGGTTAAGGGGACCATCCCTTTTGGAAAAGCTTAATTGTATAAAATATTTTCCTGGAAAATTACCAAAGAATAAGAAGCAAACGATATATGAAGCTGCTGATAAAAGTTTCTTTACAGTTGGAGATGGTGATATAGAAAGATTGTCTTGGTATAAGAATTCAATTTTCTATGACTTAATTTATTGGAGTAGTCATAAAGTGCGACATACTATTGATGTGATGCATACGGAGAAGAATGTTGCAGAGCATCTTATCAACTTTATGTTTGACAAGGGAAATCAATCATCTAAGTTTGCATGGGACAAGATTCATAAAATAAAATGTTGTCAAGTTCTAAAAGATGCCAAACTTCCATCGTGTCTTGGGACAAGATTTGGTAGCCTTGTTACTATTCAACCACCTACTTTGCACATAAAAAAAACATATGAGTATCATATTTTTATGCAATCCTTGCTTCCTATAATGGTTCAACATGCATATCCAAAGCTTCGTGAGTTACGACGAGTTATTTTACAAGTGAGTTTGTATTTTAACATAATATGCTCGAAAGTTTTAGTTCGAGAATATGTTCAAGCCGCCAAAGATATGATTTCCGAGGCATTGTGTGTGCTAGCACATTATTTTCCTACAGACTTCTTTGATATATGTGTTCATCTTATGGTGCATCTAGCTGACCAAACTTTGCTATGCGGACCTACAAACTATATATGGATGTATCCATTTGAAATGCGAGATATTATTTTTACAAGGTTTGTATACATTATTTCAAAATGACAATTTCTAGATATATGTGCATGTGTAAATGTGTGTAGGCTATGAAAGAATGCAAAAATATACCTAGTAATAAACGCTATATAGAAGGATCAATCGCTGAAGCATATCTTGTTTCAGAATCAGTTAGATATGCAATGGAATATATGCCGAACCCACATGATGGAAATCATAGTTCTACACAAGCATCCTTTTTAGATGATGGTGATGATATATATGAACGCCCCATCATTGAAGGCAAATATATTAAGCTAACTAAGATGCAACGTGTTCAAATTCGAAGGTGGATACTTTTCAAAATCGATGTTCACGAGAGAGATGAATATTATAGGTATGAATTTTCTCCATATTATTATAAATACCGATGACATAAAATAGCGAATGTATTCACAATATAATATTTAATTTGTAGTGCATATCGCTCTTCTTTAGAAGGTGTGTCTCGTGGTAAAAGAAAAGTTACCACAATGGCAGAAGTAGTAGTACAAACTGAATTTATTGATTGGTTGCACAAAAAAGTAAGTTATTTCAATATGAAAATTGTAGGTTTTGTTCCTTTTATGTTAGTCATGCAAATTTGTTTGTTCCTGACAGCTACTAGAAGAAAAATGCATGAACACAATGTTATGGCAATATGTTAGTGGTCCAAAGTGGGAAGCTAAAAGCTATCTCAAGTATAGAGTGAATGGATATATATTCTCGCCTCAACGTTTTGACCACACTCTTTTGACCCAAGATAGCGGTGTTTGTATGGATGCAATCGCCACATTTGTTGCAAGTGCAAAAGATATAAATCCTACAGACGATGACACTACTTGGTATGGTATCATTAAAGATATCATAGAAGTCGATTATTATGATTCTCAACATGTAGTATTCTACTGTGACTGGATAAACATCGCGGATAAGATAAATGGTTGTAAGATTTGTACCGATTCACATTTGTTGATGGTGAACTTGAAAAAGCTTAAAAATTCTAATGGAGAGTATGATGAGCCAGCTATTCTAGCAACCGAAGCAGGTCAAGTTTTCTATGTAAAAGACACTCAAAATCCTGATTGGTCCATTGTTCAACGTTCTCCGAAGCGCATGACAAACAACATAGATGACTACACAATACCGACCGATTTTTAGTCTGTTATGAAAGAACAAGCCAACTTAGGACCACTATTGAAATGTGTTGAAATGAAATAGATATTATTTTGAAATGAATATTTGTGTTGTTTGATATACTTGGTACTTGGTAAACTAGCATATGAGTTTCTGAACGTACATGCTCATGTTATTTGATATATTTTAATTCACAGTTTACTTCAAAACAGTCAAGGCCATGATTGAAATGACATTTTAAGTTTCATTGTATACTAAAATCTTTTTTATGCAGGTCTAAATGCCGAACAATTGCAATGCTAGTGCATCTAAACGCACAAATGTAGAGCTTGAAGCATATAATCCTCCTCATGCAAGTGATAAAAAATACTTAATAACCGTTGATCTTGAGGGTGTTAAAGGTAAAGATGAATGTAAATGGAGCTCCAAATGCGGAGCCCTAATTCGTTGTCATATACCGATTGGCTATGACGAGTGGAGAAATGTAGATGATTATTACAAGAACATTTTGTAGCAAGAGCTATTGGTATGTCACGAATTCATCTTATTTAGTCATTTATGTTTTGCACAAGATTTATCCATAGCACTAAATTTTTTTTGTTAAACAGAATGAATTTGACATGGATATAGATCCCGATCTAGCTCGGCCAATTTTAGAAAAAACTTTTCCACGATATTGTCGTACGGTAAAGTCTACTTTGCGGAATAAATTGCTCAGAGTCGAAGGAACAGCCATACCCAAGAATATTGCTATTACTAAATGTCCCGCAGACGTTGACAGAGTATGGTGGGAAAAGTTTATATATAATGAATATTCAGATACAAAAGAGCAATGTAGGAAAAACGCCTAAGCCAAAACTAAAATTACTATCACTCATACACTAGGAAGAAAATCATACCGTAGAGTTTACGACGAAATGTTAAGAAATAGTATAAAAAATATTTCTTGTAAATATTAATATTGAATAGTTAATTAGTTTAAAAATATTTGTTCTTGCAGGTCAAGGAAAATCCGAAAGAGAAAGTTACGCGGACAATGGTTTGGAAGGCGGGACATATAAATAAGAAATCTGGACAAGTTCTTCCATCTGCGGCAAAAGCCTATGTAAGTATTTTTACGTTGGTATGAATTACTGATCAATTTGATTGCCATAAACACGAACTGCAATATTGAAGTACAATTTTGACAATACAATTCATTTAACATTATTTTGACAGTACAATTTGATTGCCATAAACAAGAACTGCAATATTGAAGTTTTTCTTGTTAAATATGAACTGTCAACCTAGGTTGTTAAATATGAGCAGTGCATGCACCACCTTATTGTTAAATATGAGAAGTGCGTGCACCTCCTTGTTAAATATGCATCATGTTGTTTAATTGTGTGATACCTGTTTGCGCCAAAATTGGTCACAAACCCCAAATACCGTGAAAGCACCAGTGTATGAACACAAACCAATGATATTCAAGCACAAATATCAGATCTCAACAAATATCAAACCGCAATTCAAAAATAATGATCAGAGACACAAGTTTTATAGTGGTTCGGCTATCTCCGGCCTACGTCTACTCCAATTTTTTTTTCCTTTTATTGATTATCCTTGATGATTACAGCAGTAAATATGAAGAATTTCCAGCACAACAGCAGTATTGAAGCGTAGAAATGAATCCGGCAGAGTCTGGAGGTTGAAAGGCCAAAGATCCAGAAGATTCCCTTTTCTGAATGACCAGGGGCTCTATTTATAGGCGCAGGATGCTGATATTTCGCTGAAAATCCTGGAGACCACTTCTGGCACGTGAGGGGGCACACATGCCCGGCCTCAGGAAATTTGGGCCCACTTTGGGATCGATTCGAACTCCATTCGAATCGATCAGAAAATCATCCAATCGAGGTGAAATTTGGCGTGGACATTCTTCAACATGTATGTAAGCTCCTGTAAAAAATTTATTGCATTTGGACCAGTGGATCTTGAGTTATGATCGATTCGAGTTTGGGTTGTCCGCTGGCTTGTCGTCTTCGAATCCATTACTTCGAATCCATCTTGTTCGACTCCATCCAAAGCACGTGCGCATCGATGACGTGTCGTGAAATCTCAAGGTCACTCCACCTTTGTCGCCGTGTTGAGCGTTTCTTCCCTTGAACTGCGCATACTTCACGTGCTTAATCATGCTTTGCACCTCAGTTCGTATCCATTCTGTTCGTATTGCTCTGTCCACTTCCTTCGTATCGATCGTTTCGAATAGATACAAACATTGTCCCTAAGTCCTTCGAATCCATAAAGCGGACTCCCTGCGTATCCTTCTCGAACGCCCTCTTCGTATCGATAGGTACGAATCCAGAATCCCAAAACTGCTACTTCCTTTTCGTATCGATCCAACGCCGATCGATACGAAGGACTTCTGTGCAGCCATCCCATTATTCCACAACGACGCGAAGTGCATCGATTCGAAGTAAACTCCTACATTTCCTCTTGATCGATACGAACTGTATCGATACGAACCAACCCCTGTATGCCTATGGATACGAAGGAGACCTATGTTGTCATCGAGTCGAAGTCCACCTAACCTTCTCTTCCGATCGATACGAAATAACCGAGTCTTGTCCACGCCGATCGATATGAAGTGTATCGATTCGAAGTCCTCGCTTCCTAATCGATACAAAGTGTATCGATTCGGACCATCCTTACGTGTAGATGGATGTGAACAGCATGTTTCTCCTACCTTTCATCGACCATATCTCCTTTATACGAACTCTGATTAACCTGAAATTTGAAACATAGCCTTTCCTAATCCTTAATATCATCTCCAATCAACTTCGTCCCGATCGGAGCTCAACCAAATTTTGACGTCATCAATTGTAGCCTTATTTCCAATCGATCTCCAATCCCGATATCCATCATTCCTTTCCTATTTGCTGATATTCCAGTTTGACCAAAAAGTGGGATAACACTTTGCCCCCCAAAACATGCCTTGTGATAAGAAGGCGTGTTTTGAATAGTTCTTATTCCAATATCCAAAGTCCAGAGCCATATCGCCGGAGTATGTCATCCTTGACTGCTCCGAGCCGATGCCCAATTCCAAATCCAATAACCAAAGCCTTAGCCAATTCCATATCCATTCAAACTCGACAACCGAGTCCTAATCCATCCATATCCAATAGCTAATAACCGAATCCAGGACCTCTCCGGGTCGATATTCGAATCCATAACCTCTCCGGGCTCTTGCCAAGCGCAACTCACACCTGACGGCCGTGGTCCAGTGTCCCTGGACGTTGAGCTAACCTCACCGGGTTCTTGCCAAGCGCAACCCACACCTGGCGACCGTGGTCCAGTGTTCCTGGACGTTGTACAAAGCCATGGCTTAAGTCCTAAGCCGAATCCTGGTCTCTACAGACCCTTGTTGAGCATAGTCCATACTCAACGACATGAAACAATAATCGATAATATGGGGCCTAAGTCCTAGGCCGAATCCTGGTCACTCCGGACCCTTGCCGAGCACAGTCCATACTCGACGACCTGAATGAGTCAATTTACCACGTTCGGGCAAAGTGACTCACCCCTTGCCAGGCATAATCCATACCCGACGACCGTTTATCAAAAACTAGATAAAAATCTAATCAAAATCCAATCCAAAATCCAAATCCAAAATCCAAATCAAAGCCAAAAAATCAGAAATCAAGACCAGCATCCAAAACCGAAAACAATCATCCAAAGGAAAATCCAAATCAGAAAGCAAACAAAACTAGAAGTTCAACCCAAACTCCAAAACCAAACTAGAAAGAAAAGCAGTGTCCAAACCGAAAGCAAAAGATAAATTTCACAAACCATAGCATCGCGGTTTATCATCATTCAGAGCATGCCTAGGGGCTATCTCCGTCCCCGTACATGTGTAAATGACTTGGTTGCTTGCCAGTAGTTCGCTACTTATTTCATACTCTCCCGATCAATGGATGATCAATCGACCATCATTCCTGGGCCTCACATCGTCGTTGTGTGAGGTAGTTGGTGGTTGCTCCCGTTCCTCCGCTGCATTCCGACTTCCGACATATTGTCGCAACTGTCCATTCCTTACATGCTCCTCGATTATATCATTTAAGTGCCTGCAGCTGTTGGTGTCATGTCCATCCAAATCATGGAAGAGACAGTGCCTTCCTGATGTCCTCTCCCGTTCTGATGGTTCTCTCCTAGCCGGCCTTCGGTAGGGAAGGCGATTCCGAGTATCCAGGTATACCCGCTCCAGCGTCTCGTTCAATCCTGTGTATGTGGAAAACTTTGGATCCTTCCATCGCTTCCTAGCGTTTTCATAATCATCGTCCAACTTCCTTTTTCCTTTGTCTTTATCCAAACCTTTGCTGGATGGTCCTCCACCCTCAGTTGCATTAACCTTTTTCAATTTTAAATCCATACTCGCATCTTCTTGCCGAAGGAACCTCTCTGCCTCGTGAAAGAATTCCTCGAGATCCTGTGGGGGATCTCGTATCAGAGATACCTTGAAATCTGAATCCTCCCTGACTCCTGATACTACCGCCATTAAAACCATCGATGGATCAGGCCGATCAACCGAAGCTACTGCCGCACTAAATCGAGTTAGAAAAGCTCTAAGCGATTCATCCATCCTTTGTTTTACCGATGTCAGTGTCATCACGTTCTTCAGTCTTTGACATGAACCCGAAATTGTCCCAAAAACCTTTACACCAATTCCCCCCAAGTCCTGATAGATCCTTCTCCTAGCTGCCTAAACCACATTGCAGCTAAGTCCGTCAAGTACAAAGGAAAGCATCGTGCCATTACTTCCTACGATGCCCCCAGCACCTCCATGTGTCTGGTGTACCTCATCAAGTGATCAGTTGGGTTTGCCTTACCATCATACACATCCATGCTAGGTAGCTTGAACTTAGGTGGATTCTAAGCCATCCTTATTTCCCGAGCAAATGGACTCCTATTCACTCCTTCCAAGTCTCTGTTGGTCAAACCACCTCGCACAGTTTTCCTGATTATCTCTACTAATCCAGTATTGTCTGTTAGGGGTTGCCCCCCATTCCCTCGAGGGAACTCTGGCACATATTTCTCATGTGGCTCAGCAACGTTGGCCCTAGCCTGTTGAACTCCTTCCAAAGGTCCTCCTGTGTTGGATCCTACGGGCCTGCCCCCAAGCCCTTGTTGATTGCCTTCTGGCTCTATATCCTGTTCTCCATTGGGTTCCAAAACCCTAGTTCCTTGTCCCGCATCCACATCCGCTATAGCTGTTCCTAAGTTCTGCATCCCTGCAGTTCTCATTTGCTCAAAGAAAGTCTGCATCATTTCCTGTTGGCTCTTCAACAATCTCTCCTGTAAAGAATTTGCCATAGCTTCCATTTTATCTCTGGTGATATAGACGGAAGCTTGTCCTTCTCCAGCACTAGAGGATGCCTCCTGGCTTCCTCCTTGTTGGCTTCTCTCAGCCCTTTGTCTTCTACTATTTTACCTAGTCATTGTCTTCAAGTCAAGACTCCTCAAACTCTTCAAATCTGAACTTCTAATCCGATGTAGCGGGTCCTGAGTTCAATTCTCAATGAAAGCACCAAAGTGTTTGCGCCAAAATTGGTCACAAACCCCAAATACCGTGAAAGCACCAGTGTATGAACACAAACCAATGATATTCAAGCACAAATATCATATCTCAACAAATATCAAACAGCAATTCAAAAATAATGATCAGAGACACAAGTTTTATAGTGGTTCGGCTGTCTCCAGCCTACGTCCACTCCAAATTATTTTCCTTTTATTGATTATCCTTGATGATTACAGATGATTACAGCAGTAAATATGAAGAATTTCCAGTACAATAGCAGTATTGAAGCGTAGAAATGAATCCGGCAGAGTCTGGAGGTTGAAAGGCCAAAGATCCAGAAGATCCCCTTTTCTGAATGAACAGGGGCTCTATTTATAGGCGTGGATGCCGATATTTCGCTGAAAATCCGGAAGACCACTTCTGGCACGTGAGGGGGCCCATATGCCCGGCCTCAGGAAATTTGGGCCCACTTTGGGATCGATTCGAACTCTATTCGATTCGATCAGAAAATCATCCAATTGAGGTGAAATTTGGTGTGGACATTCTTCAACATGTATGTAAGCTCCTGTAAAAATTTCACTGCATTTGGACCAGTGGATCTTGAGTTATGATCGATTCGAGTTTGGGTTGTCCGTTGGCTTGTCGTCTTCGAATCCATTACCTCGAATCCATCTTGTTCGACTCCATCCAAAGCACGTGCGCATCGATGATGTGTCGCGAAATCTCAGGGTCACTCCACCTTTGTCGCCGTGTTGAACGTTTCTTCCCTTGAACTGCGCATACTTCACGCGCTTAATCATGCTTTACACCTCAGTTCGTATCCATTATGTTCGTATTGCTCTGTCCACTTCCTTCGTATCGATCGTTTCGAATAGATACGAACATTGTCCCTAAGTCCTTCGAATCCATGAAGCGGACTCCCTGCGTATCCTTCTCGAACGCCCTCTTCGTATCGATAGGTACGAATCCAGAATCCCAAAACTGCTACTTCCTTTTCGTATCGATCCAAGGCTGATCGATACGAAGGACTTCTGCGCAGCCATCCCTTTATTCCACAACGACGCGAAGTGCATCGATTCGAAGTAAACTCCTACATTTCCTCTTGATCGATACGAACTGTATCGATACGAACCAACCCCTGTACGCCTATGGATACGAAGGAGACCTATGTTGTCATCGAGTCGAAGTCCACCTAACATTCTCTTCCGATCGATACGAAATAACCGAGTCTGTCCATGCCGATCGATATGAAGTGTATCGATTCGAAGTCCTCGCTTCCTGATCGATATGAAGTGTATCGATTCGGACCATCCTTGCGTGCCGATGGATGCGAACAACATGTTCCTCCTACCTTGCATCGACCATATCTCCTTCATACGAACTCCGATTAACCTGAAATTTGAAACATAGCCTTTCCTAATCCTTATCATCATCTCCAATCAACTTCGTCCCGATCGGAGCTCAAAAAAATTTTGACGTCATCGATTATAGCCTTGTTTCCAATCGATCTCCAATCCCGATATCCATCATTCCTTTCTTATTAGTTGATATTCCAGTTTTGACCAAAAAGTGGGATAACAATACTATCTCTGTATTTGATTTGCAGTTTTGAGTCAGTAGAGTTTTGACTGAGCATATTATATAGGTGGTCATTTTCTCTTCTTTGATTGTTACATTACCTATCAAATTTTGGTTACTAAGTTCTTAAAACCATCTTAGTTGCCTTCAACTTCTACATGAAATTGAAGAGAGGATGGCCAAAAAATTGACATTGAAAATTTAGATCAGCTTGTACCCTTCCTGTAAGCTCCATGCATTGTTATATCTGAAGGGCTTCTGTTTGAACAAAACCTTCAGAAAAATATTACATGAATGAAAATGTTAGTACGAAGTTTAATAACAACTCTGGATGTTTTACTTCAGATGTAGTTAGTTACAGTTATGAGTAACTATTTTGCCTTGAGTTGGATTTACTATGAATGTGCTGATCTGCATAACCTATATTTATATTCTATTTTTCAGCACAGTCAAGAATGGGAAATTCGACTGTTTTTACTGTTTTTCTTGTTTTGCCTTGAGTTACAGTCAAAAATGAGTAATTGTTTCCATAAATTTTACTGTTTTTCTTGTTTTTCTTGTTTTGCCTTGAGTTGGATTTACTGTTTTTCTTGTTTTGCCTTGAGTTGGATTTACTGTTTTTCTTGTTTTGCCTTGAGTTACAGTCAAGAATGAGTAATTGTTTCCATAACTTTTTTTTTTAATTTTAGGAGGAAAATTATCGACTGCTATACAGTAACAGTCATGCAGCCGTATATTCACTTTGCAGACATATTCATGTTAATAATATTGGTTTCTCTTCTACTGTTTTTTTTGCAATGTGTAAAATATTACAGTTCAAGAATTGCAAAACGAATTGAAAACACTATAATTAGGAAAACAAACTTCAGGACCTTGAGTTTCATAAAGTAATCAAGTCGAGAATGAGTAACCGTTGTCATAAAGTTCAAAAATTGACATTGAAAATATAAATCAGCTTTTACCCTTCCTGTAAGCTCCATGCATTGTTATATCTGAAGGGCTTCTGTTTGAACAAAACCTCCAGAAAACTATTACATGAATGAAAATGTTAGTACAAAGTTTAGTAACAACTTTGGATGTTTTACTTCAGATGTAGGTAGTTACAGTTATGAGTAACGGTTTTGCCTTGAGTTGGATTTACTATGAGTGTGCTGATCTGCATAACCTATATTTATATTCTATTTTTCAGCACATTCAAGAATGGGAAATTCGACTGTTTTTACTGTTTTTCTTGTTTTGCCTTGAGTTACAGTCAAGAATGAGTAACTGTTTCCATAACTTTTACTTTTTTTCTTGTTTTTCTTGTTTTGCCTTGAGTTAGATTTACTGTTTTTCTTGTTTTGCCTTGAGTTACAGTAAAGAATGAGTAACTGTTTCCATAACTTTTTTTTTCAGTTTTAGGTAGAAAATTATCGACTACTATACGGTAACAGTCATGCAGCCGTATATTCACTTTGCGGGCACATTCATGTTAATAATATTGGTTTCTCTTCTTCTGTTTTTTTTTTGCAATGCGTAAAATATTACAGTACAATAATTGCAAACGAATTGAAAACACTATAATTAGGAAAACAAACTTCAGGACCTTGAGTTTCATAAAGTAATCAAGTCGAGAATGAGTAACTGTTTCCATAAAGTTCAAGAATTTCATAAAGTTCAATAATTTCTTGTTTTGCCTTGAGTTACAGTCAAGAATGAGTAACTGTTTCCATAATTTTTACTGTTTTTCTTGTTTTGCCTTGAGTTGGATTTACTGTTTTTCTTATTTTGCCTTGAGTTACAGTCAAGAATGAGTAACTGTTTCCATAACTTTTTTTTAATTTTAGGAGGAAAATTATCGACTGCTATACAGTAACAGTCATGCAGCCGTATATTCACTTTGCGGGCACATTCATGTTAATAATATTGGTCTCTTCTTCTGTTTTTTTTTTGCAATGTGTAAAATATTACAGTTCAAGAATTGCAAACGAATTGAAAACACTATAATTTGATTTAAACATAGCATCTCACATTGTAGATATGCATATCTCAAGTTTTAACAGCATATTGTTAGTTGAACCACATGCATGGTAGGTTCACATATGGAGTTTGACCAAAATTATTCCAATCTATACATGAACATACATCTGTAGTTTGGTTTATAGCTTGAAAGTACAATGATGTTTCCAAACTCTCAAAATCTATATCTGTAGTTTGGTTTATAGCTTGAAAGTACAATCTATAGCCAAACATGTAGATTTTAGTTGAAATGCAGCAGTACATCTTCTTCTGAATGCAGGCACTTGTGGAGGAAGAGAAAGAAAAACAGAAGTAATTGGAATGTAGCGGTAACGAGGAAGCAAATACATACGACCTTGACAATGATCCCATCTCTAAAGTTTTTGGCTCCGATAGAAAGAAAAACTATTGTCGTGCAATTAGCTCCACTTCTCTGCAAAATAAGTAAAGTTGATGCAAGCTTCAAAAGCAATTGCTGATAAGAATAAAAAGGAAGATTTTCGTCAATGGTCATCGGAATTACAAAACCAAGTGGCAAATCAAGTTGCAAATCAAGTGGCGAATCAAGTGGCGAGCCAAATCAATGAGGCTTTTAAATTATTTGCTTCATCTTTCTTAACTATGGTACCGGGGTTACAACATAACCTTAATGGTGGTAATGTGACGCCTATGACTGAAACCGCTTCTAACTTGAATAAATCTCCTTCGAATTTGGAGTTGCTAATATTCCGTCAAATGATGTTGGATCATCTACAAGCGGTAAACAATTTGTAATGCTACTATCAAGGATACGAAGAAGAATGCAGGAAAAGTTTATATTGGAACACAAACTATGTGTCATTTTAGAGAGATAGTTCCAAATGTTGAGAAAGTTGTTTGGATCACAGAAGTTTTAGAGCCGGAAGCACCAATTTACGATGGTCCTCAAAATGGGCACCACAAGCTTTGTGAATTTTCAGATGGGGGCTTTATGATATGGCCTGTGTTTTGTTTTCGCAATATCAAAATTTTTATTTATTAGTAGCTCGTATTATATTGGATATTTAAAATTAGATATGAGATTGCTTTTTTATAATTTGGATATGATATTGTGCTATTTTGAAATTGGAAATTTTGTAGCTCATATTATAGTATTTTCTAAATATGATATTGTTGCATTTGAGATATGGAAGCATTTTAGACTTCATATTGAATTGATATGATGAATTATATATGATATGGACATCATCATTTATGAGATATTATATTCATTTGTTTTAAGAATTTAATATTAATTGTGTATAAAATAGTGTAAAAACATAATTTCAATTAGTAACGCATATAAGTGTTACCAATATTTTGGATAACAACACTTATCTACGTTACAAACCTAAATGATAAGCAAAGCATTTTATGTATAACAACGCATATATGTGTTACTAAATAATCATTTTCGAACACTTATAAGCGTTACTGCATATTTCTGTACCAACACTTATAAGCGTTACCGTATATTTCTTAACCAACACTTATAAGCGTTACCGTATATTTCTGTACCAACACTTATAAGCGTTACCGTTTATTTAGGTACCAACACTTATAAGTGTTTGTAATACATACGTTCGTAACACTTATAAGTGTTACAAATTTGGCCGCTTCATTCCTCACAGTCCATTAGTGTTACAAATTTGGCCAGCCTCTACCCCCGGCCCTGCCCATGGAGAAAGTGTAACTTGGCCTTCCCCAGGTGAAGATCCTACTGAAAATGGGGGTTGTGATGCTGGACCATCAAGCGTAGGAGGAGTAGGACCTACAGACTCTAAAGGGGATGATTCTGAACCCTGTGCATCTCTGATTAGGAGCCAAAACCAGGGTGCTCTGCTCGGTATTTAATTATGTTTATCTTTATTGTGACTTCCTTGTTTTCCTACATGTTATATTTCCTTGCTTCAGTGTGCCAGCTTAATTTTGAGAAACTGGATAATGTGAACGATCCCCCCTATGAATATTCTAGGGGAAGATGCCGGGAGGAAGCTATGATGGTCTCTCCTTTGTCGCCCACCGAAATAGTAGTCGATGCTTCTTGCTCCGTGATTCATGTTGATGAAGACTTCAGTGTTGAGAAGTCCCTAGTTAGCGAACGGGCGAGGACCGAAATGGCAAAGGAGGAGGACCAATGTGGGTGTAGGAGGAGAGGAGCCCGCGGTGGATGAAACGGGGTGGCTCATGGCAAAGCTTATGAAGACGATGTTGATGTTTCCATGTATCGTGGGCTTAATGCAGAGGATGAAGAGAAAGTTGGGATGATTTCCATGTAGATCAGCCTGGGATATGACAAGGTTGGCTTGGAAAGATATAACATCCCTTAGTTGGAAAGGAATTATAAGTCCCACATCGTGGAATATGCATGTGAAGTGGGTGCTTATATATTAAACCTTTCTCCATAGAATAGAGACGAGGCCCTTTGAGGAACAAAACCCCACATCTTGGCTTGGCCCATGAGGCGAAAGTGTCTAAGTTGGGGACAATATCTTCGTTGAGTAAGGAGAGAGATGTTATAGTGGCATCAGAGCCATTACCTAGTTGGAATTGTGGCCTGTGCGTCGACCACAACCCCTGGGTAAGTTGCTCGTGAGCCAACGAGGACGTTGGGCTCTAAAGGGGGAGATTGTAAGACCCATTAGTTGGAAAGGAATTATTAGTCCCACATCGTGGAACAAGCCTATGAAGTGGATGCTTATATAGTAAACCCTTCTCCTTAGAATAGAGACAGGCCTTTCGAGGAACAAAACCCCACTTGGCCACAAGCTCACATTACTAAGCTCGACTGCGGTCATTGGCAAAAGCCGGTTGATATTAGTAATCGCTATATTGAATGACAAGGCAACATCACAATAGTTTTATAATAATTGAGAATTTGTGAAGATAAGCATATAGTTTCGATGATGTTTTCATATATGATGATTATATATTATAAAATTTTGGGACCTTAAGGTATGTATGTGTGTGTACACACTATAGCTAGAGATCTTTTTGTATAGGTCAATTAAACTGAGAATTATTTTGGTAAGTAATATATAAATGCTTTTGAAGTGTTTAATTTTGTAAATAAATTTAGAATTTATTCCCTAGATTTAATTTAAAGAGGTTAAATAATTGTTTGATTTGTGAAAAGAGTTTGCAAAATAGTAGTTGAGCTTAATTTTGGAATATGAAATGTTTGAAATCAAGAAATACATTAAAGGATATTTATTAAAATAGAAAAGGAAATTTTAGTTTGAAAATTTATGAAAAAGATAACGATTTTAGTAAAATAATTTGAAAATTGTTTAGTGAAGAATTTGATTTAAATTGTGTTTGAATTTCAATAAAATAGAATTTTGGAAGAGTATATGTAAGTTATATAGTAGATGAAAGAAAACTTATTTAAAAGAGAGAATTTGAGATTTCCTTGAATAAACGTTTCGATATTCAAAATGAAAATTTAAAAAATATAATAGAATTTGTATAAGTAGATTGTTATAGATTTTTTTTATAAAAAATTGCGAGGGTGCAATTTTATTAAGGGAGGAGTCTGTAAAAATCCGGATTTTTAAGCAGTGATTAACGTAAGTGAGTAATAGTTATTTAATAAAGTAAATTAGAGTTTGAGGATTTTGGATAAATTGGCTTTTGGAACTGCTTAATAAAAGAATTAAAATTTTAAAAATAAGATAATTGAATTTAAATAAGGTAAAAATATGTAAATAATGTATATAATGGCAATCAAAATATAATATTATTAAGTAAGAAAAATACAAATATGTGTATTTTTAATTGCATGGGCTGAACTATAGTATCCAAGCTCAAATAATCCAAACCATAACTTCATTTTCTAGAATGTTGTCTCTCTCGCTTTCTTCGTCAGTTTATATTTTGTACCCGTTCACCCCCTTGTCATCCTCTTCTTCTGTAAAGCCATCAATAATCAACTATCTTTCACTTCTAAGATCAATCACATATCAGATAAATTAAAATAAATTATGAAACTTAAGAATGGAGTTTTAGACACCTATTGGCATCTCTTGTTCAAGTCGTGGTTGCGAACTTGGGTCGATCGCTAATTCATTTATTCGTGTGCGTGCGAGATGTTTGCCTTCGTCTCCGCCTACGTTCGAGTGTTTGGTATTGAACTCCGTTATGCTTTAGATTTTCAATTGCACAGTCTATGTTTAAATGAAATTGTGAAAGCTTTAACAATCTGAAATGTCATAAATGGACCGGTCACGTCCTCCGTAGTCATAGTTGTACTCGAAATTCTTCATACATACTGCTGTAATCATCTGTAACCAGCAAGGATAATTAATAAAAGGATAAAAATTTGGAGTGGATGTAGGCCGGAGATAGCCGAACCACTATAAAACTTGTGTCTCTATTCACTATTTCTGGATTATTGCTTGCTGTTTGCTGTGATCTGTGATTTGTGTTTGGAATATCGCTGATTTATATTCATACTTTGGTGCTTTCATGACATTTGGTGTTTGTAACCAATTTTGGTGCAAACACTCCTCCTTTAGGGACGTACGAGTATAATGAAGTATGTGCTTTTCCTCAGGCTCCATTGCCTTGCTTTGCTGTGTTCAAATAATATGTGTTTGATATTGTATATTGTTTATGTTTGATCGGTGTATTTTAATGAATATATTTTAAATGGCTTCTTTATGTATTTTCTTTTTTTTCTGCACCTAGTTGTTTACTCTTAAAGTTTTAGTCTTGCTGTTGCTAATAATTGGAAAGGTGATTTTATATTACAATATATTTCATCTAACTGCTTTGCGCGGACGCCTATGTTGTGCAATTGGGTAATAGTTGCTCGATCCATCCTATCTTGTTTATCTGTTTCTCTTACTATACATAAGAACTCAAATTATCTATATATAACAGAAATTTGATAAATTAACTATGCAAATTTAATTGTACTATCTTAATGGTTTTAGTATTTGTGATATAGAGTGTGTGATTAGAATATGTAAATAAGTAACATAAATACATAAATACGTAAATACAAAAATTACATAAATTTGAGTGTGCAGTTGCTCATGCATTTACAGGTGCTTGCGTGTTCTTTCCTGCAGGCGAAATTATGTATGCGGATATGCAAATTAGTGGTTGCTGTATCAATATATGGTTTGCGTATAATTGAAGATACGAAGAATATCATCTCACAAGATCGCTTTATGCTAACAAAGCATTATCTCAACCATCAATATCATATCAAAAGGTTCCCAGGAAGACTTATTACAACATAACAGAGCAAATACATATCTGGGCCTCATTCTAAAACCCCAATACACTTATATAAAGTATCACCGTATCATGTACAAGTGATCATTCTTTCTTTCAAGCAACTGTATAAGTTTTTACAAACTTCTTTAACAAATCAAGCTAGTGAATAAAATTCATTCTTTCAAAATTTTCTTTTGGTTGCAAACTCCATTATGGTATCAAAGCATTACAAGGCTTAACAACCAATTCTCAAGATTTGTTAACTTACCAGAGAAGATTCATCATCTAAGTATTATCACTCATCAGTAGACAGAGTCTCATCATCTGAGTGAGAAGATTTGATTGAGAAAATCAAGTGTCGTGCCTCAGTTCAAAGAACCGGACTGCATCAGGCATTTCTCATCAAATCCACAAAGAAATCAATCAAGAAAGTTTCAGAAAACTGTTAAAGAAATCAAGAATCATCACAAAAAATGAAGAAAGTGCCTTCCAGCAAGACTCGTCAGATTAAAATCAAAAAAAGAAAGCTATTCATCACTTAAGTCTTACGGTTGCATCTAACCTGGTTATGAGAAATTCTTGTTCTCTAATTCTTGGTTTCTGTCTTTAATTGAATCTTTGGTAACTAGCTTTATCATTACTTTGTTTGTATATAACCTAAAATCATCACGACTGATGATACAACTTCTACCACATCTGCCAATGTGAGCAATGATCATCAACTCAATACTACAGTTGAAAAACTTTTCAACACTGTTGTAAGCCCCCAAACCAATCTTGTAACTGCACACTTGAGTGAAGATAATTATCTTCTCTGAAAACTGCAGATTGAAACTACAGTCCAAGGATATGAACTTGAAGGTCACATTCTTGGAACTATTCCAATTCCTCCCAAATACATAAATGTTGAAGAAAACAAAACAATCATTAATGAGGAGTATACAAAATATCACAGGCAAGACAGAATCATCTGTTCTTGGTTATTGTCCTCAATAAATACAAATTTACCGTCTCATGTTATTGGATGCAAGACAGCAAATGACATATGGTCAACAATTTAAAAGGTGTTCAATACACAATCTGCTGCCAAGGTAATGTATTACAAGAAACAACTACACAATATGAGGAAAGATAACAGTACTATGAGGGAATATCTCTTCAAGATTAAAGCAATTTGTGATCTCTTGGAGCTGCAAATCATAAAGTATCAGACTCTGAGCAAATTTTAACCATTCTAAATGAATTAAGTGATGACTATGAATCAGTAGTTGCTGTTATTGCATTTCAAATGGAGCTGCCATCTATAGATGTTGTTCACTCCGTATTACTTGCTCATGAAGCTAGAATTGATAAAAAAAACCACAAGACTCTGACTTCAACAACAACTATGCTACTCATTCCAAGAACAAAGGCCAAAATAATAATAAGTTAGATCAAAGTATACAAAGGGGAGGAAATTCTAACAGATCAAGAGGAAGGGGCAGATGGAATAATACCAATAGACCTAGATGTCAAATTTGCGAAAATTTGGTCATACAGCAGTCAAGTGCTACTTCAGATACTCAAATCAAGCTAGTGGTCAAAGAAGTAACAATCCCAGTGCTAACATGGCTCAGGAAAACTCAGAGACACATACAAATTTTGATAAAAATCACAATTCTAATGACACAGCAAGGCCAGAAAGTGTTCAGGATGACCGCAGGCACCCAGACTCTGGTGCAACAAATCATATAACAAATAATCTTGATAACTTGAATCTTGGCAATAGGGAGTACAGAGGTAAACAGTCAATTTGTATGGAAAATGGTAAGTGTATCAATATTACTCATATTGGTAATGCTCATATTAAAGGCAAAAAGCAACTGTTCTTACATAAGTTATTAAGAGTGCCCAAAATTAGGAAAAATCTTATTAGTGTATCAAAATTTACCAATGACAATAAAGTTTACTTTGAATTTTATTCCAAATACTGTTTGGTTAGAGACATACTAACAAAGGATATTTTATTACTGGGTGATGCTGAAAAAGGACTCTATAAATTCAAATCAGTCAATAACAATGTGCAACCAAACAATCAGAAGAACTGTAACATGTGTGTGGAGCAAGACTCCAAAAGTGTATTTGATATATGGCATTACAAACTTGGTCACCCAAGTGTTAAAGTTGTAAAACAGGTTCTTAATGAAAATAGAATATCTTTGGATAATATCTCATTACCCTATGTTTGTACATATTGCCAACTGGGCAAAAGTCATAAGTTGCCATTTAATGACTCCTCAACAATTTACTCAAAACCTTTAGACTTGATTGCCATAGACCTATAGGGGCCCGCACCCATATGTTCAGATTTTGGATACAAGTACTATATTTCCTTTATTGATGCACACACCAGACACACATGGATTTATTTTTTAAAAGCCAAGACTGAAACCCATAATGCTGTTACAAATTTTATAGTCATGACTCAAAAACAAACTGGCAATCAAGTTAAAGTAATTCAATCAGATGGGGGAACTGAGTTCAGAACTCTTAATAATTACTTTAAAGAAAAAGGTATAGTGCATAGAATTACATGCCCATACACTTTTAAGTAGAATGGGTTAGTAAAAAGAAAGCATAGACATATAGTTGAGACTGGACTTACTTTTTCAGCTCATGCATCATTACCATTAAAGTTTTGGCATGAGGCCTTTAATACTGTTGTATATCTTATCAATAGGTTACCAGCAAAGGGAATTTATGGAATAAGTCCAGTAGAAAAATTATGTGGGGTAAAACTTGATTATCTGTAACATCCCGCCTTTTCGCACACTTTAAACCGACACACGTGCCAATTCAAAGCATACGCAAGGGCGGATTGTTATGGGGTAAATAAGAAAAACAGAGAAGAAGTAAAAACAAAACAGAATCTCACAGCGGAAGGATAAAATATAATAATAAATATACAGTTCAAAACAATTTACAAACACTTGATTTGCTTTATACAATAAATATCAGAGTTACACATACCAATACAATCAATGCAGCGGAACAGTATGAGTGTGGTGCAATACTATAGATAATAATAATACGACTCCTTCGTCTTCGTCCTTCAAAGCTAAAGTCTTCGATCCTGAAACGCTCGGACTGACCCGAGCGAATTTGAAAAGACAAAAACACTCGAGTCAGACTAAAAGACCTTATGTGAGTTAAATTAACAGAAATAAATATGAGTACAGTAACTCAAGAGATGTTCGGGATTTTCATCTCCTAAGGATCCGTTAAACTATTTACTATATAGTATATTGCGCTATTATAATAGTGTCTATTTATAAAGTAAACTTGCTTTTAAATAGCGTTAAGGCTTTACATTTTCCACCTTAACACGTAAAATGCCAATAGTCTATACAGTACCGTAATACCTCCTGATCGGGAGGCTACCAGAGGATACTCCATAGGTACGACACAAATAGAAACTCGTAGTAAAGACACGATAGGGTAGGTGACACGGCACAACTAGGCAATGCCAGGGTAGATATACCAATTGCTATCCAGGCTGGTGGAAACGCGTAGCCGCAGTTACCGCCCACCTCGGACTAACTCCCCAAAATCAAAAATAAAGTGGCCACTGAATCAATCCAAAATCAAAGTATAATATCGAAGAGGAGGGTCTGATCAGAGGAATGACCTCATTGGCCTGAGAATCGCTCCTGTTTTAGCCACCTTATGCCAACTCACGGGAGTCGCGTCCACGTATTTACCTTACAGGAAACGTCGCCACCACCTACTTCATTCTGGAATCTCCACCGCGTACACGGTTAGTCAAAGTGGTTTTCGGTATTGACAGAGAGTATGTCAGATATCCGATCCCGGTCTCTTTGCTAACCCATCGTTATTATAACACCGCGGTCATTTAAAAATAGCTCATACTTTAAAACCAGAATAGACATTTCCATTTTTAAATTATGAATACGATATCATTTTAAAACCCAAAACAATATGTTATCATTTATCCCAAATATAAACCTTTCCAAAATCAAAATGCTTTAACTTCATAACGTCTGAAAATCAATATTTTCAAAGCATAATATTTTGAAAATCATAATTTAAAACCATAACTTCTAAAACTTGAATGGTTTGGACATTCAACGGTATATGAATTAAATGGTTTAACTTAAATGTTACTTTGTAAAGAAAATAGTTCTCATGGCTTTACAAATACATTTCTTTATTAAAGTCTAAACCAAAATTTATATTATCTCTCTCAAGTTCCAAAACCACTTCAATTTATATATATATACGTATATCCATTTGGAGTATTAATATTTCAAACTAAAGTTGGATTTTATTCTTTCAACAAATCGAATGTTCTATTAATTAGTCTTGAATATTCACATAAAATCCATAAATAAATAAAACTCCAATTTCTAGTAATAAAATATATATATATTTTCAATTCAAATTATACTAGAATATTCATTTCAATTTATCTTGATGTTTAAGGGACTTTTAAAGTGATTTTTGAAATTATACGTTTATTAAAATTTCGAATTGATTCATTTTAAATAATTAAAACGTTATAAATTTTTATGTTATAAAAATTATATTTTTGTGAAATATAACCAAAGCATGATTTTTGAAATAAATAGCTGATAAATTTATAAAATGGTTTAAATTGGGATTTTGAATTATTATAAACGGTTTATATAAAAGATCTATAAAATTGATATTTTATAAGCTAAAGATATTGGAATTTTAAAACGAGCTTTTATAAGTGTTAAAATAAAGTTGTACCTAGTTTTATAAGTAAATAAGAATTTTAGATTTATAAATTAATGATGATATAAAAGAATGGATTTGTGAATAAATGGATTATAAGTAATTTACTTATAAGTTGGATTCGACATGTAAACGAAATATAAATAGAATTGGTTATTAAAGGAGATATATAAATCAAAGTAGTTATGAAATAGAAATGGAATTTATAAACGTTGTTTTATAAATTCGTAATCAAATAAATTTGATAAGTAAACATAGAAATTATTAAAGGAATTATATCCACGATTTTGGACTGTGGAAAATCCTTTAATTAAATATGTGGAAGTGTTGAATTTGGTAAACGATGTATATCCACGATTTTGGACAGTGGATAATCTTTTGATAAAAGTGTAGAAATATTGAATTGGGTAAATAAGGTATATTCACGATTTTGGACGGTGAATATATTATTGAATAAAACGGGTATGATTTGGAGAAGAGAAATTTTAAAAATGAAGTTAATTGTTTTAAAAGATGTTTTAAAATGTATTAACTATCGAAACCATAGATTTCAACATTCATTGTTGAAATAGATGTTTTCGAGAAATAGAAGGAAATGGTAGACTATAACACTGTTGTTATAGTAAATGATTTCCGAAAGGAAATGTTTTTGTATAGTATTGGGATTTATATATCTATCTAAATTTCGAATCCCTATACTAGTGATTTTGGGTTGTCGTAACGATGTTTTACGCAACATTCATTTTGACTCAAATAAATGTGTTTAAGCGCACGTTTTCTTTAAAGAATGAAATATATACTTAATTTCAATTTAATCATATTGAATATTTTCCAAATGTTGAAATTAAATGGATTTGTGAATTACTTATTATTAAATAAGTATGGAAATGCTTTTTCCAATATGAAGCGAATGTTTTGAGATTTTATCTTTTAAAGATAAATTGAAAATGAATATTAGAAATCGATTTGGAAATCGTATATTCATAGATATTTTAGAATTGTAAATTCACTATGGAATTTATAAAAGAAAGGGAAATTTGTTCAAAAAATAAACGTTGATTTATTTTTGAAGTGTGGGAATAAATTTATTGATTTGGAGTAAATATAAAGTAAATCGGTAAGGATTTATTTAATTGGTTTAAATGAACCATTTTGAAATGAAAGTTTTTCCGCGTAAGGAAAATGATTGAAATTTGTTTTCAAATGGTTGAAGTGTGGAAACTATATATCTAGTAAAGATATTTTTGGAAAATAAATAATTTGGGAAATTATTTAGAATCTGGTGATGTTGAGCATGCCAATTGATAGTTAAATAACCGACTATCAATATTTACCTTTAAATGGGTATTTGTTGTGATTTGCTTGAATTTGAATGCCACGCTTATTTTTGAATAAGCGCTCACTATTCGGGTTAGCCGGGAAAGGACCTTGGGGTCGTATAACCCATTCTGAATACGTGATACGTCGTTATGGATTACATTTGATGACCGGTGTTGAAGACCGGGTATTTGTGAAAACGGAAGGATTACTGTCGAATATTTCTGCATCGTCTGATCCCCGATATAGAAATTTATTACCCTTTGTGATGGGAAGTCCGGTCGTGATTAGTGAATATCTGGATTGCAAGGACTTCTTTGTAAGTGCCTTCGGTTCTGTTCGATCCCGAAACAGACTTGTATGGATGTGTGTCTGACATTACAATTTGAGGTGTAAAGCTGGTTTCTATCAAATATATTTCTGTTGGTAGCGGAGAATTTATTCTCTTAGCTTAACACCCTTAGAGGTTATGTAGTTGATGGTTACTAGCGATACATTCCCAAATTGGTAATGTGGCATACGAAGTGCTGTTGAGCATTTGATGATCAAAGCACAGCTTTTGTATAAAGCGTGGCTTTGTGGACGAGACTTCGTCGGACCTCATACCCCGAAAATGGTCAAAACAGAAAGGATGCGGCAAGGTTGTTAGGGGGTAGCGCCCCTTTAGTGTATGTCATTCCTTCTGGATAGAGTTGGTATCATGGTATGGAGCCCAGATACTTAACCTATGTTGTTGCTACAAATTTATTGCTTTGTGGTTGTTGGAAATCGAGGATCCTCGGATATAGATCAGTTACGATCAGGGAATGACATATTCGTGTCAGTAGTTACCCAGTTAGGGGTAACCCGGCCTTATGTTGGCAGAGATCCGGTTAGGTTCTCGGGTCGTCTTTCCAGAGGCGCACCCATGTGGCAATGGAAAGTTCCTTGGCCTGACCATTTGTTGGAAATCCAAAGAAACAATACGACCTTGTACGGTTTTAATTGTAGAACCTATCATTCACTTATGGTGGCGCCCCACTCTTTGGATGGTAGTTATAGTAGGCATACGATAATGGTCGTTTGTTGGCTAAGATTTATATCTTTACTTTCGAAATGATTTTTCCTACACTATGCACTAGTAATAATATAAAATGTTTCTTTTTAATGCGTATCAAGCATCTTTGACTATCATAAGAAGAAATCTCCTCTGATTCTGTGTTTGCATTGTGTGTGTGTGCGGGATGCCTTATGGTAGTCTCATTTTCTAAAAAGCATTGCGAATCTATTTTAAAATTATCCCGTTCTTTGTTTTAAATATAAACTGTTTTAGTTCTCACACCAGTCACATGACTGACTCGGAGTTTATTGTTTCCTTCCTAAACTCTGGGTGCCCACCAATTTCCACATGGGCAGTCTAGAGTTAGGTTATCAGGATATTCTGGAATTCAGGAGTTGCTGGAGGCAAGCTGGATGGCGTGGCGTATTACTAGTATATAGTATTTTTTTTCCGCTGTTTGTTGTTGTTTGTTGTTGTATACTCTGATGATGTAATGTAATGTAATATGATGTAATGTAATAACTGATATAGTTCTTTGTTTAAAGATTATTCATTTACCTATTATATGTTGTTCCGCTGCGATTGTGAGATTCTGATATTGTTCTGTTGTTTTTTTCTGTTTTGTTCTATCTTTTTCTCTCTTCTTCTATCCTTTTCTTCTTCTTTAACCATAACGGTACGGTTTTCCGGCATTCGATTGCTCGGCAGTTGATACAGTGGACGTATTGATGTCGGTTTTCGAGCGTCGAAAAGTCGAGACGTCACAGTTGTAGATAGACATATATTATATATGGATGAGATTATATAGATGAGATTATACCTGAGACTGTGTCTAGAGTATGGTCAATCCGTATCCATCTTAGGTAGACTGCCTATTTATCATTGATTTGTTGTTTCTATCTCTTAGGATCTTTCAATCGAGAGTTTCATCTCTCCAAGAGCTATAGGCCGAGACATGATTTTGCACATTATGACATTATTATGAGCTGGCTCAAACCTTTCTTATTGATTTTATCAATTTTATATTGATATTTTATAATATGATATCGAGAGAGATGGTGGGCACTGCTTCATTATTGCCCGACTTCACTTGAGGATGTCTCAATACTGATTATTTTGGATTTGATGTTCATTTCTGGATATGTATGATTCACACATTTGTGTAGATTCAATGATTTTGATTTGATGCATATCTATATGAGTGATGACATCTTTTGATATTTAATATTGGCCTTTTCATATAAACATGTGTTATTTGTGAGGCGTGATACCTTGATAATTATCTATTATATTGTATAGATATTCCATTTATACATTTCTATACTTATTTATTTATTTATCTCGGTATGCTAGATGATGATCTAGGTACGTACGAATTAGTTATATTTTTGATGTTTTATACGTACCAGTATTAGTCCAAGGGAATATTCATGTGTGTACCACTTACAGCCTCATTCTCCATATTATCTGATAGTATACTCTGTAATACTCTTGGATAGTATGGATATAGAGGTGGGGTGTTACAATAGACTCCTGCAAATCTTCAAAGTGGCAGCTGCTCATTTTTTAAGGATTACCCACCGGCCATGCTTTGGATGGCTAGGTCACGGATTACAGGCTGTTGTTGATAGCTTGTGCAAGGAACTGACTGTGGTAGGAACCGTTTACCTTCTTATTTCTTCCATCTAATTTTACAAATAACTCGAGCTGCCTTATTTCAAGCGGGAGCGGGCGCGTGTGCGATGTGGACCTGCGATGAGCCTGTTTATTTGCAAGCGTGACATTATGGGAGGCAGGCTGTAGAAGAAGTTATGGAGTCTTCTCGTGGCGGTCCTCAGCGGATGGTGAGGACTGGGGACGAACCGAGGGGAGGTTATGACAGGTTGACTCCCCTAAGGGAGGCGTTGGAAGAGAAGAATGGATGCACATTGGATGAGATAGCGAAGGCACAAGCAGTCAGAGCCATTTTATTAGGTGGAGATGATGTATTTGCCCAATTGAAGGAAGAGTTGAGAGTTTCGAGGGAGGAGGCTGAAGCATCCTGGTTGGCAGCTGAGGTGGCCACTAATGAGAACGAGGCGGCTATTATAGCCTAAGGTACGACCAAGAAGAACCATAAGTCAGAGATCGTGGTTCGGGCAGATGTAGTTTGGTCTAGGGAGTTAGCTGAGAAAGAAGTGGCAGAAGCCAACCGCCGCAGAGCCGATGCTGAAGCTATCAGGGAATAGGCTGTTGCAGACAGAGGATCGCTTGAGGAAGTGGTTTCATGGCTGAAAGGAGTGGAGGAGTGGTTTGACTTGCTTGCTCCCGGACGATGTTGAGGGATTGAAAGAGAGAGTCCATCGGTAAAGGGACGGTTACTGGTCGGCTCGTTTGACTAACATGGCGGTAGGAACTTTCATGAACAACCTCCATCTTCCTATTTTTATCTCATGGGTGACACCCGCTTTGGTCTAAAGGTACCGGGAAGAGGCATCCGCCAATATGACCAGAAAGGGTAAGTCTGCGCCAGCCATCTTAACTGCTGAGCAGATTGACTTTCTGACCCAACAAATGAGTAAGGAGGTTGTCACATGTTGTTGATTGTAACTTAGTTGTCTTGGTTATTTATTTTCCCTTCCTGCTTTTTTCTCTCTCTTTTTTCGTTGTCATAGGTTGATTGCGCCTAGCACGACGGGCTGTATACCATGCTCCTATTTGTTTTGAACTCTTTTTTTTTTGCATCATATGGTGTTTAAGATTCTCATTTCTATTATTTTACTCGAAAATAAAGGAAAAGCATAAGGTATATTGTGGTGAGTATGTTTTTCCTTGGTGGGATTGAGGCCTTAGTGAGACCCGTGGGGTTCGCGTGGAAGGACCTAGCTTATTTATTTGCAAGGCCCTTTCCGTCATTAGGGGATTGGAGTTGAGGCCCATAGGGTTTGCACGGAAGGAACCGGCTCATTTACTTGCTGGCACCCTTTTCGACATCCAGGGGTTGGAGTTGAAGCTCGTAGGGTTTGCATGGAAGGACCTAGCTTATTTGCTTACGGACGCCCTTTTTGACACCCAGGGGTTGAAATGAAGCCCGAATTATTTGCTTGTGGGAACACTACGGATGTTGGACCTCGGAGATACTATCATGGCGTTGCGCTAAGTTATTATGCCCCAGTCTCGACAATAGTGTCTCATCTCGTCGAAACGAGGAGCATCACGGTGAAGGGGAATCAGACCATTATGATCGCATCCAGCTCATCGATGCACCCTAAGAGGCAAGAGTTATATCTCTTGTTTGACTGCTGGAGAGGGTAGGTAGCACCGGGACGACCTGTGGGTCGTTGGGCATCCCTGACATTCCTAGACGGAGTGGATGCACGGTAACCCACCTTCACCGAGCACGTCCTTTAATCAAGGAAGGGAGTAGTAGCTCGCGAGATTCCTTCACATGATGTGGGTTGCCGTTGGACTGAGTGAATGAGCATGTAAGAACTCATCCCTTTCCGGGTATCTCGAACTTGGTGGTTGACATTGTCTTGGCAAAGAGATATGACCTTTCATTGATCCCGTAAGCTAGCACAGAATTGATAAAACATGGCCCTTCCCCATTCAGGCTAAGCACCACATCCGGGTCCTCAATGTTTGCGAACACACAACGTAAAACCAAGTCATTGATGATGAACTATCGGAGCTTCACCCGTGCATTGTAATGTTTTGCGACTTTTCTCTTATAAACCTCGGTGTAGATTTTCGCTTCCATTCTCCATTCATCGAGTGTTCCTAGGCCGATCCTGAGGAGCTCCTCATTTTTCTTACGATCGAAAGTCACCCTCACTACAAGAAAACTACCTTTGCTTACAATTATTGGTAGCGTTTGTAGTGTAAGTGCAACAAATATTAACTTTTCCTTTTTTTCTCCTTTAGTTTTAGGGTTGCCGCCTTATACTTTGTATCGATACAAAACTTGTCACATTTTTTCCTCCTTTCCCTCCACGCCTTTTTTCCCTCCACTGCTAAATTATTTCTTACTTTCAACAAAATTTCCCTCCTCTCACTCGTTTCAACTGTCGTATCCACTACCGCACCGTCATTGCACGCTACTTCTTGGAATAGCTCCCATCACTCTACCTAGTCGATCCGCTTCCATCCACTTCGTCTCCTCTCCGCTTCGTTCATGCCCTGAGTCTACAACTCAGGTAACGCGTTTATAATTTGCAGAATTAAGTGATTATTATGCCGATTTGATGTTTAAAACCTAGACGAATTGTTAGTGTTTTATCGATTTGAAGTTGAACATAAATTAATGAAGTTCAGATCATGTTAAGTGTTGAATTTGATGAATTTTGTGATATTTGATGAGGTGTATCTTCTAGTTTTGGTAGTGAGATCGATCCAAGTTAGATAAGATTGTTTTGTGATGTTGAATTTGATGAATTTTGCGATGTTTGATGAAGTCACCTCGCATTTTAAAGAAAACCACTGTTACCGGCTTTATTCTTCTTGTGTTCTTTCTGTCGGCTTTATTCAATTGTTCGATTAGATAAGATTGATTTGTAATAAATTTGTTCTATTCTATAATTCATAATCAAAATCAACGATGGTCTAACATTGTTTTATATTTGATTTGACATAATTATTTTAGTGGGAATTAGCAACGTCATTTTCAAACTTAATTCCTAAAATCTCCCCTAAAATACAAATTTTGTAAAACACCAATCGTCAAAGTTTAAAAACAAATATGCAGTTTAAACTGCAAATCTATATAGCTAGCATTATTGAGATCCTACCTGCATTTTTTTATAATAGAAAAATTTACAGTTCTTAGTGCAATTATTTACAATTTATATACAATTATAACTGCATATATATGCAGTTTAAACTGTATATTTTCGCTGCACTAGTCGACTGTGGTAATTTGTAAAACTGTTTAAAATAGATTTTGAAACTTTCTTTGGTGCTTGACAAAATGTCCCTTTTATATCATAAAGGGATCGATATTATGTCAAAGTGGTTCCAATGGGTAGATAAAGATCTACATAATAACAAAAATCACATAATTCAACTACTATAATTATAATATTTAACCAAAATCACAAACAGGCAAACACATCTGGCACAAACCAACAATTTCCCAATTCTACTACCTTAATATTGCAACTTGGTAAACTGGATCAAGTGAAGACATATTTACTGCACTACTTTATTTTAAGACTAGTAAGGCAGTAATAAGAGTTCACACAAACACAACATATTCAAATTTTTACTAGATACAAATATTAATAGCCAGGAGCAATTCAATGCTCTTGTTGCATCTGATTCAGAAGAAAGTTGCCTTTAATATTCTTGTGTACTTCAACTTTGTATTTATCTTCTTTGTTTCCCCTCTTTATTTTAAGAAGCCAGTCAAACTTGGCAAGATCATCTATCACCTATTATAAAATATCTCATTCAGATTCTTGTGTTAAGTTAATACATATTAAGTAGAGAAGATACAGTAGTACTTTCCGTAGTCCTGTAGTGTTCTTATAAGCTATATAATTATATAATTAAAGTTTTATTGAATTCCGGTAGATGTAATTACAAAGCATGTGCCATAGACTTTCAGTAATTCTTCGCACAGATTACTTTTAATTTGTATGTATTCCTTACATAGACATTCCTGTTTGTTCTTGCTAAGATTTGGCTTCTAAATTATTTAAAAAGTTGATGGTATATCAACTCAGTTAGTTGAAATGATATAGCCTTTAAAAAAATGCAACAATTTATTGCCTACAAAGTAAATGTAATTTATCTTCTGAGGTTTAAATCAAATGAAATTCAAATAAATTACATATTAAAATTTGAACCAGATTTGAGACCAGCATGTAGATTTTAACTGAATTTATTTTAGGCTTCAAATTAAAAACCTTCTAGTTTAGACTGAATTTGGGATGAGGGTTTCAAAATCAAACTATTTTTTGAACTCAATACAAACAAATCCAAACTAGCTTTTATTCTGAAATTAAAATTTGTTTTATATCTTCTATACGACTGTATATTAAAGTACAAAAAAAATATATTCTTAGAATAATAATTTAAAAATAATTACAGTTCTTAATCTATGATCACATTCCATTCATGTATATGAAATCATATATCATTTGCAATCTTAATATCATGAATTTAGATGGTTGAATTTGTATCTAGATGCCTCTGTATAAAATCTGCCCCATTGATGCAAGGGAACCACCCCAAAAAATAGAATGAAGTATAGATACGCTCCACGAAAGGAGAATTTACATATTAAATAGAATTTACATATTATATATAATTTAAAACAAAGCTATGGATCTTTTGAAAGTTTGAAAAACAACTTGTGTTTTTTCTATCAACTGATAAATTATTTTTTATTTCCAATTAAATTGTTTATTTCCCTGTGGAACTTTATGTTCTCATTTGTTTAAATGAATATAAAGTTTAAGAATAATTTGTTGGAGATCAGAAAATATTAAATTCCACAATGGTGTGGCATGATGGAAATAAAGGCGGTTTCAAAGTCCTGTGCTCTTACTCAAGGTTGGTAAAAACATTTGCAATTGATTATAAAGAAACTATGTTGTCCTGATACTAGAATGGAACTTGACCTTGACTTTCAGAGTTACATCTTTGAAAGGATCATATTTTAGCTATGTTTCCCACTTCATGTTGTTTTAGGTTTTCAACAGTGTTCCTTCTTTATTTGTATTGAATTCTCATAAATATACATTATAAGCGTTCTCTTATCAATTTAAGAGTGGTCAAACACGCAGACTACTAATCTTTTCCAAAAACATCTATATGTGGACTAATTACATGTTGCCCAATTTGTTTTTCATATAAACAGAAAACTTTAGCTAGTAAAAATAAAGATTTATTGTGCACCAATACACTTCATGCTTCCACAGATGTTTTGCCTATTCTTTTAACCGTATTATTTAGTGATGAAGTATCCATATTATGGCAATATTAAATTTTTGGATATTTTCCATCTTCCATATTTGTATATTTTTGAGTAGAAAAAAGAAAAGAAACACATGTGAGTATGCTGGAATATTTGATAAAATATTTGCATTCTATGCTAGGAAGATGCGACAAATTGATTAAACCAAAATGAAGTTAGTAAATCAAGCAGGCTATTTGATAATTGTATCATCATCTTGATCCAACTTCTATTATTTTGAATAGAGTGGGAAGTCACCATGTGAATATCTATCAAACAAACATTTAAATCCAGCTTCCCATTTGATTAGGGGAGATGTGAGAGCGCGGTTGTAGTGGGTAGGTAGTTGTCCATCATGCTTTCTGAAATAGTAAGTTGAGCATTGGAACTTCCTGATTGTGATTGATGTTTCTTCGTTGATGTAGTAGATAATAAATCTTTTTAAATATTTTTACTATACATCTGAACCTAAAAGTAAAGAAGGATTAGTGTGGCATAAAAAGTGTAACTAATTTCCTTCGAACCTAATTTGGAGTGCTAGTAGGAGCCTTTGTCATGTCCCAATCTACCTAAATGCAAACAACCTAAACCCAGTCTCAACATGGCTGTGGGGTAAGTCCATCTATAACCGTTCTTTACCTATATTCTTGTATTGATCATTGATTCATGTGCCGTGTCTGGATATTTTAGGGAAATTTAATGCCCATCTTTGAAGTCCTCGAGGTTCTTGAATCCCATCCCATCAAAGATACTTTTTTATATTTGGTATAATAGTTGCTTAGGTTAATTATGGGTGTCCTGAATAAAGGATATGCATCATTTGAAAATATTTTAGGGAAACTTTGGTTGATTTTTTTAGTACCTTTTTATAGTGCATAATGTATATGTTGCATTAAGTATCAAAGGTGATTTTATTAGGACCTTGTCAAACAAACTCGATCTTGGCCTAGTAAGTTTCATGCCCAATCTGCTCGTATAACTAAGGGAGAGGCTACGATCCATGACACAAAAACATATAACGGGGTTTAGCTGCCATAATAGTAAGCAGGCTAGGTTCCAATAGTATGTATATATGCATGTTACTAGAGAACCAATTATATTAATTAAAAATGCGTGATCTTTTAAATCGGTTCATACATGTGGCATTTCTTAGACCAAACATGTGGATATTTATGTTGGGTGTTGTGCACCATGTGCGAATGGTTACGATTAATATTAATGTGAATGCTTTGTAGGTAATGAACTCCATTGTAATGTACCTAACAACTATCACTACTGAAAGTAAAAGGAAACTTAAGTATTTTGTTCTTTATAACAGAAAATCAAATCCTACGTCAAAGTTTTGGAAGCTTATTAGATTGCCTATATTGCCGATGGAAAAATGTTGGATGTATCTAAACATGTGACTATATAATGGTTAACTTAAAATGTATATTGAGAATTAACATATATATTCTAATATTAAAAGTCAATTTTTAATTTTTTTAATTTTTGTCATAGAACTACTACAGAGTATCGACAAGGGGCTTTGAATTTCGTGCATGTGGTAAAAAGAAATCTAGACAAGCACCATTGTCCCAGTGGTTAAGTGATTTGACTTTGGTGCGAGAGGTCACAAGTTCGAAACTTGCCTAGCGTGATTCGAACGTTAATTGACATGTGATATGTTGTCACAATGATTTGTTGTATATAAAGTACCATTTCAAAAAAAAAAATCTAAGAAATGTGGAGAAAATTTTGTGCCCATGTGTAGATTGTCGAAATCTTAGTTGGCATGATGACCGTATCATCGTTGAGCATTTAATTATAAAAGGAATGGATTCTAAATATAAGAGCAGTAGATGGTATTGCCATGATGAGTAAATAAATAAAGATAAAAAACAAAGTCATTTGACACAGGCGACTTATTCAAGATGAGTCACTATGGAGATGAAGATTTTATGAATCATGATTTTTTTTGCCGATGATAAGGATAAAGATGATTCTCTAAGAAGAGAGGATGAAGTACTTAACAATTTGGAAGATGCAGAAACTCCATTGTATCCCTTATGCACAGACCATACGCCATTATCGTCTTATATAATCTTAAATGTGAGACTGGCCTGTCCGGTAGTGGGTTTGATAAGCTGTTGAACATGCAACAATTGTTTTTGCCGAAGGATAACGTACTCCCAAAACTTTATATGAAGTAAAGAAATTTCATAAAGCATTTGACATGGGTTTTGAAAAGATACATGCTTATGAGAATGATTATATTCTTTTTAGAAAAGAATACAAATAGTGAGAAACTTGTCCAAAATGTGGCTCTTCAAGATGGAAGATAAATCAAGATACCAAGGAGACTATAAAAGGTGTTCCAATTAAAGTGTTGAGAAATTTTTCAATAATTCCAAGATTTAGAAGAATGTTTAGATCTCAGAAGATGGTCGAAGATTCAAGATGACATTTCAATAATAGAAGCAATGATGGAAAAATGCATCATCCTGTGGATTCTATGGCATGGAGTATAGTGGATGAATGATGAAAATATTTTTCAGATGATCCATGCAATCTTAGACTTGGCCTTGTTACAGATGGACTCAATCCATTTTCTATGTTGAGTTCCAAATGTAGTTGTTGGTCGGTAATACTTGTGACATACAGTCTATCACCTATATTGTGTATAAAGAAGGAAAATATTTTGTTAACATTTCTTATTCCCGACCCAAAGCAGCCCGGGAATGATATTGACGTATATTTGGCACCTTTGATTGAAGACTTGCATTATTTGTGGAGTAATGGAGTTGATGCTTATGATGCATTTAGTAAAAACAATATTTAAAATAAAAGCAATTTTGCTATGGACAGTGAATGATTTCCAGCTTATGGAAATCTTGCTGGATGTTGTGTGAAGAGAGAGAATGCTATCTATTGTGTGGTGTTAACACTCATCACCGTTGGTTGAATTATAGTCAAAAGAATGTCTACATGGGTCATAGAAGATATCTACCTATGTCAGATTCACGGAGGAAACAAAAGACTTGCTTTGATAACATCGTAACTAAGGATAGGTAATGCTCCTAGAATTTTAACTGGAAGAAATATTTCTTTATTGTTAAAATATTTTTCAAATTATTTTGGGAACGAGAAAGAAAAGAAAAAAGGTAGAGAAGAAACAATAAGAAAAAACCGTAACGATAATATCCATTAAGCTAGAAAAAAGGAAGAGGAAGAGTACCCACAATAAGGAAGACGAATGCAATAAAGATACCGATCCTACAAAATTGGAGCTATCAAGGTGGAAAAAGAGATAAATTTTCTTTGATTTGCCATATTGGGAGGTTAGTGGTTTTTTTTTGAAATGTTTTAACAGTTATATATATATATATATATATATGTGTGTGTGTGTGTGTGTGTGTGTGTGTGTGTGTATGTATGTATAATTATACGTTACATTATTTATTTTTATAGAAAATGTCGTTACGTCATAATTTGGATGTAATGCATGTGGAGAAAAACATTAGTGAAAGCATATTAGACATAGTGTTGCATGATAAAAGTTCAAATAATGGAACCAACTTTAGAAAGAATTTAGAGGATTGGGGAATTCGACATGAGCTCCATGCACAACCTCATGGGAAGAAAACAAATCTTCCGTCGGCTCCTTATATGTTGTTAAATTCTGGGAAAAAAATATTTTGCAAAAGATTGTACGATTTCAAAAGACCCGATGGCTCCTGTTCAAATTTGAAAAATCGTATATCGTTGTACGTATGCAGGTATTGAGTTACTGATTTATCATAGAGATCTACATACTTGAGGGCATACTCAATCTTCATCATGAACGTTGCCATTTTGTCTTCTGTTTTATTTTAGGATTTTAGAAATTGCATGTGTCTAGCATCCTTCTACTGAATTTTAGAACTTTAGAATTTTAGAAATTGCATATGTGTCTAGCGTCCTTACAATATTCTAAGTAGACATTAGGTGAAAGGTGTTTGTTGATATTAGACTTGTTGGTTTAGGTAAGTGTAAAATATATAAATTTCTTAATGTGATACAGGTGTTTATTGATGTTAGACTTGTTGGTTTAGGTAAGTGTAAAATATATAAATTTCTTAATGTGATACAAGTAAGATATCATCTTATTTATTGGAAGATATAAAAATAAAATTAATGGACAGCCTTAACATTAATTTCTGAAAGAAATACCTCCAAGTATTCGTTTATATCAGTACATTGAAACGCATGTTGAAGTTAGACATCAACCTCTTTATATATGATCACTCTTTTAGGAGTTGAGTTAACTTGCCCGAAGTATTGTGCTTCGTTGTCTCATTGCATCATAACCTTTGTTATAAATAAAATTGAATGGTTAATAATAATAATTAAATATAATGTGTGAACAATATTTACAAAGACACATGGACATAATACTTCTTTTAGTTAGTTAAAAGATTAGTCAGCAGATGAACTTATGCTTATTGATAGAATTTCAGGCTCAAAATGATAATTTGTTAAGACAAAAAAATATTTTGACCGTGGTAATTTACACTTAAATAATCTGCAACATCGATCAAATTACGCTTTTGAATGAGCTTGAATGCTATCTCATTAAATTATTGACTGAATCAAAAATCAAGATATAGCAAAATATCAGTCAGAATGGATATAAATGCGCAATATGGTTCTAGGAAGACAACATTAAAGCACAAAATTAGGTAAAACCAATGATAATCTAAACCCAGTTTGTAACCCAGTTATTTTTTACACCATCTCTAATCTAAACCCGACGATAATCTTTGTTAATCCCTGTTATTTTGTACACAGTTTAGCATCCTTCTAATGTATTATCAAAAAATAAATGTATGTTATTTTTTACAACAGACAGACATGTATACTCTAGCTTAATAACACAATGGTTAAATACACGTAAAAACATTTAAGTTCATGTAAAAAATGTAGCTTAATAACACAATGGTTAAATGTTCCAAAAAGAAAGCAATGGAGAAATTTTCAATCAGAAGTAATTCTAACTGAAAGATGAAAGTCTAAAGGTCAGAATAACTAGTTGAAAATATCATAAGAAAGTGTACATAGAAACCAATAAATTTCCCCAAGCATTGTTTACCTCTTGAAGATAGAATCCCGTTCTTATGAATACCACTATGTAAAATTTCAACGTTGAATTCGTTAGGAATTGTGTCTGCACTTGGAATCTTGTAATCCCATGTCCCTTCTATAATCACAATTCCTTCTGAATTTGTTATGTACTCTTCGTAAAGAATGAAAACTATGCCTTGAACAAATGAACCTTCAATCTACATAAAACAAAATGTACATTAGATATAAACATTCAACATACATAAAGAATTTCAAACAGAAACGTACACAAAATTATTAGGAGATAACTCGATGACTGTCATGGAGAAGTTCAGGCTTAGATCATCATCCATCTTTTAATTTCTCATTGCATCTCATTTTTATACAATCAACCAAAGAATTCTATTTTCTATAATAAATAAGCAGAACTATGAAATTAAACTCTTCCTAGTTATCAATTGAACCGCATCATGCAAAATGGTTGCAAAAGGACTACTTAAGCCAAGTTGCATTATCATGTAGCTTATAAATGCAATATTTTATCTGTTTTATTAGATACACACAGCTAATTTCAAAATGGCAGACCAGACATAGCTAATTTATTACTGTCAGTATACAGAAACAGGATATGCATTATTGTTCGAAATGGTTGCATGTATCCATTTCTAGTACTTATAGTTTGTTGCATGTATTGTTGTTCATATAGTATAGTTATATGCATTTTATGTTGATGCTTGATAGATCGATATTTTTTTACTATGATTTTGGATCTCAATTAAACATGTGATGACCTTAACATTGAAATTGCTTTTATTAAATGTTTTTACAGAAATAGGATATGCATACAAGAAGTATACGCACTCGTCAACAATTGAAGAACAATAAATCCCGAAAGTATAAGCCAAAGGTCAAATATATTGTGCCAACTGACGAATCTTGCCATGTAGAGAAGGAAGAAGAATTAAGGAACGAAATGCGTGAAGAAAACGAAATGCGTGAAGAAAACGAAATGCTTGAAGAAAACGAAATGCGTGAAGGAAATGAAATGCCGTGCGAAGCAAATAAAACGCTTGAAGAAATTGAAATGCTCTGCGAAGAAATTAAAAAACGTGAAGAATATGAAATGGCTTGTGAGGAAAATGTTGTTGCCGAGATAGATATCGAGAGGCCAATCGAAGCTGAAACTGCAAATATGAATGTAAAAAAACGTGGAAGAGGACCAACGAAAGTAAAAAGGCTTCCGTTAAATCCTGAGAATCGAATTGAAGTTGAATTTAATGAGGCAGCCATATCGATAGGAGAAGGCTCAGTACACTTATCTTCTTGTCTTGGACCGCTAGTACGGGAGCATTTCCGGTTCTACCGAGCAATTGAAGGCTTCAAAACGATGAATTAAAACTGTCTTATGGGATTCCATTCAGGTATGAAAAATTATAATTTTTGTCGTATAATAATAGGTTTATTTACAAAAAAAATTATTTAGCCGATTGTCCTTTTAAATTCATTTTAATATGAAACAACACCATTTTATTTCCTTCTGATTTGTAGGCTAGATTTAAAGTGGACGATTAATGACAAAAAACCTTTATATTTCAACAAATAGGAACCATTTGGAGAACCTCAAAAAGTAGACTGGTTCGAAATATAAATAAAACAATGACGGAAGAGGAAAGACTCGCTTTGAAACCTTACAACATCAAAGCATGAAGGAGTGGAGAAAGTTTGTAAAGGAGAAAACAAGCTTGGAGTTTAAGGTAAGATTTCTTGCTGATTAACTCGCTAACTTGTAGAAAAAAGTGCAAGTAATTTTGGATGTTATTGAGTAGATATACATATAATTATATAAAACCAAGTAACCGAACTCAACATGCATAATGCCTTTAACTATAATCTGGTTCTAGAAAATTTACAACACAATACGTAATATGCAACTAACTATCAAGCTAATAATACATGGACGAAAAAATCATATTGGAAAAGCACCGTGAATTCTCATTGGGCATTAGCCCCCAACAACTCACAGTTTTAACAGCATGCTTACACATGGAAATCATATTGGAAAAGCACCGCAAAATCATATTGGAAAAGCAATGTAAAATCTATTGAAAAAAGTTTTCATACACACGGTAACATTAGGAAATGCAAAATTTTCATACTAGGAAAAACATGGATTCTGCAAATACTGACACTGCTGCAACAGCGCGAGTACAGCAGCTTAGCCCCCAACAACTCGCAGTTTTAACTTAGGGAAATTGACCTTTTGTACCGAGTAGGTATATGCTTCACAGTTGATTTGCTGACCAAGGCAACTCAGCTTTGTCATGGTTGTTATCAAATCAACCTGAAATGATAAAAGTAAATGATTAGTTTATAGCGTTTTCTTTATTAAAGCCTGGGTTGTTTCTTTTTTTTACATATTCTACATGCCTGTAAGTAATTTACTTTGATTCGGAACATAAGGTATTTGTTGGAAAATAGTCTTTTTCCACTTCTTTTGGTTTATGTCGTAGATTATTTGTAGTTATGTCAGTAATATCATCCTTTACCAAACATTTCATTGAGAATTTACAGTGCTTTCAGCCTTATCATGGGATGTTGAGATTTGACCAATGAAATGCACTAAGCATTGTTATCATTTTTTAATAATTTACGGTGCTTTTTGGGGGAATCAGGAACAAAGATATGCAAAGTAGGCAATTGTTTTGGATAATGACTAATCCACAGTTCACAAATAATTGAAGATTTGCTTTTTGGGTTTACCTTTTGGCATGCTTTCTCATTACCTGAATTCAAAAAAAAAAAAAAAAAAAAAATCATTCATGGCATCCTCTGACTTCTTTTATCTCTTACCTTCTTTTAGACGCGAAGTGAGAAATATATTGTCATTAGGAAAAAACAATTGTCACACACAACTGGACGTAGAGGAATGAGTAGATTGACCGATGATTTGATTAGTTAATTAACTGTCGCATTACCCAGTTATTTAATTCACTATCGATTGATTTATTCAATGTCTTTCTAAATGTAGAAAAACCAAAGTCAGGATTCATTGTCCGTATCTAGAGTTGATATTTGGGGGTAAATCTCGCACTAAAAAATGCCGAACCAGTGAACACAGATCTTGCAAATATTCTTATAAGAATATGTGATTTTGTCAGCAACTAAACATTGCGATAATTTTATCATCGCATATAACCTATATGTATATTAACTTATATAGAAGGAGATTAAGACAATTGATCATGCAGGATAATCCGACTCGACAAATAATGTCAAAGAAGATGCAGTTGTATAAGCATTGGGCATGATAAACCAAGACGCTTAAGGAAAGGGCTACACATTAACGAACCTAATTTTGTCACAATGTAGAGATAAGCAAATAACTCAATGTCCAAAAAGAATTTCATAAATGGAGGGTATGACACATGCTAATGAACAAGCTAGAAAATATACCCCGGAAGGTTCACATCGTTGATTTTTCATGAAATTTTTTTAAATTTCAAAATTTAACCTTTAACTATTAGTGCTGCTATATTTTGCTTTGACAGGGTATAGACTGTTCGAAAGAAGGGAGCACACCTGAGATTGTAGAAATTACTTCTATTACTAATATAGCATCATTTGTAGTTTAGTTTAATCCAATAGTCAATATAATTTTTATTTAGAATTTCAAAATTAAACCTTTAACCGTTGCTGCTGCTATTTTCGCTTTGACAGGGTAATGAAATTTTGAAAAAAAGGAGCATACTGAAATGATAAAAATCATTTATATTACTGATATAACATCATTTGCAGTTTAGTTTTCAAACCAATAATTAACATAATTTTTGGTTGATTACTTGTAGGGCAATGACAACAAATGTGAGTTACTGAATTAGGATGAAACCGACGAAATAGTTGCAAAATGGAGAGTATTGTCCGCTGATCTTAATGAGATTGTCAATGACATTTGTATTGGACCAAATGCTTGTCATATGTAAAGAAAGAATATGTTATTTGTGGAGGCCTACACCAAGTCTGTCACTGTTAGGAGAAACCGAGAATAAGTCAGTCGCATGACCTACTAATTGTGTTGTTGTAGTGCGAGGATGCTTCGTGAATGACATTTTGGTAAATTTTATAATTTATGGTAACTATTTGTAATTATCTACATACCTTTTCCCATTAAATTTAATGTTCTTTTTAGAGTAAAACTAGTAGCACAAACAAAAAATGCAAGCTTTATGATTGGAATGTGGGTGAAGTTTTAGTTGTCGAAGGAAGAGTCTGCTCCAGTGATTCAAAAATGATTGTAAACGGTATTCCGCTTGGTCCGTTAGTGATTTGGGTAGACTGTGCCAACAAAGGAGATGCTTTCTTATGGCGACCCACAACTAATATGTCATGAATTAAAGAGGCCGTTGGTAGGAAAATAGCATGGCCGAAATCAAGTTGTAGTTGAAAAAGCAAGTGTTATGGTTACTCCTTGCAAGGCCATAACAAGCATTGCGACTTCTCCTTGTAAGGCTACAACAACTTCTCAGGCAACTTTGTTGTCCCTTGTAGTGTTTATAGATTCCTAATATAATATAATAACCCAAAAATACAATAATTCATGCATTTTTGCTTATCCAACAGAGTGCAAATCTGATAGAGCACATAATAAATGCAAGTTGATTGATGTGGGTGAAACTGGACGAGTAGTGACTGAAGGAACTATCATTTCAATTAATCCAATAGCGATGGTTCACTTTGTTCCATTGGGAAAAAATGTGGTAAAAGTTTGGGTAAAGTTTGTGAAAGTCAATGACGCATTGCTATGCAGACCTACATCAGAGTGTTCGTACATGGAAGATGTATTTGGTACTATCGTAGCTTGATCGGTCGCATATATCATTAAAAAATCAAGTTCTAGTAAGTATCAGTTGGTACTTATATGCATCTTTTATACACACACTCATACATAAATTCTAAGCCCTTGTTATGTAAATTACTCTGATATTATTTTCTCGAAAGCAGTAACTGACGTTTTCCACGTTAATTGAGACTCATACCCACTACTGCTGTGAAGTACCAAGTTTCTTATCGTGCTCCAATTATAGGAATGAAAAACATTAATAGTATGTCTGTCATGGTCATAAATTGAGGCATATCTTCAATAGTACCCAGTTTTAAAAAATGTTTAAACTTAATATTTTAATCATTCATGGAAGTTAGAATTAAATGTATATTTGAAAACACTTTTTGGGAGCATTGATAAATTTAAATTCATTTCTGATAGAAAAAAGAAAAAGAATTTATAAACACAAACGAGGAGTGTGTTTTACCTCCGTATCAGCTTAATGAAAAGTTATTATGTATTTTACTTAATATAAAACTAATGATCATTGGTTTTGCTTGTCCTATTTTCATGTTAATAACCACTTTTTAATGATACTGAAACTAATAACCTACGTCTTATGAATGAATGAAATTCAAAGTTTTTAGTTACAACCGACTTTTATCTTAATCTAGTGAAAGTTCATTAACTACTGGTTTATGAAAATTATCAATAATTCATGTATTACTAATGTATTCGAATTTTTTTACACTACCACGTTGGTGTGTAAAGTATATTATATTACCAATTAATCTGCTAATGCCTGTCTTTGCTACGTTGTATATTATACATTTCAGTAGTACTTAGGTAAACTAATTCAGTACATTACACTCACTTGGACAACCTGTTCATTGTAATTTAGCAAATTTGCAATAGACTTTGTGTTGTTGGACAATACTTATATATGTAATGTAAACATATGGGGATTTTGAGGAAACCTCTACACGCTTGTTTACTCAATTAGAACAAATTCTTGACGCCTGCAGATCTAAATGCTATTAACGATATAAACCATAGTTCAAAATTTCGGCGGAATTCTGCTTATTCCGGTGATTCCGTTCCGGTTCCGCTCATAACCGGAACGGAATCCGGTTAAAATTCCGGTTCCGATCCAAATTCCGGATTTTCTTTTTAAATATTGAAAATTTTTATAAAAAATACAACAAATATATAGTAATTAAAAAAGAAAAACAAATTAAACGGAGCAATAAATAAATGAACAAGAAATCATGTAATTTCATTAAAAAAAACTGTTATTCTTTTGTTAATTTACATCGAATCATAATAAAAAATTTAAAATTTTCAAAATTGATCAACAAATGAATAATACAAAATCATAAACAATGGTTTTTTAATTAAAGTATATATTTTATATGTAATATAAAAAGTGTACCATAAATTTATGACAGTATTGGATGTTTATTAGCGAATATAGCAAAATAAAACTAAAAAGGGACCGGAATTAGAAAACCGGAATCAAACGGAACTTCCGAAAATACCGGAACAGAACCGAAAATTTTAAAACAACTAATGACCGGAACGGAAACGGAAAATGGAATTTTAAACCATGATATATACATCCAGCCACTACAATTCAACATCTTCTATTTCCTGGGTACTAAATACCACCAACTTCCTGTGTGAAGCACGGTGGCATCCTAGTAATTCACTAAACTATGAAATATTTACATGTATGTTTGATATAAACCATGAGATAAAATATGACAGGAAGATATACAAATGAGGTAAATCACTATTTCGGTTTGAAGTGGCAATATAATATTCTGATCATTTCATATACATTCGCAAACAACAGCTTATGTCAGAGTAAATACTTAAAAATGAATATTGCAATAGCAACACTGTATATTTACCTTCAGACCTCTGTCAGTAAACAAGAATATGGGTAGTGTGGATTTATTATGGATACATAGTGTCAGTAAAATCTTTAACATACTGTCAGTATTGTGGGTAGTGTGGATTTAGATGTCAGTTACCAGCAGTTACCAGTAGGCTCGTAGTGTAGATTTATTATGTATACATACTGTCAGTACACTCATTAGCATACTGTAAGTTAATTATAGTTCTAGTTTACTTGAGTAAAACTGAACCATTTGCGAACTATTTGTTAACATACTGTCAGTTAATTATACATACTGCCAATTAATTATAGCTCGTGTTTGATTTAGCTGTAGTTGTCTGGATGTTTAGTTACCATGGGTAAAACTGAATGCCCTTGATGTGCTTACTTGAGTAAACTTGACCTTTGAAATATAAAAATTATAAAACGTGAACTATTTGCGTTAAGCTACTTGGTCGTGTTTGATTTAGAACTCGAACGGATGCCTACTAGTAAGCAGAATAGTTGGTTATAATTCCAGTTCCAACATCCTTTTTATTGAAAAGTATTAAAAGGCAAGCTTCAAATGTCTGAATTGTTTTGCTTTTGTTATATGAACTTTTAATGAAGTTGTTCTGTTTATAAGTTGGGGCGATTTACAAGTAATCAACTTGCTGAATATTTATTCTTTAATGATGAACACTGTTTCGAATAGTTATACTTGTCGACTACTTCTTTTAAAATATCATGGTAAGTGCAACATGTATAGCAAATTATCAGGACTTGTATGTAATTCTAACAGTTGACCGTTATACTTGTGTATAGGTAACTAGCATTTCCGAAGTGAAGAATAGACGCATCAAAGATTTGTCAGTAATTAAGGCATGAACAAGAATTTAACTATTATATATTATAATATTTTGTTCATACTAGTTGTGTGACTTATTTGTAAACGCTGTCGTATGTGAATTTGCTTATTTTGTTGAAATACTATTATTGAAATGATTATCGATATTATACCTTCTTATGTGATTAACGTGTTTTTTAAATTATTTGAATATATTGATTATCGATGTTAGTTTGAACATGTGATTGATTGTTGGTTTTAATATGGTTACATGTATAAATGATTGTCGAAAATGATATAAGTCATTAACAGAAAATAGCAGTGGTTAAAACATGTTTTACATCAATCAATATGTTTTTGCGTTTCAAAAGTGTCATAGAAAAAAGACAATTTAAATAAAAATACTGTAGTGGAACTAAAATGCAACAAAAAGTATATACTAGCATAGTAAAAACGCTACAGAAAAAATGAAGGGTGCAGGTTAGCACTTTGGTTGCTTTTTGTAGATGCTGCATTTTGTAGACGCTGCAAAAGAACACTTTTGTAGGGTTTCAGAAACGCTACAGTATTTATGTTTTTGGTTGCGTTTACCACAACGCAACTAAAACTTTCATACTTTTAATTGCATGTCGTGTCGCATCGTTTATTAAAACGCTACTAAAAGTTTTAGCAGCGTTTTTTCAACGCTACAAATGACCTTTTCTGGTGTAGTGCCTGTGAGGGGACAAGACATCCACCTCGATAGGCAGCATGGACGCATTACCGTATGAAAGGAAGAAGGGTGTGTGGTTGGTCAAAGTTCGGGCGGAGGTGCAATATGACCACAGTACAAGAGGCAGCTCCTCCGTCCAATTTCCTTTTGCTTTGGCAAGCCTTTTTCTTGGGAGTAGACTTCATAGTTTTAATGGCTGCCTCGATTGGCCTGTGGGTGAAATAATCTATGGCTACGGTTTCATGGTTGTATCCGCCTTTGGCGTTAGGGAGGTTCCCGATCAGATCAATCCTCCATGTATCAAACGGCCAGGGGGAAGTCATGGAACCTGAGGGGCCGGAGAAGCCTTGGCGACCTTCGAGAATCACTAGCACTGGTCACATTTCTTCACATAGTTCATAGAATCCTTTACCATGGTGGGCCAATAGTACCCATATCGAATGGCCTTTTTTTCCAGACTTTCCCCCCAACATGATCTCCACATAAGCCCTCTTGCAACTCCTCTTAAATCTAAGCGGCTTCATCTTTGGACACACAACTTTGCAGTGGGGTTGAGTATCCTCTCTTGTAAAGCTTCTCTTCAATGATCGCGTAATGCGGTGAATGATGCAAAGTTTTTCTGGCCTTCTTACAGTCGATTGGTAGCTCATTATTCACTATATACATGTATATACTCGTCATTCAATTTCTTTCGGAAGGATGATCAATTTCCATGATGGCTGCCCCTGGCTTGAAACCGAGAGCACTTCGGATGTCCAGTAGTGCCTATGGGAGAGTATCTCCTAGGTCGCTTGCTGCTTTTGCTAATTGGTCCGACTTACCGTTTTGCTCCCTGCGGACTTGTTCTAGTCGTAATTCTCTGAAGGCTTTGGTAAGTCTCTGGGCTTCAGTGACGTAAAGTGCCAAAACCATTTCCTTTGTCTAAAAGCGGTCGTTCATTTGGTTGATGATGATGATGGAGTCACTATAGGCATGTAATCATTGCATATGAAGTTCTTTCTCTTATCGTTAGGCCAGCCAAAAGTGCTTCATATTCGGCCTGGTTGTTCGTGGCCTTGAAGGTAAGTCAGACGGCGAAGCATAGCTCTTTCCCCTCAAGGGTAACTAGGACCATTCTTGCTCCTTCCCCCTTCTCGTCGGATGCACCATCCACATGCAGGTGCTAAGTTCATTTCAGGGGATTCTCCTTCTCTCCTTCATCACGGGTTTGGAACATTCGGTTATGAAATCGGCCACCTCTTGTCCTTTGATTGATGGTCATGGGAGAAAATGGATGTGGTGTTGGCTTAGCTCGATGGATCATTTGAGGAGCCTCCCTACTATGTCGGGATGACTCAGGATCTGTCTAAGTGGTCACAATTTCTGTACCGCCATCACAAGGCGAAAGGCTAATTTTTCGATCCTCGTGTACCGTGTCTTAGGTCCGGTCAATCGCTTGCTTACATAGTAAATTGGTGGCTGCACCTTTTCTTCTTCCCTGGCGAGTGCGGTGCTGATTGCATGGTTAGGTACCACCAGATATACGAAAAGATCTCCCCCATCAATAGGTTTTGACAGAATAGAAGGGGTGGTCGAGGGTCGCTTTAAGTCTTCGAATGCCTTGGTGCGTTCGTCATCCCAAGCGAAGGTCTTCCACTTCTTGATGAGGTTGAAAAATGGCAAGCATTGATATGTAGCCATTGAAATAAAACGGCCTAGAGCGTCCACCATCCTGTTGAAATTTTGTGCCTGCTTCACCATTTTGGGAACATGCACGTTTTGAATAGTCCGAATCTGGTACGGGTTGGCCTAGATTCCTTTAGCACTCACAATATACCCCAAGAATCAATCAGATCATACCACAAATGAGTGATTCTTGGGGTCCAGCTTCATGTTGTACTTTCTCAGGATGTTGAAAGTTTCGACGAGGTTGGGTGCATGGTTGTCGGGCCTTTTCGATTTTACCAGCATGTCATCGACGTACACTTCCATCGAATGACCTGGTTGTTTTAAAAACATCCGTTTGATTAAATGCTGGTAGGTTGCCCCTGCATTTCTCAAACCAAAAGGCATGACCTGACAACAATAAAATCCGGTGTTGGTGATGAAAGAGGTGTTTTCTTGATCAGGCCATGCAATGCGATCTGGTTATAGCCCGAATAGGCATCCATGAAAGCGAGGAGTTTGTACCCGCTAGTTGCGTCCATGAGTTGGTTGATGCGGGGCAAAGGAAAGTTGTCCTTTGGACATGCTTTATCAAGATCCAAAAAATCAATGCATGTCTTCCATGAACCGTTTGGTTTATGGACTAAGACCGGGTTAGCGACCCAAATCGGGTAATCCGCCTCCCTTATGAAGCCATTAGTGAGCGGCTTCTCTACTTCTTCCTCTAATGGCTTGTATCTTTTGGGTTTAAAGGTTTTCGCTTCTGTCGGATGGTAGTTGCTTTAAGGTCAATATTTAGCATGTGGCAGATTATGCTAGGATCGATGTTAGTTATATCGACGATCCCCCCAGCGTAGACATCTTTGTCTTGTATGAAATTTTTTATCAGATCTTCCCTAACCCTTGGACTAAGCTCAGTCCCATCAGGATAACTTTGGTAGGATCGCTTTAGTCGATGGATATGTATTCCAGGGGGGTCATGGGCCTCCATTGAGCGCTACGTTCCCCATTTACAGATCTAGTGGGTCGTCTTCAATACCTTTGTCTGTCTCTATGTCACACTGATCCAAAGCGTAGATCAGGCATTCCGTTATTTCTTTCACCGGGATAGAGAAACATTTTTATGCCGGGCTGGCTACAACGTGCCTTCCGTTAATGGATTTTTCCTTCTATACTTTTGTTGGTCAGCCTAGGTAGCTATCGGGGAGCTGCTTGTACGTTCCAACTGGAGATGAGTTCCCGTGTGCTCTGAGGGGATACAAGGGAGACTGGCCCTAAAGCCTCATTTTCTTCAGTGGACCGGGGACAGCCTACCATGTTGATGACTTGGTTGAACATCCCTTAGTTGTGCTTAAGGGAGTCACATTCTCTGGTTCCATTGTAGTATTGGCAACGGTGGTGGGTCCTCTTGAATCATCAGGACACCCTTCTCTGCCCGATGGAGGGAAGTCCCATAGCACCGCCTCGCTTTCTATTGGTTTCTATTAACCTCACCAATCCTATTTAGTGTTGGAAATTCATTATCAGGCTCTATACAACACGAGGGCATCCAATTCGGTCAGGGCCGATCGTCCGATGAGCAAGTTGTAAGCAGATGGGCAGTCCAGGATCACATAACTGGATGGAATCTTTACTATGGTTGGTTCCATACCGAAGGTATTTATGAGTGTTGCTACCCTCATAGGGACTATCTGAACTCTGCCAAGCCCATAAATAGGCAACACACAAGGAGCGAGATGTGAGGTCGGCAGCATGAGCGTTTTATAGGCTTCTTTGAACATGATGTTGAACGAGCTACCCCATCAACAAAAGCCTGATGGAGTTGATGCCAGCTATCAAGAGAGTTATAAGCATTGGGTCATGGTGAGGGTATACCACTTCCCCCCAATCCTTAGCTGTGAAGGTGATTGGAGGATCTTCCTCCTCTTTTCCTGGAGCTTTAACGGATCGTCATTCTAATGAATATACTTGGATGAAGGTGGTGACTTCCCTCCGCTATTGGGAAGAAGCCCTCCGACTTCTCCCTGTTATGTATGGCCCTCTACACATGATAAGAATGTCGGTCATGGCCACAGCGCCCCCGGCTGATTGTGGGGATGGTTGGATCAGACGGTTTTGGCAGGCCATCCTTCGATCTACTTGTTGTCCGATATATTCCACAAGAGGTCCTTCCCGAATCAGTCTCTTGTGCAGTTGTTAGTAGAATTTCCATTGATCTTATGAAAGAGACAATATTGACTGTCGCTCCCTCGCCCGGCTATTCAATGGTCTTTGGAAGGGCACTTGATTTCTGGTTGCGAGGAAGATGGTTTCCATGTCTCTATTCAGAGGAGTATAGCTAGCGTATCAAGCTCGGTACCTCAGTCCATTGTTACAGTTTCTCTTTGCATGATTTTGCCAATTCCATTCTCTTCAGTCACGGTCTCCTTTCTGGCAAAATTTGAGGGGGCATCATCCCTCATTATCGCTATCTAACATATATGTGTCTTCCATACACATGTTTCCATTTGCACGTTGATAGAACTTTGCAAGAGATAAGGCTGGTCTCTTCTGGAGTTCTTTCCACATCTGAGATTTTTGCCACACGCATGAGCAAAAGGCGACCGTTTGACTATTCTTGTCGGCTCTGCGGGCTCAGGTTGATTCTCGATTGAATCGATTGACATAGGCCCAGAGATTTTCCGACGAGCCCTACCTGATATTTCCAAGCTCGCTGGCTATCATGGCATGAGTTCTTGATGCAATTTTTTTTTGAATTCGTAGCATAGTTGTGCCCAAGACCAGATGCTGCCGAGAGCTAAGTGTAAGAACCAACGAGTTGCCGGCCCGATAAGTGTGAACGAGAATAGCAAATACTTCGCATTGCTAGTGAGCTACCCGACTCTAATGATTGAGTTGAAAGCGGCAAGGTGATCTGACAGGTCCGTTCTCCAATCATATTTGCCTATTCGCGGTAGTGTGTACTGTCTTAAGAGTTGGGTTCTAAGGATTTCTACAGATTGTAACGACCCGTATTTTTCGATAATTAAAAATATTAAATTAAATAATATTTTTGAATTTAATATTGTGAGAAATTAAATTTTATAATTTATTAATGAGAAAAATAAATAGAATATGATTTAGTAAGGTTATTTGAATGTTATTGACAAATGTAATTTCAATCAGCTGAAATAATTGTAAAGTTAATTTGGTTATAATTTGTAAATAAGAAATAAAATAATTGTTGGAATCAATTGTTGGAATTAATATAATTAAATATTGAAGTTAATATGGGTTAAGATGATAACCATAGAATATGAATGTAATAGAATGTAAACTAATGTTAATTATATTAATAAGGTAATAGTTGATTCAATAATAAGAGTGTAAATCAAAATAAAAGAATTTGATCAAAATTAAAATATAATTAACTGGGTTTTATTACACTTGTAATTGAACACCGAAATTAGTGTAATATTTAAATAGTGGATTTAACATGGAAAATTAATTTTAAAAGATTATTAATTTCTATGTAACCAAGAATGATAAAATTGTTAACTTTTAAATTTGAATTTAAAGGTGATTAAATAAGTTTAATAATAATTTATTTAATTAACGTGAAAATTCGCCATTTTGGCCATTGTCTCGGATTTTAATGAAACCAGTTTCATTGGATTCGTAACATTGAATTATTGTATGATATCAAGTTTCGTAGCGATCAGACTTATCATCTGATCGTGCGAGCTCGAAATGCGCACAAATCAATTAATAGAATTTAAATGAATATAATTTGATTTTGAAAGCCAACTTCTGTATACAATGGGATTAGGGTTTGAAAATAGTTCCACTGAGTTTGAAAATATCGAAAACCTATATTTTGATATATTGGATAATCTTCTTTCGTTTCAGAAACGAAACACACCTTTTAGGTCGTTGTTATCGTTTCGACCCAATTCGATCTGTCCATTCATTCTTATCTATATCTGCCTATATGTAGGCTGTTATAAACCTTACCAGCTTCTTTTGTTTCTAATTCATTTATGTACAATTCTATTTGTCTATTCAAATACCTTTTCCTTCTCTAATGGTTGTCAATTCCAAAAATCCTGATTTCAATTGATAATCAAATCAAAAAATTAAACTCCTCAAAACCTAATGAATTATATATTGTTAGAAAGCTCTTGATGATCGTAATCTCCATCTTTTGTTCGTTTTTGCAATCGAGTTTTGGTTTGTCCAGAATTGACTAAAACATTCCTGGTCATCTATTTTAGTGGTTGATCAACGATGACAATGCAATACTCCAAGGGTATAGACTTGTGGAGAATGGTGCGAGGAGTTCATCTGGGCAGTTGGGTTGGCAAATCGATGGTCGGATCGGCGTCTAAATTCCAATTAGGGTTTAGATTTGGTTGGCGACGGCTGGGTCTTTGTCGGTGAGTGACAACGTTTGGAGGTGGTTTGATGGTTGGGGAGTGTTGCGCAGATAGAGGCGACTCGTGTGAGGTGGTCCGCTTGGCCACAACTGGCCTTGAATGCGTGCGATGGAACTAGGTCGTGGCGATAATAGGGTTCGTGTGCTCGACTTTAGGGTTGGAGAGGAGGAAGGTAATTACGAGCATGCCATTTATTATTTTTAATTTTAATTTTAATTATCAAAATGTTCTAACGTGCATAACCTTTTCATACGAGCTTAGATCGGGATGATGTTTCTTCCATTGCGACCATATCGAGATTTCGGACGACATAGAACTAGTTTGGTTGAATTCTGAGACAATTCAAATTTTGGGCTTTATTTGAATTTTAATTCGACGAAAAATCAAAGCTGGGTGATTTAACCCACTCACAAATACTAAACCTTCTTATGTTGGTTGAATTAAATTTATGATGTGATAAGAATATTATTGGTTGCTGTTTGATAGTTTAATCTGATATTTTAATTTAATTTGAATTTATATTGAATTTAATAGCCATTTAAATTAATATTGAATTTAAATTGTTAGTTAAATACCTGATAATGATAACTAGTTAATCGCTATGATTTATTGGCTTATTTGGATGTTGATTGTGATGGATGTTTATTTGTTGACATTTTGGATGATTGGATGTTTGTATCCCTGTTATCACTTTGGGTTGAAATGATACATATCCGAATGATTTTATAGATTAGGGAAAATCATTATGTGTTGAAATGATAAATCTGAGCGATTTTATTGATTTGGAAGTTATTGATTTGGGATATGGGTTGAATGATATAAACTCAGAAAATTTAACTATTTTGGGGTTGAAATGATACATACCCTATCACTTGACCATAGGGTAGAAAATTATATATGGACACCGTTGGTCATTTTTTTTTTCTAAATTGTAAAGTATTTTTGATTCACAAAAGTTGATTTTTAAATTTAGTTTAATGATTTTATTTAAAAATTTATATTTGAAAAATAATTTATTTTATATGTTTAAAGCTTCAAATTATAAGTTAATATATGGTTTTAAATGTAAATTTAAGATTTTAACTTATAATTTTATTTAGTTTAAATATATAATTTAAATAGTATAAAATTTAATTTAATAAAATATTCAAAATAGTTTTAATATATATTTTAAAATTTAATTTAATATAATAAATATAGATTGATTTAAGATAATAAATATAGACTTTATAATAACTTTATTAGATAAAAGATTTTTGTAAAAGATTTTAGAATTTTGGAAAAGGATTTTTATAAGAAATTTTAGAATTTTATAAAAGATTTTTATAAAGGATTTTAAAATGGTTTTATAAAGGAGTTATAAAAGTTTTAAAGGATTTATAAAAGGTTTTATAAAAGAACTTGTATAAAGGAATTTAGAAGTGTTTAAAGGAACTTACATAGAAGCTTATGAAAGGGGAAGAGTTGAAAACTATTTTGGAGTTTATAAACAGCTTTCTAATGGTTTTAAAGCATATAAATAGTTTACAAATGGTTTAAGAGAGATTTATAAATTATATTCGAAATTGATTGGAAGAAATCTTCCTCGGTACGTATATGAATATATTGATACGAAGGTATAAACTGTTTTCTGGATTTATTTAAGTACGTTTTTACAAAATGACCATGGTGTGAAAAATATAACGATTGGTTGTAAAGAGACCGGGATCGAATATTTTCATACTCTCTGCCAATCCCGAAACCAATTTAACAACCGTGCATGTGGTGGAGAGTTCAAAACAAAGTAGGATGGTTCGGCAAACGCTACTGTATGAGGTATGAACGCAGCCCTGTCCCCCTCGGTTCCGCTTGATATGACTAAAACATGAGCTATCCCGGGCCAAGTGTGGTCGCTCCTCCTATAGGACATGCTTCTTTGATACCATATCTGTTACTTTATGATTGATTTGGTGGCCAGCTTCGATTTTACTATGGAAGTGTGTTCCAGGTGGACGGTAGTAGTTGCTATGCGTTACCACTAGTCCGGGCGTGCAAAACAGTAGAATCCTACCTAGGGCATTGCCTCGCATGCCTTGTCATTTGCTTTATCGAGCCTACTATGATTTTGGTTTGTGTCGTACCTATGGAGTGCTCCGTGATAGCCCACCGGTTTGGCGGAGTTTATAGTATTGTATAGACTACGGCATTTATAAAATGTGTTAAAGGGGATATAGGTAACGCCTTAATGTTATTTTAATACCTTTACTGATAGACATTACATATATAGTGTATATTACTACATACAAATAGTTTAACAGATCCTTTTGAGATGGAAGGTCCCGAAACATCTCTTAAGTTATTGCGCGCACGTTATACACTGGATCAGAGATGTGAAATCCCGTAAACTTCTCTGAAGCCATTATACTTATATTTATTTACTGTTGATTTAACTTACATAATATTTTTGTTCCAACTAGTGTGTTTTGTCTTTTCATTACGGTCGGGTCAGCCTAAGCATTTCAGCATTGAAGACTTTATTTCTGGAGGACGAAGACGAAGTTTGGTATATATTATTATTAGTAATTTTCCGCTGCATCATTATTGATATATTATTGTTTGTACTCTGATTGTTGTATAAAAAGTATAATCAAATGTATCTGTGCAACAGCTTCATGAAGTGTTTATTTGATTGTAATATTTTGTTATTCCGCCTTGGGATTCTGTGTTTTGTTTTTCCTTCTTTTCTCTTATTTTCTTATTTTCTTATTTACCTCACTAACAATCTCCTTTTTGAATGATTTGAGTTGACATGTGTGGTTTATTGTCGATTTAAACCGTCCAAAAAGGTGGATCGTTACAGTTAGTATCAGAGATTTGCTTTAGCAATAAACTTAGCTTTGTGGGGTTTGACTCATTAGAGATAGGGTAGTAATACCCTAGAATGAGTTGTTTGAGCTCATATATACGAGAGAGCGTATTCTTTAGTGTTATAAAAATGTTTTTATACCATGTTAATTTGTACTGTTTAGTATTTATAAATTATGGTCGGTACATAGGATGCTATGGCATGGATAGGGATTTCTAAACACTTAATAGGGTAGACCGACACAATATTGTTTTTAAAAATAGGTAAATGAAATAATTTTACCTAGCATTATATTTTGTGTATAAAAGAATAATTTTTATAAATGGATATAGTTGTATGTGATATGTTTGTTTGTTAGGAAGTGAAACTCTATAAATATTGATTTACAAATAAAACGAATTTAATTAGAAATTGAGAACTTAAATGCTCGTGTTTGAATTTGGTTTTCGAAGTTTTGAGAAAAATAAAATTAGTATTATTTGGAAGTATTTTCAGATAAAAACATTTTTAATACGATTTGAAAGAAGTGTTTTAAAAGTATTTTAAAAAGAAACAAATTATGTAGTCCCCTCTTCTGTCGTTGGAAAATAATTTCGATGATGACCGCGACATTGCCAACGTTTTTTTCGAGTTTCAAAGTGGGAAGACCAGTGTAGTAGCTTTGCTACATATTTGTTTTGATAAACAAATCTTAATTCTAATTTTTCTAAGTATGATTTGGTATACAAAGAATATAAGTATATTAATAGTTTAAGATGATTTGAAATGGAACCCTGTATTTAGTTCTCAAGTTTTCCATAAATTAGGGATTTCAGTTATTGTAATGAAATGACATCTTGACTATTTTAATAAGTGGAAGTATTCAAATTGAAATCTGAATTAAAATGTAGTTTTTTAATGAAAATATAGGAAATTGGAGATTTTTAACTTGTAAAAATTTAAAGATAATGAAAATTAAGAAGATGTAAATTATTGAACATTTTTATTAACGAAAATGAATAAGATAAATTTATATAACATTCATTTACATTGTAAAACATATATAAAACTTACCGAAAATGTTTAAAAAGCTGTAATGCTAAAAATCAACATGTAATAAAATATTATACAAATAAAATCTTAAGCAACAAAAATGTTTTGAAATGAACTTATGTCTATTTCAATAAAGAATTAAGAGTTACTAGAAATATTATAAGCTTAAGTTATGCTTTGAAATGGTTAATAAATAAATTGAATGGTTAAAGAGAACACTATTTAAGAAAACAGTTACAAACTTAAGAAATTATAGAAATGATTCATAGATATTTTCAATATTAAAGGGTACTATATATGAATGAATGTAAATTAAAAGTTAAGAAACTTAAGTTGAAATGATTCATTAATGAATATTAAACTGAAATCAAGCTATATAAACAATGAATGTGAATAAGGGTAGAAAAACTTAAGTATGAATTTATTCACTAATGAATATTAGTATTAAATTAAGTTTTATAAGTAAATAATAATTGTGAATTAAATTTGTAAAAAACTTATATAATATTTTAAGAATTGATTTATTGATGATCTAAATAATTGAATGGAAAATAACATATGTAAGTAAGTGAATGTAAATTAATGGAAAATGACATTGTATGGATAAATGAAAATAAATAAAAGAGTAAAAAGGAAACCAATAGAACAAACTTAAATAACATTTAAGTTCTGTATTGTTTGGCTGATGGGAAGTTTGGGAATGATACGTTAAATTGTTCGAGGATGTATATCAAGCAATTATCTAAGGTTGTTGAGCGTAAGATACACTTGGTAGTTTATTTATCATTCTTGCATGATAAAAAGTTTCTGAACCTGAACAAACCATTAGTCTGGTTGCTATGGATGTATGATGGATTCTTTGATTTCATATGATGGTTGTGCTTCTTTTTCTTTACATATGATTGTTACATATTGTATGCTGCTTGTTTCTGTTAATTGAAACAACTAAAATATTATTCTTTACATAATTTTAACTCTTTTGGATTATATAACCGAAATACAGGTTTATGGAAGCACTAGCTACTGTTTTTGGTTCATAAATAAAGTTGTCTGCCCGACAAATAGGCACGTTTTCGGATTATGGTTTTGCTTTTGTTGTTGTTCCCATGGTTTGGGATATTTTATTATTGAAATATGATATATATATATATATATATATATATATATATATATATATTGTAATTATTGATATTATTATTTTTCCGGACCTAACCATACAAGGAGACTCTACCGGAATTTTTTGTGAATTTAAGACTTAGAAAATTTTGTGAAAATTGAGTTATTTTCAAATTCTTATTAAACTAAATTATGTAAATTAATTGTTTATAAATTAACTATTTTGAATAAGATTATATCAAGTTTCTTAATTCCATCTTGTTCCTTTTTGAGGATGAAATTTTTTGAGTGGGGGAGAGTGTAAGGACCCGTATTATTTTATAATTAAAATATTAAATTAAATAAGATTTTTGAATTTAATATTGTGAGAAATTAAAATTTATAATTTATTAATGAAAATAATAATTAGAATATGATTTAATAATGTTGTTTGAATGTTATTAACAACTATTTTAATGTAATTTCAATCAATTGAAATAATTGAAAATTAATTTGGTTATAATTTGTAAATAAGGAATAAAATAAGTGTTGGAATCAATTGTTAGAATTAATATAATCAAAGATTGTAGCTTATATGGGTTAAGATGATAACCGTAGAATATGAATGTAATAGAATGTAAGCTAATGTTAATTATATTCGTAAGGTAATAGTTGATTCAATAATAATTGTGTAAATCAAAATAAAAGAATTTGATCAAAATTAAAATATAATTAACTGGGGTTTTATTAGAGTTGTAACTGAACGCTGAAATAAATGTAATATTTAAATGGTGGATTTAACATGGAAATTTATTTTAGAAGATTATTAATTTTTATGCAATCAAGAATGGTAAAATTATTAACTTTTAAATTTGAACTTAAAGGTGAATAAATCAATTTAATAATAATTTATTTAATTAACGTGGAAATTAGCCATTTTGGCCATTGTCTCGGATTTTGACGAAATCTATTTCATCTGATTCGTAACAATGAATTATTGTAGGATTTCAAGTTTCGTAACGATCAGACTTATCGTTTGATTGTGCGAGCTCGAAAGGCGTAGAAATCAATAAATAGAATTTAAATGAATATAATTTGATTTTGAAAGCTAATTTCTATATACAATGGAATTAGGATTTGGAACTAGTTCCATTGAGTTTTAAAATATTGAAAACCTATATCTTGATATATGGGATGACCTACTTTCGTTTCGGGAACGAAACAGGCCTTTCAAGTCGTTGCTATCGTTTTGACCTAATTCAATCTGTTCATTCGTTCTTATCTATCTCTGCATACATATAGGCTATGGTAAACCCTAGCAGCTTCTTTTATTTTTAATTCTTGTACATACAATTCTATCTGTCTATTCAATTAACTATTCCTTCTCCAATGGCTATCGATTCCGAAAACCTTAATTTTAATTCAAAATCAAATCAAAAATTTAAACTCCTCAAAACTTATCGAATTACATATCGTTATAAAGCTCTCGATGAGCATAATCTCCATCCGTTGTTTGTTTTTGCACTCAAGTTTTGGTTTGTCTAGAATTGACCAAAACATTCTCGGCCATCTATTTTAGTGGTTGATCAACGACGACGATGCAATGATCCAAGGGTAAAAACTTGTGGATAATGGCGTGAGGACTTCATCTGGGCAGCTGGGTTGGCAAATCGATGGTCGGATCAACGTCTAAGTTTCAATTTGGGTTTAGATTTGGTTGGTGGTAGCTGGATCTTCATCGGCGAGTGGCAGCGTTTGGAGGTGGTTCGGTAGTCGAGGAGTGTTGCGCAGGTAGAGGCAATTTATGTGGAGGTGGTCCGCTTGGCCATGGCCGCAATGGTCCAAAAATATTAATGATTTTTGTAACGTAATTAACTAAATTTTTCGTGAAAAATAAATAATAAATTTTTGAAATGAAATTGATATTTGTTATGCGTCTATTTGCACATAGCAAATGGCAGGTTTTCATTGGAAAATTTGGATGTTAGTTCTGTTGTGTAATTTTCAATTTCAATTTAAAATCAGCTAATTGATGAAAACAAAATATTTTTGAAATCTGATAATTTTTATATAATAAAATTTTAAATCATTTTCTGAGTGAGATTTCATATTTCATTTCGCCAAATTTGAACTGCTGTAGCTCCGTTTTTCTTATTTTCAGCGTTCTAGCAGCATTTTTGGTAGCGAAAATCAAGTTTTAATAGGACGATCATATCGCTGATATCTGTGTACCATTCTATTTGTTTTGTCGTGCTGATCTCCATATCATATTCATTTGTGTGTTTTGACGTCCAGTACACGGCAAAATCCGCGAAATGATTTGCTGTATCGGTTCCGTTCCGTATATGAGCCTTTTGGCTTCCTTGTGTCTTTTGATTTGTACATCGGTTGAATACAAATGGCTTTATTTTATCCAAAATTCTGCTCTTGACTTTTTCCTTTCCCATTGCATTGATATACATACTGGTTCGTCATTTTCTTCCTTCTCTCCTACTTCTTCATTCTTTAAAAAATAATAAGATATATATATATATATATATATATATATAATATAATATATTACTTAAACCTAAAAGCACAATCCAAACATTGCTGATGTGGCAACACTAATATTCGTTATTTCAAAATAACACACCGACGTACCTTCAACTTTTACTTTTCAACAATACAGACATTTTCTCCATCCCACTCTCTTTCCAAACCGTTACCACACTTTCCCAATCCCACGATCTTTGCAAACCATTTCCCCTATATTTCCTTTCCCCTCTTTCTACATTAGACTCTGCATTAACGTCAGTACATAAATCGACAGCTGTTGAAGCCAAAGTTCACTCCTCAAATCGCATTGTCATTGTCTACACCAGGTAATTTCTCCTTCCCTATTTCCTAAAGCTAATGAAATTTTGTTTGACTGTTAGGTTTTCACATGTTTTCATTCCTTTAATCAGTAATGCTTCAAATAAGCGTTGGCCTCTGATTTGCTACATTAGTTGTAAAGTAGTTCTACCATTTGATTTGAACATAGTCAACTTTCTGGTTGTAACTCGCACAGTTTGATTTTTTGTAAACTACTTCTAACATTTGTTTTGCACCCAGTTAATTTTTGGTCGTTCTTCATATTCAAAAATTTGTTCTTAGAGAAAGTAAAATGTTTTCGTTAATTTTTCTTTCACCTCTTCCTTAGGTTATAAACCCCTCATTCTTAGAGAAGCAGTATACCCACTGAAATCTTTACTACTCTGCATCTTCATTGTATGCATTGAAGGTAATTTCTCTACCCTTATTCAATAATCTGAATGAATTTTTATGAAACTGTTAGGTTTTCTCATATGTTCATTTATATTCTTCCATCAGATAATGGTTAAAAGTTAAAACATAATTAATCATGTTGATATTAAATATGAAAGTACAAACAGGAAGATGTAGGTTACTGTATTACATGGTTAAGTTGAACATAATAAAGCATAAAAGTCATGGATACTCATTGTATGTGGTGTTACTCTTTATTCATTCATTGATGTTTTAAAGCGCAAGTTGTTGACAGTTATCATGTGAGGCATTATCCTTTATTCGTTCATTTAATATTTAATACTTCAACTTTGCAACTGATCTTTTTTTTGGGTTTAATATGTGCAGTAGCTCTGGTTTAACACACTGCGCTCACTTGGAATGAAATTGAGATAACATCACTTATACATATAGTATTATTTCCGTTTTCCAATATACTGTGCTAATATTGTATACTTATTTGTATTTTAAACTTGAAATTTAATCAAAAACTAACGTTCATTTCTACCACTGAGATTCAGTTTGTTCAGACTATTGTATTCCAATATCTATCAATCATTTTGAATTAATGCTAATTAAGCTAAAGTAGTATTTATTAGAATCATCAAACAATAAGATAAACCAAAATATGTTGACTTGATTTGCTCATGCGGTATAAAGTTTTCAGAGTCCACTGGAGGCATTTATATCTATTCGAAGATTCTCTATTTTTCAAAAAAATAAATTCATAAATCTATGCTATAATAGATAATTATTCGTTGTATCTTTATTGTATACGAGCATGTGGTTTTCTGTACAGTGCAGGTTTAATGAATACTACTTAATTTTCACATCAACCGTTTTATGTTGCATTTAATACAAATTATATCCAACTGATGCATATCCAACTGATGCATATTCGGTCAGTACATTTACATCATTGACAACCGATGTACTTGAAATTTCTTATGGTAATTTATTCTGAATTTAGTAAAAGTGCATTCATGGAGTTTCACAATTGATTTATGCAAGCTGACCCCATGAATTCACCTTATATTCAAACTTAGTCAGTTTATTGTAACTGATAAACAAACCAAATTTTGTTTGTCCTGGAAAACTATGTAATAAAAATTAATGACCTGAAAATGGTATTTGAGCATTGTTATCATCTACATACCTATGTTATTCATTTTCTTCCTTGGTTTTTATTTGAGTGTTGCTACCATTTGGTTTATTATCATGAGTTAGAGTGCATGTTATGTGTTTTCCTCACACACACACAATTGCACCACTGCGTAGAACTTTATGTATTCTCATAATATATGAACCTAAAAACAATATCCTATCATCAAATAAAAGCTATAATACCACTATAAATTTCTGTATTATTGGTTTGCATTATTACTACTATTCAAACTGCTGAAAGGTATGAGAAATACAATATACTACTAAGTCACTATATTTAAGATTTTAGTGTACAATAATCTGATCAATATGATAATTAAGTATTGAATGAAATGACTTAAATAATCAGTGGAACATGATGTTTGAATAAGATAAATGCATTCTTATCAATAGTATATGTATATTTTGTTCTTATAAGCTTACATTACTAACTAAATGACCTCAAAATGTTCTATTGTCTTCACATAACATTGCAATTTATTACGCGAACTGGAAATATATTCTTCTTTATCAACTACATGCATACGTTAGACTATGAACAAATTGATTATTTCAGTCTTAGTACTCAATTTACTTAAATGTTTCAGATATCGTGTGACTTTGGATATACTTGATGCCATCATGTCGGTAACTATAACTGCACATCTGCTAACAATAAAGCTAGAAGATAGAAAGATTTTTGGGCATTTTACTATGTATTCTAATATAAAATATTAGAACTCCCAAATTCCTACTTTTTAACTTATTTTTTTGTCTCCAAATTCACTTCCCTCATCTTTCTTTTTTGGACCTTATAGAACGGTTCATTTTGATAAATAAGTTGTAGCAATTATAGACTAAAATGTTGATCAGTTGCTTAAGATTTCAGACATGGTTAGTTTAACAGATTCAATACTATATTCACCTATATTTAACATGTGAGAGTTTACAGGAAAATGAACCAGCAACGATTCATAAGATTTCAAGCAAAATAGTGGGGACTGACACGATGTGTTAGTTCAGGCTAACACACCATGAAATCAAAAATATTACCAAGGTTTTAAGTGCAAGAAGAGTAAGTATACAAACAATAGGTAAGCATGCAAATGTACTACCGTTCGCACTAAACGTTATAGTATGAGTGCATTGCGTTTTTTTATAGATATGATATTAGTTAATGATTCTTTATATGAACCAAGATAACATGAATATTGATGAATAATGGTTAATGAATGAGCCATAAATGATGTTAAACAAGAGCTAAGTGACTGCAAAATTGAACGTGTGAGTCAGGTCAATGTGTTCCCATTCTGTAGTGTACCATTTGTGTTATAATGTTGTTTTGCAAATGTCATCATGGCACTTGATTTAAGATTTCGAAAGGATTGCAAAATTAAAGAGGCTTTTCCCCCGCTGTTGGTGCCCAAATTTATCAATGTATCTCACATGCATTTCAATTTTTTGTATCTTAATTGATTTTTGAGAGAATGGAGACATAGAAGACAGAAAAACTATCTACCCTCATGTAATTTTCTTTAAGAAATGCTAGGTTTAACAGAAGCTTGAGGCGAGTGTACTTCCATTCTAGGCCATCTATGAATTCAGTCTTATTATGTTTTTTCATATGAGTTCACAGTTGAAATTTTCAGTGTCTTCTAAGTGGTAAAAATTAGCAACCTTCCACAATATAATCCAACCACAGTCCCTGTGCATGATTACCACTGTCGGTAATTGAATTTTTTTTTGATTAGTTATAATTTGCACCAACTGTAGTTAGTTTGTACCAATCGGTGTGCACATTGATGTTTCCTGAGCTTATGTCTGAAGCACGGTAAGTGTTGAATAGTTTCACGTAAAAAATGTGATCACTGAACTAAGTTTTATCATGATATGAACACAATAGTTTTGTTCAAAACATGTATGTTAAATTGTTATTACATACATAATTGACCTTTGGCAAATCTAATTAACTACCTTATGTTGGCAAGAGTCGATGTTGAGATCTGAAACTAAGTCATATATGTCACTGTGTTATTATTTGTGCTTGTGTAAAATCATCTTAAATTTCCACGATGTATATAGATAATCTGCGTCGCTCCTAACGTGAATTTCAACTATAATTCGACTTGATGAAATATCACCGAATACTTTATTTATTTCTTCCAACTTTCAAGTTGCTGTCATAGTTAACAAATTAATCTTTGGTGTTGTTCTGATGCTGCAGTCTACCACTGTCATAATGGACCGATGCTTAGCGGAAATGGCGGTACTCACATTACTCAATTTTCTTTTTTTGTCCATTTTTCTCTATCGCGAATATCACTCCATATGTGCTCAATTTTACTTCAAATATGTTAAACACGTGAGTTGCTCCTTTTATTACGATGTTTACTGCATTTAGTCGTTGTGTTCATTCAATGTCCATAGGTTAGCTTACCTGGAAATTAGTTGCAACATCGTGTCTCCTTTCGTTCCTACAGACTGAGCAATTTTCCAAACCACACATTCAAATTATATACCTTGACAAATGAAATTCAAGGTGCCTTGCTGACTTAATATGTTAAATGAAATATACATATAATCAAAACTGTGCTATTATTATGGTTGTACTTAGAAATGATTCCTCCATTTTCCTAATGCTAAGTTTAATTGTTGCATTAGGTACTATTGAACTTTATTGCTTTTAAGATCTGACATTGTTTATTAACCTTATATGTATTACAAGGATCTTAAAGAACAGCCTATTATGCGGATTCTAATTAAAGAAAATGACAACATGACTATGGCAGTAGGGATTCAACAATCTGAAAATCTGGACAAACAGAAGATAACTTTTATAGTGGTTAACATCCTTAGAAATGAGAATTCGAATTGGTATTAAATTGAAGTACCAAGGAATTTTTAATTTTGTACTTATGTTATGTTTAACATCCATAGATCCTATAAATGTTTCAAAAGATTTTAGAACTACCATGATATTAGTCAGTACATGCTTAGTTAACTAATGTGTATAACAATATATGCAATGAACATCATTTTCAAGTACAAGTCCTTTCATTTTCATTCAGAATATATTGTTAGTTCTGTACATAAAACCGTCCACGTATTGGGGTATGTATACTTTACCGGATTAACCATTATGCTACTCTACCTAGCTAACCATGTTATGATACCTGTTCTAATTATGTGCAACTTGGATATTCAAATATATCGTGCACGCTAATATTTTCATCATCATACATCACCGCTAACTCTACAATGTGCTATCGAAAACACACGACACTTACCAAGCATAGAAAACACATTATATTTTTCACAAAATCACGTTACATTCTCCACAATTACCCGTGTGCGAAGCACGGGTTCCAACCTAGTATACATATAATTTATCCTAACCTGATAGCTGCATGCCTTTCCCCATTTCAATCAACGCATCACATGTCCAGATCACTCGCCTCTAACCCATCATCCCTAACATGCTCGTCCCACCTCCTCAATCCGCAGTACCCACTGACGCCTCGACTTTCCCACTTCCTTGGTTCCCTCACCCATCATCTTACCGCCTCCATGTGATGCGACCTGACCCACTACAACAATGACATCCCAACCGTCGCCTACTACACAGCCATGAACCGCCTCTTGCTCTCTCTCATCCTCCCAAACCTCCACATTTTCGCGTCCATCAAGCTTGCAAACAACCGCTACCAAAACCCACGAGCTCATCAACGGCAGTCCCTGCCACGTCTAGCGCCCATTCTCCTAAACCACCGACAACAGCAACCGCATCTTTCTTGCTCCGTCTCCAAGCATCATGCCTTGGCCACTGCCAAACCTATCTACCCAGCCCTTCTCCATCGTATAACAGCTCATGCATTTCTTACCTGACCTACTCATACGTCCCCTTTGCTTGCATCACCCATATCGGCTCACCGCTATGACTAGCTACCGCTCATCTCCCTCGAAACCCTACCAAGCTAAACTGATGAATTTCAAAAGAGAATATATGTAAAAATTAAAGAAGATGAATATTGTCTTTTATTGATTGTATTCTCTCTGTAATTATAGTTTGATATGTATAAATTATGAAACGAAAGAGATACATTTTGTAGCAGCAACATAAGATATATATACAAGTTAAATGGGCTTAAAACAATATGGCCCAAAATATTGTTTATATCAAAGAAAAAGAATGTGCGGCCAGGATGAAATCAGTTGATCTGAATGGATGCGTTGACTTCTTCTGAGTGATAAAAGAGAACCACGAGATTACTGTCTTCATTTATTTCCCCCCCTCGAACCCTAACCCGATTTCTAAGGTTAGAGTTCGTGAGACGAAGTTACTCAGTTCTTTGATTAAATTGATGCAGTCCATAAAATCCTTGCTTCTTCTTTGATCTATGCCCTTCTGATGTCCGATTCGGGATGTTCATTTGAGTCTCTTGTCTGAGCAGTTGTGATTTGAGTTGAGACTGAGTTGAGTCGAGAACAAGTTGATTTCTCAGATGTTCTTTCTTCTTCTGCCCTCAAATCTGGAGAAGGTCTTGATTATTGAGCTGGTGAGAAGGCTGAATCTTAGTTACTCCCAGTTCTGACCTGAACTTTTCGAAGTTCCTTTTCGACAATGATTTGGTGAGAGTATCAGCCTTCTGGTAGGTGGTGGGTATATGGTTAACTTGTAAATTTCCTTTAATGAATTGATCTCGAACAAAGTGTAGATTTATCTCAATATGTTTGGTTCTAGAGTGTAAGACAGGATTAGCTGTCATATATATATATATAGCACTTTGATTGTCACACCATAGTATTGGCTTGATGTAAGATTTCAAATTTAATTCATCCAAAATTGACTGTAACCACATTATTTCGGTTGTGGCACTGACTACACTCCTATACTCTGCTTCTGTACTTGATCTTGAGATAGTTGATTGTTTTTTTGAGCACCATGATATCAAAATTTTTCCAATGAAAATGCAGTATCCAGTTTTTGATTTTCTGTCATCTAAATCTATGGCCCAGTCAGCGTCTGCATATCCAGTAAGATTAAGATTTTTGCAAGCTTTAAGAGATAAGCCATGATTTATTGTTCCTTTTAAGTATCTGAGAATCCTCTTGACTGCCTTCCAGTGTTGGTCTAGTGGATTCTGCATAAATTGAGAAAGTTTGTTAACACTGAATGCAATGTTAGGTTGTGTTATAGTATCATATTGTAATGCTCCTATAACACTTCTATATTGTTTGGTATTATTTATGATTTATCCCCTGTTTTTTGATAAACTATGATTGCTTATCATTGGTGTTAGCATGGGTTTGGCATTTTCCATTTTTGTTTTAGCCAGCAATTTAGCTATGTATTTTCTCTGACACAATGTTATCTCAGAATTTTTTGTTTTGTAAACTTCAATTCCTAGGAAGTAATTGAGGTCTCTAAGATCTTTAATTGAAAATTGCTTGTCCACATAGCTGATAATTTGATTGATTTCATCTTGATTATTACCTGTAATTATAAGATCATAAACATAGATTAAAATGTAAATAGTTGATAACTGGCTGCCTTTAATGAACAATGAAGTATCTGATTTGATAGACTGATATCCCTTTGATATTAAAGTTGATTTCAGTCTATCAAACCATACTCTTGGTGCTTGTTTGAGGCCATATATTGCCTTGTTTAATTTGCACACAAGGTTTGCATTTTGTTCATAGCCATGTGATTGCATCATACACACACACACACACACACTAATATGCCATTTAGAAAGGCATTGTTGACATCTAGTTGTCTTATCCTCCAATCTTTGTGCAGTGCAACAGTAAGTATAAGCCTTATTATAGAGGGTTTGACTACTGGAGAAAAAGTTTCAGTAAAGTCAAGCCCATACTGCTAAGTATAACACTTGGCAACAAGTCTTGCCTTATATTTATTGATAGTCCCATCAAGATTTCTTTTTATCTTGTATGTCCATCTACATCCAACAATATTTTTATGTGTTGGTGGACATACAAGATCCCATGTCTTGTTCCTTATAAGAGCATTAGACCCTTCATCCATTGCTGCTCTCCAGTTCTTGTGCCTTGAAGCTTGCTCATAGCTTGATGGTTCATCAAGACTTGTGTTGGCAATGTATACTTTTGGCTTAAAGATGCCACTTTTTGCTCTAGTGATCATGGGATGGCCTGACTTGACTGGGTAATCGGTGTGAGGCAAGCTATCAGTATTTCCATGACTAGACTTGTCAAATGAGTCAGTTTGTTGATCTTGAATTCTTTGACTTTATTCATTGGTTGAAAATGCAGATGATTGACTAGCATGACTGGAATCATCAATCCAAGCAGAATTTTGTTAAATAGAGACTACAGGATGAGTTTGATGATTTCCAGTAGTCCTCATTACCTCTGTTTGATTCTCATTTTCAGAATATATAAGGAGTTCAGGTGTTGATGCACTTGGATTATATACCTTGCTTGTTGTTTTCACCTCTGAATTTCTAAAAGGGAATTCATTTTCATTAAATACAACATGTCTGCTAATAAAAAGTTTTCCACTATCATCTAGACATTTGTAACCTTTTTGATTGATGGCATACCCAAGAAATGTACATGGCTTTGATCTAAAGCTTAGTTTATTATTGTTGTAAGGTCTTAAGTATGGAAAGCATAAGCACCCAAAGGTTTTTAAACTATAATAATCTGGCTTCACCCCTTGTAATTTTTCCATGGGTGTTATACTTTCTAAACTTTTGGTTGGGAGTCTATTAATAAGATAGACTGCAGTACTGAATGCTTCAGGCCAAAATTTTAGAGGTATGCATGAGCTAATAAGCTAAGCCCTTTTTCAACTATGTGCCTATGCTTTCTTTCATCTAAGCCATTCTGTTCAGATGTATAGGGACATGTGATTCTATGAATTATTCCCTTATTGCTAAAGTAATCTTTGAGAGTTTTATACTCTGTTCCTCCATCTGATTGCAAAATTTTAACATGTGAACTAAGTTGTTTTTCAACCATGGTAATAAAATCTAATACAACTTTGTGTGTGTCAGATTTATTTTTTAAGAAATATATCCAAGTGTATCTTGCATAAGCATTTACGAAGGATATATAGTATTTACAACCATAATCTGAACATGTTGATGTTGGTCCCCAAAGATCAGTAGAAAAAAGTTCTAGTGGCTTGGAATATTTGGTTAAGGAGTCATCAAATGGCAATTTGTGACTCTTACCCATTTGACAGTGTGTGCATATGTAAGGAAGTGAAACAACATCACAAGATATGCAATTTTCAGTAAGAACTTGTTTAACAATTTTAGCACTGGGATGGCCAAGTTTGCGATGCCAAAGATCAAATATACTACTGCAGTTTTTCATTTCACATTGACTACAATAGTTTTGCTCCTTTGTAGAATTTGTACAGTTGACAGATTTAAATCTATACAATCCCTTCTCAGCATCACCCTACAATAAAACGTCTTTAGTTAGTATATCTATGACATGGCAGTGTTTAGGATAAAATTCAAAGTAAACTTTATTGTCATTAGCAAATTGAGATACACTAATAAGATTTTTTTTAATCTTTGGCACTCTTAATAAATTATGTAGGAATAATTGTTTCTTTCCTCTAATAGAAGCACTTCCTACATGAGAAATTTTGATACACTTACCATTGCCCATGCAAATAGACTGTTTACCTCTATACTCCTTGCTGCCAAGATTTAAATTTTCTAAGTTGTTAGTTATATGACTAGTTGCCCCTAAGTCAGGATACTAGTAGTCATCATGCACATGTTCTGATTGACCATTTTCACTTGAGCAATGATCTTTATTCTCTGCTTGACTGCTGGAACTTGCTTGAGCCACATCAACACTGTGATTATCATTTCTTGGATTGTTGTTATTCTGATTTGAATACCTAAGATAGCATTTTACAGCTGTATGCCTAATTTTTTCACAGATTTGACATCTTGTTCTGTTATTATTGTTGTATCTACCTCGTCCCCTTGACCTATTTGAGTAACCTCCTCTCTATGAATGTTTATCACCTTTATTGTTGTTTTGATTCTTGTTTCTTGTATGGATGGTATAATTGACAGTAAACTCAGATTCTTGGGGTCTTTTATTGTCTATCCTGGCCTCATGAGCCTGTAGGATAGAGTGAACATCATCCACTGATGGTAAGACTTTACGAGATGATATAAATGCCACTACAGCTTCATATTCATCACTCAAACCATTTAATATGGTTAAGATCTGTTCAGAATCTGATACTTTGTGGCCTGCAGCCTCAAGCAGATCACAAATTGTCTTGATTTTGTATAGATATTCTCTCATAGAACAATTTTCTTTTCTGATGTTTTGAAGCTGTCTCTTGTGATACATAACTTTTGTTGCTGATTAAGTATTGTAAACTTTTTCAACGGTTAACCAAATTTCACAGGAAGATTTACACCCAATAACATGTGATAGGAGATTGGTGTTTATAGATGATAACAGCCAGATGCATATCAGTCTATCTTATCTGTGATGTTTGACATATTCTTCATTGCTAACTATCTTGTTTTCAGGAACAGTGATGAATTTTGGTGGAGTTGGTATTATGCCAAGAAGAAAACCTTCAAAGCCATAACCCTGCATATTAGTTTCAAATCCGCAGTTTCCACAACAGATAATTATTCTCATCAAGATGCACTGTAATAAGTTGACTCTGTGGGCTTGTGATAGATTTGATTAGCTTTGTTGTTGCATCGTATTGCTGCTCTGAAATAGCATTATCAGAAGTTGTTGAATGATCATCGGTCATGATGAAATAGTCTCTGTCTAAACTAAAAAGAAGGCTTCAGATACGGTTCATGAACAAGAAAATCCTCAAGAAGGTGATGAATAACAGGTAAGATGCAGCTAGATCCATGACGAGTGTTATCTGATGGATCTTGGCGTGGCACTGATCTTGTTTTCAAGTTTTGCTGTGATGATTTTCTGACTTCTTGAATCTGGTTTCTGTTGCTTTTTTGATCAAGTTGTCTTTGATGAAGGTATGAGTGTAGCCAGTGTATTAACTCGGCAAGGCACTAGATTTGAGAAGATAGACTTGTCCTACCCAATGATGATTATAAAATCGGATGAGTAAAGAATGATTCTCTAAATGATGAAGAATTTCTGATGAAGAAACTTTGATATCACTCTTTTTTTTTGATATTTTGCTGTTAAGCGCTCTGATCTGGTACCATGATGAATTTCAAAAGAGAATATATGTAAAAATTAAAGAAGATGAATATTGACTTTTATTGACTGTATTCTCTCTGTAATTACGATTTGATATGTATAAATTCTGAAACGAGAGAGATACATTTTGTAGCAGCAACATAAGATATATATACAGGTTGAAATGGGCTTAAAACAATATGGCCCAAAAGATTGTTTATGTCAAAGAAAAAGAATGTGTGGCCAGGATGAAATCAGTTGATCTGAATGGATGCGATGACTTCTTCTGAGTGATAAAAGAGAGCCACGAGATTGCTGTCTTCATTTATTTTAAACCCACCACTCTCTGACAACACCACACTCCACGTCTATCCCTTCATCACCTACCTGCATCTCGACCTTTTGCATCAAATCATGCACCCTACTGCATCCTTCTCCCATGCCATAAGCTTATATATGTTTTCCTTCCTAAAGCAGCCGAGTATGACTACCCCTTGCTGCCACATAGCCGACAACCCATAGAGCCGCATCCCCATGGCCACCAGCTTGTATACTATTGAATATTATATATATAAGCTTTCATTTGCTGGAGAATGCATGGCCGAACTCATTCAATACAGCGCCATGTTTCGCTCCACCATATCAGCCTTGTTTTCTCCTTTTATATGGAGAAAGGTATACATATATGTTTAGTGTACTTTTTATATATATATTTTTTTTTGTTAACTTTGATATATATATATATATATATATATATATATATATATATATATATATAGCGAAGCATATATAATTGTTTTATGATGTATGCAACTTGCTTGTACATAGCCACATCACAGCCTTCTCTTTATTGTTTTTATAAATATTATTTTTAAAAATAAAATATATTTTGATTTTTAAGATTGACTTTTAAATAAAATAAAAATGGATATATATTGGTTGCTTATGTTGTTATTGAGTTCAGCTTGTTTCTCCTCCTTTGAAAAAAAAGAAGGAAATATTGATTTTTAAAAATGTAAAATATAAATATTTTGATTTTTAAATATATGTGTTTTTAAATTGAATATCGATTTTAAGAAGAGTAAGTGTGTATATGTGTGTATTGTTCCATCAATCTCTAGATATTGATTTGTTTTCCATTGAATTCTAGTCATCTAGCTCGCCGCTGCCCAGAATTTGTCGCAACAGTTTTGCTTTCCTTCGGGTGCTTATCCGTGCTCGTATCTGTGTCAACGTTGTATTCATTCCTGTTGTTCTCTACCCTCGAAAGGTGAGCAATCACTCACGATTAAGATTCTTATATTTAGCAAATTTAATTCACTTGAATTGACAATTGAAATTTGTTTTTAATTAGAATTGACTAGTAATTAAATGGTCAAATTTGATATGTTATTATTTAAATTGTTCACCTATGATTGATATACGACACCATAACATTGTTGATATATATATATATATATATATATATGATATCTAAATTTGTTAATTACTATATATGCTCATCATCGATATGTTATGTAATTTTAATCTATTGCTCTCACTCTGCAAGTTCCTTATTAATTTAGAAATTCCTATGGGCTGAAATGATACATACCCGAACGATCTTATAGATTAATGGAAAATCGTTATGGGTTGAAATGATCAACCCAAGCGATTTTTATTGATTTTGAATTTTGGGATTACGGTTAAATGTTATATACCCATAAAATATTAAATTACAGATTGAAATGGTAAATATCCGTATCACTTGACCATAGGTTGGAAAACTATATACGGGCACCGTTGGTCTATTTTTGAAAAATGATTTCCAAGGTTTTGAAAGAAAATATATGGGTTTTAATAAAAGATTTTAATTTTAATATATGTGTAAAAGTTTGATTTTTAAAATTAAATATGTTCTGGATATTTTAAAATTATAAGTTAAGTTTAAAATGTAAATTATAAAATTTTACTTATAATTCTATTATTTTTAAATATATAAAATAAGATTTAAAATAGATTTACTAATAAGAATATTTAGTTTAATAATATTTAATAAAATATAATACAAATTAATAGAGTTTAATTTAACTAATATATATAATACATTTTATTTAAATTTATATTAATATTTTGAAAATAGATTTATTTTAATAAATTTAATGAAATAAAGGTTGGAAGACAAATTAAGTTAATTTGTAAAGTAATTTGTTTGAGAATTAAATATGAATAAGCACTGATTGGAAACTTATTGACTTAGATTTTGAAAGGTATGATTTTATAACTTGATTTAACTAAAAGTGACTAAATGAAATATTTTTGAATTTAAATAAAATTGGATATTTAATCTTGATTTAAATTTGTAATTTGATAATTTATTTAAATGCTTATAAAAAGTAATAAGTAAATATTTTACAATTAATTATAATTGAAGTTAGATAGTTAATTATTTTTATTGGTTTAAATTTGAAATTCGAGATTTTGTTTCAATGTTATTAAAAATGATTAAGTGGATAATTTCAAATCTAAATAAAATTAAAGTTGAATTTTTAAGTATAAATGAAAATTTTCAAATTGAGTTATGGTAAATGTTTGAATATGCAAACCTTGAAATATGTTGAATTGGAAGTGGTTTAAATTTGTAGTTTCAAACCTGGATTTGAAACCGATATAAGTTAAAAATGGCTTAATGAGAATTTGAATTGATTTATGAAATTGGATGAAACAATTCTAGTTTGAAATTATTTTCGATACAACTTATTTTTAATATATAAACTATTTTTTTATAACTATTTTATTTTATAACTATTTTATTTTATAACCTATTTTTAAATTTGTACACTATTTTAATTTAAAATTACTTCAGTAGATAAACTATTTTCAATAATTAAACTGTTTAAGTTGGAACTATTATTTAAAGCGAATGATTTCAAAAATGATATGATTTCGAGAATGATATGATTTCGAGATATAATTTTAAGATGAATATGATATTTTTATATGAAAAATGAACTGTTTGAAATGATTGTAAAAGCGATTTTACAAAATGACCATGGTGTGAAATAAACATTTGGTTGTTAAAGAGATCGGGACCGAATACTGTCATACTCTCTACCAAAACCCAAAACCACTTTAACAACTATGCACATGGTGGAGATTCCAGAACGAAGTAGGATGGTTTAGCGACGATTCTGTATGAGGTATTAGCGTATCCCTGACTCCCGCGAGTCAGCTTGATATCGCTAAAACAGGAGCTATACTTAGGCCAAATCATGTTGCACTTTTGATCGAGCATGCTCCTTCGATACCATTCTATTACTTTGTAATTTGATTCGGTGCACCATTGTTTTGGGAGTGTCTCAAGGTGGACGGTAGTAGCTGCTATGCGTTACCACCAGCCCGGTTCTGCAAAATGGTAGAATCCTACCCTAAGCATTGCCTCGCATGCCTTGTCACATGCCTGATCGCGTCTTCTGCGGGTTTGGTTTGTACCATACCTATGGAGTGCCTTCTGATAGCCCTCCAGTTTAAAGAGGAACTACGTTACTGTATAGACTACGAGAATATCTAAAAATGTGTTAATGGGGATATGGGTAATGCATTAACACCATTTTAATTGTTTACCTTACTATTGGCATTATCTATGTAGCGTATTGTACTATGTATGTTGATAATTTATTGGATCCTTAAAGGATGGTAATCTGAAACATCCTTTAAGTTGTTTGTATTTCACTTGACATTTCACTTGAGTTGAATTTACTCGTATAAGAATGTTAATCCCGACTAGAGTGTTTTGTGTTTTGCTTTATGCTCGGGTCAGATTGAGTGACACAACATTTGAGACTCACTTTTGGAGTTTTTCTTGAAGATCTTTCTTTATCTATTCAACTTTCAGTTATTTCCAGTTATTTCTGTTCAATCTTGTCAGTTACCTTTATATTTGAAACTATTCCGTATTTGAGATTTCTGCTGTATTTGTTTCAGATTCTGATGTTTATATAGTAGCCTTCATGAACTACCATTTATCTTTTCCGCTTATTGTTATATTACTCTGTGTCTGCAATTCCGTGATTGATTTATTTACTGTATATGGTTAGTATTGCTGAATATAAATTAACAATCTGTCGTTTTGAGCAATTCAAGTCTAACATGAGTGGATGATTGTCGATTTGAACGATTCGAAATGCCAAGTCATCACAACGATCGGCCGTGGGTGCGCGTGATGGAGCTAGGACATGGCGGCAATAGGATTCGTGTGCGCGACTGTAGGGTTGGAGAGGAGGAAAGTAATTACAAGTATGCCATTTATTATGTTTAATTTTAAATTTAATTTTCAAATGTTCTAACATACATAACCTTTTCATACGAGCTCGAACTTGGACGCCGTTTCTTCCATCGCGAGCGTATCAAAATTTTAGACAACAAGAAACTAGTTTGATTGAATTCTGAGGCTTTTTAAATTTTGGGCTTTATTTGGATTTTAAATCAACGAAAAATCAAAGGTGAGTGATTTAACTCGCTCACAAATGCTAAACCTTCTTACGATGGTTGAATTAAATTTATGATATGATAAGAATATTATTAGTTGCCATTTGATAGTTTAATTTGAAATTTTAATTTAATTTGAATTTATATTGAATTTAATAGCCATTTTAAATTGTTAGTTAAATATCTGATAATGATAACCGGTTAATTGTTTTGATTAATTGGCCGATTTGGATGTTTATTTGTTGACATTTTGGATGATTGAATGTTTTTATCCTTGTTATCATTATGGGTTGAAATGATACATATCCGAATGATCTTATAGATTAGGGAAAATCGTTATGGGTTGAAATGATAAAACTATGCAATTTTATTGATTTGGAAATTATTGATTCGGGATATGGATTAAAATGATATATACCCGAAAATTTAACTATTTTGGGGTTGAAATGTTACATATCTTATCGCTTGACCATAGGGTAGAAAATTATATATGGACGTCGTTGGTCGATTTTAATTTTTTTTCTTCTAAATAATAAAGTATGTTTGATTTATAAAAATTGATTTTTAAATTTAATTCAATGATTTTATTTAAATATTTATATTTGAAAAATAATTTATTTTTTATGTTTAAAGCTTCAAATTTTAAGTTAATATATGGTTTTAAATGTAAATTTAGGATTTTAACATATAATTTTATTTGGTTTTAAATATATAATTTAAATAGTTTAAAATTAATTTAATAAAATATTCAATATAGTTTTAATATATATATATATATATATATATATATATATTGCAGTTTAATTTATTGTCATAAATATAGTTTGATTTAAGATAATAAATATAGACTTTACAATAACTTTATTAAATAAAAGATTTTTGTAAAAGATTTTAGAATTTTGAAAAAGGATTTCTATAAAAGATTTGTATAAGAGATTTTAAAATTTTATAAAAGGATTTATAAAGGATTTTAAAATGGTTTTATAAAGAAGTTTATAAAAGTTTTAAAGGATTTATAAAAGGTTTTATAAAAGAAATTGTATAAAGGGATTTGGAAGTGTTTAAAGGATTCTACGTACAAGATTATGAAAGGGGAAGAGTTGTAAACTGTTTTGCAGTTAAAAAACTATTTTATAAATGGTTTTAAAGTATATAAATAGTTTATAAATGGTTTAAGAGAGATTTATAAATTATTTTCAAAATTGATTGGAAGAAATCTTCCTCGGCATTTATAAATATATTTATACTTTTGGAATAGGTATATAGATATCTTGATATGAAGGTATAAACTATTTTCTAGATTCATTTAAGTACATTTTTACAAAATGACCATTGTGTGAAAAACATAACGATTGGTTGTTAAAGAGACGGAGGTCGGATGTTGTCATACTCTCTACCGATTCAAAACCACTTTAACAACTGTGCACGTGGTGGATAATCCAGAACAAAGTAGGATGGTTTGGCGAACGCTACTGTATGAGGTATAAACGCAGCCTCGACCCCCTCGGGTCAGCTTGATATGACTAAAATAGGAGCAATCCCAGGCCAAGTGAGGTCGTTCCTCATATTGGACATGATTCTTCGATACCATATCTGTTACTTTGTGATTGATTCCGTGGTCACCTTCGATTTGATTATGGGAGTATGTTTCGGGGTGGGTGGTAGTAGCTACTATGCGTTACCACCAGTCCGGGCGTGCAAAAAGGTAGAATCCTACCATGTGCATTGCCTCACATTCCTTGTCATATGCCTTATAGAGCCCACTACGATTTTGGTGTGTGCTGTACCAATGGAGTGCTCCCTGATAGCCCACCGGTTTGGTGGAGTTTATAGTACTGTATAGACTACGACATTTAAAATGCGTTAATGGTGATATGGTTAATGACTTAATGCTATTTTAATACTTTACCGATAGACATTACATTTATAGAGTATATTACTACATTTAAATAGTTTAGCGGATCCTTAGGACATGGAAGGTCCTGAAACATCTCTTAAGTTATTTCACGCACGTTAAACATTGGATAGGAGATGTAAAAACCCATAAACATCTCTGAAGCCATTACACTCATATTTATTTACTGTTGATTTAACTTACATAAGATCTTTTAGTTCTGACCAAGGTTTTAAATATCGGATTTCGATCACGTTTCGTCTCGGAATTTTTACACATGTTATCTCGTATAGGGGGAGATCTCGGATGAGATGAGTACATATCGGATGTACATCTCGGATTGACATCTCGGGTCTTATAATGCATCTCGGGAATATCTTGGATGTACCTATGTGTCAAAAATTTATTTAACGGTTATAACTTTCTTAGTAAAAATAAAAATGGTAACATACTTGATTTACATAGAAAAATGAATATTTTTAGAAGAGTGGTAACTTGATTAGCTTAATTGATTTAGTAATGATTGAATAATATCTTTTATTTGAACATAATAAAGAAGTGAAACCTTTCGCTATGACTCATTAAGATAAAAAGTAAAGAATATGTTCAAGGAGTTGTAAATTATAATTGGACTTAGTAGTTTCTTTTGAATCAATATGAAAATAAAAAATATTATGCAAAATAAGAAAAATGTATGATTTCGGGTGAGATCTCGGATTGAGATTTTGATCATATTTCGAGTGAGATTTGAATACCTCGGACGAGATGAGTGTCGAGGGAGATTTGGAGGAGATTTGATGTCTCGTCTCGTTTAAGTGTGAAAAGGAGATCTCGGGCGATATATAGGAGATTTAAAACCATGGTTCTGACATGAGCGTTTTGTCTATTTATTATGGTCGGTCAGCCTGAGCATGTCAGCGTTGAAGACTTTATTTCTAGAGAACGAAGACGGAGTTTGGTATATATTATTATTAGTAATTTTCCGCTGCATCATTATTGATATGTCATCGTTTTTACTATGATTGTTGTATAAAAAAAGTGTAATCAAATGTATTCGTAAAACATCTTCATGAACTGTTTATTTGATTATTATATTTTGTCATTCCACTGTGAGATTTTGTGTTTTTGTTTTTCCTTCTTTTCTCTTATGTTCTTATTTACCACATTAACAATCCTCCCTTTTGAATGATTTGAGTTGACATATATGGTTTATTGTCGATTTAAACCATCCAAAAAGGTGGGTCATTACATGGATAATGGTTATCTGTCCTCATTATTGGACTGGCCATCGCCACCGACGCCGTGGGCCTATTGGTTGATATGTTGGTGCAACCAAATCATTTCGTCCCTAAGGCTGGCTTCCACCCATTACAGGAATGACTTTGCCTTAATGGGCGGAGGCTCTAGGTGGTATGCCGGCTAATCAAGGGAATACGGCACATGATAGCGACATATGGAAAGAGATCTTCTACATGACGGAGGTGACTGTGATGGTTGAGCTTATTCACTCCCAAGTATAGGATGAGGTACTTCCCATTGCGGGTGGGAGTCTATAGAGGTGGATCTAGGTCCGTTGGTTACGGTTTGGGTTTGATCTCTTAGGTTCTCAGGATGCAGCTCATGGATTTCACTATCCCAGTGGCCTTTGGGCTCTTCCCCAATTATGTCGTTATCTCCTGGCTCAAGGGCCATGAGGATGGCGGTTTCGGATGCGAACCACATGCTCTAGGGGGTTGCCATATGAAATTGCTTCGGATGACTGGCAGCGTTGGGAGGTTTTTGGCCACATGAGTTGATGGTTGTACTAGGCCCAAGATGGAGTGAGTTTCTAGTGCGGTCCTTAGGCCGTATACTTCTTCGCTTAGTGTTCCTATTCTAGTGATGTGATTGGATGTGGTCTGCCAGAATTTGCTACCAATTCTGAGGAAAGGGCTATGAATACCAATAGGTGTGTTACCGTAGGTGTCTCGATCGTGTGAGTTATCGTTTGCGTTAACACCATTCGTGCCATGTTGAGTGTGGAGTCTAGGCAAGGTTGAAGGGAGCTGGAGAGTTTCGGAGGTGCCCTCCTTTTAGCGCCAAAATGTAGACTAAAAATCCCGTCAGCGAGACAGAATGACTAATCAACCTCGGAAATTGTAAGAGAGTAGAGTTTTAACGAAGTTGTTAGCTTTTTAGTATATGATCACGAATTATTGATGGAATGCTAGTAATAAAGAGACACGAATTTTAGAGCGGTTCGGCCAAAATGAATGCCTACATCCACTATATATATATATATATATCATTCTCACTATATTTATATATAATTACAATGGATACACGGAGATGATGGAGAATGCTTGAAAATGATAAGAGTATGGTGGGAAGTGTTATCCTTATAACTTTTCTAAATTCGACCCCATGCCTAGTGAAACGCTTGGGGTATTTATAGAAGCAAGCCTCCTTTTATCTGAGGTTGAGATCACCTAATGATATTCGCAGTTCGTATGGCAGATCGGACGTTGGATGGTTCGAACCATGGGATGTTCGCCAGCTAGAGGTTGGTAGTGACACACGCATATTTGGTAACAAACTGCCTTTCTGTACTATGGTTTCTTTTTTGTAGGATGTCTGGCGGTGTAACTCGGAGTTTGTTGCTACTTTCCACGTCAGAAGGTAGCACTTGGTGGCAGGGCGGCTGTATTAGCGCTTTTTCAAGGTGGTAGGACTTTAGTGGGTATGCTTTTTCTACCGGTTTGACTATTCTTTATCCTTAGAGCTACTTCGACCGGTTTTCTATCCTTATGTGGGAGGAACCCGGGCATATAAATCTACTAGCCTCTAGGTTGGTCGGTTCCTAAAGAAGCCTGGATTAGCTTAACCAATGTATTTATCTTCATGTGGGTGGCCGCCATGCTCTATTAAACTTTTTCAAAAATTTGAGCAAAACATAAATACTTATACCTTAAAGTAGGTTGGATATATCATACGTGCATATGAAATTAAACTAATAATTCGTAAATAGTAGACATACAACTTAAATGAAAATCATTCGGCATAAATTAGTCTATGGAGAAAGTATGTATTTTGCCAGTCATCAGAATGTTGTTCTAACCCTCCTCCTTATTACAACCCACAAAATAGATTTAAAGGGACGTGATACTTGTGTAACATGAGAAAAGTGGGTTTTCGAGGCATCTCATTCATGCTCTGCACCGATAAGGCGACTGGATATTCAAGGTAGACGCCTTAGTCGATATATATGTTTTATTATATTTTACCATTCCACTGTGAGTTCATATAGATAACTGTCTAATATACTTATTTTTATTATCGAGTACCAACACCAACGATCGGTATCCTAATGGACTTGGTTTTTCAATTTAGTTGAAAATCGGACACATTAAGGTGCAGGTTGTCACATTTGGCATCAGAGTCTATGTTAGCCAATCATAAGAATAGGATACGTTGAGTGAACATATTTGTATTTTATGTTTAATTATGGTTATATATGTGTGTGTATGTATGTATATTGCACGCCAAACTCTATAAATCCCAACTATAAAAGTAGCTGCGACCACATTCTAAAAAGATGGATAGGGCAACTATGAATTGGAACAATAAATTGAGTTCAATCTATATACTTACGTCGATTACCCCAAGGGATATAAGCCATACCATAAGGCGCTGACTTAAGAAGAGCATAAGCCTGATATATAGAAGGTTCCTTGAAGCTTGATGGTACTCGACTACTTTTTCGGGGTAGACTTTCATATGATTGTAGGTTTCACTAGATTATTGATTGAAGATTTACATTTCATCCAGATAGATGGGAAGTAAGAACCCATGTGTTGTAAGCATCCAGAAGTAAGATATAAAAAGGACCAAGCAAGTTCCCACAAGAAGGTGTGTAATAATAATCTTAGAAAGGTAGCCGGATTCTTAATATATTCTTAATGAAGATAAGTCAAGAATGAGTGAAAAAGGAGAAATGTCCAAAAAGGACAATTAAAATCCATTTCTGAGTCCGACCTCATGTGAAAGAATTTAATAAAAGATTTCAAATTTTCTTGAATTATTTGGAATAGTTTTAAAAGAATCTATTTAAAAATAAAAAGGACCATATCACTAAAAAGTAGTTATTTTTAAAAAGTAAGTAAATACTAAATTTTTCGCCGTATAAAATATTTTTTAAAAATTAGATTCTTGAAAAATTAAAAAATTTAGGAAATATTCAACTAAATGAGCTATTTAAAAATTTCTTAGTGAAACTAAACTTAGAAGAATAAAAATTCCAATTGAAGGTTTTTTTTATAAAGGAGCCTTTCCTTTTATGAAATAAATGGAAAATAGAGCATATATTTGGCTCAGACATTTTCTATTTATGTAAACTTAAAAGTTTTAATTTTGTTTAAGGGTGATAAATGGAAATGGTACTTGATTTAAATGAGGAAAAGAGAATGGAACGGTTAAAACACTCGATAGTAAAAAAATAAAGAACACTTTCGCATAAAAAGTACGGAAAAAACAACCGAAATAGATTTATACAAAAAAATAGTTTCATATTAATTAGGAAAAAGAGCTATAAGGAGAAGCTATTTTAAATAATAGTAATTTAGGTATAAGAAATATAAATAGTAGCAACATTTGAAAATTTAAATAGAAACTAAGGAATTTATATTAAAATAATGTTTGTAATCTAAATAAAAACAATGTAGGAAAAAACAAAAGAAAAATGATAATTTCCATAAATATGTGCAGTAATTGCACATATATTTTAAAAGTCCCCCTCACATGCTACTAGAGCCTCCGTTAAGGTTAAAATTGGAAAATGCATGAGTAAAAGGAAAAAAATAGAATGAAAGTTGTCATTGTTTACTTCAGTTGTTATTGTTTAAAGTTGTAAAAGATGCTATAGAAAAGCTATAATGGTGCATTTTGTGAAAAATGGTTTGGTATAAAAATTGGGTTTTTGAATGCCAAACTTATCAATGGTTTGTGTTAAAAATCCCACCTTTTGAGAAGTAAACCTTTATTGTAAAAAGACCTTAAAGGGAGAATTGATTTGAAGACTATTCGTGCAATAAAAATTTGAATTTTACTAATTGAGAAAAGGAAATATGTTTAAAGGAAATGATCTTTTTAAATTAAATTACTAACATTGACTTTTGAACTTAATAAATAAACTTATGTAATAAATCTAAAATTATAGTTTTAAAAGTTATAAAACATATAGTTAAAGTTGGTTAAAATGAGAAGTTTTCATGGTACTTTTTCGGAAATGTAGCAATTTTTGAATTTAATAAAAAGATTTCTAAGTTTATATTTCCAAAAATAAAAATTTAGGTTAAATACTTCATGTTTGTGAAGTTTAATAATTTTATATTGACATGTGGAAACCAAACCAACTATGATATGGAGTAGATAGGGATGACTGCTTAGGTAAGTAGGGTAAAAATTAAAGCTATGAATAAAATAACTACTAATGCTCATCGAGTAGCAACAAGGAATCTCTATTAAATATAACAAATATGGGTACGGACCTAGGAATATTTTAATAGACATGTGTGAAAGCCATAAGAGGAAACCATAAAGGAATGCAGAATGATATCAAAGTGCACTTCTACGAGTTCTAGAGTATAATCGCATGAAAGATCAAGATAAAGAAAATAAAAACTAAAACTTAAGACTACTGTCAAGAGATTTTGATTAAAAAAAGATAGTAATATAATTGGAAGGAAGGTAATGATACGATGAACACACTTAAAGGACATTGGTTGACTCAGGATTAAAGAAGGCAAGAAACATGGTAGGAATAGTTATTTCACCAAGCCAATTTTCTGATAGGTTATTCCAAATATTCGTAGTTTATATTTATTACTCATTGTAGTATGGAAACGCATAGTTTATTATATAATTGATTGTAATATTTGAAGTAATGGATGAACCTTATTTATTAGAAACCAAAAAGTTAAGTTAAGACATGTAGGTTATAGTAGGATGACATACTAAAATGTCCATTTTATTTAAGTAAGAACTGATAGGGCTGCAATATCATTAATACCGATTGTTATTGGTGGGCAGTTTCCAACAATTTTTTCTTTTAGGTTATTTAGGTTCTAATTGCTAGTTATATTTTTTGGGTATTGAAAATTTGTACGATATGATATAAGTTATGTTCATATTTATTATGTTGATTTTCTAGATGAGCTTTGATCGCTATATATATTAGAAAGTAGTGTAAATAAGGAAAGCTTATAGGGACACTTAACTAATGATAAATGTAAAATAAATCTAGAAATTTGTAAAATAAATTAGGAAATTAACTAAATTAGCAAATAAAAAATAAAAAGAATGCATAAATCTCAAAAAATTTAAAATTTTAGAAAAAATAAATTTTAGCAAGCGAAGGACAAGGAAAGGTTGTTACGAAATCCATAGGTCACTATCCCTATGCCTTAAAAGCTAAAAATTTATAAATATACTTGTGTGTTGTTTATTATTCTGAAATAAAAGAAAAGTGTTCCAAAGTTTAATATTGATTGCGTAATGCTAGGGTTAACCATGTATACTAATTCATTGATTGAATCCTGATCACAATAAGATGTGGTTTGATTTTTTTTAAAAACGTAAAGGCAAATGGCTTTAAAACAAATCGTGTTAATTTTTTTTTAAAACTTTCAATTTTTTTTACGAATTTGACTGAGAGGGAAAAGGAATAGAAAATTTGAATTAATTAAATACTGTTTATTTTATTAGAAAATTTTATGGAGTCTTACATTCTTTTTAATTAATTACTATTTATTTTATGGGGTTCTACATTCTTCCTCCTTAAAATAATTACCGTTTATTTTTTAATTTTACTATTCAATAATTGTGGTAGTATACAACACACAGATAACAACAAGGGAGAAAGCTATTTAGGCTTTGGAATTCCTATCTCTATACCATGTTGATAGTAAAAAAACTTGTTTTTAAAATATTTCCTTTTTAAATTTAAAAGTAATCCTCCTTATGCGAATTGTACCTAAAAAAGTTGGAATAGATTTGGGGGCAAACCAAAATGTTCCAAGGTATAACAGAATTGGTATTCAAAAGAAGGGTGGAAATATAAAATTATCCATTTAAATTGCTTTTCTAGAATAATACTGTACATCTTGGAAAATTGGATTTTTAAAGTTTTGGATGTTAGAAACTGTGTTATGTATTGGATGATAGCGAATGGATGCAAAATAGGTTGAACCATCCTATTCATAGGAGTGTGGAATTTGTTGTGTGAAAACAAAGATTTTGATTTTTGAAAACTTACATACATATAGAACTGCCAGTAAATATAGTTTGTTTGCATCCTTTTTTCAAAATTGTATTAAAGAATGCTTTCATATAGAAGGCGCCAAATAAGTATTATTCAGCATGCATATCATATGTATTGTGATACACCATGTACTTGTACACGATTGGCTGCAAAATTAGTTATACCCTAATTGGTTGGAGAGTTTAAAATTGTTGCATGCTATGTTACATGATTCGGTCTTTGAGGAATTTCGGGGACAAAATTATTTTAAGGAGGAAGAATGTAACACTTCATAAAATAAACAGTAATTAATTAAAAAGAATCAATAAATTATTCATAAGGCTCAAAAAAGGAATTTTAGCAAACGTCGGAACTTGACCATGAGACTTACACTATTGCATTCGTAGCAGTCTTCTGATCAACTTTCTTATATAAAGCTTCACGAGCAGAGTTCAAACAAAGTAGTCACGAGCTTTTGAAGTTTTTTAATTGAAATATAGTTCAAATAGGTTTAAAATAATAATACAGAGTTAATAACGGAAAAATAAATGACGCCACTAATTCCATCCCTACCGGTCAAAAACTTGGTAGAGCCGATCGACCACACTATACCAACGATCGACCAATTGGTTTAGGAATGACATGTCGTGAACCTTGGTTGAACGGTCTAGATTTAATAAATTTTAATCGGATGAACAAATTTGTTTGAGCTTCCATAAGTACAGGCATATCCACTCACTTTTGTTCTCATATTTTATGAGCTGAACAGTGGAACTCTTCTACTTCTCCTTCTCCACTACTTCTAGATATTTTTAAAACACCATATATATCTATATACATATTGGAGATGGGCAGAAAATAAATGAGAAGAAAAGAAGAATTGAATCAATTCCGCAAAAGAGGTAAGTTTAGAAATCATAAATTTATAGTTCCACTTAAAATCAAATTACCTCTCAGATCTTAAATTCTGATGGGTATGTATACACTTCTAAATACATATTTTTGGTTCAAAAGAAAAGGAAATCAAGTAAGAAGAATGTGTTGAATCTGGAGATTTGAAAGCAATAAGGTGAGTGGAAAATTACGTAATTTGCATAATACTAAATTTATATCATTGAATTCTAATTTTTGTTATTATGCTATGTAAAAACAATGATTTGTATGATTAACGGAATAAATCTGAATTGAAACCCTTGCCTATATATTCAGAAAAAAATTATTTAACTTTAAAGAAACAACATATATAACCTAGATCTATTATTTAGGGAGAATAGCCCCTAAAATTTATGAAATATGATATTTATAGAATTGGGTAGTAATTCCTGGATTTTTGTTATTAGGTTTGTAAAATGTTATACCTTTTAATCATTTAATTGTAATGTATTAATTTGGTTTGGGATTTAAATTTTCATATTTTAATTCATTAGAATTATAGAGTGCAAAATCTAGTTGTATTGACCTCTATGTGAATTTCCTTAAGCTGTCCAATTTCATCGTTATATATGAAAAGTGCGTCATTTAAAATAAGGAATATTTATATATCCAATTGAAAGAGATGTGCAAAGTGGGGATGTTTTTTCATAATGTGCATTGTTTGTTTCAATAAAAATAGAAAGAGATAATTTCTTGTAATTACAAATATATCACAACCCCACTTTTTGTCAGTTTGTGGAAAGTTATAACGGTAACGTTTTCTTTTTTGAAAAGATACAATTTCAATGCATTAAAATATAAAAATGATTATTTTAGTGGAATTTACACATAAGTGTATATTCATATATCCCTAAATGTAGAAACTAAAAAGTTACAAAAAAACATATAAATAACTTGTTACAATAACATTGAATAACTTGTTAAACATAATGGCATTAACTCAATGGTTTGTGAACAACATCAACACGAGATAATTGACATGATCCAAAAGGCAAAGCTCAGAAACCCACTAAGTAAATGGATTGCTAGTGATCCATGCACTATGGATCAATAGCGATCCATACCTTTTCGCTAGATTGCCATAAACTCTAGAAGAACAAAGTCCAAAAATAGAAAAAGTATATGGATCGCTAGCGATCCATATACCATAGATCGCTAGCGATCCATGCTATTTCATCAATCGGCTACGATCTTCATGGATCAAAGCAAGGGGAAAATGCTAAGGCATTGGCTCACCTTCAAACCAAACCTATGGATCGCTAGCGATTCATCCTTTTAGCTCGGGTCGCGGTGTAACCTCCAGCACGCCTTCCCGTGTTGATTTGCAAGTATGTGGCAAGCAGATTTGGCCCAGTAGCTCTCCAACCTCTACAATTACTCTCCTATCTGTAACATAAAGGGGATCCTCCAGATTGGTGGCTGAAAGGCTACTAGAAGCTTTCTTCATTCTTCACCTCCTTTGCAACAATCTTCAAAGGATTTCACTGTGATTCTGCAATGGATTCTAACTTTGATGATTCAATCCAGCTAAGGATAATCAAGAGCTTCGAAATTAAATACATCTTGTAACAGCAATCAATCCATAATTAAAATTATAAAGTGGACTTATAATAACCCGCAAATCTTGAAAATATTTGAAATGAAAATTCACTTGAAACTTTGAATATAATTACTTTAAATTTGATAAACTTGGAAATTTGATAAACTTGGAAATTTAATGTAATATTTTGGGATTTGATGTGAAATGGTCTTCCAATTTAATAAAATAAAGATTTTTCTTAAAATGCAAATTTTGGTCAACTTCGGTCAAAGTTTAAGTTTCTGTGAAAATTTTAAAATTTGAATTACTTTTTTTAATGAAGATGGATTTAATTCTAACATTTTCGTTGTTTTTCATTTTGTAAAATTTTGATTTATACTTCTCAAAATTTACAAATTTCGGCGTATTACAGGCAGTTATTTTCCAATAACAATTATCTTATTTACATTTTGATTTTGGGCTTGTACTATTGGGCTGGAAATTTCTATAGTAGATGAGAAGCCACATGATTAAGATGACTATATAATATCCTAGGGTTTTTCTAGACTCTTCATTTTCATTTGTGCCTCCGTAGAAAGAAATTAATGTAAGTTTTTCTTTTTCCTTTTCCTTCTCAAAAACACCTAGACTTCTCCTCCTTCCCTTTTCCCTTCCTCTTCAACAAATTTCGGCCTCCACTCCTCTTCTTCCCACCACAAACCCTATAGCCGAACCATCACCTCACCCTTCTCCTTGCTTTGCCTTGGTCGTGACCACCTTCTCCACAACCAAACCCTAACCCTAGCCTAGACCGAACCCATACCCTAACCTTAACCCTAGTCGAACCAAACCCTACCCAAATCTAGCCTAGACCGAACCCAAACAAACCCTAGACCAAACCTATGTGTCCCCTAGACAAGCCCTCTTCACATGGTTACAAATATATAATTTTTCCACATATGAAATTTATTTTATTTTTCAAAGCTTTGGATTTGGATTCACCTCCCACTCAAGCTTATCCGTAATTGTCGTGCTTATTGTAGTCGTTGTGTTGTGTTTGGAATCACTTCTCTAACCAAAGAAGGTGAGTAGTCACTCTTGACAACATACTTATATTTTGGTGAATTGATGACAATGGAATTGAATGGATTTGTATATGCAAGTTGAGAATTTCACCTATATTTATATTATGTTATTTCATATCATATTATACCTGTTATGATCATATGCCATGATACGTTGAATATTTTTATGTTTATTTAATATTCTGTTCTCACACTGCAAGTTCCTTCACGATGGGTTGAAACGATACATACACGAACGATCTTTAGATTAAGGAAAATTGTTATGGGCTGAAATGATAGGCCTGAGCAATTTTATTTGACTTGGGATTGCGGGTTTGAAATGATATACAACCCGAAAAATTAATAAATTGCGGATTGAAATGATATATGTCCATATTTACTTGACCCTGGGTAGAGTGTTGTATACAGACTCCTGGTTGATTTAAAATGATTTTTCTAAAAATTATTAAGTATTTTGGATTTTTATATATGAATCTCAACTAAAATTTAATGTAATGATTTCTGTAAATTTGTTTATATATGTTAATTTTTTTATAAAAAATAAATAGTTGGAAATGCAAATTTTTGAATCTAGGATACAATATGAAGGTTAATTGAAATTTAATAATCGGATGTGACTTAATAATGGTATTTTATTCTAACCTATAAATTGTAAGTTTTAATTCATGAAATAGTGATTAAGATGATAAATGGTTTTTTTTGTGAAAAAAATGTAAGTTAAAATGTACATTTGACAAGTAAGATTTAACTAATGAAATGGTATAACTTGGGTAATAAAAATGATGAATGTTATTTACTAAAAAGAAAATAAAGTGTAAGTTAATAACGTACTTTTAACTTAACATTAGGATTTCATCTTTAAAATTTGACATTATAGTAACAAAGTTATTTACTAATGGTGTGGTTTCTTTAATGACCAAATAGCTAAAATTAGAGTAATATAATAGGAATGATATAACAACTATGATAAAACTGTAAATATATGTACTATTTGATTATATAAACTATTGTAGTAGAAAGTATTACAGTAACAATTTAAAATTGCTGCAATTTATTACGGTAACAATTCAAAACTGCTGAGATTTCTTACTGTAACAGTTCTGCAATGCTGCAGATTCTTACAGTAACAATTCTGCACCGTTGCGAATTCTTGTAGTAACAATTCTACACCGCTGCGAATTCTTACAGTAGCATTTCTGTAGTACTGCGTTTTCTTGAAGGTGACATTTCCAGAATTCTACAAAATTTTCTAAGGGGTTATAGTTTCAAATGTTATGGTTCTAAAGGTTACATTTTTTAAAGTGCTATGATCTCTAAATTTTTACGTTTCACGGGTTATAATTAAATGAATTTGGAAGTGTACGACTTTGGAAAAATGAATAATATTTTAAAGAATAATGATATGGAATTTATATGGTTTTGAAAGGAATATGTTTGATATGAAAAATAAACCATTTAAACTTGAATAACCACAGGTTATAATAACGTTTGGTTGTTAAAGAGACCGGGATCGAAAGTTGTCATACTCCCTGCCAACACCAAAACCACTTTGACAACTGTGTATGCGGTGGAGATTCCTGAATGAAGTAGGATGGTGGCGACGATCCTAAAGGTATACATACGTGGACCTAACTCCCATGAATTAGCATAAGGTGGCTAAAACAGTAGAAATTAAAGGGCCAAGTGAGGTAGCTCCTCCGATCGGACACACTTCATCGTTAGCCATTCTATTACATCGTGATTGATTTGGTGCGTACCTTTGATTCGGGAGTGTGGATCGAGTTGGATGGTAGTTGCAGCTATGTGTTACCAAAAGTGTGACGACTCGGAATTTTTAGGCATTTGAAGTTGGAATATTTAAATGATTTTAAATATTTAAAAGTTAATTGTTAACTTGAATTCAAAAATCACTATTTATTTGATAATTAAATTATTGAATCAATTAAGTTGAAGTTGGGTAAAATGTAGAATCTGAGATTCTAAGCCCGTTAAAAATAATTTGAAGGCTTATAAAATTTATATTGATAATACTGAAGAAAATAGAAGTGTTGAAATCAATTTAAAAATGGTTTGTTAAGTTTTGAAATTTTACCGTTTAAATTGAATTTTAAAAATAGCCTTCCGAGGCACAGTCTTGAAATTCGACGAAACCAATTCCATTGGATCCGTAATATTATATTATTATCGGATTTCAAATTTCATATTGATCGGATTTGTTGTGTGAGCGTATGATATATAAACGCGCTGGAATTTATGTTGAAAATTCAATGTTTAGTGCTTCAAAAAGGCTATCTTCTCCATACGATCGAGATTTTAAGTTGTGAAATCGTAACGATTTAAAATATATATATATATATATATATATATATATATATATATGTATGTATATTGGTTGATTGACCTACATACTCACATCAGCATACAAAACATCGTCTCATTTCACCTTAACCCTATTAACACGCAAGTCAACTTTAACACGCAAGGAATAATTACATTATAATTGTAATTAGAGTTTGGGTTAATTAATGATTAAGTAATAAATATCTGTAATTAACTACTTGATGATATATGATTTATGGGTAATTAATTCAGCAATTTAATTAAGAATTACTAATTGATAATTAAGTAATTAGTGTTTAACAAATATAAAATCATGTCACCCACCCTTTATCTTACAGCCGAAGCCTCATTTTCCTCTCTCATCTTCTTTACTTCACCCTTCCCAAAATGAAGCAGTTCGATCTCTTAAAAAAAATTATTAAATAAATAAGGCGAGTGAATCGCAGTCGAGAGGAGGCATCAGGTTAGGGAGGAAGCGCTTGTAGGTTAGGCGCATAAGTGGATGGGTCGTCGCCATTGGGAGTCGTGGGGAAATTCGTGAGTTCAAGGTTAGGTCTGGCGATCGTGGGACTCGTCGACCTCAGAAATCAATAGAGGAAAGAGAACTCGAGTGCCCGCGACCGGAGGGAGGAATTTCGTTGTCGCGAAACTAGGGCTCCATCGATGCATCCGTAGGTCGACGGTTCAGGCAATTTCGAGATGAGGGTAGGCGACTGCTGGTGATACTCACCTTGGTGGTGGAGATTGGCGAGTTGATCTTCGATCTTGGGGGGGGGGGGGGGTAGTCGAATGGATAGTGGCCGAAGCTCGTAGGTTTCAAGGCCGCGTTCATAGAGGCACGTCGATGAAGCTGGGTTCGTTTCTTTATCATTATGGTATACATAATTTTATTCAATTTAATTTAGATCTAAATTGAATTTTAAAAAAAAATGTACAGAACAATTGAGGTAAAGCTATTTGCTATTGACTGATATTTTATATTTATATATTTAGTTATAAAAGATTAAAAGAATTTCTTAAATGAAGGATGTAATTTTAGAAGTTTAGAAAAATGAAATTTTTAGGAAAATCTATATAAGTTATTTTTATATAGTTTGTAAAGAAATAAATATGCGTTTACATATATTAATTTTGTTAAATTATCTTTAAATTAAGGGTTGGTGATTTATTTATTCTATTAGAAACTATTAAAATTATTTTTGTTACTAGGAAAATTGTTCGGAAGGAAATTTCTTTAAAATTTAATCATCAAGTTAAAACTAAATTATTAACTGGAATGAAAATTTTAAAACGGTGGACTGAATTATTCGAATTTATTTCGAATATTAATAAAATTATATAAATTGTTTATTTAAGGTCAAACACCTGGAAATCCAAGGCAATATTGAAGTGGATTGCAAAAACTAAATCAAAGGTGAGTTAATCTCACTCAGCTGAATTATAATTTAAATTTAATTGGTTAAATTTAAATAATTGATTGATTGGCTTTGGTGTGTTATATCATATATAGTAGTATATACTACACCTTGGAATGATTGATTTCCTGCATTATATAGTGGAGATATTTATGTTGTGCTAATGTCTGTGGATGCAGGGAAAACACGTTGGAGGGATCCAACTGGGTCCCTCAACATTTATTTAAAATTATTTAATATTCTATGTTGTGATTGTTGATATTCTATGATGAATTATATTGGAATAGTGAATGCTATGGTTTGATTGACTATATTTGGGTATAATGAATTACCAAAAATATATAAATTGGATTTTGGAAAGAAAATAAAGAAGTAAATTTGTAAGAGAAATAATTATAGAAAATTTGAATAAATTTAAGAATGAATTGGATAGAAATGGAAGTTATATTAAAATACTAATAATTAACTTCGAGTATGAAAAGAAAAGGATTTGAAATAACAGTAATTAATGAATTGTAAAATTAAGTGATATTATTTAAATGGAATAAAGAATTATTTTAAGATTAATGTTTTAATTTATTTAAAAGGATTAAGAAGTAATTTGAGAAATCCAAAATTTGTATTCTCAGTTAGAAATATTGTAAATCATAATTAAGGATTTAAATCTAAAATTAATGGATTTTGGAATAAAAGGGAGTAAATTAGAAATCAATTTGGAAATTGATTTAAATGTTTGGAATTAGAAATTTAAAGAAGAATGTGAAGAGAAGTATATTTCTCTAGATAGCCAAGTACGTTTTCAAAATAAATTTTAAAATATAAGATAAAGGGTTTAATGTTGTTTTAAAAGTATGTTTTAGGAAATTGATCATTTCTAAATATCTAAATTCTAAAGTAAATATTTTTCAAATCTATTATCGTAGTAATTATTTATAAAAAGTGACTTAGTATTTTGTTTAAAAGTGAAAACCTAGTTTTATATTTTATAAGGTAACCATATTTTCAAATATTCATATAGTATGTATTTTTAACCAATTATTGAAGTATTTTTAAACTTAATTGTTTTAAAGTATATTTCAAAGTAAAGCGTTTTAAATTATTTTAAAAATCTAAAGTTTTGTGCTTGGTGATTCCTGTGGAAATAGAAAATACTTGGAATTTATCTTGAGAAAGGAAGATAGTTTGAAACTATTTTCAAAGGGTTGAAATTGAAAATATATCTTGCAAAGATATTTTGAGATAAATAAATAATTTGGGAAATTATTTATTGTGTGATGGATGTTGTGAATATTAATAAATCACCGACTATCAATATTGAACAAATGCGTTGTTCGTTTCGAAGTGACCGGGATCGAGATTTATTTCTCGAAAACCACTTCGATCCGGTTTGTACGTTTTCATGGAAAACGAGTTTGGATTCGAAGATGGAGCAGTGAAGCGCAAGAGATAGTCGCTACTAAACCTGAGGATATTTCCAAAATGGATGTAGTAGGAATAGTGCCTTCGGTTCAGTTCGAACCCGGGACGGACTTGTATGGGTGAATGCTTTCAGAACATTGTCAGGTAGACGATGGGCATTCTAAGGGATATGTTCTAAAAAGGTAACGTTTAGCCTCAAGCCTCATCAACCGGGAATGACTGAAAATCAGGGGTTATGCAGCAAGGCTAGGTGGGTAGCACCCATTCAGGGTGAGGTCATCCCTGTCTAGATGTCCCTTTTTATTTCGGCTTAGTGGGCCGTTGCTAATCCCAACCGTGGGGTGATCTCACTCAGGATTATCCAGTAAGGGGTAGTCCCGGTCTTGTGTTGCAGGGGAGCGGGCGTACTCCTAAGTACTGTGATCTAGGCCACATACTGTGTAACGTCCCGAAAATTTACGACTTTCGAAAATTCAACATCGATACTCACTTTATCGACTGTCGAGAAATCGAAGGCCGGAAACCCGAAAAGTTATGGTTTTAGAAAAAGAAAGAGGTAGAAGAAGATAGAAAAAGATAGAACAGAACAGAAGAAATAACAGAACAACATCAGAATCTCACAATTCGCAGCGGAACAACATATAATAACAAATGAGTAATCTTTAAACAAAGAACTATATCAGTTATTACATTACATTTCATTTCATTTCATTACATCATATCATCAGAGTGTACAACAACATACAACAACAAACAATGCAGCGGAAAAAGAAATACTATATAAATTAGTAATACGCCATGCCATCCATCTTGCCTCCAGCAACTCCTGAATTCCAGAATATCCTGATAAACCTAACTCTTAACTGCCCGTGTGGAAATTGGTGGGCACCCAGAGTTTAGGAAGGAAAACAATAAACTCCGAGTCAGTCATGTGACTGGTGTGAGAACTCAAAACAGTTTATTTACTTTAAAATCAAAATAGAGGGATATTTTTAATTCAATTCGCAATGCTTTTAAAAATGAGACTACCATAAGGCCTCCCGCACACACACACAACGCAAATGCAGAATCGGAGGAGATTTCTCCTTATTATAGTCAAAGATGCTTGATACGCATTTAAAATAACATTTGATATTATTACTAGTGCATGGTGTAGGCAAAATTCATTTCGAAAATAGAATATAAATCTTAGCCAACATACGACCATTATCGTATGCCTACTATAGCTAACCATGTTCAATAGCAGGTTACCGCCACATTCCATGGCAGGTTCTACAACTAAAACCGTACAAGTCTCGTATTGTTTCTTTGGATTTCCAACAAATGGTCAGGCCAAGGAACTTCCCATTGCCACATGGAAACGCCTCTGGAATGACGTCCCGAGAACTAAACCGGATCTCTGCCAACACAAGGCCGGGTTACCCCTAACTGGGTAACTACTGACACGAATATGTCATCCCCCGATCGTAACCGATCTATCCGAGGATCCTCGATTTCCAACAACCACAAAAATATGCAGTAACAACATAGGTTAAATATCTGGGCTCCATACCATGATACCACCTCTATCCAGAAGGAATGACATACACTAAAGGGCGCTACCCCTAATAACCTTGCCGCATCCTTCCTGTTTTGACCATTTCCGGGGTGTGAGGTCCGACGAAGTCTCGTCCACAAAAACATACTTTATACAAAAGTCAGGCTTTGGGTCAACAAATGATCATAGAAATGATCACAAAGATAAACGATCAAATAAATGATCCTATCACAAATGATCAACACAATGATCATTTCACAGCAACACTCTGCACGCCACACTACCAAATTGGGAGTATATCACTAATAACCTTCAACTATATAACCTCTAAGCTCGTACGTCTCAGAGAAGGGTGTTAAGCTAAAAGAATAAATTCTCCGCCACCAACAGAAATATATTTGAAAGAAATCAGCTTTATATCTCAATTTGTAATGTCAGACATACAATCATACAAGTCTGTTCCGGGATCGAACAAAACCGAAGGCACTTACAAAGAAGTCCTTGCAATCCGGATATTCACTAATCACGAGAGGACTTCCCGTCACTAAGGGTGATAAAACTCTATATCGGAGATCAGCCGATGTAGAGTAACTCGACGGTAATCCTTCCGTTTTCACAAACATCCGGTCTTCAACACCGGTCATCAAATGCAATCCATAACGACGTATCACATATTCGGAATGGGTTATACGACCCCAAAGTCCTTTCCCGGCTAACCCGAATAGTGAGCGCTTATTCAAAAATAAGTGTGGCATTCAAATTCAAGCAATTCACAACAAATACCTATTTAAAGGTAAATATTGATAGTCGGATTTTTTTAACTATCAATAGGCATGCTCAACATCACCAAATCCAAATAATTTTCCAAATTATTTACTTTCCAAAACATCTTTACTAGATATAAAATTTCCACACTTCAAACATTTGAAAACAATTCTTCAAATCACTTTTCCTTACTCGGAAATTTCTTTCATTCAACATGGTTCATTTAAACCAATTAAATAAATCCTTAACGATTTACTTTTTATTTACGTTCCAAGTTCGTAAATTTATTCCCACACTTTAAAAATAAATCAACGTTTATTTTTAAACTAATTTCCCCTTTCTTTTATAAATTCCATAGTGAATTTATAATCCCAAAATATCTATGATATACGATTTTCATTCGATTTTCAATATTCACTTTCAATTTATCTTACAAGGATAAATTCTAAACATTCATTTCACATTGGAAAAATATTTCCATACTTATTTAATAATAAGTACATCACAAAACTATTTATTTTCAACATGTGAAAATATTCAATATACTTAAATCAAAATTTAGTATATATTTCATTCTTTAAGGAAATCATTCTCTTAACACATTTTATTTGGGCTAAAACGAATGTTGCGTAAAACATCGTTACGACGACCCAAAAATCACTAGTATAGGGATTCAAAGATTAAATAGATATATAAATCCCAATACTATACAAACCATTTCCTTTCGGAAACCATTTACTATAACAACAGTGTTATAGTCCACCATTTCCTTCTATTCTCGAAAACGTCTATTTCAACAATAAATGTTGAAATCTATGTATTCGATACTTAATGCATTTTAAAACGTCTTTAAAATCATTACTTCGTTTAAACTTCACTTTCCAAAACTATCCATTTCATTTAATTATATACTCACCGTCCAAAATCGTGAATATAATTCCTTTCATATATTTCTATATCCAACTTATCAAATTCAATTGATTTCGGATTTATAAACAACATTTATAAACTCCACTTATATTCTTATAAACTTTTATTTATAAGAACCCTTTCTATATCTCATTTTAAATGCCTAAATCCGATTTATAAGCTAATCTCTTATCAATCTTTTTACTTTACAAAACCTATTTATATTTATAACTTCACGATTTATAAATCAATAAATCTCCATTCACTTATAAAATCCATTTATATTTCTTTTTAGCACTTATAAAACGGGTTTCACAATTCCTATATTTTTAATCCATAAATATCAATATTTTAAATCTTTTATATAAATCGTTTATAATGATTCAAAATTCCCAATTTAACCATTTTATAAATTAATTAACTATTTATTTCCAAAAATCTCATTTATGTTATATTTCTGAAAAATCTTAATTTTTATAACATAAAAATTTATAACGTTTTAATTATTTAAAAGGAATCAATTCAAAATTTAATAAAACATATACTTTGAAAAAAAAATCACTTTAAAATTCTTTTAAAACCCAAATTTATTATTTCAAAACTCCAAAAATGGATCCGATGATGCAACATCACCCAATAGTCAATCACGACATCCAAATATCATATATCGATATGATAATCAACAAATATCAAAATATCTGTAAATAAGTCAATACAGTTGAGGAATCCAGTTGGATCCCTCCAACCTGTTTTCTGCATCCACAAACATTAGCACAATACCAATTCCGCTCCAGTACGGAATTATCGCGGTATATGGGATTTATAAATATTATCCGCTTAATAGACGGCGCAATAGGGTCTCATCCGCTAAACAAATAAATGCGGGAAATCAATAACTCCAATATATACATATGCCAATATATATATTGCTATTATATATAATACCAATTTCACTGTTTATGAAATATTCGCGGTATATGTTTTTAATAAATAACATTCGCTTAATAACGGCGTATAATGTCTATCTTAACAATTAATAGATAACAATCATCATTCAAACATGCATTCAAATATTTTAAATCTAACTATTTAAAATAAAATCGAAACTGATTCGATTGAGTGAGAAGTTCTCACCTTGATTTCAATTCCGTTTTAGCTTTTATTTCGAATAAAATTAAACGCGTGTTTAATTTTACCCATAATTTTCACTGACTCCAATCGTCTCCAATCCAACTCCATCGCATAGTGCTCGTCCATACGATTCCAACGCAACTGGTTTCGCGCGTTTTCGACCTCGTATGAAAAAGATATGAATATTTGAAGTTTATACGATTTTAATAACTATAATTACAACATTAATTATATAATTTATAAACCTAATCAAATCCCCACTGTCCAACTCAGATCCAACGCTTCCCCCCTTCATCTTCTCATGCGCACGAATCATGTACAGGCCGAACAAAATGAAACCCATTAGCTTCTCCTAGGGTTTAAATTTGCATCCTCCTCGACGATCTATAGCACGATCAGGAAGTTCCATTGCGAAGAGCACGACCCCCCTACCCACGCCTGCCACCATGTGACACTCGGCCACCATATGCGCTTGGAAATGCGTGCGCACCTGTAGATGAACGCGAGCGTCTCTCTCCCTCCTCGTTGCTCCGATCTCCATCAAATCCGTATGGATCTAAAGCACTCGTGAAGCTCTTCAATGTTGTAGTTGATCACTTCTTCTAATTGTTTGTAGATTGGGAGAGATTGAGGGATGAAAATTGAAAAATTCTGGCCTTTGATGAAACAACTGGCGGCTAGGGTTCTATTTTCTTCTTTTTTTTTATTTTGAGAAAGGGGTGGTCTATTTATAGAATTTTAAACGACACTATTCATCCCGGAAATTCCGAACTCCGATTCACGCGCCGTAACCAGCGTTTCTAGGGTTTACCCCGCGTTCCGGACACAATGGAATGGGTTTCGAAAGCTAATTCGGACATCTGTGCGAGTTATGGCAATAAACGTTCAATTTAAATTAAACCGATTTAAGCGATTTTCTAGGCGTTTTAATTTGTATCGGACAAACGGTAAATCCAATTGACACGAAATTTGAAACCTTACAATAATATCACATTACGGATCCGATGAAACTAGTTTCGTCAAAATCCGAGACTTTTTGAAAAATGGCTATTTTAACTCGCCAAATTAAAATAAAAAATAAATCGATGCGTTTCGAGTTGCCACGATCAAACGATAACTCCGATTGACACGAAAATTTGAAATCCGGTAATAACTAACTATTACGGATCCAATGGAACTGGTTTCATTCAATTCTGAGACTGTTCAAAAATTGACTATTTTCACTAGTCGATTTAAATATTAAAATATTCAATTTTCACAAATAAACTTTTAATTCGATTTTAAAAGTTCTAAAATATCGTTCTAACTTCAAAATGATAAAATAAAATTTTACAAATCATTTTCAATCATATTTAACCCAAATTTCAATTATTTCCATAATTTCACATATTAAATTATCGATTTAATTATCCAATTAAATCCAATTATTCAAATAAAAATTTATTTGACTTATAAATTCACTTATTAATATTTAAAATAAATTAAATATTCAAATTTTAATTACTAAAAATTCTGGGTCGTTACAATCTTCCCCCCTTAAAAGAATTTCGTCCTCGAAATTAACAAGTAAGAAAAGTTACAGAATCTATTAATTTTCCAAAATTCATAGTTAAATATCTTACAATACTTTACTAAGTTTTTAAATCATACTTCGTTATCTTTTCAAACCAAACTACTATTGTTTAACTTTCAATTCCAAATCAAAGTTAAAGTTTTCAAAAATTTCCAATTTTCTCAAATTTTTTCTAACGCCTTAAATTTCCGGAAAAATTCGCCATAGTCTCCTTTGCGCGGCTCGATCCGAAAAAAAAATGACAGTATATATATCACAAATATACATCTCATCAAGTAATGAGGCATCCCGCAGGGAAAAAAGTGTAAAAGTACGATATTTAATCCGAGATATGTACCTTATATTTTATTAGCAAGCATATACGGCTAATATAGCGCAAAAGCGAGCTCCAAATGCGAAGCAAACGCGATCCGCACCTACTAATCACTCAACAAACAACATGAGAACATGTATATATGACAATAGTATCAATATACAACATATAGCAACACAATAACTATATATGTTAACATAGCAAATGAAACAAAAGCAATAAATGCAACCATCAACCAACTATCATCCAACTAACATCCATAACCAATAAATATTCATTCATATTCTCATTAATATTCAATGAATTGGTTTTCCATTTAAATCATATTTGATTCATTAACAGTGGATGTTTTTACTAACATTCATTTTCAATTAGTTCATATTCACTAATTCATATTCAAGTTGGTTCACTTCCAATTAAAATTCAATTCTATTCAAGATTCACTTAACCTTCAAATTGGATTTCAATTATTTTAGCTTTCAATTTCATTAATACTTAATGAATTATATACAATCAACTAACAATCAAATAACAACCAATGTATATTCATCACAACCAAATTCCTTTGCTTATATTCATTCAATTTGGTTAAATTTTAATTGATTTTCATTCAATTATTCAACTTCTAATAACATTAGATTTTAATGAATTAACACTTACATTCATTATTTCATATCAACTTAATTTACATTCAATTGATTAACATTCAATTCATTAATTCAATTCAATTACAAAAAGTTGAATTTCATTTATATAACTCAAGTTCACATTTATCACTTAACTTTATTAATTTAGTTTGATACCAAAATCAACTTCATTCAACATCTCTTAAGTTAAACTTCCATTTAAACATCACTTAGTTTACATAACTTGAATTCCCACTTATAAATCAATTCAGATTCCAAATTCTAAAGTAAATTTTCCATTTAACTTTAAATTCATTTTTATCTATAACTCATATCCATAGATATATCCATATAGTTTCACTTGTTATATATATAAGTTTATTTCACAATTGTAAATTACTTTAATTATAATTCAATTCTTATAATTATTTTGCTTATACAATAATTCTTTTATTTAGATTATTCAAACAACTAACAATCTACTTATATACACTTTAATAATTCTGAAAAATTACTCCTTTATATATAAAATATAATCAAGGTAAAATTATTTCATTTACCCAATTTAAAATCAATATTGTGCCGAATTGTTCTATTCAAGTGTTTAGAAACCCCTTCGGCATAGTTGTCGAGACCGTGTTGACGAAGGTTCATATGCCACTCAATAAACCAATCATCACAATATAAAACAATTTTATATTCATTAACAAATACGCTCTCATAGCTATTATTACACTCAAACTCATTCTAGAGTACTACTGACTCTATCTCTAATGAGTAATACCCAACAGAACCATGGTTGTCGCTTAACCATATGCTCTGATACCAAATGTAACGTCCCGAAAATTTACGACTTTCGAAAATTCAACATCGATACTCACTTTATCGACTGCCGAGAAATCGAAGGCCGTCTCAGGTTACACCTAACCAACCCCCAAAAAGAGGACGTGTAGGGGTAAGAGTCTCCCGTTCGCCACCAAACCGCGAAGCGAGAACCCCCCATCACATAGCCCAAAGCTTAGCAAGACTGGTGTGAGAACTCAAAACAGTTTATTTACTTTAAAATCAAAATAGAGGGATATTTTTAATTCAATTCGCAATGCTTTTAAAAATGAGACTACCATAAGGCCTCCCGCACACACACACAATGCAAACGCAGAATCGGAGGAGATTTCTCCTTATGATAGTCAAAGATGCTTGATACGCATTTAAAATAACATTTGATATTATTACTAGTGCATGGTGTAGGCAAAATTCATTTCGAAAATAGAATATAAATCTTAGCCAACATACGACCATTATCGTATGCCTACTATAGCTAACCATGTTCAATAGCAGGTTACCGCCACATTCCATGGCAGGTTCTACAACTAAAACCGTACAAGTCTCGTATTGTTTCTTTGGATTTCCAACAAATGGTCAGGCCAAGGAACTTCCCATTGCCACATGGAAACGCCTCTGGAATGACGTCCCGAGAACCAAACCGGATCTCTGCCAACACAAGGCCGGGTTACCCCTAACTGGGTAACTACTGACACGAATATGTCATCCCCCGATCGTAACCGATCTATCCGAGGATCCTCGATTTCCAACAACCACATAAATATGCAGTAACAACATAGGTTAAATATCTGGGCTCCATACCATGATACCACCTCTATCCATAAGGAATGACATACACTAAAGGGCGCTACCCCTAATAACCTTGCCGCATCCTTCCTGTTTTGACCATTTCCGGGGTGTGAGGTCCGACGAAGTCTCGTCCACAAAAACATACTTTATACAAAATCCATGCTTTGGGTCAACAAATGATCATAGAAATAATCACAAAGATAAACGATCAAATAAATGATCCTATCACAAATGATCAACACAATGATCATTTCACAGCAACACTCTGCACGCCACACTACCAAATTGGGAGTATATCACTAATAACCTTCAACTATATAACCTCTAAGCTCGTACGTCTCAGAGAAGGGTGTTAAGCTAAAAGAATAAATTCTCCGCCACCAACAGAAATATATTTGAAAGAAATCAGCTTTATATCTCAATTTGTAATGTCAGACATACAATCATACAAGTCTGTTCCGGGATCGAACAGAACCGAAGGCACTTACAAAGAAGTCCTTGCAATCCGGATATTTACTAATCACGAGAGGACTTCCCGTCACTAAGGGTGATAAAACCTCTATATCGGAGATCAGCCGATGTAGAGTAACTCGACGGTAATCCTTCCGTTTTCACAAACATCCGGTCTTCAACACCGGTCATCAAATGCAATCCATAACGACGTATCACATATTCGGAATGGGTTATACGACCCCAAAGTCCTTTCCCGGCTAACCCGAATAGTGAGCGCTTATTCAAAAATAAGTGTGGCATTCAAATTCAAGCAATTCACAACAAATACCTATTTAAAGGTAAATATTGATAGTCGGATTTTTTTAACTATCAATAGGCATGCTCAACATCACCAAATCCAAATAATTTTCCAAATTATTTACTTTCCAAAACATCTTTACTAGATATAAAATTTCCACACTTCAAACATTTGAAAACAATTCTTCAAATCACTTTTCCTTACTCGGAAATTTCTTTCATTCAACATTGGTTCATTTAAACCAATTAAATAAATCCTTAACGATTTACTTTTTATTTACGTTCCAAGTTCGTAAATTTATTCCCACACTTTAAAAATAAATCAACGTTTATTTTTAAACTAATTTCCCCTTTCTTTTATAAATTCCATAGTGAATTTATAATCCTAAAATATCTATGATATACGATTTTCAATCGATTTTCAATATTCACTTTCAATTTATCTTACAAGGATAAATTCTAAACATTCATTTCACATTGGAAAAATATTTCCATACTTATTTAATAATAAGTACATCACAAATCTATTTATTTTCAACATGTGAAAATATTCAATATACTTAAATCAAAATTTAGTATATATTTCATTCTTTAAGGAAATCATTCTCTTAACACATTTTATTTGGGCTAAAACGAATGTTGCGTAAAACATCGTTACGACGACCCAAAAATCACTAGTATAGGGATTCAAAGATTAAATAGATATATAAATCCCAATACTATACAAACCATTTCCTTTCGGAAACCATTTACTATAACAACAGTGTTATAGTCCACCATTTCCTTCTATTCTCGAAAACGTCTATTTCAACAATAAATGTTGAAATCTATGTATTCGATACTTAATGCATTTTAAAACATCTTTAAAAATCATTACTTCGTTTAAACTTCACTTTCCAAAACTATCCATTTCATTTAATTATATATTCACTGTCCAAAATCGTGAATATAATTCCTTTCATATATTTCTATATCCAACTTATCAAATTCAATTGATTTCGGATTTATAAACAACGTTTATAAACTCCACTTATATTCTTATAAACTTTTATTTATAAGAACCCTTTCTATATCTCATTTTAAATGCCTAAATCCGATTTATAAGCTAATCTCTTATCAATCTTTTTATTTTACAAAACCTATTTATATTTATAACTTCACGATTTATAAATCAATAAATCTCCATTCACTTATAAAATCCATTTATATTTCTTTTTAGCACTTATAAAACGGGTTTCACAATTCCTATATTTTTAATCCATAAATATCAATATTTTAAATCTTTTATATAAATCGTTTATAATGATTCAAAATTCCCAATTTAACCATTTTATAAATTAATTAACTATTTATTTCCAAAAATCTCATTTATGTTATATTTCTCAAAAATCTTAATTTTTATAACATAAAAATTTATAACGTTTTAATTATTTAAAAGGAATCAATTCAAAATTTAATAAAACATATACTTTGAAAAAAAAATCACTTTAAAATTCTTTTAAAACCCAAATTTATTATTTCAAAACTCCAAAAATGGATCCGATGATGCAACATCACCCAATAGTCAATCACGACATCCAAATATCATATATCGATATGATAATCAACAAATATCAAAATATCTGTAAATAAGTCAATACAGTTGAGGAATCCAGTTGGATCCCTCCAACCTGTTTCCTGCATCCACAAACATTAGCACAATACCAATTCTGCTCCAGTACGGAATTATCGCGGTATATGGGATTTATAAATATTATCCGCTTAATAGACGGCGCAATAGGGTCTCATCCGCTAAACAAATAAATGCGGGAAATCAATAACTCCAATATATACATATGCCAATATATATATTGCTATTATATATAATACCAATTTCACTGTTTATGAAATATTCACGGTATATGTTTTTATTTTTTTTATAGCAAAGCCAGCCTGTTTTTATAGTGGACAGTCCACTTTAATTAAACCAGAATCAACTTACAAAGAAGAATAAATGATGAGACACGATACAACAAGAGATTAATAAATAACATCCGCTTAATAACGGCGTATAATGTCTATCTTAACAATCAATAGATAACAATCACCATTCAAACATGCATTCAAATATTTTAAATCTAACTATTTAAAATAAAATCGAAACTGATTCGATTGAGTGAGAAGTTCTCACCTTGATTTCAATTCTGTTTTAGCTTTTATTTCGAATAAAATTAAACGCGCGTTTAATTTTACCCAAAATTTTCACTGACTCCAATCGTCTCCAATCCAACTCCATCGCGTAGTGCTCATCCATACGATTCCAACGCAACTGGTTTCGCGCGTTTTCGACCTCGTATGAAAAAGATATGAATATTTGAAGTTTATACGATTTTAATAACTATAATTACAACATTAATTATATAATTTATAAACCTAATCAAATCCCCACCGTCCAACTCAGATCCAACGCTTCCCCCCTTCATCTTCTCATGCGCACGAATCATGTACAGGCCGAACAAAATGAAACCCATTAGCTTCTCCTAGGGTTTAAATTTGCATCCTCCTCGACGATCTATAGCACGATCAGGAAGTTCCATTGCGAAGAGCACGACCCCCCTACCCACGCCTGCCACCATGTGACACTCGGCCACCATATGCGCTTGGAAATGCGTGCGCACCTGTAGATGAACGCGAGCGTCTCTCTCCCTCCTCGTTGCTCCGATCTCCATCAAATCCGTATGGATCTAAAGCACTCGTGAAGCTCTTCAATGTTGTAGTTGATCACTTCTTCTAATTGTTTGTAGATTGGGAGAGATTGAGGGATGAAAATTGAAAAATTCTGGCCTTTGATGAAACAACTGGCGGCTAGGGTTCTATTTTCTTCTTCTTTTTTTATTTTGAGAAAGGGGTGGTCTATTTATAGAATTTTGAACGACACTATTCATCCCGGAAATTCCGAACTCCGATTCACGCGCCGTAACCAACGTTTCTAGGGTTTACCCCGCGTTCCGGACACAATGGAACGGGTTTCGAAAGCTAATTCGGACATCTGTGCGAGTTATGGCAATAAACGTTCAATTTAAATTAAACCGATTTAAGCGATTTTCTAGGCGTTTTAATTTGTATCGGACAAACGGTAAATCCAATTGACACGAAATTTGAAACCTTATAATAATATCACATTACGGATCCGATGAAACTAGTTTCGTCGAAATCCGAGACTTTTTGAAAAATGGCTATTTTAACTCGCCAAATTAAAATAAAAAATAAATCGATGCGTTTCGAGCTGCCACGATCAAACGATAACTCCGATTAACACGAAAATTTGAAATCCGGTAATAACTAACTATTATGGATCCAATGGAACTGGTTTCGTTCAATTCTGAGACTGTTCAAAAATTGACTATTTTCACTAGTCGATTTAAATATTAAAATATTCAATTTTCACAAATAAACTTTTAATTCGATTTTAAAAGTTTTAAAATATCGTTCTAACTTCAACATGATAAAATAAAATTTTACAAATCATTTTCAATCATATTTAACCCAAATTTCAATTATTTCCATAATTTCACATATTAAATTATCGATTTAATTATCCAATTAAATCCAATTATTCAAATAAAAATTTATTTGACTTATAAATTCACTTATTAATATTTAAAATAAATTAAATATTCAAATTTTAATTACTAAAAATTCTGGGTCGTTACATACTGTGACAGGTGGTATCCTAGTGCCTAGTCATTAGTTGGTAATCCATTTTCTCTACGCGCCTTGTACGAGTTTTGTTTGTATTACCCACTCCGTGGCTAGTACCTGGAATTTAATCATGTAACAATTTCGGCTATTTTATAAGTATTTGTATATAGACCCGATTATAATACAAAGGATTTCTATAAAAATTGTTTTAGCTATCGTAAGGTAAAAACCCAACATGTTTATTTGTGGCGTGGTCTTACGAGATTGCTTTTGTTTTTCAAGGGAATTTTGAAAATTTAATAATCAAATTGAGTGTGATTTTCTCACGCTGGTATTCCAGACTGACTCGGGTGTTATTTAACTGTAATGCTCGGGTCAGACCGAGTATCATAGGATACAGGATATGATGCTGTGGAGATCTGGAGACGAGCTGGATGACGTTACGTACTTTCGTACTTGTTATATATATATATATATATATATATATATATATATATATATATATATATTCCGCTGTGTTGAGTAATTGTGTATCCAGTTTTATGTTATTGATGTTGAACTATGATTGATGTACTCTGATGATGTAATATATAAAACAGATATAGTTTTCTTTTGTGTAAAGACCTGTTATTATATATATTATATTTTATTTCCGCTGCGTTGGTTAGATTTTGTTGTTGTTTCCTGATTTCTCTTCTTCTACCTCTTCTTCTTTAACCCAAATGGTTCGTATTTCTGTGCCACTTGAGTTGATTGATGTAGAATTGTGTTGATTCAAGGGGTACGGATTTGCGGGTCGTTACACTTGGTATCAGAGCTTAGGTTGGTGATAACCTTGGCTCTGGTGGGAATTACTCATAAAAATAGAGTCTATAGTACTCTAGAATGAGCTTGAGCGTATTAATAGATATGAGCGCATATTTGTTAGTGAATATAAAATTGTTTTTATATTGTGTTGACTTATCTGTTGAGTGTTTATGGATTCTGGTCGATATATGGAACGCCATGTCATAGATAGGGATTTCTAAACTCTTGAACAAGATAAACTGACACAATATTGTTTTAACTGGGTAAATGAAATAATTTTACCCAAAATTATTTTTTTATATAAAGGAAATGATTGTTCGTAAGTTATTATAGTTATATATGGATGATTGGTTGTTAGGAATGACAACATTAAATTATTATTATTAATGTGTAAAATTGAATAAGAAATTGGAATAATAACCAAGATTAAGGAATAAGTTAATAAATTAATGGAATTTGTAAATGTGATTCATAATTGATTAAGGAATTGAAACCATAATTAAAAAATAAGAAACCAATTTGTATACAAATGAAATTTGTAAATATAAACTATAGATGTAAATTATAGTGTGATTAATATTTAAAATAAGATAAAATTCCAAAGTAATGTTTGAATATAAATTTAAAGAGTTTGGAATTTGAAAATTTAAGTTTCTTTGAATTTGAAAATGATTTCCAAAGGTTGGGAAAAATAAAATATAGGTGAGAAATATTTTTGAATCAGATTTGAAATCTAGAGAGATTCGGAATTTAAAAAATATTGGAAGTGTTTTAAAAGGGAGAAAAGCATTGAACTCTTTATGGTCGCTGGAAAATAATTCCGATGATGATCGCGACATCATCGGTGTTCATTTTTGAGTTTCCAAAAGGGGGATTGCTACCTGAATGTTTTGGATTGATGTTTGTTTGCGAAATTGGGTTTGATTTTGAAAATGCAAGGAATTTTGGATATAGGTGATTTCAAAGGGAATTTTGAAATGTTGGAAGATTGTTTAAATTTTGGAATCTTAACTAAGAATGTTTATGGCATATAAACGTTTGAAAACTTGTAACTTTGGACTTTGTTGAAACAAAATTCAACTTTGTAAGTAAGTAAAGTGAAAACTAAATACTGAAATTTAAAATATGAATTGTGTTAAATTATGTGAAATTTTTTTTAGTCAAGTTGGACTAAATAAAACAAAGCTTGAGATTAAAATTTATAAGTAACCGATTAGTTACTATGGTATGCAAATGAAATGAAATTCAATATTGGATGATGTTTGATTTAAATGTATAAAAATAAGTGCAGAATTAGTTCAAATGGACTAAAAATAATTAATGTTTGGAAATAAAATTTATTGGTTGAAAATGAGTTTGTGAATGAATAAATGGATCAACTATTGAACTTATAAAGTAAAATTGATATTAATAAGAAGAAATTGGAAATTTTTAATCCGGGAAATAAAATTTAACATAAGTGAATGAAAGTGAAGAAAATATATTTGAATTTAACTTGAGATAAGTTAAATAAAACTGAAATTGAAATTGAATTAAATTGGATATAAAGCATAAAGGTAAAATGATTATAATTGTGAAATGAAAATTTATACCTTAAGCTAGTAAGTGTTATATATATAATCTGGAATTTGGTTATAAGATGAAATGACTCAAATGAGCAATATAAGTTTTTAAATAAATAAATAAGTTTTGAACTCATATATTGAGAAATAAAATTTAGTTAAATTTGGATTGAATTGAATCAAAGGTCAGTTGTGTCATGAATGATAATAAATGGAATTAAATACTTGCTTAACAAAATTAAAAAAGAATGGCGTGTAGCTAGATTTAACTGGAGTTAAGCTAAATAAAATTTGGGTTGAAATAAATTCAGTCGAGTTATAGATATTATTGAATGGAATAAAATTCTTACTTAAATAAATAAATGTAAACTAAGTAAATATTGAATTAGAATAAATAAACTTCGGAAGCTTATAAAAGAATTGAAAAAATAATATAATCCCTAGTTGAAGGTAAGATGTGAATGTGGTTGACTGTAAATAGATGATGAAGTATGAATATTAAAAGTGAGTAGCTTATAAAATTTAAAAAGGGAATAAATAAGCCAGAATAAAAGTATTGTATTCTGAGACAAAAATCCAAACTTGGGATATAAAATAAGATTGAACTCAAGGAAATCAAATAAAATGATTTTCAAGATAAATGAAAAAGAAAATCAAGTATGGGACTATAATTGGATGGGTTGTTGAATGAAAATTGAATTGGATTAAAATGGATATGGTGTGAAATATAAACAAATCCAATTCAAGCATAAATTGAATGGCCTAATTATTAATAAATTCAACAATGAATTGTTAATGTAAATTAAAATTTAAAATGGATAAAAGAATAAACTAATCGAATAAATTAGTGAAATGGTTGGGATTTGATCAAAGGAAATTCAAATCAAAGATTGCGAATAGGTAATAGGGTTTGGAAATGAAGCTTGAGTTATAAATAGAAATTCAATTTAAAATTGTAAGTGAATTAAATATGAATTGAAGTTGTATGGAATTGGATTAAAATAAAAATGATTTGAGATGAAAATAAATCCAATTCGAGTATGAATAAATTAAAACGAGAATGAGCTTAAGTTATGAAATGGTAGTGAATTGAAGTAAATTAACTTAAGTTTAAAATTAATAAAAGCATGGGATGATGTGAGTATAATAAAATGGTTTGGAATCAGACTTTTGGACATGAAAGAAATGCAATGAAAGTTTATGAATAAATTTAAAATGGGATGGGATTAAGTGTAAATTGAGTTGGAATCAATTTAAATGGTTATAAAGCTTTAGTAATTATTTATTCACATTAATATCGTCGAATTGCATAAGAAATGGATCGTTTGACGTAAACGAAAGTAAACAAAATTATATGAATCAATAGCAGTTTAATAAATTGATTTTGGCCAATTGGAATGAATATGTGTTCATTTCGTTTAAAAATGAATTAAATGGAATGGTATGTGATTTGAATGCAAACAATTTAAAACTAGTGTCAAAATCTTGCATATGTACTTATGAATGTATATCACATGCATTACTGATGAATGTATATCACATGCATTACTTATGAAATCTATGTGTTAGCTATTTGCGTATAAGTGAAATGTTATTAAATTGCATATATTTAGTACTTGCATATTTAAATTGAGTAAGTACAGGTACCGGAAAGCCGTTTGGCTGGATTGGATCGCTCTAAATGCTAAAATAAATAAGCCGCTTGCTTATAAATGCTAAATAAGGTACGCATACGCAATAAAAATAGGAAATATGAACTGTTTTTGTTTTTCCGACCGTGTGGGTCAATATATATATATATATATATTTATATCTTTTGTCAAATTGCAAAAGCTCCTCCGTACAAAGGAGACTCTGCCAAAAAAATTCAGAAATTTTGGGAGTTAGAAATTTTTTGGTAAATTTTTTTGTTAACGACAAAAAGATTTCAAACTAGAAATTGAAATAAATTAGGGAATGAAACTAATTTAAAAAAATGATATGAATCAGTTAAATGGAAGATAAAATTAAATATACAGAGTTGAAGATAAATTGAATTAGGATGGAAATGAAAGAATCAATTTGAATAGAAGTAGATATTGATTAAAGTAGTGAAGTGAAAATGAATAAAGAAACATATTAAATGCTTATACTAAACTTAAGAAAGGAATGGTGAATTCTTAATTGGAAATTGATATTACACATATATTCTAAGTTAATATTTGGATGAATAAATATTGTCATTTGGTAAGGAAGTCGATAAAATGTTTTTGAAATGTTGTGATTGGATATTATTGCTAAGTGGAATATACAGGTATTATGAAGGAAAGAAAAAAATGGGTTTTTATTTCAGAAGATAAATTTGAATTGCTCGACAAAAAGGTATGTGTTTAAATTTCTGTATGAAATTTGATTGGGTTTTTGATCGAGCCACTTGGCGTTTTGTTTTCTTTTGGAATTTGGGAGCCCGTAGAGGCCTTTTGTAATTGTACCAAGCTAGCCGCGCAAAGGAGACGCTGGTGAAGTTTTTCGAAAATTTAGAGAGTTAGAAAATTTTTGAGAAAATTTGAGAATTTGAAATTTTGTTTCAAATTTAAATTTGAATGATTAAGCAAATAGTATTGTTTGAAAACTATGGTAAAGTTTGGGAAGTTAGTAGGTTGATGATGTCCTTATTAAAAAGGATGGTTTAGGGTATTGTTAAAAACCGTTTGGTTTTAGGGAAGCTAGTTAACGGGTTATGGACCATTCCTCTTAATTATTAATTTCGGGGACGAAATTCTTTTAAGGGAGGGGGGACTCAAAATTTTTAAGCATTTGAAGTTGGAATATTTAATTGATTTTAAATATTTAAAAGTTAACTTTTAACTTGAATTCAAAAATCACTATTTATTTGATAATTAAATTATTGAATTAATTAAGTTGAAGTTGGGTACAATGTTGAATCTGGGATTCTAAGCCTGTTAAAAATAATTTGAAGGCTTATAAAATTTATATTGATAATACTGAAGAAAATAGAAGTGTTGAAATAAATTTAAAAAATGGTTTGTTAAGTTTTGAAATTTTATCGTTTAAATTGAATTTTAAAAATAGCCTTCCGAGGCACAGTCTCGGAATTCGACGAAACTGTTCCATTGGATCCTTAATATTATATTATTATCGGATTTCAAATTTCGTATTGATCGGATTTGTTGTGTGAGCGTATGATATATAAACGCGCTGGAATTTATATTGAAAATTCAATGTTTAGTGCTTTAAAAAGGTTATCTTCTCTATGCGATCGAGATTTTAAGTTGTGAAATCGTATGGATTTAAAATTTAAATATATATATATATATATATATATATATATATATATATATTGGTGTATTGACCTACATACTCACATCAGCATACAAAATATCATCTCATTTCATCTTAACCCTATCAACACGCAAGTCAACTTTAACACGCAAGGAATAATTACATTATAATCGTAATGAGAGTTTGGGTTAATTAATGATTAAGTAATAAATATTTGTAATTAACTACTTGATGATATATGATTTGTGGGTAATTAATTCAGCAATTTAATTATGAATTACTAATTGATTATTAAGTAATTAGTGTTTAACAAATATAAAATCACGTCACCCACCCTTTATCTTACAGCCGAAGCCTCATTTTCCTCTCTCGTCTTCTTTACTTCACCCTTCCCAAATCGAAGCAGTTCGATCTCTTTAAAAAAATTATTAAATAAATAAGGCGAGTGAATCGCAATCGAGAGGAGGCATCAGGTTAGGGAGGAAGCGCATGTAGGTCGGGCGCATAAGTGGATGGGTCATCGCCGTTGGGAGTCATGGGGAAATCTCGCGAGTTCATGGTTAGGTCTGACGATCGTGGGACTCGTCGACCTCTGAAATCAATAGAGGAAAGAGAACTCAAGTGCACGTGACCGGAGGGAGGAATTTCATTGTCGCGAAACTAAGGCTCCATCGATGCATCCGTAGGTCGACGGTTCAGGCAATTTCGAGATGAGGGTAGGCAACTGCTGGTGATACTCACCTTGGTGGTGGAGATTGGCGAGTTGATCTTCGATCTTGGGGGGGCAGTCGAATGGATAGTGGCCGAAGCTCGTAGGTTTCAAGGCCGCGTTCATAGAGGCACGTCGATGAAGCTGGGTTCGTTTCTTTATCAGTATGGTATACATAATTTTATTCAATTTAATTTAGATCTAAATTGAATTTAAAAAAAAAATGTACAGAACAATCGAAGTAAAGCTATTTGCTATTGACTGATATTTTATATTTATATATTTAGTTATAAAAGATTAAAAGAATTTCTTAAATGAAGGATGTAGTTTTAGAAGTTTAGAAAAATCAAATTTTTAGGAAAATCTGTATAAGTTATTTTTATATATTTTGTAAAGAAATAAATATACTTTTACATATTTTAATTTTGTTAAATTATCTTTAAATTAAGGGTTGGTGATTTATTTATTCTATTAGAAACTATTAAAATTATTTTTGTTACTAGGAAAATTATCCGGAAGGAATTTATTTAAAATTTAATCATCAAGTTAAAACTAAATTATTAACTGGAATTAAAATTTTAAAATGGTGGACTGAATTGTTCAAATTTATTTCGAATATTAATAAAATTATATAAATTGTTTATTTAAGGTCAAACACCTGGAAATCCAAGGCAATATTGATATGGATTGCAAAAACTAAATCAAAGGTGAGTTAATCTCACTCAGCTGAATTATAATTTAAATTTAATTGGTTAAATTTAAATAATTGATTGATTGATTGGCTTTGGTGTGTTATATCATATATAGTAGTATATACTACACCTTAGAATGATTGATTTCCTGCATTATATAGCGGAGATATTTATGTTGTGCTAACGTCTGTGGATGCAGGAAAAACAGGTTGGAGGGATCCAACTGGGTTCCTCAACATTTATTTAAAATTATTTAATATTCTCTGTTGTGATTGTTGATATTCTATGATGAATTATATTGGAATATTGAATGCTATGGTTTGATTGACTATATTTGGGTATAATGAATTACCAAAAATATATAAATTGGATTTTGGAAAGAAAATAAAGAAGTAAATTTGTAAGCGAAATAATTATAGAAAATTTGAATAAATTTAAGAATGAATTGGATAGAAATGGAAGTTATATTATAATACCAATAAATAACTTCGAGTATGAAAAGAAAAGGATTTGAAATGACAGTAATTAATGAATTGTAAAATTAAGTGATATTATTTAAATGGAATAAAGAATTATTTTAAGATTAAGGTTTAAATTTATTTAAAAGGATTAAGAAGTAATTTGAGAAATCAAAAATTTGTACTCTCAGTTAAATATATTTTAAATCATAATTAAGGATTTAAATATGAAATTAATGGATTTTGGAATAAAAGGGAGTAAATTGGAAATCAATTTGGAAATTGATTTAAGTGTTCGGAATTAGAAATTTAAAGAAGAATGTGAAGAGAAGTATATTTCTCTGGATAGCCAAGTACGTTTTCAAAATATATTTTATAATATAAGATAAAGGGTTTAACGTTGTTTTAAAAGTATGTTTTAGGAAATTGATTATTTCTAAATAATTAAATTCTAAAGTAAATATTTTTCAAATTTATTATCGTAGTAATTATTTATAAAAAGTGACTTAGTATTTTGTTTTAAAAGTGAAAACCTAGTTTTATATTTTATAAGGTAACCATATTTTCAAATATTCATATAGTATGTATTTTCAACCAATTATTGAATTAGTTTTAAACTTAAATGGTTTAAAGTATATTTCAAAGTAAAGCGTTTTAAATTATTTTAAAAATATAAAGCTTTGTGCTTGGTGATTCCTGTGGAAATAGAAAATACTTGGAATTTATCCTGAGAAAGGAAGATAGTTTGAAACTGTTTTCAAAGGGTTGAAAGTGAAAATATATCTTGCAAAGATATTTTGAGATAAATAAATAATTTGGGAAATTATTTATTGTGTGATGGATGTTGTGAATATTAATCGATAGTTAAATCACCAACTATCAATATTGGACAAATGCGTTGATCATTTCGAAGAGACCGGGATCGAGATTTATTTCTCCAAAACCACTTCGATCCGGTTTGTACGTTTTCGTGGAAAACGAGTTTGGATTCGAAGATGGAGCAGTGAAGTGCAAGGGCTAGTCGCTACTAATCCTGAGGATATTTCCAAAATGGATGTAGTAGGAATAGTGCCTTCGGTTCCGTTCAAACCCGTGACGGACTTGTATGGATGAATGCTTTCGGAACATTATCAGGTGGACTATGGGCATTCTAAGGGATATGTTCTAAAAAGGTAATGCTTAGCCTCAAGCCTCATCAACCGGGAATGACCGAAAATCAGGGGTTATGCAGCAAGGCTAGGTGGGTAGCACCCATTCATGGTGAGGTCATCACTGTCTAGATGTCCCTTTTTATTTTGGCTTAGCGAGCCGTTGCTGATCCCAACCGCAGGGTGATCTCACTCGGGATTATCCAGTAAGGGGTAGTCCCGGTCTTGTGTTGCATGGGAGCGGGCGTACTCCTCGGTACTGTGATCTAGGCCACATACTGTGACAGGTGGTACTCCAGTGCCTAGTCATTAGTTGGAAATCCATTTTCCCTACGCGCCTTGTACGAGTTTTGTTTGTATTACCCACTCCGTGACTAGTAGATGGAATTTAATCATGTAATAATTTCGGCTATTTTATAAGTATTTTTATATAGACCCGATTATAATATCAGAGGATTTCTATAAAAATTGTTTTAGCTATCGTAAGGTAAAAACCCGACATGTTTATTTTTAGCGTGGTCTTACGAGATGATTTTGTTTTTCAAAGGAATTTTGAAACTTTAATAATCAAATTGAGTGTGTTTTTCTCACGCTGGTATTCCAGACTGACTCGGGTGTTATTTAACTGTAATGCTCGGGTCAGACCGAGCATTATATGATACAGGATATGATGCTGTGGAGCTCTGGAGGCGAGCTGGATGACGATATGTACTTTCGTGCTTGTTTTATATATATATTCTGCTGTGTTGACTAGTTGTGTATCCAGTTGTATGTTATTGATGTTGAACTATGATTGATGTACTCTGATGATGTAATATATAAAACAGATATAGTTTTCTTTTGTGTAAAGATCTGTTATTATATATTATATTTTATTTCCGCTGTGTTGGTTAGATTCTGTTGTTGTTTCTTGTTTTCTCTTCTTCTACCTCTTCTTCTTTAACCCAAATGGTTCGTATTTCTGTGCCACTTGAGTTGATTGATGTAGAATTGTGTTGATTCAAGGGGTACGGATTTGCGGGTCGTTACAAAAAGTCCGGAAGTGTAATTGGTATATCTTCCCTGGCATTTCCTATTTGTGCCGTGTCACCTATCCTAGCGCGCCTTCTACGAGTTTGTTTTGTACCATACCTATGGAGTACCCTATGACGACGTCCAGTACGGGCGGGATTAGGATACTCTATATACTATCGGAATATATAAAATGTGTTAAGGGGGATATGGGTAACGCCTTAACGCTATTTTAATAGTTTACTTTACTTTAGACATTACTATAATAGCGTATTATTAGTACATAATAGTTAGTTTAATGGATCCTTAAAGGATGGACAATTCCAAGCATCCTTTAAGTTTCTGATGCATTTCTTTTGCAATTCACTTGAGTTGATTTACATTTTACAAGTATGTATGTCCTGACTCGAGTGTTTTGTGTTGCTTTACGCTCGGATCAGCTTGAGTTTCACTGCTTTGGATTCATCTTGTTTTTTGGAGCTAGAGATCCGCCGGAGATTTAGCTGTCTACCTGATGTTTCCATTCCAGTTATTTTCACTCAGCTTTTGCTTTTGTAGTAGAGAGCTTATGTATCTATACTTTTCGTTGTATTTGTTTTCAGACTTAGGTATAATGTATTAGTTTGAGACTATCTATCTAGGAGCTTCATGAACTCCTATATTTATTTTATTCCACTACGAGTTATTCTGATATTCTGTATCTGTGATTCTGTGATTGATTTTATTAGCTTCAAATTTTATTAACAATCTTTTATTTGAATTATTCAAGTCCGACATGTGATTTTATTGTCGATTTGAATGGTTCAAAATAGTGGGATGTTACAGTTGGTATCAAAGCTTTGGTTTTAGGCAAACCTTAGCCTACGGGCAAAAAATCATTAGAGATAGGGTAGAAATACCCTAGAATGAGTAAAATCAATCTTAGAATCATTATTTACGAGAGAACGTATTTTAAAGTATAAAATGATTTTCAAATGATTTTCGAGGATTATTTTGGATATGGCCATTAGATATGAGAACCCCACTTTTAAGGAATCATCCATTACTCGTGCACTTTCGTCTCATCCTTCTTTTGACAACTCTAAGAAGAGGAAGTTTAATTTCCATCGTCAGAAGCAGAATTGGCTTAAGAATCTAGGTTTAGGATCTTCTTCTTCCCGGAGGCAGCCTATTGATCTTTCTTCCATCACTTTCTTCAAGTGTGACTAAAAGGGGCACTATGCCAATAGTTTTCCTACTTCAGTTGGAGCTACTGTTCCTCTAGCTCAGACGACTAGGCGTGATCTTTGCCATATTTGCTTGCAGCCTGGCCACTTCAAGCAAGATTGTCCTACTCATCAGAAGGCAAGCCATCTGCTATCTTTATAGTTACTTCATCTACTCCACCTGCTCCTAGTGATACCCAAGGTACTCTCCAGAGCATCATTACCTTGTTTAGTCTTCCTGTTCGTGTTTTATTTGACACTGGAGCTTCGCATAGTTTCATTTTTGTGGATCTTTGTGATAATTTTGAGCATATCCTTTCACCTGAGTCTGCAACTGTACCTTTGTGTGTTAGTAATCCTATTGGTGGTCCCGCGAACCTTAGTAGGATTTGTAAAAAGGTAAAAATCTTCTATTTCGATCATCGTTTTTCTTATGACTTCTTTGTTCTTGGTTTCGATTCTTTTGATATGTTGCTTGGAGGAGATTGGACGAAGAATCATGAAGCTGTTATCTCTTGAAAAATCCGAACTATTTCTCTTATTGATGATTGGGGTAATCCTTTGATGATTCAGTGCCGTATGCTTCAGGAGTATGCAGGCAGTTTTATCTATTCTCTTGATTCTTCCCCTAGTGATCCTGATTCTACTCCTATGGTCAAATTCTATCCCGATGTGTTTGGTGAAGTCATTTCTTTACCTCCTAAACGGGAAATCGAATTCCATATTGATCTCATTCCGAGAGCTCGGCTTGTAGTTCTTCCATCCAAAAGAATGGCACCCCATGAGAAGGTTGAGTTGAGGAAGCAAATTGAAGACTTATTCCCCAAAGGTTTGATCAGACCCAGTCATTCCGAATGGGGAGCAGCAGTGGTTTTTATCATTAAGTCTGATGGTTCTTTGAGGATGTGTGTTGATTATAGGGATCTGAACAAGCTCACTATGAAAACTAGATATCCAATGCCTCGTATTAATGATATGTTCAATCAGCTTTATGGAGCTACCGTATTCTCTCAGCTTGATCTTGCTGCCGGTTTCCACCAGTTCAGAATTGCCAAGGAAAGTATTCCAAAAACCGCTTTCCGTTCTGAGGATGGTTTCGATGAATGGTTAGTTATGCCTTTTGGCTTGACTAATGCCCCAACTTTCTTTGTCGGCCTTATGAATCTTGTTTTTCGTGATGTTCTTAATAAGTTTGTTCTAGTCTTCGTCGACGATATTCTTGTTATCTCAAAGTCAGAGGAGGAGCATGATTCTCATTTGAGCTTTGTTCTGGGAACTCTTAGGAGTCATCGGTTGAAGGCTAATGTAATAAGCCACATATTTTACGATTGTGTGTTTAAATATTTTATTTAAATATAGCATCGTTAGTCGGATTATAGTCCGAAATGCTACTTTTTGCAAACGCTCGAATTCGGACTCGGGACCACTTCCATTGAGTTCAAAATGTCGTTTGCGACCTTTTTGAGTATAAACTTCGATATGTTTGAAGCTAGTTAAAATTTGACCTTTGCACTTTGGGCTTTGGGTTTGGGTTAGCCTAAACTATTAACTCTAGCTCCACTCCCACTTCTCTTCATTCACTTTCATTTCCTAACACTCTAAGCTTTCATAAAAATGGGGGAAGAGAAAAAAAATTGAAATTTCCTAAGCCCTAGTTCCATTGCAAATCCAAGTTCTAACTCCAAATTCAATGATAAGCTATTGGTAAGCATCCTCTTCTTCTTCTCCAACTCATTCTACCTTCAATTTCAGAAATCCCTAAAGTCTAACTTAGGAAATGTTTTTCTTCTAAGCTTAGATTCAAGCTTCTTAGGTTGGAATTGAAAAGTGATTGTTCATGCCTTGCTCTATAGCTTCTCCATCCTTGTTTTGTGAAAAAGGTGAAATTTTTATCTCACATCTAAGTCTATAATTATCTTTGATTGTTAGGTATGAATTCCTAACATCTTCACATGTTCATTTGATTTTGATTTGGATTAATTTGGTGAGTATTCCAATTTTTGGTGTTTTGAAAACAAAATCTATGAAAAACCTTATATGGATGTTGGACATGTTGATCGGAGTGTATTGGTGAGTCTTTAAAGTTGGGTGGTCGTTTGGCATAAACCCCTCGTAATCGTCACTCATTCGATTGCTACCGATATGATTTGGCCATCAATGGCTTAGGGGAGAAAATACCCCAAGCTTCAGTTTCAGACGTTTGAAACAAATGATTCAGACGTCTGAATACTGTTCTAGGCAAAATTTCATTCCCAGGTCAGACGTCCGAATTATAAATTTCAGACGTCTGAAATTGCTCGTGATCAACCCGAGAGCAAATAGGCTTAAATTATCCATTTTCAGACGTCTGAATTTAATGACTCAGAGTCTGAATAATGTTCTGGAAAACATTTATTTTCCAGCTTCAGACGTCTGAATCATTATTTTCAGACGTCTGAATCTGCTTATCTCAGCCCAATTTGCCTAAGTTGTTTGGGTTTCCAATTTTGATCGATTCGGGTTGATCCGACTTATTGTTATCATCTATCGACTTTGATGACTTCCTTTATTTGGAAATTTTGGGAATGTCCATTTGGGTGGATTCAGTATTGATTTTTATGGATTTGATTCACGGCTTTGAATGTGAATTTTGGTGATTGATTGTTTTTACAATCATTTCTGTGATTTGTCACTTTAAAAATACAAAGGTTTCCACACTAGTAGTAAATATCAAAACTCTTTCATCAAAACGATTTCGACACTATCTTATTATAAAACTTGCTTCTTCAACTGTTTTCCAAACTATTAGTATATACAAACCTCTACCTCATTCGTTTGAGAAATCTAATTAAACGTCTTAGTAAAACAAGTGGTATGAAACGCATGCGTTTACGTCGTCGGTTAATTTTTGGACTTGTTTGATTGAAACTCTTGTGACAATTCTCGAGTGGAAATCTATAGTTTGTTCGTAAATATTTAGGTTGAGCCAGTGGTTATAGGACATGAAGCTAAACCCATCTATTTACTAGCTTAGTGTAATTGATACTTCTTGATGATCGATGATGATCATTTTGTGATTTAGACTAGCAATGTGCGATGTCTCTTTGTCTGCGAGGGAGACTAAACCCCGTTTCTATGGAGCTTCGGCTCAAAATTGGTGGGGTAGCGATCCATGGTCTTCGGACCATTTTATGGAGCTTCGGCTCAAAAATTAATGGTTTGCAACCATGGAATAGCGTTCCATTTTGTGATACACGTGTTGGTGAGTTTTCATTCTCCCGTTTTGTGATAGACCTCCCCACTTTTATGATTTCTGGATTTCCGTTGATGACTTCTAGAATTTATAGGTCGCTAATTTTTGTGATAACATTGATCAGTTCTATCAATATTTATGCATTGGTGAATTTATGTTTCAACAACTTTTACAATTGGCATTGTGATGTTTGCCAATATTTGTGACTTGGTGAATAAAAATAAAGAGTATGACATTCTTTCTGATCTTTGAGAAGATTCTTGTGATATTGATTAATCTCTGGTTGATTTTCACTTACATACTTATCACAGTATGGCTTTACAGTTATCATACGCTTATGTCATATCTCTTATCCTATATCATTTTATCTGATATTTATAGCTAGACTGATCCGTTTATTATTTTCTTATTAAATAGTACTCGGGTCAGACTGAGATGTTACGGGTGCTTCTGCTTGACTCTTTATATGGAGCCATCATTTGACTTTTGTCTAACTGCATTAGATTTGTAGTTTTTTTTTATATACTTTAGAGATAGAGACTCTTTGATGTATACATATTCTTTTGTGTCGCACTTGTATCTATTCTTTTGTGCTATTGTGGATCTGGTTTGACCATTGCTCTGATGTACACACTTTCATGTGTTATATTCATATCTTTTTCCGCCTTAGAGATATGAACTTCTGTGACTGATTTGTTTTATGCTTATTTCTATATTTGTTTCTGAATATATTATAGCCACTGTGTAGTAGTTTTGAGTTTGTATCGGTATGTCGGATTTCCTCTTAAAATGAAATGCATGTTACACTATTTGACATATCGGTGCTCGCACAAAGCAATTACATGGATGGTCGCTCCTCAATAGCCTTATTCTTCGTGCTAGTTGACGACATTACTCCGTAGTGTCCTTGGCTAGCGTGAGTATAGAGGTAGGGCATCATGATTGGTATTAGAGCCAAACTTTGAAATAGTGTAGAATATTCTAGAAAGGATCATCATCCTAAGTCCATCTTAGGTGTCGTGCCTTAGGATTTAATTCGAGTCTACGTACCATCTTATACTATTTTCTTTTGCGATGCCTTGTTTTATCAATCATTATTGTTTTATATTCATTTTGTGAATAACCTTTTTTCTTTTTCTTTCTTTCTTTCTTAAAGAAGAGAAATGGTTGGACCTGGCCGTCCCAGCGCCGGTCAATCTAGTGCTACTCCCCAAGATGGAGTATTTATGTCTGCACAACAGCTTCTTGATCTTGTAAAGAACACGCAAGCTGTCGGACCCATTCCAGATACTCACCTAAAATCCGGATTTGCACGCCTGTGCAATGGTTACACAAATTTGGGTGGAAAGCTGTTAAGGGGTTTTGAGGTCGTTATCGAAGTCCAAGCTTGGCTTAGAACATGCGATCGCATCTTTTCTCGCATGAATCTTATTGATCTTCATCGAGTCCAAGTGGCTTCTAACATGCCCCAAGAAAGAGCATTAGATTGGTTTGAGATTCTTATTTCTGAAGTAGTCGAAGCGGATCTTACTTGGGAGCAATTCCGGAAAAGATTCGAATCAAAGTTTGTGCCGAAAGCTGAAAAAGGTGACTTTGTCCCATCGTTTTATTGACCTTGTTCAAGGTGAATCTTCTATGATGGAATATGTCGCATCTTTCGAATCTCTTTCTAAATACGGGGTTGAGTATATTAATACCCTATTGAAGAAGAATCAGAGATTTGTCTATGGCTTGAATAAAAATCTCAAGAAGCCATTACTTCTGAAATTGGAAGTTTCTTTTGACCAACTTATTGATATCGCTCTTCGGCTTGAAGATGCATATAAGGAAAGTGATGTTGAATTTGTGGGTGCCAAACCAAACTTCAACAACAAGAAGAAAAGGCATATTAAGTTCAAAGGCCCTTATCCCAATAAGAAAGGGAAGCAAGCAACTCCTGTAGCAAAGACTCCTACCTTTAGTGGTGTGCAATGATATAATTGTGGTTCTAAGGACCATTATGCTAATAAGTGTTCAAAGCCCCTTGCTTGTCGCTATTGTAAAAGTTCGGGTCATTATATATCTGCATGTCCTAAATCTCAAGGCAAGAAAGAGGGAAAGCTAAATGTCGTACAAGCTCCTAGTAACACATCTCATGTTCAAGGTATTTCTCATTGTATCCTTGATGGCATTATTATGTTCCGTGATCAACCAGTTCGAGTTCTTTTTGATATGGGTGCATACCATTCTTTTATATCAAAAGAACTTGTTGATACTTTTTCTTTGAGTGTTATGGCTTTAATGACTTCTTTGAGAATTGTGAATCCGGTTGGTGGATCTGCAACACTCAGTTTGCTTTGTAAAGATGTCGAGATTATTTTGTGCGATTTTTCTTTCCGAGCCGATTTCCATGTCATGCGTTACTTAGGCTTCAGAATGATTTTGGGAATGGATTGGCTTAACCGTTACGAAGCCCATATCCTATGTCCTAAGCGGACTATTCATCTCCGATATCCTCAATCTGTTAAGCAGATTTCTATTCTTCTTAAAGATTCGGATTCCAACTTGGTAGCATCTTTATATTCTTTAAACCCTCGTGATGACGATAATGATGATGAGGAAGATGTCATTTCTCTTAGCGACGTTGTTTGTGAATTTTTCGACATATTTGAGCCCGTTTTAGGATTACCACCCAAGCAAGCAATTGAATTCAGAGTCAATCTTATCCCTGGAGCTCTACCTATCACTCGTCCTCCTTATCGTATGTCCAATAAAGAAAATGAAGAGATGCGTAGGAAATTATCCAAATTGGAGACGAAGCAGTTTATTTGTTCTAGTTCCTCTCCTTGGGGAGCTTTGGCTATTTTTGTGAAGAAATCCGATGGTACACTTAGGCTTTGCGCTGACTACCGCAAGCTTAATGATCTTACTATCAAGAACAAATATCCTTTACCTCGGATTGATGACCTATTTGAGCAACTTAGTGGTGCTTGAGTCTTTTCATAGTTAGACTTAGCAACCGATTTTCATCAGCTTCGTATTGCAGAGGATAACATTCCTTTGACATCATTCTTTATTCGTTATGGATCGTATGAATGGCTTGTTATGCCATTTGGTTTAATGAATGCTCCGCCTTATTTCATTGACCTTATGAATCGAGTTTTCAAAGATTTCCTCAATCGATTCGTTCTCATCTTTATAGATGATATTCTTGTGTACTCTAAAACCGAGGAAGAGCATGAAAAGCATCTTCGAATTGTGTTGGAAACTCTTAGAAGCAATCAATTGAAAGAAAATTTTTCTAAATGCCATTTTTGGCAATCTCGTGTGAAATTTTTCGGCCATATTATTTTTGAATCCCGAATATCCGTGGATCCTTCAAAGATTGAAGTGTTTCAAAATTGGAAGAGACCGAAAAGTGTTATGAAAATCCATAGCTTTCTTGGATTGGCGGGCTATTACCGTCGGTTCATAAAGGACTTTTCTAAAATTGCCATGCCTCTTACTAGCTTGACAAAGAAAGGAGTTAAATACATTTGGTCGGATAAATACGAAGCTTCTTTTCAAAAATTAAAAGAACTCCTTTCCGATGCTCCTATTCTTGTGCTTCCCGAAGGGAGCCAAGATTTTATTGTTTATACCGATGCTAGTCGTGTTGGTTTAGGAGCCGTTCTTATGCAAAGGGATCGTGTTATTGCTTATGCTTCTAGGCAATTAAATCCAGCCAAGACTAGATATGCCACTCATGATTTAGAGCTCGCGGCTATTATTTTCGCCCTTCGTATTTGGCGTCATTATCTTTTGGGAGAAAATTTGTTCTCCACACCGATCATAAATCTTTGAAGTATTTATTCTCTCAAAAGGAACTTAATTTGCGCCAACAACGTTGTCTCGAATTCCTTGCATCTTATGATCTTGATATTCTTTATACTTCCAGAATGGGAAATCGTGTTGCCGATGCAGTTAGCCGTAAGCAACAAGCGGTTGTCTCTATGATGATATCCGAATGGTGCGATCTCAAGACTTTGTCCACTTGTGAGATTCGAGATCGTGAATCCGATTTATGTGCATCTTTTGTTTTATGTAGCCTTGAGGCTCATCCTTCTCTTTCAGACCGCATTCTTGAAGCTCAAAAGCTACATCCCGAATTGGCTCTTCTTAGCCAAGTTGTAGGAATAAAATTAATATTGAAGGTTTGAAAGACTTTGATATTAATGCTCGTGGAGGCATTCCTAAATGTGGTAGACTTATCATGCCAAATATTGATAATCTTCGTAAAGATATTTTAGAAGATTCACATCGTTCTAAATTTACCATTTATCCCGGTAGTAGCAAAATGTACGAGGATATGAAGCGACTTTATTATTGAAATGGAATGAAATCCGATATTGCTAACTTTGTTAAGCATTGCATGACTTTCCAACTTGTCAAGACCGAGCATCAAAGGCCCGGTGGGTTATTGCAACCTTTGGACATTCCGATTTGGAAGTGGGAACAAATTTCCATGGACTTTATTGACGGCCTTCCCCGTTCTCGTTTGGGTCATGATAGCCTATAGGTGATAGTTGATAGACTTACTAAAGCCGCCCATTTTATTCCCGTTCGACCCAACTGAACCGTACCTCTTTTGGCCAAACTCTTTATTAAAGAAATTGTTAAATTGCATGGAGTCTCTACTTCTATTGTTAGCGATCGTGATCCATTGTTTACTAGTGGATTTTGGAAGAGTCTTCAGAAAGCTTTCGGAACGAAGCTTAATTTTAGCACCGCTTATCACCCTCAGTCCGATGGACAAACCGAGCGTGTGAATCAAACTCTCGAAGATCTTCTTCGTGCATGTATTCTTGATTTTGGTGGAAGTTGGGAAGATCTTATTTCTCTTGTTGAGTTTTCCTATAATAATAGCTTCCAATCTAGTATTGGTATGGCGCCTTTTGAGGCACTCTATGGAATGCCATGCCGATCTCCTTTTTGTTGGCTTGAGGCCGGTGAGAAGCTGATTTTAGGTCCAGACTTTATTCATGATTCCACAGAAAAGATTGAGCTTATCCGCCATAGGATGAAAGAAGCTCAAAGTAGGCAAAAATCCTATGTCGATAACCGAAGAAGGAAATTGGAATTTTCTGTGGGAGATTTTGTGCTTATTCGTGTTTCACCTATGAAGGGTGTTGTGCGATTAAGTCGATGGGAAAAATTAGCACCTTGATATATTGGTCCATTTCCCATCACCGAACGTATTGGTTCCGTGGCTTATCGCCTTTTGTTACCGGCTTAATTTTCTGCTATTCATGACGCATTTCATGTTTCTCAACTACGGAAATGCCTTCGAGATTCCGATTCTATTCTTGAGCCCGGTGTTATTGAAGAAATTGATGTATCGCATAGTTTAACTTATGAGCAACATCCTATTCGTATCATTGCTTCGGAGGTTAAGCGCCTTCGAAATGAAGATGTTCCTCTTATGAAAGTCCAATGGTCTTCAAATCCTAAGGATTGTTCTTGGGAATCTAGAGAATTCATCGAGTGAACACATTTGGACTTACTCTCTCGTGATCTTTGAGATGAACTTCTTATTTCAAATTTCTTTTGTGTTGATACGCTTTTACGGTTGTTACTTTTGTTTTCTTCTTAAATATTATGAGGACGTAATTTCTTTAAGGAGGGGAGTCTGTAACAACCCGCATATTTTACGATTGTGTATTTAAATATTTTATTTAAATATAGCATCGTTAGTCGAATTATAGTCCGAAATGCTACTTTTTGCAAACGGTAGAATTAGGACTCGGGACCACTTCCATTGAGTTCAAAATGTCGTTTGCGACCTTTTTGAGTATAAACTTTGATATGTTTGGAGCTAGTTAAAATTTGACCTTTGCACTTTGGGCTTTGGGTTTGGGTTAGCCTAAACTATTAACTCTAGCTCCACTCCCACTTCTCTTCATTCACTTTCATTTCCTAACACTCCAAGATTTCATAAAAATGAGGGAAGAGAAAAAGAATTAGAATTCCTAAGCCCTAGTTCCATTGCAAATCCAAGTTCTAACTCCAAATTCAATGAGAAGCTATTGGTAAGCATCCTCTTCTTCTTCTCCAACCCATTCTACCTTCAATTTCATAAATCCCTAAAATCTAACTTAGGAAATGTTTTTCTTTTAAGATTAGATTTAAGCTTCTTAGTTTGGAATTGAAGAGTGATTGTTCTTGCCTTGCTCTATAGCTTCTCCATCCTTGTTTTGTGAAAAAGGTGAGATTTTTATCTCACATCTAAGTCTATAATTATCTTTGACTGTTAGGTATGAATTCCTAACATCTTTACGTATTCATTTGATTTTGATTTGGATTGATTTTGTGAATATTCCAATTTTTGGTGTTTTGAAAACAAAATCTGTGAAAAACGTTATATGGTTGTTGGACATGTTGATCGGAGTGTATTGGTGAGTATTTAAAGTTGGGTGGTCGTTTGGCGTAAACCCTGTAGGATCAATTTCACCCTAGAGGGGGGGGGGTGAAAAGGGTGATGGTGTTAATTATAAAAATTAATTGCGGAAGCTTATAAAACAATTTCAACACAGATCATAGAATATTAGCAGCACAGAAATAAATAGCAGAATAATAAAATGCAGAAATAGAACGACACAGAATTTACCCAGCTTCAGCAAAACCCTGCCTACGTGATGCCCCCAAGGTTTCTACTAGAAATTAAGTAGTCACACGCTTACATACGTAAACTCGCGACACCCGCTACTGACTAACCTAACTCTACACCAAAACCCTGCCACAACTCAGCCACTGAGTTGCGAATTCTCAAACTACGCCACATAGCTTGTCCCCTAGTCACACGACTAGTAAATACAACGGTTTAAAATTTAAAAACAAATTTAAAAAACAATTTAAAAATAAAAGACATAAACCCTAATTAAAAATTAAAAAGCCCTTAATAAAATAAAGTCGGCCCCCTTTTATAATTTAACCCGATCCTCTTTTATTTGTTCCTTTGTGAAAATGGCGGCCGTTTCTTTCTTTGTTCGATCTGAATTAGGGCTTCGTTCTCTTGTGGAAATTAGGGCTTTTCAATTGAAGTCGCCGCTTTTGATTACTCGTAGTTTGCCTTGTCGATCACTTGTTTCTCTGATTAGCTCACGGCTCTTCAATTTGAATCGAGTTCGTCTATGATTTCGGTATGTACTTTTCTCCTTTTGTTTTCTGGTTTGATGCTTGCTTGAACTCCGATGCTTTTAAATTGCCGATGATGACGATTGGGGTTTTAATGCTTGAACTCGATCGATGATCTTTGAATGCCGATGATGTTATCCTTTTATATGATTCGAATACCTAAATAGTCGTTCGTATATATTGGTCTGATGATTTTTGAATTTGTCAAAACCTTTTCTCTGCCGCTTGATAATGCTTGACCGTTTGAGATTTCACCGACTTGTTCAATTCGAATCTTTCCCTTACTTTACTGTCACGGTTTTAGCTTGAAACCGTTCGATCGTTCCTTGATCGTTACGGCAGCTACTTTCCTATTTTATTTGGATTTGATTTTTGACTTTTTCCATTTATTCATACTTGATTTCTGACTTGGTAATCACGTTGTTGACTTTGATTTGAAACATTTGTCAGTAGCTCACTGTTTTGAGTTGAAACTTCATTATATATACACTTGATAATCACGACACCGTTGAATTTTGTGACCACCACGGCTTGATTTTCATTTAACTTCGTATCTGCAGTTTGTTGTTTACCTTTTGTTTTAGCAATATTATTCATTTCTGTAACAACCAAGATAAATTGCTTTTGCTTTTATTCTTTTTCTTTTCGCTCTTTCTTTTACATGACTTGCTGTTATGTTGGTGCATTGTGCCTTTGCCTTGTACATTTGTTGCATCCAAATTGCCACTGTTTGATTCTTCTGAAGCTCGAGTTGGTTCAACACACTACTGTGTTTATTTGCTTGGTTGTGTACTTGGGCTTGTAGCATTGAAACTGTACTTATGCAATAGTTTATCTTTGTTATTGAACCACTGTCTTCACTTATAACATGTTCAGTGGTATAGTTTCTTCATGGTGCCAACTTGACCATCTTACTGTTCACTGTGTCTTGTACTTGGTGTATCATATGTATTAGTGTATTTTCTTTAAGTCGAGTTGCAGACCAGGGTCTGTTGTATTTCGTGTTGCATTTGTATCACTTGATATTATTTGCGATTGTTTCCACTTTCACGGGCTAGTTTGAGTACTTCTACTTGGTCGTACTGATCATTCATGTATATGTCTGGTGTATGTCCATTTGTGGCTTTTCCACTGTGTACTTGCATGCATCCCACTGATCATATGTTCCTATCATACATGTTGATGTCTTTGTAGTTTGTTTGCTGTACATATGAACTTGGTGCATTGCTTCGAGTTGTACTTGCACCACTTTCTCTATCACTATATTTTCATTACTGCTGTATCCGGTTTGGTATTGTTTGACACTTTTTGAAGTCTGCATCTGTTAGTGGTTCTCTGTCTTGTTCAAAAATGATACTTTCATTTATGTCTTCATGTATGCTTGTTGGTCTGGTTCATCTTGTAGTTCCATTTTTACTGCTGTATCACCACTTGTATCTACACTTGCTCGATCCAATTTTCTCTTTATTAGGCCTCTCTCTGGTCATGATGGTTATACTTCACTATGTATGACATGGTTCACCTGTTTACTTAAGTCTGTTAGTCGAGACTTGAGCTTCAGGCCTTGATGTCATGGTGTACATGTAAGTTGCATTGCTGTTTCCATTGTCTGAACCTTGAACTAATTTATTGTGTGAACTTGTTGCATTCCATTGTGATGTGTACATCTCTCTGACTTTTTCTCTTTAGTTGTCTTGACCATTTTCTTGAGCTTGTACACTTTGATTGCACCTGAGTTGAATCTAGCTTAAACGCTCGGGTTTGACCTTGTGCGCATGTTGAGATTTTATTTATATTGCACCTGAGTTGAACCCGTCATTTTATTTTGGGTTTGACCTTGTGCTCACCTGTCCCTGCAACATTAATCAAGTGTATATCGGTATGCACGGCCTTGTGGCATGTACAGTGATACATTGTGCATGTCACATTGTTCGTGTGTGATGAATTCAAATGTAAATGATGACGAACAACCCAAATAACTGAGGCAAATATTATTTTCAAAATTCACTTTTTATTTTGTACTGTAACAAAATATTTCCTTTTCAATTTTACTGCGCCAAAAATTATTTTTACAGATTTATAAGATGTCGGATCCACATTGGAATAAAATTGAAGATAAAATACTAGTTGAGTGAATGAGTGATTATGTAGTGAGGTCAGATGTAAAAGTGAGATTATGATGTAATTGAATATTGTAATCAAAGTTGTATAGTGAGAGCTTGAATTTGTACTATTCAAAATTGTAATAAATATTTGTTTGAATAAAATTTCTGTTTGAATTCAAATTCTGTGTATATATGTTTATTCATCAAATATTTATTTAATCTGTGAAAAATGAAATAGTACATTACCAAATACATTTACACAAATATATATATGTTTATTATCATCAAACAAAAATCATATAATCGCATATTCAACAATCTCCCCCTTTTGATGATAACAAACATATATTTAAGATTTTGAATATGTTAAATGTATTTGATTATAGATATAATCTAATTGCTCCCCCTAATTAAATGCTTCCTCACAAAGCTCCCCCTACATATATGCATACAAATAAAAATATGTAAATGAACCTAGATGCAAATAGAAAATTATTTGACCTTTGCTTGATTTTATTTGACAAAATCTTAACTTTTCTCACCCCCTTTTGTTATCAGCAAAAGAGTAATAGTGTTAGGGAAAATAAAGATAAAGTAATCGATGTTAATTCAACATTAAAACTCAACTGAATATAAATATTAAATTTCAATAAAAAATCAAACAAAAATCATAACTACCATTGTTAGGTGCATATTCCACTTTTAGAAATAATGGAAATGATGTCATCATATAAAACCATATAGTTGTATCTATTTGTGGTACATTTATATCAGGAATTTGGATATCTACTAACCATGCATAACCGTTAGGACTTTTAAATGAGATTAGTAGTATTCCAATTTAATTTTTAAAAATAAATTCAAGTACCTTCTAATCACGTATAACCATGAGGACTTTTAAATGGGATTAGAATCAACATGTTTACTTAATAAATCAATTTTGATATGCGTTCCATACATGCATAACCGTGAGGACTTTTAAATGAGCATGGAAGCACATAACAAATTCCAAGTAATTAACCCATGCATAACCGTGAGGACTTTTAAATGAGAGTGAATACTTTGGATTTTGTTTTGTTTTATAAAATGAAAAATGAATGATTCCTGTTTAAAGTACCACATATCGACAAATTATATTGAATTTTTGATGAGCGATGGTCGATAAAAATATGATAGACATAGAAATGGTCATGGAATCTTTACCCAACAAAAAGTTTTATAACTCTTGTTTGAATCTCTAAAGAAATTTTTCTAAATATACTATCTTGAGTAATGTATAATAAATATCAACACTCGTCACTTTTTCAATCACTATTTATCTTTTCGATAATTATTAGGGAGTTTGACTAGTCAAAATTGTCATTTAAAATCAAATTCAAAAATAATTATGAAATCAATTTTACAAAATGACTAATCTAAAAATGATTTTCTTGAGGGGGTTCTATGAGAAAAATTTATGCTATTTGAAAATTATTTGAAATGAAAAATATGCAGATTTTTTCTTTAAAAAGACGATGCAGTTACTAAATGTCTCAACAAAAATCACGTTCAACTAGTAATTTTTCTATCAACTAGATTACCAGTGTAATCTGCATCTGGATTTCTCTTTCACTCAAAATTATCATTAATTGAATTTGATTGACCAGACCATGAAGTATGCAACAAAATATCTCAAAATCAATTTTAACAGCTTTTCAAATGACATTCTCTTGAATTTGCAATGAAGCCATGTAAATAATCAAAAACTGTGAATATAGAGTTAGCCAAATTATACCAAATGTATCATCATCCGACAAAAAAACACTATTATTAATCCAAACTAAGATATAGAAGTAATTCAAATGCTATACAGATTTTTATAGTGTTTTTGGAATAAGAATATAATTGGCCAACAATTTTAAACAAGTCATAATCAAAATCATCATCTTTACATCATCTCAATATTGGCTGATTTAATTCAGAATATGGTGCAGATTATCACATTTTAATATATCATTCAAATAAATATACCATTACCTGTTTTACCTTTACAATATTTTTCATTGTTGTCCAATGTGATTCCGTCACCTTTATACTAGGCTAAGGAACTTTGCTTTGTCGCTCGGTGTGCTCTCGGAACAGCCAGAATCCAAGTAGCACTATTGTTGTTCCTTAGCCTGCCACCACACCTACACGGGAAAAGATTTATGTAACCTATTTGTTTTTATAGGTCCTTGGTTGTTAGTGGCAGAATATTTAGAAAAATAATTTTGTGGAGACCCAAAACTATTTATAATTGTTTCCTTTGGCACCCAAATTTGTTTAACTTTGAGAGATTTTATATGTGTGCCTTTTGGAACCCAAATTGGTATAGTTTTCTCATGTTTGGGTCTATAGCAACAATTATTGTGATTGTATCCGTATTTTCTACAAATTGTGCACATAGAATTTTCTTGATTAATATCGCTTTCAACATTTTCAAATTGATTATATCCAAGTCCTTGTCTAGCGGTATTAACAGTTTGCTTCCCCAATAGCATATTCAATGATTTTTCACTTTTTGAATTTTTATCTAAAGTTGTTGATAGTTGTTGGACTTGTATTTTGAGAGATTCATTTTCGTTTAACAATTGTGTGCACTTTTTAATAGAATTCTCTCTTCTAGTATTTTCATTCTCTTTCAAAATCAGAATTTCATTTTCAAGTGATTTATATTAATTTCTGATTTTTTAATTTCTTCTTTGAATGTTGGACACTTATCACACTTAGGGATCCTACTTTGATAAGTTTAACTAATTGGTCAAGTTGTTTATTTAAATCTATCAAAGTATCTTTTTGTGATTCAAGTTTGGCATACTTCTCCCTAAGTCGTTCAAAACAGCCATTCACTTCGTGGAAATATATAAGTAATTTTGAATGAGAAAGTTTTGATACCTCACTTGGCTCGTCATCATCACTGTCGATTATTTCACCATGAAGTCACATGTCTGCTTTTTCATTCTCACCGTTAGCACTTTGATTATCTTCATCACTTGTATTCCACGTGGCTGCAAAACTTCTCCTTTTTGATTTCTTTTCAAAGTCACGTCGATTTTGAGAACAATTGGGCTTGATGTGTTCGGGTTGGTTGCACTTATGACAGATGATCATTGGTTCTTCTGGATTGTCTAATATTTTATTTATTCTGCTTTTCAATCTTCGATTTAGAGCTGGATTTCCGTATTTGTAATTCCACCTTTTGACTTTCTTTATTATCAGCTCCAATTCTGCTGCTCCATCATCATTATCATCACTATCACTTTCTGTTGTTCCTTTAAGAGCTATTGATTTCTTTCGAGTATCACCTCCTTCACGTTCTTCCTTGAATTTCATTTCTAGCTCATAAGCGGTGAGATTTCCAATGAGTTCTTCGACTTTTATTTGTTTCAAATCTTTTGATTCTTGAATGGCAGTCACTTTGGCTTCAAAATTTCGTGGAAGGACTCTGAGGATTTTTCGTACTATCTCCAACTCTGTATATGATTTTCCAAGAGCTTTTGATTTGTATACGATATTGGAAAGTCGTCCATGCATCTCTTTGATATTTTCTTCTTCTGCCATTGTGAAATTCTCGTATTCGCTGCTTAGCATGGCAAGGCGAGATTCTTTGACTTGAGATGTTCCTTCATGAGTCACTTCTAGTGTGTGCCATATTTCCTGCGCAGTTAGACAATGTGAGACACGATTAAATTCAAATTGATCCAATGAACAGATAATAGAATTTATAGCTCTAGCATTAGCATTTTGTAATTTATTTTCTAGTTCTGTCCATTGATCCATCGGTTTATCTATTTCCTGATTATGTACAATTATAGTTGGTGCTCTATAACCTGTCTCAATAATGTTCCAAGCGTCAACGGTTTTCAGAAAAATTTTCATTCTATTTTTCTAATAAGCATATTCACCATTGAACATCCGGGGTCTAACTATGGACCGACCCTCAGCAAAAGCATTATTAAAACAAGCCATTTTAAAAGTTCAAACTTCTAAATAAAAACTTGATTTTTGAAAAATGAATTTTTAGAACAAAAATTGACTTCTAATCCTGGCTCTGATACCACTTGTAGGATCGATTTCACCCTAGAGGGGGGTGAATAGGGTGATGGTGTTAATTATAAAAATTAATTGCGGAAGCTTATAAAATAATTTCAACATAGATCACAGAATATTAGCAGCACAGAAATAAATAGCAGAATAATAAAATGCAGAAATAGAACGACACAGAATTTACTCAGCTTCGGCAAAACCCTGCCTACCTGCCGCCGCCAAGGTTTCTACTAAAAATTAAGTAGTCACACGCTTACACACGTAAACTCGCGACACCCGCTACTGACTAACCTAACTCTACGCTCAAAACCCTGCCATAACTCAGCCACCGAGTTGCGAATTCTCAAACTACGCCACATAGCTTGTCTCCTAGTCACACGACTAGTAAATACAACGGTTTAAAATTTAAAAACAAATTTAAAAAGCAATTTAAAAATAAAAGACAAAAACCCTAATTAAAAATTAAAAATTAAAAAGTCCTTAATAAAATAAAGCCGGCCCCCTTTTATAATTTAACCCGATCCTCTTTTATTTGTTCCTTTGTGAAAATGGCGGCCATTTCTTTCTTTGTTCGATCTGAATTAGGGCTTCGTTCTCTTGTGGAAATTAGGGCTTTTCAATTGAAGTCGCCGCTTTTGATTGCTCGTAGTTTGCCTTGTCGATCACTTGTTTCTCTGATTAGCTCACGGCTCTTCAATTTGAATCGAGTTCGTCTATGATTTCGGTATGTACTTTTCTCCTTTTGTTTTCTGGTTGGATGCGTGCTTGAACTCCGATGCTTTTAAATTGCCGATGATGACGATTGGGGTTTTAATGCTTGAACTCGATCGATGACTTTGAATGCCGATGATGTTATCCTTTTATATGATTCGAATACCTAAATATTCGTTCGTATATATTCGTCTGATGATTTTTGAATTTGTCAAAACCTTTTCTCTACCACTTGATAATGCTTGAACGTTTGAGATTTCACTGACTTGTTCAATTCGAATCTTTCCCGTACTTTACTGTCACGGTTTTAGCTTGAAACCGTTCGATCGTTCCTTGATCGTTACGGCAACTACTTTCCTATTTTATTTGGATTTGATTTTTGATTTTTTCCATTTATACATACTTGATTTCTGACTTGGTAATCACGTTGTTGACTTTGATTTGAAACATTTGTCAGTAGCTCACTGTTTTGAGTTGAAACTTCATTATATATACACTTGATAATCACGGCACCGTTGAATTTTGTGACCACCACGACTTGATTTTCATTTAACTTCGTATCTGCAGTTTGTTGTTTACCTTTTGTTTTAGCAATATTATCCCTTTCTGTAACAACCAAGATAAAATGCTTTTTCTTTTATTCTTTTTCTTTTCGCGCTTTCTTTTACATGACTTGCTGTTATGTTGGTGCATTGTGCCTTTGCCTTGTACATCTTTTGCATCCACATTGTCACTATTTGATTCTTCTGAAGCTCGAGTTGCTTCAACTCACTACTGTGTTTATTTACTTGGTTGTGTACTTGGGCTTGTAGCATTGAAACTATACTGATGCAATAGTTCATCTTTGTTGTTGAACCACTGTCTTCACTTGTAACATGTTCAGTGGTCAAGTTTCTTCATGGTGCCAACTTGACCATCTTACTGTTCACTGTGTCTTGTACTTGGTGTATCATATGTATTAGTGTATTTGCTTTAAGTCAAGTTGCAGACCAGGGTCTGTTGTATTTCGTGTTGCATTTGTATCACTTGATATTGTTTGTGATTGTTTCCACTTTCACTGGCTAGTCTGAGTACTTCATACTTGGTCGTACTGATCATTCATGTTTATGTCTGGTGTATGTCCATTTATGGCTTTTCCACTGTGTACTTGCATGCATCCCACTGATCATATGTTCCTGTCATACATGTTGTTGTCTTTGTAGTTTGTTTGCTGTACATATGAACTTGGTGCATTGCTTCGAGTTGTACTTGCACCACTTTCTCTATCACTGTATTTTCATTACTGCTGTATCTGGTTTGGTATTGTTTGAAACTTTTTAAAGTCTGCATCTGTTAGTGGTTCTCTGTCTTGTTCAAAAATGATACTTTCATTTATGTCTTCATGTATGCTTGTTGGTCTGGTTCATCTTGTAGTTCCATTTTTACTGCTGTATCACCACTTGTGTCTGCACTTGCTAGATCCAATTTTCACTTTATTCGGCCTCTCTCTGGTCATGATGGTTATACTTCACTGTGTATGACATGGTTCACCTGTTTACTTAAGTCTGTTAGTCGAGACTTGAGCTTTTGGCTTTGATTTCATGGTGTACATGTAAGTTGCATTGCTGTTGCCATTGTCTGAACCTTGAACTAATTTATTGTGTGAATGTGTTGCATTCCATTGTGATGTGTACATCTCTCTGACTTTTGCTCTTTAGTTGTCTTGACCATTTTCTTGAGCTTGTACACTTTGATTGCACCTGAGTTGAATCTAGCTTAAACGCTCGGGTTTGACCTTGTGCGCTTGTTGAGATTTTATTTATATTGCACGTGAGTTGAACCCGTCCTTTTGTTTTGGGTTTGACCTTGTGCTCACCTGTCCCTGTAACATTAATCAAGTGTATATCGGTGTGCACGACCTTGTGGTATGTACAGTGATACACTGTGCATGTCACATTGTTCGTGTGTGATGAATTCAAATGTAAATGATGACGAACAACCCAAATAACTGAGGCAAATATTATTTTCAAAATTCACGTTTTGTTTTGTACTGTAACAAAATATTTCCTTTTCAATTTTACTGCGTCAAAAATTATTTTTGCAGATTTCTCAGATGCCGGATCCACATTGGAATAAAGTTGAAGATAAAATACTAGTTGAGTGAATGAGTGATTATGTAGTGAGGTCAGATGTAAAAGTGAGATTGTGATGTAATTGAATATTGTAATCAAAGTTGTATAGTGAGAGCTTGAATTTGTACTATTTAAAATTGTAATAAATATTTGTTTAGACAAAATTTTTGTTTGAATTCAAATTCTGTGTGATATATGTTTATTCAGCAAATATTTATTTAAACTGTGAAAAATGAAATAGTACATTACCAAATATATTTACACGAATACATATATATATGTTTATTATCATCAAACAAAAATCATATAATCGCATATTCAACAAACCCCTCGTAATCGTCACTCATCCGATTGCTACCGATAAGATTTGGCCATCAATAGCCTAGGGGAGAAAATACCCCATGCTTCAGTTTCAGACGTCTGAAATAAATGATTCAGACGTCTGAATACTGTTCTGGGCAAAATTTCATTCCCAGGTCAGACGTCTGAATTATAAATTTCAGACGTCTGAAATTGCTCGTGATCAACCCGAGAGCAAATAGGCTAAAATTAGCCATTTCCAGACGTCTGAATTTAAGGACTCAGACGTCTGAATAATGTTCTGGAAAACATTTATTTTCCAGTTTTGGATGTTTGAATCATTATTTTCAGACGTCTGAACCTGCTTATCTCAGCCCAATTTGCCTAAGTTGTTTGGGTTTCCAATTTTAATTGATTCGGGTATCTGGCTTATTGTTATCATCTGTCGACTTTGATGACTTCCTTTATTTGGAAATTTTGGGAATACCATTTGGATGGACTCGATATTGATTTTTACGGATTTGATTCACGGCCTTGAATGAGAATTTTAGTGATTGATTGTTTTTACATTTATTTCTGTGATTTATCACTTTAAAAATACAAATGTTTCCATATCAGTAGTAAATATCAAAACTCTTTCATCAAAACAATTTCGACACTATTTTATTACAAAAATTGTTTCTTCAAACGTTTTCCAAACTATTAGTATATACAAACCTTTACCTCATTCGTCTAAGAAATCTAATTAAACGGCTTAATAAAACAAGTGGTATGAAACACATGCGTTTACTTTTTTGGTTAATTTTTGGACTTGTTCGATTGAAACTCTTGTGACAATTCTCGAGTGGAAATCTACAGTTTGTTCGTAAATATTTAAGTTAAGCCAGTGGTTATGAGACATGAAGCTAAATTCATCTATTTATTAGCTTAGTGTAATTGGCAATTCTTGATGATCGATGATGATCATTTTGTGATTTAGACTAGCAATGTGTGATGTCTCTTTGTCTGCGAGAGAGACTAAACCCCGTTTCTATGGAGCTTCGGCTCAAAATTGGTGGGGTAGCGACCCATGGTCTTCGAATCGTTTTATGGAGCTTCGGCTCAAAAATTAATGATTTGCAACCATGGAATAGCGTTCCATTTTGTGATACATTTGTTGGTGAGTTTTCATGCTCCCGTTTTGTGATAGGCCTCCCCCCGTTTTGTGATTTCTGGATTTCTATTGATGACTTCTAGAATTTATGTTTCACCAATTTTTGTGATTACATTGATTTGTTCTATCAATATTTGTGCATTAGTGAATTTGTGTTTCAACAACTTTTACAATTGGCATTGTGATGTTTGCCAATATTTGTGACTTGGTGAATAAAAATAAAGAGTATGACATTCTTTTTGATCTTTGAGAAGATTCTTGTGATATTGATTAATCTCTGGTTGATTTTCAATTACATACTTATCATAGTATGGCTTTACAATTATCATACGCTTTTGTCATATCTCTTATCCTATATCATTTTATCTGACAATTATAGCTTGACTGATCCGTTTATTATTTTCTTATCAAATAATACTCGGGTCAAACCGAGATGTTACAAGTGCTTCTACTTGGCTCTTTATATGGAGCCATCATCTGACTTTTGTCTAACTACATTAGATTTGTTGTTTTTGTTGATATACATTAGAGATAGATACTCTTTGATGTATACATATTCTTTTGTGTAACACTTGTATCTATTCTTTTGTGCTATTGTGGATCTTGTTTTACCACTACTCTGATGTACACACTTTCATGTGTTATATTCATATCAGTTTCTGCCTTAGAGATATGAACTTCTATGACTGATTTGTGTTATGCTTATTTCTATATTTGTTTCTGAAGATATTATAGCCACTGTGTAGTAGTTTTTAGTTTGTATCAGTATGTCGGATTTCCTCTTGAAATGAAATGCATGTTACACTATCTGACATATCGGTGCTCGCACAAAGAAATTACATGGATGGTCGCTCCTCAACAGCCTTATTCTTCGTGCTAGTTGACGGCATTACTCCGTAGTGTCCTTGGCCGGCGTGAGTATAGAGGTGGGGCGTCACAGCTAAATACTCGAAATGCCATTTCTTGAAAGATGAAGTTTGATTTCTTGGATATATTGTTTTTGGTAATGGAGTTTCTGTTGATCCAGTTAAGATCGCTGCGATCAATGTATGTCTTTCTTCTCTTCTTTTCTTTGTACATAAATTATTTTATCTCTTTCTCGGTTCTTATTCTCCCTACTCTATTTTAGAATTGGGAAACTCCTAGGACTCCATCTGATATCCCTAGTTTTCTAGGCCTTGCCAGTTATTATTGGAGATTCATTGAGAATTGTGCTTGGATTACTACACCTCTCATCGCTCTAATTTGTAAGAATGCTAAGTTTAGATGGAAAGATAAGTATGAAGCTGCATTCAATGAGTTGAAGTGCAAGCTTACTTCCGCACTAGTTCTTACCGTTCTAAATGGAAATGGGGGATTAACGGTATACACTGATGCCAACCGTGAAGGTTTGAGGGCAGCTCTGATGCAAGATGGGAAGGTTATCACTTATGCCAGTCGTCAGTTGAAGACTCATGAAGCCAATTATGCAGCCCATGATTTGGAATTGCTTGCCGTAGTTTTGCTTTGAAGCTTTGGAGACATCATCTATTGAGAATAAAGTTTGAGCTCTTTACGGATCATAAGTCTTTGAAATATATTTTCACCTAGAAGGACTTGAATTTGAGGCCTGTTAGATGGTTTGAAATTCTAGCTTCTTATGACCTCGACATCAACTATACCCCAGGAAAAGCTAATGTTATAGCCGATGCTTTGAGTCCGAAGAAGGCGATGTTATGTCAGCTTATTTTTTCTTCTCCTCTTATGGATCATATTATTGCTAGGCAATATGAGGATGAGATGCTTAGGCTTATTAAGGAAAATGTTCATAGCAGGGTTGGTGGTAGTAGCCACAATGGAAGTGGAGCTCAGATTGATGATAGAGGTATTTTGAGGACTAATAATCGGATTTGCATCCCGAATGTCTATGGATTGAGGCAAGAGTTACTTCGGGAAAATCATCGGTTCAGAGTTTCTATTCATCCAGGTGTGACGAAGATGTATCAGAATATGAAGAAGCTATATTGGTGGAGCGGTATGAAGCGTGATATCTCCCTTCTTGTTAGTAGATGTGCGACTTGTCAGCAGGTTAAGGCTGATCATCAGAAGACTGCTGGATTATTGCAACCCCTTGAGGTTCCTAATTGGAAATGGGAACAAGTTTCTATGGATTTTATTGATGGATCGCCGAAGATTAGGAGAGGTAATGAGAGTATTTGGGTTATTGTGGATAGATTGACCAAGGCAGCTCATTTCATTCTAGTTAGGTCCAACCGTTCTGCCTCTAGTTTGGCTGAGATTTATATGAGGGATATTGTTCGTCTTCATGGTGTTCCAGTGAGTATTGTTTGTGATAGAGACCCCATCTTTACCAATCAATTTTGGAAAGCTTTTTAGGAATCTTTAGGTACTCGTCTGAATCCGAACACTGCTTACCATCCGTAGACCGACGGTCAAACGGAAAGAGTGAATCAGATTCTGGAAAATCTTCTTCTTATGTGTATCCTTAATTATAGTGGATCTTGGGAAGGTCATCTCCATCTAGTTGAATTCACCTATAAAAACAGTTATCGGGCTAGTATCGCAATGGCTCAATTTGCTGCTCTTTATGGATGCCCTTGCAAGTCTTCATCTTGCTGGATTGAATCTAGTAATCGTTTGGTTCTTGGTCTCGATATGATTCTAGAAGCATCTAAGAAGGTTGAGGAAATTAGGAGGAAGATGAGGATTGCTCAGGATAGACAGAAGAAGTATGCTGATAGGCGTAGGAGGAGTCCGGAGTTCTCTGTTGATGATCAGGTTTTTCTTAAGGTCTCTCCATTATGAAATGTGATTTGTTTTGGTCGGAGAGGGAAGCTCGCTCCAATGTTTTGTAACGATGGATTTCATATAAATTTTAACCGATAATTAATTTAATTTTTGAATAAAATTGTGGAATTCATTGATAAATTAATGCGAGTTTCCTAAATAAATAAGTTGTGTTAAATCCTTTGTTTTATCTTGTATATATATATATTGGATTTGAATTTAAATCTTGAATAAATGGTTGAAAATTAATTATAACAATATAAACATTGAACACAAGTATGAGAATAAAAATAATTTTTGAATTTAGAATTGATGGTTAGGTTAAAAATAGAAATACAAATATATAAGATAAATTAAAAATAAAGTAACACGTAAAGTGAAATCTAATAACAAATTTAAATGGAAATTTATTTATATTATAAGTAATATTATAAAGATAAAGTGTAAGACCAAACAAAAGTATGTATTCATGTTCAAGCAAATCAAGTCTAAAAATGTAACTTGCAAAATGAAGAAAAAATTATACATGCAAGTGTGAACAGCTTGCATAAGGAGACAACATCATATATTCAAATTGAACAAGTATGTACACATAAGTATGAACACTTGAAAAGGAAAGAAAACAAATCTTAATATATACATGTATTAGCTTCCAAAGGAAGTTACTAGCATATAGATAAATAAACATATATTTGTATAAAGGCAATTAATGCCACATAACTTTAGCCACCAAGAGAAGATATCAGCCACCAAAACCAGATTTTATATCAGCCACTAAACAAAATAAATTAGCTAGTCAACATACAAAAGAAGAAAAATCTCTGGTAGATGGTACATAATGCCACCCTATTGTACAAACAAAGATATAATACCCTGTAACTTGTTTCATAAATATCAACTTCACCTCATTTCTTCTATCTGAAGCATCATTCAAACTTAAAAAAAATATATAAGCAATATCATTCAGGTTCAAAGGAAACAAAGCAAGTAAAAAGAAATAGAAAAAGGAAAAATCAATATTGCAGCTTCCAAACAACAACTCTCTGTTCCCATTTGTTTCAAGGTGAGCAAACACTTGAACTTATATAATTATCTTTTGGGTTTGCATTTGATGATCTGTAAATGAATGATATAAAAGATGCTTGCATGAATATGAACCTCTGTATAGATGTATATGCTTGTGCCTGTTAGTACACAAGTAAACATCTCTGTTGTTGTTACAGGGTGATTATTTTCTTCAAACTCAAAATCATTCTCATCAAATCATTGTAACACTTTCAGTTTTAAATCAAACAAGATGTTTAAAACCTCAAACAAGTTTTTTTTCAAAGCTTACTAAACATGTTAGTGAAATATAACTGCAGGGAACATTGTTTATAGGCAATCAAGAAAAAAGGGGATAAATTTGATTGTTATAAAAAGTTAATTCAAGATCATAACTTAAATTCCTACTGCAATTTATGATTTTTAAAACAAAAATTTAGATTTTTAGATAAGTATTTCAAGAGCAGTTCACGGTCGAACATAATTTGTTTTTTTCCATTTTCTAATGATCGATGAAATATTGGATGATGAAATTTAGTTTGAAGTTAGCTTATTGATCATAGATTTCAGGAAAATTATCAAAAAAAAATTCTATTGCGTGGATTAAGGGTACCAGGCTGGGTTAGGGTTTTTGTTCGAGTTTTGGACATATCAGAAACAAGACGAGTTAGTCTCCTAGGCTTGATCGAGCCTCTTGAAACTCTGGGAAAGGAAAAAGAGGGGTGCTGACAAGGTGTGGTCGAGGTTTGAGTGCCTCCGGTGGTTTGAGGAACGCTGGCGAACTGTTTTTGTGGTGGTGTTCGAGCTCCAGGTTTCGATCGAGACACTTATTTTCGATTTAGAGTGGATGTTGTCGAATCGAGACCTGATTTGGAGTATAGGAAGGATTCACGACTTGGCGTTGTTGGTGGAGTTCGCCAGAGCGGCGGCGCCGCCTCGTGCACGTGCACGGCGTTGATGTCGTGCCTGGGAATTTCTGGTGTGACAACTCGAGAGTAGGTGGAAGGCTAGTTACGTGAGGATGGCCACTCGAGTTGACTCGAGAAAAAAAAATGGCGAAGGATTCGGGTTCGTACTCGAGTACGTGGGCTCGTTGCCAGTTGATATTACTTGAACTAAAATGTAACTTACTGGAGAGAAAGAAAAAGGGAAAAGAAGAAGAGGGAGTGGCACGGGAAAATGGGTGAAGTACTCGAAGTGTTTCTCGAGTTAAACAGGGGAAGTCTCGGGAGATTTGTAAAAGGACTGATGTGTTTACTTGAGTATAATTTTCGAAGCTGCAGTATTAAAGGAAGATGTTAAAGTAAGGTGTTCTCAACCTTTAGACACTGTAACTTAAAAAAAAAAGACTAATTGTTTAAGTCAAGAAATTTAGCACAAGACTTAATTATTTAGTTAATACACTATCAATGTTTTTAACACTTAGTTAATACTTTAATTAAGTAATTAATTTAAGTTAAAAGTAAATTAACACTTAAGTTTGTAGCTAATAATAATTTAAAGTTAATTAATGAACCGATTTCAAAGTTAATGAAGATTTTAAATATTAATTAAGACTAATAATAATAATTAATAATAACTGATTATTTTCTGAAAGTAATTAAGAATAATTACTTTTTAATTGTAATTAGTAATGAATTAAGAAATTAATCTGTAATTTGTAGTTAATTGAGTTAATGGATTAAAGAATAATCAATTTAAAATTTTAAATAAATTCATCATTAAGAATAGTTAATTAATTTCAGAATTATAATCAACTAAGTGATCAGAGATTGATTAATTTGAAATTAAAGATTGGTTAGTTAATAATTAAGTGTTTGACTAATTTGTAATTTTAGATTGATAATTAAATAATTAAAGTTAATTAATCTGTGATTTGTTGTTAATTGAGTTAATTGATTTAGGGAAAAAATTTATTTATCATTAAAAATAGTTACGCAGTTAATTCTTTTAAATCACCTTCACTTTGAATTAAAGATGATTGATTATAGTAAAAAGTTGTATGCTGAATTGATATTTCTGTTTGTGATGATGAAACTGCGTGACGTAGTTTTCCTTATGCCGAACTGTGATTGTAATTTGTTTCTGTATATATGTAAAAAAAAACCTTTGCCTATAAAATGACATTTATATTTCGATGCGACAGGGATTCAGATTCTGGTTGGTTATCCGAAACCCACATCGAATTGTAATGATTAATCTTTGTGATTGATAAATTTATTCATTTATGAATCTGTGAATAAAGATAAGCGTTATTGATTATATCGCTTATCGATATTGATTAAATCTGTGATGATTGATGTTATGCACTATTGTGTTAAACCCCTGGACCACACTATACACACACAAATATGGATTTCACGTGGAAATCGGTTAAGTCACAGATTTTTAAAATAAGTTTTGAATTTGAATTTTTAAATTCAAATAGTTTTGGAAATAAATTAAGTCCAATATGGAAAGCTTTTGAAAAGCTGTTTTAAGAACAAAAGTTATTTTGAATAACTAATAAAGATTTGAAATTTGAATAATTCGATTCAAATTGAATTCAAAAATCTGAAATTGAATTCTATATTCACTAATTATGATTTAAAAAGAACCTTACAAGTTATACGTGTTTAAACCGTTTTTGAAGCATTATTTTGGGAATTTGAATTAACCCAAAGATTCTAACTTGTATAAATGAACTCAGATTTTTCCGAAACGAAAACTATTTGTTTTCAAATAATAAAAGCTTTCACATAAATAATGAATTTCCAATTTGTATAAAGGGGATTTCAAGTTTGAATTGAAAATGGTTTCAAGTTATGAATGAATCGTTGGAAACAGTTTTGAAAGTTATGAGATAAATCTTTGATTTAAAGATTAATGAATTAATCCAATTGAAATGGAATTGTTTTGAAATCCGGGAATAAATCTTTGTGAAACTGAATGAACTTTGTGAAATAAATCTTTTTGTTTAAAAGATTTGAAATGGTAATTGGTTTAAACCATTTGAAAGAAAGTTTTGAATCATTAAGTTGTGACTTAATTGAAATCCTATATCCATATGTTTTAAATGTTGCGCTCGCTATTCGGTTTAGCCGGGAGAGGACCTTTGTGTCGTATAACCCATTTCGAATATGTGATACGTCGTCATGGATAACATTTGAAGACCGGTGGTGAAGACCGAGTATTTGCGAGAATGATAGGATGACCTATCGATTGTCTCTGCACTGAGTTGCTCCGGTATAGAGATTCCCTAAGTGATGGGAAATTCGATCGGGATTGTGAATAACCGGATTTGCAAGGGCTTTTTTGGAAGTGCCTTCGGTTCTGTTCGAACCCGGAACAAACTTGTATGGACTGTATGTCCGACATTACATTTTGAGATATAAAGCAGATTTCTTTCAAATACACTTCTGTTGGTGGCGGAGAATTTATTCTCTTAGCTTAACACCCTTCTCCGAGACGTACGAGCTCAGAGGTTATGTAGTTGAAGGTTACAGCGATATATTCCCAACTTGGTAATGTGGCATGCTGAGTGCTGCTGATCATTGGTTGATCGAAGCATGGCTTTGTGAAAAGCGTAGCTTTGTGGACGAGACTTCGTCGAGCCTCACAAACCGGTAATGGTCGAAACAGGAATTGTTGCGGCAAGGTTTCAGGGGTAGCTTCACTAAGGTATGACCATTTCTTCTGGAAAAGGGTAGTATCATGGTATGGAGCCCAAATACTTACTCATGTGGACACACTATATTTTATTACTGTGTGATGTTGTTGGTTAGAGAGCTCTCGTATAAAGGTCCCAAAGGACCGGGGGTGGCATATCTGAGGTTTTGTATATTCCTCGGGAAGGGGGGTAGCCGGCCTTGTTTGGCAGAGATCCGGTTAGGTTCTCGGGGTGTCCCGCCAGAGGCGTTCCCATGTGGCAATAGGAAGTTCCTTAGCCTGACCATTTGTTGGAAAATCCATTCGTCCAATACGAGCCTTGTACGGTTTTATTTGTATTACCTGCCATTCACTTATGGTGGCGCCCCACTGTTTGGATGGTAGCTATAGTAGGCATAGTTCGAAATGTCTATGCTGGCTAAGATTTATATTCTACTTTCGAAATGCTTTTCCACACTTTGCACTTATAGAAATAATATCAAATGAAATTTTTCTACGTATCAAGCATGTTTGACTATCATAAGGAGAAATCTCCTCCGATTCTGCGTTTGCATTGTGTGTGTATGGAAGGCCTTATGGTAGTCTCATTTTTCAAAAAAAAAGCATTGCGATTTAAATTTTTTAAATCTTTGATTGTTTGTAAAAGACAAACTATTTTCGTTTGCTCATACCAGTCTTATGACTGACCCGGAGTTTATTGTCCCTTTCCTAAACTCTGGGTGCCCATAATTTTCCACACGGGCAGTCTAGAGTTAGGTTTTTTTTCTTCAGATAGTTATGTTTAGTAGATTATCTAGAGCTAGTTCAGTTTTTGGATCACACCAGCATTTGCTTATCTTGGTGGAATATTGATGGTGGATCGAGCTAGGAGTTTTGGAGCTTTTTCGTTGGAGCTTTTGGATCAGAGTTGCAGTATTGGATATCTGTGAAGACTTATATCATATTGTATCGTGTTCCGCTGTATTCTGTGTTGTATATTCTCTGATGTTGATGATTATCATTGTATCAAATTGATGTATCAGATATTGTATTTAGGTTATATCAGTGATATCATCTTGTTTTTCCGCTGTGTTATTTATCATCTAATGGGTGTTGCAAGCTCCCGCGATACGAATTTGATGTTGTTATCGGACATCGAGTTCGGGTCGTGAAAGATTGGTATCAGAGCTAAAGGTTGAGTAAGAACTTTAGCTACGGAGTGTAACACCTTAGATGGCTCATTAGAGATAGGGTGAAGTATACCCTAGAATGAGTACAACCAGTGGAACAAAATCCAAATTTCTTAATCTATTCTTTTTATCTGTTGTTATTCTCTAGGATATTTCGTCCGAATGCCTAAATCGGATTTCCTACTATTTACAGATAGTAAGAATGAGTGGAAGAAGAGGACGAAATAGGAGACAGGAAGGTACCACTTCAGCTGGCCAAAACCCTGCAACGACAGATATTCCCATTCAATCTCAATCAAATTTGGCTGATCTACATCGAAGTTTTTCTAGACTTGGTGGAAAGCCATTCACTGGCAAAGAAACTGTTATCGAAGCACAAGCCTGGATTCGATTGTGTGAAAAGATTTTCAAAGGACTAAAGTTAGAAGATGATCAGATGCGACTGATAGCTTCTTGGCAACTCCAGGAAGATGCTTTAATTTGGTGGGAAACAGTTACCGTGAATGAGTCGGCAGATGAATTTACTTGGAGTCGTTTCAAGGAAGTGTTCGAGCAGCGATATATGCCGTCTGCTGGTATCTCTAGAATGTACCAAGAGTTTATGGATTTAAAGCAAGGAAGTTTACCATTTTAGGAATACTTGAACAAATTCATTGAATTATCACGATTTGGTCCGGAATTGGTGAATACACCGTTAAAGAAGAATGAAAAGTTTATTCGGGGAATGAACAAGGAATTTCATGAACGGATGACTACTCACGTCAAGGAATATTTTTCTGAATTGATTGATATGGGCTATAGATATGATACTCTGGATAAGTAAGAAGATCCAGAGAAGAATGGAAGTACAAGTAAATTGAATTGGAGAAAAAGAAAGTTTGGTGGAAAGAAATCGAAGAAAAATAAAGGAAAGAAGAGTATACTGAAGAAAAAGAAGGATGTTACTTGTCTCAATTGTTTGGAAAAAGGTCATACTCGGATAAATGTAAGAATTCTTGGAAGCCAGGTTTGAGAGAGCCATTTATGAGGCCAGATCAGGAATCTACAGGGTGTTATTATCGCCGCAAGCCAGGACATAGGATCAACAACTGTCCAGCAAAGAAGCAACTCTAGAAAAGAGAGTTGTATGCAATCAGAGACGATTCTTCAACCTCAAAAAGCTGATTAAGGAAAAGGAATTTTATACAGTAATCTTCTCGTTTACGATTAAATTGATCGAATTTTGTTCGACAAGAGAACTGTCCATAGTTTTATTTCTCAGCAAATCGTAAACGAGTTAAATCTTGAATCTGAGATTGTAATCGAATCTATTTCTGTCTATTTCATTGGGTGTAACAACCCGCATATTTGGAAATTTTATATTTAAATATTTTATTTAAATATTTTATCAATACTCGGAATTTAGTCCGAAAAGCTACTTTTTGCATACGGTCGAATTAGGACTCGGTACCACTCCCATTGAGTTTAAAATGCCGTTTGCGACCTTTTTGAGTATAAGCTTCGATATGTTTGGAGAAAGTTGATTTTTGCTACTTTTCACTTTGGGTTTGGGTTTGAGCTCAGCCCTATGTTTAACTTACACTCAAATCTGAGCCACTCTTCCCCATTCACCCTCATTTTCTTCTCTTTTCAGTTCTAAGACAATAATGGTGGGAGAGATTGGAAATTAAAACTCCAAAACCCTAGTTTTCTCTTGCAAATCAACTCTTGCTCCAAACTAATAGAAGAACCCATTGGTAAGCTTCTCTTCTTCTTCTCCAACTTATTCTCTTACCAATTTCAGAAATTCCTAAACCTAATTTTGAGAATGTTCTTGTTTTGACCATAGATTCGAGCTCATTTGGGTTGTGTTGAAGAGAGGTTGATTCTCCATTTGCTTTCAAGCTTCTTCTTGTTTGATTTTGTAAAAAGGTGAGATTTTTATCTCACATCTATGCTTATAATTATCTTCGATTGTTAGGTATGAATTCCTAATACTTATTCGTGTGCAATTGCTTTTGGTTTGGATTGATTTGGTGAATATTCCAATTTTTGGTGTTTTGGGTTCAATCCTTTAAAAATCATAACTTTGATGTTTGAACATATGTTTGGTGATGCATCGAGGAGCATATAGGGCCGGGTAGTTGATTGGCATAATCCCTTAGTGCCGTTGCTCGAGAGAATGCAATTTGGTGGAGGTTGGACCTCAATTGGATTGACTGGGAGGGGACTGACAACAGGTCCGGTCGACCGAGCCCTGTAGCCGGCCGACCGACCTACTGCCAAGTGCATAAGCACTTTTCTGTTTTAGGGTTCGGTCGACCGAGTACAGGGTTCGGCCGACCGACCTGCTTCCCGAGGACTTTCGAGAACAGGGTCCGGTCGACCGAGCTCTGTAGCCGGCCGACCGACCTAGTGCATTTTTGCCTATTTCGCCCAGTTGTTTGAATTTCCAACTTTAATCGATTCGTGTTGTTTCCTATGTGTTGTTATCATTTGTTATGACTTTGATGACTCCTTTTTAGGGATTTTTGAATATCCATTTTGATGGATTCTTTATCGGTTTCGTTGGATTTTTATTCACATCTTCGTATGTGAATTTTAGTGATAGATTGTTCCTACAATCTTCTTTGTGTTTTGTCACTTTAAAAATATAAAGGTTTTCTATACTAGTAGTAAATATCAAAACTCTTTCTTCAAACGACTTCAATACTATTTTAATACCAAATTCGTTTATAAAACCGTTTTCCAATCTATTAGTATATATAAACCTTTACCTCACTCGTATGAGAAATCTAATTAAACGACTTAGTAAAACAAGTGGTATGAAACGCTTGCGTTCACTTTGTCGGTTAATTCTTGGACTTGTTCGATTGAATCCCTTGTGACAATTTTATAGTGGAGATCTACAGTTTGTTCGTAAATGTTTAAGTTAAGCAAGTGGTTATGGGACATGAAGCTAAACTCATATATTTACTAGCTTAGTGTAATTGACACTTCTCGTTGATCATGACGATCATCTTTGTGATTTAGACTAGCAATGTGCGATGTCTCTTTGTTTGCGAGGGAGACTAAACCCCGTTTTGTGGAGTTTCGACTCAATTTGGTGGGGTAGCAACCCATGGTCTTCGGGCCGTTTGTGGAGCTTCGGCTCAATTTGTGATGATTAGCAACCATGGAATTAGCGTTCCGTTTGTGGTACACGTGTTGGCGAGCTTTATGTTCCCGTTTGTGATAGCACCTTTGTGATTTCTGGATTTCTTGAGATGATTTCTAGAATTTGTGTTTCACCAATTTTCGTGATTTCCATTGATAAGCTATATCGATATTTGTGTATTGGTGAATTTGTGTGTCATTGACTTTTGTGATTTCTGGATTTCTTGAGATGATTTCTAGAATTTGTGTTTCACCAATTTTCGTGATTTCCATCGATAAGCTATATCGATATTTGTGTATTGGTGAATTTGTGTGTCATTGACTTTTGTGATTGGCATTGATATAATACGTCATTTATTATGGTTTGGTGAACGAAATGAGGAGTATGACATTTCTTTGATTCTTGTGTAGATTTGGTGATATTGATTAATCTCTCGTTGATTGTCAATTACTTATATACATCACAGCTTGGCATTGTGATTATTATGTGTTTAGTCATATCTCTGATTCTATATCGTTTCATCTGATATTTATAGTTAGACTGATCCGTTTATTATTTTCTTATGAAATAATACTCGGGTCAGACCGAGATGTTACAGGTGCTTCTGCTTGACTTCTCTCCAGGGATCCATTACTCTGACCTTTTGCTTACTACTTAGATTAGTAGTTTTTGTTGTATACACTTGAGATATAGACTCATTGTTGTATTCTTTTGTATAGCACGTGTTGCTATTCTTTTGTATTATTTTTGGACCTTTTTGACCACTACTCTGATATACACTTCCATGTGTTAATTATATATTCATATCTTCTTCCGCCTTTGTGATATGAATTATCTGTGACTGATTTATGTTATGTTTATTTTTGTATTTCTTTCCGAAGATTAATATAGCCACTGTGTAGTAGCTTTGTGTTTGTATCGGTATGTCGGATTTCCTCTTGAAATAAAATGCATGTTATACTATCTGACATATCGGTGTTCACGCAAAACAATTACATGGATGGTCGCTCCTCAACAGCCTTATTCTCCGTGCTAGTTGACAGCATTACACCGTAGTGTTCTTGGCTAGCGTGGGTATAGAGGTGGGGCGTCACAGTTTGGTATCGGAGCCAAACTTCGGAACAATATGGAATATTATAACAAGGATCATCGTCCTAAGTCCATCTTAGGAGTCGTGCTTTAGGATTTTATTCGGGTCTTCGTACTGTCCTATCCTATTTTCTTTTATGATTCCTTGTTTTATCTATCAAGAATTGCTTGATATTGAATTTGGTGAATAACCTTTTTCTTCTTCTTCTTTCTTTCTAAAGGAAGAGAAATGTCTAGACCAGGCCGTCCCAGAGCTGGACCATCTGGTGTTCCACCCCAAGATGGAGTTTTTATGACTGCTCAACAGCTTCTTGATTTAGTGACGAATGCTCAAGCAGCTGGGGCTAACCCGGAACCTACTCACCCAAAGTCGGGATTTGCACGCTTGTGTAGCGATTACAATAATTTGGGTGGGAGCCATTTAAAGGTTCCGAAACTGTTATTGAAGTACAGGCTTGGCTAAGGTCATGCGATCGAATCTTTTCTCGCATGAATCTTATTGACCTTCACCGAGTTTAGGTGGCCTCTAGTATGCTCCGAGAAAGAGCATTGGACTGGTACGAGCTTCTTATTTCTGAGATTAATGAAGCGGATCTCACCTGGGAGCAATTCCGGGAACGCTTCGAGTTGAAATTCGTACCAGAAGCTGAGAAAGTGACATTGGCTCGACGATTTATAGACCTTGTTCAAGGTGAGTCCTCCGTGACTGATTACGTCGCCTCCTTCGAGTCGCTTTCCAAATATGGGGTTGAATACATCAACACCCCTTTGAAGAAGAACCAGAGGTTCGTCTATGGCTTAAGCAAAAATCTCAAGAAGCCATTACTTCTAAAATTAGAAGTTTCTTTCGACCAACTCGTTGATATCGCTTTTCGTCTTGAAGAGGCGGATAAGGAGAATGATGTTGAAGTGGTGGGTTCCAAACCAAACTTCAACAACAAGAAGAGACCAAACAAATTCAAAGGCCCCTATCCTAATAAGAAAGGGAAGCAAGCAACCTCCGTGGCAAAGACTTCTTCCTTTGGTCGTGGGGAATGCTATAATTGTGGTTCGAAGGACCATAATGCGAACAAATGCCCAAAGTCTCTCTCTTGTCGCTACTGCAAAGTTCCCGGTCATGTTATATCCTCATGCCCCAAGCTTCAGGGCAGGAAAGAGGGAAATCTTAATGTTGCTCAAGCCCCTGGCAACACATCTCGTGGCCAAGGTATTTCTCATTCTATTCTGGATGGAATTATTTTATTTCGTGATCATCCTATTCGAGTTCCTTTTGATACGGGTGCGTCCCATTCTTTTATATCAAAAGAACTTGTTGATACTTTTTCTTTGGATGTTTTGTGTTTAACGACTTCTTTGAGAATTGCGAATCCGGTTGGTGGATCCGCGACAATCAGTTTATTGTGTAAAGATGTCGAGATTATTTTGTGTGAATTTTCTTTCCGAGCCGATTTGCATGTCATGCGATATTTAGGCTTTGGAATGATTTTGGGAATGGATTGGCTTAACCGTTATGAAGCTCATATCCTATGTCCTGAGCGGACTATTCATCTTCGACATCCTCAATCTGTTAAGCAGATTTCTATTAATCTTAAAGATTCAGATTCCAGTTTGGTTGCATCTTTATATTCTTTAAATCCTCGTGATGACGATGAGGGTGATATTATTTCTCTTATTCACGTCGTTCGTGAATTTTCCGACATATTCGAGCCCGTTTTAGGATTACCACCTAAGCGAGCAATTGAGTTCAGAATTAATCTTATTCCTAGAGCTCAATCTATCACTCGTCCTCCGTATCGTATGTCCAATAAAGAAAACGAGGAGATGCGTAAACAATTATCCGAATTAGAGACGAAGCAATTTATTCGCTCTAGTTCCTCGCCTTGGGGAGCTTCTGCTATTTTTGTGAAGAAATCCGATGGAACACTTAGGCTTTGCGTCGACTACCGCAAGCTTAATGATCTTACTATCAAAAATAAATATCCTTTACCTCGGATTGATGATCTATTCGATCAACTTACTGGTGCTAGAGTCTTTTCACAATTAGACTTAGCCACAGGATTTCATCAGCTTCGTATTGCAGAGGATAGTATTCCTTTGACATCGATCCGTACTCGTTATGGATCTTATGAATGGCTTGTCATGCCATTTGGTTTGACGAATGCTCCGGCGTATTTCGTTGACCTTATGAATAGAGTTTTCAAAGACTTTCTCGACCGGTTTGTTCTCATCTTTATCGATGATATTCTTGTGTATTCTAAAACCGAGGAGGAGCATGAAAAACATCTTCGGATTGTGTTGGAAACTCTTAGGAGTAATCAATTAAAGGCAAAATTTTCTAAATGCCACTTTTGGCAATCTCGTGTGAAGTTTCTCGGTCATATTATTTCCGAATCCGGAATTTCCGTGGATCCTTCAAAGATTGAAGCGATTCAAGATTGGAAGAGACTGGAGAGTGTGACAGAGATTCGTAGTTTTCTCGGATTGACGGGCTATTACCGTCGTTTTATTAAAGACTTTTCTAAGATTGCCATGCCTCTCACTAGCTTAACGAAGAAAGGTATTAAATACATTTGGTCGGACAAATGTGAAGCTTCTTTTCAGAAATTAAAAGAACTTCTTTCTGATGCTCCTATTCTCGTTATTCCCGAGGGGAATCAAGATTTTGTTGTTTATACCGATGCTGGTCGCGTTGGTTTGGGTGCCGTTCTTATGCAAAGAGAACGAGTTATTGCTTATGCTTCTAGGCAATTGAAGCCTGTTGAGACTAGATATGCCACTCATGATTTAGAGCTCGCGGCTATTGTTTTCGCCCTTCGTATTTGGCGTCATTATCTTTTAGGAGAGAAATTTGTTCTTTATACCGATCATAAGTACTTGAAGTATTTATTTTCTCAAAAGGAACTTAATTTACGTCAACAACGTTGGCTCGAGTTCCTTGCTCCTTATGATCTTGATATTCTTTATACACCCGGTAAGGGTAATCGTGTCGCCGATGCTCTTAGCCGTAAACAACAAGCTGTTGTTTCTATGATGATATCCGAATGGAACGATCTCGAGATCTTATCCACTTGTGAGATTCGAGACCGCGTATCCGATTTATGTTCATCTCTTGTTTTATGTAGCCTTGAGGCTCATCCTTCTCTTTTAGACCACATTCTTGAAGCTCAAAGGCTAGATCCCGAAATGGCTCTTCTTGGCCAAAATATTAGGGATAAAATTGATTTTGAAGGATAGAAAGAATTTATATCGATTCTCGTGGCGGCATTCGAAAATTTGGTAGACTTATTGTGCCAAATATTAGTGATCTTCGTAAAGATATTTTAGAAGATTCCCATCATTCTAAATTTACCATTCATCCTGGTAGTAGTAAAATGTACGCGGATATGAAGCGACTTTATTATTGGGAGGGAATAAAACTTGACATCGCTAACTTCGTTAAGCGTTGCATGACTTGCCAACTCGTTAAGGCCGAGCATCAAAGGCCCGGTGGGTTATTGCAACCTTTAGAAATTCCAATTTGGAAGTGGGACAATATTTCCATGGATTTTATAGATGGCCTTCCCCGTTCTCGTTCGGGTCATGATAGCTTATGGGTGATTGTTGATAGGCTTACTAAATCTGCCCATTTTATTCCCGTTCGGTCTAACCGAACCGTTCCTCTTTCGGCCAAGCTCTTTGTCAAAGAGATTGTTAAATTGCATGGGGTTCCTACTTCTATTGTTAGCGATCGTGATCCATTGTTTACTAGTGGATTTTGGAAGAGTCTTCAAAAAGCTTTGGGAACGAAGCTCAATTTTAGCACCGCTTATCATCCCCAGTCCGATGGACAAACTGATTGTGTGAATCAAACTCTTGAAGATCTTCTTCGTGCATGTGTGCTTGATTTTGGGGGAAGTTGGGAAGATTATATTTCACTTGTTGAATTTTCCTATAATAACAGCTTCCAATCTAGTATTGGTATGGCACCTTTCGAGGCACTCTATGGAAGGCCATGCCGATCTCCTTCTTGTTGGCTTGAGGCCGGTGAGAAGCTGGTTTTAGGTCCAAATTTTATTCGTGATTCCACAGAAAAGATTGATCTTATTCGTCATAGGATGAAAGAAGCCCAGAGTAGACAAAAATCCTATGCCGATAACCGGAGAAGGAGGTTAGAATTTTCTGTGGGAGATCTTGTGTTCATTCGTGTTTCACCTATGAAAGGTGTTGTACGTTTCAGTCGATCGGGAAAATTGGCGCCTTGATATATTGGGCCATTTCCTATCACTGAACGTATTGGTTCCATGGCTTATCGCCTTTTATTACCAGCTCAATTTTCTGCTATCTATGACGTGTTTCACGTTTCTCAACTTCGGAAATGTCTTCGAGATTTCGATTCTATTCTTGAGCCCGGTGTTGTGGAAGAGATTGAAGTTTCACCTAATTTAACTTATGAGCAACATCCTATTCGTATCATTGCTTCGGAGGTCAAACGACTTCGAAATAAAGATGTTCCGCTTGTTAAAGTTCAATGGTCTTCAAATCCTAAGGATTGTTCTTGGGAATCTAGAGAGTACATCAAGCGAACACATCCGGACTTACTTTCTCATGCTCTTTGAGGTGAACTTCTTATTTCAAATTTCTTTTGTGTTGAATATGCTTTTATGGTTGTTACTACATATCTTCTTCTTAAATATTGCGAGGACGCAATTTCTTTAAAGAGGGGAGTCTGTAACAACCAGCATATTTGGAAATTTTATATTTAAATATTTTATTTAAATATTTTATCAATACTCGGAATTTAATCCGAAAAGCTACTTTTTGCATACGGTCGAATTAGGACTCGGGACCACTCCCATTGAGTTTAAAATGCCATTTGCGACCTTTTTGAGTATAAGCTTCGATATGTTTGGAGAAGGTTGATTTTTGCTACTTTTCACTTTGGGTTTGGGTTTGGGCTCAGCCCTATGTTTAACTTACACTCAAATTTGAGCCACTCTTCCCCATTCACCCTCATTTTCTTCTCTTTTCAGTTCTAAGGCAATAATGGTGGGAGAGATTGGAAATTAAAACTCCAAAACCCTAGTTTTCTCTTGCAAATCAACTCTTGCTCCAAACTAATAGAAGAACCCATTGGTAAGCTTCTCTTCTTCTTCTCCAACTTATTCTCTTACCAATTTCAGAAATTCCTAAACCTAATTTTGGAAATGTTCTTGTTTTGAGCATAGATTCGAGCTCATTTGGGTTGTGTTGAAGAGAGGTTGATTCTCCATTTGCTTTCAAGCTTCTTCTTGTTTGATTTTGTAAAAAGGTGAGATTTTTATCTCACATCTATGCTTATAATTATCTTCGATTGTTAGGTATGAATTCCTAACACTTATTCGTGTGCAATTGCTTTTGGTTTGGATTGATTTGGTGAATATTCCAATTTTTGGTGTTTAGGGTTCAATCCTTTAAAAATCATAACTTTGATGTTTGAACATGTGTTTGGTGATGCATCGAGGAGCATATAGGGCCGGGTAGTTGATTGGCATAATCCCTTAGTGCCGTTGCTCGAGAGAATGCAATTTGGTGGAGGTTGGACCTCAATTGGATGGATTGGGAGGGGACTGGCAACAGGTCCGGTCGACCGAGCCCTGTAGCCGGCCGACCGACCTGCTGCCAAGTGCATAAGCACTTTTCTGTTTTAGGGTTCGGTCGACCGAGTACAGGGTTCGGCCGACCGACCTGCTTCCCGAGGACTTCCGAGAACAGGGTCCGGTCGACCGAGCTCTGTAGCCGGCCGACCGACCTGGTGCATTTTTGCCTATTTCGCCTAGTTGTTTGAATTTTCAACTTTAATCGACTCGTGTTGTTTCCTATGTGTTGTTATCATTTGTTATGACTTTGATGACTCCTTTGTAGGGATTTTTGAATATCCATTTTGTTGGATTCTTTATCGGTTTCGTTGGATTTTTATTCACATCTTCGTATGTGAATTTTAGTGATTGATTGTTCCTACAATCTTCTTTGTGTTTTGTCACTTTAAAAATATAAAGGTTTTCTATACTAGTAGTAAATATCAAAACTCTTTCCTCAAACGATTTCAATACTATTTTAATACCAAATTCGTTTATAAAACCGTTTTCCAATCTATTAGTATATATAAACCTTTACCTCACTCGTATGAGAAATCTAATTAAACGACTTAGTAAAACAAGTGGTATGAAACGCTTGCGTTCACTTTGTCGGTCAATTCTTGGACTTGTTCGATTGAATCCCTTGTGACAATTTTATAGTGGAGATCTACAGTTTGTTCGTAAATATTTAAGTTAAGCAAGTGGTTATGGGACATGAAGCTAAACTCATATATTTACTAGCTTAGTATAATTGACACTTCTCGTTGATCATGACGATCATCTTTGTGATTTAGACTAGCAATGTGCGATGTCTCTTTGTTTGCGAGGGAGACTAAACCCCGTTTTATGGAGTTTCGACTCAATTTGGTGGGGTAGCAACCCATGGTCTTCGGGCCGTTTGTGGAGCTTCGGCTCAATTTGTAATGGTTAGCAACCATGGAATTAGCGTTCCGTTTGTGATACACGTGTTGGCGAGCTTTATGCTACCGTTTGTGATAGGCCTCCCCCCTTTGTGATTTCTGGATTTCTTGAGATGATTTCTAGAATTTGTGTTTCACCAATTTTCGTGATTTCCATCGATAAGCTATATCGATATTTGTGCATTGGTGAATTTGTGCGTCATTGACTTTTGTGATTTCTGGATTTCTTGAGATGATTTCTAGAATTTGTGTTTCACCAATTTTCGTGATCTCCATCGATAGGCTATATCGATATTTGTGTATTGGTGAATTTGTGTGTCATTGACTTTTGTGATTGGCATTGATATAATACGTCATTTATTGTGGTTTGGTGAACGAAATGAGGAGTATGACATTTCTTTGATTCTTGTGTAGATGTGGTGATATTGATTAATCTCTCGTTGATTGTCAATTACTTATATATATCACAGCTTGGCATTGTGATTATTATGTGTTTAGTCATATCTCTGATTCTACATCGTTTCATCTGATATTTATAGTTAGACTGATCCATTTATTATTTTCTTATTAAATAATACTCGGATCAGACCGAGATGTTACAGGTGCTTCTGCTTGACTTCTCTCCAGGGATCCATTACTCTGACCTTTTGCTTACTACTTAGATTAGTAGTTTTTGTTGTATACACTTGAGATATAGACTCATTGTTGTATTCTTTTGTATAGCACGTGTTTCTATTCTTTTGTATTATTTGTGGATCTTTTTGACCACTACTCCGATATACACTTCCATGTGTTAATTATATATTCATATCTTCTTCCGCCTTTGTGATATGAATTATCTGTGACTGATTTATGTTATGTTTATTTCTGTATTTGTTTTCGAAGATTAATATAGCCACTGTGTAGTAGCTTTGTGTTTGTATCGGTATGTCGGATTTCCTCTTGAAATAAATTGCATGTTATACTATCTGACATATCGGTGCTCGCGCAAAACAATTACATGGATGGTCGCTCCTCAACAGCCTTATTCTCCGTGCTAGTTGACAGCATTACACCGTAGTGTTCTTGGCTAGCGTGGATATAGAGGTGGGGCGTCACATTGGGTTTCGATATAATCTATGAACGGTTAGTTATTCCTTCGAACTAACCAATACCCATGTATACTTCGTAGATAAGATAACCCAGTTGTTTCGTAGTTGATTGAGTTTGTTCTCATATTTATTGTGGATATTCTGATTTGGTAAGCCAAATGCAGAATTGATATCCAGATTGATTTGGAAAGATATTTCTCTATCTTTCATCTATCGTTGTTATCACCTTGGCAAATTTCGGGGACGAAATTTCTTAAGGAGGGGAGCCTGTAACGATGGATTTTATATAAATTTTAACCGATAATTAATTTAATTTTTGAATAAAATTGTGGAATTCATTGATAAATTAATGCGAGTTTCCTAAATAAATAAGTTGTGTTAAATCATTTGTTTTATCTTGTATATATATATATATATATATATTGGATTTGAATTTAAATCTTGAATAAATGTTTGAAAATGAATTATAACAATATAAACATTAAAGACAAGTATGAGAATAAAAATAATTTTTGAATTTAGAATTGATGGTTGGGTTAAAAATAGAAATACAAATATATAAGATAAATTAAAAATAAAGTAACACGTAAAGTGAAATCTAATAACAAATTTAAATGGAAATTTATTTATATTATAAGTAATATTATAAAGATGAAGTGTAAGACCAAACAAAAGTATGTGTTCATGTTCAAGCAAATCAAGTCTAAAAATGTAACTTGCAAAATGAAGAAAAAATTATACATGCAAGTGTGAACAGCTTGCATAAGGAGACAACATCATATATTCAAATTGAACAAGTATGTACACATAAGTATGAACACTTGAAAAAGAAAGAAAACAAAGCTTAATATATACATGTATTAGCTTCCAAAGGAAGTTACTAGCATATAGATAAATAAACATATATTTGTACAAAGGCAATTAGGGCCACATAACTTTAGCCACCAAGAGAAGATATCAGCCACCAAAACCAGATTTTATATCAGCCAATAAACAAAATAAATTAGCTAGTCAATATACTCTCTGGTAGATGGTACATAATGCCACCCTATTGTACAAACAAAGATATAATACCCTGTAACTTGTTTCATAAATATCAACTTCACCTCATTTCGTCCATCTGAAGCATCATTCAAACTTAAAAAAAATATAAGCAATATCATTCAAGTTCAAAGGAAACAAAGCAAGTAAAAAGAAAAAGAAAAAGGAAAAATCAATATTGCAGCTTCCAAACAACAACTCTCTGTTCCCATTTGTTTCAAGGTGAGCAAACACTTGAACTTATATAATTATCTTTTGGGTTTGCATTTGATGATCTGTAAATGAATGATATAAAAGATGCTTGCATGAATATGAACCTCTGTAAAGATGTATATGCTTGTGCCTGTTAGCACACAAGTAAACATCTCTGTTGTTGTTACAGGGCGATTATTTTCTTCAAACTCAAAATCATTCTCATCAAATCATTGTAACACTTTCAGTTTTAAATCAAACAAGATGTTTAAAACCTCAAACAAGTTTTTTTTCAAAGCTTACTAAATATGTTAGTGAAATATAACTGCAGGGAACATTGTTTACAGGCAATCAAGAAAAAAGGGGATAAATTTGATTGTTATAAAAAGTTAATTCAAGATCATAACTTAAATTCCTACTGCAATTTATTATTTTTAAAACAAAAATTTATAATTTTAGATAAGTATTTCAAGAGCAGTTCACGGTCGAACATACTTTGTTTTTTCCATTTTCTAATGATCGATGAAATATTGGATGATGAAATTTAGTTTGAAGTTAGCTTATTGATAATAGATTTCAGGAAAATTATCAAAAAAAAATTCTGTTGCGTGGATTAAGGGTACGAGGCTGGGTTAGGGTTTTTGTTCGAGTTCTGGACATATCAGAAACAAGACGAGTTAGTCTCCTAGGTTTGATCGAGCCTCTTGAAACTCTGGAAAGGAAAGAGAGGGGTGCTGACAAGGTGTGGTCGAGGTTTGAGTGCCTCCGGTGGTTTGAGGAACGCTGGCGAACTGTTTTTGTGGTGGTGTTCGAGCTCCAGGTTTCGATCGAGACACTTATTTTCGATTTAGAGTGGATGTTGTCGAATCGAGACCTGATTTGGAGTATAGGAAGGATTCGCGACTTGGCGTTGTTGGTGGAGTTCGCCAGAGAGGCGGCGCCGCCTCGCGCACGTGCACGGCGTTGATGTCGTGGCTGGGAATTTCTGGTGTGACAACTCGAGAGTAGGTGGAAGGCTAGTTACGTTAGGATGGGCACTCGAGTTGACTCGAGAAAAAAAAATGGCGAAGGCTTCGGGTTCGTACTCGAGTACGTGGGCTCGTTGCCAGTTGATATTACTTGAACTAAAATGTAACTTACTGGAGAGAAAGAAAAAGGGAGAAGAAGAAGAGGGAGTGGCACGGGAAAATGGGTGAAGTACTCGAAGTGTTTCTTGAGTTAAACTGGGGAAGTCTCGGGAGATTTGTAAAAGGACTGATGTGTTTACTCGAGTATAATTTTCAGAGCTGTAGTATTAAAGGAAGATGTTAAAGTAAGGTGTTCTCAACCTTTAGACACTGTAACTTAAAAAAAAGACTAATTGTTTAAGTCAAGAAATTTAGCACAAGACTTAATTATTTAGTTAATACACTATCAATGTTTTTAACACTTAGTTAATACTTTAATTAAGTAATTAATTTAAGTTAAAAGTAAATTATTAATTAAGTTTGTAGCTAATAATAATTTAAAGTTAATTAATGAACCGATTTCAAAGTTAATGAAGATTTTAAACATTAATTAAGACTAATAATAATAATTAATATTAATGGATTATTTTCTGAAAGTAATTAAGAATAATTACTTTTTAATTGTAATTAGTAATGAATTAAGAAATTAATCTGTAATTTGTAGTTAATTGAGTTAATGGATTAAAGAATAATCAATTTAAAATTTTAAATAAATCCATCATTAAGAATAGTTAATTAATTTCAGAATTGTAATTAACTAAGTGATCAGAGATTGATTAATTTGAAATTAAAGATTGGTTAGTTAATAATTAAGTGTTTGACTAATTTTTAATTTCAGATTGATAATTAAATAGTTAAAGTTAATTAATCTGTAATTTGTAGTTAATTGAGTTAATTGATTTAGGGAAAAAAATTATTTATCATTAAAAATAGTTACGCAGTTAATTCTTTTAAATTACCTTCACTTTGAATTAAAGATGATTGACTATAGTCAAAAGTTGTATGCTGAATTGATATTTCTGTTTGTGATGATGATACTGCGTGATGTAGTTTTCCTTATGCTGAACTGTGATTGTAATTTGTTTCTGTATATATGTAAAAAAAAACCGTTGCCTACAAGACAACATTTATATTTCGATGCGACAGGGATTCGGATTCTGGTTGGTTATCTGAAACCCACATCGAATTGTAATGATTAATCTTTGTGATTGATAAATTTATTTATTTATGAATCTGTGAATAAAGATAAGCGTTATTGATTATATCGCTTATCGATATTGATAAAATCTGTGATGATTGATGTTATGCACTATTGTGTTAAACCCCTGGACCACACTATACACACACAAATATGGATTTCACGTGGAAATGGTTAAGTCACAGATTTTTAAATAAGTTTTGAATTTGAATTTTTAAATTCAAATAGTTTTGGAAATAAATTAAGTCCAATACGGAAAGCTTTTGAAAAGCTGTTTTAAGAATAAAAGTTATTTTGAATAACTAATAAAGATTTGAAATTTGAATAATTCGATTCAAATTGAATTCAAAAATCTGAAATTGAATTCTATATTCACTAATTATGATTTAAAAAGAACCTTACAAGTTATACGTGTTTAAACCGTTTTTGAAGCATTATTTTGGGAATTTGAATTAACCCAAAGATTCTAACTTGTATAAATGAAATCAGATTTTTACGAAACGAAAACTATTTGTTTTCAAATAATAAAAGCTTTCACATAAATAATGAATTTCCAATTTGTATAAAGGGGATTTCAAGTTTGAATTGAAAATGGTTTCAAGTTACGAATGAATCATTGGAAACAGTTTTGAAAGCTATGAGATAAATCTTTGATTTAAAGATTAATGAATTAATCCAATTGAAATGGAATTGTTTTGAAATCCGGGAATAAATCTTTGTGAAACTGAGTGAACTTTGTGAAATAAATCTTTTTGTTTAAAACATTTGAAACGGTAATTGGTTTAAACCATTTGAAAGAAAGTTTTGAATCATTAAGTTGTGACTTAATTGAAATCCTATATCCATATGTTTTAAATGTTGCGCTCACTATTCGTTTTAGCCAGGAGAGGACCTTTGTGTCAAATAACCCATTCCGAATATGTGATACGTCGTTATGGATAGCATTTGAAGACCGGTGGTGAAGACCGAGTATTTGCGAGAATGATAGGATGACCTATCGATTGTCTCTGCACTGAGTTGCTCCGGTATAGAGATTCCCTAAGTGATGGGAAGTCCGATCGGGATTGTGAATACCCGGATTTGCAAGGGCTTCTTTGGAAGTGCCTTCGGTTCTGTTCGAACCCGGAACAGACTTGAATGGACTGTATGTCTGGCATTACATTTTGAGATATAAAGCAGATTTCTTTCAAATACATTTCTGTTGGTGGCGGAGAATTTATTCTCTTAGCTTAACACCCTTCTCTGAGACGTACGAGCTCAGAGGTTATGTAGTTGAAGGTTATCAGCGATATATTCCCAACTTGGTAATGTGGCATGCTGAGTGCTGCTGATCATTGGTTGATCGAAGCATGGCTTTGTGAAAATAGTAGCTTTGTGGACGAGACTTCGTCGAGCCTCACAAACCGGTAATGGTCGAAACAGGAATTGTTGCGGCAAGGTTTCAGGGGTAGCTTCCCTAGGGTATGACCATTTCTTCTGGAAAAGGGTAGTATCATGGTATGGACCCAAATACTTACTCATGTGGACACACTATATTTTATTACCGTGTGATGTTGTTGTATAGAGAGCTCTCGTATAAAGGTCCCAAAGGACCGGGGGTTGCATATCTGAGGTTTTGTATATTCCCCGGGAAGGGGGGTAGCTCGCCTTGTTTGGCAGAGATCCGGTTAGGTTATTGGGGCGTCCCGCCAGAGGCGTTCCCATGTGGCAATAGGAAGTTCCTTAGCCTTACCATTTGTTGGAAAATCCCTTCGTCCAATACGAGCCTTGTACGGTTTTAGTTGTATTACCTGCCATTCACTTATGGTGGCGCCCCACTGTTTGGATGGTAGCTATCGTAGGCATAGTTCGAAATGTCTATGCTGGCTAAGATTTATATTCTACTTTCGAAATGCTTTTCCACACTTTGCACTTATAGAAATAATATAAAATGAAATTTTTCTACGTATCAAGCATTTTTGACTATCATAAGGAGAAATCTCCTCCGATTCTGCGTTTGCATTGTGTGTGTGTGTGTGGAAGGCCTTATGGTAGTCTCATTTTTCAAAAAAAAGCATTACGATTTAAATTTTTTAAATCTTTGATTGTTTTTAAAAGACAAACTGTTTTCGTTTGCTCATACCAGTCTCATGACTGACCCGGAGTTTATTGTCCCTTTCCTAAACTCTGGGTGCCCATAATTTTCCACACGGGCAGTCTAGAGTTAGGTTTTTTTTTTCTTCAGATAGTTAGGTTTAGTAGATTATCTAGAGCTAGTTTAGTTTTTGGATCACACCTGCATTTTCTTATCTTGGTGGAATCTTGATGGTGGATCGAGCTAGGAATTTTGGAGCTTTGTCGTTGGAGCTTTTGGATCAGAGTTGCTGTATTGGATATCTGTGAAGACTTATATCATATTGTATCGTGTTCCGCTGTATTCTGTGTTGTAAATTCTCTGATGTTGATGATTATCATTGTATCAAATTGATGTATCGGATATTGTATTTAGGTTATATCAGTGATATCATCTTGTTTTTCCGCTGTGTTATTTATCATCTAATGGGTGTTGCAATCTCCCGCGATACGAGTTTGATGTTGTTATCGGACATCGAGTTCGGGTCGTGACAGGTTTATTGATCCTTTTCGCATCTTGGAGAGAATTGGTTCCTTAACTTATCGCTTGGATTTACCTCAGAAGCTTTCTGGAGTGCATAATGTGTTCCATGTTTCGCATCTTCGTCGGTATCTTCATGATCCATCTTTGATTGTCCAGCCTTCTACTCTCGAGAGTTTGGACGTTGAGCCGAATCTTACTGTCGAGAGGAAGCCACTTCATATTATCGATAGTGGTACGAAGCAACTACGAAGAAATCTGTCAACCTGGTCAAAGTGTAATGGAGCACTGATGATCGGGATTGTACTTGGGAAATAGAGGAGGGCATTCGTGCTTCGAATCAGGAATTGTTTGTTCCAGGTACTATTTGTTATCCTATTTTATCCTTATTTGTTTTCTAGGTCTCGTTCTTTTTCGAGGACGAAAAATTTTGAGTGGGGGAGAGTGTAACAACCCGCAAACTTTGAAAATATTTTAAATGAAGATTCATTTGAAACACTAAATATACTTATTTTAAAAATTGATAAACTTGGAAATTTAATGTAATATTTTGGGATTTGATGTGAAATGTTCTTCCAATCTAAAAAAATAAAGATTTTTCTTAAAATGCAAATTTTGGTTAACTTTGGTCAAAGTTTAACTTTCTGTGAAAAGATTAAAATTTGAATTTTGAACCTTTACTTCTTTTTTATGAAGCTGGATTTAATTCTAACATTTTCTTTGTTTTTCATTTTGTAAAATTTTGATTTCTACTTCTTAAAATTTACAAATTTTGGCGTATTACACGTAGTTATTTTCCTATAACATTTATCTTATTTACGTTTTGATTTTGGGCTTGTACTAATGGGTTGGGAATTTCTTTAGTAGATGAGAAGCCATATGATTGAGATGACTATATAATATCCTAGGGTTTTGCTAGAATCTCTCTATTTTCGTTTGTGCCTTCGCAGAAAGAAATTAATGTAAGTTTTTCTTCTTCCTCTTCCTCCTTAAAAAACGTAGACTTCTCCTCTAAAATTTCCCCTTCCTTAAATTTCGGCCATGCTCATCACCACACCCATCTCCTCTTCCTGTAACCAAAAAACCCTACCCAAAACCACTTCTACTTCTCCATTTTCCCCTTCCTCTTCAAAAATTTTTGGCCTCCATTCCTCTTCTTCCCACCACAAACCCTATAGCCGAACCATCACCTCACCCTTCCCCTTGCATTGCCTGGGCCGTAACCACCTTCTCTATAGCCAAACCCTAACCCTAGCCTAGACCGAACCTAAACCCTAACCCTAACCTTAACCCTAGTTGAGCCAAACCCTACACAAATCTAGCCTAGACCGAAACCAAACAAACCCTAGACCAAACCTATGTGTCCCCTAGACAAGCCCTCTTTACATGGTTACAAATATATAATTTTTCTACTTTTATTTTTCTATGCGAATTATTTGTTTACATATGAAATTTGTTTTATTTTTCAAAGCTTTGGATTTGGATTCTCCTCCCACTCAAGCTTGTCCGTAATTGTCGTGCATGTTGTAGTCGTTGTGTTTGGAGTCACTTCTCTAACCGAAGAAGGTGAGTAATCACTCTTGACAACATACTTATATTTTGGTGAATTGATGACAATGGAATTGAATGGATTTGTATATGCAAGTAGAGATTTTCGCCTATGTTTATATTATGTTATTTCATAACATATTATACCTGTTATGATTATATGCCATGATATGTTGAATATTTTTATGTTTATTTAATATTCTGTTCTCACACTGCAAGTTCCTTCACTATAGGTTGAAACGATACATACCCGAACGATCTTTAGATTAAGGAAAATTGTTATGGGCTGAAATGATAGGCCTGAGCAATTTTATTTGACTTGGGATTGTGGGTTTGAAGTGATATAAAACTCAAAAAATTAATAAATTGCGGATTGAAATGATATATGTCTGTATTTACTTGACCCTAGTGTAGAGAATTATATACAGACTCCGTGTTTGATTTAAAATGATTTTTCTAAAAATTATTAAGTATTTTGGACTTCTATATATGAATCCCAACTAAAATTTAATGTAACGATTTCTGTAAATTTGTTTATTTGTGTTAATTTTTTTATAAGAAATAAATAGTTGGAAATGTAAATTTTGGAATCTAATTTACAGTATGAAGGTTAATTGAAATTTAATAATCTGATTTGACTTAATAATGGTATTTTATTCTAACCTATAAATTAAGTTTTAATTCATGAAATAGTGATTAAGATGATAAATGGTTTTTTTTTTGTGAAAAAAAATGTAAGTTAAAACGTACATTTGACATGTAAGTTTTAACCAATGTAAATGGTTTAACTTGGGTAATAAAAATAATAAATGTTATTTAGTGAAAAGAAAATAAAGTGTAAGTTAATAACGTACTTTTAACTTAGCATAAGTATTTCAGCTTTAGAATTTGACATTATAGTGACAAAGTTATTTGACTAAAGGTGTGGTTTCATTAATGACCAAATAGCTAAAATTAGAGTAATATAATAGGAATGATATAATGACTATGATAAAACTGTAAATATATGTACTATTTGATTATATAAACTATTATGGTAGGAAGTATTACAGTAACAATTCAAAACTGCCGCGACTTCTTAAGTAGCAATTCAAAACTGCAGCGATTTCTTACTGTAACAATTCAAAACTACGGCGGATTCTTACAGTAACAATTCTGCACCGTTGTGAATTCGTACAGTTACAATTCTGCGCCGCTGCGAATTCATATAGTAGCATTTCTGTACTGCTACTTCTTGAAGGTGACATTTCCAGAACGTTATAAAATTTTCTAAAGGGTTGTAGTTCCGAATGTTATGGTTCTAAAGGTTACATTTTTAAAGTCCTATGATCTCTAAATTTTTAGTTTTCAAGGGGTTATAATTAAATGAATTTGGAAGTGTACGACTTTGGAAAAATGAATAATACTTAAAGAATAATGATATGGAATTTATATGGTTTTGAAAGGAATATGTTTGATATGAAAAATAAACCATTTAAACTTGAATACCCATGGGTTATAATAAAGTTTGGTTGTTAAAGAGACCCAGATCGGAAGTTGTCATACTCTCTGCCAACACCGAAAACCACTTTGACAACTATGTGCGCGATGGAGATTCCAGAATGAAGTAGGATGGTAGGCTCGATCCTAAAGGTATGCATACGTGGACCTAACTCCCATGAGTTAGCATAAGGTGGCTAAAACGGGAGCAATTGACGGGCCAAGTGAGGTATTTCCTCCGATCAGACACACTTCATCGTAGCCATTCTATTACATTGTGATTGATTTGGTGCCTACCTTTGATTCGGGAGTGTGGATCGAGTTGGGCGGTAGTTGCGGTTATGCGTTACCAATAGTCCGGAAGTGTAATTGGTATATCTACCCTGGCATTACCTAGTTGTGCCGTGTCACCTATCCTAGCGCGCCTTCTACGAGTTTGTTTTGTACCATACCTATGGAGTGCCCTTTGACGACGTCCAGTACGGGCGTGATCACTGTACTATACAGACTATGGGAATAAATAAAATGTGTTAACGGGGATATGGGTAACGCCTTAACACTATTTTAATACTTTACTTTGCTTTAGATATTATTATAATAGCGTATATTACTACATAGTAGATAGTTTAACGGGTCCTTAAAGGATGGGCAATCCCAAGCATCATTTAAGTTACTGATGCATTTCTTTTGCAGTTCACTTGAGTTGATTTACATTTTAAAAGTATATATGTCTTGACTCGAGTATTTTGTGTTTTTCTTTACGCTTGGGTGAGCCTGAGTTTCACAGTTTTGGATTCATCTTTTTTTAGAGCTAGAGATCCATCGGAGATTTAGCTGTCTACCTGATAATTCCATTCCAGTTATTTTCACTTAGCTTTTGCTTTTGTAGCAGAGAACTTATGTATCTAGACTTTCCGTTGTATTTGTTTACAGACTTGGGTATTATGTATTAGTTTGAGACTATGTATCTAGGAGCTTCATGAACTCCTATGTTTATTTTATTCCGCTGCGAGTTATTCTGATATTCTGTGTTTGTGATTCTGTGATTGATTTTATTTTCCCCAAATTTTATTAACAGTCTGTTGTTTTGAATTATTCAAGTCCGACATGTGTGGTTTTATTGTCGATTTGAATGGTCCAAAATAGCGGGATGTTACAGGACATAAGCTTCACTAACAGCCGAACCACTATAAAAATCTTCTTGTCTTCTTTCTCTTACAGCTTTTATCTATATATTATCAATATTATCTCTCTATGAGAACCGGACTGGTGCTTTCATGCTCGAATCGGGGTTGATCCATTTTTGGGTTAACATTTTAGTGTTTTCACTGAGAATTAAACTCGGACAAAGGTCTAGCTATCTACTTTGGATTAGATAGGTTCAGAAGTTAGATCCTTAGTCTCTGTTCGAAAGATCTAGCAATCCATTTTGAGTAGATAGGTTGAGAAGTGAACAACTCAAATAATCATCTTACTGGAAGTGTCATAACTTATACTGTCTGGGTCATTCGAAGGGGATATAGTTGATTGGAGGCATATGCAATAGAAAGTTAAAGATACTCGAAAAGCCCTAGCTTACTAGCTTCTAATCCCATCATGAAGCTCCCATCGTCGGATCACAAGTGGTCGTCGTCCAAAATCATCAAAATGGTCGTTGAAAAACTCAATTCAGGGTTGACTCAAAGTCAAACATGGGCAATCGACTATTTGACTCAAAGTAGATTTTGGAAGTCCTAAATCGAAGTCGAACTCGAGTAATCACCCATTTGACCCGAAGTAAACCTAGAAAATTCTGGCCCGAAATCAGACTCAGGTAAAACCAAAATTTTCTCCAAGCGAACATGCCAATGGCTCCAAGTAGCTTTTGTCACCAACCCAGCACTTCAAATTCTAGGACTCCAAGTGAACCATGTGATGACTCCAAGCGAATGGGTCGGACTCCAAGTGAAATACCACCGATCCATCAACGTTGATCCATCTTCTTTTGTCCACAACTTGAACATGCAAACCAAATGTCTTAAAATCTAAAATGCAACCTTATGGGGCCTTCTTAGTCACCCCAGACCGATCTCTCCTAGTTTGAAAATTTTTGGGGATCATCACCGATCCATGACACCATCACAAGTGATTTGTCATTCAATCAGCATTTCCAATCATTCAAGCATAGATAATCATGCATATATCAGTCTCAAACATTATAAACAGCCGTAACTTGAAAACGGACCGGTCTAACAGTGATTAGAGCATTCTGCTCAATCGAAACTCATTCACTGAAGCCGTTCAACATGAAAAATATCCAAAGAAGTTTATCTGCCAACTATACCTTTTGTACAACTATACAATTGATTCGAAATTTCTTTTTTACAAGTATGACTAGCATATGGACGAAGCGAGGACGAAGGATGTAGTCTACTACAAGACCCTTAGGAATCATTAAAAGATAAAACAACCTACTACCTTGGATGAATTTTATGTGAAGGAAAACTGGTTCTAAATACTAGAAGTAGTGCATTTGGAAGAAGGCAAACCCAACAATTTACCAAAGAACATACTAAACGATGAAGGAGCTACAGGACCGCATGGACCTTCTATCCAAGCAAGGCTACTAAGACCCAGTAGAAAAACGCCCTAGCTAGCTGACGTAATCAGACGAAAGGATGATTATCAAATAACACTGTAGCTAGTTAGCAACTAAGGAGTGGGGAAGCAACTTAAAGCGATGCCCTCTCATCCATCTTTGTATACTTTCCTTTTCCAAATGAGCCTTAGTGGGACACTTAGGGCATTGCAGACAGCACGACGAAATAAAATGCTTTTGTGCCCTTGATGAGTCATCTGGATCCCCTTTCTGGGAACCGGCGTTGCTCTGGTAGTGTCGAGAAGTCTTGTCTAAGGGAATGTTGAACAAACAGATCCAGCACCTTAATCTATAGAAACCAATAAAATTGTGTTTCCATGAGCTGAATTCGAAAATTCCTCTTGAAGTCGATGAATCTTTGTTTTAATACCACCGAACCGTTGGACACACGACCCAAAATACCTCTTAGAATTGGTAAATTATCATTCTATGGCTGTCTGGTTGCTGGACATCCAACCACAAAAACTCCTTCATGAACTAAAGGTCGTGAAGGCGAACGGTAGATCGGCGGTCATCCAATCAAAAAAACCCTTCGTAAACGTGAAGGTATTTCATGAACTAAAGCATTGTGAGGGTGAACCGGTAGATCAGCGGTCATCTAGTCCAAAAAAGCCCTTCGTAAACTTGAAGATCTTTCACGAACTAAAGCGTCGTGAAGGCAAACCGGTAGTTCAGTGGTCATATGGTCAAAAAAACCCTTCACGAACGTGAAGGTCTTTCACGAACTAATGCGTCGCGAAGGCGAATCAGTAGATCATCAGTCATCTAATCCAAAAAACCCTTCGCGAAAGCGTAGATCTTTCACGAACTAAAGTATCATGGAGGTAAAACAGTAGATCAACAATCATCTGATCTAAAAAAATCTTCGCAAGATTGAAGGTCTTTCACGAACTAAAGCATCGTGGAGATATACCGATAGATTAGCTGTCATTTGATCCAAAAACCCATCATGAATGTGAAGGTCTTTCACAAACTAAAGCATCATGAAAGTGAACCGGTAGATCGGCGAAATTTATCTACGATTGATATCTGAAAAGGTGATCTGGAAGATCAGCAGTCATCTGATCCAAAAATGCTTCACGAACTAAAGTATCACGAAGATGAGATGGAAGATTAGCAGTCGTTTGATCCAAAGCTCCCCAAAGTCAATGATGTCATGCTCCGATGCCATAAATTGACAATCATGTCAGTCACTCCGTAATATTAATAGAATCGCCTCCAACGACCAATGAGATAAAAAGTGTTAAACTCAAAATGACCTTGTGATCAATAAGAGGTCGACCTGAATCAAGCCAAGATTTGACACCTAGGAGAACCAAGTATCTCAAATCCCTTATATATAAATCTCTGAAGATAGAGGCTTTCCCAGGCTTTAATCATCTAGAAGACATGGTTGCATCCACTGGACCGCATGCAACCAAACGGGTTGTTGAGAAACCTTGGATATAGTTGAAGCACACGAACAGCCCTGTGGCATGGGAGGCACCATGTATACTTGAACAACTACAAGGAAAGCCAAGTCTAATCATACCATAGTTCTGTTACATTCGATAGAAACTTCTGGCACTCCGACGACTATGGACTTAATGACCTATCTAGTACAACAAATGAAATAAAAGCATAAAACTTGCTTACTTCTTTCCAACTCCTCCTTTACCACCCTAGGTGACTAGATCCTTTTCCTCTTAGACTGTGTGCCAATTGAAGGCCAATTCTATAAAGGCAGTTTAGACCAAAAACTGGGAGTCTTGCCCCCAAACTCCATAAGCTCTTTCTTCATAACCATCTCCAAGCGGTCGACTATAGATTTCTCCACAATGGTGACCTTATCTATTTGGCCACGCTCATTTTATCAAAACACAGGAGGATCACCCAAGCCATAGTTACCCAATCCAAAAGCCAATTATCTCTTAGAACCGACGATACCGTGTTCCAACAAAGTCAAATTGTCGTATTGGTAGGAAAACTCGATCCTTACCTTCTAAGAACTAGTATCGCTCCTATACCACCAAGAAGGCCCAAACCATTGCGCGCACTCCCATGAGCCACACATCACTTCTTGAGATGTGGTGTCGCGCATCACTTCTTGAGCGGTGGAACCACGCTCTCGTAGTACGTACTCCTTACGTTACCAGAAGATTGGCATTGTCAAGAAGTTCTAAACCGTTTCGAGTCGACGGGTCCTATCGATCCCATAAACCATGCATTTCATAAGCTATGTACTCTCAAAAGCCATGCATTTCATAAGCCATGCATTTTCATAAGCCGCACATTTCATAAGCCGTGCACTCTCAAAAGCTGTGCATTTCGTAAGCAACGCATTCTCAAAAGCTGTGCACTCTCAAAAACCGTGCATTTTGTAAGCCAAGCATACTCAAATGCCACACATTTCATAAGCCATGCACTCTCAAAAACTGTGCATTTCGTAAGCCACACATTTTCATAAGCCTCACATCCAATAATGCATGAAAACACTGCTTGATGTTGCTCTGGTGTCATCAATGAATCGTTTAAGTTTTCAAAGTATTGGTGTTATCCCGAAAACATCGAGAAACTTGTCTATTGTAGGATCAACAGGGATCAACTCCTGCTAACAAAAAGAATCGATATTGCTTCAGTAGTACCGCAAAGCTCACAAACCAAGAAGTCGGCAAAGAATTCTGATTTTTGATCAAATTTAATGTAAAAAATGTCAAAATTCAAGACATCCAAGTCACGATTTCCCAGAGATAGGAGCTACGATGTACCTTTGACTGGGGGGCATAGAACATCATGTCTCACATTAATTGTTCAGAATAATCAGCCCTATGGACTGAGGGGAATAGAACACATTAACACTTGGTCAGGATAAAAGATCACTCCAACTTGCAATAAAAGAAGAAACTTACTGTCGTCCAGAGGTTGACGATGATGGAAGGCAGTTCCAAAATCAAATCATCAATGCACCAGTTTCCAAAGACAGAAGCAGGTGCTTGATTGAGGTCCCAAACCCTAACTTGTAGAAAATCAGCTATTATCCAAAGACAAATAATGGCAAAGAGAGAACGCTCAAAATTGAGCAACTAAATCATTGATTCTCGAGGATTGGAACCAACGAATAAGTTTGATGTCCACAAAAATGCTATCAGCCCAGTATAACGCATATGGCATGAAACAAGTTAAGGTTAAGTATCGCAAATTCAAGACAAACACTATCAAACTCTACAAGTCCGTAATCAGGATAGGGATGAGGGCGGTCGTCCCTAGGGCAATGTGCTGACTTCCTCCAAAGCTTCTAAGTTTCTATAAGAAGCTGAAATTTGGCACCTGGAAATGAAGGGTTCTGCAGGTAGTTATCAGAACATAAAAAAATCTGATTGGAGAAAACTTGATTTTTCATGAATAAGAATAACTATGGAATTGGTTAAGCAACAACCTTGCATCTACAAAGGTAACACTTGACGATTATAAACAAAGCTAGGCAAAGGAAATGCCTGGGACTTTTATCCTTCGAGAACATGGCATATCCCGAAGTTAAGCAGCATTGAGAAAATAAACACATTGTGTCAAAAGGAATATACTCAACTCTACATGATCGGATGAATGACTCAACCCTCACCAACATGACTTTATCACTGCCAGAAGACAGGCAGCACTAAAAAAATACTTCTAGAATCCAATCGTCGAAGTGCTAGTTTCCAAAGACCAAAATCGGTACCCAACTGGATTAAAAGCACCGCCGGGTCGATGGGAAATATCAATCCCAACCTCCTGAGTGCAGTGTTGCCTCTATAATGCCAAGGCCTTTTCTCACTTCATAAGTACCAGTGTTGCTCCAGCAACGTCGGGAAACTTTCTACTTCATAAGTACCGATGTTGCTCCGGCAATGTCGGGAAAATTTATATTTCCTAAGTATCAGTGTTGCCCCGACAATGCTGAGAAACTTTCCATCCTCTAAGTACCGGCATTGCCTCGAAAATGCTGAGAAAGTTGTTGTTCACTAAGTACCGGTGTTGCCCCGAAAATGCCGAGAAAATTTTAATTTGCTGGGTTAGTGAGAAACACTCACCATTGTGAACCATCAATGCACTAACTTCAGGAGATAGAAGCTAGTTCTCGATTGAGTTCTACCCTTGTTTTTTAAAAATTACTGTTGCCCGAAGATAGGTAATGATAGGAAGACATAACCTTTCATAGGTCAATCAGATTTTGTTTAACCAGACATCATAGGAATCAGCCACTGCACAGAAATAAAGCAGCGCCGAAGGGAAATCCCAGGGTTGAATTTTTCATATGCTAATTTCTAGGGATGAAAGCTAGTGCACAACTGAATTCCCTAAATTCAACTTAGAAAGAATTTAGATACGCCAAAAGATAGGTAGCGTCAAGGAAATGTTGCTTGGAACCAAGCAGCTAGGTTATCAATTCCAGAAGACAAAAATTGGTGTATGAACAGAACTTCCGTGACGACAACAATCGAGCAAAGCACACACAACTAAGGACATGTAAGGACAATCATGGAAGGTCGGAACTAAAACCACCAGACTTCCGCTATCCTAGAATGGGATTGAGAGCCAGACCAGGGGCAATCGAATCATGTATCCCAAACATCTCCACCTCTTACAATCACCCAAATACATACGTTCGAAATAACTAGTCCCTCAAGCAGGGATAGATGCACAAATACTTGATCGAAAGAAATATTGCAAAGTCCAAATATGAATAACTACAAGGTTGGTCAGATAATGGTTCTGTATCGTAAAACCGAGCATTCTGGCAACAAAATCGCCAACAAAGGAAATGAAAGATTTAACATTCCGAAATCAACCATCAGTCATAATCTGGCAATGACAAGAAAGATCGATGACCCGCTCAATGTCCAACAATGATCATTTGGTTCTAACTTGTAGGAATATGCCGTTATCTAAAGTTTGGCGATGCTAAGTGTTGAATATGCGCTTATATGATTTTTGTTTGATGATAATAAACGTATATACATTCGTTTAAATGTATTTGATAATATACTATTTTATTTTTCACAGATTAAATAAATATTTGCTGAATAAAATAAATAACACGGAATTTGAATTCAAACAAATATTTTATTCAAATAAATATTTATTACAACTTTGAATAGTACAATTTCAAGCTCTCACTATAACTATACAACTTTGATTACAATTACATCACATTACATATTTACAGTTCACCTCACTACATATCACTCACACTCGTATTTATTTTCAACTGCATTCCAGTTTGAATCCAGCATCTGAGAAATCTGCAAAAATATTCACTAACGCAGTAAAATTGAAAAAGAAATATTTTTGCAATATAAAATAAAATATGGATTTTGAAAATAATTTTTGCCTCAGTTATTTGGGTTGTTCGTCATCATTTATATTTGAATTCATCATACATGAACAACTTGTGACATACACAGTGTATTACTGTATATGCCACAAGGCTGTGCACGCCGATATATACACTTGATTGATTTACAGGGACGGATGAGCACAGGTCAAACCCAAATGAAAAACCGGGTTCAACTCACATGCAATACACCATGACACGAGCACAAGGTCAAACCCGAGTTTTTGTAACTGGATTCAACTCAAGCGCAAATCAAAAGTACAGATGAATATGAAACTAAACAGTCAAGTTCAGTGGTCAAATGCAATAGGCCGAGAACCAGACTCATGCATGCAACATGGAATACAAAGACAATGCATCAATGCAAATTCAAATAATGTACAAAAACAAGTCCAGCAGCATGAAGCAGTCATCACAACTTCAACAGACTCAAGCCAACATGAAACAAGACTGTGTACCCAGCAAATGCAACGACCAAAATCATCAATGAACAAAGACTCCAAGCCTAAAAAACTGCATGCACACAGCAGTATCAAATACAATATGGACAGCAAAAGTGATCAACCTCAATGGACCAGTGATGCAACTAAGCACAAATCACTTACAACATGTATGCAGCCCAATAGACCAAAGTACAACATCACACAATCAAACTACAACAGGCCAGAGGTGAAAACAATACAATACTGAAGTGATGAAGTGCATATAAACAACTGAAACACAGATGAATGCAAATACATGTACTCGAGACAATATGCACAAATGTAAGACCAAAGTGCAACAGACCAATTCCAAATGCATCAGAGAAGTAGTAATGAAACTGCAGTGAAGTTCAACATTATCAGAGAGCATATGGAAGGGTCAGACCAACAATGGAACAACAGTTCATATGAACAAGTGTACAAATGCAAAGACCAGTGATATAACTCAGGTGCAACAACCATGGTCAAGTCAACATAAACAATGTCAAACTCAAATGAACACTACAAGTCAAACAAAGACCAAGCTGCAGCATACCAGAAGGTGGAGACAACTCAAATGAACACAATGTCACTGAAACATGTGCAGTCAAATGATCAGAGGCATCAATATGGTAACACACTACAACATGCTCAAAGTAAACACTGAATACAATATGGACACAACAATGCTCAATGGCATGGCAATGCTCAAGACCAAAGCAAACTACAAGATGTAAAGCAGTGCAAACATAAGTGACAACATCAGATAATATATGCAACTGAACAGTGGTGAAGCAGTGACAACATACTACAATAAATCATCAAAGATTGCAACAGATGGAGCTACAGGAAAGTACAGCAAGCTACAGCATCAAGTAGACCAAGATTCATATGCAATGAAATGAACATCAATGCAATGCACAGCAATGTATAACAAAGTCAAGGGCATATGAAGACAAGTGTAACATCACAACTAAGTACAATGAATTCACTGGGCCGAAGCAAACACATGAATTCACAAATCAAAGCCGTGTCGAAATCAAAGTTGAAATGGTCAGAGCCGTAGTATACAGAAGTCACAAATTAAAGTCAAATTCAAGCCGAGTATATTACACCGTGATAGCCAAGCATATGACCAAGTCACAAATCGAAACCCGAGTGCCAAGCAATATCAATTTATACGAAATTGAATTAGTCAGATTTTATCTCAATCATCCAAGTATAATCGAATGGCCAAAGCAAAACACGAAGACAAATTCAAATCAATATATACGAACGCAAAAATAGGAAATCAAATCCTATAAAACCCTAATCATCATCGGCAATTATTCCATCAAGTTCAAGCAAGCCAAAACTAGGAAAAGCAAATAGCAAAAATTAACATACCAATTATAATTCGAACTTGATCGAATTGAAGTAGCCGACAGAAACTCAAAGAGACAAATCGATCGACGAACGCAAGGAACAGAATTAGATTTATCTCGGTCGAAGCTACTGGAGTCGGCGACCTCAATCATACCAAAAGCCCTAATTTTTTTAAAGGAAGAAGAACGAACGAAGAAACAAGTGCCGGCATCAATTAAAAGGGAACGGGCCGCAATAACATAAAAGAAGAAAAAGGGGCCGGACCTTTCTTTTGAGAAGCTTATAAATTATAAAGTTTTGTTTTTAAATTAGGGTTATTTAAATTGTTTTTAAATTGTATTTTTCTTTTAAACCGTTTTTAATTTTCTAGTCGTGTGACTAGGGGACAAACTACGGTGTGTAGTTTGGGAATTTGCAACTCGGTGGTTGAGTTGTGGTCAGGGTTTTGAGCGTAGAGTTAGATTAGTCAATAGCGGGTATAGCGAGTTTACGTGTGTAAGCGAGGGACTATCTAATTTCTAGTAGAAACCTTGGGGGCAGCACGTAGGCAGGGTTTTGCCGAAGCTGGGTAAATTCTGTGTTGTTCTGTTCTGTTCTGTTATTTATATTCTGCTATATCTGTGCTGCTATTCTGTGATCTGAATTTAAATTAATTGATAAGCTTCCGCGATTAATTTTTATAATTTACACTATCACCCTATTCACCCCCCTCTAGGGTGAAATCGATCCTACAAGTGGTATTAGAGCTAGGAACAAAAGCCATTTTTGTTTTAAAATTTTGATTTTACAAAAACCAATTTTCGTTTAAAAATTCGTGTTTCAAAAATCAATTTTTGTTTTAAAAATTCGTGTTTCAAAAAAATCAGTTTTTGTTTTAAAAATTTGAATTTTTAAAATGGCTTCTTTTAATAATGCTTTTGCAGAAGGTCAATCCATAGTTAGACCACCAATGTTCAATGGTGAATATGCTTATTGGAAAAATAGAATGCAAATTTTTCTGAAAACCATTGACGCTTGGAATATTGTTGAGACAGGTTATAGAATACCAACTATAACTGTAGATAATCAGGAAATAGAGAAACCAAAGGAACAATGGACAGAACTAGAAAATAAATTACAAAATACTAATGCCAAAGCTATGAATTCTATTATCTGTTCATTGGATCAATTTGAATTTAATCGTGTCTCACATTGTCTAACTGCGCAGGAAATATGGCACATACTAGAAGTGACTCACGAAGGAACATCTCAAGTCAAAGAATCTCGCCTTGCAATGCTAAGCAGCGAATACGAGAACTTCAAAATGGCAAAGGAAGAAAATGTCAAAGAGATGTACGGACGACTCTCCAATATCGTATACAAATCAAAAGCTCTCGGAAAAACATACACCGAATTGGAAATAGTCCGAAAAATCCTCAGAGTCCTTCCACGAAGCTTTGAAGCAAAAGTAATTGCCATACAAGAATCGAAAGATTTAAAACAACTTAAAGTTGAAGAACTCATCGGAACTCTCACCACTTATGAGCTAGAAATGAAATTCAAAGAAGAGCGTGAAGGAGGTGACACTCAAAAGAAATCAATAGCTCTCAAAGGAACAACCAAAAGTGATGATGATAACGATGAAGATGATGGAGCAGCAGAATTGGAGCTGTTAATAAGGAAATTCAAAAAATGGAATCAAAAACATGGAAATTCAGCTCGAATTCAAAAATCAAAAAGCAGAATAGCCAAAGCACTAGACTACTCGGAAGAACAAAAGTTTATTTGTTATAATTGCAACAAACCGGCCATATCAAGCCCGATTGACCACAAATTAAATCCAGCCATGGAAAGAAACAGAAAAAGAAAAGTTTTGCAGCCACTTGGGATGAAATAGACGAGAATGATCAAAGCACTGGCAGTGAAAGCGAAAAGGCAGAATTGTGTCTTCGAGGTGATACAACTGACAGTGACGATGACGAGCCAAGTGAGGTATCAAAACTTACCCATTCTGAGTTGCTTATATATTTTCATGAAGTAAACGGTTGTTTTGAACGACTTAGGGAAAAATACGCCAAACTTGAATCTCAAAAAGATACTTTGATAGAATGTAATAAACAACTTGATCAATTAGTTAAAACCTATCAAAGTAGGATCCCTAAGTGTGATAAGTGTCCAACATTTGAAAAGGAAATTAAAAAATCAGAAATCAATATAAAAACACTTGAAAATGAAATTCTGATTTTAAAGCAGAATGAAAATACTAGGAGAGAGAATTCTATTAAAAAGTGCACACAGTTGTTAAACGAAAATGAATCTCTCAAAACACAAGTCCAACAATTGTCAACGACTTTAGATAAATTTTCAAAAAGTGAAAAATCGTTGAATATGCTATTAGGAAAGCAAACTGTTAATACGGTTAGACAAGGACTTGGATATAATAATTCGAAAATTATTGAAAGCAATATTAATCAAGTTAATTCTTTGTGCACAATTTGTAGAAAATTTGGACACGGTCACAATAATTGTTGGTATAGACCCAAACATGTGAAAATTATACCGATTTGGGTTCCAAAAGGCACAAATATAAAATCTCTCAAAGTTAAACAAATTTGGGTGCCGAAGGGAACAATTATAAACAGTTTTGGGTCTACACAAAATTATTTTTCAAAATTTTCTACCACTAACAACCATGGACCTATAAAAACAAATAGGTCACATAAATCTTTCATCGTGTAGGTGTGTGGCAGGCTAAGGAACAACAACGGTGCTCTCTGGATTTTGGCTGTTCCAGAAACACAACGGACGACGAAGCAAAGTTCCTTAGCCTAGTACAAAGGTGACAGAATCACAATGGACAACAATGAAAAATATCGTAAAGGTAAAACAGGTAATGGTATGTTTTAAACGATATATTAAATGTGATAATCTGCACCGTATTCTAAATTAAAATCAACCAATATTGAGATGATGAAAAGATGATAATTCTGACTTATTCAAAATAGTTGGCCAATTATATTCTTATGCCAAAAACACTATAAAAATCTCTAAATTCTTTGAATTACTTCATATATATCATTTTGGATTAAAAATAGTGTTTTGTTGGATAATACATTTGGTTATAATACGGCTAACTCTTTATTCATGGTTTTCTGATTATTTACACGGCTTCAATTCAAATTCAAAAGAATGTCATTTAAATTGTTGTTAAAATTGAATTTGAAAGTTTTGGTGCACACTTCATGTTTTGGTCTATAAAATTCAATTGATGATAATTTTGAGTGAGAGAGAAATTCAGATGCAGATTACACTAGTAATCTAGTTGATAGAAAAATTACTAGTGAAACGTGATTTTTGAGACATTTAGTAACTGCATCGTTTTTTTTCAAAGGAAATATCTGCATATTCTTCATTTCAAATAATTTTCAAATAGCAGAAAATTTTCTTTTAAAAACCCCCTGGAGAAAATCATTTTTGACCATATTTTCAGATTAGTCATTTTTTTTGAAAAATTAATTTAATAATTATTTTTGAATTTGTTTTTAAATGACTATTAAGACTAATCTGACTCCCAAATGATTATCGAAAAGAAAAATAGTGATTGAAAAAGTGGTGAGCGTTGATATTGATTATATATTATAACTCGAGACGGTATAATTAATAAATTTCTTTAGAAATTTAAACAAGAGTTATAAAACTGTTTGTTGGTAAAAATTCCATGACCATCTCTATATCTATCATATTTCTAACGACCATCACTCATCAAAATTCTATATAGTTTGTCAACATGTGGTACTTTAAACAGGAATCGTTCGTTTTTCATTTTTCACATTTTTTTTAAAAAAAGGGAGGTAATAATAATAATAATAATAAATACCAAAGTATTCACTCTCATTTAAAAGTCCTCACGGTTATGCATGGGTGAATTACTTGGAATTTGTTATGTGCTTCCATGCTCATTTAAAAGTCCTCACGGTTATGCATGTATTGAACGCATATCAAAAGTTGATTTGTAAAATAAACAAGTTGATTCTAATCCCATTTAAAAGTCCTCACGGTTATGCGTGGTTAGAAGATACTTGAATTCATTTTTTTTTAAATAAAATTGGAACACTACTAATCTCATTTAAAAGTCCTAACGGTTATGCATGGTTAGTAGATATTCAAATTCCTGATATAAATATACCACAAATAGACACAACTGTATGGTTTTATATGATGATATCATTCATATCATTCTAAAAGTGGAATATGCGTCTAACAAAATATTTATGATTTTTGTTTGATTTTTTATTGAAATTTAATATTTATATTCAATTGAGTTTTAATGTTGGTTAATATCGATAACTTTATCTCTATTTTCTCTAACACTATTATTCTTTTGCTGATAACAAAAGGGGGAGAGAAAAGTTAAGATTTTGTCAAATAAATTCAAGCAAAGGTCAAATAATTTTCTATTTGCATCTAGACTCATTTGCATATTTTTATTTGTATGCATATATGTAGGGGGAGTATTGTGTAGAGAGGAAGCATTTAAATAGGGGGAGTAATTAGGATATATCTATGATCAAATACATTTAACATATTCAAAATCTTAAATATATGTTTGTTATCATCAAAAGGGGGAGATTGTTGAATATGCGCTTATATGATTTTTGTTTGATGATAATAAACATATATACATTCGTTTAAATGTATTTGACAATATACTATTTTATTTTTCACAGATTAAATAAATATTTGCTGAATAAAATAAATAACATGGAATTTGAATTCAAACGAATATTTTATTCAAATAAATATTTATTACAACTTTGAATAGTACAATTTCAAGCTCTCACTATAACTATACAACTTTGATTACAATTACATCACATTACATATTTACAGTTCACCTCACTACATATCACTCACACTCGTATTTATCTTCAACTGCATTCCAGTTTGAAACCAGCATCTGAGAAATCTGCAAAAATATTCACTAACGCAGTAAAATTGAAAAAGAAATATTTTTGCAATATAAAATAAAATATGGATTTTGAAAATAATTTTTGCCTCAGTTATTTGGGTTGTTCGTCATCATTTATATTTGAATTCATCATACACGAACAACTTGTGACATACACAGTGTATTACTGTATATGCCACAAGGTTGTGCACGCCGATATATACACTTGATTGATTTACAGGGACAGGTGAGCACAGGTCAAACCCAAATGAAAAACCAGGTTCAACTCACATGCAATACACCATGACACGAGCACAAGGTCAAACCCGAGTTTTTGTAACTGGATTCAACTCAAGCGCAAATCAAAAGTACAGATGAATATGAAACTAAACAGTCAAGTTCAGTGGTCAAATGCAATAGGCCGAGAACCAGACTCATGCATGCAACATGGAATAAAAAGACAATGCATCAATGCAAATTCAAATAATGTACAAAAACAAGTCCAGCAGCATGAAGCAGTCATCACAACTTCAACAGACTCAAGCCAACATGAAACAAGACTGTGTACCCAGCAAATGCAACGACCAAAATCATCAATGAACAAAGACTCCAAGCCTACAAAACTGCATGCACACAGCAGTATCAAATACAATATGGACAGCAAAAGTGATCAACCTCAATAGACCAGTGATGCAACTAAGCACAAATCACTTACAACATGTATGCAGCCCAATAGACCAAAGTACAACATCACACAATCAAACTACAACAGGCCAGAGGTGAAAACAATACAATACTGAAGTGATGAAGTGCATATAAACAACTGAAACACAGATGAATGCAAATACATGTACTCGAGACAATATGCACAAATGTAAGACCAAAGTGCAACAGACCAATTCCAAATGCATCAGAGAAGTAGTAATGAAACTGCAGTGAAGTTCAACATTATCAGAGAGCATATGGAAGGGTCAGACCAACAATGGAACAACAGTTCATATGAACAAGTGTACAAATGCAAAGACCAGTGATATAACTCAGGTGCAACAACCATGGTCAAGTCAACATAAACAATGTCAAACTCAAATGAACACTACAAGTCAAACAAAGACCAAGCTGCAGCATACCAGAAGGTGGAGACAACTCAAATGAACACAATGTCACTGAAACATGTGCAGTCAAATGATCAGAGGCATCAATATGGTAACACACTACAGCATGCTCAAAGTAAACACTGAATACAATATGGACACAACAATGCTCAATGGCATGGCAATGCTCAAGACCAAAGCAAACTACAAGATGTAAAGCAGTGCAAACATAAGTGACAACATCAGATAATATATGCAACTGAACAGTGGTGAAGCAGTGACAACATACTACAATAAATCATCAAAGATTGCAACAGATGGAGCTACAGGAAAGTACAGCAAGCTACAGCATCAAGTAGACCAAGATTCATATGCAATGAAATGAACATCAATGCAATGCACAGCAATGTATAACAAAGTCAAGGGCATATGAAGACAAGTGTAACATCACAACTAAGTACAATGAATTCACAGGGCCGAAGCAAACACATGAATTCACAAATCAAAGCCGTGTCGAAATCAAAGTTGAAATGGTCAGAGCCGTAGTATACAGAAGTCACAAATTAAAGTCAAATTCAAGCCGAGTATATTACACCGTGATAGCCAAGCATATGACCAAGTCACAAATCGAAACCGTGAGTTCCAAGCAATATCAATTTATACGAAATTGAATTAGTCAGATTTTATCTCAATCATCCAAGTATAATCGAATGGCCAAAGCAAAACACGAAGACAAATTCAAACCGATATATACGAACGCAAAAATAGGAAATCAAATCCTATAAAAACCCTAATCATCATCGGCAATTATTCCATCAAGTTCAAGCAAGCCAAAACTAGGAAAAGCAAATAGCAAAAATTAACATACCAATTATAATTCGAACTTGATCGAATTGAAGTAGCCGACAGAAACTCAAAGAGACAAATCGATCGACGAACGCAAGGAACAGAATTAGATTTATCTCGGTCGAAGCTACTGGAGTCGGCGACCTCAATCATACCAAAAGCCCTAATTTTTTTAAAGGAAGAAGAACGAACGAAGAAACAAGTGCCGGCATCAATTAAAAGGGAACGGGCCGCAATAACATAAAAGAAGAAAAAGGGGCCGGACCTTTCTTTTGAGAAGCTTATAAATTATAAAGTTTTGTTTTTAAATTAGGGTTTTTTAAATTGTATTTTTCTTTTAAAGCGTTTTTAATTTTCTAGTCGTGTGACTAGGGGACAAACTACGGTGTGTAGTTTGGGAATTTGCAACTCGGTGGTTGAGTTGTGGTCAGGGTTTTGAGCGTAGAGTTAGATTAATCAATAGCGGGTATAGCGAGTTTACGTGTGTAAGCGAGGGACTATCTAATTTCTAGTAGAAACCTTGGGGGCAGCACGTAGGCAGGGTTTTGCCGAAGCTGGGTAAATTCTGTGTTGTTCTGTTCTGTTATTTATATTCTGCTATATCTGTGCTGCTATTCTGTGATCTGAATTTAAATTAATTGATAAGCTTCCGCGATTAATTTTTATAATTTACACTATCACCCTATTCACCCCCCCTCTAGGGTGAAATCGATCCTACACTAAGAAGAAACTCCCAAAATGAAACTATCGACACATCGGCTTTCGAAAATAAAGCAAAAGCTTGATTGACTCTTTAATCCTACCTTCTGGAATCTTACGTTATCTGAAGATTCACAACATTAAGGAAAAATCCACATGTTTGAGTCATCAATACATGAATTTATGAAGATAGAAACCAACACATGATTAGGATCTCAATGCCATATTCAGAAGAATTTATTTTAGCAAAAGATGCCAGAAATGCATCTTTCAAATGCCTACTAACATCGTTACAAAAACCCAGATCTTGGGATCAAGTGACAAAGTCCCTCGTTCTCGAAGATAGGAGCTATCATTTCAATCGAACTAGGGCAATCAAACTTATTGCTTAGGTGACCTAACCTCTCAAAATGCGTTGGTTCAGTAGTCAAAGTAATCAGCCCTATGGGCTAAGGCATTTATACCACGCTTTATCAAACGAGCTCAGCCGAGCATGAACTCGACTGAGCATAAACAAGAACAGTCTTGAAACTGGCTAGACTAAGCTACCTCATAGTTCTATAAAAAGCAATTCTTGAAGCCGAGGAATTAAGCCAATAGTCCCATATGATTGAAGCTAGCGTGCAGATCGAATTCCAAAAACCACAAAGGAAGGATATTCGCGGTCGAATAACTCATGCACTATTTTTCGAAGACTAAAGCTGTGGCTGATCGAACTTCAACTACAAGAGTACCCGTGCCTCATAATTTAACTATAATCAGTCATCCCAATATGATAGGAATAATAAGCAAAGCCTAAGTTGTGAAGGACCCAGCTTCTGGAGGAGTGGAAGTACCTTCGCCAGATTAAAGATTGGACGACTGAAAAATCATTTTCAACAAAAAAACTTGGCATTCAATCCTGTCAGTTATGTTTTACTTTAAATAATATCCTCGTATAACCAACGCTCGGAATCCAAGGGAAGTAGGCGTATGTTGACTAGTCGGATTTCGAGCGTTGACCAGGGCAGATATAGTGTGTTATATACATGAGAAGAGTTCGGTATCCTGAATACTGCGAACAAACAATCTAGCATAGATAGCTTGCTTACATTTGAAAATCAATCCATATTGTCCTTTGAAATTATCTTTTCCACACTTACCCGTTATCGATCGACGATCGATAACGGAGCCGCTGTCCGAAGCGACGCGGGATACTTTTCTTTCCAAGATCACTAGAATATAGAAATGGAAAGAGCGATACAATTGAATCATCCACTATATCCATTCCGGAATAAATTGTTGTATTGGAATTCGAAAAAATCGATGGGAACTTAACCAAATTCTCAGGAAGAAAAAGATAAAGACAAAGAGTAAGACTTCGCTCCAGAATGGCGTATAATCATTCGAGACAAAACTTAGCTTCACCGCTGGTCGAATTAAAAATATATGGGACAACTCCAAACATACATCATGCACCCACATACCGACCTAAACCCTTGTGTAAACTACGGAGCAAAGATTGCATCGTTGATACCAGGAATTGAAATTCAGATCGAAATCAAAGAATGAGCGGCTATCAGAAGTCAGTTAATTGAAAACATCTTGAGGTGGATTCTGACAATTGACATCGAAAATTCAATAGTCAAAGCCAAATTTGCATGGCAACCTCGATGCAATTAATTAGATTTCACAAAATGAAAACTCAAAAGAAGTTACTTCCAGAGCACGCTTTTTTTTCAACGCAGGCATACTTTGGGGGGGCATATGTTCTCCGGGTTTTTAACCCAGCAAAATCCAGAGGAAGTCGAGAGAACTCCATCTAGTCAAAACAACTCAAAAGCCAACCAAAGGGACTAGAACAAAGAGCCAAAGGAAGTAAGGAAAAAATAAAACAAAATGCTCTAAGGGCATGGATCGCTAGCGATCCATGGCCATTGGATCACTAGCGATTCATGGCATTAACTCGAGGGTTCATAAACAACATCAACATGAGATAATAGACATGATCCAAAAGGCAAAACCCAAAAAACCACTAAGTAAATGGATTGCTAGCGATCCATACCTTTTCGGCAGATTGCCATGAACTCCAGAAGAAAAAGTCCAAAAATAGACCAAGTATATGGATCGCTAGCGATCCATATATCATGGATCTAGCGATCCATACTATTTCATCAGTCAGCTGCAATCTTCATGGATTAAAGCATTGGAAAATGCTAATGCGTTGGCTCGCCTTCAAACCAAACCTGCGGATCGCCAGCGGTCCATCCTTTTAGCTTGGGTCGCGGGGTAACCTCCAGCGTGCCTTCCTATGCTGATCTGCAAGTATGTGGCAAGAAGACTTGGCCCAGTTGTTCTCCAACCTCTATAAATACTCTCCTATCTACAACATAAAGGGGGATCCTCTGGACTAGTGGCTGAAAGGCTGCTGGAAGCTCTCTTCACTCTTCCCTCACAACAATCTTCAAAGGTGTTCACTGTGATTCTCCAGTGGATTCTAACTTTGAAGATTCAATCTTGCTAAGGATAATCATGAGCTTTGTAATCAAATATATCTTGTAACAGTAATCAGTCCATAATAAAAATTATAAAGTGGACGTAGGCTTCATTAACAGCCATACCACTAAAAAAATCTTCTTGTCTTCTTTCTCTTGCGGCTTTTATCTATATCTATTATCTATATTATTGCTCTGTGAGAATAGGGCTAGTATTTTCATGCTCAAACCAAGGTGTTGATCTATTTTTTTGGGTCAACAGTTCACATATAGGTTTAGGGGGAAATATATCAGGGTTCGCCTTGAAGTTGAAGTATTAAATGGCTAATTACATTTAGGATGGTCAAGGGGTGTATGATGTCAAGGGGTTTACTTCGGGATTGAGGTTAAATGTAAATTGGGTCTACCTCTTCCCTATTTAAGAAGTCTTAAATAATCTGTGGCAGCCTAATTGAGAAAGTGGCTTTGCTTCAATTCCAAACCCGAGGTACTAAGTAACTAGAAGAGTAGCAATTTTCCTTGACTTGTATTAGGCAAGTCTAAATAGGATTTGGTTCAGAGGTCGATGCTATGTTAGCACTATTGGTATTTATGGAGTAGGATTGGGCATAGGGATGACTACCAGATTTCCCAAGCAATCGTTAGTAAAGACTTGGTTTACGCCCTGATGGGTTACACTCCTACTATTATAGAGTCTATATAGGATACATATAGACCTTAAATTTTGGTTGCTTGTTTGCTTGATTGGAGGGGAGCTAATTAACCCTTAAATAAGTCTTTGAGATGCATTAGTAATGGCTCATTAAATTGTAAAATTGTATCTAGGAATCATCAGCCTTCGTAGTTGGGGCTGGATGGCCATCGATTACGTTATAGAGGGCCCGCTTTGGGATTGAGTTATTAAATGGTCATTGGGTCTGCCTCATTCATATTTAAGATGTATTAAGTGGTCGAGGTTTCATTTTAGGGAGTACAATGATGCTTATATATATGTATGCGTATGTACTTATACCTCTTATTAGATTGGATATATCATACGCGCATATGGAATTAAATGAATAATATGTAAAGAGTAAACGTAACACTTAAATGGAAACCAGTAGGCATAAAACAATGTTATGGATAAAGTATGCAATTTACCAATCACCATAACATTGTTTTGGCCCCCTTCTCATTGCAACCCACATGATAGATATAGAGGGATGTGATACTGGTACAAGACGGGAATGTTTGGTGGACTAGTCTTCTCATTCATGCTCTACACTGATAAGGCGACTAGATATCTAAGGTAGAAGCCTTAGTCGATGTATATATTTTATTATATTTTACTATTCCACTGTGAGTTTGTATAGATAGCTCTCTAATATACTTATCTTCATTATAGGTTACCAACAACAATGATACGCACCATAATGGACTTAGGTTTTCGATTTATTCAAAAATCGTGCCCATTAAGGTGCGACTTGTTACATGCCCTAGGTCCCACCACTCCTATGACCACATCAATCATCGCCGCCACCACGTTCATTCCTTTTTCACTACCCATTGGCTCTGCCTTTGATCTATCTCCCAAAAAATAGGATCCATAGAGATTCTAAAGGATGTGGATATTTCAATTAATGATGTGATGATAGTCTTCAAGAAAGGTGTAGCAACCCGTATTTTAAACTATTTTAAAATTTTGAATTTAATATGATTATTGGATAAAATGATTAGAAATAAATATTAAATGATTATCAATGTAAATTTTTGGAGGATTAAATTGTTTAAATTTAATATTGGAAATTGTTTGAATAATTGAATTCTGAATTTTTTATGAATGAAAATGATGAAAAAAAGTTGATTTAAATATAAATGAAGATGGTCAACATTTAAAATTGGATTTTAAAGTGAATAATTAGAAATTTAAAATTTTATATTTTAATTAACGAATAAAAATAGACATTTTGTCCACTGTCTCGTATTTTGACAAAACTAGTTTCATCGGATCTGTAATAGTAGTTATTGTAGGATTTCAAGTTTCATAGTGATCAGACTTGTTGTTTGGCCTTGCGATCTTGAAACGTGTAGAAATTAATTTTAGAATTTAATTAAAATTAATCGATTTTGAAAACTATCTTCCGCATACGATTGAATTAGGCCTCGAGACTAGTTCCATTGCATTCGGAATAGGGGTAAAACATTATGAACACTTGGTGGCATGCTTCGATTAGATTTCAGGTTGTTTAGGACCTAACCATATAAATACGAAAAGAAATATTATTATTTTATTCTGGAAACCCTAATAAAAACATGGTCGTTGTTCTCTTTGATTTAACGGCCATAATTGATCGATTTTCTCTCCTTAAATCCTCTCAATCCATTCATCGAATTCAAAAACTTCCAATATGAAAGTTGTAGATCTCAGTCATCTCTTTAAATTCATATGGTTGATCTATTCTATTACATCACGGATTAGTCAAGATCTACGTTTGAAAGGCGCGCATGTTTTCTCAAATTTCGCACCAAAGGCGGCAAAAGAGAGGGCGAGGCTTGGCGCGTTGGTGGAGAGGGTTGTGCTACACGTTTTGGTGGTTGGCGATCAAAGTTCAGCGGTCGTTGGTGGCACACGTGGGGAGGTTGAAGTTGCAAAATGTGGGTTACGGCTATATATGTGAAGTTGAGGAGGAGAGGGTAATTAATTTACTAATTAAGTTAATTAAATTGTTAATTATGTTTAATTTGATTTTTATATTAATTTAAGCGTAACTCTTGCATATGAGGTCCGATTTGGGCGAAACAGGTGGAGTTGGAATCGTATCGACAGAAGTTATGTCATGGAGTTTGTTCAAAATTTATTTGAAGCTAGAAAAATTTTCATGTTCAAATAAAAGTTGAGTGTTTATACACTCACATCTGGTTGAAATAATTTTTATGTTGGTTAAATTATATCATGAAGTGGTTTAAAATTTATTGATGGTTGTTTGATAAATTTAATAGACATTTAAATGGACATCTGAAATTAATTAATAGAATTTGAGTTGACAATTAAATTGAATTAGAACTAAACTATTAGTAAAATTCCCCATTATCAATAATTAGTTAATTGTTGTGATTTTTGACTGTTTGGATAATGGTTGCGATGGATGAAAATTTGATTGATAATTTGGATGTTTGGATGTTTATTTATGTTTAATATATCATGTTATCATCCCGTATATTATCTACAGTATATAAAGCCACAAATTGATTTATTTCGAATAAATTAAGAAATAGGTTGAAATGATATATACCTATGACATTTATTTTATATTGAAATGATATATATCCATCATTGGAATTAATTTGAGATAATTGATTCACTTGGCCATAGAACATAAAATTATATACAGACACCGGATTGGTTAAATTAAATGATTTAGGAATTTTTTAATTTGAAATTGTTTAAAATGATTTGATTTAAGAAATAAAAATTGAATTTATAGAAACCAAATTACTTTCGAATTTGAGCTTGGAATGCTAAAATTTAAATTTGATAACAGGAATTGTTTAAATAATTGAAGTTGAGACTTTGAAGTTATAATCGAAATATGATTTGAATTTCTGAAATTGATTTGTTTTAAAAGATTGGACTTTTATTCGAACTTTGAATATTGCTAAGAAAAAGTGATATAAAACGATATTTTTAAATTGAGCTCGGGATTGAATTATATTTGAAGATTTGGATTTATAATTGGGATATTGAAGGTAAATTTGATTTATATGTTTTGAATCGATATTTTGAAAAATAAAACTCGGAATTGATATGAATCGAAATGGTTAAATTTGAGAATTGAGTTGAAATTAATTTGAAATTGAGTTGAAATAAATTTGGAATTGGAACTAAAATTAATTAAGAATTAGAATTGAAATTAATTTGGAATTGGAATTGAAATTAATTTGGATTTAGAATTGAAATTTATTTGGGATTGGAAGTGAACTTTATTTGAATTGAAATTGGAATCGAAGTAAAATTCGGTTTGAAATCGAAATTGAATCGATTAAATCGAAATGAAAATTGGAATCAATTTAAATTGGGAAATTTTAAATTGAATCAGTTTGACTTTGAAACTATTTTGAAATGAATTATTTTAGTACAACCGATTTAAAATCTATATTATTTAAATATTTAAATTATTTTGACTTTCCAAAATATTTTACTATGTAAACCATTTTTAATACTCAAACTATTTTCTATTAAACTATTTTAACATTTTAAGCTATTTTAGTTATATTTTCTTAGAAACCAAACTGGTCAAGGGTGGAATAGTTATATTTAAATCTTTGATTTAAATGCAAATGAGGTTAAATTGAAGTTATAACCTAAATTAAAATTTGAAACAATTTTGAAAGGGAAATCGAGATATTAAGGAAAAAATGATATAATATATTTTAGTAAATATGATGATTTTGAAAATGGATTCAATTTTGGAATGAATATAATATATTGATATCAAATATGAATCATTTCGAAATGTAAAAGTACCTACCGGTGTGTAAAAAGATGTTTGGTTGTTAAAGAGACTGGGGCCTCTTATTGGCATACTCTATGTCAATATTGGAACCACTTTGACAACCATGTATGCAGTAGATGATATCTAGAATGTAGTGGTTGAATTGACAACGTTTACTGGAATGAAGTAAGAGAAACGATGATGGATAGCCTTGACACTAGTGTCATACTTAAAATGACTAGAACAGGAGCTTATGTCTGGCCATTGAGGTTAGCTACCTCTAGCAACATTGATCCCTCATATTACTATTGTGATTTTAACTCGATGGGTGCACCTTTTGTTTGGATTGATTGTCGTAGTTGGCCACGGATGGGTTACGACCAGCTAGAAAGGGTAAACTGGCAGAATCCTACCTTGGACATTGCCTCACGTGCCTTGTCATATTTATCCTTTTATGAGCCCATTATGAGTTTGGTTTAGTACTGTACCTATAGGGGACTCACTGGCAACCGACGTTACTGGTTGTGTTACAGGACCTGCATAAACTACATGCTATAAAAATGTATTAAGGGGGATAAATGTAAAGCCTTAACGCTGTTTTGATATTTTACAAATAGACATTATCTATTTTAGCGTACACTATTATATATGAATAGTTTAACGGATCCTTTGGAGATGGAAATTCCCGTAACATCTCTTAAGTTATTGTACTCATATTTCGTGATATTGATTTGACTTACATAAGAGTATTTTAGTCCTAACTCGAATATTTCATCTTTTCGTTATGCCCAGGTCGCTCCTGAGTTTTTTAGCATATTGAAGATTATTCTTTGGAGGACGAAGACGAAGATTTGGTATATTGCTATTATTATTATTATCCCCTGCATCATGTTACTCTACTATGTTGATTATTTACACCTGATGTATGTATATAAATTTGATAAATGTGTATAGATTATAATCAAATATATAGTAAACAACTTTATGAACTGTTTATTTGATTATAATATTTATTGTTTCACTGTGAGATACTGTGTTTGTTATCTTCTTCTTTTCTAAATTTTCTTAATTGACACCATTGATTATCTACGTTTTGGATTGTTTAAGCTGTTCATGTGTGGATTATTGTCGATTTAAACCTTCAAAAATGTGGGTCATCATAGTTGGTATCAGAGCTTAGGTTTAGCGATAACCTTGGCTTTGTAGGGTTTGACTCATTAGAGATAGAGTAGTAATACCCTAGAATGAGTCTGTTGAGTGTCTATATATGAGAGAGCGTACTTGTTAGTGTTATAAAATGTTTTGTATTGTGTTTACTTACCGGTTGAGTTGTTTGTGAATTTTGGTTAATGCGTGGGACGCTGCGTTATCTGTAGGGTTTCTAAACACTTAAACGAGGCATCGACATAATATTGTTTTAAAAATCAGGTAAACGAAATAATTTTACCTAAATTATATTATATATATAAAGTGATTATTAATGAAGTTGTCAAGAGATGATAATATTTAGTTATCATTGATTATTGGTCGAAATAAAAAATATAAAACGAATACTTGATGAGTTCTATTTTATGAAACATTTGATAATTAAATTGAATGGAAATCTAATTAAAATAAAAATTGTTTGGAATAATCAAGTTTTAAATTAATGAAATATTTTGGTAATAAGGTAAGGAAATTTGTAGAAGTAAATTTAAAAATAGCTTATAAGTAGAAGGATTTAAAAATTGAGAATTTTAGAATTTAAAACCATGTTGATTATTTAAAATTGTTTTCGAAAGCTTCAAAATTAATATTAATTTGAAAGTGTTTTGACTAGAAATATATTTTGAAAGGATTTTTGAAAGGAATAAAAGCATTGAACTCATTTGGTCGCTGGAAAATAATTATAGGAATGACTGCAACATCGCCAGTATTCATTTTCGAGTTGATGAGTGAGAATTTCTACCAAAAGAAATTTATTTTCAATTAAAACAAGTTTTGACTGTGAAAGAAAAATACATTCCAAATATGATTTGATAATTATATGAAATAATTTTGAACTTATAAATTGAACTTATTATAGATAAAAATAAGTTTATAACTTTTAAATTTGAAATCGAAAGTAAAAATTAAATTTAAAAACCGTTGAATATTTTTGGTTAAGCAAACAAAAGGAAAATTAGAGTTTGAGATGCGAAATAAAATAATTGATTTAGGAAACGTTAATTATATTTAGTTAGTAAAATGAGGTAAATAAAATGAAGGATAACTCAAGAAAGCTTAAATAAAATAAAATGTATTTGAAATGAATTAGATAAAAAAATGAAATGAAATTTTAAATGAATCAATATAATTTATAGATTTGAGAATATTAAGCAAAAAACAAATTTTAAATTTGTTACATGTGAATGATAAGAAAATTTAACTTGAATAAAATTTAGTAAAACGAGTAACGGATTAAAATGAAAGGAAGTTTAACTTCATACTAAATAAATTGAATTGGATATTAAATGAAATTAGATAAATTAGTAAAGTGAATTAATTCCACCTAAACTGTAAAATGAATTAATAAAATGAATACGAACTTGAATTTTTAAAATGAAATGTAATTTAAGTGTGTAAGAATTGAATAAAAATAAATGAATGCAAGTATAATTAATATAAGTAACTGAATTTAATTTAAATTGGATGTATATAAATTAAATGCAAATAGAATGTGTTAAATAAAGTCGAATTTATTTTTGAATAAAGATGAACTTAAGTTGTGAGATGAATTGAATGTATGTAAAAATAAATGGAAGTAACTGAACTAAAGTAAAAATGATATTAATTGTGATTTAAATTAATAATGAACATGAGAAAAAAATCATTAAAAAAAATAAAAATAAAAATTTGAGTGAACTGATGAAGTAATTCAGTAAATTGAATATGGTTTCAAATGTTGTTGATAAATTAAAAATATGAATTTAAGTTACGGAATAATAATAAAAATGAGTTGCAATTTTCTAAAATGTTTATAACAAACTTAAATGGTTTATAAATAACATTAGTATTAAAATACTAAGTGATAATGAAATAAATTTAACTTAACAACGTTAAATGGAATGAAAATTCATTGGATGATAAACAAAATGAATGTCATTAAAACATATATTAATCGATTGAAAATAAATCGATTGAATGTAAATACATTAAATTGTAATCAATCAAATGTGAATGCAATGAATATTGGTTAATGGAATAATAATTGATTGAAACCAAATTAGTTGAATGTAAAATTAAAAGCGAATGAATTGAATATAAATCCATTGAATGATTAAGGAAATGAATGTTAATCAATTGAACGTGAATAATTTTAAGGTGAACCAATTAAATTCAAAAGAAATCCATGTGAATAAACTGAAAGCAAACAAATGTATATAGATGAAATAAATGTCAACTAAAAGTAAATCAATTTAATATTTAATAATTAGAAATAAATATTAGATAATTATTAATGTAAATTTTTAATGATTATTAATGTAAATTTTTAGAGGATTAAATTGTTTAAATTTAATATTGAAAATTGTTTGAATAATTGAATTTTGAATTTTTTATGAATGAAAATGATGTCAAAAGTTGATTTAAATTTTATTTAAACATGAATGAAGATAGTTAACATTTAAAATTGGATTTAAAAGTGAATAATTAAAAATTTTATGTTTTAATTAACGATTAAAAATAGCCATTTTGGCCACTATCTCGGATTTCGACGAAACCAATTTCACCGGATCCGTAATAGTGAGTTATTATAGGATTTCAAGTTTCGTAGCAGTCGTAGTTGTCGTTTGGCCGTGCGAGCATGAAATACGTAGAAATTTATTTCGAAATTTGATTAAAATTAATCGATTTGAAAAGCTATCTTCCGCATACGATTTAATTAGGCATCGAGACTAGTTCCATTGCGTTCGAAATGGGGGTAAAATATTATGAACGCCTGGCAGCACGCTTCTGTTGGAGTTCGGGTTGTTTCGGTCCTAATTATATAAATACGGCACGTAAAACAAGAAATATCATTATTTTATTCTGGAAACCCTAATAGAAAACATGGTCGCCGTTCTCTATGTTTTAACAGCTAGAATTGATCAATTTTCTCTCCTTAATTCCTCTCAATCCATTCGTTGAATTCAAAAACTTTCATCATGAAAGTTATAGATCTCAATCTCCTCTTCAAATCCATACAGTTGATCTATGTTGTTACGTCATGGATTCGCTAAGATCCACATTTGAAAGGCGTGTGTGTTTTCTCGAATTTCGCACCAACGTCGATAAAAGAGGCGGCGAGGCTTGGCGCGTTGGTGGGGAGGTTATGCCATACGTTTTGGTGGTTGGCGATCGTAGTTAAGCGGCCTTTGGTGGAGCGCGTGGGGGGGGGGGGGGGGGGGGGGGGTTGAAGTCGTGAAACGTGGGTTACCGTTGCATACGTGAAGTTGAGGAGGAGAGGGTAATTAATTTACTAATTTAGTTAATTAAATTGTTAATTTAATTTGATCGTTATATTATTTAAGCGTAACTCTTTAGGTCCGATTTGGGCGAAATAAGTGGTGTTGGAATCGTAACGACGAAGGCAAAGTCATACGGTTAGTTCGAAGTTTATTTGAAGCTCGAAAATTTTTCAGTTTCAAATAAAAGGTGAGTGTTTCTACACTCACAATTGACTGAAATGATTTTTTTTTTGGGTAAATTATATCGCGAAGTGATTTAAATTTTATTGATAATTATTTGATAAATTTAATTGACATTTAAATGGACGTTTGAAATTAATTGATAGAATTTGAATTGACAATTAAATTGAGTTAGGAATAAACTACTTGCAAAATTTTCCATTATCGATAATTGGTTAATTGTTGCGATTTTTGATTGTTAGGATGCTGGTTATGATGAATGAAAATTTGATTGATATTTTGGATGTTTGGATGTTTATTTACGTTTAATATATCCTCTTAACATTCCGTATTTTATCTACAGTATATGAAACCGTAAATTGAATTATTTCAAATAAATTAAGAAATAGGTTGAAATGATATATACCTATGTCATTTATTTTGGATTGAAATGATATATATCCATCCTTGGAATTAAATTAAAATAACTGATTCACTTGGCCATAAGATAAGAAATTATATACAGACACCGGATTGGTCTAATTAAATGATTTTGAAATTTTTTGATTTGAAATTGTTTAAAATGATTTGATTCAAGAAATAAAAATCGAATTTATGAAATCCTACTATTATCGAATTTGAGCTCAGAATGTTGAAATTTAAATTCGATAACCGGAATTGTTTAAATAATTGAAGTTGTGATTTTGAAGTTATAATCGAAATATGATTTGAATTTCTGAAATTGATTTGTTTTAAAAGATTGGACCTTCATTCGAACTTTGAATATTGCTAAGAAAAAGTTATGTAAAATGATATTTTGAAATTGAGCTTGAAATTGAACTATATTTGAAGATTTGGATTTTCAATTGGGATATTGAAGGTAAATTTGATTTAAGTGTTTTGAATCGATATTCTTTGAAAAATCAAACTCGGAATTGATATAAATCGAAATGGTTTAAATTTGAGAATTGAGTTGAAATTAATTTGGAATTGAGTTGAAATTAATTTGGAATTGGAATTGAAATTAATTTGGAATTGGAATTGAAATTTAATTGGAATTAGAAGTCAAATTTATTTGAATTGAAATTGGAATCAAAGTAATATTCGATTGAAATCAGAATTGAATCGATTAAATGGAAATGGAAATGGAAATTGGAATTGATTTAAATTGGGAAATTTGGAATTGAATCGATTTGACTATGAAACTATTTTCAAATGAATTATTTTAATATAAACAGTTTGAAATCTATATTCTTTAAATGTTCATATTATTTTGATTTTCCAAACTATTTTACTATATAAACCATTTTTAATACTCAAACTATTTTCTATAAACTATTTTAACTATTTAACCAATTTTAAAACTATTCAAACTATTTTCTTAAAAATCAAACCGGTCAAGGGTGGAATGGTTATATTTAAATCTTCGATTTAAATGCGAATGAGGTTAAATTAAGTTATAACCTAAATTGAAATTCAAAACAATTTTGGAAGCAAAAATGATACGATATATTTTGAGTAAATATGATGATATTGAAATGGTTTTGATTTTGGAATGAGTATGATATTTTGATACCAAATATGAATCGTTTCGATTTGTAAAAGTACAAAATGGTGTGTAAAACGACCTTTGGTTGTTAAAGAGATCGAGGCCTCTTATTGGCATACTCCCTATCAATATTGGAACCACTTTGACAGCCATGTAAGGATGATATCCAAGATGTAGTGGTTGAATTGGCAACGTTTACTGGAATGAAGTAAGAGAACGATGATAGATAGCCTTGACACTTGTGTCATAATTAAAATGACTAAAACAAGAGCCTATGTATGGCCATTAAGGTTAGCTACCTCGAGCGACGTTGATCTCTCTAATTACTATTGTGATTTTGATTCGATGGGTGCAACTTTTATTTGGATTGATTATCGCGGTCGGCCGCAGATGGGTTACGACCAGCTAGAAAGGGTAAACTGGTAGAATCCTACCTTGGACATTGCCTCACGTGCCTTGTCATATTTATCCTTTTATGAGCCCATTATGAGTTTGGTTTAGTACTGTACCTGTAGGGGACTCACTGGCTACCGACATTCCTGGTTGTGTCACAGGACCTACATAGACTACATGCTATAAAAATGTGTTAAGGGGGATAATGTAAAGCCTTAACGCTAGTTTGATATTTATTTTAATGATAGACATTATCTATTTTAGCGTACACTATTATATATAAATAGTATAACAGATCCTTAGGAGATGGAAAATCCCGTAACATCTCTTAAGTTATTGCACTCATATTTCGTGATATTGATTTGACTTACATAAGAGTATTTTAGTCCTGACTCGAGTATTTCGTCTTTTCATTATGCTTGGGCCAGTCATGAGTTTTTCACCATATTGAGGATTATTCTCTAAAGGACGAAGACATAGATTTGGTATATTACTATTATTATTATCCCCTACATCATGCTATTCTGCTATATTGATTATTTATCCTTGTTTTGTGTGTGTGTGTGTCTATATAACTCTGAAAAATGTTTATAGATTATAATCAAATGTATAGTAAACAGCTTTATTTACTGTTAATTTGATTATTATATTTTATCTTTCCGCTGTGAGATTCTGTGTTTGTTTTCTTCTTCTTTTCTTAATTTCTGCAATAACCCCATTGATTATCTATGTTTGGATTGTTTAACTTGAATATGTGTTGATTATTGTCGATTTAAACCTTTAGAAACGTGGGTCGTCACAAAAAGGCATATGATGACTACAATGGTAGACAAGAAGGTGATTGACCTCTCCGAACTCAAGGACATAAAAAAAGAGCTAGGCATGGAGAAGGTCCCTTCTCTGGTATCAACTTCTCTCCTAAGTATCCACCTCAAGCTTCCTACTGGACCTTTTAAGCCTCCCACTGCAACAACCTTTGGAGCTGCTTTCGGATCTTAGATGATTCCTACTTCCTCGTCCATCTATGATTGGAACGCAAACGAAGGCAATCCACTGTCCAAGTCTCTGAAGAAGTGGAAGCACAAACCATACCATGTAGGAGGTAGTAAGTAACTAAAGAAGAATAGGAAGACCTAGATCTCATTGGACCTCCATGGTTATTTTGGTATTTGTATTTTAATCTCTTTGGTTTTCTTTGTACAAAGGCCATCATTGTACGAGAGCAGCCCACACAATTTCATAATCAAAAGATATGTAAATAAGAAGCCGTTTTCTTTTCAACCTTTGTCTTATTTACATTATCGCAGCTTTTATTTTCTTATCTTATGTACTTGTCAGTGTTTGTAATCTGTGCAATGCCATTATTTATTGTATCGTTGAACATAAATAAGCTTCTACAATTTCCCAGTGTTACTCTGTTACTTAGGTTTGTTTATTATTGGTCGAACATGTCTGGTTTAGCTAAACAATGCTTTTCTACATCGATTAAACTTGTTTATCGTCGAATGAACATATCTTATTCGATTGTAAACAAAGTCATTCTATTAATGTGGTTGAGATTATATGGGTTATTTGCTCATGCCAACATGAGCACTATTATAATTCGATAGCGTACTTACAAATAAATTCAATTCTACACTGATTTCTATCTCCAAGAATCAATGTGTGGGATGCCTATTCTTAGGCATCCTTCTTTGACCTCGCGTACTTTTGGGCATTGGTCAAAGATAAAATGTGTAGGGGCAAATCATCCGACTAACCCCATTCTGATTCTATTCCACCTATCCGATCATAGGACAAAGGAGTATGTTTACACAATTTAACACTAAGAAAATGGTTCCATTAAATCAAAAAGTCCACTTTACTTATGAACAAAAGAATGAAAGCTATCACCTCATCACATCGAATCTTGATATAGGTTGCCTTATTTACAAAAAGAAATCAAGTGAAATAACATCTTAGTTGCTAGTTATTCCAAGTCCGGGGAATTGAGATCTCATCTATTGTTGACATATTAAAAGATCCATATCTGAGCTTTTGTGCAATCACATTGTGACCTTCCCAATTCAAATCAAGTGCCTCCATACCTACAAAGACATGTTTCAAATCAATGTCACTTGTCTCAAAGATACTGTTTCTGACTTTGGCATTGAACTGCTTTGCTACTCTTATCTAATCGATTTTCTTCAACCAAATAGAGGGACTCCAACAAGAGTTCATCATTCAACTTAGAATCATAACGTAATCTTCTATGAGACGGGACTTCAGCTTCGATCAGTATCATGGCCTCAATTCTATAGGCTAAGTAAATGAAGTATGGTCAGTCACGAACTTGTGGATTGTCGGTTGATCCCATAATTCTAGAGGTAACTCATACATAAAGTTGCCCTTGGCACTCTTCAACCTCTTCCTAATGATGAATTTGATGATCTTATTCACCTCCTTCACCTGTCTATTTGCTGGTGGATGTTCCATTGCTACGAAGCTCTTCTCAATTCAGTATTGAGTATAACATTCTTTGAATTCGGCACGCTCGAGTTGAGTTCTATTATCGGTGATTATATTTTATGGAACTCCAAACATCCATAAAATGTTCTTCACTACAAAGTTGATATCTTTCTTTTAAGTGATTGTTGTAAGTGGTTCCACTTTATCCCATTTTATGAAGTAATCCACATCTACTATCGTATATTTTGCTCCGCATATCGACATTTGTAGCACACCAATAATATTTATTTCCCATACCGCAAGCGACTATGGGTTAAACACCTATGTACGCTTATTAGATAAGGCTTTCGGTATCTTCACAAATCTCTGGCACTTGTCACATCTCTTAGAATAATCAGTTGCATCCCGCTTAATTATTGGCTAGAAATATCAATACCTAAGAACTTTCTTTATCAAGGTTTGCGACCCTAGTGTGATTAATATAGCTTCCTTCATTCATGTCCGTAGGGTCTTATTATCTTCATCTTGGTGACAGAACTTAGCAAAGAAATTGATAATCCTCTCCTATATGGAACTCCTTATAGAATGAACTAAGCACTATACACAAGAGCTTTCGTCGTTTCTTTCTTCCATTTGGGAGAGTGCATTTTAGAAAATACCCTTTGATTGGAGTCACTGACGACTCCTCCTCTTCCTCGACCTCTAAGATCCAATCAACTTCCATCATGTGGATGCCTGGAGAAGTCGGAACCTCTACTAGGATAATTCCAAACCATGATTTTAAATCTCCTATATCTCGCCCGAGATCTCCTTCGGGATCTCCTTTTCACACTTAGATGAAACGAGACATCAAAGCTCCTTCATATCTCCCCACACACTCATCTCATTCAAAATATTCAGATCTCACTCGAAATATGTATCAAAATCTCAATCTAAGATCTTACCCAAAATTATTCCTTTTTCTTTTTTACATAATATTTTTCCATTTTCATAAGGATTTAAAAGAAACTAGTCAATCCAATTACTATTTACCAATTCCTTAAACATAATTTTTACTTTTTATCTTGATGAGTCACTAAAAAGACTTAATTTCCCTTTTATGTTTATATAAGAGAATATTATTTAATAAGTTCCAAATAAATTAAGCTAATCAAGCTACCACTCTTCTCCAAAATAATAATTACAATTATTTTTCTATGCAAATTAAGTATGTCAATGTTATCCCCATAATCGACATCGAAGATATGCAGTGTAAGATGTGAATAAAACATCGAGCCGCTTATGATTAAGAACACATGGTTGATGATGCGACACAATTATCGACATCGCCAGTTGTCTTTGTTGGCCTCGTTGAATGCTTGAAGACAAATACTACATATGATTGGCACCACACTTCCCTAATATCATCCCCCTTCAAAGTGGATACTCTTCGACATCGCCACTCAAATGGCACCGCATTTCAACAACGCCAAGGTTGATGATGTGCCTATTCAAACTTTCCACTCATCAACACCACAAACAAAATCACTTTGTGTTTCATTGTGGAAGCATCGCATCCGTGTCACTTTTCGTTATAGTCGACTCTCGTCCAAATGGCACTATCGCAATGCCGCCAATCACTTATGTTGGTATCGCCACACAAGTGTAGCCTCATGCCAGTAACACTGCTAGGAGTCAATAACGATGTCGCCAACGATGCTTCCATTCCATACCGTTACTATTGATGTCGCATTTCATCGATTGTTGAATGGGATCAAGGGATAATGTTGAGAATCATGGTTGCCGAGGTCATACGGAAAAGAGCCGCTTCATAGCAACATCGCTCATTATTGACGTCGCCAATAATCTGTACTGTGCCTTATCTATCATAAAGCGTATCATGTCAAAAGGACTCCGCTCGTTTATGTCTACGATGTTAATGACGAACATCGTCAATGTCAACAGAGGCTACTAACATTGCACTTCATCCATGAAGCATTCAATTGAAGATGCATTTCAATAATACATACGAAATACCATCATATGATAGTCGCCAAAGTTGGGCATGCCTATACCAAATTTGTCGACATTGAGCTTGTCGAAGGCAAGAATGTCGAACTCAGCTACCAAGCCACCCTTCTACCCCTACAAATACAAATGTAGGAGCATGTTAAAAGGGGATGAATTCTCTCATCTCATTTCTTACTTCTTTAACTTTGTAAATCCTAAATTGATTGGGGATTTTTAGAGCCTATTATATTGTTTGAACCTTGTAAACATAAGCATTTGGGAAATTAAACCTTTGGATAGCAAAGCACATTGATTCGATTCGAACTTGTACTAGCACAGCATACTTGACTTTGAACTAATACTAGCATCGCATAACATACTTGACTTTGAAATGGTACTAGCATAGAATGCTTGACTTGGAACTTAAACCTTAATAGCATATCTGTCTTCGACTTCAAACTTACAGAAGCTCATAAGACTTCGACTCTGATGACTGTACTAAGAGTGTAATGGGAACTCTCTTCGAGTTGATGACTTCAAATAGCCTCAACATAGCTTCTCTTTGAATTTACATTATTTTACTACACTTTTAACATTAGCAAATTTATTCATTAACATTTTGGCGCTAGAAGGAAGGCTCGAACCTACGACTTTGTTAAAATCCCAAGTGAAACCACCTTGGCCTGCATTGAATAACCTAACCTACATAATTAGGATATAAAGAACTTTCCAAACAAATCATATCTCATTCCAAGCTAACTGGCCTTAACCTTAACACCATTCCAAATAACCATGCTAAGATGTCCGAACAAGGGTCATCTGAACCTAGAATGATTAGGCCCCCTTATCTAGTCTTTAATTATCCCAGGCTTCATGAGGAAGAAATGCTGAGAATCAAGGTAATGTAGATAATGGAAAATAAGAGAAGATAAGCAGTATCGTATAACCTAGATAAATAGCTTTAATCCATTTCATCTAGAGCCATCCCCAATTTTTGCTCTGGGAAAGCAATGTAAGAGAGTTGGTCTCTTCTTAATAATAAGAAGGGAAATTCAACCTCAAGCTAGAGGAACCATTTCGTATAATAATAGTTATCAAGGTAGTATAGGGATGGAACTGTTTGAAGCTTTATATGGAAGGCCATGCATATCTCCCATTTGTTAGTTAGAGATCGGGGATAGGTTGCTTCTCGGTTCGGATTTAGTTATAGAAGCTATAGAGAAGATTGAGTTAATTTGGGATAAGATAAAGGAAGCTCGGTCTAGGCAGAAGAGTTATGTAGATAGAAGATGAAGAGATTTAGAGTTCGTTGTTTGAAATCATGTTTTCATTAAGGTATCACCAATGAAAGGTGTAATCAGATTTGGAAAATCAGAGAAGTTGGCATCGAGATTCATTGGACCATTTCTTATATTAGAGAGGATCCAGAAACTCATATATAGAGTAGAGTAACCAATGGTTTGGCAAGAGTCCACGATGTTTTTCATATTTCTCATCTAAGAAAGTGTATTAGAGACCCGGAGACTACTATAGCACCGACCATATTAGAGGACTTAGTAGTAGAGCCAAATTTGACTATAGTTAGAAAACAATTCGTATAGCGACGAGAGATGAGAAGAGGCTAAGGAATAAGACAGTCAAATTAGTTAAGGTTTAGTAGAGTGATGGTGAGAGAGACTGTACTTGCAAGACCGAGAGTAGAATTAGAAACGTTTATCCTGATTTGTTTGATGGTATGTTTTACCTTTTTGATTGATTTGTTGTGCACCTTATCATAATTTTGAGGATGAAATTCTTTAAGGAGGGGAGTCTGTAATGACCCTAATTTTGAGTAACATTATTTAGGATACTCAATTAGTTAATTAAATAAAATGATGTAATGATTATGTGATTGAGATTTGTGATTAATAGAAGGGTAGCTGTACCCATTAAACAAATAAACTAAGAGAATTAAAATGAATCAAGTTAGGGTATGTAGACAAGGGCAATATAGGAATAAGTATACTCTTATACCCAAAACCTTTAAACCATATTCATTTTACATGTTCACAAACATAAATCAAACACTTCAAAGGCCGACCACCATTAGGAAAGTAAGAAAAAGGTAAAGCAAAAATCAAGGGGAAGAAGTTAATCAACTTAATCTAAGATCAAATCTCAACTCCTTAATCTTAAGCTAAAGGTGAATAATGACTACATCTCATGTTTTACTATTGTTCTCGATTTTAGAATGAAATCCGAATTATTTTGCAAAGTTATTTGCCATGTTTTAATTGTTAAAATGGATATTTATGCTTGTTGATGATTTATGATATTTCATATGGATTTTATGATATGTTTTAATATGAAACCCTATTATATGACATCCAAATTCCTTGCGATTTTAGATTTAGATTAGATGATATTTTAGAGTTGAGTCTCAATTTTTATAATTTTTTGAATCAATGTAGATTTTATATTAATTTTCTAGTGAGGAAAATGGATATTCGTATTTAAAACAATTTAAGGCTAAATTATACATATTTTTGGTTTGAAATTTATATATGTTAGAAAACATATTAAAAATGATTTATAGAAATATTTGTGGAATTTTTCCAAGTGTTTTAATGAATATATAAAATTATTAAAGTTATGGGACTTAGATATTCTATATATTTATAAAAGGAGAAGCGGTATGTTGTAAATAAATTAAATTGTTTATTTTTGAAATTTCAGCAGAATTTTTAGAAAATAATAATAGGAATCAGTAATATTTTGACAAACAAGGCATGTTAGTTGAAAATATTACTTTAAAAAGCTAAAAATTATATTTTACATGCTTTTTACATGTTTTTCCACTTTTAGCAACTAGGTTTTGATTGCGTACTTCCACCTTCATCACCATCGAAACCAATGCACATAGTATCATTGATTTGGTACATAATGAATTGGATATAAGTGGAAGGTATTGGGTCGAAACAAGAGGTTCTGATGGGGTCGAAGCACTATTTTGCTTTCAAATAGAAATGCGCGTGCTTTGCTTTAGAAAAGAACGCTTACGACTTGGTTGGCTTCCGGCTAGTTCAAATTTATTGAAGGAATGGTTTCAAATGAGGTTGCACCTTTTTTTTTAATTAATTGCCTTTAAAGGGATCGAAACCCCTTATTGCCGCTTTCTACCTTTCAAAGCAAATGGTTTCGAAAGGATATTTTGTTTTTAAAACCTAGTCACTTCTCTAATGCTTTCAAATGGTTGGTTTTGATGCCATCATTTCTTTACTTAGGAAATTATTTTCGAAAGAGTGCTTTCGACTTAGTTGTTTAACGTCCCTTTGTTCTGTTGATGGTAAAACCCAAGGGTTTCGAAAGGAAAGTTTTTTAAATGATTTTGAAAGGTTTTCGCATGTTTTACTTGAACCCAAATGCTTTATAAAAGTTTGATGTTTACAAAGGATTTTAATGCTTTTGAAATGTCTAAATGAAGGTTTCTAAGGGGTGGTTCCCTAATGGTTTTGAAAGATTTAAAAGGAAGGTTTCTATTATTTTCGAAAGGCAATGTTAAGTGTTTTAAAGATAGGATGTCTAAGGTTTAAAGCTTTCAAAGGTGATGTTTTTTAATGGTTTCGAATGGTTTATTATGAAGGGTTTTGAAAGGGCATGTTTTGGCCTTTGTTTTAAGATTATAAATCGAAGTGGTTTACTTGGTTTCGACAGGGATACTTTCAATGGATTCGAAATGGGTACTTTCAAAGTTTTAAATGCTTTCATCAATAAAGATTTGTGTAAAGTATATAACATGCAAGGTGATTTGAGTAAAGCATAGAGTATATTTTCCTTGTTTAAAGTATGATTTACAGGTTTAAATCATTTGAAAGAAAAGGTTTTCAAGGAAAATTAATGGATAGTTAACCATGTATAAAATGACTCATATATTAGAATACCAAATGGAATGGTATAGGGTCGCGCCTTATACATTAGCTATTAACCCCTAACTAATTTAGTCCAAAATTCCAATATGTAGGGCTTTGTCACAGTAAGACTAAAATGATGTTACACACAAAAAGGAATATACAAAGTAAAAAAAGGTTCTCAGTGAGCCCGCAAAACCATTAGGATCAATTGACCCTAGAGAAGTAAGTTAGGGATAGACCATCCAAAAGAGGAGTATCTAATAGAAGTTAGATTATTTGTTTATTTTGTCTGGTTGGCCCGAGTCAGTTAATGGTTAGTAGTTAGCTAAACAAAACTATATTGTTTGGACAGATAGTCCATTTGTTCTTGATTTATATGCTTTCATGATACTGATATTATTGTATTAACCAGTTTTGGTTCCAAGATTGGGATTTGCAAAAGATATGTTTTAGAAGAATATTAGAGAGGGAAAACTATTTCGCTAAGTGACGTGGTCCCACTTAATATCGAATAACCGAGATGTATAGTATTATTCACACCAGACTTTATGTATGACTCGAAGTTTATGTTTTTTCTCTTAAACTCTCGGATGCTCAAAATTGATTTGAGTGGACCGAGGGTTGAGGATTTTTAGGTTTTAGTAGGTAGACGAATAAATCTTCCGGAAACGAGCAGGAGGCTGATGCTAGCTATATTTAGGAGTTGTTTTGTTTTTGTTCCGCTGTGTTATATGATGTCCATTATGACTATTTTTTACTCTAGTAAACTAAGGGGGCATCTTCATATGTCGCTCTTGACGTAATTATATAATAATTATATTTGATTTGAACCTGGGAAACGTTAGGATTATGCAGTTTGGATATGAAACATGTTTATGAAATGTAACCAGAAATGTTGTTTTTGAAATTTATGATTTTGTTTCATATTCATGTGCTTCTGATATTATGGATACCGTTAACATTACCGTATTTGATTATCGAAAGTTAATACTATGGATAACTACAACATCTATAGCGCTTAGCTTCGGCCTCCAGATATGAGATGTTGCAACTTGGTATTGGAGCATAGGTTTATGAAAAAATTTAAACTAAAATGATTTTTGAAAACATAACCCTAAAGAATTAAAGTAAGATTGGGGTATGGGATAACGCTATAGTAACGTACTTGTATTTGTTATATATAAGTATACACTATATTTCTATTCTCCTATCACTCTTAGCCTATTCTTCCGTATCTTATGAGGCTTGAATACAGATATGGACGCTAGAAGTGGAAGAGTTAACCTTAGAGGGGGAAGCACCATAACAAATGGAAATGCCAGACCAAATACGAGAAGGAACCTAGGTCAGGCACAAGTTGGAAATGTTGGTGCAGGAGTCCCGCAAGTTAACATGGGAGCTATGTATCAATTCATTGTCAACATGATGAGGCGGGTGTTGCTGTTGGAGTAGTTGGAGGAGGAGTTCAAGAGCTCTAATGGTCAACAATTATGGTATTTGGAGTAGAGACTATGTTAGGCTGGGAGGAAAGCTATTCATTGGAAATGAAGACGCGGTTGATGTAGAAAATTGGTTGCTGCGTTGTGAGAGGATCTATGCAGATTTGGGGCTCAATGATGAGCAGAAGAGAAGGCTTTCTTTTAGATAGCTTCAGGGAGCAGCGCTGTACTGAGGGAGCAGCGTTACAGCTGGAGTTAATGAGGATACCATGACATGGGCGGAGTTCAAAAGGAGATTTGAGGAGGTTTATGTCGGAAATTGCTAAGTTTGCTCTGCTTAAAAAGTTCGCTGAGTTGGAGCAAGGGGATATGACTGTACTTGTGTATGCGAAAAGGTTTGGGGAGCTAGCAAGATATGACTATGCTATGGTCGATACTAATATTAAAAGGAATGGGAAGTTTATCAGGGGGTTGAAGCCTGAGCTTGCTAGGGAAATGTTACCACATATCAGGAATCCTTGTGATGTTGTAGTGGAGATGGCTTTGAGGAACGAGAAGATGCTTACTTTTCTGGAGAGATACAAGGCAAAGGAAGTCCAGGTGGGGCAAGGTCGGAAAAGGAAGTTCTTCCATAAGAAAGGAGATCAGAAGGGTGGAGCTTCTAAGAAGGGAAAGGTAGAAGTTGTCCGCTTTAAGTGTGACAAGAAGGGACACTATGCCCACGAGTGCCGAACGGGCAAAGGTAAGAAAGCCGTGGAGAAGAAAGAGGTGAGGTGTTTCAACTACGACCAAATTGGACATTACAAGAACCAATGCAAGGAGCCTGCCAAGGATGGAATAGGCAAAGTGTTTGCATTGGAGCTAGCTACCTTGAGGCCAATGGTAGATGGAAAAGGGAAAGCAGTGTTGGGAGGTACGCTTTAGATTCATGGTATGTCAGTTAGCATTCTGTTTGATACTGGTGCATCGCATTCTTTTGTATCTCGTTGTTTGGTAGATAAGCTTAACCTAGAACCCTCATATTTAGTTACTTCCTTAAGGGTTGCAAATCTGGTAGGAGGGTATGCGGCACTTGGGATGAAGTGTAACCACTTAGAATTTGATTTGTTAGGTCATACCTTTATTTGCAGTTTGCATGTGTTTGAATTCGTAGGGTTCAGAATTATGTTAGGTATGGATTGGTCAAGTAAGTACGATGCTAGGATATTTTACCATGATAGAAAAATATCGCTTAGACACCCTGACTGTGGTGATCGAATCGTATATACCATAGAAAAACCTAGCCGTGAGGTGAATTCTTTGTTGGGTGTTATGGAGGTAGAAGATGAGTTGAATCTGGTTTTCATGGTCAGAGAATTCGCGGATGTTTTTTAAACCGTAGTAGGATTGCCACCGAATGAGCCATTGAGTTTCGGATAGATTTAGTGCCTGGAGCAGAACCAGTGAGTAGACTGCCAAGTAGGATGACACCTACTAAGATGAGGGAGTTGAAGGTGCAATTGGTGGATTTGAAAGGCAAGAATTTTATTGGACCAAGCAGTTCGCCTTGGGGAGCAACCACAGTATTTGCCATGAAGCTATATGGATCGTTAAGACTATGTATCGATTATCGTAAGTTGAATGAGAAGACAATAAAGAATCAATATCCGTTGCCTAGAATTGAAGATTTGTTCGATCAGTTAAGTGGAGCAAAGGTATTTTCTTAGTTGGATTTAGCAACAGGTTTCCATCAAATTAGAGTAGTAGAGGATAGTATTCCTTTGACGGCCGTTAGAACTAATATGGACCGTATGAATGGTTAGTGATGTTGTTCGGACTAACTAATGCGCCAACGTCCTTTGTGAATTTGATGAACTGAATTTTCCGAGAGCACTTAGATAAGTTCATGTTGGTTCTCATAGATTATATTTTGATATACTCTAGAGATGATAGGGAGCATGAAGTTCATCTTAGAGTTGTGTTTGAGACGTTGTGGCTGCATCAACTGAAGGCGAAGTTTTCAAAGTGTCATTTCTGCAATAAGGAAGTTAAGTTTCTTGGTCATGTAGTCTTAGAGAAAGGGTTGTCTGTAGGTCCGAAAAAGATTAAAGCGATGAATAATTGGAAGAAACTCATGACAACGATTGAGATAAAGAGTTTTCTTAAATTAGCCGGGCAATATAGGAGGTTCATTAAGGATTTTTCACGTATAGAAGCACCAATGACAAAGCTAACGCAAAAAAGATGTGAAGTTTGTTTGGACCGATAAGTATGAGGAAGTATTCCAGAGCTTGAAACACTTATTGACTAATGCACTTGTACTAGCTGTTCCAGAAGGGAATCAGGATTTGTTGGTGTATGCAGATGCGTGTGGAACTGGATTAGGATTTATGTTAATGTAGAGAGGTAAAGTAATTGCCTTTGCTTATCGACAGCTTAGACCGCATGAGGTTAGATATCCAACGCATGATTTGGATTTAGCTGCGGTGATATTTGCATTGAAGGTGTGGAGACATTAACTTTTGGGAGATAGGTTTGAGCTATATGCGGATTATAAGTCATTGAAGTATTTGTTCTCTCAGAAGGAGCTGAGCATGAGACAACAAAGATGGTTAGATTTTATTGCTGTTTATGATTTTGGAATTGAATATACACCATGGAAAGGCAATAAAGTTGTGGATGAGCTTAGTAGGAAATATCAAAATGCAGTGTTGTTAATGATAGCCAAGTGCAAAGATTTGGAACCGTTGACAACTTGCGGAGCGCAATGAAGATCTGAAGCTGAGTCTAATGGAGAAACTGCTGTGTTGTCTTATTTAGAAGTTCAACCAGTGATGATCAAAAAGATTGCTTCTAAGAAGAAGGAGGATCTACTACTAGTTGAACAGATCAAAAGGTTAAGGGATGGAATAGAGAGCGATGATTTAGAGAATTTTAGTCTTGACCAGAATGGGTGGTTGAGGAAGAAAGGAAGATTGTGTGTTGCAAATGCGGGAGACATTAGGAAGGAATTTTTTGAGGAATGCCATCGTTTGAAGTTCACTATTCATCCAGGAGTAATTAAGATGTATCAGGACATGAAGAGGAGTTTCCTCTAAGGAGGTATGAAGAGGGATGTAGGCTTATGGGTGAAGCGGTGTATGAGCTGCTAATAGGCAAAGGACGAACATTAGAAGCCAAGTGGGTTGCTTCAGCCATTGAATGTTCCAGTATGGAAGTGGGATACTATTTCTATGGATTTTATAGGCGGATGGGTCATAGTGGACATGTTAACAAAGAGCGCCCATTTCATTCCAGTTAAGTCAACTACGACGACAACTGTTTTGGCTAAGTTATTTATGAAGAATGTGGTTAGACTATATGGAATTCCTAGTAGCATAGTAAGTGATAGAAATTCCTTGTTCACTAGCAAGTTCTGGAAGAGTTACAGGAAATTTTTAGGAACCAAGCTCAAGATGAGTACCGCTTACCATCCACAGACTGATGGGCAAACAGAAAGAGTTAAAAAAAGTCTTGGAGGATTTGTTACGAGCTTGTGTTAGATTTCGAAGGATCATGGGAAGACCATTTATACTTAGTCGAGTTTTCGTATAACAACAGTTATCGGGCTAGTATAGGATGGCACCATATGAAGCTTAATATGGAAGGCCATGCAAATCTCCCATTTGTTGGTTAGAGACCGGGGATAGGTTGGCTCTCGGTCTGGATTTAGTTATAGGAGCTGTAGAGAAGATTGAGTTAATTCGGGATAGGATGAAGGAAGCTCAATCTAAGCAGAAGAGTTATGCAGAAAGAAGACGAAAAGACTTAGAATTCTCTGTTGGAAATCATGTTTTCATTAAGGTATCACCAATGAAAGGTGTAATAAGATTTAGAAAATCAAGGAAGCTGGCTGATGTGCACATAAATATGCATATTTTTACCACCATATTTATTCTATTTAAATTAAATAAATGATCATATTGGGTATTTTAACTTGTTTTAACCAAAATTTATATTAATTCCAAATTTTCACATATTCATCTTCATATAAGGGCAAAATGGTCATTTTTGTGCATATATCAAATTGAGAAAATTTAATGGGAAATTTCTATATTATTTTGTAGGAATTTAAACTCAATTACAAGTGGTTTCATGAAGGAATGTGCATGTACAAAGAAGATACAAAAGAATGAAGATGGAAATAATTCAAAATGAAGAACATGGAGGACCCCACCTACCCACTATCTTAATTTACAAATTAAAGGCTAATGCACATGCTAAAAGACACTTAAAGCTTCATGTACATTTAAGTGGGGGATTATTAAAGCTAATGATAACTTGGCCACCACACTTCCTCCAAGGGCATTTTGGGTACTTCCCAAAAATATGCATTAGGGTTTCTAACTTGTATAAATACCCCTTATGTTTGATGTAGCTCCTCTTCCTCTCATTAGTTTTAGGCTCAAAATAAAAAAAGCTCTTCTCTTTCTATTTTCATGGCTACTTAGCCATTTTTTTATTCTCATGTAGTTTCTTTTTTATGCAAATACATGATCTTTTCGTTGGACCATTTCATATTATAGAGAGGGTCGAGAAACTCACATATGGAGTAGAGTTACCGAACAGTTTGGCAGGAGTCCACGATGTTTTTCATATTTCTTATCTAAGAAAGTGTATTAGAGACCAGGAGACTACTATAGAACCGACTGTGTTAGAGGACTTAGCAGTGGAGCCAAATTTGACTATTGTTAGAAAGCCAGCTCGTATAGTCACGAGAGATGAGAAGAGGCTAAGGAACAAGATAGCCTGATTAGTTAAAGTCCAGTGAAGTGATAATGAGGGAGACTGTACTTGGAAGACTGAGAACATGATTAGAGACGCTTATCCTGATTTGTTTAATGGTATGTTTTACTTTTTTGATTAATTTGTAATTAATAGAAGGGTAGTCATGCCCATTAAACAAATAAACTAAGGGAATTAAAATGAATCAATTTAGGGTAAGTAGACAAGGGCAATATAGGAATAAGTAAATTCTTGTACCCTAAACTATTAAACCACATTCATTATACATGTTCATAAACATATATCAAACACTATAGAGGATGGCCACTATTGGGTAAGCAAGAAGAAGATAAAGCAAAAATCAAGGGGAAGAAGTTAATCAACTTAATCTATGATCAAATCTTAACTCCTTAATCTCAAGCTAAAGGTGAATAATGACGACATCTCATGTTTTCTATTGTTATAGTTTTTAGGATGAAATCTGAATTATTTTGTAAAGTTATTCGCCATGCTTAATTTTCAAAATGGATATTTATACATGTTGATGATTTATGATATTTCATATAGATTTTATAATATATTTTAATGTGAAAATCCTATTAAATTACATCCAAACGCTTTATGATTATAGATTTAGTTCAAAAAGGAAATTATAGATAAGAGTTTCCGTTTTCATTATTTTATGAATTAATGTGGATTTTATATTAATTTTCTAGCGAGGAAAATGGTTTTCCACTACTTTTACTCATTTGTCTTGTGAATCTTAGTCAATATGATGCTCTAGCTATACCTATACCATACCACAACCCTTGGTGTGCCCCTTTTGGAGATACTAAGGGGTGTGGGGTATTTCATTTGGTATCAGAGCCAAAGGTTACATGACTCCTAAAAGCTTATTTTAAAAGTAAAGTATTTTTCAAAGGTAACATATCTTCAAACTATAAGCATTTTTTAGAAAGAAACTCTTATTATAGAAATAGTTTTCAAGTATAAGAGAGTTTTTATAAAAATCCCCTCAAAGTCCAGTTCAACATTCTTTCGATTCTTTGAAGCCTAAATTTTCTTCTCTTTGAATAAAATGGCGGACGCCCCAAATCTTCCAAAGGGTGTCCAAGTCCCTGACTGGATTCGTAGATACCTCCAAGCTACGGCACTAGAGGTGCAAGGCAAGCGCCTAATGCAGCACCAATGGGTGGATGTCCCATTAATCCACCTACAACAACCAGTTTTTCTAAGCTATGCAAGGACTTTGCCAATCTAGGAGGCAAGACATTTTCTGGAACTGAGGATTTCATAAAGGCATGAACTTAATTGAGGAATACGGAGCATATATTTGGGCTGTTAGGATGGGAGAACCGACAAAGAGTTCAGCTTCCATCTTGGCAGCTGAAGGGCTAGGCTTATTACTGGTGGGAGATTGTAGAGATGGAGGGTAGAGACATTGGTTGGGTTGGATTTCGGGAAAGGTTTGAGAGAAATTTCTTGTCGTAAGCCGAGGAAATCATGTATTTGAAGAAGTTCACTAGTCTGAAGCAGGAGAGTCTTTCGCTGAAAGAGTATATAAATCAGTTTAATGGGTTATCGAGGTTCGGGATGGAGCTTGTTAATACACCGTATAAGAAGGCCACCAAGTTTGCTAAGGGTTTGAACTAGCCCCTCCAAGGGTTAACATTGGCACATGTACCTATGAGAGAGACGTATGAGTCACTCATGAAAATGGCTCTCATATCAGATGTTGCTAAGGAAGTAGAGGTTAAGGAGGTTCCTAAATCAGAAAACTCTAAGAAGTAATGGTAGAAGAATAAGAAGGATAAGGACAAGAATAAAGGAGGAGGACCTCAAAAGGGATAAATCAAGAAGGGCAAGAAGTGTCATATTTGTGGATTGGTTGGGCATTACTCAAAGGAATGTAAGAAGAACACAATGAAGGGGAGGTGCTACATCTATGGCAGCCTAGACACCTTAGTAGAGCTTGTCCTCAAAGGACAGGGCAGAAAGCAAGCGAACCTATGGCGCAAGTACAAGTTTTGAATGCAAAACCTTCTAGCAGTGGACCAGACCGAGGTAGGAAAGTCTCTATAGAAGGTTTGATCTCTATTTTGGATTTTCCTATTCGGACTCTTTTTGACTCCGGAGTATCGCATTCTTTCATTTCTAGTTCCTTAGTTGATTGTTTGCGCTTAGATATTTCTCTGGTTGTAGACCCTATAGTTGTTTCACACCTCGTAGGAGGATCGACACATTTATCCATGATTTGTAGGGGTTTGAAATTATTTATACTAGGTGTAGAGTTTGATTGTGACGCCTGGGTACTGGGATTTTTGGGTTATGGGATGATTTTGGGGATGGACTTGTTACCCACTTATGGAGCGATATTGGACTGTGAGAGGAGAGTCGGTAGGCTAAGGACATGTAGCGGATGGACTCTCAAGGTTTCTTGTGACCCACAGGGGTCAGTCATGTTGAGCTTCCTTTATTCCCTTGATTCATCACTAGGAGAGTTAGATTCAGTTCCAGTTGTTAGAGATTTCTCAGATGTTTTGAGGAGGTTAGGGGTCTACCCCTTAAGAGAGAGATCGACTTTAGGATATATTTGAAGGACAATACTAAGCCAGTGACATTTCCCGTGAGACATATGGCTCCAGGAGAGAGGAAGGAATTAAGTAAGCAGATTAGTGAGCTATTAGAAAAGGTCTTCATCAGACGGAGCATATATGAGTGGAGGGTGCCAATAATCTTTGCTACAAAGGCGAATGGTTCCCTTCGACTTTCTATAGACCATAGAGAGTTGAATAAGCTCACGAAAAAGAACCGTTACCCACTTCCCAGGATAAACGATCTTTTTGATCAGTTGGTTGGCTCTTCAGTATTTTATCAGCTTGACTTAGCCACTGGATTTCATCAGCTTAGGTTAATTGACGATAGCATCGATAAAATAGCATTTAGGACACCCGATGGATTCTTTGAATGGTTGGTTATGCCGTTTGGGCTGACCAATGCCCCATCGTATTTTGTAGATCTAATGAGCTGTGTTTTTTGAGTTATCCTAAATAAGTTTGTTGTATTGTTTGTGGATGACATTCTGGTGTTTTGTAAGAGTATGGAAGAGTATGCTATTCATCTTGAGGAGGTTCTTGGTACACTTCATGTTCATCGGTTGAAGGAAAAAATCTTGAAGTGTCACTTTTTGCGTGAGGAGGTACGTTTCTTGGGGCATGTAGTCTCAATAGAGGGTCTAGCGGTGGATCCCGCTATGGTAGTAGTGGTACAGGGTTGGAAGGCCCCCAAGAACGTTACAGAAGTTAGAAGCTTCCATGGTTTGGCTGGCTATTATGGGAAGTTTATCAAAGATTTTGCTAAGATTTCAGCACCGCTCACTCGCCTCACTAAGAAGAATGCAGAATTCATGTGGGATGTGGATTATGAGGATTCCTTCACGATGCTAAAGAGGGTCCTTACTAGTGCACCAGTGTTAGTTTTTCCCGAAGGAGCTAAGCCTTTTATATTATACACTGATGCATGTGGGACTTGCCTTGGGGTAGTATTGATGTAGGAGGGGAGGGGAGGGTAGTATGCTATGGGAGTGAATAGTTGAGAACTCATGAGAAGAACTACCCTATCCATGATTTGGAGCTGGCTACTATTGTTTTAGTGCTCAAATCTTGGAGATATTGCTTGCTACTAGAGAGGTTCAAGCTTTTCGCTAACCATAAATCATTGAAGTACCTATTCTCACAAAAGGATTTAAACTTAAGACGACAACATTGGATGGAGTTTCTGGCATCATATGACTTTGAGATAGCTTACATCTCTGGCAAGGGGAGCATGGTTGAGGATTCGTTAAGTAGGAAGAGAACAACCCTTAGCCCAATGTTCGTAGAGTGGAAAAGCCTAGAGTTTATTTCCACCTTTGATTTTGTGCCCTCTACGGACATTACTCCTGGATTATTGGCAGCACTTAAGGTTAAGCATACCCTCATAAATCAGGTTGGATCAAGGGAGCGAGAGGATTCAGAGCTTGTGGATATTTTGGATAGGATTAGAAGAGGAGAGGTCTCTAGACATCTCCAACACTATTTCATCGATAGTAAAGGGTGGCTAAAGAGAGATGGAAGACTTTGTGTCCCCGGCACTGGTGATTTTATGAGTACAATCTATCACCCTTAAACGGATCGCCAAACGGAGTGAGTTAATAGAGTTCTTGAGGATTTGTTGAGGATGTGCATTCTTGATTTTGGAGGGACTTGGAAGGAGCATCTTCCTTTAGTGGAATTCGCATATAACAATAATTTTCAGGCTAGCATTGGGATGTCTCCTTTTGACCCTTTATGGAAGACCTTGCAAGTCACCTTCGTGCTGGTTGGAGTCTACGGAAAGATTGCTACTTGTTCCCGACATGGTTAGAGAAACTTCGAAAAATATTAATTTGATTAGAAGAAGAATGAAGACGGCCTAAGATAGACAGAAATCCTATGAAGGTAAGCGGAGGAGGGATATTGAGTTCAGGAAATTTGGCTTTCATTAAGGTGTCTCCGCTAAGAAAGGCAGTGAGGTTTGGATCAAGTGGGAAACTCGCTCCAAGATTCGTAGTATTGTTCCCCATTGTTGAAAGGGTATGGAAGATAGTGTATTGGATAAAGCTACTAGAGAGGCTCGTAAGAGTTCAATATATTTTTCATGTTTCACACTTGAGAAAGTGCTTAGATGATTCAGTAGAGGTAGTGGAACCTTGCCAACTTAAGGAAGTTGAAGTGGAGGGAGAAGCATCGATTCATCGCATTCCTACCAAGATCATTGGACATTACATCAAGAAGCCTAGGAATAAGGAAGCCCCTTTGGTTATGGTGCAGTGGAGAGATAGTATTGAGGTCGCTACATGGGAGGCTGAGAAGAAAATAAGTATCTCTTATCCGCATCTCTTTAATGGTATATCTTGAGTTTTCTATTTTCATCTTTAGTTTTGAATAGGTTCTTTCCTTTAGTATCCTCTGGGAGGTTAGGTCTTAGCACTTAACCTACGGATGGTAGGACTGAATGTAAACATGCTACCAAAATATGTTATGTATGTTGGACGCAAGTGGTTGCAAGTGTTTTCTAGTGGATGCTAATGGATGCGTATACACATACTAGGCACTATTATCTCTTAGAGATCGACCTAAGTAGGTCACTAAAGCATATGCATATGGATGTGTGTGCCCTTACATTTTTATTTCATGGTTTCTATGAATGGGTGATTATCATATGATTGTTGCATGTGGATGATGATTGTAGCGAGCATATAGAAGTATCAGTTGTCATTAGGGAATCTGCATTCATTTGGATACATGGCACAGACATGAGCGTAGAAAAAAGAGGTCGACTGAATCAGTAGACCGCCTAATCTTTTGTATGAGTTAAGGATATTGATACTACACTATTTCATATATCATAAATTGCATTAAAAAGTTTAAGGACAATGGATGTAATGGACGATGATTGAATATGTGGTTGCGGTGTTTGGATGAAAATATTTATTTTATTCTTCTGTCCTTGGAGATTTCGGGGGCGAAATCCTTTAAGGAGGGGAGAATGTAACACCCCACATTTTTATATAATTAAATAACCAAAATAATTATTAAACAATGCAAATGGGAATTTTTGGCATTGCTAGAATTTAGCTATGGCAGTTACACCATTGGGTGCGTGGCAATTTTTTGATCAATTTCCATATATAACTTGTCGAAATCCGAGTCAGTATGGAGAGGTTACGAGAGAAACAAGAAATAAAAATTATATTATATTATTAATGAAAAAAAAGGAGATGACCTATAGGGGTCTACCCTTGTTAGGGTCGGGTCAACCTATATGTCGACCTACAAATAGCTTAGGTCGACCCGCGTCTTCCCTGGATGTTTTTTCATCCAGGCACGAGCCGAAGAGTGTAAATTCGATTTTTGTGAAATCCTGTGCATTCGTACCTGCATCTGATGGTTCCTAGTGAGCCTATGACATGGTTGCACCAGATTAAATCTTCAAATCTGACGGCTCGAGATCCCTAAGCCACACTATAAATAGAACCCTAAGCCTAGCTATTTTCTCATTCAGATTTTCTCCTAATTGGGTTCATTTCCTAAGGCTGAACCCTAAATAGAAAATTTTTCTAGGGAGGAAATCTTTTTAATAAAAATATTTTACACCCTAAAAGTAGATCTAGGAAGGCCCAAGACTAGAGCTAAGGACCACAGGTGAGTTTATTGTAATTATTTAGATTTTTAAGAAATTTAAAATAACAGGGTTCTCAATAGTTGTAGTTTTTCTACAATTTTGAGACAGTTTTTAAGTAAATTACCGAAGTTCTTTTCAGTCTATTTTTGTTCAGCTATTTTATTCAGTTATTTGCAGTTATTTACAGTTATTTATTGTTATTTACACTTATTTACATCTGTTTTAAGTTGGAATTTAACCTGTAAATGTTAGTTTCTTTTTGTAGAGATTTAATCCCTTTTGACGCGAATAAAATATTAAAAAAGAAGAATATGCTAATATGGATTAAAATGGAAAAACACTAAATTTACATAAATTAGATGAAAAATGAGAAAAACTAAAATAAAATAGAGAAGGACTGAAACATGCAAATTTAAGATATTTACAAGCATAATTATAACAAGTGGTTATAACTAAAAAGATAAAATAGAGGAGTAATAGTTGCAAGAATAATTATAACACATAGGTTATGATTAGAAAGAAGGAAATAAGAAAATTTAAAACCTAAATCGTTTAGTTAATAAGCAAATATAGTAGTAGTGGCCCATACCGGAAGCATTCCCTTTCAGGTCTAGGACTGATGGTTTCATAAGTAGGTGAGGCTGGGCACGCTTATGCTAATTAGGGTAAATAAGTGGCCAATAGATATGGGCTCAAATTTGGGGATTTGGGTGAGGGGTGCAAAGTTAGAAGATTTGTTTGTTAGGATCAGTACCGGCGGCATTCTCTTTCAGGTTGAGGAATGATAGTCTAACACGTAGGTGAGGCTGGGCATGCTTATGATGATTAGGGTAAATAAAGTGTCAAATAGTGGCGATAGTTAGTGTGTACCGGTGATGATTGTACGTACGACATCGATTAGGGTAAATAATTCGCTACTGCGTCCTAAGCGCTAAGAGATATCTTTTGCTGTGGGACCAACTGGATTGGCTTACTGTGGCACAACAGAGATAGGAAGGACCGATCAATAGGTTTGATTAGGATTTTAGCCTAATCAAGATTGGCAGTTGAGATAGGATTAGGGTTTCAGCCTAATCACAACAGTTTGAGACAGGTGCAAACAATCAAAGAAAACAGTCAAACGAAATCAGAAACGGTATTTATGCAAGTATAATCTTTTTTTATTTTCCTTTCATGCTAGAACTATTGCTTAGTCTATTATCTTTATCTTTATTAGAAATGCCAGCAATTACTTTCACTCACCAGACTTATTGTTTAATCCACTCCTCTATCTTTCCTTTCCCCCTATAGGCCAGTAGAGTTGAGGTTAATTGATTCAGGTTGCTTGGAGATTCATTTCCGAAGTTTTCTCATTTCAGGTGCATTCTTCCGTTTTCATCTTTTTCATTTGGCTTATGGCACTTGTGAGAGGGATTATTACTATTGTTATTATTGTACTCTGATTTTGTGAGACTGAGATGTATTTTCATGAGACATAAGAGATTTCTGAGACATTATGTTTTTATGACTTATTTTGAAGTTTAATTCTGAATGATAAGTTATTATTTAAATGTTTTCCGCTGTTTTACTTATTTATCTTGTGAATCTTAGTCTCTGTGATGCTCTAGCTATACCGATAACGCACCACAACCTTTGGTGTGCCCTTTTTGGGGATACTAAGGGGTGTGGTGGAGTTTCAACGCTTGTTGTCCAACTATTTTCAGATATCTTTGGTGAAGTCACTTCTCTTCCTCTCAAGTAGGAAATTGAATTCCGCATTAATCTTCTTCCTAGAACTCGATCTTGCTACCAGCTTTCACCAGCTTCGTGTAGCCGAGGAGAGCATTCCCAAGATACCTTTCCGAACGGAGAATGGTTAAGTCATACCCTTTGGATTAACCAATGCTCTTGCCTTTTATTGATCTCATGAATCTCGTTCTCCGCGATGTTCTCAACAAGTTTGTCATGGTTTTTGTTGATGATATTCTCATCTTTCTAAGTCTCGGTTGACCCGGTTAAGGTCGCCGCAATTAATATAAGTCTATCCATCATCCTCTTTTGTAATTTAATTATCTTATCTTCCTTTCGAGCACATCTTCTTTGTTACAATTCTCTTTAAATAGGGTTCATCTACATTTGAATCTCTGTCCTTGTTCTAATCCATTCTTGAATCATCCTATGAGAGAACATATTTGTAATTTATATAAAAATGTTTTATATTGTGTTGTTTGAGTTGTTAAGTTTGAATTTTGGGTTTCAATCGATTCTTCTGGCCAATGCTATCGATAGGTATTCCAAAACACTTGAACAAACTACCACAATATTGTTTTCGAAACTGGTAAATGAAATAATTTTTGTATGATTATATTTTATATATAAGAGTATAACTTTCTGAAATCTGATAGTTAAATGAATTGGTTGTGGAAATGATAATACTAGGTTATCATTTATTGTTTTGTCAACATTCCTATATCGTTAAATATTGTTGTAGGTTATAAGGAGATGAAATTTTAAAACATGGTTTACAAATCTAGTTTGCAAATGAAATGAATTTAAATTAAGGAGTTGAGAATTTAATTTTCGGTTCTTTCAAAATTTGGTTTTTAAAGTTTTGGAAAAATATTATTATTTGAAAGTATTTTTGAATGGAAATTATTTCCAAAGAATTTTAGAAAAGTAATCAGTACTCTCGTCTCTTGTCGTTGTAAAATAATTATGATAACTGCAGCATCATCGACATTCATTTTCGAGTCTCAAAGTGGGGAGACCACTTAGTAGCTTTGCTACACTTTTGTTTTGGAAAAGGGATTTGATTTGAATTTCTTGAGTATGATTTGATATATATATATTTCAAAATGGTTTGAAGTGAAAGTGGAAATTTAACTCTTAAGTTCTATGTTAAGCGATTGTTTTCAATTATTGAAATGAAGCAAAATTTCAATAATTGGGAAATGGAATTTAAACAACTTGAAACAGTTGAACTAGGATTAAATTAATTTATATAATACTCGATTGCATTTAAAAAAACACATATATCTTACTTGAAATATTCAAAAAGTTAAGATGTTAATGTGATATGTAATTGAAGGTTATACAAGAGAAAAATTAGGTAATAAAATTATTCAAACTAAAATTTTGCATTATAGAAATGTTGTAAATAAAGGTAAATTTGTACAGTGTTTAATTACACCCAGAAACATTAATAAAACTTACCTGGGAAAAGTTTGAATGTAATGAGAATATGTATTTGAATAGTATATAATATAAATGTATGTACTAAGATGTCCAAAAATGAAATTTTGTTAAGGAAATTTATAAATAAAAATTTGGTGGTTATAATAAATGTTTGTACACTTAATCTATGTTACAAGATTTGTTACGTAAAATAAATTGAATAATAAAAGGAGAATGCAAAATGAATTGGATATGAATGTAAATCAATTAAACGTAAGTTAATTAGAATGATAATCATGAATGGATGATAATAAGTAATAAAATTGTATGATATTAACATTCAAAAATTAAATTTATATGGTTTTGAACTAATTGTTATAACGGGTACTATGTTTTTTGAATCTATCTTTCCTTTCTGTTATTTCTATTCTTCGATCTTGTTATTTTCGGGGATGAAAAATTTTAAGTTAGGGGAGAGCATAATGATACTGAAATTTTAACGATTTTTAATAATGTAATTAAATAAATTTTTCATGAAAATAAACAATAAAATTTTAGAAATGAAAATTTGATATTTGGAATACGTCTATTTAAACATAGCATATGGCAGATTTTCATTAGTAAATATAAAAGTTTGTTTTATTGTGTAATTACAATTTAAATTTAAAATCAGTTAATATTTGTTGGGAATAAAATATTTTTGAAATCTGAATATTTTTATATATTAAAATTGTAAACCATTTTTTGAGTGAGATGTCATATTTCGTTTCGCCAAATTTGGGCTGCTCTCGCCCCGTTTATCTTATTTTCGATGGTTTAGCAGCAATTTCGGCCGCGAAAAAAATCATGTTTTGCTAGGATGGTCGTATCGCGGATATTTGTGTACCATTCTGTTCATCTTGTCGTGCTGATCTTCGTAGTATATTGTAACTCCCTGCCTTTTTGCACGCTTTAAATCGACACACGTGCCAATTCAAACCATACGGAAGAGTGGATTGTTATGAGGTAAATAAGAAAAGCAGAGAAGAAAAAACAAAACAGAATCTTGCAGTGGAACGATAAAATATAATAATCAATATACAGTTCATAAAAATGTTTTACAAAACATTTGATTTTTCTTATACAATAAATATCAGAGTTCACATACCAAAGGATAATAACAATGCAGCGGAATAAAATGGTGTAGTGGAATAATATAGTAGATAATAGTAATATAAATCTTCGTCTATGTCCTCCAGAGCTATAGTCTTCGAATCCTGAAATGCTCAGGCTGAACCGAGCGAATTGAAAAGACAAAACACTCGAGTCAGAACTAAAATATCTTATGTGAGTTAAATTAACAGAAACAGATATGAATGCAGTAACTTAAGAGATGCTCGAGATTCACATCTCCTAAGGATCTTTTAAACTATTTACTATGTAGTAATATTTCGCTATTATAATATTGTCTATAGTAAAATAAACTTACTTTTAAATAGCGTTAAGGCTTTACATTTTCCACCTTAACACATTTATATATTCCCATAGTTTATACAGTACCGTAATCTCCCCCATATTAGGCGTCGTCAGAGGGCACTCCATAGGTACGGTACAAAACCAAAATCGTGTAGGATGCGCTAGGGTAGGTGACACGGCACAACTAGGCAATGCCAGGGTAGATATACCAATTGCTATCCGGTGTGATAACCCGGATTTTGAATAATTGTTAATTAGATAATTAATCGATTGTAAACAATTGGGATACTAATTTTACCTGGATAAAACAAATAAATTTGATTATTAATGATGTCCGGATGTATGTATAAGTGGATTTGAAACTATAATAATAGTTGAATTAAATGAATCTAATAGTAAATCATTAAATGTATAAATAGATATGTGTAAACTCTATTATTATTATTATTGAAATTTTAAATGTGCCCGTATACATATATACAAGTATGTATTGTGATTAGAGAGCAATTGTTTGAGTTCAATATGATAATTTGCAAAAGCTATTTAAGGAAAACTCTATATTTTCAAAACATGAGATGAACATTTAAGTATATGATAAGTTTTAAAAATAAAAATAAAAAAAAGACTTAATAAAAAGGTTTAAATCCTTCTTTTAAGTTTATATATTATAAATAAGGATTGTAAATATATTTATTAATATAAAAGCACATTAAATTAAATATAATAATAATTAAAATATATAATACAAACTAAATGATAATCATAATATAAATCTTTAAAAAAAATAAAGGCATAAAATATACATATTTACAAGTGTAAGTAAATCTTGTCATCAATTTAACATTTGTAAGAATATTATTATGCATAACAAACAAGTGTCAATTGTATCCTATTTTCAAAAGTAATAATTAAAATTAAAACAAAATTTTAATTTACATCACCATTTCTTCTATTCTCTTTTCCTTAGATTTAAACTTAACAAAGTAAAATGCAAACCAAAATCAGAAAAGAGGTAGGATTTGTAACAAAAAGTAAAATCTTGGAAACTGTAATTTCTACTAAAGCTTCATAGTTGATTTAAAAGGAAAAGATAATTCAAGACCAGTTCAAATTCAACTCAAACTAAATCAAACGTGGATCAGATCTGCAAGCAAATCAAAGTGCCAAAAAAAAAGGGTTTCAGAGTCCAAGTTTCCAAAGTTTAAACTGCCACAAACCTGCTCTGTTCAAATCAAAATCGGTGAGTAAACAAACTTTTAATCTATTCTCAGTTTTTCTTGCATGCAGAGAATCTTGAAGGATAACATTATCATTTTGTATGATCATATGTGAATATATGATTAATCGAATTGGTATGCTTGCCTGATTAGCAAGAAAATTGTTCTGTCTTTATGTTCAGGGTTTAAAATCTGAAAGTTGAGTGAATTGCTACCTTTATTTTATGCTAAAACCTGTTTTAAAACTGATGTTTATGGTAATCATTAAAATAACTCTGTGTGATTTTGTTGCATAAGTTAAGGTAAGAAACATTTATTTTTTTATCATGAGGATGAAATTGATTCTGTATACTGTTAACTGTGAAATTTTTATTCATTACGGTGTTTAAAAATTTAGATCACATCACCTAGTTTATATAGCATGTTGATGATAACTAAGAAAATGTTTATTTCTTAATATAGTTTTAGTTAAAAATTGATTTCTGTGGAAATCATATTGTATAGATCATTGATGTCAAGATTTACAGTAAAAGTCATATTTTGGTAAAATTTCTATATAATTGAATCAAAGTTTTAAACATGTAAGTTGATTTCCTTTGTAGAAATAGGATTTTAAGAGGTTAAATCAATTTTTTTAAATACCTAGATTATATGGAATTTGGGAATGAACAAATTTCGTTTAAATTTTTTTTCTGGTGATCGGTTTGATTTAGGGGTGTTGCGATTTGGTCGTAAAGAAGCCTAGCTCCATGTGCTAGGGCTTCACCGAAGCCAATTCTCGAATTTGGATTTGATTTGTGGTGAGGCACTGTTTTTAGGGGTTTCATTCGAGTTTTGGGGTCAAGGTTGTTCTTGGCAATGGCGGCGACGGGATGGAATAGTATGATTGCGCACCCAAGGGAAAAGATTGAGGAAGGTATGGCGAAGATTTCGATGAGATTTGGTGGGCGCTGGCTGTCAGAGGAGGCGCGACGAGGCGGGTTTCCAGATTTAGGTTAATGCCATTTTTCGGTTCATGATCGAATTTGTAAGGTAGGGTTTTCTGTTGGGTTTCAAGAAGATAGGAAAGTCAGGAGGATCGTGAGAAAGTTGTCGGTGCGATCGGCGGCGAGGTACGATCACCGGAGGGAGCGTGCATGGATATGTGCATGACTTTGTGCATCTTTTAGCAGCAGCTTGGTTTTGTTTTGCCTGAAGAAATATGAGGATGAAGGTGAGGGGGGAATTCGTTGTTTGTGGGCTTTGAGTTGGGTTGGGCCTGAAGTAGCGGGCCGTGTTGTTTTAGCAGTAATTTAGATTAAGAAATAAAGGGTTCGAGAAAGTAATGTTTACCAATTCTTGGTGGATAAAATGGAACTAAAGTTAGCTCGGGGTTTGGGATTAGACCCGAGTATTCTTGATACCGATAAAGTTAAAAGTTCCAGAGTTTAATTCATATGTTTTCAAATAAAATTTAATAATGATTAAATAGTTAATTGTAATAATGATTTATATTAAATTAAACAAGGTCTTGATTTTGGTGGATAATTTATCAATATAATTAATTATTAAATCATTATTGAATATAGGTAATAAAAGGTTCAAAAAAAAATAACTTAATTACTTAAGGACAATTAATTAAAGTAACTAATTAAGGATAATCATTAATGGAATTGGTTAAGTATAATTTCTTAAAGTAAGTAATTAAAGGGATTAATTACTTAATGTAATTAATTAATAAATGTGATCAGTTTAAGTTAATTAGTTAGTTTAATTAATTTAAGATAATCACTTGATGGTTTGATAAGTATAATTACTAAATGTAATTAATTAAGAGTAATTACTTAATGAAGTAATTGATGGGTAATTACTGGGATGTAATTAATGAATGAATGGTAGTGGTTTTGAGTTTAATTACTTTGTGAAATTAATAAGAAGAATAATTATTTGGTGGAAATAATTAAAGATTAATTACTTAGTGTAATTAATTTTTTTTTTAGAAAAGGTATGATTAATTTAACTTGCTTATAAATGATTGAATAATATTGCATGTCTTAGATTGATTGATATCTCGGTTATGTGATTTGTGATGCTATACGATATGATATGTTGGATTTAAGCTGAGAGAATGTGGTTATCTTTCAATGATGAATTAATGTGTATGAGTGACATCTTGTATTTGAGGTTTGAATTATGTTTCACTTGAATAATTTTAGAATAAGATGGTATTGAATTCGAAGAGACCGGAGTTGGGTATTAATAAACACCCAAACCACTTCGATTTGTAATCCACAGTAATTCTTTATAGATTGATATGTGAAATCAATAGACTGGAATGGAATGTTTTAAGTGAGTTGGACCATTTAATCTAAGTTTGGTACGTAGAAATTGATGTATGAAATAAGTGATGTCTTTAACAAACTGAGAACTTGTAAATCAATACGAGTTACCGCGGGTTTTAATTAAATTTTATGTATTGGAGTTCTTGATAGAAGAGTTTACTCACGCTGGTTTCCAGCCTGACCTGGGTGTTACTTTGATGTAATGCTCGGGTCAGACCGAGTATTGTAGATTTTCAGGTAAGGATGTTCTGGAGCTCAGGTGGCAAGCTGGATGGTTGGGACGTATGGAGTGTATTCCACTGTGTATATATTGTAGATTGTCTGGGACATATGATATTAACTATCCAGTGTTTGTGTAAATATTGAAAGTCTAATGTATAAAATATAAGTGTAATGATACATATCTTCTTTGTTTTTCTATTATTTATGTAATATTATATCTTATCCGCTGCGAAAGTGAGATTCCGAGTTTGAGTTTTTCTGTTTCTTCTTCTTTTTTCTTCTTCTTTTCACTAACTATCTGGAATTTTCGGGATTGAAATTTCCGGGTCGTTACATTTGGTATCAGAGCAGAAGGTTAAGCGAGAACCTTGGCTCTGTTGGGATTACTCATTAAGGAAAGGGTCAATGGTACCATAGAATGAGTTGAGTGTATGTATGAGAGAGTACATGTTATTTTCTTATATAAAGATTTTAAATGATTTTATATAAGAACATATTTTGATATATAAAGCAATATTTCTTTCTAATAAATATTATGGTAATTGGTTGTTAAATTTTTGGAATTAAATTAAGTGGTAATGGAATACAACCAAATTGAAATTAAATAAGCATAAGTTTGAAATGGATTCAAACTTAAATTAAAATCTTTAAGTTGAGGAAGAATTTCAAAATAAGATTAATTAGAATTGATTTCGAACCAGAGAAATAGAATGGTTATTGTGTTTAATAATGGGATGATTGTTTTCCAATAAACAATAGAATGTTTTAAGGAAGTAACCAATTAAAGTGGTTTCAAATTGTGAAGTTCTGAATTCTAAATTTAAACATTTGAAATTGTTTTCAAAATATAAAGGAAATAATATTATTCAAACTATTTTGAATGTAATCTTATTTTAGAATAAGAAGTTGTTTGTAAACTTTAAAAGAATTTGTTTTGAATTAAAACCAAGGGTGGTTTAAATTTTAAAATTCGACTTGGTGGGCCAAGAAGAAAATATGTATATATGTGAGGAATATACATAATATCAAAGATGGTTTGAAATAAACTCTAAATATTGAGTTTAAATCTGGAATGAGATTGATACTCAAGGTGATAAGTTTTTGAACTTAATAAGTGGGAAGATTATATATGAGAAATTTAAAATTTGAAATGGAAGTTCAAATTAGGTAAGGTTGACTGGATTAAGTGAATTGAGTTTAACTGGAGAAAAAGTTAAATAAGTTGGAATGATCAACCTGATTTGGAAATTTGAAGATGAAATTAAGATTTAACTTGGAAGTTAAATGGTTGATTGGAATTGAGAGTTTGTGTGATCTCAAAATGGGTTTGAGATCTAGAAATTGAAAATGAATGGATGTTTTAAAATAAATTAGATGATATCATCCTATTGTTGTTAAAAATCTTTATGTTGTGAATTGGATTTGTTTTAAATGAATGAGAAATGAAGTGTGGTAATATATACATTATTGAGATAAAAGAAAAATCTAACGTTAATTTGAAATTAAGGTTATGGAATTACTTTGAACTGAAAACCTAAATGATTGAATCTGAAAATTAAACTTGTTTAAGAATTGGTTTCAAACTAGAAGATAAAATTGGGTAATAAATTAAATTTTTAAGTTAAAAATGTTTTGAACTCTTATGTAAACTTTGAAATAAGTAAATAAAGCTCAGAAATTAAATTGTTTAAAAGCTTTAAATAAAGGTTAACTTGGTTTAAAGGGTTAAACCAACCTTAGTGAATTTAACTCGGACTTATATAATTCGAGATGGTTTAAAATTGAGATTGAAATTGAATTAGTCCAAATTGAATCTGACTTGAATTAATTGGACTTGAGATTGAAGGTGTATAAGTTTAAAAATTCAAATGGAAAATTTGGATTGAATTGAAATTGAAGTGGATTCAATTGAATGGATATTAGTCCAAAGTGATTGGAATAACTTGGGATTGTAATTAAAGTTGAATATGTTTAAAATCAAATGGGATTTGATTTAAATTTGGAAAGAAATTGAGAATTAATTCAACTTGATTTGGGAATAAATCAAGTCCAATGGAAATTGGAGTTATTTAAAATTGGAATTGGGTCAATTTAAATGGAAGTGGAATTTAAATTGACTTGATTGGGAATGGAGATTGGGAATTTAACAGTTTAACTCTAGTTTTTTTAAAAAAATAAATGAATTGTTTTAATATAAATCTATTTTTTCCAAGCTATTTACTATATACAATTTTTCTTTTAAAAGCCCAAACAATTTTATACTTGTTTTATAATTATTTTGGAACTATTTAACTATTTTTCAATGGTTTTATAAACTAATTACTGTTTTTCAACTATTTTACAAATTAATTACTATTTTACAACTATTTTTGCAACTATTTAATTATTTCCAACTATTTTGCAACTACTTAACTATTTTACAGCTATTTTACAAGCTAATAATTATTTTTCAACTACTTATCTATTTTTAACTTTTCAAGCTATTTTCTAAATTTAAATTGGACAGAGTTTAAACTGTTTATGGTTAAATACCCAACTGAGATAAGAATAGAGGTAATAATCCAAATGGATTCAAGCAATTATGAGTAAGTGAATGAAAATCAAAGTGAATGTGAATAGAGATGGAATTGATTTGGCTAATAACCAATAAAGATAAATAAGTAGGGTGTACGTATGTTATTCTATTCGCATAATGATTTGATCCAGATTCGAGCACAGAATTTCGAGATAGTATGTCGATCCGAGTTGGGATTTTTCACTCGATTTTCGACGGCGAACCTGGATATGGATTGTTGATTGGTTCTGAATATTCTCTATCATAGTTATGACTATGCAAGGAGAATGACGGTTTCTGATCAAGAAACCAGATCTGTGTCTGCACTAGGAAGTTGGGTGGATGATACTAGTTCGGAAGTGAAATTGTATGGTCGAGTGAGCGATCAGATTAGTATAGCGTACGGATGATATGTGTACATCGTACGGATTTGAATGGAAATGATATTGAAAAGAGTAATAAAAATTTGAACATTTGATTTTGAGTAAACAAAGTTAAATATCTTTTTTTTTATAAAATGAAACTCCCCTTGTTGAATCTTTTGCCAGAAGGAAAGGGTTTTTGAAAATGTTTGAAGTATAAAAGGAGTTTTATACAAGTTTGAAATGATCCAAAGTTTTAAAATTATATATATCTGTATATATATATATATATATATATATATATATATATATATATATATATAAAGGATCTTATGAGGATTTTTGAAAAGGTTTTGGGAACCTTTGGATTCGGAAAGGCTTTTGATTTTTGGGTAAAATCAATATTGGAATTTGGAAAGCCTAGTTTGAGAAGTATCGATTTTGGGATAATCGATTTTGTGTAAAGGGGCTTTTTATGAGATTCATACTAGGTGTATGATTTGGAAGATACTATATGTGTATAGTATAAAGTGTTTTGATGATGGCTTTGGGAAAAAAGGCGCTCCCTTGAAATGAACTTCTCAAGAATGCCACCGGGTGGTGCTGCCTTGAGCCCCAAGGGGGGGGTTCTAAAGTTGATCCTGTGAGGAGTCCGGACAAAACTAGTTCCTGGGGATTGTGAGTAGAGTATACCATAGCGAAAGTCGTGTGTGCCGCTGAGAGCCAACAGTCTGCGTTTGATTTTATATCGGTAGACTGCGACCTATGGTAACATAGCGAAAGTCGTGTGTGTCACTGAGAGCCAACAGTCTGCGTTCGATTTTATATTGGTAGACTACGACCTATGTAGGAGTGGAGAAGTTTCATTTCGACAGCGAAAATCAGAGGCCGCAGGGAGCCTGCAGTTACATGGACTTTTACTGTGATGGCAACGTAACCCTGGAATGTAACTGCGATCTGTCGTGGGCCCCATGTCTTAATCGAGAGGCCACGGAGAGCCTACAGTTACATGGACTTTTGCTGCAATGGCAACGTAACCCTGGAATGTAACTGCAACCATGAATGGGGTAATGATTTCCAGAGCATTCTCACCAAAGATATATCCTCTATTTTCGAAAACTGTTTTCTATATTTTCAATAAAATTATTTTCCAAGTATTTTCACTAGATGTTGGAAACGGGCCTGCCAAGCACTTATAGATTTTCAGTCGTACGCCTGATCAACGTATGACCGAATTTTTGTAAGAACAAGGATAGACTTGTCAAAGCATTGAGTTATAAAAATATTTTCATATAAAAACTATTTTAGTAATATTATACAGATTTATTTAAAGTATTTTAAAATGATCAAAGAAAATCTATCTGATTTTAAGTATTTAATAAATTCTGGCCTTGTTCCTTTTCGAGGACGAAAAGATTCTAAGAGGGGAGGAATGTGATAACCCGAATTTTGAATAATTGTTAATTGGATAATTAATCGATTGTAAACTATTGGGATACTAATTTTACCTGGATAAAACAAATAAATTTGATTATTAATGAAGTCCGTATGTATGTATAAGTGGATTTGAAACTATAATAATAGTTGAATTAAATGAATCTAATAGTAAATCATTAAATGTATAAATAGATATGTGTAAACTCTATTATTATTATTTTTTGAAATTTTAAATGTGCCCGTATACATATATACAAGTATGTATTGTGATTAGAGAGCAATTGTTTGAGTTCAATATGATAATTTGCAAAAGCTATTTAAGGAAAACTCTATATTTTCAAAACATGAGATGAACATTTAAGTATATGATAAGTTCTAAAAAAAAAAAAAAAGACTTAATAAAAAGGTTTAAATCCTTTTTTAAATTTATATATGATAAATAAGGATTGTAAATATATTTATTAATATAAAAGCACATTAAATTAAATATAATAATAATTAAAAATATATAATACAAACTAAATGATAATCATAATATAAATCTTTAAAAGAAAAATAAAGGCATAAAATATACATATTTACAAGTGTAAGTAAATCTTGTCATCAATTTAACATTTGTAAGAATATTATTATGCATAACAAACAAGTATCAATTGTATCCGATTTTCAAAAGTAATAATTAGAATTAAAACAAAGTTTTAATTTACATTACCATTTTTTCTATTCTCTTTTCCTTAGATTTAAACTTAAAAAAGTAAAATGCAAACCAAAATTAGAAAAGAGGTAGGATATGTAACCAAATGTAAAATCCCGAAAACTGTAATTTCTGCTAAAGCTTCATAGTTGATCTAAAAGGAAAAGCAAATTCAAGACCAGTTCAAATTCAACACAAACTAAATCAAACATGGATCAGATCTGCAAGCAAATCAAAGTGCTAGAAAAAAAGGGTTTCAGAGTCCAAGTTTCCAAAGTTTAAACTGCCACAAACCTGCTCTGTTCAAATCAAAATCGGTGAGTAAACAAACTTTTAATCTATTCTCAGTTTTGCTTGCATGTAGAGAATCTTGAAGGATAACATTATTATTTTATATGATCATATGTGAATATATGATTAATCGAATGGGTATGCTTGTCTGATTAGCAAGAAAATTGTTCTGCCTTTATGTTCAGGGTTTAAAATCTGAAAGTTGAGTGAACTGCTACCTTTATTTTATGCTAAAACTCGTTTTAAAACTGATGTTTATGATTAAAATAACTCTGTGTGATTTTGTTGCATAACTTAAGGTAAGAAACATTTATTTTTTTTATCCTGAGGATGAAATTGATTCTGTATACTATTAACTGTGAAATTTTTATTTATTCCGGTGTTTAAAAATTTAGATCACATCACCTAGTTTATATGGCATGTTGATGATAACTAAGAAAATGTTTATTTCTTAATATAGTTTTAGTTAAAAATTGATTTCTATGGAAATCATATTGTATAGATCATTGATGTCAGGATTTACAGTAAAAATCATATTTTGGTAAAATTTCTATATAATTGAATCAAAGTTTTAAACATGTAAGTTGATTTCCTTTATAGATATAGGATTTTAGGAGGTTAAATCATTTTTTTAACAACCTAGATTATATGGAATTTGGGAATGAACAAATTTCGTTTAATTTTTTATTCTGGTGATCAGTTTGATTTAGGGGTGTTGCGATTTGGTCGTAAAGAAGCCTAGCTCCATGTGTTAGGGCTTCACCGAAGCCAATTCTCGAATTTGGATTCGATTTGTGGTGAGGCACTGTTTTTAGGGTTTTTATTCGAGTTTTGGGGTCAAGGTTGTTCTTGGCAATGGCGGCGACGGGATGGAATAGTATGACTGCGCACCCAAGGGAAAAGATTGAAGAAGGTATGGTGAAGATTTCGATGAGATTTGGTGGGCGTTGGCTGTCAAAGGAGGCGCGACGAGGCAGGTTTCCAGATTTGGGTTAATGCCAATTTTCGGTTCAGGATCGAATTTGGAAGGGAGGGTTTTTTGTTGGGTTTCAAAAAGGTAGGAAAGTCAGGAGGATCGTGAGAAAGTTGTCGGTGCGATCGGCGGCGAGGCACGATCACCAGAGGGAGCATGCATGGATATGTGCACGACTTTGTGCATCTTTTAGCAGCAGCTTCGTTTTGTTTTGCCTGAAGAAATAGGAGGATGAAGGTGAGGGGGGAATTCGATTTTTGTGGGCTTTGAGTTGGGTTGGGCCTGAAGTAGCGGGTCGTATTGTTTAGCAGTAATTTAGATTAAGAAATAAAGGGTTCGAGAAAGTAATGTTTACCAATTCTTGGTGGATAAAATGGAACTAAAGTTAGCTTGGGGTTTGGGATTAGACCCGAGTATTCTTGATACCGATAAAGATAAAAGTTCCAGAGTTTAATTCATATGTTTTCAAATAAAATTTAATAATGATTAAATAGTTAATTATAATAATGATTTATCTTAAATTAAACAAGGTCTTGATTTTAATGGATAATTTGTCAATATAATTAATTATTAAATCATTATTGAATATAGGTAATAAAGGGTTCAAAAAAAAACTTAATTACTTAGGGACAATTAATTAAAGTAATTAATTAAGGATAATCATTAATGGAATTGGTTAAGTATAATTTCTTAAATTAAGTAATTAAAGGGTTTGAACTATAACTCCGAATTCTTAAATGGTTTAAATACTAAATTACTTTATATAATAAAATAGCTTTTTAATTTCACAAATAAATTTCCAAATTCCGATTTAAAACTCCAATTAAACCATTTTTTATTTCCATATAACTCAAAGCTTTAAATATTCCACCATTTCAAACTAATTCTTTGATGTTTCATATATCAAATTTAATTACTATTATTCAGATTTGAAATGTTTACTTGATTAATCCAATGTAATTTAAGTAAAACTTTTAACTTCGAGCAACTGGACATACTTTCAATATATTTAACTTGATATATTCATTTATATCAACTTTATATTCATTTAAATCACTTTAAACCAAATCAAGTTATAAGAATCATACCCTTTAAAATCTCCATTTTTATTTGTTTTCGAATCGAATTTTTATTCAAGTACAATTCTTAAATAATTCAATTTAAACCAATATCATATTTATCTTCCAACTTAAATTTCATTTGTCATTTAAAACTCTATATATACAATATCTTAAGTAGGTACTTAACCATATAATATAAAACAATTAACTCCATTATTAAACTCGTTTTTATTAAACAATTTTATACATAGCTTAAATCCAAGAATTTAACTATATATATACACAAAAATAATATTTATATAACACCAAAATTTAATATTTATTCAAACCGTATTCTTTCCAAAACCATAGAAAATCATTTCAAAAAATAATTATACATATATACCGCGGTGCCTGTATAAAATTTTCTATCCTATGGTAAAGCGATACGGGTATTTATCATTTCAATCCGCAATTTAAAATTAAAAATGCGGTTGTTTATCATTTCAAACCGCAATCCCGAATCAAAATAAATGCATAACAACTTGCAGATTATGATGATATAAATAAAACATTCATTCATCCATCAACAGAACATACATCCATCACAATCATCATCCAAAACAATCAATCAATATCAATAGATAACTTATAATATATATAACAGGTATTTGACTGGCAGTTATATTCCAAAATAAATTAAATAACGATTTGATTTATATAAATGCAATTAACTGAGATGATGATTAAAATATACTGAAAAGTCATAAATAAATGCATAATCTCAACAAAATTTAATTTAACAAGCATAAGAAATTTTAGAAGTTGTGAGTGGGTTAAAACACTCACCTTTGAATTTAAATTGAATTCAAATCCAATTTAAACCCAAAAATTCAATAGCCTCAAAATCTGTCCAAACAAGCGTCAAAATCTCCGGAATTTAAATACGATCCTAACGCAATAAACCGCGCGTGAATCGGACATCGTAAGCGAAAGATATTAGGTTTGAACAACTGAATTTGAAATTAAAAAAATAAAATAAAAATAAACGAACCATACAGAAGCGCCACGTCATCGCAATTTGCGCGCCCCCTTTCCTCACGCGAACAAAAATCGCGCTGCCCTTTTGCACCTTTGACCGCCTCATCCTTCATCGATACACCACCGTTCAACGTGCCACGACCACCGTTGGCCTCGCCTCGCTAGACCGCACCTGCCAAAGTCCTCGATGTCACCTGCAGTGGCCGGAGTCGCCGTGCGCCACCACAAGAAATTCGGGTTTTCGAACCCTAATTAAAGAATTCCGACCTCCTAAGGCAAAGTTACATCAAACAACCACCATCCCCGACATTCTGGAGCCAAGCACTGCAAAACCTATCTATCAATTTCACCGATTGAAGACGAAATCACAACCCCTAGTTTCGTCTTTGACTACGATTTCCGGTTGCCTCGAACATCAATTGCACAAACAGAAGCTACGTGTAGATTCGTATCAATGAAGTCTTCGATATATAATTTTTTCAAATTTTTCTAAGGAGTTTGAAATTTCAGCTTTGGATTTGATTTGGAATTGCAATTGAAATTAGGGTTTGTCTGCCATTGAAGTGAGGAGGTGAATAGAACTTAGAGAAATGAGGAACAGATGCTTCTAAGGTTTATAGCAGGATATATATATAGGCAGGGTTGACATTTGAACGGATGGATAAGATAGATTTACGCGCTAACGTCAAAGTGGCCCAAAAAGCCCGTTCTAACCCCGGAGTGAAATTGAGTAAACCCATATATCAAAATAGATGTTTTAAAAAAATTTAAATGCAATGGAATAAGTTTCAAGTCCAAATTCCAATGTATGAAGAAGTTATGCTAAATACAATATTTTCGAAATTGACTTCAATTGATTTCAGTTTATCGATTTCAAGTCGTTTCGAGTCCGTACGATCAAACAACAAGTCCGATCGCTACAAAACTTGAAATCCTACAATAATCCACCGTTACGGATTCGATGAAACTTGTTTCGTCGAAATCCGAGTCAGTGGCCAAAATGGCTATTTTTACACTAATTAAATAAATTTATAAATAAATAAATTAAATCCAATTTTAAATTTCGATTCTAAAATTGACAACTCTATCACCTTTATATTTCTCAAATATTTACAATGATTTAAACAAATTTAAATGTCAATTTAGAGAAGATTAATTTATAAATTTCAATGTAAATCCTCAATTTTATTAAATTCAAAATTATAAATAAAATTCCCAAAATTCCATTTAATTAAATAAATTAATTATTATTCCGTTCATTCCTGTTAAGTAGATGGATTAAACCTTGGATTCAAAACTACTACATAAATATACCCTATCATCTAAATTCCCATTTTAAATATTTAATTCATTTAATTGCAATTGATCCTTTTATTATAAATTGAATCCAATTAATTTTTATAAGTTCCAATTAAACTGATTAGATTCAATTCCAACCCTTTAATTGAGTCTATTATTACTCTATAACACAGTTAACACTTGTCTCACATTTCATTCCATTAATATATTCAAATTTTATCTTCATTTCAATTAGTGTTATATTTAATATTTAATTCTACTTAGTTGCAAAAAATCCAATTTTTTAACTGTAAATTCAAATAAATAAATAAATCCCGAATCCCATTCTTTTAATACAATTAATTATCATATTTTCATCGTAGGTACCATTTACATTGGTATATATCCTGATAAATTAACATTTTCCCAATTTATCTTTATTTCAAATTGCATAATATTTAATTCCAATTGTTACAAAATTTACACTTTTTATAAATTGGGTTTCAATGGATTGATTTGTTTTAATTCAAATCATTTTATTAAGTTTAATACTACTCTATAAACTTGGTTGCCTTGTTTTTCCCATTCATTACTTTAATATACCCAAATTTACAACTCCTAACCATTGCATTAAATTTCACACCAACGTAACATTTATTTCCATTTATTACAATTTATCACCAATTCCAATTAACAATATAAATAAATAGGTAACCTAAAATAAACAATACCGTTACTCTTTAGTCACATAAATAAGTCTTATTACTTACAAATTAATGTTGGCATTCATTTTCATAATGCTAATTTCATTCACTCTATCCGTTACTACATTTATCTAAATTAAAGTAATATTTAATTACCTTTATTCGAAATAACCGTTTATCACCAACATACTCTTTATAAGACTTGTATGGTTATTCTCCACAAACAATTACCATCTATCCTATTATTTGACCCATTATTTATAATTAATGTCTCAATTAAATTTATTTTTCTGGATTTCATTCTTTTATTTCATCATTTATTACTTTACAAAATAACCAACATTTCTATGCATCCTATTACATTTATATCTTGTAATTATTCCCTTAACTCATAATTGTAATACCAAGTTTCATTTTAATTTCAATTGATTCCCACTCACAGTTTAATAGCCTAAGTAAACTGGTAACAAATAATAACGGTCACTATTTGTGATATCCCGGAATTTTTGACAATATCTATTTAATAATCTATATTAAAAATTGAAATTGATTTGATAATTTTTGTTAATAAAATTTAAATTGATTTAATAATCTTATTTAATAAATATTTAATTAGAAGATTTTATCTTTTAAATTGGTTTCTATTTATAATATAAATATATGGTTTAGATTGTAAATAGATTAGCTTTGTTTTAAATTTAATAAATAAAGCATATTTTCTAATTCCAATATTTTTAGTAATTTGAAAATTTGTTTCTATTTAATATATAAGCTTTTCAAAGTTATTAAATAAATAATCTTGGTTTGAATTTAATAAATGAATCTTGATTTCAAATTCTAATATATATATTAATAATTTGGAAATTTTGATTTAATTTAATATTAAGTTTTCAAAGCTATTTAATAAATAAATGTATGATTTTAAATTGTTAAGACAGATGTTTAAATGTTTAAAATGATTTTGGCTTAAGTTTTAAATTTAAATTAATTTACAAAAAGGTTTGTTTTGTTTTCTTTTTAAAATATAGCTTAATAAAATAAGTAATTTATAAGTAAAGAAAAAATTTCTTTTGTAAACTGTTTAAAATTAGCAATTAATTATTTTCAAACAATAATAGATATGTGTTATTTTTATAAATAGATTTTAAAGAAAATTTAGTTGTTATTTTCAAATTTAATTTAAATTGGGTTTTTGAATTCAATTTGAATTTGGATTTGGGTTTAAAATTTAAATTCAAATGTTATGTTTTAAATATTTTGGATTTAAAAATATGTGTGTAATTTGTTTTATTTTTTATTTTCTCTAAGGAAATTCATATACATATATAAATAAGCATTTATAAATAACAAAGTAAGTATAAAACCCTTTATTAACATTTCAAAATTAAATAAAATTACTTAAGGGACAAGTGTATGAATATTAAGACACATGATATCAAAAGTTATTTAATAAACTAAGGGAAATGGCAATGTTAAAATTTTATACAAGTGCCATTTTCAATTTTGTATTTTCTTTTATTTTTATTAAATCATACATCTTATAAAAATGTCTCTTCTCTTCAATTTCTTTTTCCTTTTCAAAATCAAAGTTAAGAAATTTAAGGCATGAACTCAAAACAAATATGAAACATACAAACCATTTTCAGATTCAAAATCAAACTAGAAATCAATTCCCTGGAAAAAAAATTCGAAACAAAATCTGTAAGCAACTCTTCAAACCAAAAATCCAGAAATCATGTTGAAAACAAAATCAGTTTACAAACCCCTTATATCAAAGACCAAATCCCTGTAAACAAATCCTCAGTTTAAACATGCAATTCATTTCCCTGAAATTCACTTCAAAATGCAATCTAGAATTGATATTACATGCAAATCTGCACATCTTCAAACCCAGGGCAACTGCAGTTTTAAAAACAGGCCTGCCTGCATTCATTCTTTCAACTTGGGTAACAAACGGAAGTCTGCAATTCAAGTTTTAAATTCAAAACAAGTTGAATCTGGAAATCTTTGGAGTTGTCTGCAAGTTTTTAAAACAAGCAACTTAAGTTTTAAACTAAAATCAAAAGGGGCAACTGCAGTTTTAAAAGTTTCAAAAGCTTTTCAGATGAAGGCTCTGTCTTCATCAGAAATAGGTGAGTAACTTTTTAAAATTTAAAATTTAAAAATTGGTTGCATGCTTGTATGCTGAGATGAATAAGTATTGCATGTGTTTATAAGTAAATGACTGATGTGAATATTTATGTGTATGCATTCCGTGTATATGTATTATGTGCTCTGCTTTGTTCCCAGTCTCACTTTTTCATTTAAAATCCCTTACCACTTAATTTAGTTTTGATAGGATCTGATTTATAAACCAATGTTGTTTGATTATCGTAGACTAAGGATTAAAATTTAAATAAATTAAAATAGAATATGTTTGTCTCTGGAAGTATAAGAACATCAATGCATGTTGAAATAAATCAAAAATTCATACTGTATAATTTATAAATTCAGTATTGTAGATTGAATACATTAACTAAAACATGATTTTTAAACCAAGAATCATAGCTTATAGTTTAGTGATGAATGTACAGTTCTTGTTTGAACTGAATATGAACTTCTGGGATGTTATGGTGATCTATATATCCGAAGGGGATGGATTTCTTCCAAATGACGGAGGAGTGATCCGTGAATCTTGGAAAAATACTTGGAGGCGATGCAATTCATGGTGGAAGTTGCGGCAGTGAAATCTTTTCTGGAACCCTAGTTTAACTAGGTTAGGTTGATCGATTAACCACGTCCTCTTTAGTGGATCGAGTGATTCAAGCTTTTGGGTAATGGAAGTAGGCATGTAGAGGAAGACGATGTCGGAGTTCTAGGGGTCACGGTGATCGGAATTGGGTTGGCGAAGCATTTCCATGTTTTGGGATAAATTGTGACAGTTGTTCCAGGTTTGTTTTGGGAGCTCGATTTTTGATTTTGGAAGAATGGACAAGATTTGATGATCGTGGTGGGTTGCTGAGTCGTTTTCTGATGAGATGCGATCATCGTTGATGATCAATGGTGGCCGGAGCCACCGTGCATATGCACGGTGATGAGATTTTTCTGGTGATGTTTTGGTTGGGTTTTGAAAGCAGAGGAGATTGCTCGAGTAAATCTCTGTTTGACTCGAAGTTGTAGGGTAGTTTGCTCAGGGAGGTTGAGCATTAAACTCGAAGTAAAAAGGATGTGCCTCAGGTTAATTAATTATAACAGGTTTTAACAGAAACCTGTAGTTCTTTTTTTAAAAAAAATTTAAAATAAAATTTAAAAGCTGAGTTTAAATGAAAAGTAAAGTTTTAAATAAGTTTTAAATCTAGTTCTTCAATCTGGAGTTTAAGTTTAAATCTCATTTTTCAAATAAGGTAAAGTTTTTAAATTTGAATGGATTTAACTACTTTAAAAAGGGTTAAGTAGTTGTATTCAAAAAATGAAGTTTTAAATTTAAATAGGTTTTTAAATCTAAAGATTAATCTGGAATCAAAATTCAATATGCGTTCCAATTTTATAATAAAAAGAAGTTTTCAAATTTAAAATGTTTTAAACAAATTGAATATTAAAGTGTATTTTTAACTATGGTTTGAATTTAAACATAAATTTGGTTTTAAGTTTCTTTTAAACTTCTTTATAAAATGAATATTTCTTTAACATGTGAATTAAAGATTTTTGAATTATTTTTAAGCTTTGTTTAAAGTCAATTTGTATTCATTTTTAAATCTTAAATTTAAAACGAAATTTGAAAGAAAAGTTTAAAGTAAATTGTTTTAAAATACTTTTGATAATGATAATTTGATCTTTAATACGAAATGTTTTTATCTTTAAGTAAATGAAGATTAAATGATTGAATTATTAAGTTAATTAAAATGGATAATTTATTTATTTAATTAATTATGATTTGAATTAATTAAATAAGTAATTAAAGGTTTAAATTTATTAATTAAGGTTTAAGGTTGATTAATTAATAAAAAATAAATTTGTAATTAAGGATTATTAATTTGGTTATTAACTAATGATTAAAGATTTATTAATTAAACAATTAAGTTATAATCAAGGTTAATTGATCAAGCAATTAAGGATTAATTAAGTTACCACTTAATTAATTAAATAATTAGAGATTAACTAATGGCTAATTAAAGATAAATTAAATTGTAATTAACAATGGTTAATCTAAGATAATTACTTATGGAAGTAATTAAAGAATGGTTAATGAAGGTCATTAACTAGGATTGTTTAAAAAATTAATTAATGTGATTAATTTTTAATAATTAATTAGATTAATTGATTTAATGATAATCATTTGTGAATTGTTTAAGTGTAATTACTTAATGAAGTAATTAAGGAATTAACTACTTAATGTAATTAATTGAGTTTAATGGGATTAGTTTGAATTAATTAATTAAATTTAATTAATTTTAAACCCCGAATGATTTGATGATAATTACTTAATGTAATTAAAGGATTGGAATTACTTAGTGAAGTAATTGATTGGTAATTACATGATGTAATTAATTGAAGATGTTTTAAGAATGGAAGTAATGTGAGTATAATTACTTAGTAATTAATCAAGGGATTAATTACAGATAATTAATTAGGAATAATTAATTTATTTAATGAAGTAATTAAGGGTAGTTAATTACTGAATGTGATTAATCTAGAATGATTAATAATTATGGTTAATTACTTAAGAAAATTAATTTAAATAAAGTAATTAATTAAAATATAATTAGGGATCATTTATTAATTAATTAATGATGTAATTAAGGTTGATTAATCAAGAATAATTAATCAATGATAAAGGTAATTAATTAATGTAATAAATTAAGGATTAATGTAATTGATTATAGTTAATTAATTAATTGAAGTAATTAAAGGTTAATTATTGTAAGGGGTTATGAATAATGAAATTGTGAATTAATTAAAGGACAATTACTTAAATGTAATTAAAGGATAATTAATCAAGGGTGATTAATTAAGGTGATTAATTTGAATGATTAATTAATTGATTTGTAATCGATTAAATGGTTATGTAAGCAAGATTTTTTAAAAGATGAAGTAATTAATTTAATTCACTTCAAATTAATTAGAGATGGAGGTAATTTATTTAATTCATTTTAAATTAATTATAGATGATGCGATTAAGTAAATCTTTGCTTATGTATGAATGGATGATATTGATTGCCTTGAATGGTTTGTGGTCTCGGATATGAGATTAGTGATGTTGTGTGATATGAATGCTTTGGTTGCATTGTGATGATAATATGGATTATCTATTTCGATGACAGTATGGATTATCTATTTATAATGATAATATGGATTACCTACTTATGATGATAATGTTGATTATCTATTGTGATTTGTGAGTTATCTATCTGTGTGTATATAGATAATTGGATTGTTTTAAACTTTAAAAAAACTTGGCCTGAAAAGACACATTTTGGACTTCGATGAGACCGGGATCGGTTTTCCATATATGGATATCCGAAAACCACATCGATCCAAATTAACGGTAGATCGTGAATCTCAAGTAAAGACGATGATCCGGAGTGCAAGGGTTATCGTCGTTAACTCTGAGGGTGATTCCAAAATGAGTGTAACGAGATAATGCCTTCAGTTTCATTCGAACCCGGAACGAACTTGTATGGATTGAATGCTTTCAGGACATCGTCAAGTGGACGATGAGCATTCTAAGTGATGTGTTCTATAAAGGTAATCGTAGCCTCAAGCCTCATCAACCGAGAATGGCTAAAACAGGAAAGGTACAGCAAGGCTAAGTGGGTCATGCTCAATTAGGACGAGATTTTCCCATGTCTAGAGATCCCTTTTATTTCGGCTGTGTGGACAGTTGTGAGCTCCAACTGTCGGGGTTGTCTTGTTCGGGACTGTCCAGTAAGAGATGGTTCCGGCCTTGTGTTGCAGGGGAGTTAGGGTGGCTCCTCGATATGTTGATCTAGGCCACATACTGTGACGGGCGGTACCCCAGTAGCTCTGCCATTGTATGGAATACAAAATCCAATAAGTGCTAACGGTTTTGATTGTATTACCCACTTTTGTGGCTAGTAGCTGGAATTTAATGAATGTGACAATTTCGGCTATTTCATATTTACTTGAAAACCCTAGACTTATTTTAATATCACTGGATTTCCTATCAAATGTTTTGGTTAGCGTAAGGTAATTTTTTTTCCATGTTTATGTGTGGGAAGTCTTACGTGATACTTTTCTTTTCAAAGGTTTTTGAAAGTTAAGCAACTTTAACCTATTACTCACACCAGACCCATGTCTGACCCGGAGTTTATCTTCTGTTTTCTTAAACTCTTGGCTACTCAAATTTTTACGAGTAGCCAAGGGATTCAGGTTAGCTTTGACGAATTGTGGAGGATCAATGGAGCAGGAGGCTTCTGAATGTAGATATATAGTTTTCCGTTGTGTTGGTTTCTCTGAGTAGTTTCCTTGTATTGTATTGAGTTGTATAACTAGACAGATGTTTATAACTGTCTAGTATGTGATGTGTAATCTGTATAACTCTGATAATGGTTGTAAACAATGTAATATCTATGTTATTAATATAATTTATTCGTTCCGCTGTTGAGATTCTGATGTTGTTTTCTTCTTTCTCTTCTTCCTTTTCTCCTTTCTATCCCTTTCTTTCTTCAAGATGATGCGATTTTCTGTAGTGAGAAAGTCGGGTCGTCTCATTTGGTATCAAAGCACTAGGTTGAGTGAATACCTAGGCTCTGGAGTGGTGTCTATCTTGAGAGAGCATATTTGTATTTTTATTATATATATATATATATTTATATTCTACATATCTGTTGGGTTACCTGTTCAGGTTTACCAAGATAAGTTATAAAGGTAGATTGGGTAGTGGTGTGTGTAACACAGCTACCATTGGATGGAGTTTGAATGTTTGAGGTTGGAAGTGTATTTGTCGAGACTGTAGGCCTAATACCGTCTCGAGTAAATGTTTCTATGGTGAAAGAATTTCGTCGATCTTTGAATGAAACTTGTTAAGGTTCGGAGTCTATTTTTGAAGTTTGGATGAGTAGAGTTTGGATTTGTCGGTTAGGCAGAAGCGAGTGATGGTATCTTGATACCTCAGGAAATAGTAGCTGCGTGATGAGATGCAGTGAATATGGATTGTTTCCGAAGATGTTTCTTTGGAACAAGTTTAAGGAAGTAGGTCTGGATCGGTGATGTGGGTGCGTTCAGCATGGTGTTTTTGTTGGTTTGAGGTTGAGTTCCTCGAACAGCTTTGGATTAGGAAGTCTTTAGCATTTGTGGCAGCAGTGCAGCTTGGAGTGTTCTATATGTCGACAGGGAGTCTTCTGGCTTAGCAGTTTCTGAAGGAGGAGTTTAGAAGCAAGAGAGTGGACCCATTTCTTTGATGGATTGACTAGTTAAGTGTAAGCTGTTCTGTTTGGTAAAGGGAGAACCATTTTTCTTTGGAATTAGTCTAAGTTGATCGCAAAAGTGAATTGTGATAGTTAAGTGTTCTCTTGGGTTATCAGAGTTTTTTCGAATATCTTCAGGAAAGTCAGAAGTTTGTCCGGATCTGGAGAGTGAGTTTTCTTATCGTCTAGGATTCCAGGAGTGCTATCGGTGGTTCAGCTTAGTAGAAGGATGGTTCCTAGAGATTGAGTTGGTGTAGCAGCTCAGAGTTTTGGAGAAACTTCTGAGATTTTCTTTTATGGATCTGTTGGACCATATTTCTAGGATGTGTCGTCCAGTTTGTGCTCGTGTTCTTCATCAGCATTTTTCATCTACTTCGGATCAGAGTTGTGCAGCGGAAGCAGTTTGGTAGTGCATTTGCTTTTCTTTTTCCGGTTAGGAGAAGTTGTTTTTCTTCTGACGTTTGAGGAGTTGAGTTGGTGTTCTTGATCTTAGTTGATCTTGGAGATCATTTGGTTGAGTTGATTGGTTTTGTTTGTTTCAAGAGGCATCAGCAAGGATTGAGATGATCAGGAAGGTTATAGGCTGCCCAGGATCGTCTGGAGATTTTTGTGGATTAGAGACGAAGGAATTTGGATTCAGGAGTCAGAGATTTGACTTTGGACAAGTTTTTCTCCGATCAAGGGAGCTATAAGATTAGGTAAGTCTGAGAAGCTAGCTCCGAGGTGTTTTGGGCTTTTCTACATTCCTATAAGAATAAGTGATTGATCTACAGGATTGAATTGCTAGTTTGGATAACTGGGATTCGATGAGTTTCACGTATCTCTGAGGGAGTACGTGTATGATCTATCTCTGGTTTTGGAACCAACGGTTCTGGAGGTTTGGTTGTTGAGTCAGACATGTCTATAGTGTAATATCCTGTTTAGTGTTATAGATATAAATGAATAGGAGCTCTGTAGCTTGGTAGTTTTGATTGTTTGGATTCTGTATAGCGAGTATCTCGGTGTTTGTACTTGGGAAACTCGAGAAAATTCTATCCAGAATTTTGCCTGGATAGTTAGATTTGCTTGATAGGATGAATTGGTTGCTATGGTTGTTAGCATATGATTGATATATGCTTGTGTTTAAAAATTTAATCTTTAAGGAGATTATTAAATTTACTTTATTTAAATTTCGGGGACGAAATTCTTTTAAGGGGGGAGGATTGTGATATCCCGGAATTTTTGACAATATCTATTCAATAATCTGTATTAAAAATTGAAATTGATTTGATAATTTTTGTTAATAAAATTTAAATTGATTTAATAATCTTCTTTAATAAATATTTAATTAGAATATTTTATCTTTTAAATTGGTTTCTTTTTATAATATAAATATATGGTTTATATTGTAAATAGATTAGCTTTGTTTTAAATCTAATAAATAAAGCATATTTTCTAATTCTAATATTTTTAGTAATTTGAAATTTTTTTATCTAATATATAAGCTTTTGAAAGTTATTAAATAAATAATCTTGGTTTGAATTTAATAAATGAATCTTGATTTCAAATTCTAATATATATATTAATAATTTGGAAATTTTGATTTAATTTAATATTAAGTTTTCAAAGCTATTTAATAAATAAATGTATGATTTTAAATTGTTAAGATGATGTTTAAATGTTTAAAATGATTTTGGCTTAAGTTTTAAATTTAAATTAATTTACAAAAAGGTTTGTTTTGTTTTCTTTTTAAAATATAGCTTAATAAAATAAGTAATTTATAAGTAAAGAAATAATTTCTTTTATAAATTGTTTAAAATTAGCAATTAATTATTTTCAAACAATAATAGATATGTGTTATTTTTATAGATAGATTTTAAAGAAAATTTAGTTGTTATTTTCAAATTTAATTTTAAATTGGCTTTTTGAATTTAATTTGAATTTGGATTTGGGTTTAAAATTTAAATTCAAAAGTTTTATTTTAAAATATTTTGGATTTAAAAATATGTGTGTAATTTTTATTTTATTTTATTTTCTCCAAGGAATTCATATACATATATAGATAAGCATTTATAAATAATAAAGTAAGTATAAAACCCTTTATTAACATTTCAAAATTAAATAAAATTACTTAAGGGACAAGTGTATAAATATTAAGACACATGACAACAAATGTTATTTAATAAATTAAGGGAATTGACAAATGTTAAATTTTTATACAAGTGTCATTTTCAATTTTGTATTTTCTTTTATTTTTATTAAATCATACTTTCATCTTATAAAAATGTCTCTTCTCTTCAATTTCTTTTTCCTTTTCAAAATCAAAGTTTAGAAATTAAGGCATGAACTCAAAAAAAATCTGAAACATAGAAACCATTTTCAGATTCAAAATCAAACTAGAAATCAATTCCCTGAAGAAAAAATTCAAAACAAAATCAGTAAGCAACTCTTCAAACCAAAAATCCAGAAATCATGTTCAAAACAAAATCAGTTTACAAACCCCTCACATCAAAGAAAAAATCCCTGTAAAAAAATCCTCAGTTTAAACATGCAATTCATTTCCCTGAAATTCACTTCAAAATGCAATCTGGAATTGATATTGCATGCAAATCTGCACATCTTCAAACCCAGGGCAACTGAAGTTTTAAAAACAGGCCTTCCTGCATTCATTCTTTCAACTTGGGTATCAAATGGAAGTCTGCAATTCAAATTTTAAATTCAAAACAAGTTGAATCTGGAAATCTTTGGAGTTGTCTGCAAGTTTTTAAAACAAGCTACTTAAGTTTTAAACTAAAATCAAAAGGGGCAACTGCAGTTTTAAAAGTTTCAAAAGCTTTTCAGATAGAGGCTTTGTCTTCTTCAGAAATAGGTGAGTAACTTTTTAAAATTTAAAATTTAAAAATTGGTTGCATGCTTATATACTGAGATGAATAAGTATTGCATGTGTTTATAAGTAAATGACTAATGTGAATATTTATGTGTATGCATGCTGTGTATATGTATTATGTGCTCTGCTTTGTTCCCAGTCTCACTTTTTCATTTAAAATCCCTTACCACTTCATTTAGTTTTGATAGGATCTGATTTATAAACCAATGTTGTTTGATTATCGTAGACTAAGGATTAAAATTTAATTTAATTAAAATAGAATCTGTTTGTCTCTGGAAGTATAAGAACATCAATGCATGTTGAAATAAATCAAAAATTCATACTGTATAATTTATAAATTCATTATTGTAGATTGAATACATTAACTAAAACATGATTTTCAAATCAAGAATCATAGCTTATAATTTAGGGATGAATGTACAGTTCTTGTATGAACTGAATATGAACTTCTGGGATTTTATGGTGATCTATGTATCTGGAGGGGATGGATTTCTTCCAGATGACGGAGGAGTGATCTTTGAATCTTGGAAAAATACTTGGAGGCGATGCAATTCATGGTGGAAGTTGCGGCAGTGAAATCTTTTCTGGAACCCTAGTTTAACTAGGTTAGGTTGATCGATTAACCACGTCCTCTTTAGTGGATCGAGTGCTTCAAGCTTTTGGGTAATGGAAGTAGGCATGTAGAGGAAGACGATGCCGGAGTTCTAGGGGTCACGGTGATCGGAATTGGGTTGGCGAAGTATTTCCAGGCTTTGGGATAAATGGTGACAATTGTTCCAGGTTTTTTTGGGAGCTCGATTTTTGATTTTTGATTTTGGAAGAATGGACACGATTTGATGATCGTGGTGGGTTGCTGAGTCATTTTCTGATGAGATGCGATCATCGTTGATGATCGATGGTGGCCGGAGCCACCGTGCATATGCACGGTGATGAGATTTGTCTGGTGATGTTTTGGTTGGGTTTTGAAAGCAGAGGAGATTGCTCGAGTAAATCTCTGTTTGACTCGAAGTTGTAGGGTGGTTATCTCGGGGAGGTTGAGCATTGAACTCGAAGTAAAAAGGATGTGCCTCGGGTTAATTAATTTTAACAGGTTTTAACAGAAACCTGTAGTTCTTTTTTTAAAAAAAAAATTAAAATAAAATTTAAAAGCTGAGTTTAAATGAAAAGTAAAGTTTTAAATAAGTTTTAAATCTAGTTCTTTAATCTGGAGTTTAAGTTTAAATCTCAGTTTTCAAATAAGGTAAAGTTTTTAAATTTGAATTGATTTAACTACTTTAAAAAGGGTTAAGTAGTTGTATTCGAAAAATGAAGTTTTAAATTGTAAATAGGTTTTTAAATCTAAAGATTAATCTAGAATCAAAATTTAATATGCTTCCAATTTTGTAATAAAAAGAAGTTTTCAAAACAAATTGAATATTAAAGTGTATTTTTAACTATGGTTTGAATTTAAACAAAAATTTGGTTTTAAGTTTCTTTTAAACTTCTTTATAAAATGCATATTTCTTTAACATGTGAACTAAAGATTTTTGAATTGTTTTTAAGCTTTGTTTAAAGTCAATTTGTGTTCATTTTTAAATCTTAAATTTAAAAGGAAATTTGAAAGAAAAGTTTAAAGTAAATTGTTTTAAAATGCTTTTGATAATGATAATTTGATCTTTAATAAGAAATGTTTTTATCTTTAAGTAAACGAAGATTAAATGATTGAATTATTAAGTTAATTAAAATGGATAATTTATTTATTTAATTAATTATGATTTGAATTAATTAAATAAGTAATTAAAGGTTTAAATTTATTAATTAAGGTTTAAGATTAATTATTTAATGAAAATATTGTAATTAAGGATTATTAATTTGATTATTAATTAATGATTGAAGGTTTATTAATTAAACAATTAAGTTATAATCAAGGTTAATTAATCAAGAAATTAAGGATTTATTAAGTTACAGTTAACACTTAATTAATTAATTAATTAGAGATTAATTAATGGCTAATTAAAGGTAAATTAAATTGTAATTAACAATGGTTAATCTAAGCTAATTACCTAAGGAAGTAATTAAAGAATGGTTAATGAAGGTCATTAACTAGGATTATTTAAAAAATTAATTAATGTGATTAATTTTTAATAATTAATTAGATTAATTAATTTAATGATAATCATTTGTGAATTGTTTAAGTGTAATTACTTAATGAAGTAATTAAGGAATTAATTACTTAATGTAATTAATTAAGTTTAATGGGATTAGTTTGAATTAATTAATTAAGTTTAATTAATTTTAAGCCCTAAATGATTTGATGATAATTACTTAGTGTAATTAAAGGATTGAAATTACTTAGTGAAGTAATTGATTGGTAATTACAGGATGTAATTAATTAAAGATGTTTTAAGAATGGAAGTAATGTGAGTATAATTACTTAGTAATTAATCAAGGGATTAATTATGGATAAATAATTAGGAATAATTAATTTATTTAATGAAGTAATTAAGGGTAGTTAATTACTGAATGTGATTAATCTGGAATGATTAATAATTGTGGTTAATTACTTAAGGAAATTAATTTAAATAAAGTAATTAATTAAAATATAATTAGGGATCATTTATTAATTAATTAATGATGTAATTAAGGTTGATTAATTAAGAATAATTAATCAATGATAAGTGATTAAAGGTAATTAATTAATGTAATAAATTAAGGATTAATGTAATTGATTATAGTTAATTAATTAATTGAAGTAATTAAAGGTTAATTACTGTAAGGGGTTATGAATAATGAAATTGTGAATTAATTAAAGGACAATTACTTAAATGTAATTAAAGGATAATTAATCAAGGGTGATTAATTAAGGTAATTAATTTGAATGATTAATTAATTGATTTGTAATCGATTAAATGGTTATGTAAGCAAGATTTTCTAAAAGATGAAGTAATTAATTTAATTCACTTTAAATTAATTAGACGAAGGTAATTAATTTAATTCATTTTAAAATAATTATAGATGATGTGATTAAGTAAATCTTTGCTTATGCATGAATGGATGATATTGATTGCCTTGAATGGTTTGTGATCTCAGATTTGTGAGTAGTGATGTTGTGTGATATGAATGCTTTGGTTGCATTGTGATGATAATATGGATTATCTATTTCGATGACAGTATGGATTATCTGTTTATAATGATAATATAGATTACCCGTTTATGATGATAATGTTGATTATCTATTGTGATTTGTGAGTTATCTATCTGTGTGTATATAGATAATTGAATTGTTTTAAACTTTAAAACAACTTGGCCTTAAAAGACACGTTTTGGATTTCGATGAGACTGGGATCGGGTTTCCATATTTGGATATCCGAAAACCACATCGATCCAAATTAACGGTAGATCGTGAATCTCAAGTAAAGACGAAGATTCAGAGTGCAAGGGTTATCATCGTTAACTCTGAGGGTGATTCCAAAATGAGTGTAACGAGATAATGCATTCGGTTTCGTTCGAACCCGGAACGAACTTGTATGGATTGAATGCTTTCAGAACATCGTCAGGTGGACGATGAGCATTCTAAGTGATGTGTTCTATAAAGGTAATCGTAGCCTCAAGCCTCATCAACCTGGAATGGCTAAAACAGGGGAGATGCAGCAAGGATAAGCGGGTCATGCCCAAGTAGGATGAGATTTCCCCTTGTCTAGAGGTCCCTTTTATTTCGGCTGTGTGGACAGTTGTGAGCTCCAACTGTCGGGGTTGTCTTGTTCGGGACTGTCCAGTAAGGGATGGTTCTGGCCTTGTGTTGCAGGGGAGTTAAGGTGGCTCCTCGGTACGTTGATCTAGGCCACGTACTTTGACGGGCGGTACCCCAATAGTCCTGCCATTGTATGGAATCCAAAATCCAATAAGTGCCAACGGTTTTGATTGTATTACCCACTTTTATGGCTAGTAGCTGGAATTTAATGAATGTAACAGTTTCGGCAATTTCATATTTACTTGAAAACCCTAGACCTATTATAATATCACTGGATTTCCTATCAAATGTTTTGGATAGCGTAAGGTAAAAACTTTTCCATGTTTATGTGTGGGAAGTCTTACGTGATACCTTTCTTTTCAAAGGTTTTTGAAAGTTAAGCAACTTTAACCTGTTACTCATACCAGACCCATGTCTGACCCGGAGTTTATCTTCTGTTTTCTTAAACTCTTTGGTACTCAAATTTTTACGAGTAGCCAAGGGATTCAAGTTAGCTTTGAAGAATTGTGAAGGAGCAATGGAGAAGGAGGCTTCTGCGTGTAGATATATAGTTTTCCGCTGTGTTGGTTTCTCTGAGTAGTTTCCTTGTATTGTATTGAGTTGTATAATTAGATAGATGTTTATAACTGTCTAGTATGTGATGTGTAATCTGTATAACTCTGATAATGGTTGTAAACAACGTAATATTTATGTTATTAATATATTTATTCGTTCCGCTGTTGAGATTCTGATGTTGTTTTCTTCTTTCTCTTCTTCCTTTTCTCTTTTCTATCCCTTATTTTCTTCAAGATGATGCGATTTTCTGTGGTGAGAATGTCGGATCGTCTCACTAATTGCCCTAAATCACATTTATAGGTTTATAGTTTACAACAAATGTTGTAATGAATCATATGATATTGATTTTATCCAATCACCATTAAATTTATACTAATTCATCAATTTGTACAATATATCTCTTGTTTCCTTAAAATAAATGTATGTTTCAATTAAGTTTTCATTCACACATCCGTTACTATATTAATAATTATTAAAGTAACGTTTATTATCAATAACGACATTATAGTTACTTAACATTTAAATGAACTTGATTTCCAATAAATTCATTGGCCAATTAGTTATGTAATTTATAATAATTGTTATCATACCCTTAAATTTACACTTAAGTTATGTTATGTTCAATTTATTACGTATTAATTTCTTAGTTAATAACTTTTGAATTTATTCCCCGATTCCCTAATTTAAATCAATTATAACTCTACAATCTGTTTCAATTAATTGCAATTTCATTTTTAACATTTACTTCAGTATAAATTATAAATTTTTTATTTCTTCCTAAATTTAATTACAAAATTTAATTAAATTGACCAAATATATTTATCAAAATTTACGGGTCGTTACACTCTTCCCCATTCAAAACTTTTCGTCCCCGAAAAGGAAAAGAAGGGAAAAGAAGGATTAAGAAATCAATATATCTTACTTAAAATATTCAATTTATAAACAAATAAATTTACAAAATAAAATAATTTAAAAGAAAATATACCAATTTATAACCATTTAATCTTTTATACTTAAGCTTTTAAAGTTTGGAAAAACATTTTCAAAATTTTCTAAGTCCAAAATTTACGGAAAATTTCAACAGAGTCTCCTTTGCACGGAGAGGCTCGTAAGAAAATATAAGATCAAATATAACAATATATAACATATATTTTCCAAAATAATATATATCCCAACACGGGAAAGCAATATAATTGCGCTATAAAACCATAATCCGAAAACATACCTATTTGTCGGGCAATTTACACTTAATTATGAAACCAAAAGCAGCAGCAATTGCTTCCATAACCTGTACTTCACTTATATAATCCAAAAAGGTTAACAATTATATACAATGAAATATTTAACTTGTTTCAATCAATATCAAACCAATCAGTACAAACAACGACAATCACTTGCAACCACCGCATACACATTATATACACATCAACCAATCAATCAAACAAAACAAATAGTTGTTCGGTTTAAAACTTTAAATCGCACGGAATAAACTACTGAGTGCACCCTTTACTCAACAATCTTAGGTGGAGCTAAATATATTATTCATTCATTTGAACAATTTTAAAGCATCATTTCCCAAACAACCACAAACCAAACAATTTCAACAATAGATCAAGTTCACTCTTTTAGTTTCATTTCATAATATTCGATGTTTGATATCCTTTTCATCCATATACTGATTTGTCTTTTTAATTTCATTAATTTCTTGCAAACTTTCATTTTCTACTCATTCAAAATTTTCTCTTTCTTAATTTCATTTATTCATTTATTTCTATCTTATAACACTTAATCTCTATCAAAATTTACAAAGCAAAATTTTTATTGAACCCTTCATTATTTAAGTATTACTTGTATAATCTTCTACTACATTTTATTATTAAAATTTCAAACTTTTTAAATCTTTTGGTAAGTTATATATGTGCTTTTTAAGAATGTAATAGAAAGTTACCCAAGTTTATTTCTATTTCTTTTAATTAACTAAATGTTCAACAATTTTATTTTTTGTTTCATAGGTTACAGTTTCAAATTACCTTTAATTTCATTCATAACCTAGCATTAAATTACTTATTTTAATTTAAAGTCTCCAATTATTAATTAACTTCCATTTTACTACACTCATTGAAACTGTAAAATAACGGAAACTTAAGAATTTAAATACTGGGTTAAATTTCAAATCATTTAAAAATAATAGATAAAGGTTTATACTTAAAACTTATATATCCAATTATACTTAAAACAAAAAAATTATTTGGTTTATCAAAACAAATCTGCAGTAAACTACTACGGTGGCATTCCCACTTCGAAACTCGAAAATGAATGTCGATGATGCGACCGCCATCACCGAAATTATTTTCCAGCGGCGGAGAGGGGAGTACAGAACTTATTTCTTTTTTAAATATTCCTTTAAAACAATTCTTTTCCAATTATATTGAAATATTTATATCAGAAAATACCTCTAAAATATTATTATTATTATTATATTCCAAAAATCATTCTAACGAAAGTTTCAAAACCCCGGAACTTAGATTCTAAAATTTCCAATTTTCATTTATTTTATTTTCAATCTTATTTCAACTATTATTTATAAATTTCATTATCTAACAACCAATATAATACAACTAAATATAACCTTGAAAAAATTTCCTTTATATATATAGAAAATATAATAGGCAAAATTATTTCATTCACCTTTAGTAAAACCAAATATTATGTCGGTCTGTCCTATTAAGTGTTTAGAAATCCCTATTGATGTCATAGCATCCCATGCACCAACCAGAATTTATAAATACAAAACCGAACAAACTAACACAATATTAAAACCTTTTTATAACACTAACAAATACGCTCTCTCATATATATACACTCAACGACTCATCATAGGGTATTACTACACTATTAGCAAAGAGTCAAACCCCACAAAGCTAAGGTTTTCACTAAACCAAAGCTCTGATACCAGATTGTAACGCCCGCCTTTTTGCACGCTTTAAATCGACACACGTGCCAAATCAAACCATACGGAAGGGCGGATTGTTATGGGGTAAATAAGAAAAGCAGAGAAGAAAAAACAAAACAGAATCTTGCAGCGGAACAAAAAAATATAATAATCAATATACAGTTCATAAAACTGTTTAACAAAACATTTGATTTTTCTTATACGATAAATATCAGAGTTCACATACCAAAGGATAATAACAACGCAGCGGAATAAAATGGTGTAGTGGAATAATATAGTAGATAATAGTACTATAAATCTTCGTCCTCGTCCTCCAGAGCTATAGTCTTCGAATCTTGAAATGCTCAGGCTGACCCGAGCGAATTGAAAAGACAAAACACTCGAGTCAGAACTAAAATATCTTATGTGAGTTAAATTAACAGAAACAAATATGAGTGCAGTAACTTAAGAGATGCTCGGGATTCACATCTCCCAAGGATCCGTTAAACTATTTACTATGTAGTAATATTTCGCTATTATAATAATGCCTATAGTAAAATAAACTTACTTTTAAATAGCATTAAGGATTTACAATTTTCACCTTAACACATTTATATATTCCCATAGTCTATACAATACCGTAATCTCCCCCGTACTCGGCGTCGTCAGAGGGCACTCCATAGGTATGGTACAAAACCAAAATCTAAAGGGCGCGCTAGGGTAGGTGACATGGTACAACTAGGCAATGCCAGGGTAGATATACCAGTTGCTATCCGGGCTGATGGTAACGCATAGCTGTAGCTATCGCCTACCTCGAGACACACCCCCAAATTAAAAAAAAAATCAAAAGTGGCCACCGAATCAATCCAAAAGTCAAAGTATAATATCGAAGGGATGTGTCCGATCAAAAGTGCTACCTCATTGGCCCGAGAATCGTTGCTGTTTTAGCCACCTTATACCAACTCATGGGAGCCGGGTCCACGTATTTACCTCAAAGGAAACGCCGCCACCATCCTACTTCATTCTGAAATCTCTACCGCGTACATAGTTGTTAAAGTGGTTTTCGGAGTTGGCAGAGAGTATGACAACTTCCGATCCTGGTCTCTTCAACAACCAAACGTTACTATAACACCGCGATCTTTTAGTTTATACTTCAAAACTAGAATATAATATCCATTTCAAAACCGTAAAAATACGATATCATTTCTATTTTAAAACCCAAATCAATATGATATAATTTTATTTCAAATATATCCTTTTCCAAAAATCATAGCACTTTCGAATCTATATATCTTGAAACCCATAGCTTTGAAATATAACTCCGAATACTTAAATGGTTTAAATACTAAATTACTTTATATAATAAAATAGCCTTTTAATTTCACAAATAAATTTCCAAATTCCGATTTAAAACTCCAATTAAACCATTTTTTATTTCCATATAACTCAAAGCTTTAAATATTCCACCATTTCAAACTAATTCTTTGATGTTTCATATATCAAATTTAATTACTATTATTTAGATTTGAAATGTTTACTTAATAAATCCAATGTAATTTAAGTAAAACTTTTAACTTCAAGCAACTGTATATACTTTCAATATTTTTAACTTGATATATTCATTTATCTTAACTTTATATTCATTTAAATCACTTTAAACCAAATCAAGTTATAAGAATCATACCCTTTAAAATCTCCATTTTTATTTAAGTTTTCAAATCAAATTTTTATTCAAGTACAATTCTTAAATAATTCAATTTAAACCAATATGATATTTATCTTCCAACTTAAATTTTATTTAAGTCATTTAAAACTCTATATACAATATCTTAAGTAGGTACTTAACCATATAATATAAAACAATTAACTCCATTATTAAACTTGTTTTTATTAAACAATTTTATACATAGCTTAAATCCAAGAATTTAACTATATATATACAAAAATAATATTTATAACACCAAAATTTAATATTTATTTAAACCGTATTCTTTCTAAAATCATAGAAAATCATTTCAAAAGATAATTATATATATATATATAATTATATATATATATATATATAACGCGGTGCCTGTATAAAATTTTCTATCCTATGGTCAAGTGATACGGGTATTTATCATTTCAATCCGCAATTAAAAATTAAAAATGCGGTTTTATATCATTTCAAACCGCAATCCCGAATCAAAATAAATGCATAACAACTTGCGGATTATGATGATATAAATAAAACATTCATTCATCCATCAACAGATCATACATCCATCACAATCATCATCCAAACAAACAATCAATATCAATAGATAACTGATAATATATATAACAGGTATTTATCTGGCAATTATATTTCAAAATTAATTAAATAACGATTTGATTTATATAAATGCAATTAACTGAGATGATGATGAAAATATACTAAAAAGTCATAAATAAATGCATAATCTCAACAAAATTTAATTCAACAAACATAAGAAATTTTAGAAGTTGTGAGTGGGTTAAAACACTCACCTTTGAATTCAAATCCAATTCAAACCCAAAAATTCAACAGCCTTAGAATCTGTCCAAAACAGCGTCAAAATCTCTGGAATTTAAATACGATCCTAACGTAAGAAATCGCGTTTGAATCAGACATCGTAAGCGAAAGATATTAAGGTTTGAACAACTGAATTTGAAATTAAAAAAAATAAAATAAAAAGAAACGAACCATACAGAAGTGCCACATCATCGCAATTTGCGCGCCCCCTTTCCTCACACGAACGGAAATCGCGCTGCCCTTTCGCACCTTTGACCGCCTCATCCTTCATTGATATGCCACCGTTGAACGTGCCACGACCACCGTTGGCCTCGCCTCGCCAGGCCGCACCTGCCAAAGTCCTGGACATCGCCTCCGGTGGCTAGAGTCGCCATGCGCCGGCATAAGAAATTAGGGTTTTCAAACCCTAATTAAGGAATTCCGGCCGCCTAAGGCCAAGTTACGTCAAACGACCACCATCCCCGACATCCTGGAGCCAAGCACTGTAAAACCCCTCTATCAATTTCACCGATTGACGACGAAATCAAAACCCCTAATTTCTTCTTTGACTGTGATTTCCGATTGCCTCGAACATCAATTGCAAAAACCGAAGCTACGCGTAGATTCGTATCGATGAAGTCTTCGATATACAATTTTTTCAAATTTTCTGAAGAGTTTGAAATTTCAGCTTTGGATTTGATTTGGAATTGCAATTGGAATTAGGGTTTGTCTGCCATTGAAGTGAGAAGGTGAATATAACGTATAGAAATGAGGAATAGAGGCTGCTAGGGTTTATAGCAGGATATATATATATATATGTATGTATGTATGTATGTATATATGTATATATATATATATATATATATATATATATATATAGGCAGAGTTGACATTTGAATGGATGGATAAGATGGATTTACGCGCTAACGCCAAAGTGGCCCAAAAATCCCGTTATGACCTCAGAGTGAAATTGGGTAAACCCATATATCAAAATAGATGTTTTAAAATATTTTAAACGCAAATGGAACAAGTTTCAAGTCCAAATTCCATCGTATGAAGAAGTTATGCTGAAAACAGTATTTTCCAAATCGATTTCAATTGATTTCAATTTATCGATTTCAAGTCGTTTCCAGTCCGTACGATCAAACGACAAGTCCGATCGCTACGAAACTTGAAATCCTACAATAATCCACCGTTACGGATCCGATGAAACTTGTTTCGTCGAAATCTAAGTCAGTGGCCAAAATGGCTATTTTTACACTAATCAAATAAATTAATTAAATCCAATTTTAAATTTCGATTCTAAAATTGACAAATCTATCACCTTTATATTTCTCAAATATTTACAATGATTTAAACAAATTTAAATGTCAATTTAGAGAAGATTAATTTATAAATTTCAATATAAATCCTCAATTTCATTAAATTCAAAATTATAAATAAAATTCCCAAAATTCCATTTAATTAAATAAATTAATTATTATTCCGTTCATTCCTGTCAAATAGATGGATTAAACCTTGGGTTCAAAACTATTACATAAATATACTCCCTATCATCTAAATTCCCATTTTAAATATTTAATTTATTTAATTGCAATTAATCCTTTTATTATAAATTGAATCCAATTAATTTTTATAAGTTCCAATTAAACTGATTAGATTCAATTCCAACCCTTTAATTGAGTCTATTATTACTTTATAACACAGTTAACACTTGTCTCACATTTCATTCCCTTAATATATTCAAATTTCATCTTCATTTCAATTAGTGTAATATTTAATATTTAATTCTACTTATTTGCAAAAAATCCAATTATTTAACTGTAAATTCAAATAAATAAATAAATCCTGACTCCCATTCTTTTAATACTATTAATTATCATATTTTCATCCTAGGTACCATTTACATTGGTATATATCCTGATAAATTAACATTTTCTCAATTTATCTTTATTTCAAATTGCATAACATTTAATTCCAATTGCTACAAAATTTACACTTTTTATAAATTGGATTTCAATGGATTGATTTGTTTTAATTCAAATCTTTTTATTAAGTTCAATACTACTCTATAAACTTAGTTGCCTTGTTTTTCCATTTATTACTTTAATATACCCAATTTTACAACTCCTAACCATTGTATTAAATTTCACACCAATGTAACATTTATTTCCATTTACTACAATTTATCACCAATTCCAATTAACAATATAAATAAACAGGTAACCTAAAATAAACAATACCGTTACTCTTTAGTCACATAAATAAGCCTTTATTACTTACAAATCAATGTTGGTATTCATTTTCATAATGCTAATTTCATTCACTCTATCCGTTACTACACTTATATCCATTAAAGTAATATTTAATTACCTTTATTTGAAATAACCGTTTATCACCAGCATACTCTTTATAAGACTTGTATGGTTATTCTCCACAAACAATTACCATCTATCCTATTATTGCACCCAGTATTTATAATTAAAGTCTCAATTAAATTTATTTTTCTGGATATCATTCTTTTATTACATCATTTATTACTTTACAAAATAACCAACATTTCTATGCATCCTATTACATTTATATCTTGTAATTATTCCCTTAACTCATAATTGTAATACCAAGTTTCATTTTAAATTTCAATTGATTCCCACTCACAGTTTAATAGCCTAAGTAAACTGGTAACAAATAATAACGGTCACTATTTGCGCTAAATCACATTTATAGGTTTATAGTTTACAACAAATGTTGCAATGACTCATATGATATTGATTTTATCCAATCACCATTAAATTTATACTAATTCATCAATTTGTACAATATATCTCTTGTTTCCTTAAAATAAATGTATGTTTCTATTAAGTTTTCATTCACACTTCCGTATATTAATAATCATTAAAGTAACGTTTATTATCAATAACAACATTATAATTACTTAACATTTAAATGAACTTGAATTCCAATAAAAGCATTGACCAATTAATTAGGTAATTTATAATAATTGTTGTCATACCCTTAAATTTACACTTAAGTTTATGTTATATTCAATTTATTACGTGTTACTTTCTTAGTTAATAACTTTTGAATTTATCCCCGATTCCCTAATTTATTCATCAAAATTTGCGGGTCGTTACATATATTCATTCCTATAATTCGAAGTCTGGTACACGACGAAATCAGCAAAACGGTTAGCAGTATCGGTACCCGTTTCGAGCCCTTTTGGTTTCTTTTGTCCTTTCATTTTCCATCGGCTGAAAACCAATAGCCTTTTGCTTTTAATAATTTTCTAAATTCAAATGGTGCTTGAATTTTCCTATTCCCAGTTTGATATATATTTCTGGTTCCTTGATTTCATTCTTTCTCATCCTTCCAAAATTATTTCAATCAACTACCAAACTTAGATAAATAAAGAGAATAATATTATCTTTGTTCCTATATCTATTTTTTGAAACCCGACCATTACCCATGCTTACAACAAGAATGCCAACCGCCACATTACAGCTGTAATGACCCGAAATTTTCGAACCCAAAAATTCCAGATAATTATGGAAAAGAAGAAAGAGGTAGAAGAAGAAGAACAGAAACACCAAACATCTCACATTCGCAGCGGATAAAATATAATGATAGATAATAATAGCTTACAAAGAACACTATATATGTCGATTACATTCAATACATCAGAGTCTCACATATATTCAAATGCTGGTCATATACAATCAATTTATCACAGAATTGCAATAATATAATTACAGCGGAAATATTCTACGCGTTCTTGCCATCCAGCTCGCCTCCTGAGCTCCAGAACGTCCTACCTGAAAATCTGTAATACTCGGTCTGACCCGAGCATTACACCAAAGTAACACCCGGGTCAGGCTGGAAACCAGCGTGAGTAAACCCAACAAATATGAAATACCAAAGCATACAACTTATATAAAACTGGGGTAACTTATATCAATTCACAAGTTGCTATAAATAACGTTTATTTCGCATATAAATTCTAAGTACCAAACTTAGATAAAACAATCCAATTTACTTAACTCATCCCATTTCAGCCTTTTGATTTCTCAAATCAATTTATAAAATTCGAAGTGGTTTCGAGTATTCCTAATACCCATCTCCGGTCTCTTCGAATCCCATATTTTTCCTATCCCAAGTTATCCAAATGAAATACACACATTTCATATCAGAAATATCAACTCATTCAACCTCCAATGCCATCGATCATCCATAAGCAATGCTTAATCACAATCAAATTAATTCAATTGATTCTAATTGAATTTTCTAGCCACATTCACTTAGATTATTAATTTATTCCAAATCAATTCATCAATCATCCCTTCATAACTTATCTTAATTAATCACCCTAGATTACTTTTCCTTCAATTACCTTCAAGTGATTATTTTTAATTAAATTCACAATATTTATTATTCTTAACCAAATCAATAAGAAATCTTAAATACTTTATAAATTACTTAACTATTCCAATTACATAAATCTTCAATTACATATATTAATCTATTTTTCACAAGTGGATTATTATGGATTTATCAATTTTAATTAATCGGTCTTTGATTTCATCATTTAATATCTAAATTATTATATTAATTAAGCCTCCGATATTAATCATTTTAATCTTGCTTACTTAACAATATATAGTTACACTCCGTCAACTTATCATTCCCTAAATGTAACGACCCGGAATTTTCGGGCATTTAAAATCGGGATATTTAATTAATTTTAAATGTTCAATAAAGTAATTTTAACTTGAACTTACGAATATCACAATTTATTGATAATTAAATTGTTGAATTAAATAAGTTGAAGTTGGTAAAATATTGAATCTTCGGTTTTTAAGCCTGTTAAAATAATTAGAAGGCTTATAAAATTTATATGGATAATATTGAAGATAATAGAAGTTTTAAAATTAAATTTAATAGTAGTTTGTTCAGTTTTAAAATTTTATAGTTAAATTGAATTTAAGAATAGCCTTCCGAGGCATAGTCTCGGAATTTGACGAAACCAGTTCCATTAGAACCGTAATACTATATTATTATTGGATTTCTAATTTCGTAGCTTTTGGAATTGTTATGTGAGCATACGGTATATAAACACGTTGATATTGCTTTGTGTACGGTAGTTAGCATCACGTACTCTGGCTTCTCTCAGAAGCTAATGCCTTCATTTTAGGTTGAGTCTTCTTCGAGAATCCATGCGTTCGTTTATAAGATAAATAAAAAGGGGGCAAAACACGAAATGCTCGTTATCTTCGTTTCCTTATCTTCTGCAAAATCAGGATTTTTATTCCCCTCTTCAATTTGAATCTTTTTCGAATGATAATGGCCGAAAGGAAAGAAGGATACTACGAACCTTCTCGTCTACTTTCCCCTCTTTTCAATTTCATTCACGTTCCAAAATCATGTAAGCCCTCAGATTTATGGCCAAAGCCAATCTTTAAAAAAAAAATTCTTAAGTATGGCCGAAGCTTTGTGCCTGCAAATCGAAACTCTCACTCCTTCGTTCAACCCTATGTCCTTTCCCCTCCTTCAATGTCGAAATCGAAGAGCAGTTTTGCGACGTAGCGTTTTGAACAAACCGAGCCTCAAATCAATTTGGCGATTTCCTGTAAAAGGGTTTCTTCCTCAGACTAGCGGTGAACATTATGTTTTTGTTCATATTGGTATGTAATTTGGCAGCTTCATGGTAGAAAACTAAAACGCCCATCACCCCAAAATCGTAGCTAAGGCTTTCTACCCCAGAGCTTAAATTTCAAATTCCGAAAATGGGGTTATCATCAGTTACAACTAACTTCATTGACAATTTCCAATTGTGCATCTTCAATTTGGGAAGAGGGCAATTTGAAGGTCAAGAGCTCGAAAAAATCCTGTTCTTTTTCCCCGCTGAATGTCCCTTCACTACTCAGCTTTCAGTAATTGGGCTTTGCGAAGGGATTTTCACCTTTACTAAAATATTTTCCCCTGATGCTGATTCCGACGTAATAGAAGCAGATAGACATTCTCATGTCTTTTATCAGCCTGAGCCGGATATATGGATGGTTATGGTCCGAGGTCGGGAAACTAAGATGAAATCGCAGTAAGGTGCGCATGTTTTAGTTTCAATTACATACATATAGATATGTATACGTATGTTATAAAATAAACTTTGCTGTAAGGTTTGAGAAGCAGGAATTTGTTTTAGGTATATAGCAGTTTATATGTATAGTTACACTCCCTATGTTAATAACTTATAATAAAGTCGAGCTTATATATATATTTATAGAAACCAGAAATATATATACATATAAGAATTCAAAACTGTTATAGAGCTTATATAAAAACTGAAAAAAAAATGTATATAGGTCATTTTGTATAAGTAGTTTCAAGAAGTAAATAAATAAATAAATAAATATATATATAATAGATTTGGGAAATTAACTATTTAATTAACCTATGAAATTTATTTTGGTTAGTAAAATTGTTTAAGGAAAAATTAGTTTAAATTACACTATTAAATGTTAGCAGACTGTTTGGTTAGTTCAAATGTTAATAGATTAATAAACCATAAATTGTTTATACAAGGTTAATATCATGAAGGAATCGAGCCGGGTTAGAGTGAGTTGCAATACCCAAAAGCAAAGGTGAGTTAATCTCACTCGGTTTAAAATTTAAATTTAAAATGATTAAATTTAAATAATTGTTTGAATGGTTGAATGAATTGATGTGATAGAGTATGATATTTGGACTTGCTATATTATATTGTGCTGACGTTTGTGGATGCAGGGAAAACAGGTTGGAGGGATCCAACTGGATCCCTCAACAGTTATTTAAATTATTTAAATTCCCCTGTTATGATGATTGGATATTTTATGATGGATTATGTTGAATATTGAATGCTATGTTTCGATTGGATAATTGGGTTTAATGAATTTCCAGAAAATATATATAACTTGGATGTTGGAAAGAAAGAAAGGAAGTGAATTTATAAGTAAAATAATTATGAACATTTGAATAAATTTAAGAATGAAATAAAAATAAAATAAAGTGATATAAGAATTCGAATTAATAAATCTTGAGTATAAAAAGGAGATTTTTGAATAAGTAGAAAGTTAATGAATTGGAAACTCCAATGCTAATACCTAAAAGAACAAAACAGTTATTTTAAATTTAGGATTCTAAATTTTGAAAGAGTCTAAGAAGAAAATGGGAAAAGCCTGAAATTTGTATACTTCAGTTAAAAGGTTTAAAATCAAACAGCAAATAATAATAATAAAATAAAGTCCATAAGTTATGAATTTTGAAATGAACCGAGCAAGTAAAGAATTTTTTTTTAAATAGAATGAATTGGAAATCAATTCAGGAAATTGATTTTAAGTGCATAAAGTGGAATTCTCTCTGAATGGCCAAGTACACGTTTTAAAGTAAATTTGTAAATATAAATTAAATGCTTTAAAGTTGTTTATGATAGAAAGCAAGTTTTGTAAATTTATTATTTTTAATATTTAAATTCTAAAGTAAGTATTTTCTCAAATCTATTATAGTAGTAATTATTTAAAGAGTGATTTAGTATTTTGTTTCAAACGTAAAAAAAAAACCTGGTTTTATATTTTATAAAGTAACCTTATTTTCTCATATAGCATGTATTTTTAACAAATTATTTAAGCAGTTTTATCCTAAATGTTTTAAAGTATATTTCAAAGTTAAGTGTTTTAGTTTATTTAAAATCTAGTTTTGTACTTGGAGATTTCAGAGGAGATAGAAAATATTTGGGAAAGTTTATTCTGAAAGGGAAGATGGTTTTTGAAACTGTTTTCAAGGAATATGAAAAGTGAAAATATATCTTGTAAAGATATTTTGAGATAAATAAATAATTTGGGCAATTATTTATTGATTGATTGATGGTTGTTTGTGAATGTTGATTGATAGTTAAATAACCGACTATCAATATTGGCCAAATACGTTGATCGTTTCGAAGAGACTGGGATCGAGATTTATTTCTCGAAAACCACTTCGATCCGGTTTATACGTTTCGTGCGAAAAACGTGTTCGGAGTCGAAGATGGAGCAGTGAAGTGCAAGGGCTAGTCGCTACTAATCCTGAGGATATTTCCAGAATGGATGTAGTAGGAGTAGGGCCTTCGGTTCCGTTCGAACCTGGGACGGACTTGTATGGATGAATGCTTGCGAAACATCGTCTGGTGGGCGATGGGCATTCTAAGTGAAAACGTTCTAAAGGTAACGCTTAGCCTCAAGCCTCATCAAATGGGAATGACTGAAAATCAGGGGATATGCAGCAAGGTTAGGTGGGTCATACCCAAGCAGGACAAGATATTTCCCCTATCTAGATGTCCCTTTATTATTTCGGCTTAGTGGGTGGTTGGTCGCGCCAACCACGGGGTTTATCTTGTTCGGGACTGTTCAGTAAGGAATGGTTCCGGCCTTGTGTTGCAGGGGATGAAGGGAGTAGTCCTCGGTACGGTGATCTAGGCCCCGTACTGTGACAGGTGGTACCCCAGTGCCTAGTCATTGTTGGAAATCCATTCTCCCTATGATCCTTGTACGAGTTTTGTTTGTATTACCCACTCTGTGGCTAGTAGCTGGAATTTAATCATGTAACAATTTCGGCTATTTTATAAGTATTTGTATATAGACCCTATTATAATATCAGAGGATTTCTATAAAAAGTGTTTTAGCTATCGTAAGGTAAAAACCCGACATGTTTATTTGTGGCGTGGTCTTACGAGATGCTTTTGCTTTCAAAGGATTTTTGAAACTTTAATAATCAATTGGGTGCGATTTTCTCACGCTGGTATTCCAGACTGACTCGGGTATTATTTAACTGTAATGCTCGGGTCAGACCGAGTATTATAGGATACAGGATATGGTGCTGTGGAGCTCAGGAGACGAGCTGGATGACGATACGTATTCTCGTACTTGTATATATATTTCCGCTGTGTTGAGTTGTTGTGTACCCATTGTATGTTATTGATGTGAGCTATGACTGGTGTACTCTGATAATGTAATATATGTAAACTGATATATTTGATTTGAGTAAAGATTATTTATTATCTATTATATTTTATTCCGCTGCGATGTTTAGATTCTGATGTTGATTTTGTTTTCTCTTCTTCTACCTCTTCTTCTTAAACCCAAATGGTTCGTAATTCTGTGCAACTTGAGTTGATTGTTGTAGAATAGTGTTAACTCAAGGGGTACGGATTTGCGGGCTGTTACAGTGGTATCAGAGCAAGGTTGGAGATAACCTTGGCTCTGGTGGGAATTACTCATTTAAATAGAGTCCGTAGTACTCTAGAATGAGTTTGAGCGTATTAATAAATATGAGCGCGTATTTGTTAGTGAATATAAATTGTTTTAATATTATGTTGATTGATTTATTGAGTGGCATATGAACCTTCGTCGACACAGTCTGCGCAACTGTATTGAAGGGGTTTCTAAACACTTGAATAGAACAATCGACACGGTATTGTTTTAAATATGGGTAAATGAAATAATTTTACCCAAAAATATATTTTTGGATATAAAGAAAGTTTTGGTAAACTATATAGCTATTATATAGTTGCTTGGATGTTAGAAATGATAATATTAAAATATTATCATTGTTAAGTGAAAATTTAACTAGAAATTGTAAATATAATCAAAGATTGAGAAGATAAATCCAATTATGAAGTAAAATTTATAAATATGAATTATAAATGTAATTTATGAATTGAAATACAATCAAATAGAAATTTGTATAAGCATAAATTATACAAATGAATCATAGTTAAAATGTATTTAAGCAGGATTTGGAAATTCAAAATTTCAGAGATTTTGGGAATGTTATCGAAGTGTTTTGAAGATAAATGATAACATTATTGTTTTGGAAGTATTTCTGGATGGAAATTTGTTTTAAATGGGTTTTGAAAGTGGTATAGCATTGAATTCACTTCAGTCATTGGAAAATAACTTCGGTGATGACTGCAGCATCATCGATGTTTATTTTCGAGTTTCTAAGTGATGAATTGCTACCAAATTGATTTATTCAGAAAAGCAAGTTGTTTTTGAAAACCTTAAAAGGAAATTTAGGGAAAATAAAAGCCAGGATTGGTTTAAAATTTTTGAGAGATGAGATTTGAGATGTTGGGGATCTCAAAATGATTTGAAACAAAAAAGTCAGGTGTTTGAAAAATATTGATGAGATAGGTTGCAAACTTATAAATTGAAATGATTTTTATATCGGGAAGGGAATATAAGATTTAAATGTTGGAATATAAATCTAAGGTGCAAAGTTAAAATAAAATTTACTTGGATTGGGAAATAAAAAAAATTTAACTGGATTGAAAATTAATTTAAATAAGCTGAAAATAATATCCAGTTGTATTCGAATTTAGTTGCAATCAAATTGAGTTAAATAAATCTGAGTGAAAATAAAATTGAATTGTGAGTTTATAATGAAGATTGGAAATAGAGCTCAAGTTATAAATTGAATTCGACTTGAATTGTCGGTAAAGTAAACGTAACTGAATTGTGAGTTCATGAAATTTGGTGACAAATTGAAAATGGATTGTGGATTCAGAACTTGAGTTACAAATTAAAATTTAATTTGGAGAGTTAACAAAATTAGATATAGTTGAAATGTATTGAATAAAAATGGAAATGGATTAAATAGTAATGGTTTGAATTGACAATAAAATCCAACAAAATGGAAATAAATTGGAAATGGCCTTGTAGTAAATTGGATGAGTTGAATTCTATAATAATCAAATAAATTTGTGGATGAAATGAGATTGGATTGAGATAGAATCAAATTAAAGTAAAAAGAGGAATTTATTTGCAAATTGAAATGAGCTTAATAATGTATAAAAAAAATGGGATTTGAATAAATTGAAGAAGATTAATTTAAGCTAAAAGATGGAAAGGAGTTGAATTGAATTCAACTTAAAATTAAGTTTAATAATATTGGATTGGTTTTAAATCAAGTGAAAATATATTTTAATTGTAATAAAATTCGATGAGTTGCCGATAATATTTAATGGAATGAAATTCTAGAATAAGTAATTGTAAACCATTTAAATTATTAAGGGATTGAAATAACTTGAGACAATAGGGAAAATAGAATGTTTCGAGTTTATTAGAATGATTTATGTAAATGTGGATAAACTAATTATTTTGAATAAATAAATGATGGAATAAATAAGTATCAAATAAAATGTGATTTAAATAAGTTAAGAAATGGTTATTGAATAAAATAGCTTGGATTGTCTTCGAGCTAAATAAAATAGTTTGGAATAAACAAATTTGGAATGAAATATAAATGGAGTGTGTCGGGCTAAATAAATGTTTGTGAATGAATTAAAATAAAAAGGAAATTTAATTGGTATTGGAGATGGAACCTAAGTTGTTAATGGTTTTGAATGGACTAGTTTGGTTAATAAAATTGAAATGCAATGAAACTGAGAATATATGGATTGTGAATGAATCCGAAATGGAATAGAATTAAGTATTAAATGAGTTGAAATCAATTTAACTTGATTATAAACATAGATACTTATTTATTCACATAAATCTCGTTGAATTGCATAGAATAAATTGTCATTTGATGTAAATGGAAGTAATTAAAATTCTATGTGTTGATAAGGGTAAAATAAATTGATTTTGAAAGCAATTGAATTAAATATGAGTTCAGTTTGCTTAAAAATAAACTAAATGTAAGCAATTGAGTTTTAAACCATTCGAATTAATGAAGTGGTATACGAATGGATTGAAAACCATTCAAATTGAATGAAAATGGTTATAAATAAATTGAAACAGTTGAATTGGCATGGAAACTATATAAATTGCTTATAGTAAAATGTTTGGTATGAGTTTCTTTTAGAATTCATATGTTTTAACTATTATAAATAAGTGAAATATAGTTAAACTGCATACATTTGGCACTTACCTGTTTAAATTGAGTAAGTACAGGTTCCTGGAAGCCGTATGGCTGGATTTGGGTTGCATTAACTGCTAAATAAATAAGCTGCTTGCTTAAAATGCTAAATAAGGTACGCCTACGCAATAAAAATAGGAAATATGAACTGTTTTTGGTTTTTCCGACCGTGTGGGTCGATGTATATATATTTATCTCTTTTGTCAAATTGCAAAAGCTCCTCCGTACAAGGGAGACTCTGCCAAAAATTTTCAGAAATTTTGGTAGTTAGAAATTTTTTTGAAAATTTTTGGAAAATTTTGTTAACGACAAAACAATTTCAAACTAGAAATTGAAATAAGTTAGTAAATGAAACTGATTAAAAAAAATGATATGAATTAGTAATAAATGACAATATAAAATTTAATTATTCAGAGTTAAAGATGAATTGAATTCGTATGAAAATGAAGGAATCAATTTGAATAGAAATAGATATAAACTAAAGTGGAAGATGAAAATAAATATAAGAAGCATATAAATTGCTTAAACTAAATTTAAGAGAGAATGGTGAAGTCTTAAATGGAAATTGGTACTACCAATGTAATTTAAGTCAATATTGGAATGAATAGATGTTGACATTTTGTGAGGAAGTCGATAAAATAGTTTCTGGAATGTTGTGTTTGGATATTAGTACTAAGCAGGATATGCAGGTATTATAAAAGGGAAAAGAAAATTGGTTTTTGATTTCAAGAAGATAAATTTGAAATGCTCGACAAAAAGGTATGTATTTTAATTTGATGTGAAATTTGATTGGGATTTGGATTTTGGATTGAGCCACTTGGCCTTTTCGTTTTCTTTTTGGATTTGGGAGGCCGTAGTGCTATTTTGTAGTTGTACCGAGTCAGCCGCGCAAAGGAAACGCTGGCAAAAATTTTCGGGAAGTTAGGGAGTTAGAAAAATTTTGAGAAAATTTTGATAATTCAAAATTTAATTTTGAATTATAACTTGAATGGTTAGACGAATGGTATAGTTTGAAACTAGGGAAAGGTTTGGAAGTTAAGAAGATGGATAATGGATCTTTTATAAAAAGATAGTTGGTAAGATGTTAAATTGAATTGTTGAGAACTGATCGGTTTGGGTAAAAGTAACGGGTTTTGGGCCATTCTTCCTAGTTAGTAATTTCGAGGACGAAATTCTTTTAAGGGGGGAAGAATGTAACGACCCGGAATTTTCGGGCATTTAAAATCGGGATATTTAATTAATTTTAAATGTTCAATAAAGTAATTTTAACTTGAACTTACGAATATCACAATTTATTGATAATTAAATTGTTGAATTAAATAAGTTGAAGTTGGTAAAATATTGAATCTTCGGTTTTTAAGCCTGTTAAAAATAATTAGAAGGCTTATAAAATTTATATGGATAATATTGAAGATAATAGAAGTTTTAAAATTAAATTTAATAGTAGTTTGTTCAGTTTTAAAATTTTATAGTTAAATTGAATTTAAGAATAGCCTTCCGAGGCATAGTCTCGGAATTTGACGAAACCAGTTCCATTAGAACCGTAATACTATATTATTATCGGATTTCTAATTTCGTAGCTTTTGGAATTGTTATGTGAGCATACGGTATATAAACACGTTGATATTGCTTTGTGTACGGTAGTTAGCATCACGTACTCTGGCTTCTCTCAGAAGCTAATGCCTTCATTTTAGGTTGAGTCTTCTTCGAGAATCCATGCGTTCGTTTATAAGATAAATAGAAAAGGGGCAAAACACGAAATGCTCGTTATCTTCGTTTCCTTATCTTCTGCAAAATCAGGATTTTTATTCCCCTCTTCAATTTGAATCTTTTTCGAATGATAATGGCCGAAAGGAAAGAAGGATACTACGAACCTTCTCGTCTACTTTCCCCTCTTTTCAATTTCATTCACGTTCCAAAATCATGTAAGCCCTCAGATTTATGGCCGAAGCCAATCTTTAAAAAAAAAAAAAATTCTTAAGTATGGCCGAAGCTTTGTGCCTGCAAATCGAAACCCTCACTCCTTCGTTCAACCCTATGTCCTTTCCCCTCCTTCAATGTCGAAATCGAAGAGCAGTTTTGCGACGTAGCGTTTTGAACAAACCGAGCCTCAAATCAATTTGGCGATTTCCTGTAAAAGGGTTTCTTCCTCAGACTAGCGGTGAACATTATGTTTTTGTTCATATTGGTATGTAATTTGGCAGCTTCGTGGTAGAAAACTAAAACGCCCACCACCCCAAAATCGTAGCTAAGGCTTTCTTCCCCAGAGCTTAAATTTCAGATTCCGAAAATGGGGTTATCATCAGTTACAACTAACTTCATTGACAATTTCCAATTGTGCATCTTCAATTTGGGAAGAGGGCAATTTGAAGGTCAAGAGCTCGACAAAATCCTGTTCTTTTTCCCCGCTGAATGTCCCTTCACTACTCAGCTTTCAGTAATTGGGCTTTGCGAAGGGATTTTCACCTTTACTAAAATATTTTCCCCTGATGCTGATTCCGACGTAATAGAAGCAGATAGACATTCTCATGTCTTTTATCAGCCTGAGCCGGATATATGGATGGTTATGGTCCGAGGTCGGGAAACTAAGATGAAATCGCAGTGAGGTGCGCATGTTTTAGTTTCAATTACATACATATAGATATGTATACGTATGTTATAAAATAAACTTTGCTGTAAGGTTTGAGAAGCAGGAGTTTGTTTTAGGTATATAGCAGTTTATATGTATAGTTACACTCCCTATGTTAATAACTTATAATAAAGTCGAGCTTATATATATATTTATAGAAACCAGAAATATATATACATATAAGAATTTCAAAACTGTTATAGAGCTTATACAAAAACTGGAAAAAAAATGTATATAGGTCATTTTGTATAAGTAGTTTCAAGAAGTAAATAAATATATATATATATATATATATATAATAGATTTGGGAAATTAACTGTTTAATTAACCTATGAAATTTATTTTGGTTAGTAAAATTGTTTAAGGAAAAATTAGTTTAAATTACACTATTAAATGTTAGCAGACTGTTTGGTTAGTTCAAATGTTAATAGATTAATAAACCATAAATTGTTTATACAAGGTTAATATCATGAAGGAATCGAGCCGGGTTAGAGTGAGTTGTAATACCCAAAAGCAAAGGTGAGTTAATCTCACTCAGTTTAAAATTTAAATTTAAAATGATTAAATTTAAATAATTGTTTGAATGGTTGAATGAATTGATGTGATAGAGTATGATATTTGGACTTGCTATATTATATTGTGCTGACGTTTGTGGATGCAGGGAAAACAGGTTGGAGGGATCCAACTGGATCCCTCAACAGTTATTTAAATTATTTAAATTCCCCTGTTATGATGGTTGGATATTTTATGATGGATTATGTTGAATATTGAATGCTATGTTTCGATTGGATAATTGGGTTTAATGAATTTCCAGAAAATATATATAACTTGGATGTTGGAAAGAAAGAAAGGAAGTGAATTTATAAGTAAAATAATTATGAACATTTGAATAAATTTAAGAATGAAATAAAAATAAAATAAAGTGATATAAGAATTCGAATTAATAAATCTTGAGTATAAAAAGGAGATTTTTGAATAAGTAGAAAGTTAATGAATTGGAAACTCCAATGCTAATACCTAAAAGAACAAAACAGTTATTTTAAATTTAGGATTCTAAATTTTGAAAGAGTCTAAGAAGAAAATGGGAAAAGCCTGAAATTTGTATACTTCAGTTAAAAGGTTTAAAATCAAACAGCAAATAATAATAATAAAATAAAGTCCATAAGTTATGAATTTTGAAATGAACCGAGCAATTAAAGAATTTTTTTTTAAATAGAATGAATTGGAAATCAATTCAGGAAATTGATTTTAAGTGCATAAAGTGGAATTCTCTCTGAATGGCCAAGTACACGTTTTAAAGTAAATTTGTAAATATAAATTAAATGCTTTAAAGTTGTTTATGATAGAAAGCAAGTTTTGTAAATTTATTATTTTTAATATTTAAATTCTAAAGTAAGTATTTTCTCAAATCTATTATAGTAGTAATTATTTAAAGAGTGATTTAGTATTTTGTTTCAAACATAAAAAAAAAACCTGGTTTTATATTTTATAAAGTAACCTTATTTTCTCATATAGCATGTATTTTTAACAAATTATTTAAGCAGTTTTATCCTAAATGTTTTAAAGTATATTTCAAAGTTAAGTGTTTTAGTTTATTTAAAATCTAGTTTTGTACTTGGAGATTTCAGAGGAGATAGAAAATATTTGGGAAAGTTTATTCTGAAAGGGAAGATGGTTTTTGAAACTGTTTTCAAGGAATATGAAAAGTGAAAATATATCTTGTAAAGATATTTTGAGATAAATAAATAATTTGGGCAATTATTTATTGATTGATTGATGGTTGTTTGTGAATGTTGATTGATAGTTAAATAACCGACTATCAATATTGGCCAAATACGTTGATCGTTTCGAAGAGACCGGGATCGAGATTTATTTCTCGAAAACCACTTCGATCCGGTTTATACGTTTCGTGCGAAAAACGTGTTCGGAGTCGAAGATGGAGCAGTGAAGTGCAAGGGCTAGTCGCTACTAATCCTGAGGATATTTCCAGAATGGATGTAGTAGGAGTAGGGCCTTCGGTTCCGTTCGAACCCGGGACGGACTTGTATGGATGAATGCTTGCGAAACATCGTCTGGTGGGCGATGGGCATTCTAAGTGAAAACGTTCTAAAGGTAACGCTTAGCCTCAAGCCTTATCAAATGGGAATGACTGAAAATCAGGGGATATGCAGCAAGGTTAGGTGGGTCATACCCAAGCAGGACAAGATATTTCCCCTATCTAGATGTCCCTTTATTATTTCGGCTTAGTGGGTGGTTGGTCGCGCCAACCACGGGGTTTATCTTGTTCGGGACTGTTCAGTAAGGAATGGTTCCGGCCTTGTGTTGCAGGGGATGAAGGGAGTAGTCCTCGGTACGGTGATCTAGGCCCCGTACTGTGACAGGTGGTACCCCAGTGCCTAGTCATTGTTGGAAATCCATTCTCCCTACGATCCTTGTACGAGTTTTGTTCGTATTACCCACTCTGTGGCTAGTAGCTGGAATTTAATCATGTAACAATTTCGGCTATTTTATAAGTATTTGTATATAGACCCTATTATAATATCAGAGGATTTCTATAAAAAGTGTTTTAGCTATCGTAAGGTAAAAACCCGACATGTTTATTTGTGGCGTGGTCTTACGAGATGCTTTTGCTTTCAAAGGATTTTTGAAACTTTAATAATCAATTGGGTGTGATTTTCTCACGCTGGTATTCCAGACTGACTCGGGTATTATTTAACTGTAATGCTCGGGTCAGATCGAGTATTATAGGATACAGGATATGGTGTTGTGGAGCTCAGGAGACGAGCTGGATGACGATACGTATTCTCGTACTTGTATATATATTTCCGCTGTGTTGAGTTGTTGTGTACCCATTGTATGTTATTGATGTGAGCTATGACTGGTGTACTCTGATAATGTAATATATGTAAACTGATATATTTGATTTGAGTAAAGATTATTTATTATCTATTATATTTTATTCCGCTGCGATGTTTAGATTCTGATGTTGATTTTGTTTTCTCTTCTTCTACCTCTTCTTCTTAAACCCAAATGGTTCGTAATTCTGTGCAACTTGAGTTGATTGTTGTAGAATAGTGTTAACTCAAGGGGTACGGATTTGCGGGCTGTTACACTAAATACCCGCATTGAATTTATCACCAGTGTAATTGTTTTAAAGGATAGTGCTTACCCTTCTTATCAATTTCATCAAGTAATTTAAATCTAAATTACTTCCACTTATTAATCATCCATTAATTTATTACGACTAGAAATTTCAAGTTCACCAATTACTTGATAAATTACATTTAGTAAATTATACTTACCAAATTCCACAATTGATTTCCTTAAATAAAACCATAAATTTTATTACCTTATATTAATCTCATTATTTAATCATTTGATAATTCTTATCTAATAATCTTTTATTAGCTATATTCTTTAGCCGAACCTTTAATTACTTCTCTAAGTACTTAACTTCAATTAGTCACTTAACTACCAATTAATTAGTTCATTTATTCTTAATTACAAATTTATTTAATTTCTAATTAACTTTAAATAAACATTTTTATGACTAACCAAGTGATGATTCTCAAACACAATTGGAAATGTTTCCCTTCCTGTTCATTTCTAAACTTAAAAGTTGTTTCTTTTCAATCGACAAGGTAGATAATAGTAATCAAATATAGCAACTCAATTATTAACAGTAACTCAGATCATACCAGATTATGTAGTACGAAGATTTACTCACCATCGATTTGAGATACCAATCTGCCTCCTTTGCATCCTCACACGCGAACTGCTGAGACTTGACAACTTCCACCAGCGAGACTTACCTTATCCTCACGCGCGCGTCCGGATGTTTCACGCTCGAGCTCTCCATCATGAAACTTTATTTCCACTTCAGCTTCCCATCGCGTCTAGGCTTCAACATCAGAGAAGATGGCTTCGATTCTTCACCACTTGAACGCGACCGCCACTTCTCCTAAATTGAAGATGATTCACATCGCCCCTCCACCAGATCTAGCTTGCGATATCAACCCTTCCTATTAAAATCGATCGAACTCCATTCGATTTCGCGATAAAAACGCTCGGTCTCCTTCTTTTTTTTTTCGAACGATCCCTGGAGATATTCTTGGCCATTTTATAAACGAATGAGTTTCGTTCGTTTGCAAATACGAATTGAAGAGAAAAGGAAAGGGTAGGGGAGGACATCGACCCTCATTATTTTTTCTCAATTTCCATTTTGTTTAAGCATCGGCTTCTGATAAAAGATTAAAGATGAGGACGGTGATACGTATTGTTTTAGAAAGCTTCACGAGTACGCCTTGGGCAAAATATCTCTGTGACATATGTATTTTAAATTTATTATATTGTAAACTACTAAACATCCCGTTAATCGCTAATTAAACTTTTGAACTCTTCTTAATGAACGTCGCTAGGTAATTACAAGGTTTTACCCGCGTTTTGAACATAATGGAACGTATTTCGAAAGCTAATTCAATCATATGCACGAGTTACAAAAGAAAACGATAAATTTGAATTAAATCGATTCAAATAAATTCGAAGCGTTTTGAGCTGCCAGGGTCAAATGACAACTCCGATTGCCACGAAATTTGAAATCCGATAATAACTAACTATTACAGATCCAATGGAACTGATTTCGTCAAAATCCGAGACTGTGCCTCGGAAGGCTATATTTAAATATCGATTTAAACAATATATTTTCAAAACCTAACAAAACACTTCCAAATTCAATTTTAACACCTTTACTACATTCAGTATCATCATTAAAAAAATTATAAGCCTTCCTATTATTTTTAACAGGCTTAAAACTTTAGATTCAACAATTTACCCAATTCCGAATCATATAATTCCATAATTTAAGTATCAAGAAAATATTAATATTCGGGATTCAAGTTTAAAATTAACTTTTAAATGTTTAAAATCAATTTACTATTCCAATTTAAATCGTTAAAATTTCCGGGTCGTGACATTTCTCCCCCCTTAAAAGAATTTCGTCCCCGAAATTACTAGTTAGGAAGAATGGTCCAAAACCCGTTTACCCTTCCCCAAAATCACAATTCGACATCCTATCAACAATCTTTTATTAAAGACCCACTATCCTTAATTAACTTGCCAAAACCTTCTATAGTTTTCACGCAACACCCTTTTGCTCAATCCTTTTAAATTTCAATTTAAATTCAATATTTGAATTATCAATATTTTCTCAAAATTTTTCTAACTCCCTAAATTTTCGAAATTTTTTGCCAGCGTCTCCTTTGCGCAGCTAGCTCGGTACAACTACAAAAGGCCTCTACGGGCTTCCCAAATTCCAAAAAGAAAACAAAAGCCGAGTGGCTACATCAAAAACCCAATCCAATTTCATACAGAATTTAAATACATACCTTTTTGTCGGGCAATTCACATTTATCATTTGGAATCAAATCCAATTTCTTTTTCCCTTTAATATACCTGCATATCTTACTTAGCAACAATATCCAATCATAACCCTTCCAATGATTTTATACATTTCCTTATATAGGTTTTCATATACATTAAATTTATTTTCACTTCAAGGTATTAAATTTTTATCTTTCATTTATAACTGGTTCATATCAGTTTCATTTATTAATTTACTTCAGTTTCCAATTTGAAATTGTTTTGCCGTTAACAAAAATTTTCTAACTCCCAAAATTTTTAGAAAATTTTGGCAGAGTCTTCTTTGTACGGAGTAGTTTTGCAATTTGACAATAGATATAAATATGTATACATCGACCCACACGGTCGGAAAAAGCAAAAACAGTTCATATTTCCTATTTTTATTGCGTAGGCGTACCTTATTTAGCATTTTAAGCAAGCTGCTTGCTAATTTTAGCAATTAGTATATCCCAAATCCAGCCAAACGGCTTTCCTGTACCTGTACTTACTCAATTTAAATATGTAAGTGTCATATATAGAAATTCTATTAGCATTACACTTACTTTTAATAGCTAACCCAAGAATTACATAAACAACAAGCATTACGAAAGCAACAAACACCAAACACTTACTAGAAGCGATTTATATGATTTTTAAAGCTAATTCGAATGCTTTCATCCAATTCATATGTCATTTCATTCAATTTTAATGGTTTACAACGCAATTGCTTACATTCATTTCATTTTTAAGCAAAACAAACTCATAGTCATATCAATTGATTCAAAAATCAATTATATTTGCTTCCACTAATTCATAGAATTAAATTAAATCTCGTTTACGTTAAACGACAATCATTTCTACGCAATTAGATAATATCCATGTGAATAAATAATTACTTAGGTTTTATAACCAACTAAAATTGATTCCAACTCAATTTTATTTCATTCAATCCCATTTAACTTATTCACACCCATTCATTTAGTTCGCCACATTCCATTCTTGTATACTAGCCATTCCCAAATTACTTCAATCCAAGATTTTATTAATGGGCTTTCATCCTTATTCGAAGCCAAGCTTCCATACATTTTAAACTTAAGTTAATTACTTTAATTTATTCCAACATCAACTTAAGTGTACATCCATTTGATTCTCACCTAATCAAGTTCCATTTAATTTAGTTAGCCCATCCATTTTAAATTTTAAATTTACTTACTTAATTCATTTTCATATTTATTTTATTAATACAAAGCCATTCTCAATTTATTTCTATTCACTTGGGTTTTGTTTGCATCTCTAACCATTTCTATTATAATTCACTTCATTTCATTCGACAACATTTCCATCATATCAAATTTACTTGCAAATTTCATTAAATATTATTCAAATCACACTTGGATTTTATTTGCAATTCAAACCATCACATTTTTCAATCCAACTCTATTTCATTTTTATTTTACAATATCTCCTCTTATTTAATTCATTATCAAACCCAAGTCGAATTCTATTTATAACTCGAATTCATTTCCAAACTTCATTATCTACTTACAATCCATTTTAGTTATCCGGGTTAAATTTTATTAACATACTCTATCAAACAATTATTTAGCGCATTAGCTTACTTCCAATTTTATACCAAGATTCGATTTTATTACAAAAATCACATCATTTAAATTTTTCCTGAGTCCAATTTTTATTTTATAATTCCAGTTTGGATTCCCCTTTATTTGAAAATTTAGATATGCCTTTTAAATTCCGATAATACAATTAAAATAGTTTTTTGTAAAATATTACTTATAACTCGATGTCTCAACCAGTCCATCCTTGTTCTCACAGAAATTCAACCATACGTTGATCAGGCGTAGGACTGAAAATCTATAAGTACTTGGTAAACCCGTTTTCAACACCCAGTAAAAATACTTCAAAAATAATATTACTAAAAATATCGGAAACAATTTCTGAAAATAGAGGAAATATCTTTAGTGAGGATGCTCTGGAAATCATCACACCCATCCATGGTCACAGTTACATACCAGGGTTACGTTGCAATCGCAACAAAAGTCCATGTAACCGTAGGCTCTCCGCGGCCTCTCGATTACGCCATGGAACCCACAACAGATCACAGTTACATCCAGGGTTACGTTGCCATCGCAGCAAAAGTCCATGTAACTGCAGGCTCTCAGCGGCCTCTGATTTTCGATGCCGAAATGAAACTTCTCCACTCCTACATAGGTCGCAGTCTACCAAGATAAACTCAAACGCAGACTGTTGGCTCTCAGCGGCACACGCGACTTTCGCTATGTGGTATACTATAGTGTCGCAGTCTACTGATATAAAATCAAACGCAGACTATTGGCTCTCCGCGGCACACACGATTTTCACTATGGTACACTACCCATAATCCTCGGGAACTAGTTTTGTCCGGAGTCCTCACAGGATCAACTTTAGAACCCCCCCTTGGGGCTCAAGGCAGCGCCACCCAGTGGCACTCCTGAGAAGTCCATTCCAAAGGAGCGCCTTTTTTCCCAAGAGCTATCATCAAAACACTTTATACTATACACATATAGTATCTTTCAAATCATACACCTAGTATGATTTTTATCAAAGCTCCTTTACACAAAATCGATTATTCCCAAAATCGATAATTCTCAAATTAGGCTTTCCAAATTCAATATTGATTTTACCCAAAAATCAAATCCTTTCCAAATCCAAAGGTTCTCAAAACCTTTTCCAAAATCCTTATAAGATCCTTTATATATATACAGATATATATAATTTTTAAAACCTTGGATCACTTTACACTCGTATAAAATTCCTTTTATACTTCAAACACTTCCAAAATCCTTTTCTTCCAGCAATAGATTCAACAAGGGAAGAATATATAACAAAGATATAACTTTGTTTATCCAAAATCAAATATTCACATTTGATTACTCTTTCCAATATCAATTTCCTTTCTATTCACATTTGCCTTAATCCTCATTTGGATTATTACCTCAGTTCTTATCCCAGTTGGGTATTTAATCAATAACAGTTTGAACTCCGACCAGTTTATATTTAGGAAATAGCTTGAAAATTTTGAAAATAGATAAGTAGTTGAAAAATAATCAATAGTTTGCAAAATAGTTGTAGAATAATTGACTAATTGTAAAAGAGTTGGAAAATAGTTAAATAGTTATAGAAATCTTAGATAATTGCGAAATAGTTGTAAAATAGAAATTAATTCGTAACTTAGTTGAAAATTAATACTTAGTTTATAGAACAGTTGTAAAATAGTTAAAGAGTTCCAAAAGTAGTGGCAAAACCAGTTTAGGTTTTAAAAAGAAAGTTGTATAGTAAATAGATAAGAAAATAGATTTAAAACTATTTATATTAAAACAATTTACATTGAAAATGGTCTAGAGTCCAAACTGTTCACTTCCCCAACAATTCAATTTAAATTTCCACTCCATTTAAATTAACCCAATCCCAATTTAATTTACTCCAATTTCCATTGGACTTGATTCATTCCCAATTCAAATTGAATTGGTTCTCAACTCCTTTCTAACTTCAAATCAAATTCCATTTGATCTTTAAATTTGTACAACTTTAAATATAATTTCAATTTTACATCTTCTATTTATAATCAATTACATTCACATTTTACTTTTAACTCAGAATTATACATTTTATTTAGCCAATATATTTTTATTATTTAATCAAGATTCCAGAGTTTAAACAAATTTCCAAAATTTCAATATCACCTTAGAATGCAACTATATCCTAAATTCTTTGGCAAATTCAATTATCCGTTTGAATTTCAAAATCAAACCCAATTCACAAACAATCCCAATTTAAAACCATTTGGTAGCAATTTCTCTTTTAGAAACTCGAAAATAAACATCGATGATGCTGCAGTCATCACCGACGTTATTTTCCAGTGACCGAAAGAGTTCAATGCTTTTATTTCTTTAAAAACAATTCCAAATATTTTTAATTTCAAATCTTCCAGATTTCCAATTCAACACCAAAAATATTTACGAAATAATACTATTATTTCTCCAAAACCTTTGGAAACCACTTCCAAATCCAAAGGAATTCTAAATTTTTCCCAAAAATTCCAAATTCCTCATCCATCCAATTCATATTTAAACATTACTCTGGAATTTCATCTCACTTTATTTTCAAATATTCTCCGGAATTCTATTTCAACTTATAATCTCATTTATTTATGAAGTTTATTTCAATTTATAAATTACATTTACAATCTATATTTCAAATTCCTTTTTGATTTTAAACCAATTCCACTTTAATTACAATTCCAAGATTATTCTAATTACTTTGGACTAGTATCCATTCAATTGAACCCACTTCAATTTCAATCAATTCAATCCAATTCAAATCTTCCATTAAATTTTGGAACTTATACATCTTCCATCCCAAATCCAATTAATTCAAATCGGATTCAATTTGAATAAGTTCAATACCAACTTCAAATTTAAACCATCTCGAATTATATAATTCGAGCTAAATTCTCAAAGATTGGTTTAACCTTTTTAAACCAAATTTAACTTTGTTCATTTAAAGTTTCAAACAATTCTAATTTCTGAGTTGTAATTCTATAATTTCATTTTTAATTAATTTAATTTTAATTTGGTTGTATTATAGTCCTTCTTAACTTAATTCCAATAATTTAACACCCAATCACCTAAATATTTATTAGAAGGAAATATTGTTTTATATATCAAAATATACTTTTATATAAAACCATTTAAAACCTTTATATAAGAAAATAACAAGTACGCGCTCATATATACACACTCAACTCATTCTAGAGTACTACAGACTCTATTTAATGAGTAATCCCTACTAGAGCCAAGGTTCTCGCTTAACCTTTCTACTCTGATACCAAATGTAACGACCCGAAATTTTCGAACCCAAAAATTCCAGATAGTTATGGAAAAGAAGAAAGAGGTAGAAGAAGAAGAATAGAAACACCAAACATCTCACATTCGTAGCGGATAAAATACAATGATAGATAATAATAGCTTACAAAGAATACTATATATGTCGATCACATTCAATACATCAGAGTTCCACATATATTCAAATGCTGGTCATATACAATCAATTTATCACAGAATTGCAATAATATAATTACAGCTGAAATATTCTACGCGTTCTTGCCATCCAGCTCGCCTCCTGAGCTCCAGAACGTCCTACCTGAAAATCTGTAATACTCGGTCTTACCTGAGCATTACACCAAAGCAACACCTGGGTCAGGCTGGAAACCAGCGTGAGTAAACCCAACAAATATGAAATACCAAAGCATACAACTTATATAAAACCGGGGTAACTTATATCAATTCACAAGTTGCTATAAATAAAGTTTATTTCGCATATAAATTCTAAGTACCAAACTTAGATAAAACAATCCAATTTACTTAACTCATCCCATTTCAGCCTTTTGATTTCTCAAATCAATTTATAAAATTCGAAGTGGTTTCGAGTATTTCCTAATACCCGTCTCCGGTCTCTTCGAAACCCATATTTTTCCTATCCCAAGTTATCCAAATGAAATACACACATTTCATATCAGAAATATCAACTCATTCAACCTCCAATGCCATCGATCATCCATAAGCAATGCTTAATCACAATCAAATTAATTCAATTGATTCTAATTGAATTTTCTAGCCACATTCACTTAGATTATTAATTTATTCCAAATCAATTCATCAATCATCCCTTCATAACTTATCTTAATTAATCACCCTAGATTACTTTTTCTTCAATTACCTTCAAGTGATTATTTTTAATTAAATTCACAATATTTATTATTCTTAACCAAATCAATAAGAAATCTTAAATACTTTATAAATTACTTAACTATTCCAATTACATAAATCTTCAATTACATATATTAATCTATTTTTCACAAGTGGATTATTATGGATTTATCAATTTTAATTAATCGGTCTTTGTTTTCATCATTTAATATCTAAATTATTATATTAATTAAGCCTCCGATATTAATCATTTTAATCTTACTTACTTAACAATATATAGTTACACTCCGTCAACTTATCATTCCCTAAATACCCACATTGAATTTATCACCAGTGTAATTGTTTTAAAGGATAGTGCTTACCCTTCTTATCAATTTCATCAAGTAATTTAAATCTAAATTACTTCCACTTATTAATCATCCATTAATTTATTACGACTAGTAATTTCAAGTCTCACCAATTACTTGATAAATTACATTTAGTAAATTATACTTACCAAATTCCACAATTGATTTCCTTAAATAAAACCATAAATTTTATTACCTTATATTAATCTCATTATTTAATCATTTGATAATTCTTATCTAATAATCTTTTATTAGCTATATTCTTTAGCCGAACCTTTAATTACTTCTCTAAGTACTTAACTTCAATTAATCACTTAACTACCAATTAATTAGTTCATTTATTCTTAATTACAAATTTATTTCATTTCTAATTAACTTTAAATAAACATTTTTATGACTAACCAACTGATGATTCTCAAACACAATTGGAAATGTTTCCCTTCCTATTCATTTCTAAACTTAAAATTTGTTTCTTTTCAATCGACAAGGTAGATAATAGTAATCAAATATAGCAACTCAATTATTAACAGTAACTCAGATCATACCAGATTATGTAGTACGAAGATTTACTCACCATCGATTTGAGATACCAATCTGCCTCCTTTGCATCCTCACACGCGAATTGCTGAGACTTGACAACTTCCACCAGCGAGACTTACCTTATCCTCACGCGCGCGTCCGGATGTTTCACGCTCGAGCTCTCCATCACGAAACTCTATTTCCACTTCAGCTTCCCATCGCGTCTAGGCTTCAACATCAGAGAAGACGGCTTCGATTCTTCACCACTTGAACGCGGCCGCCACTTCTCCTAAATTGAAGACGATCCACATCGCCCCTCCACCAGATCTAGCTTGCGATATCAACCCTTCCTGTTAAAATCGATCGAACTCCATTCGATTTCGCGATAAAAACGCTCGGTCGCCCTCTTTTTTTTTTATTTCGAACGATCCCTGGAGATATTCATGGCCATTTTATAAACGAATGAGTTTCGTTCGTTTGCAAATACGAATTGAAGAGAAAAGGAAAGGGTAGGGGAGGACATCGACCCTCATTATTTTTTCTCGATTTCCATTTTTTTTAAGCATCATCTTCTGATAAAAGATTAAAGATGAGGACGGTGATACGTATTGTTTTAGAAAGCTTCACGAGTACGCCTTGCACAAATATCTCTGACATATGTATTTTAAATTTATTATATTATAAACTACTAAACGTCCCGTTAATCGCTAATTAAACTTTTGAACTCTTCTTAATGAATGTCGCTAGGTAATTATAAGGTTTTACCCGCGTTTCGAACACAATGGAACGTATTTCGAAAGCTAATTCAATCATATGCACGAGTTACTGAAGAAAACGATAAATTTGAATTAAATCGATTCAAATAAATTCGAAGCGTTTTGAGCTGCCAGGGTCAAACGACAACTCCGATTGCCACGAAATTTGAAATCCAATAATAACTAACTATTACGGATCCAATGGAACTGATTTCGTCGAAATCCGAGACTGTGCCTCGGAAGGCTATATTTAAATATCGATTTAAACGATATATTTTCAAAACGTAACAAAACACTTCCAAATTCGATTTTAACACCTTTACTACATTCAGTATCATCATTAAAAATTTTATAAGCCTTCCTATTATTTTTAACAGGCTTAAAACTTCAGATTCAACAATTTACCCAATTCCGAATCATATAATTCCATAATTTAAGTATCAATAAAATATTAATATTCGAGATTCAAGTTTAAAATTAACTTTTAAATGTTTAAAATCAATTTACTATTCCAATTTAAATCGTTAAAATTTTCGGGTCGTCACAACAGCCGCCAGCCTAAATTTTGGATATATGTGTACCATTTTGTTCCTATATTATTTCCTCCCATCGCCACATGACAACCGCCAGTCCCCAGCCTACTTCGCCCCGATCCACCACTGCGACGACCTACATTTCGGAAGGTCTAAATTGATAATAATCCACACACATCCAATCCAAACAATCCAAAATATATATAATCATTGGGGTTAAATAAGAAAAACAAGAAAAGAAGAAGAAACAAACATGAATCTCATAGCGGAACGAAAAAATATAATAATCAAATAAACAGTTCATGAAGCTGTTTATATTTTACGTTTGATTATAATCTATTCAACATTCATCAGAGTTATACATATACATGTCAGAGATAAATAAACAGTGCAGAAGATAACATGATGCAGGACTAAAAATAGTAATAATATACCAAATCTTCGTATTCGTCCTCTAGAATAAATCATCAATAAGCTGAAAAATTCAAGGCCGACCCGAGCATAATGAAAAGACAAAACACTCGAGTTGGGACAAAAATATCCTTATGCTAGTCAAATCGATATCGCAAACGACATGAGTGTAACGACATCAGAGATATTTATGGGATTTCACATCTCTTATCCAGTGTAAAACGTGCTTGCAATAACTCAAGAGATGTTACGGGATTTTCCATCTCTTAAGGATCCGTCAAAATATTTATATGTAGTAGAATACGTAATATATATATTGTCTAGTCATTAAAATAAATATTTTTCTTAGCGTTAAAGCTTTACATTGATCCTTCTTAATTCCTTTTTAAGCATTATCGTACAGTTTGCATATAAAACACTAGTTAAATGGTCGGTGGATTGGGATGCGCCGTGATACGACAACACTAAACCAAAATCGTATAGGTCTCATTTAAGGATAAAATGATGACATGGCACGTTAGGAAATGCCCAAGGTAGGATACTACCAGTTTACCCTTCCCGGCTGATGGTAACGCATCATAGCCATGATCACCCACCACATCCAACACTACCATAAAATCAAAGGGTGTGCACCAATCAATCATAATGTAAATGATGGTAATACGAAGAAGTGCATCCGCTCGAGGTAGCTTGACCACTTGGCTCGTACGGCTCCTGTTTTAGTCATTTCAAGTTGGCACAGGTGCCAGGCCAATCCATCATCATTCTCTTTCTTCAAATCCAGCAAACGACGCCAAATCCAACCACTTCATTCTGGATCATCACTCCACCTACACAGTTGTTAAGGTGGTTCGGGTATCGATAGAGAGTATGCCTATATCCGGCCCCGATCTCTTTAACAACCAAACGTCATTTTTCACATCGATTAGTACTTTTACCTTTCGAAAACATGTCTTACTTGATATGAAAATATCATATTCGCTTCACAATCAAATCCATTTCGAAATCATCATATTTACTCAGAATGCACTATTTCATTTTTAAAATCCTTTTTGTCTTAATATCTCGATTTCGTTTCCAAAATTGTATCGAATTTCAATTTTAGGTTATAACTTCATTTAATCCAATTCTTATTTAAATCCATGATTTAAAAATAACATTCCAATCTTGACTAGTTTGAGTTTTTTTAAAATAGTTTGAATAGTTTAAAATAGTTAAAATAGTTAAAAATAATGTAAATGGTTAAGATAGTTAAAATAGTTTAATATAAAATAGCTTAAGTATTAAAATGGTTTATATAGAAAAATAAATTGGAAAATCAAAATAATTTGTATATTTAAGAAAATAGCTTTTAAATATTTTTATATTAAATAATTTATTGAAAAAAGAAGTCAAACCGATTCAATTCTAACTTCCCAATTCAAATCAATTCCAATTTCCATTCAATCGATTCAATTTCAATTTTAATTCAAATCAATTTCAACTTTGATTTCAAATTAATTCAATTCCACTTTCAAATCCAATTAATTCAATTTCAATTTCAATTAAAAAGCCATTCCAATCCAAAATTAAAACCATCGATTTTCGAAACATCGATACAAAATACTTAAATCAAATTTACCTTCAACATCCAATTTGAAATCAAAATTTTCAAATACTTTTACTTAAAAAAATATAGAGTTCGAATAAAAGTCCCATCCTTTAAATCACATCAATTTATGAAATTTAAATCATAATTCGATTATAACTTCAAATCCCCAACTTCAATTATTTAAAACATTTAGTTTATAAAACTTAAATTTCAACATTTAGGGATAAATTTTGAAAATAACTTGATTTCTATAAATCCGATTTTGATTTCTTTTAAATCAAAATTGTTTAATTAAATTTCAAATCAAAATTTTTGAAATCATTTAATTTAATCAATCCATTGTCCGCATATATCCTATGGCTAAGTGATCAGTTATTTCAATTTAATTTTAGGGATGGATATATATATATATATATATATATATATATATATATATATATGTGTGTGTGTGTGTGTGTGTATGTATATATATATATATATATATCATTTCAATCCAAATCATAGTGTTATCGGTATATATCATTTCAACCTATCTCTTAATTTATTCGAAATAATTCAATTTACAGTTTTGTACACTGTAAATAATATACATGGTGATAACAAGATATATCAAAACAAATAAACATCCAAATCATCCAAAATATCAACCAATAGCATCCATCGAAATCAACCATCCAAATGGTCAATATATTTCACAACAATTTCATAGTTGTTTAAATAAAATTTACATCAAATTCCGATATCATTTTCAATCGTATTAAATTCAGAATTCAATTATTCAAATAATTTCCAATATTAAATTTAAACAATTTAATTATTCAATATTCAACAAATTTCAATATTAGATTTTAATTGAATTTTAGTTATCAATCAACTACTTTGTTTACATCTAATGAATTCAACATTTATTATTCAATTCAACCATTGATTGTGAATACATTCAATACATAGCATTTCCTTTCAATGTTTATTTTTACTTAAATCTTCGAAATTAGTTTATTTCAAAATTTTATTCAAGTTCATATCCAATACTTACATTTGAAATCATTAAAATTTTATTTTTTAACAATTTTATTTATCAACCACACTAAATTCAATAATTTAAAATAGTTAAAAATACGGGTTGTTACACTCTTCCCTACTCAAAACTTTCATCCTCAAAAAGACGTTAAGTAAAGAATTTAACATTTGATATATTTTATTCAAAATTATCAACTTATAAAGCAATAAAAATTTATTTATAAAACCATTACTACGTTTCTACTACGTTACTCCAATTGGTTTATGGAATTTACAAGTCATTTATTGAAACAAGTTATAGAAATTTTAAAACTTCAAAAATTTTCTAACACCCGGATTTACGGTAAATTTCGGCAGAGTGTCCTTTGTGCGGCTCGATCGGAATAACTACAAAACACCACTTAGGCCTCAAAATAATAAAAGAAAACAAAAGGCCAAGTGACTCAATCATAAAACCATCAAATCAAATGACAAAAAAAACATGTACCTTTTATCGGGCCATCCAAAATTTCTTGATTTTAAACACATGCATCTTATTTACCAATGATATCCAATCATATAATTTAGAATCAATTTACATTTTGCATTTTCAACTTCCAGGATTTGCTTTACTTAAACCCGTACGATGTACATATATCATCTGTACACAATATCAAATCTGATCGCTCACTCTATCACACAATTTCACTTTCGAACTAGTATTGTTCACACAACTCTCTAGTACAGACTCAGATCTGGTTACTTGATCCGAAATCGTTATTCTCCTTGCATGGCCATATACTATAATAGAGAATTCCAGAATCAATCAAAAATCCATATATAGGGTTCGACGTCGAGAATCGAGTGAAAAATCCTAACTTGGATTGATTTAAATTATCTCGAAATTCGATGCTTGAATCTGGATTAAATCGTTATGCGAATAAAATAATATGCATACAACTTACGTATTAACTTTCAATAGATTTCTGTCCAACACATCTATATTAAATTTCTTTTACTTACCTTCATTTCACTTACAATCAATTATTCACAATCCATTATTCATATCCCTTATTTACTTAGTATATCCATTTCTTTACATAGCATATTCTTTAATACTATCATTTCTTAAACATCATTCCATAGAATTTGCTTACCTAAGTTCATTTTAAACATCCTATAATTTAATTTAATTCAATTTTATTTTCAATTGATTCTTAGTTACAACCAATCCTTTTCATTCACATTCATTTTCATAATTTCCTTTAATAATAGATTTATGTGTGAAACATTTTATTAATCATCACTTTAGTTAATAATCATTCTATAAAAATCTGACTTCTTATATATGGCTTTATCTAAATTTATAATCATTTCAAAAGTTACAAATTCAATTTCACAATTCCTTTGCAAGTTTATATTTAATTCTGTAGCCAATTTACAAAGATATTATTTACTTCATTTATCTTCTTTCTTAAGTTCGCTTACTCATTCCATTTGGTCATCAATCATTTCACAATATACTTAAGCATACAACATTTATTGTTACAACTAAATTTCCATTTATATATATTTCAATTACTTTTAAGTTTAGTTTATTTGTATAATATCCCATTACAAATCCAAATTACCATTTTTAACTTTTTAACATTTGGTAAGTCTTATTATATGTTATTACAATGCAATTTGGTATTATACAAATTAATTGATTTCATTTGATTTAATTAGAATGTTCACTTTTTAACTTGTTTAAATTTTCTTTACCTTCAATTTAATTCTAAAGTTCCTTACACATTTAGCTTAGATTTCTTAATTTTCTTATTTTATAAGCTCTGGTTATTCAAAATTTTCATTTCCTTCAAATAGTTTGAAGATTATTAATTAACAGAACTTGAAAATATTAAATACCGGGCTCATTTGAAACAAGTATGTATACTTATAACTTATATATATATATATATCAAATCATACTTTTGGAGTTTAAACCAAAATCCGTTTATCAAAACATTTTTGAAGCAAAGCTTCACGAAAGTCTCTCCCACTTTGAGACTCGAAAATGAGCGTCGATGATGCTGCACAGTCATCACCAAAATTATTTTCCAACGACCGAAGAGAGGAATATTGAACTCATTCCTTTTTAAAAAACCTTTTAAAATATTTTTCATAAGTATTTTTCAACTAATATCACTATATTTTTCAAAACTCTGGAAACTATTTTCAAAATTCTCGAGTCTTAGATTCAAAATTTCTCAACTTAAATCCATTTTAATTTATAATTCACATTTATTAAATTATACTTACAAAATTTCACTTTCTTTAAACATTTCACAAATGTTTTGTCATTGCTTATTTTATAATAAACAACTTTTATTAAGGCACAACAACCAATTAATGATAATAATCAATTTTATCATTCATAACGGCCAAACGCACTCTATATACTATACTAATTTCTAAAAATTATTCCTTTATATATGTTATCCCGCCTTTTGGCAAGGCCGTGATACCAAAAGATTAATCGAAAACCAAAGACAGTTCGTCTCAAAGATTGGTTATATATTGTTTCACCATGGATATCGATGAATTTTGTCCGAGCCTGGATCAGGCTACGATTGATAGGACACGGCAAGCAAAGTCATGAAAGCCGATGTTTCAAATTTCAAGTCAATCGAGTCTATATGCTCAAGTTATGATCGATGCAAGTTGGAGGAGATAACCCTATTTTCACATCCATCACTAACCCACAGCTCGAATCGATCGCGTTCGCCTCGATCAGAATAGCCTCGTCTTCGTATCCATCAGTGGGCCATGTTTCGAATCGATCATTTCAGTATCCATCATCGCACCAGAGTTCGCATCGATCTACTTCGTATCCATCCTCAAGCACTAGTTCGTATCGATCGATTCCGTCAATAAGTAACTCTCTTCGTATCGATCGATCAATCTCTAGTTAGTATCCATAGAGGATGTGTTTGTTCGAATCCATCAGATAGCCTTGGCTCGTGTCCATCAGGCGACCTTAGTTCGTATCCATCACAAATATCACCTTCCATCGATACAAACTACGCCACCTTCATCGATACGAGCTAAGCCATCTCCTTCGACTCGAACCGGGTATACTGCAAATTGATATGAAGTGCATGTTGTTGATCAGTTCGAGCTATGTAACAGCCCTCGATACAAAGGGGGCGAAGTTCAAGGAGCGACCCAGTCAATTCGACATAAGAAGAGGATCGAACCGAGGAGTGCGCGCCACGTCGTCTCGAAGACACGTGCATCCATCGATTCGAAGACATGGATTCGAAGTGATCAACTCGAAGCAAACAGCCAACTGAGAAACTTCAACTCGTATCGATCATAACTCACAATCCACCTGTCCAAATACTATGAAATTTTCACAGGAGATTACGTACAAGGTAAAGAATGTCTCTGCCAAGTTTCACCTCGATTGGATAATTTCTTGATCGATACGAAATCAATTTGCATCAATCACAGATCGAGTCGAAACTTGGTGGGACCGGTCGCGTGGGCCCACTCACGTGTCAGAAGGAGTCTCCCGATGTTCGAGCATGATATCAGCCTCCTACGCCTATAAATAGCCCCCTGAAGCCTACAGAAAATGGATCTTTTGGCCATTCAACGTCTAGAATCTGCCGGATTCAAGTCTACATCTTACCATCACGGTTGTATTCAAACTTCAGAGCTATAAACTACTGTAACCTGCTATAATAGATTGAAATCATCAAGTGAATCAATAAAGTCATAAAGTTCAGAGTGGACGTAGGCAAGATCGCCAAACCACTATAAAATCTTTGTTGTTTACTGCTTTCTTTTGAATTTTTCTGAGTGATCTCCATATTTGTTATTCATCTGAGATCAGTGATCGTGAATTATCAACTATCGGGTGTTTGTGACCAATTTTGGCACAAACATTTTGGTGCTTTCACCGAGAAGGCTAATTCAGGTCTGTCAGTTGAATTTGAAAGTTTAAAGATTCAGATCCGAAGAGTCATGACAAGGCAATCTAGTAAAAGGCAGAGACTAGGGAGAAGTCAACATGAAGGGAGTTAAGAGGCTTCCTTAGGAGCGAACTAAGCTTCAGTCTTCATCACCAGGGATAAGATGGAGGCAATGATGAGAAGACAAGAGGAATGATCCAGAATTTGTTTCAACAGATTGGGCAACTTAGAGCGCAGAATCGAGGAGCAAATGGAGTTCAAAATGGAGCAGGACCATCCAACGTAGCACCAGGACTAGGGGGCACACACTTAGAGCATGTTGATCCAATCTCGGGGAGAGAGACAGGGGCATCCAAGCAACCTGATGGTGGTAGAGGGATGAACGCTCAGCCAGGGGGGCAGATTCCTGAAGGCTCACACGGACTCGGGGGGCAGATCGAAGGCAGTGAACGAGGATTACATCTTGGAGACAATGATAGATTGGCAGAGATGGTCAGACGGGCTATGAGAGGCGGATTGGTAAACAAAGACTTGGAGGATGTGAATAGAAGTTCTTTTACCACAACAATCAGGAGAGCTAGGAACCCACCAGATTTTAAGCTACCATCGTTGGATGTGTATAATGGGAGGACAGACCCTACGGTTTACTTGACAAAATATATGAAGCATATGGAAGTGTTGGGGGCATTGAGGAGGTCATGGCACGGTGCTTCCCATTGTACCTGGCGGATATTGCGGCATTATGCTTTAGGTAGCTGGAGAGCGGATCTATCGCGGCATGGAATGATTTGACTGAAAGGTTTATGAGGCAATTCAGGGTCTACATTTCGAGACCCAAGAATGTGATGAGTTTGGCAGCACTGAAACAAAGAGCTGGGGAGTCTTTGAGAAGCTTTTTGACACGATTCAATGCAGTTGCAGCTGCAGCATCAGTGGATCGGCCGAATCCATCCATGGTCTTGATGGCAGCTGTATCGGGCATAGCTGAAGGCACAGAATTCAAGAATTCACTGACAAGAGATCCCCTTATGGATCTAGGGGAATTTTATCATGATGCGGAAGGGTTTTTACGGTTAGAGGATGCAAATGCTGAAAGAGAGGAAGGAGAGGGAATTGATGTTTATGCGGTTAAAGGCGGAAATCCTACTGAAAAAGGTGTAGAAACAAGCAAAGGGAAACGAAAGACTGAGGATAACAACAATAGATCAACACGGCCATGAAAAGAACCAAGATTCACCTCATATACGGAGCTGAACGAAACTTTAGAGCGGATCTACCAGGATACCAGGGGACACGTTCCTTATCGAAAGCCGATGAGGAGAGATCCGACTAGCAACGAGAGAAGACCAGACAAGTATTGCTCTTTCCATGGGTTGAATGGTCACAGCACAAACGATTGCAGACACCTAAAAGACGAAATTGAAGGGCATATCCGAAATGGCTTGCTATCGCAACATGTGAGAAGGAGAGCCACAACGGTGGAACAAGAGCGACCACCGCCTACACCAACGGAAAATGGCTCAGGATCGAAATGTCAACTGCTTATCAATTGATTGAAATAATGATGGACGAGAGGCAAAATCCACACCGCTGCGATTAAGTTGTTTACACATGTACAGGACCGCGAACGATCCTCAGGCATGCTCTGGTACAACTATAAATCATATCGATGTGGGTGTTTGCGCGCTGATGCCGCTATTTTTCTTTTGTTTTTTACTTCTTCTGTTTAAATTTGATTTTCTTGGACATTTCTGTTGAAAATCTTGGTTCAATGGATATTTAGTTTTGATGATTCTGAAACGGCTAAGCTGCTTACACATGTATGGGGTCGCAAACGGTCCTTAAGCATGCTCTGAGATAGTGACAAACTGCCTTGAAAAATGATACAGAAACCCACTCGAACGTGAAATCTGGTATCAATAATACAAAGCCCCCCCTGGGCACACTCATTCACCACGAACTGCATCCGACCTCGAACGGCCACATTTCACCACGAACGGCACCCGATCGCGATTGATCACAATTTGCCTCGAACGACATCTGACCTCGAACGGTCACAATTCGCCTCGTGCGGCATTCGATCGCGAACGATCACACTCTACCTCACGCGGCACCTGACCGCGAACGGTCATAATCCGTCAAGAACGACGCCCGATCGCGAACGATCACAAATCATCTAGAATGACATCTAACCTCAAACAGCCGCCCTTCGTTTGAAGCGGCATTCGACCGCGAACGGTCACATTTCACCTCAAATGGCATACGATCCCGAATGATCATCATTCGAGGTCATATGAAACTATTAAGTTCTTTACAGGTCGTCGATAGGATATGAACATCCAGCTCATAGCTTTACAAAACACACCTTCCTATCGCAAGGCATGTTTTAGGGGGCAAGTGTTATCCCGCATTTTGGTAAGGTCGTGATACCAAAAGATTAATCGAAAACCAAAGATAGTTCGTCTCAAAGATTAGTTATATATTGTTTCACCATGGATATCGATGAATTTTGTCCGAGCCCGGATCATGATACGATTGATGGGACACGGCAAGCAAAGTCATGAAAACTAACGTTTAAAATTTCAAGTCAATTCGAGTCCGTATGTTCAAGTTATGATCGATGCAAGTTGGAGGAGATAACCCTGTTTTCGCATCCATCACTAACCCACAGTTCGAATGGATCGTGTTCGCCCCGATCAAAATAGCCTGTCTTCGTATCCATCAGTGAGCCATGTTTTGAATCGATCATTTATGTATCCATCATCGCGTCACAGTCCGCATCGATCTACTTTGTATCCATCCTCAAGCATTAGTTCGTATCGATCGACTCCGTCAACAAGTAACTCGCTTCGCATCGATCGATCAATATCTAGTTAGTATCCATAGAGGATGCGTTTGTTCGAATCCATCAGATAGCCTTGGCTCGTATCCATCAGGCGACCTTAGTTCGTATCCATCACAAATATCACCATACATCGATACGAACTACGCCACCTTCATCGATACGAGCTAAGCCATCTCCTTCGACTCGAACTGGGTATACTGCAAATTGATATAAAGTGCACGTTGTTGATCGGTTCGAGCTATGTAACGGCCCTCGATACAAAGGAGCCGAAGTTCAAGGAGCGACCCAGTCGATTCGGCATAAGAAGTGGATCGATCCGAGGAGTGCGCGCCATGTCGTCTCGAAGACATGTGCATCCATCGATTCGAAGAGATCGACTTGAAGCAAACTGCCAACCGAGAAAATTCAACTCGTATCGATTATAACTCACAATCCACCTGTCCAAATGCTATGAAATTTTCATAGGAGCTTACGTACAAGATAAAGAATGTCTCTGCCAAGTTTCAGCTCGATTGGACAATTTCTTGATCGATACGAAATCAATTTGCATCGATCACAAATCGAGTCGAAACTTGGTGAGACCGGTCGCGTGGGCCCACTCACGTGTCAGAAGGAGTCTTCCGAAGTTTGAGCGCGATATCAGCCTCCTATGCCTATAAATAGCCCCCTGAAGCCTACAGAAAAGGGATCTTTTGGCCATTCAACGTCCAACTCTGCCGGATTCAAGTCTACATCTTACCATCACCGTTGTATTCAAACTTCAGAGCTATAAACTACTGTAACTTGCTGCAATAGATTGAAATCATCAAGTGAATCAATAAAGTCATAAAGTTCAGAGTGGACATAGGCAAGATCGTCGAACCACTATAAAATCTGTGTTGTTTACTGCTTTCTTTTGAACTTTTCTGAGTGAACTCCATATTTGTTATTCAACTGAGATCTGTGATCGTGAATTATCAACTATCGGTTGTTTGTGACCAATTTTGGCGCAAACAATATATATAATCAGGGTAAAATTATTTCATTTACCCAAATTTTAATACAATATCGTGACGGTTTACCTTGTTTAAGAGTTTAGAAACCCCTATCGATACAGTTGTACTTCCCATACCGACCAGAATTCATAAACACTCAACCGATAAGTCAACACAATATAAAACATTTCATATTTACTAACAAATACGCGCTCATATCTATTAATACACTCAAACTCATTTTAAGGTGCTACTGAACCTATCTCTAATGATTTACCCCCACAAAGCTAAGGTTATCGCTAAAAAAAAGCTCTAATACCAACTGTGATGACCCACTAGGAAGGTCTAAATCGACAATAATCCACACATATCCAATCCGAACAATCCGAAACATAGATAATCATTGGGTTTAAATAAGAAACAAGAAAAGAAAAAGAAACAAACACAGAATCTTACAATAGAATGACAAAATATAATAACCAAATAAACAGTTCATGAAGCTTTTCATATTTTATATTTGATTATAATCTATACAACATTCATCAAAGTTATATATATACATCAGAGATAAATAAATAGTGCAGCAGACAACATGATGCAACACCAATAATAGTAATAATAAACCAAATCCCCGTCTTCGTCCTCTAGAATAAATCTTCTATAAGCTGAAAAACTCAAGACTGACCCAAGCGCAATTAAAAGACAAAACACTCGAGTCAGGACTAAAATATCCTTATGTAAGTCAAATCGATATCGCATACAACATGAGTGTAACGGCATTAGAGATATTTACGGGATTTCACATCTCCTATCCAGTGTATAAAATGCATGCAATAACTCAAGAGATGTTATAAGATTTTCCATCTCTTAAGGATCCATCAAAATATTTATATGTAGTAGAATATGCTACACATATAATATCTAGTCAGTAAAATAAATATATTTTTTAGCGTTAAGTCTTTACATTGATCCCCCTTAATGTCTTTAAGCGTTATCGTATAGTTTGCATATAAAACACTATTTAAACAGTCGGTGGATAGGGATAAGCCATGATATGACAACACTAAGCCAAAATCGTATGGGTCTTGTTTAGGGATAAAAGTATGACAAGGCATGTTAGGAAATGCCCAAGGTAGGATACTACCAGTTTACCCTTCCCGACTGGTGGTAACGCATCATAGCCATGATCGCCCACCGCGTCCGACACTCCCTTAAAATCGAAGGGTGCACACCAATCGATCACAATGTAAATGATGGTAATATGAAGAAGTACGTTCTCTCGTGGTAGCTAGACCACTTGGCTGGTATGGCTGCTAGTTTAGTCATTCCAAATTGGCATGTAACAACCCGATATTTTCAGCCATTCGCATCCACACATGCCGGACTTGAATTGCTCAAAATACCGCATTGTAAATAAATTTGGAGCAAATGAAATACAAATCATAAAATCATAGACACAGAAATATCAGAATAACTTGCAGCGGAAATTAAAATACCATAGTAGTTCATGAAGCTACTATAACAAATTCTCAAAACATAATACATAATATCAGTCTGAAAAACATACAATAGAATCTCAAATACGTAGCAGTTTATAAATACCAGAGCTGAAATAGAAAAACTGAAACTGAAAGGGAACATATACTAGACAAGCAGAATCTCCAGCGATTCCTAACTCCAAGAAAGAAATCCAAAGCTAAACTGTAAATACTCAGGCTGACCCGAGCGTAAAGTAAAACACAAAACACTCGAGTCATGACATATATACTTATATAATGTAAACCAACTCAAGTGAACTATAGTAGAAATGCACAATAACTTAAAGGATGCTTGTGACCGCCCATCCTTTAAGAATCAGTTAAACTATAATTTAAATACATCCCGTGGTTAAAATTTCAAAATGGTATTTTATACTTCGAAGTCAAATATCATTTAAAAATTTAATATCGTTCAAATCCATTTCAAAATATCTAAGTATCGTATCTTCCGAACCACATTCATTTATTTAATATACCATTTCAACACACATTTCAAAATAGTTTATATTTCAAAACAAATTACTTCATTTTAAATCATAAAAATGAAGTTATTATATCTAATAATTAAATTATTAAATTTACAAAATTTTAATCTTTTAAAATTCATTTATTCACTTAAATTTATTAAAACAATGAAACTTCAACTTTCGCAGCATTTAGAAAAATGCTATGGAAAGTTACTTTTAAAACACTTCAATTTAACAAAAGACAGCATTCAAAAATGCTGTAATAGGGCTACATTAATTCAAACAAAATCTTAGTTAAGTTCAACAATTATAACACTTACAAAGTGCTATAATAGCCTTTAATTCAGTTTAGCCCTTAGTTCATTTATACTAACTACAGCATTTACAAATGTTGTATTATCATTCACATTTGAAATCATAACAATTCAAAAATGCAGTTAATTAACTTCAAATATTCAATATAATTTCACAAACAATTATATTTTTATTTAAATCATTTTTACTTATAAAATCACATATTTTCTCTTTTAAAACAATCACTCAAATATCCTTGTATTCATGATTTTATAAAGTTAAATTTACATTCAAAAATCAATATTTAATAATAATTCACTTATTAAATTCCAACGTTCAATTTTAAATTCATTAAATTAAATTTTAACTTAACACTTAAGTTTGAATTTTCAAATATAACTTAATTTTCAATTTATTTACTTACTTCAAAAATTCACTGTTAAACAAAATGCATAAGTTCCAATTTAAGTTATATTTCCAAATTTCAACTTAAATATTCATTCATTTCACATTTTAACTTTATTCAAAAATCATTAATATATTGTAAAATCATTCTTAAATTCATTTGATTCAAAATATCATACATTTATCACATTTTCATATTTAATTTAAATTCCTTTTAAATCTACATCAAAATTTCCAAAATAACTTATATTTCACATTTCCACTTTATCATTAATTTATTTCACCTATAAATTCTCAGAAAAATCAAAATAATTTACAAAAAATCATTTTTAATTAGGTTTAAATCAAAATATTATAATATTTACATTTCTCAAATATTTTAATTTTTTTAGAAAAGCATATTTTAACCACGGGTCTGTATATCATTTTCTACACTAGGAAAAGCGATACGGGTAGTATATCATTTCAACCCGTAATTTACAAAGAAAATCCGGGTTTTAACATATCAAACCCGCAGTCCCAAGTAAATTAAATAATTTTGAAAAACGCTTAGGCCTATCATTTCAGCCCATAACGTTTTTTTCCTATTCTAAAGTCCGTTTGGGTATGTATCATTTCAACCCATAGTGATTCTAATCTAAAGGGAACTTGCAGTGTGATAAACTAATAAAATAACAGAACAACATAATATAATAGTAACATATGATATAACAAGTGTTTAAGCATGGGTGAACATCATATAATCATAACATAGCAGATGTGATATGGTTACGAATTTTACAGATTCACAAGTGGTCAATTTACTGGTTATATAGGTACAAATTGTCTAGTGAGAATAACTCACAGGTTTGAGCTGGAGACACAACAACGAATGCACAAAAGAGATCCACACAAGTACGATAGCACGACAAGATATGAGTGAGAGAGCCAAAGTATCAATTCCCTTGAAAACAAATCGAACAAAATAATACAACAAATATAAGCTTTCAATTCAAATACGACTAAATTAAGCTAGGAATAACTGCACAAATCAAAGCAGAATTGCTCTGCACTTGCTTCTAGCATGCCTAGGTTTGACCATAGGTGAAGTACAAGGCAAAAGGAAGGTTTTGCATCTAGTTTGGGTTGGATATGGGTCGGCCTAGAAAGTTTGAAGGTGGTGCAAAAGTGTGCATGCATGAAACAATACAAAACAAAGCATCACAAGGTTTCATGTCCAAACAAAACTCAAATAGGTCACGGCCAAGGCTTATGGGGCACGGCCTTCTCTGGTGCAGTTAAAGGGTTGACGTGGCAGAAAGTTCAGGTGGAGATAGAGGTGGTGGAGGTGGAGATGGTGGCGGCTATGGGGTGTTGAAGGTGATGGAAGTGGAGATGGTTCAGCTAGGGGCATATAGTTGGAGTTTTGGTGAACTTTGTGGTGGATAATCATACTTTGGTGGCTCGACTTGGGGTTGGCCAGAGAGGAGGTGGTGATGGTGATGTGCTCAAGTGGTGGTGGAGGCGGCATGGCTGGTGGAGGAGGTAGGCCGACCTAGAGATGAAGAAGAACAAGTGCAAACAATGAATTTCAAGCATAAAAACAAAGTAAAAGGAATTAAAGTTTACCAATTTTTTTCTCAAGCAAGGGCCGACTTTTCTTTTCAGAAATGAGAAACAAAATGATGTGCATGAATGAGGAAGGAGGCATGCGACTGAAGGAAATGAGAAGTTATGGCTAATTGATGAAAAGATATGGTGAAATGTAAAAAGGTGGAAATACCGAAGGCCATAAGAAACAAAAAGTCACCAACTATCCAAATTTCTTTATATAAGTTTAAATAACTGAAAATAATAATAAATTCACTTAAAAATTAGAAAATATAACAAAGATATAAAATAAAAATAAATAAATATTAATTATATGTGATAAAAATAAGAAAATAGCACAGAAAATGAAAACTAGTCTAGAAAATTTGAAAATAATCAGAATAAACTTTGGACAATTTATATGGATTTGGAAAATATTTATAAATAAAGATAAGAACATAAAAAAATGCATTCACAAAAATAAATAAATAAATTTTAATTAAATATAATTTAAATGAAGAAAACAACAGAAAAATAGAAAATAGCCTTTAAAATAGGAAATAAATACAATAAATTTTAAAAAAAAATCTATTATGACTATAAAAATATTTTAAAATAAAATAAATATCTAACATGTAATATAACACATAATACAACATGATTTGACAAATAAAAATATTATTTATATAAATTGAAATAGATAATTTTATTAAATAAATCAATTTACACCCAATATTGTAAAAAGCATAACTTTCACTATAAAAATCGGATTTCAACGAAACGAAAAGTGGTATTCTTGAAATTTAATATATTTTCATAATAAATTCAAAAATTTAAATATTTAAAATTTAAATTTAAAAGTCAAAGTTTGACCAGATTGACCAAAATCCACATTTTCTGAAAATATCCTATTTATTCAAGTTTGAAACTATAATTCACACAAAGATTAAAATATACTCTTAAAATAACAAAATTTGTTCATTTTAATAAATATTATAAAGTTTTTAAATCGGGAGTTTCAATCTTAAATAATTAAAATAAACAATTAAAATAATCACAAAATAGTGGGTTTTACACTCTCTCCCACTCAAATATTTTCGTCCTCGAAAAGAACGAACAAGGAAAATAAGGAAAAGCACGATAGACAACAAATAGTACCTAGAAAAACAATGTTAGATTCGAAGCACGCATGTTATCCTCCGTCTCCCAGGTACAATCTCGATCATCAGTACTTCACAGTACTTTGATCCGACTAACAGATTTTCTTCTTAGTTGCTTCGTACCTCTGTCGACAATACGAAGTGACTTACTCTCGACAGTCAAATTAGGCTCAATATCCCAACCATCAAGAGCAGAAGGCTGAACAAAAGAGATAGGCCAAGAAGATAACAGAGAAGATGTGAGACGTGGAATACATCTTGCACTCCAGAATGCTTCTTGGCCAAATCCAAACGATAAGCCAAAGAACTAACTCTTCCCATAATGCAGAAAGAACCCTCGAAGAGGAAAAAGGTAGGAATAGCTAGAAGGGGAAATAAATTAAAAGACAAGGATGAACTATTATTTTAAAACCATCTAAATTTCAATTTAAAATTTTATATTTAACATTTTTAATATTTTATAATGTGATGAATAGTCATTTGATTCAATTTTAATAGTTTGAAGTAAACAATATTTAAAACAATTTAAATCATGATCAAAATATCCTTTATATAATACTTTACCAAAATACTTTATAACTCGATGTCTTAACAAGTTTATTTTCGTTCCTGCAGACTCTGGCCATGCATTGATCAGGCGCAAGGCTAGAATTCTCCAGGTACTTAGTAGACTTGTTTCAACACCCAGTGAAAATACTGGAATTTTTTATATAAAAAGATATGGAAAGTACAGTCCAAACAAAACAACCAAACCGAAACATGTCGATCATGGACCGCGGATACATAAAGGTTACGCCTGGATCTCCCAGGAAACATCCGTACCTGTAGGCCGACTACCGCAGCCCTGCGATTACGCCATGAAGACTGGTAGTATCGCAAATACACAATGGTTACGCCTGGATCCCCCAAGAAACATCCGTACCCTTAGGCTCTCGTAGCCCCTGCAGATTACGCTACCAAGCGACCCAATAGATCACAGATACACAATGGTTACGCCTGGATCCCCCAGGAAACATCCGTACCAGTAGGCTCTCGCAACCCCTGTGAATTATGCTATGTAGTCGTGCTCGTAAGACCACGAAGATCTCCATGGAATTCGATGGACACTCGAGTATCATATCCAGAAAACCCAAATCAGAGAGAGAATAATATGGATAGAATGAATCCACAGCGTGGCCACAGAGCGAATATCAAGCAGAAGGCACTTTCCATATCTTTACTTCGAAAATATGTATCATATAGTACCTTTCAAAATCACTTTCAAATATCACACTTATATAAAGTCCACTATATATAAGATTCCATTTTCAAATCAAATACTTTCCAAAATCAATAGTATATCAAATCATACTTATATAGACTTCGATTATATAAGCTTTCACTTTACAAATTGTGTACCTTTTCCAATCAACGGTTTCAATTCAACTTCATACCTATAAAAATTCATTTTATATAAGTTCGATAACTCCCAAATCATAGTATTTAGTAAAACAAGGTTCTCAATTTCAATTCCTTTCATTATCAATTCAGTTTCAAAATGATGTATGATTTCGCCAAATCATTTCTTCCTAGTTACATATATTCAGTTTCAAAGTTTCTTAAAACAATAGATTTAGAAAATAATCCACATTTCCAAATCAACAAAATTTAGGTCAAACAAATTCATTTCCATGTCAAATATGTATTCACTTTCAAAAATCATAATACTTTCAAAGTTATAAATCTTTCGAAACCAAAATACTTGAAATCATTACACTTTGAAAATCATAACATTTCGAAATCATACATTTGAAATCATAAACATTCCTTTAATTCTTTACATTTCACAAATTTATTCAATTTAAACCCAAATCTAAAATTTCCAATTTTAATTCAATTCAAACTATTAGTTTCAATTCAATTTAGTTTTTTAACAAAACCATTTCAAATATTATCAAATTTAAAATAAAGATTTGATCCATAAAATAAACTATACAGTCTTTAATATATTTTAAAGTTTAAATATACCATATTTCAAACTAATTTTTTTATAATTTCATATATCTCAAATTTACTTCATTATTACTTTATACTTTAACCATACCAAACTAAACTTATATTCTTTATCAAATACCGAATACCTTTCAAAATTACTTAGCTTTGAAAAGTTAACCTTGATTTGGAAGTGCTCGAACCTTCATAATAGTCGAAGAAATCATATTTTCAATCCAAGAGTTGGAAATCACCAACAAATCAATAAACCAATTTCAAAAGATAAGGTTATACCAAAACAAATCTGAATCTCGAGGACTGAACACCGGCTTGCTATATATCATTTCAAATATATATATACATATATCTTTCGAATATCAAACCATACTTCAAAATCTGAAATCAAAATTTGGTTTCACAAAATCACTCGCATAGCAAAGCAACAAGAGTGACCTCTCCTCCACTCAGAAACTCGAAAATCAATGTCGATGATGCATGCATTCATCACTGAAATTATTTTCTAGCGACATAAGTGGGTTCTGGACTTTTTATTTTCTTGAAACTTCTTTGAAATCTCTTCGAAATCATTGGAATTCATTCTAATACATTTGAAACATTCTCATTCGGAGAATATCTTTAAATCATATTATTATTATTATATATTTTCCAAAATCTTAAAACCGATTTCAAAACACCGGAGTTCGATTCCTCGAAATTCAAATTCAAAAATCTTTCAGTTATAAATCATTTTTTTATATAAATCAAATTCTTATAAATTTTAAAATTTCAAATCTTTTCAAAGCCTCAAATTATCATTTTCAAAAGATATAAAATCCTTATTGAAAATATTTCACTTTTATTTGCAAAATAGGGTCATCCTTATCAAATAATAATTTCGATATATGCACGTTTCCAAAATACAACCAAACACAAATTTTCAAGGGATTCAAGGATAAATTTCCAACAAATAGATATTCAATTTTTGAGGAACCTTAATCAAATAGAATTCTAGTTCGAAGGTAAGCTCGAACGAAGATGATATACTTTTATTACCAAATAGAAGATGGAAAAGCCCATATAAATCGGGGCAACCTTAACTGGTAAACCGAGACTTCAAGAATATAATCAATGCAGAAATCTAAGGCAAATTGACATTCGATCGCCAGAGATAGAATCCACATATAGCAGAAGATAGATATCATCGAAAAACGAGGATATAGGAGTCTCCGGTGAATCAATGCCAATTGTAAAGGAGTTTCACCCCTTTACAAATCATTCAAAATTTGCGGAATCATCGATATTTATAGAGGTCAGTGGAGTTATGGAATTATGTAATGCCCAAAAATCAAAAGGATAAAATAGGGAAGACAAGACTGGATTTCAGAACAAGTAGGAGCATTCCAAAGTTCAAGGAATCCTAATCGATAAGAATCCTAACCAAAAGATTCTAACAAGGTGGATACCGAAGGAATGAAGTTTAGAAGATCTTGATTTCAAAATAAGAAGATTATTATACCAATATAATCTTTGAAAAAATCATTTAGAAATCATTTTATACTTCAAAAATATGTTCTCTCACAAAGAAAGGATTCTGAGATTGATTTCAGTCATTCTAGGGTATTTCTACCCTATCTCTAATGAGTTTTTGCTCCACAGGCTATGGTTTGCCTAAAACCAAAGCTCAGAAACCAACTGTAACAAGCCAATATTTTCAGCCATTCGCATCCACACATGCCGGACTTGAATTGCTCAAAATACTGCATTGTAAATAAATTTGGAGCAAATGAAATACAAATCACAGAATCATAGATACAGAATTATCAGAATAACTCGCAGCGGAAATTAAAATACCATAGTAGTTCATGAAGCTACTATAACAAACTCTCAAAACATAATACATAATATCAGTTTGAGAAACATATACAATAGAATCTCAAATACGTAGAAGTTTATAAATACCAGAGCTGAAATAGAAAAACTGAAACTGAAAGGGAACAGATACCAGACAAGCAGAATCTCCAGCGATTCCTAGCTCCATAAAAGAAATCCAAAGCTAAAATGTAAATACTCAGGCTGACCTGAGCGTAAAGTAAAACTCAAAACACTTGAGTCAGGACATATATACTTATATAATGTAAACCACCTCAAGTGAACTGTAGTGGAAATGCACAATAACTTAAAGGATGCTTGGGACCGCCTATCCTTTAAGAATCAGTTAAACTATAATTTAAATACATCCCGTGGTTAAAATTTCAAAATGGTATTTTATATTCGAAGTCAAATATCATTTAAAAATTTAGAATCATTTAAATACATTTCAAAATATCGAAATATCGTATCTTCCAAACCACATTCATTTATTTAAAATACCATTTCAACACACATTTCAAAATAGTTTATATTTCAAAACAAGTTTGAAGGTGGTGCAAAAGTGCGCATGCATGAAACAACACAAACATAGCATCACAAGGTTTCATGTCCAAACAAGACTCAAATAGGTCACGGACAAGGCTCATGGGGCACGGCCTTCTCTGGTGCAGTCAAGTGGGTGATGTGGTAGAGAGTTCAGGTGGAGCTGGAGGTGGTGGAGGTGGAGATGGTGGCGGCTATGTGGTGTTGAAGGTGATGGAAGTGGAGATGGTTCGGCTAGGGGCATATAGTTGGAGTTTTGGTGAACTTTGTGGTGGATAATCATACTTTGGTGGCTCGGTTTGGGGTTGGCCAGAGAGGAGGTGGTGATGGTGATGTGATCAGGTGGTAGTGGAGGCGACATGGATGGTGGAGGAGGTAGGCCGACCTAGAGATGAAGAAGAATAAGTGCAAACAATGAATTTCAAGCATAAAAACAAAGTAAAAGGAATTAAAGTTTACCAATTTTTTTCTAAAGCCAGGGCCAACTTTTCTTTTCATAAATGAGAAACTAAATGATGTGTGTGAATGAGGAAAGAGGTGTGCGGCTGAAGGAAATGGGAAGTTATGGCTAATTGATGAAAAGATATGGTGAAATGTGAAAAGGTGGGAATACCAAAGGCCATAAGAAACAAAAAGTCACCAACCATGCCAATTTCTTTATATAAGTTTAAATAACTGAAAATAATAATAAATTCAGTTAAAAATTCGAAAATATAAAAAAAAATATAAATAAATAAATATTAATTATATATGATAAAAATAAGAAAATAACACAGAAAATGAAAACTAGTCTAGAAAATTTGAAATTAAACCGAATAAACTTTGGAAAATTTATATGGACTTGGAAAATATTTATAAATAAAGATAAGAACATAAAAAAATGCATTCACAAAAATAAAAAAATAAATTTTAATTAAATATAATTTAAATGAAGAAAACTGCAGAAAAATATAAAATAGCCTCTAAAATAGGAAATAAATACAATAAATTTTGGACAAATTCTATTATCACTATAAAAATATTTTAAAATAAAATTAATATCTAACATGTCATATAACACATATTAAAACATGATTTGATAAATGAAAATATTATTTATATAAATTAAAATAGAAAATTTTATTAAATAAATCAATTTACACCCAATATTGTAAAAAAAACATAACTTTCACAATGCAAATCGGATTTCAACGAAACAAAAAGTTGTATTCTTGAAATTTAATATATTTTAATAATAAAGTATAAAATTTAAAAATTCAAATATTTAAAATTTAAATTTAAAAGTCAAAGTTTGACCAAATTGACCAAAATCCACATTTTCAGAAAATATCCTATTTATTCCGGTTTGAAATTATAATTCACACAAAGATCAAAATATACTCTTAAAATAACAAAATTTATTCATTTTAATCAATATAATAAAGTTTTTAAATCAAGAGTTTCAATTTTAAATAATTAAAATAAACAATTAAAATAATCACAAAATACTGGGTTGTTGCATGACACAAGTGACAAGCCAATCCACCATCATTCTCTTTCTTCAAGTCCAGCAAACGACGCCAAATCCAACCACTTCATTGTGGATCATCACTCCACTTACACAGTTGTCAAGGTGGTTCCGGTATCGTCAGAGAATATGCCTATATCCGTTCCTAGTCTCTTTAACAACCAAACGTCATTTTTCACATCGGTTGGTACTTTACCTTTCGAAAACAGTTCATACTTGATATCAAAATATCATATTCGCTTCACAATCAAATCCATTTTGAGATCATCATATTTACTCAGAATGTACTATTTTATTTACAAAATCCTTTTTGTCTTAATATCTCGACTTCGTTTCCAAAATTGTTTCGAATTTCAGTTTTAGATTATAACTTCATTTGACCCAATTCGTATTTAAATCCATGATTTAAAAATAACGTTCCATTCTTGACCGGTTTGAGTTTTTGAAAAATAGTTTAAATAATTTAAAATAGTTTAAATAGTTAAAAATAATGTAAATGGTTAAAATAGTTAAAATAGTTTAAATGGTTAAAATAGTTCAATATAAAATAGCTTAAGTATAATAATTTGGAAAACCAAAATAATTTGTATATTTAAGAAAATAGCTTTTAAATACTTTTATATTAAATAATTTATTTGAAAATAATTTCAAAGTCAAACCTATTCAATTCCAACTTCCTAGTTTAAATCAATTCCAATATCCATTCAATCGATTCAGTTTTGATTTTAATTCAAAGCAATTTCAACTTTGATTTCAAATTAATTCAATTCTACTTTCAAATCCAATTTATTTAATTTCAGTTTCAATTAAAAACCATTCCAATCCAAAATTGAAACCAATTCGATTTATCAATTTCGAGTTTGATTTTCAAAACAGCATTCCAAAATACTTAAGTCTAATTTACCTTCGATATCCAATTTAAAATCCAAATTTTCAAATACTTTTATTTAGTAAATTTAAAGTTCGAATAAAAGTCCCATCCTTTAAATCACATCAATTTTTGAAATTTAGACCATAATTCGATTATAACTTCAAAGTCCCAACTTAAATTATTTAAAATATTTAGTTTATCAAAATCAAATTTCAACATTCATGGCTAAATTTTGAAAATAACTTGATTTCTATAAATCCGATTTATATTTTTTTAAATCAAAATCGTTTAAATAAATTTCAAATCAAAATTTTTGAAATCATTTAATTTAACCAATCTGGTGTCCGTATATAGTTTTTAATCCTATAGCCAATTGATCAGTTATTTCAATTTAATTTCAGGGATATATATATATATATATATATATATATATATATATATATATATATCATTTCGATCCAAATCACAGTGTCATAGGTATATATCATTTCAACATATTTCTTAATTTATTTGAAATAATTAAATTTACAGTTTTCTACATTATAATTAATATACATGGTGATAACAAGATATATCAGAACAAATAAACATCCAAATCATCGAAAATATCAACCAATAACATCAATCGCAATCAATCATCCAAACAGTCAATATAATTCGCAATAGTTTCATAGTTGTTTAAATAAATTTGCATCAACTTTCGATATCATTTTCAATCGTATTAAATTCAGAATTCAATTATTTAAATAATTTCCTATATCAAATTTAAACAATTCAATTGTTCAATATTCAAACAATTTTAATATTAGATTTTAATTGAATTTTAGTTATAAATCAACTACTTTATTTACATCTAATGAATTCAACATTTATTATTTAATTCAACCATTGATTGTAAGCATATTCAATACATAGCATTTCCTTTTAATGCTTGTTATTACTTAACTCTTCGAAATTAGTTTATTTCAAAATTTTATTCAAGTTCATATCCAATACTTACATTCGAAATCATTAAACCATTATTTTTAACCATTTTTATTCATAAATCACACTAAATTCAATAATTTAAAATAGTTAAAAATACAGGTCATTACAACCACCTGTATTAACAGCCTTTAACCTTTTCCAATTTATGTTTAAGAATTTATTTCAATTTATAACATGTTCAATGTACTTATATTTTATGTTTAAATATAATATGTATTTCAATTTATGTTAATATTTTAAAATAGATTTTTTTGTAATAACTTTAAATTATATATATTATGTTTAAATTTTAACTAGAAATTTTGAAAGAAAATATATGGGTTTTGATTTTTTTTTAATTTATAATATATAAAGATTTTATTTTGATACGTGTTTTAAATTGAATTTTGATTTTAAAATATAATGTGTATATATATTTCATAAAAATATGTATATATTATTTCCATCAATCTCTAGCTAGCTTGATTTGGTTCATCAATCTCTAGTTTGTTGCTTTGTTCGTTGCTATCCTGAAATATCAGTAGCTTCTGCTTTGCTTTGCTCGTGTCTGTGTCATCTTCTTCGCCATCATTGTTTCTATAGCCTTGAAAGGTAAGCGATCACTCACGGTTAACATTCTTATATTTAGTAAATTTAATTCACATGAAATGACGATTGAAATATGTTGTTAAATTTGAATTGTTAGTTATTTAATATGATATCATCTAAAATTGTTATCCTATGTTAATTGACATATAACACGATAACCTATTAGTATATATTAAATTTTAATTGTGAATGATTATATGTACTTATTATTGATATGTATGCTACTATTCCACTGTTCTCACATTGCAAGTGAGTTAGAAATTCCATATGGGTTGAAATGATGCATACCCGAATGATTTTATAGATTAGGGGAAAATCGTTATGGGTTGAATGATAAACCCAAGCGATTTTATTGAATTTAATTTGGGATTGTGGGTTGAAATGATATATACCCGTAAATATTAAATTATTACGGATTGAAATGATAAATATCCGTATCACTTGACCATAGAAAACTATACGGACACCGTTGGTCTATTTTGAAAAATGATTTCCAGGGTTTTAAAAGGAATTATATGGGTTTTAAATAAATATTTTTTTTTTTAAATATTATATATAGATTTTATTTTAATATATGTTTAAAATTTAGATGTTTAAAATTATATGTTTGGGAAATTTTAAAAATTATAAGTTAAGTTTTAAAATGTAAATTACAAAATTTTACTTATAACTTTATTATTTTTAAATATATAATTCAAATTCAAAATAGACTTAGTAATAGAATTTAATAGAATAAATTTAATAAAAACTTAATTTATATAATATATATAATATGTTCTAAACTATTATTTGAAATTTAAATTTATATTTTGAAAATAGATTTTATAACAATATTAGTAAATAGAGGTTGGAAAGATAAATTAAAGTTGACTAGAAATTTAAATTGGTTAATAATTGATTATAAATAAAGATTGATTTGGAATTTATTGGTTTTGAGATTTAAGATATATGTTTTATAACTTGATAACTTGATTTGATTAAAGAGGATTAAATGAATATTTTTGACTATAAATAAATGGAAATTGAATATTTAGTTTTGATTTAAATTTGTAATTTGAGATTTTAAATATTCATAAGTGGAAATTAGGTTGAAGGGCTTCTATTTATAAGGTAATAAGTTTAAGGACAACATTTCCGAATAATTAGTTTTAAGGACAATTTACAACATAATGATAAATTCATTTATCTTTTTAAGTTATACAGGAAAATGATATATCTTTTTATCTTTATTTCTGTATAACTAAAAATGATAAATTCTTTTATCTTTTTCCTGTAAAATGTCCTTAAAACTAATTTTTCAGAAATAGTGTCCTTCAAACTTATTACGCTGCACAAATAAGCCCTTGAAGTGAAAATCCCCTATTCATAAAAGGTGATTAAGTGAATAATTTCAAATTAAATATAATTGAAGTTGGATATTTAATTTTGATTTAAATTTGTAATTTGAGATTTTATTTAAATGTTATTAAAATTGATTAAGTGAATATTTTCAAATAAAATTAAAGTTGAATTTTTGAAATATAATTATATTTATCAAGTTAAGTTATTGTAAATGTTCGAATATTTAAATTTTGATACATATTGAATTGGGAGTGGTTCAAATTTATAGTTCAAACCTGGATTTGAAATCGATATAAATTAAAATGGTTTAATGAAAATTTGAATTGAATCTTTAACCTTTTTAATTGAAATCGCTGAACTGAAATTGATCTAAATTGAGTTGTGAAATTAAAGTTTATTTGAATTGATTTGTGAAATTGGAGGAAATAATTCTACTTTGAAGCTATTTAATATATAAACTATTTTAATCTACAACCTATTTTTAATATATAAACTATTTGTATTATATAAACTATTTTAAATATTTAAACCGTTTAAGTTGGAACTTTGTGATTTAGATTCAATGAATTTAAATGCAAATATCTTCATATGAAGTTTTAAACTATTTTGTGGTTATGATTTTTGGAAGTGAATATGATTTCGAAGTGATATGATTTCAAAAGTGAATATGATTTCTTAAGTGATATTATTTGAAATGAATATGATATGTTTATATGAAGTATGAACTATTTGAAATGAAAATGACTAGGGTGTGAAATAAGCGTTTGGTTGTTAAAGAGACCAGGATCAGATATTGTCATGCTCTCTGCCAATACCGAAAACCACTTTAACAACTATGCATATAGTGGAGAATCCAGAACGAAGCAGGATGGTTTGGCGACGTCTATATGAGGCATGAACGCAGTCCTGACTCCCATGAGTCAGCTTGATGTGACAAAAATAGGAGCCACGCCGGGCCAAGTGAGATCGCACCTCCGGTCGAGCATGCTTCTTCGATACTATTCCATTAATTTGTGATTTGAATGGGTGCACCTTTGATTATAGGAGTGTGTCCCGAGGTGGGAAGTAGTAGATGCTATGCGTTACCACCAGTCCGGATCCGCAAAAAGGTAGTATCCTACCCTGGGCACTACCTCGCGTGCCTTGTCATGTGCCTTATCGCGCCCTCGACGAGTTTGGTTTGTGCCGTACCTATGGAGTGCCCTTTGAAAACCTTCCAGTTTACAGAGGAATCATATTACTGTATAGACTATGGGAATATATATAAAAATGTGTTAAAGGGGATATGGATAACGTCTGAATGCTATTTTAATAGTTTATTTTACTTTAGACATTATATATGTAGCGTATTGTACTATGTATGTAGATAGTTTAACGGATCCTTAAGGATGGAATCCCAACATCATTTAAGTTATATTACTTTCATTTTGACATTTCACTTGGGTTGATTTACTTACATAAGAATATTAATCCTGACTCGCGTATTTTGTGTTTTGCTTTATGCGTGGGTCAGACTGAGTGTCACAGCATTTGAGACTCAACTTTGGAGCTTGGTGCTTTGCTTGAAGATCTGCCTTTGTCTATTCAACTTTCTAGTTATTTCTGTTTATTTTAGTTGTTTATCTTCAGACTTGTCATTGGCATTTTTATCAGTAAATTCTTTGTATTCGAATTTCTATTTTATTTTGTTTTAACTCTAATTTCTGTAGTAGCTTTATGAACTACTATTTATCTATTTCGCTCCTTATTATTGTAATACTCTGTGTTTGTGATTCCATGATTGATTTATTTACTATATATACTGAGTTTTGCCAAATATAAATTAATAATCTATTGTTTTGGGCAATTCAAGTCCGACATGTGTGGATAATTGCCTATTTAAATGATTCGAAATTGCTAGTCATTACAATTCCAAAACCCCATCGCACCCAAAACAAAACACGCTGAAATGAAGTTCTTTTTCATACGAGTCTATCGAATCCAACGACGCCTCATTTCATTGCCTGCTCACATTTAATTGATTGAAGATCATGATGGTGGCGGTTGAAAGAGGAAAACGCTTTTGTAAAAGGAAGGGTGGGTACTGTCAAGGTAGGATGGTTGAATCGTAAGGTAGGATGGCATGTGTTCAATCATAGGGTGGCTGGGTTTAGGCGGCTGTGATTTAAAATTTATATTTTTATATTCAAATATATCTCGTTTGCGTATCTCGAAATCCTGAACCCCTTTCAAGGCATGCCGCCCAGTGTTCCTAATGTTATACCGCTATTCTGAATCCAATAGAACTTGTCTCGAGGCTTAATTCGAACGTATGAAGAAGATAGCCTTTTAAATTGACGATTTTAAATTAAACTAATCCCGTGCATTGTCAACTCGCATGACCAAATGGTAAATCCAATCGCTAGGAAATTCGAAATCTGAGAATAATATACTATTATGGATCCAATGAAACTAGTTTCGTCGAATTCCGAGACTGTGCCCCTGGATCGCTATTTTAACGTGTCGATTAAATCGACGATTTCAAAAATCGACGAAATCACTTGAAATTGAAGTTTTAAAAACTCATAACTAAATTCTAATTCAAATAGAATTCATATCAACATTAAAAATCATTTTGATTCACATTCAACTCAAATTTTAATTATTCACCATTTCTGTATTACAATAACTGCTATATTAGAAATTTAAACTCCATTTTTCAAAGTCAACTAATAATTTCATATTGAAAATCAATTAATAATTTAAATTAAACTTTAAAAAAAAATTAAATATACAAAAACAAGCGACGAAAAATCCAGGTCGTTACATATATAACATATATATAGCTAAGAATCAACACAACATTTAAAGGAAAGTTCTTTTCAAAAGATTTGGAATTTACTCACCGAAGGCTATCCAAACTCTCGCTAAATTAGATTATGACATAGCACTTCCATTCCTAAGCAACAAGATGTAAGCTTGATCCCTAAATGCACTGGGTAGGCTTGGCCTTGAAGGTAAGAGGAAGCAAGATTTGTTTTGGTAGGGTGGAGCGACTTCGGATTAACATCAAATTCTCAATAATAAACCCAAAAGTGGGTCATTTTGCAACTGATTTTTGGGCTACCTACTCAGTGAATTTCAAAATCTACTCAAAGATAAAGTTATTGGAATTTATTTTCTTTGTCATATCAAAAAAAGAATCAGTCATTTTCAATTTATTTTGAAGAAGTTATGATAAAAAAGGGTTATTTTTTGACTTGAAATTCTAGGTGAAAAATTGCTTTGCAAAGATTGGGTATTTCGACATATTTATGATAAAAATTAGAAAAAGTGGTCAACCAGAATATTGTAGCTATTAAAATTTCTTACGCTTTGAAAAAAATAAAAGCTCAATTTGAGTTGGAAATGAGGAAAAAAGGTTGGTGGAATAACGAGGAAAAATGAAGAAACACATGGGCTATTTATAGGCAAAATTTCACACCTAATCACTTTGTCAAGTCACATCACAAATCTTTTGTAATATATATAATTATGTTTAATTACATCACTCTTTTTTATATATAATTATGTTTAGTCACATCACTTTCTTATATGTATATATTATTATGTTTGGTCACATCACTTTCTTTTATATATATATATATATAATTATGTTGTGTCACATCACTCTCTAATTATAAATTAACTAAGTTGTGACAAGAGATAATTATGGTTAATGATTACAAATCTAAGATGTGACTATACTTAATATAAATATATATATATATATATAATGTTTATTATTTTTAAAACTATGTTTTGTCACATCACTTACTAATCCAAATTAATGTAAGATAACTTATTTCTAAGTGTGTTATTATCTAGTTAATTAACTCTTATATATATGTACATATAGTGCACAAAGACGAACAACATTTCCGACAACTTTCCGGTGTCGAAAGGTCGAAATTTTGAAAAAACGTTCTTCGGTCACATTTTCTATTAATTAATTATTAATTAATTAAAATGAGTTTATTTTCATTATAAAACCTATATATTGAATATTTAAAATTAATTAAATATTCACTAATTAAAGCAGTGAAATTTCAGGTTGTTACACGATGTGAGCAATGAAGGTACATCTAACCTACCATTTATTACAAATGTGTTACTAGTTAAAAATTTTAAAACATAATTTTCTTAGTAAAGTCAACTATGCGATAAAGATTTTAATATATCATTTTCGAAAAATAAATGTAACATATTTGATCATAACAAGAATCTTATCTTTGAAGGAACTATAGAACGTAATTTATACATATTAAATATGAAATTTAATCATAATACAAATATGTGTCTAGTAGGCAAAGAAAATGATCCTTGGTCATGACACAAAAGCTTTTTCATATATACTTTGAAGCGATAAGCAAATTATCTAAAAATAATCTAGTAAAAGGTTTACCAAAATGAATTTTAAAGTAAATAGTATTTGTGATGCTTGTCGGTTAGGAAAATTAACCAAATCTACTTTTAGTTCAAAGAAAATTATTTATACATTACAACCACTTGAGTTGAGTTATTATATTTAGATCTTTTTGAACCAACTCAAGTTCAATCCATAAATCACAATGGGTATTCTTTTGTAATTGTGGATGATTTTTCAAGATACAATGAGACAATATTTATGAAAAATAAAAGTGATACTTTTGAAAATTTTAAAAACTTTGCTAAGAGAATTAAAAATATAAAGATTAAAAACATTTGAGGCGATCATGGTGGCGAATTCAATAATGATATTATTGAAAAATATTGTAATAAGAAAAGAACTGTCCATAATTTTTTATTTCTTAGAATCCGTAATAAAACAGAGTTGTAGAAAGGAAAAATAGAACACTTTAAGAATGTGCTAGAAACTTATTAAATGGAAGCACTCTACCAAAACCTTTTTAAGCAGAAGCTGTAGCAACTGCTTGTTATGTTTTAAATCGAGTCTTCATTCGATCATTAATAAAACATACCTCATATGAACTTTTCAATGGAAGAAAACCTAACATATCATATTTTAAAGTTTTCAGTTCAAATGCTTTTTATTAAATACAAAAGACCAATATGGTAAATTCGATCCAAAATTCAATGAAGGAACTTTCATTTGTTACTCGAAACGAAGCATAGCATATACAATTTATAATAAAAGAACTAAAATAATCGAAGAAACACTTCATATGTCATTCGATGAAAATTACAAATTTAATAATAAAATTGAAGATGGAGAAATACTTCACTTCCGGTAAGTCTCATCGGTCTTATGGCAAATTCCTAAACCAAATATCACAGCAGATGATATTGAAAATATTAAAAATAATATTGAAATTGGAAACAATAATTTACCTAATGGAAATGAGACTGGATCTCCACCTAGACTACTAAGAAATCATCCAATTGAAAATGCTATGAGAGAAATAAATTCTAATGTAAGAAAACAAAATCAATTAAATCAAATGGATCATGTAGCTTTCCTATCAAACATTGAACCTAAAATGCTAAAGAAGCCTCAACTAAGGATTATTGGATTATAGTTATGCAAGTAGAGTTAAATCAATTTAAACGAAATGAAGATTGTGACTTAGTTCCTAGACCTAGTAATCAAACAGCCATAGGTATTAAGTGGGTTTAAAAAAATTAAGCCGATGAGCAAGGGAATATTATTTGAAAAAAAGCTAGATTAGTTTCTCAAGGGTACAATCAAGAAGAAGGAATATACTACAAAGAAACATTTGCTTCTGCATCCCGACTAGAAGCAATACGTATTTTATTAGCTCTTAATATTTTCATAACTTTAAAATATATCAAATGGATGTAAAAAGTGCTTTTCTAAATGATTTTGTGAAAGAAAATGTGTATGTAGAACAACCACCTCTATTTGCACATTAAAAATTTCCAGACCATGTTTATAAATTTGAAAAGCTTTATATGGCTTAAAACAAGCACCTCGTGTTTAGTATGATCGTCTTAAAAGTTATCTTATGAATTTTGGTTTTAAAATTGGAAAAGTAGATCAAACTTTGTTTATAAGACAAGATAAAAAGGTTATTTTAATTATACAAGTTTATGTAGATAACATCATTTTTGGTTCCACAATGAAAAATTATGTCAAGAATTTTCGAATATTATAATAAGAGAATTTGAAATGTGTATATTAGAGAACATTTATATTTTCTTGGATTACAAATTAAACAATTAAATAGTGGAATTTTTATTAGTCAAGAAAAATATTGTAATAATCTAATAAATCATTTTGGTATGGCAAAAGAGCTGACCAAAACTATATCGAAGTATGATTGGATCTTTACTTTACTTAACTGTTAGTCGTCCTGATATAATGATGAGTGTATGCTTATGTGCACGATTTCAAGCAAACCCCCAAGAATCACATTTGCAAGAAGTGAAACGAATTTCACGCTACTTAAGCAAAACTAAAAACTACGGTCTCTTTTACCTGAAAGAAAGTCCTTTCGAGTTAGTATCATATAGTGATGCTGACTTTGGAGGATCTTGAATGGATCGAAAGCGTACAAGTGGTACATGTCATTTCATTGGACAATCTTTAGTATCTTGGTTTAGTAAGAAACAAAATTATGTTTCACTTTCGTCGTGTGAAGCAGAATATATTTTTGCTGCGTTGGCATGTGCTCAAGTAATATATATGCAACAAACACTTCATGATTTTGGTATAAACTTATCTAAATCAACAATTTACTTTGATAATACAAGTGCTATAAATTTATCGAGAAATCCTATAATCCACTCTGGAACTAAACATATTGACAATGGACATCATTTTTTCGTGATAACATAGAAAAAGGTAATATCTCTCTTGATTTTGTATCTTCAAAAAATCAAGTTGCAAATATATTTACTAAAACTTTAAATGAAAATATTTTTCTTAAATTTAGACATAAACTAGGAATTATGTCATTACATGATTTATAATTTGATATTAATGTCTAAAAAGCTATAAAATAAACAAAAACTTAATTGGACAAAACTTGTAGACGATGGCACTCGAACTCTTCACATGTCATTCTAATATTCTATTTTGTTACCTTCTTTAACACCTTACATTCTTTCTATTTAATATACAACTATAATCTTTTTATATTTTTTAACCTTACAATCTTATATCCATTTATAAGTTATAGATGGTAAAAGGAATGGCTGAAATTTGTAACCAATGTTAACCAGAAACTATAAAACTTCAGAAATGGAAAACGAAACAAATATATATACATGAAGAGAACTTTTTATAAAAAACTAACATTATATATATAGACACACACACATCTTCTGAAAACATGTCATATCAAGAAAGTTTTGATCTCTCATCAATTGTTTTCAGCATTCCAACTTCGGATTCATCAAATAAATCTACTCCAATGTATATTCCACAAAGATTACTCCATCTCCTAATCACCATATCGGATATACACCAAACGACAAATGAGCTAGGAAAAACTTAGACTTTATATCACCTTCTACCATGGAGAAAATTGATGATATTCATCACTATTAGCGTGAAACTTTATGTTTACAACGTGAGATGCATTATGAGCAAAAACACCATAGTAGACATTTAATTTTTTTTGAACAATTTGCTCTTAGATTCTGTGAAATGATTCCTAAACAAGGTGTGCACAATCCATCTCCTTAACGACCTCACGTATCCCTAAATTCTTGGGAACAAGGTGCTCAACGTAATGTTTGATCTTCTGTTAATCCATTACATGATAACACCAAAGTTGAACAAAGCTCAGATGAATCCAAGACATTAGAAAAATAAATCTACGTTTTTATAAATTTATTGATATTGTAATTTGGATGTGTAACACATTTGTTGAAATAAAATTATATTTTTTTAACATGAGAATAAAGCTCGAAAAACAAATATATATATATATATATAGACATATATATATATACACATAGCTTGTTTGATTAACAAAATTAGAATGAACTGAAAATAAGCTTCGCCTTAAAAAATCAACAGTTTCAGCCGACTGAACCGATGGGATCAGCTGACTAAACATTCAAGAATATTACGAATTTATTCTGAATTCAGCCTAATGAATGCCCCCATTCAGCCGACTGAAACATGGCAATTTTGATCTAAAAACTTGTGGGTTGCATTTTTCAACTTTAGTCCACTGTCTTCGTTATTTCAACTGGCTGGATCATTTGTTTTCTGTTTTTTAAAAAAGACTTGCATGAATCTCAATGCAAGTACCCAATCTAACCTACTTCATATTCTCATCTATCCCTTCATTTTTTACCTACCCAACCATTCACTACTTAGGAAAACCCAGAAGCAAACCCTAGCTTCTTTGAAAAATTCAATTTTTCCCAATTTCATAAAAAAATGGCTTCAAGGTCAAAGAGAGCAAGAGAATCAACAACCGGACATTCTGAAAGTCAAATTCAAGCATGGTTATATAGTGATACATTGTTTAGTAGATTCGTTAGCATGTGAAATTCAAAGCTTTTCAAAGTAGCCTTTATGAAATTTTCAGAATTCAATAGCTACAAGATTAGGGAATTAGCCGAAGCTCATGATTTCGATTCACATATTGGGCATGATTCTAATAATGCTGGAATGTACCCTCTTTTAACTAAGCTCATCTATGCCAATATGAATCTCGATCATCAAAATCCACAAAACAAAGACGATTGTATACGGATGTTGGTTTGTGGAGTAAAAATTTATTTACCCCATCAAAGATTAGGCCACATTCTACGATGTCCATCCGAAGGGTTGAATATCGATGATGTTGACGTTGATATGTATAATCGAGATGAAGTATCTCATCTTTTCTTGTTGAGCAACATAACCATTTTAAAATCTATCGCCTTACGTCCAAAGGCAAGAATTATCCATCATGCTCGTATTAGATCTCTACAACCCTAGACCGGAGTTATGAAAAATTCTACAAAAGTGATTTTCAATCTTTTTACACTATTTACTCCTCTCAATGAGTAAATTAGGGGAAAATAATATTGGATGAATTTCTTATTGTCAATCATAAAAGAAGCTACAGAACGATTCCCTATTGGGCTTACATAATGTGGATTCTACAAAATTTCGGAGTTCCATTGCCCAGTTTCGATTTCATGACTATAGGTGTGCTTAACTCCAAGACCCTTAGTCTTATGGGTATTCGTAAAGTGTCTCGAAAACTAACAAATCATTAGCTTTTGAGAATGTGTTGCAAATCATAATCAAGGAATTCTACAAACTAGAGGCATGAATATTACCTTTTCCTCCTTTCAATTTCCTCAACAAGAAGAAGAGGACGACGAAATTCATGAACTTCATACTAATGTGCCTCCTAAACAAGCTCTTGTCACGTTATCCCAGAATTAAAGCAAACATAAATGTTGTTTAGCTAATGTTGAGAAGAACGTGTCTAAAGTAACAAAAACCTAAACTCGATAAAAGGTTTTTTAAATAAAATTGGGGAAAAAGTTTCTTGTTCCGGATCCACTTCGACAGGTATTATTATAAATCTGGCCCCATTCTCTTGGACGACCTCGGAAGAAGAAGGAGATGAAGAAGAAGGTAGTGAAAAATTCTAAACTGTTTTTGTTGATTTGCTATGGTAGTTAATTCACAACAAGTTGTACTATTTTGTTTAAGACATATTTTAATGGTGTTTATGTACTTTCTTCAACCAACAATATTTTATGTGAAGTTTCTATATAAGATGGTTATTTCTTCTGTCATGTCTACATGTTTATATGTCTATGTGAAATGTTTTATTTCTCATATCAATTATGTTTTCCTTTTTATCAATGAGAAATGGGGGAGTACGACTGATAGGGTGAATATTCAGTTAGGGGGAGAAATTTACTTTATATATTAAAAAAAACCTACATTGTTGTCATCATCAAAAAGGGAGAGAATGTTAGAACCTAGAATTTTTATGTTTTGATTGTGACAACTATATAAGTAAATATTATACGAACTAACAAAACTTGCAGGAGAAGATATTGTTTTTACTTGAGAAATAGTCTAACAATTTCCAGACCAGATTCCAGAATGAATCTTCACTAAAGTGTTAAGTTTAAGGTCCGAGTTTAGTAGTAAATTCATGTTAAAATTCTCCAAAGTGGTATATGCACACACACACACACACACACACAATAGCTTGATTAGTAAAGTTTTACAAACTATTTTTGATATGCCAGAAAACAAGAAACTCAGCCGGCTGAATTGCTTGATTCAGACAGCTGAATGATTTGCGTGTACACAAATTTCTTTGAACATTCAAATGATTGACCTTGAAAATTCAGACAGCTAGGAGAAGAAGGAGATGAAGAAGAAGGTAGTGAAGAATTCTAAACTCTTTTTCTTGAGTTGCTATGATAGTCAATTCATGACAAGTTGTAATATTTTGTTTAAGACGTATTTTTATGGTTTTTGTGTACTTTCTTTAATCAACAATATTTTATGTGAAGTTTCTATATAAGATGGTTATTTCTTTTGTCTTGTATATACGTTTATATGTCTATGTAAAATGTTTTATTTCTCATATCAATTATTTTCTCCTTTTTTTCAAATGACAAAGAGGGGAATACGATTGATAGGGTGAATATTCAGTTAGGGGGAGAAAATTACTTTATATATTTTAAAAAAACCTACATAGTTGTCATCATCAAAATGGGGGAGAATGTTATAACCTAGAATTTTCATGTTTTGATTGTGACAACTATGTAAGTAAATATTATATGAACTAACAAAACATGCAGGATAAGATATTGTTTATATCAGGAAATAGCTTAACAATTTGCAGACCAGATTCTAGATTAAAGCTTCAGCAAAGTGTTATTTTTAAGGTCTGAGTTTAGTAGTAAATTCATGTTAAAATCTCTCCAAAGTGGTATATGCACGCATACACAATAGCTTGATTAGTAAAGTTTTTAAAAACATTTTTGATATGCCTGAAAACAAGAAATTCAGTTTGCTAAATTGCTTGATAAGACGGTTGAATGTTGTGCACGTGCACAAATTTCTTTGAACATTTAGGTGGATAACCTTGCAAATTCAGCCGGCTGGATTGTATCATTTTTGCACTGTTTTCTTGCTATTTCAATTTTAAATCGATTCATCTGGATGAATTGCTCTATTTAGATGGCTGAATCTTCATAACGGTTATATTTTGAAAAGACACTGCAATTCAATATATAGGAACAACTCTTGATTCAAGAATTGCTTCCATATCTCTTCATGGTTATCTTTCATGAACGATTGCAACTCTTTAATCTCTATAAATAGCCGTGAATTCCATTGTTTTAACCAATAATACTAATTCTAATTATCATTCCTATTTTCTAAACCATCTTGCTATTTGAACTCTAAGCATTCAATACTTCATTTTGATCACTTGTTCATTCAAGCATACTTCATTAGTGATTTAATAAACTTCCTATTTTCACGAATTACACAATATACCAAAAAGGAGAAGATTATAGAAAATGTGTACTCTAAAGACTTATCCATGCTAATAAAAGAGCACATTTAGTTAAGATATTTCTCTATATTATTGAAGTCCCGTTCGGTTGCTTAGGCCAATGAATTCTATTCTATTGCTTAGGAGGTTGAAGTCCCGTTCGGTTTCTCAGGCGGAGTAATACATGTTCCTCTGGGTTAAGTAACGGTTGATAGTTGAATTTCAGAAGGAGTTTGAGACTGGACGTAGAACAGGAAGTTCAAACCAGTATAAAAATCTCTGGTGTCATTTACTTTATTATTTTACTATTATATTTATATTCCGCACAAATAGATAGTTTAGTTAATATTCCATATTGCACGATCCTTAGTCACTTTCAAGTCAAATGTTTTAAAAAATTTGATTCGCTTATTGGAAATATTTAGTCCTACACTTAACACTAACCGTTGAAGGAACTCTTGCTATTTTTAAAGTTAAGAATGTTGTTGTGGCAAGGTGGGAAGCAACATTGCCTTACTTGTCTGGGTTCATTGTTTTCCCTAGGGTAGTGCAAGTTCAAGATCAACGAATTCTGATAAGTATAGTAGATTTAATTTTCATATACGAACATTTTTTTTATTCCTGATAGTTTCCTTATTGACTATCGATTCGACAATCTTCTTTGTATTCTCGATCCAAGACAATTTTGTTGCTCATTTAGTGCATTTAAACTCTTGCTATTCTTAAAGCTAAGATGTTATCGAGTCAAGATAGGAAGAAACACCGCCCTAACTTGTCTAGCTTTATTGTTTTCCCTAGGGTAGTACTAGCTTGTTTTCGATAGTCGATTCAACGACTATTGATTTGGATATCCTTCTTTGTGCTTCGTCAATCTAAAATGATTTTTTTTGCTCATATGGCCTCAATCGCCATGGATAACTAGAACCAAAAAGCGAGTGGGAGCCAAGCCAGTTGGGTCATACCCATTAGGGTATATTCATATTTATCTAGAGATTTATTGGTCAATTGCATGCGGTAATGTGAGTATATTTGGAGGCTTGTAAAAATACAATGGGGTCCAACATGGAAGTTCCCGGGAGTGTTGCATGTTTTGAATGGGCTTTCAAGTATATTTTATCTAAAGGTATACCTTTCGGTGTAAGGGGCACAGCCTCCTAGTCGTATTGGACAAATTCATTCTCCTTGTTTGATTCAAACCTTGGATTTAATCCTTGCTTAATTGCATCGAGAAGTGCCTTGAGCTCTTCTCTATGTTTAATTACTTTTGTCCATTCTTTAAGTTTGAATTTTGATCTTGCTTGTGTCCATCCATTCTAGTTTCAATTGTTTTTCTAATTTATTTTTCATTTCTTCATGCATGGATGTTGTTTTTAGGAGGTAAAAACCATTTTGTGTTTAGTTGCGTGGTTCATAGAATTATTATATGTTCACCACGTTTCTTGTGTTCTCTCATGCTAGTTTTTAAGACTGATCCGGGTATTATTTTATTATAATGATTGGGTCAAACTGGGTTTTTATGGGTTGTCGTTGGTGGGACATGGGGCTCATGGAGTAGAGCTGGATGTTCACATGTCGTAGTATCTTTATTTTTTACTGTATAATTATGTATACCCATCAGAAATTGTAAGGTTGGAATGTTATAACTCTACAGGATGATAAGGTTTTTTTAACTCTAATATACCTTTAACTTGGAGTGATAACTTTTACAGTCTTTGTTATACTATATGTTGTCATTTCTCTATAAGATTTTTTTTCCTATTCTTTTTCTTTTTACCCTAACAATATGCCTTTTCAGCATATGAATGCTCGATATTTGAATACCATAGATGTATTAAGTGCCAACTTTCGAGCGTTGGAAAAGGCAGGTCGTTACAATTAAACACACACACACAGATATATATTTATATATGTATGTATGGATGCATATGTATGTATATCTATGTATGTGTATGTATATATTCACACATCTATCTATCTATGTTCAAGCCTATTCGAAAACGATATAAATATAGGTAATTCAAAGAGTATATACATGGATCTTCTTTTATTAATTCAACCTATTGCATAAACCAGATCTACATAAGTGAATTCCACTAGTTTACTATCCCCTTAAGTTTAAATAGTTTTATTATTGAATTATCACTTATGGTTCTTCTACTATTTCTCGCCATATAGATTTCTAATTGAAATTACCTATTAATTCCAAAAGTCATAAATTTATATAGATGTATAAAAGAAATTTGACTAATTGTTTTTACATCATAGACACATTATAATAGATTCACTCACTTTTTTAGCTTATTTTTTCTTTTTAACCTTGAAAGTCGCTCTTTATGGGCCCCTTTCTCTAGATCTCAATCTTCTGACTTGTATGCTCCTCTCACTCTTTTTAATTTTGTTTTTGATTTAGGAATTAGAGAAGAGATTTAGAAAAATGGTGCTTAGATTAAGAAGTTTGGAGGAGGAAGAGACGATTAGAGTTTCTTAGAGGAGGCTAGGTTTCTAAGTGAAGAGAGGTAGGGGTAAGATCTATATTTACGACTGAATAGGTTTATTAGAGCTTCATCTCAAAATTCTTATTTATGAAAATGCTTCTAGTTCCATTTTCCGCCAATTCTGACTCATTTTATCAAATTCAAACTGTTATATATGTTTTCAAACTGTAAACGCCACTTCGAACGCAATGGTATAGGTTAAAAAGCCTAATTCCAACATTTGTTAAAATTTACTATTTTCCCTTATTTGTAATTTTAATTTTTTTTCCCATATTAGTGTTTTAATTTATTCTTTATATTTGTAGGGAGTTGCATTCTCCCCTTTTAAAAGGATTTCGTTTCCAAAATCTCCAAAGATGGAAAAATGCAACTTGTTCATAAAAATCAATATAATACAACCATCTATTCAACCATTAACCTCTTTCAAACATTGTCCTGAATTTCAAAGTTTCTAATGCAACATGTTTATATACGTATGGAATGCATATAAACATATATGTAATGTAAAACTAGGTGGTCTCCTAGACTACTCAACTTCCTTAAATGAAGTGCTTATGCCATGCATTAAAAATTTATGCAACATTCTATGTATATGTATGTATGTATGTATGTATATATGTATGCATATTGCAATTACATATGGATGAGAAAACATTTAGTATATATGCAAAATGCAAAACCATTATGCATCTAAAGTAATATAATAAAATAGACATGGTGATGTGCGTAGCAGACCAGCATGAACATATCAGCCCATATAAGAAATGCTAACTAGTAAAATACCATTAGAACCATAATACAAAATATGCCATAATAAAACATTCACATCCATGCCTAGCATCCATACACATCTACCTATGGAATATATTAAGCTAAATACTATACATTTAAACAATCATGATAACTTAAATAGAAATAGTGGAAAAGAGTTCTGGATGAGTAGCTCAGGTTTTCTCCTCGGACTCCCAAGTACTCCCGCCTGGATTTTCCTACTAGACTCCAACCAATCTAATTATTTTATTGTGTAGTCACTTTTTTTCATACTTACCGATGCGGGTTAGCGAATGGCGAATAAGTGGCTCTTTTCAATTTAAACCTCTTCCAACTGACATGGCTCAACCACAATAGCTGAATAATGTAAACACTTCTACAAGTGTGATATATTGAAAACATTGTGAATCGATGCCAGATTTTCATGAAGATCCACTCTATTAGATAACTTCCCTACTACTCCCAAAATCGAAAAAGGTCGTACAAACCTCTTTGCCAACTTTCCTGAATTACCAAACCTCCTAACTTATCTAAATGGTTAGATCTTCACAAATACCATGTTGCGCACCACAAACTCCAACTCAGTGCATCTCCTGTGAGTGTATGATTTCTATCTATGTAGTCTTCATCCTCATGTGGATCAAGTCTACATTCTTTGAAGTCTCTCTGATCATTTCTGACCTAAGAATGATTCTATCTGTAGTGTCCAACCAACAAGATGGAGATTTACATGGCCTCCCATACAATGTCTCGAATAGTGCCATTTCAATGCTTGACTAATAACTGCTGTTATATGCAAACTCCACTAATGGCAGATCATCCTCCCTAAAACCTCCAAAGTCCAAACTACACATTCATTGAAAATCCTCCTATACCCATTTCTCCCTCTCTATTTGTATATTTGTTTGGGTGATAGGTAATACTATAATATCCCATACCTTCGGACACACTGACCAAAAGCCCTAAGATGGCATATGGACTGTCGTAATGCCAAGAGGTACGAATCATTAGGTTTTTATGCTTTGCATGATAAAGAGATGAATATCATTTTAAAAATTCTACACTTTCAGATCTTATAGTGGAAGAAATAAAAATATAAGTACTGAAAATAACAAAAGTAATTAGCCTAAGATAATTGTGGTCCATACAGTGATTGAGAAATAGTGTCTCCCAAATGGAATACAATGTAGGTTTGATAAATATAATAAGATACATAGGAAAATGGCTATGAATAAATATGTCTTCAAAGCAGAATGTTATCGTCTACATGCACCTTATCTTGGTCACCTTATCTACTACTTTGTTTTCCTTTAACATTTATAAAGATGGAGAAATGAAGGGGATTAGACTAAGTATGCTGAGTGAATTATATTAACAGCAGTATGGTGTTGACAAGTAATTAAATTTCAATTATAATCTATACAACCTAAGATTTTTGTTTACTTATGTTCAATGGGATACGCAGTTAGTACAATATAAGGTAATAACCTATAGTACATATAAATTCAATAGTGATCTATTAGGATTTTCGCACGAAGGTTTGAACATCTAGAAACCGAGTAATCCTAGTAATAAACTGAGTGTATAGTCTTGAAAATGAACCGCCTAACTATTTATTGAGTTGAAATTATCAATGTTAAACCGCTCAAACCATATACACACACTAAGCATACTTTGCAATGCCTAAGCATGCGTGGAGTATGCAACCTCGACTATCTACGGCCTACCAAAGCATTCGCGTAATTTTCTCAATAGTAAATGTGTCATATGCTATACACCGCACTATAATAACTCGCACCTCCAAATGCACCGATCCAAAGCCCAATATGCCAATTAAACTTGCAACGTCCTAAGTTGTATGAATTGTTAGGTTCCTATACTTAATTCCATCTACCGTAAGATCTAAAAGTGTAGGATATTCTTAAAATTATATTCACCATGTATCATTCAAATGATAAAAACCAATATTTTGTTCCTCTTGGTATGGCGTGGGTTCAAGTACCATCTTGGGCTTTGGATTGATGTGTCTAAAGGTGTGGGTTGTTACAAGTAATCAAATTTGAATTAGTGCCCAAGGCCTCCCGGTCACTCCTCCAAAACTTGCTAGTGAAAAGCTGATCTTGATCATTAACAATACTAGAAGGAACTCCATGCAAACAAACTATCACCCTCATGTATATGGTGGCCATTGATGCAGCTTTCCTCTACTCCTAGTCGGACCAAAATGAGCGCATTTGATCGGTTGATCGAATATGATTCAAACACTTTCATTGTAGCTCACCAACAAAATCTATGGAGATACTCTACCATATCCACTACAGAATATCCAAAGGCTGCAATAATCCAACAGGCTTATTCTACTCTGCCTTTAAAATCTAACAAGTTATGGACTTGGAAACAAAATCCGCTGCATGCATTTTCAAACTAAACCGGTAAAACATCCTCTTCATATCATGCTACATTTTATCACCACCGAGATGAATAGTCATCCTAGAATGATGGAACTCTTCTAGTACCATGTCAACTAACTCCTTAATAAGCGGAATACATGACCTACCATCTCTTAGTAACAGTCCAAATGACTCGAACGCACTTCTTGTCCAACTTATCAAAATGCCCATCAAATTTGCATCTTTCTTCCGACTCGAAGCAATGTACGCCATTAGTGAAGGCTAAACATCTGGAGCTGCCAATAGCCCCAGTGTAAGGCCTGATGATGGTCGAAAAACAAATGTTGAAATGAACTCCAAGTGCTTCCATTCTAGAAAAATAAAGCCCAACATTGCGTGCTTCCTACTCAAGGCATCGGATAAAACATTACCTTCGCCTGGAGTATATGAGATATTGAAATCACAAAACATTACCATCTTTCTTCCTTCGTTTACTTCTCTACATAAATCTACTCTTGGGTGTTTGCGACCAATTTGGTTGCAAATATTTTGGTGCTTTTACCGAGAAGCTGATTCTCGACTTGATAGGATCCCCTTTGTTGCTATTGGATTGGATAAATCCTCCAAAGGATATCCATAGTTATCTTCATAGAGTTGCTTATAATACTCATATTTGGAGGAATCTAAAGCAAGGAGATTGGTAATGGTGAAACATACTAGATCTACTTCTCATAACATGGGTGAAAATGAGACTGCTAGCATTCAGCAAGGGACCCAAGAAATTAACAAACAAATGTGAATGCTGATCCGGTTGAAATTCAAATTCCCGCTAATTTTATTACCAGAATTGAATTCCATAATCTAATGAGAGAGTTGATGGAAATACATCAGTAAGTAAATCAGAAAATTCAAACTAATGTCAGCTTGATAAACAAAATTACTCAACAACAGCGTGGGAAAGAAAGGAGGGAACCCACTCCTTATTCAGCATCGGAAATTTCTAGCTCATTAGATGAATATCATAGGCATAACAGGATCGAAGAAAATCATGTAGAAACACCAAATTGTTGCCTGGAAGACCATCGTAGTCTGCCGGATCAATCAGTGCCGATCCCTCCTCTAGAGGAGGGATTCTCCACACATACTTGAGGTTCATGCTGGAACTATTTCCACAAGTTTGGATGACGAAGTTTGACTGAATGTTAACCATTTACCTCCCTAGAGCAATGACGGAATGAATGAACAAGATGCGTATCGAGAAGATGGTGAACGAAGAAGGCATGAAACGGCCCGTAGGCATGGACTGGACCATTAACATGAGGTGGAGCTCGACTACCGCTTGACACCACCCATCCAAACATCGGACTTATTGGCAATTGTCAGACAATTAGTGAGGGAGAGCCAAGGCTTAACCAATGCTGATGGGGGAATCTCAAGATGTCATACCCTGTTTACTGATAGTGTATTACATGCACAGTACCTAAGGAAGTTCAACATGCCATCGATGCCCGCTTATGAGAGAAAAATTGACCCCAGGCAGCACATCATGAGATGTGAATGGTTGATGGATTTTGTGCGGGCTGATGATGTGAATAAGTGTAGATGTTATCCCATGCCTTATTTTGGAATAGCAACGATGTGGTTCACGAGACTACCACCGTGATTAATTTCTAGATTCAATGAGTTGGCAAGCAAGTTTGTGGAGCAATTTCGGATGCATGCGACTCGTCCTAAAGACATGATGTCCCTTTCTAGCATGATTCAAGCTCCAGGAGAGTCATTGAAAGATTATTTGGAAAGATTGCATACAGCTGTTACAGAGATCAGCAATCTAAATGACCATGCGATACTTATGGCCGTGACGAGAGGGATTGACCCGGAGTCTGAGTTTGGCGATTGGTTGGCTGGTAAACTGCTTGCTACGTTGAACCGCTTCTATTGGAAAGCAGCTCTGTTTCTAAGAAAGGTGGAAGCTAGGTCCTCCAGAAAAAATAATGTTGCGGAACCTAGTGGAGAAGCAGTATAGAGTTTGCAGTAAAACAATCTGATGACAGTTCTAGGAAAGTCCAAGGGAACGTTAAGAATAAGCCGAATCAGCAAAAGAGAGGCAGGGATAGAAACCGAGAACGAAAGAGGGATTCTAGAAGGTTGAAGCCTAGGATTGCGATGTCGCCACTGAATGCATCCCTGGAGAATACCTATTTTATCTACTTGCAACACCATGCAGTAAAGAAAGCCACCTCCAAAAGAGTCAATAGAGAAGCAAAAGCGGACCGGAAATATTGTCGGTTTCACGAGTGTTATGGGCATAACACAAATGAATGCAGGCATCTCTAGGATGTTATAGAAAACCTGGTTCGAGAAAAGAAGTTATACAGTTTGTGAAAGCCCCACAGGATGGCGGGCAAGGGACTTCTGACCCTATAAATACCCATGCCAACTCCTATCCTTAATTCACATAAGGATGAAGAGCCTGTGCGGACTAGTGGAAAACCGGTGATAAATACAATAGTCGGAGGACACACCTGATGGATAGGAGTTGGCAAGAGATAGAGTGCTACGCTAGCGTAATTAGGCATGTGAATTTGGAATGTTGTTCGAATATGGAAGACGAAGCTCTGACGAAGCAGCAACATACTATGGAAGATGATATTTGAAAGTGACCAAGGATTGTATAATATGAAATATTAACTAAATTATTTACCTATGTGGAATATAAATATAAAAAGTAAAATAATAAAGTAAATGACGCCAAAGATTTTTATACTGGTTCGAACTTCTCATTCTACGTCCTTTCCCAGACTCCTTCTGGAATGTAACTATCAACCCTCACTTAACTCGGAGGAATAAGTATTACGCCACCTGAGCAACCGAATAGTACTTCAACTGTCTAACCAACATAATAGGACTTCAACTGCCTGAGCAACCAAACAGGACTTCAACCGCCTGAGCAACCAATAAGGACATCCAATACAAACAGTAAACTTGTTTCTGACTGAGTATACTCTTGAATAGCACTGATAAGTCAATAACGTACACCCTTTCTATAATCTTCTTCTTAGGGGTATTCGTGCAGTTTGTGAAGATAAGAAGTTTATTAAATCACTAATGAAGTTTGCTTAAATGTACAAGTGATTAGAGCAAAATATTGAATGCAAGTGGCAAGACAGTTTAGACAATAAGAATGACAATTAGAATCAAAATTGGTGATCAAAACAATTGATTTCATGGCTATATATAGTGCTTAAGTGTTGCAATTTATCATGAAAAGAGATGATCAAAAGATAGAGAAACAACTCTTGAATAAAGGGTTGTTTCTGTTCGATGAAGTGAAGTGTATTTTCATAAATATAGTCGTTATGCAATTTTAGTCGACTGAACAAAAGAATTCAGGCAGTTAAAATATAAAAAATTTGAATCAGAGGGGAAATATTAAAAAACACCATATTCAGTCAACAGAATTGGGTAGTTTAGACGATTGAATATTCATATCTGATTGTGCATGTGCACATATATTTAGTCGACTGAACTGCCTAATTTAGTCAGCTGAATATCATGTTTTGTGCTATAATGAAGTGTTTTTCAAAAATCCTTTGTTCACAAACTTGTGCAGTAAAAATCTTGGCATATGAAACATGATTTGAAAATTTTTTAAGTAGTGTACGTGTATGTACCACTTTGTAGATATTTCAACAAAAATTAACTATACGATCTAGACCATAGACAAACCATAGACAATATTGATGCTTTTATCCGAATTCTAGTCTGCAATCTATTACCAAGTAGAATAGTATCTTCTCCTACAAATATGGTTAGTTCATATACTATATAGTTGTCATGATCAAACCATCAAAATACGCGGTTCTAACATTCTCTCCCTTTTTGATAATGACAATTATGTAAGTTTGGAAATCTATAAAAGCTATTTAGTCCCTGTGAATGAATATTCCTCCTATCAAACAATTTCTCCCCTTTGTCATCAACAAAAAGGATCAAATAGATAATATGAGAAATATAGGCATATAAGCATAGAAATTAACATATATCGTAGGGAAAGTAAACGAACTTTGCACCATAGATAAATAAACATGAGAATGGAATTCAAATAACAATGTCATATAACAATATCAAAATATAACAAGCGTACATAAAATAATGTCTTAAATAACATGATAAGATGAGCATAAGTAAATAAATACAAGACTTCCTTACTATCTAAAGCTTCTTCTTCCTTTTCTTCTTCGGAGGTAGACCATGTAAAAGGTGCGTGGTTTTCGACAATAATAGTAGAGGTAGAGCCGATACATGATAGTTTTCCTAAATTTTGTTTAAGAAACCCTTTATGGAATTAAGATTCTTATTTGTTTTGAAGACATTCTTCTCAACAGTTTCCAATCATCGTCTAAGCTTACTTTGATTGCTAGAGAGTGTAATAAGCACTTGCTTTGGAGTAATGTCACTAGGGATCTCATGAATCTCATCCTCGTCTCCTTCTTCTTGGCGGGGAGGTTGCGAGGACGAAGATGCGATATTAGTATCCCTTGGTTGAGGAATACCTTGACCATGGTTTGCCGCCCATTGTTGGAAGCTTATTATTTGTTGAGATTTCAGACGTTTTGGAAGACCCATAAGACTTAGAGCTTCGAGTTGAGTTCTCCCATGGTGATGTAATCCGCATTGGGTAAAGGAACCCCGAAGTTTTGAAGAATCCATATGATGTAGGCTCCATGGTGGATGGTTTTATTTTTTCTTTTATGGTTAACAGTGAGAACTCCACTAAAATGATATTTGTCCAATTTACTATTTGGGATGAGTAAATGGCATAGAGGGCTTGAAAATCCCTCTTGTATACTTTCCCGTAGCTACCGGTATGAGGTTGAAGTGATCGAATGAGAGCTCAGTGAAGAATACGTACCTTTGGACATAAGGCATTGGATTTCAAGATCGTCAAATCATCCAATAGAAACCGATGAGAAACTTTATCTTGGTTATACATGTCTACTTCGATATTATCGATATCTAATCCTTTGGATGGACATTGCAAAATATGGCTAAGTCATTGTAGAGGGAGATAAATTTTAATGTCGCAAACCAAAGTCCAAATACGACCTCCTGACTGCGTGGATCTTGGTGATCTAGGTTCAAATTGGTGAAAAATAACTTAATCAAGAGAGGATAAATTTTGACATTATTTGAGTCATGCCCAATAAGTGATCAATACCACTAGCTTCAACAAGCTCTTGGATAGCATATCCATTAAAATCAGCAAACTTGACGAAGGCCCCTATAAAAATTCGAGAGTTTTTCAAAGAATTTAATCGTGTTACTAACATCTCGTTGTGAAGCCAAAAGCGGATTTGGCTTTCGGAAGGACCAGCAGTAGATTCACGAGCATGTTTGGTTTGGGGTGTCATTGATTTAAATGGATTTGGTGAAAAATTTGGATTAATTATTTTTGTATTGGAGGCTAGGGTTTCTACTAAAGTAAAGTAGTCTGGGTATATGGTAAATGAGAAAGAAGGGTGAGTTAAGAAGTGGTCGGGAAAAAAGGTGTATTGGAAAATGTGTATATGTTTTTTAAAAAATAGAGAATATACGGGCCACTCGACTGAATTAAGGACCTTAGTCGACTAGTAAGCAGGGTTTCGCATGTCGCAAGTTTGTAGTGCAAAACGTTGAAATTCATTTGACTGTTTTTAGGGAGGCAATCGACTAGTTTCGGAGTTGAATTTCAAAAATTAGAAGATTCATTCGACTGAAGTGTTGATTCGGTCGATTGGGTTGCAGAGAAAACTAACCTGCCTATTTACAATTCATTTTGGGAGGTATTCAGTCGATTGGTTCGGGTAGTTCAGTTGATTGTATTTAGTATAAAATTTATAAGTTAGTTTGGATATTCAGTCGACTGTATGCCCTATGCCAATCTACTGAATCTTTTGTTTTTTGCGGAGTTTTTCCTTTTATCCAATCTTTCTTTAATTTAATTTAAATTATATACGTGTTTGTACGTTTTATGGGTATAATATAATGTCAATCATAAAAGTATAATCATTATTTCAAAAAACAATACATATTCAAATTACAATATTAATTTTTACGAAAAAAGATTTTAGTTTCCAGAATTTTCGAATCATCCGAGTGTGGTTCAACCTTAATGATTTCTTCTGATGGATGGATAAAAAACCATGCATTACCACGTTTCTAAGAGTTCGACGACACTTGAGGACATTGAGGGCTACGTTCCCAAGAGTTTAGTGATACTTAATAACATTGCAGAGAAGGTTGGTGCACACATTGCTTAGAAGATGATTCACAAAACTTTAGAGAAAATTGTTCTAGGAAGCTTAAACATTTTGCATTGACTTTTTGTTCGTAGTACATTTTGCGTTGAAGTTCTAATGTTACCCGTTGATAGTGGTGGATATCATCAATCTTTTCTTTTGTCGACGGGGAACCAAAACCCAATTTTTATTTAGCTATCTTTTCTTTTAGTGTATACCCAGTGTGATAATTCGGTGAAGGAGTAATCTTAACTGGAATACATACCGGAGTTGGATTGTTTAAGGAATATGTGGTTGGAATGCTAAAAACAACTGATGTTGGTTTGAGTCTTCGTGTGATGACATTGTGGTGTTTTATTATTCGAAAATTAATTGAGCTAAATAGTTTTTTAAATGAATGAGGATTGAAAATGAAAATTGATGTATATATATACACTAATTTTTTTTACAATTTACTAGTTTTTAGCGTTTGAGATAAAAAAATGTTTAAAGAATCTCGACCAAGTAAAAATATAAGGTAAGAAAAGTAAGAATTAATGACCGTAAGTTAATTTAAGTGAAAGTGACTAAGGATCGTATAATATGGAATATTAACCAAATTATTTCCCTGTGCGAAATATATATATAAAGTAAAATAATAAAGTAAATGACACCAAAGATTTTTATACTGGTTCGAACTTTTCGTTCTATATCCGTCCCAAACTCCTTTTGGAATTTAACTATCAACCCTCACTTAACTCGAAGGAATAGGTATTACACTTCCTGAGCAACTGAATAGGACTTCAACTACCTAAGCAACAAAATAGGACTTCAACTGCCTGAGCAATCGAATAGGACTTCAACCGCCTGACCAACCGAACAGAATTTCCAATACAAATAGTAAACTTGTTTCTGACTAAGTATGCTCTTGATTAGCACTAATAAGTCAATAATCTATACACTTCCTACAATCTTCTCCTTTGTGGTAATCACGTAATTTGTGAAGATAAGAAGTTTCCTAAATCACTAATGAAGTTTTCTTGAATGACAAGTGATTAGAGCAAAAAATATTGAATGCAAATGGTAAGATAGTTTAGACAATAAGAATGAGAATTAGAATCAGAATTGGTGATTAAGATAATTGATTTCATGACTATATATAGTGTTCAAATGCTGCAACTTATTTGAAAAGAGATGATCAAAAGATAGAGAAACAACTATTGAATAAAGGGTTGTTTCTGTTCGATAATGTGAAGTGTATTTTCATAAATATAGCCGTTATGCAATTTTAGTCGACTGAACAAAAGAATTCAGCCAGCTGAAATATAAAGAATTTGATTCAGGGGGGAAATATTACAAACACCAAATTCAATCAACAAAATTGTGTAATTCAGACGAATGAAGATTCATATCTGATTGTGCATGTGCATAGATATTTAGTCGAACTAAACTGCCTAATTTAGTCGGCTGAATATCATGTTTTGTTCCATATTGAAGTGTTTTTCAAAAATCCTTTGTTCGTGAACTTGTGTAGTAAAAATCTTAGCATATGAAACATGATTTGAATATCACTTTGGAGAGATTTCAACAATAATTAACTATACGACCTAGACCATAGACAAACCATAGACAATATTGATGCTTTTATCCGAATTCTAGTCTGCAATCTATTGTCGAGTAGAATAGTACCTTCTCCTGCAAATATGGTTAGTTCATATAATATATAGTTGTCATAATCAAACCATCAAATACGTGGTTCTAATATTCTCCCTCTTTATGATAATGACAACAATGTAAGTTTGAAAATTTATAAAAGCTATTTAGTTCCCATGAATGAATATTCCCCGTACCAAACATTTTTCTTCCCTTTTGTCATCGACAAAAAGGAACAAATAGATAATATGAGAAATATAGACATATAGGCATGGAAATTAACATATATCGTAAGGAAAGTAAACAAACTTAGCATCATAGATAAATAAACATGAGAATGGAATTCAAATAAAATGTCACATAACAATATCAAAATATAACAAGCATACATAAAATAATGTCTCAAATAACATGATAAGATGAGCATAAGTAAATAAGCACTAGACTTCCTCATTATCTAAAGCTTCTTCTTCCTTTTCTTCTTCGAAGGTCGACCATGTAAAAGGTGTGGGGTTTTCGACAATACCAGTAGAGATTGAGCCGGTACATGATAATTTTCCCAAATTTTGTTTAAGAAACCCATTATGGAATTAAGCTTCTTATTTGTTTTAAAGACATTCTTCTCAACGGTTGCTAATCGTCGTCCAAGCTTACTTTGATTGCTAGAGAGCATAATAAGCGCTTGCTTTGGAGAAATGCCACTAGGGAGCTTATGAATCTCATCCTCATCTCCTTCTTCTTAGCGGGGAGGTTGCGAGGATGAAGATGCGATATTAGTATCCCTTGGTTGAGGAATACCTTGAGCATGATTTGCCGCCCATTGTTGGAAGGTTATTATTTGTTGAGATTTCAGACGTTTTGGAAGAACCATAAGACTTAGAGCTTCAAGTTGAGTTCTCCAATAGTGATGTAATCCGCATTAGGTAACGGAACCCTGAAGTTTTGAAGAATCCACATGATGTAGGCTCTATAGTGGATGGTTTAATAGTTTCTTTTATGGTTATCAGTAAGAACTCCACTAAAATGATATTTGCCCAATTTACTATTTGGGATGAGTAAATGGCATAAAGGGCATGGAAATCCCTCTTGTATACTTTCTCGTAGCTACCAGTACGAGGTTGAAGTGATCGAATGAGAGCTCAGTGAAGAATATGTACCTTTCGATATAAGGCACTGGATTTCAAGATCGTCAAATCATCTAATAGAAACCGATGAGAAACTTTGTCTTGGTTATACATGTCTACTTCGATATTATTGATATCCAATCCTTTGGATGGACATTGAAAAATATGGCCAAGTCGTTGTAGTGGGAGATAAATTTTAACGCCGTAGACCAAAGTCCAAATACAACCATCCTTGTTGCGTGGATCTTGGTGATCTAGGTTCGAATTGGCGAAAAATAACTTAATCAAGAGAGGATAAATTTTGACATTATTTGAGTCATACCCAGTAAGGTATCAATACTACTAGCTTTGGCAAGCTCTCGGATAGCATATCCATTAAAATCAGTAAACTGGACGAAGGCTCCTACAAAAATTTAGGAGTTTTTCATAGAACTGAATCGTGTTACTGTCCTCTCGTTTTGAAGCCAAAAGCGGATTTGGCTTTAGGAAGGACCAACAGTAGATTCACAGGCACATTTGGTTTGGGGTGTTATTGATTTGAATGGATTTGGTGAAAAATTTGGATTATTTTTTTGTAGTGGAGGCTAGGGTTTCTATTGAAGTAAAGAAGTATGGGTATATGGTAAATGAGAAAGAAGGGTGAGTTAAGAAGTGGTCGGGAAAAAAGGTGTATTGGAAAATGTGTATGGGCCTTTTAGAAAATAGAAAATACACATGCCACTCGACTAAATTGGGGACCTCAGTCGACTGGTATGCAGGGTTTTGCATATCGCAAGTTTACAGTGCAAAATGTTGAAATTCAGTCGACTGATTTTAGGGAGGCATTCGACTAGTTTCTAAGTGGAATTTCAAAAATTAGAAGATTCATTTGACTGAAGTGTTGATTCGGTCGATTGGGTTGCAGAGAAAACTAACCTGCCTGTTTACAGTTCATTTTGGGGGGTATTCAGTCGACTGGTTCGGGTAGTTCAGTTGATTGTATTTAGTATAAAATTTATAAGTTAGTTTGAATATTTAGTCGACTGTATGCCCTAAGCCAATCGACTGAATCTATTGTTTTTTGCGGAGTTTTTCCATTTATCCATTCTTTCTTTAATTTAATTTAAATTATATATGTGTTTGTATGTTTTCTGGGTATAATATAATGTCAATCACAAAAGTATAATCATTGTTTCAAAAAACAATACATATTCAAATTACAATATTAATTTTTATGAAAAAAATATTTTAGTTTCCAGAATTTTCGAATCATCCGAGTATGGTTCAACCTTAATGATTTCTTCTAATGGATGGATAAAAGACCATGCATTACCACGTTCCTAAGAGTTCAGCGACACTTGAGGACATTGAAGGCTACGTTCCCAAGAGTTTGGTCATACTTAGTGACATTGCGAAGAAGGTTGGTGCGCACATTGCTTAGAAGATGATTCACAAAACTTTAGAGTAAATTTTTCTAGGAAGCTTAAATATTTTGCATTGACTTTTTGTTCGTAGTACATTTTGCGTTGAAGTTCTAATGTTACCCGTTGATAGTGGTGGATATCATCAATCTTTTCTTTTGTCGACGGGAACCGAAACCCAAGTTTCATTTAGCTATCTTTTCTTTTAGTGTATACCCAGTGTGATGATTCAGTGAAGGCGTAATCTTAACTGGAATATATACCGGAGTTGAATTATTTGAGGAATCGATGGTTGGAGTGCTAAAAACAATTGATGTTGGTTTGAGTCTTCATGTGACGATTGGGTTGCATAGAAAACTAATCTGCCTATTTACAGTTCATTTTGGGGGGTATTCAGTCGACTGGTTCGGGTAGTTCAGTTGATTGTATTTAGTATAAAATTTATAAATTAGTTTGAATATTCAGTCGACTGTATGCCCTATGCCAATCGACTGAATCTAATGTTTTTTGTAGAGTTTTTCCTTTTATCCAATCTTTCTTCAATTTAATTTAAATTATATATATGTTTGTATGTTTTTTGGATATAATATAATGTCAATCATAAAAGTATAATCATTATTTCAAAAAACAATACGTATTCAAATTACAATATTAATTTTTATGAAAAAATATTTTAGTTTCCATAATTTTCGAACCATCCAAGTGTGGTTCAACCTTAATGATTTCTTCTAATGAATGGATAGGAGACCATGTATTACCATGTTCTTAAGAGTTCGGCGACACTTGAGGACATTGAGGGTTGCGTTCCCAAGAGTTTGGTGACACTTAAGGACATTGCGAAGAAGGTAGTTGCACACATTTCTTAGAAGATGATTCACAAAACTATAGAGAAAATTGTTCTAGGAATCTTAAACATTTTGCATGAGGAATTTTTGTTCGTAGTACATTTTGCGTTGAAATTCTAATGCTTCCGTTGATAGTGGTGGATATCGTCAATCTTTTCTTTGTCGACAGGGAGCCAAAATTTAAGTTTCTTTTAGCTCTCTTTCCTTTTGGCGTGTACCCAGTGTGATGATTTGCTGAAGGCATAATCTTAACTGGAATATATACCAGAGTTGAATTGTTTGAGGAATCGGAGGTTGGAGTGCTAAAAACAGTTGATGATTGGTTTGAGTCTTCGTGTGATGACAGATGTTTTATTATTTTAAAATTGATTGAGCTGAATAGTTTTGTTTAAATGAATGAGGATTGAAAATGAAAATTGATGTATATATATACTATTGTTTTTTTTAAATTTACTAGTTTTTAGTGTTTGAGATAAAAAATATTTGAAGAATCTAGGCTAAGTAATAATGTGAGGTAAGAAAGAGTAAGAATTAATGACCGTAAGTTAAATTTTAGTGAAAGTGACTAAGGATCGTATAATGTGGAATATTAACTAAACTATTTCCTTGTGCGCAATATATATATATATATATATATATATATATATATATATATATATATATATAAGTAAAATAATAAAGTAAATGACACTGGAGATTTTTATACTGGTTCGAACTTTTCGTTCTATGTACAGTCCCAGACTTTTGGAATTTAACTATCAACCCATACTTAACCGAAAGGAATAGGTATTACACTGCCTGAGTAACTGAACAGGGCTTCTACCGCATAAGCAATAGAATAGGACTTCAACTGCATGAGCAATCGAACAGGACTTCAACCGCCTGAGCAACTGAATAGGATTTTCAATACAAATAGTAAACTTGTTTCTGACTAAATATGCTCTTGAATAGCACTAATAAGTCAATAATGTACGCCCTTCCTATAATCTTCTCCTTTGTGGTAATCATGTAGTTTGTGAAGATAAGAAATTTATTAAATCACCAATGAAGTTTGCTTGAATGTACAAGTGATTAGAGCAAAATGTTGAATGCAAATGGCAAGATAGTTTAGACAATAAGAATGAGAATTAGAATCAGAATTGGTGATTAAAATAATTGATTTCATGGCTATATATAGTGTTTAAGTGTTGCAACTTATCGTGAAATGAGATGATCAAAAGATAGAGAAACAACTCTTGAAAAAAGATTTGTTTCTGTTCGATGAAGTGAAGTGTATTTTTAGTAGCCGTTATGCAATACCAGTCGACTGTAAAAAAGACTTCAGCCAGCTGAAATATAAAAAATTTGAATCAAAGGGGAAATAGTACAAAAAAACACCATATTCATTCAATAGAATTAGGTAGTTCTGTCGATTAAATATTCATATATGATTGTGCATGTGCAGAGATATTCAATCGATAGAACTGCCTAATTTAGTCAGCTAAATATCATGTTTTTTGCCACATTGAAGCGTTTTTCAAAAATCCTTTGTTTGTGAACTTTTGTAGTAAAAATCTTGGCATATGAAACATGATTTGAAAAGATTTTTAAGTTATACGTGTATATGCCACTTTAGAAGGATTTCAAAAAAATTAATTATACCACCTAGACCATAGACAAACCATAGACAATATTGAAGCTTCTATCAAAATTCTGGTCTGCAATCTACTATCTAGTAGAATAGTATCTTCTCCTACAAATATGGTTAGTTCACACAGTATTTACTCATATAGTCGTCATGATCAAAACATCAAACTAGAGGGTTCTAACAATGTTGTGTTTAGGAACAGAGATGCAGATAAGGTGGAGGCTCGAACAATCGAGTCGATGGTCATTTTAGCTATGATTGGTCCTGTATTGGTGAGAAGGATTTTCATCGATTTTGGAAGTTCAGTGAATATAATATTCAAAAAGGTATATGATCAGATGAGAATGGAAGCCAAAGATTTGAAACCGTCTAAAGCTCATATACATGGTTTTAATAGCATTGCGACCGAAGTTGTTGGTTATGTGGAATTACCTGTTAAATTCAGAGAAGGTGAACGAAGGAGAGTGCAAATTTTACCATTTATTATTTTGGATGTTGACTCTCTGTACAATGTTTTTCTTGGCCGAATGGCCCTAGCTGAATTTTGGGTAGTTCTTGCCCCATGGTGTTTGATTCTTAAGTTTTTGATAGACCATGGTGTAGGAGTCGTTCATGGCCATTAGGCGACTGGACGTGCCTGTTATGTAGCTGAGTTGAGGGAGGCTCGGCCTAAAGAAAAAGGTAAGGGTGTTGTAACATTCCTGTCTTAAATCAAATTCAGATTGGTAATTAATTTAATTATTGAAATTTAATTGTGAATTAATTCGGTATTTTCCAAATTTAAATAGATATTTGTTTGTTTATTAGTAAATATATATATATATATATATGATTTAAAATAGAATTTCTAATTGAAGATTCGGAGAATAAATATTTTGAATAGTATATTAATTATAAACTTAATTGAGGATTAATTTGAAAATGTAGGAACAAAATATATATATAAGATTTTTAAGTAAAGGACTTGATTCGGAAAATAAATAGATGATGAATGGAAAATAAAAATATATTTATAAAAAGGTATTTGATTGTTTATTCATTTATAAACACAAATGATTTTCAAAGCAATTGTTTAAAGCTAAATCCTATAATATACATATGCGTGTTTATTTATTTAAAAAGAATAATAACTTGAACTTGAAAATTTAAAACAAAGATAAATACCAAGCTTTAATTAATAAATATCTTTGAAATTAATAAGATAATAAAGTTGTTTTCCAATTTTAATGTATATGAGTATACATGTTTGTTTATTTATAAATATTTATTTGAAAGTATAACAGTTTGAAAATGAATAAAAATATTTAATATTTTCTTTTAAAATAATATGTATACATACATAAATACATTTCATAATTTGTAATAAAACAAGGTTTAAAATAAAATTTATAAATTGAGTAAAGTTAAGGAATTAAACACAATTTAAACACATTTGACAAATGCTTAACCAGTAATAATGATTTTTAACAAGTGTAAGAAGTAAAATAATATAACTTACAAGTGTTCACAAATTAAACAAGTGGCATTTTATTTTATATTGAATTTATGAAGACATGTATTAGAGGAAAAAAATAAACCAGGCCTTATTATTTTTCACTTCTCAATGCTTCTCTCAATTTTCTCCTAAACTAAAACAAGAGAAAAGAATCAGTTTTCAAACTGTTTTAGCCTGGAAAAGAAATCAAAGTAAAATCAGACCTGAAATCAAGCAAAGATCAAAGTTCAACATAAACTTAAATCAATATCCAACAAAGTGCAGATTCAATTCAACAATCTGAGATCAGATTCAACTAAGATCAGATCAACTCAGTAACAACACACAACAAAAGTAGCAGATATGCAAAAAAAATCTGTTTTCAAAAATATTCAAGCCTGGAAATATACTCAAATAAGTAAAGATCTTCAACCTGGAAGCAGTTTAAACCTGAAGCAATTAAGGATTCAAGTTAAGAATCAAATAAAAATCCAAAAAACTTCTGGCTGGAAGCTTTAAACAAATCAAAGCATGCAAGTTCCAAGCTCAAATTCTTCTTTGCTTCTCTGTTTTCAAACTGTCAGGTGAGCAAACTCTCTTGTATGTGCTTATATGCTTTGATACTATGGTTGACACCTGAAGTACGGTTGTTTTAGAATGCTTACATATTGAATATATATATTTACAGGTGTGCATGTCTGAATATATAGGTGATGTGTGCATGTTTGTTTACAGGGACATATCTCTCTGTTTAAAACAATTTACAGGCTTAATCCATTTTGATAATCTAAATTCTCATTATACAATCAGTAATAGGTTAGGATCCTTGAAGATGAAAGGTGAATTAGGATGTAATATTGTTTTTAAAAATCATTTCAGGTGTTTGTACTTGGTAATTTTTCTAAAACTATATTTACAGTAAGGCTTTGGAATAAAACAGGAAAATTTAATGTTTTAATTTCATAATTCGATTACATAACCAATTTCGATTTGTAAAATGATGATTTCTGAGAATTTTTTCAAGATTTTTAGTTTCGTAAATCGTGAGAAATTGTGCGTTGAACAGAAATTGTATTTTCGTAAAACTCTGATAACCAACGTCGAACTACGGGTCGTGCTCAACATCGATAGCAGCCTGGTGGATGTTGATCAATGAACAAATAGTTAGGGGATTTATAATTCTTTGTGGCGATGGAGTGACATGGATTTAGGGTTTAACAACCTAATTTGTTCGACAATGTTCGCGGGGGGAGCTCACCGTCGTTGAGGAAATTGTGGTGATCGGACCATGGGGAGGAGGTTCGTGGGTTGTCGGAGCAACTCTAGTCGAAGTGTCTTGGTTAAAGGTGGTCGAGATCATCGGCATCGAGGCTAATTGTGATGATCTGTGAATGTTCCAGGAGTTGCTTATTCTTCTCATTTTCGATTTGGGGTCGGAATTCAATTCTTGGGTGTTAACGATGCTTGGGGGTATGATCGATGATGTGTTGATGGTCAGGGAGATGGTCGGAGTAACTCTGATCACATGTGCAGGTGCACGGTGCATATTTGTGCCTGGTTATTCGAGATGTTGGGGAAGAAGCATTATTCTCGAGAAGTTTGAGATTTTGCTCGAGTGAATGCTAGGGGAAAATGCGTGTGGGATCGCGTATCAGTTTAAACATTTTGAAATTTAAAACAAAACAGTGTTTAAAAAGAAAAATAGAAAACCGAAGTCACACTCGGGAAGAGGAATGCAAGGCTCGAAGTAGTTCTCAGGGTAGTTAGTCTGGAATCAGGTTTTAAATCATATCAAGATTTGAAAATTTAAAAAGGTAATTTTGTTCATGATTTTAAAACCCGATGATTAGATCTTGTCAACGGGTTTAGAAGAGACAAAGAATGCAGGTTTTAAGTGAAAGAAAAATTAGTAAACAAGTTTCCCAAAATTTAAGCAAAATAAATTTTCAAAGTGAATAAGAATTTTTTATATAAAAAAAAATAAAAGGTAAAAGAAAGGGAGTAAGTTTTCAAAAGTAAATTTGTTAAACAAATTCTCAAAACAAATTATAAACCAGGTTTTCCAAAGAAAAATTATTAAACAAGTTTTAAACAAATTTCAAGATTTAACTTTTAAGTTAAAATGCTTTTAAAAAATTTCTTTGGCTTTAATAATTTAATATTGGGTTAATCATCTAGTTAATAGTTTTAGAATAATTACTCAATATAATTAATTAAGGTGTAAATTAATTAATAATTAAAGGGTTAATTTGTTGTTGTGATTAATTAAGAAAGATTAGTTAATTAGAGAATAATTAACTAAGAATTAATTAACTAATGTAATTAACTTAAAGTTAATTTACTTATGTGATTAACTAAGGGTAGTTAATTACTTACTTCATTACAAGAGGTTAATTCATGGTTGAAGTTGATTGAGTGATTAGGGATAATCACTTATTATAATTAATTAAGTATAATTAAATAAATGGTGATTAATTAAGGGTTAATTAACTTAATTATTAATTAATTAAAGGTAATTAATTAAAGAATAATTAAATAATTAAATAATGAAGGGTTAATTATTTAATGATTAAAGATGGATTTGTTTATTAATTAAAGTTGATTTATTAATAATTTAAAGGTTAATTAATAAATGATTAAAGGTTAATTAATGATTAAGGTTTGTAATTAATTAATTTGTTAATTAACCTGGAATAGCGATTAATCTGATTTCGATTAATCAGATGACAATTAATCTTACTTATGGATAACTGTATTCTATTGAATGCTGTGAATTGCTTGATATTTCTATTGTGTGATGTTTTGTAATATGAATTGTTTTAACTCAAGTTGTGATGAATGTAATTTATTTTATCTATGATAAATGTATATGATCTATCTGTGAACCCATGAATGGATGATAAGCGTTATAGGAGCATACCGCTTATCTATAAATGTTGTGTTTGAATCTATGATGATTGATGTTGTTGCACTATTGTGTGAAACCCTTGGACTATACCTTACACACACAAGTATGGATTGCACGAAGAAATTGGCTAAGTCGTATATTTTTGAAATGGTTTTATAGTTAGATTTTGAATCCAAATGGTTTCGGAAATTGAATTGGATTAAATATGAAATTTTTTTGAAGAAGAGTTTTGCAGATGAAAGTTATTTTAAATAACTTAATAAAGTTTTGAAATTAAAAAATTTGATTTGAATTTAAATCCAAGATTTGAAATTTGATTTCTATATTTGGAAATTATGGTTTAAAAAGGGTTATATAAGATATAAATGTGTTTATATGGGTGAGACAACCCGACTTTCTTATCACAGAAAATCGCATCATCTTGAAGAAAGAAAGGGATAGAAAAGAGAAAAGAGAGAGAAGAAAGAAGAAACAACATCAGAATCTCAACAGCGGAATGAATAAATTATATTAATAACATAAATATTACATAGTTTAAAACCATTATCAGAATTACACAGACTATACATCACATACAAGACAGTTATAAACACCTGTCTAGTTATACAACTCAATACAATACAAGGAACTACTCAGAGAAACCAACACAGCGGAACACTATATATAACTATAATAAAGAAGCCTCCTGCTCCATTACTCCTCCACAATTCGTCAAAGCTAACCTGAATCCCTTGGCTACTCGAAAAATTTGAGTACCCAAGAGTTTAAGAAAACAGAAGATAAACTCCGGGTCAAACATGGGTCTGGTGTGAGTAACAGGTTAAGGTTGCTTAACTTTTAAAAACCTTTTTGAAAAGAAAGGTATCACGTAAGACTTCCCACACTTAAACATGGAAAAAATTTTACCTTACGCTAACCAAAACATTTGATATGAAATTCGGTGATATTATAATAGGTCTAGGGTTTTCAAGTAAAATAGAAAATAGCCGAAATTGTTACATGTATTAAATTCCAGCTACTAGCCACAAAAGTAGGTAATACAATCAAAACCGAGGGCACTTATTGGATTTTGGATTCCATACAATGGCAGGGCTACCGGGGTACCGCCCGTCACAGTACGGGGCCTAGATCACCGTACCGAGGATCACTCCCAATCCCCTACAACACAAGGCCGGAACCATCCCTTATTGGACAGTCCCGAACAAGACAACCTTGATAGTTGGAGCTCAACAACTGTCCACACAGCCGAAATAAAAGAGTCCTCTAGACAGGGGAAAATCTCGTCCTACTTGGGCGTGACCCACTTAGCCTTGCTGCACCTCCCCTGTTTTAGCCATTCCCGGTTGATGAGGCTTGAGGATACGATTACCTTTATAGAACACATCACTTAGAATGCTCATCGTCCACCTGATGATGTTCTGAAAGCACTCAATCCATAAAAGTTTGTTCCGGGCTCGAACGAAACCGAAGGCATTATCTTGTTACACTCATTTTGGAATCACCCTTACAGTTAACGACGATAACCCTTGCACTCTGAATCTTTATCTTCACTTGAGATTCACGACCTACCGTTAATTTGGATCGATGGGGTTTTCGGATATCCAAATATGGAAACCCGATCCCGGTTTCATCGAAATTCAAAACGTGTCTTTTAAGGCCAAGTTGTTTTAAGGTTTAAAACAATTCAATTATCTATATATACACAGATAGATAATTCACAAACCACAATAGATAATCAACATTATCATAATAAACAGATGATCCACATTATCATTATAAACATATAATCCATACTGTCATCAAAATAGATAATCCATATTATCATCACAATGCAACCAAAGCATTCATATCACACCGCATTACTTGTCTCATTCTGAGATCACAAAGCATTCAAGGCAACCAACATTATTCATTCGTACATAAGCAAAGATTTACTTAATCACATCATCTATAATTAATTTAAAATGAATTAAATTAATTACCTCCATCTCTAATTAATTTAAAGTGAATTAAATTAATTACTTCATCTTAAAAATCTTGCTTACATAACCATTTAATCGATTACAAATCAATTTATTAATCATTTTAATTAATCACCTTAATTAATCACCCTTGATTAATTATTCTTAATTACATGCAAGTAATTATCCTTTAATTAATTTCACAAATTAATTATCCTTACCCCTTACAGTAATTAACCTTTAATTACTTCAATTAATTAATTAACTATAATTAATTACATTAATCCTTAATTAATTACATTAATTAATTACCTTTAATCACTTATCATTGATTTATTAATCTTAATTGATTAATCCTTAATTACATCATTAATTATATTAATTAATGATCCCTAATTACATTTTAAATTAATTACTTTATTAAAATTAATTACAGTAAGTAATTAATCTTAATTAAACCATAATTATTAATGACTCCTGATTAATCATATCCAGTAATTAACTAACCTTAATTACTTCATTAAATAAATTAATTATTCCTTAATTAATTTCTTAATTAACCCCTTGATTAATTACAAAGTAATTATACTCAAATTACTTCCATTCTTAAAACATCTTCAATTAATTACATCCTGTAATTACTATTAATTACTTCACTAAGTAATTTCCAATCCATTAATTACATTAAGTAATTATCATCAAATCATACAGTGTTTAAAATAAATTAAACTTAATTAATTAATTCAAACTAATCCCATTAAACTCAATTAATTACATTAAGTAATTATTATCAAATCACCTAGTGTTTAAATTAATTAAATTTAATTAATCAATTTAAATAATTACATTAAACTAAATTAATTACATTAAGTAATTAATTCCTTAATTACTTTCATTAAGTGGTTACACTTAAACAATTCACAACTGATTATCTTTAATTAATTAATCTAATTAATTATTAAAATTAATAACATTAATTAATTATTAAATAATCTCAAGTTAATGACCTTCATTAACCATTCTTTAATTACTTCCATTAAGTAATTATCTTAGATTAACCATTGTTAATTACAAATTAATTCGTCTTTAATTATACATTAATTAATCTCTAATTACTTAATTAATTAAGTGTTATCTGTAACTTAATTAATCCTTAATTATTTAATTAATTAACCTTGATTATAACTTAATTGCTTAATTAATAAATCTTAAATCATTAATTAATAATCTTTAATTATCTAATTAATTATCTTAATTACAAATTGATTAATTCTTAATCAATTATTAATTTATCCCTAATCATTAATTAATTAAATTAACTAATTATTCCCTAATTACCTCATTAATTTAATTAATTTCAAATCATTAAATCTTAATTAAAATTTTAAGATAAAAACATTTCTTAATTACGATTAAATTGTCATTAACAAATTTATTTGAAAACAAATTTACTTTTGAACTTGCTTTAACATTTCATTTCAAATATAAGATTTAAAATGAATATAATTTAACCTAACCAACTTTAAACAATTTAAAAACCTTTTTAAATTATATGGCAAAGAAGTACTTGTCTTATAAAAGAAAATTTATAAGTGTTTACACCAAATTCATTTTTGAGTTCAAATAATTTTCATTTTCACTGAACATACAAAGTTGTATAAATCTTTCAAATTTTAAAACTTCTTTTACTTCAAACTGAAATACAAATTTAAATCTTTGATTTCTTGAATTAAACTTCACTTTAAATCTTACTCACATTTTAAAACTTCAGTTTTAAAATTCCAGACTAATTACTATTTTAAAGTAGTTAATAATTCAAGTTTAAAACTTTATTTTTTTTTATTATTTGAAACTGAGATTTAAAACTAAACTTAAATTCTAAATTTCAAACTTGGATTTAAAATTAGGTTTAAACTTTTCTTTACATTAATAAACTTCAGTTTTTTTAAAAATAAATAAAACAAACAGTAAAGGTTTTGTTAAAACCTGTAGCACTCTTTAAACCCGAGACCATTCCCATATTGCTTCGAGTTCAAAGCCAACCTCCCCGAGCAGTCTACCCAACAACTTCGAGTCAAACCGAGATTTACTCGAGTGTCCTTCTCTGCTTCAAAACCCATCCAAACATCACCAGACAACTCACTTCACCGTGCATATGCACGGTGACTCCGGCCACCATTGATCATCAACGATGATCGCAACACACCAGAAATCCACTCTGCAACCCACCATGATCATCAATTCGTGCTTCAACCCTCGAATTCGAGTTCGAGAACCTTAAACCCAAACCAGGAAATACAAGAGCATCACAATCTCAAAACCTGTCAACGCTACGTTCTTGCAGCTCCGACCACCTGAAGGTCTAAATCTTCGGCATCGTCTTCCTCTACATCTCTACTACCATTACCCAAAACGTAGTTGAACTTGATCAACTCTATGAACCGTGGTTATCTATTCACCAAGCACAGCTAAAACTAGGGTTTAAAAAGAAATCTCATAGCTGCATCTTCCCCAATGATTTTCAACATCATCCAGAATTTTTCCAAGCATCTCTGATCTCCCCTTAACCATCAGGAAGAACCCCGACCCTTCCAGTCACATAGATCACCAGAAAATTCTAGTAATCCCATTCCAGTCAAAACTCAAACTGCACCATCATCTTATTTCTAAAAATCTTGATTCTTGATTTAAAAATCAAGTTTTAGTTAATGTATTCAATCTACAATACTGAATTTATAAATTATACAGTATGAATTTTGATTTATATCAGCATGCATTGATGTTTTAAATACTTCCAGAGACCATCAAGTTTTAATTTGACTTGATTAAATTTTTAAACTATAATTTACGTTAAATCAAACAACATTTGTTTAATAACCAGATCCTATCAATAACTAAGTTAAGAGGTAAAGGATTGAAAAGTGAGACTGGAAACAAACAGAGCACAAAATTCATATACACAGCATGCATACACATAAAATTCACATCAGACATTCATGCAATACACATTTTTTTTTCAAACATACCAGCATGCAACCAGATTTATTTTTAAATTTTTAAAGTTACTCACAGATTATGGAAGAAAGCAGAGCCTCAGATTGAAAAGCTTTTGAATTCTTTTAACTGAAATGCTCCAGATTTTTGAAAACAGCCCTTTTTGATACTTTTAACTCTTTAAAAACTAAAATGCTTCTTTAAAAACTTGCACTTGAATGTTTTGAAGCTGACTTGCTTATTTTAACTGAGTTGCTGGAAAGATTTGTATGCAGAGACAAAATTCCAGATTTTATAGAAATGCAGATTTGCATATTGAAATTAATTGCAGGGATTTGGATTTTGATATGAAGAGTTTGTAACAGATTTTGGTATTTTGAACGGTTGTTTACAGATTTTGGGAAAATGATTCAGGGTAATGATTTACATTTTTAAACTGAGGATTTGAAGAGGATTGCATATTTTCTTGATTACAGATTTTGAATCTGAAAATGGTTTTCATGTTTTCAGATTTGTTTTCTTAACTTTTGAACTATGAAGATAGAAAAAGGGAAAAAATGAGAGGCAAATGCATTTATATAAGTGGATTTTGTGGTTTAATAAAATAAAGAAAATGAAAATAAATAAGGACACTTGTCTAAAATTTTAACATTTGTCAAATTGGAATGTTTATCTTTCAACATTTGTTATATGAGGCTTAAGAAAACAACACTTGTCTTTATAAAGTAATTTGTATTTTAATTTAAATGTTAATATATATATATGTTATGCCTAATTAATTTGTTAATTAGTATTTAATATGTATAGAAATTTTTTAAAAGAAATAAAAACAAATTATACTTATAAATAAAAGCTTATGTATATAAAAATCAAAACAATTAAAAATCTATACTTTGGATTCTAAAACTTTATATTCAAATTCAAATCAAATTCAAAAATCTAATATTTAAAAACCAAGTTATATATACAAATTAAATTTGAAATAACAATGCTATTTTTATTAAGAATCTATTTGTAAAAACAATACATTATTAATATTATTTTTAGAAATGACTCATTAGTGATTAAAATAATTATAAAAGAACTTACGTCTTTATTAATAAATTACTTATTTTATTAAGCTATAATTTGAAAAGAAAACAAAACAAACCCTTTTTGTTAATTCATTTAAATTTAAAACTTAAGCCAAAATCATTTTAAACATTTAAACATCTTTCTTAACAATTTTAAAATCATATACTTATTTATTAAATAGTTTTGAAAAACTTAATATTAAATTAAATCAAAATTTCCAAATTATTAATATATATATATTAGAATTTCAAATCATGATTCATTTATTAAAATTAAACCTTGATTATTTATTTAATAACTTTGAAAAGCTTTATATTAAATAAAGACTAATTTCCAAATTACTAAAAATATTAGAATTAGAAAATATGCTTTATTTATTAAATTTAAAACAAAGCTAATCTATTTACAATATAAACCATATATTTATATTATAAATAGAAACCAATTTATTAGTTTTAAAAGAAAATCTACCAATCTAATATTTATTAAAGGAAAATTATTAAATCAATTTGAATTATTATTAACAAAATTATCAATATTAATTTAATTTTTAATACAGATTATTAAATTGATATTGTCAAAAATTCTGGGATATTACAATCCTTCTCCTTTAAAAGAATTTCGTCCCCGAAATTTAAAACAAAGGTAATTTAATAATCTCATTAAAGATTTTAATTTTAAACACAAGTATATATCAAACATATGCTAACAACCATAGCAACCAATTCATCCAATCAAACAAATCTAATTATCCAGGAAAATTTTTGGATAGAATTTCCTCGAGTTTCCCCAAGTGTAAACACTGGAATACTCGCTCTACAAAATCCAAACAATCAATACTACTAAGCTACTGAGCTCCTATTCATCTATATCTACAAAACTCGACAGGATATCAGACTACAGACGAGTCTAACTCAACAACCAAAACTTCCGAACTGCTGGTTCAAAAACCAGAGATAGATCATACACGTACTCCCTTAGAGATATGTGAAACTCATCGAATCCCAGTTATCCAAACTAGCAATTCAATCCTGAAGACCAAACACTTATTCTCACAAGAACACAGAAAAGATCCTAAATACTACAGAGCTAGCTTCCCAGCCTTACCCAATCTTATAGCTCCCTGATTGTAGAAAAATTTATCCAAAATCAAATCTCCGACTTCAGAATCCAAATTCCTCCGTCTCTTATCCACAAAAGTCTCCGGACGATCCTGGGCTGCTTACAACCTTGCTGATCAGCTCAACCCTTGTTGATGCCTCTAGAAACAAACAAAACCAATCATCTCAACAAAATGATCTTCTCAAGATCAACCCAAAATCCAGGAACACAAACTCTACTCCTCAAATATCAGAAGACTAAACTCACTTCTCCTGTCCAGAAAAGAAAAGCAGATGCACTTCCAAACTGCTTCCGCTGCACAACACTGATCCAAGTAGATGAAAATGCTGAAGAAGAATACGAGCACAAACTAGACAACACATCCCAGAAATATGGTTCAACAGATCCATAAAAAAATCTCAGAAGTTTCTCCAAAATCCTGAGCTGCCTATCAAACTCTATCTCTAAGAATCATCCTTCGACTAAGCTGAACCACCGGTACCACTCTTGGAATCCCAGTCGATAAGGAAATTCAATCTCCAGATGCGGACAAACCTCTGACTTCTCTGAAGACATTCGGAAAAAAACTCTGATAACCCAAGAGAACACTCAGACAATCGTAAGTTACTTTTGCGATCAACTCAGACTAATTCCAAGGAAAACTGTTTTCCCTTTACCAAACAGAACAGCTTACACTTATATAGCCAATCCACCGAAGAAACGAATCCACTCTACTGCTTCTGAACTCCTCCTTCATAAAAAATACTCAGCCAGAAGGCTCCCTACCGATATACAGAACACTCCAAGCTGCACTGCAGCCACAGATGCCAAAAACTCCCTAATCCAAAGCCCTTCGAGAAACTCGGACCTCAAACCAAACAGAAACACCATGCTGAACACAGCCACAACACCGATGCAGACCTACTTCCTTAAACTTGTTCCAAAGAAAATTTCTTCAGAAACATCCATAGTCAATGCATCTCATCACGCAGCTACTACTTCCTGAGGTATCAAAATACCATCACTCGCTTCTGCTCAACACACAAATCCAAACTCTACTCATCCAACTTCTAAAATAGACTCCGAACCTTAACAGGTTTCCTTCAGAGATCGATGAAATCTGTATACTACTGCAAAACTCACTCGAGACGGTATTAGGTCTACAGTCTCGACAGATACACTTCCAACCTCAAACATTCAAACTCCAACCAATGGTAGTTGTCGTGTTACACACACCACTACCCCATCTACCTTTATAACTTATATTGGAAAACCTGAACAGGTAACCCAATAGATAGGTAGAAATAAATAAATATATATATATATATATAATTACAAATACGCTCTCTCAAGATAGACACCACTCCAGAGCCTAGGTATTCGCTCAACTTAGTGCTTTGATACCAACTGAGACGGCCCGACTTTCTTGTCATAGAAAATCGCATCATCTTGAAGAAAGAAAGCGATAGAAAAGAGAAAAGAGAAAGAAGAAAGAAGAAACAATATCAGAATCTCGACAGCGGAACGAATAAATTATATTAATAACATAAATATTACATAGTTTACAACCATTATCAGAGTTACACAGACTATACATCACATACTAGACAGTTATAAACATCTGTCTAGTTATACAACTCAATACAGTACAAGGAACTACTCAGAGAAACTAACACAGCGGAACACTATATATAACTATAACGCAGAAGCCTCCATTGATCCTCCACAATTCGTCAAAGCTAACCTGAATTCCTTGGCTACTCGTAAAAATTTGAGTACCCAAGAGTTTAAGAAAACAGAAGATAAACTCCGCGTCATACAAGGGTCTGGTGTGAGTAACAGGTTAAGGTTGCTTAACTTTTAAAAACCTTTTTGAAAAGAAAGGTATCACGTAAGACTTCCCACACATAAACATGGAAAAGTTTTTACCTTACGCTAACCAAAACATTTGATAGGAAATCCGGTGATATTATAATAGGTCTAGGGTTTTCAAGCAAAATAGAAAATAGCCGAAATTGAAACAATTACTAAATTCCAGCTACTAGCCACAAAAGTGGGTAATACAATCAAAACCGAGGGCACTTATTGAATTTTGGATTCCATACAATGGCATGGCTACCGGGGTACCGCCCGTCACAGTACGGGGCCTAGATCACCGTACCGAGGATCACTCCCAATCCCCTACAACACAAGGCCAGAACCATCCCTTACTGGACAGTCCCGAACAAGACAACCCCGATAGTTGGAGCTCAACAACTGTCCACACAACCGAAATAAAAGGGACCTCTAGACGGGGGAAAATCTCGTCCTACTTGGGCATGACCCACTTAGCCTTGCTGTACCTCCCCTGTTTTAGCCATTCCCGGTGATGAGACTTGAGGCTACGATTATCTTTATAGAACACATCACTTTGAATGCTCATCGTCCACCTGACAATGTTCTGAAAGCACTCAATCCATACAAGTTCGTTCCGGGTTCGAACGAAACCGTAGGCATTATCTCGTTACACTCATTTTGGAATCACCATCAGAGTTAATGACGATAACCCTTGCACTCTGAATCTTTATCTTCACTTGAGATTCACGACCTATCGTTAATTTGGATCGATGGGGTTTTCAGATATCCAAATATGGAAACCCGATCCCGGTCTCATCGAAATTCAAAACGTGTCTTTTAAGGCCAAGTTGTTTTAAGGTTTAAAACAATTCAATTATCTATATACACACAGATAGATAATTCACAAACCACAATAGATAATCAACATTATCATAATAAACAGATGATCCACATTATCATTATAAACAGATAATCCATACTGTCATCAAAATAGATAATCCATATTATCATCACAATGCAACCAAAGCATTCATATCACACCGCATTACTTGTCTCATTCTGAGATCACAAATCATTCAAGGCAACCAACATTATTCATTCGTACATAAGCAAAGATTTACTTAATCACATAATCTATAATTAATTTAAAATGAATTAAATTAATTACCTCCATCTCTAATTAATTTAAAGTGAATTAAATTAATTACTTCATCTTAAAAATCTTGCTTACATAACCATTTAATCGATTACAAATCAATTAATTAATCATTCTAATTAATCACCTTAATTAATCACCCTTGATTAATTATTCTTAATTACATGCAAGTAATTATCCTTTAATTAATTTCACAAATTAATTATCCTTACCCCTTATAGTAATTAACCTTTAATTACTTCAATTAATTAATTAACTATAATTAATTACATTAATCCTTAATTAATTATATTAATTAATTACCTTTAATCACTTATCATTGATTTATTAATCTTAATTAATTATTCCTTAATTACATCATTGATTATATTAATTAATGATCCCTAATTACATTTTAAATTAATTACTTTATTAAAATTAATTACAGTAAGTAATTAATCTTAATTAAACCATAATTATTAATCACTCCTGATTAATCATATCCAGTAATTAACTAACCTTAATTACTTCATTAAATAAATTAATTATTCCTTAATTAATTTCTTAATTAACCCCTTGATTAATTACAGAGTAATTATACTCAAATTACATCCATTCTTAAAACATCTTCAATTAATTACATCCTGTAATTACCATTAATTACTTCACTCAGTAATTTCCAATCCATTAACTACATTAAGTAATTATCATCAAATTATTCAGTGTTTAAAATAAATTAAACTTAATTAATTAATTCAAACTAATCCCATTAAACTCAATTAATTACATTAAGTAATTATTATAAAATCATCTAGTGTTTAAATTAATTAAATTTAATTAATCAATTTAAACAATCGCATTAAACTAAATTAATTACATTAGGTAATTAATTCCTTAATTACTTTCATTAAGTGCTTACACTTATACAATTCACAACTGATTATCTTTAATTAATTAATTTTATTAATTATTAAAATTAATCACATTCATTCATTATTAAATAATCTCAAGTTAATGACCTTTATTAATCATTCTTTAATTACTTCCATTAAGTAATTATCTTAGATTAACCATTGTTAATTACAAATTAATTTATCTTTAATTATCCATTAATTAATCTCCAATTACTTAATTAATTAAGTATTATCTATAACTTAATTAATCCTTAATTATTTAATTAATTCACCCTGATTATAACTTAATTGCTTAATTAATAAATCTTAAATCATTAATTAATAATCTTTAATTATCTAATTAATGATCTTAATTACAAATTGATTAATCCTTAATCAATCATTAATTTATCCCTAATCATTAATTAATTAAATTAACTAATTATTCCATAATTACCTCATTAATTTAATCAATTTCAAATCATTAAATCTTCATTAAAATTTTAAGATAAAAACATTTCTTAATTATGATTAAATTGTCGTTAACAAATTTATTTGAAAACAAATTTACTTTTGAACTTACTTTAACATTTCATTTCAAATATAAGATTTAAAATGAATATAATTTAACATAACCAAGTTTAAACAATTTAAAAACCTTTTTAAATTATATGGCAAAGAAGTACTTGTCTTATAAAAGAAAATTTATAAGTGTTTACACCAAATTCATTTTAGTTCAAATAATTTTCATTTTCACTTAACATACAAAGTTGTTTAAATCTTTTAAATTTAAAACTTCTTTTATTTCAAACTGAAATACAAATTTAAATCTTTGATTTCCTGAATTAAAATTCACTTTAAAACTTACTCACATTTTAAAACTTCAGTTTTAAAATTCCAAACTACTTATTATTTTAAAGTAGTTAATAACTCAAGTTTAAAACTTTATTTTTTTTTATTATTTGAAACTGAGATTTAAAACTAAACTTAAATTTTAAATTTCAAACTTGGATTTAAAATTAGGTTTAAACTTTTCATTACATTAATAAACTTCAGTTTTTTAAAAAAATTTAAAACAAACAGTACAGGTTTTGTTAAAACCTGTAACACTCTTTAAACCCAAGACCATTCCCATATTGCTTCGAGTTCAAAGCCAACCTCCCCGAGAAATCTACCCAACAACTTCGAATCAAACCGAGATTTACTCGAGTGTCCTTCTCTGCTTCAAAACCCATCCAAACATCACCAGACAACTCACTTCACTGTGCATATGCACAATGACTCCGGCCACCATTGATCATCAACGATGATCGCAACACACCAGAAATCCACTCTGCAACCCACCACGATCATCAATTCGTGCTTCAACCCTCGAATTCGAGTTCGAGAACCTTAAACCCAAACCTGGAAATACAAGAGCATCACCATCTCAAAACCTGTCAACGCTACGTTCTTGCAGCTCCGACCACCTGAAGGTCTAAATCTCCGGCATCGTCTTCCTCTACATCTCTACTACCATTACCCAAAACCTAGTTGAACTCGATCAAATCTATGAACCATGGTGATCGATTCACCAAGCACAGCTAAAACTAGGGTTTAAAAAGAAATCTCATAGCTGCATCTTCCCCGATGATTTTCAACATCATCTAGAATTTTTTCAAGCATCTCTGATCTCCCCTCCACCATCAGGAAGAACCCCGACCCTTCCAGTCACATAGATCACCCGAAAATTCTAATAATCCCATTCCAGTCAAAACTCAAACTGCACCCTCATCTTATTTCTAAAAATCTTGATTTTTAATTTAAAAATCATGTTTTAGTTAATGTATTCAATCTACAATACTGAATTTATAAATTATACAGTATGAATTTTGATTTATATCAACATGCATTGATGTTTTAAATACTTCCAGAGACCATCAAGTTTTAATTTGACTTGATTAAATTTTTAAGCTATAATTTAAGTTAAATCAAACAACATTTGTTTAATAACCAGATCCTATCAATAACTAAGTTAAGAGGTAAGGGATTGAAAAGTGAGACTGGAAACAAACAGGGCACATAATTCATATACACAACATGCATACATATAAAATTCACATCAGACATTCATGTAATACAATTTTTTTTTCAAACATACCAGCATGCAACCAGATTTATTTCTAAATTTTTAAAGTTACTCACAGATTTTTGAAGAAGGCAGAGCCTCAGATTGAAAAGCTTTCGAATTCTTTTAACTGAAATGCTCCAGATTTTTGAAAACAGCCCTTTTTGATACTTTGAACTCTTTAAAAACTGAAATGCTTCTTTAAAAACTTGCACTTGAATGTTTTGAAGCTAACTTGTTTATCTGTAACTGAGTTGCTGGAAAGATTTGTATTCAGAGACAAAATTCCAGATTTTATAGAAATGCAGATTTGCAAATTGAAATTAAATGCAGGGATTTGGATTTTGATATGAAGAGTTTGTATAAGATTTTGGTTTTTTGAAGGGTTGTTTACAGATTTTGGGAAATGATTCAGGGTAATGATTTACATTTTTAAACTGAGGATTTGAAGAGGATTACATATTTTCTTGATTACAGATTTTGAATCTGAAAATGGTTTTCATGTTTTCAGATTTGTTTTCTTAACTTTTGAACTATGAAGATAGAAAAAGGGAAAAAATGAGAGGCAAATGCATTTATATAAGTGGATTTTGTGGTTTAATAAAATAAAGAAAATGAAAATAAATAAGGACACTTGTCTAAAATTTTAACATTTGTCACATTGGAATGTTTATCTTTTAACATTTGTTATATGAGGCTTAAGAAAACAACACTTGTCTTTATAAAGTAATTTGTATTTTAATTTAAATGTTAATATATATATATATATATATATATATGTGTGTGTGTGTGTGTGTGTGTGTGTGTGTGTGTGTGTGTGATGCCTAATTAATTTGTTAATTAGTATTTAATATGTATAGAAATTTTTTAAAAGAAATAAAAACAAATTATACTTATAAATAAAAGCTTATGCGTATAAAAATCAAAACAATTAAAAATCTAAACTTTGGATTTTAAAACTTTATATTCAAATTCAAAAATCTAATATTTAAAAACCAAGCTATATATACAAATTAAATTTGAAATAACAATGCTATTTTTATTAAGAATCTATTTGTAAAAACAATACATTATTAATATTATTTTTAGAAATGACTCATTAGTAATTAAAATAATTATAAAAGAAATTACGTCTTTATTAATAAATTACTTATTTTATTAAGCTATAATTTGAAAAGAAAACAAAACAAACCCTTTTTGTTAATTCATTTAAATTTAAAACTTAAGCCAAAATCATTTTAAACATTTAAACATCTTTCTTAACAATTTTAAAATCATATACTTATTTATTAAATAGTTTTGAAAAACTTAATATTAAATTCAATCAAAGTTTCCAAATTATTAATATATATATTAGAATTTTAAATCATGATTCATTTATTAAATTTAACCAAGATTATTTATTTATTAACTTTGAAAAGCTTTATATTAAATAAAATCTAATTTCCAAATTACTAAAAATATTAGAATTAGAAAATATGCTTTATTTATTAAATTTAAAACAAAGCTAATCTATTTACAATATAAACCATATATTTATATTATAAATAGAAACCAATTTATTAGTTTTAAAAGATAAAATCTACCAATCTAATATTTATTAAAGGAAAATTATTAAATCAATTTGAATTATTATTAACAAAATTATCAATATCAATTTAATTTTTAATACAGATTATTAAATTGATATTGTCAAAAATTCCTGGATATTACAATGGGTTTTAAACCATTTTAAAAGTAGTGTTTGGGAATTTGAATTTAATCCAAGTATTATACATGATGGCCTTTAACTTGTATAAATGTAATTGATTTTTTTGAAAAAGAAAGGATTTCCAATTTGTATCGAAAGACTTAAAGTTTGAAATGAAATTGTGAATTGTTTTTGAAAGCTATGAATGAACCTTTGTGAAAGATTATTAAACCTTGTTTTGAAATCGAAGAGGATTTTTAAATGGTGTATCTTTTATATATATAAAATATTTGAAATGGAATTTGTTTTGAAAGCTATGAATCTATGGAAATGGTTTTGAAAATTATAATTGAATCTTTGTGAAAGAATTGTGGACTTTGTTTCCAAATTGAAAAGAATCTTGAGGGTGTATCTTTTATATAAAAAGATATAGAATTGTAAATAGTTTTGAAAACTATGAATTAACCTTTGGTGAAGATTGGTGAGCTTTGTGAAGTGAATCTTTTCGTTTAAAGATTTGAAATGGTAATTTATTTAAACCATTTAAAAGAAAAAAGTTTTGGGTTTTAAAGTTGTAACTTAACTGAAATCCAAAGATCCATATGCTTTTAAATATTGCGCTCATTATTCGGTTTAGCCGGGAGAGGACCTTGTGTCATATAACCCATTCCGAATAATGATACGACGTTATGGATATCAATTGAAGACCGGTGGTGAAGACCGGATATTTTCGAAAGCGAAAGGATAACTCGTCGAATGTCTTTACACTGGCTGATCCCCGGTATAGGGATTTGATTACCTTTTGTGATGGGAAGTTCGAACGTGATTAGGGATTATTGGAATTTGCAAGGGCTTCTTTGTAAAGTGCCTTCGGTTCTGTTCGAACCCAGAACAAACTTGTATGGATGTGTGTCTAACATTACACTTTGAGTTGTAAAACCAGTTTCTATCAAATACATTTCTGTTTGGTGGCGAAGATTTATTCCCTTGGCTTAACACCCTTCTCTGAGACGTACGAGCTCAGAGGTTATGTAGTTGGTAGTTACTAGTGATACATTCCTAATTTGGTAATGTGGTATATGAAGTGATGTTGATCATTCATTGATCAAAGCGTGTCTTTAAGGAAAAGCGTAGCTTTGTGGACGAGACTTCGTCGAGCCTCACAACGCAGAAATGGTCGAAACAGGAATTTTGTGGCAAGGTTGCAAGGGTCGAAGACCTAGGGTATGTCCATCTCTTTTGGATAAAAGGTGGTGTCATGGTATGGAACCCAGATATTTACTTATTGGTTGCTGCATACTTATTGATGTGTGGTTGTTGGTGTCGAGCGCTGGATAAAGTTTGGTTACGACCGGGGTGGCATATCTTAGGTGTTATTTCCATGAAGGGAGTACATCGGCCTTGTGTCGGTAGGGAACCATTTTGGTTCCTGGGGGCGTCCCTCCAAAGGCGTTCCATTTTTACGGAAGTTCCTTAGCCTGACCATTTGTTAGAAATCCAAACATCCAATACGCGCCTTGTACATTATTAGTTGTAGAACCTGCCATTTAATTTGGTAGCTATAGTAGGCATACTATAATGGTACGTATGCTGGCTAAGATTAATATTATACTTTCGAAAGTTTTTCTGCACTATGCACTAATAATAATATCAAATGGTTTTTGTGTATCAAGTATTTTTTACTGTCATAAGGAGAAATCTACTCCAAGTGTGCGCTTGCATTATGTGTGTGGCGGGAGGCCTTATGATAGTTTCATTTCCTAAAAAGCAGTGCGGTTTTCAACTTTTAAAATCTTTTTTGTTTGTTTTAAAGATCAAACTGTTTTTGTTTGCTCATACCAGTCCCATGACCGACCTGGAGTTTATTATTCCCTTCCTAAACTCTGGGTGCCCATAATTTTCCACACGGGCAGTCTATAGTTGGGTTTTTCAAATAATCTAAAATAGGCATAGATTCGATAGCCTTCGAAGTCTATGGTTTGGTAGCATTTGGAAATCTTCTTTGGCTTTTGGATCTTTGAAGTTTGGTTTGGTAATCATGTTTGGGATGGCATTTGCTACAAGTCCATCTTGAAGATGGTTCAAGCTTGAAGTTTAGAGCTTTGGCTTTGGAGTTTTGGTTTGGAGTTGCAGTTTGATGTTGGAATTCTCTTATGGTGTTTATCTATTGATGCTTCTCTTTCCGTTGTTGTATTATTATCTTTGATATTTGATTGGAATTCATATTATATCAGATATTGTATCAACTGTTGTATATCAATGATATTATTCATTTTCTTTTGCTTATTGTTATACTTAATGTGTTATAAGCTCCGGCACGAGTCATATTTCAACGAATGAATCTGCAGCATTCGAGTACAAGTGAAGTACGGGCGTCGATTTTCGAACGCTGAAATTTAGGTCGTGACAACTTGGTATCAGAGGTGAAGGTTGAAACTTTAGCTCAGGAGTATAACACATTAGGTAACTCATTAGAGATAGGGTGAAGTATACCCTAGAATGAGTATATCCCTAAGATATCCATCCAAATGTCTCGGTAAATTCTCTTACTATCCACTGAAAGTGAGTCTGAGTGCAAGAAGAGGACGAGATAGGGGACGGGGGAGTACCACTACAAATGGTAAGTAACCTGCAACAATGGAAACAACTTTCTCTATCAATCTCCTTTGATTCGATTTCAATTCTTTGATGGTTTCATGGCAACTACAGAAGGAGCTTTGGTGCGATGGTGGCTCTGCGAATCGTGTAGATAAGTTTCTGTCTCGTATTCTCTTCATCAAATTCCTATCAGCTGTCCGTTTTTAACTCTAATAAATTTGAAAATTTATTTGAAATGAATTGGTAAACAAGAATATAAAGCTAAATTGGGTTATTAAAACAATTTCAATTAGAACTAAATTTGAAATTCTGTTGTAATTTCTTGTGTGGATCCAAGTCCGAAGAGGGACAAGTTAATATCGACTTTGGGATATTCCAATCTGAATTGGGTATCCATTGTTTGTTATGTTGGGCCCAGATATACTCTATGAATGGTTAGTTGTCCTTCGAACTAACCTGTGCTCTGTATATCTTCATAGATCTGGTGACGCGAGTATTTCGTGTAGTATCGAATGAATTTGTTCTCATATTTTTGATATTTTGATTTGGTAAGCCAAATGCAGAGTAGATAATTAATTGATGAGTCGATTCCCTATCTTTGTGTATCCATCCTTTGTTATCTTCTCGTCTTGCAAATTTCGGGAACGAAATTTTTTTTAGGGGGGATTCTGTAACATTCCTGTTTTAAATCAAATTCAGATTGGTGATTAATTTAATTATTGAAATTTAACAGTGAATTAATTTGGTATTTTCCAAATTTAAATAGATATTTGTTTGTTTATTAGTAAAAATGTGTGTGTGTGTGTATGATTTGAAAATAGAATTTCTAATTGAAGATTTAGAGAATAAATATTTTGAATAGTATATTAATTATAAACTTAATTGAGGATTAATTTGAAAATGTAGGAACAAAATATATATATATATATATAAGATTTCTAAGTAAAGGACTTGATTTGGAAAATAAATATATGATGAATGGAATATAAAAATATATTTATAAAAAGGTACTTGATTGTTTATTCATTTATAAAAACAAATGATTTTCAAAGCAATTGTTTAAAGCTAAATCTTATAACATACATATGTGTGTTTATTTGTTTAAAAAGAATAATAACTTGAATTTGAAAATTTAAAACAAAGATAAATACCAAGCTTTAATTTATAAATATCTTTGAAATTAATAAGATAATAAAGCTGTTTTCCAATTTCAATATATATGAGTATACATGTCTGTTTATTTATAAATATTTATTTGAAAGTATAATAATTTGAAAGTGAATAAAAAGATTTAATACTTTCTTTTAAAATTATATTTATAGATAAGGAAATATATTTCATAATTCGTAATAAAACAAGGTTTAAAATAAAATTTATAAAATTGAGTTAAGGATTTAAACACAATTTAAACACATTTGCCAAGTGTTTAACAAGTAGTAATGATTTTTAACAAGTGTGAGAAGTAAAAAATATAACTTACAAGTGTTCACAAATTAAACAAGTGGCATTTTATTTTATATTGAATTTATGAAGACATGTATTAGAGGAAAAAAATAAACCAGGCCTCATTATTTTTCACTTCTCAATGCTTCTTTCATTTTTCTCCTAAACTAAAACAAGAGAAAAGAATCAGTTTTTAAACTGATTTAGACTGGAAAAGAAATCAAAGTAAAATCAGACCTGAAATCAAGCAAAGATCAAAGTTCAACATAAACTTAAATCAATATCCAATAAAGTGTAGATTCAATTCAAAAATCTAAGATCAGATTCAACTAAGATCAAATCAACTCAGTAACAACATAAAGCAAAAGTAGCAGATTACTTAAAAACAAATCAAAAGAAATCTATTTTCAAAAATATTCAAGCCTGGAAATAAACTCAAACAAGTAAAGATCTTCAACCTGGAAGCAATTTCAACCTGAAGCAATTAAGGATTCAAGCTAAGAATCAAATTACAATCCAACAAACTTCTGGCTTGAAGCTTTAAACAAATCAAAGCATGCAAGTTCCAGGCTCAAATTCTTCTTTGCTTCTCTGTTTTCAAACTGTCAGGTGAGCAAACTCTCTTATATGTGCTTATATGCTTTGATATTGTGGTTGACACCTGAGGTATGATTGTTTTAAAATGCCTGCATGTTGAATATATATGTATGTATGTATGTATGTATGTATGTATATATATTTATAGGTGTGCATGTCTGAATATATAGATGATATGTGCATGTTTGTTTACAGGGACATATCTCTTTGTTTAAAACAATTTACAGTCTTAATCCATTTTGATAATCTAAATTCTCATTATACAATCATTAATAGGTTAGGATCCTTGAAGACGAAAGGTGAATTAGGATGTAATATTGTTTTTAAAAATCATTTCAGGTGTCTATACTCGGTAATTTTTCTAAAAACAATATTTACAGTAAGGTTTTGGAATAAAACATGAAAATTTAATCTTTTAATTTCATAATTTGATTACATAACCAATTTTGATTTACAAAATGATGATTTTAGAGATCTTTTTCAAGATTTTTAGCTTTTTAAATCGTGAGAAATTGTTTAGAAATTGTATTTTTGTAAAACTCTGATGACCAACGTCGAACTACGAGTCGTGCTCAACATCGATAGCAGCCTGGTGGATGTTGATCAATGAAAAAATAGTTAGGAGATTTATAATTCGTTGTGGCGATGGAGCTACGTGGATTTAGGGTTTAACAACCTAGTTTGTTCGACAATGTTCACGGAGGGAGTTCGTCGTCGTTGAGGAAATTATGGTGATGGGACCGTAGGGAGGAGGTTCGTGGGTTGCCAGAGCAACTCTGGTCGAAGTGTCTTGGTTGATGGTGGTCGAGATCATCGGCGTCGAGGCGATTTATGATGATCTGTGAATGTTCTAGGATTTGATTATTCTTCTCATCTTCGATTTGGGGTCAGAATTCAATTCCTGGGTGGTAACGATGCTTGGGGGTATGATCGATGATGTGTGGATGGTCGAGGAGATGGTCAGAGTAACTCTGATCACATGTACAGGTGCACGGTGCACATCTGTGCCTGGTTAATCGAGATGTTGGGGAAGAAGCATTATTCTCGGAAAGTCTGAGATTTTGCTCGAGTGAATGCTAGGGAAAAATGCGTGTGGGCTCGCGTGTGAGTTTAAACATTTTGAAATTTAAAACAAAACAGAGTTTAAAAAGAAAAATAGAAAACCGAAGTCACACTTGGGAAAGCGAATGCAAGGCTCGAAGTAGTTCTCAGGGTAGTGAGTCTAGAATCAGGTTTTAAATCATATCAGGATTTGAAAATTTAAAAAGGTAATTTGTTCCTGATTTTAAAACCTGAAGATTAAATCTTGTCAACGGGTTTAGAAGAGACAAAGAACGCAGGTTTGAAGTGAAAGAAAAATTAGTAACAAGTCTCCCAAAATTTAAGCAAAATAAATTTTCAAAGTGAATAAGATTTTTTATATAAAAGAATGGGAGTAAGTTTTCAAATGTAAATTTGTTAAACAAATTCTCAAAAGAAATTATAAACCATGTTTTCCAAAGAAAAATTATTAAACAAGTTTTAAACAAATTTCAAGAATTAAATTTTAAGTTAAATGCTTTTAAAAAAATTCTTTGGCTTTAATAATTTAATATTGAGTTAATCATCTGGTTAATAGTTTAATAATAATTACTCAATATAATTAATTAAGGGGTAAATTAATTAGTAATTAAAGGGTTAATTTGTTGTTGTGATTAATTTAGAAAGACTAGTTAATTAAAGAATAATTAACTAAGGATTAATTAACTAATGTAATTAACTTAAAGTTAATTTACTTATGTGATTAATTAAGGGTAGTTAATTATTTACTTAATTACAAGAGATTAATTTATGGTTGAAGTTAATTGAGTGAGTAGGGATAATCACTTATTGTAATTAATTAAGAATAATTAATTAAATAGTGATTAATTAAGGGTAATTAACTTAATTATTAATTAATTAAAGGTAATTGATTAAAGGTAATTAATTAAAGAATAATTAAATAATGAGGGGTTAATTATTTAATGATTAAAGATGGATTTGTTTATTAATTAAAGTTGATTTATTAATAATTTAAAGGTTAATTAATAAATGATTAAAGGTTAATTAATGATTAAGGTTTGTAATTAATTAATTTGTTAATTAACCTGGAATAGCGATTAATCTGATTTCGATTAATCAGATGACAATTAATCTTACTTATGGATAACTGTATTCTATTGAATGCTGTGAATTGTTTGATATTTCTACTGTGTGATGTTTTGTAATATGAATTGTTTTAACTCAAGCTGTGATGAATGTAATTTATTTTATCTATGATAAATGTGTATGATCTATCTGTGAACCCATGAATGGATGATAAGCGTTATAGGAGCATACCGCTTATCTATAATTGTTGTGTTTGAATCTATGATGATTGATGTTGTTGCACTATTGTGTGAAACCCTTGGACTATACCTTACACACACAAGTATGGATTGCACGAGGAAATTGGCTAAGTCACATATTTTTGAAATGGTTTTATAGTTAGATTTTGAATCCAAATGGTTTCGGAAATTGAATTGGATTAAATATGAAAAAAATTTGAAGAAGAGTTTTGCAGATGAAAGTTATTTTAAATAACTTAATAAAGTTTTGAAATTAAATAATTTGATTTGAATTTAAATCCAAGATTTGATATTTGATTTCTATATTTGGAATTTATGGTTTAAAAAGGGTTATATAAGTTATAAATGTGTTTATATGGGTTTTAAACCATTTTAAAAGTAGTGTTTTGGGAATTTGAATTTAATCCAAGTATTATACCTGAAGGCCTTTAACTTGTATAAATGTAATCGGATTTTTCTGAAACGAAAACTATTTGTTTTCAAATAATAATAGCTTTCATATAAAGAAAGGATTTCCAATTTGTATTCAAAGACTTCAAGTTTGAAATGAAATTGTGAACTGTTTTTGAAAGCTATGAATGAACCTTTGTGAAAGATTATTAAACCTTGTTTTGAAATCGAAGAGGATTTTTAAATGGTGTATCTTTTATATATATATATATATATATATATATATATATAAAAAAGATTTGAAATGGGAATTGTTTTGAAAGCTATGAATCTATGGAAATGGTTTTGAAAATTATGATTGAATCTTTGTGAAAGAATTGTGGACTTTTTTTCCAAATTGAAAAGAATCTTGAGGGTGTATCTTTTATATGAAAAGATATTGTGACATCCCAGAAATTTGGGGCAATATCAATTTAATAATCTACATTAAAAAAATTGAATTGATTTAATAATATTTGAATTGATTTAATAATCTTCTTTTAAATAAATATTTAACTAATAATTTATCTATTAAAAGCTAATTTAGTTGTCATCTATTTATAATGTATATAATTGTATATATTATAAATAGGTAAGCTTTGTTTTTAAATTAACAAGTAAAAACATATTTTCTTATTTCAATATTTTTGGTAATTATAATTTGATTTAATATATATATATATATATATATATATATATATATATCTTTTTAAAAGCTATTTAATAAATAACTGTATGGTTTAAAATACTTAAGATTAATATTGATTGTTTTAAATTTATTTAAGCTTAGGTTTGAATTTAAATAAGATTAACAAAAAGGTTTGTTCTGGTTTCTTCTTAAATTTAGCTTGATAAATAAGTATTTATATTTTTAAGAGATAGTTTCTTTTGAAAATTTATTTTCAATTTAATAATGAGTTTTATTTAAACAATAATAATAATGTAATATCTTTACAATGGATTTTAATAAATAGGAATTGTTATTTTAAACTTTGTTTTGGAAAACTAAGATTTGTAAGTTTAAAATAAAATAAGTCTTATAACCAAGGTTTACATAAGTTAAAATAATAAGTGTAATAATAACAAGCACTTGTATTAGAAATAAAACTTAATACATTAGTAAAGTTTATAATTAATAACTAGAATAAGCTAAGAACAAAAATAAGTTATAACATGCAGGCAAGTAGTAAAAGTAAAGCAAAGTTATGAGACAAAACAAAGTAAAAGTACATAAAATATCTAAATATATGCAGGTTAGAGAAAGGAATGCAAAGCATAGTTAAGAAAACAAATGACTAAAGCAATTTTTATAATGTGTATGTAAAATAAAATAAAAATGTAATCATGTCTGTACAATAATTATGTTGGAAATTAAACAAAATAAAATAAAAATGCTAGTAGCTTGTAAATAAAGTATGCAGGCAAGAATAGATTAAGATTCAGACAAGTATGAAAACAAAATAATAAAAGTACAAAAGCAAATCAGGTAAGCTATGAAGAATGTAAGTAAGTATGCACAGCTAAGTAAAAAAATATCTTGTGTATCTTAAACATACAAGATAGTTTGTAGAGCAAGCTAAAGCAAAGTTAAGAAATAAAATGTAGTCAACCTGTAATAAATAAAGCAAAGTTAAGAAATAAAATGTAGTCAACCTGTAATAAAATGCAAAATAGAAATATCTTTGTACACATAAGATAAGATTAGGTGTAAACATATAGTACATTTGCATTTAATGTTTTCAAAACTCTAGCAATAACAAAATCATTTCGAACTGTTTAAAATCAACTCAGCCTCCTAATTAAAAGATTTGGCCTAATAAAATAAAATACAAATATAATCTGCAAATTGCTTGTCTCAGATGCCACCCTCCCCTGAACTTCCTTATATACATATTATTTTTTAGTTCATTCATAACATATTAAACCTGAAGCAAAGAAGTAATCACAAACACTTCCATCTATACAAACTAAAGTAATATTACAACTGAAGCATCAAACAACAAACAAGAAGATTAAGGAAATCAAAGCAAATTACTTTCCAGTTTTTAAAGTTCAAGTTGTTTCAAACAAAAGAAGGCTCTGTTCTTTAAATTTCCGTGAGTAACATTTTTCTTTTAATTACTTAAGTTTTAAAAGCTGATACATGTTGATATTTGGATGCTTAAGTATATGGTGTGAATATTTATTTAATCATTTTCTCTGGTGTTTGTGTGATGGAAATTTGGTATATTTCAAACCTGCAAATTCAAACTGCTTCCATTTTAAACTTGCTCTGTTTATTTTCAAAACTTTGGTGAGCAACATTCTTTTGATTGAACTAAATTAGTTGCTTGTGTATAACTAGAGAAAAAAATGTTTATGTTGTAAATTGCTGATATGTTTATATGTGAAAGTGTGAATGTATACATCCTGTACAAATTTTAAGATGCCTCTGATTGTTTTTCCCCAGGTCAGAATGTGCAAACAAATGTTTATCTTTGTTCAAATCACAACCAGGATTGTAAATACAAACCAAGATGGTTTGTTTGTATAGGAATTTAACTTTAAAATTCTGTTTAAGCTAAATCAACTTATCAATGTCACTGGAAACCAAAATGCTTAAGCAAACTTTAGACAAATTAAAATCTAAACTTTTTAATTTACGAATTCAGCGATATATACTGAATTCTTATACTTTAATATGAATTTTAAAACAAAATTTATAATTTTTAGAATGGGCATTTAAGAGCAGTTCTGGAATGAATTAAAAATGCAAACTGGGGAATTTTTGGTGATCTACGCACTTGGAGATGGTCGGGTTGTGTGAGGAGGTGGAGAAGCTTACCGTGGAGATGGGAAAAATGGTAGGAGAGGTGGGTGACCATTGTGTTGAGGATGGTGGAGATTTTCTGTTCTTAACCCTAGTTTATCTGGACTTATTTGTTCAATCAACTTCACGTCCTAGGATTGATCGAGGGTTACAAGATTTTGGGGATTTGTAGTGGGGTTGTAGTCAAAGCGGTGACCGGAGTTGGGTGGCCGCCGGTGGTCAGAGCGTCGAATAAGTGACGTTGACAGGTTCGAGAGGGGAAGGCTGTCGTGTTCCAGGTTTGGGTTTCGAACCCATTATCGTTTCAGGTTGTCATGGCGAATTTGGGTGGTCGTGATGTTGTCTGGAGGCGGTCGGCGGCATGTTGGAGCGCAGGTGAGTGGCGGGCGTTGGCTGGGGCTACGGTGCACGTGCACCGTGCCATTTAGGTGTTGGGGTGTTTTTTTTTTCTGTGTGCGGTTTTTTTTCTTTTTCCTCGGGTAGTACGCGAGTCACTTTAGTGTGCGACTCGAAGAAAGGTAAGGGAAGACTCGAAGTGAATCTGGGTTGGTTCGAGACAGGGGATGGTTTCAGGTTTTGACAAAACCTGATTTGTTTCAGTTTTAAATTTAGTTCAAAATATAAACTAAGATTGAAACAGTGTTTGAATTCAGTGTTTAAAGTAATTTTAGATGAAACTTTTGAATCTGAAGTTTTCAAAATGAATTTGGGCTTTTAAATCAAGATTTAAATCAAGGCTTAAAAACAAAGTTTGGAATCAATGTTTAAAACTAATGAATTCAAGTATCTCTTGAATTCAAATCTGAAATTTTAAATCAGTTTTTAAAACTAAATATATACAATAAGTTCACATAAAATAATTTTGAAAAGTAAATTTGTTTCAAATTAATATTTGAATTGATTATGGGTATAGTTCTTTATAAAGGAATTTTTTGAATGGGAAGTAAATAAAGGGTTTTAACTTAAACTTGCAAGTTAAAACATTAATATATTTTGGAAATTTAAATTTAAATAAAAGTTAGGTAGTTGAATTTAAAAAAGGTTTCCTTATATAAGTTTCATATGTACGTAATTAATGTTATTTACCAGATTCTAAATTGAACCTAAATTTGATGAATGTTTAATAATTAATCCTTTGAATCTCAAATTCAGAAGGGAATTTGAATGTAAATTTAAAACTGTAATGTTCTAATACACATTTATATTTATTAGGTCATTAAATAAGAAATAAATTATCTTAAGAATAATTAAGGCATTAGATGATTTAATTAATAAGATAATAAAGGAATGATGTATTTACTGAATTTATAAATTAATAATTTAGATTAACTTATAAATAAAGATAAATTAAGAAGTAAATTAAGAGATGATATTAGTTAATATAGATAATTAACTAAAGATTACTAATTAATTAATTAATGTGATTAATTTTGATCAGATTAATTAGATAATCTATTGTAAATTGTTAAGTGGAATTACTTGATAAAAGTAATTAAGAGATTAATTACTTATTGAATTAATTTTGATAAAATGATTAATTTAAGTTAATTAATTTATTTTAATTAATTTAAGTAAATCATTTGATAAATTGATAAATGTAATTACTTAGTGAATTCAATGGAGCATAATTACTTGAGAAGTAATTAAAGCTAATTATTGAATGTAATTAGTAAAAGATGATGTGTTAATAAAGTAATTTGGGTAATTACTTTTGAAATTAATCAAAGGATTAATAGAGATAATTAATTATGGAATAATTAATTTATTAATAAGTAATTAAGGGTAGTTAATTACTGGATGATATTAATCGATGGTGATTAATAATTCTGTTTAGTTAAAGACTAATCACTTAATGTAATTGAATTAAATAAAGTAATTTAATTTAAATATGAACTAGAGATCATTAATTAACATAATTAATGATGTAATTAAGAACTGGTTAATTAAGAAATACTTAATAATGTGGTGATTAATTTATGTAATTAATTAACAATAAATATAATTAATTATATTTAATTAATAAATGAAGTAATTAAATGTTAATTACTATAAATGATTAGGATAATTAATTTGTAAAATTAATTAAAGACTAATTACCTATTGTGATTAGAAAATGATTATTCAAAGGTGTTTAATCAAGATGAATATCTAAAGATTAATTAATTAATTTGATTTATTTATAATTAATGGTTGTATAAGCAGGATTTATAGATAAAGAATTAATTTAATTTACTTTAAATTAATTAGAGATAGAAGTAGTTAATTTAATTCATTTTAAATTAATTACAAACGGTAAGATTATAAATCATTGCTTATGGATGAATGATATTGATATTTCATTTGATGATTGTGAATTCAGATCTGACATGAATAATATTTATCTGGTATGGATGCTTGGTTTAAATTTGATAATATTTAGTTATCAGTTTGGATGATAATATTGATTATCTGTTTATGAGATTATCTGTGATTATCTACTGTGATATTGTGAATTATCTATCTGTGTGTATATTGATTATATTGAATTAAACTGTTAAGACTAAATAGACAACTTGGCCTTAAAAGACACGTTTTAGATTTCGATGAGACCGGGATCGGTTTTCCACATTTGGAACATCCGAAAACCACATCGTTTCCGAATTAACGATAGGTCGTGAATCTGAAGTGAAGATGAAGATTCAGAATGCAAGGGTTATTGTCGTTAACTCTGAGGGTGATTCCAAAATGAGTGTAACGAGATAATGCCTTCGGTTTCGTTCAAACCCGGAACGAACTTGTATGGATTGAATGCTTTCAACACATCGTTAGGTGGGCGATGATCATTCTAAGAATTATGTTTTATGAAGGTAATCGCAGCCTCAAGCCTCATCAACCGGGAATGGCTAAAACAGGGGAGGTGCAGCAAGGTTAGGTGGGTCATGCCCAAGCAGGACAAGGATATTCACCTGTCTAGATGTCCCTTTATTTTCGGTTGTGTGGGCGGTTGATTGCAACAACTGCCGGGGTTTATCTTGTTCGGGACTGTTCAGTAAGGAATGGTTCCGGCCTTGTGTTGCAGGGGGTCGGGAGTGATCCTCGGTACGTTGATCTAGGCCACATACTGTGACGGGCGGTACCCCAGTAGCCCTGCCATTGTATGGAATCCACAATCCAATAAGTGCCAACGGTTTTGATTGTATTACCCACTTTTGTGGCTAGTAGCTGGAATTTAATGAATGTAACAATTTCGGCTATTTTCTATTTACTTGAAAACCCTAGACCTATTATAATATCACAGAATTTCCTATCAAATGTTTTGGTTAGCGTAAGGTAAAAACTTACCCATGTTTATTTGTGGGGAGTCTTACGTGATACCTTTTGTTTCAAAAGAATTTTTAAAGTTAAGCAACTTAAACCTGTTACTCATACCAGGCCCATGTCTGACCCGGAGTTTATTTTTGGTTTTCATAAACTCTCGGGTACCCAAATTTTTACGGGTAGCCAAGGGATTCAAGTTTGCTTTGTCGACTTCTGGAGGAGCAATGGAGCAGGAGGCTTCAGCGTTGTAGATATACTTCTAGTTCCGCTGTGTTGGTATCTCTGTGTTGTTTTGTGTATTGAGTTGTATAACTAGGCAGGTGTTTATAACTGTCTAGTATGAGATGTATTATCTGTATAACTCTAATTGATGTTGTATATTATGTAAATACTTATGTGATTATTATAATTTATTCGTTCCGCTGTGAGATTCTGATGTTGTTGTTCTTTCTTCTCTATCTTTTCTATTTTCTCATCCCTTTCTTTCTTCAAGACGAAATGGTTTTCTGGGCGTAGGAAGCCGGGTCGTCACAGTTGGTATCAGAGCGCTAGGTTGAGTGAATACCTAGGCTCTTGAGTGATTTCTTTCCTGAGAGAGAGTATTTGTAATTTTGATATATAATATATATTTATTTATTTATTTCTACCTATTGTTGGGTTACCTGTTCGGGTTTTCCAATAAGCTATAAAGGTAGATAGGGTGGTGTGTGTAACACAACTACCAATGGTTGGAATTTGAATGTTTGAGGTTGGAAGTGTATTTGTCGAGACTTTAAACGTAATACTGTCTCGAGTAAGCTTTGGGTGGTGTGAGGATTTCATTGATCTCTGAAGGAATCCTGTTAAGGTTCGGAGTTCATCTATGAAATGTAATTTGGTTGAGCTAGAGTTTGGATCTGTCGGGTGGACAGAAGCCAGACATGATATCTTGATACATCAAGGTGTAGTAGCTGTGTGATGAGATACAGTGACTATGGATGTATCCGAAGATGTTTCTTTGGGACAAGTTAAGGAAGAGTGTCTGTTTCGGTTGTGGCTGTGTTCAGCTGGTAGTTTCTGTTTGGTTGGAGTCCGAGTTTCTCGAAGAGCTTTGGATTAGGAAGTCTTCTGGCTAAGCTATTTTTTCTTGAGGTAACTTCAGAAGCAGTAGAGTAATTCCATTTCTTCGATGGATTGACCACATAAGCATAAACTATTCTGTTTGGTAAAGAGAAAGCAGTATCTTTGGAATTAGGAAGGATTGATCGCAAAAGTGACTTGCGATAATTTGAGTGTTCTTTTGTGTTTCAGGGATATTTTTCTGGATGTCTTCAAGGAGTCAGAGATTTGCTAACATTTGGAGATTGAGTTTGGTATCGACTGGATTCCAGAAGTGATACTGATGGATCAGATTAATAATAAGATGATTTTTGAGTTTGGGAAAGTAGCTCAAGTTTTGGAGGAATCTCGGAGTTTTTTTTTGGATATGTGAGCTTTATTTTTGGAATGTGATGTCCAGTCTGTGCTTGAGTTCATCATCAGCATTTTCATTCGTTTAATCAGAGTTGCACAGTGGAAGCATGGTGGCAGCTGTTTAGTTTGGAAGCTATGGGATGTTGCAATGTTTGGATTGGAGAGTTCTACAGAAACTTTTTTTTCAGGATCTGAGACCAGTTTGGAGTGCACCTGTTTTATCTCTTCCGGATAAGAAAAGTGAGTTCTGTTTCTGATTTGGAATAAAGTTTGTGTTCTGAGTTTTGGTCGATCTTGGAAAGATCATTTTGTTGGATTGTTTTGGGTCCAGTTTGTTTCTAAGGACGTCGGCAAGAGTTGAGCTGATCAGGGAGGATGTAGACGGTCCAGGATCATCAGAAGAGTTTTCTGGATAAGAGACGGAGGAATTTGGATTCTGTAGTGGGAGATTTGATGTTGGATAAGTGTTTAGTCTTCAGGATTGAATTGCTAGTTTGGATAACTGGAATTCGTTGTGTTTCACGTATCTCTGAAGGAGTACGTGTAAGATTTATCTCTGGTTATAGAATCAGCAGTTCAGGGAGTTTAGGTTGTTGTATCAGACTTGCCTGTAGTCTGATATCCTTTCTTGTTCGTAGATCTAGGTGTGTGGAAGTTCTGTAGCTTAATAGTATTGATTGTTTGAGTTTTACAGAGCGAGTATCCCGACATTTTTATTTGGGAAACTCGAGAAAATTCTATTTGGAATTTTGTCTGGATAGTTAGATTTGTTTGTTTGGATGAATTGGTTGCTATGGTTGTTAGCTTATGATTAATATATGCTTGTGTTTTAAAATAATCTTTAACTAGATTATTAAATTACCTTTGTTTTAAATTTCGGGGACGAAATTCTTTTAAGGAGGGAGGAATGTGACATCCCAGAAATTTGGGGCAATATCAATTTAATAATCTACATTAAAAAAATTGAATTGATTCAATAATATTTGAATTGATTTAATAATCTTCTTTTAAATAAATATTTAACTAATAATTTATCTATTAAAAGCTAATTTAGTTGTCATCTATTTATAATGTATATAATTGTATATATTGTAAATAGGTAAGCTTTGTTTTTAATTTAACAAGTAAAAACATATTTTCTTATTTCAATATTTTTGGTAACTATAATTTGATTTAATATATATATATATATATATATCTTTTTAAAAGCTATTTAATAAATAACTGTATGGTTTAAAATACTTAAGATTAATATTGATTGTTTTAAATTTATTTAAGCTTAGGCGAGACTTTAAATAAGATTAACAAAAAGGTTTGTTTTGGTTTCTTCTTAAATTTAGCTTGATAAATAAGTATTTATATTTTTAAGAGATAGTTTCTTTTGAAAATTTATTTTCAATTTAATAATGAGTTTTATTTAAACAATAATAATAATGTAATATCTTTACAATGGATTTTAAATAAATAGGAATTGTTATTTAAAACCTATGTTTTGGAAAACTAAGATTTGTAAGTTTAAAATAAAATAAGTCTTATAACCAAGGTTTACATAAGTTTAAAATAATAAGTGTAATAATAACAAGCACTTGTATTTGAAATAAAACTTAATACATTAGTAAAGTTTATAATTAATAACTAGAATAAGCTAAGAACAAAAATAAGATATAACATGCAGGCAAGTAGTAAAATTAAAGCAAAGTTATGAGACAAAACAAAGTAAAAGTACATAAAATATCTAAACATATGCAGGTTAGAGAAAGGAATGCAAAGCATAGTTAAGAAAACAAATAGCTAAAGCAATTTTTATAATGTGTATGTAAAATACAAAAAAAAATGTAATCATGTCTGTACAACAATTATGTTGGCAATTAAACAAAATAAAATAAAAACGCTGGTAGCTTGTAAATAAAGTATGCAGGCAAGAATAGATTAAGATTCAGACAAGTATGAAAACAAAATAATAAAAGTACAAAAGCAAATCAGGTAAGCTATGAATAAGTAAGTATGCATAGCTAAGTAAAAAAATATCTTGTGTATGTTAAACATATAAGATAGTTTGTAGAGCAAGCTAAAGCAAAGTTTAGAAATAAAATGTAGTCAACCTGTAATAAAATGCAAAACAGAAATATCTTTGTACACATAAGATAAGATTAGGTGTAAACATATAGTACATTTGCATTTAATGTTTCCAAAACTCTAGCACATAACAAAATCATTTCGAACTGTTTAAAATCAACTCAGCCTCCTAATTAAAAGATTTGGCCTAATAAAACAAAATACAAATATAATCTGCAAATTGCTTGTCTCAGATGCCACCCTCCCCTGAACTTCCTTATATACATATTATTTTTTAGTTCATTCATAACATATTAAACCTGAAGCAAAGAAGAAATCACAAACACTTCCATCTATACAAACTAAAGTAATATTACAACTGAAGCATCAAACAACAAACAAGAAGATTAAGGAAATCAAAGCAAATTACTTTCCAGTTTTTAAAGTTCAAGTTGTTTCAAACAAAAGAAGGCTCTGTTCTTCAAATTTCCGTGAGTAACATTTTTCTTTTAATTACTTAAGTTTTAAAAGCTGATACATGTTGATATTTGGATGCTTAAGTATATGGTGTGAATATTTATTTAATCATTTTCTCTGGTGTTTGTGTGATGGAAATTTTGTATATTTCAAACCTGCAAATTCAAACTGCTTCCATTTTAAACTTGCTCTGTTTATTTTCAAAACTTTGGTGAGCAACATTCTTTTGATTGAACTAAATTAGTTGCTTGTGTATAACTAGAAAAAAAATGTTTATGTTGTAAATTGCTGATATGTTTATATGTGAAAGTGTGAATGTATACATCCTGTACAAATTTTGAGATGCCTCTGATTGTTTTTCCCCAGGTCAGAATGTGCAAACAAATGTTTATCTTTGTTCAAATCACAACCAGGATTGTAAATACAAACCAAGATGGTTTGTTTGTACAGGAATTTAACTTTAAAATTCTGTTTAAGCTAATCAACTTATCAATGTCACTGGAAACCAAAATGCTTGAGCAAACTTTAGACAAATTAAAATCTAAACTTTTTAATTTACGAATTCAGCGATATATACTGAATTCTTATACTTTAATATGAATTTTAAAACAAAATTTATAATTTTTAGAATGGGCATTTAAGAGCAGTTCTGGAATGAATTAAAAATGCAAACTTGGGAATTTCTGGTGATCTACGCACTTGGAGATGGTCGGGTTGTGTGAGGAGGTGGAGAAGCTTACTGCGGAGATGGGAAAAATGGTAGGAGAGGTGGGTGATCATTATGTTGAGGATGGTGGAGATTTTCTGTTCTTAACCCTAGTTTATCTGGACTTATTTGTTCAATCAACTGCACGTCCTAGGATTGATCGAGAGTTACAAGATTTTGGGGATTTGTAGTGGGGTTGTAGTCGAAGCGGTGACCGGAGTTGGGTGGCCGCCGGTGGTCAGAGCATCGAATAAGTGACGTTGACAGGTTCGAGAGGGGAAGGCTGTCGTGTTCCAGGTTTGGGTTTCGAACCCATTATCGTTTCAGGTTGTCATGGCGAATTTGGGTGGTCGTGATGTTGTTTGGAGGCGGTCGGCGGTATGTTGGAGCACAGGTGAGTGGCGCGTCGTTGGCTGGGGCTACGGTGCACGTGCAACGTGCCATTTAGGTGTTGGGGTGTTTTTTTTTTCTGTGTGCAGTTTTTTTTCTTTGTCCTCGGGTAGTACGCGAGTCACTCTAGTATGCGACTCGAAGAAAGGTAAGGGAAGACTCGAAGTGAATCTGGGTTGGTTCGAGACAGGGGATGGTTTCAGGTTTTGACAAAACCTGATTTGTTTCAGTTTTAAATTTAGTTCAAAATATAAACTAAGATTGAAACAATGTTTGAATTCAGTGTTTAATGTAATTTTAGATGAAACTTTTGAATCTGAAGTTTTCAAAATGAATTTGGGCTTTTAAATCAAGATTTAAATCAAGGCTTAAAAACAAAGTTTGGAATCAATGTTTAAAACTAATGAATTCAAGTATCTCTTGAATTCAAATCTGAAATTTTAAATCAGTTTTTAAAACTAAATATATACAATAAGTTCACATAAAATAATTTTGAAAAGTAAATTTGTTTCAAATTAATATTTGAATTGATTATGGGTATAGTTCTTTATAAAGGAATTTTTTGAATGGGAAGTAAATAAAGGGTTTTAACTTAAACTTGCAAGTTAAAACATTAATGTATTTTGGAAATTTAAATTTAAATAAAAGTTAGGTAGTTGAATTTAAAAGGGGTTTCCTTATATAAGTTTCATATGTACGTAATTAATGTTATTTACCAGATTTTAAATTGAACCTAAATTTGATTAATGTTTAATAATTAATCCTTTGAATCTCAAATTCAGAAGGGAATTTGAATGTAAATTTAAAACTGTAATGTTCTAATACACATTTATATTTATTAAGTCATTAAATAAGAAATAAATTATCTTAAGAATAATTAAAGCATCAGATGATTTAATTAATAAGATAATAAAGGAATGGTGAATTTACTGAATTTATAAATTAATAATTTAGATTAATTTATAAATAAAGATAAATTAAGAAGTAAACTAAGAGATGATATTAGTTAATATAGATAATTAACTAAAGATTACTAATTAATTAATTAATGTGATTAATTTTGATCAAATTAATTAGATAATCTATTGTAAATTGTTAAGTGGAATTACTTGATAAAAGTAATTAAAAGATTAATTACATATTGAATTAATTGTGATAAAATGATTAATTTAAGTTAATTAATTTATTTTAATTAATTTAAGAAAATCATTTGATAAATTGATAAATGTAATTACTTAGTGAATTCAATGGAGCATAATTACTTGAGAAGTAATTAAAGCTAATTATTGAATGTAATTAGTAAAAGATGATGTGTTAATAAAGTAATTTGGGTAATTACTTTTGAAATTAATCAAAGGATTAATAGAGATAATTAATTATGGAATAATTAATTTATTAATAAGTAATTAAGGGTAGTTAATTACTGGATGATATTAATCGAAGGTGATTAATAATTCTGTTTAGTTAAAGACTAATCACTTAATGTAATTGAATTAAATAAAGTAATTTAATTTAAATATGAATTAGAGATCATTAATTAACATAATTAATGATGTAATTAAGAACTGGTTAATTAAGAAATACTTAATAATGTGGTGATTAATTTATGTAATTAATTAACAATAAATATAATTAATTATATTTAATTAATAAATGAAGTAATTAAATGTTAATTACTATAAATGATTAGGATAATTAATTTGTAAAATTAATTAAAGACTAATTACCTATTGTGATTAGAAAATGATTATTCAAAGGTGTTTAATCAAGATGAGTATCTAAAGATTAATTAATTAATTTGATTTATAATTAATTAATGGTTGTATAAGCAGGATTTATAGATAAAGAATTAATTTAATTTACTTTAAATTAATTAGAGATAGAAGTAGTTAATTTAATTCATTTTAAATTAATTACAAATGGTAAGATTATAAATCATTGCTTATGGGTGAATGATATTGATATTTCATTTTATGATTGTGAATTCAGATCTGACATGAATAATATTTATCTGATATGGATGCTTGGTTTAAATATGATAATATTTAGTTATCAGTTTGGATGATAATATTGATTATCTGTTTATGAGATTATCTGTGATTATCTACTGTGATATTGTGAATTATCTATCTGTGTGTATATTGATTATATTGAATTAAACTGTTAAGACTAAATAGACAACTTGGCCTTAAAAGACACGTTTTGGATTTCGATGAGACCGGGATCGGTTTTCCACATTTGGAACATCCAAAAACCACATCGTTTCCAAATTAATGATAGGTCGTGAATCTGAAGTGAAGATGAAGATTCAGAATGCAAGGGTTATTGTCGTTAACTCTGAGGGTGATTCCAAAACGAATGTAACGAGATAATGCCTTCGGTTTCGTTCGAAACCGGAACGAACTTGTATGGATTGAATGCTTTAAACACATCGTCAGGTGGGCGATGAGCATTCTAAGAATTATATTCTATAAAGGTAATCGCAGCCTCAAGCCTCATCAACCGGGAATGGCTAAAACAGGGGAGGTGAAGCAAGGTTAGATGGGTCATGCCCAAGCAGGACAAGGATATTCCCCTGTCTAGATGTCCCTTTATTTTCGGCTGTGTGGGCGGTTGATTGCAACAACTGCCGGGGTTTATCTTGTTCGGGACTGTTCAGTAAGGAATGGTTCCGGCCTTATGTTGCAGGGGGTCGGGAGTGATCCTCGGTACCTTGATCTAGGCCACGTACTGTGACGGGCGGTACCCCTGTAGCCCTGCCATTGTATGGAATCCACAATCCAATAAGTGCCAACGGTTTTGATTGTATTACCCACTTTTGTGGCTAGTAGCTGGAATTTAATGAATGTAATAATTTCGGCTATTTTCTATTTACTTGAAAACCCTAGACCTATTATAATATCACAGAATTTCCTATCAAATGTTTTGGTTAGCGTAAGGTAAAAACTTACCCATGTTTATTTGTGGGGAGTCTTACGTGATACCTTTTGTTTCAAAAGAATTTTTAAAGTTAAGCAACTTAAACCTGTTACTCATACCAGACCCATGTCTGACCCGGAGTTTATTTTTGTTTTTCATAAAATATCGGGTACCCAAATTTTTACGGGTAGCCAAGGGATTCAGGTTTGCTTTGTCGAATTCTGGAGGAGCAATGGAGCAGGAGGCTTCAGCGTTGTAGATATACTTGTAGTTCCGCTGTGTTGGTATCTCTGTGTTGTTTTGTGTATTGAGTTGTATAACTAGGCAAGTGTTTATAACTGTCTAGTATGAGATGTATTATCTGTATAACTTTGATTGATGTTGTATATTATGTAAATACTTATGTGATTATTATAATTTATTCGTTCCGCTGTGAGATTCTGATGTTGTTGTTCTTTATTCTCTATCTTTTCTATTTTTTCATCCCTTTCTTTCTTCAAGACGAAACGGTTTTCTGGGCGTAGGAAGCCGGGTCGTCACAGATATGGAATTGTAAATAGTTTTGAAAACTATGAATTAACCTTTAGGGAAGATTGATGAACTGGTGAAGTGAATCTTTTCGTTTAAAGATTTGAAATGGAAATTTATTTAAAGCATTTAAAAGAAAAAAGTTTTGGGTTTTAAAGTTGTGACTTAACTGAAATCCCAATATCCATATGTTTTTAAATATTGCGCTCATTATACGGTTTAGCCGGGAGAGGACTTTGTGTCATATAAGCCATTCCGGATATTTTCGAAACCGAAAGGATAATTCATTGAATGTCTTTGCACCGGTTGGTCCCCGGTATAGGGATTTGATCATCTTTTGTGATGGGAAGTTCGGACGTGATTGGGGATTATACAGATTTATAAGGGCTTCTTTGTGAAGTGCCTTCGATTCTATTCGAACCCGAAATAGACTTGTGTGGATGTGTGTTTGACATTACACTTTGAGATGTAAAACCAGTTTCTATCAAATACATTTCTGTTTGGTGGCGGAGATTTATTCTCTTAGCTTAACACCCTTCTCTGAGACGTATTAGCTCAGAGGTTATGTAGTTGATGGTTACTAGTGATACATTCCCAATTCGGTAATGTGGCATACGAAGTGTTGCTGATAATTTGTTGATCAAAGCATGGCTTTATGGAAAAGCGAAGCTTTTTGGACAAGACTTCGTCGAGCCTCACAACCCGAAAATGGTCGAAACAGGAATTTTGCGGCAAGGTTGCAGGGGTCGCACCCCTAGGGTATGTCCATCTCTTCTGGATAAAAGGTGGTATCATGGTATGGATCCCAGATATTTACCTAATGGTTGTTGCATACTTATTGCTGTGTGGTTGTTGGTGTCGAACGCTCGGATAAAGGTTGGTTACGACCGTGGGTGGCATATCTTAGGTGTTACTCCCTGGAAGCGAGTACACCGGCCTTATATTGGTAGGGAACCATTTTGGTTCCTAGGTCCATCCCTCCAGAGGCGTTACATTTTTAAAGAAGTTCCTTAGCCTGACCAATTGTTGGAAATCCAATCATCCAATACACGCCTTGTAAGGTTTTAGTTGTAGAACCTGCTATTTAATATGCTAGCTATAGTAGGCATACTATAATGGTACGTATGCTGGCTAAGATTAATATTATACTTTCGAAAGGTTTTCTGCACTATGTACTAATAATAATATCAAATAGTTTTTGCGTATCAAGCAATTTTGACTGTCATATGGAGAAATCTCCATCAAGTATGCGGTTGCATTGTGTGTGTGGCGGGACGCCTTATGGAAGTTTCATTTTCTAAAAAGCATTATGATTTTCAACTTTTAAAATCTTTTGTTGTTTGTTTTATAGATAAAACTATTTTTATTTTCTCATACCAGTCCCATGACTGACCTGGAGTTTATGGTTCCCTTCCTAAACTCTGGATGCCCACAATTTTCCACACGGGCAGTCTAGAGTTGGGTTTTTCAGATAATCCAAAATAGGTATAGATTCGATAGCCTTCGAAGTCTATGGTTTGGTAGCATTTGAAAATCTTCTTCAGCTTTTGGATCTTTGAAGTTTGGTTTGGTAATCGTGTCTGGGATCGCATTTGCTACAAGTCCAGCTTGAAGATGCTTCGACATGAAGTTTAGAGCTTTGGCTTTGGAGTTTTGGTTTGGAGTTGTAGTTTGATGTTGGAATTCTCTTATGGGGTTTATTTATTGATGCTTATCTTTCCACTGTTGTATTATTATCTTTGGTATTTGATTGGGATTCATATTGTATCAGATATTGTATTAACTGTTGTATATCAATGATATTATTCATTTTCTTCGACTGTGTTGTTATACTTAATGTGTTATAAGCTCTGGCACGAGTCAGAGTTCAACAGTTGAATCTGCGGCATTCGAGTACAAGTGAAGTACGAGTGTCGATTTTCGAACGCTGAAATTTGGGTCGTGATAGGTGTGGCCAAGACTATCTGCATCCAAGCTACCGAAGATTGACAATCGACGCTTGAGCCTTGGCTCGGGTGCCACAGTCGGTTCTACAGAGATATAGATCTAAGGGATGATGAAGGGGAACCTAAAAAGATCAAGGCTGCATCGGCTAAGCTAACCATTGATAATACGGTCAGCCATGACGATCCATTACAAGTCCTAAAGATTGGATCACAGCTCAGCCCTCTGATAATGAGAGAACTCGTTGGTTTTCTCCAAGTAATTCTAGATGTATTCACTTGGACTCACTTCGACATGTATGGAATCTCGCCTGCCATTACGATCCATGTATTGAATATTGACCCGAGGCATGTCCCGGTGAAGCAAAACAGATGCTGTATGGATCTGGAGAGATCTGCCGCTCTCAAAGAGGAGGTAGATAAACTAAAAGTCAACGGGTTTATCCGCGACGCCCTCTACCATAAATGGGTATTTAATCCTGTAATTGTGAAGAAAGTGAATGGGAAATGGAGAATGTGTACACATTACTCAGATTTGAACAAATCGTGTCCAAAAGACAGTTTTTCCTTTTCAAAGATTGACCAGCTTGTTGATTCAACTACAGGACTCGAATTTCTATCTTTCATGGATGCATACTCGAGATATAACAAAATCCCGATGCATGTCCCCGATCAGAAGCACACCAGTTTTATCACGGATGTAGGATTGTATTGTTATGTAGTGATGTCGTTTGGGTTGAAGAATGTCAAAGCAACCTATCAGCGCTTAGTTAATAAGATGTTCAAAGACCAGATTGGATAAACAATGGAAGTGTATATGGATGATATGCTCGTGAAGTCACGATGATCAAGCGACCACATTAGAGACTTGGCAGAAACGTTTGACATCCTCCGATATTACAAGATGAAAATCAATCCTTTGAAGTGTTCATTTGGTATTGCATCTAGAAAATTCTTGGGCTTTATTGTCACTGCTCGTGGAATAGAAGCTAATCTTGAGAATATTCAGGCTATCTGTGATATCTAAGCGTTGAGAACTATTAAACAAGTGTTGAGTTTGGATGGGAATGTTGCTGCCTTAAGTCAGTTTATCTCCAGAGCTATTGAAAAATGCATTCCTTTCTTCGATTTGATTAGGAAGGGAAAAAGTAACTTTGAATGGACGCAAGATTATAAAGATGCATTCAAGCTTTGGCGAATCACTTGGAGACACCATCTATCTTGTCAAAGCCAGTGGATCATGAGGAATTGTACATTTATTTGGCTGCATCGGCACACACTATAAGTGCCGAATTGCTCCGTGAGGAGAGTCGGATATAGAGGCTGGTGTATTACGTCAGCAAATGATTAACGGGAGCTGAAAGGAACTACCCAAAAGTTGAGAAATTGGCATACTGCTTACTAATTGCATCATGGAAGCTCCATCCGTACTTTCAGGCACATCCGATAAATGTACACAGCAACCAGTCATTACGATAGGTCCTATAGTGACCTGAGATGTCTGGAAGATTAATTAAATGGAATATTGAACTCAGTCAATTCAACATTACTTATCTCCCTCGAAGGACTATCCAGAGTCAGGCATTGGTAGACTTTATAGCAGAGTTTACTGTGTAGGATGATTCTCCAGAAGCCAGCGAAATCCCTATCGTACTATGACGACCCGCAAATTCGTACCCTTTGAATCGATAATAGTCCACACATGTTCGACCCAAAAAGCACAAACTGACGGAAAGTCAAGAGAAAGAAAAGAAGAGAAGAGAAGAGAAGAAAGAACAAAACAGAACTATACAGAATCTCACATTGCAGCAGATAATATATAATATCATAACAATGATCTTTACAGAACATAAACTGTATATATACACATCAATCAGAGTCCAACAATCATTCAATAGTTATCATTTTGAACAGTTATAATAACATGTCCTCACAAATGCTGATAATATACAACAAACAAAGCAATACAGCGGATAATCAATAATCAAAAAAGATACACGTATACAAAAATGAAGATCTCCAGCTCTCCTGCTGAAACTCCAAAAGCACCAAAGCATAACCAGTAGATATACTCGGTATGACTCGAGCATTGAAAGGGAAGAACGCCCGGATCAGTTTGGTAAACTAGCGTGAGAAACACACTCAACTGAATTTATTAAGTTACCAAAACTTTTCCTTTATCAAAACAAAAATATCTCGTAAGACAAGTCCACACATAAACATGGACATGTTTTTACCATACAATAACTAAAACATATCATATCAAATCCTCTTATATTATAGTAGTATCTACTATATACAAATAATATTAATCATAGCCGAAATTGTTACGTTGATTAAATTCCAGCATATAGCCCAATTGGGTAATACAATCAAAATGACAAACACGCAGTGGAGTTTGGATTTCCATACAAATGACCAGGTGAGGGGACTGCCTTCCAAAAGGGTACACCTCTAGATGGATGTCCCGAGGCACAGAACGTCTGCCCTCTATCAACACAAGACCATCCCACCTCTATAACTAGATGGTGCCAAATATGTTATTCTCCGGTCGTTACCGACCTTTACCGAGGGCCCTATAGCATACAAACCAAAATAATCAGATACACGACGTCATAGCGTGCAAAGATATATCCAGAAGAGGATGATCATACCCTAATGGGAGCGACCCACTTAGCCCTGCTGCATCTAACCCTGTTTTGGTCATTTCCGGTTGATGAGGCTAGAGGTAACGATTGCCTTTCACAATCACAATCACATCACTTAGAATGCCACACGGCCATTTCCGTTGACTACTAATCGCCTTCCACAAAAATACAACCCTTAAGCTCATACATCTCAAGGAGGGTGTTGAGCTAAGAGAAGTTGCCTTCTCTGCCGCCACTAATGTACGTTTGTAAAAACCAATGTACGTAATCTATAGAAATGCAATGTCAGACAAACATCCATACAAGTTGTCCAGGAACAGGACAAACCGAAGGTACTTTCCTACCACATCCTGTCGAGAAATCTCTAGGATTAGTAGCGAATAGTCCTTGCATTATATATTTCATACTAAAGAGACCATTACTACTGGATGTATATTGGTATTTTAACCCCAAACGATCAACAAGCAGTCCCCCACTATGAAACTCCAGAATATCAATAGCATCACAAGCAACCTGCACAATCATCGCATATACGTTGGTCCGAAGTGGTTTTCGGATAACCCGATCCCAGTCTCTTCGCACCAACAACGCAAAAGTGTTTCTCAACCTCACACAGCAACTAAGTCTCATAGACTTATCACGTCTCCAACTTTCAACTTGCTACCCTTCAGGCCAAGAAGGAAGCTCGATAGATTGGAGTAATACTCCGCACTATACGAATCCATCATTTATTGGGTCAAAACGAATGTTGCGTAAAACATCGTTATGATAACCCAAAATCACTAGTATAGGGATTCAAAAATTAGATAGATATATAAATCCCAATACTATACAAAAACATTTCCTTTCGAAAATTATTTACTATAACAACAGTGTTATACTCCATCATTTCCTTACTTCTTCAAAACGTCTATTTCAACAATAAATGTTGAAATCTATGGTTTCGATACTTAACACATTTTAAAACATCTTTAAACCATTTAACTCCATTTTAAAATATCACTTTCCAAAACATTTCTTTAATATATTATTCACTATCCAAAATCGTGAATATAAATCGTTTACCAAATTTAACATTATTTTAACATTTAATTTAAAGGATAATTCATTGTCAAAAATTGTGAATAAAATTCCTTTAAATAAACTTCTATATTTAACTTATCAAAAGATTTCGGATTTATAAAACAATGTTTATAAGTTTCATTTATATTTTATAAAAACTTCAATACACAAAATTCCTTATTAATCAATTCCATTTATAACTCAATTATAGACCAAAAATCCATATTATAAGTTAATTACTTATAAATCATTTATTTCACAAGTTCATTCATTTTATAACTTCACAATTATAAATCTTATTCACTTATAAAAATCCATTTATAACTTCATTTTAACATTTACAAAACTCATTTTATAATTCCAATATTTTAATTTATAAAATATCAATTTTATAAATCCCATATATAAACTATTTAATATAATTCAGAAACTCAATTTAAACTATTTACCAAATCATTAACTCAATATTTTCAAAATCATATTTTGATTATATTTCAGTCATAATTTTTATAACAATAAAAATTATAACTTTTATTTATTCAAAATAAATTTATTTACTTAACACCTCAAAATTCAACAAAAAGTCTATTTTCAAAATCACTTGAAAATCCTTTTAAATTTGGAAATCATCACTTTAACATTTTTAAATTTCCAAAATATGGCCCAATGCTGCAACCGCACCAAATACATCAATCACGACATCCAAAACATCACATATCATATGATAAAAGAATATATAACAATATCTGTAAATAAATCTATACTGGTGAGGAATCCAGTTGGATCCCTCCAACCTGTTACCTGCAACAAATATACATATTAGAATATGTGTACAATGTCCGCTTCACGGAAGATGCGCGTACAAAGGGTCATCCGCTCATACACGAGAACGTATAGGGTCATCTGCTCCACTAGACAGGTATATATCCAAATACCAATCAATATATCATATATCATCCAAACAATCATCATAAATAATATTTATTCTCACTTATATAAAATATTAGTGAGTTGTACTCACATGCATGTAGTCGCGATTTCAGCGTTTTATTCCGAATAAAATTAAACGACCATTTAATTTTATCCAAAATTCACACTATCTCAAATAAATCCCAATCCAGCTCGTCAATACGGACCCAACGCAATTTGTTTCGTGCGAAATTGGCCTCGTATCAAAAAGTTATCACGTTTTAAACATTATACAATTTAATATATAATTCAATTTCAATTTTTTTTTAAAAACCTATGCACAACTCAGCCATCGATCTGCAAAACAAAATCTGGCCCATCGTTTTTTTCTTCTCCTCCCCAGGATCAAACCCGTGCACTTAAAACCCATAACATGTCATTTTGCCTTTAATTTTCGAGCCCTCTCCGATCATCTACACGATGATCAACGACCATCGATCAAAAGCCCTCACCGCTGTGCTCCAATGCCCCCAAACCCCATCAAACTCGGTTGTGATTTAGCCTTAAAAAACACGAATGACTGCTGACCCTTTACGTCGAGATCCACGTCGATCCATAGCTCCATTTTCGATCACAGCCGTTGAAGTAGAAGATCTCATCGTGCTCTATGCTTTTATAGTTGAAGACTTTGGCTAAATGTTTACGGATTGGAAGAAAAATGAGGAAGAATATCGTGAATCACCGACCATTGAAATGTTGCTTGCGGCTAACCCTAGCATCGTTAGGGTTTTAGCAAATTGAAGAAAAAGGTGGCCTTTTATAGAAAATTTCGCGACACTATTCACCCGAAATTTTTCCGAACTCCAAACGAAGTGTACCGCCTGGCGTTTATAATGCTTTACCCCCATTCCGAACGTAATGGAATATATATTGGGAGCCAATTCGATCTTATTTGGAAGATAGGTTTTCGAACCGACTACTTCAATTTAAAATTCAGTTAAACCGATTTCTATGCGTTTTAGCATGCCTCGGACAAACCGTACATCCGATTGACATGAAATTTGAAATCTTATAATAATTTAACATTACGGATCTGATGAAACTGGTTTCATCGAAATCCAAGAATGTTTGAAAAATGACTATTTTTACACGTTAATTAAATATTAAAATATTCAGTTTTTTACAAATTAACTTTTAATTCAATTTTAAAAGTCCTGTAACATTATTCTAATTCAAATATGATTTAATTCAACATTATAAATCATTTTCATTCATATTAAATCAAATTTCCAATTATTTTCGCAATTTCAAATATTAAATTGACAATTTAATTATCGAATTAAATCAAGATGTTCAAAATATAATTTATCCAGCTTATAAATTTAACTTGTGAATATTTAAAATCAATTAAATGTACGAATATCGAATGATGGAAATTCTGGTTCGTTGCACGTACGATGAAAATTGTATACTGATGGAGCGTCTAACTATCGTTGTTCTAGAGCTGGGATTGTGCTTGTAACTCCTGAAAATCGGTCAATTTGTTATGCATTAAAGCTTGATTTCCCAGCAACAAACAATGAAGCTGAGTATGAAGCTCTGATTGATGAACTTAAACTCGCTAGATAACTTTAATAAAATCTCTTGAAATATTTTGTGATTCGCACTTGGTGGTGTATCAAGTTAGGGGAGATTCTCAGGCTAAGGGACAACGGCTTGCTCCATACCTTAACAAAGATTAGGAGTTGTTGATAGAGTTTGAGTACTATGACATTTTGCATATTCCATGAGATTTAAATAGAGAGGCTGGTTCATTGGCAAATTTTGCTAGTACCGACGATGCACAACAGATGGTGTAACAACCCGCATATTTTACGATTGTATATTTAAATATTTTATTTAAATATAGCATCGTTAGTCGGATTTATGTCCAAAATGCTACTTTTTGCAAACAGTCGAATTAGGACTCGAGACCACTTCCATTGAGTTCAACATGGCGTTTGCGACTTTTCTGAGTATAAACATTGATATGTTTGGAGTTGATTAAAATTTTGGTGTTTTCATTTAGGGCTTTGGGTTTGGGTTTCATCCCATTAACCCAACATATGAACCCAACTCCACTCCACTCCTCTTCATTCCTTCATAATATTTCCTAATACTCAAGCTTTAGTAAAAATGGGGGAAGAGAAAAGAAATTAGAAATTCCTAAGCCCTACGTCTCTTAGGAATTATCAACTTCAAGCTAGAAATCAAGGAGAAGCTTAGGTAAGCATTCTCTTCATCTTCTCTATCTCAATTCCTCTTCAATTTTAGAAATTTCCTAAACCCTAACTTACGAAATGTCTTTCTTATGAGCTTAGATTGAAGCTTCTTGGGTTAAAATTGAAGAGTGGTTGTTCTTGTCTTGCCTTATAGCTTCTCACTTGTGTTTTTGAGAAAATGGTGAATTTTTGAACTCACATCTATGTCTATATCTTTGATAGTTGTTAGGTAGTGATTCCCAACATCTATTCCTTGTCCATATTCTTTGGATTAACTTGGTTTTATGAATATTCCAAATTTTTGGTGTTTTGAAGTCAAATCTTTAAAAATCCTAACTTTGATGTTTGAACATGTTTTTGGTGGTGTATCGAAGAGTTTATAGGGCTGGGTTGCCGATTGGCATAAACCCCTAGCGCCCATCGCTCATCCGACCGCAATTTGTTGGACTTTTTCCCTTGGTAGGGCTAGGCTGAAAATACTGGAAATTCCAGTTCAGTCGACTGAACCAGGAAGTCAGTCGACTGAACCAGAAGCCAGGAAATTTCCTAGGCCAGTATGGTTAGTCGACTGAGCCTGGAAACCGAAAGTTTCCAGGCATTTTTCAGTCGACTGACCACCCTAGTTAAGTCGGCTGAACCGGGAAACTGAAAGTTTCCAAGTATTGTGTCGACTGACCTCCCTGGTCCAGTCGACTGAATGTGCTATTTCAGCATATCTTGCCTTTTTGTGTTGATTTCCAATTTTTAATCGATTCTAGTAGATCCAATTTGTTGTTATCACCTTTGTTGACTTTGATAGCTTTTTTTCATGATTTTTGGGAATATCCATTTTGATGGATTTGGTATTGATTTATTTGGATTTGATTCACGTCTTTGAATGTGAATTTTTGGTGAATGATTGTTTTTACAATCGTTTTTGGTGATTTGTCACTTCGAAATACAAAGGCTTCTATACTAGTAGTAAATAATCAAACTCTTTCATAAGGATGATTTCAACTCTATTTTTAATACAAAGCTCGTTTATAAAAACGTTTTCCAACCTATTAGTATATAAAAACTTTTACCTCATTCGTTTGAGAAATCCAATCAAACGACTTAGCAAAACAAGTGGTATGAAACGCTTGCATTTACTTTGTCGGTTAATTCTTAGACTCATTCGATTGAAAATCTTGTGACAATCTTCGAGTGGAAATCTACAATTTGTTCGTAAATATTTAAGTTAAGCAAGTGGTTATGGGACATGAAGCTAAACTCATTTATTTACTGGCTTAGTGTAATCGAGACTTCTTGATGATCGACGATGATCATTTTATGGTTTAGACTAGCGACGTGCGATGCCTCTTTGTCCGCATGGGGGGACTATACCCCATTCTGTGGATCTTCGGCTCAAATTGGTGGGGTAGCGACCTATGGTCTTTAGGCCGTTTGTGGAGCCTCGGCTCAATTTGATGGTTAGCAACCATGGAATAGCGTTTCGTTTGTGATGCACGTGTCGGTGAGCTTTCATGCTCCTGTTTGTGATAGGCCTCCCCCTTTTGATTTCTGGATTTCTAATTGATGATTTCTGTAATTTTTGTTTCACCAATTTTGTGATTTACAATGATAAGTTTTATCAATATTTGTGGTTTGGTGAATATGTGAAAGAATATGACATTCTTTTTAGTGTTTGAGAATATTTGAGATATTTGTGTGATTTTTATTGTTATTTAATGTATACTTGTCATGGTATGGAATTATTGTTATCATACATTTTTGTCATATCTCGTATCTTATCTCATTTTTATTTGATATTTATAGCTAGACTGATCCGTTTATTATTTTCTAACTAAATATACTCGGGTCAGACCGAGATGTTACAGATGCTTATGCTTGACTCCTTATCTTGGACCATCACCTGATTTTTGTCTAACTACTTAGTTTAGTAGTTTTTGTTATTATATATTCGAGATAGAGACTCCTTGATGTATACTTATTCTTTTGTCTATCACTTGTACCTATTCTTTTGTGATGTAGTGGATCTTATGTGACCAGTACTTTGATGTACACTTTTATGTGATATATTCATATCTGTTTCCGCCTTTGTGATATGGATATCTGTGGCTGATTTGTGTTATGCTTATTTTATATTTGTTTCCAAAAACCACATAGCCACTGTGTAGTAGCTTTGTGTTTGTATTTGATATGTCGTATTTCCTCTGGAAATGAAATCCATGCCAAACTATCTAACGTATCGTTACTCGCACAAAGCAATTACATGGATGGTCGCTTCTCAACAGCCTTATTATTCATGTTAGTCGATGGCATTACCCCACAGTGTCCTTGGCTAGCATGAGTATAGAGGTGGGCATCACAGCATGGTATCAGAGCGAAACTTCAAAACAATATAGAATATTATAGCAAGGATCATTGTCCTAAGTCCTTCTTGGGAATCGTGCCTTAGGATTTATCTGAGTCAATGGACCCGTTCTATCCTATTTTCTTTTATGATGCATTGTTTTATCAATCATGATTATTTGATACTCATTCTAAGAATAACTTTTTCTTCTTCTTTCTTTCTTTCTTTCTTAAAGAAGAGAAATGGTTAGACCAGGCCGTCCCAACACCGATCAGTCTAGTGCTACTCCTTAGGATGGAGTATTTATGTCCACCCAGCAGCTTTTAGATCTTGTAAAGAATGCTCAAGCTGCCGGACCCATTCCTGAGCCTGCTCATCCTAGATCTGGGTTTGCACGCTTGTGCAGTGATTATACCAATTTGGGTGGAGAGCCATTCAAGGGTTCCGAAAGCGTTATAGAAGTCCAAGCTTGGCTTAAAACATGCGATCGCATCTTTTCACACATGAATCTTGTTTATCTACACTGAGTCCTAGTGGCTTCTAGTATGCTCCAAGAGAGAGCATTAGCTTGGTATAAGCTTTTGATTTCTGAAATTATTGAAGCGGATCTTACTTGGGAGCACTTCCGGGAATGATTCGAATTAAAGTTTGTGCCGAAGTTGAAAAAGTAACTTTAGCTCGGCGTTTTATTGACCTTGTTCATGGTGAATCTTCTGTGACAGACTATGTTGCATCTTTTGAATCTCTTTCAAAGTATGGAGTCGAGTATATAAATACCCTATTGAAGAAAAATCAAAGGTCTATGGCTTGAATAAAAATCTTAAAAAGCCTTTACCTCTGAAAATGGAAGTTTCTTTTGATCAGCTTGTTGACATCGCTCTTCGACTTGAAGAGGCAGATAAAGAGAGTGATGTTGAAGTTGGGAGTGCCAAACCGAACTTCAACAACAATAAGAAGAGACCTAATAAGTTCAAAGGTCCTTTTCCCAACAAGAAAGGGAAGCAAGCAACTTCTGCAGCAAAGACTCCTACTTCTAGCCGTGGAGAAGGCTATAATTATGGCTCTATGGACCATTATGCAAATAAGTGTTTGAAGCCCCTCACTTTTCGCTATTGAAAAAGTTCAGTTCATACTATATCTTTTTGTCCCAAACTTCAAAGCAAGAAGGAGGGAAAGTTAAATGTTATGCAAACCCCTAGTAACACTTCTCGTGGTCAAGGTATTTCTCATTCTATCCTTGATGGCATTATTATGTTTCGTCATCATCCTATTCGAGTTCTTTTTGATACGGGTGCATCCCATTCTTTTATATCAAAAGAACTTGTTGATACTTTTTCTTTAAGTGTTATGGCTTTGATGACTTCTTTGAGAATTGCGAATCCGGTTGGTGGATCCGCAACACTCAGTTTGCTTTGTAAAGACGTCGAGATTATTTTATGTGATTATGCTTTCCAAGCTGATTTTCAGGTTATGCGTTACTTAGGCTTCGGAATGATTTTAGGGATGGATTGGCTTAACCATTATGAAGCCTACATCCAATGTACTGAGAGGACTATTCATCTTCAACATCGTCGATCTGTTAAGCAGATTTCAGTTGTTCTTAAAGATTCAGATTCTAATTCGGCGGCATCCTTATATTCTCTAAGCCCACATGATGACATATTGATGATAAGGAAGATGTCATTTCTCTTATTCACGTTGTTCGTGAATTTTTCGATATATTTGAGCCCATCTTAGGATTACCACCAAAGCGAGCAATTGAGTTCAGAATTAATTTAATTCCTGGATCTCTAACTACCACTCGTCCTCCTTATCGTATGTCTAATAAGGAAAATGAGAAGATGCGTAAACAATTATCCGAATTAGAAGTAAAACAGTTTAATCGTTCTAGTTCCTCTCCTTGGGGAGTTTCGGCTATTTTTGTGAAGAAATCCGATGGTACACTTAGGCTTTGCGTTGACCACCACAAGGTTAATGATCTTACCATCAAGAATAAGTATCCTTTGCCTCTGACTAATGATTTATTCGATCAACTTAGTGTTGCTCGAGTCTTTTCACAGTAGACTTAACAACTGGTTTTCATCAGCTTCGTATTGCAGAGGATATCATTCCTTTGACATCGTTCCGTACTCGTTATGGATCTTACGAATGGCTTGTTATTCCATTTGGTTTAACGAATGCTCCAGCTTATTTCGTTGACCTTATGAATCGAGTTTTCAAAGACTTCCTCGATCGATTCGTTCTCATCTTTATAGATGATATTCTTGTTTATTCTAAAACCGAGGAGGAGCATGAAAAACATCTTCGGATTGTGTTGGAAACTCTTAGGAGCAATCACTTGAAAGCAAAATTTTCTAAGTGCCACTTTTGGCAATCTCGTTGTGAAATTTCTCCGTCGTATTATTTCCAAATCCGGAATTTTCGAGGATCCTTCAAAGATCAAAGCGATTCAATATTGGAAGAGACCAGAGAGTGTGACGGAAATCCGTTGTTTTCTTAGATTGGCGGGTTATTACCATCAATTCATAAAAACTGTTCTAAAATTTACGTGCCTCTTACTAGTTTGGAAAAGAAGGGAGTTAAGTACATTTGGTCAGACAAATGTGAAGCTTCTTTTCAAAGATTAAAATAACTCCTTTCCGATGCTCCTATTCTTGTGATTCTCGAAGGAAACCAAGACTTTATTGTTTATACCGATGCTAGTCGTGTTGGTTTGGGAGCCGCTCTCATGCAAAGGGAACGTGTTATTGCTTATGCTTTTAAGCAATTAAAGCCTGCCGGGACTAGATATGCCACTCATGATTTAGAACTCGCAGCTATTGTTTTTGCGCCTTTAGAATTTGGCGCCATTACCTTTTGGGAGAGAAATTTATTCTCTATACCGATCATAAATCTTTAAAGTATTTGTTTTCTCAAAAGGAACTTAATTTGCGTCAACAACGTTGGCTTGAGTTCCTGGCATCTTATGATCTTGATATTCTTTGTACTCCTGGGAAGGGAAATCGTGTTTCCGATGCATTTAGTCGTAAGCAACAAGCGGTTGTTTCCATGATGATATCCGAATGGAATGATCTTGAGACTTTGTCCACTTGTGAAAATTCGAGATCGTGAATCCGATTCATGTTCATTACTTGTTTTATGTAGCCTTGAGGCTCGTCCTTCTCTTTTTGACCGCATTCTTGAAGCTCAATAGCATGATCCCGAATTGGTTTTTCTTAGCCAAAGTTGTCGGGATAGAAATAGTGGTGGTTTGAAAGACTTTGAAATCGATGCTCATGGCGGCATTCGAAAATTTGGTAGACTTATCGTGCCAAATATTAGTGATCTTCATAAAGACATTTTAGAAGATTCTCATCATTCTAAATTTACCATTCATCCCGGTAGTAGTAAAATGTACGCGGATATGAAGCGACTTTATTATTAGGATGAAATAAAATCTGATATTGCTAACTTTATTAAGCGTTGCATGACTTGCCAACTCGTTAAGGTCGAGCATCAAAGGCCCAGTGGGTTATTGCAACCTTTGGATATTCCAATTTGGAAGTGGGACCAAGTCTCCATGGACTTTATTAACAGCCTTCCTCGTTCTCGTTCGAGTCATGATAGCCTATGGATAATAGTTGATAGACTTACAAAATCCATCCATTTTATTCCCGTTCGGTCTAATCGGACCATACCTCTTTTGGCCAAACTCTATGTTAGAGAAATTGTTAAATTGCATGGAGTTCCTACTTCTATTGTTAGTGTTCGTGATCCAATGTTTAGTAGTGGATTTTGGAAGAGTCTTCAAAAAGCTTTGGAAACAAAGCTTAATTTTAGCACCGCTTACCATCCTCAGTCCGATGGACAAACCGAGCGTGTGAATCAAACTCTTGAAGATCTTCTTTGTGCATATGTTCTTAATTGTGGTGGAAGTTGGGAAAATCATATTTCTCTTGTTGATTTTTTCTATAATAAGAGCTTCCAATCTAGTATTGGTATGGCACCTTTTGAGGCACTCTATGGAAGGCCATGTCGTTCTCCTTCTTGTTGGCTTGAGGCCGGTGAGAAGCTGGTTTTAGGTCCAGATTTTATTCGTGAATCCACAAAAAAGATTGACCTAATTCGTCATAGGATGAAAGAAACTCAAAGTAGACAAAAATCCTATGCCGATAACAGAAGAAGGAAATTAGAATTTTTTGTGGGAGATTTTGTGTTTATTCGTGTTTCACCTATGAAGGGTGTTGTGCGTTTCAGTCAAGCGGAAAAATTAGCACTTCGATATATTGGTCCATTTCCCATCACCGAAAGTATTGGTTCCATGGCTTATCACCTTTTATTACCGACTTAATTTTCTGTTATTCATAACGTTTTCCACGTCTCTCGACTACGGAAATGCCTTAGGGATTCTGATTCTATTCTTGAGCCCGGTGTTATTGAAGAAATTGAAGTTTCACCTAATTTGACTTATGAGTAACATCCTATTCATATTATTGCTACGGAGGTTAAACGCCTTAGAAATAAAGATGTTCCTCTTGTGAAAGTTCAATGGTTCGTAAATCCTAAGGATTGCTCTAGGGAATCCTGAGAATTCATCGAGCCAACGCATCCGTACTTACTCTCCCATGCTCTTTGAGGTGAACTTCTATTTCAAATTTTCATTTGTGTTTATATGCTTTTATAGTTGTTACCCTTTATTTTCTTCTTAAATATTGCGAGGATGCAATTTCTATAAGGAGGGGAGTCTGTAACAACCCGCATATTTTACACTTGTATATTTAAATATTTTATTTAAACATAGCATCGTTAGTCGGATTTATGTCTGAAATGCTACTTTTTGCAAACAGTCGAATTAGGACTCAAGACCACTTCCATTGAGTTTAAAATGGCATTTGCAACCTTTTTGAGTATAAACATTGATATGTTTGGAGTTGATTAAAATTTTGATGTTTTCATTTAGGGCTTTGGGTTTGGGTTTCAGCCCGTTAACCCAACTCCACTCCTCTTCATTCCTTCGTAATATTTCCTAATACTCAAGCTTTAGTAAAAATGGGGGAAGAGAAAAGAAATTATAAATTCCTAAGCCCTACTTCTCTTAGGAATTATCAACTTTAAGCTAGAAATCAAGGAGATGCTTAGGTAAGCATTCTCTTCATCTTCTACATCTCAATTCCTCTTCAATTTCAAAAAATTTCTAAACCCTAACTTAGGAAATGTCTTTCTTATGAGCTTAGATTAAAGCTTCTAGGGTTAAAATTGAAGAGTGGTTGTTCTTGTCTCGCCTTATAGCTTCTCACTTGTGTTTTTGAGAAAAAGGTGAGTTTTTGAGCTCACATCTATGTCTATATCTTTGATATTTGTTAGATAGTGATTCCTAATATCTATTCCTTTTCCATTTGCTTTGGATTGAATTGGTTTTATGAATATTTCAATTTTTGGTGTTTTGAAGTCAAATCTTTAAAATCCTAGCTTGGATGTTTGAACATGTTTTTGGTGGTGTATCGAAGAACCTATAGGGCTGGGTTGCCAATTGGCATAAACCCCTAGCGCCCATCGCTCGTCCGATCATAATTTGTTGGATTATTACCCTTGGTAGGGCTAGGTTGAAAATACTGGAAATTCCAGTTCAATCGACTGAACCAGCAGGAAATTTCTTGGGCCAGTATCAGTCGACTGATCACTATGGGTCAGTCGATTGAGCCTGGAAATCGAAAGTTTTCAGGCATCTTTCAGTCGACTGACCACCCAGGTTCAGTCGACTGAACCTGGAAACAGAAAGTTCCCAGGTATTGTGTCAGTCGAATGATCTCCCTGGTCCAGTCGACTGAATGTGCTACCTTAGCCAATCTTGCCTTTTTGTGTTGATTTTCAATTTTTAATCGATTCTAGTAGATCCAATTTGTTGTTATCACCTTTGTTGACTTTGTTAACTTCTTTTTGGGATTTTTGGGAATATCCATTTTGATGGGTTTGGTATCGATTTCTTTGGATTTGATTCACGTCTTCGAATGTGAATTTTTGGTGAATGGTTGTTTTTACAATCATTTTTGGTTATTTGTCACTTCGAAATACAAAGGTTTCTATACTAGTAGTAAATAATCAAACTCTTTCATAAGGATGATTTCAACTCTATTTTTAATGCAAAGTTTTCCAACCTATTAGTATATATAAACCATTACCTCATTCGTTCGAGTAATCCAATTAAACGACTTAGCAAAACAAGTGGCATGAAACGCTTGCGTTTACTTTGTCGTTTAATTCTTAGACTCGTTCGATTGAAACTCTTGTGACAATCTTCAAGTGAAAATCTATAACTTGTTCGTAAATATTTAAGTTAACCCAGTGGTTATGGGACATGAAGCTAAACTCATTTATTTACTAGCTTAGTGTAATAGGCACTTCTTGATGATTGATGATGATCATTTTGTGGTTTAGACTAGCGATGTGCGATGTCTCTTTGTCCGCATAGGGACTGTACCCCGTTCTGTGGAGCGTCGGCTCAAAATGGTGGGGTAGCGACCCATGGCCTTCGAGCCGTTTGTGGAGCCTCCGCTCAAATTGATGGTTAGCGACCATGGAATAGAGTTCCATTTGTGATGCACGTGTTGGTGAGTTTTCATGCTCCTGTTTATGATAGGCCTCCCCCTTTGTGATTTCTGGATTTCTAATTGGTGATTTCTGGAATTTATGTTTCACCAATTTTGTGATTTACATTGATAAGTTTTATCAATATTTGTGGTTTGGTGAATACGTGATTGAATATGACATGCTTTTTGGTGTTTGAGAATATTTGAGATATTATGTGATTTTTGTTGTTATTTAATGTATACTTGTTATGGTATGGCATTATTGTTATCATACATTTTTGTCATATCTCGTATCCTATCTCATTTTTATCCGATATTTATAGCTAGATTGATCCGTTTATTATTTTCTTATTAAATAATACTTGGGTCAGACCAAGATGTTACAAGTGCTTCTGGTTGACTCCTTATCTGGGACCATCACCTGATTTTTGTCTAACTGCTTAGTTTAGTAGTTTTTGTTATTACACATTTGGAATAGAGACTCCTTGATGTATACTTATTCTTTTGTTTAGCACTTGTACCTATTCTTTTGTGATGTAGTAGAACTTGCATGACCGCTACTTTGATGTACACTTTTATGTAATATATTCATATCTTTTTCCGCCTTTGTGATATGGATATCTGTGACCGATTTGTGTTATGCTTATTTTATATTTGTTTCCGAAGACCACATAGTCACTGTGTAGTAGCTTTGAGTTTATATTTGATATGTCAGATTTCCACTGGAAATGAAATCCATGCCAAACTATCTGACGTGTCGGTACTCGCACAAAGATATTTCACGGATGGTCGCTCCTCAACAGCCTTATTCTTCGTGTTAGTCGACGGCATTACCCCGTAGTGTACATGGCTAGCACGAGTATAGAGGTGGGGTGTCACAGATAGGCTTGGTTTCGGTTGAAGTATTAAATGCCCCAAGTATAAACATGATGGAGTCGACTAAAGCTGAAAGCGGAGACTGAAAAGGAATCGTGGATGACCCGATCAAAGAATACTTACTACACGGAATCCTGCCAGATAAAAGAAATGACAAGAGGCAAGTCCTTCATAAAGCTTCACGGTATATGATGCAAGAAGGAATTATGTACAGGAAAAGTTTTTCAGTCACTTTACTCTGATGTGTCACTCACGATGAGATAAAAACATGTTCTAAAAGAAGTTCATGAAGGAGAATGCAGCGATCACGCTGGTGGGCAAACTGTGGCAAAGAAAATACTCCGTTATGGGTATTATTGGCCAACTATAAATCGAGATGCTGCTTATTATGTTAGACAGTGTGATAAATGTCAAATATATGAAAAAGTTCCAATGGCTCTGCCAACATAATTCATGTAGATGGTCAGTCCATGGCCGTTCGCATTTTAGGATATAGACATTTTGGATCCGTGCCGATCTCTAAAGGTGGCCCCAAGTCTGCTATCGTTGCAGTTGACTACTTCACTAAATGGGCCAAAGCAAAATCTTTAGCCAGTATCACAACTATAAAAGGTAATCAATTTTATTGTCCGAAACATTATATGTCAATTCGATCATCCGTCGCTATTGTAACAGATAATGAGACTCAATTTGACAGTGCTGAATTCAAAGACTTTTATCGAAAGTATCATATTGAAAAGAGATTTGCAGCGTTCACTCACCTTCAGGGAAACGGGCAGGTCGAAGCCGTAAATAAGTTCATAAAGTCCATTTTGAAAAAGCGTTTGAAGAAGGCTAGAGGTAGGTGGGTGGATGAACTCTCTACAACACTGTAGGCTTATAGGACCACCCACAAGTCCGCGACTGGCCATACTATATTCGCCCTCGCTTATGGTTCCAAAGCCATAATTTTTGTTGAGCTTGAAGTTCCTTTTCATCAAGTGAATACTACGATTGCAAAATGAATAAAGATCTCCTCTTGGAATTTCTTTACTTTATAGATGAGAAGCGCGAAGAAGCCGATCTGAGGGAAGCTGCATATCGACATTGGGTCATCTAGTATTATAACACTAAAGTTCGACCTAAGACCATCGAAATTGGCAATCTCATCTTGAACTGGGTTTTTCCTAACTCGTCACACATGAATCCAATCTGGAAAGGGCTATATGTCATGTATAGAGGCTTGGAAAAGGAACATTCAAGCTAGCGACTATCGATGGCATCACATTTCCAAGGACGTGGAATAGCGAACATCTTCGATGCTATTTCACTTAATATATTTTCTTTACATTTTAGTTGTATTTACTTTTAGAATTTTCTTTAGCATTTGATTTTTCGAATGTGTAATAAGACAGATTATGTTATTCCTTTCTGTTTAATGAATAAAGTTTCAGGCTTCCTTAATATTTATGTTTTCTATTGCATTATGTGCTAATTACGTAGGAAAATTGATTGATGACGATATGTATGAACATGCTTCCATTGTTTGAAATCAATCAATCATGCTAAATCCTAATGGGTTTAAATAAGATGAGCTCAATCTACTTGTTCATTTAACAACTCTCATTCATAGTCCAAAGGATGGGATACACAATAAGGAAAGAATGTAGCCGACAATCTGATGATTGAATAACTCCTGTCCAACTATGGAACTGAGATAAAATCAAAGTAATGGAGACATGACCGATCGATCGCTAAATCAAACCCAAATCCCGAGGGAGCAAACTAACCAATCAAAGAGAATGTGATCCAACCGCTCTCCAAATAACTCTAAGTCCCCAGAGTGTGGACTGGAGTATAAACATAAATCGAGTGTGAACTGACCACCCACAAAACAACTCTAAGTCCCCCGAGTATGGACTGGAGTACAAACATAAATCAGGTGTGAACCAACCACCCGTAAAATAGCTCTATGTCCCTAAAGTAGGTACTGAAGTATAAACGTAAACTGGGTGCAAATCATCCACCCGTGAAACAACATTGAGTCCTCAGAGTGCAGACTAGAGTATAAACATAAATTGGGTGCGATTCGACCATCCATCAAATAAATCTTATCCCTAGAGTATGGATATGAACATGAATGAATAGATGAGTGGAGTTTGACGGTTATCTATTCCACAAACTTCGGCCTAAAACTGATGGGAAGAGTATAAACTCGTAAGGATGGAACCGATTGTCCAACACCTGACCCCGCCAAATCAAAACCGAAAGAAGGAGTATAGTTACTCAAAAATTGCTGAGTTCGACAGTGCAACACTAAGGCCTGAGCCCAATGTTTGATATGACTTGAGGTCACGACCACTTGGAGGCCTTGGGATAGAGTTGGTGGATTGTTAAGAATTTATGAACAACAAATTGCAAGTACATTGAGTACAACATAATAGTTCAACTACTTAAAATGGCAATTCACATGGAAGCTCAATAGAAAACAAAAAACATTTATTCACATTATAGGTTTCAAGATTTTAATACAAGTTATTTCAAAAAATCAGAATCATGCCCGTATAGCCACAGTTGATGAAAGAAACTACTGTATAAATATGTGTACACTAAGTTGAAGTGACAGCTATTTCTTCGACTTTCTCTATTTCTTGGATTTTTCGGGAGTAGTGCCACTTGTTCTTCGTTTTTGGGTCCTTTACCGCCTTTAGCATAAAATCTGGCTGAGGTAAGAGGAAGTTCACCAGGAATCGACCCGCTAGGTGGAATATCTTGCAGTGGCACAAGGTAAGGATCCTCAATGTCCATCTCAAAGAGCTCAATTTTAGCTTTTCCTTTTAGCAACTCCTTTTTTCAATCTGCTCTTTCAAGCTCATCTTGTTGGTATGTTCGGAGGCACTGATGATTATTACATTGTCAGATTCATCTGCTGGAAGTGGCTCTTCGACCTTATCGTCGTCAAGAGCCACGATAACTTGAGCATCGGGCCCTAGTACATCAACAGCTGCTAGGCCGTCAGCTGGTTTCTCCTATTACTCTATAGCAGCTTGTGGGAGTTCGACTAGGGCCTGGAAGACCTGCAAAATTTTTTTATACAAGAAGATTAGCTCAAAACCATTGTGTACGAAGAGCAAAACTTTTTCATAAACTGATGAGTAAAGTGTGACACCCGCATCTAGTTGGCTCTCCATGGTAGCTGGGGTACCTCCTTTTAAAATAGGTGACAATGCCTTGGATTTGTAGCCAGGCTTGTCTAGGCTATAGCCCAAGTCCTGCTCTGTGTCGAGGGAGACCGATCCTCCGGCTACTTGGGAAGCAGAAGGACACTTGAGATTGGCCCCTGAAGATCCAGCAATATGTTTCCTTTCTCGATAGGTGCAGAAATGTTGAAGTATCGAAGTTTTGCGACAGTCGAATGCAAGGGTACATTTCCACGAAGAATTTCCCACACTAAATCTTCTTCATTGATCTTAGATCCTTTCATTTCCCTCTTCTTTATCTCAAAAACATGCTCCCAAGCTTCAGTAAGTGATTCGAGGTAACCCTCGCCAAGAAAACTTAAGTCACGGTGGATAAGAACTTTGGCATTTTATTCGATGATCAGTGGATCAATTAAGTCCTTAATTTCTATCATGACCCGAAATTCAGCGTTCAAAAATCGACATCAACACCTCACTTGTATTCGACTGTCGGAGATTTGAACGTCGAATTCCATATCGGATGGAGCTTATAACAACATTAGATGAATATAAACAGCGGAAACAAAATAAACTGCCATACATCAATATCCAAGATACAACATCATCACAATATTCATTACAACATCATTACCAACATCAGAGTATTCTTATACATATAACACAACTTCAAAATAGACCATCACGACATAATCACAAGTGATTGCATTCCAAGAAAATCTTCAAAGAAATCAAATGATAGCGAACATCCAACTAAGAACCTTGAGATCCAAAAGTTTTCAAAATATCTCCAAGTTAAAAACCTTCGAAAACCAGTAGCCTCCAAACCCTAAGACTTCATAATCCAGCTAGCTCCAAAACACGGAGGACCTGTTACTAGGCTACCCGTGTGAAAATTATAGGCACCCAGAGTTTAGAAAGGAAACAATAAACTTCGGGTCAGTCATGGGACTGGTATGAGTAAATAAAAAAAGTTGCTTTGAAATAAAAAATATATAAAAGGAAACCATTCATGCTTTTGGAAAATGAAACTACCATAAGGCTTCCCGGCACACAGACAATGCAATCACACACTTGGGGGAGATTTCTCCTTATGATAGTCAAATATGCTTTATACGAGAAAACTCTTTGATATTATTATTAGTGCGTAGTGTAGAAAACATTTTCGAAAGTAATATTAATCTTATCCAACATACGTACCATTACAGTATGCCTACTATAGCTACCATATTAGATGGCGGGTTTTACAACTAAAACCGTACTGGGTTCGTATTGATAATTGGATTTCCAACAAATGGTCGGGCTAAGAAACTTCCTGGGCCATATGGGTACTCCTCTTGAGGGACGTTCCGAGAACCTAACCGGATCTCTGCCAACACAAGGCCCGGTTACCTCTATAACTAGGTAACTACTACACGAGTATGCCATCCCCCGGTTGTAACCAACCTTTATCCGGGGCCCCAACAACAAAAATCACAAAGTGATATACATATATATATATATATATATATATATATATATATTTGTGATATTCACATAAGTTAAGTATCTGGGCTTCATACCATGATACCACTTCTATCCAGAAGGAAATGCACATACCCTAAGGGGAGCTACCCCCAATAACCTTGCTGCATCTTTCCTGTTTTGACCATTACCGGTTTTTGAGGTTCGACGAAGTCTTGTCCACAAAGCTAGGCTTTTCACAAAAGCCATGCTTTGATCAACAATTGATCAGCAGCACTCAGTAAGCCATATTACCAAGTTGGGAATATATTACCGATAACCTTCAACTACATAACCTCTGAGCTCGTACATCTCAAAGAAGGGTGTTAAGCTAAGAGAATAAATTCTCCGCCACCAACAGAAATGTATTTGAAAGAAATCTGCCTTATATCTCAAAATGTAATGTCAGACATACAATCCATACAAGTCTGTTCTAGGTTCGAACAGAACCGAAGGCACTTCTGAAGAAGTCCTTGCAATCCGGGTATCCACAATCCCGATCGGACTCCCCTCACATATGGAGAACTCTATATCGGAGCAACTCAGTGCAGAGTCATTCGACAGGTTATCCTATCGTTCTCGAAGACGTCCAGTCTTCACCACCGTCTTCAATTGCTATCCATTTCGTTGTATCACTATTCGGAATGGGTTATATGACACAAAGGTCCTCTCCCGGCTAAACCGAATAGTGAGCGTCAATTTAAAAAAAATGTGGATACGTCATTCACAAAGATTCACAGGTTCGATGTGGGTTTCGGATAACCAACTGGAATCCGACTCCCTATCGCATCGAAATTCAAGTGCCGTTTTACGGGCCAAAGGGGTTTCATATTCAGATAGAAAATACAGAATCACAACTCAGCACAAAGCAATTCCTATCACATAGCATCAAAATTTCAATCAGAGATATCAATCAATACCCATCATACAATAGTTATCAATCATATTCAACTACGATGAATCAATCGTGTGATTTAAACTAATTAATCACATAATTAATTTTTATTAATTATCTTTAATCAATGATTACTTATCCTTAATTAAAATTAATTAAATCTTTAATCTTCTTCATTAATTAATCATTCCTTAATTAATTACCCTAATTAATTAATCCTTAATTGTTCATTAATTAAACCTTAATTACTTTTATTAATTAATAATTTCCTTAATTAATTATTATAATAAATTCATCCTTAATTGTTCATTAATTAAATCTTAATTACTCCTTAATTAATCATTTAAAAATTAAGTAATTAATTTAAATAGTTTATTTTAAGTAAATCATTTATTACATACGTAAATCATAAATTACCTATTAAATTCAAAAGATAAACCTTCTTATCTTTGTTGACCATTTTGATTTTTTTTGCAAATCTAATTTAAATTCATCACGTGAATTGTCTTGAGAGATCAAAATTATTTGTATAACATTTTATCTTAACATCATTCTTAATTACATCTTATAACTGATTTTTATAGGTAATGTGATAAAAATTAAATTATATTAATTACTTAAAAAAATGTCTTACTTAACTTTAATTTGTTTAAAATCCAAATCAAAATTTTCCTTTAAAACATGAGTTTAAAATTGCTTTAAAAGTTTTGAAATTTATTGTTTTTATTTGAGAAAACAGCCCTGGTATGCTGACTCCCTGAAGCTCCTTCGAGTCTTCCCCGAGACTTCATCCCGCTTGCTTCGAGATTTTAAAAATTCGACCCGAGTACCGTTACTTTTTTCTTTCCAATTTTTTTCTAAGTACAAACTCGTACAACCCCCAAGCCACTTCGAGTCCATACTCGATCCCGAACCCTTAGTACCCGGAAGCTACTTCGAGTATTCCTTTTCTTCCCCAAATTTGTTTCCCTTCACACAGCCCAACTATGTGCACATGCACAACTACGCCGGCCGCCTCCGGTTAAACTGCTGGTCGTCAACACGTCATCAATGATGCTCTCGAACCTCTCAAACACTCAAAAGTTCGAACAAATCACGATCTCGCATTTTCGTCCTCAAACCCAAAACTGAATGAAAAAGTGTCTCAAAACAAACACCTCGCTCCGATGCCAAAGATCACTAGAAGCAATGCATCTCTGTCACGAGCTTCCCGTGACAACCACGCCCCTCCACCAACTGGTCTCATCTAGTCCGATGCACCCAAGACGACAAATTTGGCCAATTTCTAATCAATGCAGAAACATAGGCTAAAGCCCTAATTTGATCTCGTCTCAACTCCACGATGATTTAAAAAAATCCAGAGCATTTTTCTCAAGCTACCCTACCCCCAGCAAGCTTCACCCAAAATCGCAAGATGAATTGTGTTGCCGATCATCAAAAATTGCCTAGAAATTCGAATCTGATCATCCTCGCTTTACTAGATGAATACTTGCTTAAAAAATTTGATTTGACTTTCAAAAATCACTATTTGAGATAACAATTCAGATTTTATTCCTGAAACCATGATTCATAATATTTGATTTCCCACATGATTTGGATTGTGGCTGCATTTTCAATTTTTCCAGAGCAGTTCCTATTTATTTAGCTTGAATTCATTTTTAAAATTTAAAACATGACAAAACAAGCCACTTTTGTTTGAATTCTGAGATCAAACAAGGATCAGGGAATAAGGAAATTGGATTTTTATACAGGATTATGAATCTCCGTAACCTAGAACAGAGGTAATCCAAATTTAAATTAACATGCATAGGTAAAAGTAATTTTTTACCTGTAAAATTGTGCATGCAAATTATTGTTCAAACTTGTTTAATTTATACATTCATCGAACATCATATCTTAGGAATGTTTACTCACCTGTAAATTTTAGCAGAGACAGTTCCTATTTAAAATTAAAACCTGGAACTCCCCTTTTCTTCTTAGCTTGATTTGAACTTGTTATCTGCAATAAATTTTTGTATGAACTGGTTTAAATCTTTGATGTAATTTACTTACTTAATCTTTTAACAACAAATAAAAAAAATTAAATTACTTACAGTTAATTTTTTTAGTTGAAACAGAGGAAAGAAGTCTCTGGCCTGCACCTTTAAATTTTGTGTTTGCTTTTCTTCTTCTTTTTTTTTAGTTGATTCCTGAATCTCTTTATCCTTGAAGTTCTTGCTTGATTCTGTAATATTTGTTGAAGATTTGAATTATCCTTCTTTTGGCTTGAGATATTGAAAGGAAAGTTTGTGACAGATTTTTTTCTGGAATTTGTTTCTTGATTTCAAATGTTGAGGAGGTTAGGCTTGTTCTTGATGATTTTTTTTCTTTTTCTGATGTTAAGATTTCTCAGATTTTTTTTCTTTGAAATGATTAAAAAGAGTAAGAAGAGAAGATAAAATGACTTGTAAAATTTGATTTCCTTTTTCTATAAATTTCTTAAGAAAAAGAAAATGATACTATGACACTTGTTTATTTTTTCCTCTCATAAGTTACACTTGTCTCCATAGTCATTGTTAGCTTAACAGTTGTAATAATTAATTTAATTTTTTTTCTTTATTAACATAATAATTTACATTATCTAAATTGTATTTAAACTTACATTTCTTATTAAAAATATTAGCTTTATATTAATACACCTTATGAAAAAAAATTGAAGCTCAATACATATTAAATAATTTACTTAGATATATATTTATAAATCCAAATTATTTTACTAAAACATTTATTTTGGAAATTTAAATTGAAAATCAAATTCAATATATAAATTCAAATTTTACCATATATGTACACATACATATGTATCCGCATATGTGTATAAAATTTAAATTCAAATGATTTTAAAAAAAAATAGTATTTTCAAATTTTAAACTCAAAGAAATTTTAAATTTAAATTATCACTTATTATTTATTTATTCTGAAAATTTTCAAATCATATTATAAAAGTTCAACAATAACCAAATTTAAATTAATAAAATTTTGGTATGTTACAGATTTCCCCCCTACCCTTAAGAAAATTTCGTCCTCAAAATTTGAAAGAGAGAGAAAAGCAAACAAAGAATATACAATTTCAGAAAAGGATAGAAAAATGGCTTACCAGTTTAAGCCGAGATATCCACTCTGCAATTGGGGTAAGACTTTTGCATACAGTCTTCTGTCTCCCAAGTACAGTCCTTTGGATCACCGCTCCACTGCACTTTAACTAGTTTCACAATTTTGTTCCTTAATTTCTTTTCATCCTGATCCACGATCTTAATTGGTTCCCTTTTAACTGTTAAATTTGGTGTGATCTCTAGATCCTGTTGAGCTGCTTCTTCGATAATACTATCTGGATCGTGCACGTACTTTCGAAGATGTGATACGTGGAATACATCGTGTACGCTGGATAACCAATTAGGTAGCTGCATTCGATATGATAGAGGACCAATCCTTTCCAAAATAGGAAAAGGACCAATGTATCGCAGTGCCAGCTTACCAGTCTTCCCAAATCTTAACACACCCCGCATTGGAGATACTTTCAAGAAAACGGAATCTCCAACTTGAAATTCCAAAGCTCTTCTTCTGCGGTCGTAATAACTCTTCTGGCGACTTTAAGCAGTTATTAACTTCTTTCGAATAAAATCAACCTTTTTAGTGGCTTCCTTAATCATATATGGTTCAAGAACGAGTCTATCACCGGATTCAATCTAACATGCCGGTGATTGACACGGACGACCATATATAGCTTCAAAAGGAGCCATTTCGATACTGGCTTGATAGCAATTATTATATGAAAATTCAACCAAATGTAAATAGTCCTCCTAAGAACCACCAAAGTCAAGAATACAAGCTCGTAAAAGATCCTCTAATATTTGATTTATCCTTTCAGTCTGCCCATCAGACTGTCTGTGATAAGCAGTGCTGAAATTTAGCTTTGTTCCCAACGTGGCTTGAAACGCCTCCCAAAATCTACTATTGAAGATCGGGTCACGATCACTCACTATACTGCTCAGTATACCATGGAGACGGACAATCTCTTTGATATATAGCTCAGCTAAACTTGCTGTCGTCTGGGTGGATTTCACTGGGATGAAATGGGCTGTTTTAGTCAAGAGGTCCACAATAACCTAGATTGCCTCATTTCCCTTTCGAGTGCGGGGCAACCCATCGATGAAATCCATCGATACCAGATCCCATTTCCATTTTGGTACCTCCAAAGGCTAGAGTAAACCCACCATCTTCTTCCGATCGCTTTTAATTTGTTGACAATTAGCACAGCGACTCACATATATAGATATATCTCTTTTCATTGTCTTCCACCAGAAGGTTCTTTTAATATCTCTATACATCTTATTAACTCCTGGATGGATACTGAGTTTTGACTTATGACATTCATCTAAAACTTCACGCTTTATTTCAGGGATATCTGGCACACATAACCTACCTTTCAGCCTAATAACTCCACTATGATTGGTTTCAAAACTAGTATCTTCGCCTCGAAGAATTCTCCCATAAATATCTTGAAGAAATTTGTCTTCATTTTGCTTGCTGGCAATTTTCTCAAGGAGAGTAGGATTGACAACAAGATGAGCAAGAGTAGCATGCTTTCTACTTAAAGCATCAGCAACTACATTGGCTTTACCGGGTGTATACAGAATATCTAGGTCATATGACGCTAGAAATTCTATCCATCGTTGTTGCCGTAAATTTAAATCTTTCTGGGAGAAGAGATATTTCAAAGATTTATGGTCGGTGAATAATTCAAAATTTTTACCCAGAAGATAGTGTCGCCAGATTTTCAAAGCGAAAATAACAGGTAAAAGCTCCAAATCGTGTGTTGGGTAATTTCTCTCATGCGGCCGTAATTGTCTACTCGCGTAGGTAATTACTTTCCCATTTTGCATTAGTACCGCACCCAAACCATCTTCACAAGCATCAGTATATACAGATAACCCTTGGTTCCCGTTAATGATAGCAAGAACGGGAGCGGTAGTTAATCTCCTTTTTAATTCCTGGAAAGCTTCATCACATTTTGGAGTCCAATTGAATTTAGCATTCTTCATTGTTAGCTTAGTCAATGGACTGGACAACTTAGAAAAATCCTAGACAAACTTCCTATAATATCCCGCTAAACCCAGAAAACTTCGAACTTATCTAGGAGTAGTGGGTCGCTTCCAGTCCAGAATCGCAGAAATCTTGCTTGGATCAACAGAAATGCCTTCTTCATTTACAATATGACCGAGAAATCTGACTTCTTTGACCCAAAAGTGACATTTAGAGAATTTAGCGAATAGGGTATTCCTTCTCAATATCTCCAAAACAATTCTGAGATGTTCAACACGCTCCTCTTCAGTTTTGGAATAAATCAAGATATCATCAATAAACACAAGGACAAATTTGTTCAATACTTCTCGAAACACTCGGGTCATTAAATCTACGAAATACGCGGGAACGTTGGTTAGTCCGAAGGGCATGAATAACCATTCATAGAACATGTTAGGACCCCTAAAGGTAGTCAAATGAACACAATCCTCGGCTATTCGCAGCTGATGGAATCCCTGAGCCAAATCCATCTTAGAAAAGAATCGAGCGCAATGAAGTTGATCGAATAGATCGTCGATTCTAGGTAAAGGGAATTTGTTCTTGAGAGTTTGTTTATTGAGATCACGGTAATCTACACACAATCTCAAAGATCCGTCCAATTTAGCCACAAACACGATAGTTGAACCCCATTCGGAAACACTAGGGCGAACCAATCCTTTTTCTAGCAAATTTCGAGTTTGATTGACTAATTCAATTCTTTCCCTAGGTGCCATCCTGCGACTAGCGTGAACGACAGGACGGGCATTGGGTACTAAGTCAATTCGGAATTCTATTTCTCTGTGTGGAGGTAAGGATTTCACTTCTTCAAATACGTCGGAAAATTCCCGAACAACAGGTATAGACTCAGACTGGGTTCAGGATACCCCAAAGTATACATTAATTTATCTCTCTTGGGACTCGGATCCTCACAAGAGATTTCAATAAAATTACCAAGATTTGTTTAGATCGAGATCGTTTGATTATTACAATCTAATTTGGCTTCATATTTTGTTAGCCAATCCATTCCGAGTAAAATTTCGAATTCATTAAAATCAAGAACAAAGAGACTGATAAGGAATCGGTAACAAGAATACGAGATAGGAATATCTCTACATCGTAGACAAAGGTTTGCAGGACCACCAACTGGGTTTTTCACACAAATGGGCTCATTGACAAAATTAGGTTTAAGTTTTAATTCATTTACAGTTTGTTGGGAGATAAACTATGTGTAGCGCCCGTGTCAAACAAAACTCTAACAACTTTATCATAAATAGTAAGGTTACCTTCCAAAACACCTTTTCTTTTATCTGCTTTCGAAGTTGAAGGGTCTTCCTTTATCGCATAAACATTTGCCACATGTGCTTGCTTCATCACCGGGAAATTCTTAACAACATGTCTAGGTTTGTGACAATTATAGCATTCTCTAACTCCTTGATCATTCTTCGCAAGTTGTTCCTTCGTAACTTGCTTCTTCGGGTTTTTGCAGTTGCTTTAATAATGGCCCTTTTCTTGGCAATTGTAACAAGTTACATTTCTAGCCGAATTTCCTTGGCTGCTCTTCTTATCCTTGCCTTGATGTGGCTTCTTGCCCCCAAACTTCCTTTTTTTCCAATTCTGATTACTTGAATTTTCTCTTGGAATCTCCTGCATATCCAGGGTGGCATACCTATATCCCATGTCAATAAGATCAGAAAAAGATTCTTTGATGTGTGCCGTCATCCTTTCGTGATACTTCTTGTTCATCCCACGAATGAACCTTTCATTTTCTTTAGAGGCGTATTCACCAACTCCAGACCAAAACGGGATAGTTCGTTGATCTTGTTTAAGTACTCCTCAAATGACAAGCTTCCTTGCTTTAAATCCATAAATTCTTGATACATTCGGGAAATTCCTGCCGACGACATGTAGCGCTTTTCAAACACCTCCTTAAATCGACTCCAAGTAAATTCTTCTTCTGGTTCATCTACCGTGACTGTTTCCCACCAAACTGAGGCTTCATCTTGAAGTTGCCAAGAAGCAATGAGATGCATCTGATCATCTTGCAGCTTAAGCCCTTTAAAGATCTTTTCACATGATTTGATCCAAGCCTGGGCCTCAATAATCGACTCTTTGCCGGTGAACGGTCTACCACCAAGCCTTGAGAAACTCTTACATAAATCAGCCAGATTCGGCTGATACTGAGTAGGCAAAGCTGCTTCTGCTGAAGGGGAAACTTGACTAGCTGTTGTAGCATTCCCTTGACCCCTAGCTCTTCATCTTCGTCCGCTCATCCTTACTATCTGTAATTAGTAAGAAACTTGATTTAGCTATTCGGATGAGATATCTTAAGGAATATCAGCAGTTAAAGAAAATAGACTAAGAAAATTTGAGGTTTCAGTCTCGGTTTACACTTATTCTAGGGTATACTTCACCCTATCTCTAATGTGTTATAATCCGTAGCTAAAGTTCTTACTCAACCTTTAGCTCTGATACCACTTGTCACAACCCGAAATTCAGTGTCCAAAAATCGACATCAACACCTCACTTGTATTCGACCGCCGGAGATTCGAACGTCGAATTCCAGTTCGGATGGAGCTTATAACAACATTAGATGAATATAAACAATGGAAACAAAATAAACTTCCATACATCAATATCCCAGATACAACATCATCACAATATTCATTACAACATCATTACCAACATCAGAGTATTCTTATACATATAACACAACTTCAAAATAGACCATCACGACATAACCACAAGTGATTGCATTCCAAGAAAGTCTTCAAAGAAATGAAATGATAGCGATCCAACTAAGAACCTTGAGAGCCAAAAGTTTTCAAAATATCTCCAAGTTAAAAACCTTCGAAAACCAGTAGCCTCCAAACCTTAAGACTTCAAAATCCAACTAGCTCCAAAACACGGAAGACCTGCTACTAGGCTGCCCGTGTGAAAATTATGGGCACCAAGAGTTTAGAAATGAAACAACAAAGTCCGGGTCAGTCACGGGACCGGTATGAGTAAACAAAAATAGTTGCTTTGAAATAAAAAAATTAAAAGGAAACCGTTCATGCTTTTGGAAAATGAAACTACCATAAGGCCTCCCGGCACACACACAATGCAATCGCACACTTGGGGGAGATTTCTCCTTATGATGGTCAAATATGCTTTATACGAGAAAACTCTTTGATATTATTATTAGTGCACAGTGTAGAAACATTTTCGAAAGTATAATATTAATCTTAGCCAGCATACGTACCATTAAAGTATGCCTACTATAGCTACCATATTAGATGGCAGGATCTACAACTAAAACCGTACTAGGTTCGTATTGGTAATTGGATTTCCAACAAATGGTCAGGCTAAGGAACTTCCTGGGCCACATGGGTACGCCTCTGGAGGGATGTCCCGAGAACCTAACCGGATCTCTGCCAACACAAGGCCGGGTTACCTCTATAACTAGGTAACTACTACACGAGTATGCCATCCCCCGATTGTAACCAACCTTTATTCGGGGCCTCAACAACAAAAATCACAAAGTGATATATATATTTGCGATATTCACATAAGTTAAGTATCTGGGCTCCATACCATGATACCACTTCTATCCAGAAGGAAATGCACATACCCTAAGGGGCGCTACCCCCACTTACCTTGTTGCATCTTTCCTGTTTCGACCATTACCGATTTGTGAGGTTCGACGAAGTCTCGTCCACAAAGCCACGCTTTTCACAAAAGTCATGCTTTGATCAACAATTGATCAGCAGCACTCTGCATCCCACATTAGCAAGTTGGGAATATATTACGGATAACCTTCAACTACATAACCTCTAAGCTCGTACGTCTCAGAGAGGGCTGTTAAGCTAGGAGAATAAATTCTCCGCCACCAACATAAATGTATTTGAAAAAAATCTGCTTTATATCTCAAAATGTAATGTCAGACATACAATCCAAACAAGTCTGTTCCGGGTTCGAACAGAACGGAAGGCACTTCTGAAGAAGTCCTTGCAATCCGGTCATCCACAATCCCGATCGGACTCCCCATCACATATGGAGAACTCTATACTGGAGCAACTCAGTGTAGAGTCATTCGACAGGTTATCCTATCATTCTCGAAGACGTCCAGTCTTCACCACCGTCTTCAATTGTTATCCATTTCGTCGTATCACTATTCGGAATGGGTTATATGACACGAAGGTCCTCTCCCAGCTAAACCGAATAGTGAGCGTCAATTTTTAAAAAAATGTGGATACGCCATTCACAAAGATTCACAGGTTCGATGTGGGTTTCGGATAACCAACTGGAATCCGACTCCCTGTCGCATCGAAATTCAAGTGCCGTTTTACGGGCCAAAGGGGTTTCATATTCACATAGAAAATACAGAATCACATCTCAGCACAAAGCAATTGATATCACGTAGCATCACAATTACAATCAGAGATATCAATCAATACCCATCATACAATAGTTATCAATCATATACAACTACGATGAATCAATCGTGTGATTTAAACAAATTAATCGCATAATTAATTTTTATTAATTATCTTTAATCAATGATTAGTTATCCATAATTAAAATTAATTAAATATTTAATCATCTTTAATCATCTTCATTAATTAATCATTCCTTAATTAATTACCCTAATTAATTAATCCTTAATTGTTCATTAATTAAATCTTAACTACTTTTATTAATCTATTATTTCCTTAATTAATTATCTTAATAAATTCATCCTTAATTGTTCATTAATTAAATCTTAATTACTCCTTAATTAATTATTAAAAAATTAAGTAATTAATTTAAATAGTTTATTTTAAGTAAATCATTTATTATATACGTAAATCATAAATTACGTATTAAATTCAAAAGATACACCTTCTTATCTTTGTCGACAATTTTGATTTTTCTTGTAAATCTAGTTTAAATTCATCATGTGAATTGTCTTGAGAGATCAAAATTATTTGTATAACATTTTATCTTAACATCATTCTTAATTACATTTTATAACTGATTTTTATAGGTAACGTGACGAAAATTAAATTAAATTACTTAAAAAAAATGTCTTGCTTAACTTTAATTTGTTTAAAATCCAAATCAAAATTTTCCTTTAAAACATGAGTTTAAAATTGTTTTAAAATTTTTGAAATTTATTGCTTTTATTTGAAAAAACAGCCTAGTATGCTGACTCCCCGAAGCTCCTTCGAGTCTTCCCCGAGACTTCATCCCGCTTGCTTCAAGATTTTCAAAATTCGACCCGGGTGCTGTTACTTTTTTTCTTTCCAAATTTTTTCAAAGTAAAAACTCATACAACCCCTAAGCCACTTCGAGTCCATACTCGAGCCCGAACCCTTATCACCCGGAAGCTACTTCGAGTATTCCTTTTCTTCTCCAAATTTGTTTCCCCTGACACAACCCAACTGTGTGCACATGCACAACTTCGCCAGCCGCCTCCGGTTAAACTGATGGTCGTCAACACATCATCGATGATGCTCTCAAACCTCTCAAACACTCAAAAGTTCGAACAAATCACGATCTTGCATTTTCGTCCTCAAACCCAAAACTGAACGAACAAGTGTCTCAAAACAAACACCTCGCTCCGACGCCAAAGATCGCCAGAAGCAATGCATCTCCGTCACGAGCTTCCCTTGACAACCACGCCCCTCCACCAACCGGTCTCATCTAGTCCGCTGCACCCAAGATGAAAAATTCGGCCAATTTCTGATCAATGTAGAAACATGGGCTAAAACCCTAATTTTATCTCGTCTCAATTCCACGATGATTTAGAAAAATCCAGAGCATTTTTCTCAAGCTACCCTACCCCCCAGCAAGCTTCACCCAAGATCGCAAGATGAATTGTGTTGCCGATCATCAGAAATAGCCTAGAAATTCGAATCTGATCATCCTCGCTTTACTGAATGAATACTTGCTTAAAAAATTTGATTTGACTTTCAAAAATCATTATTTGAGATAACAATTCAGATTTTATTCCTGAAACCATGATTCATAATATTTGAATTCCCACATGATTTGGATTATGACTGCATTTTCAATTTTTCCAAAGCAGTTCCTATTTATTTAGCTTGAATTCATTTTTAAAATTTAAAACATGACAAAACAAACCACTTTTGTTTCAATTCTGAGATCAAACAAGGATCTGGGAATAAGGAAATTGGATTTTTATACAGGATTATGAATCTTTGTAACCTAGAACAGAGGTAATTCAAATTTAAATTAACATGCACAGGTAAAAGTAAATTTTTACCTGTAAAATTGTGCATGCAAATAATTGTGCAAACTTGTTTAATTTCTACATTCATCAAACATCAGATCTAAGGAATGTTTACTCACCTGTAAAATTTTAGCAGAGACAGTTCCTATTTAAAATTAAAACCTAGAACTCCCCTTTTCTTCTTAGCTTGATTTGAACTTGTTACCTGCAACAAATTTTTGTATGAACTTGTTTAAATCTTTGATGTAATTTACTTACCTAATCTTTTAACAACAAATAAAAAAAATTAAATTACTTACAGTTAATTTTTTTAGTTGAAACAGAGGAAAGAAGGCTCTGGCCTACACCTTTAAATTCTGTGTTTGCTAAATTTTTTTTCTTTTTTCCTTTTTAGTTGATTCCTAAATCTCTTTATCCTTGAAGTTCTTGCTTGATTCTGTAATATTTGTTGAAGATTTGAATTATCCTTCTTTTGGCTTGAGATATTGAAAGGAAAGTTTGCTATAGATTTTTTTTTATGGAATTTGTTTCTTGATTTCAAATGTTGAGGAGGTTAGGCTTGTTCTTGATGATTTTTTTTTATTTTTCTGATGTTAAGATTTCTCATATTTTTTTTCTTTGAAATGAATAAAAAGAGTAAGAAGAGAAGATAAAATGACTTGTAAAAATTGATTTCCTTTTTCTATAAATTTCTTACGAAAAAGAAAATGATACTATGGCGCTTGTTAGTTTTTTCCTCTCATGAATTACACTTGTCTCCATAGTCATTGTTAGCTTAACACTTGTAATAATTAATTTTTTTTTCTTTATTAACATAATAGTTTACATTATCTAAATTGTATTTAAACTTACATTTCTTATTAAAAATATTAGCTTTATATTAATACACCTTATGAAAAAAATGTTTTGAAGTTCAATACATATTAAATAATTTACTTAAATATATATTTATAAATCTAAATTATTTTACTAAAACATTTATTTTAGAAATTTAAATTGAAAATCTAATTCAATATATAAATTCAAATTTTACCATATATGTACACATACATATGTATCCACATATGTTTATAAAATTTAAATTCAAATGATTTTTAAAAAAAACTTTTAGTATTTTCAACTTTTAAACTCAAAGAAATTTGAAATTTAAATTATCACTTATTATTTATTTATTCTGAAACTTTTCAAATTATATTATAAAAGTTCAACAATAACCAAATTTAAATTAATAAAATTTTGGTATGCTACAGATTCATTCCTACGTGACTCTTTAGTGACTTCCACTTGGGATTCAACTTGTTCAATCATTTCTTTGCTGCCTTCTTCTCAAGCTTCTTCTCTAAGAGCTTTAATTTTAGCAAGATGCTCATCGAGTTTAACTTTTAGGCTCCTAGCCTCGACAGCTTCTTCGCAGTACTTCTGCAATTCTTCTTAGGCTCAATTTTCTCCTCCTTTTGTTTTTTGAGAAGCACTTCAAGTTCCTCAACGCGGCGGCCAAAACGTCTTGTCCATTTACAAGGAATCTTTTTCTAGAGCAAGTGACCCACTGCGATTGAGGCCAGCATCGAGTTCCTTTTTATGAGAGGTTTCTAAATGGCTCACCACTTCTGCCGTTTCCTTAGCATTTTTCTCCACTTCAATAAGTCATGTTTTCAATTCTAACAATTCGGCATCATGATGTTTGATTATGTCCTTGTCATGTATTACTTCTAACTTGAGGCGGTATATTTCATGTTTCCGCTCAATGGACACTTTGGAAATTTCTTCTGCCAAATGTAGGAATGATTCATGCTACGAATACGTCATTGATGCATGCAAGTGAACTTGCTTTGGCGTACCCCGAAATCGTATGTATTGTAGGAAGGAATTTAAGCCCATCAAAGCAAATATTTGTAAAGGTAACCTTAAGCTCGGCCAATTTCTCTGTTATAGAAATATTAGAAGTAGTGGCAGGTAGAGACGGATCAGAAGCAGTAATTGGATGTGTACTTGATTGACATTCGCGAGATTGTTCAGAAGTTGAGAAGCCAGAATGTTTCTCATGAGTGGTGGTGATTTGAAAGCCATAGTAAGAAGGCTAGTCTCCAATGTAAGCAAAAAAATTAGACTACTATCCTTGGCATGATGTTTGGGACTAGGACATGTGTTTGAAGGAAGAGGATTCCCTTGAGTGATATTTTTATCTCGTCCCTCATCTTTCTCCCTGTGCTGGCCAGATTGCGAATCCCGGCTAGATAAATAATATGATGAAGAATCTCTTAAACGGTCAAAGGGCTGGGACTTAGTTATTACACCTGCAAAGGCCAAATGAGAACATATCAGTAATTATTGTGCGAAAGGTTGATAAATATTATGTAGTAAAGTGCACATGATTGTGAGTGTCGTATTGTTCCCCTCGACAGACCGATGGCTGTAGTCTTGCTCATTGGCGTTCTCTCTCCTTTATCAGAAGGATGAATGCCATCTTCGCTCTTGGTAGGAGAATTCGGTCCTTCGATGTTAATATTCAAAAATTCGTAGGTCATGAGACCATCTGGAATTTGGAGATTTGAACATCCCTTCAGCGAACTTTTAAAGTGTTGAGAAGATGATTCTTCTTCGATAGAAGTAATAACAAACTCTAAATCCATGGCAGTCTTTCTCCAATGAAGTTTGTATGCTAGCCTTTTCTTTCTTTCGGTGAGTGTTTGAGATTGCACCCTTATGATGGTTCAACAATAGGCGCCTTTCTTGGCCTGCATCAGCGTCGCCAGTTTTATCAGCTTGGAAATCCCTAATCTCACCCTCTTCGGGGTCGTCTCAAGTCCCCTCGGTTAGGGGAACGACTGGGTTGATAATATCTCTTCTTTGCTCTACGATATTTTTTGGCAAGGCTGCATTCAAGGGAGCCCAATGCTGTGGCTTTCCTCCAACAGTCCAAATAAAGATAATAGCTCGTTAGTTATAAGAAATTTTATGTCCCTATCTTTGACAGGGTAGCACGAATGGTGGCAACAGCTCCTAAAAATTGGCGCCTTCAGGACGTGGGCGAACACGTGAAAGAACTCCAAACGTTAGCAGATTCAATGGAAAAATTATGACTTTGATTAGCGAACTTGAGAAAGAAGTGTAAGATAATACTTACGTCCTTCTAGCCATTGCCTAGCAAAGCCAAATGGACATCGTACATAAAACCACTCATGCTTAAACAAAGGAAGTTTATCCCAAGCGCCTATCAAGGCTTGGAAATTCGACGCCGTTTGAAGTTATAAATGAATCTTATGTCTTCGTGAGTTGGTGGATGGAATAAACACTCATAAATAGCAAGAAGGTTCCATTTATAAAGTCATGGCTATTTGGATGAAGTTGAGTGGGAGTTATTTCGAGGTATCTCAGCATCTCTCAAGTAAACAAGTTAAAGGGCGGTATGCATCCAGCCCAGTACATAAATTTATTGCACGCTATATACCCCACCAGAGGAAAGATAGGCTTGTCATATATTAAAGGGACCAAAACATCTATGAATGGAATCCCATGAATAGAACATAGTCGGCGAAGAGCAGCTTCATCAATTCAGGAGGCCTGTGAATCTATTGGGTTATTTAGAAGGATATCACACTCTACTTCATTAGGAGCAGGATTTATAACCTCCATTGGCAGGATCAGAACATCAAAAAAAAGATCGACCGGTGGGCTAAAAACTTTTGTTTGTTCTGCTTGGTGGTTGGAAGAAAGCGTGCAGGATATAGCTGCGGAACTTGATTTTGCTTCAAAATCAATATGTTGCATCATCGGATCAATAGACATACTATGAAATGCTCTGAACGTCTGGAATCCATATCAGCTATACTCAGTAGATAATTGCGGTTAGAAAATTATGCTTGTTCCCTTCGTGTTAAGTGTGAGCTAGTGCATTGTAGTGTAGAGTATAGTAGATATTAATAGTTTAAAGTCGGAAAAACAAAATAAAACAACGAGACTTGGAGGTTCGACTAGAGTGACTGTCATTGCTGACCCTCTCAACTGGCGAAGATAATGATTGGTTATGAGAGCTTTGGGATCGACTATCAGCATATCAGAGTGTGAACTTTGTCATTTAAGTTCATTTGCAAGTTTTTGGTCTATATCGAAAGTTCCAGTAATCTTATTATTCAATCTCAAGTTCGACAGCGAATATGCACGTTTTATTGTTCATCGCCATCATATGCCCAAGCTCATTAAGGCAAATTAATGGCGATTGTTCAGACTAATTAGGTTGGATTAGTTTACAGGTTCAGAGAGCCAATTCTTGACTTTATGTCGATCCCGATGTGTATGCCGATCCCTATCCTAAAGACTTTATACAATCCCTCATTTCGACCAAGGAATACCGATCCCCGTTCCCCCATCATGACCGATCCCTCAGAAAGACATCCTCTATCAATCCCTCTACTCAACTAAGACCAACCGATCCCTATGGATATGTCGACCTATCTTCTATGGCATCACCACGGAGCCTTCACCCCTTAAACTACCGATCCCTTCAAACAAAACATATCCTACCGATCCCTCGCCTAGTTTCACTAGGATCGATCTCTTTCTTCCTAACCTGACACTATCAACCCCTACCTAACTGATCCGTGCCTCTGCAATGTTTTTGTATATCAATCTCTTCCTTCTTCAACAACTAACCTTCCTTCCGTCAAAGTCATTCTCTGAACCCTCATCTTTCCTCTTCTCTTCCTTCTCGTAACTCAATCTATCGATCCTTCTATTCATTTCTCATTAATCTCCAAGGCATCTCGTCATCATAACCTCGAAAACCATCACAATTACCAAATGCTTAAAGCCCGGGATCTCATTGTATGATTAAAGATGTATTTTAAAATCTTACCTATATGAATGTTCAAATTAAAGTGGAGGAGAGTGTTTGGATATACGTGAATTCAAAAGAAGGTGAACAAATTTATGGAAGGGATGGAAGGTTAGGAGAATCAAGTGTGGATAGAAGCAAATTTCTTTTTGGGTTCGTGAGTTAGAAGCAAGGGTTTGGAGCAGAAGGAAAGAAAATGAAATAAGTGAAGGGGAAGAAAAATAAGCATGTTGCTTTATATACGTGGGCTAAGGGTTTGGCCTAAGTGCTGACGTGCAAAGGCTAAGGGATCGACAAGAAGAATGTCGGCCCCTATTAGCATGTGAGCAGTGCATGGATCGACATAATATATGTTGATCCCTAAAGGTTTTTAAAAAAAGAAAAATAAAAAAGGGAAGGGAAAGAAAAAGGAAAAAACAAATATAGTTATAAGGATTTGGCTACGAATGTGAACATACATAATACTGTAGAAACTGGCAACGACCCGTAAGCATGCAAACACGTCCGGGAGCCGACAACCTTAACATGAATATGAATGTGCACATGAATAACATAAAAGTTCAATTTTTTTGAAATCAACAGAAATTGAAATCAAACCTAAAACCTTCGAGTTCAGGGATGAACTAGATAGTATAAGTTTTGCAGAACCAACTTATATATTGACGAATACAGCACTGGATTTATATTGTTGGAAATTGACCAAGTGTCATGGAAATCAATGAAAAATTCAACGCCTTCGGAAAACGATTCGACAAAGGAATATCAATCATTCAGGAAGCTAATTGGACCTCTTTTCGACAATTCAGACTTGGTTCAATTCAAAGCATGTCATGTTACTCACAAGATGTACTTTAGGGGGCAAATGTTACCTAGCATTCTAACCCGGCTATATTGAAATGATTGCATGAGATAGATCCGACTATTATCAAGTTCGATGTCCCCGGAGCAACGATTGTGGGACCCGAAAGTGAAGTACGGCTAGAATTGGACGGAATTGATAGATAAACAATGCAGGATGATTGAAATACGAAATATACTTAGTCAAATAAAGGGATCGGTATGGTTTGGCAACTTGATAGGGATCAGCGTGGTTGAGTGAAGAAGGGGTCGGCATGGTTGAGTAAGTAAGGGATCGACATAGTTGGCTAGTATGGATCGGCATACTTCGATTAGCAAGGAAGGGGTCGGCATGGTTTATTGACTTGGATTGGTATACTTCAATCCACAGAGGAGGACTCGGTGTAGTGTATTGAGAATGGGTCGGCATGTTTTGCTACGAGATATGGTTCGGCAGGCTCTATTGAAGAGGGATCGGCATCCAACCTATTACAAGTGCCTTCGTACATTCAACAATCAATATCTAAAGACTTGTAAGTCCAAAACATATGGAATTTGAAGAGAAAGACATATGGACCCTAGGGAGCATACCCTAAGGATCGCGCATCAAACAAAAAAAGATGGAGGGATCGGTATACAACCTATGAAAGGGATCAGCAGAAGGCACTACACAAGCAATACTAAATCAAAGATCATGCAATAGCTTAAGCTCCTTTCATCCAAATGGCATAAGATTTGAACGGCTAACATATTAAAGCATGCAAAAACTACCATAGGGATCGCTACCCAAAAATCAAGTACCAATCCCTCTTCATGCGGATTAGGGCCTCGCAACCCCTCTATTGGGCCCACATGGGTTAGAAGGTCCTATAGCCGAAGTTTCGTAGAGATTGGTGGTCGTCCTCACCTATAAATACTGGCTTAATGGGTCATTATAGGGATCTTTTACGCTGCTGGTTACTTTAGTCTTTATTGTAGTCAAGTTTTTTCTATTCCTTGTTGCTGTAGTCAGATTATTAGTTGATCAGTAAAGATTATTTTCAAAGTGTACGTAGGCATACAATGTCGAACAACTATAAATCTCTGTGTTTTTTATTATTGCTTTTTTATTTTTATTTTTAATTTATTCTATTCATTGGTTTAATTTTACTTTCTTCATTTACTTCTATGCACAAATCTACTCTTGGGTATTAGTGACCAATTTGGTTGCAAACAGGAAGAACGCTCAGAGGGACCGACCTAGACCTAGCAGAGAACAGCCTAGGCAATCAGATGGTAGGATCATGATTAACACAATAATTAGAGGACCTCATCCAGCAAAGAAGAGGAGAAATAAGGTGGAGCGGTATGGAGCATCATTAAAGTAAATGCTGTAAGAGAGTTATTTTTGTGTTGAACACATAGCTCCAGCAAAATAACTAAAGACGATAGGTGATGATATAGTATTTTTAGATAAAGATGCTGATGTAGTGAAAACGCCGATGCTTGACTTTATGGTGATTATGGCCATCATAAGGCCGAAAACTACACATTGAATTCTGATTGACAATGGAAGCTTGGTTAATATTCCGTTCAAGAAGACGTTTGGCCAGATGAATATAAGTCTGAAGGACATAAAGTCATGTAAATCCCAAATTTAAGGATTTACCGGAGAAGCAAATGGGCATCAAATGTGTTGACTTATATATAGAGTTGGGTGAAGGTAGCCGTAAGATTGTACGGGTGCAGACCTTCGTGGTTGTTGATGAATTTTCTACTTATAATATTTTTCTCGACTGACCACCTTGCCAGCTTTAGAATAGCATGGGTCCCATAGTGTTTGATAATGAAGTTCCCATGGAGAATGGGTTGGAGAAATTTAAGGTAACCAGAGTACAGGTTGTGAATGTTATATTGATGAGATCATAGAGGCGAAGCGACCCGTGAAAGGAAAAGGTGCAAAGAAAGCTCCCTATATCAAAACTTCAAATGGATAGAAATTACCACCCAAGACCAGGCTTGGATTCTATAGTAAGTTCTACAAACATATGGACCCCCGAAAAGCACTAGAAAATGCGAGGGTTGCACCAGCAGAGTTGACGATCAACATCCCGATCGATGAGGATGATCTACTAGGGTCCTCAATGTTGGATATCAGCTCGGAATAAAGATATTAAAGGAATTAGTAGGGATTCCCCAAGCAAAACTAGATGTGTTTTCCTAGAACATTTAGATAGGTGAGGAATATCACTAAAGATAGCATGCCACACATTATGTGTGGACCAAAGATGCCATCCGGTGAAGCAAAAGAGATGCATTCTAGGTCCATGGCGATCCGCTGTGTTGAAGGAAGAGGTGGATAGGATGAAAGCAAATGGTTATGTCTCGACATGTTGTGCCATGAATAGGTATCGAAACCCTGTGTCGGTCAAGAATCTAAATGGAAAATGGAGAACATGTATCAATTATTTAGACCTTATAAAGCATGCCCAAAGGACATCTTTCCATTGTCAAAGATAGACCAACTTGTCGAATCAATGATTGAACATGAATCATTATCCATTATGGATGCATATTCCGGCGACAATCAAATAACAATGCATGTTACAGATCAGGAGCACAAACAACACCCTAGAAAAAATATTAGAGAATTTATTAAAAAAATAATTAATTATGAGTAAATGAAAAGAAATGGAAGTTAAACAAATGTTGAAATATAGCTACCAAACTTACACCATTGTGTTCATGGCGATTTTCAGGATAACTTTCATATATAGAATTTTGTGATCAAAGTTCAAATGGAAAAGATATTATTGTTTAGAGATTTGGAATCGAAAATACAAAATATATTTATGGAAATAAATTGAAAAAAGGAATTAAATCAGTAAACAAGTTAATGCTAATAAGATAACATTAACGGGTCGATGGTTACTATAGGACCGATCCACACCTAGTGGTCGACCACCCCCGAATGATCGGTCGATCAATCAACAATTTATCAACTAGGTTTAGCCTAGGGCTGAACGGCCCAGATTTTATATATTAATCAAATCGTTATTGTGTGTTCAGATGGCTATAAATAAGGACGTAACCCTCTCTAAAACCTTAGTCTAGAAGATAATAGTACGCTCAAATTTTCCTTCTCATACAAAATCTCTTTAACTGTAACATCCCCTATCTAGAGGCCCAAAGCTAAGCGCTACAGATGCTGCAGTCATCCAGAGTATGAACTTTCGACGACTAAATACAGCTATGTTAATGGTATTCATAATATCAGAAGCAAATGAATATGAAACAAAATCACAAATTCAAATTACATAATCTCATCGCTTTCCCAAGTTCAGATAAAATATAGTTATTATAATATTATGCCAAGAGCGACAAATGACGATGCCCCCTTGGTATATAATACAGCGGAATCAATCCAAAATATATCAGCAACTACTAATTAGTTATCCTTCAGCCACCTGCTTGTCTCTGGAAGCTTTATTCGCCAACCTATTAAAACCTGTGAACCTCAATCGTCAACCTACTCAAATCAATTTTGACCACCAAAGAGTTTATGGAACATAAACTTCGAGTTAGACCTAAAGACTGGTGTGAATAATACACATCTCAGTTGTCTGATATTAAGTAAGACCACGCTGCTTAGCTGAATGGGTTTTCCCTCATTAATATCCTTTTTAAAACATATCTTTTGCAAATTATAATTATGCAACCAAAAATGGTTAAACCTGTAAAGCAATATCATGTATATGTGTAACGACCCGGAATTTTGACGATATCTTTTAATAAATATTTAATCTAATTTAAATTAAATATAAGCTTGTCAATGTTTAAATTGATGAGATCTTGGATATTTAACAGTTATATATGTTTGTAAAAGAAAATTTTGATTTGAAAATTTTAAATAGAATACTTCAAAACTATTAAAACGAATCTGACATGTTCAATAAAATCAAATCAAAGACTTTATATTTTTGTTATTTGATAAAATACATATGAATGCAGTTTTAGTTTTTAAATGATAAAGTTAAAACATAAACATAAATATACACCATAATTATAAAATATAAACTGTACTAAGAACATAATTATAAAATATAAGTAGAAACTAGAAATATAAGTATACAAATAGAATGTTATAAATAAGTGTAAACCAGTTATAATCATATTTGTGCTTTTGTACAATTTATAGGTATAAGAAAAACATATAGATATCTTTGTACAATCAATGCTATGAAATAAATATAATGTTTATGTGCTGTGTATATGCATCAGGGAAAAAAGAGTTCGCTTCAAAATAATAATAAACAAAAATCTGTAGCTTGTACAAAACAAATAGGAAAAAACTGAAACATTTATTACTTGTTAGCATAAATGAAGCATAAACATTTGTTAGATATAAGCAAACAAGAAAACAAAGTTTGACTTCAATATCATAAAACAAAATCTGTGTCTTGCTAGATATGTTGGCCGAAATAAATTAAATATCTTTGTACAACACAATATAATTATCAGTATACATTAAATGCATGCTATCATAATTAAAAGCATGAACATTAAATAGCCTAACTTCTTGCTTAACTAGTACATGTAGCCGAAATTTCTGGTCATAATCTTTTTCTGTAGAATTTTTCTTAACCAATTACAAGAAAGAATGACAAACAAATATGAACTGCCTAGATACAACCTAATTAGTAGCTTCTATATCAATCTATCTATATATCATCAGTTTATATATACAAACCTGAAATCATTGTCTTGCTTTGCAATATACCTTAATTTAAAAACAGAGAAACAAGTAAAAAAAAAAGAGAAACAGAAGACAGAAAACATAAGAAGGTTTCAAAGTATTTCTACAGTGTCTTCTTCAACATTTCCTTGCTGTTCATATTGTTTGGTGAGTAAACTAATGTTTTTGTGAAAATTTGGTTTTAAATATTTGACTCATGAATGAATTACTGTGTTGATATAATAATGCTCTGTTATGTTTGTAAATTCTGGATGAACTGTAGTTGAGTTCTTCAAGTTCTTTCTAAAATCTGAGGCAAAGGAAACAAAGAATATATCATATATATTTCTTTATAAAATCATTTCCTGTAATTAATACCTAAACTAAATAAATATTGTTTATGCTAAAGGTATAGGTACTGTAAACTTACATTTACAGTAAACATCAAATAAAGGCAAAAATTCGAATATCTCGAATCGTAAACTTGAACTTATAATTTGAAACAACATATAAAACTATGATTTTTAAGACAAACTTTATAATTTTGAGTCAACTATGCACAGAGAAATTAGTCAGTGAACCAAAAATGTATTTTCATGAAATTCTGATGATTTAAACAATTTTAGCTGTTGTAATTTAACATGAAGCTAAAACGGTGATGTGAGATCACTAGAAAAATGCTAAAATAATTTTCTAATGCAAAGGTTTTGGGTTTGAATTGAAGATAGGGTTTACTGCTTACATTTTCAAGGCTCTGTAAAACTTTTGATCTCGGCATCATAGTGAGACCGAGTTGATCGCGATTTTGAGTGAGGGTAGAAGGGTATGTGGTTGAGCTACGGCCGGAGACCCATCGCTTCCGGTGGTCGCCGTCGTTTGGTCGAAGCGATTTTGTTTTCCTGAAGTTCGTATGTGTTCGTGTTTAAGGTGAGATTTTGCCTTTCGGCTTGATCGTGGAAATGGGGGTTGGCTGTTGGGTATGTGGGTGATTTAGGGTTTGTGGACGCCGTCGCGAGTCACCGGAGGCGTCGTGGACCACCGTGCACGTGCACGGTGGTGGAGCAGTGTCGGTTGAGTGTCTGTGAGTCGTCGCGTGCTCGTGCTCGAGATTTTTGGAGGTTGCTTCGATCGTGGCTTCGAGTCGTTCTCATGCGTGACTCCAGTAGTTATTTATAACTTAAAAAGTGAAAAATATATGAAATGAGAAGAAGGGGAGAAACAGGGAAGGAGAGAGGATGAATGGGTTCGGGGGGGGGGGGAAGACTCGGGGAGATTGAGTGGGAAACCCGGGGTTTTACTCGTGCATACCAAGATTTGTCTCGGGTGTAGTTGAAGAACTTAAGCATAACAGGACTTGGTTACTAAACTGTATGAGTTCAAGGTAAAAATTAAGCATTGTTAAAAATGTTTTCTAACTTAAATGAATATTTTAATTAGTAGTCAATTAAAGATACATGATTAGATTTAATTAACGTTTAAACATTTTTAGTTAATAAGTGTTTAGTTTTAAAGTTAATAAGAAAAGATTTTTGACTCTTATTCAATTAATTTGTAATTAAGAAGTTTAAATTAGTTAATTAAGTTAATATATGAATTGGGGTAACAAATTAAGAAATTAATTACATTAAATATAAGGTTATCTAATAATTAGGTTTGGAGTTAAAATTATAATTGGTTTCAAAATTTAAGAGAAGGCTTTTAAATGTTTCATTAAGTTGAACATTTAATTAGTTTAGAAAGAAATTAAAGAACAATAACTCTTAAATTATAATTAGGCATAAATTATAAATAATTGATAAATTTGTAATTGACTACTTATGATAATTTATGAATGACTAATGATTAATTAATCGAGTAGTGTAATTAAGAATAAATAAAGGATTAAGGAAGTAATCAGCGGTTATTACATGGGTAATTAAATCGATTAATAGCTAAGATTATTAAATTAAATGGTTAATTAAGGTAAATAACTGAGTTAAGAGATAATTAGGTAATTGATAGTTTGAAACAAAATAAGCATGTAGTTATGACTAAATGATTAATTAAGAAATCATTAATTAAACAATCCGGAGTGAAATAAGTAATTGATTGTTAACTAATGACTAATTAAATAGAGTTAAAAGATTAACTCTCAGGTAATTAATTCTAAATTGAATTAATTACAAATAAGACCTAAGATGACTGCTTATGGGTTGTTATGTTGAGTATCTGATTGTGATATTTATGTGATGATATTCTGTGATGTTCTGTGATACGTTATGTTATATCTATGATGCTTCTATATGTTTTATCTGTGATAAATGCTATGTTAGTTCTGATGTTAAATTGAACTGTTAAGTTAAATAGACAACTTGGCCCTTAAAATGGCGGTTGGATTCGATGAGACCGGGATCGGAAGAATCAAATTTAATTCTCCAAAAACCACATCGATCCAATTTAAACGTTAGGTCATGAATTCTGAAATGAAGATCGAGTTGAAGTTTTCAGAATGCAAGGGTTATCGTCGTTGACTCTGAGGGTGATTCCAAAATGAGTGTGACGAGATAATACCTTCGGTTTCGTTTGAACCCGGAACGAACTTGTATGATTGAATGCTTTCAGCACATCGTCAGGCGGACGATGAGCATTCTAAGTGATATGTTCTTTAAAGGTAATCGCAGCCTCAAGCCTCATCAACCGGGAATGGCTAAAACAGGGGAGATGCAGCAAGGTTAGGTGGGTCATGCCCAAGCAGGACAAGATATTTCCCCTGTCTAGATGTCCCTTATATATATTTCGGCTTAGTGGGTGGTTGGTCGCGCCAACCACGGGGTTTATCTTGTTCGGGACTGTTCAGTAAGGAATGGTTCCGGCCTTGTGTTGCAGGGGATGAAGGGAGTAATCCTCGGTACGGTGATCTAGGCCCCGTACTGTGACGGGCGGTACCCCCATAGCCCTGCCATTGTTGGAAATCCATTTTCCCTACGAGACCCTACGGTTTTGATTTGTATTACCCACTTTTGTGGCTAGTAGCTGGAATATAATCATGTAACAATTTCGGCTATTTTCTATTTACTTGAAAACCCTAGACACTATTATAATATCACTGGATTTCCTATAAAATGTTTTGGTTAGCGTAAGGTAAAAACTTACCCATGTTTATTTGTGGGGAGTCTTACGTGATACCTTTATTTTCAATGTTTTCAAAGTTAAGCAACTTTAAACCGTTTACTCATACCAGACCCATGTCTGACGCGGAGTTTATTTTTGTTTTTCATAAACTCTCGGGTACCCAAATTTTTACGGGTAGCCAAGGGATTCAGGTTAAATTTGACGAATTCTGGAGGAGTAATGGAGCAGGAGACTTCAGCGTTGTATATATATATATATAGTTCCGCTGTGTTGGTATCTCTGAGTCATATTGTTTGAGTTGTATTGTATTGAGTTGTATTAACTAGACAGGTGTTATAACTGTCTAGTATTGATGTATTATCTATATAACTCTGATATATGTAAAACTTTTAAATATTTATGTGATATTTTGTTCTGTTCTGCTGTGAGATTCTAATGTAGTTGTTCTTTCTTTCTCTTTCTTTTCTATTTTCTCATCCCTTTCTTTCTTAATGATGATACGTCTTTCTGGTAGTAGAAGGGCGGGTCGTCACAATATGTGCATTTCAATTACCATATGGACTATATGTCCATACACTATAGTTTTGTTTGGCTAACCACTAACACTTGGTTGACTCGGGCCTACTAGAAGACATAAAAATCTAACAATTGTTAGATACTCTCCTTCTAGATAGTCTATCCTTACTTACTTCTCCATATCTATCTGATCCTAATGGTTTTGTGGGCTTACCAATAACCAGTCTTTCCTTTTAGATTACTTTCTATGTGTAACATAATTTTAGTCCCACTACTGACAAAACACTACACACTAGAATTTTGGACTAAATTAGTTAAGGGCTAATAGCTAATGAGTGTAGGGAGCGACCCTATACAAGTCCCATCTGGTATTCTAATTTGAGTCATTTTCTTAAGGTTAACTACCCTTTAAATTTTTCCTTGAGAAACTTTTCAAAATGATTTAAACCTTTGAATCATACATATACAAGGAAAATATACACTTTTCTTTACTTTAAACTATTTGCCATATTATATATAGACTTTACCTAAAATAATGTTGATGTAATTATTAAGGATTTTCCAATCCTTCCAAAATAAGTTAACATCCTTTTTAAATCAAAAACACTTAGGCTATATTGCCAAAACAACTCATTCGAAACCTTTGCTTAAAACTTTTAAACAACCCTTTTGAAACCATTAAAAGAACCCATTTTGAAACCTTTGAAAGTATCCCTTTCAATACAAGCAAAACCTCAGGCCAAAGGCCAAAACATACCTTCGAAATCATACCTTTCGAAACCATTCATCTTTATCCATTTGAAAGCATTGAAAAATATCTCCTTCGAAAGCTTTAAAACCTTAGACGTCCTCTTTAAAACACTTTAACATTACCTTTTGAAACCATTAGAAAACCTTTCCTTTTAGACCATTCAAAACCTTTCCTTAAAACGTTTCGAACACAATAAAACGTTAAGCCTTTTGAAAGAAATTAGGTTCAATTTTATAACATGTGGAAACACCTTTCGAAACCATTAAAACCATCTCATCTCTTTTGAAACCATTTGGGTATACTTTTTTATAGAGAAAAAAGGTCATTAAACATTTACATCGAAAGCATCTCTTTTGAAAGCATTCCTAAGTAAAGAAGTGATGGCGTCGAAACGATCCCTTCGAAATCATTAGAGAAGCGGCATGGTTTTTAAGAACAAAATATCCCTTTCGAAATCAATCGGGGTCGAAAGGTAAAAAGTGGCAATCAGGGGCTTCAACTTAGTTGAAAGCAGTTATTTAAAAACAATGGCGCAGCCTCTTTAAAACCAGTTTCAAAAAGTCATTAACCTAGTCGAAAGCAAACCAAGTTGAAAGTTATTCAGTCGAAATCAAAGCAAGCGTATTTTCATTTAAAAACAAAGTAGCGCTTCAACTCCTTCGAAACCCCTTATTTTGACCCAATGCCTTCCTCCTTTGTCCTATTCACTACGTACCATTTATCTGATACCAAATGCATTGGTATCGATGGAGTCGAAGGCGAAGGTAAGGAGTCGAAACAAGATGTCGAAAGCATTGAAACAGGAAAAAGCATGTAGATTTGAATTTTTAAACTATTTCCTTGTATCTAACCTGCCTTGTTTATCAAATTATGATTGGCTGCCCATTTTTCTTTTCTAAAAGTATTGCCGATTTTCAGAAATAAAGATTTGAATTATTTACAAATACCCCTTCTCCGTTTTATAAATACATAAAACATTTAAGTCTCATACCTTAAATAATTTTATATATCCACTAAAATACTTAGGAAAATTCTACAAAAATTCCAGAAAATCATTTTTAATATGTTTTCCAATATATATAAATTTCAGACCTTAAGCCAATATAATTTGGCCGTAATTAACTTTTAACCCAAAAAAACATTTTCTTAACTAGAAAATTCATATAAAATCCACATTGATTTAGAAAATTATAAAAATTTAAATCCATTTTTAAATTAGCATTTCTTATCTAAATCTAAATTCGCAAGGCAATTGTATGTCATTTAATAGGTTTTCCAAATTTAATTCTCATCATAAAATGCATATAAAATAGCCTAAATCATCAACAAGTGTATACATATCCACTTATCATTCAAAACATGGCAAAAATAATTGAAAATATTTGAGGAATTTATCTAAAACTGAAATCAATCAAAAATATGAGATGTAGTCATTATTCACCTTAGATTTTTCATTAAGGATGTGAGATTTGTTCTTGATTAAATGGTTTGATTCTTCCTTTTGAATTCATCTTCTTCTTTACTCTTCCTAATGGTGATCGGTCTTAGCTAGTAATTTTGAATTGTGTAAAATGAAGTGAACGTGAATGTTAAGGGGTTCAGGGTTTAGGGTATAAGGATATTCCTTGTTCCTACTTTGCCCTTGCATATTTCCTAACCCTTTTTATTCTCTTTCTATCTTTAGTTTACTTAGTTAACATGCAAGACCACCCCTTATTTAATCACAAATCTCAATCCACTAATCATCTTACAATATTTTGTTTTATTTAACTAATTAAATATCCTAAATAATGTTACTAAAAACATGAGGTGTTACAGACTTCCCTCCTTAAAGAATTTCGTCCTCGAAATTATGATAAGGTACACATCAAAATAATCAAATGTAAAACATACCATCAAACAAATTAGGATAAGTATCTCTCATCCCGTTCTCAGTCTCTCTAGCACACTCTTTGTCATCGTCGCTCCATTGGACTTTAACTAATCTGACTATCTTGTTCCTGAGTCTCTTCTCATCTCTTGTGACTATGCAAATTGGCTTTCTAACTATAGTCAAATTCGGCTCTATGACTAAGACATCTAACGTACTCGGTGATATAGTAGTATCCGAATCTCGAATACACTTCCTTAGATAAACATGAAAACGTTGTGGACTCCTGCCAAACTGCTTGGTAACTCTACTCTATACGTGAGTTTCTCGATCCTCCCAATAATAGAAAATTGTCCAACAAACCTTGGTTCCAACTTCCCCAATTTTCCAAACCGAATCATACCTTTCATCGGCGACACCTTAATGAAAACATTCTCTCCAACAGAAAACTCCAAGTCTTTCCATATTTTATCCACATAACTCTTCTGCCTAGATTGAGCCTCCTTCAATCTGGCTCGAATTAACTCGGTCTTTTCTACAGCTTCTCTAACCAAATCCGGACCAATAACCAACCTATCCTCGGTCTCTAACCAACAAACTAAATATTTGCATGACCTTCCATACAAAGCTTCAAATGATGCCAACCCTATACTAGCCTGATAACTATTGTTATACGAAAATTTGACTAGGTGTAGGTGGTCTTCCCATGATTTTCAAAATCTAGCTCATAAGCTTATAACGAATCTTCCAAGACTTTGTTAACTCTCTCTGTTTTCCCTTCTGTCGGTGGACGGTAAGCGGTACTCATTTTGAGCTTGGTACCTAAGGTATCCTGTAGACTCTTCCAGAACTCGCTAGTGAATAAAGAATCTTTATCACTCACTATACTACTAGGAATTCCATGCAATCTAACTACATTTTTCACAAACAATTTTGCTAACACAGGTGCCATTCTAGTTGACTTAATTGGAATGAAATAGGCAATCTTGGTCAACCTGTCCATGACGACCCATATGCTTTCATTTCCTCTATTAGACCTTGGCAACCCGTTAATGAAATCCATAAAAATAGAATCTCATTTCCATGCTGGAATGTCCAAAGGCTGAAGCAACCCATTTGGCTTTTGATTTTCGGCTTTTACCCGTTGGTAGTTCAAACATTGGTTCACCCATAAGCCTACATCCCTCTTCATACCTTCCCAGAAGAAACTTCTCTTCATGTACTGATACATCTTAGTTTCTCCCGGATGAATAGTGAACTTCGAACAATGGCATTCCTCCAAAACTTTCTTCTTAATGTCTCCCACATTCGGAACACACAATCTTCCTTTCTTTCTCAACATTTTGGTCAAGACTAAAATTATTTAAGTCATCGCTCTTCGTTCCATCTCTCAACTTTCTGACCCATTCAGCCAACACTGGATCCTCTAGCTGTTTAGAAGCAACCTATTCTATCATAACTGGTCGACCTTCCAAACATAATAACAAAGTTGTTTCTGTACTAGAACAACCCTTAGTTCTCCACCGTATCCTGCAAGTTGCTAACGCTTCCAAATCTTTCCACTCAACTAACATCGCTAACACCATATTCTGATGTTTTTTGTTAAGTGCATCTGCAACCTTGTTGCCTTTCCTCGATATGTACTCGATATCAAAATAATAAGCAGCTAAGAACTCTAACCACCTCTGATGTCTCATGTTTAGCTCCTTCTAAGTGAACAAAAACTTCAATGATTTATAATCCGTATATAATTCAAATCTTTCTCCAAAAAGATAATGTCTCCACATCTTCAATGCAAAAATCACTGTAGCTAACTCCAAGTCATGGTTGGGTATCTGACTTCATGCAGTCTAAGCTGTCAAGAAACATAGGCAATTACTCTACCCCTCTGCAATAACACGGCTCCTAACCCAGTCCTATATACATCTGTGCACACCACCAAAACATGATTCCCTTCTGGAACAACCAACATAGGTGCATTAGTCAATAAGTGTTTCAGCTTTTGGAATACCTACTTACACTTATCGGTCAAACGAACTTCACATCTTTTCGAGTCGTCTTGGTCATTGGTGCCGCTATATACGAAAAATCCTTAATAAACCTTTGATGGTAACTAGCCAACCCAAGAAAACTTCTTATCTCGGTCACTATTTCTTATCTTTTCCTATTATTCACGCCTCGATCTTAGTTGGGTCCACGGATAACCCATTTTCTAAAACTACATCGACAAGAAACTTCACTTCTTTCTTCCAGAAATGACATTTCAAAAAATTTCCTTTAGCTGATGTTGCCTCAGCGTTTCAAGCACAACTCTAAGATGAACTTGTGTTCTCCTTTATCCTTAAAGAACACCAAAATATCATCTATGAAAACCACTATGAACCTATCCAAGTGCTCTTGAAAAATCCAGCTCATCAAATCTCCAAGGAAAGCTAGTGCATCAGTCAATCCGAATGGCATCACTAACCATTCGTACGATCCATATCTGGTTCTAAATGTCGTTAAAGGAATACTATCCTCAGCCACTCTAAGCTGATGGAAACCTATCGCCAAATCCAACTGCGGAATATCTTGGCTCCACTCAATTGATCGAACAAATCATCAATCATGGGCATTGGATATTGATTCTTTATCGTTTTCTCATTCAACTTACGATAATCAATACATAACCTGAACGATCCATCCAGCTTCTTAGCAAACACTATAGCTGCTCCCAAGGTGAACTACTAGGTATGATGAAGTTCTTGCTTACCAAATTGTAACAACCCTGTATTTTGTAATTATTTTAAATTGGAATTCCTGATTTAAAAACTTTATTTTATTTATTAAAATAGATAAATTTTATTATTTTAAATATAAATTTAATTTGTATGTGAATTAGAATTCCAAACATAAATAAATAGAATATTTTCCAAAAATGTGAATTTTGGTCAATATGGTCAAACTTTGACTTTAAATTTAAAATTTTGAATTTTTGAATTTTATCTTTTGTTATGAAAATAAATATAATTTTAAGTATACTACTTTTGGTTTCGTTGAAATCTGATTAATATAGTGAAAGTTATGTTTTTTAAACCATTGTGTGTAAATTGTCAAAATTATTTATTTTAATTTATGTAAATAATATTTTTGTTTGTCATATCATGTTCTAATTTGTGTATATATGTGTAACATGACATGTTAGGTATATATTTTATTTTTAAAACACTTTAAAAGTGTAATTACAATTTTACAATGTTTATTATATTTTGTTTACAAATTTTAATGCTAGTTTCAATATAATAAACTATTTTCTTTATTTACTTCTTATTTTTCCTAAGAATAATTGTTTATTTTCTTTTTCACTTTATGTTTGTTTGTCTTTTATTTTTATTTACTTAATTTTATTTTGTTTATTTTGATTAAAAGAAATTAGAAATTCAAAGAGTCAAAACCTTTTCATTTTCTAGTGACTTTTCATTTACATTGTCTTTTATTTTCTTTTGCCTTTTCATTTCATTTCTTTTGGCCGTGCATTTTCTTCTTATAGCCGTGTTTCTCATTTTTCATTCACGTGAAAAAAATTCCATCTCCTTAAAACTCACGGCCAAAAGAAAATTGATAATGGCTTCTTCTTTCTACTTTTTCCTTCCTATTTTCATTGATTTTGCCTAGATCTCTCTTCAACTTTGCTCGGCCCTACCACCCATCATCACCACCATCCACTCTACCATCACCAGCCATTGCAGCCACCACCTGCCCCTTTGTCCAGCTCTGGCCGTGACCAATAAATAATGCAAGCACCTCATATTTGCAAAGCTTCACCAAAAATGCTTGGCCGAGCTCATGTTTCCACTATCTCCTTCCATAACTTGCCTTGGCCGCCACCCCTAGCTCCACCACCATCATGACATCACCCCTGACCATCGGCCGCTCCACTGACCTGACCTGAACTTGCATGGACGAGCCCATATATTGATCATGGCTGAGCCTAGTATGCACCAGACTCTACCTATTGCCTTGTCCTTTGTCTTCTTCATGTTGTAGCTCTCCTACCTCTTCACACTCATGTAGCCGTGTGTTATGATGCATACCCGAGGCTATAGCATGATCATGGCCGAGCACCTAAACTCCTAGGTCAAGCATTGAAATGGTTAAGGCACGGTCAAGTCATCTATTTCTTTGTTGCTTCTTATTTTCAAATTGTTTCAATATTGTTTTGTGTTGAATATATGTTTATGTTGTCTTGTTTTATTAGTTGTTTACAAGATCAACATCTAGGATCTCCATTCATTCAAATCAAAAGTCGTGCTGTATAGTGCTTGTCGTGCCTTTGGAATCGTTCTTATGTGTCGTAGTGGTCTCTAGCTTTGATAAAAGTGAGTTCTTCTCGCTCTGACATTTTTACTTATGAAATGGTAAATGGATGACAAGTGATTAGTAATTAAAATGTTATGCAAGTTAATGATGATTATATGATATCTTATTTCATGTTATTACTATGTTAACTTTGTTAATTATCACCTGAAATATGATATACGACAGTATATTGCGACATTGACATGTTAGTGTATTTGTTTATATTGCTTATGTATATTATCACACTGCAAGTTCCCTGTTAGAATAGAATCACTATGGGTTGAAATGATACATACCCGAATGGACATTAGAATAGGGAAAAATCATTATGAGCTGAAATGATAGGCTCAAGTGATTTTTATTGTATTTTATTCGACTTGGGATTGCGGGTTTGAAATGATAGAACCTGGGTTTTCTTTTTAAACTGAGGATTGAAATGATACATATCCGTATCACTTAACCTAGGTTAGAAAATTATATACAAACCCCGTGGTATATTTTTAAATGATTTATATACATATATGTGTGTGTGTGTGTGTGTGTAATTTAATGTATGAAATTTTGATTTAAAAATATATATTTTATAGTTTTGAGAAAGCTAAATATTAAGTTTTGAATTTGTGAATTTAAGTATGTAAATTTGAAGTAAATGTGATTTTTGACTTTATATTTTATTTTTAAAATGTAAGTAAATAATGGAAATTACATTTAAGTTTGAAATGATATTTGAAGTAAAATTTTAAGTTTTATTAAATTTATAAGTTAATAAACAGTGAATTTTTTACTTAACAAATGAATTGATTTTTAAATTGGATATTTGATTTTAAAATTTTGTTGTGATAAATAATATGTTAAAATGATTTAAATATGAAATCTTAAAGTCTAGAAATATGATTTATAAGTTTAAAATAACAAAAGATTTGGAGTGTTAATGTTTCTGAAATTATAATAAAATCTGGAATTTTATTAATAGCTTTTCTAAAAATGTCGTGGTCTTCTGACAGCATTTTTAAGTTCTGTTGTTTTGAATTTAACTATGTTTGAAATAACTAAATATCTATTATGGCATTTAGTGCTTTTTAAATGCTGTCATTGCTATAATTTGACAATGTTTCGAAATATTATAGATTTTAGCACTGTTTGAGTTATATTTTCAAGCGTTAAGTGATTTAACGTTTGGAAATTTATTATTTGTGAAATTTAAGGTGTTCTGAATATAGTTTAATATTTAAATTCGAATTTCAAAGGAATTTAAATTGAATTTGAATTTAAATAGTGTTTACTTTGTTATGTGTTAAATGGAATGAAATGTAATGAGATAATTGAATTTTTGAATGGAATTTTGAAATGTTTTTTGTAATGATATTTGAAATAATAAATGAATGACATAACTGATTTTTTTTAAAAGGTATTTAAATTTGGATATTTGATTTTGAATTAAAATAATTATTTGATAATGAGGTTTTGAAAGGATATGATATTTTAATGATTGAAATGGTTTTGAATGAAATGATCTTTATTTTGAAAAAGAATGTGAATTTGGAATGATATTTAATTTTGATTTATTTGATAAATGAATATTGAAGTTTATATTAGTATGAAGGATATTTAGTTTACTTGTAATTCTAGTTTATTTAAATGATATTGGATTTAAGAAATGAATATTTCAAAACTAAGTAAAAATGAAGTTAAATTTGAGATATATGAAATTATAAAATTTAGTTTTGAAATATGGTATATTAAAGCTTTGAAATATATTAAAATTTTAATAGTTTATTTTATGGATCCAATCTGTATTTGAAATTGATAAGATTTGAAAATGGTTTATTGGGAAACCGAATTGAATTGAAACTGATGGTTTGAAATGGATTAAATTGGAAATTTCAAAATTTGGGTTTAACTGAATAAATTTGTGAAATGTAAAGAATTAAAGGAATGTTTCATGATTTCAAATGTATGATTTTGAAATGTTATGATTTCCAAAGTGTAATGATTTCAAGTATTTTGGTTTCGAAAAAGTGATAACTTTGAAAGTATTATGATTTTTTAAAGGAAAATATATGTTTGAAATGGAAATAATAAACTATTTTAATTTGAATAAAGTTTGAAATAAAAATGGTTTTGGTATCGAAGTATAAACTATTTTGAAAAGAATATAGTTTGGAAATAAAGTGATTTGATTTTGAAGTATGAACTATTTTGAAATGACCACGGCGTTATAATAACGATTGGTTGTTAAAGAGACCGGGATCGGAAGTTGTCATACTCTCTGCCAACTCCGAAAACCACTTTAACAACTATGTACACGTGGAGTTTCCAGAATGAAGTAGGATGGTGGCGATGTTCTTGAGGTATATTACGTGGACCCGACTCCCGTGAGTTGGCTTAAGGTGGCTAAAACAGTAGCGATCTCGGGCCAAAAGGAGTAGCTCCTCTTGTCGGACACACTTCTTCGATACTATACTCTTACTTGTGGTTGATTTGATGGCCATCCTCCGATTTTGATTGGGAGTGTGTTCCGATGTGGGCGTAGTGGCTGCTACGTTACCGTCAGCTAGTGTGCGTAATTGGTATATCTATCCTGAAATTGCCTTATGTGCCGCGTCACCTACCATACCGATCTTTACTATGAGTTTGTTTTTCTCCCATAGCCCATGGAGTATTTAGGGTAGCCTCCCGATCTGGAGGTATGCTGATACTGGATGGACTACTGGGACTATTACGTGTTGAGGGCAATAAGGGTAACCCTATAACGCTATTTAAATTAAGTTTATTTTACTGTAGACATTATTATAATAGCGCAATATTACTACATAGTAAATAGTTTAACGGATCCTTAAAGCATGTGCGGTCCCACGCGTCCTTTAAGTTACTGATGCATTTTTTTATTACTGTTCACTTGAGTTGATTTACAGTTCATAAGTATTTATATCCTAACTTGAGTGTTTTGTGTTTTCCTTTACGCTCAAGTCAGACTGAGTGATTCAGCATTCAAGACTCGCCTTCGGAGTTGGAGCTTTGCTTGAAGATCCAGCCATCTATCTTGTTTTCAGTATCCATTGATTTTAGTGATGTATTCTGATTTGTACCTGATGTATCTTGTTACTCTTCTGTTGCATCTTGTTTAACTCTGATGTATCTTATATGTATGTAGTAGTTTCATGAACTACTATCTCTTTTACTTCCGCTGCATTATTATTTACTCTATGTCTGTGATTTCTGATTATTTATTTACTGTATATTCTGAGATTTGCCAAATTTTATTTACAGCGCGGTATTTTAAGCAATTCAAGTCCGACATGTGCGGATGCGAACGGTTGAAAATATTGGGTCGTTACATGTGGTGTCAGAGATTTGGTTTTAGGCAAAACTTAGCATATATGGTAAATGTATTTACAGAATCACTTTCATTCGAGTTTGAATCTCTTCCTTTTTGACTCGATTCATTTGATTTTTGGAACGTTCCCTGCGGTTCCAAAATCCTTTCGTGTCCCTTGCTATTTGAATTCTTTTGATTCTGGAGTATCCCATAACTCCACTTCGAATGATCTTTATAATGAGTCGGCGGTCCCGCCAATCTCAAATTGATTTGTAAAGGGGTGGAACTCCTTTACAATAGCATCGATTCACAAGAGATTTTTATATCCTCGGTTTAGATGCTAGTATCTCTTATTATTTCGAACTCTATCTCTTGAAATCGAATGTAGATTTACCCCATAAATCCACATCGATCTCATTCTTTAAGTCACGGCTGACCCGGTTAAGGTTGCCCGCGATTTATATAAGCTTATCCACCATCCTATTCTGTTATTTAATCATCTCATCTTTGTTTCCAACTTATCTTCAAATCATTCTTGAAGTGTATTTGTAAAATAATATTTAAAATGTTTTACATATTGTGTTGTTTGAGTTGTTGATGTTGATTTGAGTTTCTGATCGATTCGTCTTATCAACGCTGTCGATAAGATTTCCAAAACACTTGAACAGAGAAAACTGACACAATATGGTTTTTCAAATTTAGTAATGAAATAAATTTTGAAACTATACTATAAATCTTTTTCTGGATTTTTATTGAATTGGTTGTTAAGAAATAATATTTGATTTTTATATATCATTATCTCCTGTTTCATATATAAATAATTGAACTATAAAACATGGTTATAAATTTATTTGGAAATTTAAAATGAATTTAAACAAGAATTTGAGAATTTAATTTCCGATTGTTTCAAACCTTGTATTTAAAGTTTTAAAATAATATACTATTTAATGTATTTTCGAATAGAAATTTGTTTCCAAAGAATTTTAAAGTTTAAAACTAGGGCTCTTCTCTTTGTCGCTTGAAAATAACTTCGGTGATGACTGCAGCATCATCGACATTCATTTTCGAGTTTCGAAGTGAAGAGACCGTTCTGTAGTCTTTTTACAGTTTTGTTTTGGGGAATTTAATTGATTTGATTTTCTAAAATAAGACTGGATTTATAACATATGCTGATATATGATTTAAATTTGAATGGATATATATATAGTATGCATTTATTTGTCTCTAAATAGTTTGGAATTTATCAGAAATTTAATTCCTCAATTTTATTTTAAAGGATAATTTCAAGTATAATTTCAACATTTCGATAAATATTCAAGCTTGAAATGATTAAATTAGAAAGTTTTATTTGTATAATACACAATTTCATTCCAATATAACTTACCTTAATTTTCAGAAGTTGAAATAGATAATATACAATATAAAAAGATTTTATAAATAAAATTTGAGTGGTTATAATAAATGTTATATACTTAAATTTTAGTTATAAAAAGATTAACACAGGAAAATAGAGAAAAAGGGTAATGGAATAATTTACAATATAAAATGATGTTAAAGGAACTAAGGGTAAATTAAAGCAGTTATAATAAGTATAAATATATTTAACATAGGTGATAAAATATATTGAGAAGAATAAATTCAATTATAATTAGGAATAAAGAAGAAATTGAATTTTATTAAGTACATTATGAGTATAATAAATGATTTTTTTCAAATCCATGACTTTAGATATTGTTTATTTAAGATAATTGGATGATAAGATAATGAAATTAGAGATGGATTTATTTAACTTATGTAAAATTAATTTTGAATTTAAGTTGAAATTTTCATGGTTTCAAATTTATTATCTTATTTTGTTTTCAAACTATCTTTTGGTTGTCCTTATTTCCCTTATCTTGCTACAGAATGGGGAGGCTATTGCTTATACCAGTCTGTTTAGAAATCTTTCTATAATCTTTGGTACCCATTTTTGAATCTGAGCACTGGTTGTCATCCATAGACCGTCGATCAAGCGGAAAGGGTGAATCAGATTCTAGAAGATCTTTTCATGCTTGTGTTTTTGACTCTGGAGGATCTTGGGAAGATCATCTTCATCTTGTTAAACTTACCTATAACAACAGTTATCAGGTAAATTTCAATTGTCATCTTGTCTTAATCCTATTTCATTCTATCTTTTCTATGTTTTTCCGTACCCCAGTCCTTTTCGGTGATGAAATGTTTTGAGTGGATAGGAGTGTAACAACCCTGTATTTTGTAATTATTTTAAATTGGAATTCCTGATTTAAAAACTTTATTTTATTTATTAAAATGGATAACAAAATTATTTTAAATATAGATTTTGATTTGTATGTGAATTAGAATTCCAAACATAAATAAATAGAATATTTTCCAGGAATGAGAATTTTGGTCAATATGGTCAAACTTTGACTTTTAAATTTAAAATTTAAATTTTTGAATTTTTGAATTTTATCTTTTATTATGAAATAAATAAAATTTTAAGTATAATGCTTTTCGTTTCGTTGAAATCTGATTAATATTGTGAAAGTTATGCTTTTTAAACCATTGTGTGTAAATTGTTTATTTTAATTTATATAAATATTTTTTTTGTTTGTCATATCATATTCTAATTTGTGTATATATGTGCAACATGACATGTTATGTATATATTTTATTTTTAAAACATTTTAAAAGTAGAGTTATAATTTTCCAATGATTATTGTATTTTGTTTACAATTTTTAATGCTTGTTTCAATATAATAAACTATTTTCTTTATTTACTTTTTATTTTTCCTAAGAATAATTGTTTATTTTCTTTTTTACTTTAATTTTGTTTGTCTTTTATTTTATTTACTAAATTTTATTTTATTTATTTTGATTAAAAGAAATTAGAAATTTAAAGAGTTAAAACCTTTTCATTTTCTGGTGACTTTTCATTTACTTTGCCTTTTCATTTTCTTTTGCCTTTTCATTTCATTGCTTTTGGCCATGCATTTTCTTCCTATAGCCATGTCTCTCATTTTTCATTCACCTGAAAAAGATTCCATCTCCTCAAAACTCAGGCCAAAAGAAAATTGGTAATGGCTTCTTCTTTTTACTTTTTCCTTCCTATTTTCATTGATTTTGCCCAGATCTCTCTTCAACTTTGCTCGGCCCTACCATCCATCATCACCACCATCCTCTCCACCATCACCAGCCACGGCAGCCACCACCTTTCCCTTTTTCCAGCTCTGGCCGTGACCACTAAATGATGCAAGCACCTCAAATTTGCAAAGCTTCACCAAAAATGCTTAGCCGAGCCTATGTTTCCACTATCTCTTTCCATAACTTGCCTTGGCTGCCACCCCTAGCTATGCCACCATCATGACATCACCCCTGACCATCAGCCGCTCCACTGACCTGACCTGAACTTGCATGGCCGAGCCCGTATATTGACCAAGGCCGAGCTTAGTATGCACCAAACTCCACCTATTGCCTTGTCCTTTGTTTTCTTCATGTTGTAACTCTCCTACCTCTTCACACTCATGTAGCCTTGTGTTATGATGCATACCCGAGCCTATAGCATTATCATGGCCGAGCACATGAACTTCTAGGTCGAGCATTTGAATGGTTAAGGCAAGGTCAAGTCATCTATTTCTTTGTTGCTTCTTATTTTCAAATTGTTTCAATATTGTTTTGTGTTGAATATATGTTTATGTTGTCTTGTTTTATTGGTTGTTTACAAGATCAACATCTAGGATCTCCATTCATTCAAATCAAAAGTCGTGCTGTATAGTGCTTGTCGTGCCTTTGAAATCGTTCTTATGTGTCGTAGTGGTCTCTAGCTTTGATAAAAGTGAGTTCTTCTCGCTTTGACATTTTTACTTATGAAATGGTAAATGGATGACAAGTGATTAGTAATTCAAATGTTATGCAAGTTAATGATGATTATATGATATGTTATTTCATGTTATTACTATGTTAACTTTGTTAATTATCACCTGACATATGATATATGATAGTATATTGTGACATTGACATGTTAGTGTATTTGTTTATATTGTACATGTATATTATCACACTGCAATTTCCCTGTTAGAATAGAATCACTATGGGTTGAAATGATACATACCCGAACGGACATTAGAATAGGGAAAAATCATTATGAGCTCAAATGATAGGCTCAAGTGATTTTTATTGTATTTTATTTGACTTGGGATTGCGGGTTTGAAATGATCGAACCCGGGGTTTCTTTTTAAACCGCGGATTGAAATGATACATATCCGTATCACTTGACCTAGGTTAGAAAATTATATATAGACCCCATGATATATTTTTAAATGATTTATATATATATATATATATGTATGTATGTATGTATGCAATTTAAAGTATGAAATTTTGATTTAAAAATATATATTTTATAGTTTTGAGAAAGCTAAATATTAACTTTTGAATTTGTGAATTTAAGTATGTAAATTTGAAGTAAATGTGATTTTTGACTTTAAATTTTATTTTTAAAATGTAAGTAAATAATGGAAATTAAATTTAAAATTTTGAAATGATATTCGAAGTAAAATGTTAAGTTTTATTAAATTTATAAGTTAAAAAACCGTGAATTTTTGACTTAATAAATGAATTGAGTTTTAAATTGGATATTTGATTTTAAAATTTTTTTGTGATAAATCATATGTTAAAATGATTTAAATGTGAAATTTTAAAGTCTAGAAATATGATTTATAAGTTTAAAATAACAAAAGATTTGGAGTGTTAATGTTTCTGAAGTTATAATAAAATCTGGAATTTTATTAATAGCATTCCCAAAAATGCTGTGGTCTTATGACAGCAATTTTAAGTGCTGTTGTTTTGAATTTAACTATGTTTGAAATAATTAAATATCTGTTACGGCATTTTATAAACGCCTTTATTCCTGAACTAAACTATTTTGGAAATCATAAGCTACGATAGCACTTTTTAAATGTTATCGTTGCTATAATTTGACAATGTTTTGAAATATTATAGATTTTAGCACTGTTTGAATTATAATTTAAAGTGTTAAATGATTTAACTTTTGGAAATTTAATATTTGTGAAATTTAAGGACTTTTGAATATAGTTTAATATTTAAATTCGAATTCCAAGGGAATTTAAATTGAATTTGAATTTAAATAGTGTTTACTTTATTATGTGTTAAATGGAATGAAATGTAATGAGATAAATGAATTTTTGAATTGAATTTTGAAATTTAATTTGTAATGAAATTTGAAATAATAAATGAATAACATAATTGATTTTTTAAAAAGGTATTTAAATTTGAATATTTGATTTTGAATTCAAATAATTATTTGATAATGAGGTTTTGAAAGGATATGATATTTTAATGATTGAAATGGTTTTGAATGACATGATCTTTATTTTGATAAAGAATGTGAATTTGGAATGATATTTAATTTTGATTTATTCTATTTATTTGCTAAATGAATATTTGAAGTTTATATTAGTATGAAGGATATTTAGTTTACTTGTAATTCTGGTTTATTTAAATGATATTGGATTTATGAAATGAATATTTCAAAACTAAGTAATAACGAAGTTAAATTTGAGATATATGAAATTATAAAATTTAGTTTCGAAATATGGTATATTAAAGCTTTGAAATGTATTAAAATTTGAATAGTTTATTTTGTGGATCCAATCTGTATTTGAAATTGATAAGATTTGAAAACAATTTGTTGGGAAACCGAATTGAATTGAAACTGATGATTTGAATAGGATTAAATTGGAAATTTGAAAATTTGGGTTTAATTGAATAAATCTATAAAATGTAAAGAATTAAAGGAATGTTTCATGATTTCAAATGTATGATTTTGAAATGTTATGATTTCTAAAGTGCAATGATTTCAAGTATTTTGATTTCGCAAATGTTATAACTTTGAAAGTATTATGATTTTTGAAAGGTAAATATATGTTTGAAATGGAAATAATAAACTATTTTGATTTGAATATAGTTTTGAAATAAAAATGGTTTTGATATCGAAGTATAAACTATTTTGAAAGGATTATAGTTTGGAAATGAAATGATTTGATTTTTGAAGTATGAACTATTTTGAAATGACCATGGAATTATAATAATGATTGTTGTTAAAGAGACTGGGATCGGAAGTTGTCATACTCTCTACCAACTCCGAAAACCACTTTAACAACTGTGTACGCGGTGGAGTTTCCAGAATGAAGTAGGATGGTGGCGACATTCTTGAGGTATATTATGTGGACCCGACTCCCATGAGTTGGCTTAAGGTGGCTTAAACAGTAGCGTTCTCGGGCCAAAAGGGTAGCTCCTCTGGTCGGACACACTTCTTTGATACTATACTCTTACTTGTGGTTGATTTGGTGGCCATCCTCCGATTTTGATTGGGAGTGTGTTCCGAGGTGGGCGTAGTGGCTGCTACGTTACCGCCGACCCATGTGCATAATCAGTATATCTACCCTGGCATTGCCTTGTGTGCCGTGTCACCTACCATACCGAGCTTTACCACGAGTTTGTTTTTCTCCCGTAGCCCATGGAGTATTTAGGGTAGTGTCCCGATCTAGAGGTATGCTGATACTGGATGAACTACTGGGACTATTACGTGTTGAGGGTTATATGGGTAACCCTTTAATGCTATTTTGAAGTAAGTTTATTTTACTGTAGTCAATATTATAATAGCGCAATATTACTACATAGCAAATAGTTTAACGGATCCTTAAATGATGGGCGGTCCCAAGCATCCTTTAAGTTACTGATGCATTTTTTGTTACTGTTCACTTGAGTTGATTTACAATTCATAAGTATTTATGTCCTAACTCGAGTGTTTTGTGTTTTGCTTTACGCTTGAGTCAGACTATGTGATTCAGCATTCAAGACTCGCCTTCGGCGTTGGAGCTTTGCTTGAAGATCCGGCCATCTATCTTGTTTTCAGTATCTAGTGATTTCAGTGATGTATTCTGATTTGTACCTGATGTATCTTGTTACTTTTCTGTTGTATCTTGTTTAACCCTGATGTATCTTATATGTATGTAGTAGTTTCATGAACTACTATCTCTTTACTTCCGCTACGTTATTATTTACTCTACGTCTGTGATTTGTGATTATTTATTTACTGTATATTCTGAGATTTGCCAAATTTTATTTACAACTCGGTATTTTGAGCAATTTAAGTCCGACATGTGCATATGTGAATGGTTGAAAATATCGGGTCGTTACACAAATCCACCAACTACACCTTGAGCTTCCTTATTTTGGTAGTTGTCATCCTGCTTGGCGGTCTACTAACTAATTCTGCACCAGGCACCAAATCTATTCAAAATCCAATGGCCCATTTCGATGGCAATCCTGCTACGGTTTCAAAAATATCCATGAATTTTCTGACCACATAAACTCGGTTCAGCTCGTCTTCTATTTCCGCAACACCCAACAAAGCACTTGCCCCACAACTAGGGTTTTCTACAGTATATACAATCAGCTCTCTACAATCTGGGTGTCTAAGCGATATTTTCCCATCATGGCAAAATATTCTAGCATCGTATTTACTTAACCAATCCATAACCAAAATTTTTTGAATCCTACGAAATCAAACACATGCAAACTGCAAAAAAAAGTACGACTTAACAAGTCAAACTTCAGGTGGTCACATTTCATCCTAAGTGTTGCATACCTTCCTATTGGATTTGCAACTCTTAAGGAAGTAACTAGGTATGAGGGTTCTAGATTAAGCTTATCTACCAAACAACAGATATAAAAGAATGCGATGCACCAGTATCAAACAGAACACTAGCTTCCATACCAAGAATCATAAGCGTACCTCCCAACACTTCTTCTCCTTTTCCCCTGCCATGGGTCTCAAGGTGGCTGGCTCCAATGCATATACCTTGCCCCTTCTATCCTTAGCAGGCTCCTTGTATTGGCTCTTGTAATGACCCATCTAATCGTAGTTGAAGCAATCGACATTCTTCTTCCTAGTCACTTTCTTTGCCTCTCTAGAATGACATTCATTCGCTCAATGCCCTTTCTTGTCGTACTTAAAACATACAATTTCTGACTTTCTCTTCTTCACAGCTCCACCCTTCTGGGCTCCCTTCTTAGGGAAGAACTTCCTTTTCTAACTTCGCCCTACTTGAACCTCCTTCGCATTATTCTTCTCCACCGAAGCAATAATTTCCTCATGTCTTAGAGCCATCTCTAATACATCACAAGGATCCCTGATATGAGCTAATGTTGCCCTGGCCAACTCAGGTTTCAACCCCCATAATGAACTTCTCGTTTCTCTTAATCACAGTATCCATAATGGCATGACCATATCTTGCTAACTCCTCAAACCTTGTAGCATACTCTAACATAGTCATGTCTCCTTGCTCTAACTCAGCAAACTTTCTGAGAAAGGTAGACTTTGCCATCACAAACATGAATATCTCCTCGAACCTCTTCTTAAACTCGGCCTATGTCATGGTTCCTTCATTCACTCCAGCTGTCACACTATTCCATCTGTACAAAGCAGCTCCTTGAAGCTGCCTCAAGGCAAGCCTTCTTTTCTGCCCATCACTGAGCCCTAAATATGTGAAAGTCCTCTCATAGTGCAACAACCAGTCCCCCACATCTGTGGAATCTTCAGTCCCCACAAATGGTTTTCCTCTCAACCAAGCATAGTCCTTACCCAAAGCAGCATGATTGTTAACTACTGGAGCTGGGCTCCTTCCCTAACTACTCCAGCAGCAACCCCCGTTTGTATCATATTCATGAAAAACTGATACGTAGCTCCCATATCAACTACGGGGCTTCAGCACCAGCATTCCCAGCTCGTGCCTGCCCTAGATTCCTTTAAGTATTAGGTCTGGCATTTCCATCTGCAATGATGCTTCCTCCTCCAACATTATCTCTTCGAAAATCCATATCTGTAGTCGAACCTTCAAGAGATACAAAAAAATAACCTAATAGAGATAGGAGACTAGAGATAAAGTGCATACTTACATATAGCAAATACAAGTACATTACTATAGCTTTATCCCATACCCCAATCTTATCTCTAATTCCTTAGGATTATGTTTCCAAAAATTATCTTTTTAGTTAAATTTTTTTTCATAAACCTATGCTCTGATACCAAGTTATAACATCCCCTATCCAGAGTCCCAAAGCTAAGCTCTACAAATGTTGCAGTCGCCCATAGTATTAACTTCCAGCGACTAAATACGGCTATGGTAGTGGCATTCATAATATCAGAAGCAAATAAATATGAAACAAAATCACAGATTCAAATAAAAAACAATATTTTATAGTTACATTTTATGACACATTTTTCACATTCAAAGTACATATTCCCATCGCTTTCCCAGGCTCAGATAAAATATAGTTATTATAATATTATGCCATGAGTGACATATGATGATTCCTCCTTGGTTGACCAGAGTATTATATATACAATACAGCGGAATCAATCCAAATATATATCAGCAACTGCTAATTAGCTATCCGTCGGCCACCTGCTCATCTCTAGAAGCTTTATTCGCCAACCCACTAAAACCTGTAAACCTCAACCCTCAGCCTACTCAAATAATTTTGAGCACCCGAGAGTTTAAGGAAAATAAACTTAAAGTCGGACATAAAGCATGGTGTTAATAATACTATACATCTTGGTTATTTGATATTAAGTGAGACCATATCGCTTACTGAAACGGGTTTTCCACTCACTAATATCCTTTTTGAAACATATCTTTGGAATATCATAATCTTGCAACCAAAACTGATTAAATATGTAAAGAAATATCACGTATATATGCATTTCAATTACCGTATTGACTATCTGTCCATACACTGTAGTTTTTTTCAGCTAACTACTAACCTTTGGCAGACACGGGTCTACCAAAAAACATAAAAATCTAACAACTGTTAGATACTCCCCTTCTGGATGGTCCATCCTTACTTACTTCTCTAGATCTATCTAATCCTAATGGTTTTTCGGGCTTACAATTGACCTGACTTTCCTTTTAGATTCCTTTCTATGTGTAACATAATTTTAGTCTCACTTTTGACAAAGCCCTACACATTGGAATTTTGGACTAAATTAGTTAGGGACTAATAGCTAATGAGTATAGGGTTAGACCTTACACAAATCCCATTTGGTATTCTAATCTGAGTCATTTTCTTAGGGTTAACTACCCTTTAAAATTTTCCTTGAAATCCTTTTCAAAATGATTTAAACCTTGAAATCCTACATATAAAAGGAAAATTACTCTTTATGTTACTCTAAACTATTTGCCATGCTATATATACTTTACCTAAAATAATGTTAAAGAAATTATTAAGGATTTTCCCATCCTTCAAAAATAAGCTAGCATCCTTTTTAACTCAAAAAAACTTAGGCTATATTGCGAAAACAACTCATTCGAAATCTTTGTTTAAAATTTTTAAACAACCCTTTCGAAACCATTGAAAGAACCTTTTGGAAACCTTTGAAATTATCCCTTTCAGTACAAGCAAAACCTTTGGCCAAACGCCAAAACATACCTTTCGAAATCATACCTTTCGAAACCATTCATCTTTATCCTTTCGAACTCATTGAAAAACATCTCCTTCGAAAGCTTTAAAACCTTAGACATCCTCTTTAAAACACTAAAACATTGCCTTTCAAAACCATTGGAAACCTTTCCTTTTAGACCTTTTGAAACCATTGGAAAACCTTACCTTAAAACCTTTCGAATGCATTAAAACATCAAGCCTTCCGAAAGAAATTGGATTCAATTTTATAACATGTGGAAATACCTTTCAAAAACCATTGAAACCATCTCTTTCGAAACCATTTGGATTATACTTTTTTATAGAGAAAAAGGGTCATTAAAACATTTAAGTCGAAAGCATCCATTTCGAAAGCATTCCTAAGTAGAGAAGTGACAGTGTCAAAACCATCCCTTCAAAAGCGTTAGAGAAGCGGCTTGGTTTTTAAGAACAAAATAACCCTTTCGAAACCAATCTGGATCGAAAGGTAAAAGTGGCAGTCAGGGGCTTCGACCTAGTCGAAAGTAGTTATTTAAAAACAAAGGCGTAACCTCTTTAAAACCATTCTTTTTAAAGTCATTAACCCAGTCGAAAGCAGACCAAGTCGAAAGCTATTCAGTCGAAAGTAAAGCAGACGCATTTTCATTTAAAAACAGTAACGCTTCAACCCATTCAAAGCCCCTTGTTTTGACCCAATGCCTTCCGCCTTTGTCCAATTCAATACGTACAAGATATCTGATACCATGTGCATTGGTTTCGATGGACTCGGAGCAGGAGGTAAGGAGTCGGAACCTGGTGCCGAAAGCATTGAAACAGGAAAAAGCATGTAGATTTGACTTTTTAAACCATTTCCTTGTACCTAACATGTCTTGTTTGTCAATTATGATTGGTTGTCCATTTTTATTTTCTAAAAGTACTGTAGATTTTCAGAAATATTGAATTATTTACAAAATATCCCCTCTACTTTTTATAAATATATAAAACATTTAAATCCCATACCTTAAATAATTTTATATATCCATTAAAACACTTAGGAAAATTCTACAAAAATTCTAGAAAATCATTTTTAATATGTTTTCCAACATACATAAATTTCGGACCCTAACCCAATATAATGGCCGTAATTGATTTTAAATCCAAAATAACATTTTCTTCACTAGAAAATTCATATAAAATCCACATTAATTCAGAAAATTATAAAAATTAAAACCCACTTCTAAATTATCGTTTCTGATTTAAATCTAAATTTGCAAGGCAATTCAATTCAATTAATAGGTTTTCTAAATTGATTCTCATCATAAAATGCATACAAAATAGCTTAAATCATCAATAGTATATACATATCCATTTATCATTCAAAACATGGCAAAAACTAATGCAAATACTTTTGGAATTTATCTAAAACCGAAAATAATAAAAAATATGAGATGTAGTCATTATTTACCTTAGCTTTTTGATTGAGGATGTGAAATATGTTCTTGATTATGTGATTTGATTCTTCCTCTTGAATTCTTCTTCTCTTTACTCTTCCTAATGGTGGCCGGCCTTAGCTTGTATTTTGAATAGTAAAAATGAAGTGAACGTGAATGTTAAGGGGTTAGGGGTTAAGGATTTAGGGTATGAGGGTGTGCCTTGTTTCTATTTTGCCCTTTCATATTTCGTAACCCTTTTTATTCTCTTTCTATTCATTAGTTTACTTATTTAACATGGCATGGCTACCCCATATTTAATCACAAATCTCAATCCACTAATCATATTACAATATTTTATTTTATTTAACTAATTAAATATCCTAAATAATATTACTAAAAATACGGGATGTTACACTGTCTCCTCCAAATTCTAAACCAAAATAAAAATAAAATTCAAAATAAAGTCAAATAAAACAAAGGAAATCAATAAATAAAGAGGAAAGGGATATTGAAGGCAACCTTGGAAGGAACAAAGCTTTAAGAGATGAGTAGGTTGATTACTAAAAAAAATTCATAAGTAAGTGAATTTTTTATATTTCTACTTGATCTATAATTGGTTTATTTTAATTTAAGGTAACAATTCCCATTCAAGGTTTATCAAAGATAAATCAAGCTCGTCTATATATAAACAAAGGGGATATATGTAAATTTTTCTTATATGATGAAAAAATAGAGTAGTTATACTAAACTAATTCCCTTTAAACCATATATATCCTTATTGATAAGAATGTGGATTAAGTAAATAGAGCGAAGATAAATAACCTCCTATTTACCTTGTTTTCATCTAGAGATTTAAATATGAATAAAACTGTAGTTAAATAAATAAATATATATATATATATATATATATATATATCTACTATTAATAATGACAATTCCATGAATAGAATTCAACCGTGTCTTTTTGAATTTCCTAAAATACCCTTTCTACCTCTATAGACGAGGAATGGATGCTTGGCTATGGAGCAAATTATAATTCAGCAGCAGTTGGCTAAAACTGTTTGAACTGAACCATACCTCTATTCAAGGGCCATATGCTCATCCAACATGATCTCAACCGATTTAGATGATACTAACGCAGTAACTTCCTTCATCCCTTAGCTTATATACTATACCAATAAATATATTATGGATGATTTGGGACTAAGTAACAATTAGAATTTGTAATGTCCTGACATGTATCCTTACCCGATCTATTTCTTTCGTTTGATTCCTAGAATGTAAAACCTAGCTTTTACATCTTGGACAATTCTCAATGCTCAATTTTCACGTTCATTCGTCCCAAATTGCCAATCAATGTGCCCATCAAATCAGATCACGCTGAAACCCTAAATTATTTTCCGACTTAAACATTAAAGCAGCGAAGAGATTGAGAAGCAACTTGAAGAAATGAATAAATAGTCACGGAGGCATGGTGATTTGAAAGAGCTAAATCTAAAGATGCCTTATTTCAGGTTTTCTTTCTTCATTTGATTTCTAGATTTGTCAAATAAATTTACAGAATATTTGATTCTTATTATATTTAATGTTGTTATTTAAACTATTAGGTCTTTTTCTCAAATTGGGTTCACGCTTCTTTGAGTGCTTAATAGGAACTAATAGATGGACTTAAAAGGGTTTGGTGATGTTACATTACTTCGTATATCAGAAATTATCATTCGAGGGGCTTTACATGTTCTTCGAACGACTTTTTTTGAAGTATACTTCATTGAAATACTAACAACATGAATATTTTTATTTTCTATGAATTCAACTAGGTGTTTTTACTTTTATATCTTGGATTGGATATTTGAATATTACACCAGTGTACCTGAAGATGATGGAGAAAAGGTAATTTTCATTTTATTTTGACAATTGTAGTTTTTTTCAACAAATTTTTTTTATGAGAAGAATATTTTTTTCCTTATATGTGTCTCCTTGATATTGGTTAAGGTTGATTAATTATGTAAGCCAATTTGAAATATCAGTAATACGAAGAGTGAGAAATATACCAGTTAATCATATATTGAAGTTTTTGCAATAGACCGGAGAAAATCTTAAATTTGTGTAGTAAAGTAATATTGTTATCCTCTTCTGTTAACTGGTGAAAATATATTTATGTGTGTTGAAATATGTCAGGACACCATATTTGTGTGAGGTACAGAATGCATATGGATGTTATTTTCATATGGCTATAGTTAATGGTCTATTGAAACATGGTAATGGAAATGATAGACCTGTTATTTTATCACGAGCTTTCTTTGCTGGTAATGAATATTATAAGGCAGTTTGAACTGAAGATAACACTGCAGAATGGGATCATCTCAAAGCTTCTATACTAATGGTTTTAACACTTGGACTTACTGGCATTGTATTTTCAGGTGAGAATAATTAGTACTGGGTATTTTGGTTTCATTTTTGTTTTATTTTAGGATTCATGATACTTTGAGTTTCATGAAAGTTGTAAAAGAGGACAAGCTTAGTGTGGAGCATTGGTTAATGGATCTATATTCAAAACTTCGGTTATTGGTAGCAATACTGTTGTTATTACTGAAAGAACAGGGAATAAGTTTGTACTTAGTGCTACTGATGAAATTCCAAGTGTTAAACAGCCTCAATCAATTGTTGCTTGCTATTAATTCTAGAGGTATGGGAATAAGTCGATATGGTTCAATGTTAGATTAATATATATATCAATCAATGACTATCATTAAATTGTATTTAATTACCCCTGCATTGTGACACCAATTATTTTTCCAATTCGACATGGTATAAATTAAATCCATAACAAGTGGAGAAATTTTTGGTTACTTCAGCTTGAATGAACAAATTATTCATTTTTCAGTATTAGACATTTTTCATGTCTACATTTTTATACTGTAACATAATTCATTTCTTAAGCTCTGTCCATAATCCTAAAAAGAAGCAATTGCGACAATTTATATGTTTCAATGTAGATTTGTGATCTTTGAAAATGTAAAATTTTCTGAGTGAATTTATATGTTTACAGTAATACCACTCTCTGATGCTAAACAGAATCAAGAAGCATATGCAACAATTCTCTATTCAGCAAACATATATGTCTTTAGTACCATAATAGCAGCCCAAAGTATTCGTATAGCAGGCTCCACCTGTAATTTCATCATATTGGTAGACGACTCCATTACTGAACATCAAAGAAGCGGCTTGAAGCAATGGGCTGGAAGGTCCAAATCATCCAAAGGATCCGAAACCCGAAAGCCGAGACCGACTCCTACAACGAGTGAAACTACAGTAAGTTTCACCTCTAGCAGCTGACCGACTACTCCAACATCATCCTCATCAATGCCAGCCTCCTCTTCCTTAGAAGCATCAACGACCTCTTCACCTTTCCAGAAATCACCGCCACAGGCAACAACGCCGGGTTATTCAACTCCGACATCATTGTTCTAGAACCTTCCAAATGCATCTTCAACCTGCTAATGGACCACATCAACGAAATAGAGTCCTACAACGGTGGGAACCAAGGGTACCTTAACGAGATCTTAACGTGGTGACATAAAATTCCCAAACACATGAACTTCTTGAAGAACTTCTAGGTAGGAGACGACGATCAAATAAAGGCAAAGAAGATAAGACTATTTAGGGCAGACCCGTCTGAACTGTAAGTGATTCATTACATAGGGATGAAGTCATTGCTGTGCTTTAGGGACTATGACTGCAACTAGAATGTGGACATATTACAGGCGTTTGCGAGGGATGTGGAGCATGATAGATGGTGGAAGCTGCACGATAAAATGCTGGAGAATCTGTAGAGGTTTTTGCCTTCTGAGGTCGAAGCAGAAGGCGCAGTTGGAGTGGACAGAAGGAAAGCTACAAAAGGGAAGTATGTGGATGGGCATTGGAGAAGGAATACAAGCGATAGTAGGTTGAATGTTTGTTTTGAATAGTTTTTCTTTTGGGAGAGTATGTTGTGGTACTGAGGAGAGATGAACTGGACCGAAGATGGTGGTTCCATTGGCGCTGCTGCTACTGTAGTTCCTTATGTGGCGTTGCCGACTTTGTGATTTTCGAATGTATGTTGACTGTGGATTTTGGTTTATACAGGGTTGCATATTTTGTAAAATGGTTTTTAGTTTATGGTAAGAGCATGAATTACCAAATTCTTTGAACAATAAATAAATTGTTTTTGCTGAAATAAACAAGGCGTTGATGTTTAGATTAAGCATGCACTGTTTTTGATTTTGCTGTGTGAACTTTATTTTAAGGTAAATGATTTATTAGTTCATAATGGGAAACTAAAACCGAAAGATGTATACGAAACATGAATTTTTTGTGAGTTAATAGCATGTAAACGGATACTTTTGAAGGTGGATAATATTATATCTGCATCCGAAATCATTTTCGGATGTCGAATATTTATGGGTATGAATGGATATCAGATAATTACCATGTTTGCTGAAAATCGATAATCAAGAAACATAAATAATTTTTTTAATTTAATATAATTTATTTCTAATCCATTGATTATTGAAGTATTCAAAATCAACATACAATGATAATAAATAGTTTGAATAGTTAATATGCATTAAATGCATATAATATATATAATATAGTGTATTTTGTCTACACGCACAACTTAGTTGGTCAGGGCTGCCAAGCGATCATGGAACAAAGTTCCTTGAGGTCACGGGTTCGAGTTCTAGAAAGCTGCACTGTATAACCCATAAGACATGAAGCGGTTATCCCTAACTGCCCATTAATGAAATTTTACTACAACTTTTATGACTACCAAAACATTTACACTTACAACACACATCTACTCTTTTTTATATTAAATAAAATGTAAATATTTCTAATTATTAGATGTACGTAACAGTTTATACTAAATATTTCTAACTATTAAATAAAATAGTAATTTGAAAGCATAAAAAACAGAAATATACAAAAGAGTGATAAAGAAACAATTAATCATTGATGTATTTAGATACATTTTTGCTCACAGCCCACATTAACTAAAAAACATACGCATATAAAAGTACAAGTATTATTTCCATTTTCGATAGTATCAAATAAACTAAAACAAAAGAAACGAACGATAAAACCATCAATGCTTTCAATTTACTGGTTCCATGAATATATTTCAATTATCTCTGTCTTCTGAGGCGTTTCTTCAGGTTTAGTTTATGCTTGCAATGGTACTGTCAAATCTACTTCCATAGGTACAACTATAAATGCATGACATTGTGATTAAATGCAGGCCCATATGGACGTGCATATATACTCGTATATATTGTTGTTTTGTATAAAATGATGTACATACACACATATCATAAAGTTAATAGTTTGAAGTTATGTAAACAAAACTATTGATTATACACGAAATTTACATGAATCACGATGAAGGGAACGATGAAAATTTAGCTAGAAATCATAAGGTCGTAAAAATCGCTAAGCGGATGCTAGGAGTAAGCATGGACTAGAGATTAATCACCTAAACTGGGATTAATCAAGGTTTAATCAAAGCTAGGAATTTTTGATAAACTTATTCATTTGGATAAATTTTAGTATTTTGTTTAATATTAACTGATCCACAATGGGATATCGTGGATTTGGATGGATCTAGAAGCAACCAGGGAGATCAAATTGCTTGATATAAACATTTTGATGCTTATAAGAGGCATCAAGCCTAAATTGGTGCATACATGGTGTATGTAAACCTTTTTTATATGTTTAGATAACGCAGTAAGTCTCATCTAGGTGAACTAGGCAAATTCCTAGGCGGCAAGCTAGATTAGTACCTAAACGGGGGCCTAAAAAGATTTTTACAACCAAAAGCGTGCATAGAATTAAGAGTATAGTAGAGTTTAGGATTAGCTGGAATAATTAATGTGTAATAAATCTACATTATAATAATATTTTTACTCTAGAATTAAAATTCACCGGTCGATTGTTGACCTTAGCCAGTCGACGGCAAGTGGTCGACTGCTAAGGTATAGGTGGTCGACCATTTATTGATGAATGGCGCAGATTAAACCTCGGCCTATGGCCCGGGTTTAATATATAATAACAACATAGCTATGGGAAATTAGTTCCAATTTTCTTGACTTTTGACTGCCATAGAACCGAAGCAAACATGTATGTACGCAATTAGTCCTAAACATTGTTTATCATAAGGGCGGTTCGATCGCAATGGTGTGCTGAGCCCACGGCACTAACAATAGGCTCCTCGATGTAAGCAGGCAAGTTGGCCTAGACACTATTTATGGATACCCGACACGATGCATCATTATGTCACTAACGGAAGGTTCCTTAGTGTAAGTGAGCAATTAGACCTAGATACCATTAGTGGATGTTCAGCGCAGTGCATAGTTACGATAGTATGAAATATTCCTCTATGCACATAGGTAGGTCAGCCTAGACACTATTTAAGGATGTCCAACATGGTGCATAGGGGACATTACCATTGAGATTGTAATGCATAGGTAGGCTCTACGTCATCGAGGTAATAAGTTCAATATAAGCCTGGCATTGCAAGGTCCGCTCGGTGTGTATGCGCAAGATAGGTCATTGTTATTTGGGTAATGCCAACGCAATGTGATAGGAAATTATTCCTTGCAATCTATACTAGGAATAGGCCTTGAGAATATTAGTCGATCCATTGTTTGACCCTTGGGTACAAACCTCTACACAATGTATTGGGTCTAGATGTAGTTAGGACTATATTCCTTAAGTTAAGATGACAAATCATACGTAAGTAATTCATAAACAATAAAAGGACACCCAAGGTCATGTGGACTGTAAATAAAGTAAATTGCTTTAGAGCATCATACACTAGTAATACAAATCATCATCGGACTTTTGTCCGACCCACCTCATCCTTTCCTTTTCCCCCACCACAGGAGGACAGGCCAACAAGTGATTAGGCTAGACACAGTACATGGAGGAAGAAGCTAGGTGCTGGAGTAATATTATTTTCAGTCGCTTTTCATGTACTATTTTATTATATTTTATTCCAGTTAGATTTTATGTTGTTATTTTGGAAACTTTATATATGGACTATGCATTATTAAGATTATTACCTAAGACATTTATGTTCAATAATTTTATTTTATTTCCTTCTACCGTGAGATCTGAAAGTGTGGAATGCTTTAGATTTTGTCTTAGTCTCCACATCATGTAATGTTTTAAACCTATGGCTCATACTTCTTGGCACGACCTAAGTTCGAAAGTCACTTAGGCTTTGAATTGGTGTGTCCAGAGGTGTAGATTGTTATAGCACACGAGTTTCATCGCCAATTAGGGCTTGTATTACTAATGGGTGATGTCATTCGGTTTAAAAAATGCCAAAGCTACTTACCAACGACTAGTAAATAAAATGTTTGAAGATCAAATCAGATGAATGATGGAGGTTTATGCGGAAGATATACTGGTAAATTCACAATGATCGATGAACCACATGGATGACCTCGTTGAGATGTTCGATGCACTTCGGTAGTATGAAATGAAGCTCAATCCATTAAAGTGTTCTTTCGGAGTTGCATCGGGCGAGTTTGTGGGCTTCATCATGAACTCAAGATGCATTAAAGCTGATTCGGAGTAGGTTCAAGCATTAAAAGATGTCGCTGCCCTATAAAAGGAAGGAGTTATAGAGTAGGAATGAGAAAGTCACTATGTTGAGTTAATTTATCTCAAAAGTCGTGGATAAGTGTATAGCATTCTTTGACGCCTTCAAGAAGGAGAAAGGAAAGTTATTTTAGGCAAAGGGAATGCAAGATGCTTTCTAGAAATTATTAAAGCTATGAAGAGACCACTAACCCTATCAAAACCTATGGAAAGGGAAGGTCTCTTTATTTATTTAGCAATATCCATTCACGCACTTAGTGTAGCCTTGGTACATGAGCATTCAAAGATCTAAAGGCTTATATACTATATATGCAAGAGGCATACCGAAGTTGGAGAAACATGCATACTGCTTGTTGATTGCCTCAAGGAAACTATGACCGTACTTTCAGGCTCACCTGATAAAGGTTCTAATTGATCAATAGTTGAGACAAGTGTTGCATCGACCTGAGACATCAAGAAGAGTATGATATAACATACCACATTAAAAGGCGATACAGGGATAGGCGTTGGCTATTTCATTGCTGAATTCACCATTCAAGATGGAGAAGAGGAAGATGATATGGTTCGATTTTCCCAGTGGAAGTTATACATAGATAGAGCTTCCAATGAACAAAGTATTAAGGCAAGAGTGAGTCTCGTAGCCCCAGAAGGACGAATAATATGCTATGCCTTAAAGCTAGAGTTCTCAGAAACGAACAACAAAGTCGAATATGAAGCATTGATCATGAGGTTCAGGATTGTGAAAGAATAAGGATCAAGGCACTACATATGTTCGGTGACTCAATGTTGGTGGTCTATCAAGTCAAGAAGGAATTTTAGGCTAATGGAGCGAGACTTTCTCCTTACTTGACTAAGATGCTGGAATTATTGAATAATATCGAGTATTACATAACAGCACACATTCTTAGAAAGAAGAATACAAAGGTTATTCACTAGCCAAATTGGCAAGCTCTGGGGATGCACAACTGATGGGTTTAGTTTTAATAGATGTCTTATCGGCTCCAAGCATCAACAAGATGGATGTCGACTAGAACATGGAGATCGAATTGAAAAAGGAATTGTGGATGTCTCAAATTTTGTTAAAGTAAATTCTCCTGAATGGCAAGAATGAACGACGAAAGCTCCTTTGTAAAGTGCCACGATTTATTATGTAAGAAGGAGTGTGGTATAAGAGAGAATTCTTGACCCCACTACTATGGAGTGTCACTAAGAACGAAGCAAAGAAAATCCTTTTGGATGTAAACGAAGGAAGTTATGATGACCACGATGGGGGCAGACTTTGGAGAAGAAGATACTTCGCTATGGATACTTTTGGCGGAAGATTAGCAAGATGTAGTTTATTATACCAAAAGACGTGATAGGTGCCAAAGGTTTGAAAAAATACCGATAGCCCCATCTACAAACCTTATGTGAATGGTCAGCCCATGGCTGTTTTTGGTTATGGTATTTGATATTATCGCCGTGTTATCGATGCCAAAGGGAGGAGTCAAGTACGCTATTGTAATTGTGAACTACATCACAAAGTGAACTGAAGCCGAACAGGTAGCCTTTGTCATAATAAAGAAAGCGATCAACTTTATGGTGAAGAACATCATATTTAGATTTGGAGTTCCACAGAAAATCATAGGTGATAATGGAACTCAATTTGAAAGTACTGAGTTCAAAGATTTCTATAATCGGTACTAAATTATGAAGAGCTTCTCTGTAGTAGGACATTAGCAAGAAAATGACAAGTGAAGGTGGTCAAAAAGATAATCAAATCCATCCAAAAGAAATGACAGACAAAAGGCAAGGGCAACTAGGCCGGTGAATTATCCCTAGCATTATGGGCTTACTGAACGACCTATAAGTCAGCGACTAGACACACTCCATTTGATTTAGCCTATAGAGCTAAGTCCATGATTTTGATATAATTGGAAATTTCTTCCTGCCAAGAAAATATTATAACCCCAAGATGAATGAGGAACTCTTGCTTGAGTCCCATGAATTGGTCGACAAAAGGTGGGAAAAAGATGAATGACGGTAGTTTCTTACCCAAAAAATAGCATGACACTTCAACGTCATGGTCAGAAACTATACCTTTGAGGTAGGGTATCTCATGTTGAAATTATTCCTCCCTAGTATGGGGCACTTAGTCTAAATTAAGAAGGTCCCTACATGATTGAGTAGAAGCTTGGAGATGGAACATTCAAGCTAGCAGCTGTTATTGGGATCTCAATCCCACGAGCATGGAATAGCTAACACTAATGACGCTATTTCACTTAAATTCGTTTATTTTGTGAAAATTAGCTGCCCTGGTGAAATGGGGCAATGTAATAAGGTAGGTCTTAGCCATTCTTTTTGTTTATAAATAAAGTAAGCTTCTAGAGCCAATGGAACTATGTTCTTGTATGTTAAACTTTATGATGCACGATTAGCAGTGCAATCAGGTATCCGAAAACTCCTTTGACAATGATCAGGTCAGGGTTGTATAATCACATAGGGGTTGATCAGATGATTCCCTTATCTCTTCGACCTTTGACTAATGCCCAGAGATAGCAAAGTCAATAAGGATCGCCCGGAGTTTTGGCAATTGATACATCGGTTTCCGAAGATAGGAACTGTTATGCAGTCAAAGTTTTCACAACTATGCTTATGGCCCAGCAAGACATGTAGAAAATTATAAATAATGATAGTCAATGAGTGATCTCGATCAACGCCCAGATATAGAAAAGATCGAAAACCGATGCTTAGAGCCAAGCAATAGAAATATCGATCCTTAGAATAGGGATCGACGAATGGTTGAACCATCTACAACCCCAACCATACTTATGGTCCGATGAACTATGCCCGACCAATGATAAGTGATGAAGGTCAAAGAACAAATTCGAACAGCACACGAAGATAGGAAAGACCGAAGTTCGATGTCCAGAGATAAGCACCCAGAATGTTGTTTCTCGGAGACAGGAAACGACTGGATGCTTCTCCATTCACAAACTTGAACTTATGGTCGGATAGAACTTGACTCGAAATAAATAAGGCTAGCTATAGTGTTGGTCGAATGAGTAACAAGTTTTGTTTAGCCAAGAAAGAAATACTTTGACAATGATAAACAGAATTATGCATTGAAATATTGATAAGAAATCGCATAAATTTGCTTATAACTATAGAGCTACAATAAGCAGTGGCATAGACACGGGCGTGTGTAATATAAACAATCGAACATTGCAGATAATTATGTTATATACGTAGGAAGTGGTATATTGGCAAATAAATTAAAAGGTCCGAAAATGTAAATACGACAAAGAATATAGGAAAAAACGGTTCTTTATTTACATTCACTGTTTATATACAAGAATTATTGGGCCCGCTCCTGCACAATGCCGACAATAAGAAAAGTAAAAAAAATACATCAAAAAACAATGAATTGCTTTCCTAAAAGCCCAAGGTAAGAGTCTACTTCTTCTCTCCCCACTCCACTTATTGCCGCCTTTTGAATCATCCTTCAACTGGTGCTTCTTTAAACCCTTCATGTCCATGGATTTCCCTTTTTGTAAAATTCTACCCTTCGAATGTGTAATAAGAAGAGGAATATAGGGTTAAATGGAAGTAGTAGTGGTGGAGACAGGAATGTTGATGTAGGCAGCCTCAGAGCCGGCCACCATAGGAGTTGTGGATTCCATTGCAGGCTACTTAGATTTTGGAGTGGATAACTTTGGTCGATCCTACGTGCTAGGATTGGCAGGATCCTCACCGACTGTGTTTCCTATCACCGTGCTCTCTTCAGCTTGGATGGACTTTCCTCTTTTTAGAGCTAATATATCTTCCTTATCTAGGAATTTTTCTTTCATCTCGTCTTTAGCCTTGCCTTTGCTAGCCTTAGCTGATCGATGGAGAATCTCCTCCTAAGCATCAACAAGTTTAATGGGATAGCTATTCTCCAGCCATTTCAAATTATATTTTTGATGACATTTGCAAAAACTAGTTTGTGGTTGGCATTCTTCTCCTCATTACACTTTTTAGTTAACTCTTTAAGCTCTTTCATCTAAACTTCATCCATGACAAGGTCGACCTGAGCCTATGCCTTAGAGTCTATCTCTGCTTTTAAATCGATTTTGAGCCTATCAACTTCGGCTGGAGTACTTTTAACTATGCATCGTTGGCCTGAAGTGCCTCCTCCTTAGCATTGACTTACGCGGCAAGCACACTACTTTCTTGATGGGCTTTCTTGAGATGGTCATTTATGACATTAAGGGCTTGAGTGTATGTTGCCGCGAGCTCTACGTTTAACTATTTGGAATGCTAAGCTAGTTTCTTTGTGACTTCCTCCTGCTTAGATTTCTATGCCGCCATAATGTTGTCATGAGTTTTCCTCTCTGACTCGAATGACTAAATAGTTACCTGATTGATTTGCATAAGGTCGGAGATGGCTTTGGTAAGCTTTTTCGACGCAAAGTATTGGTCGACTATTTTGTTAACTCCATCGACCTTGTAGTTGGTGTCCCGTTGGGAGATGTCATTGATATCATGATTGAACATCACCCTTATTAGGAAATAGCTAGGTAAAGCGGCTTGCATCTTAGTACTGATAGTAGTGGATGGGCCTAGATGGGGAGGAGGTGAAGTAGCATGGGTTGAGACTTCTTTGGATTTATAAGAGGTTGATATGGTAGTGACCGGAGGCTGAGTTGCTAGGAGTTGTTGTGGAAGAGTTTGAGGTTGAGTACATGGCTGAGAAGAGCCGGATACAAGTCCTAGACGATCACGAGATTCACACGGCCTCTTTCTTAAATCGTGATATTCTTTCCCTGTCGCCACATCTCCTTCTATCTTCCTCCTCCAGACGTTCTCTATCCTTTATTATTCTTCTTTCCTCCTCTATCTCTCAATATTTACTTAGGCATTCTGAGTAAGCTCTCGAAGTGGATGCCTAGTGGTGACTAATCCCTCAGCGTAGATAATCCATTTGATCCCTCACTATTACACTTGAATAAAGAAAGGAAGGATATATCATTACTAAAGACTTAAATTAAGGATGAATGTATAATATTGGTATTTGTGTTCTTAAAAGTACGTGAAGTGTTGATATTGCCCTAAGTATTCTACAGACTATGCTCAATGATTTGTAAAGACTGTCTCCCTCAACTAAGAGATCCCTGGATGGGAAGATAAACTATCCAAGACTCTTGTTTATAATGTTATTGATTGTGATGTTCAGATCGCTCAGAGAGCTAAAAATATTTTTTAAAGAACCCATGTGGAGAGTTACTTCTACGAATGGTGCTAAGCTTGGACCAGATGCTTACTGCGAAGACTTGATTGCCAATCTCTTCGGACGATACGATACAAGGGTTGTATCGCCTTCGAGAGATATTTCCCTATATGTTTCGTTATCCTTTAGATCGAAGTCTTCGTCTTTATCGTCTTCCTCGCCCTCTCCTTCTCCTTCCACTCCTCTCTCTTATCCTCCATCTCCTTCTCTCCCTTTATCTCTTTCACCTCTTTCCTTTTCTCTTTCTTCTTCAACTTTGTTGACCACATTTTCCTCAACCACTCTCTCATCAGCTACATCAACATTCGCCTCACCAACTTGGCCATCATCTTCCCCCAATTATCATCATTAGAGTCATGAGTAGGGGCGGACCCAAAAGTAGCCCAAGAATTGTTAAAAAGAAGTGTAAGAGGAATGGCATATCGATCGGGATGGAGAAGGCCATACCAATAGAGCCTCTCATTAGTAAGGAGGAAGATGGTGGTGTGGAACTCAGAGTTGATACACTTTAAAATATATATACAGTGTTGGCGTGTGCATGGTCAGAATCTCGGTCGAGAAGATTTGTGAAGGGTACGGGAAAGAGGTTATGCACTTGGATAAAGAAAGTACAAGTATAAAAATGATAGTAGAAAAGGAAACTTGCATCCGATCAACCAAAGACAATTAAGTCCAAACGGACAGCAAAAAAAAAAAGTTCTCTCTTTTGAAATAGTTCCACCTATTGTGAAGTGCCTCGATAACTTTATAATGATTTCAAGCTTCAACGATTATCAAAGAAGGCGAGTTTTGCCCTTTTCTTGAAGTTTAAAAGATGCGTCGGCTCTCCCCAACACATCATGAAAAATATATATAAGGAATTATATAGAGCGTAGCCATTAGGATAAACCTGTGTTGGATCCAACCTAATTTCTTGTAGAAAGAATTTAATGAATTAATTGAAAAGTGGGAAAGCTCCACCTAAACATTTGTATTTGTTACATGCGGTGCACCCTTACGGTGGATTGTGCCCTCGTTGATGAATCTCAAGCAGCAAGACATCATCCTTTGGGATCCTATGCTTAATATAGATAAAATAAGGTGATTCTATGGTTAGTAAAGAGGTGTTTGGTCCGAAGGGTCATAGGACTTTTAGGGCTTGTTTCTCGATCAATGGAGTAGGATGATTTTGAGTAGGTACCATTGGAATGATTTGGCTTTGAAGTTCAGCTATAATAGAACGTCTCGCTCCAAGTGGAGTAGACATGGAGAATTGAGCCATAGAAGGATAGGCCTCAAGGAGTAGAAGGTCATAACTAATTTTGAATTAAGGGGATTACCTAGTCATTCTGAACTGAAAGCTTGATGGTAAACGTAGTTAAGTATGTTTTTCTTTAATGTTTGTTTTAATCTGAATCCATGTCGTCGACATCCAGAACCAAAGGATGTCGACATGTGTTGACCAATCAGATTTTTAACATCGCTCAGGGCAATGTGAAGTGTTAATCTATGTAGTGTGTTTCTTGTATATAGAGCATAATATATGAAAAACTCATTGTAGATACCTGCTCGTGCTATCTAACGAGCTTCATCGCATGATGGAACTGCATACAGGATCTTACCTGTTACCATAGAGTGAAAAATGATAAAACGGTCGTCCATAGCATCACAAAGCCTTCTTTGCAGGGACACACTTTGATGATTTGAAATATTGGATTATATAACCCATTCAAATGCAGGAGTGTGTTTGATGTGACTATTCCTTAGAACCGTCTCATTGAAATCAAGTCATCGATTGTTGCTCAATTGAAATTCGATAAAGGTGATTACTTATAGCAAATGATCAAATGAAGATTAGTCAGGGAAGGGTTTGGAAAAAGGCACGAAGTTAGGCTTGAGCAACAAGAATTGCGAAGAATTTGAAAATTGGAAATAGGCTTGAAGCCACTTGGTGTTCTCCTTGAGGATGACCGAAGCCCTTCCAAGGAAATCCTAAGTCCTAATTTAACCATGCGTTATAAAGGATTAGTAGTCAGCGGTAGGCAAGCAGTGATCACATAGGCATCTACCATGACCCAACGGCAATGGTAGCCTCAACATCAACCTACGATGGTCGCGGCCACAGAACGATCCCAGGAACTCGCTTTTTTCCAAAAAGATGTTGAAACGTAGGGTTAGGGAAGAAGAAGTCGAGGCTAAATTGGCTAGAGTGATGATTAGATCAACTGTGTCGGCATTAAGGAAGCTCACGGTGAAATTAGAAGTGGACGCGGCAACTTGATGTTGAAATGGAGATGAACGACGACTGTGGAAATCTTTTGATTTCAAGAGAAATAACTTGATACTGGGAAAAATGAAGAGAAGTGAAAAAATTATAAGTCTCAAATGATAATATAAAGAGTTGCTAGCACTAAGAAATCAATTTAGTACTGATCACAATAGTTATCAATGTCGATATGATTTAGTTTTATAAAAAAGAAGAGAATGAAGAGAAAGAGAAAAATACTTAGCCAAGGTGTGGAACAATCTTCATGATGATGTGGATCTATACCTTGGTATAGAAAGTGGTGCATCAACCATTTGAAGTGGTTTAGCGAATGCTCTTCGAATAGAGACGACGCTAGTGATGGTAGGATATCCAGTAAAATTAATGCAGACAACACTATGCTGCTTGCCTTGATCCAAAGCATGCATTGTTTTCGGTAGAAGCATACTTTGTGGGGCAAGAGTTATCTAGCATTTGAGCTGAGCAGCTTTTTTGTGGATCTAGGCGTCGAGACAAAGACAGTATGTTCCAAGAACATGGGGGAAAGCTTGAAAGGGCTATGGGAAGTGGCCTTAATGATCTAGAGTCAAAATATGAGAAATAATTATAATCAATATCGATCGTAAAAGTGATCGGTGTACCGACATGTTTAGCCTATGGAATCTTAGAAACTTATGACTTGATCGAGGAATGGGATGAAATAGCTAATGTATCAATGAAAAGATGAATGTGCTTATGAGGTCCACTTCTAAAGGAGTAGTGATCAACTCTTAAATTGGGCAGTAACATGACTAGTTCCATAGGAGGTGGTTCATATAAGCATCAATATGATTCGATGGGCCTAGTTATAAACAATGATTGGAGACATGGAGATGCAAGCAAGTGTGGATGAAAGGTCTCAAATGGCATTGCCTAAATCAAATCATTACCGATCACAATTGTGATCGGTTCTAAGAAGATTTTTCTTATGAGATGACCCAGTCTTCGCTCCTACTTTTTGGGATCTCAAATTTTACTTGATCTTTCATGATCTGGCGACTCTGTTGGGCGATTTACCTATAATAGAAGCACAATGGCTTTTGGAAAAGGACTTTACACCCTCTTTGGCCTCCACTATCTTCTATTCTTTACACCACCTATGTCACTTTAAGCTTATTTTTGTTACTGTAAATCTAAAAACAAATTGCAATGCTCTTGTACTTGTGACAAATCCAACTCTAATAAGATTAAAGTGGACTTAAACAATAAAATTTGCTCCGAGCCACTACAAAACTTGTTGTGTTCTTTTCTATATTTGTCGATATTAGTATATCTATCTTGTTTAGAGTTGATTGGGGCTGTTGTGTAAGTTCTTGGTTTAACAGAATTATAAATTAGATATTTTATAATTGTTAGTATATATGTTATGTGAGTTATGTATATTTACTGTGATAACCCGGATTTTTAATATATGTGATTGATAACTAATTGGGTTAATTAATAAGAAATGATGATTCTAACCATTAAAATACCGATTGTTAAAAATTGAAACAAATAAATCTGATAATTAATATTCATATTTGGGAAAAATATTATTTGATAATCTCCTAATATAATTATTCAAAATGGACAAACTTATTATTTTCAAACAAATTAAGCATATATATATGAGTGGATTTTAAATTGAATTTGAATTTGAAATTCAAAAGATAAATATCTTAAAGTAAATTGGATTTAAAAATAATATATATATATATATATGATTTTATTTGTATAAAATTTATTTTATATTATTTTCTTTTAAAGGATTTGCTAAATATGAATTAAGAAATATTAACTAAATAGAAATTAAATATAAAGAATTATAAAACATTTTTTTTTTGAAAATGGTACTTTTTTATATACAACAAATCATTGGGACAACATATCCGATGTCAATAAACGTTCGGAAGCAAGTTTCGAACTTGTGACCACTTGCACCAAAGCCAAATCAATTAACCACTTGGACAATGGTGCTTGTCCAAGATTTATAAAACATTTAAATATATTTACACATGCCAAATACAAATGTTGAGATTTTAGTATATAATTTTACAAATGTAAGTAAATGAATAAGGTTTAATGACAAGTGTCTTTTAATCTCTTTTTATTTTTCAAAATAATTAATAAATGAGAAAAACCAAGTTATACAGACATCTCTTTACTTCTTTTCTTATCTTTATTTTACAAACACAAGAGAGATTTAAACAAAACTTCTAACAAATTTTCAAATCAGAAAAATAAAAGCAATCTTCTCATATTTAAGCTCAAATGTACTCAACCTGAGAGAAAAATCAAAAACCAGAAAACAAAGGCTGAAATCAAATACCCAAACCAGAAATTAATCCAGCAACAATCTCTTCACAAATACAATCTGGAGCAAGTTAAAACAAATTCAACCAGTTTCGAATTAAAAATCAAGAAACCCAGTTTAAAAATCAGAATCAAGTGGCAAGATCAGAAGCATTCAAACCCAGATCAAGTTATTTTCCAAATTATCAAATCCAAGAGAAGCATTTTCAGATTTCAAGCTTTAGGCTTCTCTGTTTTAATCAACAGGTGAGTAAATCAATGCTTAAAAATTTGTTTAAATATGATGCATATGAATGATGATTGGAAAAAAAAATGATATGTAGGTAGTTGTGCATGTCTGAGAGCAAGAAAAATTGCTCTGTTCTTTATTTTTAGAGGTTTATAAACTCTTCAAAATTTATCATCTTTTTATCTAGATCATATTAGAGAATATTGTAAACTAGGAATTTGTTTTTCTTTAAATATGGATTATGTTAAAAATAGCTCAAGAATAAAATTTTACTGTATAATAAAAAATGGTAGGATTTACAGTAAATAACCAGTTTTGATGAAATTTCACTATTTTGGTGTCAAAGATTCAGGCATGCAGTTATGATGCTTATTTGAAAACATGAATTTTAACAGTTAAATTGAAATTTTTAGTGATCTGTACTTTGAGATATTAGTAATTGTCCAATTTTCGTTCAAAAATCATTTTCTGATGATCTCGTTGTCGAGAGGCGTCGCTGCTTGACTGGAGGGTGCTGGTGGTCACTGGGTAGGGATCAACCATGGCCATTTGTTTGGTTTGGGCTTGGGTTGAGGTTTTCGATCGATTTTAGGGTTTGGAAATGGTTTCGTCTACAAAGGTGATCGCGATTGAATTAGGCATTGGTGGAGCGACCGGAGTTCATGGAAATTGGCACGGAGGCGACTGCATGTTTGGGTTTTCGGTCGAGGAAGGTGGCGTATGGAGTAGTGGCCGGACGTGGGTGCGGTAGGTCATTTTTGGGGTAGTTGCTGATTTCTGGTTTCGGAGGTGGTGGAGCTGAAGATCGATTAATCGATCGGAGGGGATATTTGCTTCGGCAAAGTGGTTTTTGGGGTCGAAGGATGAGGAGTGACTGTGTGAGCCCGTCGCGGTGGTGAGATTGTTGCTGGCGACGGCGTACATGTGCACGTGGAAGTTTCTAGGATTGGGCAAATCGAGTGTTGAGTTTTGGGTTCGATTTCAGGGTTCTGTTGTGATTGCGTAGGTATAGATGTTCAATTGGGGATGTTTGGAGTTGATCGAAGACTTTCTCTCCGGTTCGTAACAATCGATTTTGTGTGGATTTGGGTGAAATTCTGGAAGAAGGGATGTTGATGAGAGAAGAAGATGGGATAGTTGCTGTTCGATTTCATTGTTTTGGTCTGGGCTTCGGCCCGTTTGGGCTGTGCTTATTTATGGGTTAGGGTTGTTTTCTTTATCTATGGATTAGGGGTTTTCGGCCTATGGATTTGGTTTTTAATTTAAGCAAGGGTTTAGAAACAAAGATAATATACAGTTTTTTTAAGAGAAAGGTTTAAGCAACTTTAAGTTTAAGGATTATTAAAGTTATTATATTTTAATTAAGAAATTGTTTCCCAAATGTTTTTCAAGTAAAGCTGGATGAGTAATAAATAAAGATAAGGAATTTATCCTTAATTAAATAAGAATGTGGTTAAGTAGACAACTAAGGGTAATTGTATTGAACCTTAAAGATTCAAGTGATTTTATATAAATTAATTTCAAACGTGTGGATTAAATAAGATTTAAGTAATTAAATTAAGATAATTGTTTTATCTTCAATTAAACTTAAGACCTTGAGTAATTAAAGTTATAACCAAAGTAATTAAGTAAGGATAAGATTAATAAGTTATTAAAGAGGAATTAGTTAATTAATGATTGAGAATTAATTAATTATAAATTAATTAATTAAATTTAATTACTTGGTAATTCAAGATTAGTTAATAGCTTAAATGATAAACTACTTAATGGAAGTAATTGAGAATTAATTACTTTGTGTAATTAATTAAGTATGGACTATAAAATAATTTATTAACGGTTAATAAATTTATGAGTGTGATTAATTAAAGGATAACTAATCAATGGAAGTGATTAAAGAATAATTAATTTGAGTAATTAATTAAGGATTAATGTGAATGGGTGAAGGTTAATTAATTTTTGTAATTAATTAAGAGTTAAATACTTATTGTAATTAAAGTAAAATTAATCAAGGATGATTAATTAAGATGGATAATTAAAAGATGATTAAATTAATTTGTTTGTAATTAGTTAATGTTAAGTAAGGATAATCTAAGTAATTAAAGATTAGTAATTAATTTAATTAGAGATTAATTTAATTAGAGATTAATTTAATTAATTTTGGGAAGTGATCAATATTGCTTATGAATGACTGAATGTTGTAAATGCCTTGAATTGATTGATATCTCTGATATGAAATGTTTTGTGATATGATATGTTTTGGGTGGACAATGATAATGTGGTTATCTATCGATGATGAATTGTTGTGTAAAAAGGTGACAACTTTTATTCAAAGTTGAATTGTATTTCGCTTGAATAACTTGGGTTAAGATGGTATTGAGTTCGAAGAGACCGGAGTCGGGTATTAGTATATACCCGAAACCACTTCGATTCTTTATAAATTGATATGTGGAATCAATAGGTTGAAATGGAATGATTTAACTAAATTGGACCATAAAATCTAAGTTTTAGTACTTAGAAATTGATGTGTGAAATAAGTGATGTTTATAACAATTTGTGAAGTTGTAAATTGATACAAGTTACCCTGGGTTTATATAAGTTGTATGTTTTTTTATTCCATGTTAGATGGGTTTACTCATGCTGGTTTCCAGCCTGACCCGGGTGTTACTTTGATGTAATGCTCGGGTCAGACCGAGTATTACAGATTTCCAGGTGACGACGTTCTGGAGCTCAGGAGGCGAGCTGGATGGCAGGAACGTATGGAGCGTTTCCGCTGTGTTATATTGTTGTATATCTGGAACTAGTTATTTTAACTGTCCAATGATTGTGAAAATGTTGTAACTCTGATGTATTAAAATGTAAATTTACTGATACAGCTTCTCTGTATTAAAGTTATCTTATGATATGATATTTTGATCCGCTGCGAATGTGAGGTTGTGTCTTGTTTTATATTTTCTTCTTCTATCTCTTCTTTTCTTTTCCAACTATCTGGAATTTTCGGGATCGAGAATTCTGGGTCGTTACGTTTGGTATCATAGCTGAAGGTTAATCGAGAATCTTGGCTCTGGTGGGATTACTTATTAAGAATAGGGTCAGTGGTACCCTAGAATGAGTTGAGTGTGTGTGTATATATATATATGAGAGCGGACTTGTTATTTTCTTATATAAAGATTTTAAATGATTTTATATAAGAATATATTTTGATATATAAAGCAATATTTCTTTCTAATAAATATTAAAGTAATTGGTTGTTAAATTATTGGAATTAAATTAAGTGGAAATAGAAATACAACGAAACTGAAATTGAATAAAGATAAGTTTGACATGGATTCAAACTGAAATTAAAATCTTGAAGTTGAGGAAGAGTTTTAAAATAAGATGAACTAGAATTGGTTTCAAACCAGAAAATAGAACGGTTATTGTGTTTAATAATGGGATGATTGTTTTCCAATAAAAAATAAAATGTTTTAAGGAAGTAACCATTTGATGAGAATAAATTGTAAATTAGAAAGGATGTAAATTAAAGTGGGATTCAAATTGTGAAGTTCTGAATTATAAATTTAAACATTTGAAATTGTTTCCAAAATGTTAAAGGAAATAATATTATTCAAACTATTTTGAATGTAATCTTATTTTAGAATATGAAATTGTTTGTAACTTTAAAGGAATTTGTTTTGAATTAAAACCAAGGGTGGTTTAAATTTTAAATTTTGGCTTGGTGGGCCAAGAAGTAAATATGTATATATGTGTGGATATACATAATATCAAAGATGGTTTGAAATAAACTCTAAATGTTGAGTTTTAAATTTGGAATAAGATGCGATACCCAAAGTGATAAGTTTTTGAAATTTTATGTGATAGAAATTTGGATTTGAAATGGAGAATTCAAATTTGGAGTGGGATTAAATTGAATTTAACTTAGAAGAAGTTAAATAAGTTTGAATGAACAATTTGATTTGGAAATTTCAAGGTGAAATTGGGATTTAACTTGGGAAGTTAAATGGTTAATTTGAATTGGGAAGTTTGTGTGATCTCAAAATGGGTTTGAGATCTAGAAACTGAAAATGGATGGATGTTTTGAAATAATTTGGATAATACCATCCTGTTGTTATTAATAATCTTTAAGCTGAAATTGGATTTTCTTAAATAAATGAAGAAAAGGGATATAGTAATATATCTATTATTAAGATAAAATGGATTCAGAATTAAATGGTTTAAAGAGATAAGTTGATTTGATTTAAAGGATTAAATCAACATTTAAAAATTTAATTCGAATTTATATAATTCGGGATAGTTTAAATTTGAAATTTGAATTGAATTAATTCAAATTGAATTTGATTTGAATTAATTGGAATTATGATTGAAGATAGCTAAGTTTAAAATTTCAAATGAAAATTTTGAATTGGATTAATTCAAAATGAAATTGAAGTTGAATGAGATCAAATTCAAATGGGAATTGGGATTAATTCAAACTGGAATTGATATGAATTAAAATTGGTTCAATTTGATATTTATTTGAATTATTGAAATTGTGATTAAAGTTGAATGAGTAAATTCAAATGGAATTTGATTTGAATTTAGAAAAGAAATTGAGGATTAATTCAACTTGAATTTGGGGTTATTCAATGGAAATTGAAGTTATTTAATTTGGGATTGAGTCAATTTAAATAGAAGTGGAAATTTAAATTGAATTGATGGGAATAGAGATTGGAAATTGAACAGTTTGGCTCTGGACTATTTTCAAATAAATTATTTTAATATAAACTATTTTAGATCAATTTTTTTCCAAATTATTTACTATATACAATCTTTCTTTTTAAAGATGAACTATTTTATACTTATTTTACAATTATTTTTGGAACTATAGAACTATTTTTCAACTATATTACAAATTAATTATTATTTTACAACTATTTAGCGATTATTTAAAATTTCTATAATTATTCGGCTATTTTCCCACTATTTTACAATTACTTAACTGTTTTACAACTATTTTACAAATTAATAATTATTTTTCAACTACTTATCTATTTTAAAAAAATTCAAGCTATTTTCTAAATTTAAACTAAACAGAGTTCGAACTGTTTATGATCAAATATCCATTTGAGATATGAATTGAGGTGATAATCCAAATGGGATTGAAACAACTGTAAATAAGTGAATAGAAATTAAAGTGAATGCGAATAGAAAAGGGATTTGATTTGGCTAATAATCAATAAAGATAGATACGTAGGATGTACGTATATTATTCTATTCGCATAGTAATTTGATCCAGATCCGAGCATAGAATTTCGAGATAGTATATCGATCCGAATTGGGATTTTTTCACTCGATTTCTGATGGTGAACCTGGATATGGATTATTGATTGGTTCTGGATATTTTCTATCATAGCTAGGCTATGTAAGGAGAATGACGGTTTCTGATCAAGAAACCAGATCTGTGTCTGCACTAGGAAGTCGGGTGGACAATACTAGTTCGGAAGTGAAATTGTGTGATCGAGTGAGCGATCAGATTGGTATAGCATATGGATGATATGTGTACATCATACGGGTTTGAATGAAACTGATAATGGGAATTTGTGGATAAAAAATGTGAAATGATTTTTAAAATGAAAGGTATAATTTGTGAAATATATGATGAAGCAAAGTAAAAATTGGATATTTCTATGGTAAAAATTTACTTTATAGAAGTAAGTAATTTGGTAAGTGACATTATAGAGTAATCAAATTTGAATATTTTATTCGGAATAAACAAAGTTATATATCTTTGTTATATAAGATAAATCCCCCCTTGTTGAATCTAAAGACGGAAGAAAGGGTTTTGAAAAATATTTGAAGTATGAAAGGAGTTTTATACAAGTTTGAAATGATCCAAAGTTTTAAAACAAATTATATATATCTATATATATAAAGGATCTTATGAGGATTTTGGAAAAAGGTTTTTGGAACCTTTGGATTTGGAAAGGCTTTTGATTTTTGGGTAAAATCAACATTGGAATTTGAAAAGCCTAGTTTGAGAATTATCGATTTTAGGATAATCGATTTTGAGAAAGGAGATTTAGATGAGATTCATATTGGGTGTATGATTTGAAAGATACTATATGTGTATAGTATAAAGTGTTTTGAAAATGGCTCTGGGGAAAAAGGCGCTCCCGTGAAATGAACTTCTCAAGAGTACCATAGGTTGGTACTGCCTTGAACCCTAAAGGGGGTTCTAAGTTGATGCAGTGAGGAGTCCGGACAAAACTAGTTCATGAGGATTTTGTGTAGTGTGTAGCGAAAGTCAATGGCGTTGATGCCTACAGAGGCATTTGGGTTATGCTGTGACGACAATGTAACTCGATGTCACTGCGATCTACTGCAGACCATAGCGAAAGTCGTGTGTGCCACTGAGAGCCAACAGTCTACGTTTGATTTTATATCAATAGACTGCGACCTATGGTAACATAGCGAAAGTCGTGTGTACCGCTGAGAGCCAACAGTCTGCATTTGATTTTACATCGGTAGACTGCGACCTATGTGGGAGTGGAGAAGTTTCATTTTTGGCAGCGAAAATTGAGGGCGCTGATGCCTACTGTTACATAGATTTTTGCTGTGATGGCAACGTAACCCGTAATGTAACTACGATCTGTTGTGGGTTCCATGGCGTAATCGAGGGGCATGGAGTGCCTACAGTTACATGGACTTTTGCTACGATTGCAACGTAACCCAGGATGTAACTGCGACCATGGATGGGGTGATGATTTCTAGAGTATTCTCACCAAAGATGTTTCCTCGATTTCAAAAATGTTTTCTATATTTTCAGTAAAATTATTTTCCAAGTATTTACACTGGGTGTTGAAAAGGGTTTACCAAGTACTTATAGATTTTCAGTCCTACGCCTGATCAACCTATGACCGAATTTCTGTAAGAACGAGGATGGACTTGTTAAGACATCGGGTTATAAAAGTATTTTTTATAAAGACTATTTTGATAATATTATATAGATTTTAAAGTGTTTTAAAAAAATGATCAAAAGTGATTTAACTAATATTAAGTATTTTAACAAATACTGGCTTCGTTCCTTTTCGGAGACCAAAAGATTCAAAGGGGAAAGGGATGTGATAACCCGAATTTTTCATATCTGTGATTAATAATTAACCGGGTTAATTAATAAGAAATGCTGATTCTAACCATTAAAATATTGATTGTTAAAAATTGAAACAAATAAATCTGATAACTAGTATTCATATCTGGGAAAAATATTATTTGATAATCTCCTAATATAATTATTAAAAATGGGCAAACTTATTATTTTCAAACAAAATAAGCATATATATGAGTGGATTTTAAATTGAATTTGAATTTGAAATTCAAAAGATAAATATCTTAAAGTAAATTGGATTTAAAAATAATATATATATGATTTTATTTGTATAAAATTTGTTTTATATTATTTTCTTTTAAAGGATTTTCTAAATATGAATTAAGAAATACTAACTAAATAGAAATTAAATATAAAGATTTATAAAACATTTAAATATATTTACACATGCCAAATACAAATGTTGAGATTTTAGCGTATAATTTTACAAATGTAAGTAAATGAATAAGGTTTAATGACAAGTGTCTTTTAATCTGTTTTTATTTTTCAAAACAATTAATAAATGAGAAAAACCAAGTTTTACAAACAACTCTTTACTTCTTTTCTTATCTTCATTTTACAAACACAAGAGAGGTTTAAACAAAACCTCTAACAAATTTTCAAATCAGAAAAATAAAAGCTATCTTCTCAGATTCAAGCTCAAATGTACTCAACCTGAGAGAGAAACCAAAAACCAAAAAGCAAAGGCTAAAATCAAATACCAAAACCAGAAATTAATCCAGCAACAATCTCTTCACAAATACAATCTGGAGCAAGTTAAAACAAATTCAACCAGTTTCGAATTAAAATTCAAGAAACCCAGTTTAAAAATCAGAATAAAGTGGCAAGATCAAATGCATTCAAACCCAGATCAAGTTATTTTCTAGATTATCAAATCCAAGAGAAGCATTTTCAGATTTCAAGCTTAAGGCTTCTCTGTTTTAATCAACAGGTGAGTAAATCAATGCTTAAAAATTTGTTTAAATATGATGCATATGAATGATGATTGGAAAAAAAATGATATGTAAGTAGTTGTGCATGTCTGAGAGCAAGAAAAATTGCTCTGTTCTTTATTTTTAGAGGTTTATAAACTCTTCAAAATTTATCATTTTTTATCTAGATCATATTAGAGAATATTGTAAACTAGGAATCTGTTTTTCTTTAAATATGGATTGTGTTAAAAATAGCTCAAGAATAAAATTTTACTGTATAATAAAAAATGGTAGGATTTACAGTAAATAACCAGTTTTGATGAAAATTCACTATTTTAGTTTCAAAGATTCAGGCATGCAATTATGATGCTTATTTGAAAACATGAATTTTAACAGTTAAATTGAAATTATTAGTGATCTATACATTGAGATATTAGTAATTGTCCAATTTTCATTCAAAAATCATTTTCCGACGAACTCGTTGTCAAGAGGTGTCGCTGCTTGACTGGAGGGTGCTGGTGGTCACTGGGTAGGGATCGACCATGGCCATCTATTTAGTCTGGGCTTGGGTTGAGGTTGTCGATCGATTTTAGGGTTTGAAAATGGTTTCGGCTACAAAGGTGATCGCGATTGAATTGGGCATTGGTGGAGCGACCGGAGTGCATGGAAATTGGCACGGTGGCGAATGCATGTTTGGGTTTTCGATCAAGGAAGGTGGCGTGTGGAGTAGTGGTCGAACGTGGGTGCGGTAGGTTATTTTTGGGGTAGTTGCTGATTTCTGGTTTTAGAGGTGGTGGAGCTGAAGATCGATTAATCGATCGAAAGGGATATTTGCTTCGGCGAAGTGGTTTTTGGGGTCGAAGGATGAGGAGTGACTGTCTGAGCCTGTCGCGGCGGTGAGATGGTCGCTGGTGACGGTGTACACGTGCATGGCGTGCACGTGGAAGTTTCTGGGATTTGGCAAATCGAGCGTGGAGTTTTGGGTTCGATTTCAGGGCTCTGTTGTGATTGCGTAGGCATGGATGTTCGATTGGGGATGTTTGGAGTTGATCGGAGACTTTCTCTCCAATTCTTGACAATCGATTTTGTGTGGATTTGGGGGAAATTATAGAAGAAGGGATATCGATGAGAGAAGAAGATGGGATAGTTGCTGTTCGGTTTCGTTGTTTTGGTCTGGGCTTCGTCCTGTTTGGGCTGTGCTTATTTATGGGTTAGGGTTGTTTTCTTTATCTATGGATTAGGGGTTTCGGGCCTATGGATTTGGTTTTTAATTTAAGCAAGGGTTTAGAAACAAAGATAATATACAGTTTTTTTAAGAGAAAGGTTTAAGCAACTTTAATTTAAGGATTATTAAAGTTATTATATTTTAATTAAGAAATTGTTTCCGAGATGTTTTTAAAATAAAGTTGGATAAGTAATAAATAAAAATAAGGAATTTATCCTTAATTAAATAAGAATGTGGTCAAGTAGACAACCAAGGGTAATTGTATTGAACCTTAAAGATTCAAGTGATTTTGTATAAATTAATTTCAAACATGTGGATTAAATAAGAGTTAAGTAATTAAATTAAGATAAATTTTTTATCTTTAATTAAAATTAAGATCTTGAGTAATTAAAGTTAATTAACCAAAGTAATTAAGTAAGGATAAGATTAAAGTTATTAAAGAGGAATTAGTTAATTAATGATTGAGAATTAATTAATTAGGGGAATAAATTAATTAATTAAAATTAATTACTTGGTAATTCAAGATTAGTTAATTGCTTAAATGATAAACTACTTAATGGAAGTAATTGAGAATTAATTACTTTGTGTATTTAATTAAAGTACGGATTAGATAAAATAATTTATTAACGGTTAATAAATTTATGAGTATGATTAATTAAAGGATAATTAGTCAATGGAAGTGATTAAAGAATAATTAATTTGAGTAATTAATTAAGGATTAATGTGAATGGGTGAAGGTTAATTAATTTTTGTAATTAATTAAGAGTTAATTACTTATTGTAATTAAAGCAAAATTAATCAAGGATGATTAATTAAGATGGATAATTAAAAGACGATTAAATTAATGTGTTTGTAATTAGTTAATGTTTAGTAAGGATAATCTAAGTAATTAAATATTAGTAATTAATTTAATTAGAGATTAATTTAATTAATTTTGGGAAGTGATCAATATTGCTAGTGAATGGCTGAATGTTGTAAATGCCTTGAATTGATTGATATCTCTGATTTGAAATGTTTTGTGATACGATATGTTTTGGGTGGACGATGATGATGTGGTTATCTATCGATGATGAATTGTTGTGTAAAAAGGTGACAACTTTTATTTAAATTTGAATTGTATTTCACTTGAATAACTTGGGTTAAGATGGTATTGAATTCGAAGAGACCGGAGTCGGGTATTGGTAAATACCCGAAACCACTTCGATTCTTTGTAAATTGATATGTGGAATCAATAGGTTGAAATGGAATGATTTAAGTAAATTGGACCATAAAATCTAAGTTTTAGTACTTAGAAATTGATGTGTGAAATAAGTGATGTTTATAACAATTTGTGAAGTTGTAAATTGATACAAGTTACCCCGGATTTATATAAGTTGTATGTTTTTGTATTCCATGTTAGATGGGTTTACTCACGTTGGTTTCCAGCCTGAATCGGGTGTTACTTTGATGTAATGCTCGGGTCCTACCGATTATTACAGATTTCTAGGTAACGACGTTCTGGAGCTCAAGAGGCGAGCTGGATGACAGGAACGTATGGAGTGTTTCCGTTGTGTTATATTGTTATATGTCTGGAACAAGTTATTTTAACTGTCCAGTGACTGTGAAAATGTTGTAATTCTGATGTATTAAAATGTAAATTTACTGATACAGCTGCTTTGTACTAAAGTTATTTTATGATATTATATTTTGATCCGCTGCGAATGTGAGATTTTGTATCTTGTTTTCTATTTTCTTCTTCTATCTCTTCTTTTCTTTTCCTAACTGTCTGGAATTTTCAGGATCGAGAATTCCGGATCATTACATTTACTTTAATAAAAAAATATTAATTTTGCAATTTTTGTTAATAAGAACTTGGTTTTTCACATTTTCAAGATTTTGTAGACGAATTAACGATCTAATTCCTTTAAATTTAAGATTTCATGATTAATTTCAATACATGGATTGAAATATAAAATATTAGGAGAAAAGTTAGGTTAGTTTTGAAAATAATTATGGTAATTTAATGTAGGTATTTGAAGCTAATGGTATAATTTTACAATGCAATTTAGGATAAATATTCTAAAATAAGTTAAGTACAAATTAAAATTAAAAAAAATCATGTGATTTATCTATCATTAAGTTAAAGTTTATCAAACTAGATTAAATTTAAATGTTTTTTTGTAACAACCCGCATATTTTACGATTGTGTATTTAAATATTTTATTTAAATATAGCATTGTTATTCGGATTTTAGTCCAAAAGGCTTACTTTTTGCAAACAACCGAATTTGGACTCGATACCACTTCAATTGAGTGCAAAATGGTGTTTTCGACCTTTTTGAGTATAAACTTCGACATGTTTGGAGCTCGCTAAAAATTTGACCTTTGCACTTTGGACTTTGGGTTTGGGTTAGCCTAAACTATTAACTCTAACTCAACCCCCACTTCTCTTCATTCACTTTCATTTTCTAATACCTTCAAGCTTACATAAAAATGGGGGAAGAGAAAAAGAATTAGAATTCCTAAGCCCTAGTTCCATTGTAAATCCAAGTTCTAACTCCAAATTCAAAGTGAAGCTATTGGTAAGCATCCTCTTCTTCTTCTCCAACTCATTCTACCTTCAATTTCAGAAATTCCTAAACCTAACTTAGAAAATGTTTTTTCATTTAAGCTTAGATTCAAGCTTCTTGGGTTGAAATTGAGGAGTGGTTGTTCTTGCCTTGCTCTATAGCTTCTTCATCCTTTTTTTTGTGAAAAAGGTGAGATTTTTATCTCAAATCTATGTCTATAACTATCTTTGATAGTTAGGTATGAATTCCTAACACTTATTCATGTGTATTTGCTTTTAGTTTGGATTGAATTAATGAATATTCCAATTTTTGGTGTTTTGAAGTCAAATCTTCAAAAATCCTAACTTTGATGTTTTAACATGCTTTTGGTGATGAATCGAAGAGCCTTTGAGGCCGGGTTGTCGATTGGCATAAACCCCTAGCGCCAGTACTCGTTCGGTTGCATTTTGGAAGAGTTTGCTCTTCATTTAATAGGCTGAAAAACAGCCCAGAGTTCAGTCAGTCGACTGACCTCTTGCAGTCAGTCGATTGGCTGTAGAAAATAAAGGTTCTGAGGCTGTTTACAGAGACAGGTAGTCTCTATTTCCTGCAATCAATCGACTGGCCACAGTAATTAGTCGACTGACTGCAGGAAATGAAATTTCTAGGTTTCTGGATCAGTCGATTGGTCAATTGCAGTCAGTCGACTGACCTGCTTCTATTTGCCTATTTAGCCTATTTTTTTGTTGATTTTCAATTTTTATTGATTCGTGGTTTTCCGATTTTTTGTTATCATTTATTATCGACCTTGATGACTTCTATTTTGGAATTTTTGGGTATACCCATTTTGATGGATTTGGAATCGATTTCTTTGGATTTAATTCACGTCTTTGAACGTGAAATTTTGGTGATTGATTGTTTCTAAAATCATTTTTGTGCTAAGTCACTTTAAAACACAAAGGTTTCTATACTAGTAGTAAATATTCAAACTCTTTCACAAAGATGAATTCAACTCTATTTTCAATATCAAACTCGTTTATAAAACCATTTTCCAACCTATTAGTATATACAAACCTTTACCTCACTCGTATGAGAAATCTAATTAAACAACTTAGTAAAACAAGTGGTATGAAACGCTTGCGTTTACTTCATCGGCTAATTCTTGGACTTGTTCGATTGAATCTCTTGTGACAATTTTCGAGGGGAGACTTACAGTTTGTTCGTAAATATTTAAGTTAAGCCAATGGTTGCGGGACATGAAGCTAAACTCATCTATTTACTAGCTTAGTGTAATTGACACTTCATGATGATCGATGATGATCATTTTGTGATTTAGACTAGTAATGTGCGATGTTTCTTTGTCTGCGAGGGAGACTAAACCCCGCTTCTGTGGAGCTTCTGCTCAATTTGGTGGGTTAGCGACCCATGGTCTTCGGGCCATTTTGTGGAGCTTCGGCTCAAAATTAATGGTTAGCAACCATGGAATAGCGTTCCGTTTTGTGATACACGTGTTGGTGAGTTTTCATGCTCCCATTTTTTGATAGGCCTCCCCCTTTTTGTGATTTCTAGATTTCTATTGATGATTTCTAGAATTTGTGTTTCACCATTTTTTGTGATTTCATTGATAAGTTCTATCAATATTTGTGCATTGGTGAGTTTGTGTTTCAACAACTTTTACGATTTGGCATTGTGATGTTTGCCAATATTTGCGACTTGGTGAATAAAAATAAAGAGTATGACATTCTTTTTTATCTTTGAGAAGATTCTTGTGATATTGGTTAATCTCTAGTTGATTTTCAATTACATACTTATCTGGCTTTATGGTTACCATACGTTTTTGTCATATCTCTTACCCTATATCATTTTATCTGATTATTATAGCTAGACAGATCCGTTTATTATTTTCTTATTACATAATACTCGGGTCAGGCCGAGATGCTACAGGTGATCTAGCTTGACTCCTTATCTGGGATTATTATCTGACTTTTGGCTAACTACATTAGATTGGTAGTTTTTGTTGTTATACATTTGAGATAGAGACTCATTGATGTATACTTATTCTTTTGTCTTGCACTTGTTTCTATTCATTTGTGATATTGTGGATCTTGTTAGACCACTACTCTGATGTAAACACTTTCATGTGTTATATTCATATCTATTTCCGCCTTTGTGATATGGATATCTGTGAGTGATTTGTGTTATGTTTATTTCTATATTCGTTTTCGAAGATATTTTAGCCACTGTGTAGTAGTTTTGAGTTAGTATCGGTATGTCAGATTTCCTCCTGAAATGAAACGCATTTTATACTATCTGACATTTCGGTGCTCGCACAAAGAAATTACACGGATGGTCCCTCCTCAACAGCCTTATTCTTCGTGCTAGTTGACGGCATTACTTTGTAGTGTCCTTGGCTAGCGTGAGTATAGAGGTGGAGCATCACAGCTTGGTATTAGAACCAAACTTCGGAACAATATGAAATATTATAGCAAGGATCATCGTCCTAAGTCCATCTTAGGAGTCATGCCTTTGGATTTTATTCGATTCATTGGACCCGTTCTATCCTATTTTCTTTGTGATGCCTTGTTTTATCAATCATTATTGTTTGATATTCATTCTGAGAATAACTTTTTCTTCTTCTTTCTTTCTTTCTTAAAGAAGAGAAATGGTTAGACTAGGCCGTCCTAGCGCCGGTCAGTCTAGTGCTACTCCCCAGGATGGAGTGTTTATGTCTGCACAACAACTTCTAGATCTAGTAAAGAATGCCCAGGCTGCCGGACCCATTCCAGAGCCTACTCACCCTAAATCCGGGTTTGCACGCTTGTGCAGTGACTATACCAACTTGGGTGGGAAGCCATTCATGGGTTCTGGAAGCGTCATTCAAGTCCAAGCTTGGCTTAGAACATGCGATCGCATCTTTTCTCGCATGAACCTTATTGATCTTCATCGAGTCCAAGTGGCTTCTAGTATGCTCCAAGAAAGAGCATTAGATTGGTACGAGCTTTCGATTTCTCAAATTATTGAAGTAGATCTTACTTGGGAGCAATTCCGAGAAAGATTTCAATCGAAATTTATACCAGAAGCTGAAAAAGTGACTTTTGCCCATCGTTTTGTTGACCTCATTCAAGCTGAATCTTCTGTGACGGAATATGTCACATCTTTTGAATCTCTTTCTAAATACGGAGTTGAATACATTAATACCCCATTGAAGAAGAATCAGAGATTCGTGTATGGCTTGAATAAGAATCTCAAGAAGTCATTACTACTGAAATTGGAAGTTGCTTTCGATCAACTTATTGATATCACTCTTCGACTTGAAGAGGCAGATAAAGAGAGTGATGTTGAAGTTGTTAGTGCCAAACCAAACTTCAACAACAACAAGAAGAGGCCTAATAAATTCAAAGGTCCTTATCCCAACAAGAAAGGGAAGCGAGCAACTCCTGTGGCAAAGACTTCTACCTTTAGTGGTGGGCAATGCTACAATTGTGGTTCTAAGGACCATTATGCAAATAAGTGTTCAAAGCCCCTTGCTTGTCGCTATTGCAAAAGTTTGGGTCATTATATATCCGCATGTCCCAGACTTCAAGGCAAGAAGGAGGGAAATCTAAATGTGGTGCAAACTCCTAGTAACACTTCTCGTGGTCAAGGTATTTCTCATTCTATCCTTAATGGCATTATTATGTTTCATGATCAACCTATTCGAGTTCTTTTTGATACGGGTGCATCCCATTCTTTTATATCAAAAGAGCTTGTTGATACTTTTTCTTTGAGTGTTATGGCTTTAATGACTTCTTTGAGAATTGTGAATCCGGTTGGTGGATCCGCAACACTTAGTTTGCTTTGTAAAGATGTCGAGATTATTTTGTGTGGTTTTTCTTTCCAAGCCGATTTGCATCTCATGCGATACTTGGGCTTTAGAATGATTTTGGGAATGGATTGGCTTAACCGTTGTGAAGCCCATATCCTATGTCCTGAGCAGACTATTCACCTTCGACATCCTCAATCTGTTAAGCAGATTTCTATTGTTCTTAAAGATTCGGTTTCCAACTTCACAGCATCTTTATATTCTTTAAATCCTCATGATGACGATAATGATGATGAGGAAGATGTCATTTCTCTTATTCACGTTGTTCATGAATTTTACAACATATTTGAGCCCGTATTAGGATTACCACCTAAGCGAGCAATTGAGTTTAGAATTAATCTAATTCCTGGAGCTCTACCTATCACTCGTCCTCCTTATCGTATGTCCAATAAAGAAAATGAGGAGATGCGCAAACAATCATCCAAATTGGAGACGAAGCGTTCTAGTTCCTCTCCTTGGGGAGCTTCTGCTATTTTTGTGAAGAAATCCGATGGTACATTTAGGCTTTGCGTTGACTACCGCAAGCTTAATGATCTTACTATCAAGAATAAATATCATTTTCCTCAGATTGATGATTTATTCGACCAACTTAGTGGTGCTAGAGTCTTTTCACAATTAGACTTAGCAACCGGTTTTGATCAGCTTCGTATTTCAGAGGATAGCATTCCTTTGACATCATTCGGTACTCGTTATAGATCGTATGATTGGCTTGTTATGCCATTTGGTTTAACGAATGCTCCGGCTTATTTCGTTGACCTTATGAATTGAGTTTTCAATGACTTCCTCGATCGATTAGTTCTCATCTTTATTGATGATATTATTGTGTACTCCAAAACCGAGGAAGAGCATGGAAAGCATCTTCGGATTGTGTTGGAAACTCTTAGGAGCAATCAATTGAAAGCAAAATTTTCTAAATGCCACTTTTGGTAATCTCGGGTGAAGTTTCTCGGTCACATTATTTCCGAATCCGGAATTTTCGTTGATCCTTCAAAGATTGAAGCAATTCAAAATTGGAAGAGACCGAAGAGTGTGACGGAGATTCGTATTTTTCTTGGATTGGCAGGTTATTACCGCCGGTTCATAAGGGACTTTTCTAAAATTGACGTGCCTCTTACTAGCTTGACAAAGAAGGGAGTTAAATACATTTGGTCGGACAAATGTGAAGCTTCTTTTCAGAAATTAAAAGGACTCCTTTCCGATGCTCTTATTCTTGTGATTCCCGAAGGGAATCAAGATTTTATTATTTATACCGATGCTAGTTGGGTTGGTTTGGGTGCCGTTCTTATGCAAAGGGAACGTGTTATTGCTTATGCTTCTAGGCAATTGAAGCCTGCCGAGACTAGATATGCCACTCATGATTTAGAGCTCGCGGCTATTGTTTTCGCCCTTCGACTTTGGCGTCATTACCTTTTGGGAGAGAAATTTATTCTCTATACCGATCATAAATCTTTAAAGTATTTATTTTCTCAAAAGGAACTTATTTTGCGTCAACAACATTGGCTCGAATTTCTTGCATCTTATGATCTTGATATTCTTTATACTCCCGGAAAGGGAAATCGTGTTGCCGATGCACTTAGCCGTAAGCAACAAGCGGTTGTTTCTATGATGATATCTGAGTGCAATGATCTCGAGACTTTATCCACTTGTGAGATTCGAGATCGTGAATCCGTTTATATTCATCTCTTGTTTTATATAACCTTGAGGCTCATCCTTCTCTTTTAGACCGCATTCTTGAAGCTCAAAAGCTACATCACGAATTGGCTCTTCATAGCCAAAGTTGTAGGGATAAAATTAATATTGATGGTTACAAAGACTTTGATATTGATGCTCGTAGCGGCATTCGAAAATTTGGTAGACTTATTGTGCCAAATGTTAGTGATCTTCGTAAAGATATTTTAGAAGATTCTCATCGTTCTAAATTTATCATTCATCCCGGTAATAGTAAAATGTATGCAGATATGAAGCGACTTTATTATTGGGATGGGATGAAATCTGATATTGCTAACTTTGTTAGGCGTTGCATGATTTGCCAACTAGTTAAAGTCGAGCACCAAAGGCCCGGTGGGTTATTGCAACCTTTGGACATTCCAATTTGGAAGTGGGACCAAATTTCCATGGATTTTATGACGGTCTTCCCCATTCTCGTTCGGGTCATGATAGCTTATGGGTGATAGTTGATAGACTTACAAAATCCACCCATTTTATTCCCGTTCGGTCTAATCGGACCATACCACATTTGGCCAAACTTTTTATTAAAGAAATTATTAAATTGCATGGAGTTCCTACTTCTATTGTTAGCGATCATGATCCATTGTTTACTAGTGGATTTTGGAAGAGTCTTCAAAAAGCTTTGGGAAGGAAGCTTAATTTTAGCACCGCTTATCATCCACAGTCCGATGGACAAACCGAGCGTGTGAATCAAACTCTTGAAGATCTTCTTCGCGCGTGTGTTCTTGATTTTGGTGGAAGTTGGGAAGATCAAATTTTTCTTGTTGAATTTTCCTATAATAATAGCTTCCAATCTAGTATTGGCATGGCACCTTTTGAGGCACTCTATGGAAGGCTGTGCCGATCTCCTTCTTGTTGGCTTGAGGCCGGCGAGAGGCTAGTTTTAGGTCCAGATTTTATCCATGATTCCACAGAAAAGATTGACCTTATTTGTCATAGGATGAAAGAAGCTCAAAATAGGCAAAAATCCTATGCCGATAACCGAAGAAGGAAATTAGAATTTTTTGTCGGAGATTTTGTATTTATTCGTGTTTCATTTATGAAGGGTGTTGTGCGTTTCAGTCGATCGGAAAAATTAGCACCTCGATATATTGGTCCATTTCCCATGACCGAACGTATTGGTTCCGTGGCTTATCGCCTTTTATTGCTGACTCAATTTTCTGCTATTCATGACGTGTTTCACGTTTCTCATTTATGGAAATGCCTTCGAGGTTCCAATTCTATTCTTGAGCCCAGTGTTGTGGAAGAAATTGAAGTTTCGCCTAATTTGACTTATGAGCAACATCCTATTCGTATCATTGCTTTGGAGATTAAACGCCTTCGAAATAAAGATGTTCCTCTTATGAAAGTTCAATGGTCCTCAAATCCTAAGGATTGTTCTTGGGAATCCAGAGAATTCATCGAGCAAACACATCCGGACTTACTCTCTTGAGCTCTTTGAGGTGAACCTTTTATTTCAAATTTCTATTGTGTAGATATGCTTTTATGGTTGTCACTTTTTGTTGTCTTCTTAAATATTGTGAGGACGCAATTTCTTTAAGGAGGGGAGTCTGTAACAACCCGCATATTTTACGATTGTGTATTTAAATATTTTATTTAAATATAGCATCGTTATTCGGATTTTAATCCGAAAGTCTAATTTTTGCAAATAGCCGAATTTGGACTCGATACCGCTTCCATTGAGTTCAAAATGGTGTTTGCGACCTTTTTGAATATAAACTTCGATATGTTTGGAGCTAGCTAAAATTTTGACCTTTGCACTTTGGACTTTGGGTTTGGGTTAGCCTAAATTATTAACTCTAGCTCAACCCCCACTTCTCTTCATTCACTTTCATTTCCTAATACCTTCAAGCTTTCATAAAAATGGGGGAAGAGAAAAAGAATTAGAATTCCTAAGCCCTAGTTTCATTGTAAATCCAAGTTCTAACTCCAAATTCAAAGTGCAGCTATTGGTAAGCATCCTCTTCTTCTCCAACTCATTCTACCTTCAATTTCAGAAATTCCTAAACCTAACTTAGGAAATGTTTTTTTATTTAAGCTTAGATTTAAGCTTCTTGGGTTGGAATTGAGGAGTGATTGTTCTTGCCTTGCTCTATAGCTTCTTCATCCTTGTTTTTGTGAAAAAAGTGAGATTTTTATCTCACATCTATGTCTATAACAATCTTTGATAGTTGGGTATGAATTCCTAACACTTATTCATGTGCATTTTCTTTCGGTTTGGATTGAATTTGTGAATATTCCAATTTTTGGTGTTTTGAAGTCAAATCTTCAAAAATCCTAACTTTGATGTTTAAACATGCTTTTGGTGATGAATCGAAGAGCCTTTGAGGCTGGGTTGTCGATTGGCATAAACCCCTAGTGCCATTACTCGTTCGGTTGCATTTTGGAAGAGTTTGCTCTTCATTTGATAGGCTGAAAAACAGCCCAGAGTTCAGTCAGTCGACTGACCTCTTGCAGTCAGTCGACTGGCTGTAGCAAATAAAGGTTACGAGGCTGTTTACAAAGACAAAGAGTCTTCGTTTCCTGCAATCAGTCGACTGGCCACTGTAATCAGTCGACTGACTGCAGGAAATGAAATTTCCAGGTTTCTAGATCAGTCGACAAGCCAATTGCAGTCAGTCGACTGACCTGCTTCTATTTGCCTATTTAGCCTATTTTGTGTTGATTTCCAATTTTTATTGATTCGTGGTTTCCTGATTTGTTTTATCAATTATTATCGACATTGATGACTTCTATTTTGGAATTTTTGTGTATACCCATTTTGATGGATTTGGAATCGATTTCTTTGGATTTAATTCATGTCTTTGAATGTGAAATTTTGATGATTGATTGTTTCTACAATCATTTTTGTGCTTTGTCACTTTAAAACACAAAGGTTTCTATACTAGTAGTAAATATTCAAACTCTTTCACATAGATGATTTCAACTCTATTTTCAACATCAAACTCGTTTATAAAACTGTTTTCCAACCTATTAGTATATACAAACCTTTACCTCACTCGTACGAGAAATCTAATTAAACGGCTTAGTAAAACAAGTGGTATGAAACGCTTGCGTTTACTTCATCGGTTAATGCTTGGACTTGTTCAATTGAATCTCTTGTGACAATTTTCGAGTGGAGACTTACAGTTTGTTCATAAATATTTAAGTTAAGCTAATGGTTATGGGACATGAAGCTAAACTCATCTATTTACTAGCTTAGTGTAATTGACACTTCGTGATGATCAATGATGATCATTTTGTGATTTAGACTAGAAATGTGCGATATCTCTTTGTCTGCGAGGGAGACTAAACCCCGCTTCTGTGAAGCTTCTGCTCAATTTGGTGGGGTAGCGACCCATGGTCTTTGGGCCGTTTTGTGGTGCTTCGGCTCAAAATTAATGGTTACCAACCATGGAATAGCGTTCCGTTTTGTGATACACGTGTTGGTGAGTTTTCATGCTCCCGTTTTGTGATAGGCCTCCCCCTTTTTTGTGATTTTTGGATTTCTATTGATGATTTCTAGAATTTGTGTTTCACCGTTTTTTATGATTTCATTAATAAGTTCTATCAATATTTGTGCATTGGTGAGTTTGTGTTTCAACAACTTTTACAATTGGCATTGTGATGTTTGCCAATATTTGAGACTTGGTGAATAAAAATAAAGAGTGTGACATTCTTTTTGATCTTTGAGTAGATTCTTGTGATATTGGTTAATCTCTAGTTGATTTTCAAATACATACTTATCACAGTATAGCTTTATGGTTACCATACGTTTTTGTCATATCTCTTACCCTATATCATTTTATCTAATTATTATAGCTAGACTGATCCGTTTATTATTTTCTTATTACATAATACTCGGGTCAGACCGAGATGTTACAGGTGATCTAGCTTGACTACTTATCTGGGATTATTATCTGACTTTTGTCTAACTACATTAGATTGGTAGTTTTTGTTGTTATACATTTGAGATAGAGACTCATTGATGTATACTTATTCTTTTTTCTAGCACTTGTATCTATTCATTTGTGATATTGTGGATCTTGTTAGACCACTACTCTAATGTAAACACTTTCATGTGTTATATTCATATCTATTTCCGGCTTTGTGATACGGATATCTGTGACTGATTTGTGTTATGTTTATTTCTATATTCGTTTCCGAAAATATTTTAGCCACTGTGTAGTAGTTTTGAGTTAGTATCGGTATGTCGGATTTCCTCTTGAAATGAAATGCATGTTATACTATCTGACATATCGGTGCTCGCACAAAGCAATTACATGGATGGTCGCTCCTCAACAGCTGTAACGACCCAGAATTTTTAGAAATTAAAATTTGAATATTTAAATAATTTTAAATATAAATAAGTGAATTTATAAGTCAAATAAATTTTTATTTGAATTATTGGATTTAATTGGATTATTAAATCGATAATTTAATACGTTAAATTATAGAAATAATTGAAAATTGGGTTAAATATGATTGAAAATGATTTGTAAAATTTTATTTTATCATATGAAAGTTAGAATGATATTTTAGAACTTTTAAAATCAAATTAAAAGTTTATTTGTGAAAATTGAATATTTTAATATTAAAATCGACTAGTGAAAATAGTCAATTTTTGAACAGTCTCAGAATTGAACGAAACCAGTTCCATTGGATCCGTAATAGTTAGTTATTACCGGATTTCAATTTTCGTGTCAATCGGAGTTATCGTTTGATCGTGGCAGCTCGAAACGCATCGATTTATTTTTAATTTTAATTTGGCGAGTAAAAATAGCCATTTTTCAAAAAGTCTCGGATTTCGACGAAACCAGTTTCATCGGATCCGTAATGTGATATTATTGTAAGGTTTCAAATTTCAAGTGGATTGGATTTACCATTTGTCCGGTACAAATTAAAACGCCTAGAAAATCGCTCAAATCGGTTTAATTTAAATTGAGCGTTTATAGCCATAACTCGCACAGATGTCCGAATTAGCTTCCGAAACCTGTTCCATTGTGTCCGGAACGCGGGGTAAACCTTAGGAACGTCAGTTTCGGCGCGTAAATCGGAGTTCGGAATTTACGGATAAATAGTGTTTCGATAAAATTCTATAAATAGGCTCATAATTCACAAATTTGAGAAAATAATCTAAAACCCTAATCTATTACTTCAGCCGCCACCATCAAATTGTATGGCCGAAATTTCATCATCTTCCCTCTCCAATTTCTCAAAATCCATGCATCGATTCAAGAAAGTTTCAACTAGAAACTCGTAGAGGGCTTCGAGCTCTATAATATCAACGGTCATGATCTGAAAAGACTTCACGGATTGGCGGCAAATCGTGGTGGAAGAGGGCCGGTTGCGCACGCAATTCCATGCAAATAGGGGGGCCGAGCTTCAGGTGGTTGAGGCCGTGGGTAGCTTGCGTCGAGAGCTTCGAGATGGGGGTAGTGTGATCGAGTATAGTCGAGAGATGAGGATGCAATATTAAACCCTAACTCAAGCATGATGGGTTCGGCCATATGCATGTTGCCTGGGAGCAAAAATACGTGGGGAAGATGATAGGGGGGGACGGCCCAGATTTGCTTGAGAAGGAATGGACGGTGGATGATGGATGTGGGTTTTAATTTTTAAATTTATGTTATAAAATGTTATATAAATCGTGTAAACTTCAAAACTTGATAACTTTTTCATACGAGGTCGAAAAAATGCAAACTCAGTTGCGTTGGAATCGTATGGACGAGCACTACGCGATGGAGTTGGTTTGGAGTCGTTTGGAGTTAGTGAGAATTTTGGGTAAAATTAAACGCACATTTAATTTTATTCGAAATAAATCGCTAAAACGGAAATTTAAAACCAAGGTGAGAACTTCTCACTCAATCGAATCAGTTTCGATTTTATTTTAAATAGTTAGATTTAAAATATTTGAATGCATGTTTGAATGATGATTAATATCTATTGATTGTTAAAATAGACATTATACGCAGTTAGTAAGCGGATGTTATTTATTAAAAACATATACCGCGAATATTTCATAAACAGTGAAATTGGTATTATATATAGTAGCAATATATATATATTGGCATATGTATATATTGGAGTTATTGATTTCCCGCATTTATTTGTTTAGCGGATGAGACCCTATTGCGCCGTTATTAAGCGGATAATATTTAATAAGAACATATACCACGATAATTTCGTACTGGAGCGAAATTGGTGTTGTGCTAATGTTTGTGGATGCAGGAAAACAGGTTGGAGCGATCCAACTGGATTCCTCAACAGTATTTATTTGATTTCTGATATTTTGATATTTGATTGATTATCATATCGATATATGATATCGTTGTTGTCGTGATTGACTATTTGGTATGTAGCATCATTGGACCAAATTTTGGAATTTTAAAATGATTCATAAAGTGATTTTTGAAAATATACAGTATGTTTGGGAATTGATCCATTTTAAATAAATAAACGTTATAATTTTTAATGTTATAAAAATTATGATTTTTTGAGAAAAATAGTTAAAACTGATTTTTGAGAATATGATGCTAACGATTTTATAAAATAGTTTAATCGGGATTTTAGAATTTATTGTAAAAAGTTTAAATATAGGATTTATAAAATTTAATTATTTTATGAATCAAAATGGTGAAATAATAAAGGAGATTAAATATGTTTTAAAGAATAATATAAATTAATTTATATTAAGAGATTTATAAATGGATATTTATAAACTGAAATATTGACATTATAAAACGAGTTTTTATAAGTGTTGAATGAAGTGAAAATGAATTTCATAAATAAATGAAATTTATAGAATTATAAATGGTGAAGTTATAAATGAAATTTATAAATAGTAAGATTTATAAATTTGTGAAGTTATTAAAAGAATAGTTTTGAATAAATCCTTGAATCTTATAAGTTATAGGATTTATAATTATGAAGTTCAAAGGAACGATTTTTCAAACAAATAAATTATAAGTGTTTAACTTGTAATGTGAACTTTTGGTTTATAATTGAGTAATAAATCGAATAGATTAATAAAGGAGATTTATAAAAAGTTGTTATAAAATAAATAGAAAAGGGATTTATAAACGTTGTTTTATAAATTCGCAAATGACTTATTTTGATAAGTAAATTGTTGAAACCTATAAATGGAGTTATATTCACGTTTTTGAATAGTGAATAATCCTTTGAATTAAAATGAATAAAAGGATGAAATTGGATAATGAAGTATATTCACGTTTTTGAATAGTGAATAACACGTTAAAGAAATTGTTTTGGATTTGGATGTTTTAAATAGAATTAAAACGATCGAACAATGTTTTTTAAATGTGTTGAGATTCGAAACCATAGATTTCAACATTCATTGTTGAAATAGACGTTTTCGAGAAATAGAAGGAAATAATGGACTATAACACTGTTGTTATAGTAAATGATTTCCGAAAGGAAATGTTTTGTATAGTATTGGGATTTATATATCTATTTTAATTTCGAATCCCTATACTAGTGATTTTGGGTTGTTGTAACGATGTTTTACGCAACATTCGTTTTGGCCCAAATAAATATGTTAAGAGAATGATTTCCTTAAAGAATGAAATATATACTTAATTTCGATTGAAGTATATTGAATATTTTCCAAGTGTTGAAAATAAATAAAAATTGTGAATTACTTATGAATAAATAAGTATGGAAATGTTTTTCCAATATAAAGTGAATATTAGAGAATTTATCTTTTTGAAGATAAACTGAAAATGAATATTATAAATCGAATTGAAGTCGTATATTCATTAATACTTTGGAATGTAAATTCACCATTGAATTTATAAAAGAAAGTGGAATTGGTTTAAAAATAAATATTGATTTATTTTTGAAGTATGAAATTATATATCTAGTGAAGATATTTTGGAAAATAAATAATTTGGAAAATTATTTGGAAACTGGTGATGTGTGCATATCCATTGATAGTTCAATAACCGACTATCAATATTTCCCTTTGAATGGGTATTTGATATGATTTGTTTGAATTTGAATGCCACACTTATTTTTGAATAAGCGCTCACTATTCGGGTTAACCGGGAAAGGACCATGGGGTCGTATAACCCATTCTGAATATGTGATACGTCGTTGTGAATTGCATTGAAGATCGGTGTTGAAGACCGAGTATTTGTGAAAGCGATAGGATGACCTATCGGTTGTCTCTGCACTGGGTAGCTCCTGGTATAGAGATCTCCTAAGTGATGGGAAATTCGATCGGGATTGTGAATACCCGGATAGCAAGGGCTTCATAAGAAGTGCCTTCGGTTTTGTTCGAGCCCGGAACAGACTTGTATGGATTGTATGTCTGACATTACAAGTTGAGATATAAAGCAGATTTCTTTCAAATATATTTCTGTTGGTGGCGGAGAATTTATTCTTTTAGCTTAACACCCTTCTCTGAGACCTACGAGCTCAGAGGTTATGTAGCTGAATGTTATCAGTGATATATTCCCAATTTGGTAATGTGACATGCTGAGTGATGCTGAAATGATCATTGTGTTGATTATTTGTGATAGGATCATTTGTTTGATCGTCTATCCTTGTGATCATTGTGTTGATCATTTGTTGACCCAAAGCATGGCTTTTGTATAAAGTATGTTTTTGTGGACGTGACTTCGTCGAGCCTCACACCCCGTGAATGGTCAAAACAGGAAAGATGCAGCAAGGTTATGAGGGGTAGCGCCCTTTAGGATGTGTGCATTTCCTTCTGGAAAAGGGTGGTATCATGGTATGGAGCCCAGATACTTACTCATGTTGAAAACACTTTGTTATGATTGTGTGAATTGATTACGAGCGCTCGGTGAAAAGGTCCCAAAGGACCGGGGGATGGCATATTCGGTCAGTTGTTACTCAGTTAGGAGTAACCCGGCCTTGTGTTGGTAGAGATCCGGTTTGGTTCCCGGGGATGTCCATCCAGAGGCATTCTCATGTGGCAATGGGAAGTTCCTTGGCCTGATCATTCGTTGGAAATCCAAAGAAACAATACGTGACTTGTACGGTTTTAGTTGTAGGACCTATCATTCACTTATGGTGTCGCAACACTGTTTGGATGGTAGCTATAATAGGCATACGATAATGGTCGTATGTTGGCTAAGATTTATATTCTACTTTCGAAATGAATTTTTCTCTACACTAGGCACTAGTAATAATATGAAATGTTCTTTTAAATGCGTATCAAGCATCTTTGACTATCATAAGGAGAAATCTCCTCCGATTCTGCGTTTGCATTGTGTGGGTGTGCGGGAGGCCTTATGGTAGTCTCATTTTTAAAAGCATAGCGAATTGAAATAAAAATATTCCTCTATTTTGATTTTAAAGATAGATAAACTGTTTTGAGTTCTCACACCAGTCACATGACTGACTTGGAGTTTATTGTTTTCCTTCCTAAACTCTGGGTGCCCACCATTTTCCACACGGGCAGTCAAGAGTTAGGTTTATCAGGATATTCTGGATATTCTGGAGTTGCTGGAAGCAAGATGGATGGCATGGCGTATTATTACTTATATAGTATTTCTTTTTCCGCTGTTTGTTTGATATTGTATACTCTGATGATATGATGAAATGAAATGTAATGTAATGTAATAACTGATATAGTTCTTTGTTTAAAGATTATTCATTTATTATTATATGTTGTTCCGCTGCGATTGTGAGATTGTTCTGTTATTCTGCTGTTCTGTTCCGTTCTATTCTCTTTTTCTTCTATTTTAAAATTTTCTGTTTTCTTCTCTATCTTTTCCCTCTATTTTCTCTCTTCTTTCTTCTTCCTTTTTCTTAAATTCTTTTTAAAACCCATAACATTTCGGTATTTCGGCAACGAAAAATCGCAAGCGTTACATTTGGTATCAGAGCATATGGTTAAGCGACAACCATGGTTCTGTTGGGTATTACTCATTAGAGATAAAGTCAGCAGTACTCTAGAATGAGTTTGAGTGTAATAATAGCTATGAGAGCGTATTTGTTAGTGAATATATAAAATTGTTTTATATTGTGATGATTGGTTTGTTGAGTGGTATATAGATTCTGGTTAATACGAGTAATTAACGTTGTTGATAGGGATCTATAAACACTTGAATAGAACAATTTGACATAATATTGTTTTAAATTGGGTAAATGAAATAATTTTACCTTGAGTATATTTTGTATATAAAGAAATTTTTTTCAGAATTATAAAAGTGTATATAAGTTGATTGTTTAGTTGTTTGAATAATCTAAATAAAAGAATAATTGTATAAGCAAATGAATTATAAGAATTGAATTATAATTAAAGTGATTTACAATTGTGAAATAAACTTATATATATAAGAAGTGAAACTATATGAATATGAGTTGTAAGTAATCAAGTGGATTAAATGAATATGAACTTAAGTTATATAAATGAAATTCAACTTTTGTAATTGAATTGAATGAATGGATTAAATGTAAATCAATTAAATGTGAATAGTTGATATGGAATAATGAATGTAAGTGTTAATTCATTAAAATCTAATGTTGTTGGAAGTTGAATAAGTGAATGAAGATCAATTTAATTAAACCAATTGAAAGTGAAGGTGTTAAAACAAATTGTGAATGAATATAAGCAAAAGAATTTGGTTATGTTGAATATACATTGGTTGTAATATGAATGTTGATTGATTGTATATAATTCATTAAGTATTAATGAAATTGAAAGCTATGAAATTGAATTCAAATAGAAAGTAAATAAATTTGAATAGAATTGAATGTGAATTGGATTTAATTAGTGAATGCAAACTAATTAAAATTGAGAATGAATGTTGATAAAATCCAATGTAAATAAATCAAATATGATTTAGAGTGAAAACCCATTTCATTGAATATTAATGAGAATATGAATGAATATTTGTTGGTTATGGATTATAGTTGGTTGATGGTTGAAAATATTGCTATTGAATGCATTACTATGTTGACATATATAGATAGTATGTTGCTATATGTTGTATATTGATACTATTGTCATATATGCATGTTCTCATGTTGTTTGTTGAGTGATTAGTAGGTGCGGATCGCGTTTGCTTCGCATTTGGAGCTCGCTTTTGCGCTATATTAGCCGTATATGCTCGCTAATAAAATATAAGGTACATATCTCGGATTACATACCGTACTTTTACACTTTTTCCCTGCGGGATGCCTCATTACTTGATGAGATGTATATTTGTGATATATATACTGTCATTTTTTTTTTCGGATCGAGCCGCGCAAAGGAGACTATGGCGAATTTTTCCGGAAATTTAAAGAGTTAGAAAAAAATTTGAGAAAGTTGGAAAATTTTGAAAACTATAAACTTTGATTTTGGAATTGAAGTTAAACAATAGTACTTGTTTTTGAAAAGATAACTAAGTATGATTTGAAAACTTAGTAAAGATTTGTAAGAAGTTTAACTATGAATTTTGAGAAAATTAATAAATTCTGTAACTTTTCTTACTTGTAATTTCGAGGACGAAATTCTTTTAAGTGGGGAAGATTGTAACGACCCAGAATTTTTAGAAATTAAAATTTGAATATTTAAATAATTTTAAATATAAATAAGTGAATTTGTAAGTCAAATAAATTTTTATTTGAATTATTGGATTTAATTGGATTATTAAATCGATAATTTAATACGTTAAATTATAGAAATAATTGAAAATTGGGTTAAATATGATTGAAAATAATTTGTAAAATTTTATTTTATCATATGGAAGTTAGAATGATATTTTAGAACTTTTAAAATCAAATTAAAAGTTTATTTGCGAAAATTGAATATTTTAATATTAAAATCGACTAGTGAAAATAGTCAATTTTTGAACAGTCTCAGAATTGAACGAAACCAGTTCCATTGGATCCGTAATAGTTAGTTATTATCGGATTTCAATTTTCGTGTCAATCGGAGTTATCGTTTGATCGTGGCAGCTCGAAACGCATCGATTTATTTTTAATTTTAATTTGGCGAGTAAAAATAGCCATTTTTCAAAAAGTCTCGGATTTCGACGAAACCAGTTTCATCGGATCCGTAATGTGATATTATTGTAAGGTTTCAAATTTCAAGTGGATTGGATTTACCGTTTGTCCGGTACAAATTAAAACGCCTAGAAAATCGCTTAAATCGGTTTAATTTAAATTGAGCGTTTATAGCCATAACTCGCACAGATGTCCGAATAGCTTCCGAAACCTGTTCCATTGTGTCCGGAACGCAGGGTAAACCTTTGGAATGTCAGTTTCGACGCGTAAATCGGAGTTCGGAATTTACGGATAAATAGTGTTTCGATAAAATTCTATAAATAGGCTCATAATTCACAAATTTGAGAAAATAATCTAAAACCCTAATCTATTACTTCAGCCGCCACCATCAAATTGTATGGCCGAAATTTCATCATCTTCCCTCTCCAATTTCTCAAAATCCATGCATCGATTCAAGAAAGTTTCAACTAGAAACTCGTAGAGGGCTTCGAGCTCTATAATATCAACGGTCATGATCTGAAAAGACTTCACGGATTGGCGGCAAATTGTGGTGGAAGAGGGCCGGTTGCGCACGCAATTCCATGCAAATAGGGGGGCCGAGCTTCAGGTGGTTGAGGCCGTGGGTAGCTTGCGTCGAGAGCTTCGAGATGGGGGTAGTGTGATCGAGTATAGTCGAGAGATGAGGATGCAATATTAAACCCTAACTCAAGCATGATGGGTTCGGCCATATGCGTGTTGCCTGGGAGCAAAAATACGTGGGGAAGATGATAGGGGGGGACGGCCCAGATTTGCTTGAGAAGGAATGGATGGTGGATGATGGATGTGGGTTTTAATTTTTAAATTTATGTTATAAAATGTTATATAAATCGTGTAAATTTCAAAACTTGATAACTTTTTCATACGAGGTCGAAAAAATGCAAACTCAGTTGCGTTGGAATCGTACGGACGAGCACTACGCGATGGAGTTGGTTTGGAGTCGTTTGGAGTTAGTGAGAATTTTGGGTAAAATTAAACGCGCGTTTAATTTTATTCGAAATAAATCGCTAAAACGGAAATTTAAAACCAAGGTGAGAACTTCTCACTCAATCGAATCAGTTTCGATTTTATTTTAAATAGTTAGATTTAAAATATTTGAATGCATGTTTGAATGATGATTAATATCTATTGATTGTTAAAATAGACATTATACGCCGTTAGTAAGCGGATGTTATTTATTAAAAACATATACCGCGAATATTTCATAAACAGTGAAATTGGTATTATATATAGTAGCAATATATATATATTGGCATATGTATATATTGGAGTTATTGATTTCCCGCATTTATTTGTTTAGCGGATGAGACCCTATAGCGCCGTTATTAAGCGGATAATATTTAATAAGAACATATACCACGATAATTTCGTACTGGAGCGAAATTGGAATTGTGCTAATGTTTGTGGATGCAGGAAAACAGGTTGGAGCGATCCAACTGGATTCCTCAACAGTATTTATTTGATTTCTGATATTTTGATATTTGATTGATTATCATATCGATATATGATATCGTTGTTGTCGTGATTGACTATTTGGTATGTAGCATCATTGGACCAAATTTTGGAATTTTAAAATGATTCATAAAGTGATTTTTGAAAATATACAGTATGTTTGGGAATTGATCCATTTTAAATAAATAAACGTTATAATTTTTAATGTTATAAAAATTATGATTTTTTGAGAAAAATAGTTAAAACTGATTTTTGAGAATATGATGCTAACGATTTTATAAAATAGTTTAATCGGGATTTTAGAATTTATTGTAAAAAGTTTAAATACAGGATTTATAAAATTTTATTATTTTATGAATCAAAATGGTGAAATAATAAAGGAGATTAAATATGTTTTAAAGAATAATATAAATTAATTTATATTAAGAGATTTATAAATGGATATTTATAAACTGAAATATTGACATTATAAAACGAGTTTTTATAAGTGTTGAATGAAGTGAAAATGAATTTCATAAATAAATGAAATTTATAGAATTATAAATGGTGAAGTTATAAATGAAATTTATAAATAGTAAGATTTATAAATTTGTGAAGTTATTAAAAGAATAGTTTTGAATAAATCCTTGAATCTTATAAGTTATAGGATTTATAATTATGAAGTTCAAAGGAACGATTTTTCAAACAAATAAATTATAAGTGTTTAACTTGTAATGTGAACTTTTGGTTTATAATTGAGTTATAAATCGAATAGATTAATAAAGGAGATTTATAAAAAGTTGTTATAAAATAAATAGAAAAGGGATTTATAAACGTTGTTTTATAAATTCGCAAATGACTTATTTTGATAAGTAAATTGTTGAAACCTATAAATGGAGTTATATTCACGTTTTTGAATAGTGAATAATCCTTTGAATTAAAATGAATAAAAGGATGAAATTGGATAATGAAGTATATTCACGTTTTTGAATAGTGAATAACACGTTAAAGAAATTGTTTTGGATTTGGATGTTTTAAATAGAATTAAAACGATCGAACAATGTTTTTTAAATGTGTTGAGATTCGAAACCATAGATTTCAACATTCATTGTTGAAATAGACGTTTTCGAGAAATAGAAGGAAATAATGGACTATAACACTGTTGTTATAGTAAATGATTTCCGAAAGGAAATGTTTTGTATAGTATTGGGATTTATATATCTATTTTAATTTCGAATCCCTATACTAGTGATTTTGGGTTGTTGTAACGATGTTTTACGCAACATTCGTTTTGGCCCAAATAAATATGTTAAGAGAATGATTTCCTTAAAGAATGAAATATATACTTAATTTCGATTGAAGTATATTGAATATTTTCCAAGTGTTGAAAATAAATAAAAATTGTGAATTACTTATGAATAAATAAGTATGGAAATGTTTTTCCAATATAAAGTGAATATTAGAGAATTTATCTTTTTGAAGATAAACTGAAAATGAATATTATAAATCGAATTGAAGTCGTATATTCATTAATACTTTGGAATGTAAATTCACCATTGAATTTATAAAAGAAAGTGGAATTGGTTTAAAAATAAATATTGATTTATTTTTGAAGTATGAAATTATATATCTAGTGAAGATATTTTGGAAAATAAATAATTTGGAAAATTATTTGGAAACTGGTGATGTGTGCATATCCATTGATAGTTCAATAACCGACTATCAATATTCCCCTTTGAATGGGTATTTGATATGATTTGTTTGAATTTGAATGCCACACTTATTTTTGAATAAGCGCTCACTATTCGGGTTAACCGGGAAAGGACCATGGGGTCGTATAACCCATTCCGAATATGTGATACGTCGTTGTGAATTGCATTGAAGATCGGTGTTGAAGACCGAGTATTTGTGAAAGCGATAGGATGACCTATCGATTGTCTCTGCACTGGGTAGCTCCTGGTATAGAGATCTCCTAAGTGATGGGAAATTCGATCGGGATTGTGAATACCCGGATAGCAAGGGCTTCGTAAGAAGTGCCTTCGGTTTTGTTCGAGCCCGGAACAGACTTGTATGGATTGTATGTCTGACATTACAAGTTGAGATATAAAGCAGATTTCTTTCAAATATATTTCTGTTGGTGGCGGAGAATTTATTCTTTTAGCTTAACACCCTTCTCTGAGACGTACGAGCTCAGAGGTTATGTAGTTGAATGTTATCAGTGATATATTCCCAATTTGGTAATGTGACATGCTGAGTGATGCTGAAATGATCATTGTGTTGATTATTTGTGATAGGATCATTTGTTTGATCGTCTATCCTTGTGATCATTGTGTTGATCATTTGTTGACCCAAAGCATGGCTTTTGTATAAAGTATGTTTTTGTGGACGTGACTTCGTCGAGCCTCACACCCCGTGAATGGTCAAAACAGGAAAGATGCAGCAAGGTTATGAGGGGTAGCGCCCTTTAGGATGTGTGCATTTCCTTCTGGAAAAGGGTGGTATCATGGTATGGAGCCCAGATACTTACTCATGTTGAAAACACTTTGTTATGATTGTGTGAATTGATTACGAGCGCTCGGTGAAAAGGTCCCAAAGGACCGGGGGATGGCATATTCGGTCAGTTGTTACTCAGTTAGGAGTAACCCGGTCTTGTGTTGGTAGAGATCCGGTTTGGTTCTCGGGGATGTCCATCCAGAGGCATTCTCATGTGGCAATGGGAAGTTCCTTGGCCTGATCATTCGTTGGAAATCCAAAGAAACAATACGTGACTTGTACGGTTTTAGTTGTAGGACCTATCATTCACTTATGGTGTCGCAACACTGTTTGGATGGTAGCTATAGTAGGCATACGATAATGGTCATATGTTGGCTAAGATTTATATTCTACTTTCGAAATGAATTTTTCTCTACACTAGGCACTAGTAATAATATGAAATGTTCTTTTAAATGCGTATCAAGCGTCTTTGACTATCATAAGGACAAATCTCCTCCGATTCTGCCTTTGCATTGTGTGGGTGTGCGGGAGGCCTTATGGTAGTCTCATTTTTAAAAGCATAGCGAATTGAAATAAAAATATTCCTCTATTTTGATTTTAAAGATAGATAAACTGTTTTGAGTTCTCACACCAGTCACATGACTGACTTGGAGTTTATTGTTTTCCTTCCTAAACGCTGGGTGCCCACCATTTTCCACACGGGCAGTCAAGAGTTAGGTTTATCAGGATATTCTGGATATTCTGAAGTTGCTGGAAGCAAGATGGATGGCATGGCGTATTATTACTTATATAGTATTTCTTTTTCTGCTGTTTGTTTGATATTGTATACTCTGATGATATGATGAAATGAAATGTAATGTAATGTAATAACTGATATAGTTCTTTGTTTAAAGATTATTCATTTATTATTATATGTTGTTCCGCTGCGATTGTGAGATTGTTCTGTTATTCTGCTGTTCTGTTCCGTTCTATTCTCTTTTTCTTCTATTTTAAAATTTTCTGTTTTCTTCTCTATCTTTTCCCTCTATTTTCTCTCTTCTTTCTTCTTCCTTTTTCTTAAATTCTTTTTAAAACCCATAACATTTCGGTTTTTCGGCAACGAAAAATCGCAAGCGTTACAACAGCCTTATTCTTCGCGCTAGTTGACGGCATTAATTCGTAGTGTCCTTGGTTAGCGTGAGTATAGAGGTGGGGCATCACAGCTTTTACCGTTATGTTAACATATTTGTATGGTATAAATACAAAAAATTCACAACATTACTACGGAATAAATAAATAATAGTTTATTCAGTTTATCTAAATAGTTTTAAGATTATTTGGTTAATTCTATTATATGGTCGTAATGTAGAATATTATAAAGGAATTAAGAGATTTTTTTAGATGGTTGTATGAAATTTCAAATGTAAGTATTTAAAATAAAAATTGTAATGCACAATATGATAAATTTGTTAAGATAAAATGTAAACTGGATTTGTTATCATTGTTTATGTATATACTTTAAGTTTTGTGATTGCTTATATCTCTTTACATTAATGAATTTTTTTAAACAAATTTTGTTAATATAAATATGGTGTACGTGTTAAAATTTTCGTAAATTAGTAAACGATTTAATGAATATTAATTAATTAGATTTATCTAATTAGTTTAAATTTAAGATCACTTAGCTAATTAAAATATATAGAATGAAATATAAAATATTATGAGAAAAATGAGGTATATTTTGTAAATAATTGCGGTAATTTTAAATGTAGGATTTGAAATTAAAAGTAGAATTTACAATGCAATGTATAATTAATTTATTAAGATAAATGAACTGCAAATTATTATTATTTTATTGTTATTATTATATGTGATTTATATATCTTAATGATTAAATGAAAAATTAAATTAACCATTTTGGTAGTTACGAAAGTGGAATACATATTTAAATTGTTGTTCTTTCATATTTATAAAAATATTGATAAATATTAGTTAACTAAATTTATTTAAATAGCTTAAATGTTGGATTACATAGTCAATTTAAATGTATGGAATTAAATATAAAATATTAGATATATATAATCGTAGAAACAATTTTTTAGCTCAAAAAATAATTGTACAAACCTTTGAATATCCATGCCAAAATGTAAACTGATGGGAGATAATTAATACAACAAGTGTTACGGCAAGTGCTTTGCGCTTGTTAACGGCGTGTGATTAGTGCATCAATTATTTTTCTATAAATTGTACATGTTTAACATATTCAAAATAAAATAATTTGCAAAAATATCTAACCATACTTTGTATTGAACATAAGGTATGGTTAGTTTGAGTTATTAATTCTAGGTTACAATATCTAATTTTTTATAGGCTTGTAAATTGTTAAACATGGATCCGGATAGTGTCATATCCGTATCCGAAATCATCCTTGGATATCAAATATTCATATCAGCATATATGGAAGAATATCGAATATTTATCGGATATTCTTCAATTGGTTCACAACTAACGAAGATTACCAAATAAATAAATAAAATTGATTCGCTATTTAGTCATTTCAGGACTAAAAATAAAAAAAATAAAAAAATGATTTGAAAAAGAATTTTAAGCAACAAATATTAGTTTTTTATACATATTAATTTTTTTACCGGTGTAAAATAGTAAATAACAATCATTTTATGTACTAAAATACATAAAAACCCACTATAATCTTTAAAAAACCAACGGATAATTATTGGATGTGATATGGTCATATCTACGTCCGTATCCTTTTTTCGGATATTGGATAATTTTTTATATTTTAGATATGGATACAAAAGGATTTTGGATTTTTTAAGTACTCGTTAATAGCCCTAATTATTTATTAGTTTGAATTTTTCTATTCTTGGTTATCAAATAACGAATTTGTAAAAGAAACTTATTTGTTAGATCATATTTTAAATGATATTAAGTTTGGTAATATGGCATTTTGAATTTATAAAGGAATTAATTTGTTAGATCCTAATTTTAAGCGAAATAAGAATCGGGAATATCTGTCGAAGGGCATTCTGAATTTGTAAAGAAAGCTTATTTGTCGGATCCTATTTTTAAGTGATATTTAGATTTGGTAATATCTATAAATAGGCATTTTTAATAGTTTATGCTGACATCAAAAAATTATGACGCCAAAGATATCACAACTACTATTAAAGATAAGGGTAAAGTGATAATTTGAAAATAAAATATTTAGAAAGAAAATAAGAAGAAAAGAGTATAACTCCAAGAATTAATAAAAGAGTCAGACATCCTTCTACTTTACTAGACCACTCTACGTCATTCATTTTTCTTAGTCTTGTAAATCATGATATAATTCAATAGTCACAAATACAGTTTGGGACTTCTCTCCCATATGTAACTACCATATCCCTTTTCTATGCTTTGGTGCATAATACTTTTAAACCTATTAGAAAGAAAGTCAATGTTCTCTTAAAATTGTTTCAAAATAAACATATAATCATCTTCTCTAATTTTCCATTACTGAATCAATATTCAAAGTAAGAGAAAATATTGTTCAAATCAACCCAGTTGACTAAATACTAATAAATGAATTATCATTCTAACGACAAATAACTTTCCACATTAATTTTAAAACTATTTTTATTAAATGGGTTTACATAAAATTCGAATTAGTAGTAAGGATATTAAAATGATAGGGAGAAAAATGAACATTGAAATAAAATGCATTTAGGTTGAATTTTGGTTTAAAGAGAAGAAGGCAATAGAGACAAACAGAAGCGAGTGTTGGCTCGTGTAATGGCAGCCTTTTCAACCCCCAAATGTCGATACTAATACATTCACGGTATTTATATATCGAACACCCAAGTGCTAGAAAGATAGATTGTTAGGGTAAGAAGAAAAAGCAAAAGAAAAGGAGCAAGAAAGGAAGAACAACACATATGAATTTCACAATGGGACAATAATAAATATTATCAAAATAGTATAAAGGGTTACTCAGGATACAACGTAATGTTCTGAGTTATAATCTAAGTACTATCATCAACCTTGAAAATTATAACTGCCTACCCTCATAATTGTTGATATATACAAACTAGTAGTGTAGCAGAAATAAAATACACAGATAGGCGAGAGCATCTACCTTATCTCCTTGATCTCTAAAGAATATCCAATGAAAAGCGGCCTTAAATAGCTCGAAAGAGAACCTGAGGATTTACGGGAAAAATACAATGCATCATATAACAGAGTGAGAAACTCAAGAGATACGACTCATCATATAACAACCTCTTTTGAGACCAATCAAATCATCAGAATGGTTTTCCTCTCAAAAGAACCAAACCATTTAATAAGTACATATTGCGATATAATAGATAGTGTTTAGGGTGTAGAATATAAATCGAATGGTTGTGCTACTTGCATCTCGTACCATAATATATTAGAAGTACAACTAAACCGCTAAGATGCATTTGCATATAGATTTCAATGGATGTACCCTCAGTACGTCGAGGAAGACCTCCTAAAAATGGTCATAATCTACCTTTCAAAGTGACATATATCTCTATATAAAATACGCCACAATGGTAAACATAATTGGACCACATCCGAACATGTGATGTCAAATATCATTAACTCTCTTTGCAACATCAATAAGAATATCTAAATATGGAGTTGATACACATTTGGGTTAGCTAAACCCACCAACTATGCATCCTACTCTGTTTTCTATTATTTTCGATGGTGAAGTCACGTTCAGCATCTCAATACACAAATCTTCGTCACTAGAACATATCTCAAATCTCTCTGTGGATTCTAGCATCTCAAAACACGAGCTACCATCACTTGAACGGTTCACGAATCTCTCTATGGATTCTAGCAAAAGTTGTCTGAAAATGCTAACTATGCCCTCAATCATCCTCAAGATGGACTCTACCCTTGCTAGCAACTTTTGAAATGCTAATGTTAATCTCTCTCTTGGACTTAACCTTATGATAGACAGTTCATTTCTATAACTTTTCACTCCATAACCGCTCCAGTACACATAACTCATATATCGATTTTGTAGTGGTTACGATTTCGAGTCATCTCATATAAGCATGCACCTTGCTTACCGAACTCTTCAAAACCAAATCGATGAATTATTGGTTAACTTAACTCTGTTCCTTTTAGAAATAAACATACAATGTATAAGGAAGAGATCATCCCTCATCCGGATGGATTTTCTTATCTCTGGTCCTAGAAGAGCATGAGGAGTTTATACTTGGGGTATAACATCACCGAGAGGATAATAATACTGTATAAATCTCCTATTTCTTCTAGATATTTCCAAGACTAATTTTGGTCAAATTCAATAGCAATAAAAACGATCACATATGGACATCAAGTCTCGTATATTTACCGATGTTTCTAATCTTCCCAACTTATGGGCAAAGACCCATATTTTTAACAATTTAAAAATAATGAATTGAATAATTTTTTTGGATATAATTGTTTAGAAATTAAAATTTTATGATTTATTTATGTTAACTTATATTAGAAGATAAGTTTATGACCTTAATTTGAATTCTTGTTAATAACATAGATTGTAATAAGGTAAATGGGTAACATATATTAGAATATAATTTAATGATATTGGTCTGAATATAATTAATAACAGCGATTGGAATAATAAAAGTTAGTATTAATAAAGAATAGAATGAAATTTTTATTAAAGGAGAAAGCATAGGTTTATTTATTTGAAATGTTTATATTTTGTCTTTTGAAACATTATAAAAGCACATATATTTTGGATTGACATATCATCGATTTTTTTCCACTATTCCCTTTTTTACTGCTGTAAAAATCATTCCACTCTTGCCCCTGAAAACCTAAATCTCATTCTCTATATAAACTCTGCTAAATCCCTAAAACCTAATCACATTTTTGAGCCGCTTCCTTCTGTCTAATTTATGGTTGCCATTAAAACCCGAGCCTCCGTTCTTACCTTCTTCTTCAAATCTAGATCTAATCAATTCGGTAGCACTGAATATTATTTGGAAAATATTTAGTAAAATGACCTATATTTAATTCGGTAGTTAAAGTATTTTTATGATTTATTCTTTAATGATTGCTTTAATGGAAACTATTATAAATTATTAAAATACGTAGAAATTTTTTGATACTTTGTTGGAAAATAAAAAATATATTTTAAGAACTTTTATTATAGAAAAATAAAATTCCCCATATTTTTATATTTCAAATAAATTAATTCCAAGGAAAAATGATATAATTTAATTTTTAAAAATAATAGATTGTTCTGGGAAAATCCAAAATTTTCAATGTAATTTTCCTCATGCATGGTAATGGAGTTTTGTTTTAGAAATTGAATTGAATTTTATTTTGTTATATTAAATAAAATGATTTTGAAGGAAAAGGCCATATTTTGAATTTTATAAATAAAAACCGTTTTTAGAAAAATCTGAGATTTCTACTATATTTTTCGGATGTAAAATAAACTTTTCATGTTTAGAACTTTTTAAATTCCCAACTGATTTTGCTATAAAAATTAAATTGGACAAAGCAACACCCTTTATAAACAAACGATTGGCTGTTAAAGAGACTGGGGAAAACAGTGGCGTACTCTCTATAAGTTACCAGAATCACTTTAATAACCATGCATATAGAGGATGTTTCCTGAATATAGAGGTTGAATCGACGAATATTTTATGGGAATGAAGTTAGAGAACGATGATGGATGACACTGACACTTGTGTCAATTTGAAATGACAAAAACAGGTCTAACCAAGGGGTTAGCTACCTTTAGCAAACATCTTTCCTTCGTATTGGTATCCCGATTTTTGAACTTGATGGGTGCACCTTGATTTTGGATGATGAATGCAGTCGGCATTTAGGGGTTACGACCATTCGAAAAGGGTAAACTAGTAGAATCCTATCTTGGGCATGGCCTCATGTGTCTTGTCATACGATTATCCCTATGTGAGACCATCACCACTTTGTTTTAGTATAGGACCTATAGGGAACTCACTAGCTGCTGACATTACTGGTTGTGTTACAGGACCTACATAGACTATATGCTTAAAAATGTGTTAATGGGGACCAATGTAAAGCCTTATTGGTATTTTTATATTTACATTATGGATAGACATTACATATATATTGTATCTTTCTACATATAGATAGTTTAATGGATCCAAAAGATGAAAAATCTCGTAACATCTCTTAAGTTATTGCACCATTATTGCTTGATTTGAATTTATTTACATAAGAATGTTTAGTTCTGACTAGAGTGTATTTTTTTACGCTTGGGTCAGCCTGAGTTGTTTTAGTGTTTTGAAGACGTTTGATTTTTGAAGATGAAGATGGAGTATGGTAGACCATATTTACAATTATTATTCTGATGCATTATTTTGTTATGTTTGCTAAATGTAAAACTCTGATTTTATTGTAAATGAAATCAAATATATATTGTAAAATAGCTTCATGAATTGTTTATGTAATTATTATATTTTGTCATTCCGTTGTGAGATTTTATGTATTATTCTCTTCTCTTCTTTGACTCTTATTATAAAACCCCATTGATAATCTGTCTTTTGGATTATTTGAGTTAGATATATGTGGTTTATAGCTGACTTGAATCATTCGAAATGGCTGATAGTCACAACTGGTATCAAAGCTTTTTGTTTAAGCGAACACCTATGCATGTTGGGGGTAAACTCATTAAGAGATAGGGTAATGGAATGTCCCATTATGAGTTGAGTGTATTATATATATAAGACCGTACTTGATATTTCTTATATAATATTTTAAAAGTTATTAATAATTTTAAAATGATTTCTATATATAAGATTTGTAAATATTTTGAAATATAAAGAAGAAATATTTCTTTCTGAAAATAGCTAAATGAAAAATAGTTACCTTTTACATATTTAGTTGATATATACAAACAGAAAGTGTGAACTTAAAAATAAAAATAAAGTGGAAACTTAAAAGAATGTAAAATTAAATGTGCAAATTAAAAAAAACATAATCAAAGTTTAACCTAAGTAAGGTTGAAATATATGTTAAGAAAAACCTAGTAAACCTATATTTTGTTGACATTACTTTGTATGATTTCTTATTGCATTGTAAGCTAATTTTATCTCGAATAAAAAATTAGTATTTATAATAGGAAATGTTTTATAAAAGGTGATTTTATATAGGTAGTATTTATGAAATAAAACTTTAAATAAAGAGAATTTTGAAAATATATATAGTAGTAAATATTTATAAGTACAAATATTTTTAAAGGGAAATTGCTTTGAATAGTTCAGGAAACATCTTGATTGGTTTTATGGTAATCTCAATAATCTTTTAAGTGATGATTAGATAATTTCCTAGGCAAACATTGTAGAGCACCTAGTAAATTATTCTCATTTTCATGGTACGATAACAAGTTTGAATTCGAGTGAACCTAAACCAAGTGATAGTAGACAGTTGATAAAACTATATTTTTTTCTTTTCAATATATAGTAATATTTAAATAAAACCCAAGTATATAATTCTAAAAGCTATTAAAAAGAAACTGAAAAAAGGTATTTTGACATAATGTGTTTTAGTTGTACAAAATTTTGATATAAGTTATGTAAATTCTCATTTATGAAGACTAATTTAAACCGAACTTAAAATATATTAAATTGAACGAGAAGGTTTGAATAAACATTTCCTTATTTAAACCATGTCTTCGTTTTACATATAAATTGTATAAACTATTAGATTCTATTGGGCCTTCGTTTGGATTTTAAAAAAACTGATATTCCGTATATACTCTTAGGATATAGTAAAGTATTATACGTGCTTAAACTTAAGTTATATTTATGAAATGTTTTCACAAATTATTTTATTAGTAAAAGAGATACTTTTTGTATAAATAAATGAAAAAATGTTGTGGTTAAGATTGAATGAATAAGTTAGCCTATAGGGATAAGTGTCGTAAGTTGAACCTGAATACACATGACACCCTTGATAAACAGTTTGAGTATATAGTTTCTAGGTGATACACTAGTCTGAACTAGGTATTTTCACTAGCTTCTCATCGGCAAGTAATTGAAGCAAATTTTTTAGTTAATACTGATGTTTTCTATCTTAGTTACAACTATGTAAGGTAAGCAGTAATATCAAATTAAGGAATCGAATCAAAGTCCACACTAGAGAAGTTAAGTGATCTATACTAGTTTGGATAAGAAATGTATGTATTCGAGCAAGTGATAGGAACAAATATTGTGAACTGATGATCCAGGCACATCGTATGGCTTAAGAAATTATTAAGGTGTTTTTTAGGGAAATTTAAGGAATAACTGATAAAATTTGTTGTGAGATAGCTTAGGCAATCTTCTAAGTAATAATCAAAGACTGATGAGCGTAATGATATGCTTAGGAAGTTATCTCTATCTTTGAGCAATCCAGTAGATTGTGAATATGAACAAAAGAACAAATGTTAAGTTTTGATTTGCCATTAATTATCTTGAATAATTTTAAATGTTGATTTGTTTCATTGTTGATTAATTGTGATGAAATTCCGGGTCATTATGTCCTTCTCTTCTCTTAAAAGAATTTTGCCTAAATTTTCAAACAATGGATTTAATAAATTAAATAGCCATCTTTCTAAATATAAGTAATGTGTTAATAATTAGTTTCAAATATTTTACATGTATTTATAATGATGTGTGGGGTGAATATTTAAATAGTATTTATAAATGAGATTTATCTTACATGAAGTAAGGAATTTTACAAAAGAATTTTGTAAAGTATTCAAATTTTGAAGATTATTGATTTTGGCATAAATGAGATCTACGTAAGTTTCTTTAAGTACAAAATTTAGAGATGTTATATTAAAGAGTTATATATAAAAAAATCCGTTTTTAAATTTTATGGCACTGAAGAAATGATTTGGAAGTTATTATTTATAGTATGATATGTTTGGAAAAAAAAATATCTATTTTTGAAAGAAGAGGATTTTGAAGTATGTGCTTGATTAGTTTTTTTTTCAAGTATTTCATTAGGTGTTAAATCTTGTCTACCAAGTATTTAGAGATTTAAGGCATGCATCTGGCTAAAATACGGACTAAATTCTAAAAGAACAAGGACAAATGTAGGATTCCTCAAGGGATGGTTAATATTAAAAGATCTTACTTTTTTCGTTTGAAAATAATTCTGCTAATGACTGCAGCATCATCAGCATTCATTTTTAGGTCTCAAAAGTGATAATGGTTTAATAAACTGTTAAGATATCAAGCATATATGAAAGTATTGTGAAAGGTATTTTAAAACAAGTTTTGATTAATTTCAATTTTATAGTAAAACTAAGTTAGAAGTTTAAACAATTTATAAGTTGATTATTTTGGTAAAATATATCAAAATTCTAGACTCTTTTCTCTTTTATTTTCGAGGACAAAACGTTTTGAGTGGCGAAGATTGTAACGACCCGTATTTTTAATAATTTAAAAATAATGAATTGAATAAAAATTTTGGATAAAATTGTTCAGAAATTAAAATTTTAAAATTTATTTATGTTAACTTATATTAGAAGATCAGTTTATGACCTTACTTTGAATTCTTATTAATAACACAGTTACGATCATATAATAGAATATAATTTAATGATATTGGTCTACATGTAATTAATAACAGGGATTAGAATAATAAATGTTAATTTCAATAAAGAATAGAATGAATGTTCTACTAATGTAGAAACACAAGTTTATTTATTTGAAATGTATATTTTTTTTTCTTTGGAAACATTTAAAAAACATATATATTATATTGACATATCATTGATTCTCTTCCCTTTTATTCCATTTTTTTGACTATTGTAAAAATCGTTCCATTTTTGTCCCTGAAAACCTAAATCTCATTCTCTATATAATCTCTGCTAAATTACCAAAACCAAATCACATCTTTAAGCTGCCACCTTCTTCTTTAATTCGCGACTGCCATTAAAACCCTAGCCCTCGTTCTAACATTCTTCTTCAAATCTGGGTCTAATCAAACTTATTTATCTCCTTCAAATCTTCTAACAAATTTTTCTACCTCTTTCAAAACCTTCTAAAGAAAAAAAGGAAGCAAATCAAAGTAAAGAAAAGAGAAAGAGAAGCAGATCAACAAACTAGACAAAGGAAGGGAGTAGCGGATCCAAACCTAATTAGAAGAAAAAAGGTGATTTTTTTAATTCAAGATCTATATTTTTCTTATGCAATTTATTTTAAATCTAGTTTGATTGAATTGAATGTTGTTGTTAAATTTTGATAATTTAATTGAATCTGAAATAAATGTTGACATTTTTCTATTGAAATTAAATCTGAATTGAATATTGTGTCATATTATTGAAATATTGGATTTGAATTTAACGTTGACATATAGTAATGAATTGAAATGAATTTAATGAAAATGACTTGAAATCTCCGTGTCTGGAATAAATAGTTGAATTCAAAATTTTACGATAAAAATAAAGTTGGAATGAAAGTTCAATGAAAATAAGATAGTATTTTCATTGTTTGGAAATTCTATATGAAATTTATATTGATTGGAGATCAGAAATGAATTGAATTAAATATTGGTTGATATGGTTGAATGGTAGTATGAATGTTTGGTGATGATTTTAAATTTACTATCTCATGCTACTCCAAATTATTGATTATTATGACACCCTATTGACACTGTATTACACCCTATCATCATGGACTGTTTATGGAAGTTATGTAAATTAACTATATTACTACATAGTGAAATTTGAATACCTTTGACATTTAGTATTTTAAAAAAATGATTCAAAACTGAAATTTTACTGTTTTGGTCATAGATCGAAAATCTAATATTTAACACTGTTTGGTCCTTATTTAAAAAAAAAATCACAAATGAAATTGTTTAATTCTAAATTTTGATATTTAAAATAAATGATATTTTGAATAGGATAGTCTAAAATTGGGTAGGAAGTTTATATGTAGGATTTTCAGAATAGATTATTTATTAAATTTGAATAAATAGGCGTTTTGTAAAATAGTGTCATTTTAACTTGAATTTTTTTTTGTTATTTCACCTCTACAAAAGAAAAATATTTTGTAAAGAAATCTATACCAAATTCTATAATTTAATAATTTCTATATTTTATTATTTGAAAATAGGATTTTGTAAATTTGAAATTTGGTAAAAACATCAAATGACCTAAATATTTTTCTCTGGCACATACGTATTATTTGGAAAATATTTTGTAAAGGGACCTATATTCGATTCGATAGTTAAAGTATCGCTATTATTTATTCTTTAAAGATTGCTTTTATGGAAATTATGGAAATTAGTATAAATTATTAAAATAGGTGGAATTTTTTGATACTTTGCTGGAAAATGAAGAAAATTATTTTAAGAACTTTTATTATAGAAAAATAAATTTTTCCATATTTTATATTCTAAATAAATCAATTCCAAGGAAAAACAATATACTTTGATTTTTTAAAATAATCAATTGTTTCAGGAAATTCCAAAATTTTTATTGTAATTTCCTGATGCTCGTTAAAGAACTTTTGTTTCAGAAATTGAATTTTATTTTATATTTTAGTATATTAAATAATTTCATTTCGAGGAAAAATCCATATTTTGAATTTTATAAATAATAATTGTTTTCAGAAAAATTTGAGATTTTTATTATAGTTTCTTGATGTAAAATGAAGAACTTATCATGTTTAGAACTGTCTGAAATTCCCAACTTATTGTGCTGTAAAAGTTAAATTGGACAAAACAACACCCTTTATAAACGAAAGATTGGTTGTTAAAGAGACCGGCACCGAAAAATGGCGTACTCTCTGTCATTTACCAAAACCTACTTTTCCGAACATATAGATAGATTCACACACACACACTTTTAAAATACTTATAAATAAGTTTTAAATACCTGTAAAAAATATTATGTAAAATAACTATTTAGAAATTATTAGAAAAACCATTTTTAATTAAATGTTACCAAAATCACCTTTTACTTTAAAATTCTTATATAATTATTAAATATAGATTTAAAATTGAAACCACTTTTAAAATACTCTAAAATTGCAATGAATCATTCATAAAAAGGTCTCATAAAAATAATAAATTTAACTATCATTTTAAACTCATATAAATCACCAAAATTTGTTAAAAACCACATTATAATAGCCAGTGCCGTAGAAACTCTAAACTGCTGTCGTAGGTCAAAAAATGTTGTTGCTAGGTGCCGTAAAAGATACCTAGACAGAGAATACTTAAAAATGCTTAAAAACGTTGATTTGTTTCCTCAACCCAAACAATTATTTTAAACTTCTTTTTTACAGTAACTATTATACTTAGAGTAATTAATAATCATGCAAAGAAGCCCCAAAGGATATCTTTCAAAACCATATTAAAAATTCCCAAAAACAAGGCATGTAGATGTTCCATATCACGACCTTTCTTTCCTTCTAACTTTTAAAACTTTGTTCCATGAGTTCTACAATTTTCCAAAACCTTTCCCTTCCTGTCACATACACTATTGTAAGTTTTTAGTGTTACCGAAATATATTCACAACGTTTTCACAAATAACCATTTTAAACAAGTTAAAAACAAGGCATTTCAAAGTGCACTTATAACGACTCTTTCATTCCAAAATTTTGTACATACATTTCCACATCACATACAACTGAATCAAACATGTAAAAATCCACCTTTCTTACTTCGAAAGACGAACCATTTGTGTCAGGACCCGATTCTTCATCTTCCGAAAATTCAACATCGATACTCACTTTATCGACTGCCGAGAACGACGGAAAATCGAACACTGAGGGTTTAAGAAAAAGGAAAAGGGAGAAGAAGAGAAGAAGAGATAAGAAGGTAGAAAATAGAGAGATAGAGAGGAAAGAAAATAGAAAATAGAACGGAACAGAACACAACAGAACAACATCAGAATCTCATAATTCGCAGCGGAACAACATATAATAATAAATGAATAATCTTTAAACAAAGAACTATATCAGTTATTACATTACATCACCTTTCATTACATCATATCATCAGAGTGTACAACAACAACAACAATGCCGCGGAAAAGAAATACTATATAACTAGTAATACGTCATGCCATCCAGCTTGCCTCCAGCAACTCCAGAATATCCAGAATATCCTGATAAACCTAACTCTTAACTGCCCGTGTGGAAATTGGTGGGCACCCAGAGTTTAGGAAGGAAAACAATAAACTCCGAGTCAGTCATGTGACTGGTGTGAGAACTCAAAACAGTTTATTTATCTTTAAAATCAAAATAGAAGAATATTTTTAAAGTCAATTCGCAATGCTTTTAAAAATGAGACTACCATAAGGCCTCCCGCACACACACACATGCAAACGCAGAATCGGAGGAGATTTCTCCTTATGATAGTCAAAGATGCTTGATACGCATTAAAAGAACATTTGATATTATTACTAGTGTATAGTGTAGGAGAAATTTATTTCGAAAGTAGAATATGAATCTTAGCCAGCATAGACATTTCGAACTATGCCTACTATAGCTAACTATGTTCAATAGCAGGTTACCGCCACATTCCATAGCAGGTTATACAACTAAAACCGTACAAGTCTCGTATTGTTTCTTTGGATTTCCAACGAATGATCAGGCCAAGGAACTTCCCATTGCCACATGAGAATGCCTCTGGATGGACATCCCCGAGAACCAAACCGGATCTCTACCAACACAAGGCCGGGTTACCCCTAACTGAGTAGCAACTGACCGAATATGCCATACCTCGGTCCTTTGGGACCTTTCACCGAGCGCTCGCAATCAATTCACACAATCATAAAGTGTTTTCAACATGAGTAAGTATCTGGGCTCCATACCATGACACCACCCTTTTCCGGAAGGAAATGCACATATCCTAAAGGGCGCTACCCCTCATAACCTTGCTGCATCTTTCCTGTTTTGACCATTCACGGGGTGTGAGGCTCGACAAAGTCACGTCCACAAAAACATACTTTATACAAAAGCCATGCTTTGGGTCAACAAATGATCATAGAAATGATCACCAGGATAGACGATCAAATAAACGATCCTATCACAAATAATCAACACAATGATCATTTACAGCAACACTCAGCATGTCACATTACCAAATTAGGAATATATCGCTGATAACATTCAACTACATAACCTTTGAGCTCGTACGTCTCAGAGAAGGGTGTTAAGCTAAAAGAATAAATTCTCCGCCACCAATAGAAAAATATTTGAAATAAATCTGCTTTATATCTCAATTTGTAATGTCAGACATACAATCCATACAAGTCTGTTCCGGGCTCGAACAAAACAGAAGGCACTTACAAAGAAGTCCTTGCAATCCGGATAATCTCTAATCACATCCGGACTTCCCATCACATAGGGAGTCTCTATACCGTAGCTACTCGGTGCAAAGACAATCGACGAGTTGTCCTTTCGCTTTCAAAAAGATCCGGTCTTCAACACCGGTCTTCAAATGCAATTCATAACGACATATCACATATTCGGAATGGGTTATACGACCCCATGGTCCTTTCCCGGTTAACCCGAATAGTGAGCGCTTATTCAAAAATAAGTGTGGCATTCAAATTCAAGCAAATCACAATAAATACCCATTCAAAGGTAAATATTGATAGTCGGTTATTGAACTATCAATGGATATGCACACATCACCAGATTCCAAATAATTTTCCAAATTATTTATTTTCCAAAATATCTTTACAAGATATATTATTTCAATATGTCAAAAATAAATCAATATTTATTTTTAGACAAATTCCCCTTTCCTTTATAAATTCCATAGTGAATTTATATTCCAAAATATCTATGAATATACGATTTCAATTATTCATTTCAATTTATCTTCAAAAAGATAAATTCTCTAAAATATTCACTTTATATTGGAAAACATTTCCATACTTATTTATTCATAAGTAATTCACAGATTTTATTTATTTTCAACACTTGGAAAATATTCAATATACTTAAATCGAGATTAAGTATATATTTCATTCTTTAAGGAAATCATTCTCTTAAACATATTTATTTGGGCCAAAACGAATGTTGCGTAAAACATCGTTACGACAACCCAAAATCACTAGTATAGGGATTTGAAATTAAAATAGATATATAAATCCCAATACTATACAAAACATTTCCTTTCGGAAGTCATTTACTATAACAACAGTGTTATAGTCCACCATTTCCTTCTATTTCTCGAAAACGTCTATTCCAACAATGAATGTTGAAATCTATGGTTTCGAATCTCAACACATTTTAAAACATCGTTAGATCGTTTTAATTCTATTTAAAACATCACATCTAAAACATTCTCTTTAACATATTATTCACTATTCAAAAACATGAATATACTATGTTAACAAATTTCATCCTTTTATTCATTTTATTTCAAAGGATTATTCACAGTCAAAAATGTGAATATAACTCCATTAATAGGTTTCAACAATTTACTTATCAAAATAAGTCGTTTGCGAATTTATAAAACAACGTTTCCAAATTCCATTCACTCCTTTATTTACCTATTCAATTCATAACTCAATTATATATCAAACGTTCATATTATAAGTCAAATGCTTATAAAACGATTATTCTACAAAATCGTTCTTTTAAAGACTTTCCAAATCATAAATCTTATAACTTATAAGATTCATTTATTTAACCAAATCTATTCTTCAAATAACTTCACAAATTTATAAATCTTACTATTTATAAATTTCATTTATAACTTCACCATTTATAATTCTATAAATTTCATTCATTTATGAAATTCATTTTCACTTCATTCAAACACTTATAAAAACTCGTTTTATAATGTCAATATTTCAATTTATAAATATCCATTTATAAATCTCTTAATATAAATCAATTTATATCATTCTTTAAAACGTCTTTAATCTCCTTTATTATTTCACCATTTTGATTCATAAAATAATTAAATTTTATAATCCTATATTTAAACTTTTCACAATAAATTCAAATTTTCCAATTTAAACCATTTTATAAAATTATTAACCCCATAATTTCAAAAATCAACTTTTAACTATATTTCTCAAAAATCATAATTTTTATAACATTAAAAATCATAACGTTATTTATTTATAATGGATCGATTCCAAAAATAAAGTATATTTTCAAAAATCACTTTAAAAATCATTTTAAAATCCCAAAATCTGGGTCCAATGATGCTACACACCAAATAGTCGATCACGACTACAACGATGTCATATATCGATATGATAATCCATCAAATATCAAAATATCTGAAATCAAATAAAAACTGTTGAGGAATCCAGTTGGATCCCTCCAACCTGTTTTCCTGCATCCACAAACATTAGCACAATACCAATTCCGCTCCAGTACGAAATTATCGCGGTAATGTTTTTATTAATTATTATCCGCTTAATAGAAGGCGCAATAGGGTCTTATCCGCTAAACAAATGCGGGAAATCAATAACTCCAATATATACATATGCCAATATATATATATTGCTATTATATATAATACCAATTTCACTGTTTATGAAATATTCGCGGTATATGTTTTTAATAAACAACATCCGCTTACTAACGGCGTATAATGTCTATTTTAACAATCAATAGATATCAATCATCATTCAAACATGCATTAAAATATTTTAAATCTAACTATTTAAAATAAAATCGAAACTGATTCGATTGAGTGAGAAGTTCTCACCTTGATTTTATTTCCGTTTTTATCGATTTATTTCGAATAAAATTAAACGGACGTTTAATTTTACACGAAATTTTCACTAACTCCAAACGACTCCAATCCAACTCCATCACGTAGTGCTCGTCGATACGATTCCAACGCAACTGGTTTCGCGCGTTTTCGACCTCGTATGAAAAAGTTATCAATTTATGAAGTTTGTACACGATTTAAACTAAAATTTACAACATATATTTAAAAAAATTTAACCTAAACAATTTACAGCCTTTGGATCCATCATTCCCCATCGTGACCACACGTTAGCTTCCATCTCCCTCATGTTCATTTTGCACGCGCGTATAGGCACAACATGGCCGAACCCAACTCAAACAATTAGGGTTTTATATTGCAACCTCCTCGCTCGAGTAAACTTCATCACACTACCCTCATTCGAACGCCTCCCACATGCTGTACACTCGGCCCAAATGCGGTCACGTGCGGCCCCCCCATCTGCACGCAGTTCGAGGCCGAACTAGCGACTTTTAACCCAATTTTGCCGTCGATCTACTCAAAGAAAACCCATCACAGCCGTTCAACTTGAAGCTCTCATCTCACTCTTCAATTTTGTAGTTGAAAGATTCTTCAATCGATGCTTGGATCGAAAGATTTTTGAGGAGGAAGGGGAGACAATTCTGGCCGTTCATAACATATGGAGGCGGCTAGGGTTTCATATTTTTTTTTTTAATTTTTTTGTGATGGCATATGGTCTATTTATAGAGAATTTTTGAACACTATTCATCCGGGAATTCCGAACTCCGATTTACGCGCTGAAACTGACGTTCCTAGGGTTTATCCCGCGTTTCGGACACAATGGAACATGTTTCGAAAGCTAATTCGGACATCTGTGCGAGTTATGGCAATAAACGTTCAATTTAAATTAAACCGATTTAAATCGATTTCTATGCGTTTTAATTTGTACCGGACAAACGGTAAATCCAATTGACACGAAATTTGAAACCTTAAAATAATATCACATTACGGATCCGATGAAATTGGTTTCGTCGAAATCCGAGACTTTTTGAAAAATGGCTATTTTAACTCGCCAAATTAAAATTAAAAATAAATCGATGCGTTTCGAGCTGCCACGATCAAACGATAACTCCGATTGCTACGAAAATTGAAATCCGGTAATAATAAACTATTACAGATCCAATGGAACTGGTTTCGTTCAATTCTGAGACTGTTCAAAAATTGACTATTTTCACTAGTCGATTTAAATATTAAAATATTCAATTTTCACAAATTAACTTTTAATTTGATTTTAAAAGTTCTAAAATATCATTCTAACTTCAATATGATAAAATAAAATTTTACAAATCATTTTCAATCATATTTAACCCAATTTTCAATTATTTCCATAATTTAACATATTAAATTATCGATTTAATTATCCAATTAAATCCAATAATTCAAATAAAAATTTATTTGACTTATAAATTCACTTATTAATATTTAAAATTAATTAAATATTCAAATTTTAATTAATAAAAATTCTGGGTCGTTACAATTTGGGATAAAAAGAAATAAGAAAGATATGAAGAAAAACTAATCAGCATAGAATCTCACAACGCAACTGGATAATATATAATAGATAACATAAGATCATACAGAGTTATTACCATAATAATATTATATCAGAGTTATAATAGTACAAGTTCCAAACTAGGACAGTTGTATCTGCCTATCCTTATATCAAAAACACAAATTATACACATGCACAGCGGTGTAAGATACATAACTAGCTAACGATGAAGCCATATGCTCCAAGCTCCTCCCAAAGCATCCGTGAGAAACCTGGTTCACTTGGCAACTCATAAAAATTTGAGTACCCAAAAGTTTTAGGGAAAAAAATAGAAATCTAGGTCAGACAAAGGTTTGGTGTGAGTAAACTCAAACAACTGAATTATATATATATATATATATATAATTCTTTCAAAATCGAAGGTATCTCGTAAGACCATGCCACATATAAACATGAATAGGTTTTTACCTTACGATAACCAAAACACTTATCCATATAAAAATCCAGTGATATTATACTAGTGTCTAGGGTTTTAAGTAAAATATAAAAGATAGCTTAAATTGTTGCATTAATTAAACTCTAGTGTACATAAGTGTACAATTGAAACCGAAGGCACTTATTGGAAAATGGGTTTCCATACAGTGACAAAGCTACTGGGGTACCGTCTATCATAGTACACCTCTAGATAAAGTGTACCGAGGTCAACAAGAACGTCTTGCACCCTTGCTCATAGGACCGGTCTACCCCTTACTGGATTGTACTGAATAAGATCACACCGTGGTTGGGATCGACAACCGCACTACGTCCCAAAATAATAATACATAATTATAAGTATCTATCTTAATTAGTGACTATCACATCCTAATGGAAGCGATCCACATAGCCCAACTGCATATCTCATGTTTTAGTCAACCCTAGTTGATGAGGCTTGAGGCTAATATAAAATCATCATTCTTACTTGAAATGCTAAAACTACCATCCAGGCGACGCAAATGTTAGCATTTGCCCATACAAGTCGTTTAGGAGATGAACGAACCGAAGACATTACTTCTACTATACCCATTTCTGAATCACCCTCAAGATTAGTAACAAGTATCCCTTGTAATCTAATGATCTTCATCTTCAGATTCTCTCACTTAGGTGTTACCTAATTGAATGCTTACGTTGGTTCGAAGTGGTTTTCGGATGACATCTGCTATACTATCCCAGTCCCTCCGTACCAACATTCGATAATTTTTTTAAGGTCAAGTTATCAATAGAGGACAACTCCACTATCTGGGTATAAACATTTGCATATGGAAATATCTTCCATATACTTAAGTTATCATGACTCGCTCATCGAAATTAACTCCCTTGTGTTCATCACATTTCTAAAATTCGGCATTTATGCGATACATAAGATGACTTACTTTCAATAAAATGTGTCAACATTTTATTATACTACTCTTATTTGTTTGGCTACTTAATGGCACAGACAAGAGATCCCTTGTTTTAAAATCAATTTAACTATAAAAGAGAGTCGGCTAAAAATAATTGATTTATTTCAAAGTTAAACCTTTATTAAATCATAGTTAAATCTTAACTTAAAAACTAATTATATCTTAATTAACGCTAATTAAAATGTTAATTAAACTTAATTAATCTATGATTATATCTTAATCCAACCTAATTAGATTAATTAATTAAACCCTTAATTAGTAGTTAATTATTCATTAACCCTAATTAAATAATAATTAATTTAATAACTACATTTAATTACTAAAATTATATCTTAGTTAACTTTTTAATTAATTATCATTAATTAAAAACTTCCTAAATTAATTAATTAACATTAATTACCTTTGAATAATTATATACTAATGACAAAACTTAATTATAATTAATTAATAATATATTTAATTTAATAATTAATTAATTATAAACTCATAATTAATTCCCAAAATAATTAACTTTTGAACTTAGTTAGTATTTGAAAATGATTTCAAAACTATTTTAAAAAAAATCATTTTAAAAATCTAAACACTAACTTTTTCTGAACTGTATTCATAGCGACTATCACTATGAATACAGCTTGTTAAAGTTAGATCTAGTTTAGATCTTACCTAAAACTCAACTTCTAACTTTATTCCCACTTTACTTTCTTTTGACAACATAAGGAAAGGTTTTACTTTGAAAAACTAAATAAAGTTTAAATCTTTGAATCTTTTAATAACTGGAAACTAAAACCAAGTTTTGATTCTTTCCAAGTGATCTCAAGTCACACTAGTATAGAAAGATGCTAACTTTCATAACACATATCCAAACAACCAAGCTTACACATACAAATTTATAATAGCATCACTTAAGAGCAAAATAACAACTTTACAACCAAACTTATATTTTTAGACTACATTTATCAAGTCTAATTCAAATCAAAACTCGTATTACACGCACACGTATATATATCCAAAACAACATGGATCTACAACCAAACACCAATATATTACACAAATAAACATTGCAAACATAAAGGTATAATCTTTCCAAAAATCAAAATGTTTACTCACCAAAAATCTTTTCAAAATCCTTTTATACTTTTTAAAATCATAGAACTTTGAAAATTCTTTGGCAAAAAGTGATGTTTTTTTTCAACATCAAGCAAGCAAATGGGCTCGGCCTATGCAGTATTAGGCACGGCCACTATGAAGAGGGCTCGGCTAACATGGAGGAAGGTGGGTATGGACTTGTTTAACTAAGAGGTGTTAAAGGAGAAAGAAGGGAAGTGTTTTTAAGCCAATTTAAAAGTTTAAAAGCAAAAAGGAGATGGTCTTGGATTTTAAAATTTTGAAGGAAGCCTCTGAAGTGAGTTTACAAGCTTTAAAAGAAAATAAATTTTTGAAATTTTTATTGAAAAATGAGAATGGAAGGAGAGAGAAAAATGAAATTTATTTTTATAGAAAGAATGAAATGAAATTACCTTTCTACCCCCAAGTACCCTTGCCCTCCACTAGTATTATGCCACCTCATCAACCTTATCTCTTCCACATGTTCATATGCATTACCTAAAGGTTCATCCCTTTTATCCAACATGTTGTAACGATCTAGAATTTTGGTTATTCGAAATTGGAATATTTAACTGATTTTAAATATTTGAAAGTTAATTTTATAAATTTAATTACTTGAATTTCAAATATAACGACTTATTGGGTAATTTAATTATGGAATTTAATAATTGAAATTGGTTAAATAGTGGAATCTTGAGTTTTAAGCTAGATAAACATAATTTCGAGGGCTTATTAAATTTCTATTAATAAGAAGGAAGATAATAAAAAAATTTAATTGGATTTAAAGGTGATTTGCTCAATTTTGTAAATAACTCGTTTTAATTAACAAGTAAAAATAGCTTTCTGGGGCACAGTCTCGGAAAGCTTTATGGGGCACAGTCTCGGAATTCGACGAAACCAGTGTTATTGGATTTATAATAATGCATCATTGCCGAATTTCAAATTTCGTAGCATTTGGAGTTATCGTTTGGTCGTAGGGGATAGAAACGCGTTGAAATTAATATTGAAAATTTAATATAATAGCTGGGTTCAGAAAGCTATATTCTCCATACAATCGAATTAGGCCTTAAAACTGGCTCCATTGCGTTCGAAATAGAGGTATAATATTAGGAACGCCAGGTGGCGCTCCTCGATAGTGGTTCAAAATTAATATTAAGATATTTGTGAAATTTTAAATAATTTATTTTCGTCGATTTGGCTAAGCAGCCCATATTCTTTCATTTAAGGCTACCCTCTACCCTACGTTCAACCACCCTATGCTAACTTTTGCCTTCCCACCTTCATATTTAAACAAGCAGCTATACACAGCGAAGAAAAAAAGAAATTCGACTTCAAAAATATCTTTCTCCTATTCTGCTCAAAAAAAATCTGAAATCAACTTAAAAATTCATTTTTCGCACAGAGCTTTGATCTGGTAGGCGATTTGGGAGGTTCGACGATGATTTGGGACTTAACAGTAAAAGTCGAATGGCTCTATGAGCTAGGGTTGGGATTTTTGAGGCGTTCAATCATCGATTTAGCAATTGGAGGTTGAATTTGGTCTTAGCATCGAAGGTAGCTGCCGCCGTCGAGTTTTAGAGTGGTTCGGCGATATTTGGTGATGCGCGTGCATAGTGGCAGCATTGAAGAGGAGCCCAGGTCATGAGTTGGAGGCATGGTCGTGGGGCGAGGTGTTTGGGTCGATCAAGTCACGTTCGATGAGAGGAATTCAATGGTGAAGGCGGATTCTAAATTGAATCTGAATTCAATAAAGGAGTTATAAATTGTTAGTCAGATTATAAATAAGTATAATCGATAATTTTTGAAATTTTAAAGGGGGATTAAAAATGGTTTAAATTGTAAAGGAATATTTCTCTAGGTTAAACTTTGAATTTTATAAAGAAGTTTTATAAATAGATTTGGAAATATTTATGAAATAAAGAAATTTTTGGGAAGTAAAGGTATATTTTCAAAGCGTAATTCGAGGGCAGAGATCGCCTATAGTTTGGGATGTTTTCGCTGTGATAGCGACGTAACCATTGTGCAAACTACGATCTATGGTTGATTGCATGGCGAAAATATGTAATCCTTCTTAATTTTGGTCCAAATATGTAATCCTTCTTAATTTTGGTGGTAGGGAAACGATTTCCTATTTAACACCGAAGGGCTTTGACTCTGGAAATATCTAGGGGAAACGCGAGAATTATATGGTACAGTTGCCATCGGTGGTACTATGCTATACATATAAACTCATTGTTCTTCTAGGATAAATGATAAGGAGATCCATCCACTTAAACGGTTAGAGGGTGATCCACATTCTTATTGGGCATTTCAAAAATCGATGATTGGTTTATGGAACGCTCGAGAAGCGGAAGAGTGTACTCGTAAGAGATGACTCAGAACCATTACCACTCCAAAACCATATATGGTTCTATGGAGGAGTTTCGTGTTATATTGAGATGATGAAATTCATGTGCGGTTCCGAGACCGTTGGGTATGGGAATCCGTTTATGATTCCAATATCTATTTGTGAAGTGGGAATCTGTATGTGATTCCAAGGCCATTGTGGTATGGGAATCCAGGGATTTCATGATCTGTTTTTGGAGCAGTACATAAGCTAGAACACCGAATGTAGCCTCATCAGCGGAAATGACTAAAACCAGAGATAGGAGGCATGACCAGTAGGGTTGGCAAACCCATAGGTGTAATCGGCTCCTTTTCTAGGAGTGCTGATACCTTAAGTTGTTTTTGGCATGTCGGAGAGATGCACTCGGTCTTAGCAAGACCAGTTATGTTTTTCCTATAATAACCCGGCTAGACGGGTATGATGCTTTGGAAGGATAACTCGGATCCTTGTGTAGGAGAACCGTTCTCGAAGTACTGAGGGCATCTCCATGGGATCCTACACAATTAGCGAATGAGCCTTATCGAGAGTTGATTTTATACTAGTATGTTGTGATGTACATAGCACGAGTATCACAGCTACTTGATTATTATTATTTTGACCCTTAGACATTATTATAATATTACTGGATTTTTATATGAAGTATTTTTGGTGATCGTAAGGTAAGAACTTAATCGTGTTTATGTTCGGCGTGGTCTTATGATATCTTTGTTTTGAAAAGGTTTTATAACTTTAAAAATCAAATTAGGTGTGTTTTTCTCATGCTAGTTTTTCAGACTGACTCGAGTGTTATTTTATTGTAATGCTCGAGTTAGACCGAGTATTACATATTCAAGCTAGGATGCTATGGAGCTCAGAAGACGAGCTGGAGGATTCTCAGGCGTAATCCACGCACTTGATTATAATCCGATGTGTGTGTAGGCTGTATATTCAGCACTGGTGAGGACAAGTTATAACAACTGTCCATGTTGATTTGTTGATTGCTGTACTCTGATGATTGTATGTATATTATTAGTAACAATTTCTCTGTGTATAAAGATTTGTATTTATCTATTATATATTGTTCCACTGCGATTGTGAGATTCTATGTTATTTTTTAGTTTTCTCTTATCTTCTCTCTTCTTTCTTTTTCTCATAAAAATCGAGTTTTTGGGCATTCGATTGCTTCACATGTGATACGGTGAAAGTATCAGTGTCGACTTTTCAAAGGTCGAAAATCTTGGTCATTACAATTTGTATCAGAGCTGAAGATTAAGCGAGATGGCTTTGGTGGCGTAATTCGTTAGAGATAGGGTTAGTAGCACCCTAGAATGAGTTTGAGTGTGTGTGTGTGTGTATGAGCGCATATTTTTTAGTGATATAAAAATTGTTTTATATTGTGTTGGTTGATTTATTGCGTGGCTTATGGATTCTGGTCAATACAAGTAATAACATTATTGATAGGGATCTCTAAACACTTGAACAGAGTAATTTGACATGGTATTGTTTTGTAATTAGGTAAATGAAATAATTTTACCCGGATTATATTTTATATATAAAGGAATAATTTTTCAGAAATTATTATTATATGGTGTGCTTGGATGTTGGAGAATGATAATATTTAACCGTTATCATTTGTTGCTTATTGTAGTGATCGAACAAATGTTGATATTATATGTAATCAAGACTAACAATAAAGAAACAATTTTGTATAACAAAATGAATTATAGTCTATAAATGTGATTTATAAATTGCAATGAAATGAAATTCCTGAAGCATATTATATAAACATGGTTTATAAAAACGATTTATAAAGGATTTAAAGGCTGGAAAGATGGAAATTTAAATCCTGTTGGTTTTAAAAATGATTTTTCAAAGTTTTGGAAAATAATAGGGAAATTATTTTTGAATTAGAAATATTTTTAAAGGGTTTTAAAGGAAATAAAAGCATTGAACTCAGTTCGGTCGCTGGAAAGTAATTTTGGTAATGATTGCAGCAGCATCGACGTTCATTTTCTAGTTTCCAAGAGAGGAATTGCTACCAATGGAGTTTTGCTTTAGAAAGCCGGTTTGTGTATGCGTGTGCGTATATGATTTCAAAAATGATTTGAAATATTTTAGAACGAGGTGTTTAAATTAACTCGGCGATTTTCTTTTAACGTTTTATTGAAAATATGAAAAAATAAGTTTGATAACTTATAAAACTGGAAAATTTGCAAGTCAAAACAATGTTAAATTGTTGAATATGGATGTAAGAAAAGTAAAAATTTGAAATTGAACTATGGGAAGAAATTTAACTTAAAATAAGTAAAATAAAGTGAAGTTTGAAAATTTAGCCTGAGTTAGGTTAAATAAAATAATTTTTGGAAAAATGGGATTGGTTTGAATTTGAAATAAATAAAACGAGCTAATTAAATCAATTAGTTATTTGGAAATGATTTGAAAATTCATTTAATAAAATCAAATGTTGAAAATAGAATTTGAAATTGGATTTGATATAAAATGGATCTAGACTTAAGTTGAGAATGTCTTAAAATGAACTATAGTAAACAAATTCTATGGGATGATGTTTAAGTGATAATGGTATTAGGGAATATACTATGTAAAGAAGTGAACATACTAAGTATATAAGGGACGTGAATAATGAATTGAGAAAAATTAATTGGAAATGAAATGAATGTGAACCAGAGAAATTGGTGTAGCTAAGAAATAAATTGGGAATAAATATGTAACTTGTACCTATATTATTTTATTCGCATAATGCTTTGATCCAGATTCGAGCATGAGATTTTGAGATGATTTATATCGATCTGAGTTGGAATTTTTCACTTCATTTTCGAAGGCAAACCCTGGATATGGATTTTTGGTTGGTTCTGGGATTCTCTATCATAGCATATGGCTATGCAAGGAGAATGACGGTTTCTGATCAAGAAACCAGATCTGAGTCCGCAATAAAGTGGTCGTGTGAACGATACTAGTTCGAAAGTGAAATTGTGTGATCGAGTGAGTGATCGATTTGATATTGCGTATAAATGATATATGCACATCATACAGTCTTAGTAAAGCAAATGTTGAAAATTAAAATTTGCAAATAATATGATTTTGAACTATATGATTAGATATTACAGGTATATAAGATATAGGTATTCAAAAGCAAGAGTTAATTGATGTCTTTGGTTCATAAGTAAAATCGGGTTGCTCAACAAAAAGGTACATGTTTAAATTATTGTTTGATTTGATGGTTTTATGATTGATCCATTTGGCTTTTGTTTCCTTTTGATGGTTTTGGCCTATAATGGTGATTTGTAGTTGTTCTGATCTAGCCATGCAAAGGAGACGTTGGCGAAATTTTTTGAAAATTTAAGGAGTTAGAAAATTTTGAATTTTTTTTTAATAACTAAAATTTGATTTTGGATTATAACTTGAAATGATTGAATGGATAATATTATTTGAAATCTATATCTAAATTTGGAAATTTGGTAAAAGTGATAACAAGGTTTCAACAAATTGGGTTTTGAAAAGTTATTTCCACTAATTTGTTTTAGAAAGAGTATGAGTTTGGGCTTTTTTCCTACCTTGGCAATTTCGGAGACGAAATTCATTTAAGGGGAGAAGAATGTAACGATACAAAATTTTGGTTATTTGAAATTGAAATATTTAATTGATTTTAAATATTTGAAACTTAATTTTACAAATTTAATAACTTGAATTTTAAATATAACAATTTATTGGGTAATTTAATTGTGGAATTCAATAATTGAAATTTGCTTAAATAGTGGAATCTTGAGTTTTAAGCTAGATAAAAATAATGTGAATGGCTTATTAAATTTTTCTTAATAAGAAGGAAGATATAAAAAAATTAGATTGGATTTAAAGGTGATTTGCTCAATTTTGAAAATGACTTGTTATAATTAACGATTAAAAATAGCTTTCCGAGACACAATCTCGAAATTCGATAAAACGAGTGTCATTGGCTCCGTAATAGTGTACCATTATCGAATTCCAAATTTTATAGAATTTGGAGTTATCGTTTGGCCGTACGGGATCGTTGAAATTAATATTGAAAATTTAATATAATAGTTGGGTTCAAAAAGCTATCTTCTCCATACGATCGAATTAGGCCTCGAAATGGTTCCATTGCGTTCGAAATAAGGGTATAACATTAGGAACGCCAGTAGGCACGCCTAGATAGGGGTTCGAAATCAATATCTAGATATTTGTGAAATTTTAAATAATTTATTGTCATCGATTTGACTAAGCAGCCCATATTCATTCATTTCAGGCCATCTCCTACTCTGCGTTCAGCCGCCTTACGTTGACTTTTGCCTTCCCACTTTCATATTCAAATGAGCAGCTATACACGGTAAAGAAAAAAGAAATTCAACTTCAAAAATCTATTTCTCCTATTCTTCTCAACAACAAAAAATCTAAAGTCAACTTCAAAATTCGTATTACACATAGAGCTTTGATCTGGTAGGCGATTTGGGAGGTTCAGTGATGATTTGGGATCTCGATAGTAAAAGTCGAATGGCTATATGAGCTAGGGTTGGGATTTTTGAGGTGTTCGATCATCGATTCGACAATCGGAGGTTGAATTTGGTCTTAGCATTCGAAGAAAGCTACCGCCGTCGAGTTTTGGAGTGGTTCGACGACATTTGGTGACGCACGTGCACAATAGCAGCGTCGAAGAGGAGCCCAGGTCGCGAGTTGGTGGCATGGTCATCGATCAAGTCGTGTTCGATGAGAGGAATTCAAAGGCGAAGGCGGATTCGAATTTCACGAGGCGTAGCTCCGTGTCACAAAATGAACGTGCATGGAAGTTTGGGTTTCTCTAGTGCGTGCATAGGGGATTGTTATTGGAGAAGAAGAACGTGAGGGTATGAACGTAAATTGTTATAGGTTTAATTTATTTTAAATTAAAAATGTATTCATAATTTCAAAATTTCGTAACTCCCGCATACATGGTCTGATTGAAACAAAACTTTCTACGTTGCGATCGTGATGACAAGTGCTTCACAATGAAACTGGTTTGGACGAATTTGTAGACCACTGAAATTTGGGCTAAAATGGGATGTTGTTCGATTTTAGTTCCAAATTGAAATGCCTCGGCGACAACAAAAAATAGATGTGAGTAAATCTCATTCATCTTGGATAATTAGTTTATTTTAAATAGTTAAAAAATTATTTATTGGTTGATTGCATGAAATGATAAATTATTATCAGTTGGAAGTTATACTATATATATTAGTAGTTGGATATATTTCCACATATTGGAGTGGATGAGAAACTTTACGTCCCGCATAATAGAGGGTGACCCTGTATTACCTCGATATCCTGCCTCGAAGCGGGATTGGTATTTTATGTTGTATAACATATGTGGTTGTAGGGAAACAAGGTTGGCGGAATCCATTTGGATTCCTCCAAAATGCTGATTTTTATTTCATATATAGTGATATATGATGTGTTTTAATAATATGTGATAAATTATGATATGACTGGAATTTATTGGATGCTATAGTAGCACTGGCCTTAATTTTAGTATTATAAATACTATAAATGACACTTTTGAATTTAAAAAGGAATTTAAAGGTGATTTTGGAATTTAAAATAATTATATTGAATTTTGGGATTATTTAAAAGGAAATTGATTTGGAAAATATAAACGATTGGATTTTTGTTATTTATTTAGCTATTTCGTAAAATGATTTCAAATAGAGAATTTTAAATCGAGGATTTTTAAACCATGATATTAAGTGAGATTCTTAAAAAATAGAATGGAAGTCGGAATCGAGATTTGAATGATTTTGGAATATAGTTTAGATTATTTAAGAAATAGATTTATAAATGGAATTTACCTAAAAATCGATTTATAAATAGGTTTTTGTAATATAAACCTATATAAACTTGGAATGATTTTATGAACATTAATAAATGATGTTATAAATAAGTGGAATGATTACCATTTGATAAATGGGAAATATAAATTGACATTGTGGATTTAAAATGAGATAAGAAAAACGGATTAGAAGAGATAGTGGATTCTATTTTGGATATTAGGGATAGTTGCGAATTTGGAAATGTAAATAGGATTATGATAAATCGAGGGAGATTTATAAGCATAAAAATGATTATATTGGATTTTAAACATATATTTTTATCAAGAAGTGAAGTTGTTTCAGAAAAGAATTTTATTTATTAAACTATTAATTGGACTAAAATATTTTAGGAAGTTAGTTACTTAAATATTTAATATTGATTAAAATAAATTCTAATTTTCATAATAAGCTTGAAAATTTATTATTATTATTTATGAATGAATTGAAAATTTGATATCATTGTTATTTAACAAGGGATAGTGACATTTTAAATAACTACTTAAATGTGTTTGAAAACTTATTATTTTACTTTAGAATACTTATTTTAGAAAGGTAGAATTTTGGAAATTTATTGAAGTTACTTATAAATACTCTCGAGATATATAAATAGGCTTGTATTGAATGGATATGATTTTATGAGAAAAATCTTATAATGGAATTCAGGAACTTAAGAAAATTAGAGAAAAGGGAATTTCTAAATTGTTTTGATACGAAAACTTCAAAAATGAATCTGAATTCAATAATGGAGTTTTAACTTGTTAGTTGATTATAAATAAGTATAATACATAATTTTGGAATTTATAAAGAAAGATTACAAATGGTTTAAAATTGTAAAGGAATGTTTCTTTAAGTTAAACTTTAAATTTTGTAAAGAAATTTTATAAATAGATATGGAAATATTTATGAAATAAAGAAATTTTTAGGATTTTCATAGCTTAATTCGAGGGCAGAGATTGCCTACAGTTTGGGATGTTTTCGCTGGGATAGCGACGTAACCATTGTGCAAACTGCGATCTATGATTGATTGCATGGTGGAAATTGGGAGGCGAAGATTGCTTAAGTTAAGTTTGGTTTTTTTGGGATAGAGATGCAACCATCGAGCTCGATTCATGGTCGATACCAGATGGTACTTCTATATATATTTTAATAAGTTTTCAAGTATTTTTGAAAGAAAGGATTTGTGAATATACTTATCCATATGACATAAGTATATGCCTATTTTAAATGAGGAATTCAAATTTATCGAATTTGAATTAAACCTGGCTTAGTGATTTCGATGGGAAATGTAATCTTTGGTTGAATGGTTGTTTATTGGATTGTTAAATAACTGATTATCAATTATGGGCCTAAATATGTAAACCTTCATAATTTTGGTGGTAGAGAAACGATTTCCTACTTAACACCGAAAGGTTCTAACTCTGGAAATATCTAGGGAAAAACTGAGAATTATATGGTACAGTTACCATCGGTGGTGCTATACTATACGTATAAACTCGTTGTTCTTCTAGGACAAATGATAAGGAGATCCGTCCACTTAAAAGGTTAAGAGGTAATCCCCATTCTTATGTATTGTTAGTTTATTTCCTAAAGAACTGGTATTGAGCATTCCGGAAATCGACAATTGGTTTATCGAGCGTCCGGGAAGCAGAAGAGTGTTCTCTTAAGAGATGACTTGGAACCATTACCACTCCAGAACCATATACAGTTCTATAGAGGAGTTTCGTGTTATATTGAGATGTTGAAATCCATGTGTGGCTCTGAGGCCATTAGGTATAGGAATCCGTGTGTGATTCCAAGATCTATTTGAGATGTGGGAATCTATATGTGATTCCAAGGCCATTGTGGTGTGAGAATTCATATAGGATTCTGTGATCTATTTTTGGAGCGGTGCGTAAGATGGAATGTCGGACGTAGCCTCATTAGAGAAAATGACTAAAACCAGAGATAGGAGGCATGGCCAATATGGTTGGCAAACCCATAGGGTGTAATCGGCTCCTTTTTTAGCAATACCAAAACCTTCAGTTATTTTTGGCATGCCGGAGCGATGCACTCGGTCTTAGCAAGACCAATTATATTTTTCCTGTACTACCCCGGCTAGATGGGTATGATGCACAAAACCTTTGTATATATTTTACCAATAAACATTTCACTTCAACTTATACAATCTAAAGTTAAACTAAACCTGAAACTTTCCAATATTATACCGAGGCTCGGAATCCCAATGGTACTTATCCACTACCATCTAATTCATTTAATTATCAAAGTTAAATTACATGCATTTACATAATAATCATATATGTAAATCAAATCCACACTTAGAAGTCGATTGTTAACACATCAATTTTCTAATATAAATCCAAAGTTAAAATAAATGTCCAAACCCATTTCCTTTCAAAATCCAATTGGTTAAAATTCTGTTATTACCATTTCCTAAATCTTTTAGTCCCACCCAAATCCACTAATTCCTATTTTTGAAGAGGTGCATAAGATGGAACACCGAACGTAGCTTCATCGGCGAAAATGACTAAAACCAGAGATAGGAGGCATGACCAGTAGGGTTGGCAAACCCGTAGGATGTAATCGACTCCTTTTCTAGCAATATCGATACCTTTAGTTGTTTTTGGCATGCCGGAGCGATGCACTCGGTCTTTGCAAGACCAGTTATGTTTTTCCTACAATACCCCGGCTAGATGGGTATGATGCTTCGGAAGGGTAACTTTGATCCTTATGCAGAAGAATCATTCTCGAAGTACTGAGGGCACCTCCATGGAATCCTACACAATTAGTGAACGAGCCTTATGGAGATTTGATTTTATACTAGTATTGCTGTGATGTGCACGGCACGAGCATCACATCTACTTGATTATTATTATTTTGACCCCTAGACATTATTATAATATCACTGGATTTATATATAAAAATGTTTTGGTGATCGTAAGGTAAAAACCTGACCGTACTTATGTGCGACGTGGTCTTACGATATCTTTATTTTGAAAAGGTTTTATAACTTTAAAAATCAAATTGGGCATGTTTTTTCCACGCTGGTTTTCCAAACTGACTCGGGTTTTGTTTTATTGTAATGCTTGGGTCAGACCAAGTATTATAGATTCAGGTTTGGATGCTATGGAGCTCAAGATACGAGCTGGAGGATTCTCAGGCATATTCCACGTACTTGATTATAATATGTTGTGTGTGTAGGATGTATATTCAGCACTTGTGTGGACAAGTTATAATAACTGTCCATATTGATTTATTGATTGTTGTATTCTGATGATTGTATGTGTATTAACAGTTACAATTTCTCTGTGTATAAAGATCTGCATTTATCTATTATATATTATTCCGTTGCGATTGTGAGATTCTGTGTTATTGCTTAGTTTCCTCTTATCTTCTCTCTTCTTTCTTTTCCCCCTAACAATCGGGTTTTTGGGCATTCGATTGCTCGGCATGTGATACAGTAAACATATCAGTGTCGATTTTTCAAGGTCAAAAATCCTAGTCCTTACACATGTTTTACCAAATGTGTACTTAGGATGAAAAATGAAGTGATGGTTTCATAATTCCCTTTATTTAAATTAGGTTTTTCCCTTGAAAAAGGTCACATCATATTATAAGTACACTTACATTAGTAATCTTTATTTTATTTTCTTATCTATGTTTAAGTTAATTAAAATGTGTAATTTTATTAAGTAAAGTGTTCATAACATTTTTAACAACTTGTTAACGGTGAAAAATTGAAAATTTTCAAAAAGCTTTTTGTCACATTTTCTATTTCCTCTTGAAATAAATTTTTGTAAACACATTTAAAAATCTTTTCACCATCATTAGTTATTATTTAAAAGGGTATTTTGAGTTTTAAAAATTCATATATTAAATATTTAATAATATATTAAATATCCATATTTAAGATTATTATATTTTGGGACATTATAAAACACGTAAACAAAAATTCAAGGTCATGTTACATGTTGTAGAGGGTAATATAAGTGAATAATTGCATATAAAATTTTCATCAAGAAGGGTCCAAAGTTATAACTTCATATGTTAACTTCTTAACTTTATATTAACACATAATTATAAAACAATGTTTACTTTCAGTTGCGAGTTAACTCACCCAAATCATTGCCAACATCAAGCACAAACCACTAGAATACACAACCACTTCCTACCTCAACCAAACAAGCTAAAGACCATCTTTGCTTCCAAATTTCTCTTGGCCGCTTTCTCCCTTTCGTTTACTGCTCACATCCAAAAATTATTAAGGGTTTTATTCTCCTTTCCTCAAATATTTGAGTTGCTATTCTATGCTCCTATTTTGTGCTAGGACCTTTGCCAAAGTTTGGTGGAGGATAGGTTTCATTTGTTATAACTTTAGAATGTTAAAGAGAAGAGAAAGAGGATAAATAATACATTGGTTTTTATGTTATAATTTGCGAACCAACATTTGTGAACTACTGAAGAGACTAAATAGACTTTAGCAAGAGGTCAAAAAACCTCCTAAACCTTCTTGGCCGGCCAAGAAAGTATGCTCCCCTCTTGTGTTCCACTTTCCACCTCACTCCCCTTAGATTAACTATTAAGTCTTCTTTCCAAAATACCTTCTACCCCATTACATCACCCACAACATCACTAATTACATTTAGTTATCCATAACCACAAAAATATTTTTAGTTTTTAATTAGTGACATCGTAATATATTAGACATGCACAATAGTCAGAACAACTTTTATCGAGCAAAAAGCCGTTTATCGATAAAACAATTTTCGGTCACATTATCAACATTTCTTCAAATTATTTATTTTTCAAAACATATTTCTAAAACAAGTTTAAATGCGTATGTTATTATTTAAAAGGGCTAATCAAGGTTATAAACCATTTTATCACATTTATTCCAAGATTCAAATATTTAAGTAATCAAGATATTTATATAAGAAGTGTTCAAAATTCCAGATCGCTACATTCTCCTCTGCTTAGAACATTTCATCCTCGAAATTCAAACACAATCAACAACTAAAACAAACAAATACACTCAATAATAAATAGCATTCAAAAAATTTAACAAACTAAGCTCAAGATTTTCTCAGGTTCAAAAAACCCTCTTGTCGCACAAGGATGGTAAGTAATTTATTAAGTGTATCTTACGCTCAATGGCCTCAAGTTATTGCCTAGACGATTTTTCAAGCTACCCCAAAACAAATTGAAAAGTCATTCCCTGAACCCTCATAAGCCAACAAAACTTAATATACATCAATTTAAGTTTGTATGATGCACATGAGTCATCCGTGCACGATATCAAATTTGACCACTTGCTCGATCGCATAAATTTTACTTCCAAATAAGTATAGATCACTTGACTTCTCTAGCAGACTTCGATCAGGTTCCTTGATTAGAAACCTTTAACTTACATAGACATATATTATGGTAGAAAACCTCAAGATCGTATCAAAATTCCATTTCAAGTGTTCGCTATCGAGAATCGAATGAAAAATCATAGTTTTGACCGATGTAAATCACCTAGAAACAATGTACTCGAATCCTAGATCAAGAAATGTCATGCGGATAAAATGATCTACATACAACTTACGTATCCTATCCTATTGGTTTCCTTAACTATACTAATTACTTTTTATATCACATTCATTTACACAAATAATATCTCATTAATACTAAAACCTTTTATGAAGTATTTCATATAACATCACTTAAGTTCATAGACATTTCATAATGACATAACTTTTTTCATAAAACAATTCATGAAAATACAACTCAAGTTTTTTTAAACATATAATACTCTACCATGTCCTAAGAGTATATATAAAACTTTTCTACAGAAAGCTTGTATTAAAATCTATATTACCGAAACTACTCTACATATTACTACTCTATATTTTGTATTAAATTTCTTTAAAGAAAACTGTAGAACTCAGTACTTGGATTTTATTTCAAATCCTTTGAAATAATATATATACACATACCTTATGTATATAAAATTATATTTTTAGGATTAAATTGAAATCATTTTCAAAGTTATATCTAATACTTTGTATAATATTATCGTTAGTGCAAAATTTCGTCAATACCAACACTTGAAGTCTGAAGGTAGTCTCAGGGAGTCGAACGGGATATAGGATTCGGCAAAGAGATTGTCGAGATGTGCCATAACAAATTCTTGTATTCATGGTGCTGAACCGTAAAGTAATAATAGTATATGCAATGAAGGCGAAGTGTAGAAAGTAGATAAACCGAGAGTTTTATAATGGTTCAGACCGTAAGTCTCTACATCTAGCATCCTTTCCTTATTTAGTTACTCTTGAGAGCCTATTTATATGGAATTTTGGCATTCTCGCCATTAGTGAGTTTTGAATAGAGCTCTAATATAGGAAAGTACAGTTAGACTGTCTGCCTTTTTTGCGTTACACCAGAAGATCCCTTGTGCATTGGGATCGCCACCTATTTATGGCTGATATGCCATGAAGCCATTGGTAGGAAGCCTTCTTCTTTGATATATGACCTAGTTTGTTATGCGCGACTTTGATTTAAACACTTATCATCATCTAGTTGAAGTTAGTGATATATGTCGACATATGCATTGAATTTGTCAAAAGTGATTTGTTTTAACTATATCCTATTTTATTTTACATATAACTATTTATAGTTGTTCCATTTACACAAAAAATATTAAAAATATTAAAAATTATTTTAAATACATTTTATATTATTATATTATAACATAAATCACACATTATTCAACCAATATTATAATTAATCTATAGGATATTCCTAACAATAAACAATCAAAAATTCAAATGATATAAAGCTTTTAATATATTAAATGCGTACCTTTTTCTGATCCTATTTCACCATTTATATCTGAATTATGTATTGCTGTGAAGAACATGTTGTCCATTTCCGTATCTGATTCATTTTCACTTGATGATGTGTATAAGTCATCTAGTGTTGCAAGGCTCTTCTCCGTTTTCTAGATGAATTAGTGTTTGGTGTGATTTTCAACTTCTCGGGATGCGAGCAGTCTCGTTTTAAGTGACCAAGTTCATCGCAATTATAACATCTGATGCCATTTTCGCTTCCACTTCCGTTTCCAAGATTTTTGTTGTCATTTATTTTAAAATTGTTCATCTGCCTATATTTCAGTAATTTTCTAAAGTTCCTTGTCATTAAAGCAATTTCTTCATCATTATCACTATCTGAATCAAGATTACCCACCATTGCATTGACTTGTATGGATTTCTTCTACATTACTTTGTTTTCTCTTCTCCCTACATTTATGCCTCAAATGACAACAAATTGCCAATCAACTCTTCAATCTTTTATTTGCTAATATCATTAGCGTCTTTGATTGCCAAATTTTTTGGTCCCATTCAGGAGTAAGTGAATTGAGGATTTTTATAACTTGATCCTCCTTAGAGAAGCTTTTGCCCAATGTAATAAGTGAGTGTACTATATCATGAAATTTACTATACATATCAAATATGGACTCTTTTGGACTCATTTTAAATAATTGATACTAGTTTGTTAACATGGAAATCTTGGTTTGTTTATCTTTACTTGTGCATTCATGTGTAACTTGCAAAATTCTCCAAATTTCAAATGCAGAATTGCATATAGATACTCTATTAGATTTGTTTCTATTTAGTGAACATAATAGTATATTGATGGCCTTAGAGTTAGTTTGTGAAACTCTCTTATGTTCAGCAGTCTATTGTACAAAATTAGTCTCGGATTCAGTGTACTCAATTTGTGTTGTATTCCAAATGTCTAATCCGGTTGATTGTAAATAGATTTTCATTCTACGTGACCAATATGTGTAGTTACAGCCATTAAAAAGTGGTGGTCTAGCAGTAGATTGTCCTTCGACAAATGAATTACTAACAAGTGTATTAACCGTGTTACTAACAGTACTGTTACCAGCATTGGTAGCCATTTAAACTTTTCAAAAATCTGATTATCAACATTTTGAAAACCAATGCTCTGATACCAAATGAAAGATAGCCGAATAGGGATCTTAAGGCTAAATTAGCACTAGAGGAGGAGTGAATAGTGTTTTCTAATTTATATGAATCGTTTTGAAATATTTTGAAATTATACTTAGAATTATGCAATTATTAATCACAGAAATAATCACATAATCAAAACATAGAAAAAATTAAATGTAGTAAAAATAAAAGGAAAGAACACAACAGGATTTTATACTGGTTCGGAGTTACGCTACATCCAGTCTCGCATTATTCCTTGTACGAATTTCTTTTCAACTAGTAAATACAAATACAATCTTGATTTCAAGGCCACGAGACACACCCTCCAGAATCCTAACCTCTGGGCGAGTCACATGATTTCTAGGCTATAAGCATACCTACTAGATTTATGGGCTTACACATCCTCCAGAATCCTGACCTTTGGGCGAATCACTTGATTTTCGGGCTATAAGCATATCTACTAGATTTACGGGCTACTAAGCTTCCTAATTGATTTACGGGCTACAATCTCACCCACATGTACGGCAGTTTAATTTGATAGAGTTTTACAGACTCGGATCTTCAATCTTTATTACAATTGATCGCATAACTAATGAATAGTACTTTGATCTTGATTGGAGTGAGAGAGATGATAGAAACCAGAGAGAAAATGATATAGAATCAAACTAATGGTGACTGAGTTTGATTTTGGTTGAAATTTGGCAGAATATGGTTATATTTTTGTTTAAAAAATGAAAGAGGATAAGGAGAAGAGAAGAAGAATAAAAAATGATTATAAATTCATTAGGAAGATAGGTATTTATAGAGGAATAATGGTCATGTCCGTTCGTGAAGAGATACGAAAAATAGATAGTTCTTTTGAAATTTGATTTTTGAAAATCACAGCTAGTATGTCGACATATAGGTTTAGAGTCTTTCGACATACTCTTTGTAATTTTAAAAACACTTTAAAATATATTTTGAAAATGTAATGCTTTGTAAAATAATTTGATAATTTGTAAACATGCTTAAATATAATTTATGCACTTTTAAATCATAATAAAACTTGAGTAAAATTATATAATAAGATTTTTGAAAATTAAACCAATATAAATCAAAATTTAATAAAAACAACAACTTGGTAAGTTATCAAAAACTTAAAATACATTTTAAGTATAAGAAACTGAAAACCATTTAAAAGTTGTTTTGAAAGGTATATTAAAAAACTTATTTAAATAGTAGAGGGAGAGAGAGATGAGAGAGATCAAGTGCTATTATAATTTTAACATAAATCTATGACTCTATAATTTATCTAGAATACCTTGAAATCTTAAAATCTTCGATGCTTATAAGTCTTCATTCTCTAGCTCTCGAGTCTTGATTGTTAGATTGTAGAATAGAGATCTTTAGGCTAAATTAACAATAGAGGGGGAGTGAATAGTATTTTCTAATTTATATGAATCTTTTTGAAATCTTTTGAAATTATACTTAGAATTATGCAATTATTAATCATAGAATCAAAACATAGATAAAAGTAAATGCAGTAAACGTAAAAGGAAAGAACACACTAGGAATTATATTGGTTCGGAGTTACCCCACATCCAGTCCCGCACAATTCCATGTATGGATTTCTTTTCAACTAGTAAATGCAAAAACAATCTTGATTTCAGGGCCACGGGACACACCCTTCAAAATCCTGACCTTTGGGTGAAGTCACTTGATTTTTGGGGTACAAGCACACCCACCCAATTTACGTGCTACTAAGCACATCCAATTGATTTATAGGCTACAATCTCATCCACAAGTATAGCGGTTTGATTTGATAGAGTTTTAAAGAATCAAATCTTCAATCTTGATAACAAATGATCCTATAACTCTTGAATACCTCTTTGATCTTGATTAGAGTGAGAAAGATGATAGAAATCAGAGAGAAAAAGGTAGAGAATCAAACTAATGGTGATTGAGTTTGATTCTAGTCGAAATTTAGCAGAGTATGGTTATATTTTTGTTTAGAAAATGAAAGGGAATAAGGAGGAGAGAAGAAGAATTAAAAAAATGATTATTAAATCATTGGGAAGACAGGTATTTATAGAGGAATAACAGTCATGTCCATTTGTAAAGAGATATGACGAATAGACACTTATTTTGAAACTTGATTTTTGAAAATTACAGCTAGTATGTCAATATATAGGGGTAGAGTGTGTCGACATACTCTTTTTAATTTTGGAAAAAAAATTAAAATATTATTTCGAAAATGTATTGCTTTGTAAAATAATTTGATACTTTGTAAACAAGCTTTAATATAATTTATACACTTTTAAATCATAATAAAACTTGAGTAAAATTATATGATAAGATTTTTGAAAAATAAAACAATATAAATCAAAATTTTAATGAAAATGATAACTTAGTAAAATATCAAAAACTTAAAATAAATTTATAAGTATAAGAAACTGAAAACTATTTAAAATTTGTTTTGAAAAGTATATTTAAAACTTATTTAAAAAATAGAGAGAGTGAGATGAGAGAGAGATCAAGTGCTATCAAAATTTTAACATAAATCTATGACTTTATAACTTATCTGGAATATCTTGTGCTCTTCAATAGTCATGAGTCTTCAATTTCTAGCTCTTAAGTCTCTATATCAACATCTTGAATCTCTTCAACCTTTACTTGATACTGTACAGTCTTCTTAAATCATTACATGTCTAATATCCTGCACTATATACTACATACCTTGATAAAACATTATTATTTATATTTTATATGATTTCCTAAAGTTGTCATAAAAACCAATATCTCAGGTATTAACAAGAACATTGACATGGATTGTTGACATGGTGCTTTTATACATAGCTCCTTTGATTCCTTTCGTTTATCTTGACCATTAGTCTTAATCTAGGGCTATCTGAGCCATTTATTGTCAATACCTGTTGAAATATCTTTGGTCTTGGTAGTTGCTGCTCTCGGGTTAATTTTTTTGTCTTAGTTGGATAATGGTCTTGATCTTCATCAACGTCTTTGTTCTTGCTTTAGAATCTCGTGCTCTTGGATACTAAGCTCTATGCTTAAGCTCTTGGTGAAAACTAAATAATAGGCATTGGAATTAAAACCAAGGAACTTTACTTTGAATATTCGTAATTTGTGTGTGGTATAAATTATGGTGAAACACATGCCCCCCCCCCTAAATTTCACCTTATACAGTTGATATGAGGTGAACTTTGATAAGATTGGTGTCATATTATGCTTTGTTCTTAGCTTGTAATTTCGTTTCGATCATAAAGTTGACTCGAACCTTCGTGTGAAATAGTCAACCTCATCTAAAGAGTTTTTGGAAATGATTTGAAATCAATGCTCAAAGCTGAAAAGCTAGCTGGTTGCTTTGGTTAAGTGGCGGTAGTTAACGGTTTTGAAAACCGAAGGGTGAAATTTTAACTTGGATCGTGAAGTCAAAAACTTTAGAATCATATTTATCATTCAAGACTATCTAGGGTGGGTGATAAGTGAAGTTGCCAAAATGTCGAAAGGCAAAATCTAAATCGATACTGTAAGGTCAAAAATTATGAAAGTTGTGCTTTCTACTTGAAGTCATCTGGACCAAGTGGTAAGTGAGACTGTTTCAGTGTGGTAATGCGAAATTTAATTTGAGATTGTAAGTTCAAAACTTTTGAAAACTATGATTGCCACTTGAAGTCATATAGGCTAAGTGGTAAGAAGAAACTGTTACGGTGTTGGAAGGAAAAATAGATTTGAGATCGTAAGGTCGATGCTTTTGAAAACTATGTTTGCCACTTGAAGCTATCTAGACTAAATGGTAAGCAAAATTGTCACAGTTTCGGAAGGCAAAATCTGATTTGAGACCGTGAGGTCACAAATTTTGAAAACTATGTTTGCCACTTGAAGCCATCTAGATTAAATGATAAGTGAAATTATTACGGTGACAAATTTTTGAGAACTATGCTTTCCATTTGAAGCTGGCTAGACAAAGTGGTAAGCGAAATTTTTATGGTGCCAAAAGGAAAAAAAAATCTGAATTGAGACCGTGAGGTGAAAATTTTTTGAGACTATGCTTGCCACTTGAAGTCGTCTAGACTAAGTGGTAAGCGAAATTTTTATGGTGCCGAAAGGAAAAATCTTATTTGAGACCGTAAGGTCAAAAACTTTTGAAAACTATACTTGCTACTTGAAGCCATATAAACTATGAGGTAAGCAAAATTGTTACGGTGTCGAAAAGCAAATTTTGATTTAAGACGGTGAGGTCAAAACTTTTGAGAACTATGCTTGCCACTTAAAGCCATCTGGACTAAGTGGCAACCGAAATTGTTATAGTCCCAAAAGGAAAAATCTGATTTGAGACTGTGAGGTCAAACTTTTTAGAACTATGCTTGCCACTTGAATCCATCTAGACTAAATGGTAAGCGAAATTATTACGGTGTCAAAGGCAAAATCTGATTTGAGACCGTGAGATCAAAGCTTTTGAAAACTATGCTTGCTACTTGAAGCTATATTGACTAAGTGGCAAGCAAAATTTTTATGGTGCCGAAACGTAAAATATGATTTAAAACTGTAAGGTCAAAACTTTTGAAAACTATGATTGCCACTTGAAGCCATATAGACTAAGTAGTATGTGAAATTGTTGCGATGCGAAGAGGCAAAACCTGATTTGAGATCGTGAGGTCAAAAACTATGTTTATAGTACAAATTCATAATTGATCATTCGGTACTAGACTTTTGAAGAGACGGGTTCTGATTTCACATTTCGTGCAGGTCCAGATGTTGGCAATTGATTGGTTATCCCTAAAAAGTGTTTCTCTCTTCTTCTTTGTTGTATAATGATGACTTGGCATCAGGTGAGGGACCCTTTGGTATTTTCTATATGTACACCTGTTGAACTAAATTCACAGTGAAAATATTTCCTCTTCTAAATCTGTGACATTCTTTTAATATAAATACTTCGTTTTCTTTCTCTCCTCTTTCACCTATGCGAATCGCAAAACTGCCATTAATATTCTCAAGTTCTCTTCGATTCTTCTTTCGATATCTTCCCCCAAGCTAGTAAGTTCTTTTTAACTGTATTTTCCTTACTAAGATTACCAATATAGCCCTTGATACCCTTCCTTTTACTATTTATCCAAGAATTAAATTTGGATTTAATTCGTGTAATCTTTATCTTGAGAATAATGTTGATTTTCTTTTTTGTATTTGGACATCCCCCCCCCCCAACTTTTAGCCTGAAAATGGATGCTCCCATTGGTGATTAACAAATTCTTAATGAAATTTTGCTTTCTTATAGGATTACTGGGGTTGAAACGCTTGCTCCTTAGTCTGGATTGTTCTTTAGTGACCCCCTAAGGGGTATTTTGTGTGGTCCATAGAACATTTGAAACAAGGGGTCTTTCTTTCCTTTAACACTTTATTTGTTAGTGTTTTAGAGTTTTACAACGTCAATCCTTTCCAACTTCTGGCTACTTCTTATTCAACTCTATCTTCCATGTCGATTCTTTATTTCAAAACTCTATCGGAACATATCTCCTGTCGAGATCAACTATATGTTCAATCTACTGGATTCCAAGTTTGTTGGTGAATTTCCTGCATACTTTGTCAAATTCTTATGGAAAACTCATTTGAAGAATCCATTTAGCAAAATAACTCCCTGTCAATGGTTTCTAATAAAGGACCCTTCTAATCGAATTGTTACTTCTTTCAATAGTGTCGGTATGTCTTTGGATGTCTTTCTTTTTCTTCATCCCCTCTTTATTCTTGGTCATGTTTCCTTATATTATCATATTCTAAATAGTGAGACCAGAGAAGAATGTTGATCCATCCATATCCAATCCATTTAAGGATGATACAAAGAAGTCATGAAAATTTCACTCTTGCGAAGGTTTAGGCATTTGGTTCTAGAGCTAATATCTTCTTCTACTAATTTTTATGGACTTAAACCTTCTGGGAATTATGAGAAAGCTTCTACCGTAATCATCAATAACATAGACGAAGTCAAGTCTAACCCTAGGGAATGCGAGATCGAGGGTTTCACTTTTTATCCATTTGACTTACCTACTTGGTGCTCTTAGTATAACTTTAGTCTTAACCATGATTTCAACCCAATTTTCTTTTCCCTATTATAGTACCTTTCAAGAAAGCCCGGTCCTAAGATAAGGGAAAAGTAATCAAGAAAAGGTCCAGGTTGCTCCCTTCTGACAAAGAGGCTATCAACTTGAAGAAACAAAAGGTTTCTAAATCTTCCCAAGCTGAAAATTCTAAGGAAAAAGCTTCAGATCTGTTTTCCGAGAAGAACAAGCAAGCCATAGAGATTACAAGGGCCGCTTTTGGAGGTGGCCTTTCTTATGCCATTATTGAAGCACATGCTAGGCCTCTAACCTCTGCTTTAGGCATCCGAAAGACGACTGAATATGACCTTCGAGAGAGTATCAAGGTAAAAAGTTCTTATAGGGGTTTATGATTTCAATATTTATCCTTACCTTGTTGCCTTTTCTAAATCGTGGCGGAAATCTCTACCCTTCAACATGTCTGGTTGAAAATGGAGGAGACAGGGGCTGCTGTCGAAGTGACAAGAAAGGAGTTTGCGGAATTTAGGGCTAAGGTTCAAGAGGCAACTACTCAAATTGAGGGATCGGGTAGGACTATGAAAGAGAAGGATCGCAACATCGAGACCCTTGGGAAAGCCATGAAGGAAAGGGATGAGAGGCTAAAGAAAGCCCAGGCTAGGGTGATTGACAAAGAACATCACATCGCTGGAGATGAGCATGAGAGTGAAGCCAGTAGGCGAGCCTTTGAAGTTTTATTTGATGCTTATGCTCACTACCGGGATCAGAATATTCCTTTCTCTATAGTTTACCTTGGAAACCATCTAGCCATCGTAGAGGCCAACTTCTACAAAAGGTATGAGATGTGTTAGAAGTAAAAAGATACCGAGGCCATTGAAGCTAAATCCCTGGTGGAGGAAGAGGAAGGGGCTACTTCTGCTAATGAGGAGGTATAAGAAGATACTCTTGATAATATTTTTGATGAAGGGAACATACCATGACTTTCCTTTATAATAATGTGACCTTTTGTAACTTTTGACTTGCATGAATTGTCGAATGATACTTCCTTGACGACTTACTTATTTTGAATTTTCATTCGACTTGATGTGATTGTTACATAATGTTTCAAACTAGAGTAGCAGATATGAAGTCCTCTTTTGGTTATCGTCTTTTATCTTTACTAATCTTGAGTCGATGTTTCTTAGGGAATACCCCACTTAAACTGTTCAAAGATCCAACAAGACTATGCTTTCTTTACCAATCTTATAAGGACAAGTTGGTCGAACTCTTAAGGCTAAATGTAACCCTTAAGACTTTGAGATTAAGATGATTTTCTTGAGTCAAATTTGGGTCTAAAATCTAAAATATGCTTCTCTTCAGAGGGGTAAGCCCTGAATCGATGTCTAACCTCGGGAGAGAATATTGTCGTTCTTTTTAAATGAGGGGTGAAGAAGAGGCTAAGAATGTTTGGGCTAAAGAATCCCTTCTGAGACTGTAAAACTGCAATTGTTTTGGAGAGCTCTGACTTGCCACCTTGGCTTGCCCCTTTGGATAATTCTCCTCCTTTTTTTATAATTAATCCTCTGATGCTCTTGATTTTAAAATCAAGTTATTGTAGTACAATTTCATTAAGCGTTCCTTTCGGCCTAACCCTTGTAACATTTTCATAAATAAACATACGTGAAGAATCTATATCCCTTTCGACTTTACTTCTTATGTTGTCACTTTGCTTGAGTGTGCTTTTTAGGACTTTCCTTCTATGGGGTATCTTTTGCCCATGGGCATATTTCCATTAAATTAAGGTTTCAGACTCAACCGATTTTTATGATTGGACTCTTGTCCAGAGCCAATCTAGTAACACAATCAATAATTTCATCTTATTCTGATTCTATGTTCACCTTTACTTCTTTTCAATTTATAGAGAATCTACTTAATGTCTTAACTTAGGAACTTCTCCTAATATTCTATCCGTATCGAGGATCTACTCACTTCCTATCTAACTAGGAATCTTTTTGATGCATTACACTTCTCGTCCATGGCTCACTAACATTGGGAATCTACCTCACGCTCTAATCTAGTTGAGAATCTACCCAACATTCTAATCTAATGGGGAATCTACCCAACATTCCAATCTAATTGGAAATCTACCCAACATTCCAATCTAAGTTGGAATCTACCTAATATTCCAATCTAATTGGGAATCTACCCTATGCATGATTCTACTGACCATGCCTCACTATCAGCATGCATTCTACTTTTTGACATCTTTTTAAACCCAGGTCATATTGGCCTTACACTTTATTGTGCATCACCGTGGGGGTGCTCTTATGGTGAGGTCTACCAACTTATCGTTAAGTCCCAGTCTACAACCACTTATCGCTGGCGTCGACCATCTATAACCACTTTTGGCTTGTGTCAGCCATCTACAATCACTTTTTGCTGATTTCGTCCACCTAAACCACTTTTGGCTGGTATTGGTTATCAAAATCTATTTTAATTTAACAATTTTATAGAAAATTAATTATAGCTTGAAAGATGGGAAATATGGATTCTTTGAAGAGAATACTTTTGGACCATTTTGCAAAGATTTTTGAAATTATATAGTTTTTAAATCACATTGTTAAATAGGAAGTTGATTCGAGCTTAAGAAAGAATATTTTCGATGAAAATATTATTTCTATTATGAATATATATATATTAGAAAAAATGAAACTCTTCATTGATCTCGTCAGATTAACGGAGAGTTTCAATCCTTAAATCCTAAATGCAAGTATGAATAAGGAAATTAGTTTTTAAATCCTAAATGCAAGTATGATATGCAAAAGTTCTTAAGGAGAGAAAACATATCAAAAGGGAGACAATGAATACCAAGACTTGAATATTCCTTCAAAATCGGAACCTAGGACAAGGTTATGTCAAAGATGGATGTAAAGAGACCTACTGATTAACCTTTCGGAGATCCACTAAGGTTGCCCTTCCCTTTTGGAGTTGAAACTTTTAAAGTTATAGCCGAGATAAGTAATTTAATGGAACAGGGACCTTTTATTTGTCTGTGGGAATTTTACTTATAAAAAGGATTCTTCTTTTTTGTAAAAAGAGACATCTCTTGTATTCATTTGATGAAGGTTACATGGAGTTTTCCTGGATTTATTGAAACAAGATAAAGTGGATAATTCTAAAACAAGGTATTTAATCTAATGTTTAATAAAGTCAATCAACTTCCCATGTAAGAGAGCTTACGGAATTACTCCATTTCATCCCATTCACCAAGTGATATGCGTAACACCTCTCACTCTTTGGGTTTTCTTTCTTTAAAGGGGGGTGAACCGGGTAGGAGAGGTTGTCATGTGTTTCCATGAATATTTGAGACAAACTCTGAATGAGTGGAGTAAGATCTTGATCACACTTCAGCCTCTTTCAAACTCACTGTCTTGAGCACCCGGGAGGGCTCTCTTATTGGAAGAAACTAGGCCTTCTTATTTTAATAATTCAATGGACAGGTCCCTAACTTCATCATTTAGGGCCTTGACAATCTTTCGGAGCTAGATTAATTACTGAAATGATTCTTGAAGGTATTTTGAAAGCTGCCTAATCCAGGAAGCATGAAGTTCATAGACAGGATCATAATCTCTAGCATTCTCTTTCTTCGAAATTAGGGTGACCAATCATTCGTTCTTGTCTTCTTTAATAAGACGAATGCAAAGGTTGAGGGGTAGTTCCAAGATGACTCTTTTATTTTTAGGACTAGACATAACTAGTTGAAAAGCTCTTGTTGGATCTCCAATAGGAAAATAAATGTGGAGGTCCGGGCTCTCCTTCTAGTGTTTGAAATGATAGCGAACAATTTTGTCAACACTAACACTCGAAGTCCAAAGGTATGTCTTTGAAAGTTTAATGGGATATTGGACTGCGCGAAGAGATTGCCAAGACGTGTCATAACAAACTCTTGAATTCGGGATGCTGAACTATAAAGTAATAATAGTATATGCAAAGAAGGCGAAGTGTAGAAAGTAGATAACACCAAGACTTTTATAGTGGTTTGGATCGAAAGTTCCTACGTCACTGTCCTTTTCTTATTTAGTCAATCTTATATAGCCGAGAGGCTATTTACATGGAATTTTGGCATTTACACCATCAATGAGTTTTGAATAGAGCTCTAATATAGGAAAGTGCACTTATGATTGTCAGTCTTTTTCTTGTTATGCTGAAAGATCCCTTGTGCCTTGGGATTGCTGCCTATTTATAGCTAATATGTTGTAACGCCATTGGTAGATAGCCTTCTTCTTGGATAGATGGCCTGACTTGTCATGCACGACTTTGATTTGAACACTTGTCATCATCTGGTTGGAAGAACTTAGATGTAGATTGTTGACACGACACTTTTATACATAGCTCCTTTGATTCCTTTCATTTATCTTGACCATTGGTCTCAATTTAGGGCAAACGAGCCATTGATTGTCGATACTTGTTGAAATATCTTTGACCTTGGTGGTTGCTACTCTCGGCTGTGTTTGTTGTCTTAATTGGACAATGGTCTTGATCTTCATCGATGTCTTTATTGTTGCTTTGGAATCTCGTGCCTCTTGGATATTAAACTCGGTGCCTAAGCTCTCGCTATAAACCAAATTATAGGCCTCGGAATTATAACCCAAGAAACTTATCTTTCGAATATTTGTAATTTGTGCTTGGAATAAATTATGGTTTTATAATTACTAAATATCATGATCTTACTTTCTAAACCAATTTTCCAAATATTTTCTTTAAAATCCATAGAAAATATACATATAGATCGAGTAACACCAAAAAGATACCAAGCCAATGGGTCCTACCAAGTCATACAATACATCCCCTTACTATGAAGGGTAATACTCACAAGAAGTGCTTACCAACCAAATATATGTCCCACCCATTTTTATTCACTTTCTAGCCACTCAAACTAGATAACATGAAAATACTTTATTTCCGAATTGACTCGCTAATTTCGAGAGCAACCTTGAACTCAAACAAATCCTAAATCTCTTTTCAAAATGTTAATATCCACAAATACTTTCAAATAATACTATAATTATTTTCTCCAAAATTTTAGAAACCATTTACAGAGATATCGGGTTTAAGTTCTCAAAATATCAATTTAAATCCTCTTTGTTTATAAACCATACTTCTACAAAATCACTTTCTTTTAGAAAATTTATACTAAACTTCTTTTACTAAACTTCTTTTACTAAACTAAACTTCTAACCCAACATTATCACTGAACACCTTATAGTCAAACTACGAAATTCAATTCACAAGGTGTTCATTTCGATGCACCCATAATTACTATCTAGCCTAACTATGTAGAAAAAAAGGTAAAATACTCATAAACTAGTGGAACAAATCAACAATCAACAATAAATAATAAATTCTCATAAACTGGTCAAGCATGACTAATTAACCTACAATGATAAAAATGCTCATGAACTGGTCGAGCATAACTAATCAATCTACAAATGATAACAATGCATAAAATGGTCGATTATAACAAATCAGTCTATAAATGATAACAATGCTCATAAACTGGCCAAGCATAAAAATAAATCTACAAATGATAACAATGTTCATAGTCTGATCGAGCATGGCTAATCTAATCAATGAGGGTTAGTAAATGAACTTCATTAATCTTTATATTAATTAAAATACACTTACAAATCAAACTTATATAAATTATCAAAATATAAGATCTCTTAGTTTTCATAGTTGGAATACCTTTAAGGCATACATTTATAACAGTTACAAATAGGCTCTCATATATAATACATTCAACTCATTCTAGGGCATCGCTACCCTATCTCTAATGAGTTATACTCAATCAAAGCTAAGGTTTTTGCTTAACCTTTACATTGATACCAAATGTAATTGTCACCCTAAATGGTGGTGGCTACAAATGGTGACCTCGGCAATTGATTTTATGGCCAACATCTCGACTTCATAACCAACCCTTTCTTGAGGGATGTGTAGGTGTAATAGTCAAAGATTTGCCATAGTTCTTAGTGCATGAACCCTCTATCACGTTGCACACAGCAATCGGCTCTAATACCAATGTAATGATCAATTTTTTTGACCTTAAATATCGACGCTGATACATCCATGGTATTCACATGTTGAATACCTAAGTGCCGAAAAGGCAGATTGTTAGGGTAAAATTAAAAAGAAAAAAGAAAAAGAATGAAAGAAAGAACAAAACATTTGAATTTCACACCAGGACGATAATATAATATGAAAACAGTACAATGGGTTGCTTCAAGATACAATATAAATTAACCTAAGTACTATAATTAGACTGGATAGTTATAACTACCTACCCTTACAGATGCTGATATATACATACTAGTAGTGCAGCGGAAATAAAATACACAGATAGGCGAGAGCATCTAGCTCGTCTCCTTGAGCTTTAAAGGATATCCGATGAAACTGCCTTTCTCATATTGTTTGAAAGAGCATCCGAGGATTAAAGGGAAAAATAAAACCATGAGTCAGAATAAGTCTAGTATGAGAAATTCAAGAAATACGATGCATCATATAATAGTATCTTTTGAGACCAACTGAATCACCAGAATGGTTTTTCTCTCAAAAGAACCAAACCATCTAATAAGTACATATGGCGATATAATAGATAGTGTCTAGGGCGTAGAATATAAATTAGAAAATGGAAGTGCTGCTTTCATCTCACATTGCAACAATACTAGAAGTGCAACTAAAAATGCTAAGATGCGTTCGCATATGGATTTTCGTAGATATGCCTTAAGTACGTCGAGGCGGACCTCCTGATAAGGGTCAGAATCTACCTTCCGAAGTGACGTATATCTCTAGACAAAATATACTACAAAGTAAACATAACTAGACCATGCTCGAACACATGACGTCGAAAACCATCAATTCCCCTAGCAACATCGACAAGAATCCCTAAATATGGAGTTGATATACCCTTGGATTAGCTAAAACCACTCAATGTGCATCCTACTCTATTTTCTATCATTTATAATGGTGAAGCCACATTCAGCATCTCAACACTCGAAAAGATTTCGAGTCTTTCTATAGATTTCGACATCTCAATGCACAAGCCATCATCAGCAATTTACGAATCTCTCTACAGATTCTAGCATTAGTTATCCTATGAATGCTAATTCTACCCTATCTATTAGAATCATCTTCAAGATAGACAGTACCTTCGCTAATATCGTTTGAAATGTTAATGCCGACCTTTCCTTTAATCAACCTTAGGATATACAGTTCAACTTTATAACATTTCATTCCATAACCGGTTCCATTACACAGAACTCGTATATCGATTTTGTAATGGTTAGAATTTCGAGTCATCTCGTATAAGTACATTCCCCTTCTTACCAGACTATTCCAAACCAAATCGATGAATTCTCGGTTACCTTAACTCTGGTTCTTTTATAAATAAACAGACAACACAGAAGGTAGAGATCATCTCTTATCTGGACAAGTTTCCTTATCTCTTGTCCTAGAAGAGAAAATCAGTTTATACGTAGGGTATAGCATCACCGAGGGGATAACCGCACATATAAATCTCATGTTTCTTCTAGACATTTCCTAAATTAATTTTGGTCAAATTAAATAGCAATAAAAATGATCGCATATGAAAATCAAGTCTCGTATACTTATCACCTTTTCCCGACCTTCTCACATTATCCCTCGGTCAAGAGTGAAGCCCCTCAGTCAAGAGTGAAGCCGGGTAGGTTAGAGCACTGGTTGCATCTAAGCCTAACCTTAACACCTCAATCTTAATTCTTACAGATAGAACAAGTCTACTTTGTTGGCTTTTAGTGCTAAATAAAGGAAAAAAATACTTTCCATAGATGAATAAACACACAAACATTATTAAGTCATACAAGTGACTTCTAATTCCCTTATTCAAATAATACGTATTTGTCAATACTTATATATGGATTAAAAAACCTTTACAAAAGATATATAGATGTATACTACTAATTCACTATTCATTTCTACTCCTTACATTCTTCAAAATGTATTCAAATCTTATATTAAAGGTATAAGAATATCCACAAATCATTTAACAAGATTTCTCATTCAAAAATATAATCAAAGAAGTTAAAAACAAATGTTACTTAAACATTGTTTACTATAACTCCATTTTATTTTTTTAAAATTAAACCATTACTTTTTCTAACCTTTTTCCAAAACATTTTCACTTATCTTTATCTTTAACATACTCTTTTGAAATATCTAATTGCATTCAAAAGTATACTCAAAAGGATTAAAAATAAATGTTTCTTAAACATGGTTTACTATAAACCCAAAACATTTCTACCCTTTTCATTATCTTTAAAACATTCTTTTTAAAGACCAAATCATATTATTTAACAAGATATTACACTTTTAAACAACTTCCCAAAACCATTTATTATAACTTAATGTTATAACCAAAACACGCTTATCCTTTTATAAAATACTTAACCTATTTTTCCAAACATATATATATACACGCACTTTTAAAATACTTATAAATATGTTTTGAATATCTATATAAAATATTATGTAAAAACAACTAATTTAAAAATTACTAGAAAAACCATTTTTAATTAAATGTTACCAAAAAAAACCTTTTACTTTAAAATTCTTATATAATTATTAAAAATAGATTTAAAATCAATACCACTTTTAATAAACCTGTTATTAATCATTCATAAAAAGGTCCCATAAAAATCATAAATTTAACTATCATTTTAAAGTCATATAAATCACCAAAAATAGTTAAAAATTATATTACAATAAACAGTGCTATAGAAACTCAGAGCTATTGCCATAGGTCAAAAAACTGTTGTTGTTAAGTGTTGTAACAAATACCTAAACAGTGCATACTTAAAAATGCTTGAAAAATCTGATCTGTTTTCTCAACCCAAACAACTATTTTAAGCTATCATTTTTTTACAGTAAGTACTGTACTTAGAGTACTTAATAACCATCCGAAGAAATCCCTATGAATATCTTTTAAAATGACTTGGCAAGGGCTCCTAACTCTCTACTGGATGGAGAAGGTTTGATCCTTGGCAATGACACTTTTGTGGCTTGTTATTTGTGAATGCATGCAACAATCCCTTAAAATGAGTAAAAATTCGAGATCGAAAGGTGCCACCGTGAGAGCCTGGTTTAAAAGGGAGTGGGGCTGAGGCGGACCATCCTGCATCCCTAGCCTACGAAAGTAGGTTTTCAAAAGGAAGATGGGTCCAAAGTTAGAACTTCATTAGTTAACTTTTTGACTTTATGTTAACATACAATTATAAACACAATATTTACTTTTCAATGATAAGTTAACTCAACCAAATCTTTGCCAACATCAAGACAAGCCGCTAGAACACAAAACCACTTCCTGCCTCAACCAAACAAGTCAAAGACTCCACATTTGCTTCCAAATTGCTCTCGGCCTCTTTCCCCTTTATTATTGCTCACGATCAGAAATTATTATGGGTGTTGCGCTCCTTTCCTCAAAGCTTTGAGTTGTTATTCCATGCTTCTATGTTGTGCTAGGGTATTTGACAAAGTTTGATGGAGTTTGGGTTTCATTTGCTATGATTTTGGAATGTTAAAGAGAAGAGAATAAGGATGAAGAAGATATTGTTTTTATGTTATAATTTGCAAACCAATTTTTGTGAACTAATGAAGAGACTGAATAAACTTTAACAAGAGGTCAAAACAATCTCCTAAACCTTCTTGGCTAGCCAAGAAAGCATGCTCCCCTCCATACGTTTCACTTTCCATCTCACTCCTCTTAACTTAGCACTTTAAGTCTTCTTTTCAAAATATCTTTTAACCCATGACATCACTCATGACATCACTAATTACATTCAATTAGCCATAACCACTATATATTTTTAGTTGTTGATTAGTCACACATTAATAAATTAAACATGTCCAAAAAGTTCGAACAACTTATATTATGTAAAAATCCGTTTATCGATTAAACGATTTTCGATCACATTATCAATTTTCCTTCGACTATTTAGTTTTGACATATTTCTATAACAAGTTTACCTTCATGTATTATTATTTAAAAGGGGTTTATCACATTTGATGCAAGATTCAAATATTTAAATAATTCAAATATTTAAATACGAAGTGTTCGAAATTCTGCATCACTACAGCTTGTTTATTAAATACAATAATTATTTATGCATGCGGGATTCTAGAATCCATATACCGTTTGAAAAAAGAAATTACTACAATGACCGAAATAATTTAAATCGTTCTGTGCGAACGGAAGAAAATTCCATGGGTCCGTCTTCGGAATTCAAGGGTGGCCCACATTTTCACTTTTTTTGTTCATATTCTGCGATTACTGTGGTGAAGTAGTAAAAATTATATAAACACAAGCACTTTTAGAATGTGTATTTCAGATCATTGGCATAAGTAGAACTATTATAGGCAACTAAATCATAATGATGATATAGCTATGAAAGCTGGTTAAGCAAATAAATATTAAAGAAAAAGTCAAAACTAAAATGTACTGAATTTGTGATTTTAGTACTGAAAGTCAAAAAATTAAAAACTAGTTAAATGTTCGATTGTTGCGGGACTTTTGGGCTAAAACAACACAAAAACAGCAAGTGGCGTTTCCTTTAGTTTGCTGGAAGTGTATTTTGAACTCTCAAAAAAAGATAACAATTTCATTATATTTTATGGGTTTTGGCTCAATTAATGGGACTGGATTAAACTGACAGAAGGTACGAAATTCCTTCTAACGGTATTTTTCTGGAAAATAACGGAAATTGGAATTTCAGTAAATAATCAGATGGAAAATGAAAAAGAAAAAAAAAACCAACCATATTTCAAGCACAGAAAAATGCACTGTCAGTACAAGTCACAATCATTATATTCAACTTTCTCAAATTTTCATTTTTGGTTCATAAGGTTGAAGTGATTGGGCAGCACCTCGTTACATTTTCAGACAGTAGTTCTTGATGATGGCCCTTCAAGTCTTATGTAATCGTACATAAGTTCTTCAAAAGCGCCACTACATCTTGGTTGGGTAAAATATATAATATTTAAACCTGGAACGACCCATTTACTCACATCAATACTATATAGCCGATATAGACCATGGATCCCATGCCTTGCTACCGCATTGTCTTGTCCGATTCTTCCAGTTGTAAAATGAGGGTGACGTATATTCAAATAATTGATGCGAACCTTCGAAAAAATTTACAAAAACTCAATTTGGTAAATCAACATATTTGAGGAAATGACAAGTGAAAGAAATATTCGAAACTGTGTTATTTTTGTTTGACACACAGTAATTAGCATAAAAGATATAGAACGAGAAGGAAGATGCGTACTTGTAATTCAGCATGGGAGGATGATGCAAGTGCCACTCGTAGCACATAAGGTCTGGTTTTGCACACATGCTTAAGTTGAAATCGCACTTGCCACGTTGTACCTATGTATCTCTTCTGACCGACATTTCTGCGTTATTGGTATAGTAAAAAAAAAGGAATGGTAATTAGATCATACGAACTAAAATCTGGCATTAATCAGTATTTTAATCTAACACTATAGGTTGACCGCTCTCTTGGTTAGAACTTTTGTCCAGCGACGGTCTGCTTTTATGCCAGTTGTGGGATATAAATCTCATACTACATGATGTGGGATATAAAACATTCTGATGCAATTTGAACTTGAATAATAAAAGGTTGATTAATCGATACCTAGTAACTTGAGCAAAGAACCAATCTTTTGTATAGTTACTTCTTCCAACAGTATAAACTAGATCTCTGTTGGGGTATAACTCCTTGTACCTCTCCCATAAGCCATATTGCCTAAATCTGCAATGTAAACAAGATTATTGCTTAGTCAACTAATGCGCATAAGTAATGATTCAAGCACATTGTTTTGGAGTACAACTTGAGAGAAAATAGTAGCTTCTCACATCATATACTAATTATAATCCAACTTAGCCATTGCTGCCTTAGTATAATTTTTATTCAATATAAAAGCTCCAATAATGGTTTGTTTTTTAAAGACAAAAACAAAACAAAACAAAACGATAAAACAAAAAACAAACAAAACAAAAGAAAGAACATGCCATTTAGAGAACATAGTAAGTATTTCATTGAACTTCATGCCGGGTTACATGACTACATTTTGAAAGATGATATTAAAATGAAAAGTTTCTGTATAGCATATACTATGATACATCAGATACTAAGTGTTTTATCTGGATTGAAATATGGTTGAAATATACGCACAATTTGGTGCTACAACTTACCTAATCTGGAGTCCTGTCCAATATTATGATTAAGAACATTTGTTACCATTTGTCATATCTACTCCTCCACTGTAAATAGTAAATCTATATCAAACTAATGTATCTCTATCAAAGTCGTGGGGCTGATTTTCTTCTCATGCATGTCAGTGTTGTTAAGTAAGAACTTTACTATAAATCAAACATACAGCTACTGGGTGTGCGCACAATTTAGAATTAACTAGTATTTTAGATAGCCTTATATTTCTGATGAAACAACGATGTGAAGAAGAAAACTGATTACTTTTCGGGATGATTGACATATAGTTTGTTGAGATAACAAGGGTCTGGATCCGGAATAAAGAATTCAGCAGCAGTGCGATCAGGAATTCCAATCTCCCAAATTGTATGACCAGCCCTTGGAGGCTCATATACAAGATCACCCAAATGAATGGAAGAACCTGTTACAAATTTTATTCTCTCTTTAAAATATATATATATATTCATTACCACATGAAACAATTCTCTTTTGATGTAATGATTATAAACGATATATTATTGACCTGCATTAATAGTTATCACTGCATCCATTTTGTAATCTCCTATAAAACCTGGAACATATGCATAAAGACTGTATTCACCAGTTCGTACATTCTTAATTGTAAAATGTCCCTGTTTATCGGTCCTTGTCCAGAATTGGTACCCCTAATTAAATTTGGCGAGAAATAAGTTAGCCAAGAAGTTCGCTGTATTTATATTTAGAGTTAGTGCTTTATTTACCTTCGATTCTCTCTGCCATGATCCAGCATTTCCTGGTAAAGCTAAACCAACATATGCAGAGTCTGCAGGTATGTGTTTCTTGTCTATGAACCTTGTTATATGCAAGTTAGTGTAATCAGGTTGGTTAATATATACATGTTTATTGTAATTTAATGTTAAAATATACATATGTAACATTGAATGCAATTTCGAAACAGTACCTTTCACTGACAAATAGTTTACCAGTTACGAAGCCTCTCTCTTCAGCGGTTTGGTAATCCTTTGATCGAGGAAAATTATATGGCCAACTTCTTATTTCAGTTTTCATCTGAAATATATAATAATTAAAATTCAATGTCATGTCAAATAATTCAAAGAATTTTGTACTATTTGATCTCTTTTCGTTTTCTTGATTTACTGCGTGTGATGACGGTAGATAGACTAAGAAAACGCTACTGAAGTTCAGTCTGAAGTTAACTAGTGTGGTATATGCAGTATCAAATGATATTGTTATTGTATCTTGCTTCAGTTGTTTCTTGTTTGTAGCAACATTTCGTTTTGTTTCCAAAAAGTATATAGTGGCAAAAGCTACAAAAATTGTTCTATTCAGATCTGTTTTATGTATGCCAAATAGTTGCATATGATTGTACATAACAATTTATCCCACAATATATGTTGACTGTCCAACCAGCCTACACAAATAATTTATCCCACAATATCTGTTGACTATCCAACAAGTCTACAGTCATTATCTAGCATACAGGTTTATTTTGTAGTAGACTCTGTGTTATTCTGTAAAATTCTGTAATACAGTCAGTGATATATTTATTAGGGGTGTTACGGTCTGTCGTTATTACCACCAACCATAACCGTTGTCGACGATTATAAATTCTTATAACCGTTTACTGCAACCATATATGATGGTTAACCGTCATATTTTCCATTTTATTTTTATTTTTCTTGTCACCACTGTCGGATTTTTGGCCAGCAGTTCCCAAACCAAACACACAATTGGACATGCAGATGTTACCACTGTCTATAAAATGTGTTGAATAATTACCTTATTTTTTGCATCTTCCCATAGAATGTGATGATCTGCAGATGTTGCATGAGAATTGACATAAGTGAACACGGGGCCAAAAACCTTTTTCCATTGTTCTCCGCCCATGTATCTTTGCACAAGTTCATCCCCAGAATAATGAGTACCTGTAAACATCTGAAGGTGAAAAAATGAATCACTAAAAGAGCATAATCATAATAAATTAATTGGAACAACAAAACACCAAATTTAACATAAGTCGAAATCAATTTAAATCGTTAAAGAAAGTACATACCGCAAGTGTAGTAGGACCAACATGTGAAGTAAGATCTTGCATGAAAGGACCGCCAGTTTTGAACTCATTACTTGGAGTAATTAGCCAAAATCCAATCGGAGGGTGGGTAGAAATCCAACCATGAACCCGGTTGTCCTTATTATTTTGTGAATACTGGTACTTGTCATCCACCTAAGCAACAGACCTTGAATTGATGAATGAAATATTTAAGTTAAATTTGTCATTTCTTTTCATGATCCATTTTTACCTCTCCTTTAAGGTCAGTGTTGATTGGATTAACTAAACGAACAGCTTCTTTATAAGCTAATGGTTCACTTCTTCCTTTCGTACGATCCTCAGCCATAGGCATGATCCTTTTTCTATCGTCAGTTAAAGCCATGTAGTGGAACCTAATGGTCAAAAGCAACAAAGTCAATTATAGTCATGTTCATATATCCATGTTTACCTGTCGATATATCTGACTGTCTTTAAATTTACTTGTCATATCTTGTATAACATCCATCAGGGGTCGACACAAAACATACTTCAAGGAAAACTTTGAGTTTAACAGCATATATAACCTTGCAAACTCTGGTGCACATGCACTGAAATAAGTGGGTTTAATTTGTTCAAAACTTCACAGCGTAAAACTGTAAAAGCATATAATCAGGTGTTAGAAGTTGTTTGGATATTGACTAATTACTGACGACCACATTTTGCATATTGCTGGTCTATCATCCATAAATATTGTAAGGTACCATATCAGTGTGATTACTGAATAATAAAGTAAAAATAGAAAAGAAATACTTGTCTCCTCTAAGTTTGAATGCTATCCGCGTCTCTACCATATTAAAATCTGGCCACCCTTCCAAATGTTCAAAGATGCCATATGAATAAAAGCCTGAAGAGCCACGAAGCATTATGTACCTATGATTAAGGAATATCATTAGTTTTATTTATTTATTTATTTATTTTATTTTCTAATTGGATACTTAAGTGCTTGTACATAGCCGCACTACATGTTAGTATACTACCACTACAAGAAAAGGGCTCATTTTGTATCGGATTGTTGCAACGGCTGACAACGGCTAAAAAAGGCGGTCGTTGCTAGCCGTTGCTAGCCGTTGCAAATCGTAAATATAACCTGCAACCCGCGAACAGATTATTATTTCCCACCACAACGACTTCTTCCCAAAACCCTCATCCCCATCACAATCTGCCGCCTCTCCAACTCCAGCCGTTACTGGTTGCCTCCACGTCGCTCAAACACCTCCAAAACTCGCTGGTATTTCTTCTAAACTTGATTTGGCTTTGATTTAGGTTTAATTTAGGATTAATTGGAAAACCCTAATTTCGAAAATAATTGTATTAGTTGATCATAGTGATATTGGGTGATGATTATAGTGTTTTAAGTTAGATGGAAGTTAAATTAGCTTATGATTATGTTGAAAATGATGATTAATGCGTATTAGTTATGGTAATATTTGTATTTGTAATTTGAGTTTATACACTGTAATGTTACTTAATCATATTAGTAACGTTTTTTATTCATGTATAATTTCAGCATTCAAGAACCGAACAGGTGCCTACAATGGTCGAGGTTTTTAGAGTCACTCATGCGGTGGAGCAGACCGATGATGATGGGAACGTCACCTATCAGTGGACAGATGCGAAGGCTGAATCTGTTATGGTAAATATGTTTATTCGCAATGACACCGTTTCACATTCCTTTAGTAGTGTATAAGTAAATTGTATAGCTATATATTGAGTCAAATTTGTATTCGTAATTGCAGGGTAGATATGAAGCGGAGCGGGCAGCGATGGCGCAAAGAACTGGACGGGAGGATATTACGCTTGAAGAGTCCAATCAAATATGCGATAGAATTATTGATCCGCCTTCTCGCAATAGGCGTTATGGATACAGCAATCAGGAGGTAAACTGTTTTAATAACTTATATTTGAATTTAATATAGCCGTTGCGAGCGTGAATTAGAACTAGTTTGTTTGATCGTTTTACAGGCTCTTAACTTCCAGAGGGCTTACAAGAAATCTATGGCCGAGGAGGAGATAGCCCAGATGCAACGACAGCTGAACGAGATAAATGATTGGCGACAGAGCTTATTGTCTCAGCAGATAGATGAGCGCATTGCCGCATTCGTTTCAGAGCATGGGACCATGCCAGGGTCTTGTGGTGGTGGTGGTGGTGATGATGATGCTGATGATGATGATGAGTAGGTATGTTTTGTTGATGATTATTATTTTTTTTGAGCAAGATTGTGGTTTTAATGGATATTTGTTGGACTTGTGTACTTATGTTGGTGTGTACATATGTTGGTTGATGGACTTGGTAGTTTGTTTGGTGTTGGTTGATGTTGGTTTGGTGTTGGTTGATGGACTTGGACTTAGTAGTTTGTTTGGTGTTTGGGCAAGATGGTAGTATGTTGGTTGATGTACTTATTATGGTTTTAATTGATATTTGTTGGTGATGGATATTATGTGTGATGGATTTGAAATGTATGGATTTGTGTTAGTTGATTACATAGTTGCGTGATTATTGATATGTGTTTTATTTGATTATTTGCGATGTATTTGGTTATATGATGGTTGGAATGGAATGTATACGATGGATTGGAAGTGATTATTGTGATGTGGAATGGTTTGCGACGACAGAGGTTGGAAGAGTGAAAGCTGGCTGCTGGAAAACTTAAAAAGTTCCAGGTTTGCAACGTTTAGCGACGGCTATCTGGTTCAGGTTTGCAACGGCTCGCAACGGCTAGCAACGGCTATCTGGTTCAGGTTTGCAACGGCTCGCAACGGCTAACAACGGCTATCTGGTTTCAGGCTTGTAACGGCTCGCGACGCCACGTGACGACCAGGATTGTAACTAACTGCTGCCACGTGGACAACTGATCGTCGCCACCCGTTGCTAAATTGGTAACGGAGCCGTTGCTATTGCCGTTGCTGGAACAAGTTGCAGCGTGCTTAATAGCAACGGCTGGCAACGGCTAGCAACGACCGCCAACGGCTATTTGACGTTGTTATGCCTTCCGTTTCTTGTAGTGTACAACTCAAATATGTCTTGTGGTTCAAATCACACCATGCAGAATTTGAATATATGACCTCAAAGGCCAAAACTGAATCATCTAGCCACTGACAGAGTGGTGCTGAACAATAGTTTTAGTTTATCTTTGGAATAAAAACAAAAGTTACTTAGGAAATTAGTTACACATGCAAGGGCAAAAGGAAAACCATTATTATTTAGCAATCTATTACCTGCCACGCTATGGTGGAGTTGGTTGTGCATGTACTAGAGTGGTCGAAAGATCGTTCCCCACCAAACACTTTCATGTGCCAGTTAGCACCAACTTTAAATTAGTGTTGATCTTAGGGTGCCTGAAGTCATGTAAAAACCCAAGCCTTGGCCATAAACTCTAAGGTATTTTTTAACTTACTAAAAAGTAATTTACTTAGCCTTTCTTTCCCACTCTCTTTCTTTTGTAATCTTCTAATCGTGTATATCGTTTTCGCAAAAATTTATGCTGTTCTTACCATTTGACCCTTTATATACGCGCGCACATATATACACGCACACATATATACACAGAAAGGCACACACATATATACATACATACACATACATACATATATATAGACACATATATATACATACACATATATATACATACATACATATATATATATATACACACACATATATAATGCATATATATAATATATATAGACGCACATATACAGACATACATACGCACACACATATGGGTAGGATCGGCTGCACTTTATTTTTACTACACCTCAAATCCCACTTGATTTCAACCATATATTCTGAATTAAATAATATACATTCTCTCCTTTCTCATGCATGAGAGAGATATATTTTTACTCACCTTCTATCAATGTTTAAGGGTACCATTTTCAAACTGAGAGAAGGATTCCATGTTCTAACAAATGAAACCTCCACATGATTATCATCGCTGTGGATTATATCAAATTTTGTGCCTTTAATCCTGTAAAAATACATGGGTTGAAGAAACTTAATATTTAACATATGTATGAGTTCATGTATACATGAGCAAGTAGAACCAAAAGGATAATGTTTCACTCACACATCAAATTTTCCATTGCTTCCTGGTTCACTCCAAACAATACTCCAAAACCTATATGTCAAAAGTACAATTTTAGGTTGGTAGCATTTAAACCTTGGATTTTCTTGCATAGAGCGCATAGACGCATAATTTTTTTTAACAGGAAAAGGTAACAAAAATATTACAAATCTTAATTCATATATTCATAGACAAATTTTATTTACAGGCCAGAAAAATAAAATAAAAAATATTATTTTATTTCAACTTTAGATCTCGGTTAAACTAATTAGAAAACTAGGCATGCTTTACCATATATTAGCATTGTATACTTGTGCAAATTGAATTTGCGGAAGCAAAATGTTTTCTTTAAAAATTGAGAACAAATTGATATTTTGTGCTTGGACACTTTAAAACTGCCAAAATATAAATCCCAACCTAGTGAAAAACCATACCTGTTTTTGTAACTAGTTTTGAACTAAACCTAATGTTGAAATTAGTATTTTTTTAGGCCTATAAATCAAATTTGTCCTACACTCGTTTATGTAAAACTATAAGCTAATCAGAATTTCAAAGAACTCATATTTATTTGTGCAAACTTAGTTAGATTTCAAGCACAAAGTATGACATGCATTTACTGTATGTTAAGTTACTTACATATTTATATACATCATGCATAGGCCATCATTTATGAATGAATCATTTCCCACTATAAATCAAAAGAAAATAATACAAGGTTTTAGCAAGTTTATATTCCTAATAACAAATATACATACAAAAGATCATGTTAACAAGTATACACACAATGCATCAAGATTCAAGAATACTTCTTGATATAAAATTGTTAATTATTTGAATCCATTCCTTCACTCAAGTAAGAATTACCAAGATCCAGCATATAAAAATATGAAAGGGTCAATATGATTTTCCTATTGGAAACTGATCTTTCACTGAACTAAACATGAGTATAAAATTCAAGTAGGAAATAGAAAGGGGTGTCAACTATATATACCCTCTATTATTTTCCCTGTTTTTAACTTCCATCAAATTATCAACATCATTATACTGAATTCCAGTAATGACCCCACCAGGCTTTGAAAGGGTAAGCTTCAATATCCCATTATCAATTGTAACCTAAAAGTACCATCAAATTTATTTTAATTTTTTTGATTTTTTTTTAAAAAAAGATAAACCATTCAAAAGAAAATAAAGATAATAATAATAAAATACTTACATATCTATCATGTACATGTAGCTTAACACCGGTATGATACTTTGGATTATAGACTCCAAAAGAGGTAGAATTATTTATAGCATTACTGCAAATTACTCAACAAACAAAAACATGAGTATATCGTCAAAATTGTAACTCTGGATTCGATAAAATTGGCAGAATACACACCTTAATTCAGGCAGAAGATCAAATGCACTTGAATTCCTTTTTGTACGTAGAAGCATGACAATAATAAGAATATATCTGCATGTATGTTGATGTGAATGATACATGGACATCATGTATACTTAAATGATGACATAACATATATGTTGCTAGAATTTCAGTGAGAGAGTATTATACAGGCTATTAGGCACATGCGCGGGCCCACTCATTAATTGGGCTGATAATGTAGGTAACTATATTTTAAGTATAGCTGTAGTGAATATAAGTTGTAATCTGTATCAGATAGTGCTCAATCTTATACATAGGTAGATATTCAATATTATATATCTTGCAATCTTATAATACACTGACTAAATATTCAGTATTAGATATTGGTTAATATCCTATTCGCTAAATATTATTCAATATCAGATACCACTGTATCTCAAACATTGAATAAATATCCATCTTAGGTATGTTAGTAACAAAGTGATCCATCTTATCCACCCATCCTTAGCATAAATCAATTAATAAGAAGAAGAAAATAAGTTTTATTTCCATTCAGCACATCAGCAAGTAGATATTTGTACATACATTTATGGTGGACGAACATAGTGATAAATGTTTTTCACTTAAGCCCTTAAAAAAAATAACTGTTGTATATTGTTTTTCAAATAAAAAGGAATTAATTTCATATCCATATTCTCAATATTAAAAGCACTTCCATACATTGTACTTTACATTCTGTGGTCCCCACAAGTTTTATTTGATAATATATAACATATTTTCCTCCTTACTCCTTTCTTTTTTTTTTTGTCTTTTTTCTTCCAATGCATAAATACTCTAAAAAAATATAATAGACTTCAATTTAAAGTAAGGAAAATAGGCCCAAAGACAAATTTAGAAAAAAAATTAGACTGAAGGACAGAAAATTAGTTTGTTTGACTAAAGAACAATACTAGTTATAACCAGCATTTTGTATAATGTAAAATCGAATATAATGCTAGTTATAACCAGCATTTTGTACAGTGTAAAAGTTGAATACAATGATAATTATAACTAGTATTTATCCTTCAACCTAAAAATAAATCATGATGTCCTTCGGCCCAAATCATTTAAAATATTTCTTATTCTAGAATAAATCAAATTCAAAGTTATAAAATAATTTAAAATCAAGAAAATGTAAAGTAGTAAAAAAAACTGAAAATTATAAAAAAAATGAATATGAGAAAAGTTAAGACTAAAAATAATCAAAAATTAAAAATTTCCAGGTTCAAAAGAAAATTCCAGAAATTAAGAATATTGGGGGAAAAATTATGCTAAAAAGAGTTCAAGTTATTAACATATCTGTACGGTTGGATATTGAAAAACATTCTGTTTTTGAAAAATAAAATCAAAGCTTCACGGAAATTCAAAAATTAAAAGGAAATGAAATTTTGAATGATCCAAAATTCTAAAAAGATTGAAAAATTAAATAAAGATAACAAGACTGATAAAAAACTGATAAAATGAAACCTAATTTTATGAGAAATTTAAAACATATAGAATAAAATTGTAAAATAATGAAAAAAATTTAAAAAAAAATTCTAAAAAAATTTAAACAATTTTTTCTAAAAAATTTTACATAATTTTTTCTGAAAAATTGGAATTCTTGTCGGAGCTGTTAAATAATTCAATTAGCAAATCGAAGTTTAGAACATTTTATTTTTTCAAAAATTTTCAATTTACTAAAGGGAAAAAACTTGAACTTATGAATTTTCTCAAAACTTTCAAAGGTTTTCTAGAATTGGATGATGTTCTAAATTTCTTAGAAAAAATTCAAAAATCTCCAAGATAATAAAGAAACTAAAAAAACTACTGCAAATTCATTAAAAAATTCAAAGTTTTGCAAAAATCGGTGTCTTTAAAATAATAATTATCAAGTAATAGAAATTTGAGAATAAATAAAAAAATCAAATTATAAAAGAAAAAAATAAAAAATAAAAATAGAAGGCTAAAAGCAATAAAAATTCATAAAAAAATATCAACTATTTTGAATCATTTGAATGTTTGATTTAAAAATTAAAATAAATAAAGTAGTAATTGTAAAGTCATGCATTTTTCGTATTTCAAGAACACTTAATTTTCATGAACTTTTGTATTATTCAATTGACTTAAATTTTCCACACGCTTTTGGACTTTCAATTTTTTTTTAATTTTCGAAGATAAATCAATTTTTTGAATTATTTAAGTTTTTTGAACTTTTAGAATTTTTAAAACTCCTAATTTAAGTGTAACGACCTGGTATTTTGGTCGTTAAATTTGAACATCTAATTTATTTTAAATGTTGAAGTTGAATTATTAAATGATTTTGAATATGAAAAACTAGGTTGAGTTAGTGAATCGGCTTATAATTTCAAATATAGCGATTAATTTTATTTGGTAAATGGTAATTTAATATTTGAAATTGGGATAATTGGTGAGTCTGGAAATAATTGGACATGGAAATGATTTCAAAAAATTGATTTAAAATTCTATTTGGATTAGAATTAAAATATTGGACTTTTGAATGGAATTAAAGAAAAAGTTGATAGATTAAAATCTAAAATTTAATATATAGTAACAGTGTAAATAATTGAACTTTGATTTAAAATGAATCAGAACAATTTCTAATATGAATATAAATTCTATTTGAATTATAATTAAGTTAATGAAATTTTAAAATTTAAAATTTAAACGATTTAGACAATTTTGAGAATCGTCCGATTCAATTGATGAGTTAAAATAACCTTCCGGGGCACGGTTTTCGAATTCAACGAAACTAGTTTCATTGGATCTGTAATAGCTCATTGTTATCGAATTTTAAATTTCGTAGCGTTTAGAGTTACCGTTTGGTCGTACGGAATAGAAACGCGTTGAAATAAATATCGGAAATTTAATATTTTAATTCGATTCGAAAACCTATCTTCCACATATGATCGAATTAGACCCCAAAACACGTTTCATTGTGTTCGGAATAGGGGTGAAACATTATAAACGGCAGGCGGCACGCTTCGTTTGGAGTTCGTTTGAAAAGCATGTAATTTGTGAAAATAATAGTAAAATAATATATATATATATATATATATATATATATATATATATAACCCTGTATAAACACCATTGAACAGTAAAACCCTAGAAAAAATTGTAGCCGCCGTTATCTCTTTCCAATGGCCGAAAGTTGTCGAATTTCTTTCTCCAATATCTCGAAATCTTTACACAATTAAGCCTCGATTTCTCAACGAAGACCGTAGAGCTTTGCGAAAGCTTTCCATCCATACGGCGATGATGGCCTTTCAGGCGGTGACGTGGTGGCAGATCGATGGTGAACGTCGCGTCTTCGTTCACGCCTTTTTAGACGAAGGGGCAGCCGAGTTCACCATGGCTTTGGCGTGGGTGTGGCGTTGGTAGGCGGACATGAAGGCGTTCTCCGATCGAGTTCTAAAGCGACGACGAGGGTGTGGCTATCGACGTTTGAACGATGGTGATGGGTTTCAAAAGCCTACGCGAATGAAGAAGAGAGTCAAAGGGCGTCCGAGATTTTGCAATTCAAAATGTACGATATAGATTTGATCTAGGTTTAAAATAAAAAGAATATTTGTAAATTTATTTATAAAAAATTATATTCAAATCTTTAAAAACCTATAATCTTGCCATGCGAGGTCGAAATCGGATAAAACATGCGGAGCCGGAATCGCAACGACGAGCACTACACTGGTGCAGATCTGGAGTCGTTCGGAGCTAGTGAAAATTTTAGGTTAAATCGAACATGTTCGACTTAATTTAAAATTGGAACGTTGGCGACGTAAAAATCAAGGTGGGTTAATCTCACTCAATTTTGGACTGCTGACTTTAATTTTAAATAACTAAAATTAATAAATGATTGATTGGTTAATCTGATGCATTTTATCAGTTGGATGTGATATTATATATAATAGTAGTATATATTGGAGTGATTGATATTCCGACATATATATAGCGGATGAGACCCTATGCGCCCGGCATAATAGCAGATGACTTATATATCGCGATATTCCGCCTTGAAGCGGAATTGGTATTTTTATGTTGTGCTAACATCTATGGATGCAGGAAAACAGGTTGGATGGATCCAACTGGATTCCTCAAAATGTTGAATTTAGTTGCATATATAGTGATATATGTTTTTGTTGAATAATCTGTGGCAGGTAGTTATGTGATTTAAATTGATTGGATGTTGTGGCAGTTAACTTGGGTTTTGATGCTTTTAAATACCAATAAAAATATGGTTTGAATTTGGAAGAATTTTAAAAAGGAATTTTGAAGTAAACTATTTATAAAGAGTTTTGGGTTAATAAATTGGATAAAATAAATGATTTTGAAATTTGTATTTAGCTAAATCAGGTTATTGTGGAAAGAGATTTTGGAATAAAAATTTACAAAAGACTTTTTAAACAAAAAATTCTTAAGTGGTACTTGTTTATAGATAAAAAGGAGGTTTTAATCGGTTTTTGGTGGTCGATGGTTGTTTTTTGGAGATCTTACCTTTTTCTGAGGGTGGATTGAATGTTTGTGCGCCTCGTTCTTGCCGATTGACTGAGGCGCTGCCGGCGTCAGTGGTCGCACAGCCTACCTGCGGGGGAGCATGTGGTTCGAATCGGGATTTCATCACCCCATTTGAACCAAGGCTATCGTTCTCTGCCTCGTGCGACTTGCTGCCTGGTGGCGCTCCTCTGGTCGTTGGCTTGGTGCCCTGTGGTGTTTCTTTTGTGGATGCTGTGGAGCAGGAAGGGGATTTTATCACCTCTCCCTGTCTTGAGGCAGCGGCTAGCATTTGTGGCCTTGATCCTCCCTGTTGCGTTGTTTCTCCCAGTTCGTTGCTAGGCGTAGCCTTTTCTGATTGGCAGTGGAATGTCTCGCTTTGGCGTCAAGCATGGTTTGGTCTCTTGTTTGCTGATGTGGTTGCAGCCTTGACCGAAAGGGAGTTCACCGCCTTTTCTGGTCAGGGGGCAATGGTTGTCTCGCCTGCGTCCCTTCAGGTGGATCGGTTTGGTGTTGTGGTTGGTGGTTGTGTTGACTGTCCGTTAATGTGCTGGGAAGGTGTTGGTTTTGGGTTTGACGATTTGGGCATCGTATCTAAGCATTGCGTGCTTCCTGTGGGTGATTATCTTGTTTTTTATTCCGCTTCGGCGAGGCAGGTGGGTGGCGTGATTATCAGGCAGGTGAGTTTCTCTTCCTTCCTATTTTGCTTCGCAGTTGTTGATGGCTTTTCTGTGGTTTGTTGGCTTGTGTCAGATGCCGTGGTTATCGTTTTTATGAGCCATGACATGCTTAGGTATGTGCTCCCTGATTTTGCTGCCCTGATTTGGGTTGGCGGCGAGTCAGGTCCTTTTGGCATCGAACGCTTTGTGTGGAGCGATCGTTGTAGTTCTTTCGTTTGGTCTTGTGATCTGAGTCAAAGCGACGTCGGGTTTGTGTCGTATTTGACTTTTTTAGAGCTCTGTTTTAGGGTTGGCTTCTTATGGTCTATGCGGAGTTTTCTCCTCGACTGGATCGATTGGTTCAGGCGATATTCCAGTACTGGTCGTATAGTGACCGCCGTCCCGGTTCACTATGCGGACAGTCAGGAAAATTGCCAGCTTTTATCGATTCGGTCGGGAGATCCTTCTGCTAAGACCACTCTGCGAATCTCACTCACCTCGCAGGGCTATCTCACTAGTGATAGCTCGGATTGGGTAAGGTTCCTTCAGCATCGCGGGATGCGTATTTTGTGCTCCCCTACATACTTTTGCCCGTTTAGGCCTATTCTCGGTTCCCCTGAACCCTCGTCTGCTTGTTGCTCTTCCCTTTGTTCTCTTCCCTCTTCTGACTGTTCCCTATCGATTTGTATTCCGATGCTTAGTTCAGAGGAGATTGCGATCATTAATGATCGGCTATCTCGTCTGACTAAAAATTCGGCTCCTTCTAGATCTTCGTCCCAGCGGACGGGCTCGTTGGAGGGGTTCGGTGCTTCTGCGGAGTGTGAGCCTGGTCTAGAGTCAGGGCTACTGCCTAGGACTTCTAGACGCAGATCGTGTCGCGCACCGTCTTTTCTTCGTACTATTCGTACTCGCTCTATAGCGGCGAGTGAGCAGATCGATCGATCGGCTCTTTCCTCCCTGTACCGTTGTTGAGTTGCGTTTGATCTGCCTTCTTGTCTTGTTTTTTCTATTCCTCTATATTTGTGTCCATGTCGAACCTTCTCTTCTGGAACATTCGTGGTGTTGGCAATGAAGCTTCTTCTGCTAGGCTTAAGCAGATTGTCCGTAAGCATTCTATTGGCTTGGTAGCTCTGTTTGAACCTTTTGTGGGTCCAGGAGCGGCTATCAAGGAGGTTCTTTCGCTTGGGTTTGGCGGTGCCTTGGCTAATGTGTCGGGGAAGATTTGGATTCTCTGGTCCAAAGCCTGTGTAGTTCGTCCTGTTTTCGATTCCCCCCAACTGTTCTCTGTTGTTTGCTCCTCCCCCTTATTTCCTCAACCGTTCCTATTTTCGGCGGTTTACGCTAAATGTGATCGGGTGGAAAGATTGGCTCTCTGGGATGATATTCAATCTCTTGCTGTTCGGGGCTTTGCTCTCTCTTTGGTAGGTGGGGATTTCAATGTTGTCGCAAGTCAGGCTGAAAAATTGGGGGGAGCGGCCGTCAATCGGCAATCGGTTACCGACTTCAACTCTTTCATTGTGAGTTCTGGTTTGGCTGAAATCCCTTTCGTGGGATCCGCTTATACTTGGTCCAACAATCAGGAAGGCCATCATCGGATTCTCTCTCGATTGGATAGGATCTTTGGTTCTGCTGAATGGTTTAACCTTCCTTTTTCTTTCTCTACTTCTCACCTTCATCGTTCTTGCTCTGATCATGCGCCTCTGGTGTTGCGCTGTTCTTCTCGGTCTTCATCGGGTCCTTCATCTTTTCGCTATCTCAGTATGTGGAGCTCTCACCATGATTTTCTTCGGGTTGTGGAGGAATCGTGGCAAGCTCCAATTCAAGCTCCTCCCATGGGGGCTTTCTTCCAAAAATTGAAACGTTTGAAGGCTCGCCTAAAGACGTGGAATATTCAAGTTTTCAGGAACATTTTCGATCGTGTTCGCTCGGCTGAAGAGTCTCTTATCGTAGCCGAGTCTGAGTACGACGAGAATCCGTCTTCTGAGAACAGGTCTACTTGGGCTTGTGCCCAAATGGCCTTTTCTTCGGAACTTCGTGTTGAAAATTCTTACCTCCGCCAACTGGCTAGAGTCAAATGGGTTGTTGACGGTGACGCGAATTCCAAATTCTTCCACTCTTCTATTCGTAAGAAAGCAAACCTGCTTTCTATTCGAGAGATAGGTAGGCCTGATCTCTCTGTGGCTTCTTCTCCCTCGGAAGTTAGAGAGGTCATTGTTTCTCACTTCCAATCCTACCTGGGAGCTGCCTCCGTGTCCGATCCGGATCAGGTTCTCCTGTCGTTCATTCCTCGGCTTATTCCTTCGGCAGAAAGTGTGGCTTTAGCCTTTCCCCCTTCGTCGGAAGAGATTCGTGTTTGCGTTTTTGCTCTTAGTAAGGACAGTGCCTGTGGTCCGGATGGTTTCAACGGTTCCTTCTATCGGCATGCTTGGTCTATCATCCAGTCAGACCTTTGTCTGGCTATTCAGCAGTTCTTTTCAGGTAGCTCTCTTCCCATTAGCTGGTCCTCCACTAACTTGGTTCTCATCCCCAAGATGGACTTCCCTCGGTCTTGTGTTGATTATCGCCCAATCAGCCTCTGCAATTTCTCAAATAAAGTGATTTCTAAGGTATTGGCTATGCGTTTGGCTCCATACCTGGATCGCATTATTTCCTCATCTCAGGCGGGTTTTGTCAAAGGACGTTTGATCACTGATAACGTTCTATTAGCTCAGGAGCTAATTTCTCAGATTGACAAGAAAGTCAGAGGGTCAAACATTGTTTTTAAACTTGATATGGAAAAGGCATATGATCGTATGTCGTGGTTTTTTGTCATCAAAGTTCTTCGTGCCTTCGGGTTTCCTGAGACCCTGATCGATTTGGTGTGGAGACTCATATCCAACTGTTGGTTCTCTGTTATCATTAACGGATCGGCTAATGGTTTTTTCAAGGCAGGGAGAGGGCTTCGTCAGGGCGATCCCCTATCTCCTTCTCTTTTTGTTATTGCGGCTGAGGCCTTTATCCGAGGTATCCACGTCTTAACGATGTATGGCCAAATCCATCGTTTTGGTCTTCCTAGTGGTTGTCCTCTCGTCTCTTCCCTGTCCTTTGCGGACGATATTGTCATCTTCTCCAATGGGAATCGAACTTCGGTTCGGAGGCTCATTCGTTTCATCAATCTTTACGAACGGTGTTCGGGACAACTTGTCAACTCCTCTAAGAGTTGTTTCGTCCCTTCGAAGAACATGGAGCCTGATAGGGTATCCTGGGTCGAATCGTTTACCGGATTCAGGGTAGCTTCTCTGCCTCTTCCGTATTTGGGTATCGCCCTCTACAGAGGCAGGAAACTCAACGCCCTATTCGATCCTCTTACTGACAAAGTTCGGGGAAAGATCATTCGTTGGAATGCCTCTCTTCTGTCCATTGCAGGCAGATTGGTCCTCATCAAGTCTGTTTTGGGGTCTCTGGGCACTCATATTTTCGCCGCTATGACCCCCACTTCTTCCTTCTTCAGGTCGTTCCAATCTCTGGTCTCCTCCTTCTTCTGGGGTTCGAAGGTGGACAATCACCGCCACCACTGGGTTTCCTGGGATGTTATCTGTCGCCCCAAAAATGAGGGAGGGCTGGGTGTCCGTAATCCTAAGGACATTTGTTTGGCTTTCGCTTGTAAGTTGTGGTTTAGATTTGGCTCTAACGATTCTCTTTGGGCTTCGTTCCTTCATGCCAAATATCAGAGGCTAGCCGCTGGTGGCTTCATCGGTACCCCCTCTTATGCTAGTGAGACTTGGAAGCATATGCAGTCGGTCAAGTTGTTTTCCGATTCTCATGGCGGTCTTTCCGGATGGGACGGCGGCCAATTTTCTATTCGTAAGGTCTGGCTCTCTACTCGATCGCCGGCCCCACCGTCCCCCTCATTCTCATTTATCTGGAACTCTAGAATCCCCCCGAAGGTGTCTCTTTTTATGTGGCGCTCTCTTCATAATGGTTTGCCAGTTGAAATGAACCTTCAGCGGATTGGCATTTGCCTTGTGTCTCGCTGCAGGTGCTGCGGCAACAGCCATACGGAATCGGTGGACCATTTGCTTTTCTCTGGTTGTATCGCCAGAGCCTGCTGGAACTACTTCGGTAATTTGATGAGTATTCGCGGTCGTGTTTCCTCGTCGTCCGACCTTCTGGGTTCCTGGTGGATCGGTTGTAGTAGTAAATCTCTTCGTTCTATCTGCGGTCGTCTTATTTCTAGCCTTATCTGCTGGCACATCTGGTGTGCGAGGAATAAGGCCATTTTTGAGGAATTGCCAATGGATCCTTTATCAATTATCCGTCGCGTTAGAAATGATGTTTTCTTGGCTTTTAGAGGTCGACCCTTCAGGGGAACAGTCAGCTCTCGTACTGCTACCCTGGTCGCCCTTCTTTCAATTTCCTGCTCTCAGTCCTCCGTAAGATCGGGAATTGGGTGATCTTCGATCTCCAATAGCTTCTCCTGCTTGTTGGCCTTTTTAGTTTCTTTTCCCCTTGTCTCGCCCCCCCCCCCCCCCACCTTTTTAATTAAATCTTGTTATGGGCTTTCCTGTATTTTATCAGGGTCTGGTTAGTTGGCTGGATTGGAGCTTTACTCCCGCTGTTAGCTGTTTCTTGGCAGTTGGTCCATCGGTTATTTCTCTTGGCCTCCTTCTCTGCTGGTCTTTGGTCTTAGGTCATTTGGCGGTGAGTTTCTTGTTAGTTTGTTCTGTTTCCTTTGGCAGCTGTGCTTGGTTGGTATTGACATCGGCATCGGGCGGTGGCTTTGCCGGAGCTCGATGACGATGTTAGATGGGCGGTGGTTTATCCGGAGCTCATCTTTGTTCTTCCTTGCCTGCTCTCCTATTTCTCCGCTCCTTTGTCAGGCTTCTCCTACTGTTATTATCTCGTCTTTTGTTTTGATTTTTTGGTCTTTGGATGTATTTTGGTAGTTTCGGCTGTTCTGCTTTGCTTCTGAGTTACCTGTCAGGCTTGTTGACAGCTTTTGATGTTGATTAATAAAATTTCTGTTATTAAAAAAAAAAAAAAAAAAAAAGGAGGTTTTAAAATCGAGATTTTAAATATTTTAGAGATAGAAGTGAATTTGGGGAAATAAGAATAAAATTGATTAAACTAGAGTTCGAGTGAGATTTTCAAATTTACGAAATGGAATTGGAATCGAGGAATTTGACTTGTTTTAGAAAGGGGATTTTCAATTATTAACTTGGTGATGTTAAAAGTGTTAAATATACTCTAGAAATTAGTTTTTTTTTAATTATTTTAAATTGTTTAAAGCATATTTAATATTAATAGTTACTTCAAAATGATTTTCAAAGATTTATTATTATTTAGAGAATAGTTAGCATTTTTATTTTTAAAAGATAAATTATTAAATATTAATATCGCTTTGTTAATAACTTTTTTTTAAGTATAACTGCCTAAATTTAACTTGGACATTGATTTTGGAACTTATAAGCATTATTTTGAGATAATTTTTGAATAAAGTTTTCGAAAAGTAACGGTATACTCACGTGGCATAAATCGGAGACAGTGAGTGTTTGTAGTTAAATTTTGAATTTCTCTAGGATAGAGACATAACCGTTGCGCTGGATTCAGAGTTTGATACCGCAGCGGTACTTTCCATATCATTTTAAAAGGGGTTTCAAATATTTTTGAAAATGATAATTTGTGAATATACTGAATTCGATAAGATAAGTACAAACTTTGGATAAAGGGATTTAATTTATTTAAAATTTAATTTAAATAAGACTTGTTGTTTTTCAGTGAAAATGAAGTATTTGGTTGAATCGGCTGTTTGTTGATAGTTAAATAACCGACTATCAAATCTCAACCCAAATATAACTTTGGAAATATCTGGAAGAAGTATGGCAATTATATGGTACAGTTACCGTTCGAGGTGCTATACTACATGTATAAACTCGTTTTGTTCTTCTAGGACGTGTATAAGGACATCCGTCCACTAACGGTTAGGAGGTGGTCTCCGATCTTATTTTCGTCTGTTTATTTCCCAAAGAATCGGGGTTGAATTTACCGAGAAATAACGAACGTTGTTTCGAAGAGACCGGGATTAGATTTGTGATTCGAAAACCACTTCGATCCAACGAGTACATTTTCGTAATGAAGACAAGAGCATGGAGTCAAAGAGGGAGCAGCGAACTGCAAGGGCTAATCGCTACTAACTCTGAGGGTGATTCCAGAAAGGATGTAGCAGGAATAATGCCTTCGGTTCCGTTCGGACCGGGAACGGACTTTTATGGATGAATGCTATTGGTACATTGTCATTGGAGAACAATGGGCATTCTAAGTGAATATTTCTAAAAAGGTAATCGTAGCCTCTAGCCTCATCAATCAGGAATGACTGAAAAGCAGGGGAGATGCAGCAAGGCTAAGTGGGTAGCACCCAAATAAGATATGTCTATCACCTTTCTAGATAACCTCAGATATTATCACTATGTGTGAAAGTAGCTCGAAAAGGGTGGGAACACCCGGGGTGATAGCATATTCGGTCTATCCAGGTCAGGGATAGTCCGATCTTGTATTGGCAGGGATCGATAGGTTCGATCTCGAAACGTTGTTCTAGATGTGTATCATGACAGGTGGTATCCCAATGCCTAGTCATTCAGTTGGAATCCATACTCCAATAAGCGTCATACGCTTTTGATTGTGCCCAACTATGCTGGAATGTGAGATGCAAGCATTTTAGCTGTTTGAATAAATATTTATACTAAGACACTATTATAATATCAGATGATTTTGATATGAAATGTTTTGGTTATCGTAAGATAAAGACCCGTCGTGTTTATTTGTGACGTGGTCTTACGAGATACCTTTGATTTCAAAGGATTTTGAAACTTTAATAATTCAAATTGAGTGTGTTTTCTCACGCTGATTTTTCAAACTAACTCGGGTGTTATTTTATTATTAATGCTCGGGTCAGACCGAGTATTACAAGTTCAGGTTAGAATGCTATGGAGCTCAGGAGACGAGCTAGATGGCGAAGACGTATTACTTGTACTTGTTTTATTCCACTGCGGTGTTTGTTTGAAATTATCAGCAAATTGTAAGGGCAGGATGTTATAACTATCCAGGCTGGTAATTATTGATTTGTGTACTCTGATGTGGGATAGGTAACAGTTTTTGATTTGTGTAAAGAGCTATTGATATTATATGTTATTCGGTCTGTTGTGAGATTCTGTTTTGTTTAGTTTCTTCTTCTTCTACCTATTTTCTTTTTTCTCAACAATCTGTCTTTCCGGGACTCGATCGTTCGGTATGTTATACATTGAGCGTATTTATGTCGATTTTTGAGCATCGAAAGAGCGGGTCGTCGCATGTTGTATCAGAGCTAGGTTGGCGATATACCTAGGCTTTGGTGGGAATTACTGATTAGAGATAGAGTCAAAAGTACTCAATAATGAGTTGAGTGTATTACTAGGTATGAGCGCGTAATTGTTAGTGAATATAAAATGTTTTTATATCGTGTTGACTTATCGGTTGAGTGTTTATAAATTCTGGTCGGTACGGAAAGTACAAACGTATCGATAGGGGTTTTTAAACTCTTGAACAAGGTAAACTAACATAGTACTGTTTTAAAGTGGGTAAATAAAATAATTTTACCAAAAAATTATATTTTTGATATAAATAAAATAATTTTCTGAAATTATTATAGTGTATATGCTTGAAATGTTTGTTTTTAATATTATAATCAAATAAGAATATAAAAATTAGAAACGGTTATATATATAACCAAAGAGAAATGGATAAGAATGATTTATACAAAAAGGAGCATAACTAAAATTTGATTTAAACCAGAATTTAAATCCCGAAAATTTTGGAAAATGTATTAAAATGATTTGAATCAAGTGTTTGGGATTTTAAAATCTTGAGAATTTTGAAAATGTTTTCCAAAATGGTTTGTGAAAAGTAATGATATTATTTTCGGGGATATTTCAGAAAGGAGGTTGTTTCAAAATGAATTTTTGTAAGTAAAGAAGCACTGAACTCACTTTGGTTGCTGGAAAATAATCTTAGTGATAATGGCCACATCATCAGTATTCATTTTCGAGTTTCTAAGTGAAGGATTGCTACCATGATGATTGAGTATGATTATTTGTTTTGGACTTGTTTGATAAACAAGTTTGTTTTAGAAATTCCAAAGGGGAATTGTTTTGGGCAAAACCAAGTTGTTTCGGAAATCTAGAAGCATAGTTGATATACCAAAGTGAATATACGTATGTTTATGATTACAAAATGGTTTGAAATAAAACTGGATGATTGAATTCTGGGGTCTCTATTTAAAAGATTTGTAAAGTTAAGAGAAATCTGTTATTGAACGTATAAATTGATGTTGATATAGATAAGAAAGGAAAATGAAGATTTTAATCCTGGAATTAGAATTTAACTTGAGTAAATTAAAGTGAACAAGATGAGTTGGAATTTAATTTAAGATAAGTTAAATAAAATTGAAACTAGATTTGAATTACCTTGGATATTAAGTGGAAATGCAGAATAACTGTATAATTATAAGTTATAATTATTGAATGAAATGGAAATACTTGAGCTATTGAGTGATACAGATAACCCAGAGTTATGATTATAAGATGTAAATAGGCTCTAGTATGCAAAATGAGATTTTAAGTAAATAAATCCTTGAACTTTCAAATTGAGAAATGAAATGGTAGAGACTAAATGAAAATAGTGATATTATAGTAAAGAATGGAATTTCAAAATTTTGAATTTTAATTGGAGGGTAAATTGAAATTGAGTAAATTGAAAGTAAATATAAATGGTGAAGTGTTTATATAACTATATATTATAAATATTGAAGGCGAGTAAACTTTAGGGAAAATTCAAGGAATCGTGAATGAATAAGTTGTATAACTTATTAAACAGGAAAGTGAAAAAGTATAATCAAGTTAAAGAGAGTAAGAAATTGATAACAAGGAACAAATTCGATTTAAGAGTAAATGGATTGAATATGAGTTTGGGATATGGATTGGATAAGTTGAGTGTGAACTTAAGTTTTAAGGCTGAATATATAAGTAGTGATATGGAATGTTTATAATAAACCTTAGAAATAATTTTATAAAATGGTTTATAAATAAATTAGCTTATAATGGAATGTCGTTCACTATAAAATGAAGTGAATAAATCTATGTGAATTAGATGAAGTGAATGGAAAAGATGTAATATAGGTTGGAAGTAAAGTTAATAATAATATGAGCGTGTGAACCACGTTATAATATACTAAATTTTTCGAAGATCGATTTATATGAAATGATCCCCAAGTGATATAGTATGAAACTGGATATGCTAAGTAAATGGAAGTGAATAAATTGAACGAATCAATTTAAAAGGAATTAGAATTTGGTTGCCATGAAAATTTAACTTAAGTGGTTATTTATGAAAGGGATTCATAAATAAAACTGACATGGATTGGAATGTGGTTAATGTAAAATAAAGCAAACAAGGGTTGGTAAATAGCATAAATGGGAATCAAATGGAAATTGAAAATTTTGATTTAGAGTCAATTTAAAAAGGAAATAAATTGAAGTTTAATAAAATGGATTTGAATTTAGTGGAAGTGAATAATAAATGAAATGCAAATAACTTGATTGTGAATCAATTTGAAATTAAATAAAAACGAATTTATATAAGTAAAGCACATAGAAAACAATGTGAAGTGAATATGAGTTGGTTTATTGTAAATATGGAATGAATGCAATGAATTTGGTTGTAAACCATTTCGAATTGGATGAAATGATATATGGATCCATGAAGAATCAAATTAGCGTTGGAACCTTATAATTGCTTGTAATACATGATTGGCATGTTTGGGGTTATGAAGTTTATGTGTTTCGCTAGTAAATAAATGAAATGTTATAAAATTTCATGTTTATAAAAACTTATGGCCTATTTTGAGTAAGTATAGGTACAGGGAGCTGTTGGATAGATTTTGGGTTGCGTAATTGCGTATAAAATAAACCGCTCACTTAAAAACGCTAATATGAAGTACACCTAGGCATTAAAATAAAGAAATGATAATATATTGTTATATATTTTGTTTTTCGATCGTGTGGGTCGATGTATATATTTTTATCTCTATTGTGATATTGTAAAAGGCTCTCTACACAAAGAAGACACTGTCAAAAAATTTCAAAAATTTAGAGTGTTAATTTTTTTTTGGAATTTTTGGAAAAATTTTGTTAACCAGAAAAGTGCCCTTTGACTTGTATTAGAAATCAGGGTTTTGAGTTAGAAATTGAAACGAATTGTTTTGGATTAAACTAAAGGATTTAGTGGAGTGAATGTAGAATTTTAATTAAGCGGGTTTTAGGTAAGTAAACGGGTTTGGAAGCATTTTTCCTACCTTAGCAATTTCAAGGACAAAACTTTATAGGGGGAATGTAACGACCCGGGATTTTTGTCATTAGTTTTGAACATTTAATTTATTTTAAATGTTGAAGTTGAATTATTAAATGATTTTGAATATGAAGAATAAGGTTGAGTTAGTGAAATAACTTATAATTTCGAGTATAGCGATTAATTTAATTTGGTAAATGGTGATTTAATATTTGAAATTGGGATAATAAGTGAATCTAGAAATAAATGGACATGGAAATGATTTCTAAAAATTGATTTAAAATTCTATTTGGATTAGAATTAAAATATTGGACTTATGAATGGAATTTAAAAAAAAGTAGATAAATTAAAATTTGAAATTTAATATATAGTAACAGTGTAAATAATTGAACTTTGATTTAAAATGAATCAGAATATTAATGATTTCTAATATGAATGTAAATTCTATTTGAATTATAATTAAGTTAATGAAATTTTAAATTTTAAAATTTTAAATGATTTCGATGATTTTAAGAATCGCCATATTCAATTGATGAGTTAAAATAACTTTCTAGGGCACAGTCTTGGAATTCGGCAAAACTAGTTCCACTGGATCCATAATAGATCATTATTATTGGATTTCAAATTTCGTAGCGTATGGAGTTACCGTTTGGTCATACGGAATAGAAATGCGTTGAAATAAATATCGAAAATTTAATATTTTAATTCGATTCGAAAATCTATCTTCCACATACGATCGAATTAGGCCCCAAAACACGTTTCATTGTATTCGGAATAGGGGTAAAAAATTGTAAACGTCAGGCGGCATGCTTATTTTGGAGTTCGTTTGAAAAAGCATGTAATTTGTGAAAATAATAATAAAACAAAATAGTATATGTATAACCCTATATAAACACCATTGAATAGTAAAACCCTAAAAAAACCATAGCCGCCGTTATCTCTTTCCAATGGCCGAAAATTGTTGAATCTCTTTCTCCAATATCTCGGAATCTTTAAACAATTAAGCCTCGATTTCTGAACGAAGATCGTAGAGCTTTCCGAGAGCTTTACATCTATACGGCAATGATGGACTTTCATGCGACGACGTGGTGGCAGATTGATTGTGAACGTCGTGCCTTCATTCACGTTTTTTGAGATAAGGGGGTAGTCGAGTTCACCGTGGCTCTTAGCGTGGGTGCGGCGTTGGTAGGTGGACACGAAGGTGTTCTCCGATCGAGTTCTAAAGCAACGACGAGGGTGCAGCTATCGACATTTGAACGACGATGATGAGTTTCAAAAGCCTACGCGAACGATGAAGAGAGTCAAAGGGCGTCCAAAATTTTGCAATTCAAAATGTACAGTATATATTTGATCTGGGTTTAAAATAAAAAGAAAATTTGTAAATGTATTCATAAAAAATTATATTCAAATCTTTAAAACGCCCTAACCTTGTCATCCGAGGTCGGAATCGGACAAAACAAGCGGCACCAGAATCGCAGCGACGAGCACTACACTGTGGTGTGGATCTGGAGTCGTTCGAAGCGATCGAAAATTTTAAGTTAAATCGAATGTGTTTGATTTAATTTATAATTTGAACGTTGGCAACGTAAAAATCAAGGTGGGTTAATCTCACTCAATTTGGACTGTTGGCTTTAATTTTAAATAGTTAAAATTAATAAATGATTGATTAGTTAAATTGATGCATTTTATCAGTTGGATGTGATATTATATATAATAGTAATATATATATATATATATATATATATATATATATTGGAGTGATTGATATTTCGGATATATATATATAGCGGATGAGACCCTATGCGCCCCGCATAATAGCGGATGACCATATATACCGCGATATTCCGCCTTGAAGTGGAATTGGTATTTTTATTTTGTGCTAACATCTGTGGATGTAGACAAACGGGTTGGAGGGATCCAACTGGATTTCTCAAAATGTTGAATTTAATTGCATATATAGTGATACATATTTTTGTTGAATAATCCATGATAGGTTATTGTGTGATTTAAATTGATTGGATGTTGTGGCAGTTAACTTGTGTTTTAGTGCTTTTAAATGCCAATAAAAGTATGGTTTGAATTGGAAGAATTTTAAAAAGGGATTTTGAAGTAAAATGTTTATAAATAGTTTTGGGTTAATAAATTGGATAAAATAAATGGTTTTAAATTCGTATTTAGCTAAATCGGGAGATTTTGGAATAAAAATTTATAAAAGAATTTTTAAGCAAAAAATTCTTAAGTGGTACTAGTTTAAAAATAAAAAGAAGTTTTAAAAACGAGATTTTAAATATTTTGGAGATAGAACTAAATTTGGGGAAATAAGAATAAAATTGGTTAAACTGGAGTTCGAGTGAGATTTCCAAATTTACGAAATGGAATTGGAATCGAGGAATTTGACTTGTTTTAGAAAGAGGATTTTCAATTATTAGATTAGTAATGTTAAAAGTATTAAATATACTCTAGAAATTAGTTTTTTTAAAGTATTTTAAATTGTTTAAAGCATATTTAATTATTAATAATTACTTCATAATGATTTTCAAAGATTTATTATTATTTAGGGAATAGTCAGCATTTTTGTTTTTAAAAGATAAATTACTAAATATTAATATGGCTTTGTTATTAATTTTTGTATAACTGCCTAGATTTAAATTAGAAATTTATTTTGGAACCTATAAGCATTATTTTGAGATAATTTTTAAATAAAGTTTTCGGAAAGTAATGGTAGACTCGCCTTGCGTAAATCGAAGGCAGTAAGTGCATGCAGTTAAGTTTTGAATTTCTTTGAGATAGAGACGTGACTATTGAGCCGTGATCCATGGTTTGATACTGCAGCGGTACTTTTCACATTATTTTAAATGGGTTTTCAAATATTTTTGAAAAGGATAATCTATGAATATACTGAATTCGATAAGATAGGTACAAACTTTGGATAAAGGGATTTAATTTATTTAAAATTTAATCTAAATAAGACTTGGTGTTTTTCGGTGAAAACGAAGTGTTTGGTTGAATTGGTTGTTTACTAGATAGTTAAATAACCGACTGTCAAATCTTGACCCAACTATAACTTTGGAAATATCTGGAAGAAGTACGGGGATTATATGGTACAATTATCCTTCGAGGTGTTATACTGTACGTATAAACTCATTTTATTCTTCTGGGTTATTTATAGGGAAATCCGTCCACTAACGGTTAGGAGGTGATCTCCCATCTCATTTTCTCCTGTTTATTTTCTAAAGAACCGGGATTGAGTTCAGCAGAAAATAGCGAACGTTGTTTCGAAGATATCGGGATCGGATTTGTGATCCGAAAACCACTTCGATCCAACGAGCACGCTTTCGTAATGAAGATAAGAGCATGAAGTCGAAGATGGAGCAGTGAAGTGCAACGGCTAACGATACTTATCCCGAAGGTGATTTCAAAATGGATGTAGTAGAAATAGTGCCTTCGGTTCCGTTCGGACCGAAAACAGACTTATATGAATGAATGCTATCAGTACATTGTTAATGGAGGACAATGAACATTCTAAGTGAATATTTCTAAAAAGATAATCGTAGTCTCTGGCCTCATCAACCAGGAATGACTGAAAACATGGGAGATGCAACAAGGCTAAGTGGGTAGCACCCAAGTAGGGTATGTCTATCACCTTTCTAAATAACCTCGGATATTATCACTATGTGTGATGAAAGGAGCTTAGAAAAGGTGGGAACACATGGGGTGATAGCATTTTCGGTCTATCCAGGTCAGAGATAGTCTAGTCTTGTTTTGGCAGGGATCGATAGGTTCGATCTCGGTACACTGTTCTAGACGTGTACCATGACAGGCGGTACCCCAGTGCCTAGTCATTCAGTTGGAATCCGTTCTCCAATAAGCGTCGTATGATTTTGATTGTGCCCAACTATACTGGAACGTGAGATGCAAGCATTTCAGCTATTTGAATAAGTATTTGTACTTAGACACTATTATAATATCAGATGATTTTGATATGAAATGTTTTGGTTATCGTAAGGTAAAAACCTATCGTGTACATTTGTGGCGTGGTCTTACGAGATGCATTTGATTTCAAAGGATTTTGAAACTTTAATAATTCAAATTGAGTGTATTTTCTCATGCTAGTTTTCCAGACTAACTCGGGTGTTATTTTATTATAATGCTCGGATCAGACCTAATATTATATGTTCAGGTTATGATGTTATGAAGCTCAGGAGACGAGTTGGATGACGAAGACGAATTACTCGTACTTTTTTTTATTCCGCTGCGGTATTTGTTTGAAATTACCAGCAATTTGTGAGGGCAGGTTGTTGTAACTGTTCATGCTGGTAATTATTGATTTGTGTACTCTGATGTGGGATAGGTATATTATAGTTTTTAATTTGTGTAAAAAGCTATTAATATTATATGTTATTCGGTCTGCTGTGAGATTTTATTTTTTTTTAGTTTCTTCTTCTACCTATTTTCTTTTTCCTCAACAATCCGTCTTCTCGGCACTCGATCATTCGGCATGTTATACATTGAGCGTATTTATGTCGATTTTTGGAGGTCGAACGGGCGGGTCGTCACATTAACACTTCTGAAAATTTCCTAATTTTAGAATTCCACTTTTTGTTTGTGATTTCAAACTTAATGCATTTATTTATTTGAGAATTATTGAGTTTCTAAAAAAAATTGAAAGTTTTTATTGATTCTAAAAAAAACTTTAGAATTGTCAAAAATTCCATTTTTTGTTTGTGATTTCAAATTTAATGCATTTATTTATCTGAGAATTATTGAGTTTCTAAACAAATTTGAAAGTTTTATCGATTTAAAAAAACAACTTCAGAATTGTCAAAAGAAAATTTAGGTAAATTAAAAATATGGAAAATTTCATAACTTTTCAACATTTTTGAATGTTTTCGAACTATTTAAAACTAATGAATATTCTTAAAACTGAATGTTTGTTCCAATGCCTCATTGGTTTTTTGCTAAAAAAGGAGGGCACATATAATAGTAATCCTGCTTTTGGTGACATTGCTTTTGGTGACATGATTTCCTAGTATAAACACATACCTTTTTTTTCTAACAAAAGCGGTACTTGATTATGGTATAAACACATACCTTTTCTAGTTTAGAAAGGGCACATATTTTGATGTTTCAAGGGTTCGAACCCACAAAACTTATGTCTTTTCAGGGGTTCGAACACATGAAACCTCTTTCTAGAATGTCATATGACTTGCCATTTGAATTGACGGTCCTGGACCAAACGCATATTTTTTTAATATGTTTTAGTTTATGTTAGAAAGGTGGAGCCTTGGCGTAATGGTTAGGTCACCCGCATGATGATCTGGACGTGCATGTTCGAGTCCAGAAACAACATCTTCGTAATGTGAAGGAAAAGCTGCGTACATTATTGACCTCCCTAATGCCTGCTATCGTGCGGGAGCCTCATGCAATGGGTTACACTTTTATTTTAATTTACATTAGAAAAATATGGTTTATGAACGAGTTCTTAGGAACCTCTCTATAACGACCCGTATTTTCTAACTATTTTAAATTATAGAATTTGATATAATGATTGAATAAAAATGTTTGAAAATAAAAATTTAAATGTTTTATTTAATGCAGTTATTGAATATGAACTTCAATAAAAAATTTGAAATAATCGAGCAATAATAAATATGAAAACAAAATTCTATGTACTCGAAATGTTTATAATCTATAGCAAGAATTGGATAATAAATGTTGTACTGTTTAGACAGAAATAAAATAATTGTTGGAGCATTAAAATTCATCTGAATTTATTGATTTATTAACATCGATTTATTGGATTATTAAATTGTTTAAATTTAATTTTGAAAATTATTTAGATAATTGGATAATAAATATTATTTAGATAATATGTATAGCGAGATATTTTTTTAATATAATAATATATATTTACTTTCTATATCCGTTGGCACATAGCAGGCCTTATTTGTTCTCCCGTACCCTTCTTTTTATTTTCGAATTAGGTACAGATTGATGGAGATCTAAAAAAAGAAAAATTTCGACTTCCTACTTTTTAAAGTTTGACTTCACAAAGATTCTTAATAGTTATCAACTGCGAGACAAAGCTCAACGCCGCACCCACTTCGTCGTTGCCTGCAACCAGGTCGCTGAGATCTGGATCTAGAGCGCTACGCCTTGTATTTTCTTGCGATCTGGGTGCGTCACCTGAATCTCAAACGCGCCTATACCTAAAATCGATTGGCGTTACACTTGCTTAGAATCAGAAACTCCGCCGCAATTTGATCTTATAGTTCTCGAGATCCGGGAAGTCATGATGCGTTCTGGAGACGCCTGCTGTCGTAGTGAAGCTCACCTGAGAATTTGAAACCACTACTCTACTTTGCCTGATGTTTGAATCTATACTCGCGATGATGTTGTGTCTTGTCTTGCCCGAAATGTAGTGGTTGTTCGTGAAGCACGATGGGTTATTGCATGCGAAACTTGCCTGGGACGATAGCAGACGAGAGAGAGTATGTGTGTTAAAATTTAATTATATTATTAAGTGGTTAATTTTGTTTTAGTTAATCGTTAAGCTAATTATCGCGGAACTTTTGCATATGAGGGTGGTTTTGGACGAAACAAATTACATTGGGAAAATGATTCTAAAAGCTTGTTTTCTCAAATAAATTATTTTAGATATAAGATACATATTTTTGCACTGTTCAAGTGAACGAGAAGAAAAATTAAATGGTTTCATTTTCCACGGATAAAAAATGTTAAGATTGCATAATGGCAAGCATTATAGTATATCCTAACTTATCTAATGTTGAGCATCGGGCAGTCTATAAAATGGATCCTATGTAAATATAAGAGACATTGGGATAATTGGTGCTATCTAATACTGCCAGTTGGTTTTCTTAGTCACAAATAAAGTGAAAGAAATGCAAGGTTAAAATACCTGAAAAAAAAACCATAATGTTGGATGCAATTGCAATATGTAACACTGAGGGATTCAAGCTTGTCCATACCTGTACACAAAACGGGGGTTAAAAGAATAGCAGATGCAACCTGAAAGAGCATGCACAAGCAACAAATTTTAAATCAATTATGTTATATCAATCAATGTTATCTTTAAAACCCAAACATACCCCCATTAAAAATAAACAGTAAACAATTAGAAATAAAATATGTTAGAACGGACTTGGGTGAAAGAATTATTGGTTGGGAGGGTTCGATAATTAAAAGTTAAACAGTATACACGATACCATTTTAACCTTAAATCGGCGTATGTTATATCGTGTTAAGTTTAATCTTGAAACGACGTGCACAAGGTCATTTTAGCAAGTGGTTGCTTGTTCGCTGCAACGAACTAAAAACCTGGTTTGTGTAGTTATTATAACTGAATAAAGCGACTGTTGGTTATGTTATGTTCGCATAGTAGGTGATTTTGAAGCAAACAAAGCGCCTGTTGGATGTGCAGTAACCAAAAGTCTCTAGTCACGAATATGATGAAAAGCATATTACTGAAGTTGAAAAATATACCTTCCAAATGAACCAAACAACCAAGAATCTTTAAGCTTCCTTTTAGATCCAAGTTTATCTCCTTACTAAGCTTGAAAAGTGTTGACTCTCCTGCAACAGAAAATAGTGTTGCTTTTTTAAATTTTAAAGAGGTCAAGTTTCATAGACTAGTTATGTTTTCAAGACCATTTGTTGGTAAATCGGGATCAACTTATGCAAACTTAAGAAACAACCAATTAAAACAAAGAAGGTTTCAGTTGGGAAAAAAAAAGGAAAGAAAATTACCAGGAAACCTGAAGGAATAGGAAGTGTTGATGTTATTGGGTGAAAAGGTAATTGCTTGGTAGATTTTGGGAATAATACTGAAGAATTGATCAGTGTATTAATGAACTGATCTGCGGAAGAACAATGAGAGGAGGCTTTGTGTAAGAAAACTGATGGAATTATTTAAACTTATTCAGTAACCGAAATTGCTTTTATAGCTACCACTTGTGTTTAAAATTAATGAGCAAAAATGTTAAGAAATTGTACTGTATTCAATTAATAGACTTTTGCAATATTTTGCTATATCAAGGAGATGAAACTTTGGGCTCTACTCAGCTTTCAATTTTTTGTAATATAATATTTAACAGATGCGCTTGTGCAGCACAGGAGATGAAAGGACGTGAAATCAACATTTGATTACTCACTTATTGTGTATTCAGGCTCTGCATGACTTCTGACTACTTTAGAAGCATAATAAACATGGATCTTCTTTCATATTTCCCAAAACCTGTTAGAAATGATAAGCCAGGCAAACACATTTAAAGAAAGCACTTATTTACAGAATCACTTCACTTAATCAAGACCCAATAACTTAAGTTGAAATTATTCACCAACTACACATAACTGAATAATAAAAGGCAACGAATTAATTAGCTATGACAGAAATCAGCAAATGGCCTAAATATAAAAGGCGTTGCCAAAGAATGATTAATGATATTATTTTATCATGGTCATTCTCTGCTCTGCACGAAGCTTCCACTTGAGCGAGGTTTGGATAAACAAACTGTACACCTAATATAGAGATACCGAAGAATTGGTAAAACTCGGCTTAATTCTTATTAATCACCAACATCTATATTTGTAATACATGCCCAATACTCTATCTTATGTTAACTCTAGAATTGCGGAAACAGCAGAAAATCTTCTGAAGATATATCCCCTATTACATATCACTCATAACATCTAATCATACATTGCGGAAATAAAAGAAAATCTTCCGAAGATATACCACATATTACATACCACTCATAACATCTAATCATATATTCTAAATATATCGTAATATCTTAATCATATATTCTAAATATATCATAATATTTAATCATATATTCTAAATATATCTCAATACCCCCTCAAGTTGGAGCATGAGATTCAAAAATGTCTAACTTGGAGAGAAGAAAATAAAATTGAGCCTTGTCGAGAGCCTCTGTAAATATGTCTGCCAACTGTGACGATGTCGAGACATGAGTAGGAGATATCAAACCTTCATTGATCGCATCACGAACAAAGTGACAATCAACCTTGATGTGTTTCGTCCGCTCATGAAAAACGGGATTCTTTGCTATATGTAACGCCGATTCACTATCATAAAATAATTTAATAGCTTTAGGATGATGCACACCCAAACTCAACAACAACAACCCTTTTAGCCATTTCAATTCGTAGGTAATTGCAGCCATAAACCTATATTCGGCTTCCGCGGAAGACCGAGATACCGTATGTTGTTTCCTTGTCTTCCAAGAAATAGAAGATTGACCAAGAAACACAATCCAACCTGTCAACGAGCGACGAGTAAGAGGACAGGCCGCCCAATCTAAATCACACCATCTTTTCAAGGTCAACTCACTGTCAGCACGGAGCCAAATACCCTGACCCGGAGTCCCTTTCAAATAACACACAACCCGGAGAGCCGCTTTCCAATGTTCAAATCAAGGTGCTTGCATAAATTGAGACAAAATATGAACTGAATAAGCAATGTCCGGTCGAGTAATCGCAAGATAAATCAAACGACCCACAAGTCGTCGGTATGATTCAGGATCTGCTAGAAACTCTCTACTTGCAAGACCTACCTTATGATTTTGTTCTATAGGAAACCCAATCGGTTTTTCCCCCAATAAGCCTGCTTCAGAAATAATATCTAAAGTATATTTGCGCTGATATACAAACAAGCCTGATGAACTATGGGCGACCTCAATCCCCAAAAAATATTTGAGATTTCCAAGATCTTTCATTTTAAAGCAATCACTAAGATAAGCTTTGAATATGGTAAGCGCGGCGGAATCATTCACAGAAATAACAAGATCATCAACATAAACTAAGACATTAATCTGAACACCGCCTTTAGTAAATGTAAAAAGAGAATAATCTGAACAAGACTTTAGAAAGCCCCCCTTTCAAAGCCGACACCAATTTTTCAAACCAACATCTTGGAGCTTGCTTTAAGTCATACAATGACTTATGTAACCGACACACCAAAGTTGAATCCGAACTCTAAAACCCGAGAGGTAATTTCATGTATACCTCCTCATCAAGATCACCATGTAGGAACACATTATGAACATCCATTTGATGTAGTTTTCAATTCTTGAATGCCGCTATAGCTAGAAAATCACGAACTGTAGTCATCTTGGCAACAGGAGAAAAAGTTTCGTTGTAGTCAATTCCTTCTTGTTGGTGATTACCCAACACTACTAATCTGGATTTGAGGCGCTCAACATCTCCATTTGACAAATATTTGGTCTTGTACACCCATTGACTACCAAGAGCACGTTTCCCCGGAGGAAGATGCTCTAAGGTCCATGTGTCGTTGTCTTCTAGAGCCCGTATCTCATACTTCATGGAACGGTGCCACTCGTCGGATTTCATGGCTTCTTTAAATGATTTAGGGTCCTTAACCTTAATTATAGCTGTAAAAATTCTCCGATAATTTACAGAAAAATTGTCACAATTTATGTAATGTGCTAGAGGATAAGGAGTACCTAAGGAGTAATTGAAAGGAGGAGAATCAGAAGATGGACTATTAGCAAAAATCGTATGTGTCACAAAATCTCGATGCAGAACATTTGGGAACTTTTTCCGAAGACCATGACCCATTTCCTATGGACTAGTAGACTGATCCGAAGCAGAACCATGCGCAGACCTAGTAGACCCATCTAAAGACTGATCATCAATATGCATAGTGGGTCGCTCTTCCGGCCCAGTGGTCGCTGGTTCTAGAACAATGGCCTGTGCGTCAATTTGAACTTCGTCCATGTGATTTTGAGCATTATGCCCATTATCATTAATCAAAAGATCAACATTCTCATCTTCATAAATTATTTCAGCAAAATCTTGATGAATATCATGATCATTATTCTCACTAGATATTATATTAACATCTTCCGAACACTCAAACGGGAACATCTCCTCTACAAATTTCACATCTCTGGACATGAAAAATTCCTTTGTATTAAGATCAAATAATTTCCACCCCTTCTTACCGAACGGGTAACCCAAAAAAAATACACTTTCGACTCCGACTTGCAAATTTATCTCCCTTAGTCTTTTGATTATGAGCAAAACACAAGCATCCAAAGGTTCGAATAGCACCAAAAGAGGGTGGTTTCCCAAAGAGTATCTCAAAAGGTGTTTTATTTTGTAACATGGAAGAGGGTGTACGATTAATTAAATGAGCGGCAGCAAGAACACATTCACCTCAAAAATAAATAGGCAAGTTTGCTTGAAAGCGCAATGCCCTACCCACATTCAAAATATGTTTATGTTTCCTTTCAACTCTCCCATTTTGTTATGGAATACCGACACACGAAGTTTGAAACAAAATTCCAGTTGCATTAAAATAATCAATCAAACAATTAAACTCAGTTCCATTATCAGTTTGAACGACCTTAATTGTTTGAGGAAATTGCCTATCGACCATAGCAACAAAGGACATAAACATTTGAAACACCTCTAATCTTTCGACCAACAAATAAATCCAAACTGCCCTCGAAAAATCATCAACTATTGTCAAAAAATAACGGGCCCCACATGATGAAACGTGTCGATATGAACCCCACAAATCACAATGTATTTTCTCAAAAATTCTAGAAGCTTTATTATCACTTAAAGGAAACTTGTCTCTAGGAAGTTTAGCACGCATACATACTTCACACCCTTTATCTAAACTATTTTTGTTATTTTTGACGTGAGGAATTAACTTAACTACTTTATCGAAAGGATGCCCGAGCCGACGATGTCATAACTCCAAATTTGATGTTGCTTCAACTGTTGATACAAATTCCGATTTGCTAAAGTAGTATAGTCCATCTCTCCTAACTCCTGTTCCAATCAGCTCCTTCGTTTGGTCCTGTCTAGCACAAATATGAGAATCAAATTGGATAATAGTTCGTAAATCATCATTAAGTTGAGAAACATGAATTAAATTGCAGCTCAAATTTGGAACATAAAGTACTCCAGTGAGGGTAATTTTGCACGACACACATACGGATCCCACCAAAGTAGAAATCACTTTTTCGCCATTCGGCAAACCAACAGAACACTCAAGATTTTATGTGTCAAATAACCATGAACGTTGTCCTGTAACATGATGGGTTGCTCCGATATCGATAATCCATGAAGTATTATCAAACTTACCATTTAATCGATTTTTGGAAATTTTACTATTACCAATCATACCTGAAATAGCTTTCCACTGCTCACTTGTGAACAATTGATCTTCACCACTAACCATGGCAAATTATTCTTGAAGAAAAAAAACGTTCTTTGGCTCTGATACCATGAAGAATTGGTAAAAATCAGCTTGAATTCTTATTAATCATCCATATTTATAATACATACCCAAGACTCTATTTTATGGTAACTCTAGAATTGCGGAAACAGCAGGAAATCTTCTGAAGATATATCCCCTATTACATACCACTCATAACATCTAATCATACATTGCGGAAACAACAGGAAATCTTCCAAAGATATATCCCCTATTACATACCACTCATAACACCTATTCATATATTCTAAATATATCATAATATCTAATCATATATTGTAAATATATCTCAATAGATCCATCACTTTTGACACTTGAAATTAATGCCTAAACGGAACATCCAACTTTCAAGTACCGAAACTGACACACCTTTTGGTTTTGGTTCAACTAAAAACATCTAATACAGAAATCCCAAACATCTGACTTGGCATGTTTATGATAATACTCGAGAGATGTCATAGAAACAAAAAAGACAAAATGTAGATCTAACATAAAACTGGTATAAAGGGAACTAATCAAAATATTATAAGCATACGTATAAAATTGAATATTGATAAGACTGAAGCATTAAGGTATATATGATCATATCTATACTTGCTTCTTCCCTTGCAATATAGAGTAGATAACCTGGGATAGATCGTTTTATACGATCAAACGTTGAAATATAGTTGAGTTATAAAAACTACTGACTAATAAATTATTAAATATATAACTAAGTATATAATGCAGCGGAGATAAAATAAAGTAAACTGAAAAATGCACACTATAATTTTTTATACCGGCTCGGACTTTCGTCTGGTCCCAATAATTCCTTTATGAAATTTTCACTAAATGCCCTCACTTAGTCTGGAGGAATAGGCTTCTACATACACAGTCTGAGCAGTCAAACATGACTTCTACATTGACGATCAGTTTATCAGATTTCCTAAATATGATTTCTCAACAAACCGACCTCTCGGATTTTCCCTTGTCGACTTCTCGGACTTTCAGCAATAAGTATAATATAATTGACTTGACTGTGTCTTGATAGACAAACTTTGTCATACTTAAGTACAATACTCCTATACCTGCATAAATGATATTGAGTGAAAGTATAGAGGTTTAGGAGAAATTCGGCCCAAATACGAGGATACAGAGTTGAATGGTCGCAGCTTGTAGAATATACAACAATAAGAATATTGAATGAATTTATAGATTTTCGAAGAGAGCAATATAATAGAAGACTCAAAGAAAGAAAAGTTATTATTGCATTGGATTGTTTAGGGTTTACATAGATCTTGTAGAGATGTTATTAAGGGGTTGCAATGATTGAAAGTGACTTTGGAATGAAAAGAAACGACGAAGAGACAAAGAGATGAGACTACAAGGAAGAACGAATTCAAAAAATGTGTCTAATAGCTCATTTGTCAACCTCTTGGTCACCACAGGTCGACATGATGGAAAGCACATGTTGATCCTAATCTAAAAAAATTCTTGTTTCGACCGTTCCTTCCTTCAACTTTTTCAGCAACTCCGAAAAATCCCAAAAAAAATTCAAGAATACATTGGGATGTGTGGAAGGTTGTGTCAATGTTTGAAGTAATTCGAAGACCATTTGTGAAGTTTTAACTAACCTACACTAAAAGGACTTGATAAGAACTCAACAAATAACATACTTGACTTTTAGTTGCACCTATTTGTCCGTTTTCAAGTATTTCTTTGATGTTGTTGTGTTCTAGTAGATTTGTTGACTCCATTAAATATCTTTGAATGTTTGTTCTCTACTGTATACGTCTCTGTTTGAGATATTTCGATATTTTTCATACATTCAACTTTGTTGAACTTATAATGATTATCGTTATATCACAATTTCTATATAAATGCTACAGTACCTGAAATAACTCAATAAATTTATTAGTAGCATTGTCATACATTTTATATAATCAAAACACTAGAATTATCTTCCTAGCATTTTCCTCTTTTTGATGATGACAACCATATAACTTATATAATATTAAATTAAACAAAACTCTTCTAAATCATTACTCATCATGTATCTATGTACTCTCAATGTTGATATGCTTGATTTTCTCCCACTTTGTTAGTAGCAAAAAGAGATGAAAATATCATTCAGGGAATAGTTTATAAACAACTTAAAAAATACTTTATCTTTTAAAAACATAAGTTTGACTAAAGTTAGGTTTTCAAAAATAATTTACTCATTTTAAGCTTACTTATACGAAAATATTTTGCTTTCAATATTCATTTAATTATCTAAAAATAAGTTTTTTCAGAAACTTCTAACTTATTTGTTATATGAAATGAAATTGATTTTTGAACATAATATCTATTTTGTAGAGTCTAGGTATAATAATTATTTTAAGTATACACAGTTGACGTTTTCAGTCCTTATGATATTTGTGTTCTGATCCAAAACATCTTTTATCCCATATAACAAGCACTTGCATAAAATAATAATATATGCCGGTACCTGCTTCCAACATTATGGTCCAAGAGGTTGGTCAAAGTATATGAAACATACCTAGATAGGTGTGGTTGATCCCTTAAAATGAAAAATATACAATTAAAGATATAATTTAACTATTTATATGCTAAAGGATATAATATATATTTCAAATATTTGTGCACAGCGATACGCAATAAAAATTTCTAAATTTCAAATCTTAAGTGATAAAACCCAAGTGGAAACGGTACTAAATCCCTTAAACATGTAATTATCAATTTTAACTATTTTAGTAAAATAATCTTTAACATATACTGCTTGTATCCAAAATGGGCATACATCCTCAATCAATCAAAACGAAACTAAAAAAGCAAGAAAGAAAAGACAAGATGTTTAGAATGGTTTGCCCAAATCAAGTGCCAAAGTCCATTATTCAACGTTATTACTAATTTATTTTTGCTAACACAATCAAATTACAAAAACTATTAAATTCAGATCGACGAGTTTCGAATTTGACAAAGTTTCATTGCACCCGAATCAAAATTCATTTTCTAGTTGTTGTAGGATGTCTATTTATAGATGAATTCGAGCACAAAAAGTCTAGATCTGGTTTAAATGAGCAAAAATCTCTAGATTTGAAGTTCATGCAATAATAATAAATCAAAATGCATGATTTTCATCAATCATCATCGTTTGATACTGACTAATATGTGTAACGACCCACAAATTTTTATTAATTATAATTGTTAATTTAATAGGGTTTTTGAAATTTAATATTTAAGAAATATAAATTCGTGAATTATTAATAAAAAATAATAACTAGAACGAATTATAATAGTATGAATGTAAATGAATGGCTAATAACTTGAATGGAGTTCAAATTTATATTGAAATAGTGGAAACATTATAATATGTTTATAAGTGAAATATAAGAAAAACAAATGTAAGTATTGAATTAGTTATTGAAATATTATAATGTTAATGGTAAGTAATAAACGTGTAAATATAAATAAAAGTAAATAGGTGACAACTAATATCTGTTATTTATTTATTTAGTGTGTTAAATAAAATTGGTAATCAAATTGCAATTAAAGTTTATATTGTTAATGCAAGTGAATAAATAATTAATTTAGTGCAATCCCAATTAATTGAAACCAATTGTAAGGTTATAATTGATTGTAATTAATAAATTAGGAAATAAGTTCAAAGTATATTAATTGACGGAATAATACGTAATAAATTATAATTTGATAAAATCAATATTAGATAATGAATTGCAATAATTGTTGGTTGATAATAAAGCATGAATAGGATAATGATTGTTTGAATAATAAGAATAGGAATCCAGATTTATTTATTTATTTACGTTTAAATTATAATAATTGGGTTTACTGCAATTAATTGAAATTAAATATTTAAACATTACGTTAATGGGGATTAAGATGAAACTTGAGAATAATAATGTAATAAACCATGAACCAAGGTTAATTTTATTTATTTGGTGATAATGGATTGAGTAACAAGATTTAAAATCAAATAAACGGATTTACTGGAATTTCAATGGATAATTAGTGAATTTATTTAAAATTGAAATATAATACGGAAATGGTAAATTAATAAACATAAAATTGATATCTGAACTTGTCTAAATTATTGTGAAGGTTTAAGAAATCAAAAAATGATAAAATTTGTCAATTTTAGAATTGAAACTGAAAATTTGATTTAATTAATTAATTACTAATTTATTTAATTAATAGGAAAATAGTCATTTTGGCCATTGACTCGGATTTCGACGAAACCAATTTCGTCGGATCCGTAACGGTGATTTATTGTAGGATTTCAAGTTTCGTAGCGATCGGACTTGTCGTTTGATCGTACGGACTCGAAACGCCTAGAAATCAATTTGAAATAACTTGATTTTTGCATAACTTCTTTATATGATGGAATTTGGACTTGAAATCTATTCCATTGCGTTTAAAATATTATAAAACATCTATTTTGATATATGGGTTGACCAAATTTCGTTTCGGAGTCAGAATGGGCTTTTTAGGCCATTTTATCGTTCAACGTGTAAATCAATCGTGTCTGTCTATTCTATTTTAACTTTGCCTATATATACCTTGTTATAAACCTTAGCCTATTTCTTATGTTCATTTTCTGTACGTACAATTCAGCTGTCTCTTCTCCTCAATGGCAGAGAAATAAATTATCACTTACAAATCCAATTGCAATTCAAAACCAAATCAAAAATTCAAACTTTTCAAACTATATCATATTTTATATCGTCGGAAAGCTCTCGATAGCACATCTCAATTCTGAGATTTGTTTTTCAATTCGATGCACCGTTTGTCCAGAAATCGAGAATGAACTATGGCCGTTCATATTGGATTTTCGACGATCCAACGGTGGATCGTTGACCTTTTGTCGATCGGGAAGTGGCGATGGGGGGAGAAGGAGGTGCAGCATGCATCAGTGCTGTTCGTTTCATGTCTAGGGTTGTCGAGTTTTCCTAAAATCGATGGGAAATGTCCGAAGTTTTGCCTCGGCAAGGCGGCGTTCGCCGTCGTCGCGGCCACTGGGGATGGGGGCGTGGGAGGCGGCGTGGCATGGTGGTCAGGGAGGCATACCCAGATCTGGTCGGCGATGCCTATGGATGGCCGCGGAAAACGAGAAACGTGGTGGCCTAGGGTTAGTTCCGTGTTCGATTTCCAGAGGAGAGGGGTAACGTGTGCTATTTCCTTATTTTTATTTATTTTAAAATTCAATTTTGTTTAATGTTCTAATACGCATAACTTTCACACATGATGTCCGTTTTACGCGCGGTTTTCTCCACTGGGTTCGTATTGGAATTTCGGACACTTTGACATTTGTTTGGACGAATTCAGAGACTGTTCAATTTTTAGATTTAAATTAGATTTAATTTCAATTTAAATTCAAAATGTGAGTGTTTTAACCCACTCACAACTTCTAAAATTTCTTATGTGTGTTAAATTAATTTCTGATGTAATTAGAAATTTATTTATGGTTGTTTGCTACTTTTTTCATCATTCTAGTTAAATTGAATTTATTGAATTAAATTGTTATTTAATTTATTGTTGAATATAAACTTCCAGTAAATACACTACACCAAACAGGTCATTTTGTAACACTTTTGTGCTTTCAAATTGTAACAGTAATAATCGTTATAAATTTCTAACGGATATTTCCGTTAGAAATGTTTGTCACGGTAATAACCGTGACTACATCTGGTAATTTCGTAAATACTAAAAATAAAGATAGACAGTATTGTAATTTTATGTTTTATTATTACTTATCTGTTTCACACGTGTAACATTTCATCGTCATTTCAGTTCCTCTTTAGTTCTAGGGTTTCACCCCTTCAGTTTGTTCCGCCTCCACTGTTTTGCCACCGCCTTCAATCTTTCATCTTCTAGTTCATCGTTCTTTACCAAAAATGTCTCGTCGTCCAAACAAAGTACTGTTTTGAGTTCAGTGAATAAAAAGAGGAGAACCGAGCCACAATGCCGTCGATGAACGGGAGTGTGTCGCTACTTGTACCTGGTTCAAATTGCTCACCGTTGGCTGGTCCTGAAGCATGTTTTTAAGAAGGGAAGCATTCTTGAAGCACAATCTTTGGGTGACTCCATACAAACGTGATGAAATGTATCCTGGAGGAGAGTTTCCTAATCAGAATCGTCGCCAAAATGAGGGTTTAGCCATTTGGGTCAAGAAGAATAGATCTCTTGAGGAAAGCAATGTTATACCGTGGTTAGTTATATTTTTGACATGTGCATCATTATTCAGCATCATTTTTAAATTGTCCTTTTTATTTATTAAATTTATCTTCTTTAAGTATTAGGCCTTACTGGTATTAATTCAGCATTAAAAAAAGGGTAGTAAAAAATGTATGGCATATTTAAGCATCAGTTTTAAATTTTGTGCCATAAATTGGTTTAAATCGATTCGTATTTTACTTGAAATATATATTGTTAGTATAAATTCAGTTTGCTGGATATTTAGGAAATTTCTAGATTTATCTCCAGTTAAGATGAGTTGTATAAAATGTACAGGCGCGATTGTTATAAAAATAACAGGGTGTTAAGTGAAGAAAAAGTATAATTCATATTTCCTAAATTTGGCGAAATAGATTACCACTAACTTTAACCAGCAACCTCTTTTGATGGAATGACAAAATGATTATAAAACTCATCCTATTCCATTGGCAATATGTTTAGTTAAAGACCCCTCTCACTGTTTTTTTCTCTAATAAATAAAGAAGAAAATGCTTTGGCATTGTCCTAATCCTAAATGTTTAAAATGTACGATGTTTGCTTTCACGGCTATTTCTTTGAATGTTGCCTTTTCTTCTGATTGTCTAGGTATATGTTTGGAGTGACTCACATACCGCGTCCTGAAGATTGGCCTGTTATGCCTGTGGAGCACATAGGTTTCACGCTCATGGTATTTGCATTTTTCTTATCTCTTCAGTCTTTCTCGATTTATGTTTTAATTTGGCCATGGATTCTCTTTGCTTATTTGACTGGCTTTATAGAATATATCATAAATATTAACGTACAACATACGACACGTTTCAAATAAATTGGGTTAAACAAAAAAACAAAACAAAACATATCTCAACAGTTATGCTATTTCAGTTCAACTAAATTGGTTTATGACTATATTAGTTTCATGTATAAAATACAGTTAAAGTTCAGTGGAATTCACAAATGAACTCGTAAGGCCTTTCAGATACTCATTTTCAAACTCATGACCAAGGTTTGTTTTATTGGGCTGTGTCTTTCTTTGTTATCTTCTCACTTTTGAGCTTGACATGGCACTAATAATTTGCATGAATTTTTAAGACAGGCAGTTGGGCGAGAGCATTTGTTGGGCACTACGTATTGTATATTGGAACATACACAGTTCCATTCTAATGTAAACACAACCCATTCCTATATGTCCTGTGTTGTCTTTTGATTTCATTCATTTGTGCATGCGCTCAACATATTATAAATGAGAAAAATACTAAAGCTACTGTGTTTGATCTAGTTGAAAGTACCTCAGTAATGAAGATGGAGACCATCATAAGATATTTTTATTCTACGGAAACTGATAGACATGTATAAATTATTTCATCAATAAGATATCAAGTTGGCTATCCAAAATAATAATTTTAAAATAATGTGATTTTAGACAAGAAAGGATTTGGATAAAGTCACTTGGATATCGTTCCTATTTTAAGTTGCACTTTACCTTGTTCCATCATTTTTTTGCCTTTTAAATGCAGACAGAAATATTAGTTTGATTATTTTGTTTAGATGGTTTAGTCAGAATGTTATCTATGTTAGACAATTCACCTTTATTTAAGAAATTTCTTTAATGACAACTGCTATCAAAATATACAATTTGATGACTATGCTGATCTTAATTTCGAGAAATAATGCAGTGAAAGAAAAAGTAAAAATAAAAATAGGGAGTAAAGAAATAAAACAATAGTAATAGGTTATAATTTGACAAAGTTCAGTAACGACAAGTAGTAATGATTTTGATATGGTTTATAACAAAAATTTAGGCTTACGGTCTTTGAATTTTAAATGAATAAGCAAAACTTACTTGAGAAATTTCTATCGAATGTAAAGATATTGAACCAAGTTACCAATTTTTTGGTTGTTGAGGACAATCTTTGCATTCTAAATTACTTTCGCTACCAGATTTCATTTTTGGAATTCCATTCTTGAGCCATATATCTTTCGTCATGTCTTTGATATACTTTCTCTACGATGTCCAATGTGATTGTTGATGACATACTAGCAAGAATATTTTGTACAGTTCTAGCTCCTTTTTATGGTACCTGACCATTCTAATTCTTTAGCCAATAGCATTTGAGTTGTTGATTTCAAATCCAACAATATCCAATGCTACAAAACAAAACATAATAATGATATTATAATATTCACTTTATTCTGCAATTGAAATACATGTTTGTAAAGAATGTCAAATAAAAATACATACCGTTTCTTTAGGTCTTACATAAAAATAGTTTGGATAGTGCGGTCTTAGCTTGGTTACTTCAAACCGATGGATTACCTGTGAATTTTACATTAAAAAAATGTGTACAGACTATAAATATATGGTACAGACTATAAATATATGGTACAGACTATAAATAGCTTGGTTACTTAAAATACTTTGACTGATTTTATTATTAAAACAGACTACATTAATAGTAGAAGAATAGCCAACATTTTTTATTCTCGAAGTATATCAACATTTTTTTGGCTTACTTTACAGTTTGATCAAGATTATTATATTTAGATGGGATTTTATTTTTAAATATGAGGGTAATGATATATTTTTGGTTTTTTAAGTTAACTCTATTTTGTTGTTTTCAATATTCGATATGTATTTAGTATGGTCGAAATTGTGAACATGATGCTCTAATCATACCTATTAGTTGATAAGTGGTCACAAAATATTGAAAGAAATTGTGGAAAAACCAATAGGAAACATAAGGAAGTATGGAACTATCAGTTCAGTTTGAAACAAGGTACATGAATGTAATGTACAGAACGGTAGTTTACAATATGTATTTGTTTATTTTAAATGGGATAACGTTGTTATAACATTTGCAAGTTGTTTAGCTCCTAATTTTAGTTAGTGAACTTTTTTGCTTATCATGAAATATTATTCAGTGCTTGACCAGCTAATTAGTAACTAGGTAAGGTCATGTAAGTAATATGATGATTTTATAAAATGTGTTAGTTTTATAAAATTAATTTATTAAACTAAATAATTGGTTTTGACATATTTCGGATTAAGTTTATCGACATTTCTATTGAGCAATAAAAAAATTGTATCCTCATATGAAAATTATCTCAAATTGTGATGGATCTCGTTAAGCAATTAGTCATCCAGCTAATTTTTATAAGTATCATGTAAGCAAGCATTAACTACTGAATAAAATAAGGTTTAATGTTTTCTCTTCATATCGTAGATTTTTATTGTATATAGTGAAATATTATAACTTGTTAAATCTGTTCTTGGTTTTGTTAAATATATTCTCATAGAAGTTTGGACATGTTCAACATTTACAACTATTTTGATACAATACCACAAAATGGTCTTAAGATATATTTTCCATAAAATTTGGAAATTTTACACGGTTTATAGTTTTTTATCTAAAGATTTTGTATATTTGATAAATAAATAATTTATAGGCCTTTGTTAGTAGGTATGTTGTAGTTGGAAAAATTTTCGATAACAGAATCACTGAAGTAGTGCTCAGTGAAGCTTCATTCTTTGTGGGTTTGGAAAAATTTAGGCATCTCATTATTTTATGTTATTTACTGAATACACAATTAGGAAGGAAAAGTTGTTATGTTTCTTATTAATTTTACTTTTAATTTATGGGAAGTTATTTAAGTAATATTTATTTTACTTTTCTTTCTTGTAATGATCATGTTGAGATGGCATGTTACGCTCCACTACTTGGCCATGCACATTATATAAGGTACATCTCACTGTTCTTTTGTTTCATAATTTAGTTTATTCTTTTACTCAAGTTATAGACATGCATGTACTATCAAATCTTTATTAGCACCAGTCTAACAAATTACTTAGGAAAATGTAAAAGTGAAATTTTAACGTGTTATTTCAATTGAAAAGAAACAAGTTTTAACTTGTTATATAAATAACTAAACAACTTGTAGGTGGAAGCATAAAGTGCATGATTGAATGATTAGTGATTTTGTAAATACTTAAAAGTAGCATGGATAGAAGAGTCATTTTATCTCTTATTATTCCTCATTTTATTATGAACACAATTCTTGTTACATCTATGAACAGTTAATTCAGATGCATAAGCAAGCGCGAATTGTATTAACAAACAATTATTTTCGTAAGAGACGACTAATTTTAATGTCATGTCCAATTTATATACATTTGTTACAAACAAACGGTGAGGACCTGAACACACACTTTACTCGTATTTGGGTTGCAGTGTTATTCTTCTGAAATAATGAACCCAAAAATACATCTTATATGTAGAATTTGAGTTTTGTTTTTTTGATTTATCTATCAGCTGGACAGGAGAGGTTTAGAACTCTTACAAGTTCATATTATAGAGGAGCTCAGGGGATTGTTATGGGTATTTTCAATTTCCATTCTTTTTCTCCATTTACTAAGAAGTAATACAATTAACAGCTAAGACATATTGAAATATATTGTGGATCCTAATAGTAGAACCAACATAAGAAAGTTATGCTGCCAAAAACAAGTTGCTTACATATTCGTAAATCTATGACAGTTTATGACATAACAAGAAGGGAGACATTCATGGATCTTTCAGATATATGGGCTAAAGAAATAGACTTATATTCGACTAATCAGGACTGCATCAAGATGCTAGTTGGGAACAAAGTTGATAGGGTACTTGATCCGCTCTATATTATAGTTCTTCATCTTACAAAAAGTGTGTCAAAGATGGCTTATGAATCTAATTCGTTGTATTTATTCAGGAAAGTGAGAGAGTTATATCAAAAAAAGAAGGCATCGACTTTGCCAGACAGCATGGATGTTCGTTTTTAGAATGCAGTGCGAAAACAAAAGTAAACGTTGAGCAATGTTTTGAGGAGCTAGTCTTAAAGGTTTGCACGCTTATAGATTTGTTTGGGTTATATGCTGTTTTACAGTGTTGAAATTTGTTATATCATATAACTTTCACTCTTTACGTTAGGTTATCATTTGATGATTTGACAGCTGAAATATAACTACATGTTGCAGATATTGGATACGCTAAGTCTATTGGCAGAAGGTTCAGCCAGTGTGAAAAGGAAAAACATGTTCAAGTAGAACCAGACTCAGGCTGATGCTTCGCAGAGTGGATGTTGTTGTTTCTTTTAATTATAGTTTGCTCTTTTCCTTTACTTTTAGTTCTGTGATGTTTTTTCTTTCAGTAGATATGTTGCTTCTTGGGCATATTTTTATTTATTTTAGGCTGAGAGGTAATTTCCGGTTGTAAAATTTGGTATAGAAAAGTACAATTTTGTTGTACGAACATACAAACTATCGCACATGGTTTATATTCATATAGGCAAGTAGTCTTTTCATTCTTCTTTTAAAAATGTAACCCAAATCAACTCCATGCTCAAAAGCACAAAGCATTATCATGTTAAAGGCTATCATGATATTGTTAAAATCAATATGTCCTTTCTGTGGGTAAACCCGCAGTGTAGAATTTAGAAAGTTTCAATTAATATATCTTTTATGATATTTCTGGATGCAGGAATCCAATTAATTTAGAAAGTTTCAATTAATTTGCATTTGTCACGGTTATAAGTGTTAGAGTTTTCTTTTTGGTAATGGTTATAAATGTTAGAAACTATTGTTCTGTCACGGTTATAAATGTGATACTATCTAAATTTCCCACGGCTATAAGCGTTAGTAATAATCATTTTATCACGATTATAACCGTGAGTAAATACTGTTCTGTCATGGTTATAAGTGTGATAATATCTAAATTTATAACGGTTATAAGCGTGAGAAATTACTATTTTTATCACGGTTATAACCGTGAGAAAAAGTGTGACTGAATTTGCCCACGGTACCTATTTTCACGGTTATAACCGTGACAAATTAGTTTTGTCACGCTTATAACCGTGAGGAAATTGCCTTTCTTGTGTTGTGATACCAGTTATTTACTATCTGTTCTATATTGATGTTATTGTTTGAATTGGATGATGATTGTGATAAATGGTTGATGATTGATATTGGATGAATGAATGTTGTATTTTATATTGTTATAAACTGCAAGTTGTTATGCATTTTTATTTCATTCGGGATTACAGTTTGAAATGATATATAATCGTATTTTTATTTTCAAATTACGGATTGAAATGATAAATATCTGTATCACTTGACCATAGGGTAGAAAATTTTATACAGACATCGTGGTCTATATCTAAAATAATTTGAAATTGATTTCTATGGTTTTGGAAAGAAATAAATGGTTTAATGAATATTGATTTTTGATATTATTTCGAATTTAAAGCTATGTATAAGTTTGTTAAATAAAAATTAAGTTTAATAATAGAGTTTGATTTTTATTAAAATAAATATGAGTAAGTATTTAAATTTTATTTTAATATAGAGTGTATAATGATTCTAATAAATTAAGGTTGGGAGATAAATTAGAGATTTATTTGAAATTAAATTTATTTAAGAATTAAACTCAAAACGGTTGATGTGAAATTTATTAAATTGGGAATTTTAGAAGGTATAATTATTATAACTTGATCTTGGGGTCAAGGTGAATTAAATGATTATTTCAAATATAAATGAATTGAAGGAATTTTTTTTTCCGAATTACCTAGAGAACCAAGCTTCGCTTGTAAACTCTAGTGAAGTATGTGTCTGCCAAACACATACTTCGGGTACTTGTTACAGGGTAATTGAAGGAAATATTTAGTTATTTATAATTTGAGTTTTATTTAAATGATAAAGCATTTATTATATAAAATATTTCAAAACTAAATAATAGAAATTTAATTGTTGGATCGAAATTACCAAATTTAGTTTTGAAATTTTGGAATATTTAAAGCCTTGAAATATATCGAAATTGAAATGTTTTATCGAAATTGAAATATTTCTAAGTTATGAATTTCAAAGTATTATGTTTAAAAGTGTTATAATTTCAAATGTTCGGTTTCGAAGTGTATAAATTTGAAAGTGCTATGATTTTGAAAAAGGGATATATTTGAAATAAAATGATATTATATTGATTTGGGTTTTAATAAAGATGATATCATATTGATTTGGTTTTGAAGTGGAAATTATATTGTATTTATATGGTTTTGAATGGATATTATGTTCCGATTTTGAAGTATAATTATTTTGAAATGACCGCAGTGTTATAATAACGTTTGGTTGTTAAAGAGACAGAGATCGAAAGTTGTCATATTCTCTGCCAACTCCGAAAACCACTTTAACAACCATGTACGCGGTGGAGATTCCAGAATGAAGTAGGATGGTGGCGACGTTTCCTTTGAGGTGTATACATGGACCCGATTCCCGTGAGTTGGCATAAGGTGGCTAAAACAGGAGCGATTCCGGGCCAGTGAGGTAGCTCCTGACACCCTCCTTCGATATTATATTCTGACTTTGAGACTGATTTGGAGGCCACTTTTGATTTTTGATTTTAGGGGTGTGGCTCGAGGTGGGCGGTAGCTGTGCGCTATGCGTCACCACCAGTCCAGATAATAATTGGTATATCTACCCTGGCATTGCCTCATGTGCCGTGTCACCTACCTTAGCTAGCCTTGTACGAGTTTGATTTTCTCCCGTAGCCTGTTTGGTATCCTCTGGTGGTTTCCCGATCAGGAGGGACCATGATACTGGATGGACTACTGGGACTATTACTTGTTAAGGTGGAAAATGTAAAGCCTTAATGCTGTTTAAAAATAAGTTTATTTTACTAATAGACATTATTATAATAGCGAAATATTAGTACATAGTAAATAGTTTAACGGATCCTTAGGAGATGTGAATCCCGAGCATCTCTTAAGTTACCGCACTCACGTTTGACACTGGATAGGAGATGTCAAATCTGTAAACATCTCTAACGCCGTTACACTCGTATTTATTTCAGTTGATTTAACTTCCATAAGATCTTTTAGTTCTGACTCGAGTGTTTTGTCTTTTCAATTCGCTCGGGTCAGTCCGAGCATTTCAGGATTTGAAGACTTTATTTTGGAGGACGAAGAGGAAGATATATTATCCATTTTATTATTCACTGCATCATGTACTCCGCTGCATTTTATTATTCTCTGGTATGTGAAACTCTGATATGTATTATATAAGTATAATCAAATGTTTTGTAAACAGCTTCATGAACTGTTTATTTGATTATTATATTTTATCGTTCCGCTGCAAGATTCTATTTTGTTTTTCTTCTCTGCTTTTTCTTATTTACCCTATAACAATCCGCCCTTCTGTATGGTTTAAGTCTGACATGTGTGATTTATCGTCGATTTAAAGCGCATAAAAAGGCGGGATGTTACACCTGGTATCAGAGCTTTGGTTTAGCGATAAACCTTAGCTTTGCGGGGTCTGACTCTTTATTAATAGGGTAGTAATACCCTATGATGAGTCACCGAGTGTATATATATGAGAAAGCGTATTTGTTAGTGTTCTGAAATGGTTTTGATATTGTGTAGATTTGTTCCGTTTTGTATTTATGAATTCCGGTTGGTGCATAGGACGTTATGACATCAATAGGGATTTCTAAACACTTAATAGGACAAACCGACACAATATTTGTTTTGAATATAGGTGAATGAAATAATTTTGCCTATTATATTTTCTATATATAAAGTAATAAAATTTTATAAATGATATATTTTTAGTTGTAATATATTGGTCGTTAGACAGTGAAATTTATAAATATTGATTGGAAATTTTAGAACTTAAGTTCTAAGATTTTGAAATTTTCTTTCGAATGATTTTGGAATATAATAATAATATTGTTAGAAGAATTTTCTGATATAAATATTTCAATATAATTCGAATTGTTTTAAAGAAACTTTGAAAAGAAATAAGTTCTGTACTCCCCTCTCTGTCCCTGGAAATAATTTCCGTGATGAGTGCACGCGTCATCGACATTTATTTTCGAATTTCTAAGTGGGAAGGCCACTGTAGTAGTTTTACCGCAGATTTATTTTGATAAATAAATATAAATTTTAAATTATTTTAAATATAATTGGATATATAAATTATAAATATATACATTTATCTATTATATTTAAAATGATTTGAAATTTAACCCGGTATTTAATTCTTAAATTTCCGTTAATAAATAGTTTCAATTATTGTAGCGAAATGGAATGTAACTAGTTAATAATTGGAACCTTTAATTTAAATAAGAGATTGAATGCTTGGTTATCAATGAAATTTCCAGAAAGTTGAAATATGTAACCTAAAAAAACACAAGATATGATTATTGAACGTTAATTTATAAGATGAACTTGTATAGTTTTCAATTGCATTCTTAAAAGCACATATATAACTTACCAAAAGATTTAAAAGTTGAACGTCTGATAAGAAAATGTAATGGGAAATTTTACAAGTAAAATTTGAAATAATGAAAGTATTCAATGAAATTCTTTAATAAATAAGAATTGGATGTTGTAGTTGATATAAACTTAAGTATAATTGAAAGATAAGTATTATAAATAAACGAATAAATGAAATTAAGTAGTAAATGAATGAATGGAAATTGAAAATTTGCAAGAAATAAATGTAATTAAAAGGATAAATCATTATATGAGTAAAAAGGGGGATCGAACAACAAATGTTATGAAATGAAATTAATAAGAATGAAATTGATCTATTTTTTAAAATTGTTGTTTTTTTAGTTATGGTTGTTTGGGCAAGGATACTTTAAAATTGTTTGGATGAATGAATAATCTATTTAGTTCATCTAGGACTGTTGAGTAAATGGTGCACTAAGTAGTTTATTTCATTCTATGCAATTTAAAGTTTGAACCCGAACAACTATTTGTTTTGTTTGATATGAATGAATGATTGATTTGTGTTGATTTTATGTGATGGTTGTATGCCTTGTTGCAAGTGATTGTTGTTTGTATTGATTTGTTTGTTTATGGTTAAAGCAACTTTAAATATTTCGTTTTATATAATTATTAACCTTTTTGGGATTATATAAGCGAAATACAGGTTATGGAAGCAATTGCTACTGCTTTTGGTTTCATAATTAAGCGTTGTTTGCCCAACAAATAGGTACGTTTTCGGATTACGATTTATAGCGCTATTATATTGTTTTTCTGTGTTGGGATATGTATTATTTGGAAAATATATGTTGTATATTGTTATATTTGATATTATATTTTCTCCTGATCCTTTCCGTACAAAGGAGACTCTGCCGAAATTTTCCGTAAATTTTGGACTTAGAAAATTTTGAAAAACGTTTTCCAAACTTTATTAATCTGAGTATAAAGAGATTAATGGTTGTAAATTGATATACTTTATTTAAATTAATTAATTTTGAAAATTTATTGTTTATTAATTTAATATTTTTGAATGAGATGTATTGTTTATTTAATCCTTTCTTTTCCCTTCTCTTCCTTTTTGGGGAAGAAAAGTTTTGAGTAGGCGAGAATGCAACGACCCGTAAATTTTCATTAATTATAATTGTTAATTTAATAGTATTTTTGAAATTTAATATTTAAGAAAATATAAATTCATGAATTATTAATAAAAAATAATAACTAGAACAAATTGCAACAGTATGAATGTAAGTGAATGGCTAATAACTTGAATGGAGTTCAAATTCATTGAAATAGTGGAAACATTATAATTTGTTTATAAGTGAAATATAAGAAAAACAAATGTAAGTATTGAATTAATTATTGAAATAATACAGTGTTAATGGTAAGTAATAAACTTGTAAATGTAAGTAAAAGTAAATAGGTGACAACTAATATATGTTATTTATTTATTAAGTGTGTTAAATAAAATTGGTAATTAAATTGCAATTAAATTTAATATTGTTAATGCAAGTGAATAAATAATTAATTTAGTGCAATCCCAATTAATTGCAATCAATTGTAAGGTTATAAATTGATTGTAATTAATAAACTGGAAAATAAGTTCAAAGTATATTAATTGATGCAATAATACGTAATAAATTGTAATTTGATAAATTCAATATTAGATAATGAATTGCAATAATTATTGGTTGATAATAAAGCATGAATAGGATAATGATTGTTTGAATAATAAGAATGAGAATCAAGATTTATTTATTTATTTGAGTTTAAATTATAAATAATTAGGTTTATTGCAATTAATTGAAATTAAATATTTAAATATTACGTTAATGGAGGTTAAGATGAAATTTGAAAATAACAATGTAATAAACCATGAACCAAGGTTAATTTTATCTATTTGGTGATAATGGATTGAATAACAAGATTTAAAATCAAATAAACGGATTTATTGGAATTTCAATGGATAATTAGTGAATTTATTTAAAATATAAATATAATACGGTAATGGGTAAATTAATTAACATAAAATTGATATTTGAAGTTGTCTAAATTATTGTAATGGTTTAAGAAATCAAAAAATGATAAAAATTGTCAATTTTAGAATTGAAACTGAAAATTTGATTTAACTAATTAATTACTAATTTATTTAATTAATAGGAAAATAACCATTTTGGCCACTGACTCGGATTTCGACGAAACCAACTTCATCGGATAGTAACGGTGAATTATTGTCGGGTTTCAAGTTTCGTAGCGATCGGACTTGTCGTTTGATCGTACGGACTCGAAACGCCTAGAAATCAATTAATTGAAATCAATTTGAAATAACTTTATTTTTGCGTAACTTCTTCATACGATAGAATTTGGACTTGAAACTGGTTCCATTGCGTTTAAAATATTTTAAAACATCTATTTTGATATATGGGTTGACCAAATTTCGTTCCGGAGTCAGAACGGGCTTTTCGGGCCATTTTATCGTTCAACGTGTAAATCAATCGTGTCCATTTATTCTATTTCAACTTTGCCTATATATACCTTGTTATAAACCCTAGCCTATTTCTTATGTTCATTTTCTGTGCGTATAATTCAACATTCTCTCCTCCTCAATGGTAGACAAACAAATTCTCACTTACAAATCCAATTGCAATTCAAAACCAATTCAAAAATTAAAACTTTTCAAACTATATCATATTTTATATCGCCGGAAAGCTCTCGAAGAGCGCATCTCAATTCTGAGATTCGTTTTGCAATTCGATGCACCCTTTGTCCAGAAATCGAGAATGAACCGTGGCCGTTCATATTGGATTTTCGACGATCCAACAGTGGATCGTCGACCTTTTATCGATCGGGGAGTGGCGATGAGGAGAGGAGGAGGTGCAGCATGCATTGGTGCTATTCGTTTAGTGTCTAGGGTTGTCGAGTTCGCCTGAAATCGATGGGAAATGGCCGAATTTTTGCCTCGGCCAGGCGGCGTTTCATGTCTAGGGTTGTCGAGTTTTCCTAAAATCGATGGGAAATGTCCGAAGTTTTGCCTCAGCAAGGCGGCGTTCGCCGGCGTCGCGGCCACTGGGGATGGGGGCGTGGGAGGCGATGTGGCATGGTGGTCAGGGAAGCATACTCAGATCTGGTCGGCGATGCCTATGGATGGTGGCGGCAAACGAGAAGCGTGGCAGCCTAGGTTAGTTCCATGTTCGACTTCCAGAGGAGATGGGTAACGTGTTCTATTTTCTTATTTTTATTTATTTTAAAATTCAATTTTGTTTAATGTTCTAATGCGCATAACTTTCACACACGAGGTCCATTTCACATGCGGTTTTCTCCGCTACGTTCGTATTGGAATTTCGGACACTTTGACATTGGTTTGGATGAATTATGAGACTTTTCAATTTTTGGGTTTAAATTGGATTTAAATTCAATTTAAATTCAAAAGGTGAGTGTTTTAACCTACTCACAACTTCTAAAATTTCTTATGTGTGTTAAATTAATTTCTGATATGATTAGAAATTTGTTTACGGATGTTTGGTATTTTTATCATCATTCCAGTTAAATTGAATTTATTGAATTAAATTGTTATTTAATTTATTATTGAATATAAACTGCCAGTAAATACCTTTTATTTATTATCTGTTCTATATTGATGTTATTGTTTGAATTGGATTATGATTGTGATAAATGGTTGATGATTGATACTGGATGAATGGATGTTGTATTTTATATTGTTACAAACTGCAAGTTGTTATGCATTTTTATTTCATTCGGGATTACGGTTTGAAATGATATATAATCGTATTTTTATTTTAAATTACGGATTGAAATAATAAATATCCATATCACTTGACCATATGGTAGAAAATTTATACAGACACTGTGGTCTATATCTAAAATATTTTGAAATTGATTTCTATGGTTTTGGAAAGAAATATATGGTTTAATGAATATTGATTTTTGATATTATTTTGAATTTAAGCTATGTATACGTTTTTTAAATAAAAATTAAGTTTAATAATAGAGTTTGATTTTTATTAAAATAAATGAGAGTAAGTATTTAAATTTTATTTTAATATAGAGTGTATAATGATTTAAATAAATTAAGGTTGGGATATAAATTGGAGATTTATTTGAAATTAAATTTATTTAAGAATTAAACTCAAAAAGGTTGATGTGAAATTTATTAAATTGGAAATTTTAAAAGGTATAATTATTATAACTTGATTTGGGGTCAAGGTGAATTAAATGACTATTTCAAGTATAAATGAATTGAAGGAAATATTTAGTCATTTATAGTTTGAGTTAAGGGATTTATTATGTAAAATATTTCAAAACTAAATAATAGAAATTTAATTGTTGAATCGAAATTACCAAATTTAGTTCTGAAATTTTGGAATATTTAAAGCCTTGAAATATATCGAAATTGAAATGTTTTATCGAGATTGAAATATTTTGAAGTTATGAATTTCAAAGTATTATGTTTAAAAGTGTTATAATTTCAAATGTTCGGTTTCAAAGTGTATAAATTTGAAAGTGCTATGATTTTGGAAAAGGGATATATTTGAAATAAAATGATATTATACTGATTTGGGTTTTAATAAAGATGATATCATATTGATTTGGTTTTGAAGTGGAAATTATATCGTATTTATATGGTTTTGAATGGATATTATATTCCGGTTTTGAAGTATAATTATTTTGAAATGACCGCGGTATTATAATAACGTTTGATTGTTAAAGAGACCGGGATAGGAAGTTGTCATACTCTCTGCCAACTTCAAAAATCACTTTAACAACCGTGTAAGCGGTGGAGATTCCACAATGAAGGAGGATGGTGGCGACGTTTCCTTTGAGGTATATACGTAGACCCGACTCTCGTGAGTTGGCATAAGGTGGCTAAAATAGGAGCGATTCTGGGCCAGTGAGGTAGCTCCTCTTATCGGACACACTCCTTCGATATTATATTCTGACTTTGAGATTGATTTGCAGGCCACTTTTGATTTTTGATTTTGGGGGTGTGGCTCAAGGTGGGCGGTAGCTGCGCGCTATGCGTGACCACCAGTCCGGTTAGTAATTGGTATATCTACCCTGGCATTGCCTCGTATGCCATGTCACCTACCTTAGCGAGCCTTGTATAAGTTTGGTTTTCTCCCGTAGCCCGTGTAGTATCCTCTGATGGCTTCCCGATCAGGAGAGACCATGATACTGGATGGACTACTGGGACTATTACGTGTTAAGGTGGAAAATGTAAAGCCTTAATGCTATTTAAAAGTAAGTTTATTTTACTATTAGACATTATTATAATAGAGAAATATTACTACATAGTAAATAGTTTAACGGATCATTAGGAGATATGAATCCCGAGCATCTCTTAAGTTACTGCACTCACGTTTGACACTGGATAGGAGATGTCAAATCCCATAAACATCTCTGACACCGTTACACTTGTATTTATTTCAGTTGATTTAACTTGCATAAGATCATTTAGTTCGGACTCGAGTGTTTTGTCTTTTCAATTCGCTCAGGTCAGTCTGAGCATTTCAGGATTTGAAGACTTTATTTTGGAGGACGAAGACGAAGATATTATTACTATTATCTATTTTATTATTCACTGCATCATGTACTCCGCTGCTTTTTATTATTCTCTGGTATGTGAAACTCTGATATGCATTGTATAAGTATAATCAAATGTTTTATAAACAGCTTCATAAACTGTTTATTTGATAATTATATTTTATCGTTCCGCTGCAAGATTCTATTTTGTTTTTCTTCTCTGCTTTTTCTTATTTACCCTATAACAATCCGCCCTTCTATATGGTTTAAGTCTGACGTGTGTGGTATATCGTCGATTTAAAGCGTATAAAAAGGCGGGATGTTACAATATGGATCAGTACCGACCGCTGTTATTGACTTTCCTCCATTTTTCCTCTTTGATATAGTTCAAGTCTTCTAGCTTAAATGCTTCAATCTTCAAATCATGGTCATTAGGTATCGATCTGTATGGATCAAAACTGTTAAATGTTGAATCATTGGACTTGCACTTTTTCTTCAACTTCGAGCCTTGAGTCACATAGGAGTAAAGTGGACATCGTAGTGCCAGTTAGATCATTCGGTGCCAATCCATATGGATCAGTAAAAATCGATATGAAACGCTCCATATGCAGCTAATTCTTTGAGTTTCTTAGTCTTGACATATTCTAAGCTTCTTGATATATTCCTTTAGCATCTCATAGTCCAGATCCATTGAAAATGTCGCTTGATGGGAATACTGATAACATTTGATCTTCAAAGTATGCTTTTGTAAAAACAAATCATGTTTTAGATTGAGACAAGCGGTCGAATCAATATCTCAAAGATGCATAATCATTAAAACCATTTTCATGAAACATTGTATCTTCTTTGTGAATATCGGCATATCATTTCAAATAATTGTTGATTGCATCTTTTAGGCAGATATAAATGGTGAAATATTTAATTTGAACTCTTCATTCATCACCGAGAATTTATGGAAGTTATTTCATTCTTTGGCCAGGAAGGTCTCTATTTTTTTAATATGTATATGCTCATATCAATCGGCACTAAACGATACCATTTTGTATCAAACTATCATTACGAGTTCATATATAACAAACACTTAGAGAATTTTCATTTCTCACTTTAGTCATTATCACTTTTGAGCTTTTCTATCTCCTTTCCTTTGCAACTTTATATCTGCAACTGCTGCTCCAAGCATTCAAACATCGCAACCATCATCAAAACTTGGCCAAATTCTTGCCACTCATCCCATTTGAGCAACATCGATCCATAAGAACTCAAATCTCCATCTCAAGTCACTTTTAAACTCCGTCATTGTTCTCTCTTTCCAGATCATGGTTCCTAAGGTGGGTTGTCGCCTTGACCTAAGACTACCACTGCATACTGTCGACCATGACACTAGAACTGTCGTTGACCCATGTACAAACTTAGATCAGTGCCCTCATTTATGGTTGTCACCTCCTTGTTTAATCTCTTGAACAATTTTGAACTTCAATATGACCACAAGGGGATTCAAGAAATCATCTTTCTAAAAGCATTGCGGCACTTATCTAATCCGGGGGTCCATACTTTCTTGGATATTCATCTAAACGAAAATCGAGATCGAATATCACATACTTGCAATTCCTGCAAAGATGAGCTTTGTACCATTATGGACATCATCTTGTTTCGTTAGCATAAATTCTATATTAACAGGTAAAATCCAACATACAGTTTCATCGTGTATCGTTGTTAGCACGAGTGAGAAATCAACATAGAGTGCTTCAGTTCACCGATCCAAGGACATATGACACACTACATTACTGAATCACGTATCACTATCCTGATCGATATACAAAATCTGATTGGTCAACACACGTCGACATCCATTGGATCCTCTACATCGGCTACGCGGGACTATATTAAAGTAAAAATAAAATATAAACCATACCTGCTTATATCTCAAGTTTTCAATATAAGATAAAACTTAGACACTACAAGTGTATTTCTACTTCATCCCAGACCCTTCTATAACTGAATTTACTCTTCCGGCTATAGGTTTCTCTTCTGCTTCTGATATGCTTTAACTCTTTCTAAAGCCAGCTGACCATAATGTCAACCTATGCAACCACTTCAAATCACTCCCTTTGTGAGTATCAGGAAGGCTTAAGACAACATCACTCCTTAGTCCAATCTACCTTGCCTTATGATTCTCGACAACCCCCTGATTCTCCGACTTTGAGGTATATGGCTGAGGATGTCAAAAGGATCTGGAAACATCATGGAATCCTTCGTGAGGAGACTCTAGTTTTGCTGCCAAATCAAAGAGTGAACAATCCTCCAGAGGGTTACACGGCTGGTAACTGTTATATGTGTCTCTCCGGAGCTGTTTCACCTTTCAACCATTTCCTTCAGTTGATGTTTCAACTGGTGACACTTTCCATGTCCAACTTCACTCAAACAATTATGCCACTCTAAACTAGTTTGAGGAGATCTGGTACTTATACAACTTCAAGAAGAGGTACGACTCTCCATCCCTAACATTCTTGGAATCATACCATTGTTTCCAAATCATCATTGGCATCCACAACAAGCTCAGTTACATCAAAGACAAGTACTTCTTTATTAGATGTCTAATTGGCATTGCCTAAAGGTGGTTGTCTAAATGTAAGCTCTAACTTCCTATATCCCATTTTATTAGAGTTTACTTTACTCAGGTCACTCACTTCCTTCATTCCTTCTTTTAGTATATTCTCCAATGCTTCCCTAGACCAAACACTCCAACTTCTAAAAGATATCCCATATGAGGAGAGAAAGAGACCAAATATCCTCAATGACCTCCAACTACGTCACTTACAGCTACTGCACAATAGTCAAAAAGTTGATTGTGCATGTCCTGCACCAAGAATCGCTTAAGTAGCTCCATAAGCTGAAATCAATCCTCTGGCTCATGCACACCATGAGGCTCCTAATGTGGTGGATGACATCCACATATCTAGCGATGTGGATGAACAGAAAAAGGAACTTTAACTTCTGCCCCAGGCTGAGATGAATCAGAATCAAATCTGTAAGATCAATCCCTAAGCCACATCAAAGCTTTGTCAGATTGTTGACTTCACTCCTGATATTGGAAGAAATCTACGGCTTATTAAAGGGTATAAGGGGATTCTATAAGCAAAACCTCGACCTTAAGACTTCATCGCCTCTCACGCTTAAAATCTTAATCAAACTATTGCCAATGTGCCCTCTACTGTCATGAGGTACTTTGATCGCCCAACCCCATGTGCTTGGTCTGTAGAAACAATATGACATAACAACACTCCGTAGAATACTTAGGATCATAAGCACATTCATTCTATATGTACTCTCATCTAAGTCCAAGTCATGATTTAAGTATTTCTATGTTCAGGTACAATGGGACACTTAAATCTCTTTGAGAGACTCAATAACAAGTGTGGAAAATACTATAGCTGAAAACCTACAAGATCTTCTTACTTATAGGGGTGATAGTGAGCATGCCTTGAGGAAGAAAACGGAAAGGAAGAGAGAGGAAGAAAGACTACAACATTATAGGGGTGATCGAGACACCCCTGCTGCTTCTACCCCGGCCCCTATTTCACCCTGGCTGCTAGTCCAACTCCAAGTGATCTGTCAGAGATGCAATGCTTGTACTATGTCCTCTGTTTCATCTGGGTGAACTTTAATTACAACTTGAAGAACATTCCTAGGGAAGTGGTGAACCTAGATGCCTAAATTTCAACAACCAGGCAGAACAATATGTATCTGAAAGAGGTTGGTAAAGCTACGTATGATGCTAATAGGGCCAATCAACTCATCATCCGGGAATATGAGCATGAGAGAAGGATAATGAGAGAGTCTACCAATTCTATACTAAGGAGATATATGAGTTAAAAAGGGAGGTAGCCAAGAAAAACAAGTCTATAGAAGATGCAGAAAAGAAGCATCAAAATGAAGCGTTGGAAAAAGAGAAATCCCCACTCCAAGCCACCATCGACACTAAAGCTCTTACCATCATGAACCTCATGGCCGAGGTGAATAAATAGAAAATAGAAAAAGATGATGCACTCTCCTTAGCTAAGATACAGACGAGGGAAGTCATCCACATCAAGGATGAGAACAAAGTCCTTGAGACAAAGTTATGGAACAATAAGTTCATGCCTTCAAGGCCAACAAAGGAGAAAGAAGAGCTTTACAACAAGATCGAGGCTAACTTGGTGTGCTTCTATGCCAATGTGATCAAAACTGGCAACATCAAGTGTCTAGAAGAAGGATATCTTGAGGTGCTAGCTCTCACGTGGAAAGAGATATTAAGGGAAGAAGAGAACAATGGTGAAGTTAATAGATAAGAACTAAAAGCGGCTCTTCTCGATAATGAAAATTTAGAGGCCCTAACTAAGGTCAGGCAGAATGGGCTGCCCCAGTTTGTGCATCTACCCAGATGCTCATTTTGTGAAGTAGTCTATTGCAACAACTGCATATTTCGCTCCTCCACGAGACATTGGTAGCACTTAATGATACCATTCCCCAAATTATAAATGGACACGGGCTGATCATCTGCGTAAGCTCGTTGGATGGGGCTTTGAAATCTTTGTAAATCTTAGTACTTCTTGCACTTCCTAGAATGTTCAGCTAAATCTCGATTGATAGTTGACCTGAAATATCTGTAATGAAGAATCTTCTTTGCTAAAGTCCACCACTTAGTATGACCGCCACAGCTTCCTCCATTAACAATCGATATGTTCTTCTTAGCTTCGTTCTTGTTGACACAAAAAGGGGGTAGAAAACCATCTCTTATACAACACTCTTGCATAATGAATCCATGCACCTTACACAAGAACTTTCTCTATTCATTTTGAATTTTCGAGAGAATTACCCTTAGCAAATATTTTTTGGTCGAAGTCATCCACGACTCATTTTCTTCAATCACTATTATATAATTGATATCCATCTCATTAGTTTTTAGAGATTTCAAAATTTCTACTGGCATGATTCCCAATAACTACACATCACCCGAGCTCACTGGCTTAGTTAATGAGTCAACATTTGTATTATCCTCTCTGGGGATGTGGTTATCATGTAGTGCTTAATATCATCCATTAGCTCCAAGCTTCCAACACCTTCGACAAGTATGGGGCAAGTTGCACACGTTAGTCTGAAATTTCTTCTTGACTTGGCAAACCACCAATTAGGATTCACTGTAAACATGAAATGTCATCACTCCCAACATCTTTGCAGTCTTAAGTCACACTATCAGCACTTTGTGTCCCACTTTATTATTCATCGTATTAAACTGAAGTTTAAAGCATAAAAGATCCTCCGACCTTTCAGAGTTATCAGAACTATTCCAGCCTTAAAATCATGATCGTTGGATGTTCGATTAACGTTCAACTTCCACTGAGAAAGTTCAACCAATTTTTCTTCCATCTCATCATCCTAAATGATGAATCCAACAACGAAATCCACCAAAGCTACTCCTTAAATCGCCTTCCTACGATAATTAGTTATTCCGTATTGACTTGTCTCGATATTCCACTTTGGTAATTGTCCCGATGCCACGAAACAATGCAATACTTACTTTAGAGGTTGACCATTAACACTCATATCAGATGAGTTTGAAAGTATAGTCTCAACTTGCTCAATGCTATTAACAAGAAATCTGAAAACTTCTTAAGCTTCAAATATCATTTCTCCACTCCAGTTAGTCAATTGCTCACAGAATGGCCTTTGGATCTTACACTCCCCACACACCAATATTGCATTCAACCCATGAGTAGATACCGCAAGGTAAATATAAATGGCTTCTTCTTCCAAAGACTTTGATAATATTAATGGTTTCCTCAAATGTTCCAATAGATTTTGAAAGGCAGCTTCGCATTCATTTATCCATCAGTACTTTCTTCTTGAAGGCATCGAATAATGGTATGCATTTATTGGTCGCCTTTGAGATGAACTAACTCAAAGCCATGACTTTATCATTCAAGCTCTGATAACCCTCCTTGTCCATGGGGTATAACCAGTTTCAAAACTTCAATCTGTTTTAGGTTAGCCTTAATGCCCCTATTATTCACAATAGACCCCAAAACTTTTCTAATGTGACTCCAAATGAACATTTTAAGTGGATTCAACCATATTCCAAAATTTCTAAGTGCATCAAACATTTTAGAAAGGATGCATATGTGGTCAGTAATTTTTTATAACTTCACAAGTATAGCATCTACATAAACCTCCATTGTCCGCCTGATTTTCTCTTTAAACATCTTGTTGACCAAATGTTGTCAAGTAGCTCCAACGTTCTTCAGACCGAACGATATCACTTTGTAACAATGTAGTTGCAAGTCTATAATAAAGCCCGTATGCTCTTTTTTGGGAATGTACATCGCAATCTATCTATTGCTGGCATAAGCGTCCATGAATGGTAGTAGTTCATGTCTGGTAGTTTTATCCAGTTCGATCCACGATAAAGGAAATTAGTCCTTAAGGAAATCTTTGCTCAAGTCTAATTAGTCAATGCACGTTTATCATTTTCCATTTGCCTTCTTGACCAATAGTGAATTCGATACCTATTCCAGGTATAATGCATCATAGATGAAGCCATTTATCTTTAGTTTATCTACTTCTTCTTTCAACGCAGTGGATCACTGTGGCTCAAAGCTGCCATGTTTATGTTTCACTAAGGTGTAGCTTAGGTTCACATTCAGTGTGTGACATGTGAAATCAGACGAAATCCCATACATATTGGAATATGTCTAAGTGAACGTGTCCTTGTTTGCTTGAAGAAACCCTACCGGTTATTTCCTCGTCTTAAGGCTGAATTGAGATCCAACTTAAAGAACCTTCGAAGGATCTCCATCATCATCTATCGAGACTTTAATCAACAACTCCATTGCATCTTCTCTTACCTCTTTAAAATTCTTCCATAGGTCTATAACTTTATAGTATTTTCCATTTGATTCGAATTGAGACTTAGGTGGTAGTTGCTATGTGTTGGTTAATAAATTAGCCAACCTTGGAATTGGACTAATATGTTTATGAAAGAGGGCTAAGAGAGCCAGGTCATAGATGGTTTTCCTTGAGTTGAGTTAAGTCATATAAGGTGGTCGTGTCAAACTAAACTAGTTCAAGCCAGGTATAGGATTCAGGCTGGCCTATTTGTGGCTTGTTGGATTTGTTGAATGGAGCTGAATGCTATTAAGGACCAAGTCATGAAAGGTGTGCCAAGCCATTCATAGGATGAAGAGATGGGTTGCTTGAGATCACTCGAAGGCGGACTAAGGTGAAGCCAGGACAAAGATGGGTCTGCTTGAGCTGAATTGGTTTGGTCGACTTATGCCAGATCAGTACTGGCATATGAGCGAAGGTCGGGCCCTCTATGACTTGCTTGTTGGACTTGCTAAGATGGAACTAGGTTCACTCGACTAGTTGGAACTAGACTAAGCTGAGTATTAGCTGATATGGACTTAGTATGGGCCTTGATGTGATGGCCGTCTTAATCATACTTGTGAGAAATTTGATAAACACTACATTGAGGGATTTGATGTAGAGAGGCTTCGTTATACCTTTCCTTCGTCTTGTCGCCTTACTTCTCTGAGTTCAATAACATAGCATTCTCGAACAGTTTTCTGGTCTCTTGAATTGTCCACATTCCATACTCTGTTGAAAACATCATCATTAAGCACCCATCGATTGAGTGCAACTCTAAAATTAGTCAAAGCCGATCGGTCCAAAAAATATGTTTTAGGTAGATAATCCATCCACCGCAACAAAGTTCTACAATCGCACCACATTGCAGTCTATCTCCCAACTCCATAAATATTTTTATACAACTGATTGGATCCTTGGACTCTTCGGTAATTCCTTGAATGTAGGATTTACATGGTTGCAGATCCTTTCCATCTAGTTGCATTTTGTTGAAAGTCTATTTAAACAAAATATTCATCGAGCTTCTATTTCCAATAAAGACTCGACACTTATCGATCCAATCACAATCGTAATCACAGTTGGGTCGAGTGTCGATGCTTTGGTCACATCAACATCTCTATCACAGAACATAATATCATCATCAATCCTCCATTATTGTCTAACTAGACTAGAGCTTGTTCCTACATAGCATAGCACATCCCTTAAGGTGCATTCCTCAAAGAGCTTCTGTGTCGCTTCATTTCATTCCAAATTATTTCCACATGATGTAGACCTCTAGAAATTGTGTTAATAACCAAACTCCTATGTTATCTAGCATTTGAACCAAACAACATCTAGGTAGATATGCACTTTAAGATGATGAAGGAATGGATCAAGAATCTTAAGGGATGTCAAGTTTGAAGAACTAAGGGCCCGTAAGAATTTTGGCCACGTATAAGAGAAGAAAAACCACTAGGTACTAAACGGCCCACACCTTTTGATACGGACCAGTCAAAAGCTAGATAGGGCTTACTTTAAGTTGTTAGTTATGCTAATTGTTAGATATTAGTGATATAATATTCAATGTTTAAGTGGTTTTTTTGGAGATATTTAAGACAATGGGGGAATTGTGACTCAAATACATTCCCTATTCTATAGATTTTGGAGAGTGGTTCATTGCCTCTTTTACCGCATTAAAGAAGGCAAAGAATGATCTACATGGGAATGATTTATTTTAAAAGATGGAAATATCAACGGTTTATTAAAGAATGCATTTTACCAAGACTATTATAACTATGCATGTATATTGTTCATTAGATATGCGTGGAAAAAAATTATTTTTCTTGAGTTTTAGGGATTGAGATATCTTCTTAATATTTTAGACGTTCTCTTGTAATTATTTGGTGAATTAGAGGTTTTGTTTGGAAGAATTTGTTTATCATTGTTTTTCTTTACTTCTTATCTCTTTCAAAATCTAATTGTGTAGAGATCCTACAAAAAACTTTAACAATTAGTTTCAGAGGCCACTACACAATTTTTTTTAAAGAGATTTGGTTATGGAAAAGATAAATGTTGAAAACTTAATGGGTGAAATTGGGGGTTATGGAAGGTGAAGATGGAAAAAAATTTGTATCTCAATGATTTTCGCCGACTAATATATAAGGCAAAGTGAGAAACTTTGAATAAAAAAGGCTACGGTGGCTATTCGGTATTTTCTAGAAAGTACAGTGTTTCACATTGTTGCTAATGAAACATGTTCTTTTGAAATTTGATAGAAGCTAAAAGGAATTTATGCAAAGAACTCTGCAATAAACAATGGCACTTCTAATGTGAAAATTAGTAAATCTGAAGCTTAAGGAACGTGAGTGAATTGGAGAGCATCTCAATGATTTTAACGCAATTTTGAACCAATTGGCGACTGTAAATTGCAAGGGAGATGATGAGACACAGGCCTTAATGTTAATGGGTTCGTTAGTGGAAAGTTAGGAAACGCTTGTGGTTGCATTGAACAACTCAAATTCAGATGGAGTTGTTTCAATGGGATCGGTGGTTAGTAGCTTGATTAATGAGATGATGCAGAGGATGTGTCTAATAGAGGAAAAGATAAGGAAAAAGTGTAAATTGGAAATCCAATTAGAGAGATGCATCTTGCAAGGAGGGGTAACCAACCAAACATTAAAATGCGATCAAATACATCAAATAGGGAAAAAGATTTCATCTGCTATTACTATGAAAAACATGGTCATCGGTTGAGATTTTGCAATAAGCTTAAAAAGAACAGGGAGAGGATAAGGCATTGGAAGAATATCAAAAGGAACAAAAAGATAATAGCAATAATGATGTGCATTTTGGTAAGGAATTTAATGACAGCATCCTAAGTGTCGATAAAGATAAAAGCAAAATTGGGTGTTTGATTCAGGTGCTTGCTTCCATATATGCAATCAAAAGGAAGTTTTATCAATTATAAAGCGCAAGATGCTTTGGTGGCATTTATCGATCATGGAGACTTGCACGTTAAGGGAAAAGGTTCAGTTAGTTGAAAATGCATGATGGAAGGGCAGTGAAGTTTATAGAAGTTAGGAACATCCTAGAAATTACAAGGAACCATGTTTCTATAGGATAGTTGGAGGTAAAAGACTTCAATTTTTTGACTCGAGGTAGAGTTACAAGGATTCAGAAGGGTAAAATGGAGGTGTTGTACTCAAAAAGGGAAGCAACAATGTATACAAATCTCTTAGGAAAATGGTGGAGACTGAAGAAACTTCTCAAAGTGGTGTTAGAGAGGAAAATTTTCCAGAATCAAGGTGGAGCCAACAACGGTAAGCCATAAAGACCGCATATGGGCCATTGTGGTATTGCAAATAGTTTTGATTTATTAATGTTATGCATGTTCTATTAGGGGGGCATGCATAATTTGGTGATTTGGAGGTTAGCCAATTTTTGGATTGGAGATATTTATTTCCATGGTAATATTTGAGATTGTTTGGAATTTGAGGTTCTAAATGGAGCTTGAATAACATTTACGGAATATCGTATCAAGATGGAGATTTTTAGATTTTGCTGATACATCATTCCATATTTAAGAAGATTTTGAAGATATTTGAGTCATGATGGAATTATGAAAATACATTACCTCTTTTATATATTTTGTAGATTTTTAAGAGTGATTAATTGCCATTTTTATCGTTGCATTAAAGAAGACGAAGAATTATCTACATGGGAAGGATTTTTTTTGGAAGATAGAAATATTCACCGACTGATTAAATAAGGCATTTTATCAAGAATTATAAATATGCATGTGTATGGTTCATTAGATGTGTGTGAAAAAAAAAAATTCTAGGGTTTTGGGAATTAAGATATCTTCTCAATTTTTTAGAATTTCTCTTATAATAATTTGGTGAATTAATAAAGGTTTTGTTTGAACGAATTTGTTTGTCATGGTTTTTCTTGACTTTTTGTCTCTTTTAAAATCTAATTGTATGGGGATAATAGGAAAAACCCTAATATGCTACTTGGAACTTTGAAGAAAAAGACAAGTTTTGGATGGGCAAAACTAGTTGGTACAGATCATTCCTTGATAGGAAATTTTGTTAATGAAAATCCAAAGCTTAAAGACTTGAGCAAATATGAAGAAAATTAATAAAGATATATTAGTAAAATATCCGGCACTAACCAAAACCGATCGGTACTGAATCGTACAATTTACGAGAATTCATCATTTTGGCTCCTTCTTCATCATTGGAACTTCTGATATGGATGATTACTTGTTCAAACACGTTATGCAGAGTATTAAGGAGTAGTATACCTATAAATAGAAGACTATGAACAGGGAAGAAATGACCTTTTTCTGTTTTATTTTTTCAAGGAAACTCTACTATTTTCGAAACTCAGTATTTCATATATTGAAATCATTGTAACTTGGTCAAATTTGTGAATAAATCGAAGTAAAGTTGATAGTTGACATAAGCTTAAGAATCTAGTCGAACCACTTTAAAAATTCCTATGTTTCCCTCATTTTAATTTCTATTTTATTTTATTTCAGCTCGTTTATGATCGAATAGGAGTATTGCACCAACATTTTGGGCAACATTTTTGGATGCTTCCGTTGAAAGCTATCCTATCCAACATAGATCTATTGTTTTTATTTAGATTTGAAGAGAGTCTACAAACAGGACCATAAGTTAAAAGCAAGTAGTCCAACTCGATTCCTAGCTGATCGTTGAAAGATCAGTGGCGTGAGTTGTTCGATTCTGGCTGGAGTTGCTATTGAATGAATACGTCCCTACTTCCAATTAGCAATCGAAAAGTTTTTTCCTAAAAAAAAGATACTAGATATTATAAATTAATTTAGTAATTATTTCAAACAAATCTCGAAATTCTAAACTACCTGTTATCCAATAAAGTCCTAAAATTCCTAATAATAGACCAAAATCCCCTATATGATTGGTTACAAAAGCTTTTTGACAAGCACTTGCTGCAGTTGGTCGTGTGAACTAAAAACCTCTCCCGAGTCAAAGATAGAGCTTCTGCACCTCTCGCCAAGAGATATGATTCGGTATCTGAATCAACTAAAGGAGAGTGAAGAGGAGCCTACTCTCCTAGGCCATGGGGAAGCCTCTTCTTTCTGGTCTACATCAAGTGCATTGTATTCCCCACAATCTAAACATAAGAGGATGGGTCGCGTTGCTTCATTCTTTCCTTACGCACCTTTCTTTTCCTTCGGGGTCTTTTGACTATGCTAGGTTGCTTAGGAATTAGTTTGCTTAGTCCCAGTTTATTGGTTTTATAATGAAAAGTTTGGTGAAAATGGACTTTACCCAAGGCGACCGAAGGGAGGTATGTTAATTGGAGACCGAGGTGCGAAGCCGGAAGAAGGATATTTATGGGTCTGGTTCTGCATGTCGTTGAACGCCGCTCGAGCATCGCATTCCTTTACTGTCCGACTTGCCTATGAACTGAGATACCAAATGAGGGGGCTACGCTAAGCTTGAAAGAAAAAGAAAGAGAGTTATATTCGAGAGTGAATTAGAGACATTCTCTCATAGAAGAAAGAAAAGAGGTCACTTGTTTAAGTCAAGTAGTAAATTTTTTTCACCAATCTCTAATCCAGACAAACTGGGCACTACGGTGAGACATGAAAAGACTCGATCCCATTCCAACCTCTTTGGTCTACAGATTGAAGATGTGTAGCAGTACCCCAGGTGGTTCCAAGGAGAGAGAAAGATACTAGATCTAGAGTTATTGGGGAAGAGGATAATGAAAGATTCCACCATAATAAAGAAGAAACCACTCAATAGCGGTTCAGCTGAAATCTTCATCTTAGCAAGACGTTGTAATAAAGGCGAAGATAGAGAAGATTATATCGGAAGATGCAACAGTAGTACAAGGCTTAGGTAGACCCAATGACTACAATGTAAAAGCAACTTACGGCATTAACCCAATCTCTATAATAATGTGGATCTTGCAAGCTAAGAAAGAGAAGAAAAGCTTCATCATTTTCTGATTCTAGTGATGAAGGTTCGTCTTTAACTGCGTGAAACAAAAGAATACATAAGATGCCAATGCCGAGAGGTGCTAGGGAGACATAGAAGAGAGTTACAAAATATGGAGCTATTCGGCCGCATCAAAAGCAGTCGACATGGACCGGTCGGTAGGACGATTTCATCCATCTAATAGTGAGGATGACTTACAACTGGTTTGCACTGGTAGAGGGTAAGCTATTGGTCCTCGGGTAGTTGGTGTTGGAAATAATATTGAGGAACCAACCAGGAGGGAACAAAGTCCGATGAGGCATCAGTATATGTCAGGACGAATCGTTTCTTCAGAGACAGAGGAACGTAGACATCATAGAACTAACCTAGGTATTTTGTTGAGCCAAACATTCAAGGAAGTTTATGATGATTTTCATCCAATGGGTTAAGGCAATGAAGAGGATATTGTCGATATGATAAAAAGGTTGATGAGTCAAAATCAATTGAGACGGGATGACGAGTAAGGATCATCGATGAGTAGGTCCCTGTTCATTGAAGAATCCCTTAAACTAGGTACTCGAAGAAGTTTGTTGTCAACCATTCCAAGCAATAACGGCATGACTGATCCTATACAACATCTATTAAAGTAAGGATGAAATATGGATAGTCCAAGTGTGATGAATGTTGTAAGTTGTAGTTGTTTTCTGATTTTCCTTGAAGAACTGGCAATGATTTGGTTCACTCAACTCGAATCCGGATCCATTTTGTGACGACCCGGGATTTTGGTAATATTATTTTAATCTGATTTAATAAAATACAAGCCTATCATTTTAAAAACAAATAAGACTTTGGACATTTACCAGTTATATGTGTGTGTGTGTATTGTGTAGGAAACTTTGATTTGAAAATTTAAAAGAATCTTCCAAAAATATTTAAAATAAAATCTACCTTATCCGATTTAATTAATGTTCTACATTATTAACATTTAATCTAAATATATGCATATGAATGAAATCTAAATAATAATGTTTAAAATAAAATCATTCCTATCAATATTAAATATAAGTATAAAATATAAGTATAAAACATATGAATATAAATTAAATGTTTGGATAGTTAAACTTTAAATACAATAAAAACTAAGGATTTATGTTTGTAATAAATTATATGGTTATATGGATACATGAGATAATTCTAGAAATATATAACCTATGAAATACATGTATATGCAAGGCAAAAATAAATATCTATGTACAAAACAAAATCAAATGGAATAAGTATGTAAACATAGATGGAAACATTTGCATTAAATACTATCATGTCAGCACAAAAACAAGGTCATTCGAACTGTGTTAAAAATCATTTCAGTCTTTATAAAATCTTGTTTAGTCAAAGCAGAATGGAAAATATCTGACCAAAGAAATAAGTTTGTAACAGTTAAGCCTACCCTGTACAAAACCTCTTTCATATATATATATATATATATATATGTGTGTGTGTGTGTGTGTGTGTGTGTGTGTGTGTGTCTTTTGTTTCAGTTCGTTCATAACACAGCAAATCAGAGAAAGAAGAAAAATAAACATCACTATATTTACGAACTAAAATACAAATCTGCTGAACAAAACAGGAAAATCAAACTGCACCTTTTCGAAACTAAAGTTGCTCTCTGTTCAAAACACTTTTCAGGTGAGTAAACATACTATTTTAAAATTTTAAATATGTGTATTTGATTCATGAATAACTTATGCTTTGCTGTATACTTTAAATAAGTAGTTCTGTATATATCTGTTGTACTGTGAATTTTTGTATGGCCTGTTCTTCTTTATTTCTAGTTACAGAGCAAAGTAAACTAGAAATTTTTTTAATACATCTTCATACAAACATTATTAAGCTTAGGGTTTAAACAAAATAAGTTTGTTTAAACTTAAAGTGTGGCCTAGAATTTGTTTAAAGCTTAATAGTGAAGTTTTGACTCTGTAAAATTCAGTTTTACAGTGAAAAGATGAATCCATGATAAATTCGAATATTTTAAACCACCGATTCAATAACACAACTTGAATCAACATTCGAAAATAGGATTTTTAAAACAAAAATGGGAATTTTTAGTTAAGTATACTACGAGCAGTTCGTAGTTGAACCGAAAACATGTTTTAATCAATTTCTGGCGACCGAAGAAATTTTGGATGTTGAAATTTTGCTTAAAGCTAGCTTGGCCATCGATGAAGTTAGGAAAATTGTTAAAAAAAATTCTATTGCAAGAATTGATGGGACGAAGCCAGATTAGGGTTTATGCTCGAGTTTTGACGTGGTCTGGAAACAAGGTGATTTTGTCACCACGGGTTGATTGAGTTGCGTGGGTTCAAGGGGATGGTAGAATGGGGTATCGGCGAGGTGAGGCCGGAGTTGTATCGCCTCTGACGGTCGGCGTGAGTGAGGCCAAGCGTTTTTGTTTGGTGAGTTCGAGTTACAGTTTTCGAACGAAAGGCCAAATTTTGATCTCGAGTTTTTGGCATTGAATTGATCGCCGCTTTTGTGTAGTGTCAGGGAGTTTGGTCGTGAGCAACTCGAGTTGATGCCCGAGAAAATGAATGGGCTGCTTCTGGTTGGACCTGAGTGCGTGAGCGTTTCCTGATATTGAAGATTATAACTTAATTTTAAAAAAAAGCACGAGAAGAAGAAAAAGAAGGGACTCAGGGAAATGGGGAGAAAACTCGAGTGTTTACTCGAGTAAACCTAGGAATTACTCGGGTTTGATTTTCAAACCCGCAGTATAAATAATAGTAAGTTAAGCAAACTATTTAAACAATTTTAAGTAGTGATGACAAATTAATGTTTGACAAATTTAAGTTAAGATTTTATTACAAGTTTTAATTATTTAGGTGAATACTTTAAAAATGTTTTAAATCTTAATTAAAATCTTAATTAAGTAGTTAATGTAAGATAAGTTTTAAATTTAATTAACATTAAAGCTTTTTAAGTTAATAATAATTTGATTTCAAAGTTATTAAGGAAGATTGTAAAATGTTAAATAGGAAGATAATTAAGATAAATGATTATTATTAATTAATTGTTTTAAAAAAAGGAATGATTAATTAATTTATGGTTTTAATTAATTATGTGATTAGTGATTAATCAAATTGTAGTTAAAGATTGGTTTAAAAAAAATTAGAGCGAGACGGATGTGTAGCGCGACACTACACAGCCGGTTATATAGCATAAAAAAGTAGTTACTAATGCAATCAACAAGCCTGATTGCTGACCAAAAAAAAGAAGGGGAAGGCTGTACAACAGTCACACAAATCGTCAACTACAGAGAGCGGAGACATGTGTATATTATAGCATAGTACATGTAGCAGTAAATATATAGTGGATAGGAACTACGAGTGGAGTCTTGGTTGCCTACGGGTGGGTGCTGCAGAGGAGCTGCCAGCCAATTCTGCTGACGAAGCTCTGGAAGACGGCAGTCTAAGCCAGAAAGGAGCTGAGAAACTCTGACCTGTTAAAGAAGAGTAATAGTAAATAATACGCCTGCATGTACCCTCAAAATGTGATTTGGTCCTGTTAAACACATGAGCGTTACGCTCGACCCAAATGCACCAGCTGAAAATTGCCACAAAGGGATCCAAGTGCTTATTGGGGGGAGGGGTTGTACTGCGAATATTCGAAGAAGGAAGTGATTGTTGGGACATAGCCTAGTAGATGGATGGATGTTGCAGCCCAAACCCTAAAGGAAAAGCCACAATCAAAGAATAGATGTTGTATACTTTCAGTTGCTTTAGGGCAAAAAGCACAATACGGGTCTAGCGCGATGTTAAGACGGAAGAGTCTCTCTCTAGTGTTGATGCGGCCGTGAATAAGGCACCATTGAAAGAATGCCATTTGAGGTTGGAGTTGACAATTCCAAAGTCTGGGGAAGTTGAAGAGCCGGCCAGGGTTGTTCAGATGGGCATAGCAGAAGGCGACGGAGAAACCAGCTTTGGGATTAGGGGCCCAGTGGAACTTATCAGGTAAGGGGGTGAATTGAATGGATTGAAGGATTGAGGCGGCTTGATGAAGCTCGACTAAGGTGGTAAGGTCAAAGTAGGATAGTGGAAGGAGGTGGTCAGGGACTAGGCGGAAGGAGTCGGAGGTGGTAACATGGCCTGTGGTGGAGTGAGAGAAGAGATTGGGGAGGATGGAGGAAAGGGGAAGGTGGTCGTACCAGGTATCTAGCCAGAAGAGGCAGTTAGCCCCATTACCCACTTTGACTTGAAAAAGTGATTTGACTCGGGGAAGGGTGGCGAGGACACCAGACCAGAATGTGGATGGTTTAAGGCTGGGAGTAGAGTGAAGAACAAGATGGGGATTGGATTGGTAATAAAGTGTGGTAATCCAATATTTCCAAAGGAAGGATCCGGGAGTGAGAAATCGCCAGAGCCACTTTGCTAGGAGCGCAAGATTGAAGTGGTATAGGTTAACGATTCCAAGACATCCGTTGTTGGTGTGCACGCAGACGGTCCGCCAATTTACGAGCTTCTTTATTCTTCCCCATTCCATAGAAAAGAACTTCTGATTTTGTCAATTCTTTTAATTACCCATATTGGAAGCTTGTAAAATGACATCCAATATGAAGGGATAGCCGATAAGACTGACTTAACTAGGACAAGGCAACCAGCAGAGGATAGAGAGTGAGCCTTCCAGGAAAGGAGTCTGTTTTCTATTTTGGTAATGAGGGGGAGCCAGTCTGCTTTGAGTAGCTTGGTTGGTCGGAGGGGAATACCTAAATAAGAGATTGGGAATTTCACGATGTTGCAATTGAGTAAATCGGAGATTGTGGGCCCAAGGTGATCAGAATTACCCAGCATGATGATGGTGTTTTTATTGAAGTTAATGGAGAGGCCAGATATGAGTTCAAAAGAGTGCAGAGCTACTTTAAGGCAGCGGATATGGTTGACGTTGGGAGATGCAAAAAGGATAGTGTCATCAGCGAAATGAAGGTTGGATATGGTCAGATTCGAGCTAGGGAGCTTGATGCCTTCAAAGAGGTTGTTCGATATTGCTAACTTGATCATGCGGTTGAATACATCTGCAACGAGGACGAAGAGCACGGGGGAAAGTGGGTCGCCTTGACGCAGGCCACGAGCAGACTTGAATAGGCCATCGGTAGCACCATTAATCGAGATTGAGGAATGACTAGAACAAAGGTTGCATTGGATCCAGTTGCACCATTTTATGGAGAAGCCTCTATGCTTCATGAGTTCCAGGATGAATTGCTAGTTGACTGTGTCGAAAGCCTTTGAGAAGTCTAATTTAAGGAGAATGCCTGACGTTGAAGTTTGGTGACAGAAGGAAATGATCTCTTAGGTGGATGCTATGCAGTCCATAATATTACGACCGAGGATGAATGCAGACTGTTCGATTCCAATAAGGGGGCAATGACTATTTGATTTTGAAGAACTTTGGTTATGATTTTGAAGGTGGTGTTCAGGAGGCTAATGGGGCGGAAGGAAGGCAGGGTGTTGGCTCCAGGGGTTTTGGGGAGGAGTATGATATTAGCGTAGTTGAGGCGAGCAACAGATGAAGGATTGGCTTGGAATTCAGAACACATCTCGATAATGTCACACTTGATGGTTTCCCAATAATGTTTGAAGAAGAAAGGGCCGAAGCCATCTGGACCCGGTGCTTTGTCATCAGACATATCATTCAGCGCAGCCCAAATTTCCGCCTCCGTGAAGGGGTGATCAATAGTGATGGGGGTGCAGTCAGGGTAGAGCAGATTCCAGTCTATGCCTGGGATTGGAGGATGATGTTTACCCAAAATGTTACGATAATAGACGGAGAACAGATTGAGAATGTCAGACTGATCCATGAAAGAGGTGCCATTATGGATGATTTCGGGGATGAAGGTGGATCTGCGCCTGCCATTTGCAAGGCGGTGGAAAAAAGCCGTGTTTTTATCTCCTTCCTCAATCCATTTCACTTTGGATCGTTGTTTCCAACCAATTTCCTCTTGCAGTGACAATCTATCCAGTTCCGCCTCCAGGTCCCTCAGGCGGGACTGATCTGATTCGATGAGGGTGCTAGATTCTTCAAGGATGTTGAGGTCCAAAATTTCCTCTTGGATTGCTGAAATACGCGAGCAAATGGAGCCCTAAATCGACTTGGCCTAGGGTTTGATAATCTTACGCAAAGATCTAAGCTTGGCGACAACTCTGGCGGTGGCTGAGGGGATAGGGGAGGGCTGGGACCAGATATCTTTAATGAAGTTGTCGAATGACGGTTCAAGAAGCCAAAGTCACTCGAAGCAGAAGGGTCTAATAGGACAGGTGGATGAGCCCGTGTCGAGGAGGAGTGGTCAGTGGTCGGAGATGATTGTAGCTAGGCCAGAAACCACAGAAAGCGGGTATAAGTCGTCCCAGGATGGATTGAAGAGGAAGCGGTCCAGTTTGGATAACGAAGGTTCGGATCTGCAACTTGACCAGGTGAATCGGCGGTTACTGATGGGTGGGTCAATCAAGGAGCATAGATTGATGAAGGAGTTGAAGGATGCAGAGTCATGAGAAAGGTTGCCCGAGTTTCTTTCGACAGAGGATATGGTGGTATTGAAGTCTCCACCCACTACCCAAGGACCTTTAGTGTGAGAGGCAAAGTTGAGGCAATTTGTCCATAGATCATTACGGTCATGAGTATTAAGTGGAACATAGATATTGGAGAAGAAAAAGATCGTTCCCGTTTGCAGGTGACGAAGGGCTACGTGTAAGGCAGATGTGTGTTGAAAGGTTTGGCAGTGGGACCACACAGATTCATTCTAGGCTGTCATAATGCCTCCACAAGAGCCGACGATATTCAGGTGGGCCCACCCAGAAAGAAATGTCCGACCAATTTGTCTGAGAAGATTAGGGCATGGGTCAGATAGTTTAGATTCTTGCAGGAATAGTATGTCGGGTTTGTGTGGGGCAATTATATAATTGACTGAATGTCTTTTGCTGGGGTCCCCTAGCCCCCTCACATTTCAGGAAATTAGCTTCATTGGGAAAACGACAAACGTTCCGATTCGAGAGTTTGCATGGAGGTATAGTGTTCATCACGCAAACTCACGCCCATGCAACGTGCCATTTTTTTGTTTGGACTTTTATTAAGAGAGGAGAAAATAACAGGTTTGAAGAAACTACCAGGGTGTGATGCCGCTTTGTCCAATCTGGAGCTCCGGCAGACAGACGTTTGAGTGACGAACTGAGACCACTGACCCGACGCTGGCTGGGCCACGTGTCCATGTTCAACAGGTTATGGAACCGAGAATAAGTGGGGGGGATTGACAAACTGGCTGGGGGTCTATATTGTGAGGTGAATGAGGCGGAGCTTGGTTTGTTGATGGTGGTGCAATATGTTGGGGAAGGGGAGTTGATAGATTCAAGTCAGCATACGGGTTCCACGCTTGCTCCTGGACAGGCCAAGGATCCCAACCCCTTGGACCAACAACTTCAATCGACTGGTCATTAAGTTGGCCCAACGCCGGTGTGGGGTCAGGGAAGAGAGCCTCGTAGTTCATTACATCGAACCTATCTTCTGAATCCAAACTTTCAATCTGGATGTGCTGGTCAAAATTTTGGAAGTCCCTCTCGTAGTCAATACCCAGCAAGTGGTTTTCCGGCCTCCTGCTCGGGTGTTCATGCTCCTATTTCTCGATGGTCAGAAGGTATTCCCCATTGTTCACGACTGCGACAAAGGAGGTTGGGGAGTTGATGCCGCTATAGAATTGCAATTTGATGTACAAAAAACGGTGGTCAAAATTCGCCCATTCACAGTCATCTTGCACCAAGAATCTTCCTACTGGGTTGACGACTTGGGAAATGGCCTCCGCATTGAATTGTAGAAGTTCGGGAAAACCTGAAACCCGCGCCCACGACGGCGGATCTAGGGACGGAGCTGGATACTCTTGTTCTGACCATGGCTGAAATTGAATCACCGCGCCTACTCTAGTAATGGTCGAACGCTGGAGGATCTGCTCTCGGATTGCATATGGGGGACACTGGAATATGAAGCTATTATCGGTCAGGAGCCATAACGGCCAGTCTTGGTGATGGAAGTTGGAGGTAAGCGCATGATGAAGGGAGTCAATCGACCAGGCTCCCCTAATGATTTTTGCGGTGAGGAAGAGAGGTGGCTCCATTCTACGAAAAATTTTCGAATTAATTTTAGGTTTGTGGGGATGCACTGGGGATTGTAGCTCGTTATTGGGAACTGAAGAGGGGAGAGGGTGCGTTGGGGAGAGGGTGGGATTCTGCTGAACTGATATGGGATTTGACTTTGGGACCCACTGGGCCGATTTGTTTTTAGTGGGGAGAGGAAGGGTTACGGCTGAGTTGTTTTTTCGTGTATGGGCGGGTTTGTTTCGATTATCGGGACAATGAGATTGAGGATGCCCGAAAAATCCATATTTATAGCAGATCTTAGCATCCTTATAATTCTTTTCCACGTGTCTGAAGCCCGCGCATCGAAGGCAGCGACTCTTCGATTTCAAAAAATCAACAGTAAGACACACATTTCTGAAGGTCGGTAAAGGCAGATTCCGCTTGGATGGAGGGATGGGCAGAAAGGGAGGTCGAGGTTTCGAGGCCACCACCTAGGCAAAGGTTCTGGTACTGGGGATTTCAATGTAGAGAGGTTGGTTGGGGATCGGACATGACAATGAGGATCGGGTTGGAAGCGGAGGAGGAAAGGATGCGATCGCGTTGGCAAGTGGACGTTCGAGAATGGTGTTGTATTTGCTGGTGATGAAGGAGATCGGGGGTATATTGACGGGAATGGGAGTAGAGGAGGACGCCATAACTGCCGAGGTTTGCATGAAGGGTTCTTTGCAATTTTAAATTAAGATTGGTTAATTAATAATTAAGTGTTTAATTAATTTGTAATTAAGAATTTTAAATTAGCTAATTAAAGTTAATTAATAAATAATTAGTAGTTAATTAATTAAACAATTAATTAATTAAGGGTTAATGATTAATTAATTAGTAATTAATGATTAATTAATTAAGAAATGAGAATTAAGGAGTAATGAATTAAGTAATTAAGGTTTAATAAATTGATTAAGAAGTGATTAAATAATAAAATGATTTGAAATGGAATAATAAATTAATTGATGATTAATTAAGCAGGATTAAGTGATTAATTCTCAAATAATTAATTTAAATTGAATTAATTACAATAAGGATTAAAGATGCTTGCTTATAGATGATTGTATAAGTAGAATATCTGAATTTGTGATATCTATTTGGTGATAATCTGTGATACTCTGTGATATGCCTTGATATATCTGTGATGTTGAGTATAATTTATCTGTGATAAATGCTATGTGAATTCAAAGTGTTGAATTAAATTGTTTAAACTATTAAACAACTTGACCTCTAAAATGGCGTTTGGATTTTGATGAGACCGGGATCGGGTGTCAGTTATGATTATCCGAAAACCACATCGATCCAAATTAAACGTTAGGTCGTGACATCTCAAGTGAAGATCGAGGTGGTGTTTTAGAATGCAAGGGTTATTGTCGTTAACTCTGAGGGTGATTCCACAATGAGTGTAACGAGATAATGCCTTCGGTTTCGTTCGAACCCGGAACGAACTTGTATGGATTGAATGCTTTCAGAACATTGTCAGGTGGACGATGAGCATTCTAAGGGATATGTTCTCTAAAGGTAATCGTAGCCTCAAGCCTCATCAACTGGGAATGGCTAAAACAGGGGAGGTGCAGCAAGGTTAGGTGGGTAGTACCCAAGTAGGACGAGATATACCCCTGTCTAGATGTCCCTTTATTTCGGCTGTGTGGGCAGTTGTTGGCCACAACTGTGGGGTTATCTTGTTCGGAACTGTTCAGTAAGGAATGGTTTTGGCCTTGTGTTGTAGGGGGTCGGGAGTGATCCTCGGTACGGTGATCTAGGCCCCGTACTGTGACGGGCGGTACCCCAGTAGCCCTGCCATTGATGGAAACCCATTTTTCCCTACGAGACCCTACGGTTTTGATTGTATACCTATGTAGCTGGAATTTAATAAATGTAAAAATTTCGGCTATTTTCTATTTACTTGAAAACCCTAGACATTATTATAATATCATTGGATTTCCTATAAAATGTTTTGGTTAGCGTAAGCTAAAAACTTACCCGTTTTTATGTGTGCGAAGTCTTACGTGATACCTTTATTTTCAAATGGTTTTCAAAGTTAAGCAACTTTAACCCATTACTCACACCAGACCCATGTCTGACCCGGAGTTTATTCTGTTTTCTTAAACTCTTGGGTGCTCAAATTTTTATGACTAGCCAAGTGATAGGTTTTGGATTGATGAGTTCTAGAGGAGCTTGGAGCAGGATTCCAGACGTATCTATCTATCGAGTTCCGCTATGAAAGTTGATGTATGTTGTATTTTGGGATGTATCTAATGACAGATATATATATATATATATATATATATATATATATATATGACCGTCTTGTTGTATGATGTTGTGTAACTCTGATATATGTAAAACTATGTAATAGTTATGTGATGTATTATATTTTGTTCCGTTTCCGCTGTGAGATTCTGATGTTGTTATTCTTTCTTTCTATCTTTTCTATTTCTATCTCTTTCTTTTCTTATTGATGATACGTCTTTCTATGATTTGAAAGGCAAGTCGTCACGGTTGGTATCAGAGCGTAAGTTGAGATAATACCTAGGCTCTGGAATAGTATCTATCTTGAGAGTGCGTATTTGTACTTTCATATAATTATATACCTATCTAAATTTGTTGAGTTACCTGTTCAGGTGGCCAACATGAGTTATGGAAGGAGAGGCAGAGATAGGGGCAGTACCTCAACTGATAATGGACGAAGTCAAACTGCTAGTGAGGCTGTGGATCCAGTACCGCCTCAAGTTAGTTTTTCTGCTTTATGCAAGGACTTCACCAACCTTGGAGGCAAACCATTTAAAGGGACAGAGACTATAATTGAGGTCCAAGCTTGGCCACGCTCTTGCGAGCGGATCTTTAAGAGCATGAAGTTTTCTGATGAGCGGAAAAGGGAAATGGCTTCATGGCAATTGCAGGAAGGCGCTGCAGCCTGGTGGGATGAAGCAATAGCAAATATCTCTGAGGATGACATTTCTCGGGAAAGACTTAACGAGTTATTTGAGGAGAAATTCATGCCAACAGCAGGGAAATCTCGTCTTTACCGGGATTTTTTGAATTTGAAGCAGGGAAGCATGACTATAGCAGAATATGAGACTAAATTCAATGAACTTTCTTGTTGTGGACCAGGGCTCATAGACACTCCCCTCAAAAAGAACGAAATGTTTGTGCAAGGATTGAGGCCAAAATTTCATGAAAAGATGACGGCGCGTTTGAAAGTATCTTTTATTGAGTTAATTGATATGGCTCTGAGATATAAGGATTTGATGAACAAGAAACCAGTGGCACCAATACCGGCATCGGAAGGGAATTTTGCCAATCCAAATAAGAGGAAGTTCAATCCCAATTGGAGGAAGCAGAACAAGAAAAAGACTGGAAGTAACAACGGACCTCGCAAATGCTATATATGTCAACAAGAAGGTCACTTGGCGAATAAGTGTCCTAGGAAAGGATGTCAGCAGCAGCAGCAACCGCATCAAGGTGGACTGGGTTCGGCTTTGATTCAGAAATCTCTATGCTTCAATTGTCACCAACTGGGTCATATGATCAAGGATTGCCCGCTACTTTATAAAGCTCAGCAGAATAAGGTATTTGCTTTGGAGGATGCACTATCTACTTTATCTAAAGGTAAGGGAGTATTAGAGGTACATTACTTTTAGATGGCAAGTATATTAAAGTTTTATTTGATTCGGGTGCTTCTTTGATTTTTTATTTCTCCGGAATCTTTAGTGAGGTTCTTTCTTACCCCTAGTACTGTAGATTGTCCCATCTTTGTATCTAATCCTATAGGAGGGGTAACCAAATTTGATACGATCTATAAGGATTTGAAGATTTTCTATATGTCCCATAGTTTTTCTTGTGACCCTTATGTGTTGAATTTTAAGGGGTTTGATCTTATTTTGGGAATGGATTGGCTGGATAAGTATAAAGCTGTCCTGAATTGTGATGAGAGAACAGTTTCGTTGGAAACAGATCTGGGTAGAATTGCTAGAGAAACGTGTAATAATTCTAGAATTCACTTGAGTAGTCTTTTACATGGAGTTGAGAATTCTCAAGAGAAGGTTGAAGATATCGATGTGGTCCAAGATTTTCCTAATGTATTCGAGGAAGTCAAGTGTTTACCTTCGCATCGAGAGATAGAGTTTCGCATTGATTTGGTTCCAGGAGCGGTACCAGTGATTCGGCCTAGCAGGAGGATGGCTCCTAGGGAAAGAGAGGAGTTAGTTAAGCAGACTCAGGATGTTTTGGAGAAGGGATTGATTAGGCCCAGTTTTTCTTGTTGGGTTTCTGCTACGGTGTTTGTCACCAAGTCGGATGGATCGCTAACATTCTATGTTGACTATCGAGAGTTGAAAAAAGTGACCATTTGAAATAAATATCCTCTTTCTCGTATTAATGATCTATTTGACCAGTTGCATGGAGCTTCTGTCTTTTCTCAACTGGATTTAGCTTCAGGTTTCCATCAGTTAAGGGTAGCTAAGGATAGTATCCCCTTAACAGCATTTAGGGGACCAAATTTTTTCTATGAGTGGTTGGTTATGCCTTTCTGGTTATCCAATGCTCCTGCCTACTTTTTTGACCTGATGAACCGAGTCTTTCGAGATGTATTGAATAAGTTTGTTCTGGTATTCATCGATGATATCCTGGTCTATTCTAAGACAGAAGAAGAGCACAGGCAGCATTTGAGAATTGTGTTGAAGACACCGAGGAGGCATGTTCTGAAGGCGAAGTTCTCCAACTGCCATTTTTTTAAATCGGAAGTCAAATTTTTAGGGAACATTGTTTTTGGAGAATGTATCTCTGTAGATCCAGCGAAGGTTGAGACTATTCTAGAGTGGAAGCAGCCGCAGACACCGACTGAAGTTCGTAGTTTTCAGGGATTAGCTGGCTACTACAGAAAGTTTGTCAAGGATTATTCCAAGATTTCTTCACATCTGACCAAGTTGACAAGGAAAGGAGCTAATTTTAAGTGGACACCCCAGTGTGAAAAAGCTTTCCAGGAGTTAAAGACAAGGCTAACAAGTGCACCTGTGCTTGCTCTTCCGGATGGGAAGAGTAAATTCGAGGTTTATACAGATGCCTGTATAGTTGGACTGGGAGCAGTTCTGATGCAAAATGGTAGAGTTATTGCGTATGCGAGTCGGCAATTAAAGCCACATGAAAAGAACTACGCTATGCACGATCTGGAGTTGTTGGCTATTGTTTTTGCTTTAAAGATCTGGAGGCACTATCTTTTGGGAGAGAAGTTCGAGTTATTCACGGATCACAAACCATTAAAATATCTTTTCTCTCAAAAGGATCAAAATCCGAGGCAGCAACGATGGGTCAAGTTTCTAGCATCATATGATTTGGATATTCTGTATACCCTGGGAAAGGCGAATGTTATGGCTGATGCTCTTAGCAGAAATGCAGTTTTGTATCTTTTAGAAGTTGTCCCGTCTCACCAAGAAAGAATCATAAGCAAACAAATAGAGGATAAGACTTTAAGGAAAGTTATTCAATGAACCAAAGAGGGACAATATTCTGATTTCAAGATTGACGATCAAGGAACTTTGAGGATTAATGGTCATCTCTGTGTGATGAATGTGGATGGGTTGAAGAAAGAAGTCTTATCTAAGTGTCATCGCTCCAAACTGAATATCCACCCAGGAATCTCTAAGATGTATAAGGATATGAGAAGGGTTTTTTGGTGGCCGAGCATAAAGAGGGATATTACCTCTTTTGTTAATAGTTGTGCTATCTGCCAACAGGTGAAAGGAGATCAACAGAAGTCGGCAGGTTTATTGCAGCCTTTGGAAGTTCCATGGTGGAAGTGGGAGATGATTTCGATGGATTTCATCGACGGTTTGCCAAGAACCAAGAAAGGAAATGAAGGAATATGGGTGATTGTGGATCGTTTAACTAAAAGCGCCCATTTTATATCAGTTAAGGCAACTCGGGCTACAACTTCTCTAGCAGAGATTTTCTTGAGAGAGATAGTCAGATTGCATGGTGTTCCAGTTATTATAGTAAGTGATCGAGATCCTATCTTCACCAGTAAATTCTGGGAGGCTTTGCAATCAGCTATGCGAATGAGTTTGAGATTGAGTACAGCCTATCATCCTCAGACCGACGGACAAACGGAAAGGTTGAACCGTATTCTAGAAGATATGCTGCGAGCTTGTGATTTGGATTTTGGTGGATCATGGGAAGACCATCTTCATCTAGTAGAATTCTCCTACAATAACAGTTACCAGGCGAGTATTAAGATGGCTCCTTATGAAGCTTTATATGGAAGACCGTGTAGATCCCCATCCTGTTGGACAGAGTCGAGAGATCGTCTTGTGCTTGGACCAGATTTGATTCGTGAAGCTTCTGCGAAAGTTGATGTAGCGACCCAACTTTCTTACACCAGAAAGTCGCATCACTAATTAAGAAAGAAAGGAAGGGATAGAAGAAGAAAAGATAAGAAAGAAGAAACACAACAACAACAGATAACTCACAGCGGAATGAATGAAATATAATATATCACTTAAAATATTACATAGTATCATATTACATCAGAGTACACAACTTATACAACACATATTAGACAGTTATAAGCATCTGTCTAACTATACAACTCAAGATATCACAAGATACATATACAACACAAACACAGCGGAACCATAATATATCTACACGTGGAAGCCTCCTGCTCCATATCTCCTTCAGAATTTGTCAAGCAAACCTGAATCCCTCGACTACTCATACATAATATGAGTACCCAAGAGTTTAATAAAGCAGAAAATAAACACTCGGGTCAGACAGGGGTCTGGTGTGAGTAAACGGGTTAAAATTGCTTAACTTTAGAAAAACCTTTGAAAAGAAAAGGTATCACGTAAGACTTCCCATACATAAACATGGAAGAGTTTTTACCTTACGCTAACCAAAACATTTGATAGGAAATCCAGTGATATTATAATAGTGTCTAGGTTTTTCAAGATAAAATACAGAAATAGCTGGAATGCTTACATCTCACGTTCCAACATAGTTGGGTACAATCAAAACCGTACAGGCACTTATCGGATTTTGGATTCCATCAATGGCAGGGCTACCGGGGTATTGCCCGTCACAGTACGTGGCCTAGATCACAGTACCGAGGATCACTCCCAATCCCCTGCATCACAAAGCCGGGACCATTCCTTACTGGACAGTCCCGAGTAAGATCACCCCGTGGTTGGAACGACCAACCACCCACTAAGCCAAAATAAAAAGGGACATCTGGACAGGAATGACCTCACCCTGAAATGGGTGCTACCCACCTAGCCTTGCTGCACCTCCCCTGTTTTAGCCATTCCTGGTTGATGAGGCTTGAGGCTGCAATTACCTTATAGAACACATCTATCGTAGAATGCTCATTGTCCACCTGACGATGTTTTGAAAGCATTCAATCCATACAAGTTCGTTTCGGGTTCGAACGAAACCAACTATCTCGTTGCACTCATTTTGGAATCACCCTCAAAGTCAACGACCATAGCCCTTGCACTCTAAATCACCATCTCGAACCTGTAAGTACTATCTCCGTCAAACTCATTACGGAATCACCCCCAGAGTTATACTGACGAATAGTTCTTACACTTCGAGTCTTCACTAAGCTCCACTTGGATTCACGACCTAACGTTTAATTTGGATCGATGTGGTTTTCGGATTATCCAAATATGGAAACCCGGTCTCATCGAAATCCAAACGCCATTTTAATGTCCAAGTTGTTTTAAGGGTTTTAAACAATTAAACTTATATCCAGGATGATATAAACAGATAGATGAATCACATTATCACAATAGATAATACATATCAACCATTCACCTCACAAAGCAGCATATCACATATAAGAGATATCATACCCAAATCATCCAACATAACTCATCCAATATCAATCACCCAACATCAATCAATCATTCCATAAGCAGAATTGATTAACTCTAAATCAATTGGATTACTTTAATCCTTCTTCATTAATTTATTCCAAATAAATAAATTAATCATCTCTTAATGAAATTCCTTAATAAATCTTCCTTGATTAATCATCTTTTAATTACATTCAAGTAATTATCCTTAACCATATACAGTAATTAATCTTTAATTACTATCATTAATTACATTAATTAATGATCCTTCATTTACTTCCATTAATTAATTAACTATGATTAATTGCATTAAACCTCAATTAATTACAATTAATTAATCACACTTAAATTAATTACTTTTATTAATCAATCTTGATTAATTAATTATATTAACTAATGATCCTTATTAATTAATAATTCCTTTAATTAAATAAATAATTTATTTATAATTAATCATCTCATTAATCATCTCATTAATCATAAACAGTAATTAACAATTTGTAATTACTTATCTTAATTAATTAATTTCTTAATTAATTATATTAACTCTTTGATTAATTAATCTAATTAATTAATCTTTAATAACTTCATTAAGTAATTATTAATTAATAATCCTTAATTAATTAATTTATTAATTAATTATACTTAGTAATTAATCTTAAAATTAATCTCATTCATTAATTAATCACATTAATTAATTAACTAAAATTAACCAAGTAATTAACCCTTAATTACATACATAAGTAATTATCTCCTAATTACTTCTATTAGGTGATTATTCTCTTAATTAATTACCTTAACAAATAATTAATTCCATCATTAAATAATCTTAATTTATTAATTAATTAATTACTCCATAATTAATTAACTTCAAAAAAATTATATTAATCAATTTCTTAATTAATCACATCAAGTGATTTATCCATTAATCACTCCCATTTAATTACTCGCATGAGTAATTTTCCACTAATTACTTCCATAAGTAATTACCATTCTTAATTACATTCAATAATTAACCATTAATTACTTCATTAAGTAATTACACTTAATTAATTCATAATTAAGTGATTATTTAAAATTAAATAAACAATTAACTAATCATTTAAAATTAATTAATTAATTAATTAATTTCTTATATTTAAAAATCCTTAATTAATTAAGAAAAATATTAATCTAAATTAAAATTTTTACTTATTAACAAATTATATTAATTAAGTATCCATAAGTTGATAACAAAGATAAGTTAACCATATTTATCTTCATAAATCAATATAAAACCATTACACAATACTAACCATTACACAGTGCTAACCATTACACGACCTTGAGATGGTGTCAGGGAGTTTGGTCGTGAGCAACTCGAGTTGATGCTCGAGAAAATGAATGGGTTGCTTCGGGTTGGACCTGAGTGCGTGAGTGTTTCCTGATATTGAAGATTATAACTTAACTTAAAAAAAGTATGAGAAGAAGAAAGAGAGGGGACACGTGGAAATGGGGAGAAAACTCGAGTGTTTACTCGAGTAAACCTGGGAATTACTCGGGTTTGATTTTCAAACCTGCAGTGTAAATAATAGTAAGTTAAGCAAACTATTTAAACAATTCTAAGTAGTGATGACTAATTACTGTTTGACAAATTTAAGTTAAGACTTTATTACAAGTTTTAATTATATAGGTGAATACTTTAAAAATATTTTAAATCTTAATTAATATCTTAATTAAGTTGTTATTGTAAGATAAGTTTTAAATTTAATTAACATTAAAGCTTTTTAAGTTAATAATAATTTGATTTCAAAGTTATTAAGGAAGATTATAATATGATTATTATTAATTAATTGTTTTAAAAAGGGAATGATTAATTAATTTATGGTTGTAATTAATTATGTGATTAGTGATTAATCAAATTGTAATTAAAGATTGATTAATTAATAATTAAGTGTTTAATTAATTTGTAATTAAGAATTTTAAATTAGCTAATTAAAGTTAATTAATAAATAATTAGTAGTTAATTAATTAAACAATTAATTAATTAAGGGTTAATGATTAATTAATTAGTAATTAATGAGTAATTAATTAAGAAATGAGAATTAAGGAGTAATGAATTAAGTAATTAAGGTTTAATAAATTGAGTAAGAAGTGATTAATTAATAAAATGATTTGAAATGGAATAATAAATTAATTGATGATTAATTAAGCACGATTAAGTGATTAATTCTCAAATAATTAATTTAAATTGAATTAATTACAATAAGGATTAAAGGTGCTTGCTTGTGGATGATTGTATAGGTAGAATATTTGAATTTGTGATATCTATTTGGTGATATTCTGTGATATGCCTTGATATATCTGCGATGTTGAGTATACTTTATCTGTGATAAATGCTATGTGAATTCAAAGTGTTGAATTAAATTGTTTAAACTATTAAACAACTTGGCCTCTAAAATGGCGTTTGGATTTCGATGAGACCGGCATTGGGTGTCAGTTATGATTATCCGAAAACCACATCGATCCAAAATAAACGTTAGGTCGTGACAACTCAAGTGAAGATCGAGATGGTGTTTCAGAATGCAAGGGTTATTGTCGTTAACTCTGAGGGTGATTCCAAAATGAGTGTAACGAGATAATGTCTTCGGTTTCGTTCGAACCCGGAATAAACTTGTATGGATTGAATGCTTTCAAAACATCGTCAGGTGGACGATGAGCATTCTAAGAGATATGTTCTCTAAACGTAATTGTAGCCTCATGTCTCATCAACCGGGAATGGCTAAAACAGGGGAGGTGCAGCAAGGTTAGGTGGGTAGCACCCAAGCAGGATGAGATATACCTATGTCTAGATGTCCCTTTATTTCGGCTGTGTGGGTAGTTGTTGGCCACAGCTGCGGGGTTATCTTGTTCGGACCTGTTCAGTAAGAAATGGTTCTGGCCTTGTGTTGTAGGGGCTCGGGAGTGATCCTCGGTATGGTGATCTAGGCCCCGTACTGTGACGGGCGGTACCCCAGTAGCCCTGCCATTGATGGAAACCCATTTTTTCCTATGAGACCCTACGGTTTTGATTGCATACCTATGTAGCTGGAATTTAATAAATGTAACAATTTCGTCTATTTTCTATTTACTTGAAAACCCTAGACATTATTATAATACCACTGGATTTCCTATCAAATGTTTTGGTTAGCGTAAGGTAAAAACTTACCCGCATTTATGTGTGGAAAGTCTTACGTGATACCTTTATTTTCAAATGGTTTTCAAAGTTAAGCAACTTTAACCCGTTTACTCACACCAGAACTATATTTGACCCGGAGTTTATTCTATTTTCTTAAACTCTTGGGTACTCAAATTTTTATAACTAGCCAAGTGATAGGTTTTGGATTGATGAGTTCTGGAGGAGCTTGGAGCAGGAGTCTAAACGTATCTATCTATCTAGTTCCGCTATGATAGTTGATGTATGTTGTATTTTGGGATATATGTAATGACAGATATATATATATATATATATATATATATGTATGTATGTATGTATGTATATATATATGACTGTCTTGTTGTATGATGTTGTTTAACTCTGATATATGTAAAACTATGTAATAGTTATGTGATGTATTATATTTTGTTCCGTTTCCGCTGTGAGATTTTGATGTTGTTATTCTTTCTTTCCATCTTTTCTATTTCTATCTCTTTCTTTTCTTATTGATGATACGTCTTTCTGTGGTTTGAAAGGCGGGTCGTCACACATTTCATCGTTTGTTCAATTGGCAAAGCAATTTATATAGTAGTTTTAGTTTCACAATGTTCAATCGAAGGATCTCATGTTGTTATCGAATGTGTATCAAAGGTCTAGAGAGACCTTGGAGAGTTTTTTGAAAAGATTTAGTGCTACGATGATAGAAGTGAGCAACCCCAAAGAAGAGATGGTATTGATGGTGTTATGAACAAGTGTTATCCATAGATTGATTCTGATATGTGGTTCAAGAGAAAGGAACCATCTACTTTAAACAAGTTTTATCATAAAGCAACCTTGTATCTACGCTTAGAAGAGACAGATGTGGAAGCATGATTGATTGTTGGGAGTCGGGAAGGGTAGAACATTGTGATTCAAAGAAACATGGCTATCAAGAAAAGTGGTGATACAGTTGAAAATGTTACAGTGAATGTTGGTGCCAATAATAATAAGTGGAAAAAACAAAACGCAACTGGTAAAATACAAGATAAACAGAAGCGTTCTCCTTGATATAAATTACATAGAGTTGACCAACTCTGTTGAGAATATTTACCTTGAAATATGCAAGGGACAGACTGTTACAAGAAGCTTCCCTCGAGGGAGACTAATAAAGAGGAGAAATTCTCTATGAAGTATAGTCGTTTTTATGAAACTCATGGGCATAATACAAATAAATGTAGGCATTTGAAGGATGCTATTGAGGATTTAGTCAGAAAGAAAAAGTTGCAGTAGTATGTTCAAAACACGTAGGCAGGCGAGCAACTTAATAACCAACCCCTAAGGCAACATTCCCAATGGAATCATGCTAGGTCCAGTGGTGAGGGACCAAGACAAATAGCTAGTGGGATAGTTATTAGCAATACATCTAGAGGTCAGCATCATGCAAAACGGAGTTGGAATGAAATGGAGCGATATGGGAACTCCTTGAGGTGTGCGCCACAAAAGATGTGTTACGCCACAGAAGCAGTTGCATCGATGAATCAATAGAAAATGATAGATAATGATATCATTTTCAGGAATAGAGAATCTAATGGGTCAAAACAACGATGCTTGATCCAATGGTAATTAAGGTCGAGATAGAGTCAGCGAAAGTGCATTGAGTCTCATTGGTTGCGGAAGCTCAGTGAATATCTTGTTTAAACAATGTTCAATAAGATGCATCTTGAAGAAAATGATCTATGTAAGACCCCGTAAAATAAACAATAATTAATAAAAAAATAATCAACAAATAATCCTTAAGGCTCAAAAATAAAATTTGAGCAAATGTCAGAATTTGACCATGAAACTTGCACCATTGTTTTCATAGTGCTCTTCTGATCAATTTTCATATATAAAACTTTATGATCAAAGTTCAAACGAAGAAGTTATGAGCGTTTGAAGCTTCTGCATCGAAAATAATTCGACTGGGGAGCCAGTCAATTGCTCTATACCACCAGTTGATCGGTCAGTTCAGGGCTGGCATGCCTTGAACCTTGGCGGAACGGCCCGAATTTAATCAATTTTAATCGTATGAATAGAATTGATTTGAGCTCCTATAAATACAGCCTAGCCTCTCATCATTGTTCTCTTATTTTCTGAACCGAGCAGTGAAGCTCTATCATTTCTCCTTCTCTACTACTTCTAGAAATTTTAAAAATACTATATATATATATATATATATATATATATATATTAGAGAAGGGCATAAAATAAAAGAGAAGAAGAGAAGAAGAGAAGGAGTGAATCAATTCTACGAAAGAGGTAACTTCAGAAATTATAAATTTAGATTTCCACTTAAACTCAAATCTCCTCTCATATTTTAAATTCTAATGGGGAAATGTACACTTTTAAATACATATTTTTGGTTGAAAAGACATGGATCAAGTAAGAAGAATAGGTTCGGATTTGAAGATTTGAAAGCCAAAAGGCGAGTGGAAAATTTCGTAATTTGCATAATACTAAATTTATATCATTGGAAATCTATTTTTGTTATTGTGCCTATGTAAACCATTGAATTGTAAGCTTAATTGAACAAACATAAATTGAAACCCTTGTCCACATATTCAAAAAATGTATAATTAACTTTAAAGAAATGACATATATACCTTAGATCTTGAATTTAGGGAGAATAGTCCCTGAAATTTATGAAACATGATATTTATAATTGTGTAGTTATTTCCATATTTTTTCTATTTGGATTGTAAACTATTAAACTTGGTAATCATTCAATTGGAATGTTTTAATTTAATTAGGGATTTAATTTTTCTATATTTTAATTCAGAAGAATTATAGAATGCAAAATCTAATTGTATTGACCCCCATTTGAATTTCCATAAACTGTCCAACTTCATAGTTATATATGAAAAGATGCATCGTTTGAAATAATAAGGAATATTCATATATCAAAAGGAAAGAGAAGTGGAAAGTGGGGATGTTTTTCTGTAGTTTCACTGTTTATTTAATTAAAATAAAACGAGATAATTATTTGTAATTACAGACATATCACAACCCAACGTTTTGGTAATTTATGGAAAGTTATAACGGTAACATCTGCTTTTTGAAAAAGGACGTATTAGAATGTAAAATTAAATATGTTTGTGGAATTTACACATAATTGTATATTCAGAAATCCCTAAATATAGAAACTAAAAAGTCATAATAAAAAATATAAGTATTTAAGAAATAATTAATAAATGTCTTTTATCCTACCACCAGTGGTCAACCCGTTATGTCGGTTATTTAAGTAAAATATAAATAACCCGTTATGTCAGCATCATTGGTAAACCATTATTTCTGGAATAGGGCTAGGCATAGGTCTAACCACTAGTGGTCCCCATGCACTCGTAAGCAAAGACTTGGATTACGCTTTGATGGATCACACTTCCTATTAGTGTTGTTGTGTCCGTATGGATACACGTAGACCTCAAATCTTGCTTGCTTGTTTGTTTGGTTTGAGGTAGGCTAGTTAACCCTTAAATAAGGCCTTAAGATGCATTGGTAATGTAGCTCATTAAATTGTATAGTCATTTCTAGGAGTCATTGGCCCTCGTAGTAAGGACTGGTTGACTATCGATTACATTACAAAGGGGCTTGCTTTAGGGTTGAGGTATTAGATGCCATTGGGTCTTCCTCCTCCCTATTTAAGAAGTATTAAATGGTCATTACAGAGGGCCCACTTCGGGATTGAGGTATTAAATGGCTGTTGGGTCTGCCTCATCCCTATTTAAGAAGTATTAAGCGATCGAGGTTTCTTTTTGAGGGTTACAATGACGCTTATATATGTATATGTATACACACACATGCATATATACTTATACCTCAAGGTAAGTTTAATATATCGTTCGCAGATATGAATTAAATGAATAATCCATGAACATTAGACATAACACTTAAATGGAAATCAATCGGCATAAATAGTGTTATGGATAAAGTATTTGATTTACAAGTAACATGCATGTTGTTCTTACCCCCTTCCTATTACAACCCACATGATATATTTAGTGGGACGTGGTACTAGTATAAGATGGGAAGAGTTGGTGGACAGGTCTTCTTATTCATTCTCTCCACTGACAAGGCATTAGATATCCAAGGTAGTAGCCCTAGTCGATATATGTTTTATTATATTTTACTAATTTTTGTGAGTTCGCATAGACAACTCTCTTATATACTTATGTTTATTATAGGTTACCATAGTAATGATCCGTACCTTAATGGACTTGCATTTTGGATTTAGTCAAAAATTGGTTCCATTAAGATATGGATTGTTATAATGTATAGCCATGCAAATCCTAAATCCATGGATTTACCGGAAAGGCCAAACATCTGGTTGGATGCATCAAACTACCCGCTGAACTAGGAGTCGAAGACTATAAGATGATGCAGTTGTAGGATTTTTTTATGTTTAATGGAATTTTTACCCAACGGTGTTTTCTTAGATCGATCGGCTCTTGTTAATTTTCGAATTATGTTTGCTCCATGGTGCTTGAAGATGAAGTTTCCTACAAAAAATGAAGGGGGAAATTAAAGGTGACCAAGGCATAAGTCGTGAATGCTATATCACTAGGCTTAAAGAGGCAAAGCGATGAGATAAGGAAAAGGAAGCAGAAAAGTCTCTCTGCATCAAAACTACAAGCGCATAGAAACTACCGCCTAAGCCTTGGTTTGGGTCCAATAACAAATTTTACAAATCTATACCTACGAAAAGAGTCAGATGAGGTGAGCATGGCCACGATGGAGCTGATGATTCATGTTTTGATTGACGATGACGATCCTAAGAAGGTTCTAAAGTCAGATCTCAACACTGCTTGAAAATGAGAAAGGAGTTAGTAGGATTTCTCCTAGCGAACACGAATGTGTTTGTTTGGACACATTCTGATATGCATAGGATATCACCTGAGGTTGCATGCCACGCATTGAATGTGCACCCAAGTTGCCCACCATGTAACAGAAAATTTTTCAGGAATGGCATAGTATGAAACCGGAGCAATCCATTGCATTAAAAGAAGAAGTTGATAAGCTAAAGGAAAATGGCTTTATCCATCCTTCGACTTATCTACGATGCATTATACCCAGAACGGGTGTCAAATCCAACGTTTTTTAAAAAGGCAAACGACAAGTAGTGAACATGTATTGATTATTCCAATTTGAATAAGATGTGCCTGAAAGACTTCTTCTCTTTATCGAGAATAGACAAATTAGTGGATGGATCGGTCGGGCATGAACTGTAACCTTTTATGGATGCGTATTCTGGCTACACTCAGATTGCAATGCACATTCCACATCAAGAGCATACAAATATAATTAAAGATTTAGGGCTATATTGCTATGGAGTCAGGTCGTTTGATCTGAATAATGTTGAAGCTACTTACTAGCCTTAGTTAACAAAATGTTCAAAGGAAATATCAAATGAACGATGGAAGTCTATGCGAATGATAAGTTCATAAAGTCACGTCGATCGGCAGATCACATGTGCGAGCTTTCAAAGACGTTCGATGTAACATCCCTCAATAATGTAACAACCCACCATTTTAGAACCCCGTAGCTATACCGTTAAGTCCCGAAATGGCATATCGTTGGAAGATAATACATATGATATACACAAAGGGAGAATAAGATAAAGATTTTGTTAACTGATAACTTTTAAAGCCTCACAGCAGATGGTCGAACAAAATATCATATTATACAAATACATATGTTTAATTACATATCTGATAATATAATACAAGTCTTTAAAAATCCAAATCCAAACAAAACCACACACTATCACATCTTGTCTTCTATTACAGATTACTTATACAACACGTACAATATTTATAACATATACAGATCTCGTCTCCAATCCATCACGTATCCAAACTATTTTAACCCGAACAATGTAGAGATAAATATATGAGTGGGTCAGACATATGTCTGCATGAGTGAAGCAAATCTAATACAGGTATACTACTGTGACAATGATATAACATGATTTAAGTCCAAGTATAATATCACCAGGACCCACCTGTTTCACACTACAGAACGATATTATTCTATATAAACAACCCTAAACATTATCTGATCTCACTCTTGTAGTAAAGGATTACAAGTATAAAACTATCCGGTCTTGCCCCGTGCGATATAGGGTAGTTACATATTGGACCCACGCCTGGTCTCGTCACGTGCGCTACAGGTTGACTGTTGTCCACATCAACACTCCAGGAACAGCCTCGATGCTCTATAGGAGAACGCCACGTCAATACCATGAATCAAGGACCCACCGCGTGCACTACAAAATTCTAGTATTTGTATCGCAAATTATACACTTATATTATATCTAACCACGAAATCCAAAGCCATACACTACACATTCATATCACGTCGTTTCCATCCAGGTCTTCCATACTCACCCAATTACCCAAAGTCGCAAATACTACATTCGTGCCTCACTACCAGCAAGCTACACTTCCAAATGAGCTTCAAATATTTGACAATCGCTCTAAGCTACATTAATTACAACGATACATCATCTCTACTATGAATCTGTACATCCAAGCAACAACCAACCAAATCATAAAAGTATCTAGATAACCCTTGGAGATCACCATGCAAGAACTCAAGTTGTCGCACGTCTAATTTGGGCCTCCAAAAAAGCCCAAATTCCTAACCTGGGACGTCCACTGATGGATTGGTGTGCACCCATCGAATCGGTGCATGTTTCAAATACAGAAATTTGTTTCTGTTTTGTAAATATGGTTTCTAGGTTTCTTTGTTCTTGTTTTCAATTAATTCTAATGACTATACTTTATGTATACACCTTATCTATTAATTCCATATAGTCCTAACACATACGTTTATTTATTTAAGGTTCTATCAAGTTTAAATATGTAATTTGGAGTCAAATTTACTTATTTCGCTTTTCCAAATATAAAACTACACTCATTTCTTATACTTTAATTTCTAACCTTACTGTCAAATTTATATATGTCAAATTCATATCCTAAATTAGTCCCAAACCATTTTATATCAATATCAAAGCATTATATCGAGATCGTAGAAGCCACATTCATCAAATCAAGCCAAAAGGCCCCGGATTCTCCCATTGTTTGAAATTTCCAGAAATTAAATCCTTCGGATCAGCTTACGATTCTTGTTCCAGATGATAGAGAACTCTACCATGAATTCAATGCACTTTGTCACATTAAAATTCATTGAGAATTATGAATTTGTTGTTGAAATGATTGGAGGAGGAAGATGGTGAATTTGGTAGTTTTTTAGGAATGAGAAATGAAGTTAGAAATGAAGATACATACCTTTTAAAATGGCTTTTAGGAGGGAAAAATGAATTAGTGTCTCAAGATTGAATTCAAACTATAGGCCAGGCCTAATTCAGCCTAAACCAGACCAGTTGCCCGCACACAAACTCGGCTCTTTTCGTTAAAACTTCGATGTCTCGCACATGCGACATCCGATTCGGATAAGTGAAAACTCCATTTTGACTCAAAAAAGAGAGCTATGCAATGGTGTGACTCTCATTAGCTAATTTAATCATTTATGAAATTATTACTTTTGCCCTTATAGTGAAATTTACCAAAATATCCTCCGATTAAAATAAAAATTTATTTATTATTAATTATAATCATTATTTAAGTTGTATGCAAAATCTCAAGATATTACAATTTGGAAACCCAAAAAGAAACCCATTGTGCTGTAGCACCTTGGAATTATCTTTTGATGATAGTAACGAGACCAATTATATTATACATCTAATTTATACATAGCATATATAACTAAAATGATGCATGTCGTTATAGAATTAGTTTAACAATTTCACATCTCAAATCTATGCCTACCGAAGTCAAAATATGAAGTATAACAAAGCTATTAATGTCATGCTCCACGCATGAAGATTCAAACATGAACACTTGATACAACGGAATTGAAACAACATAAATGTATACCCAAAGCCTCCAGCTACGTCTTTAGCTTGCATTATTCGGTCATCCCAAAGTCATCTTGTCTAAGCCCATAAACTCGGCCTATTAGAATGAGTATTTGTGAGTTTATAGGGCAAATAAGAACACAAGTGCGGATCCAACTTAAAGTCTAGTAAAGCCGCTTCATTAATATGCAGGATGAGTTTTCCTTTACTAAGCAATAAATTATATGATTTACAAGTAAACATAAGTCATAGGTTTGTTTTCATAGAAATATGATAGTATTTCAATTTAAACCAAGTACCCTACCCGTGACTCCCTCTAAGATCTTACGTACTTTTGCTACAGATATATATCATTAAAGTCTTACTATTTGGCTGCCGCTATGACCTTATGCCTTTCTTGAGAAAAGCATTAAAAGTTATCCTCTAGCTTGCACTTAGGCCTTTTTCTTTTATGTCATGCTAAATTTTAGATTGAGCTTTCGACTACCATTAAGGCTTTATGCCTCATCGTTTCTCGGTTATAGTGTTAGGACTTACACCCGCGCTTTTGTATTTTGGCTGCCACCATAGGCCTTACACCTACTTCGCTTGCAACTCCTAGACTATGGCCTTACATCTTCTACCGTTCTCTTGGTTGCCACTTTAGGCCTTAAACTAATTTCTTTCATATTTTGAATGGTTGCCTCTTCAAACCAAACACCAACGCTTTCGGTTTCAATTGCTACACTATGCCTTACACCTACGCTTCTGATTTACCGATTGCCACCTCAGGCTTAAGTCGTCCACCGAACATCTTACCTAACCATTCACTATTAAGCTTTTTGCTTAGTTGTTTATTGAGTTAACATTACAACTAACCATCTTTCGGTTATTATTACTTATTACATTATCATCAATGTCTCTAGTTCTAGTCTCGGCCATCATAAGCTTTAGCACACATCAATTTTTGAAAGACACTTGTTCCAGCTTACATGCTCTGCTGAGAGTTACACTACTCTCAGTAATCACTACCCCCTTTTCATCTAGGGAAGTCTATCTTAGTTCAGTTTTGGTGATTTATGGGATTAAATCTTTGAAATTTCAAAATCCCTTCCTCTTTTCATAATTTCTCCTTAACCGTCGACCGTTTTTCGCCCTCGGTTAATTCCTTTGGTTTACTAACCTTAGCCTTATATTTAGCATTTTTAACATTTCTACTTAAGTCTTATGCTTAAGGTTTTAGTTTGTTTACTTTTCGGTTTGGTTTTACCCCCTTTGGCATGCCCTTCAACACGCGTTGGAAATCATCTGTACACATCTGCCACTAGCTTTTATGTGTCGGCTTCTGATTTATTTAATTTAGTCTTTTTTGACCATTATTTAGTAATTTGCTGACATGTACAACATGAAAAGTGGATCTGGTATATTAATCCCAATTTTAAATACTTGATTAAATTAAACTGCCTTTCAACAATTGTCATTTAGCTTCCAGCTTCCTATTATTATCTTTCGGTCATACTCATTTCCTTTTGGAAACAACTTAACTTATTTCCTATGCTCTGTACTAAATTATCATGCTTATTTCCTTAAACTTCATAACTCCATATCATACGGTCATTTAAAAATTTACAAAAATTTATTTTCCTATTGGTAAACTCTATATATCAAAACTTACTTCTAATAATATGTTTCTAACATCAGATTAAATTCTCAAATCTTAAATATTAAGGGAGGTACAAAATTCACTCAATATAAACTTAGCCGTGAGAGATTAAAGAAGAAAGATGGATTAAGGAATATACTACACACCAAGATCCCTTAGTTATTCAAGTTTCCAGTTCCCTTCACTTATACCCTTCTTTTATTTATTCTTCTTATTTAGGTCACAAGCACCATTAAAGAGCTCAGGCTTTTCTTCTATGTTTTGAATATATCATGAAATGAAAAGAGGAAAGTGGTTATCTTTATTCCAAATGAATAATTGGACCTTCAGTCTGCCATTTTCCCTTTCCTTATTTAATTCATTTAAATTAAGATTTATTTGAAAAGGAAAGATAGGTTGTCATTTAATTTCTCATGTATCTTAGATTTTCGATATCATTTGATTCATCCAAGTATGATATGTAAATAAATGTCCCATGAATATTTACTTCTTTTTATTATTCTAGTTTCTTAATCCTCATAATTGATTATTTTAATTAATTAATTATTAATGTATAGGGTGTTACATTGATGTGCTTCGAAAGTATGGAATTAAATTAAATCCACTAAAGTACTCTTTTGGAGTCGCAACGGGAAAGTTTTTAGATTTCATTATAAGCTCAAAGGGCATTGAAGCTTACCTAGAAGGAAAAAAAGAATCGAGACTGTTACTACCGCAAAGGCAATAAGAGAAATGCAGAGTCTGAATTGTAAATTCATTGCATGCATTCGATTTATTTCAAAGGCGACTGACATGTTTGTATCATTCTTTGATTCCCTCAAGAAAAAAGATGAAAGTTCTAAGGGATGAGTGAATGTGAAGTTGCATTTTAGAATTTGTTGGAACATCAGAGGAAACCACATATATTGTTCAAGCCTTTGGAAGGAGAAGATATGTATGTTTACCTAGCAATATCGACTCATGCATCGAGTGCACCCTTGGTACACGAGGAGTGTAAGGTCCAAAGACATGTATAGTACATAAAAAACGATTCTTTGGAGCAAAAAAGAATCATTTAAAGCAAGAGAAATTGGCATACTATTTTTTGATTGCATCGAGAAAGTTGATGTTACACTTCCAAGCCCATCTAGTTAAAGTGTTGACTATCAACCGCTTAAGCAAGTACTACATCATCGCGAAACTTCAAAAAAATCGATAAAGGGAACATCAAGTTATGCCAGTATGATATAACTTACCAACATAGGAAGGCGGCCCCAGGAAAGACATTGGTAGATTTCACTTTCGAGTTCACCATCAAGGATGGTGAAGTGAAAGAAGTGTGGGTTCAACTTTCTTAATGGAATGTGTATCTTAATGGAGCATCCAATGACCACAATTCTAGACTAAATTTGTTTTAATAACCCTGGAAGGTCAGAAGGTTAGAGGATCTATTGTTCTTTGAAGCTAGAATTCCAAACGATGAACAATAAGGCCAAATATGAAGCATGTATTGCAGGACCTATAATAGACGAGGAGTTGGAAGCTGTGTAATTAAAGCGCTCGGCAGATTCAATGCTGTAGAGGTGCAAAAAGTCATAGCGAGGATATAGGGGATATAGTGAATGACTCTAAAATAACACATAAAACTTGTACTTAATGTTTTACAAATATATAAATGGTAATTAAATGAAAAATTAACATTCAATTGAATTATAATTAATACATAAATAATTTTAAATAAAAACATGTGTGAATATTGTTTAACTGGCTAAATCTCTATCGGATTAGAAAATAGCCGATCAAATTTAAATTAGACCGCAAGCGCACGACTTAAAATTTTAGTACATCGTGAGTACGGGTAAATCCATAGGGAATTGTTTAGATTTTAAAATTCTGTTCAATCAAATTAACCAAAAGTTTGAAATTGTTCGAAGCTAAAAATTTCGAGAAACTAACAAAAAAATAAAAGAGGATAAAAATATATGAGAGTAGAAGGCAATTTAGAGGCACTGTCCTTCTCAAGATAACATAAATCAACATATATGAAATTATGATCTTGTTTTTGGTAATTAGTGAGTTTAATTGATATATTTATCATAAGTATGGAATATTTGTGTTATTAATTAGCCCAATATAAATCATCAAACTTTAACATACCTACTAAACCACTTTTGAACTCTCATAAAAATGACAATGAACTTGAAATACAATCTATTCTAAGTATGATCTATTAACTATTGACTAGAAATATAGATCATCAAATTCTGGTTTTAATATTCACTTCATTACCATAATCATATGTAGATTAAGATGTAATTTGTGTTTGTTGTTTGCTTCAGCATAGCCTATTTGGTGTCAACAATATAGGCTATCAAATTCAAAGCTAAAACAATAAAGTTAAACTACATAAAACATTGTCATTAAGCGCAAAAATAGATCAAAAAATAGCAAAATGTTGAATCTATATGATTAAGAGAGCTTCATTACCCCTAAATTGAAAGGGTTTAGCCTCTCTTATTTGTTATCATTTTAACAAATGTAGAGTTCACATGAAATAAAAAGAGGAAAATGAAAGCAAAGTAAGAAGAGAACTAATTAAACTAAAATAAAAGCTAATCTATTTGCATGAAATAGAAACTACACTAATTGCATAAAGTAAAGAACATGAAATAAAAGAACGTGAAGTAAAATTGCATAAAAAGAAAGTTACATGAAAGAAGAAAATGACTAAGTAGCCATGAAAAAGAAAAGAGAGTTTGTAATTTATTTTTGAGCTCCAAACTAAACTAACAAAGAGGAAGCTTAAAGGAGGCTAAGAGCTTAATTACATGAACATATGGGGTATTGATACATGTTTTGAAACCCTAATCATATTTTTGGGAACTATCCAAATTGCTCTTGAGGAAGTGTGGCCACCAAGTTATCATTAGCATGAAGTAATCCTCCACTTAAATGTGCATGTAGCTTTAATCTTCATTAGTACGTGCATTAGCTCCTAATAGGGGACCTTGGTAAGTGGGTAGGTGGGGTCCTTCATGTTGTCATGAAATGAATTATTTCCATCTTCATTTGCTTGTATTCTCTTGTGCATGCATATTTTCCATGAAGTCTCTTGTAATTTTCATTCAATTTTTCTACAAATAAAAATAAAATTTGCAAATAAATATTCTCAAATTAATATATGAACAAAATGACCATTTTGCCCTTATATAAAGATGAATAAATTGATGATTTGAAAATAATTTGAATTTTGCTTTAAACATGTTAAAATACCATATATGACCATTTATTTAATTAAATTAGACTAAATATGGAAGTAAAATATGCACATTTACGTGCACATCAATACCCCCATGCTTATCTTTTTATCTGTCATCGAATAAACTAAAACTAAGATAAATCCATTTTCGTAGGAACACGATTGCATTGAGCGTATGCAACAAGCCGTTAAACCTCTAAGTGTCCCTAGTAGGACGAGTGTTGTCTCGTGAGGGTTTTCAGTGGATACCACCCACAAAATCCAAATGCGAAATGAAAATTTTCTAATTGCAAGATTTATTTACAAAGAGATTAGTGTAAATTTTTGAAAATATTTACAAACGAAGAATTTGCTTTTAAACTAGCATGAATAAGTTAAATATAAGTTCTGGTCTATATTAAGAAATGTAAGTCCTTTTGTTTGTCAAAATTTCCAACAAAATTTAAGTTGTTATAACAAATAGACTCTAATTTGACTAGTTGTTTCAGTTGATAACATAGTGCAACTATGAAATTATTCCTTGGTTGATTATCAAAGTTTTCAAAGTGGTATTTTCATTTCTTTTAAATAACAAATCAAATAAGTAAAAATAGTGCTTGGATTTCGATTGCTTACTCTGTCTTATTTGAAAATTTTAGTCATATTAACAATATTTACATATGTCCAACTCAGAAAACTAAGACCAAATATATTATCAATGCACTGCCTTGCCGGCTTAGTGAGAGGAATATAGAGCGTGGCGAGTGAACATACAAGTGTGTACATCTATCGACTATAGGCATTATTAATAAAAGAATTTTTATATACATACACCTAACTTAGATAAACTAAGGCCAGATATACCGATCATACACTGACTTTTGGGCTCACGTAAGAAGGGCACAAAGCATGGCGAGTGACATACTAGCGTGTGAATACATGACTCTAGGTGTTAATAAAAAATTATATACATATATACATTTTTTTCTTTTATTTTTTCTTTTATATTTTTTTGTTTCTTAAAAAAAGACGGAGTTTTGCAAAATCATCTTGGCACCATTTAACTTAAAAGATAAAAAATGTTATATCCTTTTCCTTAAATCCACCACTTTTTAAACAAAGATTTCAATTAGGATATATTTCATAATTATCACCTATGAACCTTTCTATATACTAGATAAACCATGGTTACTTGCAATCAAACTTTATTTTTATTTTTGTTAAGACAAATAAATTTTAAAAAATTTCAATTTAATATCCAAAATCAATATTTATCCTATAATGTTTCCTCAAAACTAATTTAAAAAAATTGTCTTTTTAATTTATTTTTTTGAGTTTTGGAAAGAAAATGCAAAAAATAAGCCGTGAAAAATAAAAAAATGAAGACGAGACTCCTCCCTCACACTTAATTTTGACTGTATTCCCACAGTCAACCCAAGTGAAAGGAAAAAAATAAAATAAAAATATGACCTATGATTACATGAAAATGAAACATTTATTATTTACACGACATCAAAAAAATAAGTTGTTAAAGAGTAAATGAAACGGTCTTCCAAAGACCAATTCATTTGTCTCGTCAAATATGAGAGACTCAGCTTAAGCACAGAAAACCAAACCCTAAAAGATTTCAGAGTTGAATATTGATTTGGAAAAACGAATGTCGTTTTATTAAAAATCGTATGAGTTGTTTTATTTTCAATGATTTTTGGGGTTGATAAAACAATTGGTTGAAGTTCAAGTTTATTTTCGCTAGATTGAAATTCAAACTTATCATTGAAAATTTTCTTATAACATTGGTTTTAGAAACAAAATGGTGATTTAAATCTTCCCCTTCATAATTTGACAACTCATCTGCGAAAAGTCCAAAAAAATTGTGTTCACTGAATTCATCTTCCTTTGTTGGATGATTAACAAATTCATTGCATATAACATGTTTAAAATCCAAAGTTATTGTACTTCAAAATCAGAAAAAGGAAGATCAAATTTTAAATTTGATTCCATACCCTCAAAAGAATTGAAATCCAACTCTATTACCATATTTTCAACAACTTCATTAAGATCATCATTTTCAATTTCAAAAGTTGTTATTTGAAAATCGTCAATTTTGGTAAAAAATGGATTATTATTCGACTCGTCAAATGTTTGGATTTGATTTTATTGCTCACGTTGTTTCAAATATGTTTCGAATAATAAATTCATGCGATCTTTGTGAATTTCGTTCATTTGCTCAACAAAATCGAATTTATAATTATTAACTTAAGAATTTTCGATTTGAAATTGTTGAGAACAAAAATTATCAATCGCATCGTAGTCTAGATTATTGCCATTGCCAAAATCATTTATAAAGTCGTTTCCATTTTCATTTTGACTTGGAAACTCATTTTGAAGTTTGAAATTGAATTGGCGTGGGTTATACTCGAAATCATTTGAATTTTGAAGTGAATTCAAATTTTGATTATTTTGAAATTCTTGACTTGAGTTATTACACAAATATGAATTACGCAAATCATTTATCCTTTGATCATTTTTTATAGAGAGTTCAAGCAAAGACGAAATCGTTTCAATGCACTTTTCAAGATTTGTGGGCTAGTCATCATTTTCAAAATTTTATTGTTCGAAATTCGAATTGTTTGTACAATAGTTGTCATCAAAATATCCATAAAAATTTATTGTGAAATTATATGGATTATATTAATTTTCACAACTACGTAAAATTCTTACGAGTAGGGAAAATCAGACATTTTCCAAATGTTTTTTTTTATTTTTAATTTTGAAAAGAAAAAAGGAAACATATTTACTAAGGAAAGTTTATTTTAAAAAGGGAGATATGATTTTTTTTTTTGATTTTCAATTTTTTCTTTTCTGAAAAGGTTTTATATTTTTTTGGATTTCTCCTTTTCTAAAAAAATAAACTCAATTTTTTTTTTTGCCATTTGATTTTGATTGAAATTTTTTAAAGGATTTAAAAACTAAGTTGAGAAATATTTGCAATTTTTATAGGTTTGGATTTTGAATTTTTTTAAATATGCATGAACTAATGCAAGTAAATGAACGCAAATGACTTAATTACAAATTTTTATTCTAAGTAGCTCCTCACCCAAAATTGTATAATCACAGTTTGTCTTAATTCTATAAGATAGTTCTCAGCCAGGTAATGGATAGGATTTATCGGTGCACTGAATCACTAAAGCAATGTTGCCGAAGGTTTAAGTACCTTCAAAGAAACAATCAGTATAATATTTACGAATCGTCGTAATACTTATAATTGATTATTGCTCTGCTGTATCCTAGACACTAAGAGATTAAATTGTCGAAAGAGTACAGCTTATCAATATACAATTAAGCCCTAGGTGAGCTTGTGACACCCTTAAGATGTCTAACCGTTATTTTTAGCAAATTCTACGATGAAATGCAAAACTGAAATTAAACGTGTATTAACAATGCAACTACAATGAAATTTGTTTTTGTTTTTATTTTTGAAATTTTATTTTCTAAAATGAAGGAAACCAACAATGCAAGGTAAATAAAAACAAGAGATAGAGGTACGGTACTAGAGCGTGCAGAATTATTAGCAATTTATTTTAAAAGTAGCAAATTATTTTTTTATAAGCAAGCAAGGCAAATTTTTAGCAAGCTAATCCCTTCCTTTTCTTCTTTTGCAACTTGAAATTAAAAATAAGATATATATATATATATATATATATATATATATATATATAGTTTTTTCATATATAAATGCTTTTGTTGTTTTTTTAGTATTTTTTAACGGAGAAATCAATAGAGCAAAACAAAACTCAGAACAAAAGAAAATTGAAAACAAAACAACTCTTTTTATTTTTAAACAAAAGAAAATTGTAATTAAAACTTGTTGAACTTATAAACAAAACTTGTTAACAAAAGAACATGTAAGAATTAATTTAAAGGACAAAGATTTGTATATTTTTTGCCTTAAGAACACGACCTCAATATTTTTGCCGCAAGGACAAACATTCTTCTAAAAATTATTCATAAGGACAAACATTTCCCAAAATTATTCATAAGAATAACAAAACTACTACCGATCTAAAAACTGATACCTAAAAACTGATACCGATAACTACAAACTGATACCTAAAAACTGCTATCAATAACTAAAAACTGATACCTACAGAAAGTTATCCTTCAGGATAAAATATTGAAGGTCTGTCCTTGAGGCTAAAAAGCTGTGAAATTTTGTCCTTACAATGAATTCCTGTATACAATTCTCTCTTTCTTTTTCTTTTTTTCTTTTTTTATAAATATTTCGTTAGAAAGTAGAATGAAATTTCAAAGATTAAACTCAAAGAAGAAACTCACGCGGCCCAATCTAACATAACCGGAAGCCCAAACTCACACGTAAATTCCTTCAACTGAAATTTTCTTCAAAACAAACAGCATTTAATCGAAAACAAATCCTAAGTAAAATTCGTTCAATTTAGTGTACAAAACGCAGTCGCTGGTAATCAATTGGATCTTTGATTTTGGCGATTGATGATTTGGGTGAGTCGACGATGGAGTCGCGAATGTTTTCGATTTCGCGTATGAGTTGCGAGATGGAGTTGATGCAAGGGATAGTGGTGAACTGGTAGTTGTAGGAGATGTGGATGGTGGCGGTTGTTGGTCCTAGGTGAAATAAGATTGAGGAGCAAAAATGAAGGAGTTCAAGAGATGTTCGCGGTTTGAAGGTTGCAGTTTGGATTATGATGTGGTTTTTGGGATTAGGTTTGAAGGGATTGGTTGGCACTGTACAGTGTGATGTTTGCAAGTTGCTATGGTATTTGCAGAGGAGTATGATGGTGATAGGAGGAAGTTGATGTATATTAAGCACTGTTCTGTGATGTGGTGGAGCTGCAGTTTGTGGTCAGGGGGTATGTGTACAGTATGAAGAGACGTAAGGCACTGTGTGATGGTTGTTGTTGAAGATCTGCAGTTTGATGGTTGTTGTTGAAGGAATTGAAGTGTGCAAATGCTGTTGATGGACAGAGGAGCAGCAATGGAGTGGTAGTTGACTGTTTTGAAGTGAAACCGAGGGGTATTATATGCACAGTTGAAGTTGAATGTGGGCAGTAGTATGAGATGAAGTCGATGAGCACTGGTGTATGTTGAAGTGGATATGGAACTACAGTGGATTGTTTTGTGGTCTATGTTTTCAGGTGCAGTGGCTAATTCAATTAGGTGATGATGTTTGACAGTAATTGAGGTAGATTGAAGTTTGGTCAGAAGTCAGTACACTGTTTTGTGGGGTTGTTTGTATTGATGAGTTGATAGCAATGAATTGGAGTGGTCAGACAGTTTTGATATGATGTATATGACAGAGTAGGTGGATTGGGTGGGACAGTGGTTTACTGTGAAGTATTGTAACATAAAAGGAGATGGCAGATGTTGTTGAAGGTAGAGTTATGTGACCGAGATGTTGGATGTTGTTGGAGCAACTGTGGGAATATGAAGAGCTAGGGGGAGTGGCTGTGTGCAGGTGATATGAATGTACAGTTGTACAGGGGAAGTTACGGGTAGCAGTACTGTGGGTGTGAAACAGGGGGAGTGGCTGCTGTGGGTGTGTTTCAGGCAGTTTAGGTGATGGTTGGGGGTAGTTTTGAAGTCTGGTAGAAGGTAGTGGCAGAGGGTAGTGATACAAGGGATTGCAGGCAGCAGTTTGTATGGTTTAGTGGTGAAGTGCGGTGTGTGACTTGTGACTGATTGGTATGGCAGTATGTTTAGAGCAGAAGTATGTATGATATGTATGGAGCAGCGATGAGAGTATGAACTTGTAGTGGGTAGGCAGTTGTAAGATGAGATGGAGGAGATGTGGTGGTTTATGCAAGGCAGTATTGGAAAGAAATGGATGTATAAGTGAGGGAGGATGTTATTCAATTGAATGGTGAAGAGTATGGGAAGATGGTGTGATGACTACACTGTTTGGTAGGCTGTAAGTTGTGGAGAATTGTACTATAACGGTGGTTGTTTGTGGTTAAGTATGTGCAGTGGTGGCTGTAGAAGTACAGATGGTAGTGGGGTTGTCAAATGTTGCCAGAGGGGAAGGGCTGGTGTGGTAGTGGTTTTATGTTGATGTGTGCACTATTGCACAAGTGCACAGTTGCAGTTTGTGGTCTTTGTAAAGGAGTGATGGCAGTAAATGATGCAGTGTGAACAGCGAGAGGTGATGCTGTTGAATTGAAGTTTTTGTATGGACAGGTTGAAGATGGTGCAGATGTAACGGTGTATTGTGGTTCTGTGGTTATGAAGGCGACGGTTTGTATTTGAGTTTTTGTGATTGTTGATGGTGGTAAGGTGAATGATGAAGTAGGAAGGTGGGAAATTAGGATGTCTCTGGCAGGAACTCTGTGGGTCCGAGGGTGGTCAAATTGCTGAAGCTGGCAGGAGCTTGTTGAAGAGGCTGAAGCTTAAAGATGGTCAGATGAGAAGTTGCACAGAGCAACAAATGCACAGAGAGCAGTAAACAGTTGTAAATGAAAATGTATTGCAACTGAAAATGGATTATGATAAAAGAATTTTTTTTTTCTTTTTTAAATGACATTGTTTTTTTTTTTTTTTTCAAAATAGAAATGGAAAGGCAAATGAAACTAGAAAACAATAGAAGCACACAAACAAAACGATAACAAAAATCACATACAAACAAACAATTTTTTTAAATTGCAAATTAACACACAAAACAAACACACAATAAAATCAAACAAAAATAATTCGAAGCATAGAAATTAAAATCAAATAAATTTCCCGATAACGGTGCCAAAAACTTGTTTGAATGGCTAAATCTCGATCGGATTAGAAAGTAGCCGATCAAATTTAAATTTAAACTAACTCCAAGCGCACAGCGTACAATTTTAGTACGTGGCGAGTACCCGTCGATCCACATGGAATTGTTTAGATTTTAAATTTCTAGTCAATAAAATTAATCAAGAGTTTGAAATTGTTTGAAGCTAAAAATTTTCAGAAACTAACAAAAAATAATAGAGGATAAAAATATGAGCGTAGAAGGAAATTTAAAGGCAATGTTCTTCTCAAGATCACATAAATCAACATATATGTCTCTTTTGATCATTAGTGAGTTTAGTTGATATGTTTATCATAAGTATGGAATATTTGTGCTATTAATTAGCCCAATATAAACCATCAAACTTTAACATACCCACTAAACCACTTTTTAACTCTCATAAACTAACAATGAACTTGAAAATAAAACTAACCTAAGCATGATCTATTAACTATTGATTAGAAATATAGATCGTCAAATTTTGATTTTAATATTCACTTCATTACCATAATCATATGTAAATAAAGATGTAATTTGTGTTTGTTGTTTGTTAAGCATAGCTTATTTGGTGTCAACAACATAGGCTATCAAATTCAAAGCTAAAATAACAAAATTAAACCACATCAAATATTGTCATTAAACACAAAAGAGATTAAAAATTAGCAAAATGTTGAACCTACATGGTTAAGAGAGCTTCATTACTCATAAATTGAAGGAGTTTAGCCTCTCATATTTGTTACTGTTTCAACAAATGTAGAGTTCAACAGAAAACAAAAAGAGGAAAATGAAAGCGGAGTAAGAAGGGAACTAATTAAACTAAAGTAAAAGCTAATCTGCTCGCATGAAATAGAAATTACAATAATTGCATAAAGTAAAGAACACGAAATAAAAGAACATGAAGTAAAATTGCATAAAAAGAAAGTTACATGAAAGAAGAAAATAAATAAGTAGCCATGAAAAGGAAAAAAGGGTTTGTAATTTATTTTTGAGCCTCAAACTAAACTAACTAAAGAGGAGGCTCAAAGAAGGCTAAGAGCTTAATTACATGAACATATAGGGTATTTATACATGTTTTGAAACTCTAATCATATTTTTGAGAACTAACCAAATTGCCCTTGAGGAAGTGTGGCCATCAAATTATCATTAGCATGAATTAATCCTCCATTTAAATATGCATGTAGCTTTAATATTCATTAGCATGTGCATTAGCCTCTAATAGAGGATCATGGTCAGTGGGTAGGTGGGGTACTCTATGTTGTCATAAAATGAATTATTTTCATCTTCATTTGCTTGTATTCTCTTGTGCATGCATATTTTCCATGAAGCATCTTGTAATTTTCGTCCAATTTTCCTACAAATAAAAGTAGACTTTGCAAAAACATTCTCAAATTAATATATGCACAAAAACAACCATTTTGTCCCTTATGAAGAAGAATAAATGATGATTTGAAAATAATTTGAATTTTGGTTTAAACATGTTAAAATACCCTATATGGCCATTTATTTAATTTTTAGATTAAATATGGAAGTATAATATGCACATTTATGTGCACATCAAATATACTATAAATAAACGTAAAACTTTTATATAACATAATTGAATTTTTTAGAATATTAAAGAATTTTCATTTTTGAAAATATATTAAAAATTCAATTAAATAAATTAATTTCATATATTTTATAATATATAAATGTCATTTTTCAATTCATTTCTTTTAAAGAAGATATAAGGAAATAGCGAAATATAGTGGAAATAACCGGATATAATGGAAATAGCGGGGATTAAAACGGAAAGACTATATTTGAGGCTATATGAAAAAATAGTAGCGGTAGAAATCCACTATGAGATATAACAAGACTATAGTGGGATTGATAGCGAGACATTAACTACACCGGTTGGAAGTCAAGATACTGCATATTTTTACTAATTCTCAATTGGGGGTTTGCCAGGTTAAGGAATTTCAGACAAAGGATGCAAGACTTGCATCTTACTCGTGAAAAGTAATGGAACTACTGGATGATATTGAACATTACACGTTAACACACATCCTCAGAGAGGAGAATACGGATGCCGATTCACCGGCCAAACTGGAGAACTCTGAAGATGCATAGCTGTTAGCAATCCTCTAATAGAGGTTTGACGACTCAAATCATTGATGAGATGGATGTTGATTGGATTTTGGAAGTTGATAAATAGGGGTTGTGGATCACTCCGATTAAATATTATTTTCTAAAAAGGTATGATGACTGCCCTACGTCTCCGACGTCCAATATACCTATAGTGTGCGCTATTATGGTGCTCGACCGATGTAGAACGATTATCAGAGGTAAAATTTAGAGAATACAATCATAGAACTTATGTATCTCATATCACATCAAACAAAGTATAATAATCATCATTGGTATAAAACAAGCGAGATAGTAGTAACTAAATAAACCACAAAATCAGAGTGCATGGGTTCATATTGTTATATAAAACAATAATAGAGTTTATACAACTGGTTAATAAACTCACATGATAAACCATCTCCCAATAAAATAAACAAACACTATCTAGACTCCACAGTGTAGCACAGTGGAATAAGCAATAGTAAGCCACATATAAATAGGGAAAATCACCATCTCCCGCTCGTCCATTTGCATAGCACAACGTACCACCAAGCCTGCTATCTAGTCTACTCATTTAAGAGTACCTAAGATAATAAAAAGCAATGCTTGATACTTTGAGTCAGACAATAGTCTGATGTAAGTGATAAACAATCTCAAAAAAATATACAAGTTGATATAGTAAGGAACAAATGTATAAATAATCATACCTGATCAATCGCCGCATCAAAAGAGATAGAACATGACTACAATAATGTTCTACTTTATTATCATCATCATAAAGTATACAAACATTCTAGTATACTATCGAGTGTCTAGGCATCGATCTTTTGGATACTTACATGATGTGATATCCCTACAGTAATAAACAACATAGTAGTCATGGCAAACATTACATCCATCAAACAATCCTCATTGTCAGTCAATGTGCTTATGATATATGATAACTATATGGCCATCAACTATCGCGGATCTATGGAAATATCTTGGTTTTCTATGTACCCGAACACCAACCCACAATAGTAGACACTAGATTCCTTCAATGATGCAGGGTATGTGGATCCCTTCAATGATCCGGGATAACCACCAAAGTACCCAATGAGCATCCTCATAATAAATCTTCTAATTTAAGGGTAGCTGCTCACCAATAAAGAGTAGTAAAGCAACTCATTGCTAAGGTTAAGAACGGTACCATTGAAACAGGCGATCTTGTTTTGAAACGAGTATTTCCAGATGCGGTGGCGCTAGGTTCGAATTTAAACACGGAAGCTTGGAGATAGAATTTTCAAGCTATCAATAGTAGACCCCAATTTTAGGATCTTTGTTGGGCTTATGTAGTCTAAATTTGTTTACAACTTTTCTAAATTTTCTTTATAAAATCAATATTTGATTTGAATTTACAAATAAAATTTATTTTATAATTTTATATTATATTTCATATATGTGTATCATATACACATAAATGTGTACATGGACATGCGATAGTAAAATATGTCAATGGTTTGACATGCATGTGTATAGATGTTGGGATTTACACCGCAACGGATATGTTAGTCCCTCGTGTATACTATTGTATTGTCTAAATATGCATATATGTGCATCAAGATTATTGTATAAACAAATATACATAAATATATTTATGTATAAATTTTAATTATACATTTGTTATAAAATATTGGCTATAAATTATTTTTGTAAAATAATTTAAAACCTTTATCATATATTATTAAAAAATCAATATTTTTTTTAATTTATATACCTATACATATATATACACGTAGATATATTATATATATAAAAAGCTATTTAATTTATATATACTAGAGTAAATCGCATGTAGGTGCTAGAGAAATTTATTTTTTATTTAATAAGAAATTAATGGACGGATGTGTGTAATATGTGCAAAATTTTTTGTGGTCACGACACATTTCAAACAGTTTTGTTGGTGGTGTCGAATGCAAATTGATAGTAAAATTCCGTTGATGATATTTCTTTATCTAAAGTATGCACTTATTGTCAAATGGTAAGAGTCACAAATTACCATTTAATGACTCTTTAACCAAGTATTCCAAACCTCTTGATCTTATTGCAGTCGACCTCTGGGGACCAGCCCCAATATGTTCTGATTATAGTTATAAGTATTATATATCTTTTGTAGATGCACACACAAGATACACTCGGATATATTTCTTAAAAGCAAAGTCTAATGCTCACAGAATTGTGATAATTTTCATAACTATGGTTGAAAAACAACTTGGAACACATGTTAAAATTGTACAATTTGATGGGAGCTGAATATAAAACCTGTAAAGACTACTTTAAGGAAAAGGGAATAATTCATAGATACACATGTCCCTATACCTCTGAGAAGAATGTGATGGTAGAAAGAAAGCATAGACAACATAGTTGAACCCGAGCTTAGTTTACTAGCACATGCAAATTTACTTCTAAAATTCTGGTCTGAAGCCTTTAACACAGCAGTCTATCTTATTAATAGAATTCCAACTAGAGTTTTAGGTGGAATAAGTCCTATAGAAAAGCTTCAAGGAGTTAAGCCAGACTACCACAGTCTTAAAACCTTTGGGTGTCTATGCTTTCCCTACTTAAGACCACATAACAGCAACAAATTAAATTTCAGATCCAAGCCATGTACTTTCCTAGGTTATGCAATAAATCAAAAGAGATATAAATATCTTGATGACAGCGGAAAACTCTTCATAAGTAGACATGTTGTATTCAATGAGAATGTTTTTCCTTTTAAAAGATATGAGATTAAGACTACTGGTAAAGTGTACAATCCACATGTTTCCATACTTGTATTACCTATATATTCTGATGAGACTCCAGCTGAGGTGAGGAGGAGTGCTGATAGTTAACCAGTTCATCCCACTGTATCTGCTCATCAAAATCATGAGTGGATAGATGATATCGGCCATGCCAGTCACTCACCTGCACATGTAGCAAATGAAGATCACTGTGAAGGAGGTTAACAAAGTGAATGAAGAAATAAAACAAATTCTGGTGAAACCGACAGCTTACCTCATACAGTTGCTCCTCAAAGATCAAACCATCCTGTGATTACTAGAGCTAAGAGTGGCATCTTTAAACCCAAAATATACAATGTCACTACAAGCTCAGATGAACCAACTACCTACGAGGAGGCTGTCAAAAACAACAACTAAAAGACAACGATGGATGAAGAGTATAATGCTCTTATAAAGAATACAACATGGAATCTTGTATGTCCACCGGCACACAAAAATGTAGTGGGGTGCAGATAGACATACAAGATAAAGAGGAACCCTGATGGCACCATCAATAAATACAAGGCTAAACTAGTTGCTAAAGGTTATATCCAACAATACGGGTTCGATTTCACTAAAACTTTTATCCAGTTATCAAACCCTCAACAATAAGACTCATTCTTACAATAGCCTTACATAAGGGATGTAGCATAAGACAATTAGATGTCAATAATGCCTTCTTGAATGGTATATTAGAAGAGAAAATTTACATGAGGCAGCCACCTGGTTATGAACAAAATGCAAACCTTGTGTGCAAATTAAATAAGGCAATATATGGCCTTAAATAAGCACCAAGAGTTTGGTTTGGCAGACTGAAATCAACTCTAATGACAATTGAATATTAGTCTACCAAATCATATTCATCCTTGTTCATCAAAATTAGTCAATCATCAACTATAGATATATTAATCTATGTTGATGATTTAATTATTACAGGTGACAACCAAGACGAGATCAATCAAATTATATGCTACCAGAACATGCAGTTCTCAATTAAAGACCTTGGACATCTCAATTTCTTTCTGGGAATTGAAGTAAACGGATAAAAAATTCTAAAATAATTTTGTGTCAAAGAAAGTACATATCAGAACTGCTCAATAAAAAAAAAGGGAATGAAAGCCATGCCAACACCCATGATAAGCAATCAGAACTTGTCAAAGAACAGAGGAGAAGCCATAAACAATGTTAAACAATATAGAAGTATTATAGGAGCACGGTAGTATGCTACTACAACATGACCAGATATTGTATTTAGTGTTAACAAACTTTCTTAATTTATGCAGGATCCCCAAAGAGAGCACTGAAAGGCAGTTAAGAGAGTGCTAAGATACTTAAAAGGAACCATTAATTACGGTCTATCGCTTAAAGCTCGCAATAATATCAACATTACAGGTTATACAAATGCTGACTGGGATATAGATCCAGATGACATAAAATCTGTCACCGGATATTGCATTTTCATTGGAGAAAATTTAATATCATGGTGTTCAAAAAAGCAATCAACTATATCTAGATTTAGTACCGAAGTAGAGTACAGGAATGTAGCAAGTGCAACTGCAGAGATAATGTGGTTACAATCAATTTTAAGGGAGCTAAAACTAAATTCAAGCATCAAGGCAACATTGTGGTTTGACAATTAAAGCGTTTTTTATATGACTGCTAATCCAATACTACACTTCAGAACTAATCACATTGAGATAGATCTACATTTTGTCCAATATTAAGTTTTAAAAGGGAACTAACATGTAAATCATATACCTCCTACCTACCAGAGGGCCGACACTCTCAGTAAACTCTTGTCAAGAATGAACTTCGTCAAGTTAAGATCCGAGCTGGGTATCAAAGAAAATCAGACCCTCTCGGAGCTCAAATTCTCAGATTTAAACCAAATCAGGAAGCCAAAGGAGAAGCAATCTCAAAAGAGCTGTCTTGCTTTCAATTCAAACTTTCGTGACAACTCAAAATCTTTGAAGATACCAGTGACGACCCGCCTTCTCGACCCTCGAAAATCAACACAAAATACTCCACAGTATAATATGCCGACGATCGAGTGCCAAAAAAGATAGATTGTTAAGGGAAAAGAAAGGAGGTAGAAGAGAGAAGAAACTAAACAATATTAGAATCTCACAGTCGCGGCGGAATAAAATATAATATATAATATCGGATCTTTACACAAAATGAAAACTATATCTATTTTATACAATGTATCATTAGAGTATCTCAAACAAACAACATTTACAAGTCAGACAATTGCATACAATCACAGCAGCGGATAAATATACAAGTACGGATAATACGTCCCGGACTCCAGCTCCTCTCCTGCTCTATAGCATCATGTCCTTAACATATAATACTCGGTATGACCCGAGCATTATAATGAAATAACACCCGAGTCAGTCTGGAATACCAGCTGATAATAATGCACCCAAATTGATTATTAAGGTTTCAAAAATCCTTTTGAAAACAAAAGCATCTCGTAAGACCACGCCATAAATAAACATGTCGGGTTTTTACCTTATGATAGCTAAATCACTTTTTATAAAAACCCTCTGATATTATAATAGGGTCTATATACAAATACTTATAAAATAGTCAAAATTGTTACATGATTAAATTCAAGCTACTAGCCACAAAGTGGGTAATACAAACAAAACTCGTAAAAGGCGCGTAAGGAGATTGGATTTCCAACTAATGACTAGGCACTGGGGTACCACCTGTCACAGTACCTGGTCTAGATCAGTGTACTGAGGACCACGCCCGATCTCCTGCAATACAAGGCCGGGACTACCCCTTACTGGATAATCCCGAGTAAGATCACCCCGCGGTTGGGATCAGCAATCGCACCACTAAGCCGAAATAAAAGGGACATCTAGACAGGGATGACATCACCCTGAATGGGTGCAACCCACCTAGCCTTGCTGCATAACCCCTGATTTTCAGTCATTCCCAGTTGATGAGGTTTGAGGCTAAGTGTTACCTTTAAGATCGTTTCACTTAGAATGCCCATCGTCCACCTGACGATGTTCTGAAAGCATTCATCCATACAAGTCCGTCCCGGGTTCGAACGAAACCGAAGGCACTACTCCTACTACATCTTCGACTCCGAACTCGTCTTCCTCACGAAAATGTTCAAACCGGATCGAAGTGGTTTTCAAGAATTAAATCCCGATCCCGGTCTCTTCGAAACTATCAACGCAGTTGTCCGATATTGATAGTCGGTGATTTAACTATCAATTAATATTCACAAACATCCATCACACAATAAATAATTCCTACATTATTTATTTTCCGCAAAAATATCTTTACGAGATATAATTCCATTTTCAAAATCTCTTGAAACACTTTTCAAATCCAATTCTTCTCATGGAATAGATTCCTAAATCTTTACTTCCTCTGAAACATCCAAGTACCCATATTTAAGGTTTAAAATAATTTAAATACTTTATTCTTGAAAATACACTAAAACATTTATATTTAAAACTTATTTAATTTAATATATATATATATATATATACCTTTAAAAATATCTCGAATAAAACTGCTTAATAAAATATAAACTATTATCTTTAAAATAAAGTTAAGTCATACTAGATCTTGAAATAAAGCTATGAAAGTCTATACAAGTTTCAAATAAAACTTTAATTGATTATCTTTAAAATAGAACCATTTATAAAGTATAAATGTTAATAATATTCTTTTAAACATAATACTACTTACCATTAAAATAATTACTTCTATATCTAATTTGATAAATGCTTACTTTTAAAATTCTTATAACTTAAATAATTTCTTGAAAACATTCTTTAATATAACTTCTAACCTTTCAAAAACTGGCTTTAAAAGAGTACTTGCCTTTTTAGGGATTATACTTCTATTCTAGGATAACCCAAAGAATTCTTTTTATAAATCCTACACGTTTTATCCCAAATCAATTTTAAGTTCATCCCGTAACTTTCCTTTCCATACTTTAAAAATAGCTCCTTTATTTTTTTAATGCAATGCTATTTCCTGGAAATCATTTTCAAACATATGTTGAAAATATTTAAAATAAAGCTTCTAGAAATTATTTATTGAAAATAATACTTAAGGAAATATATGGAGGTTTCCTAAGTACTTTAATTCAAGTTTAACTTTTAAAAATAAATTTATTAAGTCAAAATTTTATATTATAATTTCCTTTTGAAAATTTAATACTACTTTACTTTATAAAATAATTAATTACCATAATTACATAAATAAATATTTACTTACACTTTAAACAATTTAAAATAATATTTCTTTCTAAAATATTCTAAACATAGTTAAACTGCAAATTTATATTTGTAAGCTTTTCTTAAAAACATACTAAAATTTTCAAGAGAAAGCACACTTCCCATCCTTTAAAAATAAATCTCGCTATTCTTTTAACAATTCTCAATTCCCTTTCTAAACCACAATTTCAAACACTTCAAATTATCAACCAATTTCTTGAATTTAATTCCTTTTAAATTCTTTACTTAAGATTTTCATTTATTTCCTTTAAACCCAATTCATTTATTTATATTTAAATTCCCAGGTTGTATTCACCCAATCATAGCACAACACAATTTAATTTTCAATTTAATCTATCACAGCATATAAATAAAACACAGCATAACAAGATCTAAACAATTTATCACAGGATATAAATGAGATATATCACAGAATATAATTAAATTTCTATTTGTGAGGAATCCAGTTGGATCCCTCCAACCTATTTCCCTCCAACCTATGATATTAACACAACCAATAAATACCAATTTAATTTGATAATAATTATCATATTCAGCTAAACAACCAATCAAACATTTAAATATTAGTTATTTAAATTACTGGTATCCAGATGTGAGTGAGATTAACTCACCTTGGGTTTTCGACGAGCGTTAAATTTAAATCAAATCGAACGGCGTTCGATTTAACCTAAATTTTACTTGCTCCGAATGATTCTAGAATTGCTCCACTGCGTAGTACTCGTCTCTGCGATTCCGACGTTTCTCGTTTCATCGAAATCTAATAACAAAAGCACGAGATATGAATATTTTAAAGTTTGAATATAAATTTGAAAACAATTTTTTATTTTTATTTTTATACCTTAGATCTGCCGTATACCAAGGGAAAGAAATCAAGGCCGTTCCCAAACCCTTCTTCCTCACGCGAATACATAGCTCGACTAACCCATAGCCACCGCCGTTAGGGCTAAATAGCCGCGCCTCCTCGGTCGTCACAAACTCGATCAACAACCGTCATTCGAATGCCCACGGCCTGCTCCACCATTGCCCCACGCCTCGCGACGCTCGGCCTCCCTGATGCGCAGAAAATTGTGCATGAAACCCCCACGAATGCGGCCCTCAAAAACTCCCTCTGGTCGACGATAATCGATCTCCACCGTCCACATCGTAAATCTCGGAGCCCTCTACGATCTTCTAGTTGAAAGAATCTTCTAAAACTCAATGGACTGTGGTAGATCTGAGGTGGAGGGCGATTGAATTTCGCCATTGGAGTAAAAGGAGTGGCGGCCGGTGAAATAGGGTTAGGGTTTCTTAGTAAACGTGATTATATAAACGTTAATTAATATTATTTTATTAGTAAAATTCCAAATAACAAGCTTATACAAACGAACTCCAAATCGCACGTGTCGACATGCATTTCTAAGGTTTTACCCACGTCCCGAATACAATGGAATGTGTTTCGGAAGCTAATTTGATCATATGTACGAGTTACGGAAATAAACGATCAATTTTAATTTAAATCGATTAAAATAGTTTCTATGCGTTTTGAGCTGCCAGGGTCAAACGACAACTCCGATTTCTACGAAAATTGGAATCCGATAATAACTAACTATTACGGATCCAATGAAACTGGTTTCTTCGAATTCCGAGACTGTACCCCGAAAGGCTATTTAACTCGTCGATTATTTCGAGCGATTTTCAAAATCATCGAAATCACTTAAAATTTCACTTTTAAAACTTCACTAACTTTATTGTAAATCATACAAAATTTATATTTACATCAGAAATCATTCTAATTCATTTCGAACCAAACTCTAATTATTAGCATTATTATATTATTAAATTCCATTATTAAATTAATATAAAATTCCAGATTCAATTTATCGAGTTTGAGTTTTAGTTCCATCCAACAGTCCAGTATTATAATTCAAATCCAAATAGACTTAAAATAAATTTTAGAATCTATTTTTATATCTATTTACACCCAGAACCACCAATTATCCCAATTCTAATATTAAATTGTTATTATTCAAATTTTAATTAAATTCCCGTATTTGTAATTTAACTAATTTTATTAGTTTAACCAAAAAAAATTTATTTAAAAATTCAAATAATACATATTCAACATTTAAAATGAATTAAATGTTCAAAATTTAGGGACCAAAATTCTGGGTCGTTACATTCTTCCCCCTTATAAAAATTTCGTCCCCGAAATTTGCTAAGGTAGAAGAATGTTTCAAACCCAATAGCAAAACTTACTTAGTGAAAATCTCAAATTCTCTTTGCTAGTTTCAAATCGAAACTACTAGTTTCAATTCTTATTCCAAAATTCTTTTTATTTTAAATTGTTATTTGAAATCAATTTTGTCGTTAACGAAACATTTCAAATTTTCAAAAATTTAACAATTTTCTAAAATTTTTGGCAGTCTCCCTTGTACAGAAGAGCTTTTGCAATATCACAATAGATATAAATATATATACATCGACCCACACGTAGGAAAACTCAAAAACAGTTCATATTTCCTATCTTTACTGCGTAGGCGTACCTTTATTAGCATTTTAAAAGCAAGCAGCTAAATAATATTGCATATACGCACTCCAACTCTATCTACTGCCTCCCGTACCTGTACTTACTCAAACAAACACATCAGTTTTCAAAAATATGAGAATTTATCAACATTCTTTTCATTAATCTAAACCAAACACATCAATTACAAACCCTAAACAATACATTTTCATAATTCTACATGTTAACCTTCCTAAAAAAAAACAATCTACCAGTTTTCAACACCATTCTAATTTCTCATACAAGTCCAAACTTCATTTTTATTTCACTTGAATGATTTACATTCAAGTTTACTACTCTCAATCCATATTCTCATCAATATGATTAACATGTTCTTCACTAACATCAATCTATTTCAATTCAATTCCAAATTGATTCACAATCAAATTCTTATTTTCAATTTGAAGCATTTGCATTTCTTTTATGATCCATTTTCATTCATATACAAAAATCACTTAAAAAAATTTCAATCCATTCCAATTGATTCAAAAAAATAATTCATTTACTTCTTTAAACCAACTCAATTCCGAATACAACAAACGACCCATTTCCTATGCAAATTTTCATGTCATTCAAGCAAATAACCATCACTTAAGCTTATAACCATTAAAATTAATTCCAGTTTAAATTTATATTAATTTTATTCCATTCAGAATTTTTTCACAATCCCAAATATTCCTATTTCCTTGCAATTTTTAAATCAAATCCTTATTCTCACTTCAAGTTCATCATCTAACTTAAATTTATATTGATATCATTCCATTATGTATTGTTTAACTCATACATTCTTGTTTCATCACAATAATTAATTAAAATTCTTTTCACTTGCCTTAAATTTTATTATCTAAACAAAATTACCCAAGACCACATATAAAGCTCAACCACAATCATTTTTCCAATTTGCTTAAGTTCTTTCAATTTCACAATATTTCCATCTCTTCTTATATCAATTTTATTTTAGTTTCATTTGATTCTCATCCAAATCAAATTCCAATTCATTTACAAATTTTTATTCAATTTGTTTATTTATTCAATCCATTTTAAATTTATTTTATTAACAATGAGACCACTTTAAATCATTTCACTCATTTGAATTTATTTATAATTCAAACCATCACTATTATAATCTAATTCCATTATTCATTCACACTCTCAGCTTTTTATTGCCAAAACTAATTCCCATACTAGAACTGGGTTTTTATTTTTCTTTTCAAACTTTTCCTAACAAACCATCAAAATTTCATCCATGCCAATACAAATTCCATTTAATTTAGTTTACACTAAATTCATCTTCAAGCTTCTCTTTATTTAATTCAGCTTACGCTAAATTCATTTCCAAACAATTCTTTTTGAATTTAGTTGAGTGAGAATTTAATTATTTAATATCATTTCAATTAAATTAAACTTTCCTTCAACTCAATTCTTTTCCAAATTAAATTCAATTTTTAATTAAATTTATTCAACCATCTTAAATTCATGCTATTACCTTTACTATTTTAAATAAGAATTTAATTCTATTCAAAATTATTTGTAACACAACTGAATTTTGATTTTAATTCAATCCAAATTCAACTCAATTCCATTTAATCGAAGTTAAATCCAATTCAATCCAATTTTAATTCTCCATATACACGTTCAAAACTTATTTACTAACTTAAGTTCATTCACATTTTTATATTTTATATTTTCTTCACCTTATTTCAATTCACATTCCATTTGAGATTAAGTTTGAATTCACCATACCATTCAACTATTTCCCATTTGTAATTATAATTCCATTTTACTTGGCTTGCAATCTGATTTTCTATTCTTAAGTTCACCAACTTATTTACTTAAAAGCTTATATTGCTCATTTGAATTATTTTCATCTTATAATCACAATTTCAGATTATCTATATAACACTTAGTTGCTTAAGGATACAATTCATTACACAATGACCCACAATTACAAAGTCATTTTACATTTCGATTTAACCCAAATCAATTGAATACTAAGTCAAATTTATTTAACTTATCCCAAGTTAAATTCAAATTTTCTATTCACTTCAATATATTTTATTCACTTCCATTTACTCAAGTTAAATTTTAATTCCAAGATTAAAATTTCATTTCCATCTTATTAATATCAACTTCACGGAATAAGTTCAATAGTCGATTCATTTTTAACTTTACACAGTATTTAAATAGAATTTTCCATAATTCAATTACCCGATTTTATTCCAAAACAATTTTGAAATAATAATCAACACATACCTATTTGGTATATCAATCAAATCTCCGGATTCCAAATAACTTGTTCATACCAAAACAAATTTCCTCCTTTGAAATTTCTAAAATCACTTATATCTCAAACAAGTCCAACAAATGTCATAATCACTCAACATGGTAGCAATCCATCACATAAGAAACTTGAAAATAGATTCTAATGATGTGGCCATCATCATCAGGATTATTTTCCAGCAACTGAAGTGAGTTCGGTGCTTCCTTACTTTCCCATATTCATTTCAAAACAATTTCCATTCAAACATTTACCCAAAATAATATTCCATCATTACCTTCAAATCTTTGGACAACATTCCCAAGATTTTAAATTTTCAAATTTTGTTTTCAATACATTTAAAATCCTTTTCAAAATTCCCGGGATTTAATTTCTGGTTCAATTCAAATTTAGTTATTCTTCTTTTGTATAATTTATACTTATAGAATTTTATTTGATTATAACCATTTCAAATTTTAGATTAAATTTTAGATTCTTATTTAATTAAGATATCCACATCCGAACAATCAAATATATATACTATTTTCAGAAAATTATTTCTTTTATATCAAAAAATATTTTTGGGTAAATTATTTCATTTACCCACTTTAAAAAAAATACTATGTCGGTTTATCTTGTTTAAGAGTTTAGAAACCCCTATCGATATGGTTGTACTTCCCGTAACGATCAGAATTCATAAACACTCAACCGATAAGTCAACACAGTATGAAAACAATTTTTATATTCACTAACAAGTACGCTCTCATATCTATTAATACACTCAACTCATTATAGAGTACTATTGACTCTGTTTAATGAGTAATTTCCCCACCAAAGCCTAGGTTGTCGCCAACCTAAGCTCTGATACCAAGTGTGACGACCCGCCCTTCTCGACCTTAGAAAATCAACACAAATACTCCACAGTATAATATGCCGACGATCGAGTGACAGAAAAGACAGATTGTTAAGGGAAAAGAAAGGAGATAGAAGAGAGAAGAAACTAAACAATATCAGAATCTCACAGTCGCATCAGAATAAAATATAATATATAATATCATATCTTTACACAAAATGAAAACTATATCTGTTTTATACAATGTATCATCAGAGTATCTCAAACAAACAACATTTACCAGTCAGACAATTCCATACAATCACAACAGCGGATAATATACAAGTACGGATAATACATCTCGGACTCCAGCTCCTCTCTTGCTCCATAGCATCTTGTCCTGAACATATAATACTCGGTCTGAGCCGAGCATTATAATGAAATAACACCCGAGTCAGTCTGGAATACCAGCTGATAATAATGCACCCAAATTGATTATTAAGGTTTCAAAAATCCTTTTGAAAACAAAAGCATCTCGTAAGACCACGCCATGTCGGGTTTTTACCTTACGATAGCTAAATCACTTTTTATAAAAATCGTCTGATATTATAATAGGCTCTATATACAAATACTTATAAAATAGCCGAAATTGTTACATGATTAAATTCCAGCTACTAGCCACAGAGTGGGTAATACAAACAAAACTCGTAAAAGGGGCGTAGGGAGAATGGATTTTCAACTAATGACTAGGCACTGGGGTACCACCTATCACAATACCTGGTCTAGATCAGTGTACCGAGGACCACGCCCGATCCTCTACAATACAAGGCCGGGACTACCCCTTACTGGATAATCCCGATTAAGATCACCCCACGGTTGGGATGAACAACCGCACCACTAAGCCGAAATAAAAGGGACATCTAGACAGGGATGACCTCGCCCTGAATGGGTGCTGCCCACCTAGCCTTGCTGCATAACCCTTGATTTTCAGTCATTCTCGATTGATGAGGCTTGAGACTAAGCGTTACCTTTAAGATCGTTTCACTTAGAATGCCCATCGTCCACTTGACGATGTTCTAAAAGCATTCACCCATACAAGTCCGCCCCGGATTCGAACGGAACCGAAGGCACCACTCCTACTACATCCATTTTGAAAATATCCTCAGGATTAGTAGCGACTAGCCCTTGCACTTCACTGCTCCATCTTTGACTCCGAACTCGTCTTCCTCACAAAAACGTTCAAACCGGATCGAAGTGGTTTTCGAGAATTAAATCCCGATTCCGGTCTCTTCGAAACGATCAACGCATTTGTCCAATATTGATAGTCGGTGATTTAACTATCAATTAATATTCACAAACATCCATCACATAATAAATAATTTCCACATTATTTATTTTCCTCAAAAATATCTTTACGAGCTATAATTCCATTTTCAAAATCTCTTGAAACACTTTTCCAATCCAATTCTTCTCATGGAATAGATTCCCAAATCTTTACTTCCTCTGAAACATCCAAGTACCCATATTTAAGGTTTAAAACAATTTAAATACTTTATTCTTGAAAATACACTAAAACTTTTATATTTAAAAATTCTTACATACTTAATTTAATATATATCCCTTTAAAAATATCTCGAATAAAACTGCTTAATAAAATATAAACTATTATCTTTAAAATAAAGTTAAGCCATACTAGATCTTGAAATAAAGCTATGAAATTCCATACAAGTTTCAAATAAAACTTTAATTGATTATCGTTAAAATAGAACCATTTATAAAGTATAATGTTCATAATAATCTTTTAAACACAATACTACTTACCATTAAAATAATTACTTCTATATCTAATTTGATAAATGCTTACTTTTAAAATTCTTATAACTTAAATAATTTCTTGAAAACATTCTTTAATACAACTTCTTATCTTTCAAAAACTGGCTTTAAAAGCGTACTTGGCTTTTCAGGGAATATACTTCTATTCTAGGATAACCCAAAGAATTCTTTTTATAAACCCTACATGTTTTATCCCAAATCAATTTTACGTTCATCCCGTAACTTTCCTTTCCATACTTTAAAAATAGCTCCTTTATTTTTTTAATGCATTGCTATTTCCTGGAAATCATTTTCAAACATATGTTTAAAATATTTAAAATAAAGCTTCTAGAAATTATTTGATTGAAAATAACACTTAAGGAAATATATGGAGGTTTCCTAAGTACTTTAAGTCAAGTTTAACTTTTAACAATAAAGTTATTAAGTCAAATATTTATATTATAATTTCCTTTTGAAAACTTAATACTACTTTACTTTATAAAATAATTAATTACCATAATTACATAAATAAATATTTACTTACACTTTAAACAATTTAAAATAATATTTCTTTCTAAAATATTCTTAACATATTTAAACTGCAAAATTATATTTGAAAACTTTTCTTAAAAACATACTAAAATTACCAGGAGAAAGCACACTTCCCAACCTTTAAAAATAAAGCTCGCTATTCTTTTAACAATTCTAAATTCCCTTTTTAAACCACAATTTCAAACACTTCGACTTATCAACCAATTTCTTGAACTTAATTCATTTTAAATTCTTTACTTAAGATTTTCTTTTATTTCCTTTAAACCCAATTCATTTATTTATATTTGAATTCTCAGATTGTATTCACCCAATCATAGCACAACACAATTTAATTTTCAATTTAATCTATCACAGCATATAAATAAAACACAGCATAACAAGATCTAAACAATTTATCACATGATATAAATGAGATATATCATAGAATATAATTAAATTTCTATTTGTGAGGAATCCAGTTGGATCTCTCCAACCTGTTTTCCTGCATCCATAGATATTAGCACAACCAATAAATACCGATTTAATTTGATAATAATTATCATATTCAGCTAAACAACCAATCAAACATTTAAATATTAGTTATTTAAATTACTGGTATCCAGATGTGAGTGAGATTAACTCACCTTAGGTTTTCGACGAGCGTTCAAATTTAAATTAAATCGAACGGCGTTCGATTTAACCTAAATTTTACTTGCTCCGAATGATTCCAGAATTGCTCCACTGCATAGTACTCGTCTCTACGATTCCGGCGTTTCTCGTTTCATCGAAATCTGATAACAAACGCACGAGATATGAATTTTTTAAAGTTTAAATATAAATTTAAAAACAAAATTTCTTTTTTTAAAAAAAAACTTAGATCTGCCGTATACCAAGGGAAAGAAATCAAGGCCGTTCCCAAACCTTTCTTCCTCACGTGAATACACAGCTCGACTAACCCATAGCCGCCGCCGTTAGGGCTAAATAGTTGTGCTTCCTCGGTCGTCACAAACTCGATCAACGACCGTCATTCGAACGCCCACGGCCTGCTCCACCACTGCCCCACGCCTCGCGACGCTCGGCCTCCCTGATGCGCAGAAAATTGTGCACGAAACCCCCACGAACGCGGCCCTCAAAAACTCCCTCTGGTCAACAATAGTCGATCTCCACCGTCCACACCGTAAATCTTGAAGCCCTCTACGATCTTCTAGTTGATAGAATCTTCTAAAACTCGATGGATTGTGGTAGATCTAAGGTGGAGGGCGATTGAATTTCGGCCGTTGGAGTAAAAGGAGTGGCGGCCAGTGAAATAGGGTTAGGGTTTCTTAGTAAACGTCATTATATAAACGTTAATTAATATTATTTTATTAGTAAAATTCCAAATAACAAGCTTACACAAACGAACTCCAAATCGCACATGCCGACAAGCATTCCTAAGGTTTTATCCACGTCCCGAACACAATGGAACGTGTTTTGGAAGCTAATTCGATCATATATGCGAGTTACGGAAATAAACGATCAATTTTAATTTAAATCCATTAAATAGTTTCTATGCGTTTTGAGCTTACAGGGTCAAACGACAACTCCGGTTGCTACGAAAATTGAAATCTGATAATAACTAACCATTACGGATCTAATAGAACTAGTTTCGTCGAATTCCAAGACTGCGCCCCGGAAGAGTACTATTTTAACTCGTCGATTATTTCAAGCGATTTTCAAAATCGTCGAAATCACTTAAAATTTCACTTTTAAAACTTCACTAACTTTATTGTAAATCATACAAAATTTATATTCACATCAGAAATCATTATGATTCATTTGGAACCAAAATCTAATTATTAGCATTATTATATTATTAAATTCCATTATTAAATTAATATAAAATTCCAAATTCAATTTATCGAGTTTTAATTCCGTCCAACAGTCCAGTATTATAATTCAAATCCAAATAGACTTAAAATAAATTTTAGAATCTATTTTTATACCTATTTACACCCAGAACCACCAATTATCCCAATTCTAATATTAAATTATTATTATTCAAATTTCAATTAAATTCCCGTATTTGAAATTTAACTATTCTATTAATTTAACCAAAATATTTTTATTTAAAAATTCAAATAATACATATTCAACATTTAAAATGAATTAACTGTTCAAAATCTAGCGACCAAAATTCTGGGTCGTTACAATACCTCAACTTAGCTCAAATAAGGAAGAACAAGATCGAGAAAAGAAGTCGGCTTCAGAATTTACATATTGCATCGAATAATTTTAGCAATTTCAGAGATTCGAGTATAATCGCTCCCTAACCCTAGAAATCAGATTAGGGATCGAAGGGGGGTAAGAAAATAAATAAAGCTCAGCAGTATACGATTATTATATTATCCTAATCTCATCACAGCAGTCCATTTTTCACCTTAGATGCAATCACAACCGTTGCTTCTTATTGGATACTGCTACTTTGTGGGCTGTTTATTTAAAGCCCATGTAACTCTGTATATATCGTTAAAACTGCTATATTAAATCTATCAAAGAATCATTGTATTAAACAATTATTGCAGTAAAGATTTTCCTTCACAGTTCTTCTCCGTATCATTATATCATTCAATTCTTCACAAAATCTTAACTAGTTTAGAAGTATAATTATCAAAAACTTTAATGTTAAAAACTTGAATTCTTAAAAAATAATCGAATCAAACGATTTTAAACACGTTGATTAAAATTATAATTTTAAAAAATGATGGTATTTAAAGAAATAGATTTCGATAAATGTTGTATTATCTAAAGTTTGATTTTTTTCTTTAAAAAAATTATTTTGAAATATATCGATACAAATGATAAGAAATATTTATTAAGTGTTTGGAACTTGACTAAACAATATAAAATGCCACATATTTTTTCTTTTACTAAGTATTCTAGTTCGAATGTTTATTAGAAACAAACACTGGTAAAGTTCTTCATTTAAACTTGAACGCTTACAAAGCATATTCAAATCATTGTATATTTGCTTTTTGTGGTAATTGATGTATGTGTGCGCGACGGTTGCTTAGTTATGGTTGTTTAGTTATGGTTACCTAGAATTTGTAGACGGTGGCAATTACGTTTTTGCCAAAATTTTCTTCTTTCATTTGCACTCAAAAAGTTCCTGGAATTTTCATAATATGAAATAGATCATATTTTTTTCTGTTTTCTTTCTTCCCAATTTAAGTTCACATCCATGTCAATTTATGCAATTTTTCTGACTTTTACTGTGTCCTACACTGTTTATAATGCAAGTTACTTGAAAACGTGGGTTTATTTATTTTTGCTAAAATGTCTTGCATTATGTGAATAAAATGACATATTATATGGACATGAATGACGAAAGGTATCACAAGTTCAACTGTCCAATATTGGTGGTTCTTTTGTGTCTTGTATTATTTATAATGCAAGACACATTGAAGTACTTAATTATTTTTTGCTAAAATGGCTTCCATGATATTATAAAATTAACGTTTTATGTAATATAAAATATTAGTTTAAAATAATGTCCATTTGTTCGATTTTAGTGGCTCTTTATATCTTGTATTTAAAACATTTTGAGCCGACTCATATGTGATAATCTTCTACATTGCATTTGATTTGAAGGATTTTGATTCGAATGAATTTTCATTATGATTTTAGCTCTAGATGTTTATGCAGTTAGAATTCATTTTAGCTCTGGACTAGATTAAATTTATTGCTTCAGTAACTATATATCTTAACATGGGTTCGTGCAACAAAATATATCACTGATTCATGCATTGGATTTAGGAACAAAGGCAGCGTATTTTGCGCTGGAGGAGACTTAGCAGTTCTGATGCATCATATCAACAAAGGTCTTCTTCAGATTCAAGCCACTTCCATTTATTACTACTCGTGGTTCCTAGAAAGGAAACTCTGGAAATTTTCTAAAGAATTTGGAACAAACAATTCCTTGAATTTTTTTAACATGCTACTGTTTTATAAATATGCCAGGAAATAAATAGTACAATGAAAAAAAAAAAAGGAACCGACGTAGTCTGTATCAAGATTCAAAATTCCGTTTTCCGTTTCCGTTCCGGTCAATGGTAATTTTAAAATTCTCGGTTCCGTTCCGGACATTTCGAAAGTTCCGCTTTAATTCCGGTTTTCTAATTCTGATACTTTTTACTTTAATTTGCTATATACGCTAATAAGTATCCAATATTGTTATAAATTTATAGTATATTTTTTACAATGCATATAAAATACACGTTTTAATCAAAAATTCAATGTGTAGGATTCTGTATTGTTCATTTGAGATTTTAAAATCTGGATCAATTTTAAAAATTTTTAATTTTTTATTATGATTCGATGTTAATTAACAAATGTATAACAACTTTTTTATGAAACTATATGATTTCTTCTCCATTTATTATTGTCCCGATTAATTTTTTTTCTTTTTTTAATTAATATATATTTGTTGTATTTTTTTAATTTTTTATAAAAAAAATTCAATATTTGAAAAACAAATTCGGAATTTTGACCGGATTCCGTTCCGGTTATGAACGGAACCGGAACGGAATCACCGGAACAACCGAAATTCCGCCGGAATTTTAAACCTTGGTCTGTATTATATAATTGCAACATATTCAAAACCTCAGGTGCATGGTTCTTATTTTGCATCTCTTTATTGTTTATTTTTTAGATTGCATTCTTTATGATACAATTATTACTGTTTTGTTTAACTTTCTAGCAGGATTCTATTCTCAACGGAATTGTAATGGGAAATGGAAATGTTGTTTCCATCTATGGAAAATATCGCGTGGTCACTGAGAAAACTGTGATTATTTTGAACTGTTTTTAGTTTTTCCTTTTTATTAACTAGTGTGTAACCCGTGCGTTGCACACGGTATGTTGTTGAAAATAATATTATATATTTGAAAAATATAATTTATTATGTAATATCTGTTGATTTTTGTTAGGATAAATGAGTTATAAATTGAAATTACTATATTTATAACTGTGTATTTCTGTTATGAGATTCGTTTATTTTTATATTTGATAAAAATGAGTTATATTTTGATTTATTATTTTTTAGAATTCATTATTTGACAATTAAATAAATGAAAGTAAACATTCTTAATAAATTTTGAAACTAATATTTTATAGAATTTCATAAATAAATTCATATACATATGTTTTGAAATTGACATTTAGATTTTGATACATTTGACTAAAAGATAAATGATATACACATTAAATTTCAAATATTACTTGACAGAACAACGATAAATACCTAAAAATAAAAGTGTAATACCAAAGACTCAATATATTTGTATACATGTATAGTTCTCACAGGACACATTTATCAAAATAATTATATGATATTATCACATTGATAAAAAGTATTTATTTAACTACTAAAAGAAATATGAAGTGAAAATAAGACATAAAACGTTACAAATCATATTTTCATTTTAATTATGTAAAAAAATGATTTTTAATCCATTATTTCATACCTTACTATTTTTATTTTATAATAAAATTTTCAAAAAATACTTAACATTTATGTAAAAAAGATAACAAAGTATGAAAGAAAAATATTTCTAAACAAAATATGGTATAATTTTTGTTAATTTGGTTAACTCAGATTACAAATATAACTAATTAAAATGTAACATTTTGTACAAAATGTACTAATTGAGAATATTTATTCTTTATTCAATATTATAGAATACAAACATTCATCACTTTTCGTTAAATGTAATGTTATTCTTCATAAAATATAATCTAATAATGATAAAGAGTCTATTTGACGTACCAATTTTATATAGAAAAAACATTATTTATGTTTGTAATGATGTACCAATTTTGAAAACAAATTTTTTGTACATACTTGTTTGTAATGAAGCACCACTTTTAGATAGAAAAAATTATATACATGTTTCTTTGTATTAAATAAATACTTTTATAAAGAGAAATTTTATGAACTTAAACGTAGAAAAATGTAATAGTATCAAAGATAATTTTCTATATAATTGTGAAAATATTAAATTATATGAACTTGAATGAAAATATAGTTTTATCATTTATGTCAATACAAATACATACTCATTGAATTATCATTTTTTTCTAATTTATTAAATCAATTAATACATATTTGTTAATTGAATTTAGTTAAAAATTAAATTCAAGATCAATTAATAAATTCAAATATATGGACTTGCTTGTAAAATAATATAAGAAAACTTAGAAGACTTTCGTAAATAACTGTAAAAATTATTGAATGTTGGCATTTAAATGCAAAATGATAAGAAAGCATATTAGCATGACATTGTAATAGCTTGCACATAATTGTGGAAATTTAAAACTACATGGACTTGAATGAAAAATTAATTTATAATTTTTGTCAATATGAATGCGGTACACATATTGAATTGTTATTTTTTAAAATTTGTTAGATCAATTAATAGCTACTCATTTATTGTATTTATTTAAAAAACTTAAATTTAAGATCACCTAATTAAATTTGATATATATGGATTTAAATGCAAAATTCCAAAAAAAAACTTGGAAGAAACCTATAAATAATTGTTAAAATTAGTTTTAAATTTGAATGATAGAAGAGAGAACCAATAGAAATATTATAATAATAATAAAATATAAGGATGTGAAAATAAAAAATCTTGAGAGAATTAAGGAGAGGGAGGAAATTCCTAGATTTAATAAGAGAGCTTTAAATTCTTCCGCTTTATTATTATTTAATAGATACATTCGAATTACCGTTAGTTTAATAGTGTGTTATGATAATGGGAAAATCTCCAAAATCTATATTATCGGAAATAATAAAATTTGAAAACTAAACACAAGGTTTAACTATTTAATCAATTGATCTACCCACAGCTTCTTTGTTGCTGCACCATATACACAAGAGATTATTATAGATTATCAACTACAAGATCAAACTAATAAACCTAATAAAGACTATTAATTTTATAAACCTCGATGAGGAAATTAATGTCCACTCTCTTGAATTAATAAGAAATTAATTTCTTGATTGATTTGGGGTATTGCTATCTACAATTTTATAAGTTTTAAGTTAGGATGTGCACAAATTACAACAGCACTCCTAACTGATCATATAAACATTACCAAATCTTTTTTGTTTCTTATTTTGTTTATTGTGTGTTAAATCTAACCCTAACCAAATCATATTTTTTCTTTCTTTCTTTAAGCCAAAATTTCCCATAACTTTTTAAAATGGAATTCAAGGTATCATTTTAAAATATATATCAAGAGTATTGTTTAAGATATCATTTACTCCCAACTGATCAAACATTTATTTCGCTTTAATATGGTAAGCTAAATTTGACATTTATCAAGCACAAAAGCAAGAGACATCTGCTAAATTGACTGCAGCCGTCACCTAGAAAATCAACTGAGCCGATAGGTATTTTGTTTGGGGGTTTTTGGTTGAAGGAAAAAGTTGAAAAAGAAATTTAATTTTAGGGAAAAAGATTTTCTTCCTCCAAAGGACGCTTTTTAGTGTAAATCACAGAATAACAGTTGTAACCCTCATTTTCCGTTTATCTTCGAACTAAAAAGCAAACTTCTTTCCTGTGTCTATTTATCTGTTTTGTTGTTTTACCGTAAATGTAGAGCAGAAACCACCCCTCTGATTTTTGGACACGTGTATCTCATAGGACCCTAAAACTTCGTATTTTTTGATTTTCTTAGCTCATAAGACCCTGCAATTAGTCAGAATTGAGTATTCCAAACAAACAAGCCCACACTTGCCAATGATTATCAATGATAACGAATACAGCGTTATTTCTTTATAAAATGAGGATGACTTTGTACATATCATCCAAATTGAAAAAATGAGTCAGAGGAAGCTATGCCCAAACATGATTTCATATCTCTTGCATTGATTTTTCCAAGACTATGCCCCTTGGTATGAGAGGATCCAATAAATGGCTTCTTCCACTCATTAACAAGAAGGCCAATTAGTTACGATTAATGAAAAATGAAAGAACAAAAGGTTTAACAACAGTAGTGTATAAGGGACCATTCGGTTTTATTTTATTTTAAACATCATACATTAAAAAGTTTGATTAACCTGATTAGCGTAGTAGGGACTTGTAGAATTATTGTTAACATAATAACGTGTAATAGCTTAATTCAAATGGAATTTATAGCGACCCTTTTGATTGAAACAAAAAGCAGCACCATCTTTATCGGTTACGTCCATTGAATAATAAACAAAAAATAAAAATAGCACAGATTGCACAATCTGAGTAATCGAGCCAATTTCATGAGATCAAACTCATGATGAGGATATACATATAAATCGTATCTCTAAACAGCACGAGGCCCTTCCAAAACACAGCTATACTTCATCAGATTTGAATTGAATAACAAAGACTAATCAAATTCAAAGTTAACATCACATAAAATCTATTTAAATACTACAAGCCAAGCATTGTTCTTGTTATGAGACCACCCCTCTCTCCAAACTATTTCCCTCCTTCACTAGTCCCTCCCTTCCTCCAATTTCTTTATCCTTATCATACCAGTTTTTTATTATTATATAATTTCAATGATTATATATAAACAAGTGTACGAAAGAAGTTAATTAGCTTCAACAATAATCCATAATTTCTCTTTTTTATATACAATCAAATAACTTTAATACTACCATGGAGAGAGCAAAAAGCTTGGAACAAAAGAAAAGAAAAGAAAGGCATAATCATCAAAATATTAGAACACTGCAAATCACTAAGCAACAAAAGAGGTAGCGGGATCATGTAACGTGTGGGTAACCATTTACGATAAAAAAAACTAATACTGGTATGCTTTTGATTGACAACAACAACAAAAAAATCAATCTTAAATAAATTCAATCAATCATAGATAATAAGGTAATAATTATTGTAGAAAAAAATATAATAGATAAAGAATTGAATGTTTTATTGAATTGATATTAAAGAGAAGATTTACAGAATTCTCAGTTTGTGTTTGAATACATGCACCGATCTTTAACTATCAGAGAAAATGATACTCAATAAAGTGATACAACTTCTGTATATAAATAAAAGATATTGGGCCGCATATATATGGGCTTGCATTCCTTCAGCTCTCTGTACATAGCTTTGAAAGATGATAATGATGAGCCGGGTTGTATCTTTGTATATGTTTGCAACATACTCTTATGTCTTCAGTTCTGTGTAAGATCTTTATTTCGCCCCCTCAAACCCTTCAGCCACTAGGGTTTGCGAGATAAAAAAAATAATGGCGCCGCCGATTCAGTTTTTTTTTTTGATAAATTCTTCGTAAATAAAGGCGGCGTTCCCTTTGTACCCGTCTTCTGCTCTCTTTTATGATGCCATGCTCTTCTCTGAACTCTTGGTTAGATGAGTTTTCGAAACATTGAAAACTGATTCTCAGAGAAGTTACAGATAAGTTACCAAAGATTCTATTTTGAGATTAATTAGAGATGTATCTTCGAATGACAACTAATATTGATGAAATTCCTTGATCGAGCCTAGATCGAGATGAGTATGTGACAGGAGTTTGAGAGATCTTCAGATGTTAGTCAGATCTGGTGAGTCTTCTCTCCTACTTTTATAATTGTTGAGTTCATATATTGAGATGTTAACTTCAGATTTATACTATTTGCTGTTTTGAGGTGTCGATCTGATGAACTCCGGGATTTCTGAGAATGATGCTTAAAGTATTGATCTTTACTTTCTACTTGAACAAAGGAAAGTAAAGTTTTGATCTTTGGCTCATGATATTGCTTTACGGCTGATGTTCATTGTTAACAGTCCAAACTTTGAGCTTCTGCTTGAAAAGAAGAAAATTTTTCTTGGATAATGGCTTTGTCAAGATGTCGGCAATTTGGTAAGATGTAGGTATATGACTAACATTCAATTCATTGCTCGTAACTTGTTCTCTAACAAAGTAAAGATCAATCTCCATATGCTTAGTTCTGCTGTGTAGAACTGGGTTTGCACTGAGTAGAACTGTCCTGAGATTATCGCACCAAATTGTAGGTTTACTGTTAGTGTTGACTTTGAGTTCACTCAAAAGTGAATCTATCCATATTAACTCTGCTGTGGCATTTGCCACACTTCTGTACTCAGCTTCAGTACTAGACCTAGAAACAGTAGGTTGCTTCTTTGAACACCATGATATAGGATTTGTGCCTAAAAATATACAGTATCCTGTTGTAGATCTTCTATCATCTAGGTCTGTGGCTCAATCTGCATCTGCATAACCATTAATGTTCAAGTTTTTGCATGATTCTAAGATCAATCCATGTTTTAGTTTGCCCTTTAAGTATCTTAATATTCTTTTTACTGCTTTCCAATGCTCATCCAGTGGGTCTTGCATAAATTGATTGACTTTATTTACACTGTAAGCAATTTCAGGTCTTGTAATTGTTGCATATTGCAATGCTCCAACAATGCTTTTGTAATGTGTACTGTTCTGTATTGCTTCACCTCTATTTCTGGATAGATGTAAATTGCTTGCCATGGGTGTAGATAGAGCATTTGCTTTATCCATTTTTGCTCTGACAAGTATCTCTGATATATATTTCTCTTGAATTAGTTGAATCATTGATGCAGATATTCTTTTAACTTCAATTCCCAGAAAATAATTTAGGCACCCTAGATCTTTGATTGAGAATTCTTTATTGAGATATTCAGTAAGCATGTTGATTTCTACATCACTGTTGTCTGTGACAATAAAATCATCAACATATATTAGTACATATGTAATTTCAAGTTTACTGAATTTTGTAATAAAGAATTATCATATTTGTTGATGAATAGCCAAGACTGATTACTGTTGACTTCAGTTTGTCAAACCAAACTCTGAGTGCTTGCTTGAGTCCATAGATTGCTTTGTTTAGCTCGCACACAAGTTTTTCATTGCCTTTTTGTTTGAAGCCTTGTGGTTGCTCCATGTATACTCCTTCCTGCAAAGTACCATTCAAAAAGGCATTATTTACATCAAGTTGCTTGATGGTCCAGTCTCTACTTAAGGCAATTGTAAGAACTACTCAAATAGTAAAAGGTTTCACAACAGGTGAAAAAGTTTCACTGAAATCAAAACCATTTTGTTGTGAATAACCTTTTGCTACGAGTCTTGCCTTATATTTAAAGATTGAACCATCAGGATTCTTTTTAATTTTGTATGTCCATTTACATCCAACAATGTTTTTGTTGGATGGCAGAGAGACCAAAGTCCAGGTCTTATTTCGAATCAGTGCATCATATTCTTCCTGCATTGCAGTTTTCCATTTTACATCCTGCACTGCTTCAAAATAAGTAGCTGGTTCTTTGATTTCTGTGACAACATTATAAGTCTTTGGCTTGAAAATTCCACTTTTGGCACTTGTTATCATGTGATGACCAGTTGTTGCAGGTTGTTGATTACTGCTTTCACCTGTGGCTTCATTGTCATTAGACGATTGTGAATCATCTAATGATTGATGGTTGCCTGATTGAATGTCAAAGTCATGTTGTGCATCTTGAACTTGAACTTCAGATCCCAACTTCTCATGACCTGGTTCATCTCTAATCACTGTGTGTTGTGAGCCACTGCTATCCTCAACTGGGGTAGTGAGTTGAGTATTCTGTCTTGTGCTTGCATGAGATCGGTTATCAATCTCTGAGTATTCTGGTAGCTCAGGTATTGATACTCTTGGATTATAAATTTTTTGTGATGTTTTCATATCTGTTTTGCTATAGGGAAAGACATTTTCATTGAACACAACATGTCTTGATATAAAAAAAATTCCTTTGTCATCTAAGATTTATATCCCTTTTTGTTTGTGGCATATCCCAGAAATGTGCATGGTGATGATCTGAAACTTAATTTGTGTTTGTTGTGCGGTCTTAGATAGGGAAAACATAGACAACCAAATTTTTTTAAAGCTTGATAATCTAGTTTAATTCCCTGCAGCTTTTCTATGGGACTTTTGAAATTTATGACCTTAGTAGGCAGTCTATTTATTAAATACACAGTTGTAGAAAAAGCATCAGGCCAAAATTTTAATGGCAGTGATGCTTGAGCAAGTAAAGTAAGACCAGTCTCCACTATTTGTCTATGTTTTTTCTCAACTAGACCATTCTGCTCAGATGTGTATGGACAAGTTGTTCTATGGACTATTCCTTTTTTTGAGAAAAAATCTTTTAGAGGGTGAAATTCTGTTCCACCATCTGTTTGTATGATTTTTACACTACAGCTTAGTTGATTTTCAACTTGAATTATAAATTGTTGCACTGCCTTGTAAGTTTCAGATTTTGACTTTAGAAAATAAATCCATACATATCTAGAGTAAGCATCAACAAATGAGACATAATATTTGTACCCATAATTAGTGTTGATGGGTGCTAGTCCCCATAGATCTATGGCTACTAGTTCTAGGGGTCTACTATATTCAGTTTGTGAGTCTGGAAATGCAAGTTTGTGGCTTTTTCCCAGTTGACACTGTGTGCAAACATATGGTAAAGAGATATTTTCAAAAGAAATTGCATTTTTGTTCAACACATGCTTAACAATATTTACACTTGGGTGGCCTAGTTTATAATGCCACATATCAAAAATCCTACTGTCATTATTACATTTGATTTCAGAAACATTACAGCATTTTCCCTTATGACCAGAATTTCTTGATTTAGCTACATCAAATTTGTACAGTCCTCTAAATTCTCTACCCTGCAATAAAATTTCCTTTGTTAGAATATCTTTAACTAGACAATACCGTGAATAAAATTCAAAGAACACATTATTATCTTTTGCAAACTGGGGTACACTTAGTAAGTTTTTTCTTATCAATGGGACTCTCAAAAGATTATTGAGATAAAGTTGTTTCTTGCCAATGAAACTTGCATTTCCAGTGTGTGTAATTCTAATGGATTTACCATCCCCCATATGCATAGTATGTGTACCTTTGTACTCTTTGCTTCCCAGGTTTAGCTTGCTCAGATCATTTATCACATGATTTGTAGCACCTGAATCTGGGTACCAGCAGTCATCATGTATATCTTCTAATTTTGCTGTGTCACAATCTACATTTTCTGACTGGCCTCTCTGATTTGGTTGAGTGTTAATCATGTTAGCATTTGGTTGATAGTTCTTTGTATTGCTTTGTTGTTGTGGCACATAATTGCTATCATATCTGAAATAGCATCTGCTTGCTGTAAGGCCATATTTCTCACATATCTGACATCTAATTCTATTGTTGTTGTAATGCCTACCACCCCTACCTCTTGCTATGTTTGTCTGACCACCTCTCTGATTGTTAGATTGATTTCTGATGTTGTTATTCTTTCCTTAATTCCTGTTTCTACTGTTGCTGATAAAATTGGCTGTGAAATCTGAACCAGTAGATTTCTTTTGCTATATTCTACCTTCATGAGCAAGGAGAGTAGCATGAACATACTGAATTGTGGGGGTAGTTTCTTTAGAAGAAATTACTGCTACGACTGCTTCATACTCCTCATCTAGGCCATTTAAAATTGACAATATTTGTTTATAATCAGAGATTTTGTGCCCTGCTGAGGCTAGTTGATCACATAGCATTTTGATTTTAGACAAATAATCTCTCATTGGTAGAGTGTCTTTCTTTAAACTTTGCAATTGTCTTTTGTAAAACATGACCTTTGCTGCTGATTGAGTATTGAATACTTGCTCAATAGTAGACCAGATCTCATTTGCTGATTTGCATCCAATTAATTGTGGTAAGAGATTAGAACTGATTGTAGAAAGTAGCCAAGAACTTACTAGGCTATCTTGTCTTTGATGTGATATGAAATCTTGATTGCTTATTAGTTTTCCATCCCTATCTGTTATAAACCTGGGTGGTGTGATTAATGTTCCATGAACATAATCTTCAAGACCATAGCCTTTAATTGTTGTTTCAATCTGAAATTTCCAGAGTAAGAAATTGATTCATCCAGTTGAACATTAATAATTTGACTCTGTGGTTTGACTAATGCCTTAATCAACTCTTGTGTTGCAGATCTTGATTCTGTGTTTCTTGTTGTAGATGAGGGTGATGACTCGTCATCAGCCATTGAAACAGAGTTATGAGAGACAGATAGATTCTTGCAACTGCAGTGAGAGGATCTTTAAATCAGGAAAGTTGCAAGAATTGAAGATGCAAAGTTTCTGATGCAGTCCGAGGCCAACTGAGTGATGAAGAATTCTGACAGTTGCTTCAAGGCGTGGCACAGATTAAAACCAGTTGAGAAAACTGATGAGAATCTTGATATTAACACAGGTATGTCCGATCTTTAACTATCAGATGATGAGAAACTTAATTCTCTGATGATATCTTGGGTGCGCAGCCTGATTTCAGTGATGATACTTGATCTGAGAAATCAATGGCAAGGCGTTAACCTTGTTACCGCTGTTAAGCAGATGGATTTTTGCTCTGATACCAAGATAAAGAATTGAATGATTTTATTGAATTGATATTAAAGAGAAGATTTACAGAATTCTCAGTTTGTCTTTGAATACATGCACTAATCTTTAACTATCAGAGAAAATGATACTCAATAAAGTGATACAACTTCTGTATATAAATAAAAGATATTGGGCCGCATATATATAGGCTTGCATTCTTCAGCTCTCTGTACATAGCTTTGAAAGATGATAATGATGGGCCGGGTTGTATCTTTGTATCTGTTTGCAACATACTCTTATGTCTTCAGTTCTGTGTAAGATCTTTATTTATAACCAAATATTAACGGTACTTTATAATACACATCAAAAAAAGTAACCAAATATAAACATCTCTATGCCAAAGCAGGTACTGGATTAAGGGAATATTCAAAGTATGCTGGGAAATGAAGGGAATATTTAGATTACAAATGGGGATTACCTTATCAAACAGAGTTCGGTGAACTGAAATTGAGAACGACGACGTGCGATCTGCCACTTTTGACGCAATGTGAGTGGTCCGAATTCAAGATCGCGAACAACAGTGGCAGTAGGCGGAGCTTTTGACGCGAAAAAATGAAGGCTCGTCGACGATGAAAGGTCGATGATGGTTTGTACGGCGTGACCTACGAAAGTATTTGCGGAGGAGGCAAGGTTTTTTTTGGAAACGAAACAGGAAGCTAAAGATGGAAACCAAACCAATAAAAAAGGCGTGAACTGTTTTTACTTTCAGAGAAAAGAGAATGAAAGAGGCCGCCAAAACAATCAGGACACGCTGTAACCATTGGCATTAGGTAGCGTTTTTGTTTTTTATATCACTTATATAAAAGTAAAATTGAAACAATCACGGCCATTTACATTTAACGCTGTTATATAGAGCTGCAAAATACAAATTTTTGTAGTGCCTAGAAGTTTACAAAATTAAATAATTAAATTAAAAGGATAAAATCGCAATTTTAACATAAGGGGAAAAATGGTAAGTTTCTGTAGAAGATGGAACCTTATGGGCATTTTCCATTGCGTCTAGAATGTCGTTTACTGTTAGAAAACATATATAACTGGCAGAATTTGACAAGACTTGCTAGAAATTAAAAAAAGTCAAACCTAGTATCAACTTTGTAATATATTAATTTCGAGATTTTTGTCTAAATTTGAATTACTTCACCCTATAAATAGAAATTAAAACATATTCCCTAATCATATTTTTGCCTAAACATCTCACCTCTAATCTCTGTTTTCTTCTTCATCTATCTCTAAACAAAATCAATTATAAATTCTTCAAATTAAATCGAATCCAAATTAAACAAATATACATATCAAAACCGACCGCCGCAAAGAGAGTTACGCAAATAAATCAAAACTATCAAGAAATTTGGCGTTTTGAAGGAATGGAATTTCTGAACAGCAAACGAGAAGGAGAATCTACATCAAATCGAAGAAGATGCATGGAAAATCGGTGAGTATAATCTATCATATTTGCATATATATTGGTTGGACATAGCAATTCATTTTTATGATCTTAAACCAAAATTATAAATGATGTAATTGAAAGTTAAAAGCATTTTTTTAAATACACTTGATTAGGATGTAGTATACCCCGGCTAGAAGGTTAAGAATATAATTTTTATCGACCATAATAACAAAAGCTAATCTATTTTTAGTTAAAAATCAAGAAATACAAAAGCATTCCAAATTAAACATATTATATATCAAAACTGTAGTTCTCGATGATGTGAATCCACTAGTGGTGCTCTTTCGTTTGATTGGGTGCATGGATTGATCAGAAATTGAGTTAGAAGGTTTGGTGAACATGGACCGTTCGTTTCGATCCAACATTAGAATAACAATATAGGACGATCGAAGGACATGGAAATGAAGAGGGGGTTGAGGAGGTCATTACACTGGTGTTCGATTGACCATCTATAATCGGGATTGCCATAAATCGACCTGGAATTTGCAGCGGCGTTAGGGAAAATAGACACGACGGTTAACATCTAGTGGTGTCGATCTGGTCGACAACAGCTTTGGGAGGTCGTGGGCGTCATTAGATCATGCGGCGGAGATCAGATATAGCGGTGGAGTCATGGTAAAGGTCACTTTGATGGGTTCGGTAATGAAGAGCACAAAGGAGAGGATGCGACTACAATAGGCACAAAAAATAATTATATAATAATAGGATATAATACAAAAACGAGTTAATTAAACAGTTGCCAATTTTCCCTTCAACTTTACATGCTTATAACTTGCACGTACGATCTCCGTTTCATACGCATTTCGTTGTATCGGGATCGTGGTGAGACAACAAACTATACGGTATATTTTTTGCTATGTTTTAAACTAGATCAAATAGGTGTTTTATTTTAGTAGATTCGTTGTATGAGGGTTCTACTGGATGTTTCGGCACATGTGTGGGAAATTAGTCCTCGGGTGTACTAATGACATTTTTCGACATTCGAGCTAGGACTTTGGACTTGGCTATTTGCGTGCGATTTCGGCATTCAATCTGAGACTATGGCTCGGTCACTCGCATAAGCTTTTGATATTTGAGCCGGGACTTTGGTCTTGGTCATTTGCATATGTTTTGGGCATTCGAGCTGGGACTTTAGGCTCGGTCGTCTGCGTGTTTTTTTGGCATTTGAGATGGGACTTTGGTCATGGTACATGCATTTTCGGCATTCGAATAGGGACTTTGGGCTCGGTCGTTTGCATACATTTTCGCATTCGAGCTAGGACTTTTTGGGATTGATTGTTTGTGTACGTTTTTGGCATATTGGGACTTTGGGCTCGGTCGTGTACATATGTTTACGGCATGCGAGTTGGGACTTTGGCCTTGGTCTTGTGTGTATGTTTGGGGGTGATGGCGAGTTCGGACATTAAGCACAATCGTGACATAGTGTTTCGGTATATTATTGGACCCATAAGACATTTCAGTGGGATCTTAGCTTACAATGTTACTATAGTACATTATTGTGTTTAGATGACTTTTTGGATGCAGGTGGCATATGTTAAGGTATAATTTTCGAGCATAAGTGTTCATTTACTAGTTTATTAGTATCATACACTTACATGATGCGTTTCACTCACCAAACATATGTCTGACCCCCTCTATCATTCTCTTCTTTTTAGATTGACAGAGAGGAGCGGTGCTGACTTGGAGGCATGATGGTACAATGGAGATACATATTTATTTATAGCTATATACTATTTTATCTTAGTTATTCCAAGACATTAGGCTACTTTTGTTACTAGTGCATAGCAATGTTGCAAGTGAAGTATATTTGATACTGTATTATTTTGTTCGTCTGGGATTATTGTATTATTGATTATTATATTTTATTCCTTCCGTTGCGAGTTTCAAAAAGTGTAGAATTTTATAGATAGCTATGTGACTTTCTTATTTAAAAATGAACCGCTGTTTACGAGCTCCGCGATGCTAGTTCCACTTTTAGATGTAGGTTGTGACGTCATAGATGGCAGTTTGTTACATGTGATATAAGAGCTTAGGTTAAGATATTCCTATTAAATTAGGGGTATGAGAGAGCGTATTTGTAATTTTTATTATACATATATGTGTGTGTGTGTGTGTGTGTATATATTATTTCACCATACTCCATATATCTTGACTCGTAGAGGTAGTTGTTGGCTTAACCCTTATCAAAGTAAACAAGCACGAGTTAAACAAATGTTTAAATTTTAGGGTGGTTGTTAAATCCATCACATTTGTTTCTCCATAAAGTATTGCTATAAGAGGGTTTATATGGCAAGTAGTGGTGGATTAAATTATGGGACTAGGGATGAATAAGAAGGAGCGGCATTCTTGTGCACATAGGACATAATGTGATGTTTATAGTATGTAATGAGGGTACGTAACCATTTTTCTTTTTATAGTTAGGCTTGTGTAACATACGGTCTACTCTAAATAAATTATTTAAATTATTTGAAATGTAGTCCTAAAAAAGTTAGAAATAATAATGTTTAACAATTTTGAAAAAATTATAGGAGTTGAGGTTTGTTTAAAATATTGGAATAATAACCCCTCTAGTAAGTTTCAATATATGAAAATTTAGTAAGAAGTAATTTTTCAAAAATATTAAAATGGTTTTATTTTTGTAAAAAGTTTAATGTAAGGCACATGTTTGCACTTATAGTTTGATATGCACTTGGATTTTGACAAACTGAAAGGCAAATAAGTAAGTAAGGCGCATCTTTTGAATATCTTTCATTTTATAAATATTTTGTCACAATTCGAAAATTTTGTTAAAATATTACACTTTCTTTACGCTTTTGTGAAAATTTCTAATTTACAAAGTTTAAAAACATGTGATTTATAAGTTTATTTTTCTAAGTTAAATTTGAACCATTTTGGATAGATTTAATTGAAAAAAGATTTAAAAACTATTATTTAAAAACCGAGAAATTTCTCTATTGTTATATGTATGTATTTTCGAATGGAAATCAAAGGATTTTTTATATAAACTTTGGAAAAGCATGCATTGATTAAGTATTTAAAATTTGAAATTATTTCTAAATTGGACATGAATATGATTTTTAGTCAAAAATGAATATAAAAGTATATTTTTGTTTATATACTTGATGTATTATTTAAAGGTGTCGAAAATTGGCTATTATAAATAAAATGATATATAGTTATAAATATGAAAAATGGTTATAAATTATACGAAGTAAGGTTATAAACTTGAAGTATGAGTATTTTAGAAAAATAACCAATGTTTTTCCAAAATTAATTTTGAGCGATTAATATTAAATTGGTTAAACTATAAAGAATTGAGTTTTGAAAGTTAAATATTTTTAGACGGTGATATTCTTAAGAAACGTTGAAAATTTTCCGAAACTTAGATTGAAAGAACAATCATATTAAGTCAATTTTCAATCGTTACTTAGATTGAAAGAACAATCATATTAAGTCAATTTTCCGAAAGAATGACCATTTTTGCATAACTTATTTTTAGTGCTCGATACCCATGAAAATAAGTGAAAAGTGCACAACCTAGTCTTTGAGTTCGTTATAATACACCAAACTTAAGCATCATTCATTTGTGAAATTTATAAATTAAACCTTGATGGAGTATGGGGTTCATCTATGAATCCTAAATGTTAGACCACATAAAGGTAAGACGCAATCAGTTATCATGTTGTCATGTCTATAAACTTAAATAAGGAGTTTAGTGAGGTACATCAATTTATACAAAGAGGGTTTCCATTAGTCAAGGATGAAGAAGCAAGTAGCGGAGCACGTTGCATGGTATTTAATGATAGGGATATGCCAATGGTGCAATCTATTTAAATGTAAGCTATGCTTGGACATTTAAAAGATTAGAGACACCTCAGTGGTAAAAAAAGAAATGAAAATCGTATAGGATAGGCATGCATAGAGAGTTAACGGTGGGTAGCTAAGTAAGTGAAGGGCTTGCTATTGAGATATGCTATGTGGAAAAGCTAGCACCATAATTTGTTGGGCTTTTACCGGTTATATAGAGAGTAGGAAAGTCAGCACATTAGGTTGCCTTTTTGATAAATTGGTGGATGTTCAAACATTTTCTATTCATCCCATCTATGAACGTTCGTTGACAATTTAGCGGTTATAGTAGAGACTAGTCAGCTTATAAGATGAATGTAGAGATGGAGTCTAGAATACTCCATTTGGATATTCATATCTTAGGACTTAATGTGATAGAATCAAAAATGAGGAAATAAAGTTGGTCCAAGTACGATGAGGAAAAAGTTTGGACATGGGTGTGATGGAGTTTGAGGAGATGACCATAGTTTCTCATCATAAGCCCTCTTCCAATAAGTTTTTCTTTTGGTTAGTTTCTAAGTTAGTTTGCTAGTTAGGTCGTCGTTTGTTTGCGTAATTGCTTTAGCTAGCTAGTTGACATAGGCATATATGTATGGATGATAGGGTTGGTCGTATGCAGACCCTTATGACATGTTTTGGTTGCTACAGTTGCTTTGTTTGAGTTATACCGGTGTAGTTTTTACCATATTGGCTTATATATATGTACATTCCAAACTAGGATAAATACCTATATTTAGGTGCTCTATTATATATATATATATATATGTGTGTGTGTGTGTGTGTGTTTATTTGATGGTTGTTTATAAATGTGGTTGTTTTCTTGCACTTTGACATCGATGTGTAGATGCGCATATATATATATATATTTGCATATACTAGGATGATCATATACATATTGGTTGCACTGCATATGCATTCATATACATGCCGATTTTAGTTGCATTTACACTCATATAATATCATATTGTCATATTTTATGTATTACATACTCTTGGCTATGTTTTCACCTATGTTGGATAATGGATGTTAAATGGGTGTAGCTATGTCTATTTTGTATAATTGTATGATGTAAAAGGAGTTGCATTGTCCATCTCATGGTATTTCAGGGATGAAATTCTTTTTAGGGAGGAGAATGTGGAATTAGGCTTGGGACATATTCCATTACGTCCAAAATGTCGTTTATAGATAGAAAACATACATAACTTCCTGAATTTGGTTAAACATGCTAGAAATTAGAAGAAGTCAAATCCATTGATATTTTTGTAACTTATTAATTTTGAGATTTTTTCCTAAATTTGATTTACTTAAACCTATAAATAGAAAATAAAACTAATTCCCTAATCATAGTTTAACATAAACATCTTACCTCTAATCTCTGTCTTCTTCTTCGTTTATCTCTAAACATAATCAATTATAAATTCTTCAAATTATATTCAAATTAAACATATTTAAGTATGAAAACGATCGATGTGAAGAGAGCTACGCTATTAAATCGAAGCTATCAAGAAATTTGGCATTTCGAAGGCATGGAACTTCTTCGCAGCAAAGGAGATGGAGAATGTACATCAAATCGAAGAAGATGCACAACAATCAGTGAGTAAGATTTATCGTATTTTCTTTTTTTGATAGGACGTAGTAATTCATCTCTTATGACCTTAAAATAAATGATGTAATTAATAATTAAAAATTGATTTTTTATACACAGCTGATTAGCATGTAGTACGCCATGGCTTGATGGTTAAGAATTTAACTTTTTTTGATTGTAATTAGCAAAGGATAATATTCTTTTAATTAAAAAGTGAAAAACACAAAGGTGTTCCAAATCAGATATATTATGCATCAAAATTGTAGTTCTCGACAACACGAATTTATTGGTGATATTCGTTCGTCGATTTGGTGTATGGATTGATCGTAAACCAGATTGGAATGTTCGGTGAACATGGACGTTCGTTTCAATCCAATGGTAGAATGACAACGACAGACAATCGGAGGACATGGAAATAAAGAAGAGGTCACTATGGTAGTGTCTGATTAACTATCTAAATTTGTCGAAAATCAGCCTGGAATTTGCAGCGGCGGTAGGGAAATTAGACGCGATAGTGAACGCTTATGGTGCCGATCTGGCCGATTACGGCTTGGGAGGTCGGCGGCGTCCTCTGATCATGCAGTGAAGTTCGAGTGTAGCGGTGAGGCGTACTTAAGGTCGGTCTGAAGGGTTCAGCAATAACAAGCGTGAAGGAGAGGATGCGGCTACAATAGGCACGAAAAGTAGTAATATAACAATAGGATATAATATAATAATGAGTTATTAATTAAATAATTACCAATTTGCCCTTGAACTTTACACGTTTATAACTTTTGCATACGATCTCTATTTCACACGCGGTTTGTTGCATAGGATCATGGCAAGATGATGGACAATTCGGTATATTATTTATTGTGTTTTGAATTACTTCATAAAGGTATCTTATTTTAGTAGATTTGCTATATAAGGGTTCTATTATGATGTTTCGGTACACGTATGGGGAAATTAGTCCCTGATTCTACTAGTGATGTTTTTTTGGTATTCGGTCATCTGCGTATGTTTTCGTCATTCGAGCCGGGACTTTGGCTCGATTGTTTGTATATGTTTTTCCCGCATTCGAGATTGGACTTTGGCCTCGTTTGTTTGTGTATGTTTTCAGCATTCGGGTTGGGACTTTGGTCTTGGTTGTTTGCATATGTTTTAGGCATTCGAGTTGGGATTTTGGGTTTGGTTGTTTGCATGTGTTTTTGACGTTTGATATGGGACTTTAGGCTCGGCCATTTGCCTGTGTTTTTGGTATTCAAGCTGGGCCTTTGGGCTCGGTCATTTACATACGTTTTTGGAATTCGAGCTAGGATTTTAGGGTCAATCATTTGCGTATGTTTCGTCATACAAGCTGGGAATTCGGGCTTGGTCTTATGTATATGTTTGTGGCATGCGAGTTAGGACTTTGGGTTTTGTTGTGTGCATAAGCGATGATGAGTTAGGACTTAATTTAGGCTCAATCACGACATAGTGTTCGGTATATGATTAGACCCAAAAGACGAGACCTTGGCTTATGATGTCACTATAGTATATTATTGTGTTTAGATGACTTTTTGGGTGCAAGTGGCATGAGTTAAAGTATTATTTTTTAGCATAAGTGTTGATTTACTAGCTTATTAGTATTATACACTTATATGATATGTTTCACTCACGAAATGTATGTTTGACCCCTTCCATCATTCTCTTCTTTTTAGATAACTTTGATAGGTCGTTAGAGAGGACCGATGGTGACTTCGAGGCATGATGGTATGATAGAGAATCATATTTATTTATGGCTATTTACTATTTTATCCCAGTTACTCTCAAACATTAGGCTGTCTTTGTTATTGGTGTAGAGAAATGCTGTAAGTGAAGTATAGATACTGTATTGTTTTATTCATCTAGGATTATTATATTTTATTCCTTATGCGTTAAGTTTCAAAAATTGTAGAATATTTTAAATACCCATCAGATCTATTTTATTATTGTTTAAAAACGATCCGTTGTTTGCGGTCCAGCGATGCTAGTTCCACTTTTAGATATGGGTCGGGATGTTGTAGATGAAGGGTTGTTGCATACACATATCGCTCAGTAGATGGAAATACGCAATTATTTAGGCTGCTTTTAGAACCAAACCATCCTATTATCAATTCAATAATTGCACCGGTAAAGTTTGAAAACCAAAAGGCCATTATGAACTACAACTTAAAAGGTATGGTTTTTTTATGGTACAATTTTAAAGCAGGGATGATTTTTAGAAGGATCATAAACAATGGCTTATATACATATGAATCTGCATACATAATAATGTAGGAATAGTGCTATGAATGGATTTTACTATTAAAAACCTATCACATATGCCAATATGGATACAACTACATAACTTAAGGCTGGAGCATTAGGACGATGAAATGTTGAGCCATATAAGCAATGTAGTTGGTATTCCTCTAAGACGATGCAATCACAACATCCATATTATCCACAACATATGCTTGAATATTGGTGGAGATTGATACTTCTTCTAATTACCTGTAACGACCCGGAATTTGACAGCCTTCATTTGAGAATATTTAATAAATTTTAAATATATTAAAATAATAGGTTTTATAATTAAACTAATGATGGTAAAATAGATTTTCAATTTTGTTTACAAATTTTTTTGTTCAAATATAGATAGAAAATGTGACCGGAAATTGTTTTTCGACTTTTCGGCATCGAAAAGTTATCGACAAATGTTGTGCACATTTTGTTTTACATGCACATACTTATAGACTAGAGTTTGATAAAATTTAAAAATAATATACTTGCATATACATGTATACATACATGAATACCTATTAGTATATAAACATACATTCATGATATGACTATTTATGCATATTTATATACATACATACATACAAACATACAAACAAACATACATACATACATACATACATATATGTATATGTATATATAATATAACCTAAGTTAGTACCTAAACATCGCTAAAACATCTAGGCTAGTACATGGAAGTATGGAGGGGGAGGACGTGTGGAGCAAGAGGGAGAGTGAACGTGTGGGTGCATGCATGTGTGTATTATTTTATTTAAGGCCACTTTATGTATTTTATTACTTTCCTAAGCTTATAAATACTCATTTCCATTCATATTTCTCATTTTACGATCCTCTCCTTCATTTTTAATTTTCTAAAAGCTTGAGAGAAACATCCATGGCTTCTCCTCCTAAATTATAAAGTGAAGAAAACCACTTCCTTTTGCTTTAAATCTCTTCTAAAGCTCACTAAAACACTTCCACAAAACATTCTACCCGTCACTTCCAAAATACAAGCACCCACTCTCTAAATACATGCATGGATGAGCCTTTTTCTAGCTATGGCTGTGCATATTGTTTACTAGGCCAAGCCCATTTAGCCTTTCATGGGTCCACATCTTCACTTCATCGAGTTAGGAGCAAAAGATCTTATACTAGAGCAAGTTCGAATAGAGTTAAGTCGAGTTCGGTGAGTAAAGTTTGTGTTGTTAAAACTCAAGTTACTAACTTTTTGAAGTTGTAAAATTTATAATTTAAAATGTTTCTTAAGTATGTAGTAATGTTATATGTTGTATATGTATGCATATATGTTGATTGCTTATGCCGAAGTTTGGGTAGGCGATAAAGATTATACGTTGAATATTGGAAAAGTTAGTTTTTATTTGTGAAGTAATATTCTTACTTATGATTGTGCTACAACGTTATGATGTGGTAGTGTGATTGAATTTTGTATGTGTTGTATGTGGGTTCATGACATGAAGATAGCGATTCGCTAACCAAAAGCAACTTAGAAATCCCTCTTTTTGTCAAGAAGTTGTTTTTTTTCAAAGCAAAATATTTTTAACTTTTAATACTTGATTTTGGTTTCAAAAGTTTATTATCTTGTTTTAAGGAAGACAAGAGTTCAAAGTTGAAGTTTTAAAATAGAAAATCGAAAGTTCAAGTTTTGAAAATTACGGGCATAGTTCGGAAAATCTAACTATTTTTCTAATCTAAACTTGTTTTAACTTAAAATATTTTTAGAAATGTTTTCTAACTTTAATTTAGTAATTAAAGAACAATTATTTAATAATTTATTTATTTAATGATTATTTAATTGATCAATTAATTAATAAAGGTAATTAGTACTTAATCATTTGTTAATAATGGTTTTTAAACTTAAATGTTAATCAATTAAGTTAATCATGATTTTTACTTAATTAAAGTTAATTATTATTTAATTATTATTTAATTATTATTTAATTATTAATTAATTAATTATTTTAGATAATTATTAATTATTGGTTTAAAAGGGGTTTTATTTAATTAGTTGTTGATTAAAGTTAATTATGTTTTAATAAGATTTAATTAAGATTTAATTACCTTTAATTAGAGTTTAATTACTATTTAATAATGATTTTATTCTCATTTACAAGGGTTTTAATTTATTTTAAAATGGCTTTGAGTTTAAGTAATCACTTTGTTTTTAATTGTTTTCTTTTCAAATTTGTTTTGAATCTAGGTTTTTTTTTGCCACTTACTCTTAAGTAACCCCATATGATTAGAAAAACTAAATGACATTTGTTAGCATAAAAAACACTGTTCTGCTATTACAATTAGCTTGGACATTTACTTAAGTTGATTGATGGTTATGTGTTGATCCCTTATACACATGTTGTTATGTGATGCCATGTTAGACTGGATAAGTAAAACCAAATTAAAAGTACCATTGTGGTCATTAAGCCTCAATATGATTTTGTAAGGATAAAAAATTCAAATTTCTCTTTGAAATGGTTTCAAGGTTATTGCATTTTGAACAAGGTATTTAAGAATGATTTGACAAATGGTTTTACTAAAGATGTTTTTAACTAATGGGAATAGTTTTCCATGTTATAAAAAGGAGATTTATAAAGCGTTTTATAAAGGAGTTTGGAAATTTATAAAGTTTTTTGGTTAAATAGATTTGAGTTTTTAAGCAAAGAAGATTTCATAAATAAGGGAGATTTATGAAATGGATTGCTTGTTAAAAGAAGCTAATTTGATTAAGGTTATTTAGGAAGTTGTTTAAAAAGGAAAGGTTTATAAAGAAGTTTTATAAATGATTTTAGAGTATTTATAAAAGTATTTTTAGAAAATGATCTGGATATTTATAAAGGGAGTTTATAAAAAAGTTTGAATATTTATAAGAAATTTATACGAAAAGTTGGATATCTACAAAAGAAATTTATACAAATGATTTTGAATATTTATAAAAGAGTTCTATAAATGAATTTGGAAGTTTGGTAAGTATTCTGAAATGGATTTAGATTTCAAGTAAAAGAGATTTGATGAATGAAACAAATTTGATAAAAAAGGATTTATCAAAAGAAATATAAAAAATAAAAAGAAATTGAGATCTGGTTTCTCTAAACCGACCTTTAAAAAAATGGTGGTATGGAACATAACACTGAGGGAATAGTGTTTAGGGTTGTCATTACCTCCAATTTAAACCACATTTTTTAATCCTTTTTAATATGACTTGGAAGTAAGAAGTTATTCACAAATGTTTTGTGTATATACTTATGTCAGATAGATAAGTATAAGAATGTTTTAGACAAACGTTTTGAAAGGAGATTTATTAAATTAAGATTTGTTTTGAGGCTTAGTCGTTTCTATGGATAAATAAATCTCAAATGGAATTAGTTTTGTTTGTTTGTTTGATAGTTAAATAACCGAGTATCAAATATGGACCCAAAACGTAACTTTGGAAATATCTAGGAGAAACACATGAGTTATATGGCACGGTCATCTCCGATGATGCTGTGAGGACCCGTAAATCCGTACTCCTTGAATAGACACCAATCTCCAGTGATTAATTCAAGATGAACGGAAATACGAATTCTCAGGGGTTAAAAAGAAGAAGAAAAAAGATAGAAGAAGAGAGAAAAGATAGAACAGAACAGAAAGAAAACAACAGAACAATATCAGAATCTCACAATCGCAGCGGAACAACATATAATAGATAAATGAATAATCTTTAAACAAAGAACTATATCAGTTACTACATTACATCACATTACATTACATTATATCATCAGAGTGTACAACTATCAAACAATAACAAACAGCGGAAAAGAAATACTATATAATAGTAATACGCCATGCCATCCATCTTGCCTCCAGCAACTCCTGAATTCCAGAATATCCTGATAACCTGACTCTAGACTGCCCGTATGGAAATTGGTGGGCACCCAGAGTTTAGGAAGGAAAACAATAAACTCCGAGTCAGTCATGTGACTGGTGTGAGAACTCAAAACAGTTTATCTTTAAAACAAAGAATAGGATAATTTTAAAATAGATTCGCAATGCTTTTAAAAATGAGACTACCATAAGGCCTCCCGCACACACACACAATGCAAACGCAGAATCGGAGGAGATTTCTCCTTATGATAGTCAAAGATGCTTGATACGCATTAAAAAGAAACATTTGATATTATTACTAGTGCATCGTGTAGAAAAGATAATTTCGAAAATAAAGATAAAAATCTTAGCCAGCATAGCCATTCCGCACTTATGCCTACTATAGCTACCATGTTCAATAGCAGGTTACCGCCACATTCCATGGCAGGTTATACAAATAAAACCGTACAAGATCGTATTGTTTCTTTGGATTTCCAACAAATGGTCAGGCCAAGGAACTTCCCATTGCCACATGGAAACGCCTCTGGAATGACGTCCCGAGAACCAAACCGGATCTCTGCCAACACAAGGCCGGGTTACCCCTAACTGGGTAACTACTGACACGAATATGTCATCCCGATCGTAACCGATCTACATCCGAGGATCCTCGATTTCCAACAACCACAAAGTAATAAGTTTGCAGCAACAACATAGGTTAAGTATCTAGGCTCCATACCATGATACCACCTCTATCCATAAGGAATGACATACACTAAAGGGCGCTACCCCTAATAACCTTGCTGCATCCTTCCTGTTTTGACCATTTCCGGGGTGTGAGGTCTGACGAAGTCTCGTCCACAAAGCCAAGATTTGGTACAAAGCCATGCTTTGGGTCAACAAATGATCAAAGTAATGATCACAAAGATAAATGATCAAACAAATGATCATATCACAAATGATCAAACAATGATCATTTCACAGCAACACTCAGCATGTCACATTACCAAATTGGGAATATATCGCTGATAACCATCAACTACATAACCTCTGAGCTCGTACATCTCAGAGAAAGGTGTTAAGCTAAAAGAATAAATTCTCCGCCACCAACAGAAATATATTTGAAAGAAATCAGCTTTATATCTCAATTTGTAATGTCAGACATACTATCCATACAAGTCTGTTCCGGGATCGAACAGAACCGAAGGCACTTTCAAAGAAGTTCTTGCAATCCGGATATTCACTAATCACGTCCGGACTTCCCATCACATATGGAATTTCTATACCGAGGCCATTCGGTGCAGAAACATTCGATGGTAATCCTTCCGTTTTGAAAAATAGCCGGTCTTCAACACCGGTCTTCAAAAGCAATTCATAACGACGTATCACATATTCGGAATGGGTTATACGACCCCAAGGTCCTTTCCCGGCTAACCCGAATAGAGAGCGCTTATTCAAAAATAAGTGTGGCATTCAAATTCAAGCAATCACAACAAATACCCATTCAAAGGTAAATATTGATAGTCGGTTATTGAACTATCAATGGATATGCACAACATCACCGGATTCCAAATAATTTTCCAAATTATTTATTTTCCAACAATATCTTTGCAAGATATATAATTTTCACACTTCAACCATTTGAAAACAATTTTCAAATCACTTTTCATCTTTACCACTTTTGAAAACAAATTTCAAATATTTTCCTTACGCGGAAATACTTTCATTTCAACATGGTTCATTTAAACCAATTTAAATAAATCCTTAACGATTTACTTTATATTTACGTTCCAAATTCGTAAATTAATTCCCACACTTCAAAAATAAATCAACGTTTATTTTTAAACAAATTCCCCTTTTCATTTATAAATTCCATAGTGAATTTACATTCCAAAATATTTATGAATATACGATTTCAATTATTCATTTTCAATTTATCTTCAAAAAGATAAATTCTCAAAGCTTTTCATTTCACATTAAAAAAAAAATTTCCATACTTATTTATTAATAAGTAATTCACAAATCTTTTTATTTTCAACATTTGGAAAATATTCAATATACTTAAATCGAAATTAAGTATATATTTCATCCTTTAAGGAAATCATTCTCTTAAACATATTTATTTGGGCCAAAACGAATGCTGCGCAAAACATCGTTACGACAACCCAAAATCACTAGTATAGGGATTCGAAATTAAAATAGATATATAAATCCCAATACTATACAAAACATTTCCTTTCGGAAATCATTTACTATAACAACAGTGTTATAGTCCACCATTTCCTTCTATTTCTCGAAAACGTCTATTTCAACAATGAATGTTGAAATCTATGGTTTCGAATCTTACACATTTTAAAAACATCGTTAGATCGTTTTAATTCTATTTAAAACATCACATCCAAAACATTTTCTTTAACATAATATTCATTATCCAAAAACGTGAATATACTTCGTTAACCAATTTCACTCATTTCTATACATTTTATTTCAAAGGATTATTCACTGTCTAAAACGTGAATATAACTCCATTAATAAGTTACAACAATTTATTTATCAAAATAAGTCGTTTGCAGATTTATAAAACAATGTTTATAAATTCCATTTCTATTTATTTTATAACAACTTCCTTTTATAAATCTCCTTTATTAACCTATCTCAATTTATATCTCAATGATATACTAAAGGTCCATATTATAAGTTAAATGCTTATAATTCATTTGTTTACAAAATCGTTCTTTTTAAGACTTCCCAAATTATAAATCTTATAACTTATAAGATTCATTTATTTACCCAAATCTATTCTTTTAACAACTTTACAAATTTTATAAATCTGCTGCTTATAAAATTCCATTTATAACTTCACCATTTATAATTCTATAAATTTCATTCATTTATGAAATTCATTTACACTTTATTCTAACACTTATAAAAAATCGTTTTATAATTCTAATATTTTAATTTATAAATATCAATTTATAAATCCTTTATATAGATCAATTTATATTATTATTTTAAAACGTCTTTAAACTCCTTTATAATTTTCACCATTTTGATTTATAAAATAATCAAATTTCATAAATCTTGTATTTTAAACTTTTTACATTAAATTCAAAAATCCCAATTTAAACTATTTTATAAAATCATTAGCCCCATATTTTCAAAAATCAACTTTTAACTATATTTCTCAAAGATCATAATTTTTATAACATTAACATTATAACGTTTATTTATTTAAAATGAATCAATTCCAAAAATATTTTATAAACGTATATTTTCAAAAATCACTTTAAAAATCCTTTTAAAATTCCAAAATTGGCCCAATGATGCTACACACCAAATAGTCAATCACGACTACAATGACATCATATATCTGTATATGATAATCAACGAATATCAAAATATCCATAATCAAATAAATACTGTTGAGGAATCCAGTTGGATCCCTCCAATCTGTTTTCCTGCATCCAAAGATGTTAGCACAATACCAATTCCGTTCCAGTACGGAATTATCGCGGTATATGGGATTTATAAAATATTATCAGCTTAATAGACGGCTCAATAGGGTCTCATCCGCTATATAATGCGGGAAATCAACTCCAAGTACATAAATAATACCAATTTCACTGTACTGTGAAATATTCGCGGTATATGTTTTTAATAAATAACCTCCGCTTACTAACGACGTATAATGTCTATTTTAACAATCAACAAATAACAATCCTCATTTCAAACATACATTCAAGAATTTTAAATATAACTGTTTAAAATTAAAATCGAAACCGATTCGATTGAGTGAGAAGTTCTCACCTTGATTTCAATTTCGTTTTCAGCTTTTATTTCGAATAAAATTAAACAGACGTTTAATTTTACCCAAAATTTTTGCTAGCTCCAAACGACTCCAATCCAATTCCATAGCATAGTGCTCGTCCATACGAACCCAACGCAACTTGTTTCGTCCATTTTCGACCTCGTATGAAAAAGATACGATATTACGAAGTTTACACGAATTTATAATTATAAATTTTACAATTTCTTTTTATATTTTCTAACCCTCACTTAATCTCAGCCGTGCATTCCAAGGCCAAGCAAATCAGGCCGTTCTTTCATCATCTTCCTTCTCCCCAGATCGAATGTCGCACGCGAAATACCCATACGCACGCGCCCAATCTCGATGGTCGCACCACCTACCGACGTCTAGATCCCATCAAACTACCACCATTCGAAAGCCCTTCACCCGAGACACCTTCGGCTCCAACATGATGCAACTCGGTCTCCCCAGCGCTTCGTTCTTCGTGCACGAACGCACGACAAACGCGAGCGATTTCAGCGCTCCACACTCCGCAATTTTAGATCTCTACCGTTGGATAGAGAGATATCGATGCTCTCTACATTTTTCTAGTTGGAGGATTCACGAAATTGTTTGTAGATTGGAAGAAAATGGGAGGAGAACGAAGCGAATTCTCAGCCATTAATGAGTTAGGGCCGGCTGTGAACGATTGTGGCTAGGGTTTGGCTAAAAACATATATATATATATATACACGTATATAAACAATATTAAATTCATTTCAAAACGACTTTTTCAAACGAACACCAAATCACACGCGGTGACCGGCATTCCTAGGGTTTAACCCACGTTTCAAACACAATGGAACATGTTTCGGGAGCTAATTCGATCATCTGTGCGAGTTATGGCAATAAACGTTCGATTTTAAATTAAATCGGTTTAAACTAATTTCTAGGCGTTTTGGCTTGCCCTGGACAAACGGTAAATCCGATTGACACGAAATTTGAAACAATACAATAATATCACATTACGGATCCAATGAAACTAGTTTCGTCGAAATCCGAGACTGTTTGAAAAATAGTTATTTTAACTCGCCAAATTAATATTAAAACAATTTCGATGCGTTTCGAGCTGCCACGGTCAAACGAAAACTCTGATTGCTACGAAAATTGAAATCCGATAATAACAAACTATTACGGGTCCAATGGAACTAGTTTCGTCCAATTCTGAGACTGTTCGAAAAATGGCTAATTTCACTAGTCGATTTAAATATTAAAATATTCAATTTTCACAATTTAACTTTTAATTCAATTTTAAAAGTTCTATAACATCGTTCTGACTCCAATATGATAAAATAAAATTTTACAAATCATTTTCGATCATATTTAACCCAAATTTCAATTATTTCTGTAATTTCCAATATTAAATTATCGATCTAATTATCCAATTAAATCCAATTATTCGAAATAAAATTTATTCGACCTATAAATTTCACTTATTAATATTTAAAATTAATTAAATATACGAATTTTAATTAATAGAAATTCTGGGTCGTTACAATCTTGCCCCCTTAATAGAATTTCGTCCTCGAAATTACCAAGTAAGAAAAGTTACAGAATCTATTAACTTTCCAAAAATCCATAGTTAAACTTCTTACAATAACTTTACTAAGTTTTCAAATCATACTTAGTTATCTTTTCAAAAACAACTACTATCGTTTAACTTTCAACTCCAAATCAAATTTTAGTTTTCACAAAATTTTCCAATTTATCTCAAATTTTTCTAACGCCTTAAATTTTCGAAAAATTTCGCCAGAGTCTCCTTTGCGCGGCTCGATCCGAAAAAAAAATGAGAGTATATATATCACAAATATACATCTCATCAAGTGATGAGGCATCCCGCAGGGAAAAAAGTATAAAAGTACGATATTTAATCCGAGATATGTACCTTATATTTTATTAGCGAGCATATACGGCTAATATAGCACGAAAGCGAGCTCCAAATGCGAAGCAAACGCGATCCGCACCTACTAAACACTCAAAAAACAATGAGAAACATGTATATAGACAATAGTATCGATATACAACATATAGCAACATAATAACTATATATGCCAACATAGCAAATGCAGTAAAAGCAATATATTCAATCATCAACCAACTATCATTCAATTAACATCCAACTAATAAATATTTATTGATATTCTCATTAATATTCAATGAAATGGGTTTTCAATTTAATCACATTTGATTCATTAACAGTGGATGTTTTTACTAACATTCATTTTCAATCAGTTTATATTCACTAATTCATATTCAAGTTGGTTCACTTCCAAATCAAATTCAATTCTATTTAAGATTCACTTAACTTCCAATTGGATTTCAATTTCTTTAGATTTCAATTTCATTAACACTTAATGAATTATATACAATTAACTAACAATCATATAACAACCAATGTATATTAATTTCAACCAATTTGCTTTGCTTTACTTTACATTCATTTTGGTTTAACACCTTTACTTTCAATTGGTTTAATTAAATTGATTTTCATTCAATCTTTCAATTTCCAATAACATTAGATTTTAATGAATTAACACTTATATTCATTATTTCATATCAATTATTTACATTAAATTGATTAACATTCAATCCATTCATTCAATTCAATTACAAAAGTTGAATTTCATTACATAACTCAAGTTTATATGCATCACTTCACTTTATTAATTTACTTCGATACCAAAATCAACTTCATTCAACATCTCTTAAGTTATATTCCATTTTAACATTATTTGGTTTTACTTAACTTAAATTCCCACTTATAAATCCAACTCAGATTCCCAATTCTAAAGTAAATTTCCATTTAACTTTAAATTCATTTTTATTTACAACTCATATTCATAAATATATTCATATAGTTTCATTTCTTACATATATAAGTTTATTTCACAATTGTAAATCACATTAATTATAATTTCATTCTTATAATTCTTTTTACTTATACAATAATTCTTTTATTTAGATTATTCAAACATCTTTTAATTTTACTTATATATATATTCTTACATTTTCAACAACCAAACAATCAACTTATATACACTTTAATAATTCTAAAAAAATATTGCTTTATATATAAAATATAATCAAGGTAAAATTATTTCATTTACCCAATTTAAAACAATATCGTGTCGGTTTATCTTGTTTAAGAGTTTAGAAACCCCTATCTACCATAGTTAGCTAGACTACATCGACCGGAATCTATAAACAATCAACCGATAAGTCAACACAATACAAAACAATTTTATATTCACTAACAAATACGCACTCGTAGCTATTATTACACTCAAACTCATTCTAGAGTACTACTGACTCTATCTCTAATGAGTAATACCCAACAGAGCCATGGTTGTCGCTTAACCATATGCTCTGATACCAGATGTGAGGACCCGCAAATCCGTACTCCATGAATAGACACTAATCTCCAGTGATTAACTCAAGATGAACGGAAATACGAATTTTCAGGGTTTAAAAAGAAGAAAAAAAAAGATAGAAGAAGAGAGAAAAGATAGAACAGAACAGAAAGAAAACAACGGAACAATATCAGAATCTCACAATCGCAGCGGAACAACATATAACAGATAAATGAATAATCTTTAAACAAAGAACTATATCAGTTATTACATTACATCACATTACATTACATTATATCATCAGAGTGTACAACTATCAAACAACAAAAAACAGCGGAAAAGAAATACTATATACTAGTAATACGCCATGCCATCCATCTTGCCTCCAGCAACTCCTGAATTCCAGAATATCCTGATAACCTGACTCTAGACTGCCTGTGTGGAAATTGGTGGGCACCCAGAGTTTAGGAAGGAAAACAATAAACTCCGAGTCAGTCATGTGACTGGTGTGAGAACTCAAAACAGTTTATCTTTAAAACAAAGAATAGGATAATTTTAAAATAGATTCGCAATGCTTTTAAAAATGAGACTACCATAAGGCCTCCCGCACACACACACAATGCAAACGCAGAATCGGAGGAGATTTCTCCTTATGATAGTCAAAGATGCTTGATACGCATTAAAAAGAAACATTTGATATTATTACTAGTGCATGGTGTAGAATAAATAATTTCGAAAATAAAGATATAAATCTTAGCCAGCATAGCCATTCCGCACTTATGCCTACTATAGCTACCGTGTTCAATAGTAGGTTACCGCCACATTCCATAGAAAGTTATACAACTAAAACCGTACAAGATCGTATTGTTTTTTTGGATTTCCAACAAATGGTCAGGCCAAGGAACTTCCCATTGCCACATGGAAACGCCTCTGGAATGACGTCCCGAGAACCAAACCGGATCTCTGCCAACACAAGGCCGGGTTACCCCTAACTGGGTAACTACTGACACGAATATGTCATCCCGATCGTAACCGATCTACATCCGAGGATCCTCGATTTCCAACAACCACAAAGTAATAAGTTTGCAGCAACAACATAGGTTAAGTATCTGGGCTCCATACCATGATACCACCTCTATCCATAAGGAATGACATACACTAAAGGGCGCTACCCCTAATAACCTTGCTGCATCCTTCCTGTTTTGACCATTTCCGGGGTGTGAGGTCTGACGAAGTCTCGTCCACAAAGCCAAGCTTTGGTACAAAGCCATGCTTTGGGTCAACAAATGATCAAAGTAATGATCACAAAGATAAATGATCAAACAAATGATCATATCACAAATGATCAAACAATGATCATTTCACAGCAACACTCAGCATGTCACATTACCAAATTGGGAATATATCGCTGATAACCATCAACTACATAACCTCTGAGCTCGTACATCTCAGAGAAAGGTGTTAAGCTAAAAGAATAAATTCTCCGCCACCAACAGAAATATATTTGAAAGAAATCAGCTTTATATCTCAATTTGTAATGTCAGACATACTATCCATACAAGTCTGTTCCGGGATCGAACAGAACCGAAGGCACTTTCAAAGAAGTTCTTGCAATCCGGATATTCACTAATCACGTCCGGACTTCCCATCACATATGGAATTTCTATACCGAGGCCATTCGGTGCAGAAACATTCGATGGTAATCCTTCCGTTTTGAAAAATAGCCGGTCTTCAACACCGGTCTTCAAAAGCAATTCATAACGACGTATCACATATTCGGAATGGGTTATACGACCCCAAGGTCCTTTCCCGGCTAACCCGAATAGAGAGCGCTTATTCAAAAATAAGTGTGGCATTCAAATTCAAGCAATCACAACAAATACCCATTCAAAGGTAAATATTGATAGTCGGTTATTGAACTATCAATGGATATGCACAACATCACCGGATTCCAAATAATTTTCCAAATTATTTATTTTCCAACAATATCTTTGCAAGATATATAATTTTCACACTTCAACCATTTGAAAACAATTTTCAAATCACTTTTCATCTTTACCACTTTTGAAAACAAATTTCAAATATTTTCCTTACGCGGAAATACTTTCATTTCAACATGGTTCATTTAAACCAATTTAAATAAATCCTTAACGATTTACTTTATATTTACGTTCCAAATCCGTAAATTAATTCCCACACTTCAAAAATAAATCAACGTTTATTTTTAAACAAATTCCCCTTTTCATTTATAAATTCCATAGTGAATTTACATTCCAAAATATTTATGAATATACGATTTCAATTATTCATTTTCAATTTATCTTCAAAAAGATAAATTCTCAAAGCTTTTCATTTCACATTAAAAAAAAACATTTCCATACTTATTTATTAATAAGTAATTCACAAATCCTTTTATTTTCAACATTTGGAAAATATTCAATATACTTAAATCGAAATTAAGTATATATTTCATCCTTAAGGAAATCATTCTCTTAAACATATTTATTTGGGCCAAAACGAATGTTGCGCAAAACATCGTTACGACAACCCAAAATCACTAGTATAGGGATTCGAAATTAAAATAGATATATAAATCCCAATGCTATACAAAACATTTCCTTTCGGAAATCATTTACTATAACAACAGTGTTATAGTCCACCATTTCCTTCTATTTCTCGAAAACATCTATTTCAACAATGAATGTTGAAATCTATGGTTTCGCATATTAAACATTTTAAAAACATCGCTAGGTCGTTTTAATTCTATTTAAAACATCACATCCAAAACATTTTCTTTAACATAATATTCATTATCCAAAAACGTGAATATACTTCGTTAACCAATTTCACTCATTTCTATACATTTTATTTCAAAGGATTATTCACTGTCTAAAACGTGAATATAACTCCATTAATAAGTTACAACAATTTACTTATCAAAATAAGTCGTTTGCGGATTTATAAAACAATGTTTATAAATTCCATTTCTATTTATTTTATAACAACTTCCTTTTATAAATCTCCATTATTAACCTATCTCAATTTATATCTCAATGATATACTAAAGGTCCATATTATAAGTTAAATTCTTATAATTTATTTTTTTACAAAATCGTTCTTTTTAAGACTTCCCAAATTATAAATCTTATAACTTATAAGATTCATTTATTTACCCAAATCTATTCTTTTAACAACTTTACAAATTTTATAAATCTGCTGCTTATAAAATTCCATTTATAACTTCACCATTTATAATTCTATAAATTTCATTCATTTATGAAATTCATTTACACTTCATTCTAACACTTATAAAAACTCGTTTTATAATTCCAATATTTTAATTTATAAATATCAATTTATAAATCCTTTATATAAATCAATTTATATTATTATTTTAAAACGTCTTTAAACTCCTTTATAATTTTCACCATTTTGATTTATAAAATAATCAAATTTCATAAATCCTATATTTTAAACTTTTTACATTAAATTCAAAAATCCCAATTTAAACTATTTTATAAAATCATTAGCCCCATATTTTCAAAAATCATCTTTTAACTATATTTCTCAAATATCATAATTTTTATAACATTAACATTATAAATGTCAGAAAGCCCTGTTTGCTTCTAACGGATCGCACCCGCCACTGTTCGTGCCTATTCAACCCACGTCTGCTTCCAAACAGATCTGCATCTGTTCGTATGGCCTGCAACTATCAGAAAGCCCTGTCCAGTTTGCAGTAAAAATACGAGTATCATATTAGACCCAAACCCGAGCCCGAGCCCGAGCCCGAGCCCGGCCCGGCCCGGTTCGGTCAGACGGACGGACAACGGCGGCGGCGAACGCGTGTGTGGTGGTGATGCATGATCTCCCTCCTCACAATGAAGCATACATTTGGGAGCACCAGGCCCCCAACCTCCTCATGAGAAAGCCATATATAAACCAATATAGCTCTCAACAATTTGGCGATGTGGGACTTTGTATATTTCAATTCATTTTATTTGTTAAAGAATTCCAACAATCCCCCACATGAATGATAATATACATATCCCCTACACAAAGCGAAATATCACAGAGTACATATGGAATAATGCTTTATCGTGGATAAGTAGATATTTCACTTTGAACTTTCCCTAGTTAAAACTTATCAGATCTACTTGGCTAATCGGTGAATTATTTCATCTTGAACCGTCGGCCTTTATTGTATATCCAGACAATAAGCTTTACGAAGCATTGATTCCCTTCTCATCCAATCTCTTGGTTGTGTTCATTTTGGTCCTGAACAATTTTTGGTTCTGCGAGTGTTTTAGAGAATAAAAGCCTTTTAATATTCTCATAGAGCCGACCCAGCTCACACTAACATAGGTGATTGCAACCATTAAGAGTATCCTACATATACCCACTTGTTATTTCCAAGATATGGTCATCATTAAAAAACATAGTTTTAACCTTTAAATACTTCTATAGGCATGCATTTATGTTGTGCACCATAGGAATGGAGTTGGACTATATCCACAAAAATGCATTATGTCTTGAGTTATTCAGAACTGGTTTGCCTATTGATCCTAGTCCGTGGGATCTCCAGTCGGTAGGATAGGTTTCCGTATAAGATAACTCTTTGTGGTATAGGCTTTTAAACTCATTCCCCTCGATGCGCAGTCAATTTTCTCTCTTGATAAACCTTTAGTAAATGGATCCGCTAGGTTATCATTTGTTCTCACATAATCTATGGAAATAGTTCCATTTGAGAGTAACTGCCTAACTGTGTTGTGGCGTCGACGAATATGTCGTGACTTTCCATTGTACACAAAGTTGTGCGCTCTGCTTAGCACGGCTTGGTTATCACAGTGTATGCATATGGCCGGTAAAGGTTTAGGCCAAAATGGAATATCTTCTAGAAAGTGACGAAGCCATTCTACTTCTTCGCCTGCTTTATCTAAAGCGATGAACTCCGATTCCATAGTGGATCGAGCTATGCATGTTTGTTTAGTAGATTTCCATGACACTGCTGCCCCTGCTAAGGTAAAGACATAACCACTCGTTGATTTTGATTCCTCTGAATCAGCAATCCAATTTGCATCACTATATCCTTCTAGGACGTAGGATATTTTCCATAACGTAAGGAACAATTTGTGGTATTTTTTAAATATCCAAGCTCTCTCATTAGTGCTTTCCAGTGTTCCTTTCCTGGATTGCTTGTATACCTGCTCAGTCGACTTACTGCATAAGCTATATCTGGTCTTGTGCAATTCATGAGATACATGAGACATCCTATTACCCGAGAATATTCCAGTTGCATTACACTCTCATTGGTGTTTTTATGCAGTACTTTTGATGGATTAAAGGGTGTATTTACTCCTTTAATTCCAAAATTTTGAAATCTTTCAATCACTTTTTCTACATAATGTGATTGAGATAACTCAATTCCATTAGGTGATCTTATTATTTTTATTCCCAAAATAACATCTGCAACACCCAAGTCTTTCATGTCGAAATTGTTGATCAATATTTTCTTTATGGTCTCAATTACCTGAGTATTTGGACCGAGTATTAGCATATCGTCCACATACAGAAAGATCATTACATATGATTGTCCAAGTTGTTTATAATAAACATATTTGTCACATTCATTTATACGAAAACCATTTCTCATCATGACACTATCAAATTTTGCGTGCCATCGCTTTGGAGCTTGTTTTAGTCCGTATAATGATTTGACTAATCTACTGACTTTGTTTTCATTTCCTTTGGAAATAATCCCTCAGGTTGCTCCATGTAAATTTCCTCATCGAGATTTCCATTTAAGAATGCTGTTTTTACATCCATTTGATGAATCTAGATTATAGATGGATGCAATGGCTATTAACATTCTTATAGAGGTTATTCGTATTATCGGCGAATATGTATCAAAAAAGTCTACTCCTTCTTTTTGACGATATCATTTGGCTACTAATCTGGCTTTATACTTGTCGATAGAGCCATCTGCTTTCATTTTCTTCTTGAAAATCGATTTGCAGCCAATTGGTTTTTATTCCTGGTGGAATATCAACAATTTCCCAAGTTTTATTACTTAGAATTGAATCAATCTCACTTTGGATTGCTTCTTTCCAACATGAGGATTCAGAAGATGACATTGCTTCCTTTTACGTTTGAGGTTCGTGCTCTAATACATATGTAAAAAAGTCCGAACCAAATGTTTTGGAAGTTCTAGCCCTTACGCTTCTTCTTGGTTCAGCATCCTCAATTTCATGATGAGTTTCATCTTTATGTGAATTGTTTGATTCTTCCCTTGTCCTTTTTGGGACATTATTTCCTTCATTCCTTTTGTGTGGAAATACTCAAAGAATGAGGCATCTCTTGATTCCATGATTGTATTTACATGAATATCAGTTATGTCAGACTTGAATACCAAAAATCTGTAGGCACTACTATTTTGGGCTGGCCCAAGATAATAACAATCTACTGTTTTTGGTCCAAGTTTGACTCTCTTGGGAGGGGGAACTGGAAATTTTGCCAAGCACCCCCACACTTTGAGGTATTTAAAGCTTGGTTCGTGTCCTTTCCATATCTCATATGGAATTTTTCCTGTTTTATTGTGAGGAACCTTATTTAATATATGATTAGACATATTTATGGCTTCCCCCCACAAGTTCGTCGGTAGACCAGAAGTTAAAAGCATTGCATTAATCATATCTTTTAACATTCTATTCTTCTTCTCGGCTACACCATTTTGTTGTGGTGAATATGGAGCTGTTGTTTGATGAATTATTCCATTTTCTTCACAGAATTGTTCAAATGGTGATTCATATTCTCCACCTCGATCAGATCTTAGTGTCTTGATCTTTTTATTTAACTGATTTTCTACCTCAGCCTTGTATTTTATAAACGCTGTTATTGCTTCATCTTTACTATTTAAAGATATACATAGCAATATCGCGTATAATCGTCAATAAAAGTAATGAAATACTTTTTCCCACCTCTTGTAGGTAGTGATTTAAAATCACATAAATCTGTATGTACCAAACCTAATGGTTCGGTGCTTCTGTTAACAGATTTAAATGGTTGTTTGACCATTTTTGCTTCTACACATGTCTCACATTTGTAGTTCTTATCTACTTGGAATTTTGGAATTAATCCCAAGTTTGATAATGTTTTCATTTTGCGGAAATTTATGTGTCCCTATCTATCATGCCATAGTAAAATTTCGTGCTCAAGCAAATAAGAAACTTCAATTTTATTAATAGCATAATCAGAATACATATTTTTGTTGCCGACAACGACTACATTTACCTTAAATAGGCCATTACATAAATATCCCCTTCCTATATACATTCCAGCTTTGGACAGAACCATCTTGTCTGACTCGCTTCTTTGATAGGACTGCACCAGAGATGAGATTCTTGCGTATGTCGGGAACGTGGAGCACGTCATTCAACTTAACAGTTTTTCCAGAAGTAAACTTGAGGATTACTGTGCCACTGCCTTCGATCATGGAAACTGCAGAATTACCCATGTAGATTTTTTCTTCGTGATCGAATTTCTGATATGTAGAAAACATGGATATGTCAGAACAAACATGACGAGTAGCGCCTGTATCTACCCACCATTGGTTAGGATTCTAAACCAGATTGCATTTAGATACAACTGCCGAGAAGTTGGACTCATCCACTTCCATGTTGTCTACTATATTTGCCTCTTTGTTGCGGTCCTTTTTGAGTCTACAATCTCTAGCGGCATGTCCAACTTTTCCACAAACCTAACATTCACCATTAAACTTTTTGGTTCGTCTGTTGTCTTTTGGTTTGTTGTTTGAAGCTTTCCTTTTCTTCTGGTAATTCTTCTTTTTGTTTTTGGTCTTTGAATCTTCAGCCACAAATGCCTCCTCCCTTTGTTTTGCAATTCCACGGTTATCTGCCTCAATTTTCAATCGGACTATGAGATCCTGCAAAGAGATTTCCTTCTTTTTATGCTTCAGATAATTGCGGTAATCTCTCCACGACGGCGGCAGTTTTTCCGTGATGGCTTCAACCAAAAACGATTCTCCAACCTTATGACCTTCCGCCTCGAGTTCATGAATGATGATTTGCAGTTCATGCAGTTGAGCAGTCACCGGTTTGGAGTCAACCATCTTGTAGTCCATAAATTTGTCTATAATGAATTTCTTAAGACTGATATTCTGCGTCTTATACTTCGTGGCAAGTGCATTCCAGGGTGCTTTTGCTGTCTTTAGAGGCTGATATACTTTGTATAGCACCTTGTCGAGACAATTCAGAATATAGTTTCTGCATAGAAAATCGGAATGCTTCCACATATCGATATCGGATTCCTTGCCTGGTACAGGAATTAGTTCCTCCTCCTCGAGATACCTTTGCAGGCCGAGTGTGGTGAGATAAAATAACATTTGATTCTGCCACGTTAGAAAATCGTCACCATCTCCTTTAAAAGGATCGGGCGTGTTGTGTGTAGTAGCCTTTGTTGAGAGCTCTACTGTTGCCATCTCTGTTTTAGCAAAAACAGAAAAATTCTTAAGATGTTATTTGGCTAGTGTAGCAAGTAACTATACACTCGTCGCACAAGTTTGTCAGTTAGAATTCCACTATGCTGGAATTCTGTATTAGATAATTGCAACTATAAGTTACGTTGTAAATAAATTACAACAACAACGTTATACTATTTATAGAAACAACACAACGTATAAACGAAAGATTATAGAATAAACTAGAATCTAACCGGATATCGTCTGAGGCTTGTCGTAACAATTTCCTTAAGAATTTTATTTCAAAATTCCCCCAAGATACAACAGACGTATTCTGCTCGAGATTGTAGTGAGTATATCACTCTGCGATTTACAGTACAGCAGTAAAAGAGAAGAAGAAGATTCAGATTTCTAAAAATGAGTGAGGAAAGTGATCAGTTTTCCTTCTTATTTATAGTTGGTCCGTATCTCTTCCGAACGGTCGCGTCTGCACTGGTTCGCTCAAACAGTTGCGTCTGTACCTCTTCGTACAGTCACATCTGTTTTTCTTCCTTCGCTGCCCTTTAACGGGTCGCACCCGTCTACTATTCGCTTCTGTTTGCCCGCGCCACTTCAGTCGGGTCGCACCCGCTCATGCTGCATCCATTCGCCCGCGTCTGCTTCAGTCGAGTCACACCCGCCTGTGTTCGGCCGTACCTGTTTGCTTCTAACGGATCGCACCCACCACTGTTCGTGCCTATTCAACCTGCGTCCGCTTCCGAACAGATCCACATCTGTTCGTATGGCCTGAAACTGTCAGAAAGCCCGGTCCAATTTGCAGTAAAAATACGAGTATCATATTAAACCCAAACCCGAGCCCGGCCCGGCCCGGTTCGGTCGGACGGACGGACGGCGGTGGCGGCGCGCGCGTGTGGTGGTGATGCATGATCTCCCTCCTCACAATGAAGCATACATTTGGGAACCCCAGTCCCCCAACCTCCTCATGAGAAAGCCATATATAAACCAATATAGCTCTCAACAATTTGGCGATGTGGGACCTTGTATATTTCAATTCATTTTATTTGTTAAGGAATTCCAACAATATCTGAATTGTAATATGCTTTTATTCCAGGAAGAAATATAGCAAAAAATGTACTACTGGCTCATGACATGATCAGAAATTTTAACAAAAGAGGCATTAAGAAGTTTTGCATTAAGGTTGACTAGTAGAAGACATATGATAAAATTAACAAAAAAATTATCTATCACATGATGAAAAGAATGGGATTTCTAGAAAAGATTGTGAAGCTCATATATAATTGCATATCTACTCCTGCATATTTTAATACTTATTAATAAGGTTCCAAGGGGTTTTATCACGTCTACAAGAGGCATTAGACGAGGGGACCCACTGTCCCCATATTTATTCAGCATAGCAATGGAATACCCGTCTTTAAGTATTGACAAGTGGCAAGAAGAAAGGAGATCACAACAACTAACAAAATGCAGTCTAGTATTTCACTTCTATTGTATGCATATGTTGTTATATTGTTTGCCACATCAGATACTACAAGTGCTAAAACTGTTAAATATATTGCAACAAAATGGAAGATTATGATGGATTACATATCAATTAAATAAAGAGAAAAGTCAATTTCAGGACTAGTTGCCATAATAGAAGCTACATATTAGGTATTCCACAAATGAGGAAGGGACTCTGGCCATCAAGCATTTAGGAGTACTAATTTCATCTAACTATCTACATTACTTAGAATGTACCGGTCTATTTCAAAAGGCAATGGACATATTTGATAATTGGAAAACATCTTATGGCAGGTGGAGAAGAATTAATACATACTGTGATAACACTGATGATGGTGTATTAGTTGTTGTTATACCATATTTGTTAGAATCATGCTAGTCGGAAGCGGGTTGTTTTGGAACTGGGCCAGTCGAAAGCAGGGTTAAATTTCAAAAAAAATCCTTTTGAATCTTTATTGGCCTATGTAGTCAAAATTCATTTATAACTTCTTTAAATTTTCTTTTAAATAAAATGTTCATCTTATTCTAATTATATAAAATTAATCTGATTTAATTTCAAATTGTTTGTTTTATTATTTTTATTTATTTGATGGACGCATCAAATGTGCTTATATGTAAATTTGTAAGCGTTACATATAGAGTTTGTGCATAGGAAATGTGAAATTTTTAGATGTTGAGTTTTACACCACAACGGTCACATATCCCCTGCATATATGCCTTTGTCATGCAAAGTAAAAGGCTTATTTTTTGATTTGTTTACATGCGTATATGTATATAGATGTAAATATATGTATGAAAGCTATAAAGGGCAAACTAAAATTGGCTTTAATTAAAAAGGTAGTTCAAGCATCATTACATTTCTTTTAAAGCTAATTTTGTAAACTTTAAAAGTTATATACATACGCACACATATTCACATACATACATATATGTATACAAATTAAATTAATAATCTGAAACAAAACAACACAAAATTATACTTAACTAATTTGCAATCAAAAACCATAATTTCAAAACAAAATAGCTTGTTATATGTCCAAACATTAATTTAAGAAACAAATCAAGGGAAATTTAAGGGTTTCTCTTTTTTCTTTTTCTTTTTCTTTTTAAAACAACATACAAAATTTAAATTCAATTAATTTACAGGTAAACAATACTCAAAATATTTCAATAGATTTACAAAACATCCTTCAATCCATAATTTTGTAATATGTAATATGATCCATTTATATAATGATTCCAAATTTTTATTCAAACAACGTTTTTTTGAATTAAAAAGATTAGTCGAATTAGGCATATATGAATTCATGACAATCAGATCTAGATCTAAATTACGTGTATACATGATGATCAAACAAAAAAGAGAAGAAGAGAATCTATGATTAATATTATTAATATCCTATGGGAATAGATAAATGGGAAATCGAATTCAATATAATAACAAAATAAATAATTCAAAAGTAGAACTTTAATAATCTTACATAATCCAAAACAATATAAGGAGAAGAAATAGAAGATGTGGAGAATTATAGGCATGTGAGTATGATAATTATATATATATATATATATATATATATATATATATAAATAAAAAAATTACCTTTCAGATGGAGCCTAGAGAATGCACATTGAATGAAGAAGAAATTCTTAAATTCTACAAACTGATCTCGAGATATGTAATTATCTAGAGACAACCATCTTTTTCTCTTTTGTTTTGTTTTGAAATTTTTAGAATCTTATTGTAACATCCCCTACTTGGAGGCCCAAAACTAACGGCCATGGATGCTACAGTCATCCATAGTTATTAATCTTGGACGGCTAAATACGGTAATGTTAAATATATTGATACACAGAAACACATGAATATGGAAAAAATGTAAAACATCAAAACAATTCCACATTCCATTTCAAACCATTTTTAGTTCATTACATTAGCCCAATACACAAACCACGTTTGGATAAAATATAATTAATATAACATACGCCAAGAGCGACATATGAAGATGCCCCCTTGGTTGATTGGAGTATAATATAGGCAAGTAAGCAACTTTGCCATAACAATCAACAATACACATTGGAAACAAAAAGAACTCTTATTTACTAGCTTGCCTCCTACATGCCTCCGGAAGCTTAATTCGTCTAAAAAGAAAACCCGAAAACCTTAACCCTCAAACTACTGAAAACCAATTGAGCACCTGAGAGTTTAAGGGAAAAACAAAAAACTCGAGTCAGACATAAAGCTTGGTATGAATAATAATCTACCATCTCAAACCATTTAGATATCTAGTGAGACCACACCGCTTAGCGGAACTGGTTTTTCCCTCACTAGTTTCCTATAAACTTTATAAAACCATATACTATGCTCCTACATCCATAATGGTTAAAAAGTTTCAAAAATATATGAGGATATGCAAACAAGCAAACTAATTTTAGATTACCCATCCCCATTCATTCTGACCATCTGTCTTATTTATAGTTTCTAAGGTCACTATTAAACTGTTAGTTTTCATTGGCTTACTAACAACCTGTTTAGTGTATATAGACTCCCTGCCCGATTTCATTGTTTTCATGGGATCACTAAGAACCTATTGGTCCCTGCCAATATCTTTACCATTTCATGGGTTCTCCCTGAACCTATTGGCCACTCCAATATCTTTCCTCCTATCCTAGTTTTGATGGGTTGACTAAGAACCTATTGACTTTTGTCAATATCTTAATCCAGATATAGTTTTCATGGGTTCACTACAAACCTATTGGCCCCTGCCAATATCAAATCATAGTTTTCATGGGATCACTATGAACTTATCTTCTTGACATCTTCGTTTATACATAGTTTTCATGGGCTTACTATGAACTATTGTCCCTTGCCAATATCTTTTCTTATACACAGTTTTCATGGGCTTACTTTGAACCTATTGGCCCCTTCCAATATCTTAAATTAATATCTTAGCATTCTTAATTTATATTTACTACTGGGTCAACCTAGCTGGTTAATTTTCCTTTTGCCAAAGTACTGTTATGAGTCCATTACAATGTGAATAAATATATGAAGAAGCAATCATAACAACATAATAATACTAATACTTGTGGTTTAATATCCTTGAAATCTTTTTATATAAAACTTGGTTAATCCCTTTAACTTGTTAATCAAGGAAAACTTCTTCACAAACTCCATTTCAAAACTCTTTATTTATGTCATGGTTTTCCTTTAAAATGAAATTGGGTTAATTGTTTTAAAACCTTAAAACATCACTTTCGAAACCCTAGTTAACCTCCTTCGAAAGCATAGAAAACTTCTTTTCAAAACACTAAGTATATACCTTTCGAAGCTCTTTAAATCATCTCTTTCGAAACCAAATATACCTTTCAAAAGTACTAAAACATTACGTAAATATCCTTAGAAACACAGCTTTGAATGAAATTACCCCTTTCGAAACCATTGGGTTTACCCTTACAACATCTTTTGGGTCAAAGTGAATATATACGAAAGTATCTCTTTCGAATCCTTTTATCTTTATAAAAATGTTTGGGGAAATTTGAGGACTTTGGAACCATCTTTTCGAAAGCTTCAAAACACTTAAGTAAAACATTGAAGGTTAGCATCAAACCCCCTTTTCGAAGCCATTTCCTTCGAAACCCTTGAACCCCTTTCGAAAGCTTTTAGGAAGTGGCTTAGTATAAGTTTGAAAACAAAGACTACCCTTCGAAAGCATTGATGGCTTCAATACACTCGAAAGGTAAAAGAATGATACGACTAGGTCGGAACCACCATTTTCGAAAGCACATTTTTATAAACAAAGGGATCTCATCTGAAAGCCCTATTTTTAATCAAAGAAACGCAGCAACAGGTTCGAATGTAACAGAGTATCGACTTGGTCGAAAGCACCCTTCAAAAATGAGGCAGATGCATATCTTTTAAAAGTAAACAATGGTTTTAACTTTATCAAAAGCAATGCTTTCGACACCTTGCCTTCCGCCCTTCCCCAATCCACTTCATACCAATCTCATTGATACCATGTGTATTTGTTTCAACTTTGGTTTTGACCGAGTCGAAGCAGAGACATTGGAGTCGAAAGGTACTTCCAAAAGGAGCAGAATCAACATTTTCTTGAAAAGCTCAATTAGAGCTACTTTTAATAACGACTTTATAACTAACCTGCCTTTTAGTATTCCTTTGCTTGGTTGCCTTATAATTTTTCGAATTCTTTACAATATAATTGCCTCTTATTCTCAGATCTAAATCAATGAAAATTTCATAATTAAGCCCTTCCATTAAGCAAAACCAGTTATGCAAATAGGTCCTCCTTCTAAAATAATTTATTTTCCATAGTAAATCTCTTAGGAAAAATCCCCAAAAAATTAAAGAAATTCACTTTCATCATGTTATCTAGCATACAAAAATTTTAGACCAAATTTCTTCCTGAAATAATCAAAACTAAATTTAAACCCAATTTTACAATGTTTTCCTTTGAAAATTCGTATTAAATTTATTATAGTTTGGAAAATTATAAAAATTGAAACCCAACTCTAAAATCATAATTCACATAGCATATAATTTTTCTAGGCATTTAAAATTATTTACATTTGGATTTACCCTGAAAACGTACAAAATCCATATTAAACAATTTGATTTAAACAAACATGTTATAAATCCGTGCATATCATCACCCAAACAGCATTAAAACGAATCTAATCTTAAATCCAAAAACATATGATTGTAGAACAAAATAGAGATGGTATAAATTATTCTTCACTATGAATATGGTAAGGAATTTGAAATTTTTGAAGACTAATTCCCCTAGCTTTGATCCTTTGCTTTGATTTAATTTTCTCTTCTTTTCTTCCTTGTAATTAGATTTATGTTTGTATTGACTTGAGAAAATGAAGTGTACATGAATGGGCAAACAAAACATGTATACTGTGAATAGAGAGTGGTGCGGCTATTTACTAGTATTCCTATGTTTTGATTAATAACATAAAAGCCATTTTTAAGCCCATTTAGTTCATTAAGCACGGCCCTATAATTTTTTTTATTCAAAACTCAATCTCCTTATCTTTCTTATTCTTACATTATTCTATTTAATTTATCTAATTAAATCTTCTGAATAATGTTATCAACAATTATGGATGTTACATGCTCCTTCCTTAAAGAATTTCATCCTTGAAATTCAATAAGGACTAATACTAAACATAGCAATCATCTGTAACAGCTCCTAATAACCATACTAGCCTACCTGACTAGCAACTATCTATATAAATCTAATATAGACTTAGCCTCAAAACGAATCAGGATAAGTATCTCTAATCTTGTCTCCTGACTCCCAAGTACAGTCCTCGTTGTCGCTCCATTGAACTTTCACCGACCTAACTGTCTTGTTCCTCAATATTTTTCCATCTCGCGCTACAACCTGAACTGGTCGTCTAAAAAAATTCAAATTAGGATCTACCATCAAATCTTCCAACTCTGTCGAAGGAATATAAGTCTCTGGATCATGCACATACTTGCGAAGATGAGACACATAAAATACATTATGGACACCTACCAAACTGTTCGGCAACTCTACTCTGTATGCAAGCTTTCCAATCCTCTCTATAATCTAGAATGGACTAACATACCATGGTGCTAGTTTCCCTGACTTTCCAAATTGCACCACGCCCTTCATTGGTGATACCTTAATGAAAATCTTATCTCCAACTGAGAATTCTATGTCTTTATGCCTCATATTTGCATAACTCTTCCATCTAGACGAAGCTTCCTTTATCCTTTCTCGGATCAACTCAATCATCTCTAATGCCTCTCTAACCAAATCTAGACCTAAGACTAATCTGTCTCCAGTCTCCAACCAACATGCCGGTGATTTACATGGCCTTTCATACAAAGCTTCAAAAGGTGTCATTCCTATAATAGTTTGATAACTATTGTTATAGAAAAATTCAACCAAATGTAGGTGATCTTCCCAAGATCCACCAATGTCCAATACACAAGCTCTCAGTAGATCTTCGAGTACCTTGTTGACTCTCTCTATCTGTCCATCTATCTGAGGGTGATATTCAATACTCATATTAAACTTGGCACCCAACACTTCCTGTAAACTCTTCCAGAATTCGCTAGTGAAAAAAGCATCTTTGTCAGTGATTATACTTCTAGGAACTCCATGTATTCTAACTATGTTCTTGTCGAACAACTTAGCTAAAACAGGTGCCATCCTGGTTGACTTAACTGGAATGAAATGGGACTCTTGATCAATCTGTCCACTATAACCCATATACTTTCATTTCCTCTATTTGACCTTGGCAACCTATCTATAAAATCCATAGATATCGAAGCTCATTTCCAAACTGGAATCTCTAAAGGCTGAAGCAACCCACTCGGCTTCTGATGTTCGACTTTCACTTGTTGGCAGTTTGTACACTGCCTAACTCACAAGCCAACATCCCTCTTCATACCTTCCCAATAGACTCCTCTTCATATCCTGATACATCTTGGTCCCTCCAAGATGAATCATAAACTTGGACCAATGACATACTCCAAGAACTTCATTCCTCAAGTCTTCTACATTCGAAACACACAATGGTCCGTTCTTTCTCAACCATCCTCTTTGGTCAAGACTAAATTCCTTTGGATCGTTGATCTCAATTCCAATCTCAAGCCTTTTGATCATCTTGGCCAATACTGGATCCTCCCTCTGCTTAGAAGCAATCCTCTCGATCAACACTGGTCAAGCTTCTAAACAAGACAATATGGCGGTAGTCTGACTAGAACTAGTAGTCGATCTGTAACGACCCAGAATTTCTGTCATTTGAAATTTGTATATTTAAATTGATTTTTTAATATTAAAAAGTAAAATTTGTAAGTCGAATAAATTTATTTCGAATATCTGGATTTAGTTGGATAATTAAATCGATAATTTAATATTGAAATTATAGAAATAATTGGAAATTGGGTTTAATGTGATTAAAATTTATTTGTAAAGTTGTATTTAATCATATTGGAGTTAGAATGATGTTATAGAACCTTTAAAATTGAATTTAAAGTTAATTTGTGAAAACTGAATATTTTAATATTTAATTGACGAGTAAAAATAGCCATTTTTCAAACAGTCTTGGATTTCGATGAAACTAGTTTCATCGAATCCGTAATGTTATATTATTGTATGATTTCAAATTTCGTGTCAATCGGACTTACGATTTGTCCGGGGCAAGCTAAAACGCGTAGAAATCGATTCGAGTGGATTTTGAATTTAAATAGTCGATTCAAAAACTTATCTTCCAAATATGATCGAATTGGCTCCCGACATATATTCCATTGCGTTCGGAATGGGGGTAAAACATTATAAATGCCAGGCGACATGCTTCGTTTGGAGTTCGGAAAAATTTCGGGTGAATAGTGTCGCGTAAATTTCTATATAAGGACCTCACTATTTTCTAAATTGCAAAATATTAGGGTTTCCAACCCTAGCCGCCGGCCTATATTCAATGGCCGATAGTTTTTGTTTCTTCTCCTCTTAATCTCTTTCAATTCGTGAAAAATTAAGAAAAACTTCCAACCACAACATTGAAGAGCCAAGTGAGATCTTCAGATCTATACGGTGATGATGAATTTTCGAGCAAGGATGTAGCGGGAAATCGAGCTGGAAGGCAACACGTTTTTCCACGCGAGATGGAGGCCGAGCTTTCCGTTCTCGTCAGCGATGGTGGAGCTCATGTTGGCGTTTCGAGTGGTGGTACTTGATCGGCGTGAAGTTGAGCGGAGTGCGTGGATAATTGGGTGTATAGCGGCGGCCGAATGGGTTAGAACGTGCGCGTTATTTTACTTAAGGGGGGAAGAAGAAGACCACGGCCACGATCTCATCAAAAGGAAACGAACGGCCTGGATGTTTTAGGGTTAGAAAATAATAAGGAAAATTGTAAATTTAATTATATTATGATTCGTTCGAACTTTGAAATATTATAACTTGTTCATACGAGGTCGAAAACGCACGAAACAAATTGCGTTGGATTCGTTTTGTCGAATACTACGCGATGGGACTGGATTGGAGTTGATTAGAGCTAGTAGAAATTTTGGGTATGTTTAATTTTATTCAAAATAAAACACTGAAACTGTTATTGAAAGCAAGGTGAGAAACTTCTTACTCAATCGAAATTTTTCGATTTAAATTTTAAATAGTTAGATTTAAAATTGCTTGATTGTATGTTTGGATGATAAATTATTATCTATTGTTTTAAAATAGACCTTATACGCCATATATTAAGTGGATGTTATTTATTAAACACATATACCGCGATATTCCATCTTGAAGTGGAATTGGTATTATATATGTACTTGGAGTTGATTTTCTCGGATTAAATAGCGGATGAGACCCTATTGCGCCGCATAATAGCGGATAATATTTTATATAAAACCATGTACCGCGATATCCCGTATTGAAACGGGATTGGTATTGTGCTAACATCTGTGGATGCAGGGAAACAGGTTGGAGGGATCAAACTGGATTCCTCACCCGTATTGACTTATTTACAGATATTGTGATATATTCTGTTATCATATGATATATGATGTTTTGGATGCCGTGATTGTTATATTTAGTGCTGTTGCAGCATTGGGCCTATTTTGGAAAATTAAAAGTGTTAAAGTGATGATTTTCAAATTTAAAAGGATTTTTAAAGTGATTTTTGAAAGTATACATTTTATTGAATTTCGGAATTGATTCATTTTTAATAAATATACGTTATAATTTTAACGTTATAAAGATTATGATTTTTGAGAAATATAGTTGAAAATTGATTTTTTAAATATGGAGTTAATGACTTTATAAAATAGTTTAAATTGGGATTTTTGAATTATTATAAACGGTTTATATAAAAGATTTATAAAATTGATATTTATAAATTAAAAATATTGGAATTATAAAACGAGTTTTTATAAGTGTTGAAATGAAGTATAAATGGATTTCATAAGTGAATGAAATTTATAGATTTATAAATTGTGAAGTTATAAAACGAATAGATTTTGTAAAATAAAAGATTTATAAGTAATTAACTTATAAATTGGATTTTGGCATTTAAATGAGATAAAAATAGAATTTGTTAATTAAGGGGTTTTATAAGTTGAAGTTGTTATATATATAAATGTGAATTTATAAACATTGTTTTATAAATCCGAAATCGACAAATTTTGATAAGTTAATTATTATAGCTTATTAAAGGAAATATATTCACGATTTTGGACAGTGGATGATCCTTTAAATTAAATACGTAGAAGTGTTGAATTTGGTAAACGATTTATATTCACGTTTTTGGACGGTGAATAATATATTAAAGAAATGTTTTGGGGAAGTGATATTTTAAATAGAATTAAAATGATTTAAAGGTGTTTTTAAAATGCATTGACTATCGAAACTATAGATTTCAACATTCATTGTTGAAATAGACGTTTTCCAGAAATAAAAGGAAATGGTGGACTATAGCACTGTTGTTATAGTAAATGATTTTCGAAAGGAAATGTTTTATATAGTATTGGGATTTATATATCTATCTTAATTTCAAATCCCTATACTAGTGATTTTGGGTTGCCGTAACGATGTTTTACGCAACATTCGTTTTGACTCAAATGGATGTGTTTAAGAGAATGTTTTCCCTAAAAGAATAAAATATATACTTAATCGTGTTTTAAGTATATTGGATATTTTCTAAGTATTTAAAATAAATATATTTTTGAATTACTTATTGTTAAATAAGTATTTGGAAATGTTTTCCAATGTAGAAATTGAAAGGGTTTAGAGAATATGTCTTTTTTAAAGATAAATTGAAGTGAATATTTGGCAAGTTATTTAAATTATGGAAGATTTATAAAAAAGGGCCTAGTGATTGTTATGGTGCCGGATATTTGTTTGTTGGCCTTGATAGTTAAATAACCGACTATCAATATTTACCTTTAAATGGGTATTTTTGTGATTTGCTTAAATTTGAATGCTACACTTATTTTGAAAATAAGCGCTCGCTATTCGGTTTAGCCGGGAGAGGACCTTGAGTCATAAATCCCGTTCCGAATAGTGATATGTCGTAATGGACAGCATTTGAAGACCGGTGTTGTAGACCAGATATTTTCGAAAACGGAAGGATTACCGTCGAATGTTTCTGCATCGGCTGATCTTCGATATAGAGATTTTATCATCCTTTGTGATGGGAAGTCCGGTCCTGATTAGTGAATATCCGGATTGCAAGTTTGGAAGTGCCTTCGGTTACGTTTGATCCCGGAACAGACTTGTATGGATGTATATCTGACATTACAATTTGATATGTAAAGCTGGTTTCTATCAAATATATTTCTGTTGGTGGCGGAGAATTTATTCTCTTAGCTTAACACCCTTCTCTGAGACGTACGAGCTCAGAGGTTATGTAGTTGATGGTTACTAGTGATATATTCCCAAATTGGTAATGTGGCATACGAAGTGCTGTTGAGCATTTGTTGATCAAAGCGTGACTTTTGTATAAAGCGCAGCTTTGTGGACGAGACTTCGTCGGACCTCACACCTCGGTAATTATCAAAACAGGAAAGATGCGGCAAGGTTATTGGGGGATAGCGCCCCCTTAGTGTATGTCATTCCTTCTGGATAGAGGTGGTACTATGGTATGGAGCCCTGATACTTAACCTATGTTGTTGCTGCAAACTTATTATTTTGTGGTTGTTGGTGAATCCCGGGATTTAGGTCGGTTACGACCTGGGATGGCATATTCGTGTCAGTTGTTACCCTGCTAGGGGTAACCCGGCCTTGTGTTGGCAGAGATCCGGTTAGGTTCTCGGGGCATCTTTCCAGAGGCGTACCCATGTGGCAATGGGAAGTTCCTTGGCCTGACCATTTGTAGGAAATCCAAAGAAACAATACGAACCCTTTACGATTGCAATTTTATAACCTGCCTCCTCAGGAGGTAGCTATAGCAGGCATAATATAATGGTACCTATGCTGGTTAAGATTTATATTCTACTTTCGAAATAATTTTTCACATTTTGCACTTATAGTAATAATATCAAAGAAAATTCTCTGCGTAGTAAGCATCTTTGACTATCATAAGGAGAAATCTCCTCCAAGTTCTGCGTTTGCATTGTGTGTGTGGCGGGAGGCCTTATGGTAGTTACATTTTCTAAAAGCATTGCGAATTGACTTTAAAAATATTTCTTTGTTTGTTTTAAAGAATAATTGTTTTAAGTTCTCTCTATTTTAAAAATATTTCTTTGTTGGTATTTTTTTAAAGATAAACTGTTTTAAGTTCTCATACCAGTCCCATGACTGACTTGGAGTTTATTGCTCCCTTCCTAAACTCTGGGTGCCCACCAATTTCCACATGGGCAGTCTAGAGTTAGGTTATCAGGTCATTCTGGAATTCAGGAGTTGCTGTGGAGATCAAAAGCAAGCTGGATGGCATGGCGTATCAACTAGTATATAGTATTTCTTTTCTGCTGTTTGTTGTTGTAAACTCTGATAATGTAATGTAATGTGATGTAATGTAATAACTGATATGATTCTTCGTTTTAAAGATTATTCATTGATATATTATATGTTGTTTCGCTGCGATTGTGAGATTCTGATATTGTTTCTATTGTTTTTCTTTCTTCTTCTATCTACAACCTCTTCTTTAACCCTAACGGTACGATTTTCCGGCCTTCGATTGCTCGGCTGTTGATACAGTGGATGTATTAATGTTGACTTTCATGAGTCGAAAATCCTTATCTTCACATTTGGTATTAGAGCTCTTGGTTAAGCGACAACCTTGGCTCTGTTGGGTGTTACTCATTAGAGATAGAGTCAGTAGTACTTTAGAATGAGTGTGAGTGTAATAATAGACATGAGCGCGTATTTGTTAGTGAATATAAAATTGTTTTATATTGTGGTGATTGGTTTGTGGAGTGGTATATGGATTCTGGTCGGTATAGTCTGTACAACTCTGTCGATAGGAATATCTAAACACTTGTACAAAACAATTCGACACGATATTGTTTTAAAATAGGGTAAATGAAATAATTTTACCCAAAACTATTTTCGTAGATAAAGAAAATAATCTTTGTAAATTATTACAGTATATGGTTGCTTGATTGTTAGGAAGTGATAATATTATTATCATTTGAGTAGGAAATTGAGATCGTAACTCCAAAGTTAAGAAATAAATTCACATACAAATGGAATTTATGAATATGAATTGTAAATGTGATTTATAATTTGAAGTAAAAATTTTTTCCAGAGAAGTGTTTGGAAATGTTTTGAAAAGAATTTGAAAATTTTGAAGATTTGGAAAGTTTAAATCCCTTTTGATGTTGAAAATGAATTTCAAAGGATTTGGAAAAGTGTTTTGAAGGGATGAAAGCTCTAAACTCTTTCTGGTCGCTGGAAAATAATTCCGATGATGATCGTGACATCATTGGTGTTCATTTTCGAGTTTCCAAAAGAGGGATTGCTGCCAAGTTGTTTGGAAAAATTTGGGTTTAGGTTTTGAAATTCAAAGGATAATTGAATAGGTTTCAAAAATAGTTTTGAAAGATTGAAAAGTCTCTGGAATGTTATATAAAATGATTGGAATACAATTATTAAGTTAGAAAATAATTTGTGAATGAATAAATAAATTTTGCAAGTGCAAGGAAATGAAATTGAAATCCATTTCGAATTTGTAAGTAAATAGAACTGGAATTGGAATCTGAATGGGATTCATAAGTGGAAATTTAAGTTAAGTTAAACAAACGATGTTTGAAATGGAATATAACTTAAGTAATGTTGAATGAAGTTGATATTGGTATCGAAGTAAAATAATAAAGTGAATTAAATGGATGAGAACTTGAGTTATATAAATGAAATTCAACCTTATTTCTTAAATGAATTAGCAATTGAATTAATGAATGAATTGAATGTAAATCAATTGAGTGTAAATAAATTGATATGAAATAATGAATGTAAGTGTTAATTCATTAAAGCTAATTAAAAGTGATGAACCAAATTGAATGAATGTAAGCGAATTAAATAAATTTGGTTATGTTGGTTATACATTGGTTGTTAGTTGATTGTATAGAAATCCATATGAAATAGAATTAATGAAATTGAAAGCTAAAGTAATTGAAATCAAATTGGAAGTTAAGTGAATCTTAAATAGAATTGAATTTGATTTGGAAGTGAACTAACTTGAATGTAAATTAGTAAATATAAACTAATTGATAATGAATAAATGAATGTTAGTTAAGTCCAATGTTTGTGAATCAAATGTGATTAAATGAAAAAACCAATTCATTGAATATTAATGAGAAGTCAAAGTGTATTGATTTGGTTATGGATGTTAGTTGAATGCTAGTTGGTTGATGGTTAGATTTATTGCTTTTGATTGCATTTGCTATATTGGCACATATAGTTGTTGGTATATGTTGTATATTGACATTATTTTCATATAAACATGTTTCTCATTGTTTGTTGAATGTTTAGTAGGTGCGGATTGCGCTTGCTTCGCATTTGGAGCTCGCTTTCGAGCTATATTAGCTGTATATGCTCGCTAATAATATATAAGGTACATATCTCGGATTACATATCGTACTTTTACACTTTTTTCCCTGCGGGATGCCTCATTACTTGATGAGATGTATAATTGCGATATATATTCCCAGTTTTTCCGGATCGAGCCGCGCAAAGGAGACGTTGGCGAAATTTTCTGAAAATTTAAGGCGTTAGAATATTTTTGAGGAAATTGGAAAATTTTGAAAAGATAACTAAGTATGATTTGAAAACTTAATAAAGTTATTGTAAGAAGTTTAACTATTGGATTTTGGGAAAGTTAAACACTTAAGCGAATTTGAAATCTAATTTGAATGGATGTTTTGAAAAGTTAATGGATTTCAAGACTTTTTCTTACTTGGTAATTTCGAGGACGAAATTTTTTTAAGGGGGGAAGTTTGTAACGACCCAGAATTTCTGTCATTTGAAATTCGTATATTTAAATTGATTTTTTTAATATTAACAAGTAAAATTGGTAAGTTGAATAAATTTATTTCGAATATCTGGATTTAATTGGATAATTAAATCGATAATTTAATATTGAAATTACAGAAATAATTGGAAATTGGGTTTAATGTGATTAAAATTTATTTGTAAAGTTGTATTTAATCATATTGGAGTTAGAATGATGTTATAGAACTTTTAAAATTGAATTTAAAGTTAATTTGTGAAAATTGAATATTTTAATATTTAATTGACGAGCAAAAATAGCCATTTTTCAAACAGTCTTGGATTTTGACAAAATCAGTTTCATCGGATCCGTAATGTTATATTATTGTATGGTTTCAAATTTTGTGTCAATCGGACTTACGGTTTGTCCGGGGCAAGCTAAAATGCGTAGAAATCGATTCGAGTGGATTTTGAATTTAAATAGTCGATTCAAAAATTTATCTTCCAAATATGGTCGAATTGGCTCCCAATATATATTCCATTGCGTTCAGAATGGGGGTAAAACATTATAAATGCCAGGCGGCACGCTTCGTTTGAAGTTCGGAAAAATTTCGGGTGAATAGTGTCGCGTAAATTTCTATATAAGGACCTCACTATTTTCTAAATTGCAAAATATTAGGGTTTCTAACCCTAGTCGAGGGCCTATATTCAATGTCCGATAGTTTTCATTTCTTCTCCTATTAATCTCTTTCAATCCGTGAATAATTAAGAAAAACTTCCAGCTACAACATTGAAGAGCCAAGTGAGATCTTCAGATCTATACGGTGATGATGAATTTTCGAGCAAGGATGTAGCGAGAAATCGAGCTGGAAGGCAGCGCGTTCGCACGCGTTTTTCCACGAGAGATGGAGGCCGAGCTTGCCATTCTCGTCAGCGATGGTGGAGCTCATGTTGGTGTTTCGAGTGGTGGTACTTGATCGGCGCGAAGTTGAGCGGAGTGCGTGCGATAATTGGGTGTATAGCGGCGGCCGAATGGTTTAGATCATGCGCGTTATTTTACTGAAGGAGGGAAGAAGAAGACCATAGCCACGATCTCATCAAAAGGAAACGAACGGCTTGGATGTTTTAAGGGTAGAAAATAATAAGGCAAATTATAAATTTAATTATATTATGATTCGTTCGAACTTTGAAATATTATAACTTGTTCATACGAGGTCGAAAACGCACGAAACGAATTGCGTTGGATTCGTTTTGTTGAATACTACGTGATGAAGCTGGAATGGAGTTTATTGTAGCTAATGGAAATTTTAGGTAAAATTAAACGCACATTTAATTTTATTCAAATAAAACACTAAAACTGTTATTAAAAGCAAGGTGAGAACTTCTCACTCAATCGAAATTGTTTCGATTTAAATTTTAAATAGTTAGATTTAAAATTGCTTGATTGTATGTTTGGATGATAAATTATTATCTATTGTGTTAAAATAGACCCTGTACGCCGTATATTAAGCGGATGTTATTTACTAAATACATACACCGTGATATTCCATCTTGAAGTGGAATTGGTATTATATATGTACATGGAGTTGATTTTCCCGCATTATATAGCGGACGAGACCCTATTGCGCCACATAATAGCGGATAATATTTTATATAAACCCATGTACCACGATATCCCGTATTGAAACGAGATTGGTATTGTGCTAACATTTGTGGATGCAGGGAAACAAGTTGGAGGGATCCAACTGGATTCCTCACCCGTGTTGATTTATTTACAGATATTGTGATATATTCTGTTATCATATGATATATGATGTTTTGGATTCCGTGATTGTTATATTTAGTGCTGTTGCAGCATTGGGCCTATTTTGGAAAATTAAAAGTGTTAAAGTGATGATTTTCAAATTTAAAAGGATTTTTAAAGTGATTTTTGAAAGTATACATTTTATTGAATTTTGGAATTAATTCATTTTTAATAAATAAACGTTATAATTTTAATGCTATAAAAATTATAATTTTTGAGAAATATAGTTGAAAATTGATTTTTGAAATATGGAGTTAATGATTTTATAAAATAGTTTAAATTGGGATTTTTGAATTGTTGTAAATAAAAGATTTATAAAATTGGTATTTATTAATTAAAAATATTGGAATTATAAAACAAGTTTTTATAAGTGTTGAAATGAAGTATAAATGGATTTCATTATGGAATGAAATTTATTGATTTATAAATTGTGAAGTTATAAATGAATAGATTTTGTAAAATAAAGATTTATAAGTAATTAACTTATAAATTGGATTTTGGCATTTAAATGAGATATAAATAGAATTTGTTAATTAAGGGGTTTTATAAGTTGAAGTTGTTATATATATATATAAATGTGAATTTATAAACATTGTTTTATAAATCCAAAATCGACTTATTTTGATAAGTTAATTATTATAGCTTATTAAAGGAAATATATTCATGATTTTGGACAGTGGATAATCCTTTAAATTAAATATATAGAAGTGTTGAATTTGGTAAAAGATTTATATTCACGTTTTTGGATGGTGAATAATATTTAAAGAAATGTTTTGGGGAAGTGATATTTTAAATAGAATTAAAACGATTTAAAGGTGTTTTTAAAATGCATTGACTATCGAAACTATAGATTTCAACATTCATTGTTGAAATAGACGTTTTCTAGAAATAAAAGGAAATGGTGGACTATAACGCTGTTGTTATAGTAAATGATTTTCGAAAGGAAATGTTTTATATAGTATTGGGATTTATATATCTATCTTAATATCGAATCCCTATACTAGTGATTTTGGGTTGTCGTAACGATGTTTTACGCAACATTCGTTTTGACTCAAATGAATGTGTTTAAGATAATGTTTTCCTTAAAAGAATAAAATATATACTTAATCGTGTTTTAAGTATATTGGATATTTTCTATGTATTGAAAATAAATAGATTGGTGAATTACTTATTGTTAAATAAGTATTTGGAAATGTTTTCCAATGTGGAAATTGAAAGGTTTTAGAGAATATATCTTTTTTAAAGATAAATTGAAGTGAATATTTGGCAAGTTATTTAAATTATGGAAGATTTATAAAAAAAGGGCCTAGTGATTGTTATGGTGCTGGATATTTGTTTGTTGGCCTTGATAGTTAAATAACCGACTATCAATATTTACCTTTAAATGGGTGTTTGTGTGATTTGCTTGAATTTGAATGCTACACTTATTTTGAAAATAAGCGCTCGCTATTCGGTTTGGCCGGGAGAGGACCTTTGGGTCATAAATCCCATTGCCGAATAGTGATATGTCATATTGGATATCATTTGAAGACCGGTGTTGAAGACCGAATATTTTTGAAAATGGAAGGATTACCATCGAATGTTTTTACATCGGCTGATCTCCGATATAGAGATTTTATCACCCTTTGTGATGGGAAGTCCGGTCGTGATTAGTGAATATCCGGATTGCAAGGGCTTCTTTGGAAGTGCCTTCGGTTCCGTTCGATCTCGGAACGGACTTGTATGGATGTGTGTCTGACGTTACAATTTGAGATGTAAAGCTGGTTTTATCAAATATATTTCTGTTGGTGGCGGAGAATTCATTCTCTTAGCTTAACACCCTTCTCTGAGACGTACGAGCTCAGAGGTTATGTAGTTGATGATTACTAGAGATATATTCCCAAATTGGTAATGTGGCATACGAAGTGCTGTTGAGCATTTGTTGATTAAAGCGTGACTTTTTTATAAAGCGTAGCTTTGTGGACGAGACTTCGTCGGACCTCACACCCCGGTAATGGTCAAAACAGGAAAGATGCGGCAAGGTTATTAGGGGATAGCGCCCCCTTAGTGTATGTCATTCCTTCTCGATAAAGGTGGTATTATGGTATGGAGCCCTGATACTTCACCTATGTTGTTGCTGCAAACTTATTATTTTGTGGTTGTTGGTGAATCCCGGGATTTAGGTCGGTTACGACCGGGGGATGGCATATTCGTGTCAGTTGTTACCCAGCTAGGGATAACCCGACCTTGTGTTGGCAGAGATCCGGTTAGGTTCTCGGGGCGTCTTTCCAGAGGCGTACTCATGTGGCAATAGGAAGTTCCTTGGCCTGACCATTTGTTGAAAATCCAAAGAAACAATACGAACCCTTTACGATTGCAATTGTATAACCTGCCTCCTCAGGAGGTAGCTATAGCAGGCATAATATAATGGTACCTATGCCGGTTAAGATTTATGTTCTACTTTCGAAATGATTTTCCACATTTTGCACTTATAGTAATAATATCAAAGAAAATTCTCTGCGTAGTAAGCCTCTTTGACTAACATAAGGAGAAATCTCCTCCAAGTTCTACGTTTGCATTGTGTGGGTGGCGGGAGGCCTTATGGTAGTTACATTTTCTAAAAGCATTGCGAATTGACTTTAAAAATATTTCTTTGTTTGTTTTAAGAAATAATTGTTTTAAGTTCTCTCTATTTTAAAAATATTTCTTTGTTGGTTTTTTTTATAAAGATAAACTGTTTTAAGTTCTCACACCAGTCCCATGACTGACTTGGAGTTTATTGTTCCCTTCCTAAACTCTCGGTGCCCACCAATTTCCACACGAGAAGTCTAGAGTTAGGTTATCAGGTCATTCTGGAATTCAAGAGTTGATGTGGAGATCAGAAGCAAGCTGGATGGCATGGCGTATCAACTAGTATATAGTATTTCTTTTCCGCTGTTTGTTGTTTACTTGTAAACTCTGATAATGTAATGTGATGTGATGTAATGTAATAACTAATATGATTCTTTGTTTTAAAGATTATTCATTGATATATTATATGTTGTTCCGCTGCGACTGTGAGATTCCGATATTGTTTCTATTGCTTTTTCTTTCATCTTCTATCTTCTACCTCTTCGTTAACCCTAACGGTACGGTTTTTCGGCCTTCGATTGCTCGTCAGTTGATACAGTGGACGTATTAATGTCGACTTTCGTGAGTCGAAAATCCTTATCTTCACATTTGGTATCAGAGCTCTTGGTTAAGCGACAACCTTGGCTCTGTTGGGTGTTACTCATTAGAAATAGAGTCAGTAGTACTCTAGAATGAGTGTGAGTGTAATAATAGATATGAGCGCATATTTGTTAGTGAATATAAAATTGTTTTATATTGCGATGATTGGTTTGTGGAGTGGTATATGGATTCTGGTCGGTATAGTCTGTACAACTCTATCGATAAGAATCTCTAAACACTTGTATAAAACAATTCGACACGATATTTTTTTAAAATAGGGTAAATGAAATAATTTTACCCAAAACTATTTTCGTAGATAAAGGAAATAATCTTTGTAAATTTTTATAGTATATGGTTGCTTGATTGTTAGGAAGTGATAATATTATTATCATTTGAGTAGGAAATTGAAATCGTAACTCCAAAGTGAAGAAATAAATTCACATACAAATGGAATTTATGAATATGAATTGTAAATGCGATTTATAATTTGAAGTAATTTTTTTTCCAGATAAGTGTTTGGAAATGTTTTGAAAAGAATTTGAAAATTTTGGAGATTTGGAAAGTTTAAACCCCTTTTGATGTTGAAAATGAATTTCAAAGGATTTGGAAAAGTGTTTTGAAGGGATGAAAGCACTAAACTCTTTCAGGTCGCTGGAAAATAATTCCGATGATGATCGTGACATCATCGGTGTTCATTTTCGAGTTTTCAAAAGAGGGATTGCTGCCAAGTTGTTTTAAATGGAAGTTGTTTGGAAAAATTTGGGTTTGGGTTTTGAAATTCAAAGGATAATTGAATAGGTTTCAAAAATAGTTTTGAAAGATTGAAAAGACTCTGGAATGTTATATAAAATGATTGGAATACAACTATTAAGTTGGAAAATAAATTGTGAATGAATAAATAAAATTTGCAAGTGCAAGGAAATGAAATTGAAATCCATTTCGAATTTCTAAGTAAATAGAACTGGAATTGGAATCTAAATTGGATTTATAAGTGGAAATTTAAGTTAAACAAATGATGTTTGAAATGGAATATAACTTAAGTAATGTTGAATGACGTTGATTTTGGTATCGAAGTAAAATAATAAAGTGAATTAAATGGATGAGAACTTGAGTTATATAAATGTCATCTATTCCTTAGAGTAAACGTCACCTTCAGCTGATGTTGCCTCAGCATCTCAAGCACCACTCTAAGATGATCCTCATGCCCTCTTTCATCCTTAGAGTACACTAAAATGTCATCTATGAACACCAACATGAACCTATCCAAGTATTCTCGGAAAACTCGGTTCATCAAATCCACGAAGAAAGCAGGTGCATTCGTTAACCCAAATGGCATCACTAACCACTCATATGAACCTTACCTAGTCCGAAATGCTGTCAAAGGAATACCGTCATTTGCCACTCTTAACTGGTGGAAACCTATCGCCAAATCAAACTACGAAAACACTCTGACTCCACCCAAGTGATCAAATAGATCATCTATTCTTGGCAAAGGATACTTATTCTTAATCGTCCTCTCGTTTAACTTACGATAGTCGATACGCATCCTCAACGACCCATCAGGTTACTTCACGAACACCGCGATCGCTTCTCAAGGTGAACTGCTTGGTCTAATAAAATTCCTTCCTTAAGATCTACTAGCTGCACCTTCAATTCCTTTATCTCAGTGGTATCATCCTGCTAGGTGGTCTACTCATAGGTTCAGCTCCTGACACAAGATCTATTCGAAACTTAACAGCTCGTTTCGGTGGTAGTCCAATGATTGACTCAAAGACATCTGCAAACTCTCTTGCTACTCGAACCTGAATTAACTCTTCTCCTACTTACAACGCACTTAGTAAAGCACAAACACTCCGATCAGAATTCTCCACTGAGAATATGATTCGGTTATGACTATCTAAGTGTCTCAATGATACCTCCCTATCTTGGAAAAATATTCTAACCTTATATTTACCGAACCAATCCATACCCAAAATGATCCAGAAATCTACAAAATCAATAACATACAAACTACATGCAAACTTATGACCTAAAAAATCAAGTTGTAACTGGTCACATCTCATTCCTAGAGTTGCATACCCTCCTATTGGATTCGCTACCCTTAAGAAGGTAACAAGGTAGGTAGGTTCTAAGCGTAATCTATCAACCAAACACTGTGATATAAATGAATGTGATGCATCGGTATCAAAATGTACCCTAACTGGTATACTCGGAATCAAAAACATACCTTCCATAACAATCTTCCATTTATCAATTGCAGTTAGCCTAGCTGGTCCAATAGCAAAAACCTTTCCCTTGTCTGCCCTGACTGGCTCTGGACACTGATTCTTGTAATGCCCAACTTGATTGCAGTTGATTTACATTCTTCTTATTCGCAGCCTTCTTCCCATTGCCTGACCGGCACTCATTTGCATAATGACCCTTCTTGTCGCACTTAAAATAGACTAAGTCAGCCTTTGCCTTCTTGGCAGCACCTCCTTTCTGGGCTCCCTTCTTCTTACAAAACTTTCTTTTCTTCCCTTGAGAACCTTGAATTTCCACTGGCTTCTCTCTAGCATAAATAGCAAGCATCTCTTCGTTAGCCATTTCCACTACTACATTACTAGGATCGCGGAGATGCGGCAGGGTTACCCTCACAGTCTCGGGCCTCGGTCCCCTAATGAACTTCTCATTCCTTCTAATGACGGTGTTTATAGTAATATATCCATAATGGGACAACTCGTCAAACTTAGTGGCATACTCAACATCTAACATCTCTCCTTGCTCCAGATCTAAAAACTTCCTCAGCAGCTCTGACTTGGCAATCTCAAACATAAACCGTTGCTCAAATCTCCTTCTAAAATCTGCCCAAGTCAACTCCTCCTCTAGAACTCCTCTAGTAATACTATTCCACCAGTGAAGCCCTGACCCTTGAAACTTCCTAGAGGCCAACCTTCTCTTCTTTTTGTCATCTAACCCAAATCAATAAAGATACACTCACAATGCAATAACCAATTCTCTACCTCTATAGAATTCTCCGTCCCCATGAATGGCTTCCCACCAAGACCGGTGTAGTCTCTACTTAGCTTAGCATAATTATTCCGAACTGCAACCACAGGATTAGCTCCTCCAACATTTCCAACAACAATGGCAGCAGCTCCTGCTTACATCATATTGACAAAGAACTGATACATCGCCCCCATAACCCCTGGTGAATTTCCAGCACCCACATTGGCATCAACATTTTGGTTATTAGCATTAGCCGATTGACCCAGGTTCCTCCTGGTGGGTCGAGCATTTCCATTGGTTGTGGTGCTACCTCCATTGAGATTTCCACTCCCGTTTCCTGCTTCCATATCTTCTTTCTTGTAAATCTGCGTACAAGCCTTAGGAAAATATAGAAGTATGGTCTAAGGGAGCTGGGAATACGTACTTAGATATATAACTATATATCAAATACAAGTACGTTACTATAGCGTTAACCCAAACCCCAATTTTATTATCCGATTCATTGGATTATGTTTTGGAAAATCTTTTAGGTTTAAATTTCCTTTTAGTTTCATAAACCTATGCTTTGATACCAACTTGTAACATCCCCCACTTGGAGTCCCAAAACTAACGGCTAAGGATGCTACAGTAATCCATAGTTATTAATCATCGGCGTCCAAATACGATAATGTTAGATACATTGATACACAGAAGCATATGAATATGGAAAAATTTTAAAACATCAAAAAAAATTCCACATTCTATTTCAAACCATTTCGAGTTCATTACATAATCCTAGTATGCAAATCATGTTTAGATAAAATATAATTAATACAACATACTCCAGGAGCGACATATGAAGATTCCCCCTTGGTTGATCACAGTATAATATAGACAAGTAAACAACTATACTATAATAACCAACAACACATAGCGGAAATGAAAAGAACTCTTATTTACTAGATTGCCTCCTATATGCCTCCGAAAGCTTTATTTGTCTAAAAAGAGAACTTGAAAACCTTAAGCCTCAAATTACTCAAAATCAATTGAGCACCCGAGATTTTAAAGAGAAAATAAAAACTTCGATCTGACGTAAAGCCTGTTATGAATAACAATCTACCATCTCAAACCATTAATATCTAGTGATACCACACCATTTGGCGGAACAGATTTTCCCCTTACTTGTATCCTATAAACTTTATAAAACCATATACTGTGCTCCTACATCCACAATAGTTAAAACATTTCAAAACAATATGATGATATGCGAACAAGTAAATTAATTTTGGATTACCCATCCTCATTCATTCTGACTATCTGTCTTATTTATAGTTTCTATAGTCACTATTAACCAATTAGTTTTTATGGGCATACTAACAACTTGTTTGTGTATATGGACTCCCTGCCAGATTTCATAATTTTCATGGGATCACCAAAAACCTATTGGCCCCTGCCAATATCTTTACTGTTTCATGGTTCTCCCTGAATCTATTGGTAGCTACAATATCTTTCCTCCTATCCTTGTTTTCATGGGTTGACTAGGAACCTATTGACTTCTGTCAATATCTTAATCCAAATATAGTTTTCATGGATTCACTACAAGCCTATTGGCTCCTGCCAATATCAAATCATAGTTTTCATGGGCTCATTATGAACTTGTCTTCCTGACATCTTCGTTTTTATATATTTTTAATGAGCTTACTATGAACCTATTAGCCCATGCCAATATCTTTTCATATACACAGTTTTCATGGGCTTATTATGAACCCATTGGCCTCTGCCAATATCTTAAATTAATATTTTAGCATCCTTAATTTATATTCACTACTGGGTCAACCTAGATGGTTAATCTGCCTTTCCCAAAAGTACCATTACGGGGTTCATTACTTTGTGAATAAATATATGAAGAAGCAATCGTAACAACATAATATACCAACACATGTGGTTTAATATCCTTGAAATCTTTTTATATAAAACTTGGTTATTCCCTTTAACCTGTTAATCAAGGAAAACTTCTTCACAAACTCCATTTCAAAACTCTCTATTTATGCCTTAGTTTTCCTTTAAAATGAGACTGGGTTAATTTTTTTGAAACCTTAAAACATCACTTTCGAAGCCCTGGTTAACCTCCTTCGAAAGCATAGAAAACTTCTTTTCAAAACACTAAGTATATACCTTTCGAAGCTCTTTAAACCATCTCTTTTGAAACCAAATATACCTTTCAAAACTACTAAAGCACTCCTTTCTAATGAATTATAGCTTCAAAACCAATGAAAGTACCCCTTTCCAAACTATTGGGTTTACCTTTAAAAAACGTCTTTTGGGTGAAAGTGAATGTATACGAAAGTATCTCTTTCGAAACCTTTTATCTGTATAAAAATGTTCAGGGAAATTTGATGGCTTTGGAACTATCCTTTCCAAAGCTTCAAAATACTTAGGTGAAACATTAAAGGTTAGCATATAAACCTCCTTTCGAAGCCATTGCCTTCGAACCCCTTGAACCCCTTTCGAAAGCGTTTAGGAAGTGGCTTTGTATAAGTTTAAAACAGTGACTACCCTTCAAAAGCGTTGATGGCTTTAATGCACTCGAAAGGTAAAAGAACGACACGACTAGGTCAGAACCATCATTTTTGAAAGCACTCATTTATAAACAAAGGGTTCTCATCCAAAATCCCTATTCTTAATCAATGAAAGGCAGCAACAAGTTCAAAAGTAACAGGGTATCGACTTGGTCAAAAGCACCCTTCAAAAACGAGGCAAACACATATTTTTTAAAAGTAAACAATGGTTTTAACTCTATCGAAAGCAATGCTTTCGGCACCTTGCCTTCCGTCCTTCAGCATTCCACTTCATACCAATCTCATTGATACCATGTATATTGTTTCCGGCTTTGGTTTTGACTGAGTTGAAGCGGAGGCATTGGAGTCGAAAGGTACTTCCGAAAGGGATGGAACCAACGTTTTTTGGAAAAGCTGAATTAGAGCTAATTTTAGTAATGACTTTATAACCAACCTGCCTTTTTGTAATCCTTTGATTGGCTGCCTTAAAAAATTTCAAATTCTTTACAACATAACTGTCGCTTACTCTCAGATCTAAATAAATGAAAATTTCACAATTATGCCCTTTCATTAAGAAAAACCAATTATGCAAATAGGTCCTTCTTCTAAAATAATTTATTTTCCATAGTAAATATCTTAGGAAAAATCCCTAAGATATAACAGAAATTCACTTTAATCATGTTATCTAACATATAAAATTCCAGACCCAATTTCGTTTTGAAATAATTGAAATTGAATTTAAACCCAATTTTACCACATTTTCCTTTGAAAATTCGTATTGAATTTTCCATAACTTGAAAAATTATAAAATTGAAACCCAACTCTAAAATCATAATTCACAAAACATATAATTATTCCATGGCATTTAAAATTCATTTACATTCGGTTTTACCCGAAAACTGTATAAAATCCATATTAAAACAATTTGATTTAAACAAACATGTTATAAATCCGTGCATATCATCTCCCAAACAGCATTAAAACGAATCTATCTTAAATATGAAAACATATGATTGTAGAACAAAATAGAGATGGCATAAATTATTCTTCACTTTGAACATGGTAAGGAATTTGAGATTTTGTGAAGACTAATTCCCCTAGCTTTGATCCTTTGCTTTGATTTAATTTTCTCTTCTTTTCTTCCTTACAATGGCCGACCTTGCTCAGATTTATGTTTGTATTGATTTTGAGAAAATGAAATGTACTTGAATGGGCAAATGGAACGTGTATAACCCTGAATAGAGAGTGGTGCGACTATTTACTAATATTCCCATGTTTTAATTAATAACAAAAGGCCATTTTTAAGCCCATTTAGTTCATTTAGCATGGCCCTATAATTATTTTATTCAAATCTCTATCTTCTTATCATTCTTATTCTTACATTATTCTGTTTAATCTATCTAATTAAATCTTTTGAATAATGTTATCAAAAATTAGAGATGTTACACTTATCTCCATTGAAATTACAACCTTGAGAAGATAAGAGTGAGAGATGTAAAATGTTGGAGAGAATTTTCTTAAAGGAGGATATAAATGTGACATTCAATATATGCCAATTCCTCTCCATTTAATAAGATTTTCTTTTCATTTCAAAATATAAGACCCCTCTTATTCCTCAAACTTAGACCGGCCATTACATAAGCTATTTAGGCTCCAAAACATTCCAAACACCAATTAGTATTAGTTTTATTTAGTCCCATCGATATCGTATACCGATACTGTAGCAACTCAAAAATTCGAAAACTTCATCTTCGAATGTTGAAACATTTTGAAATATAATTAAGTGTTATAAGTATGATTTCATAACCTTGTTAGACATCATTTATTAGGTAAATAGTGATAACAAACTTTTTTTTTAATTTTTCTTACAAACATATGTCCTTCGAAGAAAAATCGATAATGTGACTAAAAATCGGTTTATCGCTAAACACCTTTTCGATCGATATAAGTTGTTCAAACTCTTGCGCACTTGACTATTGATCAAAATGAACACATTAGCAACTAATTAACACATACACCTCTTTATAAAGCTTGTAATGTTCTAGAAGCTTCTAATCGATAAGAGATATTATCATGAGAAGGGTAAAATGGTAATTAGCATAAAGGAGAAGTGGCTTAAAGGAGAAGTGATGAAAGGTGAAGCTTCCATGGCATGGTTGGGGGGTGAGTGAGAGCTTAGGAAACACCATTCCTAGGCCTATATAAGGAGCGTCATACACTTAGTATCTTTCACAAAAATTCACAAAGCTTGGAGTTGAAAATCAATGGCTTCTTCATCTTCTTTCTCTTTTATGTTCTAAAGCAAACTAATTGCAAATCAATTCCAAATCATTTCAAACTTTTACAAAAGCCTTAGTACAGTACTAGAACACCTTATACTATGCCAAAGGTTGAAGAAGTGAAGTCACCCTCTCCCCCCAATGGAAGGCCACGAGCATTAGGGTGGTTTGAAGGCAAGGCAAGGCAAAAGCAAGGATGAAAGGAGGTTGTTAGCTTGGGATTTGGACTTTCTTACTTGGATCTTAGTTGTTTATGAGGCTAAAGGTAGTTAATAGCTCACTTTTAATATAGCACATATGTATGTTGTGTTTATTGTATATATGTTGTTTAAATTGGTGTTAACTTGTGTTAAAACATTGGTTTGGATTCTTACGTTAAAAGTAAGTGACATATGTGATCCATGTATATGGACTTGAACAAACTTGGAATGGACTTGAATGGACTTGTATGACTTATTACAAGAGCTTGAATAAAGCACATAGGCTATAGATGGACTTTGGTGTAGATTGGACTCTGATTTGAAAGTGTACTTATAGCGATAGTCATTATAGATGTAGTTGTGAATTACTTTATTTTCGACGATTTCTTTGGAACTTTGTAGAGAGATCCTTAGGGGTTTCTTGCTATATTTATAATGTCTTATATATATGTTTGTTACTATTAGAAGCTTGAATGTTAAAAGGTTAAGTAACATCTCAAAAGCGGCCAATTTTTCAATTATGCAAAACTGCCCCGTTTAGCCTTGATTTTGGACTTTAAAAGGTTTGAAAAGATAATTAAATTTAAATATTTTGTTTCATTCTTTTTATAAGTTTTTACTAACTATTATAAAATATTTTAAAGTGGTTTGAGATTTTTATGAATTTTTAAGAATTAGTTGTGAATTTTTAAAGAAAAGATATTTTGTTAAAATATGTAGAAAACATATCGTTTTCAAGCTCTTAAGGAAATTTGTAAAGTTGTTATTTTCAAGTAATATTTTGGATAAATGTTTTAAAATCTATTATAAGTAATTTCAAGTATTTTAAAGGTACATACAAATGTTTTTGAAAGGGGTTAGAATTTCTTAGTGGCTAAATGTTTAATTGTTTAATAACTTGCTTAAAAAGTAATTAATTATACTTAACAGTAAAAGCCGATGAAGTAAGGCTAACCTACCAGGCTTTCCTCTTTATTATGAAATAGTAAGTCAGAAACGTGTTAATCGTGTTGATTTTTTATTGTTTGTGGAAATCATTAATACTGTACTTAACACTAAAAGCTGACGAGGTAGACTTATCTATTTGTGGGATTCAAGAATAAAGTGTCTCGACAAGGCTTTAATGCAACCAATACTCTAACTTACCTAGCTTCACTCTTGAATGAGGATTAGTTAAGTAGGAATGTCGAAAAATAGTTAAGCGTGCAAATTGTGATTTGTATAAGCAATTGTTTTGACTAGATAATCGATTAGTCGATTATCTAACTTGACCTAAATTTGACTTAAGAAGTTATCAAAAGGCTAAGCGATTTTATACCAATAAGAACCCCCAGGAAGGTGTATTGGTACGAAACGTCTCTGGCTTTTACTTACTTTTGAAAGTATCAGAATTGAGTTTATCTAAAATTCCTTGAAGTAGTAATGAAGAGACCAGGATCAGTAAGTGTCTTACTTATTGAATCCCACTTCAAAACTAGTATACGAGTTCTATGTTTTGGAAGCAGTTGTGAATTGAAATGTTATAGAGTTGAACTGCCAATCCTAAGGTTAAGTCTGAGAGAGAGGTCACCGTTAACATTTCAAATGATAATATCCTATGGGATTGTCTATCTTGAAGAGTATTCCAAGAGAGAGGGCAACATTAGCATTTGTTAGAGGAGTTATGGGAGAACCTATCTGGAGGTTCGAGATCTGTTCGAGATGCTTGAATCGATGTAGTGATTCATGATTCGTTCGAGACGTAAGAATCCGTTTGGGGATTCGTACTCTGTTCAAGTGATGAAGACTCGAGTGAGAGATGCCGAACTTATCCTCGACATCAGAAATGACTAAAACTAAAGATAGGATGCATAGCCAAAGGGAACGTAGCATTTTATTAATGCCAATGGTGTAGGCAACTCCATTTAGTATTACTTCCAGACATGCATGTGGGAGTGATGCATTTGGAACCATGAATGTTTGAACGCTGGCCAGTTATGCATTTCCTATAGTACATTCCCTTGAGATGTACGTTGCTTGAAAGCATATCTTTGATCCTTACGAAGGAGTTCGGATAGATCCGAAGAGATCTCCATGAAAAATCCACTATGTGAACATGCCTTAGAGGTATTGATTGTATACCTATTATTGTTGTGGCATTCACACAACAACTATTAGATATGATTTGTGTGCTACACTCTAGACATTATCTATCATATCACTATATGTTAAACTTAGTGAATGGTTGGTTTCTTTGATGGAAATACCGTTATAGGATTCCGTACGGTCTCATTGGTTACTATTACTTGTCTCTTATTTCTTAAGTTTCTCATGCTGGTTTACCGGAATGATCCACTAGTAATTTTTTTATAATGCTCAGGTCAACCCCGTATATGTTTCCAACTTTAGCTTTGGATGCTTGGAGCCTATAGAGAAGAGTTGCATAGTATTCGTATTTCCCCTGCATTTCTGTATTGTATATATCAACATTGTGAGGACATACAGTTATAACTGTCCAAGCTGATGATAGCACTTAGGTTTTAGTACCATGCTATTTCTATATTCAGAGTAACCCTTTGTACTATTCCTTTGATATTATATATTATCGTTTCATTGTGAGATTCTGTTGTTGTGTTTCCTTTTTTTTGTTCTATTTTGCTTTCTTTCATTTAACCTTAACCTTTTGTCTTTTCGGCACATGAATACCATGGATGTATTTAGTGTCAACATTCAAGGGTCGGAAAGTCGGGTCGTTGCATTTGGTATCAGAGCCCGAGGTTGAGTGAACACCTTGGCTATGGGTGGGTATGGCTCATTAGAGATAGGGTAACTTACACCGTAGAGTGAGTCGAGTGTATTATACATATGAGAGCTTATTTGTATTTTGAAAACTAGACTTTTAAATTATTCCTTAGTGATATCTCCTTCTAGCAACTCCTTTAAAATAACTCTATCCTTTAGTTTTCTAAAGATGTTTCACTTTGATTAGGTAGTAAGAACTATGGGTACTAGAACTGCCAATAGAGGTGGTCAGGGTAGTACTGTCACGAATGGCAGTGGTCGAGCACTAACGAATGTTGCTCCAGTTGAGGAACAAATGGAGAATATCATAGGGGAGGTCGTGCTGATCAGACCTCGGATGATTTTTGCTTCGCTCTGTCAGGACTATGAGAGATTGGGAGGTAAGAGGTTTAGTAGCACAAAGGCTATTATAGAAGTCTGGACTTAGATCAAACTATTTGATCGAATATTTAGAGATATGGAGCTAGATGATTCAATTAAGCGTAGATTGGCGTCATGACTTCTAACGAATGTAACCATGGATTGGTGGAAATGTATCATAGTAGATGTCCAAGTGAATGACTTCTCTTGGACCCAATTTAAAGATGAGTTTGAGATGAAGTCTGTTTTGGAAGCTGGAAAAACTTTTATTTAGGAGCTTCTTGGATCTGAAGCAGGGGGCCATGACTGTGGCAAAGTATAAGAATCAGTTCATTTCTTTATCTCGGTTCGGGTTAGGATTGGTTGATATGCCACTGAAAAAGAACGAAATGTTCATTGCGGGTATGCGGTTAGAGTTCCAGTGGGATATGACTAATCACGTCATGGGATATTTTGTTGGTTTGGTGAACATGGCTTCGAGGTTTGAGAGGTTAACTTTGAAGCCATCTATTTCTACACCAGTTGGGGCCAACAAGCGGAAGTTTTAGCCACCGAGAGATATTTCTAGTGTGGTTTGTCGTAAGTACAGGCAGAAGGGACACTTTACTTGGAGTTATAAATCGAGGAAAGAAGGGCGGGTGGTCAGAGCGTAGATAATGAAAGCACCGATTGAGAAGTTTTTGAAGCTTGGGGCACGGTTTGCACCAAAAAGGTGTTATAGTTTCCATCAGCCGAGCTATTTTGTTAAAGATTGTCCTATGCTCAAGAGTGCAGAGCAGCCTAGGGTTTTTTCTATTTCTACAGCTGAGAAACGAAAGCTGATTCTTGAGGGTATACTATATGTTTATGGTTTACCTATTCATGTTTGGTTTGATCTTAGTACTTCTCATAGTTTAGTATTCTGTAACCTTGATTATTTATTCACGTTCGGCATGTTAGGAACATTGAATATCCTTTGTTGTTGGTTTCACTCAACCAGTTTATGAGCAGCTTCACTTTTCTATATCATGGGGTGGGTGGATAGTAATTATAGGTACACTAAAATGAACATTGTTAATTAATTTTCATGGTTTAACTATAAGGCGTTTGGTGATAATGTTGGGTTAGAAGTTAAAATTTAGTAAAAGATGTTTACTATAATCCAAAGGAAAGATATAATATTTTGGCAATAAATATTTATGAAAAGAATTCTATATAAGCAAGTGATTTTATATAAAGTATGGTTTATAAAATGTGGTTTATAAGCGAAAAGGATTTAAAAAGAGAATTTGAGGACTTAAATCCTAGTGCCTTTGAGAATATTTTTCAAGGTTTTAGAGAAAATAATACTAGTATTATTTAAAAATAATTATCTAAAAAATTGGTTTAGGAAATTGAGATCATGATACGTAGTATTATTATAAGAAGTATTTGATACCGCTTTGGAATGATATTCGTTGAGTATCAAAAGTATGGTTTGAATGTACTGAACTCACTTCTATCACTTGAGAATAATTTCGCTGATGACTGTAGCATCATTGGCATTCATTTTCGGTTTTTTAAGTATGGGATGCTATGAAGTTATTTTGGTAAAATGGATTTTGATTTAAATCTCAAAAGTATGATTTGATATACAAAGGTTATATGTATATATTATTTCAAAATGATTTGAAATGAAAACCTTTGTTTAGTTATAAAGTTTTCTTGTTAAGTTATTCCATGGACACATATACCCTATGCATTAAGAAAGTGTAGTATGTGCATCATGATATGAAATGTTGTTTGGTAGTTTTCATTTGTTCAAATGAAATGGAATTTTCGACGACTTTGGAAGTTGGGACTTCCAATTTTTTATAAAATTTATAGTTAAGTATTTTTGAAGATATAAAGTCGACTTTATATAACACTTGAATTGATAAGATAGCAAGTTAAAACAAGTGTTAAATGGTTAAACATACTTTTTAGGTAAAATAAAATGATGTTTTGTATATGTACTTTGGATGTAATAGAGTATTATACAAATATGAACTTCAGTTATAAAATGTAGATAAACTTGAAGTTATGATTTATGAAATGATTCATAAATGGTTTTAGTGTTGAATGACATACTATTTGTATAAATGAATGTGGTTAAAAGGAATTAGGGTAGTTAAGAAACCAATAGGATAAATATGTAAGTTGTGTTGGGACTGGGCCAGCCCACAGCGGAAGAAATGGGTGAATTTCAAAAAATTTAGTCATTTTAGATCTTTAATGGACCTATGAAGTCTAAATATACTTAGAACTTTTCTAAGTTTCTTTTAAATAAAATTAATATTTTATTTAATTTTATAAGCAAATTTTTAGTTTAATTTAATGTGTATGTAAATTAGAGTATATCAAATATACTCTTATGTACATACTTGTGTGTAACTGTAACTTATTAAATTTATTTAGAGAAGGAAGTTTTTCATGTTTTATCTCTTAAATTATTCAATTAATCATGGGCAATAAATTTATTTAAAGAAGGAAAATTTTCATTTCCTTCCTCTTAACTTATTCAATTAATGAGGGGACAGATTATTTATGGAGAGAGAAACCTTTCATTTCTCTCTCTTTTATTAAATTGATTGATCATATGAATGTCATTAATTAGATACATGTATATGGCGTGAATGTAAGTATAAACAAAAATATTATAGTGTAAATTCTATAAGTGCAACATGATAGGTGCTATCAATTGATGGCAAGGTATAGACATATAAACAAAATTAAATGGATAGCTAATCACATAAAGGAAAAGTTGGGAAATAAATAAAGGGTAACAACGATGATTGAATAAGTTTCCCAATTTGTAAACTTAATTAGTGCAGTATATAAATGAAAAATTATAAGCATCATAATATAAGGATATTACAGTTGAAAATAAATACATGTGTATATTATTGCCTCATTACCTCCTTTTGGAAAGAAATATAATCATATTTTGATTATATGAAATGCATGTAATAAATTTTACATATGCAAACATACATATAAAATTAATCGTGTGTGTATAATATTAAATCAAATCTTTCTACTTAATAAAAATTAGAGATTTATAGCAATCAATTCAAAAGTAGGTTTATTGTCAAAACATTAATTGTATGTATGTAATATTCAATAAAATATCTCCAATTAATATAAATTAGAGACTATAGTAATCAAATTAAAATTTAGATTTATCGCTAAAACATCTTCCTTTTTTTAATTTCTAAAGCAATACAAACACAAAATACATATGTGTAAACTTTCAAATCTAAAATTACATTTTATTTTATATGATTTAAAACATGAATCTTCAAAAAACACTGTAATATTCATAAACAAATTTTATCTTAATTTGTTAAAATAAATTCCAGTCAAAATAATATGAACATACAAAATTTTAGATCTGAAGAATTATACTTTAAATTGAATGTCTACAATATAGATCTATAATAAAAAAATTATATTCAAACATGTATAAATTTTAATTTTAATTTAACAAAATAAGAACCTAATTGATAATTTGAACATACAAAATTTCTAATCTAAAAATTAGAGTTTAAATTTAATGTTTATAACATAGTTCCAAAAAAACATTATATTTAAGCATATACAAATATTAGTTTTGATTTATTAAATAAAACACCAATTGTTTCATTTAACAAATAGTTAAAGCTATACAAGCAATCTTCAACTTAAATAAGGTAGTGATATGTACATGCAAATTATGATAATTGCATTTCTCTTTCAATAAACATTACATCAAATATCATTATCTATTAAAGAAAAACATACCTTATTATCCAAAGCCTTGAAGCATATCTTGAAAATAGTCTCCCCTTAGGATGTTGACTAGACGTCACACCTTGAATGATGATATCTCCTCAAATCTTCAAGGTCCCCATCCTATCCTTGCAAGAGATGGATGACCCACTTTTGTTTTATTTATTTTTGATGTTTTCATATGGAATTGAAAGAATTTTGGAAATTTGATTTTATTGTTTTCTACTATGAAAAGTTAGGAGAGAAAGAAACGGTCTGAATAAGAAAGAATGAATTGTACATATAGAATGAATTAGAGAATATGTTTTATTTGAAAGATTGAAACCTTTTCCATTCTTTAATTAAAACTTCTCTAATTGATTCTCTTGATTATTTCTCCCTCATTAGTCCTTTCTTTACACGCATGTCATCAAATGACATAAAATTTTCAAAAATCATATCATCAAATGACATAAAATTTCCATAAATCATTTCATGCCATTATCTTTAAATTACAACAACATCGTATATCAATGCTCACAAATATAACTTTTATAAATGCATTAAAATAATTACAAAAAATTTCCAAACATCAAATAAATAATAATTAATATTTCTCAAATATTAATTAATTTAATTAGTTTACAATATTTTATAAATTAGTTAAATCATGTGATTTTTCGAAGAATTTATCATTAAGGTTGTGCGACTCAAAGGCGTAATTCAATGAGTGATTAATATTGAACTATTCGAATATTAACGTTCACATGTCACTTAGCAAGTGGTGTGACATTTTGACTGAATTTGTCGCTTATACATCTCTTGGTAAAATCCAATTTATTTATTATAAGCGGTACCTAATAGTGACAATTATTTACACCGATACTCTTTGTCAAAACTATATCACTTTGGATTTATAGAATTTGGTAATGGTCAAAATTCCAATATCATCCACATTCAACTTTATAGTCCAAGCATAATGTCCTTGGTTTAATAATAACAATTATCATTAATTGAGATGCTCTGACCAGAGACTTTGACTTTGAGTTGACTTTAGTTGACCGTGATACTAACCTCGTATATCTAAAGAGACGAATCCTCTCTTGACTAGTGTTTCACATTCAATGCTTCCACTAGACCCAACTATAGTCGTTCGATGGACGTCATGCCATGATTCAAATATAATCAAAGCAAAGCTTCCACATTGAAGATCAATTGTATTCTCAAGTCAAGAGAACTGTGTAAATTAGTCACATCTATATTCTCTGCTTGACCTTAGTTATATTAACCAACAGAAAACTATCGAGTGAGTCATTCCATAGTAGTCCAATAACTATTAGTACATAACCCCTTGGTTCTTCCAGCAGTCATGAGTAATACACTGCCCACCATTTGGAGAGCATCACATACTCTAGTCTCAATGGATGTATCGATATCCAGTATCGATACACCTTGACTAGTAATATTTAAAATGGTATATTTGTTTCATTGTGATAAATTACTCACAGTTACAACACTTTGTAACTACTATCACAAAACATACCATTTATGAATTTTCTATTAAATATACTTTTAATTAAATTGATTAATTAACATAACCACATTATATCAAGTATATTACAGAAATAAAATACCTTCATTTCAAACAAGATTGGTCAATGAGTTAGACATATGTAACAAATTACATAATTGCCCCTAGGGTATACCCCTATCTCTATCAAATTGTATGTAGATTGTTTTATTCGCATATCTATTCTTGATCCAGCATTCGAGTGCATGTTTTCGAGGTGGTTTATACTAGTCTGAACAAGGATTTTTCACTCGATTTTTAACAGCGAACACTAAATACAGATTCGCGGTACGATCCCAATGTTTTCTATCGTAGTATATGCTACGTAAGGAGAACAGAGTTTTCTAATCAATAAAACAAATCCGAGTCCATACTAGAGAGGTCATGTGATCTATACTAGTTAGGAAGTGAAATCTTTGTGATCGAGCAAGTGATCAGCTCGAATGTTGCATATGGATGGTGCATGTGCATTGTACAGACTTTAGTACATTGGTATACTATGTTTATTAGCTTATGAAGGGTTTAGGGAATGACTCTTTGATTTATCACGAGGTAGAATAAATAATTGTCTAAGTAATGACCTGAGGTTGTTGAGCATAAGATATGCTTAGTAGATTGTTTATCATCGTTGGACGATGTGAGAGTTTGTACCTGAACAAACCATGAGCATTGTTTGCTATTAATTGTGAATACTATTTGAGTATTTGTGTGCTTATTCCTTTGTTAAGATTAGAAGTGCCGTAGGGCAAGAATGCTTGGAATGGTACAAAGAAAACGGAGGATAGTACGAAGGATTTCTACACAGAGTGCTTATAGACTAGGGGTTCCTTCTTATCTTAGTACCATGTATCTTTTGTAGTGTATGCACCACTTGAGGTGGAGTCGCTTAGTATGCATTCAATTGTAGTGTAGTTTGCATATAGTTTCAATAGTACGATATATGTATGTATGTATGTATATTTATATATATATATACCTTGCTTTTCAATCTCCTTTGATTATCATTCTTGTTTGAATTTCGAAGAAAAAATGTTCTAAGTGAGGGAGAATGTAGCACCTTGGAAATTCGAACACTTCGTCTTCGAATATCGAAATGTTTTGAAATATAATTAAGTGTTACAGTTATGATTTTATAACCTTTTTAAACATCATTTAATAGATAGATAATGATAAGAATTTTTTTTTTGAAATTAATTTACAAAAATATATTCTTTAAAGAAAAATCGGTTTATCGCTAAACAGCTTTTTGATCGATATAAGTTGTTTGAACTCTTGTGCACTTCACCATTGATCAATTGAGCACATTAGCAACTAATTAACACACACCTCTTTATAAAGCTTGTAATGTTCTAGAAACTTCTAAAGGATAAGAGATATTGTCATGACAGGGGTAAAATGGTAGTTAGCATAAAGGAGAAGTGACTTAAAGGAGAAGTGATAGAAGGTGAAGCTTCCATGGCATGGTTGGGGGTTAAGTAAGAGTTTAGGCAACACCATTCCTAGGCCTATATAAGGAGGGTCATACCCTTAGTATCATTTACAAAAATCTACAAAGCTTAGAGATGAAAATCAATGGCTTCTTCATCTTCTTTTTCACTTATATTCTAAAGCAAAATAGTTGCAAATCAGCTCCAAATTGCTTTAAACTTTACTAAAAGCCTTAGAACAATATTAAAATACTTTATATCATGCCAAAAGTTGAAGAAGTGAATCCATCCTCTCTCACCAGTGGAAGGCCGTGAGCATTTGGTTGGTTTGGAGGCAAGGCAAATGCAAGGTGGAAAGGAGGTTGTTAGCTTGGGTTTGGACTTTGGTTCTTGGATATTGATCATTTTTGAAGTTAAAGGTGAGTTAACACCTTGGTTTGAATGAAAATATAGCACATAAATATGTTGTGTTGATTCTATATATGTTGTTTGAATTAGTATTAACTTATATTAAAACATTGGTTTGGATTCTTACTTTAAAAGTAAGTGACATGTGTGATCCATGTATGTGGACATGAAAAAACTTGGAATAGATAGAATTTTATGACTTGCTACAAGATCTTAAAAAAACACATAGGTTATATATGGACTTTGGTTTAGATCGGATTCGAATTTGAAAGCGCATTTATAGCGATAGTCTCTATAGATGCACTTATGAATTGCCTTGATTTCGGCGATTTTCACCATATTTATAATGTCTTATATGTGTTTGTTGCTATTACAATCTTGAATAGTAAAACCTTAAGTAACATCTTGAAAAGTGGCCAAAACTTCACTTGTGCAAAACCGCCCTATTTTGCCTTCATTTTGGGCTTTAAAACGTTTGAAAAGGTATTTAAATTTATGTATTTTGTTTCATTCTTTTTACAAGATTTTACTAACTACTATTAGAATATTTTAAAAGTGGTTTGAAATCTTTATGAATTATTAAGAATTAGTCGTAAATTCTTAAAGAAAAAATATTTTTTGAAAATATATAGAAAACATGTTTTCAAATTTTTAAGAAAGTTTGTAAAGATGTTATTTTAAGTAATATTTTGGATAAATGTTTCATAATCTATCATAAGTATTTTCAAGTATTTTAAAAGCGTATACAAATGTTTTTGAAAAGGGTTTAGAATTTCTTAGTGGCTAAATGTTTAATTATTTAATTACTTGTTTAAAAAGTAATTATCTATGCTTAAAACTAAAAGCCAACAAAGTAAGGCTTATCTGTGAGAGTTAAGATTGATGTTAAGTAGAGATGTAGCAATAAAGCTCTAACCTACCGGGCTTCCCTCTTGACCAAGCAATAGTAAGTTAAAAAATGTCGAAGACATGTTAATCGTGTTGATTACTTGTTGTTTATGGAAATTATTAATACTATAAATAACATTAAAAGCCAACCAGGTAGACTTATCTATTTGTGAGATTCAAGAATGAAGTGTCTTAAACAAGAAATAGTTAATTTGGAATATCAGAAATGATTTAAGAACAAAAATCATGATTTGCATAAGTAATTATTTTGATTAGATAATCGATTAGTTGATTATCGAACATAACCTAATATTGACTTAAGAAGTTATCGAAAGGCATCGTGATTTTATACCGATAAGAACCCATAGGAAGGAGTATTGATATAAAACGTCTCTAGCTTTCACTTACTTTTGAAACAACTGAAATTGAGTTTACCAAAAATTCATCTAATTAGTTTTGAAGCGACCATAAGCTGTGAGTGTTTTACTTATCGAATACCACTTCAAAACTAGAATATGAGTTCTATGTTTTTGAAGTGGTTGTGAAGTGAAATGTTATAGAATTGAGCTGTCAATCCTAAGGTTAAGTTCAAGAGAGAGGTTAGCATTAACATTTCAAATGATGCTACTATGTGAGACTGTCTATCTTGACGAGTTCCAAGAGAAAGGACAGCGTTAGCATTCGTTGGTGGAATCATGCTCGAATCCATGTGGTGATTCGTGATATGTTCGAGGTGTGGGAATCCATTTGGGGATTCATGTTCTGTTCGAGTGATGAAGACTTGAGTGGAAGATGCCGAATGTAGCCTCGACATCGGAAATGACTAAAACTAGAGATAGGATGCATAGCCAAAGGGAACGTTGCATTTTAGCAATCCAAGGGTGCAGGCGATTCCATCTAATATTACTTACGGACATGCATGTGGGAGAAATGAATTCGGAAGAAAAATTGTCTAGGAATGGTCTAGATATGCATTTCTTATAGTACATTCCCTATAGATGTACGTTGCTCGAAAGGATATCTCTGACCCTTGTGCGTGAGTTCGGATTCGGCCAGATCTAAGGAGATCTCCATGGAAAATCCACTATGCGAATGCGCATTAGCAGTATTGATTGTATTCCTAATATTATTATGGCATTCATACTGAAGCTATTTGATACGATTTATGTGCTGCTACACTCTAGACATTATGTATCATGTCACTATATGTTAAACTTAATGAATGGTTTGTTTCATTGAGGTGAAAACCGTTATGGGATTCCATACGGTTTCAACGATTATTATTACTTGTTGCTTATTTCTTAAGGTTGTCACGCTAGTTTACCAGACTGATCCGGGTGTTATTTTCTTATAATACTCGGGTTAGCCCCATGTATGTCTCTAGATTTAGGTTTTGACGCTTGAAGCTTATGGAGAAAAGCTGGATGATTACCTACTAAAGTTTTCTTATTTCCAATGCATTTCTGTATTGTATATATCGACATTGTGAGTATAAGCATTTATAACTATCCAAGCTGATGACAGTACTTAGGTTTTAGCACTCTGTTATTTCTATATTCAAAGTAACCGTTTGTACCATTCCTTTGACATTATTTATTACCGTTCCGCTGTCAGATTCTAATATTGCATTCTCTCTATATTGTTCTATTTAATTTTATTTTATTTTACTATAAATTTCTATCTTTATGGCACTTGGATGCTCGGTACATGAATATCGCAGATGTATTTAGTGTAGACATTCGAGGGCTGAAAAGTCGGGTTGTCACAGATATGTGCGCTTATTACTTTTATGTACATATTTTATTACATACTATTGGAAATAAAAAAATCAAATAATAAAATTTTGACAATAAATATTTGGGAAATATTAATTAGTTTAATTTATTTAAATCCCTTTAGTGTTTATTCTTTTTAAATAATATATAAATATTCTATCGATATCGTATATCGGTATGCGCATTTATAACTTTTGTACATGCACTTTACTAAATACTAATGGCATTCAAATAAATCAAATAATATTTAATAATTAATATTTCATAAATCTACAACTATTAAAAATCAATTATATCGTGTGATTCATTTGTAAAGTTAGTCAGCTATTAGTATTGAACGATTCAAATATTAATGTTCACATGTCGTCTTAGCTAGTGGTGTGACATTTTAACTGAATTATCATTTATACGTCTTTTGGTAAAAATCCAATTTTATTTATTTTAAGTGTCTCCCATTATTGATAATTATTTATCTTGATTCTCTTCGTCATATATCACTTTGGACTTAAGGATTTAATAGTGGTCAAAATTCCAACATCATCCATATTCAACTTTATAGTTCAAATATAAAGTCCTTGGTTCAAAAATAATAACAATTATTATTAACCAAACTACTCCGACCAGAGATTTTAACTTTGAATTGACTTCATTTGACCATGATACTAACATTATAACCAAGGACATGAATCCTTTTTTGAATAATTTTTCAATTTTGATACTTCTACTTGACCCAACTATAGTCATTCGATGGACGTCGTGCAATGATTTCACTATAATCGAAACAGATTTTTCACATTAAAGCGCGATAATGTTCTCAAGTTGATGAAACTATGTAATATTATCACATCGATATTTTTTGTTTGACCTTAGTTATACTAACCAACAGAAACCTATTGAGTGGGTCATTCCATGATTTTCCAGTAAATATTATTATATAGCCCCTTGTGCCTTCAGTAGTCATGAGTAATACACTGCCCAACATTTGGATAGCGTTACATATTTTATTCTCAATGGATATATAGATATCTAGTATCGATACATCATGACTTGGAATATGTAAAACAATATTTTTAATTTCATTGTGAGAAATTACTCGTGGTTACAACACTTTGTAACTATTATCATAACATATACCATTTGTGGATTTTCTATTAAATATTCTTTTAATTAAATTAATTAATTAATACAACACATTATATCAAGTATACAATAGAAAAAATCTTATTTTATCTTGAACAAGATTGGTTATCGACTTAGATATATATAACAATTGCATAATTGCCCATAGGGCATACCCCTAACTCTATCAGGTTGGGTGAATCTCAAGTAAAAATTCATTTTTTAGTCTTAGTTATGTCTATTAAGCCTAAATGAATTTTAGATCTGATCCAAATGTTTTAAATAAAATAGTCATTTTATTCAAATTTATTTAAAGTAATTTATTTATGTTTTAGTTGACAAGTAAATCAAATATGCTTGTATGTGCGAAGTGCACATGCTATAGGCAAAAGGCGTATATTATTAATGGAATTGTATATTGCAACGACCCATAAATTTTAATGGTTTCGATAACGTAATCAACTGATTTTTTGTGAAATTTTAAATAATTGAATTTGAAAACAAAATTTTGATTATGGTATGCGTCTATTTAAATGTAGAAAATGGCAAATTTTCATTATGGTAATGTGGAAGTTTATTTTGTTGTAAAATTTTATTTCAATTTCAATTTAAATCGGTTAAAATTGTTGTAAATAAAATATTATTGAAATTTGAATATTTTTATATAATTAAAATGTTTATCATCTTCTGAGTGAGATGTCGTATTTCTTTTTATCAAATTCGGACTGCTATAGATCCGTTTATCTTATTTTCTGCATTTAAGCAGCTTTTTCGGTAGCAGAAAATTCGAGTTTTTATAATTCGATCGTATCGCTGATATTTATGTACCGTTTTATTCACCTCGTCGCGTTGACCTCCGCAGTATATTTGTTTTCGTATTTTGGGACCTGGTACGCGACGAAAACGACAAAAAAAGTATTGTATCGGTACCATATCGTGACCTTTTGTTTTCTATTGCGTTTCAAAATTCAAACCGTGTAGTCCAGGCAGCAACTAATTGCTCTCATTATTTTACTTGATTTAGCATGCGACCGTTTCCATTTTCAGCTATTCTATATATGTTTTACCTTTCCACTTTCGGCTGAGAGAAAATCCTCTCTACCAAACTCACCTGTTTCCTCTGTCCCCAACCAATCAGATACATCGATTTTCAGCCATTTTGCAATTAAACCCTTAACAGCAGGAGAGAGAAAGGGGGTTTAATTACAAAATGGCTGAAAATTGTTGTCCCCGATTGGTTGGAGACAGAGGGCACATGGTAGTTTGGTACAGGGGATTTGGTCTCCTTTCGGCTGTTGTTTATCTAGAGATTTACGTTGTCATTTTATTTTATTTTATTCTATTCCATATTTTTGTTTTGTTTCATCCTCTCGTTCATCTTCCCTATATTTTTGCCTAGCACCGTCGACAGCCAGCGCATGTTCTCCTCCCTTTCTCCTCTTGTTGATCGCCACCGACTCCTAGCCTTCACCGCCTGCACTCGAACACAGCAGCCCTTCGTGACCACCCCTTTTCCTTCCACTGTGTCAACCTTTCCCACCACATCCAACTCCCCTGCGTGCCCTACCGTCCTCTGCCCATTTCCCCAAGCCCACTAGCTCCAACCATTTGCCACTTCCTCTGCCACGAAGCCTCCATCAGACCTCTACCGTGTGCCATCTGCCTCCAACCTATCACGTCCACATTAGCCAAACCCATTGCCTTCATCTTCCACCTCCCTCCTTACCTGCTAGCCTCGCCACCATGTTCTTCCCTGCCGAACACTATGCAACACCTCAGCCACTACTCTCCTCTTACCTCCACCATTTGACAGACCCGTTCCCTTCCATCGGCAGCATCGTACCACAGTCGACAGCCGCCCCACGCTCCCATCCCTGATTGTGCTTGTCGTGTGTTCATTTTCCTCTAACCTTGCTTTGCGCCACTGCCCTCAACCATCTGACGCCGACCTCCACCCATTAGCAGCCCGACTTGACCTAAGACGGCCACCTGAACCGACCATAGCACTTTTCCCGACCTCAGCAGCCTTGCTTTAACTAATCTCCAGTCTTGTGTCCCTGCCGCTCAACCTACTTCTTGCCCACTACCTGTCACCACCTCTAAGCCATACATCTGCTGTAAGCTTCTTGCTTGTATGCATATATACAAGTATATATATATATATATATATATATCTTCGTTTATATATACATTCTATCTAATTATATATGTATAAGTTAATACAAAAGTTATATGATCGGTTAGTATAAAAGAGTACAAAAAAGAAACTTTGGGATTGCTAAATCACAGACGAGATAAATATAGAAAGCAACAGAACCATCATAGTATTTTTTTTTACATTACAATATGAATGAAAGGAAGGGTGGTAAATGGATCATTCAACAATCTAGATCGGATGGATTCCTTTTTTTTTCTTCGATAAAATAGAAGGGGGAAAAGGAAATTCCATTGCAGAAGTTTTCACAAGTTGTATATATCTGTTCTTATATAAATTGTTGAACTAACCTTTATATGTATGTGTGTGTGTATATACACATGGTCACTATAAATTTTGTATTTAATATACATATTTATGTTTTATATATTATTTTATATGTATAACGTGTATATACTTATTTTATAAAAACTAGTGCGTGGCCCGTGCTACGCACACGGGCAGTGCTGGTATTTCCATGTAATTGTAGGTCCAGATGAATGTAGTCCAATTGTTTGTTAAAGCAGTATGTACAGATCATCTGCAGTGCTAGTTCTTAAACCCTGCGTTGTTATGTTAAGTATTGAGGTACTTGTAAACTGTTGCGAGAAAATAAAATAGTGTTAAAAATTTGCAGTAGGGACATGCCCAAAGTGCGGAGTAGTGTATCTGCAGTTATTCGTTTGCAGGAAGGTAGTATTGTAAGCAATAAGGTAAAACCATAGTTAGGAAAATCAGTCCATATTCTTTGAATTCAGTTTATGTAGTCTAAATCTGTTTATGTGTAGTTGAAAAGTGTTAAAGGTTGAATTTGTTATGGCTCGTTTGGCTGGTACTTAAAATTTGAATTTTTATTTTGTATTTTGGTGGGAAAGAGTGCTTGTAGAGGAAGGGACGTGGAATGCGTCAGAGAGAGATTTTGGTATTCCTGAAAAAGTGGGGAATAATAAAATTTCTTTTTTAAAAACACGCTCTTTGTTTAGACCCCCTATTTTCCTCCACCTTGTTGTCCCCATCCGGGGAGTTGCCCTAGACGGCCGCCTGGCTGGCCTCGCCGTGGAACCGGGCCTGACTGCTACCCATTATTTATGAGATTAAAAAAGACCTACAAAGGGTTACAACTGTCAACGACATTTTTGGTAGTACAGACAGTCAACAGCACTCATAAAAATAATAAGCACCCGTATATTCCATCGAAATATGTAAGTAGTCCAGTACGCATTGTCTACGGTAGGATGACAGTAATTAAAAGCCTGCCACAGGGTTAATTAAGTACAGAATGTACACTCTGTGATTCAATCGTACACAGCTCTGCCCCACTCCTGTTGGCGGCGAAAAATGACAACCAAATAAACTGCGCATTTTAATTTTTTTAAAACGGTAAATCGCATTTTTTTCACAAAACGCATCCTAACTACGTTTACATCTTCTATGAACAAACATGTAGTACATGGTTGAAAATTACAATAGCGTTGAACAGTAATGGCCAACTGTTTAACTGTGAACTATAACACGTAAATAGGTATAAGCAAGTAAACCTGTATATCGTTTACAAAGGTTGGAAAATGGTACCGATTTCCCTTAACTGTAAGAACAACATCATATGTACAAACAAAATGTTTTTTTTTTAAATATTTGAAATAATAATTCATCAAGAAATATAAAACTGTAACAGTATCGAGTTTTTAAAAATAAGCAACACATCCGACAGGGTATGTCACAGGAGAAAAAAAGAGAGTATACAGTAACATTTTAAGAAGAAGTTGGTCTATTCACCAACTGGAAAAATCAAACAATGTAATTTAACTGATGGTGGGCTGCCCTAACTTGATGTCAGCTGAATATAGAACTGTATTACAGATACAGCAACTAAAATTAAAACATAAATCCAGGTCTGCCAGACGGTATGTTCAACTATGGAGTAGGCACAGTATCTGTATACAATGACCAATTTGTACGCAAGCACTGGGTTGATAAACTGTTACTGCAGTAGTACATGACTGCGACATCATGTGAACGTACAACACAGCTTCACTTCGTTATCACAAAATTGCGCTCAGAAACCAGCAGTGTGCCGTGACTATTTTAAATACCATACAGTGCCAACCGTTTGGTGTTCACCGAAGAAAATAAATTTACATGCCTACCAAACAGTGATTGTTTGGTTCTATAGTTCAGATGACCACCCTTTGTTCAAAGTCAATGTATGCACTACTTGCATTTTCTACCATCAATGTCCACCGCCCAGTTTAACTACTGTACGAAAAAGTCATATATGTATGGTCGACCATTTTTACATCAACAAGCAACGTTGTACACAAAATTATGCAATCTTCAACCTGATACCCTTTTTGTCAACTACACAGTCAGTATGATTTTATACATTATGATTACACAACAATGGTTGTTACCACAAAACGAATGTTATACCTCAGATTCCTTGCATCAGTTTACAGACTCCTCTTAGGATCAGCAAAGCATCTTCCGCAAACAACCAGACAGTTGAGTTGGTGTAGAACCATTACAGGAAGGCGCAGGAATTAAATAATGATGGCGTGCAGGACAGAAAAATACGTTGTAGGGCTGAAATAAATTATAAACAGAACGATATTAACAAATGCAGTATGGAACATTTGCTCTACCTTGCCTCATAATTGGCGCCACTCAGTAAGATTATTATAGTTTTTATTTACAATAAAGAAATGATAAAATGAATTTAGATCATATCTTACCAGATAAGGTAACTCCAAGGAGGCTGTATTCTATTGATGGCAATGTTTGGTAATTACCACCCCACCCGTTACCCTAAATCTGCAAAATAAATATGTACTCAATAAGTGAACAAACAAATGAACTGGTACTTTTTTTGGAATGTAGTAAAATGAGGGTCCTTATGACAAATATCGACTAAGAAAGAAAAAAATTCCTACATATAACAACACGTCCATCAACACAGATATCCACGAGTGTATATGCACGCCCAGATGTGCCTGCTCTAATCACGATGTCATGCATTAATTCAACAACATATTTGTATGAAGTGTAGAGTATATATGTACATCCATATAGACTTGCATTTAGTCACTTTATATGTCTTAACATTTATTCTATCGTTTTCAAATAACATGTTTTATTCCCTTCATTATAACTTATTTGATGGTTATTATGCTTATTACTATTGGTCCAAATGTCAATTTTTCTCGCCTTAATTTTTTTTGCTGGAATTAATGTTTCACTTACTTATCTTAGTTCTATTCTTTTAAGGGTGCACCTAAATTCTTTCTCAAGCTCCATCATTCATCTTGTTATTTTGAAACTTATTGATCTATATTCTCATTTCCATTGAGAAAATTGTTTCCTTCACTTCATTATAACATACTTGATGATTAATATATATTTGTCGGTGTGGACTCGGATGATTGCTGCATTTCTGTTTGGTTAAAAGTAATCTCTATCTTAATGGAGTTGGTGTCGGTGGCATATAAACAGACTTTATTATTTGGTTAAAAGTTATGAAGTTACTATTACGATGTATACTGATCAATATGAAAATTAATTGTCAAAAAGCCAATTATTGAGAAAATGCAACTAAAAAGACGTGACTAAACAGAACATGACTCAAAGGTCTAAGTCATGATGACTAACAAATAATCCTAGCCCGCTAAATTTAAAATGGTATGGCTTGCATATGGATCATTGGGTCTAGAAGGCGACTCAATATTTTATATTTAATTTTTTTAATTTGTCTGATATTTTATTGTAGTGTTGGTTTTGTTGATTTTTTAGCGGGAATAAATATTGCATTTTGCAACGATTTTATATTATTAAATTTTTTTTTATTGATGGTAGGGCCCACACGCCCGTTTGTGACTTCAATTGTTCCATTAACCATGTAGTCGTATTTTGAGGGCAGCCTTTTTAGCAGTTTTTTTTACTTATAGAACTGAAATTCTATGGAAACTTTTATTGTTGAAGCATTTTATTTAAAAAAAAAATGATATTGACGTGTACTGGGTTATAGTCTGGGTTAAATTATATATAATTGAATGAATTATATCTGATGAATTTTCAACATATTTAGCACTGATAAATCATAGCTTTTAATATCCTCGATCTTCAATATTAGAGGTTATTTTTTTCTGAGACGCAACAAACATTTGACATTAAACAGTTTTATAATAAGCGAATGAATTCAAATCATTAATGAGTTCACATGCAATTCGGAATCTTAATCCTTAAACTGGATATATTAACTTTTATGTTACATTCGAATTGCTTTGTCAGAGCTATCAAACTGAATATACAAACTAAATGAAGAACCATTTGAGATGCTCTTAGCTTAAACATCATGCAATGTATATTTTTCCTAGCACCAACACAGTGCTTCATATTTGACAAAATCACAAAATAAAAATAGTATTACAGTCAAAATACATTCAATATGTCGGCAGAGTAAGAATTAAGTCACTAAAATTTACATGTATGAAACTTTTTTAATATAAATAAGCATCAACAGTACACCAACCACCTGGTTCAGATCTGGAATTTACCTATACAATTAACATGGGCACCGATCACTTTTTTAGTACTAAACAAAACATAAACATAAAAGCTTGCATTGTGCCTTATTCTTCAAAGTTAGAACTACCTATTCTATTTCGAAATTGTTTATGTTTAGCTGGGTGTGATTGTGAAAAGAGGCTGCAGTAGAAGAATAATATTTGATAGAATAAAAGAGAGAAAGATAATGATAGTAATTAGTGTGTATAAGAGACATACAGTGTCAATGCAAACTGGCTTCCCATCCTGAGCAATGATATCAACAATTGTTCCATTCCGATCAACCTGCAAAGTAGTCAAATATTTCATTTATTAACCAAGAATTGACTTACTAACCTATATAAATCTGGCAGCACTAAACGAAATGTAGTTAATTTAAATGCATGTGGTACAAATTTCAGATTCGATTACACGTATATGCATATAAATAGTGAAGATCATGCATTTGAATACAGACATCAAACTACATTGCATTAGCCCTTGAGTAAATATACACACTTATATTAATGGCTTATAGCAGCCCCAAAAGTTTGGTACTTGACCTTCCAAAAAGGAAGTGCGCATTCATGCCTTGTGTTCAAATTGATGCTTCCATTTTCAAAGACGGTTCAACTGTAAAGGACGAAGAGAAGATGAAGAGGGAGTTAATGACTTGGGCTAAGGCAGTTGCTTCATCAGTTGCCAACACTACAAATTATCAGTCTTATTTCAGTAGAAGATAGTTGAACGTTTTGGAGAAAGTTGGTCGTTATTCAACCTGATCTTTTAGTTTTTCTACATTTTTGATCCTTTTATGTATTAATCATACTTGTAATCCTTGTTGATGGATTCGTTTGAAGGATTTTATATCTTAAGGATTGTTTATCTGTAATGTTAACAGTTTCCATTTAGAAATAGAAATGTCACTCTCCATCTTTTTTTAAAGAACGTTACAGTACGGTTTTTAGTTTTCTACCCCTGCTCATCATTGCTTTAAATTGAAAAATTCAACCCCTACATCCATAAGCATAAAATCAAGTACCAATTCATTTAAAACTCGAATTAGATAATTCTATGTTGACTGGTGGAAAAGTATGGATCTGCTATGAAAATAATACAGACTGCATGATCGCTGCAAAAATTTAAACGCATGTGGTCACAAATTTAAATGCATGTGGTCATTAATTTCATTATCTAACTCTTGTCATTTAGTATAAATATCAAAAGTTGAAGCATTCTATATCAAAGTTTGATACAGCAGGGACATATCAGGTACATTTTGTATATCAAAGTTGAAAGCAAACACAATGAATACAAAAATGCAAATACATGCACCATTGCATCTATATTGTCCAATTATATTTTAGGTAAGACACCATTAACCAAACAACATCTATATCTGCGTCATAATTATTTTTACTCCAATTATGAAAATGGATACAGAATTTTACTTTGAAGAGTACGGATAAGCATGCCAAAAAGTTAAGAATATTTTAAGAGGCAACTTGCATTTGAAGAAATATTTTATGAAGAACACTTTTCAGTTTACAAATTATTTTTACCATGAAATGTTGAAAAGCCTAATTAATATCAAAACATTCTTGCCCATGGAAAACCAAATGATTTTAATCATTTATCTAGAAGAGTAACCAAAACATAAGCAAGAGCTCAAAAGGACATATTTGTTAACCATAAACTCATTTGCCTTAATTTGAAAATGACAACTACATTTTTTATTGAATGAAATTAAGCTATGATAACCATAATCTGCATTTAAAATTCAATGAAAATAATAAAAATCAAACAAAACGTTAAAGGTCAATGAAAAATGAACATCCACCATTGTGCATAGAATTTTAAAGGGAAGCTTTTAAATCGTAGGCTTTGTAGCTCACCTAAGCTATGGCTGATATGCTCTATAATGCAAATGATTAAACTGGTTTTTGAATATTCGGCTAAAAAGATAAACTTGTTGATGTGCATAGAATATTGAAGATGTAGAGCAATATATTAAATTTTTTGGTACATCCATAATACCAGGCTAAAAAATAAATATATGAAATGTATGCATATTTCATGCCATATAATTTAAAAGCTATCATGTATCCAAATCACATGCATCAAACAGTTTGAATTCAAAATGTTTAAGCCTTGCAGTTATACTGATAAGGAATCATAGGACCGATAAAGAGGCTGCATATGTCATGAGACATGATTTACATTAACTAAAGTAACCAAGTTTAGAACAACTTTTTCCGTGATCAACATTTGGACCTTATTTGATTTCCATTCTACAGGCAAATTTTTTTTATAACACTGATGACAAACAACTTAGTAAGTATAATTTCATTTCATTCATTCAAAGCTTAGTATCGTGTATGACTTTTACTGGAAAACAAATGTGAAAAACTTCTAACCGACATAAATCTAAATTCATTTTTATGTAAAAACGAGAAATTTAAGTATGACATGTATAAGGAAAATGCCAGCACTATTCCCAAGTGATATCATATAAATACATAACACCCCGAATGAATCTCGTTTGCACATTATAAAAAGGAAAAAAATGTCATTATGTAATTTCTAACTAAGCCAACTAAAACATGTTGAAAAAAAGTGCAATGTATTTCATCTTAAGATTATAAGCAAACTCACAAAACTCAAATCAAGATGGAGAAGTTAGCAAAATGCTAAGAATATTAAACTCCCATCGAAAAATAGTTCCGGTGAATGAAAAACAGACAAAAATTAGTAAAAGTCGATGTATAGTATATTTTGTTTATACATATCCAGGTTAAGTAAGCTAATTAAATAAAATTATAATAGGATACAAAATAAAATCATAGTAGTGCCTCTTTAACAGCAGTATATTTTGTGTGTGTACATCTAGACTAAGAAAGTTAATTAAATAAAATTAGAACAGGAAACAAAATAAAATCATAGTAGTACCTCTTTAACAGTTGATGACAATTTGGTTTGTTATCGTAGAATAATTCAAAACAACGAACAATTTAAGGATTACGGATTAGTTTAGTACGTGGAGGTATATAAACAGAAAGTATGTAATTAGTGTTAAAACCTGTACACCTTACCAAAATTAATTGTAAGTTTGGAATACAAATGATTTATTAAATTTTTTGTACTATAACTACTTGACAAAAAAATGATTAGGAGAATAAAATAAATTAAAAATATATTTCCATTAGTTGAACTGAAATCTAGAGTACAAATGACAACAATAAGGTTAAAATATGAAAATAACAAAACTCAAATAAAAAGCTGATAGCTTTGGTTGTACTGTTGATGAAGCGAACAACTTAAAATATTTTCATTTGTGCGTGCTGTATTATATACCAATTTGAATAAAAGGGCCACCTCCACTCATCAAACTAAAGTACAACAAATTTTAAATAAGGGAAGTAATTACAGCCAGAATAAATTACATTACTGTGGTAACCAAGCAAATTAATGCTCACAAATTTCGCTGGTGTGATATTCATTTATTTTATAGCAGTAAAAAAAAATCAGTATTTTTCTAAAAAAAGCAAAAGTATCAGTATTTAGCTGGTGACAACAAACATTATATGAACAGTCTAATAAGACGAAACATGAATCATGGTAAAAACTACACCATTACTTTCGGTTTTCATCTAATGATTTATATTTTATATAAGTTAACATAATGAATTTGATATTTCCTTATCATTCCACGAAATGGAAGCGACCTGAACTATTGAAACGAATGAATATAACAAAAAAACTTCAAAATATCAGTATGAAAACACTGAATGAACAAAACACGTGAATTTTTTTAATAAAAATTGGACAGAAAAGTCAATGCTACAATGCAATGTGTAATGTATGTAAAGTATATGAGGTAGAGTTAAAATGCAACGTGTAACAAATAATTATGGTAATTATTGTACACAATTTATCAATAGGTAGAAAAAACATAAGAACATAGGTAATAAATAATAAAAAACACTAAAAGATAAATGAAAACATGGTATTTGTTTGGCAAACGATTGCTTAAGTCACAGAGGACAGTTGATTGATAGCATGAAAAACCAAACCCAATGACAAATGTTTTGCTTATTCTTTACGTAGGGTAAGTAAGGAATCCAAATTAAGAACTATATTCAATCGATTTAGAATACTTACACAGCAGGATTGTAAGGAATAGAATCTTGAGTGAAGAAATGTACATTGGTAACTCAGATTTTGTGGCTCAGGCATTGTTTCAAACATGTTGTGCGCATGTATATGACTAAAATTATAAACAACAATGTATTAGCTACATATATCACGGTTAGTTGAAAATATGAATCTAACAAAGGTAGATTTAAAAGGCAAATTTATCACAGCGAAACATAAATCCAATTCTGACTTGGTCGTAGGCCCAATCATCACTTTCTTAGCATCAGCAAAGGTGGAAAATCATTCATTTTTTAAATAAAATTTTCACTCGCTGAATAATCATAGAGGCAGTGGTACAAAAATAAGTTGTGCACATATTGATATGAATTTAATTGATGTTTCATGCAGTTTGATATATGTATGTGGTGATTTGAAGATGTTTATTAGGATATAGGCTAACTATGGCCTCACATGTATAATTGAACCAATATGCAGACGATCAATCATAAAGTATTATTTCACTTTCAGTGGATAATTTTCCCTAAACAATATCAATAGCTTATCGGTTAAGTAATCCCATTCGACAATTGTATTAGAGGATAATACAAAATTGATATTACATAATTTTTCCCACACTAAAATTCATGTTTGAACAATACACAGTTGATACAGTGATATAAAATGGGAAAAATGAAATACGTCTAACTTTTCTATTTTAATTCTCCAATCTGATGCGATCAGTGTACATTGATGTAGAACTTAACTGATAGAAAGTTGTATTTTCGTACAAACAGTAAACTGGGGACATCAAGTCGCTCAAATCAAAAGTTGCACATGTAGTTAACACAAAATCATATCAGAAGTTTAGATTAAGAACTCAAAAATATTAAACACTGTCAACGAAGTACGACAACCATATTTTTATTACTCTTAATTAGGAAGTCATAGAATTTCAAAGAACATTAATTTTTTTGTCATTAGACTCATCTAAAACTTACTAAAACAGAACAGAGATTATAGTAGTGGATGTATCAATGTTCTCAAGTAAATGTAAACAAATATCTAACTTTGTTCATTAACTTCTGAACATATAAACAATTATACATAACCCATTTTCAAAACTTAGATAAATCAGAGGAAAAATTATCGCAAAATATGAGTAAGTATGGGTTGAACTGGTTGAGGATGTAGCAATCGTACCTGTTAGGGATTATTGTTTGTCTCGTAGACATCCCGTACCTCTTTTGATGTCTGCCCTTATTTTGGATTAACGTCTCTAGGCGCTGGTCGGAAAGGCATTCATGATTGGAAGAGCTATTAGGAGAGAGAAATGGGTAAAATCCATCTGTTCCGGAAGATAGCAACAACTCCTAATCAAAAACATGCGTCATCTCCAAAATCGAAAGGATTTGTTGTAAGCCGAGAAGCGTTGAATGGAAAATCTGCAAAATAGGAATGAAAAGATTAATTGTCATTTTGTGAGTTAAGAGATGGCTATGGATTATACAGCGGTAAGGGTTGATGATATCAGACGGTGAGTTTTAATTTTAAGAGTTCGTAATGGAATTGCGATTAGTAGAAGAGGAATGATTGATGTTTGGTTGGGAAACGATGTTAGAATTGGGGAAGATAACCGTTGCCTCGCAAATAGGCGAACGGGCAGAAAAAAGAAGGTACGTCGAAGTAAAGGGACACGTGTAAGTGAAGGAGTGCCCTGGATTCTCCTTTCCTATTTAAGTAATAGATTTTAGTGATATGCAATGATCTGTTGTTTATAATATGATTTTGTCCTATTTGATATATATAAGGTTTAGGTATACTATAGGTGAGTTTATGTATACAAAGGTTTATACAAGTTGTATTTGATGTGTTGTTATATATGTATATATTATATTTAATATGTATTGATTCTAAACTATAATATGTATATATATGTTCGATTTTAAAATATATGTTTGCCAATGTATATTTGATTTTTAAATGTATAAAGATTTTAAAATATAAAATATATATAGATATTTTGATGTGTTTAAGAAAGAATGATTTTGAAATATACATATAAAGATTTTGATTTTAATATATGGGTGTCTTAAATTAAATATTGTTTTTTAATATAATAGGTATGAAGGTTTGTATATACTTGAGCCTAGTTTCATATATTTATAGAGGTTACTTTATAGATGTTTTAAATCTAATATTGATTTTAGAGAAAATATAACGATATAATATACATTTCTTTTTGTTATATCAAGCTGATTCTTATTTTTTCATCGATTCCAAATTTTCAGCTTTGTTCGTCGAATTCGTGCCATCTTGCTTTGCTTTAGAAATTCATGCTTGGATTCATAACCCATTTCATTGTCAAATCTCTCTAGCCTCGAAAGGTGAGCAATCACTCATGATTAACATTCTTATAGTTAGTAAATTTGATTTCACTTGAAATAACAATTGAAATATGCTGTTGAAATTAAATTTTCTAGTAATCTAATTTTTAAATATGATACACAATTATCTTCAATTGTTCACCTATGATATATGACACCATATCCTGTTGTGTATATTTTGTTTATCACTGATGATATATGCCTGTTTTTGATATATTATATTATTATCATATTTGTTCTCACTCTGCAAGTTCTCTGTTAATTTAGAATTCTCTATGGGTTGAAATGATACATACCCGAACGATTTGTAGAATAAAGGAAAATTGTTATGTGTTGAAATGATAAATCTAAGCGATTTTCATTGATTTTAATTTTGGGATTACAGACCGAAATGATATATACCCGTAGATATTTAAATTGTGGATTGAAATGATAAATATCTGTATGACTTGACCATAGGATAGAAAATTATACACGGACTCTGTTGGTCCATATTTTGGAAATGATTTCCAATGTTTTGAAAGGAAATATATGGTTTTAATAAATATTGATTTTAAAATATAATATATATATATAGGCTATATTTATATATGTATAAAATCTAGATTTTAAAGTAATATGTTTCGAAAATTTAATTTATAAGTTAATTTTGAAAATATAATTTTTAAGATTTTTCTTATAATTTTAAAAAAATAGATTTAATACAAAATACAAATAATAATAAGATTTAATTTAATAAAATTTTAACTTAAATGGTTTATAACATGTTTAAGTATTTATTTAAAATTTATATTAATATTTTAAAAATGGATATCATAACTTTAATAATAAAGGTTGGGAAGATAAACTAATATCGATTTGGAATTTAAATTGGTTAATAATTGAATTTAAATAAGAATTTATTCGAACTTATTGATTTTTAGATGTTGAAAAATATGATTTATAACTTGATTTGATAAAAGTGATTAAATAAATATTCTCAGTTTTAAATAAAATTGAGATTTAATATTTATTATTGATTTAATTATATATGAATTGGGATTTAAATAAATTGTTATAAAAATGATTTAGGTGAATATTTTCCAATTTGAATAAAATTAACGTTAAATGTTGAAATATAAATGAGATATATATTGTAAATGTGTGAATATTTGAACTTGATTCTTTAAACTTTAAATTGAAATGGTTAAACTAGGATTGATTTAAATTATATTTTTAAAGTTAAGATGATTTGAATTGATTTGCAGAAGTGGAGGAAACTAATTTATATATAAACTATTTTAATATATATATACACACTATTTTCAATATCTAAACCGTTTAATTTGGAAATGTTATGAATTTTAAAGTGTTGTGATTTCAAAATTGTTATGATTACGGAAGTGTTATGATTTCAAAAGTGTTATGATTTCAAAAGTGTTATAAATTTGAAAGTGTTACAATTTCGGGAATGAATATTTTTAAAGTGAATAATGACATTGAATTGATGTGGGTTTGAAATGAATATGATATTTTGATATAAAGTATGAACTATTTGAAATAAAATGGCCACAGTGCGAAATAAATGTTTGGTTGTTAAAGAGACCGGGATCAGATATTGTCATACTCTCTACCAATACCGAAAACCACTTTAACAATAGTGTACATAGTGGAGAACCAAGAATGAAGTAGGATGGTTTGGTGATAATTCTGTATGGTATTTACGTAGCCCTGACTCCCGTGAGTTAGCTTGATGTGGCTAAAACAGGAGCCATGCTGGACCAAGTGAGGTCATTCCTCCGATCGGACACATTTCTTGGATACCATTATGTTACTTTGTGATTTTATTGTGTGCACCTTTGATTTGGGAGTGTGTCACGAGGTGGGCGGTAGCAGCTGCTATGGGTTACCACCATTCCGAATGCGTAAACGGTATATCTACCCTGGCATTGCCTCGCATGCCTCGTCACATGCCCTATCACGTCTTCTACGAGTTTCTTTTGTGTCGTACTTATGGAGTGCTTCCTGATAGCCCACTTGCGAGTGGAGTTTACAGTATCTGTATAGACTATGTCATTATATAAAATATGTCAAGGGGGATATGAGTAACGCCTTAACGCTATTTTAATAGTTTACTTTACTATAGACATATTGTAATAGCGCATTGTACCACATATTAGATAGTTTCACGGATCCTTAGAGGATGGAAATCCCAAATGTCCTTTAAGTTACTTGTATTTCAGTTGACATTTCACTTCAGTTGAATTTATTAATATGAGAATGTTAATCCTGACTTGAGTGTTTCGTGTTTTCTTTATGCTCGGGTCAGACTGAGTGTCACAACATTTGAGACTCACCTTTGAAGTTTGGAGCTTCGCTTAGAGATCCATCTATCTATCCAGCTTTCAGTTATTTCAGTTCATTCCAGTCATGTATGTTCAGACCCGTCTGTTGCTTATGTATTAGAGGCTCTTTGTATTTGAGATTCTATTGTATTTTATTTCCAACTCTAATGTTTATATAGTAGCTTCATGAACTACTATTTACTTTTCTACTGCTTATTATTGTGATAATCTGTGTTTGTGATTCCGTGGTTGATTTATTTACAGTATATGCTGAGTTTTTCCAAATATAAAATAAACAATCTGTTGTTTTGAGCAATTCAAGTCTGACTTGTATGGATGCGAATGGTTTGAAATACTGGGTCGTTGCATATGTAGGTGATGGAATTTACACTACAATGAACAATTTCCCTTTTACATATGCCTTTGTTGTCCATAATATCAGGGGGGCTCTACCACTGAGCTAATAGTCTTATGTGCGGGCCTCCCAGTGGGGGGCCTGCTATGCCAAAAGCGAGAGAAACCCCATCCCTTTCGCTTTCTTTTACGCCCCATGTCCCTCTCACGTAGTGGCATGGGGATGTTAAAAGTGGGATCCTACCAACTTGTTCCGACCTAGGATAATAAGCTCATGAGCTTGGTCTCACTCCACCATCGAGAAACGAAAGAAGACTTTAATATCTAAGCTTAGCTCAGACGTAGCTCGCTTCTTTTTGGGTGTGAAGAATTGTTAAACCAAAATACCCAACAAGCATAAGCATTAGCTCTCCTTGAAAAGGAGGTGATCCAATCGCACCTTCCAGTATAGCTACCTTATTACGACTTCACTCCAGTCACTAACCCCACCTTCGGCATCCCCTAAAAGCATATTAGATAGTTTTATGTGATTTGAAATTTAAAATTAACATTAATGAATTTGATTTCAATTAAAGAAAGGTTTGACATTAAATGTCACACAAGATCATGTAAATTTAAATTTATTGTTTTAGATTCAAAACAACATATAATTTTGAACACCGTGGTTTATGTTATATATATATAATTTGGATATAAAAATTAACAGTTTGGATTAAACTTCTAGTTTATAGATGAAACAAGAGTTTAGGATTCTTTTATAAACCATTAAACTTAGAAAAGGAGGCAAATGATTTAAAATTTTCACAAAAGTCCATTCATATAATTTAGATCAAAAAAACCGTCCTACCTAAATATGCAGTATTCAAAATGTTTATAACCAAAATTAGCCATATAACTATACAAGTCAATATTCAATGAATAATAAATAACCAACATGTACAATTCATTTAAAATTGTGTACGTAAAATTTAAAAACTATAAAAATAGATCTAAATCAAAATTAGCTTTCAAGTTTTTTTTACAAAATTATAAAAGTAAAAGAAAACAAATTGGACAAGTTGAGCATATGTAAATTTGTAATATGAAAAAATGGATCTAAAAATACATAGAATAACAACAAACTAGCAAAGTGAAAAATAATATAAACATACTAATTGGAGATGAATGTATATTATGAAGGAATGAAGTACATATATAGACCTATACAATAGTCAAATATTCAATTGAGATGGAAGAGAGTTTTGATTCACATATACAATTATTAATTAGAAACATGATGTATCTTACAAAATCAAAGCATATGTATGATAAAACATATTAATTGATTAATTTGAGAATTAGCTAGGATGTTGCTTACAAAATCATACCTTGAAATAATGAATCAAAAGCTCCCGGACTTAATAGAATCAATCTTCGAAATTTGCAAGAATCAAGAGATGAGAACCACCATTTGTTTTTTATTCTGTTTGATTTTGATTTGAAATTTTTTAGGCTTTGGAGCCATTATTTTCGACTGGGATGGAAGAGAAGAGGAATAAATGTGAATTGTCTCAATGAGAGAAAATATGTTTTGAAGGAAATATTAAAAACATTTCAATTCCCTCTTTTAAAACTTTCTATATTCAATTCCCAATTAAATCTCATCAAATCCTCTCCCTTTCTTTATTGTCTATGGCTAACCATAATAGGTGACACGTGGGTCTAAAAAATTTCCAGAATCATGTAGCGTTTAATCTATTTAAATCCAATTTAAACATTTTATCGATATTATATATCGATACCCACATTTCTAGCTTTTACATATGCACTTTATTAAATATTATTGGTATTCAAACAAATCAAATAATAATGACAACTAATATTTCACAAATATTAATTAATTAGTTTTAAAAAAAATTCCATTTAGTATTTATTCTATTTAAATCCAATTTAAATATTCTATCGACATCTTATCTATACGTGCGTTTATAACTTTTATATATTCACTTCATTAAATACAAATAGTATTTGAAAAAATCAAATAAATTTAATAATCAATATTTCATAAATATTAACCAATTTAATCAATTTGCAATAATTAGAACTTAATTAAATCATGTGGTTCATTTGGAATATTCACCATTTCGGTTGTCCGACTAAAATGTATGAATTCAGTGAATAATCAATATCAAACAATTCAAATATTAACGTTCAATTGTCACCTTTACTAATGGTGTGACATTTTGGCTGAATTTATCAGCTACACATTTTTCGATCAAATAGAATTTTACCTATTATAACCGGTAACTTATAGTGATAATTATTTGCACCAATTCTCTTTTTCAAAACTATATCATATTTGGACTTATGGAATTTGGTTTTGGTAAAAATTCTTGCACTATCCACATTCAATTTTGTAAGTCCAAACACAAAATACTTGATTCAATAATAATAATTATTATTAATCATATTGCACGGGGTAATAACTTTGACTTTGAGTTGACTATAATTTACTGTGATACTAACCTCAAATAACCGAGGTGGCGAATTGTAATGACCGTCTTTTTGACCACCGAGTGTCGACACTAGTACATCTATTGTATTCTCATGCCAAGCGTATAAGGGTCGAAAAGGCTGAAGTTTAGGGTAAAGAAAAAGAATAAAAGCAAAAGAATAAGAAAGAGGAGAACAAAAATACCAGAATCCCACAACAGAATGATAATATATAATATCAAAAAATAATACACAGAGCTACTCTAGTGTACATAGTATTTTAGAGTTACTAATCAGAGTACTATCATTAGTCTGGACAGTTATAACGGTATGTCCTTACAATTGCTGATATATATACACATAAAGTAATGTGGCACAAATAAAAATACTATGGTATGTAAACATCCAACTCCTCTCCAAGAGCTCAATAAACATCAACAAAAACATGCATTTCTTAGACTGCTCGAAGAGCATACGAGGAATTTAGGAAAAACAGAAGCCACATGTCAGACGTTAGTCTGGATTGAGAAACTCAAAAAATATGTGTACAATATATAAAAACACCTTTTGAGACCGTCATAATGGTTATCCCCTCAAAAGAGCTAACCATCTAATAAGTACATATAGCGACATAATAGATAATGTCTACAATGAAGGATATAAATTAGAAAAAAGCTATGATGTTTACCATGATCACACCATAACAATATAGAGGTACAATCAAAATCTCTAAGGCACATTTGCATATGGATATTCCGTTGAGAGCTCCCAAGAAAAATTCATAAGTAAACTAAGATCAATTTCAATGACAAGGATCAGAAACAACCTTTCGAACGTCGTATATCTCTAGATAAAATATGCCATAAGGTAAACATAATTAATCCATGCCCTAGCACGTGAATCAAGTATCATCAACTCCCCACACACAACATATTGATAAGCATACTCTAGATATGGAGTTGATGTACCCCCTTGGGTTAGCTAAACCCGAGATCAAGCATCCTACTCCATCTTTAGTCATATACCATGATGAAGTCGCATTTCAGCATATCAACGCATGAGCCATCATCACTCTTGAATCCTCAAATGGATTCCAACATCTCGAACAGGTCCACTTTAAAGAGATAGACCACGTATCTTGATCTTGAAGTGGTTTTCAATAAATAAAACACTTACCGATCACGACCTCTTCAAGACTAAGTCGATGAATTTGATCATTTTCAACAACAATAAGAACGATCACAGCTGGAAATTAAGTCTCGTATACTTGTCATATTTCCAACCTTCTCAACTTCTGCTACCCATCGGTCAAGGGAGAAGGCAGGTAGGTTAGAGCACAATTGCTTCTACACCCTACTCGAATCATCACTCTTAACTCTCACGGATAGAACCAAGTATACTTTGTCGACTTTTATGCTCTGTACACGACTAAATACTTTCCATAAACAAGTAACACACAAAGCACAATCAAGTCACATAAACGACTTTTAATCCCCTTTTTATTTAATAGTCCTTTGTTAATTAAAACCTCTTTTATTAGTAAAAGCTCCTTTATCTAATAAAACTTCTTTCATTCATTAAATCTTCCTTATTTAATTAAACTTCCTTCATTAATTAAAACTTCATTTATTAATTAAACTTTACTTATTTAATTAATAACTTAACTTATTAGTTAATACTTCACTTATTTAATTAATAACTTTACTTATCAATTAATTCTTATTAAACTTGTGTATAGATTTTAATTTCTCTTTATAAAAAATATATACTTGTATTTTGCTATTCGCGTATTTTCATTTATACTCTTTTTCCATTGTTCAAAAGTATTCATATACTTATCTCAATTGGAGTAATTATACTTACCAATCATTAACAAGGTTTACTTACTTTAAAATATAATAAGGAGGTTAAAATCGTATGTTACTAAAACGTTGTTACTATAAATACCTTTTCTCTTTTATATTTTAGACATATAATTTTTCTATCTTTATTTCAAAAGATTATATACTTGTTATTGTCTTTAATTTCCATTATTAAAGGTCTGTTCATATTCTAAAGGGTTAAAGATGAATGCTACTTAAACCTTGTCACAACAAACCCAAAACCATTCACTTATAGCCATCTTTAAAATTCCATTATTAAAGTACTAATTATATTCCTAAGTATATTTAATAATAAGGTAAGGGTTGAAAACTAATGTTACTAAAACATTATTTATTACAATTCAAAACCATTTTCATACTTATCTTTAAAATATTCATTATAAAATATTTAGTTATATTCATAAGTACAATTAATAATAAGGGTTAAAAACAACTGTTACTGAAACATTGTTTACTGCAACCCAAAACCATTTACTTATTGTTATTATTAACTTTAAGACATTCATTTTAAAGATCGAAGTATATCAACACTTACTAGTCAAGGTTATATACTTTTAATTTAACTTTTCAGAATAATTTATTTTAACTTAAATGTTAAAGTCCAAACTTCCTTTGCTGCATCTATAAATACTTAATAACTTACTTTTTTAAACTTATGTGTATATTTACTAAAAACGTTTTTAAAATGATGTGTGTATATATATGTATACTAATTTATTTATAAGTTAATACTTCTAAAACAATTTAAAAGATATCATATATTTCATAAGCTCTTTAATACTTTAATAAAATCTTTAACAAATTTTACAAAAACTATATATATTTAAAATGCTTTAAAAATACAAATTTTTTACTTATACTATGGCTGAAAAAGTTTATTAAATATTACATAAAATTACTTATTTTGTAATTTATTTAAAAACTTGTTTAATAATTTAAAACCCTTTACTTTAGAAATTCAAAAATAATTATTAATAATATATTTAAACTTTGGTATTTTTCCAATAATAAATACATTTATAATATTTGTCAAAAATGTAAAGAAGCCCTAGGATGTCTTTCGAAATTAACTTTGAAAATCGCTGAACATAAGGCATTTCCAAATTGCATCCGTCATGCCCTTTTCGCTTTTTTACTTTCATAACCTCCATTCATAATTTCTATGACTTCCCAAATCAACCAATTATATATTTTCACAATATAATCACATTTTAATCAATTTAACATGTCAATTACAAGGATTTTAAAGTGCGTTTATAGCAACTATTTGTCTTCAAACATTCAGTACACACCATCAAACATGTAAGCAACAAGGCTCAACTACGGCACATATTTTAGAGGGTTATAAGAGAATATATACTACATATAATGTTGTCACTTGCTCTAAAAGCAAGGAGGGGTCCAAAAGCAATAACATGCATTGTTATCTATTTTAACTTATATTTTAACATGGTAATTATATAAACAACATATACAAATTTGATGATGAGTAAAAACACCAAAGTCCATGTTATCCCACTTTTTGGTCAAAGCTGGAATATCAACAAATTGGCAAGGAATGATGGATATCGGGATTGGAGATCGATTGAAAGCAAGGCTGCGATCGATGTCGTCAAAATTTGGTTGAACTCCGATCGGGACGAAATTGATTGGAGATGATGATAAGGACTAGGAAAGGCTATGTCTCAAATTTCAGGTTAATCGGAGTTCGTATGAAGGAGATACGATCGATGCAAGGTAGGAAGAACATGCTGTTCGTATCCATCGGCACGCAAGGATGGTTTGAATCGATACACTTCGTATCGATTGGCATGGACAAGACTCGGTTACTGTAACGACCCGGAAATTTTCGAGGCCGAAAATTCCAGATAGTTATGAAAAGAAGAAGGAGATAAAAGAAGAAGAAGAACAGAACACCAAACATCTCACATTCGCAGCAGATAAAATATAATAATAAATAATAACAGTTTACAAAGAGTACTATATCAGTCGATTACATTTAATATACATCAGAGTTTCACATATATACACAGAACTGAATATACACAATAATCATGTCTCGGATATATAATAATATTCTGCAGCGGAAATACTCTATACGTTATAGCCATCGAGCTCGCCTCCTGAGCTCCAGAACGAACCTACCTGAAAATCTGTAATACTCGGTCTGACCCGAGCATTACATCAAAGTAACACCCGGGTCAGGCTGGAATCCAGCGTGAGTAAACTATCTAACATAAATTTCAAAGCATACAACTTATACATAACCCGGGTAACTTGTATCAATTACAATTTCACAAATTGTTATCGACATCATTTATTTCACTCACCAATTTCCAAGTACTAAACTTAGATTAAATGGTCTAATTTACTTGAATCATTCCATTCTAGCTTATTGATTTCACCTAGAAATTTATGAAGAATCGAAGTGGTTTCGGGTATTAACCAATACCCGACTCCGGTCTCTTCGAATTCCATTTATCTTAACACATGCTGTTCAAGTGAAATGCCATTCAACTTTAAATAAAAGATGTCACCCCTTTTACTCAGCAATTTAACATTGACGGATAACCACAATATCATTTTCCACCCAACACATCATATCACGAATCATTTCCTATCAAGGGTATCAATCAATTCAGGACACTTAATCATCATTCAATCATACATCAGCAAGATAAAGCAATCATACCATCTCGAATAAATCTAATTAGCCATAATCGAATTAAATCAATCACTTTTAAGTCCTGCTTATTAATTAATTTCAACCCAATTGATAAATCATCCCATAATCATTCATCTTGATTAATCCTCCTTGATTACTTATTTCTCAATTACATTAAGATTTACATCATTATCTAATTACTTCCATCAAGTAATTATACTTAACCACATTCCATGAATGATTTATCATTTAATCCAAATTAATTACTTAAGTTAACTACCATTTATTATTTATTAACTTTAAGTAATTAATTAAAATTCTTAAGTTTAGAATTGATTTAAACACAAGATCAATTTCTAATTACAAATTTAATTAAAGTTATTAATTTAATTACAAGTATAAGTTAATTTACATTTTTAATCACTTAATCACTCTATCAGTGGTTTTAAATCAAATCTTAATTTTAAATTTGTCAATATTGAAACTTTTAACAAAATAACTTAAAGGTTCGAGGCTGATTTCTTCACAAAGAAGTTGGAACCCGAAGTAAACGAAACGTTTACTCGAGTAAAGCTCGAGACAACCCCTGCTCTTTCACACTATTTAATTAATTACTTCTTAATCAAGTTATTTAACTTTAATTACTTAATTAATTAACTATTAACCATTCATTAATTAACTTAAGTAATTAATTACAAATTTATTAATCACTTAAACATTAATTAATTCAAACTCTAATTATAATTACACTATAATTATCCTTAATTACTTTCTAGAATAATTAATTGATAGTTAATCATTCTTAATTACTTCCAAAAATAATTAATTAATATTAATTGTTCAATTTAATTAACATTTTATAAGTCTTCTTTTAAATTTGAAAATCAATTTATAATTAACTATAAAACTTAAACGCTAATAATTTCTATACTGAACTTAACTTAATTACTTAATTAAAATAAATACTCAAAACTCGTATTATGGACTTAACTCAATTTGTTAAACATTTCACTAAGTTTACAGTGTTTAAGACTTATTGAAAACAGTTAACTTAACCTTCTTATAAAATACTACAGTGAAGAAGAAACAAAAATTCCCGAGAATCTCATGCCGTAACTCGAATAGCACTTCGAGTCGCCAACCTATATCACTCGAGTCTTCCCTACACATAGCTTCATCTTCTCCCTCTTCTTTTTTTTATAGAAAAAAAACTGTTAAACCATACCCTCTCGAACCAGATGAGTGACCCGCGCAAAAACCTCCTGTGCTCGAGTTCTTCCCCATCTCTCCACGCGAACCATCACATGACACAGTTCCTTTGCCGTGCACGTGCACAAGGCGGCGCCGGAGCTCTGGCGAACGACTAAGCCTCCAGCAAGTCATAATCGCCCTCGATAACAAACCCAACTCAACCACAACTCGATCGTAGCATCGATCAAAAATCGAACAAGGCATGAGCTTTTCGAACCCAACCTCTGATCATAAAATCAACGCGCGACCTCAACGTTGACCATCAGCATTTTAATCCCTCCGGCCACGTCCCTAACACACTCTCGCCTAACTCCTCCCAGAATTTCGTGCAGCCCGATGCACGAGGGGAGGCGCGGCGACCCCATGTTCACACACCATAAAAACTAGCTTTACAAAATAAAAACGATCGCCACCGCTTCCACCAAGGTCGTGGCCACCCCTACCTATTTTTGCCAAACACCCATATCACTAGACTAGCTCCAGCAGGAACCCCAACCTCCCCAGTCACCTAGATCATTCGAATATTCTAGAAAACCCAATTCCAGTCAAACTTGAATTGCTTATTAAATCCAATATTAAAAATCAAGATTTTGGTGTTAAAAATCTTAGTTTGGAAAAAGAATTTAGATTATATATATAAATTAACAGATCTTTGCACTTGAATTTTAACATATCTTAAGCTTCCCCGTTCTTTTTATTCCTTCTAGATAATATTTCTATGTTTATTCTTAAAAATATTCCTAAATCTTAATTTAGTTTTATACCAACGTACTTTGATTTAATACCTAGTCTAAAGAGATTAGAGTATGAAGAGTTTTAAATTTTAATCAAAGTTTAAATCTCTGAAACTTAAAACAGAGATGATCATTATGAGTATCCAAGCATTCACACAGTATCCTCATTCATATAAACATGTTGCAAAACTTAAGAAAATCATGCAAACACATTTCAAACATACATCACAAGTTACTTCAAATATATGTCATATGTATCAATTCTACAGGTGATTCATGTTTGCAGTTAAAAAGGCAGAAACTTGAACTACAATCAGAGGCATTTTAAAATCACAAAAAAAAATATACAGAGGCATCCATACATACAAATATGCAAAGATATCATCACATAGAATTTCACAAGTTATTTAAGTTGTAAATTTTAAAGTTTACTTACAGGCATCTCAAAAATAAATAGAGTGAACTGGGTTGAAATACTCGCCTGTTCAAAGAACAGGAGAACAGGCTCTACTTTTTCTTTCTGGAACTTTCATGTTTAATTTAAATGATCTGAAGCATCAGGCTTAGGCTTTGCTTACTCTTGGTCTTATTATTCTTCTGGTTTAGATTTATTGAATCTGACTTTTGTTGAGTTGATTTTCCTAATGGCAGATTCTATACTCTGCTTTATTTAAAATGAGAATGTTGCTTTATCTTTTACTAGTATTAGTTCGAATGAATGAAAGAACTGAGGCAATTGTAGAGGCATATATAGAGAAGTAGGTTGCCTTCTACAGCAAGCTTTTGTTTGCTTTTTCTTTATATAATTTTTTATTGAGCAGAGATTTGATCAGATTTTTCTAAATATTTGAAATGACCAAAATATCAGTTGAGATGATAGCAATAAATGCTAAGGTTTCCTATCTTGTTTACATTCTATAATTATGTTTAGCTGTACATAAATATTTTGTAAGAAAATATACACTTTGCAGGCAAACATGGCTTGCAAATGAAGATATTATGTTTTTTGTTGACTCATAGCTTGAACTTCATATAGAGGGTTTTCAGGTCTTATACTCTTGTGAATGAAGACATTCTTGTATAAAAATGTTTGTATTTATTAACTTATACTTTGAAAAATGTTTGTCTGGTTTACTTCTCTTTGGTCATACTTTGTGTTTATTTTATTTTATACATTTGTGCTTCCAATCTTCAGTTCATGTTGTATGTTTAACAAAATTATTTAATCCTTGTTTCTTTATTTTTTATTTCTATTTTATATTTATTTATTTTTATTCGAACTTTACTATCAATATTTAAATTGTATACATAAGTTTACTTATTTATTTATATTTGTATTTCAACTATCAACAATTAGATTAGATTCATAGGTATGACTTATATTTTATATTGATATAATTAGATTTTAATTTAAACATTATCGTTCATATGTATTTATTTATCAAATGTTAACAATGTAAAGCATTTTAATTCAATTTTTATAAGAAAGATTTTATTTTCAATTTCCAGAATCCAATTTCCTTTTCAAAATACAAATTTATATAAACAAATGGCAATTATTTCTAAAAGATTTATTCAATTTAAAATGATCAATTCACATTTAATTTAATCAGATTAAATATTTATTTAAAATAATAAGGTCAAAATCCTGGGTCGTCACATTCCTCCCCCTTTTAATCTTTTCGTCCTCGAAAAGGAACGAATCCAGATTCATTAAAATGCTAAAAATCATATAAATTTTCTTTGATCATTTGTAAACTACTTCAAAAATCTATATAATATTTCTAAAATAGTTTTTATCAAAATACTTTTATAACTCGATGTTTGTACAAGTCCATCCTTGTCCTCATAGAAATTCGGTCATACGTTGATCAGGCGTAGGACTGAAAATCTAGAAGTACTTGGCAAACTCGTTTTCAACATCTAGTGAAAATACTTGGAAAATAATTTTATTGAAAATATAGAAACGGTTTTTGAAAATAGAGTAAATATCTTTGGTGACAATGCTCTGAAAATCATCACCCCCATTCCATGGTCACAGTTACATACCAGGGTTACGTTGTAGTCACAACAAAAGTCCATGTAACTGCAGGCTCTCTGCGGCCTCTCGATTACGCCATGGAACCCACACAACAGATCATAGTTACATCCAGGGTTACGTTGCAGTCACAACAAAAGTCCATGTAACTGCAGGCTCTCCGCGGCCTCTGACCTCGCTATCAAAATGAAACTTCTCCACTCTTACATAGGTCGCAGTCTACCGAGATAAACTCAAACGCAGACTGTTGGCTCTCAGCGGCACACACGACTTTCGCTATGTTATACCATAGGTCGCAGTCTACCGATATAGAATCAAATGTAAACTGTTGGCTCTCCGCGGCACACACGACTTCCGCTATGTTATACACTACTCATAATCCCCAGGAACTAGTTTTGTCCGGACTCCTCACAGGATCTACTTTAGAACCCCCTCGGGCTCCAGGCAGCACCACCCATTGGCACTCCTGAGAAGTTCATTTCAAGGGGACGCTTTTTTCCCCAGAGCCATCATCAAAATATTTTATACTATACACATATAGTATCTTCAAATCATACACCTAGTATGATATCATACAAAGCTCCTTTACACAAAATCGATTATCTCAAAATCGATAATTCTCAAAATAGGCTTTCCAAAACTCAATATTGATTTTTTCCAAAAATCAAAAGCCTTTCCCAAAATCCTCATAAGATCCTTTATATATATTCAGATATATATATATAAATTTTTAAAACTTTGGATCCTTACTTTCTTGTATAAAACCCTTTTATACTCCAAACACTCTTAAAAACCATAGAAATATCCAATTTCCATCTTTATTCATTTCATATTTCTCAAAATATTCTTTCAGTTCAAAAGAACCATTTCACATTCCTTATTCACCTTTACATTAATCCCCATTTGGATTATTACTTCAATCCTTATCTCAGTTGGGTACTTTAATCAATAACAGTTTGAACTCCAACCAGTTTAGAAAAATAGCTTGAAAATTTTGAAAATAGATAGGTAGTCGAAAAATAATCAATAGTTTGCAAATAGTTGTAGAATAATTGACTAATTGTAAAAGAGTGGGAAAATAGTTATATAGTTATAGAAATTTTAAATAATTGCGAAATAGTTGTAAAATAGAAATTAATTCGTAACTTAGTTGAAAATTAATAATTAGTTTATAAAACAGTTGTAAAATAGTTAAAGAGTTCCAAAAGTAGTGGCAAAACCAGTATAAAATAGTTTAGGTTTTAAAAAGAAAGTTGTATAGTAAATAGATAAGAAAAATAGATTTAAAACTATTTATATTAAAACAATTTACATTGAAAATGGTCTAGAGTCAAAACTGTTCACTTCCCCAACAATTCAATTTAAATTTTTCACTCCATTTAAATTAACCCAATCCCAATTTAATTTACTCCAATTTCCATTGGACTTGATTCATTCCCAATTCAAATTGAATTGATTCTCAACTCCTTTCTAACTTCAAATCAAATTCCATTTGATCTTTAAATTTGTACAACTTTAAGTATAATTTCAATTTTACATCTTCTATTTATAATCAATTACATTCACATTTGCTTTTAGCTCAGAATTATATATATATATATATATATATATATATATATATATTTTATTACTCCATAAACATTTTATCAAGATTCCAGAGTTTAAACAATTTCCAAAATTCCGGTATCACTTTAGAATTCAACTATATTCAATATTCTTTGGCAAATTCAATTATCCCTTTGAATCTCAAAACCAAACCCAGTTCTCCTACAATCCTCAATTTGGTAGCAATTTCTCTTCTAGAAGCTCGAAAATGAACATCGATGATGCTGCAGTCATCACCGACTTTATTTTCTAGTGACCAAAGAGTTCAATGCTTTTATCTCTCTAAAAACACTTCCAAATATTTTTGATTTCAAATCTCCCAAATTTCAAATTTAACACAAAAATATTTTTGAAATAATACTATTCTTTCTTCAAAACCCTTGGAAACCACTTTCAAACCCAAAGGAATTTTAAATTTTCCCCAAAATTCCAAACTCCCAATCCATCAAATTCATATTTAAACATTACTCTGGAATTTTCATCTTACTCTATTCCAAATATTCTCTGGAGTTCTATTTCAAATTATAATCTCATTTATTTATGAAGTTTATTTCAATTTATAAATTACATTTACAATCTATATTTCAAATTTCTTTCTTTTTTTTTCTTCTTTTTTAATTTTAAACCAATTCCACTTAAATTACAATTCCAAAATTATTCCAATTACTTTGGACTAATATCCATTTAATTGAACCCACTTCAATTTCAATCATTTCAATTCAACCCAATTCAAATCTTCCATTTAAATTTTGACCTTATACATCTTCAATCCCAAATCCAATTAATTTAAATTGGATTCAATTTGAATGAGTTGAATTCCAACTTCAAATTTAAACCATCTCGAAGTATATAATTCGAGCTAAATTCTCAACAATTGGTTTAACCCTATTAAACCAATTTAATTTTGTTCATTTAAAGTTTCAAACAATTCTAATTTCTGAGTTCTAATTCTAGAATTTCATTTTTTAGTTTTCATTTGGTTGTATTTCCGTTATCTCCTAATTTAATTCCAATTCAAGATTTTCAATTTGATTGTATTATATTACTTCTTAATTTTGATTCCAATGATCAACAACCAATCACCAAAATATTCATTAGAAGGAAATATTGCTTTATATAACAAAATATACTTTTATATAAAAGCATTTAAAATCTTTATACAAGAAAACAACAAGTACGCTCTCATATAATATATACACTCAACTCATTCTAGAGTACTATTGACCCTATCCTTAATGAGTACACCCACTAGAGCCAAGGTTCTCGCTTAACCTTCAGCTCTGATACCAACTGTAACGACCCGGAAATTTTCGAAGCCGAAAATTCCAGATAGTTATGAAAAGAAGAAGGAGATAGAAGAAGAAGAAGAATAGAACATCAAACATCTCACATTCGCAGCGGATAAAATATAATAATAAATAATAACAGTTTACAAAGAATACTATATCAGTCGATTACATTTAATATACATCAGAGTTTCACATATATACACAGAACTGAATATACACAATAATCATATCTTGGATATATAATAATATTCTGCAGCGGAAATACTCTATACGTTATAGCCATCGAGCTCGCCTCCTGAGCTCCAGAACGAACCTACCTGAAAATCTGTAATACTCAGTCTGACCCGAGCATTACATCAAAGTAACACCCGGGTCAGGCTAGAATCCAGCGCGAGTAAACTATCTAACATAAATTTCAAAGCATACAACTTATACATAACCAGGGTAACTTGTATCAATTACAATTTCAAAAAATTGTTATCGACATCATTTATTTCACTCACCAATTTCCAAGTACTAAACTTAGATTAAATGGTCTAATTTACTTGAATCATTCCATTCTAGCTTATTGATTTCACCTAGCAATTTATGAAGAATCGAAGTGGTTTCGGGTATTAACCAATACCCGACTCCGGTCTCTTCGAATTCCATTTATCTTAACACATGCTGTTCAAGTGAAATGCCATTCAACTTTAAATAAAAGATGTCACCCCTTTTACTCAGCAATTTAACATTGACGGATAACCACAATATCATTTTCCACCCAACACATCATATCACGAATCATTTCCTATCAAGGGTATCAATCAATTCAGGACACTTAATCATCATTCAATCATACATCAGCAAGATAAAGCAATCATACCATCTCGAATAAATCTAATTAGCCATAATCGAATTAAATCAATCACTTTTAAGTCCTGCTTATTAATTAATTTCAACCCAATTGATAAATCATCCCATAATCATTCATCTTGATTAATCCTCCTTGATTACTTATTTCTCAATTACATTAAGATTTACATCATTATCTAATTACTTCCATCAAGTAATTATACTTAACCACATTCCATGAATGATTTATCATTTAATCCAGATTAATTACTTAAGTTAACTACCATTTATTATTTATTAACTTTAAGTAATTAATTAAAATTCTTAAGTTTAGAATCGATTTAAACACAAGATCAATTTCTAATTACAAATTTAATTAAAGTTATTAATTTAATTACAAGTATAAGTTAATTTACATTTTTAATCACTTAATCACTCTATTAGTGGTTTTAAATCAAATCTTAATTTTAAATTTGTCAATATTGAAACTTTTAACAAAATAACTTAAAGGTTCGAGGCTGATTTCTTCACAAAGAAGTTGGAACCCGAAGTAAACGAAACGTTTACTCGAGTAAAGCTCGAGACAACCCCTGCTCTTTCGCACTATTTAATTACATACTTCTTAATCAAGTTATTTAACTTTAATTACTTAATTAATTAACTATTAACCATTCATTAATTAACTTAAGTAATTAATTACAAATTTATTAATCACTTAAACATTAATTAATTCAAACTCTAATTATAATTACACTATAATTATCCTTAATTACTTTCTAGAATAATTTATTGATAGTTAATCATTCTTAATTACTTCCAAAAATAATTAATTAATATTAATTGTTCAATTTAATTAACATTTTATAAGTCTTCTTTTAAATTTGAAAATCAATTTATAATTAACTATAAAACTTAAACGCTAATAATTTCTATACTGAACTTAACTTAATTACTTAATTAAAATAAATACTCAAAACTCGTATTATGGACTTAACTCAATTTGTTAAACATTTCACTAAGTTTACAGTGTTTAAGACTTATTGAAAACAGTTAACTTAACCTTCTTATAAAATACTACAGTGAAGAAGAAACAAAAATTCCCGAGAATCTCATGCCGTAACTCGAATAGCACTTCGAGTCGCCAACCTATATCACTCGAGTCTTCCCTGCACATAGCTTCATCTTCTCCCTCTTCTTTTTTTTATAGAAAAAAAACTGTTAAACCATACCCTCTCGAACCAGATGAGTGACCCGCGCAAAAACCTCCTGTGCTCGAGTTCTTCCCCATCTCTCCACGCGAACCATCACCTGACACAGTTCCTTTGCCGTGCACGTGCACAAGGCGGCGCCGGAGCTCTGGCGAACGATGAAGCCTCCAGCAAGTCATAATCGCCCTCGATAACAAACCCAACTCAACCACAACTCGATCGTAGCATCGATCAAAAATCGAACAAGGCATGAGCTTTTCGAACCCAACCTCTGATCATAAAATCAACGCGCGACCTCAACGTTGACCATCAGCATTTTAATCCCTCCGGCCACGTCCCTAACACACTCTCGTCTAACTCCTCCCAGAATTTCGTGCAGCCCGATGCACGAGGGGAGGCGCGGCGACCCCATGTTCACACACCATAAAAACTAGGTTTACAAAATAAAAACGATCGCCACCGCTTCCACCAAGGTCGTGGCCACCCCTACCTATTTTTGCCAAACACCCATATCACTAGACTAGCTCCAGCAGGAACCCCAACCTCCCCAGTCACCTAGATCATCCGAATATTCTAGAAAACCCAATTCCAGTCAAACTTGAATTGCTTATTAAATCCAATATTAAAAATCAAGATTTTGGTGTTAAAAATCTTAGTTTGGAAAAAGAATTTCACAAGTTATTTAAGTTGTAAATTTTAAAGTTTACTTACAGGCATCTCAAAAATAAATAGAGTGAACTGGGTTGAAATACTCGCCTGTTCAAAGAACAGGAGAACAGGCTCTACTTTTTCTTTCTGGAACTTTCATGTTTAATTTAAATGATCTGAAGCTTCAGGCTTAGGCTTTGCTTACTCTTGCTCTTATTATTCTTCTGGTTTAGATTTATTGAATATGACTTTTGTTGAGTTGATTTTCCTAATGGCAGATTCTATACTCTGCTTTATTTAAAATTAGAATGTTGCTTTAACTTTTACTAGTATTAGTTCGAATGAATGAAAGAACTGAGGCAATTGTAGAGGCATATATAGAGAAGTAGGTTGCCTTCTACAGCAAGCTTTTGTTTGCTTTTTCTTTATATAATTTTTTATTGAGCAGAGATTTGATCAGATTTTTCTAAATATTTGAAATGACCAAAATATCAGTTGAGATGATAGCAATAAATGCTAAGGTTTCCTATTGTGTTTACATTCTATAATTATGTTTAGCTGTACATAAATATTTTGTAAGAAAATATACACTTTGCAGGCAAACATGGCTTGCAAATGAAGATATTATGTTTTTTGTTGACTCATAGCTTGAACTTCATATAGAGGGTTTTCAGGTCTTATACTCTTGTGAATGAAGACATTCTTGTATAAAAATGTTTGTATTTATTAACTTATACTTTGAAAAATGTTTGTCTGGTTTACTTCTCTTTGGTCATACTTTGTGTTTATTTTATTTTATACATTTGTGCTTCCAATCTTCAGTTCATGTTGTATGTTTAACAAAATTATTTAATCCTTGTTTCTTTATTTTATTTTTCTATTTTATATTTATTTATTTTTATTCGAACTTTACTATCAATATTTAAATTGTATACATAAGTTTACTTATTTATTTATATTTGTATTTCAACTATCAACAATTAGATTAGATTCATAGGTATGACTTATATTTTATATTGATATAATTAGATTTTAATTTAAACATTATCGTTCATATGTATTTATTTATCAAATGTTAACAATGTAAAGCATTTTAATTCAATTTTTATAAGAAAGATTTTATTTTCAATTTCCAGAATCCAATTTCCTTTTCAAAATACAAATTTATATAAACAAATGGCAATTATTTCTAAAAGATTTATTCATTTTAAAATGATCAATTCACATTTAATTTAATCAGATTAAATATTTATTTAAAATAATAGGGTCAAAATCCTGGGTCGTCATAGTTTCTTCATATCGATCGGAAGAAGAGGTTAGGTGGACTTCGACTCGATGACGGCATAGGTCTCCTTCGTATCCATAGGTGTATAGGGGTTGGTTCGTATCGATGCGCTTCGCATCGATCAGGAAGATATTGGTTCGAATCGATACAGTTCGTATCTATCAAAAGGAAATATAGGAATTTACTTCGAATCGATGCACTTCGCATCGTTGTAGAATAATGGGATGGATGCGCAGAAGTCCTTCGTATCGGTCAGCGTTGGATCGATACGAAAAGGAAGTAGCAGTTTTGATTCTGGATTCGTACCTATCGATACGAAGAGGGCGTTCGAGAAGGATATGCGGGGAGTCGACTTCATGGATTCGAAGGACTTAGGGACAATGTTCGTATCTATTCGAAACGATCGATATGAACAAGGGAAGAAACGTTCAACACGAAGACAAAGGTGGATCAACCCTGAGATTTCGCGACACGTTATCGATGCGCACACGCTTTGGATGGAGTCGAAGTAGATGGATTCGAAGCATGGATTCGAACCAAACAAAACAGATGGAGCCCTAATCTCGAATCGATCATAACTCAAGATCCACTGATCAAAATGCAATGAAATTTTTACAGGAGCTTACATACATGTTGAAGGATGTCCACACCAAATTTTACCTCGATTGGATGATTTTCTGATCAATTTGAATGGAGTTCGAATTGATCCCAAAGTGGGCCCAAATGTCATGAGGCCGGGCATGTGGGCCCCCTCACGTGCCAGAAGTGGTCTCCCGGATTTTCAGCGAAATATCAGCATCCCACGCTTATAAATAGACCCCTTGGTCATTCAGAAAAGGGGATCTCTCTCGGATCTTTGGCGTTTCAACCTCCAGACTCTGCCGGATTCATCTCTACGCTCCAATACTGCTGTTGTACTGGAAATTCTTCATATTTACTGCTGTAATCATCTGTAATCATAAAGGATAATCAATAAAAGGATAAAACTTTGGAGTGGACGTAGGCCGGAGATAGCCGAACCACTATAAAACTTGTGTCTTTGTTCATTACTTCTGAATTGCTTGCTTGATGTTTGTTGACATCTGATATTTGTGCTTGAATATTATTGGATCGTGTTCATACACTGGTGCTTTCACGGTATTTGGGGTTTGTGACCAATTTTGGTGCAAACACTTTGGTGCTTTCACTGAGAACGACTAGCACCCTCTACATCGGATTTGAAGTTCAGATTTGAAGATTTTGAGGAGTTTGGACTTGAAGACAATGACTAGGCAAAATAGTAGAAGGCAAAGGGCTGAGAGAAGCCAAGAGGAAGGAAGTCAACAAGCATCCTCCGGAGCTGGGGAAGGACAGGCTTTGATCTACATAACCCGGGATGAAATGGAAGCTATGGTAAATTATTTGCAAGAGAGATTGTTGAAGAGCCAACAGGAAATGATGCAGACTTTCTTTGAGCAAATGAGAGCTGCAGGGATGTAGAACTTAGGAACAGCTACAGCCGCTGTGGATACAGGACAAGGGACTAGGGTCTTGGAACCCAATGAAGGACGGGATACAGAGCCAGAAGGAAATCAATAAGGGCTTAGGGGAAGGCCCACATGATCCAACACAGGAGGACCTTTGGAAGGAGTTCAACAGGCCAGGGCTAACATTGCTGCTAGTGAGCCACATGAAGAGTATGTGTCGGAGTTCCCTCGGGGGCATGGGGGTCAACCCCTAACAGAAAATACTGGATTAGTGGAGATCATTAGAAAAACAGTGCGAGGTGGTTTGACCAACAGAGACTTGGAAGGAGTAAATAGGAGTCCGTTTGCTCGGGAAATAAGAATGGCTCAGAATCCACCTAAGTTCAAGCTACCTAGCGTGGATGTGTATGATGGTAAGGCAGACCCAACTGATCACTTGATAAGGTACACCAGACACACGGAGGTGCTAGGGGCATCGCAGGAAGTAATGGCACGATGCTTTCCTTTGTACTTGACGGACTTGGCTGCAATGTGGTTTAGGCAGTTGGGAGAAGGATCTATCAGGACTTGGGGGGAATTGGTGGAAAGGTTTTTGGGACAGTTTCGGGTTCACGTCAAGAGGCCGAAGAATGTGATGACATTGACATCGGTAAAGCGAAGGATGGATGAATCGCTTAGAGCTTTTCTAACTCGATTCAGTGCGGCGGTTGCTTCGGTGGATCGGCCTGATCCATCGATGGTTTTGATGGCGGCAGTATCAGGAGTCAGGGAGGATTCGGATTTCAAGGTATCTTTGATAAGAGATCCCCCACAGGATCTCGGTGAGTTCTTTCACGAGGCAGAGAGCTTCCTTCGGCAAGAAGATGCGAGTATGGATCTAAAGTTGAAAAAGGTTAATGCAACTGAGGGTGGAGGACCATCCGGCAAAGGTTCGGATAAAGACAAAGGAAAAAGGAAGTTAGACGATGATTCTGGAAAAGATAGGAAGCGGTGGAAGGATCCGAAGTTTTCCACATACGCAGGATTAAACGTGACGTTGGAGCGGATATACCAAGGTACTCGGAATCGCCTTCCCTACCGTAGGCCGGCTAGGAGAGAACCATCAGAACGGGAGGGGACTTCAGGAAGGCATTGTCTCTTCCATAATTTGGATGGACACGACACCAAAAGCTGCAGGCACATAAAGGATATAATCGAGGAGCATGTAAGGAATGGAGAGTAGCCACAGTATGTCGGAACTCGGAATGCAACGGCGGAGCAGGAGCAAATGCCGCCTACCTCAAGCCACGATCGTGGGAGGCCCAGGAATGATGATCGATTGATCATCCATTGATCAGGATAATGTGAAATAAGTAGCGAACTACTGGCAAGCAACCAAGTCATTTACATATGTATGGGAACGGAGATAGCCCCTAGGCATGCTCTGAATGATGATAAACTGCGATGCTATGGTTTGTGAAATTTATCTTTTGCTTTTGGATTGGACACTGCTTTTCTTTTTGGTTTTGGTTTTGGAGTTTGGATTGAGCTCCTGGTTTTGCTTGCTTTTTGATTTGGATTTTCCTTTGGATGATTGTTTTCGGTTTTGGATTTTGGATTTGGATTTTGGATTGTATTTTGATTGGATTTTTATCTGGTTTTTGATAAACGATCGTCGGGTATGGATTATGCCTGGCGGGGGGTGAGTCACTTTGCCCGAACGTGGTAAATTGACTCATTTAGGTCGTCGAGTATGGACTATGCTCGGCAAGGGTCCGGAGTGACCAGGATTCGGCCTAGGACTTAGGCCCTGTATTATCAAATGTTATTTTCTGGTCGCTGAGTATGGACTATACTCAGCAAGGGTCCGGAGTGACCAGGATTCGGCCTAGGACTTAGGTCCCATATTATCGATTATTGTTTCAGGTCGTTGAGTATGGACTATGCTCAACAAGGGTCCGGAGAGACCAGGATTCGGCTTAGGACTTAAGCCATGGCTTTGTACAACGTCCAGGGACACTGGACCGAGGACATCAAGTGTGGATTGCGCTTGGAAAGAACTCAGAGAGGTTATCTCAACGTCCAGGGACACTGGACCAAGGTCATCAAGTGTGGATTACGCTTGGCAAGAGCCCGGAGGAGTTATGGATTCGAATATCGACCCGGAAAGGTCATGGATTCGGTTACTGGCTATTGGATAAGGATGGATTTGGACTCGGTTGTCGAGTTCGGATGGATATGGAATTGGCTAAGGCTTTGGTTATTGGATTTGGAATTGGGCATAGACTCGGAGCAGTCAAGGATGACATACTCTGGCGAAATGGCTATGGACTTTGGATATTGGAATCTGAACTATTCAAAACACGCCTTTTATCGAAAGGCATGTTTTGGGGGGCAAAGTGTTATCCCACTTTTTGGTCAAAGCTGGAATATCAACAAATTGGCAAGGAATGATGGATATCGGGATTGGAGATCGATTGAAAGCAAGGCTGCGATCGATGTCGTCAAAATTTAGTTGAACTCGATCGGGACAAAATTGATTGGAGATGATGATAAGGACTAGGAAAGGCTATGTCTCAAATTTCAGTTTAATCGGAGTTCGTATGAAGGAGATATGATCGATGCAAGGTAGGAAGAACATGCTGTTCGTATCCATCGGCACGCAAGGATGGTTCGAATCGATACACTTCGTATTGATTGGCATGGACAAGACTCGGTTACTTCGTATCGATCGGAAGAAGAGGTTAGGTGGACTTCGACTCGATGACGGCATAGGTCTCCTTCGTATCCATAGGTGTATAGGGGTTGGTTTGTATAGATGCGCTTCGCATCGATCAGAAAGATATTGGTTCGAATCGATATAGTTCGTATCGATCAAAAGGAAATATAGGAATTTACTTCGAATCGATGCACTTCGCATCGTTGTAGAATAATGGGATGGATGCGCAGAAGTCCTTCGTATCGGTCAGCGTTGGATCGATACGAAAAGGAAGTAGCAGTTTTGATTCTGGATTCGTACCTATCGATACGAAGAGGGCGTTCGAGAAGGATATGCGGGGAGTCGACTTCATGGATTCGAAGGACTTAGGGACAATGTTCGTATCTATTCGAAATGATCGATACGAACAAGGGAAGAAACGTTCAACACGAAGACAAAGGTGGATCAACCCTGAGATTTCGCGACACGTTATCGATGCGCACGCGCTTTGGATGGATTCGAAGTAGATGGATTCGAAGCATGGATTCGAACCAAACAAAACAGATGGAGCCCTAATCTCGAATCGATCATAACTCAAGATCCACTGATCAAAATGCAATGAAATTTTTACAGGAGCTTACATACATGTTGAAGGATGTCCACACCAAATTTTACCTCGATTGGATGATTTTCTGATCAATTTGAATGGAGTTCGAATTGATCCCAAAGTAGGCCCAAATGTCCTGAGGCCGGGCATGTGGGCCCCCTCACGTGCCAGAAGTGGTCTCCCGGATTTTCAGCGAAATATCAGCATCCCACGCCTATAAATAGACCCCCTGGTCATTCAGAAAAGGGGATCTCTCTCGGATCTTTGGCGTTTCAACCTCCAGACTCTGCTGGATTCATCTCTACGCTCCAATACTGCTGTTGTACTGGAAATTCTTCATATTTACTGCTGTAATCATCTGTAATCATAAAGGATAATCAATAAAAGGATAAAACTTTGGAGTGGCGTAGGCCGGAGATAGCCGAACCACTATAAAACTTGTGTCTTTGTTCATTACTTCTGAATTGCTTGCTTGATGTTTGTTGACATCTGATATTTGTGCTTGAATATTATTGGATCGTGTTCATACATTGGCGCTTTCACGGTATTTGGGGTTTGTGACCAATTTTGGTGCAAACACTTTGGTGCTTTCACTGAGAACGACTAGCACCCGCTACATCGGATTTGAAGTTCGGATTTGAAGATTTTGAGGAGTTTGGACTTGAAGACAATGACTAGGCAAAATAGTAGAAGGCAAAGGGCTGAGAGAAGCCAATAGGAAGGAAGTCAACAAGCATCCTCCGGAGCTTGGGAAGGATAGGCTTTGATCTACATAACCCGGCATGAAATGGAAGCTATGGCAAATTATTTGCAAGAGAGATTGTTGAAGAGCCAACAGGAAATGATGCAGACTTTCTTTGAGCAAATGAGAGCTGCAGGGATGCAGAACTTAGGAACAGCTACAGCCGCTGTGGATACAGGACAAGGGACTAGGGTCTTGGAACCCAATGAAGGACGGGATACAGAGCCAGAAGGAAATCAACAAGGGCTTAGGGGAAGGCCCACATGATCCAACACAGGAGGACCTTTGGAAGGAGTTCAACAGGCCAGGGCTAACATTGCTGCTAGTGAGCCACATGAAGAGTATGTGTCGGAGTTCCCTCGGGGGCATGGGGGGTAACCCCTAACAGACAATACTGGACTAGTGGAGATCATTAGAAAAACAGTGCGAGGTGGTTTGACCAACAGAGACTTGGAAGGAGTAAATAGGAGTCCGTTTGCTCGGGAAATAAGAATGGCTCAGAATCCACCTAAGTTCAAGCTACCTAGCGTGGATGTGTATGATGGTAAGGCAGACCCAACTGATCACTTGATAAGGTACACCAGACACACGGAGGTGCTGGGGGCATTGCAGGAAGTAATGGCACGATGCTTTCCTTTGTACTTGACGGACTTGGCTGCAATGTGGTTTAGGCAGTTGGGAGAAGGATCTATCAGGACTTGGGGGGAATTGGTGGAAAGGTTTTTGGGACAGTTTCAGGTTCACGTTAAGAGGCCGAAGAATGTGATGACATTGACATCGGTAAAGCAAAGGATGGATGAATCGCTTAGAGCTTTTCTAACTCGATTCGGTGCGGCGGTTGCTTCGGTGGATCGGCCTGATCCATCGATGGTTTTGATGGCGGCAGTATCAGGAGTCAGGGAGGATTCGGATTTCAAGGTATCTTTGATAAGAGATCCCCCACAGGATCTCGGTGAGTTCTTTCACGAGGCAGAGAGCTTCCTTCGGCAAGAAGATGCAAGTATGGATCTAAAGTTGAAAAAGGTTAATGCAACTGAGGGTGGAGGACCATCCGGCAAAGGTTCGGATAAAGACAAAGGAAAAAGGAAGTTAGACGATGATTCTGGAAAAGATAGGAAGCGGTGGAAGGATCCGAAGTTTTCCACATACACAGGATTAAACGAGACGCTGGAGCGGATATACTAAGATACTCGGAATCGCCTTCCCTACCGTAGGCCGGCTAGGAGAGAACCATCAGAACGGGAGAGGACATCAGGAAGGCATTGTCTCTTCCATAATTTGGATGGACACGACACCAACAGCTGCAGGCACTTAAAGGATATAATCGAGGAGCATGTAAGGAATGGAGAGTTGCCACAGTATGTCGGAACTCGGAATGCAACGGCGGAGTAGGAGCAAACGCCGCCTACCTCAAGCCACGATCGTGGGAGGCCCAGGAATGATGATCGATTGATCATACACTGATCAGGATAATGTGAAATAAGTAGCGAACTACTGGCAAGCAACCAAGTCATTTACATATGTATGGGAACGGAGATAGCCCCTAGGCATGCTCTGAATGATGATAAACTGCGATGCTATGGTTTGTGAAATTTATCTTCTGCTTTTGGATTGGACACTGCTTTTCTTTTTGGTTTTGGTTTTGGAGTTTGGATTGAGCTCCTGGTTTTGCTTGCCTTTTGATTTGGATTTTCCTTTGGATGATTGTTTTCGGTTTTGGATTTTGGATTTGGATTTTGGATTGGATTTTGATTGGATTTTTATCTGGTTTTTGATAAACGATCGTCGGGTATGGATTATGCCTGGCGGGGGGTGAGTCACTTTGCCCGAACGTGGTAAATTGACTCATTTAGGTCGTCGAGTATGGACTATGCTCGGCAAGGGTCCGGAGTGACCAGGATTCGGCCTAGGACTTAGGCCCTGTATTATCAAATGTTATTTTCTGGTCGCTGAGTATGGACTATACTCAGCAAGGGTCCGGAGTGACCAGGATTCGGCCTAGGACTTAGGTCCCATATTATCGATTATTGTTTCAGGTCGTTGAGTATGGACTATGCTCAACAAGGGTCCGGAGAGACCAGGATTCGGCTTAGGACTTAAGCCATGGCTTTGTACAACGTCCAGGGACACTGGACCAAGGACATCAAGTGTGGATTGCGCTTGGAAAGAACTCAGAGAGGTTATCTCAACGTTCAGGGACACTGGACCAAGGTCATCAAGTGTGGATTACGCTTGGCAAGAGCCCGGAGGAGTTATGGATTCGAATATCGACCCGGAAAGGTCATGGATTCGGTTACTGGCTATTGGATAAGGATGGATTTGGACTCGGTTGTCGAGTTCGGATGGATATGGAATTGGCTAAGGCTTTGGTTATTGGATTTGGAATTGGGCATAGACTCGGAGCAGTCAAGGATGACGTACTCTGGCGAAATGGCTATGGACTTTGGATATTGGAATCTGAACTATTCAAAACACGCCTCCTTATCAAAAGGCATGTTTTAGGGGGCAAAGTGTTATCCCACTTTTTGGTCAAATCTGGAATATCAACAAATTGGCAAGGAATGATGGATATCGGGATTGGAGATCGATTGAAAGCAAGGCTGCGATCGATGTCGTCAAAATTTAGTTGAACTCGATCGGGACGAAATTGATTGGAGATGATGATAAGGACTAGGAAAGGCTATGTCTCAAATTTCAGGTTAATCGGAGTTCGTATGAAGGAGATATGATCGATGCAAGGTAGGAAGAACATGCTGTTCGTATCCATCGGCACGCAAGGATGGTTCGAATCGATACACTTCGTATTGATTGGCATGGACAAGACTCGGTTACTTCGTATCGATCGGAAGAAGAGGTTAGGTGGACTTCGACTCGATGACGGCATAGGTCTCCTTCGTATCCATAGGTGTATAGGGGTTGGTTCGTATAGATGCGCTTCGCATCGATCAGAAAGATATTGGTTCGAATCGATATAGTTCGTATCGATCAAAAGGAAATATAGGAATTTACTTCGAATCGATGCACTTCGCATCGTTGTAGAATAATGGGATGGATGCGCAGAAGTTCTTCGTATCGGTCAGCGTTGGATCGATACGAAAAGGTAGTAGCAGTTTTGATTCTGGATTCGTACCTATCGATACGAAGAGGGCGTTCGAGAAGGATACGTGGGGAGTCGACTTCATGGATTCGAAGGACTTAGGGACAATGTTCGTATCTATTCGAAACGATCGATATGAACAAGGGAAGAAACGTTCAACACGGCGACAAAGGTGGATCGACCCTGAGATTTCGCGACACGTCATCGATGCGCACGCGCTTTGGATGGAGTCGAAGGAGATGGATTCGAACCAGATAGAACAGATGGAGACCTAATATCGAATCGATCATAACTCAAGATCCACTGATCCAAATGCAATGAAATTTTTACAGGAGCTTACATACATGTTGAAGGATGTCCACACCAAATTTCACCTCGATTGGATGATTTTCTGATCGATTTGAATGGAGTCCGAATCGATCCCAAAGTGGGCCCAAATGTCCTGAGGCCGGGCATGTGGGCCCCCTCACGTGCCAGAAGTGGTCTCCCGGATTTTCAGCAAAATATCAGCATCCCACGCCTATAAATAGACCCCCTAGTCATTCAGAAAATGGGATCTCTCTCGGATCTTTGGCCTTTCAACCTCCAGACTCTGCCGGATTCATCTCTACGCTTCAATACTGCTGTTGTACTGGAAATTCTTCATATTTACTGCTGTAATCATCTGTAATCATAAAGGATAATCAATAAAAGGATAAAACTTTGGAGTGGACGTAGGCCGGAGATAGCCGAACCACTATAAAACTTGTGTCTTTGTTCATTACTTCTGAATTGCTTGCTTGATGTTTGTTGACATCTGATATTTGTGCTTGAATATTATTGGATCGTGTTCATACACTGGTGCTTTCACGGTATTTGGGGTTTCTGACCAATTTTGGCGCAAACAGCCCAAGCCTAACCAAGGCATAGAAAATCAAGCTACGAGTATAACGATGAAGACGACATCTCAATTGGACCTCATATGATAAAGTTATTGATTTTATAAAAATTGGATTAATTAAAATAATTAATTACTTAATCGCTATACTTAAATTTAATTACCACTCTAATCCCTTCTTCCCAAATCTTGTATGCATAACGATACCTAGTACATAAACAACCCACTTCCACCAATCATCTTTCCCTTCATTTCTCCCTTCTCGCTCGACGAAACAACACGTCGGCAATTTAAACGTACTCCACATCACGTTCTCTCCGCATTCATCCCGTCCATAAGAAGATCGGCCCACTAGGGAAAAACACGACCATATATTCTAGTTTACTGTTTCTTGTCGACCTGTTTCTCTATAGTTGATCGAAGTCCCTCTGGTTACCTCCAACCGGCTCCACTTCGCACCAAATTCACTTTGGCGCCTTCCATTTCACTAATCGACATCTCAAGCTCCACCAACGACAAACCCTAGCTTCAGCTATCACAATGTTTACCACATCGAATGATATCGCACCCAACTTTGACACTATGGATTCGAAGTCCTTACCCATACAAATCCAATGGATCCAAAATCGACTCCTCTCATCGCCTATAGCTCTCAAAACAATTTTGTGAAGGAGGTAGCTAGTTTTAATTGTTACAGGAAAAAGAAAACAATAAAAAGTGGAACTCATAGAAGAGTAGAGAGAGGTGATATATTTATAATAAAATATATATTATATTAAATTTCTCTTTTTAATCGTTTCAGATTTTGAGCTTGCACTATCATAAAGCATATCCTATCACCACAAAATTCGTCGGCACACACCACCTCATTATTCCAGTTTCGATGACACTAGTTTCGACAAAATCCAACACAGTACCCCAAGGTGATAATTTCACGCATTTTGAAACAATTATCGATAAAAAAATTATCGATCACATTATTGATATTTATTGTACTATTTATTTTTACTAATAAATTTCAAAATCAAATTTCTTCTTATTATTTATTATTTAAAAAATGGGTTAATAAAGTTATTAAACCAATTTAATTGCATTTATTTGTATTAAATTTGAAATTCAAATATGTAAATAATTCATATATTTAAATACGAATTGTTCGAAATTGCAGGTCGTTATGTTCTTCCTCACTCAAAATATTCATCCTCGAAATTCCAATACGAGCTACCAAAGAAACAATCACACATCAATACTTAACAGTATTCAAAATTACTAGAAAGCAAAGCTTACGATTCGCCTATGTTCAGAAACCTTCTCATCACATAAGGGTAATAAAAAACCTACTAAGCGTACCTTACACTCAACAGCCTCTGATATTACTTGGTTTGTTACTCATGCTACCTCAAAAAAATTGTCGAGTCCTTCCCCAAACCATCCATAAGCCAACAAACGTATTATACAAATACACTAAAGTTAGTACAATGTACATATGTCATTTCATACAGAATATCAATTTTGATCCCTTGCTCGATCACATGGATTGTATTTCCAAACTAGTATAGATCACTTGACCACTCTAGTGCAAACTCTGAATTGATTTGATTAGAGACTTTCATTTTCTTTACACAGTCTATACTATAATAGGAAATTTCAAAATCATATCAAGAATCCATATCAATCGTTCGATGTCAAGAATCTACTGAAAAATCCTTGTTTGGACCATAGCAAATCACCTCAGAACCATGTACTTGAATACTGGATCAAGAACAATCAAGCGAATAAAACGATTTATGTACAACTTACGTATATGTCCTATTGGTTTATTAACTATAGCAATTTATTTTATCAACTTCTTTTACACAGATAGTATGTCATTCGATAATAAAATCACTTATGAACCATTCCACAAAACATTACTTCAAGTTTATAAAATTTTTACAACTTAAGTGCATACCCGTATAACACTACACTACATTCTAAGAGTGTATACTAAGCATCAAATTCATTTTACTTAACAAGTATGTTTAATCAACTTAATACTTATTTTAACTTACCAACTTCTCAATTCAAGAGTTCAAAAAAATCAATTTTTATATTTTGACAAAAACGCTTAGCTTCAATTTTTATATCAATTCAGAAGTTTTCGATTGTCCAAAATCCTCAAAAATTCCATTTTTTATTTCAAGAAATGAAAACTACCACTCAACATGTCGTAACGTGATGCACAACCAAAACTATCGAAATACGTAGGATAATGCGCCCATACAATAACTTAATCAGAAAACTTTATAACTAAAAACTGGGTTTTACTTCAAACCATTTTGAAATAATAATATATACTTAAAACTTTTGTATATCAAAAAATACTTTCAGGATTAAATCAAAGTCTGTTTTCCAAACAACTCTGTAGTAAACTACGATAGTAGCATCCCCCGCTTTGAAAATCAAAATTGAACGTCGACGATGCTTCAGTCATCATCAAATTATTTTCCAGTAACAAAAGGGAGATCAATAATTTCAATCTCCTTTAAAATCCTTTTCAAAATATTTCTATTCATAAATAATTTCAAACAACTATTATTACTATCTTAAACACCTTTTGTAAATATTTCATAACACTAGGACTTAAGTTCTCAAATTCTTAGTTTAAATCCTTTTTTATTCATCGAACGCCTTATAGTCAAAATGTGAAAATTAATTTATATGGTATTTGTTTTAATGTTCCTATAAATTTCTATCTACCCAAACCATGCAGTAAAGAGGTAAAATGCTCATAAACTGGTAGGCACAAATAATCATCAACAAACAATTGTAAATGCTCATAAACTGTCGAGCATAACTAATCAGTCAACAAACGCTAACAATGTTCGTAAACTGGCTGAGTAATATTAAGCTAATAATTCTACAAATGATAATAATGCTTATAAACAAGTCGAGCATGTAAAACAATTCTATAAAGGATAGCAATGCTCATGTAACGACCCATAATGTTCGATAATTAAATTTATTATTAAATAATTTGTTGGGAATTTAATGTTGTGAAAAATTAAAAATTTAAGATTTAATAATGAGATATAACCAGATTGCAATGTTAGTAATGTTAATTTAAGGCAACTGATAACTACTTTATTGTAATCCCAATTTATTGGAGTGAATGAAAGATTATAATTGGTTACAAATTGCAAAAAAAGAAATAGATTAAACGTTATATTAATTTTTGAAATAATATGTAAATAATTGAAATTAGGTAAAATCAGTGTTGTGTAAACAACTATAACTTATAGGTAATAAAACTTATAAATGTGATTAAATTATGTAAAAGATGACAGTTATGATATGTTACCTACTTATTTAATCTATTGAATTAAATTGGAAATCAATTACAATTAAATGTAATTAATGTTACATTAATGGAAATTAAGACGATAATGGTAGATTTTGATGTAATAAGATAAAAATCAATATTAAATATGCCCATAAAGTAATGATTGATTGAATAAAAATATTGAAATCAATTTATTGGAATTAAATTATATTTAATTGCATTTAATTGCAGTTGAACTGAACACTATAATTAGTGTAATATTTAACACTGAATTGATAAGTAAATTTTGTTTTAAATTATTGTAAATGTCTAAGTGATCAAAAATGATGAAATTTTTTAATTATCAAATTTGAATGGAAAAAGTGATTTAATCAATTTAATATTAATTTATTTAAATAATGTGAAATTAACCATTTTGGCAACTGTCTCGAATTTCGATGAAACTAGTTTCATCAGATCCGTAGCAGTGAATTATTATAGGATTTCAAGTTTCATAGCGATCGGACTTATCGTTTGATCGTACGTGCTCGAAATGCGTTGAAATCAATTTAATTGAAATCATATTGAATAAGCTGATTTTAAAGCTAACTTCTTCATACGATGGAATTAGGACTTGAAACCTGTTCCGTTGAGTTTAGAAATACCGAAAACATCTATTTTGTTATATAGGATGACCCTCTTTTGTTTTGGAGGCAAAACAGGATTTTTGCGTTGCTATTCGTCGTTCGTACAAATTCGATATGTATTTATTTTCTTATCGGGCTTTGTTAATATATATAGTCTTGTTTTCCAAACCCTAGCGGTCATTTTCTTGTTTTATACATACATTAACTTCTATCTATCTCCATCCTCAATGGCAGAAACCAATTCAAATTACGAAACCCAAAAATCGAATTTTCAAATCAATTTCAAAATTTAAACTCTACAAGCCCTAGCAAATTATATACCGCTTCAAAGTTCTCAACGAGTATAATCCACTGGTGCAATTTATTTTTTCAATCAAATCACCATTAGCCTAGAAATCAAGGATGAACCTCGGTGGTCCATAATAGGGTTTGCTATCTCAACGGCGGATCGTCGACTTCACGACGATCAGGAGGTATGGGTGCATAGAGGTCGACAAGTCAAGCTAATCCATGGGTTCGCGTCATGTCAGAGTGGCTTGAGTTTGCTTGGAAATGGAAAGGAAGGGGAGCGGCGGCGGTTGGACTCAGGGGAGCCGGAGGTGGCGAAGTTGGTCGTGTGGGTGCGGCCTGGCTTGAGCGGCGCGGTGGAATGGTCAGATCATGGCGATGTTGAACGAGGAGGTGGTGTAAATTCAAGGAAGGGTGGTGGTTGAGTAGGATTTCGCAGTTGAGTGTTGACGAGTAGCTGTAGGGCTTGTTTGTGAGCTGGCGTCTAATTTTCGTTTTATTAGTTTATTTTAATTCTAATTTAACTTTGAACGTTCTAACTCGAATAACTTTTACATGCCAGCTCGGATTCATACGCGGTTTTCTCCGTTACGATCATATTGAAATTCCGGACAATATGGATATTATTTAGAAGAATTCTGAGACCGTTAGATTTTAGGCTTATTTTGGATATCAAATCGATTCAAAATCAAAGGTGAGTGTTTTGACTCACTCACCTACTAGATTGATGTAGTTTTGAGTAGGGGAGAGTGTAACAACTACTCAATTATTTTAAATTGATATAGTTTATTTAAATTATTTAATTATGTAAATTGATTGTTTATAAATTTAATACTTTGCATAAATATTGATTTCTTAATTCCTTCTTGTCCCTTCTTTTTCCTTTTCGAGGATGAAAAGTTTTGAGTGGGGGAGAGCATAACGACCTGTAATTTTCGTAATTAAATTTATTGATTAAATAAGTTGTTGGGAATTTAATGTTTTGAAAAATTAAAATTTAAAATTTAATAATGTGATATAACTAGAATTTAGTGTTAGTAATGTTAATTTAAGGCAACTGATAACTATTTTATTGTAATCCCAGTTTTATTGGAATGATTGAAAGGTTATAATTGGTTATAAATTGTAAATAAGGACATAGATTAAACATTATATTAATTTGTGAAATAATATGTAAATAGTTGAAATTAGATAAAATAAATGTTGTGTAAACAGTTATAACATTTGTTGCAGGTAATAAAAACTTATTAATGTGATTAAATTAAGTAAAAGGTGACAATTGTGATATGTTACCTATTTATTTAATCTGTTGAATTAAATTGAAAATCAATTGCAACTAAATGTAATTAAATATTATGTTAATGGAAATTAAGATGATAATGGTAGACTTTGATGTAATAAAATATAAACCAATGTTAAATATGCACATAAAGTAATGATTGATTGAATAAAAAGATTGAAACCAAATTAAATCAATTTATTGGAATTAAATTATATTTAATTGGATTTAATTGCAGTTGAAACTGAACACTATAATTAGTACATTATTTAACACTGAATTGATTTTTTTTTTTTTAAATTATTGTAAATGTCTAAGTGGTCGAAAATGATGAAATTTGTTAATTATCAAATTTGAATGAAAAAAGTGATTTAATTAGTTTAATATTAATTTATTTTAATAATATGAAATTAGCCATTTTGGCAACTGTCTTGGATTTCAACGAAACCAGTTTCATCAGATCCGTAATAGTGAATTATTATAGGATTTCGGGTTTCGTAGCGATCGGACATGTCGTGTGATCGTACGGACTTGAAACGCGTTGAAATCAAATTGAATAAGCTGGTTTTAAAGCTAACTTCATCATACGATGGAATTAGGACTTGAAACCTATTCCATTGAGTTTAGAAATATCAAAAACATCTATTTTGATATATGGTATGACCCACTTTCGCTTTGGAGGCAGAACGGACTTTTTGGGTCGCTATTCGTCATTTATACAAATTCGATATGTGTTTATTTTTTTATCGGGCTTTGTTAATATATATATATATATATATATATATATATATATATATATATATAGTCTTGTTTTCCAAGCCCTAGCAGTCATTTTATTATTCTATACATACATCAACTTCTGTCTATCTCCTTTCTCAATGATAGAAACCAATTCAAATTACAAAACCCTAAAATCCAATTTCCAAATCAATTTCAAATTTTAAACTCTCCAAAACCTCGCAAATTATATACCATTTCGAAGACCTCGACAAGCGTAATCCACTTGTGCAATTCATTTTTGCAATCGAATCGCCATTTGTCCAAATTGAGGATGTACCTCGATCGTCCATAATAGGGTTTGTTATCTTAATAGCGAATCGTCGACTTCACTACGTTCAGGAGGTATGGGTGCGTAGAGGTCGACAAGGCAAGCTGATCCATGGGTTCGCATCATGTCAGAGTGGCTTGAGTTAGCCTGGAAATGGAAAGGAATGGGGGCGGTGGCGGTTGAACTCAGGGAACCGAAGGTGGCGAAGTTGGTCATGTCGGTGCAGCATGGCTCGAGTGGCGCGGTGGAGTGGTCAGATCATTGCAATGTTGGAGGAGGAGGCGGTGGAAATTTAGGAAAGGGTGGTGGTAGAGTAGGATTCGCGGTTGAGGGTTATCGAGTAGCTATAGGGATTGTTCGTGAGTGACATGTAATTTTCATTTTATTATTTTATTTTAATTCTAATTTAATTTTAAACGCTCTAACTCGAATAACTTTTTCATACGAGCTCGGATTCATACGCGGTTTTCTTCATTGCGATCGTATCGAAATTCTGGATGTTATGGATCTTTTTTTGAATTCCGAGACTGTTAGATTTTGGGCCTTATTTTGGATTTCAAATCGATTTGAAATCAAAGGTGAGTATTTTGACCCACTCACAACTACTAATTTATCTTATGTTAGTTAATTTGAGTTTATGATGCGATTGGAAATTGATTGGTTGATGTTTGGTATATTTAAGTTGTCATTCTAGTTAAATCTGACTTTTATTGAATATTATCGCCATTAATTTAATATTAAATTCTATATTATCAGTTAATACCCGTTATTGATAATCAGTTACTTTTTTTTGTTTATTGATTGGTTTGAATGGTGATTGTGATGGATGTCGATTGTGGATCTTAGATGACTGGATGTTATGTTTCTATATTGTTGTAACACTGCAAGTTCCTTACGGGTTGAAATTATGCATACCCGAACGATCGATAGATTAGGTTGAAATGATAAATCTGAGCGATTTTATGGGTTTTGAATGTTAATTCGGGATTGCGGGTTAAGATGATATACACCCATAATTTTAAAAATATTTGTGGATTGAAATGATAAATATCCGAATCAATGACCATAGTGTAGAAAATTATATACGGACACCGGATGTGTTAAATTAAATAATTTCAAATCCTTAAATATCAAATTTAGTTAAATGATATTTGGAAGAAAATTTGATTTATCTAAACTAAATTATTTTGAAAATCCGAGTTTTAAACGTGAAATTAAAATTGGTTTAAATTGAAATTTTAAAGTTAGATTTGAAGTATAAATGAAATTTATCGAAACTGAATTAATGAAAACGTTTGAAAATGTAACTTTGAAATTTACTAAATTTGAAATAGTTTGGATTTATTGTTCAAACTTGGATTTGAAATCGATATTGATTAGACGGTTTAAATGAGAATTTGAATTGAAGGACCTATTTTAGTTAGTTGATTAGGAAGCTGGGCATGGTCTAGATGTGTTAAAATGAAAGAAATGGCTTAATTTTGATATTAATTCCAAATTATATATTCTAATATAAACCATTAAATTATTTTGAATTATTTTAACATAATTTAAATATTTTAAACTATTTTAAACTAGTAAAAACCATTTAACCATATTTAAAGTATTTTAAACTATTTTAAAGTATATAAACTATTTTAACGTATTTTAATCTATTTTAAACTGTTAAAAACCATTTAAACTATATTTAAAGTATTCAACCATTTAAAAGCTATTTTAAACTTTTTTAACCATTTTTAAAACTATTTAAAACTATCTAACGTATTTCTACATTCCGGACTATGTAAAGTTCAAGTATTTATATTTTAAATCCTTGATTTAAAAGCAGTTATGGTAAAATGATGTTATTATCTAAGTTAGGAATTGAAATGATATTTTCTAGTGAAATGACATGTTTTGAGTAAATATGATGATTTGAAAATATGATTTTAAAGGTGATATGATTTCGAAAATGAATATGATTTTGAAAGTAAATATGATTCCGAAAGTGATATGGTTTTGAGAATATGATATTTTGATATCAATTATGAATTGGTTTTGGAAATGTAAAAGAACCATCTGATGTGAAATAAGCGTTTGGTTATTAAAGAGACTAGGATCGGATATTGTCATACTCTCTGCTAATACCGAAAACCAGTTTAACAACTGTGTACATGGTGGAGATTCCAGAATGAAGTAGGATGGTTTGACAAACAATTTTGTATAAGGTATTTACGTAGCACTGACTCCCGTGAGTCAGCTTATATGTGACTAAAAGAGGAGCTATACTGGACCAAGTGAGGTCGCACCTCTTACCGGGCACATTTCTTCGATGCAATATTTTGACTTTGTGGCCACCCCTAGATTTGATTATGGGAGTATGTTCCGAGGTAGGTGGTAGAAGCTGCTATGCATTACCACTAGTTCGGGAGTACAAATGGTAGAATCCTGCCTTGGCATTGCCTCGAGTGCCGTGTTCACATGCCGTATCGCGCCTTCTACTAGTTTGGTTTGTACCATACCTATGGAGTGCCCTTTGAGTAAACCTTACGGAGGAGCTTACGATACTGTATAGACTGTGGGAATAAATAAAATGTATTAACGGGGATATAGGTAACACCTTTACGCTATTTTAATACTTTACTTTACTGTAGACACCATTATAATAGCATATTGTACTATGTATGTATATAGTTTAACAGATCCTTAGGAGATGGAAATCACGAACATCTCTTAAGGTATTGCACTCACATTAGACAATGGATATGAGATGTCAAACCCATAACGTCTCTGATGTTGTTACACTCGTATTTATTTACTGTTGATTTAACTTACATAAGAATTTTTAGTTCTAACTCAAGTGTTTTATCTTTTCAGTTCGCTTGGGTCAGTCTGAGCTTTTCAGTGTATTGAAGACTGCTTTCTGGAGGATGAAGACGAAGATTTACTACTATTGCTATTTATTATTTTCATTCCACCGCATCATGTTGTTCCGCTGCATTATTTAATTATTACTGCCGTATGTACTCTGATTCTATATTGTAAAAGTGTAATTAAATGTTATTTGTAAAAAAACTTCATGAACTGTTTATTTGATTATTATAATTTGTCATTCCACTATGAGATTCTGTGTTTGTTTTCTTTCTTTCTCCGCTTTTTCTTATTTACCTCATAACAATCCTCCCTTTTGAATGGTTTGAGTCTGACATATGTGGTTTATCGTCGATGTAAACCATCCAAAAAGGTGGGTCGTTACATTTGGTATCAGAGCTTTGGTTTAGCGACAACCTTAGCTTTGTGGGGTCTGACTCATAAGAAGTAGGGTAGTGATACCCTAGAATGAGTTGTTGAGTGTATATATTAGAGTGCATATTTGTTAGTGTTATAAAGGGTTTTGTATTGTGTTAATTTATTCTGTTTTGTATTTATAAATTCCGGTCGGTACATAGAACGCTATAGCATCGATAGGGGTTTCTAAACACTTAATAGGGCAGACCGACACAATATTGTTTTGAAACATAGGTAAATAAAATAATTTTGCCTAGTATTGTATTTTGTATATAAAAGAATAATCTATATAAATGTATATAATTATATGTGATATGTTTGGTTGCCTGTTAGTAAGTGAAATTTTATAAACATTGATTGCAAAATAAGATTTACAGATAAAGTAAATATGAACCGAGGATTTGAGAACGTAAATTTTGGGAGTTTGAAAATTTCTTTCGAATGATTTTGGAATATAATAATAATATTATTTAGAAGTATTTTTTGATAAAAATATTTCAAGATGATTTGAAAGAAATGTTTTAAAGGAAATTTTTAAAGGAAATAAGTACTGTGCTCCCCTCTCTGTCGCTGGAAAATAATTTCGGTGATGAGTGCACGCATCATCGACGTTCATTTTTGGGTTTCAAAGTGGAAAGGCCGCTGTAGTAGTTTTACTGTACTTTTGATTGATAAACAAATCTTAATCATAAATTTCTAAATGTGACTTGATATATATATATATATATATATATAAGATATATGTATATATTATTAAATGATTTAAGGTGGAACCCGGTATTTGGTTCTTAAGTTTTCTGTAAATTAGAAATTTTAATTTAAATAATGAGTGAAATCTTAACCACATTAATAATTGGAAACTACCGAAATGAGAAAACAAGAAATTAGATGCTAAGTGATTAATCAAATATATAAGAAATTAGAAACTTCTAAATTAAAGAATAATGAAAATTTAAAAGATGTAATTATTAAACATTTTGTTAACTAAAGTGAATAAGATAAACTTGTGTAACATTCAATTACATTCTAAAAGACACACACACACATATATATATATATATATATATATATATATATATAATTTACCAAACTAAAAAAAAGGTTGTAATGTTAAATAGGAAAATGTAATAGAATACAATACAAGTAAACTTTAGTAAATGAAAGTGTTCGATGGAATTACTTTTATAAATAAGATTTTTGATATTATAAATTGTTATAAACATAGGCTAATAGTCTGAAATGTTACTAATCAAATGTAATAGAAAATTAAATAATGTAAGAAAACGATTATAAACTTAAGTTAACATTTTAAGCTATTTATAATCAGATTGAATAGTAAAATATGAATACTGTAAGCATATAATTATAAACTTAGGTTAATGTTGAAGTCATTTATAACTAAAGTAAGTACTATATTAATTGAATGATTATAACTTCATAAAACATTGAAATGATTTAGAAATGGATTTAATATTCAATAATACTATATACATGGAAGAACGAATGTGAAAAAGAAATAATCTATTAATGGTGAATTAAATTGTAAAGAGACTTACATAATAATGGATAGTCTAAAAATTGAAATGAAATAACTCATGTAATAAATTGGATCTAATGTAGTGAAAGAAAAAAATGGTATTGTATAAATGAATGGAAAATGAATTTTGTAAGCGATAAATGTAAAGTAATTAAACAAGTATTGTGTGAATAAATGAAAATGAACAGTAAATAATGCGAAAAAAAGAGTAATAAGAATAGAACTTAAATATTATTAGAAATTATTGTTTGTGTGGCTTATGGATTGGTTGAGGAAGGATACTTCTATTATGTAAGGATGTATAAATGATCTATTGAGTTTTATCTATGACTATTAAGTGTATGGTATACTTAGTAGTTTATTTATCATTTTATACGATTAAAAGTTTTTGAACCTGAACAAACCCTTTGTTTTGATTGTTATGGATGGTTGATTGATTACTTTAGCTGCATGTGATGATTATATGGTTTTGTTGCTTGTGACTATTGTATTTTGTGTTGATTTGGTCATGACTAATAGAAACAACATAATATTCTCTTTTGTATAATTATTAACTCTTTTGGATTATATAAGTGAAATATAGGTTATGGAAGCAATTGCTACTTCTTTTGTTTTCACAAAATAAGCGTTGTTTGCCGACAAATATGTACATTTTCGGATTACGGTTTGATAGCGATATTATATTGTTTTCTCGCGGTTTGGGATATATTATTTTGAAATATGAGATATATATTATTATTATCGATATTATTATTTCTCCCGGATGTCTCCGTACAAAGGTGACTATGCCGAAATTTTTCCGTGAATTTTAGACGTAGAAAAATTTTGTGAAATGTTTTTCAAACTTTTGTTAACTTGAATATAAAAGGATTAAATTATTTTAAATTGATATAGTTTATTTAAATTATTTAATTATGTAAATTGATTGTTTATAAATTTAATACTTCGAAGAAATATTGATTTCATAATTCCTTCTTTTCTCTTATTTTTCCTTTTCGAGGATGAAAAGTTTTGAGCGGGGGAGAGTGTAACGATCCGTAATTTTCGTAATTAAATTTATTAATTAAATAAGTTGTTGGGAGTTTAATATTGTGAATGATTAAAATTTAAGATTTAATAATGAGATATAACTAGAATGTAATGTTAGCAATGTTAATTTAAGGCAACTGATAACTATTTTATTGTTATCCCAATTTTATTGGAATGATTGACAGGTTATAATTGGTTATAAATTGTAAATAAGGATATAGATTAAACATTATATTAATTTGTGAATAATATGTAAATAATTGAAATTAGATAAAATCAATGTTGTGTAAACAGTTATAATATTTTGTAGGTAATAACACTTATAAATATGATTAAATTAAGTAAAAGGTGACAATTGTGATATGTTACCTATTTATCTAATCCGTTGAATTAAATTGGAAATCAATTACAATTAAATGTAATTAAATATTACATTAATAGAAATTTAGATGATAATGGTAGACTTTGATGTAATAAGATATAAACCAATGTTAAATATGTTGATAATTGAATAAAAAGATTGAAACAAAAATAAATCAATTTATTGGAATTAAATTATATTTAATTGGATTTAATTGCAGTTGAAACTGAACAATATAATTAGTATATTATTTAACACTGAATTGATATGTAATTTTTTTTTAAATTATTGTAAATGTCTAAGTGGTCGAAAATGATGAAATTTGTTAATTATCAATTTTGAATGGAAAAAGTGATTTAATTAGTTTAATATTAATTTATTTTAATAACATGAAATTATCCATTCTGGAAACTGTCTTGGATTTCAACGAAACCAGTTTCGTCAGATCCGTAACAGTGAATTATTATAGGATTTCAGGTTTCGTAGCAATCGGACATGTCGTTTGATCGTACGGGTCTGAAACGCCTTGAAATCATTTTAATTGAAATCAAATTGAATAAGCTAGTTTTAAAGCTAACTTCATCATATGATGGAATTAGGACTTGAAACCTATTCCATTGAGTTTAGAAATATCAAAAACATCTATTTTGATATATGGGATGACCCACTTTCGCTTTGGAGGCAGAACGGGCTTTTTGGGTCGCTATTCGTCGTTCGTACAAATTCGATATGCGTTTATTTTCTTATCGGGCTTTGTTAGTATATATAGTCTTGTTTTCCAAGCCCTAGTAGTCATTTTCTTATTCCATATATACATCAACTTCTATCTATCTCCTTCCTCAGTGGTAGAAACCAATTCAAATTACAAAACCCTAAAATCCAATTTCCAAATCAATTTCAAAATTTAGACTCTCCAAACCTTGGCAAATTATATGCCGTTTCGAATCCCTTGACGAGCGTAATCGACTCGTGCAATTCGTTTTTGCAATAGAATCACCATTTGTCCAGAAATCGAGGATGAACCTTGGTCGTCTATAATATGGTTTGTTATCTTAATGGCGGGTCGTCGACTTCACGACGATCAGGAGGTACGGGTGCGTAGAGGTCGATAAGGCAAGCTGATCCTTGGGTTCGCATAATGTTAGAGTGGCTTGACTTCGTTTGGAAATGGAAAGGAAGGGGAGTGGCGGCGGTTGAACTCAGGGGAGCCGAAGGTGGCGAAGTTGGTCGCATGGATGCGGCCTGGCTCGAGTGGCGTGGTGGAGTGGTCAGATCGTGGCGATGTTGGACGAGGAGGCGGCAAAAATTTAGGGAAGGGTAGCGGATGAGTAGGATTTCGCGGTTGAGGTTTGTCGAGTAGTGTTAGGGCTTGTTCTTGAGGTGACGTATAATTTTCATTTTATTATTTTATTTTAATTCTAATTCAATTTTGAACGTTCTAACTTGAATAAATTTTGCATACGAGCTCAGATTCATGCACGATTTTCTCCATTGCGATCGTATCGAAATTCTGGTAAGGAACTAGTTTTGGCAAATTCTGAAACCAGTAGATTTTAGGCCTTATTTTGGATTTCAAATCGATTTGAAATCATAGGTGAGTGTTTTGACCCACTCACAACTGCTAATTATCTTATGTTAGTTAATTTGAATTTATAATGCGATTAGAAATTGATTGGTTGATATTTGGTATATTTAAGTTATCATTCCAGTTAAATCTGACTTTTATTGAATATTATCACCATTAATTCAATACTAAATTCTATATTGCCAGTTAATACCCGTTATTGATAACCAGTTACTTGTTATTGTTTATTGATTGGTTTAAATGGTGATTGTGATGGATGTTGATTGTTGATAATGGATGACTGGATGTTATATTTCTATATTATTGTAATACTGCAAGTTCCTTATGGGTTGAAACGATACATACTCAAACGATCTATAGATTAGGAAAAAGTCGTTATGGGTTGAAATGATAAACCCGAGTGATTTTATGGATTTCGAATGTTAATTCAGGATTGTGGGTTGAGATGATATGTACCTGTAATTTTAAAAATATTTGCGGATTGAAATGATAAATTTTCGTATCACTTGTCCATAGGGTAGAAAATCATATATGGACACCGGATTGGTTAAATTAAATGATTTTAAATCCTTAAAATTTGAATTTAGTTAAATGATATTTTAAAGAAAATTTGATTTATCTAAATTGAATTATTGTTGAAAATCCGAGTTTTAAAGGTGAAATTGGAATTGCTTTAAATTGAAATTTTAAAGTTAGATTTGAAGTATAATGAAATTTATTGAAATTGAGTTATTGAAATCGTTTGAAAATATAATTTTGGAATCTACTAAATTTGAAATAGTTTTGATTTATTATTCGAACTTGGATTTGAAATTGATATTGATTAAACGGTATAAATGAGAATTTGAATTGAAGGGCAAATTTAGTTAGTTGATTTGGAAGCTGGACATGGCCCAGATGTGTTGAAATGAAAGAAATAACTTAATTTTGATACTAATTCCAAATTAGTTATTCTCATATGAACCATTAAATTATTTTAAAATACTTTAACCTATTTTAAATATTTTAAACTATTTTATTCTATTTTAAACGATTAAAAACCATTTAGACTATATTTAAGGTATTTTAAACTATTTTAAAGTATATAAACTATTTTAACATATTTTAAACTATTTTAATCTATTTTAAACTATTAAAAACCATTTAAACTATATTTAAAGTATTTTAACCATTTAAAAGCTATTTTAAACTATCCAAAATATTTCTAAATTCCAGACCGTGTAAAGTTGAAATGTTTATATTTTAAATCCCTGATTTAAAAGAAGATATGGTAAATGATGTTATTATCTAAGTTAGGATTTGAAATGATATTTTCTAGTGAAATGACATGTTTTGAGTAAATATGATGATTTAAAAATATGATTTTAAAGGCGATATGATTCCGAAAATGAATATGATTTCGAAATTAAATATGATTTTGAAAGTGATATGGTTTTGAGAATATGATATTTGATATCTATTATGTATTGGTATTGAAAATGTAAAAGAACCATCCGATGTGAAATAATCATTTGGTTGTTAAAGAGACCAGGATTGGATATTGTCATACTCTCTGCCAATACCAAAAACCAGTTTAACAACTGTGTACGTGGTGGAGATTCTAGAATGAATTTGGATGTTTGGCGAACGATTCTGTATGAGGTATTTACATAGCCCTGACTCCCGTGAGTCAGCTTAGATGTGACTAAAACAGGAGCTATTCTGGGACAAGTGAGGTCGCACCTCCTATCGGGCACATTTCTTTGATACCATATTTTGACGTTGTGATTGATTTGGTGTCCACCCCTCGATTTGATTATGGGAGTGTGTTCCGAGTTGGGCAGAAGTAGCTGCTATGCATTAACACCAGTTCGGGAGTGCAAATGGTAGAATCCTACCCTGGCATTGCCTCCAGTGTCATGTTCACATGCCATATCATGCCTTCTTCGAGTTTGGTTTGTACCATATCTATGGAGTGCTCTCTAAGGTAAGTATACCTCAAGGAGGAGCTTATGGTACTGTATAGAGTATGAGAAAATATAAACTGTGTTAAAAGGGATATGGGTAATGTCTTAACGCTATTTTAGTACTTTATTTTACTATAGACACTATTATAATAGCGTATTGTACTATGTATGTAGACAGTTTAACGGATCCTTAGGAGATGGAAATCCCAACATCTCTTAAGTTATTGCATTCATGTTAGACACTGGATATAAGATGTCAAACCCGTAAACATCTCTAACGCCGTTACACTCCTATTTATTTACTGTTGATATAACTTACATAAGAATTTTTATTTATGACTCGAGTGTTTTGTCTTTTCAATTTGCTCGGGTCAGTCTGAGCTTTTTAGTGTATCAAAGTCTGCTTTCCGGAGGATGTAGACGAAGATTTAGTACTATTGCTATTTATTATATTCATATCACTGCATCATGTTGTTCTGCTGCATTATTTAATTATTATTGCCATATATACTCTGATTCTATATTGTAAAAATGTAATCAAATGTTATTTTTAAAACAGCTTCATCAACTGTTTATTTATTATTATAATTTTTCATTCCGTTGTGAGATTCTACGTTTGTTTTCTTACTTTCTCCGCTTTTTCTTATTTACCCCATAACAGTCCTCCCTTTTGAATGGTTTGAGTCTGACGTGTGTGGTTTATCGTCGATTTAAACCATCCAAAAGGGTGGGTCGTTGCACTCATAAACTGGTCAAGCATGGCTAGACTAATTAATGAGGAGTAATGCATGAACATGATCAATCCATACATTAATTGAACTACACTTCAACTTATAATTATATAAGTCCCTTACATAAATTTTGTAATTTTCGCTGTTGTAGTTACCTTTAAGGCATACATTCATAACAAATACAAAAACATTTTCATATGTATAATACACTTGACTCATGTTAGGTCATTCCATTACCCTATCTCTTAATGAATTATACTCCACTAAAACTAAAGTTTTTGCTTAACGTTCAGCTCTGATACCATGATGCAACGACCGCCTTTTCGATCCTTAAGTATCGACAATAATACATCCATGGTATTCGCGTGTCAAGCATCTAAGTGCCGAAAAGAAAGAACGTTAGGGTAAGGAAAAAGATGAATAAAAGGAACAAGAAAGAGGAGAACAAAAACATTAGAATCTCACAACGGAATGATAACATATAATATCAAAAAATAATATACAGAGCTACTCTAATATACATAATATTTCAGAGTTACTAATCATATTACTATCATCATTCTGGACAGTGATAATAACACGTCCTTACAATTGCTGAAATACACACACATATAAAAAGTAATGCAGTAGAAATAAGAATGCTACGGTACGTAAATATCCAGCTTCTCTCTAATAGCTCAATGAACATCAACGAAAACCTACCTTTCTTAGATTGCTCTAAAGAGCACATGCGGAATCTAGGAAAAACAAAAGCCACGTGCCAAATGTAAGTCTGGTGTGAGAAACTTATGAAACATGAGTACAACATATAACAACACTTTTTAGGACTTTCGTAATGGTTATCCCCTCAAAAGAGTCAACCATCTAATAAGTATGTATAGTGATATAAAAGATAATGTTTAAGGTGAAGAATATAAATTATAAAATAGCTATGATGCTTATCATGATCACACTACAGCAATATAGAGGTACAATCAAAACCGCTAAGGCGCGTTCGCATATAGATTTTCCACAAAGAACTCCCTAATAAAACTTGTAAGTAAACTGGGACCAATCTCCTTAACAAGGATCATAAACAATATTCTAAGTATAGTATTTCTCTAGATAAAATATATCATAAGGTAAATACAACTACTGTAACAACCCACATCATAATGGGCCCGAATTTCAACAAAATTGAAACCCAAGTCCATTAGGGTTCGGACCGTTGGTTTTGATAACCTATAATAAACATAAGTATATCATAGATCGATCACATTATACTCATAGTAGAATAACAAAATCAAATACCAATTGAGGCTACAACTTCAGAATCAACTACATCCCACGGACATCCAAAAGCCTCACTAAAATTGAGAAGAAAAGGAATAACTCTCCATTAACCGTTTCGTCAGTGTCAGTGATCTGTTCGTCTAAATCTATCATGTGGGTTGTAAGGAGGACGGGGGTCAAAACAACGTACTGGTGACTGGAAAAGTTACATACATTACTCATAACAGAAACTTATAAAGATTTGGCCTCTACATGATGTTATGTCTATTATTTAATTAATTAATGCTTGTGCGTGTATGATATGTTTGTCCTTACCTAAGGCAGGACTATATATATATACATATGCATATATGCGTATGTATACAATTCTAAGCGTTTCACTACCTAAAGATTTCTGACCACTTGATACTTACTAATTAGAAAGGAGGAAGACCCTACGGCCATTTAATAACCTAATCCCAAAGCGGGTTAGCTTCTGATAATCAAATGTAACGGTCACCCTAAATCAATTGGTCCAGGAGACCGCTTAACTTCCATACATAGTTCACTAGCACATAACTTAACTATCATGCATCTACTGCTCTTTCAGCTATATCATTAGTCTCCTCTGTTAGCCCGAAGGCTATTACAGTTCGAAATTCTAGTGCACTATTGTGTACGATGTGTGAGAGTGCACGCAAAGCACTTACTACCTCTTTTACTAAAAATTAGGTAGATCCGATCATTTGATACCTATAAAATAGGCAGGTCTCCGTCATTTGAGACCTAACGCCCAAAGTGGGTTCCTACATGGTCTTCCTAACTAACATCGTAAGGAAACCTATTAGTTCACTTAATACTTCTCCTGAGGAAAGAGGTAGACCCTACCATAACCACTTAATACCTTTAACCCTACGCGGACCCCTAGTTGTGTGAGAAATGCGGATTACGGATCTTAAGGCTAGGATTAACACTAGAGGGTGGGGGTGAATAGTGTTAATAAAGAATTACTAAATACTTTTGAGTTTATGTTAATTTAGACACCGATGTATGAAATATGCAGACACAGATATGATCACAGAAACAAGCATAGATGCAGAAATAAAATAAAAGCAGTAAAGGAAAGAACACACCGGATTTTATACTGGTTCGAAGTTACCCTACATCCTGTCCCGCAACACAAGTACGGATTTCCTTTCAAAAGAAATTGTACAATTACACCCTTGGTTTCAAGGCTACGAGGTACACCCTCCAGAATTTCTATCCTCCAGGTAGAGATACTTGATTTTCGGGCCACAAGTTTACCCAATTGATTTACCAAGGCTACAATCACACCTTTTCTCGCTTGATTGATTTCCAAGACTACAATCACACCTTTTCTCGGTTAATAGATTACAAAGAAGTCTATAACTCTGAATAGCACTGAGAATCTTGTAGAGATAGTGATAGAGAATCAAACTAGAAGTAATCGAGCTTGATTCAATGTTTATTTCGGTAGAGTAATGGTAAGAATATGTATTAAGAAATGTGGAAGAAGAAGAGGAGTGAAAAATCAGAAAATCTGATATGAAATTCGTTGAAACTAACCCCTATTTATAGAAGAACAACAGCCATGTCCATTCATGAAGAGTTATGGTGAATAGACACTTCTTTTGAAATTTAAATTTTGAATTCAACTGACACCATGTCGACATGGTTACCCTAGGCATGTCGACATCCAAAGCAATTTTCGGTGATTTGATTTTCTTTGAAAATAACCTTTATCTTATATTAAAACTATTTTTAACTTTACAAATGTACTTGACTATAGTTAAAATTCATAAGTAAATATAGAGAATATATATATATATTAACTATAATTTTATATTTAAATCTAAGTATAAAAGTTAAATATATAATTTAAAAAGATAGTTTAAAATAAGGAGTAATTTGACTTTGAAATTAAAGATAATTTTGAGGCTAAAATTATTTAAAATCAGGATAGAGAGTTTTTATGTTTTTAAAAGGAAAGTTTTAAAATCATTTTGAAAACAAGATAATTTTGTAAAATCATTTGAATTAAAATTAGTGGGTACAAAACAAAGTTCCACTAGATTTTCGTAGGTTCCATCCTACTTAGGGTTCCATCCCTTTAACAGGCTCGAAGTGGATTCCATTCCACGAATAAATTGGATTTTAAGATGCCAGTGCTTTTCTACGAGTTTTAACAAAAATTCCTAATAAAAATACTTATGCTTGAAATATTGAACTCTTGATAATCTTGATACTCATGAGTCTTCTATCTCGATATCTTGAATCTCTATACTGTACAATCTTCATTCTTGGTGCCTGCATGGTTAAATCCTGCATATACATATATATCTAAACTTACAATGTCAGTATTTATATTTTATAATCTATTCTAAGGTTGTTGTCATCAAAACCATCATCTCACGGACGAACAAGTTGAAGATTCCTCTTATCTTACTAACAGCGTAATATGACTAGTAACCCAAACCTGACGTCTCTCATTAGTCCCACTATTGTTAAGTACTGGCAGCAAGATTGACTGGGCAGTTTTACCCTATTGAATTAGGATTAACCTCACGTCCATTGGATTATTTATTATAGGTGATGTCCAACATTAGTCTGCAAAGTCATACCGCTAGTAGCCAAATTTAACTGTGCGGACTTCCATATAACTTAGGACTAACCTCGCAACCTTATGACTTAGTCATACTTTATACATATACTACCCATATACTGTACTATCATACATGTTTAATAGTTGAGGCCGTATAAGTTAAGACCTTATTATTCCTCTAATTAGGAATTAACACCTCATTTAAATATTTTTCCAAAGAGATATACAATATTCAAATCCCTTGTTATTCTATATGTCATACACACTTTATTTCTTTCCTTATTCCCCCATAATTACTTTAGTATATTTCATTAATTAGTCCCACTTATTTGTTTGTGACTATTTAAATTCTCATAATCCCTATTTCATTCATTGCTCACTCAGTGCGTATTTATTTCTGGAGTCATAACCCATTATCTATTTAAATTCTTTTAACTCCTATTCCATTTATTTGCATATTAAATGTTTAGTTAATTTTTCTTCCTTTATCCCAATTACTACCATTTATTTTACTTTATATTTTATTTTTCTAGTTCCTCTTAGTGTAAATATTTATATACATTTTTGTCGTATTAATTATGATTCTTTGTAGGAATTAGTTAGCACTGTTTATATGTTTATACATTTACTTTCTTTTATTTCTCTTTCATTTCTCTTTTATCTCTCTTATTACATTCATCCTTAACTAGGATATTTCTATGTGTTCTAATCTATGAGAACTTTCTCTTTTTAAGAATGCTTCCTATTATATTTTTCATAAATTTACTTAAATAGGTGGTCTGCGTTGTTTGAAATTTCAAGGTATTATTAAATTCCTTTTTTGTTTTTAAATAGATAATATAATCTACAGAGTGTAATTCCATACCATATAGTCTCTTTCCTTTTTTGTTTAATTATATTCCTTGTCAGATGAAACACACCACTTTTCATAGGTAAATCTATAGAATTTGAACGGATTACATACTCAACAGATTAGAATACAGAAATTTTCATATTCTAGAAAAAATAGAATAACTTAATAAATATTAACACCTTTCGGTACAAATATAGATCTGAAATAAATTCTGCAATAAATCAATAGGTACATTTGAAACAATTCCATATTTAATTCATATTCAACTACCAAAAACTTGGGACAGATCTAGGTGTAATTAACATTTCTATTCAATCTTCTTTTTTAGTAAATTGATTCTTATTGTATTATAAGCTGGTAATTTATTCTATAATAAGCGGGTAATTTCATCTAAGTATTTACAATAAGAATAAATTTGAAACAATATTTAGATGCAATTTTTCCTTGAAATCAATTTGGAAAAAAGTTCATAAAAATTATTTGAGCGCTAAAAATAATTAAAAAGCTAGAGTTTCTTTTTTCTCAAGTGATATAAAATACTCACCCTTTAAATATTTGAATGATTCAGACCACATTTCAGAGTAGTCGAAAGTTAGTTATGCACTAACGCATAAATTCCATTATAAAACTTGACATTTAACCTTTATCTTTGAAACTTAACATTTTTTAAAATGTCAGTACGTTTATTATTTTATTATGACAACTCATAAGGAAATTTGTAAATTTTAACTTTTCAAGGAATAGTAAAAATGTGCAATAATCCCACAACAATCTTTGTTGTCCTTCTCTTGCTAAAATAACTATTTTAACAACCTTCCAGCCTTACATTACATTTCCTGTTGGTTAAGTGTCCTTATGAGATCTTTCATATTTACACTTTTTCTTCCCAAAATGCAAATAAGATCGGTCTACATTTCCAAAAACAACAGTAAAATAAATAAATAAATAGGAATACATCTCATAACATACCATACACACCTTTTTATATGGAGACAACCAACGGTTACAACCCAACAAACCTTAAGAAAAGAAAGGAGTAAATATTGGAATAAAACTACAATACAACTCTATTAAAATTAAAAATACTACCTATGAACTATAAAATGGCCCCGATCCTTTACGGGATCTGGACCAATAATAACTGGTCATTAATGTCAGAATTGACAGTCTTTAATTAACCCTTAATTTACTCTCTTTCAATATGTTACCGGTTTCATAATTCACTTATTATGAGTATTCAATTCCTTCATAAATACCATATAAGTTTCCTTAATCAGTCTCCTATTTAATGCCTTTTTATGCTTATTAATTACAAATTTATTTCCTATTAAATTTGTAATTAATGTCCACAAATCCTAATCCAACAATAACTACACTTTTTATACTTAATACAAATACTTTTGTTATTTATGCTATTTATATATTTATAATTATTAATTACTAAACTAGAACATTCCTTTCCATATTTTATTTTATCATAACCATCCTTCCAAACAGGATTGCAGTTAAAAAATTCCATAAATTAGCTACAAGTGATATTTTTACTTTGTTTGAAATAAAAAGGGATTACTTCCCTTTTCTTTTATTGGAATAGATGGTGTAAACTATAAAAAAATAATCATATCTTACACATCTCATTCCCTTTTTGTTATATCCCTTGTTAGTTCGAATTTTGCTCTTTTATGCATTTAAGGAACTAGGAAATTTACGGAAATTACATGGAGCTTGTTCTCAATAAATCAAAATATGAAAATTCACATTCTAAGAGCAACCTAGTTCACAACCCAATTATAGATGTAGAATATCTTAGTAACATTACCAACATTATATGGATAAATCCTTGAGACCTATTTCTAATTTTCCGATCAGGTTGTACATACTATTCTTATTTTATTCATATCCAAAAACCTTTCGTTTCTAGATAGTTATCCCTATCTATTTCATGAAATATAAACTTAGAAATGCACATTATGCTAGTATATGACATTTGAAATTCAAACTAACAAAAGAATTTCCACACCTTAAAAGATAACCTTAAAGCATACTTTCAAAAAGAATTTCTAACTTGTAAAAATAGTTTGGGGAATTGAATCCAAAAAGCATCTAGACATTATATTTTATTTTATTCTATACGTTTATTCCATTTTATTAAATATTTGGACAAAACCTTTCCAAAATATTTGAAACCAACTTTTCAAAAATTTTCAAAACATTTACCGCTTCATTCTTAGCTCCAAATTTAAAGGTTTTAAAATTGCCTAGAAAAACAATTCCTCCTCAAATATTTTACCTCCTTACTTTTTAAAAGTAGAGTGTTTAACCCAAAACTTCTGAAAACTCAATTATTAAACTAAACTATCAAAATTCCAAAAAGGATTACTTAATCCCAAAAGGAAGCAAAATAATTTTTCTTTTTCAAAAACATTTTGCTTCAAAGATTTATTCCTACAAAAGTTGGTCTTAATAATTCTAAACATTCAAAAACATCTTTTATTACCCTAACCAATGAAGAGTGTAGTAGACAACATAGCTTCCATCCAGTAATTTTCCCATCCCATCCTTACGACTTCACTCCCACATTATCTGTAATGACCCATAAATTTTGATGGCTTAATAATTTATTTAATTGATATTATAATGGTTTATTCATTTAATTAATTGAAATTTTGTGAAAATTTAAATAATTGAATTTTGAAATAATAATTTAATATTTGGAATATGTCTAACTAAACATAGCAAAAGGTAAATTTTCAATATAAAATATGAAAGTTTATCTTCTTGTGTAATTCTATTTCAATTTATATCTGTTAAAAATCAATGGTAATAAAATGTTTTTCAAACCTGAATATTTTTCAATAGAAAATTTGCAAATCATCTTCTTAGTGAGACATCATATTTCGTTTCTTCAAATTTGGACTTCTATTGCTCCGTTCATCTTATTTCTGACATATAAGCAGCATTTTCGGTACCGATTATCGACTTTTGATTGGATAATCGTATCACTGATGTCTGTATACCGTTTTGATCATCTCATCGCGCTGATCTCTATGGTATATTCGATTTTTATATTTCATGGTCTGGTACAACACGGAATCAGTAAAATAATTACCGTATCGGTAACCGTTTTCAACCTATTGACTTCTGTGTCCTATCATATGTTTGCCAGCAGAAATTAAACAGTCACTTGTTTAATTTTTCCTGATTTCAATAGCATGACTCTTCTTATTCCTACTGTTCAATACATCCTTGAATTGCCCTTTCATTTTTCGGTCAACACACTTCAAAATAAAGACTTCATTTTTATATACGCTTTCTATTCATTTTTCTCTACAACCTGGTCTTCATCTTCTCCTTCCACTTTCGTTCGCCTGTTCTCACCCGCCTCCCTGCTTCTCTCTTCATCGCCGAGCAGCACAACCGCCCTCTTCTTTGCTTCTCCCATCACCGTGCTTAAGTAGCCGACCTCCGCCACAACCTATTTCTTCCCAGTTCAGCTTGCTCGGCCTCACCACAACAAACCACCATCACCAGCAGCCTCATGGCCATTTCCAAAGTTCCACCCGAAGGCAAGCTCGGCCGAGCTCCTTTCCTTCACCTTCCCTTCCACTTTCACCCAGGCATGGCTGCCATTCACCGAGCCTCTGACGTAGCCGACCCCACCCTATGCATCTTCAGTCACGGCCGTGCCCCTTCGTCTACTTACATCATTATATGCATGTGATATAAAGATTAGTTTTTGCATATGTAATTTGTGTATCGGTTTTTTTAATATATATAAAAGTTTATTTATACATATAGTTACGGCAGATATAAGTTTTGTTAAATGTTTATATGAGTCATATTATATTTTATAAATATTCTATGTAAGTATATAATATACTGTTGTACAACACTTTACAATTTTTTGTATTAAAACAGACTTTTTAATATTTGAGTTTATAATATCGACTTTGTATTCAAATAGATTTTTGTAAAAAAGTATGTATATATTTTGTAAAAAGTATATACATATTTTGTTTATTATTATCTATGGTTATTTTTTTTCAGTATTATATTGGTTATAAGCATAGTTTATATAGGTCTGATAGTATACGTTAAAGTTTATATATGTGATATATGATTTGTTTGCTTGTATATATATATAAAGTGGTTAAGTTATACAAACACACACATACTCTATTTGTATGTTTTCTCAGCCTGGGCACTTTGTTGCTGTATATATGTACAGTTATGTAAAGTTTAAAAAGTTGAGGAACTATCTGCTATATATATAAATTTTATATAAGTTATATTATCTATTTGCGGATACATATATATGTATATAAGATATGCATAACGTTGATATGTTGTTAAACTACCGGTACAAGCTTCTATATATATAGTACAATTATATTTTGTTATAATTATATGAGTGTTATATTTCGATTTTTATGTATAAGTCCTGTTGGTATTATTTATACATATGATTATATATTGTCTATTATATAGTTTGAATTGGTATGCTGTTAGTTTATAAAGTTTAGATAAGCTATCATAACTCATGTGCAACATATATACAACAGTATGTTATTTTATATATATGTGATTTCAACATTTTTAATACAATGTGTATATATATAGTGACAGGTTATATAAATTATACATGAAGTTTAAAATTTTGTTATACTATATGTTTAATTATATATAGTAGTAGCATTTATAGATGTTTATATTTATATTTCGTATGTTGTTGGGTTGCTGTGAAGAATTTAGTAATATATATTGATTTTTAAGTTCGACTTTTAAAGTGTAAATATGGATCTCAAAAATATAATGCTAATGAAAGTTTATATATTAATTTACATACTATTCGCATATATGTATATTTGTGTCTGGTTTATATATATATTTTATTTAATATGCGTTTTAAAATTTTACATCTGTGTAGTTAATGCCCCGCTATTACCCCGCTACAACCACGCTATATCTCATAGCGGATTTCTGCCGCTACAGTTTTTCCATATAGCCCCGAAATATAGCCTTATCGCTTTAATCCCCACTATTTCCGCTATTTCCGCTATATTCCGCTATTCCCGCTATATCTTTTTAATAAAATGAATTGAAAAATTGCATTTATACATTATAAAATTATGAAACTGATTTATTTGATTCAATTTTTAATATATTTTCAGAAATGAAAATACTCTAATATTTTACCAAATTCAATTATGTTATATAAAAGTTTTTCGTTTATTTAAAGTATATTCGCACATTGTTTGCACAAAAAATGGGCAAACACCTCCAAGTCATATGAATTAGTTGATTTTATGTTGTTTTAAGTGATTTGGGTGATTTATGCAAATGTATAAAAAGCAGGGACTAAACTGTAAAAGACACATAGATTTATAGTGGTTCGGCCAGAACGTGCCTACGTCCACTTTATATGTTATTCTCCTTTTCTATTCAGATTACAAGTACAAAGCTTGGATTACAAGTAACTGAAAGTTGTTTGAAAGTTCTATCCGTGCTTGAGCTCTCAAACTCGTCTGCCATTGTTGTGCCCCTGCCCCTCTATTTATAGAGTGAGGTTGGGGGTAGAGGTCTTGTATGTATATAGCCGCTGGTGGGCCTGGGATGAGGCGATCTGGCCCGGAAACGTTGGTCCGGTAATGCCTTCTAGGTCTTGATTCGGTGGTAGGTGGATGGTCCGGTCCGGTGAGACTTTGGACCGGTGATATTGCCTTCCTCTCTTGATTCGGTGGTAGGCGGATGGTCCGGTCCGGTGAGACTTTGGACCGGTGATAATGGTTCGGCTATGCAGGGGAAGTGGGTTTGATTCGGTAGGACGAGGACGTCAGTTGGTTCGGCAGCGGTTGGTCTTGTGGGTTTGGTAGGAGGAGGTACGTTGTTTGGATCGGTAGTAGGTGGAACCGGTGGTAGCTGGGGAGAGTTGGTTCGGTGGGCGAGTGGAACTGGCTCTGGTTCGATGGGCATGGAAAAGGAGGTTGATTCGGTATGCAGGGAAGGAGGTTGATTCGGCTATGTGGGGAGGGGAGTTGGCTCGGCAAAGCGTGGAGAGGGATGGTTCGGTAGTAGTGCCCAACATTTGCCCCCCAAAGTAGGGCATATGCGTGTATATGGCGTGTTTTGTTTTGCTATCATCAGGTCTCTAATACCGAACCACTGGTCCGGTTATTGTTTTTGCTTATAAATAGGGGCCTAACACCTTCGTTCTCCCTTATCAGCCGAATCAACTGAATACCGAACCAACTTGATTGCTTAGAACAACCGAACCAATCAGCTACCGAATCAAGTCAACTGCCGGACCAGGTGAGTGTTCCTCTGCCGAACGACTTTTATGATTGAACCACCGAATGGACTCATACCGAATGAACTTGATAACTTCGATTTACCGAACGAACTTGAGGGGTTGCAAGTACCGAACGACACTCTCGTATTTGAATTGCCGAACGAACTTGTTTTTTTATATCTCTACTTCTAACGACGTGTTTGTTTTTGGTGTTGCAGATAATGTCTCGCAAAGTGGAAACTCGATCAGAAAAGAGAAAATCTACGGATAGAAGAGAGTCTCCCGTTGTGCCCCCAGCCCAGCCAGGACCGGAACGTCGTGGACCCACCCCGAGATCGCTAGTAGATGGGTATGGTCCCCAAGAGCTTCTGAACTCTCCTCCTGATTGCTTTCCGAGCTCTCTCAGAGAGGAGCGGCTTGATGTTATCTCCCGCTCCTTTGGGATTGATAGAGCACGCATGCTGTTGCCAGGGGAAGGGGTCATGCCATATAATCCCCCTGAAGGATACTTCGCTTATAGTAGGTACCACTGCATGTGTGGGGCCATTCCTCCAATCAATGCTTGGATAGTTAGCTTCATCACCTATTTGAAGGTGGCCCCTTTCCAGCTCCAGCCTAACTCCTACGCTATCTTGGTGTGCCTATTCGTGATTTTCCAGAAAAAGTACGGGCGCCCCCTTCTAACCGGGAGATTCGGTATCTATACAACTTGAGAGGTTACAAGAAGGGGTCTCCATACATCAGCTTGGAATCGGCCGTGTCCTTCAAGCCGGTCTTGGACTTGTATTCAAAGTTCACCATGTTTAAGAAGGAATGGTTCTTCGTCCAGGATGACACCGTTTCGATCTACCGCTTCACCTCGGGCTGTAAGTTGAAGCTTATTTATAATTTCCGTTCTGACCGAGGTGCTTCTTCTTATGTGCTTTTATCTCTTGCTAGCGACAGGTGGCTTTGCGGTCGTGGAGAGTGATCATCTGGTTCAGATGGCCGCGGAGATAGAGGCCATTTCGAGAAGGGATAGGTCAGCTTCTTACCTAATCAGGAATGCCACTCTCCTGGGACACAACTTGATTCTACCATATCAGTCTGTGGTCAAGCAGAGGGATACGGCTGAGGAAAGAGCTGCCAAAGCAAAAGGAGGGGCCACGACAAAGAGCAGCAAGAGGAGACCCTTCTTGATACCTCCAGTCGTCGGGGGAAAGAAGCTCAAGAAATCTGATGGACCCTCTCCCAGCACATGCCCAGATGTTCCGGAGGAGGAAAGTGGAGAGGAGGAAAGAGGCGAGGAGGAGAGCGGAGGTGATGGAGAAGGTGATGGTGGTAATGGTGGCGGAGGACAGAGTGGTAGTGGAGTTGGTGCCTTGATGTCTGGGCAAGCAGGTGAGAATCAAGAGTGGACGGATGATGCTTTCCGCCAAGCCTTTGAGGGATTAGAGGAAGGGTCGGCCTTTGTGGGGAAACCGAAGAAATCTGATAAGGCCGGTACTGGTGCCAGTCTATCTTCTGAGAGCATTTCAGCTGGGATAACTCCGGCGGTTCAAGGTGAATTTTCGACTCCTCTTTTAACTTCACATGTTTCTTGGATTATAGTCTCGTGCATGCTTGTAACACTTGGTTTTTATTCCATGAACAGTTGAGGCGGCCAAGGCATCAGACATTCGGCACCGCCTTGAGCAATTCAAACTCTACAAGGCTTCTGCTAAACCGAAGTCCTCGACTGACCATTCCGGGGGCGTAGTCAGTTACCATCCTCTTCTCAGAGTCATCGAAGAGGATATTCAAAAGAGAAAGAGGAGGCGTTCCATGTTCGAACCTTCACTTGGACCTCAGCCCCCAACCCAGCCTATTCATGACATCACGGGGGAGGATACTGAGTCCATACCATCTCCGCATCCATCAGAGAATCCTTCCATTACTCATGTTGATCGTCCCGGCTTGGTTCGTAACACATTTGCGGGTCATCCAGATCTGGACCCGAGTTCTCATGATATTTCCTTCGATGAGGTTACCGGTGAGCACCTCCTACCCCACAATCCTATGGTAAGGGTACTTGATGAGGCTAAGGCTTTGGATCTCAACTTATTGATCACTCGGATTGTGACTATGGGGGATGAGGCCAAGGCAAACATCGATCGGGTGGCTGAAGAGACCAAGAAGTTAATGGGGCATCACACCCGACTGGTCAATGCTGGAGAGGAAATCGAAAGTGCTAACATTTGGCTCCAGCTAATGGTTTTCGATCAGGCCAAACAGCTTGCCGATCAGGCCATTCAGATCTCCCAGCATGAGGCGGCCTCCAGACGGCTAAAGAAAACTATGGAGGAGGCTAGTAGAGCCAAGCTGCGAAAAATGGAGGCCATCTGCAAGGAACGAATCGATATGGCCATTGCCACTGTGGATGAGGTTCGAAGAGCGAATCTTGAGCAGATAGAGGAGTTATCTAGGGAGCTTGAGGCCGCAGAGCTTGCTCAAGCTAAGCTGAAGGAGGAGATGGAGGCGATGCGGAAATCCCTTCAGGCTGACTGCTCGAGATACCGATTGGAGAGAGATGCTGCCGTTGCAAGGCTGTCGGCTTCCGAGGCCCGGATGAGGGAGTTTGAGGAGAACGAGGGGATGATAGATGAGATGCTCCAGGACATGTACTTCCGTACTTGGAAGCAGGGCAACCTGTCCTGGATGAACGATTATCCCCGGGTCATGGCTAGGATATATCTCCGGGCTTTGGAGGAGGCCAAGGCTGAGGCGGATAAGGAGGGTGGTGTAGCTTTCAGAATGGATGTGGTCACGGCCCAGTTTACTGAGGAGGAGAAAGTGGTAGTGAAGGAGGGCATGCGGCTGCTTACCGCCGAGGAAGTGGGTGTGCAGTTGGGGGATGATGATCAGGGAGCAGATGCTGGTAAGTCTTCCCTCTCAATCTTTTCTTAACTTGACTGCGTATCATTTATCTGATGGATTCTTCTCCTGAATCGGACATGTGGGATCCCTGGCCAGCATGTTGGGAGCTCTGATCCAGCGGTCAAGTAGGTCCCGGAGGGCTAGCAGGATAGAGGCGGAGCCCCGCTGCAGCTGACTACTTTTTTGGTTTACTTGGAATTCCTGAGTATACTAGTCCAAAGCATTAATGCACTTTTAGGCTGTAATTATGTAATTGTGTCATTGTAGCGAATGATTTTATTCTTATATAATTTTATAACATAAGCTGATTCTGTCATATTTGAATGCTATCATTATTTTGATGTGTTGCATAAGAAATATAGCTGTGTATATGCATGTGCTTTAATCGTGTTTGATGCTAAGCTCTTGCTTAAAATGTAATTTCTTGTCTCGCAATGTTAGTGTGATGTGTGAATAGGCTATAGCTACATGTTTATGTACAAGAAAAGGAAGTACCACCCTTCATGTTTTAGTTGTACACGGTAGCTTTGAATGTCTTGTGTGACTGAGGATGGAATGCAGCTGAGTGACCTGTTATCCAGTTGTGAGTTCTCATTTCCACTAGCGAGTGTCTCCCATTTTGTGTCCTGTGCTTTAGTGATCGTTACAGAGGATAGGAGGAAAATTTTTATAGATAAAATGGAAATATAAGAAATAGTAAAACTTCCAATCACGGAAGGCCTTCGATGTGCTTAAGTTCGTGGCAAACGGGTTTTGTAGTCACTTTCCCTAGCTGTGGGTCTTGGAGACATTCGTCACCCATCTTACGCCTCCGCGGGGAGTTTTCTTTTTTACCACAGCCGTACTTAAGACACATCGGAGCTGAGATCGTGCACAGTAACTACCCGAGCCATTATGGCTCGTAATCGTGGGTATTATTCGATTTATCGTGGCCGACTAGCGTGGGTGCCGATCGTCAACTGTGAACTGTCCCTGGCTGGCCACACCTTATGTTGGGGCTTATAATCGGTTCACAATCGCTGGCGAGCCGAACGCCGTAATGAGCTGCCTCGGCTATAGTCGGCCTTCTCGGTGGCTTATGATCCGCTCATTACAGTTGGCTTTGAGGGCCGTCGCGAGCAATGAGTTAACCCGCAGCAGAGGGATGCTGGAGCAAAAGTGTCTCATTGACGAGGGCATAGATTCGTATAGTACCTGTTAGGTCTTTTCAAGGTGAGGTTGTGCCGTGAAGTGTCCAGAATGGAAATGCCGTTATACAGGATTTTGTTCAACAGAAAAGGATAAAGCTTACCAAGCAGCCAAGATATAAAGGAACAAGTTAAAAAGAGACAAGATTTTTAAAGTGGTTCGGCACGAAAATGCCTATGTCCACTTATTCTCTTTGTTAATTCACTTCATATAAGCAGTACATGTTAAGAAAAGTATCGACGAAGGCGTTGGTTGTTCCATGCCCTCTGGAACACCTCTCCGTCCACTGTTGACAAAATATAAGCTCCGTTGTGGAGATCTTTATGAATTACATAGGGTCCATCCCAGATAGGATCTAGCGCTCTGGGGCACGGGAAGATCCGTTTGAGAACAAGGTCTCCTTCTCGTAAGCTGCGATGCTTGACTTTGGAGTTGTATCGTGCTGCTACTTTTTGCTTGTGAGCTGCCGCTTTAAGTGCTGCATCATTTCTTCTTTCTTCGATTAGGTCCAAAGACATGTGTAGGAGTTCTTCATTCTCTTCAGGGTTGTAGTGGATCCTACAGTGGGAGGGCACTACGGTTTCAACTAGGAGCATGGCCTCCGATCCGTATGCCAAAGAGAAAGGAGTATGTCCTGTTGATGTTCTGTAAGATGTGCGGTAGGCCCAAAGTGCCGTAGGAAGTTCGTCCACCCAAGCGCTTTTTGACTTTTCAAGTTTCTTCTTGATTAGAGTTTTGAGAATTTTGCTGATAGCTTCGACTTGTCCGTTTGCCTGGGGATAAGCTATAGATGAGAAGCTTTTGTGAATTCCGTGCTCTCGGCACCAGTCGGTGAATTCCTCGCTGTCAAATTGAAGTCCATTGTCCGATATGATTTTGAGTGGAACCCCGTACCTGCATAAAACATTTTTGATCAAGAAGTTAATAACTTTTGCCGAAGATATTTTATTTAAAGGTTCCGCTTCCACCCATTTGGTGAAATAGTCGACTGCCACTATAGCATATTTGGCTCCGCCTCGACCCATCGGCAGTTCGCCAATCAGGTCAATTCCCCATACCTCAAAGGGCCAAGGACTGGCCATCTGAGTAATCTCATTGGTTGGTAGTCGAAGGATTTCAGCAAATTTCTGACATCTGTCGCATTTTTTGACGAAGTTCAAGGCGTCTTTGTTTAAGGTGGGCCAGAAATATCCATATCGGAGTATCTTCTTTGCCAGAGTCTGCCCTCCAGTGTGGTCTCCGCAACTTCCTCGATGGATGTGGGATAAGATTTCCTTGGCTTCCCTTCCGGCGACACATCTTAATAAGGGGTTAGAGAAGCCGCGCCGATAGAAGATGCCTTCTTGTATCGTGTAGCGGGAAGCACTCTTCAAGATTTTCCTGACTTCGTTATGCTCGTTGGGTAGTGTGCCATCTTGCAAGTATTTCCGGATAGGAGTCATCCAAGTTTCTTCTTCGATTGCAGCTATCAGATCCTCTTGTTCGAAACTTAGGGCTAGTTGTTTTGAGATGGCTACCGTTCCGGAAGTGGTGCCATCCTTCATGCAATTTTGTTTTGCCAGTTCGTCGGCCTCCTGATTCTCTCCTCGAGGAATGTGTTTGATTAAATAGTGATCTAATTGATTGAGAAGCAGCTTGGTCTTCTTTAGATATGCTGTGAGTCATTCTCCTCGAGTCTGGAATTCTCACAGTATTTGATTTACGTTAAGTTGAGAATCGCTATGGAGACATAAAGAACTGACTCCAATTTCTAAGGCAAGTTCCAGTCCTGCTATTACTGCTTCATATTCTGCATCGTTGTTGGTGGCAGCGAATTCCAACTTTAGGGCATAGTGCAGCTTCCTTCCCCTGGGGGTGATTATCACAATACCTGCCCCCGAGCCCTGTTCGTTCGATGCTCCATCTACAAAGAGATTTCACTTGATATCTTTTGCTATTTCAGATTGATCCTTACCTTCATTGGTAGTGAATTCGGCAATAAAATCGGCCATGGCTTGTCCTTTGATGGCGGTGCGAGGATGGTAGGTGGTATCATATTGACTCAGTTCAATGCACCACTTAAGTAGTCGCCCTGAAGTGTCGGGGCGATGGAGTACCTGCCTTAGCGGTTGATCGGTTAAAACTCTGATGGAATGAGATTGGAAATAGTGTCGCGGCTTCCGTGACGTGATTAGCAGACAATATGCTAGCTTCTCAAGTTTAGGGTACCTGGCTTCTTCCCTTGTAAATCTCTTGCTTACAAAGTATACGGGCCGCTGTGCGCGGTTGTCTTCTCTCACCAAAGCGGCGCTTAAAGCATGGGATGATACAACAAGGTATAGGTATAGTTCCTCGCCTTCATTTGGAGTTGAGAGTACTGGTGGTCTCTGGAGGTGTTCGATTAAGTTAAGGAAGGCTGTCCATTCGAACTTTCCTTTGTCTTTCTTCAGAGCTTCAAAGAAAGGGATGCATTTGTCGGTTGCTTTAGAGATGAACCTGCTTAGGGCGGCCACTTTCCCGTTTAGGCTTTGCATCTCTCTTCGAGTGGATGGTATCTTGATATCTTGCAAAGCCCGAACTTGTTCGGGGTTTGCTTCAATCCCCCGGGCATGGATGATGAATCCCAAGAATTTTCCCGACGATACTCCGAAGGAGCACTTTAGAGGATTCAGCTTCATTCCATATTGGCGAAGTACTTGAAACATCTCGTCCAGGTGGTTTATATGATCGTTGGCTTTTCTTGATTTTACCAGCATGTCATCCACATAAATTTCCATAGTTCGTCCTATTAATTCCGCAAACATCTTGTTGACGAGGCGCTGATAAGTAGCTCCAGCTTTTTTAGGTCCAAAAGGCATTACTCTGTAGCAGTACAATCCCCGGTCAATGATGAAACTAGTGTGGTCTTGATCGGGGGCATGCATAGGGATCTGGTTATATCCTGAGTATGCGTCCATAAAGGATAAGTTCGTGTCCGGCTGTGCTGTCCACGAGTTGGTCGATTCGGGGGAGTGGGAAGCAGTCCTTCGGGCAGGCGTCATTTAAGTTGGAGAAATCGATGCATGTTCGCCACTTCCCATTAGCTTTCTTTACCAGTACTGGGTTGGCAATCCATTCTGGGTAGATATCTTCTCGTATGAAGTTATTGGCCAGTAGGTTCTTTACTTCTTCCTCGAGGGCCGCTGATCGCTCTGCCCCCATGCTCCTCTTTTTCTGCTTTGCTGGCACCTTGGTGGGATCGATGTTCAGTACGTGGCATGCTACGTCTGGGGAGATTCCTGTCATGTCGGCGTGCGTCCATGCAAATACATCCATGTTGTGGCGAAGAAAATCGACGAGTTGATCCTTCGATTCCGCTCTTAACTGAGACCCGACTCTCAGCAGTCTACTTGGGTCGTGTTTGTCTACGGATACAAATTCCATAGCCTCTGCAGGCTCGGTGGTGGCCTCCTCCTCCTTATCCCTGGGGTCTAGTTCGTTGAAAGAATCGCTGGTATATCGAAGAGGAAGGGCTTTCTTTAATTGCTATGCTTCCAAGTTTTTCTTGCAGAGAGAAGTCTCAGCATCCTTCCCTTTATCCTTCCTGCGGTTATTGCGAAGCTCAGTCACATAGCAATCTCGAGCGGCGTCTTGATCTCCCTTTATTTCTTTTATTCCGTTATCTGTTGGAAATTTCATCTTCAGGCACCACGGGGCTAGGACAAATTGGAAGTCAGACAAGGCTGGTCTTTCCAAAAAGGCGTTGTAGGCCGAGTGGTTCTCTATTAGCACAAATGTTTGTTTTCGCACAATGGAGCGGGGATGACTTCCTATTTCGAGAAAGAGGTCCAGTTGCCCGAGGGGCATCTTCGCATCTCCAGTGAAGCCATGCAGCGATTTGCTACAGGGAGACACATCCTTCATTGACAGCTTCATTTTGTCGAAAGCATGCTTGAATAGGACATTTACCGAGCTTCCAGTGTCTACTAGAATTCGGAAAACCTTGGCTGGACCGAACCAGGCAGAGATGACCATAGGATCCATGTGAGGGTACTGCCTTCCCTCTAGATCACGCCTACTGAATGTGATGTCATCATTTTCTTTCCATTTCGGGTGGCGTTCTTCTGTAACAGAATTAAGGTAGACTTCATTGTTTCTAAGTGACTTACCGTATCTCTCCATCTCTGCCCAGCTTCCGTCGGCGATGTGCGGTCCTCCTGATATGGTAAGGACCACTATCTTCTCTTGACTGGAGCCGCTGGTGTTGCGATTTCCTCCGCCTACTTCCGGGAGGGGCAGCCCTGGGTTCTCATTGACAAGAGTTGAAGACCTGTTCTGACCTTTCACATAGCGCTCTAGTCTCTTCCTTCTGATGTGTTCTTCAATCAAGTCCCGGAGATGATGGCATTCATTGGTGTCATGCCCATGAGATTCGTGGAATCGACAGAACTTTCCAGAATTAATTGCATTATCTGATTCCTTCTTGTGCGGGGGGCGCTTGTATCTAACTTCATCCTGGGTGGCCAAGAAGATGTTTTCGATTGTTTCATTTAGAGGAGTGTAAGAGTCAAATATTGGTCCTGGCCTATATAAGCACTTTTCCCCGTTCTTGCCCCCGATGCTATCTCTGGAGTCATTTCTTCGAACATCCTTTGTTACTGCGGATGTGTTACCATGAGCTGCCTTGGTTTGTTGCCCTGTCTGCCTTTCAATGGCAGCGTCTTCAAGTCTCATATATTTCCCGACTTCGTGGAAGAAATCGGGTAAGATAGCTGGCTTTTCTTTCGTTACCCGAACAGACTTTAGAATAAGAGAAAATCGGTATGGGTTGAAATGATAGACCCAAGCGATTTTCAATTGAATTGAATTTGGAATTGCGGGTTGAAATGATAGATACCCGTATATAAATTTAAATTGCGGATTGAAATGACAAATATCCGTATCACTTGACCATAGGATAGAAAATTATATACAGACACCGCGGTCTATTTATAAAAATATGTTGAAATGATTTCTGTGGTTTTGGATAAATATACGGTTTATATAAATATTGATTTAGATATTATATAAATGATATTTTATGTGTATAGTTAAATTCTTAAATTAGTTAAATTCTCGATTTAAGCTATGTATAAATTTGTTTGATATAAAATATGTTTAATAATAAAGTTGATTTTATTAAAATATAATATGGATAAGTATTTATTTAAATTATATTTTAATCTAGAGTTACAATGATTTAATAAATTAAGGTTGAGAAGATAGATTTGAAATTGATTGAAATTGTATTTAATTAAGAATTTATTTAATTATTCGAGTTGAAACTTATGGAATTTGAAATTTTAAAAGACATGATTTTATAACTTGATTTTGGAAAGTGATTTAAATGAATATATCAAGTTTGAATAAATTAAAGGAAACATTTAGTTATTTGTAATTTGGGATTTATTTAAACGATAAAGGATTTATTAAGTAAATGTTTCGAAACTGAATAATAGAAAATTGAATTTGATATACATACATATATATATATATATATATATGAAATTATAAAATTTAGTTTTGAAATGTGGGATATTAAAGCTTGGAAATATACTAAAGATTGAATAGTTTCTATTGTGGATCAAATCTATATTTGAAATTGATAAGATTTGAAATGGTTTGTTGTGAAATTGAATTGAATTGAAACTGATGGTTTGAATGGAATTAAATTGGAAATTTGAAAATTTTGGTTTAATTGAATAAATAGTAAAATGTAAAGAATTAAAGGAAGGTACCATGATTTCAAGGGTATGATTTCGAAATGTTATGATTTTCAAAGTGTAATGACTTCAACTATTTTTGTTTCGAAAGAGTTATAACTTTGTAAGTATTATTATTTTTAAATGATTTGATTTTTTTGTAGTATAAACTATTTTGAAATGACCACGGCGTTATAATAACGATCGGTAGTTAAAGAGACTGGGATCGGAAGTTGTCATACTCTCCGCCAACTCCGAAAAACCACTATAACAACTATGTACGAGGTGGAGATCCAGAATGGAGTAGGATGGTGGCGACGATCCTATTGAGGTATGAACGTGGACCCGACTCCCGTGAGTTGGCTTAAGGTGGCTAAAATATGAGCGATCTCGTGCCAAAATGGGTAGCTCCTCTGGTCGAACACACTTCTTCGATACTATACTCTTACTTGTGGTTGATATTATGGCCATCCTTCGATTTCGATTTGGCAGTGTGTTCCGAGGTGGGCGTAGTGGTTGCTACGTTACTGCTAGCCCGTGTGCGTAATTGGTATATCTACCCTGGCATTGCCTTGTCTGCCATGTCACCTACCATAGCAAGCTTTACTACTAGTTTGATTTGTGTCATACCTATGGAGTATCTTCTCGTAGTCTCCCGATCAGGAGATATGCAGATACTGTATAGACTACTGGCACTATTACGCGTTAAGGGCTATATGGGTAACCCCCTAACGCTATTTAAAAGTAAGCTTATTTTTTCATAGACATTATTATAATAGCGAAATATTACAACATAGTAAATAGTTTAACGGATTCTTAGAGGATGGACGGTCCCAAAACATCCTTTGAGTTACTTGTATTTCAGTTGTTATTTCACTTAAGTTGGATTTATTGATATAAGTATCTTAATCCTGACTTGAGTGTTTTGTGTTTTGTTTTATGCTTGGGTCAGACTGAGTGATTCAGCATTCAAAACCCACCTTCGGAGTTGGAGCTTTGCTTGAAATCCAGCCATCTATTTTGCTTTCCGTATCCAGTGATTCTAATGGTGTATTCTGTTTTGTACCTGATGTATCTTGTTACTCTTCTGTTGTATCTTGTTTAACTCTGATGTATCTTATATGTATATATAGTAGCTTCATGAACTACTATCTCTTTTACTTCCGCTGCATTATTAAATACTCTGTGTCTGTGATCTGTGATTATTTATTTACTGTATATTCTGAGATTTGCCAAATTTTATTTAGCGGTATTTTGAGCAATTCAAGTCCGACACGTGCGGATGCGAATGGTTGAAAATATCGGGTCGTTACATTATCTCTAAAAATTAATTCTACCTTATAGAATCCTAACACTATTCTTATCCAAATCTTCATATTTCCCCTACTTAAATGGCTTCTATATTATTTTAATTAAGTTCCATTTCCATTTAAAAAAAGGATTTTTTTTTTTTGAAAATTTAGATTTTAGAGTCTTAAAGAACTTCCAAATTGATTTATGAAATAGGAAAAATCATTAAGTCCCTATGCTCTAATTTACATTTATTTCAAAAAGAGAAACCCCTTTATTGAAAATCTTTAAATTGAAAACTTATTAGCCCAACAAATTTTAAGAGTTTTGAATATAAGAACCCACTTTTTTTCCAAAAACTTTTTAATCGAAACTTCTGACTTCACAACTTCTTTTTAAGTTATGATTTTTCAAAATTTTCATTTTCTTTCAAAAGAACAATTTCTCAGTAACTCCTTTGAAAAACACATTCAACACATTTCATGGAAGTTTCCAAGAATCACTTTGTCAAATTCTTTCTCATCCGGTTAGATTTTAGAAACCATCTTTAATTGTCCTCTCTATTTAGTTTTCTTCTTCTATCATCCCCTGCTTCCGGATGTTTACAACTATACTACCTTATAGTATTCAATGTCTACAAAACATGCTTCTTTACCATTTCTATAAATGTCGATTGTCCATAATAAATGGTTATTATTCTAATCAGACGGTTTCTAAAGACATTTATTTATTCATTCAACTTTTCATATTAAAACTTCTCTAACTCTCCTTAATTACCCTAATAATCTTTCTAATAAGTCCATTCACATCCTTACTAAATTATTGTAACTCCTTATTTATTGCACACTTAATGACCTATAAATTTTAGAGTTACAATCATTTCTATTTACGTTCCTTATGATACGACCTTCGTCACATATTCCTTACTGCATTTGTTTTTCCCCCACTCATTATTACCTCGTCTACCTTTTCAAACTTTAGTTTCCACCCTTCCGAGATTAGAGTTTATAGAGTTTGGTGTAGATTAAGATAGAAAGATTACGAATAAGCTTTCGGTATATCTTAATCCCTATGATTGACTAACCTAGGCTCTAATAGTAAATGCAACAACCCACACCTTAATGGGCCATAATTTTGACAAAATCGAAACTCAAGTCCATTAGGGTACGGACTGTTGGTTTTGATAACCTGTAATAAACGTAAGTATATCAAAGATTGATCACATAGAACTCACAATAGAAAGAAAGGATAACAAGATCAAATACAATTGAGGTTATAAATTCAGAATCAACCGCATCCCATGGACTATCATAAGTATTACCAAAATCACGCACGAAAAGGAATAACTCTCTATCAACTGTTCCATCAATGCCAGTGATCTGTTCCTCTAAATCTATCCTATGGGTTATAATGAGTAGTAGGTCCGAACAACGTTTTGGTGCCTGAAAAAGTTACACACATTACCTATAACACAAATTTATACCGATTTGGCCTTTATTTAATATTATGTCTATTGTTTAATTAATTAATGCTTGTGCCCGTATGATATGTTTATCCTTATCTAAGACACAACTACATATATATACATATGCCTATATATGTATGTATATATTCTAAGTGTTTCACTACCTAAAATGTTTCTGATAATTAAATACATCTTAACTAGGAAAGAGGCAGACCCAATGACTATTTAATGCCCCAATCCCAAAAGTGGGTCAACTTCTGATATCAAATGTAACGGTCACCCTAAATCATTTGGTCCCATAGAGCACTTAACTTTCGTATATAGTTTACTAGCACATAACTTAAATACCTGCATCTACTACTCTTTTAGCTATATCGTTGGTCTCCTCTTTAAACCGGAAGGCTATTACAGTTTGGAATTCTAATGCACTATCGTCTCTGATGTGAAAGAGAGCACCCTAAACCACTTACTACCTCTTTTGTTAGGCATTAGGTAGACTCTGATCATCAAAGACCTATGAAATGGGCAGATCCCAGTCATTTAAGACCTAATCGCTAAGTCGGGTCCCTACATGGTTCTTCCAAAATGACATAAAAAAGCATCTGACTAGGCCACTAAATACTTCTCCTAAGGAAAGAGGTACACCTTACCATAGCCACTTATTACCTATTAGACCAAGAAATGGTATAACACTCGAGATGCCAACTGTGATAAATTAACTCTTGATTCTGGCACTTAGGGAGGCATGTTCAAGTATAAATTGACCAATATCGCCTAAATGGAATAACAAGAGCTAACTCATCTTTTGAAACTAGTCCTATGATAGAGTTATTATTGAATGGATGACATTAGGCCTTTGAAAAATGTTGTACAAAATTCCATTGATTGTCCTAAAATCATAGCTTGATGTTCTTTAAAGTTCATCAAGGCTATTATGCTCGACTTCCTATAAAGTCATATGAGTCATTATGCTCGACATTCTCTAAGGTCATATGTCATTATGCTTGAGGTTTTCAAATTTACTTCGTACATACGAATGTTCATTTATGTTTTTAGACAAGGTAATTCAAAATGGCCTAAGTCATATCATACGTTCAATAGAGGCAAAGAAGATAAGTGATGTGTTCAAGCTATAGTCCATTATGCACGATATATGCATATGGTTACATAATTCAATTCTGTCCAAGGTCCATCACTACGCCATAGATTGCATACTGCAACACCAAGAAGTGATGCAGAAAGTGCCAAAAAATGTTACTGTAGGCTAAAAAAGGACAAAGGCAACACTTTCTCGGTGATGCATTTTGCCGCGTTGCCTTAGAGTCAAAGGCAACATCTTTGCGGCCCTAGGGCAACATTGGTTCTGTTGTTGCCACAGGTACCAAATTTACTAAAAAGTGGGCCCCACAATCTGGGCCCCAATATGTGGGCCCACATTGTGGGGCCCACTAATTCTGTGGCCCACTTTTACGGAACCCTGTTGTGGGGCCCATATTCATTAATATATGGTAACACTTTTACCATCCAATGGCAACACTTTGCTAGTTTATTACCACATTTAACATCACGTACTGCAACATTATATCATATCTATGGCAACACCTTTTGCAATTTAAATTGGAAATGTACTACAACATTATATCATATCTATGGCAACATTATACTGCAACATTATATCATATCTAATGGCAACATTACACTGCAACAAAGAACTTTTCATTTTAGAATAACCAGCAACACAAGTTTTACTTAGTCAAGTACAAAATAACAAACATACTTAAAAACATAGCCAGTGTATTCATAGTTACAGCCAGTACATACTAAATTCTACTTATTAACAGTATATTCATATTTGCGAGCCTCCAATGCAATCAGTGCCATCAGTGCCTCTAGTGCCTCCAGTTACAGCCAATACATACTAAAAACATTTGCTGGATGATTAATGTGACAGATCAAATTATATAGCCTGCTTGTTTTTCTTTTAGTTACAAACTTCTATATCATAAACAGAACATATATCACTAATATTTATTTTGCTTATTTGTTTGAGTGAGGTGATATTTTATTTTGGAACATATATGTAGTTATTTTTATTTTTATTTTGGAACATATATCGCTTTGCTAAATAAGGAGAGGAATTTCAGATAAAATAAAATGCATACCTCCAGCCAACCATAAAAATAAGCAAAATACATACCATCTTATGCCGAATTTGGGAAAAAAGTTTTGGACCAGCAGTGTGTGTGTCTGTATACGATTTCCGACTTGCACAATTTGTAAGGGCCTTGGACTACAAAAACATGAAATAAAGATATTTATCTGCCTGATTTGAATCAATAAAAACGGAAAAATATTCTGTGATAAAACTTAGAATTATACCTGAATTTTTTCATCTCCCCAATACATCAAGAATATTCTGAAATCCGCAAGTGGAATTTCGTCCAGCCTATTTTCAAGCCTCTCTTCATCTGTTTCATAAGTCATATAATGTGCCTTTTTAACATGACTCTTGTACCCCCTCCAAGAGTCACGAATTGACTTCAAAACCCAATATTCACATTCATCCGGAATAATACACCGTTGTTTAGATACAAATCAAACATTAAAAAGAACAGTCATGCTACTTTTGTGACAAGTTTCATATATTTAAGTAAAATTAGCTAAGTTTGCAAATTACCTTGACATAGTTCCACAACATGCCTATCAAACTTGAAGGAACATCAAACCAAGACTTGTAAGTAAGTGGAACACTCCTCTTCAGTGTTCCTAAAAAAGCACTCAGTTCAAACATTACTTGGTCATCATCTGAAACAGGTTGGCCCCGATGATTCATTTGGATTAGAACTCTTTTGTCATATGACCTTGAATGAACTTTATCCACCTTTGTTTTTCCCCTGAACCTTCTGGGAGAATGACCCTTACCCTTCTACTCCCAATGTGCATCAGCCCTGGCTGTATGCATTTAAATCAATCAAGATGAATATTGCACTAATATTGAGCATGTGTAATGCAGACAGGATAAACATTGAACTTATGTTAGGGGTGTGCGTGTAAAAGCATTGTGTAAACTGAATATGCTGAAAATAACATCAAGATTCAAGAGATGTATTTTCTCTTATTGGTTGTAGTCAGAAAGCATATAAATCACAAATCAGTGGGTTCTACTTCAGTATTCTTTGGCAGCTGAATGAGTCAAATCTAGAGGCCTCGGTTGTTAAAACTTTGAATTTGTGTGCATGCGGGCGCAGGATTGGTGCGCATGAATAAAAGTGAATGAATGTATTACCCGGTGAATACTGGATTTGTGGGTGTCGAGATATTCCCGGTAGAAGGGAATATATAAAATTATCTGCCCTTGATTTGAATGATTGCAAATAGTCGTCTTTTCCCATTAGCACTTCCTAACATCACACCAATTTATCATAATTTCAGTTTTAAGCTTTTACTATACTGGACCTATATACGATATATATGATTATGAATGCACATCTACTAAAGATTTCACTCTGTCATGTGTGTGAGTTTTTGTCAGTAGAAAGATGCCAAGGACCAACGCAGTTCTTTACTTTGTACAGGCACAAGGGAAAAAGTAACCTTTAATTGTAATTTTCCAACAAAAGGGACTTTATAACAATTTTCAAGATTACGATTTACGAATGCAAAAGAAATTGAACGGTTTTACAAGAAAAAGCAAGAAAATTCAGTACTGAGGTTAAAGTAAAGCAAAGGAGTGACGGCAACGGTCAATCCCTATTTCTACACAAACACAGCAATCAATGACATCTCGCTGCACCCCAAGACAAAACACTAGATTTTATATTACCACCTAATCCGTTTACTAATCAAATTTCCGAAAAGAAGATAATAAAAAAAAAACGTATTCACAAAGTTAACAGTGTTATAACACAAATTTATATAACCCTCCAATCCATATTGCAATTCAAAAACCAAATAAGAATGTAATACAGAGTTATAACATATTTTTTGTCTAATTTTAATTTGAAAAAAATAAAATACCTTGGAGATAAGGACATTAATCCCATCATGTTTATTATCCCATCTGAACTCATAAATGTTATCTCCAGCTCTTAATATTTCCTCATGTACTTTTATGTATTCTCTGTATTTCGTCTCTCTCGTTGCTTTGTGCAGCCATGCCGCTCCCCACAACAGCTCATCCTTCATTCTCAGCCGTTATATGAATTTATTTCATTTTCTAATTTAATGGTAATAATCAATTTCCCCCTACTTACTTGATACCCATCAAAGCCGCAGTAGAACGGACATACTGTTGCTCGTAAACTGCTACTATATGCTCCTCTATATTTATCCGCAAATTCAAACACCTATCAAAATTTGCTAAACGACACCCAAATGATTAATTGAAAGCATTTTCATCCCAAACTATTTTGAATATTCAATTTAAAACCCATAAAAATAAACCTCAATAGATCGACCAAGCAAGAATACCCATGATCTTTGCCTCTAAACACAATGGACGCTGCAGCAAGCGCCGCTGCGGTCTCTCTGGCAACATTTGAACCCGGGTTTCTCTGATCTACTTTATACACAGTTCTCAGCGTTTCCATGTCTTCTGGCCTCTTCCAGCATGAGTGATCCCTAAAGGTGTCCTCGACCTGGACGTAAACCACGCCATCAACGGTAGTAGCCTTAAGCAAATAGTCAGTAGCCCATCGTAAGGCAGTTAGGGCTTCACCAAGATGGGGCCCGAAATTCTTCCCTAAATCGATGATGCTCCAGGCCATAAGCATGGCGGAGAACGCCATTGGAAAGCCGAACTTCACATTGTCACCAGCGTCATAGTATCCCCCGCTCAAATCGACCTGCATTTTCGAACATCATCTTAAACTTCGAGTTAAAAATTGAATAAGACGTTCGTATCTGCTTACGCCATAGAAGGAGCCGTCATGTAGGGCGGAGTCTCGACGCTAGGAGAGGCGTTTGGTTTTGGGGGAGTTTTCCGGAGCGCTGACCTTCGTCCGCATTCCTAACCTTCGTCTCAAAGTCACAAACTCCTCTTTCTATCAACACAAATCTCGAACTATCTCCATCACTGACACTTCCATTATTTTTGCTAAGTGGAACACAAGCATCAATCAGCTTAGCTAAATGCAGCGACCCGCAAATTCCAGACCCCTCAATAGGGACAGCTACACAGAATGTTCACAAAACTTCAATAAACAATCAACAGCTGAAAAAAGAGGCAAATATTAATAAACACAGAATGTTACCATAGTCCTCTTTTACAAACCACTGCCTGCCTAAAAAAACACAGCCACATTGCACCAACCTCCTCCTCAACAAATTCACTTCCGGCAACTACAGTCACTACTTCAACATCTCCATTATTTCACCACTACATATCTACATCTCTACCAAAAGACATCACCAAGCAGCAACTTCATCAATTCTACAGTTCAACTTCAAGTCATACCACCACCAAACACTACAAACCGAACCGTTGACAAACACTACAAACTCCAGCTCATTACTCCACTTCTACCATTCATCAGACCAATCACAACACTACCTAACCATATCGTCGACCCCGCTTCAATTAGAACACTGCCATCCTAATACATTATTTCTGCCAGGCACTTCTGACAGCCTCCCCGTCACTTCAACCATCTAACTCCACTGCCCATAGCATATAAACATCATCAGTATAGCAAACGATCACCACATTCTCAATCATGAAAGATAAAGAAAAAACTCACATTCAAGTCGACCGCAACCCAATAACCAATAAGGCTTCTTCAACCACTGTCGATCTCCCACGAACGTGAGTTCACAACAACACCTCAATTCGAACTTCAGCCCAACCTACATCCAACAATTCCTTGACTATCTTCCCTAAATTGAACTCTGCAACATCTCCAATTCCAATTCGCGACAAACTCCCAAATCCCCAATCCCCTCGAATCGCCAAATTGAGTAGGAAATTTTCTTTTTGTGTATCGCTAAATCGAATTGCCAAATCAAATAATTAAGGGTTAGGGTTTACCAAAACGAGCTGGAGCATCGACGAGAGTGGAGTCGAAAGATTTTCCACAAAGACGAACTAGACCGATAGATGGATGAACGAAGAATATAAATATTAGTAATAAACATAAAGAAAAGGAAGGAGGAGGTAAATTCATGATCGACAAGAGTTAAGTGTTTGAGTGAAACCCTAACTTTTGCTGCTTTATTTTTGCTTCCCGCGTTAAAAATTATTTCAGCCCGCTTTTTTTCCAACACGCACTCATTTTTTATAATATTTTTATAAGTCTATAGCTACTGCAACATAGTGTTGATATCTATGCTAACATCCTGAAACTAATGTTGTAATAGACCAAAATCAGTATTACAATCGTTACATTGTAGCTAGTAACATATTGTATTTTCGTTGCAATAGGCCATCTATGGCGTAGTGCATGCTTCATATAATCAGGCATATTGTAACGACCCGGAATTTTGGACAATATAAATTTAATAATCTGGGTTTAAATTTATATTGAATTAATAATTTTGATTAATAAATTTGATTTGATTTAAATAATCTTCTTTATTTAATTATTTAATTTGTGAAATTATTTTTAATGAGTTAATAAATTGTTTTCTATTCAATAATGTATATGTATTTATATATATTTTAAATAGACAAGTTGTTTTAGTTAAGTTAGTATAGTATAATTTTAGTATGTTTTGAAAATAGAAATGGTGATTTATTTTTAATTTGAGCTTTTCCAAAAATATTTAATAAAATACTATATGATTTTAAATAAGAGATAAATGTTTTAATTAGTTTCAAATTCATTTTTTTTAATTCAAGTTGTATATAAAATTATTTTACAAACCCTTTTATAATTTGTTTTAAAAAGTTTCTTTTCAAAATGATTTAATTGTGTATTGTTTTTCTTTGTTCTTTAGAATTATTTAATACATAATTTTGCATAAGAATTCATTAACTAGGCTTAATGCTTATTTACTTTAATTAACTATGTTTAATACTTACTTAACTCTAATTATAAATGCTTATTAATTCACAAAGACAAGTGTATGTGTATTAAAGATTTAAACTAACATGTGTAAACTTATCTTCATTTTAAAAAGACAAGTGTCAATGTTTCATTCAATTTTTCTTTTAATTCATTTTCTAAAAATACATTCATATCATTTGTGTCTTCATTCATATTATCTTGTTTCTTCATTCATTCATTTGTTTCATTCCTTAATAAAAGTAAAGATCAACTTCATTCTCTTCCAAATACAAGTCTGCATATCCCAAACTACCACCTGCATTTACAAACAAATCTGTAACTCCTCAAAATATCACCTGCATGCAACTTCTACAAACATGCAAATTACATCAAGTCTGCATTTCATCTGCATTTCTTTTCAAATCTGGAAAAGCAAGAGAACCTGCATTCATTTTCAAAAAGCTCTGCAATTTCAAGATTGAAGACCTGCATGCAATTTCTACAAATCTGCATCATTATGGATGAAGAAAACCTGCATTTCAATCTTCATCAAGTTAGAAGGCCAGCATGCATTCATCTTCAAACCCTGGAACATGCATGTCAAATCAAGAAGCCTGCATGTTTTAAAAAGCAACATTCAAGATTTTAAAAGCATCTGAAACAAAGGAGCCTGCATTTCAATTTTAAAGCATTCAAAGTGCCTGCATTTCATAATTTTCAATCTGGGCTCTGCAAGTTGAATTGTGCTCTGCAATTTTCAAATAACAGGTGAGTAACTCCTCTTTTCAAAAATTTAAGTAGGTTGATTGCATGCTTTAATCTGAAATGGATATAATTTATGAAATTTGCAGTGACTATTTTTATTTATGAATATATATGTGTGCATGCAGTTTTCTGTACAATGATATTTTTATTTAATTTTCAAAGTTGCTGTAAATTATTATCTTTGGATTATAAACAGTTGAGCAAACATTAAAATTAGCAAGAATTCAAGTATGAGAATTTGATAAATAAGTAATGTAAAGTGAAACCCTATACTAAACATGATTTTTAAGTTCAAAATATAAATTTTTAGAAAAGAGTTGGAAATGCAGTTTTGAAAGTACTGTATTTTACATATTTGCTTAGTACAGTTGATACATGGTTTTAGCTTGGTTGAAATTGTTTCTGGTGATGGTTTATCCATCATAAATCATAAGAAAATTATTGAATGGGTTTGCAATTCAAGTTTGAGACTTTAATTTGGGATTTTAGTTGAGGAACCCTAGTTTATTTTGGGTTACAGTTTTGGGTCGATTTTGAACTCCTCTGTGCATCGAGTTCAAAGATGTTTGGGGTATTGATGGATGGGGAAGTGATGAAGCTAGTGCCGGAGTTTGGACGATGATGATGGTCGGAGTTGTGAAATATTGGTGTTGACAGGTTTTAGGAAGCTTGGGTATAGGCTGTTCCAGGTTTGGGTTGGTTTTGGGTTGCAGGAGTTTTAACTCGGGTTAGTCTCGGGAAAAAATGGAAATAACTCGAAGTATTTTTGTTTTGACCCGAAGTAAAATTTAAGCTTGCTCGAGTTTGCATTGTTCAGGTTTAGCTAAACAGAACTGTTCTGTTTATTTAAGAAATTTTTTTAAAGTAAAGTTTGAATTTAAACTGGAAATTTGAACTTAGGGTTAAACCTGAATCTAAAAATGAATTCAAAAAGTTTGAATTTTAAATTTATCATAATTTAAATGCAAAATTCAAATTTGGTTTGAAAAAAAAAAAACAGGGAATCTGTTTCCAGATTTATGAAGTTTGAATCAAAATGCAAACTATATTGAGACTCTGGATTTTAAAAACTGAATTTAATAATGAATTCAAATAAGTTTAAATTTTGGTCTTTTGAAATAGTTTAAATTCAGAAAATCTCAAAGTTGATTTTTTTTTAAAAAACAGAAAACTGTTTCTGTTTTAAAATGAGAAGGGAAGTTTAAATTTCAAATGGAGTTTGAAATGGAGTTTTTAAACCTGGAATTTGAATATGAATTCAAATTTAATTTGTCAGATATTTGAAAACATTTATGTTTTTAAATTTAAATTTGATTTTAAACCTTCAAGTATAAAATGCATTATTGTTTTGCATTTGAAGTAAGAGGTTAAGTATTTAATTTAGGAATTCAAATGAATTCAAAACTGAATTTTTAAATCTGGATTTAAATTTTTAAGCTTCAGTTTTAAAATAAAGATTTAAAATTTAAATTGCTTCCAAATGATTTACATTTGAATTGAAGGTGAAATGGTAGAAAGAGTTTTAAAGAGTTTAAACTAAATTGAAAATGGGAGTTATATTTCAATTTTAAAATTTAAAGATGTTTTTAAAATTGATTTGAATTTGATTTGAATTGAAATTTAAATCCTTTTCAATTTATTAATTAAGTATATGTTTCTTGTAAACATATAAGATTAAGATTGGTATTATTTAAAATCTTATTTTAAATAAATTTGGATTTTAAGTTTAAAAGAAATGTTAATTGGAATTTAATGTAAATTTAAAAACATTTTGTTTTTAAACGCATGATTTAATAAGAAATGTTTATCTAAAGGATAAATAAAAGGTTAATGATGGGATTCATTAATTATTAAGGTAATTAAGTTGATTATTAATTATTTAATTAATTAATAATGTGGAAGTTTAATTAAATAATTAATGATTTTTAATTTGATTTGAGATTAATTAATTAAGTTTAATTAATCTATAATTTAAGGATGGTTAACTAAATTTTAATTTATGATTAAGATTTATTTAATCAAGTGATTTATGATTAATTTAGTTTTTAATTAACACTTAGTTAATTAATAATTAGAGATTAATTAAATGGTAATTAAATATTAATTACTTAATAATTAATGATGATTAGTATAAGTTAATTCTTAATTAAGTAATTAAGAAATGATTAATGAAGTCATTAACAGTTAATTTATGTGATTAATTTTTGATAATTAATTAGATTAGATTAATTAATTAATAATCAATTGTTTAAGTTTTAATTACTTAAGAGAGTAATTAGTGAATTAATTACTTAATGTAATTAATTAAGGTTAATGTGATTTGTTTAGATTAATTAATTAAGTTTAATTGATTTAAACATTTGTTGAATTGTTGATAATTACTTATGTAATTTAAGAATTTGTAATTACTTAAGGAAGTAATTAATTAATAATTACAGAATGTAATTAAGGATATTTATTATAGAAGTAATTTGGATTTAAGTTACTTTGAAATTAATCAAGGGGATTAATTTAGATAATTAATTAAGAGTAATTAATTATTGGGTTGAGTAATTAATGTAGTTAATTACTGAATGGTTATTAATCAAGGGTGATTAATATATATGTAGGGTTTATACAATTAACTTGTGTGATTAATATTAAATGCTAATTACTTATTGTAATTAGAGATAGTTAATCAGTAATGATTAATTGAATGATGATTTATAAATTGATTTGAAATCAATGAATGGTTAAGTTAAGCAGAATTTTAATGATGAAGTAATTAATTTAATTCATTTTAAATTAATTAGAGATTGAGTAATTAATTTAATTCATTCTAAATTAATTATAAATTGTGTGATCATTAGATCATTGCTTATGTTAGTTGAATGGTATTGGTTGCCTGGTATGGTTTGTAATCTCAGTTATGAGATGAGTTGTGTATGCGATATGGATGCATTGGTTGCTTTTGGATGATAATATGTATTATCTGATTATGATATGATTATCTGTTGATAATGATAATGTTGATTATCTGAGGTGTTGTGAATTATCTATCTGTGTATATATTTAGATAATGAATTGAAATGTTTTAAACTTAAAACAACTTGGACCCTAAAAGACACGCTTTGGTTTTCGATGAGACCGGGATCGGGTTTCCATATTTGGAATTCCGAAAACCACATCGATTCCAATTAACGTTAGGTCGTGAATCTAAGTGGAGCAAGTGAAGACTCGAGGTGTAAGGGCTATACGTCAGTATAACTCTGTGGGTGATTCCGTAATGAGTTTGACGGAATAGATCTTATAGATTCGAGATGGTGAATCAGAGTGCAAGGGTTATTGTCGTTAACTCTGAGGGTGATTCCAAAATGAGTGTAACGAGATAATGCCTTCGGTTTCGTTCGAACCCGGAACGAACTTGTATGGATTGAATGCTTTCAGAACATCGTCAGGTGGACGATGAGCATTCTAAGTGATATGTCCTATAAAGGTAAATCGTAACCTCAAGCCTCATCAACCGGGAATGGCTAAAACAGGGGAGGTGCAGCAAAGTTTCGTGGGTAGCCCCCACTTGAGAGTAAGATTTACCCCTGTCTAGAGGTCCCTTTATATTTCGGCTGTGTGGGACGGTTGATCATGACAACCGTCGGGGTTGTCTTATTTGGAACTGTTCAGTAAGGAACGGGTCCGGCTTTGTATTGCAGGGGAGTTAGGGTGGCTCCTCGGTACGGTGATCTAGGCCACGTACTGTGACGGGCGGTACCCCAGTAGCCCTGCCATTGTATGGAATCCAAAATCCAATAAGTGCCAACGGTTTTGATTGTATTACCCACTTTTGTGGCTAGTAGCTGGAATTTAATAGATGTAACAATTTCGGCTATTTCTTATTTATTTGAAAACCCTAGACACTATTATAATATCATCAGATTTCCTATCAAATGTTTTGGTTAGCGTAAGGTAAAAACTTTTCCATGTTTATGTGTGGGAAGTCTTACGTGATACCTTTTCTTTCAAAGGTTTTTTAAAGTTAAGCAACTTTAACCTGTTACTCACACCAGACCCATGTCTGACCCGGAGTTATTTCTGTTTTTCTTTAACTCTTGGGTACTCAAATTTTTATGAGTAGCCAAGGGAATTCAGGTTAGGATTCAGGATTGGCTTTGACGATTTGTGGAGGAGCATATGGAGCAGGAGGCTTCTGCGTATAGTTATATAATTCCGCTGTGATTGGTATCTCTGAGTGTTGTGTTTGATTTGAGTTGTATAACTAGACAGGTGTCTATAACTGTCTAGTATGTGTTGTATATGTCTGTGTAACTCTGATATTTGATGTATACTATGTAATATTTTGTTATAAATATAATTTATTCGTTCCGCTGTTGAGATTCTTGTGTTGTTTCTTTCTTCTCTTCTTTCTTTTCTTCTTCTATCCCTTTCTTTCTTAATTCATGACGCGATTTTCTGGGAGTGAAAGTCGGGTCGTGACATTTTGGTATCAGAGCTGTAGGTTGAGTGAATACCTAGGCTCTGAAGTGCATCTTTCTTTAGGGAGCATTAGGTTGAGTGAATACCTAGGCTCTGGAATGGTGTCTATCTTGAGAGAGCGTATTTGTAATTTTATATGTATATATATATTTATTGGTTCTACCTATTTGTTGGATTACCTGTTCAGGTTTTTTCCAATGTAAGTTATAAAGGTAGATGAGGTAGAAGTGTGTGTAACACGACTACCATTGGTTGGAGTTTGATGGATGAGGTTGGAAGTGTATTTGTCGAGACTGTAGACCTAATACCGTCTCGAGTGGGTTTTGTTTGGTATAAGGACTTCATCGATCTCTGAAGGTAACCTGTTAAGGTTCGGAGTTCATCTTTGAAGTGTTGAATTGAGTTTTGATCTGTCGGTTGGACAGAAGCAAGCAAGTTACGGTATCTTGATATCTCAGGAAGTAGTAGCTGCGTGATGAGATGCAGTGACTATGGATATTTCCGAAGACGTTTCTTTGGAACAAGAATAAGAAGTGAGTCTGCTCGGTGATGTGGCTGAGTTTAGTAGAGTGTTCTGAGTTGATAGGGAGTCTTTTTGCTGAGTAGTTTTTCTGAAGTGGAATTCAGAAGCAGCAGAGTGGATCCGTTTCTCTGGTAAGTTGGCTAAGTCAGCATAAGCTGTTCTGTTTGGTTAAGAGAGAGCAGTTTTCTTTGGATTTAGGCTGAGTTGATCGCAAAAGTGACTTGCGATAGAGTGTTCTTTTGGATTTGTTGGAGATTGTCTGGATGTCTTCTGGAAGTCAGAGTTTGTCTGCATCTGGAGATCGAGTTTTCTTTCCAGGATTGGAGCTGGTAGTTCAGTTAGTAGATGGATGGTTCCTTGAGATAGAAGTTGGTGAAGCAACTCAGGTTTGGGAGGAACATCTGAGTTTTCTTATGGATATATGGAACCATATTTCTGTGCTGGGTTGTTTAGTCTGTGCTTGTGCTTTTCGTCAGCATTTTCTTTTGTTTCGGATCAGAGTTGTGCAGCGGAAGCAGTTTGGGATGTTTCTTTTTTCTTTTCCGGATAAGGAGAAGTTTGTTCTGTCTTCTGTTGTAGAGAAGCAGGGTTGTGTTCTTGGTTTTTGAGTGATCTTGAGGAGATCATTGGATTGTTTTGCTTCAGTCTGTTTCTTTTGGAATCAGCAAGAGTTGAGCTGATTAGGAGTGATGTTGGTAGCATAGGATCGTCCGAAGAATTTTATGGATAAGAGACAGAGGAATTTGGATTCTGGAATTGGAGATTTGATTTTGGTTAAGTTTTTTCTCTGACCCAAGGAGCTGTAAGTTTGGGAAGCTCGCTCTGAAGTGTTTTGGTTTCTTCTGTGTTTTTGGGTTAGATCAGTGTTTGGTTTTCTAGTGTTGAATTGCCAGTTTGGATAACTGGAATTCAGTATGTTTCACATATCTCTGAGGGAGTATGTGTTTGATATTTCTGGTTGAGGGACCAGCAGTTTAGGATGGTTTGTTTGTTGTGTCAGACTCGTTTGTAGTCTGATATTCTGTATAGAATTGTTGCTAGGAGCTCTATAGCATAGTAGTATTGATTGATTGTATTCTATAGAGCGAGTATCCCGATATATATATATACCGGGGAAACTCGTGAAGGTTTTATCCAAAATTCTTTTGGATGATTAGATTTGTTCTGATTGTGTGAATTGATTGCTTTGGTTGTAGGCATATGATTAACATATGCTGTGTTTTAAAATAAAATCTGTAAATAGATTATTAAATTGCCTTTGTTTTAAATTTCGGGGACGAAATTCTTTTAAGGGGGAAGGATTGTAACGACCCGGAATTTTGGACAATATAAATTTAATAATCTAGGTTTAAATTTATATTGAATTAATAATTTTGATTAATAAATTTGATTTGATTTAAATAATCTTCTTTATTTAATTATTTAATTTGTGAAATTATTTTTAATGAGTTAATAAATTGTTTTCTATTCAATAATGTATATGTATTTATATATATTTTAAATAGACAAGTTGTTTTAGTTAAGTTAGTATAGTATAATTTTAGTATGTTTTGAAAATAGAAATGGTGATTTATTTTTAATTTGAGCTTTTCCAAAAATATTTAATAAAATACTATATGATTTTAAATAAGAGATAAATGTTTTAATTAGTTTCAAATTCATTTTTTTTAATTCAAGTTGTATATAAAATTATTTTACAAACCCTTTTATAATTTGTTTTAAAAAGTTTCTTTTCAAAATGATTTAATTGTGTATTGTTTTTCTTTGTTCTTTAGAATTATTTAATACATAATTTTGCATAAGAATTCATTAACTAGGCTTAATGCTTATTTACTTTAATTAACTATGTTTAATACTTACTTAACTCTAATTATAAATGCTTATTAATTCACAAAGACAAGTGTATGTGTATTAAAGATTTAAACTAACATGTGTAAACTTATCTTCATTTTAAAAAGACAAGTGTCAATGTTTCATTCAATTTTTCTTTTAATTCATTTTCTAAAAATACATTCATATCATTTGTGTCTTCATTCATATTATCTTGTTTCTTCATTCATTCATTTGTTTCATTCCTTAATAAAAGTAAAGATCAACTTCATTCTCTTCCAAATACAAGTCTGCATATCCCAAACTACCACCTGCATTTACAAACAAATCTGTAACTCCTCAAAATATCACCTGCATGCAACTTCTACAAACATGCAAATTACATCAAGTCTGCATTTCATCTGCATTTCTTTTCAAATCTGGAAAAGCAAGAGAACCTGCATTCATTTTCAAAAAGCTCTGCAATTTCAAGATTGAAGACCTGCATGCAATTTCTACAAATCTGCATCATTATGGATGAAGAAAACCTGCATTTCAATCTTCATCAAGTTAGAAGGCCAGCATGCATTCATCTTCAAACCCTGGAACATGCATGTCAAATCAAGAAGCCTGCATGTTTTAAAAAGCAACATTCAAGATTTTAAAAGCATCTGAAACAAAGGAGCCTGCATTTCAATTTTAAAGCATTCAAAGTGCCTGCATTTCATAATTTTCAATCTGGGCTCTGCAAGTTGAATTGTGCTCTGCAATTTTCAAATAACAGGTGAGTAACTCCTCTTTTCAAAAATTTAAGTAGGTTGATTGCATGCTTTAATCTGAAATGGATATAATTTATGAAATTTGCAGTGACTATTTTTATTTATGAATATATATGTGTGCATGCAGTTTTCTGTACAATGATATTTTTATTTAATTTTCAAAGTTGCTGTAAATTATTATCTTTGGATTATAAACAGTTGAGCAAACATTAAAATTAGCAAGAATTCAAGTATGAGAATTTGATAAATAAGTAATGTAAAGTGAAACCCTATACTAAACATGATTTTTAAGTTCAAAATATAAATTTTTAGAAAAGAGTTGGAAATGCAGTTTTGAAAGTACTGTATTTTACATATTTGCTTAGTATAGTTGATACATGGTTTTAGCTTGGTTGAAATTGTTTCTGGTGATGGTTTATCCATCATAAATCATAAGAAAATTATTGAATGGGTTTGCAATTCAAGTTTGAGACTTTAATTTGGGATTTTAGTTGAGGAACCCTAGTTTATTTTGGGTTACAGTTTTGGGTCGATTTTGAACTCCTCTGTGCATCGAGTTCAAAGATGTTTGGGGTATTGATGGATGGGGAAGTGATGAAGCTAGTGCCGGAGTTTGGACGATGATGATGGTCGGAGTTGTGAAATATTGGTGTTGACAGGTTTTAGGAAGCTTGGGTATAGGCTGTTCCAGGTTTGGGTTGGTTTTGGGTTGCAGGAGTTTTAACTCGGGTTAGTCTCGGGAAAAAATGGAAATAACTCGAAGTATTTTTGTTTTGACCCGAAGTAAAATTTAAGCTTGCTCGAGTTTGCATTGTTCAGGTTTAGCTAAACAGAACTGTTCTGTTTATTTAAGAAATTTTTTTAAAGTAAAGTTTGAATTTAAACTGGAAATTTGAACTTAGGGTTAAACCTGAATCTAAAAATGAATTCAAAAAGTTTGAATTTTAAATTTATCATAATTTAAATGCAAAATTCAAATTTGGTTTGAAAAAAAAAAAACAGGGAATCTGTTTCCAGATTTATGAAGTTTGAATCAAAATGCAAACTATATTGAGACTCTGGATTTTAAAAACTGAATTTAATAATGAATTCAAATAAGTTTAAATTTTGGTCTTTTGAAATAGTTTAAATTCAGAAAATCTCAAAGTTGATTTTTTTTTAAAAAACAGAAAACTGTTTCTGTTTTAAAATGAGAAGGGAAGTTTAAATTTCAAATGGAGTTTGAAATGGAGTTTTTAAACCTGGAATTTGAATATGAATTCAAATTTAATTTGTCAGATATTTGAAAACATTTATGTTTTTAAATTTAAATTTGATTTTAAACCTTCAAGTATAAAATGCATTATTGTTTTGCATTTGAAGTAAGAGGTTAAGTATTTAATTTAGGAATTCAAATGAATTCAAAACTGAATTTTTAAATCTGGATTTAAATTTTTAAGCTTCAGTTTTAAAATAAAGATTTAAAATTTAAATTGCTTCCAAATGATTTACATTTGAATTGAAGGTGAAATGGTAGAAAGAGTTTTAAAGAGTTTAAACTAAATTGAAAATGGGAGTTATATTTCAATTTTAAAATTTAAAGATGTTTTTAAAATTGATTTGAATTTGATTTGAATTGAAATTTAAATCCTTTTCAATTTATTAATTAAGTATATGTTTCTTGTAAACATATAAGATTAAGATTGGTATTATTTAAAATCTTATTTTAAATAAATTTGGATTTTAAGTTTAAAAGAAATGTTAATTGGAATTTAATGTAAATTTAAAAACATTTTGTTTTTAAACGCATGATTTAATAAGAAATGTTTATCTAAAGGATAAATAAAAGGTTAATGATGGGATTCATTAATTATTAAGGTAATTAAGTTGATTATTAATTATTTAATTAATTAATAATGTGGAAGTTTAATTAAATAATTAATGATTTTTAATTTGATTTGAGATTAATTAATTAAGTTTAATTAATCTATAATTTAAGGATGGTTAACTAAATTTTAATTTATGATTAAGATTTATTTAATCAAGTGATTTATGATTAATTTAGTTTTTAATTAACACTTAGTTAATTAATAATTAGAGATTAATTAAATGGTAATTAAATATTAATTACTTAATAATTAATGATGATTAGTATAAGTTAATTCTTAATTAAGTAATTAAGAAATGATTAATGAAGTCATTAACAGTTAATTTATGTGATTAATTTTTGATAATTAATTAGATTAGATTAATTAATTAATAATCAATTGTTTAAGTTTTAATTACTTAAGAGAGTAATTAGTGAATTAATTACTTAATGTAATTAATTAAGGTTAATGTGATTTGTTTAGATTAATTAATTAAGTTTAATTGATTTAAACATTTGTTGAATTGTTGATAATTACTTATGTAATTTAAGAATTTGTAATTACTTAAGGAAGTAATTAATTAATAATTACAGAATGTAATTAAGGATATTTATTATAGAAGTAATTTGGATTTAAGTTACTTTGAAATTAATCAAGGGGATTAATTTAGATAATTAATTAAGAGTAATTAATTATTGGGTTGAGTAATTAATGTAGTTAATTACTGAATGGTTATTAATCAAGGGTGATTAATATATATGTAGGGTTTATACAATTAACTTGTGTGATTAATATTAAATGCTAATTACTTATTGTAATTAGAGATAGTTAATCAGTAATGATTAATTGAATGATGATTTATAAATTGATTTGAAATCAATGAATGGTTAAGTTAAGCAGAATTTTAATGATGAAGTAATTAATTTAATTCATTTTAAATTAATTAGAGATTGAGTAATTAATTTAATTCATTCTAAATTAATTATAAATTGTGTGATCATTAGATCATTGCTTATGTTAGTTGAATGGTATTGGTTGCCTGGTATGGTTTGTAATCTCAGTTATGAGATGAGTTGTGTATGCGATATGGATGCATTGGTTGCTTTTGGATGATAATATGTATTATCTGATTATGATATGATTATCTGTTGATAATGATAATGTTGATTATCTGAGGTGTTGTGAATTATCTATCTGTGTATATATTTAGATAATGAATTGAAATGTTTTAAACTTAAAACAACTTGGACCCTAAAAGACACGCTTTGGTTTTCGATGAGACCGGGATCGGGTTTCCATATTTGGAATTCCGAAAACCACATCGATTCCAATTAACGTTAGGTCGTGAATCTAAGTGGAGCAAGTGAAGACTCGAGGTGTAAGGGCTATACGTCAGTATAACTCTGTGGGTGATTCCGTAATGAGTTTGACGGAATAGATCTTATAGATTCGAGATGGTGAATCAGAGTGCAAGGGTTATTGTCGTTAACTCTGAGGGTGATTCCAAAATGAGTGTAACGAGATAATGCCTTCGGTTTCGTTCGAACCCGGAACGAACTTGTATGGATTGAATGCTTTCAGAACATCGTCAGGTGGACGATGAGCATTCTAAGTGATATGTCCTATAAAGGTAAATCGTAACCTCAAGCCTCATCAACCGGGAATGGCTAAAACAGGGGAGGTGCAGCAAAGTTTCGTGGGTAGCCCCCACTTGAGAGTAAGATTTACCCCTGTCTAGAGGTCCCTTTATATTTCGGCTGTGTGGGACGGTTGATCATGACAACCGTCGGGGTTGTCTTATTTGGAACTGTTCAGTAAGGAACGGGTCCGGCTTTGTATTGCAGGGGAGTTAGGGTGGCTCCTCGGTACGGTGATCTAGGCCACGTACTGTGACGGGCGGTACCCCAGTAGCCCTGCCATTGTATGGAATCCAAAATCCAATAAGTGCCAACGGTTTTGATTGTATTACCCACTTTTGTGGCTAGTAGCTGGAATTTAATAGATGTAACAATTTCGGCTATTTCTTATTTATTTGAAAACCCTAGACACTATTATAATATCATCAGATTTCCTATCAAATGTTTTGGTTAGCGTAAGGTAAAAACTTTTCCATGTTTATGTGTGGGAAGTCTTACGTGATACCTTTTCTTTCAAAGGTTTTTTAAAGTTAAGCAACTTTAACCTGTTACTCACACCAGACCCATGTCTGACCCGGAGTTATTTCTGTTTTTCTTTAACTCTTGGGTACTCAAATTTTTATGAGTAGCCAAGGGAATTCAGGTTAGGATTCAGGATTGGCTTTGACGATTTGTGGAGGAGCATATGGAGCAGGAGGCTTCTGCGTATAGTTATATAATTCCGCTGTGATTGGTATCTCTGAGTGTTGTGTTTGATTTGAGTTGTATAACTAGACAGGTGTCTATAACTGTCTAGTATGTGTTGTATATGTCTGTGTAACTCTGATATTTGATGTATACTATGTAATATTTTGTTATAAATATAATTTATTCGTTCCGCTGTTGAGATTCTTGTGTTGTTTCTTTCTTCTCTTCTTTCTTTTCTTCTTCTATCCCTTTCTTTCTTAATTCATGACGCGATTTTCTGGGAGTGAAAGTCGGGTCGTGACACATATAGGAGTTCGTCACAGTCCAAGGCGTCTCAACTAAGCTCATATCGAGTTTAATCATGATGATCTCATATATATATATATATATATATATATATGCAAGTCCAAAACAATAATGTCAAAATAAGTTCACAATCAAAGTAAATATGCATATTCAAGTCCATGTTCTTATTATTTAAATATGATTACACTCAAGAAAGATTTGTCCCCAGTTCGATTTAGGGTTACAAGGCTTTGATCAAGAAGAGAGAGAAATGAAAATCCATCCACTACTATGAAGCCCCTAGGTCCCTATTTAAAAGGTTTGGCTAGAGACAGGCTTTGACGTCCATTGGCTTTGGCATTAGCTGCGTTGACGATCGTCAAGGTTGATATTCCATTGGCTTCGACATTAACAACATCGTCGAACATCAAATCTAGTAACCACGTATTCACATAGCTAAACTTCGACATTGATTCAATAGGGTCGATACTTGGCATCTATAAACTTAGCGTTGATAATTTCTTCTTCGTCGATCAATTTCCATTACCTCCATATTAACATTGATGGAAGGTAGCACTAGAAGTATCTTCGACAACCCTTTTTAGGTGTGTTGACGGTTCTCACCATGAATATCAGAAACGATAACTCCACACTTGAGACCTTCTTTGATTGATGGTTTGTGGTATTAAACAACGACAACGTTGATAATTCTCGTCGTTGACACTTAGTAGCTTACCAAATGCGGCAATAATTGCACCTATGGATATTAATGATGATGGTCATCAATACCATATATGTGGGGTATGGTGTCTCCCAAATATGTTTATAAGAGTCGGTGTTGCAATAGTATTGAACCTCGACGACATTTATAACTTATGTTCCCCTTTATAAGGCAGCGTCAATGAGCAGTGACATTGGGATGGAGAATGCTATCAGTACTTAATAATTCTTATCGCAAGTAGCATCAAGAATGGTTGACTTTGGCAATTTGATATTGATAGGATTTGACTTTGTTTAGCATTGCTTTGGAAATCGTGAGTCTCGACATTAATCATAGTACATTTGGAAGTCATCGTGATTCATAGAAGACGATATTATTCTTCTATCTTATACCGCATGCCTTAGAATACAATACTGGTGATATAAACCTCATTAGTCAAATGCAATGCCGATGAATTGCGATGTGGTAGGACACGGTGTAGATGTAGGGAAGTTTTGTATGGAATTGATGCCATATTGACCAAGTTTGGCACAGATGTTTACGACGTGGTAAAATGTCAATATAGTCGAAGAATGGTATGGTCTTATAGTCTTTGACTTTAGCTCGGTGTTATTTCTTCGATTTAACTTCCTTTTGTATTATCACCCCTTGGTGTAATGTTTTTGTCCTCGACGTTGACGGAGACCTCGAATTCGACGTTTATTCCTCAATTTTATCCTAGCATGTGGGCTTCGAACTTCGACGTAATCCTTCAGCCTTGACATTGACTCTACTGGTCTGAATCCTTTAAAAATTATATGGATAACATTTCGTCCTCCTTTTGTGAAGGAAGCCTTTTACTCTTTAGGGTAAAACCAAGAATTCTCTTATATCGCTCAATCTTTTAGTAGATTTTCTTACTAGCCTTATATTCCTGTAAAACACGAAGTAAATGATATATATTTTTATTTTTTTTATTTTTTTGTTAGTAATTTTCCATCCGATTTTAATTACAAATCAACATCTGTTGCTTATATTATTTATGCGAACTTATGTTTATAATTCAATAAATAATGATAAACTTTCAAGCAAAAGCCCATAAGATTATCTGGTCATGTTATAGGTAGGGGCATTAGAAATTTTCTCTGGTAATTATGGAAGATCAAAAATACATTTGATAGTAAAATTCCCTTCTAGCAATGAGAGGAGGCCAATGATTCATATCGAACCATCATAGAAAGCTAAAAATCTTTATCTGATCTAAAACCAGAAATCCTCGTTTAGCACTAATAACGAAAGTCCAGAGATCAACATCTGGCATTAATCATAGAAGTCCAAAAATTCTTACCTTGAAATAATAGAAGAAGACCTGAAATCCAAATCTGCCAAAAATAATAAAAAACTAGAATCCATATCTGGCAATAATAATAGAAGTTCAAAAATCCATATCTGAAAATAATAGAAGAAGACCCAAAATCCAAATCGGGCAAAAATAATAAAAGATCATAAATCCATATCTGCCAATAATAATAGAAGTTCAGAAATCCATATCTGGAAATAAAAATAGAAGCCTAGAAATCCATATCTAGAAACAATAGAAGAAGACCCAAAATACAAATTTGGCAAAAATAATAAAAGACCATAAATCCATATATGGAGATAGTAGAGACCAGAAATTCATATTTGGAAATAATAATAAAAGTCAAGAAATCTATTTCTGGAAATAATAGAAGAACATAAATTCATACCTGGAAATAATAATAAAAGTCTAGAGTTTCTTGCATGGTGGCTAAGAATTGTATTCGTTAGGTAACATAAATAACCCATATCTGTTGAACCTTCTTTTTAGAAAACTTGATTTGATTTGAAGCGCTACTTGGCTCGGACTTTGATTGACTTGGGAGCACTACTTAGCTCTGATCTTAATCGAACTAGGAAAAATACTTGCTCTAATTTTGATTGACTCGAGAGTAATACTTGGTTCTTGAATTTGACTGATCTTCCTTTTGAAGATTTTGGTGCTTTAATAAGGCCTTTGATGGTAGGCATTAATGGTTTACCCTGTCCTCCCTCTACGAGACGCTTTAACCAGGCCACGTAGGCGGGGGCTGAAGGCTTTTTCGGTACTTTAGTGAGGCCTTTGATGATGGCACTAAAGGCTTATCCAACCTTCCTATATTACGGCGCTTCAGCGAGGCCTTTGATTACGGCACCGAAGGCTTCCTTTGTGCTTTAGTGAGACCATATGATGGCAAACACTAAAGGCTTACCTGACCACTTTCTAGGAGGCGCTCCAGTGAGGCCTTTGATAGTAGGCACTGAAGGCTTAAAAGCCTTTGATGGCCGAGTCCTCTTGTGGTCCAACCTTTGATGGCTACGCCTTCGATGGTCGAGACCTCTTACGGTCAAGCCTTTGATGGCTAGGGCCTTTGATGGCTGAGATCTCTTGTGGTTATGAGCCTTTGATGGCTTTGGGAGAATTTTACTCCTTTTCAATGAATTCGTTTTATTCATCCACTGTTGGAAAGTTTAGCCATAAATGTTTGGCATTCCATGTTCTTGCTATGACATTTCCATTTGGATGGCAAAGTTTATAAGTTCCTGGTAGGATTACTTTGTGCACTATTAGCGGTCCTCCCCAATTTGGCCCTAACAATCCATCCATTGGATTTTTGGTTTTTCCATGACACGTTATAACAGTCGGTCTCCTTTTTAAAATGACCATTCTCTTACTCTTGAGTTATAATTTTTGGTTATTCTTCATTAGTACCCAGCCACTCGAATGACCGCTTCGTCTCTTAGCTTATTGTTCGGGTCTAAGGACTCTTTCCTTAGTTCTTAATTTGGGTCAAATGCATATGTGATTCTCTAATGAGAAGGAACCTCAACATCAATTGGTAGCATGGCTTCACATCCATATGTAAGTGAATATGGGGTATGTCCTGTTGCCATTTCGGTAGAAGTCTTATACGCCCACAGAACAAGGGAAAACTCTTTTATCCAATTCCGTTTTGCCTTGTCCAACCATTTCTTCAAAACAGTCTTTACGGTTTTGTTAGCTGGTTTAACAGATCTGTTTGCTTGGGATGGTCTACTGATGAAATACTTTTGATAATTCCATTTTTGTTGCAAAATCGAGTGAATTTCTCACTCTTGAATTAAGTTCCATTGTTGGATATTATCTTATGCGGGATTCTCAATTGAGTGACGATGTTTTTGATTACAAACTTGATAACTTTTCCTAAAGTGATATTTCAGAGTGGTTTAGCTTCCCACTTTGTAAAATAATCGACAACTATCGTCATGTATTTAGCTCCTCCTTTAGATATAGGCAATGGTCCTATTAAGTCGATTCCCCAAACATTAAGGGGCCATGGACTCGATATAGAAGTCAATTCGCTTGGAGGCAAACGAGGGATTTAGAAAATTTTTGATACTTATCACACCTTCTCACATAGTCGATAGCTTGGCTAGTCATCTGAGGCCGATAGAATCCTTGCCTCATATTCTTCTTAGCAAGTTTTACCCAGTTGGAGTGGTCTCCACAAAATCCTTTGTGAGTTTCCTTTAGTAGTTCATCACATGCTTCTGGATTAACACATCTCAAGTAAAGAAGTGAGTATCCCTTTATATAGAGTATTCTGCCTGTCATGATAAAGATTGGAGCCTACAGTTTTATTATTCTTGCTTCTTTTTTATTTGCTGATAGTTTTTCCTCTTTTAAATACTCGACATAAGAGTCACTCAATTGTCCGCATATTGATCACTAGCCCCTAATTGAGGCGTTCTTTTTGAGGAACCCTAGTTTCACCTCTTCTCTCTTTATGTGCTAGAACCCATGAACTAGTCAATACCAAGGTTTCATTTTTTGAGTTATTTTTAATTTCCTTAATGCTAGGATTTTCCTAATATCCTATCGGCATAATTCGAGCTTCGGGCGCTCCTCGTGCACTAGCGAGCTAAGCTAAAGAATCAGCTTGAGAGTTCTTGTCTATGAGCACAAGGTGTATTGAAAAGTCTTCTAATTGGGTCAACATTTTCAATGTCTTCTTAAAGTATAATGTCAACTTGGGATCTTTTGTCTGATATTTTTGGTTTAACTGATTTACCATCAACTGTGAATCACTGAAAATTTTAATTCCTGGGATTTTCGACTAGAGAACTATGGTAAGTCTTACTATTAAGATTCATATTTTACTATGTTGTTAGTGGCTGGAAACCCTAATTTCATTGCATAGTATAATCAATGTCCATCAGGAGTTATTATCATATATCTGGCTCCAGCCCCTTGTTCATTCAATGCCCCATCTATGAACAATTTCCATTTAGGTTTTAAGTATTTTTCTTTCTCTAACTACTCCTTATTGAATCCAGTACATACATTGACAAAATTAGGTAGTGCTTGCCCCTTGATTGGCATTCAGGGAGAAATTCGATATCATATTGGCTATCCCCATTTAATTAATCTTCCTAAAGCTTCTGCTTTACTAAAAACTTGCTCGAGTGTGAAATTGGTGAAGACATTGGTTGGATGTGCTTGAAAATCAGCTCTTGGCTTGCACGCGGTAAGCATTAAACAGTATGTCAATTTCTCTATAATTGGATACCTAGTCATCGCATCTTTGAGTCTTTTACTAGTGTAAGCTGAATTCCCTTTTCTTCCCTTATCAACACCGAGCTAACCACGTGTTCAAAAACTGCAATATAGAGATAAAGACTTATTACATCCACAGGACTAGAGAGAATCAATGACTTTTCCAAATGATCTTTTAGTTCTTGGAAAGCCTTTTATCTATCTTCACTCAATTCAAATCCTTTCTTCTTTCTGATTACATTAAGAAGGGAATGCATTTGTTAGTTGCTTTGGAAATAGATCGATTTAATGCTGCCACCTTTCCGTTCAGGCTCAGTACATCTTTGCTTGTCTTTGCTTTCGCCATTCCTCTAATAACTTGAATTTGGTTAGTGTTTTCTTCGATTCCTCTACCATTAATGATATATCCCAAGAATTTGCCAGACCGGATTCCTAAAGAACATTTTGTGGGTTAAGCTTCATCTGGTACTTTCACAACACATCGAACATTTCTTCTAGGTCTTTTAAATGATTATTTTTCTCCCAAGATTTGACCAACATGTCATCTACATATACTTTCATATTCCGACCGATTTGCTCCTTGAACATTCTATAGACTAGCCTCTAATAAGTTACTCCTGCATTCTTCAATCCAAAGGGCATCACCTTATAGCAATACATTCCCCGATTAGTTGTAAAACTAGTGTTTTCTTCATCTGGTTTGAACATTGGAATTTGGTTATATCCAGAATATGCATCCATGAAGGATAAGAGTTGATGTTCGATCATTGCATTGATCGATTAACTGATCTATCCTTGGAAGTGGATAGCAGTCTTTTGGACATGTTTTGTTCAAGTAAGTGTAATCAAAGCATATTCTCCACTTTCCATTGGACTTCTTGAATAACACTAGATTATCTAGCTATTTCGGGTAAATAACTTCTCTGATAAATCCATTCTTAAGCAGTCTCTTTACCTAGTCTTTTAAAGCATCGGACCGGACTTTATCAAACTGTCTCTTCTTTCGCCAAACTGGTGTGACATTCAGGTTTATGTTCAACGTGACATATAATGGTGGGATCAATTTCGACCATATAAGAGTGTGTCCAAGCGGACACATATTTGCTAAATTGGAGAAACTGGATTACTTCTTCCCTGATTATATCATATAACTCTTTTCTGATCTTAACTGTTTTTGTCGTATTAGTTGAATCTAGGCATACCACTTGAAGATCTTATGTCGATTTCATTCTTTCCAGCTCATTTCTGCAATCTAGTTCGATGTCAATCTCTTCATCTTCCATTTCGTCTTCTATCAAGTTTTTTTATTTCCTCTTCCTTTTCTCTTTGGAGAGGTTAAATTTACTTAGCACATATTTAGTTGTCCTGTCAGGTTTTCCTTTGCTTTAGGTGATGACTTTAAAGGATCATTATCCAAAGGCTTTTTTATATCAGACTTGTTTCCTTCGAATCATAACGAGAAAGTTAGCTACTTTAATTTTGTTCAACGATTGCAAAAATACATCTCCCGAGCACTGAATTTCTCACCCCTTATAGCTCCCCACCCTTTTTCATTAGAACTTCACCATCAAGTATTTTGGTGACACAAAAGCATCGATGTCATCTAGAGCTGACCTTTCGAAAAAAGCGCTATAGTAGGATGGTTGGTCCATAATGACAAAGAGGGTTTCAAAGGTTTTGCAACATGGCGGAACTCCCATTTGTACAAGAAGCTTTAGTTGCCTTACCGGAGTTAACCCCTTATTGTTAAATTCAAAGGTAGGATCTAAACTTGGTTCTAGCTTCTCCTCAGGAATCCCCATCTGGTCAAAAGCATGTTTTAAAATTATGTTAACCGCGTTGCTTCTATCCATTAAAATCTTAGTGACTACAAAGAGTCCAATCTGTGCGGTAATCATTAGCGGATCATTGTGTGGATGGCGAACTCCTTTTAATTCTGATGGGGTGATCATTAAAATATGTAGCTAGATCTGAAATCTTGGATTCTAGTGTGGTGTTTCTTCTTGGATGGAGAAAATTCTTCCCTTGGCTTCCCTCACATATTAGACTCTAGCCCCTTTGCTGCTCCCAGCTAAATGCGGGCCTCGGTGGACTATGTCAATCCGGTCAAGAGGTGGAATGATGTGAAGTTGAATATCATCTTCAACCATATTTGCGGCGTTGCTTGGTGGCTTCTGGTTGTTGTTTCCAAAACGGGCAGCGTTTTGTCCATCTTGGATAAATTCCTTCAATTATCTAGGGTGGATCATCCGCTAAATTATACTTGCCAATACCTAGCACTCATCCATCTTTTACACATTCAATTTGTGATGTGCATAGTAATCTCCCATCTTTGTTGGTTCGCGGTCGGTTTTGACCTTATAAGAAATTGAGCAGTCATCCTTCTCCTTCATGGCCATATATATATAAGAGAGTGGCTTATTCAGGGCGACATGACCAGTATTTAAATCTTCCGTACACCTCGGCTTCTTATGATAGTGGCCATTGTTAAATTTCCTGGTTTCCTTCTTAATCTGAGCCCTTTTTTTAGTATGGTATAATTCATCCATGTGAATGAATTCATCGGCCTGGAAATGTAAGTCCTGCAAGTCTTTAAAGCCATGAATGTAAAGCCCCTACCAGAATGAAGTATGCTCAATTAATCTTGAGTGTACCGCTACTAAGTTGTCTCTATCGATCATTCTACTAACGAACCGTAATTTCGCTACTTCGAAAATGAAAGATTTCATTTTTTTTAATTTAAAAAGGTTTAAAACTTAAATAAATAAGTTGAGAAATTATTTATTCTTATAGTTAATAAAAAAATGTATAAATTTGGATTTTAGAACAAATCAACAAAAGTTAAGTTTTGTTAAAATAAATAGGTTTAATTGTTTATTTAAAAGGATAAATATCATTGAAAACATCTAATAAAGATAATAAAAGTATATTAAAATACTTATGTATGTTAACAATCATTTTACAAAAATTACCAAATTTTGTCGCATTTTGTCAGTTTTACATACACCGTAAAATTAGAGATTTTGATATTATTTAAATATGATTTTAAAATATAAAGAGACATTTTTTAATTTATTTAAAGAAGTAAAAAGTTTATTTTTAAATTTGGTTTACATAAATAAATAGTTTAACTAAAACGTCAAAATGTGACCGTAAAACGTTTTGTCGGAAAACAACATTTTGTCGATTAAAAGTTGTCGCAACGTCGTCGCACCTTTATTTTCTTATATAGGAACATATATTCAAATAGTATAAGTATTAATTAATTCACTAATCAAGTTTACTTTCAATAAACAAGGTTAGAAACTTCTAGAAGACAATTAAGAAAAAGTAAGCACAAAAAGACAAAAATGTCATTTCAAAGCAAAACGTAAAACATCAAATCAAAGAAACATAATTATTACTTACTTTACTTAATATCTAAGTGAAAATGACATAAAGTAATGAATTGAATTGTGATGTTAAGTGTTGAAAAAAATAAGATTACTTTATAAGTAAGTAAGGTTATTTTGGTAATTTGGTAAAGGGATATTTTGGTAACTTGCTACTTCATTTCTTTTTCTATAAATGCCTACCACTTCTTTCACAAATTTCACACTATTTCAACCTTTTTCTTCTTCCTCCTTGAAGCTCTCTTTAATGGCTTCTTTTTCTCTTCCAAATGCATACTAACTTTTTCAAAACCATATCAAATCAACTCCGAACACCACCAAACTTTGCCAAAGACCTTAGAATACCATTAGAACATGGTTTAGTATCTAAGAAGTGAAGAAATGATGGAGGAAGGAGTGGAATTGGGCATGGCCGAACCTATGGAGGAAGAGAAGCAAGTTGGAAAGCTTCGGAGCAAGAAAAAAGAAGGAAGTGCTGCCGGAATCAAAAGGAAAGTCTACGGAAAAGATTTGATGAAGAATAGGGATTTAGTGAAGTGTTGGATAATATGAATGTTGGTAGGAAGTGAACAATTTGGTTAAAAGGTGGGTACTCATATTTACTAATAAATCCATAAATTATTTCAAGTATAATGATTTGAAAGTTTAAATATGTTGAATGAATGTTTGATAACTTGGTGGAAAATTGGTTGATTATGTGATTGATTATATGGTTGATAACTTGTTTGATAAATGATAAGAGAAACAATTAGAAATTAACCATAGTTAAATCAATTGAAATTAAATCCGTACAAATGTGTGTATGGAAATTATTTAGCCTCTTAATGATTTTAAATGAGTTTAAATATGGTTTAAAACAAATTTGAAGTGTTTCGTACAATTTCCGAAGCAATTCACAAAATTGGTCAAAATCTAGCTTGTCGCGTAGCGGCAGTTCATAAATTTCGACACGTAACTTCAAATTGACGTAGAGAATGATTTATTAGTCAGATTCTACGAAATAAAATTCTTTGGCCCACAATGATAATAGTTTTCCAATAAAGAAAGAAAATCAAGATTTCGTCAAGTAGAGTTTGAAATATGTCCAAAACAATTTTTTAAAAACATCGCGTTTTTGCAATTCGAAATCCAGAAAAGGATTTCTTTATAAATGATATTTTTAAATGATTAAAAATATAAAATAAATTTGATAAATCTATTAAAATGGTTTAAAAGAGATTTGGAATGAAAAACATGAATTTTCAAACATTAAAAAGTTGTTTAAATCAAGTAAGCATATATAGCATTTTCCGCAGCATTTTTATGCTGCGAATTCTATAACCTTTTGAATATGAGTTTAAACTTAACAATTATTTCCTCAATCTTTTGTGAATGATTTTAAAGGAATAATTAAGTAATGTAACGATGATTTGAAAGTTTTAATAAGAGTTTGAATAAATTGTTAAGATGAATTGTCTATACCACTTTAACAAAAAGTAAAGAATATTGAATGTAATAATAAACTGAGTATGTGGAAACGACTAGTACATTAGTCCCGCCTATGAGATCTGGGGAGATAAGAAAAGGTGTTTAACTAAGGTTAGGGATGGAGCAACTAGTGCCCTAAACTTACCTGGCCTATGTTTTCTCTTTTATAACGAGGGGTGGAAAAGATCTAAAGGAAAGCCCGGATGCTCTAAAAGATCATATTTAACTTTTTTCCAAGTTAAAAGACAAAGATATTCATGATGTAGGATTACTTGCCATTAGTCCCTGGAGGTGAAACTTGCCATTAGTCCGTGGAGTTGAAACTTGCCATTAGTCCGTGGTGGTGAAATTTACCATATCTAAGATAGCAGTAGTGCTCTGTTATGAAAATCTTCGATTTGCAAGAATATGATTTGAAGTTAAAAAAGAAATCTTTGATTAAGATTTAATAAATGATTTGAGAATCTGTTCCCTAATTAAAAAGTTATAACTTGAATACAAGAAATCTTTGATTAAGGTTTAATGAATGATTTGTGAATATTTTCCCTAAGTTTAAAAGTTATAACTTGAATATAAGAAATATTTGATTAAGATTTAATGAATGATTTGGAAAGGTTTTCCTAAGTAAAAGAGAAAATGATTTGGAATAATTCCAAGATCTAAAGAAGTTAAATACATCAAATGATTTGATAAATGAGGCTTAATAATTCCATATACACTTAAAAAGAAAATGGTATAAATTGAAAAGAATATATCTAAGAAAGATATTTGATTTAAATAAAAGATGAAGTAGTTGATTGATGATTGATATCCACATATGAACTTAACATCTTTTAAAGCGATGATTGGCTTCGAAGGAACTGGAGTCGGATTTGGATGATTCCTATCCAAAAACCACTTCGAACCAATGTTTACGTCCGAAAGTGAGACATGTTGAAGATGATGATTATTGATGGCCATGGATTTTTATAGCGTGAAGACTGCTTGTTGAACATGCTCTGGTTGGCCACCATTATAGAGTTATTTATAGCAGTGGTCTCCTCGTGATGGAGATTTTTCAGATTGCAAGGGCTTCTCGCCTTGTAATGGCCAAGAAAAGTGCCTTCGGTTTCGTTCAGTCCCAGAACGAACATGTATGGATGTTTGTCTGACATTGTGTTCTAAATCACATTTGAGTGGTCTCTATAAATGTATATCAGTTGGTGGTAGAGAAGGCAACTTCTCTTAGCTTAACACCCTTTCCCAAGACATATGAGCTCAGGAAGTTATACTATTCTAGAAATCAGTCGTGTGACGTGGAATGACAATGTGGCATTCAAAGTGGAACTTGTTATGATTAAAGCATGGTTTTGTATGAAAAACGTGGCTTTGAAGAAATTGAGCGTAGCCTCGCGAGCCTCACACCCCAGTTATGATGGGATTCTATATGGTCAGATGTATGCTCGCATTTCTGATAGTAGTGATTTGGATTATCAGATGTTCTGAGCCCCAAATACCAGATACGTTTGGGCTATTTGCAGGGATGCACGAAGTCCGAGTCCTTGGATGTTATTCGCAGATTGTATCCACTTTTAGCCATTTATGTTGTTGTATAACGGCGTATGAGTCATGGACGTAAGCCGTGGATATAGAATGATCTTTCCACTAGTTCCCTATCATGTTGGAAATCCAATCCCAATACGAGATTTACGGTTTTCATTGTATTCCCAAAGTAGCTGTAATGACTTGCTAACATTTCAGATACCCCTTTTGGTATCATATATTCCGTTGGTATATTCCCTTGACCTAGTCCGGATATATTACCTCAGACTTAGTCCAGATATTGATATCTTATTTGAATAAGTTTATTTGCAAATGTTTTCAAAGAGATGTCATTAAAAATAATATCAAGTGTATTTTGGTATAAAGTGTTTTTGTTATCATGAGGTAAAAACCCGTCCGTGTTTATGTGTGGACGTGGTCTTATAAGATACCATTCTTTCCAAAGGTTTTGATAACGTAGTCATTTTAAAGTTCGAGTATCTCACGCTGGTTTATCAAGCATGATCCTGGTAACTTTAATATCCGGGTCAGATCCGAGTAGTTTCAGGTTGAGTTGAAGACGGTTGGAGTTTCCAGAGGAGAGCTGGAGATCTTCATCATCGTATGGACATATTCTATTATCCGTTGTACTTAGTGTATTTTATTTCAAGTTTGTCAGCAATTGTAGGGACAGATGTTTATAACTGTCCAAGCTGAATTTAGGTTAGACTCTGATATTGTATTTAAAATTTTCTGCTGTAAAGATTATTATTGAAATAATATATGTTATTCCATTCGTGTGAGATTCTATTCCATATTTATTTTCTTTCTACCCTTAATGATCCGCTTATTCGTACAATTTGAGTTGGACATGTGTGGTTCATTGTTGATTCAAAAGGTACGGAAAAACGGGCCATTACATTTGGTACCGGAGCTGAAGGTTAAGCGAGAACCTTGGCTTTGGTTGGGTAAAGACTCACCGGAGATAGGGTTTGTAATACCATAAGATGAGTAACTCATTAGAGATAGGGTTAGGAACACCCTAGAATGAGTTTGAGTGTGTTATATATGAGCGCGTATTTGTTAGTGACTAATAAAATGTTTTGTGTTGATTTGTCTGTTGAGTGATTTATGGATTCTTATCGATACGTCTGATCACCGTTATCGATGAGGGTTCCTATACATTTGAACAAGGCGAACCAACACATTGATTTTGAAAAAAATTGGTAAATGAAATAATTTTACCTTGGATTATATTTTGAATATAAAGTATATATTTTGAAACGTTGTATAGTTAGAAATCAGGATTAGTGAAATTTAAATATGAACATCTTGTGATAAAATTTCACAATTTGACTATAGGATGTTTCATAAAGATTATCGATAAGTAAGAAATTTGAGAAGGAAATTAAAGTCTTTAATACTTATTCCAAAAATAATAAATTAAGAAACGATAATGTTAATTACTATCATAAATTGATAAATTATTTGATTTAAAAGTTTAAGTACAAATACCTTGTGAATTAAGTTTCACGATTTGGCTATAAGGTATTTAATAATAAGATTTGTTTAAGGAATGGACATATAAGATGAAAAATGTATTTAAATAATAGAAAATGATTTTGTAAAATTTATATATAAAAGGAATGAGAATTTAAGTTCGATTAAAAGAATTGTGGTAATTTAAATGAAGTTAATTAATATAAGATAAAATGAATTTATAAGATAGGTTTTACAAAGTAATCTCTAAAGGATTTTGAAAATGTTATTATTTCAAATATAAAAAGAGATATTTTATGATAACTAATTCGATTGTCTCGAAAATAAACTAAAAATGGGCAAGTGATGTGTTCGGATGGTAAACACTTCTCTTAAGTATTACTCTTCTTGTTAAGAGGATATATGATACTATTGGTAGTACCCAGTTCCTTGGATTATTTTGGAGTTACTTGATCTATGTAATTTTCTTAAATAAATAATATGAATCATTGATTAGTAATCTTTATAAAAGTGTTTAAACCAAAGATAAATTGGGATCGCTAATTGACAAGATAAAGCGGGATTCTCGTTGATTTTAGACATTCGAAAATTTCCGAATCATACCTAATGCTAAGAAATTTGTGAAAATTTTTGGTAAAGGACTGTGAAATATTCTGAGTAGATGAAATTGGATAATTATAATTCATAAATATGATTATAAACAAAAAGGATATTATAATCTAGAAAATGTTTTATTAATGAATTACAACATTTAGGATTTAGACTTAAGTCTTTAAAAGTGATTGATTTACATAAGTTATAAGATATAATAAACTTAAGCGATAGTTTTACGAAATGATTCGTAAATAATATTAGTGTTAAAGGAAATATACTAAGTTGAAGAATCATGGGAAGAAAAATTATAATAAAAAAAAATTATCTTTTGAGTGAAAAATTGTTTCTTCATAATATTTTCCTTCAATAAAAATATTTGAAAATAAATAATTAAAGGTATTATATAGAGAAGCACCTTTATAAAGTGTTTGACTTAAGATAAAGTTTTTATGAAAGTTTTTGCGGGTTAATAAATACATATGTTATATGTAGATCATTTCATCACACAAATGTTGATCTAATATTCGAGTACGGAACTTTGAGGTATTTACACTGGTCCAAAAAAGGATTTATCACTCTATTCTTAACGACGAACATTGATTAGGGTTTATGATTGGGTACTTGAGTTTTCTATCATAGTTGAGAGCTATGCAAGGAAAGCAAAGGTTTCTGAGCAAAGAGCCTGATTAAAGTCCGCATTAAAGGATCGGGGGATCGATACTAGTTCGAAAACAAAGTTGAGTATTCGAATAGGAGATCGAATAAGATATTTCATATGGATAATTTTGTACATATTATATAGAATTAAGTTTGAAGATAAATTTTTTAGGCAAACTTTTGCTTTGGGTAATTTCGAGGACGAAATTCTTTTAAGTAAGGGAGAATGTAACGACCCGTAATTTCGCTACTACGAAAATGAGAGATTTCATTTATTTTAAATTTAAAAAGGTTTAAAAATTAAATAAATAAGTTAAATATAATAGATAATAACAGAGAAATTATTTATTCTTATAGTTAATAAAAAAAATGTATAAATTTGGATTTTAGGACAAATCAACAAAAGTTAAGTTTTGTTAAAAATAAATATGCTTAAATAAATAGGTTTAAATGTTTATTTAAAAAGATAAATATCAATAAAAACATCTAACAAAGATAATAAAAGTATATTAAAATACTTATAAGTATGTTAACAATCGTTTTACAAAAATTATCAAATTTTGTCGCATTTTGTCAGTTTTACGTACACCGTAAAATTAGAGATTTTGATATTATTTAAATATGATTTTCAAATATAAAGAGATATTTTTTAATCTATTTAAAGAAGTAAAAAGTTCATTTTTAAATTTGGTTTACATAAATAAATAGTACAACTAAAACGTCAAAATGTGACCGTAAAACGTTTTGTCGGAAAACAACGTTTTGTCGATTAAAAGTTGTCGCAACGTCGTCGCACCTTTGTTTTCTTATATAGAAACATATATTCAAATAGTATAAGTATTAACTAATTCACTAATCAAGTTTACTTTTAGTAAACAATGTTAGAAACTTCTAGAAAATAATTAAGAAAAAGTAAGCACAAAAAGACAAAAATGTCATTTCAAAGCAAAAAGTAAAACATCAAATCAAAGAAACATAATTATTACTTACTTTACTTAATATCAAAGTGCAAATGACATAAAGTAATTATTTGAAATATGACGTTAAGTGTTGAAAAAAAATAAGATTACATTATAAGTAAGTAAGGTTATTTTGGTAATTAACTTACCACTTCATTTCTTTATCTATAAATGCCTACCACTTCTTTCAAAATTTTCACCCTATTTCTACCTTCTTCTTCCTGCTTGAAGCTCTCTTTAATGGCTTCTTCTTTTCTTCCAAATGCTTACTAACTTTTTCAAAACCATATCAAATCAACTCCAAACACCACCAAACTTTGCCAAAGACCTTAGAATACGATTAAAACATGGTTTAGCATCTAAGAAGTGAAGAAATGATGAAGGAAGGAGTGGAATAGGGCATGGCCAAACCTATGGAGGAAGAGAAGCAAGTTGGAAAGCTCCGGAGTAAGAAAAAGAGAAGGAAGTGATGCCCGAATCAAAAGGAAGATGAAGATAAGGAGATTTAGTGAAGTGTTGAATAATATGAATGTTGGTAGGAAGTGAACGATCTGGTTAAAAGATGAGTACTCATATTTGCTAATACATCCATAAATTATTTCAAGTATAATGATTTGAAAGTTTAAATATGTTGAATGAATGTTTGATAACTTGTTGCAAATTGGTTGATTATGTGATTGATTATATGGTTGATAACTTGTTTGATACATGATAAGAGAAATAATTAGAAATTAACCATAATTAAATCAATGGAAATTAAATCCATACAAATGTGTGTATGGAAATTATTTAGCCTCTTAATGATTTTAAATAAGTTTAAACATGGTTTAAAACAAATTTGAAGTGTTTCGGTCAAGTTCCGAAGCAATTCACAAAATTGGTCAAAATCGAGCTTGTCGCGTAGCAGCAGTTCGTAAATTTCGACACGTAACTTCAAATTGACGTAGAGAATGATTTATAAGTCGGATTCTTCGAAATAAATTTTTTTTTGTCTACATTGATAATAGTTTTCCAATAAAGAAAGAAAATCAAGATTTCGTCAAGTAGAGTTTGAAATACGTCCAAAACAATTTTTAAAAACATCGCGGTTTTGCAGTTCGGAATCCAGAAAAAGATTTCTTTACAAATGATATTTTTAAATGATTAAAAATATGAAATAATTTATAAATCTATTAAAATGGTTTAAAAGAGGTTTGGAATGGAAAACATGAATTTTCAAACATTAAAAAGTTGTTTAAATCAAGTAAGCATATATAGCACTTTCCGCAGCACTTTTATGATGTGAATTCTATAACCTTTTGAATATGAGTTTAAACTTAACAACTAAGGAATAATTAAGTAATGTAAAGATGATTTGAAAGTTTTAATAAGAGTTTGAATAAATTGTTAAGATGAATTGTCTATACCACTTAAACAAAAAGTGAAGAATATTGAATGTAATAATAAAATGAGTATGCGGAAACGACTAGTACATTTGTCCCGCTTACGAGATCTGGAAAGATAAAAACAAGGTGTTCAACTAAGGTTAGGGATGGAGCAACCAGTGCCCTGAACTTACCTGGCCTATGTTTTCTCTTTTTAGACGAGGTGTGGAATAGATCGAAAGGAAAGCCCAGATGCTCTAAAAGATGATATTTAAAAATTTTCCAAGTTAAAAGACAAAGATATTCATGATGTAGGATTACTTTCCATTAGTCCCTAGAGGTGAAACTTTCTATTAGTCCTTGAAGGTGAAACTTGTCATTAGTCTCTGGAGGTGAAATTTACCATATCTAAGATGGCATAGTGCTCTGTTATGAAAATCTGCGATTTGCAAGAATATGATTTGAAGTTAATAAAGAAATCTTTGATTAAGATTTAATGAATGATTTGGGAATATGTTCCATAAGTTTAAAAGTTATAACTTGAATATAAGAAATCTTCGATTAAGGTTTAATGAATGATTTGGGAATATTTGCCCTAAGTTTAAAAGTTATAACTTGAATATAAGAAATCTTTGATTAAGATTTAATGAATGATTTGGAAAGGTTTTCCTGAGTAAAAGAGAAAAATGATTTGGAATAATTCCAAGATCTAAAGAAGTTAAATACATCGAATGATTTGATAAATGAGGCTTAATGATCCATATACTCTTAAAAATAAAATGGAATAAATTGAAAAGAATATATCTAAGAAAGATATTTGATTTAAATAAAAGATGAAGTAATTGATTGATGATTGATATCCACGTATGAACTTAACGTCTTTTAGAGCGATGATTGGCTTTGAAGGAACCGGAGTCGGACTTGGATGATTCCTATCCAAAAACCACTTCGAACCAGTGTATACGTTCGAAAGTGAAGACATGTTGAAGATGATGATTATTGAAGACCGTGGTTCTTTATTGCATGAAGACCGCTTGTTGAACATGCTCTGGTTGGCCACCATTATAGAGTTATTTATAGCAGTGGTCTCCTCGTGATGGAGATTTTTCGGATTGCAAGGGCTTCTCACCTAGTAATGGCTGAGGAAAGTGCCTTCGGTTTCGTTTAGTCCCAGAATGAACTTGTATGGATGTTTGTCTGACATTGTATTCTAAATCACATTTGAGTGGTCTCTACAAATGTATATCAGTTGATGGCGGAGAAGGTAACTTCTCTTAGCTTAACACCCTTTCCCGAGACATACGAGCTTAGGAAGTTATACTTTTCTAGAAATCATTCGTGTGACGTGGAATGACAATGTGGCATTCAAAGTGGAACTTGTTATGATCAAAGTGTGGTTTTGTATGAAAAACGTGGCTTTGCAGAAATTGGGCGTAGCCTCGCGAGCCTCACACCCCGGTTATGATGGGATTCTATGTCGTCAGATGTATGCTCGCATTTCGGATAGTAGTGATTTGTGTTATCAGATGTTCTACGTCTCAGGTACCAGATACGTCTGGGCCTCATGGCAGGGATGCGCGAAGTCCGAGTCCTTGGATGTTATTCGCAGATTGTATCCACTTTTAGCCATTTGTGCTGTTGTATAACGGCGTCTGAGTCATGGACGTAAGCCGTGGATATAGAATGATCTTTCCACTAGTTCCCTATCATGTTGGAAATCCAATCCCAATACGAGATTTACGGTTTTCATTGTATTCCCAAAATAGTTGTAATGACTTGCAAACATTTTAGCTACCCCTTTTGGTATCATATATTCCATTGTATATTCCGTTGACCTAGTCCGGATATATTACCTTAGACTTAGTCCAGATATTGATATCTTATTTGAATAAATTTATTTGCAAATCTTTTCAAAGAGATGTCATTAAAAATAATATCAAGTGTTTTTTGGTATAAAGTGTTTTGGTTATCATAAGGTAAAAACCCGTTCGTGTTTATGTGTGGGCGTGGTCTTATGAGATACCATTCTTTCCAAAGGTTTTGATAACATAGTCATTTTAAAGTTCGAGTATCTCCTGGTTTATCAAGCCTGATCCGGGTAACTTTAATACTCGGGTCAGATCCGAGTAGTTTCAGGTTGAGTTGAAAACGGTTGGAGTTTCTAGAGGAGAGTTGGAGATCTTCATCATCGTATAGACATATTTTATTATCCGCTGCACTTAGTATTTTTTGTTTGATGTTTGTCAGCAATTGTAAGGGCAGATGTTTGCAATCGTCCAAGCTGAATTTAGGTTAGACTCTGATATTGTATTTAAAATTTTCCGTTGTGAGGATTATTATTGAAATAATATATGTTATTCCATTCGTGTGAGATTCTGTTCTGTCTTTATTTTCTTTCTACCCTTAATGATCCGCTTATTCGTACAATTTGAGTTGGACATGTGTGGTTTATTGTCGATTCAAAGGGTATGGAAAAACGGGCCATTACACCAGGTCTTTGCTTGATATTGGCTACCACAGTATAGTCAATAGTAGGGTCTTTGCAGATGCAGAATTATGCCGAAAACTTGTAAGAACATTTATTCCAAGAAAAGAAAGTCCTATCTTGGTATTGCCGGTAACACTTGGCTACCGCTCCTTGAAATGTAGTTGGGAAAAGTCTGTAGCGAATAGTTCCATATGCATTATACAGATCCATTTGACTCTCAAAAGCTAATAAGTTGTCATTTGGATTGGTGGTTCCAATGTATCCGATAAAAGGAATCCTGATGTAAGATGGGATCTTCTCAGTCATGATCTTATCGATAAAAGGAGCCTCCTATTGGTTATCATTGGCCCGATCATCTAAAGTCCTCTTCCCTTTGAGGTTGAGCATGTCTTTTGCCACTTTCTTTGCCAAGTCCTTAACTGAAACTCGTCATTATGGTAATTGCTTCTTTCTATTTATACCCCTCACAAGTTGAGCTCCCAGATTGTTCTCGGAGTTTTTCCTTCATTCTTTCTTAATAATCTGCCATAGCTTATTGATCATCTTTTTTTTATGGAATTAAATAAATTTTCTTTTTCCTTTATTTCTAAGCATGTCTCATAGGATATTCCACCTCATCTCCTCCAGTTACCTTGGTAGTCTTAGAAGATTCGGAGCAAGCATCCCTTCCAGTAGTTCTCTCGTTATCAACAGTTATTGCTCCAAGTTCTGAATTTTGGCCTCGCTGCTAATTGGTTGCACCGGTTGTGACAATTGCCCATGCTCTGTATTTCCCATATTGAAATTGGGAGTATATTCTCTTCTAGTCTTGTGGTCTGTATGAACTCTTCGGTCTGAGCATTAAATCTTCGTGATCTCATTTTCTTGAGATAAAATTCATTTAGTAAGTCTAGATAATGTGGAAATTAAACAAGTCGGAGGTTTGAGCTCCTTCTAGCGCCAAAAATGTTAGACCAAGAAATGGTATATCATTCTAGTTGCCAACTGTAATGAATTAACACTTGATTTTAGCATTTACGAAGGCTTGTTCAAGTATAAATCATCCAATATCGCCTATACGGCGTATCAAGAGCTAACTCGTCTTTTGAGACCAGTCTTATGATAGAGTGATTATTCAATGGATGACATTAGGCCTTTATTGAATGTAATACAAAAGTTCATTGATTGTCCTAGAGTCATTGTGCTGGATGTTCTTTAATGTTCATTAAGGCTATTATGCTTGATGTCCTCTATAGTCATATGAGTCATTATGCTTAACATTCTCTAAGTTCATAAGTATCATTATGCTTAAGGTTTTCAGGGTTACTTCATATATATATATATATAAATGTTCATTTATGCTTTTAGAAAAGGTAATTCAAAAAGGCCTAAGTCATATCGTATGTTCAATAGAGGCATAGAAGATAAGTGACATGTTCGAGCCATATTCCATCATGCATGATATGGGTATATGGTTATGCATAATATAGTCCTTATATCCAAGGTCTATGGTTTATATAATCATGCATATAGGAGTTTGCCACATTACAAGGCATCCCGACGAAGCTCATATCAAATTTAATCATGATGAGCTCATATACATGCAATTCCAAATCAATAATGTCAAAATAAGGTCACAATCAAAGTCAATATGCATATTCAAGTCCATGCTCTTATTATCCAAATATGATTACAGTCAAGGAATTGCCCTCAATTCGACCTAGGGTTACAAGCTTTGATTAAGAAGAGAGAGAGAAATGAAAACCTGTCCACTTCCCTGAATCCCCTAGGTCCCTATTTATAGGGTTCCGCTGGCGATAGGCTTCAACATTCATTGGCTTCAGCTTAGCAGTGTCGACGATCATCAGGATTGATATTCTATCAGCTTCGACATTAACAATGTCATCGAACATCAAAGCTAGCATCCTTGTATTAACATAGCTAAATTTTGGCATTGATTCATTAGGTTCAATACCCAGCATTTATAAACTCGGCGTTGATAATTTATTCTTCATCGATCAATTTCCATTACATCCACATATTAAGATTGATGGAAGGGGGAATTAGTAAAGCATCTTCGACAACCCTTTTTGGGTGTATTAATGGTTCTTAGCATAAATGTTGGTGACGACGACTCCATACCCTGAGACCTTTTTTTATTAATGGTTGGGGGAACTGAATAGCGTCGACGTTGATGATTCTCGTCGTTGATACTTAATAGCTTACTAAATACGGCATTAATTGCACCTATGGATATTGGTGACGACAATCATCAATACTGCATACGTGGAGGTATGGTGTCTCCCAAACATGTTTCTAAGAGTTGACATTGCAATAGCATTGAACCTTGAAAACATTTATAACTTGTGTTCCTCTTTATAAGGCAGCTTCGATGAGCAGCGACGTTGGGATGGAGAATGATATCAGTACGTAATAATTCTGATCACAAGCAGCATCAAGAATGGTTGACTTTGACGATATTGATATTGGTAAGATATTATTTCATACAGCTTTGCTTTAGAAATCATGAGTCTCGACGTTAATCGTAGTACTATTTGACAGTAATCGTGATTCATGGAAGACGATATTATTTTTCTATCTTATACCACATGTCTTCGAGTACAATATTGGCGATATCAATCTTAGTCAAATGTGATGTCGTTGAATTGCGAAGTGGTAGGACATGGTGTATATGAAGGGAAGTTTTGTATGGAATTGATGCCTCATTGACGAAGTTCGACATAGATGTTTACGACATGGAAGAATGTCGACGTAGTTGAAGAGTGGTATGACCATGTGGTCTTCAATGTTGGATCGGTGTTATTTCTTCAGTTTTTCTTCCTTTTGGTGGAATGTTTATGTCCTCGACGGAGATGGAGACCTTGAAGTCGACATAGATTCCATAATGTTAACCTAGCATCTGGGGCTTTTAACTTCGACTTAATTCTTTGGCCTTGACATTGACTCTCCTACTCTGAATCCTTTGAAAATTATATGGATAATAATACTGCTAACGAGAAGTGGGCCTCTTGCTAAAGATTCCTCCTACCAAACCAATAGCATAATTATGATCCATAACCCAAACCGTGTTGTCTCACATTAGTCTGACTATTCGTATGTACTAGTGGCCAAATTGATTGGGCAGTTTTACCCTATAGGATTCAGACTAACCTCTAATCCACTAGGGTTATTTATTATAGGCGATGTCCCATATTAGTCCGCAAAGCCACACTGTTGGTAGCTAGATTTAACTGGGCAAACTTCCATGTAAATTTGGATTAACTTGCATCCCTATAACTTACTCATACTTCATATGTATGCTAACCATATACATCTATGATCCTACATGTTTAATCGTTGAGGCCATATAAGATAACCCCTCATTATGCCTCTAATTAGGAATTAACTTCCTATTTAATTATTTTTCCTACACTATTCAATTACAAATCCCTTGTTATTCCATGTGTCTTACACACTTTATTTCCTTCCTTATTTCCTCACAATTACTTTAATATATTTCATTAATTAGCCCTACTTAATTGTTTATGACTATTTAAATAATCATAACCCATGTTTCATTCATTTGTCATTCAATGCTTATTTATTTCTAGAGAAATCCTCCCAACTCCTACACCATTTATTTGCGTATTAAATGTTTATTTAACCTTTCTTCCTTTATTCCAATTATTACCATTTATTGCACTTTTTATTTTAATTTTCTAGTTCCTCTTAGCATGAATATTTATACGCATTTTTTTATTAATTATGATTCTTTTTAGGAATTAGCGTGGTTTCATACGTTTATGCATTTACTTTCTGTTATTTCTCTTTCATTTCTCTTTTATATTTCTTGTTACATCTATCCTTAACAAGGATATATCTTCGTGTTCTAATCTGTGAGAACCTTCTGTGTAACGACCCGTAAATTTCGACAATTTAATTTGTTTATTTAATAGGAGTCTTGTAATTTATTTTAGTAGAATCAATAGAGGGGATAAATAAATGTTAAAAATGAAGGCTAAAATAAATTATGTAAATGGTGACTTAAAACCTATTTATAGAAATTGAATAAAATCCAAATGAATTAAGTAGGAAGAGGATTCTTACCTGGATATAAAATTTAATATGAGAAATTTATGAAAATATTAAATTAAGTTAATGCAATAAAAGAGTGTAAACGGTAATCGGAATAAATTAAGGAATCATGTTGATGCAGGTTAATAATTTAGGACTTGAATGAAATTCCAATTCAATAAAATCATTTAAATGTTATGACTTGATTTTTAATGAAATATGGGAAAAAACAAATGTAAGGATTTGATTAATATATATGTTATTTATTCAGGGTATTGAATAAAATTGAGAATCCAATTGTAATTAATGGTAATAATGTTGGTATTAGCTAATAAATTAAATTTCAATGCAATACCCATAAATGAATGGAATGAAATGAATGTATGTAAATGTATACTAGGTTATTTATCAAATAGAAGGAAAGAAAAGTAAATATCGAAGTGATTGATGAATAAATATGCATCGAATAGTAATTGAATGTAAAGTCAATAGTAATTGTATAAAATCAATATAAGATAAGGAATTGCAATAATTGTGGGTTGATAATAAGGTGTGAATGGGAAAGTGATTGTATGGTAAATGAATGGAATTCAAATTTATTGGAGAAATATAATGGGTACTTAGTAATAAATTTAAACGGACTGAAAAATGGAATTTATTTAATTAATAGATATAACGGATAAGGATATACTTATAAATGTGGGATTGAGAGTTTTTACCACAACTATTATGAGTTATATACTTGTTCCTTCAATTAAGTCGGAAATCAATGCAATAAATATAAATTAAATGTTACGATAAATAAATTAAGGTAATAAATGGGAAATAACGTAAATGTTCTTCATAATATGATGATTTGTGAATAAAAAGAATGGAAATAAAGTTTCATTAATATCGTAATTTAATTTACTATAAAAAGGTTAATTGCAATCAAATGAGTTAAATGTTTAAATGGGAATCAAGCTTTATGTATTTATTTGGATTTATTGCAATTAATTTAAAATTTAATACAAAATTTTACATTAATTGGAAATTAAGTTGAAAACGGGAAATATTTATGTGATAATCTTAAATCCAATGGTAAATCCATCTATTTGACAAGAATGAATGGAATACTAAATAATTTATTTAACTAAACGAAATTTTAGGATATTATTTATAATTTGTGAATTTAATGAAATTAAGAATTTACATTGAAGTTTATAAAGTTACCTTCTTTAATTTGACATCTAAACTTGTTGGGATTTTGTAAATGATTAAGAATTTTTAAAAGTGATAAAATGGTTCAATTTTAGAATCTAAGTATAAAATTGGATTTTATTTATTTATTTTGAATTTATTTAATTAATATAAAAATAGCCATTTTGGTCACGGAATCGGATTTCGACGAAACCAGTTTCATCGGATCCGTAACAGTGAATTATTATAGGGTTTTAAGTTTCGTAGCGATCAGACTTGTCGTTTGATCGTACGGACTCGAAACACCCTGAAATCGATTTAATTGAAATCAATTTGAAATCAATTTGGAAATATTGTTTTTAGCATAACTTCTTCATATGATCGAATTTGGACGCGAAACTTTTTCCATCGCGTTCGGAATATTTTAAAACACTTATTTCGATATATGGGTTTACACAATTTCGTTCCGGGGTCAGAACGGGCTTTTTGGGCCACGTTAGTGGCAGCACGTTTGTTTATCGGATCCATCTACTCTATTTCTAACCTACCTATATAAACCAGTTATAAACCCTAGCCTCCATCTATTCTCATTTATTTGTGCATTCATTTCCTCAGCTCCTTTTTTTTCCAATGGCTGCAAACCAAAACCTAGATCCAATTTCAAAATTCAAAAATCAAATCCAAAGTCAAAAATTCAAAATCCTCAGAAAAATCTCAAAAAAATTATATGTCGAAGATCTCAATGATGAACCAACGTCTGCTGTTCGTTTTTCGAGACAGTGACCGGATTGATCAGAAATCGCGGTCAAAGTCGAATTGGGCGTTTTTGATTTCGTCGTCAATCGACGAAATTGAATTATGGGTATTATAGATCTCGTCGAGGGGAGTTGATTGGTGGTTGTTTGGTGGTCTGGTAGTGCTTGGTTTGGCCAGAATTTTCGAATTAGGGTTCGTAACCACGGTATTGGCGGCGGCGGCAACAGTCACCGGAGGCAACGTGGGTGGCCGAGTTGGGTGCGGCCAGAGCAGGGGAGCTCGATGGTGGTGGTATCATGGTGAACGGCGGCCGGAATAGAGGTGGAATCGTGGTCAAAGATGGTGGTCAAACGGCTGAGATGGGTTAGGTATGTGCGCGCATTTTACTGTTCAGGGGGGGAGAGGAACGTGATAGGGTGGCGTGGCAAGTTCTGTAGGGTTAAGTTATTTTGTTTTTTATTTTAATTTAATTTGATTTCAACTCGTTTAATCTTAATAACTCTCGCATACGATATCCGATTCTCACGCGATTTTTTTTGTTAGGATCGTAATAAAATTCTGGATCTGTTGACGTTGGTTTGAACAAATTCTGAGACCGTCGAAATTGAGGGTTTAAATCGGATTTAAATTCGATTTAAATCCCAAAGGTGAGTGTTTTAACCCACTCACAACTTCTAAAATTTCTTGTGTTTGTTGAATTGATTTTAGATATGAGTAGAAATTTATTTATAACTGTTTGACATGTTTTATTCATCATCTCTTTTTAATCGTATTTATTTCATTTAACTGTTAATTAATTTTATTATTGCATATAATTTGACAGTTAATATTTATTTATTTGCATATAAACTGCTAGTTAAACAGTTATTAAATTTATTATTGAATATAAACTGTTAGTTAATACCTGTTATTTATTACCTGTTATATTTTTATATGCTATATATTGATGTTTGTTTAAATTGATGATGATTGAAATAAATTGGTTGATGATTGATACTGGGTGAATGGATGATGTGTTCTATCTTATATAAACTGCAAGTTATCATGCATTTTCATTTCATTCGGGATTGCGGTTTGAAATGATATACAACCGCATTTTTATTTTTAAATTACGGATTGAAATGATAAATATCTGTATCACTTGACCATAGGATAGAAAATTATATACAGGCACCGCGGTATATATATAAAATTATTTTTGAAATGATTTTTTTTCCATGGTTTGGATAGGATACGGTTAATAAATATAAATTTTGATGTTTTATAAAATCTTATTTTATATATACATCTATAGTTAAAGTATTGAATTTAAGCTATGTATGGATTTGTTAAATAAAATAAATAAGTTGAATAATGGAGTTTGATAATTTATATTATATGATTAACTACGGGTTTAAGATATTGTGTGTGTATATATATATATATATAGAGTTTAAATGGTTTAAAACAATTAAGATTGGGAAATAAATTGGAAATTTATTTGGAATGGAGCTTATTTAAAAATTAAACTCCACAAGTTGGTGTAAACTTATTAAACTTGGAATTTTAAGGGTATGATATTTATCACTGGATTTTTATTTAAGTTAAATTAAATGAATAATTCTAGTATAAATAAATGGAAGGAAATAATTAGTGTTAATAAATTTAGTTTATTTTAAATGGTTATGGATTTATCATCTAAACCTTTCAAACTAAATAATAGGAAAATGAATTGTTGGTTTGAAATTCCCAACCGTAGTTTTGAAATTCATTAAATACTCAAAGTTTGAAAATATTGAAATCAAAGTGTTTTATTTAAACTAAAATTGAATCTAAAAGTTATGGGTTTAGACTGAATTTAAAATGAACAAAAATTGTGAAGGCATGGGAATTATTTACTTTTAAAGAAATTTTAAATTCAACTGTTTTATTTTATATACTGTTGAATATCCAAACCATTTAAGTTTTGAAAGTTATGGTTTTAAAACTATGGATTTCGAAGTATTATGTTGAAATTTAAAATTTAAATATTTGGTTTCGAGGTATTATAAAATTTAAAAGTGGTATGATTTTGAAAAGAAATATATTTGAAATAAAATGATATCATATTGATTTGGGTTTTAAAAGAAAATGATATCGTATTTATGGATTTTGAAATGAATAATTTTACTCTGGTTTTAAAGTATAAACTATTTTTAAAAAACCGCGGTGTTATAATAACATTTGGTTGTTTAAAGAGACCGGGATCAGAAGTTGTCATACTCTCTGCCAACTCCGAAAACCACTTTAACAACCGTGTATGCGGTGGAGATTCCAGAATGAAGTAGGTTGGTGGCGGCGTTTCCTGTAAGGTAAATACGTGGACCGAACTCCCGTGAGTTGGCATAAGGTGGCTAAAACAGGAGCGATTGACGGGTTAATAAGGTAGCATCTTTGATCGGACATATCCCTTCGATATTATACTTTGACTTTTGGATTGATTCAGTTGCCACTTTTGATTTCTTTGATTTGGAGGTGTGGCTCGAGCTGGGCGGTAGCTGCACGCTACGCGTTACCACTGACCCGGAAGCGTAATTGGTATATCTACCCTAGCATTGCCTAGTTGTGCCGTGTCACCTACCCTATCGCGCCTTGTACGAGTTTGGATTTCTCCCGTAGCCCGTGTGGTATCCTCCGGTGGCTTCTCGATCAGAAGGGACTATGATATTGGATGGACTACTGGGACTATTACGTGTTAAGGGGAATATTGGGTCATTCCTTAACGCCATTTAAAAGTACGTTTATTTTAATATAGACACTATTATAATAGCGAAATATTACTACATAGTAAATAGTTTAACGGATCCTTAAGAGATGTGAATCCCGAGCATCTCTTGAGTTACTGCACTCATATTTATTTCTGTTAATTTAACTTACATAAAATCTTTTAGTTCTGACTCGAGTGTTTTATCTTTTCAATTCGCTCGGGTCAGTCCGAGCGTTTCAGGATCGTAGACTTTAGATCTGGAGGACGAAGACGGAGATTTCTACTATTATTATTAATTATATTCCACTACACTATTTAATTCCGCTTCATTGATTATGATTGGTATGTGAACTCTGATATTTATTGTATAAAGAAGAATCAAATGTTTGTAAACAGTATATGAACTGTACATTTATTATTATATTTTATCCTTCCGCTGTGAGATTCTATTTTGTTTTTTTCTTTCCCTGTTTTTCCTTATTTACCCCATAACAATCCGCCCTTCCGTATGGTTTGAATTGGCATGTGTGTCGATTTAAAGCGTGCGAAAAGGCGGGACGTTACATCTGGTATCAGAGCTTTGGTTTAGCGATAAACCTTAGCTTTGTGGGGTCGACTCTTTATTAATAGGGTAGTAATACCCTATGGGAGTCACTGAGAGTATATATATGAGAGAGCGTATTTGTTAGTGTTAATAAAAGGGTTTTAATATTGTGTTAATCTGTTCCATTTTGTATTTATAAATTCTGGTTGGTGCATGGGACGCTATGACATCAATAGGGATTTCTAAACACTTAATAGGACAGACCGACATAATATTTGTTTTTAATATAGGTGAATGAAATAACTTTGCCTATTATATTTTCTATATATAAAAATAATTTATAAAGACATATGTTTTGTTGCTATAGATTGGGTGTTAGGTAATGAAAAAATAAATAATAGTTGAAACTAAGTTGAAAATACAATAAATGAAATTTGGAAATTTAGAACTTAAGTTCCGGGGTTTTGAAATTTTTCAAATAAATTTTGGAATACAATAATATTGTTTATAAGTATTTCTGATATAAATATTTAATATAATTTGGAAGAAATTGTTTTAAAGATGATTTTGGAGAAAAAAGTTTTGTACTTTCCTCTCTGTCGCTGGAAAATAATTTCGGTGATGGCGGCCGCATCATCGACTTTCATTTTAGATCTTCGAAGGGGGAAGGCCACTGTAGTAGTTTTACTGCAGATTCATTTTGATAGAAAAATATAAATTTTGAATTGTTGAAAATATAAATATAGATATATAAATTGTAAGAATATATTTATCTATTTTTTTAAAATAATTTGAAATTTAACCCGGTATTAAATTCTTAAATTTCCATTAATTAATTTGTTTCAATTAGTGTAGTGAAATGAAAAGTAAGTAATTAATAATTGAACCCTCTAATTTAGGTAAGAGATTTAATACTAAGTTATAAAGGAAATAAAAAGGAAGTTGAAATTGTAACTTATAAGGCAAAAGGTAAAGATTTATTGAACAATGAATTAATTAAAAGAAATGAGAAACTTGTATAACTTTCAATTACACCCTTAAATAACATATATAACTTACCAAATATTAAAAGTTGAAATGTTTAATAAGCGATTGTAATAGAATATTATACAAGTAGAAATTTGAAATAATGAAAGTATTCAATGAAATCACTATTAAATGAGAATTTAATGCTATAAACTTAAGTTATAATTGAAATTTTACCTAGTAAATATAATTAAAGGTAAGTATGACAAATAGATGATTATAAACTTAAGTTATTAAAGAGTAAATAGATGAGGTCATGCAATTATAAACGAATAATAGTAAGCAGTAAGTGAAAATAAATGAATGTAATATAAATAAAGAGAAATTGTAAATTTAAGAAATAGGGTTGAAGTTATTTCTACATAAGATTGAAAGAAATAAATGAAAATAAAAAGATAAACTATTATATGAATGAAAAGAATCAAACAACAAATGTATGAATGGAATGAATAAGAATAGACTAAATCTATTACTGAAATTGTTGTTTGTCGTGGTTTGTGGTTGTTGGGTAAGGAAACTTTAATTTTGTTGGGATGGATGAATAATCCATTGTGTTTAATCTAAGATTGTTGAGTAAATGATGCACATGATGGTTTATTCTTCATTCCGTACAATTTAAAGGTTTTGAATCCGAACAACTATGTGTTTGTCTGATTGTATGGTTGTTTTGTAATTGTTGTGTATGCTGTTTGTTGAAACTGTTGGTTATTGTATTCATTTGTTGTTAGTGATTGAAACCGCTTAAATATTTCACTTTACATAAATTGTTAACCTTTTAGATTATATCAGTGAAATGCTGGTTATGGAAGCAATTGCTACTGCTTTTGGTTCCATATATTAAGCGTAAAAAAATTGCCCGACAAATAGGTACGTTTTCGGATTACGGTTTATAGCGCTATTTTATATATTTTCCCGTGTAGGGATATATATTATTTTGGAAAATATTTGTGTATATTGTAATATTTATAATATGTTTTCTTCCAAGCCTCTCCGTACAAAGGAGACTCTGCCAAAAATTTCCGTAAATTTTGGACTTAGAAAAATTTGAAAATGTTTACAAACTTTAACAATTTATGTATAAAGGATTTAAATGGGTATAAATTGGTATATTTTATGTTAAATCGTTTTATTTTGTAAACTTATTTGTTTATAAATTTAATTAAGAAAGATATATTGTTTTCTTATTTCATCTTTTCCCTTCTTTTCCTTTTCGGGGACGAAAAGTTTTGAGTGGGGGAGAGTGTAACGACCCGTAAATTTCGATAATTTAATTTGTTTATTTAATAGGAGTCTTGTAATTTGTTTTAGTAGAATCAATAAAGGGGATAAATAAATGTTAAAAATGAAGGCTAAAATAAATTATGTAAATGGTGACTTAAAATCTATTTATAGAAATTGAATAAAATCCAAATGAATTAAGTAGAAAGAGGATTCTTACCTGGATATAAAATTTAATATGAGAAATTTATGAAAATAATAAATTGAGTTAATGCAATAAAAGAGTGTAAATGGTAATCGGAATAAATTAAGGAATCATGTTGATGCAAGTTAATAATTTAGGACTTGAATGAAATTCCAATTCAATAAAATCATTTAAATGTTATGACTTCATTTTCAATGAAATATGGGAAAAACAAATGTAAGGATTTGATTAATATATATGTTATTTATTCAGGGTATTGAATAAAACTGGGAATCGAATAGTAATTAATGGTAATAATGTTGGTATTAGCTAATAAATTAAATTTCAATGCAATACCCATAAATGAATGGAATGAAATGAATGTATGTAAATGTATACTAGGTTATTTATCAAATAGAAGGAAAGAAAAGTAAATATCGAAGTGATTGATGAATAAATATGCATCGAATAGTAATCGAATGTAGAGTCAATAGTAATTGTATAAAATCAAAATAAGATAAGGAATTGCAATAATTGTGGGTTGATAATAAGTTGTGAATGGGAAAGTGATTGTATGGTAAATGAATGGAATTCAAATTTATTGGAGAAATATAATGGGTACTTAGTAATAAATTTAAACAGACTTAAAAATGGAATTCATTTAATTATTAACGGATAAGGATATACTTAAAAATGTGGGATTGAGAGTTTTTACCACAACTATTATGAGTTATATACTTGTTCCTTCAATTAAGTCCGAAATCATTGCAATAAATATAAATTAAATGTTACGATAAATAAATTAAGGCAATAAATGGGAAATAACGTAAATGTTCTTCATAATATGATGATTTGTGAATAAAAAGAATGGAAATAAAGTTTCATTAATATCGGAATTTAATTTACTATAAAAGGTTAATTGCAATCAAATGAGTTAAATGTTTAAATGGGAATCAAGCTTTATGTATTTATTTGGATTTATTGCAATTAATTTAAAATTTAATATAAAATTTTACGTTAATTGGAAAATAAGTTGAAAACGGGAAATATTTATGTGATAATCTTAAATCCAATGGTAAATCCATCTATTTGACAGGAATGAAATGGATTACTAACTAATTTATTTAACTAGATGAAATTTTAGGATATTATTTATAATTTGTGAATTTAATGAAATTAAGAATTTACATTGAAATTTATAAATTTACCTTCTTTAATTTGGCATCTAAACTTGTTGGGATTTTGTAAATGATTAAGTATTTTTAAAAGTGATAAAATGGGTCAATTTTAGAATCTAAGTATAAAATTGGATTTTATTTATTTATTTTGAATTTATTTAATTAATATAAAAATAGCCATTTTGGATACGGACTCGGATTTCGACGAAACCAGTTTCATCGGATCTGTAACAGTGAATTATTATAGGGTTTCAACTTTCGTAGCGATCAGACTTGTCGTTTGATCGTACGGACTCGAAACGCCCTGAAATCAATTTAATTGAAATCAATTTGAAAATATTGTTTTCAGCATAACTTCTTCATACGATCGAATTTGGACGCGTTCCATCGTGTTCAGAATAATTTAAAACACCTATTTTATATATGGGTTTACCTAATTTCGTTCCGGGGTCAGAACGGGCTTTTTGGGCCACGTTAGCGGCAGCACGTTTGTTTATCGGATCCATCTACTCTATTTCTAACCTACCTATATAAACCCAGTTATAAACCCTAGCCTCCATCTATTCTCATTTATTTGTGTGTTCATTTCCTCAGCTCCTCTTTTTCCCCATGGCTGCAAACCAAAACCTAGATCCAATTTCAAAATTCAAAAATCAAATCCAAAGTCAAAACTTCAAAATCCTCAGAAAAGTCTCAAAAAAATTATTTGTCGAAGATCTCAATGATGCGAACCTACATCTGCTGTTCGTTTTTCAAGACAGTGACCGGATTGATCAGAAATCGCGGTCAAAGTCGAATTGGGCGTTTTTTTATTTCGTCGTCAATCGACGAAATTGAATTATGGGTATTATAGAACTCGTCGAGGGGAGTTGATTGGTGGTCTGGAAGTGCTTGGTTTGGCCGGAATTTTCGAATTAGGGTTCGAAACCACGGTATTGGCGGCGGCGGTAACAGTCACCGGAGGCGACGTGGGTGGCCGAGTTGGGTGCGGCCAGAGCAGGGGAGCTCGATGGTGGTGGTATCATGGTGAACGGCGGCCGGAATAGAGGTGAAATCGTGGTCAAAGATGGTGGTCAAACGGATGAGATGGGTTCGGTATGTGTGCGCGTTTTACTGTTCAGGGGGGCGAGGAACGTGATAGGGTGGCGTGGCAAGTTCTGTAGGGTTAAGTTATTTTGTTTTTTATTTTAATTTAATTTGATTTCAACTCGTTTAATCTTAATAACTCTTGCATACGATATCCGATTCTCACGTGATTTTTTTTGTTAGGATCGTAATAAAATTCCGGATCTGTTGACACTGGTTTGAACGAATTCTGAGACCGTCGAAATTTTGGGTTTAAATCGGATTTAAATTCGATTTAAATCCCAAAGGTGAGTGTTTTAACCCACTCACAACTTCTAAAATTTCTTGTGTTTGTTGAATTGATTTTAGATACGAGTAGAAATTTATTTATAACTGTTTGGCATGTTTTATTCATCATCTATGTTAAATCACATTTATTTAATTTAACTGTTAATTAATTTTATTAGTGCATATAATTTGACAGTTAAAATTTATTAATTTGCATATAAACTGCTAATTAAACAGTTATTAAATTTATTATTGAATATAAACTGTTAGTTAATACCTGTTATTTATTACCTGTTATATTTTTATATGCTATATATTGATGTTTGTTTAAATTGATGATGATTGAAATAAATTGGTTGATGATTGATATTGGGTGAATGGATGATGTGTTCTATCTTATATAGACTGCAAGTTATCATGCATTTTCATTTCATTCCGGATTGCGGTTTGAAATGATATACAACCGCATTTTTATTTTTAAACTGCGGATTGAAATGATAAATATCCGTATCACTTGACCATAGGATAGGAAAATTATATACAGGCACCGCGGTATATATATAAAATTATTTTTGAAATGATTTTTTTTCCATGGTTTGGATAGGATACGGTTAATAAATATAAATTTTGATGTTTTATAAAATCTTATCTTATATATACATCTATAGTTAAAGTATTGAATTTAAGCAATGTATGGATTTGTTAAATAAAATAAATAAGTTGAATAATGGAGTTTGATAATTTATATTATATGATTAACTATGGGTTTAAGATATTGTGTATATATATATATAGAGTTTAAATGGTTCAAAGCAATTAAGATTGGGAAATAAATTGGAAATTTATTTGGAATGGAGCTTATTTAAAAATTAAACTCCACAAGTTGGTATAAACTTATTAAACTTGGAATTTTAAGGGTATGATATTTATCACTGGATTTTTATTTAAGTTAAATTAAATGAATAATTCTAGTATAAATAAATGGAAGGAAATAATTAGTGTTAATAAATTTAGTTTATTTTAAATGGTTATGGATTTATCATCTAAACCTTTCAAACTAAATAATAGGAAAATGAATTGTTGGTTTGAAATTCCCAACCGTAGTTTTGAAATTCATTAAATACTCAAAGTTTGAAAATATTGAAATCAAAGTGTTTTATTTAAACTGAAATTGAATCTAAAAGTTATGGGTTTAGACTGAATTTAAAATGAACAAAATTGTGAAGGCATGGGAATTATTTACTTTTAAAGAAATTTTAAATTCAACTGTTTTATTTTATATACTATTGAATATCCAAACCATTTAAGTTTTGAAAGTTATGGTTTTAAAACTATGGATTTCGAAGTATTATGTTGAAATTTAAAATTTAAATATTTGGTTTCGAGGTATTATAAAATTTAAAAGTGGTACGATTTTGAAAAGAAATATATTTGAAATAAAATGATATCATATTGATTTGGGTTTTAAAAGAAAATGATATCGTATTTATGGGTTTTGAAATGAATAATTTTACTCTGGTTTTAAAGTATAAACTATTTTTAAAAGACTGCGGTGTTATAATAACGTTTGGTTGTTTAAAGAGACCGGGATCAGAAGTTGTCATACTCTCTGCCAACTCCGAAAACCACTTTAACAACCGTGTACGCGGTGGAGATTCCAGAATGAAGTAGGTTGGTGGCGGTGTTTCCTGTAAGGTAAATACGTGGACTCAACTCCCGTGAGTTGGCATAAGGTGGCTAAAACAGGAGCGATTGACGGGTTAATAAGGTAGCATCTTTGATCGGACACATCCCTTCGATATTATACTTTGACTTTTGGATTGATTCGGTGGCCACTTTTGATTTTGTTTGATTTGGGGGTGTGGCTCGAGCTGGGCGGTAGCTGCGCGCTACGCGTTACCACCGACCCGGAAGCGTAATTGGTATATCTACCCTGGCATTGCCTAGTTGTGCCGTGTCACCTACCCTATCGCGCCTTGTACGAGTTTGGATTTCTCCCGTAGCCCGTGTGGTATCCTCTGGTGGCTTCCCGATCAGGAGGGACTATGATATTGGATGGACTACTGGGAGTATTACGTGTTAAGGGGAATATTAGGTCATTCCTTAACGCTATTTAAAAGTATGTTTATTTTACTATAGACACTATTATAATAGCGAAATATTACTACATAGTAAATAGTTTAACGGATCCTTAAGGGATGTGAATCCCGAGCATCTCTTGAGTTACTGCACTCATATTTATTTCTGTTAATTTAACTTACATAAGATCTTTTAGTTCTGACTCGAGTGTTTTGTCTTTTCAATTCGCTCGGGTCAGTCCGAGCTTTTCAGGATCGTAGACTTTAGATCTGGAGGACGAAGACGGAAATTTCTACTACTATTACTAATTATATTCCACTACACTATTTAATTTTGCTGCATTGATTATGATTGGTATGTAAACTCTGATATTTATTGTATAAAGAAGAATCAAATGTTTGTAAACAGTATATGAACTGTACATTTATTATTATATTTTATCCTTCCACTGTGAGATTCTATTTTGTTTTTTTCTTTCCCTGTTTTTCCTTATTTACCCCACAACAATCCGCCCTTCTGTATGGTTTGAATTGGCATGTGTGTCGATTTAAAGCGTGCGAAAAGGCGGGACGTTACATCTGGTATCAGAGCTTTGGTTTAGCGATAAACCTTAGCTTTGTGGGGTCTGACTCTTTATTAATAGGGTAGTAATAACCTATGGGAGTCACTGAGAGTATATATATGAGAGAGCGTATTTGTTAGTGTTAATAAAAGGGTTTTAATATTGTGTTAATCTGTTCCATTTTGTATTTATAAATTCTGGTTGGTGCATGGGACGCTATGACATCAATAGGGATTTCTAAACGCTTAATAGGACAGACCGACATAATATTTGTTTTTAATATAGGTGAATGAAATAACTTTGCCTATTATATTTTCTATATATAAAAATAATTTATAAAGACATATGTTTTGTTGCTATAGATTGGGTGTTAGGTAATGAAAAAACAAATAATAGTTGAAACTAAGTTGAAAATAAAATAAATGAAATTTGGAAATTTAGAACTTAAGTTCTGGGGTTTTGAAAATTTTCAAATAAATTTTGGAATACAATAATATTGTTTATAAGTATTTCTGATATAAATATTTAATATAATTTGGAAGAAATTGTTTTAAAGATGATTTTGGAGAAAAAAGTTTTGTACTTTCCTCTCTGTCGTTGGAAAATAATTTCGGTGATGGCGGCCGCATCATCGACTTTCATTTTAGATCTTCGAAGGGGGAAGGCCACTGTAGTAGTTTTACTGCAGATTCGTTTTGATAGAAAAATATAAATTTTGAATTGTTGAAAATATAAATATAGATATATAAGTTGTAAGAATATATTTATCTATTGTTTTAAAATAATTTGAAATTTAACCCGGTATTAAATTCTTAAATTTCCATTAATTAATTTGTTTCAATTAGTGTAGTGAAATGAAAAGTAAGTAATTAATAATTGAAACCTCTAATTTAGGTAAGAGATTTAATACTAAGTTATAAAGGAAATAAAAAGGAAGTTGAAATTGTAACTTATAAGGAAAAGGTAAAGATTTATTGAACAATGAATTAATTAAAAGAAATGAGAAACTTGTATAACTTTCAATTACACCCTTAAATAACATATATAACTTACCAAATATTAAAAGTTGAAATGTTTAATAAGAGATTGTAATAGAATATTATACAAGTAGAAATTTGAAATAATGAAAGTATTCAATGAAATCGCTATTAAATGAGAATTTAATGCTATAAACTTAAGTTATAATTGAAATTTTACCAAGTAAATATAATTAAAGGTAAGTATGACAAATAGATGATTATAAACTTAAGTTATTAAAGAGTAAATAGATGAGGTCATGCAATTATAAATGAATAATAGTAAGCAGTAAGTGAAAATAAATGAATGTAATATAAATAAAGAGAAATTGTAAATTTAAGAAATAGGGTTGAAGTTATTTCTACATAAAATTGAAAGAAATAAATGAAAATAAAAAGATAAACTGTTATATGAATGAAAAGAATCAAACAACAAATGTATGAATGGAATGAATAAGAATAGACTAAATCTATTGCTGAAATTGTTGTTTGTCGTGGTTTGTGGTTGTTGGGTAAGGAAACTTTAATTTTGTTGGGGTGGATGAATAATCCATTGTGTTTAATCTAAGATTGTTGAGTAAACGATGCACATGATGGTTTATTCTTCATTCCGTACAATTTAAAAGTTTTGAATCCGAACAACTATGTGTTTGTCTGATTGTATGGTTGTTTTGTATTTGTTGTGTATGCTGTTTGTTGAAATTGTTGGTTGTTGTATTCATTTGTTGTTAGTGTTTGAAACCGCTTAAATATTTCACTTTACATAAATTGTTAACCTTTTAGATTATATAAGTGAAATGCAGGTTATGGAAGCAATTGCTACTGCTTTTGGTTCCATAAATTAAGCGTAAAAAAATTGCCCGACAAATAGGTACGTTTTCGGATTACGGTTTATAGCGCTATTTTATATATTTTCCCGTGTAGGGATATATATTATTTTGGAAAATATTTGTGTATATTGTAATATTTATATTATGTTTTCTTCCAAGCCTCTCCGTACAAAGGAGACTCTGCCAAAAATTTCCGTAAATTTCGGACTTAGAAAAATTTGAAAATGTTTACAAACTTTAACAATTTATGTATAAAGGATTTAAATGGGTATAAATTGGTATATTTTATGTTAAATTGTTTTATTTTGTAAACTTATTTGTTTATAAATTTAATTAAGAAAGATATATTGTTTTCTTATTTCTTCTTTTCCCATCTTTTCCTTTTCGGGGACGAAAAGTTTTGAGTGGGGGAGAGTGTAACGACCCGTAAATTTCGATAATTTAATTTGTTTATTTAATAGGAGTCTTGTAATTTATTTTAGTAGAATCTATAAAGGGGATAAATAAATGTTAAAAATGAAGGCTAAAATAAATTATGTAAATGGTGACTTAAAACCTATTTATAGAAATTGAATAAAATCCAAATGAATTATGTAGAAAGAGGATTCTTACCTGGATATAAAATTTAATATGAGAAATTTATGAAAATAATAAATTGAGTTAATGCAATAAAAGAGTGTAAATGGTAATCGGAATAAATTAAGGAATCATGTTGATGCAAGTTAATAATTTAGGACTTGAATGAAATTCCAATTCAATAAAATCATTTAAATGTTATGACTTGATTTTTAATGAAATATGGGAAAAACAAATGTAAGGATTTGATTAATATATATGTTATTTATTCAGGGTATTGAATAAAATTGGAAATCCAATTGCAATTAATGGTAATAATGTTGGTATTAGCTAATAAATTAAATTTCAATGCAATACCCATAAATGAATGGAATGAAATGAATGCATGTAAATGTATACTAGGTTATTTATCAAATAGAAGGAAAGAAAAGTAAATATCGAAGTGATTGATGAATAAATATGCATCGAATAGTAGTTGAATGTAAAGTCAATAGTAATTGTATAAAATCAATATAAGATAAGGAATTGCAATAATTGTGGGTTGATAATAAGTTGTGAATGGGAAAGTGATTGTATGGTAAATGAATGGAATTCAAATTTATTAGAGAAATATAATGGGTACTTAGTAATAAATTTAAACGAAGTTAAAAATGAAATTCATTTAATTAATAGATATAACGGATAAGGATATACTTATAAATGTGGGATTGAGAAGTTTTACCACAACTATTATGAGTTATATACTTGTTCCTTCAATTAAGTCAGAAATCATTGCAATAAATATAAATTAAATGTTACGATAAATAAATTAAGGTAATAAATGGGAAATAACGTAAATGTTCTTCATAATATGATGATTTGTGAATAAAAAGAATGGAAATAAAGTTTCATTAATATCGGAATTTAATTTACTATAAAAAGGTTAATTGCAATCAAATGAGTTAAATGTTTAAACAGGAATCAAGCTTTATGTATTTATTTGGATTTGTTGCAATTAATTTGAAATTTAATATAAAATTTTACGTTAATTGGAAAATAAGTTGAAAACGGGAAATATTTATGTGATAATCTTAAATCAAATGGTAAATCCATCTATTTGACAGGAATGAATGGAATACTAAATAATTTATTTAACTAAATGAAATTTTAGGATATTATTTATAATTTGTGAATTTAATGAAATAAAGAATTTACATTGAAATTTATAAATTTACCTTCTTTAATTTGACATCTAAACTTGTTGGGATTTTGTAAATGATTAAGTATTTTTAAAAGTGATAAAATGGGTCAATTTTAGAATCTAAGTATAAAATTGTATTTTATTTATTTAATTAATATAAAAATAGCCATTTTGGTAACGGACTCGGATTTCAACGAAACCAGTTTCACCGGATCTGTAACAGTGAATTATTATAGGGTTTCAACTTTCGTAGCGATCAGACTTGTCGTTTGATTGTACGGACTCGAAACGCCCTGAAATCGATTTAACTGAAATCAATTTGGAAATATTGTTTTCAGCATAACTTCTTCATACGATCGAATCTGGACGCGTTCCATTATGTTCAGAATATTTTAAAACACCTATTTCGATATATGGGTTTACCCAATTTCGTTCCGGGGTCAGAACGGGTTTTTTGGGCCACGTTAGCGGTAGTACGTTTGTTTATCGGATCCATCTACTCTATTTCTAACCTACCTATATAAACCCAGTTATAAACCCTAGCCTCCATCTATTCTCATTTATTTGTGTGTTCATTTCCTCAGCTCCTCTTTTTCCCCATGGCTGCAAACCAAAACCTAGATCCAATTTCAAAATTCAAAAATCAAATTCAAAGTCAAAAATTCAAAATCCTCAGAAAAATCTCAAAAAAATTATATGTCGAAGATCTCAATGATGCGAACCTACGTCTGCTGTTCGTTTTTCTTGACAGTGACCGGATTGATCAGAAATCGCGGTCAAAGTCAAATTGGGCGTTTTTGATTTCGTTGTCAATCGACGAAATTGAATTATGGGTATTATAGATCTCGTCGAGGGGAGTGATTGGTGGTTGTTTGGTGGTCTGGAAGTGCTTGGTTTGGCCGGAATTTTCGAATTAGGGTTCGAAACCACGGTATTGGCGGCGGCGGCAACAGTCACCGGAGGCGACGTGGGTGGCCGAGTTGGGTGCGGCCAGAGCAGGGGAGCTCGATGGTGGTGGTATCATGGTGAACGGCGGCCGGAATAGAGGTGGAATCGTGGTTAAAGATGGTGGTCAAACGGCTGAGATGGGTTCGGTATGTGCGCGCGTTTTACTGTTCAGGGTGGGAGAGGAACGTGATAGGGTGGCGTGGCAAGTTCTGTAGGGTTAAGTTATTTTTTTTATTTTAATTTAATTTGATTTTAACTCGTTTAATCTTAATAACTCTCGCATACGATATCCGATTCTCACATGATTTTTTCTGTCAGGATCGTAATAAAATTCCGGATCTGTTGACGCTGGTTTGAACGAATTTTGAGACCGTCGAAACTTTGGGTTTAAATCGGATTTAAATTCGATTTAGATCCCAAAGGTGAGTGTTTTAACCCACTCACAACTTCTAAAATTTCTTGTGTTTGTTGAATTGATTTTAGATATGAGTAGAAATTTATTTATAACTGTTTGGCATGTTTTATTCATCATCTCTGTTAAATCGCATTTATTTAATTTAACTGTTAAGTAATTTTATTATTGCATATAATTTGACAGTTAAAATTTATTAATTTGCATATAAACTGCTAGTTAAACAGTTATTAAATTTATTATTGAATATAAACTGTTAGTTAGTACCTGTTATTTATTACCTGTTATATTTTTATATGCTATATATTGATGTTTGTTTAAATTAATGATGATTGAAATAAGGTTGATGATTGATATTGGGTGAATGGATGATGTGTTCTATCTTATATAAACTGCAAGTTATCATGCATTTTCATTTCATTCCGGATTGCGGTTTGAAATGATATACAACCACATTTTTATTTTTAAATTACGGATTGAAATGATAAATATCCGTATCACTTGACCATAGGATAGGAAAATTATATATAGGCACCGCGGTATATATATAAAATTATTTTTGAAATGATTTTTTTTCCATGGTTTGGATAGGATGCGCTTAATAAATATAAATTTTGATGCTTTATAAAATCTTATTTTATATATACATCTGCAGTTAAAATATTGAATTTAAGCTATGTATGGATTTGTTAAATAAAATAAATAAGTTGAATAATGGAGTTTGATAATTTATATCATATGATTAACTACGAGTTTAAGATATTGTGTGTATATATATATAGAGAGAGTTTAAATGGTTCAAAGCAATTAAGATTGGGAAATAAATTGGAAATTTATTTGGAATGGAGCTTATTTAAAAATTAAACTCCACAAGTTGGTGTAAACTTATTAAACTTGGAATTTTAAGCGTATGATATTTATCACTGGATTTTTATTTAAGTTAAATTAAATGAATAATTCTAGTATAAATAAATGGAAGGAAATAATTAGTGTTAATAAATTTAGTTTATTTTAAATGGTTATGGATTTATCATCTAAACCTTTCAAACTAAATAATAGGAAAATGAATTGTTGGTTTGAAATTCCCAACCGTAGTTTTGAAATTCACTAAATACTCAAAGTTTGAAAATATTGAAATTAAAGTGTTTTATTCAAACTGAAAATGAATCTAAAAGTTATGGGTTTAGACTGAATTTAAAATGAAAAAAAATTGTGAAGGCATGGGAATTATTTACTTTTAAAGAAATTTTAAATTCAACTATTTTATTTTATATACTGTTGAATATCCAAACCATTTAAGTTTTGAAAGTTATGGTTTTAAAACTATGGATTTCGAAGTATTATGTTGAAAGTTAAAATTTAAATATTTGGTTCGAGGTATTATAAAATTTAAAAGTGGTATGATTTTGAAAAGAAATATATTTGAAATAAAATGATATCATATTGATTTGGGTTTTAAAAGAAAATGATATCGTATTTATGGGTTTTGAAATGAATAATTTTATTCTGGTTTTAAAGTATAAACTATTTTTAAAAGACCGTGGTGTTATAATAATGTTTGGTTGTTAAAGAGACCGGGATCGGAAGTTGTCATACTCTCTGCCAACTCTGAAAACCACTTTAACAACCGTGTACGCGGTGGTGATTCCAGAATGAAGTAGGTCGGTGACGGCGTTTCCTGTAAAGTAAATATGTGGACCCAACTCCCATGAGTTGGCATAAGGTGGCTAAAACAGGAGCGATTGACGGGTTAATAAGGTAGCGCCTTTGATCGGACACATCCCTTCGATATTATACTTTGACTTTTGGATTGATTCGGTGGCCACTTTTGATTTCTTTGATTTGGGGGTGTGGCTTGAGGTGGGCGGTAGCTGCGCGCTACGCGTTACCACCGACCCGGAAGCGTAATTGGTATATCTACCCTGGCATTGCCTAGTTGTGCCGTGTCACCTACCCTATCGCGCCTTGTACGAGTTTGGATTTCTCCCGTAGCCCGTGTGGTATCCTCTGGTGGCTTCCCGATCAGGAGGGACTAAGATATTGGATGGACTACTGGGACTATTACGTATTAAGGGGAATATTGGGTCACTCCTTAACGCTATTTAAAAGTATGTTTATTTTACTATAGACACTATTATAATAGCGAAATATTACTACATAGTAAATAGTTTAACGGATCCTTAAGGGATGTGAATCCCGAACATCTCTTGAGTTACTGCACTCATATTTATTTCTGTTAATTTAACTTACATAAGATCTTTTAGTTCTGACTCGAGTGTTTATTCTTCTCAATTCGCTCGGGTCAGTCCGAGCGTTTTAGGATCGAAGACTTTAGATCTGGAGGACGAAGACGAAGATTTCTACTATTATTATTAATTATATTCCACTACACTATTTAATTCCGCTGCATTGATTATGATTGGTATGTGAACTCTGATATTTATTGTATAAAGAAGAATCAAATGTTTGTAAACAGTATATGAACTATACATTTATTATTATATTTTATCCTTCCGCTGTGAGATTCTGTTTTGTTTTTTTCTTTCCCTGTTTTTTCTTATTTACCCCATAACAATCCGCCCTTCCGTGTGGTTTGAATTGGCACGTGTGTCGATTTAAAGCGTGCGAAAAGGCGGGACGTTACATTCTATTTTTAAGAATGTGTCCCATTATATTTTCATAAATTTACTTAAATAGGTGGTCTACATAGTTTGAAACTATAAGGAATAATTAAATTCTCCTTTTGTTTTGAAAAAGACAGTATAAGCTCCGGAGTGTAATTCCGTACCTTACACATCTCTTTTTTCTTCTTTCTAGTTATATTCCTTTTCAAATCAAATACTGCACATTTCAATAGGTAAATCGGTGAAATTTAAACGGAATACATACTCAACGGATTAGAATACATAATTTTTCACATTTCAATGAAATTGGAAAACTTAGCACATATTAACACCCTTTAATACAAATATTGGTCTGAAATGAATTCTATAATAAACCAACTGGTAGATCTGAAATAATTCCACATTCAATTCATATTCAACTACCAACAACTTAGGACAAATTTATATATCTGGGTGCAGTCAACAATTCTATTCAATCATCTCTAATTTATAGAATATATAGGCGGTGTTATATACATAGAATTTTAAGCCTACAACTCTAGATCTTTTAGTTAGGCATAATAATCAAACAACATTCAATGAGATAAATTATCATGTTATAAATAATTTTACATAAATTTCCCGCTCACTGTTTTAGGCTTCCCAAACTTCCAGATTTGAATCTGATTCTTTTGATTCACTGATTTTCCTTTTCATTTTAAGGTGTAGGTATAAAAACGAATATATATCAGATTAGAATCATAGATCTAGGAAGAGAATTGGGATTTAAGGGAAAATATAGATTTATTAGTTTGATATTTTTCGTGTTATTGCTCAATGCTAATTCGTACGTTCCTCTCTTCTTATTCTTTTTCTTATTTTCTGATCTTCTCTAATGTAACGTCTCGATTTTATCGAGATCCGAAGGTCGGCATTCTTACGTCCACTGTATCAAATGCCACATAATCGAATGCCCAAAAACCGAATTGTTAGGGTTAAAAAGAAGAGGTAGAAGAAAAAGATAGAAGAAGTAAGAAAACAGAACAGAAACAATATCAGAATCTCACATATTGCAGCGAAACAACATATAATAGATAAATGAATAATCTTTAAATCAAAGAACTATCTCACTTATTACATTTCATTATCATCATCATCAGAGTATACAACAAAAATATACAATACAACAAACAATGGACAGTTATACAAACATGTCCCTATAAGTGAATTTACAACGGAAAGATAATATCATATACAAGTAATACGTCTCGCCATCCAGCTCGCCACTTGAGCTCCATAGCACTTCTGAATCCAGAACGACCTGATAACCTGACTCTAGGCTGCCCGTGTGGAAAATTATGGGCAACCAGAGTTTAGGAAGAGAACAATAAACTCCAGGTCAGTCATAGGACATGTGTGAGAACTCAAAATAGTTATTTATCTTTTAAAACAACAACAACAACAAGGGAAGTGAGAAATATCCGCAATGCTTTTGGAAAATGAAACTACCATAAGGCCTCCCCGTACACACACAATGCAAACACAGAATTGGAGGAGATTTCTCCTTATGATAGTCAAAGATGCTTACTACGCAAAAAAAAAATCATTTTTGATATTATTATTAGTGCATAGTGTAGAAAGCATTTCGAAAATAGAATATAAATCTTAGCCAGCATAGACATTCCAAACTATGCCTACTATAGCTGCCATCCAAAAAATGGGGCACCACCATAAGTGAATGGCAGGTAATACAACTAAAACCGTACAAGGCTCGTATTGTTTCTTTGGATTTTCCAACAAATGGTCAGGCTAAGGAACTTCCTACTGCCACATGGGATCGCCTCTAGCGGGACGTCCCGAGAACCTAACCGGATCTCTGCCAACACAAGGCCGGGTTACCTCTGTAACTAGGTAACTACTACTCGAGTATGCCTCTCCCCGGTCCTTTGGGACCTTTATCCGAGGGCCCTCGATCACCAAGCAACAACCACACATAAAAATGAGATTGGAGCAACCACGTAGGTTAAGCATCAGGGCTCCATACCTAACACCACCCTTTTCCAGAAGGAAATGACATACCCTAAAGGGAGCGACCCTCATAACCTTGCCGCATATTCCTGTTTTGATCATTTCCGGGGTGTGAGGTCTGACGAAGTCTCGTCCACAAAGCTACGCTTTTTCACAAAGCCACGTTTTGATCAACAAATGATCAATAAATAATCATCACACAGCAACACTCAGCATGCCATATTACCAAATTGGGAGTATATCGCTGATAACCTTCAACTACAAAACCTCTGAACTCGTACATTTCAGAGAAGGGTGTTAACTAAGAGAATACATTCTCCGTCACCAACAGAAATGTATTTGAAAGAATCTGCTTTATATCTCAAAATGTAATGTCAGACACGTAACCATACAAGTCTGTTCCGGGTTCGAACAGAACCGAAGGCACTTCAAAAGAAGCCCTTGCAATCCGGGTATTCACAATCCCGATCGAATTTCCCATCACAAAGGAAATCTCCATACCATAGCTAACGGTGGAGAGACAATCGATAAGTCATCCTATCGTTTTCACAAATACCCGGTCTCCAACACCGGTCTTCAATGCTATCCATTACGTCGTATCACTATTCGGAATGGGTAATCCGAATAACGAGCGCAATAATTTAAAAATAAGTGTAGCATTCAATTTCAACCAACTCACAACAAATAGCCATTTAAGGGTCAACATTGATAGTCGGTTATGTAACTATCAATCAATATTCACAACATCGCCCGATTTCAAATAATTTCCCAAATTATTTATTTTCAAAAATATCTTTACGAGATATAATTTCCACACTTCAACCATTTGAAAACAAATTTCAAATCACTTTTCACCTTTACAACTTTCATTAAAAATGGTTCATTTAAACCAATCAAATAAATCCTTACCGATTTATTAAATTTACTTCCAATTCCGTAAATTTATTTCCACACTTTTAAAAATAAATCAATGTTTATTTTTAAAACAAAATTCCCTTATAAATTTCCATTGTGAATTTACATTTTCAAATATCCACTGATATGCGATTTTCAAATCGATTTCAAATATTCACTTTCTATTTATCTTTAAAAGATATAATCTCAAAACATTCACTTCATATTGGAAAACATTTCCATACTTATTCAATAATAAGTAATTCACAAATCCATTTAATTTCAACATTTGGAAAATATTTAATATACTTAAATCCAAATTAAGTATATATTTTAATCTTTAAGGAAAACTTCTCTTAAACACATTTATTTGAATCAAAACGAATGTTGCATAAAACATCGTTACGACAACCCAAAATCGCTGGTATAGGGATTCGAAATTAAAATAGATATATAAATCCCAATACTATATAAAACATTTCCTTTCGAAAATCATTTACTTTAACAACGGTGTATAGTCCACCATTTCCTTCTATTTCTCGAAACGTCTATTTCAACAATGAATGTTGAAATCTATGGTTTCGATTCTTAATACATTTTAAAACATTTTTGAATCGTTTTAATTCTATTTAAAATATCACTTTCCCAAAACATTTCTTTAATATATTATTCACCGTCCAAAATCGTGAATATACTTCCTTTACCAAATTCAATTTCTACATATTTTATTTAAAGGATTATCCACTGTCCCAAAATCGTGGATATATCTCCTTTAATAAGCTATAATAATTAAACTTGTTAAAATAAGTCAATTTCGGATTTATAAAACAATGTTTATAAATTCCATTTATGCTTTATAACAACTTCAACTTATAAAATCACTTTATTAACAAATTCTATCCATATTCCATTTACACACCAAAATCCAATTTATAAGTTAATTACTTATAAATCTTTTATTTTGCAAAAATCCATTCATTTTATAACTTCACAATTTATAAAATCTACAGATTTCATTCACTTATGAAATCCATTTATACTTCATTTTAACACTTATAAAAACTCGTTTTATAATTCCAATATTTTAATTTATAAATATCAATTTTATAAATCTTTTATATAAATCATTTATAATAATTCAAAAATCCCAATTTAAACCATTTTATATATTAATCAACTACTTATTCAAAAATCACATTTTGGTTATATTTCACAAAAATCATAATTTTTATAACATAAAAATTTCAACATTTATTTATTTAAAATGAATCAATTCCAAAATTAAATTTTATTATGAATTCTCAACTTAAATTTTCAAAATCAAATTTTATTTATTTTCGGCATCTAACGATACCAAAAATATATTCGGCTAAAATTTAGCCTTTAACGATTTCAATCACAAAGATAATCACGCAGATTATAAATAGATCAACACACAACATTGAAACTAATTCAATCATTTGAGTAATCCAGTTGGATCCCTCCAACCTGTTTCCCTGCATCCAAAGATGTTAGCACAATACCAATTCCGCTTCAAGACGGAATATAGCGGTATATGGGATTTAAAAAATACTCCGCTATTATGTGGCGCAATATGGTCTCATCCGCTATATAATGCGGGAAATCAACTCCAAATACATATATAATACCAATTCCATACAGGTTGGAATTATCGCGGTATATGTGTTTAATAAATAACATCCGCTTAATATACGTCGTATAGGGTCTATTTCAACACAACAGATAATAACTATCATCCAATCAAACAATCAAGCAATTTTTAAATCTAACTATTTAAAATTTAAATCGAAACAATTCGATTGAGTGAGAAGTTCTCACCTTGAGTTTCCGATAACAGCTGTAGCGTTTTATTTCGAATAAAATTAAATGTGCGTTTAATTTTACCCGAAATTATCACTAGCTCCAAACGACTCCAAACCAGCTCCATTGCGTAGTGCTTGACAAAACGATTGCAATGCAATTCGTTTCGTAATTTTTTGACCTCGTATGACAATGTTATACACTTTTAAAGTTTATACAATTTAATATATAAATTAATTTCCATTTTTTTCTTTTTAATTTTATAACCCTACCCATCCTCGGCCGTTGATTCCCTTAGCTCAAAATCCAGGCCGCTGAAAACATCTTCTTCCCAAACGTGAATATCATGTATGCCCTTAAACCCAAGCCGCCGTGCTTCATCAAATTTTCGCACCACCCTCTTCGACTTCCATGACGATCAAGCACTTCCACTTCAAAGCCTTCGCCACCCTCTACCATCGGCTGCAACCCTTGCGAGCTCGGCCATCTCGTCAGTGTGCAAAATGTCCTCGAACGAGCGCGTTTCAAATGGGAATTGCCATCGCTCTATAGCTCAGAAAACGATCACGACCGTTGAACACGAAGGGCTCGTGATGATCTACAAGATTGTAGTTGATAACTTTCTCTAATTTTTGATGGATTTGAAAATAATTGAGGAAGAATTTAGGAGTTTTTTGGCCATTAATTCGAAAGCGACAACTGAAGCTCAGCTCTAGGGTTTTGCCAATTGAAGATAGTGAAGGGTTCTTTTATAGAAAATTTTGCCAAAAAACACTATTCACTCGATTTTCCGAACTCCAAATCTTATGCGGTGACCGGCGTTTATAGGGTTTAACCCACGTTCCGGACACAATGGAATAGTTTTCGAAGGCTAATTCGATCATCTATGCGAGTTACAGATATAAACAATCGATTTTAAATTAAATAGGTTAAACTAATTTCTTTGCGTTTTAGCTTGCCCCGAACAAACCGTAAATCCGATTGACACGAAATTTGAAATCATACAATAATATAATATTACGGACCCGATGACACTAGTTTCGTCTAAATCCGAGACTGTTTGAAAAATGGCTATTTTGACACGTCAATTAAATATTAAAAATATTCAATTTTCACAAATTAACTTTTAATTACATTTTAAAAGTTCGATAACATCTTTCTAACTCCAATATGATTTAACATAACTTTATAAATCATTTTCAATCATATTAAACCCAATTTCCAATTATTTCTGTAATTTCAATATTAAATTATCGATTTAATTATGCAATTAAATCCAGATATTCGAAATAAAATTTATTTGACTTACAAATTCTACTTGTTAATATTTAAATTCAATTTAAATATACGAATTTTAATTAATAGAAATTCTGGGTCGTTACAAACTTGCCCTTTAAAAGAATTTCGTCCTCGAAATTACCAAGTAAGAAAAAGTTTTGAAATCCATTAACTTTTCAAAACAACCCGTTCAAATTTGATTTACAAATCTCTTAAGCGTTTAACTTTTCTAAAATCCATAGTTAAACCTCTTACAATAACTTTACTAAGTTTTCAAATCCATATATAGTTATCTTTTTAAAATCAACTATATCGTTTAACTTTTAACTTCAAATCAGAACTTAGTTTTCACACAAAAAATTTTTTTCCAAAATTCCCGAAAATTTTCTAACGCCTTAAATTTTCAGAAAATTTCGCCATAACCTCCTTTGCATGGAGAAGCTTTTACAATATCACAATAGATATAAATATATATACATCAACCCACACGATCGGAAAACATAAAAACAGTGCATATTTCCTATTTTTATTGCGTAGGCGTACCTTTTTTAGCATTTTTAAGCAAAGCAATTATTTATTTAGCATTTTGTGCAACCAAATCCCGCTAACGGTAGCCTCGGTACCTGTACTTACTCAATATAAACACGTAAGTGACATATATAAGAAGTTATTAACATTTTACTCCTTTAAATAACTACAACCTATGCATATTAAAAGAAATCATACTAAACAAGGTTTATAAACAACTTGTATGATTTCGACATTACTTGTAATTGTTTACAACCAATCCATATACAACGACATTCAATTATTCATTTTCAATTAGTTTACATTCACTAATTTATATTCACATTCGTTCACTTTCAATTCAAATCAATTTCCATTCAATTAAACTTACTTAACTTCCAATTTGAATTTAATTGCTTTAGCTTTCAATTTTTTTTTCATTCAATTGCATATGAACTTCTATTCAATCAATTAACAATAATCTAACAACCAATGTATATCCAACACAACCAAATTTATTCACTTTACATTCGACATTCATATTCACTTTGTTTACCTTCAATTTGGTTCAACACTTTTAATTCCAATTGGTTTAATATTAAATTGGCTCCCATCCAATTATTCAATCTCCAATTTATTAGCTTTATGAATTAACACTTATATCCATTATTTCATATTAATTCATTACATTTGATTGATTAATATTCAATTCATTAGTTCAATTACTAATTTATTTTACAAATAAAGTTGAATCTCCTTTATATAATTCAAGTTCATATCCATTTAATTCACTTCATTATTTTACTTCGATACCAAAATCAACTTTATTCAGCATCACTTAAGTCATATTACTTTTAAACATCATTTGTTTAACTTAACTTAAATTCCCATTTCAACAACATACCTAATCCAGTTAAAATCCAATTCAAATTCCAACTCCAAAGTAAATTCTATTTAACTTTTACCAAAGTCAATCTTATCACTTATTCAGATTCATACCTCGTTTTACTTAACAAAGTTGTTTAACCATTTTGATAATTGGTTTTACTTACATCTTCACATTTAATAAGTTATACAACTTATTATTCTACTTCCAAATCTGATTTAATTTATTTAACTTCCTTTAGCTAAATTTCACATCATATATTTTATCATACTAATTCAAATTTGTTTCAACTTTACCAAAGTTAAATCTTTATTATCTCATATTATAATGTCAAAACTTGATAACTTATATTCATCAATTTCAACTTGGATTTTTAATTTCAAATCTGTTTATCACAACAAAATTCAATTTCAATTTACTATGGTAGCAAATCCATCACACAGAAACTCGAAAATTATACTGATAATGTCGCAATCATCACCCTTATTATTCCCCAACAACAATAGTGAATCCAATGCTTTTAAATTCTTTTAAAATTTTCTTTTATTTATAAATCACATTTATAAATCTTTTCTTATAGAATTTCACTATTTCCCTTTACTTATACAAAATTATTCCATAATTGTAAATTATTTTAATTATAATTCTATACTTATACAATTGTTGCTCTTATATAATTTATTCTTTCACAATTGTTATTTTTATTCAAATTATTCGAACAACTTTGATTCATATTTTCATACATTTTCAACAATCAAACCATTCAATTTATATACACTTTTGATAATCCTGAAAATTATTCCTTTATGTATAAAAAATATAATCGAGGTAAAATTATTTCATTTACCCAATTTAAAACAATACTATGTCGGTTTATCTCGTTTAAGAGATTAGAAACCCCTATCGATACAGTTAGCTAGACCGCACCGACCAGAATCTAAAAACAATAAACTGATAAGTCAACACAATACAAAACAATTTCATATTCACTAACAAATACGAGCTCATATCTATTATTACACTCAACTTATTCTAGAGTACTGCTGACTCTATCTCTAATGAGTAATTCTCAACAGAGCAAAGGTTGTCACTTAACCATATGCTCTGATACCACATTGTCAGATCTAGGCTTTTCAACCGTCAACATCGGCTAATTACCGCCGTGGCAACAACTGGTATCCCAAACTTGCTTCTACAGCCAGCCTTTCGACTGTCACGACTTATGCCTAACCAACCCCTATTCACTAAGAGAGGACATGTAGGGGTAAGAGTCTCCTGTTCGCCACCTAACCGCGAAGCGAGAACCCCCCCCCCCCTCACATTTCACTAAGATAAGCAAGACTAGTGTGAGAACTCAAAACAGTTATTTATCTTTTAAAACAACAACAACAACAAGGGAAGTGAGAAATATCCGCAATGCTTTTGGAAAATGAAACTACCATAAGGCCTCCCCGCACACACATAATGCAAACGCAGAATTGGAGGAGATTTCTCCTTATGATAGTCAAAGATGCTTACTACGCAAAAACAAATCATTTTTGATATTATTATTAGTGCACAGTGTAGAAAGCATTTCAAAAATAGAATATAAATCTTAGCCAGCATAAACATTCCGAACTATGCCTACTATAGCTACCATCCAAACAGTGGGGCGCCGCCGTAAGTGAATGGCAGGTAATACAACTAAAATCGTACAAGGCTCGTATTGTTTCTTTGGATTTTCCAACAAATGGTCAGGCGAAGGAACTTCCTACTGCCACATGGGATCGCCTCTGGCCGGACGTCCCGAGAACCTAACCGGATCTCTGCCAATACAAGGCCGGGTTACCTCTGTAACTAGGTAACTACTACTCGAGTATGCCACTCCCCAGTCCTTTGGGACCTTTATCCGAGGGCCCTCGATCACCAAGCAACAACCACACAGAAAAATGAGATTGGAGCAACCACGTAGGTTAAGCATCAGGGCTCCATACCTACCACCACCCTTTTCCAGAAGAAAATGACATACCCTAAAGGGAGCGACCCTCATAACCTTGCCGCATATTCCTGTTTTGACCATTTCCGGGGTGTGAGGTCTGACGAAGTCTCGTCCACAAAGCTACGCTTTTTCACAAAGCCACGCTTTGATCAACAAATGATCAATAAATAATCATCACACGGCAACACTCAGCATGCCACATTACCAAATTCGGAGTATATCGCTAATAACCTTTAACTACAAAACCTCTAAACTCGTACGTTTCAGAGAAGGGTGTTAACTAAGAGAATAAATTATCCGTCACCAACAAAAATGTATTTGAAAGAAATCTGCTTTATATCTCAAAATGTAATGTCAGACACGTAACCATACAAGTCTGTTCCGGGTTCGAACAGAACCGAAGGCACTTCAAAAGAAGCCCTTGCAATCTGGGTATTCACAATCCCGATCGAATTTCCCATCACAAAGGAAATCTCCATACCGTAGCTAACGGTGCAGAGACAATCGATAGGTCATCCTATCGTTTTCACAAATACCCGGTCTTCAACACCGGTCTCCAATGCTATCCATTACGTCGTATCACTATTCGGAATGGGTAAACCAAATAACGAGCGCAATAATTTAAAATAAGTGTAGCATTCAATTTCAACCAACTCACAACAAATAGCCATTTAAGGGTCAATATTAATAGTCGGTTATTTAACTATCAATCAATATTCACAACATCACCCGATTTCAAACAATTTCCCAAATTATTTATTTTCAAAAATATCTTTACAAGATATAATTTCCACACTTCAACCATTTGAAAACAAATTTCAATTCACTTTTCACCTTTACAACTTTCGTTTCAAAATGGTTCATTTAAACAAATCAAATAAATCTTTACCGATTTATTAAATTTACGCTCCAAATCCGTAAATTTATTTCCACACTTTTAAAAATAAATCAATGTTTATTTTTAAAACAAAATTCCCTTATAAATTTCCATTGTGAATTTACATTTTCAAATATTCACTGATATGCGATTTTCAAATCGATTTCAAATATTCACTTTCTATTTATCTTTAAAAGATATAATCTCAAAACATTCACTTCATATTGGAAAACATTTCCATACTTATTCAATAATAAGTAATTCACAAATCCATTTAATTTCAACATTTGGAAAATATTCAATATACTTAAATCCAAATTAAGTATATATTTTATTCTTTAAGGAAAACTTCTCTTAAACACATTTATTTGAGTCAAAACGAATGTTGCATAAAACATCGTTACGACAACCCAAAATCGCTAGTATAGGGATTCGAAATTAAAATAGATATATAAATCCCAATACTATATAAAACATATCCTTTCGAAAATCATTTACTTTAACAACGGTGTTATAATCCACCATTTCCTTCTACTTCTCGAAACGTCTATTTCAACAATGAATGTTGAAATCTATGGTTTTGATTCTTAATACATTTTAAAACATTTTTGAATCGTTTTAATTATATTTAAAATACCACTTTCCCAAAACATTTCTTTAATATATTATTCACCGTCCAAAATCGTGAATATACTTCCTTTACCAAATTCAATTTTTACATATTTTATTTAAAGGATTATCCACTGTCCCAAAATCGTGGATATATCTCCTTTAATAAGCTATAATAATAAAACTTGTTAAAATAAGTCGATTTCGGATTTATAAAACAACGTTTATAAATTCCATTTATGCTTTATAACAACTTCAACTTATAAAATCACTTTATTAACAAATTCTATCCATATTCCATTTACACGCCAAAATCCAATTTATAAGTTAATTACTTATAAATATTTTATTTTACAAAAATCCATTCATTTTATAACTTCACAATTTATAAAATCTACAGATTTCATTCACTTATGAAATCCATTTATACTTCATTTTTACACTTATAAAAACTCGTTTTATAATTCCAATATTTTAATTTATAAATATCAATTTTATAAATCTTTTATATAAATCATTTATAATAATTCAAAAATCCCAATCTAAACCATTTTATAAATTAATCAACTACTTATTTCAAAAATCACATTTTGGTTATATTTAACAAAAATCATAATTTTTATAACATAAAAATTTCAACGTTTATTTATTTAAAATGAATCAATTTCAAAATTAAATTTTATTATGAATTCTCAACTTAAATTTTCAAAAATCAAATTTTATTTATTTTCGGCATCTAACGATACCAAAAATATATTCGGCTAAAATTTAGCCTTTAACGATTTCAATCACAAAGATAATCACGCAGATTATAAATAGATCAACACACAACATTGAAACTAATTCAATCATTTGAGGAATCCAGTTGGATCCCTCCAACCTGTTTCCCTGCATCCAAAGATGTTAGCACAATACCAATTCCGCTTCAAGACGGAATATAGCGGTATATGGGATTTAAAAAATACTCCGCTATTATGCGGCGCAATATGGTCTCATCCGCTATATAATGCGGGAAATCAACTCCAAATACATATATAATACCAATTCCATACAGGTTGGAATTATCGCGGTATATGTGTTTAATAAATAACATCCGCTTAATATACGTCGTATAGGGTCTATTTCAACACAACAGATAATAACTATCATCCAATCAAACAATCAAGCAATTTTTAAATCTAACTATTTAAAATTTAAATCGAAACAATTCGATTGAGTGAGAAGTTCTCACCTTGAGTTTCCGATAACAGCTGTAGCGTTTTATTTCGAATAAAATTAAACGTGCGTTTAATTTTATCCGAAATTATCACTAGCTCCAAACGACTCCAAACTAGCTCCATTGCATAATGCTCGACAAAACGATTGCAACGCAATTCGTTTCGTAATTTTTCGACCTCGTATGACAAAGTTATACACTTTTAAAGTTTATACAATTTAATATATAAATTAATTTCCATTTTTTTCTTTTTAATTTTATAACCCTACCCATCCTCGGCCGTTGATTCCCTTAGCTCAAAATCCAGGCCGCTGAAAACATCTTCTTCCCAAATGTGAATATCACGTATGCCCTTGAATCCAAGCCGCCGTGCTTCATCAAATTTCGCACCACCCTTTTCGACTTCCATGACAATCAAGCACTTCCACTTCAAAGCCTTCGCCACCCTCTACCATCGGCTGCAACCCTGGCGAGCTCGGCCATCTCGTCAGTGTGCAAAACGTCCTCGAACGCGCGCATTTCAAATTGGAATTGCCGTCGATCTATCGCTCAGAAAACGATCACGACCGTTGAATACGAAGGTCACGTGATGATCTACAAGATTGTAGTTGATAACTTTCTCTAATTTTTGATGGATTTGAAAATAATTGAGGAAGAATTTAGGAGTTTTTCGACCATTAATTCGAAAGTGGCGGCTGAAGCTCAGCTCTAGGGTTTTGCCAATTGAAGATAGTGAAGGGTTCCTTTATAGAAAAATTTGCCAAAAAACACTACTCACTCGATTTTCCGAACTCCAAATCTCACGCGGTGACCGGCGTTTCTAGTGTTTAACCCACGTTCCGGACACAATGGAATAGGTTTCGGAGGCTAATTCCATCATCTGTGCGAGTTACGGAGATAAATGATCGATTTTAAATTAAATCGGTTAAACTAATTTCTATGCGTTTTTGCTTGCTCCGGACAAACCTTAAATCTGATTGACATGAAATTTGAAACCATACAATAATATAATATTACGGATCCGATGAAACTAGTTTCGTCGAAATCCGAGACTGTTTGAAAAATGGCTATTTTGACTCGTCAATTAAATATTAAAATTGAAATTTTCACAAATTAACTTTTAATTAAATTTTAAAACTTCGATAACATCTTTCTAACTCCAATATGATTTAACATAACTTTATAGATCATTTTCAATCATATTAAACCCAATTTCCAATTATTTCTGTAATTTCAATATTAAATTATCGATTTAATTATGCATTTAAATCCAGATATTCGAAATAAAATTCATTTGACTTACAAATTCTACTTGTTAATATTTAAATTCAATTTAAATATACGAATTTTAATTAACAGAAATTCTGGGTCGTTACATCTAATTTGTATATTTAGAGTCTGTTTTATTTTAGGGGAGAAAGTATATGAGTGAAAATGGCAGAGCTTCGCTGCTTGTGGAAGAAAACGAGTAGAGAGGATTTGGGCGAGTATTTATAAATGTTAGAATGAAACGTACATGTTGGATTTAAAAATAAAAAATTCAGGCTGTTGGCTGAGGTTCATCCTCGGCCTTTTGGGCTCCGACAAGTCGATCGCCGGTCGATGGCCTCAGGTTGGTTGCCCCTCTTCAGGGGTCAACTAGTGCGGTCCGTTATTTATTAGTGATTTTTGTTTTTAATTCCTTTTGTTTCGCTTTCTTTAAACGTCCTCAACTTCTTCATTTAAACTCCATTCGCAAAACTCCAAATATGAAAGTTTCTCAGAAAATCACCACAAACGCAATGGTGTAAGGTTCGCGGCCAAATTCCATCATTTCACAAATTCCATTTTTGGTGCTTGATTGATTAACTAATTATCTAACATAAATTTACAAGGCGTTACACTAGCCCATGCCTTAATACATGAACCGTATCATCAGCATCCCACATGCAACATATCGATAAGCAAACTCAAGATATGGAGTTGATTTACCCCCTGTAGTTTGCTAAACCTGGGATCATGTTGCCTATTCTTCTTTTAGTCATAAACCGATGATGAAGTCACGTTCATCATCTCAACACATGAGCCATCATCACTCAAACAGATCACGAATCCCCAAATGGGTGCTAGCATGTCGAACAGATCACGAATCACTCATATGGATTCCGACATCTCGAACAGGTCCGCTTCCAAGAGATAGAACACGTATCTCAATCTTAAAGTGGTTTTTGATAAGTAAAACACTTACTGATCCCGGTCTCTTCAAGGCTAAGTCAATGAATTTGGTCATTTTCAACAACAATGAGAATGATCGCAAATGGAAACTAAGTCTCGTATACTTATCACATTTTCAACCTTCCTAACTTCCATTATCCATTGGTCAAGAGAGAAGTCTGGTAGGTTAGAGCACTAGTGCTTCTACCCCCTATTCGATTCATCACTCTTAACTCTCACGGATAGAAACAAGTCTACATTGTCGGCTTTTATGCTATGTACACAAATAAATACTTTCCATAAACAAGTAACACACAAAGCACAATCAAGTCACATAAATGACTTTTAATCCCCTTTTTATTTAATTAACCTTTGATAATTAAAACCTCTTTTATTAGTCAAACTCCTTTATCTAATAAAACTTCTTTCATTAATTAAAACTTCCTTATTTAATTAAACTTCCTTTATTAATTAAAACTTCACTTATTAGTTAAACTTCACTTATTTAATTAATAACTTAACTTCTTAGTTATAACTTCACAATAATAACTTAAATTAACTTCTTATTAAACTTTTATATAGATTTTAATTCTCTTTTTATGAAAGACATATACTTTTATTTTGCTATTCACGTATTTTACTATTTATTTATACTCTTTTTCATACTTTAAAAGTAAATACTTATCTCAAATGGTATAAGTATATTTACAAATCATTAACAAGATTTACTAACTTTAAAATATAATCAAAGAGGATAAAAACGAATGTTACAAAACATTGTTACTATAAATCCCTCCTCTTTTTATATTTTAAACATATAATTTTTCTATCTTTATTTTATACTTGTTATTATCTTTAAATTTCCATTATTAAATTTATACTTATATTATTAGGGGTTAAGGACAATTGTTACTTAAACATTATCACAACAAACGTAAAACCATTTCACTTGTAGCCATCTTTAAAAATTCCAATATTAAAGTATTAATTATATTCCTAAGAATATTTAGTATAAAGTTAAAAACAAATTTTACTAAAACATTGTTTACTACAACACAAAACCATTTTCATGCTTATCTTTGAAATATTCATTATTAAATATTTAATTATATTCCTAAGTATAAATAATAATAAGGGTTAAAAATTTGTTGGCATTTATGAACCATGTTTAGAAAAAAAAAAGGTTAAAAATAAATGTTAATAAAACATTATTTACTATAACCCAAAGGTTACTTATTATTACTATTAATTTTAAGGTAGTCATTTTAAAGATCAAAGTATCCACTTACTAATTAAGGTAATAAACATTTACTTTAACTTTTCAAATAATTTATTTTAACTTAAGTGTTAAAGTCAAAACTTCCTTTACTATATATATAAATACTTAACTTAAACTTACTTTTTAAAACTTATATATATATATATATATATATTTACTAAATACTTTTTTAAAGTGATGTATATATTTATATGTATACTAATTTATTTATAAGATAATATTGCTAAAACAATTTAAAAGATATTATATATTTCATAAGCTTTTTAATAATTTAATAAAATCTTTAAAAAATTCTAAAAATTATATATATACACACGCTTTGATAAAATTAAAAAATACATGGACTATAGTTTAAAATGTTTATTCTAGATATTACTTAAAATTAATTATTTTATAATTTATTTAAAAACCTTGTTTTATAATTTAAAACCTTTTATTTTAATATTTTAAAAATAATTATTTATAATGTATTTAAATTAATATTGTTTCAATAATAAACACACTAACTATATTTATTAAAAATGCAAAGAAGCCTTGGGGTCTTCGAAAGTTAACTTTGAGAATTGCCGGATACAGGGCGTTTTCAAAGTGCATCCATTGCTACCTTTCGCTTTTAACTTTCACAACTTCCATTCACAATATCTATAACTTCCAAATCAAAAAATTATATAGTTTCATAATATAATCACATTTTAATCAATCTAAAATATGTCAATTACAAGAGATTTTAAAGTAGAGTGTCCTCACATTGAAATCCCACTGTATTCTTTATTCAAGGGAACTACATAACATTGTCACTTCGAGATTGTCTAACTTATCTTAGTTGTATTAATCAACAGAGAACTCTCAGGTGAGTCATTCCATAATTATCCAATAATTATTAGTATGTAACCCTTTGATGCTCTAATAGCCATAAGTTATACACCGTCTGACATTTGGAGAGTGTTAATCTCAATGGATGAATCGATATCCTTTCTCAAACATCTCGACTAGGAATATTCAAAGCAATATTTTATTTTTCAATATGATAAATTTCTCATGATTAAAACACATTGTAATTATTATCACATAACATACTATTTAAGGATTTTATATCTAATATACTTTAAGTTAATTACATAATTAATTATATAATAGCAAGTATATATAATAAAAAGAAAACACCTTTTATCTTGAACAAGTTTGGTTATTGGGTTAGATATAGTGGGAAATTATATTATTGCCCTTAGAGCATACCTCTAATTCTATCAATCTCCCACTTGCACTTAGGGTTGATTATGAAATCTTATCCTAACTTCTTAGATTGATTTTCTCAAAAATAATCGGGCCAGTCCCTCAGTGAATGGGTATGCTTGTTTTAATTATCTACTTTGTAAATCAACTCTCTTCGTCGTTGATAACCTACCTTTATGATGCAAAAGTATTCAAAATATATCCCTCAACTTCTAATGAGTTCTAGGTTCTTATACAAATTGTATCGTAGCATCGTTACCATATAACAATGTCATGAGATACTTAACATTTGGAATCACCCCTAGCTCAGTAATAAATTTGTTCATTCATTTATATTTCTTTTATTATAGCGTTATTCATGGCGATGCAGTCATCCTTGGTTAAATCAGCCATTATTTATTTTTTGGAACATTTCCATCTTAAAGCACTTAAATTAAGATTGAACGAGAACTTAGGAATGACACACTTTACTCGATATTACTTACAAACTTCAAGTGCGCGCACTCCTTCATTAGGAGTTCATTGTTTCTATAAACACTCTCTAGTATTTCGTAAATACTTGAGGATGTTCTCAATTTTTATATAGTAACCTTAATTTAGGCACTTTCTCTATATATCAAATATAGAAGCGAAGTGTAATATTATAGACAGTATAGCTTGTATTGCCAAGGAATAAGGAAACCATCTTACATGCTCCATATTAAACATTTTTAATATCGCGTTTGTGTATATCATTTGGGACAATCCCAATATCCTTTATACTGATTATAAATGATGTCATTTTCAAATCTAATATCGAGTGTTAAATAGGCATACTTTTAAGTCAAGTCATCGTTAACAATCATAAATTTGTTGTTTGTGTATAGTTTTAAAAATATTTGTACCTATTATGTGATGCCCCACCTCTATACCCACGCTAGCCAAGAACATTACGGTGAATGCTGTCGACTAGCACGGAGAATAAGGCTGTTGAGGAGCGACCATCCATGTAATTGCTTTGTGCGAGCATCGATATGTCAGATAGTATAACATGCAATACTTTATCAAGAGAAAATCCGACATACCGACACAAATTCAAAGCTACTACACAGTGGCTATAATATCTTCGGAAACAAATACAGAAATAAACATAACATAAATCAGTCACAGATAATTCATATCACAAAGGCGGAAGAAGATATGAATATATATTTAACACATGAAAGCGTATATCAGAGTAGTGGTCAAAAAGATCCACAATATCACAAAAGAATAGTTACATGAACTACACAAAAGAATAAGTATACATTATGGAGTCTATATCTCGAATGTATACACCAAAATAAACTACTAATCTAAGTAGTAAACCAAAAGTCAGAGAAATCAATCCCAAGAGAGAAGTCAAGCAGAAGCACCTGTAACATCTCGGTTTGATCCGAGTATTATTTAATAAGAAAATAATAAACGGATCAGTCTAACTATAGATATCAGATGAAACGATATAGAATAAGAGATATGACTTAACACATAATAATCACAATTCCAATCTGTGATATATATAAGTAATTGAAAATCAACGAGAGATTAATCAATATCACCAAATCTACACAAGAATCAAAGAAATGCCATACTCCTTATTTCGTTCATCAAACCACAAATATTGACGATTATATCAATGTCAATCACAAAAGTCAATGACACACAAATTCACCAATGCACAAATATTGACAATAATATCAATGTCAATCACACAAGTCAATGACACACAAATTCCAGAATTCAATACGCGAAATCCAGAAATCACAAAAGTCAATGACGCACAAATTCACCTATGCACAAATATTGATAAAACTTATCGATGGAAATCACGAAAATTGGTGAAACACAAATTCTAGAAATCATCTCAAGAAATCCAGAAATCACAAAGGGGGGGAGGCCTATCACAAACGGGAGCATAAAGCCCACCAACACGTGTATCACAAACGGAACGCTAATTCCATGGTTGCTAACCATCACAAATTGAGCCGAAGCTCCACAAACGGCCCGAAGACCATGGGTTGCTACCCCACCAAATTGAGTCGAAACTCCACAAAACGGGGTTTAGTCTCCCTCGCAGACAAAGAGACATCGCACATTGCTAGTCTAAATCACAAAGATGATCGTCATGATCAACGAGAAGTGTCGATTACAGTAAGCTAGTAAATATATGAGCTTAGCATCATGTCCCATAACCACTAGCTTAACTTAAATATTTACGAACAAATTGTAGATCTCCACTAGAAAATTGTCACAAGAGTTTCAATCGAACAAGTGCAAGAATTAACCAACAAAGTGAACGCAAGCGTTTCATACCACTTGTTTTACTAAGTCGTTTAATTAGATTTCTCATACGAGTGAGGTAAAGGTTTGTATATACTAATAGATTGGAAAACGGTTTTATAAACGAATTTGGTATTAAAATAGTATTGAAATCGTTTGAGGAAAGAGTTTTGATATTTACTACTAGTATAGAAAACGTTTATATTTTTAAAGTGACAAATCACGAAGAAGATTGTAAGAACAATCAATCACTAAAATTCACATACGAAGACGTGAATAAAATCCAAAGAAATCGATAAAGGATCCATCGAAATGGATATTCAAAAATCCCTAAAAAGAGTCATCAAAGTCATAATAGATGATAACAACAACTAGGAAACAACTCGAATCGATCAAAGTTGGAAATTCACGCGACTAGGCGAAAATAGGCAAAATGCATCAGGTCGGTCGGCCGGCTACAGAGCTCGGTCGACCGAACCCTGTTTTGAAAACTTCTCGGGCATCAGGTCGGTCGACCGAACCAGGGGGGTCGGTCGGCCGAACCAGAAACAGAGAAGTGCAACTGCACTTTTACTAGCAGGTCGGTCGACCGGACCAGGGGGGTCGGTCGGCCGAACCTGATGCTCTGCAAATTGATGCCCATAAATTGATATGCAACCTCCACCAATTCGCAACCGAACGAGCACGGACGCTAGGGAATTATGCCTAACGGCTACCCGGCCCTTTTATCTCCTCGATGCATCACCAAAAACACATTTGAACCTCAAAGCTATGATTTTTAAGGATTTGGCTTTCAAACACTAAAATTGGAATATTCTCAAAAGCAATTGCACAAGAATAAGTGTTAGGAATTTATACCTAACAATCGAAGATAATTCATAGACTTAGATGTGAGATTAAAAATCTCACCTTTTTACAAAATCAAACAAGAAGAAGCTTGAAAGCAAATGGAGAATCAACCTCTCTTCAACACAACCCAAATGAGCTTGAATCTATGCTCAAAACAAGATCATTCCCAAAATTAGGTTTAGGAATTTCGGAAATTGGTAAGAGAATAAGTTGGAGAAGAAGAAGAGAATGCTTACCAATGGGTTCTCTTGAATTTGGAGCTAGGAATTTGAAGTTGCAAAAGGAACTAGGGTTTTGGAGTTTTAATTTCCAATCTCTCCCACCATTAATACTTTAAAAACTGAAAAGAGAAGAGAATGAGGGTGAATGGTGAAGAGTGGCTCAGATTTGAGCATAAGTTAAACATAGGGCCGAGCCCAAACCCAAACCCAAAGTGAAAAGTAGCAAAAATCAACTTTCTCCAAACATATCGAAGCTTATACTCAAAAAGGTCGCAAACGGCATTTTAACACAATGGGAGTGGTCCCGAGTCCTAATTCGACCGTATGCAAAAAGTAGCTTTTCGGACTAAAATCCGACTAACGATAAAATATTTAAATAAAATATTTAATTATAAAATCGATAAATATGCGGGTTGTTACAGACTCCCCTCCTTAAACAAATTGCGTCCTCGCAATATTTAAGAAGAGAACATAAAGTAACAACCATAAAAGCATATTCAACACAAAAGAAATTTGAAATAAAAGGTTCACCTTAAAGAGCACGAGAAAGCAAGTCCGGATGTGATCGCTCGATGAATTCCCTAGACTCCCAAGAACAATCCTTAGGATTTGAAGACCATTGAACTTTAACAAGCGGAACAACTTTATTTCGAAGTCGTTTGGCTTCCGAAGCAATGATACGAATAGGATGTTGCTCATAAGTTAAATTAGGCGAAACTTCAATCTCTTCCACAACACCGGGCTCAAGAATAGAATCGGAATCTCGAAGACATTTCCGAAGTTGAGAAACGTGAAACATGTCATGGATAGCAGAAAATTGAGCCGGTAATAAAAGGCGATAAGCCATGGAACCAATACGTTCGGTGATAGGAAATGGCCCACTATATCGAGGCGCTAGTTTTCCCGATCGACTGAATCGCACAACACCCTTCATAGGCGAAACACGAACAAACACGAGATCTCCCTCAGAAAATTCTAATTTCCTTCTCCGGTTATCGACATAGGATTTTTGTCTACTTTGGGATTCTTTCATCCTATGACGAATAAGGTCAATCTTTTCTGTGGAATCACGAATAAAATCTGGACCTAAAACCAGCTTCTCACCGGTCTCAAGCCAACAAGACGGAGATCGGCATGGCCTTCCGTAGAGTGCCTCGAAAGGTGCCATACCAATACTAGATTGGAAGCTATTATTATAGGAAAATTCAACAAGTCAAATGTGATCTTCCCAACTTCCACCAAAATCAAGAACACAAGCACGAAGAAGATCTTCAAGAGTTTGATTCACACGCTCGGTTTGTCCATCGGACTGAGGATGATAAGCGGTGCTAAAATTAAGCTTCGTTCCCAAAGCTTTTTGAAGACTCTTCCAAAATCCACTAGTAAACAATGGATCGCGATCACTAACAATAGAAGTAGGAACACCATGTAATTTAACAATCTCTTTAACAAAGAGTTTGGCCAAAAGAGGAACGGTTCGGTTAGACCGAACGGGAATAAAATGGGCGGATTTAGTAAGTCTATCAACGATCACCCACAAGCTATCATGACCCAAACGAGAACGGGGAAGGCCATCTATAAAATCCATGGAAATTTGGTCCCACTTCCAAATTGGAATTTCTAAAGGTTGCAATAACCCACCGGGCCTTTGATGTTCGACCTTAACGAGTTGGCAAGTCATGCAACGATTAACGAAGTTAGCGATGTCAAGTTTTATTCCCTCCCAATAATAAAGTCGCTTCATATCTGCGTACATTTTACTACTTCCGGGATGAATGATAAATTTAGAACGATGAGAATCTTCTAAAATATCTTTACGAAGATCACTAATATTTGGTACGATAAGTCTACCAAATCTCCGAATGCCGCCACGAGAATCGATATCAAAGTCATTCAAACCTTCAATACCAATTTTATCCTTAATATTTTGGCCAAGAAGAGCCAATTCGGGATCTAGCCTTTGAGCTTCAAGAATGCGGTCAAAAAGAGAAGGATGAGCCTCAAGGCTACATAAAACAAGAGATGAACATAAATCGGAAACACGGTCTCGAATTTCGCAAGTGGATAAAATCTCGAGATCGTTCCATTCGGATATCATCATAGAAACAACAGCTTGTTGTTTACGGCTAAGGGCATCGGCGACACGATTACCCTTACCGGGTGTATAAAGAATATCAAGATCATAAGGAGCAAGGAACTCGAGCCAACGTTGTTGACGCAAATTAAGTTCCTTTTGAGAAAATAAATATTTCAAAGACTTATGATCCGTGTAAAGAACAAATTTCTCTCCTAAAAGATAATGAGGCCAAATCCGAAGAGCAAAAACAATAACCGCGAGTTCTAAATCATGAGTGGCATATCTAGTCTCTGCTGGCTTTAATTGCCTAGAAGCGTAAGCAATAACACGTTCTTTTTGCATAAGAACGGCACCCAAACCAACGCGACTAGCATCGGTATAAACAACGAAATCTTGATTCCCCTCGGGAATAACAAGAATAGGAGCATCAGAAAGGAGTTCTTTTAACTTCTGAAAAGAAGCTTCACATTTGTCCGACCAAATGTATTTAACACCTTTCTTAGTCAAGCTAGTGAGAGGCACGACAATCTTAGAAAAGTCTTTGATAAAACGACGGTAATAGCCCGCCAATCCGAGAAAACTACGAATCTCTATCACACTCTCCGGTCTCTTCCAATCTTGAATCGCTTCAATCTTTGAAGGATCCACGGAAATTCCGGATTCGGAAATAATATGACCGAGAAACTTCACACGAGATTACCAAAAGTGGCATTTAGAAAATTTTGCCCTTAATTGATTACTCCTAAGAGTTTCCAACACAATCCGAAGATGTTTTTCATGCTCCTCCTTGGTTTTAGAATACACAAGAATATCATCGATAAAGATAAGAACAAACCGGTCGAGAAAGTCTTTGAAAACTCTATTCATAAGGTCAACGAAATAAGCCGGAGCATTTGTTAGACCAAATGGCATAACAAGCCATTCATAAGATCCATAACGAGTACGGAACGATGTCAAAGGAATACTATCCTCTGCAATACGAAGCTGATGAAATCCAGTAGCTAAGTCTAATTGTGAAAAGACCTTAGCACCACTAAGCTGATCGAATAGATCATCAATCCGAGGTAAAGAATATTTATTTTTGATAGTAAGATCATTAAGCTTGCGGTAGTCAACGCAAAGCCTAAGTGTACCATCGGATTTCTTCACAAAAATAGCCGAAGCTCCCCAAGGCGAGGAACTAGAGCGAATAAATTGCTTCGTCTCCAATTCGGATAATTGTTTACGCATCTCCTCGTTTTCTTTATTGGACATACGATAAGGAGGGCGAGTGATAGGTTGAGCTCCAGGAATAAGATTAATTCTGAACTCAATTGCTCGCTTAGGTGGTAATCCTAAAACGGGCTCAAATATGTCAGAAAATTCACGAACGACGTGAATAAGAGAAATAATATCACCCTCATCATCATCATCGTCATCACGAGGGTTTAAAGAATATAAAGATGCAACCAAAGCAGAATCCGAATCTTTAAGAATAACAGAAACCTGATTAACAGATTAAGGATGTCGAAGATGAATAGTCCGCTCAGGACATAGGATATGAGCTTCATAACGGTTAAGCCAATCCATTCCCAAAATCATTCCAAAGCCTAAATAACGCATGACATACAAATCGGCTCGGAAAGAAAAATCACACAAAATAAGCTCGACATCTTTACACAATAAACTGATTGTTGCGGATCCACCAACCGGATTCGCAATTCTCAAAGAAGTCATTAAACACAAAACATCCAAAGAAAAAGTATCAACAAGTTCTTTTGATATAAAAGAATGGGACGCACCCGTATCAAAAAGAACTCGAATAGGATGATCATGAAATAAAATAATTCCACCCAGAATAGAATGAGAAATACCTTGGCCACGAGATGTGTTGCCAGGGGCTTGAGCAACATTAAGCTTTCCCTCTTTCCTGCCCTGAAGCTTGGGGCATGAAGATATAACATGACCGGGACCTTTGCAGTAGTGACAAGAGATAGACTTGGGACACTTGTTCGCATAATGGTCCTTCGAACCACAATTATAGCATTCCCCACGACCAAAGGAAGAAGTCTTTGCCACGGAGGTTGCTTGCTTCCCTTTCTTATTAGGATAGGGGCCTTTGAATTTGTTTGGTCTCTTCTTGTTGTTGAAGTTTGGTTTGGAACCCACCACTTCAACATCATTCTCCCTATCCGCCTCTTCAAGACGAAGAGCGATATCAACGAGTTGGTCGAAAGAAACTTCTAATTTTAGAAGTAATGGCTTCTTGAGATTTTTGTTTAAGCCATAGACGAACCTCTGGTTCTTCTTTAAAGGGGTGTTGATGTATTCAACCCCATATTTGGAAAGCGACTCGAAGGAGGCGACGTAATCAGTCACGGAGGACTCACCTTGAACAAGGTCTATAAATCGTCGAGCCAATGTCACTTTCTTAGCTTCCGGTACGAATTTCAACTCGAAGCGTTCCCGGAATTGCTCCCAGGTGAGATCCGCTTCATTAATCTCAGAAATAAGAAGTTCGTACCAGTCCAATGCTCTTTCTCGGAGCATACTAGAGGCCACCTGAACTCGGTGAAGGTCAATAAGATTCATGCGAGAAAATATTCGATCGCATGACCTTAGCCATGCCTGTACTTCAATAATAGTTTCGGAACCTTTGAATGGCTCCCCACCCAAATTAGTGTAATCGCTGCACAAGCGTGCAAATCCCGACTTTGGGTGAGTAGGTTCCGGGTTAGCTCCAGCTGCTTGAGCATTTGTCACTAAATCAAGAAGCTGTTGAGCAGTCATAAAAACTCCATCTTGGGGTGGAGTGCTAGACGGTACGGCTCTGGGGCGGCCTGGCCTAGACATTTTTCTCCCTTTAGAAAGAAAGAAGAAGAAGAAAAAGGTTATTCACCAAATTGAATATCAAGAAATCTTGATAGATAAACAAGGAATCACAAGGAAAATAGGATGAATCGGTACGAAGACTCGAATTAAATCCTAAAGCACGACTCCTAAGATGGACTTAGGACGATGATCCTTGTTATATTATTCCATATTGTTCCGAAGTTTGGCTCTGATACCAAGCTGTGACGCCCTACCTCTATACCCACGCTAGCCAAGAACATTACGGTGAATGCTGTCGACTAGCATGGAGAATAAGGATGTTGAGGAGCGACCATCCGTGTAATTGCTTTGTGCGAGCATCGATATGTCAGATAGTATAACATGAAATACTTTATCAAGAGGAAATCCGACATACCGACACAAACTCAAAGCTACTACACAGTGGCTATAATATCTTCGGAAACAAATACAGAAATAAACATATATAAATCAGTCACAGATAATTCATATCACAAAGGCGGAAGAAGATATGAATATATATTTAACACGTGAAAGTGTATATCAGAGTAGTGGTCAAAAAGATCCACAATATCACAAAAGAATAGTTACATGAACTACACAAAAGAATAAGTATACATTATGGAGTCTATATCTCGAATGTATACACCAAAATAAACTACTAATCTAAGTAGTAAGCCAAAAGTCAGAGAAATCAATCCCAAGAGAGAAGTCAAGCAGAAGCACCTGTAACATCTCGGTCTGACCCAAGTATTATTTAATAAGAAAATAATAAACGGATCAGTCTAACTATAGATATCAGATGAAACGATATAGAATAAGAGATATGACTAAACACATAATAATCACAATTCCAAGCTGTGATATATATAAGTAATTGAAAATCAACGAGAGATTAATCAATATCACCAAATCTACACAAGAATCAAAGAAATGCCATACTCCTTATTTCGTTCATCAAACCACAAATATTGACGATTATATCAATGTCAATCACAAAAGTCAATGACACACAAATTCACCAATGCACAAATATTGACAATAATATCAATATCAATCACACAAGTCAATGACACACAAATTCCAGAATTCAATACGCGAAATCCAGAAATCACAAAAGTCAATGACGCACAAATTCACCAATGCACAAATATTGATAAAACTTATCAATGGAAATCACGAAAATTGGTGAAACAAAAATTCTAGAAATCATCTCAAGAAATCCAGAAATCACAAAGGGGGGGGGGGAGGCCTATCACAAACGGGAGCATAAAGCCCACCAACACGTGTATCACAAACGGAACGCTAATTCCATGGTTGCTAACCATCACAAATTGAGCCGAAGCTCCACAAACGGCCCGAAGACCATGGGTTGCTACCCCACCAAATTGAGTCGAAACTCCACAAAACGGGGTTTAGTCTCCCTCGCAGACAAAGAGACATCGCACATTGCTAGTCTAAATCACAAAGATGATCGTCATGATCAACGAGAAGTGTCGATTACAGTAAGCTAGTAAATATATGAGCTTAGCATCATGTCCCATAACCACTAGCTTAACTTAAATATTTACGAACAAATTGTAGATCTCCACTAGAAAATTGTCACAAGAGTTTCAATCGAACAAGTCCAAGAATTAACCAACAAAGTGAACGCAAGCGTTTCATACCACTTGTTTTACTAAGTCGTTTAATTAGATTTCTCATATGAGTGAGGTAAAGGTTTGTATATACTAATAGATTGAAAAACGGTTTTATAAACGAATTTGGTATTAAAATAGTATTGAAATCGTTTGAGGAAAGAGTTTTGATATTTACTATTAGTATAGAAAACCTTTATATTTTTAAAGTGACAAATCACGAAAAAGATTGTAAGAACAATCAATCACTAAAATTCACATACGAAGACGTGAATAAAATCCAAAGAAATCGATAAAGGATCCATCGAAATGGATATTCAAAAATCCCTAAAAAGAGTCATCAAAGTCATAATAGATGATAACAACAACTAGGAAACAACTCGAATCGATCAAAGTTGTAAATTCACGCGACTAGGCGAAAATAGGCAAAATGCATCAGGTCGGTCGGCCGGCTACAGAGCTCGGTCGACCGAACCCTGTTTTGAAAACTTCTCGGGCATCAGGTCGGTCGACCGAACCAGGGGGGTCGGTCGGCCGAACCAGAAACAGAGAAGTGCAACTGCACTTTTACTAGCAGGTCGGTCGACTGGACCAGGGGGGTCGGTCGGCCGAACCTGATGCTCTGCAAATTGATGCCCATAAATTGATATGCAACCTCCACCAATTCGCAACCGAACGAGCACGGACGCTAGGGAATTATGCCTAACGGCTACCCGGCCCTTTTGGCTCCTCGATGCATCACCAAAAACACATTTGAACCTCAAAGCTATGATTTTTAAGGATTTGGCTTTCAAACACTAAAATTGGAATATTCTCAAAAGCAATCCAAATCAAAAGCAATTGCACAAGAATAAGTGTTAGGAATTTATACCTAACAATCGAAGATAATTCATAGACTTAGATGTGAGATTAAAAATCTCACCTTTTTACAAAATCAAACAAGAAGAAGCTTGAAAGCAAATGGAGAATCAACCTCTCTTCAACACAACCCAAATGAGCTTGAATCTATGCTCAAAACAAGATCATTCCCAAAATTAGGTTTAGGAATTTCTGAAATTGGTAAGAGAATAAGTTGGAGAAGAAGAAGAGAATGCTTACCAATGGGTTCTCTTGAATTTGGAGCTAGGAATTTGAAGTTGCAAAAGGAACTAGGGTTTTGGAGTTTTAATTTCCAATCTCTCCCACCATTAATAATTTAAAAACTGAAAAGAGAAGAGAATGAGGGTGAATGGTGAAGAGTGGCTCAGATTTGAGCATAAGTTAAACATAGGGCTGAGCCCAAACCCAAACCCAAAGTGAAAAGTAGCAAAAATCAACTTTCTCCAAACATATCGAAGCTTATACTCAAAAAGGTCGCAAATGGCATTTTAAACTCAATGGGAGTGGTCCCGAGTCCTAATTCGACCGTATGCAAAAAGTAGCTTTTCGGACTAAAATCCGACTAACGATAAAATATTTAAATAAAATATTTAAATATAAAATCAATAAATATGCGGGTTGTTACATATTAATATTCTGTCTTACTGATAAATGTTTCCTCTACATTTTAATTAAAATCAAACCATGTGATTTCTTTATCAAAATACATGCTTAACTCTAATGTTAATCAGATAATAATTGGATTATCTAATAATTCGCAAAGTTAGAATTGCTCCCGCTGACTTCGAGACATTTTGGTTATTAAGCACAAATAACAAACTACAAATAATTATTTAGAATTTCTTCTTCATATATCAAAACTCAAATCATATCGAGAGATAATTTGGTTATTAAAATTTGAATTAACTTAAATACATTAAATGACGAATTTGTTACGTTAATTTCAACAATTGAAACTTACATTATTATTCTAATTGGTTGTATCCATTTAGGTTTGGTCAATTTTATTCCATCCTTTGTAATCAATTTTATTTTTAAATCATATCCAAACCCATTTTACTATCAAGAATTTGTTAAAAAAAATCCTTCAACATGAAGCTAGTGTTTCTTGAAACAACTATTGTTTCTCCATGCAGCAGAATATGTATTTATAAACATTTAATGAGTTGCCCGTATATATGTGTGTGTGTGTAAGTGTGTATATCTAAAACAAATTTGGTTTTAGGTTTATGAACTTTTGTTCATAGCATAAACTGGTCAACCAACATTGATCGATCCCAAACTGCTTTGGGTGGTTCACACAAGATCTCTCATGATACATGCAGTTGCTTGACTCACAAAACCTGTCGACTCTTTGGCCTAGGATATATAGAGGTTGTTTCATTTACTCTTATCTTATATTATTTTATAAACTGTGTTTTAAATGAAATTATACTAACCTTTTATACATATGTAACACTCTGTAAAATAAACCATAAATAAATTGGATAAATAAAATATAATAAGGGAGGGATAATAATTAAAATTTTACAAAATTTGGAATTTAACAATGAAAGTTAAGCCATTATGGTTGTAGCAAAATTCTGACTAACTTCCGTTTATAATATATTGAAAATGGAGCTAAAACAGAAAAGTTATGGACGTTTGAAGATTTCAAGTCTAATATAATTTAAATAAAATTCAAATGAATAATTAGTTTTAAAATTTAATATCCAAAATCTAACAGTAATTAGACTTAGGGGTTAAGTAAATGTTAAAGTTAAAATTAACGTTAAAGAACACTTAAAGAATATAATAAATAAAAAAACAACGGCACTAAAAATCTTTCAAAAATAAATGTCATAGTCGATGCTCCCTAGGACTGGTCGACTACAAGCAGTTGACCTATAGGATAGAGCAATTGACCATTGATAGTGAAACTGCATGTAAGGTTTGTGGATTTGAACATTTCAGATTTTATAATTTCCAACGGTTCAGGTGCGTTCTGACCATTACAAATAAGACCCTAGACCCCTCTCTTTTATTCACAAATATTTTGAAAACATTAGTGAAGCTCTGTCAGTTCATTTCTTCAAGATTCAGAAAAACTCCATTAGAGTTTCAGGTAAGAAATCCTATAGATATGTCTTTATTTATTATATGTTTTCTCAACTTCTTCTCCTCCAAACCTTCAATTTTCTGAATTTAATGTACACATCTCTTGTTGTGTATGCATGAAAAAGAAGAGATCTAATATAGATTTCAAAAGAGTGTCAAATCCAAAGGAGGCAAAGCTAAGAATATACCATGAGTGGTAATCTTAGCTTTTCTACTTTAGTAATTGATTAGTATAGTTTGGATTTGAATATGCCTTTGGGGTGTTTTCATATTATAAACCCCAAAACTCTTTCAATGTGAAATGTCAATTCTAGGTTGAAATATCAAATTTGTTTATGTCAAAATAATGGAACTTATATAGATTTGCATTTTTGGTAATTTTACCTTCTATTCCACTTCTTATTCTTCTTTGGATTTGGTTAAAGTATTTTGATTAAGGAATAGTGTGTAAGGTAAGAATTTTATTTATAGTTGCACTGCTTATTCTCATGAATTAAATAGAAATTCCTTCGTTTATTTTTATGAGAAAAAAAGTTGAATATAGCGTAAAATTGGAATTGTAAGTTTTTATTATCAATATATTCCATTATTTTTGTGTAATATGTAGGGTTTAAATTTTTGTTGTATACAAGTCTATTGATTGGAATTTTTGGACATGAATACTGAAATTTTGGTTCTGTTGATAATATAGGATAAGACTTGTATATTTGCTGAAAGAGTTAACAATTAAATGCTAGTTTAAGGCATAAATTCTGTATGCTTAGAAATTACTATGCAAACATATATATGTATGTATGTATGCATATGTGTGTGTTACCGTAATTAATGTATAGTTATAACATAAAATTGCATAGTTAAATAGGTTATTAATTTTATCAAATCCCACCTACACAAGTAATTAATTTTAAAGGAAAAATAAGAAAGATCTATTATAAGGTCTTGATTATGGAAATAGTGAGAGTGATAATATATGTAAAGAGTGATATAGACTATGACTAAGTTATAGGGATGCAAGGTCAGTCAAAACTACATGGATGTCTTCCCAGCTAATTTGGATGCCAGTAGTGTGATTTTTGGATTGATGTGAGACATCACCTATAATAAGTAACTACAATGATGCGAGGTTAGTCATAAATTATATAGGCTAAATCTGCCAAGCTAATCTGGCTACCAGTACTTACGAATAGTCAAGCTAATGTGAGGTATCACCATGGGGTATGGGTCATAATAGAAGGACATGCTTCATAGATTGAAGGTATTAAGTGATTGTGTGAGGGCCCGCCTCTTCTCTATATAAGAAGTAGTAAATGGTCAAGATTTGAGTTAAGTATGGTAGATGATATTTCAGAAAAGGCCTGCTTCAATAGGAAGTATTAAGTGTCTTAAAAGATTCCATGCAATGTTAGTTAGATAGTTACTAGTGGGGAGTTTTCCTTGGGATTATAGGTAGTAAATGATGTGGACCTACCTTAAATAAGATATTAAATGGTTGGATTCTGTCTAATTCCCATTAAAAGGTATTAAGTGACTCGCGTACTATCTTTTACATTGATATGACATTATGGATTATAGATATGGGTTATTGAGATGATAGCAAGTTAGCTATGGGCTTATATTTAGAAAATCTTTTATTTAAATTTGAGAAAATCCTTTGGGCTTATATTTGAAAATACTTATGTTGTAGGTAGAAATGTAAGACATATTTCTATTTAATTTAGACTACATAAGTACTAATGTGGTAAGGCTTGAGATTTTTATTTACCAAACATATGTTGTTCTGACTCCCTCCTTATTACAATATAGGTTTGGAAGTGAGATGCTGAAGACGGAGACGTTGATGAGGTTTGTGGCAGTAGAATATGTATTTACTTGTTATTTTCTGTTGTTTTGATGTACCCATGAAATAATAAAAAGTTTTGAAATTTTGGAATATTGTGGATATGTATGGTTATTGTTGGGTTTTGACATTACAAATATTTTGTTATGGTTTTGAATGATATTTGAAATTACAAATATGAGAAAGAATTTAGTAAAAGGATTTTTGAAATTTCCTTGAAATGTTTTGAATGGGCTTTTTCAAAGGATTGTTAAACGAAGATCTTATGTATCATAAGTTGAAATTCTTTTTTTGAAACAAAGGTGATTTTAGTCGGGTTTGGAAATATGCTATCAATTGTTTTGAGAAAAGTTTGTAATTTTGAAGAGCGGTGGAACATGGGTTTTCATTTGTGAAATTTTTAGTTTCAAAATTTAAACAGTTTTCAATTTTTACATTCTTCATTTTTCAAATAAATAGGACGTATGTTGGAGCCAATGATTTTTCCCACTTTGTAAATTTGAAAGTTGATATTTTGAAAGAGCAAGAAAATTTAGAAATGCATAATTTATAAATTAGTTGAGTTAAAAAGTTCTAAGTTAAAAGGATTTTGCATTCTTGAAATTCCTAGTTTAAGATTTATTGAGCCAAATTTTTTTAGTCTAAAGATTTTTTATAAAGGGATTTTTCGTTTTTGAAATAAATGTAAAGTAGAACGTATTAAACTTGGTAATTTTTCTTACTTTATAAAATTGGAAGTTCCATACTTTAAAATTCTTCTAAAAAATGGAAATGATACTTGATTAAAATAGGATAGAAAAAATATAAGGTTATGATGTCAATAAGGTAAGTAGGAGGAACATTCCCGTATAAGGAAATGCCAAAAATGAGAGTTGATAAAGATAATAATAACATTAGGAATTTATGTAAAGAATGATTAGTGATCTAATTAGAAATAATATAAGAGAAAAATAATAAGATGGACGTTATCATTGTCTTCTACACTTTTCATTATTTAAAGTTATACAAGGTGTTTTTGAAAAAAATGAAATGAATGGCTACTCGGTGTAATGATTGAGTTTTTGAATGTTTTGGGCTAAAAATCCTACCCTTTCTTATAGGAAGTCATTATAAAAGGGAAACTTTTGACAGTTCCGTTTTGAAAACCAAGCAATTTTTTTGAATGGACAATCCAACTTTTAAAAGAATAAATCTATAATGTAAAAGTATTTGAGAAGGAAAATTATTTTACTCCTTTTTGGAAACTAAGAAATTTTGAAATTAACAAAAATGGTTATTAAGTTTATATTTTTAAAGATATAGGTTTTAGGCAAGGTACTTTATAATTTTGAAATTTAAGTTTTAAAGAATAATGAGAACTGAACCAAATTTTTATATGGAGTCGATAGCGAACACTACCTAGGTAAGACAGTGTAAAAGGTTTTAAGATATGAATAAAATAGGAATAATATGTACAACCTGATCGAGAAATTTGAAATTGGTCCCAAATATTTAATTGCGAATAGTGGTAAAGTTGTGAAGATATTCCAGATTTATAGATGGGGTTTAAGCTAGGTTATCCTAGCTGACTAGGAATATAAAATTCTATGTTTTGATTTATTTGGATTGGTTTCCATATAATTACCTCAAATTATCCAATTCCAAAATATGTATAAAAAGCGTTGTTTGAATTAACAAGAGTTGTGTTTAAAAAGGAAAGAGACGTGTAAGATATGGATTTTATTTTCCGTAGTGTGCGCTGTCCATTTCAACAAAAAGAAAGAAATAATTCCATGTAACCTCAAACAAAGAAAAAAAATATTGTTTATGGAAAATTATAATGGTAATCCTCTTTAAAAGGATAACTCCAATAAATTAAAAATGTGGGAATAATTGTTCTAATTTAGAAATTAGTATACACATATAATCACGCTTGATGACTAAAAACAAATAATTAAATATAGTATAGTATACTTGTAACAACCCAGTATTTTGTGATTATTTTAATTGTTTATTTTAATTATTTAAATTGAAACTCCTGATTTAAAAAATTTATCATATTTATTAAAATGAACAAATTTTATTATTTTAAGAGTATATTTTGATCTTTGTGTGAATTATAATTTCAAACCTGAATAAATAGGATATTTTCAGAACAATGTGGATTTTGGTCAATTTGGTCAAACTTTGACTTTTAAATTTAAAATTTAAATATTTGAAATTTTTAATTTTATCCTTTATTATGAAAATATATTAAATTTCAAGAATACTACTTTTCGTTTCGTTGAAATCTGATTTGTATTGTGAAAGTTATGCTTTTTACAATATTGTATGTAAATTGATTTATTTAATAAAATTGTCTATTTTGAATTATATAAATAATATTTTATTTGTCATATCATGTTCTAATGTGTGTAATATGACATGTTAGATATATATTTTATTTTTAAAACATTTTAAAGTGATTTTATACTTTTTCCAAAATTTATTGCATTTATTTTCTATTTTTAAAGGCTAATTTCTTTTTTTCTGCTATTTTCTCCATTTAAATTATATTTAATTAAAATTTATTTATTTATTTTTGTGAATGCATTTTTATTTTGTGTTCTAATATTTATTTATAAATATTTTTCAAGTTCGTAAAATTTTTCAAAGTTTATTCCATATATTTTCAAATTTTCTAGACTAGTTTACATTTTCTGTGCTATTTTCTTAATTTAATTATATATAGTTAATATTTATTTATTTATATTTTGTTTATTTGTTATATTTTCGTATTTTAACTGAATTTATATATATATTTCAGTGATTTAAAATTTCAAAAGAATATGGTGGATATTTGAAGAGTTTGTGACCATTGGTTTGCTTTTGCCATTTTGTATTCACACCATTTCACACTTCAACCAACACCTTTCCATATTTGCTGCCTTAACTCTTTTCTCTTCAGCCACTTCCTCATTCTCATGTGAACTTTTCTTCTCAAACTCAAGAAAAAAAATCGGCCATTATCTTGATCAAACTTTGGTAAAATTCTATTCTCTTTTCATTGTTTTATACTTGTTTTCATGTAATTTTGCTCTTGCTTCCTTCACTTCTAGATTCGGCCCCACCACTCCATCATCCTTGCCGCCTCCACCACCACCTGAACATGTCACCACCACCTCTTCCTCACTGACCATCCCTTGCTGAGCCACCCTTGATTGAAGATCTACCACCAAATGCACCAAACTACACCTATATGAAGCATAGCCGAACACACATTGCACCACCACCCCAAAACACCCCCTTGGCCGCCACCTACACCACCACCACCAGCTTTTCCTGACCTGACCCCCACTGCCATGTCATCCCTACCCCACCTGAAGATCTGGCCGTGCCTAGGTTAGCCTTGGCTGTGACCTTTTGTGGCTTGAATCCATGTGGTTGCCTTTGTGTTGTTGTTTCATGCACAAAACTCTCCACTTCATCATCTCTTACATGTTTGGCCGACCACTCATGAACCTAAACCAGATCAAAACCATGCCTTGGCCATGTATATTCATATCTATAGCTGAGGCATAGGTGGTAGAAGGCAAGTGAAAAGCTTTGGTTTTGTTTTATGCATTTATTCCTAACATTGTTTTAATTTATTTGTGTTGAAAATTAATGTTTTATATACTTGTTTTGTTTGAATGTATCCAAGGCGATTAATTTTGGCTCTCCTCTCTTAAATCATATTCGGTTGTCGTGCCTTCGAAGATTATTTGTTGTGTGTTTCGGTTGTCATCTCCAGCTTAAATAGGTGAGTTATTCTCACCAGACAAATGTGTACTTATATGACTAGTAAACTGATTTCAACTGAATCTGTAAAACCATTTCACATGCTATATCTGCTATGCTAGGATTATATGATGCTCACACATGTTTATACACCTGTTATATCATAAGGTACTGTTATATCATGCTATTCTGTTCGTATATATGTCAGTTCACCATTGCAAGTTCCCTGTAGATAGAATCACTATGGGTTGAAATGATACATACCCGAACTGACTTTAGAATAGAGGAAAATCATTATGGGCTGAAATAATAGGCCTGAACGATTTTCAATTATTTCATTTTACTTGGAACCGTGGGTTTGAATTGATAAAACCCGGGATTTCCTTGTAAATTACGGGTTGAAATGATATATTACCCGTACCACTTTACCTAGTGTAGAAAATGATATACATACCCGCGGTTAAAATATATTTTTCTAAAAATTTTAAAATATTTTAGAAATGTAAATATTATAATATTTTGATTTAAACTTAATTAAAAATGATTTTTTGTAAAGTATTTTGAATTTTCTGAGAATTTATAAGTGAAATAAATTAATGATAAAGTGGAAATTTGAAATAAAAGTTATTTTGGAAATTTTGATTTAATTATAAATGGAATTTAAATTAAATATGAAAATATGATAAATTTATGATATTTTGAATTAAATGAATTTAAAGTGACTTTTATAATATATTAATGGATTTTGAATAAGTTATGTGTGAACTAAATGAATATTGAGTTGAATTTTGAAGTATAACTTAAATTGGAAAATTGGGAATTTCGTTTAAAATTGAATTTTGAAGTTAAGTAAATAAAATGCAAAATAAGTTATATTCTGAAATTTAAACTTAAGTGTTAAGTTAAAAATTTAATTATATGAATTGAAATTGAATGTTGGAATTTAATAAGTGTATTATTATTAAATATTGATTTTTGAACGGAAATTTAACTTTATAAAATCATGAATTTAAGGAAAATTAATTGATGGTTATAAAAGCAAAAATATATGATTTCATAAGCTTAAATGATTTAAATAAAAAAATTAATTATTTGTGAAATTATATTGAATATTTGGAATTTAATTAACAACATTTTTGAAATGTTATTATTTCTAATGTAAAGTATATTACCGCATTGGTAAATGCTGTAGTTGATAGAAATGAACTAAACGGCTAAATTGAATTAAAGGCTATTATACACTTTGTAAGTGCTATAATTTTTGAATTTAACTAAGGTTTTTTTTGAATTAATGTAACCCTATTACAACATTTTGAATGCTGCCTTTTGTTAAATTGAATTGTTTTAAAAGTAACTTTCCGTAGTATTTTTTTCTAAATGCTGCGAAAGTTGATTTACATCTTTTAATAAATTTAAGTGAATAAATGAATTTTGAAAGACTAAAATTTTGAAAATTTAATTATTAAATATAATAACTTCATTTTATGATTTAAAATGAAGTAATTTGTTTTGAAATATAAACAATTTTGAAATGTGTGTTGAAATGGTATTTTAAATAAATGAATATGGTTTGGAAGATACGATATTTTGAAATGGATTTTTGAATGATATTGAATTTTGAAATGATATTTGATTTCGAAGTATAAATTACTATTTTGAAACTTTAACCACGGGATGTATTTAATTTATAGTTTAACTGATCCTTAAAGGATGAGCGATCCCAAGCATCCTTTAAGTTATTGTACATTACTACTACAGTTCACTTGAGTTGGTTTACATTATATAAGTATATATGTCCCAACTCGAGTGTTTTGTGTTTTACTTTACGCTCGGGTTAGCCTGAATATTTACAGCTTAGCTTTGGATTTCTTTCTGGAGCTAGGAATCGCTGGAGATTCTGCTTGTCTAGTTATCTGTTCCCTTTCAGTTTCAGTTGTTCTATTTTAGTTCTGGTATTTATAAACTGCTATGTATTTGAGATTTCTATTGTATATGTTTTTCAAACTGATATTATGTAGTATGTTTTGAGAGTTTGTTATAGTAGCTTCATGAACTACTATGGTATTTTAATTTCTGCTGCGAGTTATTCTGATATTTCTGTGTCTGCGATTTTGTGATTTGTATTTCATTTGCTCCAAATTTATTTACAATGCGGTATTTTGAGCAATTCAAGTCTGACATGTGTGGATGCGAATGGCTGAAAAGATCGGGTTGTTACAGTTGGTATCAGAGCTTTGGTTTTTAGGCAAACCATAGCCTGCGGAGCAAAAGCTCATTAGAGATAGGGTAGTTATACCCTAGAATGAGTGAAATCAATCTCGGAATCCTTTCTTAGTGAGAGAACGTATTTTCGAAGTATAAAATGATTTCCAAATGATTTTAAAAGATTTTCAAAGATTATTTTGGTATAAAAATTTTCTTACTTTGAAATCAAGATTTTCTAAACTTCATCTCTTCGGTATCCAGCTTGTTAGAAATCTCTTGGTTAGGATTCTTAACGACTAGGATTCCTTGAACTTTGGAACGCTCCTAGTTGTTCTGAAGTCCAGTCTTGTCTTCCCTATTTTATCCTTTTGATTTTAGAGCATTCCATAACTCCACTCAGAATGACCTTCATATAGATCGGTGATTCCAAAAATCTTTGAATGATCTATAAAGAGGTGAAACTCCTTTAAAAATTAGCAATGATTCACCGGAGATTTCTGTATCCACGGTTTACGATGCCATCTATCTCCTGCTCTACCGGGATTCTATCTCTGACGATCGAATGTCGATTTGCCTTAGATTTCTACATCGATTATATTCCTAAAGTCACGGTTGACCGGTTAAGGTCGCCCGCGATTTATATAGGCTTATCCATCTTCTATTTGGTAATAAAAGTATCTCATCTTCGTTCGAGCTTACCTTCGAACCAGAATTCTATTTGATTAAGATTCCTCAAAAATTGAATATCTATTTCTTGGAAATTTATCCTTGAATCCCTTGAAAATTTGTGTTGGTTCTATTTTGGAATTGAGCATATATCGAAATTATTATTTTAACAAGGATGGCCCTATTTTATGTATATAAGTGAAATGTTTTCAATACGGATTTTTATATCTTTTGAAAAAGGAAATTTGAAACTTTGAAAGGATTTGAAATTTTGAAAAATTTATAAGAATTTGACTTATAAAAAAACGATTTATAACTGAAGGGTTTTAAATTTGAATTTTGAGGAATCGAACTCCGGTGTTTTGAAATCGATTTTAAGATTTTGGAAAATATATAATAATAATATGATTTAAAGATATTTTCCAAATAGGAATGTTTCAAATATATTCAAATGAATTCCAATGATTACGAAGAGATTTCAAAGAAGTTTCAGGAAAATAAAAGTCCAGAACCACTTATGTCGCTGGAAAATGATTTCGGTGATGGATGCATGCATCATCGACATTGATTTTCGAGTTTCTGAGTGGAGGAGAGGCCACTGTAGTAGCTTTGCTATGCGAGTGATTTTGTGAAACCAAATTCTGGTTTCAGATTTTGAAGTATGGTTTGATATTCAAAAGATATATGTGTATATATATATATATATATTTGAAATGATTTAAAGTAAGCCGGTGTTCAGTCCTCGAGATTCAGATTTGTTTTGGTATAACCCTATCTTTTGGAATTGGTTTACTGATTTGTTGGTGATTTCCAACTCTTGGATTTAAAATATGATTTCTTTGACTATTTTGAAGGTTCGGGCACTTCCAAATCAAGGTTAACTTTTCAAAGCTAAGAAATTTTGAAAGGTATAGGGTATTTGATAAAGAATATAAGTTTAGTTTGGTTTGAATTGAATTAAAGTTGGAAATTTTAGATTTGGGTTTAAATTGAATAAATTTGTGAAATGTAAAGAATTAAAGGAATGTTTTATGATTTCAAATGTATGATTTCGAAAAGTTATGATTTTCAAAGTGTAATGATTTCAAGTATTTTGGTTCCGAAAGATTTATAACTTTGAAAGTATTATGATTTTTGAAAGTGAGTATATGTTTGAAATGGAAATGAATTTGTTTGACCTAAATTATGTTGATTTGGAAATTTGGATTATTTTCTAAATTTATTGTTTGAAGAAACTTTGAAACTAAATATATGTAATTAAGAAGAAATGATTTGGCGAAATCATATTTGATTTTGAAACTGAATTGACATTGAAAAGGAATTGAAAGTGAGAACCTTGTTTTACTAAATACTGTGATTTGGGAGTTATCGAACTTATATAAAATGGATTTGTATAGTTATAAAATTGAATTGTATAAGTATGAAATTGATTTGAAAACTGTTGATTCGAAAAGGTACTCATACTCAATTTGTAACTTGAAATCTTTCATAATCGAAGTCTATATAAGTGTGATTTGATATACTATTGATTTTGGAAAGTATTAGATTTGAAATGAAATCTTATATATAATGGACTTTATGTAAGTATGATATTTGAAAATGATTTTGAAAAGTACTATATGATACATATTTTCGAAGTAAAGATATGGAAAGTGCCTTCTGCTTGATATCCGCTTTGTGGCCACACTGTGGATTTATTCTATCGATATTATTCTCTCTCCGATTTCGGTTTTCCGGATATGATACTCGAGTGTCCATCGAATTCCACGGCGATCTCCGTGGTCTTACGAGCGCGACTACATAGCGTAATCCACAGGGGCTACGAGAGCCTACTGGTACGGATGTTTCCTGGGGGATCCAGGCGTAACCATTGTGTATCTGTGATCTATTGGGTCGCTAGGTAGCGTAATCTGCAGGGGCTGCGAGAGCCTAAGGGTACGGATGTTTCCTGGGGGATCCAGGCGTAATAATTGTGTATCTGCGGTACTACCAGTCCTCATGGCGTAATCGCAGGGCTGCGGTAGTCGGCCTACGGGTACGGATGTTTCTTGGGGGATCCAAGCGTAACCATTGTTTATCCGCGATCCATGATCGACATGTTTCCGTTTGGTTGTTATGTTTGGATTGTACTTTCCATATCTATTTTTTAAAAGTTTTTCCAGTATTTTCACTGGGTGTTGAAATAAGTCTACTAAGTACCTGGAGAATTCTAGCTTTGCGCCTGATCAACGCATGGCCAGAGTCTGCAGGAACGAAAGTAAACTTGTTAAGACATCGAGTTACAAAAGTATTTTGATAAAGTATATTATATAAATGATATTTTGATCATTATTTTACCTGTCTAAATAATTTAAAATGTTTAAATGTTGTTTACTTCGAACTAACAATCAAATGACTATTTATCAAATTATAAATTGTTTAAAATGTTAAATATAAAAAATTTTAAACTGAAATTTATATAGTTTTAAATATGGTTCATCCTTTTCTTTCAACTTATCCTCCCTTCTAGCTATTTCTACCATCTTCTTCTTTGAGGTTACTTTCTGTATTTTGGAAATAGTTGGTTCTTTGGATTATCGTTTAGATTTGCCCAAGAAACTTTCTGGAGTGCACGATGTATTCCATGACTCACATCTCCTCTAGCCACTTCGTATTGTCAGCAGAGGTAGGAAGCAGCTAAGAGGGGAATCTATTAGTCTGGTCAAAGTACTGTGTAAGTACTGATGATCGAGAATGTACCTGGGAGACGGAGGAAAGCATTCGTGCTTCGAATCCGGAATTGTATTTTTCAGGTACTATTTGTTTTTTTCTATCTTGCTTTTTCCTTGTTTTCCTTGTTTGTTCTTTTCGAGGACGAAAAGATTTGAGTGGGGGAGAGCGCAACAACCTAGTATTTTGTGGTTATTTTAATTGTTTATTTTAATTATTTAAATTGAAACTCCTGATAAAAAACTTTATTATATTTATTAAAATGAATAAATTTTATTATTTTAAGAGTATATTTTGATCTTTGTGTGAATTATAATTTCAAACCCAAATAAAAAGGATATTTTCAGAAAAATGTCGATTTTGGTCAATCTGGTCAAACGTTGACTTTTAAATTTAAAATTTAAATTTTTGAATTTTTGAATTTTATCCTATATTATGAAAATATATTAAATTTAAAGAATACTAATTTTCGTTTCGTTGAAATCCCATTTGTATTGTGAAAGTTATGCTTTTTACAATATTGTATGTAAATTGATTTATTTAATAAAATTGTCTATTTTAAATTATATAAACAATATTTTATTTGTCATATCATGTTCTAATATGTGTAATATGACATGTTAGATACATATTTTATTTTAAAACATTTTAAAGTGATGTTATAATTTTTCCAAAATTTATTGCATTTATTTTCTATTTTTAAAGGCTAGTTTCTATTTTTCTGCTATTTTCTCCATTTAAATTATATTTAATTAAAATTTAATTATTTATTTTTGTGAATGAATTTTTAGTTTGTTTTATTATCTTTATTTATAAATATTTTTCAAGTGCGTAAAATTTTCTCAAAGTTTATTCCATATATTTTCAAATTTTCTAGACTAGTTTACATTTTCTGTGCTATTTTCTTAATTTACTTATATATAATTAATATTTATTTATTTATATTTTGTTTATTTGTTATATTTTCATATTTTAACTGAATTTATATATATATATTTTAGTGATTTAAAATTTCAAAAGAATATGGTGGATATTTTAAGAGTTTGTGACCATTGGTTTGCTTTTGCCTTTTTGTATTCACACCATTTCACACTTCAACCAACACCTTTCCATATTTGCTGCCTTAACTCTTTTCTCTTCAGCCACTTCCACATTCTCACATGAACTTCTCTTCTCAAATTAAAGAAAAAAATTTCGGCCACTATCTTGATCAAACTTTGGTAAAATTCTATTCTCTTTTCATTGTTTTATACTTGTTTTCATGTAATTTTTCTCCTGCTTCCTTCGCTTCTAGATTCGGACCCACCACTCCATCATCCTTGCCACATCCACCACCACCTGAACATGTCACCACCACCTCCTCCTCACTGACCATCCCTTGCCGAGCCACCCTTGATTGAAGATCCACCACCTAATGCACCAAACTACACCTATTTGAAGCACAGCCGAACACACATTGCACCACCACCCCCAAAACACCCCCGTGGCCGCCACCTACACCACCACCACCAGCTTTTCCTGAACTGACATCCACTTTCATGTCATCCCTACCCCACCCGAAGATCTAGCCGTGCCTAGTTTAGCCTTGGCCGTGACATTTTGTGGCTTGAATCCATGTGGTTGCCTTTGTGTTGTTGTTTCATGCACACAACTCTCCACTTCATCATCTCTTACATGTTTGGCCGACCACTCATGAACCTAAACCAGATCAAAACCATGCCTTGGCCATGTATATTCAGATCTATAGCTGAGGCATAGGTGGTAGAAGGCAAGTGCAAAGCTTTGGTTTTGTTTTATGCATTTATTCCTAACATTGTTTTATTTTATTTGTGTTGAAAACTTATGTTATATATACTTGTTTTGTTTGAATGTATCCAAGGCGATTAACTTTGACTCTCCTCTCCCAAATCATATTCGTGTTGTCGTGCCTTCGAAGATTCTTTATTGTGTGTTCTGGTTGTCATCTCCAGCTTAAATAGGTGAGTTATTCTCACCAGACAAATGTGTACTTATATGACTAGTAAACTGATTTCAACTAAATCTATAAAACCATATCACATGCTATATTTGCTATGCTAGGATTATATGATGCTCACACATGTTTATACACCTGTTATATCATAAGGTACTGTTATATCATGATATTTTGTTCGTATATATGTAAGTTCACCATTGCAAGTTCCTTGTTGATAGAATCACTATGGGTTGAAATGATACATACCCGAACGGACTTTAGGATAGGGAAAAATCGTTATGTGCTGAAATGATAGGCCTGAACGATTTTAAATTATTTCATTTTACTTGGGACCATGGGTTTGAAACGATAAAACCCTGGTTTTCCTTGTAAACTACGTGTTGAAATGATATATTACCCGTACCACTTTACCTAGTGTAGAAAATGATATACATACCCGTGGTTAAAATATATTTTTCTAAAAATTTTAAAATATTTTAGAAATGTAAATATTATAATATTTTGATTTAAACTTAATTAAAAATGATTTTTTGTAAATTATTTTGATTTTTCTGAGAATTTATAAGTGAAATAAATTAATGATAAAGTGGAAATTTGAAATAAAAGTTATTCATGAAATTTTGATTTAATTATAAATGGAATTTGAATTAAATATAAAAATATGATAAATTTATGATATTTTGAATTAAGTGAATTTAAAATTACTTTTATAATATATTAATGGATTTTGAACAAGTTAAGTGTGAAATAAATGAATATTGAGTTGAATTTTGAAATATAACTTAAATTGGAAAATTGGGAATTTCGTTTAAAATTGAATTTTGAAGTTAAGTAAATAAAATGTAAAATAAGTTATATTTTGAAATTTAAACTTAAGTGTTAAGTTAAAATTTTAATTATATGAATTGAAATTGAATGTTGGAATTTAATAAGTGTATTATTATTAAATATTTATATTTGAATGGAAATTTAACTTTACAGAAATCATGAATTTAAGGAAAATTAATTGATGGTTATAAAAGTAAAAATATATGATTTCATAAGCTTAAATGATTTAAATAAATTTTTTAATTATTTGTGAAATTATATTGAACATTTGGAATTTAATTAACAGCAATTTGAAATGTTATTATTTTAATGTAAAGTATATTACTGTATTGGTAAATGCTGTAGTTGATAGAAATGAACTAAACGGCTAAATTGAATTAAAGGCTATTATACACTTTGTAAGTGCTATAATTGTTGAATTTAACTAAGGTTTTATTTGAATTAATGTAACCCTATAACAGCATTTTGAATGCTGCCTTTTGTTAAATTGAATTGTTTTAAAAGTAACTTTCCATAGCATTTATTTCTAAATACCGCGAAAGTTGATTTTCATTTTTTAATAAATTTAAGTGAATAAATGAATTTTGAAATATTAAAATTTTTGAAATTTAATAATTTAATTATTAAATATAATAATTATTTAAAATGAAGTAATTTGTTTTGAAATATAAACAATTTTGAAATGTGTGTTGAAATGGTATTTTAAATAAATGAATATGGTTTGGAAGATACGATATTTTGATATTTTGAAATGTATTTTTGAATGATATTGAATTTTGAAATGATATTTGATTTCGAAGTATAAATTACTATTTTGAAACTTTAACCATGGGATGTATTTAATTTATAGTTTAACTGATCCTTAAAGGATGGGAGATCCCAAGCATCCTTTAAGTTATTGTACATTACTACTACAGTTCACTTGAGTTGGTTTACATTATATAAGTATATATGTCCTGACTCAAGTTTTTTTTGTTTTACTTTACACTCGGGTCAGCCTGAGTATTTACATCTTAGCTTTGGATTTCTTTCTGGAGCCAGGAATCGCTGGAGATTTTGCTTGTCTAGTTATCTGTTCCCTTTCAAATTCAGTTGTTCTATTTCAGTTCTAGTATTTATAAACTGCTATGTATTTGAGATTTCTATTGTATATGTTTTTCCTACTGATATTATGTAGTATGTTTTGAGAGTTTGTTAAAGTAGCTTCATGAACTACTATGGTATTTTAATTTCCGCTGCGAGTTATTCTGATATTTCTATGTCTGTGATTCTGTGATTTGTATTTAATTTGCTCCAAATTTATTTACAATGCGGTATTTTGAGAAATTCAAGGCCGATATGTGTGAATGCGAATGGCTGAAAATATCGGGTTGTTACAGTTGGTATCGGAGCATTGGTTTTAAGGCAAACCTTAGCCTGCGGAGCAAAAGCTCATTAGAGATAGGGTAGAAATACCCTAGAATGAGTGAAATCAATCTCGGAATCCTTTGTTTGTGAGAGAACGTATTTTCGAAGTATAAAATAATTTCCAAATGATTTTCAAAGATAATTTTGGTATAAAAGTTTTCTTACTTTGAAATCAAGATTTTCTAAACTTCATCTCTTGGGTATCCACCTTGTTAGAAATCTCTTTGTTAGGATTCTTATCGACTAGGATTCCTTGAACTTTGGAACGCTCCCAGTTGTTCTGAAGTCCAGTCTTGTCTTCCTTATTTTATCCTTTTAATTTTGGAGCATTCCATACCTCCACTCAGAATGACCTTTATATAGATCGGTGATTTCGAAAATATTTGAATGATCTGTAAAGAGGTGAAACTTCTTTACAAATTAGCAATGATTCACTGGAGATTTCTGTATCCACGGTTTACGATGCTATCTATCTCCTGCTCTACCAGGATTCTATCTCTGGCGATCGAATGTCGATTTGCCTTAGATTTCCGCATCGATTATATTCCTAAAGACACGGTTGACCGATTAAGGTCGCCCGCGATTTATATAGGCTTATCCATCTTCTATTTGGTAATAGAAGTATCTCATCTTCGTTCGAGCTTACCTTCAAACCAGAATTCTATTTGATTAAGATTCCTCAAAAATTGAATATCTATTTGTTGGAAATTTATCCTTGAATCCCTTGAAAATTTGTGTTGGTTCTATTTTGGAATTTTGCATACATCGGAATTATTATTTTAGTAAGGATGGCCCTATTTTATATATATATAAGTGAAATGTTTTCAATACGGATTTTTATATCTTTTGAAAAAGGAAATTTGAAACTTTCAAAGGATTTGAAATTTTGAAAAATTTATAAGAATTTGACTTATATGAAAACGATTTATAACTGAAGGGTTTTAAATTTGAATTTTGTGGAATCGAACTCCGCTGTTTTGAAATCGATTTTAAGATTTTGGAAAATATATAATAATAATGTGATTTAAAGATATTTTCCAAATAGAAATGTTCAAATATATTCGAATGAATTCCAATGATTTCGAAGAGATTTCAAAGAAGTTTCAGGAAAATGAAAGTCCAAAACCCACTTATGTCGCTGGAAAATGATTTCGGTGATGACTGCATGCATCGTCGACATTGATTTTCGAGTTTCTGAGTGGAGGAGAGGCCACTGTAGTAGCTTTGCTATGCGAGTGATTTTGTGAAACCAAATTCTGGTTTCAGATTTTGAAGTATGGTTTAATATTCGAAAGATATATGTATATATATATATATATATATTTGAAATGATTTAAAGTAAGCCGGCGTTCAGTCCTCGAGATTCAGATTTGTTTTGGTATAACCCTATCTTTTGGAATTGGTTTACTGATTTGTTGGTGATTTCCAACTCTTGGATTTAAAATATGATTTCTTTGACTATTTTGAAGGTTCAGGCACTTTCAAATCAAGGTTAACTTTTCAAAGCTAAGAAATTTTGAAAGGTATAGGGTATTTGATAAAGAATATAAGTTTAGTTTGGTTTGAATTGAATTAAAGTTGGAAATTTTAGATTTGGGTTTAAATTGAATAAATTTGTGAAATGTAAAGAATTAAAGGAATGTTTTATGATTTCAAATGTATGATTTCGAAAAGTTATGATTTTCAAAGTGTAATGATTTCAAGTATTTTGGTTTCGAAAGATTTATAACTTTGAAAGTATAATGATTTTTGAAAGTGAGTATATGTTTGAAATGGAAATGAATTTGTTTGACCTAAATTATGTTGATTTGGAATTTTGGATTATTTTCTAAATCTATTGTTTGAAGAAACTTTGAAACTAAATATATGTAATTAGGAAGAAATGATTTGGCGAAATCATATATGATTTTGAAACTGAATTGATATTGAAAAGGAATTGAAAGTGAGAACCTTGTTTTACTAAATACTGTGATTTAGGAGTTATCGAACTTATATAAAATGGATTTGTATAGTTATAAAATTGAATTGTATAAGTATGAAATTGATTTGAAAACTGTTGATTCGAAAAGGTTCTCATACTCAATTTGTAAATTGAAATCTTTCATAATTGAAGTCTATATAAGTGTGATTTGATATACTATTGATTTTGGAAAGTATTCAATTTGAAATGAAATCTTATATAATGGACTTTATGTAAGTATGATATTTGAAAATGATTTTGAAAAGTACTATATGATACATATTTTCGAAGTAAAGATATGGAAAGTGCCTTCTGCTTGATATCCGCTTTGTGGCCACACTGTGGATTCATTCTATCGATATTATTCTCTCTCTGATTTCGGTTTTCCGGATATGATACTCGAGTGTCCATCGAGTTCCACGACGATCTCCATGGTCTTACGAGCGCGGCTGCATAACGTAATTCATAGGGGCTACGAGAGCCTACTGGTACGGATGTTTCCTGGGGGATCCAGGCGTAACCATTGTGTATCTGTGATCTATTGGGTCGCTTGGTAGCGTAATCTGAAGGTGCTGCGAGAGCCTAAGGGTACGGATGTTTCCTGGGAGATCCAGGCGTAATCATTATGTATCTGCGGTACTACCAGTCTTCATGGCATAATCGCAGGGCTGCGGTAGTCAGCCTACGGGTACGGATGTTTCTTGGAGGATCCAGGCGTAACCATTGTGTATCCGCGATCCATGATCGACATGTTTCCGTTTGGTTGTTTTGTTTGGATTGTACTTTCCATATCTGTTTTTTTTAAGTTTTTCCAGTATTTTCACTGGGTGTTGAAATAAGTCTACTAAGTACGTGGAGAATTCTAGCTTTGCGCCCGATCAACGCATGGCCAGAGTCTGCAGGAACGAAAGTAAACTTGTTAAGACATCGAGTTACAAAAGTATTTTGATAAAGTATATTATATAAATGATATTTTGATCATTATTTTACCTATCTAAATAATTTAAAATGTTTAAATATTGTTTACTTCGAACTAACAAATTTGAATCAAATGACTATTTATCATATTATAAATTGTTTAAAATGTTAAATATAAAAAATTTAAACTAAAATTTATATAGTTTTAAATATGGTTCATCCTTTTCTTTCAACCTATCCTCCCCTCTAGCTATTTCTACCTTCTTCTTCTTTGAGGGTACTTTCTGTATTATGGAAAGAGTTGGTTCTTTGGATTATCGTTTAGATTTGCCCGGGAAACTTTCTGGAGTGCACGATGTATTCCATGTTTCACATCTCCTCCAGCCACTTCGTATTGTCAGCAGAGGTATGAAGCAGCTAAGAGAGGAATCTGTTAGTCTGGTCAAAGTATTGTGTAAGTACTGATGATCGAGAATGTACCTGGGAGACGGAGGAAAGCATTCGTGCTTCGAATCCGGAATTGTTTTTTTCAAGTACTATTTGTTTTTTCTATCTTGCTTTTCCTTTTTTTCCTTGTTTGTTCTTTTCGAGAACGAAAAGATTTGAGTGGGGAAGAGTGTAACAACCCAGAATTTTGTGATTATTTTAATTGTTTATTTTAATTATTTAAATTGAAACTCATGATTTAAAAAATTTATTATATCTATTAAAATGAATAAATTTTATTATTTTAAGAGTCTATTTTGATCTTTGTGTGAATTATAATTTCAAACCTGAATAAATAGGATATTTTCAGAAAAATGTGGATTTTGGTAAATCTGGTCAAACTTTGACTTTTAAATTTAAAATTTAAATATTTTAATTTTTCAATTTTATCATTTATTATGATAATGTATTAAATTTCAAGAATATTACTTTTCGTTTCGTTGAAATCCGATTTGTATTGTGAAAGTTATGCTTTTTACAATATTGTATGTAAATTGATTCATTTAATAAAATTGTCTATTTTAAATTATATAAATAATATTTTATTTGTCATATCATGTCCTAATATGTGTAATATGACATGTTAGATACAAATTTTATTTTTAAAACATTTTAAAGTGATGTTATAATTTTTCCAAAATTAATTGCATTTATTTTCTATTTTTAAAGGCTAGTTTCTATTTTTCTGCTATTTTCTCCATTTAAATTATATTTAATTAAAATTTATTTATTTATTTTTGTGAATGCATTTTTATTTTGTGTTCTTATCTTGATTTATAAATATTTTTCAAGTGCGTAAAATTTCCCCAAAGTTTATTCCATATATTTTCAAATTTTCTAGACTAGTTTACATTTTCTGTGCTATTTTCTTAATTTAATTATATATAATTAATATTTATTTATTTATATTTTGTTTATTCATTATATTTTCGTATTTTAACTGAATTTATATATATTTATTTCAGTGATTTAAAATTTCAAAAGAATATGGTGGATATTTGAAGAGTTTGTGACCATTGGTTTGCTTTTGCCTTTTTGTATTCACACCATTTCACACTTCAACCAACACCTTTCCATATTTGCTGCCTTAACTCTTTTCTCTTCAGCCACTTCCTCATTCTCATGTGAACTTTTCTTCTCAAACTCAAGAAAAAAAATTCGGTCATTATCTTGATCAAACTTTGGTAAAATTCTATTCTCTTTTCATTGTTTTATACTTGTTTTCATGTAATTTTTCTCTTACTTCCTTCACTTCTAGATTCGGCCCCACCACTCCATCATCCTTGCCGCCTCCACCACCACCTGAACATGTCACCACCTCCTCCTCACTGACCATCCCTTGCCGAGCCACCCTTGATTGAAGATCCACCACCAAATGCACCAAACTACACCTATATGAAGCATAGCCGAACACACATTGCACCACAACCCCAAAACACCCCCTTGGCCGCCACCACCACCACCACCAGCTTTTCCTGACCTGACACCCACTTCCATGTCATCCCTTCCCCACCTGAAGATCTGGCCGTGCCTAGGTCAGCATTGGCCGTGGCCTTTTGTGGCTTGAATCCATGTGGTTGCCTTTGTGTTGTTGTTTCATGCACAAAACTCTCCACTTCATCATCTCTTACATGTTTGGCCGACCACTCATGAACCTAAACCAGATCAAAACCATGCCTTAGCCATGTATATTCAGATCTATAGCTGAGGCATAGGTGGTAGAAGGCAAGTGCAAAGCTTTGGTTTTGTTTTATGCATTTATTCCTAACATTGTTTTATTTTATTTGTGTTGAAAATTAATGTTCTATATACTTGTTTTGTTAGAATGTATCCAAGGCGATTAACTTAGGCTCTCCTCTCTCAACTCATAATCGTGTTGTCGTGCCTTCGAAGATTCTTTGTTGTGTGTTTTGGTTGTCATCTCCAGCTTAAATAGGTGAGTTATTCTGACCAGACAAATGTGTACTTGTATGACTAGTAAACTGATTTCAACTGAATCTGTAAAACCATATCACATGCTATATCTGCTATGCTAGGATTATATGATGCTCACACATGTTTATACACCTGTTATATCATAAGGCACTATTATATCTTGCTATTCTGTTCGTATATATGTCAGTTCACCATTGCAAGTTCCCTGTAGATAGAATCACTATGGGTTGAAATGATACATACCCGAACGGACTTTAGAATAGAGGAAAATCGTTATGGGCTGAAATGATAGGTCTGAACGATTTTCAATTATTTCGTTTTACTTGGGACCGTGGGTTTGAAATGATAAAACCCGGGTTTTCCTTGTAAATTACGGGTTGAAATGATATATTACCCGTACCACTTTACCTAGTGTAGAAAATGATATACATACCCGTGGTTAAAATATATTTTTCTAAAATTTTCAAAATATTTTAGAAATGTAAATATTATAATATTTTGATTTAAACTTAATTAAAAATGATTTTTTATAAAGTATTTTGATTTTTCTAAGAATTTATAAGTGAAATAAATTAATGATAAATTGGAAATTTGAAATAAAAGTTATTTTGGAAATTTTGATTTAATTATGAATGGAATTTAAATTAAATATGAAAATATGATAAATTTATGATATTTTGAATTAAATGAATTTAAAATGATTTTTATAATATATTAATGGATTTTGAATAAGTTAAGTGTGAAATAAATGAATATTGAGTTGAATTTTGAAATATAACTTAAATTGGAAAATTGGGAATTTTGTTTAAATAAAATGTAAAATAAGTTATATTTTGAAATTTACACTTAAGTGTTAAGTTAAAAATTTAATTATATGAATTGAAATTGAATGTTGGAATTTAATAAGTGTATTATTATTAAATATTGATTTTTGAATGGAAATTTAACTTTATAAAATCATGAATTTAAGGAAAATTAATTGATGGTTATAAAAGTAAAAATATATAATTTCATAAGCTTAAATGATTAAAATAAAAAAATTAATTATTTGTGAAATTATATTGAACATTTGGAATTTAATTAACAGCATTTTTGAAATGTTATTATTTCTAATGTAAAGTATATTACCGCATTGGTAAATGCTTTAGTTGACAGAAATGAACTAAACAGCTAAATTGAATTAAATGCTATTATATACTTTGTAAGTGCTATAATTGTTGAATTTAACTAAGGTTTTATTTGAATTAATGTAACCCTATTACAGCATTTTGAATGCTTCCTTTTGTTAAATTGAATTGTTTTAAAAGTAACTTTCCGTAGCATTTTTTTCTAAATGCTGCGAAAGTTGATTTTCATTTTTTAATAAATTTAAGTGAATAAATGAATTTTGAAAGATTAAAATTTTGGAAATTTAATAATTTAATTATTAAATATAATAACTTCATTTTATGATTTAAAATGAAGTAATTTGTTTTCAAAAATATAAACAATTTTGAAATGTGTGTTGAAATGGTATTTTAAATAAATGAATATGGTTTGGAAGATACGATATTTTGATATTTTGAAATGGATTTTTGAATGAATATGGTCTGGCGATCGAATGTCGATTTGCCTTAGATTTCGGCATCGATTATATTCCTAAAGTCACGGTTGATCGGTTAAGGTCGCCCGTGATTTATATAGGCTTATCCATCTACTATTTGGTAATAAAAGTATCTCATCTTCGTTCGAGCTTACCTTCGAACCAGAATTCTATTTGATTAAGATTCCTCAAAAATTGAATATCTATTTGTTGGAAATTTATCCTTGAATCCCTTGAAAATTTGTGTTGGTTCTATTTTGGAATTGTGCATATATCGAAATTATTATTTTAAAAGGATGGCCCTATTTTATATATATAAGTGAAATGTTTTCGATACAGATTTTTATATCTTTTGAAAAAGGAAATTTCAAACTTGGAAAGGATTTGAAATTTTGAAAAATTTATAACAATATGACTTATATAAAAACGATTTATAACTGAAGGGTTTTAAATTTGAATTTTGAGGAATTGAACTCCGCTGTTTTGAAATCGATTTTAAGATTTTGGAAAATATATAATAATAATATGATTTAAAGATATTTTCCAAATAGAAATGTTTCAAATATATTCGAATGAATTCCAATGATTTCGAAGAGATTTCAAAGAAGTTTCAGAAAAATAGAATTCCAGAACCCACTTATGTCGCTGGAAAATAATTTCGGTGATGAATGCATGCATCATCGACATTGACTTTCAAGTTTCTGAGTGGAGGAGAGGCCACTCTAGTAGCTTTGCTATGTGAATGATTTTGTGAAACCAAATTCTGGTTTCAGATTTTGAAGTATGGTTTGATATTCGAAAGATATATGTGTGTGTATATATATTTATGTATATATATATATTTGAAATGATTTAAAGTAAGCTGGTGTTCAGTCCTCGAGATTCAGATTTGTTTTGGTATAACCCTATCTTTTGGAATTGATTTACTGATTTGTTGGTGATTTCCAACTCTTGGATTTAAAATATGATTTGTTTGACTATTTTGAAGGTTCAGGCACTTCCAAATCAAGGTTAACTTTTCAAAGCTAAGAAATTTTGAAAGGTATAGGGTATTTGATAAAGAATATAAGTTTAGTTTGGTTTGAATTGAATTAAAGTTGGAAATTTAAATTTGGGTTTAAATTGAATAAAGTTGTGAAATGTAAAGAATTAAAGGAATGTTTTATGATTTCAAATGTATGATTTCAAATGTATGATTTCGAAAAGTTATGATTTTCAATGTGTAACGATTTCAAGTATTTTGGTTTCGAAAGATTTATAACTTTGAAAGTATTATGATTTTTGAAAGTGAGTATTTGTTTGAAATGGAAATGAATTTGTTTGTCCTAAATTATGTTGATTTGGAAATTTGGATTATTTTCTAAATCTATTGTTTTAAGAAACTTTGAAACTAAATATATGTAATTAGGAAGAAATGATTTGGCGAAATCATATATGATTTTGAAACTGAATTGATATTGAAAAGGAATTGAAAGTGAGAACCTTGTTTTACTAAACACTGTGATTTGGGAGTTATCGAACTTATATAAAATGGATTTGTATAGTTATAAAATTGAATTGTATAAGTATGAAATTGATTCGAAAACTGTTGATTCGAAAAGGTACTCATACTCAATTTGTAACTTGAAATCTTTCAAAATCGAAGTCTATATAAGTGTGATTTGATATACTATTGATTTTGGAAAGTATTCGATTTGTAATGAAATATTATATATAGTGGACTTTATTAAGTACGATATTTGTTTGCGCCAAAATTGGTCACAAACACCCAATATCGCGAAAGCACCCGTTTACGTACTCAACTCGACATTAATCAACACAGAACTCAGCAACAATCAATATAGAATTCAGCTCTAAGTAACAAATCACAGTAATTCACAAGCAACAATCACAAACACAGGATTTATAGTGGTTCGGCGTTCGTGCCTACGTCCACTTTAAAGGTTTTCTCTTTATTGCTCTTCTCGATTCAATCAATTACAACGGATTACAGTAGATAATAGCTTTGAAATCTGAATACAACAGTGATTCTGATGAATAGATTTGAATCCGGCAGAATCTTGGTGTTCAATGGCAGAAGCTCTTCGAAGATCCCCCTTTCTGAAGGCTTCAGGGTGCTATTTATAGGCGTTGGAGGCTGATATTTCTCCTAGAAATCAGGTAAACTACTTCCAGCACGTGAGGGGGCCCACATGGCCGAAACCTGGAGATCCGGGCCCACATTGGGATCGATTCGACCCTAGGTTCGAATCGATCAAGAAATCGTCCAATCATGGTGAAATTTGGCGTGGACATTCTTCAACATGTAGATGAACTCCTGTAAAAATTTCATGGGATTTGGATCAGTGGATTGGAAGTTATGGTCGGTTCGAAATCGGCGTGTTCGGCTTTCTGTTTGGTTCGAATCGATGCTATGGCCTTCGTTCGAATCGATCTGTTTGATTCGAGTACTTCGAATCGATCCCAGGGCGCGCAAGTGGGTCGACTCCGAGTTCTCTGCCGAGTTTGCTGGATGGCTTCGTGGTTGGATTCGAGGTTCATCTTCGAATCGATGGAATGTTGTTTATTCGAATCGATCCTACTGCGCTACTCCGGATCGATTCGAAGTAGCCTCTAACACGTTGGATTCGAAGATAGCATGGGGCGAGGTGAATTGGATGGAGTCGAAGCTAGGTTAAATCCATGGATTCGAAGGTAGGTCATGGATTGATTCGAGGCAAGGCCATCTGGGGGTTTGCTTAATGGATTCGAAGCAAGGGCATATCCCATGGATTCGGAGTAACTGCAACTCCATGGATACAAACTCTATAACCTGGAGGGATTCGAAGAGAGGACATCATGATGGATTCGAACGTCGCTTCTTCTTATGGATTCGAATATGATGGACTCGAAACTGATGGGTTCGAGTGTGGCGTGGCAGTGCTTATCGGTTCGAACACGGAGCTTGCTTGGATGGGTTCGAACTCGATGGTTTCGAACAAGTGAAGGGGGATGGGTTCGAACTAAGCAATGTCCATCCTCCTTAACTTGAATCCATCATAACTTGAGCATACGACCTCGGATTGACTTGAAATTTGAAATGACGACTCATACGATCTTTATTGTCATGCTCTATCAATTTTGGCCCGTTCCGGACTCGGACAAAATTCATCGATATCCATAGCAAAGTGAAGTGTAACCAATCTCTGAGACGAACTGTCTTTTGTTTTCGATCAATCTTTTGGTATCACGGCTTTGCCAAAAAGCGGGATAACATTTTGCCCCCCAAAACATGCCTTGCGGTAGGAAGGTGTGTTTTGTAATGCTTTGAGTTGGACGTTCGTATCCGATCATCAACCTGCAAAGAACTTGATAGTTTCATATGGCCTCAAACGACGATCGTTCGGGATCGAGCCATTTGGGATGAAGCGCGGCCGTTCGTGGTCAAGCGCTCAACTTCAAATGACGATCGTTCGTGATCAAGTCATTCGAGGTGAAGTGCGACCGTGCGCGGTCGAGCGTATAAATCCATGCGTCGATCGTTCGGGATCGTATGTTGTATCAGGTGAATCGGGACCGTTCGCGGTCCATGCCGTTCGTGGCATAGGATGGAATAGGACCGTTCGCGGTCGATGCCGTTCGCGGCAAACGATGAGAATAGGACCGTTCGCGGTCGATGCTATTTATGGCAAAGGATTGAATGGGACCGTTCGCGGTCGATGCCGTTCGCGGCAATTGATGATCGTTCGCGACCAAGTGCCGTTCAAGGCAAATGGTGACCGTTCGAGGTCGGATTTTATAATTAGTGAATCATGACCGTTCGCGGTCGGTGCCGTTCAAGGCAGAGAGTGATCGTTCGCGATCGTGTGCCGTTCGAGGCGGATTTATGACCGTTCGCAGTCGGGTGTTGGACCTCAAGTGACGACCGTTCGCGATCAAGCCATTTGAGGCGTGGTGAGTTGTGACTGTTCGAAGTCGAGTGCCGTTCGAGGCGAATTGTGTGCCCGGGAGGGCTTGATGTTATCGATGTCAGGGTCACGTTCGGGTGAGATCCTGGATCGTTTGTCAGGGCGGTTCATCGCCATCTCAGAGCATGCCTAAGGACCGTTCGCGACCCCGTACATGTGTAAGTAGCTTAGCCATTCCAGAGTTATCAGAATCAAATATCTATTACACGGATGAGTTTCAAAATAATGTCTAAACAAACAGAGTCTAAATGTTCAAATTGAAATGACATGAAAGCAAAGCATGGATGTCAAAGTGTAAGTTCCCACTACGAAACGGTTAATGATCACTCAGAGCATGCCTGGAGATCGTTCGCGATCTCGCACATGCGTAAATGATCTAACTGTGTTAGTGGAAGCTTACAACTTGTTCATCGTTATTTTACTCAATTGATAACCAAACGGTGCCTTGATTCAGGGTCACCTCTAGCTGATGTGGACGGTGGTCGTTCTGGTTCCGCCACAGGAGCTCGCCTCCTTACATATTGGAGGAGCATACCGTTCCTGATATGCCCTTCCACCTCGTCCTTCAGGTGCCTACAATCGTTAGTGTTATGACCATTTAATTCATGGAATACATAGAACTTGTCTGACTTCCTTTCGTCAGAGGTAGGATCCCTTCGCATCGGCCTACGATATGGAATCTGTTCTTTGGTATCCTGATAAATTCGTTCCAGGCTCTCGTTCAGCTCAGTGTAGGTGGTGAATCGCGGCTCCCTCCATTGCCGCTTTGATCTGTCTCTGTCATTCTCAATCCTTTTTTACCTTTATCCTTGTCCGAGTCCCTTCTAGGGGGCTTTTCGTCTTTGAGTGCGTAAACTTCTATCCCATCTCCTTCTTCTCTTTCTGCATTCGCATCCTCTAATCGTAAAAACTTTTCTGCCTCATGATAGAATTCTCCCAGATCTACGGGTGGATCCTTAGTTAATGAATTTTTGAACTCCGTTCCGTCTGCTATTCCGGACACAGCCGCCATCATAACCATGGATGGATCCGGTCTGTCCACCGAAGCCGCCGCCGCATTGAACCGTGTCAGGAAACTTCTCAATGTTTCTCCAGCCTTCTGTTTTAAAGTTGCCAACGTCATCACATTCTTGGGCCTTGTAATGTGAACCCTGAATTGCCTCATAAATCTCTCAGTCAAATCATTCCATGTTCCAATGGATCCACTATCTAATTGCCTGAACCATAACGCCGCAATATCCGCCAAGTACAGTGGAAAGCACCGGGCCATAACCTCCTCTGATGCCCCCCAGCACTTCCATATGCCTCATATATTTTGTCAGATGGACCGTGGGGTCCGTTCTCCCGTCATACATATCCAACGATGGTAATTTGAAATCTGGTGGGTTTCTAGCTCGTCTGATTGCCGGAGTGAAAGGACTCCTATTAACATCCTCTAGGTCTTTGTTCACCAAACCGCCTCTCATTGCTCGCCTAACCATCTCTGCCAACTTGTCGGTGTCTCCAAGATGTAACCTTCGTTCGTTACTTTCATCCTGCCCCCCGAGCTCACGAGGGAACTCTGAGATCTGCCCCCTTGACTGAGCGTTCATTCCTCTGCTGTCTCCAGGTTGCGCAGATATTCCTCTTTCTCCTTCCGAAATTGGACCAACATTCTCCATGGGTGTGCCCCCTAATCCGGGTGCGACGCCAGATGGTCCTGCTTCGTTCTGGACTCCATTGGCTTCTCTATTCTGTGCTCCAAGCTGTCCTATCTGTTGAAACAAACTCTGGATCAACTCCTCTTGCTTCTTCATCATCGTCTCCATCTCGTCCCTAGTGATGTAGATCGATGGTTGATTCGCTCCTGAAGAAGCCTCCTGACTCCCCTGCTGTTCACTCCTCTCTGGCCTTGGCCTTCTACTCGATTGTCTCGTCATAATTTCTCAAATCTAAACTTTCAAACTTTCTCTGAATCAATTATCAACTGGTAGAACTCTTGAGTTCAATTCTCGGTGAAAGCACCAAAATGTTTGCGCCAAAATTGGTCACAAACACCCAATATCGCGAAAGCACCCGTTTACGTACTCAACTCGACATTAATCAACACAGAACTCAGCAACAATCAATATAGAATTCAGCTCTAAGTAACAAATCACAGTAATTCACAAGCAACAATCACAAACACAGGATTTATAGTGGTTCGGCGTTCGTGCCTACGTCCACTTTAAAGGTTTTCTCTTTATTGCTCTTCTCGATTCAATCGATTACAACGGATTACAGTAGATAATAGATTTGAAATCTGAATACAACAGTGATTCTGATGAATAGATTTGAATCCGGCAGAGTCTTGGTGTTCAATGGCAGAAGCTCTTCGAAGATCCCCCTTTCTGAAGGCTTCAGGGTGCTATTTATAGGCGTTGGAGGCTGATATTTCTCCTAGAAATCAGGTAAACTACTTCCAGCACGTGAGGGGGCCCACATGGCCGAAACCTGGAGATCCGGGCCCACATTGGGATCGATTCGACCCTAGGTTCGAATCGATCAAGAAATCGTCCAATCATGGTGAAATTTGGCGTGGACATTCTTCAACATGTAGATGAACTCCTGTAAAAATTTCATGGGATTTGGATCAGTGGATTGGAAGTTATGGTCGGTTCGAAATCGGCGTGTTCGGTTTTCTGTTTGGTTCGAATCGATGCTATGGCCTTCGTTCGAATCGATCTGTTTGATTCGAGTACTTCGAATCGATCCCAGGGCGCGCAAGTGGGTCGACTCCGAGTTCTCTGCCGAGTTTGCTGGATGGCTTCGTGGTTGGATTCGAGGTTCATCTTCGAATCGATGGAATGTTGTTTATTCGAATCGATCCTACTGCGCTACTCCGGATCGATTCGAAGTAGCCTCTAACACGTTGGATTCGAAGATAGCATGGGGCGAGGTGAATTGGATGGAGTCGAAGCTAGGTTCAATCCATGGATTCGAAGGTAGGCCATGGATTGATTCGAGGCAAGGCCATCTGGGGGTTTGCTTAATGGAGTCGAAGCAAGGGCATATCCCATGGATTCGAAGTAACGGCAACTCCATGGATACGAACTCTATAACCTGGAGGGATTCGAAGAGAGGACATCATGATGGATTCGAACGTCGCTTCTTCTTATGGATTCGAATATGATGGACTCGAAACTGATGGGTTCGAGTGTGGCGTGGCAGTGCTTATCGGTTCGAACACGGAGCTTGCTTGGATGGGTTCGAACTCGATGGTTTCGAACAAGTGAAGGGGGATGGGTTCGAACTAAGCAATGTCCATCCTCCTTAACCTGAATCCATCATAACTTGAGCATACGACCTCGGATTGACTTGAAATTTGAAATGACGACTCATACGATCTTTATTGTCATGCTCTATCAATTTTGGCCCGTTCCGGACTCGGACAAAATTCATCGATATCCATAGCAAAGTGAAGTGTAACCAATCTCTGAGACGAACTGTCTTTTGTTTTCGATCAATCTTTTGGTATCACGGCTTTGCCAAAAAGCGGGATAACAATATTTGAAAATGATTTTGAAAAGTACTATATGATACATATTTTCAAAGTAAAGATATGGAAAGTGCCTTCTGCTTGATATCCGCTTTGTGGCCACACTGTGGATTCATTCTATCGATATTATTCTCTCTTTGATTTGGGTTTTCCGGATATGATACTCGAGTGTCCATCGAATTCCATGGCGATCTCCGTGGTCATACGAGCACGACTGCATAACGTAATTCACAGGGGCTGCGAGAGCCAACTGGTACGGATGTTTCCTAGGGGATCCAGGGGTAACCATTGTGTATCTGTGATCTATAGGGTCGCTTGGTAGCGTAATCTGCAGGGGCGGCGAGAGCCTAAGGGTACGGATGTTTTCTGGGAGATCCAGGCGTAATCATTGTGTATCTGCGGTACTACCAGTCTTCAAGGCGTAATCGGAGGGCTGCGGTAGTCGGCCTACGGGTACGGATGTTTCTTGGGGGATCCAGGCGTAACCATTGTGTATCCGCGATCCATGATCGACATGTTTCCGTTTGGTTCTTTTGTTTGGATTGTACTTTCCATATCTGTTTTTTTTTAAGTTTTTCCAGTATTTTCACTGGGTGTTGAAATAAGTCTACCAAGTACGTGGAGAATTCTAGCTTTGCGCCTGATCAGCGCATAGCCAGAGTCTGCAGGGATGAAAGTAAACTTGTTAAGATATCGAGTTACAAAAGTATTTTGATAAAGTATATTATATAAATGATATTTTGATCATTATTTTACCTGTCTAAATAATTTAAAATGTTTAAATATTGTTTACTTCGAACGAACAAATTTGAATCAAATGACTATTTATCAGATTATAAATTGTTTAAAATGTTAAATATAAAAAAATTTAAACTGAAATTTTAGATTTTCCCGAGAAACTTTCTGGAGTGCACGATGTATTCCACGTCTCACATCTCCTCTAGCCACTTCGTATTGTCAGCAGAGATACGAAGCAGCTAAGAGGGGAATCTGTTAGTCTGGTCAAAGTACTGTGTAAGTATTGATGATCGAGAATGTACCTGGGAGACGGAGGAAAGCATTCGTGCTTCGAATCCGGAATTGTTTTTTTCAGGTACTATTTGTTTTTTTCTATCTTGCTTTTTCTTGTTTTCCGTGTTTGTTCTTTTGGAGGATGAAAAGATTTGAGTGGGGGAGAGTGTAACAACCCAGTATTTTGTGATTATTTTAATTGTTTATTTTAATTATTTAAATTGAAACTCCTGAACTAAAAACTTTATTATATTTATTAAAATGAATAAATTTTATTATTTTAAGAGTATATTTTGATCTTTGTGTGAATTATAATTTCAAGCCTGAATAAATAGGATATTTTCAGAAAATTGTGGATTTTGGTCAATTTGGTCAAACTTTGACTTTTAAATTTAAAATTTAAATATTTGAATTTTTGAATTTTATCCATTATTATGAAAATATATTAAATTTCAAGAATACTACTTTTCGTTTCGTTGAAATCCGATTTGTATTGTGAAATTTATGCTTTTTACAATATTGTATGTAAATTGATTTATTTAATAAAATTGTCTATTTTGAGTTATATAAATAATATTTTATTTGTCATATCATGTTCTAATATGTGTAATATGACATGTTAGATACATATTTTATTTTTAAAACATTTTAAAGTGATGTTATAATTTTTCCAAAATTTATTGCATTTATTTTCTATTTTTAAAGGCTAGTTTCTATTTTTCTGCTATTTTCTCCATTTAAATTTTATTTAATTAAAATTTATTTATTTATTTTTGTGAATGCATTTTTATTTTGTGTTCTTATCTTGATTTATAAATATTTTTCAAGTGCGTAAAATTTCCCCAAAGTTTATTCGATATATTTTAAAATTTTCTAGACTAGTTTACATTTTCTGTGCTATTTTCTTAATTTCATTATATATAATTAATATTTATTTATTTATATCTTGTTTATTCGTTATATTTTCGTATTTTAATTGAATTTATATATATTTATTTCAGTGATTTAAAATTTCAAAAGAATATGGTGGATATTGAGTTTGCGACCATTGGTTTGCTTTTGCCTTTTTGTATTCACACCATTTCACACTTCAACCAACACCTTTCCATATTTGCTGCCTTAACTCTTTTCTCTTCAGCCACTTCCTCATTCTCACGTGAACTTTTCTTCTCAAACTCAAGAAAAAAAATTGGGCCATTATCTTGATCAAACTTTGGTAAAATTCTATTCTCTTTTCATTGTTTTATACTTGTTTTCATGTAATTTTGCTCTTGCTTCCTTCACTTCTAGATTCGGCCCCACCACTCCATCAGCCTTGTCGCCTCCAACACTACCTGAACATGTCACCACCCCCTCCTCCTCACTGACCATCCCTTGCCGAGCCACCCTTGATTGAAGATCCACCACCAAATGCACCATACTACACCTATATGAAGCATAGCCGAACACACATTGCACCACCACCCCAAAACACCCCCTTGGCCGCCGCCTACACCACCACCACTAGCTTTTCCTGACCTGAAGATCTGGTCGTGCCTAGGTTAGCCTTGGCCGTGACCTTTTGTGGCTTGAATCCATGCGGTTGCCTTTGTGTTTTTGTTTCATGCACACAACTCTCCACTTCATCATCTCTTACATGTTTGGCCGACCACTCATGAACCTAAACCAGATCAAAACTATGCCTTGGCCATGTATATTTAGATCTATAGCTGAGGCATAGGTGGTAGAAGGCAAGTGCAAAGTTTTGGTTTTGTTTTATGCATTTATTCCTAACATTGTTTTATTTTATTTGTGTTGAAAACTTATGTTATATATACTTGTTTTGTTTGAATGTATCCAAGGCGATTAACTTTGGCTCTCCTCTCTCAAATCATATTCTTGTTGTCGTGCCTTCGAAGATTCTTTGTTGTGTGTTTTGGTTGTCATCTCCAGCTTAAATAGGTGAGTTATTCTCACTAGACAAATGTGTACTCATATGACTACTAAACTGATTTCAACTGAATCTGTAAAACCATATCACAAGCTATATCTGCTATGCTAGGATTATATGATGCTCACACATGTTTATACACCTGTTATATCATAAGGTACTGTTATATCATGCTATTCTATTCATATATATGTCAGTTCGCTATTGGAAGTTCCCGGTAGATAGAATCACTATGGGTTGAAATGATACATACCCGAACGGACTTTAGAATAGGGGAAAATCGTTATGGGATGAAATGATAGGCCTGAACGATTTTCAATAATTTCATTTTACTTGGGACCGTGGGTTTGAAATGATAAAACCCGGGTTTTCCTTGTAAATTACGTGTTGAAATGATATATTACCCGTACCACTTTACGTAGTGTAGAAAATGATATACATACCCATGGTTAAAATATATTTTTCTAAAATTTATAAAATATTTTAAAAATGTAAATATTATAATATTTTGATTTAAACTTAATTAAAAATGCTTTTTTGTAATGTATTTTGATTTTTCTGAGAATTTATAAGTGAAATAAATTAATGATAAAGTGGAAATTTGAAATAAAAGTTATTTTGGAAATTTTGATTTAATTATAAATGGAATTTAAATTAAATATGAAAATATGATAATTTATGATATTTTGAATTAAATGAATTTAAAATGATTTTTATAATATATTAAAGGATTTTGAATAAGTTAAGTGTGAAATAAATGAATATTGAGTTGAATTTTGAAATATAACTTAAATTGGAAAATTGGGAATTTTGTTTGAAATTGAATTTTGAAGTTAAGTAAATAAAATGTAAAATAAGTTATATTTTGAAATTTAAACTTAAGTGTTAAGTTAAAAATTTAATTATATGAATTGAAATTGAATGTTGGAATTTAATAAGTGTATTATTATTAAATATTGATTTTTGAATGGAAATTTAACTTTATAAAATCATGAATTTAAGGAAAATTAATTGATGGTTATAAAAGTAAAAATATATAATTTCATAAGCATAAATGATTTAAATAAAAAAATTAATTATTTGTGAAATTATATTGAACATTTGGAATTTAATTAACAGCATTTTTGAAATGTTATTATTTCTAATGTAAAGTATATTACTGCATTGGTAAATGCTGTAGTTGATAGAAATGAACTAAACGGCTAAATTGAATTAAAGGCCATTATATACTTTGTAAGTGCTATAATTATTGAATTTAACTAAGGTTTTATTTGAATTAATGTAACCCTATTACAGCATTTTGAATGCTGCCTTTTGTTAAATTGAATTGTTTTAAAAGTAACTTTCCGTAGCATTTTTTTCTAAATGCTACGAAAGTTGATTTTCATTTTTTAATAAATTTAAGTGAATAAATGAATTTTGAAAGATTAAAATTTTGGAAATTTAATAATTTAATTATTAAATATAATAACTTCATTTTATGATTTAAAATGAAGTAATTTGTTTTGAAATATAAACAATTTTGAAATGTGTGTTGAAATGGTATTTTAAATAAATGAATATGGTTTGGAAGATACGATATTTGATATTTTGAAATGGATTTTTGAATGATATTGAATTTTTAAATGATATTTGATTTGGAAGTATAAATTCTATTTTGAAACTTTAACCACGGGATGTATTTAATTTATAGTTTAACTGATCCTTAAAGGATGGGCGATCCCAAGCATCCTTTAAGTTATTGCACATTACTACTACAATTCACTTGAGTTGGTTTACATTATATAAGTATATATGTCCTGACTCGAGTGTTTTGTGTTTTACTTTACACTCGGGTCAGCCTGCATATTTACAGCTTAGCTTTGGATTTCTTTCTGGAGCTAGGAATCGCTGGAGATTCTGCTTGTCTAGTTATCTGTTCCCTTTCAGTTTCAATTGTTCTATTTCAGTTCTGGAATTTATAAACTGCTATGTATTTGAGATTTCTATTGTATATGTTTTTCAGACTGATATTATGTAGTATGTTTTGAGAGTTCGTTATAGTAGCTTCATGAACTACTATGGTATTTTAATTTCCGCTGCGAGTTATTTTGATATTTCTGTATCTGTGATTATGTGATTTGTATTTAATTTGCTCCAAATTTATTTATAATGAGGTATTTTGAGCAATTCAAGTCCGACATGTGTGAATGCGAATGGCTGAAAACATCGGGTTGTAGCAATACTATTGGATATGAATTAGCTAGTAATTAACAGATTAAGATTTATGGACATTAATTGTGAATTTAATGGGCAATTAATTCGTAATTGACTGGTGTTCAAAGGAATTAAATGAGGACTGATTGGGAAAATTAGGTATCACACTTATGGAGGAATTGAACCAGAGTAATATATGAATTTTGAAATTTGTAAAAGATTAAAGGGATTTAGATGAGGATTGATTAGAGATGGTCCAATTTTGACAATAATGATCAATTATTATAGGTACATTAGCTAAAGTAATGAATGAACTGCATTTACTAGAAACCAAGAAGGAAGATTAAGAAAATGCGCAATTGTGGAATGATAAATCAGGAATGCGTATCTTGATTTAGTATTGTTTGGACCTCGGCAACATTTACAATAGTTGATGATAAATGGTAGCTTTCACCAAAAAAATTTCTTAGAATTTTTGGGTTGCAATCACTAGTTGTTTTCCTTAGTTATTGGAGAGAAATAAGATATGATATAAGATATATCCCAATTTTATCACAGTGTTGGCTGTTAGATGGGATTGAACTGCCTGATAAAAATATATATTGAGAAGCAACGTAAATAAGTAAATTTTAGAGGGACACTTAATAATAATAAACTGTGGGTAAGACTGAAAGATAATGAGGAAATTAGGTTAAGCAACCATAAATAAAAGAATGATTTAATCCCAGAGACTTTAGGATTTCAAGAAAAATAAATTTTAACTTGTACAATGTCACCATTCAAGAAAGAGATAGAATGAACAGGAATGTAAAGAGAATTTTTTGTTGGACAAGGATGAAGAAGAAGGTAGCAGAATTTTCCATTAGGAGCAAGAAGACTGCACCATCTCTAGCATAGATTTTTATCTAGGAAGTAATTTGACTTCATGGAATTCCTGTTAGTATAGGAACCCATTATTTACTAATGAATTTCGAATGAGTTTGTAGATAGCTTTAGGAATTTCGTTGAACCTTAGCACTGCTTACCATAAGCAGATCGATGGGCAAACTAGAAGAGTGAATAGGATCATGGAGGATTTGTTGAAGAACTTGCATCATGGGCTTTAGTGGATAGTGGGAGCAACATGTACCATAAGTGGAATTTTTGTACAGTAAAAATCACTAATAAATGATTGGTATGATACCCTTCAAAATGCTTTAGGGAAGGCTATGCAAATAGCCAAATTGTTGGTGGGAAACCACCAACAAAATCCTGCTCGGACCAAATTTAATTTGTGAGACTTTGGAAAGATAGACTTGATTAGGCAGCGTGTGAAGGTCGTAACATTTGGAAAGTCGGGAAAGTTGGCACCAAGATTTGTTGGGCCTTTCCCAGTTTTGGGAAAAGTAGGAAACTCGTGTATCATGTGAAGTTGCCAAATAAGTTTGCAGGAGTCCATAACGTTTTTATGTTTCACATTTGAGGAAACCCCTTCATAGCACAACTAATGTGGTAGAGCCTGACCAATTGCGCGATATTAAGATGGAGCCAGTAGCATCCCATGCCACTACATACATTATGGAGCACATAAATAGGAAGTTCCACAACAAAGAAATTAGGTTCAAGTATAATGGGAAGGAAATCCAATATAAAGCACGAGGACTTCTCATCCTAAGAATTTCTCTAGTAAACTTTCCCCTTCAAATTAAATTTTCATTGCATTGTGGTTGCGAGATTGTTTGGTAGGAGATAATTACTACACTTTTCGCCATCATTTTGCACTCATATAGAAATTTTTATACTTGTTTAGGGTGTTTTGCATACATACTCGTATGTCACAGTCATACACTCACACTAAGATTGAGCTCATTTATAACATGTCTATAATACATAATCGCATTGCACTTATAGATGAGTAGATATAAGTGTGGATAACTTGGATGTCTAACATGGATGTTTTACGATGTTCATCCCTTGGAAAAGTTTTTGGGTACAAAATCCATTTTAAAGAGGGAAGAATGTAACACCCCATGAAATAAACCATAAATAAATTAAGCAAATGCAATTAAATAAAGTAGGGGTAAAAATAGAAAATTTACAAAAGCTGGAATTTGACCAAGAAAGTTAAGTCATTGCGTTCATCATGAAATTTTGATCAATTTCATATATAACATGTTGAAAATGGAGCTCAAACGGAAAAGTTATGGACATTTGAAGTTTTTAGGTTTAAAATAATTTAAATAGACTTCAAATTCAATTGAGTGATTAATTTTAAATTTTAAAATTCAAAAGTTAATAGTAATTAGGCTTGGAGGTTAAGTAAACATTAAAATTAACATTAACTTTAAAGCATAATTAAGGAATATAAAAAATAAAAAATAATGACATCAAAAATCTTCCCAAAATAAACGTCACGGTTGGTCGCTCCCTAGGACCGATCGACCACTAGCAGTCGACAGTTAAGGTAGGGCGGTTTACCATTGATAGTGAAACTTTTGTCAAGGTATATGAATTTGAACGTTTTGGATTTTATAATTTCCAACTGACCTTCATCCAATGGTTCCAGTGCGTTCCAATCACTATAAATAAGATCATAAATCCCTTATTTTTATTCACAAATATTTTGAGAACATAGCGTAGATATGTTAGTTTGTCTCTTTAAGATTCAGATAAACTCCATTAGGGTTTTAGGTAAGAAATCCTATAGATCTATCTTTGTCTATTATTTATTTTCTCAACTTCTCCTCCAAACCTTGAATTTTCGAAATCTAACGTATATACAAATCCCTTGCTATGTATATAAAAATGAAGAGATCAAAAAGAGATTGTTAAAGGCATTTCAAACCTAAAGGAGGCAAAGATAAGAGTATACTATGAGTGAAAATCTTAGCATTCTATTTTTACTAACTGATTAGTATATTTTGGGTTTGAATGCCATGGGGAGTTTAATTTGCGAAAACATCATATTATAAATCCCTAAAACACTTTCAAAGCCAAATGTGAATTCTAGGTTGAAATCTTAAATTTTTATGTTAAAATAATGGAAATTGTGTAGATTTGCAGTTTTGATAATTTTACATCTATTCCACTTCGTTTTCTTTTTCTTTGAATCCGGTTAAAGGATTTTGATTAAGGAATAGTATGTAGGGTTCTAATTTTATTCATAGTTTGCACTGCTTATTCCTGTGAATTAAATAGAAATGCCTTTGTATATTTTAATGTGAAAACGAAGTTGAATAAAGCGTAAAACTAGAATTGTAAATTTCTATTTTCAATATATTCCTTTATTTTGATGTAATAAGTTAAGTTTAAATTTTTATTATATACAAGTTTGTTGATTGGAATTTTTGGATATGAATATTGGAATTTTGGTATTGTTGATAATATGGGATAAGGCTTGCATAATTGTTGAATGAGTTGACATTTATTGCTAGTTTAGGTCGTAAATTCCATGCTCTTAGAATTAATAGGCGTGCGCGTGTGTGTATGTCTATATATAGCATAATTAACGTATAATTATAACATATGATTGCATAGTTAAATAGGTTTTAATTTTACTAAATACGCCTTAGGCAAGTAATTAATGTTAAAGGAAAAATAAGAAAGATAACTTATAAGGCCTTGTTTGTGGAAATGGTAAGATATGTGATAATATGTGTAGAGAGTGATATAGATTAAGACTAAGTTATAAGGATGCGAGGTCATTCAAAAGCACACGAAAATCTGCCCTACTAATTTGGCTACCAGCAGTGTGACTTTGGAACTTATATGAGGCATCTCCTATAATAAGTAACTAAGATGATGTAGGGTTGGTTCTAAATTCTGTAGGGTAAATATGCCCTGCCAATTTGGCTACCGGTACCTACAAATAGTCGGAATAACGTGAGACGTCACTGTTGGGTACGAGTAATAATACAAAGGACCTAGTTCAAAGATTAAAGGTACTAAGTGATTGTGTGAGGGCATGCCTCATCTCTATGTAGGAATTAGTAAATGGTCGGGGTTACGGGTTAGGCACGGTGGAAGATATCTCAAGAATGGGTTCACTTCAATATGAAGTATTACGTTGCTGAAGAGATTCCATTCAATGGTAGCTAGACAGTTACTAGTGAGGAGTTCGCCTTGGGATCATGGGTAGTAAATGACATGGACCTACCTTAAATAAGTTAGTAAATGGTCGGAGTCTAACTAGTTTCCATTATAAGGTATTAAGTGACTTGAATACTATCTCTTGCATTGATAGGACATTATGGCTGATATAAATAGGTTAGTGGGAGAACAACAAGTTAGATATGAGCTTATATTTGGAAAACTTTTTATTTAAGTTTGAGAAAATCCTTTGGGCTTATATTTGAAAAGACTTATGTTGGAGGTAAAAACATAAGATATATTCCTTTTTAATTATACTGCCCAAGTACTACTGTGGCAAGGCTCGAGATTTTTATTCACGAGACATATGTTGTTCTGACTCCTTCCTCATTACAATACAGGTTAGGAATGGTGATGCTGAAGGTGGAGACGTTGATGAGGCTTGTGGCAATAGTGTGACGACTCGTCTTTCTCTCCATAGAAAGACGCATCATCTTTAAGAAAGAAAAGGATAGAAAAGAGAAAGATGAGAAGAAAGAAAGAAACAACATCAGAATCTCAACAGCGGAACGAATAAATTATATTAATCACATAAATAGTACATAGTGTACAACATCTATCATAGTTACACAGATTATACATCACATGTTAGACAGTTATAAACACCTGTCTAGTTATTACAACTCAATACAACACAAATATTCGACTCAGAGAACACACAGCGGAACACTATATATATATATCTACAAACATTGAAGCCTCTTGCTCCATTGCTCCACTAGAATTCGTCAAAGCTAACCTGAATCCCTTGGCTACTCGAAAAAATTTGAGTACCCAAGAGTTTAAGAAAACAGAAGATAAACTCCGGGTCAGCATGGGTCTGGTGTGAGTAACAGGTTAAGGTTTCTTAACTTTAAAAACCTTTGAAAACAAAAGGTATCACGTAAGACTCTCCATACATAAACATGGGTAAGTTTTTACCTTACGCTTACCAAAACATTTGATAGGAAATCCAGTGATAGTATAATAGGGTCTAGGGTTTTCAAGTAAATAATAAATAGCCGAAATTGTTACATTCATTAAATTCCAGCTGCTAGCCACAAAGTGGGTAATACAATCAAAACCGTATGGGCACGTAGGAAGAACGGGTTTCCATCAATGGCAGGGCTACTGGGGTACCCCCGTCACAGTACGTGGCCTAGATCACCGTACCGAGGATCCACCTTAAATCCCTTGCAACACAAGGCCGGAACCATCCCTTACTAGACAGTCCCGAACAAGACAACCCCGTAGTTGTTTGCAACCAACTGCCCACACAGTCGAATAGAAAGGGACTTCTAGACAAGGGAAGATCTTGTCCTACTTGGGTGCTACCCACTTAGCTTTGGTGCACCTCCACCGTTCTAGCCATTCCCGGTTGATGAGGCTTGAGACTACGATTACCTTTAGAGAACACATCTCTTAGAATGCTCATCATCCACCAGATGAGGTTCTGAAAGCATTCAATCCATACAAGTTCGTTCCGGGTTCGAACGAAATCAAAGGCATTATCTCGTTACACTCATTTTGGAATCACCCTTAGAGTTAACGACGATAACCCCTGCACTCTGAATCTTCATCTTCACTTGAGATTCACGACCTATCGTTAATTTGGATCGATGTGGTTTTTGGATATCCAAATCTGGAAACCCGATCCCGATCTCATCGAAATCCAAATCGCCATCTTTTAGGTCCAAGTTGTTTTAAGGTTAAAACAATTTGATTCAATTCATTATCTATATTCACACAGATAGATAATTCGCACCTCACAAATAGATAACTCACATTATCTTCACAAATAGATAATTATCATCACAAATAGATAATTCACATTATCATCACACTTCAACCAAAGCATCCATATCACACAGCATCACTTATCTCACATCTGAGATGTCAAACCATTCAAGGCATTCAATATCATTCATCCATACATGAGTAATGATTTATTAATCACACTATCTCTAATTAATTTAAAATGAATTAAATTAATTACTTCCATCACATAAATCTTGCTTACTTAACCATTAATTAAATTACAAATCAATTAATTAATCATCCTTTCATTATCCATCTTAATTAATCACCCTTTATTAATTATTCTCTAATTACTTTAACTAATTAGCCTTTAATTAATTACACAAAGTAATTATCCTTAAGCATTTATAGTAATTAAACTTTAATTACTTCATTAATTAATTAATTATAATTAATTACATTAATCCTTAATTAATTACATTAATTAATTACTCTATAATCACTTATTATTGATTAATTACCCTTTAATTAGTCAACCCTTAATTAATTACATTAATTAATTAATGATCCCCTAATTACTTCTTAATTATTAATCATATTTAATAATTAATCTTTAATTGATTAAATTCATTAATCAATCTTGATTAATCCTATTCAGTAATTAATTACTCTTAATTAATTACATTACTTAATTGATTTCAAATAACTTTATTAATTACTTCTTAAATCAATTACACTAAGTAATTAATTATTAATTACTTTCACTAAGTAATTATCCTTCATATTAATTACACAAAGTAATTTAACCCAAAACTACTATCATTCTTCATTTAATTACATCTTGTAATTATTCACTAATTACTTCACTAAGTAATTATACTTATAAATTACACTAAGTAATTATACTTATCCCATCATCAAATAATTATTTTAAATTAATTAAACAAATTAATTAACTTAAACTAACCACATTAATTTAATTAATGACACTGAGTAATTAATCCCTTTACTTGCTTTCATTAAGTAATTATACTTAAACACTTCCACAAAAGATTATCCTTAATTAATTAATATAATTATTATTAAAAATTAATCACATTAATTAATAATCTGATAATCCCTAGTTAATGATGTTCATTAACTATTATTAATTCTTTAATTACTTTCCTTAAGTAATTATGCTTTAATCAAACCATTATTAATTACAAAGTAATTAATTTTTAATTATTAATTAATTTATCTCTAATTAAGTAATTAATTAAGTGTTTAACTATAACTTAATTAATCCTTAATTATTTGATTAATTAATTTCTCATCATTAATTAATAATCTATAATTATCTAATTAATGATCTTTAATTTTTTAAACCTTTAATTACTTAATTAATTAATCCTAACTTATTAATTAATTAAATTAATTAATTACCCTTATATTTCCTTGTTAATTAAATGAATCACCAATTATTAAAAACTTAATTATCTTTAATATAATAACATTTTTCTTATTAATGGCTTAATTATCATTTTCAAATGCATTTGTAAACATTTTACTTTAAATTCTCTTTCAAAATTTCATTTCAATATTAAGATTCAAAATGATTAACAATTTAAACCTTAACCAAATTTAAATCAATTTATAAATCTTTTAAACAAATGTAAAGAAACATTTATCTTATATAAAGAATCTTATATAAAGAAAAGTTTTAAACTAACTTACTTGATTATATTTAAAACCAAGCTTTAAAAATAAATTAAACATTTAACTTGAAAATTTAAGTGAAACTAATTTTTGTAACTTTTCATTCAAATATTAAAGAAACTTTTAATACAAATAAAGTTTTAACATTTTCTTGGATAACAATTCATTTAAAATATACTTTAAATATTTAAAATTGTTAAAACATTTTGATTTTTATAAAACTTATTTAATTCAAAATTTGGATACAAATTTAATTTGAATCCACACTTCAAAACTTGATTTAAAACTCTGTTTTAAATATTGCTTTCAAAATTTCAAATTTATTTTGAATTTTGAAAACCTGACAGGTTTAAAACCTATAACAAGAAAATTACTCAAACCAACACCTCAAATACTTCAAGTCAAACTCCCCACATCTTCGAGCTTTTCACACAACTGACTCGAGAAGAACTCGAGTACCCTCAGCTTCAAGCCCAAACTTACCAGATACAACAAGATGCACCATTCACATGCACGGTGCCGCCGACCACCTCTAGTCATCTACGATAACCTGTTCACATCGACGATCGACCTTGCACCCTACCTCAACCATTAAAACACCGATAACTAACTCGAAATCGAATTCGAGTGTTCAACCTAAAACCTGGAACCATCACCCAAACCTGAAACCATGTCGTGCTTGCTTTTTCGACCACCAGTGCATCTGACCTTCCAGCAACACCTTCGCCAACTCCCAATCTTCCAATTCCCAAAATATGGTGGCACACGATCCACCCGAGACGCCGTGGTGGCCATTATTATGATTAATACCCAAACTAGGGTTACAAACTGAAACAACCTCCTGTCGCCGCCACAGTGCAATGCATCCTCATCAGACAATTTTCCCAAGTCTCCAACCATCCACGCATCTCCAGAAAGAACCCTGACCTCTCCGACCATTGAGATTATCAGAAAACCTTCAAAACCCAATTTCTGGTCAAACCATAACTGCACATTCATCCTTAAGCTAAAAATTATGATTTTAGTTTTAAAAATCATGTTTTTGGATGATGTTCCAGATCCCAGGCCTGCAACATTGAATCATGATCTTTTAATTTTCACTTTATATTATTCTTGCTCTGTTGTTCTTATTTCCAGAGCCATTTCAGATTTATATTGACTTAAATAAAAATTTCAAGCTAAAATTAAGATGAAACAAACAAGTTTTGTTTAAGTCTTGAATCCAAACCAAGCTTAGATCAAGAGAAAATAATTTTTTTTTTTGTATTATTAGCTTTGAAACTAAGAACAATTAAATCACTGAACAGCCAACAACACATCCATTCACTCACATATATACACAGGAATGCACCAATGTATGTACATACAAACATACTAATTCAAGATATGAACATGCAACAGATTTCATATACTTAAATTTTTTAAAAGTGATGCCACTCACCAGACATGATGAAGAATAGAGCCCTTTTTTGAAAACAGCTTTAGACTTTCTAAAACTTGAATTTGCTGAAAATGTGCTTGTTATTGAAATATGCTGAGATGACTGAAGATTTGATTTTGAGCTTGCTTGCTTCAGACAATTTTCCAGGTTTACTTGCTTGATCAAATCTCAGGTTGAAAAAGAAACAAGCTTTGATGCTTCAGGTTTTGATGTTGAAAATGAATTGCAGGCTTTGTTTATCTCAGGTTTGCCTTGGAACAGATCTTAGTGTTGAAGAAAATGCATAGGCTTTTGAGTTGTTTGAAAATGAAATTACAGGATTTGAAAATGAAAATGGTTTGCATGCTTTTGATTTTGATATTGAATTACAGGTTTGTGATATTGATCTTGTTTCTTGTTGTTGAAAAGGGTTTGAGGAGTGTTATTTACAAATTTTGATTTGAGAAATATGCAGGCTGAAGTTTTGATTTCAGATTCTATTCTTAGCTTGCAATGGAAAAAAATAGAAAAGAAATGAAGAGGGGAAAAGCATATGTATTTATATAGGCTGAAAAATGATTTTATATAAAAAGATAACAAAAGAAAAATTAAATTAAGTGTGCCACTTGTCATTAGAGTTAATCATTAATTTACACATGTTAAAACGATATTAACACTTGTCTTTTTAAGTAATTTCTATTTATTTTAAATATTAAGAAAAGCCCTTTTTACTTAATTAATTAGTTTATAAATACTTATTTATATATATAAATAACTTTAAAGAAATAAAACCAATTATAAATAAAAACTTATACATATAATTTAAATCCAAATATTTTAAAATATCTACCTTTTTGAATTTTCAAAATTAAATTCAAATTCAAATTCAAGTTAAATTTTAAAAATCCAAATTAAAGTCAACTTGTTCAATTTGAAATAACAATCCCATTTTCTTATTGAAATCTTTTTATATTTATATATAAAAATAATACATTATTAATATTGTTCAAAAGTAACAAACATCAATTTTAAATAATTTATAAAAGAGATTATAAATTACTTTTATTACTAAATGAATAAATGTTTGTGAATGTTATTTACAAATCATATTTATCAAGAAACATTAAACAAACAAATCTTTTTATTACCCCTATTTAAATTTAAACTTAAGCTTGAAAATATATTTTAAACAATTAACAATTATCTTAAATAATTTGAAACAATATAATTATTTATTTAAATAGCTTTAAAAAGTTTTATATTAAATTAATCAGAATTTCCAAATTGCCAAATATGTTTAGAATTTGAAAACAAGATTTTATTTATTAAATTTTAGACCAAAGATTTCTATTTACAATATATACAAATATATACATTATAAATAGAAAACATTTTATTAGCTTTATCAATTCAAATATTTATTTGCTTTTAAAAGAATGATTTGCCGATTTAAATTAAAATTATAAAAATCAATTATCAAATCAATTTAATTTTAAATAAAATTATTAAATTGATATTACCCAAAATTCCGGGTCATCACATTCCTCCCCCTTAAAAGAATTTCGTCCCCGAAATTTAAAAGTAAAGGTAATTTAATAACCCATCTAAGATTTAATTTTAAATCGCAATACTATCAACCATATGTTAACATCCATAGCAACCTATTCACTTAATCAAATAAATCTAACTATCCTGACACAAATCAGGATAGACCTTCCTAACACTATCTAGAGTTTCCCAGGTATAAATACTGGAATACTTGCTCTACAAAATCCAAACAATCTATACTACTAAGCTACAGAGCTTCTACTCGTCTAGATCTACAAAACTGACCAGGATATCAGACTAAAGTCAAGTCCTGCTTTACTACCAAATCCTCCTGAACTGCTGGTCCCAAAAACAGATATGGATCATACACGTACTCCCTCAGAGATACGTGAAACACAATGAATCCCAGTCTTCCAAACTGGCAAATCAAACCAGAAGACCCAAGCACTTATCCATATCAGAACACAAAAAAGATCCAAAACACCTCGGAGCTGACCTGCCAAATCAACCAAAACTTATAGCCTCTTTGATTGGAGAAAACTTATCTAAAATCAAATCTCCGACTTCAGAATTCAGATTCCTCCATCTCTTATCTACAAAACTCTTTTGACGATCATGGGCTGCCATCATCCTTCCTGATCAGCTCAACCTTCGCTGACGCCTCTAAAGCAAACTTGTCCAAAAACAATCCAACAGAATGATCCTCTTACGATCAATCAAAATCAAGAACACAACTCTACTCCACAAACATCAGTAGACTGAACTTACTTCTCCTATCCGGAAAAGAAAAACAGATGCACTCCCAAACTGCTTCCGTTGCACAACTCTGATCTGGAGTAGTCGAAAATGCTAATGATGAACACAAGCACAAACTAGACAACACATCACATAAATATGGTTCAATAAATCCATAAAAAGAAAACTCAGAAGTCTGGAATCTTGGTCGATAAAAACTCAATCTCCAGATGCTAAGGCAAACCTTGACTTCTCTAAAGACATCCGAAAAATCTCCAATAACTTAAGAGAACACTCAGCTATCGCAAGTCACTTTTGCGATCAACCCAGCCTAATTCCAAAGAAAATTGTTATCTTTTTACCACTCAGAACATCTTATGCTTGTCTAGCCTATCCATTGAAGAAATGGATCCACTCTGCTATTTCTGAACTCCATTCTAGAAGACTTTCTAGCCAGATGACCTTCCTGTTGGCACACAGAACACTCCGAACTGCAATGCTGCCACTGATGCAAAAGAATTCCTATCCAAAGCTCTTCGAGAAACTCGGGCCTTAAAGCCAAACAAAATCACCCTGTTGAACCCAACCTCAACGTAACGACCCAGAATTTTTGTCAATTAAAAATTTGTATATTTAATTAATTTTAAATATTAATAAGTGAAATTTATAAGTCGAATAAATTTTATTTCGAATAATTGGATTTAATTGGATAATTAAATCGATAATTTCATATTTGAAATTACAGAAAATAATTGAAACTTGAGTTTAATATGATTGAAAATGATTTGTAAAATTTTATTTTATCATATTGAAGTTATAATGATGTTATGGAACTTTTAAAATTGAATTTAGAATTTATTTGTGAAAATTGAATATTTTAATATTTTATCGACTAGTGAAATTAGCCATTTTTCGAATAGTCTCAGAATTGCACGAAACTAGTTCCATTGGATCCGTAATAGTTTGTTATTATCGAAATTCAATTTTCGTAGCAATCGGAGTTTTCGTTTGACCGTGGCAGCTCGAAACGCATCGAAATAGTTTTAATATTTATTTAACGAGTTAAAATAGCCATTTTTCAAATAGTCTCGGATTTCGACGAAACCAGTTTCTTCGGATCCGTAATGTAATATTATTGTATGGTTTCAAATTTCGTGTCAATCGGATTTACCGTTTGTCCGGGGCAAGCCAAAACGCCTAGAAAATAGTTTAAATCGATTAATTTTAAATCGATCGTTTATTGCCATAACTCGCACAGATGATCCAGCTAGCTCCCGAAACACAATCCATTGTGTTCGGAATGCGGGGTAAACCTTAGTAACGCCAACCGGCACACTTCGTTTGGAGTTCGGAAAATCCGGGATGAATAGTGTTCGTCGTTTTTTCTATAAAAGCCCCTTTATTTTCATTTTTTGCAAAAATAATCAACCCCTAGGGTTTTGAGCTGCAGGCCGCCATTCTCTTATGTTCAATGGCCGAGAATTATCCCCCTTCCTCCTTTAATCTCTCCAAATCTACGCAATATTTCAAGAAACTTTCTACATGAAAGATGAAGAGCTTCACGAGAGCTTCTCATCCATACGGTGATGATGAGATTTCGAGTGTTATTAGAGGAGTTATCTGCTCGCGTTTGCTACCAGTCACGCATGTATTTCGAGATGCTTGGGGGGCCGAGCTCCACCGCCTTCTGGCCGTTAGTAGCACGCGTCACGAGTTTCGAGGCGCCGCTCTCCGATCGTCTCCAGCTAGCTCGAGTTGCTCGTGAAAATTCAAAATATGGTGGCGGCTATGGGTTTGGAGGAGTGTGTGTTACTGGAAGGAAGATGAAGATAGTGTGCAACCGTGATTTTGCAAGCTAGGATGGATGGTCATGATAGTGTAGGGTTTGAAATTAAATTTTAATTGTAAATATAATTATAATTTAAATCGTGTAATCTTTGTAATGCGATAACTCTTTCATACGAGATCGAAAATTGACGAAACCAGTTGCGTTGGAATCGTATGGACGAGCACTACACTATGGAATTTGATTGGAGTCGTTTGGAGCTAGCGAAAATTTCGGGTAAAATTAAACGTCCGTTTAATTTTATTCGAGATAAAAGTTGAAAACGAAATTGAAAACCAAGGTGAGAACTTCTCACTCAATCGAATCGGTTTCGATTTTAATTTTAAATAGTTAGATTTAAAATTCTTGAATGTATGTTTGAATGATGATTGTTATCTATTGATTGTTAAAATAGACATTATACGCCGTTAGTAAGCGGAGGTTATTTATTAAAAACATATACCGCGAATATTTCACAGTACAGTGAAATTGGTATTATTTATGTACTTGGAATTGATTTCCCGCATTATATAGCGGATGAGACCCTACTGCGCCGCCTATTAAGCGGATAGTATTCTATAAATCCCATATACCGCGATAAATCTGTACTGGAACGGAATTGGTATTGTGCTAATGTTTGTGGATGCAGGAAAACAGGTTGGAGGGATCCAACTGGATTCCTCAACAGTATTTATTTGATTACGGATATTTTGATATTCGTTGATTATCATATACAGATATATGATGTCGTTGTTGTCGTGATTGACTATTTGGTGTGTAGCATCATTGGGCCAATTTTGGAATTTTAAAAGGATTTTAAAGTGATTTTGAAAGTATACGTTTTATAAAATATTTTTGGAATTGATTCATTTTAAATAAATAACGTTATAATTTTAATGTTATAAAAATTATGATTTTTGAGAAATATAGTTAAAAGTTGATTTCTGAAAATATGGGATAAATGATTTTATGAAATAGTTTAAATTTGGGATTTTTGAATTTATTGTAAAAAGTTTAAATATATGATTTATAAAATTTGATTATTTTATAAATCAAAATGATGAAATTATAAAGGAGTTTAAAGGTGTTTTAAAATAATAGTATAAATTGATTTATATAAAGGATTTATAAATTGATATTTATAAATTAAAATATGGGAATTATAAAACGAGTTTTTGTAAATGTTAGAATGAAGTGGAAGTGAATTTCATAAATGAATGAAATTTATAGAATTATAAACGGTGAAGTTATAAATGGAATTTTATAAGCAGTAGATTTATAAAATTTGTAAAGTTATTAAAAGAATAGATTTGGGTAAATAAATGAATCTTATAAGTTATAAGATATATAATTTGGGAAGTCTTAAAAAGAACGATTTTGTAGACAAATAAATTATAAGTATTTAACTTATAATATGGACCTTTAGTATATCATTGAGATATAAATTGAGATAGGTTAATAAAGGAGGTTTATAAAAGGAAGTTGTGATAAAATAAATAGAAATGGAATTTATAAACATTGTTTTATAAATCCGCAAACGACTTATTTGATGAGTAAATTGTTATAGCTTATTAATGGAGTTATATTCACGTTTTAGACAGTGAATAATCCTTTAAAATCAAATGTATAGAAATGACGAAATTGGTTAACGAAGTATATTCACGTTTTTGGATAGTGAATAATATGTTAAAGAAAATGTTTCGGATGTGATGTTTTAAATAGAATTAAAATGATCTAACGATGTTTTTTAAAAATGTGTTAAGATTCGAAACCATAGATTTCAACATTCATTGTTGAAATAAACGTTTTCGAGAAATAGAAGGAAATGGTGGACTATAACACTGTTGTTATAGTAAATGATTTTCGAAAGGAAATGTTTTATATAGTATTGGGATTTATATATCTATTTTAATTTCGAATCCCTATACTAGTGATTTTGGGTTGTCGTAACGATGTTTTGCGCAACATTCGTTTTGGCCCAAATAAATATGTTTAAGAGAATGATTTCCTTAAAGAATGAAATATATAATTAATTTCTATTTAAGTATATTGAATATTTTCCAAATGTTGAAAATAAATAGATTTGTGAATTACTTATAAATAAATAAGTATGGAAATGTTTTTTCCAGTGTGAAATGAAACGTTTTGAGAATTTATTTTTTTGAAGATAAATTGAAAATGAATAATTGAAATCGTGTATTCATAAATCTTTTGAAATGTAAATTCACTATGGAATTTATAAATGAAAAGGGGAATTTGTTTAAAAATAAACGTTGATTTATTTTTGAAGTATGGGAATTGATTTACGGATTTTGAACGTAAATATAAAGTAAATCGTTAAGGATTTATTTAATTGGTTTAAATGAACCGTCTTGAAATGAAAGTATTTCCGCGTAAGGAAAATGATTGAAAATTGTTTTCAAAAGTGGTAAAGATGAAAAGTGATTTGAAAATTGTTTTCAAATAGTTGAAGTGTGAAAATTATATATCTTGTAAAGATATTTTTGGAAAATAAATAATTTGGAAAATTATTTGGAATCTGAAGATGTTGTGCATATCCGTTGATAGTTCAATAACCGACTATCAATATTCACCTTTGAATAGGTATTTGTTGTGATTTGCTTGAATTTGAATGCCACACTTATTTTTGAATAAGCGCTCACTATTCGGGTTAGCCGGGAAAGGACCTTGGGGTCGTATAACTCATTCCGAATATGTGATACATCGTTATGAATTGCATTTGAATTTGAAGACCGGTGTTGAAGACCGGATATTTTTGAAAACGGAAGGATTACCGTCGAATGTTTCTGCACCGAATGGCCCCGGTATAGAGATTCCATATGTGATGGGAAGTCCGGACGTGATTAGTGAATATCCGGATTGCAAGGACTTCTTTGTAAGTGCCTTCGGTTCTGTTCCATCCCGGAACAGACTTGTATGGATTGTATGTCTGACATTACAAATTGAGATATAAAGCTGATTTCTTTCAAATAAATATCTGTTGGTGGCGGAGAATTTATTCTCTTAGCATTAACACCCTTCTCTGAGACGTACGAGCTCAGAGGTTATGTAGTTGAAGGTTATTAGTAGTATACTCCCAATTTGGTAGTATGATATGCTAAGTGCTGTTGAGCATTTGTTGAATCAAAGCACGGCTTTTGTATAAAGCGTAGCTTTGTGGACGAGATTGCGTCGGACCTCACACCCCGGAAATGGTCAAAACAGGAAGGATGCAGCAAGATTATTAGGGGTAGCGCCCTTTAGTGTATGTCATTCCTTCTGGATAGAGGTGGTATCATGGTATGGAGCCCAGATACTTAACCTATGTTGTTGCTGCAAACTTATTACTTTGTGTTTGTTGGAAATCGAGGATCCTCGGATGTAGATCGGTTACGATCGAGGGATGGCATATTTGTGTCAGTAGTTACCCAGTTAGGGGTAACCCGGCCTCTTGTTGGCAGAGATCCGGTTTGGTTCTCGGGACGTCATTCCAGAGGCGTTTCCATGTGGCAATGGGAAGTTCCTTGGCCTGACCATTTGTTGGAAATCCAAAGAAACAATACGATTTTGTACGGTTTTAGTTGTAGAACCTATCATTCACTTATGGTGGCGCCCCACTGTTTGGATGGTAGCTATAGTAAGCATACGATAATGGTCGTATGTTGGCTAAGATTTATATCTTTACTTTCGAAATGATTTTTCCTACACTATGCACTAGTAATAATATAAAATGTTTCTTTTTAATGCGTATCAAGCATCTTTGACTATCATAAGGAGAAATCTCCTCCGATTCTGCGTTTGCATTGTGTGTGTGTGCGGGAGGCCTTATGGTAGTCTCATTTTTAAAAGAATTGCGAATCTATTTTAAAATTATCATATTCTTTGTTTTAAAGATAAATTGTTTTTAGTTCTCACACCAGTCACATGACTGACTCAGAGTTTATTGTTTTCCTTCCTAAACTCTGGATGCCCACCAATTTCCACACGGGCAGTCAAGAGTTAAGGTTTATCAGGATATTCTGGAAATCAGGAGTTGCTGGAGGCAAGCTGGATGGCATGGCGTATCATTTAGTATATAGTATTTCTTTTCCGCTGTTTGTTGTTGTTTGATAGTTGTACACTCTGATGATGTAATGAAATGAAATGTAGTAATGTAATAACTGATATAATTCTTTTGTTTAAAGATTATTCATTTATCTATTATATGTTGTTCCGCTGTGATTGTGAGATTCTGATGTTGTTCTGTTGTTTTCTTTCTGTTCCGTTCTATTTTCTTTTTCTCTCTTCTTCTATCTTTTTTTTCTTTCTTTTTAAACCCTAAGAATTCGTATTTCCGTTCATCTTGAGTTAATCAATGGAGATTTGTGTATATTCAAGGAGTATGGATCTACGGGTCCTCACATCTGGTATCAGAGCATATGGTTAAGCGACAACCATGGCTCTGTTGGGTATTACTCATTAGAGATAGAGTCAGTAGTACTCTAGAATGAGTTTGAGTGTAATAATAGCTATGAGAGCGTATTTGTTAGTAAATATAAAATTGTTTTATATTGTGATGATTGCTTTGTTGAGTGGTATATGGATTCTGGTTAATACGAGTAATTAACGTTGTTGATAGGGATCTCTAAACACTTGTACAGAACAAATTCGACACGATATTGTTTTAAATTGGGTAAATGAAATAATTTTACCTTGATTATATTTTATATATAAAGGAATATTTTTTCAAAATTATTAAAGTATATAAGTTGATTGTTTGGTTGTTGAAAATGTAAGAATATATATAAGTTAATTAAAAGATGTTTGAATAATCCAAATAAAAGAATAATTGTATAAGCAAATGAATTATAAGAATTGAATTATAATTAAAGTGATTTACAATTGTGAAATAATCTTATATATATAAGAAGTGAAACTATATGAATATATTTATGAATATGAGTTGTAAATAAAAATGAATTTAAAGTTAAATGGAAATTTACTTTAGAATTGGAATCTGAATTGATTTATAAGTGGGAATTTAAGTTAAGTAAAACCAATTGATGTTTAAATGGAATATAACTTAAGAGATGTTGAATGAAGTTGATTTTGGTATCGAAGTAAAACAATAAAGTTAAGTGATAAATGTGAACTTGAGTTATATAAATGAAATTCAACTTTTGTAATTGAATTGAATTAATGGATTGAATGTTAACCAATTGAATGTAAATTAAGTTGATATAAAATAATGAATGTAGGTGTTAATTCATTAAAATCTAATGTTATTGGAAATTGAAAGATTGAATGAAAATCAATTTAATTAAACCAATTGAAAGCTAAAGTAATTGAAATCAAATTGGAAGTTAAGTGAATCTTAAATAGAATTGAATTTGATTTGGAAGTGAACCAACTTGAGTATGAATTAGTGAATATAAACTAATTGAAAATGAATGTTGGTAAAAACATCCACTGTTAATGAATCAAATATGATTAAAATTGAAAATCCATTTCATTGAATATTAATGAGAATATGAATGAATATTTATTGGTTATGGATGTTAGTTGAATGCTAGTTGGTTGATGGTTGAATATATTGCTTTTACTGCATTTGCCATGTTGGTATATATAGTTATTATGTTGCTATATGTTGTATATCGATACTATTGTCTATATACATGTTTCTCATTTGTTTGTTGAGTGTTTAGTAGGTGCGGATCGCGTTTGCTTCGCATTTGGAGCTCGCTTTCGCGCTATATTAGCCGTATATGCTCGCTAATAAAATATAAGGTACATATCTCGGATTAAATATCGTACTTTTACACTTTTTTCCCTGCGGGATGCCTCGTCACTTGATGAGATGTATATTTGTGATATATATACTATCATTTTTTGTCGGATGGAGCCGCACAAAGGAGACTATGGCGATTTTTTTTCGAAAATTTAAGGCGTTAGAATATTTTTGAGAAAAAAATTGGAAAATTTTGTGAAAACTATAACTTTGATTTGGAGTTGAAAGTTAAACAATAGTAGTTGTTTTTGAAAAGAAAACTAAGTATGATTTGAAAACTTAGTAAAGTTATTGTAAGAAGTTTAACTATGGATTTTGAAAAATTAATAGATTCTGTAACTTTTCTTACTTGGTAATTTCGAGGACGAAATTCTTTTAAGGGGGAAGATTGTAACGACCCAGAATTTCTGTCAAATAAAAATTTGTATATTTAATTAATTTTAAATATTAATAAGTGAAATTTATAAGTCGAATAAATTTTATTTCGAATAATTGGATTTAATTGGATAATTAAATCGATAATTTCATATGTGAAATTACAGAAAATAATTGAAAATTGAGTTTAATATGATTGAAAATGATTTGTAAAATTTTATTTTATCATATTGAAGTTATAATGATGTTATGGAACTTTTAAAATTGAATTTAGAATTCATTTGTGAAAATTGAATATTTTAATATTTTATCGACTAGTGAAATTAGCCATTTTTCGAACAGTCTCAGAATTGGACGAAACTAGTTCCATTGGATCCATAATAGTTTGTTATTATCGGATTTCAATTTTCGTAGCAATCGGAGTTTTCGTTTGACCGTGACAGCTCGCAACGCATCGAAATTGTTTAACATTTATTTAACGAGATAAAATAGCCATTTTTCAAACAGTCTCGGATTTCGACGAAACAAGTTTCATCGGATCTATAATGTAATATTATTGTATGGTTTCAAATTTCGGGTCAATCGTATTTACCGTTTGTCCGGGGCAAGCCAAAATGCCTAGAAAATAGTTTAAATCGATTTAATTTTAAATCGAACGTTTATTGCCATAACTCGTACAGGTGATCGAATTAGCTCCCGAAACACATTCCATTGTGTTCGGAACGCGGGGTAAACCTTAGTAACGCCAACCGGCACGCTTCGTTTGGAGTTCGGAAAATCCGGGATGAATAGTGTTCGTCGTTTTTTCTATAAAAGCCCCTTTATTTTCATTTTTTGCAAAAATAATCAACCCCTAGGGTTTTGAGCTGCAGGCCGCCATTCTCTTATGTTCAATGGCCGAGAATTATCGCTCTTCCTCCTTTAATCTCTCCAAATCAACGCAATATTTCAAGAAATTTTCTACATGAAAGATGAAGAGCTTCACGAGAGCTTCTCATCCATACGGTGATGATGAGATTTCGAGTGTTATTAGAGGTGTTATCTGCTCGCGTTTGCTACCAGTCACGCACGTATTTCGAGATGCTAGGGGGGCCGAGCTCCACCGCCTTCTGGCCGTTAGTAGCTCGCGTCACGAGTTTCGAGGCGCCGCTCTCCGATCGTCTCCAGCTAGCACGAGTTGCTCGCGAAAATTCAAAATATGGTGGAGGCTATGGTTTTGGAGGACGTGCGTGTTACTGGAAGGAAGATGAAGATAGTGTGCGGCCGTGATTTTGCAAGCTAGGATGGACGGTGATGATAGTGTAGGGTTTGAAATTAAATTTTAATTGTAAATATAATTATAATTTAAATCGTGTAATCTTTGTAATGCGATAACTCTTTCATACGAGATCGAAAATTGACGAAACCAGTTGCGTTGGAATCGTATGGACGAGTACTATGCTATGGAAATGGATTGGAGTCGTTTCGAGCTAGCGAAAATTTCGGGTAAAATTAAACGTCCGTTTAATTTTATTCGAGATAAAAGCTGAAAACGAAATTGAAAACCAAGGTGAGAACTTCTCACTCAATCGAATCGGTTTCGATTTTAATTTTAAATAGTTAGATTTAAAATTCTTGAATGTATGTTTGAATAATGATTGTTATCTATTGATTGTTAAAATAGACACTATACGCCGTTAGTAAGCGGAGGTTATTTATTAAAAACATATACCGCGAATATTTCACAGTACAATGAAATTGGTATTATTTATGTACTTGGAATTGATTTCCCGCATTATATAGCGGATGAGACCCTATTGCGCCGCCTATTAAGCGGATAATATTTTATAAATCCCATATACCGCGATAATTCCGTACTAGAACGGAATTGGTATTGTGCTAATGTTTGTGGATGCAGGAAAACAGGTTGGAGGGATCCAACTGGATTCCTCAACAGTATTTATTTGATTACGGATATTTTGATATTCGTTGATTATCATATACAGATATATGATGTCGTTGTTGTCGTGATTGACTATTTGGTGTGTAGCATCATTAGGCCAATTTTGGAATTTTAAAAGGATTTTAAAGTGATTTTGAAAGTATACGTTTTATAAAATATTTTTGGAATTGATTCATTTTAAATAAATAACGTTATAATTTTAATGTTATAAAAATTATGATTTTTGAGAAATATATTTAAAAGTTGATTTTTGAAAATATGGGATAAATGATTTTATGAAATAGTTTAAATTGGGATTTTTGAATTTATTGTAAAAAGTTTAAATATAGGATTTATAAAATTTGATTATTTTATAAATCAAAATGATGAAATTATAAAGTAGTTTAAAGACGTTTTAAAATAATAGTACAATTTGATTTATATAAGGGATTTATAAATTGATATTTATAAATTAAAATATGGGAATTATAAAACGAGTTTTTATAAATGTTAGGATGAAGTGTAAATGAATTTCATAATTGAATGAAATTTATAGAATTATAAACGGTGAAGTTATAAATGGAATTTTATAAGCAGTAGATTTATAAAATTTGTAAAGTTATTAAAAGAATAGATTTGGGTAAATAAATGAATCTTATAAGTTATAAGATTTATAATTTGGGAAGTCTTAAAAAGAACGATTTTGTAGACAAATAAATTATAAGTATTTAACTTATAATATGGACCTTTAGTATATCATTGATATATAAATTGAGATAGGTTAATAAAGGAGGTTTATAAAAGGAAGTTGTGATAAAATAAATAGAAATGGAATTTATAAACATTGTTTTATAAATCCGCAAACGACTTATTTGATGAGTAAATTGTTATAGCTTATTTGTGACGACCGCCCATGACTCCCGCACGGAAACAAGGGAATGGTGCGCTGAAAGTGTGCCAGGCAGCCATGAGTGACCGTCAAGGGTAAAATAAACATTGCAGACTCTATCGTAAAATTCACAGCGCATGGATAAAATACAATAGAGAAATATAATATAGTGAAGCTCCCATAGGACAGAATATCATCATCTAATCATAATAGCTTTATACATGGTCTGAAACATGAATACAAGAAGCCTCACTACATAGCACTCAGAGTAATCAACAATCAGCGGAATATCCAGTACATAGAATATGAAAATAATATGCAAAGCCTCCTGCTCGTCTTCGTCATCATCAGCGTGAGCCACTAAGATCAGCAACTGTCACCTGTCACCTAGTCTGCCCATCCCAAACATGGATGAACAGCCCAAGGTAATAAGAGGAGACATAAAACCTTGAGTCAGACAGAGTCTTAGTGAGCAGTAAATCAACTATCAAACATACCAAAAGAGCATAAGGGATAAAAGGAATAGGAACCCAAATCATCCCGCTCCACCTCTTTCTACAGTGATAGCCCCCAAACACACACTAAGGAGAAGCAAGCATAGAAAAGCAGATAATTAAAGTAAAGCAATAATCACTCGAGTCAAGGTCGATGTTTTCCAAATACAAACCCCCAAGGCCTAAACCAAGATCAGATAAGCACCCAGAAAACACCGCTCTTGAGACCGAATGATGATACAACCAAACATCCATGACTCTGACTATCACTGTTATCATTGCCTTGATTTCATCGTTAGTTGAATGAACGGCACATTCTTTCATCTGTCAGTCAAGGGCTAATGGTAACCCCGGTTCTAGACATAACTCCGCACGTCATCGTGACCCGTGCCTAGGATATCAATGCTGCCCAGAGTACTAGCACGTCATCGTGACCCGTGCCTGGGATATCAATGCCGCCCAACGTACTCTTGCTTTGAGCATGCTAGAACCTTCAACAACGATGGAGTCTTAGCCTCCTAGTCATCCTCCTCGACGACTATTCCCATACTAGCTCAAGCTCCTCTCGAGCCATCCATTATCCATCAAAACTCGAACCATATCACCGAGTTAACATCATGCTTGGAATGATCCCGCCTGGACTAGACCAAGACTATCTCATATAATACTTTGCTTCATCGCATCTTAGCAAAGTCCATATCATGCTTCGCCTCATCATATCACGGCAAAGTCCATCATCATCATACTTTGCTTCCTCGTATCATCGCAAAGTCCTCGAATCCATCCATATGAGCTTCCTCATCCGCTTCATATGCCACAAGCAGCTTTCACCATTCAAGAGCCTTTCCACTTAGCTTTTGAATCATCTTCGACCATCTTGTTCCAAATCAACTACTAACTAACTTGAAACAATCAAATCAATTATACATTCAAACAATCAATTATTCAAACAAGATCTAATAAGCAATATTAACTATAATGGCAATTTCGTAAATAAATGAGCATAAGTCTAACATATATGAAATCATGGATTTTAGCATAGATCTATCAAATATAAAACATGGGTTTTGTCTCTATAACTTGTTAATTGAACTTGCATAGGTAAACATCTTCAAAAGTAATGAATCTAGTCTTGGAACTAAGAAAAATGCATGAAATCTCTAACTTTAACACTCAAACAAGCCACCAATCCAATATACTCTTTTGGGTCCGCGTGAGAGATAACTACCACTCACCGAATCACCCAAACACCTCAAAAACTATCAACTCCAGATGTGGACAGCAAGGATTCAAGCTTGATTCGTCAAAATCCCGCTTGAAACGATGAAATCTAGCTTGGTTGGATGAAGATCTTCAACTTTGGCTCTTGGATCCTCGATCTTGATCTTCGATCTTGGATGGATGTTAGAACTAGATTGGAATGGAGAAAAGAAGTGAAGAAATGTTGTAGTCGAGCTCTAAAAATGGCAGCACTTCGTCGCTTCAAAATCCGGTGCCAAAAAGTGAGGAAATGGCCGTGTATTTATAGGCAGTTTTTAGGTCGCTCGGTTTTAGGTCGCTCACTATTAGGTCATCCACGACCTAAAACATCACGACCTAACAACCTAGCCACTTCCCCGACCTAACTGGTGTACTCACGCGACCTAACGATCCATGCGACCGATCGACCTAACTGGGTTAAGCAACCCCACGATCTATCACTCACGCGACCTATCATCCCTGCGACCTAACAAACACAGCATTCTGACTTAGGTCGTTTACGACCTAACCAATAGTAACTGGCCTCCTTAGGTCGCTACCCTTCTTAGGTCGCTACACTTGACCTAACTCTACGCAACACTCTGCTTTAGGTCGCTCACTACTAGGTCGTTGGGACCCCTAACCCGATAGCTCTTAGGTCGTTAACTACCCTCAACCCGTTAACTTGCCTAACTGCTAGGTCGCTAACCCTAAGTCACTCATTTCTATAGGTCGGATATCTACCTTAGGTCGTTCCCATCCTATAGGTCGCTAATCCTATAAGTCGCCCACACTCTTAGGTCGTTACCTCTATAGGTCGCTCCACCCGACCTATCTTTCACACGACATAACTTTTACACGACCTAACTCCTAGGTCGCTCTACCTCACTAAATCGCTCACGAGCTAACTTCGGACGACTTAAGCTTTGGACGACATAAACAATACCAACGACCTAATAATTCTACGATATCATCGACACGTAAAATACGGATCGTTACATTCTCTCCCCTTTAGGAATTTCGCCCCCGAAATTCCAAACAAACAAGAGCAACCAAAACTATTCTGCATGCCTACCATCCATAGCAATCAACAAACCATGCATCCAAATTCTAGCCTAGCATGCAGAATTTTAAGATTAGAACAAGTTACAAATTCAGGAGATGTCACGACACCTTAGGGTCATACCTCGAAGAGTTCAGGATGAGCTGCCTTCATCCTCTCTTCCTCCTCCCATGTACAGTCGTTAACATCATCACTCCATTGTACCTTGAGCAACGTAATCGTCTTCCTCCTAAGCTGTTTCGTGTCGGTTCCAACAACACGAAGCGGCTTACGAGGTCTCGTAACAACTGGATCAACTTCTAAATCTTCACAGCTATCAGCAGAAACCACCGTATTCGAGTCATGCACATACTTCCGTAGATAAGATACATGAAAAACATTGTGCACACCCGCCATCTTTTCCGGTAAATCCAATCTATAAGCGAGCTTTCCAATTCGCTCGATGATCGGGAATGGTCCAACAAATCTCGGAGTCAATTTCCTTTTCTTCCCGAATCTAACAACATTCTTTAGAGGAGAAATCTTCACAAAAACCATATCACCTACGTCGAATTCCAAATCTTTTCGACGTTTATCAGCATAACTTTTCTGACGATCCTGGGCTGCCTTCATTCGCTGCCGAATGATCTTTATGCAATCCGTAGTCTGTCGAATCATCTCTGGCCCAAGCATCAACTTTTCTCCAGTTTCCAACCAACATGTCGGAGAGTTACACGGTCTTCCATACAGTGCCTCATATGGTGCCATACCAATACTTGACTAATAACTGTTATTATACGCAAATTCCACCAAATGAAGATGATCTTCCCATGATCCTCCGAAATCCAAAACACATGCCCTCAGAAGATCTTCCAAAACTCGGTTGACTCTCTCAGTCTGACCATCTGTTTGAGGGTGGTAAGCTGTACTCAAACACAACTCGGTTCCCAAAACTTCCTGGAAGCTCTTCCAAAATCCACTAGTGAACAATGGGTCTCGATCGCTCACTATACTCTTCGGAATACCATGGAATCGAACTATCCACTTAACATAAAGCTCAGCCAACTTCGATGCAATCCTAGTTGATCGAACAGGAATGAACCTTGCACTCTTGGTCAAACGGTCTACGATGACCCAAATCCCCTCATTTCCCGCTCTTGTTCTAGGTAGACCATCAATAAAATCCATCGATATCTGCTCCCATTTCCATGTAGGAACTTCTAATGGCTGAAGCAATCCACTTGGCTTCTTCTGTTCAGCTTTTACCAACTGACAGTTCATACATTTGGAAATAAAATTCCCAACATCCTTCTTCATACCTTCCCAGTAATAGGTTCTCTTCATATCCCGATACATCTTATTTCCACCTGGATGAATTGTCAACTTCGAGTGATGACTTTCCCTTAGAACTTCATCTCTGAATTCATCGATATCGGGAACAACCAGTCGTCCTTGCTTACGAAGCCAACCCTCTCGATCAACTTCGAATCCCTTATCCTTTTCTGGGTCCAATCCAGATTCCAAATCTCGGATAATCCTGACAAGCTTATCGTCTCGCTTTTGGCTCTCGCCAATCCTTTCCACAAGAGTAGGTCTTATCGATAAGTTTGCCAACATTTCAGGTTCCAATTCACATCTAGGCCTGAAATCAAATACAGCTAAATACTCGAGACTCTTCCATTCCGAAAACATGACTTCCAATCTCGCATGTCTTCGACTCAACGCATCAGCTACTGCGTTACCTTTTCCCGGCGTATAAGCTATACCAAAACCATATGATGCTAAAAACTCTAGCCATCGTTGCTGCCGAAGATTCAAATCCTTTTGGGAGAAAAGATACTTCAACGACTTATGATCCGTAAACAACTCGAATCGAACCCCCAATAGATAATGTCTCCACATCTTCAGAGCAAACACAATTGCCGCTAACTCCAAATCATGAGTCGGGTAATTCCTTTCATGCGGCTTCAGTTGTCGACTTGCGTACGCAACAACTCTATCCTTCTGCATTAGCACTGCCCCAAGTCCAGTACCACATGCATCGGTGTAAACCACCAGCTCATCATTTCCACTTGGAATAGTCAAAACAGGAGCACTCGTCAGTCGCTCTTTCAGGATTCCAAAGGCCTGCTCACACTTAGCATCCCAACTGAATACCTGATTCTTTTTCGTCAATCCTGTCAATGGTGCAGCTATCTTGGAAAAGTCTTTGATAAACCGACAATAATATCCTGCTAGTCCAAGTAAACTTCTCACATCTGATGCATTCTTAGGTTTGACCCAATCCTGGATCGCTGCCACATTAGCGGGATCAACCGCTATTCCATTACCAGAGATAACATGGCCTAAGAACCTCACTTCACTCTTCCAGAAGTGACACTTCGAAAACTTAGCCTTCAGCTGATGTTTCCGCAAGATTTCCAAAACCAAACGCAAGTGCGTCTTGTGCTCTTCCTCAGTTCTGGAATAAATCAGAATATCATCCACGAACACAAGTACAAACTTGTTCAACTGATCTCTGAACACTCTATTCATAAGATCCACAAAATATGCTGGTGCGTTAGTCAATCCAAACGGCATTACCAGCCACTCATAAAACCCGGATGGTGTCCTAAAAGCAGTCTTCGACACACTATCCTTCGCCACTCTCAACTGGTGAAATCCCGTTGCCAAATCCATCTGAGAAAACACCTTCGCCTCGTGGAGCTGATCAAACAAGTCATCTATTCTCGGCAATGGATACTTGTTCTTCTTAGTCACCTTATTCAGCTCACGATAATCAACACACAACCTCAACGATCCATCCGCTTTGGTTGCGAACACAACTGGTGCACCCCATTCGGACACACTACGCCGAATGAATCCTTTCCGCAAAAGGTCATCAACTTGCACCCTCAACTCTTGCTGTTCTTTAGGCGCCATCCGCCTAAGAGGCATCACAACGGGTCTGGCTCCCTCAACTAGATCGATACGAAACTCAATCTCCCTATGCGGCGGTAACCCTTTGACCTCGTCAAAGACATCCTCGAATCCATTCACGATTGGCACCGATGACAGTCCATCCCGTGGAACAACCAGCGAATACATGAAGCTCATGAAGACGCCTTCTTCATGCTTACATCGTATCACAACCTTTCGCCCCTCCACATTCTCGACTGCCACCTCCAATCTCTCACAATCAACCTTTGCCGCATACTTCCTAAGCCAGTCCATACCCAAAATAATTTCGAACCCCGCAAAGTTCAGAACAAAGCAATCACAAACAAAAGAGCAAGCATGACTCGATACAACTAGACCACGGCATAGCATACACAAACAAGACGAACCCCCAACTGGATTAGTCACCACCAATGGCCTATCAACGATGTCCGGTTCCAAACCCAACCGGTCTACTAACTCATTACAAATAAAGGAATGCGACGCCCCAGTATCAAATAACACCCTAACTGGAACACCACAAATGGAAAGAGTACCTTGAACCACCACACTCTTCCCCTTCTCTTCCACAGTAGGAGCTTTCGAAGACGATGGAACAGCCCCCAAAGCATAAGCTTTCACAATCTGCTTTTCCCTCAACGGTTCCGGACAATTCTTCTTAATATGCCCCAGCTTGTCACAGTTGTGGCACTTCACCGATACCTTTGGATTCTTGCAATCCCTGGAGAAATGGCCTTTCTGTTGACAGTTGAAACAAGTCACTTCGCCTTTCGGCTTCTTCTGGACATTCTTACCCTTCTGCTGTTGCTGCTTCCTCTTCTTATTTCCACCCTGCTGTGGTTTGAGCTCTTCCTTGGTCACAGCAACAACAGACCCTTCCTTAGGAAACAAACTCTCATTCCTGAGAGCTTTTTCCACAAGCTTCTCAAATGGATCGTCCAGGTGATCCACCAGTTGCCTTCCAAGATAAGCATCCAAGCCTGTCACGAACTTTTCATTCTTCTGATAGGGAGAATCAATATACGATCTAGCATACTTGGACAAGGCTTCAAACTCAGAAACATATTCCAGAACCGACCTCCCGCCTTGCTTGAGCTCAACAAACTTCTTAAACAAAACAGACTTCTGAGCTGTAGAGATAAACTTGGCTTCAAACCTAGCTTGAAACTGCTCCCAAGAAATCTCTTCTTCTGGAGTATCAATGGTGATAGAGTTCCACCAATCAGCAGCTCTCCCTTGAAGCTGTCTCGATGCAAGCTTCCTCTTAGTTGTATCCTCGATTCCTAAATCACCAAAAATCCTCCTACAAGCATCTATCCATCTTTGGACTTCAATAGTCGATTCCGTTCCTAAGAAAACCTTTCCTCCAAGAGAAGTATAGTCCTTACACAACTTAGCAAAATCCACCGATCTTGGAGCTTGAACTTGAACTTGAACTCCAACATCTACTGATGGCCCTGGAGCTGGTATCCTTCTCATGATAGAAGTCATCATAGCTTCAAACATAGCTCCATAATCAACGGTTCCTTCTGCGGCACGGCCTTCCCTTGCAGCTGGTCTCCCTCTTCGACTCATCCTTAGTATCTAGAAAAAGGAATGATTAGAACACCCTTGAGAAACAACTGCATAAGGAGTTCAAATCCATCTAAACTACTATATTATATATAGTAATCATCCATCAAAATACAATTACGTCTCTCATACGTAGTTACGTCAGCGAGCGTTGGCTAAAATCGATTAACCTCGCTCTGATACCAAATGTGACGACCGCCCATGACTCCCGCACGGAAACAAGGGAATGGTGCGCTGAAAATGTGCCAGGCAGCCATGAGTGACCGTCAAGGGTAAAATAAACATTGCAGACTCTATCGTAAAACTCACAGCGCATGGATAAAATACAATAGAGAAATATAATATAGTGAAGCTCCCATAGGACAGAATATCATCATCTAATCATAATAGCTTTATACATGGTCTGAAACATGAATACAAGAAGCCTCACTACATAGCACTCAGAGTAATCAACAATCAGCGGAATATCCAGTACATAGAATATGAAAATAATATGCAAAGCCTCCTGCTCGTCTTCGTCATCATCAGCGTGAGCCACTAAGATCAGCAACTGTCATCTGTCACCTAGTCTGCCCATCCCAAACATGGATGAACAGCCCAAGGTAATAAGAGGAGACATAAAACCTTGAGTCAGACAGAGTCTTAGTGAGCAGTAAATCAACTATCAAACATACCAAAAGAGCATAAGGGATAAAAAGAATAGGAACCCAAATCATCCCGCTCCACCTCTTTCTACAGTGATAGCCCCCAGACACACACTAAGGAGAAGCAAGCATAGCAAAGCAGATAATTAAAGTAAAGCAATAATCACTCGAGTCAAGGTTGATGTTTTCCAAATACAAACCCCCAAGGCCTAAACCAAGATCAGATAAGCACCCAGAAAACACCGCTCTTGAGACCGAATGATGATACAACCAAACATCCATGACTCTGACTATCACTGTTATCATTGCCTTGATTTCATCGTTAGTTGAATGAACGACACATTCTTTCATCCGTCAGTCAAGGGCTAATGGTAACCCCGGTTCTAGACATAACTCCGCACGTCATCGTGACCCGTGCCTAGGATATCAATGCTGCCCAGAGTACTAGCACGTCATCGTGACCCGTGCCTGGGATATCAATGCCGCCCAACGTACTCTTGCTTTGAGCATGCTAGAACCTTCAACAACGATGGAGTCTTAGCTTCCTAGTCATCCTCCTCGACGACTATTCCCATACTAGCTCAAGCGCCTCTCGAGCCATCCATTATCCATCAAAACTCGAACCATATCACCGAGTTAACATCATGCTTGGAATGATCCTGCCTGGACTAGACCAAGACTATCTCATATCATACTTTGCTTCATCGCATCTTAGCAAAGTCCATATCATGCTTCGCCTCATCATATCACGGCAAAGTCCATCATCATCATACTTTGCTTCCTCGTATCATCGCAATGTCCTCGAATCCATCCATATGAGCTTCCTCATCCGCTTCATATGCCACAAGCAGCTTTCACCATTCAAGAGCCTTTCCACTTAGCTTTTGAATCATCTTCGACCATCTTGTTCCAAATCAACTACTAGCTAACTTGAAACAATCAAATCAATTATACATTCAAACAATCAATTATTCAAACAAGATCTAATAAGCAATATTAACTATAATGGCAATTTCGTAAATAAATGAGCATAAGTCTAACATATATGAAATCATGGATTTTAGCATAGATCTATCAAATATAAAACATGGGTTTTGTCTCTATAACTTGTTAATTGAACTTGCATAGGTAAACATCTTCAAAAGTAATGAATCTAGTCTTGGAACTAAGAAAAATGCATGAAATCTCTAACTTTAACACTCAAACAAGCCACCAATCCAATATACTCTTTTGGGTCCGCGTGAGAGATAACTACCACTCACCGAATCACCCAAACACCTCAAAAACTATCAACTCCAGATGTGGACAGCAAGGATTCAAGCTTGATTCGTCAAAATCCCGCTTGAAACGATGAAATCTAGCTTGGTTGGATGAAGATCTTCAACTTTGGCTCTTGGATCCTCGATCTTGATCTTCGATCTTGGATGGATGTTAGAACTAGATTGGAATGGAGAAAAGAAGTGAAGAAATGTTGTAGTCGAGCTCTAAAAATGACAGCACTTCGTCGCTTCAAAATCCGGTGCCAAAAAGTGAGGAAATGGCCGTGTATTTATAGGCAGTTTTTAGGTCGCTCGGTTTTAGGTCGCTCACTATTAGGTCATCCACGACCTAAAACATCACGACCTAACAACCTAGCCACTTCCCCGACCTAACTGGTGTACTCACGCGACCTAACGATCCATGCGACCGATCGACCTAACTGGGTTAAGCAACCCCACGATCTATCACTCACGCGACCTATCATCCCTGCGACCTAACAAACACAGCATTCTGACTTAGGTCGTTTACGACCTAACCAATAGTAACTGGCCTCCTTAGGTCGCTACCCTTCTTAGGTCGCTACACTTGACCTAACTCTACGCAACACTCTGCTTTAGGTCGCTCACTACTAGGTCGTTGGGACCCCTAACCCGATAGCTCTTAGGTCGTTAACTACCCTCAACCCGTTAACTTGCCTAACTGCTAGGTCGCTAACCCTAAGTCACTCATTTCTATAGGTCGGATATCTACCTTAGGTCGTTCCCATCCTATAGGTCGCTAATCCTATAAGTCGCCCACACTCTTAGGTCGTTACCTCTATAGGTCGCTCCACCCGACCTATCTTTCACACGACATAACTTTTACACGACCTAACTCCTAGGTCGCTCTACCTCACTAAATCGCTCACGAGCTAACTCCGGACGACTTAAGCTTTGGACGACATAAACAATACCAACGACCTAATAATTCTACGATATCATCGACACGTAAAATACAGGTCGTTACATTATTAATGGAGTTATATTCACGTTTTAGACAGTGAATAATCCTTTAAAATCAAATGTATAGAAATGACGAAATTGGTTAACGAAGTATATTCACGTTTTTGGATAGTGAATAATATGTTAAAGAAAATGTTTTGGATGTGATGTTTTAAATATAATTAAAACGATCTAACGATGTTTTTAGAAATGTGTTAAGATTCGAAACCATAGATTTCAACATTCATTGTTGAAATAGACGTTTTCGAGAAATAGAAGGAAATGGTGGACTATAACACTGTTGTTATAGTAAATGATTTCTGGAAGGAAATGTTTTACATAGTATTGGGATTTATGTATCTATTTTAATTTGGAATCCCTATACTAGTGATTTTGGGTTGTCGTAACGATGTTTTGCGCAACATTCGTTTTGGCCCAAATAAATATGTTTAAGAGAATGATTTCCTTAAAGAATGAAATATGTACTTAATTTCGATTTAAGTATATTGAATATTTTCCAAATGTTGAAAATAAATAGATTTGTGAATTACTTATAAATAAATAAGTATGGAAATGTTTTTTCCAATGTGAAATGAAACGTTTTGAGAATTTATCATTTTGAAGATAAATTGAAAATGAATAATTGAAATCGTGTATTCATAAATATTTTGGAATGTAAATTCACTATGGAATTTATAAATGAAAAGAGGAATTTGTTTAAAAATAAACGTTGATTTATTTTTGAAGTATGGGAATTGATTTACGGATTTTGAACGTAAATATAAAGTAAATCGTTAAGGATTTATTTAATTGGTCTAAATGAACCATCTTGAAATGAAAGTATTTCCGCGTAAGGAAAATGATTGAAATTTGTTTTCAAAAGTGGTAAAGATGAAAAGTGATTTGAAAATTGTTTTCAAATGGTTGAAGTGTGAAAATTATGTATCTTGTAAAGATATTTTTGAAAAATAATAATTTGGAAAATTATTTGGAATCTGGTGATTTTGTGCATATCCGTTGATAGTTCAATAACCGACTATCAATATTTACCTTTGAATAGAGATTTGTTGTGATTTGCTTGAATTTGAATGCCATACTTATTTTTGAATAAGCGCTCACTATTCGGGTTAGCCGGGAAAGGACCTTGGGTCGTATAACTCATTCCGAATATGTGATACGTCGTTATGAATTGCATTTGAAGACCGGTGTTGAAGACCGAATATTTTTGAAAACGGAAGGATTACCTCGAATGTTTCAGCACCGAATAGCCCCGGTATAGAGATTCCATATGTGATGGGAAGTCCGGACGTGATTAGTGAATATCCGGATTGCAAGGACTTCTTTGTAAGTGCCTTCGGTTCTGTTCGATCCCGGAACAGACTTGTATGGATTGTATGTATGACATTACAAATTGAGATATAAAGCCGATTTCTTTCAAATACATATCTGTTGGTGGCGGAGAATTTATTCTCTTAGCATGAACACCCTTCTCTGAGACGTACGAGCTCAGAGGTTATGTAGTTGAAGGTTATTAGTAATATACTCCCAATTTGGTAGTGTGATATGCTAAGTGCTATTGAGAATTTGTTGAATCAAAGCACAGCTTTTGTACAAAGCGTAGCATTGTGGACGAGACTTCGTCGGACCTCACACCCCGGAAATGGTCAAAACAGGAAGGATGCAGCAAGGTTATTAGGGGTAGCGCCCTTTAGTGTATGTCATTCCTTCTGGATAGAGGTGGTATCATGGTATGGAGCCCAGATACTTAACCTATGTTGTTGCTGCAAACTTATTACTTTGTGGTTGTTGGAAATCGAGGATCCTCAGATGTAGATCGGTTACGATCGGGGGATGGCATATTCGTGTCAGTAGTTACCCAGTTAGGGGTAACCCGACCTTGTGTTGGCAGAGATCCGGTTTGGTTCTCGGGACGTCATTCCAGAGGCATTTCCATGTGGCAATGGGAAGTTCCTTGGCCTGACCATTTGTTGGAAATCCAAAGAAACAATACGATCTTGTACGGTTTTAGTTGTAGAACCTATCATTCACTTATGGTGGCGCCCCACTATTTGGATGGTAGCTATAGTAGGCATACGATAATGGTCGTATGTTGGCTAAGATTTATATCTTTACTTTCGAAATGATTTTTCCTACACTATGCACTAGTAATAATATAAAATGTTTCTTTTTAATGCGTATCAAGCATCTTTGACTATCATAAGGAGAAATCTCCTCCGATTCTGCGTTTGCATTGTGTGTGTGTGCGGGAGGCCTTATGGTAGTCTCATTTTTAAATGCATTGCGAATCTATTTTAAAATTGTCCTACTCTTTGTTTTTAAGATAAACTGTTTTGAGTTCTCACACCAGTCACATGACTGACTAGGAGTTTATTGTTTTCCTTCCTAAACTCTGGGTGCCCACCAATTTCCACACGGGCAGTCAAGAGTTAAGGTTTATCAGGATATTCTGGAAATCAGGAGTTGCTGGAGGCAAGCTAGATGGCATGGCGTATCATTTAGTATATAGTATTTCTTTTCCGCTGTTTGTTGTTGTTTGATAGTTGTACACTCTGATGATGTAATTAAATGAAATGTAATGTAATGTAATGTAATAACTGATATAATTCTTTTGTTTAAAGATTATTCATTTATCTATTATATGTTGTTCCGTTGCGATTGTGAGATTCTGATGTTGTTCTGTTGTTTTCTTTCTGTTCTGTTCTATCTTTTCTCTCTTCTTCTACCTCTTTCTTTTTCTTAAAACCCTAAGTGTTCGGTTTTCCGGCATTCGATTGCTCGGCAGTTGATACAGTAAACGTATTGATGTCGGTTTTCGAAAGTCGAAGAATCGGGTCCTTACACTCAACACCAATGCAGACACATTTCCTTAAACTGGTTCCAAAGAAACATCTTCGGAAACATCCGTAGTCACAGCATCTCATCACACAGCTACCACTTCCTGAGATTGCCAAGATACCATCACACGCTTCTGCTCAACCGTTAGATCCAAACTCTACTCAACCAACTTCAAAGATGGACCCCGAACCTTTAGAAAAGTTTCCTTCAGAGATCGATGAAATCCTTACACCACAGAAAAGCTTACTTGAGATGGTATTAGGTCTACAGTCTCGGTAGATACACTTCCAACCTCAACAAATAGGTAGAAATAAATATATATAAATATATATTAAAACCACAAATACGCTCTCTCAAGAAAGAATAATACTCCAAAGCCTAGGTATTCACTAAACCTAGCGCTCTGATACCAAATATGACGACCCGTCTGTCTCTCCACAGAAAGATGCATCATCTTTAAGAAAGAAAGGGATAGAAAAGAAGAAGATGAGAAGAAAGAAAGAAACAACATCAGAATCTCAACAGCGGAACGAATCAATTATATTAATCACATAAAATAGTACATAATATACAACATCTATCAGAGTTACACAGACTATACATCACATACTAGACAGTTATAAACACCTGCCTAGTAATTAAAACTCAATACAACACCAATATTTGACTCAGAGAACACACAGAAGAACACTATATATATATCTACAAACACTGAAGCTTCCTGCTCCATTGCTCTACTAGAATTCGTCAAAGCTAACCTGAATCCCTTGGCTACTTGTCAGACATGGTTCTGGTGTGAGTAAAATGTTAAGGTTGCTTAACTTTAAAAAACTTTCAAAACAAAAGGTATCACGTAAGACTCCCCGCACATAAACATGAGTAAGTTTTTACCTTACGCTAACCAAAACATTTGATAGGAAATCCAGTGATATTATAATAGGGTCTAGGGTTTTCAAGTAAATGAGAAATAGCCGAAATTGTTCCATTCATTAAATTCTAGCTACTAGCCACAAAATGGGTAATACAATCAAAACCGTAAGGGCGTGTACGAAGAATGGATTTCCATCAATGGCAGGGCTATTGGGGTACCGCCCGTCACAATACGTGGCCTAGATCACCGTACCGAGGATCCACCCTAAATCCCCTGCAACACAAGGCCGGAACCATCCCTTATTGGACAGTCCCGAACAAGACAACCCCGCAGTTGTTTGCAACCAACTGCCCACACAGCCGAATATAATGGTACTTCTATACAGGGGAAGATCTTGTCCTACTTGGGTGCTACCCACTTAGCCTTGCTGCACCTCCCCTGTTTTAGCCATTCCCGGTTGATGAGACTTAAGGTTATGATTACCTTTAGAGAACACATCTCTTAGAATGCTCATCGTCCACTTGACAATGTTCAGAAAGCATTCAGTCCATACAAGTTCGATCCGGGTTCGAACGAAACCGAAGGCATTATATCGTTACACTCATTTTCGAATCACCCTCAGAGTTAACGATGATAACCCTTGCACTCTGAATCTTCATCTTGACTTGAGATTCACGACCTCGTTAACTTTGATCAATGTGGTTTTCGGATATCCAAATCTGGAAACCCGATCCCGGTCTCATTGAAATCCAAATCGCCATCTTTTAGGTCCAAATTGTTTTAAGGTTAAAACAATTTGATTCAATTCAATCTCTATATTCACACAGATTGATAATTCACACCTCACAAATAGATAATTCACATTATCATCACACTTCAACCAAAGCATCCATATCACACAGCATCACTTATCTCATATCTGAGATCTCAAACCATTCAAGGCAATCAATATCATTCATCCACACATAAGCAATGATTAATTAATCACACTATCTCTAATGAATTTAAAACGAATTAAATTAATTACTTCCATCACATAAATCTTGCTTACTTAACCATTAATTAAATTACAAATCAATTAATCATCCTTTCATTATCCATCTTAATTAATCACCCTTGATTAATTATTCTCTAATTACTTTAAGTAATTAGCCTTTAATTAATTACACAATTAATTATCCTTAACCATTTATAGTAATTAAACTTTAATTACTTCATTAATTAATTAATTATAATTAGTTACATTAATCCTTAATTAGTTACATTAATTAATTACTCTATAATCACTTATTATTGATTAATTATCCTTTAATTAATCAATCCCTAATTAATTACATTAATTAATGAATGATCCCCTAATTAATTCATAATTATTAATCATATTTAATAATTAATCTTTAATTAATTAAATTCATTAATTAATCTAGATTAATCCTATTCAGTAATTAATTACTCTTAATTAATTACATTACTTAATTAATTTCAAATAACTTTATTAATTACTTCTTAAATTAATTTCACTAATAATTAATTATTAATTACTTTCACTAAGTAATTATCCTTCATATTAATTACACAAAGTAATTAAACCCAAAACCACTATCATTCTTCATTTAATTACATCCTGTAATTATTCACTAATTACTTGACTAAGTAATTATACTTATAAATTACACTAAGTAATTATACTTATCCCATCATCAAATGATTATTTTAAATTAATTAAACAAATTAATTAACTTAAACTAATCACATCAGTTTAATTAATTACACTGACTAATTAATCCCTTTAATTACTTTCATTAAGTAATTATACTTAAACAATTCCACAAAAGATTGTCTTTAATTAATTAATATAATTAATTATTAAAAATTAATCACATTAACTAATAATATGGTAATCCCTAGCTAATGATCTTCATTAACTATTATTAATTTTTTAATTACTTTCCTTAAGTAACTATGCTTTAATTAACCATTATTAATTACAAAGTAATTAACTTTTAATTATCAATTAATTTATCTCTAATTAATTAATTAATTAAGTGCTTAACTATAACTTAATTAATCCTTAATTACTTGATTAATCAATTTCTCATCATTAATTAATAATCTATAATTATCTAATTAATGAACTTTAATTTTCCCTTAATTAATTAATTTAAACCTTTAATTACTTAATTAATTAATCCTAACTTCTTAATTAATTAAATTAATTAATTACCCTTATATTTCCTTATTAATTAAATTAATCACCAATTATTAAAAACATAATTATCTTTAAGATAATAACATTTTTCTTATTAATGGCTTAATTATCATTTTCAAATACATTTGAAAACATTTTACTTTAAATTCTCTTTCAAAATTTCATTTCAATACTAAGATTCAAAATGATTAACAATTTAAACCTTAACCAAATTTAAATCAATTTATAAATCTTTTAAACAAATGTAAAGAAACATTTATCTTACATAAAGAATCTTATATAAAGAAAAGTTTTAAACTAACTTACTTGATTATATTTAAAACCAAGCTTTAAAAATAAATTAATCATTTAACTTAAAAAATTTAAGTTAAACTAATTTATATAACTTTCCATTCAAATATTAAAGAAACTTTTAATACAAATAAAGTTTTAACATTTTCTTGAATAACATTAAAATATACTTTAAATATTTAAAGTTGTTAAAACTTTTTGATTTTTATAAAAAATATTTATTTCAATTTGGATACAAATTTAATTTGAATCCACACTTTAAAACTTGATTTAAAACTCTGTTTTAAATCTTGCTTTTAAAATTTCAAATTTATTTTAAATTATGGAAACCTGACAGGTTTAAAACCTGTAACAGGCAAATGACTCAAGCCAACACCTCAAATACTTCGAGTCAAACTGCCCACATCTTCGAGCTTTTCACACAACTGACCCGAGAAGAACTCGAGTACCCTCGGCTTCAAACCCAAACTCACCAGATACAAGAAGATGCACCGTGCACATGCATAGTGTCGCCGACCACCTTTGGTCATCTACGATAATCTCTTCACATCGGCGATCGACCTTGCACCTAACCTCAATCATCAAAACACCGATAACTAACTCGAAATCGAATTCGAGTTTTCGACCCAAATCCTGGAACCATCACCTAAACCTGAAACCACCTCGTGCTCGCTTCTCCGACCACGGGTGCATCTGACCTTCCAGCAACACCTTCGCCAACTCCCAATCTTCCAATTCCCAAAATATGGTGGCACTCGGTCCACCCGAGACGCCATGGTGGCCATTATTCCGATCAATACCCAAACTAGGGTTACAAACTGAAACAACCTCCTATCGTTGCCACAGTGCAATGCATCCTCATCCGACAATTTTCCTAAAGTCTTCGACCATCCCCACATCTCCAGAAAGAACCCTCACCTCTCCGACCATCGAGATCCTTAAAAACCCCTTAAAACCTAATTTCTGGTCAAACCAGAACTACACATTCATCCTTAAGCTAAAAATTATGATTTTAGTTTTAAAAATCATGTTTTTGAATGATGTTTCAGATCCTAGGCCTGAAACATTGAATTATGATGTTTTAATTTTCACTTTATATTAATCTTACTCTGTTGTTCTTATTTCCTGAGCCATTCAAATTTATCTTGACTTAAATAAAAATTTTGCACTAAAATTTATGATGAAACAAACAAGTTTTGTTTAAGTCTAGAATCCAAACCAAGCCTAGATCAAGAGAAAATAAATTTTGTTTGTATTCTTAGCTTTGAAACTAAGAACAATTAAATCGCTGATAAATAGCCAAGTACACATCCATTCATTCACATATTGTTGGGTGCATTTCCTACACACCACCGATCCAGGAGGAGGAGACCACCAGTCCAAGTTAACTCCATCTTCATCACCACCGAATCAGACCTTAAAGCACCCCTGCCGAACCATACTCCTACCACCGAACCAAACCTCCACCGGTCCAACTCCATCCCCATGCACTGCCGGTCCACTCACCACCGAATCAACCTATGCCGAACCAACCTCCACCAGTCCAAACCCATCCCCATGCACTGCCGGTCCACTCCCCACCGAATCAACCTAGGTCGGACCAACCTCCACTGGTCCAACTCCATCCCCATGCACTGACGGTCCACTCACCATCGAACCAACCTCCTGCCGAACCAAACCATCTACCACCTACCACCGAACCAAGGCGTACCGGACCGACACTACTAGGCCAGATTGCATCAACCCAGGCCCACCAGCAGCTATATACATCCAGGACCCCTGCCCCCAGCCTCACTCTATAAATAGGGGGGCAGGGGTACAACAATGGAAGACAAGTTTGAGAGCTCAAGCACGGATAGAACTTTCAAACAACTTTCAGATACTTGTAATCAAAGCTTTGTACTTGTAATCTGAATAGAAAAGGAGAATAACATATAAAGTGGACGTAGGCACGTTCTGGCCGAACCACTATAAATCTGTGTGTCTTTTACAGTTTAGTCCATCTATTTCACATATTTGTATAAATCACCCAAACCATTAAGGACAACAAATAATCAACTAAATTATACGACTTGGAGGTGTTTGCCCATTTTTTGTGCAAACATTTTTGGTGCTTTCACTGAGAACAGGAGCTCGAAGCTTCAGCTTCTCCCACTCAACCCTTTTCCTATCAACATCGTTCGTTGCTTGGAAAACATGCCTCCCGGACGGAAGAAAGATGCTAACAAAGGAAAGAACATCGCAACTGGCAGTACCCCAGATCCAGTAATCAGAGACCAAGACAATCGTCCGGTTCTAACAGCAAATTTAAATCAGGAAAATCCGACAGCCCCTGCTACGGAACAACTAATTACAAGGGCGGATCTGGAGAGGGTTGTGGCTGAAGTAACTAACCGCTTCTCATCTCAACAAGAAGCCTTAGTGGATCAACTTATGACACGCTTAAGGGATGTCGAAGAAACCAACCGCAATACTGAATCATGGGGTGAGTCCCAGTCTGGAGGATCTAGGAGACGACAAGGGTCTTTCTTCTTCGAAGAGGCTAACAACAGAAACAGCTGTGGTAGGAGCCGAGCCCGGACTCAGCCCGAACTCCGCCCCAAGGAAATGCTTGGAACCGAAACCAGCAGGGGAGGTACCAGGCAAGGGTCGGATGTAGCTGAGCCCGCCATGCTACCTAACCATGGAAACACCAAGGAACGGGGCCGAGCTGGAGTCCAGCCCGAAGTTGGACCCGAGGAAGTGCTGAGGAGAGAACCCAGCAGGGAAAGATCAAGGCAAGGGCCAGCTGTGGCTGACCCCAGTACGCCCCCGGAAGACCAGAGGCAGCCATTGGAGAATGTCAGGAGTGATAGACGATACCATCCTTACAGGTCATCTGGACGAAATCAATCCCACAGGGAAGAACCAAACTCATTTTTATCCGCTCCAAGTTCTGATGAAAGGATGGCGCGATTGTTCAAAGAATGCGTCCAGCGGGAGCAAAGGGATCGGGGGATAGGTGCTAGGGTAACCAGCCCCTTCACCCGCAATATCGAAACTGCCATCACCACCCGGGAATGGAAAATGCCAACAATGGAACCTCTGACCCCATCGTACACTTACAGAGATACACCCAGCATATGCTCATGAGCGGAGCAACGGAGGGAGTGTTGTGTATATGCTTCCCACTTTTCTTGGCAGATCTAGCTACCTCCTGGTTCTGCCACCTACCCCAAGGTTCCATCAGCTCATGGAAAATGTTGAAAGAAAAGTTCATCAGCCAGTTCTGCATTCATGTGGAACAACCCAAGGACGCTTATTCCTTATCTAATATCAAACAGAAACCCGGAGAGACAGTGCAACAATATCTAACCCGATTCAACGCCGCAGTGATGCCGACGAGAAACTTATCCTAATGGCCCTCTGTAGTGGTGTACATCCAGATACTAAATTTGCTAGAAGACTAACCAAGGAAAAACCAGCTACTTTACCTGATTTCTTCCATGAAGCTGGAAAATATATGAGACTTGAAGACGCTGCCACTGAGAGGCAGTCATGGCAACAGGCTAAGACAACTCCAGACAGGGTTCCCGCTGCAGCAAAGGATGTTCGAAGAAATGACTCTAGAGACAATGCTGGGGGCAAGAAGGGAGAAAAGCGCTTATATCGACCAGGACCAAGATTTGACTCTTACACTCCTTTGAATGAAACAATCGAAAACATATTCCTAGCCATCCAAGACGAAGTTAGATACAAGCGCCCCCCGCATAAGAAGGAGTCAGATAACGCACTCAAGTCTGGAAAGTTCTGCCGCTTCCACAAATCCCATGGACATGACACCAATGAATGCCACCATCTCCGGGACTTGATTGAAGAACACATCAGAAGGAAGAGACTGGAACGCTATGTAAAAAGCCTGAACAGGACTCCAGCTCCCACCAATGAAAACCCAGGGCTACCCCTCCCAGAAGTAGGCGGAGGAAATCGCAACACCAGCGGCTCTAGTCAAGAGAAGATAGTGGTCCATACCATATCAGGAGGGCCACACATCGCCGACAGAAGCTGGGCAGAGATGGAAAGATACGGTAAATCACTTAGAAACGATGAAGGCTACGTTAATTCTGTTATGGAAGAACGCCACCCGAAACGGAAAGAGAATGACGACATCACATTCAGTAGGCGTGATCAAGAGGGAAGGCAGTACCCACACATGGATCCTATAGTCATCTCTGCCTGGTTCGGCCCAGCCAAAGTTTTCCGAATTCTAGTGGACACTGGAAGCTCAGTAAATATCCTATTCAAGCATGATTTCGACAAATGAAGCTGTCAATGAAGGATTTGTCTCCCTGCAACAAACCGCTACATGGTTTCACTGGGAATGCAAAGATGCCCCTTGGGCAACTGGACCTCTTTGTCGAAATAGGAAGCCATCCCCGCTCCGTTGTGCGAAAACAAACATTTGTGCTAATAGAGAACCACTCGGCCTACAACGCCTTTTTGGGAAGACCAGCCTTGTCTGACTTCCAAATTATCCTAGCCCCATGGTGCCTGAAGATGAAATTTTCAACAGACAATGGAATAGGGGAAGTAGAGGGGGATCAAGACGCCGCTCATGATTGCTATGTAACTGAACTTCGCAATAACCGCAGAAAAGATAAAGGAAAAAATGCAGAGACTACGCTCTGCATGAAAAGCTTGGAAGCATGGCAACTAAAGAAAGCCCCTCCTCTTCGATATACCAGTGAACCTTTCAATGAATTAGACCCCAAGGACAAAGAGGAGGAGGCCTCCGCCGAGCCTGCAGAGGCTATAGAATTCGTAGCTGTAGACAAACATGACTCAAGTAGACTATTGAAAATCGGATCTCAACTAAAGAAGAATTAAAGGATCAACTCATTGATTTTCTTCGCCACAACATGAATGTATTTGCGTGGACGCACGCTGACATGACAGGAATCTCCCCAGACGTAGCATGCCACATACTGAACATCGATCCCACCAAGGTACCAGTAAAGCAGAAAAAGAGAAGCATGAGGGCGGAACGATCAGCAACCCTCGAGGAAGAAGTAAAGAACCTACTTGCCAATAACTTTATAAGAGAAGCCATCTACCCAGAATGGATCGCTAACCCGGTACTAGTAAAGAAGGCTAATGGGAAGTGGCGAACATGCATCGACTTCTCCAACTTAAATGACGCTTGCCCGAAGGACTGCTTCCCACTCCCCCGAATCGATCAGCTTGTGGACAGCACAGCCGGACACGAACTCTTATCCTTTATGGACGCATACTCAGGATATAACCAGATCCCTATGCACGCCCCCGATCAAGACCACACTAGTTTCATCACTGACCGGGGATTGTACTGCTACAGAGTAATGCCTTTTGGACTTAAAAACGCCGGAGCTACTTATCAGCGCCTCGTCAACAAGATGTTTGCGGAACTAATAGGACGAACTATGGAAGTTTATGTGGATGACATGCTGGTAAAATCGAGGAAAGCCAACGATCATATAAACCACCTGGACGAGATGTTTCAAGTACTTCGCCAATATGGAATGAAGCTGAACCCTCTAAAGTGCTCCTTCGGAGTATCGTCGGGAAAGTTCTTGGGATTCATCGTCCATGCCAGGGGGAGTGAAGCAAACCCCGAACAAGTTCGGGATTTGCAAGATATCAAGATACCGTCCACTCGTAGAGAGATGCAAAGCCTAAATGGGAAAGTGGTCGCCCTAAGCAGGTTCATCTATAAAGCAACCGACAAATGCATCCCTTTCTTTGAAACCCTAAAGAAAGACAAAGGAAAGTTCGAATGGACTGGTGAATGCTCGACAACCTTCCTTAACTTAATCGAACACCTCCAGAGATCACCAGTACTCTCAACTCTAAATGAAGGCGAGGAACTATACCTATACCTTGCTGTATCGTCCCATGCTTTAAGCGCCGCTTTGGTGAGAGAAGACAACCGCGCGCAGCGGCCCGTATACTTTGTAAGCAAGAGAATTATGGGGGCAGAAGCCAGGTACCCTAAACTTGAGAAGCTAGCATACTGTCTGCTAATCACGCCACGGAAGCTGCGACACTATTTCCAATCTCATTCCATCAGAGTTTTAACCGATCAACCGTTAAGACAGGTACTCCATCGCCCTGACACTTCTGGGCGACTACTTAAATGGTGTATTGAACTGAGTCAGTATGATATCACCTACCACCCTCGCACCGCCATCAAGGGGCAAGCCATGGCCGATTTTATTGCCGAATTCACTACCCACGAAGGTAAGGACCAATCTGAGATAGCAAAAGATATCAAGTGGAATTTCTTTGTAGATGGAGCATCAAACGAGCAAGGCTCGGGGGCAGGTATTGTGATAATCACCCCCAGGGGAACGAAGCTGCACTATGCCCTAAGGTTGGAATTCGCTGCCACTAACAACGATGCAGAATATGAAGCAGTAATAGCAGGACTGGAACTTGCCTTAGAAATTAGAATCAGTTCTTTATGTCTCCATATCGACTCTCAACTTATTGTAAATCAAATACTGGGAGAATTCCAGACTCGAGGAGAACGACTCACATCATAGCTAAAGAAGACCAAGCTGTTGCTCAATCAATTGGATCACTATTTAATCAAACACATTCCTCGAGAAGAGAATCAGGAGGCCGACGAACTGGCAAAGCAAGCTAGCATGAAGGACGACACCGCTTCCCGAACAGTAACCATCTCAAAGCAACTAGCCTCGAGTTACGAGCCAATGAATATGATAGCTGCAATCGAAGAGGAAACTTGGATGACTCCCATCCGGAAGTACTTACAAAGTAGCACACTGCCCGACGGGCATAACGAAGCTAAGAAAATCTTAAGGAAAGCTTCCCGCTACACATTACAAGAAGGCATCCTCTATCGGCGCGGTTTCTCTAATCCCTTATTAAGGTGCATCGTTGGAAGGGAAGCCAGAGAAGTCTTGTCCAACATCCATCAAGGAAGTTGCGGAGATCGCACCGGAGGGCAGACTCTAGCAAAGAAAATACTCCGGCACGGGTATTACTGGCCCACTTTAAACAAAGACGCCTTGGAATTCGTCAAAAAATGCGACAGATGTCAGAAATTTGCTAAGATTCCTCGACTACCCACAAATGAGATTACTCAAATGACCAGCCCTTGGCCCTTTGCAATATGGGGAATTGACTTGATTGGCAAACTGCCAGTAGGCCGAGGCGGAGCCAAATATGCCATAGTGGCAGTTGACTATTTCACCAAATGGGTGGAAGCGGAGCCTCTAAATAAAATATCTTCGGCAAAAGTTATTAACTTCTTGATCAAAAATGTTTTATGCAGGTACGGGGTTCCACTCAAAATCATATCGGGCAATGGGCTTCAATTTGACAATGAGGAATTCACGACTGATGCCAAGAGCACGGAATCCACAAAAGCTTCTCATCTGTGTCTTATCCCCAGGCAAACGGACAAGTCGAAGCTGTCAACAAAATCCACAAAACTCTAATCAAGAAGAAACTTGAAAAGTCAAAATGCGCTTGGGTGGATGAACTTCCTACGGCACTTTGGGCCTACCGCACATCTTATAGAACATCAACAGGGCATACTCCTTTCTCTTTGGCATACGGATCGGAGGCCATGCTCCCAGTTGAAACTGTAGTGCCTTCCCACCGTAAGATCCACTACAACCCAGAAGAGAACGAAGAACTCCTCCACATGTCTTTGGATCTAATTGGGGAGAGAAGAAACGACGCAGCACTCAAAGCAGCATCTCATAAGTAAAAAGTGGCAACATAATACAACTCCAAAGTCAAGCACCGTAGCTTACAAGAAGGAGATCTTGTCCTCAAGCGGATCTTCCCGCGCCCCGGAGCACTAGATCCAATCTGGGACGGACCCTATGTAATTCATAAAGATCTCCACAACGGAGCTTATATTTTGCCAACAGTGGACGGAGAGGTGTTCCAGAGGGCATGGAACATCCAACACCTCCGTCGATACTTTTCTTAACTTGTACCGCCTATATGAAGTGAATTAACAAAGAGAATCAGTGGACGTAGGCATTTTCGTGCCGAACCACTTTAAAAATCTTGTCTCTTTTTAACTTGTTCCTTTATATCTTGGCTGCTTGTTAAGCTTTATCCTTTTCTTTTGAACAAAATCCTGTATAACGACATTTCCATTCTGGACACTTCACGATACAACCTCACATGGACAAGACCTAACAGGTACTATGCGAATCTATGCACTCGCCAATGAGACACTTTTGCTCCAGCATCCCTCTGTTGCGGGTTAACTCATTGCTCGCGACTGCCCTCAAAGCCAACTGTAATGAGCCAATTATAAGCCATCAAGAAGGACGACTATAGCCGATGGCAGCTCATTCCGGCATTCGGCTCGCCGGCAACTGTGAGCCTACTTTAAGCCCCAACATAAGGTGTGGCCAGCCAGGGGTAGTTCACGGTTGATGATCGGCACCCGCGCTAGCCGGCCACAGTAAATCGAATAATACCCACGATTACGGGCCATAATGGCTCGGGTAGTTACTGTGTGCGATCTCGGCTCCGATATGTCTTAAGTGCGGCTGTGGTAAAAAAGATAAACTCCCCGCGGAGGCGAAAGATGGGTGACAAATGTCTCCAAGACCCACAGCTAGGGAAAGTGACTACAAAACCCGTTTGCCACGAACTTAAGCATATCGACGGCCTTCCATGATTGGAAGTTTTACTGTTTCTCATATATCCATTTCATTTAAAAACTTTTCTCCTATCCTATATAACAGTCCCTAAAGTACAGGTCACAAAATAGGGGTACTCTCGCTTGTGGAAATATGAACTCACATCCGGATGACGGAACATTCAGCTACATTCCATACTCAGTCACGCAAGACATTCAAAGCAACCCTCTACAACTAAAACATGAAGGGCGGTACTTTCTTCTCTTATATACAAATATGTAGCTTTAATTTATTCACACATCATATTGACATTGCAAGACATGAAATAATATTTTGAGCAGGAACTTAGCATCAAATACGATTAAATCACATGCGTAAACACGCAGCTGTATTTCTTATGCAACATATCAAAATAACAACCACATTCGAACATGACAGAATCTGCTTATGTTATAAAGTTACATAGATACGTTCGTTGCAATGACATAATTACAGCCTGAAAATACAATAATGTTTTGGACTAGTATATACAGGAATGTCAAACAGACCAAATAAAAGAGTCAACTACATCGGGGCTCCGCCTCTATCCTGCCCGCCATCCGGATCTACTTAATTGCAGGGTCAGAACTCCCTGCATGTACTCCAGAGGTCCCGCCTGCCCAATTCAGAAGAGAATCCATCAATAGTCACGAAAGATAAGCAATCAAATCATGAAAAGATTAAAAGGCAAGACTTACCAGCGTCTGCTCCCTGAACGTCATCCTCGAACTGCACACCCACTTCCTCGGCGGTAAGCAGCCGCATGCCTTCCTTCACCGCCGCCTTCTCCTCCTTGGTAAACTGTGCAGTAACCACATCCATTCTGAAGGCCGCGCCACCTTCCTTATCCGCATCGGCCTTAGCCTCCTCCAAAGCCCGAAGATATATCTTAGCCATGAGGCGGGGATAGTCGTCCATCCAGGACAGGTTGCCCTGCTTCCAAGTTCGGAAATACATATCCTGGAGCATCTCATCCATCATCCCCTCGTTCTCCTCAAACTCTTTCATCCAGGCCTCAGAAGCCGACAGCCGTGCGACGGCAGTATCTCTCTCCAATCGGTATCTCGAGCAGTCAGCCTGAAGGTCCGCATCACTTCCATCTCCTCCTTCAGCTTGGCCTGAGCAAGCTCTGCGGCCTCAAGCCTCCCAGATAACTCCTCTACCGGCTCAAGATCCGCTCTCCGAACCTCATCCACCGTTGCGATGGCCATGTCAATTCGTTCTTTGCGAACAGCCTCCATTTTTCGCAACTCAGCCTTGCTAGCCTCTTCCATGGTTTTCTTTAGTCATCTGGAGGCCGCCTCATGCTGGGATATCTGGATAGCCTGATCGGCAAGCTGTTTGGCCTGATCAGAAACCACTAGCCGCAACCGAATGTTAGCACTTCCGATTTCCTCTCCAGCCTTGGCCAGTCGGGGGTGATGCTCCATTAGCCTCTTGGTCTCTTCAGCCACCCAATCGATGTTTGCCTTGGCCTCATCCCCCATGGTCACAATCCGAGTAGTAAGCAAATCGAGGTCTAAGGACTTAGCCTCATCAAGCACCCGTACCATGGGATTGCGGGGAAGAACATGCTCACCCGTGGCCTCGTCAAAAGAAATGTCCTGAAAACTCGGGTCCAGATCCGGGTGGCCGACAAATGGGTTGCGAACCAAACCAGGGTGGTCTATCGGGGTGACGGTTGGATTTTCAGACGGATGTGGGGAAAGCATAAACTCAGTATCTTCCTCGGAAATATCATGGATAGGCTGGACTGGAGGCTGAGGGCCAGGTGAATGTTCAAACAAAGATCGGCCCCTCTTCCTCTTTTGCATATCTTCTTCAATAACTCCGAGAAGAGGGCGATAGCCAACCACATCTCCGGGACGGCTAGTTGACGGCTTCGGTTTGGCGGAAGCTTTGAGTAGCTTGTACTGTTCAAGGCGGTGCCGAATATCTGATGTCTTGGCCACCTTACGCGTTCCTGGAATAAAAACCAAGTGTTACAAGCATGCATGAAACTATAATCCGAGAAATATGTTAAGTTAAAAGGAGTAGGAAAACGTGTTTATTTTACATACCCTGGGGGGAGTGGGGTACTGCAATAAGTCCTGAATCTCATTCCAGGACGGGAGCTGGCCATAAAATATTACCAAGTCCTTATCATAAAGGGAGTCCGCAGAAGTCAAAAATTCACCTTGAGTCACCAGAGTCGCCCTAGCTGAAATACTCTCAGAAGATAGACTGGCACCCGTCCCGGCCTTATTAGACTTCTTTGATTTCTCCACCAAGGCCGGCCCTTCCCCCAACCCCTCGAAGGCTTAACGGAAGGCATCATCCGTCCACTCTTGAATCTCACCCGCTTGCCTAGAAGTCAAGGCACCGATGCCACTACCACTCTGCCCTTCGCCACCGTTACCACCATCACCTTCTCCATCACCTCCGCTCTCCTCCTCGCCTCTTTCTTCCTCCCCACTTTCCTCCTCCAGAACATCTGGGCATGTGCTGGGAGAGGGTCCATAAGATTTCTTAAGCTTCTTCCCCCCGACGACTGGAGGTACCAAGAAAGGTCTCCACTTGCTACTCTTCGCAGTAGCCCCGTCTTTAGCTTTGGCAGCCCTCTTCTCGGCTGTATCTCTCTGCTTAACCACATATCGACGTGGAAGAATTAAGTTGTACTCCAGGAGAGTGGCATTCCTGATCAGGTAAGAAGCCGACCTATCCCGTCCCGAAATGGCCTTTATTTCCGCAGCCATCCGAGCCAAGGAATCATTCTCCACGACCGCAAAGCCACCTGTCGCTAGCAAGAAATAAAAGCATATAAGAAGAAGCATTGCGGTCGAAACAAGGAAAATATAAATGAAGTTCAACTTACAGCCGAAAGTGAAAAGACGGAAGGAAATAGAGTCATCCTTGATGAAGAACCATTCTTTCTTGAACATACTGAGCTTCGAATACAAATCCAGGACCGGCTTGAAGGGCACGGCCGCTTCCAAGCTGATGTATGGAGACCCCTTCTTATAGCCTCTCAAGTTGTACAAATACCGCATCTCCCGGTTGGAAGGGGGACGCCCATATTTCCTCTGAAAAATGATGAACAAGCACACCAGGATAGCATAGGAATTGGGCTGAAGTTGGAATGGAGCCACCTTCAAATAGGTAAGAAAGCTGACTATCCAGGCATTGATTGGGGGAATGGCCCCGCACATACAATGGTATCGGCTGTAAGCGAAATATCCTTCAGGAGGATCATACGGCATCACACCATCTCCCGGCAACAGCATACTCGCCCTGTCAATCCCAAAGGAGCGAGCGATGACATCAAGTTGCCCTTCTTTGAGGGAGCTCGAAAAGCAATCGGGAGGAGAGTTCAGAAGCTCCTGAGGGCCATATCCGTCCACTAATGACCTCGGGGCAGGTCCATGTCGCGCTGGTCCCGGCTGGACTGGGGGCACGACGGAAGACTCACTTCTGTCCGTAGATTTTTTCTTTTCTGATCGGGTTTCCACTTTGTGAGACATTTATCTGCAAACACAAAAGCAAAAGTATGTTGTTAGAACAAGGAGTATGAAAATATAAAAAAGCAAGTATGTACAATCTAGAATTTCATTCGTAGGTCGAAACATGAAAAGCTAGAGATTCATTAAAGCATTCAAGGTCCCAGAGTTCAATCAATAGTTCAAACATAAGGATCATTCGGCATTCAAACTCTCAAGTTCACTCGGTAAAGCAAATATAAAAGTACATTCGATGCTCGAAGCCTCCGGTTTCATCCGGTAATTCAAGTACATATGTACATTCGGTAGTTCAAAACCGAAAGTTCATTCGGCGCTGATGCTTCTCAAACCCATTCGGTGGTCCAAGGCACAAGACCCATTCGGCACTTGAACTCCACGGAGTTCATTCGGCATTTCAAACGTAAAAGTCATTCGGAAAGAGAAGGTTAACTCACATGATTCGGCAGTCAAACGTGATCTGGTAATGAGGATAATTCAGCAGGGAGGAATCTGATTCGGCTGTTTTGTTTGGTAGGGAATAACGGTGGCATGAGGCACCTACTTATAGGCGAGCATGAGGTTACCGGACCGAGCAGTTCGGCGCTTAGGACCGAATGGAACTATCCAAACTAACAAAGCACAACATACGCTGGCGTATGCCCCACTTTGGGGGGCAAATGTTGGGTGCATTTCCTACACACCACCGATCCAGGAGGAGGAGACCACCGGTCCAAGTTAACTCCATCTTCATCACCACCGAATCAGACCTTAAAGCACCCCTGCCGAACCATACTCCTACCACCGAACCAAACCTCCACCGGTCCAACTCCATCCCCATGCACTGCCGATCCACTCACCACCGAATCAACCTATGCCGGACCAACCTCCACCGGTCCAAATCCATCCCCATGCACTGCCGGTCCACTCACCACCGAATCAACCTAGGCCGGACCAACCTCCACCGGTCCAACTCCATCCCCATGCACTGCCGGTCCACTCACCATCGAACCAACCTCCTGCCGAACCAAACCATCTACCACCTACCACCGAACCAAGGCGTACCGGACCGACACTACTAGGCCATATTGCATCAGCCCAGGCCCACCAGCAGCTATATACATCCAGGACCCCTGCACCCAGCCTCACTCTATAAATAGAGGGGCATGGGTACAACAATGGCAGACAAGTTTGAGAGCTCAAGCACGGATAGAACTTTCAAACAACTTTCAGATACTTGTAATCAAAGCTTTGTACTTGTAATTTGAGTAGAAAAGGAGAATAACATATAAAGTGGACGTAGGCACGTTCTGGCCGAACCACTATAAATCTGTGTGTCTTTTACAGTTTAGTCCATCTATTTCACATATTTGTATAAATCACCCAAACCATTAAGGACAACAAATAATCAACTAAATTATACGACTTGGAGGTGTTTGCCCATTTTTTGTGCAAACACATATATACACAGGAATGCACCAATATATATACATACAAACATACTAATTCCAGATATGAACATGCAACAGATTTCATATACTTAAATTTTTTAAAAGTGATGTTACTCACCAGACATGATGAAGAACAGAGCCTTTTGTTCTGAAAATAGCTTTAGACTTTTTAAAACTTGAATTTGCTGAAAATATGCTTGTTATTGAAATATGCTGAGATGACTGAAGATTTGATTTTGAGCTTGCTTGCTTCAGACATTTTTCCAGGTTTACTTGCTTGTTCGTATCTCAAGTTGAAATAGAAACAAGCTTTGATGCTTTAGGTTTTGATGTTGAAAATGAATTGCAGGCTTTGTTTATCTCAGATTTGCCTTGGAACAGATCTTAGTTTTGAAGAAAATGCACAGGCTTTTGAGTTGTTTGAAAATGACATTACTGGATATGAAAATGAAAATGGTTTGCTTTTTTGTTTAAAAGTAACAAAACTGTCAATTTTAAATAATTTATAAAAGAGATTATAAATTACTTTTATTACTAAGTGAATAAATGTTTGTGAATTTTATTTACAAATCATATTTATCAAGCAGTATTAAAAAAACAAATCTATTTATTACTCTTATTTAAATTTAAACTTACGCTTGAAAATATATTTTAAATAATTAACAATTACCTTAAATAATTTAAAACAATATAGTTATTTATTTAAATAGCTTTTAAAAGTTTTATATTAAATTAATCAGAATTTCCAAATTTCCAAATATATTTTGAATTTGAAAACAAGATTTTATTTATTAAATTTCAAACCAAAGATTTCTATTTACAATATATACAAATATATACATTATAAATAGAAAACATTTTATTAGCTTTATCAATTCAAATATTTATTTGCTTTTAAAAGAATAATTTGCCAATTTAAATTAAAACTATAAAAGACAATTATCAAATCAATTTAATTTTAAATACAGATTATTAAATTGATATTGCCCAAAATTCTGGGTCATTATAAGTAGACTATCTATTTACCTGTTATTTTCTATTGTTTTTTATATACCCATAAAATATTAACAATGTTGTAATTTTAGAATATTGTGGATATGTACGGTTATTTTTTGGTTTTGACATTATGGATATTTTTTTTATGGTTTTGAATGATATTCTAAAATTTGGATAAGTGGGTACTATTTTTGTTATCATATTTTTTCATTTGTGAGAATCTATTGAACAAATAGCTTCGTATTGTTGTTTTTATCGACCAACCGCTAGCTTTGAGATAGTTTTACGTTTCGATGGGCTTTTTATGGGTTGGAATTTTGATTCATTTCAAGGCGGGTTGTTACAACTTCCTTTTAAGTACTCGACCGTATAGAAAGAATTTAACTCAACTTTAATCATTATCGGTCATACTTTGTTCAACAAAATCTGATTGCTCCTTATCAATACATACTTATGTATTGTAGGGGGCCGAGTTTTGAGATTGAACCTTTATTCATTTTAGGTACTTGTAAAACCATTTCCCTATACGCTCACGCATTCAATTAAATTGAATTTTCTTATTTCCTTTACACATTTCGTTTTATACTTACCTTTTATATTCAATGAACTTATCATAAATGCATTACTTGTGTATCAAATACACATGTTCATTTTATGTCAATTCATTTGTGAATTAGACGAAGTATGTAGAACTGTTTTTGGTATCATTAAACTTTTTGACTGCATACATCTTTATGTATCAATCTGAAGAATCCACCAACTCTTATGTCACTCCCACTAAATGGATGCTTTGTCCTCGAGTCCAAAATAACCATACCAAATTATAAGTGTTTTTGTGTTACTTAGCTATACAACAAATATCGTTATTCTAATAGATTTATTTCATAATTAATATTCAAAACATTCGTAACAAAATAAAACTATATTTACTTTTAGTCAATACTAAAATCGATTATTATTTCATAAATAATATTTGGTACATTTAAGAAAATAACTTTATGTATCTTGATGCGTCCACATATCAGTATTATATGGCATACTCTCACTATTATTTGCATTACCATAATAGCATATGAAATATGAAGCTCCATTCAACTACTTATTATGGCTATATATTTCTTTTAATGTAACTATTTTACAGTCGAGAGTTTTCGATTATATATCTTAAACTCATAGAAATGACTTTTACGAAAACAATTTTCTACATGAAAGACACAGTTGAAACAAAAAAATACATTTCTCATTCCATATTAAGTATCAACTAGTGTTTTATACAATTCTCATTTTCGATAACACTTCGTAAAGCAGAGTTAATTATTCACTCTCTTCATTCCAACACATCTAAGATACATCCATGCTTGTACATTCGCTTTCCTTTTCTAAATGGTCAAACAACTCAAAAGGAAATCCTTATTGTAATCAATCATATTGAATACACAATTTCATAATATGCTTTATTGCTTATTTCAAATGAACAAATTTCATTGAAATTTCGTACATTACAAACTGCAGCATTTATCGTATAACATTTATATATGATAGAATATAGATCAAACATCTATATTCTGGTATTGCTTAAGAATTCAAAACTCATGAAAATAATACATAATCTTGGGCATATAAACACTTAATTGACCATATTACAAATATATTTAGTAATGTATGGCTAGGCTCTTGCATAGGCCTTGAAGCGACAACAAGCTAAACGATTTAAGGTTAGTACATTTTATATTTCTTTGTCAATCTTTAATTTATTTTGGTTGTATATCATGATCGATAGACACTTTATTAATTATATTAGTTGCATAAATTTATCAATGTGGATTATTTTATTTTTATACATTGAATTTCTTACAATATTAGAAAAGTTAAATGTTACTCTTTTATTTTTCTAATAAGGCTCCCACTAGATTTTGTGTTTCATAAAACCCTAGGAAAAACATAGAAATCTTTTAGTTTCTCTAGTGGACGTTAGGACTTGCTTGCCTCTGAATTTTGACTTTGAGTTTCGTCAACAAATCATAAGCCCACAAATGATGGATAACGCTTTATAAATTGTATCGTATGCAACTCCTAACCTGTGGCTTTTTTCCTAATCTCAATCTCAATCTTGAGTTTGCTCAACAAATTGAAAGAGATTATTCATTCACATCCTGTAACAACCCGCACTTTTTGACATGAATCATATTGATAAAATACTAACTGTTGGATTTTTAAACCATCAAGGAGCATAATTACAGAGATATAGTTCTAAGACATACTACACAATCAGATCTCATAGCGGAAGGATTAAAATATAAATATAGAAAAACAGACTTTTTATAAACAAATTCTCCAAAGTACTTGATTTAAAAAATAAATTATTTCCAAATTTCAATATAATTTTATAGACTTCTAACACAATAAGTGACTGTAAGAGAACAACAGAAAATATTAGAACTCCATCACTGAGATCCTTTCTTCCTTGCACTATAATAAATCACAGCTAACCTATCATCCTATGGTGGAAGAAAATGAAGAGAATGGGGTGGGTAAGACAAAAGTTTGATGAATGAGAATGTGAAGGCCCACCCATCTCACTTCGAAAACGAGTCTTAATATAGAAAGAAATAGGAAGAAAAGAAAATAAATAGGAAGAAAGAAGTAAACAAATCACAGCATCTCACAGTGGAACAGAGAATATATATTACATAACATATATCACATAGTCACTAATACAATTCGTTAAAGTCATAATTATACGGGCGTCATATCCGTACAGTCATAACGACCTTCCCATTCATTACAAGTCCAAAATACAAACACAGATGCTGATACAGCGGAATATAGATAATAACGACCCTTGGAGTTAGTGACAAAGAGCTCTTGTACTTTGAAATCCTCATTCTGGACCTTTCCTTGGAATCTTCCCAACTCGATCGTTTATTTTGGGTCGACGTGGTTTTTGGATAATACTGATATCTGATCCTGGTATCGTCGAATCCAAATAGTACATTTTAAAGGCAAAGTTGTTTTTAAACCAAACAATTCATGTTCAGGGCGTCACGACTACATATGGAAATTTTACTGCATATGTTTATTTCCAATAAAACATGTCGACGTTTTATTTCGACCATTCAATTCATTTGGGTACTTAGTGTTGCAGGCACAGAACAATTTGAAATAAATATTCAAGAGTAATTAAGCCAAATCACATATCATTCACTATTTTAACGATTTATAGCCAATGTTAAAACAATTAACAATTAGCATTTAACTAATTTAAATTAACCAAATCTAATTATATTCCTAACGCAAATTACTTGTAACTAAATCAATTTTAAAAACTATTCGTTTTTAATTTAATTAAAATTAGTGATCCATTTTGATAACTAGATTATACAAATTAACTTAAGATTTATCAATTTAAAATTTAATTATTCACTAACTTTAATTATTAAAATTAATTTAATTTTAACTTAACAAAATTAATTAGGCTTAAATACTAAGTGATAGGATCGAAATACAAAAGTTTCCTGTTGATTTGAATTTAGATAAAAAGGAAAATAAATTTTTTAATGGTTTAAGAGGTTTTTAATGTAAGACATTTGATAAACATTTACTTTTTTCGTTTTTTTTATTTTTTTATATAAAGCAACCCAAGCCCGTTCGGCCCACAAACAAGATACAGGGTCCAACCACTTTTTTCCTTCTTTTTATTTCTATTGCTCCTTCTTCTTCCCTTTCTTTTTTTTCCACTACTCTAACCTATATGCGTGCATCACCGTGCATGTGCACGCATCGGCACCACCCGTCTCGTGCTGCCGACCCCTCGAACAAATCACCCACGTCCAACTCACCTCAACTACGTGCTAGAAAAGCACGACCACATCGGTTTTTTTTCAAAAATCGACCATCTCCAGAACATAAAACGAAACACGGCCCCCCTCCCTCCACCTCGTCCGCCACCAAACACGACGGATCATCACCAAAATTCACCACCAGCTACGCCACATCCCCTTCTACCTATCCCCTCATACCGCACGCCTATAATTCCTCCACTTCGCCACCATTTCTGGAAAACTGATCACGAGCAAAAATCACTTCCTAACCCTACTTCACCTCTGACCGACCCCACACCCACAAATAAAACACCACATCATTTTTCGTGAACTCCCCAACATCTGAACCACCTCCAGTCCAAAAATCTCCCTAGGAAATTGAGGGGTTCATCAAATTTGACCGAAAACCATAAACCGTTCATCTTCCTTTTTCTCACCATCTACTTGACCAGAAACTCCCAAACTCCCTCTAAAATTCATCATTTTGAATGACGATCATGTTCATATCAACAATTGGTTAAAGTATAAAATTCAAATTTTGCTCATATTGGAGTTACTTACTGTAAAATACATCTTTCACCTTCTATATTTAATAATGTTTAACGAAACAATTTTTAAAACAAAGTATATTCGAAAACATACAGATTTCCTTTTTAAACCATAACCTAAAACTAAATAGGTTGTGAGGTAGAGATTTTTGATGTTGAGCATAGCAGTTTTTCTTAAATAATAGAACAGAGGAAAAAAATAACATACAAGCTTTAGGGATTTACAGGCTATACAACATGATATACATATACATACATACATACATACATACATACATACATACATACATACATACATACATACATATATATATATATATATATATATATATAAGTAAGCACAGATACTACGTGCATATGAACAACTTGAATATCAAAGGTTTTAAATCTACTAGTATATATTTGAATAAGATCCCAATAAGTAAAGAAGAAAAATTTAGTTTTACTCACTGCTTTTGAAAAGGAAAAACATTGCTTTGTTATGCTTGATTTATTGTTGGAGCTTCAGTATTTGATTCTCTGCAAGTTTTAATGGCAGCTTCTTTTTATTTTTATTTTCCTTTTCTTTCTTTGAAATAGGATATATATGTGAAGAATACAATGATATTTATAGAGAAGAGGGAGGGAGCAAGATTTGAATAGGGTTGAAGCCCATTTTCATGTACAGCGACTCTCTTTTTTTTCCTTTGATTTTTTAAACCATGACCTGATTTGAAAATTAGTGATTTGATTTCCTAATTGATGTGATTATTTATGTGTGATTTGATCTTTTTTGGGCTTGAGAAGATATGCATTCATCATTATGTCCCCTCGTATACATATGTAATTCATACATACTTACACACACACACACACACACACACACACACACACACACATATATATATATAACTTGTTTTACCATATGAACATGTTTCTGCCTTATATACAAACATATATTAACATGCCTAAGTTTTGTATTACTTCTATAAATTTTTTCATATACCCTATAACTAACATACAAACATCAATAGACACTTACATGTATTCATTCGTATATATATATATATTATTTTAAGTTTTATATCAAAAGTTATGTATACACACATGCACATATACATATACATACACACACACATGGATATATATATATATATATATATATATATATATATAATTATACTCTTTAATAGAAAGGTGAAATTTTTATTTAAATATTTTTCATAAATTATAATTTAAACTTTTAAATCATAGCTTCCAGAATATATATATATATATATATATATATATATATATATATATATATTTCCATAAATCAGAATTCATTATTTGATTGATAAAAATAATATTTTGATATTTAAAATCATTTGATTATTCAAATAATAGGTGTCAAAAATATGGGCCATTTGCATTCCTCCCCTCTTAAAAGCATTTCGTCCTCGAAATTTAAAAGCAAAGAAATAATTCAACTTGTAACAAAAAGTTCTATATTCATATAACATAGAACATACATCAGTCATATCCTAACAACCATAACAAACAGTTATACACGACACAAAACAACACTAGCTATCCCGAGAATAATTCCGGATAGGCTTCCTTCACACCATCCAGAGTCTCCCAGGTACAATCTCTGGGATCCTCTCTCTATTGGATCTTAACCATCTTCACCACCTTTTTCCAGAGCTCCTTCTCATCCTGATCAATAAATTGAACTAGAAGCCTGGCTACGGTCAAGTTTGGTTCAATCTCCAAATCTTCCTAGACCGATGGTTCTACAACCAATGATAGATCATGCACGTATTTCCTTAGATGAGATACGTGGAATACATTATGAATCCCTGCCATCCTTTCTATTAATTCAATCCTATACGCAAGAGTACCAAACCTTTCGAGAATACGAAACGGTCTGATATATCTTGGAGCCAGTTTTCCAGTCTTGCAAAATCTAATTAATCCTCCTATCGGAGAAATCTTAAAAAATACCAGGTCTCCAACTGCAAATTCCATATCCCTTTGCCTTTTATCGACGTAGCTCTTCTCACGATCATGGGCTGCGTTCATTCTCTTCTTGATCAGTTCAACTTTCTCAGATGTTTCTCGAATCATATCCGGACGAAGGATTTAACGATCTCCTGACTCCACCCAACAAGCTGGTGATCTAGATGGCCTTCCATAGAGAGCTTTATAGGGTGCCATCTCTATACTTTCCTGGAAACTGTTATTGTAAGAAAATTCCACCAGATGCAGATGATCTTCCTAAGACCCACTAAAGTCCAAAATGCAGGCCCTCAACATATCTTCCACCATGCGGTTTATCCTCTTAGTTATCCCGTCTGTTTGAGGGTGATAGGCAATGCTCAAACTTAACCTTGTACCAAGGGCTGTTTGCAAAGCTTCCCAAAATTTACTGGTAAAAATTGGGTCACGATCGCTTACTATGCTTATGGGAACTCCATGCAATCATATGATTTCCCTCATGAAAATCTATACCAAGGAAGCTGTAGTTCTAGTTGCTTTAACTGGAATAAAGTGAGCGCTCTTGGTTAACCTGTCTACAATAATCCACACTCCCTCATTCCCTTTTCTAGTCCTAGGAAACCCATCGATGAAATCCATTGATATCATCTCCCACTTCCATTTTGGAATCTCCAGAGTTTGTAACAATCCTTTTGTCTTCTGTTGATTGCCTTTTATCTGTTGACAGCTTGCACACTTATTAACAAATATAGAGATATCTTTCTTCGTTGCCTTCTACCAAAACATCCACTTCATATCCCTATACATCTTCAAGATACCTGGATGGATAATCATCTTAGAGGATGGCATTGTCACAAAACCTCCCGCCTAAGATTCTTGACACTCGGTACACAGATTCTTCCATTGATCCTCAAAACCCCTCGGTCATCAACCTTAAAACTAGTGCACTTCCCCTCCTCAACCTTTCTGATGATCGCCCTTAAGCTTCTATTCGCTTTTTTCTTGCTTGCTATTCTTTCTAGGAGAGTCGGGTAACCTCCAAAAGCGATAAAAATGCATACCCACTCAAAGCGTCCGCTACCATATTAGCCTTTCCTGGTGTAAAGAGAATATCCAAATCATAGAATGCTAGAAATTCCAACTACCTTTCTTGTCTCAGGTTCAGATCCTTCTGGGTGAAAAGATACTTCAGGGTTTTATGATTCGTGAAGAGCTCAAACTTTTCCCCTAATTTAAGAAAGAAGTTCACTCCTAAATCTCTAAAGGCTATGAAGAAACTAAACAAGGAAATAGAAGGATCATTACCCAATAGGTAGTGCCTCCACATTTTTAGTGCAAAGACAACGGATAGCAACTCCAGGTCATGCGTAGCATAGTTTTTCTCACGAGGCTTCAACTGCCTGCTCGCATACGCAGGGTCAGACATGGATCTGGTGTGAGAAAATGGTTAAATTACTTTAAATTGAAAACTAGTTGAAAATAAGGGTATCTCATAAGACCATGCCGCACATAAACATGGACGGGTTTTTCCCTTAGATAACCAAAACACTTTGATAGGAAATCCAGTGATATTATAATAATGTCTAGGGTTTTCAAGTAAATTATTCACACAGCTAAAATTGTGTATTAATTAAATTCCAGCATAATAGGTATACAACTAAGACCGAAGGCACTTATTGGAAAGTGGGTTCCATACAATGATTGGGCCACCGGGTACCGTCCGACACGGTGCATCTCTAGATAAAATAACACCGAGGACCACGCCGAGATCCCCTGCTACACATGACCGGACTACCCTAACTTGGATAGTCTGAATAGGATTATTCCACGGTTGGGATCAGCAGCCGCACAAAACATACCGAGTAAAATAGGGACTCCAGATAGGGATAATATTACTCTAATTGGGTGCGACCCAATTAGCGTTGCTGCATCTCCTCTGTTTTAGTCATTCCCGGTTGATGAGGCTTGAGGCTACGATTACCTTTCAAGAACACATTTACTTGGAATGCTCATCGTCCTCCAATAACGATGTTCTGATAGCATTCACCCATATAAGTCTGTTTGGGGTTTTAACAGAACCGAAGGCACCATTTTCACTACACCCATATTGGAATCACCCTCGGAGTTAGTGATAAATAGCCCTTGTACTATAAAATCCTCATTCTCGACCTTTCCTTGGAATCTTCCCAACTCTATCGCTTATTTTCGGTCGATGTGGTTTTCGGATAATACTGATATCCGATCCCGTTCTCATCGAATCCAAATGATAGATTTCTTAAGGGCAAGTTGTTTTTAAACAAAACAATTCATGTTTAGGGTGTCAAAACTACATATGGAAATTTAATTACATATGTTTATTTCCAATAAAACATGTCGACATTTTATTTCAACCATTCAGTTCATTTGGCTACTTAGCGTCATGGGCACAAAACAATTTAAAATAAATATTCAAAAGTAATTAAGCCAAATCACATATCATTCACTATTATAACTATTTATAGCCAATGTTATAACAAATAACAATCAACATTAAACTAGTTTAAATTAACCAAATCTAATTAAATTCCTAACCCAAACTACTTATAACTAAATCAATTTTAAAAACTATTTATTTTTAATTCAATTAAAATTAGCAATCCATTTAATAACTAACTTATATAAATTAACTTAAGATTTATCAATTTAAAATTTAATTATTCGCTAACTTTAATTATTAAAATTAATTTTATATTATATTACCAAAACTAAACAAAATTAATTAGGCTTGAATACTACGTGATAGGATCGAAATACAAAAGTTCCATGTTGATTTGAATTTAGATAAAAAGGAAAATAAATGTTTTGAAGGTTTAAGAGGTTTTTAATGTAAAACCTTTGATAAACATTTACTTCTTTACTTTTTTTCTTTTTTTATATAAAGCAACCACAGCCCGTTTGGCCCACAAACAAGACATAGGGTCCAACCCCTTTTTTTCCTTCTTTTTATTTCTACTGCACCTTCTTCTTCTTCCCTTTCTTTTTTCCCACTACTCTAGCCTGTACGCATGCATCATCGTGCATGTGCACGCATCAGCTACTACCCTTCTCCTTTCGTCGACCCTTCGAACAAATCAACCCACGTCCAACTCACCTTAACCACGTGCCTGAAATGCACGACACATCGTTTTTTCGAAAATTAGCCATTTCCAGAACCTGGAACGTAACACGGCCCCCCTTCCTTCACCTCCTCCGGCCACCAAAAACAACCGATCATCACCAAAATGCACCATCAGCTACACCACGTCCCCCTCTACCTATCCCCCCATACAGCATGCCTATATGTCCTACATGTCACTACCATTTCTTAAAAAACGAGTACGAGCAAAAATCACTTCCTAACCCTACTTTGCCTCCGACCGACCATCATGACCACAAATAAAATACCACATCATTTTTCGTGAACTCCCTAACATCCAAACCACCTCCAGTCCAAAAATCACCCCACAAAATTTAGGAGTTCGCTGGAATTTGACGAAAAACCATAAATCGTTCATCTTCCTTTTTCTCACCATCTAATTGACTAAGAACTCCCAAACTTCCTCCAATATTCATTATTTTAAATGAGACCATGTTCATATCAACAGATAGTTAAAGTATAAATTCGAATTTTGCTCATATTGGAGTTACTTATTGTAAAATGCATCTTTCACCTTCTATACTTAATAATGTTCAATGAAACAATTTTTAAAATAAAGTATATTCGAAAACGTATAGATTTCTTTTTTAAACCATAACATAAAACTAACTAAGTTGTGAGGTAGAGATTTTCAAAGTTGAGCATAACAGTTTTTCTCAAATAACAGAGAAGAGAAAAAAACATACAGGCTTTCGGGATTTATAGGCTATACAACATGATACACACACACACACACACACATATACATACATACATACATACATACATACATACATACATATATAAGCACAAATAATACTTGCATATGAATAACTTGACAATCAAAGGTTTTTCTTTTAAATCACCAAATATATAATTGAATCAAATCCCAGTAAGTAAAGAAGAAAAATTTAGTTTTACTCACTGCTTGTGAAAAAGAAAAGATACTGCTTTGTTATCCTGATTTACAGTTGGAGCTTGAGTATTTGATTCTATATAAGTTTAATTAGCAGCTTCTTTTTATTTTATTTTCCTTTTCTTTCTTTGAACTAAGATGTATATGTGAAGAATCAATGATATTTAAAGAGAAGAGGGAAGGAGAAAGTTTTGAACAGGGATGAAGCCCAATTTAATGTACAATGACTCTTTTTTTTCTTTTCTTTTTCTTGTATTTTTTAAACCATGACCTGATTTGAAAATTAGAGATTTGATTTTCTAGTTGATATGGTAATTTGTGTGTGATTTGATCTTTTTTTGTGCTTGAGAAGATATGCATTCAACATTATGTCCCCTTGTATACATATATACTTCATACACACATACAGCTTGTTTTACCATATGAACATGTTTGTGCCTTATATACAAACATATATTAACATGCCTAAGTCTTGTATAAATTTTTACATATACCCTATAACTAACATACAAACATCAATTTCCACTTACATGTATTTATTCTTATATATATATATATTATTTTAAATTTTATATCAAAAGTTATGTATATGCACACGCACACACATATATATAATTATATCATATAATAGAGAGGTGGAATTTTTATTTAAATATTTTTCAGAAATTATAATTTAAACTTTTAAATCATAGCTTCCAATATATATATATATATACATATATTTTCATAAATCAGAAATCATTATTTGACAGATAAAAATAATATTTCAATATTTAAAATCAATTGATTATTCAAATAACGGGTGCAAAAATCCGGGTCGTTACAGAGAATAAGACTAATGAGATAATTAAGTTAAATTAATTTTAAATCTACTCTAAGTGTCATAGAGTGTAAATATAATGTGTCATTGCTTTCCTAAGGTCACATACATAAGGATATTTATCTAATTCAATTGGTCGGATCTACAAATCAAAACCTGTGACGCCCCACCTCTATACTCACACTAGCCAAGGACACTATAGAGTAATGCCGTCGACTAGCACGAAGAATAAGGCTGTTGAGGAGCGACCATCTGTGTAATTGCTTTGTGTGAGTACCGATATGCCAGATAAAATACCACTTTCCTTTCAAGAGGAAATCCGACATGCCAATACAAACTCAAAGCTACTACACAGTGGCTATGTGGTCTTCGGAAACAAATATAAAATAAGCATAACACAAAATCATTCATTGATATTCATATCACTAAGGCGAAAACAGATATGAATACAACACATAAAAGTGAACATCAAAGTAGTGGTCATACAAGATCCACTACATCACAAAAGAATAGGTACAAGTGCTAGACAAAAGAATATGTATATATCAAGGAGTCTCTATCTCGAATGTATAATAACAAAAACTACTAAGTTAAAGTTGTTAGCCAAAAATCAGATGATGGACCCTGATAAGAAGTCAAGTAGAAGCACCTGAAGCACCTCGGTCTGACCCGAGTATTATTTAAGAAGAAAATAAAAAACGGATCAGTCTAACTATAAATATCATATAAAATGAGATAGGATAAGAGATATGACAAAAATGTATGATAACAATAATGCCATACTGCGACAAGTATACATTAAATAACAACAAAAATCATACAATATCTCAAATTTTCTCAAACACTAAAAAGAATGTCATATTTTTTTATTTTTTTACCAAACCACAAATATTGACGAAACATACTAGTGCCAATCGCAAAAAAATAGTGAAACACAAACTCCAAAAATCATCAATTAGAAATCCAGAAACCACAAAGGGGGAGGCCTATCAAAAATGGGAGCATGAAAGCTCACCAACACGTGCATTACAAACGGGATGCTATCCCATGAAAATACGGGGTACTGTCCCCCTGGGGACAGATAAGCTGAACATCGACACACCTATAAAGATACGCCCCATGCAAAGTCGAGCATCGACGCACCTGAAAAGATATGCCCCATGCACATACCTATTGAGCCGAACATCGACGCACCTAAAAAGATACACCCCATGTACCGAACTCATTGAGTCGATTGCTCCACGAACATTCAAAAAGACCAAGGGTCACTAGCCCCTAAAAATGAGATGAAGCTCTATAAGACTGGGTACAGTCCTCCACGTGGACAAAAAGACAACGCACATCGCTAGTCTAAACCATAAAATGATCATCATTGATCAATAAGAAGTGTGAATTACACTAAGCTAGCAAATAAATGAATTTAGCTTCATGTCCCATAACCACTAGCTTAACTTAATAATTTACGAATAGATTTTAGATTTCCACTCTAAAATTGTCACAAGTTTTCAGTCGAACAAGTCCAAGAATTAACCCGCAAAGAAAACGCAAGCGTTTCATACCACTTGTTTTGCTAAGCCTTTTAATTAGATTTCTCATACGAATGAGGTAAATGTTTGTATATACCAATAGATTGAAAAACGATTTTAAAAACGAGCTTTGTATTAAAAATAACGTTGAAATCATTTTTATGAAATAATTTGAGTATTTACTACTAGTATAGAAAACTTTTTATTTCAAAGCGACAAATCACATAAATGATTGTAAAAACAACCAATCATCAAAAATTCACATTCGATGACGTGAATCATCGGTATTAAATCCATCAAATGGATATTCCCAAAAATCCAGAAAGAAGTCATCAAAGTCGACAATAAATGACGATGACCAGTCGGATCAACCAAAAATCGATTTAAATGGAAAGCCACATAGAAATAGGCAATTTCCCTAAATTTAACAGCTTTAGAGGTCTGGTGGTTTCCCTAGACGTCTGAGCTGAAGGTCTGAATTTTCTTCCAGATCGCCCAGACGTCTGGGAAAGAACCTCAGACATTTGACGTGTAAGTCTGGAATTTTTATTCCGACTACCCAGACGTCTGAGTGTTATAACAGACGTTTGAGCTGAAGCTCAAGGCAGAAATCAGCCTAGGCCATTGATGGCCAATTCGGTTCTGAAGAGATCGGACGAGCAGTAGAGGCTAGGGATTTATGCCAAGCAACAACCCAGTCCCATAAGCTCTTCAATGCACTCTAAACAACATGTCCAAACATCCATAATAGGATTTCATAGATTTTGACATCAAAATATCAAAAATTGGAAAATTCGCCAAACCAATTCAATTCAAAAGCAAATGGACATGAAATAATTGTTAGGAATTCATACCTCACAACTATTAAAGGTATAGACATAGACGTGAGTTTAATAACTCACCTTTAAACCCAAAAACAACGAACGAGAAGCTTTAAAACAAAGCAAGACTGATTCCTCTTCAACAAGACCTCAAGAATCCTCAATCTATTATTAAATGAAATGAATTTCCTAAGTTAGGGTTTAGGAATTTCTGAAAATTGAAGAGAGATTGAGATGGAGAAGATGAAGAGGATGCTTACCTAAGCTTCTTCTTGATTTTGGAACTTGAATTTGAATTCCCCAGTAAACTAGGGCTTAGGAATTTTAATTTCCTATCTCTTCCCCCATTTTTCTTTTAGTTTGAGAGTGTTAGGAAACGAGAATGAATGAAGAGTAGAGAAGTGGAGTGTGATGTATATGGTAAGGGGTTTGGGTTCACTTATTGGGTTAGTGGGCTTACAACGCAAAGCCCAAACAAAATACCAAAATCTTAATCAACTCCTAAGATATCGATGTTTATACTCAAAAAGGTTGTAAATGCCATTTTGGACTCAATATAAGTAGCCTCAAGTTCTAATTCGACTATTTACAAAATGTAGCATTTCAAACTTTAATCCGACTAACGATGCTATATTTAAATAAAACATTTAAATATATAAAATATGCGGGTTGTGACAGACTCTCCTCCTTAAAGAAATTGCGTCCTTGCAACACTTAAGAACAAAATAAAGGGTAACAACCATAAAAGCATATCAACACAAAAGGAAAATTTGAAGTGAGAAGTTCACCTTAAGGAGCACGATAGAGTCCGGATGTGTTCGCTCGATGAATTCTCTGGATTCCCAAGAGAAATCCTTAGGATTTGAGGACCATTGAACTTTCACAAGCGGAACATCTTTATTTTGAAGGCGTTCAACCTCCGTAGCAATGATACGAATAGAATGTTGCTCATAAGTCAAATTAGGTGAAACTTCAATTTCTTCAATAAGACTGGGCTCAAGAATAGAATTGGAATCGCTAAGGCATTTCTGTAGTTGAGAGACGTGGAAAAAGTCATGAATAACAGAAAATTGAGCCGGTAATAAAAGGCGATAAGCCACGGAACCAATGCGTTTGGTGATGGAAAATGGGCCAATATATCGAAGTGCTAATTTTCCCGATCGACTGAATCGCACAACACCCTTCATAGGTGAAACACGAATGAACACCGAATCTCCCACAGAAAATTCTAATTTCCTTCTTCGGTTACCGGCATAGGATTTTTGTGTACTTTGAGCTTCTCTCATCCTATGACGAATAAGATCAATCTTTTCTACGAATAAAATATGGACCTAAAACCTGCTTCTTACCGACCTCAAGCCAACAAGAAGGAGATCGACATGGCCTTCCATAGAGTGCCTCAAAAGGTGCCATACCAATACTAGATTTGAAGCTATTATTATTGGAAAACTCAACAAGAGAGATATGATCTTCCCAACTTCCACCAAAATCAAGAACATATGCACGAAGAAGATCTTCAAGAGTTTGATTCACATGCTCTGTTTGTCCATCGGACTAAGGATGATAAGCGGTGCTAAAATTAAGCTTCGTTTCCAAAGTTTTTTGAAGACCTTTCCAAAATCCACTAGTAAATAGTGGATCATGATCGCTAATAATAGAAGTAGGGGCTTCATGCAATTTAACAATTTCTTTGACATAGATTTTTGGCAAAAGAGATATAGTCCGATTAGACCAAACGGGAATAAAATGGGGGGATTTTGTAAGCCTATCTACAATCACCCATAAACTGTCATGACCCGAACGAGAACGGGAAAGACTGTCGATAATAGGGCTGTCAATGGATGCAAACGGATGAGGATATGGCTATATCCGCATCCGCATCCAAAAATTTAAACCTGCATCCGAATTCGCATCCGATATCCACGGATATCTAAGAATTGACATCTGTATCCGCATCCGCGGACATTTTTCGGCTATTCGAAAGTATCCGCATCCGAAATAAAAAGCGGATATTTTCAAATTTTCGAAAATTTTCGAAATATCCACATCTGAAATTTAATATTATTTTTATTATACTGCTATTTTTGAACTAAAAAAAATCACTTTCTTAAATGACAATACATACACTACAATACTAATCAGTTTTTCAAAGTGGAACAATTCATTTCTACGTATATTTTAAGTTCATTGTTAAATAATAAATCGATAATAATAATAATTTTTATTATAATTAATTTTGGATCGGACGGACGTTTTAGGATACAGATATGCCCATATCCGCATCTGCATCCGATTTTCTTTTCGTATATCGAATATCCACATTCGCTTTTCAGATATCGGATAATATCCGTTTTTTCGGATACGGATCCGGATGGATTTCAGATTTTTCGGGTATCCAATGACAGGCCTAGTCGATAAAGACCATGGAGGCTTGATCCCACTTCCAAATGGGAATGTCTAAAGGTTGCAATTACCGACCAAGCCTTTAATGCTCGGCCTTGACGCGTTGGCAAGTCATGCAACGCTTAATAAAGTTAGAAATATCGGATTTCATTACATCCCAATAATAAAGTTTCTTTATATCTGCGTACATTCTACTACTACCAGGATGAATGGTAAATTTAGAACGATGAGAATCTTCTAAAATGTCTTTACGAAGACTACTATATTTAGCACGATAAGTCTACCAAATTTTTGAACGCCGCGACGAGCATTGATTTCAATGTCTTTCAAACCATTATTATGAAACTTATCTCTACAACTTTGGCTAAGAAGAGCCAATTCAGGATCTAGCTTTTAAGCTTCAAGGATGCAGTCTAAAAGAGAAGGATGAGCCTCAAGGCTACATAAAACAAGAGATGAACATGAAGCAGATTCACGATCTCGAATCTCACAAGTGGACAAAGTCTCGAGATCATTCCATTCGGATATAATCATAGAAACAATCGCTTGTTGCTTATGACTAAGGGCATCGGCAACACAACTTCCCTTTCCGGGAGTATAAAGAATATCAAGATCATAAGATGCAAGGAATTTGAGCCAATGTTGTTAACACAAATTAAGTTCCTTCTGAGGGAATAAATACCTCAAAGATTTATGATCAGTGTAGAGAAAAAATTTCTCTCCAAAAAGATAATGACATCAAATTCTAAGGGCGAAAACAATGGCCGCGAGCTTTAAATCATGAGTGGCATATCTAGTCTCGGCAGGTTTTAATTTCCTTGAAGCATAAGCGATAACACGTTCCCTTTACATGATAACGGCTCCCAAACCAACACGACTAACATCGCTATAAACAGTGAAGTCTTGGTTTCCTTCGAGAATCATAAGAATAGGAGCATCAGAAAGGAATTCTTTTAATTTCTGAAAAGCGGCTTCACATTTGTTTGACCAAATGTACTTAGCTCCCTTCTTTGTCAAACTACTAAGAGGTACGGAAATTTTAGAAAAGTCTTTTATGAACCGACGGTAATAGCCCGTCAATCCAAGAAATTTACGAATTTCTGTCACACTCTTGTGTCTCTTCCAATTTTGGATCGCTTCAATCTTTTGAAGGATCCATGAAAATTCCGGATTCAGAAATAATATGTCCTAAAAATTTCATACGAGATTGCCAAAAGTGGCACTTAGAAAATTTCGCTTTCAATTGATTGCTCCTAAGAGTTTCCAATACAATCTGAAGATGTTTTTCATGCTATTCCTCGGTTTTAGAATAAACAAGAATATCATCTATAAAGATGAGAACAAATCAATCAAGGAAGTCCTTGAAAACTTGATTCATAAGGTCAATGAAATAAGCTAGAGCATTCGCTAAACCAAATGGCATAACAAGCCATTCATAAGATACATAACGAGTATGGAACGACGTCAAAGGAATGTTATCCTCTGCAATATGAAGCTGATGAAAACAGGTTGCTAAGTTTAACTGTGAAAAACTCTAGCACTGCAAAGTTAATCGAATAGATCATCAATCTAAGGCAAGGGATATTTATTCTTAATGGTAAGATCATTAAGCTTATGGTAGTTAATGAAAAGCCTAAGTGTACCATCGGATTTCTTCACAATAATAGCTGAAGCTCCCCATGGAGAGGAACAATTGTTTACGCATCCCCTCATTTTCCTTATTGGACATACGGTAAGGAGAATGAGAGATTGGTAGAGCTCCTAGAATTAGATTAATTCTGAACTCGATTGCTCGCTTAGGTGGTAATCCTAAAACAGACTCAAATATATTGAGAAATTCATGAATAATGTGAATGAGGGAAATGACATCTCCCTCATCATCATTATCGTCCTCATGTGAATTTAAAGAATATAAGGATGCTACCAAATTGGAATCCGAATATTTAAGAAAAATAGAAATCTGCTTAACAGATTGAGGATGTCGAAGATATATAGTCCTCTCGGGACATAGGATGTGGCTTCATAATGATTAAGCCAATCCATTCTCAAAATCATTCTGAAACCAAGGTAACGCATAACATGCAAATCGACTCGAAAAGCATAATCACATAAAATATTCTCGACATCTTTACAAAATAATCTGAGTGTTGCGGATCCACCAACCGTATTCGCAATTCTCAGTGAAGTCATCAAGCATATAACATTTAAAGAAAAGTACCAACAAGTTCTTTTGATATAAAAGAGTGAGATGCACCCGTATCAAAAAGAACTCGAATAGGATGATCACGGTACACAATAATGCCTTTAAGGATAGAAGGAGAATTACTTTGACCAAGAGAAGTGTCACTAGGGACATGAACAACATTTAGCTTTCCCTCCTTCTTGATTTGAAGTTTGGGACATGAAGATAAATGATGACCCAAACTTTTGCAATAGGGGCAATAAAGGTGTTTCGGACACCTATTTGCATTATGGTCTTTAGAACCATAATTGTAGCATTCTCCATGATTAGGAGTAGGAGTCTTTTCTACCGAAATTGCTTGCTTCCCTTTCTTGTCGGGGTTAGGCTTGAACTTGATAGGCCTCTTCTTGTTGTTGTTGAAGTTCTGTTTGGCACCCCCAACTTCAACATCACTTTCTTTATCGGCCTCTTTAAGTCAAAGAGCGATATCAACAAGAGTGATCGAAAGAAATTTCTAATTTCAGAAGTAAAAGCTTTTTGAGATTCTTATTCAACCCATAAACAAATCTCTGATTTTTCTTCAATAGGGTATTAATATACTCGAACCCATATTTAGAGAGAGATTTAAAAGATGCGACATAGTCTGTCACAGAAGATTCACCTTAAACAAGGTCAATAAAACACTCAGCTAAAGTTACTTTTTAAGCCTCCGGCACAAACTTCAAATCGAACCTTTCTCGAAATTTCTCCCAAGTAAGATCCACTTCGATAATCTCAGAAACCAAAAGCTCATACCAACCTAATGCTCTTTCCTGGAGCATGCTAGAAGCCACCTGGACTCGGTGTAGATCCATAAGATTCATGCGAGAAAAGTTGTGATCGCATGTTCTAAGCCAAGCTTGGACTTCTATAACGCTTTCGGAACCCTTGAACGGTTTTCCACCCAAATTGGTATAATCACTACACAAACGTGCAAGCCCAGATTTAGGGCGAGTAGACTCAGGAATAGGTCTGGCAGCTTGGGCATTCTTTACAAGATCCAAAATCTGTTCGGCAGACTTGAATACTCCATCCTGAGGAGTAGCATTTGATTGACCGCCACTGGGATGGCCAGGTCTAACCATTTCTCTTCTTTAAGAAAGAAAGAAAGAAAGAAGAGAAAAAATGTTATTCTCAAAATAAATATCAAACAAACATGATTGATAAAACAAGGCATCATAAAAAGAAAATAGGATGGAATGGGTCCTAAGACTCAAATTATATCCTTAGGCACGATTCCTAAGAAAGACTTAGGACGATGATCCTTGCCATATTCTTCTACATTATTTTGAAGTTTAGCTCTGATACCAAGCTGTGACGCTGTACCTCTATTCTCACACTAGCTAAGGACACTATAGAGTAATGTCATTGACTAACACGAAGAATAAGGCTGTTGAGGAGCGACCATCTGTGTAATTGCTTTGTGTGAGTACCGATATGCTAGATAAAATATCACTTTCCTTTCAAGAGGAAATCCGACATACCAATACAAACTCAAAACTATGACACAATGGCTATGTGGTCTTCGGAAACAAATATAAAATAAGCATAACACAAAATTAGTCACATATATTCATATCACTAAGGCGGAAACAGATATGAATACAACACATAAAATTGTACATCAAAGTAGTGGTTATATAAGATCCACTACAATACAAAAGAATAGGTACAAGTGCCAGACAAAAGAATATGTATACATCATGGAGTCTCTATCTCAAATGTATAATAACAAAAACTACTAAGCTAAATCAGTTAGTCAAAAGTCAGATGACGGACCATGATAAGAAGTCAAGTAGAAGCACCTGAAACACCTCGGTCCGACCCGACTATTATTTAGGAAAAAAATAATAAACGGATCAGTCTAGCTATAAATATCATATAAAATGAGATAGGATAAGAGATATGAAAAAAATGTATGATAATAATAATGCCATACTGTGACAAGTATACATTAAATAACAATAAAAATCATATAATATCTCATATTTTCTCAAACACCAAAAAGAATGTCATATTTTTTATTTTATTCACCAAACAACAAATATTGACAAAACATATCAATGCCAATCGCAAAATATTGGTGAAACACAAATTCCAGAAATCGTCAATTAGAAATCCAAAAATTAAAAAAGAGGAGACCTATCAAAAATAGGAGCATGAAAGCTCACCAACACGTGCATCACAAACGGGACGCTATCCCATGAAAATACGGGGTAATGTCCCCCTTGGGGATACATAAGCTGAACATGACGCACCTAAAAAGATACACCCCATGCACAGTTGAACATCGACACACCTGAAAAGATATGCCCCACGTATTGAGCCAAACATCGACGCACCTAAAAAGATACGCCCCATGTATCGAACTCATTGAGCCGATTGCTCCACGATCGGTCAAAAAGACCAGGGGTCGCTAGCCCATAAAAACGAGATGAAGCTCCATAAAATTTGGTACAATCTCCCACGTGGACAAAAGAACATCGCATATCGCTAGTCTAAACCATAAAATGATCATCATTGATCAATAAGAAGTGTGAATTACACTAAGCTAGTAAATAAATGAGTTTAGCTTCATGTCCCATAACCACTAGCTTCACTTAATTATTATGAACAGATTGTAGATTTCCACTCGAAAATTGTCACAAGTTTTCAATCGAACAAGTCCAAGAATTAGCCGGCAAAGAAAACACAAGCGTTTCATACCACTTGTTTTGCTAAGCCTTTTAATTGTATTTCCCATACGAATGAGGTAAAGGTTTGTATATACTAATAGATTGAAAAATGGTTTTAAAAACGAGCTTTGTATAAAAAATAATGCTGAAATCATTTTTGTGAAAGAATTTGAGTATTCGCTACTAGTATAGAAAGCTTTGTATTTTAAAGTGACAAATCACAAAAATGATTGTAAAAACAACCAATCACCAAAAATTCACCTTCGATGACGTGAATCAAAACCATAGAAATCGACATCAAATCCATCAAATGGATATTCTTGAAAATCCAGAAAGAAGTCATCAGAGTAGATAATAAATGAGGACGACCAATCGAATCAACTAAAAATCGATATAAATGGAAAGCCACATAGAAATAGCAATTTTCCTGAATTTAACAGCTCCAGACATCTGGTGGTTTCCCTAAACGTCTGAGCTGAAGGTTTGGAATTTTCTTCCAAATCGTCCAGACGTCTGGGAAAGAACCTCAGACGTCTGAACTGTGAGTCTAGAATTTTTATTTCGAGTAACCAGACGTCTGAGTGTCATAACAGACGTTTGAGCTGAAGCTCAGGGCATAAATTAACCTAGGCCAATGGTGGCCAATTCGGTTCGAAAGCAATTAAACGAGCAATGGAGGCAGGGATTTATGCCAAGCGACAACCCAGTCCTATAAGCTCTTCAATACACTCCAAACAACATGTCCAAACATTCATAATAGGATTTCATAGATTTTGACTTCAAAATACCAAAAATTGGAAAATTCGCCAAACCAATTCAATTCAAAAGCAAATGGATATGAAATAGATGTTAGGAATTCATACCTAATAACTATCAAAGGAACATATATGGATGTGAGTTCAAGAACTCACCTTTAAACCCAAAAACAATGAATGAGAAGCTCTAAAACAAAGCAAGACCGATTCCTCTTTAACAAGACCTTAAGAATCCTCAATCTATTATCAAATGAAATGAATTTCCTAAATTATGGTTTAGGAATTTCTAAAAATTGAAGAGAGATTGAGATGGAGAAGGTGAAGATGATGATTACCTAAGCTTCTTGTAACGACCCAGAAATTTTTATTAATTAAAATTTGAATATTTAATTGAATTTAAATATTAATAAGTGAAATTTATAAGTCGAATAAATTTTATTTCGAATAATTGGATTTAATTGGATAATTAAATCGATAATTTAATATGTTAATTATGTAAATAATTTAAAATTGGGTTAAATATGATTGAAAATGATTTGGGAAATTTTATTTAATCATGTTGAAGTTAGAACGATATTTTAGAACTTTTAAAATCGAATTAAGAGTTTATTTGTGAAAATTGAATATTTTAATATTAAATCGACTAGTGAAATTAGCCAATTTTCGAACAGTCTTAGAATTGGACGAGACCAGTTCTATTGGATCCGTAATAGTTTGTTATTATCGGATTTCAATTTTCGTAGCAATCGGAGTTGTCGTTTGACCGTGGCAGCTCGAAACGCATCGAAATTGTTTTAATATTAATTTGGCGAGTTAAAATAGCCATTTTTCAAAAATCTCGGATTTCGACGAAACTAGTTTCATCGGATCTGTAATGTGATATTATTGTAAGGTTTCAAATTTCAAGTCGATTGGATTTACCGTTTGTCCGGTACAAATTAAAACGCATCGAAATCGGTTTAAATCGGTTTAATTTAAATTGATCGTTTATCGCCATATCTCACACAGACGATCGAATTAGCTTCCGAAACCTGTTCCATTGTGTCCGGAACGTGGGATAAACCCTAGAAACGCCAGTTACAGCGCGTAAATCGGGGTTTTGAAAACCCGGATGAATAGTGTTCATTTATTCTCTATAAATAGCCCATATTCTCACAAGAAAAAAAAAATTTCTAAACCCTAACCCTAGCTCTAAGCAGCCGGCCGCCATCTTTAAATTCAAAGGCTGAAAATTGTCGTCGTTCCCCCTCTAATATCTCGAAATCTACTTGCTTTTACAAAAATCTTTTAACTGCAAAGTCAAAGAACATCTCGTGCTCTATCGATCTATACGGGTATGATCGTCTATGGCGCGACGTAGGGGAAGAAATCGAGGTGGGAACGCATGCCGTTCATCCTCATGCGCGCGCATAAGGATGAGGCCGAGCTCTGCCGCAACTCAGGCGATGGTAGCTCGTGTGATGGCGGAGTGAATGGGAGTTCCTGATCGTCGTGAAATCGAGTCGTGTGGTCGCGATAATTCATGAGATATAGGCGGCAATGGGTTCACGTATCTGGGATGTCGCGTTCGAAGATGGGAGAGGGAGATGTAGCGCGTGCGTGCGGCCTGGGGTGTGGCATCATGATGAACGGCCCAGATGTGAGAAGTTTCAAATTTAAAAAGTTTGTGTTGATAATTATAAATATAAATTCGTGTAAACTTTAAAAATGCATATCTTTTTCATACGAGGTCGAAAACGCGCGTAACAGGAAGCGTTGGAATCGTATGGACGAGCACTACGCGATGGAATTGGATTGAAGTTGTTTGGAGTTAGTGAGAATTTTGGGTAAAATTAAACGTCCGTTTAATTTTATTCGAAATAAATCGCTAAAACGAAATTGAAATCAAGGTGAGAACTTCTCACTCAATTGAATAGTTTCGATTTAATATTTTAAATAGTTAGATTTGAAATACTTGAATGCATGTTTGAATAATGATTGTTATCTATTGATTGTTAAAATAGACATTATGCGCCGTTAGTAAGCGGATGTTATTTATTAAAAACATATACCGCGAATATTTCATAAACAGTGAAATTGGTATTATATATAATAGCAATATATATATATATATATTGGCATATGTATATATTGCAGTTGTTGATTTCCCGCATTGTATAGCGGATGAAACCCTATTACGCCGTCTATTAAGCGGATAATATTTTAAATCCCATATACCGCGATAATTCCGTACTGGAGCGGAATTGGTATTGTGCTAATGTTTTTGGATGCAGGGAAACAGGTTGGAGGGATCCAACTGGATTCCTCAACTATATTGAGTTATTTACAGATATTTTGATATTTGTTGATATCATATCGATATATGATATTTGGAAGTCGTGATTGACTATTTGGTGCTGTTGCATCATCGGATTTATTTTTGAAGTTTTAAAATAATGATTTTTGGTTTTTAAAGGAATTTTTAAAGTGATTTTTGAAAGTAAGTGTTTTATTAAAATTTTGAATTGATTTATTTTAAATAAATTAACGTTATAAGTTTAATGTTATAAAAGTTGTAATCTTTGTAAAATATAACCAAATTAAGATTTTGAAATAAATAGTGATTAATTTATAAAATGGTTTAATTGGGAATTTTGAAATATTATAAATGGTTTATATAAAAGATTTATAAAATTGATATTTATAAATTAAAAATACTGGAATTATAAAACGAGTTTTTATAAGTAATAAAGTGAAATAAAAATGGATTTCATAAATAAATTGAGATTTATAAATTTATGAAATATGAATATATAAAATGGATAGATTTTGTAAAATATAAGATTTATAAGTAATCAACTTATGAATCGGATTTTGGCATTTAAAATGAGATATAAAAAGGATTTTTATAAATAGAAGTTTATAAAAATATAAATGGAGTTTATAAACGTTGTTTATAAATCCGAAATCAATTGAATTTGATAAATTGGATATAGGAATATGTGAAAGGAACTATATTCACGATTTTGGACAGTGAATATATTATTAAATGAAATGGATATGTTTTGGGGAAGGAATATTATGAAATGAAGTTGATTATTTTAAAGACGTTTTAAAATGTGTTAATTATCGAAATCATAGATTTCAACATTCATTGTTGAAATAGACATTTTCGAGATAGAAGAAATGGTGGACTATAACACTGTTGTTATAGTAAATGGTTTCCGAAAGGAAATGTTTTGTATAGTATTGGGATTTATATATCTATTTAAACTTTGAATCCCTATACTAGTGATTTTGGGTCGTTGTAACGATGTTTTACGTAACATACGTTTTAGCCCAAATAAAATGTGTTAAGTGAATGTTTTCCTTAAAGAATGAAATATATACTTAATTCCGATATTAAGTATATGGAATATTTTCTAAGTATTGAAAATAAATGGATTTGTGAATTACTTATTAATAAATAAGTATGGAAATGTTTTTCCAATGTGAAATGAAATGTTTTGAGAATTTATCTTTTTGAAGATAAATTGAAAATGAATAATTGAAATCGTATATTCATAAATATTTTGGAATGTAAATTCACTATGGAATTTATAAATGAAAAGGGGAATTTGTTTAAAAATAAACGTTGATTTGTTTTTGAAGTGTGGAAAATATATATCTAGTAAAGATATTTTGGAAAGTAAATAATTTGGGAAATTATTTGGATTTGGTGATGTTGAGCACACCAATTGATAGTTAAGATAATCCGACTATCAATATTTACCTTTAAATAGGTATTTGTTGAGATTTGTTTGAATTTGAATGACACACTTATTTTTGAATAAGCGCTCACTATTTGGGTTATCCGGGAAAGGACCTTGGGGTCGTATAACCCATTCTGAATATGTGACACGTCGTAATGGATTGCATTTGATGACCGGTGTTGAAGACCGGATATTTGTGAAAACGGAAGGATTACCATCGAGTTACTCTACATCGGCTGATCTCCGATATAGAGGTTTTATCACCCTTAGTGACGGGAAGTCCGGTCGTGATTAGTGAATATCCGGATTGCAAGGACTTCTTTGGAAGTGCCTTCGGTTCTGTTCGATCCTGGAACAGACTTGTATGGATTGTATGTCTGACATTACAAATTGAGATATAAAGCTGATTTCTTTCAAATATATTTCTGTTGGTGGCGGAGAATTTATTCTCTTAGCTTAACACCCTTCTCTGAGACGTACGAGCTCAGAGGTTATATAGTTGAAGGTTATTAGTGATATACTCCCAATTTGGTAGTGTGGCATGTTGAGTGTTGCTGTGAAATGATCATTGTGTTGATCATTTGTGATAGGATCATTTATTTGATCATTTATCTTGGTGATCATTTCTATGATCATTTTTTGACCCAAAGCACGGCTTTTGTATAAAGTGTGGCTTTGTGGACGAGACTTCGTCGGACCTCACACCCCGGAAATGGTCAAAACAGGAAGGATGCGGCAAGGTTATTAGGGGTAGCGCCCTTTAGTGTATGTCATTCCTTCTGGATAGAGGTGGTATCATGGTATGGAGCCCAGATATTTAACCTAAGTTGGTGCTGCATATTTTTTGTGGTTGTTGGAAATCGAGGATCCTCGGATAGATCGGTTACGATCGGGGGATGACATATTCGTGTCAGTAGTTACCCAGTTAGGGGTAACTCGGCCTTGTGTTGGCAGAGATCCGGTTTGGTTCTCGGGGACGTCCTTCCAGAGGTGTTTCCATGTGGCAATGGGAAGTTCCTTGGCCTGACCATTTGTTGGAAATCCAATTCCCAATACGAAACCCTGTACGGTTTTAGTTGTAGAACCTGCCATTTACTTATGGTGGTCACCACTGTTTAGATGGTAGCTATAGTAGACATAGTTCGAAATGTCTATGTTGGCTAAGATTTATATTCTATTTTCGAAATGAATTTTGCCTACACTATGTACTAGTAATAATATCAAATGTTCTTTTTAATGCGTATCAAGCATCTTTGACTATCATAAGGAGAAATCTCCTCCGATTCTGCGTTTGCATTGTGTGTGTGTGCGGGAGGCCTTATGGTAGTCTCATTTTTAAAAGCATTGCGAATTGACTTTAAAAGTATTCCTCTATTTTGTTTTCAAAGATAAATAAACTGTTTTGAGTTCTCACACCAATCACATGACTGACTCGGAGTTTATTGTTTTCCTTCCTAAACTCTGGGTGCCCACCAATTTCCACACGGGCAGTCAAGACTTAAGGTTTATCAGAATATTCCGGAATTCAGGAGTTGCTGGAGGCAAGCTGGATGGCATGGCGTATTACTAGTATATTATATTTCTTTTCCGCTGCATGTTGTTGTTGTACACTCGGATGATGTAATGTAACATGATGTAATGTAATAACTGATATAGTTCTTTATTCAAAGATTATTCATTTAATTATTATATGTTGTTCCGCTGCGAATTGTGAGATTCTGATGTTGTTCTGTTATTTCTTCTGTTCTGTTCTATCTTCTTCTACTTTTTCTTTTTCTTAAACATTGAGCATTCGTATTTCTGTTCATCTTGAGTTAATCTATGGAGATTAGTGTATATTCAAGGAGTACGGATTTGCGGGTCTTCACAGGTGGTATCAGAGCTTATGGTTAAGTGACAACCATGGCTTTGTTGGGAATTACTCATTAGAGATAGAGTCAGTAGTACTCTAGAATGAGTTTGAGTGTAATAATAGATACGAGTGCGTATTTGTTAGTGAATATAAAATTGTTTTATATTGTGATGATTGGTTTGTTGAGTGGCATATGAACCTTCGTCAGCATGGTCTGTACAACTATGCCAAAGGGGTTTATAAACACTTGTACAGAACAATTCGACACAGTATTGTTTTAAACTGGGTAAATGAAATAATTTTACCTTGATTATATTTTATATATAAAGGAATAATTTTTCGGAGAATTATTAAAGTGTATGTAATTGAATTGTTTGATTGTTTGAAAATATAAATATATATAAGAGAATCAAAGTTGTTTGAAAAATTCACGTAGTAATTGTTGAATATAAGTTGTATAACTTATAAGATGATGAATATAAGTGAAATAAGTTTTGAACTTATGATAGAAGTTAATAAATTTAGCTTTGGTAAAAAGTTAAATAGGATTGGAATTTAAATTGGATTAATAAGTGAAAACTTAAGTTAAATTAAACAAAAGGTGTTGGAATGAAATATAACTTAAATAATGTTGAATAAAGTTGATTTTGGTGTCAAAGTAAATTAATAAGTGAATTAATGAAGTGAAGTCATTGAGAAATTGAACTTGAGTTATATAAATGAAATTCAACTTTATATTGTTAAAGGAGTTAACAGTTGAATTAGTAAATGGAATATCAATCGGTTGAATGTAAATAATTAGTATGAAACAATGAATATAAGTGTTAATTCATTAAAATCTAATGTTATTGAAAGTTGAATAGTTGAATGAAAATCAATTTAATTAAACCAATTGTAAGCAAAGGAATTTGGTTGTAATAAATATACATTGGTTGTTATATGGTTGTTAGTTGATTGTATATAATTCATTAAGTGTTAATGAAATTGAAAGCTAAAGTAATTGAAATCCAATTGAAGTTAAGTGAATCTTGATTAGAATTGAATATGAATGAATGTTGATAAATTCCAACATTAATAAATCAAATATGATTTAAATTGAAAACCAGTTCATTGAATATTAATGAGAATATGAATGAATATTGAGTTCGTTGATGGTTGCATTTGTTGCTTTAGTTGCATTTGCTATATTATGTAGTTGTTATGTTGTTATATGTTGTATATTGATACTATTTACATATATGCATGATTCTCATGTTGTTGTTGAGTGTTTAGTAGGTGCGGATTGCGTTGCTTTGCATTTGGAGCTCGCTTTCGCGCTATATTAGCCGTATATGCTCGCTAATAAAATATAAGGTACATATCTCGGATTACATACCGTACTTTTACACTTTTTCCCTGCGGGATGCCTCATTACTTGATGAGATGTATATTTGTGATATATATACTATCATTTTTTTTTTCGGATCGAGCCGCGCAAAGGAGACTATGGCGAATTTTCTCGAAAATTTAAGGCGTTTGAAAAATTTGAGAAAAATTGGAAAATTTTGAAAACTGTAAATTTTGATTTGGAATTGGAATTAAACGATGTAATTGGTTTTGAAAAGGATAACTAAGTATGATTTGAAAACTTAGTATAGTACGATAAGAAGTTTAACTATGGAATTTTGGGAAAGTTAAAGGATTCTGTAACTTTTCTTACTTGATAATTTCGAGGACGAAATTCTTTTAAGGGGGGAAGTCTGTAACGACCCAGAAATTTTTATTAATTAAAATTTGAATATTTAATTGAATTTAAATATTAACAAGTGAAATTTATAAGTCGAATAAATTTTATTTCGAATAATTGGATTTAATTGGATAATTAAATCGATAATTTAATATGTTAAATTATGTAAATAATTGAAAATTGGGTTAAATATGATTGAAAATGATTTGGGAAATTTTATTTAATCATGTTGAAGTTAGAACGATACTTTAGAACTTTTAAAATCGAATTAAGAGTTTATTTGTGAAAATTGAATATTTTAATATTAAATCGACCAGTGAAATTAGCCAATTTTCGAACAGTCTCAGAATTGGACGAGACCAGTTCCATTGGATCCGTAATAGTTTTTTATTATCGGATTTCAATTTTCGTAGCAATCGGAGTTTTCGTTTGACCGTGCCAGCTCGAAACGCATCGAAATTGTTTTAATATTAATTTGGCGAGTTTAAATAGCCATTTTTCAAAAAGTCTCGGATTTCGACGAAACCAGTTTCATCGGATCCGTAATGTGATATTATTGTAAGGTTTCAAATATCAAGTCGATTGGATTTACCGTTTGTCCGGTACAAATTAAAACGCATCGAAATCGGTTTAAATCGGTTTAATTTAAATTGATCGTTTATCGCCATATCTCACACAGACGATCGAATTAGCTTTCGAAACCTGTTCCATTGTGTCCGAAACGTGGGATAAACCCTAAAAACGCCAGTTACAGTGTGTAAATCGGGGTTTTGAAAACCCGGATGAATAGTGTTCATTTATTCTCTATAAATAGCCCATATTCTCACAAGAAAATAAAAAAAAAATTCTAAACCCTAACCCTAGCTCTAAGAAGCCGGCCGCCATCTTCAAATTCAAAGGCTGAAAATTGTCCTCGTTCCCCCTCTAATATCTCGAAATCTACTTGCTTTTACAAAAATCTTTTAACTGCAAAGTCAAAGAACATCTCGTGCTCTATCGATCTATACGGGTATGATCGTCTATGGCGCGACGTAGGGGAAGAAATCGAGGTGGGAACGCGTGTCGTTCATCCTCGTGCGCACGCATAAGGAGGAGGCCGAGCTCTGCCGCAACTCAGGCGATGGTAGCTCGTGTGATGGCGGAGTGAATGGGAGTTCCTGATCGTCGTGAAATCGAGTCGTGTGGTCGCGATAATTCATGAGATATAGGCGGCAATGGGTTCACGTATCTGGGATGTCGCGTTCGAAGATGGGAGAGGGAGATGTAGCGCGTGCGTGCGGCCTGGGGTGTGGCATCATGATGAACGGCCCAGATGTGAGAAGTTTCAAATTTAAAAAGTTTGTGTTGATAATTATAAATATAAATTCGTGTAAACTTTAAAAATGCATATCCTTTTCATACGAGGTCGAAAACGCGCGAAACAGGAAGCGTTGGAATCGTATGGACGAGCACTACGCGATGGAATTGGATGGGAGTCGTTTGGAGTTAGTGAGAATTTCGGGTAAAATTAAACGTCCGTTTAATTTTATTCGAAATAAATCGCTAAAACGAAATTGAAATCAAGGTGAGAACTTCTCACTCAATCGAATAGTTTCGATTTAATATTTTAAATAGTTAGATTTGAAATACTTGAATGCATGTTTGAATAATGATTGTTATCTATTGATTGTTAAAATAGACATTATGCGCCGTTAGTAAGCGGATGTTATTTATTAAAAACATATACCGCGAATATTTCATAAACAGTGAAATTGGTATTATATATAATAGCAATATATATATATATTGGCATATGTATATATTGCAGTTGTTGATTTTCCGCATTGTATAGCGGATGAGACCCTATTACGCCGTCTATTAAGCGGATAATATTTTAAATCCCATATACCGCGATAATTCCGTACTGGAGCGGAATTGGTATTGTGCTAATGTTTTTGGATGCAGGGAAACAGGTTGGAGGGATCCAACTGGATTCCTCAACTGTATTGATTTATTTACAGATATTTTGATATTTGTTGATATCATATCGATATATGATATTTGGAAGTCGTGATTGACTATTTGGTGCTGTTGCATCATCGGATTTATTTTTGAAGTTTTAAAATAATGATTTTTGGTTTTTAAAGGAATTTTTAAAGTGATTTTTGAAAGTATATGTTTTATTAAAATTTTGAATTGATTTATTTTAAATAAATTAACGTTATAAGTTTAATGTTATAAAAGTTGTAATCTTTGTAAAATATAACCAAATTAAGATTTTTGAAATAAATAGTGATTAATTTATAAAATGGTTTAATTGGGAATTTTGAAATATTATAAACGGTTTATATAAAAGATTTATAAAATTGATATTTATAAATTAAAAATACTGGAATTATAAAACGAGTTTTTATAAGTAATAAAGTGATAAAAATGGATTTCATAAGTAAATTGAGATTTATAAATTTATGAAATATGAATATATAAAATGGATAGATTTTGTAAAATATAAGATTTATAAGTAATCAACTTATGAATCGGATTTTGGCATTTAAAATGAGATATAAAAAGGATTTTTATAAATAGAAGTTTATAAAAATATAAATGGAGTTTATAAATGTTGTTTATAAATCCGAAATCAATTGAATTTGATAAATTGGATATAGGAATATGTGAAAGGAACTATATTCACGATTTTGGACAGTGAATATATTATTAAATGAAATGGATATGTTTTGGGGAAGGAATATTATGAAATGAAGTTGATTATTTTAAAGACGTTTTAAAATGTGTTAATTATCGAAATCATAGATTTCAACATTCATTGTTGAAATAGACGTTTTCGAGATAGAAGAAATGGTGGACTATAAAACTGTTGTTATAGTAAATGGTTTCCGAAAGGAAATGTTTTGTATAGTATTGGGATTTATATATCTATTTAAACTTTGAATCCCTATACTAGTGATTTTGGGTCGTTGTAACGATGTTTTACGTAACATTCGTTTTAGCCCAAATAAAATGTGTTAAGTGAATGTTTTCCTTAAAGAATGAAATATATACATAATTCCGATATTAAGTATATGGAATATTTGCTAAGTATTGAAAATAAATGGATTTGTGAATTACTTATTAATAAATAAGTATGGAAATGTTTTTCCAATGTGAAATGAAATGTTTTGAGAATTTATCTTTTTGAAGATAAATTGAAAATGAATAAATGAAATCGTATATTCATAAATATTTTGGAATGTAAATTCACTATGGAATTTATAAATGAAAAGGGGAATTTGTTTAAAAATAAACGTTGATTTGTTTTTGAAGTGTGGAAAATATATATCTAGTAAAGATATTTTGGAAAGTAAATAATTTGGGAAATTATTTGGATTTGCTGATGTTGAGCACGCCAATTGATAGTTAAGATAATCCGACTATCAATATTTACCTTTAAATAGGTATTTGTTGAGATTTGTTTGAATTTGAATGACACACTTATTTTTGAATAAGCGCTCACTATTCGGGTTATCCGAGAAAGGACCTTGGGGTTGTATAACCCATTCTGAATATGTGATACGTCGTAATGGATTGCATTTGATGACCGGTGTTGAAGACCGGATGTTTGTGAAAACGGAAGGATTACCATCGAGTTACTCTACATCGGCTTATCTCCGATATAGAGGTTTTATCACCCTTAGTGACGGGAAGTCCGGTCGTGATTAGTGAATATCCGGATTGCAAGGACTTCTTTGGAAGTGCCTTCGGTTCTGTTCGATCCCGGAACAGACTTGTATGGATTGTATGTCTGACATTACAAATTGAGATATAAAGCTAATTTCTTTCAAATATATTTCTGTTGGTGGCGGAGAATTTATTCTCTTAGCTTAACACCCTTCTCTGAGACGTACGAGCTCAGAGGTTATATAGTTGAAGGTTATTAGTGATATACTCCCAATTTGGTAGTGTGGCATGTTGAGTGTTGCTGTGAAATGATCATTGTGTTGATCATTTGTGATAGGATCATTTATTTGATCATTTATCTTGGTGATCATTTCTATGATCATTTTTTGACCCAAAGCACGGCTTTTGTATAAAGTGTGGCTTTGTGGACGAGACTTCGTCGGACCTCACACCCCGGAAATGGTCAAAACAGGAAGGATGCGGCAAGGTTATTAGGGGTAGCGCCCTTTAGTGTATGTCATTCCTTCTGGATAGAGGTGGTATCATGGTATGGAGCCCAGATATTTAACCTAAGTTGTTGCTGCATATTTTTTGTGGTTGTTGGAAATCGAGGATCCTCGGATAGATCGGCTACGATTGGGGGATGACATATTCGTGTCAGTAGTTACCCAGTTAGGGGTAACGCGGCCTTGTGTTGGCAGAGATCCGGTTTGGTTCTCGGGGACGTCCTTCCAGAGGCGTTTCCATGTGGCAATGGGAAGTTCCTTGGCCTGACCATTTGTTGGAAATCCAATTCCCAATACGAAACCCTATACGGTTTTAGTTGTAGAACCTGCCATTTACTTATGGTGGTCACCACTGTTTAGATGGTAGCTATAGTAGACATAGTTCGAAATGTCTATGTTGGCTAAGATTTATATTCTATTTTCGAAATGAATTTTGCCTACACTATGCACTAGTAATAATATCAAATGTTCTTTTTAATGCGTATCAAGCATCTTTGACTATCATAAGGAGAAATCTCCTCCGATTCTGCGTTTGCATTGTGTGTGTGTGCGAGAGGCCTTATGGTAGTCTCATTTTTAAAAGCATTGCGAATTGACTTTAAAAGTATTCCTCTATTTTGTGTTCAAAGATAAATAAACTGTTTTGAGTTCTCACACCAGTCACATGACTGACTCGGAGTTTATTGTTTTCCTTCCTAAACTCTGGGTGCCCACCAATTTCCACACGGGCAGTCAAGAGTTAAGGTTTATCAGGATATTCCGGAATTCAGGAGTTGCTGGATGGCATGGCGTATTACTAGTATATTATATTTCTTTTCCGCTGCATGTTGTTGTTGTACACTCTGATGATGTAATGTAATAACTGATATAGTTCTTTGTTCAAAGATTATTCATTTAATTATTATATGTTGTTCCGCTGCGAATTGTGAGATTCTGATGTTGTTCTGTTATTTCTTCTGTTCTGTTCTATCTTCTTCTACTTTTTCTTTTTCTTAAACATTGAGCATTCGTATTTATGTTCATCTTGAGTTAATCTATGGAGATTAGTGATATTCAAGGAGTACGGATTTGCGGGTCTTCACACTTCTCCTTGATTTTGAAACTTGAATTTGAATTTCCCAGTAAACCAGAGCTTAGGAATTTTAATTTCCTATCTCTTCCCCCATTTTTCTTTTAGTTTGAGAGTATTAGGAAATGAGAATGAATGAAGAGGAGAGGAGTGGAGTGGGATGTATATGGTAAGGGGTTTAGGTTCACTTATTGGGTTAGTGGGCTTACAACCCAAAGCCCAAATAAAATACCAAAATCCTAATCAACTCCAAACATATCGATGTTTATACTCAAAAAGGTTGTAAATGTCATTTTGGACTCAATGGAAGTAGTCTTGAGTCCTAATTCAATTGTTTATAAAAAGTAGCATTTCGGACTTTAATCCGACTAACCTTGCTATATTTAAATAAAACATTTAAATATATAATCGTAAAATATGTGGGTTGTTGCAAAACCTCACACCACTGATCGACTAAACCAGGATCTACGCTCTCCTATCTACTCCACTACACCGGGAGGGAGAACACGAATTGCACTCTAGCAAAGTGACTCATCTAATGCACCCGAGCTCATCTCTTGATTGACATACATGTCTCTTTCCTAAAATGAGTTGACTAGACTAGAGACTGGTTGAGTCTAAAGTGTAGTCAGTCCCCATTATATCCATACCGTTTTGCGATTTGATATACTGAGACAGCCTTTATTATTGATTTGGATTGTATTTGATTATCTTTATGATTTGTATGATATTGGATACCGTTTGGATGATTCAATCTACTATCTCACATTATCCATTGATTATATGATTTTATGATATTGTATTAGAGCATTGCTATGTGTTTGCCTGATTCACTTGATAATTTCATCTTTTTTTACGATGATGTTTTATTTTATAGATGATTCACCCATTGAATATAGTACTATTGATTTATATTGAATTGTTTATATGAGTGATGACATTTTATACTGTGTTTTGTGGTGCTTTACGTTATATGATATTTGAGTTTGTATGAGATAACATTATTATGTTATTACCCAGTATATATCGAATACCATAGGTTTATTAAAATTGGATTTAGACATAGTTTGACCCACTTATTATTTATATAATACTTAGGTCAGTCCAAGACATTTTTGTTAGTCCTTGAGATGATGGTTTCGATGACAGCAACCTTAGAATAGGATTATAAAATATAAATACTAACATTATTGTTTAGAATTATATGTATATGCAGGATTTAATCATGCAGGTACCAAGAATGAAGACTGTACAGTATAAATATTCAAGATATCAAGATTGAAGACTCATGAGTATCAAGGATATCAAGATCATCAAGAGTTCAAGATTTCAAGAATAAGTAATTTAATTAGGAATTTTGTTAAAACTCATAGAAAAGCACTAGCATCTTAAAATCCAATTTATTCGTGGAATGGAATCCACTTCGAGCCTGTTAAAGGGATGGAACCCTATGTAGGATGGAACCTACGAAAAATCTAGTGGAACATTGTTTTGTATCCGCTAACTTTTGTTCAAAATATTTTTACAAAATTATATCTTGTTGTCAAAATGATTTCAAAACCTTCCTTTTAAAAGAATCAAAAACATCTATCCTGGTTTTAAATAATTTTAGCCTCAAAATAATCTTTATCTTCAAAATCAAATTATCCTTAGTTTTAAACTATCTTTTAATAATAATATATTTAACTTTTAATATTTATACTTAGATTTAAATATAAAATTATAGTAAAATTTTATATATACCGAAATTTTATTCTCTATATTTATTTATGCATTTTAACTATGTTTAAGTATATTTATAAAAGTTTAAAATAGTTTTAATACAAGATAAAAGTTATTTTCAAGGAAAAACAGACCATCAAAATTTCCTTTGGGATGTCGACATACTCAAGATACCCATATCGACACAGTGGCAGTTGATTTCAAAAATTCAAATTTCAAGAGAAATATCTATTCGTCGTATCCCTTCACGAATGGACATGGCTGTTGTTCTTCTGTAAATAGGGGCTGTTTTCAACGAATTTCTAATTATATATTTCTGGTTTTCACTCCTCTTCTTCTTCTACGTTTCTTTATACATATTCTTACCATTACTCTGCCGAAATCAACAATGAATCTAACTAGATCATTTCTAGTTTGATTCTCTATCACTATCTCAATAAGATCTCGGTGCTATTCAGAGTAATAGACTTCTTTGTAATCAATTAAGTGAGAAAATGTGTGATTGTGGCCTTGGAAATCAATCAAGTTAGAAAAGATGTGATTGTAGCCTAGGAAATCAATTGGATGAAGTTGTTGCCAGTGAAATTAAGTATCTCTACCCAGAGGATTGTGAATCTAGAGGGTGTACCTCGTAGCCTTGAAATCGAGGGTGTAATTGTGCAAATTCTTTTGAAAGGAAATCCGTACTTATGTGCGGGACTAGATGTAGGGTAACTCCGAACCAGTATAAAATTCGGTGTGTTCTTTCCTTTACTTCTTTTACTTTATTCCTGCATCTGTGTATGATTCTGTGATCATATCCGTGTCTGAATATTGCATACATTTGTGTTCAAATTAACAAAAACTCAAAAAGATTTTGTAATTTTTTTAAACACTATTCACCCCCCCTCTGGTGTTAATCCTAGCCTTAAGATCCGTATTCCGCATTTCTCACATTTGGTATCAGAGCAAGGTTTTCAAAGTTTTCATAATCTAAAATTTGAAAAAAAATTAAAATGGATACCAACAATGGTACTAGTAACACTACCAACACTAGTTCTATCGTCCCTATCACTAGTTCATTTGTAGAAGGTCAGCCTACTGTAAGACCACAACTTTTAATGGCAGTAATTATGCATATTGGGCATGTAGGATGAAAATATATTTACAATCTATAGGATTAGACACTTGGAATATCACACAGACTGAATATTCTGAATCCAAAACTGATTTTGCATAGTGGACCGCCGAGCAAAAGACTATTGCACAAAATAATTCTAAAGCAATGAATATTCTGTTTTGTTCACTTGATAGGAATGAATTTAATAGAGTGTCAGTTTGTAAGTCTGCATATGAAATCTGAAAAACTTTGCAAGTTACTCACGAAGGAACAAGCAAAGTTAAACAGACCAAAATTTCTATGCTCACAAATCAGTTTCAATTATTTAAAATGAATTCTAATGAGTCTATTTCAGATATCTATAGTAGATTTCAGGATATTGTGCACTCTCTAATATCCTTGGGAAAGGAATTTTCGGTAGAAGATCAAGTCGGAAAAATCTTAAATTCTCTTACTCCAGAATGGGATCAAAAGACATTTGCGATCGAAGAAGCAAATGACATCAGTACCTTAAAGATAGAAGAATTAATTGGAAATATAATGTCATTTGAAGTCCAAATGATTGGGAGAAGAGAAAGCAAAACATCTGAAATAAATCAATGGCATTCAATGCATTGACCGATGGATCAGACTCAAATAGCGATAATGATGAAGAGAGCCTTTATGACCAAGAATTTTCGAAAATTCTAGAAATTCAGAAAGATGAACAATCTCAAGAGAAACAACTATATGAGCTCTGAAAATCAGAATGTAGTGCCAAAAAATATCAAATGTTTCAACTGTGACGAACCAGGCCATATCAAAAGAGACTATTCGTATCCAGATAGGAAAAATCTTCCTATAAACCATGATTCCGTAAAGAAAAGAAAATGTGCATTTACTGCTACTCTAGATGACTCAGACTCGTCCTCAAGCGATGATGATCAAAAGACAGATAATTCAAATATGTGTTACACAACAGTTCACGACTCCGACGAATTCAGAGAAACGGACTCAGAAAAAGATACACATTTACAATACAATTGGTTGAAATTGCATGCTTAGATTTGGATGCTTAATTGCTTGATTGATTGATTATGAATTGGTGTGTTGTTTGAATTTTTTATTTTTTATTTTTTTACTATTATTTTATTATTATTATTATTTTAATTTTTTTAATTTTAATAGTATTATAATATTTTATAAAATATACTATAATTTCAAAATTATTCCAGATATATATATACATTAAAAATAATAAGTGTATATATATATATATATATATATATTAGAATACTTAGGAAAAATAAATCATAGAAATTCAAAGTCACATATCGACATGGTCCCCATCATGATGTCGACATTGGTACAGAATTTGAAATTCAAAATTTGAATTCAAATGGTTGAATTTCCCTCCACCTTTTCACTTCATTCAATTCTCTAAAAAGGCAACTTTTGACTAGAGAACATGTCTTCTGAGAATCTATTTATTCACTATCTTTTATCACATCTTTTCACTCTCATTTTCAAATTCAAACTCTCTCTTCAAAACTTTAAGCTCTCTACTCTCTACTCTAATGGCTTCTTCAAGCAACCCCTCCACCATGAGAATTTCCAGAAAGATATAAGAGCAACTCTTCAATGATCCGGAGGCCATAAAAGCATACATCAATTATGCTAACTATGGAAAAGTCCATATCGAAAAGTTTTCTATATTTCAAGATTTCTCTTCTTATGAAATTGATTCACTTTTTGCAAACAATCATATTCTTAGTCTTATTGATGCTTCTCAAAATGATTTCGTTTGTTATCCAAACTTTGTTAAAATTTTCTACGCAGATTTAAACCGTGGATTTTATATTGGAAATGATGATGAAATTTGGTGTAGTGTCAAAGGCACTAGAATCGTTTTAAATTGTGATCTTTTGGGTACCATTCCCAATTGCAAAAGCATGGGAATAGATCTTTCTAGTTTTAATATTGATGAAAATGACCGTGAGACGTTTCATCACATTTTCGAAGGAAATGATGATATTGAATTCAAAAATCGAAACTTTCAACCAAAAGCTAGAATTGTTAATCTTCTTTTACAACATACTTTGACCCAAGATCGGGGAATTTTAACAATCCTACTTTAAAAGTTTGCAATGCACTTTTTTCTATTTTTGGAAATTATGATATTAATTGGGCGCAAGTTATTTTGGATGAACTTCATCCCAAAAATCTTGAAATGGGTGAGAATACTTGTATCATGGAATCTATCTCATTCGGAATTTTAACAATTTTGGAGTAGATTTCAAAGGAGAAGAATTTGTTTCAAGAAAGGTTTTCAATCATTCTAATATTTATCTTATGAAAATTCCATTTGTTTTTCAACCTTATGAGACTCTTGCCGAAAAGGAACAGCGTATAGTTCATAAGGAGATGGAAGAGGAGGAAGAGGAAGAAGAAGAAGGGGATAAAATGGAAATTAAAGAAGAAGAAGAAGAAGGTGAAACATCTTTGAAAAGCATTGATTATCCTCCTAATCCAACCAACAAAACCCTTCTCAAAAACCAAAAGACCTTGTTGAGAATCAACGGATTCTTAAATGATCCATTAGTAAGAAGTTGGACAAAATTTCATCCAAGATGAACAAGTTTATTTCCAAAGTCAGCAAGAAGCTTGGACTATCTTCATCATCCTCTAACTAGTTCTATCTTTTCATTTTATGTTGTATTAGTTTAGTTTGTTTTAATTTAAAAGTTCATGTAGTTCTTTGTGTTTACTTGTTGTATCGTGTTATCATGAAATGAAATTGAATTTCTTTTCTGTTATCTAACTTATCTTATCTCCAGAATAAATGTTAGCATATTATATAAATATACACACACACAATTATTCACAAAATCAAAATAAGCCATCAAAATTCACTACACCATGTCGACATCCCCCCATGACCATGTCGACATGTACTGGTCAGAAATGACATTTCATTTTTTTTTTGAAATTTGAATAACTACCTTATGTCTATTCATTTCAAACGAATTTCTACACCTATAAATACCTATTTCTTCCAGAATTCATCACTCAATATTATTTCTTATCTACTTTGTCTCTCATTCTTCTCATAAACTAAAATATGGCTAATCCAATTCATAATTTATCCGAGAATCTTGAAGAGACTCTTAATTCTTTCAAGAATATTCTTTCGTTCATTCTTCGAAACCAGCGACACTTAGAGTTGAGTCAAATGCAGATGATCAAGGAGCAAGAAAGACATTTCGATGCAATACGATGGATGATTTCCTCCCTGCACAAGGATGATAATGAAGCACATCCTCCAGTCTCTTTCACCAATGATAATGAAAATTGGGATGCCATTAAAGCAGGCCTATATTTGGAGAAGAAGGATGGGTGGAAGTTCCTCGTAATGTTTGATTTGATTGCTTTGTTTAATTTTAATTGTTTGCTTTGATTGATTTGATTTGGATTGATATTTGGTGTGAAAAACATGTATAAATATGCATTGATATTTATATGATCTTTAATTAATTATCATATCAGAATAATTATCTCTTAATCTATCTATTATATACTCCATTGTATAGTTTATTAATGCAGGTATTTTAGTCCAAGAATGAGGGGGAGTTATATAGTTTGGAGATTATATATTTTGGAGTTAGTTTTTGTTGATGACAAAGGGGGAGAAATATAAAATAGGATAGTTAGGCATAGATTAAGGGGGAGTTATTAGTTTTAAGGGGAGTTATTAGGATAGAAGTAATATTTTATAAACAAAGGTTGTCATCATCAAAAAGGGGGAGATTGTTAGTCCTTGAGATGATGGTTTTAATGACAACAACCTTAGAATAGGATTATAAAATATAAATACTAACATTATAGTTTAGAAATATATGTATATGCAGGATTTAACCATGCAGGTACCAAGAATGAAGACTGTATAGTATAAAGATTCAAGATATCAAGATTGAAGACTCATGAGTATCAAGAATAATAAGATTATCAAGAGTTCAAGATTTCAAGAATAAGTAAATTAATTAGGAATTTTGTTGAAACTCCTAGAAAAGCACTGGCATCTTAGAATCCAATTTATTTTTGGAATGGAATCCACTTCGAGCCTGTTAAAGGGATGGAACCCTAAGTAGGATGGAACCTACGAAAAATCTAGTGGAACATAGTTTTGTATCCACTAACTTTTGTTCAAAATGTTTTTACAAAATTATATCTTGTTTTCAAAATGATTTCAAAACCTTCCTTTTAAAAGAATCAAAAACATCTATCCTGGTTTTAAATATTTTTAACCTCGAAATAATCTTTATCTTCAAAATCAAATTATCCTTAGTTTTAAACTATCTTTCAATAATAATATATTTAACTTTTAATATTTATACATAGATTTAAATATAAAATTATAGTAAAATTTTATACATACCAAAATATTATTTTCTATATTTATTTATGTATTTTAACTATATTTAAGTATATTTATAAAAGTTTAAAATAGTTTTAATATAAGATAAAAGTTATTTTCAAGGAAAAACAAACCATCAAAATTTCCTTTAGGATGTCAACATACTCAAGATACCCATGTCGACATAGTGGCAGTTGATTTCAAAAATTTGAATTTCAAAAGAAGTGTATATTCGTCATATCCCTTCACCAATGGACATGGATGTTGTTCTTCTATAAATAGGGGCTGTTTTCAACGAATTTCTAATCATATATTTCTGGTTTTCACTCCTCTTCTTCTTCCACATTTCTTTATACATATTCTTACCATTACTCTGCCGAAATCAACATTGAATCTAACTAGATCATTTCTAGTTTGATTCTCTATCACTATCTCAATAAGATATCAGTGCTATTCAGAGTTATAGACTTCTTTGTAATCAATTAAGCGAGAAAAGGTGTGATTTTGGCCTTGGAAATCAATCAAGTTAGAAAAGGTGTGATTGTAGCCTAGAAAATCAATTGGGTGAACTTGTTGCCCATGAAATCAAATATCTTTACCCCGAGGATTGTGAATCTAGAGGGTGTACCTTATAGCCTTGAAATCGAGGGTGTAATTGTACAATTGCTTTTGAAAGGAAATCTGTACTTGTGTGCGGGACGGAATGTAAGGTAACTCCGAACCAGTATAAAATCCGGTGTATTCTTTCCTTTACTGCTTTTACTTTATTTCTGCATCTGTGTTTGATTCTATGATCATATCTGTGTCTGAATATTGCATACATTTGTGTTCAAATTAACAAAAACTCAAAAAGATTTAGTAATTTTTTTAAACAATATTCACCCCTCTCTAGTGTTAATCCTAACCTTAAGATCAGTATTCTGCATTTCTCACAATTTTAAGTACATGGATGACATGATCAGCCTGTGTTTTACTGGGCTTAGAGGAATACAATATTCGGAATTGTTTATGATATCAGATTCATCGTATGTATATATAATTAAAATTGAGTTGTATTGTATTCTTATAACATTAATGTATTTTATACATTTGTTTGCGCCAAAATTGGTCACAAACACCCAATTGCCAATGAAAGCACCCGTTTACAATCATAGATCATAGATAGCAAATGTGTAGAGAATATAGATATGAAGAGCACTCAGTCTCTGCAAATATGAAGAACACTCAGAAAATTAAAAAGAATGCAGTAAAGACACAAGGTTTATAGTTGTACGGCTTTCTCCGGCCTACGTCCACTTTGAAACTGTTTTATTGATTATCACTCGCAGGTTACAAGAGTACAATTGATAATAATTGAGTTATAATTGAGTTATAATGGAGTTCGGCAGAATAGCGGCGTAAAAAACTAGAAGATGATCCTTTTTCTAAAGCTCTCGGACTGCTATTTATAGGTGTAGGCTGCAAATATCCCATCCAGATCTCAGAGGACTCCTTCTCTCACGTGGGTGGGCTCACATGATCGATCCTAAGCGATTTCGAAATTCATATCGATCAAGATCTTGCCCAATCGAGTCGACATCGAGCATGGACATTCTTGGGGTTGTATGCAAGCTCTTATGAAAATTTGGTGGCGTTTGGACTTATAGATTGTGAGATACGATCGATGCAAGTTTGAATTTCCAATGTGTTGTCCAATTCGTATCGGTTCATTCGAATTGATCAATTCACATCGCTCCTAGGTACGTGCTTGCTAGATGATGCAGCGCTTTTTTAGGATCGATCCACTTTTTATGCCAAGTGACCGAGTCTTCCTCTCGAACACAGTCTCATCCATATCGACCTGATGTACTCCACTCTTCTTATCGATCCGAGGATGCTTATTTCGTATCGATGTTTCAATAGCCTTTCGTATCGATCGGAAAGGGATGACATTCGTATTGATCCATTAGGAGTTCTTCGTATCGATCAATGACTGATCGATACAAAATACGTGAATGGGTGGATCGATATGAAGTACATGGAATGATCGACACGAAGTGACAATTTCCCATGGATACGAATTAGCCGATGATGATGGATGCGAAGTAGGATGAGCTCGGACCGATACGAAGTGGGGCATGCTTGATGGATACAAACAGTGTTAGTTTTCCTTGATCGAAGAAACCGATACGAAGAAGGTGATCTGATGGATACGAATTGCCTAACTTGCATCGATCATATCTTGAGCATATGAACTCCAATTGACTTGAAATTTGAAATGTTGCATTTCCTAGCCTTGTTCACCATTCCTAATCGATCCCGTCTTGATTGGAGCTCGTTCAAAATTTGACGATATCGATCATAGCCTTGTTCCCAATCGATCTCCAATACTAGTTTTCATCCTTTTTAGACCATTTGTTGATATCCTTGTCTTGAGCATAAGGCGGGATAACATTTGTCCTCCAAAACATGCCTTGGGGTGAGAAGGCATGTTTTGAATAGCTCTGAATCAAACATCCAAGGTCCATAGTCCATTTATAGCCATACCATATGATCCATAATCCAATCTATTATCAAGTCATCCAATCCAAGTGCCATAGCCATATCCAAGTCTGCGACAGCTTTGAGTCGATGTCTAATTCGAAGTCCTATGACCGCAACCTTAGCCAACTCTGTAGTTATCTGATTCGTCAACCGAGCTTTAATCTATCCATATCAAATAACCAGTAACCAAATCCATATCCTTTCTGGGTTGATATCCAAATCCGAGACCGCGCCTGGCCCTTTGCCAAATTCAGGACCGATGTGGGTCCATTTATCCCAAGCCGAAATCTAATTCCATGACTTCTCCGGGTTTAACTTTAAATCCATAGACCTCTCCGAGTCGCGTTATCCTGTTCTGACCCCGACTCTCCTGTCAAGGGCTTTTATGTTCTCCGGCCTTGGCTCTCCGGCCAAGGAATTTTATATTCTCCGGCCTCAGCCCTCCGCCCAACGACTTTTTATATTCTCCGGCCTCGGCTCTCCAGCCAAGGACTTTTATATTCTCCGGCCTTGTCACTTCGGCCAAGGACTTTTTATATTCTCCGGCCTCGGTTTCCCGGCCAAGGACTTTTATATTCTCTGGCCTCGGCTTTTCGGCTAAGTACTTTTATATTCTCCAGTCTCGGATCTCCGACCAAGGACTTTTATATTTTGTTTGAGTCCGTTCCATCGCTCTCCGACGAAGGGACTCGAAATTTATGATTACTGCCCCGTCTCTTCGGTCGGGATCGTAATCATGGGACCATTATTATTTATTACATTAATCCGAATCCAATCATCAAAATAAAAGTTTTTACATCTTAGGAAAATAAAATAAATGCATGTAAATCCAAGGGAGAAACCAAAGTTTTTAGGAAAACGAAAAGAAAAACAGGATTTCATAAATTCCAGCAACACGGTTTATCATCACCTTAGAGCATGCCTAAGGACCATCCTCGATCCCGTACATGCGTAAGTGACTTAGCCGTATTACTTCGAGCTCTATTACTTATTAAAAGCCACAAATCTATTTAGTTGATAACAAGCCATCGCTGCCTAGATCCAGTGCCATCTTCGTTCGAGGCAGGCAACGGCCGCTTCTGTTCCACTGCCACAGCTCGATTCCTCGCATATTGCTGTAGATGACCATTCCTTACATGCTCCTTAATGATATCCTTTAAATGCCTGCAATCTTTTGTATTGTTCCCACCCAACTCATGGAATAGGAAATGCCTTCCCGATGCCTGCTCGTGTTCAGATGGCTCCCTTCTTGTCGGCCTTCGATACTGGAGGCGCCCTTGAGTATCCAAGTAAATCCTTTCTAGAGTTTCAGTTAGATCTGTGTAAGAAGAAAACTTTGACTCCCTCCGTGGCCTTTTTGAAGCGCTACCATCACCGTTCATTTTCCTTTATCCTTTATCATCTTTGTCTGGGTCCTCCCTGGGTGGACCTCCACCCCTTACTGTATAGATTTCAGCCTCTCCCCCTTCTCTCTCAGCGTGCGCATCTTTCTGCCTCAGAAATCTCTTCGCTTCATGGTAGAACTCCCTGAGATTCATCGGCGGGTCCAGTTCCAATGATATTTTGAAATCCGAATTTTTTGCAATTCTTGAGACTGCCACCGTCAAAACCATCGATGGATCGGTCGGTCCACCGAAGCCACTTCCATATTGAATCTGGTTAAGAAATCCATGAGAGACTCCCCTTTCCATTGTTTCATCGACGTCAAAGCCATCACGTTCTTGGGCCGGACTATGTGGATCCGAAACTACCTCAAAAACCTTTCAATCAGCTCCGTCCATGCGCCAATAGAGCCACTTTCCAGATGTCTGAACCATAATGTTGCTATATCCATCAAACACAAAGGGAAGCATCGCGCCATGACCTCCTTCAATACCCCCAGCACTTTCATATGCTTCATGTATCTCGTCAAGTGAACAGTGGGATCCGTTCTTCCATCATACATCTCTAATGTTGGTAGTTTGAAATCCGGCAGGTTCCAAGCTTGCCTGAATGTAGGAGCAAAGGGACTCCTATTTACATCCTTCAAGTCTCTATTCGCCAATATGCCTCTCATGGCTCGCCTAACTATATCCGCCAATCTGTCACTGTCGCTAAGGTGTAGTCGTTTCCCGTTGCATCCAATCTGCCCCTCGAGTTCATGAGGGATTTTTGGAATTTGCCCTCTTGAACGAGTACCCATTCCCCTACGAACGCCGTGTTACATAGCTCCACCTGCTACTCTACACAGGATTGGATCAACATGCTCCGATTGAGTCCCCCTTAGATCTGGTGCTGCTTCTAACGGTCCTGCGGTATTCTGAATTTTGGTTGCTTCGTGCTCCTGACTCCTATCTCCAGCATCTCCTGTAGTTGCGTTCCCTTGATTTTGCATTCTAGCTTGTCCAATTTGCTGGAGTAGGTTATGCATCATCACTTCTTTCCTTTTCAGCATTCTCTCCTGCATGGCTTCCATCATCATCTCCATCTTGACTCCGGTGATGAAGACCAAGGCCTGATTCGCTCCTGAGGAAGCCTCCTAACTTCCTTCATGCTGGCTCCTTTTAGTCCTTGGTCTCCTTGCTGATTGCTTCACCATTGCTTTCCAGATTGAAGTCCTTAAGCCTTTAGATCCAAAATCCAAGTTGTAGAATCCCTGAGTGCTTGCCTTCTCAATGAAAGCACCAAAATGTTTGCGCCAAAACTAGTCACAAACACCCAATTGCCTATGAAAGCGCCCTTTACAATCACAGATTATGGATAGCAAATGTGTAGAGAATATAAATATGAAGAACACTCATAAAATTAAAAGGAATGCAGTAAAGATACAAGGTTTATAGCGGTTCGGCTAAATCCAGCCTACGTCCACTTTGAAGAGTTGTTGTTTTATTGATTATCGCTCGCTGGTTACAAGAGTACAATTGATAATAATTGAGTTACAATGGAGTTCGATAGAATAACGACGTAAAAGAACCAGAAGATTATCCCTTTTCTGAAACTCTTGGACTGCTATTTATAGGTGTTGGCTGCAAATATCCTACCCAGATTTTGGAGGAATCCTTTTCTCACGTGGGTGGGCCCACGTGATCGATCCTGAGCGATTTCAACTCGATCCATGATCGATACGAATGGAATTCTATCGATCAAGATTTTTCCCAATCGAGTCGAGATCGAGCATGGTCATTCTTGGGGTTGTACGCAAGCACCTTTGAAAATTTGGTAGCATTTGGACTTATAGATTGTGAGATATGATCGATGCAAGTTTGGATTTTCAATGTGTTGTCAAATTCGTATCGGTTCATTCGAATCGATCCATTGGCATCACTCCCAGGCACGTGCTTGCTAGGTGGCGCGGCGCTATCTTTTAGGATTGATCCACTTTTTATGCTAAGTGACCGAGTGTTCCTCTCGAAAATAGTCTAGTTCGTATCGACCTGATGTACTCCATTCTTTGTATCGATCCTGGGATGCTTATTTCACATTGATGATTCAAATGCCTTTTCGTATCGATCGAAAAGGGAAGACATTCGTATTGATCCATTATGTGTTCTACGTATCGATCAATGGTCGATCGCTCTACAACAAAAATACCCTATTACAACGCCCTTTTTACAACGGGCATTGGTTACCCATTATAAAAGAAGGCTATTACAACGGTCCATTCAGGCCCATTGTAAAAGATGCCATAAACAACGCCCTTTTTACAACCGGTATTGGTTGCCCATTGTAATAGAGGGCTATTACAACGGGCCACTCAGGCCCGTTGTAATAGATGCCGACTTTACAACGGTAAAAAATGCCCGTTGTAATAGGCTTTATTATATCGGTCCACTCAGACCCCTTTATTATGTCGAATATTTTCTTTTGCAAGCGACTACTCGTTCTCTTTCGTTTTCTCTTCGACTAAATTTGGGTTTCTGAAAGCGCCGACGTTAGTATCTCGATCGAATGATAATTTACGTCCCTTAGCTTTGTCGATCAATGCTTTCTTCTCTTTGCGCTCATTTACGGCTACTTCCAGTATTGAGTTCGAATCAACGAATCCGATATGTGAATTATATCGTTCAAATGCACCGTTGTTTTACCTTGATTCGAACTCGATTCGAGTTGTTGATTTATTGTTCTCTGTTTAGCTTTGAACTCGAATGCTTTTTACAGCCTGTGATGATTTGGGTTAAATAGGATTTTAATTCCTATATTCTCATTCGTTTGAATTTGTCATCTACTATGTTCTGGCCATTCGATTTTGTTTGATTTCTTGAGATGATTTCTGACTTTTTCACTTCGTGTATTTTTTATTTTACTTGATACTCACGGCTTTGAATTGCCTTGCTCACCACGGTTTCGATTTTTTTCTCTGTAACTTGAATTCGGCCAGTGCTTTGATATTGAACTGCAGTTGTTTACTTGATAATTACGACTTTGATTTGTATTGTAAAAGTTGCTTCCTGAAATATTGATTTATTTCATCTCTGTAACATGTTGGAATTTGACTTGTTCGATTTCTACTTGCCGTCCCATGACTGCTGTACCATGATTTTTGAAACTGTTGTATAATTCTGTTTAGTCGTATGTATTTTGTTAGATATTTCATCTTGAACAGCACCTATGTCATAAATTATAGTAAATAAGAACTCCATTTGAGTTTCTTACAGTTTGTTCATTCTATTTGTTTCTAGTAGTATTATTTAGCTTGAACTACATCAACTCGGAATTAGCTGTATATACAAAGCCGCTACACATTTGACATAAAGAAACACAATTCTGTAAAAAAATTAGCTAAGTTAGACATGTTATTGCAATGTATCTTTCTTCAACATTACGCAAGAAATTGGAATAATGAATTCCTAGCCTAGAGCTATACCATGCTCCACATATCATATTTTTCTCAAAGTTTAGTTCTTGTTTGCAAACTTAGTATGTGTTATATCTACGTTAAACTTAAATTCAAACCTACTATGAGTTATGTCTATGTTAAAAAAAATTAAAAGCAGACTAAAAGATGATGAGATGCTTTGAGATTGATTATTGTTGGTTAGTGGCAGTAGGCAGGATGTGTAGTAAAACAGTACTTAATTAGGTCTAACAGTAACTGCTAATGACCACTAAGGCTATGCGAGCATTGGCATCTAAAGTAGAGAGAACAGGGGTTGAGAAGAGGATTGAGAATTATGTGGGGATCATTGGTTTCAGAATTGAGTTTGATCAAAAGTATGCCTATGTTAATATACTATCAAAAGTATACCTGTGTGTGTGAATGTGTGTGTGCACGCATGTGTGCGCCTGAGAATATAAAACACTTTATACTATCAGAACTGGTCATTTTATTTTTGGATTTTTGGCCTTTCAGAAGTTAAAGTTGCTATAAGACTGCACTGATATAATATTCAGAGGAAACCGCTGGTGCTTATGTTCTTTGTAGGGTGATATTTATTTGGTGAATCCCTGTGTAAAAAACAGAAAATAAATCAATTCTACTAAACCTTCAAAACAGAAAATACAATACACACACGCTCTACTATACACTATACTTTTTACTGTTGAACCTGCAAGAACAGAAAATGTATCAAAATGGGTTGAATTATGCTAATTGTTCGAACTTGCACCCTGGTCATTTTCTCACGGCTGCTCATTGTAGTCTGTCATCATATTATTTGATTTTATGAAACGGTTTTGAGATGAGAATTTTACTTTCATTTTTCTGACTTGTTCATTTCGGCTTCATAAAAACTCTGGCATGTCTGCATCTATTGTGATATATAAGCTTGTCTTGGTTTGTCAAAACCACAATGGCATTTGCATATGTATTCATCCACTTGTGTATACCTTTTGGTTCAAGCTGCAATGTGACTCGAGTCCGCTTGCATCTGCAGTGTAGCACTGTTGTTTCATTGAGTCTAATTTCAAGACTTATTTGCAGTCTATGCATGTTGTATCATTGAGTCTGTACATTCACATTGCTATGTTGTATTTGAATCCATGTTTGACCTTGACTACACTTGAATTTTTGTATCTGTATTACTCTGACTAGAACTGGCCCTGATTATGTTATATACAATTTAAACCTCATTCTTTTTTTAGTATTAAGTAAAAAGACGGGTAGGTACAAAATTAGATGGCCGGATACAGCTAGTTCAAGTTCTGAAGAACTTGATCCGTGGTGGGAGGATTTTGAACCCGATTCCTTACCAAACTTAGAACCACCACAACATCATGAAATCCTGTCCTTGGATACCTTGTCGATTTTCGAACCGCCACAACCCCAAGCATGCAAACAAGTGGTGTATTTTTGTGGAATCAATGCAGTGACCAAAGTCGCTGAGAATATATGTTTTGCCGAACGTCGATTTTTTGCTTCTGCAAATATATCAAATTGTTGTGGGTTTTTGGAGTGGATAGATCCACCACTTTGCCAAAGAGGAAGCGAGATGCGTTGGAGATGCAAATTGAAAAACGTAGACTTGAGGCTATAATTTGGCGGTTGAAAATTGAAATAAGTAGTCTTAAATCATCTTGGTCTTTGATTGTACTGTAATTGAACCGTGTATCATAAGCGAACTTGTATTTTGTTAAGCTTGATTGTAATGTAGTTGAATTATGTTTATCTATGTCCTCTATTGTTTGTTGATACAATGTTTTTAGTTCGAAGACGTTCTTTAGTATTATTGTTTTATTATATACATTCCGATGATTGTCCATAAGAGGTGATTTTCTTCTTCTTTTCATATTAGCTTATAATTAATTCGCTGATACATTAAGTAATTTCTACATATTTATTTGTGTTCATTTCAGGCATCAATGCTCCTATTTCGCAGTCTTTGTTCAATTACTTTTTATTGGCCGTGATTTATGGTGGCCTTTTGATCTATAGGAAAAAGCCTCTGCAGGTGAATTCTTGCTTATATATACTAATATACTATCTGTTTTAGATATATAATTCACTGTTAATGTTCACTGTCAATGCACTGTAGGTAGTGAATGGTGGATGATGTTGAATGTGTAGGTAGCGGATTGTGTTTGCAGTGGTTTGTATGAGCAAGAACTGCTAGTTTGGTCGAATGTTGTGACAGTTTTTGTAATGAAGTATGTGGGTAATGATTGAGTGGTTGTTTGATGCTTGTAATGGGTTTGCAATTTTGCTTCAGGTTGATGATGTTTATGGAGATAGAGGGGAGATGGTGATGAAAGGGTTTAGGCATATTATGAAACTTGATGTTTGGGTTACAGGCTCTGTTGAAGAAGTGTGCACTATGTGAATGAAGCTTTGGCGGAGGTTTTCAAACAGGGTGGTCCAGGTGATGTAGAGATGTTTGGGGAAGTGGTGGTTCTGATCGCTGACAGGGAGGCTCAGGTGAACAGTGGATTGGAAGGATGCTCTAGTGCATAGTGGTTTGGGAATGGAGAAGTGGAATGTGAATGTAGTTGGCGGTAGCAAAGATGGATGATGAAGCTAGCAGTAGTTTGTTGACAGAGAAGTGGTTAATAGGAAATGGTTTGTGGTGGAGTGATAGATATTTTGGAGTTGTATGGTATGATATGCAGAAAGCTATTGATATGAATGGAATGTTTTTGCACATGCAGAGAAGTGATATGAGTTGATGAAGTTGGTTGTTGTAGTTTTTTGTTGGTTGGAGGAACTGTTTGCAGATGGAAGTTGTACTATTGTGCTATTGTTGATTGTATGATAGTTTATTTGCAATGTAACTGGAAATGAATTGCAGTGAATTGTGACAGGGAGGAGCATAGTTGCAAATGTTTTGTGAAGTGGACGAGATGTTGATGTTTTGGTGAGTGAAGAGACTGTTTGGTGGTCTTGTGATTTTGTGGTCAGGGGATTACAAGTGATATGTCGGTGAGAAAACAGAGGCAACAATAGGTTATGGTAGTCTGAAGTGGAGATGCTTTGGTTATGGTAGTCTGAACTGGAGATGCTTTGGTAGTGGTTATGGTCGAGGAGTTATTGTGTGCACTGAGATGCACAGTTGCACGGAAGTTGACAGAAATAGCTTAGGCAATGTGAAATTGTAAATGTAACGATGAAAATATGTGGAAGTGGAGCAGTTTCTGGTGGAGTGGAGGTTGTAGGCAGAAGACAGAAGACTGTTGATGATGGAATATTGGTGGAGTTTGTTCGAGAGTGGTTGGTTAGTGAATGTTGGTAAGGAGGAGCAGTGCAAAGGGGTGAAATAAAGTGCAGGCAATGATGCTGGCAATTGAATGATGGGAGGTAGGCATAGAATGAGTTTTGGTAGAGAGGTTGCTGTGTTTTGATGGGTGATGGCAGAGGGTAGTTCGAAGTATGGTTTGTGTGCAAGCTGGATGTGGAAGAGGAGGTGTACGCAGGGGTATTGCAGTAGAGGAATGGAGACGGTGTTTATTTGTTAAGTGGATGGTCTTGGTTGTTGAATGGTGTTGTTACTGAATGAGGTGCTATGGGCAGAATGCAGAATGCAATGATGTTTGTTAAACGTGTAAAACTATGTAAAACTATGCTCAAATATTATGCATTTTCTTCATTTATTATTTGCTCTAAGATACATGTTTTATTTGCTCAAATATTGTACATGTTTTATAAACGTGTAAAACTATGCTTTTAGTCTTTTCGTATGTGATTTTAATTATTTTATGACAATATTTAATATTAATATGGATGTATTGCATGGATGCTGTTGTGATTTTTTTTTTAAATTTGCATTTATTTTGCAACGGTTAGAAACCATTGCAATATCATGTATTACAACGGGCATTGTCCGTTGCGAAATTCATATTACAACGGGTATTGCCCGTTGTAAAATATGGTCGACCTATTACAACAAGGCCTAATACAACGGGCGCAAGCCCGTTGAGAAATCCATATTATAGCGGGCATTGCCCGTTGTAAAATGGTTGTTTTGTTGTAGTGTCGATACGAAATACGTGAACGGGTGGATAGATACGAAGTGCATGGAATAATCGACACGAAGTGACAATTTTCCATGGATACGAATTAGCTGGTGATGATGGATGCGAAGTAGGATGAGTTTGGACCGATATGAAGTGGGGCATGCTTAATGGATACGAACAGTGTTAGTTTTCCTCGATCGATTCGAAAGAAACCGATATGAGGAAGGTGATCTAATGGATATGAATTGTTTGACTTGCATCGATCATATCTTGAGCATATGAACTCCGATTGACTTGAAATTTGAAATGTAGCATTTCCTAGCCTTGTTCACCATTCTCAATCGATCCAGTCTTAATTGGAGCTTGGTCAAATTATGACGATATCGATCATAGCCTTATTCCCAATCGATCTCCAATGCTAGTTTCCATCCTTTTTACCCTATTTGTTGATATCCTGACGTTAACCAAAAGGTGGGAAAACAATACTATATGTTATCGTTGCGATTGACTCTGTGTTCTCTGTTATTTTACTATATATTATGTATTGTTCTTTTCTGGATGCACACATGTCTATTGCTTTGTATCGATACTGTGTACGTATATATTACTTATTTATTAGATGTTTTTAAAATGTACCAGTGTTAATCCAAGGGAATATTCACGTATGCACTCCATATAGCCTCATTCTCCGTATTATCCAATAGTATTACTCTATAATACTCTTGGATAGTATTGGTATAGAGGCGGATGTTACAGTTGGTATCAGAGCAAGTTTAAAACAATACATTATTATATAAGACACCAGTCTTGACCGTAGAGGAGACTTAGAATCCATATCCCCATGGGTGTGTGATAAGTTATTGTATAAACTTAAGTGATAGTAAAAGTATACCATGATTACTGGGATAATCATCTGGGGATGGGACGTACTTGTTATTTTTCCTACTATGTATATTATTTTATCCTATCACTTCTATGTGTTTGTCTCCATGTGGAATTTAAGTTGTTGATGGAGATAGAAAATAAAGCGTTGTTAGTTCAACGAGTAGCGTCGGTATTGAGGATGGTGAATAGACCTCTGTGTGGCTTAATGTAGTGTCGCTTGATCCAGTAGTGATCAGAGTTGCACAGCAGAAATTGATACATAGTTTTCTGCTGAAGTTTATTTGCTTGTTTGAATATGCATGTATTGTTGAATAATGCTTGTTTGATTTATTAATGTATGATAATTTGTATTTATATCAATGGTTGTAAAATAGAATTTACATATGAATTTGAGATTAAATATTTTTATTTAAATAAGTTTATGATTTAATAAAATGTGAATTTGATTTTTTGCAAATTGATTTAAAATATTTTAATATTTATTTTGGTGTTAATTTGTCCATCGAGTACTTTAAGAATTCTAGTCGATGCGTCCGACCAACGTTATCGATATGAATTCCTAAACACTAGGACGTGACATTTCGATACGGTATTTTGAAAAGAGTAATATTTTTGTAATATATTGTGTAATATATTGTGATATTTGATATAAAAAAGAGTAGATTATTTTAGAAGTAGAAGATGATAATAATAATAATAATAACAACTAGTATAACCGCACAACGGTGGAGAAACCAATCGTTCGATTGTATAACTTTGATAAGAAATATACATTTAAATTTTTTGTTAATATTACTTAAACATTAAGTGATAATATGTTGGAAAATAATAAATTGAGATTTGAATCTGAAAATATGAATTTCAAATTTAAATATTAATCAAAACATTCAAAATTTTCGATTTGAAATTGATATTTTAGAATTTAAAAATCATAACAGATTTGAATTTGGAATCTTTGATGCGCGAAATAAAATGAGGAAGTTTAGGGAAACCGCGATGAGACAAGATCCACGTTTTAGGGAAACTGCGATGAGACAAGATTCACGTTTTTTTGGCTTCAGAAAAATTGATTTTGGCCAGTGACAGTAAGCAAACCTCCCTAACGGTCGGTTTGACTAGTATAACCATACAACGGTGGAGAAACCGACCGTACGATTGTATAATTTTGATAAGAAATATACATTTAAAATTTTTGTTAATATTACTTAAACATTAAGTGATAATACGTTGAAAAAGAATAAATTGAGATTTGAATCTGAAAATATGAATTTCAAATTTAAATATTAATCAAAGCATTCAAAATTGTCGATTTGAAATTGAAATTTTAGAATTTGAAAATCATAATAGATTTGAATTTGGAATCTTTGATGCGCGAAGTAAAAGGAGGAAGTTTAGGGAAACGACGATGAGACAAGATTCACGTTTTTAGGGAAACCGCGATGAGACAAGATCCACGTTTTTTTTGCTTCAGAAAAATTGATTTTGGCCTGTGACAGTAAGCAAACATCCCTAACGGTCGGTTTGATGATGATGATGATGATGATAATAATAATAATAATAATAATATCCGGTGTAAAATAAATAAAAAGGTTGGTTGTGTAACAGTAAGAAATTTGTATTATAATTTTTAGTCAGCTGCTCTTCAGGGAAAACCTGTTGGACAAGATGATCTCCTCCAAATACGATTTGTATGATTTAATTTATGTAAAGTTGAATCAAATCCATAGAGCAATAGCGTAAGTTGAATGAATCAAATAAAATAATAAAGTTCGGATTAGGTTAAAGTTATATTATGTTGTCTCTAATTTTCAAATAAGCTCATTTACATTCTTTTCTTTTAATTTAGAGTATAATTTAGATATCCTCAAGCTCTTCATTGGTGCAGCAGATTTTGGTGTCTAGATATAGGTTTGCTCATGTTATACCATACCGATGTAGAAAAAAAATATATAATAAAAATAATAATAAATAAATTTATATTTGAAACTTATTAGGATGAAGATTATTTATTGAATCAAGGAAAAGAGTTTAGTGTTTGGAACATCTTTCAATCCTAAAATGATATGTCAAACGAAGTCTGTGCTATGACAATGTATATGTGCTATGACGATGCATAACAGCTGTGAGAAAACATTGATCTAAATTACAATTAAGTACAAAATAAAATAAATAAATAAATAAATAAAAATAAAATATCTGGATCAGTAATTTTATGTGTGTGTGTGTTGTAGTTGGCTTTTTTATTTCACACAATACCATATAGGGTGATTGTGATATATGTGCTTACCTATCAGTTTTTGGTGATTGTATATGTATCTAACCTTCATGTTCGGATTTGCTTCCTTAGCTACTCATGGTTTTATTCTTAGTATCTTGTTTATTAATTAAATCGGATAAGTTGTGTATAGTAGCTTGTTGATTGCATGATATGATACTTCCCTGGAAGGATATTTATAGATCTGCCATGGATTTCAAAGGAGTGCACAGGGGCTACTTTGTAACAGCAAAGTTGAAAGCTTGTTCCTTATTTTCGATGTTCATTAAATGACCATCAAACTAGAAATACATATTTATTTATTTTTTGAATTTATATAGTTTATGGGTTTTTCTATATAAATAATAATAATAATAATAAAACTTTCATGTCATGTAAATATATGAAATATTTGGAAATATTGTACTATATAGTCTAGCTATATAAGCTAGAAAAGAATCTCAGGCCTACTGACTACTTTCAGGCGTGTGATTAACTTTATAATATTTAGAGTGTATTAGTAACTATAATTATAATAATGTGAATGCATAATAGCAGCATTTCAGGTTAAGTAAACAACATTCGTTTACAATATACAACCCCAACCATTATACCTATAAAGAGGTATAATAACATAATTTAATACTACTATTAAAAGAGTAGTTTTTGTTATTTGTTGAAGATATGACAGTACATTGTATTTCAGGAAAAAGGAACCGGACATTTATTGAAAGCTCGGGGCATTAGTGATGTGTTCATATATCAAATTCAAACATGTGTCTAACTATAAATCTTAAACTAATGACCTGTTTTTAACGATTTCACTGTTGTTAGGAAGATGCATCATAAGAAAGCAATTTCTATTTGAAGGGCAAAGCAAATTATAAGTTTAAATATGGTTAAAACATAAATTTAAATAGAAAGTGTTCACTGTTCTGAAAGTGCAAAATTTTCAAAACAGTCATGACTTCATTTAATATTAACTTTTAAATGGTTTATCCGATTTTGATGATTTTGCATATTCCGAAAAGCTAAGGGTCTGTTTGGTTTCATTTTGTATTTTGAGTTTTGTGTTTTCAACATGCACTAAGAAATAGCAAGAAATACGAGAAGAAGATTTATAATTTTTAGCCGTTGCGATGACCAACGGACAACGAAGGAGTTGGATTGTTCTCCTTGCTTTTGTTATCCCTCGAAACACGAAAAACAAAATAAACTTGTTTTCTATTTTACATGTTAATTACATTTTTCAAAATTATTTGTTTTTCAACGATACGTACAACGAACGCGTTTTTGTATAGACGAAAATACAAAACTAAAAACGACAAACCAAACGGGCCCTAAAAGTGTAAACCCAACTTTTGTTTCAAGTGTTTCACAAAATTTGGTTGTTTTCTACCCTAAATATGCATATCTGTTAAGTGGACCTGCAGTTGAAATTTCCTGGGCTGAGGTGTGACGATGATTTGATCATAACTTTTTATTCTCTCTTCCGTATTTGATGTTCTTGTACTTGTTTTAAAGCTAAGATGATAATGATCAAGGGTTATTTTGGAAGTTTTTCCAAAATATGATGTTTATTAAGTGGAAACTGACTTAAAAAGGGTAGATTTAAGGGGAAAAAAGCGTTTTATAATTTGCAAAGTTTAGCAACAATTATCATGACTAATGATGAGGACTTTATTTTTGTGATGATGTTCTGAGAGATGTTTTGAAAAGCTATTTAATTATGCTACAACTTTGCTTTTGGAGGCATTTAATGATTTTCAGTCTGTACTTGAAACTTAGATATAAGTCGTCAAATGGAAATGCAAGTTGTCTTATTACACGTGAATGCAAAACTTATTTTATTTATTTATACTATGTAATCTTACATAGTTTTCAAAGTAAACTTAAAAATAAATTTTAAAGGTTTAACTAGAGAATGGCGTCTGCTTCGTATCTTGATCCTACGTCGCTCTCTTCTTTCTCTCAATCTTTCGTACCTTTCTTCCCCAATTTTAATTCTTTTCCAAATCGTTTTCCTTTTTCCTTAAATTCTGAGGTCGCCCATATGATTCTTGCTATTTTCCTTCGAAAGCCTATTCAGAGAATATCAGATCGAAGAATGGATATGTTTTCAAAAAAGGAAATAGGTTTTGCTATCAGTGTGGGGATCCTTCTCATTTGTTTAGAGATTGTTGCGCCTTTATTAAATGTTTTAGATGTGGTTGCTTTGGTCACAAGAAGATCGATTGTTCGTTGAATCATAATTCCACCAAAAAACTGTCCATCTCTGATCATGGATTCCAATTTGTCCTCAAGTTTATCAAGCTTAAAAGAATTCTTATGGATCATCTGTGGTCATATAGGAAAGAAGGTCTTGAGTTTCTTGAAGATTTGCTAGTTCATTTTAATGCTGTTAATGAAGTAAACATAGGTAAGCATTATAATATGAAATTTGGAGATTCAGCGAATTGTTCTGGTGAGTTTTCTTCTTCTTCCCAAGGTGGTGTTTCGGCGTTGGTTAAAATTTCTAATCCCAATGATTTGAAGGGAGGTATTGGTGATCTCGAATCTATTTTTTTCTCTGAAATGTCAGATTCGATTCATATGGAAGTCCTTAATTGCAGTGACCCGATTCTTTGGGATCCTGATGTGTTGGGTAGCAATGTTTCATTGTCAGTGAATTATGTCAAAAAAGATATAGCCACAAATGTAGGTTCATTCGTTTTGGATGATGGTAATATTTCTGATGCTTTTGTTCATGAAGCTAATCACTGTGAAAGTCTTCAATCATTGGAAAAAATAGATACATTGCCTGATTCTTTTAAAGGAGTGTTAGTGCAAACTCTGAATTGGGATCAGGAAGTTCCTTCTCGTTCGGTTACTTTAAATAATGGTATCAATGATGTATCAGAGATTATCGGTTGTGCAGAAGACTATGGTGTCGATTACTCTAAGTGTTCTCAACAATATAATCTGGATGATGTTGGAGAGAGACAATCATTGGATTGTGTTGTAGTAGCAAACATGTTCAATTGTTTTTGTTTAGAAAATCCTCCTTATGCTAATTCTTGTATAGCTGGTTTTGAAGAAGAAGGCAGCTCTTTTGTTGATGATTTTGGTCTGACTGATAGAGCCTTTACTGTGAATAAAGGTAGTGTTGTGACCTTTGATTCTGTTAACATTATTATTGGTGATGAACAATCAGGGGACTCTAAAGTTTTGTATTTGGTTTGCTATGTTGGATCAAGAGATACAGACAAATCCAAATATGCTTTCCATTCAGTTATGTCACAATTTTTTTTAGTTTGTGTTGCTGGAGTGGCTGCGAGGAGGTTGTCCTTGGTTAGGTCTGTAGTTTCTCGTGATGATGCTGTGTTGAGCGTTTATATTATCCCCATAGTCACTGCCTATTCTTATTCAATGGCTGATGTTGTATTGGTTAATGAAGATTTAGATGAGGAAAATTTGGGTGTTGATAAGAATGATGTATGTTCTTCTTTATCCAAGGATGTTGGTTCTGATCGAGCTGTCTATTATTGGACCGGGGGTTCCAGATTTGTCATGTATTGTTTTCTCGCGGCTATAGGTAGATTTCCTCGTTCTCCTGCCCATGCTAAAGAATTAATTCGTGAAGCCAATCTCAGGCGTGAAGCCATATTAAGGAGAAGATGTGGTAAGAGTAAGAGCTTTTCAGCTGGTAATATTAGGAGAAGTCCTCGTTTAAATCGTAAAGCTTTTTAGTCTTTCGAGTGAGGGTTGTTGATTTTTTGGGAGTTTTATTGTGTTTTTTCTTTGTTTTGCAGTTTATTAGTGGTTTGTGTTGTTGTTGTATTTTGTGTTGTTTCAGCTTGGTTGTTGAAGTTGCAGGTGCGGATGTAGATGTTTTTCAGTTGGTTGCTGCTCCTTTGGTGTCGTTTAGGCCTTGGTGTCGTTTAGGCCTTGGTGTCTGGATGATTTTGTCTCTTTAGGGTTGGTTTTTAGTTTCTTTGGAGCTTGGGAGGGTTTATTTTTTGTATGGGGGTCTTTTGCTACCTGCCAAGCATGTTGGCAGCTCCTTTATTTTTGTTATTATATATATGTGCATGTGTGTTCTCCTCTCCTGCAGAGGATCACACTTTTTTCTTAAAAAAAAAGTTTTCAAAGTAAACTTGAAGGGTGGTATAGCAAATTATTATCTCTAGCTGGTAGGTTAGAACTCACCTATAGTGTCATCACTGCAATAGTAATGTCCTGTATTCAAGCTCGTAATATTCCAGTTAAGGCAATTTGTAAAATTGAAAAAATGTGTGCTAATTTTATTTGGCAAGAAAAGCAGCACAAAATTGTTTGGGACAAAGTTTGCATGCCTAAAAGTTCTTGAGGATTAGGACTTAGAAGCATTAGAGACTTGAGCGAAGCGGCAAAATACAAGTTATTTTGAAAATTTATAGTTGGTAAATCCCTCTGGACTAGATTGATGAGGGACAAATATATCAAAAATAAACTTTCGGACTGCTAAAGTTGAAAATTATCATTCATATACTTGGAAAAATATTCTTAGCTACAGGGAGAATGGTAAAAATCTTTTAGATAGAAAATTTAAAGATGGCAGTTTTACCAGCTTATGATTTGACCCCTGAATTTTTGAAAAATCACTTATTGATTTGCTTGTTTGGAATAACTCGTATTTACTTGGTGGTGCTAATGACAAAGTTTAGAATATTATTCAAAATCAAGACTGAAATACAAATATGCATCAAGCTACTAATATTTTCAGAACGGCTACTGGAAAAATTACAATTGATAATAGCCTTCAAAGAGACACTTGGATTTGAAACTCTGCTCAAAAGATATTTCTCTTTTAAAAAAGTGTGGAAATTTATGAAGGGAGAAGAAACTGAAGTCAATTAGAGTAAAATCATTTGGGGCAAATCGAACCGTCCTACAATGTCTCATTGCTCTTACTTTGTCATTCTCAATAGGCTTCCCACAAAGGAAAGATGTGCCAAATGGACAAAGAATGTAGAAAAAAACTGTCTTTTATGCAAAAATGGAGTGGAAAATGCAGACCATCTATTCTTTGATTGTGCTTATTCAAAATATATTTGGTATATTGCTAAAAATGTTATAAGTTTCAATCAACATCAATCAATACAAAGCATAAGTGGAAGCATTCAATATATTCAACACAACTTCAAGCCCAAGTCAATGGGGTTTAAAAGAGCTTCCATTATGCTAACTACTGTCATTTATCACATATGAAAAGAAAGAAACCAAAGACTTCATTACAAAATTATGAATAATAACATTCAAATTTGGAACAGCATGTACTCAGACTTTTAGATTCCCAACTAGAAAAGAAACAAGCATTATGAATTTAAGGATACAAATAACTTTAATGCACACAATCTTGACAAGTATGAGTATGGAGTAGAAGATTTTCTACTTAGGGGAAAATACACTACATGTTTCTCCCATAGGAGGCACGGCGATTGCCACTATCATATGCATGCTATTGATAAGGTTAGTATCTCGCTCGAACATGATAGCAACCCCCTGGACAATCTACCTGGAGGCGGCCATTCTAGAGCAGCGGGAAAAGTTGTAACCTACAAGGGAAGTATACATAACAGTATCAATAATAATGTTAATTTATATCATTCTATGAATAATAAGTGTAGTTTGTTACCTACTGCAGATCTGAAGAATTACCGCACGTCCAATAGTGTTTCCAAGAAGATAATGATGCTGTCAATCGAAGATTACAACCATATGAAAGTTAGTATCATTTAAAATGAGAGCGTTTTTTTACAAAATCTTGTTAAATAACAAAGTATCTTGCTGGAATAATGGAGAAAGCAGTAAAGCTACTGCTGATTCATCTCAAGTTGGCCACAATTCCAAGGATAGACACTATTCTACAGAGAGACTGGAGAATAGCAACGAGTTAGGGAAGAGGGAGAAATTAAAGCTGTCCAATCGTCATTAATCTATTGAGGACAATACTGTTCTGAGGAATAACAACGAGATCTGGAAGGGGGAGCAGATTAACCTCAACAACTTGCATATCTCAACCAATAAAGCAAACAATTTTGAGGAAGCAAATACAAAAACTGCTCATTTGAGGCATTTATGTCTAGGTCTTAAGCTTACTAATCAACGCCGCAGAGACAAGAAGGATTCGAAACCTCCTTGACTTGTTTCTCTCTTTTATTCGGAGTTTCGAGAGATTTGTGAAACTATTTTCCGCCATTTTTTTCTTTTCTTCGGTGTTGTTGATGTGGAGGCGCGTGTAACCCTAAGGAGTTTAGGGTTTGTGTTTTGTTTCGAGGGGGTTTTGTGTATTCGGATTTTATTACCCGCTAACTCTTTTTCCTTTGGGTTGGGCTCTTATTTACAAAGTTTCAAAAAATAGATTAGGTACATGAAGACTTTGTAGGATCGATTTCACCCTAGAGGGGGGGTGAATAGGGTGATAGTGTAAATTATAAAAATTAATCGTGGAAGCTTATCAATTAATTTAAATTCAGATCACAGAATAGCAGCACAGATATCGTAGAATATAAATAACAGAATAAAACAGAATAACACAGAATTTACCCAGCTTCGGCAAAACCCTGCCTACGTGCTGCCCCCAAGGTTTCTACTAGAAATTAGATAGTCCCTCGCTTACACACGTAAACTCGCTATACCCGCTATTGACTAATCTAACTCTACGCTCAAAACCCTGACCACAACTCAACCACCGAGTTGCGAATTCCCAAACTACACACCGTAGTTTGTCCCCTAGTCACACGACTAGAAAATTAAAAACGGTTTAAAAGAAAAATACAATTTAAAAACAATTCAAAATTAAAATAATCCTAATTTAAAATAAAACCCTTATTATATTTTAAAACCCCTTTTTAACATAAACAAGGCCGGCCCCCTTCACTATCTGTTAGCCCGTTCCTTTATCTCCTTGTGAAAAATGGCGGCCGTTCTTCTCTTTCGTTCCTCTCAGTTCTGAATTTAGGGCTTCGTCCCTGATTTCCAAATTAGGGTTTGTTCAAATTGAAGTCGCCGCTTGATACAGATAGTTGTAGGCTTCGTTTCTCTTCTATTAGCTCACAGCTCTTCGATTTGGATCGAATTCGTATGTGATTTTCTGGTATGTGTTTTATTCCTTTTGCTCTGCTGATTTTGGCTTTCTCGAACTCGATGCTTTATGCCGATGATGATTTTGGGTATTTATAGGATTCGAAATCCTATTTTTGCGTTCGTATTTTTGTGTTTGAATTTGTCTACTGATTTGCTTTGGCCATTCGATTATACTTGGATGATTGAGATAAAATCTGACTAATTCAATTTCGTATAAATTGATATTGCTTGGCACTCACGGTTTCGATTTGTGACTTGTATACTACGGCTTTGACCATTTCAACTTTGATTTCGACACAGCTTTGATTTGTGAATTCATGTGTTTGCTTCGGCCCTGTGAATTCATTGTACTTAGTTGTGATGTTACACTTGTCTTCATATGCCCTTGACTTTAATGTGCATTGCATTGATGATTTTGGCCTTGACCACCTTGGTCTTGAACATTGCTGTGTCCATATGGTATTCAGTACCGTGGCATTGCATATTGATGTTTCTGTTTGCATTTGAGTTTGTAGCTTGGTGTCATGTTTGCTGGACTTGTTGTTGGCATGTGCATTGTGTTTATTTGTGTCCACTGATGCTTTGAGTCTGCAACTTGTAGCTGGACTTGTTTCACTTTTTCTTTGATCTTTTGTTCATGCTGTTGCACTTGGTGTTTTGGTTTGAGCTTGCAGTTAAGAACATTTGCATCTGGTTCTGTTTGCTTTGACTTCACTTGTTTGAGTCTGATATCTTGATTGATGCTGTACATATTGCTGTTATGCAGTAATCGAGTTTCACTTGCATTGCCGAGTTATTCTGATGCATCCACTTCATTCATTTGTATCAGTTGTTCAGTTTGCACTTGTTCATCTTGTAGTTTGCTTTGGTCTTGAGCATTGCCATGCCATTGAGCATTGTTGTAGTGTGTTACCATATTGATGCCTCTGATCATTTGACTGCACATGTTTCAGTGACATTGTGTTCATTTGAGTTGTCTCCACCTTCTGGTATGCTGCAGCTTGGTCTTTGTTGCATCTTTGTGTTGCTGTACTTCATGTTGTATTCATGCAGCTTGTTTTCAATATATACTTGTATGTTGCAGTCCATGTTCTTCACTGTTAGTCGAGCTTGAGTACATGTATTCTTGGCTCACTGATGCATTGTAACTTGAGTTTCACTCACTTGAGTGTTTGTTGCAGTATCTTGTGGTTGCTATGCCTTGTTTACCATGTTGTTGCATTGTATTGTTTGTCTCTATGCTTGATGTCTACATGCATGTGGTCTTGCTGCAGTTTGGTCTCATATTCATTCTTTGATCATGTTGGCTATTTGGTCGAGTTCATTTGAGTCAGTGGAGTTGTTTCATTGTATATATCACTGGTTCATTCCATTGTTTCATGCATGTGACATTGGTGCATTGTCGTGAGTAGTTTGTAGTTGCTTCTGTGCCTTCGGTCATGTTGCCTTGTGTTGAATCTAGTTTCAATGTTATTGCACGTGAGTTGAACCCGGTTTTTCATTTGGGTTTGACTTGTGCTCGCCTGTCCCTGTAAATCAATCAAGTGTATATATCGACGTGCACGACCTTGTGGCATATACAGTAATACACTGTGTATGTCACAAGTTGTTCGTGTATGATGAATTCAAATTTAAATTATGATGAACAACCCAAATAACTGAGGCAAATCATATATTCAAAAATTATCTTCTATTTTTGAATTGCAAAAATATTTCTTTTTCAATTTTACTGCGTTAGTTTATATTTTTGCAGATTGCTCAGATGCTGGATTCAAACTGGAATGAAGTTGAAGATAAATACGAGTGTGAGTGATATGTAGTGAGGTTATTAATGTAAACTGAATTGTGATGTAATTGTGATGTAATCAAAAATGTATATGTATAGTGAGAGCTTGAATTTGTACTATCAAAATTGTAATAAATATTTGTTTGAATAAAATATTCGTTTGAATTCAAATTTCGTGTTATTTATTTATTCTGCAAATATTTATTTAATCTGTGAAAAATAAAATAGTATATTATCAAATACATTTAAACGAATGTATATATGTTTATTATCATCAAACAAAAATCATATAAGCGCATATTCAACAATCTCCCCCTTTTGATGATAACAAACATATATTTAAGATTTTGAATATGTTAAATGTATTTGATCATTGATATATTCTAATTGCTCCCCCTATTTAAATGCTTCATCTCTATATGATGCTCCCCCTACATATATGCATACAAATAAAAATATGCAAATGATCCTAGATGCAAATAGAAAAATTATTTGACCTTTGCTTGATTTTATTTGACAAAATCTTAACTTTTCTCTCCCCCTTTTGTTATCAGCAAAAGAATAATAGTGTTAGAGAAAATAGAGATAAAGTAAATGATATCAATCCAACATTAAAACTCAATTGAATATAAATATTAAATTTCAATAAAAATCAAACAAAAATCATAAATATTTTGTTAGGCGCATATTCCACTTTTAGAATGATGGAAATGATGTCATCATATAAAACCATACAGTTGTGTCTATTTGTGGTATATTTATATCAGGAATTTGAATATCTACTAACCATGCATAACCGTTAGGACTTTTAAATGAGATTAGTAGTATTCCAATTTTATTTTTAAAAAAAAATGAATTCAAGTATCTTCTAACCACGCATAACCGTGAGGACTTTTAAATGGGATTAGAATCAACTTGTTTATTTTAAGAAAAAAAATCAACTTTTGATATGCGTTCCATACATGCATAACCATAAGGACTTTTAAATGAGCATGGAAGCACATAACAAATTCCAAGTAATTCACCCATGCATAACCGTGAGGACTTTTAAATGAGAGTGAATACTTTGGTATTTATTTATTTTATTTATTTTATTTTATTTTTTATTTTATTTTTTTATTTTTTTTTTAAAAAAATGTGAAAATGAAAAAACGAACGATTCCTGTTTAAAGTACCACATATCGACAAACTATATAGAATTTTGATGAGTGATGGTTGATAGAAATATGATAGGTATAGAGATGGTCATGGAATTTTTACCAACAAAAAGTTTTATAACTCTTGTTTAAATTTCTAAAGAAATTTTCTAATTATACTTTCTCGAGTTATAATATATAATCAATATCAACACTCATCACTTTTTCAATCACTATTTTTCTTTTCGATAATCATTTGGGAGTCAGATTAGTCATAATAGTCATTTAAAATCAAATTCAAAAATAATTATGAAATTAATTTTTCAAAAATGAATAATCTGAAAATATGGTCAAAAATGATTTTCTCCAGGGGGTTTTTAAAAGAAAATTTTCTGCTATTTGAAAATTATTTGAAATGAAAAATATGCAGATATTTTCTTTGAAAAACGATGCAGTTACTAAATGTCTCAAAAAATCACGTTTCACTAGTAATTTTTCTATCAACTAGATTACCAGTGTAATCTGCATCTGAATTTCTCTTTCACTCAAAAATTATCATCAATTGAATTTTATAGACCAAAATATGAAGTGTGCATCAAAAATTTCAAACTCAATTTTTTCAGCAATTTAAATGACATTCTTTTGAATTTGAAATGAAGCCGTGTAAATAATTGAAAACCGTGAATATAGAGTCAGTCATATTATAACCAATTGTAATATCCAACAAAACACTATTTTTAATCCAAAATGATATATATGAAGTAATTCAAAGAATTTAGAGATTTTTATAGTGTTTTTGGCATAAGAATATAATTGGCTTAACTATTTTGAATAAATCAGAATCAAAAATCATCATCTTTTTATCAATCTCAATACTGGCTGAATTAATTCAAAATACGGTGCAGATTATCACATTTAATATATCGTTTAAAACATACCATACCTGTTTTACCTTTACGATATTTTTCGTTGTTGTCTGTTGTGATTCTGTCACCTTTATACTAGGCTAAGGAACTTAGCTTTGTCGCCCGTTGTGTTTCTGGAACAGCCAAAATCCAGAGAACACTATTGTTGTTCCTTAGCCTGCCACCACACCTACACGGAAAAGGATTTATGTGACCTATTTGTTTTTATAGGTCCATGGTTGTTAGTGGCAGAAAATTTTGAAAAATAATTTTGTGTAGACCCAAAACTATTTATAATTGTTCCCTTTGGCACCCAAATTTGTTTAACTTTGAGAGATTTTATATTTGTGCCTTTTGGAACCCAAATCGGTATAGTTTTCACATGTTTGGGTCTATACCAACAATTATTGTGATCGTGTCTAAATTTTCTACAAATCGTGCACATTGAATTTTCTTGATTAATCTTGTTTTCAACAATTTTCGAACTATTATATCCAAGTCCTTGTTTAACCGTATTAACAGTTTGCTTTCCTAATAGCATATTCAACAATTTTTCACTTTTTGAAAATTTATCTAAAGTCGTTGACAATTGTTGGACTTGTGATTTGAGAGATTCATTTTCGTTTAACAACTGTGTGCACTTTTTAATAGAATTCTCTCTCCTAGTATTTTCATTCTCCTTTAAAATCAAAATTTCATTTTCAAGCGATTTTATTTTAATTTCTGATTTTTAATTTCTTCATCAAATGTTGGACACTTATCACACTTAGGGATCCTACTTTTATAGGTTTTAACTAATTGATCAAGTTGTTTATTACATTCTATCAAAGTATCTTTTTGAGATTCAAGTTTGGCGTATTTTTCCCTAAGTCGTTCAAAACAACCGTTTACTTCATGAAAATATATAAGCAACTCAGAATGGGTAAGTTTTGATACCTTACTTGGCTCGTCATCGTCACTGTCAGTTGTATCACCTCGAAGACACAATTCTGCCTTTTCGCTTTCACTGCCAGGGCTTTGATCATTCTCGTCTATTTCATCCCAAGTGGCTGCAAAACTTTTCTTTTTCTGTTTCTTTCCATGGCTGGATTTAATTTGTGGACAATCGGGCTTGATATGGCCGGGTTTGTTGCAATTATAACAAATAAACTTTTGTTCTTCTGAATAGTCTAGTGCTTTGGCTATTCTGCTTTTTGCTTTTTGATTTCGAGCTGAATTTCCATGTTTTTTATTCCATTTTTTTAATTTCCTTATTAACAGCTCCAATTCTGCTGCTCCATCATCTTCATCGTTATCATCATCACTTTCGGTTGTTCCTTTGAGAGATATTGATTTCTTTTGAGTGTCACCTCCTTCACGCTCTTCTTTGAATTTCATTTCTAGCTCATAAGTGGTGAGATTTCCGATGAGTTCTTCAACTTTAAGTTGTTTTAAATCTTTCGATTCTTGTATGGCAGTTACTTTTGCTTCAAAGCTTCGTGGAAGGACTCTGAGGATTTTCCGGACTATTTCTAATTCGGTGTATGTTTTTCCTAGAGCTTTTGATTTGTATACGATATTGGAGAGTCGTCCGTACATCTCTTTGACATTTTCTTCCTTCGCCATTTTGAAGTTCTCGTATTCGCTGCTTAGCATTGCAAGGCGAGATTCTTTGACTTGAGATGTTCCTTCGTGAGTCACTTCTAGTATGTGCCATATTTCCTGCGCAGTTAGACAATGTGAGACAGATTAAATTCAAATTGATCCAATGAACAGATAATAGAATTCATAGCTTTGGCATTAGTATTTTGTAATTTATTTTCTAGTTCTGTCCATTGTTCCTTTGGTTTCTCTATTTCTTGATTATCTACAGTTATAGTTGGTATTCTATAACCTGTCTCAACAATATTCCAAGCGTCAATGGTTTTCAGAAAAATTTGCATTCTATTTTTCCAGTAAGCATATTCACCATTGAACATTGGTGGTCTAACTATCGACTGACCCTCTGCAAAAGCATTATTAAAAGAAGCCATTTTAAAAATTCAAATTTTTAAAACAAAAACCGATTTTTTTTTTTTGAAACACGAATTTTTAAAACAAAAATTGATTTTTGAAACAAAAATTGATTTTTGAAACAAAAATTGATTTTTGGAACACGAATTTTTAAACGAAAATTGGTTTTTGTAAAATCAAAATTTTTAAAACAAAAACGGCTTTTGTTCCTAGCTCTGATACCACTTGTAGGATCGATTTCACCCTAGAGGGGGGGTGAATAGGGTGATAGTGTAAATTATAAAAATTAATCGCGGAAGCTTATCAATTAATTTAAATTCAGATCACAGAATAGCAGCACAGATGTCGCAGAATATAAATAACAGAATAAAACAGAACAACACAGAATTTACCCAGCTTCGGCAAAACCCTGCCTACGTGCTGCCCCCAAGGTTTCTACTAGAAATTAGATAGTCCCTCGCTTACACACGTAAACTCGCTATACCCGCTATTGACTAATCTAACTCTACGCTCAAAACCCTGACCACAACTCAACCACCGAGTTGCGAATTCCCAAACTACACACCGTAGTTTGTCCCCTAGTCACACGACTAGAAAATTAAAAACGGTTTAAAAGAAAAATACAATTTAAAAACAATTCAAAATTAAAATAACCCTAATTTAAAATAAAACCCTTATTATATTTTAAAACCCCTTTTTAACATAAACAAGGCCGGCCCCCTTCACTATCTGTTAGCCCGTTCCTTTATCTCCTTGTGAAAAATGGCGGTCGTTCTTCTCTTTCGTTCCTCTCAGTTCTGAATTTAGGGCTTCGTCCCTGATTTCCAAATTAGGGTTTGTTCAAATTGAAGTCGCCGCTTGATACAGATAGTTGTAGGCTTTGTTTCTCTTCTATTAGCTCATGGCTCTTCGATTTGGATCGAATTCATATGTGATTTTCTGGTATGTGTTTTATTCCTTTTGCTCTGCTGATTTTGGCTTTCTCGAACTCGATGCTTTATGCCGATGATGATTTTGGGTATTTATAGGATTCGAAATCCTATTTTTGCGTTCGTATTTTCGTGTTTGAATTTGTCTACTGATTTGCTTTGGCCATTCGATTATACTTGGATGATTGAGATAAAATCTGACTAATTCAATTTCGTATAAATTGATATTGCTTGGCACTCACGGTTTCGATTTGTGACTTGTATACTACGGCTCTGACCATTTCAACTTTGATTTCGACACGGCTTTGATTTGTGAATTCATGTGTTTGCTTCGGCCCTGTGAATTCATTGTACTTAGTTGTGATGTTACACTTGTCTTCATATGCCCTTGACTTTGATGTGCATTGCATTGATAATTTTGGCCTTGACCACCTTGGTCTTGAACATTGTTGTGTCCATATGGTATTCAGTACTGTGGCATTGCATATTGATGTTTCTGTTTGCATTTGAGTTTGTAGCTTGGTGTCATGTTTGCTGGACTTGTTGTTGGCATGTGCATTGTGTTTATTTGTGTCCACTGATGCTTTGAGTCTGCAACTTGTAGCTGGACTTGTTTCACTTTTTCTTTGATCTTTTGTTCATGCTGTTGCACTTGGTGTTTTGGTTTGAACTTGCAGTTAAGAACATTTGCATCTGGTTCTGTTTGCTTTGACTTCACTTGTTTGAGTCTGATATCTTGATTGATGCTGTACATATTGCTGTTATGCAGTAATCGAGTTTCACTTGCATTGCCGAGTTATTCTGATGCATCCACTTCATTCATTTGTATCAGTTGTTCAGTTTGCACTTGTTCATCTTGTAGTTTGCTTTGGTCTTGAGCATTGCCATGCCATTGAGCATTGTTGTAGTGTGTTACCATATTGATGCCTCTGATCATTTGACTGCACATGTTTCAGTGACATTGTGTTCATTTGAGTTGTCTCCACCTTCTGGTATGCTGCAGCTTGGTCTTTGTTGCATCTTTGTGTTGCTGTACTTCATGTTGTATTCATGCAGCTTGTTTTCAATATATACTTGTATGTTGCAGTCCATGGTCTTCACTGTTAGTCGAGCTTGAGTACATGTATTCTTGGCTCACTGATGCATTGTAACTTGAGTTTCACTCACTTGAGTGTTTGTTGCAGTATCTTGTGGTTGCTATGCCTTGTTTACCATGTTGTTGCATTGTATTGTTTGTCTCTATGCTTGATGTCTACATGCATGTGGTCTTGCTGCAGTTTGGTCTCATATTCATTCTTTGATCATGTTGGCTATTTGGTCGAGTTCATTTGAGTCAGTGGAGTTGTTTCATTGTATATATCACTGGTTCATTCCATTGTTTCATGCATGTGACATTGGTGCATTGTCGTGAGTAGTTTGTAGTTGCTTCTGTGCCTTCAGTCATGTTGCCTTGTGTTGAATCCAGTTTCAATGTTATTGCACGTGAGTTGAACCCGGTTTTTCATTTGGGTTTGACCTGTGCTCGCCTGTCCCTGTAAATCAATCAAGTGTATATATCGGCGTGCACGACCTTGTGGCATATACAGTAATACACTGTGTATGTCACAAGTTGTTCGTGTATGATGAATTCAAATTTAAATTATGACGAACAACCCAAATAACTGAGGCAAATCATATATTCAAAAATTATCTTCTATTTTTGAATTGCAAAAATATTTCTTTTTCAATTTTACTGCGTTAGTTTATATTTTTGCAGATTGCTCAGATGCTGGATTCAAACTGGAATGAAGTTGAAGATAAATACGAGTGTGAGTGATATGTAGTGAGGTTATTAATGTAAACTGAATTGTGATGTAATTGTGATGTAATCAAAAATGTATATGTATAGTGAGAGCTTGAATTTGTACTATCAAAATTGTAATAAATATTTGTTTGAATAAAATATTCGTTTGAATTCAAATTCCGTGTTATTTATTTTATTCTGCAAATATTTATTTAATCTGTGAAAAATAAAATAGTATATTATCAAATACATTTAAACGAATGTATATATGTTTATTATCATCAAACAAAAATCATATAAGCGCATATTCAACAGACTTATGAAGCAAAATTTTGGAATATTCGCTTATGTATGCATTAAAAGGCTAAATTGCTTGCTTTAAAATCCAAACAAGGTATGTTTTTACTTGAAAGAGTAATCTATTGAGGAATTTATGCCATATGGCAATATTTTGATATATGAATTATTTCCAACTATGTTTGGTCTGTGTATATCTATTTTTATTATATTGTGATTTTTCGGAGTCTTCCCGTACAAAGTTGACTTTGACGAAATTTTCTATATATTTCGAGAGTTAGAAAATTATTTTATGAATTTATCATATGTGGAAATAAAAAAATCGTGAATCTATTTGAATGATAGAATACAATAAAAGAAGTTTGTGTGAGCCACATAGAGGATTATATTGGGTAAGTTTTAGAAAATTGTAGAATATGAAAAAAGTCAAGGTATGAGTTCTTTGACATCTCCCTATAAGGAATTGCGAGGACGCAATTCATTTAAGGAGGGGAGTCTGTAACAACCTAGTTTAGAGGTAAATAGTAATAATTATTTATTTAATTAAAATTAGGTTTTTATTTAAATAAATTGAGTTGAACTAATAAATTCCTTTCGAATAATTTATTGAAATTGAATAAAACGTTTCAATTAAATATAAAATAAAATAAACAAATATTGAAATGAATGAGATTGGGTAATTATTGAAATATAAAATTTGTAGAATGAATTGTAAATTAATTTGGATTAGATTGGAATAAATTAACAACAAAAAATTGTTGAAAATAAAAGAAGAGAAAATTTATTTGATTCAAAACTAGAGCCAAATTCAAGGCCATGGTCCGTTTAATTTTCTTCCTTCCTCTAGAAAATTCCTCTCCCTTATCCAAAAATCAAACCTAAATATTTCTTTTCACTTAACAGCTTTTTCCCTGGTTATCTCATATCAAAATCACGGTTCAAGAAAACTAAACAAATCAAATCAAATCAACATAGTCACCTTCGAGCCTAGCATCAGTGTCATGGTCGATGTAAGGGGGAGAGACAACTTGGAACTTAGTATGTAATTAGTGATGCACTTGAGTATGTTATCGATTGCGGCCTATCTCTGTCGACATGGAGGCGCATGAATCTATGCGTGATGGCCAATTGTGAGTGACTTGGAGATGCAACGCAAGTTCTTGGGCGGTGGAGCAGCAAGGTAAAGATTGGCGTAAGCAGTGGTGAAGGCAGAATATGGATGTTTGTTTCATTGGTTGAGGCAGTAACGTTTTTCTTGGAATTTTAGTGAGTTAACTGTATAACTTGCAACTATTTCTTTATCTCATTATTTATATAATTATTCCAAATTATTTCTTAAATTGTTGGTTGAATGAATTGCTTGATTTATTAGGTAGGATGAAATTGAGTGAAGTGGATGTTATTGATTGTATTGGAGTGACATATCCTTGAAGGTTTGATTGTTTGTGGGGATTGATAGTTATTTAGAAATTAGTTTTGTTATTAGTTGATGTTGAGTTGGTTATTTGTTAGTTGGAAATATTAATTTACATATGAAACTTTGTCCATTTGTGTATTAAACCGAATATTACTTTAGTTGTCAATGGGTGTATTTTATGAACGACCGGAGTTCGATGGAACTCGACTTAGGTTACATGATCTATTTATAGTGATGTCTGGTTGATTAGTTGTGGAATAATTTTACTCCATAACTTATAAATTTACATATTCATTTATTTATTTATTTTCCTGTCTAAATAGAGAAATTTGGAAAGTTGGGAAAAATCTAATTTGAATTATAAATTTGCGATATAATTTCCGAAATTATAAATAGAGTAATTTCCGCAAAGTCTAAATAGAGTAATTTCTGAAAAATTTGCAATAATTTGAATTATAAATATAAATATAACTTTCTTTTGGTTATAAAACTCTTTATAAAAAAGTCAATACCATAATACATTATAAGTTGTGAACCTATTCTGCTTCCGCATGGACTTTTCTGCTAGCTCTTTTTGTTGTAGCTTTTGTATAGTCCTTTTGTTTGCTACTCTAATATGTATATTCTTTTGACTCGTGTTTGTATTGTGGTCGTCATACCACATATGTGATGTATCACTTTGTATACTCTATGATGTATCTATATATGTATATATATGTGATGATCTACTATTTTGTGATGTGTTTTGCATTCGAGTTGTTGTATTTTATTCCGATAGATCCTATAGCCAGCTATGGCTTTGTATTAAGTATTTATTGGATATGTCGATCCACTTGAGATAGGGAAAAAAAGGGCATTTGTCGACGTATTCAATAGATATTTAAGACAATGCTATAGATGGTCGCTCCTATCCAGCCCTATTCTGTGCATTAGCAGACAGTATTACTCAGTAATACTCTTTGTTAATGTGGGTCTCAGGGTGGGGCGTCACACCGGTTTTTCAAAGCTTATTTTCAAGGTAAATTATTTTCTATAAAGTGCACGTTTTTGCACTATTCGAGTTCCGAATGGACTCTCTTCTGCTAGCTCTTTTTGTTATAACTTTTTGTGTAGTCCTTTTTGGTTTGCTACTCTGATATGTATATTCTTTTGACTTGTTTGTATTTTGTGGGTGCTATACCACTTGACATGTATCATTTTGTATACTCTGTGATGTATATGTATATGTATATGTATATGTATATGTATATGTATATGTATATGTATATGTATATGTATATATATATGTGATGATCTAATGTTCTGTGATGTGTTTTGCATTCAAGTTGTTGTATTTTGTTCTGATACATCCTATAGTCACCTATGGCTTTGTATTAAGTATTTGTTGGATATGTCGATCCACTTGAGAAAAAAAATGGCATTTGTCGACGTATTCAATAGATATTTAAGACAAGGGTATAGATGGTCGCTCAAATCCAGCCCTATTCTCTGCATTAGCAGATAGTATTACCTAGTAATACTCTTTGTTAATGTAGGTCTCGGGGTGGGGCATCACAGTGCTAAGTCCAAATGTACCTAATCTGAAACACCTCGGTCTTGGTTTAAAGGAAAATATTATAAATTGCTATTTTAAGAAATGTATTATTAAGATAATAATATTGTTTTAATGATTTTTAGTATATAGGTTACTTAAATATATTTTTAAAGAGTTTTTCAATCTAAGAAAAATATAGAATTCTTTTTATAAATTATATATAAGATTCGGGATATGTTCTAAATAAATAAAATCTCATGAATTCAAATATGGTATAATTAAAAAGGGAATTATTTTGCTTTAAGTTAATTTGAAAATAAAATGATGAAGATTTTGAATTGTATTCTATGCTTTGAAAAAGCATAATTTATTCTATAAATTATAAAAAAATTGGAATATAATTTAACTATAGTAGATTATTAAATAAATATAAAGCGATATTTAATGATTTTCAATAGAGCTATTTGAGATTTGGAATATATATCGTGAAGGTTTGAATTGTAAATTACAGTTTGAAATGAAAAGAATTATTTTGGTGATTTATAGATATAATTCAAAGTATTATTTGGTTATAGAAAATTGTGAAATAGTTTCTATAAATATTTTGATTTATTAAGTGATTTGGAAGTCTGGGAAAATGTGAACAAGGATTTAGAAGTGAATTATTGTATTTGAAACTTATATTAGGATTAAGTATATAAAGTGAATATATTATTTAATATATATAATTAGTATCTATTTCTAAGTATTTATTTTTGGGATCTGTATGATACTGGATATCATTTGGATGATTCGATGTGCTATCTCACATTATCCATTGATTATATGATTATATGATATTGTATTAGGGCATTGCTATGTGTTTGCCCGATTCACTTGATATTTTCATTTTCTACGATGATGTTTTATTGTATGGATGATCCACCCATTGAATATAGTACTCTTGATTTACGTTGAATTTTTTATATGAGTGTTGCATTTTATATTGGGTTTTGTGATGTTTTATGTTATATGATATTTGAGTTTGCATGAGATAACGTTATTATGTTATAGTATATACTAAATACCATAGGTTCATTAACATTAGATTTATATATAGTCTGACCCGTTTATTATTTATACAATACCCAGGTCAGTCTGAGACATTTGAGGTACAGGGACGGCATGACCAACTTGTGTTTTACTAGGTTTAGTGGAGTACGATATTAGGATTGTATATGATATCAGATTTATTGTATGTATACATAATTGACATTGAGTTGTATTGTATTCTTATAACATTAGTGTATTTTACATATTATATATTATCGTAGTGACTGACTTTGTGTTCTCTGTTATTTTACTGTATACTATGCACAGACATGTCCATTGCTTTGTATCAATACTGTGTATGTATAGATTAGTTATTTATCATGTGTTTTTAAAACGTACCAGCGTTAGTCCAAGGGAATATTCATGTTTTACCCCATATAGCCTTATTCTCCGTATTATATGACAATATTACTCTGTAATATTTTTGGATAGTATGGGTGTAGAGATGGGGTGTTACACGGATTGATGATAATTTACTAAGAGTCTGACCTGAGAAAATTTGCTATTTGCTTGGAGTTAGGCCCTGGTTCGCTTGGAATCACTGAATTTGAAGTGCTGGGTTGGTGCCGAATAGTGATTGGAGTCATGTTGGTATTTTCTTGGATAAAATCTTGGTTTTACCGAGTTTGACCTTGGGCCAGAATTTCATCCGTTTGCTTCGGGTCAAATGGGTGATTACCCGAGTTCAACTTTGGGTCGGAACATATAGAATCTGCTTCGAGTCATATAAGTGATTACCTTATGTCCAACTTCGGGTCGGCCTTGAAGGGAGTTTTTAGACAAACTTTTCGATGATTTTTGATGGTTTTTGTTGACTACCACAAGTGACTTGACGATGGAGGTTCTATAATGGTAAATGATGACTTTGATGAAGGATAGCTATACTTCGAGATGGCATAATAAGTGGCATAGGGTGGTCGTCACATAAACCATTGTACTGTAGCTGCCAAATCAGGCATTTGGAAGTTGGATCGCTGAGAGAAGTCGTAACTACCCTGGAAGCCTAATCCGACAACCAATCCTAATTCGCATCATATCACCTTGGTTCTCCAGCCTTTGGGAGTACCTTTTGAGTAGCATTCCCTTATCTATTCCTTAGCTACAATTCAGTAGCTACCGCTTGATCCTCTATGCCCCGATTAGTCACAGGCCGTAAGATAAATGGATAGAATGCACTCTTCTTAAGTTGAGTTTCGAATCCAGAATGCTGGGGCACAATGCTGCGGCACGGGTTGGGGTGCTTAGCACCCAAAAAAATTTATAGCTCTTTTGTTTATGTGGTAAGAAGGAGGGACCAGATACAATCCCTTTTTATGCGATAGGTTGGATATGACATGACCGATCGGTTAGATATCGATCAGTTAGACAGCGATTGGTTAGATATCGATCGATTTTGATATTTTTAGGTTGAGGGATTGGTTAGCAGTACATGGAGTGGACCGATCAGTTGAAGTGTGAAGCGATCAGTAGTGAATGTAGGGATAGGCTACAAGTGATCGGTGGAAGGGATCAGTTCTTGATCACAAGAATGAGGTATCAGGTATGATCCATTTTTGAGTGCGAAAGGGATCAGCTAGAACATATGGGAGTGAGGGAATGGAGAGAAAAGGTTTGGTTGTGGAGTGAGGCAAACATATCAGTCGAATGATACTGGTGGAGGGACTAGTCATGATGGAATATGGAGGGATTGGTCGTTTTGGAGTCTGAAACTTGTCAAGGCTTGACTATTTAGGAGAAGGATCGGGTACGATCCCTTTTCTTATGAGGGATTTAACTATTTTTGGGCTTCGTTAAGAACTAGTGTACATGAGTGAATCTGATCCCTTCATATAGATATGAACACATGAACAACTCCAAACAAGAACACTAGCATCATTATTTCCTTCAACTCTGCGAGAAGTTGATTTAATTCCTCTAACCATGGCTATCAGTTGCTTTTAGATTTCCTTCAAATCTAAGTAGAATAGGAAGTTTTTTGGAGATGAATCTGGATCTCTTCCTCGGACTTATGCAATCCAACAATAGAATAGGGATCCAAATAAGCTGAGAATCAAGTTTCTCGGTGGAAGCACCAGAATGCTTGCACCAAAAATTGGAAAAAACACGCAATAGTGATTTTGTAGAGGAATAAATGAAGAATATTAAATGTAAACAGAGAGAATATAGCAGTAAAGCAATAAGAAATAAGCAAATAATAGAGACATGATAGTATATAGCGGTTCAGCGTTACGTCTACTTTGAAGAGATAACTTTATTGATCACTTTGTAAACTGAGTACAATAGGGATTGGATAAAAATTATTAGTGAAAAAAGAGTAAAAAACAAAAAGTAGCCTAAAAGATCTCGAAATTGAACAATCACGTTTGTATAATAGGGGAAGACGGTGAAGTATCTGTCTGAAAATTCGGCAAAAGGCTCTCCAATACATGGAGGCCCATATGAGGAATCACATTGCCTAAATCCCAAGGAATAGGGGTTGGGGCCAATCACTATTTTAGTGGATTTAGGGGATGCTATCCCTATGAGGGGTTCTTTATATTGAAATACACCTGTACTCCAAGTTTCATGCCAATTGGATATTTATGTGTTGAGTTATTGATCGATCTCTCTTGCAATGTGTTTTATTGTCTAATTTAGGCCGATCCCTCTAGAAGGAAGAGGGTCGATCCCTCTTACTTCTTCATCTTGGGGTGCGATCCGTAGGGTCCCTCTTCTTGTTCCTAAAGTTTCAAGTGTATTGGACTTCTGGTTTTTGAGATATCGATCATTTTTCGTTGAATTGGATTGTTGGTCTAGATACGATACGATCCCTTTGATGCGATCCATTTTATACGACCCATTTCTTACGTGAAATAATTTGCCTATAACTTGAGCATGCAAATTCCAAACGACTTGAGATTTGAAATGTAGCCTCACGGGTCTTTTCTTGTCACTCTATATCGATCTTCCCCAATTTGGGACAAAAATTGAGGATCTATACCGATCCCCTTGGGCAAGGGATAGACACTGATCTCCTACTTGGGAGAGGTACTAATCCATACTTAGAATATCCTGGAGAGTCTATCTCTTGGTCTCGGTTGATCTTCATTTTATATCATTGCCTGTGCTTGATCTTCGAGCCTAATAATCATCTCTTTAGGCTACCTTCCTCGATGATCGTCCAATTTAACTTATCTAGTCAGTCTGAATATAGACGGGTCGAAAGGCTGGATAACACTTCTCTTAAAAATTTGTAACACTTTCTTAATGAGTTCATCTCAAACCCGCTTGGCCAAGAATAAATAAATAAGAAATAAATGACGTACGTTCATTCTATTTTCTCATTTATATTTCAGCAGAAACGTAAAAATACACGTCTTCTATTTCAAAAATCCTAGAATCAATTTTCCTCAAAAGTTGAAATCGAAGGGAAATTTACTAATAGTTAAAGAAATAGAGACAAGGTAATCTCTTCCCCCTTATGTTGCATCCTTGGATTATTTCATTTTAGATTTTTTATCTTTGGTTTAATCTTATTTTGCAACTTTATGGAAATCAAAATAGGTTTTATAGCTGAAAGGCTAGCCTAGGAGAATCCAAGGTTATAACATCAATTTGAGTTCACTTGGTGAGTTTATCTCACACATCTTGTCCAAATTGGACGCATGTTGCTATTCTATGAAATTGCTTGGATCTATAGTGATATGATCTCAATATGGTGTTTAATCTCTTGTCAATTTGAATTTGATTCTCTGTTTGTTGAAAATCCGCATTATAAATCATGATTTGCATTCAATTCTACATATTTGCATGCTTGTTTAAATGCCAATACCCCGGACCTCAAGTAGAACAATGGCGAAGAAACGAGCGACAACGGACCTCCGGAGCGCCATTAGAGTATCCTGGAAATTAGTCCATATGTGGCCACCGGTGGACCGGTCCCACCAGATTGGTGGGCCGGTAGTGACCTAGGATTAGTCCCAGGTCAAGCCATTTTGCTCTTCGGTTGCACCCGTTCGCCCCTCCGTTCACTCATGTGATCGCTTATTTCGATGTTGTATTCTATGCCCATTTCAATGCTATTTCCAAATTTTAAGTTATGAATTTGTAAATTAATCTTAGAGTTTATTATAACATAAAATAGTTTTATGAGTCCATGAATAACACACAATTTCCGTCGCACATTTTAAACTAGAGTTTTCAAAAGGATGATTTCTAAATTGAATCGCTATATCGAAATCTTTCCAAGTATAAATATATTTTCTATAAAGAATATTTGGAAATATAATATGTATATACTATATTTCTATATGTAATAACAATGGTTTAATGCTGATTTGGAACAATGGTTTAAAATTGAACTTATATGTATATATATTAGCAATATATGTATGTATGTATATGTATATGTATATGTATATGTATATGTATCCATGCTTACAAAACTTTACTTTACAAGATATTTTTAAAGAAAAATATTTCTATGAACATTATCAACTGAATGAGAAGGTGATTTAAATGGTTTAATAAAACGGGTTGTATGGAATGCTCGCATTTGTTTTATCGGTTAATTACTGGACTTGTTCGATTGAACCATTTATACACACAAGTGGAGTTTATTAGCTTATAGTAAATGTTTAGGTAAACCAATGTGGTGACACATGGTCGCTACTTATTTGGTTGCTATTTGGGAGTACATGAAAATTATATCGATGAGTTTATGACTCGGCCTTGGGGTTCTATAGGTCTTGCACCTACCTTGGAGTTTCTATAGGTCTTATACCTATCATGGAGTTTTATAGGATTTGTTCCTATCTTGGAGTTTACAGCTCTCGCACTTATCTTGGAGTTTCATAGGCTCTCATCTATCTTGGAGTTATTATAGGAATTATACTCATATTGGAGTTTATAGAATATACGTCTATCTTGGAGCTACATGCACCAATCTTGGAGTTTAGTGCCTTTCTCCCTCTTACAAGATTTCTAGATTTATATTTGTGATTTCTGGATTCGATATTATTTGTGTTATCACCAAAAATTTTTGGCGATTTTTCTTATGGAAGCTGTCTTGAGTTTTGATATTTGGTGATTTAATTCTTGAAGTTTTAAAGTATGCTTGATATTTGCCGATACATGACTTGATGACTATATTTGAGATCGAGTTCACTTTATCTATCATTTATCTTGCCAACTCATCTATTTTAGGCTAGACTGACCCGTTTATTATTTTATAATACTCGGGTCAGATCGAGATATTCCAGGTGCTTCAGTCTGAGAGATCTAGAAGGGATTCCGCTCCAAATATTTAGTTATCATTCTTTATCTTTTATGTGTGTGCATATTAATGTAGTGTTGTATCTTATATGGAGTTTAGACTCATTCTAATGTACATATATGTATCTATGGGATGTAGTACTTGTATATTTTGTGGTTCGTAGTGACCATTAGTTTTTACTTGACTTATATACCTATTTGATTTGATCAGCTTGTATCTATTTGTATTTCGCTGTGTATATTATGTGATCTGGGATCTTTGATTTGTATTTATCATGTATTGTTCTAGATTATTATTTTAGCCACTGTAGTTTTGTTTTAAGCCTGATTGCATACGTCGAACAACTTGTGATAGAAAAAAATATAGTATATTAATCGACTTATTGATGCTTACTTAAAGTAAAATTAATGGATGGTCACTCCTAACCAGCCATATTCTCTATACTAGCAGACGATATTACTTTGTAATATCCTTTGTTAGTGTGGGTCTCAGGGTAGGACATCATGGCTTAGTATCGAAGCTGAGTTTAGAACAAAATATGATATTACAGAAACAAATATTAGCTTAGGTGAGTCTTAGAGATCGTCTATTAGGGATTCTTAGGATAGATAGTAGGAATATTTTCCTCTAGAATAAGAAAATGTCTTTTGACATTCTAGGAATGTTTTCCTTCATTTCCACTCTTTGATGTTCCTATTATTGAGTCATGTGATTCCTAAGCAAACTTTGATCCAATCTTATCCATTCTGGAAGTGTAGTTAGCTAGAGGTTGAGTCATTCATTCTAGCATTGGGCAATCCAGTGAGCCTAGTTGAGAGATAGTACTTTATTCACCCAACAAATCAAGAAGTTTGCATCGACCTTTTTATGAATAGAGTCGCACAATGGAAGCAGACAGATGGTTTTGCTTGGCACATTATCCAATAAATTTGTGACTGTATGATTGGTTAATTGGATGATTATTTGCATAGGATTTTTAATGACAATTCGAATTCAATTAAGAGTTATCCCTTGAGAATTAGAATTCTATTTAGAGGTTAATAATTAAATCTTGCGGTATCTTCGTACTTGAAATCACCGTAAGTGATATTGAGTTTCTTGGACATAAAATAATCAAGGATAAAATCTTGTAGCTATAAAGAATAATCAATTGAAAATGGAGACAATTTTGTATTTGATTACCAATTAACCAAGAATATATGATTTATTATTTACTCAAAACAAAGAGTTGATTAATAATTATTTTAATTAAATCATCGTCTAATTAGGAAATACCATCCTATGAAGTTTTCTATAAGATGTTTAATGGTGATGATAATAAGCTTGTTATTATATGTATAAACTAGAGTATATAGGGATATAAATATACATCATTTTAAAAGAGTATTTTTGAAGTATATATATTTATGGATGTTAAATTGCTCATTGGATGCTTTAAGGATTCCGGTCGGGGCATTTGACCAACGTATTGGATAGGGATTCATAAACATTCAAAAGAGACAATTGTACATGCACTTTTATTAAAGTAAATATTTTGGAAAATCATATTTTTGAAAATATGTTAATTCAAGAAAGAATAAAAATATTTTTGAAGGATAGCATAGCTTAAAACAAAATGACATCTGAAAACACGTAAGAAGTATGTATATAAATTTTATAATAAGGTTTTGAAAATGTAAGGGTAATTCTATATTATAGAAAGAATATTTTAAAGATAAATTATATGAGTAATAGTTTAGTAATGGGCTTAGATGCTTAATCCCAGAGATCGCCATGAACAACGGCAAGACGATGTTGATGCTTTGTGGAAATAATAATTTTTGGAAATAACTTTATAAATTATTTCATCTTTTGGATGCTAATCCTAGTATTAAAGGATGTTTTTGTTAATGCTTTGTGGAACATATGTTATATGCATTGACTTACTATTCAAACTTGTTATCGAGAAAAATAAATATTTAAACTTGACTAGTTAAGACTTTCAAAGTATCATGAAAATTTTAATGATGACTTTATAGATTAATTTATCTCTTGGACATTAATTGAAATATTAAGGGGAAATTTGATACACTCCTAAAAAGAGGATAGTGAATTGAACCCGTGAGATATATATATTGATTCAACCTTCAATTAGGTGATGTCTATGCTTTCAAACTTGCATTAAGAAAAAAATTTATTTAAAAATATAAGTATCCAGGGATTTGAAAATATTTTTGAGAATTCCAAAAAATGAGAAATTATAAATGGAAAATAAAAGATGAGAAATGAGACTATATTTATATTTTTGGGTTTTCACCTAATATAAACTTTGTTGAATATTGAAACCAATAAATGATTAAGAGATTTGGAAATTTTATTTCTAAATTAAAATGGAGTTTGAAAAATTAAGGAAGGAGTTCATGAAAATGATTTTATAATGGAAAATCAATTTTTGAAGACTTGGTTATTATGGTAATAGTCTCTTGGAAAGCTAATTCTTTTATTTTTATCATAAAAGAAAGTGAAAAGTTTAATTAATAAATTCTTGAATAGGATAAAATCTAATATGAGGACCCTATTGATATATATACACTATGCAATAAAAGTGCAAGGCATTAACAAAAGTAATGGTTGAACTCTAAAGGCTACAAAAACTTCTTTTGGAAAATTTTACGTTTTCAAGACTTAACACTAATCTTACGAATAACCAAAAGCAGTTTCTCGATATGGTTAAAATATCAGTGTAGTGCATTATAAAAGGGAAATAAATCTTTAGCGAAGCAAAATAATTGGGATTTCTTTAGTATGAAATTTGTAGTATAAGACTATAAAGGAAATTTAGTTAAGTAATGTGAGTAATTTAAAATGGTATATAATTTGAGCCTTTCAAATTAAAACCTAATTAAAAATTTTAATTGTTATATAAACGATTAAGAGGCTTGTTTAAAAAGAAAATAATTTGTAGTTGGGGTTTGTGCGAATTTTGAAAGTTGATAACCATAGGGAAGGAAGTTTTTTTGTGGTAAGATAAATTTATATTATGAATTAAGAAGTCATATCATGGAGAAATCTTATAATTAATCCACAATTCCTGAATATGAATAATTAAGCAAGTATCTTAGAAAATTAAGAATGTTAAGTATTTTGAATAAAGAAAATACTTTTAGTAAATTGAGGTGCGAAGACTAAGTTTAAAACTTATTTGGAAATTTAGAAATAAGAACCACATTTGGGTTATAACCTTTATTTGATTATTTAAGGTTGGAATTCACATATTTTGATCCTTTAGATAAGTTAAAGATTATAGGAATTTTGATAATTTCATTCAATCATTTGAGTTTATCCCAAATAAGTAATAAACAAAACTATATTTCATAAGGAAAATTAAATAGAGAGCTTCTAAGAGGTTTGAATGTAGATAATATCTTAGAAATGTACCTCATGCTTGTATTTTTGACTCTGATAGAATCTAAAGGACCATATCTCCATACCCATTGAGTCGATAATAAATCACATGAGTCCAACTCAAATTAAATGGAAATACGAATCTTTTAGAGGTAAAGAAGAAAAGAGATAGAAACAAATAGAAACAAAACACATAGAATCTCACAAATCATAGCGGAACAATATATAATGTATAATAATTGATCTTTATACAAAAAGAAACTGTAATAATTAATATGCATACAATCATCATAGTACAACAGTCAACAATATCAATCCGGACAGTTATAATAACTTATTCTCACAAGTGCTGAACATACAGCATAACACACATACAGTGCAATACAATCAAGTACGTGGAATACGCCTGAAATCCTCCAGCTCATCTCCTGAGCTCCATGGCATCCTAATCTGAATCTCTGATACTCGGTCTGACCCGGGTATTATAATAAAATAGCACCCGAGTCAGTCTGAAAAACCACCATGAGAAACACACTCAAATTGAATTTAATAATTCTCAAAATCCTTTTTGAAAACGAAGGTATCTCGTAAGACCATGCCACACATAAAAATGATGGATTTTTACCTTCCGATAACCAAAACTTTTTATATCACATCAACTGATATTATAATAGTGTCTATAGAAAGTAAAGTATAAAATAGCCGAAATGCTTGCATCTCACATTTCAATATGTTTGGTATACAACTAAAACCGTAAAGCTCGTATTGGAGAATGGATTTCAACTAATAACTAGGCACTAGGGTACCGTCTATCATAGTACTCACTAGAAAAATGTATCGAGATCGAACCTATCGATCCCTGCTAACACAGGACGGATCAACCCATTGCTGGATAGTACTGAATATGTTATCGCCCCGGGTGTTCCCACCCTATCGAGCGCTCTCTTTTCAATGCACAACCATATCCATAATTATAATATATCCGAGGGTTTCTAGGAAAGTGATAGCATACCCTACTTGGGTGCGGCCCACTTAGCCCTGCTGCATCTCCATTGATTTTCAGTCATTCCCGGTTGATGAGGCTTGAGGCAACCTTGGATTTAGCATTCATATCTCTACTACTAATAAAGAAAATTCGTTGAACTGATTTACTTGGTGTCTTTTTGAAATTCCAAAAATGCTCTTGCTTTCCGTTTACAATAATCCTGTGTGTGAAGTACGGGCCCATACTAGTACTTAGAATGTAACACTGCCTTCTAGGCAAGCAATGGAATGATAACATTCATCCATACATTTGTTCTGGGTCTGAACTAACCGAATCTTCAAAATTACCGTCTTTACTGTCCTCACGATATCATAATTCTCAACGCTCAAATTAGATCAAAGTGGTTTTTTGATAATTAAATATGATCCCAGTCTCTTCGAAACGATCAATGAAATTGGCCCGATTTGATAGTCGATAATTTATCAATTACACACATAAGCAGTCACTGGGCCCTTATTATAAATCTTTCAACATTTATTTCAAAATATCTTTACCAAGATATATATATATATATATATATATATATATATATTCAAATCTCTTTCAATATTTCAATATTTGAAAACAAATTCCAAATTCTTATATCCATAATAGGATATTTCAACCCATATCAACACTTAGAACTATTTTCGAATCTAACTCATAATTCATTACTTAGAAAAATATTTCTATAAAAATCATTTCATTGGCAAAATATCTCTAAAAAATTTAATTTCCATACTTAGGAAAACATAATAAGCCTATTTACCAAAATCATTTCTAATATCCATACTTAGGAAATATTCCGTATTTACCTCATAAATTTTCGAAATATTTATTAATTCCCTTTACAATTTCCGAAAATTATCGATTATACTTATTTATAATCCAACCAACAATTTATAACTCCATTAATGAATTCAGATTCATTTACGAAGTTTCCGTATCAAAATTCTTTTTCTCAATTTTCTTAAGTTCCGGAATTCCATTATAAGATTTTCTCTTATAAACCCACATCCATTAAATAAAACCCCTTTTACAAATCTCAAGAGTATTTATAAACAACTTCAATAAATTTCCAAATCTCTATCTTGATAAAATAGTATTTTAAAGAATGATAATAAATTTTCAACACATTTAAGTAATTATTTAAAATGTCATAACCCCTTATTATTGAACAACGATAACTAATTTTTAATTCTTTCATAAATAATAATAATTGATTTCCAAAGCTTATTATAAAAATTAAAATTCATTTCAATCACTCTCAAACATTGAATAACCAACTTTTCGAAATAATTTAAATACAAATAACATTTTTTATTTAAACCCATAATGTTTAATAATAACATCCCCTTTTAAAAACAAAACTTAACTTCTCTCGATTTATCACAAATTGATATATCATTTCCAAATTCATCACTATTTCTAAGTTTTAAATAAAATCCACTATTTCTTCCTAAATCAGTTTCCATGTTTCATTTTAAATTCAAACAATGAATTTATATTCATAATTTATCGAATGATAATCACTCGTTTATAAATCCATCCCTTTATAAATCCCACATATTTCGTAAACTATTTAAACCTCGATTTCAACTCCTTTTCCATATTTTCAGAAATATCGCTTAAATTTCATTGTATAAATACTTTATCCATCACTTTAAAATCTCTATCTAAAAATCCTTTAGGAAATAGTAAAATAAAAATCCAAAATTAAGTCATTGATTTTATACAATCAGTTACTTTTTAATGAACCAAGATTTTCACCGAAAACACTTAAATCATTTCTAATTATCTTTTCTTCAAAACTCAAAATATCACTTATAGTGTTGCAAAAATCAATCTTTTATTTAATTCAAATTCATCTCTTTAAATAATCCAAATTCAATATAAATATTGTTATTCCAAAAATCGCCGTTGAAATTCTTTTTGAAAAATTCAAAAAAATTTACCTATGGTATTTATAATACTAAAATTAAGGCCAGTGTACTATAGCATCCAATAAATTCAAATCACATCATAATCTATCATAGATTGTTAAAAATACATCATATATTACCATATATGAAATTAAAATCAACAAATTTGAGGAATGTAGTTGGATCCCTCCAACCTGCTTTCCTACATCCACAGATGTTATATAACATAAAATACCAACCCCACTTCGAGGCGGGATATCGTGGTAATATAGGGTCATCTGCTATCATGCGGGGATCATAGTATCTCATCAGCTCCAATTGGTGGGATTATAACCAACTACTAATATATATACTACTGTATATAATATAACGTCCAACTGGTAATAATTTATAAATTAATCCAATCAACCAATAATTTAATTTTAACAATTTATATTAAAAATAATAATCCAAATGAGTGAGATTTACTACCTTTATTTTCTATTGTCGTCGAGACGCTTCGATTTGGAACTAAAACCAAACGACATCCGATTTTAGCCTAAATTTCCACTGTCTTCAAATTCATCCAAACCATTTTCGTTGCAAAGCTCTCGTCATCATGACCACAATGCAAAAAGTTTCGCTCTAATTGGACCTCGTATGAGAGAGTTATTAAATTATTAAGTTACCGATATTTTTAAAGTAAATAGTATAATTTAATTACAAGTTCATTAAAATTACAAAAATGCACCTCCTTTACCTTCTTCTCCAAATCAAAGTCCTCCCTATACACACACAACCATACCCATTTTCATGCACGTTCGAGTGGTGATACAGGGCTATAGGCGAAGAAATTCAAGACTGAGTGCGCCGATGAGCTTCTCTTCAAATTCTCCACGCGCTCGACTCGATTGATTTGTTCGACGCCTACTCTTTCCTATCGCAACCTGATGTAGTCGCCGCCCTTCATTGTTCTATTGCAATCTCCACCAAGGCGACGTATATCAACAAAAGCCAGGCGCAAGTGTTACTCGCCCTCCCGAGTCCAAAAAAGACATCCAAAACGCAAATCGATGCTCCATCCTCCACAAACTCGAACCCTATCTTCGCTGCGTCTAATCGATCTCCCTCAAACTATCAACGCACGCAAAAATAAGGATGCGGAGATGCAGGAAATCACCATTCGAGCTCAACGAATCAAGAGTCAAGATTTTTAGTGGAGTGTAGATTTTTATTTTTATTTTCAAAATCAAGGCTTTCTTTTTTTCTTCTGATATACTATGCTTATATAAGAGAGATGGGGACGTGGTAGAACTAGGGAAGTATGTTAGGTGGGTAAACTGACTATAGGGTGGCTTGAAAAGGAAAGAAAAATGGCTAATGTGACAATATATATATATATATATACTTAAAATTCAAAAATATCTAGATATTTATTCTGAACCCCGATCGGGGCGTGCTGCCTAGCGTTTCTAATGTTATACTCCTATTCCGAATGCAATGAGACTAGTCTCGAGCCCTAATTCGATCATATGTAGAAGATAGCTTTTTGAACCCAATTAAAATATTAAATTTTCAATATTTAATTCAACGTGTTTCTATCCCGTACGAACAAACGATTCATCTGATTAATACAAAATTTGAATTCTGATGATAATACACTATTATGGATCCAATGGAACCGATTTTATCGAAATCCAAGACCATGCCTCGAAAGGCGTTTTTATTTGTTAATGAAAACGAGATATTTTAAAAATCGAGTAAATCGCTTTTAATTTAAATTTCAAATTTTATTTACCTTTATTCTTATTAATAGAAATTTAGTAAGCCTTTAAATTATTTTTATCCAAATAAAATTCCAAGATTCAATTATTTAAACGATTTTCAATTATTAAATTCAACAATTTCAATTACCCATTAAATCGTTATATTTGAAATTCAAATTATTAAATCTATAGAATTAAATTCTAAATATTGAAGTCAATTAACTATACCAATTTCAAATAACTAAAATTCTGGGTCGTTTCATAGAAGCTAGGACGATCATATCTAGCTTGATTGAATTTTTCCGATTGTTGATAGTTTCCAATCCAACATCGGTATGGCCCCTCTTGAGACTTTATTTACGAGACCATGTTGATCACTCTCTTTTTAGCTTGAGTCTGGGGAAGGAATTGATCTTAAGTTCCAACTTTATTTGTGAATCTTTCAGAAAGATCTTGGAAATTTTTGTTAAAAACTGAATATCTATCTACATTACATCCTTGTTAGAAGTCTAGTATTTTAGTCAATCGGGGAAGATGACTCTTTGATATGTGGGACCCTACCCAACCATTGAATATAGTGGTCATGTTGTTTACCAAGTTTCTTTACCAGTCCAGCTCTTTGGCATTCAAGGTGTTCTTCAAGTGTTTCAACTTTAGAAACACTTTAGAAATTATGATTCTATCCGTAGGCATAGAATCCTCGTTGCACTTGAGATCTCACAAAAATCAAACTTATGAACAGAGCTCTAGTATTTTAGTTGCCTCGGAGGAGGAATGCCTTCAAGATATAGCTGTTTTGCTTATCTAAGTCCAATGGCATGATGTGTCTAAGAATGTTTTTAAAATAAAATATTTGCACGTTATCATTTGAATGAGAAGTTAATTTAAACAGTTTAATAAAACGGGTGGTATGGAACGCTTGCATTTTTTTATCGGTTAATTCCTGAACTTGTTCGATTAAGCCATTTATACACACGAGTGGAGTTTACTAGCTTACTGTAAACATTTCGGTAAAACCATATGGTATGGGACACATGGTTGTTACTTATTTGGCTGCTATTTGGGGATACATGACACTTATATTGACTAGTTTATGGCTCGCCCTTGGAATTCTATATGTCTTGCACCTATCTTGGAGTTTCTATAGGTCTTATTCCTATCATGGAGTTTTATAGGACTTGTTCATATATTGGGGTTTATAAGCCTCGCATTTATCTTGGAGATTTATAGGCTCTATCCTATCTTGGAGTTATTATGGAAATTATACCTATTTTGGGGTTAATAGACATATACGTCTACCTTGGAACTACATGCATGTATGTGAAAAATGGGATTTTCGACCCTTGGAAATCGACATTAATACATCCTCGGTATTCACGTGCCGCAAATTCAACTGCCGGAAAACCCGACCGTTAAGGGAAAGAAGAAAATAAAGATAGAACAAAATCTTACATGCATGGAATAACATAATTATCATAGTCTATAATCTTTATAGTGGAAAATATTAAAATACATTTATCAGAATTTAACTGAATAGTAATATGGACAGTTATAAATATCCAACCATACAAATGTGAAATATAATAGTACAGGAGTGTGGTGGAAATGGATAACAATCTTCAGAAGAATCTTCTAACACCATGCTCTAAGCACTTCTAAAGTGCTCTAAACAAAACCTAACTACTAGGCTGCCTGGAAAAATAGGGCACCTAGAGTTTAAGGGAAAGAAAATAAAATCTGGGTCGGTCATGAGACTATTGTGAGAAACTCAAACTACGAGTATTTGGGAATAAATGGTATCTCATAAGACCACGCCGCATATAAACATAGAATTGGTTTTTATCTTATAATAACAAAAACATTTCTACGTGAAATCCAATAATATTATTTTTAATGATATTCTTTAAAAACCTTTCGAATAAACTATTCAAATAGTTGAAATTGTAACACTGGTTAAATTTGACGATCTAATAGGTTTACAACTAAGTCCGAAGGCACTTATTGGAGAAAGGATTTATAATAATAGTGGGGTAAAGGACTACCTCCCATATAGTGAATCTCTAGAGGGATGCATCAAGGATCGACATTTTGAAACATCTACGAATTAAGACTGGCCTACCCGCAAACCCATCTGGTGGCGGATAGAACCGAATATGAAATCACCCCAGCCGTTCCCGACCTATCCAAGAGCTCTCATACCATACACCACATATTTTTTACCCGACATTATGACGGGTGTAAAATAAATCTAGAAAGGTGATACCATACCCAAATGGTTGCGATCCACTATGTCTTAAAGCAACATCTGTTTCACAATTCCTCTAGTGTGAGGCTTGAGGTAACATTTACCTTTCTTAGAACAGTTTCACTTAAAATTCCATATTGCCATTTCCAACAACACACTACTGATTTCAACAAAAGTAAAACGTGTTAGCGTACGTCTTAGAGAAAGGTCTTAAGTATAAGAGAGTTACCTCCTACACCACTAACCAAATGTACGTTTGTAGAGATCAATGCACTGTGATCATAGAAATGCAATGTCAGACATCCATCCGTACAAGTTGTCCAAGAATAGGACAAACTGAAGGCACTCTCCTACCATATCCTACTGGGCATTACCCCTAGGATTATTAGTGAGTAGTCCTTGCATACGAAGATCCAACAACGAAGGGACCAGTGCTATTAATTTACCTCGGGAGCTACTTCGAAATTATCAACAAGCAATCCTTCCGTTATGGAGATCCCCTCCTTCAACTTCATTATCTTCAACATCTCTTCACTTTCAAGCCTGTAAAATGGTTCTAAGTGATTTTCGGATACAAATTGCCCAAATCCAACCCAATCATCGATAAAAAGATGTTAATTAAATAGGTGCTTATCATTTGATTTTTTACTTTTCTCTTTATCAAAAATATCTTCTAGATATATATATATATATATATATCTTTAAAATATTTTTTTTTAGTATATATGGAATCATTAAACTTCATTTATCAAATATTTCTTTAATTAAAACTTAGAAATTTTGGAGTGATTCTAAATAATTTCATCCTTTACTTAGGAGAATATCTCCAAATCAAAAATCTTAACAATGATTTCTTATTTCCAAATCATAACTTTTAAACAGGTCAAAAATAACGTTATTTAAGACATTTTTTAATGTAAACCCAAAATAATTAATGTTAAGCAAAATGATCCATTAAAATAATTCCAATACATATCTTTTTAATCGGTTGAAACTATGTTATTTAAGATGGTAAATCCAAATTAGTTAGTATTCAAGAAAAAAGAATCCATAGAAATTATACTAATTCGATTCAACACCAATTTTCGTATTTAATCTTTACTATCTGTCGAATAGCGGTGAAATCACCTTTTAAATTCATATGGATAGTACGAGTTCCCTTCTTGGAATTTAATACCAAGTATAAGAAGATTATTTCTATACAATCCAAGTTGTATTAAATTTGGAAAAATTTAAATCTTTTATACTTGCCTAGATTACGACATTTCGACTTTATCTATTCCTTTTCCAGGAAAGAGGCCAGGTGAGCCAAGGCACTGGTTGCTCTTGAACATCTCCTTAGTTTAAGCATCTTCCATAAAATCCAGTCTGCTCATCGGCTTTTAGAGCTATGATTAAATCACTTGATTATAACAGCTTTGCTTTAAATCATTTATTAAAACTTTTTAAAATAAATTATAAAACCTTCAAATCATATTTAAAATACCTAATTATTTATTTGGAAACATTTATAAAAGATTTGGGAAAGAACACTTAAGTTTAAAACCATATTTCAAAAGTTATTAAAAGTGCTACAAAAAGTGCAGCGAATAGTGCTTTTAAGCTTATTTGATAAACACAACTTTTATGTCATTTAGAAATCCATTTTTATAACTCAAATATCTTTTAATTTTTTTAACACATTTATAAACTTTATTTCATATTTTTAATTAGTTTTGAATATTATTTATGAAGAATTTGTCGCTTTGGTTTTCGAACTGCCAAACCGCGACTATTTTGAAAACTTGTTTTGCTCATATTTTAAAATCTACTAAATGAAATCTCGATCGTTTTCTTTTGTATGAAAACTATGATTATAAGTGTTTGAAAAATTCTTATTCCAAATAATTCCGACTCCGAATCCATCGTATAAACAAATTTAACTTTCTACGGCGCAAAATCGAGAACTACCTTATGCGACGCGCCTAATTTTGACTCACTTTTCATAACTTGTCCAAACTTCATCAAATTGGATTTTAGTGTTTATAAAGCATTTATAAACCATTTAAAAGGGGTTTAATGATTCCATATCACTTTCATAACTTGATTCGAAAAGTGATTTCCTTATGTAATATCGATGTGTGTTTAACGTGACTTGTTTACACAATTAAACAACTATATTAAAGCAAACAAACTTGATGATCAAAGCATAGTATACATCCATGGAAAACATATTACATCATCGTTATCATATATATATATATATATATATATATATATAGTTTCTACCCTTTATTGGATATCAAACTTAGGAAAGTGGACTGTAGCTTTGCTATGCTCGAACCAAAGTCTATGGAATCGAGCCCGAGACCTTGGGATAGCCACAGCCTAAGCTTGGAAGAGGTGGAGCTTGTGAGAAATGCGGATTACGGATCTTAAGGTTGGAATAACACTAGAGGGGGTGAATAGTGTTTTATGGATTTTCTAAATCTTTTTGAAACTTATGTAACTTAATCACTAACGAATGCAATTCACAGACATAGATATAATCACAGAATCAGACATAGATGCAAATACTAAATAAAAGTAGTAAAGGAAAAAACACACCAAGATTTTATACTGGTTCGGAATTACCCCACATCCAGTCCCGCATAATTGTATGGATTTATTTTCAAAACAATCTCCCAGATTACACCCTCGATTTCTAGGCTACGAGGTACACCCTCCTGTATTCGAGTCTGGGGCAAACTCTCTTGAATTAACCAAGCTACAAGATCATCTAATTGATTTCCGAGGCTACAATCACACTAAACTAATTGAATAGCACTGAGATCTTATGGAGAAAGAGGGGCAGAGAATCAAACACAGATAATCAAGTTTGATTCACTTGGTATTTCGGTAGAGTATGGTTTGGGATTATTTAGAATAAATGTGGAAGATGAAGAGGAGAGAAAACAAGTGAAATCTGATTGAAAATTCGTTTAGAACTACTGGTATTTTAGAAGATCAACAACCATATCTATTCGTGAAAGGATACGACAAATAAACACTTCTTCTGAAAATTTGAATTTTGAATTTTAATGGGCACCATGGCAACATAGGGGGTAGGAGTATGTCGACATGCTCTAGGAAAAAATGGTGATTTTGATTTTTCTTATTAAAATTGGTTTCTACAATTTGTCAAAACAATTTTTAAAATTTGTAAATATATTTGAATATAGTTTAAACATATAAAAGTAATTTTTAATATATATAATCTTAATCTATAAAGTGATTTAAAATCTAAGTATATAAATATTTAAAAGCTAAATATTTAAGAAAAAAAAGATAATTTAAAACCAAGGACAATTTTGAAATCAAAATGTTAAAAATGATAAAGATAATTTTGAGGCTAAAATATTTCAAACAAGAGAGATGTCTTTTTGAAAAGAAGGTTTTAAAAACATTTAATTTTTGAAAAGCGTTTTCATAAAATTAGTGGATATAGAAAGAGGACCGCTATATGTTCCACTAGATATTGTCGTAAGTTCCATCCCATAAGGGTTCCATCCCTTTAACAGGCTCGAAGTGGATTCCATTCCACAAATAAATTTCGAATAAAGATGTAAGTGCTTTCAAGAAGTTTTAACATAATTCTACACTCAATACTTATCTCGTATTCTTGAAATCTTGAACTCTTGATATCTTGATACTCATGAGTCTTCAATTTTGATATCTTCAATCTTGAATCTCTATATTGTATAGTCTTCATTCTTGGTACCTGCATGGTTACATTCTGCGTATACATATATATCTAAACTATCATGTTAGTATTTATATTTTATAACAAGTCGTATGGTTGTTGTCATCAAAACCATCATCTCAAGGACTAACAATCTCCCCATTTTTGATGATGACAACTTATGTTTATAAAATATACTTCTCCTTCACAATAACTCCCCCTAAAACTAATAACTCCCCCTTAATCTAAGCCTAACTGCTCTAACTACTCTATATTACATTTCTCCTCATTTGTCATCAACAAAAACTAATCCTAAACTAATATAACTCCCTCTTAGTCTTATACTGGAGTACTTGTGACAAATTATGATAGAGTATATATAAAATAACATGAGTTAAAGACATGATAAATATGAAAATTTACATCCAATATATACTATTTTTCATATAATGTTATATACATCATTCAAACCAAATCAAAACAAATCAAATCAAACAATTATTCAAATCATAAGGAGATTAAATATTTCTAGGAACTTCAACCCATCCTTCTTCTCCAAAGATAGGATCCTTTTTAATATCTTCCCAATCTTCATTATCTTGAATCAAAGTTCCTTCAAGATTTGCATCGAGATCATCTTTGTTTAAGGCAGAGATCATCCAACGGAGGGCATCGAAATGCTTCTCTTCTTCTTTTATCATCTGCATTTGACTTAGTTCTAAGTGCCTATGACTGCGGAGAACAAAAGTCAGTATATTCTTGAATGAATTGAGAGTTTCTTCGAGATTATCACTTAGAGTTTGAGAAAAGAAAGCCATTTTTGATAAGTAATTAAAAGATGCAAATAGAGATAGGTAGAAATGAAGAGATTACAAATTTCTGGAAGAAACAGTTGTTTAAATAGGTAGAAATTCGTTTAAAATGAATAGACATGAGTTAGTTATTTTAATTTCAAAATTTTAAAAATAACCAAATCAGACAGTTATATGTCAACATAGGGGTTGGGGTATGTCGACATAGGTATGTTAATCTATGTGTTTTCTTTATTTTATGAATAAGTATGTATATATATAAACTTATATACTATACTAACATTTATTCTAGAGAGACGATAAGGTAGAAAAACATAAGATAGATAATTTTTTACAGAAAGATAAGCAATACATGAGATACTTCGTAACATGATAAAAGAGCAATACAAGTTCATACAAAATAAACTAATACATCACATCCTAGTTCTTAGAATGTGCTAGAGGATGAGGAGGATGATGATAAGCCAAATTTCCAACCAACTTTAGCAAAGAATTAGTTCATATTAGTGGTCATTTTATCCAATTTCTTACTAACGGATCTTTTGAGAATCCGTTGATTTTCCACTATGATCTTTTGATTTTTGAGGAGTGTTTTGTTGGAAGGATTGTTAGTATTGATAGGATATTCAATACTTTCCAAGGAAGTATCTTCTTTTTCTTTAATTTCCATTTCCTCCCCTTCTTCTTCTTCTTCCTCATTTTCTACCTCCATATCTTCATGTGCCAACCTTTCATCATTATCGACAAGGGATTCATATTGTTGAAATATGAAAGGAATTTTAATAAGAGAAATATTGGCATGATTAAACACTTTTCTTGAAACAAATTCTTCCCTTTTGTAATCAACACCAAAATAATTAAAAATCCGAGTGAGATAGATTACATGATACAAAGTATTCTCACCCATTTCCAAATTTTTAGGATGAAGTTAATCCATAATCACTTGCGCCCAATTAATGTCATAATGACCAAAAATAGCAAAAAGAGCTTTACAAACTTTTAGAGTCGGTTTATTGAAATTTCCCGATCTAGGAGTAATAGTATGTTGCAAAAGAAGATTGACAATACGTGCTTTCGGAAGAAAGTTACGATTGCTAAATTCAAAGTTGTCATCTCCTTCAAAAATGTGATGAAATATCTCACGATCATGTTCATCAATATTAAAAGTAGAAAGATCCATTTTCGAATTCTTGCAATTGAGAATATTTCCCAAAATTTCACAATTCAAAACAATTTTAGTGCCTTTAACAATGCTCTAAATTTCATTTTCATTTCCTTCACGAAAACCGTGATTCAAATTCGCATAAAACATTTTTAAAAAATTTGGATAACAAACAAAATCATTTTTAAAATTGTCAAAAAGACTTAGAATATGGTTCTCTTCAAGAAGAGTATTGATTTCATATGTAGAGAAATCATTAAAGATAGCAAAATTTTCCGTATGAACTTTTCCGCAATTAGCATAACTTATATAAGCCTTGATTGCTTCCGGATCATTATAGAGATACTCTTTAATGGTTTTTGACAGCCTCATTATGGATGGAGTTCTTGAAGAAGCCATTTTTGAAGAGAGTGGAAAGATTGAAAGAGGAAAAGAGAGTTTGAATTTTGAAAAGAAAGTGAAAAGATATGATAGGATAAAGGAAATAAGTAGATATTCAATAGTCATGTTCTCTGGTCAAGAGGTACCTTTCCAGGGCATTGGAGTTGGTGAAAAGGTGGAGGGAAGTTCAAAGATTTAAATTTGAATTTTAGTTTCTGACAAGCATGTCAACATCATGGGTAGGTCCATGTCGACATGGGTCAGAGAATTCATGTGACCTATCTATTCTTAAATACTTTAATATCTATATATTATTTTTAATGTATATATTTTTTCGGAAGTAATTATTAAGTACAATAATACCCTTTTAATAAAAATTATTATGATATTAAAAAATAAATATAATAATAAAAAATTTAAAATTCAAACAACACATAATTTCAGAAACAATCAAACAATCAAACAATTTCAGCAAAACAATTTCAACCAATATATTGTATACGTGTACCTTTTTCTAGATTTGTATCTCCGAGATAAACAGAATCATGAATAGCCGTAAAGCACATATTTGAATTTTTCATCTTTTGATCATCATCGCTTGGGATGAGTCTGAGTCTGAGTCATCTAATGTAGCGGTATATGCTCTTTTCCTTTTCTATGTATAATCATTGCTTGCAGGAAACTGTTGCTTATCAGGATGCGGACAGTCTCTTTTGAGATGGCCTGGTTCATCACAATTGAAACATTTGACGTAATTTGGTACTTCAATATGATTTCCAGAGTTCCTGTGATCATTCTTTTTGAAGTTGTTCATCTTTCTGTATTTCTGAAACTTCCGAAAGTTCCTTGTCATGAAAGCTATTTCTTCATCATCATCACTTCCCGAATCTGATCCATTTGTTAATACATTAAATGCAATTGACATCTTTTCTAATGCCTTGATATCTCTTCTCCCTTGAATTTGTGCTTCAAACGACATTAGATTTCCAATCAATTCTTCAATCTTTAAAGTACTGATATCATTCAATTGCAAGAGTTTTCTGATCCCATTCTAGAGTAAGAGAATTTAGTATTTTTCCGACTTGAGCTTCTATGGAAAAACTTTTTCCCAGATTATATTAGAGAATTCACAATATCCTGAAATCTACTATACATATCTGAAATGGACTCATTAGAATTCATTTTGAGTAATTGAAACTGATTTGTGAGTATGGACATTTTGGTCTGTTTGACTTTGCTTGCTCCTTCATGAGTAACTTGCAAAGTTTTTCAGATTTTATATGCAGACATACAAACAGATACTCTATTAAATTCATTCCTCTCAAGAGAACAAAATAAAATATTCATGGCTTTGGAATTATTTTTTGTAGTAGTCTTTTGCTCAGCAGTCTACTATGCAAAACTAGTTGTGGGTTCAGAATATTCAGTTTGTGTAATATTCCAAGTGTCTAATCCTATTGATTGTAAATATATTTTCATTGTACATGTCCAATATGCATAGTTACTGCCATTAAAAAGTGGTAGTCATCCAGTAGACCGACCCTCTACAAATGAATTAGTGATAGTGTTAACAAAACTAGTGTTGGTAGCCATTTTTCTAAGAAACTTTTCAAAATTTAGATTATGAAAACTTTGAAAACCTTGCTCTGATACCAAATGTGAGAAATACGGATTATGGATCTTAAGGATGGAATAACACTAGAAGGGGTGAATAGTATTTTATGGTTTTTCTAAATCTTTTTAAACTTATGTAATTTAATCACTAACAAATGCAATTCACAGATACAGATATAATCACAGAATCAGACGCATATGCAAATACTAAATAAAAACAGTAAAGGAAAGAACACACCAGGACTTTATACTGGTTCGGAGTAATCCTACATCCAGTCCTGCATAATTGTACGGATTTTTTTTCAAAATAATCTCCCAAATTACACCCTCAATTTCAAGGCTATGAGGTACACTCTCTTGTATTCGAGTCCGGGGCAAACTCTCTTGATTTAACCAGCCCACAAGATCACCTAATTGATTTCCAGGGCTATAATCACACCCAATTGATTTCAAGGCTCAACCGCACCTTTTACTCAACAGATTGATTTACAAATGATCATATAACTCTGAATAGCACTGAGATCTTATGGAGAGAGTGGCAGAGAATCAAACAAGAGATAATCAAGTTTGATTCAATTGGTATTTCGACAGAGTATAGTTTGGGATTATTTAGAATAAATGTGGAAGATGAAGAGGAGAGAAAACAAGTGAAATATGATTGAAAATTCGTTTAGAACTACTGGTATTTATAGAAGATCAATAGCCATATCTATTCGTGAAAGGATACGACGAATAGACCTTCTTTTAAAAAATTTAATTTTGAATTTTAATGGGCACCATGTCGACATAGGAGGTAGGAGTATGTCGACATGCTCTAGGAAAAAATGATGATTTTGATTTTCTTACTAAAATTGGTTTCTCTAATTGTCAAAACAATTTCTAAACTTTGTAAATATGTTTGAATATAGTTTAAACATATAAAAGTAATTTTTAATATATATAATCTTAATTTATAAAGTGATTTAAAATCTGAGTATAAAAAAATTTAAAAGCTAAATATTTAAAACAAGAGATAATTTAAAATCAAGGACAATTTTGAAATCAAAATATTAAAAATGATAAAGATAATTTTGAGGCTAAAATATTTCAAACAAGAGAGATGTCTTTTTGAAAAGAAGGTTTTTAAAAACATTTAAAATAAGAGATATATTTTTGAAAAGAATTTACATAAAATTAGTGGATATCAAAATAGGGTCACTATATGTTCCACTAGATATTGTCGTGGGTTCCACCGAACAAGGGTTCCATCCCTTTAATATGCTTGAAGTGGATTCTATTCCACGAATGAATTTCGAATAAAGATGTAAGTTCTTTCAAGAAGTTTTAACATAATTCTATACTCAATAGTTATCTTGTATTCTTGAAATCTTGAACTCTTGCTATCTTGATACTCATGAGACTTCAATCTTGAATCTCTATATTGTACAGTCTTCATTCTTGGTACCTGCATGGTTAAATCCTACGTATACATATATATCTAAACTATAATGTTAGTATTTATATTTAATAACAAGTCCTAGGGTTGTTGTCATCAAAACCTTCATCTCAAGGACTAATAGAGTCTCGGTTAATGGTGATGGAGGTGGTGGCGAGAGGAGGTGACTGCACTTGGTTTTGAAGTGGATTGACATGGTATATATATGTGTATATATTTATTTATCTATCTATCTTCATTTTGCCATAATTTCCTTTCATTATTTTCTTAATAGAAGAAGAGCTATTAAAATAGCTTGATAAAAAGAAGATGAAGTAGAAGAATATGTGTAGAAATGAGAGGGTGGATGCATGTATTTGTAGGCTAATAGTGGAGGGAAAATATCATGATATTTCCACCTTAAAGGTATTGCTCACATCACCCTCTACCATCGCTATACACAGCCGAGCATGAATCCCACACCCCCTCTATATGTTTGGCTTGTGATGTGATGGGATGCTTTGTTTCTATCTCTTGTTTACACACAAGGAGCTTGTATATATACATATGTGTTTGGATATTTTCTTTGCTTGATTTGGCTAATTCCTAAGCATAATTAAATGTAGATGTGTGTAAATTTGTAAATGTGTTCATGTAAATGTGATGACCCGGAATTTTAAGCAATATCAATTTAATAATCTGAATTAAAAATTAAATTGCTTCGATAATCTTTGTAATAAGATTTGAATTAATTTAATAATCCAATTAAAATAAATATTTAATTGATAGATTTTATCTTTCTAAATTTAATAAATTGTTATCTATTTATAATGTATATAGAATATGTATATATTGAAAATAGATATTGTTTTAATCTAATAAATAAATAAATCTTGTTTTCTATAAATATGTATATCTTTAGTGAAATTAGGTATAATTTTAAAGTTAAACTTTTAAAGGATTATTTAATAAATAAATATGGTTTTAAACTGATAAGATAAAAATTTAATTTGTTTAAATTTAATTATTTGATATTAAGTTCTTAAAAGTATATAATAAATAACTTTAAATAATGCATAAGGTAAATTATTTAAATGATTTAAAATATATTTTAACTCAAGTTTAAATTTAAATAAAAATAACAATAAAGGTTATTTGGATATAATTGGACAAAATAAATAATTTATTGATAAAGAAACAATTTCTTTTATAAATTATTTATATTTATCAAATGTTGTTATTTTTAAAAATATGATAATACATTGTTTTTAACAAATAGATTTTTAATAAAAATAATTGTTTTTCAAAAATTTAATTGTGTAGTTATATTTGTAAATAAACTTGATTTCAAAATTTAATTTGAACTTGAATTCAAAGCTTTGAAATCTAAAGTATAAATATTTTTAATTTGTTTTGATTTTAAAATATTTGTATAAACTTTATTTTATAAATATAATTGGATTTATTCATTTTAAAATTATCTACATGTAAATAATTACATGTTAACTAATTAATTAAATAAAGATTCACTTTTATCTTATATTAACTTGTTAACTAAATAACTAATTAGCATTTAACTATAACTAGATTACATAATTATAACAAATTAACATTAAAAACAAATGTAAACATTTTACAAATTAAATTAACACGTGTTAAGATAATAAACAAGATGCATGACAAATGTTAATGTAAAGGACAAGTGTCTTTACTTGTTTTATTTTCTTTAAATTGTAATTAAACAAAATTTTAATCCATATAAAACACTTTCACATTCTTCATTCATATTTTTTATATATACCTTGAATTCAAACAAGTAAGTATTGTTCTCAAAACTGAAAACTTCTTCATACTAAATCAATAGGTTCCTCAAAATCAAAATCAGTAATTTCTTTCAAAATTTATTTTCATCTTCTTTGAAATAAATCAAACCTGAAATCCACTTCTCAAACCAAATTGTAAACCTGAGACTTTCCTCAAACCAAAATCATGAAATCAATATGCAAACCAGATCAATTCCCCTGTAAAATCTTTTTAAACCTATAACCTGCACATCTTCTAACATGCAAGCAAACCTGTCACCGTATTTGAAATCTGTAGCCTGCATCATTTCAATTTGGAGTTTTTCTGCATGCATATTGTTCTTTTTAAAGATTAATTTTAAAAGCTTCAACAACTCAAGATTTCAGGAGCATTTCAGTTTCAAGTTTGCAACCTGCAAATTCAGATTGCTTTCAACATAAACATGCTTTGTCTTCTGATTTAAAAAGGTGAGGAACATCATAATTTAAATGGTTTAAATTATAATTATGTTGCATGTTTTATCACTGAAAACAAAATATGTTTGAGAATGCAATTATAAGTATATCTCTGAATATTTATGTGGATGTGTGGATGTGTATGTTTTGTTTCTGTTCAATCTCTGTTACCGGTTTCAAGTTCAAGACTTGATTCAAAATTTACATTCTCTTAAACCCATTGATGTTAGTACTTAGCATTTAAATAAAATTTGTTGTTATGTCATAGAAAGGTTTTAAAGTTTTGTTTAAGTTAAATTTAATTGGAAAGTTCACTGGGAATATGAAAACATTAGGGGATGTTAAAATATGTGAAAATTCAAACTGAATAATTTATAAATTCAGTATTATGAATTAAAAACTAAGATCAAAACATGATTTTTAGTATAAAAATTAGGATTTTTAGTTAAGGGGTTATGGTGTAGTGCTGTGATGAACAGAAAATGGAAATAGGGGATTTTTGGGTGATCTTTGCAAATTGAAGGATCGGGGTTCATTTTGTGGGTAGAGGAGTAACCATTGATGTTTGGAAAAATAGGTGAAGGTGATGAAAACCACCATGGTTGCAGTGATGTTGATTTCTTATCTGTAGCCCTAGTTTAAACTAGGCCTCTTGTTTGAGTCAGAACTACCTGCATGTATGATCGAGTTGAACGGGGTTTTAGGTGTTGATAGTTTGGTCGAACGCGAGGCTGTGGCCGGAGGTGGAAGTTCTCTGGTGGTCGGAGCACCGTGGGGGAAGCGATGACAGGTTCTGATGGGTTTTTGGCTTTCTGTTTCCAGGTTTATGTTTTGAACTCGAATTCAAATTCGAGTTGAATAGGAGCGAGGTGATGATCGTAATGGACTGAGGGGATGATCGTTGATGTTGGGAAGCCACCGGAGGTGGATGAAGATGGCCGGAGGCACGGTGCATGTGCACCGTGCACTTTTGGGTTTCTGATGAAATCTAGGTATTGCAGTGTTTTTTTGACTCAAGTTTTACTCGAGATTTTGGGAAGTTTGCTCGAAGAGGCTGGCCTGATGACTCGAAGCAAAATATTTTTAGCTCGGGTAATTGTAGTTATTATAGTTTTTCTGTAAACTGTCTGAAGTTTTAATTTACATCAAATTTAAATGAATTTCAAAGTTGTAATGATAAGATTTAAAAAATGTTTAAATCTAGTATGTATTATAGTTTCAAATGGTTTTGAAATCTTATAGGTTTTTAAATTTTGAAAGTGGGTTTTCAATTTTAAATTAAAAAAAGAAAAAGAAACCTGACAGTTTTTCTGGAAATTGAATTTCATTTTGAAAATATGAAACCTAATTTAAAACAGCAGTTTGAATTTAAATTTTAAGTTCAGTTTTTCTTAATACCTTTGAATCTTCAGGTTTTTAAAAATGGAATTTGGATTTTAAATAAAGAGTTTCAAAAATCAAGGTATAAACAAGTTTAATTTAAGTTTTAAATCAAATGATTTAAATAAAGAATGGGTTCAAGTATCTTGAATTAAAATCTGAATATCTGAATAAGTTTAAAAAAAAATCTGAATGTTTCAAACACAGTTTAAGTTTAAATTTAAATAGCTTGTTAGAGGAAAATTTTGTTTTCAAACAAATATCTAAACTTGATTCTTTTTTAATGAAGTCATCTATAAAAGGTTTATAAATGAAAGTTAATGATTTGTTAACTTGAATTTGCAATTTAAATGGTAATGTACTTTAAACTTAATTTTAAATGAAATTAAGCAAATTAGTTAAAGGCTTATCTTATATAAGTTTTAAATGTAAGTAATAAATGTAAATTACATTTATTTTAAAGGATTATAAATGGAATTTAAATTTGGTTAATGCATAAATAAATATCATTTTGAATTTTAGATTCAAAATGGAATTTGAATTTAAATTTAAAAAAAATGCAATGTTCTAAGTACACTTTAATATTTATAAAATCACTAATAAGAAATGGATTTCTTAAAGATTATTAAAGTATTAAAATGATCATATGAATAAGATAATTAAGGAATGTCTTATTTATTTAATGTACAAATTAATAATTTAGATTAGTTTATGATTAAGGAGTAAATTAAAGTAATTAAAGAATGATAAATAGTTAATGAAGGTCATTAACTAAGAATTATTTAGTAATTAATTATTATGATTAATTTTTAATAATTAATTAGATTAATTAATTAATGATAATCAATTATGAAAATTATTTAAGTTTGATTACTAAATGAAAGTAATTAAGACATTAATTACTTAGTGTAATTAATGGAGTTTATTGAGTTTGGTTTAAATTAATTAATTAAGTTTAATTAATTTTAAACATTGGATTTGATAATAATTGCTTGATGTAATCAATGAAGTAAAATACCCAGTGAAGTAATTAAAAATAATTACTGGATGTAACTAGTGGAAAATGTTGGGATTGTGAAAGTAATATGGATTAAATTATTTTGTATAATTAATCAAGGGATTAATTAAGAAATTAATTAAGGAGTAATTAATTTGATAAGTAATTAAGGATAATTAATTACCGAATGTGATTAATCAAAGGTGATTAATAATTATGGTTTAATTGAGATTAATTATTTAATGTAATTAATTTAAATAAGATAACCAATTAAATATAATTAAAGATCATTAATTAATATAATTAATGATGTAATTAAGATTGATTAATTTAGATTAATTAATCAATAATAAGTGATTAAGTGTAATTAATTAATTGTAATTAATTAAGGTTAAATGTAATTAATTATAGTTAATTAATTAATGAAGTAATTAAAGGTTAATTACTGTATTTGGTTTAGAGTAATTAATTTTGTGAAATTAATTAAAGAATAATTAATCAAAGGTGATTAATTAAGTTGATTAACTAGAGGTTAATTAATTAATTAATTTGTAATTAATTAATGGTGATGTAAGCAAGATTTATATTGATGTAAGTAATTAATTTAATTCATTTTAAATTAATTAGAGATGATGTGATTAATTTAATTCATTTTAAACTAATTATAGATGGTATGATTATAGGTCATTGCTTATGAATGGATGATATAGTTGCCTTAAATGGTTTGGAATCTCAACTATGAGATTAGTACTGTTGAGTGATATGGATGTATTGGTTGCATTGTGATGATGACATGGATTATCTTTTGATAATGATAATGTGGGTTATCTCAAAAGTTCATAAGTGAATGAAATTTTGAATAGTGGCGGCTTCTTCTCCCCTTCCTCCTCCGTTCCCTTCTCCTTCTTCCCTGATTCCTCCTCCTCCTTCTCTGATCCCTCCTCATTCTTCCCCGATCCCTTCTCCTCCTTCCCCGATCCCTCTTCTACATTCTCCTCTCCCTCCTTCTCTCATTCCTCCCATTCATTCTTTTTCTTCTGGTCCCTCTTCTCTGATTAATGTATCCGAGTTTAATTCAATTTCTTTTCCTAATCGTAATGATGTATTTCCTTGTTCCCTCTCCATTCATAAAGTTCATGATTCGACTGTTTCTTTGGAGCCTTCTAGGGATAGGATTCTTCAAGATCCTTCTCCTGGTTATCTTGATCAGTTTCAATCTCTCTCTAAATCTGTTAATGGATGGATTATTGAGAATTCTACTAATAAGGGTGATACTGTTATTGTTGATGATTTAGGGTTGCATAGTAAGGATATAGATCAGATTCCAAAATGGTCATCTCTTTTCAAGGAAAAGCCCCAGAACGCTGGAGTTTATATTCTTAGAAATTTCAATATTATTAGAGATGGCAAGCCAAAGCAGATTCCAGAGGATGTTAAGAATGAAGGAATTAAATATTGGAGGGATCATTTGGTTGGTTTTTTCTTGGATGGAGCACTTTCTTACCTAACAGTTGTAAATCATCTCAGAAGATTTTGGAAACTGAAAGGTGAAGTTGACATCAAATCTGATAATGAGAATTTCTTTTTTAAATTTACAAATGAGCAAGATAAACTACATATTCTTCAATCTGACCCCATTTTCATAAAAGGTAAAATGTTCATAATCAATACTTGGTATCCTTCTATTGGTTGTGTGCAAGCAAGTATAAGGAGAGTTCCAATATGGGTTCACTTTTATAAAATTCCTACAATTGCATGGACACTTATGGGCATTAACTGGTTAGCGTGTCATATAGGTAGATTGATTTGTTTTGATGAGAATACAGAAAAATTGATGAGATTTAAATATGCAAAGGCCTTGATAGAAATTGAACCTAATCAGGCTCTACCTGATTATATAGAAATAGATGGATTGGGTGAAGGAAGCTATAAAGTGAGAGTTGAATATAATTGGAGACCAAGAATTTGTGATTTGTGTAAAGTTTTTGGGCATTCTAATGAGAATTGTTTGGAATCTGAAATGAATAATGAATACGAGGCTTATGAAGGTGTTGGATTTGGAAATAATTTTACTGAAGGTAGTAGGAATTTTAAGGTGCCAAATAATACTAATATCTTGAATAATAATCCTTCACATTTTAATCAAACAAGGAATCCGGAAGACAACAAGTTTGTTTTACAGAAGAGAAAGATAAAAGTTTGGAAGAAAAAGGAGCCTATACCAGTGGATAATATTAAGCAAAAGATATTGGCAAATGAAAGAATTGGAGTTTTTGGAAAAGAAAATGATGTGCATGTTTTAGGTGCACAAAGCATAAACATTGATAAGGAAGAATATAAGGTACCTGCTGCTAAGGAAGATGTGACCAAAGAAAATCAAAATACAGTATTAAATTCTAGTAAAGTGGTTACATCTAATGCATTCTCAGTTCTAGCTGATATGTGTGAAGGTGATACTTATACTTCTGATAATGAGATTGTAGATGGTACTCACAAGGAATCCTCTTCTATTCAGTTGCCTTCTAACTCAAATCTTAACCTTTCACCATATACTCATTTATCACCTCCTTCTAATATAATTCTTCCTCCTCTTGCTATATCGAATTGTACCAATTTACAAGAAAATTCCAGTTTTTTTCTTCCATTTAATGATTCTCTTATTTCTAAACCACCTGCAAATTCTTCTTCTTTGATGGAAAATCTAAATCTTACTGATCAATTGTCTGATTTAAATAATAAAAAAACTTTACCCACTTTGACAGTAAAAAGGGGTAGGAAAGTAAAGGGTAGTAATTTGAAACATTCTCAAGAAGATGTGGATATGAAAAAAGGGATTGAAAGTTCTATTGATGAAATTCAACCAAAATCTGATAGCAAAGAATTAAGTTTTTTAGGAAAGTTTGCTAGACATACAAGGAGGCATCCTAATAATTTAATCTTACCCAAAACATGATTTTGATGAAGAATATAGCCTATTGGAATATTAGAGGAGGGCACTTGCTCTCTAAACAAAATGAAATCAAGAAATTGATTAAAGAGGAAAACATTCAAATAATGTGTGTAAGTGAAACAAAACTGAATGCTGAATTAACTAAGAAAGCTTGCATATATATTGCTCCTAATTGGATATATGATGATAATTTATCTTGTGCTCCCTATGGAAGATTAATGGTGATGTGGAATGAGGATTTTTATCAGGTCAATAAGTTGGAAGAAACTGATCAATTTTTGCATTATGAAGTTAGATCTGTTGAAATCAATTCCTCTTTTTTTCTTACATTTGTTTATGCCCAGAACTGCCTTGATAAAAGGAAAATATTGCTCAATCAATTGCCTAATCTTAATCAATCTTCTTTACCATGGCTTGTCTTAGGAGATTTCAATTGTATGTTTTCTTCAACTCAAAAAACAGGTGGTACTCCTCTTTCTATAAAGGATACTTCTCCTCTCTGTCAAATGTTATTGCTTTCTTCACTTTCTTCCATTCAATCTTTTGGACCTTTATTCACTTAGAATAACAAAAGTAAAGATGGCCCTAGAACTTTTTGCAAACTTGATCATGCCTTTCAAAACAATTCAGCTATTACTCTTTGGCCTTCTCTTTTCTGTAACATTCTTCTTCCTACAATTTCTGATCATAGTCCACTCATTTTAACATGGGGAGAGGTTGCAAAGCCTAAGTATTCCTCTTTTAAATTTTTTAAAACTTGGACTAATCATGTTTCTTTTCAGGATTTAGTAGTATAGGTTTGGCAAGAGGAGGTCTATGGTAATCCATTGTATATTCTTAAGACTAAGCTCTATAAATTGAAGAACAAATTGAAGGTTTGGTCTAAACAAATTTTTGGTAATGGTAATGATATCTCTTCTATTTTGAGAAATAAGCTATCTGAGGTACAACAAGATTTACTTTCTGATCCATTGAATTCAAATCTTGCTATGGAGGAATCTAAAATCTCTAACTCATTACAAGATATGTTGGAATTTGAATTGTCATGACTAAAGAGATACTCCATGCTAAATTTGAGACTTAAGGAGATAAGAATACAAAATTCTTTCATAATTGTATCAAGGTTAAGCAATCTAAGGAAAGAATTAATTGTATATATGATGTCAATGGGATAAAGCAGGTAGGTGAAAAGAATATTACTACTGCCTTTGTGGATTACTTTGCCTCCACACTTGCTAACTCTAATCCTTTTATTGCTGATGTAGAACCATTATTTCACCTTCAAACCCCTTATTATCAGAATCTCAAGCTAATTGTATCATTGAAGAAATCTCTAATGAGGAGATTGAGAAAGCTGTTTTTAATTTGAATAAGGAAAGTAGTGGAGGTCCAGATGGATTTAATGCTTTCTTTCTACATTATTGTTGGAAGATAGTTAGATATGATGTTATAAGAGCTGTTAAATTCTTTTTTATTTCCAATAAGCTCTCTAAAGGTTTTAATGCTACTGCAATAACATTAGTCCCCAAAGTTGAAAATCCATCTTATGTTTCAGATTTTAGACCAATTTCATGTTGCAACGTGGTTTACAATGTAATTTCAAAAACCATAGCGTCAAGATTGCAAGAAGTTCTTCCTTCCATTATATCTAAAAATCAGGTGGCTTTTCTTCCTAATAGAAACATAAGTGATAATATCCTTCTGACTCAAGAATTATTAAAGGGTTATGGTAATTCTAATATATCACCTAGATGCATGATAAAACTAGATATTAGAAAAGCATTCGATTCTATTTGTTGGACTTCTGTCATTGTTATTATGTCTAGGATGAATTTTCCAAAACCTTTGCTTGCTTGGATTTATACATGCATATCTTCTCCTTACTATTCTATTTCTAGAAGTAGATGTTTAAATGGGTTTTTCAAAGGCACTCAGGGAGTAAGGTAAGGTGATCTAATTTCACCGTATTTGTTTATCATAGTTATGGAGATTTTGAATATCTTAATTAAGGAGCAGGTAGACAATAAAACTCTGGAATTACATCCAAAATGTAAAGATCCTCTGATCACTCACTTACTTTTTGCGGATGATTTAGTGTTATTTACAAAACCTTCTATTGCAAATATTCAGTCAGTTTTGGATATTCTTGCCAAGTTTGAAAATATCACTGGTTTACAAATTAACATCAACAAGTCCAATATTCTTATAGCTGGTGTGGAGGAGGATCTCAAAAATGAATTGATAAAATTTTCTGGTTTAAAAATTATGCCTTCTAATGCAAATTACTTAGGATTACCACTTATTACATCTAGACTCTCAAAAGTCAATTGTTTACCTCTATATGAGAAGATCACTGAAAAGCTCTCATCATTGCCTATCTCAATGCTATCTCAAGCTGGAAGACTTGTTATAGTTCAATCCATTGCAACTGCCATGACTACTTACTGGATGAGACATTATATTCTTCCTGAAAAATTAATTTCTATGATCAATAGTGCTTTGAGTAGATTTCTATGGCATGGAGATCCTTTTTCTAAGAAATTAATTCCTATATCCTTCAAAAAGTTAATTCTGCCTAAATAAAAAGGAGGGTTGGGTATTATCAATTTGAAGCTCTGGAACCAAGCTACAATATCAAAATATTTTGATAAAATCCTGAGTAATAGTGATGACTTATGGACTCTATGGATTAAAGAAAATTTGATAAAGAGAAAGAATTTTCGGGATATGTAAATTCTTCAAAATTCTAGTTGGAGTTGGAGGAATATTCTAAAGCTCAGGGATAAATTCTTATCAATGATTCAGATCAATCCAATGAAAAATATTGATTGTAGCTTCTGGTCTGATCCATGGGCTAAACCTGGTTAAATTTTGAAAAAATGTATGAATTATTCTAGCCTTATGTCCACTGATATTCCACTTCTAACTAAGGCATCAGTTTTCCTGCAAGATAATAATATTGAACTACCATACAGCAGTTCTATAGAGGTTAGGAAGGTTTGGAATGAAATTGCAAAGATTAAACTTCCTATCAGTGATATTATAGTGTTATGGTCAATGCAGAGGAGAAGGCATTCAATAAAACTGGTATATAACTTGCTTCTGGATAATGTTTGTAATGAAAAGTTTGCATGGAAGGATAGAATATGGAACTCTGATAGTCCAGCAAAGGAGAACTTCATGCTTCGGAAAGTTATGGCCAATGCATTGTTAACAAAGGATAAATTGGAAAGTTATGGATTGATAGATAATAGCACTTGTGTATTATGTAATGATCAACTTGAAAATAATATCCATTTATTTTTTAATTGTTCATATACAAGTGATATTTGGTTTAAGCTGATGGCTGCAGGTAAATTCCACTTACCTGACAAGAATTCCAAAGAAGAATGGTTCAACATATATAAAGCTACAAGATGGAAGAATTCCAAATCTAAATCACTACTAATATTTCTCAAAGCTTTTGTTTACGCAATCTGGAAGGAAAGAAATGGGAGAATTTTTTCTGATAAATTTAATTCTACTAGTGATTTGTTTGCAGTGATTAACAAATGGATTATTTGCAGAACAAATAAGTGTCTGGGCAATGGAAATTTAGTATAATCTAAGTTTTGGTTCACTGCTCTCTGGATCATTACATTGTCTGAGCAAAAAACTGTTTGTGCTATTCTAAAGATTATATACTGAATTTCTAATGCAAGAAATAAAAGATGAAGGGGATCAGAGAACTGGAACTGGAAGCGTGTGTTCTAAACAAGGAAAGCTGGAAATATTGTAGTGGTTATTCTTTGTATTTTTACTTCTGTTTTTTACTAATTGTATAAGGTTATGATATCAATCTAATGCAATTGTATATTCTGGAATTTTTAATGCTGACTGTAATGATACTTGGTATAATAAATGGGCAAGGCTCCCTTAGCCTATTGATTTTCAGATAATGTGGATAATCTGTGGTTATGATAATGATAATTATCTATTGTGAATATGTAAATTGTCTATCTGTCTGTATATAGATAATTGTAATTGAATTGTTTTAAACTCTAAAACAACTTGGACCTAAAAGACACGCTTTGGATTTCGATGAGACCGGGATCGGGTTTTCCATATTTGGATATCCGAAAACCACATTGATCCAAATTAACGATAGGTCGTGAATCTTATGTGAAGAGTGAAGACTCGTGGTGTAAGGACTATTCGTCAGTATAACTCTGGGGTGATTCCATGATGAGTTTGATGGAAATAGTACTTATAGGCTCGAGATGGAGATTCAGAGTGCAAGAGTTATCGTCGTTAACTCTGAGGGTGATTCCAAGACGAGTGTAACGAGATAATGCCTTCAGTTTCCTTCGAACCCGAAATGAACTTGTATGGATTGAATGCTTTCAGAACATCGTCAGGTGGGCGATGAGCATTCTAAGTGATGTGTCCTATAAAGGTAATCGTAGCCTCAAGCCTCATCAACCGGGAATGGCTAAAACAGGGGAGGTGCAGCAAGGCTAAGTGGGTCATGCCCAAGTAGGATGAGATTTTCCCCTGTTTAGAGGTCCCTTTTTATTTCGGCTTAGTGGGCGGTTGGATATGCGCACCAACTGCGGGGTTGTTTTGTTCGGGACTTTCCAGTAAGGGATGGTTCCGGCCTTGTGTTGCAGGGGAGCGGGCGTACTCCTCGGTACGGTGATCTAGGCCACGTACTGTGGCGGGCGGTACCCCAGTAGCCCTGCCATTATATGGAATCCAAAATCCAATAAGTGCCAACGGTTTTGATTGTATTACCCACTTTTGTGGTTAGTAGCTGGAATTTGATAATGTAACAATTTTGGCTATTTCATATTTACTTGAAACCTTAGACCTATTATAATATCACTGGATTTCCTATCAAATGTTTTGGTTAGCGTAAGGTAAAAACTTTTCCATGTTTATGTGTGGGAAGTCTTACGTGATACCTTTCATTCCAAAGGTTTTCGAAAGTTAAGAAACTTTAACCTGTTACTCACACCAGACCCATGTCTGACCCGGAGTTTATTCTTTGTTTTCTTAAACTCTTGGGTACTCAAATTTTTACGAGTAGCCAAAGGATTCAGGTTAGCTTTGACGAATTATGGAGGAGCAATGGAGCAGGAGGCTTCAGCATTGTAGATATGTATAGCAGTCCGCTGTGTTTGGTATCTCTTAGTTATTTCTCGATGTGGTATTGAGTTGTATAACTAGACAGGTGTTTATAACTGTCTAGTATGTGATGTGTATCTGTGTAGCTCTAATAATTGTTGAATACTATGTAATATTTAATGTTATTAATATAATTTATTCGTTCGGCTGTTTAGATTCTGATGTGTTGTTTCTTCTTTCTTCTCTTTCTTTCTCTTTTCTATCCCTTTCATTCTTATTAATGATGCGTCATTCTGTAGAGACGGATGGCGGGTCGTTACGGTGGTATCAGAGCATTAGGTTGAGTGAATACTTAGGCTCTGGAGTGGTGTCTATCTTGAGAGAGCATATTTGTAATTTTGAATATATTTATATTTATATTTGTCTATTTATACCTATCTGTTGGGTTACCTGTTCGGGTTTTCCAATATAGGTTATAAAGGTAGATAAGGTAGTGGTGTGTGTGTAATACGACTACTGCCATTGATTGGAGTCTGATGTATGAGGATGGAAGTGTATTTGTCGAGACTGTCGACCGAATACTGTCTCGAGTAAGTTGTGCAGAGTGTAGAGATTTCATCGATCTCTGAAGTAAACCTGTTAAGGTTCGGAGTCCATCTTTGATGTTGGATGAGTTAAATATTGGATCTGTCAGTTGGGCAAAAGCAAGTGATAGTATCTTGATATCTCAGAAATGTTGTAACTGCGCGATGAGATGCAGTGACTATGGATGTGTCCGAAGATATTTCTTTGGAACAAGTGTTAGAAAGTGTGTCTGCTTCGGTGTTGTGGCTGGATTCAGTAGGATGTTGGGTGTTTTTGTTTGCCTTGAAGTCCGAGTCTCTCGAAGAATTTTGGATTAGGAAGTTTGGCACTGGTGTCAGCAGTGCAGTTCAGAGTGTTCTTTGAGCCAACAGAGAGGTCTTAGCTGAGCAGTTTTTCTGGAGGTCAAATTCAGAAGCAGCAGAGTGAATCTGTTTCTTCAATGGATTGACTAGACCAGTGTAAGATGTTCTATTTGGTAAAGAGAGGACAGTTTTCTTTGAAATTTATCTGGGTTGATCGCAAAAGTGACTTGCGATTGTTTGAGTGTTCTCTTGGGTTGTTGGAGATTTTCTAGATGTCTTCTGGGAAATCAGAGATTTGTCCGCATCTGGAGATTGAGTTTTCTTATCGAATAGGATTCCAGGAGTGGAGCTGGTGGTTCAGTGTAGTTGAAGGATGGTTCCTAGAGTTAGAGGTTGGAGAAGTAACTCAGGTTTCGGAGGAATTTCTGAGTTTTCTTTATGGATCTGTTGAACCATATTTCTGGGAAGTGATGTCCAGTTTGCGCTCGTAATCTTCATCAGCATTTTCTTCTCTACTTCGGATCAGAGTTGTGCAGTGGAAGCAGTTTGGGAGTGTTTCTGATTGTCTTTTCCAGATAAGGAGAAGTAACTTCAGTCTTCTGCTGGTTATGGAGTAGAGTTGTGTTTTTGGTTTTGGTTGATCTTGAGGAGATCATTGTGTTGGGTTGTTTTTGGTTCTGATTGTCTCTAGAGGAATCAGCAAGGGGTTGAGCTGATCAGTTTGGATGATGGTAGCCCAGGATCGTCCGAAGACATTTTGTGGATAAGAGACGGAGGAATTTGAAATTCGAAGTTGGAGACTTATTTGTTGTGGAGTTTTCTCTGATTCAGGAGCTATAAGATGGGGTAAGACTGGAAAACTAACTCCGAGGTGTTTAGATCCTTTCTGTGTTTTAGTTGGATCAGTGTTTGGTTTTCAGGATTGAATTGCCAGTGTGGATAACTGGGATTCGATGTGTTTCACGTATCTCTGAGGGAGCACGTGTATGGTCTATCTCTGGTTTTGGAACCAACAGTTCTACAGAGTTTGGTTATTGAATCAGACTCGTCTGCAGTCTGATATGCTGTCTAGTTCTGTAGATCTAGATGAGTGAGAGCTTTGTAGCTTAGAAGTATTGATTGTTTGGAATCTATAGAACGAGTATCCCGATATTTATATGGGGGAAACTCGTGGAAGTTTTATCCAGAATTTTTTTGGATAATTTGATTTGTTTGATTGGGTAAATTGATTGCTATGGTTGTTAGCATATCATTGGTATATGCTTGTGTTTTAAAATTAAATCTTTAAATAGATTATTAAATTACCGTTGTTTTGAATTTCGAGGACGAAATTCTTTTAAGGGGGGAGGAATGTGATGACCCGGAATTTTAAGCAGTATCAATTTAATAATCTGAATTAAAAATTAAATTGATTCGATAATCTTTGTAATAAGATTTGAATTAATTTAATAATCCAATTAAAATAAATATTTAATTGATAGATTTTATCTTTTTAAATCTAATAAATTGTTATCTATTCATAATGTATATAGAATATGTATACATTGAAAATAGATATTGTTTTAATCTAATAAATAAATAAATCTTATTTTCTATAAATATGTATATCTTTAGTGAAATTGGGTATAATTTTAAAGTTAAACTTTTAAAGGATTATTTAATAAATAAATACGGTTTTAAATTGATAAGATAAAAATTTAATTTGTTTAAATTAATTTATTTGATATTAAGTTTTTAAAAGTATATAATAAATAACTTTATGATTTTAAATGCATAAGGTAAATTATTTAAATGATTTAAAATATGTTTTAACTCAAGTTTAAATTTAAATAAAAATAACAATAAAGGTTATTTGGATATAATTGGATAAAATAAATAATTTATTAATAAAGAAATAATTTCTTTTATAAATTATTTATAGTTATCAAATGTTCTTATTTTAAAAAATATAATAATACATTGTTTTTAACAAATAGATTTTTAATAAAAATAATTATTTTTCAAAAATTTAATTGTGTAGTTATATTTGTAAATAAACTTGATTTCAAAATTTAATTTGAACTTGAATTCAAAGCTTTGAAATCTAAAGTATAAATATTTTTAATTTGTTTTGATTTTAAAATATTTGTATAAACTTTATTTTATAAATATAATTGGATTTATTCATTTAAAAATTATCTACATGTAAATAATTACATGTTAACTAGTTAATTAAACAAAGATTCACTTTTATCTTATATTAACTTGTTAACTAAATAACTAATTAGCATTTAACTATAACTAAATTACACAATTATAACAAATTAACATTAAAAACAAATGTAAACATTTTACAAATTAAATTAACACGTGTTAAGATAATAAACAAGATGCATGACAAATGTTAATGTAAAGGACAAGTGTCTTTACTTGTTTTATTTTCTTTAAATTGTAATTAAACAAAATTTTAATCCATATAAAACACTTTCATATTCTTCATTCATATTTTTTTTATATACCTTGAATTCAAACAAGTAAGTATTGTTCTCAAAACTGAAAACTTCTTCATACTAAATCAATAGGTTCCTCAAAATCAAAATCAGTAATTTCTTTCAAAATTTATTTTCATCTTCTTTGAAATAAATCAAACCAGAAATCCACTTCTCAAACCAAGTTGTAAACCTAAGACTTTCCTCAAACCAAAATCATGAAATCAATATGCAAACAAGATCAATACCCCTGTAAAATCTTTTTAAACTTATAACCTGCACATCTTCTAACATGCAAGCAAACCTGTCCCCATATTTGAAATCTGTATCCTGCATCATTTCAATCTGGAGTTTTTCTGCATGCATATTGTTCTTTTTAAAGATCAATTTTAAAAGCTTCAACAACTCAAGATTTCAGGAGCATTTCAGTTTCAAGTTTGCAACCTGCAAATTCAGATTGCTTTCAACATAAACATGCTCTGTCTTCTGATTTAAAAAGGTGAGTAACATCATAATTTAAATGGTTTAAAGTATAATTATGTTGCATGTTTTATCACTGAAAACAAAATATGTTTGAGAATGCAATTATAAGTATATCTCTGAATATTTATATAGATGTGTGGATGTGTATGTTTTGTTTCTGTTCAATCTCTGTTACCAGTTTCAAGTTCAAGATTTGATTCAAAATTTACATTCTTTTATACCCATTGATGTTAGTACTTAGCATTTAAATAAAATTTGTTGTTATGTCATAGAAAGGTTTTAAAGTTTTGTTTAAGTTAAATTTAATTGGAAAGTTCACTGGGAATATGAAAACATCAGTGGATGTTAAAATACGTGAAAATTCAAACTGAATAATTTATAAATTCAGTGTTATGAATTAAATACTAAGATCAAAACATGATTTTTAGAACAAAAATTAGGATTTTTAGTTAACGGGTTATGGTGCAGTGCTGTGATGAATAGAAAATGGAAATAGGGGGTTTTTGGGTGATCTCTGCAAATTGAAGGATCGGGTTCATTTTATGGGTAGAGGAGTAACCATTGATGTTTGGAAAAATAGGTGAAGGTGATGAAAACCACCATGGTTGCAGTGATGTTGATTTCTTATCTGTAGCCCTAGTTTAAACTAGGCCTCTTGTTTGAGTCAGAACTACATGTAGGTATGATCGAGTTGAACGGGGTTTTAGGTGTTGATGGTTTGGTCGTAGGCGAGGCTGTGGCCGGAGGTGGAAGTTCTCTGGTGGTCGGAGCACCGTGGGGGAAGCGATACGAATTTTCTTATATTTTCCAATTAAGTATATATCTTTACAAAAGTAATATAAATGATTTACTATCACTTCTTAACTAATAATTCATTTAAAAAATTGTTTAAATAATTATAATAATCATTAAATCGTTAAATCTCAATTTAAATTCATAAATCGATTATTAAATATGATGACATTATTGATGATGTCATAAATATAATTTATTTCCCAAAAATAAAATAAAGCAAATGAAACGACCCGACTTTCTTACCACAGAAAATCGCATCATTTTTAAGAAAAAAAGGGATAGGAAAGAGAAAAGAAAGAAGAGAAGAAAGAAACAACATCAGAATCTAAACAGCGGAACGAATAAATTATATTAATCACATAATACATTACATAGTATCATATACATCAGAGATACACAGCTAAACAACACATACTAGACAAATAATTTTATTTCATATTCTTATGGATATATAAATATGTGTATCCAGCTCCATGCATGACTTCTAATAATTATAGAGTTGTTTATCGATAAAACGATTTTCGGTCATTTTAACGATATTTTTCCAAAATATATATTTTTGTAAATACTTATTCAAAATACGGTCACTATCATTATTTATTATTTAACACAGCATATTCTACGTTAAAAAGCTAATATTTATTTTAGAAATAAATATAATTTATCAAAGTGATTAATTTGTGGGTCGTTAAAGACTTCCCCCTTAAAAAAAAATTCATCCTCGAAATTACAAGGCAAAACCCAAAGGTGTTTGCTCAAAATATTTATTTTTAAACTAACACTTGTATGATGTATATATATTTCCATGCGCAATATTTGATTCGATCTCCCATTTGAATACACAACTTCACTTCTGAACTATTATCCAGCAAGGGGTAGTCCCGGTCTTGTGTTGCAGGGGATTGGGAGTAATCCTCGGTACGGTGATCTAGGCCATGTACTGTGACAAGTGATACCCCAGTGCCTAGTCATTAGTTGGAAATCCATTCTCCCTACGAGCCAAACGGTTTTGTTTGTATACCTATTAGCTAGAATTTAATAACTATAACAATTTCGGCTATTTGAATAAGTATTTGTATATAGACACTATTATAATATCAGAGGATTTCTATAAAAAGTGTTTTAGCTATCGTAAGGTAAAAACCCGACATGTTTATTTGTGGCGTGGTCTTACGAGATGCTTTTGATTTTCAAAGGATTTGAAACTTTAATAATCAATTTGAGTGTGGTTTTCTCACGCTGGTATTCCAGACCGACTCGCGTGTTATTTAACTATAATGCTTGGGTTAGACTGAGTATTGTGTGATACAAGAAAGGATGTTGTGGATCTCAGGAGACGAGCTGGATGGCGATACGTACTTCCGTATTTGTGTTAAATATTCCGCTGTGTATTCAGATTGTGAGGACAGGTTATGATTACTGTCCATATGTGTGATATGTTTACTCTGATGATGTAATGTATAAACAAATGTATTTGTTCTTGTGTAAAGATCATCGATTATCTATTATATTTTATTCCGCTGCGATGGTTAGATTCTGATGTTGTTGTCTATTTTCTTCTTCTATCTCTTCTTCTTTAACCCAAATGGTTCGTATTTCCGTACATCTTGAGTTGACTGATGAAGAATAGTGTCGACTCAAGGGGTACGGATTTGCGGGCTGTCACAGTTGGTATCAGAGCGAGGTTAGTGATAACCTTGGCTCTGGTGGGGATTACTCATTGAAAATAGAGTCCGTAGTACTCTAAAATGAGTTTGAGCTATTAATGGACACGAGCGCATATTTGTTAGTGAATATATATTGTTTTAAATACTGTATTGAATTATTGGTTGGGTGGAATATGAATTCTGATCGAGTAAGTTGGCCGCTATTCGAGAAGAGTTTATAAACACCTAACCCGATAAATTGACGCGGTATTGTTTTAAATGTGGGTGAATGAAATAATTTTACCCAAAATATATTTTGATATAAAAGAAATATTTTCTTAAATTGATATATAACTTGGATGTTTGGATGATAATATTTTAAACAAATAAGATTATAAAAATTGGAATGACTTGTATAATTAAGGGGAAAAATTGCATGAGCATAAATTATACAAATAAATTATAGTTAAAATTTGATTTAAGTTAAAATTTGAAAATTTGAATACCCCAGAGATTTTGGAAGTGTTTTTCAAAGTGTTTTAAAGATAAATAATAGCAATATTGTTTTAGAAGTATTTCTGAAAGGAAATTGTTTCAAATAAATTTTAGGAAGGGATATAACATTGAATTCGCTTCAGTCGCTGGAAAATAACTTCGATGATGACTACAGCATCATCGATGTTCATTTTCGAGTTTCTAAGTGACGGATTGCTGCCAAATTTGATTTGTTCAGAAGAACAAGTTTTGTTTTTGAAATTTCAAAGGAAATTTGTTGGGAATAAAAACCAGGATTGGTTTAAAAATTTGAGAAATGTGATTTTGAGATATTGGTGATTTCAAAATGATTTGAAACCAAAAGCCGGATGTTTGAAATCCTGAATCCTTATTTGAATTGAAAATCCTGATGAGATAAGTTATAAACTTGTAAAGTTAAGATGATTTTTAAATAAGGAAGGAAAATATGAGCTTTGAATGTTGAAACTAAAATTTAAAGTGAAAAGTTAAAAATGAAATTAACTTGGATTAAGGAAGAAAATTGAATCGAATTGAATTAAATAAATCTGAGTTAAAATAGAATTGAATTAGAATAAAATTCAGTTGAGTTATAGGTGATATTGAATGGAATTAGATCCTTACTTAAATAAATGGAAGTAAGTTGGATAAGAAATAAGTTGGATAAGAATAGGATTGGGATAAATGAATTAGAATAACTTATAAAAGAATTAAAAATCCATGGAATAAAAATATGCTTAGGTTATAAATAAGCGAAAATCTTGTGTTAAAAGTAAAAGATGAATATATTCAAGCCTAGAATGAATGGAAATGTGTAAAATAATAAGTTGTGACTTATAAAATTGAAAAATGGAATAGAAAACCCAAAATAAATATTGTTTGATGTTTTGGAAAATGAAACAAATCCAAACTTGAATTATAAAATAAATCGAACTTAAGAAAATTAAATGAAGTGATTTTTGAGACTAAAAATCAAGTATTGAATTATAAATAGGGGAGAACTAATTAGATAATAAATTAGTTAATGAAATATGTAAATGGAACATAATGTAGTTAAATAGAAGCTGAATTGTAAGTTAATAATGAAGTTTGGAAATAAACTCGAGTTATAAATCAAATTCGACTTGAATCGTTAGTGAAGTAAATAAAATTGAAAATGGCCTTGTAATTAATTAAATGAATTGAGAATGAATTGAATCTAAAAATTTAAAATCTATACGAAACAAATGAAGTAATCAAATAAATTTGTAGTTTGAAATGAGATTTGATTGAAAATGAATCAAGTTAAATTGAAAAGGAAAATTTATTTGCAAAATGAAAATGAGCTTAAGTATGAAAATTAAATAATTTGAAGTAAATTAATTTAAGTTTAAAATTAGTGGAAACTTGGCTTCCAGTAAGAATGGAAGACCATTAAATAAAGTTTGGATTAAATTAATTTGGGGAATGGTTATTAACTTATAAGTATTGAATGTGCCAAGCTTAATAAAATGACTTTGAATGAAACAATTGCGGAAATGGAATGAAATACAGGTGTATGGCTTGTAAATAAGTTAATATGTGAAGAGATTTTAATAAAAATTGATTTTTGGAATCAATTGAAATAAATGTGAGTTGTTTGGGTTAAAATGAATTGGATGTAAGCAATTGAGTTGTAAACCATTTAAATTGAATGAAGTTGTATACGAATTGGTTGTAAACAATTAAAATTAAGGTCGAAACCCTATAAGTTGCTTATAAATATTGTTTAACCTGCATTGCTTATAGAAACTCATATGTCTACTAGTTAAATATGTAAAATGCTGTTAAGTTACATGATTTTGGCACTTACATATTTAAATTGAGTAAGCACAGGTACCCGGGAGCCGTTGGGCTGGATTTGATCGTGCAAATTGCTAAAATAATAAGCCACTTGCTTAAAAATGCTAAATAAGGGTACGCTTATGCAATAAAAATAGGAAATATGAACTGTTTTTGTTTTTTCGACCATGTGGGTCGATGTATATATATTTATATCTCTTGTTAAATTGCAAAAGCACCTCCGCACAAAGGAGACTCTACCAAAAAAATTCGGAAATTTTGGGAGTTAGAAAAATTTTGAAAATTTTTGGAAAATTTTTGTTAGCGACAAAATGATTTCAAATTGGAATTAAAATAAAGAATTTTGGAAATGGAAATTGAAACTAATTTAAAATAATGATATGAATCAGTATAAATTGAAGATAAAATTCAATGTTCAGAGTTGAAGATAAATTGAATTCATATGGAAGTGGGAAAACTAATTTGAATAGAAGTAGATATGAAAACTTCTGTAAGGAAATGTATATGATTTTTTTAAGAAAAGCTATGATTGGATATCATTACTAAATAGGATATGCAGGTATTATAAAGGGAAAGGAAAATTGATTTTGATTTTAGGAAATAAATTTGAATTGCTCGATAAAAAGGTATGTGTTTAAATTTCTGTATGAAATTTGATTGGGTTTTTGATCTAGCCACTTGACCTTTTGTTTTCTTTTGGAATTTGGGATCCCGTAGAGGCATTTTGTAGTTATACCGAGCTAGCCGCGCAAAGGAGACGCTGGCGAAATTTTTCAAAAATTTAGGGAGTTAGAAAATTTTGAGAAATTTAAAAAATTAAAACTTGGTTTTGAATTATAATTTGAATGGTCGAATAAGTAAAATTGTTTGGGAACTATGGAAAAGTTTGGAAAGTTAGTTAGACGGATAGGGTGTTTTAATAAAGATTGTTTAGTTATTATTAAAAAACTGTTTGGTTCTTGAAAAAGTAAACGGGTATTGGACCATTCTTCCTAACTAGTAATTTCGGGGACGAAATTCTTTTAAAGGGGGAGGAATGTTACGACCTGGAATTTTTGAATGTTTGGAATTGGATTATTCAATTGAATTTAAATATTTAAAAGTTAATTTTTAACTTGAATTCAAATATCACTATTTACTCGATAATTAAATTATTGAATTAAATAATTTGAAGTTGGGTAAAATGTTGAATCTGGAGTTTTAAGCCTGTTAAAAATAATTTAAGGGTTTGTAAAATTTATACCGATAGTACTGAAGATAGTAAAAGTGTTGAAATTGAATTTGGGAATATTTTGTTAAGTTTTGAAAATATATCGTTAAATTGACATTTAAAAATAGCCTTCCGAGACACAGTCTCGAATTTCAATGAAACTAGTTTCATTGGATCCATAATATTGTATTATTATCGGGTTTCAATTTTCGTAGTGGTTAGGATTGTTGTGTGAGCATACGGTAAGTAAACGTGCTGAAAATTAAATCAAAATTAATATAATAACTGGGTCCAAAAAGCTATCTTCTTCATACGATCGAATTAGGACTCGAAACCTTTTCCATTACATTCGAAATAGAGGTATAACATTATGTATGCCTAGCGGCACGCCTCGATAGGGGTTCGAAAATTTTGAATGTGTGTAATGAAACGATTTGAATATAAATTTAAAACATTTAGATATATATATATATATATATATATATATATATATATATTACATTGGCCAATCTAAGTCCTCTCATGTCAAACCTTTTTCCTACAGCAGCTTTTGCTTTTCAGAAAAACACTGTTCAAACCTAAGCCGACACGCAAAAGAAATTTTGCACGCTAACATCATTTCTTGTCTCCCCTTTTTCTTCTTTTAAAAAGAAAGGAAAACATAAGCGAATGACAGTCTTCTTCCCTAATTTTCAAATCCGTTCGTTTATAAAAATGGCCGCCTTCATTTTTCAATCTGGTCCACTTCGTTTTTCCTTTTTCAGATCGATTCAACAAAAAAAAAGGAGATTTTGCATGCTCGAACACGCGAGTAAATCGTGATGTCGACTTGATCGATCGAAAGATAGGGCGGGCATGGGTTAGCATCGAGAGGAGGGTGAGCGTTGTTTGCGATTGTTGACATGTGAAACGCGATTTCTAGGGTTTCGAGCCGGCCGTGTTCGTCGATTGATGATTTGGGAAGCGTGGCGGAGTTCTCAAAGGGAAGCACGCTCGAGTGATAGGAACTAGGGCTCGATGTCGATTTCAGTAACTCTGGGTTTGGTGAATTCGTCGGAGGCAGTTGCGTGCGTCAAGGAGGGTTCAATGTTCGTGGATGCACGAGTTCATTCCCAGAAAGCGATAGGTATCGGGAGAAGGTATAGACTAACCTAAATTTTATTTTTAAATAAATTTAGAATTAGTTAATTACAGAAAATTATATTATAGTTAATTTGGGATTTAATTCTAAGTGTTATTAGTTTATTTATTTATAGGTCAAAGAAAAATAATAATTACAGTAAGATAAGTGCAATTTTTTCAATTTATATATTTAGATACAGAAAAGATTTTATATAGAAAGGATTTTGAGAGAAATATATAGGAATTTTAAATAATTGAAAAGTTTTATATAAAATTAGACTTTTGAATCGATATAATTTAAGTTTTCAAATATATGTAGTTTTAAAGAATGTAAAATAAAATAAATATACATTTACACATTTTTATTTACTAGTTTATTTTAAATAATATTTGGGAGATTAACTTATTTAATTTATTTTTTAGAACTTAAAATTTATTTATTAAAAGAAAAATTGGTTTAAATAAAATTTTGGGTTAATTAAATTTATTTAAGGGAAATTAATTTTTTTGTTAATTCAAGTATAAATAATCACCTAATGTTTATACAAGGTCCAAATATCGTGAAGAAAATAGTCAGGATTGAAGTGGATTGCAAACAAAAATCAAAGGTGAGTTAATCTCACTCATCTGGGTTTGATTTAAATTTAAATAGTTAAATTTAAATAATTGGTTGAATGATTGAATTGATTTGATGTGCTATATCATATATAGTAGTGTATATATATATTATATATTGGAATGATTGATTTCCCGCATTATATAGCGGATGTGACCCTATGCGCTGCATAATAGCGGATGATATTATATTAATCCCATATACCATGATATTCCACCTCGAATTGGATTTGGTATTGTGCTAATATCTGTGGATGTAGGGAAACGGGTTGGAGGGATCCAACTGGATTCCTTAAAATTATTTAGATTGTTTAATATTCTGCGTATGGATATTTGATATTCTATGATGAATATTATTGATAATTGGAATATTGAATGTTGTGGTTTGCTTGAATATATTTCGTTACACTGAGTTATCCAAATATATAGAATTGGATTTTTGAAAAGGAAATAAAAGAGGGAATTTTTAAGTTAAATAATTATAGAGAATTGAATAAATTTAAGAATGAATTGGAAAGGAATAAAAGTGATTTTAAAATTCTAATAAATAAATTGCGAGTATGGATAGGGGATTTTGAATAAACAGAGAAACAATGAATTTTAAAACTTAAGTGATATTATTTTAAAGGAATAAAGAATTTACTTTATAATTCAAGGTTTGAATTATTTAAAGGGATAAAGAAGGAATTTGGGGAAATCTGAAATTGGTGTTTTCAGTTAAAAGATTTAAAATCACAATTAAGGAAAAAAAATCTGAAGTCAATAGGTTTTGAAACAAATAAGTAAGAAAAGAAATTTACTCCAAAATGGGGTAAATTGAAAATCAATTTGGAAATTGATTTAAGTGTTTGGAATTCGAAATTTAAAAGAGAAGTGAGACTTTGAAATTTATAAACTGGGTTTATAAAAGTAAAGTAATGTATTAGTGGATATTTGGAAGAACAAATTCACAATGGGAATTTATTAAAAGAATGGGAAAATTTGTTTAAAAATAAATAGTGATTTATTTTTAAAGATAGAAAGAGAAGAGTATTTCCCTGGATAGCCAAGTACGTTTCCAACGTAAATTTTTAAATATAGGTTATGTTGTTTAAAAAAAAGCATGTTTTAGGAAATTTATTATTTCTAAATGTTTAAATTCTGAAGTAAGTATTTTTCAAATCTATTATCATAGTAATTATTTAAAGGTGACTGGGTATTTTGTTTTAAAAGAGAAAATCTAATTTTATATTTTATAAAGTAACCTCATTTTAAATATTCCTAAATATACATATTTTAAATAAAGTATTGAAGTAGTTTTTAATTTAAATGTTTTAAAGGATATTTTATAATAAAGTGCTTTTAAGTTATTTTAGAAATCTAAAGCTTTATACTTGGTATTTTCGGTGGAAATAAATATTTGGGAATTTATTTCATGGGAAGAGTGTGGTTTGAAAACTGTTTTCAAAAGGGTTGAAAATGGAAATATATCTTGCGAAGATATTTTGAGGTAAATAAATAATTCGGGAGAAATTATTTATTGTTGATGGTTGTTGTAAATGTTAATTGATAGTTAAATCATCGACTATCAATATTGGCCAATGCATTGATCGTTTCGAAGAGACCGGGATTTATTTCCTGAAAACCACTTCGATCCGGTTTGTACAATTTCGCAGGAAGACGAGTTTGGATTCGAAGATAGAGCAGTGAAGTGCAAGGGCCTGTCGCTACTAATCCTGAGGAGATTCCAAAATGGATGTAGTAGGAATAGTGCCTTCGGTTCGGTTCGAACCCGGGACGGGCTTGTATAGATGAAAGCTTTCGGAACATCGTCAGGTAGGCGATGAGCATTCTAAGTGAAATGTTCTAAAAGGTAACGCTTAGCCTCAAGCCTCAACAACCGGGAATGACTGAAAATCAGGGGTTATGCAGCAAAGCTAGGTGGGTAGCGCCCATTAGGGTGAGGTCATCCCTATCTAGATGTCTTTTTTTATTCAGCTAAGTGGTGTGGTTGCTAATCCCAGCCGTGGGGTGATCTTACTCGGGATTATCCAGTAAGGGGTAGTCCCGGTCTTGTGTTGCAGGGGATTGGGAGTAATCCTCGATACGGTGATCTAGGCCACGTACTGTGACAGTTGGTACCCCAGTGCCTAGTCATTAGTTGGAAATCCATTCTCCCTACAAGCTTTTACGGTTTTATTTGTATACCTATTAGCTGGAATTTAATAAATGTAACAATTTCGGCTATTTGAATAAGTATTTGTATATAGACACTATTACAATATCAGAGGATTTTTATAAAAAATGTTTTAGCTATCATAAGGTAAAATCCCGACATGTTTATTTGTAGTGTGGTCTTACGAGATGCTTTTGATTTTCAAAGGATTTTGAAACTTTAATAATCAATTTGAGTGTGGTTTTCTCACGCTGGTATTCCAGACTGACTCGGGTGTTATTTAACTATAATGCTCGGGTCAGACCAAGTACTAATGGATACAGGAAAGGATGTTGTGGAGCTCAGGAGACGAGCTGGATGGCGATACGTACTTCCGTATTTGTGTTAAATATTCCGATGTGTATTCAGATTGTGATGACAGGTTATGATTACTGTCCAAATGTGTGATATGTATACTCTGATGATGTAATGTATAAACAAATGTATTTGTTCTTGTGTAAAGATCATCGATTATCTATTATATTTTATTCCGCTGCGATGGTTAGATTCTGATGTTGTTTTCTATTTTCTTCTTCTACCTCTTCTTCTTTAACCCAAATGGTTCGTATTTCCGTACATCTTGAGTTGATTGATGGAGAATAGTGTCGACTCAAGGGGTATGGATTTGCGGGCTGTTACAGATTCTCTAGTGTGGACTCTGATTAGGCTCTCTTAATCAGAACTTTTGTTTTCCTTGCATAGCTCTCAACTATGGTACAAAATGTAAGGATCCGACCACAAACCCTAATCAATGTTCACCATCAAAATTGAAGGATAAATTCTTTTTTCGACGGATGTAAAACCCTCAGAGTTCTGTAGTCGAATCTTAGGCCAAATAGTTACGCGAATAAAATGATCTATGTATAACCTACATATTTGTTCCAATTGTTTTCCTTAACTATACCAAATCACAATCGATTTTCTATCACCACCAATTTGTGAACCATTTCATAAAACTGTTCCTTAAGTTATTACATCTTATGCACACAACTTCTGTTTAATTAACACTTTTAAATTTCATAACCATTCAATTCGTACTATTTCCATTATTGAATTACCTCTTACAACATTACTTAAGTGTATAAATAATTCACGACTTAAGTCTATATTTTTATAATATTTCATTACAACCTAACAGTATATATACAAATCCCAAATTTTAGATTGGTTTTGCTTACGTCAGGGGTGTTTGACAAATTTTAAACTTGTTGTAATTTATTATCATCTTAAATTCATAAGTTATAAAAACTATTTCTTATATTTTTATTCAAAAATACTTCCAAATAATACTATTATTATTTTCTCGATTTTTAAGAACAGTTTTCAAAATGACCAAGATTTAAATTCTTAAATTCTCAGCTTTTAAATCATTTTTTTCATAAATCACATTTATAGGTTATACTTATACACTTTTTTTTACTCAAATATTTCATAATTGTTTGTCTTTATTATTTTCAAAATTTCTTAGTTCTAAGTTAGGTACGATTCAAAAATTGCTCACTACCCAAAATCATCTAAAATTTCATTTTAGTTTATCAATTAGTGATCCAAATTATCTTTGGTTTAACACTTTTATAAAGATGTTTATAATTACTAATCAATTTATCAATTGATGATTCGCATTATCTTTTAACTAATATTTTTAATAGATCGAGTAACTCCAAATTGATACCAAGGAACTAGACACTACCAATAGTATCATATATCACTTTAACCAGAAGGGTAATACTTAAGAGAAGTGTTTACCATCTGATATCTTCTACCTATTTTTAGTTATTTCCAAGCCACTTAAACTAGTCATCATAAGATTATTATTTTCAATTCCTTTATTTATAAAACTTTATTTATACATTCATTTTTTAGGATCATCTTACTTTTACATTTTTAGGCTCATAAATTTATTTACCTTAAATAAATTTCCTAAATTTAAACCAATATTATTACCAAACACCATATAGTCAAATTATGAAACTTAATTTACTAGGTATTCGTGTTTTTTAAATCAAAAAATCAATCAATTAATGACAATAACTAAATATTATTATTCCCTTAATTGCAAACTATCACACTATAAATAACTATACATTTCAAAAGTCATTTCCTTATATATAAAATATCATCCTAAGCAAAATTATTTCATTTACCCAAATTTTCCAAAATAAAATCATTTTTAGTATTAACAAATATGTTCTCATATATATTACCATTAACTCATTCTAGCATGTCACTTACCCTATTTCTAACGTGTTACTCATCCTAGGGTATTACTAACCCAATCTTTGATGAGACATGCCCTAATCAAGCTTAGGTGTTCGCTCAACCTAAGCTTTAATACCAAATGCGACGAACGAGATTTTCGACCCTCGAAAATCGACACTAATACATCCACCGTATTCACGTGCCGCAAATTCAAGTGCTGGTAAACCCGACCGTTAAGGGAAAGAAGAAAATGAAGACAGAATAGAATCTTACACAAATGGTATAACATATATTATTTCATCATATTATCTTTACATTAGAGTTTAACTTAACATTAACATTTACAGTTATATATATCCATATAAATGCGGAATACAATAGTACATGAGTGTGGTGGAAATGAATAACAATCTTCTAAAGAATCTTCTAACTCCATGCTTCGAGCTCTTCCAAAGTGCTCTAAAAAAAACTTGACTACTAGGCTGCCCGAAAAAATAGAGCACCTAGAGTTTAAGAGAGAGAAAATAAACTCCGGGTCAGCCATGGGACTGGTGTGAGAAACTCAAACTACGAGTATTTGGAAACAAAGGGTATCTCATGAAACCACGCCTCAATTAAACACAGAATGGATTTTAACCTTATTATAATTAAAATATTTCTATGTGAAATACAGTGATATTATTTTTAATACCATTCTTTGAAAACCTTTCAAACAAACATATTCAAATTGTAACGAACCGGATTTTCGACCCTCGAAAATCGATACGTCCACCATATCACATGCCAAACATTCAAGTGCCAGAAATATCGATTTGTTAGGGTAAAAGAAGAAGGTAGAAGATAAAAGAAAACTAAACAATACAGAATCTCACAATGCAGCGAATAATATATAATAAAACAATGATCATTACAATAAGAAAACATATTTATTCATATATACAACATCATAGTACACTAGACTTATCTTAAATTTGGACAGTTATAGAAACCCATCCTTTCATTGACAAACATATAGACTCTATAATACAGCAGAAAAAAATATACGTGAATACGTCTTGACCTTCCAACTCCTCTCCAACTCCAAAGTATCCAGCTAAACCTGGGAAAATATGCTTGGTCTAACCCGAGCATATCATGGAATAACGCCCGGGTCAGTCTGGTAAACTACAGTGAGTAAAACTCGATAACAAGTAACAACCAAACTGATTTCTACATTTGAAAACTTTTCAAATAAAGGGTATCTCATAAGACCACGCCACATTTGAAAGGGTTTTTACCTAACGATTACCAAAACATTTTATATAAAAATCCAATGATATTATCATAGTATCTAGGTTTAAAGTAAATAGTTAAATAACTGAAATGCTTGCATCTCACATTCCAACATACTAGGCTCTACAATCAAAAACGTAAGGCATGTATTGAAAAATGGATTCCAACTAATGACTGGGCTACTGGGGTATCGCCCAACCACAGTGGACAGCTCTAGAAAAATGTACGAAGGTCGTATCTAATGACCCATGCCAACACAGGACTGGCCTGCCACTTGCTAGATAGTATCGAATATATCATCACCCCCATTGCTCTGCTACCTTTAACCAAGTGCTCCCATGTAACACGACTTCATTAATGATTGTGTATATATCTAGAAGGGTGGTGATACACCCTAATGGGTGCGAACCACATAGCTCTGCTGCATATACCCTGTTTTAATTATTCCTGGTTGATGAGGCTTGAGGCTACGTTTTAACTTTCTGAATAGCAATCCATCATGGAATACTAACACTGTCCTCTATGAATCAATGCAATGTCAGCATTCATCCATACAAGTTCGTTTTGGGTCTGAATGAAACCGAAGGCGCTAACTCTACTACGTCCACTTTGGAATACCCTTGGGATTAGTAACAATGGGCCCTTGCACTTCAAAGAGCACCATCTTCAATCATCATCAAGATGTCTTCCACTCGAACGTACATGTTGGAGCGGAGTGGTTTTCGGATATAGATCTAAACCTGGTCTCTCCGTACCAACAATCGATAATTGCCGGTTGACTCATTCTTGGTTCTTTTGGAAGCAATTTTTCGAGTCTTCATCGGGGAACTCGAATTTACATTCATACTTCCTAAGTTAAATAGGTCAAACTTGATAATCGGTTGTTTAACTATCAAATAAATGAACAACAACCAATTCCATTTCAAATTTATTTATTCATAGCAACCATTAAGCCTCAAAACATGTTTTGTTTAATAAATCACTTTCAAAAACATTCATATACTTATCTTTTGACATAAGTATATTCACAAAACATTGTAAAATTTTCCATTATGAAATCCCTAAAAAGGATTTAACTACATTATTTAAATTGGAGAAAAAGATAACTCTAAGCAATATTCCTTCGGTGTAAAGTGTGGAACGGATGTTCCATACAATGATTTTTTAAAAGGTCAACCTTGAGAAACTCAAACCTTGAATTCCTGTTGTAATTATCTTCAATAAATCCTTTTATAAATATATTTTTACCTATGAAATCCATTTTGCTTTAACCCAAACCCATTTACAAAACATTTATCAAGCTCCATACTCATTTATTAGACTCTTTATAAATATTCAAACTCGGTTATATAAACTTCTTTATAAACTTTCAAACCTTGTATAAAACTTCCCTTTGTAGACATCCAAACCCATTCATAATATATTTTTATAAACATTCAAAACTATTTCTAAAACTCATTTTATGAATACCCCAAAATTATTCAAAAATTTCTTTACATAACATTCAAAACGATTGTCAAATCTTTCTACAAGTATCTTGTTCAAAATAGAATAATTTTGAAGACCATTTTAAAAGAAAATGAAATATTAATTTTCCAAAACCAATCGAAGGCCTAATGACTACAATGGATCGTCGAATTTGGGTTTACTTATCCATGTTATATCTTGGGTATTACCTAACATCAGATATATAAGGGATTCGCAAATAACATACAATCAATCACAGGTAGATGTCCAAGTCACAAATCTAGATACATCCATTATCAGGTTTAATTTTTTTACATATAGAACTATATTCCATATGCTTAAGTTACCATGACCCGCTTATTGAAATTAACTTCTGTGTTTCTATCACATTACCGATATTTAGCATTTGTGCTAAACACAAGTCACCTACTTTCCATAAAAATGTCAACGTTTTATAATCACTACTTTAATTCATTTGGCTACTTGATGGTTCATATAAGAGATCCTTTGGTTTAAAATCAATTAACCTTAACAAGAAAACTGATTTAAAATATAACTGATTGGGTTTAAAAATAGCTTTGAAAAGATTAAAGTATATTTAATTAGCATAAACCCTAATTATATCTTAATTAATCATAATTAAATCAAGGTTAAATCATGATTAAATTTTAATTAACTTAAAGAACTTAGTTAAGTCCTACTTAACTTCTTAATGCGTCTTAGTTAAGGTTTAAACAATTCATTATTAGTTAAACCCAAATTAATTAAAAATTAATTTAATAATTACTTAATTAAATGATAATTAATTAACCTACTTAACTTAATTAAATAGTAATTAACCATTTAATTACTTCTTATCTTCATTAATCGCTAATTAATTTTTTTTATCAATCACTAATTAATCAATAACCTTCCTTAAGTGTTACTTAACCCTAATCACTTACTTAATTACTAATTACCTTTAATTATTTTATTAAATAAATAAATTATTGATATCTTTTTATGTTATTAATTAAGTTTGAAATTTTTTTTCAAAACAATTTCAAAATGAATCACCTAAAGGTGTAAATCGTGAATTTTTGTCGAACTGCATCTATAGCGACTATCGTTATGAGCGCAGTTCGCTCTATCTTATTTTATGTGAAATACTTCACTTAAATTTTTGCTCCTACATATTTTGAAATAATATTTAGAAAGTTTTTGAAACCTTAAACTAGGATAAAACTTAAAACCATTTCCAAACTTTGAAACTAGAAATCGTAGTTTTGATTTCAAATTGGATCTCACGTACGTCGCAACACACAAAGTTGTTAACTTTGTTTCAAATCAACATACTTTGGTTCTCATTTCACAACCATGCATCCATACTACCACACTCTTAACATCACAATGAAATATACATACATACATACATAAGGTTATATGCTTACTAACTCGACAACATCGCATTCCAAACTCAAATTCAATACCAAACATAACATCCATCAACTCATCATCGATCAACATAATAAACATTAAATTTTCTCATCATATTGTCATCACAATAACACATCACAATAAAGTCAATAACTTTTCAAAAAAAAGTAGTTTTACTCACCGAAAATCTTTGAAGCCTAAAATGCCTTTGATACACCAAAAATCACTCCAAAAACATGTCATTTTCCACTTGATTTTTGGACATATTACTCTCGAATTTTGAAAAAGTGATCAAAAGAAAAGTTTTAGAAAATTCTTTTCTCTACTATTTAAATAAAAGAATCACTCAAATCATAATTCGTTTGAGGTACATATGGTCAAAAGAAGGAGAGCTATTTTCAGACCTGAATATCCGAGTTTAAAAGTACACTGCAAAGAAATGAGATTTTGATAAACCTAAGCTTGAAATTAGAAAAAGGTGCAAAAATGAAAGTTGATGATACTGAAATTTATACGATTTGAAAAAATTAAAATTTTGATTTGGTGTAAAATAGAGAAAGTTATGGCAGAATAAAGTGGAGGAAAAATGGAGAAAAAATAGTTTAAAAACATGTTTGCATCTTTAAAACAATTTAAATTTTTTGATTTTAAGAAAAACTTAAAACTAACATAAGAAGCCATGAAACATGAAGAAAGATTTAGTGAAATAGAATTGGAGAAGTAAACGAAAATATGGTGAATGGGATGTGTATTTATAGATGAAAGAAAGTTGGAAAATTGCCAAACTAACCTTAGATTAAAATATCCTAACATGTCATTATTTTGACAAGTCACATAACCACATTCCTCTCTCTCATATGCCGCATCTCCTTCCCTAGTCACATCCTCTAGATCATGATGGATAATGATGATAAGGCTAAGATATGAAAGAGGTAATGATATATACTTATATATAAGTTATTATTTTTAAAAGCATGACTTGCCACATCACTTGCTAAACATAATTAACATAAGCTAATGTAATATTAAGGTATTATTAACATAAGTTAACATAATTAACATTAGGATAAGTTATCAATATTAAAACCATGACTTGTCACAAACAACGTTCCCAACAATTTTTCGGCCGGTATTGAAAAGTCGAAATTCCGAAAAACGTTCTTCGGTCACATTTTCTATTTTTCTACGAACTATGTATTTTGGTAAAAAAAATTAAAAATTATTTTACCATCATTATTAAATAATTAAAATAGGTTCATTTGTAAATAAAAACCCATTTATTTATTAATTAAACTTAACTTGAAATATATATAAAACAGATGGTATCAACGGTTGATGTCATAAATACATTTTAGTTGCCAAAAATAAAATAAATTATTTTATTTCAAAATCTTGTTTGAATACACATATTAGTGTATGAATTAAGGGCCATGCATGATCCTTACTGTTTAAAAGCAGATTAATTGATAAAATGATTTTCGTTTGCTTTATCAATATTTTACCTAGAACCATATTTACAATTTATCAATATTTTACCTCGGTAATTTGTCCGGATGTTCATCTTCCCAATCACCTCATTTCCTTTATCTTTTCCTTTTCCAGTACAACACTCGTTAGCATATTGTTCTTTCTTATCACATTTATAACAAACCACCTCAGCTTTTTCCTTCTTTTGTGCTCCTACCTTATGAGCATTCTTCTTTTGGAAAAACTTTCTTTTCTGGCCTTGTCCCACCCGGGCCTCCTTCATTTTCTTCCTCAAACAAGTTAACGCCTCTTCCTGCCTCAGCGACATTTCTACCACTACATCACTTGTGTCACGACCCGACTTCCACTAACTAGAAAGACGTATCATGAATTAAGAAAGAAAGGGATAGAAAGAGGAAAGAAAGAAGAGAAAGAAGAAACAACACTAGAATCTCAAGAGCGGAACGAATAAATTATATTAATAACATAAGTATTTATATAATTTATAACATCAATCAGAGTTACACCACATACACATCATATACTAGACAGTTATAAACACCTGTCTAGTATTTAACACTCAATACAACTCAACAAAAGATACCAACACAGAGAACACATAGCGGAAACTATATATCTATAACGTCGAAGCCTCCTGCTCCATTGCTCCTCCAATATTCGTCAAAGCTAACCTGAATCCCTTAGCTACTCGTAAAAATTTGAGTACCTAAGAGTTTAAGAAAACAAAAGATAAACTCCGGGTCAGACATGGGTCTGGTATGAGTAACAGGTTAAGATTGCTTAACTTTAAAAACCTTTTGAAAAGAAAGGTATCACGTAAGACTTCCCACACATAAACATGGAAAAAAAATTACCTTACGCTAACCAAAAAATTTGATAGGAAATCCGGTGATATTATAATAGTGTCTAGGGTTTTCAAGTAAAATACAAAAATAGTTGGAATGCTTACATCTCACGTTCCAACATAGTTGGGCACAACTAATACGTACGACACTTATTGGATTTTGGATTCCATCAATGGCAGGTCTACTGGGGTAACGCCCGTCACAGTACGTGGCCTAGATCACCGTACCGAGGAGTACGCCCGCTCCCCTGGAACACAAGGCCGGGACCATTCCTTACTGAACAGTCCCGAACAAGACAACCCCGCAGTTGTTTGCAACTAACTGCCCACGCAGCCGAAAATAAAGGGACTTCTAGACAGGGGAAAATCTTGTCCTACTTGGGCATGACCCACTTAACCTTGCTGCACCTCCCCTGTTTTAGCCATTCCCAGTTGATGAGGCTTGAGGCTGCGATTACCTTTAGAGAACACATCTCTTAGAATGCTCATCGTCCACCTGACGATGTTCTGAAAGCATTCAATCCATACAAGTTCGTTCCGGGTTCGAATGAAACCGAAGGCATTATCTCGTTACACTCATTTTGGAATTACCCTCAGAGTTAACGACGATAACCCTTGCACTCTGAATCTTCATCTTCACTTGAGATTCATGACCTATCGTTAATTTGGATCGATGTGGTTTTCGGTATCCAAATATGAAAACCCGATCCCGGTCTCATTGAAATCCAAATCGTCATCTTTTAGGTCCAAGTTGTTTTAAAGTTTTAAAACAATTCAATTCAATATTATCTATATACACACAGATAGATAATACACAACATCACAATAGATAATCAACATTATCATCACAACAGGTAATCCATATTATCATCCCAAACAGATAATTCATATTATCAACTCAAATGCAACTATAGCATCCAAATCACTTAACATCACTTATCTCATATCTGAGATCTCAACTATTCAGGGTAATCAATATCAAACAGCATTCATAAGCAATGACTTATAAATCACCATTCTATAATTAATTTAAAAGAATTAAATTAATTACTTTTTCCCTAATTAATTTAAATTAAATTAAATTAATTACTCGTCCATATAAATCTTGCTTACATATCCATTAATTAATTACAAATCAATCAATTGATTACCCTCAACAAATTACCCTAATTAATCATCCTTGATTAATCATCCTTTAATTACATTCAAGTAATTAGCCTTTAATTAATTCCACAAATTAATTATTCCAAACCAAATTCAGTAATTAACCTGTAATTACTTCGTTAATTAATTAATTATAATTAATTACATTAATCCTTAATTAATTACATTAATTCCTTCATTGATTAATTGTTCTTAATTAATCTATCCTTAATTACATCATTAATTATATAAATTAATGATCCTTAATTATTTATTTATAATTACCTTATTAAATTAATTATCAATTATCCATATTGATTAATCACATTAAGTAATTAATCATATTAAATTAATTACATCTTTTTATTATCTCTAAATAACTCAATTATCAAATCCTAAATTAATTACACTAAGTAATTAATTATTAATTACTTCCTTTAAGTAATTATTCAGCATACTAATTACATATTAATTTCACAAAGTAATTAATTTCCAAAAACTCCTCCATTACCCAATTATTCTTCAATTTAATTACATCAAGTAATTTATGTTCTTAATTACTTCACTAAGTAATTATTCACCATTAATTACATTGGTAATTACTTCTCAAATCAACCAGTGATTAATTTAAATTAATTAAACTTAACTAATTAACTTAACTAATCAAAATAAACTTAATTAATTACAATTAATAATTAATTTCTTAATTACTTTATTAAGTAATTACACTTAAACAATTCAAATGGTTATCTTTAAATTAATTAATACAATTAATCATTAAAATTAATCACATTAACTAATTATTAAATAATCCTAAGTTAATGACCTTCATTAACCATTAATAAATCTTTAATTACTTCTCCAAAGTAATTAACTGAATTAATCAATATTAATTACAATTTAATTTATCTATAAAACCCATTTATTAATCTCTAATTATTTAATTAATCAAGTGATAATCAAAAACTTAATTAATTATTAATTACTTGATGTATAAATTCAAATCATTAATTAAATAAAATCTTATTTAATTAATTGATTTCTTAATTTCTATTTAATCAATCTAAATTAACTTATTAATCCTTTAATTAAATAAAACACTTAATTATTCAATTAATTAACCTAATTATTAGTTAATTAAATTAATTAATTACAAACTTAATCACCTTAATCATTTAGTGAATTATAAATTATTAAGTTCTAATCAATTTTAAGATAAACAGTAATCTTATTAATGATTTAAATATCATTATCAAAGTAATTTAAAAACAATTTGCTTTTACATTTCCTCTAAATTCCATTTTAAATTAAAATTAAATGAAGTTTAAACTTAAACAAGGTTTAAGTATTTAAAACCCTTTTATTTCATTTTAAAGATTTACTTAAGGTAAATTTAAAAATGGTTTAACCAATATTCAATTTAAAATATACTTTAAGTATTCCAAGTGGTTTTGAAAACATTTAAATTCAAAAGCTTATTTCATTTCAAACTAGAATTCAAATCATGCTTTGAATTCAGGTTTAAAATTTTAAATCCTGTTTAAATCCTATACTTCAGATTTTAAAGACATATTATAAAATACTTTATGATTCAAACTTAATTACAACCTTTGAATTTATAAACTTATTTCTTTTTTTGAAAATTTTAAGATTCAAATTCCAATTTGAATTCAGGAATTCAATCCAGATTTTAACTTAAATTTAAAATCTAGTTTTAAATCTCATTTTTCAGATTTCAAAAACACTTTATAAAATACTGTACAGTTTTTAGTTATTAAACATTCATTTTTTTACAAATTTATTTATTTGAAATTTGGAATTCAAATACATTTGAATTCATAATTTAAACTTGTTTCAAATTTAGTTCAAACCTTTCTTTGCTTCCCTTTTTATTTAAATTAGTTTAAAATTTAAACCTGCACACAGTCAGGTTTCAGAAAATCTGAAACAAATAAAACTACCCGAGCTCAAACTTTTACTTCGAGTCAACAAGCACCTATCTTCGAGCAAAAACTCAAATGACCCGAGTATTTACTCGAGTACAACCTGCATTTCCCCCAAACTAACAAAACACCCAAAATTTCTGATCATCAGAAACTATGAGCACCGTGCACAAGCACGGTGGCTCTGACCTCCTCCAGTCAACTCCGGCAGCATCATCACACCAGAATACAACCTCACTCAACAACATGATCATCAAAACAATCCCATTCACCTAGAATCAGAAAACAGCCTCAATCCAAACCTGGAACATCCTAACCTCTTCAATGTCCAAACCTGTCAACGGCAACATCCCACTCCTCCGACCACCGTTAGAGCTGTAACTCCTTCCATGCCTTCATCATCGACCCAGCTACCCACCTTCAAAACCGCTTAGCACTCGATCTAATGTAGAGGCAGAAATGATCGAATTTCCCTAACCTGTTTAAACTAGGGTTAAATCAAAAACCTGGCTTCCGCAGCCACCACAAGCCCTTAAACCACCACCTGAAAATTTTCTCGGCCTCACCCTACACCCCACTTCCTCTAGAAGAAACTCCAAACTTTCAGAACACCAAAATCATCAGAGATGATCCAAAACTCCACTTTGGGTCAAAACAGTAATGCACAGTCAAACCCAACTTAAAATTTATGATTTTACTCTTAAAAATCATGACTTAGTCTAAGTATTTAGTTTGTATACCTGAATTGCTCAATTAACAAGTTTGAATTTTAACAGTGACTTGAGTTTCCCCCTTTAAACTTGATTTCCAGAGCAATTTCAGTTTCTATTTAAGTTAAGATAATTTTTAAAATTAAGTTTATAACCAAACAAACAATATTTGTTTAGATCCTAAGTCTTAAAAATTAATAGATAAAGAAAAATGAATTTAAATAGGAAACTGGGTTGAAATTTTAGATCAGGTATGTTATACAGGCATTTCAAACTCAACATATATCACACATCACAAATGCACAGGAGATTTTCAACATATATACAAAAACAACTTATTTTAAACATGATTCAAACAAACCAGGTCTACCTTAAGATTTTTTTTAAAAAATGTTACTCACCAGCAAAACAGAGCCTCGATAATTTTTGAAAAGTTTGATCTTTAAAATAGGTATGCTGCTTCTGATTTTAAACTTCATGCATGCAGGTCTAAAAAATGCTTTAATTCCAGGTTGCTTGCATTTGAAACTCTGACCAAAATTATATGCATGCAGGCTCTTTGAAAAAATGCAGAAATTTGAATTGTAGGAATTAATCTCAGGTTGAAAATTCTGACATTATTTTCTAGAGAAAAATGCAGTTGCATCTACAGGTTTGCAAAGAAATGCAGATTTTTGTTTGCAATTGTAATTTGAGGAGTGAAATTTTGGATTTGCTTTTGAGGGAATTTTGAATTAAAATAAGGCTGAAAATTTCACTCCTCAAATTACAATAAATTTGGATTTGCTTTTGAGGAATGAAAATGGTTATAAGGCTGAAATTTATTTTAATTAAAATAAAGAAAAAGATAAAAAAAAAACAATGACACTTGTCATGTTATTGAATTTGTTAGCTAACACTTGTATTTTAGATTACTAATAGGTTAACACTTGTTTCTTAATTAATTTAGTTATATTTATTAAATGTTAATAAAGGGGTTTTCTTTAATTTATTTATACTTATGTAATATATATATATATATATGAATTTCTTATTTAAAGCAAGTGTAAATAAAACAAATTATAAATTAAAACTTATTCAAGTATTTTAAAGAATCTATTAATTTGAATTTCAAAATAAATTCCAAATTCAAATTAAACTTTTGAGTTCCAAATTAAAATCAATTTATTCAATCTAAAATGGTAATTTTATTTTCTTATTTTAATTCCTTTTTATATTTATATGGAAAAATAATACATTATACATATGGCTTAAAAATAACAAATTTAACAAATTTTAAATAATTTATAAAGAGATTATAAATCACTTTTTATTATTAAATGAATTAAACCATATGCTATTTTGTAATTCAAACTTATATTTGGAATTTTCAAAACATATTTATTACATAATATTTAAAAAGAAATAAAACAAACTTTTTATTTTAAAATTTTAAACAAAAATTAAGCTAAGATAAATTTTAAACAATTTAACATTTATTTTAAGTATTTACAAACCATGTAGTTATTAATTTTAAATAACTTTGAGAACCTTAAAATTAATTTTAAAACATAATTCCCAATTACTAAATATATTATTAAAATTTAAAAACAAAACTCATTTATTTATTAAATTCCAAAACAAAGATTATCCATAATATATATACAAATATATATATACACATTATAATTAAAAACATTTATTTAGCTTTTAAAAGATAAAAATCACTAATTAAATATTTATTTAATCAGATTATTAACCAATTCATATTTTATAAATTAATATTATCAAATGAATTTAATTTTGTATAAAGATTATTAAATTGATATTGTCAAAATTTCCGAGATATCACAACTTGGATCTCTTAAGTGCGGTAAGTTAGAACTTATCAACTCCGGCCTCAAGCCCCTTATAAACTTCTCGTTCCTCTTAATCACCGTATCAACTAAGGCATACCCATATCGGGCCAACTCTTCAAATCTTCTTGCATACTCTAGAACATACATCTCCCCTTGTTCTAGTTCAACGAACCTCCTAACCAGTGCCGACTGCGCCATCATCGACATAAACCTTTCTTGAAACCTTCTCCTAAACTCCGCCCAAGTCATGGTTTCCTCATCAACACCAGCTACAATAGTATTCCAACAAAATAGAGCAGTTCCTTGAAGGTGTCTCGAAGCTAATCTCGTCTTCTGCTTATCATTCAATCCTAAGTCAGAATAGATTCTCTCATAATGTAGCAGCCAATTTACCAGCTCAATCGCATCTTCAGTTCCAATGAACAGCTTCCCTCCAAGCCTGGTATAGTCTCTTCTCAAGTTAGCATGGTGGTTGACCATTAGAGCTTCCTGAACTCCTCCTCTAGTAGCATTCCCTCCGACAACTCCAGCTGCAATTCCAGCTTGCATCATGTTTACGAAGAACTGATACATGGCTCTCATATCCACTTGGGGAACCCCAACACCAACAATTTCAGCTTAAGCCTGACCTAGACCTCTTCTAGCATTTGGTTGGGCATTTCCATTAGTGGTGGTGCTATCTCCTCTAAGATTAACTCTGCCTCTTCTTCCGTCCATATCTGTATTCAAGCTTTGTAAGATACAGATGAATAGCCTAATTAAGATAGGAGTCTAGAGATATAGCGTATACTTATATATAACAAATACAAGTACGTTACTATAGTGTCATACTATACCCCTAATCTTACCTCTAATTATAAGGATTATGTTTTTCAAAAACCATTTTTAGTTAAAGTATTTCATAAACCATGCTCTAATACAAAGTTGTAACATCCTCAATCTAGAGGCCCAAAACTAAGCGCCACAGATGCTGCAGTCATCTATAGTATTAACTTTCAGCGACTAAATATGGCTATATTAATGGTATCTACAATATCAGAAGTACTTGAATATGAAACAAAACACATATTTTAAAACAACATTTTCTTTATTATATTTTAAACCAATGTTCCATATCTTAATACATAATCTCAATACATTCCTAAGCATAGATAAAATATACTTAATATAAAATACGCCAAGAGTGGCATATGAAGATACCCCCTTGGATGATCAGGTCATATAGTCATAATGTCATAATAGACTTCATAGAAACACAGTGAAAATACAACAAGCATAAAACTACAACTCCTAAATATCAATCCGTTTGCCTCCTGTATGCCTCCGGCAGCCTTATTCGTCATCCTACCAAACCTAAAAAAGAACTTAACCCCTCAACCTACTCAAATTAATCTTGAGCATCCAAGAGTTTAAGGGGAAAACATAAACTTCGTGTTAGACATAAAGCCTGGTATGAATAATACTATACATCCTGGTTTAATATGTTAAGTGAGACTATGCCGCTTAGCGGAACGGGTTCCCCCTCACTAACATCCTTTCAAAATATATCTTTGCAAAACCTTTCCCTAAAACCAAAACTGGTTAAATACCGTAAAGCAATTCATTATGTAAACATACATAAATATCAGGTAATAATGAACTATCTATTCAAACACATAAGTTTTGTTTGGATAACTTTTAACCTTTGGCTGATTCAGGCATACCAGACAATATAATCAAAATTAATCTAACATATGTAAGTTATTCTTCTTCTATACTATCTATCCTTACCTATCTGTTAAATACTTTACTTCTGGATAGTCTGTCCCCAACTTAATCATCTCCTAGGTCTTCCTGATCCTAATGGTTTTTCGGGCTCACCAACACTTATCTGTATACCAACATATATTCTCTTCGGTGTCCAATCATAATTTTGGTCTACCTGTGACCAAGCCCTACACACTGGAATTTTGGACAACAATTAGCTGGGGCTAATAGCTAATGTATAAGGCACGACCCTATAATAGTCTCATCTGGTATTCTAACATCTGAGTCATTTTCACTTAAGGATCCCCTCCCATAATTTTCCTTGATTTTTTTTTAAAAATGGTTTAAACCTTTTAAATCAAACTAATACAAGGAAATTATATAATCCTTATGCTTTACTCAAAATCACATTGCCATATTATATATATATATATATATATATATATATATATATATTATATATATATATATATCCTTTACTCAAACTTTAGTTGATGAAAACATTTAAACATTTGAAAGTACCTCTTTCTAAACTTTTGAAAGCATCTCTTTTGAAACTAAGTAAAACCCTTTAATTATCTAGGCTAAGAGGTCAAAACCTTACCTTTTGAAACCAAACATCAAACCTTTCGAACTATTGAAATCATTCCTTTCGAAAGCAATAAAACTTTAGATATCCTACTTAAAACATTGTCTTAGAAAACCTTTGGAAAACCTTCCATTTAAACCTTCTGCAACCACTCAAACCAAACCTTTAGAAATCGTTAAACTCAAACCTTTTGAAACCATTAAACTAAAACCTTTTGAAGTCAATGAACTCAAACCTTTCGAAATCATTGAACTAAAACCTTTTGAAACATTGAACTCAAACCTTTCAAAATTATTAAACTAAAACCTTTCGAAATTAATGAACTCAAATCTTTCAAAATCATTGAACTCAAACCTTTCGAAATCATTGAACTAAAACCTTTCAAAATCAATGGAAGCAACCTTTTGACTTTATCAAAAGCTCTGCTTCGAAAGCATTAAAACATATTATTTAAAACCATAAGCTTCCACCTTTAAAACAAATCCTTCGAAAGCATCAGTCATTCTTCAGTTAAAAACAAGGGTAAAACATCTAAGTCGAAAGCTTTCTTTTGAAAGAATGAAGAAGCGGCTGGTTTTAAAAACATGTAAATCTTTCAACTTTGTTAGAAGGTTCAAACAAAACAATGATAAAACGGCAGTAACCTTACCTTTTGACTTTATCATAAGGTTTAAAACCTTTATTTTAAATAATTGACCAGGTTGAAAGCAACCAAGTCAAAAGCACTTTTTTGAAAGCAAGCAGGTGTAAGCTTTTGGTTTATAAAACAAACATACCCCAACCTCTTTGGCAACCAACCTTTCAACTAAGTACCCTTCGTCCTTGTTTAATTCATTACGTACCAAGTAACTTGATACCATATGCATTGAACTTTGACCTTGTCGAAAGCTATAATCTTTCAACTTTATCGAAAGGTCTGGGTCGGAAGGTTTGATGCATAAAATGGCTGAAACATGCTAAAAGCATGATTTTCTTGATTTTAACTTTAAAAGATAACTTTTCAACTAACCTGCCTTTGTTTGTCAAATTCTCATTAGTTAATAAATACTTTTTAGAAAAGTGTTGCCACTAATTTCAAAATTAATAATAATTTTATTTTATAAAATGCCCCTTCTCCTTAATTAAATTTATATATTCATCAAATCACTTAGGAAAAATCTGAAAAAATCACAGAAAATTTATTTTAATATGTTTTCCAATATATAAAAATTTCGAATCCAAATAATTATTTATTTAGCCGTCAATAATTTATAACCCAATAAATCAATTTCTTCACTATAAAATTAATATATAATCCACATTAATTCATAAAATTATGAAAATTGAAACCCATCTCTAAAATATCATTTTTGACATATATTTAAATTTTCATGGTATTTGGATGTCATTTAATAAGGTTTTCATATCAAACATATCATAAAAACTAATATAAACATGCATAAATCACCAACAAGCATATATATAACTTTAATCATCAAAACATGGCATATACTGCAAAAACATTTTGAATCTAATCTTAAACCAGAAACTATAAGAAAATGGAATGTATTAATTATTCATATTAGCTTTGAGATTAAAAGATGTGAGAATTGATGTTGAATTAGTTGATTATCTTCCTTCTCTTGAATCTTAGCTGTATCTTCTACTTGAGAATAATAATGGTGGTCGGCCTTAGTATATTGGTAAGAGTTGCTAACGTATCTAAAAATGAATAAAGATTCCATCTCTAAAGTCACTCCTCCCTATGATACATAATGAGATATTGATAAGGAATAAACGAACTTTGTTGAATGAAGTACGATTAATTGCGAGTGAAGCTGAGTTAAACTTCTATTTATAAGGTCATGTACATAGGAGTAGTACACAAGGTTAAAATTAATTTCATACAAAGAATGGTTTACAAAATCATATAAGACAAGGGTTTATAGGAAACTCCAACATATCCTAAGCCAAGGAGTTGTACGTAGTGCAAGTCGAAAAACTGCACATAATAATTTTATGTGATGGATTTTTTATGAGTCACCCAAAAAGGAGTTTGGAAATTATTATCATTGGATGACCAATTTATATTTTAGTATAAGATCTGCAAAAAAAAAATCAAATCTGTTTAATATAAGGCAATTCATAAAGTTTTTATAAATATCCATTAAGTTGCTCTGAGAAACAATTGTTATTTCAAGAAATACCAACTTCATAGTGAAGGAATTTCTTTTAATTATTATTAGTAGTAAAATGGATTTAGTTATGATCCAAGGATAAAACCAATTGTGAGGAATGAAATGAAATTAAAAAAACCTTAATTAACATTGTGCATTAGGATATTTAATAAATACCTTGCATGTTGAAGAGAAACTATGAGTTTTTTTATCAATATCAAGAACAAATAATCCTAAGTAGTCAATTAAATCATTAAGAGTATTTATTCTATCATATGGTATGATGCATAAATCTGAAATGATTCCAAGCATATTATCAAAATGTGATTAAAAGTTTACCCAAAGGAATATTATTAATCGATCGTAAATGTGTTTTCAAGAGAAAGATTAATGCAGTAATGACATAGTGAGTAACATTGATAAGAATAAAATCGCAATTTTCAGTTGTTGAAATTAACGTAACAGATTCGTCGTTCAATGTGCTTAGGATGGTTTAGATTTTACTCATAAAATTATTGCTCGGTATGACTTTCTGTTTTGGTACATATATTTTGAAATGGAAAATTCTAAAAAATGATCTAGAATAGACTGTTAGCACACAACAACCAAAGTGTCTTGAAGTTAGTGGAAGCAATATCGAGTTTGTGATTTTTCGGATATGATCCAAGAAATGATACGAAGGTATTAACCTATAAGCATCAAAATTATGTAGGTATTTTGGTTAAAATATCAAATACTTTGATTTTCATTCAAAATGCAGAGGAATCGTGTGTCCATGAGAAAAAATATTAAAGGATACATAGATATTTCTAAAATTATAAGTAAACAACATACTACTGATTGTTAACGGTGTACTTATGTTAAAATCAGTAATAGTCTGGTTGTTTAATACTCGATATTGGGTTTGTAATTATTTCTCTTATAATAAGTATAAAGGATGCTGGGAATGTCCTAAGGATATGTGAAGGCACCATATTAAAATATTTAAAATGGAACATGTAAGATGTATTCCTTATGTACTGACAATAGAAATTATCATACATATTGTGTTGACTATAATATTTTATTTTGCTTACGTATTTAATGCATGAAGCGAATATCAAATCTAAATTAAGATCACTAAATGGTAGTTTAGAGTATTCTCAAGCATGTATTAAATATTAGAGAATTATTTACAGAAACAACAAACTCCTTATGAAGGAGTGTTCAGACTCGAACTTCATAAGTGTTATCGAGTATAATATGTCAATATTAAATTCTTGTTCAAACGTTAGTTAATAAGCTTTAAGTTGGAATTGTTCCACATAATAAGTAATATATAATTCGACCAAAGGCTGCACAATATAAGAAGTATAAATAAATGAACAAAATTACAATTGAGCTAACGGTGATTTCGAATGTTGAATATCCCATGACATTGTCATATGATGACCATGGCGCAATATAGTTCATAAAGGAACCTATAGCTCTTTAGAAGTCAAGAGGCATACTCTGAATTTCTCCACATGATAAAAGCAGTTTATCAGCATCAGAGAGAGTTGATTGGCAGAGCAGATATTAAAACAACATTGAATACCCATTCACCGAGGGAGTGACCAAATTATTTTTAGAAAACTGATCAATGATGTTAGAATAAGATTCCATAAGTGACCCCAAGTGTAAGTAGGAGATTGATAGAGTTAAGGATATGCCATATAGGCAATTATGTAATTTGTTACATATACCTAACTCGGTAACCAATCTTGTTCAAAATAAAAGGCATTTTCTTTCTATTATATACTATGTTATATTAATTATTTATTAAAAGTATATTTAGTACAGAAAATCCATAAATGGTATGTTTTGTGATAATGTTACAATGTGTTATAATCTTGAGTGATTTATTATAATAAAATAAACATACCGCTTTAAATATACTTAGTCAAGATGTATTGAGACTGGATATTGATACATCCATTGAGACTAGAATGCATAACACTCTCCAAATGTTAGGCAATGTACTACTCATGGCTGCTGGAGGCACCAAGGTTTGTGTACTAATAGTTATTGGATGACTATGAAATGACTAACTCAATATTATTATGTGGGTTAATGTAACTAAGGTCAAACAGAAAATATTGATGCTCTAATTTTACACAATTCCCTCGACTTGGGAATACCGTTGAGTTTCAACATGGAAACTTCGCTTTGATTATAGTCAAATCATGACACAGCATCCGTCGAACTACTATAGTTGGGTCGAGTGAAAATATTGGAAGTGAAACACTATTCAAAAAAGAATTTGTTTCCTCAATTTTATGGTCCTAATATCACGGGGTCAACTTAAGTCGACTCAAAATCAAAGTCTCTGGCCAGAGCAGTACGGTCAATAATAATTAAAATGATTGAACCAAGGATTTTGTATTTGCACTTACAATGTTGAATGTGAACGATGTTGGAATTTTGGCAGTTACCAATTCTCATAAATCCTAATGTGATACATATTTAACGAAGAGAATTGGTCTTAATAATTGTCACTATCGATACCACTTAAATAAGTAATATTGGATTTTACCAGTAAAGACGTGTAAGCAATAAATTTACCCAAAACATCACCCCATTAGCTAAGGTGATGTGTGAACGTTATTGTTTGAATTATTCAACATTAATTGCTGACTGAATTTACATATTTGAGTCATAGGACCGTATTTGTGAATTATTCGAAAAACCACATGATTTAATTGATTTATAAAATGTTGCGAGTTAATTAAATTAATTAATATTTGATGAATATTAAATATTGTTCAATTTATTTAATGTTTGGGGATTGTTTGGAATAATTTGAATGTGTGTATAAAAGTTATATTTGCATGTAGAGATATACGTTATCTGTATATTTTTAAACAAGTTCGAATAAAAGATAATCGCATGAAATGATTTATGGAAACTTTGTACCATTTGATCGCAAGTAATTTTAGCCATACAATATGAATATAGAGGAATGAAGAGAGAGAGAAAATTAAAGGAATTGATTAGGTAAGTTTTAATTAAAAGAATGGAAAAATTTTCATTCTTTCAATTAAAAAAAAGATCACTAATTCATTTTCTACAGACATTCATTTTTATTCCCGATTCTCTTCTCTCCTATTAATTTTCCATGGCTGAAAATTAAATCAATATTTACAAAAAAAATTATCAACTCCAATACCAAATGCAAACATCAAATAAAAATAAAAATAAATGGTTCATCATTCTCGTGTAAAGTTGGATGGTGATCTACTTGAGATCTGAGAAAAAAATCTCAAATAAAAATATTTCTCTTAGCTTCATCTAAAAGGTGGACGCCTACTTTATTTATATATATTGTTTCATTATGATTATATGTTTTGCGATGACCAACATTTCAGAAGGTTTAAATCGACAATAATCCGCACATGTCCAACTTAAACAATCCAGAACATAGATAATCAACGGGGTTAATTAAGAAAAATAAGAAAAGAAGAAGGAAAAAACATAGAATCTCGCTGCGGAATGACAACATATAATAATCAAATAAACAGTTCATGAAGCTGTTTATATTATAAATTTGAATATAATTTATAAAATATTTATCAGAGTTATATATACATCAGGGATAAATAAATAATGCAGTAGAATAGCATGATGCGGGGAATAATAATAGTAATGATATACCAAATCTTTGTCTTCGTCTTCCAGAAAATGATCTTTAATATGCTGAAATACTTAGGGTCGACCCAAGCATAATGAAAAGACAAAGCATTCAAGTCAGGACTTAAATATTCTTATGTGAGTCAAATCGATATTGCATATAACATGAGTGTCATGGCGTCAGAGATGTTACGGGGTTTCGCATCTCCTATCCAGTGTATAGCGTACATGCAATAACTCAAGAGATGTTACAAGATTTTTCATCTTTTAAGGATCCATCAAAATATTTATATGTAGTAGAATACGCTACATATATAATGTATAACCGGTAAAATAATTATTTTTCTTAGCGTTAAGGCTTTACGTTGATCACCCTTTACCGTGTTTTTAAGCATTGGCGTACAGTTTGCATTTGACACAACCAATAGCACATCGGTAGTCAGTGATGCGCCATGATACGAGAACACTAAACCAAAATCGTAGGGGGGTCTCGTATAACGATAAAAGTATTACAAGGCATGTGCAATAATGCCTAAGGTAGGATACTACCAGTTTAACCATCCCGGCTGGTGGTAACTCCTAACGGCCCACCGCGTCTAACACTCCCAAAATCCAAGGATGCGCAACAATCAATAACAATGTCATTATAGTAATACGAAGAAGTGTGTCCGCTGGAGGTAGCTAACCTCATTGGCCGATACAGCTCCTATTTTAGTCGTTTTAAATTGACATAAGTGTAAGGCCAATCCATCATTGTTCTCTTTCTTCACATCCAACAAACGTATGCCAAAATCATCCACTTCATTCTGGATCATCCACCGCTTACACAGTCGTTAAAGTGGTTCGAATATTGACAGAGAGTATGTCGAGGCCCCTGTCTCTTTAACAACCGAACGTCATTTTACACACTGGTTGGTTCTTTTACATTTCAAAGGTGAAACATACTTTGTATTCAAAATATCATATTCACTTCAAATCAATTTCCAATTCAATAATAGATTATAACTCCAATTAAACCACATTCGTATTTAAATCCAATGATTTAAATGTAAACAGCTTCAACTTTCAAAATAGTTTAAAAATTAAAAATAGTTTTGTAGATTTGAAATAGTTTGGAGATTTAAATTAATTTTTGAATGGTTGGAAATAATAGGGAGATTTGAAACAGTTTGGAAACCAAAACAGTTCGAATATTGAAAATGGTTTTATATATTAAATTAGTTGTCATATTAAAATACTTTAAAAATAAAGGAATGATTTTTAAACAGATTTCGTTCAAATAGTTTATATATAAATAATTTCAAGCTAAATTGTTCCTTTCCATTTTCAACAAATCTGAACCTGAGCTCAAATTTCACGTCAACCTAATCCAATTTCAAAAGTCCAATTCAATTCAATCCCAATTTCACCATTTCAAATTAGCTTTATCACAGTTTCAATTTCAATTCGAATAAACTTCAATTCCGAATTCATTACAAATTTATCAGTTTCAATTTCAATTTTAAACTTCACTTCAGTTTCAGCAATTTAATTTAAATCAAACTTGATTTGAAATGTTTTTAACTTAACTTCAAATTTAATTAAAACAATTCAATTTAAATAGATAATACTTCAATTCAAATTTTATCTGAATCTATTCCAGTTTTATCAAATTTGAGTCCCAAATTCAAAATATAAATTTAAATCACTTTAATTAAATCAAAATTTCAAAGTTCTAATAAAAATATCGATTTAAATCATTTAATTCACATTAAACTTCAATGTTTGGATTTTTGATTCAAATCTTTCGAATAATTCAATTCCAAGCTCAAAATTTTGAAATATTTAATTTCTTTACATAAATAACTTTAAAGTTCAATAAAAATTCAAATCTTTTTAAACAATTTAATTTCGGTAATTCAAATCATATTTCCATTATGACTTCAATTTTCAAATTAAAAATCTTTAAAACAATTTCTTTTAACTAAATTTTATTTCAACTTTTCAAACTCAAATTTGTAATTAATCCATTCTTCAAAAATTCGATTTTTTTATTCCTTTAAATCAAAATCACTTAAATAAAATTCAATGCTAAGAATTTTAAAATCATTTAATTTAACCAATCCTGTGTCCTTATATAATTTTCTATCCTATAGCCAAGTGAATCAATTATTTCAATTTAATTCAGGGATGGATATATATCATTTCAATCCAAAATAAATGTCATAGGTCTATATCATTTCAACCTATTTCTTAATTTATTCGAAATAATTTAATTAAAAGTTTTATATATTGTCAATTAATTTACAGGGTAATACATGATATATATATATATATATATATATATATATGTATATAATAAACATCCAATCATCCAATATTTCAACCAATTAGCATTCGTCACAATCAATCATCCTATAATCAATAATTCAAAACAATTAACCAATTATCAATAATCAGGAATTTTACTAGCAGTTTTATTCTAATTCAACTTAAATGTTTATTCAAAATTTCTAACATATAAATTCTATATCGATTTCCATGTTTGTTAAATTTACCAAATGACAATTAATAAAATAAATAACTACACGATTATTAATTTAATGAACACAAAAACATTTTAGAACGTCGGGAGCGTTATAAATCACTCACCTTTTATTTTAAACTGAAAATATTCCAGCTTCAAGTACATTCTAGATCCACACCATGCTGTAGACGACGTCGATACGGTCGCAACGCGACTTGTTTCACTCGGAACGGACCTCGTATGCAAAAATACAAGTTTATTAATATAAGGATAACTAAAAATTTAATCAACATAATTAACAATTTATTTAACAACAACTGATAACTCAATACCTAATCCTCTTCATGCGTTTAAGCTCGCACAATACCAAGTAACCAAACCCATGCCCGATTATTCAACCACGCGTCACCATGAAGCCTCACCATCGTGCCACCTTTGGCTTCTCACATGCACGTTCAGACAATGCCACTCAACCCTAAATCACGGCGATGATGAACGCGAGCAACCCCATCTCATGCTAACTTTCCAGTCACCTATAAGCACGGCGCAACCCCTGCCATGCGAGCTCTCTATGGACCTCTTTCAATCGATCGCTTCTCATGTTTTTTTCTTATAATGAAGGCTGTGATTTTGAGAAGAAAGGAAGAGGGGAGAGTACGGGTAGCGTATAGGTCAGCTGGATGGTACGAGTGTTGACTTGGGAAAGAATATATTATTAAAATAAAAAAATATCTCGCCCAAATGGTGCGCAAAATCCCAAACTCCAAATGAAGCATGCCGATTGGCGTTCATAATGTTTTACTCCTATTTCAAACGCAAAGGAACTAGTTTCGAGGAATAATTCGATCGAACATAGAAGATGGCTTTTAAAACAATTTATTTTAATTAAATTTTGAAAATAAATTCAACGTGTTTCAAGCTCGCATGCCCAAACGACAAGTCCGATCGTGACGAAACTTGAAATCCTATAATAACTCATTATTACAAATCCGATGAAATTGGTTTCGTCAAAATCCGAGATAGTGGCCAAAATGGCTATTTTTACTCGTTAATTATATTATAAAATTTTCAATTTTCAATTATTCACTTTTAAATCCAATTTTAAATGTTAACAATCTTCATTCGTAATTAAATAAAATTTAAATCAACTTCCGATATCATTTTCAATCATATTAAATCTAGAATTCAATTATTCAAATAATTTCCAATATTAAATTTAAATAATTTAATTATCCAATAAACCACTATAACCGAAATATAAGTCATTTAACTTATAAAATTTACTTTTAAAAATCCCAATAATAAACAATTATTTCCATTTCAGAGCTACTCAACATTATTATTCAATTCAAGTTATTGATTACAACACGTTAATTTACATAAAGTTTCATTTCAATATTTATTACTGCCTAAATCTTTGAAATTGTTTATTTCAAAATTTGATCTAAGTTCATATCAAATAAATTACATAAATAAACATTAATTTTTTTATTTTTAACCATTTTTATTCAATAGTCATATTAAATTCTATAATTTAAGTTAGTTAAAAATACGGGTCATTTCATTCTCCCCCACTCAAAACTTTTCATCCTCGAAAAGGAATTAAGTATAGAATTGAACACTTGATATATTTTATTCAAAATAATTCACTTATAAAACATTAACATATTATTTACAAAACTATTACTACACTTCTACTATGCCACTACGATATCATTTTTATGGAAATTATAACTTATATATAAAAACAAGTAATAAAATTTATAAAACTTCAAAAAATTTCTAACTCCTCGATTATGGAAAATTTCGGCAATCTTATTTGCACGGCTCGATCGGAATTTTTTTACAATATAGTATATAACCCAAATATATATCCAAGATATCAAATATACATCTCATCTCAATGATGAGGCATCCCGTAGGGAAAAATATAAAAGCATGGTATGTAATCCGAGATATGTACCTTATTATTTTTAATACGAGCGAGTTCGCTCCTATTAAGCAAGCAAAAGCATATAATAATCCGTGTGTACATCAAAACGGTCTTTGTATGTGCCTATCTCAACTCAATTTAAAATATTAGTCATTAATTTAAAAGATAACGACATATATGAGTCTAATAGAACCATATAACATGTATTGTGAATCCAAACCATAAAACAAGCACGAGTACACGACAAACCATTCATATGCAATCAAATAGTTATAACAAAAATTTACAACCAAAGAAATCATCCTACCAAATTATATTTATTTGATTTATTCAAACTATCACAATTTACATTTTCAATGTCAATATCTATACAATATCATTTCTTCTAACGTCCAATTTTTATTAACATTTAATTGATTCATTTCAATTTATTTGTGTTCAACTAACTTACATTAGTTTGATTCACGTTCAATTGATTTTCATTCAATTTGTTTACTTTTAGTTAATTGACAGGCACTTATCAACATTAACGAATTCACATTCTATTAATTTATGTTTGATTCATTCAATTTAATTGTTAAATTTCAATTGTTTCACTTTTTGTTTAGCATATTTCATATAAATTCATTTATTAATCATTTCATAAAATTATTCCATTTAACCTTCTTAAGTTAAATTTATTTCATTATCACTTAGCATTTTAATACTAATATTATTTATAAACCATTTAAGTTTATTATAAACATTTTACAAAATTGCAACTCATTTTTATCATTATTCCATAACTCAAGTTCATATTGATCTATTGATCCACTTAATTAATTTATTTCATAAATTTAAATTAATATTACTGATTTTACTTCAGTAAATTTTATTTTATAAATGATTCACTTCATTTGTTTTTTCATTGATTCAAACTCATATAATAATTTTACTTAAGTAAATTTTATTTTATAACTCCATTTCTTATTAATAAAAAAGTTCACCATCAACTTTTTTCAACTTCTCTTAAGTTAATTTCAGTTTATAATTTATTGCCTTAACTTATTTCATATTCAATTAGTTACCATTCAATTTTATTGAAACTCGTTCTATTTGCATTTAATTTATTTATATCAGATATATATAGCGGAAGACAAGTCTGAAATACATGCTACAACAGTCGATAGTTCACATAAACCAAATGTACATATACATATACATCAACATACATGAGATGAGAGTCAAATAACCAAAAGAACTCCTCGAATGCTAGACAAAAGATGATGTGAAATCCAAAAGCTGAAGCTGCAACTGAATTAGTGATAGAGATTACCCTGAAATAACTCGGTTTGACCCGAGTATTATTTAAAAGAAAATAATAAACGGATCAGTCTAATTTATTCTTAGAAGTGAATGCATCATGAATAACATCAAGCAAAATAATAATAATCTCGAATGACACTATTCAACATAAGAAATCAACCTAGTTTAAAGGAAGAAATCACATCAAACTCCATCAAAATCAACTTTCAAATTCACAATTGAATTCAAAACAGCAATTCACAACATCTAGAAATCGAAAATAGATAACTAGAAAATCTACACAAAAGTGGATCGATCCCAACAGATGGCGAGTTTTAGCTACGCCGTACGTGCATCTCGAATGGCCGAAGCCTACCAAGTACTATAAATTTTTGGCGCCCAACAAATGACCCATAGGTCTGGTACTGGTAATTGACCCGAAGGTCTAATAAATGACCCGAAGGTCCAACAAAGTGGCTCGAAAGCTCAACAAAATCATCGAAATCATCAAACAGCAAATATTTCAATTAACGAGTCCGGAATTAACCGAAATAGTAAAAGTATGGTTCCATACTCTGCACTTTTGCTAAATCGTTTAAATCTCTTCATCGTTTCCTTGAAAGTGAAAAATTGTGTATTTTATATAAATAACATTTTACGTTCTCAAACGGACAAGTCCGGAATTAAGCGAATCAGTAAAAGTAAGGGTTCATAGTCCTCAATTTTGCTGAAATATTTAAATCGATTCCTCATTCTTTTGAAAGCGTAAACTATAAAAAATTTGAAAACAATTTTATTTTAAACGATTTTTAAAACACGTGAACAAAACAGCGACAACTATAGCAATTTCGATGAGGAAATTGCGTATCACAAAACACCGTAAAAACGGATACCAACTCAGCGTTGCGGGATAACCGCTAAAAAAATTCACTTTTAAAATTAACAGTTACTGCAGTCAAAACAACCGTAATTTTCATCAAAATATTGCACTGCCAAAATAAGACATGGGCACTACAATGCACATGCACGAAAATTATTTGATCTGGACAAAATTGCGTACACGAATAAAACAAGCTTCAAATGCACGTTAAATAATAACGTCCAAAATAATGTATGCAAGTAAAAAAAGCTATCCAACAGATAGCCTAGACAAAAATCATTTGCGTTATAAATATATAGCAAGACAAATTGAATTCAAAACATGTATGTGACCATACTCAAGTGTATACTAAATACACGCATGCAATATTTTTCCAAAAATGAAGCAACTTCACCATGCCTGAACCAATGAAATATTAAACTTTGGCCAAACTCAAGTGTTTAATAACTATAAGCACACATAGATGTTCACTATAAAAACACACATACGAAATTTTTAAAACTAGTGGCCAGTGGAAACTTGCCCACATTTGCATACGTGAAACAGAGTGGGGGGATACAACTGAATAGGTCATGCATGCAACAATTGTGGACAGCATAATAAAATGATCAAGGCAATGTGTTAACATTCTCTGGAGCGTTGCATGCACGTAAGTTGCTATATAGGCTAAATATAAATTAGCAAATACCAAAGACAAGGCTCTGGGACACGTGTCAATGTAAAATATCAATGCAACCACAATTCGATTTATACCTGCCTGGACTCACACGTGAAATGGAACTGGAAAGAACCCTGTAGCCTAGACCAGGACGCAAACAACATATCTAAACAAGGTGCAGATAACCGGAATTTGAACTTTACTATCCATATGGGTATGCAACTACACAGATACACGACTACATTTTATTTCATGCAGTAATACTTCTAAAAAAAGATGCCCTTAGCTACATGCTTTTGTCTCACATATCGCCTATGCGTACTACAGTGTGAAAATAAAGAAAGCCTGCACTATAATTGAACTCACGAAAATAGTAAATCTTTGGGCAACACTTCCACACGCATACATGTGTACGCTATATTTTTGTGTACCACTGGGTGTACGCAAGCATTGCAAAAAAAAAATTATGACTTGGAATTAATATGCATACAATTATAATAGAAACAAAGTGACTGACTTTTTAAACCAAATTAGAATGCAAACAACTATAATGCACGCACTTTCAGTTTAAAGATTTTTCATGCTAAAAATTAAAGCATGCATAGAAATGGTTTGGACACTGACGTGTGTACGTCCACCCCCCCCCCCCCCCAATATGCAGATGTCTAGACACACATACGCAACCAGGTAATGAAGAAAACCATGACACAACCTTTAAAAATTTGCAAACTGAATATTTTACAGAGTAAATTAGAATTGTGAGTTTGTCACTCACTAATAATTGCTTCCAAACAAATGATACTCCAGATCTGAGAAAGCCACTGCACACGGCCATTAATGCATTTTCCTCAAGTTATTTCAGAAAAATGGAATAAATGCTTCAGCTGACTCTTTTCTTTAAATTGGCAATAGTCAAAGAAAATGAGTGTTTATTGGCCTATGTGGTACCATTGCATTTAATGCAAACGTGCATTTGACATTTAAGTACATGGCTACACACCTGGTTTACTATTTGTTTATAAATTTTGCTTTATAGATAGAGTGATACCCAGGCAAAGTGATGATTAAAATAAATGATGCAAAGGAATTTCGAACCTTAGTTTACAGCAAAGAATATGTCCACAATTGTCTTTAATATGAACCAATATAGGTTACACGTGAAAGACAAAGCTATGTAACACAAATTGCTGTAAAGTTGACTTCTCATATATTGGTGACAACACATGTAGTGTTCACATTTTTTTTGAAATGGATTTATTCACTTATACTTACGTGAAGGCAAAAGCCTTTCATTTCAACATGCTGCAGCTATTTAGACTACTGACTTAGCAACGGATTTTGCCCCATTTTTTTTCGAAATTTTTAATTTTAAAAATTTCTATTTAAAATATTTACTCCGACAGTAATTCAAAAATCGTTACAGATTTTTAAAATATTTATTACGACGGTAATTAAATCATGGTCGTTACAATTTACATCAAATTTAAATTAAATTCAGTTGCTCAAATTAATTTTACTTATACTCATTTATTTTGTCTTATTTCTTTCACACTTAAATTACATTTCATTTTAAAATTCAAGTTCATATTCATTTTATTAATTTATTTTATAGCTTAAGTGGATTTAGTTCACTTTACTAATTTATCTAGTTTCATTCAATATCCAATTCAATTTATTTATTATTAAGTTAAACTTCATTTCATTTTAATCCATAACTCATTTTATTTAACCTTATTGAAGTTAAAATTTTCTTATCCTTCACATTTAACAAATTTAAAATTTGTATTTAGCTTAGTATTATTCAAATCTATAAGTTATACAACTTGATTCACTTAAAATTTTATTTCATCATTTTATTTAATTCATTTCACATACAATTCTCCTTTATTTGAGCTTTCTTGAGTTAACTTCATTTTATTTTATTTATTTTACTAACTCGATTTATTTAACATTTGTTACGTTAATTATTTTACTTCATATATCAAATTAAAATTTGTTTACCAAAATGTTCAACCATTTAAAATTCGATTTTCTTTTCCTATTCAAATTTATAATTTGTAAACTTATTTTTCCCTATACTATTTTCAATTATAAGTTCAAATCTATTTTCATATATTTATCAAATCATATTTGGAATATATTTTTTACAATCAAACTTGTTTTTATCGAAAATAAATTTCTTTTGGTAGCAATTCTCATTCAGAACTTGAAAATGAATACTGGGTGATGCTGCAGTCATCCCAGAATTATTTTCCAATGACTAAATGAGTTCAATGCTTTTATTTTCTTTCCAAAATCTTTTCGAAATATACTACTAGTCAAAACACTTTCAAATAATATTATTATTAATTTTGAAGGTTTTGAAAACAAATTTTGAAAAATCAACAGGATTTTAATTACAAAATTCTCAACTTTTAAATCTTTTCTATTTATAAGTTATATTATAAATATACTTATATAAATTTTATTACCTTATTACCAAAACTTTCATTAATTTACAACTTTGTTATTTTAAACAATTTTTATTGCAATTTGATTTCAATTCAATTTAATCATCGAACACTTTGTGAAATGGAGTTCACAAAGTATTCGGTTTTTAAAATTTAATTCCACCAATAACCAATGATAACTAAATATTATCATCTCCTAATAACAATTTCGTTAAAAATTATCATTTTATATACATAAAATATAATTTAGGTAAAATTATTTCATTTACCCTATTCTAAAATAATATTATGTCGACTTGCCTCGTATAGGTGTTTAGAAACCCCTATGGATAACTCGGCGTCTCACGCATCGATCAGAATTCATTGACAACTCAATGGATAGGTAAACACGATATAAAACATTTTATAACACTAACAAGTACACTCTCTCATATATATATATATACGCTCAAAAGGCTCATTCTAAGGTATTACTACACAATCTCTAACGAGTCAAACCACACAAAGCTAAGATTATCGCTAAACTAAAGCTCTGATACCAACTATGACGACCCATATTTTAGAAGGTTTAAATTGACAATAATCCACACATGTCCAAATTAAACAATCCAGAACATAGATAATCAATGAGGTTAATTGAGAAAAATAAGAAAAGAAGAAGGACACAAACGCAAAATCTCGTAGCAGAATGACAACATATAATAATCAAATAAACAGTTCATTAAGCTGTTTATATTTTACATTTGATTATAATTTATACAATATTTATCAGAGTTATATATACATTAGGGATAAATAAATAATGCAGCAGAACAGCATGATGCAGGGAAGAATAATAGTAATAATATATCAAGTCTTCATCCATCAGAAAATGATCTTCAATGTGTTGAAATACTCAGGGCTGATGCGAGTATAATGAAAAGACAAAACACTCGTGTTAGGACTAAAATATTCTTATGTGAGTCAAATCGATATCGATATAACATGAATGCCATGGTATCAGAGATGTTTATGGGGTTTCACATTTCCTATCCTGTGTATAACGTGCGTGCAATAACTCAAAAGATGTTACGAGATTTTTCATCTCTTAAGGATCCATCAATATATTTATACGCAGTAGAATAGTCTACATATATAATGTATAATCATTCAAATAAATATTTTTCTTAGCATTAAGGATTTACATTGATCCCCCTTAACACGTTTTTAAGCATTGGCATATAGTTTGCAGTTGACACAACCAGTAGCACGTCGGTAGTCAGTGATGCACCGTGATACTATAACACAAAATCAAAATCATTGGGGTCTCATATAAGGACAAAAGTATGACAAGGCAAGTGAGACAATGCCTAAGGTAGAATACTACCAGTTTACCCTACCCGGCTGGTGGTAACCCCTAACGATCCAACACTCCCAAAATCCGAGGGTGTGTACCATTCAATAATAATGTCACGATAGTAATACGAAGAATTGTGTCCGCTAGAGGTAGCTAACCTCATTGGATGGTATGGCTCCTATTTTAGTCATTTTAAATTGACACAAGTGTCAGGACAACCATCATCATTCTCTTTCTTCAAATCCAGCAAACGTATGCCAAAATCATCCATTTCATTCTGGATCATCCACCGCATACACAGTTGTTAAAGTGGTTCCAATATTGACAGCATGCCAATAAGAGGCCTCGGTCTCTTTAACAACAGAACGTCATTTTACACACCGGTTGGTTCTTTTGCATTTCGAAGGTGAATCATACTTTGCATTCAAAATATCATATTCACTTCAAATCAATTTCCAATTCAATAATAGATTATAACTCCAGTTTAACCACATTCGTATTTAAATCCAATGATTTAAATATAAACAGTTTCAACTTCCAAAATAGTTTAAAAACTAAAAATGGTTTTGTATATTTAAAATAGTTTGGAGATTTAAATTTATTTTTGAATGGTTGGAAATAATAGGGAGTTTTGAAATAGTTTGGAAATCAAAATGGTTCGAATATTGAAAATGGTTTTATATATTATGACGACTCGCAATTTTTGGATATTTAAAATTGGAATATTTAATTGATTTTAAATATTTAAAAGTTAATTTCTAACTTGAATTTCAAATGTCACTATTTACTGTGTGATTTAATTGTTTAATTAAATAAATGAGAAATTGGGTAAATTGTTGAATCTGAAATTTTATGCTTGTTAAAAATATTTCAAAAGATTATAAAATTTATATTTGTAGTCCTATAGATATATGTGCATGTATTTTCACTTACTAGATTATTTTAAAATAATTGATTATGGGATTAACTCCTTTAATTAACTTGTTCAGTTATTTAATTACTAATGATAGATTATTAAGGGAAAATCGGTTTAAATTAAAGTTAATAAAAAGGGATAGTTGATCGTTCGATTTATTTAAGTGATCAACTTGTTAATAAACTTATTAAATTATTTTAAAGGAAATTTAGTTTAAAATCAAATTATTAGTTTAAAACCAAATGATTAGTTTAAATTAAATTATTGGTTAATTTAATTTATTAATTGGTAAATTATTTGTAGATTATCTCAGATGTTAATAAATCATATAATGTTGTACAAGGTCTAAAACTGTGAAGAAAACAAATCGGGTTTGGACCAGATTGCAAAGGTCAAAGGTGAGTTAATCTCACTCATTTGGATTACTAGTTAATTTAAATAGATAAATTTAAATTGTTGGATGATTGATTGCAATTGATTATTATTATTATCAGTATTGGATGTGATATTATATATAGTAGTATATATATTAGAGTGATCGATATTCCCGCGTTATATAGCGGATGAGACCCTATGTGCCACACATAATAGCGGATGACCCTTTATACCGCGATGTCCCCCTCGAAGTGGGATTTGGTATTTTAATTATTTTGCTAATATCAGTGGATGCAGGGAAACAGGTTGGAGGGATCTAACTGGATTCCTCAAAATGTTGAATTTATTTTATATTCAGTAATATGATTTATGTGATAGACTATGATGGATTATATTGATTATATTGGAAATTGAAATTTATAATGTTATGGCTTGGTTGAATATATATTGGTATTTGAGGAAAATGATATATATAAAGTTCGGATTCTCAAAGGAAATAAAAAGAAATTTTTTAATTTAGCTAATTTGGATAAATTTAAGAATGAGATTGGGAAGGGATAAAAGTTGGTTTTTTTAAATTCTAAAAATAAATCCCGAGTATGGGAAAGAGATTTTTGAATAAATGAAAATAAATGAATTAAGAGCTTAAGTAGTATTGTTTAAAAATTAAAGATCTATTTTTAAATTTAGAATTTAAATGGTTTAGGAAGAAATAAAAGAAGAATTTTGAAATAAATATGAAAATGGTATTTTCAGTTAAAATAAGATTTTAAATCATAATTAAGAAGTTAAATCTGAAATTAATGGGTTTTAAAATAAAATTGAATAAGTAAAGGAATTTATTTTTAATTGGAGATTTGGAAATTGATTTAGTGTTTAAATCTGTGTTTTAAAAAAGGATGAGACTATAGAATTTATAAACAGGAAATTATTGTCAAGGAAAAAATTTCACAGCTTTTTAGCCTTAAGGACAGACCTTCAATATTTTATCCCGGAGGATAACTTTCTGTAGGTATCAGTTTTTAGTTATTGATAGCAGTTTTTAGGTATCAGTTTGTAGTTATCGGTAGCAGTTTTTAGGTATCAGTTTTAGCTCGGTAGCAGTTTTGTTATCCTTATGAATAATTTTGGAAAATGTTTGTCCTTATGAATAATTTTTGGAAGAATGTCTGTCCTTGTGGTAAAAATATTGAGGTCGTATTCGTGAGGCAAAAAATATACAAATCTTTGTCCTTTAAATTAGTTCCCCCATTTATAAACGGGGTTTATAAAGTGAAATAAGATATCAGTGGATATTTGAGAGTATAAATTCAGGAAGGGAATTTATAAAGTAATGGGTAACTTGTTTAAAAAAATAAATAGTGATTTATTTTTAAAGATGTGAAAGAAAGTATATTTCTCTGAAAAGCCAAGTACGTTTCCAAGTAGATTTTTAAGTTTAAATTAATAAGTTTAAAGTTGTTTTAAAAGAATGTTTTTGAGAATTATTTAAGCTGTTTGAAATTTTAAAGGTAAATATTTAGTTATAGTAGAATTATTTTAAACGGTTAATTGGTATTATGATTTTAAAAAGATAATAATTAATATTTATATTTTATAAAATAGTTTTATTTAAATATAGTTGGTTAAAGTTTTATTTGAAAACTTGTATAGAATTCATAACTTTTATTTTAAAATTAGGTTTGGCTTAAGTTTTACATGAGAAATTAGTATAAAATTTCATAACTAGTATTTTTAAATAAGTATTTTAAGTAGTTTTTATTTTAAATATTTTTAAAGTATATTTTTGAATAAAGTGTTTAAGTGGTTTTAATTTAAATGTTTAAAGTATATTTTTAGAATAAAGTGATTTAAATTATTTTAAAATCTAAAGTATTTAGACTTGGTAATTTTCAGTGGAAATAAACAATATTTGAGAAATTTATTCCACGAAAGAAAGGTGATTTGAAACTATTTTCAAAGGATTGAAGTATAGAAAAATATCTTGCGAAGATATTTTGAAAATAAATAATAATTTGGGAAATTATTAATGTCCGATGGTTGTTTGTGAATGTTATTTGATAGTTAAATAACCTACTATGAATATTGGCCAGTGCGCTGATCGTTTCGAAGAGACCGGGATCGAGATTAATTTTCTGAAAACCACTTCGATCCGGTTTAAACGTTTTCGTAAGGAAGACAAGAGCTTGGATTCAAAAATGGAGCAATGAAGTGCAAGGGCTAATCGCTACTAATCCTGAGGGTTCCTTTGGTTCCATTCGGACCCAGAACGGACTTGTATGGATGAATGCTTCAAAACATCGTCAGAAGGACGGTGAGCATTCTAAGTGAATGTGTGCTAAAAAGGTAACGCATAGCCTCGAGCCTCATCAACCGAGAATGGCTAAAACAGGGGAGGTGCACACAAGGCTAAGTGACTAGCAACCAAATTAGGGTAAGGTCACCCCTGTCTAGATGTAACGACCCAGAATTTTTGATAATTAAAATTTGAATATTTAATTAATTTTAAATATTAATAAGTGAAATTTATAAGTCGAATAAATTTTAATTCGAATAATTGGATTTAATTGGATAATTAAATCGATAATTTAATATGTGAAATTATGGAAATAATTGAAAATTGAGTTAAATATGATTGTAAATGAGTTGTAAAATTTTATTTTATCATATTGAAGTTAGAATGATATTTTAGAACTTTTAAAATCGAATTAAAAGTTAATTTGTGAAAATTTAATATTTTAATATTAAATCGACTAGTGAAAATAGCCAATTTTCGAACAGTCTCAGAATTGGACGAAACTAGTTCCATTGGATCCGTAATAGTTAGTTATTACCAGATTTCAATTTTCGTGTCAATCGGACTTATCGTTTGATCGTAGCAGCTCGAAACACATCGAATTATTTTTAATATTAATTTGGCGTGTTAAAATAGCCATTTTTCAAAAAGTTTCGGATTTCGACGAAACCAGTTTCATCGGATCCGTAATGTGATATTATTGTATGGTTTCAAATTTCAAGTCAATTGGATTTACCGTTTGTCCGGTACAAATTAAAACGCCTAGAAAATCGTTTAAATCGGTTTAATTTAAATCGAACGTTTATTGTCATATCTCGCACAGATGTCCGAATTAGCTTTCGAAACCTATTCCATTGTGTCCGGAACGCGGGGTAAACTCTAGAAACGCTGGTTACGGCGCGTAAATCGGAGTTTAGAAAACCCGGATGAATAGTGTTCATTTATTCTCTATAAATAGCCCATAAATTCACAAAAATAAAAAAAATAAAATAAAACTAAACCCTAACTTCATCAGCCGCCACCCCTAACCTATGGCCGAAAATTTACAGTTTTCTCTCCTCGATATCTTCAAATCTACACAACGATTCGACGAACTTTCAACTGCAAACTTGTAGAGCACAACACGTTCTACGTATCCAACGGTTAAGATGTGAAATGGAGCTGTATTTTGTGAGATAATTAGCCGCGTTCCCTGGGTGTTGCGCACGCGTTTCGAGACTCCAGAGGCAGCCGAGCTCTAAGATCTTGGGGCCGAAGTTTGCTCGTGTCGTGCTCTTCGAGATGCAAGTCCCTGATCGATTTCTAATTGAGCGTGGTGGTCGAATTTCTTAACCCTAATCCATATGTGATGGGTGTCTTTGAACGTGTTTTACTGGAGGCGTGCGCGCGAGTTTGAGAAGAAGGGGAGTGACGGTCAAGATGCAAGGGGGAGAGATCCAAGGGTGATGATGAGTGTATGTTAAAATTTAAAAATAAATGTTGTAATTAGTTATATAAAAATTCGTATAAACTTTGAAAATTCATAACTTTTTCATACGAGGTCGAAAACGCGCGAAACAGGAAGCGTTGGAATCGTATGGACGAGCACTACGCGATGGAAATAGATTGGAGTCATTTGAAGTTAGTGGGAATTTCGGGTAAAATTAAACGTCCGTTTAATTTTATTCGAAATAAATCGCTAAAACGAAATAGAAATCAAGGTGAGAACTTCTCACTCAATCGAATCAGTTTCGATTTTTATTTTAAATAGTTAGATTTAAAATACTTGAATGCATGTTTGAATGATGATTGTTATCTATTGATTGTTAAAATAGACATTATGCGCCGTTAGTAAGCGGATGTTATTTATTAAAAACATATACCGCGAATATTTCATAAACAGTGAAATTGGTATTATATACAATAGCAATACATATATATTGGCATATGTATATATTGTAGTTGTTGATTTCCCGCATTTTTTTAGCGGATGAGACCCTATTGCGCCGTCTATTAAGCGGATAATATTTTAAATCCCATATACCGCGATAATTCCGTACTGGAGCGGAATTGGTATTGTGCTAATGTTTGTGGATGCAGGAAAACAGGTTGGAGGGATCCAACTGGATTCCTCAACAGTTTTTATTTGATTTCAGATATTTTGATATTTGATGGATTATCATATCGATATATGATATCGTTGTAGTCGTGATTGACTATTTGGTGTGTAGCATCATTGGACCAAATTTGGAATTTTAAAATGATTTCAAAGTGATTTTTGAAAGTATACGTTTATAAAATGTTTTGGAATTGATGCATTATAAATAAATAAATAAATAAACGTTATAAATTTTAATATTACAAAAATTATGATTTTTGAGAAAAATAGTTAAAAGTTGATTCTTAAAATTTTGGAGCTAATAATTTTATAAAATAGTTTAAATTGGGATTTTTGGATTTATTGTAAAAAGTTTACAAATAGGATTTATAAAATTTGATTATTTTATAAATCAAAATGGTGAAATTATAAAAGACTTTAAAGCCGTTTTGAAATAATAATATATATTGATTTATATAAGAGACTTATAAATGAATATTTATAAATTGAAATATTGAGATTATAAAACGAGTTTTTATAAGCGTTAGAATGAATTGTGAATGAATTTCATAAATGAATGAAATTTTTAGAATTATAAACGGTGAAGTTATAAATGGAATTTTATAAACAGTAGGTTTATAAAATTTGTAAAGTTATTAAAAAGATAGACTTGGATAAATAATTGAGTCTTATAAGTTATAAGATTTATAATTATGAAGTTTAAAAGAACGATTTTGTAAAATAATCGTTTTATAAGCATTTAACTTATAATGTGAACTTCTGGTTTATAATTGAGTTATAAATCGAGTAGGTTAATAAAGGAATTTATAAAAGGAAGTAGTTATAAAATAAATAGAAATGGAGTTTATAAACGTTGTTTTATAAATTCGCAAACGACTTATTTTAAGAAGTAAATTGTTGAAACCTATTAATGGAGTTATATTCACGTTTTTGACTGTGAATAATCCTTTGAAATAAAATGAATAAAAGGATGAAATTTGTTAACAAAGTATATTCACGTTTTTGAATGGTGAATAATATGTTAAAGAAATTGTTTTGAATGTGATGTTTTAAATAGAATTAAAACAAGTTAACGATGTTTTAATTGTGTTGAGATTCAAAACCATAGATTTCAACATTTATTGTTGAAATAGATGTTTTCGAGAAATAGAAGGAAATGGTGGACTATAACACTGTTGTTATAGTAAATGATTTCCGAAAGGAAATGTTTTGTATAGTATTGGGATTTATATATCTATTTTAATTTCGAATCCCTATACTAGTGATTTTGGGTTGTCGTAACGGTGTTTTACGCAACATTCGTTTTGGCCCAAATAAATATGTTTAAGAGAATGATTTCCTTAAATAATGAAATATATACTTAATTTCGATTTAAGTATATTGAATATTTTCCAAGTGTTGAAAATAAATGGATTTGAGAATTACTTAATAAGTAAGTATGGAAATATTTTCCAATATAAAGTGAATATTAGAGAATTTATCTTTTCGAAGATAAATTGAAATGAATAATTGAAATCGTATATGCATGGATATTTTGGAATGAAAATTCACTATGGAATTTATAAAGAATGGGAAATTTGTTTAAAAATAAATATTGATTTATTTTTGGAGTGTGAAAATTAAATATCTTGTAAAGATATTTTGGAAAATAAATAATTTGAAAAATTATTTGGAAACTAGTGATGTGTGCATATCCATTGATAGTTCAATAACCGACTATCAATATTTCCCTTTGAATGGGTAATTGATGTGATTTGTTTGAATTTGAATGCCACACTTATTTTTGAATAAGCGCTCACTATTCGGGTTAACCGGGAAAGGACCATGGGGTCGTATAACCCATTCCGAATATGTGATACGTCGTTATGAATTGCATTTGAAGACCGGTGTTGAAGACCGGATCTTTTTGAAAACGAAAGGACAACTCGTCGATTGTCTTTGCACCGAGTAGCTACGGTATAGAGACTCCCTATGTGATGGGAAGTCCGGACGTGATTAGAGATTATCCGGATTGCAAGGACTTCTTTGTAAGTGCCTTCGGTTCTGTTCGAGCCCGGAACAGACTTGTATGGATTGTATGTCTGACGTTACAGATTGAGATATAAAGCAGATTTCTTTCAAATATATTTCTGTTGGTGGCGGAGAATTTATTCTTTTAGCTTAACACCCTTCTCTGAGACGTACGAGCTCAGAGGTTATGTAGTTGAATGTTATCAGCGATATATTCCCAATTTGGTAATGTGACATGCTGAGTGTTGCTGTGAAATGATCATTGTGTTGATTATTTGTGATAGGATCATTTATTTGATCGTCTATCCTGGTGATCATTTCTATGATCATTTGTTGACCCAAAGCATGGCTTTTGTATAAAGTATGTTTTTGTGGACGTGACTTCGTCGAGCCTCACACCTCGGGAATGGTCAAAACAGGAAAGATGCAGCAAGGTTATGAGGGGTAGCGCCCTTTAGGATATGTGCATTTCCTTCTGGAAAAGGGTGGTGTCATGGTATGGAGCCCAGATACTTACTCATGTTGAAAACACTTTATGATTGTGTGAATTGATTACGAGCGCTCGGTTGAAAGGTCCCAAAGGACCGGGGGATGGCATATTCGGTCAGTTGTTACTCAGTTAGGGGTAACCCGGCCTTGTGTTGGTAGAGATTCGGTTTGGTTCTCGGGGATGTCCATCCAGAGGCATTCTCATGTGGCAATGGGAAGTTCCTTGGCCTGATCATTCGTTGGAAATCCAATTCCCAATACGAAACCCTGTACGGTATTAGTTGTAGAACCTGCCATTTACTTATGGTGGTCACCACTGTTTAGATGGTAGCTATAGTAGGCATAGTTCGAAATGTCTATGCTGGCTAAGATTTATATTCTACTTTCGAAATGAATTTTTCTCTACACTATGCACTAGAAAAAATATCAAATGTTCTTTTAAATGCGTATCAAGCATCTTTGACTATCATAAGGAGAAATCTCCTCTGATTCTGCGTTTGCATTGTGTGTGTGCGCGGGAGGCCTTATGGTAGTCTCATTTTTAAAAGCATTGCGAATTGACTTTAAAAATATCCATCTATTTTGTTTTCAAAGATAAATAAACTGTTTTGAGTTCTCACACCAGTCACATGACTGACTCGGAGTTTATTGTTTTCCTTCCTAAACTCTGGGTGCCCACCAATTTCCACACGGGCAGTTAAGAGTTAGGTTTATCAAGATATTCTGGATATTATGGAGTTGCAGGAGGCAAGCTGGATGGCATGGCGTATTACTAGTATATAGTATTTCTTTTCCGCTGCACTGTTTGTTGTTGTTATTGTTGTACACTCTGATGATATGATGTAATGAAATGTGATGTAATGTAATAACCGATATAGTTCTTTGTTTAAAGATTATTCATTTATCTATTATATGTTGTTCCGCTGCGAATTGTGAGATTCTGATGTTGTTCAGTTGTTTTCTGTTCCGTTCTATGTTCTATTTTCTTTCTGTTCTTTCTATTTTCTTTTCCCTCTATTTTCTATCTTCTTCTCTCTTTTTCTTTCTTTTCTTCTTCTTAAACCTTCAGTGTTCGGTTTTTCGGCATCCGACTGATTGGCATTCGATATAGTGGACGTATGGATGTCGATATTTGGGAGTCGAAGAATTGGGTCCTGACACTAGATGTCCCTTATTTCGGCTGTGTGGGCGGTTGCTGATCCTAACAGTGGGGTGAACTTATTCGGACTATCTAATAAGGGGTAGCTCTGATCTTGTGATGTAGGGGATCAGGGTGGATCCTCAGTACAGTGATCTAGACCACGTACTATGACGGGCGGTACCTCAGTAGCCCTACCATTAATGGAAATCCATTTTCCCTACGTGCCTTTACGGTTTTGTTTGTAGAACCTATTATGCTGGAATTTAATAATGTTACAATTTCGGCCATTTGAATAAGTATTTGTATATAGACACTACTATAATATCAGAGGATTTTATAAGAAATGTTTTTTTGTTATCGTAAGGTAAAAACCCGGCATGTTTATTTGTGGCGTGGTCTTACGAGATACCTTTGATTTTCAAAATGATTTTGAAAACTTTAATAATCCAACTGAGTGTTTTTTCTCACGTTGGTATTCCAGACTGACTCGGGTTTTGTTTAACTATAATGCTCGGGTCAAACCGAGTATTATAGAGTATAGATTCTGGATGGACTACTATGGAGCTCAGGAAACGAGCTGGATGGCGAGACATATCACATGTATTTGATGTACTATCCACTGTGTATGGCTTGCTGCAAATTCAGTTTCTATGTAGACAAGTTATCATAACTGTCCAGTGTTGTATTTTGTTAATGTTGTACTCTAATGATGTATGTATAAAACAGATATAGTTTTCTTTTGTGTAAAGATCTATTATTATCTATTATATTTTATTCTGCTGCGATGGTAAGATTCTATTGTTGTTTTTGTTTTCTCTTCTTCTACCTCCTACTTCTTTTACCCTAATGATTCGGTTTTTTCAGCATTCGATTGTTCGGCATTTGATATAGTGGACGTATTGATGTCGATTTTCGGGAGTCGAAAAATCAGGTCGTAACATATATTAAATTAGTTGTGATATTAAAATACTTTGAAAATAAATGAATGGATTTTTTTTAAACATTTTGCATTCAAATAGTTTATATATAAATAATTTCAAGCTAAACTGATCCTTTCCATTTTCAACAAATCCGAACCTAAGTTCAAATTTCACATCAACCTAATCCAATTTCCAAAATCCAATTCAATTCAATCCCAATTTCACCATTTCAATTTAGCTTTATCACAGTTTCAATTTCAATTCGAATAAACTTCAATTTCGAATTCAATACAAATTTACCGATTTCAATTTCAATTTCAAACTTCACTTTAGTTTCAGTAATTTAATTTAAATAAAACTTGATTTGAAATGTTTTTAACTTAACTTCATATTAAGCTAAAACAATTCAACTTAAATCGACAATACTTCAAGTCAAATTTTATCTGAATCTATTTCAATTTTATCAAATTTGAGTGCCAAATTCAAAATATCAATTTAAATCACTTTATTTAAATTAAATTTCAAAGTTCAAATAAAAATATCAATTTAAATCATTTAATTCACATTAAACTTCAATGTTTGGATTTTAGATTCAAATCTTTCGAATAATTCGATTCCGACCCAAAATTTTGAAGTATCGATTTAAATTATCTTTACTTAAATAACTCGAAGTCCAAGAAACATTCAAATCTTTTTAAAAATTCAATTTCGATAATTCAAATCATATTTCCATTATGGCCTCAAATTTCAAACTAAAATTCTTTAAAACAATTTCTTTTAACTAAGTTTTATTTCAACATTTCAAACTCAAATTCGTAATCAATCCATTCTTCGAAAATTCGATTTTTTTATTTTTTTAAATTAAAATCGCTTAAATAAATTTCAAATCTAGAATTTTTAAATCATTTAATTTAATATAATTTATATCCTATGGCCAAGTGAATCAATTGTTTCAGTTTAATTCAGGGATGGATGTATATCATTTCAATCCAAAATAAATGTCATATGTCTATATTATTTCAACCTATTTCTTAATTTATTTGAAATAATTCAATTAACAGTTTTATGTACTATCAATTAATTTACATGGTGATATAGGATATATATAAAATAAATAAACATCCAATCATCCAATATTTCAACCAATTGGCATCCATCACAATCAATCATCCAAACAATCAATGATTCACAATAATTCACAACAGTTAACTAATTTTGAATAATCGAGAATTTAACTAGCAGTTTAATTATAATTTCAACTTAACTATTTATTCAAAATTTCTAATATATAAATTCTATATCAATTTTCATGTCGGTTAAATTTACCAAACGACAACGACAATCAATAAAATAAATAACTTCACAATTATCAATTTAACGAACACAGAAACATTTTAGTACGTCGTGAACGTTATAAAACACTCACCTTTTATTTGAAATTGGAAATATTCTAACTTCAAATAAATTCCAGATCCACACCACAGTGTAGAGGACGTCGATACGGTCGCAGCGCGACTCGTTTCACTTGAAATGGACCTCGTATGCAAAAATACGAGTTTATTAATATAACGATAATTAAAAATTTAATTAACAATTTAATTAACAACAACTAATAACTCAATATCTAATCCTCTTAACGCGTTTAAGTCCGCACTGTACCAAGCAACCAAACCCATGCACCCGATCGTTCAACCATGCGACACCATGAAGCCTTGCCATCGCGCCACCTCAGCCTCTCACGTGCATTTTCAGATAATGCCACCCAACCCTAAATCACGGCGACAATGAACGCGAGCATCCCCATCTCGTGCTGCCCTTTCAGTCAGCTCCAAGCACGGTGCTGCCCCTATCGTGTGAGCTCTCTGTGGCACTCGTTCGATCGATCGCTTCTTATGTTTTTTTATAATGAAGGCCGCGTATTTGAAAAGAAAGGAAGACGGGAGAGTGCGGGTAGCATATAGGTCGGTTGGATGGTACGAGTGTTGACTTGGGAAAGAATATATTATTAAAATAAGAAAATATCTCGCCCAAATGGTCCGCAAAATTCCAAACTCCAAATGAAGCGTGCCACTTAGGTTCATAATGTTTTACCCCTTTTTCGAATGCAAATGAACTAGTTTCGAGGCCTAATTCGATTGTATGCAGAAGGTGGCTTTTTAAAAATAATTTATTTTAATTAAATTCTGAAAATAAATTCAACGTGTTTCAAGGTCGCGCGGCCAAACGATAAGTCTGATCGCGATGAAACTTGAAATCTTACAATAACTCACTATTACAGATCCGATGAAACTAGTTTTTTCGAAATCCAAGACAGTGGCCAAAATTTCTATTTTTACTCGTTAATTATACTATAAAATCTTCAATTTTCAATTATTCACTTTTAAATCCAATTTTAAATGTTAACAATCTTCATTCGTAATTGTTAGCACCAAAATTGGTCACTAACACCCTTAGAAAGATTTTGTAGAGAGATTAATGAAGAAAGTAAATTAAAATAGAGAATAGAGTGTAAATTTAAATGCAGAGAATAAGAACACCAAATTTATAGTGGTTCATCGTAACTGCCTACATCCAGTTTGAAGTTGATTTCCATTGATTTCCTTGATGGATGATTACAGATAAAATCCGTTTTTGTTACTAGAATACAATTGTAAAGTAAAAGAAATAAGTCTGGAATGAGTCTTGAAAATGGCAGAGTCACCCAAGTGTTCTCTAAAATCTCTCTCCCTTTTCTGTGCCCCTGTCCCTCTATTTATAGACAAAGATGGGTTGGACTTCCCTGGTGGGCATGGTAGCTGAATAACTCGGTCCAAATAGGACAAGCCCTGTACGCCGAACTGAGCAGGCCGAACGGTCGAGTATCGATCCATTTCTTTATGCCGAACGACACGTTTTTTGTGGGGAAGAGTAGGCCGAGCAGTGATCGGACCCGGCGTGCTGGGGAGAATGTCGAACGGTCCTTGATTGCCGAACCATCCTTGATTGCCGAACGTCACAGGAGGCCGAATGAGAATGCCGAGTCTTCATGGATACCGGTCGCTCCTTGAAACCGAACGGCCTGAGTGCCGAACGAAGCGCTTGATGTTCGAACGCAATCTTGACCGAACGAGCCTTTGGCCGAACGTCACGGGAGTCCGAATGAGAATGCCGAGTCTTCATGGATACCGGTCGCTCCTTGAAACCGAACGGTATAATGCCGAACGGCCTGGGTGCCGAATCAGGCGTTTGATGTTCGAACGCAATCTTGACCGAACGAGCCTTTGGCCGAACGATGCTTTTGGTCGAACACTTCTGAATGACGTTTGCAAAGAGATGTCGGATGAACCAGTTTGGTCGAGCAGTGGGTATGCCGAGCGCTATGGTGTCGAACCACTTAAAGGCCGAGCGAGTTTTCTGTCCGGACGATCGCTTTGGCCGAACGATATCTTATGCCGAACGCTCCATCTTGGACTGAACGATAGGGGAGGCCGAGTACTAAGTTTCCCAGCCAATTCCTTGGGAAACACTTGCCCTCCAAAGTGTATCGCATGACTGAATGTGATACGCTTTGTATTACATATCCTTCATGCTTCGCACTGAACCTTGGATCATCACTCTTGGGGGTTGTATAATTCTCCTGTGCCGAACGTATTGTAAAATGTCGAACGGTCCAGTTGAAGCCGGACACTCCTCGTGTGCCGAACGAGATACAGGGGCTGGTCCGAACGGTATGGCTTTGACCGGTTTCACCGGGAATAGCCTCTTCGTCTTCTTTCTCTTTTCTATAAAGTCCAGTGCCCTCCTCCATCTCCACTTTTCACATTTTATCACCGCCGCCTTGTACTTGCTGAATTTTCCAGTTAACAAACTCCGGTGATCCATCAATCCTTTCCAGGTCTTCATCGCACTAACTAGGTATCGACTCTAACTCCTTCCCATAACTTAAAGAGGGTTTGATGCTCGAGTTCCGTAATCGGTAGGGTGAATCGAGCCTAGGTTTAGATATCCCAAAGGTCTTCAGTGTTAAATAATAAGGGTGGAAGGAGGTGTGAATAGAGACGAACCTTCTAGGAAGCCGTTGGGAGATGTGTTAGGGTTCGACATAATTCCCTCGTGCCGGCCGAGACGGGAGGAAGAAAGGGTGAAGGAGGAGCAGGAGGTATTCGGGATGTCGAATTGTATGTCCTGGTATGACTTGCCAAATGGTCGGTCCTCGTTGCTCGGTCGAGGATGGTGGGAAAGAGGGAAGGATTTCATGGTGGATTGCCGAACGTTGGAGCTCGACATAATTTTGGTTCGGTGTGACACGTCACATGCTGGACGTCAGGAGGAAAGGTGTGAGAGTGGGCATGAGTTAGCGGAGAGGATGTTGGGAGTTGTTTCGGCCGAATGGATTTTGGACGAACGATACCCTGCCGAGTGCTAACTGGTTCGAACTGTAGTTAGGCCGAACGCGAGTTTTAGGCCGATCGATAACTTCGCCGAGCGACAGCTTATTCGAACAAACGTAAAGGCCAAACCATGCATGCCGAGCGGTATTTATCTGAACAACACATAAGTGTCGAACTAAAACATGCCGAATGCTATCCAGTCCGGCCAGTATTTGACCGGTCGACGTCTTGGCTGAGCGATCATGAATACCGATCCACACCCTATCGGTCGAGCATGACTTAAGCCGAACGAACATAAATGCCGAACGTATTCTATTGGCCGAACATAACTTAAACCGATCAAACAATTGCCTTGCCCAGTTTCGTAACTGAACAAGGACAAGAACTCCAGCATACTTGTATATCGAACTAATTTGGATTGATAACCTTCCCAGCAAATATAAACCTGAACTTAATTTGATGTAACCGGATAACTTCCTCTAACGTTTTCTAAACCTGAAGCTGTAATCGCCATAAGGCTTTTGGAGACGGTCAGCGATGACGGTCTTCGAAGGCGATGATTTTAAGCTTAGTTTTATATCAGTAATCTTGCGACTTCCAAATTTTCAATGCTTATACACGATTGATTGCACTAGTTCACACACCACGTGGGGGGATTATTCGTGTTGTTAATTCTGACATCGATCATTTTTCAAGTATAGTTCACACAGGTGTTTTGTCAGATCCTCTATTTATTGAAGATGTCTAAAAGATCCAGCTCCGCCACTATCTCAGACAGGCCCGGGCCGTCTTCCAAACAAGGGGCGTAGACACTTCTACTCCGTCGACCTCCCCCGCTCAGGATTTTGCTCCTGATACCCTGGAGTCAACGATTCTCTTGGATAATCCGATCGATTCACAGGCTTCGAAGATTAACGAAGCCACGCTCCGGCGAATATGTTCGATTCATGGAATCCCTTTCGCCGACGTGTTGGTTCCGTCGGGCCGTGATCGTCCACACCTGCCCCCAGTCGGATACACCGCTTGTAATAAGTTTATGTGCTGGGTGGGCAGCGTGCCTCCGTTCAATTTGTTTCTTTGGGATGTGTTGTAATACATAGACGTTGCCCCGTCGCAGCTGCACCCAAACGGTCATGCGTTCATTTATGGGACCTACCTCCTTTTTATGGCTGTCTTCTCCAGGCCTCCAACTCCCGGCGACATCAGATATATTTACATGATCAAGAAGCGGAGAGATAGCCCCACCTTCATGTTCCTCGAGCCACACCACAAGTGTCAAATTCTAACCGGAGCGTGGAGCAAGTTTTCCCTGTACAAACAGGAATGGTTCTACGTGCGCTGCCCTCCCGGTTTCGCGAGGAGATGGGTTGAAGGAAGTAAGTCTTCTTTTTAGAGCGATGCTCATATTTTGGTTGAGGCGATGCTTTTTCTGACTCTTGTTTCATTTTTTCAGATATCGATCCACGTCCTGAGGGTCGCGGCTATTCAGAGGCTGTTAAGGCTATTAGAGCTCTTCCCGTCGAGGAGCGAGACATCCAACCCTCATTTCAAATGAGTCACTGTCAAGGTTCGGGCTGTTAGCAGAAGGTCGTCGGGTGAGCCTTCCTAAGGGCGTCACCATCCCCAAGCCCGCATCTGGTAAAAGGAAGAAGTTGGCTGAATCATCGTCACGCCACACCCCCGGTGCATAGGAGGAGTGGGAAATCAGAGAGGGTGAAGCACCTGAAACACAAGGTAAGAATGTGGGTCCTACCCAGGATCCGCTGGTCGAAGTACACGATATCGAAACGTCGTCTTCCCCTTCGAAGGGGAGAAAGACGTTGACATATAAGGTTAGAAAGGAGAAGGTTGGTGGAACTTCCAAAGTTACGCTCATTCCGGCAGAGAAGCAGGCTTCTTCACAGCATGTTGAAAGTTCGCTGAAGGGCCTCTTGAACCTCTCCATCCCGGAAGATCTGCTTAACTATGATTTTGGCGATCCGGAGGCATTCAAGTTCCGTTCGCCCTTCAGAGGCGATGTGGGAGTTCCGATCCAAAGTCAGGGAGAGAAAACCCCAGTTAGCAAGGCTACTAGTCCGTCGGGGGGAAACACTAGGACACACACGAACATTTGCACTTCAATTCGCACTTAAATTTTTGTTGTCACATCTCTCCTTGCTAACTCGTTGTTATTTGAATTTCGTACAGGTGACATGGGACGCTCGCACGGATTCGATCATCTCCGTGGTTCTTCTATTTTTCATCCGTCCGGACGGGACTCGGGTCCCGAGAGACGTCGAGATAGAGATGGTGATGGTGGTAGGGACCGTCATTCTCGGGACTCATCATCTCGGAAGAAACCGTATTACCAGCCCAAGCATCACCGACACCCCCTTCTCATTCGGAGCAAAGCAAGGATCAGCTTGGTTACAAGGGGTCGCAGTCTGATATCCCCCGAGATCAACGCTCTGATTCTTCTTCCACTCGACAGTCCCAAGATTCTCATAGAAGGGGCGAACTTGCAAAGCTGTTTCCTCTTGCTCCTGCATCGGATCCCACAGTATCAGAGAGACTGAGCGAGCTCAAGGCCACATTTCCCAAGATTTGCTTCGATGGGTTGAAGTTCCTTCCGGCGATTCATCCTATACCCGAAGATGTTAAGTAGAACGCCATTTCCTGTACCAACGACGTCTATGTTCAACATGACGCGTTCGTTCACCTAGCTGAGAAACTTTCCAAAGTCTCTGTGGAGCGCCAGCATGAATAGACCATTTGAAACTTGAGGCTACCCACGATAAAAACATCATTAAGGCCCAGGACGAAGAAATCGCCACTTATAAATCTGAACTCGAGGCCGCCCATCGGAGTGCCAGGGATACTGCTGAGGCCATCACTCGCTTGGAATCAACTCATAAGAAAGAGTTTGACGAGGCGGTTCAACGATGTAGGGCTTTGGCCTTGGAAAAGGACTCCATTCAAAAGGAGAGGGATGCGCTCAGCACTCGGGTCAAGGAACTTGAAGAGCTTCTCCGCATAGAGAGAGAGAGAGGAGAAAGCGGCTGACCAAGAAGAGTCACAGCGATACTGTGACGAGATTGTCGCCACCCGACTTTTAAAAGAACAACTTGAGGGCGAACTTTCCAGGGTTGAGATGTTAAAGAGTGAGGCCCATGAAGAGGGAAAGAAGACAGCGCTGACGGACATTGATTCCCGTCTTGAGGCAGCCAGGGAGGAAGGTAGAGAAGAGATCAAAACCGTGTTCGACCCTCTCATTACCGAATTCAATGCCCGCGTGCTCATGCACCGGTCAAGGTTGAGCCGCGTGTGGTGGACCTGGACGATCCCTTGAATAAGCCATTGAAGGTCATCCTTCCTGGCAGGTCCAAGCCCTCGGACGTTCCGCCCACTTCTTCAGTTGTTACTCCTCCATCAAGGAAAGGTTCCAAGGGTAAACGCTCTGGGGAAGAGTCGTCCGGGAAGAAGTTGAAGAAGCACAAGAAATGACTACTGTCCTCGTTCAACGAGAGTCAATTTAAGTCGTGTAATGATTTTTTTTGTAATTTTTGTAGATAGACTGTTGACTCCGAATTTTGGAGTACTTGTAGCAGAAGACCTTTCCTGAATAGAGTTTAATTTCATTTTCTGTCTTTTCAAAAGATTCTTATTATTCAGTTTTCCTTATGATAGTTATTCGAATCCATGCTGTTGTGCGTACCATAGACTTCTTGATTTGTCTTCACACGGCCCGTTGATTCTCTGAGAGTTATTTATTTTCCTCCTATGCTTCAAGCACTTAGAATTATTTTTTAATATGCACAACGGGAACTTCGAATATTCCAGTCCGCATTCTTGGGACTTGGAGAATTTTCACTGTTTGTACTCGAGTCTACGCTCCGGGGACTTCGAGTACTCCAGTCTGCATTTCGAGGACTTAGAGTATTCCAGTCCGCACTCCGGGGACTTGGAGATTTTTATTTGTTTATACTCGAGTCCACGCGCCGGGGACTTAGAGTACTCCAGTCCGCACTCCGGGGACTTGGAGATTTTTATTCGTTTATACTCGAGCCCACGCTCCGGGGACTTAAAGCACTCCAGTCCGCACTCCGGGGACTTAGAGATTTTTATTCATTTATAATCGAGTCCACGCTCCGGGGACTTAGAGTACTCCAGTCCTCACTCCGGGGACTTGGAGATTTTTATTCGTTTATACTCGAGTCCGCGCTCCGGGGACTTAGAGTACTCCAGTCCGCACTCCGGGGACTTGGATATTTTTATTCGTTTATACTCGAGTCCGCGCTCTGGGGACTTAGAGTACTCCAGTCCGCACTCCGAGGACTTGGAGATTTTTATTCGTTTATACTCGAGTCCGCGCTCCGGGGACTTAGAGTACTCCAGTCCGCACTCTGGGGACTTGGAGTACTCCAGTCCGCACTCCAGGGACTTGGAGATTTTTATTCGTTTATACTCGAGTCCACGCTCTGGGGACTTAGAGTACTCCAGTCCGCACTCCGGGGACTTGGAGATTTTTATTCGTTTATACTCGAGTCTGCGCTCCGGGGACTTAGAGTACTCCAGTCCGCACTTCGGGGACTTGGAGATTTTTATTCGTTTATACCCGAGTCTGCGCTCTGGGGACTTAGAGTACTCCAGTCCGCACTCCGGGGACTTGGAGATTTTTATTCGTTTATACTCGAGTCCGCGCTCCGGGGACTTAGAGTACTCCAGTCCGCACTCTGGGGACTTGGAGATTTTGTGTCGTTTATTGTGTTCGTACGCTAGCCAGAATAGTATAATTTTAATCGCTTGCCACAGGACTATCTTACGCAGAAACATTAATCATTCATAAAAAAGATGGCTTCAAGTCTTTATTAATTTGAGCAAGCTAAATTTTCTTATTACATTCCAAGAACTAGAAATGAAAACGTACTGGAAATAAATGCAACTACGACATGAAGGAAATAGACTAAGTGTAATAACGTCGCAAGTGCTCGCTGTTCCATGATCGGAGGAGTGTCGCTCCATCGACGGTTGCTAGCTTGAAAGTTCCTTCTCCAAGCCTCTGTTTGCTGACGTACGGACCTTCCCATGCGGGGTTCATATGAGATAGGGATGGAAAAACTCGTTTCAAAACGAGGTCTCCCACGTCAAAGATTCTCGGTTGGACTTTTTCGTTATAATATCTGGCGACCCGATGTCTGTATGAGGCCGCTCTCAAATCGGCTTCTTCGCGTTTTTCATCAATAAAGTCCAATGATTCCAATAAGAGATCCCGGTTCGACGCAGGGTCGTAGTGAGTTACCCGATGAGATGGAACTTCAAGTTCCACGGGTATGACAGCTTCCGTGCCATATGCCAATGCGAATGGAGTGTGGGCAGTCGCGGTCTTATGGGTAGTTCTATAGGCCCAAAGCGCCGTCGGGAGCTCATCTACCCACTTGCCTCTAGCCTTTTCGAAACGCTTTTTCAATATGGACTTGATTATTTTGTTTACGGCTTCTACCTGTCCATTCGCCTTCGGGTGAGCGACTGCTGCAAACCTTTTCTCAATGCCATACTTCTGACAAAATTCTTTGAACTCCTTGCTTTCGAATTGAGTTCCATTGTCTGTTATGATGGTTTGTGGAAGGCCAAAATGGCATATGATATTTCGTACAACGAAATTAATGACTTTCTTGGTTGTGATTGTCGCCAAGGGTTCCGCCTCTGCCCACTTGGTGAAGTAATCGACCGCTACTATTGGTATTTCGTGCCTCCTTTGGCTATGGGTAAAGAGCAGATTATGTCAATCCCCCACATTGCAAATGGCCAGGTACTAACCATTTGTGTGAGTTCCGTTGGTGGTTGTCTTGGAATTTTTGCATACATATGGCATTTGTCACACTTTCTCACATAGTCTGCAGCATCCCGATTCACGGTTGGCCAATAGTATCCATAGCGGAGGATCTTCTTTGCTAATGTCTGCCCCCCAGTATGGTCGCCGTACTCTCCTTCATGGACTTCCTTTAATACCCGTTTTACCTCATCATGGGCCACGCACCGGAGTAAGGGGGTCGAGAATCCCCTTCGATACATTATCCCATCCTGTATTACATAACGTGAAGCTTTACGGAGGACTTGGCGTCTTTCGCTTCTCTTTTCAGGAAAATCCCCTAGTAGCAGGTACTGCTTGATTGGGGTCAACCACGATTCCTTCTCAAGTTCAGTTTCTAACATGAAATCTATCTCCATCACGTCTATATTCGGAGCATGGAGGGTCTCAACAGGGAACAGTCCTATTTGCTGTGCATCGCTAGTGCTCGCAAACTTTGCCAACGAATCGGCTTCTCTATTTCTTTCGCGTGGGACGTGTGAGATGTCGTGGTATTCCAGACGCGCTAGCAGCTCTTGAATCCAAGCAAGGTAAGAAGCGAGTCTCTGTCCCTTCGCTTGATAGTCTCCCTGCACCTGATATACTATCAGCTGCGAATCACAGAAGATTTCGAGTGACTTCACTCCCAGTTCGATAACAAGTCCTAAGCCAGCAATCAATGCTTCATATTCGGCTTCGTTATTTGTTGCTGCAAACACAAACTTCAAAGCGTAGCAGATTGATCGGTCTTCAGGAGTTACGAGGATTATACCTGCTCTCGAGCAACGGTCGTCAGATGCCCCATCGGTGTACATCTTCCATCGAACGGGGGGTATGGTTCTGTGATTACTCGGTTCATCTAGCACAGTGAATTCAGCAATGAAGTCGGCTAGTGCTTGTCCTTGTATGGACCACCGCGGCAAATAGGTAATATCGAACTGACTTAACTCAATATTCCATTTCAGCATCCTTCCGGAAGTTTCCGGTCGTTGGAGTACCTGTCGCAAGGGTTGGTCAGTGTAGACACCGATTGAGTGTGCCTGAAAGTAGGGGCGAAGCTTGCGTGATGCGATCACCAAGCAATAGGCTAGTTTTTCAATCTTTGGATAATTTCTTTCCGCCCCTGTCAAGCACTTACTGACATAGTAAACCGGCTTCTGAATCCGGCCTTCCTCGCGGACCAAGGCTGTACTGATATCGTGCTAGGATACCGCCAAGTACACATACAACGTTTCATGGCCTATCGGCTTGGACAGTACGGGGGGACTTTCCAAGTGCCTTACCAGAGCCCGGAATGCTTCCTCGCAATCGGATGTCCATTCGAAGTTTCTCTTTCCTTTCTTTATAATGTCGAAGAAGGGGATACACTTGTCTGTAGCCCTGGATATGAATCGACTTAGCGCAGCCACTTTTCCATTCAGGCTTTGCACCTGCTTTATGGTTCTGGGTACTTGTATATCTCGGATAGCCTAGATCTTCTTGGGGTTAGCCTCGATTCCCCGGGCATTCACAATGAATCCCAGAAACTTTTTGATGCTACGCCGAATGAACACTTCAACGGATTGATCTTCATTCCATAATGCCTGAGTATGTCAAACATCTCCGTTAGATCTCGGACGTGGTCGTTCGAATGCCGTGACTTCACTAGCATGTCATCCACATAGACTCCCATTGTTTAACCAATCTGTTCTTTGAACGTTCGATTCACCAAGCTTTGATAAGTCGCTCCTGCGTTCTTCAACCCGAATGGCATTACTACATAGCAATACAATCCCACGTTTGTGACAAAGCTGGTGTGTTCTTGGTCCGGGATGTGCATCGGAATATGATTGTAACCAGAGTATGCGTCCATAAATGATAGTAACTCATGTCCGGCAGTTGAGTCGACGAGTTGGTCAATCATTGGCAGCAGGAAACTATCTTTTGGGCATGCCTTGTTTAAGTCGGAGTAATCAATACAAGTCCTCCATTTTCCATTCGCTTTCTTTACTAACACCGGGTTAGATACCCATTCAGGGTAGAGGGCGTCGCGGACGAACCCGTTGGTTTTGAGTTTGTCCACCTCCTCTTTGAGAGCCGCGGACCTCTCCGGGTCCATGCCTCTCCTTTTTTGTTTCACAGGAACATGTCTCGTGTCTATGTTCAACATACGACTCGCGATTACAGAAGAATTCCCACACATATCAGAATGCATCCAAGCAAAAACATCAAGGTTCGCTCGGAGGAAGTCAGTAAGATTCTCAGCTGCCACGGGGTCGAGCTGTGATCCTATTTTAAGAACTCGTGATGGGTCGCTGCGGCTAACTGAGATGTCGATGGTTAGTTCAGCCAGTGCCGCATTTGTTTCCCTGGGTTCCCCATCATCGTCTCTCGGATCTATGTCTCTATGGATCCGAGAATGCCGCCCGAGCGAGGGCTCGGGAGCTAGTTGTCAATCGTCAGAACCTTGGATGCGACAGGGTTGTCCGCACCCTTTCCTTTCTCCCTACGCCGTGCCTCCCTGAGCTCAGCTACATAGCATGCACGGCCGGTTGCTTGGTCGCCGTGTACCACTCCAACCCCCCTGTCTGTTGGAAATTTTAACGTCAAACACCAAGGGACCAAAGCTGCCCTAAATTCCACCAGGGCTGGACGACCCAGGAATACATTGTACGGGGAATCAACGTCCAGTACTATGGACGATAGGATTCACACCCTTCTGCGTTCACCTTGTCCCAGTTCAACTGGTAACTCTACATATCCCATTGCATCAGTTGTTGCACCATTAAAGCCATGGACTCTGGCCTTGGATGGTTTCAAATCCTTGGTCTCCAGCTTCATTTGGCCGTATGCCTTCCAGAAAATGATGTTAACGGAACTTCCAAAATCGATTAGAATTCTCTTTACGAATGACGGCCTGATGGTCGTAGTATAACCATTGGGTCAATGGTAGGAGCCTCTACCTTATCCGATCTCTGTTCCTGAATACGATATCGTCATTCATCGTGCACTGTTGCTTTGCAAGAGTCCCATCTTCCACGTTTGAACAACACTCGTACTCCGCATGTCTTAAGGAGTTAGCATGTCGCTCCATCTCCATCCAATTCTTATCTGCAGGGTGAGGTCTGCTAGCAATCGTGTTAATAACCAATCTACCCACAGTCCGAGTAGATTGTTCCAGTTGGTGTGGGGCTGGCCCGCGTCCAGGGTCTGATGTTTCTTGCTTGGCATCCTGTGGGTCTTTGACAAATTCCTGTAGCTTCTTCTGTCTAATTAGTTTTTCTATGGCGTCATGGAGGTGTCTGCACTCCTCTGTGTTGTTCCCATAAGACTCGTGAAAACGTAAATACTTCCCGGTCCGCTTCTGTTCTTCTTTCAATTCCTTTGGACGTGGCTTCCTATACTGGAAAGTGTTGCAAGTTGATAGATAGATGTTCTCAAGAGATGCGTTCAATGGGCTGTATTCATTGTATGTTGGGATTCTTGATTTTCATTTCCCTATCTCTTTTTTCTTCCGGGGTTTCCACCTCCGGATCCTTTAGACTGCCCAGGCTTGTTCTGGACGTCAAATTTAGTTTTTCCAAGGTTATTTCCGGTTCGCTTCACGACGGCGTTACTTTTCACAGACTCTTGAACGGGCCCTGATGCCTTGTCTCGCCTTGTCCACCGAGCTTCCTCCCTTCTTATGAACTGATCAGCTTTCGAATAAAAACATTCCAGCGTAGCTGGGGGCTTCCCCGCCAACCAATCTCCAAATTCAAAATCCGGATCCACTCCACGCATTACTGCCATCAAAATCGCATGGTCGTTGGGATTGCTCACCTCGGTAGCAACAACATGAAACCTTTGCAGGTATGCTTTCAATGACTCTTTTGGAGTTTGAGTTACACTTGATAAGGACATCATGTCCTTTGGACGAGTAGTGTGTATCACGAATTTCATTTCTAATTCATCGAAGCTGGATATAGATCGTGGTGGGAGTCGAGTGAACCATATGGTGGAAATTCCGGACAAGGTGATTGGAAAACACCTACACTTGGTTGCGTCATTAGCTCTTGCAGAATCCATCATCCATCCGTACCTCATCACATGCTGCCTGGGGTCAGTCTTCCCTTCGTAGGCGGGAATGGCGGGCATGCTGAACTTTCTTGGGTATTCGGCCTGTAGAATGATATCTGTGAAGGGAGTATGACTCTTAGACACTCCCCAATCTTCATTAGTTAGACCTTGGTTTTCTTTCATCAACTGCCTGACCATAGCCGTCAAATCCGGGGTTTGTATGGAAGATAGGGGGTTGGGTTCGGTTCCATGGGACCGCGCAGGTTGATGTCCCGTCCGATTTGGGTCTTGGTCTCTAGTAGATCGATCAGTAGCACTGCACGTGCATCTTCATCCTTACGGCGTCTACGCCTAGGAGGTTCATCGGCAGAAGTCGAGCTATCATCTTCAGAGTAAGGGACAGGGCTTCCTCCAGCATTCTGATGCTGTTGTTGAGTAAGCTGAATCATGAGGTAGCGTTGGATTGCATTTGCTCAGCAAGTTGCTTTCTACTTTCCTTAAGTTCTCTTATCAAGTCATTGAATTCTGCTCCGGAAACTGGTTTTGGTGGGAGGGCCCTGCACCTCGAATTGCTTGCTGATTGCTAGTTCCCAGTTGTTGCACACTAGCGGTTTCGTGGGCATCTGCATTTTGAGAGGCTGATCTAGTTCGTGGTCTTCCCATAGTAGAGTTGTTGGTTGTAACTCTGAGTAGAATCAACATATGCCTTATAGATGATTATGGATCTCCTTCGGGGGATTTATGCAATCCAGTAGCTGCAAAGTAGATCCTAATTGCCTGAGAATTCAAATTCTCAGTGAAAGCACCAAAATGTTAGCACCAAAATTGGTCACTAACACCCTTAGAAAGATTTTTTAGAGAGGAAGAAAGTAAATTAAAACAGAGAATAAAGTGTAAATTTAAATGCAAAGAATAAGAACACCAAATTTATAGTGGTTCGGCGTAACTGCCTACATCCACTTTGAAGTTGATTTCCATTGATTTCCTTGATGGGTGATTACAGATACAATCCGTTTTTTGTTACTAGAATACAATTGCAAAGTAAAATAAATAAGTCTGGAATGAGTCTTGAAAATGGCAGAGTCTCCCGAGTGTTCTCTAAAATCTCTCTTCCTTTTCTTTGCCCCTGCCCCTCTATTTATAGACAAAGGTGGGTTGGACTTCGCTGGTGGGCCTGGTAGCTGAATAATTCGGTCCAAATAGGACAAGCCCTGTACGCCGAACTGAGCAGGCCGAACGGTCGAGTACCGATCCATTCTCTTTATGTCGAACGACACGTTTGTTGTGGGGAAGAGTAGGCCGAGCAATGATCGGACCGGGCGTGCTGGGGAGAATGCCGAACGGTCCTTGATTGTCGAACCATCCTTGATTTTCGAACGTCACGGGAGGCCGAATAAGAATGCTGAGTCTTCATGGATAGCTGTCGCTCCTTGAAACCGAACGGTATAATGCCGAACGGCCTGGGTGCCAAACGAGGCGCTTGATGTTCGAACGCAATCTTGACCGAACGAGTCTTTGGCCGAACGTCACGGGAGGCCGAATGAGAATGCCGAGTCTTCATGGATACCGGTCACTCCTTGAAACCGAACGGTATAATGCCGAACGGCCTGGGTGTCGAACGAGGCGCTTGATGTTCGAACGCAATCTTGACCGAACGAGCCTTTGGCCGAACGATGCTTTTGGCCGAACAAGGCCCTTGGCCGAGCGAGGCCTTTGGCCGAACGTGGCTCTTTGGCCGAACACTTCTGAATGACGTTTGCAAAGAGATGTCAGATGAACCAGTTGGGCCGAGCAGTGGGTATGTCGAGCGCTATGGTGCCGAACCACTTAAAGGCCGAGCGAGTTTTCTGTCCGGACGATCGCTTTGGCCGAACGATTTCTTATGCCGAACGCTCCATCTTGGACCGAACGATAGGGGAGGCCGAGTACTAAGTTGCCCGACCAATTCCTTGGGAAATAGTAATTAAATAAAATTTAAATTAACTTTTGATATCTTTTTCAATCATATTAAATCCAGAATTCAATTATTCAAATAATTTCCAATATTAAATTTAAACAATTTAAATGTCCAATAAACCACTATAATTGAAATTTAAGCCATTTAGCTTATAAAATTTACTTTTAAAACAAATCTCAGTAATAAAACAACTATTTCGATTTCACAGTAATTCAACATTATTATTCAATTCAAGTTATTGATTACAACGCGTTAATTTACATAGAATTTCATTTCAATATTTATTATTTCCTAAATCTTCGAAATTGTTTATTTCAAAATTTTATCTAAGTTCATATCAAATAAATTACATAAATAAACATTAAATTTTTATCTCTAACCATTTTTATTCAATAGTCATATTAAATTCTATAATTTAAAATAGTTAAAAATACAGGTCGTTACATGTTTCTATTCTTCACCAACTCCATTCATTCATTTGTATGTATTTGGACAATGTTTTGAATATTTTGTTCATTCCCTTGAACTAGCTTTGTCCTCATCGTGTTAATATGATTTATTTATACGATTAAAATCATCTTGTTTACATTCTGTGTTATTTACATGTCACTAATGATAATTATTATGGATTTATCCCTTTGTTTGGTTGTTTATGTTATGTAATAAATTATATTTGTTTTTCAATGTCACAATTTATACATGCCCGTGTACTCGAATTCTTTCATATATAAACTCTTTTTGAATAACACTTCAAAATAATTTGTTTGCATAAAGTTTAGTTTCATATTGTAAAATTGAAAATTGAAGGTTCCCTCTCAAGTATTTTGAAATAATTTTGTTTATTGTTTACATGATATTTTAGGTAGATTTGAAATTTATAAATTGATTAAAAGAAAGAAAAGTTACCATTTGATTCAAATATAATGTTAAATTATCTAATATTTATTGTTTGTCACATAAAATCCAAACTTAAACAAAATACGCATGTTATGTATTTGAAACAATTTTGGAACATGAGTATAAGTTTTGTATGTTTATTGATTTAGATATAAGTATTTTCATCAACTTATACTTTAAAAAAAGATTTAAAAAAATATTATTATAAGCGAACTTTTATGCAAAATGTTAGATGCTCCTTTTAACAGTTTTGTTACGGCACGATTTCATTTTACTAACCATAATTTTCAAATATATACGCACATACGATTGCATGTCCATTTGACTTAAAATTAATACAATAGATTCTTATATGTAACCATTAATTTAATTTAAAATATTATCAAATTAGATATTGTTTTAAGTTTTGATTTCATAATGTGTAAATTGGTTAATCTTAATTTTAGTACACACACATGCGTGTGTCTACAAGACCCATATATATATATACATATATATATATACATATACATATATATATATATATACATATATATATATATATATCAGTCAAAATTTTGGACAATAAAGACGTGTGAATTTAGTGGTAAGTGTCATTAATATGTCAATTAATTCAATTATAGAAAAAGAGAGAAATGAAAGATTTTCTCTCTACATTTTTGCTCCATCATCCCTTAATAATTATGTGTGTTAAGAGAAAAAACAAAAGATTTCTTTCTCTAAACTTTTACATGTTTATTGACATACATATATGTACTACTAATATGCTGTCATTATCATTCAAACACATGAATGTATTTGATACGTTCATCATATTACATATTTGTTTAAATTAAATTTAAAATTTCTTTTAACCAGATTAAATAAAATATGATTTAATTAAAAACATTATGAGATTAGATCTAATATTCTTTTAGACTTCATAGGCCCAATGGATCTAAAATGAGATTTTTTTTTGAAATCTATCTATTTCATCCGCTTCCAACTGACACGGTTGCAAAAGAGAGCTTTGATACCAACTGTTAGGGTTATAAAATAGATCCCTACACAATTTCATTTGAGAAAAGATAAGAGGACAATAGATGATTAATTTCTTCCAAGAAAACTTAATAATTTCACCAAAAGATTAAAAAGAAAACCCTATTATAAAATGAGGAAAGTAGAAGCCATTGGAGAGAGAGACAAAAGATATATTATTCATTTTTGAGAATAGATATATATTTACATTACATAGCCTTCTTTATATAAAGGCTTCAGAGCAAAGGACTTAACCAATTCCACGATGTGGGACTAAACAAAACAACATAAAAGCATATTCATTCCACAATTTACATATATTGTAACACTTCCCCTTGAATATGCGTCTTCAAAATCTTGAATGCTCTGATAACTTGAAATTTTCCGTTTCGAAACTTGTATGATGATTGCTCCCTCCCATTATTATCTTGCTTGCATTTATCCATTTAGTCGATATAGATATTGTTCGTTGCCTCATTAAAACATCTGTAAGGAAAACCAAATGGGAAAAACCTTGAAAGAGGAAAAGAGTGCAACTTGTGAAATGATAGATATCATACTAAAAATGATATTCCTTTTAAGGGTTGATACTTCAGGATCAAAATAATGCCTCATTAAACCCTTACTAAGAATTTGATACTTCGGGATCAAAATAATGCCTCATTAAACCCTTACTAAGAATTTGATTCTTCGGGATCAAAATAATGCCTTATTAAACCCTTACTAAGAAAAACCCAATGGGAAAAATCTCAATGAAGAAAAAAAAAGCACAATGACATATCTTATTTTCTCATTTCTTCAAATGAAGTTTGATACTTCTGGATCAAACTAATGCCTCATTAAAACCTTACTAAGAAAAACCCCATGGGAAAAATCTTAGTTAAGGAAAAAGAGTACAATATAGTATGAGATATTTCAATAATTTACAGAATCAAATAGAGTTTGATTCTTCTGGATCAATATAATACTTCATTAAAAATCTTACAAATGAAAACCCGATGGGAAAAACCTTAGTCAAGGATAAAAATACAATTTAACTTAAATAACATATTTGAGATGTTATTTCTTGAAAAGACGTTTGATTCTTCCGGATCAAGACAATGCCTCGTTAAAACCTTAGTAAGAAAAACCCAGTGGGAAAAATCTTAAATCAGGAAAAAGAGTACATTATAACTTATTTCAAAAGTTACTGGGGAGTTGATACTTCTAGATCAAGATAATGCCTCATTAAAACCTTACTAATAAAAACCCAGTGGGAAAAATCTTAGTCAAGGAAAAAGAGTGCATTATAAAATACTTATGAATGCTCCCCCTGATTTAAAATTTTCCTCTGAATTCATATTCGTCTTTCGATAACTCAAATTGGTTATAGATACTTCTGGATCCATAAATACGTATCTCATTAATACTACAATTTATTAATAGTTTCATTCGATACAATCAAATTTTCTAAGATTGTTTCTTCTAAATATGGTTTGCATTTTATGCATTTTGTATGCTACTTTTATGTAAAACACTTCACGAGCTTTCATTTTTGTGCATCAAATTAGTTTTGCGTATAACAACTATACATCTTTGATGAATATTAAGAATTTCATTACAACATTACTAGAAAGCAGGAAGTAATCTACTCATCTTGAAGTATATCAAGATTTTCATTACAATAATACTTAGAAGATGTTGTAACCTACGCTCCTTGTTTTTTCATTCTTTATAACCACAAAAGTTGTTTATATTCTTCAGGAATTTGTATACTTCATCATTAATATGATTTTTATCATATTTATACCTTCGGGGCATATTAAGTGTTTTAAGCACTTTCGCTACTTTGCGGACTACATGTCCATATTTTTCTATTAGTAAAGGATTCATGATGACCAGTCATGTTTTTCCTTAATTCAAGATTTTTAATCTATTTATAAACATAAGCGCTTTATTATTTACAAATTTATCATTGATGATTATTTATTGTCAGTTCTATACATGATTTATTGAGATCTCTTTAATTATCATGTTTTAGGTACCTAACTCACTTGTAGGATTATTTGACAATCATGTCATGGATCTCTTTCAGAGCACCCTTAAGTGTTTCTTTAAGAACACTCACCTCCTTTATTTGGCATCTTTATTACTTACTCCAAAAATATTTTGAACTGACTTTTGAACCATATTTCAGATGTGGTTTACAAATTTTGATCCTTCAGGGATTTGAATCTATATTGAAGAAAGTCTACTAAGGATAATATTGATAATATTTTGCATCATTGTATATTTTAACAAATATTTAACACTAATGATCAAAATGAACTTGTATTCCTTTATCCTCCCCCTTAATGATGACAATTGTCACATTAAATTATAATCATATTTGGATTCTCATTTTGATCCATTATCATATTGCTGCTAGCAAATACATTATATGTATATCAGTTATAGGAGGATGATCCTTTTATTAGTTAATAAGATGCATTCAATTGATATTGCTTATTAGAGTTTGTTCTCATTCATTGATCTAGAGAACTGGAGGAATTTACTTATTATATAGATCGTTTGAATACATACACGACTTCAGGTCATTCAACATTTCTATTAATTGAATTTTAAATCACTAAATAATATCCATACATAATCTATATGATGAGCTCATAACAAACTTCAGGTTGTTAGCTAAATATTTACATATATGGATATATACGTGCGTCCACGTATTGCATATATATTATAATTTTGCATATTCTTTCTCTTTTGAATTAGTGATTTTTAAAACAAAATATTGCAAGGATTCAAACTATTGATTTCTATTTATAGATCAATGTCAATGTGAATTCGTCAAAACTGCATGATAATGTTCAAAACAAATGGTTGGAACCATATCGAACTTCTGGCTCGAACAAAATATACACACAACTTAAAGTTGTTAAGTTTTTTTTCCTTAATTATATCCCAAATATCAAATTTCTATGCATTTGTTCACTTTAATAAAATTACCAAATATATAAACAAATCTCTTCTAGAGATATGTTATCATTTTCAAATTTAAAAATCTCTTCTAGAGATATTTTAGTATCATCACTTCTAGAGTGACCTTATCTCTTCTATATATATATATATATATATATATATGTATATATATATGCATTATTGGAATGCCATATCAATATACAATATTTCTTTTATATAAATTACATAATTACTACTTTTACGGTGGCATAAAATATCTCTGCTGGAGATTTTTGTTGTAACTGTCTTTGAAATGACATATCAAACTTTAAATACAGTAACAAAATTAGATTCACCAAATGAACGTAAGATGTAAGAGATAAAACCACTACTTCTGGAGTGTAATATTGACATACAATATCCTTTTTTTTGAAAAATTATTGTTATTGCTTCAAAATAAAATAAAATTATATGGTTATTCCTTCAGGGAATATATAGTTTCCTTTTAAGGAATTGCAATGTAACAAAAATAAAATTCTTATAACATCTCTTCTAGGATGTTAGATTTTGCAATATAAATATAAATAAATCTCTAAAACATCTTTTCAACAGATTAATACACACACACATCCAATGATGTTTGAAATATCATATATAACATAATATCTTCAGGATATTTGGTTAATATATGTAAATGTAAAGATATAAGGTAAGGTATAACTCATTTGGAGAATTTTGTAATCTCTTGATTGCAACATCATTTTCTCATATGATTATTTATTAATTTTAACTTCTTCAGGAAGTACAACCTTATCATTTTACATAATTTCAATATTCGGGCTTTTAATTCATGAACTTCAATTTCATTGATTTGTTATGAACTTCATGTTCTCAAATTCTGTGTAAACTTTTTTTTTGTACCACATTGTTACAGAATAAAAGTCTATTCTTAATTCAAGACTTGTACATTTTGACAAATAAAAAAAAATACTGACAAGAATTCGTGCTTTTAAAGTTTATCAGGAAATCTTTTCATAATTCAAGACTTCAGGTCTTGGACTTTGAGTTATACAACTTCTATTCCAATAATTTCTTTGCACAACTTCAAGTTGTTGTTAAACCAATTTCTTCCGTTACAAAAAATATTACTTGTCAAAATAAATACATCAAATAGTAAATCATACGTCTATTCTTATTCCAAACACAAACATACAACGTCATTTAATTTACAATAATCAATGCATTTATGATAATAAATAATTTAATTTATTACCATAACACTTGCAATTAATTCATTTATGATAAAAATAACTACAATTAACCTTTACGTAGTCTAGGATATAACTACTGTCACGGCACAATAATTTCATTATAAATATATATGAACCAATTGAACAAACAGTACTTAAAGTAACACAATTTCATCTCAAATCTACGTTCAATATTACTCAATAATAAAATTAAAATGAATATCTTAAAGTGAAATTTTATTTCCCAATAATCTGAATTTCTAAATAAACAGAATTATCATCTCAAATCTATCCATATTCATAGTCATAAATAACTATACATCTCAGATCTAAATTATTATTATTTTCATAAGAAAACTAACTTCATAATTCTTTACCATATATATTAAAACAAACATGTAAATCTTCAAATCAACACAAGTTATTTCAGAAATTTAGGGATTTAAGATTATTTCAGATCTATTATATTCGATCTATTATATTTTACCTTTTGAAAGGCGATTGGATGCATGGAAGAAGGAAATTTTTTTTTAAAGAAATAAACTTTCTATTAGAATATTTTAATTAAAAAGAAAGAGAGTAGGAAAGTAGATATGTTTCTACGTATTTATTTGGTTTAGTAAAAGCACCAAATATATCAACAAATCTCTTCTGGAGACTCTTTTTTTTAATATATTATTATCACTACTTCTGGAGTGAACAAGTTTCTATACATTTATTTGGTTTAGTAGTTAATACCATTGGCAAATATTTTTAGAACTTCAGGTTCTGATTTTACTTTAAATAAAGTCTTTGTTTAGTACTTTAGATCCTAAATGGTACAACTTTATTTTCATTATCAAAGTTCAGGTTTGATTGCAATTGGAATTTACCATAATCTGAATTAGCTTTTCTAATGATTCAAAGCTTCACATCTCAAATTTATATATTTGAGTTTTGATATATAATCCTTTTCTTGGAATGCAAACTTATATGTATAATTTTATTTAAGAACTTCAGGTCTCCAATATTAAATAAACACAATGAAACAAGAGGACTATTCATAATTGTATTCGAACATGAGAATCATAATACTATTTCTCTTCAAGGAAATAGTTTTTACCATATTTGTAACGTTATTCCAACATATTGTTTTTATGTTATGTCTTCTGGACATATTAATATCTTCTTCTGGAATTGCTTATTTTTTTTTCAAGGCTTTATTTCAGCGTATGAAAATTTTAATCTTTCACCTTCGCACATATGAACTTCAGGTTCTTATTCTTTTATATAAACTTAATACGATCTTTTAGATACGTATTATCCTTATATTTGTTTCTCTAAGAAACAATAAAATATTTCTTCTGAAAATATAAATCATGTGCCAAAATCATTTCTATAGTTCTCAATCAAACTAAAATCCAAAAAAAAAAAAAAATTCAAAATGAAAACCTTTTTTTTATTAACCATATAATGGAATGAGATCTAAAATGATAAGATCAATAGAGAAAGATCTATGAGATTATATATATATATACATATATAATAAAATCTGAAAAATTAGATCTACAACAAAATGAGATCTAAAATACATGGACAAAAATAAAATAAAATATGCAAATAGATTCAGATCTGAATAATTAGATCAATAATAAAATGAGATCTAAAAGAAATAAAATTAATAGAAATCAGAAAGATTTGAGTAATCAGATCATAAATGGCCTACCGCTTTGAAGATTTATAATCAGATCTGAAATTTTCCTTTTGTTTAGAGATCGTACTGATAACGTGTTATAAAACGAGAAAAGTAGAAGCCATTGGAGAGAGACAAAAGATATATTATTCATTTCTGAGAATAGATATATATTTACATTGCATAGTCTTCTTTATATAAAGGTTTCAGAGCAAAAGACTTAACCAATTTCACGATGTGGAACTAAACAAAACAACATAAAAGCATATTCATTCCACAATTTACATATATTGTAACAAACCCCTAAATGTTGAGAAAAATATCTCAATTCTCTATAATCCTAATACAATTCTTTTTCTTTTAAATTATAATGACCCGTATACTGGCCTATCTATGGAAGTCTAATGTAATCTCTTTTATGAGATTTAAGATATGTAGAAGTTTATGGTAGAAAGTCAAAAACACTTTGAAAATGCCCATGAAATCCAAAACCCCAATTTTTCAAAAGTTGTCGATCCATCGACTAGTAGAACCCATCAGTCGACTGGTAGAGAGTTTCAGTCGACTAGAAAAAGTTTTTTTATCCCTAAACGACGTTCGTTTATTTTATTATGAAAATACTGTATCTCATGCCCTAACGTTGCAAACTAGTGTATATTAGTATAGATAAATGTTTCCTTTGTCAAAATAAGTTAAGTGACTATACTTAATGAATGGTAGGGGGTGTAAATTTTTTAACTTCTTAACGACTTAATATCGGAGGTTGTTAAAGGGACTTCACTTTCGAATAAGGGATGGTTTTTGACCGATGAATCATTGAATTTGAACAGTTTTTTCAACGTTGGGGCGGGAAGGATTGGTCGAATTTTTTGATCCCCATTCAAGGAGTCCCTTTATCAATATCTTCATTGTCATATGGAGAAGATAACAAGGAAAATAAAATGAACGAAGGGTTTTGAAATTAGTGTGTGGATCCCACTGTTTTAAATTCAGAGTAATCACTCGATTTAAATTCATTTACCTATTTACCAATCGACTTTACTAAGAAACCGCGTGCATGAACCTGTTCAGATGTATTCTCTAATTTGGGATTATTTACTTGTTAAACCCTTCATACGAGATTCAACGGCTCTGAATCTTCTGACGAATTTCATACCATTACTTTCCTTCTAGAAACGAAAAAAATCCGACGGTCCTTGTCAACCTAGATTACTTGTCAATTAATTAAGTTGGTACTATATAATCAAGGCAAATCCCTGCCCCCATTTTATTCACGATCGACTTTTCTCATAGATCAAAACTAATCTATTCAAGACTTCGATCACAAAACCGAGTGAAAATGGTGAATCAGGCGAAATTGCAGAAGATGCAGCTGAGGCAGAGCTACCGGAATGTATGGCACTCTGATCTCTGCAGCACTATGATAGATGATTGTCCTTGTAATATTACTAAAATCCTAATTCTATTATTATTATTTGTCTTAATTGATGCTTTTATTTGATTGCATTTTTTTTTCCTCCTCGTTTTGCAGGTTGTTGTTTGTCTGTGTTTTGGTGAGTTTTTGGTTTTTAACTCTTTTTTTTTCTCTCAATACAATCATACAATGTATGTATGATTTACGTTTAGTGTTCTGATGATTATAAGTGGTGTGACATCACTTTGTTTATTAGGAACAATTTGAAGAAACTATAAATTGCCACCTTTTTTTTTTACTGACTTTATGAGGGGTCTTAGTTTCTGAAGAAGATGAAATTTTGATCCTATACCTTTTAAATTTAGATAAGCTAAAAAAATGATACACAATCAACAATTTATTAAGCCAATTACCTTGACGAATTTTGACCCTATCAGGAAAGTTTAAAAAAAAAAGGTAAAAAAAAAAAAAAAAAAAAAAAAAACAAGCAAAAGAAGGAAACCTTTTCATCGGTTAACTGATATTGAAAGAGCATGTTTTCAGTCCATTGAACCTATATAACTGATTTGAGTTGTTGGAGCTTGTTTTGATAGTAAATTATGGTGGTCTTGTGTGTTGCTTTGTCTCCTGGTCGTAATTTTTGTGTGTTGATTATATTGCAAACCCAAGCTATGTCCATAACATTTTTATAGTAGCATAGTACAAGATAATGAGTTAGAATGAAGACTAATTAACATAAATTGTTATATTTTTCCTAAAACAGTAAACATAAAATTCAACCAGATAATAATTAAATCTTCAGCAAAGTTTAAAGATTAGAAAGCCGAGCATGCATTTCAGCTGTTTGGCCTAACCCAAAGCCATCATTGCAAAGGGTTTGAGCCTTAATTGTCAGAGGCATCTGATTTTCTGGTAATGATTTTTTTTAGCGGGTGGCATATTAGACATTTCATGATGTTCAGTTTGGGCACCAAAATGTCTAGATGTATTCCTGCCAAGTCTGCAAAAGTGGGACTCTCGACAAAAAATAAAATAATAATGTTTCATTATTGATGGTTGTATGTTCCACAATCATTTACTTATTGCCATCTTATATCCTAGATTTGGTCTATCATGCTAATTATTTCCATATTATTCACTATGCCATCTAGCCTTTAGTAGCCACAACAATGGATTCAACAATTCCTACAGTAGTTGTCGTTTTTGTGTGTGTGTGTGTGTGTGTGTGTGTGTGTGTGTGTGTGTGTGTGTGTGTGTGTGTATATATATATATATGCTTTATCTTTCATATTCAAATTACATGGGAGGTAAGATAATGATCATTCTTACAAACTAGGTAATACATTTGAATATTTGGGCTTCATTTGATCAGTGAATGTACGTATCTCCAGTTCGTTGTTGTAGTCATTATAATAAATTGCTCAACCTCTCTGAAGTATTATTTTATGAATCTGCAATGTAATTTACGACGACAGCAGATCCATGCACTCTGGAGTTTTCCATAATCTTTAATCATTGACATGTTTAATTCAATAATGTACAATATTGACCTGTACATGCTCATCCCTAATATTTTTTGCACCTTTTTTCTTTTTCATTGAGAATTGGTAATTGGTTTCCAATGGAACCTATGACCTTGATCACCTTGTCAAAGGTGCCCTTACCACTTAACTAGCGTTTATTGACATATATTGTTTGCAACTTCTTTGCAATGTGTACTGTTTTAATCAATCCCAAATCTGCATCGCCATTTGGCAGTTCCATCAGTAGATATTGACAAATTTTCATTTGGTTCGCTATTTTTGTATATGCAGTGCACCATGTGTATCCTATTCCCTAAGGAAGAGGGCTCTTTACAATGACATGTCAAGGTAAATATTGATGTTATTTTGTATAAATTGTCTTTTTATATAAAAATATTTGTGTATTAGTCTGTTTTGTTTTCCATCTTAGTTATATTAAAACTTTTGTTCTGCACAGGTACATCTGTTGTGCTGGTTATTTCCCATGTAGTGGAAAGTGTGGAGAGAGGGAGTGTCCAGAACTTTGTCTTGCTACTGAGGTTCGTCCTTTTCTTTTCTTTTGTTTTTGTTTTTTAGGATCAGTAAACGAAAATTTTCGCCTGAACTCCAAGAATTTATACACCTTTAACAAATAGTAATCGTAGTGCAGAACTTTAGTTATGTTTCATCTTAATGTCATATTAATCAAACATTGAACTTGTCCAGTTGCACCACGGTGCGAATCTAGCCTTCCATATAATATAAGGGGATCATGATTTGAGAGGGGACAGAAGACTAGGTATAATATAGATAAAACTTGCTTAACTGAGCACAATTTCACCATTAAGATTTAAGACACAAAATACTATTGGTAAAGCAATGTTTGAGGGGGTCAGCTGCTCCCTGCGGGCCTAACATAAATTCGCCCTTGTTGAATTGTTACTAATACCGGATACATGTAAAGCGAAATATATTACATACGGTAGAAGTTCCTATACTGGTTATGATGTGTGACTTACATAAAATTCTACGCAGGTGTTCTGCTGCTTTTCGAATTCAGTTGCGAGTACCCGTTTTCTGCTGCAAGATGAGTTCAATATACAGACAACTCAGTGCGACAACTGCATTATTGTAATGTCTTCTCCTAAGTCTTGCTATATCCGAATAAACCTATCAATATACTTATGTGTGCATGAATCGTCTTTTTACAGGGTTTCATGTTCTGCTTGAATCAAGTAGCTTGCATATGCTCCATTATTGCATGCCTTGTTGGCAGCGAGGAACTCTCCGACGCTTCTGATATTCTTAATTGCCTTGCTGACCTTGTCTACTGCTCGTATGTGAAAAATCCTTGCTTATTCCACATTTATTCCATCTTGTATCACATTTAGTGATCTTTGTTTCTTTCATTATCTCTGCAGGGTCTGCGCATGCATGCAGGTAAGCAATGCTCTGTCTTATTATTTCTCTCTGGTCATAACTCATAAGTGCCACATATCACAGCTACAGTTGTAGATATTGTGTGGGTCAACATATTTACCATAAGCATATAAGAGATTTCGTTTTTCAAGCCTATACACATAACATGACACAAATTAACGTGAATGCAGACACAACATAAAATAGAAATGGACAAGAGAGATGGAAAATTAGGACCACCTCCAGTGATGGCAGCACCTCCAGTGCAGCAAATGTCACGTTTGGACAACCCATACCCACCCCAAGTTGGCAAACCACCGGAGCAGTCATACTATGGGCCGAACCCTAACATGCCTCCGCCCGGTCCAGCTCAGGGCTATCCGCCTTACCCAGCTCCAGCTCCTCAACCTGGGTATCCTGTGCCGCCGCCTCAACCGCAGGGCTATGCACCTGGTTCTTATCCTCCTCCACAGAATTATCCTGCTGGTAATTACCCTCCACCAGGGTACCCTTCTTCTGGCTAACCCACTCATTAGATGCAGTTCTGTTTTTTGTGTGAGTGTCTTGGGAAACAACACATTAGTTATTGTCATGCATTTCATATTATATACTCTTTTGCATGTTCATTCTGGAAATGAACAGCGTCCCGATGAAAGATAGTGCCCGGTTTATGAGGTTGTTGGATCGTTGTGTTGAATATTTCACTGGCTGATCATCGTAATCATATTCCTGAAATACTTTAGATCGACATAGTTATGTGTATTTAACATACTTACGAAAACAAAACTGCTACATATAAAATTGTGGATTCCACGAAAATAGTCACTAATCCAATTTTCTTAATCTCTCCTCTTTTCCTAACACTAACCTTCTTTCACCACCTATTGAATTGATAAAGAAAACCCCTCAGACATTGATGGGGACGGGTTTCAAGTAGTCAGAAATCGAAAGAGATATTAAGTCCCAATTAACAATCATCAGAGAAACCCACTCCCAGCTAACAATGATCAGAAAACAGTTCAGAAAAATCAAGAAAGACCATAACAAGGTTCAAATTTTCGTTTCTTGTTTCCGTTCCGGCTATTTGTAATTTTAAAATTTCCGGTTTCGTACCGGAAATTGCGGAAGTTCCTTTTTAATTTCAGTTTTTTAATTCCGGTTTTTGCTTTAATTTGCTATATACGCTAATAAATATAGAATACTGTCATAAATTTGTAGTACATTTTTACATTACATATAATATACACACTTCAATTGAAAATCCATTTTGTAAGATTTTGTATTGTTCATTTGAAATTTTAAAATTTCGATCAATTTTGAAAATTTTGAATTTTTTATTATGATTCGATGTAAATTAACAAAAGTATAACAACTTTTTTTTATGAAACTATATGATTTCTTCTCCATTTATCTATTGTCCCGATTAATTTGTTTTTTTTAATTATTATACATTTGTTGTATTTTTTTTAATTTTTTATAAGTTTTTTCAATATTTGAAAAACAAATCCGGAATTTAGACCGGAACTGGAATTTTGACCGGATTCCGTTCCGGTTATGAACGGAACCGGAACGGAATCATCGGAATAACCGGAATTCCACCGGAATTTCAAACCACGGACCAAAAGATATAGAACAGAGATACAACAATGGCTAGAGAGTTACAAATACAATTCAAGAAAAAGCTGCTTATTCCGGAAATCTTATTCAATCACAAATGGCTAACTCTATGAAGAAGGCTTGGGTTGAAACTTGAAATGGTCAAGAACGAGGATTGAAATCTGATTTCGACCTGGAATATGTTGCTCCATTGCTTCTGAATAAGAAAAAAGATGACAATGGTGGAAGAAGCTGTCAGTAAAAAAACAATGATTTAGTGGAATGGATCCGTTATAGCTTATATTTTTGAAAACAAGAACTTAGAACCCAATAGGTAATTTCGAAATATAGACCGGAAATAATGATTTCTTTATAATTTGGTTTTCAAATCCTGTGTAATAAAACATTTAATGGGTATCCATATTTTATCAATGGAAAATTGGCGATAGTAAAAAAAAAAAGGGCAAATAAAGTAAAAATGGACAAAGATTTGTTGTCCACCATCCCAATTTGGATTAGACTCCCTGAACTGAATTCGAAATTGTGAGATAAGAAAGCATTTAGTGTAATTGCTAGTGTGGTAGGTATGCCATTAAAATTAAATGAACAAACAGCAGAGGAAACCTATTTGAACCATGTAAGAATTCTTGTGGAAATCAATGCTGATACAGATTTACCTGAAGAGGCATTTATTTCAATGCATGATGATGAAATCATCGTTTAAAAAATTGAATGTAAATGGATTTCCTGAAGTTGTAAAACTTGTAAATCTTTCGGGCGTAATCCTGAAAATTGCATAGCCAAGAAAGTGTGGAAAGAAAAGCAAAACCAAGACAAAAATATGCAAGATATTGATGAAGAATCAGATGAAGACGGTTTGCTTAATGAAATTAATGAGGGGAATAAAGTTAAACCATCAAAGGAAAATGCTAATGTAAGTTCTTCAAATATCAAGGAGAACAGTTCAGAAATTCCCGTGAATAATTCTAAAATCCTCAAAAAACAATTCAGTGAATCAGGGAAAGATTATACACAAAATAATGCTTCAAATCAGAACGCTGAAGTGCTAAATGATGTAGCAGATCAAGAAATGATCACTCATGATTCTACAGAGCTTAATGTTGTTCGAACTGGCAATATTCAAGAATTAACAGTTCAATTACAAGTAGAGGAGGCTACCATGAAACAAGCTGTTGAGTATTCTATTTCAATGGAAAAATATCGCTTAGTTCAAGACAATGATAGTATGGATCTTGAAAGCAGCATTAATAATGTGGCTACATACAAAACCATTTAGAAATAAAGTAAATATTGATGCAGCATCCTTATTAAGGATAGAAATAGATCAAAATCAACTTTTATTAGATGCGGCTACAAAGCATTCATCCTCACTCTCTCCAACAAAAATAGGGAAAAGAAAGAAAAGAAGATTAAAAAATATCAATGATTTAATTTCCAGCAAAAAGGATGATTATGTACCCCCAAATAATAAGATACAACCGAAGAGGGTGAACTTGAAAACAAATACATCATGCAAAACCCAAATTGGGACACACAACTCAAAGTGCAAGGCAAAGCATCGTGTTTGAAAAAGGAAAAGAGATGGGTGAGGGAGGATTACTACATAATCTCCTTGGGATAAACTAAGATATCCTTGATGATATCCTTTAATCATAGGTGTTAAGTTGCTAAGATGCAAAAAGGTGCAAGGCTTGAGCCTTGGACTTTTTTACGCCTTGTCCTTTTTTGTGCGCCGTTTATTCAAGTGCTGGATTTTTGGTGGAAAATACTGCACTATAAAATACTATCAAAAATGATAAATTTAGTATTAACAGCTATTTTGTGCAAATAAAAAAACATAGATTAATAGATACGAAGTCACAAATGGTAATTCAAAACCAAAACGATCATAAATTTAAGTTTCAACATCAAAAACATAGAAGGTATAAGTCATAACAACAACAAAAGGCAAGAAATGATCAATATATTCAATTTCAACTTCTACTGATCACTAGTATCCAAACTATCATCATCATCCTTCGAACCATCCTCCGACTTTAAGTCGTAGTTTTCCTCCTCCTTCGAATATATTCAAAATTCTCATTTTTCAAATCATCATCAATAGTAGCTTCTTCTTCACTTCAATGTAACTAGTTCTCATAATAGAAGATAAAGTCTTTTCTTTTCCTTTTGACTTAGCAATGGCATGTTGCCTAGTCATGTGCAACATTTCTCCCGCTCCGAATGAACATGTCACATCTCCCCATGTCAATATATCTCCTTCGAAAACCAACTCATCATCGACTTCTGAACTATCTTCTTCCATGTGGTCGATCATCTACTCATTCGAAGCGTCAATATCTTCCAAAGTAATTGGATCAATCAAATCTTTTCGCCTAACATGGTTTTTTAAATTTTGATTGTACTTGATAAAAATTAGCTTTTGTAGTTTTTCATGCTCAAGTCTATTATGCTTCTTATTATGGATCTAATTTAAAAAAACAAATGGCAAATTGGCAATACGTTTAAAATTTGAAGATAAGAACAATTAGAATTAGTACAAAATGTTATGCAAAAAACTTACATGCTCAAAAATACTCCAATTTCTCTCGCAACCGAATGCACTACAAGTTAAACTTAAAACTTTTACCGCAAACTTTTGGAGTGTAGGGGTTGAACTTCCATATAAGCTACACCACTCGTCTAAGGAAACAAATATAAACTAATCAGTATCACTTATCCAAAAAATTACCAATGTAAGTTATGATGTATAAACTAATGCTTTCCGGGGATTTTGTGTCTCTTAATTTGATTGCCAAGTTAATGCCAAATTGCCTCTCCGGTTTCTTATATAAAGGCAATTCATCCATCACCTTCTCTTACTTATCTTTGGAAATAAGTCTCTCAATACATTTGTACAATTCACATGTTATTTCTTTATCATGCTCAATTCAAGGATCTTTGTAGTTGTAGATTGAGAAAATGACCCACTGCAATTGATGATGAAGTTGATATTTTCATCTTCTATCAATTATAGCAAAAATATCTTTGTACTTCTCTTAATTTCCTTCAAAATATTTTTCAATGGCTTCTTTAGCTCTATCCATTGCTTCATATATGTATTTCATAGCCGGTGTTATCTCACCATTGACTAATCGAAGAACACGAACAAGAGGGGCCATCACTTTAAGAATATAAGAGACGCTATTTCAAAAGTGTGCATTCAAAACCGTATCACAAGCTTTTTTTCCTTTAATTTCTTTTTCCCACTTGCTTCTAACTCACTCTTCGAAAGTGAACATAATACATAGAGAATTTTTTGACTTATGCAAACATAGGAAACTAGTCGCAAAACATGTAACTCTAAATCTCACCAATTCTTTATTTCCATTAAACATCCTCATCATGTTCAAGACACCACTATGGTTATAAATAAATCCCGAAAGAGAACTCCTTTTTTAGTTGTGTTTCCCATCTTATTTATTTTTCTAATATCCTCAAGAATAAGGTAAATGTAATGAGCTACACAAAAAGTCCAATATAAAATTTTCCTTTTTTCCATTAGCAACTAACCAAGGTAATAAAAAATAAAAATATGAATTTCATTAGTTTCAAAAAAATTGAGCAATTAAAATTTTATAAATAGATATTTAAAAGCACAACTCGCCCGCTAATTTAGAATTACTTCCATTTTCCATTATAACTTAACAACATTCTCCATGCCAATTCTTTCAACAAACTTATCAAACAACTCAAATATCCTATCTTTCAATTTGATATAAGAAGATGCATCTATGAATTCCACAAACATTGTCCCTAAAGAGTAATTTACTAAAAAATTAGTTAACGTTCTTCCCATTTAATCTGTCCACCCATCCGACATAATGGAGCAACCATATTTCACCCATTCGGCCTTATGTCCCCTTATCAATTCATTTGTATAATTCAACTCTTTCTTTAGCAATGGTACTCTCAATTCATGATAACTAAAAGGCTTTAGATTAGGTCCATATCTACCGATTGTTTCAACCATGTTCTTAAATGAATCCATATAAGAAACCTTAAATGCAATACTGGCTTTATAAAACATACGAGCAATATATTGATTGGTCCAACTCTCAATTCTCTATCACATGCATCATTTATACTTGATTGTCTCAACTTATACGATCCTAAAACTTTATCTTGTTCACTTCTCTTTACTGCCATGTTACTCGTGTACAAATCAATCGGGCCTTTTGCATTACCCCTTGTTGATTTTTCCTTCCTTCCAACATTCCTTTCACCAATGTTCACTCTCTTATTAGTTAGTGCAACTTCTTCAATTTCATCATCTTGCAAAACCAATATTTATCTCTCTAACTCATTGCTGGCATGTGCTTCAAAATCATTTGTCTTTCTACGTTCTTTACTAGCCATGGCTTTCAATAAAACAGTTCTCACTTCGGGTGGAGATTCAGGACAAGCACTTGTATTTGTAGAGCCTCCAATTTGATGTTGTTTTGCTCTATTTTTCCCCCTCGAAGTAAATTCCAAGTAATACATGCAAATCAATTTTTGGTTGTTTTCATTCACCAAAAAATTGTAAGTCCATCCAACATCTGCTCTACGATTCTTAGGTACGGCGGAAGAACCTGCTGAAGTATGTATGTTTGGATTTATATCTACCTGAAATGAAAAAAGTGAAACAGAGTTATTAGACTATTTATAATTCAGTCAACTATTTACTTTATTAACTAAAAGTCAAGTTAAGTCATATTTTATAAATCATTCAAGTGTTAAATATTTTATTAACTAAAAATTAAATTAAGTCATATTTTATAAATCATTCAACTATTTAAACATTTTATTCAACTATTTTATAAACTAAAAATTAAGTCATATTTTATAATTCATTCAACTATTTAACTATGTTATTAAACTACTTTATTAAGTAAAATTAAAATATAACTACTTTGTAGAGTCTAAAATTCAAATTTTAACAATTCAATTATCTAAAATTTAAAATTTAAATCATATTTATAACATAACATTTTAAATTTCAAACTAAATTAATCAAATTAACATAAAGTTCTTAAGTTAACTTTTAAAATTCTAAACTTAAAACTTTAATTTTACTTAAAACTTAAATTAACTTAAAAAAAATTTAAACTAACTTTTAAAAGTATAAACTTATAAAAATTAAGATTAACTTTATACCTTAAGCCAATTATAATCTAACTTCAAAGTCTATATTGAAAGGAAAAAAATCTAATTACATAGTAATGTGAAAAAAAAACTATACCTGATAGACCTAAAGCAGCGAAGGATGAAGGCAGAGTGGAGGCGACAGTAGTATACGGCCGCGGTGGGAGGACTCGATTGCAGCAACAGTTCCTTTTTTTGGTTCAAATCGACTTATATTTTGAAACCCTAAAACAAAATCAACCAAATCAAAGTCGATTTTAGTTGCAATCAGGTCGGGTTTCAGGTCGAATAAGGGTTGGCTTACAAAAACAACTCTGCCTACTCGAGGAGTGCCTAATTAAGCCTTGTTACTTCGAAAAAAACCGTGCCTTCTTCGCTTTTTGTGCGCCTCCACTAGCAGAGCTGCCTCACACCTGAAAAGACACGCGGGGTGCGCTTGCACCTTTCTGGCATCTAGGCGCGCGCCTTGATAACTATACATTTAATTATTCTTTTTAAATATCAATTGTTGCTTGGAATATTAGGAGACTAAAGTCCCCAAAAAGGAAACTGATTTAGTTCATTTTTTGAAAGTTTATAGTCCTAGTATTTGGCAAGTACTTGAATGTAAATTAGATAATGGAAAAATAGAATTTTGTCAAAATAGTTCTTTTAATAATTGAAAAATTATGAACAACAATGTCATGGGTGGTAATGGCAAAAATTATGATTTTATGGGATCCTAACATCTGGGATATAAAACAATATCGTATTAATCTTCAATTCATTCACTGTGTATGTGAAAATAAGGGAGGTTTACTAGTTGAAATCACCTTTATCTATGCATCAAATAGTGAAAATGAAAAAAAATACTCTTAGGAACATTTAAAACAATTAAGAGATAAAATGAAAAATTCATCGATATTGTTAGAAGACTTTAATACAATACTACCTGCTTTTGAGAAAAGGGGAGGTAATCCTATCCTTTTTAAAAAATTAGAAATTATCAATAATTTTTTTTAAGACTAGATTAGTTGAGCCTACTACTTATGAAAATAAATACACTTGGAAATCAAGTGAATGTAAAAACATTCATTGTAAATTAGATAGAGTTCTTTTAAATCAATTTTTTTTAAAACAATTTTCAAATTCCATCCGTAATACTCTTCACCAAGCTTCCAGTGATCATACTGCTTTGTAAATTCTACTTTTAAAAAATACTACTAATGAAAGAAATTTCTATTTAGATTTGTTAATGGATGGGTCCATCAAAACTCATATAAAAAATTGTTAAAAATGGTTTTGCAGAGTATACACAGGGCACTGTCTAGTTTAAATTCAACAAAACTTTACAAAGCATCAAAGGAAAGTTGGAAAATGGGAACACCAAAAACTATAATAAATAAAATAAGAGAAGAGTGTGGGTGTTTGCAGTATAGTATTAATAATGATAGCGCAAACACTCTTTTTGTAAACAAACTTTTTCAATCTCAAAGCAATTTAGTTGAAGCTCTTCATATTCAAACTATGAATATGAAATAGAAAGCTAAGGTAGATTGGCTAATCGATGGTGTTAAATATAGAAAATTTTAACATGCCAAAATGTCTAACAGAAGGCATAAAATGACATAGAAAAACTGATAGATAATAATGGACTAGTAAATAATGAAGCTTCTAAAATAGTCTGAAGCCATTAATAAATTTAATTCTTTATATAACTCAGACTCTTATTTAAAAAAATTCCTATTATATATGCTAAATATTTACTACATCCAAATAGTCAAGAGATTTTGCCAGCTCCTGTAAGCATAGAAGAAATTTAAGGTATTATTTTTAACGCAAATAATGATAAAAGCTCTGGCCTAGATGGTTTTGGGCTTAAGTTTTATAAAACTCGTTGGAATGAAATTAAATTTTGAATCTTGGAAATGAGTTTTTTTAGAACGGAAATTTTTTAAAAAACTTTAATCACATATGTGCAAAAAAACAAAATCCCTAAGGATTTAGGAGATTATAGATCTGTTAAAACTTTATGTGTATATATATAATTATTGCAATAATTCTATGTAATATAATTAAAGTATTTCCAAAATATATCATTTCTGAAAATCAAAGTGCCTTTGTACCAAGGAGACTAATTGTTGAAAGTACTTTACTTGCTTATGAAATGATTAGACACTTTAATCAAGGCAATACAAACAAAATGTGCATTAAGGTTCATTTTCACAAAGCTTTTGATAAAACAAATAGGCATTTCATATTGCATATGACGAAACAGCTGAGGTTTAATGATAAATTTTGTAATTTGGTTAGAGAATATGAGATGAGTGCAAGTATTATGGCTAATATCTTTGGAAAGTTGAAAGAATATGTTTGTCTTGAAATCAACGAGGGAAAAAGCAAAATTTGCACCAGAAAGTCAGAAATGCTGAAATACTAAAATTTCAAGAAGGATTACTGCCAGTAAAATATATAGGACCTCATCTTAGCATGAATCAAATCAATGACAAAGATTTTGCAAGGCTTTATGATATTTTGCAAAACAGATTAGAAGGATGGTCTAGAAAATTGCTTTGTCTAGCTGGAAGTTAGAACTAACTCACACTGTCATCACTGCTATTTTCATGTACTTATCGCAAATGATAGAGTTAGGGGTACGCTATAGGGGCAATTATGTAATTTGTTAGATATATCTAACTTGTTGATCAATCTTGTTTGAAATAAAAGTTATTTTCTTCCTTTTATATACTTGACATAATATGATTATATTAATTAATTAACTATAAGTATATTTAGTAGAAAAATCCATAAATGGTATATTTTGTGATAGTAGTTACAAAGTGTTGTAACCATGAGCAATTTATCACAATGAAACAAATATACAATTTTAAATGTTCCTAGTCAAGATGCATCGAGATTGTATATCGATGTATTCGTTGAGGCTGGAGTACATAACACTCTCCAAATGTTGGGCAGTGTATTACAAATGACTGTTGGGGGCACCTAGGGGTTACATACTAATAGTTATTGGATAACCGTGGAACGACTCACTCGATAGTTTTCTATTGGTTAATATAACTAAGGTCAAACAGAAAATATCGATGTGATTGATTTACACAATTCTCTCGACTTGTATGGATATTCAATATGAAAGCTCCGCTTTGATTATAGCTAAATCATGGCATGACATCCATCGAGTGACTATAATTGGGTTGAGTGGAAGTACTGGAAGTAAATCACTATTCAAGGGAGGATTCATCTCCTCGGTTATATATGGTTAGTATCATAGTCAATTCAAAGTCAAAGTCTCTGGCTAGAGCATTTTGGTTAATAATAATTGTTATTATTGAACCAAGGACTTTGTATTTGGACTATAAAGTTGAATATAGATGAGGTTGGAATTTTGACCATTACCAAATTCCATAAGTCCAAAGCGATATAGTTTTGATGGTAGTAAATGTCACAATCGGGTAACGCTTATTAAACTAAAATTGGATTTTATCGAAAATGAGTAAGCGATAAAATTTGGTCATAATGTCACACCACCTGATAGGTGACGTGTGAATGTTGACATTAGAATAGTTCAATGTTAATCGTTGACCAAATTTACACCCAAGGGTTACACATCCGAAATGATGAATTCTCTTAAGACCAAACGATTTAATTAATTTATAATTGTTATAAATTAATTAAATTAATTTATAATTGTTATAAATTAATTAAATTAATTAATATTTATGAAATATTAATTATAAAATTTTAATATAATTTGAGAAATAAATGGTGTTATATTTTTATAACAATTATAAATATATCAATCGATATACAATATCTACAAACGATTAAATTAGATTTAATTGCATATAGTATTTTGGCTTGGGCTTAGATGGGTTTAAGGCCGATCATTAGGGATGCAAAATTTTGGTTTTGGGAAGGTCTAGGGGTGGCTAAAACATAGGAAATTGGCATGGAGATAATGGGTTGAGATCAAGTGAGAATGGGTAAAAGGGTTTTCCTCGTTTCTCTCTAATACAACCCTATATATATATATATATATATATATATATATATATGCATGTGTCTCTAAAAATAATGCCTAACCTTTTTTGGCCGCCATTACCTTCTACATTGTTGTTTAAAACATAGCTCTCAATCCACTCCAAAATTCTCAAATATATTTCAAATTAAAATAATCATATTCGATAGCTAGAGGCCAGTGATTCCGGACTTGCAATCTGACAAATCAAGAATGATGAAAGGAAGGGAAGTCATTACTTCAACGTGGATTCAAAGGCATCATTAATTTGATAATTTTAATTCATATTACAGAAATTAAATTATATTCTATGATCTTATAATGAGTAATTTCAAAAAAATTTAAATATATTGCTTCTATATGTTTAGTTAGGTGAGATTTTGCAAGTAGATGTAGTTATCACAAACCACTTTGGTTATGTGCATAATTTGTTTATTATACTATTTGATTTATGTATAGAAAATGTTGCTTACTGTATAAAATCAATTTTTGTCATTAACAATTGTTATATAAATACTTATTTATTAATAAATTCATATATATATATATATATATATATATATATATATTAGTGTATATTTCTCTCTCATAATACCATATATGCATATATTAGTTATATATATGATTTAAATTTTCTAGTACACTTATTTATATTTAATATGAATTTAAAAATTCGAAAACTAATTATCATACATATATTCATATTTTTAAATTAACATTTATTAAATTTTGAATTATTTATTACATATAAAATAATTATCAAATTAAAAATTCAATTTTATATTTTATAAAAATATTATATCATTCCAAAAACATACATAAAAAATTTAGGATTTTTTCAATAAAATTTACTATTTTTAAGAATTAATAATATTTATAAAAAAACGTTTATGATTTATTAAAAATAATAATTTAATTGAAAAGTTCTTTAAAATTTTTATTATCCTTTTATTCATGATCTTAGAATTTTTGAAATTTTACAATTTTCGTTTTTATTAATATATTATTTTATATTAAATAATAATTGCCGAAATCAATGTATTTATTTTTAGAAAATAATATTTCAACTTTGAAAATTCTCCAAACTTTTTTCTAGGCTTTATTTTATGATCCTAGATTTTTTAAAATAGCATGATTTGAATTTTCATCATTAGATTATTTTACGTTAATTATTTATGGATGAAAACATTATTTTATTCATAATATATACAAATTAAAATACTAAAATTATTATGTTTGCAAAACTAAGTTAATTTTAAATTCTAAATAATTTTTAATAATTTTTCTCTCTTTCTATGGACATATATATATATATATATATATATATATATATCTATATATAAATGTTTTATGTTCATATATAATATACCATATATTTATACATATGCGTACGTGCGTGTTTGTGTATTTTATAACACATGTATATGCACATATTTGGACAACTTACATGACATAAAAATGAGCTAATATGTCCGTTGTGATGTAAATTCCAACATCTACAAATGGACATATTATACTTTTCATGGATTATTATGTTACACATGCACTCACACGTATATGTATATGATATATACATTTATGTATAAACTAAACCAAATAAAATTAATTTCATATTTTAATATATTTGAATTTAAATAAAATAAATGATTTTATATAAATGAAATTTAGAAATGTTATAAATCAGTTAAACTTCATAGGCCCAATAAAGATCCAATAGGGTAAATTTTTTGAGATTCACCCATAATTTTCCGCCGCGGGCTGTCCCAGTTCCAACAATGGTATCAGAGCCCAATAGCCTATGCAGTCTAAATTAGTCATATTAGGGCTAACTAATTAAGCTTGCCCACTTAGTACGATGTCTAGAAAGGTAATGTCTAGAATTGGAATTGGGTAATCAAGCACTCTGCCCTAATTGGTTACCGGCCTGGCCCAAAAAGCGAAGTGAGCCCAAAAGGTTGCCCATAATTGAAAATGCCCAACTTAATTTGGGCCTTAGGCTAATTTTCAAAATCATTTTAAAAATTAATGTTAAAGATTTTAAATTTAATAGTTAAATTTAAAATTATAAAAGTTATAATACTAAATAAGTTTTCAAAATGTTTGAAAGGATAATGATATTTTCAAAATGTTTGAAAATATTTATATAATAATTTCAAATTTCATATTTATTGATAAGAGTAATAAAATAAATTAATTAAATATGTTGATTAGTTAATGCATATATGCATATATTACATATGTTGATATATGTTATGTTATTTAAAACATTTAAGATAACATCAGTATACATATATGTATACAAGATAAATTTTGAAATTAATAAATTTTAATAAAAATTGTTTAATTGAATAAATTAATTAAAGGTTAATTAATTAAATAAAATACACACATATATATGATATATATGTGTGTTACACTATATGTTATAGTATACACTATAAATGTTATAGTAGATATGTCCAATATAAAAGTTATATTGGAATACTAATTTAAAATTAAATAAAGAGTTGATTGATTAAAATTAATTAGATAATATTTAATTAATGATATATTACACGTAAGACTATCACATAAGTAATATGAAATATAAAAGTTATATGAGAATAAAACTTATATGATATGTGCATAAAACTAAATGTGGAACATTAAAGAAACTCAAATAGACTTGAGAAATAAATACACATGTAAATGTACATATACGGTGATTTCTGATGTGTTTGACACTTGAATCACTGGGGTATTTCATAAGAAATATATTATTATATAAATCGATATCACTCAATATATATTGAAGATTATGAATCTTCAATATAATGTTGTCCTTTACCCTATATATATATATATATATATTAATAAATTACTTACATACTCCTTAGTTGTTGAGCAAACTCAAGCTAGGGATGTTATGCGTAGTATTATTAATACATTGAACAGATGAGGTAAGATAACTATATGTATTTATTGAGCAAACTCAAGGTACATATACTATACTTAGGCAATCACGATATAGTAGGCATGAGTGAATTTATTGAGCAAACTCAAGGTACATATACTATACTCCTTTTCGAAATGTGTTTTCATATAGAATTTTTTTTCTATAACATTTATTTCTTTGAGTTCAAGATATTTGATCAAAGAACTCTTCACTGTAAAATAGTTGTAGCATATGAAATAAACAAACAATATTATGTGAATAGTGGATCTCTAAATTTAGTACGGTATTATAGTAATGGCGGAAATAGTGGGAGCATGCCATATAGCACCTAATGATTGCATCAAATTACTTTAATTGTTTTCGTAAAATGTACTGAACACTATTTGTGAAATAATGTTTGTTTTTGGTATTGACTGAAAAATAGATATAACTATATTTCAATATGAGTATTATAAATATTCATTATGAAATAGAACTATATTATGGAAATTGTTTTTATAGTGAAAGTGATGCAACAAAAATACATATGTATCTAATATTATTTACAGTTATTTTCGAATTATAGGATAAGCCGTAGTTTTGACAAATAATTTTACTATAAGATTATGAATCATATGATACCGGTTAATTATATCTCAAATAGTTAATCGCAATGCACCCATTCAGTGGGAGCATCATAAGAGTTGATGAACTCTTTGAATTAATACGTACATATTGATGTGTGCAACCACAAGTCTATTAATACCCAAAGGGTACCACATGTTGAATATGCGTTTATATGATTTTTGTTTGATGATAATAAACATATATATATATATATATATATATATATATTCGTTTAAATGTATTCGATAATGTACTATTTTATTTTTCATAGATTAAATAAATATTTGCTGAATAAAATAAATAACACAGAATTAGAATTCAAACAGAAATTTTATTCAAACAAATGTTTATTACAATTTTTGAATAGTACAAATTTCAAGCTCTCACTATATATATACAATTTCAATTACAGTACAATTTTGATTACATCACGATTCACATTTACATTTGACCTCACTACATATCACTAATTCACTCAACTCGTATTTTATCTTTAACTTCACTCCAAATTGAATCCAGCATCTGAGCAATCTGCAAAAATAAATATTGACGCAGTAAAATTGAAAAGGAAATATTTTTGTAGTATAAAATAAAATGTGGATGTTGAAAATAATATTTTCCTCAGTTATTTGGGTTGTTCGTCATCATTTAATTTTGAATCCATCATACATGAACAGCTTGTGACATACACAGTGTGTCACTGGATGTGCCACGAGGCTGTGCACACCGATATATACACTTGATAAAATTACAGGGACAGGTGAGCACATGTCAAACCCAAAATGCCGGGTTCAACTCAAGTGCAATAAAAATAATGTCACAATATTCAGCACAAGGTCAAATCCGAGCTACAAGCTAGATTCAACTCAGGTGTAATTCGAAAACCAAATCCAAATGCAATAAAATGGTCAGGAGCAACCTCAATGCACAGTAAGTATACATGAAGGCCAGAGTGTGCAATATACTCAGACTTCAAGTGCAAAACAAAGTAAAGCTCCAACCAAGTGAATATGCAATATGTACACGAGTGAATGCAATTCAGTACTCAATGCAATCAAATAACTCGAGTACAACAAATGGGTCTGCAACAAATGAAATATATGCACCAGCATTTCATATCACAAAACCAAGCACCAAAAATGCGACATGCAGTATGCAGTGATGCACAGGAACCAAGGCCAAGACTAGTGAACTGCAAGTGTCGACCAGGTAGCAAGAAGATCAACACAACAACCAAAATTAATGCAAACAGTTCAAAGTCGAAGTGGACAATGCAATAATACTAAAGTGAAGCCACCAATAGAACCAGACACTAGTCAAATGAAGAACTTGAACAAGACTACAAGTACAAAGCATGAAGCAACACCAAGCAGAATGTCATGAAACAAATATGCAAACTGCCTCGAATGTTTTTTTACAAGACTGCAACACTACGACAACTACAAGTGACAGCAGTGTGAAACTAAACCACAAAGAAGTCAATGCAAATGCAACATGCATGCTGCAGGTCTGAAACTCAAAGGCAATCACAAATGTAAACTAAAACTCCAAAGTACACATGAAGTATACAAGCAAAACTCAAACCAAAGGCTAAAAGTTCAAGTCACTGCTACCATGACAACAGTAAACATGTATGAAATGATCAAGTGACACTGCAACTACAAATCAACAAATAGTAGAGTACAAGTTCAAACAGAAAATGCTTCGACGAAACCTATATATGATTGACCAGAACAACCAGGTGAAGACTACAAGAGGAACAAGATGATCTGCCTCGAAGCACATGACTCAATGCAAACACAATGAAACCCAAAGCTAACACATACATATATGAACACACATGTATGCAATTGACAACAACTATTAGAGCAAGCTCGAATGAGCAAGTGCACCGGGGCAGTACACTTATGCATATTGAAGCACATGTCAGCGGAAAATGTAATGCACAAGTACAGGCCCAAAAAAAAAATCAAGCATGGAATTTCAAAAATGACCGAAGTCAAATAATATAAGGAATACGAACTGAACAAGTCAAAGATAAATTTCTCATCTCGAAAATATCATCACAAAATGGAAGTACCAAAATTAACATAGTTTCAAACCAGAATCAATACCGTGATGACCAAGAAATCAAACGAGTTAGAATCAAAGCCGTGTGAATCAAGCTACCAGAAATTATACGAATTTGAACAAGTCAGTGCAAATCATCAACATTCAAGTTGAATCGAACGGCAAGCCAAAAAATTATCAGACGAATTCAATGAGTACATACAAATGAAAATCAAGGGTTTCAAACCCTATATAAAGAACCAATCATCATCGGCTTTAACATCAATCAAGTTCAAGTAAGCAAAAACCAGAAAAGCAAAAGGAGTAAATTACATACCAGAATCAAATTCGAACTTGATCGAATTGAAGTAGCCGAAGACAATTCAAAGAGCCAAACAATTGACGAAAGCAACGAACTGGGAAACATCTATTTCGATTAAACAACCGAAAGTCGGCTTCTTCGATTTTATACAAAGCCCTAATTTTCAAGCAAAGGAATGAGCAACCATTATACAGAACACAGAGTAAAAGGAACGTCCGACATTGATAAAGGAAATAAAGAAGGCCGCATTTGTTTTTTTAAATTGGGCCGGACTTGTTCCTTTTTAATTGAGATTTAATTAGGGTTTAGGGTTTTGTTCTTTAATTGTTTTTTAAATTGTATTTGCTTTTGAAAATTGTGTTATTACTAGTCATGTGACTAGGGGACAAACTACGTGGCGTAGTTTGAGAATTCGCAACTCAGTGGCTGAGTTGTGGCAGGGTTTTGAGCGTAGAGTTAGGTTAGTCAGTAGCGAGTGTCGCGAGTTTACGTGTGTAAGCGTGTGATTACTTAATTTCTAGTAGAAACCTTGGGGGCAGCACGTAGGCAGGGTTTTGCCGAAGTTGGGTAAATTCTGTGTCGTTCTATTTCTGCATTTATTATTCTGCTATTATCCGTGCTGCTATAATTTTGATTTATCTGTGTTGAAATAATTTTATAAGCTTTCGCAATAATTTTTATAATTAACAGATTCACCCTATTCAACCCCCCTCTAGGGTGAATTCGATCCTACACCACATACTTTGTTATGTTCGTCGATGATTTAATTACCAACATAAACATGTGTTTTAGATACACATGTAGTAAGTTTATGATAAAATCATAGAATATAAAAGAAAAGTAAATAAATAACATGCAATAGAATAAAATGATTTGATTTGGTCGAATAAGTGAGTATATTGGAAAGACTTTCAAATGTACTTAAAAATGAATATAAATTCAATCTCAAAAGTCACTCCTCCATGTGATACATAATGATGCATCGATACGGAGTAATCAGACATTGTTGGATAAGTTACGATTAAAGGTGAGTGAAGTTGAGTTAATTTCTTTCTATAAGGTCATGTACTTAAGATTAGTACACAAGGTTGATATCATTTGTTAGCACCAGAATTGGTCACTAACACCCAAAGAAGGATTTGTGTAGAGAGATTAACGAAGATAGAAAATTAAAATAGAGGGATATATGCATAATTAATTGCAAAAACTAAAACACCAGATTTATAGCGATTCAGCATAACTGCCAAAGTCTACTTTGAGTTTAACCTTTATTGCTTTTTCAAATAATTGAATACAGATACAGTCCGTACACCAAAAATTTGAATACAAGTTCTAAATGAAAAAGAGTAAGTCTTGGAAATGGCACAGCCTCCCCAGTGTTCTCCCAAAAAATGTCCTTTTCACTATGCCCCTGCGCTTCTATTTATAGGCGAAGATAAGTCGGAATTCCTTCGCGAGACCAGGAACAAGGTACTTCAGCCCATAGTAAGTGACTTCTACGCACCGAGCCTGGGATGCCGAACGAGGAATGTCGGGCGAGGAATGTCGATTGAGAATTATCTGGTCGTTGAAATACTCGAAGTAAACCCTTAGGAGAACCGAAGCAGATAGCAGGTTGGCTCGAAGCAAAGTCATGTCGAACGCCCTTACTTTGTTGTGGCCATGACAACTTGTTAACACCTCCAGTATGCACCGAGTCAGGCGTGCCGTACTATCACAACTGGGCGTAGTTTCCGAGTGAGGTATGCCGAGCGACGACACCCTCCTCAAGGTTCAGTGTTGATCCTCCCTTTAAAGCCGATCGACATCCAAGCCGAACCAAAATGTCTATGCCGAACGGCATCCATGCCGAGCCACGCGTCTATGCCGAACGGCATCCATGCCGAGCCACGCGTCTATGCCGAACGACATCCATGTCGAGCCATATGTCTATGCTGAACGACATCCATGCCGAGCCATATGTCTATGCGGAATGTCATTCAGGCCGAGCCGCACGTCCAGGTAACATTTTCCCCCCAAAGTGTGTCGTCTGAGGCAACACGACATGCTTTGAGTTAGTATCCAATTCCTAATGTCAAAAGTAGAGTGCGTTCAGTGAAGGTCGAAACACGGTAGTCTTCACTAGTATCTCGAGCAGTCCCCAGTCTATTTTCTCCCTTCCCTTTTTTTATACATAAGTAAGGGGACATTCGGCATATAGATATCGAACCACTCGTTCGGCAAGTTTATTGCCGCTCGACATAACTGCTTATCAAACCACCAAGACATTTTTGACCGGCCCACTGGTTAATGCCTGTTCACCTCTCCTTCTTCATATATAAAAGCTAACACTTCACTTCTTTTTCTCTTTACTTTCACTTCGACTCTACAGGACCTCACAACTTACCTTTCTCCAAGCTTTAATTATCTCTTTGATCTTCCTCTCTCGTCTTGAGCCTAGTATGTCTGCTCAGCAACTTCCCTAGATAACAAATCGAAACAAATTCCGGCTGTAGATCTTTCAATTCCTCAAGCCTCGACTTGCTCTCTTAGGTATGAATCTTCCACACGACCGACCTTCTCAAGATAAGGGTCATGTACAAAGTTTGGTTTCGCGAGTTTCCTTCATGTTACAACTGGTAGGAGTTGGGTGGGTGATGAAGTCAAAACCGAGGTTAGAACATGCGCTAGGTTGGAGCTGGTGATTCCCAGGATGTCGGCTCCTTTTGGTCCACCAAGTGAGGGAGGAGGAAGTAGTAGTGGGTCGATAGAAGTTAGAGAATAGGAGGTGTTGGCTGAATGTTAATGTTGAGCCGTTAGGTTGTGGAAGTAGAACTAAGTTGGTGATTGAGGTCGTTCAGTGACCAAGGAGAGACGAAGAAACGAGTGTGACTGGGTCGGAACTTGTATTTTGAGTGGAAAACGGTCAACTATGAAGTAGGTGGCTCGGTAATCTTCATGTGAGAGTGGTGTTAGGGAGGTATGGAGTAAGTGAGATGAAGGTGAATGAGTGGGTTGGCGTATCTGGTTTAGGTGGTCGCTCGGCCGTATGTTTTAAGTGTTGCTCGACATTGAGCCTTGAAGTAGGCAACAACAGTCAAAATCATTCCAACTTGAACGCAACTCATGTCAAATTCACTTACTTCCAATGCCTATCATATGAAAATAAACGAGGACAAGGACTTAAGAAAATAAGCATATCGACTTAATCTGGACTGTTAACTCCCCAATTTCAATAACCATAAACCTGAGTTTAACTCGATTAAAACAAATAATAACCTTTAGCATATAGTGCTAATGACCGAGTTCAAAACTGAAACCATCATAAGATAGGCTCTTGGAGACAGTCAGTGATGACGGTCTTCGAAGATGAAAGTTCAAAGCTTACTTTACTTTATCAGCTTCATGACTTTTAATTCTTTTACACATACTCAAACGATTGCACTAGTCCACATGCTACATAGGGGGAGCATTTTTGTCGTTATGTCTAATATTGATTGTCTTTCAAGTATAGTTCAAACAGGTTTTTATCCAAACTCGATGCTCGTTGGAGACGTCTATAAAGCCAAGCTCTGCCACAGTCTCAGATAAACCTGAGCCAAGTTTTCAACAGGAAGTAGTAGGAACTTCAAATCCATCGACAACTCCTGTACAGAATGTCCCGAGTCTAACAACTACATCTGTTGACTTGGCTCCTGATGCCATAGATGCAGCAATCATCATAGACAATCCGGTCGATTCTCAAGCTTCGAGAATCAATGAAAATGCTCTTCGCCAATTATGCTCAATCCATGGAATTCCTTTTGACGATGTACCGGTTCCATCGGGACAAGATCGTCCTTACCTGCCCCCAGCCGGATATACTGCCTGTAACAAATTCATGTGCTGGATTGGTAGCGTGCCACCATTCAACTCCTTCCTCCACGATGTGTTGCAGTATATTGAAATCTCCCCAGCGCATTTACATCCCAAAAGTCACGCGTTCATATATGGCATGCGCATTCTTTCCATGAGCATTCTATATAGGCTCCCTATTCCCGATGACATCGGCTATATTTATCGTTTCAAGAGGCGGTCCGACAACCAATCTTTCATATTCCTTGAGCCACATAACAAGTGCCAAATTCTTACAGGGGCGTGAAGCAAAGTCGCTCAATATAAGCAAGAATGGTTTTACGTGCGTTGCCCCACTGGCTTTGTAAGGAGATGGCTAGAAGGGAGTAAGTTTCTTTTCTGGATCAATACTTGTATGCAGCAGAAAATGCATCCTTTCTAAATCCTTTCTCGACTTTTATAGGTATCAGCCTACGTCCCGAAGCCCCGTGTACTCCGAGGCCGTCGAAGCTATTCGAGTTGTTCCCACGGAAGACTGGGACATCAGATCCATCTTTCCAATGAATCACTCTCGAAGTTTTGGTTGTTGGCGGAAGGTCGCTGAATATGTCTTCCTCATGGCATCACTACAACTAGACTTGCCTTGGACAAAGGCAAAAGGCAAGCTAGACCTTCAACACGTGGTGCCCTCGACACGCCCGAGGATGGTGAGATTAGAGAAATTGAGGTGTCATAAGCACCGGATGAAATGTAAATCCTACTCTAGAAACAGTAGTTGAGGCACACGATACTGATGAAACGCCTCCCCTTTCAAAGGGAAAAAAGAATCTGGCTTACAAGCTAAGGAAAATGATAGTAGGCGGAACCTCAAAGGTCATAATCACTTCAATGGAGAAAGAGCCGTCTTTAGAACACTTAGAGGGTTCACTGAAAGGCTTATCTGACCTCACTATTCCCGACGACTTGCTCAACTATGGCTTCAACGATCCAGAAGCCCAAAAACTCCACTCGCCCGCGAGAGGCGATGAAGGCGTTCAAGCCCATAATCAAGGAGAAAAAACTCCAATAAGTAAAGCCGAAGAAACTAGTCCGTCGAGGGAAACACTAGGACACACAATAACACTAACACCTCACCTCACACTTAAACTTCATTCATCATGCCATTCATGCTAACTCATGTTCAATTAATTTCTGTGCAGGTGACATGGGATGCTCTCATGGATTTGACTGCCTTCGCGTGTCCTCTATTTTTCATCATTCTGGTCGGGATTCGGGCTACGGCAAACGTCGAGATAGAGATGACGACAACGATAGGTACTATCGCTCCTGGGATTCATCATCTCGAAGAAAAAATTACCATCAGTCTTCATACCTTCACGATCCTCCCTTTCAACTAGAGAAAGGCAGGGAGAAATCCGATCATAAGGGGTCCTAGTCCGATACTCACCACGACCGACACTCTGGTTCCTCTAGCACCAGGCAATCCCGAGAACTTTACAAAAAACCCATAGTCTCTAGACAAACTTCTTCTGCTTCCACACATGATCCATTGATAGCGAAAAAGCTAGCCGAGTTTAAGGCCACGTTCCTAAAAATATGCTTCGACGGTCTGAAGTTTCTCCCAACGATTCATCACATTCTGGGATACGTTAAGCAAAGTTCCATTGCGTACAACAATGATGTCTATGTTCAACACGACGCATTTGTTCATTTGGTAGAAAAAGTTTAGAAGTCTCTATCAAACGCCAAAATGAAATTGATCGTCTGAAACTCGAAGCCATCCACGACAAAGACATTATCAAAGCCCAGGTGAAGAGCTTTCCTTATATAAGTCTCCGCTTGAAACTTCTTAGAAAAATGCTAAAGACACGACTGAGGCAGTTAGTCTTCCGGAGGCCACACATAAGAAAGAGCTCGATGAAGCAGTTCAAAACTACGATGCCTTAGCTTTAGAGAAAGACTCCGTTCAAAAGGAGAGAGATGCATTCACTTAATGAGTCAAAGAGTTGGAAGAGCTACTTTCCAAAGAAAAGTCAGAAAAGATTGCTGCTCAAGGGGAGTCGCAACGAAATTGCGATGAGATTGTTGCTACACGACTCCTGAAAACGAAGCTCGATGAAGAACTCTCCAAGGATGAGACGCTGAAAGATGAAGCCCGTGAAGGGGGCAAAAGAATAGCACTCATGGATATTGATTCTCGCCTTGAGGCAGTTGTTGAGGCTGGTAGAGAGCAGATTAAGTGCATGTTTGACCCGCTCATAGCCGAGTACAATGCTCGAGTTCTCATGCATCGCGACCTAACATTTCTTGGCGAGGGTTACCTCGAATCTTTGGCCGTAGCATGGGAGACTTTGATAAAGATCAAAAAGGTTGAGTCGGGCACTGAAGAGGTTGACGAAGAAGCTCTAGTGAAGGAGTTTCTCCAGAGGAATGAGCCTTCGGACTTGTTTGCAGCGAAGGCTCTTTATAGCAGAGACTCCTCCTCGCCAAAAGGAAAGAATGACATTGCCGGCTTGTTCGGAACCGAGTCTCCAGTTCCTCCCCCTACTCAACCGACTGGTCGTCCATCACTTGACCCCTTTGAGCAACACATTGGCTATGACCCGAAAGATCCTAGCCTTGATATTCACGTTCTATCTCCCATTCCAAAGGGTGAAACTCCCCGGACAGTTGAGAGTCAGCCGGAAACCAATACATAACTTTTCTTCTCAAAGTGCAAAGGGCCATTGTTTTTGGCTAGTAGTTAATGTATTCTTACATTTGTCTCTTATGATGTAGTGCAGGTCGTTCTGATCCCGAGCCAACTCCAAGGAGCGACGTCGCCATAGAGAAGGAGGAGATTATAGGAGAGGCAACTCAAATAGGAGAGACTCCAGACCTGACGCTCAAGTGATCGAGGCGCTTAACGAAGGCAAATATGAAAATCCATCATCTGTCGAAGAACACGATAAGGTTGAAATTACGGGCACCTCCGGACACACTTCAAAATTGAGTATGAAGGAGCAACTTACAGAAGAGAAGAAGAAGAAGGTTGAGATCAAGGTCGAGCCCCAAGTGGTGGAACTAGAGATCCTTTGAACAGACCTTTGAAAGTCATTCTTCCCGGTGGGTCCAGGCCACTGGAAGTTGCTCTTACTTCCTCGGACATCACTTCCCTAGCAAGCAAGGCATCTAAGAGAAAATGCGTGGGGAAGGAGTCGTCTGAGAAACCGAGGAAGGAGAAGAAGTCCAAGAATTAGCTATCATGCCTCATTCAACGAGAATAAGCTTAGATTATGTAATTATTTCTATTTATTTCGTATCCAATGTAAATAGACTTTTGACTCCGAGTCTAGAAGGATTAGTAGTGGAACTTTGTTTTGGGATTTGTGAATAAAACTTAGTTTCTTTGTTTTTTTCGATGACTTTCGCTTTTCAGCTTATTATCTAACTTGTTGCTATAACTCAGAATTTGGTGAGTTACACAAGCTCCAGTTCACCTCCATGTGACTTGGGTATTTTTTGAGAATCATTGATACTCGGTTCCTTGGGTATTTAGAATACTTTTTAGTCCACACTCTGGGGACTTAGAGATTTTGAAGTCGCTTATACTGTAATCCGCATTCTAGGGACTTAGAGTACTTCAGTCCTCACTCCGGGGACTCGGAGATTTAAAGTCATTTATACTCTAGTCCGAACTCTAGGGACTTAGAGTACTCCAGTCCGCACACCAGAGACTTGGAGATTTTGAGTCGTTTATACTTTAGTCCGCACTCTAGGGACTTGTAGATTTTGAGTCGTTTATAATCTAGTCCGCACTCTAGGGACACAGAGTACTCGAGTCCGCACTTCGAAGATTAGGAGATTTTGATTCGTTTATACTCTAGTCCACACTCAGGGGACTCAGAGTACTCCAGTCTGAATTCTCGGGACTTGGACATTTGAGTCTTTTATACTCTAGCCCGCACTCTGGGGACTCATAGTACCCTGCTCCGCTCTTCGGGGACTTGGAGATTTTGAGTCATTTATACCCTAGTTAGTACTTTGGGGACTCAGAGTACTCCAGTTCGCACTCCGGGGACTTGGAGATTTTGAGTCTTATACTCTAGTCCGCACTCTAGGGACTCAGAGTACTCCAGTCCACATTCTAGAGACTTGGAAATTTTGAGTCGTTTATACTCTAGTCTGCACTCTGAGGACTCAGAGTACTCCAGTCCGCACTTTGAGGACTTGGAGATTTTGAGTTGTTTATACTTAGTCCGCACTCTGGGGACTCAGAATACTCAAGTCCACACTTCGGGGACTCGGAGATTTTGAGTCGTTTATACTCTAGTCCGCACTTTGGGAACTCAGAGTACTCCAGTCCGCACTCCGGGGACTCAGAGATGTTGAGTCGTTTATACTCTAGTCCGCACTCTGGGGACTCAGATCACTCCAATCCGCACTCCGGGAACTTAGAGATTTTGAGTCGTTTATACTCTAGTCTGCACTATGGGGACTCAGAGTACTCCAGTCTGCACTTCAGGGGCTCGGAGATTTTGAGACGTTTATACTCTAGTCCGCACTATGGGGACTCAGAGTACCCCAGTCCGTACTCCGGGGACTCGGAGGTTTTGAGTCATTTATACTCTAGTCCGCACTCTGGGGACTTAGAGTACTCCAGTCCGCACTCCGGGGACTTGGAGATTTTGAGTCGTTTAATCCGCACTCTGGGTACTTAGAGTACTCCAGTCTGCACTCTGGGGACTTGGAGATTTTAAGTCTTTATGTGTGTTCATATGCCAGACAGAATAATGTAACTTTAATTTTTGCCATAGAATTGCAACGCACTGAAACACCAATAGTTCACGAAAAAGATGGCTTCAAGCCTTTATTAATGAAAATGAACTAAATTGTCTTATCACATGCCGAAAACTAAGAATCAATGAAATAAAAGTACATTGGAAATAATTGCAACTAAAATACGAAAGAAATAGACTAAGTATAATACCGTGCAGATGCTCGCTATTCCATGCTCGGGCGAGTGTTGCGCCATCAACTGTAGCTAGCTTGAAAGTTCCCTCTCCAAGCCTCCATTCAATGACGTATGGACCTTTCCATATGGGATTCATATGCGATGGGACTGGGAAATCTCGCTTCAAAACGATATCGCCCACATCAAAGATTCTCGGTCGGACTTTTCATTAAAATATCGAGTAACTCTGTGCCTATATGCAGCCGCCCTTAAATCAGCCTCTTCACGTTTTTCATCAACGAAGTCCAGTGATTCCAGCAAAAGATCTTGATTCGTTTTAGGGTCATAATGAGTTATCCGATGTGAAGGAACTTCAAGTTCTACGGGTATAACTGCTTCCGTGCCATATGCCAATGTGAATGGGGTGTGGCCAGTCGCATACTTGTGGGTGGTTCTGCAAACCCAAAATGCTGTTGGAAGTTCATCCACCCACTTGCCTCTAGCCTTTTTCAGATGTTTTTTCAATATGGATTTGATTATTTTATTCATGGCTTCTACTTGTCCATTGGCTTTTGGATGAGCAACCGCTGCAAACCTTTTCTCAATGTCGTACTTTTGAAAAAATTCTTTGAACTCCCTACTCTCAAATTGCGTTCCGTTGTCCATAATGATAGTTCGTGGGAGGCCAAAACGGCATATGATGTTTCGTACAATGAAATTAATGACCTTTTTGGTGGTGTTTGTAGCTAAGGGCTCTACTTCCACCCACTTCGTAAAGTAATCGACCGCAGCTATTGCGTATTTTGCACCGCCTTTGGAGATAGGTAAGAAACCGATTATATCGATTCCCCATATTACAAACGGCCAGGGACTAACCGTTTGTGTGAGTTCCGTTGGTGGAGCTCTCGGGATTTTCACGTATTTTTGACACTTGTCACATCTTCTTATGTAGCCTGCAGCATCCCGATTTACTGTTGGTCAATAGTATTCATAGCGGAGGATCTTTTTTGCTAGTGTTTGCGCCCAGTATGGTCACCACATTCTCCTTCATGAACTTCCTTCAAGACTCGTTTTATCTCACCGTGGGCAATGCATCGGAGTAAGGAGATTGATAATCCCTTTCGATACATTATTCCGTCGTACATTACATATCGTGAAGCTTTACTAATGACTTGTCTTCTTTCGCTCTTTCTTTCAGGCAAGACCCAGTGTAGCAAGTATTGCTTGAACGGGGTTATCTACGACTCCTTCTTGATTTTTGTTTCTAACACGAAATCTACCTCCATCTCATTTATAATCGTAGCATGTAAGGTTACGAGGGAACCAATCCCATCTGTTGTGCATCGCCAGTACTTGCAAATTTGGCCAAAGAATCGGCTTCTCTGTTTTGTTCACGCGGGACATGCGAAATATCGTAATATTCTAGGTCTGCCAATAGCTCTTGAACCCGAGCAAGGTATGAAGCAAGTCTTTGCCCCTTTGCTTGATAATCTCCCCGCACCTGGTACACCACCAATTATGAGTCATAAAAGATTTCAATCGTTATTACTCTAAGTTCCATGATAAGTTTCAAACCAGCAATCAATGCTTCATACTCGGCCTCGTTATTTGTAGCTGGAAATTGAGCTTCAAAGCATAACAAATTGATCGGTTTTCAAGGGTCACAAGAATTATACCAGCCCCAAAACAACAGTCATTGGATGCCCCATCAGTGTATAGTTTCCATCAAACAGAAGGAATAACAATATCATTGTTTGGTTCATCTGATACAGTGAATTCAGCGATGAAGTCTGCCAGCGCTTGCATTTGTATGGCCCTTCATGGCAGGTAGTAATATCGAATTGACTCAGTTCGATATTTTATTTTAACATCCTTCCAGAGGCCTCTGGTCATTAGTCGCAAGGGTTGATCGGTATAAATACTGATCGAGTGCTCCTGAAAGTACGAACGAAGCTTGGATGATGCAATCACCAAGCAGTAGGCCAGCTTCTCAATTGTAGGATAATTTCTCTCTGCCCCCGTTAAACGTTTACTGACATAGTACACTGGCTATTGAACTCGGTCCTCCTCGCGAACCAAAGCCGTACTAATAGCACGTTGGGATACAGCCAAGTGCACATACAACACTTCATGATCTACCAGCTTTGACAGTACCGAAGGACTTTTCAAATGCCTTATTAGAGCCCAGAATGCGTCCTCATAGTTGGGCGTCCATTCAAAATTTCTCTTTCCTTTCTTTATTACATCGAAGAAGGGTACACACTTATCTGTCGCCTTGGATGTGAATCGACTCGGCGTGGCCACTTTTCCGTTCAGGCTTTGTACTTGCTTTATAGTTTTGGGAATTTGTATGTCTCAAATAGCCTGAATCTTTTCTGGATTAGCTTCAATTCCCCACGCATTAACAATGAAACTGAAAAACTTCCCTGACGCAATGCCAAAGGAACACTTCAGAGGATTGATTTTCATTTCATAATATCTGAGTATATCGAACATTTCCGCTAAGTCTCGAATGTGGTCATTTGACTGTCGTGACTTCACGAGCATATCATCCACATAGACTTCCATTGTTCTACCAATCTGGTCTTTAAACATCCAATTCACCAAATGCTAATAAGTTGCGCCCACATTTTTCAATTTGAAAGGCTTCACTACATAGCAATATAGCCCAACATATGTGACGAAACTAGTCTGTTCTTAGCCGGAATATGCATCGAGATTTGATTATATCCCGAATATGCATCCATGAATGACAATAATTCATGTCCCGCCGTTGAGTCGACCAGCTGGTCAATTTTGGGTAAAGGAAAACTATCCTTAGGGCATGCTTTGTTCAGGTCAGAGTAGTCTACGCAAGTTCTCCATTTCACATTTTCTTTACTCATTAGCACTGGGTTAGACACCCATTCAGGGTATAGGGCGTCGCAGACGAACTCATTGGTTTTGAGTTTGTCCACCTCCTCTCTAAGAGCTATGGACCTCTTCGGCTCCATGCCTCTCCTTTTTTGCTTTATTAGTACGTACCTCGGGTCTATGTTCAACATATGACTCATGATGGTGGGAGAAATCCCACACATATCAGAATGTGTCCAAGCGAAAACATCCAAATTCGCTTGAAGGAAATCAGTGAGATCCTCGGCCATTGAGGGATTGAATTATGATCCAATCTTAAGTACTCGCGATGGGTCATCTCAACTGACTAGAATGTCAATCGTCAGTTCAGGAGGTGCTGCTTTTGCTTCCCTGGGTTCCTCATCATCATCTCTCGGATCTATGTCACTATAGATCCGATCGCGTTGCCCGAACCCAGGCTCGGGCACTACTTGTCACTTTTCAATGACTCGGGTGTGGACTGAGCTCTTCGCAACCTTTCCCTTCTCTCTTCGCTGGGCCTCTCTCAACTTAGCCACATAACACGCACGACCGGTTGCTTGATCACCATGCACAACACCAACTCCTTTGTCTGTCGGAAATTTCAGGGTTAAACACCAAATGGCCAAAGTTTCCCTAAACTCTGCCAGGGCCGGTCAACCTAGAAACTACATTGTACGGAGAAAGGCAGGATTCGCACCTCCTACGTTCACCTTGTCTAAGTTCAACTAGCAATTCAACATAACCCACAGCATCGGTTGCTGCACCATTAAAGCCATGGATACAGGCTTTAGATGGTTTTAAATACTTTGTCTCCATCTTCATTTGGTCATATACTTTTTTGAAGATGATGTTAACAAAACTTCCACAATCAATCAAAATCCTTTTCACAAATGATGGCCCGATTGTCGTGGAGATGACCATCGGGTCAACGGTAGGAGCCTCCACCTGATCAGCATCTATGCTTCTGAATACTATATCATCCGTCATCGTTCGCTGCTGCTTAATCGGTGATCCGTCCTCCATATTTGAACAACATTCGAAATATGCATGCCTTAGGGAGTTAGCATACCGCTCAATTTCCCGCCAATTCTTATATGCAGGGTGAGGTCCACCGACTATCATGTTTATGACTAGTCTACCTACAGTTCAAGCAGGTTCCTCACCGGGGTCTGATGTTCCTTGTCTACCTTCCTACGAGTTCTTGACAAACTCCTACAGCCTTTTCTGTTGAATCAGCTTTTCTATGGCATCGTGGAGGTGTCTACACTCCTCAGTATTGTGCCCATAAGTCTCATGGAAGCGGCAATACTTTCCAGTCTGCTTTTGTTCCTCTGTGGACTCTTTTGGGTGTGGCTTTCGGTATTGAAAATTATTGCAAGTTGATAGGTAGATATTTTTCAGAGATGTATTCAGGGGAGTGTATTCATTGTAAGATGGAATCCTTGGTTTCCACTTTCTTGCTTCCCTTTTCTTTCCGGGATTTCCTCCTTCGCATCCTTTAGTTTGTCATGGCTTGTTCTGGACATTGACGTGGACCTTCCTCGAGTTATCACCAGATTGTTTTACAGCAATGTTGCTTTTCACAGTTTTCTTGCCACGCCCGAGTGCATTATCTCGCCTCATCCACCTGGCTTCCTCTATTCTTATGAATTGATGCGCCTTGGAATAAAAATGTTCCAATGTAGTTGGAGGCTTTCCTGCCAGCCAATCTTCAAACTCCGAATCCGGATCTACCCCTCGCATGACAGCCATCAAAATGCCACGGTCATTTGGGTTGCTGACTTCAGTATCCACAACATGAAATCTCTGTGAGTACTCCTTTAACGACTCCCTTAGAGCCTAAATCACACTGGACAGGGACATCACGTCCTTAGGACGAGTAGCATGAATCCTGAACTGTTCCATAAGTTTCGTTGCTAATTCATCAAAGCTGGAGATAGAACGTGGAGGATGTCGTGTGAACCACATAGTAGCGATTCCAGATAGAGTTATTGGGAAGCATCTACACTTAATTGTATAATTCGCCATAGCTGAATCCATCATCCATTCATATCTCATCACATGTTGTCGGGGATCAGACTTCCCTTCGTAGGCCGGAATAGTTGGCATGTTAAACTTTATGGGGTACTCGGCCTGTAGAATAGTACCTGTGAATGGAGTATGACTCCTGGATATCCCCCAATCATCATTAGTCAAGCCTTGATTTTCTCTCATCAGCTGCCTGACCATAGCCGATAGGTCTAGGGTTTGCATGGAATATGGCAGGTTTGAATCTGTCCTACAAGACCATTTTGGTTGGTGTCCCCTTTGTTGGCGGTCTACCAAACGTGTATCCCGAGGGCCAGCTTCAATAGGACCTTGGTGAGCCGGCCGTTCGGCTTCCACTCGTTCTCCAGATCCTAAGTTTCCTGTCCCAGCTTGAATGTGGTTCTGAGGTGTAAGTGATCTCTAGTTGATTGATCAATAACACATGCTTATGTTGTTTTAGTTCTACGACATCTACGCCTAGGAGGTTCATTGGATGAAGTCAAGCTGTCAAATAAGGAATAAGGAGCGGGGCTACCTCCAGTATTCTGATGCTATTGTTGAGTAAGCTGAGTCAAGAAGTTGGCGTTAGCTTGAATCTGATCGTTAAGTTGTCTCCTGCTCTCCATGAGTTCTCTCATCAGGTCATTGAACTCCGTTCTAGTGACAACTTCCATTTGGTTTTAGGTGGCAGCAGTCCCTGCACTTGGATTAACTTGTTGATTGATGGGTCCTACTTGCTGGACGCTATCAATCTCATTGACGTCCACGTTGTGTGAGGCTGATCTGGTTTGAGGTCTTCCCATTGTAGAGTTATTGATAAGAACTCTGAGTAGAATCAACGGACCTCCTATGAATAACTTGGATCTCCTTCGAGGGATTTCTTCAACCCAGTTGCTACAAAGTAGATCCTAATAAATTAAGAATGCGCTTCTCAGTGAAAGCACCAGAATTGGTCACTAACACCCAAAGAAGGATTTGTGTAGAGATATTAATGAAGATAGAAAATTAAAATAGAGGGATATATGCAGAATTAATTGCAAAAACTATAACACCATATTTATAGTGGTCCAGCGTAACCGTCTACGTCCACTTTGAGTTTAACCTTTATTGCTTTTTTCAAATAATTGAATACAGATACAATCCGTATACCAACAACTTGAATACAAGTTATAAAAGAAAAAGAATAAGTATTGGAAATGGCGAAGTCTCCCCAGTGTTCTCCCCAAAAAAGGTGCTTTTCACTGTGCCCCTGTCCTTCTATTTATAGGTGAAGAAGGCCAGACTTCCTTCGCGGGCCAAGGAACAAGGTACTTCATCCCATAGTAAGTGACTTCTGCACACTGAGCCTAGGATGCCGGACGAGGAATGCCTGGTCGTTGAAGTAGTGACTCGAAGTAAACCCTCAGGAGAACTGAAGCAGATAACAGGTTGACTCGAAGCGAAGTTATGCTGAACGCTCTTACTTTTTGTGGGCGTGATAACTTTTTAACACCTCTAGTATGCACCGAGCCAGGCGTGCCATACTGTCACAACCAGGCATAGTTTCCGAGTGAGGTATGCCGAGCGAGGACACCCTCCTCAAGGTTGAGTGTTGATCATCCCTTTAAAGCCGATCGACATCCAAGCCGAACCAAAATGTCTAGGATGAATGGTATCTAGGCCGAGCCACACGTCTATCCCGAACATCATCCATGCCGAGCAACACGTCTATGTCGAACAACATCCATGCCGAGCCACACGTCTATGCCGAATGTCACTCAGGCCAAACCACATGTCCGGGTAACATATTTCATCCAAACAACAGTTTACAAAATCATACACGATCAGGGTTTGTAAGAAATCCCAACATATCCTAGGCCACGGAGTTGGCAGGTTGTGCGAATCAAAAGATTGCATGTAATAATTGTTCATTGGAGGTCTTGTATGGATCTCCAAAGTTTTCTTAGAAAGGTTTGTCATGAAATGACATGTTTTGTTTTAAACATAATTTCTATAAACTGAAATACGTTTTATAAATAAAAAGTTTCATAAAGCGTTTATGAATCCCTATTCTATTTGTATTAAGAAATAATTGTTGTCTCAAGATAAATCAACTTCATTGTGAAGGAATTTAGTTGAGAAATTTTTGGTAGTTAAATGGAATTGGATCCGATCCAAAGGTAGAATTGATTATATGAGATGAAGTGAAATTAACTAACCTAAATGAACACATAGCATTAGAATGTCTAATAAGTATTCTCATACATCAAAGAGAAACTATGAGTTTCTTATTAATGTTGAAAATATATATTACCCTCGGTTGTTCAATTGAACCATTAAGATTGTTGACTCTATACTGTATGATGCACAAATTTGAAGGAATTCCAAATACGCTATCAAAATATGATTTTGGTGATCGTAACCAAAGAGATGTGATCCATCGGCTGAGATTGTGTCTTTATTGGAAAGTAACGTGGTTGGAATTAAATGAGCAATGTTGATAAGAATAATATCGCAAATTTCAATTGTTGAAATTAGTGTAACATATTGGGTATTCAACATGCTCAAGTTAATTAAGATTTACTCACAAAATTATCGCTCAATAAGACTTAGTGTTTGGTACTTATGTATTGAAACAGAAAATTCTAAATAATAATTTAGAGTAAGCCGTTTACACATATTAACCAAAAATGCCTCGAAGTCAGTGGGAGCGATATTGGGTTTGTGAGTCTTTGAATATGATCCAAGAAATGATACGAATGTATCATTTTATAAGCATCAAGATTGAGTAAGTATTTTGATAGAAATATCAAATAGTTTGATTTTCAATCAAAGTGTAGAGGAAGCGTGTGTTCATAAGAAAGAACGTTAAAAAGTACATTAAAATTTCTAAATTATAAGTAAACAACATGTTGTTGATTTTAACAATATACTTGTATTAAAATCAACTATCAACTTTAGTTGTTTTAATACTCAATTTTGGATTGTAAATGATGTCTATTATGGTGAGTATAAAAGATATAAGGACTGTCCCAAAACGATACACAAAAGCACCCTATTAAAAAGAGAACGTGTAAGTTTGATTCCTTATGCATTAGCAATAGGAATTATCAAAAAGTTAATATTGTGTATGATATTATGTTTTGTTTATGTATTTGATACATGGAGCAAATATAAAATCCAAATTGATATCACTAAATGGTTGTTTGAGGTATTCTCGTGTATTTATGAAATAATAAAGAATTGTTTATAGAAATAATGAACTCGTTATGATGAAATGTTTGGACAAATTTTTTTGTCGGTGATATTGGATATAACATGTCAATGATAAAATTTTAGTTAAAATCTCTAATTTGAAATTGTTGCAAAATAAAGGTGATTGTGGTCGATTCAACGAAATGTTGAGAGCATTAACTTGAACAGCGCTATAATAAACCAATGTATATAGATATAAATGCATAAATTTATAACTGAGTGAAAGATGATTCTAAATATTGAGAATCCCATAATATTGTTATAAGATAACAATGTCATGAAGTTGGTCATGATAGAACTTAAAGCTCACTAGAAGTCGAAAGACATACTTCGAATTGTTCCACATGATAAATGCAATTTATCAGTGTCAGAGAGAGTTAATCGACATAGTAGATAATTAAAACATAATAGCATACCCATTCACTAAGGGACTGACCTAATTGGTTTTGATAAAACTGATTGGAGAAGTTGGAACTAGATTCTATAATTGATCCCAAGTGCAAATGGGAGATTGATAGAGTTAGGGGTATGCCCTAGGGAAAATTATGTAATTTGTTTCTAACTCGTTGACCAACCTTGTTTGAAATAAAACGTATTTTCTTACTATTATATACTTGATATAATGTGATTATATTAGCTAATTAACTTAATTAATAGTATATTTAATAGAAAATCCATAAATGATATATTTTGTGATAGTAGTTACAAAGTGCTATAACCGTGATTTTTTTATCACAACGAAACAAATATACCATTTTAAATGTTCCTGGTCAAGATGCATCGAGACCGGATATCGATCTATCTGTTGAGACTGGCATACGTAACTCTATCCAGATGTTAGGTAGTGTATTACTCATGATTGCTGGGGACACTTAGGGGTACGTACTAATAGTTAATGGATAAATATTGAACGAATCACTCGATAGTTTTCTGTTGGTTAATATAACTAAGGTCAAACAGAAAATATCGATGTGATTGATTTACACAGTTCTCTCAACTTGAGAATACTATGGATACTCAATATGAAAGCTCTGCTTTGATTACAACCAAATCATAGCATGGCGTCCATCGAGTGACTATAGTTGGGTCGAATGGAAGTATTGAAAGTGAAGCACTATTCAAGAAAGCATTTGTCTCCTCAGTTGTATGCAGTTCGTATCACAGTCAACTCAACTCAAAGTCAAAGTCTTTAGCCAGAGCATTTCAGTTAATAATAATTGTTATTACTGAATCAAGGACTTTGTACTTAGACTATAAAGTTGAATGTGGATGAGGTTATAATTTTGACCGTAACCAAATTTCATAAGTCCAAAGTGATATAGATTTGACAAAGAGAATTGGTGTCAACAAATATCACAACCAGTTAACGCTTATTAAACTAAAATTGGATTTTACCGAAAATGAGTAAGCAATAAATTTTGCCATAATGTCGCACCACCTGCTAAGTGATGTGTGATTGTTAACGTTGGAATATTTCGATGTTAATCGCTGAGAAAATTTACACCCAAGTGTTACAAAATCGAAATGACGAATTCTCTTAAGACCGAACGATTTAATTAGTTTATAGTTATTATAAATTTTAATTAATATTAATGAGATATTAATTATAAAATTTGAATATGATTTGAGAAATAAATAATATTATATATATTTATAACAATTATAAATATATCGATCGATATACAATATCGACAAGCGATTATATTATATTTAATTGCATAGTATTTTGATTTAGGCTTAGATGGGTTTAAGGCCCATCAGTAGGGCTGCAAAATTTCAATTTTGGAAAGGTCTAGGGGTGGCTAAAACATAAGGAATTGGCTTGAAGATAATGGGTCGAGATCAAGTGAGAATGGGTAAAAAGGTTTTTCTCGTTTCTCTTTAATACAACCCAATATATATGTATCTCTAAAATTAATGACTAACCTTTTTTTGGCCGACATTACCTTCTACATTGCTGGTTAAAACATAGCTCTCAATCCACTCCAAAATTCTCAAATATATTTCAAATTAAAATAATATTATTCGATAGTTAGAGGTCGGTGATTCCAGACTTGCAATCTGAGGAATCAACAATGGTAGAAGGAAGGAAAGTCATTGCTTCAATGTGGATTCAAAGGTATCATTAAATTGGTAATTTTAATTTATATTGCAGCAATTAAATTATGTTCTATGATCCTATAATGAGAAATTTCATATCTATTTAAATATATTTCTTCTATATGTTTAGTTATATGAGTTTTTGTAAGTAGATGCAGTTGCCACAAATCAGTTTGGTTATGTACATAATTTATTTATTATAATATTTGATTTATATATAGTCAAATTTTGTTTACTGTACAAAATCAATTTTTGTCATTAGCAATTGTTTTATATATTTATTAATAAATTCATATATATATATTAGTATATATTTCTCTCTCATGGTAGCATATATGGAAATATATGATATATATATATATATATATGATTTAAAAAATTTGGTACACTTATTAATATATAATATGAATTTACATATTCGAAAATTAATTATCATACATATACTTATATTTTTAAATTAACATTTATTGAATTTTGAATTGTTTATTATGTTTAAAACAATTACTTTACAAATTCAATTTTATATTTTTAAAAAATATTATATCATTGCAGAAACGTATAGAAAAAATTTAGGATTTTTTCAATAAATTTTATTATTTTTAGTAATTAATATTATTTCAGAAAAATTGTTTATGATTTATTAAAAATAATAATTTAATTGAAAAATAATAATTTAATTGAAAAATTCTTCAAAAAATTTTGTAACCTTTAGTTCATGACCCTAGAATTTTAAAATTTTAATTTTTAATATATATTATTTTATATCAAATAATTATTACCGAAGTCAATGTATTTGTTTTTTAAAAATAATATTTCAACATTGAAAAATCTCCAGATTTTTTCTAAGCTCTATTTTATGATCCTAGATTTTCAAAAATTGAAAATTTGAATTTTCATCAATAGATCATTTTATGTTAATTATTTATGGGTTGAAATCATTATTATTCGTAATATACGAATTAAAATACTAAAATTATTATGTTTGCAAAACTAAGTTAATTTTGAATTATAAATAATTTTTAGTAATTGTTCTCTTTCTTTATATATATATATATATCTATATATAAGTGTTTTATGTTCATGTATTACATACAATATATTTATACATACATGTGGGTGTGTGTATCTATATATATATGCACATATTTGAACAACATACACGACATACAAAACGAGCTAATATATTTGTTGCAATGTAAATCTTAAAATATACATATGAGCATATTATACCTATCATGGATTATTATGTTACACATGCACTCACACATATATGTATATGATACATTTATGTATAACTAAATCAAATAAAATTAATGTCATATCTTAATACATTTGAATTTAGATAAAATAAATGATTTTATTTAAATGAAATTTGGAAATGTTCTAATTCAATTAGATTTCATAGGCCCAGTAAAGATCTGATAGATTAAAATTTTTGAAATTCACCCATCACTTCCACTGTGGACTAGTCCAGTTCCAATAGCAAATACATAATATTCCAGCAACAACAATTTAGAAAATTAGAAAAATGTGTGCAAACTTCATATGGAAAGGTAAACATCATAAACTATTAATGGAAACTGTTTGAAATCAAGAAAATCATGGAGATTTGGATTAAGAAGCTTCAAAGATCTAAGCTAAGTTTGTCTTCTAAAATTATTTTGGAACTTTTTATAAGGAGAATCACTTTGGAAAAATGGATGGAGGAATATTGTGTGAATAATGAAAACTTCTGGACCACACCAATGGAAAGCATTATGCTAACACTTGAAAAAATATTTTAAATTGTAGAAAAATTGAAACAAAAACGATTGAAAGGAAATTCAAAGATGGAAAAAAATAGCCTCTGGTTTGATCCTTGGATCAAAAGTAATTCTTTGGTAAATTTGTTGGGTTGGTCTAATTTACTGCAATTTTGAGGAACGTATGCGAAATTTGAAAGCATCATAAAAAATTGCGAATGGAATACTAGTCTACATCCAACAACTTCTATATTTGGAAAGCCATAGAAAGCATTGAAATAGATTCAAGCATAAATAAAGATAATTGGAGTCAGAAATTTAATTCAAAAGGTAAATTATCTTTAAAAATACATGGGAATATATCAAAGGTGCTGAAGTAGAAGTGGGCTGGTATAAAAAAATTTGGAATAGTGAAAACTGCCCAAAATGGCAAATTATGCTTACTTCGCCATGTTAAATAGACTGCCTACAAGAGATAGATGAAACAAATGGGGAAAATTGGAGAAACTAAATGCCTCCTTTGTAAAACAGAATCAAAAACAGTTGAGCATATATTCTTTGATTGCATCTACTCAAGACATATTTGGTATATTAAAAAAATAAAACTCAATCTTAATCAATATTCTCTTTGCACAACATTAGAAAAGGTATTCAACAAATTTAGCAAAGATTCAAATCAAATCAAAAGAGTTCAATAAAGCATGCATTATGCTAACAACAACTATTTATCATATTTGGAAAGAGAAAAATGCAAGATTATACACAAATAAGGAAACAGAAAGCAACCAGATATGGAAAAACATAGAAACAGATTGTTAACTAAATCATAAAGCTGAGAAATATCACATAAAATCACATAACCAATCCTCAACTATACATGATCTGGATAACCACAAGGAAAGGGTGGAGGCATACTTACAAAGCGGGAAAATTAATTCAGACATTTCCCATGGCAAAACCTTACAACACAGTCACAATCATTGGTCAAAAGGGTTAGGAGATTAGTGCGAAACCAAACTCCATAGCATTTATGCTTGAGGGGTTTGTTCCAGTACCAATATCCGAAGCAACTCCTATAAGGGAAGTCAACAAGCAATTAATATTTTAATTAATTATATAATTTTAGAGGCGATTCTAATCAATCGTTTATCTTACCTAATTTTGGCAGGAGCTACCACTTATCCACTTCATTTTTGAGAAGAAGCTACAATTCTAATAGAAAAACAAATTTTTGCAACTTGAAATCAATGTTCAAAGACCAGGCGAAAGTTACTGCAAAAGTAAACATAATAACCAAGTCTATCTTATCTATTTGGAATAAGGGAGAAAGCGACATGCTTTAAAGGAAGGAGAAGAAAAATGCAAGCAATTACGAAACCTTGAATAAACAGAGACAATAATCGTCAATTTCAAGCCGTCTACTGATAATGTTAGCAAGCGAAAGAAATCTAGGATTTGAAAGATCGCCCCAATTTTGAAGAAACCTAATTTCTAGGGTTAAGAAGCTTTCGAAGTTTAGTGAGTAAATGAGAATGCAAAAGAAACTATGATTGTATTTTAGTTATGATATAATTACCGGTAGGGTTTTCTACCTGATTTATAGGCCTTGGGCCAGAATCTTTTACTATTTCAAAAAAAAAAAAATAAACATTGTCAAATCCTTAATGAATAGGAGTCAGAGCCACTTTTCTAAGAGCATCTCTAATGAAGGCTAATTCAGCCTTAATATTTAGTAGATACAAAAAACATGTCTTTAATGCTGTCATTACAAGGCACATAGTGTTTAGCAACAGCATATTACTGTCGACGATCTTCGCTAGCCGTCGCCAATAGGGGAAAAAGCTGACACTTTTTTAGCCGTTGATCAATGAAAGAGCGATCACTTTTCGACGACCAACAACAGTTAGCCGTGGCTAGCCGACGAACATATGTCATGGTTCTGTTCATCACAAATGTGCCACTGTGTCGTCATTATCCGTCACCAGCCGTCGATAACCTGCTATGAGCCATCGCTAGCCACGGCTAACTTAAAGATTCCGTCTTACAAATTAGCAGCTATTTCAACCATCAAACCACACACACACACACACACATTCATTTGTCTATCCACCTCATTTACAACACATGTAAATCCAATTCACAAGTACAAACATCGCATATGATGCATAATAGCATGCATATCACACAAACCAAGTTTATATCATAAAAATCCATTTTTACATCAACATTCCATCAAACAACAAAACCATGTCTACAAATCCCCATTTCCATCATACAACATAATCATCAAACATCCATAAAACCTAAGTCAAACCATCAAACATCCACAAACAACATAGCCATCAAAAAAATATGAAATCCATCAACATAAATCAAACAAATGAACCAAAACAATCAAACGTCCATCAAAAAAACAAACCATATCTGATCATCCTCATTTTCATCATTTCCCAATCCCTGTAAGGAAATGTCCCATGCTCTTCCATGCATGCCGCAATCTGCTCATTTAGCAGCATAGTCAATCCACTTCTTCTTTAGTTATTCAACTCTGTTATTTGAGCTCTCAACTGTGTTATCTCCTTCTCGGGCTATGATTTTCTATAACCAGCTTGAGAAGTACTTGCTTGTAAATTAGTTAATAGATATTTATATGCAATATTAAATAAAATTTATAAATTAGTTATGAAGTAGTTAAACTCAATAAACATTACTCGATTACCGCAACTGTAACGTCTGTTCTACATCGATCTGTTAGTCACAACATCAAAAATCCTATCCTCCTCCTCAACGGTCCACTCCTCTCTATCAATCGCCTCTTGCACTCGAGCTCACTTCATTTCAAACTTTTTCTATGATTAGAAGTAGAATTTTGCCTACATAAATATTCAATTCATAATTTATGTAATATGACATAAGAGGAAAAATTAAAGCATGTTTACCATGATAGCTAATGATTTAGGGTCTGTCTAAGTGAATGATACTGAGCCATCTTCATTAGTGTGCTTGATGGCGTGCATGCAGGTGAAGACCTCCAAATATATAGAGTCACGACCCTTCTTCTTCACCTAAAATTATAAAAGATTAAACAATGTATATATATGATTAAACAATGTTATAAGTATTTTATAATCACAATTTATGAATTTACCATTTCCTGTCATGGTGTTGGTAGGATTTTGATCCACCACAGTATATAATAGGATTTCTATTCCTGTTTACTAAGTTTTGCTATGTAATTTCATGTAAATTAAACATAAAAGTTATATTTACCGTCTATAACTACCTAAATATATGATTCACTAAATTAATGCAATTATTATACAAACTTTAAACAAATTATAATAAACATATGAAACTACAAAACTTAATTTCACGGTGGGAGTTTGCCAGTGCTCAAGAAAATCCATCCAAAAAACAGCACTCATCTAATCATTTTTTTATATTTTTGTGCTTTATGTCAAAGAGGATTTTCTTATAGTTTTTCCTCATTTTCTTATTCCAGTGGTTCCTAAATAGCCGTTGATCTTCCTCCTTTACAATGACCGTAGACTGCACAGTGAAATTAAAATGAATTATATATAGTATATTAATTTTCAAAGATCAAATATGTCATTTTCAAATGAATTATAAATTTATACTTACCAACAAATCGGCCTACGTAGCATCCTTAGTATAAGGTGATATTTCATCCCAGTCGACCAACAACTAGACATCAGACTCATGTACACCTTCCTGAAGACAGCCAAATAATCGAAAGGCTCTAGCTAAAACCCCTTGTATTAATTGTGTTGTAGACATTTAAAAAATCATATATAATATATATGCACCAAATATTAATGACGTCGTAATAAATTTGATACTCAACCTCCTATTTTAGAAGTCATAATCACCCTTGAATGTAGATTACCCAGTTCACTAGTAGCCTTGCCAATAGTAGGAGAAGCATACGAATAAGATCTAAAAGGCCTCCTATGAGACATAATATATATCTGCCACAAACATGTCATTTCGTATAATGAAAAAACATATCATTTTATTACTAGAAAACATGTCTGATTAATAATCGCACAAAATTTTCACTAAACTACAAAAGCGGGACAAGAACTCCTAAATGCGTAGAATTAATAAAACAGAAGAATATATAGCTCACAACATAGTCATCGTTAGTAGTAACATCGAAAACTCAAAATACAAGTTATACAACAAGCGATACACATATCCATCATACATACATTACGTCATCAGTAATTAATAATCAATTTTTGTCATTTTCTGATTTAGATTCGATCTCATACTCTATATCGTTTTCCTATGTGCTATCAAATCTTCTATGAAAACATTTGATTCATTGTTCAAGGGCCCTAAATCAGTATGATCATTAGTTGTTATCATTCCATTATTCAGCTTAAGGTCTGCTTGATAAGGAACTTCGTGCAGAATATTATTTCTGTCAAATGTAAGTTTAGCCTTTGTTTTGAAAATTGCCGACAAATCGGCTTTATCTCTTTTTAGGGATGGATACAGAGCAATTTTTTTTAATGTTTGTTTGGCTAATACAAAAGGATCGTACTTATAGTAATACGAGTTATGCTTTATTTCAATAAGCCTATAATATTTGTGAATGTTGATTCCAGAACAAGAATATTGCCGAACCAACTGCATTTGAAAAAAAAACTTTTACCGCGAGTTATATAAAATATGTCAATTCTAAAACCTATGTTAAAATGCCGTAAAAATCTTCTATATGTTCATGTGGAATGCCTTTGACAAATACATCGACATTATAGTTAATTTTTTAGCACGATATTCCTTGGTGTTGAATTTAAATATATTGACGAAGAATGTTGCATAAATCTTGACATTTCTTTTTGGTCCTATCGCAAGATGTTTCAATCCTTCATCACTGATACAATTACTTGGATCATAAACGTAGTTCGAAAATCGATTAGCAAATTCTCTACTGGGATCGCAACGCGGATGTTGTGATTCATAAGTACTGCAAATATATATAATATATTGAATTATAATCTACAAGTATGATTGAAGTAAATACGAATTTGGAAATTCATGTATTGATAATTATTATTTAATAGTGCAACTTCAGCATAACTAAGAAGAACATATGTGCGCACTAAATGGTAATCTCTATCGTCTAACCATAGTTCTACATATTTTCCAACAGGTCGGCTATCTTTTCTAAAAATAGATAACATTACTTGAGAAGAATCTTGTTCAACGGCTTCATCATTATGAGGAACACTTATAAATGATACACATGGTCACTGAAATAATGAGAGAAAAAGAATGAAGCTTCTTCTTCAAGATATGTTTTGCAAATCGAAACTCATGCTTTTTGTTTACCTTTTTTATTCAGATAATTAAAGCTCTATTAGAAAATTAATTCAGTTTGAATTTTAAATTAAAATTAATATGAAAGATATTCAGTATTACCTCTCAAATGGATACATCCATCCATATTGCATAGAACCTCAAAGAAGCTCTTTGGATGGAAGATGAATAGGTAAACACTCCATAACATTAAAAAATCCTTGGGGAAATATTTTCTTAAGTATGTATAGCAGTATATTGATATCCTCTTCAAGTTTATATATACACTCGACTTCTAACATAGTCAAATAAAGCACTTTTCAAAATAAACTTAATTCTGTTATAAGACTCCACACTTACCACATGTAATAAATTTTCCATTATGACGTGACAATTGAGACTTTTCATCCCACTCAATTTATTGTTTATAAAGTCGACAAATCTGTGAAGATTAGAAGAAATGCCATCCGTATATCTTAGTCCTTCCACCCACTTTAACATAAGTTTATGTGCTTGCTGTCAAGTGATGTGCACGTAAATGTGCATATTTTTACCACCATATTTATTCTATTTAAATTAAATAAATGATCATATTGGGTATTTTAACTTGTTTAAACCAAATTCCAATTATTTTCAAATTGTCACATATTCATCTTCATATAGGGACAAAACTGTCTTTTTTGTGCATTTATTAATTTGTGAAAATTTAATTGAAAATTTCTATGTATTTTGTAGGAATTAAAATTCAAACACAAGTGGCTTCATGAAAATATATGTATGCACAAGGGTGAATAGAACAAATGAAGATGGAAATAATTCAAAGGCATGATAATGGAGGACCCCACCTACCCACCTTTCTTCATGTACAAATTAGAAGCTAATCCACATGCTTATGGCCATTAAATCTTCATGCATACTTAATGGATGATTAGTGGAAGTTAATAGTTACTTGGTGACCACACTTCCTCCAAGGGCATTTTGGATACTCCCCAAAAATATGCATTAGGGTTTCTAACTTGTATAAATACCCCTTATGTTTCATGTAGCCATCCTCCTCTTAGTTAGTTAGTTTTAGTTTAGAAAATAAAAGAAAGCTCTCTTTCCCTTTTCATGGCTACTTAGCCATTTCTTCTCTTATGTAATTCTTTTCTTTTATGCAATGTTAATTATTGTTTCTTTTTAATTACATGTTCATTTCCTTTTATGCAAGTAGTGTAGATTTTCCTTTATGCAATTAGAATAGTTGTCTTTTCCATTAGCTTTCATTTTCCTTTCCTTTTGCTTTCATGTTGCTTTCTACATTTGTTGATTTGATAACAAATATGAGAGCTTAATCCCTACAATTTAGGGGTAATGAAGCTCTCTAGTATGTAGATGCAACATTTTGATGTTTATACTCTCTTTTTGTGCTTTAATGGAAACACTTGAAGTGGTTTAATGATGTTGTTTAGCTTTGAATTTGATAGTCTATGTTGTTCATAACAAATAGGCTATGCGTAAACAAACATAACACAAATTGCCTCTTCATCCAAATATGATTATGGCAAAAAAGTGAATGTTGAAATTGAAATTTGATAGCCTATATTTCTAAACAATAGTTAATAGGCTATGCTTAAAATAGATTTTTATTTCAACTTTGTTGTCATATTTCATGAGAGTTAAATGTGTATTAGTGGTTGTGCTATAGTTTGATGGTTTATATTGAGCTAATTAATAGCACAAATATACCATACTTATGATAAGCACATCAACTAATTCACTAATGACAAGAAAAGAGAGATCATAACTTCATTTTGTTGATTTATATGGTCTAGAGAGTGGATTTATCTCTAAATTGTTCTTTTAACTCTCATATTTTTACCATTTTCTTTTGCTAGTTTTTGTTAGTTTCTTACATTTCTAGCTATTCACTCTCGACTTCGGTATAATTTGATTGAATAGAATTTTAAAATCATCAATTCCCTGTGGATCGACCCGTATTCTCCGCGTGCTACATTCGTACACCGTGCGCTTGCGGTTATTTTTATCTCTAAATTCGTTCGACGGTTTTCTAAACCGATAGAATTTCCATCGACGAACAAGTTTTTGGCGCCGTTGCCGGGGAATTGCTTTGATTTTGATTTTCTATTCTTCGAATTATTTTCGTTTTTTTTGTGTGTTTTAATTTTTTTTTCGTGTGTGTTGCGTACAAAAAAATTTGTGTTGTGTGATTTTTGTTAACATTATGTTTGTGTTTTGTTTTCTAGTTCTAGTTGCATTTTGCATTTGATATTAAAAAAAAAAAAAACTCCACAAATATTTCTCCAAATTTGCATTGCATTTCATTTCTTATTATACAAATTTACATTGCATTCTCATTTTTCAATTACACTCACATTTCAACAATTTCTATTTACATTTTACACTTCTGTTACTGTTACACTGTCTCTGCCTCTGTTTACTGTTCTCTGCACAGTAATACAAGCCTTTACCACCCTCCAGTTCAAACTCAAGCAAACCCAGTCTTCATTACACATAATAGCTGGCCATATTACATCTCCTACCAACCTTCATCACTCCACTGAGAACATCACTCATCACAACCCCAACCTGTCTACTTCCCTGTCAACCATCACAACTTTCACATTGCTAAATCTCCCTGTCAAACATTTCACAAACCATCACCTTTCTTATTCAACCAACTACCAGTTGTTGACCTAACCATCCCCACTGCCATATATACATCACTTACACCCACCCAGTGATCATCAGACATTCACATCTACACTACCCCTCGGCCTACCACCTGATTCCCCACTGCCTTTCCATCAATCTGCTTCATCAAAATCCCATTGCATACAAACATTAACACCATCTTCCCATCAACCAAACTGACCTGCGCATCAGATACACCACCAACCTTTCCTATGCACTGACCAAACATCTACAAATTCAACATCACCAAAGCAGCCTGCACACAACCTTCCCCTGCAAAATACGAACCACCTTCAAGCAATTCGACAACCTTTCACAAACACAAACCAGCCCGCAGTGCACCAGCACTTCTCACATACATCCTCAAACCAAAGACATACATACACTGACATAACCATCCACACAAGTTGATCACCTCTGATCATCTCGTTTCATCAACTCTCACACTTACTGACCAAACCACTACCCACCAATATACATACAATAGTTTTAGATCATCCACAAATCATCACCTTACCGCCTGAACTCCAACAATACATCATCACCACTGTGCATATTCATCAATTTGCTGCTGCATAGCAACTGCCATTCACCTCTGATCATCAATAATCATCACTCACTGCCCAAAGAGCGAGACCATCCATCTTTCCTACCAATTCAGTCACCTCAGCAAACTCCATCAAAAAACCACTAGCACATCAGTTTCTTCCTCCTCCAAACATATCATCCCTGTACAGTGCAATACATCCCAAATCAACCGGTGAAATTTCACAACTACACCCTCATCCCTGACCTTATTTCCATTTAATCAAGCAACAGCAAGAACAACAATCTTCACTGACCACCTCTGCCTCAACATCCATTCGCAAAACTTGTGCTCCAATCAACCACTGCAGTTTCACTGTCTCCCACAACCACCCCCGCGACTTCACGCAACTCTCCGCAAAAGCAACTCTGCAACAGAAACCACAATTCGACAACACCTCCAACTACGTCCACTACTCCACAACCAATTTCGGGCATCCCTAACAAATTATTTTGGAATTGGTGATTTTGAAATCATGTTGTCGCTTGCCGTATACGAATTTTGAAATTAAAAGAAATTTCGAAAGTGTGGAATTCACCATTTAAAAAAAAAGAACGATAGAAGAGAAGTGAGAAGGGGATTGGGGATTTACGGTTTCGAATCTTATTTTTTTTAATAAAAGGAGTTGGGCTGTTGTTTCTAATTGGGCCAGGCTTGGCTTGTTTTGTGAATTTTGTTTGAAATTTCATTTGTAAATTTGTTTTATTATTTTGTTTTGTTTCTTAAAAAAAAACCCATCGTTGGTATTTTTTTTTTAAGTAAAACCCTACTTTTAAATTTCCTTTCAAAAAAAAAATTGTACATATTCTTGTTTTATATTTCAGGTTGCCAAAGCAGAATTTCAGAAGGAAGACTGCTGCCAAAAAAAATTGCCTGCTTGCTAATAGTTTTTTTTTGTTTTATTTGCCTTGCATTGTATATATCTCTTGTTTTTATTAGTTGCATTGTTGATTGCTTGCATTTGAATTTATATATAAAAAAATTCAAAAACAAAAACAAAAAAAAAACAAAAATCATTTGTAGTTGCATTGTTAATACACGATTAATTTCTGCTTTGCATTTCATCTTAGATTTTGATTAATAATAACGGTTAGAAATCAATAACACTAAATTGTATATTGACAATTTGTCCTTTTTCGACAATTTAATTTCTCGGTGTCTAGGCTACGGCAGAGCAATAATCAGTTATAAATATTACGGTGATTCGTAAATATTATACTGAATTGTTTCTCTGAAAGTACTTAAACCTTCGACTGCATTGCTACGGTGATTCGTGGTGCACCGATAAATCATGTCCGTTACCTGGCTGAGAACTATCTTGTTGATTTAAGACAATTTGTAATTATACAATTTTGGGTTAATGTAGGATAAATCATTTGTAATTAACCCCTGCATTCATTTAGTTGCATTAGTTCATGCATATTAAAAAAAAACAAAAAAAAAATCCAAAATCCAAAACTAAAAAAATTGTAAATATTCCTTTTCCTTTGAAATTTTCAAATCCTTTTTAATTTCAAAAATCCAAAAAAATTTAGAAAAACCAAAATCCAAAAAAATATATATATAAAACCTTTTCAAAAACAAAGAAAAAAAAATTGAAAAAAACAAAACAAAACAAAAATCAATTTTCCATTTTGAAAAATAAATTCTATTTGTAAATATTGTTCCTTTATAAAAAAAAACCAAAAACATTCTTGAAAATGTCCGAATTTTCATATTCACTTGAATTTTATAATAGTTGTGAAAATCAATATAATCCATATGATTTCACTCCGAATTCGTATGGATATTTTAACGACAACTATTCTTTAAACAATTCGAATTTTGAAAAACAATTTTTTCAAAACAATGACCAATTCTCGAATCTCGAAAATAGCATTTCATCTCTACTTGAAATCTCTACACAACAAAATCAAATAATAAATGATTTGTGTAATTCTTATTTGTGTGATAACTCAAGTCAAAATTTTCAAAATAATTCACTTCAAAATTCGAATGATTTCGAGTATAACCCATGCCAATTCAATTTCGAGCTTCAAAATAAATTTCAAAATCAAGACGAAAATGTGAACCAATTTTCATATAATTTTGGCAATGGGAATAATCTCGACCGCGATATAATTGAAAACTTTGGTTATCAACAAATTCAAAGTGAAAATTTTCAAACTAATAATCATGGATTTGACTTTGTTGACTAAATGGAAGAAGATAACGAGGATTTATTACTTGAGAAATACAAAACTTTTCGTGAAAATCATAATCAAATCCCAACTTCGGAAGAATCAAATCCACCGTTTATTGAAATTAACGATTCTTGTCCTCAACAAGTCCAAATCGAAAGTTTTCAAGTTAATAATCACAAATTTGACTTTGTTGAACAAATGAATGAAATGTACAATGACCACATGGATTTGGTGTTCGAAACATATTTGAATCAACGTGATAAACATACTCAAATTCCAACACGTGACAAGTCAAGTGATAATCCACCTTTTACCCAAATCGATGATTTTCAAATAACAACTTTCGAAATTGAAAACGAAAATCTTAACGAAGTTGTTGAAAACATGGTAATTGAGTTGGATTTCAATTCTTTTGAGGGTATGGAACCAAATTTAAAATTCGATCTTCCTTTTCTCGGTTTCGAAAATTTGAATACAACAACTTTGGATTTTGAACTTGAGATATGTAATAAAGTTGTTGATAATCCAACAAAGGAAGACGAATTTAATGAACACGATTTTTTTGGACTTTTGGATGACGAGTTGTTAAATTCCGACGGGGAAGACGAAAATCACCATCTTGATTTTGAATCAATAACTCTGAAAGTGTTTTCAATAATAAACTTGAATTTCAATTTGGTGAAAATAAATGTGAATTTCAACCAATTGTTTTATCAACCCCAAAAATCATTGAAAACAAAACAACTCGTTCAATTTTTAATAAAACAAAATTTGTTTTTCCAAATCCACATTCAACTTTGAAATCTTTTACGATTTGGTTTTTCGTGCTTAAACTGTGTCTCACACATTTGACAAGACAAATGAATCGGTCGTTAGAAGACCGTTTCATTTACTTTTTGACTGTATACTTTCTCATCTCTTGTAAATAATAATCTTTCATGCAAATATAAGATTTTTATTTTATTTTTTTTCCTTCCACTTGGGTTGACTGTGGGGACACAGTCAAAATCAAGTGTGGGGGGAGACTCATCTTCATTTTTATTTTCATGGTTTATTTTTACTTTAAAATCACAATTTTTTTTTATAAAAGTCCCAAAAAGAAATTTTCTTTTGATTTATTTTTAAAAGAAACACTATAAGATAAATATATGGTTTTGGTTTATTAAATTGAAATTTTTGGAAATTTATTTGTCTAAACAAAAATAAAAATGAAATTTGATTACAAATAATAATGGTTTAACTAGTATATAGGAAGATTCATACGTGTTAATTATGAAGTATATCCTAATTGAAAATCTTTGTTTTAAAAAGTGGTTGATTTAAAGTAAAGGACATAACATTTTTTTGTCTTCTAAGTTAAATGGTGCTAAGATGATTTTGCAAAACTCTCTCTCTTAAAAATAATAATAATAATAATAATAATAACATCCAAGTATTCACTCTCATTTAAAAGTCCTCACGGTTATGCATGGGTGAATTACTTGAAATCTTTGATTATGTGCTTTCATACTCATTTAAAAGTCCTCACGGTTATGCATGTATGGAACACATGTAAAAAAAACCACCTACGGTTGATAGGTGTATGCACGAAAGTGTGTGCACTCGCCATGCTCTGTACTCCCCTCACATAAGCCCGAAAGGCAGTGCATGGGTGGTATATCTGGCCTCAGTTTACCTGAGCTAGGTGTGTAATTTTTCTTGCAAATAATGAGAGAGCAAGCAATTGAAATCCTATCACTATTTTTACTTATTTGATTTGATTTGTTATTGAAAAGAAATGAAAATACCACTTTGCTAAACTTTGATAATCAACTAAGGATCCATTTTATAATTACACTTTGTTATCAACCGAAACAACAAATTAAACTATTGTCTATTTGTTATGATAACTTGATTTTTGTTGAAAATTTTGACGAGAAAATGACATAAATTTTCAAGATAATAGCCAAAACCTATATTTAACTTATTTGTGTCAATTTAAAAATAAATTCTTCATTTGTAAATATTTTCAAAAATTTGCATTCATCTCTTTGTAAATAAATCTGGCATTTTGTAAATATTTTCATCATGCATTTGGATTTTGTGGGTAGTATCCGCTGAAAACCCTCACGAGACAACACTCGTCCTACTGGGGACACCCAGAGGTTTAACGGCTTATTGCATACGCTCAATGCAATCGTGCTCCCTACGAAAACGGATTTACCTTAGTTTTAGTTATTCGAGGACGAATAAAAAGATAAGTGTGGGGGTATTTGATGTGCACGTAAATGTGCATATTTTTACCACCATATTTATTCTATTTAAATTAAATAAATGATCATATTGGGTATTTTAACTTGTTTAAACCAAATTCCAATTATTTTCAAATTGTCACATATTCATCTTCATATAGGGACAAAACTGTCTTTTTTGTGCATTTATTAATTTGTGAAAATTTAATTGAAAATTTCTATGTATTTTGTAGGAATTAAAATTCAAACACAAGTGGCTTCATGAAAATATATGTATGCACAAGGGTGAATAGAACAAATGAAGATGGAAATAATTCAAAGGCATGATAATGGAGGACCCCACCTACCCACCTTTCTTCATGTACAAATTAGAATCTAATCCACATGCTTATGGCCATTAAATCTTCATGCATACTTAATGGATGATTAGTGGAAGTTAATAGTTACTTGGTGACCACACTTCCTCCAAGGGCATTTTGGGTACTCCCCAAAAATATGCATTAGGGTTTCTAACTTGTATAAATACCCCTTATGTTTCATGTAGCCATCCTCCTCTTAGTTAGTTAGTTTTAGTTTAGAAAATAAAAGAAAGCTCTCTTTCTCTTTTCATGGCTACTGAGCCATTTCTTCTCTTATGTAATTCTTTTCTTTTATGCAATGTTAATTATTGTTTCTTTTTAATTACATGTTCATTTCCTTTTATGCAAGTAGTGTAGATTTTCCTTTATGCAATTAGAATAGTTGTCTTTTCCATTAGCTTTCATTTTCCTTTCTTTTTGCTTTCATGTTGCTTTCTACATTTGTTGATTTGATAACAAATATGAGAGCTTAATCCCTACAATTTAGGGGTAATGAAGCTCTCTAGTATGTAGATGCAACATTTTGATGTTTATACTCTCTTTTTGTGCTTTAATGGAAACACTTGAAGTGGTTTAATGATGTTGTTTAGCTTTGAATTTGATAGTCTATGTTGTTCATAACAAATAGGCTATGCTTAAACAAATATAACACAAATTGCCTCTTCATCTAAATATGATTATGGCGAAAAAGTGAATGTTGAAATTGAAATTTGATAGCCTATATTTCTAAACAATAGTTAATAGGCTATGCTTAAAATAGATTTTTATTTCAACTTTGTTGTCATATTTCATGAGAGTTAAATGTGTATTAGTGGTTGTGCTATAGTTTGATGGTTTATATTGAGCTAATTAATAGCACAAATATACCATACTTATGATAAGCACATCAACTAATTCACTAATGACAAGAAAAGAGAGATCATAACTTCATTTTGTTGATTTATATGGTCTAGAGAGTGGATTTATCTCTAAATTGTTCTTTTAACTCTCATATTTTTATCATTTTCTTTTGCTAGTTTTTGTTAGTTTCTTACATTTCTAGCTATTCACTCTCGACTTCGGTATAATTTGATTGAATAGAATTTTAAAATCATCAATTCCCTGTGGATCGACCTGTATTCGCCGCGTGCTACATTCGTACACCGTGCGCTTGCGGTTATTTTTATCTCTAAATTCGTTCGACGGTTTTCTAAACCGATAGAATTTCCGTCGACGAACATCAAGCTCATAGCATGTTTTAGGATTTTTACCATCATTAGGCTTCATATGAAGTTCGAGATGTTTACATAATTCTATTATATCACATATTGGATTCAGATCGCCTTTAATTTTCCCCTTAACATTCAAAATTGTATTAAATACATTATCAAACACATTTTTTTCATTGTGCATCACGCTATGTAGTTAATATCGAATAATATCGCTGATATATCGACGATATAACTCATTTCTCTCTTAAGCCGATGCTTTTTTAAAATGTCGCTCAAAATATCGTTATTGATATATCACCCGATATTTGTTGATATATCACTATGTTATTTAGCATAAATTACCCAATATTTTTTAAGAACATCGTTCATTATTGTATGTGTTAGAGAAAACATATTTGTAAAAAATATCTTCACATTCTCAATATTTGATTTTCATGTACGGTGAATTTCTTGACTATATAAGAAATCCCAATGCACTAATTTTGGATTTTAAACATACAGTTTTAGTCTTCTTCATTATTTTTTTAATAAAAACTCTATGTATTCCATAATTTTATATGTTTTACTTTCCATAAAAACTTTACCACTAAAAACGAGATCACGAAAGAGCTACTTCTCTTTTTAGTTGTTTTTGGTTAACCATTTCTAATTGGTAAGTTAGATTATGAAAAATAGATTTTATTAGTTGTTATCATGAGCCAAGAACTATAAATTAAAAAGTAGTAAAGTTATATATTTGACATATCAATATGGAATGAGGTAAAGTAGTAATTGACATCAAGTCAACATTGCTTATTCTATAAATCAAGTGAAAAAGAAAACGATGAAATTATCATTATGAAAGATTTAGGAAAGTAATATAGGTGGTTAATTGATGAAAGAAACAATGAATATAGTGTAAAATAAATAAAATAATAAAGATGTATAGTATAAGAATTTCTCAATTTTCATTAGCCTATATTAAGATTTATGTTTAATAGAATATCTCAATAAATGGATTGTAATTTGTAAACTTTATGCAATCACTCTTTGATAGTAATTTGGCATTATTCATCCAAATATTTGAAAACATCAACACAAGATTATAGCATATTATACTATTGTTTATAACATATTCTACTCAAATCTAATATTTCACCGATATAACCTGATATTATCACGATAATTTAAAGTATCGCATATGGGTAATTGACCGTTGCGTACCCTATACCAATATTAACTACTTAGGCATCACGTCAATATTATATCAAAGTAAGATATATTTCCAATAAGTTAACTTCTAAAATATACTTTTTTTACACCAACTATGATTATTTATTTACTTGGAATTTCAGTCTTTACTCCAGTTTCATGTATTTTTGGATATTCCTTTACAAGATCATATATTTCTGCACTTGGCGAAATCATTGGTAATTGTCTACTCTCTACTCTATTAGCTAAAAAATTTATCTCTTCTAAAAGTATGATTCATATGGAGAAAACAAGGATGGTAATCAGACCATGTGATTTTCCTTTCATTCGGTAATGAAAATGCTTGTGTTTCTTTCATGTAATGAGGACAAGCTAGACGACTAACCGTACTCCAAACGGAAAGCATTGCATAAGCCAAAAAGTGCCAATAGTCCATAAAAAAGATGCAAACATATGAAAATTATTTTTTTAGAAATATCGTATGTATCAACCACTTCATGCCGCAATGTTTTCAAGTCTTCAATCAATCACTGCAAATAAACATGATTCCTTATGTCGGATCATTAAGACCAAGGACGACAATAGTAAGAAACGTATATGGAGTTTTCACACATTCACGGAGGTAAAGTATAAGGTGCAACAGTAATAGACCAAGATAAATATTTACTACCAAAATGAAAGAATGGTGAAAATACATTCGTACATAAACTAAGTCTGACATTGCAGCTCTCCGAGGTAAACGCGAGATAAGTCTTATCAAAATGTATCCATGTTTCTTCATCAAATGGATGTGTTAAAGTTCCAACTTTCTGTGTTCACATACTATGCCTTGCATATGATATGCCATAGGGGAAGACACATATAACCTTTGAAGTCTATGAGCAATGAGTAAATAATGCACTTTCTTGTACGGAACTTCCTTTCCATCCTTTTTTCTTGGTTTGTATCTTTCCTCATTACATATTTTGCATTTCCTAAGGTTAACGTCATCTTTCCGATGCAACATGCAATCTTATATATATATATATATATATATTATATATATATATATATATATATATCTTTTGGTATGACAGATTGAAAGGGGACATAAGTTTTTTCACTTTATAATGACTATCTCACAACAGATTATTGGATGACATATATCATTTTGCAGCTTGTACAACTGCTGTAAATGCAGCTTTTGTAAAGTTGAATTTTGATTTCATAGTAATGTATTCGGCAGTAATTGATAATTTGGTTCCGCTTTTACAACAACCTACATCGACCTCTTAGCGGTATCCAATAAATCATAGATTCTTTTCGCTTGCATAATCGGTTCTTCTTCAACATTTACATCTTCATCGTCAACTTGAATAGTAGGAAACATTGATCGTGCTGTATTTTCGACCATATCTTTTGTTTGATTTGCCATGACATAATTGTTATTCACCTTTTCAACATTAAAGGATTGGGTGCAATAAGTTCTCCATGACGATATCAGAAATGAAAATTTGACACAAAACCAACTTGATACAAATGTACAATAATCATACCTAGTTTTCAATGCTTCAAATGTTTGCAGTTACTATAAGGGCAACGAATTTCTACGTTATTTATATTATTAGATTTAACGAATCTAATAAATTCATGTACACCATATAGAAATGCACCTTCACTGAACCTTCCATACCACTTTGGTCTTTATACATCCAATCACGGTCGAGAAAATAATTGAATATTTTTCCTAATATAAAATATATGTTAGAAATTTCGACATCACTTCACCTTCATAGTCTATATTCTTAGAATCTAACATAAAAATATAATATTAATTGATAGGAAAGTACGAATACATTTTCTCAATTTATCCTAATTCCTTTGATCTACTAACTTAGGCTTTGATACCAAATGTAACAACCTATACATTAATGGGCCTAATTTTCGATAAAAATTCGAAATCCAAGTTCATCAAAGCACGGATCGTTGGATTTGGTACCTGTAAATAATAATAAGCATTATCAGAGATTAATAGAGATCTAAACTCACAGTGGAAACAATAATAGGATAAGAATACTGATTATGACTATTACCTTTGAATAAATGGTATTTCCATGGATAGCAGATCATCACAACAACATCGAGCATGAGAGAAAATAAGACTTCTTCAACCACAAAGCACTCCAGCTCCAGTGACCTGTTCCTCTAAATTTATCCTATGGGTTGTAATAAGGGAGAGGGGGTCAGGATAACATTCTGGTGACTGGAAATATAAACCATCCATAACATAAATTTATACGATTGGTTTTCATTTTATTGTTATGTCCATTAAGGTTAGCAATTCTAATCTAGCCTTGCATTGTACACATGATTATTTACTTATTCCTTCCCAAGGTACAAAATGTTGATGAATTCTTATCAACACCCAATACTTCCAAACCCATTTTCCAGTTAATACTTCTAAATATGAAGCGGGCATCTATAATACTTTTAAAAGTGAAATATGTAGACTCTACCATTTAAAACCTCAATCAAGGTAGTCCCCATCATTTAAGACCTAAACCAAGGTAGACCCCGTTATTTATGACCTATTTCCAAGGTGATTCCTAATAATGTTGTCAACGGTCGGTGGGTCCTAGCTACAAAGACCTCTAACCACTATTTAAGGCTTCCGACATTTAATTCCAACTATTAATACGTCTACCACTGGTAAAATTGTAGCCATGTAATAGATAGTACCCAAACCGCTTAATACCTTTGAAAGGACTAGGTGGACTTCTAACTATTTAATACCTATATTCTAGGTATGTCCCATCACTTAATACATGTCCCCAAGCGGACTCCTCACTTGCACTATCGTCATTACGGCTTAGCAATATGAGAGACTGTACCCAAGCCACTTAATACCTTATTAATAAGGACTAGGCAGACTACTAACCATTTAACGCCCATTTATAGATGGGCCTTTGTCATTTAATATCTAACACCAAGATGGACTCCTTATTGGTACTATCTAGCTGAGATTGCTAGGAAATCTCTGGGTAACTTAGCACTTCTTTTATAGGAAAGAGACGGACCCTTGTCACTTAATAGCTCAAACCTGAAACGAACCCTTTTTGAGATATCCTCTATCACCCTTAATTATAAATATAAAATCTCATTAGGTTACTTCTTTCGGTAGGGAGGCGTACCCTAAAACCACTTAATACCTCAACACTAAAGTAAACTCTTCTAGAGACATCCTTATTTATTTAGAATCTCAGCAGGTTACTTAATACTTCCTTTTAGGAGAGAGGCAGACCCTATAGCAACTTAACACCTCAAACCAGAAGTGAACCCCTATGGAGATATCCCTCACTGCTCCTAGTTTCAAATTTGGACTATTTAATACTTTCAATTAAGAAAGCAGGCTCAACCTCTTACGTCTCCATGGATCCTAGGATTAGTGACATCTCACATCAGTAGTAAGTACATGTGACTACTGGTAGCCTCAAAGTAAAGGGGAATCTTCTATCGAGTGACCCTACTGACCTTGCCTTACTAACCTACTAAGTCCAATTAATCATCCTAGGTCTTTAATAATATTGTCTTAGGTAGACATTGGACTTAGTTTACTAATTTCCTTTTAATAAAATTTACCTTTAATGCTTATCTACCCGTAAATCCCTATTTATGCTCACAAACGTCAATTAATACATAAAATCCTAACCGATATTTCTTAAGACATTTATATATGATTACTAATTTTAAATTAGTAACCTATTATATCTATTCCATTTTACTAGTCCCTTTAATCCATTTAACATATCAAACTATTGCAACTCCAATATTTATTACCATTTATTTCTCATTTATTAGAGTTATAATCTTTTAAATTCTTTTCCCATTAATTAGTTATCCTAAATGCAAATATTACATATAAGCATCGTTATTAGCATTTATTTAGTTATTACAAGAGCAGTAAATTACATACAAATATCTATTTTTATCGAATATATTCTAGTTATGTATCTTCACTAGAATATTCTTTTCCATGTTCAGTTGTTGGAATCACATCTAAAACGATTATCCGCTATAATTTCCATAAATTAGTCCCAAAAAAAGGTTTAACTATAAAATATAAAAGATTACATCGTTTGAAGTTACAAGGAACAATTGCTCTTGTATGTCATTTGCTGGTCCTTTCTCGGTTTTTTACCCATTCTCTTAGGCCTCCGAACATGACATGGATCCCAATAGAGCGCATTGTTCCTCCTCCTATGGCACATTCCGTCCCTCCTGATGAGCCTTCAGTGCCTCATATTGTTCCTTCCCTCTCTGACCCTATTATGGTTTCATCTGATCCTCTTGATATGTCTAATCTTAGGTTTTCTACACTTGTTGTGTGGAATCCTGCTGAGATGGCTTGGTTACATGTGCATTCTGACATGAGATATGATCCGGATAGACATGATTTCCTTTCCTTGGTTAGTGATGATGATGGTGAATCTAGACGATTACATTACTCTATAGATGTTAGCGAACTTATTCTCATGGTGGATGGAGCATGTGGTAAGCAAAATAGATCTCTTCTCCTTGATGATGGCTGGGATAGGGGATATATATACAGTAGGGAACACCAGGGTTATGATTTGGATATTGTATCTCACTTTGTAGATTATTTTCATGTATTAGGCCCTTTTGGAAGTGGTTCTTCCTCCTAAGAGGAACTGACTTTTTCATAAGTCTTTTTTATAGCTGCAGAAGCACCTTTGGTTCTCACTTGTTCTATACTCTAAGTGGAATGGCCACTATAAAACCATATATAGTTGTTTCTGTCCATGTGCAGAGCACCTTTTCTTCATTTATATACAGTGGCATGACCCACTATTAAGTCAGCTGGCTTTGCAAAAAAGAAACTAGAAGGAACAATCATTCCTTTTTGTTACTGAAACAGATAGTGTAACTACAATGAATCCATGCTTTATACATCCCTTTCTTTTTTTTATTTGCATATATTCCTTGCTATGTCAAACGTTGTATTTTTCCAAAAAGGGAAAGAAATCAAACTAATTTACAAATATTTAACGGATTTAAATTCCAACTATTCCAAACATAGAAAGATTTACATTCCAACAAGATTAGGTCAATTATACAAATTCATAATATTATTATACAACCTATTTTAGATCTGGAATAAATTTCATTCAAAATAATATTCTAAATTCATACTTTTGGGAGTGATTTCCAAATCAAGATGTTAATAATTCTAAATTGGTTCATAAATAAGAATATGTGGGCGATATTTATTATATTCAGATTATATTTAGTTTGTTGCCCACAACTCATATACAATTATCTAGTTAGACATAATAATCAAATAAACACCAACGGGATAATTTTCATATTATAACAATCTATAAAATTTCCCACATAACTTTTAATAGCGATCCAAATCTCCAGATCTGAAGTAGAACCTTTGTTCATCTCCAAATCCTTTTTAATCCAAGAAATATGTATAAAAGGGTGTACACACACATCAGAATTACAGATCTGAGAATAGATGTGGGATTGAGAGAGAAAATAGATACAAATATATAAATTACCTCAAATACACGTATAGTTGATTCTCTTCTTTTCTCCTTTTAAGTGGATTTCTATTCTGCTCCAATTTATATGAACATGGTTATAAATAGCTTATTTTTATAATTTAGAAAGAAAGCGGAGAATAAAAAATGGTAGAGCTTTGCTACTGCCTCCCGAAAAATATGAGAAGAAAAGGGAGATTTGGGCCTGAGCTTATAGGCGCTAGCATCAACCTCAACCGTTAGATCAAAATATTAATCTAGACCGTACAAGGCCTAGGTTTATTGGAGCCGCAACTCCTGAAGAGGTTGACCGCTCCAATATACGGGTTGACTTGTGTTTGCACCAAAATTGGTCACAAACCCCAAATACTGTGAAAGCGCCAGTGAATGAACACAAACCAATGATATTCAAGCACAAATATCAGATCTCAGCAAATATCAAACAGCAATTCAAAAATAATGATCAGAGACACAAGTTTTATAGTGGTTCAACTATCTTCGGCCTATGTCCACTCCAAAGTTTTATCCTTTTATTGATTATACTTGATGATTACAGATGATTACAGCAGCAAATATGAAGAATTTCCAGTACAACAGCAGTATTGAAACGTAGAAATGAATCCGACTGAGTCTGGAGGTTGAAAGGCCAAAGATCCCGAAGATCCCCTTTTCTGAATGCACAAGGGGATCTATTTATAGATGTAGGAGGCTGATATTTTTCCTAAATTTAGGGAGACTACTTCTGGCACGTGAGGGGGCCCACATGCCCGGCCTCAGGAAATTTGGGCCCACTTTGGGATCGATTCGAACTCCATTCGAATCGATTAAGAAATTATCTAATCGAGATGAAATTTGGTATGGACATTCTTCAACATGTGTGTAAGCTCCTATAAAAATTTCATTGCATTTGGATCAGTGGATCTTGAGTTATGATCGATTCGAGTTTGGGTTGTCCGCTGGCTTGTCGTCTTCGAATCCATTGCTTCGAATCCATCTTGTTCGACTCCATCCAAAGCACGTGCGCATCGATGACGTGTCGTGAAATCTCTGGGTCAATCCACCTTTGTCGCCGTGTTGAACGTTTCTTTCCTTGAACTGCGCATACTTCACGTGCTTAATCATGCTTTGCACCTTAGTTCGTATCCACTCTGTTCGTATCGCTCTGTCCATTTCCTTCGTATCGGTCGTTTCGAATAGATACGAACATTGTCCCTAAGTCCTTCGAATCCATGAAGCCGACTCCCTGCGTATCCTTCTCGAACGCCCTCCTCGTATCGATAGGTACGAATCCAGAATCCCAAAACTGCTACTTCCTTTTCGTATCGATCCAACGCTGATCGATACGAAGGACTTCTGCGTAGCCGTCCCATTATTCCACAACGACGCGAAGTGCATCGCTTCGAATTAAATTCCTACATTTCCTCCTGATCGATACGAACTGTGTCGATACGAACCAACCCCTATATACCTATGGATACGAAGGAGACCTATGTTGTCATCGAGTCGAAGTTCACCTAACCTTCTCTTCCGATTGATACGAAATAACCGAGTCTTGTCCATGCCGATCGATACGAAGTGTATCGATTCGAAGTCCTCACTTCCTGATCGATACGAAGTGTATCGATTCGAACCATCCTTGCGTGCCGATGGATATGAACAACATATTCCTCCTACCTTGCATCGATCACATGTCCTTCATACGAACTCCGATTAACCTGAAATTTGAAACATAGCCTTTCCTAGTCCTTATCATCATCTCCAATCAATTTCGTCCCGATCGGGGCTCAACCAACTCTTGACGTCATCGATTGTAGTCTTGTTTCCAATCGATCTCCGATCACGATATCCATCATTCCTTCCCTATTTGTTGATATTCCAGTTTTGGCCAAAAAGTGGGATAGCACTTTGCCCCCCAAAATATGCCTTTTGATAAGAAGGCGTGTTTTGAATAGTCCCGATTCTAGTATCCAAAGTCCATAGCCATATCGCTAGAGTATGCCATCCTTGACTGCTCTGAGTCGATGCCCAATTCCAAATCCAATAACCAAAGCCTTAGCCAATCCCATATCCATCCGAACTCGACAACCGAGTCCTAATCCATCCTTGTCCAATAGCCAATAATCGAATCCAGGACCTCTCCGGGTCGATATGCAATCCATAACCTCTCCGGGCTCTTGCCAAGCGCAATCCTCACCTGACGACCGTGGTCCAGTGTCCCTGGACATTTGTACTAAGCCATGGCTTAAGTCCTAAGCCGAATCCTGGTCTCTCCGGACCCTTGTTGAGCATAGTCCATACTCAACGACCTGAAACAATAACTGATAATATGGGGCCTAAGTCCTAGGCCGAATCCTGGTCACTCCGGACCCTTGTTGAGCATAGTCCATACTCAACGACCTGAAACAATAATTGATAATATGGGGCCTAAGTCCTAGGCCGAATCCTGGTCACTCCGGACCCTTGCCGAGCATAGTCCATACTCGACGACCTGAATGAGTCAATTTACCACGTTCGGGCAAAGTGACTCACCCCTTGCCAGGAATAATCCATACCCGACGACCGTTTATCAAAAACCAGATAAAAATCCAATCAAAATCCAATCCAAAATCCAAATCAAAACCAGAAAATCGAAAATCCAAACCAGCATCCAAAACCGAAAACAATCGTCCAAAGGAAAATCCAAATCAAAAGGCAAGCAAAACCAGGAGCTCAATCCAAACTCCAAAACCTAATCCAAAAAGAAAAGCAGTGTCCAATCCAAAAGCAAAAGATAAATTTCGCAAACTATAGCATCGCGGTTTATCATCATTCAGAGCATGCCTAGGGGCTATCTCCGTCCCCATACATGTGTAAATGACTTGGCCGTTTGCCAGTAGCTTGTTACTTATTTCATATTATCCTGGTCAATGGATAATCAATCGACCGTCATTCCTGGGCCTCACATCGTCATGGTGTGAGGTAGTTGGTGGCTGCTCCTGTTCCACCGCTGCATTCCGAGTTCCGACATATTATCGCAACTATCCATTCCTTACATGCACCTCAATTATGTCCTTTAAGTGCCTGCAGCTGTTGGTATCATGTCCATCCAAATCATGGAAGAGACAGTGCCTTCCTGATGCCCTCTCTCGTTCAGAAGGCTCTCTCCTAGCTGGCCTTCGGTAGGGAAGGCGATTCCGAGTATCCAGGTATATCCGCTCCAACGTCTCGTTCAATCCTGTGTATGTGGAAAACTTTGGATCCTTCCATCGCTTCCTAGCGTTTCCAGAATCATCGTCCAACTTCCTTTTTCCTTTATCTTTATCCAAACCTTTGCTGGATGGTCCTCCACCCTCAGTTGCATTAACCTTTTTCAACTCTAAATCCATACTCGCATCTTCTTGCCGAAGGAACCTCTCTGCCTCGTGAAAGAATTCCTCGAGATCTTGTGGGGGATCTTGTATCAGAGATACCTTGAAATCCGAATCCTCCCTGACTCCTGATACTGCCGCCATTAAAACCATCGATGGATCAGGCCGATCCACCGAAGCTACTGCCGCACTGAATCGAGTTAGAAAAGCTCTAAGCGGTTCATCCATCCTTTGTTTTACCGATGTCAGTGTCATCACGTTCTTCGGTTTCTTGACATGAACCCGAAACTGTCCCAAAAACCTTTCCACCAATTCCCCTAAGTCCTGATATATCCTTCTCCCAGCTGCCTAAACCACATTGCAGCTAAGTCTGTCAAGTACAAAGGAAAGCATCGTGCCATTACTTCCTGCGATGCCCCCAGCACCACCATGTGTCTGGTGTATCTCATCAAGTGATCAGTTGGGTCTGCCTTACCATCATACACATCCATGCTAGGTAGCTTGAACTTAGGTGGATTCTGATCCATCCTTATTTCCCGAGCATACGGACTCCTATTCACTCCTTCCAAGTCTCTGTTGGTCAAACCACCTCATACAGTTTTCCTGATTATCTCTACTAATCCAGTATTGTCTGTTAGGGGTTGCCCCCCATGCCCTCGAGGGAACTCTGGCTTATATTCCTCATGTGGCTCAGCAACGTTGGCCCTAACCTGTTGAACTCCTTCCAAAGGTCCTCCTGTGTTGGATCCTGCGGGCCTGCCCCCAAGCCCTTGTTGATTGCCTTCTGGCTCTATATCCCGTTCTCCATTGGGTTCCACAACCCTAGTTCCTTGTCCTGCATCCACAGCCGCTGTAGCTGTTCCTAAGTTCTGCATCCCTACAGCTCTCATTTGCTCAAAGAAAGTCTGCATCATTTCCTGTTGGCTCTTCAACAATCTCTCTTGCAAAGAATTTGCAATAGCTTCCATTTCATCCCAGGTTATGTAGATCGAAGCCTGTCCTTCCCCAGCTCCGGAGGATGCTTGTTGACTTCCTTCCTGTTGGCTTCTCTCAGCCCTTTGCCTTCTACTATTTTTCCTAGTCATTGCTTTCAAGTCAAAACTCCTCAAACTCTTCAAATCTGAACTTCAAATCCGATGTAGCGGGTGCTGGTCCCTCTCAATGAAAGCACCAAAGTGTTTGCGCCAAAATTGGTCATGAACCCCAAATACCGTGAAAGCACCAGTGTTTGAACACAAACCAATGATATTCAAGCACAAATATCAGATCTCAGCAAATATCAAACAGCAATTCAAAAATAATGATCAAAGACACAAGTTTTATAGTGGTTCGGCTATCTCCGGCCTACGTCCACTCCAAAGTTTTATCCTTTTATTGATTATCCTTGATGATTACAGATGATTACAGCAGTAAATATGAAGAATTTCCAGTACAACAATAGTATGAAACGTAGAAACGAATCCGGCAGAGTCTGGAGGTTGAAAGGCCAAAGATCCCGAAGATCCCCTTTTCTGAATGACCAGCGGCTCTATTTATATATGTAGGAGGCTGATATTTCGCCTAAATTTAGGGAGACTACTTCTGGCACGTGAGGGGGCCCACATGCCCGACCTCAGGAAATTTGGGCCCACTTTGGGATCGATTCGAACTCCATTCGAATCGATCAAGAAATTATCCAATCGAGATGAAATATGGTGTGCACATTCTTCAACATGTGTGTAAGCTCCTGTAAAAATTTCGTTGCATTCGGATCAGTGGATCTTGAGTTATGATCGATTCAAGTTTGGATTGTCCGCTGGCTTGTTGTCTTCGAATCCATTGCTTCGAATCCATCTTGTTCGACTCCATCCAAAGCACGTGCGCATCGATGACGTGTCGCAAAATCTCAGGGTCAATCCACCTTTGTCGCCGTGTTGAACGTTTCTTTCCTTGAACTGCGCATACTTCACGTGCTTAATCATGCTTTGCACCTTAGTTCGTATCCATTCTGTTCATATCGCTCTGTCCACTTCCTTTGCATCGATCGTTTCGAATAGATACGAACATTGTCCCTAAGTCCTTCGAATCCATGAAGCCGACTCCCTGCGTATCCATCTCGAACGTCCTCCCCGTATCGATAGGTATGAATCCAGAATCCCAAAACTGCTACTTCCTTTTCGTATCGATCCAACGCTGATCGATACGAAGGACTTCTGCGCAGCCATCCTATTATTCCACAACGACGCGAAGTGCATCGATTCGAAGTAAATTCCTACATTTCCTCTTGATCGATACGAACTGTGTCGATACGAACCAACCCCTGTACACCTATGGATCCGAAGGAGACCTATGTTGTCATCGAGTCGAAGTTCACCTAACCTTCTCTTCCGATTGATACGAAATAACCGAGTCTTGTCCATGCCGATCGATACGAATGTATCGATTCGAAGTCCTCACTTCCTGATCGATACGAAGTGTATCGATTCGAACCATCCTTGCATGCCGATGGATACGAACAGCATGTTCTTCCTACCTTTCATCGATCACATCTCCTTCATACGAACTCTGATTAACATGAAATTTGAAACATAGCCTTTCCTAGTCCTTATCATCATCTCCAATCAATTTCGTCCCGATCGAGGCTCAACCAAATCTTGACGTCATCGATTGTAGTCTTGTTTCCAATCGATCTCCGATCTCGATATCCATCATTCCTTCCCTATTTGTTGATATTCCAGTTTTGGCCAAAAAGTGGGATAACAACTTGTGGGCCCCCGCTAATTAATTGAAAACATTAACTTTTCTTATTTATTTATTTTCTGCCCTAATTCGTTTTTACCCCGTAATTTCTTCGTTTGGGCTCTGATCGCAAAACTCCAGATATGAAAGTTACTTAGAATTTCACCACGAACGTAGTGGTGCAAGTTTCATGGTCAAATTCCATCTTTGGACAAATTTCATTTTTGGAGCCTAATTAACTAACTAACTAAATAAATAATACCAAATTATGAGGTGTTACATTCTTCCATTCTTAAAAAAATTTCATCCTTAAAATTTCACCAATGATTAAGTCATGATTTTGGCTTCTAGTTATCCCAAACTACATAACCAATGACTGTACAAGCAAGTTTGCAACCAAATGTGCAAAAGTGCATAGTGTATTACCGCATCACTACACAGAAAATGTGTATGTAGAATGATTCTAAATCGAATCATCCTATATGAGTGCATTTCTTTTGAAAATGTTTTGGAAAACATGATGCAAACAACCGACATATATACTGACAGTTCTATACATATGCAGCATTTTGAAAAATATTTTCACCCAAAACCCCCATACTCCTATGAGTAGAAGTATGAAGCAACCAAATTTTCATCCAGTTTCTACCATCCAATAATCTAGCACATCCAAAAATTGTTTTCTAAACTTTACTCCTATGCCCAAAAAAGAAATTTGGAGGGTGAATTTATCATTCTTACCACTCTATAATCTTCATATTCCCGTAGTACAATGCAAATTTCCTCGCTGCCTCAGATTTACTCTAAATTTTCTATGCACAAAATGCATGAGGTGGCTTATTTTTAAGCTCTAAAATGGAATTAAATCTAAAAATAGAATCACGCACGTTGTCGATAAGGTATGGAAATAGAAATTTCAAGGCTAAAATAGCTTTTCCCTTGTTATCGCTTACATTTATCGCATCATCGACCCTAATGCTTCGCTAAATCCGCAAATTCTACTCTATATGCTTCCCTATGTTTAACCTGTGGCTTTCAAAATTAAATATTTCACAAAAATCTTTCTCACTTTTGAAATTTGTAAGTCTTTTGAAAAATAAAATCCTAAACTTTTAGATGCACATTTTTCCTTGAATAAAATTTTAAACAAAAACTCTAAAGATAATTAAGAGTTAAAAATAACTAAAACATAAAACATTTTTTTTTCAAAAGGAAACTTTTCAAATCAAGGGGGAACTTTTCAAAATATTTTTCTTATCAAAAATTTCAATAAATCAAGTCACCCTTCAACGTAATCGAAAGTCAGTTATGCGCTTAACGCATAAACCAAATTTCAAAATTCTACAACTAACCTTTACCCAAAAACTTGGCATTTTATTTGAAAATGCCATCACGTCTATTATTCAAAAAAATTAGCTTTTAAGGAATATGAGCAATGACATACGATATCAAAATAATTTTTATCATATCCTTCGCTAAAATTTCCATCCATCCTAAAATTCCAGTCTAATATAGTATTTACCATTAGTGAGAATCCCATGTTTATACTGTTTCTTTACTATGCAGATATAGGAGCAGTTCGCATTTACAGAAACAATAACACATTCAATAAATAGTAAAACATAATATTATGTGTGCTTTTTACAAGATATAACTAATAGTTATAGCCCAAATAACGTTAAAAAAGGAATAAATGCTGGAACGAAAAAGACAACATGGTCATAACTCCTAAAATAATGCCTGCAGACTACGAGACGCCTTATGTAACAACCCTGGCATAGGTGATTGCCTATGATATTGAATTATAACGATAGTTATAATTTAATATTGAGAATAAAATGAAATAGAGAGGATAAATTTGTTTTGAATTGTTTATTTCAAATAAACAATGTGTTTGAAGTGGAGATTGACCTTGGAATTTAATTAAATGGGGTTTTGGGTAATAAATTGGAAATATTGGAATCTTTGGTAAGTTGAGTTAATAAATTAACCAAGCGATGTATTTCAACATTTAATTGTTGAAATAAAAAATAAATAAATGGAAATAAAGTTTAAAAACTTTATCTTAAGAGTTTGGTGTGAAAATGATCAATTATTGGATTTTAATCGAGTCAATGTAATAATATTGGTAATTATTACCAATATTAGCCTTTTATTGAATATAAAAGGATAAATATGTAGTAATTATGTATTTATTGATATAAAAGAGTGAAGTATGGTTTAAAAGTATTATTTTGATGATTAAAAAGAGTTAAAATGATTTGTGGTAATTTATTGACAAGAAAACAATTTCTGTGTAATTAAAAATGGTGCTTTTATAATGAAAAGGTGTAAATTGTGTTTTTTGATAAAAATAAGGTTTTATTGGTAAAAATTACCTTTTATAGTTGAAATAAAATTTATTTTGTTAAGGTAACAATTTTATTCACACACATTTGTTGTATAAATTTTTATTTGGTTTTAAAATGTGGAAATGTATGCATATATTGATAAAATGAGTTAAAAGTGTACATTCCTTGGTAATTTGCTAAGTGTTTTTACACTTGGGCTTTGTAGGGTTAGGAATGGAATCCAAAGCCCATTCACTAGAGTTATCTAGTGAGAAAATTGTTCTATACGCAATTATTCTCCTTCTTTCTCAAACTAAGTCAATTACAACAAAACGACAAAAGGAAAAAAATGGCAGCCTCCCTGTAAATTCAATTTCCATTCTAATTTGTTGCAAATTCTAAGATAAAATCAACCAAACAAAGATCAGAAAAGGTAATCACTACCGATACTAAATTAATTTCATCAAAATCTTGAATTTGAGATGAAAACTGTTTGTAACTTTTTCTATTCTTCTGCATATCTTCTTCTAGCTATTATAGGTTGTTGAAGGTCATTTCTCCACCAAAAGCTTCCAACTTTCTTTTGAAATTGCCCAAATTCTTGCTAATTTGTTGAGGTGTGTACAACACTCACAATTGCCAACTAAAACTAGTGCTATTGCTAAGATATCTGCTCTGTAAAAGCTTCTGTATATATTCATATTCTCTGTTGTTGATTTTTCCTGTTTCTTGTTTCTGTTTGCCACTTTGAGTGGCCACATCTCTTTAATTTTCAGTCGAATTACTGTCGGATCTTTTTAGTATTGTAGCTTAGTTGTCAAACTCTTTACATGTCAAACGCTGCAGAAATTGATCATTTGCTATGTTGATTTGCTATTGGAACTTGAGTTCGAAGCAAGAATTTTTCTATAGCCTGGGTCGACCTGGCCTTTGGGCTGGGTCGACACCCTAGCTGGCCCAGGTACGTGTGTTCGTGGCCCTTTTTCCTGTGTCTTCTGCAGCTTTTGTTGCTTTGTGCTATGGTTTTTGGTATTATTTCCATGTAATTTTTGAGATGTTTTTGATGATGATTATAGGCTATGATATCCATCAATGGATTAGCCAAGATTTGGAAGATTTGAAAATTTGAAAATTTTATTTAAATTTGAATTTAATTCGATTATCGATTTGGAGTAATTCCTTCGTTTTTCTCGATTTTCAAGCACTGTTCCTTTCAAATAAATTTTGAGAAAATTTCTAAATAATTTGGCTTTTGAAATCATTATTATGAAATATTTTTTAAATTATTATTAAATTATTTCAAAGTATTTAAAAATATTTTTTTCCTATAATAAGGAGAAATTTCACTAAATTGCTTCCAAAATGGTTTCGGAAAAATTATTTTTAAATCCCGATTTCTCTAGAAAATTATTTTATTTACAATATACTTTATTTTTATACTTTTTAGAAATATGAGAAAGGGAATTAAATGATTTAGTATAACACGTGGTAATGGACACGTGAGTTTACTTTTTCGGTTAACTCCGGACTTGTACGATCGAAATCTCTTGAGTATGATGTCTTGTGTTGATTACTGAGGTTTATAATTCCTACTATAGGAATTGTATGAATTAGCCAATACTTAGTGAGTTTCGAGATCTCCTATTATAGGAGTAATAATCGAGTGAGAACCACTTTTATATGTTGTTTTACTCGCTGATGAGGCCAGATGAGTCCTGAGATGAGATTCCCCTTTTTGGGAATTATAGTTTATGAGAAACCACTATGAGATTTATTTGCACTTTCCGATGAGACGAGGCATGATATATGAGTATTCTGAGATTTCTAAGATTTGAGATCTTATTTTTATGATGTGGAGTTAGCTATCGGTTAGTAAACCGTTTAGTGCGAGCATGTAGTATGGGATGCACATTAACACTGTTCGGGTTCCTTTTCGAGAGTTTATGATACATCCATAAGTATGTCAGTGCTATAGACCTTTAGACCATCTGAGTAAGTGATATCGATCACCACGAGTTATGTGGCTTCAGTCACTTTGAGTATGACCTTCGGGTCCACGAGTTTGGTAAAATTTTTAATAGCACTGGACAAGAGTTTAGCATGTGCAGCATTGCTTCGGCTTTGCAATCGAGGATCTGTCCAATCTGGGTTTTTGAGATTTTTTGAGTTTATACAATTTTACCATTTTGATATTTTGTTGCATCGATAGCCTAGGGCTACATGAGATGTCATATAGGGTGACTTCGTTTTTATGAGATTTAAACTCTATTTTGAGTTCTATGTGATTCATATTGGAAATTTTGATAAGTTTCCCTTATAGCTTCGAATGGTTACTTGCATTTTTATTGAATGCCTTTGTATTTGGGATATTATGTTGAACTAAACCTATTCATGCGACAACCCTTAATGAATTTATTCCATGGCATTTCATTTAAGTGATACTTGTATATCGTTCCTTTATAACTAAAGGAAGAGTTCCCTTGCACTTATATTCCCTTTATCCTGTATTAATATCAAGTTCTAGTTAGCATGACCCGTGTATTTATTACTCGAGTCAGACCGAGTTGCAGGTTAGGTAGTTGACTCTTAGCTTGCTTCCTTTTTAGACCTACTTATCTTATGGACCTTTGCTAGTTTTTTTGGGTTTCTCCATCGCTTTGGATATGGCTAGTTTTTGAATTGTAGTCTTTTAGGTTGGGAACTATATGATGTATATTCTTTTGTATGATGTATGTATGTATATATTGTGGTTGAATAACATTTGTGATGGGTTGTATTACATTTGATGCGTATATATATTCTGTGTTTCTATTCTGTGATTGTTGTAGTTATTGTATTTTGTTTCTGAACTGATCCTGTAGCCACCAAAACAGTGTATTAGATAGGAATTAAGTATGTTGAACACTAAATAAAAAAAGAGCACCAAATCGACATACTTAGCTCTTACCTAATGCAAGACTATGATAGTTACCCTTAACCAGCCTTATTCTCCGCATTAGCAGGCAGAATTACCATGCAATCCTTTGTTAATGTGGGTCTTGGGGTGGGGAGTCACAGCTTGGTATCAAAGCAGTATTTAGAACAAAATGTGATAAATATAGAAGATTATACACGATTATCATACATCAAGTATAATACACTAGTAAACATCATCCCTAAATCATAACCAAACTTGACCTTGTCCTTAACCTTTTGATTCCGTTGGGGGATAAATAGAACGGAATATGTCTAGGAATGTTAATTTTAATTCCGTAGTATTCCTTAATTACTGCATTTGAATTGCTAATATATACCCCTATGAATAATCATATCTTATCTTAACTTTCATCTTTAGCTGGAAGAGGATGAGGTCACACTTCAGAGACGGGACCGTCCAGTGGTTCTCGTCCCTAAGGGGTTTATATGTCGATTGATCAGATTCTTGAGCTTCTTAGGAGCACTCAGCCTCCTGCACCAGGTCACTCTTCTCCTCCGCGCAAATCCGCATTTTCGTGTATGTATAGAGACTTCACTCACCTCGAAGGCAAGCCGTTTAAAGGCTCTGAGTCAATTTTAGAGGTTCACGCTAGGCTCCATACTTGCGAGCGCAGCTTCACTCGCTTGGAGATATCTGATCATCATCGAGTTCTTGTGGCATCGGGTGTACTATAAGAATGGGCTTTAGAATGGTATGATCTTCTTATAGCAGAGACAGATGAATCCACCCTCTCGTGGCAGCATTTCCAAGATAGATTTGAGCTTAAGTTTGTACCAGAGTCCGAGAAGGCATTCCTCGCCCCCCGCTTCCTTGTGTTGAAGCAGGGCAAGTCATCCGCATCAGATTATGTTTCATCTTTTGAGTCTCTATCTAAGTATGGACTTGAGTTCATTAGCACCCCATACAAGAAGAATCTTAAGTTCGTATTTGGACTTAAGAAGTATTTAAAGAAGTTGCTCATGCTTCAACTTAAGCTCTCATTCGAGGAGCTTGTGGATTTGGCGCTTCACCTCGAAGTTTTCAAAAAGAAAAGGATAGTAGCGATGAGGCGGAGGTTCGAAAGAACCCACATAAGAAGAAATTCCCTTTTTAGAATCCAAGTCCTTTCCTTCTTGAAGCAAGGAAATTCTAGTTCTAGTTCTTTTGCAGCACCTCCTTCAGCCAAAGTCTTAGCTTGCTTCAAGTGTGATTCTTGAGATCATCTAGCTCGAGAGTGTCCTAATCCTTGCAAGTGTCTTTATTGCAAGCAAGAAGGACACATAATTTCTACTTGCCTTAAGAAGAAGAAGGATGCTCGTTTTGGCAATCTGAATGTGGAAAAGGCCTCTGGTAGTGCATCTCAGTCCCATGGTATATCTCCTACCATTCTTGAGGGTTCTTTATTGTTCCATGATCAATCTATTAGAGTGCTCTTTAATGCGGGCTTATCGCATTCATTATGTCGAAGGAACTCGTTGATGCCTTGCAGTTGGATGTTTCCTGTTTGATTACTTCTTTGAGGATTGCGAATCCTATCAGGGCATCCGCAAACCTGAGTATGCTTTGCGAAGATGTTGAGATTCTTATTTGTGGCTTTTCTTTCCCTACGAATCTGCACGTTATTCCTTGTCTTGGATTCGATACGATATTGGGTATGGACTGGCTACTTCGATACAATGCCAGGATTGTATGCTTAGAGAGAGTCTTATATCTTCGAGATCCCGGCTCTCCCACTCAGTTGTCCCTTATTCTGCGAGATATCGATCGTGATTCCGTAACTTCCCTATTTTCTCTTCAATTCAAGACAATGATGATGATGTGGCTCGGATTCCTGTTGTTCGTGACTTTCCAAATTTATTTGAGCCTGTTTCGAGATTACCACCCAAGCGGGCTATTAAGTTCCACATCAACCTTATTCCAGGTGCGCGACCTGTTAGTCGTCCTCCCACGAGGATGTCTACCAAAGAGAATGAGGAACTCAAGAAGCAACTCCTTGAGCTTGAGGCCAAGCACTTTATTCGATCTAGTTCTTTACTATGGGGAGCCGTGGTGGTATTCGTGAGGAAGTTCGATTGGACTCTTCGGCTATGCGCCGACTATCGCAAGCTTAATGAGTTAACCATCAAGAATCGCTATCCATTGCCTAAGATCGATGATATGTTCGACCAGTTGAGTGGCACTAAGGTCTTCTCTCAGCTTGACCATGCAACGAGATTTCATTAGCTCCGAGCTGCGGAAGATAGCATTCCACTTACAACTTTCCGCACTCGCTATGGTTCATATGAGTGGTTCGTCATGCCGTTTAGTTTGACGAATGCCCCTTCTTACTTCGTTGACCTTATGACTCGAGTATTCTGGGAATATCTCGGTAAGTTTGTTCTTGTTTTCATCGATGACATTCTTGTGTATTCTAAGTCTGAAACTGATCATGCCCGATATCTTAGAATTGTTTTAAGTACTCTTCGATAACATCAACTCAAAGAAAAACTTTCTAAGTGTTATTTCTGGGAAAAGCAAGTTAAGTTCTTAGGCCATGTTGTTTCTTCTGAAGGCATTTCGGTTGATCCTTCAAAGATCGAAGCCATCCATAATTGGAAGAGGTCTGAGAATGTTCATGAGATTCGCAGCTTTTTGGGTTTGGCAGGTCATTACCATCGCTTCATCAAAGAATTTTCCTAGCTTCCATTAACTAGCCTTACGAAGAAAGGCGTTCGCTATTTATGGTCAGATAAGCTTGAGGCTTCCTTTCAGAAATTGAAGGAGCTTCTCGCTGATGCTCATGTTCTTGTGGTTCTCGAAGAGAATCAGGATCTTATTGTCTATACCGATGCCAGTTATAGTGGCCTCAATGATGTTCTTATGCAGAAGGATAGGGTAGTTTCCTACGCTTCAAGGTAATTACGTCCGAACAAGGTTTGGTACGCTACCCATAATTTAGAGCTTGCCTCCACTGTCTTTGCTTTAAAGACATGGCGTCATTATTTGTTGGGAGAGCACTTTACTCTTTTCATCGATCATAAGTCTTCAAATACTTATTCACCCAGAAAGAGCTCAACATACGGCAGCAGCGTTGGTTGAGTTTCTAGCTTCATATGATTTCGACATTCAGTATACCCCTAGCAAGGGGAATCAAGTGGTTGATGCTTTGAGTCACAAGCATTCAACTAATGTATCTATGATGATTGCAGAGTGGAAAGTTCTTGAGACTCTTTCCATGTGCGATATTCATGATCATGCTTCCACTTCAGATTCACCTATCCTATTGTATAGTATGGAATCTCATCCTACTCTTCTTGATCGGACTGTTAAGGCACAGTGGCAAGATTTCGATATATCCACTCCTATTCAAAAGTGTAAGTCTAAATCCCACGATGATATTGAGATGAGGGTTTCAGCATCGATATTCATGGGTGTCTTCGAAAGAAGAACCGTCTGGTCATGCCTTCTATTCCTGAACTTAGGCGGGACATTCTAGCTGAATGTCACCATTATAATTATACTATCCATCTAGGCAGCAGCAAGATGTATGCTGATATGCGTCGTCTCTATTACTGGGAAGGCATGAAGTGAGTTATTGCAAGTTATGTAAGCAATTGCATGACTTATCAGCTTATTAAGGTCGAGCATCAAATGTCTAGTGTTCTTCTTCAACCTTTAGAGGTTCCACTGTGGATATGGGACCAAATTTCTATGGATTTTATCGATGGCTTACCTTGTTCGAGGTCAGGCCATACCAGTATTTAGGTTGATGTGGACCATCTCACCAAGTCCGTGCATTTCATTCCTATTAAATCTAATAGGATGACATCTCTTTTATCGAAGCTTTCTATTAAGGAATCATGTGATTGCACGGTGTGCCTTCAACTATTGTATGTGATCATGATCTCCTTTTCACGGGTCACTTTTGGCGGAGTCTTCAACAAGCTTTGGGAACAAAGCTTAAACTTAGCACAACTTATCACCCATAGTCCGATGGACAGACTGAACGGGTGAATCATATATTGGAAGATTTGCTTCGTGCTTGTACCTTGGAATTTGGTGGTAGTTGGAAGGATCATCTTCCTCTAGTTGAGTTTGCTTATAATAATAGCTGCCAAACTTCTATTTGCATGCTCTTTTCGTAGCCTTATACGGAACGCCGTGTCGTTCTCCATCATGTTGGCTCGAATCAAGAGAAAAACTTATTCTTAGCCTCGAGTTTAGTCGAGAATTATTTGAGAAAATCTATATAATTCGAGAGAGAATGAAAGAGACTCAGAGTCAACAGAAATCCTACGCGGACAACGTAGGAGGCCTCTTGAATTCTCAGTGGGTGATCCTGTTTGTATCCGAGCTTCTCCTCTAAAGGGAGTGGTACGCTTCAGCCAAATAGGGAAATTGGCACCACACTATATTAGGCCATTTCCTATTACAGAGCATATTGTTCCTGTTGCATATCGTGTAGCACTTCCCAAGCAGTTTTTTGGAGTTCATAGTGTATTTCATATCTCGAAGTTGAGGAAGTGTCTACGAGATTCAGATTATGTGCTTGAATCTCGTGCTTTAGAGAAGTTGGAGGTTTCTCCTTATCTATCTTGTTGCAACATCCCATGAGAGTTCTTGCTTCAGAGGCTAGACGTCTTCGAAACAAGAGTGTTCCACTCGTGAAGATTCAATGGTCCGATAATCCCAATGACTGCACTTGGGAAACCAGAGAATTCATCGAGCAATCGTATCCTGGATTCTTATCTTCTCTCGACGAAGCTAAGAATTTTTCCATTTTAATCTATCTAAGTTTTCTTTGTTTGATGAAATAAAGTGTGTTGAATATAGATTTCCTCTAGAAATTGCGAGGAAGCAATTTTTATAAGAGGGGAGGTCTGTAACAACCTTAGTATTGTTTATTACCTATGATATTAAATTATAATGATAGTTAGAATTTAATATTGAGAATAAAATGAAATGGAGAGGATAATTTTTTCAAAATTATTTATTTTACATAAACAATGTGTTTGAAGTAGTGATTGACATTGGAATTTAATTGAATGGGGTTTTGAATAATCTGAAAATATTGGAACCTTTAGTAATTTGAGTTAATAAATTAATCAAGGGATGTATGTTAACATTTAATTGTTGAAATAAAAAATAAATTAATGGAAGTAAAGTTTAAAAAAATTTACTTTTAAGAGTTTGGAGTGAAAATAGTCAATCATTGGATTTTAATTGAGTAGATGTAATAATGTTGGTAATTATTGCCAATATTAGCGTATTATTGAATATAATAGGCGAAATTTATAGTAATTATGTAGTTATTGATATAAAAGAGTGAAATATGGTTTAAAAATATTATTTTGATGATTAAAAAGAGTTAAAATGATTTGGGGTAATTTATTTAACAAGAAAATAATTTTTTTGTATAAATTGGTGTATTAAAAATGGTGCTTTTATGATAAAAAGTCGTAAATTGTTTGTTTTGATAAGAATATGATTTTATTGATAAAAATAACTTTTTATAGTTGAATTTTTTTTTGCTAAGATAACAAATTTTATTCACATACATTTGTTGTATAAATTTTTATTTGGTTTTAAAATGAGGAAATGTATCGATATATTGATAAAATGAAATAAAAGCGTTCATTCCTTAGTAATTTCACTAAGTATTTTTACACTTTGGCTTATAGGGTTAGGAATGGAATCCAAACCCCATTCTCTAGAGTTTTCTGGTGAGAAAGTTGTTCTGTACGTAATTATTCTCCTTCTTTCTCAAACTAAGTCGTTTATAGTAAAACAACAAAAGGAAAAAAAAATTACAGCCTCCCTGTAAATTCAATTTCCATTCTAATTTTTGCAAATTCAAAGATAAAATCAACCAAAAAAAGATTAGAAAAGGCAATCACTACCAATACTAAATTGATTTCATCAAAATCAAGAATTTGAGATGAAAACTGTTTGTAACGTTTTCTATTTCTTCTACATGTCTTCTTCTAGCAGTTATCGGTTCTTGAAGGTCATTTTTCCACCAAAAGCTTCCAATTTCTTTTTGAAATCACCCAAATTCTTGATAATTTTCTGAGGTGAGTACAACACATACAAGTGCTAACTAAAACTAGTGTTATTGCTAAGAAATCTGCATTGTAAAAGCTTCTGTATATGTTCATATTCTCTGTTGTTGATTTTTCCTGTTTCTTGTTACTGATTGCCACTTTGAGTGGCCATATCTATTTGATTTTTAGTCGAATTGCTGCCAGATCTTTTCCGAATTGTAGTTTAGTTGTCAAACTCTTTTCATCTCAATTTTCTCTATAATACTTGATGATTTGCTATGCTAATTTGCTGTTGGAAGTTAATTTTGAAGCATGAAATATATGCAAGGAATTTTCCGTAGCCTAGGTCGAACTGGAGGTCGACCCAACAACCATCAGTTCGACCTGGAGGTCAATCAGGCGGTCGACCTAGCCTTTAGGCTGGGTCGACCCCCAGTTGGCTCAGTACATGTGTTCGTGGCCCTTTTTCTTATGTCTTCTATAGCTTTTGTTGCTTTGTGCTATGGTTTCTGGTATTATTTCCATGCAATTTTTGAGATTTTTTTGATGATGGTTATGGGCTATGATATCCATCAATCATTTAGCCAAGATTTGGAGGAATTGAAAATTTTAAAATTTGATTCAAATTCGAATTTAATTCGGATATCGATTTGGAGTAATTCCTTCGTTTTTCCCGATTTTCAAGCACTGTTCCTTTCAAATAAATTTTGAAATTTTTTCTAAATAACATGGCTTTTAAAATCATTATTATGAAATATTTTTTAAATTATTATTAAATTATTTCGAAGTATTTTAAAATATTTATTTCATGTAATAAGGAGAAATTTCACTAAATTGCTTCCAAAATGGTTTCAGAAAATTATTTTTAAATCCCATAGAAAATTATTTTTTAAATAATATACATTATTTTTATACTTTTCGGATGTATGAGAAAGAGAACTAAACGATTTAGTAAAACACGTGGTAAAGGACATGTGAGTTTACTTTTTCAGTTAACTCCATACTTGTACAATCAAAATCTCTTGAGTATTATGTTTTGAATTGATTATTGAGGTTTATAATTCCTGTTATTGGAATTATCTGAGTTCATTAATATTTAGCGAGTTGAGAGGTTCGAGATCTCCTATTATAGGAGTAATAATCGACGAGAACCACTTTTATTACTTGTTGATGAGACGAGGCGAGTCTTGAGATGAGATTTCTCTTTTTGGGAATTAGGGTTTATGAGAAACCACTATGAAATTTATATGCATTTGCTGATGAGACAAGGCATGATATATGAGTATTCTAAGATTTCTGAGATTTAGGTTTTATTTTTATGATGCGGAGTTAGCCATCGGTTAGTAAACCGTTTAGTGCGAGCGTGTGGTATGGGACGCTCGTTAACACTTCTCGGGTTCCTTTCCGAGTGTTTGTAACACATCCATGAGTATGCCAGTGTTATAGGCCTTCGAGTCATCTGAGTATGTGACTTCGATCACCATCAGTTATGCGGCTTCGGTCACCACGGGTATGACCTTTGGGTTTATGAGTTGGGAACCTAAAACTTTTAATAGCACCTGATAAGAGATTTGCACGTGTAGCATTGCTTCTGCTTTGCAATCGGGGATCTGGCCAATCCAGGTTTTTTGAGATTTTCTAAGTTTTCTGAATTTTATACAATTTCACCATTTTGAGATTTTGTTGTGTCGATAGCCTAGGGCCACATGAGATGTCATATAGGGTGATTTCGTTTTCATGAGATTTGAACTCTATTTTGAGTTCTATGTGATTCATATTGGAAATTTTGATGAGTTTCCTTTATAGCTTTGAATGGTTACCTGCATTTATATTGAATGCTTTTTTGTTTGGAATACTTATGTTGAACTAAACCTATTCATGCGACAACCCTTAGTAAATCTATTCCATGGCATTACATTTGAGTTGTACTTGTATATCATTCCTTTAAAACTAAAGGAAGAGTTCCTTTGCACTTATATTCCCCTTATCTTGTACTAATATCAAGTTCTAGTTAGCCAAACCCATGTATTTATTATTCGAGTCTGACCGAGTTGCAGGTTAGGTATTTGGATTCTTAGCTTGCTTTCCTTTTTGGACTTTCTTATCTTATGGATCTTTGCTAGCCTTTTGTTTTAGGGGTCGCCATCGCTTTGGATATGGCTAGTTTTTATGTTGTAGTCTTTTGGGTTGGGAACTATATGATGTATATTATTTTATGGGATGTATGTATGTGTATGTCATGGTTGAATACCACTTGTGATGGGTTGTATTACATTTGATGTGTGTGTGTGTGTGTATTCTGTGTTGCTATTCTGTGACTGTGATTATTGTAGTTATTATATTTTGTTTCTGAATTGATCCTATGTCCACAATAGTAGTGTATTAGATAGGAATTAAGTATGTCGAACACTTAATACAAAAAACGAGTACCAAATCGACATACTTAGCTCTTACCTAATGCAAGACTATGATGGTCGCCCTTGACCAGCCCTATTCTCCACATTAGCTAACAGAATTACCATGCAATTCCCTTTGTTAATGTGGGTCTCGGGGTGGGGCATCACACCTTGCTCCGCTGCTGGAGCTTGACCCATTGGTGCAACCCTTAGTCGTAGCATGGCGGTTATACATCCAATTTTGTGCCTGTGGCACTGTTGGTATTGTTGACGGCTTCAGAATTGTCATCCTCATAACGAATGATCTAATGGTGGTAGAAGGAACATTCTACTAAACTACCCCTCCATGGAGGTTCACCCGTAATACCTAAAGACAAAAGTGGCTTTGTGGAGTGCTTATTGTTGATCAACAAATTGAATCAAATGGGTGCGGGTCCAATTGACAACGATGCCGCCAATACTAGCATAATTGGTTTTATGCACCAAGGGATAAATCTAGTTGTCACTTCCCATATTATGGATGATAATGTGTCAATTGATGCACATAATCAAACGGGCAGGTAGACATAGATTATCCATCTTCCAAACACCAACACCTAGGAAAATATCTGCTATATAAACTTTGATTTGGTCACTTCAAAATCATCCAAGTCCACGTCCTTCTTAGAGGCCTCCAAAATCTCAACGAGATCATCATTAGTGAGCTCAATCAAGGTAACCTTCACCTCCGAACAAATCAAATTATTGCCTCCATCGAAAAGACAGATGAAGCATGGGTAACTTTCCCATTCAAAAATTTCAAAGCAGAGGATCAGTGCAAATCCTACCGCGATGAATAGCTCTTTCAACCCAAAAGCGGTAAAACTTTCTGCTCATTCTAGTCTAGCCAAGTGGCCTCTTGAGGGTTCAGACCATAATAATGCAAGGAAAAATCGATAGTGCAGAAATGTGTCTTAAGCCAAGAAGTGGTCGGAGAGAGGCTGCTACTTGGAGGAGGGGGAGGATGGAGATTGGGTTTGGCTTGTTGAGGAAGGAGGAATGAAAGAAGGCAATTGGGGGAATTCAGACATGGCTTTTATAGTCCTAATCCAGGTTCAAGCTGTGCCAAAACTCATTAAATGGTGGACCATTATAGGTTTACCACTAGTTGGTCAATCTTTAGACGGGTTTTGGACATTAATTAAACCTAGACCCAATTAAGGTTGGATTAAATAATAATAATCGTCTTGCTCCGTCTTCTTAGAGTCGACACGACCCAAAAAATTTCCTGTCCTCATCACAATGTCAAGGCCTACCGTCTAGTCCCGAACCATATTCCAGCAATTCACAATAGTCCCAACAAAATTACTACGACCAACAATTATTCCAAAAACTTGAAAATACTCCAACTTCTATTTCCTGCCTACTTCACCAAGAAATATTTCTTCTAATAGCTGATGGATAGCAACACTTCATACTACGTACCCCAATAAAATTGAACGTCGTTCTTATTTTGTTCGTACCTTAAAGAGAGAAATCTAGAAACCTCGTTTTTATAAACCTAAATCACTGAGCTAAATATATGCTTCTATACACTTGTTTCAAAATAATAGAAACTATTTCATACCAATGCTTCCCCTTAAAAATCGAACTTATATAAAATTATTTCAAGGTTTCCAAAAACATTTTTTTAAACCACAAATTTCCCAAATTGAAAACTATTTTCTTGCCAAAAGTCAAAAACAAGCTTTTGCTAGTAAAAATATATAAATATTTAATGATTTCAAAAATTAATCTTTTATGAGCTAAAATTTCTTAACAGGACCAACCTAGTGGTATATGTGTTTTTTTGAAGATTAAATTTCAAAACTTTCCCAAAATAATATTTCCAAAATAAATCCTTGGAAAAAGAAATCCTTTGAAAATCAAAATCTAAGGCATTTCCAAAATATACTTTATAAAAATTCTCTCATGGATTTTGGACTAAGGAATTGACATTAATAATCCAAACAAAAATATGATTTTCCATCAAAAAGGTGATCAATGAATGCACCCTAGCAAAAACTTGCTTTCGGACAATTGTGACTTACATACTCTAATTTCCTGCCCATTTGGAATAAATGTGTATCTCTGACTGGAACTCAAAGTACCAAATGACAAGGAGCTAGAATCTCAACCATCAAGTCGAACAACTCCAATCTCTATGATTCTACCATATGTCTAACTCATGCTCTTCATCAACAACACTTTACACATCGCTAGCTCTCCGTAGGGTCCTTCGGAGTCAGTGTGAAAAACCTAACTCTATGATATTTCCAACCCCTGTTTGCTTTGCTCATTCCCTTGAAGTGGAACTACAACTAATTCTAAATCAGAATTCTTAGAATCTAATGTAAAAATATAATGTTACTTGAGAGGAAAGTACGAATACGTTCTCTCAATTTATCCCAATTCCTTTGACCTACTGACCTAGGCTCTGATGCTAAATGTAACAGCCCGTACATTATTGGCCTAAATTTCAACAAAAATCGAACCTAAGTCCATTGAAGCATGGATCATTGGATTTGGTATCTGCAAATAAGCATGAGCATATTCAAAGATCGATAGAAATCTAAACTCACAGCGGAAACAATAATAGGATAAGAATACTGATTATGACTACTACCTCGAAATAAATGGAATTTCCTTGGATAGCAGATCGTCACATCAGCATCAACCATGAGAGAAAAGAAGACTTCTCCAACAACAAAGCACATCCAGCTCCAGTGATCTATTCATTTAAATTTATTTTGTGGGTTGTAATGAGGAGGGGTCAGAACAATGTTCTCGTGACTCGAAAGATAAACTTCTCATAACATAAATCTATACTGATTGGTTTCCATTTAATTGTTATGTCACTAAGGTTAGAAACTCTAATCTAACCTTGTGTTGCACACATAATTACTTACTTACCCCATCCTAATGTATAAAATACAGATGAAGGCTTAGCAACCACCAAATCGTCAAACCCATTTGCCAGTTAATACTTATAAATATGAAGCGGGCTTCTATAATACTTTTAAAAAGGAAATAGGTAAACCCTGTCATTTAAGACATAAATCAAGGTATGCCCCATAATTTAAGATCTAAATCAATGTAGACCCTATTATTTAAGACTTATTCCCAAGGTGTTTCCCTAACAATGTTGTCAATGGTCAGTGGGTCCTAAGTACGAAGACCTCTAACCACTATTTAAGGCTTTCGACATTTAATGTCCAACTATTACCGCATCTATCACCGATAAAATCGTAGCCATGTAATAGAAAGTACCTTTGATACTTAATACCTTTAAAAGGACTAGGTGAACTTCTAGCCATTTAATACCTATATTCTAGGCAGGTCCCCATCACTTAATACCTTTCCCCAGACGGATTCCTCACTTGTACTATCGTTATTACGACCTTAGCAATATGAGGGACTGTACCCAAGCCACTTAATACCTCATTAATAAGGCCTAGGCGATCCCTTACCATTTAACACCTATTTATAGGCAGGCCTTTGTCATTTAATATCTAACCCTAAGGCAGACTCCTCACCAGTACTATCTAGCTAACACTGCTTGAAAATCTCATTAGGCTACTTAGTTCTTCTTTTATAGAAAAGAGGCGGACCCTACAGTCACTTCGTACACCAAATCTGAAGCGAACCCTTCTCGAGATATCCATTATCACTCTTAACTGTAAATATGGAATCTCACTAGGTTACTTTTTTCGGCAGGGAGGATGGCCTACATTCACTTAATACCTCAACACTGAAGTAAACCCTTTCCAAAACATCCTTATTTTTTTGAAACCCCACTAGGTTACTTAATACTTCATTTTAGGAGAGAGGTGGACCTTACAGCCACTTAAGACCCCAAACGAGAAACGAACCCCTATGGAGATATCCCTCACCACTCCTAGTTTTAAATTTGGTCCGTTTAATACTTTCCAATTAAGATAGAAAGCTCAATCTCTCATGTCATCACGAGTCCTGGGATTAGTGATATCTCACATTTGTAGTTAGTGCACTCGACTACTGGTAGCCTCAAAGTGAAGGGCGGTCTTTTGTCGAGTGACCTAACTGACCTCGCATCAATAACCTACTAAGTCCAATTAACCATCCTAAGTCTTTACTTATATTATCTTAGGTAGATAATGGACTTAGCTTACTAATTCCCTTTTGTTTAAAATAAGAAGATTTACCTTAAGTGCTTATCTACCCATAAATACCTGTTTATGCTCATAAATGTTGATTTTCCCATAAAATCCTAACGGATATTTCCTAAGACATTTATGTTTGATTACTAATTTCAAATTAGTAACCTTTTATATTTATTCCATTTTTATTTGTCCTATTAATCCATTTATCCTATCAAATTATTGCAACTCCCATACTTATTACCATTTATTTCCTATTTATTGGAGTTACAACATTTTTAATTTCTTTCCCATTAATTAATTATCCTAAACGTGAATATTACTTGTAAGCGTTATTATTATCTTTTTATTTAATTATTACAAGCGTAGTAAATTATGTACAAATATCTACTTTTATCGAACATATTCTACTTACGTATCTTCACTAGAATATTCTTTTCCATGTTGAATTGCCGGAATCATTTCTAAAATGGTTATCCGTTATAATTTCCATAAATTAGTCCAAAACAAAAGATTTAACTTTAAAATATAAAAGATTACATCGTTTGAAATTAAAAGGAATAGTTATTTCTTTTTATTATTGAAGTGGACAGAATAAACTATAATGAATTCGTACTTTGCACGTCTCTTTCTCTTTTTATTTGCATCTATTCCTTGCTAAATCATACGTTGTATTTTTCCAAAAAGAGAAAAAATCAAACTAATTTACAAATATTAAACGGATCTAAATTCCATACATTGAAAAGTTTACATTCCAACAAGATTGGGGGTAATTATACAAACTTATGATGTTATTACATAACCTATTTCAAATCTGGAATAAATTTCATTCAAATCAATATTCCAAATCTAGACTTTTGGGACTGATTTCCATATCTAGCTGAAAATAATTCTAAATCAATTCATAAACAAGAATACGTAGGCCATATTTGTTATGTTCAGATTATGTTCAATTTGTTTCCTACAACTCATATGCAACTATCCAATTAAGCATAATAATCAAATAAACACCAATGGGATAATTTTCATAGTATAACAATCTATTAAATTTCCCACACACCTATTAAAAGCGATCCAAATCTCCATATCCGAATTCATCTCCAAATCCTTTTTAATCCAAGAAATATGTATGAAAGGGTATATATATTCATTAGAATTACAGATCTGAAAAGAGATTTTAGATTCGAAGAGAAAATAGATACAAATATATAAATTACATCAAATACATGTATATCGATTCTCTTCTCTTCTCTATTTTATTAGATTTCTATTATTCTCCGATTTGTATGAATGTAGATATAAATATCTTATTTTTATAATTCAGAATGAAAGTGGAGAATAACAAATGGAAGAATTTCGCTACTGCCTTTAAAAAATATGAGAAGAGAATAAAGGGTTAGGCCTTAATTTATAGGCTCTAGAATTAACCTCCACCGTTAGATTAAAAGATATTAAACCCGAGTCGTACAAGACCTAGGTTTAGTAGAGCCGCCACACATACAACAATCAAACGCCCCTTTCCTAAAGGTCAACTGCCACTGGTCGACCGCTCTAATATGTGGGCAGACCTATGGGCCCCAGTTAATTAATTAAAAACGTTAACTTTTTTCATTTAGTTATATTCGTTCCAAATTCATTTTTCGTTTGTAACTTCTTTGTTTGCACTCCGATCGCAAAACTCCAAATACGAAAGTTGCTCGGAGTTTCACCATGAACACAATGGTGCAAGTTTCACGGTCAATTTTCACTATTTATACAAATTCTATTTTTGGAGCCTAATTAATTAACTAACTAACTAATTAAATAATTAATGCCAAATTATGGGGTGTTACAAGCTTTATCACCTAAATCTAGTGTGTGGTAGTTTTAATTCATCACTCATTTGCTTGTGTGGTTAATAAACCTTACCACCCGTAGTTACAATCAAAATAAAAACTTCTTTAAAAGCTTGAAAAAAAGGAATTACTTTATTTTGATCCACGAGGATGTGAAGCTTATGTCTTTTCTTAAAGAAATCATTTTCTTTAAGGTATAAGATGTTGAATATGAGACTAGAGATAAGGTTAGGATTTTTTCCTTAAGGTTAAGGCGGGGTATAGCGATTAGGGAGGGGAAGTGGGTGTGTGGGGAGGGGAGGGGGACTCATAAAGTTCAGGCATGTATTTACTTGTTTTTTAATTTTATAGCAAAATTTTGAATTCAAATTGAACTTGGCAATAAAATTTCATTGACTATTAGATGACAAAGGTTGTGGATTGAGCGACCAACGAATTTTAGCATTTAATCAAAAAATAGGAAAATAAAGATGTTTTTCACATATAATAATTATTATCGGTTCTTAATTTATCCATTTTCCTCTGAAATCTTTACATAACATCATTTCCATTACTTCTGATTTATAAATTCATTGATCACTTTATAATTGAGTTTTAACAATCCAACCTATAATAAAAGTGATTACGTTTCCACTTTTCGAAATGCTTGAGATCTAGCTACCCATTCATTTGATTTCAAATCATCTCTTAATCCTAGCAAAGGAATTACATACACGCAACCCTTATTAATGCTTCATAGTAGACATTTACTTGAAGTACCTAAGGAACCAAGCTGCGCTTGTAAACTCTAAGGGAGCTATGCATCTGTCATAAACATACCTCGGGTACTTTATAGTAGATGTTTACTACATTTTTTATTGTCATTAAATATTGATGATTTATGTGTATCGTATACTAAGTCTTTTTTAATAGACATTTTAATTATTTACATTTAAGGTTAGGTCTAATCCAAAGTGGATTTCAAGGTGAGATTTGACCGTATTCTAGGATTCCTAAACCATAAACCTTTTTGGCTGTATGATTTCTCAATACAACATTATGGCAGCTTTTTATTAATGAGAAAGTTTTTTACTTATGATAAAAGCATGGATTGTTGAACGTGTGTTTTTACTTGGTTAGTGTTGGTTGTTAAAAGAGAAATGAAATTGGAGTGTAGTTTTGTAGTAAAAATTAGTTTTTCAGAAACAAAATGCACTTAAATGTAAAAAAAACTAAATGGCAATGAGAGACTATAAACATAACGGTTTTGTTACCATAGTAGTAGTTACAAGATGACGTAGTTTTAATGTTGATTCTTGTAGTTCCATTACAATAATCATACATGCAATTCTTGCAGTATCATTCACCTAGGTATAACAATCGTTGTCTCGATATTGTCTTCTCATAAATCTCGTGATGTTTATTATCATTCATGTAGTGTTTAATTTGCTGAAATAATTTTTTCTCATATGTGCTACTAATATTCACCTTGGTAATTGCTCTGGCAGATTGATCTCATGAAGGTTACAATCATTCACCTAGGTGTCTACCAGCATTACCTTGGTAGATTACTCCATGAAGGTTACTATCATTTAGCTTGGTGTTTACCATCCATGTTTAGGTAAGTTTCTCTTACAAAGATTACTATCATCCACCGTGATGTTTACACATCATTTTCTAAGGTAATTTTCTCTCACGTAGGTTACTATCATTCAGCCTGATGCTTACCTTAGCTTTACTAAGGTAGTTTCCTCTCCTAGAAGTTGCTTTCATTCATCTATGTGTTAACCTTAGTGATTTTATATATTATGATAAATCTCATGAAGGTCACAATCGTTCATCTTGGTGTTTACCATTTATGCATTCGTTACTTAACATTTTGATTAAATCATTAAAAATATCATGTTCATTCCCATTTCGGATTTAGTGAGCTCTTCCTCAACTAACACTAAAAGTAACATAATTTTCACGAAGCAAGAGCTGGGTTATAAGATAAAAGCCGTGAATGATAATTATGATATAAGGAATGATAAATAGGTGTGACAACAAAACTATTAGGAGTATGAAATTACCACTACTAAAATATAAGATATATGGTTTCTAACGAAGGGGAAAACCTGACTTTAGTGAAAACTTATGAAACAATATCACATATATATTGATTTATAAGCTAGCGAAGACATGAAGGCATTTAGGATATTACAAAGCAACATATTCATGAAAATGTTGACAAATTCTCATTGAGTAAATTAATAAGTACGAGGATGAAAAGTATAAATGAGACTACTTAATATGAAGGGATAAAGGGAATTGCTTATATGAAGAGCAAGTGCAACGATATGAAGAGAAGGTTATATTCAACTAGAGATAAGAAGTCTAACACTATTGCTCATGCAGTTGTGCTACTTATGTCATTTCTAAACATGGATACGATTATGCTACTAGTCCACATAAACTGCCCATGCTCTAGGATCTTGACACATGTATCTATCTGGATTATTCATCTTGCCACATCACCAATCTGCATCAACTTTGATCGGCTAATGCAAGAAAGCCACGTCACTTGCCAACTACTATAAAAAGCGGCCCACCTTATATAAGAAAGGTTTTTTATCCTAATTTCCTCAATCAAGCTCATTTTTCTCATTTGAAATTTCCAAGCTCAATTGAGAGCTTCAGAATAATTTTAATAACCAACGAGGGAGAATATGTCTTATACTTTCGCTATAAGATCCAATAAATAAAAGAAATTGCAAACAAACTTAAAATGCATATTTTGCTTACTTATTTAAGTATTTATCAACATCCCTCCAAGTTTTGGCATATTCGATATTTTCAAATTCTTGTTGCGTTTTCAAGGTGGTTAGACTTTAAACATTGGACCAAAAATTGTTCAACATTTTAGTGCTTTCATTGAGAAATTCAAATTTAATTTTAATAAAACACCTAAAATTCATCTAATTTCAAAAAATTAAAAAAGTGTGATTTTTCTCAGAAATTGAAGTAATTTTATGAGCATATTGATCGAAGAAATTTTCAGATCCAATCATTTCTTGAAAGGTGGGTTTTCCCTTGTTTAAAAGAAATTTGTATTCATACTTCCATTTACACATTCAATAACATCTCTAATAGCGACTTTTATCTCATATCCCTAGTAACAACTCGAGATTTTCGACCCACGAAAATCGACACTAATACGTCCACTATATTGCATACTGAGCAATCTAATGCCGAAGAACCCGATTGTTAGGGGAAAAGAAAAGAAGAAAGAAGAAGAGAAGAAGAATAAGAGAAAAGGAAACTGAAAACAATACAGAATCTCACAGTCGCAGCACAACAAAATATAATATATCAATGATCTTTACATAAGAGAAACTATTATATGCATACACCAATCACAATACAATAATAAATCACAATAATTAGCCTAAACAGTTATATAAACATGTCCTTTAAAATACTGATGATTTCAACAAAAAAGCAGTGAAAAAATAAACATATACGTGAATATGGCTTGAAGACCTCCAACTTATTTCCTGAGCTCTAATGCATCCAAAGAAATTTGTAAATATGCTCGGTCTGACTTGTGCATTATAATAAAATAACACACAAGTCGGTTTAGTAAAGCAGCATGCGAAAACACACCCAATTAGGATTTAATGTTTATCCAACAATCGTTCAAACCAAAGGTATCTCGTAAGACCACGTTGCACATAAACACTGACGGGTTTTTACCATACGATAACTAAAACTTTTTTAATAGAAAATCCATTGATATTATAATAGTGTCTAGGGTCAAAGTAAAATATGAATATAGCTGAAATGCCTCCATCTCACGTTTTAGCATAATTGGGAATATCTAAGTCTGTACTATGCTAATTGGAGAATGAATTCCATACAATGATTGGGTACTGGGGTACCACCCATCACAGTGCATCTCTAGATAAAATAACACTGAGGTCGAACTTATCAACCCCTGCTAACAACTGGATATTACTGGATATGATCACCCCTCCGTTAATGGGCTTTGAAGCATACAAATGGGAGATAATATCGAATCTAGATAGGGATGATCATACCCTATATGGGAGCGACCCACATAGCCCTGTTGCATCTCCTCTTTTTAGTCATTCCCAGTTGATGAGGCTTGAGGCTACGTTTTGCCTTTTATATAGCACTTCTTACTTGAAATGCAAACACTGCACTCCAGGAAATAATGCAATGCCAGCATTTATCCATACAAGTTCATTCTGGGACTGAACGAAACGCTTGAGAGCTCCAACTTCAGATTCCATCATCTTCAAGATGTCTTCACTCCAAAATGTTTGAGTTGGATCAAAGTCGTTTTTGGATAATATACCCAATCCCATTCTCTTCGAAACAACATTCGATATCTTTCGGTAAACTTAACCTCGGTTCTTAAGGAAATAAATAGTCAAAGATGAGTGCGGAATCACCTCCTAACCGTTAGTTGATGGATTTCTTTATCGTTGTCCTAGGAGAACGAAATGATATTTATAAGCATAGTACAGCATCAATGGAGATGACTGTGCCATACAACTCACCTATTTCTCCTAGATATTTCTAAAGTTATGTTTTGGATCAAAAATCAATAGTCGGTTATTCAACTATCAACAAACGCGCGTCCAAATAAAGGATTTATTCCATAGGGAAAAAACTAACATTGGTTTAAGCACATAAGTAACCACTAGCCTCTTTTAATAAATCTCTTCATTAAATAAAATCACTCATAAATAATTGTACCAAAATACTTTTACAAAAATTCATTGACAACCCTTATATTTTCAATACTTGGAAAATATCCACATACTTACTCAGCGGCTTTAAGTATATTCACCAAACACTAAGAACAAATCCCTTTTTATACAATTCTAAATCATTTATAAACTCAGTTATAAATTTTTTAAAAATTTATAAACTATTTTATAAATCTCAGGGACCATTTATAAAACTCTTTTATACATTCCATAAATCATTTATGACCCCTTTATAAATCCATAAACCTTTTATAAACTCCCCTTATAAAACCAAGTTCGTTATAATACTCTATTTATAAATCTCGAACATTTATAAATAAATTCTAATCATTTATTTTAAAACACCGTTATATAATAATAAGTAGTATAAATAAATAGTAATTAACTTTAAAACTCTTAAAGATAATAATTAATAATTTCAAAACATTCTTAAATAAACAATAATAATTTATTTTCAACATTGTTACAAATAATAATAATAAATTTTCAAAACCTTATTGATAAATAATTATAACTAATATCAAACCATATTAATAATTTAAATAATTAACTTTTCAAAATATTCAAATATTGATATACAAATTTAAACTAATGTAAGTAAAAAGAACTTTTAAATATAAATTTATTTCCTTGTTAAAAATCCATACTTAAATTCAACATAATCATTTCCATATTTATAAAGCTATATTTATAAATCCCTTTCTATTTTATAACATATAATTTAACAACTCCAAATCTATCCTCAATATTAATTTCCAAAATAGAATCAACTATTTTTCGAAAGCAACATTCCACTTATTACTATAAATCCATAATTGTGATTTACTTCCCAAAATCCAGTGACAAAGTTTCCCTTTATTTATAACACCGTTTATAAATCCATTCTTTTATTGGTAAAATATGATTTTACAAATCTTCCCCTTGTTTGTAAAATGTCCTTTTTATACATGATCCCATTTATAAACTTTCATATTTATAAATAAATCTTGATATATGTATGTATATACACACACATCACTTTATATAAATATGGTTAATAAATATTTATACCAAATTATTTCTATCTTCTATTTAAACCATATCTCTTTGTTATTAAAGACGGACTTATTTTTAAGGTTTTAAAAAATCTTTATTCACAGTTTAGAAATCTCTATTTAATTTTTTTATAATCTATAAATTTATAATATTAAAAAAAAAATACTTTCTATTTTAAAAATAAATTTCTTCTTTAAACCAAAAATAATTATTAAAGCATATAAATTTTCGTAATCACTTTAAATACTTTTAAAAACTTTATCTTCACTTATAGTATTTCAAAGTACTAAAAATATGGCCTAGTGTTATCATATCACTAAATAGGGAAAAATCATCAGCGTTATCAAATATGGCATCTAACACATCAAATTAGCAGAAAATAAAATCAACAGTGTGATGAATCCTGTAGGATCCCTCCAACCTATCCCCCTACATCATATAGTATATAACCAAATCAACCGCTTCGAAGTGGGATCATATACAAAGGGTCATCCGCTCTTATATGAGAATGTAATATGGTCATCCACTCTAAGGGTGGGAATATACCAAACCAGCAAATAAAAAGTAAATCATCCAAACAGTCAGTAACAATAAGATATCCACACATCCAATAAATAATTTTTATCAACTATATAGTATTTTTGGTTAACCAAGATGATAAGATTAACTCACTTTGATTTCGGTAGTTGCCAAAACGCTCCAGTTTGAATTAAAATTGAGTAAGCGCTCAATTTTAATCAAAATTCCTACTAGCTTCAAATCATCCAATCTATTCTATGGCGTATATTTCGTTGATACGATCAAAAAACAGCATGTTGCGTTCAATTTGGACCTCATATGAAAAAGTTATGAATTAATGAACGATTGAAACAATTAAACTATAATTAACATTTTAGTTAATAAAATTTTCAATTGATTACTTTTCGCTCTCGTTCGAACGAAACCTAGGCAGCACACAACTCAAATGCTTCCTATCGTCGTCACCACCTCCGTGCTCAATTGCAAGCCGCCACGCCTTCACCAAGGCTTTTCCAGACCGAACTCTATCTAGTGCTGGCGGTCGTGACCCTCCAGTCGTCATCTTTGATGAGTAATCAGCAAAAGTTTGCTGCAACTTTTCCTCGAGATCCATGCTGCCTCAGCCGATCGCACCTCAATCCATCCGGTCATCACTTCCATCTCCCCAAGCCGCATCTTCTTGCAGTTGATGTCGAAGTCCGATGTTGCCTCGAGTGGCGTCTATAAATAAGGACCACTGGATTTAACTATATGTTTAAATTTGAAAAAAATAGCAAATTTCTTTCTGATTTTTGGAGACGCGATTTTTAAAAGGGGTGATGGTATGGTTCGAACGTGTATGGGGTATGGCTGAAGGTATGGCCTAAGCATGGAGAATATATATATATATATATATATATATATTAAAAAATATCTATCTCAACGGACTCAAAAATCTCGAACTCCAAATGATGTGTGTGCTTGGCGTTCCATATGCTATGCCCTTATTCAGAACACAATGGAACTAGTATCGATACCTAATTACATCATATACAGAAGTTAGCTTTTCAAATCGGATTGTATTAATTTAAATTCCTTTAAATAATTTTTACACGTTTTGAACTCGTACGACCAAATGATACATCCAATCGTCACGAAATTCGGCGGCATATAGTAATGAACTATTACAAATCCAATGGAACTGGTTTCGTCCAATTCAGAGATTGTGTCCTAGAAGGCTATTTTCACACGTTAATTAAAACGATTATTGTAAAACAAGTTTAATCACTAGTAAATTCAAATTCAAAGGTTTTCTATCTTCACTCTTATTCAATAAAATTTTAAATCAACTTTAGAAATCATTTCCATTCATGTAAAATTCAAGAATTAATAATTTTGCATAGCCCCAAATATTAAATATAATAATTTAATTATCAATTAAATTGGCGAATATAAGTTGTTTAACTTTTAAATTAACCTTTCAATATTTAAAATCAATTAGATATTCTAAATTCGAATGATTGAAATTATGAGTCGTTACATTCTCCTTCCATAAAATAATTTCGTCCTCGAAATTAGCCAGTAAGAAAAAAATGCCCAAACCCATTAACTTTTCAAAACCAAATAGTTGAAATAGATTATAAAATTTCTAAGTCTTTGAAATTCATTCACAGATTCCAACTAACACCACCATTCATTCATTTCAAGTTATAACTAAAAAATAAATTTTTGTTATCAAAAATTTCCTTTTCAAAATTCTCAATAAATTTCTAACACTTAAATTTACGGAAAATTTCGCCAGCGTCTCCTTTTTGCGGTTCGATCGAAAAAATTACAATATATAATCACAAATATTCATCTTATCTTTGAGGATGAGGTATTTCATAGGGAAAATATAAGAATATGGTATGTAATCCGATATGTGTATCTTATTTTAGTATTAGCAAGCATATACAACCAATATAAGGGGAAAGCAAGCTTCAAATGCGAAGCATACGCCATCCGCACCTACTAATCACTTAACAATAAATAAGAACATGTATATAGAGAGTAATATCAATATATGTACTAATAAAATATCTATATGCAAATGTAATAAAAGAAACCATCAAACAAATAATATCTATCAAATTTATTTATTATCATATCAATTTGCATTTTCAAATGTCAACATTATATTTATACACTTTCATTTCTTATTAACATTCAGTTGATTCATTTTCAATTTATACACATTTACTTTAAATTCAATTCATGTTTAACACACTTCATTGCATAATAAATTCATTTATTGATCATTTCATAAAGTTGTTACATTTTAACTTCTCCTAAGTTAAATTTTATTTCATTATCACTTAGCATATTTCTTCAATACTAATAATACTTATGAACCATTCCATACAATAATTACTTAAGTTTATTACAAACATTCTATACAACACATTAATGTTCATTATCACTCTACAACTTAAGCTCATATTCAATTCTATCAAACCACATCTCAGAACATATCCAATTCATTTTACAACTTAAGTTGAATTTTATTTTATAACTCAAATTCATATTCATTCTATTGATTCATTCCATTGTTCACTTTATTAATTTATCTAATTCATTTCAAATTTTCTTTTCCTATCTATACCATTTTCAAATTGTAAGTTCAAAAACTAATTTTTATATATTTATCCAATCATACTTTGGGTTTTAAAATCAAAACTTGGTAAACATATCATACTTTGTGTTTTAAAACCAAAACTTGTTTTACCATTACACAACTTCAATGGTAGCAATCCATAACTTAGAAACTCGAAAAAGAATGCCGATGACACTACAATCATTACTAGAATTATTTTCCAGCGACTGAAGTGAGTTCAGTGCTATCTACTTCCTTTTAAATCCCACTTAAAAATATTTTTAATCAAAATACATTTAAGTTAATACCATTATTATTTCTTCTAAAACCTTTTTGAAAATAATTTTCGAAACCAATGGGATTTAAATTCTCAAATTTATTATTTTAAATCCATTTTTTTAACAAATCATATTTTTAAATATACTTAGGCAAGTTCATTTCCTTTCCATTTATAAATCACTTTTATAAATCATATTTATATAACCTTGCTTCTTATGTAATATCATTTCACAAATGTTGATTATTTTAGTTATAATCAATATTCTATCATCCATATTTATAAATTCGCTTTCTTATATAGCTATAACGATTTACGAAAAATTATTCCTTTCTATATATATAATATGATTTAGACATAATTATTCATTTACTAATTCTCAAAACAATACTGTGACAGTTTGCCTTGTTTAAGCTTTTAGAAACCCCGTCGATATCATGGTGTCCCACATACTGATCAAAATTTATAAGTCACTTAATATATAAATTAACAGAACATAAAACAATTTATATCACTAAAATACGCTTTCATATCTATAATACACTCAAAAATTATAATAAGGCATTCCACTACCTTATCTCTTAATGAATTGCCCCACCAAAGCCAAGGTTCTCGCTTAATCTTCAGCTTTGATACCAAGTGTAATAACTCGAGATTTTCGACCCTCGAAAATCAATACTAATATGTCTATTGCGTGCCGACCAATCAAATGCCAAAGAACTCGATTGTTAGGGGAAAAGAAAAGAAGAGAAGAAGAAGAGAAGAAGAAGAGAAAAAGAAACTGAAAACAACATAGAATCTCGTAGCCGCGGCAGAACAATGTATAATATAATATCAATGATCTTTACAAAAGAGAAACTATTACATACATACGCCAATTAGAGTACAACGATAAATCACAATCATCGGCCTGGATAGTTGTAACTACCTGTCCTTACAAATGCTGATAATTTCAAAAAAAGCGGTGGAAAATAAACATATACATGAATATGACTTGAAGACCTCTAACTCGTCTCTTAAGCTCCAATGCATCCAAAGCGATCTATAAATATGCTCAGTCTGATTGGAGCATTATAAAAAATAGCACTCGAGTTAGTCTGGTAAACCAGCATGAGAAAACACACACAGTTGGGATTTGATGTTTATCCATAAACCTTTCAAACCAAAGGTATCTCGTAATACCATACCACATAAAACACTGATGGGTTTTTACCTTAAGATAACTCAAAAAATTCTATAGAAAATCCATTGATAATATACTAGTATCTAGAGGTCAAAGTAAAATATGAATATAGCCGAAATGCTTGCATCTCACGTATCAGCATAATTGGACACAACTAAGTCTGTATGTGCTTATTGGGGAATGATTCCATACAATGACTGGGTTACTGGGGTACCATCCATCACGGGGCATCTCTAGATAAATTAACATCGAGGTCGAACCTATCGACCACTGCCAACACAGGAGTAGCCTACCGTTTACTAAATTGTATCGAATATGATCACCCCTCCGTTAATGGGTCCCAAAGCATACAAATGAGAGGTAATATCAACTCTTTATAGGGATGATCACACCCAACTTGAGAGCGACCCACTTAGCCCTACTGCATCTCCTTTATTTTAGCCATTCTCGGTTGATGAGACTTGAGGCTACTTTTTACCTTTTATATAGCACTTACCATTTGGAATGCTAACACAGCCCTCCATGCAACAATGCAATGCCAACATTCATCCATACAAGTTCGTTCTAGATTGAATGAAATGCTTTAGTGCTCCATCTTCAAATTCCATCATCTTTAAGATGTCTTCACTTCGAAATTCTTGAGTCAGATCGAAGTGGTTTTCGGATAACATACTCTATCCCGGTCTCTTCGTAACAACATTTGATAGCTTTCGGTAAACTAAACCCCATTCTTTAGGAAATAAATAGTCAAAGATAAGAACATAGGTCACCTCCTAACCGTTTGTGGATGGATTTCCTTATCATTGTCCTAGAAGAACAAAAAGAGGTTTATATGCATGCTACAACATCATCGGGGATGACTGTACCATATAACTCATGTATTTCTCGTAGATATTTCCAAATTTACGTTTTGGTCCAAATTTGATGGTTGGTTATTCAACTGTCAACAAACACACATCCAAATCGGGGATTTATTCCATAAGGAAAAACCAACATTGATTAAGCACATAAGCAACCAATTGCCTCTTTTAATAAATCTTTTCATTAACTAAAATCACTTGTAAATATTTGTGCCAAAATACTTTTAAAAAGATTCATTCACAACCCTTGTATTTTCAATACTTGGAAAATATCCGTATACTTATCTCTACGGCGTAAGTATATTCACCAAACACAGAGGAAGTAACCATTTTTATACAATTCTAGGTCACTTATAAACTCCGTTATAAATTTATAAACCATTTATAAACAATTTTATAAATCTCAGCAACCATTTAAAAAATTCTTTTATACATTCCAAAAAACATTTATGACCCCTTTATTAATCCATCAAACCTTTTATATGCTCCTTTTATAAATCTATAAACTCATTTTTAATATTCTTTTACAAATATCTAACCATTTGTAAAACTCTTTTACCCTGTAAAAATTTCTTTTAAGCCCTTGAACCATTTTATAAAACTCCCCTTATAAAATCCTAGTCCGTTATAATACTCTATTTATAAATCTCAGAAATTTATAAATAAATCCTAATCGTTTATTTTAAATAACTATTATATAATAATAAACAGTATAAACAAATAGTAATTAACTTCAAAACATATTAAAGATAATAATTAAAATTTTCAAAATATTCTTTAATAAACAGTAATAGTTTATCTTCAACATTATTACAAATAATAATAGTTAATTTCCAAAACCTTATTGATAAATAGTTATAATTAATTTCGAACCATATTAATAATTTAAATAAATAACTTTTCAAAATATTCAAATATTAATAAACAACATTAAACTAATATTAATATAAATAATTTTTTTAAATATAAATATATTTCCTTGATAAAAATCCATACTTAGATTTAACATAATCATTTCCATATCTTAAAGTTATATTTATAAATCTCTTTCTATTTTATAACATATCATTTAACAGCTCCAAATCAATCTTCATTTTTAATTTCCAAAATAGAATCAACTATTTTTCTAAAGCAGCATTCCACCTATTACTATAAATTCATAATTGTGATTTACTTCCCAATTTTTCCAATGATAATGTTTTCCTTTATTTATAACACTGTTTATAAATCCATCCTTTTATTAATAAAATATGATTTTACAAATCTTTACCTTGTTTACGAAATATCCTCTTTACACATTATCCCATTTATAAACTTCCATATATATAAAAAAGTCTTTATATGTGTGTGTGTGTCAATATGTATACACACATCACTTTATATAAAATCGTTAATAAATATTTATACCAAATTATTTCTATCTTCTTTTTAAACCATATCCCTTTATTACAAAAGACAGACTTACTTTTAAGGTTATAAAACCTTTATTCACAGTTTACAAATCTTTATTTAAAATATTTTATAAACTATAAATTTGTAATAAAAAAAAATCATACTTTCTATTTTAAAAATATATTTTTTCTTTAAACCAAAAATAATTACTAAATTAAAAAAAATTTGTATTCACTTTACCTCCTTTTAAAATCTAAATCTTTATTTTATAGTATTTCAAAATACTAGAAATATGGCCCGTTGTTATCATATCACTGAATAGGTAAATATCATCAATGTCATCAAATATGGCATCCAACACATCATATATCAAATTATATTAAAATAAAATCAATAATTTGAGAAATTCCGTTGGATCCCTTTTACCTATCCTCCTGCATCACATACAGTATATAACAACCACTTCAAGGCGGGATCATAAACAAAGGGTCATATGCTCTTACATGGGAACCTAATAGGGTCTCATCCGCTCCAAGGGCGGGAATGTATCCAAACATCCGCTCTAGGGGCGGGAATGTATCCAAACCAACAAATAAAATAGTATATCACCCAAACGATCATTAACAATCAACAATTAAATATCCATAAATCCAATAAATAATTTTTATCGACTGTATATATTTTTGGTTAACCAAAAAGGTGGGATTAACTCACTTTGATTCCAGCAGCGGCCAAATTGCTCCGGTTCGAAATAAAATTGAGCAGGCATTCAGTTTTAACTAAAATTCCTACTCGCTCCAAATCCATCCAATCTAACTCTATAACGTGGATTTCGCTTATATGATCGCTACTCGACTTATCGCGTTCGATTTGGACCTCGTATGGAAAAGTTATGAATTAATGAACGATTGAAATAATTAAACTATATTTAACTTTTTAATTAATAAACTTTTAAACTAATTACTTTTCCCTCTCTTTTGAATAAAACGCATGCAGCACGCAACTCAAATACGACTTCCCATCATTGCCGCCGCCATCGCGATCGATCGCACGCCATCGCGCCTTCACCAAGGCTCACCCAGATCTCTACCAAACGTTGGTGATCGTGATCCTTTGATCGTTGTCGTTGTGAGTAATCGGCAAAAGATTGCTGCAACTTTGCCTCGAGTTCTATGCTGCCTCTGGCGATCGCACGTCAATCCATCCAATCATCACTTCCACCTCCCAAAGCCGCATCTTTTTGCAGTTTACGCCGATGTCCGATGTTTCCTTTAGTAGCATCGATGAATAAGGACCATTGGATTTGGCCATATGTTTGAATTTGAAAAAAAATAAAATGTTGCAAACTTATTTTTGATTTTTGGGGACACAATTTATAAAAAGGGAGATGGTATTGTTCGAATGTGTATGGGGTATGGCTGAAGATATGATCTAAGCATGGAGAACATATATATACATATATATTATTCAAAAATATCTAGCTCGACATTTTCGAAAATCTCGAACACCAAACGAGGCATGCTGCATGGCATTCTATATGTTATATTCCTATTTCGAACATAATGGAATAATATCGAATCTCAATTCCATCATATACAGAAGTTATCTTTTCAATCGAATTATATTCATTTAAATTCCTTTGAATAATTTCTACGCGTTTCGAACTCGCACGATCAAATGATACATCCAATAGTCATGAAATTTGGCGGCATACAATAATTCAGTATTATGGATCCAACGGAACTGATTTCGTCCAATTCCAAGATAGTGTCTCGGAAGGCTATTTTTACCCGTTAATTAAAATGATTATCATAAAATAAGTTTAATCACTGTTAAATTCGAATTCAAAGGTTTCCTATCTTCATTCTTATTTAATAGAATTTTAAATCAACTTTCGAAATCATTTCCATTCGCGTAAAATTCAAGATTTAATTATTTTAAACAACCCCAAATATTAAATTTAACAATTCTATTATCAATTAAAATCGGTGAATATAAGTTATTTAACTTATAAAATTAACTTCTTAATATTTACAATCAATTTGAAATTCCAAATTCAAATGATTGAAATTCTGGGTCGTTACATCTTCGGTAGCAACTTTTATCTCATATCTCTGATAACAACATTTATCTCATATCTCTAATAGCGAATTTTATCTGATATCTCTTATAACAATTTTTATCTCATATCTTTAACACCAACTTTTTTCTCATATCTTCAATTGGCTTATATTATTTATAAGCCGATATCTTCGATAGGTCCACTATTGTTCATAGGGTCATTGCCCCCACAGGGGCATAGTGGCAAACATTTTCATAGAAAATTATTACTCATGCTCAGTCATATTATCTACTTTGTTATATTTTTTTGTACATGGTTCATTAATGCCAACAAGTATCGATCTCGAGGATCGAACTAGTGACCATTAATCTCGTAGTTTACACTGCCAACCAACTGATCCAACTCTATTAGCTATCTTCTTTCTTATATTTTTTGTGTTTTCTCATTATATCTCATGTATTTTATGTTTCATTTCAGATCCTGATGTACTAATTTTTTTAAATGTATATAATTTCTCTATTTGATTTTGTAATTATCACATTAATAATTATAATTTCATATCAGTTACTAACATTTAGTCTAAAATATTTGAAACAATTTTCAAAAAAGAGATGAACCATTAAAGAAAGAGTCAAATGTCTTCAAAATCGAGGGGCACAATCCAAGTAAACGGTTACATTTTCTTATATGTATTACAAAGAAAGAGTCAAACACTTTCAAATGTTTAAATAAATGAGTTATTTCAAATTGTAGTTGTATTGAATGTTATATAGATCATATTTTAGCTTCTCTTTAAGTATATGGTAATGGAACATTTTGAGTAAGAAACCTTCAAAAGTGAAGGCTATAATGTTTCCACTCGAGAGGAACCTAATCTTTACGTATTCATGTTTATGATTCATTGGATTTCTTGTTGGAGTATGGAATTATCACTTTCCAACAAACAAAGTTCATGATCTTCTTAATTAAATTATTATACCTTCACCTAGGAAAGAATGATTTATCCTCACCTTAGGAATATGAATTTATGATTCATCCTAATTAATCAAGTGAATGTCTTTCATTATCATATACACCACCAATCTCCTTATTAAATTATTATTGTCAGGCCTTTTGGGGTTCTTATTTCCTTTATAATATGGCTTATGGACTTCTCTATTGCACTACTTATAATGACTTTTATCGGAAATGAAGTTTAATTTTCTATTTCGAGATGTGGATTCATATCCTTACTATTTAGTTTAATGGACTTTCTACCATATGGGTTTTTAGTCTTCTTTATTATATTGATGGCTAGCCCTCTTTATTAAAATCTAGTATTCCTTACACCACGTTCTTTAGGAATCCTTGGATATAGTATGATTTTGATTCCCCTTATTATACAAATTTCTAGAAAGGTTACATTGTATGGAAAGAATAAGAATTGAATTTGAAAAGACTATATTTTGTTTCTATAAATCAAAATATGTAGACATACAAATAAGTGAATATGTGTGTATGAGCTAGGGTCAATAGCCTCTTTTGTTTAGCATAATTTGTAGCATCTTGATATCAGCCATAAGTTTATATTTAAATAATTGGTTCATTTGACAAGAGAGAGAAGGAATAAATATTTAAATAGAGACTTATTGTTGATATCATGGGCTAGGAAATGGTGCTAAATAAAGGAGGTTGTTGATCCTAGCTCCCTGTATATATAGTAGAGATAATTTTCACAAATGATAGCTTCCTATTAACACGATTTATATACATTTGAAAATGATTTTCAATAACTTGAAAGCGTTTTTCCATTAATTCATTATTTATTTTATAAGAAAGATCCTTAGTAGAAAAGTTATTCATGCTTAGAGTGGCTCTTAGTTCATGGATCATAACTTCTTAACTTCTTAGACTCGCAGGCAAGATATGTCCTTTCACTAAGCTGGTCATAACTCGTTCTTATAATTATCAAAAGAAGTAATGATAATAATATTTCCAATTATGAAAACAATTCTTGTTCAAATTTATTTTAATAAAATATTTCCAAAATCAACCAAAATTGGCGTTGAATAATTTCTTTTATAAATAATATCCTTTTAAATAATAGTTTTAGAAAATTTCCTATATCCGTTGTTAATTTTATGATGAAATAACTCTTGATGGAAAAGCCTACTCTTGGATGAGAAACTATTAGTTCATGAATCATGTCTAGCAGTCTCTTTATCTAAAATTTACTTTTCAACTATGAGGTTTTCATAAATCTTTCTTGATTTATCCATTAAGAACAATGCCAGGAAAATATCTTTATCAAATATAGTTTTCAAAATACCTTTCATTTTATCTATTGAGAAATTTGTCTAGAAGAGGTGTACCCAGCAATTGTCTGAAGTTTGTCGAGTACTCAATAGCTGCTAATTAGAGAGGTTGGTCAAATAGCCATTTTTAGAAAAATAATCTACCCAACAATCATTGAATGATTATAAAATACTTATGAATTGCCAATTAGAGATTAGTTGTATAACAATGTAGGAAAATGGTTCAACCAACAATTATAGGAAGATTGTCAAGTACTCAAAAGTTGCCAATTAAAGGTCTGTTAAAAATGAAATATATGAAAGAGATTTTTCAAGGAAATGGTTTTCTAATGAAGCTATAAATACAAATGATATTGTGAAATGGTTATTTTGTTAAAATCTATCTAAAGCTTTCATATTTCGAAATGGCTTTCGATGAAGCTATATAGAGCTTCAATATTTCAAAAGAGATTTTGAATGAAATGTTGTTTCAATGTAGCTATAAGGAGTTTCCATATTCTAAGCGACTTAAACAAACTAATTTTTTGATGAAGCTTTAAAACTTCATACTGTAAAAAAGACTTTTGATGAAACAGTTTTTCAATATTGCTTTAAGGAGCTTCCATATTTGCAACATGCCCCATTTTGAGGCTAGAGAATAGATAAAAATTTATAGTCATCATTAGCATTATTTCCTAGTGACAAAATATGATTAGTTATTGTATCAATAACATCAAGAGCATAAGAATTTACAAATTTTTGTAAATCACTTTTATTCATTTATTTACAAATTCATTTACATTTCAATTACATAACCATCATAGTTCAATTGTTTAGATAAAATATAATGAAAACAAACATAATTCTAAAAGAGACATAACGATGCCCTCTTAGATGACCAAAGTCATAACAACTTGATGGTTATGAATCCCATCATTACATAAATTAGTAATAAAAGTAGTTAAACTACACAGTGGAAATATACTCTAATAATAGCTTGCATGAGTACAACCAAACTATAGTTAATGTACGTTATAAAAATATTATCAACAAAGCCTTTACATTTTAGCTTTCTACTAAAAGAGATTTTACATGTGTAAGGTGCATACTATTATCATATAAAATAGTCTAGAAAATTTATTCTTGTAGTATTTATTAGCATCCATATAGACTAAAATGAATTTCTTTATAGAAAGCTACAAACAATTTTGAGAGTTATAGCTTGATAAGAATCTTGTATACTTTTTCAATCCCATATCACATTTCTTCTAAGGTTTATAAACAATATCCTAAGTAGTTAACTTAGATTATTCCTTTCCATAAAAGATCTATGCATAACATGTCAAGTTTGGGTAAAATTTATTTTGTTTTTGACCAATTTGCATATAACAAGCAATGGTTGAATAAATAATAATAAAAGTCAATTCTAATTTGTCTAATATTGATAGAAATTTATTGCTCCAATCATCAAGTTTCTTTCTAAATTATCAACAAGAATACTAAAATCTTTTACCTACAATCTTTGTTTAGACTATGGAATAACCAGATATCTAATAGAGAAATGTGTTAACATAAACAATAAGATTGCTACGTAACTCTTACTTATTGTTCAATCCTATGCTATAAAATAATTTGGATTTATTATCACCCATGGATAAATCAACCGAAAGTTTTGAGATGATCTGTGCTTTCTTTAATAGCACCGATACTTGTTATATCAACTTTTGAAAAAAATCTAGAAGATCATTTTCACAAACGAGTTGAGTAAGTAAAAGTTTAATGTTATAATTAGTATTTTAGTCACCTTTCAAATACTTTAAATCTAGCAATATTGATACAAACATCATAACAATTGTAAACAAATATGAAGAAAGGGGATCATCCAACCTTTAACTAATAGCAATAGTAAAGACATCCCAAGCAGTAAAAGCACTCAATAATTAATATAATAATTGTATTAGTTGATTTAGTTACTTTATAACACTTTATAAATCAACTAAATCGAGTGATATTTGAGAGATCGTGCAGATTTGTTTATGCGATTCACATGTGTGATTTCAGTCAGCGATTAATATTGAACACTTTGAATATTAATGTTCACATGTCAACTTAACTAATGGTGTGAAAATTTGGCCAATCTCATTGTATATTTTCATGGAAAAATCGTATTTTAAATCTTTTAAGTAACACTTTAAGCAATGATATATTATGTGTACATTCTCTTCATCATCACCATATTACTTTCAATATCTTATGCTTGGCCTTGGCCAAAGCTCTAATAATATCTATACACAATTGTATTATCCATCTCGAAAGTCCTCGGCTTAGAAATAACATTTGTTGTTAACTATTATGCTTCGGTTAGAGATTTTGACTTTGAGTTGACTGCACAACTATGATACTAACCTCTTATAACAAGGGATACCAATTGCCTATTGAATAGTTTTTCACTTCTAACGCTTTAAATTAGAGCCCAACTATAGTTGTTCATGAACTATATGAAATGATTTAACTATAACCAAAGTTCCATAATATTCTAAAGTCAAAATAATTGAGTGAATCGTCACACTGAGATTGCCTATTTGACCTAATTGTGGTTAACCAATAGGAAACTAATGGTCAAATCATTCCATTGTTATCCCTTAACTATAAGTACCAAACCCCTTAGTGCCCCCAACAGCCATGAGTAATACATTGCCCAATATTTAAAGAGTGTTACGTACTCTGGTCTTAATTGATGTGTTGATATCCTTTTCTTGAAACATCTTGATTAGGAATATTTAAAACAAAATGTTATTTAACTACGATATAATACTCACAATTGCAAACCATTTTCTATTACAATCATTTACCATTTTATTCTAGGATTTTCAATTTGTATATGCTTAATTAATTATCAATTATTTTTTATCACAATATAACACTATATACATAATAGAAGATAAAACCAAATAAAACATACTTTTATTACGAATGAGATTGTACATAGAGTTGTTTGCATATTACATTGAATAATTTCCCTTAGGGCATAAAACTAGCACTCTCAATCTCCTACTTGCACTTGGGTAAAATTATGGATTATTAATCCCATCCTTTTGATTAATTTACTTAAAACCGGTCGAAATAGCCCCTTTAGCGAATGAATCGTCTAAATTTTCTTTACTATCTACTTTGTCAATCAACACTTCTCTATCATGACTTTAAAGTATACATCATAAATTCTTATGATCTCTAGGTTCTTCTGTGATCCATGGCACATCATCATTGTCACTTAATAATGTTAATAGATTCTCAGCATTTGAAATCACCCCTAGCTCCATTATAAATTTGCATATCTAGATTGCTTATTTTGTTGCTTCATTCAGGGCTATATATTCAGCCACCATGGTTAAATATCTTTCTTGGAAATCTTCCAACTAACCGGTGCAAAATTTACCATGGATACATAACCTGACATCAATTTACTATCAGAGATATCACTCTCAAAGATAGAGTCTACGTACATCTTCATAAGGAGTTCTTCATTTCTATAGATTAAGAATAAGTCTATAATATTTCAAAAATATTTGATAATACATTTTACTATAGTCAAATGTTTTTCTCATGGATTTGATTAGTATTGGCTTACGCTTCCTAAAGCTAAATCAACATTTAGTCTTGTACACGGAATAATATACATTACAAGTCTGATTGTTGAAGCATTTGAAATCTGTTTCACATGTTCTTTCTATTCATTTGTATGTAGAGTATCATTCTTTAAAAGGAAAACTCTCGGTTGTGTCAAAATATTTCCATGCTTGGAATTTTTAATAATAAACCTCTTTAGTATGGTGTCTATGTACAAGGATAAGGAGATTCGCAACAACCTTGGGGATATAACTTTATATATTCTTATATTAATTATATAGGTTGCCACCCAAATCATTCATCAAGAAATTACTGAACAACCGAGCTTTCATAATTGCAATATCGATATATCATTGCCAATTAGGATTAATTCATCGACATATAAAACAATAAATGTCATGGAAATTCCTTGATTTTTCTAGTATACATACTCTTCCTCTATGCTCTGATAAAAACCAAACTGTTTGATCACTTTATCAAAACACTTGTTCCAACTCCTCAAAGCTTATATAAGTCCATATATTGATCTTAACTGCTTGTAAGCCTTTCCAGCTTTCCCACTAATCTTAAAACCCTTGGTTAGTGACATGAAAATTGTTTCTTCTAAATCACTATTAGAAAAGCTCTTTCACATCCATCTACCATATTTCTTAGTCATAGAAAGCGACAATGATAAGTAATATATGAATGGACTTTAGCTATGGATGAAAACGTTTTTGCATAATCAACACCTTGAATCTAACAGAAACCTTTGGTGGCTAGCCTTAGTTCGTAGGTCTCAACCTTTCCATCGGCATTCGGTTTCTTCTTAAATATCCTTTTGCAGCAAATGTCTTTTACCCTATCTGGCACATCAATCAAAGTCCATACTTGGCGTACATGCAATCCATCTCGGATTCTATAGCTTCAAGACATAGGGTAGGGTCCTTACTCTCTAGAGCTTATTGGCAAGTAAAAGGAGTGCCATCTTCTATGACACAATCCACTTTTTCACGATCTATGAGAAATTATGATATCTCTCTGGTGCAAGAGATTCCCCACTAAACCTTCTAATAATTTATATGCTATGATGGATAGGTGAATTTGCGTCATATATATATATATATATATATATATATATATATATATATATTCAATCTTCATGCCAGTCTCTTAGATCCCATCCAAATCTACAACATTGATATTAATTTCCATCGAAAGAGATTCCTTTTTCTAGAAAGATGGCATATCGCAAAATAGTAACCTTTTTGTTTCTTTGAGTTTTAGAAAGTATACCCCAAAAATCTTTGGGATATCCTATGAACTTGCACGGTATCAATCTTGCCTCAAGCATTTTAGGGCCAACGTTCTTAACGTAGGCTGGACAACCCCACTCTTTTAAATATTAAAGGCGGGTTTTCTTTCCACACCACATCTCATATGGTGTCTTAGGCACAGACTTAGATGGCATTAAATTCAGTATATGAATGATAGATTTTGATACATATCCTCAATAGGAAAGAGGTTAATCAACTCCACTCATTATTTCAAATAAAATCCAATAAGGTTCGATTCCTTCTTTTTGATATACCATTATGTTGTGGAGTGTAAGGTGGAGTGACCTGAGAGATAATCTCATTACATTTTAAATACTATTGGAGTTTCATGTCCAATGTATTTAACTCCTTAGTCATAGCAAAGTATTTTAATTTCATGGTTAGTCTGTTTTTAAACCACATTTTTATACTCGATGAATTTTTCATAACCATCAGATCTATTCTTCATAAGATGTACATATCCAAGTCTAGAATAATCACTAGTAAATGTAACGAAATACAAGGAATTATCTTCAATAGCTATACACCTATGGCCATAGACATTGGTATATACATGGCTTAAGAGTTCATTAACCCTTTCTTTGCTCCTAGTAAACATGTGCTTAGACATTTTTCCATTAAGATAAGACTCGCAAGTGTTAAATGATTCATAATCAAAAGATAACAGAAAGGCCTCATTTCTCAACTTGCTTATTTTTTTTGCTAATATTGCATAATCTTCATTGCTAACATATAACGTAGAATTATTAAAAAAACACATGTTTAAAATTAAGAACATAATTGTTATTATCTAGAATACTACACAAACAAATTTTCCATCACATATGGTGTTCATAACACCGTTATCACATGAAAACAACATCCAATGTCAGCTAATCTAGGCATAGAAAATATTCCTTGAACCTTTTGAAGAAGATTCTTTACCATTCACGGTGAGTGCAACCCCCTTTATTAGTCCTTGAGAAGTTGGTTTTGATGACAAAAATCTTAGGAATTGTTATAAAATATAAATACTAACATTATAGTTTAGATATATATGTATATGCAGGATTTAACCATGCAGGTATCAAGAATGAAGATTGTATAGTATAGAGATTCAAGATATCAAGATTGAAGACTCATGAGTATCAAGATTATCATGAGTTCAAGATTTCAATGATAAGTAATTTAATTAGGAATTTTGTTAAAACTCCTAGAAAAGCACTGACATCTTAAAACCCAATTTATTCGTGGAATGGAATCCACTTCGAGCCCGCTAAAGGGATGGAACCCTAAGTAGGATGGAACCTACGAAAAATCTAGTAGAACATTATTTTGTATCCGCTAACCTTTTATTCAAATGATTTTACAAAATTATATCTTGTTTTCAAAATGATTTCAAAACCTTCCTTTTAAAAGAATCAAAAACATCTATGCTGATTTTAAATATTTTTAGCCTCAAAATAATCTTTATTTTCAAAATCAAATTATCCTTAGTTTTAAACTATCTTCTAATAATAATATATTTAACTATTAATATTTATACTTAGATTTAAATATAAAATTATAGTAAAATTATATATATATATATACACACCAAAAAATTATTCTCTATATTTATTTATGTATTTTAACTATAATTAAGTATATTTATAAAGTTAAAATAGTTTTAATACAAGATAGAAGTTATTTTCAAAGAAAAGCAAATTACCAAAAATACCTTAGGCATATCGACATCCTCAAGTACCCCATGTCGTCATGGTAGCAGTTTATTTCAAAATTTTGAATTTCAAAGGAAGTGTATATTCGTCATATCCTTTCACGAATGGACATGGTTGTTGTTCTACTATAAATAGGGGTAGTTTTGAACGAATTTGTATTTATATTTTCTCTGATTTCACTCCTCTTCTAGTTCCACATTTCCTTATACACATTTTTACCATTACTCTGCCGAAATCAACATTGAATCTAACTAGATCGTCTCTGGCTTGATTCTTTATCACTATGTCAACAAAGATCTCAGTGCTATTCAGAGTTATAGGCTTCTTTGTAATAAACTAAGCGAGAAAAGATGTGATTGTAGCCTGTGAAATCAATCAAGTGAGAAAAGGTATGATTGTAGCCTTGGAAATCAATTGGGTGAACTTGTTGCACGTGAAATCAAGTATCTCTACCTAAAGGATTGTGAATCTGGAGTGGTGTACCTCGTGGCCTTGAAATCGAGGGTGTAATTGTACAATTGCTTTTGAAAGGAAATCCATACTTGTGTGCGAGACTGGATGTAGGGTAACTCCGAACTAGTATAAAATCCGGTATGTTCTTTCCTTTATTGCTTTTACTTTATTTCTACATCAATGTTTGATTCTGCGATCATATCTGTGTCTGAATATTGCATACATTTGTGTTCAAATTAGCATAAACTCAAAAAGATTTAGTAATTCCTTAAAACACTATTCACCCCCCTCTAGTGTTTGTTCTAGCCTTAAGATTTATAATGCGCATTTCTCACATTTGGTATGAGAGCAAGGTTATCAAAGTTTTCGTAATCTGAATTTTGAATTTTTTTTTTAAAATGGCTATTTTTTGTGATTTTGTTAACACTATTTTCATATGGATATGTCACAGAATCATCATGATATTGTTGTTTAAAACTATATTTAGTTATTTGAAAAGTCAATTGATTCTTTAAAAAGTTATTTTGTTTTGCCGGAGAAGAGTTATGTCTAATGACCGTTGGTCAAAAGATAGCAGATAATCATTCATCGATCAAGAAGAACAAATGGATATATAATGGAAATCGACAATGAAATGGGTACCAAATCAATACAAAACTTTTGGTTCTCATCTACAACTTGACTTGATACTGTACTTCTCTCCATCTGCTCGCAATGCCACTGGTTTCGTGCGAATTCATCAAGAAATGATCAAGTTATGGTCAAATGATGTTTTGGTGAACAAAGAGAAAAAGGAAGAAAAAATGTCAATGGTATTCTTCACATTGCATCCAGAGATTTGAGTATTTTGTCCCAACACATTTTCCAGATTGAAGTTCTTATTCTCACAATTGTTTTGATGGGTGGACCATCAAATTCCGATCGAAATTAAGTAAGATACGACAGTTTGAATTTGGCTATCCAAAACTGAAAATTGTGTATGGGATTTTCTGCATTTCTCATACTGTTCGGCCTGTTGCACCGAAATACCATCCAAATTCATCACCAAACTATTACTAGATCGTAGCCCTTGCCTTCCTCTTCGATTTTCCACTGGTTTCATCCAATTCCGTTAAGAAACGAAGGAGATATGTCTTCTAGAACTTTGATAGTATATAGAAAAACGGGAAGAAGAAGAACAAGAATTTTTATGAAAAGTGGTGACCGTTGGGCCTATTTATAATGGTTGAAGTGTCTATTCATTCAAAATTCAGCAAATGAATATACTACGCTGATCAGAAAAACGAGTCCGTCGCAATAAAATAGATCTCATCGTCAAATTCTGAAAGATATAAATGCGTGGTTCATGACAATGGAAGAATAAAAAAAGTTAGAAAGACGAAGGAGTGCAAAAAGTGGTACGCTTTATTATTATTTCATCTTTATTGTTGCATTTAGGAATATATATTTATGCATTTAGTTAGGTTTAGAAAATTTATCTCTTTTATAAGTTTTTTTTTAGGTCCATATATCGACACATCATAGTATACATATTAATATACTAGTCTAAATTTAAAAAAAATCTTTTATAATGTGTTTATTTTCAAATAAAATCTCACTACTAATTATTTACAATAATACTAAGTAGTAAAGCATACCATTATTCGTGATTTCAACTTTTCTAACGATACTTTTACTTCTCGTACTCCATTTGTATTAAGATACTAATTTTATATTTTTAAGAAATTAATAGACGGAATTTAGAATGTTAGAATAAGGGTCTAGTTATAGATTTCTTTAATTAATATGATCGTGTTACATCACATGACACTTGTCATATAAATAGATAGTGACATACATGCAAAATGACACATGTCATTACACTTGTCCTTTAATAAAAGCATTTTTACATGCATGATATCAAGTGTCTGTACACATGTCTTTTCATAATTTTTTGTTGTTTTATTTTTAAAGTACTTTAATTATACTAACTATTATAAAAAAAATGGGGTCAAAAATCGATTATTTACATATCAATATCTAGGCGTAAAAATAGTGCAAAATCATGTTAAAATCAGGCCCAGAACAATAGATAGTAATGCTGTTTTTTCTTCTGGAACGTTTCTTAAGTGCTGCAAATTCGTTTTTATAGCATCTTTGTGCTTTGAAACACTGTAGTACTTTAGAAAATTTTCACAGCATTTGGTAAATGCTACAGTTTCTGTTTATAATGTTTTGAATATATTTTACTGTAAAAACTTTTTACAGCATTCTGTAAATGCTGTCTTTGCTATTTGAATCTTTAAACTTTATAAAGATAATTTTAAATTAAGTGTTTTTCTCTATTCTTTTTAGAAGTCATTTCCTAACTTATACTAGAATATTTTAAAATTAATGTTTAGGTATTTTTTAGTAATTAATTAAAATTTTAAAATGAAAGAGGCATTAATAACACATGTTTATTTTAGTTTTACAATCTTGTTATTATTGAACATTTCACTATGATATTTTTTTAAAGGTGTTTCAACATGTTTCTAAATATTTTAATCATGGAAGTTTTAACTAGTAAGTTAAGTATTTTATAAACATGGAAGTTTGGTTCTTAAAAAATTTATTTTTTATTTTTTTTAAAACAAGGAGGGTATTAATTTTTTATAAATAGTTTAAATCCATATTTCTTAGCAATTTGATTTTGATATTGAATTTGATTGCTATTTTTCATGAATATGTTATAGTTTTAATATCATTTATTACCTTTGAACTCTTGTCTTTACTACTCTTTCAGTCTCATTCATTAGTTTCCTTAACCAAAGTCTAGTAATCGGTGTGTATTACCTTTGTTTGGTTGAAGTGATTTATAATAGTTTGATATATGTATACATAAAATATATGTATATATATATATTATCATATCATTATGCATATCATCTCATGCTACATTGCATATGTCATACATTTCATACTGCATTACAAACTACATATTACATACATGTATACATAACAAGTGTATACATAACAGGTGTATTTGATTTGTTTGGTATGTTTTGATTGACTCATTTGACTTGATTGACTTATTTGACTTGATTGACTTGATTGACTTGATTGATTTGTTTGACCTTATTGTTTTGTTTGACTTGTTTGACATGATTAGATTTGATGTATGTGTTGATTGGATTGTTTGAGATATACTTATACATATTTATGTATTGAATATTTATAATATAACTATGTCAATGTCTTTTAAATTCCATTTATAATACTTTGTTTAGTATTAGTTTAAGGGGGAGTTGTATAGCTTGGAGTTAGTTTTTGTTGATGACAAAGAGGGAGAAGTATAAAATATGATAGTTAGGCATAGATTAAGGGGGGGTTATTAGTTTTAGGGGGAGTTATTAGGATAGAAGTAATATTTTATAAACAAAGGTTGTCATCATCAAAAAGGAGGAGATTGTTAGTCCTTGAGAAGTTGGTTTTGATGAAAACAACCTTAGAACTTGTTATAAAATATAAATACTAACATTATAGTTTAGATATATATGTATATACAGGATTTATCCAAGCAGGTACCAAGAATGAAGACTGTACAGTATAGAGATTCAAGATATCAAGATGGAAGACTCATGAGTATCAAGATTCACGAGTTCAAGATTTCAAAAATAAGTAATTTAATTATGAATTTTGTTAAAACTCCTAGAAAAGCACTGGCATCTTAAAATCCAATTTATTCGTGGACTGGAATGCCCGTTAAAGGGATGGAACCCTAAATAGGATGGAACCTACGAAAAATCTAGTGGAACATTGTTTTGTATCTGCTAACCTTTTATTCAAATGATTTTACAAAATTATATCTTGTTTTCAAAATGATTTCAAAACCTTCCTTAAGAATCAAATACATCTATCCTGGTTTTAAATAATTTTAGCCTCAAAATAATCTTTATTTTCAAAATCAAATTATCCTTAGTTTTGAACTATTTTTAATAATAGTATATTTAACTTTTAATATTTGTGCTTAGATTTAAATATAAAATTATAGTAAAATTATATATATATATATACCAAAAAATTATTCTCTATATTTAGTTATGTCTTTAACTATAATTAAGTATATTTATAAAGTTTAAATTAGTTTTATACAAAATAGAAGTTATTTTAAAAGAAAAGCAAATTACCAAAAATACCTTAGGCATGTCGACACCCTCAAGTACCCCATGTCGACATGATAGTAGTTTATTTCAAAATTTTGAATTTCAAAGGAAGTGTCTATTCGTCATATCCTTTCACGAATGGATATGGTTGTTGTTCTACTATAAATAGGGGTAGTTTTGAACGAATTTGTATTTATATTTCTCTGATATCACTCCTCTTCTTCTTCCACATTTCTTTATACACATTTTACCATTACTATACCGAAATCAACATTGAATCTAACTAGATCATCTCTGGTTTGATTCTCTATCACTATCTCAATAAGATCTCAGTGCTATTGAAAGTTATAGGCTTCTTTGTAATAAACTAAGCGAGAAAAAGTGTGATTGTGGCTTGTGAAATCAATCAAGTGTGAAAAGGTGTGATTGTAGCCTTGGAAATCAATTGGGTGAACTTGTTGCACGTGAAATCAAGTATCTCTACCTAAAGGATTGTGAATCTGGAGTGGTGTACCTCATGGCCTTGAAATCGAGGGTGTAATTGTACAATTTCTTTTGAAAGCAAATCCGTACTTGTGTGCGGGACTGGATGTAGGATAACTCCGAACCAGTATAAAATCTGGTGTGTTCTTTCCTTTATTTCTTTTACTTTATTTCTACATCTGTGTTTGATTCTGTGATCATATCTGTGTCTGAATATTGCATACATTTGTGTTCAAATTAACATAAACTCAAAAAGATTTAGTAATTCCTTAAAACACTATTCATCCCCCTCTAGTGTTTATTCTATCCTTAAGATCTGTAATCCGCATTTTTCACACCCTTATCCTTTATAAAAGAGCTTTTGGCATTCCTCGGCATATTGTGGATTTCAATAATGCTGACTTTGAATGAGTTCATATTGAAGCTCAATATGAATGGATCGAACTGTGATATCAGTGAGCCAAGGATCAAGTCAACATGTAACTCCTCCTCAATTTTAGCCCTAGTTTTTATCAGTCGATAAATGTAGCCCTTTACCAAATTAACATGATCATGAACATAAGTACCATTGTTGATCTTCATATTGAACAACTTTTTTCAATCTTATAACTTGCAGAATGAGATTTCTCACCAAATTATTGCAGGTGGGTGAAGATGTCATGGGTAACCATGTGTTTGTGGTGTCGTTGTAACGACGCATCTAGAGTAGAGAGCACTAAAGCTTGGGTTACATCATGACCGACGGACCAAGATTCATAGGCTCGAACCTCTTCTAGGTTAGCGTCCTCACCGAGTTTAATTTTTATGGTTAAGGTAGCGACATACCAAATTTTTTTGTATGTGAGTGCTATCTTTATTGCACTTAACTAGTAAGTATAGTTGAGACTAGTGAGTTTGTCCCTATGTAAGAATAGCTTTAGATTTGTCATTTTCTTCACAATTTTAATTTAGTATTAGTATAGTGTATATAACATATGCTCTTACAATATTAGATAGTTAAACGTTATTCATTTCCTTTTTCTAATAAGGCGTCTACTAGATTTTATATTTCTCAAAACCTTAAGAGAAATATAAAAACCTTTCTATTTCTCTAATGGGTTTTAGGATCCAACTTATCTTGAGGATTCGACTTTGAGTTTGCTCAACAAGTCATAGCCGCATAAGCGGTGGATAAAAATTATCAGTTATATCTTATATTACACCTAACCATGTGGTCATTTTAGTATTCTGAATTATGACCTTGACTTTGCTCAACAAACCATAAGAGATTATTTGCTCTAGCCTATCACTTTATGACGGCTAAAGGATAAATTACTTACATCTTGAGTTTGCTCAACAAATGCTAGTAATATCCTTACCCATCTAGAGATATATTAAATAGTATCGCACATAACAATATTATCTTGATTTTACCCAACAACCAACACATATGTGTTAGAACTGGGCCAGTCGCAGCGGAGGAATTGGATAAATTTTAAAAAAAATAATCCATTATTTGATCTTTAATGGTTATTATGTAGTCTAACTCAAACTTTTTTAATTTTTCTAAATAAAATCAATATTTTATTTAAATTTATAAATAAAGTTTTATTTTATATAATTTGTATTGTATTTTACATATGTGTATCACATACTCATATGTGCATCCGTGCACGTGCAACAAGATAATGTGTACATGGTTTGACATGCCTATGTGTATATATTGGGATTTACGATGCAATGGACATGTTAGCCTCTTGTGTATACAAATGGATTGTCATAATGTGTGTAAATATATTCATTTGTTTATATATATATGAAAATAGAATTATAGAATTATTATAAAATATTAGCTGTAAATTATTTACATAAACATTAATTAACATACATACATACATATATACACACACATATATATCTTTAACTATACGAATAAATATACTTAAAATATAAAATTATTTAATATATTAGCTTCTAAAATTGTTTAGAACATTTATAACATTAAATTCAAACTAATTTTTTAGTACATATATAAATATTTATTTTATATTAAAATTAACACATATTACAAATAAACATGTAACTAGTTATAATTATAAATATATATGTGTTTGTATAAATAATATTTAAAACTAAAATTATATTTATTGCTGCTTTCAGCTTGATAATAAAAATAATTTTTTTAATTTAACTTTCGGTTTTTAAATGATTTAATGGATAAAAACTTAAAATTAATTAATAAACTATACGAAATTAATAAAAAAACTTAAAATTATTTTTGAAACCATAAATATATCTTGTATTATATAAAATGTGTGTTGAATTTTATATTATTTATAAACACATGCATACATTATATATATAATCAATTTTGAATTAAATAAAAGTATTTATATAAGTATAATAAATATCCAAAAAATTATTTTATTTTTTATTAGCAATAGTCATACTAACAAAATTAAATTTTATAAAGTTTTAACATATATATTATTTAGTGTCAAACTTTTAAATTAGATTTAATATTAAAATTTATATAGTTTTCTGTTTTTTTTAATTTCAAAAATAAATGGTTGTTTTTTATATTTTCTGAACGAGAGCATGTACAAACAAATGTGCATAATTTTTTTAATATTGTATATATACAACAATCAATATACTAATTCATGATGTTCTAACAAAATAATATATATAATACTGATTGTATAAACATTAGTATATATCATAAACTAGAAGAATACCTTTTACCAAAACCAAAGCTTGCACCTTAAAATGAAGAAGTGAACTTCCTGAATCAAATTTTAGTCCTGAAGTTGCTTGCTTCTGAATTGCCTTACCATTGATGATTATTTGATTTTAATTTATATTCAAATTGTTTGAATATTGGAGGAGAGGAAAGGGATATGTCTCGACCAGTGAAAGGGATGATGGAGCCATCAACAAATCAAAATAAAATGAGGGTTAAAATATTCATATATAGAAGAGACTAGAAAGCAAGAGTAGGATCAAGATTCTTAATATTCTCTTACTCATTCTCTTATTTTTAAACAATCAAATCCCCTCCCCCATAAGCCATTAAATGGCCAGCCTATTATGCTCCATCATAGCCAAAAATATCAAGCCAAATATGAGCCTCAAATCCACTCCAAGTCCAAAAAATATTTATTGTATTTAAATCCAATTTAAATGCATATTAATATCGTTTATCGATTAGTGTTTATATAACCATTATACGCACACCATTTTATATTGTTCAATACACATCAAATAAAATTTTGTAATTAATATTTCATAAATATTAATTAATTTATAACAGTTACAAATTAATTTAACTAATTCATAACAATGAAAAACTAATTCAATAGGGTGGAAAAAGGAGTATTCAACATTTCGGTTGTATGACTCTTAGGTGTAAATTTGGTCAACGATTAGTATTAAAAAATTTGAATATTGACGTTCGCACTTTACTTAGTAGGTGATGTGACATTATGGCCAAATTTATTGCTTACGTGGTTTCAAAAAAAATCAATTTTACCTTATTAACCATTACCTATTAGTGATAATTATTTACACCAATTCTCTTCGTCAAAACTATATCACTTTAGACTTACGGAATTTAATACTACTTAAAATTATATTATCGTCCTTACTCAACTCTATAGTACAAACATAAAGTCCTTTGTTCAATAATAACAACAATTATCAACTGAACTATCTTGATTAGAAATTTTGACTTATAGTTAACTTCAGTTTACCATGATACTAACCTCATATAACCGAGGAGATGATCCTCACTTGAGTAGTGTTTTGCTTCCAATCGGCCCAACTATAGTCGTTCGATGGATGTCATGTCGCGATTTAACTATAATCAAAGCAGAGCTTTCAAATTGAAGATCAATAATATTCTCAAGTCGAAGGAATTGTGTAATATTGTCACATTGATATCTTCCGTTTGACCTTAGTTATATTGACCAAAAGAAAACTATCGAGTGAATCATTTCATAGTTATCTGATAACTATCATTACATAACTTCTTGGTGCTCCCAACGGTCGTGAATAATACACTTTTCAACATTTAGAGAGCGTTATGTACTCTGATCTCAATGGATGTATTTGTATTCAGTCTCGATACATCTCGTCTAGGAATATTTAAAGCGATGCGTTAATTATATTGTGATATAATACTCATGATTATAAATTCGTAATTACTATCACATACACATTATTTATGGATTTTTTTATTAAATAAGCTTTATTTATAGTATATTATAGAAAGTACATAACAAAAGGAAAACATCTTTTGTTATCAACAAGAACTGATTACAGAGTTGATAATTTACAATAAATTACAGAATTACTTCTAGGGCATACCCCTAATTCACTTTGATCAACTTTTAAAGAAATAAACGACTTAGACCTTTAGTGAATGGATCTACTATGTTATCCTTGGTATCTACCCTTTCTACCATTATAAAGACCTATATTATATGTGGTGATGCGCAAAGTTACTCAATGCTTCCATCCTTATTGGAGACATCGATAAACCGATAAAGAGAACACCCCTACAGGGATCCCAATTCATTCGCTTATGATGTTAACCATCACTCTGGTAGAATGGGGCACTAGTGCTTAGAGGTGTAGTTACCAATGCTGTAACTCCAAACTAGGCATCCGTAGTGCTGCTTTGTGAGGATGCATAAGCCAGTCGATGCTTCTTTCCTAGCGAAGGCAACGACGAACCGATGGCGAGACTGCCCACATAGTGGTCCCGGTTCGTTCTCCCATTCTGTTGCATATCCCCCTGGTGGGATGAGGAACTGGTGCCTTGGAGGCATAGTTACCCACATTGTAACTTCGAACTAGGCATCCATAGCACTGCTCCATGGAATGTTTGAACCAATTAACGCTTCCATCCACACCAAAGCCATCATTGAACCAATGGTGAGACCACCCTCACTGTAGTCCCCACTCGTTTGTCGACAATCTTGTCAACTTCCCCATGGCTGGGAAATATACTATTGATCAGGTTATGCAGTTGCCCATGTCATATCCCCAACACAGACGTCAACCAACGGCTCGCGCCCGTCATTCAAATATGCATGCCAAGCTACTCTGCTAAAAGACAATTCTTGCTTTACTTAAATAAACATGTGGTCTCGTCATGTTTTCTTATGTTACCTGATGTGTGAGCTACTTACATGTTCACTTGTAAATACTGAGGGCATCAGAGCAACCCAAATTTGAATCACAAAGAGTAAACATAGGTACAAGCATGCATACGTATTTTGTATATGCAATGGTTAACAAAAGAATACAAGGCAAACATGGGTAATCCAAATAAGTAACAAATCATCGGCAATAACTTTCAACATGAAAGAAAATAAACAATGTTGGGCAATAACAATCACATCCGGACCAAGGTATCATCCAAACAAACAAAAAACCAAGCAAACCAACCTCAAAAAAGCTCAAAGTGGGGGGAGAGATGAGGTGAAATGGAAGTCATCATAAAAAACTGTTTTTGTTGTGTACCAATAGAGGGTCCAAAGTAGCAAGCCCACTTGTTCCGCTTGTTAAAGAGGCAATCTGCTCAAAGGTGAGAACCACTAGTGTAAGCACCTCGGTCGCTACCATGTCCACTACTACCTCTGCATGGACTACCTAATACTCTTTCGAGGTGAGAAAGGAGAACGTCAATGGGAGATGGAAGTTGGTCGAGACAATCAGTTTTTAACATCTTATTTAACCCACCTTCCCACTGGTCATTCAAGGCTTTGGTCTCCTCCTAGGAAGAATGACCCAAATATGACCATGGCTTATCCCACATCCTATCTACACTTTGCGGCTCCTCTCTAGGTATGCCCTTAGTTGATGGAGCTCCTCATCAAACATCCTCCTCTACTTAGGAGATCATTAACGGTGGCCTCCTTGGCTCGCTCGAAAGCCTCCTCCCTGTTCTTGGCATCTTGGGCCCTCTTCGGTAGCTCCTCCCTCTCTTCCTCTTCTTTTCAACGTGCAACCCTCTCCTCCTCGACGGGCGGACCTCTCCTCCTCCAACTACCTCATCGGATTAACCAAACCCAAATGGATGGGGTAAGCTTGCATCGCTGCCTGCACAATAAGTGATTCAGAGAATGAGTTGAAAAAAATATTTTTTTACTAAGTATGAATACTTTCTACATAATCTTTTGGCATATGAGAGTTGAGGACCTCATCTAGGGATGGGTCTCCCAGCCCGATCGGGACCAACTTTTGTGGTACATCGCCTCCATCACCACCCTGGCCAGCACCTGCATAGCACTCGAAGGTCGTCATCCATCTCAACTGCCTTCAAGATGGTTGACCCCACTACCTAGAGCTTATCCACCCCCGGTCTTGGCCTGATCACATCTGCTTCCTCAGAGAATTGGTAGGCTAGAAAACTTACCGAGCTCTCTGGCTCCAAAACTCGAGGCCTCTTGGAAGACTTCATGCATTTTGCCTCCTCTTCATTTTTGCCCTCCTTGGCCCCCACCTCCTCATCCAGTGTCAGTTGGTCAGCGGAATTTTTTTTCATCTTCCACTAGGCGTACGGGAGCTGATCGACGTACGTAGTAGGGTGTTGGGATCAAGTTGATGTGGCTAGATGGAGTGTATCTCTCTTGCGGCAGCATCAAGATCGACACTTAGGTTCAAATTGATAGCGAAAAAATGAGCACCGGCCAATAAAGAGCGAAGGAGAAATTAAAAGAGAAATAGTATGAAGTTAAGCCACCCTCCACAAGTTGGTCCCTCGATGACCTCCTAATTAAAGGTGGGCGAGGGGAACCCGTGCTACTACTACTAATCTGTGCCCTTTCATAATGATATGTGTTATGAGCTAAGGGGTACATTTTGGATTAAGTGTTTCGGAGAGCCATGAGCAGAGGGGTACTGGAGGAGGAGCTCTTGCTAATTGGTGTATCTGGCCCCTGTGCCAAGTTGCCTATCCTCCCCGCCTCACACATCTCTTTCGAGCTGGTGTAATTTAATGACCAACGTATTATGACATAATAATAAGAGACCACGACGTCCTCCAAGAGGTCTAGATCTTATGACTCCCACTCACCCTGATCACCCCTTTGGCCTCAACCAAAGTTCGACCGATGGCCTCGCCCTCATCCTTACCCTCTGTAACCGTGGCCCTTTCTATCTAGTCGCGAATCGCGTTGTCCTAGCTAGTCCCGTAGTAGGGGACCTTATTGCGAAAAAACCTCCACATATGGTCTACCTCGAGGTTAACAAATCCGTCTGACAATAGTTGAAATCATTTAAAATCATCAAAAGATTCCTTATATGTTATGCATTATCCTTGATTAGGCGGAGTTACATTGATACATGGAGAGGCTTACCTCGAAGCTGGTGGGGTTACTATAAAAGAAACGTGGAAGATGATTATTAAAAGGGAAATAATCAAGAAGAATTCTTTAATGAGTTAAGGAAAGCTTATAAGGCTCATGTTTAGCTCTGGGTTAAGGGTCATGGGAAAAAAAGAATGGATCATTGCAGGATGACGCCTTGCTTGAGAGATTATAGAACAAGGCAGGAGATTCAATAGCCAGAAGATGGTAGTAACTAGCCGTCTCATTTTTCTGCCAACAAAGCTTGAAAACCATATGGATAAACCTAAGATCATGTTCAAGGAGGTCCATCTTGTGGAAGATGACATAGATCCCAGCCAAAAGGTTGTAACTATTCGGGGATAGCAGGCCCAGCACTAGCTTATTTGCATTCAAAAACCCGATGAAGAACATATGTAAGGGAGATTTCCCTAAATTTCATGTAAGCAAGAGACTAGGCAAAATAGCCCGCTAGGGGGTTATTGGGCCGATCCGTAAGAAGTGGGTATCTAGGAGCAATATCAGCACAGCTGAAGTCGATCAAAGAACGTTCTATTTGATCCGGTCCTCTCAGACCCAAGAGGCCCTCTACTAGAGGGGCTGCTAATCACTCGTGGAAGCATGTTCAGCCATTTACAATTAATAGAATGTCACCTAGGTCTTGAACCGTCCCTAACCTATAAAAATATGTATAGTCTAAACCATACACTAATATAGGTGGTCGGTCGACCTAGTCCTGCCCACGAGTCCGGTCTAAATTTGTCCTACTCCTAGTTGAGTGAAGGTGGTTTAGCAATAATGACATCTAAAGGCCTTAGTTTCTTCTCATTTTATGTAAGGCCCAACGTTTAATAATCTCCGTAGGTTGCACAACGACAGTCATCAAAAACCAAATGCCGAAAAAGGTTCATTCATGAAGTTCATCAAGAAAAGGTTCTTTCTTTGACATTGGATGGATAATTATAAGAACGTTACAGCAGCATATGCAAATCAGAGAAACATCAATAACAAAAATTAAATAAATGAGACTGATGCAAAGAAGATAGCTTAGAAAATGCATAGATCAAAGTTAAGATAAGAATTACTTACCCATGATCAAATTAGACTTAGATGAAAAGATCGAGTTAGCTATGGGAGACAGATAAGTTCTAAAGCTCTCTAATGACAGAATACCTTTAAAAAACAAAGTAAAGTTGAAGCGAAGAAGATAGAATATGTATATTCAAGATGGAAAGCGATATGGGACGATGGATATGCCACATATGAAGAAATTCAAACCGTATAGGTGTAATCAATGCGCCTGTCAAATCCCCATGTTAAACAAGTGGTATGCTCCTACCGAGCTTGGAAAAATGAACCGCCTTCACCATTTATCAGGATGCACGTGTCAGGGGATTTAATGCAACATTAAATGCATGAGTGACAAGCATGCCCCTACGAATGGGCATGGGCTTAGGATGTAGAATGTTTCTTGTATTTCGTGCAAAATAAAGAAACAAGCCGGCCCACTTAGGCACCTCTATCTTGCTTAGACTAAATGCATGATGGCCCTGTTTCTTCGCCCGACCAAGTAAAAATAACGACGGTTAAAGCCCATGCATCATTCTCATCCGTCACACGATCCCTCGGTTCTATGTTCCACCTACCTGCCCGGTCGGGCTCACTCGTAGAAGCACCTCGTCCATTCTGAAAAAATTTGCCGACCGGTCTCCTTTATGGACGATAGGCATAGTCGAGGCAGGTTACTCTTAAGGGTTGAGGTCTAAAGATGGTCGACCTAGATGACTAGAAAAAAATCAAAACAACATCCTAATTCATCTTCATCCTAATCAGCCACCACTCATAGGAACCCTTAACACCCCTTAACTATGCCAACAAACCTTACACTTCCTTGACAAAAGGGGTGCACCAATTGTGCCACATTGGGGGAGAGATCGGTCTCCACTAGCGCGACTCATCTAATCGAGACACCATTGTGCAGTGGCCTTCCCCCATGTATCATGCCGACGCCCTAGTACCTCTACTACAATGTAACGACCTGTAAATTTTGATAGCTTTATTAATTTATTTTATTGAAATTTTATGAAATTATAATAACAAAATTTTGAAATATAAATTTAATATTTGAGATACGTCTATTTAAACATAGCAAATGGTAAATTTTCATCTGATAATATGGAAGTTTATTTTTCTTATGTAATTCTATTTTAGTTTATATCAGTTAAAAATTGATGATAACACAACGTTTTCCAAACTTGAATATTTCTATACAATAAATTTGTAAATCATCTTCTGAGTGAGACGTCATCCTTCGTTTTCCCAAATTTTAACTGTGATTGCTTCGTTTATCTTATTTCTAGTAATTTAGCAGCATTTTCGGTTCCGATTATCGACTTTTGACAGAATGATCGCGCCACTGATATTAGTATACCGTTTTGATCGTCTCGTCGTATTGATCTCAATAATATATTCATTTCTGTATTTCAGTGTCCGGTACGCGACGGAAGCCGCGGAATGGTTAACCGTATCGTTAGAAATATCAATACACTTCAATCATTAATATTTTTAGTTTGGACCTTTACTATTCCACCTTTTCAAATTTTTGTGCTATTCAATTTAATTTCTTGTTCGTTCATTTCTTTGAGGCTCTCCGTTTCTTTCTTCCTTCTAGTTCATCTCCTTCTCTTTTGTTTTCGTTCTGGAAGAAATATTACATTACATGATTTGAAAGTTACACATATTTTTGTTTGGATCCTGTTGCTTTAGCTACCTTTACACGTACCTAAGAATTATTTCAAGTGATCTGTTTGCAAATCGTGTAGCCTGTTCAATGCAAAAAAACCTTTCACCTGTACCACATTAGTAGCGTACCCCACCTAGGTCCACCTCTTCACAAATTTCGCTTGTCATTGCCACGCCTGTAGATCATCAACCTAGATCGCCTGCAACCTCATCTCTCCTTTCTCTTCTTATATATGGTATGCATTCTAGCTCTTGCATAAATATATAAGTTGTTCTTGCCTGTTCATCTTTGTTTCAATTTCCATTTTTGCTTTCTAATGGGTATATGCTATATTTATAAGTTACTGTATTATATATATGTATATTATGATTAGTTATATTATATATATAGGTATTATGATTTTGAAAGGCATTTATATTTTCAAATATAATGTATGGATATTTGGATTTTTAACATATATATATATATATATATATATATATATATATATATATATATATATATATATATATATATAAAGTTTACAGTATAATATAAGAATATTTCGATCTTTATAATATATAACATTGCTTTCATTGATGGGGGGGCTGTTGGAATTTTGTATTGATTTTAGATTTGTCCTGGATATATAGATTTCACATGTGCTCTTGTATATATATTCTCGGTAGAAAGAATAAGCTAAGAGTACATATTACTTTGATTTAACTATAGTAAGTTGGAAAATATAACGTGTAATGTATACACTATGATTTTATTATAGATGTAGTATTTAATATATATAGTATAATTTGTATTAAGTTAGTATGGGTTCTGTGCAGAGAAGAATTATTATACATATGAGTTTATAACCGTAGTGGTTTGACTTGTTTTTTTTTGTATATTATTATAAGGTTACTTATGGTCTACATTGAAGTGTATGTTTATATAATTCAATTATTAGTTCGTATATATATAATCTGATTGTATAAGTTTATATTAGCAATATATATAAGTAGTTGTCTCAAATTATGTGATGAATATATGTTGAATTAATATATGCGTTTTAATTTGAAACATCGGATTTTGAAATACATATATATTTTAAATCTAAAACGTGTTTGAATTTAGAAAATGACTTTATATATATATATATATATATATAAGTTTACTTATACCATTGATCATCATCGATCCGATTATGATTTTTTTCACCAATTCCTATTTATCAGCTTTGTTTGTCAAACTCGTGCCCATTTTGCTTTGCTTTGGAATTCGTGCTTGGATTCATATCTCACCTCATTCTCGTTCATCTCTCGCCTCGAATGGTGAGCAATCACTCACGATTAATGTTCTTATATCTATTAAATTTGATTTCAATTTGAAATGACAATTGGACAATTGAAATATGTTGCTGTTAGTTATTTTACATTGCTATATATATTGTTATCTATATATGTCCACCTGTGACATCTGACACCATTATCTGTTATTTATATTGATGATATTCCCGTTGTTATATTATTATATTATCTGTTATCAGTCTGCAAGTTCCCTGTTAGTATAGAATTCACTATGGGTTGAAATGATAAACCCAAGTGATTTTCATTTGAATTGAATTTGGGATTACGGGTTGAAATGACATCCACCGTATATATTTAAATTACGGATTGAAATGATCGATATCCGTATCACTTGACTATAGAATAGAAAATTATACACCGACGTCGTTGGTCTAAATAAATATTTTAAAAAGAAATATACGGTTTTAATAAATATTGATATAAAATTTATATATATATGGGAATTTTATATACAGATTTAATAATAATGTTTAATTAAATTAAGATTGATTTAATACATCTAATATGGTTAAGTATTTAGGTAAATCTATATTTCAAACATATTTTGTAAAAATTTGAATAAGTAAGGTTGGGAAGATAAATTTGGATTTATTTGAAATGGTATTTAATTAAGAATTTTATTTGATGAAATTGATTCGAAACCATTGAATATGAAATTTAAAGATATGATTTTATAACTGGATTTTTTTTGATTTAAGCAATTTAATGAATATTTCAAGAAAATATTGAGTAAAATGTAATTTAAGGTTACTTAAATGATATTGAATTTAATGAGGGAATATTTCAAGGCTAAATGATAATGAAATTAAACCAAATCTATATGAAATCATTAAATTTAGATTGCAATGTTGAATATTTAAAGTATGAAATATATTGAAATGTAAATGGTTTATTTTGTGATTCAAATCCGGGTTTGAGATCGATATAATTTGAAATGGCTATTTAGGAATGGAGTTGAATTTAAATTGATAAACTAAGATTGAATCAAATTTAAATTTGAGTTGATTTGAATCGTAACTTTGATAGTGATAAAAATTTGGAATAGATATATTTGAAATGAAAATGATATTTTGGTTTGAAGTATAAATTAATTTGAAATGACCACGGTGTTATAGTGTCTATCTCTGCATTGTAGATAGTTCCACGGATCCTTAGAGGATGGTTACCCCAAACATCCTTTGAGTTACTTGTATTTCAGCTGATATTTCACTTGAGTAGGATTTACTGATATAAGAACGTTAATCCTCACTCGAGTGTTTGTGTTTTGTTTTACGCTCGGGTCAGACTGAGTAATACAACATTTGAGACTCACATTTGGGGTTTGGAGCTTCGCTTGGAGATCCAACTATTGATTCAGCTTCATCTATTCAGTTGATTTGTTCAGAAAAGTCATATGTTTATATTGGAGACTTCACTGTATTTGAGATACTCTGTTGTATTTTATTTCTAACTCTCATGTTTTTATAGTAGCTTCATGAACTACTGTTTATCTATTCCGCTGCATTATTATCATATTACTCTGTGTTTGTGATTCTGTGATTGATTAGTTTACTGTATATGCTGAGTTTTGCCAAATATAAATTAACAATCTGGTATTTTGAGCGATTCAAATCCGACATGTGTGGATGCGAATGGTTGAAAATATCTGGCTGTTACAGTTGGTATCAGAGCTTTGGCTCTAGGCAAACTTAGCATATATAGTAAATTCATTTGCGGAATCACTTTCGTTCGAGCCTATCTTCGAATCGGAATTCTAATTGATTGGAGTACCTCCACTTTGAGATCTCTATCTTAGTTCTGAAATTCGTATTTGCCTCTCTCTATTTATATTCTTAGACAAGTATATCCATTATCTATTTTGAATTTGTATTTCCTCATCTTCGTTCGAGTCTTTTCACTTTGTTTTGAAATTTCCTTTGATCAAGTTTCCCTTTAAATTTTGAACCTCTATCTTATTTGATTTTGGACTCCTTGTATGATGGGAAACTATTTTGTAAATGGAAAAAACGGAAGAGCAGAAAGCAGCCCGTCGAGCACAAAGAGCATTATCCCGTAAGGAACGAGAGGAAGCAATCGAGGAGCATGAAAGACTATGGAGAGAAAGGGAAGAACCTGGCCCTTATGACCATGTTATTTGTTATCGGTGTCAGGAATCGGGACATTATTCAGCCATGTGCGGGAAGAGAGATAAGGGAAAAAAGAAGGAGGGCAAGCGCTTTCGATCTGAGATTTTCTGCTTTAAGTGTCGTGAGAAGGGACACTTCCCAAATCGCTGCCTGAAAGTGAAATCAGCACCAACTACATCAACCGACAAGCCAACCATTTTCTTCCACTGTAGGCAGACTGGACATATAGCCAGAGATTGTTCTAAGAGACAGCGCGGAAGGCAAGTGGAGTTGTGTCCTGCTCGTGCTGCTGCCTTCCTGAAGTTCACTAGGGAAGATGGAAAAATAGTGTACTCATGCAAGAAATGTCATAGTTGGGGGGCACCTTGATATGGAGTGTACTGGACCCGTTGAAGCACCACCCGACAGAATTTGTACTGATGCTTTGTTTATGTAGGACTAGGAGTGGTATTCTATGGATCTGTTTGTTATCTGTAGTATGTTAGGTAGCATTTAGTGAACTCTATTGTATCTTTTGCTTGGCTGAAGTTGTCAAACCAAAGATATTTATGCTTCTATTCTTGGTATGATATGAATTTGAGTCTTTCCAAATAGTGAATATAAACTCTTTTGTATTGACATAAGATATATCTCTAATCTTGGTTAGGATTCTTTTGATTAGGGTTCCTCTTAATTTGAATCTCTGTTCTATTTTGAAATCCATCCTGGAATCATCCCTTGAACATTTTTTTGATTGTATTTCGAACTTGTGTATACATCGAAATTATGATTTTGATAAGGATGACCATATTTTGTATGTAAAAGTGAAATGTTTTCGACAAGAATTATATACCTTATAAAAATGAAAATTTGAAGCTTTGAAAGGATTTGAAATTTTTGAAAATTATTTGGTTTATAAAATGATTTAATGGAATGGTTTTGAAATTGAAATTTGAGTGATTGAACTCCGGCATTTTTAAATTGGTTTTAGGATTTTGAAAATATATTGTAATATTATTTGAAAGTATTTTCCGAATAAGAAATGTTTCAAATGACTTCAAATGAGTTTCAATAATTTAGAAGAAATTTCAAAGTAGTTTTCAAGAAAATAGAAGTCCAGAACTCACTTATGTCGCTGGAAAATAATTTCGGTGATGAGTGCACGCATCATCGACATTAATTTTTGAGTTTCAGAGTGGGGGAGAGGCCACTTTAGTAGCTTTGCTATGCGAGTGATTTTGTGAAACCAATATTTATTCCAAATTCCGAAGTATAATTCGATATTCAAAAGATATATGTATATATTTGAAATGATTTAAAGTAAGCCGGTGTTCAGTCCTTGAGTTTTGGATTTGATATAGCCCTATTTATAAAAATTGATTTGTTGCTGATTTCCAACTCTTAGATTTGAAATTTGATTTCTTCGACCATTTTGAATGTTCGAACACTTCCAAATCGAGGTTTAATTTCCAAAGCTAAGTAATTTCGAAATGGTATAAATATTTGATAAAGTATATAAGTTTAGTTTTGTATATTTTAGTATGAAGTATATGATTTAAATTTTGGGTGTAATTGATTTTGAGAAAAAGATTTGGTTTTGAAAATAGATTGGAATTTGAAACCAATATTTATATGATGGTTTTGGAAATGAATTTGTTTGACTTAAATTTTGTTGATTTGGAAACCAGGATTTTTTTTTAAACCTATTGTTTTGAGAAATGTTGAAACTGAATATATTTAATTTAGAAAAACAAATAAATAAATAACTTAGTGAAATCGTATATGATTTTGAAACTGAACTGATATTGAAAGGAATTGAAATTGAGAACCTTGTTTTATTAAAAACTTGATTTGGGAGTTATCGAACTTATATAAAATTGATTTGTATAAGTATGAAGTTGATTTGGAAACTGTTGATTTGGTAAGGTACTCAATCTGAAATTTAAATCTTATATAATCAAAGTCTATATAAGTGTGATATTGATTTTGGAGATTATTCGATTTGAAAATAAAATCTTATATACAATGGACTTTATATAAGTACGATATTTGAAAGTGATTTGAAAAGGTACTATATGATATATATTTTCGGAGTAAAGATATGGAAAGTGCCTTCTGCTTGATATCCGCTTTGTGGCCACATTGTGGATTCATTCTATCCATATTATTCTCTCTGATTTTGGGTTTTCGGATGTGATACTCGAGTGTCCTACCATGGCGTAACCCGTGGTCATTTTTTCAGATAGCTTAATCCGCAAGGCAGAGATTTCTTAAAGGGTATGGATGTTTCCTGGGGGATCCAGGCGTAACCATTGTTATGTATCATGCGGTCCACTGGTTTTGTTGTCGTGGCATAACCCGTAAGGCAGAGATTTCTTAAAGGGTATGGATGTTTCCTGGAGGATCCAGGCGTAACCATTGTTATGTATCCTGCGGTCCACAGTTTTGGTTATCATTGCGTAATTCGCAAGGCAGCGATTACCTAAAGGTACGGATGTTTCCTAGGGGATCCAGGCATAACCATTGTGTATCTGTGATCCAGGTGATTTGTTTGGATTGTACTTTCCATATCGGTTTTGAAGGTTTTTCAAGTATTTTAACTGGGTGTTGAAACAGGTCTACTAAATACTTGAAGAATTCTAGCTTTGCGCCTGATCAACGCATGGCAAGGGTCTGTATGAACGAGGATAAACTTGTTGAAACATCGAGTTATAAAAGTATTTTCGAAAGGAAAATTTATTTCGATATGAAAGTATTTTATTATAAAGGTATTTTATTATAAAGGTATTTCCAATAAAGAAATTTTGCATTAATATTTGAAATTGAAATTCTTATGGTTTGAATTAATTATTCATGCCCGATACTATTCTTTGAACCTACCTTATCTGCTCAGCTTTATTTATTCGCATATATTCTGTTTTCTGAATCCACCTTCTTTTCCTTGCTGACTATATATATATTTGTTGTTTATTTATAAACTACATGGTTTAATAGAAAATTTTAGTGTTATAAAATTTTTAGAAGTTATTAATTAAATAAAGCATATTTAAAGTAAATGATTAGTGATAATATTTGAAAAGCATCTTGAGATAAAATTTATAAAAATTATGAATTAGGTTTTCAATAGTTTCTTTGTAAACATAAGTAATGATGTAAATAATTGTTTTCAAGTAGTTTTCATATATTTATAAAGGTGTTATTTAATCATATAAATGGCATTTATAAAAGAAGAAAGAAATTTACAAATGGAATCGAAAAGTTTTAAAGTATTAAAGATAATTGAATTGCAAATGAAGTTTGCAAATAAATATTTCAAGTAAAACTTATATAGTTTCAAATTAATTGTTCATCCTTATCTTTCAATCTATTTTTTTTCTGGTTGTTTCTATTACCCTACCTCGTTCCTTTTCGGGGATGAAAAGTTTTGAGTCGGGGAGAGTGTAACGACCTATAAATTTTGATAGTTTTATTAATTTAATTTTATGAAACTTTAAGTAATAAAATTTTTAAATATAAATTTAATATTTAAGATACGTCTATTTAAACATAGAAAATGGTAAATTTTCATCTGATAATATGGAAGTTTATTTTTCTTATGTAATTCTATTTCAGCTTAAATCGTTAAAAATTGATGATAATACAATGTTTTCCAAACTTGAATATTTTTATACAATAAATTTGTAAATCATCTTCTGAGTGAGTCGTCATCGTTCGTTTTCCCAAATTTAGAATGTGATTGCTCCGTTATCATATTTCTGGTTTTAGCAGCATTTTCGGTTTCGATTATCGACTTTTGACAGGATGATCGTGCCACTGATATCAGTACACCGTTTTGATCGTCTCGTCATACTGATCTCAATAGTATATTCATTTCTATATTTCAATGTCCGGTACGCGACGGAAGCCGCGGAACGGTTAACTGTATCGTTAGAAGTATCAATAGACTTCAGTGATTAATATTTTTAGTTTGGACCTTTACTATTCCACCTTTTCAAATTTTTGTGTTTCTTTTCGTTCATTTCTTTGAGGCTCTCCGTTTCTTTCTTCCCTTTGGTTCATCTCCTTCTCTTTTGTTTTCGTTCTGGAAGAAATATTACATTACATGATATAAAAGTTACACATATTTTTGTTTGGATCCTGTTGCTTTAGCTACCTTTACACATACCTAAGAATTATTTCAAGTGATCTGTTTGCAAATCATGTAGCCTGTTCAATGGAAAAAAAAACTTTCACCTGTACCATATAAGTAGCGTACCCCACCTAGGTCCACCTCTTCACAAATTTCGCCTGCCATTGCCACGCCTATAGCTCATCAACCCGGATCGCCTGAAACCTCATCTCACCTTTCTCTTCTTATATATGGTATGCGTTCTAGCTCTTGCATAAATATATAAGTTGTTCCTACTTGTTCGTCTTTATTTCAATTTCCAGTTTTGCTTTCTAATGGGTATATGCTATATTTATAAGTAACTGTATTATATATATATGTATATTATGATTAGTTATATTATATATATAGGTATTATGATTTTAAAAGGCATTTACATTTTCAAATATAATGTATGGATATTTGGATTTTTAACATATATATAAAGTTTACAGTATAATATAGGATAATTTCAATCTTTATAATATATAACATCGCTTTCATTGATGGAGGGGTATTGGAATTTTGTATTGATTTTAGATTTGTCCTGGATATATAGATTTCACGTGTGCTATTGTATATATATTCTCGGTAGAAAGAATATGCTAAGAGTACATATGTGCTTTGATTTAACTATAGTAAGTTGGAAAATATAACGTGTAATGTATAAACTATGATTTTATTATAGATGTAGTATTTAATATATATATATATATATATATATATATATATATATATATAGTATAATTCGTATTAAGTTAGTCTGGGTTCTGTGCAGAGAAGAATTATTATACATATGAGTTTACAACCATAGTGGTTTGACTTCTTTTTTTCTTGTATATTATTATAAGGTTAGTTATGGTCTACATTGAAGTGTATGTTTATATAATTCAATTATTAGTTCGTATATATATAATCTTATTGTATAAGTTTATATTAGCAATATATATAAGTAGTTGTCTCAAATTATGTGATGAATATATGTTGAGTTAATATATGTGTTTTAATTTGAAACATCAGATTTTTAAATACATATATATTTTAAATTTAAAATGTGTTTGAATTTAGAAAATGACTTTATAGATATATAGTTATATATATATATATATATATATATATAAGTTTACTTATACCATTGATCATCATCGATCCAATTCTGTTTTTTTTCACCAATTCCTATTTATCAGTTTTGATCGTCAAACTCGTGCCCATTTTGCTTTGCTTTGGAATTCATGCTTGGATTCATAACTCACCTCATTGTCGTTCATCTCTAACCTCGAAAGGTGAGCAATCACTCACGATTAATGTTCTTATATCTATTAAATTTGATTTCAATTTGAAACGACAATTGGACAATTGAAATATGCTATTGTTAGTTATTTTACATTGCTATATATACTGTTATCTATATATGTCCATCTGTGACATCTGTCACCATTATCTGTTATTTATGTTGATGATATGCCCATTGTTATATTATTATATCATCTATTATCACTCTGCAAGTTTCCTGTTAGTATATGAATTGAATTTGAGATTACGGGTTGAAATGATATCCACCTGTATATATTTAAATTACAGATTGAAATGATAGATATCCGTATCACTTGACCATAGAATAGAAAATTATACACCGACGCCATTTGTCTATATAAATATTTTGAAAAGAAATATATGGTTTTAATAAATATTGATATAAAATATTATATATAAATGGAAATTTTATATATAGATTTAATAATAATGTTTAATTAAATTAAGATTGATTTAATACATCTAATATGGTTAAGTATTTAGGTAAATCTATATTTCAAACAGATTTTGTAAAAATTTGAATAAGTAAGGTTGGGAAGATAAATTTGAATTTATTTGAAATGGTACTTAATTAAGAATTTTATTTGATGAAATCGATTCAAAACCATTGAATATGAAATTTAAAGATATGATTTTATAACTGGATTTTTTTTATTTAAGCAATTTAATGAATATTTCAGAAAAATATTGAGTAAAAGGTAATTTGAGGTTACTTAAATGATATTGAATTTAATGAGGGAATGTTTCAAGGCTAAATGATAATGAAATTAAACCAAATCTATATGAAATCGTTAAATTTAGATTGTAATGTTGAATATTTAAAGTATGAAATATATTAAAATTTAAATGGTTTATTTTGTGATTCAAATTCGGGTTTGAGATCGATATAATTTGAAATGGCTATTTAGGAATGGAGTTGAATTTAGATTGATAAATTGAGATTAAATCAAATTTAAATTAGAGGTTATTTGAATCGTAACTTTGAAAGTGATAAAATTTTGGAATACATATATTTGAAATGAAAATGATATTTTGGTTTGAAGTATAAATTAATTTGAAATGACCACGGTGTTATGGTGTCTATCTCTGCATTATAGATAGTTCCACGGATCCTTAGAGGATGGTTATCCCAACATCCTTTGAGTTACTTGTATTTCAGCTGATATTTCACTTGAGTTGGATTTACTGATATAAGAACGTTAATCCTCACTCGAGTGTTTGTGTTTTGTTTTACGCTCAGGTCAGACTGAGTAATACAACATTTGAGACTCACATTTGGGGTTTGGAGCTTCGCTTGGAGATCCAACTATTGATTCAGCTTCATCTATTCAGTTGATTTGTTCAGAAAAGTCATATGTTTATATTGGAGACTTCACTGTATTTGCCAAATATAAATTAACGATCCGGTATTTTGAGCGATTCAAATCCAGCATGTGTGGATGCGAATGGTTGAAAATATCAGGCCGTTATATACAGTTAACCCTATTACATGCCATTCCCTATGTTTTAGGGACATTTTTGTAGTGTAACTTGCTAACTGTCCACGTCTACATCATGTAGGCTGCCTGGCGTCTTAGCTGCATAATCATCAATTGTACATCATCATTAAAATACCAGAGTATTTTCGAGGATAATCCAAATCAATTTCAAACTTCCAAATTTTGAATTCAATCACTACAAATACATCATTTATTGCCACTTCAAAGGAAATGAATAAAACATAAGCCTAAGATAAGGAAAAAGCTGTATATTTTAGTCATTGAACCCTGAGATCTGAAGCTATTGTAACCAAAGTAATAGAAATAAAACGGTAACATCCTGCTTCCGGTGGCTCAAAACTAACTGCCACGGATGTTGCAGTCATCCGTAGGTGTTATTTCTGAGTGATCGAAATTGAAATCTTAAAACTATTGGCAAAATAAGAATATGAAATTTTTTAGACTTCAACAGAAAAGAATTTCTCATTTCTTATGAATTTCAATTTAAGATTTAATTTCATAATCCTAGACGTTAACCACGTTCGGATCACATATACATATGCAAAATATGATAAGATCACCATATGAAGATGTCTCCTTATGATGATCAGAGAACTATTAATATGAACTTTACAATTCTTAGTACAACACAGCAGAATACACAAAGTAGCTCCTATATAGCTAACACTGCCTCCTACACGTCTCCGGAAGTTTATTCGTCCAAAAACTAGAAAGTCTCCCACTCTCAGATTACTAAAATTAATTCGAGTACCCGAGAGGTTGTCGAGAAACAGAAACTTTGAGTCAGACAACAAGTATGGTATGAATAATCCCCTATTATCTCTTATCATAAATAGATATCTAGTGAGACCACGCCGTTTAGCGGAACGGGTTTTCCCCTTACTGGTATCCAAAACAAAACTTGCAAATCATTTACTATGCCCCTGCACCCAAAATGATTATTATTAACATAATATAGAATGAAGCCATAAATCATATGTATTGGTTATCCCATCCACCCATTTATTAGATATCCCATCTAAAAGAAATTTATTGGATTTCCCATTAAAAATCAATTTATTAGAGTTCCCCTTGAAAATCTTTAAAATGACCATCCCCCATAATTAGACAGGTTTATCTGTCCCAAATCCATTTAAAATAAATGCAGATTATCCATCGTACATTGTTTTATAAACGATAGTGTGGGCTATCCAATCACACACTACATAGTTTTCCTAGGATGACTATGAACCCTTGGGTGCCAAAACCCGAGGCTAACCACCTTTGGCAAAACATTCTTTACTTTAGAATTGATGTGGGCTATACACCGTACATTCCACGGTTTTCCTAGGTTAACCAAGAACCCATCACTTGGCTAATTAAAACATCATGATCCCCATGATTATTTATAAATATTCATGATCCCCATAATTACTTATTTTCCCCAGGTAAATCACATGTTTAACATATTCCCATCGGTAGCCCCAATTAGGTTAAATTAAATAAAACACATTGATTGCGCCATGTATATTTTCGAAAGCATATTTCTGTTTATAACCCCAAACTACGTATCAAAAGCATTAAACCCACCCTGTTGTCCTAATGGTTTATTAACATTTATTTTATATAAGGATCCCGCTTACATATTCAAACAAAGAAGTATTTTATGTTATAACCCTTCGAAGTAACCCCTTTGACTTAGCAAAGTTTTGCCTAAGAAAAAGGGCTAAAAATCACCCTTTAAAACCCTTCGAATGAAGTCCCATTCGAAAGTAAATAAACATCTAAAGTTATCCCCTTCGGAAACCTTTCTTTTTAAAGCATCACAAAATCATACCTTTCGACCTTGTCGAAGGGTCCTAACTTTCCACCTTGTAAGAAGGTTTCTTTTCGACGTAGTCGAATGGATCAACCTTTCAACTTTGTCGAAAGCCTAGGGTATCCCCCTTTTTATAAAACCATTTATAAACCTTTCGAAAGTAATGAAACTCAAAACCTTTCACAATCATTGGAGGTAACCCCTTCAAAATCTCTGAAATCAAAACCTTTCGAAATCATTCAAAACCGATGAAGTGTTGCTGTTGGAACCAACCCTTCGAAAGTTTACTTTCAACCTTATTGGAAGGTTTACCCTTTGACTTCGTCGAAAGGTATTAAAACTTTTACTTTAAAAATAATGGGAGGTTCAGAAGTAACCCCTTCTTCTTTCCCTTCTTTCCCTTCGTCTTTGTCGAAGGCATCCCTTCGACTTAGCCGAAAAGATTAAAACATCGTTTTAGAAAAACATCTTCAATAATTCTTTTGATGGGTTTGGCTTTTGAAGATCCTTTTAGAAACCCCTTCTTGAATATATAAAAAATTTAGTCTTTTATAAAATGATAGAGTTGAAGGATCACCCTTCAACTTATTCAAAAGCAATTATGTCTCTATTTGAAAGCAAAGGAGCTCCCCATCCCTTTGCCACTCTTTCCTTCGACACTGTGCCTTCCATTCGACTTAGGACGAGGGTAATTGTTTATTTTCCATCTTAGATGAAAGGTACATTTCAACTTCGTCGAAAGGGTAAAAATGAGCTTTTTGGAGTCGAAGGCAGAACTGGGCCTACTGAAGTGATGTTTTATCTTGCTGTCTAATTTTGATTAGCTAAGGAAACTTCACCTGTACTTCCAAATAGTAAAAGGTATACAAAAGTCAACTTTTTTCTTAAAACACCATTCTTTTTCTCCAAATCAATTTCAAAATAGATTTCCCTCCGAATTTGACCAATTCAGAAGCAAATTTATAGTCTAGCCCTTAGGCTTAAATAATTTAATTGCCTTAGTAAATCACTAAGGAAAAACCCCCAAAAATCCTTTAAATCATACGCTTTAACATATTAAAATTTCATAGCATACGAAGCTCAATATAATTCGATATTTAACCAAAACCGAGATAAACTATGTTAATTAGCCCATTAACATTTAAAAACACCTATGTCTTATCCAAAAAAACGTTTAAATGGTTATATCTAACCAAAATAAAAAACATGAATCTGGTATGACCCATAACTGATCCAAATATATAAAAATGAGATGTTTAACATGATTATTCACCTTGATTAGTTAATTGGAGAATGAGATAATTCCCTAGCTTTAGTCCTTAGCTTTTTCTTTAATTTATTCTATTCTTGGAGCTTTTAATGGCCGAGCGAAATATAGATGAGGAGTTATGAATGAAAAAGTAGAAGTTTACTGAGGTGGAGGAAGAGATTTATGCTAAAACAATGTAGCCCCATTTTCAAGTTTTTACCCCTTAGGAAATTCCTCCTTCTTAATTTAGTTAAGTCTTATTTTAGTTCATTCATTAAGACACGACCATTGGATTCATTAATCTCATCTCCTTAATTATTCACATTATTCTATTTAATATATCCAATTAAATATCCTGAATAATGTTAATTAAAATTCAAGAGAATTACAGACTCCTCCCCCTTTAAGTAATTCGTCTATGAAATTTTAGTAAGGACATACGACAAGCATATAGCCATCCAAGCAAAGCTAGTATAACCTACTAGCCAAATTCTATATAATTCCTATATAGAGCATACCATCTAAAACATCCCAGAAAAAGTAGCCCTAATTCTGTCTTCTATCTCCCAAGTATAGTCCTTCACGTTATCACTCCATTGAATTTTCACCAACCCGACTGTCTTGTTCCTGCCTCTTCTCATCTTTTGTCATAACACGAACTGGTTGCTTCACAAAAATCATATCCAATTCCACCACTAAGTCCTCAAGTGTCGTTGGAGCGATAGTAGTTTTTGGATCATGAACATACTTCCTAAGATGAGAATATGAAACACATTGTGGACCCCAACCAACTGCTCGACAAATCTACTCGGTATGCAAGCCTCCCAATCCTCTCTTATATAGAAAATGGTCCAACATATCCCGTTGCTAGCTTCCTGGTCTTCCCGAATAGAACCACACCTTTCATCGACGATACATTGATGAAAAATCTATCCCCAACTGAGAACTATATATCCTTACGCCTTTTATCTGCGTAATTATTGTACCTAGATTGAGCTTCTTTCATTCTTTCCCGTATCAACTCAATCTTTTTCATCGCCACTCTCACCCAATCTATCTCCGGTCTCTAACCAATATACTGGTGATTTGCATGGCCTTCCATACAAAGCTTCAAATGGCATCATTCCTATAGTAGTTTGATAACTATTTTTATAAGAAAACTCCACTAAATGCAAGTGATCTTCCTAAGAACCATTAAAATCTAGCACATAAGCCCTCAACAGATCTTCCAGTAGCTTGTTGACTCTCTCTGTCTGCCCATCCGTCTGAGGATGATTTGCGGTACTCATCTTAAGCTTAGTGCCTAACACACTTTGCAGGCTCTTACAGAACTCACTAGCAAACAGAGCATCTCTATCACTTATGATACTACTAGGAATTCCATGCAGTCTAACGATGTTCTTCCTAGACAACTAAGCCAAAGCAGGTGTCATCCTGGTTGACCTTACCGGAATGACATGGGCACTATTGGTCAATCTTTCCAGTATGACCCATATACTTTCATTTCCCCGGTTTGACCTTGGCAACCCGTCAATAATATCCATGGATATCGAGTCCCGCTTCTAAACTGGAACATCCAAAGCCTGAAGCAAACCACTTGGCTTCTGATGTTCGGCTTTTATTTGGTGACAGTTCAAACATTGTTTTACCCATAAGCCAACATCCCTCTTCATTCCTTCCTAGAGGAAAATTATTTTCATATCCTGATACATCTTGGTTCCCCTAGGATGAATCGTAAACTTCGATCGATGACATTCCCTAAGAACTTCCTTCCTAAGGTTTCCAACATTTGGAACACATAATCGTTCCTTCTTTCTCAACCAACCCCTGCGGTCAAGAATAAAATCCTTTAAGTCGTCAATCTCAGTTGTAGATTCTAACCTTCTAATCCTCTCGGCTAAGACTGGATCCACTTTCTGCCTAGAAGCAATTCGTACAATCAAAACTGGTCGAACTTCTAAACAGGACATCATGATGATATTCCGACTAGATCCGGTAGTTGGCCTCAGCTGCATATTGCAAGCAGCTAGTGCTTCTAAGTCTTTCCATTCCTCCAACATAGCTAACACCACATTCTAATGTTTTCTGCTAAGTGCATTCGCTACCTTATTTCCTTTTCCTAGTGTATACTCGATGCTAAAATCATAAGCTGCAACAAACTCCAGTCATCTCTGGTGTCTCATATGCAGCTCCTTCTGAGAGAATAAATATCATAGAGACTTATGATCCATAAATAGCTCAAACCATTCTCCCAAAACATAATGCCTCCACACCTTCAATGCGAAGATTACCACTGCCAACTGCAAATCATGAGTCGGGTATCTCACTTAATGCGGTCTAAGCTGTCTAGAAGCATAGGAAATAACCTTCCTATTCTGCATTAGCAAAGCACCTAATCCAGTACCACATACATCCACGTAAACTACCAACCCCTGATTTCCATTTGGAACTACTAATATGGGCGCATTGGTTAACAAATATTTTAACTTAAGGAATACCTCCTCACATTTGTCGGACCAAACAAACTTCACGTCCTTTCTAGTTAGCTTAGTCAGTGATGCCACTATCCACGAGAAATTCTTAATGGACCTTCGGTAGTAACCTACAAGACTAAGAGAACTTCTAATCTCATTTACCATCTCTGGTCTCTTCCAATTTTTAACAGCCTCGATCTTATCTGGATCAACTGCTAACCCTTCCTTGAAAATTACATGACCAAGGAACTTCACTTCCTACTTCCAAAAATGACACTTGGAGAACTTTGCCTTCAGCTGATGTTGCCTTAGCATCTCCAACACTATACTAAGATGATCTACATGATCCTTCTCATTCTTAGAATACAACTAAATGTCGTTAATAAAACCTAACACGAACTATCTAAAGTGCTCTCGGAAAACCCGGTTCATCAAATCCACAAAGAAAGCTGGCACATTAGTAAGCCCAAATGGCATAACCAACCACTAATAAGACCCATATTTGGTCCTAAACATCGTCAGCGGAATACCATCCTCTGCCAATCTTAGCTGATGGAAATCTATTGCCAAATCAAGTTGGGTAAACACTCTGGCTCCATTCAACTGATCGAATAAGTCGTCGATCCTCGACAAGGGATACCTATTCTTAATCGTCCTCTCGTTCAACATGCGATAATCGATAACATCCTTAACGACCCATCTGGCTTCTCCACGAATACCGTGGCGTTCCCCAAGGCGAACTACTTGGCCGGATTAAATTATTTCCTTTCAATTCCACTAGCTGCACCTTCAATTCCTTCATCTCGGTTGGTGACATCCTGCTAGGTGGTCTACTTATGGGTTCAGTTCCCAGTACGATATCTATCCGAAAATCGATTGCTCTTTTTGAGGGCAAGCCCGAAACTGGTTCAACCACGTCTGCAAACTCTCCTGCAACATAAGCTTGCTTCAACTTTGCTTCCATTCCCATAACACCTAATAATGCATAAGCATTTCCATTCAAACTCCTTACCGAGTAAATGACTCGGTTATGGCTATTAGGGTGACTCAATAATATTTCTCCCTCTTGGAAAAATATTCTAGCATCATATCTATCCAACCAATCCATACCCAATATGATCCTAAAGCCTACGAAATAAAAAAAATTAAACTTCATGCAAACATATGACCTAACAATTTAAGTTCTAAATATTCATATCTCATCCCCAGAGTTGCATACCCTTCTATAGGATTCACAACCCTTAAAGGAGTAATATGGTATAAAGGTTCCAAACATAAGCAATCCACCAAATACCGAGATATGTATGAGTGCGAAGCACCGATATTAAATAGTATCCTAATAGGAGTACTATGAATCATAATCATACCTTTTATCATTGCTTTTCCCTTCTTAGCAGTTGTTGGTCTAGAGGATGATGGTTCCAATGTGAAGATCTTTCCCTTCCCAGCTTTAGCAGCCTCGAGACACTTGTCCGTGTAATGCCCCATCTGGCCAAAGTTGTAGCACTTCACATTTGGCCTCACTACAGTTCCATATGATCGTAAACGGAATCGATGCGAAGAGAGCGAAATGATGGATACGAACGAATTGATTTCCTTTGCTTGCATCGATCATATCTTGAGCATACGAACTTGGATTGACTTGAAATTCGGAATGTTAGCTTTCATAACTTTGCATGTCGCATCATGTTAATTGTAGCTTGATTCGAACTTGGACAAAATTCATCGATATCTATAGTGAGTGTACATGTAACCGATCTTCAGGACAGACCGTCCTTGGTTTCCAGTTAAGTTCTTGTTGTGATGGCCTTGCCAAAAGGAGGGACAACATTTTCCCCCTAAAATACGTCTTGTATGAACATGACATGCTTTGAAAAGCTTCAACCTTCATTATGAATAATTTTATCTGACTTGCTGAATAGTTGTTGTCTTTTCGTTGAAAGATATAACCTTTCACTGACCTTCAATAACATGAATTGTTGGCTGCCACTTGTTGTACCATGCACTGTTGTAGCTGAGTGTTGTATGATAGTAATATGTCGTTCGTCATTGTAAATTCCACTAGATAAGTATTCAATTCTTGTGAATTTTAAAAATTTGATGTTAGTCCGTTATACATGTTAGCCTGATCTCGTTAACATTCACACATTCACGAGTTGTTGTTAGTTTTTTCAGCTTTTTATCGAATTCCATATTTACCCTCTCCTAAATCAATGTGAAATTCAACTTATAATAACGCTTGATGGTTGTTTTGGAATGTCCCTTCGTATCGATCCTCTCCTGGACCGATGTGAAAGGTTAAAAGTTGTTCTTCGTATTGATAGTAATCGGTATGATTCAATTGGCTCTTTAAGTCATTTCGCATCGGTGGGTGTGAATTCAAATGATCTTCACAGTGATGGACACGAAGTTGTCACTTCGCATCGATGATACGAAGCTTAGGCCTTCAAGCTTATGGATACAGAATAGCATTTCATATCGATGAAATCCAGTGATTCAAGCAAGACTTCGCTGGGGGTTTCGTATCGATGAGACTTGAATTGAGGGATACGAAACTGGGGGTAATTCGCAGATGGATACGAAGTGTTAACCTTTGTATTGCTCGAGACTGAAGGATACGAGTGAGCCTCTTCGTGTCTATAGAACTTGTGACCGTTTCAATCGGTTTTTGTTACTGGGAGGTGAATCATCTTTCTTCCCTTGAGTTCGAGTCCGTATAAATACGTTTTGGACTTAGCCAAATTTTCTACCTGCCATCGCTTTCGCATTTACCTTCGTATCGATTGAAAACTCGAGAGAGTAAAAAGAACTGCACAAGCCTTAGTCTTCAAAATATTTAGCGCTTAGCCTTTAACTCAATCCATTCGAACTAGGTAATTAACTAACTAAATTCATCTAAAAATGACGAGGCTTGAAAATTGATGTCACCCTATCCACGATGGTGGTTTATTTCAGCATCGTCGATGCTGGACACGGGTTAAAGTGAGGTTGATGGAACGATAATGGCATTTTTGTTGATTGGAGAAGACGAAGTATGGAGGGATATGAAGTGCTCATGAAAGGGATGCTCTGCCTTGACCTTGCATCGATGGGGAGAAGAAAAGAAGAAACACCCTCGTATTGATCTGGGATGAAGGATTCGCATCGATTCTGGAACTGATGAATGTCAGGGGGAAGTTCATATCGATCCTGGTACATCGTGATCTCGTACCGATGGTTGATTGCCTTGTTTCGTATCGATAGATGGGGTACCTTTGTATCAATCGACCGAAATGAAATATTTGTTACAATGATCGATATTAAAATGCCACTATCGATACGAAGTAAGAAATTTTGATCGATACCAAATGACCTTGGGCAATTGATACGAACTGTTATTCTATAATCGACATGAAGCGATGGTGCCTGGAACGATATAAAGGGAATTTCGGTGATCGATTCGAATTCAAATTTTCAACCAATATAAACTCTCTCACATAATTAAATACTTGACTCCGACGAGCTTCTTCCTTGTATAACTGGACATAACCGCTAAACTGCGTATTTGACTGCTCTTCGAAGCTCGTCGATGGAACTGTAACTTGACAAAAATTTTATGAACTTGGATCAGTCTCTAAAGTCTAGATGGCATTGTTGTGACGGTCAGTGATGACGGTCACTCAAATCAAATTCTAAAGTCTTATCATTTGGCTGTTTCTTCAAATTCTGCAGAACTTTTTACGTACTATGTAGCACTGCACTACACAACACATTCACGCACTTCACACTGGGGATATCATCTAGCGATGGTTTTTGATAAGTTAATTAGTTATGGAATAAACAAGTTCACCACAGCAGGAGGCACAAAGTTCATCTCCTTTGGCAATAGAAATATCAGCTATCGTAGTCGAAGTTACAAGCCCAGCTCCGGATGAGCTTCTTGGAGTAAATGTAATTCTGAACCTGCAAGATTTAGTCCCATTGAACATTTTTGAATTTATGCTAGGAAGAATTTTCCTACGTCATGGGCTGTCGTTAAACGATGTTCTGCTTCCGAGGCCAAATGACGGGCCACACGCTCCCCCGGAGGGGTATACTGCCTTTAACCGACATTCTTGTACGGCTAAGACACTTCGTCCATTTAACCAGTACATTCGAGAAGTATTTGCTTTCTTAAGGGTTGCTCCATTGCAATTGCATCCGAACGGGTATGCTTTGTTAAACAGCACATTCATTGTCTTCATAGTGCATCTCTTATGGCCCCCAACTCCATAAGAAATCATATTTATATTTAATGTCAAAAGTCAGGAAGACAACCCTTCTTTCACATTCTTAGAGTCGGTTAGGAGCTGCCAAATTATGACCGGCTCCTGGACCAGATTGAGTTATTTCAAAACTAAATGGTTCTATGTCTGAAACCCCACCAGGTTTCGCCAGTCGATGGATAGTTAGGCGTAAGTGCTTCATCTTTACACAGTTTGCACAAGTGATCTTACCCGATATCCATTCTAATATTTTATCCCTTTCGCAGACTCAATTCCACGGCCAAAGGGCGCCCACTTTAAAGAGATAATTCGAATTCTTCAAGAGGTACCGAGTGAAATGAAAGAAATTGGTTTGGTACTTTCGGATGAGAACTTGAGGATTGTTGGATCAATCAATCAAAATCAGATTATTAGACTCGAGGGTCGATTAGAACATTCCGTCAAAATGGGCCAAACGTAGAGTGCCTGAGGTTGTAATAGTTGAGGAAGGCGATAGAGAGGATACACCTATTGATAATGAGCCCGTAGTCGTACCATCAGGCAGTTTCTAGGATTTGGAGGGAAGGAGAAAAGGCAAGGCAGTCGCTTATAAGCATCATAAGCCTCTGAGTTGGAAATCTGTAGTTGTGTCTCCGCCAGTCTCTGGTGTTAAAATCATGGAGACTCCTCCCCCTCAAGTAGAGAATCCTTGGAAGGGCTTGCCAATATCCCAATCCCGAATTATGTGTCACTTCAATATGACACCGGATTGGAGGAGCTTCAAAGTGCTCTAGACATAAGTGAGTCCTTTCCACAAGCATGGCCGATATTGCAGGTTGGTCGGGGGGTTGCACATACATATACACTTCATGGCATTATACAGTTTTCAGTCTTGAGTTGTCCGCTTCGAGGGATTACTAACTCTATTTCTCCTTTACTTTACAGATACGATGACCAGGCGAGATTCTATGCTCGGGAGTCTTATTCAGCATGTCAGTCATCGAGTTCATATTATGAGTCCCGTTGGAGAGAGAATGATAAAAACCGCAATCGTGGTTATTCTAATCAAGAGCATTATGAGAGGAAAGAGATAAAGACAGAGAACATAGATATCGATCTCGATAGCGTTCTCCACCTCCCCGAGTCCCTACACAACCTTCTACTCACAATACACATCTCTCGGAGCCTCCACGTCAAAAATCATCTTCTCGTGCTCCGAGGTCTAAGTCTCAACGCCGCAGGACCGAAGTTACAGCCCTCAATGTTACAGAGCAGGCTGTTACTGAGTCCACGGGGAAAGGGGCGATCAAAATCGCCCAGCTCAAGAAAGACTTTCCCAATATCAGCTTTGATGGTTTTATTTTTCCCCCACACTTGAAGAAAATTTCCTTTGAGGCTAAACAAACAACTATATTCACGATGTATATAACCAGTATAGCAATGGATGAGGACTCCTGATAAGGTCTCTACGGTGGCTTTCGAACGGGCGAAGACGACTGAGAAGTTGGAGCTAATCTGGCCCAGAAAGACTGTATCATTCAAGTGCTTAATGAAGCTGAATCCTCTCGAAAATCTGAAATAGAGGCCACCCAAAAAGTTGATGAGGCAAACCTAGCTATGGGAAGAATGCGGCAAACACATTTTGCTTTGATGGAGGAGACGGGCCACCGAAACACCACCGTCATAGCCGAAAGGGACGTGGCTCTGGAAGAACTTAATGAGCTTAAAGTCAATTTTTTCTGGATCATCAAAGAGAAGGATGATGCAAATAAAGGGGCCCAGGAGGCATGTGAATAGCGATGATGCTTCAGGGTGAACGAGATGCAGCGGTGCTCAAAATTCAGGAGGCAGAGGCCAAAGTTGAAGAGGAAATCAAAATGGTGGAGACCAGGCTAGAGACTGACATTGAAGATCTCCTCATTACTTACAATGCTAACATCTAGAAGCATAGAAACCTAGCCTGGCTCGATAATTATCTGACACATCTATGCAACACCTAGGGCCGATTAGTTGAAGAAGAAAAGGCTATGCATCAGGGTGAATCAGTTGATGAGTTCGAGCTTGAGAACCAAGTGTTGAAAGAAGAAAAACAAAAATTCTCCACGATACAATGATTTCATATGAAAAGGAGAAATTTGCCACCTAGCATATGGTGGTTGGAGAGGGTTCAGGCGTTAAGCACCATAATATAATTCTTGAAATTCCTACGCCAACCCAGCCTGAATCTGTATCTGCGGTTGATCCTCAATCCGTACTTGCTTATAACCCTGATTAATCACAGATATCTCCAGCTTGTGAACAGGTCTCTGAAGCTGCCCCGCCAACGAGTCAAACTAAGGAAGGTACACCGAACATTGCTCATACTTATGCGAAATCGGGAGATTTATTTGAAATAATCGCTAATAGTTTTTCCTCTGCTTCAATCTAGTGATTGAAGCTACATCAACTGTGCCTCCTGTAACTCAAGAACAACATCAAGAGCAAGTACCACACCACAAATAGGGTATAGGGGAGCACGCTGAATTTTTATGAAAAGATGATGAAGGAACTCCTCGGTCATCACAGAAACCCTTTGCTGATTTAGCATTTGTTATGGGTGGGGTAGCGCCAGCGACCAGTTCTTCAGTCCCAACCACTACTGCTCCGGGCGACGCTCAAACAACTCGTGAAGAAGAGATAATAACCGAGATTAATGCAGAAATGGAGGCAGCCACTCAAGCTAGTAGTTTTCGAGTTGGGATTGCGGGACCTGGCCTAGCTCCGTTAAGAATGATATTTCCTGGTGGTACGGTTTTCGACACCAGCGTGCCTATCCCGCCTCCTACAGTTGATCCAGTCCCCCTACTCTGCCTTCAGGAAACATTCCCATACATGTGAGTTTGGAGGAGGAGGTTGATATAATGCCCCATTTTGGAGAATGACTATCGAAAGGCAAAGGCTCAAAGAGGAAACCAAGTGACAACTCCAGCGGGTCCACGCCTAAGAGGAAATCGAAAAAGAAAAGAGAGTAGACACATCTCCTCAGCTCATTTTTGAGTAGATATAAACTTCTTTAGCTTTTGTAGGACATGTATAGATGCGGGTTCGGTCCCTGCTATTAGGATTTTTGGGATAAACTTTTACTTAATTTTCTTCCACAAATAGTCGAAATAAAATTCCATTTTGTCTTCTATACAACTTGTGTCCAGTTGCTTAAGTGTTTCAGTGCTTAAACCTTTTTTGATACACTGGTGAAGCTTTACTTCTTCGACTTGGACTCGGATTTAATTGCTAAGTTCCTAGGTTACCGTTTCAGATCTCGATTGAGTGTTAAGTCGAATTTCAATATTGCACTATCTCAATCAGTGATCAGTACTTAAGTTCTGCCCTCAGTTTTAGGGACGAATTTTAAAGATCAGTTAGCAATTGTATTTCGCCTTCAATACATCGAGTTTAACGTCCTTGAATTGATGCTGAAATAAGGGATATTCGAGGGATTGAATCATACTCGCTTATTTATCCACTATTTCATCCACACTCTGGGGATTTGCAATTGTATATCGGTGGTCGATTATGCCTGTTTAATATTTATAACTGCGTCTACACTCTAAGGAATTTAGATTGATTCGTAGGTGATCATCCACACCCGATTTAAGTCTATACTCTGACTGTACTACGGGGACTTAGAGACGTGTTAAGGATATTTATGTTTAAACTCCAATCTGCACTCTGTGGATGTTAGAGTCGGTCGGTGTTTATACTACAATCCATGCTCCGGGGATTTAGAGTCAATTGTTGTCGATACTCCAGTTTGCATTCCAAGAATCCAGAGTTAGTTGATGTTTGCACTCCAGTTCGCACTCTGGGAATCTTGAGTTGATGTTTATATTCCAATTTGCACTTCGAGAATGTCGAGTTGATGTTTATCTCCAATCTGCACTCTGGGGACTTGGAGTTGGCCGATAGACGGTCAGTCACATCTGTTTAGGCTCTAGGATTTCGTTCACACTCCGGGAATGACGAATCTATCAGGATCATGGATGGTCGGTTCACATCCACTCTGAGTTAACAAGTGAGGTCGTTATATGGAAAAATCCATCCTCCTCAAACTTGGTCAAGATACGGGCGAAATCATTAGGTGGGCGAATCCACCCTCTTCGAGACCGTACTTTTAAGTTTACACTCCAGCTTGCACTCTGAGAATCTAGAGTTAGTTAAAAGATTGTCAGGTATTAATCCTTTTTTAACTTCGGTGTGATGACTTGCCCCGAGCATGGGTTTCACTTAGCAAGTGACTGATCATATCAAAGTTACTCCCGATTTGAATAAACCCCACCGTCGGGTGGAATTTATCTCTCCGTGCATAGTGACAGTTGTATGATGCATTTCAAAAAATCACAGCTCTGGCTCGAAGAGATGGCATTTTATTGCTGAAATAAGAAAATATGGAAAAGTCGGTTGCCTTGTTACAAATTCAAATTTCAAAATGCAGAAACAAATTGCAAATGAAAAGTAGACTGAATAAATAAAGCATGTCATGTATATTAGCGATGGAGACTCTCGCTGTTCCAGGCTCTTGGCAGAGTAAGACCATCAGCGGTCGATAATTTAAATGTGCTATCTTCGAGCTTTTTTTTGATTACATACGGCCCTTCCCATGTTGGTTTCATGTGTGAAGGAACCAGGTAGATTCTTTTAAGGACGAAGTCACCGAGTATGAAGGTTCGGAGTCAAACCTTGGTATTGTATAATCGGGCAACTCGACTTGGGTATGCGGCTGACCTCAAATTAGCCTCTTCACGCTTCTCATCCTATAGATCCAAAGATTCAGCAAGTAATATGGCGTTCGTTTTCGGATCATAATAAGTCACACGATGAGAAGGTACTTCCATCTCGATTTGAACAATGGCTTCTAAACCGTAGGAAAGAGAGAATGGTGTGTAGCCGGTCACCGATTTGTGGGTTGTTCGGTAATCCCATAGAGCCATAGGAAGTTCATCAACCCACTTGCCCCCGACCTTTTTCAGTCATTTCTTTAGAATATACTTTATAACTTTATTCACAGCTTCAACCTATCCATTCACTTGAGGGTATGCAACTGCGGAGAATTTCTTTTGAATGTCGAATCGTTGACAGAATTTCTTAAATTCAACACTGTCGAATTGAGTTCCGTTATTAGTGATGATGGTATGTAGGAGACCAAATCGGCAGATAATGTTGTGGGCTACAAAGTTGATCACCTTTTTCATTGTGATTGTAGCAAGGGACTCAGCTTCCGCCCACCTGGTAAAGTAATCAACTACACGTACTTTGCACCACCTTTGGCTAGAGGTAGAGAGCCAATAATATCAATGCCCCATACTGCAAACGGCCATGGACTAACCATTTGAGTTATCTGAGTGGGTGGGGCTCTAGGAATTTGAGCAGGCTTCTGACATTGTCACATTTCTTGGCGTAGTCTAATGCATCGCGATTTACAGTCAACCAATAGTATCCATACCGGAGCGCTTTCTTGACAAGGGCTTGCCCCCAATGTGATTATCACATTCTCCTTCGTGCACATCATGCATTACACATTCGATTTCATCTTGAGCGATACACTAGAGTAAAGGAATAGAGTATCCCCTTATATACATGATTCCATTCTCAATAGTGAACTGCGAAGCTTTTCGAAGAATTTATCTCTTTTCACTCCTACGCTCTGGCAGGGTCCCATGCTCGAGATAATTTCTGAATGGAGTCATCCATGACTCATTATCGGGAATGACTTTAAATACCCAATCCGTTTTCGTCCAATCAATACTTAGGGAAGATAATGCCTCTATGGCAATAAGTCTCATTTGTCGTGCTTCACCGGTGCTGGTTAACTTCATTGGTGAATTGGCTTGCTGATTGCGCTCTCGAGTATGCAATAGATGGCATAATAATAAAAATGATTCAATATTTCCTGAACTCGAGTAAGGTAAGCAGCCAGCCTTTGGTCTTTGGCGTGGTACTCTCACCAAACTTGACACACAACCAATTGTGAATCCGAATAAATCTCCAAGCAATAATCTTCGAATCTCGAGCAAGTCTCAATCCGGCAAGTAGAGCTTCATACTCAGCATCATTGTTGGTCGCACAAAAAAAACTTCAAAGCATAACATATAGATCGACCTTCAGGAGTTTCAAGTACGACTCCAACACCTGAGCAACGGTCATTTGATGCACCATCAGTATGCAGCTTCCAGATATACTTGGGAGATTCACTAGTTTCGGGCAGGTCCTCTGGGATGGTAAATTCAGCTATGAAATCTGTTATGACTTGTCCTTGAACGGCTTGCCTTGGAGTATAAGTAATATCAAACTGACTTAGATCGATATTCCACTTGGGTAACCTACCAGACGTCTCAGGCGGTGTAAGGACCTTTCGTAACGGCTGGTCGGTGTAAACGGTAATGGGATGAGCCTGGAAATATGGATGGAGCTTCCTTGAAGCAATAAAAAGACAATAAGACAGCTTCTCTAGCTTCAGATAATTTCTCTCTGCTCCGGTTAGTCGTTTGCTAATATAGTAGACCGGTTTTTGTATTCAGTTTTCCTCCCAAATTAGGGCATCATTGATTGCGTTTTGTGATACCGCCAAATAAATGTACAATTTCTCGTGATCGATAGGCTTTTACAAAATAGGCTGTGTGGAGAGGTATTGAATTAGTGCTCGGAATGCGCCCTCACATTCTGTAGTCCATTCAAAGTTTTGTTTCCCTTTTCAGATCGAAGAAGGGAATGCATTTGTCAGTGGATTTTGGAATGAACCTGCTCAGTGCTGCTGCTTTCCTGTTGAGGATCTGTACTTTCTTTATAATTATTGTAGTCTCAAGATTTCTAATCATCTAGATCTTTAGGGGATTGACTTTGATTCCTCGAGCGTTGGCGATAAACCTAAGGAATTTTCTAAATGCGACCCTAAAGTGGCATTTCAGTGAATTGAGCTTCACTCTATATTCTCGGAGGATTTTAAACATTGATTCCAAGTCTTTAATATGATCAGTGGAGAATTGCGACTTTACCAGCATATCGTCTACATACACTTCAATGATTTTTCCGATTGGTTAGCAAACATTCAGTTAACTAATCATTGGTAAGTTGCCTCGACGTTCTTGAGTCCGAAAGGCATAACCTTGTAGCAATTAAGTCTCAAATCCGTCACGAAGCTGGTATGTTCCTGGCTGGGAAAGTGCATGGGTATCTGATTGTAGCCTGAATAGGCGTCCATGAAGGATAGAAGTTCATGTCCAGCCATCAAATCTGCGAGCTGACCGATTCGAGGAAGTGGAAAACTATTTTTGGGGCTAGCTTTATTCAAATTTGAGTAGCCAACACACGTTCTCCATTTCCTATTTGTCTTTCGGACAAGTACAGGGTTGGATACCTATTCCAGGTATAATGCATCTCGTATAAATCCATTCGATCTAAGCTTATCTACCTCTTCCTTAAGGGCGAAAGATCTCTCTAGATCCATACCATGTCTTTTTTGTTTGACCGGGATAAACTGCAGGTCGATATTCAATATGTGGCTCGTGATGTTCGGTGAGATTCCACATATGTCAGAATGTGTCCAGGCAAACACGTCAAGGTTTGGCCGAAGAAATTCAACCAATTCCTCCTGCATTTGTTGGCTTAACTGAGATCCAATCTTTATCATTTTAGAATCGTCATTATTGTCGATCGAGACATTGATTATCAGTTCGGCCAGAGATCTCTTTGAAATTGGTTGGGGTGCCCGAGCCTAGGTCTAAGCTTCAATTATCAATTCTCAACAAAGCAAATGCAGAGAGATTCCTCTATGCCTTTTCCTTTCTTCTTTCGTTGGCCTCGCGCAGCTCGGCAACATAACAGGCTCGTCCAACAGTCGGACCTCCTTGAACGACTCCAACACCACGATCGGTGGGGAACTTTAGGGTCAAACACCATAGGGAAATGGCAGCCCTAAACTCAGCTAGGGCAGGTTGGCCTAAGAAAGCAATGTACAGCGATATCAAGCACAACAAATTGTAAAATCCGGAATCTCTGGCGTTCTCCGATTCCCAACTCCACTGGTAATGCTACCACCTCAGTGGATATGGTTGCACTCCCATTGAAGCCATGAATACGAGACTGACAAGGCTTCAAATCTTTAATTTCCATTTTAATCCAGTCATAGGCTCGCTTGAACAATATATTCATAAAACTTCACTATCCACCAAGATCCTCTTCATCTCAACAGTACCCAATTAAGCTAATATGGCAAGTGGATCGATGGTTGGGGCTTCGACCCTATTGGCATCTCTGTCTCGGAAGACGATGTCATCAGTCATCATCTTCTGTTGCTTGGCTAGGTCCCCATCTTTTGGACTACTACAACACTCGAAGCTCGCGTTCCTAATAGAGCAGGCATATGAATCCATTTCCTTCTAGCTTCGGCCTGCTAGATGAGGACCACCACTAACAATATTTATCACTAACCTCTCATTTGTACGAGCGGGTTCCTTCGGTCTCACCTGATTTAGCACACGGTTCTGATTTGATGGGCCGGCACCTCCAGACTGCGGCGTCCGCACAAACTGTTCTAATCTTTTCTCACGTATCAATTTTTTCAATGAGATCCTGCATGTGACTGCACTCGTTCGTGTTATGGCCGTAGCTTTTGTGGAATCTACAAAAATTCCCTATCTGAATCTGTCTCTCCGATGACTGTTTTGGAGCAGGCTTCTTGTACTGAATAATATTGCAGGTTTGTACATACACATTTTCCAGTGACGTGGTCAAAGGAGTATAATTATCAAACATAGGAGCCCTTGTCATGGACCACGATTCTGATCTCTTTTCCTATTTTGGTTTCCATTGCCTTTTTGCCGAGTTTTCATATTTTGTATGTTAAATTGCACTTTTTCAGAAATCTCCGTGAATTGTTTAATAGAGACATTGCTCTGAATCCCCTCCATACTAGGCACCACGTCATCCTGTTTTCTAGACTGTTTCGCATACTCACTTTTTAAGAATTGGGATGCCTTGGAATGGAAATAGTCCAATGACGCAGGAGGTTTTCCGGCCAATCAATTGCTCAATTTAGAATCGGGATCAATCCCCTTAGTCAATTCCATCAGAATAGAGTTATCATTGGGATTGCAAATCTCAACGTAGGCAGCATGAAATCTCTCCAAATAACGTCTGAGTGTCTCTCCACGAGCTTGAGTGACAATAGACAAAGTGTTAATATCCTTTGGCTTCGTCACATGCATCTGGAACTGCTCAACAAACTTTGTAACCAACTGACCAAAACACGAGATAGATCGAGGTGGCAGATGGGTAAACCACATAGTAACTATGCCCCCTAGAGAGATCGTAAAACTTCGGCATTTAACTGCATCATCAGCTCGTGCAACATTCATTAACCATTAATACTTCAGGATGTGTTGATTAGGATCAGAGCTCCCTTCATAAATGGGTAGAGTTGGCATCCTGCATCGCCGTGATGGTTCAGCATAGAGTATCTCATAAGTAAAAGAGGTATGACTCCAGGAGATTCCCCTGTCGTCGTTGGTGAGACCTTGACTTTCTCGGATCATCTGACGGATAATCGTCAGGATGTTCAGCATCTGGACGTTTTGGGCTCGTTGAGCCAAGGTATGGTCGGGTTCCACAATGCAAGGTTAGGTCAGTCGCAGTGGACGGTCCATATCTTGCCTCCTTGGTTCTAAGTCCTTTAGAACAAAAGGTTCTGGAGTATTGTGGCGATAGTTAGGATCCGTCTGATTTCGGGCACCAACTCCCAATTTAGTAGCAGCGGTGGCGGTGCGGTTGCCTATAACATTATGAGGAACGGTACCTCATCGAGAAGACGATCCAGTCTGATAGCTGTTTGATGGGCCAACTCTCAGTTGCCCAATAGTCAGTGTCTGCTGATATCTAGTAGCTTGAGTATAACTCCCATCCAGCCGTGGACGTGTGGATCTATTGTGGAAATCTGAAGAGTCTGAACTCTCAATAGATGAATAGGAAGCCTGATCCTTCCTAGATCTCCTTCAGCATTGACGGTTCAGTTACCTGGTCAATTCCGCATTAGCGTGGAGTTATTGAGTGAGCTACTAGTGGCTCTGAGTTAGCTCTCGCATTAGCGTTTGAATTCTTCCCTGGTGATAGGCCTTGCGGATCTGATGGTCCGATAGCATTATGATCGGCAGGAGGTAGCTGTATGGGATTTTATCTGTCCCATCCTTCTGGATCTGCGGCAGTTGAAGTAGTCCATGTGTTAACCATGATGGATAGCGAAGCTCTTTTCTAGACTTGATGCAAATCTGAATAGGATGGAAGAACTTTTAACTTTGAAATCAGAATCTTCTTCTTAGATTTGTGCAATCCAATATTGATAGTAGATTCAACGAGCAGGAAAAACTGTGTTTTCTCAATGAAAGCACCAAAGTGTATGTATCGAAATTGGGCACAACACTCTTTGGAATGGTTTGAAGAGGTAAAAATGAAGAAAATAAATGTAAAAGAGGATTATCTAACAAACACTCCAAAGTATAATTAGGAAAACAACAGAGAAGTTTAAATGTTTAGAGTGGTTCGACGTGTTGCCTACGTCCACTATGAAATGGTTGATCTTTGATAAATTTTGCTTGCTGGTTACAATGGATAACAACAGTGGATTTCGAGTACAACAGTAGTTTTCGAGCACAACATTGGTTTCGACAGAGTCTGGACGTAGGAGAGCCAACAATTCTCGTTTCTATAGGTTTTAGGCTGCTATTTATAGGCGTAGGCTGCAAATATCTCGCTCAGATCTCAGGAGACCTCTTCTTGCACATGTGTGGGCCCACGCGATCGATGCCATGCGGTTTGCACTCAATTTGTGATTGATACGAACGAGCTTCATATCGATCAATACTTCATCCAATCAAGTCGGGATCGATCGTGAACGTAGTTGAGGATGTACGCAAGCTCCTGTGAAAATTTAGTGGCATTTGGACTTGTAGATTATGAGTTATGATCGATGCAAGTTTGTACTTTTCAAAGGCTGTTGAATTCATATCGATTTCCTTCGTACTGATATGTTCGTATCGCTTTTTTGGGCACGTGCTCACAAGTTGACGTGGCTCTAACTCCTTTGATCGATCCACTTTTCATGCCGCATGACTGAGTCTATCATAGGAGTATATCTCCTTCGTATCGATCACCACTGCCTTGTTCCTATCGGTCGTTATTGCCATGTTCGTATCGATTATCATTGCTCTGTTCGCATCGATCGCTTAATGGTCATTTCGTATCGATGGATGGACGTCGTTTCATATCGTTTCATCCATATCGTTCACCTAAAGCTTCCTCATATCGATACAATATGTCTTCAGGTGATGGGTATGAAATGAGGTAAATGTGATCGATGCGAGGTGCGGTGCTTTTTCATGGATGTGGACTAGTGGTTACCATATGCATACGAAGTGACGGCCATTAGATGGATACGAGCCAATATAGCCAATGGATACGAACTATTGAAGCTTGATGGATGCGAACAAGTCCTTTTAGTTGATGGATACGAAGAGTGCAGATCCAGATAGGTGCAAACGGAATTGATATGAAGAGAGCGAAATGATGGATACGAACGAATTGATTTCCTTGGCTTGCATCGATCATATCTTGAGCATACGAACTCAGATTGACTTGAAATTCGAAATATTGGCTTTCATAGCTTTGCATGTCATGTCATGTTAATTGTAGCTTGATCGGGACTTCAACATAATTCGTCGATTTCCATAGTGATCCTGCATATAACCGATCTTCGGGATGGACCGTCTTCGGTTTCAAGTTAAGTTCTTGGTGTTACGCCCTTGGCAAAAGGAAGGATAACAATAACGCTTACCCAAGCCCAACCATATTTTAGATTCGTTAGATTATTCTTTAAAAATCTTTTAAGGTATAAATTCCTTTTAAGTACATAAACCATGCTCTGATACCAACTTGTAACATCCCGCTTCTGAAAGCTGAAAACTAACTGCTACGAATGATGCGGACATCCATAGGTGTTATTTCTGAATGATCGAAATCGAAATCTTGAAACTATTGGCAACATGGAAACACAAGAATATGAAAAAAAAAATTTCAACAAAATAGAATTTCTCATTTCTTATGAATTTCAATTTAAGATTTAATTACATAATCCCAGACGTTAGCCACGTTCAAATCACATATACATGTACAAAATACGATAAGAACGACACATGAAGATGTCCCCTTATGATGATCAGAGCACTAATGATATGAACTTTATAGTTCTTAGTACATTACAACGGAATACACAAAATAGCTCCTATATAGCTAATAGTGCCTCCTGCACGTCTTCGGAAGCTTATTCGTCCAAAAACCTGAAAGTCTCCCATTCTTAGACTACTCAAATTAATTTTGAGTGCCCGAGAGTTTGTGGAGAAACATAAACTTCGAGTTATACAATAAGTCTGGTATGAATAATCCTCTATCATCTCTTATTATAAATAGATATCTAGCAAGACCACGCTGCTTAGCGAAACGGGTTTTCCCCTTACTACTGTCCAAAAAAAAATGCAAATCATTTACTATACCCCTGCACCCAAAATGATTAGACTTAACATAATATGAAATAAAGCCATAAATATGTATTGGATATCCCATCCACCCATTTATTAGATAACCCTTCTAAAATCAATTTATTAGATTTTTCCATCTAAAATCAATTTATTAGAGTTCCCCTCTACAATCTTTAAAATGACTATCCGTCATAATTTAATAGGACTATCCTTTCCAAATCCATTTAATAAATCCAGATTATCCATCGTAATTTTTTTTTATAGAAAATGTGTGGGCTATCCACCACACACTACATAGTTTTCCTAGGATGACTATGAACCCTTGGGTGCTAAATCCCGAGGCTAACCACCTCTGGCAAAACATTCTTTACTTTAGAAATTTGATGTGTGCTATCCACCACACATTCCATAGTTTTTCTATGTTAACCAAGAACCCATCACTTGGCCAACTAAAACATCATGATTCCTATGATTATTTATAAAAATTCATGATCCCCATGATTACTTATTTTCCCTAGGCATACCACATGTTTAACCTATTCCCATTGGTATCCCCAATTAGGATAAATTAAATAAAAATACAGCTTGTGAAATAAGAAAAAGATTATTACCCACCTTAGAATACTAAGCCCTCTCGAATTAGTTCTACGATAGAAGCCGTACAGCCGGGGACAAATCTTTCACTCACTGAGTTGAGAAAACCTTTGTCTATATCGTCCTGAAGATGGATGCGACGGGAAGAAGTGGCATTTAGAAGTGTTGCCGATAATGATAGCCCTAATGTATATTTTCACAAGCATATTTCTATTTGTAACCTTAAACTATGTATCGAAAACATTAAACCCACCCCGAAGTCCCCAAGGTTTATTAACATTTATTTTATATAAGGACCCTCCTACATATTCAAACAAAGATAAGTATTTTATGCTATAACCCTTCGAAGTAACCCCTTCAACTTAGCAAAGTTTTACTTAAGAAAAATGGCTAAAAACAACCCTTTAAAACCCTTCGAATAATGTCCCATTCGAAAGCAAATAAACATCCAAAGTTAACCCCTTGAGAAACCTTTCTTTTGAAAGCATTACAAAATCGTACCTTTCGACATTGTCGAAAGGTTTCTTTTCGACCTTGTTGAAAGGATCAACCTTTCGACTTCGAAAGCCTGGGGTACCCCCTCTTTTTTTAAAACCATCCATAAACCTTTCGAAAGCAATGAAACTCGAAACCTTTCACAATCATTGAAGGTAACCCCTTAAAACCTTTTGAAATCATTCAAAAACAATGAAGTGTTGGTATTGGAACCAACCCTTCGAAAGTATACTTTCGACCTTGTCGAAAGGTTTGCCCTTCGACTTTGTTGAAAGGTTTTTAAATTTTTACTTTAAAAACAATGAGAGGTTTAGAAGTAACCCCTTCTTCTTCCCCTTGTTTCCCTTCGACTTTGTCGAAGGCATCCCTTCGACATAGTCGAAAGGATTAAAACACCTTTTTAGAAAAACATCTTAAACATTTCGTTTGAAGGGTTTGGCTTTTGAAATCCCCTTGGAAACCCCTTATTGAATATACAAATTTTTTAGTCTTTTATAAAATTATAGAGTCGAAGGATTCCCCTTCCACTTACTCGAAAGCAATTATATTTCCATTCAAAAGCAAAGGAAGCAGCCTCCCCATCCCTTTGCCCCTCTTCCCTTTAACACCGTGCCTATCTTTCAACTTAGGCGGAGGGTAATTGTTTACCTTCCATCTTAGATGAAAGGTGCCTTTCGAATTCGTCGAAAGTGTAAAAGTCAGCTTGTTGGAGTCGAAGGCAGAACTGGGCCTATTGAAGTGATGTTTTATCTTGCTTGTCTACTTTTGATTGGCTGAGGAGCCTTCTTTTGTACTTCCAAATTGCAAAAAGTATACAAAAGTCAACCTTTTCTTAAAACGCTCTTCTTCTTGTCAAAATCAATTTCTAAGAAGTTTTTCCTCTGAACTTGACCAATTCAAAAGCAAATTTGCAGTCTTGCCCTTAGGCTTAAATAATTTAATTGCCTTAGCAAACCACTAAGGAAAAATATCCAAAAATCACCAAAAATCCTTTAAATCATATACTTTAACACATTAAAATTTCAGAGCATATGAAGCTCAATATAATTCAAAATTTAACCAAAACAAAGATAAACTACATTAATTAGCCCATTAACATTTATAAACACCTATGTCTTATTCAAACAAAGGTTTAAATGGTTATGTCCTAACCAAAATCATAAATATGAATCGGTTATGACCCATAATCGATCCAAACATATAAAAATGAGATGATAAACATGATTATTCACCTTGATTAGTTAATTAGAGAAGGAGATAATTCCCAAGCTTCAATTCCTTGGCTTTTTCTTCAATTTATGCTTTTCCTGGATCTTTTAATCGCCGGCCGAAATATAGGTGAGGAGTTATGAATGAGAAAGTAAAAGTTTATTAAGGTGAAGGAAGAGATTTATACTAAGAAATGTAGCCCAATTTCCAAGTTTTTACCCCTTAGGAAATTCCTCCTTCTTAATTTAGTTAAGTCTTATTTTAGTCCATTCATTAAAAAACGGCCATTAGATTTATTAATCTCATCTCTCAAATTATTCACATTGTTCTATTTAATTTATCCAATTAAATATCCTGAATAATGTTAATTAAAATTCAGGGGCATTACAAATACGAAGCTCCTAATAATGGATTAGACCATCTTCAGTCAAACAACTCAAAAAACTATTGTCTCTTTACTTTTTCACATACAAGAACTACCTTATTTACCATCCCTTATTCAAGATATTAGTTATCAATTCTTGTTCATACGTCCCCATAAGCACAATTTTAAAGTTTATTAAGAATATGGTCAATATTATTATTCATTGATTTGTCTAACAAATAATAAAAATATGAAAATTTCAATATTTATACCATGTTTATACTAAAAAGGTATGAAGTTCATTTACATATATATAAATACATCAATCACATAACATAATGATATATATAAATAGTAATTATAAATTTAATTATAATTAATTTATATCAATATGTTTAATGTGCATTACATCATATAATTCTATTTTTTAACATCAAGTACATACATTTTGAAAGTAAATTAAAATAGCGAATTGTATGCTAAATTAAATACAAAGTCAAGAACACCGGATTTATAGTGGCTCGGCGTAATTGCCTACGTCCACTTTGAAGTTAATCTTTATTGCTTTACTCGACAATTGATTACAGATTCAATCCATATACCAACTACTTGAATATAAATGCTAAGTAAAGAGAATGAGTCTTGAATGTGGTAGAGTCTCCCCAGTGTTCTCCAAAAAAGGTCCTTTTCACTGTGCCCCTACCCTTGTATTTATAGACGAAGATGGGTTGGACTTCCCTCATGGGCCTAGGAGTAAGATACCTCGGCCCGTAGTAAATGACTTCTGTACGCCGAGCCACAAATGCCAAACGGCAATTGTCGAACCACGTACCAAGGCCGAACAGCATTCGTATGCCGATCGAGGAAGATATACCGAACGGTATCTACATACCGATCGTGACAGTGTGCTGAGTGAAGAGTGCAGGTCGAACGAGACCTGATGCCGGTCGAGGGGAGATGCCGAACGGTCTTGTTATGCCGAGCGAGGCTCATGCTGAGCGACCTTGCTATGCCGAACAAGGCTCATGCCGAACGACCTTGCTATGTCGAACCGCCCTTCCGTGCCGGATGAGGCTCTATGCCGAGCGACCTCTCTATGTTGATCGAGGCTCTATGTTGGGCGAGGCTCTATGCCGAGCGAGTCTCTATGTTGAGCGGCCTTTCCATACCGAGTGATGCTCTTGCTAGGTGATACCGGCCCAATTACCCGGCTAACACTTGCCCCTCCAAAGTGTGTCGTATGAGACAACACGACACGCTTTGAGTTAATATCCAATTCCATCTTTTCCTTTGTGACATGCACACGGTAACGTTCCACATGGATATCGAGCTAGGCGTTCGGCAAGTCACATGCCATTCAGCATAAGTATGCAGAACCATCGAGATGCCTTGACCGGGTCCACCGGTCAATGTCTGTTCAACTTCTCTTTTCTCTATATAAGCCGCTACTCCTTCCTCTTCCACCTTTTATTTTTACCTTCGCTCTACAGAACTTACGAACTTACCTCCCACCAGACTTCTACGAACTATTTACCCATCCCTTCTCTTCTCGAACCCATTATGTTCCCTCACCTCCTTCCCCAATCAACAAATCCGATCAGAATCACGTTTCCTATTCCAGAATCTCCCCAAGCTTCGAGTCATTTCTTAGGTAATGAGTTCTCCTTTAAACACTTCATCTCGACTAGGAAACTTAGCACGAGATTCGAACTCATGAATCTTCATAAAACTAAGGACAGGAGGAACCATGTGGATGAGGACAACAAATTCGAGGTTAGAACATGTTTTAGGGCTAGGCGGAGTGGTGGAAGGAAGGAGGCGTCAGAGGTGTATAAGACATGTGGGAGTAAGAAGTAGTGAAGTTAGGGGATGCAAGTAAGCATGGTGTGCGAGTCGGAGGAGAAATGGTTGTCGCTCGGAATTACTCTCGCGTGCCGAACGACAAAGAGAGATTGGAGGAGAGCAATGAGACATGCTGAACGACGATGAGAGAATACGGGAGAGAAATGATTGTTGTCATGACGAAGGACGAAGAGAGGATGATGGAAAGGAACGAGTATTGGGCTTGTAGGGCCGAGCGGTGCGGCTCGGTACCATCGCGGCTCCGCATGACTCCTATATGCCGAACGAGGAAAGAGGGAGAAAGGAGAGAAGTGAGGGTTGCGCCTAGAGTGCTGAGTGATGCGGCTCGGCATGACTTCATCATGCCGAATGGTGAAGGGCGAGTGAGGAGAGTTTAGGTGATTACTTAGTCAAGTTTCTCGAGTATCATCCGACGGTCCAACTCAAATGTAAGCCATGTTGACTTGACTAACTTGCCACGCCTAAAATGCGACAAAGATAAGGTCAAGGACTTAAGCATATAAACATATCGACCACTCCGGGCTGACAACTCTCAGTCGCAAGAACTATAAATCTAAATTTAACTTGATTAAAACAGATAATAAGATGTCGAGTTCAAAACATAAACCATCTTACGACAAGCTCTCGTTGACGGTTAGCGATGACGTTCATCGAAGATGATAGTGCGAAGCCTAACTTTATTTCATCAACTCTGTGACTTTTAATTTCTTGGCACTTATACTTGCATGAATGCACTAGTTCACACACAACACGGGGAAAGTATTTTTGTCGTTAAGTCTAATGTCAATTGTTTTTTGAGTATAGTTCAAATAGCTATTTCATTAGATTTAAATAACTTGCCACGATCTCGGACAGACCCGGGCCATCTTCTCAACAAGAAGTAGTTGGGACTTCAAATCCGTCGACTACTCCTGTTCAAGACATGCCAAGCCCTATGATCACATTCGTTGATTTGGCTCTTGATGCCTTAGATGCAGCGATCTTTTTAGACGATCTGATCGATTCCCAAGCCTCGAAGATTAACGGAAGCAAACTTGGCCATATATGCTCGGCACATGGGATTCCTTTCGACGACATGTTGGTTCCATCGGGATAGGATCGTCATCACTTGCCCACAATCAGATATACAGCCTGCAACGAATTCATGTGTTGGGTCGGTAGCGTGCCTCCATTCAACTCTTTTCTTCGAGACATGTTACAGTATATCGAGATCCCTCCATCGCAATTACATCCAAACAGCCACGCATTCATATACGACACTTGCATTCTATTCATGAGTGTACTTTTTAGGTTCCCGACTCCTGGCGATATCTGCTATATCTATCGCTTCAAGAGACGGTCAGATAGCCCATCTTTTGTATTCCTTGAGCCGCATAGCAAGTGTCAAGTTCTGACTGGGAGATGGAGCAAGTTCGCCCAGTATAAGCAGGAGTGATTCTACGTGCGCTGTCCTCCCGTCTTTGCGAGGAGATGGGTGGAAGGGAGTATGTCTTTTTTCTGGATAAATACTTGTGTTTGGATGAAACTGCACTTTTTCTAACTCTTTCTCTATTTTTACAGGTAACAACCCACGTCCCGAAGGCTCCGGGTATTCTAAAGCTGTTGAAACTATCCGAGCTATCCCTGTAGATGACCGGGACATCGGATCTCTCATTTCAAATGAATCGCTCTCGAATTTTGGATTGTTGGTGGAAGGTCGCCGAATATGCCTCCCTTAAGGTGTCACTATAACCAGGCCTGCTTCGGGTAAAGGAAAAAGCAGGCTGGGTCTTCAGCACATAATGCCGCCAACACACCAGAGGAGGGGGAGATTAAAGAAGCTGAAACGCTCGAAGTACAGGGTGAAAATGTTAGTCCCGCTCGGGACCAATAGTCAAGGTTCATGATATCGAAACGACACCTTCCCCTTCGAAGGGAAAGAAGAAATTTCCCCACGAGCTAAGGAAGAAAACAGTGGGTGGAACTTCTAAGGTCACCCTTATTCCAGTGGAGAGAGGGCCTTCCTCACAACACTTAGAGAGTTCTTTGAAAGGCCTGTCAAACCTCACTATACCTGATGATCTGCTTAACTATGGTTTCGACGATCCGAAGGCCCTTAAGCTTCATTCGCCCACGAGAGGCGATACAAGCGCTCAAGCCCAAAACCAGGGAGAAAAAACTCTTATTAGTAAAGATAAAGAAACTGGTCCATCGGGGGGAACACTAGGACACACACGGACACGTGCACTTCATATTTGCACTTAAATTTCGGCCATCCTCTACACTTCGCTAACTTGTTGTTATTTAAATTCCATGCAGGTGATATAGGACGTACACATGGGTTTGATCGTCTTCGTGGGTCATCTATCTTTCACCACTCTAGATGGGATTCGGGCTCCGAAAGACGTCGAGATAGACAGAATGACGGCGATAGGGATTATCACTCCTAGGATTCATCATCTCCAAAGAAAACTTATCATCAGCCTTCATACCATTATAATACTCCTTGTCACTCGAAATAAGGCAGAGTGAAATATGGCCATAAGGGGTACCAATCTGATGTCCTCCACGATCAATACTCCGGTTCAAATAGCACACAGCAATCTCGGGAACCTTATAAGAAAACCGAACTTTCAAAGCCACCTCCCACTGCTCCTTTATCAGATCCTTCGATAGCAGAATGACTTGCTGAGCTTAAAGCCACTTTCCCAAAGATATGCTTTGATGGCTTGAAATTTCTCTCGGTGGTTCATCAGATTCCGGGACATGTCAAACAAAGCACTATTGCTTGTACTGACGACGTTTATGTCTAGCATGATGCGTTCATTTACTTAGCCGAAAAAGTCTCAAAAGTCTCTGTTGAGCGTCAACACGAAATTGTTCGCCTGAAGCTCGAGGCTATTCATGATAAAGACATTATCAAAGCTCAAGATGAAGAGCTCTCTTCGCACAAATCTCAGCTCGAAGCCGCCCAATAAAGTGCTAAAGATACTGTGGAGGCCGTCAATCGTCTGGAGACAACTCATAAGAAAGAACTTGACGAAGCTCTCCAACACTGTGGGGCCTTAGCTTTAGAGAAGGATTAAGGAAAGGGATGCATTTGCCCTCCAAGTCAAAGAGCTGGAAGATCAACTCCGCAAAGAAAGAGAAGTGAAAACTGCTGCCTAGGAAGAGTCACAACGATATTGCGACGAGATCGTTGCTACGCGACTCCTGATAGCAAAGCTCGACGACGAGCTCTCTAAGATCGGGATGCTGAAGGATGAAGCTCGTGAAGAGAGCAAGAGAATAGCGTCCGCGAAGATTGACTCTCGCCTTGAGGCGGCTATGGAGGCTGGTAGGGAGGAGATTAAGTGCAAGTTTGACCCACTTATAGCAAAATTCAACGCCTATCTCTTCATGCAACGGTACTTAACATTTCTTGGTGAGGGCTACCTTGAATCTCTAGCCGAGGCATAAGAGACTTTAATAAAGATCAAGAAGGTCGAGCTGGGCGCCGAAGTGGTTGATGAGGAGGCTATGGTGAAAGAATTTCTCAAGAGGAACGAGCCTTCAGACTTGTCTGCAGCGAAGGCCTATTACAGCAAAGGTTCCTCCTCATCAAAAGGAAAAGATGTCATTGCCAGTCCGTCTAGAACCAAGTCTCCAGCCCTTCCTCCTATTCAATCGGCTGATTGGCCAGTACTCGATCCATTCGAGCAACACGCTGGTTATGACCCGGAAAACCCTAGCCTCGGCATTCACGTTCGATCTCCCATTCTAGAGGGTGAAGCCCCACGGACGGTTGAGAACCAATAAGAAACCGGTAAAAAACTTTTCTTCTCAAAGTTCAAAAAGCCGTTGTTTTTGGCATGAGTTCATTATGTTGTAACATTTGTCTCTTATGATCTTGCGTAGGTCGCTCTGACCCCGAGCCCAGTCCGAGAAGTGGTGACACCAAGGAGAAGGAGAAAACGAGCGAGGCTACTCCTTCGGGAGAGACTTCTGGTCCAGATGCTCAAATGATCGAGGCACTCGATGAGGATAAGTCTGAGACTTCGTCTCCTGTCGAAGGAAGTTATGAAATTGAGATCACAAGTGCCTTTGGGCATACTACTAAAATGAGCATGAAGGAGCAGCTCGTGGAGGAAAAGAAAAGGACAATTGAAATCAAAGTCGAGCCTCGAGTGGTGGATTTAGATGATACTTTGAACAAGCCTTCGAAGGTCATCCATCCTGGTGAGTCCAGACCACTAGAGGTCCCTCGTTCTTCCTCGGTTGTTACCTCCCCATCAAGCGAAATGTCCAAATGAAAACGCATGGGGGAAGAGTCACCTAAGAAAATAAAGGAGGAAAAGAAACCCAAGAAGTCAAAGAAGTAGTTGTTACTCTCGTTCAACGAGAGCTAGTTTAGATTATGTAATTATTTTTATCTATTTTCATAGTCAATGTAAATAGACTTTTTACTCCGAGTTTTGGAGGAGTTGTGGTAGAACCTTATTTTGGATGAATAAATAAAATTTAGTTCTTTTATCTTTCAAACGACTTTTACTATTCAGTTTTTTGTATTATTGCAGTCGAAACCCGATCTGTTGGGAGTTACATAAACCCCCAATTTATCTTCATATAACTCGAAAATTCTTTGAAATTGTATATCCTTTATTCCATGCTTCGGGTACTTAGAATATTTTTCAGTCTGTATGGCGGGGACTTGATGACTTCCCGTCAGTTGTACTCTAGTATGCACTCCAGGAACTTAGAGATTTTTAAGTCGTTCATATTCTAGTCCGCACTCAGGGGACTCAGAGTATTCCAGTCCGCACTCAGGGGACTTGGAGATTTTTAGTCGTTTATTTTCTAGTCCGCACTCAGGGGACTAAGAGTATTCCAGTCCGCACTCAGGGGACTTGGAGATTTTAAGTCATTTATACTCTAGTCCGCACTCAGTGGACTCAGAGTACTCCAGTCCGCACTCAGGGGACTTGGACATTTTGAAATGTTTATACTCTGGTCCGCACTCAAAGGACTCAAAGTACTCAAGTCCGCACTCAGGGGACTTAGAGATTCTGAGACGTTTATACTCTGGTCCGCACTCAGGGGACTCAGAGTCCGCACTCAGGGGACTTGGAGATTTTCAGTCGTTTATAATCTAGTCCGCACTCAGGAGACTCAGAGTACTCCAGTCCGCCCTCAGGGGACTTAGAGATTTTGATACGTTTATACTCTGGTCCGCACACAGGGGACTCAGAGTACTCCAATCCGCACTAAAGGGACTTGGAGATTTTAAGTCGTTTATACTCTAGTTCACACTCAGGGGACTCAGAGTACTGCAGTCCGCACTCAGAAGACTTGAAAATTTTTAGTCGTTTATAATCTAGTCTGCACTCTGGGGACTCAGAGTACTCCAGTCCACACTCAAGGGACTTGGAGATTTTAAGTTGTTTATGCTCCAGTCAGGACTCAGGGGACTCAGAGTACTCCAGTCCGCACTCAAGGGACTTGGAGATTTTGAGATGTTTATACTCTGGTCTGCACTCAGGAGACTCAGAGTACACCAGTCCACACTCAGGGGACTTGGAGATTTTAAGTCGTTTATACTCTAATCCGCACACAGGGGACTCAAAGTACTACAGTCCGCACTCAGGGGACTTGGAGATTTTGAGACGTTTATACTCTGGTCAGCACTCAGGAGACTCAGAGTACTCCAGTCCGCACTCAGGGGACTAGGAAATTTTAAGTCGTTTATACTTTATTCCGCACTCAGGGGACTCAGAGTACTCCATTCTGCACTTAGCGGACTTGGAGATTTTTATTCGTTTATACTCTAGTCCGCACTCTGGGGACTCAGAGTACTCCAATCCGTGCTTAGAGGACTTAGAGATTTTAAGTCGTTTATACTCTAGTCCGCACTCAGGGGACTCAGAGTACTCCAGTCCGCACAGGTGATTTGGAGATTTTAAGTCGTTTATAATCTAGTCTGCACTCAGAGGACTCAGAGTACTCCAGTCCACACTCAGGGGACTCAGAGTACTCCAGTCCGCACTCAGGGGACTTGGAGATTCTGAGACATTTATACTCTGGTCCGCACTTAGAGGACTCAGAGTGCTCTAGTTCGCACTCAGGGAACTTGGAGATTGGTCCGCACTCAGCGGACTCAGAGTACTCCAGTCCGCACTTAGGGGACTTGGAGATTCTGAGATGTTTATACTCTGGTCTGCACTCAGGGGACTCAGAATACTCCAGTGTGCACTGTAACGACCCGTAATTTTTGACAATTAAAAATAGTAAATTTAATAAGATTTTGTAGTTAAATGTGGAAGAAATTAAAATTTAAGATTTATAACAGGAATAATACTAAAATGAAATGCAACAATATTAATTAAAGCAAATTATTAACAATTTGGATGGAATTTCAATTAATTGAAATAGAGTAAGGTTATATTTGGTTATAAAGTGAACATAGGAAAAAGAATGTAAGTATTGAATTCGTTAATGAAAGGATACATTATTAATGGAAATTGAATAAAATTCATGTTATGAAAGAAATGGTAACATTTGTTTGTAAGTAATAAACTTAAATGTAATTAAAGGCTAAATGGTGCAACTATTATATATATTACCTATTTATTTGGTCTATTAAATTTAATTGGATATAAATGTCAATAAATTCCTTTAATTAGTGCAATTAATGTATGTTTAATTGATAATGGTAAGAAGGTTGATTATATACAGTGTAACCAACGTAAATTTTTATCATAGTATGACCTTTGATTTGAATAAAAGGATGGAAACAGTTTACTCAAATTTATTGGAATTGGAAATTTTAATAAGTGAATTTATTACAATCAATGAAATAAAAGGTTAGTAAATGAATGGTAAGATGAAATGGTAAAATATTGATGTAATGGAAGAGATAACAATGTTGACTATGCATATAAGGTAATAATTTATTTAATAAGAGAATGAAACCAAGGTAAATTAATTAATTGAGACTTTAATTATAATTAATGTGTGAAATTGACCAAAGTTCAATAAAATGGGAATATAGTAGTTAATGCAAATAAAGGATGGAAATTGGGGTATATTAACGTAATGAAATGTAGAACAAATGTCAACTATGTTATTAGATCATAAGTTTGGACCATAAATAAAATTCTAAAAAAAAACTACAATGAAGCAATGAACTGGAAGGTTCTAACGCGTATTAGAATATAATTTAATAACAGGAATTGGAATACTAAATGTCAGTTTTAATGATGAGTTAAATGAATATTGATTGATAGAGAAAAAGATTTATTTAGTATGTAATTTAATGCTTGTTGGAAACTGTAATTCTATAAACATGTTTGCTTGACTATAAATAAGGATTACAATGTTCACGTATTTATTTAATTGATTTCATCAATTAGGGTCTGTTTTGAAGTGGAAGATTAAAATTAATTGGAAATAAATTTATTAAAATCTTTCAATTGAAAAAGGGAAAGAAACAAAGTTCAATTAATAAAATTAATGTAAGAATGTTTTCATTATGAATGTACATTATTTGGAGATATAAGAATGGATTTAATATTGTATAAGTTGATCATTTTAGGATATAAGAATGTTACATTTATGAATTGCAAGTAACGAATAAGCATTTTAGGGAAAATAAAAGAATGTTGAGGAAATAAAGTGAACGTTTCCATTCTGAATATAAATATAACGTTGTAAAAAGAGAAAATTGAATTTAAAAAAAAACAACATTTTACGGTAGTTAAATAGCAGGCATAGGTTGCACGGAAGTGATTTTATTACTAACCTTGAAATTTAAAATAAATTAAATAATTGAGTTCATAATTACGTGTCAAGAAAAAATGTTATTTTAAATTTGAATTTTTAAATCATGGTTCAATATTTATTTATGTATCCGCTGTCCCCGTTATGTAAATTGGTCTTTTTAAATATAGTTATGTTGTGGTAATTAAATCTTTAATGAATGTCAAATTTGGTATGTTTGGGGTTAAAAAAAATTAATTGGGTGAACAAATGTTTTGAAATTTGAATTCTAAAAGTTTGTTTATAGAGTAGAGTTGATCCATTCATTCCCTTTCTAATTAATAATTGTCACACTTTTTTTTCATTGTTTCCTAATTTGTTCCATTACTCATTTCCATTTACATGGTCTAAAGCCTTTTCATTTCATGAACGTTACATACTTTTCATATTTTTAGTTCTTTCTTTCACCTCTTTTGATATCTACCATTTTTATTGGGTTGTTCATATTTTTACTTTATTTCAATTCCTACTTTGTTTATATTTAGCTTTATTAGCTTTTCACTAGTTTCATTCCTCATTCTTGTAGCTTCATTTCATTTTTTTTAAATTTCATCTTCTATAGCTTCATTTTTTGTCACTCTTCACCTTCCTCCTTCCTTTTTTCATGTTTCTTCTTCAAATCTCCTTTCTCTTTTTTTTTTCCAAAGCGTTTTTTCCCTCTTTCTTCTTCGTATTCTTCAAATCTTCTTCTTTTTCAAAGTTTCTTTTTTTTTCTTTTGTTGTTCTTCTTCTTCTTTAAATTTTTTTTTCTCTTTTAAACCTTCTCTTCTTTCCATGTCTTTTTCTTCAAATCCAGATTTATATAATCTTCTCTTCAAAACTTTCCAAAAAAATATATATTAATATAGCAAGGAAATAAAACAAAATGAGAAAGTAGTTGCAGATCCAAATCTGGCTAAGCAAAAAGGTATGCAATACTAAAAAATTCCATTGCAGGTTAAATAAAATATATGATGTGATATATAATTTCTTTCTTTTTTTGAAATTTCAATCACCATTAATGCGTATAACTTTCTCCTACGAACTCAGTTTCACACGCGCTTTTCTCCGCTAGGTTCGTATTGGAATTCCAGACATTTAGACGCTGGTTTGAACGAATTCTGAGACCATCGAATTTTTGGGTTTAAATCGGATTTAAATTCGATTTAGATCTCAAATGTGAGTGTTTTAACCCACTCACAACTTCTAAAATTTCTTGTGTTTGTTAAATTAATTTTAGATATGAGTAGAAGTTTATTTATGACTGTTTGACACGATTTATTCGTCATCTCAGTTAACTCGCATTTATTTGATTTAACTGTTAATTAACTTTATTTATTGCATACAATTTGACAATTAGAATTTATTTATTTGCATATTAACTGCTTGTCATAGTTATATTTATTTTTATTTCGCATTAACTGCCGGTTAAATTTACATTTATTTTTGCACATAAACTACTAGTTTAACAGTAGTTAAATTTATATAAACTGTTAGTTAATACATGTTATTTATTACCTGTATAATTTATATGCTCTATATTGATGTTGTTTAAATTGGATGATGATTGTAATAAAATGGTTGATGATTGATATCTGGATGAATGGTGTTGTATTTTATATCGTATAAACTGCAAGTTATCGTGCATTTCATTCATTCGGGATTGCGGTTTGAAATGATATACAACCGCATTTTTATTTTAAATTACGGATTGAAATGATAAACATCCGTATCACTTGACCATAGGGTAGAAAATTTTATACAGGCACCGCGGTAAATATATAAAATTACTTTTGGAAATGTTTTACTATGGTTTTGTAAAGCTATATATATATATGGTTTATGGAATATTGATTTGGGTATTTATATATATATATAGTAAATTTTCGGTTTTCAAGCTTTGTATAAATTTGATGTGAAGTATAAAATAAAGCCTGATTTTCGAGATCAAATACGATTAAGAATTTATTTAAAAATTAAATTTCTGGAGTTTTAATGACTTAAAAAAAAGAGTAAGGTTGGAAGATGAATATTAAGTTAAATTGAAACTAAATGAAAAGTTAGAATTTTTAAAGGATATGATTTTTGTAACTTGATTTTTGTGTAAAGTGATTTGAATGAATATCAGGTTGATTTAAATGAATATATCAAGTTTAATAAATTGAAAGATTATCCATTTATGTGAAGTTATAAGTTTTACTTAAAGTATATTGAATTCATTAAGTAAACATTTCAAGTCTAAATAATAAGTAATTGAATTTGATATATATGGGATGGTCAAATGAGTTTGTTTTTGAAATGGTGTAATATTTAAAGCTTTGAAACGTAAAAATTTAAAATGGTATTTGGAAGTTTAAATCGATATTTGGAATTGATTTGTGAAATGTAAAGAAGCTATTTTGTTTTATAAAGTAATTTAATATTTAACCATTTGAGAGATGGAATTTGTTTCAAAGTTATGGTTTTCAAGGTAGTATAATTTGAAAATATTATATTCAAGAGTTTTGATTTCTAAATATTTTACTTTGAAGCCACTATGATTTTTGGAAAGAATATATTGGAAAATAAAGATGATATCATATTGTTTTGGGTTTTAAAAGGAAATGATATCATACTTATATGGTTTTGAAATGGATATTATATTCTGGTTTTAAAAGTATAAATTATTTTAAAGGATCGCGGTCTTATAATAACGTTTGGTTGTTGAAGAGACCGGGATCGGAAGTTGTCATACTCTCTGCCAACTCCGAAAACCACTTTAACAACCGTGTACGCGGTGGAGATTCCAGTATGAAGTAGGTTGGTGGAGGCGTTTCCTGCAAGGTAAATACGTGGACCCGACTCCCGTGAGTTGGCATAAGGTGGCTAAAACAGGAGCGATTCTCGGGCCAATGAGGTCATTCCTCTGATCGGACACTCCTCTTCGATATTATACCTTGACTTTGGATTGATTCAGTGGCCACTTTTACTTTGATTTTTGAGGGAGTTTGTTTCGAGGTGGGCGATAGCTGCGGCTATGCGTTTCCATCAGCCCGGATAGCAATTGGTATATCTACCCTGGCATTACCTAGTTGTTCTGTGTCACCTACCCTATCGCGCCTTGTACGAGTATGGTTTTCTCCCGTAGCCCGTGTGGTATCCTCTGGTGGCTTCCCGATCAGGAGGGACTATGATATTGGATGGACTACTGGGACTATTACGTGTTAAGGGCTATATGGGTAACCCCTTAATGCTAAGAAAAAAGTAAGTTTATTTTACAATTAGACACTATTATAATAGCGCAATATACTACATAGTAAATAGTTTAACGGATCCTTAGGAGATGTAAATCCCGAGCATCTCTTGAGTTACTGCACTCATATCTATTTTTGTTTATTTAACTTACATAAGATCTTTTAGTTCTGACTCGAGTGTTTTTGTCTTTTCAAATTCGCTCGGGTCAGTCCGAGCGTTTCAGGAATCGAAGACTTTAGCTCTGGAGGACGAAGACGGAGATTTCTATTATTATTATTAATTATATTCCACTACACTCATATTGTTCCGCTGCATTGTTATATGGTATGTGTACTCTGATATGTATTGTATAGATAAAATCAAAGGTTCTGTAAAATAGCTTCATGAACTGTATATTTTGATTATTATATTTTATCCTTCCGCTGTGAGATTCTATTTAGTTTTATTTCTTTCTCGTTTTTCTTATTTACCCCATAACAATCTGCCCTTCCGTATGGTTTGAATTGGCACATGTGTCGATTTAAATCGTGCGAAAAGGCGGGACGTTACATCCCTGGGGATTTGGAAATTTTAATTCGTTTATACTCTAGTCCACACTCGGGGGACCAGAGTACTCGAGTCCACACTCAAGAGACTTGGAGATTTTGAGACGTTTATAATCTGGTCCGCACTTGGGGGACTCAGAGTATTCCAGTCCGCACTCAGAGGACTTGGAGATTTTAAATCGTTTATACTCTAGTCCGCACTCAGAGGACTCAGAGTACTCCAGTCCGCACTTAGGAGACTTGGAGATTTTAAGACATTTATACTCTGGTCCGCACTTAGGGGACTCAGAGTACTCTAGTACGCACTCAGGGGACTTGGAGATTATAAGTCGTTTATACTCTAGTCTACACTCAAGGGACTTAGAGTACTCTAGTCCGCACTCAGGGGACTTGGAGATTTTTAGTCATTTATACTCTGGTCCACACTCAAAGGACTTAGAGTACTCCAGTCCACGCCCAGGGGACTTGAAGATTTTAAGTCGTTTATTCGCGTTCGTACGTCAGACAGAGTGATGTAACTCTAGTTTTCTATCATAAAATTATCATATACGGTGATATCAATAATTCATGGAAAAAATGGCTTCAAGCCTTTATTAATGAAGCAAGATAAATTGTCTTATTACATGCTGAAAACTAAGAATCAATAGAATGAAAACATACTGAAAATAATTGCAATAATGATAGAAAATGAATAGACTAAATATAATAATGTCACAGATGCTTGCTATTCCATGCTCGGGGGAGTGTCGCGCCATCAACGGTCGTTAGCTTGAAAGTTCCTTCTCCAAGCCTCCATTCGATGACGTATGGACCTATCCATGTGGGATTCAGATGTGACGGGACCGGAAAAACTCATTTCAAAACGAGTTCGCCCACGTCGAAGACTCTTGGCCGGATTTTTTCTTTATAATATCGAGCGACTCGGTGTCTATACGCGGCCCCTCTTAAATCTTCTTCTTCACGTTTTTCATCAATGAAGTCCAGTGATTCCAGCAAAAGTTCTTAATTCATCTAGGTGCCGTAATGAGCTACCCGATGTGACCGAACTTCAAGTTCTATAGGTATAACGGCTTCCATGCCATATGCCAATGCGAATGGAGTGTGGCCAGTCGTGGACTTGTGGGTGGTTCTATAAGCCCAAAGTGCTGTTGGAAGTTCATCCATGGGTGGTTCTATAAGCCCAAAGTGCTGTTGGAAGTTCATCCACCCACTTGCATCTGGCTTTTCCAAACGTTTTTCAATATGGACTTGATTATTTTGTTTACAGCTTCCACTTGTCCATTAGCTTTTGGATGACAAACTACTGTAAATCTTTTTTCAATATCATACCTTTGACAAAATTCTTTGAACTCCTTGCTTTCAAATTGAGTTCCATTGTCTGTAATGATAGTCCGTGGGAGGCCAAAATGGCATATAATATTTTGTACAATGAAATTAATGACCTTCTTGGTGGTGATCGTGGCTAAGGGCTCTACTTCTGCCTACTTGGTCAAATAATCGACTGCAACTATCGCGTATTTCGCACCACCTTTAGATATGGGCAAGGAACCGATTATATCGATCCCCCACGTTACAAATGGCCAGGGACTAACCATTTGCGTGAGTTCCATCGGTGGAGCTCTCGGGATTTTTGCATGCTTCTGGCATTTGTAGCATCTCCTTGCATAGTCTGCAGCGTCTTGATTTACAGTTGGCCAATAGTTGGAGGATTTTCTTTGCTAATATCTGCCCCCCAGTATGGTCACCGCATTCTCCTTCATGGACTTCCTTGGGACTCGTTTTATCTCATCGTGGGCAATGCATTGGAGTAAGAGGGTCGAGAATCCCTTTCGATACATTATTACGTCCTGCATTACATATCGCGAAGCCTTACGAATGACTTGTCGTCTTTCGCTCTTTCTTTCGGGCAGGACCCCGTGTAGCAAGTATTGCTTAAATGGGGTCATCCATGATTCCTTCTCGATTTCTGTTTCTAACACGAAATCTACCTCCATCATATTTATACTTAGAGTATGTAAGGCTTCAACGGGAACCAATCCCATTTGTTGTGCATCGCCAGTGCTTGCAAAATTTTCCAATGAATCGGCTTCTCTATTTTGTTCATGCTAGACATGTGAAATATCATAATATTCTAGATTTGCTAGCAGCTCTTGAACCCGTGCAAGGTATGGGTCAAGTCTCTGTACCTTCGCTTGATAGTCCCCCCGCACCTGGTATACCACCAGTTGTGAGTCAATAAAGATTTCAACCGATTTTACCCCTAGTTCTCTGATAAGTCTCAAGCCAGCAATCAATGCTTCATACTCGGCTTCGTTATTTGTTGCTGGAAATTTGAGCTTCAAAGCATAACAAACTGATCAGTTTTCAGGAGTCACAAGAACTATGCCAACTCCTAAGCAACGGTCGTTAGATTCCCCATCGGTGTACATCTTCCATCGAACGAGAGGTATGACATTGTTACCGTTTGATTCGTCTGACATGGTGAATTCAGCAATGAAGTCTGCTAGCGCTTGCCCTTGTATGGCCCTTCATGGCAGGTAGGTAATATCGAACTGACTCAACTCGATATTCCATTTTAACATCCTTTCAAATGTTTTCGGTCGTTGGAGTACCTGCCGCAAGGGTTGATCAATATAAACACTGATTTAGTATGCCTGAAAGTATGGCCGGAGCTTGCGTGATGCAATCACCAAGCAATAGGCTAGTTTCTCAATCATAGGATAATTTCTGTGACGTTTACGGATTTTTCACGCTCGAAAATCGACATCCATACATCAAATCGTATTCGAATGCCAAAGATTCGACCGTTCAAATTCGATTCGCCGGAGCTTATAACAACACTAAGTAAACAACACAGCGGAATATAAAGAATAATACATTGATATACAGCTTTGATACAATATCTGATACAATGAATATGAATATACATCAGAGATATGATACAAGAAATAGCAGCGGAAAATAAAAATAGATAACATCTAGCAGCGGAACAATATAACTCAAGATAGTCTTCAAAAGAGAACTCCAGCAGCAGCTCGTTTCAACATCACGATACGCAAAGACAAGCAAGTCTCGTCCACATCCAAAGACTGAACTAGCTCCAGACAATTCACTGAACCTAACTATCTGTAAAACCCAACTCTAGACTGCTCGTGTAGAAAATTTTGAGCACCCAGAGTTGACGAAAGAAACAATAAACTCCGGATCAGTCATGGGACTGGTGTGAGCAACAAAACAGTTTATCTTTAAAAACAAACAAAGAAATATTTTAAAATAGATTCGCAATGTTTTTTTTTAGAAATTAGACTACCATAAGGCCTCCCGCACACACACACCATGCAAACGCAGAATCGGAGGAGATTTATCCTTATGATAGTCAAAGATGCTTGATACGCATTAAAAAGAAACATTTGATATTATTACTAGTGCATAGTGTAGTAAAAATCATTTCGAAAGTAAAGATATAAATCTTAGCCAACATATACATTTCGAACTATGCCTACTATAGCTACCATCCAAACAGTGGGGCGCCACCATAAGTGAATGATAGGTTCTACAACTAAAACCGTACAAGGTACGTATTTGAAGAATGGATTTCCAACAAATGGTCAGGCCAAGGAACTTCCCATCGCCACATGGAAACGCCTCTGGAAGGACGCCCCGAGAACCCAACTAGATCTCTGCCAAACAAGGCCGGCTACCCCCCTTCCCGGGGAATATACAAAACCTCAGATATGCCACCCCCGGTCCTTTGGGACCTTTATACGAGGCGCCTCTAAACCAATAACCACACAGAAATAAATATAGTGTGTCCACATGAGTAAGTATCAGGGCTCCATACCATGACACTACCCTTTTCCAGAAGGAATGGTCATACCCTAGGGAAGCTATCCCTGAAAACCTTGCCGCACAATTCCTGTTTCGACCATTACTGGTTTGTGAGGCTCGACGAAGTCTCGTCCACAAAGCCACGCTTTGGTACAAAGCCATGCTTTGGGTCAACAAATGATCAAAGTAATGGTCACAAAGATAAATGATCAAACAAATGATCATATCACAAATGATCAAACAATGATCATTTCACAGCAACACTCAGCATGTCACATTACCAAATTGGGAATATATCGCTGATAACCATCAACTACATAACCTCTGAGCTCGTACGTCTCAGAGAAGGGTGTTAAGCTAAGAGAATAAATTCTCCGCCACCAACAGATATATATTTGAAAGAAATCAGCTTTATATCTCAAATTGTAATGTCAGACATAACAATCCATACAAGTCTGTTCTGGATTTAGAACAGAACCGAAGGCACTTCCAAAGAAGTCTTTGCAATCTGGGTATTCACAATCCCGATCGAACTTCCCATCACTTAGGAAATCTCTATACCGTAGCTACTCGGTGCAGAGACAATCGATAGGTCATCCTATCGTTCTCGCAAATACTCGGTCTTCACCACCGGTCTTCAAATGCTATCCATAACGACGTATCACATATTCGGAATGGGTTATACGACCCAAAGGTCCTTTCCCGGCTAACCCGAATAGTGAGCGCAACTTTTAAAAATATATGGATATGGGATTTCAATTAAGTCACAACATAATAATTCAAAACTTTCTTTCAAATGGTTTAAACAAATTACCATTTTCAAATCCTTTAAACAAAAGATTTATTTCACTAAGTTCACCCATTTTCACAAAGATTCATTCCCGTATTTCAAAACAATTTCATCTCAATTGGATTAATTCATTTAAATCTTTAAATCAAGATTTTATCTTATAGCTTTCAAACAGTTTCGATAACTTGGGAAATCATTTTCATTTTTAACTTGAAATCCTTTTTAACACAATTTGGAAGTTCACTTCCTACATGAAAGCTTTTATTATTTGGAAACAAATAGTTTTCGTCTCAAAAAGATCATTTTCATTTACACGAGTTAAATTTTTTTTTGAATTTAAATACAAATTTTCAAATCAATATCTTTAAAATAGTTTAACCCATATAAACTGGTATAACATCTTTAGTCCCTATTTTCAAGATCATAGAATTCAATTTCAAGTATTGAATTCAAATCAAAATATTTAAATTTCAAAATTCAATCAAGTTATTAAAAATAAACTTCATATTTGAAATTCCATTTCAAAAGTTTTTCACTTTATAGCCAATCCATTTCCAAAACATTTGAATTCAAATATTCAAATTCAAAGCTATTCAAAATAATCTGTGACTTAATCGATTTCCTCGTGAAATCCATTTTTGTGTGTGTATAAGTGTGGTTCAGGGGTTTAACACAATAGTGCAACATCAATCAATCATCACAGATTAAAACACAGAAATATAGTTGATAAGCGATATAAAGTATAACGCTTATCTTCCATTCACAATTCACAGATAATATGCAGATGTATCCTCAATAAATGAATAAAATACTCAGTTCAATCCACATAACAAAATGTCACAGATCAGTTAGGACAATCAATTCAAGGTATCTCATACAATACAATCATTCATAAGTAAGGCCAAGCATTCAATAGTCATTTATAAGTAGGATTAATTAATCGTTTAATCCTAATCAATTCAATTTATTTCCAAGTAAATTTATTACTTACGAATAAATTACCCAATCTTGATTAATTAATTACAAATCATTTGATATCAATAAATTCATCAAACACTTTAATAAATTAAATTATCCTTAATTAATCATATTAATTTAATCAACCCTTAAACTAATTACATAATTAATTAACCCCTTAATTTAATCATTCTAGGAAATTAAATCTTTAATTTATTACCATTAAGCGATCATCTCATACCAATAAATTATTAATTACCGATTAATCTTTATCAATAAATAAATCAAAATATCCAATTTAAGTTACAATTAGTAATTAACCCCTTAATTACTTTCATTAAGTAATTAATAATTTACAATTGATTATCTTAATTAGTACATCAAATAAATTATCAATATTAATCACATTAATTAAATTACTTAATAATCTCTAGTTAATTATCTTCATTAACTAATAACATTTCCTTAATTACTTTCTCAAGAAAATTATCTTGGATTAATTCATCATTAATCATTCCTAATTATAAATTAAATCTAAATTACTTATTTATAAATTTAAATAAATCATTCTTTAATTACCATATTAATTAAATCATTTAATACCTTAATTATCTCTAAGGTAATTTATTTCTTTATTAATGATTAAATAAATATTAATGTGTAAAACATTACCCTTTTTAAATTTAAATTTAAATCACATTTTGAATATAAGATTCAAAATGATTTACCATTTAGAACTTTAACCAAATTTAAATTGAATTTAAACTTGTTTAAAACACCTTCAGATTTAAAACAGAATTTATTTCAACTTGTATTTAAATTTCACTTTTAGTCCAGGTTTTAAAATCTCGATTTAAACTTAAGTTTAAATCTTACTTAATTTAACAAACCCAGATTTGAATTTAAACAGAAGAACAGGCTTCTGTTTTTAAAATACCTGGAACAAACAAACTTGAGACAGTACACTACTTCGAGTCGCCTACCTCTTTACTTCGAGAGATACCCAAGAAAACTTAAAACTGCTTCGAGACCACCCCCCCTTCTTTCTCGAATGAAACCCGAGAATGGCTCCATCTTCCCCAACTTCAACTCCCAGATACCCAACTAGCACGCGTGCATATGCACCGTTGACCGCCACCCTTTCGATCGTCATTCCGATCGCCATCACGTCATCGATGGCATCCCCAAACATCGTGAGCATACAAATTCCCAAATTTTACTGGGAATCAAAATCGAGCATAGCTCGAGCCACTCGAACCAGACCCCCAACCAAAGAATTGATTCGCCACCCCGCCTTTGACCACCAGCACTGCCTCCACTCCATCCACGCCTCTGTCCATGTCTCGAGTATCTCCCCTCCAGATTTGGTCACGCTCGACGCATTGATGAGCATGCACGAGCTCGAAACCCAACTTCCACTTTTCAAAATCCTTAAACCCTACATCCAACTCGTCCACCACCCACGATGAACTGAAATTTATTCGATCATTTTTCCCAAACTACTCTACCCCCCAGCAAGCTTCATCCACGATCGCGAGGCAAACTATGCTACCGATCACCAGAGATACCTCAAAAGCCAAATTCCATTCAACCCCCATTTTCTCGCAATTTAATGAACAAAAAAAACTGAAGTGATTTGCTAAAATCACCATTTTCGAATTCGAATTTGTTTATCAATTCAAAACAAAAAAATTCGATCATTGATTTTTAACCCAATTGTATACATTACTGTTATTTACAAAATTTCGAGACAAATGTTGAATATGAATTCCTGTGATTATTTTTAATAATGATGTTACATAAATTCAATCATCTTTCATTTATAAATCAAGACTTAAAATTGATCGTGTGTTCAGATTTTGAATTTGTTGAGTGATCCAAAACTGTAAACTACAGAGAGCCTACTTATATATATAAATACAGTCACTATACAAGCATATCATCTTTATGTACATACCTGCAATCATCATCACAAAACAATTGCAACTATACTACTGCTTAAATCATTACAACATAATCAATAAAAGAATAGTTTGCTCACAGATTCACAAGCAATGGAAGAAAAAAAAACTGGTTTTAGAAAAATTTGAAGTTGCTCACCTGGAAATAATTTTGAACAGAGACTTCTTCCATTTTGAAACAGACTTGCATTTTCAAGCTGAACTTTTAATTTGATCCTCTGGTTTGAAGTTGATTGTATTGTTTAAGTTGAATGGTGTTTAAGTTTGAATGATTTGTTTACTTCAGATTTTAGCTTCAAGGAATGACTGATGAAAATATATAGGAAAGCAAGTTTATAGGTTGATATATATAAAAGAGGAGTTGTACAGGTTGATTATTATTTTATACAAGGTGATGTTACCTTCTCCTTGTACTATAAGCATGGTTGAAGATGCTTTCATTTCTTTTCTTTTTTTACTCGGCTGATGATTTCTTTTGTATGCTAGAGGTGCAAACATTAAATGTATATGTACCCTATGTTTTATTCTAATCCCATTAGTACATAGATACTTTTTTTTTCTTTATTTATTCTTTTACTTGCCTGCATAGTATTTCAAACTACATTCCTATATGATTTACTTGCCTAGCTTGCTTTCCCAGGTTGCTTCTTATTTTATTTGCTTTTTTCAATTATTTTGTTTACTTTGTTTATGTTTGATAGACATTTATTTTACTTTATGTACATATTATAAAAGTTGTTATATTTATTTTTATTATATTAGCTTATATATTTATTTCTATTCTTACATGACTACTTATTTTTATTTCTATTTATTTTAAAAAAAACCATTTATTTAAGATTTTATTTCAAATCCAATATATACATATATATTCACATATATACAAATTTTCAAATTCATACGACTTAATATATTTTCTACTTGAATCGGGGAAACTCGCATCACTTTACTAATACTTATCTTTTCTTTGTTTATACTTGAGTATATGTATATCTTTTGTTATTATTATTATTATTATTATTATTTTCACTTATACTTTACAATATAAATGAGCTTCTATTTTAATATGTTGCTAATGTGTTTTCTTTATATTTTATAATTTATCTTAAAAAAAATTCCTATTTCTAGCTTAGTATTTATTTTATCTTCATACAAATCGTCTTGTATTTCTCTATATATTTATTTCAATAGTTTATATTTTGATGTATTTTATAAGTACATTTTGTTTGTGTTTTATTTTTACTTTCATTTTAACTTAAATATTTATTTCAAAAATTTTGTTATATTTACACAACTTCAAAAACCCATTTCATAGGATTGACTTCAAATATCTTTATATTATTTATAAATCTCAATTCAATTTAATTTAAATACATTTTTTAATTTAACTGATATTTTATATTAATCACCAATTAATTTCACAAATTCTATACAAAAATTATATTTAATTATCAATATAAACTTAATAAAATTCGAGATCGTTACAATTTCTTTCTGTCCCTGTTAAACGTTTACTGACATAATACACCGGCTTTTTAACTCGATCCTCCTCGTGAACCAGAGCCGTACTGATAGCATGCTGGGATACAGCCAAGTACATGTACAACATCTCATGGTCTAACGGTTTCGATAGTACCAGGGGACTTTCTAAACGCCTTACCATAGCTTAGAACGCTTCCTCACAGTCAGATGTCCACTCGAAATTTCTCTTTCCTTTCTTTATTACATCGAAGAAAGGAATACACTTATCTGTGGCTCTGGATATGAATTGACTCAGCGCGGCCACTTTCCCATCAAGCTTTGTACTTGTTTTATAGTTTTAGGCACTTGTATGTCTCGAATAGCTTGAACTTCTCCGGGTTAGCTTCGATTCCCTACGCATTCACAATGAAACCCAAAAACTTCCCTGACGCAATGCCAAAGGAACACTTCAAAGGATTGATCTTCATCCCATAATGTCTGAGTATATCAAACATCTCCGCTAAGTTCCAAATGTGTTTGTTTGACTATCGTGACTTCATGAGCATGTCATCAACATAGCTTCCATCGTCCTACCAATCTGGTCTTTAAACATTCGATTCACCAGACGCTGATAATTCGCTCCCATGTTTTTTAATCCGAAGGGCATCACTACATAGTAATATAACCCAACGTCTGTGACAAAACTGGTGTGTTCTTGGTCTGGAACGTGCATCGGGATCTGATTATATCCCGAGTACGCATCCATAAATGACAGTAACTCATGCCCAACCGTTGAGTCGATAAGCTGGTCGATTTTGGGTAAAGGGAAACTATCCTTCGGGCATGCTTTGTTCAAATCAAAGTAGTTAACGCAAGTTCTCCACTTCCCATTCGCTTTCCTTACTAGCACAGGGTTGGACCCTATTCAGGGCAGAGGGCATCGCGGACGAACCCATTAGCTTTGAGTTTTCCCACTCCTCTTTGAGAGCGGCGGACCTCTCTAGATCCATGCCGTTCATTTTCTGTTTCACGGGAACGTACTTTGAGTCTATGTCAACATATGACTCACAATAGCGGGAGAAATCTCACACATGTCAGAATGTGTCCAAGAAAAAACATCCAGATTCATTCAGAGGAAATCAGTGAGATCCTCGGCTACTGTCGGGTCGAGTTGTGATCCAATCTTGAGTATTTGTGATGGGTCAACTCGGCTAACTGGAATGTCAACCGTCAGTTCAGCCGGTGCTGCTTTTTCTTTCCTGGGTTCCCCATCATCATCTCTCGGATCTATGTCTCTATAGATCCGAGAATGTCGCCTAAGCCAGGGCTCGGGCACTACTTGTCAATCGTCAGTATTCCGGATACGGACGGAGCTGTCTGCAACCTTTCCTTTCTCTCTCCACTGGGCCTCTCTCAGCTCAGCCACATAGTATGCGCGACCGGTCGCTTGATCGCCATGCACCACACCAACTCCTTTATCTGTCGGGAACTTCAAAGTCAAACACCACGTGGCCAAAGCTGCCCTAAATTCTGCCAGGGCTGGCCTACCCAAAAACACATTATATGGAGAATCAACGTCCAACACTACAAACGGCAGGATTCGCACCCTCCTATGCTCACCTTCTTCCAGTTCAACTGGCAACTCAACATACCCCACTGCATCAGTCGTTGCACCACTAAAGCCATGGATATGGGCTTTAGATGGCTTTAAATATTTTGTCTCCATCTTTATTTGGTCGTATGCGTTTTTGAAGATGATGTTAACAGAACTTCCACAATCAATCAAAATTCTCTTCACATATGCCCGCCTGATCGTCACAGATATGACCATCGGGTCGACGGTAGGAGCCTCCACCTTGTCAGCATCTCGGCTCCTAAATATTATATCGTCGTCATCATGTGTTGCTGCTTAGCGGGGGTCCCATCCTCCACATTCGAACAACACTCGTAATCTGCATGCTTTAAGGAGTTAGCATATTGTTCCATCTCCTGCCAATTCTTGTCTGTAGGGTGAGGTCCATCCAACATCGTGTTTATGACCAACCTATCCACGGTTCAGGAAGGTTCCTCGAGTTGGTGTGGAGCCGGCCCGCGTCCGGGGTTTGATGTTCCTTGACTACCCTCCTGTGGGTTCTTGACAAACTCCTGTAATTTTTTCTGTCTAATCAGTTTCTCTATGGCATCATGGAGATGTCTACACTCTTCTATATTATGCCCATAAGTCTCATGGAAGCGGCAATACTTCCTAGTCCGCTTCTGTTCCTCTGTTGACTCCTTTGGGCATGGATTTCTATACTGGAATGTATTACAAGTTGACAGGTAAATATTCTCGAGAGATGCATTCAGTGGGGTGTATTCGTTGTAGGTCGGAATACTTTGCTTCCATTTCCCTGCTTCTCTTTTCTTTCTGGGATTTCCTCCTCCGGACCTTTTAGATTGCCCAGGCTTGTTCTGGACATTGACTTGAACCTTTCCCAAGTTGTCACCAGATTGTTTCACGGCGATGTTACTTTTCACAATCTCCTAAACAGGCTCTGGTGGCTTATCTTTCCTCTTCCATCTAGCTTCCTCCCTCTTATGAATTGATGAGCCTTCGAATAGAAATGCTCCAGCGTAGTTGGAGGCTTTCCTTCCAACCAATCTCCAAATTCCAAATCCGGATCCATACCTCGCATCACCGCCATCATAATTGCGTGGTCGTTTGGGTTGCTAGCTTCGGTACCCGCAACATGAAACCTTTGTAAATACTCTTTCAATGACTCCCCCAGAGCCTGGATTACACTAGATAGGGACATCACATCCTTGGGACAAGTGGCATGTATCCTGAATTGTTCTACAAACTTCGTTGCTAACTCAACAAAGCTAGATATAGACCGTGGGGGAAGTCGAGTGAACGACATGGTGGAGATTCCAGATAAAGTGATTAGGAAGCATCTACACTTGGTTGCATCGTTCGCTCTACCCGAATCCATCATCCACTCATACCTCATCACGTGATGCTTGGGGCCAGTCTTTCCTTCGTAGGATGGGATAGTTGGCATGCTAAACTTCCTAGGATACTCAACATGTAGAATAGTATTCGTGAATGGAGTATGACTCTTGGATATCCCCCAACCTTAATTGGTCAATCCTTGATTCTCTCTCATCAACTATCTGACCATAGCTGATAAGTCCGGAGTTTGTATGGTGGATGGAAGGTTGGACTCTGTTCTATGGGACCGCTCAGGTTGGTGTCTCCTCTGTTGGCGGTCTTCCAAACGTGTATCTTAGGGACCAGCTTCATTGGGGTCTTGGTGAGCCGGACGTCCAGTCTCCACATGTGCTCCAACTCCTAAGTTTCCCATCTCGGTTTGAGTGTGGTCTCCAAGATGTAAGTGATCCCAGCCGATCGATCAGTAGTACCTGCTTGTGCAGTTTCCATTTTACGGCGTCTACGCCTGGGAGGTTCATCTGATGAAGTTGAACTATCAGATGAAGAATAAAGAACGGGGCTACCTCCAGCATTCTGGTGTTGTTGCTGAGTAAACTGAGTCATGAGGTTAGCGTTAGCTTGAATTTGTTCAGCAAGTTGTCTCCTGCTTTCCATGAGTTCTCTCATCTGGTCATTGAACTCCGTCCTAGTAATAACTTCCGTCTGGTTGTGGGTTCCGACAGTCCTTACGCAAGGATTAACTTGCTGATTGTTAGGTCCTATCTGTTGTACGCTAGCAGTCTCGTTGACGTCCACATTATGAGCTGCAGATCTGGTATGTGGTCTTCCCATAGTAGAGTTGTTGATAGAAACTCTGAGTAGATTCAATGAACGTCCTATGAATGACTTGGATCTCCTTCGAGGGATTTATTCAATCCGTTAGCGGCAAAGAAGATCCTAGTGGTCTGAGAATTCGATTCTCAATGAAAGCACCAAAATGTTAGCACCAGAATTGGTCACTAACACCCTTGAGATAGATTATGTAGAGAGATTAATGAAGAAAGTAAATTAAAATAGAGAATTGTATGCTAAATTAAATGCAAAGTCAAGAACACCGGATTATAGTGGTTTAGCATAACTGCTCACGTTAACTTTGAAGTTAATCTTTATTTCTTTACTGAACAATTGATTATAGATACAATCCGTACACCAACTACTTGAATACAAATGCTAAGTAAAGAGAATGAGTCTTGAATGCGTTAGAGTCTCTCCAGTGTTCTCGAAAAAATGTCCCTTTCACTATACCCCTGTCCTTCTATTTATAGACGAAGATGGGTTGGACTTCCCTCATGGGCCTAGAAGTAAGATACCTCGGCCCGTAGTAAATGACTTCTGTATGCCGAGCTACAAATGCCGAACGGCAATTGCTGAACCACGTACCCAGGCCGAACGACATTCGTATGCCGATCGAGACAGTGTGCTGAGTGAAGGGTGTAGGCCGAACGAGACCTGATGTCGTCGAGGGGAGATGTCGAACAGTCTTATTATGCCGAGCGAGGCTCATGCCGAGCAAGGCTCATGCCGAGCGACCTTGCTATGCCGAACGATGCTCATGCCAAACAATCTTGCTACGCCGAACGGCCCTTCCATGTCGGACGAGGCTCTATGCCGAGTGATGCTTTTATGCCGAGCGATGCGCTTATGCCGAGCGAGGAGAGATGCCGAACGAGCTTGCTATGCCGAACGAGGATCTATGCCGAGCGACCACTCTATGCCGATCGAGGCTCTATGCCGAACGATGCCTCAACGTTGAACGAGGCAACATGCTAAGCGACTTTATCATGCCGAGCGACTTTATCATGCCGAGCAACTTTATCATGCCGAGTGACCTCTTTATGCCGAACAAGGCCAAATGTCGGGCGAGGCTCTATGCCGAGTGAGTCTCTATGCCAAACAGCCTTTCCATGCCGAGTGATGCTCTTGCTAGGTGATACACGCGTTACCGGCCCAATTACCTAGGTAACACAGAACCTCCTCAATATTGCCTAATATTGTATATCTAAGTTAATATATTTCAATTAATTATGTAACCTTGAATTTAAACTATTTAAATAAATTCAATATTTCTTTATTAATATAATAAATCCTAAAATATAATGATTTTAATAAATATACCATATTCATATAAACGAAAATGGAAAAAAAATTTCTCATTCAAATATAAATATATATAGATCACATAACATAAATAATATACATAAAAATATTAAAATTTTAATTTATTATTCCTTTATCTAAATCAATTTATCATACATTGCATTAAAATTTTTGTTTTTAGCTTCAACAGCTTATACTTTAACATTTCTATAATTGTTTACAACCCCCTCAATTCTTTTCTAATATTTTATAATTTAATTCATGTATTCAAATTACTTACGAAATCTCAAAACTATTTAAATATTCTCTGTAAACTGTTAATTTACTCTTATAATAAATCCTAAAAATATATGTTAAATTATATATATATATATATAAACAAAATTGGTAAAGTTACTTTTCCATTCAATTATATATGTTGATCACATATATTAAGTCATGTACATAAATAGTTATGACAAAGCTAATTTGTAAATCAATTATAATCATTTATTTTAATATTTATCACAATAAAAAACAAAATTATGTTTCTAACTTCAAATAATTCCACATTAAGATTTCTATAATTATTTTACAAAAATCTCCTCAATTCTTTCCTACTATTATCTTTAAAACCATATGTTAAACTAATTACGTAATTTTAAGTTTAAAATGTTAAAAAAATCAATTAAATAATACTTTGAAATTAATTTATTAAATCATTAAAATATGCTAGTTTAAACATGTATATCATATCGACAAAAATGATAAAATTATTTTTTGCTTAGTAGTAAGATATATATGCTACATAACATAAATATACATAAATAATGATAATAATTTCAATTTATAGTCCATTTATTTCACTGAATTTATCGTACAGTGTATAACAAAGTTCGAGTTTTAACATTAAATATAAATATTATATTTTACCGCTAATAAGGTAAACTATGCCGAGAAAATAAAAGAAATTTACACAAGAAATATCAGTAGGAAAAATATATTAGAAAATAGTTAATTTATACCAAAAAATTAAATAAAAAAATAAAGAAACGTAGAAGGAAAGAAAAAATGTCACCACTTTATTATCTACCAAGTAAAGCTGGAAGAAAAGGAGGTTCAAATCCCATATGCTAGCTAGTTGGTAATAATTCCGTTCGGTACGCTCTTACGAAATATTTCGTTTTTATATATTTATTCTACGTAATCATTTTAATTAATTTTATATGTTACATATTATATATTTAATCATTTACTTGTTTGGTTTAAAAGAGAATATGATTAAAATAATGAAAAAGGAGAAAAAAATTGAGTTACATTGGCACGCGCGCGCACACACATACATATGTATGTATGTACTAAGTACGTTGTAGGATCGATTTCATTCTAGAGGGGGCTGAATAGGGTGATACTAATAATTATAAAATTTATTGCGGAAGTTTATATAAAATAATTGCAGCACAGATTTAGCAGAATTATAGCAGCACAGATAATAGCAGAGTATTAAAAGCAGAAAATAAAACACACAGATTTACCCAGCTTCGACAAAACCTTGCCTACGTGCTGCCCCCTAGGTTTCTACTAGAAATTAAGTAGTCAGACGCTTACACACGTAAACTCACGACACCCGCGATTGACTAACCTAACTCTACGCTTAAAACCCTACCACAACTCAGCTACTGAGTTGCGAATTCTCGAACTACACCACCGCAGTTCGTCCCCTAGTCACACGACTAGTAATTACAAAAGTTTAAAAGATAAAATAAAATTTAAAACAATTAAAATTAAAACCCTAATTTTAAACTAAATCCTTTAAAATAATTAAAAGCCTAATGCAATTTAAAAGAGCCGGCCCAAAAAATTTCTCCTTCTTCTTTATTTCGGCATGTTCCTTTTCTTTTGTTTGTAATTAAGGATGTTCCTTTTTGTTACTCGTTCGTTCCTCTCTGATAAAATTAGGGCTTTGGAAATTTGAAGGCACCGCTTTTTGTTGATCGATAGAAATGATTCTCGTGCTTGCCTTGACGATCAATTGTCTTCTGATTTGTGCACAGCTCCTTCAAATTAAGTCGAGTTTGAATGATGCTTGAATTGGTATGGGTGTCTCTTTTTCGATTTATATTATACTCGACTTTGATTTGAGTTCCTAATTGATTCTATGCTCTGTGATATTGCTTGAAATCGAATGATTTTTGTATGTCGATGATGTTATGGTTTATATAGGATTCGAATTCCTATTTTCTCGTTCGTCTGACATTTTATTTGGCCACTTGATTATGTTTAAATGACTGTGATTTTTCTGACTTTTTCATAGTCGTATATTTCTTAATTCTCATGGCTTTGATTCTGACTTGATTCCTTGGCCACCATGGTATTGTGATTATCTGGAAGTTTTGGTTATGTGAATTTCCGATGACTTTGGCATAGTTTGATTTGAAACTGCAGTTGTCTTTGACTTGGTTTGCAAACTTGATTTTGTGGACATAATTTTGAGATGAGAATTTTACTTTGACTTTGCATTTGCATTTGCTATGATAATTAACTTCGGTCATTTTTGAAAATTCCTACTTGATTTTGTTTCTGCCTATAATTGTGCACTTGCATCATATATATATGTGTGTGTGTGTGTATATATGCATTAGCTTTGGATTTCATGTATATTGTCACTGCTCAACTCGAAGTCTGGTTGCTTCGTGTTGTATTGTATTGCATCGAGTACATGTCTACATGTTGCCTGGTTTATCTACTTGATTTGCATGCTTGCTGCTACTTTGCACATGCTTCGGTTCATGTATACTTAGTGCCTGGTCTCTGACTTTGTCTTGTTCGACATGTGTGTTCATTCTTATGGTTTCATACATATCACCATACATGTTGTTTACTGCATTCATGATTCAAGTTATAGCCTTGCAGTTGCCTCTGGTTTCACTGCACATATATGTTCATTTATGTATATATTCACCACCTCCGTCTTTATGTTACATAGTATGTTGGTTCATCACTTCAGTAAAATGCCTTTGCAGTGTTGTTGTCCTTTGATCATATATGTTGACTTCTTCATGTTACATGATTGTTGAGCTAGTCTTCATGTAGCTTGTCTTTGATGCTGATGCTGCTGCACCATGAAGTCTTTGCATTTAGTCTGGACATTTGATTTGGTTGCATCTCCATTTGTATACTTGACTATTCGCTGTTTGATTCATGTATGGTCTTGTAATTGATTTCATATGCTTGTTATGCTGGCTCGAGTCTGGTACATTGATTCACTGTATATTGATTCTTTTGCTTGTATTCTTCACTTGATCTTTTGGTTGTTGAGTTGTATGCATGTCTGAAGTCTTGTATCAATTTATAGTGCACTTTTGTTGTTTGAATCTGGCCATTGGTGTAACGATCCTGTTTTTTTGCCCAATTTAAATTGGTAATTAATATAATTTTTGGGTTAGTTGTGAATTAATTTGAAACTTTCCAAATTAAATTTGTTTGTTATTTATATATATGTATATAAATTGATTTTAAATTGAATTGTGGGTTTGAAATTCAAAAAAAATAAATATGTTGAAAAATAAATTGAATTTGAAGAATCTATAATATTAAACTAAAAGAAATTTGTTTTCTGATTTTAATACATATGTATATCTGTATTTTGGAAGTTGTGTTTTGAATTAAATATCAATAAATTTTCAAAAATTGTTTAAAGCTAAATTCTATATTTTATAATATACATATGTAAATAGATTGTAATTTGAAATTTTAATTTGAAATCCAAATGTATATATTTTGAAAATGAATTAGATTCAAAACTATATATTTAAAATTAATAAAATTTGGTTCCTAATTATAACATATATGTACATATTTGGAAGTTATGATTTGAATCTGAAGTTAAATTCTATATTTTAAAATGATTAATATATATATATATGTGTGTGTGTGTGTGTGTGTGTGTGTGTGTGTGTTTTTATTAATGCATCATTAGATTTTAAAATCAATTTCTTTAAAGTTATAAATATTTATGAAAGAAATATACATATGTAAATAGTTATAAGAGGCTAATGTTCTTTCTTTTAGTACACATAACTAAATTTGTGTGTGTGTGTCTATATATATATATATATATATATGTAAAAGGAAATGGAATTATTTAAATTGAAAATATGTTATAAAATTTTTATTTAAACATAAATACATGTAGAGGACATGTGTAAATATTTTAAATTTGTAAACAAACAAATGTAAATAGTATAATGTGAAAACTAACAAGTGTAATCACCTTTGCATGCAAATTACAAATGTCATGTTTTAATTTTTCTTTCATTTTAAAAAAGATTTACAAGGAAATCAAAGTTATAAATATCACTAACTTCTTTTTTCTCATTTTGTTCAAAACTAAGTAAATTCAAAGCAAACTAGAATCTAGAAACAAAACCTGTGAAAAACTTAAACCAGTTAAACAAATTAAAGCAAGTTCAACCAGAGATCAAAATTCAAAACAAACAATCCTGTTTAAATTCAAAGACCTAAAGCTCAAACAAAATCTCAAACAAAATCAAACAATAAAACTCAAAAGAAAATCTGAAAGCTTAAACTAGAGAACAAACTAAAATCTAACATCATCAAAGCATCTCAAATCTAAAGCATGCAAGTTCAGGCAACTCAACAAGTAAGAAGAAAAATCATTTCAGATCAATAATCAAGCAACAGATCAAAGTTCAAAGATTGAAATCATTTTCCAGTTTTTAAAACTTTGACTTCTCTGTCTTCTTCCAAGTGAGCAAACCCACTTAAATTTGCTTCTATGTTTTGATGTTTGGATTTACATTTAAAAAAGTGTTTGTTTAGTTGCTAAAGTATGCCTGCATTGTCTGTATATATATATAACTAGATATATGTCTGTGTGTGTGTATATATATATATCTCTATTGTTCTTCAGACACAAGAATTTCTTACAAAAATTTATATCTCAAAACACAAACAGATTTAAGTGAGAATCTTTAAATGAAATATGTTGGGATAATCAAGTTCTAAGTTTTAAAAACAATTTCAAGGGTTCAAGTTGAATTTTTATTTCTAAAATAGGAAATTACAGATATGATTAAATATAAGTTCAAAATCAATTGTCTGGAATTCTTGATTTGAAACTATAACCTATTTCAAACTTGCAAATGATGAATTTTAACATTGAAAGCACTATTTTTAAGTTCGGGAGTGACGAGATTTTTGGAGATGAACGATATTGGAACTTTGGTCGAATTCTGGCGAACGGCTAAACGATAGTCGATGTGATCAAGGCTGGGGGTGGTTTTTGTGTCGTAGATCATAGGAAAAACAGTGAAGGATTTTTTAGAGCACTGTGATGATCGGGCGACATTGATTTAGGGTTTTATACCTAATATTGGTCGAGGGGTTTCCTGAGGTGATTCCGAAGTCGTGTGTTGATCGGAGTCGTTCAGACCTAGGGGATTTGATGCGAGGGTCGTGACGATTCTCTAGATAATGGCGGTAGGATTTCTGGTAGAGGGGATCGTCTTCGGCACGAAGTTTTTTGATCGGGGGTTGGAAGTTCCTACGTAGTTGTGATAACCCTGAATTCTAGACATTTGTAATCGATAAATAATGGGATTAATTAATAAAACATTGATTTATAGATTGAACAAATGAAAACTTGGGTAGTTAGAATATATTCATATATGTATGTAAATGGATTAAGTCTGATATTACAAATTTCTATTTCAAAACAAAATAAGGAATGATTTCCTTATTAAATAAATATTGCAGTAAATAAGTTGGATTTAAAAATTCTATGTTTATTAAACTATTCATAAGTGTACAATTGGAAAACAATATCATTATTTTTCTTTTCCTTTAAGTTATATATATTTGAAAATTTATATTTCTTAAACAACAAAGGTATTTCTTATTTGTTTAAAATATATTTTTGTTTAAATTTAAAATAAGATTTAACTAAAAGATTAAAATTTATTAATGAAGACGTTAATTTACTAATACTATAAGTAAGAAGATTATAAAAAAATGTATTAGGACCTTTGTAAGCATATAAAACAAGTTGGGACAATTGCAAATAAATAAATACTTGTAAGTAAAATTGTCACTTAAGTATTATAAAGTAGGACAAGTGGCATTCTTCTTTATACAAAAAATTATAAAATGATAATGATAAGCAAAATTTTCTTAGTTTAGAACTTTCTCAACCTATATTCTCTTCATCTTCAAGTGAAAGAAAACCCAAGATCAAATAAGTAAAATTTAACAACCTGTTACAGTTTTAGCCTGAGCATGGATTCAAAACTCATTCAGTCATTAGCAAGTCAACAAATAATAGCTACAGATCTTAGTATCAACAACTTCAGTTACTTCAAATCTTCAAACTTGGGAATTCAATCAGAATAAAACGAACCTGAAAGCAAACCTGATGTAATCAAAAGTAGTTTCTATCCTCTGCTTTAATAAGGTGAGTAAACTGCAACTTTAAATTCAAATCTTATCAATACTCTGTGAGTAAGCAAGCTGGCTATTCTGTTTTAAGTTTTGTTGCATGCCTAAGGTTGCTCTGTCCTCATGCTTCAGAATTATAGAACTTTGAAAAAAATTATCTCTTCCCTAAGTTCTTAATATACTTAGATATATAAACAAATCTTGTTTGTAATAACAAGATATCTAAGCTAAAACATTTACAGTTAAGGATCGAAGCTAGTATTAAAGAATAAGAAGGAATAAAGTCGAATTCTGGTGTATGTCAAAATTTAATCATGGTAAATATTAGATTCGGGTATATCGTCGATTTCGTTTCCGAAAACTAGAATTTTTAAGATTTAAATCATTAAATTTAAGTTTGTAAATTACGTGATATTGTATTTTGATCGGAATTGGGCTTTCATGCGATTTCTGTTGATCGAGAAATTTTGGGAATTCGTGTTCATGACCGAAGCTAGTTTGATGGTAGGTAATCATGGAAAAAATGAGTTTGTGATCTATTTTTGGCCGTGGTGGTCGGTTTGTGATGATCTACGGTTTAGCGTATCGTTTTGGTCGTGGGTTTTCTCAGCTTCGTGTGGAGCCGGTGGATCGCCAGAGAGGACCGCATAAGGGGGGTTAAGAACAGGATGTCGTGGCGCAACCATGGGTTGAACGGTGTGTGTATTGGGGTCAGAGATGATGGCCAGAGTTGATTTTGCGATCGGGTATGGGTTCTTATTTCGATCGAATTGCTCGATTTTGGATCGGTCATTGTTTCCGTGGTTATGAAGGTTGGGTTGCTTGTCGTGGTCATGGGTAGCTGGCTAAAGGCCTGAGAGATGGTCGGCGTTGTGCTTTTTCGTTGTGCATATGCACGGTGGGCTCGTGCACCATGTTGCAGCAGGTTGTAATTAGGATTGAGGGAAGAAGTAAGGAAGGAGAGAAGAGTAGAGAGGTTGGGCCGAGAAGAGAAGCGGGCCAGTTTGTTTTCGTTGGGCCAAAGTTTTGTTTAAAACTTTAATTTATTTCAAATAAAGTGGAACGTAGAAAGAAAGAAAAAAAAGTAAACCAGTTTTCATTTAAGTATTAGCAAGGATGGGCTCAAAGTATTGGATAGGAGGTCACACGTGTCGGAACTCGAGAAACATTTGTACAGCTCGGGTTTATTTCGTGGATTTTGCGTATTTCTTGAAGCAGCAGAAGGAGCATTGTCTTGAGTCGAGCTTGGAAATTTGAGGTGAATAACTCGGGTCTATTTTATTTAGAAATCAAGGTTTTGGAAATAGTATATGAACAAGTTTTATTAAAGGTGAATAAATTCAAGTTCTAGCTTAAAGATGAAAGAACAAGGTTTAAAAAAAAAGCAAAGACTATGATAACTTATTTCACAAAAAAAGTAAAGTGATAACAAGCTTCAAGTAAATTATTTAACAGCTTTTAAGTAATATAAATTAATGGGTAATTAATTACTTAGTATGAGTAATTAAAGAGTAATTATTATGTGTAATTAGTTAAAGATAATTAACTAATGGAAGTAACTACGGGTTAGTTATTTAACTTGGGTAATTATGAAAATTTATGGATGGAAATAAAATTAAGGGATGAGTAATTACCTAATGTAAGTAATTAATGGATTAATCTGTGGAAGGTTAATTAATTTTTAATTACAGTTATTAATTAATAATTAAGTTTAACTAATTAATAATTAAGATATATAATTAAGTTTTACTAATTAATAATTAAGATATAATCGATTTGTTAATTAATGATTAATAAATAAATTATAAAAATAGTTATGGAATAATTAATTTGTATTAAGAGATATTGATTAATAATTAAGGTTATTAATCAATAGTTGATGGTTAATTTATCAGTTAATTAGAGGATAATTAATTGATTATAAAGTAATCAAGGATTGATTACTTTGTATTAAAGAAGAATAATTAATAATTGAGGTCTATTAATTGATAATTAAAGGATAATTAATCTATAATTAGAGATTAATTGGTTGATTGATAAGGAAATCAAGGAGCAATGAATCAATTAAATGATTATAAATTAATTAATGGTTAATTAAGTAGGATTAGATGATTAATTATGATATGAATTGATAATGCTTGCTTATGGATGATTGTTATTGAATAAATTGAATGATATCTACTGGATGATATGTTGTGACATTTTATTGATATGGTATTGGTTACATCAATGATAAATGGGTGATGTTTATCTATGTTATTGCTGTATAAAAGTGACATCTAGTAGTTGAATTTAATCATTTGAATAATTTGGGTTAAGATGACATTGAATTCGAAGAGACCGGAGTCGGGTATTAGTAAATACCCGAAACCACTTCGATTCTTTATAAATTGATATGTGAAATTAGTAGATTGGAATGGAATGATTTAAGTGGATTGGACCATTTGATCTAAGTTTTGGTATTCAGAAATTGATATGATGTAAGTAATGTCTATAACGAACTGTGAAGTTGTAAATTGATACAAGTTACCCGGGTTTATATAAGTTGTATGCTTTTGTATTCCATGTTTGAGGGGTTTACTCACGCTGGTTTCCAGCCTGACCCGGATGTTACTTTGGTGTAATGCTTGGGTCAGACCGAGTATTACGAATTTTCAGGTATGAACGTTTTAGAGCTCAGGAGACGAGCTGGATTGCAAGAGCATCTAGAGTATTTCTGCTATACTTATACTATTGTTAATATGAGATTTGATAATTGTATATATTCATTGAGTGTATATATGTGAAACTCTGATGTATATTAAAATGTAATCGACAGATATAGTATTCTTTTGTAAACTGTTATTATTTATTATTATATTTTATCCGCTGCGAATGTGAGATGTTTGGGGTTTTTGTTCTTCTTCTTCTTCTATCTCTTTCTTCTTTTCATAACTATCTGAAATTTTCGGGTTCGAAAATTTCGGGTTGTTACATTTGGTATCAGAGTTGTAAGGTTAAGCGAGAACCTTGGCTCTGGTGGGGGAATACTCATGTAACAACCCGCATATTTATCGATTTTATATTTAAATATTTTATTTAAATATTTCATCATTGGTCGGATGTTAGTCCGAAAAGCTACTTTTTGCATACGGTCGAATTAGGACTCGGGACCACTCCCATTGAGTTTAAAATGCCGTTTGCGACCTTTTTGAGTATAAGCTTCGATATGTTTGGAGAAAGTTGATTTTGCTACTTTTCACTTTGGGTTTGGTTTGGGCTCAGCCCTATGTTGACTTATGCTCAAATCTGAGCCACTCTTCCCCACTCACCCTCATTCTCTTCTCATTTCAGTTTTTAGTGTATTAATGGTGGGAGAGATTGGAAATTAAAAACTCCAAAACCCTAGTTCCTCTTGCAAATCAAATTCCTAGCTCCAAACTCAAGAAGAACCTATTGGTAAGCTTCTCTTCTTCTTCTCCAACTTATTCTCTTACCAATTTCAGAAATTCCTAAACCTAATTTTGGGAATGTTCTTGTTTTTTAGCTTAGATTCAAGCTCATTCGGGTTGTGTTAAAGAGAGGTTGATTCTCCATTTGCTTTCAAGCTTCTTCTTGATTGATTTTGTGAAAAGGTGAGATTTTTATCTCACATCTATGCTTATATTTATCTTCGATTGTTAGGTATGAATTCCTAACACTTATTCGTGTGCATTTGCTTTTGGTTTGGATTGATTTGGTGAATATTCCAATTTTTAGTGTTTGGGTTCAATTCCTAAAAAATCATAGCTTTGATCTTTGATCATGTTTTTGGAGATGCATCGAAGAGCTTATAGGGCCGGGTAGTCGATTGGCATAATCCCTTAGCGCCGTTGCTCGAGAGAATGCAATTTGGTCAAGATTGAACCTCATTTGTAATAGGCAGGGAAGAGGCTGGAAACAGGTCCGGCCGACCGACCCCCCTGGCTCGGTCGACCGACCTGCTTCCAAATGTGTAGTTGCATTTCTGTTTCTGGTTCGGCCGACCGACCCCCCTGGTTCGGTCGACCGACCTGCTTCTAAGTGCATAAGCACTTTCTGTTTTAAGGTTCGGTCGACCGACTCAGGGAGTCTGGTCGACCGACCTGATGATTTTTGCCAGATTAGCCTATGTTACTAATCCGTTTGAATATCCAACTTTAATCGATTCGTGTTGTCTCCCTTTTGTTGTTGTCATTTATTATCGACTTTGATGACCTTTTCTTTGGGAATTTTAGATATATCCACTTTGATGGATTCTATATCGATTTCTTTGGATTTTATTCACATCTTCGAATGTGAATCTTTATGATTGATTGTTCCTACAATCTCCTTTGTGTTTTGTCACTTTAAAAATATAAAGGTTTTCTATACTAGTAGTAAATATCAAAACTCTTTCCTCAAACGATTTCAATACTATTTTAATACCAAATTCGTTATAAAACCGTTTTCCAATCTATTAGTATATATAAACCTTTACCTCACTCGTATGAGAAATCTAATTAAACGACTTAGTAAAAAAAGTGGTATGAAACGCTTGCGTTCACTTTGTCGGTTAATTCTTGGACTTGTTCGATTGAATCTCTTGTGACAATTTTATAGTGGAGATCTAAAGTTGGTTCGTAAATATTTAAGTTAAGCAAGTGGTTATGGGACATGAAGCTAAACTCATATATTTACTAGCTTAGCGTAATTGACACTTCTCGTTGATCATGATGATCATTTTTGTGATTTAGACTATCAATGTGCGATGTCTCTTTGTCTGCGAGGTAGACTAAACTCCGTTTTGTGGAGTTTCGACTCTAATTGGTGGGGTAGCAACCCACGGTCTTCGGACCATTCGTGTGTCAGGTCTTCGGACCATTCGTGTGTCAAATTAATGGCTAGCTACCATGAGATAGCTTCTCGTTTGTGTGTTACAGCTGTTGGTGAGTTTTTATGCTCCCGTTCGTGTGATATGCCTCCCCTCTATTTTGTGTGATTTCTGGTTTCGTGTGTCGAATTCTGAAATTTCCTTCTTCACCTATTTTTGTGATTTCTATTGATATGATTTATCAATTCTTGTGCATAGGTGAATTTGTGTTTCATTGACTTTAGTGATTTCTGGATTTCTTGTGTAGTCTTCTGGAATTTGTGTGTCATTGACATTTGTGATTTCTGGATTTCTTGAGATGATTTTTAGAATTTGTGCTTCACCTATTTTTGTGATTTCTATTGATATGATTTATTAATTCTTGTGCATAGGTGAATTTGTGTGTCATTGACTTTTGTGATTGACATTGATCTAATCGTCAATATTTGTGGTTTGATGAACGAAATAAGGAGTATGACGTTTCTTTGATTCTTGTGTAGATTTGGTGACATTGATTAACCTCTTGTTGATTATCAACTAAGTATATATATATATATATATATATATATATATCACATCTTGGCATTGTGATTATTATGTGTTTAGTCATATCTCTTATTCTATATCGTTTCATCTGATATTTATAGTTAGACTGATCCGTTTATTATTTTCTTATTAAATAATACTCGGGTCAGACCGAGATGTTACAGGTGCTTCTGCTTGACTTCTCATCCAGGATCATTACTCTGACTTTTGGCTAACTACTTAGATTAGTAGTTTATTTTGTACTATACATTTGAGATATAGACTCCATAATGTATACTTATTCTTTTGTGTAGTGCGTGAAACTACTCTTTTGTGATATTGTGGATCTTTTTAGACCACTACTTTGATGTACACTTCTGTGTGTAATATTCATATCTTATTCCGCCTTTGTGATATGAATTGTCTGTGACTGATTTATGTTATGTTTATTTCTATATTTGTTTCCGAAGGATTTATATAGCCACCGTGTAGTAGCTTAGAGTTTGTGACGATATGTCGGGTTTCCTCTTGAGATAGAATGCATGTTATATTATCTGACATATCGGTGCTCGCGCAAAGAAATTACACGGATGGTCGCTCCTCAACAGCCTTATCCTCCGTGCTAGTTGACAGCATTACACCGTAGTGTTCTTGGCTAGCGTGGGTATAGAGGTGGGGCGTCACAGCTTGGTATCAGAGCCAAACTTCGGAACAATACGGAATATTATAACAAGGATCATCGTCCTAAGTCCATCTTAGGAGTCGTGTTTTAGGATTTAATTCGAGTCTTCGTACCGATTCATCCTATTTTCTTTTATGATTCCTTGTTTTATCTATCAAGATTGCTTGATATTCAATTGGGTGAATAACCTTTTTCTTCTTCTTCTTTCTTTCTAAAGGAAGAGAAATGTCTAGACCAGGCCGCCCCAGAGCCGTGCCATCTAGCACTCCACCCCAGGATGGAGTTTTTATGACTGCTCAACAGCTTCTTGATTTAGTGACGAATGCTCAAGCAGCTGGAGCTAACCCGGAACCTACTCACCCAAAGTCGGGGTTTGCACGCTTGTGTAGCGATTACACTAATTTGGGTGGGGAGCCATTCAGAGGTTCCAAAACTTTTATTGAAGTACAGGCTTGGCTAAGGTCATGCGATCGAATCTTTTCTCGCATGAATCTTATTGACCTTCACCGAGTTCAGGTGGCCTCTAGTATGCTCCGAGAAAGAGCATTGGACTGGTACGAGCTTCTTATTTCTGAGATTAATGAAGCGGATCTCACCTGGGAGAAATTCCGAGAACGCTTCGAGTTGAAATTTGTACCAGAAGCTGAGAAAGTGACATTGGCTCGACGATTTATAGACCTTGTTCAAGGTGAGTCCTCCGTGACTGATTACGTCGCCTCCTTCGAATCGCTTTCTAAATACGGGGTTGAATACATCAACACCCCTTTAAAGAAGAACCAGAGATTCGTCTATGGCTTAAACAAAAGTCTCAAGAAGCCATTACTTCTAAAATTAGAAGTTTCTTTCGACCAACTCGTTGATATCGCTCTTCGTCTTGAAGAGGCGGATAGGGAGAATGATGTTGAAGTGGTGGGTTCCAAACCAAACTTCAACAACAAGAAGAGGCCAAGCAAATTCAAAGGTCCTTATCCCAATAAGAAAGGGAGGCAAGCAACTCCTGCTGCAAAGACCTTTTCCTCTACTGAAGGGAAATGCTATAACTGTGGATCCAGAGACCATTTTGCGAACAAGTGTTTAAAGCCTCGTACTTGTCGCTATTGTAAAAGCCCGGACCATTTTATACATGTGTGTCCCAAACTTCAAACTAGGAAGGAGGGAAATCTTAATGTTGCTCAAGCCCCTGGCAACACATCTCGTGGCCAAGGTAATTCTCATTCTATTCTGGATGGAATTATTTTATTTCATGATCATCCTATTCGAGTTCTTTTTGATACGGGTGCGTCCCATTCTTTTATATCAAAAGAACTTGTTGATACTTTTTCCTTGGATGTTTTGTGTTTAATGACTTCTTTGAGAATTGCGAATCCGGTTGGTGGATCCGCGACAATCAGTCTATTGTGTAAAGATGTCGAGATTATTTTGTGTGATTTTCCTTTCCTAGCCGATTTGCATGTCATGCGTTATTTAGGCTTTGGAATGATTTTGGGAATGGATTGGCTTAACCGTTATGAAGCTCATATCCTATGTCCTGAGCGGACTATTCATCTTCGACATTCTCAATCTGTTAAGCAGATTTCTATTAATCTTAAAGATTCGGATTCCAGCTTGGTTGCATCTTTGTATTCTTTAAATCCTCGTGATGACGATGATGATGACGAGGGTGATATTATTTCCCTTATTCACGTCGTTTGTGAATTTTCTGACATATTCGAGCCCGTTTTAGGATTACCACCTAAGCGAGCAATTGAATTCAGAATTAATCTTATTCCTGGAGCTCAACCTATCACTCGTCCTCCTTATCGTATGTCCAATAAAGAAAACGAGGAGATGCGTAAACAATTATCTGAATTGGAGACGAAGCAATTTATTCGCTCTAGTTCCTCGCCTTGGGGAGCTTCGACTATTTTCGTCAAGAAATCCGATGGTACACTTAGGCTTTGCGTTGGCTACCGCAAGCTTAATGATCTTACTATCAAAAATAAATATCCTTTACCTCGGATTGATGATCTATTCGATCAGCTTAGTGATGCTAAGGTCTTTTCACAATTGGACTTGGCTACCGGTTTTCATCAGCTTCGTATTGCAGAGGATAGCATTCCTTTGACCTCGTTCCGTACTCGTTATGGATATTATGAATGGCTTGTCATGCCATTTGGTTTGACGAATGCTCCGGCGTATTTCGTTGACCTTATGAATAGAGTTTTCAAAGACTTCCTCGACCGGTTTGTTCTCATCTTTATCGATGATATTCTTGTGTATTCTAAAACCGAGGAGGAGCATGAAAAACATCTTCGGATTGTGTTGGAAACTCTTAGGAGTAATCAATTAAGGGCAAAATTTTCTAAATGCCACTTTTGGCAATCTCGTGTGAAGTTTCTCGGTCATATTATTTCCGAATCCGGAATTTCCGTGGATCCTTCAAAGATTGAAGCGATTCAAGATTGGAAGAGACCGGAGAGTGTGACAGAGATTCGTAGTTTTCTCGGATTGGCGGGCTATTACCGTCGTTTTATCAAAGACTTTTCTAAGATTGCCGTGCCTCTCACTAGCTTGACTAAGAAAGGTGTTGAATACATTTGGTCGGACAAATGTGAAGCTTCTTTCCAGAAATTAAAAGAACTCCTTTCAGATGCTCCTATTCTTGTTATTCCCGTGGGGAACCAAGATTTCGTTGTTTATACCGATGCTAGTCGTGTTGGTTTGGGTGCCGTTCTTGTGCCAAAAGAACGTGTTATTGCTTACGCTTCAAGGCAATTGAAGCCAGCCGAGACTAGATATGCCACTCATGATTTAGAACTCGCGGCTATTGTTTTCGCTCTTCGGATTTGGCGTCATTATCTCTTAGGAGAGAAATTTGTTCTTTACATGGATCATAAGTCTTTGAAATATTTATTTTCTCAAAAGGAACTTAATTTGCGTCAACAACGTTGGCTCGAGTTCCTTGCTCCTTATGATCTTGATATTCTTTATACACCCGGTAAGGGTAATCATGTCGCCGATGCTCTTAGCCGTAAACAACAAGCTGTTGTTTCTATGATGATATCCGAATGGAACGATCTCGAGATCTTATCCACTTGTGAGATTCGAGACCGCGTATCCGATTTATGCTCATCATTTGTTTTGTGTAGCCTTGAGGCTCATCCTTCTCTTTTAGACCGCATTCTTGAGGCTCAAAGGCTAGATCCCGAAATGGCTCTTCTTGGCCAAAATATTATTGATAAAATTGATATTGAAGGTTTAAAAGACTTTGATATCGATTCTCGTGGCGGCATTCGGAGATTTGGTAGATTATCGTACCAAATATTAGTGATCTTCGTAAAGATATTTTAGAAGATTCTCATCGTTCTAAATTTACCATTCATCCCGGAAGTAGTAAAATGTACGCGGATATGAAGCGACTATATTATTGGGAGGGAATGAAATTCGATATTGCTAACTTTGTTAAGTGTTGCATGGCTTGCCAACTCGTTAAGGCCAAACATCAAAGGCCCGGTGGGCTATTGCAACCTTTAGAAATTCCAATTTGGAAGTGGGACCAAATTTCCATGGATTTTATAGATGGCCTTCCCCGTTCTCGTTCGGGTCATGATAGCTTATGGGTGATTGTTGATAGACTTACTAAATCTGCCCATTTTGTTCCCGTTCGGTCTAACCGAACCGTTTCTCTTTTGGACAAGCTCTTTATCAAAGAGATTGTTAAATTGCATGGAGTTCCTACTTCTATTGTTAGTGATCGTGATCCATTGTTTACTAGTGGATTTTGGAAGAGTCTTCAAAAAGCTTTGGGAACGAAGCTTAATTTTAGCACCGCTTATCATCCCCAGTCCGATGGACAAACTGAGCGTGTGAATCAAACTCTTGAAGATCTTCTTCGTTCTTGTGTGCTTGATTTTGGTGGAAGTTGGGAAGATCATATTTCACTTGTTGAATTTTCCTATAATAATAGCTTCCAATCTAGTATTGGTATGGTACCTTTCGAGGCACTCTATGGAAGGCCATGCCGATCTCCTTCTTGTTGGCTTGAGGCCGGTGAGAAGCTGGTTTTAGGTCCAGATTTTATTCGTGATTCCACAGAAAAGATTGATCTTATTCGTCATAGGATGAAAGAGGCCCAGAGTAGACAAAAATCCTATGCCGATAACCGGAGAAGGAAGTTAGAATTTTCTGTGGGAGATCTTGTGTTCATTCGTGTTTCACCTATGAAAGGTGTTGTACGTTTCATTCGATCGGGAAAGTTAGCGCCTCGATATATTGGGCCATTTCCTATCACTGAACGTATTGGTTCCATGGCTTATCGCCTTTTATTACCGGCTCAATTTTCTGCTATCCATGACGTGTTTCACGTTTCTCAACTTCGGAAATGTCTTCGAGATTCCGATTCTATTCTTGAGCCCGGTGTTGAGGAAGAGATTGAAGTTTCGCCTAATTTAACTTATGAGCAACATCCTATTCGTATCATTGCTTCGGAGGTCAAACGACTTCGAAATAAAGATGTTCCGCTTGTTAAAGTTCAATGGTCTTCAAATCCTAAGGATTATTCTTGGGAATCTAGAGAGTACATCGAGCGAACACATCCGGACTTACTTTCTCGTACTCTTTGAGGTGAACTTCTTATTTCAAACTTCTTTTGTGTTGAATACGCTTTTATGGTTGTTACTATATATCTTCTTCTTAAAATATTGCGAGGACGCAATTTCTTTAAGGAGGGGAGTCTGTAACAACCCGCATATTTATCGATTTTATATTTAAATATTTTATTTAAATATTTCATCATTGGTCGGATGTTAGTCCGAAAAGCTACTTTTTGCATACGGTCGAATTAGGATTCGGGACCACTCCCATTGAGTTTAAAATGCCGTTTGCGACCTTTTTGAGTATAAGCTTCGATATGTTTGGAGAAAGTTGATTTTTGCTACTTTTCACTTTGGGTTTGGTTTGGGCTCAGCCCTATGTTGACTTATGCTCAAATCTGAGCCACTCTTCCCCACTCACCCTCATTCTCTTCTCATTTCAGTTTTTAGTGTATTAATGGTGGGAGAGATTGGAAATTAAAAACTCCAAAACCCTAGTTCCTCTTGCAAATCAAATTCCTAGCTCCAAACTCAAGAAGAACCCATTGGTAAGCTTCTCTTCTTCTTCTCCAACTTATTCTCTTACCAATTTCAGAAATTCCTAAACCTAATTTTGGGAATGTTCTTGTTTTTGAGCTTAGATTCAAGCTCATTCGGGTTGTGTTGAAGAGAGGTTGATTCTCCATTTGCTTTCAAGCTTCTTCTTGTTTGATTTTGTGAAAAGGTGAGATTTTTATCTCACACCTATGCTTATATTTATCTTCGATTGTTAGGTATGAATTCCTAACACTTATTCGTGTGCATTTGCTTTTGGTTTGGATTGATTTGGTGAATATTCCAATTTTTAGTGTTTGGGTTCAATTCCTAAAAAATCATAGCTTTGATCTTTGATCATGTTTTTGGAGATGCATCGAAGAGCTTATAGGGCCGAGTAGTCGATTGGCATAATCCCTTAGCGCCGTTGCTCGGGAGAATGCAATTTGGTCAAGATTGAACCTCATTTGTAATAGGCAGGGAAGAGGCTGGAAACAGGTCCGGCCGACCGACCCCCCTGGCTCGGTCGACCGACCTGCTTCCAAATGTGCAGTTGCATTTCTGTTTCTGGTTCGGCCGACCAACCCCTCTGGTTCGGTCGACCGACCTTCTTCTAAGTGCATAAGCACTTTCTGTTTTAAGGTTCGGTCGACCGACTCAGGGAGTCCGGTCGACCGACCTGATGATTTTTGCCAGATTAGCCTATGTTGCTAATCCGTTTGAATATCCAACTTTAATCGATTCGTGTTGTCTCCCTTTTGTTGTTGTCATTTATTATCGACTTTGATGACCTTTTCTTTAGGAATTTTAGATATATCCATTTTGATGGATTCTATATCGATTTCTTTGGATTTTATTCACATCTTCGAATGTGAATCTTTATGATTGATTGTTCCTACAATCTCCTTTGTGTTTTGTCACTTTAAAAATATAAAGGTTTTCTATACTAGTAGTAAATATCAAAACTCTTTCCTCAAACGATTTCAATACTATTTTAATACCAAATTCGTTATAAAACCGTTTTCCAATCTATTAGTATATATAAACCTTTACCTCACTCGTATGAGAAATCTAATTAAACGACTTAGTAAAAAAAGTGGTATGAAACGCTTGCGTTCACTTTGTCAGTTAATTCTTGGACTTGTTCGATTGAATCTCTTGTGACAATTTTATAGTGGAGATCTAAAGTTGGTTCGTAAATATTTAAGTTAAGCAAGTGGTTATGGGACATGAAGCTAAACTCATATATTTACTAGCTTAGCGTAATTGACACTTCTCGTTGATCATGATGATCATTTTTGTGATTTAGACTATCAATGTGCGATGTCTCTTTGTCTGCGAGGTAGACTAAACTCCGTTTTGTGGAGTTTCGACTCTAATTGGTGGGGTAGCAACCCACGGTCTTCGGACCATTCGTGTGTCAGGTCTTCGGACCATTCGTGTGTCAAATTAATGGCTAGCTACCATGAGATAGCTTCTTGTTTGTGTGTTACAGCTGTTGGTGAGTTTTTATGCTCCCGTTCGTGTGATAGGCCTCCCCCTTATTTTGTGTGATTTCTGGTTTCGTGTGTCGAATTTTGGAATTTCCTTCTTCACCTATTTTTGTGATTTCTATTGATATGATTTATCAATTCTTGTGCATAGGTGAATTTGTGTGTCATTGACTTTAGTGATTTCTGGATTTCTTGTGTAGTCTTCTGGAATTTGTGTGTCATTGACATTTGTGATTTCTGGATTTCTTGAGATGATTTCTAGAATTTGTGCTTCACCTATTTTTGCGATTTCTATTGATATGATTTATCAATTCTTGTGCATAGGTGAATTTGTGTGTCATTGACTTTTGTGATTGACATTGATCTAATCGTCAATATTTGTGGTTTGATGAACGAAATAAGGATTATGACGTTTCTTTGATTCTTGTGTAGATATGGTGACATTGATTAACCTCTTGTTGATTATCAACTAAGTATATATATATATCACATCTTGGCATTGTGATTATTATGTGTTTAGTCATATCTCTTATTCTATGTCGTTTCATCTGATATTTATAGTTAGACTGATCCGTTTATTATTTTCTTATTAAATAATACTCGGGTCAGACCGAGATGTTACAGGTGCTTCTGCTTGACTTCTCATCCAGGATCATTACTCTTACTTTTGGCTAACTACTTAGATTAGTAGTTTATTTTGTAGTATACATTTGAGATATAGACTCCATAATGTATACTTACTCTTTTGTGTAGTGCGTGAAACTACTCTTTTGTGATATTGTGGATCTTTTTAGACCACTACTCTGATGTACACTTCTGTGTGTAATATTCATATCTTATTCCGCCTTTGTGATATGAATTGTCTGTGACTGATTTATGTTATGTTTATTTCTATATTTGTTTCCGAAGGATTTATATAGCCACCCCGTAGTAGCTTAGAGTTTGTGACGGTATGTCGGATTTCCTCTTGAAATAGAATGCATGTTATATTATCTGACATATCGGTGCTCGCGCAAAGAAATTACACGGATGGTCGCTCCTCAACAGCCTTATCCTCCGTGCTAGTTGACAGCATTACACCGTAGTGTTCTTGGCTAGCGTGGGTATAGAGGTGGGGCGTCACAACTCAATAAGGATAGGGTCAACGGTACCCTAGAATGAGTTGAGTGTATATATGAGAGAGCGTACTTGTTATTTTCTTATATAAAGATTTTGAATGATTTTATATAAGAATATATTTTGATATATATAAGGAAATATTTCTTTCTAATAAATATTAAGGGAATTGGTTGTTAAAAATTATTGGAATCAAATTGAGAAGTAATAGAACACAACAAAACGGAAATTGAAATAAAATAAAGATAAATTTGAAATGAATTTAAACTGGAATTGAAATCATGAATTTGGAAATGAATTTCAGAAAAGATAATAATGGATTGGTTTCCTTGGTTACTATCATAAATAATTGTTGTAATATAATGTGTATTAATGAGTAAGCAAAATGAAATGTTTTAAGGAAACAAAACATTTAGGAAAGTATGACTTATAATTTGGAATGGAAGGTGATCTAAATTGTGAAGTTTTAAATCTGGGTCCAGAATTTTTAATATAAATTGTTTCAAAATGATAAAGAAATGTTATTTAATATATTTGAATGAAAGTGTCCTGTTTCAAACCAGAGTTGTTTGAAAATTTAAAGGAATTTGTTTTAAATTAAAACCAAGGGTGGTTTAAATTTTTAAAATTTGGCTTGGTGTGCAAAGGAAATGGATATGTGTATATAAGAGATATAAATAATATCAAAGATGGTTTGAGATAAACTCTAAATATTGAGTTTTAAGTTGGGAATGAGATGTGATGCCCAAGAGTGATAAGTTTTTGAACTCATAAGTGGGAAGATTATTTATGAGAATTTTAAAATTTGTAATGAAAATTTAAATTGGGTAGGGTTGACTGGGTTAAGTGAATTAAGTTTAACTTGAGGAAGAGTTAAATAAGTTGGAATGATCAACCTGATTTGAAAATTTTAAGATGAAATTAAGATTTAACTTGGAAAGTTAAATGGTTGATTGTAATTGAGAGTTTGAGTGATCTCAATTTTGGTTTGAGATCTAGAAATTGAAAATTAATGGATGTTTTAAAATAAATTAGATGATATCATCATGTTGTTATCAAAAAACTTTAAGTTGTGAATTGGAATTGTTTAAATGAATGAGAGATGGAGCATGGTAATCCACTGTTGAGATAAAAGGGAAATCACACTTTAATTTAAAACTAAGGATATGGAATTTTGAGAATTTGACTCAAAATTAAATTGTTTAAGGGTTAATTTGATTTGTGTTATAATATGTTGGGTCTGAACTGTGAATTGAATTGTTTAAAAACTTTAAAGGTAAATTGATTTAAAAGAATTAAATCAACATTTGAAGTATTAACCCGAATTTATATAATTCGAGATGATTTAAATTTGGAATTTGATTTGAATTGAATTTGTTTTGAATTAATTGAAATTGTGATTGAAGATGTATAAGTATAAAATTCAAATGGAAATTTTGAATTGGACTAATTTGAAACGATTTGAAATTGAAGAGGCTTCGATTTGAAATTAGTCCGAATTGAATTGAATAATTTGGAATTGTAATTAAAGTTGAATAATTTTAAATTCAAATGGAGTTTGAATTGAATTTGGGAAGAAATCAAGAATAATTCAACTTGATTTAGAAATGGAATTTGAAATTGGAATTAATTTAAACTGGAGTTGAAATGAATTGAAATCTAGAACTAGTTTAACTGAAAATTTATTTGAATTAGTAGAATTTGAGATCAAGGGTGAATAAAGTTAAATTTGGAAAGAAACTTAGGTTAATTCAAATTGAATTAGGGTTGAATCAATTACAATGGAAATTGAAGTTATTTAAAACTGGAATTGGGTCAATTTAAATGGAAGAGGAAATTTAAATTCAATTGATGAGAATGGAGATTGGGAAGTGAACAGTTTTGACTCTGGACTATTTTTTATACAAATTGTTTTAATGTAAACCTATTTTTCCAAGCTATTTATTATGTATACAACCTTTCTTTTAAAAGCCAAACTATCTTATACTTGTTTTACAATTATTTTTAAAACTGTTTAACAATTTTCTAACTGTTTTATAAACAAATTACTATACTACTATTATTTTGCAATTATCTAAAATTTCTATAATTATTTTAACTATTTTCTACCTAATTTACACCTATTTTACAAACTAGTAATTATTTTCCAACTACTTATCTATTTTTAAATTTTTTAAGCTTTTTCTAAATAAACTGGTCGGAGTTTAAACGGTTATTGGTTAAATACCCAATCGAGATAAAATAAAGGTGATAATCCCAATGGGTTGAAGCAATTGTGAGTAAGTGAATGAAAATCAAAGTGAATGTGAATAGAAATGGAATTGATTTGGCTAATAATCAATAAAGATAAATACGTAGTGTGTACGTATGTTATTCTATTCACATAATGATTTGATCCAAATTCGAGCACAGAATTTCGAGATAGTTATATCGATCCGAGTGGGATTTTTCACTCGATTTTCGACGGCGAACCTGGATATGGATTGTTGATTTGTTCTGGATATTCTCTATCATAGTTAGGCTATGCAAGGAGAATGACGGTTCCTGATCAAGAAACCAGATCTGAGTCCGCACTAGGAAGTCGGGTGGACGATACTAGTTCGGAAGTGAAATTGTGTGATCGAGTGAGCAATCAGATTGGTATAGCGTACAAATGATATGTGTACATCGTACGGATTTAAATGAAAATGATATTGAAAGGAGTAATCAATTTGAATATTTCATTTTGAGTAAACAAAGTAAATATCTTTGTTTTATAAAATGAAACTCCCCTTGTTGAATCTTTTGCCAGAAGAAAGGATTTTAAAGGTGTTTTAAAGTATAAAAGGAGTTTTATACAAATTTGAGATGATCCAAGCTTTTAAAATTTTTATATATCTGTATATATATACAAAGGATCTTATGAGGATTTTGGAAAAAGGTTTTAGGAACCTTTGGATTTGGAAAGGCTTTTGATTTTTGGGTAAAATCAATATGAGAATTTATAAAGCCTAGTTGAGAATTATCGATTTTGGAATAATCGATTTTGTGTAAAGGAGCTTTGTATGAGATCATACTAGGTGTATGATTTGAAAATACTATATGTGTATAGTATAAAATGTTTTGATGGTGGCTCTGGGGAAAAAGGCGCTCCCTTGAAATGAACTTCTCAGGAGTACCACCAGGTGGTGCTTCCTTGAGCCCAAAGGGGGGGTCCTAAAGTTGATCCTGTGAGGAGTCCGGACAAAACTAGTTCCTAGGGATTATGAGTAGTGTATAACATAGCGAAATTCGTGTGTGCCGCTGAGAGCCAACAGTCTGCGTTTGATTTTATATCGGTAGACTGCGACCTATGTAGGAGTGGAGAAGTTTCATTTCGACAGCGAAAATCAGAGGCCGCTAAGAGCCTGTAGTTACATGGACTTTTGCTGTGACGGCAACGTAACCCTGGATGTAACTGTGATCTGTTGTGTGGGTTCCATGGCGTAATCGAGAGGCCGCGGAGAGCCTGCAGTTACATGGATTTTTGTTGCGATGGCAACGTAACCCTGGAATGTAACTATGACCATGGATGGGGTGATGATTTCCAGAGCATTCTCACCAAAGATATTTCCTTGATTTCAAAATGCTTTCAATATTTTCAATAAAATTATTTTTCAAGTATTTTTACTGGGTGTTGGAAACAGGTCTGCTAAGTACTTATAGATTTTCAGTCGTACGCCTGATCAACATATGACCGAATTTCTGTAAGAACAAGGATGGACTGGTTAAAACATCGAGTTATAAAAGTATTTTTATAAAAATTATTTTTGTAATACTATATATACTTTAAAATGTTTTAAAAATGATCAATGAAGATTTATCTGATTTTAAGCATTTTAATAAATTCTGGCTTCATTCCTTTTCGAGGACGAAAAGATTCAAAGGGGGGAGGAATGTGATATCCCGGAATTCTAGACATCTGTAATCGATAAATAATATGATTAATTAATAAAATATTGATTTATAAATTGGACAAAAAAAACTTGGGTAGTTAGAATATATTCGGATATGTATGTAAATGGATTAAGTCTGATATTACAAATTTCTATTTCAAAACAAAATAAGGAATGATTTCCTTATTAAATAAATATTGTAGTAAATAAGTTGGATTTAAAAATTCTATGTTTATTAAATTATTCATAAGTGTACAATTGGAAAACAATATCATTATTTTTCTTTTCTTTTAAGTTATATATATTTGAAAATTTATATTTCTTAAACAACAAAGGTAATTTCTTATTTGTTTAATATATATTTTTGTTTAAACTTAAAATAAGATTTAACTAAAAGATTAAAATTTATTAATGAAGACGTTAAATTACTAATACTATAAGTAAGAAGATTATAAAAAAAATGTATCAGGACCTTTGTAAGCATATAAAACAAGTTGGGACAATTGCAAATAAATAAATACTTGTAAGTACAATTGTCACTTAAGTACTATAAAATAGGACGGTGGCATTCTTCTTTATTAAAAAATAATAAAATAATAATAATAATGATAAAAAAAATTCTCAGTTTAGAACTTTCTCAACCTATATTCTCTTCATCTTCAAGTGAAAGAAAACCCTAGATCAAATAAATCAAATTTAACAACCTGTTACCAGTTTTAGCCTAAGCATGGATTCAAAACCCATCCATTCATTAGCAAGTCCATAAATAATAGCTACAGATCTTAGTATCAACAACTTCAGTTACTTCAAATCTTCAAACTTGGGAATTTAATCAGAATAAAACGAACCTGAAAGCAAACCTGATGTAATCAAAAGTAGTTTCTGTCCTCTGCTTTAATAAGGTGAGTAAAGTGCAACTTTAAATTCAAATCTTATTAATACTCTGTGAGTAAACAAGCTGGTTATTCTGTTTTAAGTTTTGTTGCATGCCTGAGGTTCCTCTGTCCTCATGCTTCAGAATTATAGAACTTTGAAAAAAATTATCTCTTCCCTAAATTCTTATTATACTTAGATATATAAACAAATCTTGTTTGTAATAAAAAGATATCTAAGGTAAAATATTCACAGTTAAGGATCGAAGCTAGTATTAAAGAATAAGAAGGAATACAGTCGAATTCTGGTTTATGTCAAAATTTAATCATGGTAAATATTAGATTCAGGTACATCATCGATTTCATTTCCGAAAACTAGAATTTTTAAGATTTAAATCATTAAATTTAAGTTTGTAAATTACGTGATATTGTATTTTGATCGGAATTGGGCTTTCATGCGATTTCTGTTGATCGAGAAATTTTGGGAATTTATGTTCATGACTGAAGCTAGTTTAATGGTAGGTAATCATGGAAAAAATGAGTTTGTGATTTATTTTTAGCCGTGGTGGTCGGTTTGTGATGATCTACGGTTTAGCGTATCGTTTTGATCATGGGTTTTCTGAGCTTCGTGTGGAGCCGGTGGATCGCCAGAGAGGATCGCATAAAGGGGTTAAGAACAGGATGTCGTGGCGCAACCGTGGGTTGAACGGTGTGTGTATTGGGGTCAGAGATGATGGCCAGAGTTGATTTTGCGATCGGGTATGGGTTCTTATTTCGATCGAATTGCTCGATTTTGGATCGGTCATCGTTTCCGTGGTTATGAAGGTTGAGTTGCTTGTCGTGGTCATGGGTAGCTGGGTAAAGGCCAGAGAGATGGTCGGCGTTGTGCTTTTTCGTTGTGCATATGCACGGTGGGCTCGTGCACCATGTTGCAGCAGGTTGTAATTAGGATTGAGGAAAGAAGTAAGGAAGGGGAGAAGAGTAGAGAGGTTGGGCCGAGAAGAGAAGCGGGCCAGTTTTTTTTCGTTGGGCCAAAGTTTTGTTTAAAACTTCAATTTATTTCATATAAAGTGGAATGTAGAAAGAAAAAAAAAAGTAAACCAGTTTTCATTTGAGTATTAGCAAGGATGGGCTCAAAGTATTGGATAGGAGGTCACATGTGTTTGAACTCGAGAAACATTTGTACAGCTCGGGTTTATTTCGTGGATTTTGCGTATTTCTTGAAGTAGCAGAAGGAGCATTGTCTTGAGTCGAGCTTGGTAACTTGAGGTGAATAACTCGGGTCTATTTTATTTCGAAATCTGGGTTTTCGAAATCTGGGTTTTGGAAATAGTATATGGACAAGTTTTATTAAAGGTGAATAAATTCAAGTTCTAGCTTAAAGATGAAAGAACAAGGTTTTAAAAAAAAGCAAAGAGTTTGATAACTTATTTCACAAAATAAAGTAAAGTGATAACAAGCTTCAAGTAAATTATTTAACAGCTTTTAAGTAATATAAATTAATGGGTAATTAATTACTTAGTATGAGTAATTAGAGAGTAATTATTATGTGCAATTAGTTGAAGATAATTAACTAATGGAAGTAACTATGGGTTAGTTATTTAACTTGGGTAATTATGAAAATTTATGGGTGGAAATAAAATTAAGGGATGAGTAATTACCTAATGTAAGTAATTAATGGATTGATCTGTGGAAGGTTAATTAATTTGTAATTAAAGTTATTAATTAATAATTAAGTTTTACTAATTAATAATTAAGATATAATTGATTTGTTAATTAATGATTAATAAATAAATTATAAAAATAATTATGAAATAATTAATTTGTATTAAGAGATATTGATTAATAATTAAGGTTATTAATCAATAGTTGATGGTTAATTTATCAGTTAATTAGAGGATAATTAATTGATTATGAAGTAATTAAGGATTAATTACTTTGTATTAAAGAAGAATAATTAATAATTGAGGTTTATTAATTGATAATTAAAGGATAATTAATCTATAATTAGAGATTAATTGGTTGATCGATAAGGAAATCAAGGAGCAATGAATTAATTAAATGATTATAAATTAATTAATGGTTAATTAAGCAGGATTAGATGATTAATTATGATATGAATTGATAATGCTTGCTTATGGATGATTGTTGTTGAATAAATTGAATGATATCTACTGGATGATATGCTGTGACATTTTATTGATATGATATTGGTTACATCAATGATAAATGGGTGATGTTTATCTATGTTATTGCTGTATAAAAGTGACATCTAGTAGTTGAATTTAATCACTTGAATAACTTGGGTTAAGATGACATTGAATTCGAAGAGACCGGAGTCGGGTATTAGTACATTCCCGAAACCACTTTGATTCTTTATAAATTTATATGTGAAATTAGTAGATTGGAATGGAATGATTTAAGTGGATTGGACCATTTGATCTAAGTTTAGGTATTCAGAAATTGATGTGATGTAAGTGATGTCTATAACAACCTATGAAGTTGTAAATTGATACAAGTTACCCGGGTTTATATAAGTTGTATGCTTTTGTATTCCATGTTTGAGGGGTTTACTCATGCTGGTTTCCAGCCTGACCCGGGTGTTACATTGGTGTAATGCTCGGGTCAGACCGAGTATTACGAATTTTCAGGTATGAACGTTTTGGAGCTCAGGAGATGAGCTGGATGGCAAGAACGTCTAGAGTATTTCCACTATACTTATATTATTGTTAATATGAGATTCGATAATTGAATATATTCAGTGAGTATATATATGTGAAACTCTGATGTATATTAAAATGTAATCGACAGATATAGTATTCTTTTGTAAACTGTTATTATTTATTATTATATTTTATCCGCTGCGAATGTGAGATGTTTGGGGTTTCTATTCTTCTTCTTCTTCTTCTATCTCTTTCTTCTTTTCATAACTATCTGAAATTTTTGGGTTCGAAAATTTCGGGTCGTTACATTTGGTATCAGAGCTAAAAGGTTAAGCGAGAACCTTGGCTCTAGTAGGGGAATACTCATTAAGGATAGGGTCAACGGTACCCTAGAATGAGTTGAGTGTATATATGAGAGAGCGTACTTGTTATTTTCTAATATAAAGATTTTAAATGATTTTATATAAGAATATATTTTGGTATATATAAGGAAATATTTCTTTCTAATAAATATTAAGGAAATTGGTTGTTGAAAATTATCGGAATTAAATTGAGAAGTAATAGAACACAACCAAACTGAAATTGAAATAAAATAAAGATAAATTTGAAATGAATTTAAACTGGAATTAAAATCATGAATTTGGAAAAGAATTTCAGAAAAGATAATAATGGATTAGTTACCTGGGTTATTATCATTAATAATTGTTGTAATATAATATGTATTAATGATTAAGAAAAATGAAATGTTTTAAGGAAATAAAACATTTAGGGAAGTATGACTTATAATTTGGAACGGAAGGTGATCTAAATTGTGAAGTTTTAAATCTGGGTCCAGAATTTTTAATATAAATTGTTTCAAAATGATAAAGAAATGTTATTTAATATATTTGAATGAAAGTGTCCTGTTTCAAACCAGAGTTGTTTGAAAATTTAAAGGAATTTGTTTTAAATTAAAACCAAGGGTGGTTTAAATTTTTAAAATTTGGCTTGGTGTGCAAAGGAAATTGATATGTATATATAAGAGATATACATAATATCAAAGATGGTTTGAGATAAACTCTAAATATTGAGTTTTAAGTTAGGAATGAGATGTGATGCCCAAGAGTGATAAGTTTTTGAACTCATAAGTGGGAAGATTATTTATGAGAATTTTAAAATTTGTAATGAAAATTTAAATTGGGTAGGGTTGACTGGGTTAAGTGAATTAAGTTTAACTTGAGGAAGAGTTAAATAAGTTGGAATGATCAACCTGATTTGAAAATTTTAAGATGAAATTAAGATTTAACTTGGAAAGTTAAATGGTTGATTGTAATTGAGAGTTTGAGTGATCTCAATTTGGGTTTGAGATCTAGAAATTTAAAATTAATGGATGTTTTAAAATAAATTAAATGATATCATCCTTTTGTTATCAAAAAACTTTAAGTTGTGAATTGGAATTGTTTAAATGAATGAGAGATGGAGCATGGTAATCCACTGTTGAGATAAAAGGGAAATCACACTTTAATTTAAAACTAAGGATATGGAATTTTGAGAATTTGACTCAAAATTAAATTGTTTAAGGGTTAATTTGATTTGTGTTATAATATGTTGGGTCTGAACTGTGAATTGAATTGTTTAAAAACTTTAAAGGTAAATTGATTTAAAAGAATTAAATCAACATTTGAAGTATTAACCCGAATTTATATAATTCGAGATGGTTTAAATTTGGAATTTGATTTGAATTGAATTTGTTTTGAATTAATTAAAATTGTGATTCAAGATGTATAAGTATAAAATTCAAATGGAAATTTTGAATTGGATTAATTTGAAACGATTTGAAATTGAAGAGGCTTCAATTTGAAATTAGTCCGAATTGATTTGAATAATTTGGAATTGTAATTAAATTTGAATAATTTTAAATTCAAATGGAGTTTGAATTGAATTTGGGAAGAAATCAAGAATAATTCAACTTGATTTAGAAATGGAATTTGAAATTGGAATTAATTTAAACTGGAGTTGAAATGAATTGAAAACTGGAACTAGTTCAACTGAAAATTTATTTGAATTAGTAGAATTTGAGATCAAGGGTGAATAAAGTTAAATTTGGAAAGAAACTGAGTTTAATTCAAATAGAATTGGGGTTGAATCAATTACAATGGAAATTGAAGTTATTTAAAACTGGAATTGGGTCAATTTAAATGGAAGAGGAAATTTAAATTGAATTGATGAGAATGGAGATTGGAAAGTGAACAGTTTTGACACTGGACTATTTTTTATATAAATTATTTTAATATAACCTATTTTTCCAAGCTATTTATTATACATACAACCTTTAAAGCCAAACTATCTTATACTTGTTTTACAATTATTTTTGGAACCGTTTAACAATTTTCCAACTGTTTTATAAACAAATTACTATCCTACTATTATTTTGCAATTATCTAAAAAAAATTTAACTATTTTCTACCTAATTTACACCTATTTTACAAACTAGTAATTATTTTCCAACTACTTATCTATTTTTAAAATTTTCAAGCTTTTTCTAAATAAACTGGTCGGAGTTTAAACTGTTATGGTTAAATACCCAATCGAGATAAAATAGAGGTGATAATCCCAATGGATTGAAGCAATTGTGAGTAAGTGAATGAAAATCAAAGTGAATGTGAATAGAAATGGAATTGATTTGGCTAATAACCAATAAAGATAAATATTTAGGGTGCACGTATGTTATTCTATTCGCATAATGATTTGATCCAGATTCGAGCATAGAATTTCGAGATAGTTATATCGATCCGAGTGGGATTTTTCACTCGATTTTCGACGGCGAACCTGGATATGGATTGTTGATTGGTTCTGGATATTCTCTATCATAGTTAGGCTATGCAAGGAGAATGACGGTTTCTGATCAAGAAACCAGATCTGAGTCCGCACTACGAAGTCGGGTGGACGATACTAGTTCGGAAGTGAAATTGTGTGATCGAGTGAGCAATCAGATTGGTATAGCGTACGAATGATATGTGTACATCGTACGGATTTAAATGAAAATGATATTGAAAGGAGTAATCAATTTGAATATGTGATTTTGAATAAACAAAGTTAAATATCTTTGTTTTATAAAATGAAACTCCCCTTGTTGAATCTTTTGCCAGAAGAAAGGTTTTTAAAGGTGTTTTGAAGTATAAAAGGAGTTTTATACAAATTTGAGATGATCCAAGCTTTCAAAAATTTTATATTTCTGTATATATAGACAAAGGATCTTATGAGGATTTTGGAAAAAGGTTTTGGGAACCTTTGGATTTGGAAGGGCTCACATGGAGGTCGTCGTCGACCTGAGGGCGTCGTCGCTAAGGTGTCATCGACGTTTAGATCAACGTGCACGTGCATGTGTGCACGCTAGTGTCTGGTGAAGTCTGAGTTTTGGGATGATGATGGGTTTCTCGGTGATGAGCTCGAGAAAATTGAAGATCGACTCGAAGAAGCATTGGTGCATGAGTATTCGTGGATGGCTCAAGGAATTTGAAGCAAGGACTCGAGTTGATTTTCGTTTCCAGGTTACATGTTTTTGTTAAAGTATACAGTTGTATAAAAGAAAAATGTTAAACAAGTTAAAGCTTTAAAAGGTTATTAAAATAATTTAGTACTCGAGAATATTTAGCTAAGTTTTTAAAATATATATATATATATATATATATATATATATATATATATATAAAATGAATAAGTTTTAAAGGATTGATAATTAAAGTTTCCAAAGAACGAACATTTATTAATTTTCTTAACAAGTTTTGAACAAGTTTTCAAAGATGTTAGATGATAAAATTAAATATTTAAATTGTTTTGTTTTAAAGTAAATTGTATATTTTTAATTATATAATTGATTCCTAAGTGTTTCAAATAGGATATAATGATGAATTAGGAAGTGATTAAAGTTTAGCCAACCTAAAAGATTTCAAATGATTTATGTATGTTAATAACAAATTAATTTCAAGTATTGAATTTAAGGATCATTATCTAATGATTTAGGGGTAATTAATTAATGTAATTAATTTAAAATAATTAGTTAGTTTAATTAATTAAGTTAATTACGTAATGAAAGTAATTAATGGATAATTACTTAATGGAAGTAATTAAGGATTAATTACTTAGTGTAATTAATTAAAAGGATAATTACTTAATATAAGTACTTAAAGTATAGTTAATTAATGAATGTGATTAATTCATGGATAATTAATGAATGGGATTAATTAAAAGATAATTAATGAATGTACTTAATTAAGGATCATTAATTAATATAATTAATTACGGTATAATTAATTAATGAGAGTAATTAAAGGTTAATTAAGTAATTAAAGGTTAATTACTTAATAATTAAAGATTAATTAATTGAAGTGATAAATTAAAGGATGATTACTCAATGTAATTAATTTGTGATTTATTAATATAAGTGATTAATTAAGGATAACTAATTAAATGTAATTAATTAAGGGTTAATTAATTAATGTAATCAATTGAGGATAATTAATTAAAGAATAATTAAATGATTAAAGATTAATTATCCAATGATCAAAGGTTGATTGATTTATTAATTGAGATTGATTAATTAATAATTAAAGGTTGATCAATTTATTATTAAAGGTTAATTAATAAATGGTTGGTAATTAATTAACCGGGATTAGTAATTTATTCATAAGTAATTAATATGGTTTAAATTATAATCAAGTGATTAATTGAACTTACTTATGGATAATTGGATTCTACTGAATGCTTTGCATTGTTTGTTATCTCTGATGTATGTTGTTTTGTGATGTGAATTGTATGGATTGCGCTGTGAACTGTGATTTATTTATCTGTGATGAATTTATATATGTATTTGTAAATCTTTTGATGAAAATAAGCGTTATAAGATTATACCGCTTATCGATATTGTTGTGCTTGGATCGTAATGATTAATGATATTGTATTATTGTGTGTAAAACCCCTGGACTACACCACACACACAAATATGGATGCATGGGAAATTGGTCAAGTCACAGATAATTTGAATTTAATATTATTTTATTCAAATGATGAAATGGTTTTAAAGGTTTCCGTTTTAAAGGTTGAATTTTGAAACCAATTGGTTTGGAAATGAAATTGAGTTGAATATGAAAAGCTTTTGAATAAGAAGTTTTAAAATTGAAATTTAGTTCAAATATAATATATCTTGTTAAAATTTGAATTTAAAAATAATTTAATTTGAATCTGAATTCAAGATTTTAAAGTTGAATTCTATATACATATATATTTGAAAACTATGGTTTAACGGGTTATACGGGTTATAAATTATGTATATATGGATTTGAAACCATTTTTGAGTATATTAAATAAATTATTTTGGCAATTTAAATTTAATGCAAATAGAAGTTACCAAGGATACGGTAGTTCGCTGACTTTCTAATGTATATTTTGAAAGGCTATAATTTGAGTAAATTGAATCGGATTTTCCCGAAATAAAAACATTTTTTTTCAAATGATAATGACTTTCACATAAAGGAAAGAATTTCAAATTTTGTTAAAAAGATTTCAAATTTGAAATTGAAAAAGTTTTGAAGGCTGTAAATGAATCTTTGTTAAAGATTGATGAACTTTGTTTTCAAATTGAAGAGGATCTTAAAGGGTGAATCTTTTATTTAAAAGATTTAAAGTGGAAATGGGTTAAACCATTCAAAATGAAAGGTTTTGGAAAACGAGCATTGAAGAGTTGTGACTTAACTAAGATCCTAATATATCCATATGTTTTAAAATTTAGTGCTCATTGTTCGATTTAGCCGGGAGAGGACTATGTCATATAACCCACTCTGAATAAATGAAACGACGAAATGGATAGCATTTGAAGACCGACGGTGAAAATCGAAAATTTTCGAAAACGAAAGAATTACCTGTCGAATGTCTCTACACTGTGTCGTGTCGGTATAGAGATCTCTATATGTGATGGGGAGTCCAATCGGGATTGTGAATACCCGGATTACAAGGACTTCTTTTGAAGTGCCTTCAGCTCCGTTCGAACCCAGAACGGACTTGTATGGACGCATGTCTGACGTTACACTTTGAGATGTAAAGCGGGTTTCTATCAAATACATTTCTATCTGGTGGCGGAGAATTTATTCTCTTAGCTTAACACCCTTCTCTGAGATGTACGAGCTCAGAGGTTATTTATTTGATAGTTACTAGCGATATATTCTCAATTTCATAATGTGGAATACTAAGTGCTGCTAATCATTTGTTGATCAAAGCATGGCTTTTGTGAAAAGTGCAGCTTTGTGGACGAGACCTCATCGGACCTCACTCCCCGAAAATGGTCGAAACCGGAGGAATGCAGCATATGAGGGTCGCGCCCTTTAGGGTATGTGCATTTCCTTCTGGATAAAAGGTGGTATCATGGTATGGAGCCCATATATTTAACCTATGTGGTTTCTGGAATTTGTTGGTGTCAAGGCCTCAGATAAAGGTCGATAATGACCGGAGGATGGCATACTCGTGACAGTTAGTTACCTAGTTACAGAGGTAACCCGACCTTATGTTGGCAGAGAGTCGGTTAGGATCTCGGGGCGTCCCTCCAGAGGAGTACCCATTCCGTATAGGAAGTTTCTTAGCTTGACCATTTGTTGGAAATCCAAACAAAACAATACAAGCCCTGTACGGTTTTAGTTGTATAACCTGCCATGGAATGTGGCGGTAACCTGCTATTGAACATGGTAGCTTATGTAGGTATACCATAATGGTGGTATGCTGGCTAAGATTAATATTATACTTTCGGAATATTTTCCACTATGCACTAATAAAAATATCAAAAGGATTTTTGGGTATCAAGCATGTTTGACTACCATAAGGAGAAATCTCCTCCAATTGTGCATTTGCATCGTGTGTGTGGTGGGAGGCCTTATGGTAGTTTTATTTTCCAAAAAAAACATTGCGAATTTTCGTTTTACATCTTTCGTTTGTCTGTGTTCAAATAAAACTGTTTTCGTTTGCTCACACCAGTCTCATGACTAGCCTGGAGTTTATTGTTCCCTTTCTAATCTCTGCATGTCCACAATTTTCCACACGGGTAGCCTAGAGTCAGTTTTTCAGATAATCAAATAGTAGGTGTAGCTTTTGGCAATCCTCAAAGTCTTTGGATTTTGGCAATCGCATTGCGGACTGGACTTGCTTAAGTTCAGCATGATAGGATTTTGAGCTTCTGGATTGGGCTTTTGCTTTGGAGCTTTCGAGATGGGATCCATTCTATGGAGCTGTTTTGGTAGTCCAAGCAAGTTGAAATTATGTTTCCGCTATTGTGTTCCGCTGTGGCATATGTATGCTTGCTCTGATGTTGGATAAATTGTTGTAGAGATGTTATATTCATGGAGTTGTATCAATGATATATTGTTCTTCTTCCACTGTGTTGTTTTACTTAATGTGTTATAAGCTCCGGCGAACCAGACTCAACGTTTGAATCTACGGAATTCGAATACGGGTGATGTATTAGGGTGACGATTTTCGAAGGTCGAGTCGGGGTTGTTACAAGTGGTATTAGAGCTGAAGGTTGAGTTAAAAAAACTTTAGCTCAGGAGTATAACACATTAGGTGACTCATTAGAGATAGGGATATAAATACCCTAGAATGAGTTTCCTAAGATATCTTGTCTGTATGCCTCAGTAAATTCTCTTACTATTCACTGATAGTAAGAATGAGCGCAAGAAGAAGACGAGATAGGGGACAGGGGAGTACCACTATAAATGGTCAATACCCTGTAACAACAAGAAACAACTTTTCTCATCAATCTCTTTGATCATCGTTCACTTTCAATTCTTTAATGGCTTCCTGGTGGCTACAAGAAGGAGTTTTGATGTGATGGTGGCCCTGCGAATCATTGTAGAAAGATTTCTAGTTCCTATTTCGTATTCTAATCATCATTTTCTTATATGTTTTTTGATTTTAGCTTTAATAAATTTAAAATTTTGTTTGAATAAATTGATTAACAAAATGTAAAACTGAATTAAATTATATCCATTTGTCTATTCTTTGGGGTCCAGATACATTCTATGACTGTGTAGTTATCTCTTCGGACTAACCAATCCCCCTGCATATCTCGTAGAACTGATGACCCGAGTATTTCAATGAGTTTGTTCTCGAATTTATTGATGACTTGATAAGCCAAATATAGAATTGATGTTATAGTTTGATCTAGTAATTCATTTCTCTATCTCTCTGTGTGCTTATCTGTTCTTTGTTTGTCTCCCTGCCTAGCAAATTTCGGGGACGAAATTTTGTTAAGGAGGAATCTGTAACGATCTTGTTTTTTTTCAGCCCAATTTAAATTGGTAATTAATATAATTTTTGGATTAATTGTGAACTAATTTGAAATTTTCCAAATTAAATTTGTTTGTTATGTATATATATATGTGTGTGTGTGTGTGTGTGTGTGTGTGTATAAATTGATTTTAAATTGAATTGTGGGTTTGAACTTCAAAAAAAAATGTTGAAAAATAAATTGAATTTGAAGAATCTATAATATTAAACTAATAGAAATTTGTTTTTTAATTTTAATATATATGTGTATCTATATTTTGGAAGTTGTGTCTTGAATTGAATATAAATAAATTTTCACAAGTTGTTTAAAGCTAAAGTCTATACTTTATAATATACATATGTAAATCGATTATAATTTGAAATTTTAATTTGAAATCCAAATATATATATATATTTGAAAATGAATTGGATTCAAAACTATATATTTAAAATTAATAAAGTTTGGTTTCTAATATAACATATATGTACATATTTGGAAGTTATGATTTGAATTTGAAGTTAAATTCTATATTTTAAAATGATTAATATATATATGTATGTGTGTGTTTATCAATGCATCATTAGATTTTAAAATCAATTTCTTTAAAGTTATAAATATTTATGAAAGAAATATACATATGTAAATAGTTATAAAAGGATAATATTCTTTCTTTTAGTACACATAACTAATTTGTATAAATATATATAAATAAAAGGAAATGGATTTATTTAAATTGAAAATTAAAAAATTTATTTAAACATAAATAAATGTAGAGGACATGTGTAAATATTTTAAACTTGTAAATGAACAAATGTAAATCATATAATGTGAAAACTAACAAGTGTAATCACCTTTGCATGTAAATTACAAATGTCATGTTTTAATTTTTCTTTCATTTTTGAAAAGATATACAAGGAAATCAAAGTTATAAATATCACTAACTTCTTTTTTCTCATTTTGTTCAAAACTAAGTAAATGCAAAGAAACTAGAATCTGGAAACAAAACCAGTGAAAAACTTAAACCAGTTAAACAAATTAAAGCAAGTTCAACCAGAGATCAAAATTCAAAACAAACAATCCTGTTCAAGTTCAAAGACCTGAAGCTCAAAGCAAATCTCAAACAAAACCAAACAACAAAATTCAAAAGAAAACCTGAAAGCTTAAATTAGAGAACAAACCGAAACCTAACATCATCAAAGCATCACAAATTTAAAGCGTGCAAGTTCAGGCAACTCAACAAGTAAGAAGAAAAATCATTTCAGATCAATAATCAAGCAATAGATCAAAGTTCAAAGATCGAAATCATTTTCCAGTTTTTGAAACTCTGGCTTCTCTGTCTTCTTCCAAGTGAGAAAACCCCACTTAAATTTTCTTCTATGTTTTCATGTTTGGATTTACTTTTAAAAAAGTGTTTGTTTAGTTGCTAAAATATGCCTGCATTGTCTGTATATATATATATATATATATATATATATATATATATATATATATATATATATAACTGGATATATGTCTGTGTGTATATATCTCTCTGTGGTTATTTAGACACAAGAATTTCTTACAAAAATTTATATCTCAAAATATAAGCTGATTTAGGTGATAATCTTTAAATGAAATATGTTGGGATAATTAAGTTCTAATTTTTTAAAACAATTTCAAGTATTCAAGTTGAATATTTATTTAAAAATAGGAAATTATAGATATGATTAAATATAAGTTCAAAATCAATTGTCTAGAATTCTTGATTTGAATTATAACCTAATTCAAACTTGCAAATGATGAATTTTAATATTGAAATCACTATTTTTAATTTTGGGAGTGACGAGATTTTTGGAGATGAAAAATATTGGAACTTTGGTCGAATTCCGATGAACGGCTAAACGATAGTCGACATGATCAAGGCTGGAGGTGGTTTGTGTATCGTAGATCATAGGAAAAATAATGAAAGATTTTTTAGAGCATTATGGTGATCAGGTGACATTGATTTAAGGTTTTATACCCAATATTGGTCGAGGGGTTTCCTGAGGTGATTCCGACGTCGTGTTTTGATCGGGGTCGCTCAGACCTATGGGATTTGATGCGAGGGTCGTGACGATACTTTAGATAATGGCGACAGGATTTCTGGTTGAGGAGATCGTCGTCGGCGTGAAGTTTTTCGATCGGGGTTGGAAGTTCCTGTGTGGTCGAGGTGCTCGATTTCGGATCCCAAGTGATTCGACGAAGCTGGATGCTTATAGCTCACGTGGAGATCGTCGTCGACTTGAGAGTGTCGTCGGCGAGGTGGCAACGACGTCCAGATCAACATGCACATGCATGCGTGCACGCTAGTGTCTGGTGTAGTGTGAGATTTGGGAAGATAATGGGTTTCTCGATGTTGAGCTTGAGGAAATTAAAGATCGACTCGAAGAAGCATTAGTGCGTGAGTATTCGTGGATGGCTCGAGGAATTTGAAGCTAGGACTCGAGTTGATTTTCATTTCCAGGTTTCATGTTTTTGTTAAAATATATAGTTGTATCAAAGTAAAATGTTAAATAAGTTAAAGCTTTAAAAGGTTATTAAAATAATTTAGTATTCAAGAATATTTAGCTAAGTTTTTTTTAAAAAAATATATCAAAAATGAATAAGTTTTAAAGGATTGATAATTAAAGTTTCCAAAGAATAAGCATTTACTAAATTTCTTAGACAAGTTTTGAACAAGTTTTCAAAGATGTTAAATGATAAAATTAAATGTTTAAATTATTTTGTTTTAAAGTAAATTATATATTTTAATTATGTAATTGATTCCTAAATGTTTCAAATATGATTTAATGATGAACTAGGAAGTGATTAAAGTTTAGTCAACCTAAAAGATTTCAAATGATTTTTGTATGTTAATAACAAATCAATTTCAAGTATTGAATTTAAGGATCAGTAACTAATGATTTAGGGGTAATTAATTAATGTAATTAATTTAAGATAATTAATTAAGTTAATCACGTAATGAAAGTAATTAATGGATAATTATTTAATGGAAGTAATTAAGGATTAATTACTTAGCGTAATTAATTAAAAGGATAATTACTTAATATAAGTACTTAAAGGACAATTAATTAGTGAATGTGATTAATTTATGGATAATTAATGAATGGGGTTAATTACAAGATAATTAATGAATGTAATTAATTAAGGATCATTAATTAATATAATTAATTATGGTATAATTAATTAACGAGAGTAAATAAAGGTTAATTAAGTAATTAAAGGTTAATTACTTAACAATTAAAGGTTACTTAATTGAAGTGATAAATTAAAGGATAATTACTTAATGTTATTAATTTGTGATTTATTAATATAAGTGATTAATTAAGGATAATTAATTAAATGGTAATTAATTAAGGGTTGATTAATTAATGTAATCAATTGAGGATTACTAATTAAAGATTAATTATATAATGATCAAAGGTTGATTGATTTATTAATTGAGATTGATTAATTAATAATTAAAGGTTGATTAATTTATTATTAAAGGTTAATTAATAAATGGTTTGTAATTAATTAACCGGGATTAGTAATTTATTCATAAGTAATTAAAATGGTTTAAATTATAATCAATTGATTAATTGAACTTACTTATGGATAATTGGATTCTATTGAAGCTTTGAATTGTTTGTTATCTCTGACGTGTGTTGTTCTATGATGTGAATTGTGTGGATTGTGCTGTGAACTGTCATTTATTTATCTGTGATGAATTTACCAATTTATCTATGGATGAAGATAAGCGTTATAGGATTATACCACTTATTGATATAGTTGTGCTTGGATCGTAATGATTAATGATATTGTGTTATTATGTGTAAAACCTCTGGAATACACCACACACACAAATATGGATTGCACGGGAAATTGGTTCAGTCACAGATGATTTGAATTTAATATTATTTTATTCAAATGATGAAATGGTTTTAAAGGTTGAATTTTGAATCCAATTGGTTTGGAAATGAAATTGAGTTGAATATGAAAAGCTTTTGAAAAAGAAGTTTGAAATTGAAATTTAGTTTGAATATAATATATCTTATTAAAGTTTGAATTTAAAAATAATTTAATTTTAATTTTAATTCAATATTTTGAAGTTGAATTCTATATATATATATATATATATATATTTGAAAACTATGGTTTAAAGGGTTATACAGGTTATAAATTGTATACATATGGATTTGAAACCATTTTTGAGTATATTGAATAAATTATTTTGGGAATTTAAATTTAATGCAAATAGAAGTTGCCAAGGATATGGCAGTTCGCTAACTTTCTAATGTATATTTTGAAACGCTATAACTTGAGTAAATTGAATCAGATTTTCCCGAAATAAAAACATTTGTTTTCAAATGATAGTAGCTTTCATATAAAGGAAAGAATTTCCAATTTTGTTGAAAAGATTTCAAATTTGAAATTGAAAAAGTTTTGAAGGCTATGAACGAATCTTTGTTAAAGATTGGTGAACTTTGTATTCAAATTGAAGAGGATATTAAAGGGTGAATCTTTTATTTAAAAGATTTAAAGTGGAAATGGGTTAAACCATTCAAATGAAAGGTTTTGGAAAACGTGCATTGAAGAGTTGTGACTAAACTAAGATCCCAATATATCCATATGTTTTAAAATTTAGTGCTCATTATTCGGTTTAGCCGGGAGAGGACTTTATGTCATATAACCCATTCCGAATAAATGATACGACGAAATGGATAGTATTTGAAGATCGGCGGTGAAGACCGGGTATTTTCGAAAACGAAAGGATTACCTGTCGAATGTTTCTGCATTGAGTCGCGCCAGTATAGAGATCTCCATATGTGATGGAGAGTCTGATCAGGATTGTGAATACCCAAATTGCAAGGACTTCTTTTGAAATGCCTTCGGTTCCGTTCGTACCCGAAACAAACTTGTATGGACGTATGTCCGACGTTACACTTTGAGATGTAAAGATGGTTTCTATCAAATACATTTCTGTTTGGTGGCGTAAAATTTATTCTCTTAGCTTAACACCCTTCTCTGAGACGTACGAGCTCAGAGGTTATGTAGTTTATGGTTACTAGTGATATATTCCCAGTTTAGTAATGTGGCATACTAAGTGCTGCTGATCATTTGTTGATCAACGCATGGCTTTTTGTGAAAAGCGTAGCTTTGTGGACGAGACCTCATCGGGCCTCACACCCTGCAAATGATCAAAGTAGGAAGAATACAGCAAGGTTATGAGGGTCGTGCCCTTTAGGATATGTGCATTTCCTTCTGGATAAAAGGTGGTATCGTGGTATCGAGCCCAGATATTTAACCTATGTGGTTGTTGGAATTTGTTGGTGTCGAGGCCTCGAATAAATGTCAGTGACGACCGGGGGATGGCATACTCATGATAGTTAGTTACCTAGTTATAGAGGTAACCCGGCCTTGTGTTGGCAGAGAGCCGTTTAGGTTCTCGGGGCGCCTCTCCAGAGGCGTACCCATTCGGTGTAGGAAATTCCTTAGCCTGACCATTTATTGGAAATCCAAACAAAACAATACGAGCCCTGTACGGTTTTAGTTGTATAACCTACCATGGAATGTGGCGGTAACTTGCTATTGAACATGGTAGCTATAGTAGGTATACCATAATGTTGGTATGCTGGCTAATATTATACTTTCGAAATGTTTTCCACTATGCACTAATAATAATATCAAAAGGATTTTTGCATATCAAGCATGTTTGACTATCATAAGGAGAAATCTCCTCCAATTGTGCATTTGCATTGTGTGTGTGGTGGAAGGCCTTCTGGTAGTTTCATTTTCCAAAAAAAACATTGCGAATTTTCTTTTTACTTCTTTTGTTTGTCTGTATTCAAATAAAACTGTTTTTGTTTGCTCACACCAGTCTCATGACTTTCCTGGAGTTTATTGTTCACTTTCGAAACTTTGGATGCCCACAATTTTCCACACGGGCAGCCTAGAGTCAATTTTTCAGATAATCAAATAGTAGGTGTAGCTTTTGGCAATCCTCGAAGTCTTTGGATTTTGGCAGTCGCATTGCGGATCGGACTTGCTTAAGTTTAGCATGATAGGATTTTGAGCTTTTGGTTTAGGCTTTTTCTTTGGAGCTTTGGAGATGGGATGCAATCTACGGAGCTGTTTTGGTAGTCCAAGCAAGTTGAAGTTATGTTTCTGCTATTGTGTTCCGCTGTGGCATATGTATATTTGCTCAGATGTTGGATAAATTGTTGCAGAGATGTTGTATTCATGGAGTTGTATCAATGATATATTGTTTTTCTTCCGCTGTGTTGTACTTAATGTGTTATAAGCTCCGGCGAACCAGACTCAACGTTTGAATCTGCGGCATTCGAATACGGGTGATGTATTTGGGTGTCGATTTTCGAAGGTCGAGTTAGGGTCATTACAATTGGTTCAAATGTACATTCGAATTTTTGGTCGAGGTTGTGTTGTATGTATCTTGACCTATTTTCTTGAACTTGCACCTGTGTTGAATCCAGCTTATAGCTCGGGTTTGACCTTGTGCTCTTGTCATGACTATATTTGCATTTCACTTGAGTTGAACCCGGCTTTTAATTGGGTTTGACCTTGTGCTCACCTATCCCTGTAATTTTATCAAGTGCATATCGATGTGCACGGCCTTGTGGTATGTACAGTGACACACTATGCATGTCACAAGTTATTTGTGTATGACGAATTCAAAATTAAATGATGACGAACAATCCAAATAACTGTGGCAAATAATATTTTCAAAATCACATTTTATTTTACACTGCAAATATATTTTATTTTCAATTTTACCATGTCAGTGTGTATTTTTGCAGATAGCTCAGATGCTGGATTCAATCTAGAAAAGTTGAAGATAAAATACGAGTAAATGAGTGAAATGTAGTGAGGTGCATTTGTAAATGAAAAATTGTGATGTGATTGTAATTGAAATTTGTATATAGTGAGAGCTCAAATTTGTACTATTTAAAATTGTAATAAATATTTGTTTGATAAAATATCTGTTTGAATTTAAATTCTATGTTATTTATTTTATTCAGAAAATATTTATTTAATTCTGTGAAAATAAAATAGTACATTAAAAAATACATTTAATTGAACATATATATATACATGTTTATTATCATCAAACAAAAATCACATACTTGCATATTCAACAATCTCCCCCTTTTGATGTTAACAAACATATATTTAAGATTTTGAATATATTAAACGTATTTGATCATTCAATTTGCTCCACCTATTTGAATGCTCCCTCTCTATACAAATCCCTCCTTCATATACGCATAAAAATATGTAAATGAATAAATGAACCAAGATGCATACAGAAAATAAAATATTTGACTTTTATTTGCCAAAATCTTAACCTTTCTCTTCCCCTTTTATTATCAGCAAAAGAGTAATAGTGTTAGAAAAATAGAGATAAATTGATAGATATTAATACAACGTTAACTCCCAATCGAGTATAAATATTAAATTTCAATAAAAAAATCAAACAAAAATCATAAATACTCTGTTTGACGCATATTCCACTTTATAATGATAGGGATAATGTTATCACATAAAACCATATAGTTGTGTTTATTTGTGGTATATTTATATCAGGAATTTGAATATCTACTAACCATGCATAACCGTTAGGACTTTGAAATGAGATTAGTAGTATTCTAAATTTAAAAAAAAAACAAATTCAAGTATCTTCTAACCACGCATAACCGTGAGGACTTTTAAATCGGATTAGAATCAACTTGTCTATTTAACCAATCAATTTTGATATATGTTCCATACATGCATAACCGTGATGACTTTTAAATGAGCATGGAAGCATATAATCAAAAGTTCCAAGTAATTCACTCATGCATAACAGTGAGGACTTTTAAATGGGAGTGAATACTTTGGATGTTTTTATTTCTAAAAATATAATAAAATGAAAAACAAATGATTTCCCGTTTAAAATACCACATATTGACCTACTATATTGGATTTTGATGAGTGATGGTCGATAAAAATATGATAGAAATAGAAATGATCATGGAATTTTTACTAACAAAAAGTTTTTATAACTCTTATTTAAATTTCTAAAGAAATTTACTAAGTATGCTATCTCAAGTTATAATATATAATTAATATCAACACTCATCACTTTTTCAATCACTATTTATCTTTTCGATAATCAGTAGGGAATCAGATTAGTTAATGTAGTCATTTAAAATCAAATCCAAAAATAATTATAAAATCAAATTTTCATACATGACTAATCTGAGACAAGGCCAACAAAAACGATTTTCTGGAAGGGGTTTTATAAGAAAAATTTCTGCGAATTTGAAAATTATTTGAAATGAAAAAATATGCACATATTTTCTTTGAAGTTGATGCAGTTAATGAATGTCTCTGCATAAAACACGTTCCACTAGTAGTTTTTCTATCAGCTAGATTACCAGTGTAATCTGCATCTGAATTTCTTGTTGACTCAAATTTATCATTAGATGAATGTCATAGACCTGATCGTGAAGTGTGCAACAAAATATCTTAAAATCATTTTTAACAGCTTTTAAATGAAACTGAATTGGAACTGTGTATACAAGCAAACACAAAATATAATGTCAATTCACATGTATCAATAAAATGCCATCATAAGACCAAATAAATTTATATGAACTAGTCCAAAGATTTGCATAAGTCAGAATCATTAAGAACATTCATTATTTCATCACATAACTGGCTGATTTAATTCAGATTATGATGCAGATTCACATTTAATAAATCGTTTAAGATAAACGTACGATTACCAATTTTACATTTACTGATAATTTTTCGTTGTTGCCCATGTGATTCTACGACCTTTTTACTAGACTAAGGAACTTTGATTTATCGCCCTTTGTGTGTCTGGAACAGGCAGAATCCAGATAACACTGTTGTTGTTTCTTAGCCTGCCACCAAACCTACACGAGAGAAGTTTTTTGTGACTTATTTGTTTTTATAGGTCCATAGTTGTTAGTGGCAACAGATTTTGAAAAATAAATTTGTGAGGCCAAAACTATTTATATTTGATCCTTTCGACGCCCAAATTTGTTCGACCTCGAGGATTTTATATTTGTGCCTTTTGGAACCCAAATTGGTATAGTTTTGATATTTTTGGGTCTATACCTGATTGTGTCCAGTTTTTCTACAAATTGTGCACTCGGATTTGACTTGATTAATTTTTCTTTTAATAGGTTCAGATTGATTATACCCAAGTCCTTGTCTAACAGTATTAACAGTTTGTTTCCTAAAAGCATATTCAACGATCTTTCTCCCTTGGAAAATTTTCCTAAAGTCGTTGACAGTTGTTGGACTTGTGTTTTTAGTGATTGGTTTTCATGCAATAATTGAGTGCATCTTTTAACAGAATTTTCTCTTCGAGTATTTTCACTTTCTTTCAAAATCAGAATTTCATTTTCAAGTGATTTAATTTTAATTTCTGATTTTTTAATCTCTTCTTCAAATGATGGACACTTAACGCACTTAGGGCTTTTGCTTTGATAGTTTTTAACCAATTGATCAAGCTGTTTATTTAAATCTATCAAAGTATCTCTTTGTGATTCAATTTTAGCGTATTTCTCCCTAAGTATGTCAAAACAGCCATTTTCTTCGTGGAAATATATAAGTAATTCTGAGTGAGTGAGTTTTGATATCTCGCTTGGATCGTCATCATTGCTATCAGTTATATCACCTCGAAGGCACAGATCTGCTTTTTCACTCTCACTGCTAGTGCTTTTATAATCGTCCTCACTTTTATTCCAGTGGCTGCAAAACTTCTCCTTTTTTATTTCTTTTCTTGGCCAAGTTGATTTCGGAAACAATTGGGCATAATGTGGCTAGGTTTATTGCACTTATGACAGATGATCTTCCGTTCTTCTGGGTTGTCTAGTGCTTTGACTATTCTGCTTTTCAATTTTTGATTTAGAGCTGGATTTCTTTATTTGCGGTTCCACTTTTTAATCTCTTCATTAATAATGCGTGCTCAGTGGCTCTGTTATCATCATCACTATTGCTTTTTACCAATCATGTTAAGCATGTTTCTTTAACTGAGTCGATTATTGGGGATCTCTCACGATTGTTGACTTTTGCACCATATATTACATCAAAAGTATTCCAGATTTCCTATGCATTTTCACAATGAGAGATAAAGTTAAAATTATTTTGATTAATATGAGAATATAGTATGCATAGCAAGAGCATTAATCGAAGTATTTTTGTCATCTATTATATCACATCCGTTTTCAATAATATCCCACCATTTAAAATTAATAGATTTTAACTCGTATTCCATTTTTAATTTTCAATTCCAAAAATGTGTTCCATCAAAAATAAAAGGAATAATATTGGACTGACCCTAAGTAAAAGCATTATTAAAAGAATCCATTTTAAAAATTCAAATTTGTAAAAAAAAAAAGTTGTTTTTGAAAAATCAAAATTTTAAAAACAAAAATGGCTTTTGTTCCTAGCCCTGATACAACTTGTAGGATCGATTTCACCCTAGTGGGGGGTGAATAAGGTGATACTATTAATTATAAAAAAAAATTATTATGGAAGTTCATATAAAATAATTGTAACACAGATTTAGCAGAATTATAGCAGCATATATAATAGCAGAATATAAAAAGAAGAAAATAGAACATATAGATTTACCCATCTTTAGAAAAACCCTACCTACATGTTGCCCCCAAGATTTCTACTAGAAATTAAGTAGTCAGATGCTTACACATGTAAACTCGCGACACCCGCTATCGACTAACCTAACTCTACGCTAAAAACCCTACCACAACTCAGCCACTGAGTTGCCAATTCTCGAACTACACCACCATAGTTCGTCCCTTAGTCACACGACTGGTAATTACAAAAGTTTAAAAGAGAAAATACAAATTTAAACAATTAAAATCAGAACCCTAATTTTAACAAAAGCCTTATATAATAATTAAAAGCCCAAAGCAATTTAAAAGAGTCGGCCCAAAAATATTTCTCCTTCTTCTTTATTTCGGCCCATTCCTTTTCTTTTATTTGTAATTAAGCTGTTCCTTTTTGTTACTTGTTCGTTCCTCTCTGGTAAAATTAAGGCTTTGGAAATTCGAAGGTGTCGCTTTTTGTTGATCAATCGAAATGATTCTCGTGCTTGCTTTGACGATCAATTGTCTTCTGATTTGCGCACAGCTCCTTCAAATTAAGTCGGGTTAGAATGATGCTTGAATTGGTACGTGTGTCTCTTTTTTGATTTATACTATACTCGACTTTGATTCGAGTTCCTAATTAATTCATGCTTTGTGATTTTGCTTGAACTCGAATGATTTTCGTATGCCGATGATGTTATGGTTTATATAGGATTCGAATTCCTATTTTCTCATTCGTATGATATTTTGTTCGGCCACTTGATTATGTTTGAATGACTGTGATTTTTCTGACTTGTTCATATTCGTATATTTCTTGATTCTCATGTCTTTGATTTTGATTTGATTCCTTGGCCGCCACGGTATTGTGATTATCTGGAAGTTTTGGTTCCGTAAATTTCTGATGACTTCGGCATAGTTTGATTTGAAACTGCAGTTGTCTTTGACATGGTTTGCAAATTTGGTTTTGTGAACATATTTTGAGATGAGAATTTTACTTTGACTTTGCATTGGCTATGAGAATTGACTTCGGTCATTTTGGAAAATTCCTGCTTGATTTTGTTTCTGCTTGCACTTATGCATTTACACCATATATGTATGAGTTAGCTTTGGATTTAATGTATATTGTCACTGCTCGACTCGAAGTCTGGTTGCTTCAGTTGTATTATATTGCATCGAGTACATATCTACATGTTGCCATGTTCATCTACTTGTATTTTCCTGCTTGCTGCTGCTTTGCACATGCTTCGGTTCATGTATACTTGGTGCCTGGTCTCTAACTTTGTCTTGTTCGACATGTGTGTTCATGCCTGTAGTTTCATACATATCACCGTACATGTTGTTTACTGCATTCATGATTGAATTTATAGCCTTGCAGTTGCCTCTGGTTTCACTACACATATATGTTCATGTCTATATATATTCACTGCCTCCATCTTGATGTTGCATAGTATGTTGGTTCATCACTTCAGTAGAAATGCCTTTACAGCGTTACTGTCCTCTGATCATATATGTTGACTTCTTCATGTTACATGATTATTGAGCTAGTCTTCATGTAGCTTGTCTTTGTTGTTGATGCTGCTGCACCATGTAGTCTTTGCATTTAGTTTGGAAATCTGATTTGGTCGCATCTCCATTTGTGTACTTGACTATTCGCTGTTTGATTCATGTATGGTCTTGTAATTGATTTCATATGCTTGTTATGCTGGCTCGAATCTGGTGCCTTGATTCACTATATATTGATTCTTTTGCTTGTATACTTCACTTTATCTTCTGACTGTTGAGTTGTATGCATGTATGAAGTCTTGTATCAATTTATAGTGCACTTTTGTTGTTTGAAACTGGCTATTGGTTCAAGTGTACATTTGAATTTTTGGTCGAGACTGCGTTGTATGTATCTTGACCTATTTTCTTGAACTTGCACATGTGTTGTATCCAGCTTATAGCTCGGGTTTGACCTTGTGCTCGTGTCGTGACTTTATTTGCATTTCACTTGAGTTGAACCCGACTTTTAATTGGGTTTGACCTTATGCTCACATGTCCCTATAATTTTATCAAGTGTATGTCGGTGTGCATGGCCTTGTGGTATGTACAGTGACACACTATGCATGTCACAAGTTATTCGTGTATGATGAATTCAAAATTAAATGATGATGAACAATCCAAATAACTGAGGCAAATAATATTTTCAAAATTACATTTTATTTTACACTGCAAAAATATTTTATTTTCAATTTTACTACGTCAGTGTGTATTTTTGCAGATAGCTCAAATGTTGGATTCAATTTGGAACAGTTGAAGATAAAATACGAGTGAATGTAGTGACGTACATTTGTAAATGAAAATTTGTGATGTGATTTTAATTGAAATTTGTATGTAGTGAGAGCTCAAATTTATACTATTTAAAATTGTAATAAATATTTGTTTGAATAAAACATCTATTTGAATTTAAATTCTGTGTTATTTATTTTATTCAACAAATATTTATTTAATTCTGTGAAAATAAAATTGTACATTAACAAATACATTTAATTGAATATATATATATATATATGTTTATTATCATCAAGCAAAAATCATATACTTGCATATTAAACATATGTATGTATGTGTATGTGTATGTGTATGTGTATGTGTATGTGTATGTGTATGTGTATGTGTATGTGTATGTGTATGTGTATGTGTATGTAGAGGGCGAGGATCGACTATACCTCAATTTGGCTGCACCTTTGATCCCCTTGATTTTCACCACAAGTTTCGATTTATATTGAGATGTAGCTAAATGAAAAGACATACACATGTATATACGTGTGCATATATATGTGTGTGTGCGCGCACACACACACGCACATCTAGATTTAATTAGAAATATGTGGCTGATAGCAGTGCTACGAAATGTGTGTGTGCGCGCATATGTGTGTGTATGGCTAAGATCAATAGTCTTTTTTATTTAGCACCATTTTCCAGCTCCTGATATCAGTCACAAGTTCCTATTTAAAAATTTGATCCATTTGATAAAAAAGAGAAAGAATAAATATTTAAATAGAAACTTATTGCTGATAGCAGATGGTACGAAATGGTGCTAAATAAAGAAGGTTGTTGGACATATATTTGTGTGTGTGTGTGTGTCTGTATATACATGTATATACATATACATGTACACACACACACACGCACAGATATATATATATATATGAAGCGCTCAATGACATCTCTATTTTGCAGCATCCCTGTAGCCTTCTGATTTCCACCTCGCATTACGACATAAATAAAGTTTGCTTCTCTATATTCTAGGCCATAATATTATTTAAATCGGATTGTGTAAATAATGTTTGCTTCTCTATATTCTAGGCCATAATATTATTTAAATCGGATTATGTGATGGTAATCAAAAGTAAGGAGTGTTGCAAAATAGGGGTGCCATTGAACGCTCCATACACACGATTAATGGTAAGCGCGATTTAGATACTGCAAAAAACTTAAACAAAAGCAAGCGTGGTGAGATGACCCGACTTTCTCACCACATAAAGTCGTATAATCTTGAAGAAAGAAAGGGTTAGAAAAGAGAAAAGAAAGAAGAGAAAGAAGAAACAACATCAGAATCTAAACAGCGGAACGAATAAATTATATTAATAACATAAATATTACATAGTTTACAATCATTATCGGAGTTACACAGATTGCACATCACATACTAGAAAGTTATAAACACCTGTCTAGTTATACAACTCAATCAATACAAGGAAACTACTCAGAGAATTCAACACAACGGAACACTATATATCTACACGCAAAAGCCTCCTGCTCATTGCTCCTCCACAATTCGTCAAAGCTAACCTGAATCCCTTGGCCACTCGTAAAAATTTGAGTACCCAAGGGTTTAAGAAAAACAGAAGATAAACTCCGGGTCAGACATGGGTCTGGTGTGAGTAACAGGTTAAGGTTGCTTAACTTTTAAAAACCTTTTGAAAAGAAAGGTATCACGTAAGACTTCCCACACATAAACATGGAAAAGCTTTTACCTTACGCTAACCAAAACATTTGATAGGAAATCCGATGATATTATAATAGGTCTAGGGTTTTCAAATAAATAAGAAATAGCTGAAATTGTTACATGATTAAATTCCATCTACTAACCACGAAAGTGGGTAATACAATCAAAACCGAGGGCACTTATTAGATTTTGGATTCCATACAATGGCAGGGCTGCCGGGGTACTGCTCGTCACAGTACGTGGCCTAGATCAATGTACCGAGGATCACTCCCAATCCCCTGCAACACAAGGCCGGAACCATTCCTTACTGAACAGTTCCGAACAAGACAACCCCGCAGTTGTAGCTAGCAACCGCCCACACAGCCGAATAAAAAGGGACCTCTAGATAGGGGAAAGTCTCGTCCTACTTAGGTATGATCCACTTAGCCTTGTTGCACCTCCCCTGTTTTAGCCATTCCCGGTTGATGAGGCTTGAGGCTAGATTACCTTTATAGAACACATCACTTAGAATGCTCATCGTCTACCTGACGATGTTCTGAAAGCATTCAATCCATACAAGTTCGTTCTGGGTTCGAACGAAATCGAAGGCATTATCTCGTGACACTCATTTTGGAATCACCCTCAGAGTTAACGTCGATAACCCTAGCACTCTGAATCTTCATCTTCACTTGAGATTCACGACCTACCATTAATTTGGATCGATGTGGTTTTTCGGATATCCAAATATGGAAACCCGATCCCGGTCTCATCGAAATCCAAACATGTCTTTTAAGGCCAAGTTGTTTTAAAGTTTAAAACAGTTCAATTATCTATACACACACAGATAGATAACTCACGAAACACAATAGACAATCAACATTATCATAATAAACAGGTAATCCACATTATCATCAAAATAGATAATCCATATTATCATCGCAATGGATAATCTATATTATCATCACAATGCAACCAAAGCATTCATACCACACAACATCACCTATCTCATTTCCGAGATCACAAACCATTCAAGGCAATCAATGTCATCCATTCATACATAAGCAAAAATTTACTTAATCACATCATCTATAATTAATTTAAAATGAATTAAATTAATTACTTCCATCCCTAATTAATTTAAAGTGAATTAAATTAATTACTTCATCTTTAATTAATTTAAAATAAATTAAATTAATTACTTCATCAATATAAATCTTGCTTACTTAACCATTTAATTGATTACAATCAATTAATTAATCATTCAAATTAATCACCTTAATTAATCACCCTTGATTAATTATCCTTTATTACATTCAAGTAATTGTCCTTAATTAATTTCACAAATTAATTTTCTTAACCAAAAACAGTAATTAACCTTTAATTACTTCAATTAATGTAATTAACTATAATTAATTACATTAATTAATTACCCTTAATCACTTATCATTGATTAATTAATCTTAATTAATCAACTTTAATTACATTATTAATCATATTAATTAATGATCCTTAATTATAGTTAATAAATTATCCTCTTAAATTAATTACCTTAAGTAATTAACCCATATTATTATTCATTCCTCTTGATTAACCATATTCAATAATTAACTAACTTAATTACTTCATTAAAATAAATTAATTATTTCTTAATTAATCCCTTGATTAATTACTAAGTAATTATACTCAAATTACTTCCATTTTAAAACATCTTCAATAAATTACATTCAGTAATTACCATTTAATTACTTAACTAAGTAATTTCCAATCCATTAATTACATTAAGTAATTATCATCAAAACATCAAGTGCTTAAAATTAATTAAACTTAATTAATCAATTTAAACAATCACATTTAACTCAATTAATTACCTTAAATAATTAATTTCTTAATTACTTCATTTAGTAATTACACTTAAACAATTCACAAATGATTATCATTAAATTAATTAATCTAATTAATTATATAAAAAATTAACCACATTAATTAATTATTAAATAATCCTGGTTAATGACCTTCATTAACCATTCTCTAATTATTTTCATTAAGTAATTACTTAGATTAACCATTATTAATTACAATTTAATTTATCTTTATTTATTCATTAATTAATCCCTAATTATTTAATTAATTAAGTGTTAACTAAAACTTAATTAATCCTTAATTATTTAATTAATTAACCTTGATTATAACTTAATTACTTAATTAATAATTCTTTAATCATTAATTTAATAATCTAATTAACGATCTTTAATTACAAATTGACTAACCCTTGATCAATTATTTATCAATTCCAAATCAATAATTAATTAAATTAACTAATTATTCTTTAATTACTCCATTAATTTAATAAATTTCAAAACATTAAATCTTAATTAAATTTTAAGATAAAACATTTCTTAATTATGTTTAAATTGTCATTAACAAATTTATTTGAAAACAAATTACTTTTGAACTTACTTTTAAATTTCATCTCAAATATGAAATTTAAAATGAATATAATTTAAACTTAAACAAAGTTTTTAAACAATTTAAACCTTTTTAAATTACAAGACAAACAAGTGCTTGTCTTAGAAAGAAATTCATAAGAGTTTAAAACTAAATTCATTTTTAAATTTAATAATTTAAATTTACATTTTAACATACAAATTTGTTCAAACCTTTCAAATCTTAAAATTCCTTTTATTTCAAAAACTGAAATACATTTTTAAATCTTTGATTTCCAGATTAAACCTTACTTTAAAAACTTACTTATATTTTTAAAACATTATTTTTTTTAAAAGTTCAAACTACTTACCAATATAAAGTAGTTAAATAAGTTCAAGTTTAAAACTTTTATTTTTATTTTTACTTATGTTTTAAACTGAGATTTTAAATTTAAACTTGAATTCTAAAATTTTAAACTTGGATTTAAAACTAGATTTAAACTTTAGCTTTCATTTAAATCTTCGGTTTTTAAAAAATAAAACAGACAGAACAGGTTTTTCAAAACCTGTAAATACAGAAACACTCGAGACAACACCAAAATGCTTCGAGTCTAAATCCATACTTACCCGAGCAAATCAATTGGCTACTTCGTGTCGACTTGACATCATCTCGAAACAACAAAAATCCAACTTCACCGGACAAAACACAACACCGTGCATATGCACGGTGACTCCAATCACCATAGATCATCAACGATGATCGCATCACGTCAGAGAACACCTCTATAACCTACCACGATCATCAAATCAATCTACCACTCTCGAAATCAAAATCGAACACTAATTTCAAACCTGGAACAACAATCAGGTTCCCCTTCAAAACCTGTCAACACCACAATCTCACCGCTCCGACCACCTGAAGGTCAGCCACTCCGGCCTCGACTTCATCCACGACCCAACTATCAATCCCCAAAAACTTGAATCACTCGAATCATTGTAGAAGACGAGATTGATCGATCATCCTAACCCAGTTTAACTAGGGTTCCAAAAGAATTTTCACTGCCGCAACCTCTCTGATGAATTTTATCACCATCCACTATTTTTTCCAACAACTCCTAACCCTCCTCCATCACCTGGAAGAACCCCGAGCCTCCACGATTCATAGATCACCGGAAAATTCAAATAATCCCATTTCAGTTCAATACCAAACTGCACCTTCATCACTTTTCTAAAAATCTTGATTCTTGATTTAAAAATCATGTTTTTGTTAATGCTTTTGATTTATAATACAGAATTAATAAATTAAAGGGTTTAAGTATTACTTAATTTTGACATGCACAGAGCTGTTTTTGGTTTACAGAGACAACAAGCTAATTTTTTTGACTTACTTAAATATTTTAAAAATTAACCTAAGATAAATTAAACAACTTGATTTATAAATTGCATTCTATCAGAAAACTAATTAAAAGATAAGTATTTTAATAAAATTTTGTGCCCGGAAAAACAAAACAGAACAGGCAATAAAACAACATGCATACAATACATTTTCACATCAACATTTACTTATAAACACAAGCAATACTATTTCATTTTAGTATACTATCATGCAACCTATTTTTAAACTTTTAGATTCAAAAAGTTACTCACTTGAATTTTGAGAAGACAGAACTTCCATTTTGAAATGCTTTTGAAATTTTGCTGAAGACATTTGCAGGAAAACTTGATTTCCAGATCTAAGAAAATGCAGATGCTTTTTGTTTGACTTAAAAACTGCTTGCATGTAGAGCCAGTTACCACTATTGTAGAAAAAAAATGCAGATTTGAAATTTGCAGAACCCATTTTCCAGATTTAAACTTCATTTTAAAACTGTTTGCAGGCTACAGAATTTGAAGAGGAGTTTTGAAAATGGAAAGTGCATGGTTTTGAAGATGTGTTTACTGGGATTTGTATTTTGATTGAAGAGTTTTGCAAACTGATTTTGGGTTTTGAAGATGCAGACTTTGCATAATGAAATTAATTGCAGGGATTGGATTTTGACATGAAGAGTTTGAATTTGGGTTTTCATGATTCAGATTTGTTAAATGAGGAGAATTGCTGATTTCTAGCTTGATCTTGAATCTGAAAATGGGTTTCCATGTTTTCAGATTTGTGTATAGTTTAAGCTTTTGAATTTCTTAACTTTGATTTTGAAAAAGAAAAAGAAATTGAAGAGAAGAGGCCTTTTTATAAGATAAAGGTATGATTTAATAAAAATAAAAGAAAATACAAATTTAAAAATGACACTTGTATAAATATCAACATTTGTCAATTTAGGGTGTTTATCTTATAACATTTGTTATATATTGCTTTAAGAAATCAACACATGTCCTATTTAAAGTAATTTGTATTTTAATTTAAATGTTAATAAAATAGTTATGCCTAATTTAATTTGTTAATTAGTATTTAATATGTATATAAATTTATAAAAGAAATAAAAACAAATTATGCTTATAAATGAAGCTTATGCATATAAAAAATCAAATTATATATACAAATTAAAATTGAATTAACAAATGCTATTTTTGTTCAAAATCCAATTGTAAAACAATACATTATTAATATTATTTTTAGAAATATCTCATTACTAAATTAAAATAACTATAAAAGAAATTATTTCTTTATTAATAAATTACTTATTTTATTTAAGCTATATTTTAAAAAGAAACAAAACAAACCTTTTTGTCAATTCATTTAAATTTAAATTTAAATTTAAAACTTAAGCCAAAATCAAAACATCTATCTTAACAAATTAAAATCATATACTTATTTATTTAAATAGTTTTGAAAAACTTAATATTAAATTAAATCAAAATTTCCAAATTATTAATATATATATATATATATATATGTATGTATATGTATATATATATATATTAGAATTTTAAACCAAAATTCATTTATTAAATTTAAACCAAGATTATTTATTTAATAACTTTGAAAAGCTTATATAATAATAAAAACAAATTTCCAAATTACTAAAAATATTAGAAGTAGAAAATATGCTTTATTAATTAAAATTAAAACAACGCTAATCTATTTACAGTATAAATTATATATCAATATTATAAATAGAAACCAATTTATTATCTTTAAAAGATAAATTCTACCAATTAAATATTTATTAAAGAAAATTATTAAATCAATTTGAATTATTATTAACAAAATTATCAATATCAATTTAATTTTTAATACAGATTAATAAATTGATATTGTCAAAAATTCCGAGATATTACACGTAGCATCCCCATTGACAATGAAGATATATTATAATATATACACATAGCATAGTTTTGAAGACCAAACCATGAGTCAAACCGTGTTAGTTCAAGGTTAAAAGTTCTAGTGTTTCAACTGGTGAACCGTGTGAACCACGTTGATCGTTAATTTTTATTTTATTGACTTAAATGCAAATTATTTCAGTTAATGTTAAAATTCAACCAATTATAATTAATATATTGAATTTGAAAACGGTTATTTTTAAACATTTCATAACAAGTATTAATTGGAATAATTCTGTAACACTTTTTTTAACGTAAAATTGTAAATTTTCTTATTTGTAAGAGGAAAAAGATTCATTCTAACAATAATTTGTAAAATGTACACTAATAATGTATTATATCATCCAAAATTAATAATATAATCTAAAAATTTAGTGGCTAAGATTATGAAATTATTTGTTAAATTAATTATGTGAAATAAAACGATAATTTTTTCTCAAAATTGAAGAACCGTAAGGTTAAAGGAGGTTGGTCTGGAAGTTTTTTCAGAGTTTTGAGATTGAACCGTGGATTCATACACGCGTAAGCTTATTTTATTCTCAGAATCGTGATCGAAGCAGGGTTGGGTCTTTAAAACAGCGATAGATAGTGTTACATATAAAGTTGCGTGTATATATAAATATTTGATAGTGTACACTAAACCATGCTAAATTGCTAATACCAAGCTTTTAATTTCCACGTTTATCCAAAAGTCAACATTACGAAAAAGCAGCGGAGAATATTAGCAAATATTAAACATCAAATTATGCAACTCTTCCTCATACAGTGGTCTGATAATATACATAAGTCAAAAACAAACACAAATTGAAAAGGTAAAATCAAAAGAATCTACACTAGTACTTTCTTCTTTGGTTCAAGCACTGGTGGGTCGATATCAATACCCATGTTAGCTGCTGTGCCTGCGACAATTCTCGTGGCTGACTCAATGCTGGTGCAGTTCAAATCAGGCATCTTTTCTTGGGCAATTGCCCGTAGTTGGTCGATTGTTATTTTGCCAACCTTCTCCAGTTTTGGTTCTTTTGAACCTTTCTCTACCCCTGATTTACCAATATTCATTTAGACACAAGTATTATGGTGTGCAACTCTAGATTGAAAGCTAACCTGCAGCCTTAAGCAAAAGAACTGATGCTGGAGGAGTCTTTAAAATAAATGTAAAACTCTTGTCCTGCTCATGCACATACAAGTTAAAACATACATCAATGACTCGAATCTGTATAAAAACTACCAAATGAAACAACCCTCACATCATAAACAGTGATTTCAACAGGGATAACATATCCAGCTTTATCAGCAGTCTTGGCGTTATACTCCTTGCAAAAGCCCATGATATTCACACCCTTCGAACCCAAAGCCGGGCCAACGGGTGGAGCAGGCGTAGCCTTCCCTGCTTCAAGCGCTAGCTTCACTATGCCCACCACTGTTGTACACAAATTACGAAACTACCCATGTAAGTTATCAATTGCCTAATGATTTTAAGTTATCAGTATGTCCATTTAGGAAACTGTTTACCTTTCTTGGCTTTGCCAGCAGGTTTTGGAGGGGCCATGGCTCTGACTGTGAGAGTTTTAAGAGAATGGCATTTACGGATAGAGGGGGGAAGAATAGTAGACGAGAATGGAGAGACGAATGATGAAGAGAGAGAGCTTCTTGCATCTGAATTTGTTTGTGAGAATTTGGAAAAGAGAAGAGACGATGATAGGGAAGCAGCCATTATTATTATTAGAGGAAACGAAAGAAAATTGGATCAAGAAATTCCTAAAGAGATAAAGTGGATAGAATTTAGTTGTTTTATTTTATGATTTTTTTCACTTCAGCCCCCTTTTTAAACTTATCGACCAGGTAACTTTGTTTCAAAACTAATTTCAATTATAGCTCTGATTTGACCAGTGCAGCGTTAAGCTGGTCAGAATATACTCAAATCCGGCCATTTTCAAGACGGAAAAAGCCTCCGCTTATGATCCTTAAAAAAAATTAGGACACAAATTCAACAAACGCGACAACAGAAAAAGGAAAAGAAAAGAAAAAGTAAATCGCGATTCACGAACGGTTAGGGCACAACACAGAACGACGACCGTGAGTGGCAACTGGCGACAATGACCAACGATGGGGAGTGACGGCTGACGACGACTCTATCTCGGCGTCTCCTCCAAAACAATCGACACCAAGCAAAGCAGCGACTGCATCTCCTCCGATTCCAAAAACCAGTCTCGGCAACAGCTCAGAGCCAGGGCACAACACACAAGTTCAATTGTTGAAACTTGAAGGTACAACTTAATTTTTGATTTTTCTATGTGTTAAACTTTTAATTTTTGAGTTAGTTGTAGTTATTGTATTACATCTATGCTCTATTGTACCAATCCAACTTTGAATTTGATCATATGTTCTATTTTTAGGTTAGTTGGCTATATAGTATCTTAAGGATTGAGCTGTTGCATTTGTATAATAATTAATAATTATTAAACAAAATTGGTATATTCAAATTGTTATTTGACATAATAGATAATTTGTATAACACCTATTTATTTGGTAACAGTTAATGGATTTTTTAATGGTTAGTTCATGTACGATTTATCAATAAATAACTATATTTTCATTATTTTTTAATGGTTAGTTAACAAGTAAAGTTATTTATTTTTCCTCTTCTCATTATTTATAAACAATATAAATTGTTTTGATGATTTAATTAATGATAATACACTTACTTTCTCTGTAAGATTCTTGGTTTTGCAATTTGCTTTAGACATTAAAACTCTCAGGACCAGCCCTGAGTATAATGACATCATTTCAAATGACGGCAGTATGTTTGGTTTTTTCTATTTTGTGAATGTAGTAGGCGACTTTTCAAAAGTCGCCAACTACGTTTAAAAAATATATTAAACGAGCGACTTTTGAAAAGTCGTCAGCGATGACTTCTCAATAGTCTCCCAGTCATTTTCTGCTCTAAAACAGAAGCCACCTTCCATCCCCTTCTCACTTTACCCATTTAAAAAAATAACCAAAAATGAAAACTTTTCTTCATTTTCCCCGAAATCAAAATTTGATTGCAAATTTAGATTTCTTCTTCAATTTGAAGCGTGGCTTGTTCTTCATCGCAGGAAGCTCCTTCAGGTTTTAATTCTACAATTCATCTCCAATTTTTTTTTATAATTTAAGGTTTTTTAAATTTGATAAATTTAATGTTATAAAGTTGTATAACTAGTTGTTTAACACAAAAATTTGTTAATTTTACATTGTTTAACACGAAAATAGTTAACATTGTTTAACATGTTAGGTTTTTTAGGTGAAATAAAATTTTTGATTAGCAAATAGTTGAATTTTGTGTAGATTACTCCGAGATGTTACATAGACCGATCGATGGAAGCATATTGTACTTGCAAGAACATCATTGAACGGGCAACTACGCTTGAATGGAGGTAATACACTTTGTTATGGAATAGAAATATACATCGATGTTTGTTATACGTAGTGCTTATATTTTGTTGTTTTTTGACTATTGACCACTCGCCTAAATTGAAGAAAGTGACTTCATCTCATCCCGCTGTGCTAGATCTGATCGATCAAGTTGGCTTCTCACTTATCTTTCGGTTAGGGTACACCCAATTGGATCATCATCTTATCACCATTTTGGTTGATAGATGGAGGCCGGAGACGTCTACATTTCACCATCGGGTTGGGGAGATGACCATCACGTTAGGTGATGTTGTTGTTTTGCTTGGTTTACATATATATGATTGCTCCATTGAGCAACGCAGAGCTAGTAGATTACATGAAGTTGTGCACAGGCTCCTAGGTCTATCTCCTCCTGCTGAACAGTGGTGGGGTAATGATGTGATAGTTACTACATGGTTCAGGGAGCAGCTTGCTGATGACATTCCAGTAGGCGCCTCCGATATTCAGATTGAGCAGTGCGCTCGAGTTATTATATTGCATATCATTACTTCACGTTTGATTTGCGATCATTCGAAGACCCGTATCTGGCTCAGATGGCTTCCATTTCTATAGGACTTTGATATTTGCTACCAGTATTCGTAGGATAGTGCAGTTCTAGCCTATACTTATACGTAGTCTACCAGGCTTGCTTTGCTAGAGAACACATCCATTGGTGGTGGTTTGAGTCTAGTACAGGTATTAGCATTATTACCCTCCATATGCATTTATTTCATATTTTCAAATACATTGCAATTTTATGTGTATACACGTATGCGGTTATGGTGTTGGACATACCTTCTAGTCAGGAGAATATTAATGAAGAGGATGGATGTCGATTTATCTCTATGGTATGGTGCTAGGTATATTTACTGCATTATTTGGCTACATACACATGTTTTGATCCAATAATTCATAGTATTCTTTTCTTTTAGGTGGGTGGGACCGAAGAGCACGGCAAAGTCTCCCAAGCACAATGTTAAGTTTTACTGCAACGAGTTCGACGTACTCGATTATGATTCTATGACATGGACCCTATACACACATGTGCTTGAAGAGCTTTCAAACTTATGTACTGCTTCTATTCAATTATGGAGTGATGCGACAATTTATCATACAACAGTATCGCCAGAACAAGCTCCGCATTACAGGATTGATATTGCATCTAAGAAGTATGATATGGCGATTGGGACATGAAATCATCGCCATCCGCACAAGCAACAAGAACGGGACCTCACCTTAACGGACGAAGAATATTATACTTGGTACCGGAACATCACGCGTCATTATGTTCTTCCTACTAAAGAACTTCCTGTTGTGATAGAGCCATACACTCCTAGAGCTCCTCTTGAAAGGAATGTGGTATATATAGTCGTTGATTAAGTAAGCGTGGTTAATTTATATACGTTTTAAATACTTTGTTTGTGTAGGCGGACGACATTTACCATTAACTAAAACTGGTTGATGAGCTATCCGAATAAGTACTAGAGCATTTGAAGGGTAAATGCTTTAGTATAAAGCGTATTTTATAAAAAAAAAAACCTTGGGAAGCACAAGCTTTCACGACCCGTACTGCCTCCTCCTCCTTCTGCGCTCATAGTAGCACTGCCAACAGAGTTCCAGCCTCCTCTTGTGACTAACTTATTCCAAAAACGTCGATATTGACAAGATACTTCATCTTCGCAGCCTTTACAAGCGGAATTTGCTCCTAGGCCTTCACAACCTATAGAGACCATGCAACCTAGCAAGGAGGAGGATTCGTCAGACGATGTTCCATTAACATGGAGGAACCCAAAAAAGAACTCCTCGGGAACTTTGCAACCTACTTGATTAGGTTTGATGTTATGGATTTAATGTTATTTGTAGTATATTAGTATTATGAATTTATTATTTTGTCAGATATTGTGCCAGATAAGAATGTTGTATCGAATGTTATGATTTATCATTATTCGTTGATGTATCGAATGTTAAATTTAATCTCAAAAACACATATTGGATTGTTTATTGATATATTAGATATTGTAATTTAGTTTATTTAATATGGATTCTTGATGTTGGAAACATTTACATGTCGTTGTCGTTGTGTAGGATTAGAATTTCCACGTTTCTATTTGAAACCTGGAAATACTGGGGTGATCATTCAAAAGTCGCTAGTGGTGACTTTTTAGTGACTTTTGAAAAGTCGGTCGTTGGCGTCTTTCGAAACATCACCCTGGTATTTCCAGGTTTCAAACAGAAACCTGGATATTCTTATCCTACACAACAAAAAAATGTATATAACATCACCCCTTCCTCTCTCTCTCTCTCTCCCCCCCACCTCTCTTGTTCTTTACTTTACCAAACTCCAAATAAAAAAATCTAAAACAAAACTACTCTTGCCTTCTATAATTCATATTTTGTCATCTAAATTGTGTAATTTTTGAAGATTTGCGTCACAATCTAAGGTGATTTTCAATAGTTAAAGTTGCTTTTTAGTTTCTTTTTACATTTCTTAATAAAAGTTCTTATTTACCTTTAGCTGCTATGGATCAATGGCAAATTGATGATGAGACGTTAATGAAATATTGTGGCAATTTGGAGTTTGATTCTAATTTAAACCTAGCTAATGCTGAATATGTATCCAAAATTTAATTATCAACACAATCCGAACATAATGGATTTGTACCCAAAACTCAATTAAATGTTGAAGTAAATCAACGTAGGTCGGGTAAAGAAGTTTGCATCTAATGAAAAGTAGTTATTGAAGAATCGGACATAAATGACAACTTACAACAATATTTCCCCACTATTGCAACGACCCGTAAATTTCAATAATTAAATTTGTTAAATTTATATGTTTTGGCTATTTAATGTGGAAAGAAATAAAAACTTTGTAATTTAATAATGAAATGAATACAAAAATGAAATGTAGCAATGGTAACTAATTTTTTTTATTAACAATTGAAATGGAATTCCAATGATAAAATAATGTAAATTGTTATGCTTGGTTATAGAATTCATATAAGAAAACCAATGTAAACGTTGGGTTAATAAAATGAAATAGTATGAAATAAACGACCGTTGGATAAAATCAGAGTTATATAAGGGTTGTAATATTTGTTATAAACAATGAATCCATAAATGTAAATTAAAAATTATAGTAATGGTGGTAAGTTGCTGTTTAATTGGTCTATTAATCTAGTTGTGAATGTTACATTTGGGTATATAATGGAATATAAGTAAACAAGGGTAAGTGTTGTATAAATAAATGAATTTGTATATAATTTATGGTAATTGAATGAATTCAACAGTTTGTAAGCAATTATGATAATTAGTGGAAATAATAAACTTGAGCGTAATATAAAAATAATGATAACATTTATTGCAAGTTACCTTTTTATTTAGGCTGCTAAATTTAAGTAGGAAATCAATTACATTTAAATGTAAGTAAATGTCCATTAATGCAAGATAGGACTGTAATTGTAAAGTGTGAACGTAATGACATAAAAGGAGATGTATATTTTGTTCATAAGATAAAATAAAAAATGAAACCTAGTTGAATAGATTAATTGAGATTTTAATTATATATATATATATATATATATATATATATATTTGACAAATTTAATATAATTGAAAATAACGGTTAATACATAGGAAAGATGTAAATTTGAATATATGAATGTAATGAAAGACAAGCAAATATTAACTAGGTTATAGAGTAACAATAGACTAAACAAAAAGATTAGAATTGGATCAAATCAATTTATTTGGAATTTATCAAGTGGAATTCAATTTATAACAAATGGATTAATGGTAAGTAAATGAAATTAAATATTATGTTAATTGAAATTAGGATAAAATGGGAAATATTAATGTAATAAAAATAAACCAAAGGTAATTATACCCATAAGATAATTATTGGCTGAATAACAAGATTTAAAATCAAATAAATGGATTTGTTGGAATTTCAATTGATAATTAATGAATTTATTGAAATTGAAATTTGATATTGTAATTGGTTAATAAATTAACTTTAATTTGATATAGAAATTTATTATAAAGGATTATAAATTACTAGAGTAATTCAAGATGATAAAAATTATAAATTTTAAAATTTGAATGAAAAGTGATTTAATTTAATATTTTTTTAATTGACTAAAAAATAGCCGTTTTGGCCACTGACTCAGATTTCGCCGAAACCAGTTTCATCGGACCGTAATGGTGAATTATTGTAGGATTTCAAGTTTCGTAACGATCCGACTTATCGTTTGATCATACGGACTTGAAACGTTTATAAATTAATTTAATTGAAATCAATTGAAATCAATTTGAAATAAGCAGATTTTAACATAACTTCTTCATACAATGGAATTAGAACTTGAAACCTAATCTATTGAATTTAAAAACATCTATTTTGATATATAGGTTGACCTATTTTCGTTTCGGAGGCAGAATGGGCTTTCCGGGTTGTTTATCGTTCAATCAAATCTTGTCCGTTCATTTTATTTTCAGCTTTCCCTATAAATAACCCATTACAACCCTAGCCACTCCTTATTTTCATTTGTTTGTAGGTATCTCAACTCCTCATTCCAATGGCAGACAAAACCTAATACCCAAATTCCAAAAATTAATTTCAATTTCAAAAAAAAATTGCGGATCTGCAGCAAATTCGGGTCGGGCTTTGGGTTTCAAAGGCAAAAACTCTGCAGCAACTTTGGGCAGGAAGAAAATGACTCGGGTTGCTCCGCGTCGTTTTGGAAAAACTCAGAGCAAGCACCGAGGACTTGAGGCGGCGGACCGAAGTCGAACCCGAAGTCGACCCAGGACAAGAATTTTCCAATCTTCTAATTTTCATAACATTTTCACACGAGCTCGGATTCAAGCGCGGTTTGTTTTGCTGGGATCGTATCAGAATTATAGACATTTTGACGCTTGTTTGGATGAATTCTAAGGTCGTTCAAATTTTGGGCTTATTTAGAATTTAAATTCAATTTAAATTCAAACGTGAGTGTTTTAACCCACTTACAACTTCTAAAATTTCTTATGTTTGTTAAATTTAATTCATGATGTGATTAGGAATTTATTTATTATTTTTTTTGCATATTTTTAGTCATAATCTCAATTAAATTGAATTTATTTGAATTGAATTGTTATTTAATTTATTATTACATATAAACTGCCATTTAAATACCTGTTATTTATTATCAATTTCTATATTGATATTTATGGATTGTTTTGGATGATGATTGTGATGGATGTTGATTGTTGATGTTGGTTGAATGGATGATTATTTTATATCGTTATAAACTACAAGTTCGTTATGGATTTATTTATTTATTTTGGGATTGTGGCTTGAAATGATATATAACCTAAAATTTAAATTGCGGATTGAAATGATAAATATCCTATCACTTGACCATAGGATAGAAAATTATATACAGACACCGTGGTCTATATATATAAATATTTTGAAAGGATTTCTATGGATTTGGAAAGAAATATATGGCTTTATAAAATATTGATTTGGATATTATATAAATGTTATTTTATATATAGTTAAATTCTTGATTTTAAGCTATGTATAATTTTTTTAAAAATATAAAATAAGTTTAATAATAAAGTTTGATTTTATTGAAATATAAAATGGTTAAGTATTTATTTAAACTATATTTTATATAGAGTTTATAATGACTTAAATAACATTAAGGTTGGAAGATAAATATGAAATTGATTTGAAATTAAATTTATTTAACAATTATACTCAAATAAATTTGATTTGAAATTTAATCAAATTGAGATTTTAAAGGATATGATTTTTATAACTTGATTTGATTTACGGTGATTTAAATGAATATATCAAGTTGATTTAAATGAATATATTAAGTTAAATAAATTGAAAGAATATTCAGTTATTTGAAGTTTAAAAGTTTTACTTAAATGATATTGGATTTATAAAGTAAACATTTCAAATCTGCATAATAGTAATTGAATTTGATATATATGGAATTATCAAAATTTAGTTTTGAAATTTATGGAATATTTAAAGCTTCAAAATATAAGGAATTTGAAATGGTTTATTTGTTCAAATCTGTATTTGGGTTTGACATAAATTGAAATGGATTATTGAAAAATGAATTGAGTTGAAATTTATGAATTGAGATTTGATTTAAATTGAATTTTGGATTCAAGTAGATTTGAATCAATTTGTGAAGTCGAGGAAATTATTTTATTGATAAAGTAATGTTAAATTTAAAACTATTTTATTATATATACTATTTGAACATCTAAACTGTTTAAGTGGTGAAAGTTATAGTTTCGAAGCTATGAATTTCAAAGTATTATGTTTTGAAAATGTCATATTTTCGAGTGTTTGGTTTTGAAAGTGTTGCAACTTTGAAAGTCCTATGATTCTGGAAGAGAAAATATTTGGAATAAAAATGATATTATATTGATTTGGTTTTTAAATAAAAATGATATCTTATTTGGTTTTGAAATGGAAATGATATCGTAGTGATATGGTTTTGAAACGGAAATAGTATTTTGGTTTTAAAGTATAAATTGTTTTGGAATGACCACAGTGTAATAATAACGTTTGGTTGTTAAAGAGACCGGGATCGAAAGTTTTCATGCTCTCTGCCAACTCCGAAAACCACTTTAACAACCGTGTACGCGGTGGAGATTTCAGAATGAAGTAGGATGGTGGCGGCATTCCTTTGAGGTATATACATGAACCCGACTCCCATGAGTTGGCATAAGATGGCTAAAACAGGAGCGATTCTGGGCCAGTGAGGTAGCTGCTCTTATCGGACATACTCCTTTGATACTATTCTATTACTTTGTGATTGATTGATGCCCTTTGATTTTAGGGGTGTGGTTGGAGGTGGGCGGTAGTGGCTACTACGCGTCACCACCGGTCCGGATAGTAGTTGGTATATCTACCCTGGCATTGCCTAGTTGTGACATGTCACCTACTCTAGCGAGCCTTGTACGAGTTTGATTTGTGTCGCACCTATGGAGTATCTTCTCGTTGTCTCTCGATCAGGAGGTACGTAGGTGTTGTATAGACTATTGGCACTATTTATGTGTTAAGGGGGATATGGATAACTCCTTAATGCTATTTTAAAGTTTATTTTACTATTAGACATTATTATAATAGCGTATATTACTACATAGTAGATAGTTTAACGGATCCTTAGAAGATGTAAATCACAAACATCTCTTAAGTTACTACACTCATGTTAGACATTGGATAGGAGATGCCAAACCTCGTAAACATCTCTAACGCCGTTCCATTCATATTTTACCATTGACTTAACTTACATAAGATCTTTTAGTTCTGACCCGAGTGTTTTGTCTTTTCAATTCGCTCGGGTCAGCCTGAGCATTTCAGGAGTTGAAGACCTTATTACTGGAGGACGAAGACGAAGATTGTATTATTATTATTCATTATATTTCACGGCATCATGTATTCCGCTGCATTATTTATTATTCTCTGGCACGTGTAACTCTGATACGTGTTGTATAAGTCTAATCAAATGTTTTGTAAAACAGCTTCATGAACTGTTATTTGATTATTATATTTTGTCATTCCGCTGCGAGATTCTGTTTTGTTTTATTTCTTTCTCTACTTTTCTTATTCACCCCATAAAAATCCACTCTTTTGTACAGTTTGAGTCTGACGTGTGTAGTTTATTGTCGATTTAAAACGTACAAAAAGGCAGGATGTTACGGTTGGTATCAAAGCTTTGGTTTAGTGATAAACCTTAGCTTTGTGGGGTCTGACTCTTTATTTATAGGGCAGTAATACCTTATAATGAGTCGTTGAGTGTATATATATGAGAGCGTATTTTTTAGTGTTGTAAAAAAGTTTTGATATTGTGTTAATTTGTTCCGTTTTGTATTTATAGATTCTGGTTGGTGCATAGGACGATATGACATCGATAGGGATTTCTAAACACTTAATAGGACAGATCGACACAATATTTATTTTGAAATATAGGTGAATGAAATAATTTTGCCTATCGTATATTTTATATATAAAATAATGATTTATAAAGGATATATTTGGTTGTAATATATTGGTTGTTATGTAGTGAAATTTATGAATATAGGTTGGAAATAAGACATAGAAACAAGATAAATGAAATTTTGAAATTTAGAACTTTAGTTTCGGGGGTTTTTAAAATTTCTTTCCAATAATTTTGGGATATAATAATAATATTATTAATGTATTTTCTGAGACAAATATTTCAAAATGATTTGAAAGAATTGTTTTAAAGAAATTTTGAAAAGAAATAAGTTCTGTACTCCTCTCTCTGTCGTTGGAAAATAATTTCGGTGATGAGTGCACGCATCTTCGACATCCATTTTTGAGTTTCAAAGTGGAAAGGCTGCTGTAGTAGTTTACTACACATTTGTTTTGATAAATAAATATAAAATTTTATTTTAAATATGATTTGATGTGTATATAGATATGGTTATATATATTATTATTTTAAGCGATTTGAAATGGGACCCGGTGTTTATTTCTTAAATTTCTAGGAATTAGAGATTTTAATTGATGAAAGGGAATTTAACTAATTAATAATTGGAACTCTAAATGAAATAAGAGATTAAGTGCTAGGTTATGAATGAAATTACAAGCAAGTTGAAATTTGTAACTTATAAAACAAAAGATATAATTATTGACCATTAAATTAAATAAAAAAATGAGAAAATAAACTTGTATAATTTTCAATTGCATTCTTAAAAGCATATATATGACTTACCAAATATTAAAATTTGTAATGTTTAATAAGAAGATGTAATGGAAATTGTACAAGTAAACTTATGTAATGAAAGTGTTCAATGAATTATTTTTACAAATAAGAAATTTTGTGTTATAGCTGTTATAAGCTTACATTATAATTGAAGTGTTACTATAATAAAATGAGATAGAAAGTGAGTATTGTAGATGAGTAATTAGAAACTTAAGTATATATATAGAAATGCTAAATAATTGAATTACACATGAATACTATAAATAAATGAAATTAAGTAATGAATAAATGAATGCAAATAAAAGAAACTTGCATTATGTGGATAAATGAAAATGAATTTGTAGCTAGTGGATAGAAATAAATGAAAATAAGACTGAATGAATAAATGTGGAAATATTTAAAAAGAAGCTTATATAGTACTCTAAGAATATGCTAACATATGTTTAAATTAAATTCTATATAAGTAACATATGTAAGAAATGAAGATAACGTACAAAAATAAAAGAATGGAAAAGAAAACTGTAAGAAATGGTGCACTTAGTAGTTTATTTTTCGTTATATACAATTTAAAGTTTTTGAACCCAAACAACTATTTGTTTTGTTTGATATGAATGGATAATTGATTTGTGTTGATTTTATACGATGATTGTATATTGTTTGCAAGTGATTGTTATTTACATTGATTTGTTTGTTGGTGGTTGAAAGAACTTTAAATATTTCATTTTATATAACTATTAACCCTTTTTTGATTATATAAGTGAAATACAGATTATGGAAGCAATTGCTACTGCTTTTGGTTTCATAATTTAAGCGTTATTGACCCGACAAATAGGTACGTTATCGGATTTCGGTTTATAGCGCTGTTATATTGTTTTTCCCATGTTGGGATATGTTATTTTGGGAAATATATACTATATATAGTTATATTTGATATTATAACTTCTCCCGAGCCTCTCCGTACAAAGTAGACTATGCCGAAATTTTTCTTAAGTTTTAGACTAAGAAAATTTTGAAAAATGTTTTCCAAACTTTATTAGTTTGAGTATAAAACAATTTAATGGTTATAAATTGGTATATTTTAATTAAATTATTTAATTTTATAAATTTATTTGTTTATGAATTTAATATTTTTGAATAAGATATATATTGATTTCTTAATTCTTTCTTTCTCTCCTTTTTCCTTTTCGGGGACGAAAAGTTTTGAGTGGTGGAGAGTGTAACGACCCGTAAATTTCAATAATTAAATTTGTCAAATTTATAAATCTTGGTAATTTAGTATGGAAAGAAATAAAAAATTTGTAATTTAATAATGAAATGAATGTAAAAATGAAATTTAGCAATGGTAATTAAAACTAATTATTAACAATTGAAATGGAATTCCAATGATAAAATAATGTAAATTATTATGCTTGGTTATAGAATTCATATAAGAAAACCAATGTAAACATTGGGTTAATAAAAATGAATTAGTATGAAATAAATGACCATTGGATAAAATTTGAGTTATATAAGGCTTGTAACATTTGTTGTAAATAATGAATCCGTAAATGTAAATTAAAAGTTATAGTAACGATGGTAAGTTGCTGTTTAATTGGTCTATTAATCTAGTTGTGAATGTTACATTTGGGTATAAAATGGAATATAAGTAAACAAGGGTAAGTGTTATATAAATAAATGAATTTGTATATAATTTATGGTGATTGAATGAATTCAACAGTATGTAAGCAATTAAGATAATTAGTGCAAATAAAAAAACTTGAGCGTAATATAAAATAATGATAACATTTATTACAAGTTACCTTTTTATTTAGGCTGCTAAATTTAAGTAGGAAATCAATTACATTTAAATGTAAGTAAATGTTCATTAATGCAAGATAGGACTATAATTGTAAAGTGTGAACGTAATGACATAAAAGGAGATGTATATTTTGTTCATAAGATAAAATAAAGAAATGAAACCTAGTTGAATAGATTAATTGAGATTTTAATTATAATATATATATATATATATATTTGACAAATTTAATATAATTGAAAATAATGGTTAATACATAGGAAAGATGTAAATTTGAATATATGAATGTAATGAAAGACAAGCAAATATTAACTAGGTTGTAGAGTAATAATAGACTTAATAAAAAGATTAGAATTGGGTCAAATCAATTTATTTGGAATTTATCAATTGGAATTCAATCTATAACAAATGAATTAATGGTAAGTAAATAAAATTAAATACTATGTTAATTGAAATTAGGATAAAATGGGAAATATTACTGTAATAAAAATAAACCAAAGGTAATTATACCCATAAGATAATAATTGGCTGAATAACAAGATTTAAAATCAAATAAACGGATTTGTTGGAATTTCAATTGATAATTGAAGAATTTACTGAAATTGAAATTTGATATTCTAGTTGGTTAATAAATTAACATTAAATTGATATAGAAATTTGTTATAAAGGACTATAAATTACTAGAGTAATCCAAGATGATAAAAATTATAAATTTTAAAATTTGAATGAAAAGTGATTTAATTTAATTTTATATTTTTTTAATTCACTGAAAAATAGCCATTTTGGCCACTGATTCGGATTTCGACGAAATCAGTTTCATCGGATTCGTAACGGTGAATTGTTGTAAGATTTCAAGTTTCGTAACGATCAGACTCATCGTTTGATCATACAGACTTTAAACGTTTATAAATCAATTTAATTGAAATCAAATGAAATCAATTTGAAATAAGCAGATTTTAACATAACTTCTTCATATGGTGGAATTAGGAATTGAAACATGTTCCATTGAATTTAAAATATTTAAAAACATCTATTTGATATATTGGTTGACCCATTTTCGTTCCGGAGGCTGAACGGGCATTTCGGGTCGTTTATCGTTCAAGCAAATCTTGTCTGTTCATTCTATTTTTAGCTTTGCCTATAAATAACCCGTTATAAACCCTAGCCGCTCCTTATTTTCATTTGTCTGTGCGTACATCTCCTTCTTAACTCCTCATTCCAATGGCAGACAAAACCTAATTCCCAAATTCCAAAAATTAATTTCAATTGCAAAAAAAATTATGGATCTGCAGCAACTTTGGGTCGCGCTTTGGGTTTCAGAGGAAAAAACCCTGTAGCAACTTCGAGTCAGGAAGAAAATGACTCGGGTCGCTTCGAGTCATTTTGGAAAAAACTCAGAGCAAGCACCGGTGATTTGAGGCTGCGACCGAAGTTGAACCCGAAGTCGACCCCGGACCAGAATTTTCCAATCTTCTAATTTTCATAACTTTTTCATATGAGCTCGGATTCATGCGCGGTTTATTTTGCTAGGATCATATCGGAATTATGGACATTTTGATGCTTGTTTGGAAGAATTTTGAGATTGTTCAAATTTTGGCTTATTTTGAATTTAAATTCAATTCAAATTCAAAGGTGAGTATTTTAACCCACTCATAACTTCTAAACTTTCTTATGTTTGTTAAATTTAATTCATGATGTGGTTAGGAATTTATTTATGATTTTTTGGTATATTTTTAGTCATCATCTCAATTGTAACGATCCCGATTTAAAGACGAATTTAAAATAATAATTTAATCGAATTTTTGGATTAAATTATGGATTTGTTTGAAATTTTCAAATTTGATAAGATGTATATACTTATTTATTTTATAAATTGAATTTGACATTCAAAGTTAAATATTTTCAATTGAATAGAATTATAAACAAAAGTTTGATCTGGAAGTTCAAAATGAATTTTCTTTAAAATAGTAATAAAGAGTATAAAATAAAATATAAGTTATAAATATAATGTTTAGTAATTAAACTATAAAATAATAACAATAAATATAAATACTTAAATAAACAAAATCAAAAATGTATGCAAGACAAGAAACAACAAAATATTCATGTACATAACATAACAAGTGAAATATATACTATAACAATTTTGTATGAAGTATGTAAACATATAAATGAAGTATTACAAAACAAAATATACATACAAGTATGTAGCTTGCAAAAGAAAGAAACCAAATAGAATACAAAGCATAAAACAAAACTTAATATTCATGTGACAAAATAATAAGGCAAAGCAAATAGAATCCAGTATTCAAACAAGACTTGAAAGCTTGTCAAAGAAGACACTAGTAAAACAAACAAACAAAATATCTTTGTACAAACAAATAAATGTCAGTAAAATCATAAGTATGTAAACATATTTGAAGACAATTACATTTAATATCCTATCTCCTCAACACAAAACATATCACTTCAGCCGAAATAAGATCTCCAAAGCACAAGCTTGTGAAATAAGATAAAATAAAAGAGGACAAAAGTATAAGAAAAAAAATGTTAAAATCTTAGTTATAAAAATAAAATATCTTAGTCAAAGTAACAAAAGTAAAATCTGACCAAAGATGAACTCACACTAGATAGCACCTATCTGTACAAACCTCTTTATATATGTATATACACATTCATATCTATTTTAGTTCGTCCAGCAAAACATAATTGGCAAGCCAAAAGAAAATATAGAGACAACATTCAAGTTCAAGAAAGCAAAGCATGGCTAAGAGGAAAAATCAATCTGCAGCTGTTTGAACACAAAAGTGTTCTCTGTTTCAACTAGACTGAGGTGAGCAAATTACCATTTATATGATGAATTTGTGGTTGACCTTGATGCTATGATTAACACTGAATTTGTAGCTTGTTTGTGTGTATGTATAGATGTATATTTATGTGTGTGATTGTACATCTCAGGAAATAGGCAAACCTTGCCTGTGTTCATCCCAGGCTTTGAGAAATTTTGTTTAAAAAATTTAAATCATCAGAACTTAAAACATTTTAGCTTTTATTTGTTGGGTGGAAAGGGTTCATATGAGGATAACATCATCATAAAATTTTAAATAAATGAAATTAACAAGGAGGTTACTGGAAAACTAAAATTTTAGTTAAACAAAAAAACACATCTCTGTTTACATAACAGTTTATTTGCAAACATTCCATATCTCTTTGGATAATGATATTTACATTGTAATGTCTGAAACAAAGTTGTTTACAATAATATAAAGTTAGTTTTAAAAATAATATTTGGTATAAAAATCAAGGGAATATTTTCGAAAATAATAAATTACAGGAGATAAACATATACATCAGTAAATTCGAATATGTCAATTTTGAAATCTGATTTTACAATCACATTTGGATTACAAAATGGTGAATTTAGGTGAAAATATTACAATTTTTAAGTTGATAAATCTCGAGCATAAGGGAGATGAATGGGAAAGGAAAAATGGTCGAGTTCCAACGACGTACGTCGAGTTAAGTGTTGGAATTCAGAGGAACGATAGCTAAGTCGTAGGGGAACATAGGAAAAATGTTTTGAGATTTTTCAGTGAATCGTAGGAGATGCACGAGATCGATGAAGTGGGTAACCCCAGTTTTATGTGTTCTTGAATTTTTGATCGGCACATTCCCTATGATCGATCGAGTGTGTCGAAACTTCGGGGGATGTTAGCTTGGACGTGGAAGCAGGCATGACCGGAGTTACACGAGCTCCGATGGTCAAGGCGTCGAATACGAGCTGTTGATATGTTTCGAATGGAAGTCCTGATCGTTTTTCCAGGTTTGATTCAACTAGCAAATTTTGAGTTCGACTTCGTCATGGCGATTTGGGTGGTCGGAGTTGTTGCTGGGAGCGTAGGCGACTTGGTGGTGGGTGGCGACTCGAACAGAGGTGGCGGAGGCTCATGTGCACATGCACGGTCATGTTGTCAGGTGGTGAGTGTCGCGAGTGATTCTCGAGTGAAATGGTGTTTGCCTCGGGGTCGTGCTCGAGTACGCGGGCTCCAGATGTTTTCGTTTAGTTTGAAAACTTAAATTTAACTTAACTCAATTGAAAAAAAAAGTAGAAGAAGGAGAAGCGCGAAAGAAAGGAGCAGTGGGAGAAGAAAACTCGTGGGAACTGGGAAGAAACGTGGGTTTTTTCTCGGGTAAACAAGCAGCTTGCCTCGAGTCCAGTTCCTGATGAATTTACCTAAAACACTTTAAATATTTTGTTGTACAAAATTTAATATCAATTTGATAAATACTGTTAGTTAATGTTAAGTTAAGATTTGATCTAAAAATTTATTAAAGGAAAGTTTGTAAAATGTTAAACAAGGATAATATTAATTAAATAAATAATGTTAGCAAGTTGTAGGTTAGGATTTGGTTTAAAATTTATTAAGATATTTGAAAATGTAAGATTAATAATTAATTCACAAATAGATTAATCATTAATTCATAACTTATAATTAACCACTTAAGTTAATTTATGAATGATTTATAGTTAATTAATTGAGGAATTTAATCAAGAATTAATAAATGATTTATTAAGTAATTAACAGCTAATAAATGGTTGAATAAGTTTTATGAATTAATAATTAAATTTATTAATAAATAATTAAAGATTGGTTAGTTAATAATTAAGTGTTTGACTAATTTGTAATTTCAGATTGTTAATTAAATAATTAAAGTTAATTAATCTGTAATTTGTAATTAATTGAGTTAGCAGGTTTAGGAAAAAAATTATTTATCATTAAAAATAGTTATGTAGTTAATTCTTTTAAATCACCTTCACTTTGAATTAAAGATGATGGACTATCGTCAAATGCTGTATACTGAATTGATATTTCTGTTTGTGATGGTGATATGTAGATTGCCTTATGCTATATTATGAATCGTGATTTGTTTCTGTGACCCTTTCCCTGTAAACGACATTTAAATTTCGATGCGACAGGGAGTCGGATTCCAGTTAGTTATCCGAAACCCACATCGAATTGTAATGATTAATCTTTGTGATTGATAAATTTACTTTATCAATGAATCTGTAGATAAAGATAAGCGTTATTGATTATATCGCTTATTGATATTGATATATCTGTGATGATTGATGTTGTGCACTATTGTGTGTAAAACCCCTGGACCACACTATACACACACAAATATGGATTTCACGTGGAAATCGGTTAAGTCACAGATTTTTAAATAAGTTTGAATTTGAATATTAAATTCAAATAATTTTGGAAATAAATTAAGTCTAATATGAAAAGCTTTTGAAAAGCTGTTTTTAAGAAATAAAGTTATTTTAAATAGCTAATAGAGATTTGGAATTTGAATAATTCGATTTAAATTGGAATTCAATATCTGAAATTGAATTCTATATTCAATATTTATGATTTAAAAAAAAAGGCTTTACAAGTTATACGGGTTTAAACCGTTTTTATGCGTTGATTTGGAAATTTGAATTAAACCAAAGATTGTAACTTGTATAAATGGAATCAGAGTTTTTCCGAAACAAAACTATTGTTTCTAAGTGATAAAAAAACTTTCATATGAGTAATGAACTTCCAATTTATATTAAAGAGATTTCAAGTTTGAATTGAAAAATGATTTTCCAAGTTATGGATGAATCTTTGGAAACAAGTTTTGAAAACTATGAGATAAATCTTTGATTTAAAGATTTAAAGATTTAATGAATTAATCCAATTGAAATGGAAATTGTTTTGAAATCTGGGAATGAATCTTTGTGAAACTAGGTGAACTTTGTGAAGTAAATCTTTTGTTCAAAAGATTTGAAATGGTAATTGGTTTAAACCATTTAAAAGAAAATTTTGAATCATTAAGTTGGGACTTAATCGAAATCCCATATCCATATGTTTTAAATGTTGCGCTCACTATTCGGTTTAGCCGAGAGAGGATCTTTATGTCGTATAATCCATTCCGAATATGTGATTCGTCGTTATGGATAACATTTGAAGACCGGTGGTGAAGATCGGGTATTTGCGAAACGATAGGATGACCTATCGATTGTCTCTGCACTGAGTAGCTACGGTATATAGATTTCCTAAGTGATGGGAAGTCCGATCGGGATTGTGAATACCCGGATTGCAAGGGCTTCTTTGGAAGTGCCTTCGGTTCTGTTCGAACCCGGAACAGACTTGTATGGATTGTATGACTGACGTTACATCTTGAGATATAAAGCAGATTTCTTTCAAATACATTTCTGTTGGTGGCGGAGAATTTATTCTCTTAGCTTAACACCCTTCTCTGAGACGTATGAGCTCAGAGGTTATGTAGTTGAAGGTTATCAGCGATATACTCCCAATTTGGTAGTGTGGCATGCTAAGTGCTGCTGTGTGATGATCATTGGTTGATCATTTGTGATCGAAGCATGGCTTTGTAAAAAGCGTAGCTTTATGGACGAGACTTCGTCGAGCCTCACGAACCGGTAATGGTCGAAACAGGAAAGGTGCGGCAAGGTTTCAGGGGTAGCTCCCCTAGGGTATGACCATTTATTCTGGAAAAGGGTAGTACCATGGTATGGAGCCCAGATACTTACTCATGTGGACACACATTAATTATTACTGTGTGATGTTGTTGGTTAGAGAACTCTCGTATAAAGGTCCCAAAGGACCGGGGGTGGCATATCTGAGGTTCTGTATATTCCCCGGGAAGGGGGGTAGCTGGCCTTGTTTGGCAGAGATCTGGTTAGGTTCTCGAGGCGTCCCGCCAGAGGCGTTCCCATGTTGCAATAGGAAGTTCCTTAGCCTGACCATTTGTTGGAAAATCCATTGATCCAATACGAGCCTTGTACGGTTTTAGTTGTATTACCTGCCATTCACTTATGGTGGCGCCCTACTGTTTGGATGGTAGCTATAGTAGGCATAGTTCGAAATGTCTATGCTGGCTAAGATTTATATTCTACTTTTGAAATGTTTTTCTGCACTTTGCAATTATAGAAATAATATCAAATGAAATTTTTTCTGCGTATCAAGCATGTTTGACTATCATAAGGAGAAATCTCCTCCGATTCTGCGTTTGCATTGTGTGTGTGGCGGGAGGCCTTACGGTAGTTTCATTTTCCAAAAGCATTACGATTTTGAAATTTAAATCTTTGATTGTTTTAAAAGACAAACTATTTTCGTTTGCTCACACCAGTCCCATGACTGACCCGGAGTTTATTGTTCCTTTTCTGAACTGTGGGTGCCCACAATTTTTCCACACGGGCAGTCTAGTGTTTGGTTTTTCAGATAGTTAGGTTTAGTAAATTATCTGGAGCTAGTTCAGTCTTTGGATTCAGACAAGACTTGCTTATCTTGGTGAAATCTTGATGGTGGATCGAGCTAGAAGTTTTGGAGCTTTGCCGTTGGAGCTTTTGGATTAGAGTTGCAGTATTGGATTCTGTTAAAGACTTATTTCATATTATGTCATGTTCCGCTGTATTCTGTTGTACATTCTCTGATGTTGATGATTATCATTGTATCAAATTGATGTATTGTATATTGTAATCATGTTTTATCAGTGATATCATCTTGTTTTTCCGCTGTGTTATTTATCATCTAATGGGTGTTGCAAGCTCCCGCGATACGAATTTGATGTTGTTATCGGACATCAAGTTCGGGTCGTGACAGATTGGTATCAGAGCTGAAGGTTGAGTAAGAACTTTAGCTAAGGAGTGTAACACCTTAGATTGCTCATTAGAGATAGGGTGAAGTATAACCTAGAATGAGTACAACCAGTGGAACCAAAATCCAAATTTCTTAATCTATTCTTTTTATCTGTTATTATTCTCTAAGATATTTCGTCCGAATGCCTAAATCGATTTTCTTACTATTCACAGATAGTAAGAATGAGTGGAAGAAGAGGACGACATAGGAGACAGGAAAGTACCACTTCAACTGGTCAAAGCTCTGCAACGACAGATATTCCTGTTCAATCTCAATCAAATTTGGTCGATCTATATCAAAGTTCTTCTAGACTTGGTGGAAAGCCGTTCACTGGAAAAGAAACCATTATCGTAGCACAAGCATGGATTCGATCGTGTGAAAAGATTTTCAAAGGACTAAAGTTAGAAGATGATTAGATGCGATTGATAACTTCTTGGCAGCTCCAGGAAGATGCTTTAATTTGGTAGGAAACTGTTACCGTGGATGAGTCGACGGATCAATTTACTTGGAGTCGTTTCAAGGAAGTGTTTGAGCAGCGATATATGTCGTCTGCTGGTATCTCTAGAGTGTACCAAGAATTTATGGATTTAGAGCAAGGAAGTTTATCATTTGAGGAATACTTAAACAAATTTATTGAATTATCTCTATTTGGTCCAGAATTAGTGGATACACCGTTAAAGAAGAATGAAAAGTTTATTAGGGGAATGAACAAGGAGTTTCAGGAAAGGATGACTACTCACATCAAGGAATCTTTTTCTGAATTAATCGATATGGGCTATCGATACAATACTCTGGAAAAGCAAAAAGATCCGGAGGAAAATGGAAATGCGAGTAATTTGAATTGGAGAAAAAGGAAGTTTGGCGGAAACAAATCGAAGAAAAATAAAGGAAAGAAGAGTATACAGAAGAAAAAGAAGGATGTTACTTGTCTCAATTGTTTGGAGAAAGGCCACTATTCGGATAAATGCAAGAATGATTGGAAGCCAGGAATGAGAGAGCCATTTATGAGGCCAGATCAGGAATCTACGGGATGCTATAAATGCCGCAAGCCGGGACATAGGATCAACAACTGTCCCGCAAAGAAGCAACTCTAGAAAAAAAGTGTATGCAATCGGAGACGATTCTTCAACCTCAAAAGCTGATTAAGGAAAATAAATTTTATAAGGTAACCTTCTCGTTTACGATTAATTTATTTGAATTTTGTTTGACGCTAGAACTATCCTTAGTTGTATTTTTCAGTAAATCATAAATAAGTTAAAATCTTGAATCTGAGATCGTAATCGAATCTATTTTTATCTATTTCATTGGGTTTCGATATAATCTACGAACGGTTAGTTCTCCATTCGAACTAACCACTACCCTTGTATACTTCGTAGATCAGATAACCCAATTGTTTCGTAATTGATTGAGTTGTTCTCATATCTATTGTTGATAATTCTGATTTGGTAAACCAAATGCAGAATTGATGTTCGCTTTGATTTGGAAAGATATTTCTCTATATTTCATTTATTTTTGTTGTCTCCTTAGCAAATTTCGAGGACGAAATTTCTTAAGGAGGGGAATCTGTAACGATCCCGATTTAAAGACGAATTTAAAATTATAATTTAATCGAATTTTTGGATTAAATTTTGGATTTGTTTGAAATTTTCAAATTTGATAAGATGTATATACTTATTTATTTTATAAATTGAATTTGACATTCAAAGTTAAATATTTTCAATTGAATAGAATTATAAACAAAAGTTTGATCTGGAAGTTCAAAATGAATTTTCTTTAAAATAGTAATAAAGAGTATAAAATAAAATATAAGTTATAAATATAATGTTTAGTAATTAAACTATAAAATAATAACAATAAATATAAATACTTAAATAAACAAAACCAAAAATGTATGCAAGACAAGAAACAACAAAATATTCATGTACATAACATAACAAGTGAAATATATACTATAATAATTTTGTATGAAGTATGTAAACATGTAAATGAAGTATTACAAAACAAAATATACATACAAGTATGTAGCTTGCAAAAGAAAGAAACCAAATAGAATACAAAGCATAAAACAAAACTTAATATTCATGTGACAAAATAATAAGGCAAAGCAAATAGAATCCAGTATTCAAACAAGACTTGAAAGCTTGTCAAAGAAGACAATAGTAAAACAAACAAACAAAATATCTTTGTACAAACAAATAAATGTCAGTAAAATCATAAGTATGTAAACATATTTGAAGACAATTACATTTAATATCCTATCTCCTCAACACAAAACATATCACTTCAGCCGAAATAAGATCTCCAAAGCACAAGCTTGTGGAATAAGATAAAATAAAAGAGGACAAAAGTATAAGAAAAAAAAATGTTAAAATCTCAGTTATAAAAATAAAATATCTTAGTCAAAGTAACAAAAGTAAAATCTGACCAAAGATGAACTCACACTAGATAGCACCTATCTGTACAAACCTCTTTATATATGTATATACACATTCATATCTATTTTAGTTCGTCCAACAAAACATAATTAGCAAGCCAAAAGAAAATATAGAGACAACATTCAAGTTCAAGAAAGCAAAGCAGGCCTAAGTGGAAAAATCAATCTGCAGCTGTTTGAACACAAAAGTGTTCTCTGTTTCAACTAGACTGAGGTGAGCAAACTACCATTTATATGATGAATCTGTAGTTGACCTTGATGCTATGATTAACATTGAATTTGTAGCTTGTTTGTGTGTATGTATAGATGTATATTTATGTGTGTGATTGTACATCTCAGGAAATAGGCAAACCTTGCCTGTGTTCATCCCAGGCTTTGAGAAATTTTGTTTAAAAAATTTAAATCATCAGAACTCAAAACATTTTAGCTTTTATTTGTTAGGTGGAAAGGGTTCATATGAGGATAACATCATCATAAAATTTTAAATAAATGAAATTAACAAGGAGGTTAGTGGAAAACTAAAATTTCAGTTAAACAAAAAAACACATCTCTGTTTACATATCAGTTTATTTGCAAACATTCCATATCTCTTTGGATAATGATATTTACATTGTAATGTCTGAAACAAAGTTGTTTACAATAATATAAAGTTATTTTTAAAAATATTATTTGGTATAAAAATCAAGGGAATATTTTCGAAAATAATAAATTACAGGAGATAAACATATACATCAGTAAATTCGAATATGTCAATTTTGAAATCTGATTTTACAATCACATTGGGATTACAAAATGGTGAATTTAGGTGAAAATATTACAATTTTTAAGTTGATAAATCTCGAACATAAGGGAGATGAATGGGAAAGGAAAAATGGTCGAGTTCCAACGACCTACGTCGAGTTAAGTGTTGAAATTCAGGGGAACGGTAGCTAAGTCGTAGGGGAACATAGGAAAAATGTTTTGAGATTTTTCAGTGAATCGTAGGAGATGCACGAGATTGATGAAGTGGGTAACCCTAGTTTTGGGTGTTCTTGAATTTTTGATCGGCACATTCCCTATGATCGATGGAGTGTGCCGAAACTTCAGGGGATGTTAGCTTGGACGTGGAAGCAGGCATGACCGGAGTTACACGAGCTCCGGTGGTCAAGGCGTCGAATACGAGCCGTTGATATGTTTCGAATGGAAGTCCTGATCGTTTTTCCAGGTTTGATTCAACTAGCAAATTTTGATTTCGACTTCGTCATGGCGATTTGGGTGGTCGGAGTTGTTGCTGGGAGCGTAGGCGACTTGGTGATGGGTGGCGACTCGACCAGAAGTGGCGGAGGCTCATGTGCACGTGCACGGTCATGTTGGGATGTCAGGTGGTGAGTGTCGCGAGTGATTCTCGAGTGAAATGGCGCTTGCCTTGGGGTCGTGCTCGAGTACGCGGGCTCCAGATGTTTTCGTTTAGTTTGAAAACTTAAATTTAACTTAACTCAATTGAAAAAAAAAGTAGAAGAAGGAGAAGCGCGAAAGAAAGGAGCAGTGGGAGAAGAAAACTCGTGGGAACTGGGAAGAAACGTGGGTTTTTTCTCGGGTAAACAAGCAGCTTGCCTCGAGTCCAGTTCCTGATGAATTTGCCTAAAACACTTTAAATATTTTGTTGTACAAAATTTAATATCAATTTGATAAATATTGTTAGTTAATGTTAAGTTAAGATTTGATCTAAAAATTTATTAAAGGAAAGTTTGTAAAATGTTAAACAAGGATAATATTAATTAAATAAATAATGTTAGCAAGTTGTAAGTTAGGATTTGGTTTAAAATTTATTAAGAGATTTGAAAATGTAAGATTAATAATTAATTCACAAATAGATTAATCATTAATTCACAACTTATAATTAACCACTTAAGTTAATTTATGAATGATTTATAGTTAATTAATTGAGGAATTTAATCAAGAATTAATAAATGATTTATCAAGTAATTAACAGTTAATAAATGGTTGAATAAGTTTTATGAATTAATAATTAAATTTATTAATAAATAATTAAAGATTGGTTAGTTAATAATTAAGTGTTTGACTAATTTGAAATTTCAGATTGTTAATTAAATAATTAAAGTTAATTAATCTGTAATTTGTAATTAATTGAGTTAACTGGTTTAGGAAAATTTTTATTTATCATTAAAAATAGTTACGTAGTTAGTTCTTTTAAATCACCTTCACTTTGAATTAAAGATGATGGACTATCGTCAAATGTTGTATACTGAATTGATATTTCTGTTTGTGATGGTGATATGTAGATTGCCTTATGCTATATTATGAATCGTGATTTGTTTCTATGACCCTTTCCCTGTAAACGACATTTAAATTTCGATGCAACAGGGAGTCGGATTCCAGTTAGTTATCCGAAACCCACATCGCATTGTAATGATTAATCTTTGTGATTGATAAATTTACTTTATCAATGATTCTGTAGATATAGATAAGCGTTATTGATTATATCGCTTATCGATATTGATATATCTGTGATGATTGATGTTGTGCACTATTGTGTGTAAAACCCCTGGACCACACTATACACACACAAATATGGATTTCACGTGGAAATCGGTTAAGTCACAGATTTTTAAATAAGTTTGAATTTGAATTTTAAATTCAAATAATTTTGGAAATATATTAAGTCTAACATGAAAAGCTTTTGAAAAGCTGTTTTAAGAAATAAAGTAATTTTAAATAACTAATAGAGATTTGGAATTTGAATAATTCGATTTAAATTGGGTTTCAATATCTGAAATTGAATTCTATATTCAATATTTATGATTTTTTTTTAAAAAAAAGACTTTACAAGTTATACGGGTTTAAACCGTTTTTAGGCGTTGATTTGGAAATTTGAATTAAACCAAAGATTGTAACTTGTATAAATGGAATCGGAGTTTTTCCGAAACAAAACTATTGTTTCTAAGTGATAAAAAAACTTTCATATGAGTAATGAACTTCCAATTTATATTAAAGAGATTTCAAGTTTGAATTGAAAAATGATTTTCCAAGTTATGGACGAATCTTTGGAAACAAGTTTTGAAAACTATGAGATAAATCTTTGATTTAAAGATTTAATGAATTAATCCAATTGAAATGGAAATTGTTTTGAAATCCGGGAATGAATCTTTGTGAAACTAGGTGAACTTTGTGAAGAAAATATTTTGTTTAAAAGATTTGAAATGGTAATTGGTTTAAACCATTTAAAAGAAAGTTTTGAATCATTAAGTTATGACGTAATCGAAATCCCATATCCATATGTTTTAAATGTTGCGCTCACTATTCGGTTTAACCGGGAGAGGATCTTTGTGTCGTATAACCCATTCCGAATATGTGATTCGTCGTTATGGATAGCATATGAAGACCGGTGGTGAAGACCGGGTATTTGCGAGAACGATAGGATGACCTATCGATTGTCTCTGCACAGAGTAGCTACGGTATAGAGATTTCCTAAGTGATGGGAAGTCCGATCGGGATTGTGAATACCCGGATTGCAAGGGCTTCTTTGGAAGTGCCTTCGGTTCTGTTCGAACCCGGAATAGACTTGTATGGATTGTATGTCTGACGTTACATCTTGAGATATAAAGAAGATTTCTTTCAAATACATTTCTGTTGGTGGCGGAGAATTTATTCTCTTAGCTTAACACTTTCTCTGAGACATATGAGCTCAGAGGTTATGTAGTTGAAGGTTATCAGCGATATACTCCCAATTTGGTAGTGTGGCATGCTAAGTGCTGTTGTGTGATGATCATTGGTTGATCATTTGTGATCGAAGCATGGCTTTGTAAAAAACGTAGCTTTGTGGACGAGACTTCGTCGAGCCTCACGAACCGGTAATGGTCGAAACTGGAAAGGTGCGCAAGGTTTCAGGGGTAGCTCCCCGAGGGTATGACCATTTCTTCTGGAAAAGGGTAGTATCATGGTATGGAGCCCAGATACTTACTCATGTGGACACACATTAATTATTACTGTGTGATGTTGTTGGTTAGAGAGCTCTCGTATAAAGGTCCCAAAGGACCGGGGGTGGCATATCTAAGGTTCTGTATATTCCCCGGGAAGGGGGGTAGCCGGCCTTGTTTAGCAGAGATCCGGTTAGGTTCTCGGGGCGTCCCGCCAGAGGCGTTCCCATGTGGCAATAGGAAGTTCCTTAGCCTGACCATTTTTTGGAAAATCCATTCATCCAATACGAGCCTTGTACGGTTTTAGTTGTATTACCTGCCATTCACTTATGGTGGCGCCCCACTGTTTGGATGGTTGCTATAGTAGGCATAGTTCGAAATGTCTATGCTGGCTAAGATTTATATTCTACTTTCGAAATGTTTTTCTGCACTTTGCACTTATAGAAATAATATCAAATGAAATTTTTTCTGCGTATCAAGCATGTTTGACTATCATAAGGAGAAATCTCCTCCGATTCTGCGTTTGCATTGTGTGTGTGGCGGGAGGCCTTATGGTAGTTTCATTTTCCAAAAGCAATGCGATTTTGAAATTTAAATCTTTGATTGTTTTAAAAGACAAACTGTTTTCGTTTGCTCACACCAGTCCCATGACTGACCCGGAGTTTATTGTTCCTTTTCTAAACTCTGAGTGCTCACAATTTTTCCACACGGGCAGTCTAGAGTTTGGTTTTTCAGATAGTTAGGTTTAGTAAATTATCTGGAGCTAGTTCAGTCTTTGGATTCAGACAAGACTTGCTTATCTTGGTGAAATCTTGATGTTGGATCGAGCTAGAAGTTTTGGAGCTTTGTCGTTGGAGCTTTTGGATTAGAGTTGCAATATTGGATTCCGTTGAAGACTTATTTCATATTATGTCATATTCCGCTGTATTATGTTGTATATTCTCTGATGTTGATGATTATCATTGTATCAAATTGATGTATTGTATATTGTAATCATGTTATATCAGTGATATCATCTTGTTTTTCCGCTGTGTTATTTATCATCTAATGGGTGTTGCAAGCTCCCGCGATACGAATTTGATGTTGTTATCGGACATCGAGTTCGGGTCGTGACAGATTGGTATCAGAGCTGAAGGTTGAGTAAGAACTTTAGCTACGGAGTGTAACACCTTAGATGGATCATTAGAGATAGGGTGAAGTATACCCTAGACTGAGTACAACCAGTGGAACCAAAATCCAAATTTCTTAATCTATTCTTTTTATCTGTTATTATCTCTAAGATATTTCGTCCGAATGCCTAAATCGATTTTATTACTATTCACAGATAGTAAGAATGAGTGGAAGAAGAGGACGAAATAGGAGACAGGAAAGTACCACTTCAACTGGTCAAAGCCCTGCAGCAACAGATATTCCTATTCAATATCAATCAAATTTTGTCGATCTATATCAAAGTTTTTCTAGACTTGGTGGAAAGCCGTTCACTGGAAAAGAAACCGTTATCGTAGCACAAGCATGGATTCGATCGTGTGAAAAGATTTTCAAAGGACTAAAGTTAGAAGATGATCAGATGCGATTGATAACTTCTTGGCAGCTCCAGGAAGATGCTTTAATTTGGTGGGAAACTGTTATCGTGGATGAGTCGGCGGATCAATTTACTTGGAGTCGTTTCAAGGAAGTGTTTGAGCAGCGATATATGCCGTCTGCTGGTATCTCTAGAGTGTACCAAGAATTTATGGATTTAGAGCAAGGAAGTTTATCATTTGAGGAATACTTAAACAAATTTATTGAATTATCTCGATTTGGTCCAGAATTAGTGGATACACCGTTAAAGAAGAATGAAAAGTTTATTAGGGGAATGAACAAGGAGTTTAAAGAAAGGATGACTACTCACGTCAAGGAATCTTTTTCTGAATTAATCGATATGGGCTATCGATACAATATTCTGGAAAAGCAAAAAGATTCGGAGGAAAATGGAAATGCGAGTAATTTGAATTGGAGAAAAAGGAAGTTTGGCGGAAACAAATCGAAGAAAAATAAAGGAAAGAAGAGTATACAGAAGAAAAAGAAGGATGTTACTTGTCTCAATTGTTTGGAGAAAGGCCACTACTCGGATAAATGCAAGAATGATTGGAAGCTAGGAATTAGAGAGCCGTTTATGAGGCCAGATCAGGAATCTACGGGATGCAATAAATGCCGCAAGCCGGGACATAGGATCAACAACTGTCCAACAAAGAAGCAACTCTAGAAAAAAAGTGTATGCAATCGGAGGCGATTCTTCAACCTCAAAAGCTGATTAAGGAAAATAAATTTTATAAGGTAACCTTCTCGTTTACGATTAAATTGTTTGAATTTTGTTCGACGCTAGAACTATCCTTAGTTGTATTTTTCAGTAAATCATAAATAAGTTAAAATCTTGAATCCGAGATCGTAATCAAATCTATTTTTATCTATTTCATTGGGTTTCGATATAATCTACGAACGGTTAGTTCTCCATTCGAACTAACTACTACCCTTGTATACTTCGTAGATCAGATAACCCAATTGTTTCGTAATTGATTGAGTTGTTCTCATATCTATTGTTGATAATTCTGATTTGGTAAACCAAATGCAGAATTGATGTTCGCTTTGATTTGGAAAGATATTTCTCTATCTTTCATTTATTTTTGTTGTTTCCTTGGCAAATTTCGAGGACGAAATTTCTTAAGGAGGGGAATCTGTAACGATCCCGATTTAAAGACGAATTTAAAATTATAATTTAATCGAAATTTTGGATTAAATTATGGATTTGTTTGAAATTTTCAAATTTGATAAGATGTATATACTTATTTATTTTATAAATTGAATTTGACATTCAAAGTTAAATATTTTCAATTGAATAGAATTATAAACAAAAGTTTGATCTGGAAGTTCAAAATGAATTTTCTTTAAAATAGTAATAAAGAGTATAAAATAAAATATAAGTTATAAATACAATGTTTAGTAATTAAACGATAAAATAATAACAATAAATATAAATACTTAAATAAACAAAACCAAAAATGTATGCAAGACAAGAAATAACAAAATATTCATGTACATAACATAACAAGTGAAATATATACTATAACAATTTTGTATGAAGTATGTAAACATATAAATGAAGTATTACAAAACAAAATATACATACAAGTATGTAGCTTGCAAAAGAAAGAAACCAAATAGAATACAAAGCATAAAACAAAACTTAATATTCATGTGACAAAATAATAAGGCAAAGCAAACAGAATCCAGTATTCAAACAAGACTTGAAAGCTTGTCAAAGAAGACACTAGTAAAAGAAACAAATAAAATATCTTTGTACAAACAAATAAATGTCAGTAAAATCATAAGTATGTAAACATATTTGAAAACAATTACATTTAATATCCTATCTCCTCAACACAAAACATATCACTTCAGCCGAAATAAGATCTCCAAAGCACAAGCTTGTGGAATAAGATAAAATAAAAGAGGACAAAAGTATAAGAAAAAAAATGTTAAAATCTCAGTTATAAATAAAATATCTTAATCAAAGTAACAAAAGTAAAATCTGACCAAAGATGAACTCACAGTAGATAGCACCTATCTGTACAAACCTCTTTATATATGTATATACACATTCATATCTATTTTAGTTCATTCAACAAAACATAATTAGCAAGCCAAAAGAAAATATAGAGACAACATTCAAGTTCAAGAAAGCAAAGCAGGGCTAAGAGGAAAAATCAATCTGCAGCTGTTTGAACACAAAAGTGTTCTCTGTTTCAACTAGACTGAGGTAAGCAAACTACCATTTATATGATGAATCCGTGGTTGACCTTGATGCTATGATTAACACTGAATTTGTAGCTTGTTTGTGTGTATGTATAGATGTATATTTATGTGTGTGATTGTACATCTCAAGAAATAGGCAAACCTTGCCTGTGTTCATCCCAGGCTTTGAGAAATTTTGTTTAAAAAATTTAAATCATCAGAACTCAAAATATTTTAGCTTTTATTTATTGGGTGGAAAGGGTTCATATGAGGATAACATCATCATAAAATTTTAAATAAATGAAATTAACAAGGAGGTTACTGGAAAACTAAAATTTCAGTTAAACAAAAAAACACATCTCTGTTTACGTAACAGTTTATTTGCAAACATTCCATATCTCTTTGGATAATGATATTTACATTGTAATGTCTGAAACAAAGTTATTTACAATAGTATAAAGTTAGTTTTAAAAATAATATTTGGTATAAAAATCAAGGGAATATTTTCGAAAATAATAAATTACAGGAGATAAACATATACATCAGTAAATTCAAATATGTCAATTTCGAAATCTGATTTTACAATCACATTTGGATTACAAAATGGTGAATTTAGGTGAAAATATTACAATTTTTAAGTTGATAAATCTCGAGCATAAGGGAGATGAATGGGAAAGGAAAAATGGTCGAGTTCCAACGACCTACGTCGAGTTAAGTGTTGAAATTCAAGGGAACGGTAGCTAAGTCGTAGGGGAACATAGGAAAAATGTTTTGAGATTTTTCAGTGAATCGTACGAGATGCACGAGATCGATGAAGTGGGTAATCCTAGTTTTGGTTGTTCTTGAATTTTTGATCGGCACATTCCCTATGATCGATCGAGTGTGTCGAAACTTCGGGGGATGTTAGCTTGGACGTGGAAGCAGGCATGACCGGAGTTACACGAGCTCCGGTGGTCAAGGCGACGAATACGAGCCGTTGATATGTTTCGAATGGAAGTCCTGATTGTTTTTCCTGGTTTGATTCAACTAGCAAATTTTGAGTTCGACTTCGTCATGGTGATTTGGGTGGTCGGAGTTGTTGCTGGGAGCGTAGGCGACTTGGTGGTGGGTGGCGACTCGACCAGAGGTGGCGGAGGCTCATGTGCACGTGCACGGTCATGTTGGGATGTCAGGTGGTGAGTGTCGCGAGTGATTCTCGAGTGAAATGGTGTTTGCCCCGGGGTCGTGCTCGAGTACGCGGGCTCCAGATGTTTTCGTTTAGTTTGAAAACTTAAATTTAACTTAACTCAATTGAAAAAAAAAGTAGAAGAAGGAGAAGCGCGAAAGAAAGGAGCAGTGGGAGAAGAAAACTCGTGGGAACTGGGAAGAAACGTGGGTTTTTTCTCGGGTAAACAAGCAGGTTGCCTCGAGTCCAGTTCCTGATGAATTTGCCTAAAACACTTTAAATATTTTGTTGTACAAAATTTAATATCAATTTGATAAATATTGTTAGTTAATGTTAAGTTAAGATTTGATCTAAAAATTTATTAAAGGAAAGTTTGTAAAATGTTAAACAAGGATAATATTAATTAAATAAATAATGTTAGCAAGTTGTAAGTTAGGATTTGGTTTAAAATTTATTAAGAGATTTGAAAATGTAAGATTAATAATTAATTTACAAATAGATTAATCATTAATTCACAACATATAATTAACCACTTAAGTTAATTTATGAATGATTTATAGTTAATTAATTGAGGAATTTAATCAAGAATTAATAAATGATTTATTAAGTAATTAACAGTTAATAAATGGTTGAATAAGTTTTATGAATTAATAATTAAATTTATTAATAAATAATTAAAGATTGGTTAGTTAATAATTAAGTGTTTGACTAATTTGAAATTTCAGATTGTTAATTAAATAATTAAAGTTAATTAATCTGTAATTTGTAATTAATTGAGTTAACTGGTTTAGGAAAAAATTTATTTATCATTAAAAATAGTTACGTAGTTAATTCTTTTAAATCACCTTCACTTTGAATTAAAGATGATGGACTATCGTCAAATGTTGTATACTGAATTGATATTTCTGTTTATGATGGTGATATGTAGATTGCCTTATGCTATACTATGAATCGTGATTTGTTTCTGTGACCCTTTCCCTGTAAACGACATTTAAATTTCGATGCGACAGGGAGTCGGATTCCAGTTAGTTATCCGAAACCCACATCGAATTGTAATGATTAATCTTTGTGATTGATAAATTTACTTTATCAATGAATCTGTAGATAAAGATAAGCGCTATTGATTATATCGCTTATCGATATTGATATATCTGTGATGATTGATGTTGTGCACTATTGTGTGTAAAACCCCTGGACCACACTATACACACACAAATATGGATTTCACGTGGAAATCGGTTAAGTCACAGATTTTTAAATAAGTTTGAATTTGAATTTTAAATTCAAATAATTTTGGAAATAAATTAAGTCTAATATGAAAAGCTTTTGAAAAGCTGTTTTAAGAAATAAAGTTATTTTAAATAACTAATAGAGATTTGGAATTTGAATAATTCGATTTAAATTTGAATTCAATATCTGAAACTGAATTCTATATTCAATATTTATGATTTAAAAAAAAAGACTTTACAAGTTATACGGGTTTAAACCGTTTTTAGGCGTTGATTTGGAAATTTGAATTAAACCAAAGATTGTAACTTGTATAAATGGAATCGGAGTTTTTCCGAAACAAAACTATTGTTTCTAAGTGATAAAAAAACTTTCATATGAGTAATGAACTTCCAATTTATATTAAAGAGATTTCAAGTTTGAATTGAAAAATGATTTTCCAAGTTATGGTCGAATCTTTGGAAACAAGTTTTGAAAACTATGAGATAAATCTTGATTTAAAGATTTAATGAATTAATCCAATTGAAATGGAAATTGTTTTGAAATCCGGGAATGAAGCTTTGTGAAACTAGGTGAACTTTGTGAAGTAAATATTTTGTTTAAAAGATTTGAAATGGTAATTGGTTTAAACCATTTAAAAGAAAGTTTTGAATCATTAAGTTGTGACTTAATCGAAATCTCATATCCATATGTTTTAAATGTTGCGCTCACTATTCGGTTTAGCCGGGAGAGGATCTTTGTGTCATATAACCCATTCCGAATATGTGATTCGTCGTTATGGATAGCATTTGAAGACCGGTGGTGAAGACCGGGTATTTGCAAGAACGATAGGATGACCTATCGATTGTCTCTGCACTGAGTAGCTACGGTATAGAGATTTCCTAAGTGATGGGAAGTCCGATCGGGATTGTGAATACCTGGATTGCAAGGGCTTCTTTGGAAGTGCCTTCGGTTCTGTTCGAACCCGGAATAGACTTGTATGGATTGTATGTCTGACGTTACATCTGGAGATATAAAGCAGGTTTCTTTCAAATACATTTCTATTGGTGGCGGAGAATTTATTCTCTTAGCTTAACACCCTTCTCTGAGACGTATGAGCTCAGAGGTTATGTAGTTGAAGGTTATCAACGATATACTCCCAATTTGGTAGTGTGGCATGCTAAGTGCTGCTGTGTGATGATCATTGGTTGATCATTTGTGATCGAAGCATGGCTTTGTAAAAAGCGTAGCTTTCTGGACGAGACTTCGTCGAGCCTCACGAACCGGTAATGGTCGAAACAGGAAATGTGCGGCAAGGTTTCAGGGGTAGCTCCCCTAGGGTATGACCATTTCTTCTGGAAAAGGGTAGTATCATGGTATGGAGCCCAGATACTTACTCATGTGGACACACATTAATTATTACTGTGTGATGTTGTTGGTCAGAGAGCTCTCGTATAAAGGTCCCAAAGGACCGGAGGTGGCATATCTGAGGTTCTGTATATTCCCCGGGAAGGGGGGTAGCCGGCCTTGTTTGGCAGAGATCCGGTTAGGTTCTCGGGGCTTCCCGCCAGAGGCGTTCCCAAGTGGCAATAGGAAGTTCCTTAGCCTGACCATTTGTTGGAAAATCCATTCATCCAATACGAGCCTTGTACGGTTTTAGTTGTATTACCTGCCATTCACTTATGGTGGCGCCCCACTGTTTGGATGGTAGCTATAGTAGGCATAGTTTGAAATGTCTATACTGGATAAGATTTATATTCTATTTTCGAAATGTTTTTCTGCACTTTGCACTTATAGAAATAATATCAAATGAAATTTTTTCTGCGTATCAAGCATGTTTGACTATCATAAGAAGAAATCTCCTCCGATTCTACGTTTGCATTGTGTGTGTGGCGGGAGGCCTTATGGTAGTTTCATTTTCCAAAAGCATTGCGATTTTGAAATTTAAATCTTTGATTGTTTTTAAAAGAAAAACTGTTTTCGTTTGCTTACACCAGTCCCATGACTGACCCGGAGTTTATTGTTCCTTTTCTAAACTCTGGGTGCCCACAATTTTTCCACACGGGCAGTCTAGAGTTTGGTTTTTCAGATAGTTAGGTTTAGTAAATTATCTGGGGCTAGTTCAGTCTTTGGATTCAGACAAGACTTGCTTATCTTGGTGAAATCTTGATGGTGGATCGAGCTAGAAGTTTTGGAGCTTTGTCGTTGGAGCTTTTGGATTAGAGTTGCAGCATTTGATTCTGTTGAAGACTTATTTCATATTATGTCATGTTCCGCTGTATTCTGTTGTATATTCTCTGATGTTGATGATTATCATTGTATCAAATTGATGCATTGTATATTATAATCATGTTATATCAGTGATATCATCTTGTTTTTCCGCTGTGTTATTTATCATCTAATGGGTGTTGCAACCTCCCGCGATACGAATTTGATGTTGTTATCGGACATCGAGTTCGGATCGTGACATCAATTAAATTGAATTTATTTGAATTTAATTGTTATTTAATTTATTATTGCATATAAACTGCCAGTTAAATACCTATTATTTATTATCAGTTTCTATATTGATATTTATGGATTGTTTTGGATGATGATTGTGATGGATGTTGATTGTTGATGTTGGTGGAATGGATGATTATTTAATATCTTTATAAACTGCAAGTTCGTTGTGGATTTTTATTTATTTCACGATTGCGGTTTGAAGTGATATATAACCGTAAAATTTTAATTGCGGATTGAAATGTTAAATATCCATATCACTTGACCATAGGATAGAAAATTATATACAGACACTGTAGTCTATATATATATATATATTTTGAAAGGATTTCTTTGGTTTTGGAAAGGAATATATAGTTTTATAAAATATTGATTTGGATATTATATAAATGTTATTTTATATATAGTTAAATTCTTGATTTTAAGCTATGTATAAATTTGTTTTAAAATATAAAATAAGTTTAATAATAAAGTTTGAGTTTATTAAAATATAATATGGTTAGGTATTTATTCAAATTATATGTTATATAGAGTTTATAATGACTTAAATAAAATTAAGGTTGGAAGATAAATATGAAATTGATTTGAAATTAAATTGATTTAAGAATTACACTCAAATAAATTTGATTTGAAATTTAATCAAATTGAGATTTTAAAGGATATGATTTTTATAACTTGGTTTGGTTTAAAGTGATTTAAATGAATATATCAAGTTTATTTAAATGAATATATCGAGTTAAATAAATTGAAAGAATATTCAGTTATTTGAAGTTCAAAAGTTTTACTTAAATGATATTGGATTTATCAAGTAAACATTTCAAATCTAAATAATAGTAATTGAATTTGATATATATGGAATTATCAAAATTTAGTTTTGAAATTTATGGAATATTTAAAGCTTTGAAATATAAGGAATTTAAAATGGTTTATTTGAGGTTTAAATCTGTATTTGGGATTGATATAAATTGAAATGGATTATTGAAAACTGAATTGAGTTGAAATTTGTGAATTGAGATTTGATTTATATTGAATTTTGGATTCAAGTTGATTTGAATCAGTTTGAGAAGTTAAGGAAATTATTTTATTTATAACATAATGTTAAATCTAAAAATATTTTATTATATATACTACTTGAACATCTAAACTGTTTAAGTGGTGAAAGTTATTGTTTCAAAGCTATGAATTTCAAAGTATTATGTTTTGAAAATGTCATATTTTCAAGTGTTTGGTTTTGAAAGTGTTATAACTTTGAAAGTCCTATGATTCTAGAAGAGAAAATATTTGGAATAAAAATGATATTATATTGATTTGGTTTTTAAATAAAAATGATATCTTATTTGGTTTTGAAATGGAAATGACATTGTAGTGATATGGTTTTGAAAGGGCAATAGTATTTTGGTTTTAAAGTATAAATTATTTTGGAATGACCGCGGTGTAATAATAACGTTTGGTTGTTAAAGAGACCGGGATCGAAAGCTGTCATACTCTCTGCCAACTTCGAAAACCACTTTAACAACCGTGTACGCGGTGGAGATTCTAGAATGAAGTTGGATGGTGGCGGTATTCCTTTGAGGTATATACGTGGACCCGACTCCCGTGAGTTGGCATCAGGTGGTTAAAACATAAGCGATTCTTGGCCAGTGAGGTAGCTCCTCTTATCAGACACACTCCTTCGACACCATTCTATTACTTTGTGATTGATTGGGACCCTTTGACTTTTGGGGGTGTGGCTCGAGGTGGGCGATAGTGGCTGCGATGCGTCATCACCAATCCGGATAGTAATTGGTATATCTACCCTGACATTGCCTAGTTGTGCCGTGTCATCTACCATAGCGAGCCTTGTACGAGTTTGATTTGTGTCGTACCTATGGAGTATCTTCTCGTAGCCTCGCGATTAGGAGGTACGCATGTGCTGTATAGACTACTGACACTATTTTTGTGTTAAAGGGAATATGGGTAACTCCTTAACGCTATTTTAAAGTAAGTTTATTTTACTATTAGACATTATTATAATAGCGTATATTACTACATAGTAGATAGTTTAACGAATCCTTAGGAGATGTAAATCCTGGACATCTCTTAAGTTACTGCACTCATGTTAGACACTAGATAGGAGATGTCAAACCCCGTAAACATCTCTGATGCCATTCCACTCATATTTTACCGTTTACGTAACTTACATAATATCTTTTAGTTCTGACTCGAGTGTTTTGTCTTTTCAATTTGCTCAGGTCAGCCTGAGCATTTTAGGAGTTGAAGACCTTATTGCTGGAGGATGAAGACGAAGATTGTATTATTATTATTCATTATATTTCACTGCGTCATGTATTCCGCTGCATTATTTATTATTCTCTAGCACGTATACCTCTGATATGTGTTATATAAGTACAATCAAATGTTTTGTAAAACAACTTCATGAACTGTTATTTGATTATTATATTTGTCATTCCGCTATGAGATTCTGTTTTGTTTTGTTTCTTTCTCTGGTTTTCTTATTCACCCCATAAAAATTCGCTATTTTGTATGGTTTGAGTCTGACGTGTGTGGTTTGTCGTCGATTTAAAACGTATAAAAAAGCGGGATGTTACAACTATACATGGTGGTAACTGGTAGGTGGAAGAATTGCGGTAAAGCACTTTCTATTGGAGAGGCCCCTCACTTAAAATGTATTACTATAGATCAACATGTGAAGTGATCGTGGAAAGAAATAAAATGAATGTAGGTCGTAGGTTCTAGGCATGTGCATGTTATAAGTTGAGTAGAGAAATGCCTAAATCTTTCGACTGTTGTAATTTTTTCCAGTGGATAGATCCTCCAATGTGTCACAAAGGACTCAAGTATGCACTTGAGATGCAGGCTGAAGTTTCACAGTTGGAAAAAGCACATATTGATCATGCCGCTGGGTATCCTAACTAGTAATTTATGATATGTGCATGTATGTTGTATCATGTGTTGTATCCTGTGTTGTATTATTATGGTGTTGTATGGTAATTTGGTGTATGTTGTATCGTATGTTGTGTTGTATGATATTGTATAGTAATTTGGTGTATGTTATATCATATGGTAATTTGGTGTGTGTTGTATCTAAATTGACTTTTAGAATTGTAATATTACAGGTATTATTACAAACATGCATGATATAATAGGTTCTTAAACAAACATATCAAATACCAACACAATTAACACAGGTTCTCAAACAAACACAAACAATGCGCAAGTAATATTACAAACAACATGCTTCAAACAAACATATCTAATACCAACACAAAGTGAGTTACTACCGAAACTAATAAAAGCTAAGTTGTTGAAGTACAACAATTAATCTTATGGTCATGCACTGCACATCTGATGTACCTATTTGCCTTTGGACCTGCATCTCGTCCATAGTGCCTTTAATTCTTGCAGACCTAGGCCTTGTTGGTACTCTATGAGTTGTCGGAAGCAGAACCATCATTCCTTCATGTGCACTCCAATGCTGTTTATCATGAACATGATGAAATTCTAGTGTGTAAGCTGCCAGGTAGTTCTGAATCGAATACCAAGTTGAGGCGAAGTCATAATGAGCTCTATTCGCGCCATTAACAAATGACAAACAAACAACAATCACATGCGCACAAAGCAGCTATTAATGTAACGAGATGTTTCATGTATAAGAACAAGTGTTACCATCGGTTATTACTTTAAATTCATCACCAAAGTAGTGAACTACTTTCCATGACTAAACCGAACAACCCTTGAATGTCTTGCTACACTTGCTCTCTCAGCCATCTTTGCTTCCTATTTTGGAGTTAATCAAGATTTTGAAATATTAGAAAACTCTCTTCTTTGACTAAAATAATCCATAAACCGAAAGAAGGCACAGACAACCAAAGCTTTAACAGGTAACTATAATGACCCCACCGCGATACCTATATTAACAAAGAACATTACAAGTAAATGTTGTCTGCTAACCGAAGAATACGGCTTATTAAGGATGATCGTATGTGAATATATTTTTATACTAACACTAACACTCATTAATACCTTTTTACTTAATATCTAAACTGAATTTGACGTTTACAATATTAATACAAAGTAATAGACACACCGATTTCTCAAAATAAGAATAATATATCATATAAATAACAATTCCAGATCATAGCGGAATAAATCTCAACTTATATATATATATATATATACAAATTTTGAGTTTACAAAATGAAATACTAAACTCGATTGTTCTATAGTTTTACAATTCTCTAATCTCAATTTTACATCTTATAAACATATTCAAAAATTTCCTAAATAAGATAAACTAAAAAGTCCAAAATGTTTATCTCCTTGCTAGCCCAAACATCCAAAGGTCAATTTGTCATGTAACCTGGAAAGTCTCGGCCTGACCAAAGCAAAATAAACCTAGATCAAGACTATCTCTAAATAACCAATAGGGTAGGAACAAAATATAACACAGGAATAAACAACATATAAGTAAATTCAGATGTCCATGAAATAACGAGTCACATGAATTAATTTAACTTAGAGTTCGTCACAAGGCACATGGTTATACATTTAACTCACAAACACATATTAGTTACTAAACACAGAATAACAGAATTAACTTAACATCCATCAAAAAACACAAGAACATATATTTATGTCACTAACACAAGACACAAGAATATATATTTCTTTAACTAACACAAAACAAAAGAATATATATTTATTTCATGAACACAAAATAGTCATAGAATCCAAATATCCAGAATCCAAGAGATCTTAATCCAAAGCGATCGTAATGATCGTCCAAAACAATCGCAATGATCCGTAGAAAGCAAACAAAAAAATTGGTATCACCTGAACCGGTCTAATACAAAGGATCGCACTCAAACCGGGAACACAGAATCATATAATGATCTCAAGGATAGTCCATACCGATCAAGGTGATCATAGAAACCATGACTCCATGGCTCTACATTTATTTAATATTATTATATTATTATGTTTGAAAATAAATCCAGGAATAAACTTCTTAAGAATCTAGCAGCCACTTACCACACACCAAAAGAGAGTAAACTCTAAAATGCCAAATACTATCACTTTAGTAATCATTAAAACTTAACCAATACGTTCCATACTATATGGTAAAATCCAAATATTTACTAAAAGCTAGTAAATATCACTTATTATGGTTACCACTGGAAAACCTAAACTATATTCTCTTAAGGATCTAGCAACCACTTGTCGCATACCAGAAGAAAATACAACTCTATAGTGTTAATTACTTCCCTATAATGATCACATGAATTTAACACAAGCATCTCATACTACCTTATGAAATTCACGTATTCACTAATGGTTAGTAAATTCCACTTAAATGTTCTATTCAATGAGTTTATGCCATTTCGATGAAACATTATAGGAAAGAATTTAAACCAATCGATAATACTAAGTCGATTATTAGCACTCCTCGTGTTATAGAACTAGGTTCTCAAAACATTTTTCTCTCTTTGATTTTCATTGCTTAAAACACTTGTTAATTTTTGTTCACAAATCTATTTATTAATTCCAAAAACATTTATTATAAAAATGAGATTTTTTCTATATTTCCCAAAACTATATTAATGATTAAAATTCCAAGAATTGATACGTTTCACAATTTATGTTATCCTGATTCTCAAAATATATATAAACTTATTTCCACATTTCCAAATTCCACAAGCATTTTAGTGACACGTTTTATTATAGAAAACAATTTATTATTTAACAAGTTGAAATATTCATTTAAATTAGAATATTCCATTAACTCAAATTATTACAACATTTCACTTAATTTCACAAAGTTATCTCAAATTTCCATATTTTATATTATTCTCAAAATCATATTTTAAAACCATATTTAATACTCTTCCAAATCTATTTTGATATACATTTCTATTTATTTCATTTAGCTTAAATTTAGGATTAGATCTTCAGTTTCGACAACCTAAATCTCAAAATTTTACAAAACTTAAAACATGAAAGTTGTAGCACAGAGTCTAAATTTTCTAGAACTTCAAGAATTATCAAATTCTGATAAGTAACAAAAAGTTATGTCCAAAATAGTTTCACAGACTTAAATTTATTAACATTATTTTTCGTTAATAGGCCAGCGATAAGAAATGAGTTTTTTAAAGTTCAAAATTATGCAAAACACAAAACATGAAAGTTACATCACTAAGTCCATGCTTTCTAGAAGTTCAAGAATTATCGAATTTCGATAAGAAATGAGAATGTTTTTCTTAAATTACCAACAATGCTTTAGCTTAGAAAATTTGACAGGGCGGAGACTATTACTTATTTAAAAACTCGAATTCGACCCAGAAATTGTCAAAATATAAGAAAGTGATTAAAACAAAAATTCTTCCTTAGGGGATTATCTTTCTATTGCCGAAAGATTCAACACAAATGGATTCATCAATACAAAGTTATGTCCATTTTACTCTTAGGTGTTAACTCGGAAAACTTTTATATAACTGTGCTATAACATCTGTTTCAAACTAAATTTAAACCCCTTTAAATATAGTATTTCAAAATATGACCGTAAAAGAATTTGTAGCTCAATTAAAGAATTTTCTAATACAAAAAGATTGAGCAAATTAGGATCATTCTACACCAATATATCGTTGTTTTACCACAGCGATTTCTACAAATATTTTCAGCTATCGATTTGTAAATTTCACATTTTCACTAACATAATAAATCTTTCTTTTAGACCTCATATGTTATGGTTTAGTTATATGTTCATTACTAACATTCATCAAAGTCAAAATAACCACAACAACAAGTGCATAAATATTCACATCCATATATGCAAGCAATTGACTTGTATTTATACATCTAAAAATTAAAATAGAGATAATTGTGAGATTACTCACCTTTCTTCCTTAGCTTGCTACAACTATTCTTATCAATCTTGCGTTCAATTTCAGAAAAACCCTAACAATTAGTCTCAAAATAAAGGAAGAACAATAACAATCAAAACCTATTAGATACTGGAAATCAACTTATCTAAATAGTGAACTAGAGTATGGAGAACTTACTTTTAATTTTCTCTTAATTTTATAGCATTTATTATATTTTAAAACTTTGATTTTGAGAGAATGAGGTTTCACAAAACAAGAGGAAGAAGTGTTTCTGTTTACTGTAAAGAAAAAAAAGAATATGATGTTCATTATCTAAATGTAGAAGAAAGAATCCACCTTATTCTTAAGTAGGCTGAAATCATCCTTAGCCCAAACCAATTAATTAATTAGAACAATAAAACACTTACACATTTTCTCTTTTTTTTTATCTTATTAAAACACTAATAACTTATTCAATACAACATAGAAAAATTCAAGTTAATATACTAAAATTAAGTTCATCACCTAATCTTCATGAATAATTAATAAAACATAATTTTTAATAATTTACAAACCCATATTTTCCTTATTGAAAACATGGTATTTTGCATTTTTTATAATATGACAACTTAACATGTAAAGACCTACATTTTTGAACGGTTTAAATCGACGATAAAATACACACGTGAGACTCGAACCATTCAAAATGGAAAATTGTTATGGGGTAAATAAGAAAAATAAGAGAAAGAAATAAAACAAATACAGAATGTCACAGCGGAATGACAAAATATAATAATCAAATAAACAGTTCATGAAGCTGTTTTACAAATAACATTTGATTGCACATTTACATTACAGAATCGGAGTTACATTAAACATAAATAAATAACAAATGCAGTGGAATAACATGATATAGTGGTATGAATAAAATAAATATCAATAGTACAAATCTTCGTCTTCATCCTCCAGAAAACAGTCTTCGATGCAATAAAAAGCTCAGACTGACCTGGGCAAGAAAAGATAAAACATTTGAGTCAAAACTAAAAGATCTTATGTAAATTAAATCAATAGTAAATAAATATGAGTGTAACGGCGTCAAAGATGTTTACGAGGTTAGACATTTTCTATCCAGTGTTAACGTGAGTGCAATAACTTAAGAGATGTTCGGGATTTACATCTCCTAAGGATCCATTAAACTATCTACATACATAGTACTACAAGCTATTATAATAGTGTCTACAATATAGTAAAGTATAAAAATAGCGTTAAGGTCGTTACCCATATCCCCCTTAACGCATTTTATATATTCCCATAGTCTATATAGTACCGTAATTCCTCCGTAAACTGGAGTGCCCTCTCGTAAACTGGAGGGCCATCAGAGGGCACTCCATAGGTATGGTACAAACCAAACTGGTGGAAATGCATAGCAGCTACTACCATCCACCTCTGACACACTCCCATCATCAAATCATGGGGTGGCCATCAAATCAATCACAAAGTAATACTACGGTATTGAAGAAATGTGCCCGATCGGTGGTGCGGCCTCACTTGGCTTAGTTTAGCTCCTGTTTTAGTCACATCTAAGCTGACTCACGGGACTCAGGGTCTCATAAATACCTCATACAGAATCGTTCGCCAAATCATCCTACTTCATTTCTATAATCTCCACCACATATACAGTTGTTATAATATCTCGATATTTTCAACCATTCGCATCCACATATGTCGGATTTAAATTGCTCAAAATATAAGGTTGTTAATTCATGTTTGGAAAAACTCAGCATATACAGTAAATAAATAATCACAAACACAGAGTAATATGACAATAAACAGTGGAAACAAAAGAATAGTAGTTCATGAAGCTACTATATATATAACAGAGTTAAACAAGATACAACAGAAGTCTAATATACATAGAAGTCTCCATACAATAGTCAAATACAAGATTAGAATATATCACAAGAGTCGACTGAATAATTGCAAGCTGAATAGAGAGATGGATCTCCAAGCAAAGCTCAAACTCCAAAGGTGAGTCTCGAATGTTGTGGCAGTCAGCCAAACCCGAGCGTAAAGCAAAACACAAAATATTCGAGTCAGGATTAACATTCTTATATCAATAAATCCAACTCAAGTGAAATATTAACTGAAATACAAGTAACTTAAAGGATGTTTGGGATAGCCATCCTCTAAGGATCCGTTAAACTATCTACTATGTAGTAATATAAGCTATTATAATAATGTCTATAGTAAAGTAAACTATTAAAATAGTGTTAAGGCGTTACCCATTTCCCCCTTAACACATTTTATAGCGCCAATAGTCTATACAGTACCGTAATACCTCCTGATTGGGAGGCTACCAAAGGATACTTCATAGGTACGACACAAAACAAATTTGTAGTGATCTCTATAGGGTAGGTGACACGGCACAACTAGGCAATGCCAGGGTGCATATACCAATTACACTTCCGGGCTGGTGGTAACACAGATCTGCAGCAATCACCCACCTCGAGCCACACTCCCAAATCAAAGCTGCACACCAAATCAACCACAAAGTAATAGAATAGCATACGATGGAGTGTGTCCGATCGGAGGAGCTACCTCACTTGGCCCATCAATTGCTTCTGTTTTAGCCATCTTATGCTAACTTACGGGAGTTAGGTCCATGTAAATACTTCATATAGGATCGTCGCCACCATCCTACTTCATTTTGGAATCTCCACCACGTACACGGTTGTTAAAGTGGTTTTTGGAGTTGGCAGAGTATGACGACTTCTGATCCCGGTCTCTTTAACAACCAACGTTATTATAACGCCATGGTCATTACAAAATAATTTATACTTCAAAACCAAAATATTATATCCATTTCAAAACTATATAAATACAATATCATTTCTATTTCAAAACCATATCAATACGGTATCATTGCCATTTCAAAACCAAATACGATATCATTTCCAAAATCATAGCGCTTTAAAGTTATAACATTTTCGAAATTATAAAGCTTCTAAAACTATAACATTTTAGAAATCATAACTTTGAAATCATAATACTTTGGAAGTATAATACTTTGGAAATCATAATTTAGAAATCATAATACTTTGGAAATCATAACACTTTGAAATCGTAACACTTTCCTTAAAACAGTTTAGATATTAATAATAATATATATATAGTAAAATAGTTTATAAAATAAAATAGTTTATTTAAAATAGCTATAAGTTAAAATAGTTTGTATTAAAATAGTTTATATTAAAAAATGATTTATATTAAAATAGTTTATATTAAAATAATTTATAAAGTAAAATATAAAATAGTTTTAAATATAATTTAAAATACTTTATATAATAAAATAGTTTCCTTAAATTTCACAAATCGATTAAAATCAACTCGGATTCCAAATTTCCAATTTAATTAAACCTCGATTCATCAATTTCAATTCAATATAGTTTCTAAATAGACCATTTCAAATTATATCAATTTCAAATATAGATCTGAACCACAAAATAAACCATTTCAATTTTAATATATTTCATAGATTTAAATATTCAACATTTCAAAATAAATTTGACGATTTCATATATATATATATCAAATTCACTTTACTATTACTTATTTTGAAATATTTACTTAATCATTCAAATAACGTTTAAATAAAACTTCATATTTCAAATTTAAATAATACTAAACATACCATTCCAATTTATGTAAATTTGAAATATTCATTGGAATCACTTTTAATCAAAATCAAGTTATAAAATAATATCTTTAAAATTCCAAATTTAATAAATTTCAAATCAAACTTATTTGATTATTTGATTGTAATTCTTAAATAAATTCAAATTCAAACCAATTTCTATTTCTCTTTCTAACTTGAATTTTATTAAATCATTATAAACTCTATAATTGAAAATATAAATTTTAAATAAATACTTAAAAATATTATATATTAAATTAAAATAACTTTAATAAATCAAATCTAATTATTAAAATTATTTTATATATTTTAAAATGGTAAATTTGTAAGTAAAATCTTAAAATTTATAATTCCAAAACTAACTTATAAATTTAAAATTTTTAAACATATAATTTTAAAAATAAAAATTTAAAACCTTTATAAAGAAACATATATATATAAATCAATATTTATTGAAACCAAAATATTCATTTCAAAACCTTGGAAATAATTTCAATATATATATATATATATATATTGATCAACGATGTCTGTATATAATTTTCTATCCTATGGTCAACTGATACAGATATTTATCATTTCAATCCGCAATTTAAATATATACGGGTATATGTCATTTCAACCCGATATTCCAAATTCAATTCAATGAAAATCGCTTGGGTTTATCATTTCAACCCATAATAACTTTCTCCTATTCTACAGTCATTTGGGTATGTATCATTTCAACCCATAGGGAATTTTAAACTAACAGGGAACTTGTAGAGTGATAATAGATATAATAATAATATAACAAGCATATATCATCAATATAAATAACCAATAATGGTGTTAGATGTCACAAGTGAATAGATACAAATAATAGCATAAATATAGCAATGTAAATAACTAACAGCAGCATATTTCAATTGTTGTTTCAATTGATATCAAATTTAATAAGTATAATAACGTTAATCGTGAGTGATTGCTCACCTTTCGAGGATAGAGATGGACGAGAATGAAATGAGTTACGAATCCAAAGCAAAGCTAGATTGAATGAAAATTTGACGAGCAAAGCTGATAGCTCAGAATTGGTGAAATCAAATCAAACTGGATTGATGAAGATCAATGGTATAAGTGAGCTTATATATATATATATATATATATATATATAAAATCGGATTCTAAATTCAAGCATATATTGAATCAAATATACATGCATTTCAAAATCGATTTTTAAACTAAAACTCAAATATTAAAGTCAAAAATATATAAAATAATAAATTTTTGAATCAATACATTTAAAACTTAACATATATATATATATATATTTATACAAATTATACACAGTAACTTTATACATATATATATTGTAGGATCTAGATTAACCCTAGAGGGGGGGTGAATAGGGTTATAGCAAATTTTCTCGATTTAAACACAGAAACAAACTGCAGAAATAAATATGCTGAAAAGTAAATCACACGCAAAATTTACCCAGCTTCGGCAACCCCTGCCTACTGCTGCATTCCCAGATTTCTATTAGAATTAAACAGTATCCCGCTTACAAACACTCTACTAGACTCGCAGACCTTTTGCTCCCGCTCACAAACACTCTCATAGACTCGCACACCCTGCTCCGCCTATAGAGGTTCGCTTACTCGCAAACTCTGCTCCCGCCTATAGAGCTTTGCAAACTCGCACACCCTGCTCACTGAACTAATTCTAACTAGACAATCTGACACTACCTACTCCCTAGGTGGTGATTTACCAAGTTTTGATTTGAAAAATAAAAACAACAATTAAAAGACAAATAACACTTAAACCCTAATTTAAAAATTAAACTTAAGCCTTTAATAGTAAAACAAGGCCGGCCCTATTTTCTTATCCTTTTTATTTTAGCCAGGTTCTTCTTGCTCGCTCCTCTTTGAGATGGCGGCTTTCTTCTCTGCAACTAAATTAGGGCTTCGGCTCTTTTGCTCCTTGCTTCCAAAATTAGGGTTGTGAAATAAGCAGCCGATAGTTGCTCGATCGTATGATTGATTTGGCTCCTCTCTATGTCGATCGATTATTTCTCTGAGTTGCTCACTGCTGCTTGATCGAGTTCGACGTTTGCGATTTCGTTATGCAATTTATCCTTTTGCTTTACTGGGTTGATGCTTGAACTCGATGCATAAATTCGCCGATGATGAATGGTTTATATATAGGTCGTATTCCTATATTTGCGTTCGTATATAATTGTTTGAATTCGTCAATTCTGTGCTTTGGCCATTCGATTATCGTGTGGATGATGGTGATTTTCTCTGACTTGTTCATAATCGTATATTTCTGATGTTTGATACCCACGGTTTTGAATTGCGGCTTTGAATTGCCGTGCTCATCACGGTGTTGATTTTTGACTTTGTCAATACTGCATACGCACTTGAATTTTTATCACTTCACTTCTGCATATTTTCACGACTTCGATGTTTAACCTAGTCAAATCCTTGATTACCCGTGACTTTGCTTGCGATTAACTCCTTGGCTGCCACAGTTGTTTTCATTCGACTTTGGTTGTAATTGCATACGCACTTGATTTTACTTTCAGTATACATTCATGAATTCTCTTGTTGACTTCCTGTAGTTGCATTCATTGGTCATTCTGGCCTTGAACCTGTTGCATACATGACTGCTGTAAGTTTGCATATTTGTAAGTTGTTCAGTGCACTTTTGTTTGCTGTCATATTCTTGTGCTCGAGCCTTTTTTTTTTTGCACACTGATGCACTGACTTGTTTGTGTGTCTGGTCATTGCTTGCAGTACTTGAATTGAATGCTACCTGTACTTGTAGTTGTTCAACCTGGTTTGCCTAGATTGTTATTGAGTTGATGTACTTGGATATTTGCAGTTGGTATTTGAATTTCAGTTTTGTTCACTGGTATTGATACTTGCAGTTGTATCGCTTGATATTCATTCCTGTAGTTTGCATTCATGTACTTGCTGTCGTAGATGTTGAACTGCATCACCACTGTTCTTTGCATTTGTACATATGAATGTGCTCACTGTTGTTTGTACCTGTGCATATATGTTTACTGTTCGAGTTCATTCTTCAGTAGATTCACTGATGCATTGCCTTTGTGGTCTTCACTGTGTTCATGCACTTTGGCTTCTCTTTGGTCATGGCTGATCTGTTGTTCAGTTTGCATCATGCTTTTGTGCCTTTTGATTTTTGGTCGACCCTATGAATTATGTATCTTGACCATTTCATTTAATTTATCACTTGTGTTGAATCCAGCTTGAGGCTCGGGTTTGACCTTGTGCTGAAGTCAAGATTTTATTTTTATTGCACCTGAGTTGAACCCGGCTTTTCATTTGGGTTTGACCTGTGCTCACCTGTCCCTGTAAATCAATCAAGTGTATATCGGTGTGCACGGCCTTGTGGCATGTACAGTGATACACTGTGCATGTCACATTGTTCGTGTGTGATGAATTCAAATGTGAATGATGACGAACAACCCAAATAACTGAGGCAAATTATATTTTCAAAAGTCATGTTTCATTTTATATTGCAAAAATATTTATTTTTCAATTTTACTGCGTTAGTGAATACTTTTGCAGATTTCTCAGATGTTGGATTCAAACTGGAATGCAGTTGAAGATAGAAATATGAGTGTGAGTGATATGTAGTGAGGTTCTGAATGTAAATCGAATTTGTATAGTTATAGTGAGAGCTTGAAATTGTACTGTTCAAAATTGTAATAAATATTTGTTTGAATAAAATATTCGTTTGAATTCAAAATCTGTGTTATTTATTTTATTCAGCAAATATTTATTTAAACTGTGAAAAATAAAATAGTATATTAACAAATACGTTTAAATGAATGTATATATGTTTATTATCATCAAACAAAAATCATATAAGCGCATATTCAACAATCTCCCCCTTTTGATGATAACAAACATATATTTAAGATTTTGAATATGTTAAATGTATTTGATCATTCAATTTGCTTCCTCTATTTGAATGCTCCCTCTCTACACAATACTCCCCCTACATATATGCATACAAATAAAAATATGTAAATGAGCCTATATACAAATGGAAAATTATTTGACCTTTGCTTGATTCTATTTGACAAAATCTTAACTTCTCTCTCCCCCTTTTGTTATCAGCAAAAGAATAATAGTGTTATAAAAATAGGGATGAAGTGACAGACATGAACCAAACATTTAACTCAATTGAATATAAATATCAAATTTCAATAAAACTCAAACAAAAATCATAATTACCCTTGTCAGGCGCATATTCCACTTTCAGAAGTGATGGGGATAAAATCATCAAAAATCATACAGTTCTCTCTATTTGTGGAATATTTATTTCAGGAAATTTGAATATCTACTAACCATGCATAACCGTTAGGACTTTTAAATGAGATTAGTAGTATTCACAATTTCTATTTAAAAATAATTCAAGTATCTTCTATCCACGCATGACCGTGAGGACTTTTAAATGGGATTAGAATCAACTTGTCTATTTAATCAATTAATTTTGATATGCGTTCCATACATGCATAACCGTAAGGACTTTTAAATGAGCATGGAAGCACATAATCAAAAATCCAAGTAATTCACCCATTCATAACCGTGAGGACTTTTAAATGAGAGTGAATACTTTGAATATTTATTTTTATTGAAGAATATAATAAATTGAAGCACAAATAATTTCCTTTATAATAATAAATTGAAGAACGAATAATTTCCTTTGTAAACTACCACAAATTCACATACTATATATGATTTTGATGAGTGATGGTCAATAGAAAGATGATAGAAATAGAAATGATCATGGAATTTTTACCCAAACAAAAAGTTTTTATAACTCTTGTTATGAAATTCTAAAGAAATTTTTCTAAATATACTGTCTTGAGTAATGTATGACAAATATCGACACTCATCACTTTTTCAATCTCTATTTATCTTTTCGATAATCAGCAGGGAGTCGGATTAGTCAAAATTTGTCATTTAAAATCAAATAAGAATGACTAATCTGAAAATATGGTCAACAATGATTTTCTCGTAGGGGTTATATGAGAAAAATTCTGCTATTTGAAAAATTATTTCAAGTGAAAAATATGCAGATATTTTCTTTGAAAAATGATGCAGCAAATTAATGTTTCAAAGATTAATCACGTTCCATTAGTAATTTTTCTATCAACTATATTACCAGTGTAATCTGCATCTGAATTTAAATTTCACTCAATATTCACTCGTTGGATGTCAAAGACCAGATTTGTGAAATTTCAACAAACTATCTCAGAATGAAATTTGAAATGAAGCCATGTTAACACTCAAACAAATATCATAGTGTTAATCTTAGAAACCGTAGGATAAACAGTTATATTCATGAGTAATCAACAGTCAATCAACATCATAAAAAACAATTTCTTGAAGTTTCAACAATTTCTTAAAATCCTTTTTAACAGCTTTCACATGAAATTTGAAATCGTGCAAATTTACAAGCAGTGACCAAAATGCAAAACAAATATATCTACGTGTAGCATGAGTAATCAAAATACCATCATTTGACCGAACAAATTTATATGGATTAGTTCAAAGTTGAAAATCTGATTGGTCATCATTTAAGCACAAATCAAGGTCATAAATAAGAACAAGTCAAAAGAAATCATATCAATTAAGAATAAGTCAGAATTAAAGACATCATTCATTTCATCATCACATTACTGGCTAATTTAATTTAGACTACGGTGCAGATTATCACATTTAATATATCGTTTAAAACAAATTTACCTGTTTTACCTTTACAATAATTTTTCGTTGTTGTCCATTGTGATTCTGTCACCTTTATACTAGGCTAAGGAACTTTGCTTTGTCGCCCGTTGTGTTTCTGAAACAGCCAAAATCCAGAGAACACTGTTGTTGTTCCTTAGCCTGCCACCACACCTACACGATGAAAGATTTTTGTGACCTATTTGTTTTTATAGGTCCATGGTTGTTAGTGGCAGAATATGAAAAATATGTTTGTGGAGACCCAAAACTATTTATATATGTTCCTTTTGGCACCCAAATTTGTTTGACTTTAAATGATTTTATATTTTTGCCTTTTGGAACCCAAATTGGTATAATTTTCACGTGTTTGGGTCTATACCAACAATTATTTTGATTGTGTCCAAATTTTCTACAAATTGTGCACATTAAATTGACTTGATTAAATTTTGTGTTCTTGTTCCTATGACTACAGTTATCAACACGATGTCCAATTATTTCAGATCGAGCAAAGACACTCTTACTTATTGCATTATCCTCAACTTGTGTTTTCCCAAAACCTAGTCCTTTTCTGTTGTTAGCAAAAATTTGATTTCCCAATAGCATGTTAAATGATTTTTCTCCTCTTGAAAAGTTGTTCAGAGATTTCTCAAGATTTTGGACTTTGGTTTTAAGTGATGTGTTTTCAGTTACAAGTGAGGTGCATCGATTTATAAAATCCTTTTTCCTAGTGTCGATGGTTTCCTTAGATTCAAGTTTTCTTTTTCAAGATTCTCAAAGTTTTTTCGAAGTTTTGATAATTCTGAATCTAAAATCTTACAATTTTTACAGTCTAGGTTTTGAATGTTTTTAAGTTCAGTTTCTAACCTAAAATTTTCATGGGCGAGTTTCCTCCTTTCAGATTTCAGTTTTTCAATTTTTGATTCAAGACTATCAATTGTTTTAGTAAGATCTAAGGACATAAAAACAAGATCTCTATAGGAATACTCACCTGCCTCACTAGATTCCTCGGAGCTTGCTTCTGATTCTGATTTTGCCATACAACACAAGTTAGCATCCTCTGAGCTGCTATCCAAAACTTCCTCTCCTTCTTCATCATCCCAAGTCGCTGCAAACGCCTTCTTCTTTCCTTTGTTGTTTTTGAGAAGTGGGCATTTTTGTATGAAGTGTCCGGGCTTCTTGCAGTTAAAGCACGTCGGTTCATTATCGGAATGGTCAGAATCTTTTGGCCTACTACGACTTGTTTTCTTCTTGCGTGGCTTGAATCTAGACCATTTTCTAAGATTATTGACAGCCATTGCAAGCTCTTCAATCAGATCTTCTTCATCTTCATCGCTTTCTTCTTTGCTCTTTAAGGCAATCGTCTTCTTCTTTGGTTTGGAGTTGTTGCGTTCTTCCTTTGCTTTTAGCTCAAGCTCATATGTCATCAAGTTGCCAATCAACTCCTCCATGCTTAGCTTACTCAGACCTTTCGATTCTTGTATTGCCGTGACTTTTGCCTCAAAGTTCATTGGTAAAACTCGTAGCACCTTCCTCACAAGCTCTACCTCAGTGAATACTTTCCCAAGCGCTCTAGCGTTGTATATCAAGGTTGAAAAGCGTCCAAACATGTCCTTTATGCTCTCGCCTTTGTCCATCACAAAATTTTCGTATTCATTGCTGAATAGGGATAGACGAGACTCCTTGACTTGAGAAGTTCCTTCGTGTGTCACCTCCAAAGTGTGCCAAATTTCCTGTGTAAGTTGTTCAGTGCACTTTTGTTTGCTGTCATATTCTTGTGCTCGAGCCTTTTTTTTTGCACACTGATGCACTGACTTGTTTGTGTGTCTGGTCATTACTTGCAGTACTTGAATTGAATGCTACCTGTACTTGTAGTTGTTCAACCTGGTTTGCCTAGATTGTTATTGAGTTGATGTACTTGGATATTTGCAGTTGGTATTTGAATTTCAGTTTTGTTCACTGGTCTTGGTACTTGCAGTTGTATCGCTTGATATTCATTCCTGTAGTTTGCATTCATGTACTTGCTGTCGTAGATGTTGCACTGCATCACCACTGTTCTTTGCATTTGTACATATGAATGTGCTCACTGTTGTTTGTACCTATGCATATATGTTTACTGTTCGAGTTCATTCTTCAGTTGATTCACTGATGCATTGCCTTTGTGGTCTTCACTGTGTTCATGCACTTTGGCTTCTCTTTGGTCATGGATGATCTGTTGTTCAGTTTGCATCATGCTTTTGTGCCTTTGGATTTTTGGTCGACCCTATGAATTATGTATCTTGACCATTTCATTTGATTTATCACCTGTGTTGAATCCAGCTTGAGGCTCGGGTTTGACCTTGTGCTGAAGTCGAGATTTTATTTTTATTGCACCTGAGTTGAACCCGGCTTTTCATTTGGGTTTGACCTGTGCTCACCTATCCCTGTAAATCAATCAAGTGTATATCGGTGTGCACGGCCTTGTGGCATGTACAGTGATACATTGTGCATGTCACATTGTTCGTGTGTGATGAATTCAAATGTGAATGATGACGAACAACCCAAATAACTGAGGCAAATTATATTTTCAAAAGTCATGTTTCATTTTGTATTGCAAAAATATTTATTTTTGAATTTTACTGCGTTAGTGAATATTTTTGAAGATTTCTTAGATGCTGGATTCAAACTGGAATGCAGTTGAAGATAGAAATATGAGTGTGAGTGATATGTAGTGAGGTTCTGAATGTAAATTGAATTTGTATAGTTATAGTGAGAGCTTGAAATTGTACTATTCAAAATTGTAATAAATATTTGTCTGAATAAAATATTCGTTTGAATTCAAAATCTGTGTTATTTATTTTATTCAGCAAATATTTATTTAAACTATGAAAAATAAAATAGTATATTAATAAATACATTTAAATGAATGTATATATGTTTATTATCATCAAACAAAAATCATATAAGCGCATATTCAACATATATATATATACACACACACGCCAGACAATACATACAATAAATATAATATTCATGTTGTACATCTTCCAACCCATATTATTAAACACATAAAAATCAAACTTATAAAATGTCGAACAAAAATTCCATAATTATATACCACTTACATTATCTCAATACATATGAACTATTATTTATATACAAGATAATACAGACATAGCTACATATATATATATATATCTACTGTTATAGAAATTACCTATTCTCATATATATATATATATATCTTACATGACTAGTCGCTATATTATATATATTTTAAAACATATAAGCTTATACACACACACATATATATATATAAATCTTATATATACCTTTACATAAACAAGCTGACCGGCTGTATATAATAAAATCCAACATTTACTTTTTATAACAAACGCTTTTTTTAATACAATATATCATGCTGCATACATAAATATCAACTATCAACAAGCTAATATATATGTATATAATACATGTAAAATTATACTGGAGTAGTTATAAAATAAATTATACAACTTATACATATATAAACTAATCTATAACATCATACCATAAACAACAATATATATATATATATATATATATATATATATATATATATATAACAGGTTTATGACATACAATAGACATGTGGTTTACACAATATACAAATATATATATATATATATATGGAAACATAATATATATCATATACATTATAACCTCGAGACTAGAATATAAAATACACGTATAAATTTTTATATATAAGTGGTCATATTATAGCTTAGGCTTATATAACCAACAAATAGATTATACACATCTATAATCTAAATAATATATATATATATATACACACTGTATAATATGTATAGACAACAAGTCATAAAAATCATTACAGAAAAGAAACCTTTATAATATATAACTGTATAAACTGTAGCTTTTATTACTAATAGCTATATATACACTAACATATCTATACTACTAATAAAGAAAATTCATTAAACTAATTTACTTGGTGTCCTTTTGAAATTCCAAAAATGCCCTTACTTTCCATCTACATATTTGCGCTCAAACAAAATATCAGCGTATACAATAACACAAACAGACCGTGTACGAAGCAGGGGCCCATATTAGTATTAACTGTTAAAATTTATGTACATAATACCTTCCAAAGAAGAGGCGAAGAAGACAGTTGCGGAGAGATGTGGAGGAAGGAAGAGAGGCCGAAGATGCTTGCGTGGTAGAGGCCAAGCGGCGAAGGAAAGGCTACTCATGGTGGAGTTATGGTGTAGTCGGAGACACTTAGTGGCGAGACAAGCTTGGTGGAGGGGAGTTGCGTGGAAAGCAAAGGTGGAGCGTGGTCGGCCGATAGGCGCAGGCGGTTATTGGTGGCTTCGGCATTGGAAAAAAAGGGACCAGAGTCGGTTGGAGAGCATGAGAAGGTAATGAATATATCAATTTTATATTCATGGTGGAGGAGGTATACGAGAGTGATAGGTAAAATTGGGTTATATAAGTTATTTTCTTTCAAAACCAAATTACAGGGAGAACTAAAAATAAAGGGAAGCGTCAGAAATAAAGTGACCTAACGAATATATAAATGGATGAAACAAGTTACGAGATGGAATAGCAATTAAAATTTGAATGGTAGGAATAGTAAGAGTTTACAGCTGATGACTATCTGTATTACGTGGTGGAAAATGAATAGACAAAGGAAGCCAAAAGGTTTGAATGCCGAACCGGCGCACCTAAACATTACACAGACTTTGCCACGTGCCGGATTTTGAAAAATAGAATTGAATATACCGTAGAGATAAGCACGACGAGACGATCAAAGTGGTATACAGTTATCAGTGGTACGATCATCCTACCAAAAGTCGATAATCAGTACTAGAAATGTTGCTAAAACGCCGAAAATAAGACAAAACAGAGCAATATAAGTCAAAATTTGAAGAAACGAAATATGACGTCTCACTCAAAAGATGATTTACAAATTTATTATATAAAAATATTCAGGTATGGAAAACATTTTATTATCGTCAAATTTAACTGATTTAAATTGAAATAAAATTACACAAGAAAATAAAGTTTTATATTATCTGATGAAAATTTACCATTTGCTGTGTTTAATTAGACGTATTCCAAATATCAATTTTTATTTCAAAGTCCAAATATTTAATATTTCACAAAAATTCAATTAATTACGTTATTAAAACCATAAAAATTTATGTGTCGTTGCACTCTCCCCCACTCAAAACTTTTCATCCCTGAAATGGAATGAGGTAGGAGAATAGAAACAACCAGAAAGAAAATAGATTGAAATACAAATAAAATAATTAATTCATAACCAATTAAATTTCAATTTAAATTAATATTCAAAAATTAATTTTTTTTATTTCAAGGTGTTTGCACAAAAAATGAGCAAACACCTCTAAGTCGTATGATTTAGTTGATTGCATGTGGTTAAAAAAATGGGCAAACACCTCTAAGTCGTATGATTTAGTTATTATATGTGGTTCTTAGCGATTTGGGTGATTTATGCGAATATATAAAATAGATGGACTAAACTGTAAAAGACACACAGATTTATAGTGGTTCGGCCAGAATGTGCCTACGTCCACTTTATATGTTATTCTCCTTTTTCTATCCAGATTACAAGTACAAAGCTTTGATTACAAGTAACTGAAAGTTGTTTGAAAGTTCTATCCGTGCTTGAGCTCTCAAACTTGTCTGCCATTGTTGTACCCCTGCCCCTCTATTTATAGAGTGAGGCTGGGGGTAGGGGTCTTGGATGTATATAGCTGCTAGTGGGCCTGGGCTGATGCAATCTGGCCTGGCAAAGTTGGTTCGGTATCCCTGGGTCCGGCGATGGTTCTGGTTTGATTGCATGTTGGTCCGGTATCACCTTCTTTACTCTGGTTTGGTAGTATGTTTGAGATGTGTTGGTTCGGTGATGGGGATGTAGCTTGGTCTGGTGGTGGTTGATTCGGTGGTGGTCAATTGGGGTTTGGTTCGGTGATGGAGGAGAGGCTTTGGTTCGGTAGGTGTTGGAGAGGCTTTGGTTCGGCAGTGAAGTGGAGAGGTTTGGTTCGGCAGTGAAGTGGAGAGGTTTGGTTCGGTGGTACCCTCCTTGTAATGTTTCGGTGGAAACACCCCTAACACTTGCCCCCCAAAGTGGGGCATATGCCTGCATATGTCGCGCTTTGTTCTATCTTGGGTGTTTTCATCCGGTCCTATGTGCCGAACCATCCGGTCCGGTCATCTTGCGTTTGCCTATAAGTAGGGGTGTTATGCCTTCGTTATTCCCTACCAAGATTGATAGTCGAATCAGATTCTCTTCTGCCGAATCGAACTCACTGCCGAACCACATTAGATTGCCGAATCAGGTGATTTAGCCTCCTTTCGCCGAACGGCTTTTATATTTTGGACTACCGAATGAAACGAGTGCCGAATGAACTGAAATACTTGTCTTGCCGAATGAACCCGGGGGTTTGTGTGCCGAATGCACCTTCGTGCCTTAAACTACCGGATGAGTTTGAGAAGTACGAGGCCGAATGGGCTTTTAGTCCCAAACTACTGATCGGTCTTTTATGTTTTGAATTGCGAATGAGATTCCAGGCTGCATGTACTTGTTTGTTTATGTTTCCATACTCCTTGTTCTAACAATATGTTTTTCCGGTGTTGCATATAAATGTCTCATAAAGTGGAAAATCGATCAGATAAAAAGAAATCCATGGACAGAAGGGAGTCCCCCGTCGTGCCCCCAGTTCAGCCATGACAGGGATCCACCCCGAGATCACTAGTAGATGGATATGACCCTCAGGAGCTCTTGAACTCTCCTCCTGACTGCTTTCCTAGCTCCCTCAAAGAGGAGCAGCTTGATGTTATTTCTCGCTCTTTTGGGATTGATAGAGCGTGTATGCTGTTGCCGGGGGAAGGAGTGATGCCGTACAACCCTCCTGAAGGATATTTTGCTTATGTAGGTACCATTGCATATGCGGGGCCATTCCCCCGATCTATGCTTGGATAGTCAGCTTTGTTACCCATTTGAAGGTGGCCCCTTTCCAGTTTCAGCCCAATTCTTATGCTATCTTGGTCAGTCTATTCATCATTTTCGAGAGAAAATATGGGCGCCCCTCTTCCAACCGGGAGATCCGGTATTTATACAACTTGAGAGGCTACAAGAAGGGGTCTCCATACATTAGCTTGGAATCGGCCGTGTCCTTCAAGCCGGTCCTGGACTTATATTCGAAGTTCAGCATGTTCAAGAAAGAATGGTTTTTCGTCAAGGATGACTATGTTTCTATCCGTCGCTTCACCTCCGGCTGTAAGTCGAAGCTTATTTATAATTTCCGTTCTGACTGCAATGCTTCTCCTTATGTGTTTTCATTTCTTGCTAGCGACAGGTGGCTTTGCGGTCGTAGAGAACGATCACCTGGTTCAGATGGATGCGGAAATAGAAGCCATTTCGGGAAGGAATAGGTCAGCTTCTTACCTGATCAGGAATGCTACTCTTCTGCAGCACAACTTGATTCTACCACGTCAGTCTTTGGTCAAGCAGAGAGGCACAACCGAGGAAAGGGCTGTCAAATCCAAAGGATGGGCCACGTCAAAGAGCAGCAAGAGGAAACCCTTCTCGATACCTCCATTCGTCGGGAGGAAAAAGCTCAAGAAATCCGATGGACCCTCCCCTAGCACATGTCCAGATGTTCCGGAGGAGGAAAATGTAGAGGAGGAAAGAGACGAGGAGGAGAGAAGAGGTGACGGAGAAGGTGATGGTGGCGAAGGACAGAGCGGTGACGGCGCCGGGGCTTTGTCTTCTGGGCAAGTGGGGGAGATGCAAGAGTGGACAGATGATGCTTTCCGCCAGGCTTTTGAGGGGTTGGTGGAAGGATCGGCCTTGGTGGAGAAGCCGAAGAAAACTGATAAGGCCGGGACTGGTGCCGGTCCATCTTCTGAGAGCATTTCAGCTAGGGCAACTCCGGTGGTTCAAGGTGAATTTCTGACTCTTCTTCTAACTTCACATGTTTCTTGGATTATAGTCCCATGCCTGCTTGTAACACTTGGTTTTTACTCCAGAAGCGGGTAGGGTGGCCAAGACATTAGACATTCGACACCGTCTCGAACAATTCAAACTCCTCAAAGTTTCTGCTAAGCCAAAGCCTCCGACCAACCGTTCCGGGGACGTAGTCGGCTACCGTCCTCTTCTCGGAGTTATTGAAGAGGATATTCAAAAGAAAAGGAGGAGGCGCTCCATATTCGAACCTTCACCTGGACCTCAGCCCCCAACCCAGCCTATTCATGATATCACGGGGGAGGATACTGAGTTCATACCCTCTCCGCATCCATCAGAGAATCCTACCGTTACTCACATTGATCGTCCCCGCTTAGCTCGTAAGCCATTTGCGGGTCATCCAGATTTGGATCCAGGTTCTCATGATATTTCTTTTGACGAGGTTACTGGTGAGAACCTTCTCCCCCGCAATCCTATGGTAAGGGTGCTTGATGAGGCCAAGTCCCTAGACCTTGATTTGCTTACTACGCGGATTATAACTATGGGGGATGAAGCCAAGGCAAATATAGACCGAGTTGCTGAGGAGACTAAGAAGTTGATGGGGCATCACGCCCGACTGGTCAAGACTGGGGAGGAAATTGGGAGTGCCAACATAAGATTATGGCTAGTGGTTGCCGACCAGGCCAAGCAACTCGCCGATCAGGCCATCCAGATCTCTCAGCACGAGGCTGCCTCCAGACGGCTAAAGAAAACTATGGAAGAGGCTAGCAGGGCCGAGCTGCGGAAAATGGAGGCTACCTGCAAGGAACAGATCGATATGGCCATTGCAACGGTGGATGAGGTTCGGAAGGCGGATCTCGAGCGGGTAGAGGAGTTATCTGGGAAGCTTCAAGCCGCAGAGCTTGCTCAAGCCAAGCTGAAGGAGGAGATGGAGGCGATGAGGAAATCCCTTCAAGATGACCGCTCGAGATACCGATCGAAAAGAGATGCTGCCGTTGCAAGGCTGTCGGTTTCCGAGGTCCAGATGAGGGAATTTGAGGAGAATGAGGGGATGTTGGATAAGATGCTTCAGGACATGTACTTCCGTACTTGAAAGTAGGGCAACTTATCCTGGATGGATGATTATCCCCGGGTCATGGCCAGGATTTATCTCCGGGCTCTGGAGGAGGCTAAGGCTGATGCGGACAAGGAGGGTGGTGTGGCTTTCAGAATGGATGTGGTTACGGCCCAGTTTACTGAGGAGGAGAAAATGGCGGTGAAGGAGGGCATGCGGCTGCTTACCGCTGAGGAAGTAGGTGTGCAGCTAGAGGATGATGACCAGGGAGCAGGTGCTGGTAAGTCTTCCCTTTTAGTCTTTTCCTGACTTGATTGCTTATCGTTTATCTGATGGATTCTTCTCCTGAATTGGACAGGTGGGACTTCTGGTCAACATGATGGGAGTTCTGATCCTGCGGTTAAGTAGATCTTGGAGGGCCATCAGGATAGAGGCGGAGTCCCGATGCAGCTGACTATTATTTTTTTTGGCCTACTTCACATTCCTGTATATACTAGTCCCAAAACATTAATGTACTTTTGGGCTGTAATTATGTCATTTGTAGTGAACGACTTTATTTTTAACATGTAATTTTATAACATAAGATGATTCTGTCATATTTAAATGCTGTCGTTATTTTGATGTGTTGCATAAGAAATATAGCAGTGCATGTGCTAGTGAGTCAATTGTGTTTTAATGCCACGCTCTTGTTTAGAACATAATTCCATATCTTGCAATGTTAATGTGATGAATAAATTAAGGCTACGTATTTGTATACAAGAGAAGAAAGTACCGCCCTTCATGTTTTAGTTGTAGACGGTAGCTTTGAATGCCTTGTGTAACCGAATATGGAACGCAGCTGAGTGACCCGCCATTCAGTTGTGAGTTCTTATTCCCATTAGTGAGTGTCTCGTATTTTGTGTCCTGTACTTTAGGGATCGTTATAGAGGATAGGAGGAGAGTTTTTATAAATAAAATAGAAATATAAGAAATAGTAAAACTTCCAATCACGGAAGGCCTTCAATGTGCTTAAGTTCGTGGCAAATTGGTTTTGTAGTCACTTTCCCTAGCTGTGGGTCTTGGAGACATTTGTCACCCATCTTACGCCTCCGCGGGGAGTTTTCTTTTTTTACCACAGCCGCACTTAAGACACATCAGAGCCGAGATCGCGCACGGTAACTACCCGGGCCATTATGGCCCGTAATCGTGGGTATTATTCGATTTACCGTGGCCGGCTAGCACGGGTGCCGATCGTCAACTGTGAACTGCCCCTGGCTGGCCACACCTTATGTTGGGGCTTATAATCGGTTCACAGTTGCCGGCGAGCCGAACGCCGTAATGAGCTGCCTAGGCTATTTTTGGCCTCCTCGGTGGCTTATAATCGACTCATTACAGTTGGCTTTGAGGGCCGTCGCGAGCAATGAGTTAACCCGCAGCAGAGGGATGCTGGAGCAAAAGTGTCTCATTGGCGAGTGCATAGATTCGTATAGTACCTGTTAGGCCTTGTCCAGGTGAGGTTGCGCCGTGAAGTGTCTAGAATGGAAATGCCATTACACAGGATTTTGTTCAACAGAAAAGGATAAAGCTTAACAAGCAGCCAAGATATAAAGGAACAAGTTAAAAAGAGACAAGCTTTTTAATGTGGTTCGGCACGAAAATGCCTACATCCACTGATTCTCTTTGTTAATTCACTTCATATGGGCAGTACAAGTTAAGAAAAGTATGGACGAAGGTGTTGGATGTTCCATGCCCTCTGAAACACCTTTCCGTCCACTGTTGACAAAATATAAACTCCGTTGTGGAGATCTTTATGAATTACATAGGGTCCGTCCCAGATTGGATCTAGCGCTCCGGGGTGCGGGAAGATCCGCTTGAGGACAAGATCTCCTTCTTGTAAGCTGCGGTGCTTGACTTTGGAGTTGTATTGCGCTGCCACCTTTTGCTTGTGAGCTGCCGCTTTGAGTGTTGCATCGTTTCTTCTCTCTTCAATTAGATCCAAAGACACGTGGAGGATGTTTTCCTTCTTTTTGGCAAAGCCGTGATACCAAAAGATCGATCAAAAATGAAAGATAGTTCGTCTCAAAGACTGGTTATACACTACTTCACTATGGATATCGATGAATTTTGTCCGAGCCCGGATCAGGCTACAATTGATAGGACATGGCTAGAAAAGCCACGAGAGCCCACGTTTCAAGTTTCAAGTCAATCCGAGTTCGTATGCTCAAGTTATGACGGATTCAGTTTGAGAGAGATAGCCCTTGTTCAGGTTCGAATCCATAGGATACCCTAGTTCGAATCCATGGCCAGAAATCATGTTCGCATCCATCGGTTCGGCTCCATGTCCTTCGAATCCATCAGGTGGCCAGGCTTCGTATCCATCCCATTACCTTCTTTCGAATCCATCGGCCTCCCCTTACTTCGAATCCATGGGATCACCCCACTTCGTATCCATCACCCGAAGCAACATGTACGAGTCCATCAAGTCACCTCTCCTTCGAATCCGTCAGGTGGCCAGGCTTCGTATCCATCCCATTACCTTCCTTCGAATCCATCGTTGTAACACATGATGGAATCCATCATGTCCCCCCTGCTTCGAATCCATAGATGTTGCTGACCTTCGAATCCATGAAGACACCTCTCTTCGAATCCAACCAGTGTTGTCGTTTCGTATCGATTAGCTGAAGTGGGATATGATCGATACGAACGAGTCTCAGTTCGAATCCATGCATAAGTAAAGCCTTCGAATCGATTAAGTCAAAGCGGAAAAATTCAAGCGACGAATCCATCAACTCGGCGAAAAATGTGGATCGACTCGAAGAATGCGCGCCACGTCAACCTACTAGAGCGTGCTTGGATCGATTCGAATCAATCGATTCGAATTGATCGATTCGAACGGAGCGAAAAGTCCAGGAAACGCTGATTCGAATCGATGATATCTCGTGATCTACAAGTCCAAATGCCATGAAATTTTCACAGGAGCTTGTATACATGTTGAAGAATGTCCACGCCAAGTTTCGCCTCGATTGGATGAATTCTTGATCGATTCGAACGTACTTCGAATCGATCCCAAAGTGGGCCCAAATTCCCTGAGGTTGGGCTTGTGGGCCCCCTCACGTGCCAGAAGTGGTCTCCCTAAATTTAGGCGAAATATCAGTCTCCTACATCTATAAATAGAGCCCCAGGTCATTCAGGAAAGGGGATAAGAATTCTGAAGCGCCAAGACTCTACCGGATTCAATTCTACACCTTATCATCGTTGTTGCATTCAAGTTTCAGAGCTATAATCCATTGTAACTTGCTGTAATCAACTGTAATCATCAAGAGAATATCAATAAAGTCGTAAACTTCAGAGTGGACGTAGGCAAGATCGCCGAACCACTATAAACCCTGTGTTTGTTATTGTTATTTCTGAGTTATTGTGTTTGCCACTGTTTAGATCCGAGTTTTATATTGATTGTTGCTGATTTCTGCTCGTAAACGGGTGCTTTCACTGATATCGGGTGTTTGTGACCAATTTTGGCACAAACATTTTGGTGCTTTCACTGAGAATTGAACTCAGGATAATTTGAATTTGAAGGCTTAAAGATTTAGATCTGAGAACCATGACGAGACAAACAAGTAAGAAACAAAGGCCAGAGAGAAGTGAACACCAAGGAAGTCAAGAGGCTTTTCAGGAGCGAATCAAGCATCGATCTTCATCACTAGGGACGAGATGGAGACAATGATGAAGAAACAAGAGGAGTTGATCCAAAGTTTATTTCAACAGATAGGACAACTTGGAGCGCAGAATCAAGGAGTAACCGGAGTTCAGAACGGAGCAGGACCATCCGACGTAGCATCTGGAGTAGGGGGCACACACATGGAGAATGTTGACCCAATCCCAGAGAGAGAAGGGAGCATCTGTACAACCTGGGAGTAGCAGAGGAGTGAACGCTCAATCAAGGGGGCAAATCCCAGAATTCCCTCGTGGACTCGGGGGGCAGGTTGAAGGTAACGACGAAGGTTGCATCTCGGTGACAACGACAGATTGGCGGAGATGGTTAGAAGAGCTATGAGAGGCGGTTTGGTAAACAAAGATTTGGAGGATGTTAATAGGAGTCCTTTTACTCCAGCAATCAGACGAGCTCAGAACCCACCGGATTTCAAGTTACCATCATTGGACATGTATGACGGGAGAACAGACCCCACGGTTCATCTAACGATGTATATGAGGCATATGGAAGTGCTGGGGGCTTCAGAGGAGGTTATGGCCCGGTGCTTTCCATTGTGCTTGACCGATATTGCAGCATTGTGGTTTAGACAATTGGAGAATGGATCCATCGGAACGTGGAATGGTTTAATTGAGAGATTTATGAGGCAATTCAGGGTTCACATTACAAGACCCAAGAATGTGATGACTTTGGCAACCCTAAAGCAGAAAGCCGGAGAGACCTTGAGGAGCTATCTAGCGCGATTCAATGCAGCAGCAGCTTCGGTGGATCGAGCAGATCCATCTATGGTGGTGATGGCAGCTGTGTCCGGAGTAGCTGACGGCACAGAGTTCAAAAATTCATTGACTAAAGATCCACCTGTGGATCTAGAGGAATTCTACAACAAGGCAGAAAAGTTTTTACGATTAGAGGATGCGAAGGCAGAAAGAGAAGAAGGAGAAGGAATAGAAGTTTATGTGCTTAAGGACAAAAAGCCTCTCGAAAAGGACTCAAACAAGGATAAAGGAAAACGAAGGGCTGAGGATTATGATGACAGGTCAAAACGGCAACGAAGGGAGCCGCGATTCACTACTTACACCGAGCTGACTGAGAGTTTGGAGCGGATTTATCAGGATACCAAAGAGTAGGTTCCCTATCGTAGACCGATGCGAAGGGATCCAACTTCTGACGAAAGGAGATCAGATAAATTTTGTGTATTTCATGAATTAAATGGTCATAACACTAATGATTGTAGGCATCTGAAGGACGACGTGGAAGGGCATATCAGGAACGGTATGCTCCTTCAATATGTGAGGAGGCGAGCTTCAGCGGTGGAGCCAGAGCGGCCACCGTCTACATCAGCCAGGGGTGGCCCTGAACCGGGACATCGTTTGATCATCAATTGATTGAAATAACGATGGACAAGTCGTAAGCTTCTCACTAACACAATTAAACCATTTACACATGTACGAGATCGCGAACAATCCCCAGGCATGCTCTGAATGATCATCGACCGTTTAGTAGTGGGAACTTACACTTTGACATCCTCGCTTTGCTTTTGTTTCATTTTGATTTGGACATTTGGACTATGTTTGTTTGGACATTTCTATTTTAAAACTCATCCGTTGAATAGATATTTGATTCTGATAATTCTGAAATGGCTATGCTACTTACACATGTACGGGGTCGCGAACGGTCCTTAGGCATGCTCTGAGATGGCGATAAACCACTTTGACAAACGATCCAGGGACCCACGCGAACGTGAGCCAGGTATCGGTAATACCAAGCCCTCCCGGGCACACTTTCTCGCCTCGAATGGCACACGATCGCGAACGATCACAACTCACCACGAACGGCACCCGACTTCGAACAGTCACAACTCGCCTCGAACGGCATACGATCGCGAATGATCACAACTCGCCACGAACGGCACCCGACTTCGAACAGTCACAAAAACGCCTTGAACGGCATACGATCGCGAACGGTCGCAACTTGCCTCGAACAGGCATAACTCGCCTCGAAAAGGCACGACTCGCCCCGAACGGCACAACTCATCTCACCTCAAATGGCTCGATCGTGAACGGTCGTCATTTGAGGTCCTCCACTTGACCGCGCACGGTCGCACTTCACCTCAAATGGCTCGATCCCGAACGATCGTCATTTGAAGTCAGGCGCTTGACCATGAACGGTCGCACTTCATCTCAAATATCTTGATCATGAACGGTCGCACTTCTGATATATCGAAGAGGAGGGGCTTTCTTTAGTTGCTATGCTTCCAAGTTTTTCTTGCAGAGAGAAGTCTCTGCATCCTTCCCTTTATCCTTCCTGCAGCTATTGCGAAGTTCATTTACATAGCAATCTCGAGCGGCATCTTGATCTCCCTCTACTTCTCCTATTCCGTTATCTGTTGGAAATTTCATCTTCAGGCACCACGGGGCTAGGACAATTTGGAACTCGGATAAGGCTGGTCTTCCCAAAAAGGCGTTGTAGGCCGAGTGGTTCTCTATTAGCACAAATGTTTATTTTCGTACAACGGAGCGAGGATGACTTCCTATTTCGACAAAGAGGTCCAGTTGCCTGAGGGGCATCTTCGCATCTCCAGTGAAACCATGTAGCGGTTTGTTGCAGGGAGGTGCATCCTTCATTGACAGCTTCATTTTGTCGAAAGCATGCTTGAATAGGATATTTACTGAGCTTCCAGTGTCTACTAGAATTCGGAAAACTTTGGCTGGACCGAACCAGGCAGAGATGACCATAGGATCCATGTGAGGGTACTGCCTTCCCTCTAGATCATGCCTACTGAATGTGATGTCATCATTCTCTTTCCGTTTCGGGTGGCGTTCTTCTGTAAAAGAATTAATGTAGCCTTCATTGTTTCTAAGCGACCTTCCATATCTTTCCATCTCTGCCCAGTTCTGTCGGCGATGTGTCGTCCTCCTGATATGGTATGGACCACTATCTTCTCCCGACTAGAGCCGCTGGTGTTGCGATTTCCTCCGCCTACTTCTGGGAGGGGTAGCCCTGGGTTCTCATTGGCAGGAGTTGGAGTTCTGTTCTGCCCTTTTACATAGCGCTCTAGCCTCTTCCTTCTGATGTGTTCTTCAATTAAGTCCTGGAGATGATGGCATTCATTTGTGTCATGCCCATGAGATTCGTGGAAACGGCAGAATTTTCCAGACTTAACTGCATTATCTGATTCCTTCTTGTGTGAGGGGCGCTTGTATCTAACTTCGTCTTGGGTGGCCAGGAAGATGTTTTCGATTGTTTCATTCAAAGGAGTATAAGAGTCAAACCTCGGTCCTGGCCGATATAAACGCTTTTCTCCCTTCCTGCCCCCAGCATTGTCTTTAGAGTCATTTCTTCGAACATCCTTTACTGCAATGGGAACCCTGTCTGGAGTTGCCTTAGTCTGTTGCGCTGACTGCCTCTCAGTGGCAGCGTCTTCAAGTCTCATATACTTTCCGGCTTCATGGAAGAAACCGGGTAAGGTAACTGGTTTTTCTTTCGTTAATCTCCTAGCAAATTTAGTATCCGGATGCACACCACTGCAAGGGCCATTAGGATAAGTTTCTCATCGGCATCTTGGACTGCGGCCGCTGCGACGTTGAATCGGGTTAGATATTGTTGCATTGTCTCTCAGGGCTTCTGTTTGATATTAGATAGAGAATAAGCGTCCTTGGTTTGTTCCACATGAATGCGGAACTGGCTGATGAACTTTTCTTTCAACATTTCCCATGAGCTGATGGATCCTTGGGGCAGATGGCAGAACCAGGAGGTAGCTAGATCTGCCAAGAATAGTGGGAAGCATTTACACAACACTCCCTCTGTTGCTCGGCTCATGAGCATATGCTGTGTGTATCTCTGCAAGTGTACGACGGGGTCAGAGGTTCCCTTGTAAGGCTCCATTGTTGGCATTTTCCATTCTCGGGGGTGATGGCAATTTCGATGTTGCGGGTGAAGGGGCTGGTTACCCTAGCGCCTATCCCTCGATCCCTTTGGTCCCGTTGGACGCATTCTCTGAACAATCACGCCATCCTTTCATCAGAACTTGGAGCGGATAGAAATGAGTTTGGTTCTTTTCTGCGGTATTGATTCCGTCCAGATGACCTGTAGGGATGGTATCGTCTATTACTCCTAACATTCTCCAATGGCTGCCTCTGGTCTTCCGGGGGCACGCTGGGGTCAGCTACAGTTGGCCCTTACCTTGATCTTCCCCTGCTGGGTTCTGTTCTCAGCACTTCCTCGGGTCCAACTTCGGGCTGGACTCCAGCTCGGCCCCATCTATTGGTTTTCCATGGTTAGGTAGCATGGCAGGCTCAGCTACATCCGACCCCTGCCTGGTACCTCCCATTTTGGGTTCGGTTCCAAGTGTTTCCTCGGGTCGGAATTCGGGCAGAGTCCGGGCTCGGCTCCTACCATTGCTGTTTCTGTTGTTAGCCTCTTCGAAGAAGAAAGACCTTTGTCGTCTCCCAGATCCTCCAGACCGGGACTCTTCCCATGATTCAGTGTTGCGGTTGGATTCTTCAGCATCCCTTAAGCGTGACATGAGTTGGTCCACCAAGGCTTCTTGTTGAGATGCGAAGCGGTAAGTTACTTCACCCACAACCCTGTCCAGATCTGTCCTTGTAATTGGTTGTTCCATAACAGGGGCTGTCGGATTTGCCTGATTTCCATTTGCTGTTGGAACCGGACGGTTGTCTTGATCTCTGATCACTGGATTTGGGATACTGCTAGTTGCAATGTTCTTTCCTTTGTTAGCATCTTTCTTCCGTCCGGGAGGCATGTTTTCCAAGCAATGAACGATGCTGATAGGAAAAGGGTTAAGTGGGAGAAGCTGAAGCTTCGAGCTCCTGTTCTCAGTGAAAGCACCAAAAATGTTTGCACAAAAAATGGGCAAACACCTCTAAGTCGTATGATTTAGTTGATTATATGCGGTTCTTAGCGATTTGGGTGATTTATGCGAATATATAAAATAGATGGAGTAAACTGTAAAAGACACACAGATTTATAGTGGTTCGGCCAGAATGTGCCTACGTCCACTTTATATGTTATTCTCCTTTTTCTATCCAGATTATAAGTACAAAGCTTTGATTACAAGTAACTGAAAGTTGTTTGAAAGTTCTATCCGTGCTTGAGCTCTCAAACTTGTCTGCCATTGTTGTACCCCTGCCCCTCTATTTATATAGTGAGGCTGGGGGTAGGGGTCTTGGATGTATATAGCTGCTGGTGGGCCTGGGCTGATGCAATCTAGCCTGGCAAAGTTGGTTCGGTATCCCTTGGTCCGGCGATGGTTCTGGTTTGACTGCATGTTGGTCCGGTATCACCTTCTTTACTCTGGTTCGGTAGTATGTTGGAGATGTGTTGGTTTGGTGATGGGGATGTAGCTTGGTCCAGTGGTAGTTGATTCGGTGGTGGTCAATTGGGGTTTGGTTCGGTAGGTGTTGGAGAGGCTTTGGTTCGGCAGTGAAGTGGAGAGGTTTGGTTCGGCAGTGAAGTGGAGAGGTTTGGTTCGGTGGTACCCTCCTTGTAATGGCTCGGTGGAAACACCCCTAACACTTGCCCCCCAAATGGATGACCCGCAAATGGATTACGAGCCAAGCCGGGACGATCAATGTGAGTAACGGTAGGATTCTCTGATGGATGCGGAGAGGGTATGAATTCAGTATCCTCCCCCGTGATATCATGAATAAGCTGGGTTGGGGGCTGAGGTCCAGGTGAAGGTTCGAATAAGGAGCGCCTCCTCCTTTTATTTTAAATATCCTCTTCAATAACTCCGAGAAGAGGACGCTAGCCGACAACGTCCCCGGAACGGTTGGTCGGAGGCTTTGGCTTAGCAGAAGCTTTGAGGAGTTTGAATTGTTCGAGACGGTGTCGAATGTCTGATGTCTTGGCCACCTTACCCGCTCCTGGAGTAAAAACCAAGTGTTACAAGCAGGCATGGGACTATAATCCAAGAAACAAGTGAAGTTGGAAGAAGAGTCAAAAATTCACCTTGAACCGCCGGAGTTGCCCGAGCTGAAATGCTCTCAGAAGATGGACCGGCACCAGTCCCGGCCTTATCAGTTTTCTTTGGCTTCTCCACCAAGGCCGATCCTTCCTCCAACCCCTCAAAAACCTGGCGGAAAGCATCATCTGTCCACTCTTGGATCTCCCCCGCTTGCCCAGAAGACAAAGCCCTGGCGCCGTCATCGCTCTGTCCTTCGCCACCATCACCTTCTCCATCACCTCTGCTCTCCTCCTCGCCTCTTTCCTCCTCTACATTTTTCTCCTCCGGAACATCTGGACATGTGCTTCTTGAGTCACAGGTTCTATGAAGGTTTTGATTTCTGACAAAGAAATAAAGGCGATCGACAAAACAAAGACATCATGGCTACATATGGTACTCTAGATTATAGGTTGATTATTTGATATTGTAATAGTGATAAACTTGTTAAAATCTATCCTCAAATAATCATGCATTTCAATATAATCAATATATATACATTTGAATAGCATTGCACATTCACTGTGCAAATTATCAGACACCGGTCGACCGGTAGTAAAAGAGAAGGTCGACCGTTTCTGTATAATATGCACAATGAACGTGCACCCATGCACATAACGACTATATATTTGAAATCCTGTCTACTGGTCATTGTTTGACCTGTCGACTGTTTTTAAACAGAGAGCAACCTTTTTCAAAGGACACTTCTTTCTCCAATGGTTGCATCTCTTACCTTTCATCAATGTTCATATCTATTAATGGCTACTGTTCACAAAGAGTTACAACCATTCTTCTCTATATAAACTCATCTAAATCATTGATTCAAGAACAATGATTATATACAATTTTTTTTACTCTAATTTCTGATCTTACTTTCTAAATACTCCTGCATTCTAAAAGCTCTCAATTATTTTAATTGCTTATTGAATCATTGAAATTATTTAATATCTTTTGATTCAATAAGTAATATATTTCCCTTAATCTTCACAAAACATCATTCACATATTTTGAGGATAAGATTATTGGAAATTTGTACTACAAGTGACAAAACTGTTAGCAAGAACACATACCGTCAACAAACAATTATATTCATCATTGTTGAAGTCCTTGGTATTGTAAGAGGCAAGTGTTGAAGTTCTCAGTGTATTAGAGGCGTGAAATCCCGTTCGTTTGCTCGGGTGTTGTAAACCTGTTCCTCCGGGTGAAGCGAGGTAGTTAATAGTGAAAATCCAGATAGAAGTCTGGGACTGGACGTAGGACGGTGCTCCGAACCAGTATAAAAATCTCTGGTGTGATTTTTCTATTTTTATTTACTGTGCTATTATCATTTATTTCCGCATTTATATTATATTCCATATTACACGATCCGTGTGTTCTATATTAGCACGTGCATTAGTTTACACCTCACTTTCATTTGGTATCAGAGCCCGGTCATCATATAACCGTAACACAGTTATTTGATATATTCTTGTAATATGGCAAATAACGCAAGTACTAGCACTCAAAACACCACTTACATGGAAGGTCAATCGACACAAAGACCTCCATTTTTCAATGGTCTTAACTATAGTTATTGGGCAACACGTATGTCATTCTTTATGCAATCAAATAGTTATGATGCTTGGAATGCAACTCAAAAAGAAATAGTAAATCCAACAACTGATTATTCAGAATGGACTACGGCTGAGAAAACGGCAGCAGCCGTAAATGCAAGAGCAATAAATATGTTGTTTTGTGCATTAGACCAAAATGAATATAACCGTGTTAGTATTTGCACTACTGCATATCAAATTTGGCAAACGCTAAAAATCACTCATGAAGGTACTAACAAGGTTAAACAAGCCAAAATAGCCATGCTGAAAAGTCAATTTCAAAATTTCAAAATGAAACCAAATGAGACAATCAATGATATGTATTCACGGTTTCAAACTATCCACCATGCACTTATTGGGTTAGGACAAAAGTATTCTGATTTTGATGTTGTTTCAACAGTCCTACATTCTCTGTCGAGTGAATGGGAAGGAAAAGTATTAGCAATTGAAGAAGCTAATGACCTTTCCGTCATGAAGCCAGATGAATTGATAGGAAATTTAATGTCCTATGAAGCGAATTTGCAGGCTAGGAAAGAACAGAAAGAAGAAAAGAAAAATGTAGCATTTCATGCTGAGAAAGATGAAAATGAATCAGATTCTGAAGACAAAGATCTGGCGTTCATAGCAAAAGGTTTCAAAAAATTCCTAAAACAGCGAAAAGCCAGTCGTTATAACAGAAAGAAATCTGGATCGAATAAACCAACATCATCCTCTATAGAATGTTTCAATTGCCACAAAAGGGGGCACATGCAGAAGGATTGTCCAGAACAAAAGAAGAAGTCAGAAAATGACAAATTCAAATATAAGAAGGACAAGTCAAAGAAACGAGCCTTCTCAGTAACATGGGATGATTCAGACTCATCTTCATCAGAAAGTGAAAGTGATTCGGAAAATGAACAAGCTAATGTATGTTTCATGGCAACAGAAGATGAGGTACATTCCTACATTCGATGAAATGCTTGATATTAATGCTGAATTGATAGTCAAATATAAAGACATAAAACGACAGCTAAAAGAAACTAAAGCAGATTTGAGTAGAGCAAAATTTGAACGAGATATGTTAAAAGACGAGAAGAAAATATTAGAAGAAGAACTTGAAAAATTTCAAGAATCATCATCTAATGTTGACTCTCAACTAGTTCTTTTGAGTCAAGAAATTGAAACTCAAAAGGATAAAAATGATGCTCTCACTACTAAAAATCATGAGCTTGAGGCAAAAGTCAAAATTTTGGACCTAGTAAAGGCTAGTTTACAAACTAAGTTAGATAACATTACTCAAAATGTTTCTAACTTTAACAAAGGTCGAGAAAATTTGACAAAAATCATTGAAAGTTCACAATCTATTTCGGATAAACAAGGTTTGGGATATAAGAAACAAGAAATCAAGAAACATCTTGGTAATAAAAGAAAGAAGAAAGTACAAAAGACTGAAGTTAAGAAAAATCTTAGTTTATTATATTCCAAACCAAAGCCAGTTGTGAAATTTCAAAAGAAAAATACAAAGACTATCAAAATATGGGTTCCTAAAACAAATAACAATTTGATTAGGAACAAATACATTCAGCAATTCATGAATACTGTGCATCTTAATACTAATTATGTATATAAAGGGGATACCAGACCCGTATGGGTTTGGACTCCTAAGACCTAACTCTTAAGACCCCATAAAAAGTGGGTACCATGGACTTAATTTTATTTTTTGCAGGTCCCACTTAAGAAAAGAGGAAAGTGGATATTGGACAGTGGTTGCTCGAAGCATATGACTGGAGACAAGAGCTTATTGACAAATATTACATACTCATATGGTGGCTCAGTCACTTTTGGAGATAATTCAAAAGGCTATATCATCGGCAAAGGCGATGTGAGCAATTGCGGTACATCTAACTTACCTCTTATTACTAATGTCATGCTAGTTAGAAATTTAAAACACAATTTACTTAGTGTTAGTCAGTTATGTGACAAGGGTTTTATAATTTCCTTTTCGAATAATAAGTGTAGTATTTTAGATAAAGACCATAATTTAGTTTTCGAAGGTTATAGAGACAGAAATATATATATTCTGAATATGAATATTAATCATAATTCAGATATGTGTCTTGTGGCTAACGATAATGATCCATGGCTATGGCACAAACGCTTCTGTCATATAAACTTCAGAACTATTGACAAGCTAGCCAAAAACAATCTAGTTAGAGGACTACCCAAAATGAGTTTTAAAGTTAACAACATTTGTGATGCATGTCAATTAGGGAAATTGACCAAATCATCTTTTAAATCCAAGAAAGTCATATCAACATTACAACCACTTGAGTTACTACACATGGATTTATTTGGACCTACTAGGGCGCAGTCAATAAATCACAGTCGATATGTGCTTGTAATTGTTGATGATTTCTCTCGTTACACATGGACAATTTTCTTAAAAAATAAAAGTGACACTTTCGATCATTTCAAATCTTTCGTCAAAAGAATTCAAAAATCAAAAGGGATTAAAGTTAAAAATATAAGAAGTGATCATGGCGGAGAATTTGAAAATAATGAATTTGAACATTTTTGTACAAAGAAAGGTATATATCATAATTTTTCGTTTCCCAGAACTCCACAACAGAACGGAGTTGTAGAACGGAAGAACCGAACTTTACAAGAATGTGCAAGAACATTATTGAATGGAACCACCTTACCAAAACATTTCTGGGCAGAAGCCGTCGCAACTGCCTGTTATGTTTTAAATCGTGTGTCCATAAGACCTCTTACCAAGAATACTCCTTATGAATTATTTAACAAAAGAAAGCCTAAAATCTCATACTTCAAAGTTTTTGGTTCCAAGTGTTTTATCTTAAATACGAAAGACCAGCTTGGCAAATTGGATCCAAAAGCTGATGAAGGAATATTTGTCGGTTATTCGGAACGAAGTAAGGCCTATCATATATTTAATAAACGAACCAAAACTATTGAAGAATCACTTCATGTCTCTTTTGATGAATTCTATCAGCATCCTCACACTATATCAGATAATGACGAATCTATAGTCACTTACAATCCATCTGTCACGAATATTGATTCTGACTCGGAAATAATTATTGAGAATATTCCTCAATTATGTGAGTTACAATCACCACCAAGGATATTAAGAGACCATCCGGCCCAAAATATAATCAGTGAGGTAACATCACATGTTAGAACAAGGAGTCAACTCAATCAAATGGGTCATGTCGCTTTTCTCTCAAATATCGAACCTAAGAATCCAAAAGAAGCTGCTACAGACGATTACCGGATCATTGCCATGCAGGAAGAACTAAATCAGTTCGAGCGCAATGACGTTTGCGAACTTGTTCCAAGACCAACTGATCAGTCAGTTATTGGTACTAAATGGGTCTATAAAAATAAGGCCGACGAACAAGGAAATATCACCAAAAATAAAGCAAGATTAGTAGCACAAGGGTATAATTAGGAAGAAGGTATCGATTATGAAAAACTTTTGCACCAGTTGCTCGACTAGAAGCTATTAGAATCCTATTATCTTTTGCTTGTCACCATAATTTCAAACTTTATCAGATGGATGTCAAAAGTGCTTTTCTAAATTGATTTATCAAAGAGAATGTCTATGTCGAACAACCTCCTTTGTTCGTACATGAAAAATATCCTGACCATGTGTTCAAACTTAAGAAAGCTCTGTGTGGTTTAAAACAAGCACCTCGTGCTTGGTATGAACGATTACGTAGCTATCTTATTAACTCAGGATTTCAAATAGGCAAAGTCGATCAAACTTTGTTTATTAAACATTCTCAAAAGGATATTCTAGTTATCCAGATATATGTAGACGACATCATCTTTGGTTCAACAAACGATAAACTCTGCAAGGAATTTGCAAGTATTATGACCAAAGAGTTCGAAATGTCTCATATGGGAGAACTATCTTATTTTCTTGAACTTCAAATCAAGCAACTTTCAAACGGTATTTTTATCAATCAAGAAAAATACTGTGGAAATCTTATCAAATGCTTCGGATTAGAAAATACATCTGGTAAACCAACTCCTATGAGTACAACTACACATCTTGAAAAAGATGAAAATGGTAAGAGTGTTGACCAGAAATTATATCGAAGTATGATTGGTTCTCTTCTTTATCTTACAGCAAGTCGTCCAGATATAATGATGAGTTTTTGTGTATGTGCACGCTTTCAAGCAGATCCAAAGGAATCACATCTACGAGCAGTGAAACGCATAATTCGTTATCTTAATAATACCAAAGATTTCGGTCTTTTTTATCCAAAAGAATGTCCATTTGAATTAGTATCATATAGTGATGCTGATTTTGGCGGATCGCGAACGGATAGAAAAAGTACAAGTGGTACATGCCATTTTATTGGAAAATCACTTGTTTCTTGGTTTAGGAAGAAACAGAATTGTGTTTCACTATCAACATGTGAAGCTGAATATATATCAGCGGCTCTCGCTTGTACTCAAGTACTATATATGCAACAAACACTTCAAGATTTTGATATTCATTTATCAAATTCTATTATATACTATGATAACACAAGTGCTATAAATCTCTCTAAGAATCCAGTGAATCACTCTAGAACCAAACACATTGATATCCGTCATCATTTCCTTCGAGATAATATTGAAAAAGGAAATATATGTCTTGAATATGTCCAAACTGACAATCAATTAGCGGACATTTTTACTAAGCCTCTGCTCGAATCTAGTTTTATTAGATTACGAAGAGAGCTTGGTTTAATTTCAAGAAAAGATCTTGACTAGTAATTACTAATGATCGTCTTTTCTTTTGGTTATATTGTAACTATAGCTTTTGCTTAAGCTATTTTTAACATTGAATATGAGCCTCTGCTTGCTTTCATGGTTAGTTTTCTTTATTCATTCTCATCCACAGACTTATTTACAAGGAAACTCTTTATAAGCTTGTAAAAATTTCTCTCTTTATTCTTTTTTCTTTTATCTGAGTATAAGACTCTATACATAATTCTCTATGGCTCACATTTGTGATAAATGTGCTCAAGAATCACACATTTCCATTACAAGTTCTGAGTCAGAGGAGTATTTTTGTCCCAAAACACCAAAACAGAAACCAAGGTATCATCATCAATGCTCTCGTACTCCTGGTAGTACACCAACCTCAAAACGAGTGAAGAAGACGCTGTTTTGTTCTCCTCGTACCAAAGCACAGATCGACGAGATTCACCACTATCAGAAACATCAAATAGATCTTCAGAGACAGCTCCATTATGGGCAAAGCCAGCTTTATCATGAGCAACAATGGACATCGGCACGTTTATCTGTTTTAGAAAAGGTGGCATCATTCTTCTGCAGTTCCAACAAGCATGACGTGCATGAACCAATGCCGTCTAGGCCATCAACATCTAAGAGTCCTAACTCTTGGGATCGGAATTATGACAGGAATGAAGGTGCTCAGAAAAACTGGAGTCCATGGTCAAAACGTATTGAAGATAATAAAAATTCTAATGACGAACCTACCACTTCTCATTAGATTTATATATACTTGTTGTATCTTTTTCTTTCTATCACTCATGTAATAATGCTTGTGCTTTACAATAAGAGTGAAAATATAGCACGATATATTCAAAATTTTTTTTGCAAAATAGGCTATTACTCAGCAGATTATATAACCGGTCGACCGTTTGGCCTCTGTCTGAAAACGGTCGACCGGCCATAATCCATAGGTCGACCGGTATACGTAATTTCAGTTTTTTTTATATATCATCCGTCCTTTTATTCCTCTATCTTCCTCATTTTCTTACTCCCAGTAACTTTTTTACCAAAACCCTAAATCCACTCCCCAAAATTTCAAAGTTCCTATTCTCCAAATTCTCTAAAAATGGCTCCACCGCAAAAGAAATCCAAGAAAGGAACATCCTCCGAAACTTCATCTCTCAATATCTCCGCCAAGAAATGGCTTCAAAATCCGGAAGCTATCACCAGATGGAATCAAATGACTAACTACAAATTTCATCCGGGTTCTTACATCAAGTTTGATGATTTCACATCTTATGGAATCCGTAGGTTAGCAAATAACTCCAATCTTTCTCCATTAATCGATTTTTCAAAAAACAATGTGGAAATAAATCACTTGATGATTAAATTGTTCTATGCCAACATGAACGTGGACGAGTATAAACCTGATAATCCGAACGGAGTCATTTGGTCTGTTGTCTGTGGCAAACAAATTTTTATCACTCATGATAGGATTGCTTCTATACTTGGTATACCAAATCGAGGCGATGAGTTTTCATCTAATTTCTGTGAAGTCTTCACTCGCAATAGCATCAGCCATCAGTTCATAGAGGACAACAGTGATGGCACAAAATCTATTGGACTTCGACCCACCTCCAGACTACTACATCGCGTCTTGATGCATTCTTTGTTTCCTAGACTAGGAAATTACGATGCTGTATATAAAGAAAACTTCAAGGCTCTCTATGCTATCTATGGGGATATCCAAATCAATTGGGTTCATATGCTATTTGACGAGATTCTCAAGGTGAACAACTCTTCGCGACCTCATTTTTTCTACAATGAATATATCATGCGTATTTTGCTAGCTTGTGGGGTAAAGCCTCCTGACTCTGCCACCTCGAAACCAAAATGTATTGATTCCGTAACCATCAAACACATGAAGCTTCCTCCTCCTTACGTTCAGATTATGCGTTTGAACAATGGCAACAAAGAGGTCCAAGAGAATAGCAAGCTACATCATCTCGACCTCGTTCCGGAGAAGTTAAACTTTTGAAATCAAAATCCTCTACAAAAGAATCTCTTGAAACTATTGCACGTAATCAATTCTTGCTTGAATCACGATTCAAGCGCATGGACACAAAAATTGATAAACGCATCAACAAAGTCAAGTCATTCTTTGGTATTTTATGAGATGCTATGTCATGTAGCACATCCATCTCTACTCATGATCAGGACTCAGGCAAACGTCCCGCTCCTCCTGCTTTTAATTGGTCAACATCAGAGGAATCTGCTGGTACTAGTGGACATGGTCATAGAGAATCATCTAGAGAGGACGATGAAGAGGAAGATGATGATGATAATGAGGAAGAAGATATTCAAGAGGAGACAGCTTCTGACTCATCCTAGTTTCTATTTTCTATCTCTATATTTTGGTTCAGTAATTTAAAACATCATTCGACACTTGTACTAAATAGTGTCGTTACTTTTATTCGTACGATATTATGGTGTGTATGATACTTTGGTATGTTTGGATACTCTGGTATGTTTGGTGTGTATGATAATCCTATATTATGGTGTATGTTATATTATGTTATATTCTGGTTGATATACTCCTATATTATTCCATTATCTATTCCTTTTTGTCGATGACAAAGGGGGAGAAAGTGCTAACAATTATTTGCAGGAATATATATATATATATATATATATATATATAAAGAATACAAACAAAATCTCAAGGGGAGATCACATATTCAGGGGGAGATTCAGAACTTCAGATATATGTTGTCATCAATCAAAAAGGGGGAGAATGTTGAGTCACAGGTTCTATGAAGGTTTTGATTTCTGACAAAGAAATAAAGGCGATCGACAAAACAAAGACATCATGGCTACATATGGTACTCTAGATTATAGGTTGATTATTCGATATTGTAATAGTGATAAACTTGTTAAAATCTATCCCCAAATAATCATGCATTTCAATATAATCAATATATATACATTTGAATAGCATTGCACATTCACTGTGCAAATTATCAGAGACTGGTCGACCGGTAGTAAAAGAGGCGGTCGACCGTTTCTGTATAATATGCACAATGAACGTGCACCCATGCACATAACGACTACATATTTGAAATCCTGTCTACTGGTCATTTTTTGACCTATCGACCGTTTTTAAACAGAGAGCAACCTTTTTCAAAAGACACTTCTTTCTCCAATGGTTGCATCTCTTACCTTTCATCAATGATCATATCTATTAATGGCTACTGTTCACAAAGAGTTACAACCATTCTTCTCTATATAAACTCATCTAAATCATTGATTCAAGAACAATGATTATATACAATTTTTTTTACTCTAATTTCTGATCTTACTTTCTAAATACTCCTGCATTCTAAAAGCTCTCAATTATTTTAATTGCTTATTGAATCATTGAAATTATTTAATATCTTTTGATTCAATAAGTAATATATTTCCCTTAATCTTCACAAAACATCATTCACATGTTTTGAGGATAAGATTATAGGAAATTTGTACTACAAGTGACAAAACTGTGTTAGCAAGAACACATACCGTCAACAAACAATTATATTCATCATTGTTGAAGTCCTCGGTATTGTAAGAGGCAAGTGTTGAAGTCCTCAGTGTATTAGAGGCGTGAAATCCCGTTCGTTTGCTCGGGTGTTGTAAACCTGTTCCTCCGGGTGAAGCGAGGTAGTTAATAGTGAAAATCCAGATAGAAGTCTGGGACTGGACGTAGGACGGTGCTCCGAACCAGTATAAAAATCTCTGGTGTGATTTTTCTATTTTTATTTACTGTGCTATTATCATTTATTTCCGCATTTATATTATATTCCATATTACACGATCCGTGTGTACTATATTTGTACGTGCACTCGTACACTATCACTACTCCACACTTTTCAGTGCTAGGGGAGAGTCCATCGGATTTCTTGAGCTTCTTCCCCCCGACGACTGGAGGTATCGAGAAGGGTTTCCTCTTGCTGCTCTTTGTCGTGGCCCCTCCTTTGGATTTGGCAGCCCTTTCCTCGGCTGTGTCTCTCTGCTTGACCACAGACTGACGTGGTAGAACCAAGTTGTGATGCAGAAGAGTAGCAGTCCTGATCAGGTAAGAAGCTGACCTATCCCTTTCCGAAATGGCTTCTATTTCCGCAGCCATGTGAACCAGGTGATCGCTCTCTACGACCGCAAAGCCACCTGTCGCTAGCAAGAAATGAAAACACATAAGGAGAAGCATTGCAGTTAGAACGGAAATTATAAATAAGCTTCGACTTACAGCCGGAAGTGAAGCGACGGATAGAAACATAGTCATCCTTGATGAAAAACCATTCTTTCTTGAACATGCTGAACTTCGAATATAAGTCCAGGACCAGCTTGAAGGACACGGCCGATTCCAAGCTGATGTATGGAGACCCCTTCTTGTAGCCTGTCAAGTTGTACAAATACCGGATCTCCCGGTTGGAAGGGGGGCGCCCATATTTTCTCTGAAAAATGATGAATAGACTCACCAAGATAGCATAAGAATTGGGCTGAAGCTGGAAAGGGGCCACCTTCAAATATGTAATAAAGCTGACTATCCAAGCATTGATCGGGGGAATGGCCTCGCACATGCAATGGTGCCTACTATAAGCAAAATATCCTTCAGGGGGGTTGTACGGCATCACTCTTTCCCCCGGCAAAAGCATACACGCTCTATCAATCCCAAAAGAGCGAGAAATAACATCAAGCCGCTCCTCTTTGAGGGAGCTAGGAAAGCAGTCAGGAGGAGAGTTCAAGAGCTCCTGAGGGCCATATCCATCCACTAGTGATCTCGGGGTGGGTCCCTGTCGTCCCGGTCCTGGCTGAACTGGGGGCACGACGGGGGACTCCCTTCTGTCCATAGATTTCTTTTAATCTGATCGAGTTTCCACTTTACGAGACATTTATCTGCAAAACCGGAAAAACATATTGTTAGAACAAGGAGCATGGAAACATAAACAAACAAGTACATGCAGCCTGGAATCTCATTCGCAATTCAAAACATAAAAGACCGATCAGTAGTTTGGGACTAAAAGCCCATTCGGCCTCGTACTTCTCAAACTCATCCGGTAGTTTAAGGCATGAAGGTGCATTCGGCACACAAACCCCCGGGTTCATTCGGCAAGACAAGTATTTCAGTTCATTCGGCACTCGTTACATTCGATAGTCCAAAATATAAAAGCCGTTCGGCGAAAGGAGGCTAAATCACCTGATTCGGCAATCTAACGTGGTTCAGCAGTGAGTTTGATTCGGTAGAAGAGAATCTGATTCGGCTATCAATCTTGGTAGGGAATAACGAAGGCATAACACCCCTACTTATAGGCAAACGCAGGATGAGCGGACCGGATGGTTCGGCACATAGAACCGGATGAAAACACCCAAGATAGAACAAAGCGCGACATATGCAGGCATATGCCCCACTTTGGGGGGCAAGTGTTAGGGGTATTTCCACCGAGCCATTACAAGGAGGGTACCACCGAACCAAACCTCTCCACTTCACTGCCGAACCAAACCTCTCCACTTCACTGCTGAACCAAAGCCTCTCCAACACCTACCGAACCAAAGCCTCTCCTCCATCACCGAACCAAACCCTAATTGACCACCACCGAATCAACCACCACCGGACCAAGCTACATCCCCATCACCGAACCAACACATCTCCAACATACTACCGAACCAGAGTAAAGAAGGTGATACCGGAACAACATGCAATCAAACCAGAACCATCGCCGGACCAAGGGATACCGAACCAACTTTGCCAGGCCAGATTGCATCAGCCCAGGCCCACCAGCATCTATATACATCCAAGACCCCTACCCCCAGCCTCACTCTATAAATAGAGGGGCAGGGGTACAATAATGGCAGACAAGTTTGAGAGCTCAAGCACGGATAGAACTTTCAAACAACTTTCAGTTACTTGTAATCAAAGCTTTATACTTGTAATCTGGATAGAAAAAGGAGAATAACATATAAAGTGGACGTAGGCACATTCTGGCCGAACCACTATAAATCTGTGTCTTTTACAGTTTAGTCCATCTATTTTATATATTCGCATAAATCACCCAAATCGCTAGGAACCACATATAATCAACTAAATCATACGACTTAGACGTGTTTGCCCATTTTTTGTGCAAAGACAAGGTATTTCACTCAGTTGATTTAATTTCAATTTATGAATTCCTTCAAAACAAAATTTATTTTATCTATATTACTTATTTAGTCCATTTATTTTGCTTAAGTTAATTTTATTAAAATTCAATCTGAATTAATTATAAATTAATATTTATTTACTATCCTATTATTCCCAGTTCAATTGTTTCAAGTTTAATATTTATTAAAAATATTTGGCTTCATTTATAATTGAAATCATCCTTAAATCAAAATTTTATGAATTAAATTTCCAATTAATATTCAAACGATTTTAGAGATAAATTTGTATATACATCATATATATCAAATCTAAAATCATATACATATATATATATATGTATGTATATATAAAAATAAATCAAGTCATGCTTAAGAAAATTCAAATCAAATTCATTTTCTAAAAAAACATGTAGCAAAGCTACAGAATGGTCTCTCAACTCTGAAACTCGAAAGCGAATGTCGATGACGTGGCCGTCATCACTGAAATTATTTTCCATCGACAAAAGAGAGAACACTGATTTAAACATTTACAATTCTTTGGAAACAATTTCTATTTGAAAATTCTTTAAATAATTTACACTTTAAAACTTTAAAACTAAAGTTCAAAATCACCGAAAATTAAATTCTCAAATTCTTAATTTAAATTCATTTCAAATTCTAAATCAATTTATGAAATTTGTTTATATTTTCATTCATTTATAATGTGGCAATAGTCAATGGTTTACAGAATAATAAATGAAAATCAAATATTATCATTTCTATTAACCAATTTATTTAACTTTTTAATTTTAGAAAAATTTGTACATATACATATACATATATAATATAATCATCAAAATTTATTTCATTTACCAATTCGAAAATAACACCATGTCAGTTTGTTCTGTTCCAGTGTTTTGGAATTTATATCGATAGCGTTGATCAGATGAATCGATCGGAAACCCAAATTGACATTAACAACTCAAACAACACAATATATAAAACATTTTAATATCAACTACAAATATACTCCCTTACTCTATTATTATAGAATGGATGAAAACAAGGATAGAGATTCAAATTCAAGGGGACCTTAATCAAAGCAAATTCTGATAACGAGTTTAGGCTTGAAACGAAGATAAGATAATTAAGTAATAGAATAGGAAGATGGATAGACTTATATAAATTGCTGGCGACCTTAACCTAGTCAACCTTGACTTCAAGAATAAGATTGATGCAGAGTTCTGAAGTAAATCAACATTCGATCACAAAAGATAGAATTCGAGTATAGCAAGAGGTAGTAGCATCTAAACCGAGGGTACAAGAATCTCTGGTGAATCAATGCCTATTATAAAGGAGTTTCACTCCTTTACAATTCATATAGTGGAGCTATGGGATACTCTAGAACCAAAGGAATACGAATAGGGAGAGACAATAATGGATTTCGGAACTGAGGGGAATGTTCCAAAAGTTAAAGGAAACCATGTCAAAAGAAAGAGAATCAAGCACGAACGAAAGTGATTCTTGTAATTAAATTTACTAAATATGTTGAGTTTTTCCTAAACCAGAGCTCTGATACTAACTATAACATCCCGATATTTTCAATCATTCACATCCATACATGTTCGATTTGAATTGCTCAAAATATCAGGTTGTTAATTTATATTTGGAAAAATTCAGCATACATAGTAAATAAATAATCACACACTAAAATACATAGTTCATGAAGCTACTCTATATACACACACACAGATATATATATATATATATATATATATATATATATAACAGAGTTAAACAAGATACAATAGAACTCTAATATACATAGAAGTCTCCATACAATAGTCAAATACAAGATCAGAACGTATCACAGGAGTCAACTGAACAACTACAAGTTGAATAGAAAGATGGATCTCTAAGCGAAGCTCAAACTCCAAAGGTGAGTCTTGAATGATGTGATAGTCAGTCTGACCCGAGCGTGAAGAAAAACACAAAACGCTCGAGTCAGGATTAACATTCTTATATCAATAAATCCAACTCAAGTGAAATATCAACTGAAATACAAGTGACTTAAAGGATGTTTGGGATAGCCATCCTCTAAGGATCCGTTAAACTATCTACTATGTAGTAATATACGCTATTATAATAATGTCTATAGTAAAGTGAACTATTAAAATAGCGTTAAGGCGTTACCCATTTCCCCCTTAACACGTTTTATAGTGCCAGTAGTCTATACAGTACCATAATACCTCCTGATCAGGAGGCTACCAGAGGATACTCCATAGGTACGACACAAAATAAACTCGTAGTGGTCTTGATAGGGTAGGTGACACGACACAACTAAGAAATGCTAGGGTAGATATACCAATTACAATTTCGGACTGATGGTAACGTAGAGCCGCAACAATCGTCCACCTCGAGCCACACTCCCCAATCAAAGGTGCACACCAAATCAATGACAAAGTAATAGAATGGCATAAGATAGAGTGTGTCCGATCGAAGGAGCTACCTTACTTGGCCCATCAATTGCTCCTGTTTTAGCCACCTTATGCTAACTCACGGGAGTTAGGTCCACGTACATACCTCACATAGGATCGTCACCACCATCCTGCTTCATTCTGGAATCTCCACCACGTACACGGTTGTTAAAGTGGTTTTTGAAATTGGCAGAGAGTATGACAACTTTCGATCCCGGTCTCTTTAACAACCAACGTTATTATAACACCGTAGTCATTTAATTTATACTTCAAAACCAAAATATCATATCCATTTCAAAACCATATCAATACAATATCATTTCCAATTCAAAACCATATCAATACAGTATCATTGCCATTTAAAAACCAAATACGATATCATTTCCAAAATCATAGCATTTCAAAGTTATAACACTTTAGAAATTATAAAGCTTCTAAAACCATAACATTTTAGAAATCATAATACTTTGGAAGTCATAATACTTTGGAAATCATAGTTTAAAAATCATAATACTTTGGAAATCATAACACTATGAAATCATAACACTTCCCTTTAAACAGTTTAGATATTAATAATAGTATATATATAGTAAAATAGTTTATAAAATAAAATAGTCTACGTAAAATAGTTATAAGTTAAAATAGTTTATAATAAAATAATTAGCATATTAAAATAGTTTATATTAAAAAATGATTTATATTAAAAAATGATTTATATTAAAATAGTTTATATAAAATAATTTATAAAGTAAAATATAAAATAGTTTTAAATATAATTTAAAATACTTTATATAATAAAATAGTTTCCTCAAATTTCACAAATCGATTCAAATCAACTCGGATTCCAAATTTCCAATTTAATTAAACCTCAATTCATCAATTTCAATTCAATTCAATTTCAAAACAGACCATTTCAAATTATATCAATTTCAAATAAAGACTTGAACCACAAAATAAACCACTTCAATTTCAATATATTTCAAAGCTTTAAACATTCAACATTTCAAAATAAATTTGGCAATTTCATATATATATATATATATATGTATATATATATATATCAAATTCACTTTACTATTATTTATTTTGAAATATTTACTTAATCATTCAAATAACATATAAATAAAACATCAAATTTCAAATTTAAATAAAAGTAAATATACCATTTCAATTTATGTAATTTTGAAATATTCATTTAAATCACTTTTAATCAAAATCAAGTTATAAAATCATATCTTTAAAATCCTAAATTTAAAAAATTTCAAATCAAATTATTTGAGTATAACTCTTAACCAATTTCTATTTCTCTTTCCAACCTGAATTTTATTAAAATCATTATAAACCCTATAATTTAAAATATAAATTTTAAATAAATACTTAAACATATTATATATTAAATTAAATCAACTTTAATACATCAAATCTTATTATTAAAATTATTTTATATATATTTTAAAATAGAAAATTGTATGTAAAATCTTAAAATTTATAATTCCAAAACTAACTTATAAGTTTAAAATTTTCAAACATATAATTTTAAAAATTAAAATTTAAAACCTTTATAAAAATAACATACATATATATATCTTAAAATAAATATTTACTAAAACCAAAATATTCATTTCAATATATATATATATATATATATATATATATATATATATATTGACCAACCGTGTCTGTATATAATTTTCTATCCTATGGTCAAGTGATACAGATATTTATCATTTTAATCCGCAATTTAAATATATACGGGTATATGTCATTTCAACTCGATATCCCAAATTCAATTCAATGAAAATCACTTGGGTTTATTATTTCAATCTATAATGATTTTTTCATATTCTACAGATCGTTCGGGTATGTATCATTTCAACCCATAGGGAATTCTAAACTAGCAGGGAACTTGCAGAGTGATAACAGATATGGTAGGCCTATATCATCAATATAAATAACAGATAATGGCGTTAGATGTCACAGGTGAACAAATACAGATAATAGCATATATATATATATAACAATGTAAATAACTAATAGCGGCATATTTCAATTGTCGTTTCAATTGAAATCAAATTTAATAAATATAAGAACGTTAATCATGAGTGATTGCTCACCTTTCGAGGATAGAGATGGACGAGAATGAAATGAGTTACGAATCCAAAGCAGAGCTAGATTGAACGTGAATTTGGCGAGCAAAGCTAATAGCTCAGAATTGACGAAATCAAATCAAACTGGATTGATGAAGATCAATGGTGTAAGTGAACTTATATATATAACTAAATATGACTATACATATAAAATAAGAATCTAAATTCAAGCATATATTGAATCAAATATATATGTATTTCAAAATCCATTGTTTTAAACCAAAACTCAAATATTATAGTCAAAAATATATAAAATAATAAATTTTTGAATCAATACAGTTCAAACTTAACATATATATTTATATAAAACTTATACACAGTAACTTTATACACACACACACGCACACACACTAGCCAGACATACATACATTGAATAAAATATTCATGTTATACAACTTCCAACCCATATTATTAAACATATAAATATCAAACTTATAAAATGTTAAACAACAATTCCATAACTATATACTACTTACATTATCTCAATACATATGAACTATCATTTATATACAAGATAATACAGACATAACCATATATATATATATATATCTACTGTTATAGAACTTACCTATTCTTATCTCTATATATTACATTACCAGTCACTATATTATATATATTTTAAAACATATAAGCTTATACACACACACATACATATCTAAATCTTATATATACCTTTACATAAATAAGCCGACTGGCTGTATATAATAAAATCCAGCATTTACTTTTTATAACAAACCCTTTTTTAATACAATATATCGTACTGCATACATAAATATCAACTATCTAAAAACTAATATATGTGTGTGTGTGTGTGTATAATACATGTAAAATCATACTAGAGTAGTTATAAGATAAATTATACAACATATATACATATATAAACTAATCTATAACATCATATCGTAAACAACAATATATATATATACATATATATAACAGGTTTATAACATACCGTAGACAACTGGTTTACACAATATATAAATAAATAAATATATATAAACATAATATATATCATATATATTATAACCTACATACTAGAACATAAAATACACGTATAAATTTATATATATAAGTGGTCATATTATAACTTAGGCTTATGTAACCAACAAACATATTATACACATCTATAATCTAAACAATATGTGTATATATATATATATATAATATATATACACTGTTTAATATGCATAGACAACAAGTCATAAAAATCACTACAAAAAAGAAACCTTTATGATATATAACTGTATAAACTGTATAGCTTTTATTACTAATAGTTGTATATACACTAACATATATCAACTGTTAAAATTTATATGCATAATACCTTGCAAAGAAGAGGTGAAGAAGACAGTTGTGGAGGAATGTGGAAGAAGGAAGAGAGGCCGAAGATGCTCATGTGGCAGAGGGCAAGCGGCGGAGAAAAGGCTGCTCATGGCGAAGTTATGGTGTAGTCGGAGATGCTTAGTGGCAAGACGAGCTTATTGGAGGGGAGTTGCATGGAAAGAAAAGGTGGAGTGTGGTTAGCCAATAGGAGAGGGGTGGTTATTGGTGGCTTCAACATTGAAAAAAAAGGAGCAGAGTCGGTTGGAGAGCATGAGAAGGTAATGAATATATCGATTTTTATATTCATGGTGGAGGAGGCATACGAGAATGACAAGCAAAAGTGGGTTATATAAATTATTTTCTTTCAAAATCAAATTGTAGGGAGAACTGAAAAGAAAGGGAAGCGTCAGAAATAAAGTGAACCAACGAATATATAAATGGATGAAACAAGTTACGAGATGGAATAAAAATTAAAATTTGAATGGTAGGAATAGTAAGAGTTTACAGCTGATGACTATCCGTATTACGTGATGGAAAATGAACAGACAAAGGAAATCAAAAGGTTTGAATGCACAATCGGTATGGCTAAACATTACACAGGCTTCGCCAAGTACCAGACTCCGAAACACAGAAGTGAATATACCGCAGAGATCAGCACAACGAGATGATCAAAGCGTTATAGAGGTATTAGTGGTATGACCATCCTATCAAAAGTCAATAATGGGTAGCGGAAATGCTTCTAAAAGGCCCAAAATAAGATAATCGGAGCAATAGCAGTCCAAATTTGAAAAAATGAAATATGACATCTCACTCAAAAGATGATTTACAAATATATTGTATAAAAATATTCAGCTTTAGAAAATATTTTATTATCATCAAATTTAACTGATTTAAATTGAAATAAAATTACCCAAGAAAATAAACTTTCATATTATCAGATGAAAATTTACCATTTGCTATCTTTAATTAGACATATTCCAAATATCAAATTTTTATTTCAAAATCCAAAAATTTAAATTTCACAAAAATTCAAGTAATTACATTATTAAAACCATAAAAATTTACGGGTCGTTACAGTTGTTAAAGTGGTTTTCGGTATTGCCAGAGAGTATGGCAATATCTGATCCCGGTCTCTTTAACAACCAAACGCTTATTTCACACCGGATGGTTCTTTACATTTCCAAAACCAATTCATAATTGATATCAAAATATCCTATTCTCAAAACCATATTGCTTTCGAAACCATATTCACTTTCAAAATCATATTCACTTTCAAAGTCATATTTACTGTAAAATTATCGATAAGGTAAGTTAACTAAATCCTCGTTCCAAAATCATCATATTTACTTAAAATATGTTATTTAAATCCTAGCTTAGGTTATTACATCATTTAGTCGTATTCTACTTAAAAATCAAAGATTTAAATATAAACTTCCACTTTACAAAACCTGAAATTTAGAAAATAGTTTAGAAAGTTTAAATTAGTTTTAAAATAGTTTAAGATAGTTTATAATAGATTAATAGATTAATATAGTTTAAAATGGGTTAGAATGGATTAATACAGTTTAAATAGATTAAAATTGATTAATATAGTTTAAAATAGATTAAAATAGTTTAATATAGTTTAAAATAAATTAAATTAGATTAAATAGTTTTAAAATAGATTAAATAGATTTAAAATAAATTAAATTAGTTTAAATTGATTAAAATAGTTCAAAATAGCTTAAATTAGTTTAATAGTCCAAAAATCTTAATAATTAGGATTTGAAAGTAATATGTTTTAAAGCAATTTATATTAATTATAATAAATTTGAAATTAATAACAAATTGAACTATTTCTTTCATTTCAACACATATGGGTACGTCCCCCTTTCGAATTTCAATTTAAGTCCTTTAAGCAATTCATTTAAACCAGTTCCAATTTCACCTTTAAAACTCAGATTTTCAACAATATTTCAATTTATATAAACTAAATTTTATTTCAGATTCATTTAGTTGATTCAAAAATTAAGGATTTAAATTTTTTAATTTAACCAATCCAGTGTCCACATATAATTTTCTACCCTACGGTCAAGAGGTACAGATATTTATCATTTCAATCCGCAAATATTTAATATTTACAGATATATATCATTTCAGCCCGCAATCCTAAAATTTTAATTTAATGAAAATCGCTTGGGTTTATCATTTCAATCCATAACAATTTTCCTCTACTTCTATATGATCGTTCGAGTATGTATCATTTTAACCCATACGGAACTTGTAGTGTAATGACAATATAAAATATCACATCTAGTCATCCAATATCAACAATCAAACATCTATCGCAACCATCATCAACCAATAAATAATAAAAATTTACTGATTATCAATAGTATGTATTAACTGGAAATTTTTGAAATTCAATACTAATTATATGACAATTAAATGCAATAAAATTCACATTTAACCGAATGACAATTTAAATATAACAAACATCAACCAATCAATTTCCAGTCACATCATAAATTTAATTTAACTAACATAAGACAATCTAATAGTTGTGAGTGGGTTAAAATACTTACCTTTGATTTCAAATCGATTTGAAATCCAAAATAAGGCCTAAAATTCAATATTTTTAGAATTCATCGAAACTTATTCCATAATATTCGGAATTTTGGTACGATCCCAATGAAACAGACCGCGCGTGAATCCGAGCTCGTATGGAAATTTTATTGACATGAGAAGATATACGATTTATATTATAAAATAAAATAATAACAGATTATCTCCCTCTCACGCAACAGATCATGACCACGCACAGTAACCGCCATCGAAGTCTCCCCTTTGACCGCTGCCGAGCGCGCCCGGAGGCAACCATCGACCAAGCCGCCACCATCGTGCTCCACATCTTCGGCCGCATCTCCCACATACATGCGATCACCTCCGCCCCTCGCTTTCGCCTCCTAGCTGCTAGGGTTTTCAAACCTTAAAACACGATTTTCGGCCACCCCATGTCAATCTAGGCGATGCGACCACCACCACACAGCTCCAGGCGACGAACTCTCCAATACCCATATCCCAATTTCTCCAATTAAAGCCCGGATCGGAAAGCCCTAAATTGGCTTAGGGTTTCCAAATTGATGGCCTTTGACCTAAATATTGATCGATTCATGCATTGTTATGAAAAATGAACACCACACGTTGACTCAATTTGTAACGCCCCAAAAATTTTCGACTTTCGAAAATTCAACATCGATACTCACTTTATCGACTGCCGAGAAATCGAAGGCCGAAAACACGGAAAGTTATGGGTTTTTAAAAAGAAGAAAAGAAGAAAAAGAGAGAAAAGAAAATAGAGAACATTTTGAAAACATAGAACGGAATAGAAAAACAACAGAACATCAGAATCTCACAATTCGCAGCGGAACAACATATAATAATAAATGAATAATCTTTAAACAAAGAACTATATCAGTTATTACATTTCATTTCATTACATCATATCATCAGAGTGTACAACAACAACAACAAATAGTGCAGCGAAAAAAAGAAATACTATATAAACTAGTAATACGCCATGCCATCCAGCTTGCCTCCAACAATTCCAGAATATCCAGAATATCCTGATAAACCTAACTCTTGACTGCCCGTGTAGAAATTGGTGGGCACCCAGAGTTTAGGAAGGAAAACAATAAACTCCAAGTCAGTCATGTGACTGGTGTGAGAACTCAAAACAGTTTATTTATCTTTAAAATCAAAATAGAGGAATATTTTTAAATTCAATTCGTAATGCTTTTTAAAAGTGAGACTACCATAAGGCCTCCCGCACACACACACACAATGCAAACGCAGAATCGGAGGAGATTTCTCCTTATGATAGTCAAAGATGCTTGATACGCATTTAAAAGAACATTTGATATTATTACTAGTGTATAGTGTAGGAAAAATTCATTTCGAAAGTAGAATATAAATCTTAGCCAACATACGACCATTATCGTATGCCTACTATAGCTACCATCCAAACAGTGGTGACCACCATAAGTGAATGATAGGTTCTACAACTAAAACCGTATAAGTCACGTATTGTTTCTTTGGATTTCCAACGAATGATCAGGCCAAGGAACTTCCCATTGCCACATGAGAATGCCTCTGGATGGACATCCCCGAGAACCAAACCGGATCTCTACCAACACAAGGCCGGGTTACCCCTAACTGAGTAACAACTGACCGAATATGCCATCCCCCGGTCCTTTGGGACCTTTTATCACCGAGCGCTCGTAATCAATTCACACAATCATAACAAAGTGTTTTCAACATGAGTAAGTATCTGGGCTCCATACCATGATACCACCCTTTTCCAGAAGGAAATGGACACATCCTAAAGGGTGCTACCCCTCATAACCTTGCTGCTTCTTTCCTGTTTTGACCATTCACGGGGTGTGAGGCTCGACGAAGTCACGTCCACAAAAACATACTTTATACAAAAGCCATGCTTTGGGTCAACAAATGATCAACACAATGATCACAAGGATAGACGATCAAACAAATGATCCTATCACAAATAATCAACACAATGATCATTTCAGCATCACTCAGCATGTCACATTACCAAATTGGGAATATATCACTGATAACATTCAACTACATAACCTCTGAGCTCGTACGTCTCAGAGAAGGGTGTTAAGCTAAAAGAATAAATTCTCCGCCACCAACAGAAATATATTTGAAAGAAATCTGCTTTATATCTCAATTTGTAACGTCAGACATACAATCCATACAAGTCTGTTCCGGGCTCGAACAAAACCGAAGGCACTTCTTACGAAGCCCTTGCAATCCGGGTATTCACGATCCCGATCGAATTTCCCATCACTTAAGGAATCTCTATACCAGGAGCTACCCAGTGCAGAGACAATCGATAGGTCATACTATCGCTTTCACAAATACTCGGTTTTCAACACCGGTCTTTTATGCAATTCACAACGACGTATCACATATTCGGAATGAGTTATACGACCCCATGGTCCTTTCCCGGTTAACCCGAATAGTGAGCGCTTATTCAAAAATAAGTGTGGCATTCAAATTCAAACAAATCACATCAAATATCCATTCAAAGGGAAATATTGATAGTCGGTTATTGAACTATCACTGATATGCACACATCACCAGTTTCCAAATAATTTTCCAAATTATTTATTTTCCAAAATATCTTCACAAGATATAAAATTTCAACACTTCAAAAATAAATCAATATTTATTTTTAACAAATTCCACTTTCTTTTATAAATTCCTTAGTGAATTTATATTCAAAAATATTCATGCATATACGATTTCAACTATCCATTTTCAATTTATCTTCAAAAAGATGAATTCTCTAATATTCACTTTATATTGGAAAACATTTCCCTACTTATACATTCATAAGTAATTCACAAATTTTATTTATTTTCAACACTTGGAAAATATTCAATATACTTAAATCGAAATTAAGTATATATTTCATTCTTTAAGGAAATCATTCTCTTAAACATATTTATTTGGGTCAAAACGAATGTTGCGTAAAACATCGTTACGACAACCCAAAATCACTAGTATAGGGATTCGAATTTAAAATAGATATATAAATCCCAATACTATTCAAAACATTTCCTTTCGGAAATCATTTACTATAACAACAGTGTTATAGTCCACTATTTCCTTTTATTTCTCGAAAACGTCTATTTCAACAATGAATGTTGAAATCTATGGTTTCGAATCTCAACACCTTTTTAAAACATCGTTAGATCGTTTTAATTCTATTTAAAACATTCACATTCAAACCATTTTCTTTAACGTGTTATTCACTATTCAAAAATGTGAATAAACTTCATTAAGAAATCTCATCCTTTTATTCATTTCATTTTAAAGGATTATTCACAGTTCAAAAACGTGAATATAGCTCCATTTATAAGTTATAACCATTTACTTATCAAAATAAGTCATTGGCGAATTTATAAAACAACGTTTATAAATTTCCATTTCTATTTATTTTATAACTCCTTTTTATAAATCTCTTTTATTAATCTATTCGATTTATAACTCAATTATAAACCAAAAGTTCACATTATAAGTTAAATGCTTATAAAACGATTATTTTACAAAATCGTTCTTTTAAAGACTTTCAAATTTATGAATCTTATAACTTATAAGATCCATTTATTTAACCAATCTATTCTTCAAATAATTTCACCAAATTTATAAATCTTACAACTTATAAATTTTATTTATAACTTCACAGTTTATAATTCTATAAATTTCATTTATTTATGAAATTCATTTTCACTTCATTCAAACACTTATAAAAACTCGTTTTATAATGTCAATATTTCAATTTATAAATATCCATTTATAAATCTCTTAATATAATTCAATTTATATTATTCTTTAAAACGTCTTTAAATTCCTTTAAAACTTCATCATTTAGATTTATAAAATAATCAAATTTTATAAATCCTATATTTTAACTTTTTATAATAATTTCAAAAATCCAATTTAAACTATTTTATAAAATCATTAACCCTTATTTCTCAAAAATCAGCTTTTAACTATATTTCACAAAAACCATAATTTTATAACTTTGAAAATTATAACGTTTATTTATTTAACATGGATCAATTCCAAAAATAAAGTATATTTTCAAAAATCACTTTAAAATCATTTTAAAATCCCAAAATCTGGGTCCAATGATGCTACACACCAAATAGTCAATCACGACTACAACGATATCATATATCAATATAATAATCCATCAAATATCAAAATATCTGAAATCTAATAAATACTGTTGAGGAATCCAGTTGGATCCCTCCAACCTGTTTTCCTGCATCCAAAAACATTAGCACAATACCAATTTCGCTCCAGTACGAAATTATCGCGGTATATGTTCTTAATAAATATTATCCGCTTAATAACGGCGTAATAGGGTCTCATCCGCTAAAAATACGGGAAATCAATCAACTGCAATATATACATATGCCAATATATATATATTGATATTATTTATAATACCAATTTCACTGTTTATGAAATATTCGCGGTATATGTTTTTAATAAATAACATTCGCTTACTAACGGCGTATAATGTCTATTTTAACAATCAATATATATATATCAATCATCATTCAGACATGCATTCAAATATTTTAAATCTAACTATTTAAAATAAAATCGAAACCTATTCGATTGAGTGAGAAGTTCTCACCTTGGTTTTAATTTCCGTTTTAGCGATTTATTTCGAATAAAATTAAACGGACGTTTAATTTTACCCAAAATTCTCACTAACTCCAAACGACTCCAAACCAACTCCATCGCGTAGTGCTCGTCCATATGATTCCAACGCAACTGAGTTTGCATTTTTTCGACCTCGTATGAAAGAGTTATGAATATTTGAACATTACACAAATTTTTATATAAAAATTTCACCATAAATTTTATAACTTTTAACCTAAATAAATATAGGCCGTTGGATTTCACTCCTCTGCATCCCAGCCGCAAACTCCTTCTCCCCAAACCCTCACGCAACTTCTCTATAGGTAATCACGTTGAAGAGGCCGAACCCATAATAGCAATTTAGGGTTTCAATTTGCTAACACCACACACGATTATACTCGATCACATCTCCTCCATGTCGAAGCCCTTCGCGAGCTCGACCACCACCACCAACATCATGAAGCTCGGCCCCCTATATGGCCATGAATTACGTGCGCAGCCTAGCACTGTCGGCCCCCCCTAGATGCCACCACGTCGCTCCGTTTTACATCACAACCGTTGATCTCCAAGCTCTCGTTGCCCTCTACATCTTTCATGTTGAAAGTTTTAGCCAAAACTTGATGGATTGAGAGATCAAAGGGGAAAAGTGAGATCAATTTCTGGCCCTTCAACCTGATAGTGGCGGCTAGCAACATGAATTAGGGTTTTAGTGTTTTTTTTTTGTTTTTTTTTTAGAGTGAGGGTGTATTTATAAGAAACCGTCGAAACACTATTCATCCCGGAAATTCCTAACTCCGATTTACGCGCCGTAACAAATGTTTCTAGGGTTTACCCCGCGTTCCGGACACAATGGAACAGGTTTCGGAAGCTAATTCGGACATCTGTGCGAGTTATGGCTGTAAACGCTCAATTTAAATTAAACCGATTTAAACGATTTTCTAGGCGTTTTAATTTGTACCGGACAAACGGTAAATCCAATTGACTTGAAATTTGAAACCTTACAATAATATCACATTACGGATCCGATGAAAATGGTTTCGTCAAAATCCGAGACTTTTTGAAAAATGGCTATTTTGACTCGCCAAATTTAAATTAAAAATAATTCGATGCGTTTCGAGCTGCCACGATCAAACGATAACTCCGATTGACACGAAAATTGAAATCCGGTAATAACTAACTATTACGGATCCAATGGAACTGGTTTCGTTCAATTCTGAGACTGTTCAAAAATTGACTATTTTCACTAGTCGATTTTAATATTAAAATATTCAATTTTCACAGATAAATTTTTAATTCGATTTTAAAAGTTCTAAAATATCGTTCTAACTCCCATATGATAAAATAAAATTTTACAAATCATTTTCAATCATATTTAACTCAATTTTCAATTATTTTCATAATTTAACATATTAAATTATCGATTTAATTTATCCAATTAAATCCAATAATTCAAAATAAAAATTATTTGACTTATAAATTCACTTATTAATATTTAAAATTAATTAAATATTCAAATTTTAATTAAATAAAATTCTGGGTCGTTACAATCTTCCCCACTTAAAAGAATTTCGTCCTCGAAATTATCAAGTAAGAAAAGTTACAGAATTCATTAATTTTCCCAAAATCCATAGTTAAACTTCTTACAATCTTTACTAAGTTTTCAAATCATACTTAGTTATCTTTTCAAAAATAACTACTATCGTTTAACTTTCAATTCCAAAATCAAAGTTATAGTTTTCAAAATTTTCCCAAATTTTTTCTAACGCCTTAAATTTTCGGAAAAATTCGCCATAGTCTCCTTTGCGCGGCTCGATCTGAAAAAAAAATGACAGTTTATATATCACAAATATACATCTCATCAAGTAATGAGGCATCCCGAAGGGAAAAAAGTATAAAAGTACGATATTTAATCCGAGATATGTACCTTATATTTTATTAGCGAGCATATACGGCTAATATAGCGCAAAAGCGAGCTCCAAATGCGAAGCAAACGCGATCCGCACCTACTAATCACTCAACAAACAACATGAGAACATGCATATAGACAATAATCTCAATATACAACATATAGCAACATAACAACTTATATGTCAACATAGCAAATGCAACAAAACAACAAATGCAAACATCAACCATCTATCATCCAACTAATTCATAACCAATAAATATTCATTCTTATTTTCATTAATATTCAATGAAATGGTTTTCAATTTAAATCACATTTGATTTATTTACATTGGATGTTTTTACTAACATTCATTCTTATTCAATTTTAATTAGTTTACATTCACTAATTCATATTCAAGCTGGTTCACTTCCAATTCAAATTCAATTCCATTCAAATTAATTTACCTTTAATTTGAATTTAATTACATAGCTTTAAATTTCACTAATTCACTTTCATTAATACTTAATGAATTATATACAATCAATCAACTAACAACCATATAACAACCAATGTTTATCAATTACAACCAAATTCCTTTGCTTATATTCATTCTATTTGGTTTAACACCATCACTTTCAATTGGTTTAATAAATTGATTTTTATTCAACTATTCAACTTTCCAACAACATTAGATTTTAATGAATTAACACTTATATTCATTATTTCATATCAACTTAAATTTACATTTAATTGACTTACATTCAATCCATTCATTCAATTCAATTACAAAGTTGAATTTTTTATTTATATACTCAAGTTCATATTCATCACTTAACTTTATTATTTTACTTTGATACTAATATCAACTTCATTCAACATAATTTAAGTTATATTTCCATTTCTAAAGTAAATTTCCATTTAACTTTAAATTCATTTTTATTACAACTCATATTCATAAATATATTCATATAGTTTCACTTCTTATATATATAAGTTTATTTCACAATTGTAAATTACTTTAATTATAATTTCATACTTATAATTCTTTTTACTTATACAATTATTCTTAAATTTAGATTATTCAAATATCTAAACAATCAATTTATATACACTTTAATAATTCTGAAAAATTATTCCTTTATATATAAAATATACTCAAGGTAAAATTATTTCATTTACCCAATTTAAAAATCAATATTGTGCCGAATTGTTCTATTCAAATGTTTATAAACCCCTTCGGCATAGCTGTACAGACCGTGCTGACGAAGGTTCATATACCACTCAACAAACCAATCATCACAATATAAAACAATTTTATATATTCACTAACAAATACGCTCTCATATCTATTATTACACTCAAACTCATTCTAGAGTACTACTGACTCTATCTCTAATGAGTAATACCCAACAGAACCATGGTTGTCGCTTAACCATATGCTCTGATACCAAATGTAACGCCCCGAAAATTTTCGACTTTCGAAATTCAACATCGATACTCACTTTATCGACTGCCGAGAAATCGAAGGCCGAAAACACGGAAAGTTATGGGTTTTTAAAAAGAAGAAAAGAAGAAAAAGAGAGAAAAGAAAATAGAGAACATTTTGAAAACATAGAACGGAATAGAAAAACAACAGAACATCAGAATCTCACAATTCGCAGCGGAACAACATATAATAATAAATGAATAATCTTTAAACAAAGAACTATATCAGTTATTACATTTCATTTCATTACATCATATCATCAGAGTGTACAACAACAACAACAAACAGTGCAGCGAAAAAAAGAAATACTATATAAACTAGTAATACGCCATGCCATCCAGCTTGCCTCCAGCAATTCCAGAATATCCAGAATATCCTGATAAACCTAACTCTTGACTGCCCGTGTAGAAATTGGTGGACACCCAGAGTTTAGGAAGGAAAACAATAAACTCCAAGTCAGTCATGTGACTGGTGTGAGAACTCAAAACAGTTTATTTATCTTTAAAATCAAAATAGAGGAATATTTTTAAATTCAATTCGCAATGCTTTTTAAAAGTGAGACTACCATAAGGCCTCCCGCACACACACACACAATGCAAACGCAGAATCGGAGGAGATTTCTCCTTATGATAGTCAAAGATGCTTGATACGCATTTAAAAGAACATTTGATATTATTACTAGTGTATAGTGTAGGAAAAATTCATTTCGAAAGTAGAATATAAATCTTAGCCAACATACGACCATTATCGTATGCCTACTATAGCTACCATCCAAACAGTGGTGACCACCATAAGTGAATGATAGGTTCTACAACTAAAACCGTACAAGTCACGTATTGTTTCTTTGGATTTCCAACGAATGATCAGGCCAAGGAACTTCCCATTGCCACATGAGAATGCCTCTGGATGGACATCCCCGAGAACCAAACCGGATCTCTACCAACACAAGGCCGGGTTACCCCTAACTGAGTAACAACTGACCGAATATGCCATCCCCCGGTCCTTTGGGACCTTTTATCACCGAGCGCTCGTAATCAATTCACACAATCATAACAAAGTGTTTTCAACATGAGTAAGTATCTGGGCTCCATACCATGATACCACCCTTTTCCAGAAGGAAATGGACACATCCTAAAGGGTGCTACCCCTCATAACCTTGCTGCTTCTTTCCTGTTTTGACCATTCACGGGGTGTGAGGCTCGACGAAGTCACGTCCACAAAAACATACTTTATACAAAAGCCATGCTTTGGGTCAACAAATGATCAACACAATGATCACAAGGATAGACGATCAAACAAATGATCCTATCACAAATAATCAACACAATGATCATTTCAGCATCACTCAGCATGTCACATTACCAAATTGGGAATATATCACTGATAACATTCAACTACATAACCTCTGAGCTCGTACGTCTCAGAGAAGGGTGTTAAGCTAAAAGAATAAATTCTCCGCCACCAACAGAAATATATTTGAAAGAAATCTGCTTTATATCTCAATTTGTAACGTCAGACATACAATCCATACAAGTCTGTTCCGGGCTCGAACAAAACCGAAGGCACTTCTTACGAAGCCCTTGCAATCCGGGTATTCACGATCCCGATCGAATTTCCCATCACTTAAGGAATCTCTATACCAGGAGCTACCCAGTGCAGAGACAATCGATAGGTCATACTATCGCTTTCACAAGTACTCGGTCTTCAACACCGGTCTTTTATGCAATTCACAACGACGTATCACATATTCGGAATGGGTTATACGACCCCATGGTCCTTTCCCGGTTAACCCGAATAGTGAGCGCTTATTCAAAAATAAGTGTGGCATTCAAATTCAAACAAATCACATCAAATACCCATTCAAAGGGAAATATTGATAGTCGGTTATTGAACTATCACTGATATGCACACATCACCAGTTTCCAAATAATTTTCCAAATTATTTATTTTCCAAAATATCTTCACAAGATATAAAATTTCAACACTTCAAAAATAAATCAATATTTATTTTTAACAAATTCCACTTTCTTTTATAAATTCCTTAGTGAATTTATATTCAAAAATATTCATGCATATACGATTTCAACTATCCATTTTCAATTTATCTTCAAAAAGATGAATTCTCTAATATTCACTTTATATTGGAAAACATTTCCCTACTTATACATTCATAAGTAATTCACAAATTTTATTTATTTTCAACACTTGGAAAATATTCAATATACTTAAATCGAAATTAAGTATATATTTCATTCTTTAAGGAAATCATTCTCTTAAACATATTTATTTGGGTCAAAACGAATGTTGCGTAAAACATCGTTACGACAACCCAAAATCACTAGTATAGGGATTCGAATTTAAAATAGATATATAAATCCCAATACTATTCAAAACATTTCCTTTCAGAAATCATTTACTATAATAACAGTGTTATAGTCCACTATTTCCTTTTATTTCTCGAAAACGTCTATTTCAACAATGAATGTTGAAATCTATGGTTTCGAATCTCAACACCTTTTTAAAACATCGTTAGATCGTTTTAATTCTATTTAAAACATTCACATTCAAACCATTTTCTTTAACGTGTTATTCACTATTCAAAAATGTGAATAAACTTCATTAAGAAATCTCATCCTTTTATTCATTTCATTTTAAAGGATTATTCACAGTTCAAAAACGTGAATATAGCTCCATTTATAAGTTATAACCATTTACTTATCAAAATAAGTCATTGGCGAATTTATAAAACAACGTTTATAAATTTCCATTTCTATTTATTTTATAACTCCTTTTTATAAATCTCTTTTATTAATCTATTCGATTTATAACTCAATTATAAACCAAAAGTTCACATTATAAGTTAAATGCTTATAAAACGATTATTTTACAAAATCGTTCTTTTAAAGACTTTCAAATTTATGAATCTTATAACTTATAAGATCCATTTATTTAACCAATCTATTCTTCAAATAATTTCACCAAATTTATAAATCTTACAACTTATAAATTTTATTTATAACTTCACAGTTTATAATTCTATAAATTTCATTTATTTATGAAATTCATTTTCACTTCATTCAAACACTTATAAAAACTCGTTTTATAATGTCAATATTTCAATTTATAAATATCCATTTATAAATCTCTTAATATAATTCAATTTATATTATTCTTTAAAACGTCTTTAAATTCCTTTAAAACTTCATCATTTAGATTTATAAAATAATCAAATTTTATAAATCCTATATTTTAACTTTTTATAATAATTTCAAAAATCCAATTTAAAATATTTAATAAAATCATTAACCCTTATTTCTCAAAAATCAGCTTTTAACTATATTTCACAAAAACCATAATTTTATAACTTTGAAAATTATAACGTTTATTTATTTAACATGGATCAATTCCAAAAATAAAGTATATTTTCAAAAATCACTTTAAAATCATTTTAAAATCCCAAAATCTGGGTCCAATGATGCTACACACCAAATAGTCAATCACGACTACAACGATATCATATATCAATATAATAATCCATCAAATATCAAAATATCTGAAATCTAATAAATACTGTTGAGGAATCCAGTTGGATCCCTCCAACCTGTTTTCCTGCATCCAAAAACATTAGCACAATACCAATTTCGCTCCAGTACGAAATTATCGCGGTATATGTTCTTAATAAATATTATCCGCTTAATAACGGCGTAATAGGGTCTCATCCGCTAAAAATACGGGAAATCAATCAACTGCAATATATATATATATATATATGCCAATATATATATATATTGATATTATTTATAATACCAATTTCACTGTTTATGAAATATTCGCGGTATATGTTTTTAATAAATAACATCCGCTTACTAATGGCGTATAATGTCTATTTTAACAATCAATATATATATCAATCATCATTCACACATGCATTCAAATATTTTAAATATAACTATTTAAAATAAAATCGAAACCTATTCGATTGAGTGAGAAGTTCTCACCTTGGTTTTAATTTCCGTTTTAGCGATTTATTTCGAATAAAATTAAACGGACGTTTAATTTTACCCAAAATTCTCACTAACTCCAAACGACTCCAAACCAACTCCATCGCGTAGTGCTCGTCCATACGATTCCAACGCAACTGAGTTTGCATTTTTTCGACCTCGTATGAAAGAGTTATGAATATTTGAACATTACACAAATTTTTATATAAAAATTTCAACATAAATTTTATAACTTTTAACCTAAATAAATAAAGGCCGTTGGATTTCGCTCCTCTGCATCCCAGCCGTAAACTCCTTCTCCCCAAACCCTCACGCAACTTCTCTCCAGGTAATCACGTTGAAGAGGCCGAACCCATAATAGCAATTTAGGGTTTCAATTTGCTAACACCACACACGATTATACTCGATCACATCTCCTCCATGTCGAAGCCCTTCGCGAGCTCGACCACCACCACCAACATCATGAAGCTCGGCCCCCTATATGGCCATGAATTACGTGCGCAGCCTAGCACTGTCGGCCCCCCTAGACGCCACCACGTCGCTCCGTTTTACATCACAACCGTTGATCTCCAAGCTCTCGTTGCCCTCTACATCTTTCATGTTGAAAGTTTTAGCCAAAACTTGATGGATTGAGAGATCAAAGGGGAAAGTGAGATCAATTTCTGGCCCTTCAACCTGATAGTGGAGGCTAGCAACATGAATTAGGGTTTTAGTGTTTTTTTTTTGTTTTTTTTTTAGAGTGAGGGTGTATTTATAGGAAACCGTCGAAACACTATACATCCCGGAAATTCCTAACTCCGATTTACGCGTCGTAACCAGCGTTTCTAGGGTTTACCCCACATTCCAGATACAATGGAACAGGTTTCGGAAGCTAATTCGGACATCTGTGCGAGTTATGGCTGTAAACGCTCAATTTAAATTAACCGATTTAAACGATTTTCTAGGCGTTTTAATTTGTACCGGACAAACGGTAAATCCAATTGACTTGAAATTTGAAACCTTACAATAATATCACATTACGGATCCGATGAAACTAGTTTCATCGAAATCCGAGACTTTTTGAAAAATGGCTATTTTGACTCGCCAAATTTAAATTAAAAATAATTCGATGCGTTTCGAGCTGCCACGATCAAACGATAACTCCGATTGACACGAAAATTGAAATCCGGTAATAACTAACTATTACGGATCCAATGGAACTGGTTTCGTTCAATTCTGAGACTGTTCAAAAATTGACTATTTTCACTAGTCGATTTTAATATTAAAATATTCAATTTTCACAGATAAATTTTTAATTCGATTTTAAAAGTTCTAAAATATCGTTCTAACTCCCATATGATAAAATAAAATTTTACAAATCATTTTCAATCATATTTAACTCAATTTTCAATTATTTTCATAATTTAACATATTAAATTATCGATTTAATTTATCCAATTAAATCCAATAATTCAAAATAAAAATTATTTGACTTATAAATTCACTTATTAATATTTAAAATTAATTAAATATTCAAATTTTAATTAAATAAAATTCTGGGTCGTTACACGATTCATCGAGATCTTCGAAACCGTATATAATTTGACATAGTTTGATGAGTTTGAATTTCGATTTGAATTTGAAATTGAATTTAGGTTTTTGGATTTGCAGCGATAGAGAAGGAAGAAGAAGTAGATAGGTTAAATAGACAAATATGTACTAAAATAAGAAAATAGAGGTTGCTAGGGTTAGAAACAAAATCTATTTATATTAACAAAGCCCGATATGAATGAATAACACATTGAATTGGTTCGAAATGATAATAACGACCCAAAAAGCCCGTTTTGTTTTCGAAACGAAAGTGGATCATCACATATATCAAAATAGATGTTTTCGATATTTTTAAACTCAATGGAACACATTTCAAGTCCTAGTTCCATTATGTAAAGAAGTTATTTTTAAAATCAGTTTATTTCAATTGAATTCAATTATACAGATTTCTACACGTTTCAAGCTCGTACGATCAAACGACAAGTCCGAACGCTACGTAACTTAAAATCCTACAATGATTCACTATTACGGATCCGATGAAACTAGTTTCGTCGTAATCCGAGATAGTGGCCAAAATTGCTATTTTTCACGTTAATTAAATAAATTATTATTAAATTAATTAATCACTTTTTAATTTCAAATTTAATGACTAACAATTTTCATCATTTTTGATAAATTGGACATATTCAATAATTTAAAACAAATTTACATATCAATTCAGTGTTAAATATTTCACTAGTTACAGTGTTCAATTTCAATGACAAATAAAATCCAATTAATTAAAATTTAATTCCAATACATTGATTTAATTTGATTTCAATCTATTATTCAATCAATTATTACTCTATAGACATAGTTAACATTTGTTTATATCTTATTACACTAATATTCTACAATTATCATCTTTTACCATGTTAGTTGCAATATTTCAACTGCATTGAATTTTTTTGTCAATTTTATTAAGATTTTAAATCCCAATAAATTAACTTATCTTGGTTTCAATCTTTTATGTAAATCAATTATTGCCTTATGAATATAATTGAAATTTCTGTACATTTTATTGCATTCACCTTTCATAGTTATCGTCTTAATTCATTTTACATAACATTTAATTTCAATTAATTATAATTGATTAAATAAATTGTTAACAAATAACAATTGTCACCATTTCTATATTTAATCACATTTGTGTGTTTATTATCTACACACAAATGTTATAGTTATTTACACGACACTAATTTTATTCAATTACAATTTATTACTTACTATTTCATTAATTAGTACAACATTTAAATTATGAATTACTCTTTAATCCAATTATCAATTAATACACACATTATTACAATTAATTATCTATCAATAACCAATTATAACTTTTTAATCATTTCAATTATTTGGAATTACATTTAAAGCAATCATCAATTACCTTATATTAATACTATTACATTTCATTCCAATTACATTTTTATTATTAAATCCCAAATTTTATTTCTTCCAACATTAAATCATAAAACCTTATCAAATTAACTATTTTTAATTATCGAAAATTACGGGTCGTTATACTCTCCTCTACTAAAACTTTCAGTCCTCAAAATGGGAAAAAAGGGATAAGGAATTAATATATCTTATCTAAAATATTAAATTTATAAACAATCAATTTACATAATTAAATAATTTAAATAAGATATATCAATTTAAAATAATTAAATCCTTTTATATTCAAGTTAACAAAATTTGGAAAGCATTTCACAATGTTTTTCAAAGTCCAAAATTCACAGAAAATTTTGGCAAGGTCTCCTTTTGTACGGAGAGGTATGGGAGAAACAATATCAATAATAATAATATATATCATATATTTCAAAATGATATATCCCAAACCACGGGAAAACAATATAATATCGCTAGAAAACCTAATCCGAAAACATACGTATTTGTCGGGCAAACAATGCTTCATTTTATTAAACCAAAAAGCAGTAGCTACTGCTTCCATAACCTGTATTTCACTTATATAAGCCAAAGAGGTTAATAATTATATAAAAGTAAAATATTTAAGTTGTTTCAATTTATAACAAACAAATCAATATAACATAACAACAATCACTTGCAACCAAAAGTATACAATCATCAGATGAGATCAATGTAATCAGTCATACATCTATAGCATCCAAACAAATTGTTTGTTTGGGTTTAGACACTTTTAATCGTATAGAATTATAAACAACTACTAAGTATATTGTAACATCCTGCCTTTTCGCACACTTTAAACCGACACACGTGCCAATTCAAACCATACGGAAGGTCGGATTGTTATGGGGTAAATGAGAAAGATAGAGAAGAAATAAAACAAAACAGAATCTCACAGCGGAAGGATAAAATATAATAATCAAATATACAGTTCATGAAACTGTTTTACAAAATAATTTATTTTTCTTGTGCAATAAATATCAGAGTTACACATACCAATACAACAATGCAGCGGAATTAAATGGTGTAGTGCACTATTATAAATAATAATACTACAAATCTTCGTCTTCGTCCTCCAAAGCTAAATCTTCAAATCCTGAAACGCTCGGACTGACCCGAGCGAATTTGAAAAGACAAAAACACTCGAGTCAGAACTAAAAGATCTTATGTAAGTTAAATTTTACAGAAATAAATATGAGTACTGTAACTTAAGATATGCTCGGGATTTACATCTCCTAAGGATCCGTTAAACTATTTACTATGTAGTATATTGCGCTATTATAATAGTGTCTAATTGTAAAATAAACTTACTTTTAAATAGCGTTAAGGCTTTACATTTTCCACCTTAACACAGAATATATTCCCATAGTCTATACAGTACCGTAATCTCCCCCGTACTGGGCGTCGTCAGAGGGCACTCCATAGGTATGGTACAAAACCAAAATCGTATAAGGCGCGATAGGGTAGGTGACACGGCATAACTAGGCAATGCCAGGGTAGATATACCAATTACGCTTCCGGGTCGATGGTAACGCGTAGCCGCAGCTACCGCCCACCTCGAACAAACTCCCCAAAAATCAAAAATAGAAGTGGCCACTGAATCAATCCAAAGTCGAAGTATAATATCGAAGAGGAGTGTCCGATCAGAGGAATGACCTCATTAACCCGTCAATCGCTCCTGTTTTAGCCACCTTATGCCAACTCACGGGAGTCGGGTCCACGTATTTACCTTACAGGAAACGTCGCCCTAACCTACTTCATTCTAGAATCTCCACCGCGTACACGGTTAGTCAAAGTGGTTTTCGGTATCGACAGAGAGTATGTCCATATCCGATCCCGGTCTCTTTGCCAACCAATCGTTATTATAACACCGCGGTCATTTAAAAATAGTTTATACTTTAAAACCAGAATATAATCCATTTCAAAACCATAATATTACGATATCATTTCTTCTTTAAAACCCAAAAAGATTCATTTTGATATTATTTTATAAAACCCAAATCAATGATATCATTTCCCAAATATAAATCTTTTCCAAAAATTATGCCACTTTTAAAATTTATAATTCCTTGTAACCAAATATTTGAATATTAACTTTCAACATAATACTTCGAAATCCATAGTTTTTAAAACCATTACTTTCAAAACTAAATGGTTTGGATATTCAACAGTATATAAAATAAGTGGTTTAACTTAAATGTTACTTTGAAAAGAAATATTTCTCGTGGCTTTACAATACATTTCTTTATTTAAAGTTAAAACCAAAATTTAATATCGCTTCAAGTTCCAAAACCATTTCAATAAATTCATATATATACGTATATCCATTTTGAGTATAAATATTTCAACTAAAGTTGGATTTTATTCTTTCAAATCAAATGTTCTATTAATTAGCCTTGAATATTCACATAGAATCCATAATTTATAAGACTTCAATTTCTAGTAATAAATTATATATATTTTCCAATTCAAGTTATACTAGAATATTCATTTAATTTATTTTGGGAAAATCCAATTATAAATATCATATCTTAAAATTTCCAACTTAACATTTAAACATAGGATATAAATTATCAAACTCCATTTACTAAATTTTCTTCCATTTTAATAAAGAGATTTATACACCTTTTTATTTCAAATTTTTCAACTTCATATGTATATAAATATGGAAGAAAACATTTATTCAGTATAAAATTTAAGATTTTTATAAACCGTATTCCATCCAAACCATAGAAATCACATTAAAAATAGTTATATATAGACCGCGGTGCCTGTATATAATTTTCTATCCTATGGTCAAGTGATACGGATATTTATCATTTCAATCCACAATTTAAAAAAAATAAAACTGCGGTTGTATATCATTTCAAACCGCAATCCCGAATGAAATGTAAATGCATACTAACTTGCAGTTTAATGATATCCAAATAAAACATTCATTCAACAACACATCCATCATCCAATCACAACATCGATCAATATCAATCAATAACAATTATATATATGATCATATATAACAGGTGATAACTGGCAGTTTATTCAAATTAAATTTATCAACTATTAATCTAACAGTTTATTCAGTAATAATTTATACAACTGTTAACTAGCAATTCATATGCAACAAAAATTTCCAACAGTCAATTAATACACAATAAATCAATTAAATTAACAATTAAATTTAATAAAATGCAATTCAACAGATATGAATGAAATAAACATGCCAAATACTCATAAATAAATTTCTATTCATTTCTAAAATTTATTTAACAAACATAAAAGCTTCTAGTAATTGTGAGTGGGTCAAAACACTCACCTTTTGAATTTAAATCGAATGTAAATCCGATTTAAACCCAAAATTTGACGGTCTCTAAATTTATCCAAACCAGCGTCATCAGATCTGGAATTTAATTACGATCCTAACAAAAGAAATTTCGTGTGAAACGGAGTTCGTATGTGAAAGTTATCACAATTAAACGATTTGCAATTGAAATAAAAAAAATTAAAAATAAACAAAACAAAAATAAAATACCGTGCCACATCCACCTTCCCTCGTGAAAAACGCATATGCTTCTTCTTGATTGCTAACTTTGTTCCGTAATTTTTCTTTTATTTCGATTTACTTTAATTTTCCTCCTTATTATATGAATGTATGTATTTTAAAAGGTTTGAAAGAAAAAGAAGATTTGAAAAAGAAGAATTGAAAAAAAATGATTAAAATAAGAACTGAAAACGGAAGAGAAGATCTAGATTTGAAAAGAAGAAAGTTTGAAATAGAAGTAAATTTGAAGAAGAAGAAGAAGAATATTTGAAGAGAAAGGAAAAAAATATATTAAAATGAGAGATAATAAGGAGCTTTGAGAAAAACAAGAAAAAAGAAGAAGAAGAAGAAGAAGAAGAATAGCATGGAGGCTAGGGTTAGAGTTAGGAGAAACAAAATGTAATAGAAGAATAAGAAGTAGGTTATTTATAAGGTTAGAGTTAGGTTTAGGGACAAATAAATTTGAAAGGAGAGGCTGCTATTAATTAGAAATAAAGTGAATATGAACACTTGGTATTGAAATATGGCAAATATGAACAGTCTTTTTTTTTTTTTTTAAAGTAGCAGGTATTAAAAAGAGGTATTTATTAATTAGAAAGAAAATGAATATGGAGGGACAAAAATAAATGACACGTTTCGTTAGTTTGATTCTAAATTAATTAAGTGCTAGATACAGAAAAATTTGAATACATCATATATATATATATTCATACTTTAACTGTGTGACAAAATTGCTAAACATACATCAAGTACGATTAATTGGTGACAATATATAGGAATAATCAACAATAAATGTGGATGCAATCACATAAGGATCTAATAGGGAAGGAGATAAAAGTAACAACGTTGATTAATTCCACTTTCCCACTTTAGCCAATCCAATTACAAAATTTAAAATTTTATAAAATTTCTCTCCTTTGATTTCTTAAACAATTTTAATAACTAACAACAAGTTCTATGTTAATTCAATCATTAATCATTTCGCCAATTACCAAATTAAATTTCAATTATTCGCAATAAATCAAATTATAAATTTTTCATTCCAATAAATAAAATAAATCTTGATTTTTTTTCTTCCATCCTTATTAATTCCACAACTTGTTCAATTTGAAAATCATTATCATATTTTCCAAATGTTACCTTAATTTAACACTTATGTAACGTATTATTAGATTCGGTGCAAGATTTCAATTTCAATCCCCATTTCTTAATATACTCAAATTCTGGACATTTTTATTTCCTTACCCATAAGTGTAACATTTATTGCCAATTCCATCCAAATTTAACAGGTAACCCTTAACAATGTTTTCAATCCAAAGGTTATACTTAAGTTTACGTTGTATTCTACAACTTATCATATTATGAAGAAAATTCACATTATTCCCCAATATTACCTTAATTCATATTAACTTAACATTAAATTTACTCTTCATTCTATTATTAACCTATTAGTATTAAATAGATGAAATTAACATTGGTTTTACACTCTATTACGTAGATATCCTTAAATTTTATCTAAGTTTATATTTACATAATATTCCAACATTAAATTTCATCCAATTTTTTTTCTTCCTTTTTATTTTAATTAAATCCAATTTCCCTAAAGTTACATTCAAACAAGTAAATTTTGATTTCCAATCAATCATTATACTATAACATTCTTAACATTTTTTCATTACACTACTATATTCTACCTTGATAAGTTTACGCTTCTATTGCTTTACTTTCACACTTCCGTTAAAATATAAATTAATTCTAAAGTAACGTTTGTTGTTGACCCCGCCATTTTAATTACTCATCTTTAGATGAACGTTATTTCAAATAAGTTCATTGACTCATTTAAATTAGGTAGTTTATAGTAGTTGTTATCCCACCCTTACAATTATTTCCTACTAACATGCTACCAACTCCTTTAATTAAAATTTGAATTCCAAACCTTATTTAATATACTAAGTAAGATAAATAACATATATAGATTGCTACCAACTTTCCTTTTCTTGCATCTATGTGTTTATTACTTGACACACCAGTAAATATTACATATACATAAAATTCCGTTATCACTTGCCTAACAAGGTTATTATCACTTAAGATCTCACTGCATCCACATTTTCACATTTTCATTTCCTAGTTTCTTTACTTTATTCTACATAATTTATTACAAATGGGATTTTCTTTGGTTTACATCTTATTTGTATTTAACATTTCTCAATCACCAATTCATTTCACTTTAACTGCGGTAAATTGGCGGATAAATTGAATTTGATTCCCAAAATCTAAATTAACAAGAAACAAGGGTAGGTAACATACAATAGTCATTACTCCAAATTCTAGTCACCTAAATAGTCTTTTATTCCTTGCAAATAAATGTTACTATTTATTGTCATAGTACAAATCTCAATGATTATTCCATTTTAAATTTGCTTAGGCCATTTAAAGTCCACTATACATATCTACATAAATGGGTAATTTATTCAATTCATTAAGTGTCAATTCTATTAAGCCCTGTTTATATCTTATGCATTCTTCTATTACTTTACAAAAGGGAATAACTTTTAAACTCATACACTTAATAACAAAACCGTTATAAATCCAATAAACTTCCAAATCCAAGTTTGTACACATTTTACACAACTATTATGATTTCTCACAAACGTTGAATTTATTAAATGACCATTTATTATAATTTAATTCCCTTAATTGAATCAAATGCTTATTATTATATATTCTTTTCATTCTACCATTCCTTCCCATTATAAATTCATTAACGTATTTACACATCTCTATCTTTCAAATATAAAATAACCAAACTGATTACAAACACTGTTTCTATCAATTTTCATAAGTTTGTTCAAAACTATACTTTTGTTTACATAAAATAAATTTTATGTTTCTATTAGTTTTCTTTTCCTTTCACTACAGGCATAAATTATTACTATCTACACTAATTACATCTTTGTATTAATGAACACCATTTAAGTTAATATTTATACTAACATTCACAAATTCAACATTTATTTGTTTCTTCAAAATTACTTTAAATCAAGTTGTGAAAATTTACATTATCCACATCTATTATCATAAAATTTTATAGCTACACTAAATTGCAACCACTATACCAAATTTCTACGTTTACTCCTAAACAAATTAGAAATTATATTAATTCATTTTATTAAATATCATAAATTTAACGGGTCGTTACAATCTCCCCCACTTAAAACTTTTCGTCCCCGAAAAGGAAAAAGAAGGGAGGAGGAAGATTTACAGTGCATCTTATTTCAAATATTAACTTATAAACAATATTTTACTGGATTAATTTCCTTTAATGAAATATACTTGTTTTATAATCATTATATCCTTTAATACTTGAATTATTAAAGTTGGAAAAATACTTTCACAAAATTCTAAGTCCAAAATTTCCTGAAAATTTTGGCAAAGTCTCCTTTGTACGGAGGGACTCTGGAGAAAATATAATATCCAAATATACAAATATATTACACATATTATCCAAATAAAATATCCCAACACGGGAAAATATATAAAATAGCGCTTTATACGTAATCCGGAAACGTACCTATTTGTCGGGCAATACGCTTATTATTACGGAACCAAAAGCAGTAGCAGTTGCTTCCATAACCTGTATTTTCTTATAAGCCTAAAAGGTTAAATATTTATTTTAAAATGAACTATTCTAGTGGATTCAATCATTCATATCCAATCAAATGCAACAACCATACATTTTAACAAACAGCACACACCGCAAACAAAATCATTCAATCAAACAAACAATTAGTTGTTAGGTTCAAATTCCGAAATTGTACGAAATGTAAAATAACTATCAAGTGCATCCTTTACTCAACAGTCTTAGATGGAACAAAGATAGATTATTTCTCCATCCAACAACTTCAAAATTCCTTACCCAACAACCATACATCAACCAAACAATTCAAATCAACACCAAAATAGCTTATTATACATTTATTTCATACTTCAGTGGTTTGATTTTCTTCCCTTCATTTATGAGAGATTTCTTTGTTCTTACAAGTTTTATTTTCCAATTATCCCAAAATTCATTATATTTGTATTTCCTTTTATTACTTAAGTTTCCTTTTATTACCTAAGTTTATAAAATAAATTCTCATTAATAACAACAAATATTTTGAATATCTTCATTTCCTTACTCTTCACTTGTAAGATTTCCCTTAAATTCTTAATCTGCTAACATTCATTCTTATAAGTGGAAGTTTTTATTTATCCATTAACTATGAATTGCAGTCATTTAATTTTTCCTACTTTCCATTATATTAGAATAGGGAAGATTAAAACATACTTAAGTCAATAATCATACAATCAATTCTTATTTTGAATTTCATTTTATATACTTAGGTTCATATCATCTATTAATAATTCTTAACCCTTTTTCAGTAAAATTTCAATTATAACCTAAGTTTATACCATTAAATTCTTATTATAACAGTAATTTATTGAATACTTCATTTTTCCTAAATTCCTACTTGTAAAATATTCAATTCCAGTTTCTCATTTAACACTTCAACTTTTATATTTGGGTAAGTTATTTATGTTAAGGAAATTGCAATTGAACTTATACAAGTTTAATCTCCATTCTTTTAATTAAATTTAATGTTTATCCATATTACTCTTTGTCTCATATGTATGCAAATTCCTCTTTATAGCTTTGCAATTATTCTCTTATTTCAATTAGAGGTTTCAATTCATTTATTACTTAACTTTTATTTCACTACAATTTAACAATTGATTAATTAATGGAGAATTTTAGAATTGGATTCCGGGTCAGATTTCAATTTATTTCAAAATAATAGATAAATAAGTTCTTACAACTCAAAATCTCTAATTATAGTTAGAACAATAAAAGAAATTTTTTTTTAGAAAATTTCATAATAAATCTGCAGTAGAATTTACTACAGTGGCCTTTCCCCTTCGAAACTCGAAATGAAAGTCGATGATGCGGCCGTCATCACCGAATTTATTTTCCAGTGACAGAGAGGAAAGTACAGAATTTAATTTTTTTTTTCCCCAAAATCTTCTTTAAAACAATTCTTCCAAATTATACGAAATATTTATATAAGAAATTACTTATAAACCAAATCAATAAATTTCACAAATTCTTTGAAAGCAGATTTGGAAAAATCCCGGACTTAAGTTCTAAAATCTCCAATTTGATTTATCATAATTTCAACTTAGCTTCAGTTATTATAAATATTTTATTTCCTAACACCCAATCTATAGCAACCAAAGATATATATATCTTTATAAAAATATTTTTATATATAGAAAATATAATAGGCAAAATTCTTTCATTTACCTATACTAAAACAAATATTATGTCGGTCTGTCCTATTAAGTGTTTAGAAATCCCTATTGATGACATAGCGTCCCATGCATCAACCAGAATTTATAAATACAAAGCGGAACAGATTAACACAATATAAAAAACTTTTTATTAATACTAACAAATACGCTCTCTCATATATATACACTCAGCGACTCCCATAGGATATTACTACCCTATTAACAAAAAGTCAAACCCCACAAAGCCAAGGTTTATCGCTAAACCAAAGCTCTGATACCAACTGTAACATCCTGCCTTTTCGCACACTTTAAACCGACACACGTGCCAATTCAAATCATATGGAAGGTCGGATTGTTATGGGGTAAATGAGAAAGATAGAGAAGAAATAAAACAAAACAGAATCTCACAGCGGAAGGATAAAATATAATAATCAAATATACAGTTCATGAAACTGTTTTACAAAATAATTTATTTTTCTTGTGCAATAAATATCAGAGTTACACATACCAATACAACAATGCAGCGGAATTAAATGGTGTAGTGCACTAGTATAAATAATAATAATACAAGTCTTCGTCCTCCAAAGCTAAATCTTCAAATCCTGAAACGCTCGGACTGACCCGAGCGAATTTGAAAAGACAAAAACACTCGAGTCAGAACTAAAAGATCTTATGTAAGTTAAATTTTACAGAAATAAATATGAGTACTGTAACTTAAGATATGCTCGGGATTTACATCTCCTAAGGATCCGTTAAACTATTTACTATGTAGTATATTGCGCTATTATAATAGTGTCTAATTGTAAAATAAACTTACTTTTAAATAGCGTTAAGGCTTTACATTTTCCACCTTAACACAGAATATATTCCCATAGTCTATATAGTACTGTAATCTCCCCCGTACTGAGCGTCGTCAGAGGGCACTCCATAGGTATGGTACAAAACCAAAATCGTATAAGGCGCGATAGGGTAGGTGACACGGCACAACTAGGCAATGCCAGGGTAGATATACCAATTACGCTTCCGGGTCGATGGTAACGCGTAGCCGCAGCTACCGCCCACCTCGAACAAACTCCCCAAAAATCAAAAATAGAAGTGGCCACTGAATCAATCCAAAGTCGAAGTATAATATCGAAGAGGAGTGTCCGATCAGAGGAATGACCTCATTAACCCGTCAATCGCTCCTGTTTTAGCCACCTTATGCCAACTCACGGGAGTCGGGTCCACGTATTTACCTTACAGGAAACGTCGCCCCAACCTACTTCATTCTGGAATCTCCACCGCGTACACGGTTAGTCAAAGTGGTTTCCGGTATCGACAGAGAGTATGTCCATATCCGATCCCGGTCTCTTTGCCAACCAATCGTTATTATAACACCGCGGTCATTTAAAAATAGTTTATACTTTAAAACCAGAATATAATCCATTTCAAAACCATAATATTACGATATCATTTCTTCTTTAAAACCCAAAAAGATTCATTTTGATATTATTTTATAAAACCCAAATCAATGATATCATTTCCCAAATATAAATCTTTTCCAAAAATTATGCCACTTTTAAAATTTATAATTCCTTGTAACCAAATATTTGAATATTAACTTTCAACATAATACTTCGAAATCCATAGTTTTTAAAACCATTACTTTCAAAACTAAATGGTTTGGATATTCAACAGTATATAAAATAAGTGGTTTAACTTAAATGTTACTTTGAAAAGAAATATTTCTCGTGGCTTTACAATACATTTCTTTATTTAAAGTTAAAACCAAAATTTAATATCGCTTCAAGTTCCAAAACCATTTCAATAAATTCATATATATACGTATATCCATTTTGAGTATAAATATTTCAACTAAAGTTGGATTTTATTCTTTCAAATCAAATGTTCTATTAATTAGCCTTGAATATTCACATAGAATCCATAATTTATAAGACTTCAATTTCTAGTAATAAATTATATATATTTTCCAATTCAAGTTATACTAGAATATTCATTTAATTTATTTTGGGAAAATCCAATTATAAATATCATATCTTAAAATTTCCAACTTAACATTTAAACATAGGATATAAATTATCAAACTCCATTTACTAATTTTTCTTCCATTTTAATAAAGAGATTTATACACCTTTTTATTTCAAATTTTTCAACTTCATATGTATATAAATATGGAAGAAAACATTTATTTAGTATAAAATTTAAGATTTTTATAAACCGTATTCCATCCAAACCATAGAAATCACATTAAAAATAGTTATATATAGACCGCGGTGCCTGTATATAGTTTTCTATCCTATGGTCAAGTGATACGGATATTTATCATTTCAATCCGCAATTTAAAAAAAATAAAACTGCGGTTGTATATCATTTCAAACCGCAATCCCGAATGAAATGTAAATGCATACTAACTTGCAGTTTAATGATATCCAAATAAAACATTCATTCAACAACACATCCATCATCCAATCACAACATCGATCAATATCAATCAATAACAATTATATATATGATCATATATAACAGGTGATAACTGGCAGTTTATTCAAATTAAATTTATCAACTATTAATCTAACAGTTTATTCAGTAATAATTTATACAACTGTTAACTAGCAATTCATATGCAACAAAAATTTCCAACAGTCAATTAATACACAATAAATCAATTAAATTAACAGTTAAATTTAATAAAATGCAATTCAACAGATATGAATGAAATAAACATGCCAAATACTCATAAATAAATTTCTATTCATTTCTAAAATTTATTTAACAAACATAAAAGCTTCTAGTAATTGTGAGTGGGTCAAAACACTCACCTTTTGAATTTAAATCGAATGTAAATCCGATTTAAACCCAAAATTTGACGGTCTCTAAATTTATCCAAACCAGCGTCATCAGATCCGGAATTTAATTACGATCCTAACAAAAGAAATTTCGTGTGAAACGGAGTTCGTATGTGAAAGTTATCACAATTAAACGATTTGCAATTGAAATAAAAAAAATTAAAAATAAACAAAACAAAAATAAAATACCGTGCCACATCCACCTTCCCTCGTGAAAAATGCATATGCTTCTTCTTGATTGCTAACTTTGTTCCGTAATTTTTCTTTTATTTCGATTTACTTTAATTTTCCTCCTTATTATATGAATGTATGTATTTTAAAAGGTTTGAAAGAAAAAGAAGATTTGAAAAAGAAGAATTGAAAAAAATGATTAAAATAAGAACTGAAAACGGAAGAGAAGATCTAGATTTGAAAAGAAGAAAGTTTGAAATAGAAGTAAATTTGAAGAAGAAGAAGAAGAATATTTGAAGAGAAAGAAAAAAAATATATTAAAATGAGAGATAATAAGGAGCTTTGAGAAAAACAAGAAAAAAGAAGAAGAAGAAGAAGAAGAAGAAGAAGAAGAATAGCATGGAGGCTAGGGTTAGAGTTAGGAGAAACAAAATGTAATAGAAGAATAAGAAGTAGGTTATTTATAAGGTTAGAGTTAGGTTTAGGGACAAATAGATTTGAAAGGAGAGGCTGCTATTAATTAGAAATAAAGTGAATATGAACACTTGGTATTGAAATATAGCAAATATGAACAGTCTTTTTTTATTTTAAAGTAGCAGGTATTAAAAAGAGGTATTTATTAATTAGAAAGAAAATGAATATGGAAGGACAAAAATAAATGACACGTTTCGTTAGTTTGATTCTAAATTAATTAAGTGCTAGATACAGAAAAATTTGAATACATCATATATATATATTCATACTTTAACTGTGTGACAAAATTGCTAAACATACATCAAGTACGATTAATTGGTGACAATATATAAGAATAATCAACAATAAATGTGGATGCAATCACATAAGGATCTAATAGGGAAGGAGATAAAAGTAACAACGTTGATTAATTCCACTTTCCCACTTTAGCCAATCCAATTACAAAATTTAAAATTTTATAAAATTTCTCTCCTTTGATTTCTTAAACAATTTTAATAACTAACAACAAGTTCTATGTTAATTCAATCATTAATCATTTCGCCAATTACCAAATTAAATTTCAATTATTCGCAATAAATCAAATTATAAATTTTTCATTCCAATAAATAAAATAAATCTTGATTTTTTTTTCTTCCATCCTTATTAATTCCACAACTTGTTCAATTTGAAAATCATTATCATATTTTCCAAATGTTACCTTAATTTAACACTTATGTAACGTATTATTAGATTCGTTGCAAGATTTCAATTTCAATCCCCGTTTCTTAATATACTCAAATTCTGGACATTTTTATTTCCTTACCCATAAGTGTAACATTTATTGCCAATTCCATCCAAATTTAACAGGTAACCCTTAACAATGTTTTCAATCCAAAGGTTATACTTAAGTTTACGTTGTATTCTACAACTTATCATATTATGAAGAAAATTCACATTATTCCCCAATATTACCTTAATTCATATTAACTTAACATTAAATTTACTCTTCATTCTATTATTAACCTATTAGTATTAAATAGATGAAATTAACATTGGTTTTACACTCTATTACGTAGATATCCTTAAATTTTATCTAAGTTTATATTTACATAATATTCCAACATTAAATTTCATCCAATTTTTTTTCTTCCTTTTTATTTTAATTAAATCCAATTTCCCTAAAGTTACATTCAAACAAGTAAATTTTGATTTCCAATCAATCATTATACTATAACATTCTTAACATTTTTTCATTACACTACTAAATTCTACCTTGATAAGTTTACGCTTCTATTGCTTTACTTTCACACTTCCGTTAAAATATAAATTAATTCTAAAGTAACGTTTATTGTTGACCCCGCCATTTTAATTACTCATATTTAGATGAACGTTATTTCAAATAAGTTCATTGACTCATTTAAATTAGGTAGTTTATAGTAGTTGTTATCCCACCCTTACAATTATTTCCTACTAACGTGCTACCAACTCCTTTAATTAAAATTTGAATTCCAAACCTTATTTAATATACTAAGTAAGATAAATAACATATATAGATTGCTACCAACTTTCCTTTTCTTGCATCTATGTGTTTATTACTTGACACACCAGTAAATATTACATATACACAAAATTCCGTTATCACTTGCCTAACAAGGTTATTATCACTTAAGATCTCACTGCATCCACATTTTCACATTTTCATTTCCTAGTTTCTTTACTTTATTCTACATAATTTATTACAAATGGGATTTTCTTTGGTTTACATCTTATTTGTATTTAACATTTCTCAATCACCAATTCATTTTACTTTAACTGCGGTAAATTGGCGGATAAATTGAATTTGATTCCCAAAATCTAAATTAACAAGAAACAAGGGAAGGTAACATACAATAGTCATTACTCCAAATTCTAGTCACCTAAATAGTCTTTTATTCCTTGCAAATAAATGTTACTATTTATTTTCATAGTACAAATCTCAATGATTATTCCATTTTATATTTGCTTAGGCCATTTATAGTCCACTATACATATCTACATAAATGGGTAATTTATTCAATTCATTAAGTGTCAATTCTATTAAGCCCTGTTTATATCTTATGCATTCTTCTATTACTTTACAAAAGGGAATAACTTTTAAACTCATACACTTAATAACAAAACCGTTATAAATCCAATAAACTTCCAAATCCAAGTTTGTACACATTTTACACAACTATTATGATTTCTCACAAACGTTGAATTTATTAAATGACCATTTATTATAATTTAATTCCCTTAATTGAATCAAATTCTTATTATTATATATTCTTTTCATTCTACCATTCCTTCCCATTATAAATTCATTAACGTATTTACACATCTCTATCTTTCAAATATAAAATAACCAAACTGATTACAAACACTGTTTCTATCAATTTTCATAAGTTTGTTCAAAACTATACTTTTGTTTACATAAAATAAATTTTATGTTTCTATTAGTTTTCTTTTCCTTTCACTACAGGCATAAATTATTACTATCTACACTAATTACATCTTTGTATTAATGAACACCATTTAAGTTAATATTTATACTAACATTCACAAATTCAACATTTATTTGTTTCTTCAAAATTACTTTAAATCAAGTTGTGAAAATTTACATTATCCACATCTATTATCATAAAATTTTATAGTTACACTAAATTGCAACCACTATACCAAATTTCTACGTTTACTCCTAAACAAATTAGAAATTATATTAATTCATTTTATTAAATATCATAAATTTAACGGGTCGTTACATATATCATACACTCAACAGTCTTAGATAAAGCTTAAAAGATTATTTATACATCCTAAACAATTTAAACCATCACTTCCCAAACATCCATAAGCCAAAACAAACAATAATCTCAAATGTCATGTAAGTTTTTCTTATTAACCTCGTTTCATATTATTTACTATTCTTTAGTTTCATTCATTCATACAATGTTTATTTAATTTATTTACATTCATTACTTACAAAATCATTTCCATTCATTTATACAATGCCATTTTCTCTTTTCATTACTTTATTCATTGCTTACATAAGTTATTTCCATTCAATTACTATATTATCCATTATTATGTAAGTCTCTTTACAATTTAATTCACCATTAATAGATTATTTCTTTTCCACATTCATTCCTTTTATGTATAGTATTATGGAATATTAAATCCATTTCTGAATCGTTTCACATTTTCTAAAGGTATAATCATTTAATTAATGTAGTATTCACTTTAATTATAAATTGTTTCAGCATTAACTTAAGTTTATAATCATTTACTTGCTTTATTCCTTCTTTCTATGAATTTAATTAGTAGCATTCAAATCGTTAGCTTAAGTTTATAATATTCTTTATCATCTTAATTCTTTATTTAAAACATGATCTCATTGAACACTTTCATTAATTAAGTTTTTTTTGTATAATATTCTATTGCATATTCTTATTTACATTTCAACTTTTAATATTGTGGTAAGTTATATATATATATATATATATATATATATATATATATATATGTTTTAAGAATGCAATTGAAAGTTACACAAGTTATCTGATTTACCTAAATTAAAAAAATGTTCAATAGTTACATTTTCTTATTTTCATTACTTAATTTATAAGTGACAACCTTCTATTTCTTTATGTTTCATTATCTCTTAAAATCTAGTTTCTTATTTTCCATTTTAGCAGCCTCCTACTATTAAAATAGTTAAGATTACATTCTATTACAATAACTGAAAACAACTAATTATCAGAAAGTTTTAAAATAAATCCCGGATCTATTTCAGTCAAATTGAAAATAATATATATATATATATATCAAATCATATTTGGAAATAAAATTAAGAATTTTTTATCAAAATAAATGGGTAGTAAGACTACTATAACAGTTTACCTACTTTGAAACTCGAAAATGAACGTTGATGATGCATGCACTCATCACCGAAATTATTTTTCAATAATAGAGAGGGGAGTACATAACTTATTTTCTTCCAAAATTCCTTTAAAACATTTCTTTCAAATCATCTTGAAATATTCATATCGGAAAATATTTCTAAATACTACTAATATTATATTCCAAAACTTTTTTGAAAAAAATTGTCAAAATCCCGGAACTTAAACTGCAAAATTTCCAGTTTATATTTATTTTATTTATAATCTCATTTTTCAACCAATATTTATAAATTTCATTACCTAACAAACAAATATATTACAACTAACTATATCATTTATTAAATTATTCTTTTATATACAAAATATATGTTAGGTAAATTTTTTCATTTACTTGTATTTTCAAAACCAATATTGTGTCGATCTGTCCTATTAAGTGCTTAGAAATCTCTATCGATGTCATAGCGTCCTACGACTAACCAGAATTTATAAATACAAAACGGAAAAAATTAACACAATACAAAACTTTTTATAACACTAACAAATATGCTCTCTCATATATATACACTCAACGACTCATTCTAGGGTATTACTACCCTATTTCTAAAGAGTCAAACCCCTCAAAGCTAAGGTTATCGCTAAACCAAAGCTCTGATACTGAATCTAATGACCTACCTTTTTGGACGGTTTAAATCAACGATAAATCACACACGCTAGACTCGAACCATTCAAACGGGCAGATTGTTATGGGGTGAATAAGAAAAAGAAGAGAAAGAAATAAACAAAATCTCGTAGCGGAATGACAAAATATAATAATCAAATAAACAGTTCATGAAGCTGTTTTACAAATAACATTTGAGTACACATTTACATTACAGAATCAGAGTTAAATTAACATAAATAAATAACAAATGCAGCGGAATAACATGATGCAGTGGTATGAATAAAATAAATAGTAATAGCACAAATCTCCAGAAAAGCAGTCTTTGATACATTGAAAAGCTCAGACTGACCCGAGAGAATTGAAAAGACAACACACTCGAGTCAGAACTAAAAGATCTTATGTAAATTAAATCAACAGTAAATAAACATGAGTGTAACGGCGTCGAATATGTTTACGGGGTTAGACATCTCCTATCCAATGTCTAACATGAGTGCAATAACTTTAGAGATGTTCAGGATTTACACCTCCTAAGGATCCGTTAAACTATCTACATATATAGTACAACACGCTATTATAATAATGTCTACAGTAAAGTATTAAAATAGCGTTATGGCATTACCCATATTCCCTTTAACACATTTTATATATTCCCATAGTCCATACAGTACTGTAATTCCTCCATAGACTGGAGGGCAATCGGAGGGCACTCCATAGGTATGGTAAAAATCAAACTCGTTGAAGGTGCGCTAGGGGATGTAAACACGGCACTCGAGGCAATGCAAGGGTAGGATTCTACCAATTGCACTTTCGGACTGGTGGTAACGCATAGCAGCTACTACCGCCCACCTCGGGCCCACTCCCATGATCAAATCAAGGGGTGACCACCAAATCAGTCGTTAAGTAATAGTATGACATCGAAGAAATGTGCCCGATCGAAGGTGCGACCTCACTTGGCCCGGTATAGCTCTTATTTTAGTCACATCTAAGCTAACTCACGGGAGTCAGGGTCACGTAAATACCTCATACAGAATCATTCGCCAAACCATTCTACTTCATTTTTGGAATCTCCACCATCTACACAGTTGTTAAAGTGGCTTTCGGTATTGGCAGAGAGCATGACAATATCTGATCCCAGTCTCTTTAACAACCAAATGCTTATTTCACACCGGATGGTTCTTTTCACTTTCAAAACCAATTCATAATTGATATCATAATATCATATTCTTAAAACCATATTACTTTCGACACCATATTCACTTTCAAAATTATATTCACTTTCATAATCATATTCACTTTAGAATTATCAATAAGTTAGGTTAATTAAATCCTCATTCCAAAATCATCATATTTACTCAAAACATGTTATTTAAACCCTAACTTAGGTTATTACATCATTTACTCGTATTCTACTTAAAAATCAAAGATTTAAATATAAACTTCCACTTTACAAAACTTAAAATTCAGAAAATAGTTTAGATAGTTTAAATTAGTTTTAAAAATAGTTTAAGATAGTTCAAAATAGATTAACGGATTAATATAGTTTAAATAGGTTCGAATGGATTAATATAGTTTAAATAGATTAAAATGGATTAATATAGATTAAAATGGATTAATATAGTTTAAAATAGATTAAAATAGTTTAATATAGTTTAAAATAGATTAAATTAGAGTAAATAGATTTAAAAAAGATTAAATATTTTTAAAATAGATTAAATAGTTTTAAAATAGATTAAATAGATTTAAAATTATCTAAAATGGGTTAATTAGGTTAAAATAGATTAAATTGTATTAAATAGATTTAAAATAAATTAATTTAGTTTAAATTGATTAAAATAATTCAAATAGTTCAAAGTAGCTTAAATTAGTCTAATAGTCTGAAAATCTTAATAATTAGGTTGAAAGTAATATGTTTTAAAATATTTTATTCTAATTGTAATAAATTTGAAATTAATATCAAATTGAACTATTTCCTTCAGTTCACCACATCTGGACTACATCCAGCTTTCAAATTTCAATTTAAGTCCTTTAAACAGTTCATTTAAACTAATTCCAATTTCACCTTTAAAACTCAGATTTTCAACAATATTTCAGTTTATATAAATTAAATTTTATTTCAAAATATCACTTAACTGATTCAAAAATTAAGGATTTAAAATCATTTAATTTAACTAATCCGGTGTCCGTATATAATTTTCTACCCTATGGTCAAATGATATGGACATTTGTCATTTCAATCCGCAAATATTTTATATTTACGGATATATATCATTTCAACCAACAATCCCAAAATTTCAATTCAATGAATATCAATTGGGTTTAACGTTTCAACCCATAATGATTTTCTCCTATTCTATATGATCGTTCGGGTATGTATCATTTCAACCCATAGGGAACATGCAGTGTTATAACAATATAAAATATCACATCCAATCATCAAATACCAACAATCAAACATCCATCACAATCATCATCCAAATCAACCAAAAAATAATAAAAATTTACTTATTATCAATAGCAGGTATTAAATGGAAAATTTTAAAATTCAATAATAAATTATATGATGATTAAATGCAATAAAAGTCAAATTTAACTGAATGACAATTTAAATATATCAAACATCAACCAATCAATTTGTAATCACATCATAGATTTAATTTAACTAACATAAGACAATTTAGTAGTTGTCAGTGCATTAAAACACTCACCTTTGATTTCTTGAAATGAAAAATAAGGCCCAAAATTCGATAGTCTTTGAATTTGTCGAAACCAGTTCCATAATGTCTGGAATTTTGATACGATCCTCATCAAACAAACCACGTGTGAATCTGAGCCAGTGTGGAAAAGTTATTGATATTAGAAGATATACGATTTATATTATAAAATAAATAAAATAAAATAAAATAATAACATGTTACCTCCCTCTCACGCAACAGATCATGACCACGCGCAGTAACCACCACCGAAGTCTCCCCTTTGACTATTGCCGAAAGCGCCTGGAGGCATCCATCAACTAAGCCGCCACCATCATCGTGCTCCACGTCTCCGGCCGCATCTCCCCCATACCATGCGATCACCTGTGCCACTCGCCGCCGCTGCCTAGCTCCTAGGATTTTCAAACCCTAAAATACGATTTTCGGCGATCCAATGTTGATTTAGGCGATGCGACCACCACCACATGGCTCCACGTGACGAACTCTCCAATATCCATATCCTAATTTCTCCAATTAAAGTCCAGATTGAAAAGCCCCAAATTGGCTTTGGGTTTCATGATTTATGGCTTTTGACCTCGATTTCTGATCGATTCATGCATTGTTACGAAAAATAAACACCACAAGTTGACTTAATTCGTCGAGATCCTCAAAATCGCATATAATTTGACATAGTTTGATGAGTTTGAATTTCGATTTGAATTTAAAATTGATTACAGGGTTTTGGATTTGCATATATTGAGAAGGAAGAAGAAGCCCGATAAGAATGAATAACATATCGAATTTGTTTGTAACGATATGACCCGAAAAGCCCGTTCCGTTTCTGAAACGAAAGTGGGTCATCATATATATATATATATATATATATATATATATATATATATATATATATAAATAGATGTTTTCGATATTTTTAAACTCAATGGAATAAGTTTCAAGTTCTAATTCCATTGTATGAAGAAGTTATTTTTAAAATCAGTTTATTTCAATTGAATACAACTAAATAGATTTCTACGAGTTTCAAGCTCGTACGATCAAATGACAAGTCCGATCTCTACGGAACTTGAAATCCTATAATGATTCACTATTGCAGATTTGAAGAAACTGATTCATCGAAATCCGAGACAGTGGCCAAAATGGCTATTTTTTACATTAATTAAATAAAGTATTATTAAATTAATTGAATCACTTTTTAATTTCAAATTTAATGACCAACAATTTTCATCATTTTTGATTAGTTGGACATTTACAATAATCTAAAACAAATTTACATATCAATTCAGTGTTAAATATTTCACTAGTTACAATGTTCAGTTTCAATGGTAAATAAAATCCAATTAATTATAATTTAATTCCAATAAATTGATTTAATTTGATTTCAATCTTTTATTCAATCAATTATTACTCTATAGACAATAGTTAACATTTTCTTATATCTTATTATACTAATATTCTACAATTATCATCTTTTACCATGTTAGTTGCAATATTTCAATTGCATTGAATTTTTTTGTCAATTTTATTAAAATTTTAAATCCTAATGAATTAACTTATCTTGGTTTCAATCTTTTATGTAAATCAATTATTGCCTTATAAATATAACTGAAATTTCTGTTCATTTTATTGCATTCACCTTTTACAGTTATCGTCTTAACTCATTTTACGTAACATTTAATTTAATTATAATTGATTCAATAAATTGATAACAAATAACAGTTGTCACCATTTCTATATTTAATCACATTTGTATGTTTGTTATCTACACGCAAAGTTTGTAGATATTTACACAACCCTAATTTTATTCAATTACAATTTATTACTTACTATTTCATTAAGTAATACAACATTCAAATTATCAATTACTCTTTAATCCATATCAATTAATACACACGTTATTACAATTAAATTTCAATCAATAAAATTGGAATTATATTTAAAGCAATTATCAGTTACCTTAAATTAATACTATTACATTTCATTCCAATGACATTCTTATTATTAAATCCCAAAAATTATTTCTTCCAACATTAAATCACAAAACCGAATTAAATTAACTATTTTTAATTATCAAAAATTACGGGTCGTTACATAACAAATAAATTAACCTTTACTTTAAAAATCCTCATTTTCTTATTAAATAAAATTATACCACATCTAGAAAATACTAACACGTTATTTGACAAGTCTTAAAACAAGAATTTAACGTAAATGAATTCCATATTTTGCTTTTCCAATTATTATTTAATAAAACACTAAATATTCAAATCTACTTCGTTAAATGAGAAATCTAATTTTCCATTAAAATTACAAGTTTAAATCTTTGTGAAATTTAAATTAACAACACCGTAAAATCAGGGTTGTTACAGTAACGATCGTGCACCTCTAAGTACACCGTTAAAGATTTTCGACGCATTAGTCGTCATAACATGAAATCAGCTACCATCATCCTTACACAAAGCCCAGTTTTCCTCCTTCCTTATCAAACTTCGCACTATCCAATTGTGCACTCTTATATTGGTGGTCTTAATTTCCTCTCGGATTTTTAGATACACAACTTCTTTCGAAGCATATGCTGTAGCATAAAATAAACCTATCAAACATTTATCTCTAAAGCCAATGGCTTGAAAATATGCTTTCAAATGTCTAGCATAGAATTTATGCTTATGAGGGAGTCTCTATTGGCTCTTCAATGCTATCGATATTCCTCTTGTTCTATTGGAAATGAAAGTAATATGTCGACTGTTAACACTATAAATGAACCTTCACATGCAAGCATAAAACCAACCATCATATGATTCTGCCTCAATAATTGTATAAGCCAAAGGATAAACCTGATCATTTTCATCTACTGCAGTTGCAATAGGTAAGGTATCTTTGTATTTTCCATATAGATGTTTGCCATCGGTGCAAAGAAAAGGTTGATAGTGTACAGATACTTCAATATAAGGCCCAAAAGCACAAAAAGCACTATCGAAAACTCCATACTCATCTGTTGTTACGTGTCCAATACTACTTGGATTCGTTCTACCAATTTCAGCAAAATATTGTTGTAGGTTGGAATATGACTCTTGCCAATCACCATATATTCATTCAATTGCCTTGCCTGATGTTTTCAATGCTTTCATATAACTGATTTTAATAAAAAGTTCCTGTATTAAACTTGCACCATTCCAGCTATTACATTCTTTCATGAAAGGCATAATCTTCGAAACTAAAAAAGTAGATGTAGCTTGCTTATTATTAGAGTTAACTATTGGGTTAAAGCAAATATGATAGCTTGGATATTTTTTAATAACCCACCATCCGAATTATGATTTTTTTAAATCTATAGCATGTATTTTGCACAGACAATTTGCATCGACGTTACAAATGGCAGTATATTTTGCTTTGTTTGACCTGATTGGCTTAAAAAAGTTCATGTAAAATTGACCATTCACTTAGTTGTTGCAGAAATTTTCCTTTTCTCTCAAAAACAATGCATACTTTGAAACCGATTTGAACACTAGATGAGAATATATCACTGTTGAATTGCAGATTTCGGATGATGGATCTAGTCTTCATTTGTGCATTACACAAGTCATCATCCAAAGCTATCTCCATGTCCGGTACATCGCTATCCCCACAAGCATCGTCTTCACATCCAAAATCATAGTTCAGTGGATAATTGTTTACTTACATGTTGTCGATCTATGTTCTATCTGTGACGACCCGCCTTTCCCAACCCAGAAGGACGTTTCATCATTAAGAAAGAAAGGGATAGAAATAGAAAAGAATAGAAAGAAAGAACAACAACATCAGAATCTCACAGCGGAATGGAACAAAATATAATATATCACATAACTACTACATAGTTATACATATATCAGAGTAATACAATATCATATAACAGGACTGTCATATACATACATGTCCATACATACATCCAAAATACAGCATAGACTAACTACACAGCGGAACTACATATATAGATACATACGTCTGGTCTTCTTCCAAAATAGCTCCTCCAGAAATCAACACTTCCAATACCTATCACTTGGCTACTCGTAAAAATTTGAGTACCCAAGAGTTTATTAAAACACAAAATATAAACTCCGAGTCAGACATGGGTCTGGTATGAGTAAACAGGTTAAAATTGCTTAACTTTGAAAACCATTTGAAAATAAAGGTATCACGTAAGACTCCCCACAAATAAATACAGGTAAGTTTTTACCTTACGCTAACCAAAACATTTTATAGGAAATTCTGTGATATTATAATAGTGTCTAGGGGTTTCAAGTAAATAGAAAATAGCCGAAATTGTTACATCTATTAAATTCCAGCTACTAGCCACGAAAGTGGGTAATACAAATCAAAACCGTAGGGTCTCGTAGGGAAAATGGGTTTCCAACAATGGCAGGGCTACTGGGGTACCGCCCGTCACAGTACGGGGCCTAGATCACCGTACCGAGAATTACTCCCTTCATCCCCTGCAACACAAGGCCGGAACCATTCCTTACTGAACAGTCCCAACCAAGATAACCCCGCAGTTGTGGCCAACAACTGCTCACTAAGCCGAAATAAAAAGGGACATCTAGACAGGGGAAAATCTTGTCCTGCTTGGGCATGACCCACCTAACCTTGCTGCATCTCCCCTGTTTTAGCCATTCCCGGTTGATGAGGCTTGAGGCTGCGATTACCTTTATTGAACATATCTTAGAATGCTCATCGTCCGCCTGACGATGTGTTGAAAGCATTCAATCCATACAAGTTCATTCCGGGTTCGAACGAAACCGAAGGTATTATCTCGCTACACTCATTTTGGAATCACCCTCAGAGTTAACGACGATAACCCTTGCATTCTGGAACACCATCTCGATCTTCATTTCAGAATTCACGACCTAACGTTTAGATTGGATCGATGTGGTTTCCGAAGAATCAAAATTGATTCTTCCGATCCCAGTCTCATCGGATCCAAACGCCATTTTAAGGGCCAAGTTGTCTATTTAACTTACCAGTGTAATGAAATATCAGAAATTAACATAACAGATATATCAGATAAATCATACACAGTTATCACAGATATCCAAAATATATCACAACATATCACAGAAAAATATCAAACAGATATTAAAGTCAATCAAACATAATTATCAATGCATACCAAACAGTTTGGTTTTACTTTACTTAATTGATTGCTTAAGAATAGACTATTTTATTTTATTTGATTAATTACTGATTAAATAACTTATTAATGAATAATTAATTAGTTATCATTAATCATCAATTTATTAATTATTAAACTTTTATTCATTAACTGATACTTAATTACTTAGTTAATTAGTATATTCTTAATTATCAATTAATAACTTACTTATTTAAAATGAATTAATTATTTGATTATCACAAATCAACCTAACTAATTAATTTCTAACTTAGTTATAAAATGCTAAACCAAATTTTTTTTGCTGTATGTTCACTTTGTAACGAACTCGGGTCAACTTCCCCTTTTTCTCGTGACTGTCTCGAGTGCTCCCCTTACTCTTCCCGTGTCTCTTCCATGCGTCCCCCCCCCCTCTCTCACTCTCTCTTCTTCTTCTTCCCAGTTATACCTTCTTCTCATTTTTTTTCGTTTTGTTTAAGTTAAGCTAAAAATTGGACCGCAGCAGTATACTCACGCAAACACACGTTCCTTACTCGAGTCACCCTACTCTTAAACCCGAGAATCCATTCGAGTATCACTCGAATACAAAGCCACCCATTCTCACCGGCACGCCCACGCCACCGTGCACGTGCACGGTGGTCCGCCTCCCCTGCGGCGACTCGCGTCCATCCCCACAAACCACAAACACCCATAGACTCGACATTAAAACCCAGATTTCGATTTCACGCTGAAAATAAAAATATGCCCTGGTGCTCGAAATAAACGATAGCAACTCCACTGTCAACTTGATCGCGCGGCCACCACACATCACCAGAGGTGATGAAAATTCGCCTGAACGTCACTCACATCTCCCTCTAGCTCCACCAAAAATCGTACTTCACTCGGTTGCCTATTGGAACCGAAATCTAATTTTTGCAGAGCTTCGAAAAACATGGGCTTAAACCCTATTTGTGATTCAAACTCAAAACACTTGCATTCGAAAAATAATGTCATATTTTTCTAGTGTTGATATATCTTTAACCTTGCTTCATGCCAAATTCCAGGAATTAAAATTTCATTAATCTTCCAAATTTGACAAATATGCAGTAAAACCTCTATGCAAAACTGTTTTGAAAATCTTTGATTATAAATCACTATTTTTTTATGTGTAAAATCATAATTATTTATGAAAACTAATTATGCTACTGGATTTACAAATTTTAACATTTGAGTTTTAAACCTTAATTTTCTTTTAAACCTGTAGTTTGAATACAGAGTTAATATCATACTGCTAAACTTCAACATGTTTTGCAGGCTTTGTTTAAACTAAATAAACTTGAATTTACAGAATACAAAGTTTAAATAGTTATATGAATAAGATTTGTAAATTTATTTGCTTTACTTTGTACAAAGCTTGAAGTTTTGATCAAGAACAACTATGAAAGTTTCCAGTTCCAACAAACATACACAGAACAGTATGTTAAACTATATCAACACATATCATTAAGAAGAAAATATGCAAACTAAGTTGAAATTCGTTTTGTTTACTCACCTGATCAAATTTGAACAGAAGATATGTAGAAGAAGACACTGCAAAAGAAGCTTTCCTGAAACCCTCTTTGTTTCCTTTTACTCTGTTTCTCTTTTTCTTTGTTTGTTTTCAGTTTTTCTTCTTTTTTAGTTTAGGTTTTGTTCAGTGTAAATAGATAAACTGAAAGTTATAGGTGATATATATAGATGCTTGAACACAAACAAGTGATAACTGGCCAGCCACAATGTTTGACCAAACAAGACATTGGTATTAAATTTTACTGCAATTATGAAATGATATTGATCTCGGCTGTGTACTAGTTGAACAAGAAGTTAGGCTAATTAATGCTTATGTTTTTAATTATGATAGCAAATAATTAATGGTTACTGACAGTTGAGATTTTGTACAAAGATATTTCCTTTATTTTCTGCCAAGCATGCTTTGTAAGATACAGGTTGTTGAAATTTAGGCAAGAGAATTTGTAGGTTGAAAAGATTGATTTGTGATTTCATTAATTAATTTTGTCTTGTTGATATTATTACCCTATACTTAATAGATGTCCATGTGGCTTCATTCATTAATTTTCCTTGTCTTACTTAAGAAGCTTGCTCATGAATCTAAGTGTGTTATTTTATTTTATTTTATTTTTGTTTTATGGACAAGACATTTGATTGTTGCACATAGGAATGTTATAGATTATGCATAAAAATATGTATTTCGTATTTCGGCTAAACATATTTTGTATCCCCAGTTACAGTTTATATTCATAATTATAGCTTATACTTATGATATAAATGTTTATGTTTAATATTGCTATATTTGTCGATTTTAATTTTAAAATTCACATCAAAACCTTTTTTTACAAACATATATAACTGTTAAATATCCAAAATCTCATCAAGTTAAACATTGACAAGCTTATATTTGATTTAAATTAGATTAAATATTTATTAAAATATATCGTCAAAATTCCGGGTCGTTACACTATCATTCTCCGGTCTTGTAACAACAGTCATGCTATCAAGAGTAGGAACATCATGTACTTGTACATCTACATCATCATCTATATCCATAGCATCATCGAATACATTAGGAACCCCTAATTCAGCCATTTGTTGAATGTTCGATTGTGTGTCAATATCATGTGCTAGAGAGTTGTAATATGAATATACGACACTTTTAATACGGTTGTCAAAAATGCAACACAATTTATTAACACTGCAAAATGTTACTTACTTTTGGCTCATATGACATAATTCGAAAGGCGTGGGTTGCATTTGACAAGACATACAGCTATTCGATGGTCCAACACAATTTTGGGTCGGATGTTGCTGCGAAATAAAGCTACAGATAAATATCAAATTTTTGTATCATATCTAAAACATTAAATTATATACACTTTAAGACTATTATCAAATATGTGTTACCTGCAAAACTATCCTGTGTGGATATGAATAGCTAAATTGTACATTATGTTGAAAATTCGTAAATGGAGGATATCCGAAAAACATTTTTTGTTTCCCATATTACGCTACATTCATAGGAGGATTATAGTAACTAGGAGATGGAATTCTTGCAAAGTATTCATGGTCCCAACAATCTAGAATAATCTTCAACACCATAGTTAACTACGTGTATCGGTCTAGGTTGTTCCACCGCCAACTTTCTATTTTTTCCAATAAACAAATCTATGGATATTGATACAATTGAAAACATTAATTCAACGTCGTCGCCGTCGATAACTTTTACTACTTTAGATCTAGAATCGTTAGGCTGATTGCAAACTAAATCAATATCAAACTCCTCCGATTTTATCTTAGTTGCATTGTACACTGATTCTTTTAACCGTTCAAAATTAGATCCTTTACGAACTTTTGCCGGTTTATAAGATCCATCAATGTTTCTTTGGAACCTTTCTAAGTTTCTTTTAAATAAAATTAGTCTACATTCATTTGGAACCTTTCTAAGTTTCTTTTAAATTAAATCAATATTTTATTTAGCTTCATAAATAAAGTTTCACTTTAATTTAATGTGTATATAATTTAGAGTATATCAAATATACTCTTATATACAAATTGGTGTGAAATGTTTACTTTTCAAGTTTATTTAGAGAAGGAAATATTTCATTTCCTTTCTCTTAACTTATTCAATTAATGAGTGGGCATAAATTTATTTAGAGAAGTAAACTTTTCATTTCTTTTCTCTTAAATTATTCAATTAATGGGCGACCATAAATTTAGCTAGAGAAGGAAGCTTTTCATTTCCTTTTCTTAATTAAACTAAATAATTGATTAATAAAATAATATTAATGACTAATCTAAATATGATATGAATTGTAAATATATTCACAGTAAGCGCAAGCGCAACATATAGGCAGTATGCAATGTTAGTGGTAATTGAAATATATGCATAAATAAACAAGAATAATTTGAATGGTTATTACATAGGAATTGAGATGGAAATAAATAAGGGATGACAAGTGTGATTGATATAGTTTTCCTTTTAGTAAACTTAATTAATGTAACATATTAATGACAAACAATAGGCACCATAATGTAAGAATATGAAAGGTAAACAATAAATGGTATGTATACATTATTATCTTAATTAAAAAAGAGAAATGATTTCATACTATAACAATATATGTAATGAAAAATAAATTTACATGAATACATATAAGTAGAACCAAATATGTTTATTTGGAATTCAATCAAAGCTTTCTAATAATATAAATTAGATAGTTATTACAGTTAATTTCAAAACTTTGATTTGTTGTTAAAATTCCTTTTATTCATATGTAAATATGTAATGCAATAAAAAGTGCAAGCAATACATGAAAACATATATACATACATGTATTAAAATTCAAAACTAAAATTACACTTGTTTTTGAAAGATTAAAACATAGATCTTCAAATGAAATAATGTATTGATTCTATATAAAATTCATTTTTTAATGTTAAATATAATTCAATCAATCAACATGAAAATGTAAATTTCCATATTTAAAGAAAAGGACTTCAAATTAAATGTTAAAACATAGAACAAAAATTAAACACTGCATTATAAAATATATAGATTTAAATTTAATTTAACAAAGTTAAGAAAAACAGTTAGTTGCCTAGAAATTACACCTTGAATTATGATATCTCCTCAGATCTTCAAGATCCACATCCTAGTGAGCTCTAAGTTCTATTATGAACCATATCGAGGTATTATTATCATATAGTAATGTAATGAGATTCTCAACATTTGGAATCGACTCGGTTATAAAATTGTGTGCTTATAATTATATACATATAATTTTTATTGCGGCAATATTCAAGGCGATGTACGTAGTCTTTTTTCATTGAATAAGCCACGGTCTTTTATTTGTAACATTTCCAACTTAAACATTCTTAACTTGAATTTATTATTAACATATTATACTCAATATCACTTATGAAGTTCAAGTCCAAACACTCCTTTAAAAGGTGTTTTGTTTCTGTAACTAATTCTCTAGTATTTAATACATGAGAACACTTCAAACGACCATTAAGTGATACCAATTTAGAATTGATATTTGCTTCATGTATCAAATACATAAACAAATCATGATATCGTAGACAACATAACATGTATGATAATTCCTATTGCCAATGCAAAGAAATCAATCTTACATGTTCCGTATTAAATAATTTAACAAGCTGTCCTTGCATTTCATTTAGGACATTCCCAAAACCTTTTATACTTGCTATAAAAGTCATCGTTTATTAATCATTGAGTATTAAAACAACTAATGCTGATTTTAACACAAGTACATCGTTAAAATCAATAACCTGTTGTTTACTTATAGTTTAGAAATATCAATATACCTTTTAATGTTCTTTCTTATGAACACACGCTTCCTCTGCACTTAGATTGAAGATCAAACTATTTGATATTTCTATCAAAATACTTATTCAATCTTGACGCTTATAAAATAATACTTTCATATCATTTCTTGGATCATATCAAAAGACTCACAAATTCCATATCACTCCCCTGACTTCGAGACATTTTTGGTTAATATGTGTAAAAAACTTATTCTAAATCATTATTTAGAATTTTCCGTTTCAATACATATATCCCAAAACATTAATTCTTATCAAATGATAATTTTGTGTATAAATCTAAAATAACTTGAGCATGTTGAATACCGAATCTATTATGCTAATTTCAATAATTGAAATTTGCGATATTACTCTTATCAACATTGCTCATTTAATTCCAACTGCATTTGTCTTTCTCATAAAGACAAAATCTCGGCCGATGGATCACATCCCTCTGGTTTGCGCATCATATCATATATAGTCGACACTCTTAATGGTTTAATTAAACAACCGAGGATTATGTATTTACGACATTAATAAGAAAATCATATTTTCTCTTCGATGTGCGAGAATACTTATTAGACATTCTAACGCTATGTGTTCATTTAGATTAGTTAATTTCATTTCATCTCATATAATCAGTTCTATCTATGGATCATATCCAATTCCATTTAAATATCAATAATTCCTCAAAGAAATTCCTTCACAGTAAAGTTTATATATCTCGAAACACAATTGTTTAGTAGTGTAAATAGAATAGGGATTCATAAACGCTTTATGAATTTCTTTATTTATAAAACAGATTCGGTTTTAGTTTACAAAAATTATGTTCAAAACATAACTATGTCATTCAATGACAGTCCTTTCCAAAATCCTTTTGGAAAGATTCATACAAGATCCCTCATCAACAATTATTACATGTGATCTTTGACTCGCATAACCTGCCAACTCCTTAGCCTAGGATATATCTGAGTTTAGAATAAACCCTTATCTTGTAAGATTTTGTAAATTTTTATTTAGATGAATAATATTAACCATGTGTACTACTCTTAAGTGCATTACCTTATAGAAAGAAAGTAACCCAATTTCACTCACAATTAATCATACATTGTCCAACAAAGTTTGATTAATCCATATTAATGCATCATTATGTATCATATGAAGGAGCTATTTTTGAGATTGAATCTTTATTCATTTTAGGTAATTTGGAACCTTTTCCGATATACTCACTCATTCAATCAAATCAAATAATTTCTATCGCATTTTATATTATTTACTTCTGTTTTATATTTTATAAGTTTACCATAGACATATTACATGTGTATCAAACACACGTGTCCATATCGACGATAACACATCGGTGAATATGACGAAGTACGTGGAACCGTTTTGATATTTGAATTACGATTACATACATGGTGATAGCCCGGTTTTTCACGTTCGAAAATCGACACCCGTACTTCACTTATACTCGAATGCCGCAGATCCAAATGATCGAATCCGATTCGCCAGAGCTTATAACACATTAAGTACAACAACACAGTGGAAGAAAATGAATAATATCATTGATACACAACATCCGATACAATAATGATACAATTGATATATCGATACAAATATCAAAGACAAGATACAACAGCGAAAGAGATAACATAAAATTGAACTCCAAAGAAGGAACTCCAATATCAGCAATCTCCATCTCTAAAGCACCAATCCAGAAATGGACCGAACTCTCAATCAAGTGGTACTAAGCAAGGTCGGTCCGGAATTTTGAAGAGAAGCATAAAGCGATAGCTGAAATCCAACGGCTGAATGCTACTAAATCTACTCCTATTATTTGATTATTTGAAAAGCCCAACTCTAGATTGCCTGTGTGGAAAATTGTGGGCATCCAGACTTTAGGAAGGGAACAATAAACTCCGGGTCAATCATGAGACTGGTATGAGAAAACAAAAATAGTTTATCCTTAAAACAAACAACAAAAGAATTTATGATTTGAAATTCGTAATGCTTTTTGAAAAATGAAACTTCCATAAGAACTCCCACCACACACACAATGCAAGCGCACACTTGGAGGATATTTCTCCTTATGACAGTCAAAAATGCTTGATACACGAAAATCATTTGATATTATTATTAGTGCATAGTGCAAAAAACCTTTCGAAAGTATAATTATAATCTTAGCTAGCATAGACATTTCGAACTATGCATACTATAGCTACCATCTAAATAGTGGGGCGCCACCATAAGTCGATGGCAGGTTGTACAACTAAAACCGTACAAGGCGCGTATTGGATGATTGGATTTCCAACAAATGGTCAGGCTAAGGAACTTCCTCATTAAATGGAACGCCTCTGGAGGGATTCCCCTAAGAACCAAAATGATTCCCTATCGACACAAGACCGGGTTACCACTTTCCTGAAGTAACCCTCAAGATATGCCATCCCCGGTCGTAACCAACCTTTATCCGAGCGCTCGACACCAACAACCACAAAGTAATGTATTTGCATTAATCACATAGGTTAAATATCTGGGCTCCATACCATGATACCATCTCTATCCAGAAGAGACGGACAGACCCTAGGGGCGCGACCCCTGCAACCTTGCTGCAAAATTTCCGTTTCGACCATTTCCGGGTTGTGAGGCTCGACGAAGTCTCGTCCACAAAGCTATGCTTTTCACAAAGCCATGCTTTGATCAACAAATGATCAGCGGCACTTCGTATGCCATATTACCAAATTGGTAATGTATTACTAGTCAGCATCAACTACATAACCTCTGAGCTCGTACATCTTAGAGAAGGGTGTTAAGCTAAGAGAATAAATCTCCGCCACCAAACAGAAATATATTTGATAGAAACCAACTTTACATCTCAAAGTGTAATGTCAGACATACATCCATACAAGTCTGTTCTGGGTTCGAACAGAACCGAAGGCACTTCCAAAGAAGCCCTTGCAATCCGGATAATCCCTAATCACGTCCAGACTCCCCATCACAAAGGGTGATCAAATCTCTATACCAGGGGCCATTCGGTGCAGAGACATTCGACGGGTTATCCTTTCGCTTTCGAAAATATCTGGTCTTCACCACCGATTTTCAGATGCTATCCATAACGTCATATCATTATTCGGAATGGGTTATATGACACAAGGTCCTCTTCCGGCTAAACCGAATAATGAGCGCAATATTTAAAAACATATGGATATTGGAATCTCAGTTAAGTCACAACTTATTACCCAAAACAAATGGTTTAAACAAATTATCATTTTAAATCTTTTTAAACTAGAAAGATTCACATCACAAAGTTCACCACTCTTTCACAAAGATTCATTTATAGCCCTTTAAAACATTTCCATTTCAATTCCAAATCTTTTATACAAAAGGTACCCTTTTCAATTTCAAAAAAAGTTTAACAATCTTCCACAAAGATTCAATTATAGCTTTCAAAACAATTTACAATTCAAATCTTTTATATAAAAGATACATCCTTGAAATCCTCTTACTCGAAAACAAAGTTCACTAATCTTTTACCAAGATTCATTAATGGCTTTCATTTCAAACTTGAAACCTTTTCAACACAAATTGGAAATCTTTTCTTTATATGAAAGCTATTGTTATTTGAAAACAAATATTTTTCGTTTTGGAAAAATCCGATTACATTTGCACAAGTTAAAACCCTTCAAGTATAAAAATGTAACGATCCTGACTCGAACTTCGAAAATCGGCACCAGTACTTCACTTGTACTCGAATGCCGCAGATTCAAAAGCTGAATCTGGTTCGCCGGAGCTTATAACACATTAAGTATAACAACACAGCGGAAGAAAAAGATAATATCATGATATACAGCAGTGAATACTATATTTGAATATGGTACAACACTGCCCAACATATATCAGACTCAAATACAATGCTACAACGGAATACATATCTTGAACTTGATCCACCAAGTGAGAATTCCAATATCTGCAACTCCATCTCTAATCCAAAGCTTGCTCAAACCCCCAACAAGTAGAACTTGTAACAAATGCGATCCCGAAAATCCAAATACTCCAACGATTTCCAAAAGCTACCAAACAGAAGGCTGATGGTTATCGAATCTACACCTACTATTTGATTATCTGAAAAACCCAACTCTAGACTGCCCGTGTGGAAAATTATGGGCACCCAGAGTTTAGGAATAACTTAGGGTCAGTCATAGGACTGGTATGACCAAACGAAAACAGTTTATCTTTAAAACAAACAACAAAAGAATTTAAACATTGAAATCCGCAATGCTCTTTGGAAAATGAAACTACCATAAGGCCTCCCGACACACGCACCATGCAATCGCACACTTGGAGGAGATTTCACCTTTTGATAGTCAAACATGCTTACTACGCAAAAATCCTTTTGATATTATTATTAGTGCATAGTGGAAAACATTTGCAAGTATAATATTAATCTTAGCCACCATACGCACCATTATAGTATGCGTACTATAGCTACCATATTAAATGGAAGGTTCTACAACTAAAACTGTATAAGGCGCGTATTGGTAATTGGATTTCCAAAAAATGGTCAGGCCAAGGAACTTCCCATTGCCACGTGGGTACGCCTCTGGAGGGACGCCCCAACAACTTACCCAGCTCTCTGCCAACACAAGGCCGGTTCACTCCCTTTTCGGGAGTAACACCTAAGATATGCCAACCCCGATCGTTTACGACCTTTATCCGAGGATCCTCAACCATAAAGTAACATCACACAGTAATAAAATTTACAGTGTCCACATGAGTTTAGTATCTGGCTCCATACCATGATACCACCCTTTTCCAGAAGAAATGGACATAACCTAGGGGCGCAACCCCTGTAACTTTGCCACATCTTTCCTGTTTCAACCATTTCCGGGGTGTGAGGTCCGGATGCAGTCTCGTCCACAAAGCTACGCTTTTTCCCAAAGCCATGCTTCGATTAACAAATGATCAGCAGCACTTCGTATGCCGCATTACCAAATTAGGAATGCATCACTAGTAACCATCAACTACATAACCTCTGAGCTCGTACGTCTTAGAGAAGAGTGTTATGCTAAGAGAATAAATCTCTGCCACCAAATAGAAATATATTTGATAGAAACCAGCTTTACATCTCAAAGTGTAATGTCAGACACACATCCATACGAGTCTGTTTCGGATTCGAACAGAACCGAAGGGACTACCAAAGAGGCCCTTGCAAATCCGGATAATCCCTAATCACGTCCGGACTCCCCATCACATATGGAGATCTCTATATCGAGGACCAGTCGGTGCAGAGACATTGGACGAGTTATTCTTTCGCTTTCGAAAATATCCGGTCTTCATCACTGGTCTTCAAATGCTATCCATAACGTCGTATCATTATTCAGAATGAGTCATATGACAGAAAGGTCCTCCCCTAGCTAAATCGAATAATGAGAGCAATATTTAAAAACATATGGATATTGGGATCTCGGTTAAGTGACAAATTAAAACCCAAAATTTTCTTTTCAAATGGTTTAAAGAAACTACCATTTTCAAATCTTTAAACAAGAAAGATTCACTTCACAAAGTCTACCCATTTTTCACAAAGATTCATTCACAGATTTCAAAATAATTTCCATTTCAAATCTTTTATAGAGAGGTGTGATGACCCACAGTTCCGTACCCCTTGAGTCAACGTTATTCTCCATCGATCAACTCAAGATGAACGGAAATACGAACCATTTGGATTAAAGAAGAAGAGGTAGAAGAAGAAAATAGAAAACAACATCAGAATCTAACCATCGCAGCGGAATAAAATATAATAGATAATAATAGATCTTTACACAAAAGAAAACTATATCTGTTTTATACATACATCACCAGCATACATCATTAGAGTTTAACAACATCAACAACTTACAGTTGGACAGTCATGTAAGCCTGTCCTCAAAACTGAATACACAGCGGAATAATAATCAAGTACGAAAGTACGTATCGTCATCCAGCTCATCTCCTAAACTCCACAACATCATATCCTGTATTCTATAATACTCGGTCTGACCCAAGCATTATAGTTAAATAACACCCGAGTCAGTCTGGAATACCAGCGTGAGAAAACTACACCCAAATTGATTATTAAAGTTTCAAAATCCTTTAAAAACAAAAGCATATCGTAAGACCATGCCACAAATAAACATGTCGGGTTTTTACCTTACGATAGCTAAAACATTTATTATAAAATCCTATGATATTATAATAGTGTCTATATACAAATACTTATTCAAATAGACGAAATTATTACATTTATTGAATTCCAGCTACTAGCCACAGTCGTGGGTAATACAAACAAAACCGTAAAAGGCACGTAGGGAGAATGGATTTCTAACTAATGACTAGGCACTGGGGTACCACCGGTCACAGCACATGGCCCAGATCACCGTACCGAGGATTACTCCCAATCTGTAACAACCCGATATTTTCAGCCATTCGCAGCCGCACATGTCGGACTTGAATTGCTCAAAATACCGCATTGTAAATAAATTTGGAGCAAATGAAATACAAATCACAGAATCACAGACACAGAACAAACAGAATACCTCGCAGCGGAATATAAAATACATAGTAGTTCATGAAGCTACTACGGCATAGTCTCAAACCAAAAACATAATACAGTCTGAAAACAACATAATAGAAATCCCAAATACATAGAAGTTCACTAATACATGAGATAAACTAGAATAGCTGAAACAGAAAGTAGATATAAATGTAGATAAGCAGAAACTCCAACAAAGACCAGCTCTAGAAAGAGAATCCAAAGGTGTGAATACTCAGGCTGACCCGAGCGTAAAGTAAAACACAAAACACTCGAGTCAGGACAATATATACTTATATAATGTAAATCAACTCAAGTGAACTGTAGTAGAAATGCACCATAACTTAAAGATCAGTTAAACCATAAATTAAATACATCCCGTGGTTAAAATTTCAAAATAGTATTTGTACTTCGAAATCAAATATCATTTAAAAATTAAATATCATTCAAAATCCATTTCAAAATATCAAAATATCATATCTTCCAAACCACGTTCATTTTTATTTAATTTAAATACCATTTCAAAACACATTTCAAAATAGTTTATATTTCGAAACAAATTGCTTCATTTAAATCATTAAAATGAAGATATTATATTTAATAATTAAATTATTAAATTTCCAAAATTTTAATCTTTCAAAGTTCATTCATTCACTTAAATTTATTAAAACAATGAAAATTCAACTTTCGCAGCATTTAGAAAATGCTACGGAAAGTCACACTTAAAACAGTTCAATTTAACAAAAGACATCATTTAAAATGTTGTAATAGGGTTCCATTAGTTTCAAATAAACTTAGTTAAATTCAACCAATATAACATTCACAAAAATGCTATAATAGCCTTTAATTAAATTGAGCCATTTGGTTCATTATTATCAACTACAGCATTTACAAATGCTGTATTATCCTTTACATTAGAATTAATAGCATTTTAGAAATGCAGTAAATTAACTTCAAATATTCAGTATAATTTCACAAACAATTATATTTTTATTTAAACCATTTTTAACTTATAAAATCATATAATTTCACTTTTAAAACAATCATTCAAATACCCTTATATTCATGATTTTATAAAGTTAAATCTCTATTCAAAAATCAAAATTTAATAGTAATTCACCTATTAAATTCCAACATTAAATTTTAAATTCATTAAATTAAATTTAACTTAAAACTTAAGTTTAATTTTCAAATATAACTTAATTTCATTTTTATTTACTTAACATAAAAATTCACTTTTAAGCCAAATTCACAAAATTTCCAATTTTAGTTATATTTCAAAATTTCAACTTAAATATTCATTCATTTCACATTTTAACTTAATTCAAAAATCATTAATATATTATAAAATTATTTTAAATTCATTTAGTTCAAAATATCATTAATTTATCATATTTTCATATTTAATTTAAATTCCATTTATCACCAAATTAAAATATCCAAAAAACTTACATTTCAGATTTTCTAACTTTACCATTAATTTATTTCACTTATAAATTTTCAAAGAGTCAATAATGCTTTACAAAAATCATTTTTAATCAAATTTAAATCAAAATATTATAATATTTACATTCCTAAAATATTTTAAAATTTTAAGAAAAACATATTTTAATAACGGGTCTGTATTTCATTTTCTAGCCTAGGTAAAGTGATACGGGTAATATATCATTTCAACCCGTAATTTACAAAGAAAACCCGGGTTTGATCATTTCAAACCCGCAATCCCAAGTAAATGAAAATAATGGAAAATCATTCAGGCCTATCATTTCAGCCCGTAACGATTTTCTCCTATTCTAAAGTCCGTTCGGGTATGTATCATTTCAACCCATAGTGATTCTAATCTAAAAGGAATTTGCAGTGTGATAAACTGATAAAAATAATAGAACAGCATAATATAACAGTAACATATGATATAACAGGTGTTTAAGCATGGGTGAACATCATAAAATCATAACATAGCAGGTGTAACATGATAATGTATTTTACAGATTCAAAAGGGGTCAATTTACTAGTTATAAAAGTACATATTATCTGGTGAGAATAACTCACCGGTTTGAGCTGATGACCTAACGACAAATTTCATAAACGGGATCTACACAAGCATAAAGGCACGACACAAATTAGAATGGAGGAGCCAAATGTAAAGTTCCTTGGATACATGTAACGACCCGTAAATTTTCGATAGTTAAAATAGCTAATTTAATAAGATTCCGTGATTTAGTGTTAGAAAAAAATTGTAAGTCGTTTGGAATAATAATAAATGTTGAATCCATTGGGTATAATAGAGTAATTAATTGATAAGTAAAATCTATTCAAATCAAATATTGAATATTGAATAGGTAAATTGTTTAAATTAAATATTTAAAACTTCTTGAACAATTGAATAACTCTAAAATGAAAATAGTGTTCAAAATTGTGAATTGGTTTTAAAAGTTGAATCTTATAAGTTCAATTTCAATATTTCAAAAGATAATGAATTATTGGATAATCGAAATTGTTTAAATTTAATATTCGGAATTTATTGAATAATTTAATAATGGGAATTGAATAACCGTATAATGGAAATGGTTGTTCTATAATTTTAATTCATTTCAAAAGTTAAATTTTAAGTTCATTTTTGAATATCTCAAAAGATAGTGATTCAAGAATAATAAAAAAAATTTAAATTTAATATTACAAATGTTTGAATAATTAAATTCCGAATTTGATATGATTAATTTGATATTGAAAATTTAATATATGAAAATAGAGTGAATAATTGAAATTTGATTTAATATGATTCAAATTGGTTTCCAAAGTGACTGTAAGTTATATCGGGATTATAATAGAGTTAATAAGATTTTAAAATTGGAATTTATTGGATAATTGAATAACGGGTTTAATATGATCAAAAATGATTTGTAAAATTTTATTTTATCATATTAAAGTTAGAATGATGTTGTAGAACTTTTAAAATCGAATTAAAAGTACATTTGTGAAAATTGAATATTTTAATATTTAATTGACGAGTTTAAATAGCCATTTTTCAAACAATCTCAGAATTGGACGAAACTAGTTCCATTGGATCCGTAATAGTTTGTTATTACCGGATTTCAATTTTTGTAGCAATTGGAGTTTTCGTTTGACCGTGGCAGCTCGAAACGCATCGAAATTGTTTTAATATTAATTTGGCGAGTTAAAATAGTCATTTTTCAAACAGTCTCGGATTTCGACGAAACTAGTTTCATCGGGTCTGTAATGTTATATTATTGTATGGTTTCAAATTTCGTGTCAATCGGATTTACCGTTTGTCCGAGGCAAGCTAAAACGCATAGAAATTCGTTTAATCGGTTTAATTTAAATTTGATCGTTTATTTCCGTAACTCACACATATGATCGAATTAGCCTCCGAAACCTATTCCATTGTGTCCACAACGCGGGATAAACCCAAGAAACGCTGGTCACCGTGCGTAAATCGGAGTTCGGAAAACCCGGGATGAACAGTGTCCGTCGTTTTTCTATTAAAGCACTTCATTATTTTCTTCTTTTCAAAATTAAATAAAACCTAGGGTTTCTTTAAGCCAGCCGCCGTTCATGATATCAATGGCCGAAACCTTCCTCTCTTCTTCCATTAATTCCTTCCAATCCGCCATCCTATACCAAAAACTCCCAACTAGAAAAACGTAGAGAGCATCGATACCTCTCTATCCAACGGTTATGACCGGGTTTCGTTGCACGAATCAACAGCAATTGCTCCTCAATGTCGCGCGTTTGTTCACGTCGTTTGAAGCAAAGGGGAGAGCCGAGCATCGTCGACCTCTGGCCGATGATAGCATTCAACGTTGGCTTCGAAGTGGTGTATCCTGATCGAGTTGAAGATGCTTGTATTGGATGCGAGATTTAGGGTTAGGGCCGGCTCTATGGGTTCTTCGTGACCTGCATTCGTGTTGAGGAAGGAGAGGAGGGGTGCGGCCGTGATTTTGCAATAGGAAATGGATGGCCTAGATCTGTTAGGGTTAGAAATAAAATAAAAGTTGTATATTATTTAGATTTCAATTTGTGTAAACTTCTAAAATGCATAACTCTTTCATACAAGGTCCGTTTGGACGAAACAAATTGCGACGGGTTCGTATTGTCGAGCACTACGCTATGGAGCTGGATTGGAGTCGTTTGGAGCTAGTTTGAATTTTGGGTAAAATTAAACGCTTGTTTAATTTTATTCGAAATAAAACGCTGGAACTACATTGAAATCAAAGTGAGTGTTTTATAACGCTCACAACGTACTAAATATCTTTATGCTAGTTAAATTTGACATTATGAAGTGTTATGATTTTATTTGTCGTTGTTTGATAAAAATTTAATTGTCATATAGCTTGCCATTTGAATTAACCGTTGAAAAATTAAATTGACAGTAAAATTGAAATTAAAATTGAATTGCGATTAAATTACCTGACATTGATAACTATGAAACTGCCATGAATTGTATTGTCTATTGGATGATGTATTTTGATGGATGTTATTGGTTGATATTTAATGTTTGGATGTTTATTTGCTTATATATACTGTTATGCATACATATGACACTGTGATTGGTTTAAGTAATATATACTCATCCCTGACATTTAATTGAAATAAATAATTACTTGGCCATAGGATAGAAAATTATATACGGACACCGAATTGGCTAAATTAATAATTTTTAAAATCGTCGACTTGAAATTTATTTAAATATTTTGATTTAAAAGTTATAAACAGAAATCAATTTATAAAAATCGAATTTATCGACAAATTGAGTTTGGAATGTTGAACTAAATTTTTGTTAAAAGAAATTGTTAAATAATTAAAGTGGAGACTTTGGAATTTAAAAATCGGGATATGATTGAATTTCGAAAATTGATTTGTTTAAAGATTTAACCTTAATTCGAGCTTTGAATATTACTAAGTAAAAGCGAAATAAAATGATATTTTGAAATTGAGCTTGAAATTGAATCATATTTGTAATTGGGATTTAAATTTGAATATTGAAGGATAATTTTGTTAACTGTTAAAAATTGATATTTTGAAAAATCAAGCTAAAAATCGATATAAATTGAAATTGAATAAATTGAAGGTGAATGTAAAATTGAATTAATTTGAAGTCAAAGTTGACATTGATTTGAATTGAAATCGAAATTGAATCGGTAGAATGGAAATTGAAATTGATTTGAATTGGGAAGTTATAATTGAAATGGTTTGGTTTTGAAGCTGTTTATTTTGTTTTCCAATTACTCAGTTATATAAACCATTCTGAATACTTAAACTACTTTAAACTATTTTAAATCTACTTAACCCAATTTAAATTATTTAAACTGATTTACCTATTTTAAATCCATTTCTCAAACTTAAGTATTTTAACTACTTTAATTATTTAATCTGCTTTTAAACTACTTAAAACTATTTTCTAAAATTCTAAGCTGGTCAATAAGGTGAAATGTTTATATTTAAATCTTGAATTTAAATACGAATTGGGTTAAATGAAGTTGCAACCTAAATTGAAATTCGAAATGATTTTGAAATCGAAAGGAGATATTGATGCGAAAATTGATTTTTGAAACGAAATCTTACATTTGAATAGATACGATGATATTTGAAATGGATTTGATTTTTGAAGCGAATATGATATTTTGATATCAATTTTGAATCGATTTGAAATGTAAAAGAGCCAACGATGTAATAATACGTAGTTATTAAAGAGACCGGGATCGGATATGGACATACTCTCTGTCGATACCGAAAACCACTTTAATAACTATTATACGCGGAGTGTTGATCCAGAATGAAGTGGATGGTTTGGTGAACGCGTTGACTGAAGAAAGAGAAAGATATTGGATGACCCTTGACATGACTAAAACAGGAGCTGCGCCGGGCCATTGAGGTTCGCCACCTCTAGCGGACACACTTCTTCGATACCATATCTATTACATTTGTGATTCGATTTGGGCGCACCCCTTGATTTGGGAGTGTTGTTTCGCGGTGTTGGGGTAGCTGCTGGCTATGCTCAACATCAGTCCGCATCACACAACTACTAGTATCCTAGTTGGTATCTCCTCATGTACCTTGTCATGCTGATTATCCTATTCGCGACCACTACGTTATGTTTTGTGTTATACCTATGGGGTACCCTCTGATAACCACCAGTTTACGGTGGGGCTTACGGTGCTGTATAGACTATGACATTATAAAAATGTGTTAAGGGGGATTAGGTAACGCCTTAACGCTATTTTGATACTTTATATTACTGATAGGCATTATCTACTTAGCGTACATTACTACATAGTAGATAGTTTAACGGATCCTTAAGAGATGGAAAATCCCGTAACATCTCTTGAGTTATTGCAAGCACGTTGACACTGATTATGAGATGTCAAACCCCGTAAACATCTCTGATGCCGTTACACTCATATTTAACTTTCATAAGGATATTTTAGTCCTGACTCGAGTGTTTTGTTTTTTCATTACGCTCAGGTCAGTTCTGATTTTTTCAGATTTTTGAAGATCTATTCTGGAGGATGAAGACGAAGATTTGGTATACTATTACTATTATTACCCTTGCATCATGCTATCTGCTGCATTATTTTAATTGTTCTGCTGTATATGTATAACTCTGATAAATGTTGTATAAATAATTGTCAAAGTATAGTAAACAGATTCATGAACTGTTTATTTGACTATTATATTTTATCGTTCCGCTGTGAGATTCTGTGTTGTTTCATTTCCTTTATTTCTTTTCTTTTATTTTCTTATTTACCCCAATAACCATCTTCCCTTTTGAATGGTTTGGAATCGGCATGTGTATTTGATCGTCGGTTTAAACTGTCCAAAAAGGCGGGTCGTTACAGTTGGTATCAGAGCTTTGGTTTAGCGATAACCTTAGCTTTGTCGGGTCAGACTCTTTATAAATTTGGTAGTAATACCCTATGATGAGTCGCTGAGTGTATACATATGAGAGAGCGTATTTGTTAGTGATATAAAATGTTTTATATTGTGTCGGTTGATTTGTTGAGTGGCTTATGGATTCTGGTCAATACGAGTAATTAACGTCATTGATAGGGATCTCTAAACACTTAAACAGAACAATTCGACATAGTATTATTTTGAAATTGGATAGATGAAATAATTTTGCTATAATTATATTTTGAATAAAAAAATTCAAAAATTATTGTGACTTATCTAGCTTACCTGGTTGTTAGGAATGAAAATATTGGTTATTACCATTAATTTGATATTGTAATTTAATAAATAAGGTGAATTACAAAATGAACAATGATAAAACACTTGTGAAATGTTTTAGGAAAGAAAATCCTATAGGAATATTTTATAAAGGTGACTTGTAAATTAAAATAGATTTAAATTGGAAATATCGAATTTAAGACCTGGAGATTTTGAAAAATGGTTCTCAAAGTTTTGAAGAAATATATAGTAATATTAGTTGGAAATTGTTTATGAAAATATTTGAAAGGGTTTTCAAAAGAAGGAATGAATTCAGTACTCCTCTCTCATGTCGTTGGAAAATAATTTCGGTGATGACTGCGCAGCATCATCGACGTTCATTTTCGAGTCTCAAAGTAGGGAGACTTCTAAGAAGCTTTGCTTTTTCTTCGGAATTATTTTGGGTAAATGGGTTTTGGTTTAAACTCCAAAGATATGATTTGATATATTAAAGATATAAGTGTATATGTTTATTTCAAATGATTTGAAAAGAACCGGGCATTTAAATTTCTAAGTTCTGTTAATTAATAATTTTCAAATTATTTGAATGAAATGTGAATAACCAAAATTTATAAAATAAGAGGATTAAGATATCTAAGCTTATGTGTTGAGAAAACTTTAAACTTGAAAGGTAAAGAGGATTTAAACGAATCACATTGTGAACATTCTAATTAAGTAAAATGAAATTCTATAAATTTGTATAATACCAAATTTGCATTCTAATAACATATAATATGACTTACCAAATATTAAAAAGTTAAAATGATGTTTTGGTTATGTAATGAGATATTGTACAAATAAACAGAACCTGAAAATAATTGAAGTATACAAGTAAGGAAAACTCAAAAGGAATTAAATGTATAGGAATGAAAAATTTGGTTGGGATAAAATTTTATATACTTAAATATAGCATGAAATGATGAATGGATAAATGGAACAAGTAAGTGAACTTAAGAAAGAAGATAAATGAATCGTATTATATCTTTGTAAATTGGTTATAGAATTTTTTTTGAATTTGTAACCTTTAAGATAACTGTAAACTAAGAAAAGTCATTTATGAGAGGTTAGACTTTTATAGGATGATTAATAAACTAAAGTGATGATTAATAAAAGGTTACACAAATGAATTCATTATTAACTGAAATTATGAAAATGCAATAAATGTAAACAAAGGAATTTCTTATAGCTAAGAAACAATTGGAAAATGAAATTGGATTTAATTAAATGATATAGAATGTTTAAAATGAACTTGAGTAAGAAAATTCTTTGATATGATGTTTAAGAAAAGATAATGTTAAAGAACATGCTATGTAAAGAAATGAATATACTAACTGAATAATTGGTTGTGAATAATTAATTGAAAAAAAAAGAAGTCAATAAAATAATTTAGTATAGATAAATTGGATAGAAATCCATTGGAAGGTAATACGTGAGATTGTATGTATATTATTTTATTCGCATAATGATTTGATCCAAATTCGAGCACAAAATTTCGAGATGATTTATATGGATCCAAGTTAGGATTTTTCACTCGATTTTCGACGGCGAATCCTAGATATGGATTTTTAATTTGATTCTGGAATTCTCTATTATAGTATATGGCTATGCAAGGAGAGTAACAGTTTCCAATCAAGGAACCAAATCTGAGTCCGCACTAGAGAGTCGGGTGAACGATACTAGTTTGGAAGTGAAATTGTGTGATCAAATAAGCGATTAGATTGATATTGCTCACGAATGATATATGTACGGCTTACGGACTTAATTAAAGTTAATATTGGAAATATATGATGCCAAATATAAAATGATTCTTTTAAAATTATATAACAGGATATATATATAAAAGAGATAAACCAAATTGATTGTGAAATTAATAATTTGGTTATGTTGGGTATGATTTGGTTGTTATCTGATTGTTAGTTGATTGTATATAATTCATTAAGTGTTAATGAAATTGAAAGCTATAAATTATTGAAATGAAATTGGAAGCTAAATGAATTTAAATAGAATTTAATTTGATTCAAATTGGAAGTGAACTAATGTAAATATAAATTAGTTAATGTTAACTAATTGAATTGAGAATGAATGTTAGTAAAATCCAGCGTTAATGAATCAACTGTGATTAAAATTGAAAACCAAGTCAATAAATATTAATGATAAGTGAATTTATATTGATTGGTTATGGATTTGTTGGATGATAGTTGGATGATAATTGATTTGGTGGATGCATTTGTTGTTTTGTTGCATATTGCTATGTTGGCACATGTAGTTGTTATGTTGCTATATGGTGTATATTGATATTATTTTCATATATGCATGCTCCTCATGGTTTGTTGAGTGTTTAGTAGGTGCGGATTGCGCTTGCTTCGCATTTGGAGCTCGCTTTCGCGCTATATTAGCCATATATGCTCGCTAATAATATATAGGTACATATCTCGGATTACATACCGTACTTTTACACTTTTTCCCTGCGGGATGCCTCATCACTTGATGAGATGTATATTTGTGATATATATACTGTCATTTTTTTTTCCGATCGAGCTGCGCAAAGGAGACTCTGTCGAAATTTTTCGTAAATCCGGGTGTCAGAAAATTTTTCAAGTTTTAAATTTTTTTTATAACTTGTTTTGATAACTAACTTTTAAAGTTAGAAAGCCGTTCGGAGTAACTTAGTGGAAGCGTAGTTATGACTTTATAAATGGAATTTCATTGTTTTATAAGTTGGTAACTTTGAATAAAATATATCAAATGTTGAATTCTATACTTAGTTCCATTTCCCTTCCTTTTCCTTTTCGGGGACGAAAAGTTTTGAGTGGGGGAGAGTGTAACGACCCGTAAATTTTCGATAGTTAAAATAGCTAATTTAATAAGATTTCGTGATTTAGTGTTAGAAAAAAATTGTAAGTCGTTTGGAATAATAATAAATGTTGAATCCATTGGGTATAATAGAGTAATTGATTGATAAGTAAAATCTATTTAAATCAAATATTGGATATTGAACAGGTAAATTGTTTAAATTAAATATTTAAAACTTATTGAATAATTGAATAACTGTAAAATGAAAATAGTGTTCTAAATTGTGAATTTGTTTTAAAAGTTGAATCTTATAAATTCAATTTCAATATTTCAAAAGATAATGAATTATTGGATAATCGAAATTGTTTAAATTTAATATTTGGAATTTATTGAATAATTTAATAATGGGAATTGAATAACCGTATAATGGAAATGGTTGTTCTATAATTTTAATTCGTTTCAAAAGTTAAATTTTAAGTTCGTTTTTGAATATCTCAGAAGATAGTGATTCAAGAATTATAAAATTTGTTTAAATTCAATATTACAAATGTTTGAATAATTAAATTCCGAATTTGATATGATTAATTTGATATTTAAAATTCAATATATGAAAATAGAGTGAATAATTGAAATTTGATTTAATATGATTCAAATTGGTTTCCAAAGTGAATGTAAGTTATATCGGGATTATAATAGAGTTAATAAGATTTTAAAATTGGAATTTATTGGATAATTGAATAACCGGTTTAATATGATTAAAAATGATTTGTAAAATTTTATTTTATCATATTAAAGTTAGAATGATGTTGTAGAACTTTTAAAATCGAATTAAAAGTAAATTTGTGAAAATTGAATATTTTAATATTTAATTGACGAGTTAAAATAGCCATTTTTCAAACAGTCTCAGAATTGGATGAAACTAGTTCCATTGGATCCGTAATAGTTTGTTATTACTGGATTTCAATTTTCGTAACAATCGGAGTTTTCGTTTGACCGTGGCAGCTCGAAACGCATCGAAATTGTTTTAATATTAATTTGGCGAGTTAAAATAGTCATTTTTCAAACAGTCTCGGATTTCGACGAAACAAGTTTCATCGGATCCGTAATGTTATATTATTGTATGGTTTCAAATTTCGTGTCAATCGTATTTACCGTTTGTCCGGGGCAAACTAAAACGCGTAGAAATTCGTTTAATCGGTTTAATTTAAATTTGATCGTTTATTTACGTAACTCACACATATGATCGAATTAGCCTCCAAAACCTGTTCCATTGTGTCCGGAACGCGGGATAAACCCAAGAAACGGCGGTCATTGTGCGTAAATTGGAGTTCGGAAAACCCGGGATGAACAGTGTCCGTCGTTTTTCTATTAAAGCACTTCATTATTTTCTTTTTTTCAACATTAACTAAAACCTAGGGTTTCTTTAAGCCAGCCGTCGTTCATGATATCAATGGCCGAAACCTTCCTCTCTTCTTCCATTAATTCCTTCCAATCCGTCATCCTATACCAAAAACTCCCAACTAGAAAAACGTAGAGAGCATCGATATTTCTCTATCCAACGGTTATGATCGGGTTTCGTTGCACGAATCAACGGCAATTGCTCCTCAATGTCGCTCGTTTGTTCACGTCGTTTGAAGCAAAGGGGAGAGCCGAGCATAGCCAGCCTCTGGCCGATAATAGCATTCGACGTTGGCTTCGAAGTGGTGTATCCTGATAGAGTTGAAGATGCTTGTATTGGATGCGAGATTTAGGGTTAGGGCCGGCTCTATGGGTTCTTCGTGACCTGCATTCACGTTGAGGAAGGAGAGGAGGGGTGCAACCATGATTTTGCAATAGGAAATGGATGGCCCAGATCTGTTAGGGTTAGAAATAAAATAAAAGTTGTATATTATTTATATTTCAATTTGTGTAAACTTCTAAAATGCATAACTCTTTCATACGAGGTCCGTTTTGGACGAAACAAATTGCGACGGGTTCGTATTGTCGAGCACTACGCTATGGAGCCGGATTGGAGTCATTTGGAGCTATTTTGAATTTTGGGTAAAATTAAACGCTCTTTTAATTTTATTCGAAATAAAACGCTGGAACTACATTGAAATCAAAGTGAGTGTTTTATAACGCTCACAATGTACTAAATATCTTTATGCTAGTTAAATTTGACATTATGAAGTGTTATGATTTTATTTATCGTTGTTTGATAAAAATTTAATTGTCATATAGCTTGCCATTTGAATTAACCGTTGAAAAATTAAATTGACAGTTAAATTGAATTAAAATTGAATTGCGATTAAATTACCTGACATTGATAACTATGAAACTACCATGAATTGTATTGTCTATTGGATGATGTATTTTGATGGATGTTATTGGTTGATATTTAATGTTTGGATGTTTATTTGCTTATATACACTGTTATGCATACATATGACACTGTGATTGGTTTAAGTAATATATACTCATCCCTGACATTTAATTGAAATAAATAATTACTTGGCCATAGGATAGAAAATTATATACGGACACCGAATTGGCTAAATTAATAATTTTTAAAATCGTCGATTTGAAATTTATTTAAATATTTTGATTTAAAAGTTATAAACAGAAATCAATTTATAAAAATCGAATTTATCAACAAATTGAGTTTGGAATGTTGAACTAAATTTTGGTTAAAAGAAATTGTTAAATAATTAAAGTGGAGACTTTGGAATTTAAAAATCGGGATATGATTGAATTTCGAAAATTGATTTGTTTAAAGATTTAACCTTAATTCGAGCTTTGAATATTACTAAGTAAAAGCGATATAAAATGATATTTTGAAATTGAGCTTGAAATTGAATCATATTTGTAATTGGGATTTAAATTTGAATATTGAAGGATAATTTTGTTAAGTGTTAAAAATTGATATTTTGAAAAATCAAGCTAAAAATCGATATAAATTGAAATTGAATAAATTGAAGGTGAATGTAAAATTGAATTAATTTGAAGTCAAAGTTGACATTGATTTGAATTGAAATCGAAATTGAATCGGTAGAATGGAAATTGAAATTGATTTGAATTGGGAAGTTATAATTGAAATGGTTTGGTTTTGAAGCTGTTTATTTTGTTTTCCAAATTACTCAGTTATATAAACCATTTTGAATACTTAAACTACTTTAAACTATTTTAAATCTACTTAACCCAATTTAAATTATTTAAATTGATTTACCTATTTTAAATCCATTTCTCAAACTTAAGTATTTTAACTACTTTAATAATTTAATCTGCTTTTAAACTACTTAAAACTATTTTCTAAAATTCTAAGCTGGTCAATAAGGTGAAATGTTTATATTTATATCTTGAATTTAAATACGAATTGGGTTAAATGAAGTTGCAACCTAAATTGAAATTTGAAATGATTTTGAAATCAAAAGGAGATATTGATGCGAAAATTGATTTTTGAAACGAAATCTTACATTTGAATAGATACGATGATATTTGAAATGGATTTGATTTTTGAAGCGAATATGATATTTTGATATCAATTTTGAATCGATTTGAAATGTAAAAGAGCCAACGGTGTAATAATACGTAGTTGTTAAAGAGACCGGGATCGGATATGGACATACTCTCTGTCGATACCGAAAACCACTTTAATAACTATTATACGCGGAGTGTTGATCCAGAATGAAGTGGATGGTTTGGTGAACGCGTTGACTGAAGAAAGAGAAAGATATTGGATGACCCTTGACATGACTAAAACAGGAGCCGCGTCGGGCCATTGAGGTTCGCCACCTCTAGCGGACACACTTCTTCGATACCATATCTATTACATTTGTGATTCGATTTGGGCGCACCCCTTGATTTGGGAGTGTTGTTTCGCGGTGTTGGGGTAGCTGTTGGCTATGCTCAACATCAGTCCGGATCACGCAACTACTAGTATCCTAGTTGGTATCGCCTCATGTACCTTGTCATACTGATTATCCTATTCGCGACCACTACGTTATGTTTTATGTTATATCTATGGGGTACCCTCTGATAACCACCAGTTTACGGTGGGGCTTACGGTGCTGTATAGACTATGACATTATAAAAATGTGTTAAGGGGGATTATGGTAACGCCTTAACGCTATTTTGATACTTTATATTACTGATAGGCATTATCTACTTAGCGTACATTACTACATAGTAGATAGTTTAACGGATCCTTTAGAGATGGAAAATCTCGTAACATCTCTTGAGTTATTGCACGCACGTTGACACTGGATATGAGATGTCAAACCCCATAAACATCTCTGACGCCGTTACACTCATATTTATTTACGATTGATTTAACTTTCATAAGGATATTTTAGTCCTGACTCGAGTGTTTTGTCTTTTCATTACGCTCGGGTTAGTCCTGAGTTTTTTAGATTTTTGAAGATCTATTCTGGAGGATGAAGATGAAGATTTGGTATACTATTACTATTATTACCTTTGCATCATGCTATCTGCTGCATTATTTTAATTGTTCTGTTGTATATGTATAACTCTGATAAATGTTGTATAAATAATTGTCAAAGTATAGTAAACAGCTTCATGAACTGTTTATTTGACTATTATATTTTATCGTTCCGCTGCGAGATTCTATGTTGTTTCATTTCCTTTGTTTCTTTTCTTTTCTTATTTACCCCAATAACCATCTGCCCTTTTGAATGGTTTAGAATCGGCATGTGTATTTGATCGTCGGTTTAAACTGTCCAAAAAGACGGGTCGTTACAATACACATCAAACAAAACAATATAACAACGATGAGTTTCAAATCAACTACGATCAAAACTACACTAGAATAGACTGCACAGAATCAAATAGAAATGCTTGCACTTGCTTTTAACCTTTACTAGGCTCAGCCATAAGGGGAATACATGACAATGGCAAGTGTTTGGGTCTGGTTTGGGTGAGTATGGGTTCGGCCTACATGTTGGAATGATGGTGTAAAGGTGGGCGAAGGCAAGAACACACAAGCATGCATACACATGGGTTTTAGGCCATGAATTGGGCTCGGCCAAGGCCTTAGGTGCCATGGCCAGAGGTGTGGGGTCCACTGTGGTGGTGTGGCTGAGGGTGCTGGTGGTACTGGAGGTGGTGGTGGCCATGTAGGGGGCGGCTAATGGGGTGGTGAGGTGGTGGAAGTGAGGTAGTGTTCGGCTAGGCTAGTATTGGGGTGTTTTTGAGAAGTTTGGAAAAGTTTGTAGATATGCATCACCAAGGGGGTCACGGCTTGGGTGGCTGGTGAGGAGGAGGTGATGATGGTGTGCCATCAGGTGGTGGAGGCAGCTAGGCAGCAAGGTAGCATGGTCGAACCTGAATGGAAGAGCAAGTGCAAACAAGAATCAAAAGGAATAAGCAATATAAGTGAAAAGAGATTAAAGAAAATAATTTTTTTTTACCAATTCCTCAAGAGAGATGGCCGGAAAATTTTCTCAGTAAGGAGGAAAGGAAGATACGTGAAATGAAAATGAGATGGTCGGCTGAAATGTGGGGAGTTATGGCAAAGAGATGAAGAGTTGTGAGGAAAATGAAGAGGTGGAATTCGAAAAGGCAAAAGGCAATTCAAAAGTCAAAAACTCTTCATATATCCTTATTTAATTTATATAACTTTATATTTCTGGAAATAATAATAATACCAGATAAAATTTCGAAAAATTATCAAAATATAAAAATTTATATGATATTTATTAATTATATAAAGTTAAATTAAGAAAAATAGCTAAAAATAGTGAACTAGACTAGAAAATTTGAAATTAAATAGAATAATTTTAAGAAAATTCATATGAGCTTTAAAAATATTATTAAACATAAATAATAACATAAAATAAAAATACATTCACAAAATAAATATTTAAATTTTAATTAAATATAATTTAAATGAAGAAAATAGCAGAAAAATAAAAAACAGCCTTTAAAAATAGGAAATAAATACAGCAAAATTTAGAAAAATTTTATTATCACTTTAAAAATATTAAAAGACAAAATATACATAAAATAACATATTAACACATATTAAAATAAAATATAACATAGAAAATATGATTTATATAATTTAAAATAGACAAAATTTCAAAATAAAACAAATTATACTCAAAATTGAAATGTACATAACTTTCACAAATTAAATCCGTTTTCAACGAAACGAAAAGCAGTATTCAAGTTATTAAATCTATTTTCGTAATAAAAGATAAATTTAAGAATTTAAATATTTAAATTTGAAATTTAAAAGTCAAGGTTTGACCGGTTTGACCAGTTTGAACAGAAATTCATCTTTCAGTAAAATATCCAATTTATACCGGTTTGAAATTATAATTCACATAATAATCAACACCTACATTTAAAAATGAAATGTTTGAAATAAAATAAGTTTAAAATAATTTCAAAATAAAAAAAAGTCAAATATTAAAATATATGAAAAATACAGGGTTGTTACAAATCCCCTGCAACACAAGACCGAGACTACCCCTTACTGGATAATCCCGAATGAGATCATCCCACGGTTGGGATCAGCAACCGCACCACTAAGCCGAATAAAAAGGGACATCTAGACAGGGATAACCTCACCCTAATGGGCGCTACCCACCTAGCCTTGCTGCATAACCCATGATTTTCAGTCATTCCTGGTTGATGAGGCTTGAGGCTAAGCGTTACCTTTTAGAATGTTTCACTTAGAATGCTCATCGCCCACCTGACGATGTTATGAAAGCATTCATCCATACAAGTCCGTCCCGGGTTCGAACGGAACCGCAGGCACTACTCCTACTACATCCATTTTGGAATCTTCCTCAAGATTAGTAGCTACTAGCCCTTGCACTTCACTGCTCCACCTTCGAATCCAAACTCTTGTTTTCGCCACGAAAACGTACAAACCGAATCGAAGTGGTTTTCGAAAATTTAATCACGATCCCGGTCTCTTCGAAACGATCAGCGCATTGGCTAACATTAATAGTCGGTTATTTAACTATCAATTAACATTCACAAACATTCATCAAACATAAATAATTTCTCATGAACTATTTATTAACCTCAAAATATCTTCGTAAGATATATTTCCATTTTCAACCCTTTTGAAAACAGTTTTCTTACCACACTCTTCTCGTGGAATAAATTCCCAAATATTTATTCCCACTGAAAACACCAAGCATAAAAAAACTTTAGATTTTTAGAATAATTTAAAACACTTTATTACAAAATATCCTTTAAAACATTTAAATTAAAAATTACCTTAATACTTATTCAAAATATGTACTTTAAAAATATTTAAAATAAAACTACTTTATACAATATAAAACTGAATTTTTAACTTTTAAAACATAATACCAAGCCACCTTTAAATAATTACTGTTATAATAGATTAAAGGAAAATACTTACTTTAGAATTTAAACAGTTAGAAATAATAAATTTTCTAAAACATACTTTTTTTAAAACAACTTTAAACTTTAAACTTATACTTTTACATTTGTTTTGGAAACGTACTTGGCTATCCAGGAAAATACGCTTCTCTTTCACATCTTTTTAAAAATAAATCACTATTTATTTTTAAACAAATTTACCCATTCCTTTAATTAATTCCCACCGCGAATTTAATCTTCAAAATATCCACTGATATATTACTTCACTTTTATAAACCCAGTATATAAATTTCTTAGTCCCATCCTTCTTAAAATTCCAATTTCAAACACTTAAATCAATTTCCAAATTGATTTCCAAATTACTCCATTTTGAAATAAATTTTAATTCTTACTTGTACTCTAAAATCTTTTAACTAAAAATACCAATTTCATATTTCTCAAATTTCTTCTTTATCCTTTTCATTAAATTTAAACCTTGAATTTCAAAATAAATTCTTTATTTCTTGAAATAATATTACTTGAGTTTATAAAATAAAATCACTTATTCCCATTTATTCAAAATCTCATTTCCCGCACTTGGAATTATATTTATTAGAATTCAAAAATCACTTTTTATTCTTTTCCAATTCATTTTTAATTTATTCAAATCTCTATGATTATTTTACTCAAAATTCACTCTTTTATTTTCTCTTCAGAAATCCCATTTCTATAGATTTTGATAAATCAGTTCACTGAAATATTTTAAATCAACCATAATATCCAACATTTCCAATTATCAATATAATTCTTCACATGATAGCAAATAATTATATCACATAATATTTTAACTAATCTAAATATTTTGAGGAATCCAGTTGGATCCCTCCAACCAGTTTCCCTACATCCACAGATGTTAGCACAATAAAATACCAATTCCACTTCGGGGTGGAATATTGCGGTATATGGGATTAATATAATATCATCCGCTATTATGCGGCGCATAGGGTCTCATCCGCTATATAATGCAGGAAATCAATCACCCCAATATATATATATGCACACTACTATATATAATATAGCACATCAAATCAATTCAATCATTCAACCAATTATTTAAATTTAACCATTTAAATTTAAATAAAACCCAGATGAGTGAGATTAACTCACCTTTGATTTTTGTTTTGCAATCCACACCAAACCAGCTTGTTTCCTTTACGTTTTCAGACCTTATATAAACATTATGGGTTTTATTAATATTTGAAACAATCAAATTATCAATTATTTAATTAAAATGGATTAACTAATTATTTTATTTAAACCAATTTTCCAATAATAAATAATATTTCATTTCTTTTGAAACCTATATACTTAAAATTTAATTTATATAGATTCAAAATCTAATAAATTTTTTTTATATAAACTTTACCACCTTTATAATTCCTATATATCTCTTCCTTTTTTCTATTTTCCCTAACTGATATATACATATATATTTATTACTAATTTTATACTTGGAAACAAAAATGAATTATGCAAAAAGAAACTGCAGAATAGCTAATACCTCTACCTATAGAACCCTAGCCTACGACCTCTCCTACCATCTCTGGTTTTTGGTGGAGGATTAAAAGCTATGGCTTCTGAACAACTTAATTCAATAAGCCTTTACCCAGCCTTCAAGATCTCACTTTTCAACCGAACTAGCAGCATTTAACCCTAACAACACCTTGGCCAGTGACTAGTTGAATAAACAATTGGTGCCCAGTTCAATATTCAGGCTTCTCCCCAACATTCGATCCTTCTGCTATTTGAAATCCTGTTCCGTGATGAACGCCAAGGCTTCAATAACAAGAGCAACCACATCACAACGTTAGATGGTACGAAGTGCTCTATTCACTAATAAAGCTTCGATGATACTCCCCGATGAAGCTACATCTGCCCTTCTGCCCTAACCCTACCCCGAGTCGAACCCCTACGTGCCTGCCTTAGCTTTGCCGAGCCCTTACCACAAATCAAAATTTTCACATCGATCTCGCGACCACCAAAAAAACAAATCACGAACGGCAAGGAACGAAGAAAACAGCTGACCGAAAATAGATTTCGACGTCCCTTTTTTCCCCGTCGTCGACGAAGGCTTTAGCCGTTTCGAGAGAGATTCTCGAATCGCATGAGGAGAGGAGAAAAAAATACGATGGACATTAGTCGATTGAGGAATTTTTGCATTGAACGAGAGAGAGAGGCGCGATTTAATTGCAGCCATTTTCGTTTGATTAGATTTTGAACGATTTAAAAGCTCTGCTTCGATTTTAATTTTGAATTTTTAATGTTTGCTGCGGCCATTAATGCTTGATTTCGGTAGCCTGAAAAATTAAGTTGAGAGGGAAGATACTTAGTTAAATTTAATATTTTTGTTTCGATTATTTTTAAAAGATGCACGTCTATGATTTTGTTTTTCAATGGAAGAGACCGCGTGTTGACTACAAAGGACACGTGTTTAAAATTTTACAACGTGTCTGTTTTGCTACAGTATTTTAATCATATCATTTATATTCAAATTTAAATTCAATTTTATCACTTTTATTACCTTCAATATTATCAATAGAAATTTTATAAGGCCTTGAAATATTTTTAACAAGCTCAGAATTCCAGATTTCAACATTTTCCCAATCCAATCATTTAATAATTAAATTCAATAATTCAATTGCCGAATAAATAGTGATATTTGAAATTCAAATTAAACTAGCTTTCCAATATTTAAAATCAATTAAATATTTCAATTTCAAATACCAGGAATTCTGGATCGTTACATTCCTCCACTCTTAAAAGAATTTCGTCCCCGAAATTACTAGTTAAGAGGAATGATCCTTAACCTGCTAACTAAAAATCCCACTACCAATAGTTTTAACACCACCCAAAACAATCTTTTAATAAAGACATTCCCACCCTCCACTAACTTTCCAAACTTCTTCCTAAAGTTTCCAAACAAAATCATTTACCCGACCAATCAAATTTAAATTTAAAACCAAATTTTAAATTATCAAAATTTCCTCAAAATTTTTCTAACTCCCTAAATTTTCGAAATTTTTTGCCAGCGTCTCCTTTGCGCGGCTAGCTCGGTACAACTATAAAATGCCACTACAGGTCTCCAGATTTCAAAAGAAAACAAAACGCCAAATGGCTAAACAAGAAAACCATCAAATTTCATATAGAAATTCAAATACATACCTTTTGCCAAGCAAATTTCAATTTATCCTCAAAAACCAAAAATATCAATTTATCCCTTGCCTTTAAAACACCTGTTTATCCTACATAGCCATAACATCCAATCAAAGAATCCCAAAATCATTATATACATTTCTTTTCAAAAGTTTCATATCTATTTCATTTACATCCGTACGATGCACACATATCATCCGTACGCAATACCCAATTTGATTGCTCACTCGATCACACAATCTCATTTCTGAATTAGTATCGTCCACCCGATTTCCTATTGCGGACTCAGATCTGTTTTCTCAATTAAAAGCCGTCATTCTCCTTGCATAGCCACAAACTATGATAGAGAATTTTCAAAATCAATCAAAATCCATATCCAGAGTTCGCCGTTGAAAATCGAGTGAAAAAAATCCTAGCTCGGATCGATATAACTATCTAGAAATTCTATGCTCGAATCTGGATTAAATTGCTATGCAAATAAAATAATATACGTACGTCCTACATATTTATCTCAATTGATTATTAACTATATCAATTTTCTTTTATTCATATTATTTTGATTTTTATTCACTATCCACAACTATCCCATTTCACAACCTTCAGTTTTAATCTTCATTCAATTATTCTCCTAGAATTATTTTTTTTCAATACTGAATTTACTTAAGAATTTCACCATTCATTTCTTAGGTTTAATATAAGCAGTTTATATACTCTTATATTATTACTTTACCACTTTAGCCTTTTTATCCATTTTATTTTTAAACTGGATTCCCAATTTCATATGAATTTATCTTCAACTCTGAATATCGAATTTTATCTTCCATTTATAACTGATTCATATCATTATTTTAAATTAGTTTCATCCACTAATTTATTTCAATTTTCAATTTGAAATCGTTTTGTCGCTAAAAAAAATTTCCCAATTTTTTTCTAACTCTCAAAATTTTCGGAAAATTTTGACGGTGTCTCCTTTGTATGGAGGAGCTTATGCAATTTGACAAGAGATATAAACATATATACATCGACTCACACGGTCAGAAAAACAAAAACAGTTCATATTTCCTATTTTTATTGCGTAGGCGTACCTTTATTTAGCATTTTTAAACAAGTGGCTTATTATTTTAGCAATTAACGCGTCCAAATCCAGTCAAACGGCTTCTCGGTACCGTACTTACTTCATTTAAACATGTAAGTGCCAAAATCATGTAATTTAACAACATTTAACATATTTAACTAGCAAACATACGAGTTTCTATAAGCAATGCAGGTTAAACAATATTTATAAGCCACTTATAGGGTTCCGACATTAAATTTAATTGTTTACATTCAATTCATTTTTAACCCAAACAACTCACATTTATTTCAGTTGATTCCAAAAATCAATTTTATTTACTTCTATTAATTCATAGAATTTTATTTAATCTCATTTTGGTCAAATGAAAATTATTTCTATGCAAATTCGACGATATTTATGTGAATAAACAATTACTTAAGCTTATAATCATTTTAAATTGATTCCAATACAATTTATATTAAATTTTATTCCATTCTAACTTATTTACAAACCATTCACTTGCATTTCATTCATTCCTGCGTTGGTTTCATGTAAACCCATTCCATTAAGCTTGACAACATTCTATGCTAATATTAATAACCATTTCCCAAATTAATTTAACCCAAACTTTTATTTATTGGGCTTTCACCCTAACTCGAAGCCAAGCTCCTATTATTTTTAAACTTAAGTTAATTTACTTTCTTCAAACTTTTTCAACTTCATAACTTAAGTTCACTTCTATTTAACTTGATTCTCATCAAATTCAATTACCCTATTCTCTTTATCCATTTAAATTTTAATCCCATTCTCAGCTTGTTAAAATAATATCCAAGTTTATATTTAACTCATTTACACTTGAATTGGATTTATTTGCAACTCAAATCATTTCTATTTTAATCCAATTTCATTCCATTTGACAACATTTCCACTAACATTTACTTTACTAACAATTCAAGCTGAATTTTATAACTCAAAATTTTCTCAAAAATCCATTTTTTTGATTAACAATCTAATTTCACAATTCAACTTTTATTTAACCAAATTAAATCTCATTAACATATACAATTTTCTAATTTATTCCAAATTAGTTTACTCCCACTTCCAATTCAATATTTGGTTTTTACCTTCAGAAATCACTTCATTATTTTACTTGAGTTCAATTCTATTTTTGTAATTCAAGTTTGGATTTCTATGTTATTTCCAAATACAAAACAATTTTATTTTGGCTTACTATTTTACTTCACCATTATTTTTTATAATCTCACACTTATATTTTTCATACTTCTACCCATTTTAAGCTTGACTATATTCATATTTCATTTTTACTTGAGATTATACACTTATTTAGCCAAGCATGCATTTTCATTTCATAAACTCCAATTCAACTTACTTCCATTTATTTAAGTAAGAATTTTATTTCATTTTATATTATCAATAACTCCCTGAATTCATTTCAATTCAATTCCATTCCAACTTTATTCAAATACAACTAAATTTTATTTTCAATTTAATTCAAATTCAACTCAATATTAAACTTAGCTTAAGTACATTTAATTCGACTTACTCTTCTAACTTATTAACCTTTTTTCAAGTTAGTTTCATTCCAGGAAATTTTCAAACTTCATAAATTTCCAAACCTGCTTATAATCCATAACATTTTTAGTTAAACCTCTAGAGCTTAAGCCATTACTTAGACACTCAAAACATTTTAAACCAATTCCAGAGCCTTCAATAATCACTTAAGTATTTCAAAAATCATAGGAAATCAATTATATCCAAAATTCTTTGGTAAACTCAATTACCTCTTTGAATTTCAAAACCAAACCCAGTTTTGCAAACAATTCCAATTTAAAACAATTTGGTAGCAATTTCTCTCTGGGAAACTCGAAAATGAACATCGATGATGCTGCGGCCATCACCAAAGTTATTTCCCAGCGATCGAAGAGAGTTAAATGCTTTTATCTCTTTAAAAGCATTTCAAATATTTTTAAATTCCAAATCTTCCAGATTTCGAATTCTATTTAAAAATATTTCCCAAATAATATCACTATTATTTCTCTAAACCTTTGAAAACCGTTTCCAAACCCAAAAGAATTTAAATCTTTCCCATAATTTCAAATTTCAAATTCTTTCAATCTATATCCAACATTACTCTGGAATTCACCTCATTCAATTATAAGTCACATTTATAATTCTCATTCATAAATCCTATTTCGTTATATAAATTTGTTCCTTAATCTTGGTTATAATTTTCACTTCTTTATTCAACTTTCACTTAACAATGATAATAATTTAATATTATCATCTCCTAACAACCAAGCAACCATATATAACTATAATAATTTACAGAAAATTATTTCTTTTATACACAATTTTTTTTGGGTAAAACTATTTCATTTACCCTATTTGAAAAACCATACTGTATCGGTTTATCTTGTTTAAGAGTTTAGAAATCCCACTCGATGACATGGTGTCCCATATATCGACCAGATCCATAAACACTTAACCGATAAGTCAACACAATATAAAACAATTATATACTCACTAACAAATACGCGCTCATATCTATTAATACACTCAAGCTCATTCTAGAGTACTACGGACTCTATTCTATGAGTAATTCCCACCAGAGCCAAGGTTATCACCAACCTAAGCTCTGATACAAACTATGATGACCCGTAGTTCCGTACCTCTTGACTCAACACTATTCTCCATCGATCAAATCAAGATGAACGGAAATACGAACCATTTGGGTTAAAGAAGAAAAGGTAGAAGAATAAAATAGAAAACAACATCAGCATCTAACCATCCCAGCAGAATAAAATATAATGGATAATAACATATCTTTACACAAAACAAAACTATATCTGCTTTATACATACATCACCAGCATACATCATCAGAGTTTAACAACATCAACAACTTACAACTGGACAATCATATAATCTTGTCCTCAAAACTGAATACACAGTGGAATAATAATCAAGTATGGAAGTACGTATCGCCATCTAGCTCGTCTCCTGAGCTCCACAGCATCATATCCTGTATTCTATAATACTCGGTCTGACCCGAGCATTATAGTTAAATAACACCCGAGTCAGTATGGAATATCAGCGTGAGAAAACCACACTCAAATTGATCATTAAAGTTTCAAAATCCTTTGAAAACAAAAGCATCTCGTAAGACCACGCCACAAATAAACATGTCAGGTTTTTACCTTACGATAGCTAAAACATTTATTATAAAATCCTATGATATTATAATAGTGTCAATATACAAATACTTATTCAAATAGCCGAAATTGTTTCATTTATTAAATTCCAGCTACTAGCCACAGTCATGGAATACAAACAAAACCATAAAAGGCACGTAGGGAGAATGGATTTCCAACTAATAACTAGGCACTGGGGTACCACCTATCACAGTACGTGGCCTAGATTACCGTACCGAGGATTACTCCCAATCCCCTACAACACAAGACTGGGACTACCCCTTAGTGGATAATCCCGAGTAAGATCACCCCACGGTCGGGATCAGCAACTGCACCACTAAGCCGAATAGAAAGGGACATCTAGACAGGGATGACCTCAACCCAATAGGCGCTACCCACCTAGCCTAGCTGCATAACCCCTAATTTTCAGTCATTCCTGGTTGATGAGGCTTGAGGCTAAGCGTTACCTATTAGAACGATTCACTTAGAATGCTCATCGCCCACCTGACGATGTTCTGAATGCATTCATCCATACAAGTCCGTCCTGGGTTCGAACGGAACCGAAGGCACTACTTCTACTACATCCATTTTGGAATCATCCTCAGGATTAGTAGCGACTAGCCCTTGCACTTCACTGCTCCACCTTCGAATCCAAACTCTTGTTTTCCCCATGAAAACGTACAAACCGGATAGAAGTGGTTTTCAAGAATTTAATCCCGATCCCGGTCTTTTCGAAACGATCAGCGCATTGGCCAACATTGATAGTCGGTTATTTAACTATCAATTAACATTCACAAACATCCATCAAACATAAATAATTTCTCCTGAATTATTTATTAACCTCAAAATATCTTCGCAAGATATATTTCCATTTTCAACCCTTCTGAAAACAGTTTTCAAACCACACTCTTCTCAAGGAATAAATTCCCACTAAAAACACCAAGCACACAAAAAAATTTAGATTTTTAGAATAATTTAAAACACTTTATTATAAAATATCCTTTAAAACATTAAAATTAAAAATTACTTTAATACTTATTCAAAATATATACTTTAAGAATATTTAAAATAAAACTACTTTGTACAATATAAAACTGAATTTCTAACTTTTAAAACATAATACCAAGCCACCTTTAAATAATTACTGCTATAATAGATTAAAGGAAAATACTTACTTTAGGATTTAAACAGTTAGAAATAATAAATTTTCTAAAACATACTTTTTTTAAAACAACTTTAAACTTTAAACTTATACTTTTACATTTATTTTGGAAACGTACTTGGCTATCCAGGAAAATACACTTCTCTTTCACATCTTTTTAAAAATAAATCATTATTTATTTTTAAACAAATTTACCCATTCCTTTAATAAATTCTGACCGTGAATTTATTCTTCCAAATATCCACTAATATATTACTTCACTTTTATAAACCCAGTATATAAATTTCTTAGTCTCATCCTTCTTAAAATTCCAATTTCGAACACTTAAATCAATTTCTAAATTGATTTCTAAATTACTCCATTTTGAAATAAATTTTAATTCTTACTTGTACTCTAAAATCTTTTAACTGAAAATACCAATTTCATATTTCTTAAATTTCTTCTTTATCCTTTTCATTAAGTTTAAACCTGGAATTTCAAAATAAATTCTTCACTTCTTGAAATAATATCATTTGAGTTTAAAAATAAAATCACTTATTCCCATTTATTCAAAATATCATTTCCTGCGTTTGGAATTATATTTTTTAGAATTCAAAAATCACTTTTTATTCTTTTCCAATTCATTTTTAATTTATTCAAATCTCTATGATTATTTTACTCAAAATTCACTCTTTTATTTTCTCTTCATAAATCCCATTTCTATAGATTTTGATAACTCAGTTCACCAAAAAAATTTAAATCAACCATAATATCCAACATTTCCAATTATCAATATAATTCATCACAGGATAGCAAATAATTATATCACAGAATATTTTAACAAATCTAAATATTTTGAGGAATCCAGTAGGATCCTTCCAACCAGTTCCCTACATCCATAGATGTTAGCACAATAAAATACCAATTCCACTTCGAGGTGGAATATCGTGGCATATGGGATTAATATAATATCATCCGCTATTATGCGACGCATATGGTCTCATCTGCTATATAATGCAGGAAATCAATCACCCCAATGTATATATATATATGTATATATATACTACTATATATAATATAGGACATCACATCAATTCAATCAAATTTAAATAAAACTCAGATGAGTGAGATTAACTCACCTTTGATTTTTGTTTTGCAATCCACACCAAACCGGCTTGTTTCCTTCACGTTTTCAGACCTTGTATAAACATTATGGGTTTTATTAATATTTGAAATAATAAAATTATCAATTATTTAATAAAAATGGATTAACTAATTATTTTATTTAAACCAATTTTCCAATAATAAATAATATTTCATTTCTTTTGAAACCTATATACTTAAAATTTAATTTATATTGATTCAAAATCGAATAAATTTTTTTTATATAAACTTTACTACCTTTATAATTCCTATATATCTCTTCTTTTTTTTCTATTTTCCCTAACTGATGTATACATATATATTTATTACTAATTTTATACTTGGAAATAAAAATGAATTATGCAAAAAGAAACTACAGAATAGCTAATACCTCTGCCTATAGAACCCTAGCCACGACCTCTCCTGCCATCTCTGGTTTTTGGTAGAGGCTTAAAAGCTACGGCTTCTGAACAACTTGATTCAATAAGCCTATACCCAGCCTTCAAGATCTCACTTTTCAACCGAACTAGCAGCATTTAACCCTAACAACACCATGGCCAGTGACTAGTTGAATGAACAATTGGTGCCCAGTTCAATATTCGGGCTTCTCCCTAACATTCGATCCTTGTGTGAAATCCTGTCCGTGATGAACGCCAAGGCTTCGATAACAAGAGCAACCACATCACAACGTCAGATGGTACGAAGTGCTCTATTCAGTGATAAGGCTTCGATGATACTTCCCGATGAAGCTACATCTGCCCTAACCCTACCCCGAGTCGAACCCCCTACGTGCTTGCCTTAGCTTTGCCGAGCCCTTACCACAAATCAAAAATCTCACACCGATCTCGCGGCCACCAGAAAAACAAATCACGAACGGCAAGGAATGAAAAAAACAGCTGACCGGAAATCGATTTCGACATCCCCTTTTTCCCCATCGTCGACGAAGGCTTCAGCCGTTTCGAGAGTGATTCTCGAATCGCGTGAGGAGAGGAGAAAAAAATACGGTGGATGATAGTCGATTGAGGAATTTGTGGATTAAATGAGAGAGAGAGAGAGAGGTGCAATTTAATTGCATCCATTTTCATTTGATTAGATTTTGAACGATTTAAAAGCTCTGCTTCGATTTTGATTTTGAATTTTTAATGATTGTTGCGGCCATTAATGCTTGATTTCGGTAGCCTGAAAAATGAAGTTGAGAGGGAAGAGACTTAGTTAAATTTAATATTTTTGTTTCGATTATTTTTAAAAGATGCACGGTTATGATTTTGTTTTTCAAAGGAAGAGAGCGCATGTTGACTACAAAGGACACGTGTTTAAAATTTTACATCATGTCTGTTTTGCTACAGTATTTTAATCATATCACTTATATTCAAATTTAAATTCGATTTTATCACTTCTACTATCTTCAATATTATCAATAGAAATTTTATAAGGCCTTGAAATATTTTTAACAAGCTCAGAATTCCATATTTCAACATTTTCCCAATCCAATCATTTAATAATTAAATTCAATAATTCAATTGCCAAATAAATAGTGATATTTGAAATTCAAATTAAACTAGCTTTTAAATATTTAAAATGAATTAAATATTTCAATTTCAAATACCAGGAATTCCGGGTCGTTACAAGAGGATACTCTTTTAAGACCCCTTTTCAATTTGAAAACAAAATATACCAATCTTTAACAAATATTCATTCGTATTCTCTCAAAACAATTTCCCTTTTCAAATTTTGAATTAACTCATCCAATCTTTAAATCAAAGATTTAATTCATAGCTTTCAAAACCACTTTCAAAGATTCATTCATAACATGGTAAATCATTTACATTTCAAAACTTGAAATTCTTTTAAGACAAATTGGAAATTCTTTCCTTATATGAAAGCTATTATTATTTGAAAACATATAGTTTCGTTTCGGAGAAATCCGATTACATTTATACAAGTTAAAGCCCTTGGGATAAATTCAAATTCCCAAAACAATACTTTTAAAAGGTTTAAAACCCATATAAGCACATTTATAACTTGTATACCCTTTTCAAACCATAATTTCCAAGTATAGAATTCAATTTCAAATCTTTAATTCAAATTCAAAATCAAATTATTCAAATTCCAAAACTTTATTAAATTATTCAAAATAACCTTTATCTTTTAAAACTCCTTTTCGAAAAGCTTTTAATAATTAACCAATCCCATTTCCAAAACCATTTGGATTCAAAATTCAACTTTAAAACCATTTCAAAAATCTGTGACTTAACCAATTTCCTCGTGCAATCCATATTTATGTATGTAAGGTGTAGTATAGGGGTTTTACACAATAGTGCAACAACATCAATCATCACAGATTCAAACAAAGTAATATCGATAAGCGGTATAATCTATAACGCTTATCTTCATTCACAGATTCATAGATTAATAATGTAAATTTATCACAGAAAATAAATTACATCAACACAGATCACACAAAAACAATACATAGCACAAAGCATAACATATCAGGGAAATCCAATAATTCAACAATTAATACATCCATAAGTAAGATCAATTAGTTATCTGATTTATTTAAATCAGATTAATTCCTTATGAATAAACTACAAATCCTGGTTAATTAATATTAATTAATTACAACTCTTAATCATTAATCTTTAATCATTTATTAACCTTTAATAATAAATAAATCAACCTTTAATTGTTAATTAATAAACCGTAATAAATAAATAATCAACCTTTAATTAAATAATTATCCTTTAATTATTTAATCATCCTTTAATTAATTATACTTAATTAATTACATTGATTAAATAATCCCTTAATTAATTACCATTTGACTAATTATTCTTAATTAATTACAATAAGTGATTATACTAATCACTTATACTAATAAATTACAAATTAATCTTAATCACCGTGATAAATTTACTTTAATCATTAGTTAATTATTTTTGATTAAGTAATTATCTTTAAGTAATTAATTTCCTTTAATTACTTACATTAATTTATTTTAATTGATTAATTATCCTTAATTAATTAAATAAGTAATTACGCCTTAATTACTTATTCTAATTAATTAACCTTTAATAATAAATTATCTTTTTAAATAAGTAATTATTCTTTAACCACTTGATTAATCAACCTTTAATATATCAACCTCAATAATCAATCAATCCTAAATTAATCTTTAATTTAAGTAATTATGCTTCGAGTAATTAATAAACCTTGGTAATAAATCATTATTAATAACAAATTAACTTAAGCTTTTCAAGTTAATAAATTTAAAACACATTTAGTTAACTTTATTATTAAGTTTATTTAATATAAACTTTTTTTTAGAAGTAAAGGATAATATTTTTAAAACATTTTAAAACATAATAGTTTCCAAAATGATTTATTTTTAAAACTCCTCACTACTCCCAAATTTCAAATAAAATATTTTTTTTTTAAAATAAATGGTTTAAACAAGTTAAAATTTGATTTTGTTTAAAATTTGGAAGCTACTTTTCACACCAACCCAAACCGTCCCGAGACAAACTCGGGAAATCCCAAACCTTGCTTCGAGTTTCTCCTCACCACTCATGTCTTCGAGTCAAACATGATTTGCCACGAACAAAAACCCAAGCCATACCCTTCGTCCCCAAATCACTTCTTCTTTCAGACATAACCCTACACAAGTGCACCGTGCACACCGGCAAGATCACCTCCGATCGACCATGTTGCCTTCAACATGTCATTGATGACTCCCACGAGTTTCTTCACCACCTAGATCATCCAATTTGACAAGAAATCGAAATTTAGCATCTCGAATCGAACTGGAACCCAAACCACGATCAATTAAACCCATCAACGACGACAATCCCAATCACCGGCCACCTCGACATCTTACACAAGACTGCACCAGACCACAACGCATCCATCCCCTAAAGTCACGACGACTCCAATGCTACCTCGCCGTCGAACGACCCACCTTTCCAACGTCAACCAAAAACCGTCCTTAAACCCTAGTTTGTCGTCAATACACCACCACGCCGCATTATAAAATCACTCACCATTTTTCCGACAACCATCAACACATCAGCTTCCTTCAATATTGATCACGACGTCAAGTTCGATACAAGTCGTCGGAATTTGACCATTTTGTATTTTCCGTTCAAACCCACAATCCTATTTCAATTCAAATCTAAAAATCACAATTTTATTTTTAAAATTCAACATTTACAAGCACTAATCAGATTGCATGATCAAAACAAGGAATTAAATCACTTGATTTTTCATCATTAAAAGATTATTACTGTAAATTTTAAATTTCCAGTAACCTATTTGTTAATTATACTTACTTATATTTTTATAAATAACGTTATACTTATATGAACATTATTCATCTGAAATCAAAGCCTAAAATGTTTTTTTTGGGATAATTGAAGTTTTTAAATAGGTTTTAAAACCTGGAACAAAGGCATGTTACCTGTACACAATCATGCACACAGAATAATATAGTTCAAACAATTTTTTCCACAACAACTTGAAGCATTCATCGCATATTAACCATAGATAAACAGGTTCAAACATAAATTAGGTCAATTTTCTCACCTGGAAGATGAAGAACAGAGAGGAAGATAACAAGCCTAGATCGTTTGAAAACTGGAATTTTTGCATTTTTATTCAAAGCTGAAGTTGATCTTGTTTTGCTTTAATACTTTCTGGTTCTGTTTTCGGTTGCCTAAACTTTGCATTTGAAATTGAATCCAATTTGCTTTCTGATCTATTTTGATATTGCATTTTATTTGCTTCAGGCTGAAAATCTTGCTTTTCAGGTTTTTGATTTCAAGTTATCTTGATTTCCAGGTTTTTGATTTTCATTTTCATTTATTTTTGATCTGGTTTTGATGTTTTAAATGATTTCTGGTTTTCAGTTTTGAATGGATCAAAAGAAAATGAGGGAAAGAGGAGAAGTTGTTTTTTTTTGTTCATTAATTTCAAAAATAAAATTACACATGACACTTGTTTTTATTTTCTCTTCATGTCTTCCACTTGTTTAATTCTTTGGTTAAGAAGATTACATAGTTTTATTGTTTTACAAATGTCACAAATGAGAAGTTTTATGTTTTAAACCCTTTTCTTTAATTTATTTATAAATATGTTTTAAAGCCCTTACTTTATTTAATTAAAAACTTTGTTTTATGCCCTTTTAGTTTTATAAATTACTTAACTCTTTTTTGTTTATATCTTAATATTTTAAATAATATTTTAAATATGACTTTATATTATATTTCCTATTAAATAAATACATTTTCCTTATTTATCATTTATATAATCTTTAAAAGAAAATGGGTTTTAATATTAAATTATACATGAACAAATATATTAGAATTTAGTAAATAGAGCTTTTCAAATCCAATATATATTCAATATTTTTATTTTTAAATTTCAATTTCAAAAATTAATATGCAATCAAATAATATCTTTTTATAAATACATATTTTATTCCAATCATAATTTATTTATTTTCCAAATCTTTATCTTCAACATATATTTTTGTTGCCATATTTTCAAATCAATCCAAATTTAAGTTTATTATCAATGTATTATTCAGAATATTTATTTCTGAATTTCCAGTTACAAATTCTATTTTAAAATCATATTTATATACATTTATATTAATAAACAAATAAATATCTATTTAATTTGTAAAATATCAAATTAATTCACAATTTGATTCCAAAAATTAAATTACTTACCAATTTAAATTTGATTTAAAAACAGGAATGTTACAGATTTCCCCCTTAAGAAAATTTCATCCTCGAAATTTGCAAGGGAGACAACAAAGGATGGATATACAAAGATAGAGAAACAGTTTTCCTGATCAAACTGAAATTATTTATTCTGCACTTGGCTTACCGAATCAGAATATCAACAACAATTATGAGAATGAACTCATTTGATATTTCACTAAATATTCTGGTCATGAGATATAAGAAGATGTACAGAGCACTGGTTAGTTCGAAGGACAACTAACCGTTCATAAAATGAATCTGGACCCCAAAGTATAGACTAATGGATAAAATCCAATTCAGGTTGGAATATCCCAAAGTATTCACTAGCTTGTCCCTCATCGGACTTTGACTCACACAAGAAATTGCAATAGAATTTCAAATTTGGTTGAAATTGTTTCATCGATACAAATCTTCATATTTTATTAATCAATTCATTTTAAAAGAATCTCAATTTCATTAAAGTTTAAAACGAAAAGCTGATAGGAATCTGACGAAGAGAATACGAATTAGGAACCTATCTATAACGATTCGCCGTGCCACCACACCAAAGCTTCTCCCTCGAACTGCCAAGAAGCAATCAAAGAATCGAAATTGAATGGTGATCAAAAGAGAATGATAGGAAAAGATTGTTTCCGTTGTTGTTTCAGGGTATTGACCATTTGTACTGGTATTCCCCTGTTCCCTACCTTGTCCTCTTCTTGTACTCATACTCACTATCAGTGGATAGTAAGAGAATTTACTGAGGCATTCAGACGGATATCTTAGGTATATACTCATTCTAGGGTATACTTCACCCTATCTCTAATAAGTTACATAATGTGTTATACTCTTGAGCTAATGTTCAACCTTCAGCTCTGATACCACTGTAACGATTCTGACTCGACCTTCGAAAATCGGCACCATACTTCACTTGTACTCGAATGCCACAGATTCAAACGCCAAATCTGGTTCGTCGGAGCTTATAACACATTACGTATAACAACACAGCAGAAGAAAAAGATAATATCATGATATACAATAGTGATTACAATATCTGAATATGATACAACACTGCCCAACATACATTAGAGCACAAATACAATGCTATTGCGGAATAAATATCTTGAACTTGATCCACCGAGTGAGAATTCCAATATCTACAACTCCATCTCCAATCCAAAGCTAGCTCGAACCCCAACAAGTAGAACTTGTAAAAAATGCGATCCCGAAAATCCAAAGACTCCAACGATTTCCAAAAGCTACCAAACGTAAGGCTGATGGCTATCGAATCTACCCCTGCTATTTGATTATCTGAAAAACCCAACTCTAGACTGCCCGTGTGGAAAATTATAGGCACCCAGAGTTTAGGAATAACTCCGGGTCAGTCATGGGACTGGTATGAGCAAACGAAAATAGTTTGTCTTTAAAACAAACAACAAAAGAATTTAAACATTGAAATCTGCAATGCTTTTTGGAAAATGAAACTACCATAAGGCCTCTCGGCACACACACCATGCAATCGCACACTTGGGGGATTTTCTCCTTATGATAGTCAAACATGCTTACTACGCAAAAAACCTTTTGATATTATTATTAGTGCATAGTGGAAAACATTTGCAAGTATAATACTAATCTTAGCCAGCATACGTATCATTATAGTATGCCTACTATAGCTACCATGTTAAATGGCAGGTTCTACAACTAAAACCATACAAGGCGCGTATTGGTAATTGGATTTTCAACAAATGGTCAGGCCAAGGAACTTCCCATTGCTACATGGGTACGCCTTTGGAGGGACGCCCCGAGAACTTACCCAGCTCTCTGCCAACACAAAGCCGGTTTACTCCATTCCCGGTAGTAACACCTAAGATATGTCATCCCCGTTCGTTTGCGACCTTTATTCGAGGATCCTCAACCACAAAGCAACATCACATAGTAATAAAATTTACAGTGTCCACATGAGTTAAATATCTGGGCTCCATACCGTGATACCACTCTTTTCCAGAAGAAATGGACATACCCTATGGGCGCGACCCCTGCAACCTTGCCGCATCTTTCCTGTTTCGACCATTTCCGAGGTGTGAGGTCCTGATGCAGTCTTGTCCAAAAAGCTACGCTTTTTCACAAAGCCATGCTTCGATCAACAGATGATCAGCAACACTTCGTATGCCACATTACCAAATTGAGAATGTATCACTGGTAACCATCAACTACATAACCCCTGAGCTTGTACGTCTCAAAGAAGGGTGTTAAGCTAAGAGAATAAATCTCCGCCACCAAACAGAAATGTATTTGATAGAAACTAGCTTTACATCTCAAAGTGTAATGTCAGACACACATCCATATAAGTCCGTTTCAGGTTCTAACAGAACCGAAGGCACTTCCAAAGAAGCCCTTGCAAATCCGGATAATCCTTAATCACATCCGGACTCCCTATCACATATGGAGATCTCTATACCGGGGACCATATGGTGCAAAGACATTCAACGAGTTATCCTTTAGCTTTCGAAAATATCCGGTCTTCACCACCGGTCTTCAAATGCTATCCATAACGTCGTATCATTATTCGGAATGTGTTATATGACACAAAGGTCCTCTCCCAGCTAAACCGAATAATGAGCGTAATATTTAAAAACATATGGATATTGGGATCTCAGTTAAGTCACAACTTAAAACCCAAAATTTTCTTTTCAAATAGTTTAAAAAAAATTACCATTTTCAAATATTTAAACAAGAAAGATTCACTTCACAAAGTTCACTCATTTTTTCCAAAGATTCATTCACAGATTTCAAAACAATTTCCATTTCAAATCTTTTATAGAAAGGATACACTTTTAAGATCCCTTTTCAATTTGAAAACAAAATATACCAATCTTTAACAAAGATTCATTCATATTCTTTCAAAATAATTTCCCTTTTCAAATTTTGGATTAACTCATCCAATCTTTAAATCAAAGATTTAATTCATAGCTTTCAAAACCACTTTCAAAGATTCATTCATAACTTGGTAAATCATTTTCATTTCAAAACTTGAAATTCTTTGAACAAAAATTGGAAATTCTTTCCTTATATGAAAGCTTTTATTATTTGAAAACACATAGTTTCGTTTCGGATAAATCTGATTACATTTATACAAGTTAAAGCCCTTGGGTTAAATTCAAATTCTCAAAAACAATACTTTTAAAATTGTTTAAAACCCATATAAGCACATTTATAACTTGTATACCCTTTTCAAACCATAATTTCCAAATATAGAATTCAATTTCAAATCTTTAATTCAAATTCAAAATCAAATTATTTAAATTCCAAAACTTTATTAAATTATTCAAAATAACCTTTATCTTTTAAAACTCCTTTTCAAAAAGCTTTTAATAATTAACCAATCCCATTTCCAAAACCATTTGGATTCAAAATTCAACTTTAAAACCATTTCAAAAATCTGTGACTTAACCAATTTCCTCATGCAATCCATATTTGTGTATGTAAGGTGTAGTCCAGGGGTTTTACACAATAGTGCAACAGCATCAATCATCACAGATTCAAACAAAGTAATATCGATAAGCGGTATAATCTATAGCTCTTATCTTCATTCATAGATTCATAGATTAATAATGTAAATTTATCACAGAAAATATATTACATCAACAAATATCACACAAAAATAATACATAGCACAAAGCATAACATATCAGGGAAATCCAATAATTCAACAATTAATACATCCATAAGTAAAATCAATTAGTTATCTGATTTATTTAAATCAGATTAATTCCTTATGAATAAACTACAAATCCTGGTTAATTAATATTAATTAATTACAACTCTTAATCATTAATTAATCTTTAATCATTTATTAACCTTTAATAATAAATTAATCAACCTTTAATTATTAATTAATAAACCGTAATAAATAAATAATCAACCTTTAATTAAATAATTATCCTTTAATTAATTATCCTTAATTAATTACATTGATTAAATAATCCTTTAATTAATTACCATTTGACTAATTATTCTTAATTAATTACAATAAGTGATTATCCTAATCACTTATATTAATAAATTACAAATTAATCTTAATCACCGTGATAAATTAACTTTAATCATTAGTTAATTATTTTTGATTAGGTAATTATCTTTAAGTAATTAATTTCCTTTCATTACTTACATTAATTTATTTTAATTGATTAATTATCCTTAATTAATTAAATAAGTAATTATACCTTAATTACTTATTCTAATTAATTAACCTTTAATAATAAATTATCTTTTTAAATAAGTAATTATTCTTTAACCACTTGATTAATCAACCTTTAATATATCAACCTCAATAATCAATCAATCCTAAATTAATCTTTAATTTAAGTAATTATGCTTCAAGTAACTAATAAACCTTGGTAATAAATCATTATTAATAACAAATTAACTTAAGCTTTTTAAGTTAATAAATTTAAAACACATTTAGTTAACTTCATTATTAAGTTTATTTAATATAAACTTTTTTTTAGAAGTAAAGGATAATGTTTTTAAAACATTTTAAAACTTAGTAATTTCCAAAATGATTTATTTTCAAAACTCCTCACTACTCCCAAATTTCAAACAAAATATTTATTATTTAAAATAAATGGTTTAAACATGTTAAAATTTGATTTTTTTTTTAAATTTGGAAGCTATTTTTCACACCAACCCAAACCGTCCTGAGATAAACTCGGGAAATCCCAAACCTTGCTTCGAGTTTCTCCTCACCACTCATGTCTTCGAGTCAAACATGATTTGCCACGAACAAAAACCCAAGCCATACCCTTCGTCCCCAAATCACTTCTTCTTTCAGACACAACCCTACGCTCGTGCACCGTGCACACTGCCACGACCACCTCCGATCGACCACATTGCCTTCGACATGTCACTGATGACCCCCACGAGTTTCTTCACCACCTAGATCATCCAATTTGACAAGAAATCGAAATTTAGCATCTCGACTCGAACTGGAACCCAAACCACGATCAACTAAACCCACCACCGATGACAATCCCAATCACCGGCCACCTCGCCATCTTACCCAAGACTGCACCAGACCACAACGCATCCATTCCTCAAACTCACGGCGACTCCAATGCTACCTCGTCGTCGAACGACCCACCTTTCCAACATCAACCAAAAACCGTCCTTAAACCCTAGTTTGTCGTCGCTACACCACCACGCCACATTATAAAATCACTCACCATTTTTTCGACAACCACCAACACATCAGCTTCCTTCAATATTGATCACGATGTCAAGTTCGATACAAAAATCGTCGGAATTTGACCATATTGTATTTTCCGTTCAAACCCACAATTCTACTTCAATTCAAATCAAAAACTCACAATTTTATTTTTAAAATTCAACATTTACAAGCACTAATCAGATTGCATGATCAAAACAAGGAATTAAATCACTTGATTTTTCATCATTAAAAGATTATTACTGTAAATTTTTTATTTCCAGTAACCTATTTGTTAATTTTATTTATATTTTTTAAAATAATGTTATACTCATATGAACATCATTCATTCTAAAATCAAAGCCTAAAATGTTTTGTGTTGGGATAATTTAAGTTTTCAAATAGGTTTTAAAACCTGGAACAGAGGCATGTTGCCTGTACACAATCATGCACACAGAACAATATAGTTCAAACATTTTTTCCACAACAACTTGAAGCCTTCATCACACATTAACCATAGATAAACAGATTCAAACATAAATTAGGTCAATTTGCTCACCTGGAAGATGAAGAACAGAGAGGCAGAGAACAAGCCTGGATAGTTTGAAAAATGGAATTTTTGCATTTTGATTCAAAGCTGAAGTTGATCTTGATTTTATTTAATACTTCTGGTTCTGTTTCAGGTTGCCTGAACTTTGCATTTGAACTTGAATCCAATTTGCTTTCGGATCTATTTTGATATTGCATTTTATTTGCTTCAGGCTGAAAATCTTGCTTTTCAGGTTTTTGATTTCAAGCTATCTTGATCTCCAGGTTTTTGATTTTCATTTTCTTTTGTTTTTGATCTGGTTTTTATGTTTTAAATGATTTCTGGTTTTCAGTTTCGAATGGATCAAAAGAAAATGAGGGAAAGATGAGAAGTAGTTTCTTTTTTTTATTCATTAATTTCAAAAAGAAGAATAAAATCACACATGACACTTGTTTTTATTTTCTCTTCATGTCTTCCACTTGTTTAATTCTTCGGTTAAGAAGATTACATGTGTTAATTACATAGTTTTATTGTTTTACAAATGTGACAAATAAGAAGTTCTATCTTTTAAACCTTTTTCTTTAATTTATTTATAAATATGTTTTAAAGCCCTTACTTTATTTAATTTAAAACTTTGTTTTAAACCCCTTTAATTTTATAAATTACTTAACTCTTTTATGTTTATATCTTAAACATTTTAAATAATATTTTAAATATGACTTTATATTATATTTACTATTAAATAAATACATTTTCTTTATTTATCATTTACATAATCTTTGAAGAAAAAGGTTTTAAAATTTAATTATACATGAACAAATATATTAGAATTTAGTTCTTAATTAACCTTTGAAAAATTTATTACATCAAATTCAAAATATCATTTTCAAACCAAAATGCATGTTTAATAAAATCAGAAAACAAATTTCTATCAATTTCAAAATGTAAATTTTAAATTCAATTAATTCTCTAAGGTTTTTATTATTGAATTTACAATACTACTTTCAAAATATATATTACATATGTATATTATAAATTAGAAAACAAATTTCTATAAATTTTTGAAATAGAGCTTTTCAAATCCAATATATATTCAAAACTTTTATTTTTAAATTTCAATTTCAAAAAATTTATATACAATCAAACAATATCTTTTTATAAATACATATTTTATTCCAATCATAATTTATTTATTTTCCAAATCTTTATCTTCAACATATATTTTTATTGCCATATTTTCAAATCAATCCAAAATTAAGTTTATAATCAATGTATTATTTAAAATAATTATTTTTGAATTTCCAGTTGCAAATTCTATTTTAAAATCATATTTATGTACATTTATATTAATAAACAAACGAATTTTTATTTAATTTGTAAAATACCAAATTAACTCACAATTTAATTCCAAAAATTAAATTACTTACCAATTTAAATTTGATTTAAAAACAGGAATGTTAGAAAAAACTTGGGTTAAATTTAAATTCCTAAAACAATATTTTTAAAATGGTTTAAAACCCATTTTAGCTTATATAACCTTTTTTAAACCATAAATTTCCAAGCATAGAATTCAATTTCAAATCTTGAATGTAAATTCAATCAAAGTTATTTAAATTTCAAAATTTTATCAGGTCATTCAAAATAACTTTTGTCTTTGAAACTCCTTTTCAAACTTTTAAACCCAATTCCATTTCCAAAACTATTTTGGATTCAAAAATTCAACTTTAAAACCAATTTAAAAATCTGTGACTTAACCAATTTCCTCATGCAATTCATATTTGTGTGTGTATAGTGTAATCCAAAGGTTTTACACAATATTGCAATATCATCAACCATCAAAGAATTTCAAGCACAGAAATGTTGATAAGCGGTATAATCTATAACGCTTATCTTCCATTAACATATTCACAAATAATATGTAAATATATCACAGATAAATTACACACAGCTCAATTTACAGAACAGAATATTACAATCCAAAGATAACAATCAGTTCAAGGCATTTCTAACAATACAAACATTCATAAGTAATCCAAGCTTACAATAATCATTTTTAAACAATATTGATTAATTGTTTAATCCTTAATTAATTCAATTTAAATTTAAAATTTTAATTAATTACTTAAGAATTAATTACTTAATCTTTATTAATTAAATACAAATCATTTGGTATCAATTATGAAATTAACTAATTAATCATAAATTATCCATCTTAATTAATTATTCTTAATTAATTAATTACTTATTAATTAATCACCTTAATTAAATTACCCTTTAAGTTAATTACATAATTAATTAATCCTCAAGTAATTATATTAAGTAATTATCTCTTAATCATTAATTAATTATTAATCATTCATCAATTCACCTTTAATCCTTAATTGATTAATCTCTAATCATTACTTAATTCATCTTTAACTAATTAATTCACTTTTTTATTTAATCATATTGATTTATTACTTAATTAACCTTTAATTTATTATCCTCAAATCAATCACCTTAATTAATTTGTCACATTAATTAATTATCCTTTAATTGTTAACCCATTAACCATCCTTTATTAAGTTATTAATCTTTAATTACTTAAGAATTTAAATCAATTAAAAGATAAACCATTTATCTTTATTATTTTAATTATCATTAAATCTTCATTTAATAACCTTTGGAAAAAACATCATTAATATAAAATTTAACTCAAACCTTTAAGTTGAATAAATGATTAGAAAACATTTCAATTTCACAACTGTTTGCTTAATTACAAAAAATTAAGTTTTTTTTAAATAAATTTTAAAACAAAGGTTATATGGATTTAAAACACTTCAAACTTAATGAATTTATTTTAAATCTTCAACTAGTTCCAAAACTAAACAAAAACAATTATTTAAAGAATTAGTTAACATTATTTTGAAACCTTTGATTTTTTGTTTTAAAGTTTTAGATCTGCTAATATACTTACCCGAGCTTAACCCTTGATTTTCCCGAGCCTGAAACCAATCTCCCTGAGCCACCCTTTTTTTTCTTTTAAAAATTTAACTTTGTTTTAAATTTATATCTGTCGGAACCACCCACGAGGTACTAGATAACCCACTCGAGCCATAACCCCACTTACCCGAGCAGAGCACAGACTCGAGTTCGACTTCATCTTCTCCAAATCCAACTTTTGACATAGCCAGACATATGTGCACATACACATGAGTTCGCCGGCATTCTGATCATCGTCGTCGTCGTCTACAGGTCATCGATGACTGCCCAAATCACATAACCACTAAGATTCATCGAATTGCCTAAGATTCAAAATCGAGCACTTCGATTCTTCCTGGAACCCAACCTATTGACCTAAATTCAATTTGCTCCGACGAACTAGTCCACCATAGATCGTGCTACTTCGTCCAAAGGTGCACCACGAACTAACGCTTCAGTTCCCCCAGTGCAATCCTCTATGGTCCTCCATCGATGACACGGTAGTCATTTAAACTTAATCGACTAAAACTAGTAATCGAGCCCTAGTCTGACGCCACCTCATCGCCATGATCATCTAAAAATTCTTCCACTATTTTTCCACAAATCTACATCCTCCCAGCTATCTTTGCCCAAAAGCACGACCCATAATTCATCAACGTTAGTCGGAATTTGATGAATAACCCAAAAATGATCATCTCAAGATATCTCGAAATTCACAATGTTAAAAATTATGATTTCTATATCTAAATTCATATTTTTGCAATACTAATCAGATCGTACAATTAAAACACACAACTAAGAACATCAAATATTTTGTATTTTTGATTTTATACTGTAAACCCCAATTTCCAGACAAACTACTTAATAACTCTGCTTTTTTTTATTTTCAAAATTTGTATTACATTGTTCTCATCACTTTTCATTTAGAGATCGAAGCCTAAATCGTTTTATATTTTGAGGTATGATTTTCTTTCTATGAATCATACTAGCCTATAGAACAACAGATGTGCATATACATAACGTAGACATGCACACCTCAATCCACACATAGAAGCACGTATAAACTTGCAGATATATACACACATTCATACAATATTTCAAGTCATTATCATCACGGCATTAGAATAAAGAGAATAGGTTTTAAAAATGAAGTTTCTCACCAATTTCCTGAAAGAACAGAGAACAAAGTTTAGGCCTGGAGCTGGAAGTCTAGAACACTTTGATTTGGAATTTGAGATGATCTGGAAATTATTTTAATCTGTACTTGATTGTGTATTGAGTTGAACCTGAAGCTTGATTTCCAGGTTGAAGAATTAAATTGCGGAGATGATCTTGTTTTTTCCAATTTGTTTTAATCTGTTGCTTTGTTTCAGATTTGAAAAGAAACCACTGCTTGATTTTAATTTGATTTTCCAGTTTTAATTGATTTTGATCTGGTTTCATTTTTTTCCTTTTGTTTTTGTTTCGGGTTTGAAGATTTAAACTTCCTTTTGGGTTTTCAGAAAAATGAGAGGAAGAAAATTGTAAAATTTTGAAAAACTGGTTTCTTACTTCAATTTGAAAATGCAGATAAAAGAATTGAGGGAGAGGAGAAATATATTTTGCCTTGATTTTATCTTTTTATAAAAATTGCAAAGAAAATGTAAAACTTGACACTTGTCTCTTTTTATGTTAATTTGATTACAAATGCTGTAATACATTTTTTTAATGGTTTACACTTTTAAATTAAAATGAATACTTGTCTTATGTATGTTTTTAATTTATTTAAAAATGTTTTAATATATTTTCAAAATATGTACACTTGTTAAAAAAAGAAAATTTTATGTTTAGACCTTTACTTTACTTTATATATAAATTATTTCTAAGTCCTTTTTCTTAATTAATTTATACTTTGTATTTTTATGTTTTGTACATTAATTCGTGTATTATGTGTTTACATATATACATATCTTATTTAAATTTTAAACTCAAGTTACCAACCTTTTAAATAAATAAATAAATATCTATCTTAATGTTTTGAAAATGATTAATTTTGAAAACTTTTGTGAATATTATGTCGAATTTAAACCACACTTTCCTATTTATTCTTATTTAAAATTTTAAAATTTATAGTTTAAATGAATGAATGTTTATATTTGTACTTATATAAAGAAAAATGATTTGAAAGTCAATTATACACAAATACATAACCTTATATACATATATACTTTAGTTTTTCAAAATACATAGTTAAAAAACTCAATACATTATTTAAAACATTTATTTTAAAATTTCAAATTCAAAAATTAATATACAATCAATTTTTATTCATAAATGAATAAACAAATATCTTTTATAAATATATATTTTATTCCATTCACAAACTGTTTATTTTCCAAATATTTATTTTCAACATATACGTATTTGAATTTCAAATTCAAATTACATATTATAATTTATTTATAAAATATTTAGATTTTCAAATCAAATTCTTTATTCAAAAACTTATATATATTTATTCCCATAATTTTAAATTAATAATTAAATTCACAATTTAATTCAAAATTTCATATTAATTACCAAATTAATTCTTAATTTAATCCAAAAATCAAATTAATTACTAAATTAATTTGGCTTAAAAATCAGGATCGTTACAAATTCCCCCTTAAGAAAATTTCGTCCTCGAAATTTGCCAGGGAGACAACAAAGAACAGATGGAGAATATTTTATCACATCAAATTAAAATATATATTCTGTATTTGGCTTACCAAATCAGAATATCAACAATATGAGAACAAACTCATTCAATATTACACAAGATATTCGGGTCACTAGATCTACGAAATATGCAGGAGCATTGATTAGTTCGAAAGATAACTAACCGTTTGTAGAATGAATTTGGACCCTAAAGAATAGACTAATGAATACAATCCAATACAGGTTGGAATATCCCAAAGTATTCACTAGTTTGTCCCTCATCGGACTTTGATTCTCACAAGAAATTACAATAGAATTTCAAACTTTGGTTTTGACCGAAATCGTTTTACGATACAAATTAATCTATCTTCATATTTTGTTAACCAATTTATTTAAATTTCTAATTTCAAATTTATTGAAGTTAAAAATGGGAAGATTGATAAGAAACCTATGAAGTAAGGATTTTCTACAACGATTCGCAGGGCCATTACCACACCAAAGCTTCTCTCTCGAGCTACCAAGAAGCAATCAAAGAACTGGAATCGAATGGTGATCAAAGAGATTGATAGAGAAAAGATTATTTCCTGTTGTTGTTACAGGTATTGACCATTTTTAGTGGTACTTCCCTATCCCCTATCTCGTCCTCTTCTTGTACTCACACTCACTATCAGTGGATAGTAAGAGAATTTATAGAGGCATACAGACAGATATCTTAGGGATATTCTCATTCTAGGGTTTATTTCACCCTATCTCAAATGAGTTACCTAATGCGTTATACTCCTGAGCTAAAGTTTCAACCTTCAGCTCTGATACCAAATGCGACGAACAGGATTTTCACATTCGAAAATCGACACCCTTACTTCACTTGTACTCGAGTGCCGCAGATTCAAACGTTCGAATCCGATTTTCCGAAGCTTATAACACATTAAGTACAACAACACAGCGGAAGAAAATGAATAATATCATTGATAAACAACATCCGATACAATAATGATACAATTGAGATATCGATACAAATATCAAAGACAAGATACAGCAGCGGAAAGAGATAACATAAACTTGAACTCCAAAGAAGGAACTCCAATATCAACAATCTCCATCTCTAAAGCACCAATCCAGAAATAGATCGAATTCTCAATCAAGTTGTACTAAGCAAGGTCGATCCGGAATGTTGAAGAGAAGCACAAAGGGATAGTTGAAATCCAATGGCTGAATGCTACTGAATCTACTCCTACTATTTGATTACCTGAAAAGACCAACTCTAGACTGCCCGTGTGAAAAATTATAGGCACCTAGAGTTAAGGAAGGGAACAATAAACTCCGGATCAGTTATAGGACTGGTATGAGCAAACAAAAACAGTTTATCTTTAAAACAAACAACAAAAGAATTTATGATTTGACATCCGCAATGCTTTTTGGAAAATGAAACTGCCATAAGGCCTCCCGCCACACACACAATGCAAGCGCACACTGGGAGGAGATTTCTCCTTATGACAGTCAAAAATGCTTGATACATGAAAATCATTTGATATTATTATTAGTGCATAGTGCAGAAAACCTTTCGAAAGTATAATATTAATCTTAGCCAGCATAGACATTTCGAACTATGCCTACTATAGCTATCATCTAAACAGTGGGGTGCCACCATAAGTAGACGGCAGGTTATACAACTAAAACCATACATGGCGTGTATTGGATGATTGGATTTCCAACAAATGGTCAGGCAAAGGAACTTCCTCATCAAATGGAACGCCTCTGGAGGGACGCCACCAAGAACCAAAATGCTTCCCTACTGACACAAGGCCGGGTTACCACTTTTCGAAAGTAACCCTCAAGATATGCCATCCCCAGTCGTAACCAACCTTTATCCGAGCGCTCGACACCAACAACCACAAAGTAATGTATTTGCAGTAGCCACATAGGTTAAATATTTGGGCTCCATACCATGATACCACCTCTATCCAGAAGAGATGGACATACCCGAAGGGCGCGACCCCTACAACCTTGCCGCAAAATTCCTATTTCGACCATTTCCAGGTTGTGAGGATCGACGAAGTCTCGTCCGCAAGGCTACGCTTTTCACAAAGCCATGCTTTGATCAACAAATGATCAGCAGCACTTCGTATGCCACATTACCAAATTGGGAATGTATTACTAGTCACCATCAACTACATAACCTCTAAGCTCGTACGTCTCAGAAGTGGGTGTTAAGCTAAGAGAATAAATCTTCGCCACCAAACAGAAATGTATTTGATAGAAACCAGCTTTACATCTCAAAGTGTAATGTCAAACATACATCCATACAAGTCTGTTCCGGGTTCAAACAGAATCTAAGGCACTTCCAAAGAAGCCCTTGCAATCCGCATAATCCCTAATCACGTCCAGACTCCCCATCACAAAGGGTGATCAAATCTCTATATCGGAGGCCATTCGGTGTAGAGACATTCGACGGTTTATCTTTTCGCTTTCGAAAATATCCGGTCTTCAAATGCTATCTATAACATCGTATCATTATTCGGAATGGGTTATATGACACAAGGTCCTCTCCCTGCTAAACTGAATAATGAGCGCAATATTTAACAACATATGGATATTGGGATCTCAGTTAAGTCACAACTTATTACCCAAAACAAATGGTTTAAACAAATTACCATTTTAAACCTTTTTAAACAAGAAAGATTCACTTCACAAAGTTCACCATTCTTTCACAAAGATTCATTTATAGCCCTTCAAAACAATTCCATTTCAATTCCAAATCTTTTATACAAAAGATACCCTTTTCTGTTTCAAACAAAGTTTACCAATCTTCCACAAAGATTCAATTATAGCTTTCAAAACAATTTACAATTCAAATCTTTTATATAAAAGATACATCCTTGAGATCAACTAATTTTGAAAACAAAGTTCACTAATCTTTTACCAAGATTCATTAATGGCTTTCATTTCAAACTTGAAACCTTTTCAACACGAATTGGAAATCTTTTCTTTATATGAAAGCTATTGTTATTTGAAAACAAATATTTGTCGTTTTGGAAAAATCTGAATACATTTGCACAAGTTAAAACCCTTCAAGTATAAAAACTTGGGTTAAATTTAAAGTCCTAAAACAAAAATTTTAAAATGGTTTAAAACCCATTTATAACTTGTATAACCTTTTTTAAACCATAAATTTCCAAACATAGAATTCAATTTCAAATCTTTAATTTAAATTCAATCAAAGTTATTTAAATTTCAAAACTTTATCAGGTCATTCAAAATAATTTTTGTCTTTGAAACTCCTTTTCAAACTTTTCACATTAAACCCAATTCCATTTCCAAAACTATTTTGGATTCAAAAATTCAACTTTAAAACCAATTCAAAAACCTGTGACTTAACCAATTTCCTCGTGCAATCCATATTTGTGTCTGTATAATGTAGTCCAGAGGTTTTACACAATAGTGCAATATCATCAACCATCACAGAATTTCAAGCACAGAAATATTGATAAGCGATATAATTTATAACGCTTATCTTCCATTCACAGATTCACAAATAATATGTAAATGTATCACAGATAAATTACACACAACTTAATTTACAGAGCAGAATATTACAGTCTAAAGATAACAATCAATTCAAGGCATTTCTAATAATACAAACATTCATAAGTAATCCAAGCATACAATAATCATTTATAAACAATATTGATTAATTGTTTAATCGTTCATTAATTCAATTTAAATTTCAATTTTAAATTAATTACTTATGAATTAATTACTTAATCTTGGTTAATTAATTACAAATCATTTGGCATTAATTTATGAAATTAATTAATTAGTCATAAATTATCCATCTTAATTAATTATTCTTAATTAATTAATTACTTCTTAATTAATCACATTAATTAAATTACCCTTTAAGTTAATTACATAATTAATTAATCCTCAAGTAATTATATTAAGTAATTATCTCTTAATCATTATTAATTATTAACCATTCATCAATTAACCTTTAATCCTTAATCGATTAATCTCTAATCCTTACTTAATTCATCTTTAATTAATTAATTCACTTTTATATTTAATCATATTAATTTATTACTTAATTAACCTTTAATTTATTATCCTCAAATTAATCACCTTAATTAATTTATCACATTAATTGATTATCCTTCAATTATTAGCCAATTGACCTTCCCTTATTAAGTAGTTAATCTTTAATTACTTAAGAATTTAAATCAATTAAAAGATAAACTATTCATCTTTATTTTTTTAATTATCATTAAATCTTCATTTAATAACCTTTGGAAAAAAACATAATTAATATAAAATTTAACTTAAAACCTTTAAGTTGAATAAATGATTAGAAAACATTTCAATTTCACAACTGTTTACTTAATTACAAAAAATTAAGTTTTTTAAAAATAAATTTTAAAACAAAGGTTATATGGATTTAAAACACTTCAAACTTAATGAATTTATTTTAAATCTTCAACTAGTTCCAAAACGAAACAAAAACAATTATTTAAAGAATTAGTTAACATTATTTTGAAACCTTTGATTTTTTGTTTTAAAGTTTTAAATCTGCTAATATACTTACCCGAGCTTAACCCATGATTTTCTCGAGCCTGAAGCCAATCTCCCCGAGCCACCCATTTTTTTTTTCTTTTAAAAATTTAACTTTGTTTTAAATTTATAACTATTGTAACCACCCACGAGCTACCCGATAACCCACTCGAGCCATAACCCCACTTACCTGAGCACAGACTCGAGTTCGATTTCATCTTCTCCAAATCCAACTTTTGACACAACTAGACATATATGCACATGCACATGAGTTTGCTGGTGTTCTGATCATCATCATCGCCGTCTGTAGGTCATCGATGACCTGCCCAAAACATCTAACCACCTAGATTCGTCGAATTGCCTAAGATTCAAAATCGAGCACTTCGATTCTTCCGGGAACCCAACCTATTGACCTAAAATCTATTTGCTCCGACGAACTAGTCCACCATAGATCGTGCTACTTCATCCAAAGCTGCACACGAACTAACGCTTCAGTTCTTTCTAGTGCGATCCTTTCTAGTCCTCCATTGATGATGCGGTAGTCATTTTAACTTTGATCTGGAATTTGAGATGATCTAGAAATTATTTTGATCTATACTTGATTATGTATTGAGTTGACCCTGAATCTTGATTTCCAAGTTGAAGATTTAAATTGCGGAGTTGATCTTGTTTTTTCCAATTCGTTTTGATATGTTGCTTTGTTTCAGGTTTGAAAATAAACCTCTGCTTATTTTAATTTGATTTTCCAGATTTAATTGATTTTGATCCGGTTTCATTTTTTTTCTTTTCTTTTTGTTTTAGGTTTGAAGATTTCAACTTCCTTTTGGGTTTTCAGAAAAATGAGAGGAAGAAGATTGTAAAATTTTGAAAACCTGGTTTCTTACTTCAATTTGAAAATGTAGATAAAAGAATCGAGAGAGAGGAGAAATATATTTTGCCTTGATTTTATCTTTTTATTAAAGTTGAAAAGAAAACGTAAAACTTGACACTTGTCTCTTTTTATGTTAATTTGATTACAAATGTTGTAATACATTTTTTTTAATGGTTTGCACTTGTAAATTTAAATGAACACTTGTCTTATATATGTTTTTAATTTATTTACAAATGTTTTAATATATTTTCAAAATATGTACACTTGTAAAACAAGAAATTTTTATGTTTAGACCTTTACTTTAATTTATTTATAAATTATTTCTAAGTCCTTTTTCTTAATTAATTTAGACTTTGTGTTTTTATGTTTTGTACATTAATTCATGTGTTATATGTTTACATATATACAAATCTTATTTAAATTTTAAACTCAAGTTACCAACCTTTTAAATAAATAAATATCTATCTTAATGTTTTGAAAATGATCAACTTTTAAAACTTTTATGAATATTATGTTGAATTTAAACCACAATTTGCTATTTATTCTTATTTAAAATTTTAAAATTTATAGTTTAAATGAATGAATGTTTATATTTTTACTTATATAAAGAAAAATGATTTGAAAATCAATTATACACAAATAAATAATCTTATATACATATATACTTTAGTTTTCAAAATACAGAGTTAACAAACTCAATATGTTATTCAAAACATTTATTTTAAAATTTCAAATTCGAAAATTAATATATAATCAATTTTTATTTATAAATGAATAACAAATATCTTTTATAAATATATATTTTATTCCATTCACAAACTATTTATTTTCCAAATATTTATTTTTAACATATATGTATTTAATTTCAAATTCAAATTACAAATTATTGTTTATTTATAATATATTTATATTTCCAAATAAAATTCTTTATTTAAAAACTTATATATATTTATTCCCATAATTTTAATTTAATAATTAAATTCACAATTTAATTCAAAATTTCATATTAATTACCAAATTAATTCTTAATTTAATCCAAAAATCAAATTAATTACTAAATTAATTTCGCTTAAAAATCGAGATCGTTACGTACATCTATATGTATCAATCCGAAGAGTTCATAAACTGTTATGATACTCCCACTAAATGGGTGTAGAGCCCTTTATTGTTTGACATATAATTAACAAGTATCATATGATTCAACAATAAGATTATTTCTCAAAGCTACGGCTTAGTCTATAATTCCAAAACAACTGTAAATAATATTAGATACTTTTGTTGTAACAGCCCGATATTTTCAACCATTCGCATCCGCACATGCCGGACTTGAATTGCTCAAAATACCGCGTTGTAAATAAAATTTAGCAAATCTCAAGACATAAAGTAAATAAAAATCGTAGAACACAGACACAGAGTAAGAAATGCAGCGGAAGTAAAAGAGAGTAGTTCATGAAGTAACTATGAAAATATACCAGAGTTAAATAAAATACAACAGAATAAATAAAGTACAACAGAAGTCTCAAGATGATAACCAAGTACAAGCTGAATAGAACAACAGAACTGGAATAGATAAAACTAGATAAGCAGATGAACTCCAACGATTCCAATCTCCAGAAAGTGGAATCCAAATCTGTGAATAACTCAGGCTGACCCGAGCATAAATAAAATACAAACACTCGAGTCAGGACAATATATACTTATATAATGTAAACCAACTCAAGTGAACTGTAATAAAGTACAAGTAACTTAAAGGATGCCTGAGACCGCCTATCCTCTAAGATCCGTTAAACTATTTAGTACGTAGTAATATTTCGCTATTATAATAATGTCTACAGTAAAATAAACATGCTTTTAAATAGCGTTCAGGGCTACCCATATCACAACTTCACACATAATAGTCCCTGTAGTCCGTCCAATAACATAATATCTCCAGATCGGGAGACTATCATCGAATATGACACGGGCTACGGGAGAAAACCAAACTCGTACAAGGCTCGCTAGGGTAGGTGACAAGGCACACGAGGCAATGCCAGGGTAGATATACCAATTACGCTTCCAGGCTGGTGGTAACGCAGCAGCCACATACGCCCACCTCGAGCCACACTCCCATATCAAAGGTGTGCACACCAAATCAATCACAAAAGCAATAGAATGACAACGAAGAAATGTGTCCGATCGGAGGAGCTACCTCACTTGGCCCATCGATCGCTCCTGTTTTAGCCACCTTAAGCCAACTCACGGGAGTCGGGTCCACGTTACATACCTTAAGAGCGTCGCCACCATCCTACTTCATTCTGGAATCTCCACCGTATACACGGTTTTTATAGTGGTTTTCGGTATCGACAAAGAGTATGCCAGATATCCGATCCCGGTCTCTTTAACAACCAATCGTTATTATAACCCGTGGTTATAATTTAAAATATAATATTTTATACTTTGAAATAAAATATCATTTCAAATCTAAACCTTTATCAAAATAAAGATTAAATCATTTTCAAATCATTTGAATATAATAAGATGTAATACCTTTCTAAACATCCTTTCAAATCATTTCAATATGTCAAAATATCATATCTTTCCAAAACTTCATTTCAAATCATTTTAATATATCAAAATCCTATCTTTCCAAAACTTCATTTCAAATTATTTAATATATCAAAATCCTATCTTTCCAAAACTTCATTTCAAATCATTTTTAATATATCAAAATATCATTTCAAAGATAGTTTATACTTTGAAACCAAAACCATTTTATTTCAAAACTATATTCAAATCAAAATTATCATTTCTATTTCAAACATATATTCACCTTTCAAAAATCATAACACTTTCATAGTTATAAAATACTTGAAATCATTACACTTGAAAATCATAACATTCTGAAATAATACATTTTGAAATCATCCTTTAATTCTTTACATTTTACAAATTTATTAAATTCAACCCAAATTTCAAATTTTCATTCAATTTAATTCAAACCATCAATTTCAATTTCAATTTCAGTTTATAAATAAACCATTTCAAAACTTATCAATTTCAAATATCGATTTAATCCATAAAATACAATATTCAATCTTAGTATATTTCAAGGCTTAAATATCCCACATTTCATGAATCCAATATCATTTGAATAAACTCAAATAATATACTTCAAATATTTATTTATCAAATAAATTAAATAAATCAAAAATCAAATAGCATTTCAAATCCATTCCAAAATATCAAAATATTATTCAAAACATCATTCATTTAATTCATTTAAATACCATTTAATCCATTCATTTTATTAAATTTAAATACCATTTTAAACTCACATTAAAAATCAAATTCTTCCATTTAAAACGATTTAAATGCTGCAGTATATTTCCTTAAATTTCAAATAAACTTAAATGTTAAGTTTAACCACTATAGAACTTACAAAGTGCTATAATAGCCTTTATTTCCAATTATCCTTTTAGTTCATTTAAAACAACTACAGCATTTACAAAATGCTGTAATATCTTTTACATTACATTTCAAAATGCTGTTAAATCAAATTCAGAGTTTTAATTTACCAATTCACAAATAATTAAATTTTAATATAAATCATTTTAACTTATAAAATCATATATTTCACATTTTAAAATCATTATTTCAATACTCTTATTTTTATGATTTTATAAAGTTAAATTTCCATACAAAAATCAAGTTTTAACCTAATTTCTTATTTAAATTCAAGCATTAAATTCCATTTCTTAAATTAAATTATTTACTTAATAAATAAGTTTAAATTTCCCAAAATATAACTTATTTCCATTTATTTTACTTAGTTAAAATTTCAACTTTTAAACAAAATTCAAAATTTCCCCATTTAAGCTATATTTCAAAAATTACTTAAACATTCATTTGTTAACATTTTAACTTATTCAAATTTCATTATCAATTTTTATAAAATCATTTTAAATACATTTTTAAATCAAAGTGTTATATTTTTCTTACTTTACAAAATTCCTTTTAAAACAAAACATAAATTCCAAAATTTTCTCATAGTTCAAATTCTACTTTACTATTTACTTAATTCATTATTTAATGTATAGAAAATCACTAATATTTCTACAAAATCATTTTTAATTAAATTTAAGTCAAAATATTATAAATTTTACATTTTAAAATATTTTAAAACATTTCAGAAAATATTATATAAACCGCGGGTCTGTATATGGTTTTCTAGCCTAGGTCAAGTGATACGGATGTATATCATTTTAATCCGCAATTTAAAAAGAAAAACCCAGGTTCTATCATTTCAAACCTATAGTCCCAAGTAAAATGAATGATATGAAAACCGCTCAGACCTATCATTTCAGCCCATAACAGTTTTCCCCTATTGTAAAGTCCGTTCGGGTATGTATCATTTCAACCCATAGTGATTCTAGTCTACAGGGAACTTGCAATGGTGATAACTGATATAAACAATAGAATAGCATAAAATAACAGTGACATATGATATAACAGGTGTAATAACAGGTATGAACAGCATATGAAAATAATATAGCAGTGATAACAGGATGATATGCATATACAGGTTCAGGTGCTGTCAGTTTATAATTACATAAGCACATATTAGTCTGGTGAGACTTACTCACATGCCACAAGCTGGAGATCGACACCAAATCACAGATACTGACACAATGAAGGCACAAAACTATGGACAGGGCATGAGAGTAGAGAACCAAAGCTATATGCCTTGATAAAATATACACAAACAATATATATAATTCATAAGTTTCAACACGAATATAACAACAAACAACAAACAACATAAGAATTCAATGCCCAAATCAACAACGATTGACTTGCACTTGCTCTCTGCCCCATATGCTTCAGATATACAGGTATTTGGCTCGGCCTAGGAGTGCTACATGTCTAGTTTGGGTGAGAGGGTGGTTGACCTAAACATGGTTTTGGTGTGGTGAAGTTTAGGTGCAACTAGGCTACACCATAGGTCAAATATCATCATATGTATGCAATACATTAGTCCGGTCAGAGGTCATATGGCTCAGCCAGTGGCTCCATAAGGTGGTGTGGAAGAGGGTGGAGGTCAGGCCAGAGGTGGTGGTGGTGGCATTGCCAAAAGGTGGAGGAAGAAGGAGTTGTCAATCCTAGACTAGGTTTGGTACAAGTGATGGCTAGTGCTAGTTTAGATGGATTTTTGTGATGATCTTCACCATGGCTTGGCTTGGCCTGAGGAGGAGAGGTGTTAGGATGTGTGATGGTCAGAAAAAAGTGGTGGTGGTGGTCGGCCATAGCTTGGAGGAGGAGGAATACAACTATGAAGGTGGAGAGCATGTGCAAATTCAAGTAGAAAATCAATAAAAAGACAATAAGAAGATAGAATTTTTTACCAAAGCTTCACAAGGAGAATAGCCGTCAATTTTTTGTGAGAGAAGGAGAAATGATTTTCGTGAAAGTGAAAAAAAATGCAGCTGAAATGAGTAGATTACACGGCCAAAACAATTAAGAGAAGAGTTGGGAAAATGAAAGGTCGGAAATGCAAAGAGACATAGGAATTTCAAAAGTTTAAAACTCTTCAAATTTCCTATGTACTTTTTTTTTCAATGGCCGAAAACAAAGATGAAAGATCTCAGAAAATAAAATAAATAAGAAAATAAAATAAATAAATTTAAACAATATCAATTAAATAAAGAAAATGCAGTAAATACCAAACTAGCCTTTATAAATTTGAATAAATTCAAGTGTACTTTAGAAAATATATATTATTATTCTAAAATTATTAAAATATGAAAATATATCCAAAATAACACATTAACACAATTAAAATAATAATATCACAAAGAAAATAAAATTTATATAAAGTAAAAATAGGGAAAAATTGTTAAATAAAACAAATTTTGAAATGTACATAACTTTTGCAGTTTAAGTCCGTTTTCTATGAAACGAAATGCAATGTTCAAGATATTACATCTATTTTCATAATAGAAGATAAAATTTAAGAATTTAAATATCTAAATTTAAAATTTAAAAGTCAAAGTTTGACCAGTTTGATTATAAATCCATTTTTAAGTAAGATATCCAAATTATACCAGTTTGAAATTATAATTCACATAATAATCAATATATATTTTTATAAATTAAATTTTTGAAATAAAATAAGTTTAAAATAATTTAAAAATAAAAATAAAGTCATAATTTAAAATATATGAAAAATCTAGGGTTGTTACACTCTCCCTCACTCAAAACTTTTCGTCCCCGAAAAGGAATGAGGTATGGGGAAGCACAGAAAAAGACAGAGAAATAAGATTAAGACAAGATGACAAAGAGATTGAAATTATACCTAATAACTATTGTTATAGGTAAGTTTAACAAGGTGTATGGCAAGCAATGCTCAGATTAAAATAAGTACCAACGATTATCAAGGATTATAGAAAGATTTCTAAACAGAAAGATTATAGATAGATGCCTATACCAGTCTGTAGCAAGATGAGGAAAAATAAGAACAACCAAAAGATAATTTGAAAACAAAGTAAGATAATAAGTTTGAAAAAACAAAATCAGATAATAAGTTTGAAATTTCCATGGTTTCAGCTTAAATTGATAATTAATTTTTCACAAGTTAAGTAAATCTTACTATCTCTAATTTCATTATCATACCATCCAACTTTCTTAAACTAACAGTTTCAAAAATCATGGATTTGAAAAATCAGTATTATACTCATAATGTATAAATTTAATTCCTCCTTATTCCCAACTAAAATTAAATTTATTCCTCTCAATATATTTTATCTACTAGGCTAAATATAGTTACACTTATTACAACTGTTTTGATTTATTCTTAATTCTTTTAACATCATTTTGTATTGTAAGCTATTCAATTTACCTTTTATTCTATATTTATCTCTGTAAATCTTTTTATAACTAAAATTTAAGTGTATAACATTTATTATAACCACTCAAATTTTATTTATAAAAACTTTTATATTGTATAATATCCAATTACATTATTAACTTCTAAAAATTAAGGTAAGTTATATTGGACTGCAATTGAGTATTATACAAATAAAGCTTTCCAATTCAATCATTTCAAGTTTGAATCATCTATTCAAAAAATTTGATTTTCTTTTTATAACTGAAATAATTCTTTAAGATAAAATTTAAGAATTAAATTTCCGATTCCCTTCAAACCATTTAGAGATAAATAAATATATGTACATAATATGTCAAATCAATTAAAATCATATATCTATATAAATCAAATCATATCTTAGAAAATTCAAATCAATTAAATTCTCAAAACAAAGCTGTAGCAAGACTACAGAACGGTCCCTTCACTTCGAAACTCGAAAATGAATGTCGATGATGCCGCGGTCATCACCAAAGTTACTTTCCAGCGACAAAGAGAAGAGCACTAATTTTAAACTTTAAATTTTTTTGGAACAAGTTTCTATTAGAAAATACTTTAAATAATATACCCCTTTTAAAACTTTAACCACAAGGTTTGAAACCATCAGAAATTAAATTCTCAAATTTCTTGTTTTAACTCATTTCCGTTCCCAAATGAATTTATAAATAGCTATTTATAAATTCATTTATAGAACAATAAATGATAAATCAAGTATTATCATTTCAAATGATCAATTTAAATCAATTTATTAAGTTCCATATTTTTACTTATATCAAAATTTGTTTCATTACCATTTTTTAAATAATATTGTGTTAGTTTGTTCTGTCAAAGTGTTTTAGAAATCCCATCGGTAGCGTTGATTAGACGAATCGATCAGAAACCCAATTCAACATCAACAACTCAAACAACACAATATATAAAACATTTAAATTTTAAATATTAGTTTACAAATACACTATACATGAATAGATTTTCAAAGAAGGATAGAGATTCAAATATCATTAACTCAAATCAAAGGAAATTCTGATTTGAAAATAAGTTGGAAACAAGGATGAGATGCTTAAATAACAGAATAGGAAGATGGATAAGCTTATATAAATCGCGGGCAACTTTAATTGGTCAACCGTGACTTAAAGAATAAGATCGATGTGGATTTTCTGGGGTAAATCTACATTCGACCTCAGGAGATAGAGTTTGGAATAACAAAAGATATTAGCATCTAAACCAAGGATAGATATAAATCTCTGGTGAATCGATGCTAATTGTAAAGGAGTTTCTCCCTTTACAAATGAATTTTTTGAGATTGGGGGGACTGCCAATTCACTATAAGCTCATTCGAAGTGGAGTTATGGGATACTCCAGAATCAAAAGTAGATGAATAGTGAGGGACATGAATGGATTTTGGAACCGCAGGGAACGTTCCAAAATTCAAATGAAATTTGAATCAAAGAGGAAGAGATTCAAGTTTGGACGAAAGTGATTCTGTAATTAAATTTACCATACATTCTAAGTTTTGCCTCAAAGCCAAAGCTCTGATACCAACTATAACAACCCGATAATTTCAACCATTCGCATCCGCACATGCCGGACTTGAATTGCTCAAAATACTGCGTTGTAAATAAAATTTGGCAAATCTCAGGACATACAGTAAATAAAAATCACAGAACACAGACACAGAGTAAGAAATGCAGCGGAAGTAAAAGAGATAGTAGTTCATGAAGCTACTATGAAAATATATCAGAGTTAAATAAAATACAACAGAATAAATAAAGTACAACAGAAGTCTCAAGATCATAACCAAGTACAAGCTGAATAGAACAACAGAACTGGAATAGATAAAGCTAGATAAGCAGATGACCTCCAGTGATTCCAATCTCCAGAAAGTGGAATCCAAATCTGTGAATAACTCAGGCTGACCCGAGCGTAAATAAAATACAAACACTCGAGTCAGGACAATATATACTTATATAATGTAAACCAACTCAAGTGAACTGTAATAAAGTACAAGTAACTTAAAGGATGCCTGGGACCACCCATCCTCTAAGGATCCGTTAAACTATTTACTATGTAATAATATTTCGCTATTATAATAATGTCTACAGTAAAATAAACATACTTTTAAATAGTGTTCCGAGCTACCCATATCACCCTTCACACATAATAGTCCCAGTAGTCCATCCAATAACATAATATCTCCAGACCGGGAGACTATCAGAGGATATGACACGGGCTACGGGAGAAAACCAAACTCGTACAAGGCTTGCTAGGGTAGGTGACAAGGCACACGAGGCAATGCCAGGGTAGATATACCAATTACGCTTCCGGGCTGGTGGTAACGCAGCAGCCACCTACGCCCACCTCGAGCTACACTCACATATCAAAGGTGTGCACACCAAATCAATCACAAAATCAATAGAATGGCATCGAAGAAGTGTGTCCGATCGGAGGAGATACCTCACTTGAACCGTCGATTGCTCCTGTTTTAGCCACCTTAAGCCAACTCACGGGAGTCGGGTCCACGTTACACACCTTAAGAGCGTCGCCACCATCCTACTTCATTCTGGAATCTCCACCGCGTACACGGTTTTTAAATTGGTTTTCGGTATCGACAAAGAGCATGCCAAATATCTGATCCCGGTCTCTTTAACAACCAATTGTTATTATAACCCGTGGTTATAATTTAAAATATAATATTTTATACTTTGAAATAAAATATCATTTCAAATCCAAACCTTTATCAAAATAAAGATTAAATCATTTTCAAATCGTTTCAATATAATAAGATATAATACCTGTCTAAACATCCTTTAAAATCATTTCAATATGTCAAAATATCATATCTTTCCAAAACTTCATTTCAAATCATTTTAATATATCAAAATCCTATCTTTCCAAAACTTCATTTCAAATCAATTTAATATATCAAAATCCTATCTTTCCAAAACTTCATTTCAAATCATTTTTAATATATCAAAATATCATTTCAAAGATAGTTTATACTTTGAAACCAAAACCACTTTGTTTCAAAACTATATTCAAATCAAAACTATCATTTCTATTTCAAACATATATTCACCTTTCAAAAATCATAACACTTTCATAGCTATAAAATACTTGAAATCATTACACTTGAAAATCATAACATTCCGAAATAATACATTTTGAAATCATCCTTTAATTCTTTACATTTTACAAATTTATTAAATTAAACCCAAATTTCAAATTTCCATTCAATTTAATTCAAACCATCAATTTCTATTTCAATTTCAGTTTATAAATAAACCATTTCAAAACTTATCAATTTCAAATATCGATTTAATCCACAAAATACAATATTCAATCTTAGTATATTTCAAGGCTTAAATATCCCACCTTTCATAAATCCAATATCATTTGAATAAACTCAAATAATATACTTCAAATATTTATTTATCAAATAAATTAAATAAATCAAAAATCAAATATCATTTCAAATCCATTCCAAAATATCAAAATATTATTCAAAACATCATTCATTTTAATTCATTTAAATACCATTTAAATTCATTCATTTTATTAAATTTAAATACCATTTTAAACTCACATTAAAAATCAAATTCTTCCATTTAAAACGATTTAAATGTCTATTCATCATCTTTAAAAATTTAACATTTAGTTTCCAAAATTTTATCATTTTCCAAAGATTTTTTTTATTAAAACAACAAAATATAGTTTCCGTAGCACTTATAAAATGCTACGTAAAATTATAGTTTAAAACAGTTCATTTAACAAAAGACAGCATTTAAATGCTGTAGTATATTTCCGTTAAATTTCAAATAAACTTAAATGTTAAGTTTAACCACTATAGCACTTACAAAGTGCTATAATAGCCTTTATTTCCAATTATCCTTTTAGTTTATTTAAAACAACTACAGCATTTACAAAATGCTGTAATATCTTTTACATTACATTTCAAAATGCTGTTAAATCAAATTCAGAGTTTTAATTTACCAATACAAAAATAATTGAATTTTAATATAAATCATTTTAACTTATAAAATCATATATTTCACATTTTAAAATCATTATTTCAATACTCTTATTTTTATGATTTTATAAAGTCAAATTTCCATACAAAAATCAAGTTTTAACCTAATTTCTTATTTAAATTCAAGCATTAAATTCCATTTCTTAAATTAAATTATTTACTTAATAAATAATTTTAAATTTCCCAAAATATAACTTATTTCCATTTATTTTACTTAGTTAAAATTTCAAGTTTTAAACAAAATTCAAAATTTCCCCATTTAAGCTATATTTCAAAAATTACTTAAACATTCATTTGTTAACATTTTAACTTATTCAAATATCATTATCAATTTTTATAAAATCATTTAAAATACATTTTTAAATCAAAATGTTATATTTTTCTTACTTTACAAAATTCCTTTCTAAAACAAAACATAAATTCCAAAATTTTCTCATAGTTCAAATTCTACTTTACTATTTACTTAATTCATTATTTAATGTATAAAAAATCACTAATATTTATACAAAATCATTTTAATTAAATTTAAATCAAAATATTATAAATTTTACATTTTAAAATATTTTAAAACATTTCAGAAAATATTATATAAACCACGGGTCTATATATAGTTTTCTAGCCTAGGTCAAGTGATACGGATGTATATCATTTCAATCCGCAATTTAAAAAGAAAAACGCGGGTTCTATCATTTCAAACCCGTAATCCCAAGTAAAATGAATGATATGAAAACTGCTCAGACCTATCATTTCAGCCCATAACGATTTTCCCCTATTGTAAAGTCCGTTCGGGTATGTATCATTTCAACCCATAGTGATTCTAGTCTACAGGGAACTTGCAATGGTGATAACTGATATAAACAATAGAATAGCATAAAATAACAGTGACATATGATATAACAGGTGTAATAACAGGTGTGAACAGCATATGAAAATAATATAGCAGTGATAACAGGATGATATGCATATAAAGGTTCAGGTGATGTCTGTTTATAATTACATAAGCACATATTAGTCTGATGAGACTTACTCACATGTCACAAGCTGGAGGTCGACACCAAATCACAGATACTGACACAATGAAGGCACAAAACTATGGACAGGGCACGAGAGTGGAGAACCAAAGCTATATGCCTTGATAAAATATACACAAACAATATATATAATTCATAAGTTTCAACACGAATATAACAACAAACAACATAAGAATTCAATGCCCAAATCAACAACAATTGACTTGCACTTGCTCTCTACCCCATATGTTTCATATATATAGGTATTTGGCTCGGCTTAAGGGTGCTACAAGTCTGGTTTAGGTGAGAGGGTGGTCGACCTAAACATGGTTTTGGTGTGGTGAAGTTTAGGTGCAACTAGGCTACACCATAGGTCAAATATCATCATATGTATGCAATACATTGGTCCGGCCAGAGGTCATATGGCTCAGCCAGTGGCTCCAGGAGGTGGTGGGTGGTGTGGCAGAGGGTGGAGGTCAGGACAGAGGTGGTGGTGGCGGCGCCAAAAGGTGGAGGAAGAAGGAGATGGCAATCCTAGACTAGGTTTGGTACAAGTGATGGCTAGTGCTAGTTTAGATGGATTTTTGTGATGATCTTCACCATGGCTTGGCTTGGCCAGAGGAGGAGAGGTGTTAGGATGTGTGATGGTCAGAAAAAAGTGGTGGTGGTGGTCGGCCACAGCTTGAAGGAGGGGGAATACAGCTATGAAGGTGGAGAGCATGTGCAAATTCAAGTAGAAAATCAATAAAAAGACAATAAAAAGATAGAATTTTTTTACCAAAGTTTCACAAGGAGAATAGCCGTGATTTTTTTGTGAGAGAAAGAGAAATGATTTTCGTGAAAGTGAAAAAAAATGCAGCTGAAAGGAGTTGATTACACGGCCAAAACAATTAAGAGAAGAGTTGGGAAAATGAAAGGTCGAAAATGCAAAGAGACATAGGAATTTCAAAAGTTTAAAACTCTTCAAATTTCATATATTCTTTTTTTTTCAATGGCTGAAAACAAAGATGAAAGATCTCAGAACATAAAATAAATAAGAAAGAAAATAAATAAATTTAAACAATATCAATTAAATAAAGAAAATGCAGTAAATACCAAACTAGGCTTTATAAATTTGAATAAATTCAAGTGTACTTTAGAAAATATATATTATTATTCTAAAAATATTAAAATATGAAAATATACCCAAAATAACATGTTAACACAATTAAAATAATAATATCACAAAGAAAATAAAATTTATATAAAGTAAAAATAGGCAAAAATTGTTAAATAAAACAAATTTTGAAATGTACTTAACTTTTGCAGTTTAAGTCCGTTTTCTACGAAACGAAAAGCAGTGTTCAAGTTATTACATCTATTTTCATAATAAAAGATAAAATTTAAGAATTTAAATATTTAAAATTTAAAATTTAAAATTTAAAAGTCAAAGTTTGACCAGTTAGACTAGAAATCCATTTTTCAGTAGAATATCCAAATTATACCAGTTTGAAATTATAATTCACAAAATAATCAATATGTATTTTTAGAAATGAAATGTTTGAAATAAAATAAGTTTAAAATAATTTAAAAGTAAAAATAAAGTCAAAATTTAAAATATATGAAAAATCTAGGATTGTTACATTTGTATTTTCCAATGCATCACTTTTCTTATAGAAAAAGTAATACCACATTATAGTTTTATTTCACAAAGAATATTCATATTGAAATATAGTTGTCTAATACTTTTTCCATTCGCTCTAGAAATATAATCATTATTTCATAAATAATGTGTGATAAGTTTTACGAAAACAATTTTCGTACTATAATGCAATTAATAAGTGTTATACATCATGCTCCCACTATTTCCACCATTAATATAATAGCGAACTAAATTCAGAGGTCCATCATTCACTTAATACAATTTGTTTGTTTCATACACTACGAGTATTTACAGTTGAGAGTTTGTTGATCAAATATCTGGAGCTCAAAGAAATAAGTCTCATAGAAAACAATTTTCTATATGAAAATACATTTCGGAATAGAAATCATACTTCTTATTCTAATATTAAGTATATATTGTCATTACAATTCCCATTTCCATTGTTTCTCTATGAAACAGAAGTGACTATTCAATCTCTTCATCCTAATTGTACCTTAAATTGCATCTATTCTTATACACTCGTTTTCCATTCAGTTGGTTAAACTATTCAAAAGAAATCCGTAACAAACTCTTTACAAAATCGAATTCAATTATCCTTAATATTTAAGGACATCAAATATATTGCACTTTACATAAACCGATCAAAATGATATTTCAGCAATCGAGTTCTTATATCTATCTTGTAGTTTTTGATCTCGTGTTACATTAACACAATATGATCCCTTTTGTAATCAATCAGACTGAATACTCAATCTTGCGCTAAGGTTTATTTGGGTTTTGGGATGAACTTATTTCATAGAAATATTGTACATTACAAACTTTGATCATTCACCATATAACATTTATAGGCAATTGTATATGAATCAAATATCTGAGTCTTGTATTTCTTTTAGAGTTTGAAACTCATAGAATGCAATACATGGTCTTGACCAAATGAATGCATAAGTGACCAAACCACGAATGTATTCAGTAGTTGTAAAATTAGGCACTTGCATGGGTGTTGAAACGTTAGCATGCAATAGGAATTTAATAGTGAGTATATATTTCCATTTGTCAACTTTCAATTCATTTTGTTTGTATATGTTAATTGATAAACATTTTATCAATCATATTAAATTCACAAATTTATCATTATAGATAATTATAAAATTATTAAGCATGTGTACTTACAATATTAGAAAGGTTAAATGTTACCGTTTTATTTTTCTAGTAGGACTCCCACTAGTCTTTTATGTTTTTTCAAACCCTAAAATGGAACATAGAAGTCTTTCGACATCACTAGTGGGTGTTCGGACTCGTCTATCTTGGTATTTTGACCTTGCGTTTGCTCAATAAATCATAGCCCCACAAACGAGGGATAACTCCTTATTGGTTGTATCACATAAAACTCCTAACCTATTTTTCCTTGTCATAATCTCATTTCGACTTTGTGTTTGCTCAACATATTGAAAAAGATTATTCACTCATACCTACCACACCGCGATGGCCTAAATATAGTATATGTACCATGAGTTTGCTCAGTAAATACATTATAATTATCTTACCTCAACTATTCAATATATTAATATAACACATAACATCCCTAGCTTGAGTTTGCTAAACAACTAAGGAGTATGCAAGTAATTTATTAATATATATTTATATGGTAGAGGACAACATTATATTGAAGATTCATAATCTTTAGCATATTATATTGAGTGATATCGACTTATGCAATAATGTATTTCTTATGAAATATCCTTGTGATTCAAGTGTCAAACACATCAGAAATTGCATTATCGTACATTTACGTATGTATTTATTCCTTAAGTCTATTTGAATTTCTTTAATGTTCCACCTTTAGTTTATACATTCATATTAAATAAGTTTCATTATTATATAACTTTTATATTTTGAATAACTTATATAATAATCTTATGTATAACATTTTATTACTTAAATATTATTTAGTTAATTTTAATTAATTAACTCTTTAATTAATTTTAAATTGGTATTTCAACACAACTTTTTATATTGGACATATCTATTATAGCCTTTATAGTGTAAACTATAACCTTTATAGTATAACTCATATATCATATATATGCGTATTTTTTATTTAATAAATTAACCTTTAATTAGTTTATTTAATTAAACAGTTTTAATTAAATTACATCAATTTCAAAATTTATCTTAATACATGTATACTTATGTTATCTTAACACTTAAAATAACATAACATATATCAACATATATAATACACGCATATAGATATTAATTATTTAACTCATTTAATTAATTAATTTTGTTAATCTTATTAATAAATTTTAAATTTTGAAACTAACATTTAAATAGTTTCAAACATATTGAGAGTTTATGTTATATTATAACCCTTTGTAATAAACTTTTTTTTATTTTAAATTTAACTTTTATATTTAAAATCTTGCCTTAATATTCAAAACTATTTTGAAAATTAGTCCAAGGCCCAATTCAAATTGGGCCTTTTCTGTCAAGGGCAACCATTGGGCTCACTTTACCTTTCAAGCCAGGAAGGTAACCAGGTAGGACAGAGTACTTGATTACCCAATTCCAATTCTAGACATCACCTTCCTAGACAACATACTAGGTGTGTAAGCTTAATTAGTTAACCCTAACATGACCAATTTAGACCGCATAGGGTATTGGGCTTTGATACCACTATTGGAACTAGGCCAGCCTGCAGTAGAAGAAATAGGTGAATTTCAAAAATTTTAACCATTTTGGATCTTTAATGGACCTATAAAGTCTAAATTAATTTGGAACGTTTCGAAGTTTCTTTTAAATAAAATCAATATTTTATTTAAGTCCATAAATAAAGCTGCACTTTAATTTAATATGTGTGTAATTTAGAGTGTAACGACCCAAATATTTACGTCATTTTATTTTGAGTAATCAAATGGTATGGAATATAAGTTGATTTTTGAATATAAAGGGATTTTGGTTGAAATTGTAGAATGAATTTAAATTTTAAATATGACGATTTATCGTAATACGAAAATGGTGAATAATTGAAATTTGAGCTGAATATGAATTAAAATGATTTCTATTGCTGATATAAATTCTATTTGAATTAGAATTGAGTTAACAAATGTTTAAAACTAGAATTTCAAATAATTTCGCCAATTTTTGAATTCGTCAATTTAATCGACGCGTTAAAATAGCGATCCGAGGCACAGTCTCGGAATTCGACGAAACCTGTTCCATTGTATCCATAATAGTGTATTATTATTATTAGATTTCTAATTTCATAGCATTTGGATTTACTGTTTGGTCGTGCGATCTTAAAAATAGAAATAACTTAATTGAATTGAATTTAGATGGTCGATTTAAAAAGCCAGCTTCCATATACGATCGAATTAGTTTTCAACACATGTTCCATTGGATTCGAAATAGGGGTATAACGTTAGGAACACGAGGTGGCATGCCTCAATGGGAGTTTGGGATTTTAAGTTATATTAAACGAGATATTTTATAATTAAATAGTATTATAAATCGTTTAAGCCAAACCCTATTATCTGATTAGCCTCCTACCTAACTCGTATAGCTGCCCCTTCATCAATTAAATCGCATTTTCTTCCTTTCTTCTGAAGTTCAAATCGAATTTAATAGTTTGTGATGTGTAACTTAGGAGGCGATGTAACTTAGGAGGGCAGCTTGCTCGAAGCTCGATGGCGAATCGAAATAGTTTGTGATGTGTTTTGGAGGTTGGCGGCGGCTGCAAGTCGTGGGAGAACTTAAGGAGCGACTGTGATGTGAAGGAGCTTGCGAGCGATGGTGGGCGTGAGTGGATTGTCTAAAACGAAAATTTAGGGTCGGCCGCATCTAAGATGTAGTGCAGAGGAGGTCCGGTCATCAGAGGCAGAGCGGCAAGTAAGAGCGAGAAAGACCCAGTTTTTTTTTTTGGTAATTTAGATTTTTAATTTGATAATAAATATTATAATAATAAGGTATTTCTTCTATCAAGTTAGTAACTTATAAAATTCGTAAATCGCTTAAACGTGGTCGGAATTTTGCAATAAAAGTTGGCTTGGAATTTATTAAAGATAGTTGGAATTTTAAATTAAATTGAACGCTGTTCAATTTGATTTGAAATTGAAACGGATTTGCAAATAAAAATAAAAGTGAATAAATCTTATTCTCTTTGCATAACCGGTTTAATTTACCGTGATTAAAATTTATTATTGGTTGAATGGATGAATTTATATATTTATCAATTGAATGTGTTATATATATATATATATATATATATATTAGTAGTTGGATTTATATTCCCGTCGATTGGAGCGGATGAAACACTATGTGCCCCGCATAATAGCTGATGATTCTATGTTACCGCGATATCTCGCCGCGAAGCGGGATTGATATTTTATGTTATATAACATTTATGGATGCAAGAAAATAGGTTGGAGGGATCCAACTAGATTCCTCAAATATATTGATTGTATTTCATATATAACGATATATGATGTGATTGAACAATCTATTCTGGATTGTTGTGTGAATTGTTTTATTGAATGCTATTGTAGCACTGACCTTAATTTTGGTATTTTAAATACCATAAAATATTATTTTTGAATTTGAAGGAATTAAACAGAGAATTTGGATATAAATATATTTGTATTGGAATTTGGAATATTTTAAAGGAAATCGAGTTGGATAAAATAATAATCTGACTTTTTGGTTTGTACTTAATTATTCGAAAAATATTTTTAATGGAGATTTTAAAATAAATTATATAAGGGATTTTTAAGCATGGATTTTAAAATGATATTTTTGAAAATTTTGGATAAGGAGTTTTAAATCGATATTCAAAATAGATTTTCAAACTAAGTGGAATTTATAAATAAATGGATTTATAAAATGAAATTTTAAAAATGAGATTATTTTTATAAACAAGTAAAACCCAAATGAGTTTATAAATTTATAAACAGTATTTATATACAAGGAAAAATTATATTAGTTGATAAATTGGAATATAAATTCATAGTGTGAATTTATATCAAGATATGAGGATGGATTTTGGGAAAAATAGTGAATTCTGTTTTTGAAATGTGAGAATGGTTAGGGAATTGAAATGAAATCGATGTGTTATTAATCGGGAAGGGATTTATAAATTGAAATTGGTTATTGGAATTTTAAAAATATATTTCTATCGATAAGTTAAGTTTTGTTTTAAAGGGAAATTTTATTTATTCGACTATGTAAATTTAAGCTGTTAGTAGTGAAATATTTCGGAAAGTGGATTATTCAAATATTCAATATTTATTGAAATGAATTCACATTTTTATAATAATCTTCATAAATCAAATAGTTTATTTTAAAGTGAAATAGGAAATGAATTATAATGTTTATTTGAAGTGTTTTAATATTTTAAATAATTACTTAACATGTTTTGAAATAGATTTCTATTCTTTAAAATACTTACTATATATACATAGAGTTTTGAAAGTGATTGAAATTTATTTATAGATACTCTCGAGATTTATAAACTGAGTTTTTATTTAACAGATGAGATTTTATAAGAAGAATCTTATAGATGAATTCTGGAACTTAAAAAAAATTCCGAATCATTGAAATAATAGAACACCGAAAGATGAATTAGAATTCATAAGGGAAGTTAGAAATGTGTAGTTGGAATATAGACAAGTGTAATTGATTTCGGAAATATTAAAGGAAATTAATTGATGAATTCCGGGGACTTATATAATCCGTTATAAGTGAATTAGGGGATTTACAACAAAATTGTAAAGGATTTTGAGAAATAGGAAATGAATGGAATATTTCCTAAGTATTGGGAATAAAATGATTTTAGAGGAAAAATAAACTTATGAATATTTCCTAAGTATTGAACTGGAAGGATTTGAAATATTTTAACTACGAGATTATTATTGTAGAATTATTTTCAAAGTGTTGAATTATAGATGGAATTGGAAAAAAATATTTCTAAGTATTGAGATGGTTTATAATTATCCTATTATAGATATAAGTATTTGAATTTGTTCTCGAATATATAAATATTGGAGGATATTGGGATATATACCTTTATAAGAATATTTTGAATAGATATTTTGGAAAATTTATAAAATCAGGCTTAGTGATTTCTTATGTGTGTTATTTGATAGTTAAATAACCGACTATCAAATCTGACCGAATTCGTTGGTCGTTTCGAAGAGTCCGGAATTGGATTTAATTATCCAAAAACCACTTCGATCTGATTTGTGCATTACGAATTATGATATCGTGAAGATATTTAAGATGGTGATTTTGGAGATTCGGTTTGTTCAGACCCAGAACAACTTGTATGGATGAATGCTATCATTACATTATTGCTTGGAAGGCAGTGTTAGCATTCGGAGTATGAACGCTATTTTAAAGGTAAAACGTAGCCTCTATCCTCATCAACCGTGAATAACTAAAACATGGGAGATGCAACGCGGCTAAGTGGATCGCACCCAAGTAGGATATTTTATCCTTTTTCTAGATACCTTCGGAATGTATTATAATTTGTGGATATGGTTGTGCATGAAAAGAGAGCGTTCGATTAGGGTGGGAACACCCGGGGTGATAATATATTCGATACTATCCAGCCAGTAGTAGGCCGGTCCTATGTTGGCAGAGGATTCGGGCGAGGTCATCGGTACATTTTTCTAGAGGTGTACTGTGGCGGAAGGTACCCCAGTAGCCCAATCATGGTATGGAATCCAGTATCCACTATGTGCCTATGCGGTTTTGATTGTTCCCAACTATGATGCAACGTGAGATGCAAGCATTTTAGCTATTTTCTAATTTATTTTCTATAGACGCTGTTACAATATAAGATGTTTTTAATATAAAATGTTTTGGTTATCATAAGGTGAAAACCCATCGTATTTATATGTGGCATAGTCTTATGTGATACCCTTGTTTTTCAAAAGATTTTGACAAGAGTAATAATTCGAATTGAGTGTGTTTTATCACGCTGGTTTTCCAGACTAACTCGGGTGTTATTTTATTATAATGCTCGGGTCAAACCGAATATTACAGATTGAAGTTAGGACGTTATGGAGCTCAGACGACAACCCGTAGGAGACTCAGGCGTATTTCACGTACTTGATTATATTCCGTTGTATGTAGATTATATATTCAGCATTTGTGAGGACAAGTTATTATAACTGCCAAGATTGATTTGTTGATTGTTGTACTCTGATGATTGTATATATAACAATAGCTACAGATTCTTTTGTATAAAATCTGTTATTATATATTATATTTTGTTCCGCTACGATTGTGAGATTCTGTTTTGTTGTTTCTATTTTCTTCTGTATCTTTCTTTTTTACACCTAAAGATTTGTATTCCCGTTCAATTTGAGTTGGACTCATGTGAATTATTGTCGAATCAAAGAGTACGGAGATACGGGCCTTTACATTTGGTATCAAAGCTGAAGGTTAAGCGAGAACCTTCGCTTTGGCGGGAATTACTCATTAGAGAAAAAGTTAGTGGTACCCTAGAATGAGTTTGAGTGTATTAATAGATACGAGCACGTTTTTATTAGTGAATATAAATTGTTTTATATTGTGTTGATTTATCTGTTGAATGGCTTATGAATTCATTTCTAGGACGCCACTAAATCGATAGGATTTTCTAAACACTTGAACATGGTAAACCGAGATAGTATGGTTTTGAAACGGGTAGATGAAATAATTTTACCCAAGTGGAAATTAGTGGTAAGGGCCTGTAAGTCAGGCCCATTTATTTTCAAGGACACTGTTTCAAATGAATTATTTTGCAGGACAAAAACATACGTCCAACCATTTTTTCAAATTAGATCATCTCAACTGCAAAAGGCGATTTTCCTAATCTCCAAATCAATGATTTTCTCCTAACATACGTTCGACCATTTTTTCAAATTAAATCGTCCCAAATGCAATAGAGAATTTTCCTTATCTCCAAATCTATGATTTTTTTCCTAATCTACAAATCGGCAAAAGATAATTTCTCCCGATCTCCAAATTTTCAAAAGGTGATTTTTCTCCGAATCTAATGTAAATTTCTCCTAATTTGATTCTAGTTTAAATTAAATTTGGCCTGTATTGGGAATGAAATCATGTTTGAGACATTTATGTTTTTAAATGTTGTAAGAAAGAAAGGAAAATTGGATTCTTTAGTTCTTCGGCTCTACTGCTAGCGTTTTCCGCTTCTTTAGTTTATTTTCTTCTCTGCTTTCACTAGGTTCAAAGATTTGTATTCTCAACTTTAATTTACTATGATTCCTATTTATTACATCTTTATTAGTTGTTCTGGTATGAAATATTTATGAAAGTAAATAGGCAAATGAGATTATTGGTTATGAATCTTTGCTAACCAATTTCTCCCGATCGTCTAATTTGATCAGGTGATCTTTCAATGTTGATCAGGTGACTTGCGAATTTCTTAAATCAATCAGGCGATTTTTATAATTTGATAATGGGCTTTGAAAATTAATGTTCACGAGATCAGTTAATGTATTGTGGTGATGAAAGGTATTTTTTTAGTATCTGTTTTGTTTGATTGTGATAATAATTCCTCAACTGGTTATCTTTTTAGTCCACTCTTCTCACTTCCTCGTCAAATTGTTTGATAAATGAATTTTTATTTTTGTTAAAAGCAGTATACAAATAAGGTTGATTATTTTGGTTGATTATTAGTTGTTGCTTTGTTGTTTAGTTTTGACATTCCTTGTCGTCGGTTCTTCTTCTTTAGTTATTGGTGAATGTGTTAAATGGATGACATTATAATTTTGAGTTCTGGAAAAGATAAATGGTTTTATCTTTTTCTGAAAAGTGGGTTAAAAAAGATTTATTATGCATTTAGTTACTGATTAAGATTAGATGTTTTCAAACATTTTCATACACATATTTATTTGTTTATATCTTTAGTTATAGGTGTTATTCATTTGTTATGGTTGTGTTTGATTTCAATAAGAATTCTTTTAGTGCTCGTTTTGGATTGGATGCTTCTATTTCTTGTATTAGGTATAAGATTTGTGAGTACTGGAATAATTTTACTCCATTATGCTTCGATATTTTTTATATTCGAGAATCAGAGACCGGCTTTGTTGAAACAAATAGCGATCTTCAAGCTGTATTATGCTTATCTTGGTTTAAAAAGGAAGAATATTTGGTTTTTCTTCTAAGTTTGAAGAATAATTCCATGGATACTGTTGTTGGTGAAAATAGCAAATCTTGTTCACTTATTGTTGGAGAATCAAGTAGTAATATGTTAGATTATGCTGATGATTTAGAGTCTGGTTTTACACAAGAAAGGGATTTACATGAGCTGATGAAGAAGAATTCAAATTTTGAATTTTTTATTGGGGTCGGTCAACAATTTGATTCTGCTCTTGGATTTCGTCGAACAGTTAGTGCTTATTGTTTGAAAAATGGGTTTAAAGTATAATATAATAAGAACTGTAAGGAACGATTGACAATTCAATGTGCTGTAGATGGTTGTCCTTTCAGGATTCATGCTTCTTGCAAATTGAAGTAACTAGACCAATTGTTTGTTAAAAATATTCATTTAAGTCATTCTTGTGGTGGTGGATTTCGATAGACTAGTAGTCCAACTATTAATAGTGATCTTATGAGAAGTTTAATTGTTAATCAAATTCGCGATGAGCCAAAAAGAAAAATGAAAGATATTATGAAAAGTTTTAGAAGAGATTATGATGTGGATTTGAGCTATTATTTTGCTTATAAGGGTAAGAAAATGGCTGAGAATGATATTTATGGTGATGAAAAGAAATCTTATAATGATTTGGTTTGGTATTTGAAGGCAATGGAAAGACATAATCCAAATAGTTACTCAAGTATGGAAGTGGATTCAGATACTAATCAATTTGAGAGAGTCTTTGTCTGTTATGAGGCATATATCTTTGGATTTTGTTATTGTCGTCCTATGGTGTTTTTAAATGCAACATATTTGAAAGGTCGAAGTGGTATTTTGATGGAAGCTATTGCAAAAAAGGGGGATCAAGGTACGTTTGTTATCTTTTTTTTAAAATGCATATAAGTTATATTTTGTAGTGTTTTCATGCTTTCTTTGTTATGAATTTGGACTTGATAGTTGTGCTGCTATAATTTATTTTTATAAATTTAGGTTAAATAGTTGTGCCGCTGTAATTTATTGTTGTTGTGTGGATTAACAGTGAATGTATTTTGCTTATTTTGTTTCAGGTTTTTTTCCATTGGCTATGGCTCTTGTTCCTAAGGAAAATGAAGAGTGTTGGAGTTGGTTTTTGACTTACTTAAAGAATGCTCTTAGTTGTGATAGACCATTGACTTTTTTAAGTGACAGACATTGGGGTTTGCTTTTAAGTATTGCTAAAAAATTTCCAAATAGTTATCATTCTTATTATTTGTATCATACACAAAATAATATTGCTAGTATTGTGAAAAGTGAAAGAGGTTTGTGGCTAGCTCATTTACTAGAACATTGTGCTTCAGCTTCTAATTGTTATGAGTTTGAAAAGGTTGTGTCAAAGTATAAAGAAATTGGAGATGCGAAAGCTATTGAATATTTGAATGATAAGCCATATGATCACTGGGTTGATTTATTTTTTCCTGGAAAAAGATACGGTGAAAATAAGTCTAATTTAGCCAAAAGTTTTAATTTTTGGATTTTGAATGAAAGAAGTCTACCTGTCACTTCATGTATGGATGGTATTCGGGCTAAACTTATGATGCAAATGTCTAATTGAAGAGAAGAGGCGTATAAGTGGGCTAGTGTGCTTTGTCCAAAAATGGAAGCTCGTTTGTTGAAATTGAAGGAAGAAGGATTTGGATGGAGTGTTTCTAAATCATCTAGGTATGTGTTTGTATTTTATTATATGCCTCTCACTATTTCTGAAAAGGATAAATGTATTTATCTTTTTTCCATCTGCTATATACCCTGTGTATTATGTTTTGATTTTGTTGCTGCGTGTTATTTTTGCATTAAAGAATTCATTTTGTTGTCTAACACACTTTTTCGCACATACTTTGAGGCTTATGTGTTAAAGAGAATATATATAGCATGAATAACTTTTTTTTTTTGGAAATTCAACTTGTTTATATATATATGCAAGATTGTGTCATATTTATGTTACAATATAATGGTAGAATTGGCAGTTGTCTTGCATATGTATGTTAGGATATTTTAACAATCATTTTTTAATTTTAATTCAACATTCTAAACAAGAATTGGATAGATAAAGATTAATGATCGTAAACTTAACCGACACTCTTTTGCTAGAGTTTTTGTTATACAAATAATAATATGATTGAAAATTCATATTCAATAATTGAGAATGATATGAAAGATTCCTTTATATAAGCATAGTGAAAGCAATATTCCTTACAATGAAAACTGTCATAATCTAACATCCCATGAAAACTATTTAGATTTCATTCAAACCGGTTGTCTAGATTCAAGCACTTTATAAGAGATATGTGCTGAAAATTCAGGTAAAATTAACATCAATAATTCTGTCAACTCTGTCTTCGACATCAGACAGAATCTTCACTAGCCCAATGATATTTGACAACAAATGTAATAGTGGTGAACATCCTTTATTGTGTTTAATCTTCGTAGTTCTATTATGTTTCTTTTGTAATAGTGGTGAACATCCTATATTAGGATTTTTTGACAACGATTTTCCTAATATTTGTTTTGGTGCTAAATTTCTCAATTTTATTTTCTATTGTGTTTGTGTAAATTTTTAGAGAATATCACTGCTTACATTTTTTGATTTAATCTAATGATTTTTTTATAGTTGATACATTAATTAAGTTTTCTGAAATTTTGTAGGTATATTTTTGAAGTTCATTCTCCAACGTCGTAAAATGTTGATGTTAAAAATCATATATTTAGTTGCAATCAATGGAAAGTAACTGGTTTCCCTTGTGCAAATGCTTTGAATTGTATTTCTTTAATTAGAAATTATGTTTATGATTATATTGAGAATTACTTTACTGTTGAGTATTATCGAGCTTCGTATTCACATATGATCAATCATATTCCAACTTTTGATAAGGAAGCAACTGATGCTGAGGAATCATCTACTGTTCTTCCTCTTAAGCCTATTCGTGGAGCTGGTAGGCCTAGGATGAATAGAATCATAGGGGCCGATTTTCATGCTAAGAAAAACAGATGTGGAAAGTGTAAAAAACTGAGACATAATAGAAGGGGGTGTTCTTTGAATAACTGAATTGAGTTTTTTAATCTAATGTATTTGATTGATTGTTTCTGATATGTTTGAATAATTGAATCATTGGGTATGTGGAATTGTTGCGGATATGCTTCTAATTATTTTTGGTTTTAAGTAATTTTTATGTTTAATTGTTATTCGGTATACATTGTTGTTATTTTTGTGGAAAAGATAAATTCATATATTTCATTTTTTGGTTCTGTTATAGATTGAAAGATACATCAATCTACCAAGTGTCCTTTTCTTTCCAGACATTATTTTTCTGTTCTGTTACACTAATAATTTGTATGTGTAAACTATTAGATAGAAGATTGAATAATTCTAGCATGTTGTATGTTGGGATGCGAGTTTAAATTTTTTCCTTGTTATCTTTATCTGTAATTAAATGATTTTCAATCGGAACATATTGCAATTATACAGAAAGAGTTATATAAGATACTAGGTGTTATATTAATTTCATAAAATTAAGATTCTATACTAAAACTGACAGTAGAACCACTTGTATTATGCATATCCTAAATTTTACTTGCATTAGTATGAGATCTATAACCTTTTATTTGTGTAGCAATAATTTTTCCATAAATTCTTTAATCATTTTCTCCCCCGTAATCATTCAGGAATGAATAAACATAATTTATACATAATATGGTTTCAAAAGAACAAGTTGTATATGATGGTTATCAATTCTACAAATGTCATTGTCAGGGTGGTGACTTCAGTGCAACTGAGCCATGAATGTAATTAATGTTTTTATCTATATCCTGAATAATCAGCTTAGTTCTATAATATTGATGGACCAAAGGTAAGCAACAAATGTTTTATTCTCTTATATGCAGTGTTTCTTCCAGTGTATCTTGCATTTTGACAAACTTTTTAATTGACACGTATTATCTTATAGTGTTAATTTAAATTGGAGATTGGCATTTCTTTTGTTTTTGTAGCTATATGAATCGAGTAAACATGGTGAAAACTCAAGCTTTTGTAAATAGTTTGTTCTATGACAATGTCATCTGCTTGTTTTCATGCTGCTTATTCTTATAAAGACATAAGAGAATATGCAGAATGTAAAATTGCACATGAAATAAAGTGAATAGTGCTATACATATAAATCTGGGAGACATAAAAACAATGTGTACTGTAAAAGACTAATACAACATATTGTTAATAATGTATTATTTTATGACATCAGAATATTATGAATAAAAGATAAATGCTTTTATCTTTGTTAATAGAGCATTAGAGACAAATTAGCCATTACAATTTCATGATCAATAATCAGAATTTCATCATCAAATTAACATCAGTTGTGTAACTTTTTGCTATTTAACATCAACCATTACAAATTCGTCAATAAATTCAGATATACTGCCTAAAATCTATCACCAAATAAATTTCTAACCAATGTATGATAAAAAGACTATCAGACATCAAAGAAATTATTCCTATCATTCTCAGTTTGAATATTTTGTAGCTGAAGCTGAGCTGCAAAAAATTTCATCTGTCCAGCAATATGGTTCGTCAGAGAGGATTTGTGCAGCTATTTGTGCTCTAAATGCATTGAGTTGCTCAAGATTGATTTTTGATGTAGTCTCCATTCCTTGTGCAATCTTTTATACGAACATCATTACAAAAACTCCACAGTCGAACCTGTATTTGTTAATTTTAGTAATTTGAATATAATGATAAAAAAGATTATCTTTTGTTCATTTTGATAATGAATTGCATTTAGTAGTGTGTTTATTTAAGTAACAGTATGTGAATTATAATAGTATGTAATTCGCCTAGTAATCATGTAACATGCATTTTTGTATAAAAATCTCCACTATCTTCAAAATTACCCATTGCTTTGTTGGGGACAATTAACATTTTTAAGAAATGTAGACTTCCCTAGAATTGTTTTCTCTCTTGCGTCTTGTAGCTCTTTATTGAAGTTGTTTACTACTGCTTTCTGCCAAAAAATATATAATTTTTTAGAATAAAGATAAATCTATGTATCTTTTTTACTTTCTGTGTATTTTTACTTACCACATTAATAGAAAACTTTGAATGTCCACTTCTTAAGGTGTTAGATCTTATGGTTAAGTGTAGAGAATCATAATGGTTCCATGTAGATGATTCCATTACTAGTTCTAGCAAGCTCCAATGTTCGTTGCCGTGTATAAGAAATAATATATTGCAACATAATGGATTTAGAAGTGTTTATTTAATAAAAGGATTAAACAAATCTCTTTTGATATTTTCCATGTTTCCATCTGTTCCACTTTTCTGTTAAAAAATAATTTCAGAAAATTCATCTTATAAACAAATTAAATTTGACATTATGGTTCACTTACTATTATTGTTGTGTTCAAGTACATAATGCTAGAAATTTGTTCTAATAATTTTGTTTTTCTGAACCAAAACCAACCAATAACCTACATTTCTAAAAGAATATGGATTAAGTATAGAATTTATAATCAAGCAAAGTATAGAATTTATAATGAAGCAAAGTATAGTTTTTTCTACTTACTTGACTAGAAATATATTCTCCATAGAGAAGTTTTCCTATCATACTTTTTGTGATAGTGATGAAGTTTCCATCATCACAAGTAAATGCTTCATCACTGAAAAATTGATGGTTGTTAACAGAAGAAATTAGGATTAATATGTACTGTGTTGTTTCTATTTATTTGTTAATAAAAGAAAATAACAATGTTTGTGGAAGTTTGTTTGAAAAGATAAAGATAATTAATTTATCTTTTTTGTTTTGTTTAGTTTTTTTGTTTTTTATTTATAAATCATCAGATATTCATGCTAAAATAAAAAGCTTTATTTGAGTTATATGTTGTTAACATATTGTACCATAAACACTATGTTATTGGAATAAATCTATAAAAAATATATGATTGTTTTTTTTTTGAACTGGTACTTTATATACAACATATCATTGGGACAAAAAATTCCATGTCAAATAAACGTTTGAAAGCAAGTTTCGAACTTGTGACATACTGCACCAAAGCCGAATCAATTAACCACTTGGACAAAGGTGATTGTCAAAATATATGATTGTTGAAGTGTAAATTTTGTGCATGCCTTAATATTAAGGCTGAATTTAGAACTGTTGGAGATGCTCTTGGGTGAATTTGATACATATGACAAAACAAATATAGGTTGTGCTGCAAATTCTATAACTTCTATATGACTTTAGTAATATTAGCCTATACGTATCAATTAAACTTTTGTTATGAATTATATGCATATCATAAACCATGTTTGTGAAAGATATAACTAGTATGTTTATGAAAATACTAATTCCATTTGTTTATTCTATTTTTTCCGAGTTAATGAATTTGGAAGTCCAAAAGAACACGACAAACCAATACAATAGTTCATTGTTAATGTTATTGATTGTGGTTTTTACTATTGGCTTCGAGTACGTCTTCCATCTTTTTATTACCATTGCTTAAATTTGTGTAGTCTGTATCGTATATAATTAACAAACCTAAAAATGCAAATCATCAAACATAAAAATGAAAAGATAAAGATAAATCAATTTATCTTTTTAGTTTTGTTCAGTATTTTTATTTTCTTAATTTGTAAATCATCAGATTTTGTTGCTGACATAAAAGGCTTTATTTGAATTATATGTTGTTATCATATTGTAACATAAATAATATCTTATTCGAATAAATCTATATTTAAGTAAATTGAGTGAAAATTAGTTTAGTTACTTACTTGTTTCCTCCAAAAATTTTGAATTTTTTTTGACAATTTCTTTTTGTTCTTTAGTAAGATATTTAAGGAGTGGACATTTCTCAACATTCCTAGGCTTCTTCTTCTTTTTTGGTTCTTTTAGGACAATATCTTCAACGACAATAGGATTTTTAGGAGAAGTTCCTTAAGCAAGCACTTTCAGATTGTTAGATTTTAGGCTATCTTGTGTTTGCTTTTCTAGTATGAAATCTTGAGTTTGCATTATATCAAAAGTTGGAAAATTAGCAGAACTGTTTATGTGAATTATACCGATAATTTTTCTTTTTTTCTTACCTTTTCCAGCTTTAGTTTTTTCGTTCAGATTATCTTTTTCCTTCACATTGTGCTCTATAAAAATTTCCAACTTCTGGTGGTTCATTTCAAGAATCTGGATTCTTTTTTTAGCCATTTCTCTTAAATGTCTTTCTTCATTTAATTGTTCTACAACATTTTTCATCTCAGTAGTCAAAAAGTTACTTTTGACTCTAGCTCCATTACGTTATTAGCACATTCTTTGGCAAATTTTTTCAGACTTGTGTCTGGCTAGCGCCCATCTAATTTTCTTTTGTTGTTTTGATCTTCTTCCACCTCAATAGCTTTTATTTTATTGGAAAGAAGTTCTTTCTCTTCTTTTGTTGTAGTTGCAAATTTTTTTAAAATCTAAAAGGAATATATTTAAAGTTAAGCTTGCACTATACTGTCATTTAAGTAATAGACAAGTTACACACAACCGGTTTCGAGGTAATCTAGTTCTGAGGTAAATAGTTAATGAACATAGTTATTTTGTAGAATCAAAGAGTTATTTAATAGAATAGAGGTAGTCCTACTTTCCTAGAACATGAGAAGTTGATCGTTTCTATTTTCTATCATGTCAATTACAAATTTCCTAGTTGTTGTTATTGTTAGCTATTTATAAAAATTCGCACCCTTAACTAACGGGAAAAAGTTTAATACATCAAACTTATAAAGTGGAATTTGACTTCAGTATTTGAGCCTTTAATATAATATTGTTATGCAGTTCACATAGAGGTACGATCCTGTATAAGTACAAACTCAAATGAGCTTACTTTCTATACTCATTTTGCTTTTTATTATTTAGGGCACTAAAATTCCAAGAAATGGCATTCCAAGAAATTAAAAAAAAATGTACAGTTAAAAAAAACTAGAATACTTTGTCATTGTCAACTTCAGTGAGGTCCAAACCATTCAGTTTTGATAAATCCCATTTTCTCATTCTTGGGATTTTGGTTTGCAGATTTTCCTACTCATCAATTATCTATGTTGGTTCACAAAACTACTACTGTAAGAAAATGATAAATATGTTTATATTTTTGTAATAAATATAAATTTGAATATATTTATATTTCGTTAAAGTTACGAAAGCATACCAGTAACACCATAGTACAGCCTGGTGTACTTCAAGGGTCAGCATGATACTTTTAACATTTTTCAAAACATTTTCATATATTACCCATGGCCAAGAGATTGAATTTAAGTTTTTTAAATTTAACAACTTCAGCAAGATACCCCATTGCATATAGCTTTGGTTATTTGAAAAAGGAAAGTTATAACCAGCAATAATAATAACAATTTCACTAAATCTTCATTTCCTTTTTCCTCTTCTAACAGTGTATTCAATCTTTTTGTTACTATTTTTTGGCTGATTATGTCTTCTTCTTGAATATTGGCACTTAAAAAATTGGAGAAACTTTCCATGGCTGAGGCTTTGTTAGAAACTGGTATAAGAAATAAGTCTTCTCCAGTTAATGGAATTCTGAATATTAGACTGACTTCTTCAGGAATTATTTTGAGTAATTTTTTTCCAATTGTGAAAGCATTTTCTTTTACATCAAAAGAAGTAATGATGTCAACTAAATTCGAAGCACTTTTCCTTAAATCTTATCGTGCTATTGAATCTCTAAGAAAAACATTAAAGAAGTTTTTGAATGGTGTTTTTTCTATAAAAGCTGTTGCTTCAGGTGAAAGAATGTTTTTCTCCATTATAATTGACAACACTTATAGATTGCATCCAAATTACATCTATATGTACCTGTGTACTGTTGCCTTTTCTACTTCTTGACTATTTTTTTAACTTTATACTGATCAAAATCATCCTAATCAGTAGTTTCTTCAGCCAGTTGTTGTGAAATCAGTTTATTCTTCATCAGAGTTTTCTAATTAATTATGTCTAGAGTCCTTATTAGTCAAGTCTTCTTTTTCAAAGGCAACAGGTAATTCCTGTGTTGGTCCAGTCTGATTCTACATTTATGAAAATCATAAAATCAAATGTGAGGTAAAAATAACAAGTTCATCAGAAAAATATCATATTGCATAAAATTTGAATAAAAAGATAATATGCTTTATCTTTTTAACTATTTTGTATTTATTTGGGATTAATATATTTTTTAGTATATAAAGTACCTCTTTTTCAAAAAAAAGCAGATAAAGCACCTTTTAGTATATATATAGTACCTTTTTTTCATAAAAATACAAATCTAACAGGGTTTTTTGCAAAGAACAAATGTTTGAATTTTTTTACACCACTTTATATTTGCACAGTTTAAAATTTTCTTGTTGTAGATGACATGAAGACATTAAAACATCTTAACTAGCTCATCAATGAATAATTGTTCTTTCACAAGGTAAATATCAAACATCTTAACTGAACATTATAGTGAATATTATTGAGAATTTTTTTGATAATAAAGGCTATGCTAAGTTAGTTAGAAAGTTAAACTAAATAAGACTATAGGAGAAAATTAATAAGCATTATTTGATGAAATGAAAATTTACAATTAGATGCAAGTGCAGAAAGTTTCAAAGTATAGAAAGGTAATCTGCTTTATCTTTTTTTGTTGTCTAAGTAATGGTCAATTAGAAATTTGAAAACTTAATGAGAACCAAACACAAATATCCAATATTCACAACTAAGGACATGTTTTTAAATAACTAACCATGTTTGTTACATAGTTTAGAACAGTTATCATTTAGAATCAAAAACATTTTTAGTGAGAAGCAATTTTGGCTGTGGTTTCAGTGGGTAGTTGAAATATATGGTTGTAGATAGTTGAAGTTTTGGTGTAGTATGCCAACTTAATCGGTTCTGATAAGATGTAACTGAGGGGAGAAGATTGAAGTGATATTGAAGATGGTGAGTGGATGATGGAATTTATTATTGAAGTAGTTCAGGTGTATTGTTGAGGAGTTTTTGTTCTTATTTCAAGTTGTAGCTTGGATGGGGTGTAAGGATGTCATATTTTAGGTAAAGATTTGAGTTCAAATGTATTGGATGGCAATTGGTACAAAAGTTGTTTGAGCAGTAATAGATTGTACTTTTTGAGGAAATTGAAGGATGGTGAAGTTGTGGTTGTAGAAGGTAAAGAAGAAATATGGTGACAAGTAAGGAGCAATGGGTGACAAAGATCAAAGTTTGTATGGATATTGAAAATAGGAGATAGAAATAGGAATAACAATGATGAATGTAAAACACTAAGTTGAAAATGCAATAGCAACGGTAAAAACACAAAAATGATCAATGTAGCAGCTGATGAACACTATAAAGTGAGTGAATAAAGATATTATTGTGCACATATCAATGAAAACAGTGAATAGAAAATAGTGAACGGATATTGGAAAATTTCATGAAAAAATGCAACACGATAACGATAACAATAACAATAACAAACAATGGATTAAAATAGCAAATGAAAATTGAAAATTATGCTAAAAAAGGCCAAAATATCTTTATAGGAAACATAAGTTTATAGCCATTATAATATCAAAATTCTTATTTATAAAAGATTATATGTTTTATCTTTTTGAGTTGGTTTAAGTTTTATTGAAATTATGCTACTTATAAATAGTACAAAGAGAATGAATAAAGTGTCTAATGTGTAAATAGTAAAGAAAAAGTGAATAGAAAGTAGTAAATAAATTTGTATTTTTTTGGAGAAAAGTATGCAATCTTCTAGAAATAGAGGAGAGAACACATAAATTTTTACCTTTTCTTAATAATTCTTGAAATAGGAGATGCAACATAATAATAAAAAGAAATAGTGAATAAAAGTGGTGAATGGAAGTTGCAAACTAGATCACAGAAAATGCCAAAATATTTGTACAAGAATTTATATAAAAAGATAATTTCGTTTACCTTTTTTATTTGTCATAAACTTTTTTGGAATTTAACTATTTTTTTTATTTAAAATATGGAATCTAGCTTTCAATTTAATATGTATATACAAGTTAAAGAGTAAAACCAACTATTATAGGAAACATAAGTAGGAAAATAGTTACCAATGGAGTTAAAGATAATGATGGTCCCTGGCTATGTTCATCACAAAAAGGACTGGATAGTGGTCTTATGCTTATGCATTGATTTCCTCATTCATTTATATATATGCAAGTAGTTTTTCCAATGAACAACTTTGATTTAGATGACTTTGCTGCATCTTTATGCTGCATAAAAACTGTCATATATAATAAAATGTTAGCAAGAGTAAAGAATAATATTTTTGTACTTAAAAGTTGATTAAGTATGTTTATATCACATAAATCCTTCAAGAAAACTACAAATGACTTAAATTCAGTATTTATTATGTTATACTAGAATTGGTCCGTGCTTCGCACACGGGCCGTTTATATTATTATAAACAGAAAGCAAGGGCATTTTAGGAATTTCAGACGCCGAGTAAATTAATTCAACCAATTTTCTTTATTAGTAGTAAACATGTAGTAGCTAATATAAAAATTTATCTTGGATTTATTATGTATTTTGATGTTTTACATAAAAACATAAATGCTTTTATTTTTTTTATCTAGGGTTTAAATTAGTTGTGCATTTTTTCTAATAACTTTAAATCATGATAAAAACAAAATCATATCTAATAAGTATTAGTAATTATCAAACACATCTAAGGTTTAACATGTAGTCTAAATCTTTTACATTAAAAGATAGATGCGTTTATCTACTTTAACAGCTAAACAATAACTTGTTTAGTTTAACACCTAGGGTTTAGTATCATCTGCCATTGAATATTTAAGTATGCTTAATTAAACAAATGTCGATTATGTTAAATTATAACAAGAACTAAAATACCTTAAATCCATTACAAAAGCTATCATCAGCAAGAATGAATATTTAACTATGATTTATCATCTACTATAATATTTAAATCAAAATAAAATACAGCTTACTTGTTCCGCATTTAAGTTTAAGGTGATTGTAGAGATTGCTCGATGAAAGTATTCTAGTTTAAGCTGAAATTGATGAAGCAGAAATTGATGATGTTGAAGTCGTTGTAATTGAAATGAAGCTCTGATAAATGATTTGTAATCGTTTTAGTAGAAATATTGGGAAGAGAAATCGATCGCTTGTTTTTTAAAACCTAGTTTTTATTTTGGTTTGCAGTTCTGAAAAATCATACAACGCGAAAGAGAAAATGGAACGAAAGAAAGGCATGAAGTAACTGATTGAAGGGCTGACATAACGTGTATAAAATTTTGTGCTACAAAGTAATCATTTTAAAGCTGTGTCCTACAAACTTATTATTTGATGAAAGAAGGTCCTCGTGGTAAAATTCCCTTTTACCCAAATTATATTATGATATAAAAGAAATTTTTTCTAAAAGTCATTATAGTATATTGATGTGTTTGGTTGATAATACTATAATTGTAACAAGATTATAAAATTTGAAATGGTTTATATACCTAAAGGGAATTTCAAAGGTGAAATTTGTGAATGTGATTATAATTAAAATTGATTCAATCAAAAGTTGGAAATTAAATTCCTGGAAAGGATGGAAATGTTTTCTGAAGTGTTGTGAAAATTAAAATGGTGTTACTTTGGAAATATGTTTTGAATAAAAATGGGTTTTAAATGGATTCTGGAAGTTATAAAGGACTAAACTCACTTATGTCGTTGGAAAATAATTCCGATGATGATCGCAACATCATCGATGCTCATTTTCGAGTTACTAAGCGATGAATTACTACCATAGTAATTTGATATGGAGATTTTTATTGGAAAAGCAAATGTTGTTTTAAAAATTCCAAGCGAGTTTATTTGGGATAAAACCAAGTTTGAGTTTAAAATTACAAGAAAATGGTTTGTTAAAACAGAGTTATATATTTATATGTGTGTGTGTGTGTGTGTATCATTCAAAATGATTAGAAATAAAAAGGGTGTTTGAATTCTGAAATTTCCATTTAAATGAGAAGTGAAAAAAAAGAGTAAGTTTTTGAACTAAAACTTAGGAAATGTGAGTCTTAATATAAAATTAAAATTTAACTTATGCAAGTTAAATAAATTAAATTTATAAAAGGAAATTGTGTGGAATCGAATTCAACTTAAGCGAAGTTAAATACAATTGAATTTGATTCGAAATGAGGTTGAACAAAAGTTGAGTTGTAAAATGGTTATATAACTATAGGTTATGATTATGGAATGAGAATAAAACTTAAGTGAGAATTTATGGGACTGTGAATAATAAGTTGTATAACATATAAAAATGGACAAGTGGGAAGGTGGAACCCAATTCAGTAGAAAATGTTTAAATATTTGATTAAAGGAAATGAAAAATCCGATTTGGGATTATAAAATGGAATGGAACTCAAGTCGAGTTAAATTAAATGATTTCCAGAAATGAAACTTAACTTTAGTTAAGTAAGAATGAGACTTGAGTTATAAATGGAATTTTGACGATTTCGAATAATCGAAAAACCCAAATGGATGTTAAAATTTACTAAGCATATGGTAAAATAAAAACTAAGTTTTACAACTTATTGAATGGAGAAATAAAATGGTAAAACCAAAATGAAGGATTAAATGTTTGGAATGAAATCCAAACCTGAATTATAAGATGACTTTGAACTCAAGTAAATTAAATGAAGTGATTTTTGAAATAAAAATCAGATATTGAATTATAAGTTGGAAGTGAACTAATTAGATAAATTAATTAGTTAATTGAATATGGAAATGGAACTTAACTTGGTTAAGTAAAATGGATTGTGGAATATAATTGAAGTTAAACGAGGAGCATGAGTTATAAATGAAAATTCAACTTAAATATAAGCGAATTAAATATATTTTGAAATGTTGTCGAACAAAATAGAAATGGATTGAAATGGTAATGACTTAAGTTATAAATAAATTCAATTTAAGTGTAAATAAATTGAATATAGCTTTGGGAGGTTATTTAAATGAATTCGTGTATGAAATTAAGTTTTGAAGTGGAAATGAATCTATGTGTGTATAAAAGGTTATAACAAACCTTAACATTAATTTTATGAAATGATTCTCAAATAATATAGTGTAAATTAAGATATATTAAGTAAATGGAATTGCGAATTAATCGAAGGTAAATAGATTGAATAATAATCAATTTAAAATGAAATGGAATTTGAATGCAATGCAAATGAACTTAAATTGTATAGTTGAAATGATTAAAAGTAAATGAATTAACTTAAGTTAATATTTTTAGATGGAAGCTTGGCTCAAATAAATTTATGTAATGGTTCATAAATAAATTGGCATGGGTTGGATTGTTGTTGAATATAAAATTGAGCAAACAAGATTTTTGTGAATAAATTGAATGCGAATTAATAGATGTTGATAAATTGATTTAGAATTAATTTAAATAGTTTATAAGCTGAAGTGGTTATTTTATTAATGAATATCACCAAATAGCATGGAAAAATTTGTCGTTGACGTAGATGGAAGTAAATAAAATTTTGTGAATTAATGGAAAGTGAATAAATTGATTTAGAATCAATTTGAAATAGATATGAATATGTTGTGTGTAAATATGAATTGAATGATAATAAATGGTATGTGAATCATTTGGAATTGAATGAAATGGCGTATATATGAATGACTAAATTTTGGAACCTTGTATTTGCACGCACCTTCTAAAATACATGATATACCATGTTGGCATTATAAAATCATGTGTTCAAAGTAGTTAAAGGGATGTAAAGTTATTAAATTTCATAAATTATGAAACTGATGTGTTTATTTGAGTAAGTATAGGTGCATGGAGCTGTTTGGCTAGATTTTGGTTGCGCGTATTGCATATAATGTAAGCTCCCTTGCTTAATAATGCTAATATAAGATAAGCTTATGCATTAAAAGCAAAAATGAAATAAATATTGAAATATATTGTGTTTCCGACTGTGTGTGTCGATGTATATTATTTCTATCATTTTTGTCATATTGCAAAAAGACACTTCGTATAAAGGAGACCCTGCCAAAAAAATTCGAAAATTTAAAGTGTTAGAAAATTTTTGAAAAATTTTTGTTAACAAAAATTTGATTTAAATTATAATTGTAAAAAAGAGTTTTGAGTTATAAATGGAAAACTAATTGTTTGGTTAGAACTAAAGGATAGAGAAAAGTGAAATATCGAGTTACAACTAAGTGGGTTTTAACAAGTGATGGGTTTGGAGCATTTTTTCTATCATAGCAATTTCGGGGACGAAATTCTTTTAAGGAGAGGAGGAAAGTGTGACGCCCCACCTCAATACCCACGCTAGCCAAAAACACTATGGAGTAATGCTGTCAACTAGCGCGGAGAATAAGGCTGTTGAGGAGCGACCATCCATGTAACTTCTTTGTGCGAGCACCGATATGTCACATAGTATAGCATGCATTTCATTTAAGGAGGAAGTCTGACATACCGATACAAACTCAAAGCTATCACACGGTGGCTATAAATAAATCTTCGGAAACAAATATATAAATAAACATAACACAATCAGTCACAGACATCCATATCACAAAGGCGGAAAAAGATATGAATATATAACTAACACATGAAAGTGTACATCAGAGTAGTGGTCATGAAAGGACCACATACACAAAAGAGTAGCAACACGTGCTATACAAAAGAATATATCTATGAGTCTATATCTCAAGTGCAAACGGAAAAAAAACTGCTAATCTAAATGGTCAGCCAAAAGTTAGAGTAGTAAATCCCTGAGGGAGAAGTCAAGCAGAAGCACCTGTAACATCTCGGTCTGACCCGAGTATTATTTATAAGAAAATAATAAACGGATCAGTCTAGCTATAAATATCAGATAACATGATATAAAACAATAGATATGGCAAGAACATATAGTAACCATAAAGACATACTATGATAAGCATGTAAATGAAGATCATCAAGAGATCAAACAATATCAAAAGAATCTTCTAAAAGATCCAAATTCACCTAAAAAAAGGTGATGACACACAAATTCACCAAAACATAAAAGTTGGAAAATCATAACAATGAAAGTCATGAAAATAGGTGAAGCACAAATTCCAGAAGACTACACAAGAAATCCAGAAATCACAATATAGGAGCATGAAAACTCACAAAATGGGAGCATGAAAACTCTCCTACACGTGTAACACAAAGCGAGACGCTATCTCATGGTTGCAAGCCATTAATTTTGGCACACGAATGGCCCGAAGACTGTAGGGCGCTACCCCACATATGTGATGGTGAAACATCACATAAATGCGATGGCGAAACATCACAAGAGCGGGGTCTAGTCTCCCTCGCAGACAAAGAAACATCGCACAGTTGCTAGTCTAAAACACAAAAATGATCATCATGATCATCAAGTAGTGTCAATCTCACCAAGCCAGTAAAAATATGAGTTTAGCTTCATGTCCCATAACCACTTGCTTAACTTAAATTTTACGAACAAGCTGTAGATCTTCACTAGAAGATTGTCACAAAAGGTTTTAAGGAAAAGGTTTGTATATACTAGTAGATTGGAAAACAGTTTAAGGAAAGAGCTTTATAGTAAAATAGAGTTAAAATTGTTCTGATGAAAGAGTTTTGATATTTACTACTAGTATTGAAACCTTCATATTTCTAAAGTTGTTATCCCGCCTTTTTAGCAAGGCCGTCATACCATAAAATCGACCGAGAAGCCCAAGATAGTTTCTCTCGAAGAATGGTCAACTCAGCATCTCAATAAAGCAAGTTCTGTTGAATGTTTTTCAGATAAGATCCCCTACGGAGGGGGGTGGCAACCCTCCACGGTGGGGGTGCGGGGGCAACACCCCCGCTACGGGGTACGACCTGCCCGGTCAGGTCGCGGGGGTCTAGGGGGCAGCGCCCCCGGCGGAGTGTGGGGCAACGCCCCGTCCAAAACTGTACGACCTAGTGAAGACCTAAAGGAGGATAGGATCGAGCGACCTAATGGTTGTGACCTAGGGGTCTAAGAGGTCAAGCGACCTAGTGGTTGCGACCTAGAGGTGTTCGCGAGTTAGCAGAAGCGAGCGACCTAACAGAGGCGAGCGACTTAAGGGACTCGCGACCTAACAAGGTAATAAGGTCGAGCGACCTACGACCTAACGAGGTAAAGGCCTAACGGCCTAGTGAAACACGCGACCTAAAATGTACGCGACCTAATGCGGCCGAGCTAAGGTGTGGTGCGACTCAACCAGGTGAGTGACCTAAGGGAGGCGAGCGACTTAAGGAACTCGCGGGTTAGAAGAGGCGAGCGACCTACGAGTTAAAGGGGTCGAGCGACCTAGAGGTGTTCGCGACCTAGTGGTCGAGCGACTTAAGGGGGTATGCGACCTATCGAGGTTCGCGACCAAATGGAACAAAGGCCGAGCGACCTATGTGGAAAGGCCGAGCAACGAACTAAAGTATAAAGGTCTAACGACCTAGAGGTAACGACCTATAACCGAGCTAGCCAAGACCGGACGACCCAAAGCCAAGCGACCTACGACCTAAGACCTTGCGGCAACGACCTACGACCTATCGAGCCAGAGCCGAGCGACCTAGGGCTGTAGAACGTTTTAAGGCCAGAAACGAGCTATTTGAAGGCCGAGACTTCTCCACGCGAATGACCTAGCATTGGTAGAACGACCTAAGTGCATAATTTTACCAAAAACACTAAAAATTGGAGTTTTTCGCCAATCCAATCCAAACCAAATGCAAATATACATGCAAACGTGATAGGGATTCATTCCCAACAGTCCAAGATAGTTATAGACAAGATTGTGAGATTAAAAATCTCACCTTTTCACCAAAATATGAAGGTAAGGCTTGAAGGTGAATGGAGAAGCAACTACAAGCTTGAATCCAATGCTTTTCCTTGAATTTGGAGTTGAATGATGGAGTTGGAGTTGAAACCTAGGCTTGGAGTTTTAATTTCCCTTTCCACGAACCATTAATGCAAAAGCTTGAATTGGTAGGAATTTAAAAGAAGTTATGAAGAGAAGAGGGAGTTGGGCTTGAGTTATAATGGCTAAACCAACCCAAAATCCAAGGCGGAAAAAGTTAGTGAAATTCCACTAACTCCAAACCTATCAAAGTTTATACTTAAAAAATTGTAAACGGCATTTCGAACTCAACGGAAGTGGTCTCGAGTCCTAATTTGATCATTTGCAAAAAGTAGCTTTTCGGACCAATATCTGATTAATGATAAAATATTTAAATATTACATCGATAAATATGCGGGTTGTTACAAAAAGTAACGACCCAGATTTTTCTGTGATTTGATTTGAATATTTAAATGGTTTTAAATATTGGATTTGGAATATAAATTGATTTTTGAATATAAAGGGATTTTGATCGAAATTATAGAATGAATTTAAATTTCAAATATAACGGTTTATCGTAATACGAAAATAGTGAATAATTGAAATTTGAGCTGAATATGAATTGAAATGATTTCTATTGCTGATATAAATTCTTTTTGAATTATAATTGAGTTAATAAGTTTTTAAAACCAGAATATCAAGTAATTTCGCCAATTTTTGAAATCGTCAATTTAATCGACGCGTTAAAATATCGATCCGAGGCACGGTATAAAAATTCGACGAAACTAGTTCCATTGCATGTATAATAGTGTATTATTATTGGATTTTAAATTTCATAACGTTTGGATTTACCATTTGGTCGTGCGATATGAAAACGCCTAGAAATAATTTTATTGAATTTAATTTAAATAGTCGATTTAAAAAGCTATCTTCCACATACGATCGAATTAGGTTTCGAAACTTGCTCCATTAGGTTCAGAATAGGGGTATAACATTGGAATGTTAGGCGGCATGCCTCAATGAGAGTTTGGGATTTTAAGTCATATTAAACGAGATATTTTATAATTAAATAATATTATAAATCGTTTAAGTCAAATCCTATTATCTGATCAGCCGACCTACCTAGCTCGTATAACCGCCCCTTCAACAACTAAATCGCATTTTCTTCATTCCTTCTGGAGTTCAAATCGAAATCGACGTACTTCAAAAAATACCAATCGAAGTAAAATCGAATCAACTCGATAACAAAAGGGAGAACACTCACGAGCGCGAGCGAATGAATGAGGCGATGCAACTCAGGAGGGCAGCTAGCTTAGAGCTTGATGGCGAGTAGAAGCAGCTTGCGATGGGTTTTGGAGGTATGCGGCGGCTGCAGGTCATGGGCGAACGTGAGGAGCGGCTGCGATGTGAAGGATCTTGTGAGCGATGGTGGGCACGAGTTGATTGCCTAACGCGAAAATTTAGGGTCGGCCGCATCTGCGATAGAGCGCGAAGGACGTCCAATCATCAGAGGCGATCCGGCAAGCAAGAGCGAGGAAGACGTGGTTTTTTTAGGTAATTTAGATTTTTAATTTGATAATATAAATTTATAACAGTAAGTTATTTCTTTTACAAAGTTAGTAACTTATAAAATTCGTAAATTTCTTGTACGAGGTCGGAATTTCATAATAAAAATTGGCTCAATATTTATTGAAGATGGATGGAATTTTAAATTAAGTTGAACGCTGTCCAATTTGATTTAAAATTGAAACAGATTTTAAAATAAAAATCAAGGTGAGTAAATCTCACTCTCTTTGGATAACCGGTTTAATTTATAGTGATTAAAATTTATTATTGGTTAAATGGATGAATTTATATATTTATCAGTTGAATGCTATATTATATATATATATATATATATATATATATATATATATATTAGTAGTTGGATTTATATTCCCGCTTGGAGCGGATCAAACACCATGCGCCCCGCATAATAGCGGATGACCCTATATTGCTGCGATATCCCGCCTCAAAGTGGGATTGGTATTTTACATTATATAACTTCCGCGAATGCAGAAAAATAGGTTGGAGGGATCCAACTAGATTCCTCAAATATATTGCTTGTTTTTCACATATAACGATATATGATGTGATTGGATAATTTGTTTTGGATTGTTGTTTGAATTGATTTATTGAATACTATAGTAGCACTGGCCTTAATTTTTGAATTTTAAATACCATATAATATTATTTTTGAATTTGAAGGAATTAAACAGTGGACTAGGATATAAAAATATTTATATTGGATTTGGATTATTTTAAAGGAAACCGAGTTGGATAAAATAATAATCTAATTTTTAGGTTTTTACGTAACGATTCGAAAAATATTTTTAATAGAGATTTTAAAATAAATTATATAAGAGATTTTTAACCATGGATTTTAAAATGATATTTTTGAAAATTATGGATAAGGAGTTTTAAATCGATATTTAAAATAGATTTGCAAAATAATTGGAAATGATTAAAAAATGGATTTATAAAATGAAAATTTATAAATGAGGTTATTTTTATAAAGAAATAAAACTCAAATAAGTTTATAAATTTGTAAATGATGTTTATAAATAAGGAAAAATGATATAAGTTAATAAATTTGGATACAAATTCAAATTGTGAATTTATATCGAGATATAAGGACAGATTTTGGAAAAAATAGTGAATTCTATTTTTGAAATGTGAGAATGGTTAGGGAATCGAAATGAAATCAATGTGTTATGAATCGAGAGGGATTTATAAATTGAAATTGGTTATTGGAATTTTAAAATATTTCTATCGAGAAGTTAAGTTTTGTTATAAAGGGAAATTTTATTTATTCGACTATGTAAATTTAAGCAGTTAGTAGTGAAATAATTTGAAAAGTAGATTATTCAAATATTTAATATTTATTGAAATGAGTTCACATTTTTATAATAAGCTTCGCAAATCAACTAGTTTATTTTAAAATGAAACAGGAAATGAATTATCAATGTTTATTTAAAATGTTTTAATATTTCAGATAATTACTTAAACACGTTTTGAAATAGATTTTTATTCTTTAAAAATACTTACTATATATAGAGTTTTAAAAGTGATTGAAATTTATTCATAGATACTCTCGAGATCTGTAAGCTGAGTTTTATTTAACATATGAGATTTTATAAGAAGAATTTTATAGTGGAATTCTGGAAAACTTAAGGAAATTTCCGAATCGTTGAAATAAGGGAACTTCGAAAGATGAATTAGAATTCATAAGAAAGAGAAATGGGTAGTTGGAATATAGATAAGTGTAATCGATTTTGGAAATATTAAAGGAAATTAAGTAATGAATTCTGAGGACTTAGATAATCCGTTATAAATGAATTTAGTGATTTACAAGAAAATTATAAAGGATTTTGAGAAATAGGAAATAAATGGAATATTTTCCTAAGTATTGGGAATAGAATGGTTTTAGAGGAAAAATAGACTTATAAATATTTCCTAAGTATTGAACTAGAAGGATTTGAAATATTTTAACTACGCGGTTATTATTATAGAAATATTTTCAAAGTGTTGAATTATAGAAACAATAGGAAGAAAATATTTCTAAGTATTGACATGGTTTGAAATTATCCTATTATGGATATAAGTATTTGAATTTTTTCTCGAATATCTAAATATTGGAGGAGATTTGGATATATACCTTGAATAGATATTTTGGAAAATTTATAAAATCAGGCCTAGTAATTGCTTATATGTGTTATTTGATAGTTAAATAACCGACTATCAAATCTGGCCAAATTCGTTAATTATTTCGAAGAGACCGTAATCAGATTTAATTATTCGATAACCACTTCGATTAGATTTGTGCGTTACGAATTGTGATATCATGAAGATAATGAAGACGGTGATTTTGGAGATTCGGTTTGTTTAGACCCAGAATAACTTGTATGGATGAATGCTATCATTGCATTATTGCCTGGAAGGCAGTGTTAGCATTCCAAGTATGAATGCTATTCTAAAGGTAAAACGTAGCCTTAAGTCTCATCAATCGGGAATGACTAAAACAGGAAAGATGTAGCAGGGCTAAGTGGGTCGCACCCAAGCAGGGTATATTATCACTTTTCTAGATACCCTCAGAATATATTATATTTATGAACAAGGTTGTGCATGGAAAAGAGAGCGCTCGATTAAGGTTGGAACACCCTGGGTGATAACATATTGGGTACTACCCAGGTCAGGGGTAGGCCTATCCTGTGTTGGTAGGGGATCCGAGCGAGATCCTTGGTACATTTTTCTAGAGGTGTACTGTAGCGAGCGGTACCCCATTAGCCCAGTCAATGTATGGAATCCAATATCCACTACGAGCCTTTACGGCTTTGGTTGTCCCCACTATGTTGAAACGTGAGATGCAAGCATTTCGGCTATTTTCTAATTTATTTTCTATAGGCACTATAATAATATCAAATGACTTTGATATAAAATGTTTTGGTTATCGTAAGGTAAAAACCCGTCGTATTTATGTATGTTGTGGTCTTACGAGATACCTTTGTTTTTCAAAAGATTTTGATAACCGTAATAATTCAAATTGAGTGTGTTTTCTCACGCTGGTTTTCTAGACTGACTTAAGTGTTATGTTATTATAATGCTTGGGTCAGACCGAGTATTACAGATTCAGGTTAGGTTGTTATGGAGCTTAGGAGACGAGTTGAAGGAGACTTAGGCGTATTTCACATACTTGATTATATTCCACTGTGTGTAGACTGTATATTCAGTATTTGTGAGGATAAGTTATTATAACTATTGATTGTTTTACTCTGATGATTGTATGTATATTAATAGCCACAGATTCTTTTATATAAAATCTGTTACCATATATATTTTGTTCCGTTGTGATTGTGAGATTCTGTATTGTTGTTTCTATTTTCTTCTATCTCTTTCTTTTTCATCCCTAAAGATTCATATTCCCGTTCAATTTGAGTTGGACTCGTGTGAATTATTGTCGACTCAAAAGATACGGAGATACGGGCCTTTACATAGAGTATATCAAATATTATCTTATATAGAAATTGGTGTGAAATGTTTGATTTCCAAATTTACTTAGCGAAGGAAATATTTCATTCCTTTTCCGTTAACTTATTCAATTAATGATAGAGAAGGAAACATTTTATTTCCTTTCTCTTAAATTATGCAATAATGAGGGATCATAAATTTAGCTAGGGAAGGAAGCTTTCATTTCCTTTTCTTAATTAAATTAAATGATTGATTAATAAAATAATATTAATGACTAATCTAAATATGACATGAATTGTAAATATATTCACACTAAATACCGTGCTAGTGAAACATGTAGGCAGTGTGCATAGTTAGTGTTAATTGATATGTATACATAAAATAAACAAGAACAATTTGAATTGTTATTACATAGGAATTAAAATGGAAACAAATAAGGGATGACAAGTGTGACTGATACAGTTTCTCTTTTAGTAAACTTAATTAATGCAACATATTAGTGACAATCAATATGTATCATAATGTAAGAATGAAAGGTAAACAATGAATTGTATGTATACATTATTGTTTTAATTAAAAAAGAGAAATGATTTCATACAATAACAATATATGTAAGGAATTTTTTTTTATATGAACACATATAAGTAGATCCAAATATGTATATATGGAATTCAATCAAAGCTTTCTATCGTATAAATTAGATAGTTATTACAGCCAAAGTCAAAATTTTGATTTGTTGTTAAAATTCCTTTTATTCATATGTAAATATCTAATGCAATAAAAAGCGCAAGTAATACATGCAACCATACATGTATTAAAATTCAAAACTAGAATTACACTTTGTTATGAAAGATTAAAACATAGATCTACAATTGGAACATTGTATTGATTCTATATAAATTTCACTTTTTAACTTTAAATATAATTCAATCAATCTACATGAAAATGAAAATTTCCAGATTTAAAGAAATGGAATTTAAATTAAATGTTAAAACATAGAACAAAAATAAAACATTGTATTTTAAGATATATGGATTTAGTTTCTATATAACAAAGTAAAGAAAAGCAGCTAATCAATTCGAACAAATAAATATTCAGATTTGAAGAATTACAATTTAAAATTTTGTTTTAAAATATAAACAAATTTTATTTTGATCTATCAAATGAAAACTCAATCATATCATTCAACAAATAATGCAATCTTCATAAATAATTTTTTAATTAAGCAAGACGGTAACACATCATACAAATTATGAAAGTCAAATTAAATTTCCACAAAACATTACAAAATCACTATCTATATACAGAAAATGACGTACCTTGCTATCCAATCCTTAAAAAGCATTGTTGATGTTGCCTTTGATTTGCATCTTGAATGAAGAATGCTTTTAGATCCAACTGAATCACTTTAGGATGTTGCCTAGAAATCACACCTTAAATGATGATATCTCCTCAAATCTTCAAGATCTACATCCTATCCTTGCAAGAGAAGGATGAGCCACTTTTGTTTTAATTCGTTTGATCTTTTTATTTGGAGTTGAAAGATTTTGGAAATTCCTTTTTTTGCTGTCATGAAAAGTTAGGAGGAGAGAAAGAGAAAGAATTAACCGAAAGAAAAATAAATTGTACGTACAGAACGAATTAGAGAATATATTTTATTTGAAAGAATGAAACTTTTCTCATTCTTTCATTAAAACTTCCCTAATTAATTCCCTTGATTGTTTCTCTCTCTCTCCAATCCTTTCTTTACACGTATGTCATCAAATGACATAGAATTTCCACAACTATGTCATCAAATGACATAGAATTTCCACAACTATGTCATCAAATGACATAAAATTTCCATAAATCATGTCATCAAATGACACAAAATTTTCATAAATCATTTCATGCAATTATTTTTAAATTAAATCGATATTGTATATCAATGCGTGCAAATAAAACTTTTATAAATGCAATAAAATAATTACAAAAAACTTCCAAACATTAAATAAATAGTAATTAATATTTTTTAAATATTAATTAATTTAATCAATTTATAATATTTTATAAATTGACGTGTGGTTTTTCTGAGAATTAATCATTATGGATGTGTGACTCATAGGTGTAAATTCAACCAGTGATTAACACCGAACTATTCAAATATTAATGTTTACACGTCACTTAACGGGTGGTATGACATTTTGGCCAAATTTATCGCTTACACGTCTTCTGGTAAATTCCAATTTTACTTATTATAAGCAGTATCTACTAGTGACAATTATTTACATCATTTGTCTTCGTCGAAACTATATCACTTTGAATTTATGGAATTTGGTAATGGTCAAAATTCCAATATCATCCACATTCAACTTTATAGTCCAAATTCAAATTCTTTGGTCCAATAATAACAATTATTATTAACCAAAATGCTTTGGCAAGAGACTTTGACTTTGAGTGGACTTCAGTTGACTGTGATACCAACCTCATATAATTGAGGAGACGAATCCTCTCTTAAATAGTGATTCACTTCCAATGCTTCCACTCGACCCAATTATAGTCGTTCGATGGATGTCGTGCCATGATTTAACTATAATCAAAGTGGAGCTTCCATATTGAAGATGAACATTATTCTCAAATCGAGAGAACTATGTAAATTAGTCACATCGATATTCTCTGGTTGACCTTAATTATATTAACCAACAGAAAACCGTCTAATGAGTCATTCCATAGTTATCTAATAACTATCAGTACGTAACCCCTTTGTACCCCCAACAGTCATGAGTAACATACTGTCCAACATTTGGAGAGCATTACGTACTCTAGTCTCGATGGATACATCAATATCCAGTCTCGATGCATCTTGACTAGGAACATTTAAAATGGCATACTTGTTTTATTGTGATAAATTACTCACGGTTACAATACTTTGTAACTACTATCACAAAAAATACCATTTATGGATTTTATATTAAATATAATTTTAATTAATTTGATTAATTGATATAACCACATTATATCAAGTATATAATAGAAAGAAAACACCTTACTTTTGAACAAGATTGGCCAACGAGTTAGATATATGTAACAAATTACATATTTTCCCCTAGAGCATACCCCTAACTCTTTCGATCTCCAACTTGCACTTGGGGTCAATTGTGGAATATTTTGCCAACTTCTCCAATAGGTTTTCTCATAACCAATTTGGTCAGTCCCTTTGTGAACGGGCATGCAATTATGTTTTAATTATCTACTCTGTCAACCAACTCTCCCCGATGGCAATAAACTGCTTTATCATTGTAACTACCCGGGATTTTGGTAATATTATTTTAATCTGATTTATTAAAATACAACTAATCATTTTAAAAAAAATTATCCCTTACCATTTATATATATATATATATGTATGTATGTATGTATTTTGGAAGAAGTTATGATTTGGAAATTTAAAATAAAGCCTTTCAAAAATATTTAAAATAAAATCCATCTTATTCAATTTAATTAAAAGCTCTACATTATTAATATTTGGTATAAATATATATGGATGTAATATAGATAATAATGTTTAAAATAAAATTAATCTTATCAATATTAAATATAAGTATAAAAATATATTAATATAAATAAAGTGTTTGATGGTTTAAGCTTAAAAATAAAAATAAAAATAATGAGGATTTATGTTAAAAATAAGTGTACAAGTGGTTTATGTGTATGCAAGGCAAAAACAAAATGTCCATGTACCTAAAAAAATAAAAAAAATAAAAAATAGAACAAGTATGTTTGCTGTGAATTATGCAAGGCAAGAAAAAAAAATATCCACAAACAAAATCAATAGCTGTAAACAGGAAAGGGAACATTGCATTTAATACAATCTTCTCAAGCACAAAATAAAGTCATTTAAAATATTTACAAATCATTTCATTTCAGTAAAGAAAATCAGGTTTAGTCAAAGAAAGGAAAAAAAATCCGATCAAATATGAGCTTGTACCAGAAAAGCCTACCTTGTACAAAACCTGTTCTCTATACATGCAATGCTTTTTGTTCTAGTTCGTTCATAACATAGTAAAACCAGAAGAAGAAAAAAATATCACCCTGTACAAACTCAAATACAAACTTAAGCATCATTTCAATTAAATAAAGTAAGCAAAAGGATTTAAAGGAAGATCAAACTGCAGCCTACAAAATAGAATTGCTCTCTGTTCAAACATATTTCAGGTGAGTAAACACATTTTTTAAAAAGAGTTAAGTATAATTAAAATTGTGCAGGTGATTTATGGCAAATGTTGTGCTATATGATTATATATAGATGAGTATCTCTATGTATGTTTATTTATATTTGTTCTGTGCATAAATGTTTGTCATCTCTGTGTTTTTTTTAAAGTATAGAATTCAACCAAGTTAAAAATTTAAACTTTACTTCCCTAATCTCTGATAGGCCTTAATCTTCAAACAAATAAGTTAGTTTAAACATAAATTATGATCTAAATTTCTGTTTTAAGATTGGTAGTGAAGTAGTGACTCTGTAAATTCAGTTTTACAGTGAAAAAGAAATCATATGATAAATTCGAATAGTTTAAATATTAATTCGATTACATAACTTGAACCAACATTCAAAGATAGGATTTTTAAAACTAAAATGGTAATTTTTAGTTGAGTATGCAAGGAGCAGTTCGTAGTTAAATAGAAAATGCTTTTTTAACAAATTTCTGGTGATCGAAAAAATACTGGGTGTTGTAACTTTACGCGAACCTACATTGGCTAACGACGAAGTTGGGATAAATGGTGGCGAGTGTTCAAGTCCGTCGTAGCGACGGCGGGAGGCAAATTTAGTTACTAACCCTAATTTTTTTGAGACTTGAAAAAAATTGGTCGCTGTGGATCCTCTGATGCATCAAGCTGTAAGTGAATTTGGGTAGTGATTGTGTGGAGGCGAGGGGTGTTGTAGCCGGAGTTTCGAGGTCTCCGTTGATCGGCGTGAGTGAGGCGAAGCGATTTGCTGGGTGGAGTTTGTTCTTACATTTCGAATAAAAGGCCAAATTTTGTTATGGAATTTTTGGCATCGTTTTGACCTTTGCAATCGAGTGTAGCGTTAGTTCGTGACTTGCCGGAGGCAGCGAAGTTCGCCAAAGCGACGGCGAGGAACCGTGCACGTGCACGACATCGATTTTGTGTCAGGAGTTTTGGGTTTGTGAGTAACTCGAAGGAGTGTTCAAGTGGAAAGGAGGGGAACTCGGGTTGGGACTCAGGTTCGCATGTGAGAAGCCATCTCTGTTTTTTTAACTTAAACTTATAAAAAAATATAAACAGGGAAAGGAGGGATAACTCGAAGCAGGGTCGAGTTATCATCGGGTCTAACCCGAAGTCAGGGCAACCAAAATTTAAAACCTGTTTTAATAAGTTCTTTTGGAAATGTAAAAATGAAATTGATTTAATCCTTTATAAATTCTTTAAATTAAATGTCTTTCAAAACTTTAATTAAGAAACAATTTGTTTGTTAAATTAAGTATGTTAAATACTTAAAGATATTTTAAAATTAATTATTTTATAACTAAAGTTAAATGTTAATTAAAGGTAAATGTTTTAGTAATGTGATTTAGTATTTGACGAAGAGGATGTTTATCTTAAGTATAATTAAGATTTTGATAATTTATGAAATAAATTAAAGATTTATTAAGTAATTAATTTGTAATTAATAATTGATTTATTAAGTAATTAGTGGTAAACAAATGGGTAATTAAGTTTTAATAATTAAGATTATTAATTAATAATTAAGGAGTAATTAATTAAGTAATTAAGGTTTAATAAATTGATTAAGAAGTAATAAATTAATTGAATGGTATGAAATGGAATAATTAATTAATTAATGGTTTATCAAGCATGATTAAAGATGTTTGCTTATGGATGATTGTATGAGTAGAATATCTGGATTTGTGATATCTATTTGGTGATATTCTGTGATATAATCTGGATATATATGTGATGTTTGAGTATGATTTATCTGTGATAAATGCTACGTGAATTCAAAGTGTTGAATTAAATTGTTTAAACTATTAAACAACTTGGCCTTCAAAATGGCGTTTGGATTTCGATGAGACCGGGATCGGGTGTCAGTTATGATTATCTGAAAACCACATCGATCCAAATTAAATGATAGGTCATGGCATCTCAATTAAAGATCAAGATGGTGTTTAAGAGTGTAAGGGTTATTGTCGTTAACTCTGAGGGTGATTTCAAAATAAATGTAACGAGATAATGCCTTCGGTTTCATTCGAACCCGGAACGAACTTGTATGGATTGAATGCTTTCAGAACACCGTCAGATGGACGATGAGCATTCTAAGAGATATGTTCTCTAAAGGTAATCGCAGCCTCAAGCCTCACCAACCGAGAATGGCTAAAACAGGGGTGGTGCAGCATGGTTAGGTGGGTAGCACCCAAGCAGGACGAGATATATCCCTGTCTAGATGTCCCTTTATTTCAGCTCTGTGGGAAGTTGTTGGCCACAACTGCAGGGTTATCTTGTTCGGAACTGTTCAGTAAGGAATGGTTCCGGCTTGTGTTGTAGAGGGTCGGCAGTGATCCTCCGTACGGTGATCTAGGCCCTGTACTGTGACGGGCGGTACCTCAGTAGCCCTGCCATTGATGGAAACACATTTTCCCTACGAGACCCTATGGTTTTGATTGTATTACCCACTTTTGCGGCTGGTAGCTGGAATTTTATCATGTAACAATTTTGGCTATTTTCTATTTACTTGAAAAACCTAGACACTATTATAATATCACCGGATTTCCTATCAAATGTTTTGGTTAGCGTAAGGTAAAAACTTACCCGTGTTTATGTGCGGTAAGTCTTACGTGATACCTTTATTTTCAAATGATTTTAAAGTTAAACAACTTTAACCCGTTACTCACACCAGACCCATGTCTGACCTGGAGTTTATTTCTGTTTTTCATAAACTCTCGGGTACTCAAATTTTTATGAGTAGCCAAGTGATAGGTTTTGAATTTTTGAGTTTTGGAGGAGCTTGGAGCTTGGAGCAGGAGTCCAGGCGTATATATCTATCTAGTTCCGCTGTATTAGTTGATGTATGTTGTATTTTGGGATGTATGTAATGGCAGCTATATATATATGACTGTCTTGTTTGAATGATGTTGTGTAACTCTGATATATGTAAAACTATGTAATAGTTATGTGATGTATTATATTTTGTTCCATTTCCACTGTGAGATTCTGATGTTGTTATTCTTTCTTTCTATCTTTTCTATTTCTATCTCTTTCATTTCTTATTGATGATACGTCTTTCTGTGGTTAGAAAGACGGGTCGTCACAGTTTGTATCAGAGCATAAGTTGAGATAATACCTAGGCTCTGAAGTAATATCTATCTTGAGAGTGCGCAATTGTATTTTTATATAACTATATACCTTTCTAAATTTGTCGAGATACCTTTCCAGGTTACCAACATGAGTTCAGGAAAGAGAGGCGGAGGTAGGGACAGTACCTCGGCCGATAACGGACGAAGTCAAACTACTAGTGAGGCTGTGGATCCAGTACCGCCTCAGGTTAGTTTTGCTGCTTTATGCAAAGACTTCACCAATCTTGGAGGTAAACCATTTAAAGGGTCGGAGACTATAATTGAGGTTCAAGCCTGGCTACGCTCTTGCGAACGAATCTTTAAGAGTATGAAATTGTCTGATAAGCGGAAAAGGGAAATGGCTTCATGGCAATTGCAGGAAGGCGCTACAGCCTGATGGGATGTAGCGGTAGCAAATATCTCTGAGGACGACATTTCTTGGGAAAGATTTGAAGAGTTATTTAAGGAGAAATTCATGCCAACGGCAGGGAAAACTCGTCTGTACCGGGATTTTCTGAATTTGAAGCAGGGAAGCATGGCTATAGCGGATTATGAGACTAAGTTCAACGAACTTTCTTCCTATGGATCAAGGCTCATTGATACTCCCCTTAAAAAGAACGAAATGTTTGTGCAAGGCTTGAGGCCATAATTTCATGAAAAGATGACGGCGCATTTGAAAGGATCTTTTGTTGAGTTAGTTGATATGGCTCTGAGATATGAGGATTTGACGAATAAGAGACCAATGGCACCGGTAGCAGCATCGGGAGGGTATTTTTCTAATTCGAATTAGAGGAAGTTTAATCCCAATTGAAGGAAGCAGAACAAGAAGAAGACTGGAAGTAACAACGGACCTCCAAAATGCTATATATGTCAACAAGAAGGTCACTTGGTGAATAAGTGTCCCGGGAAAGGATTTCAACAACAGTAGCAACAATCGCATCAAAGTGGACCTGGCTTGGCTTTGGGTCAGAGATCTCTATGCTTCAGTTGCCACCAACCAGGTCATATGATCAAGGATTGCCTGCTACTTCATAAAGCTCAGCAGAATAAGGCATTTGCATTGGAAGGTGCACCATCAACTTCATCTAAAGCCAAGGGAGTATTGGAAGGTACATTACTTTTGGATGGCAAGTATATTAAAGTTTTGTTTGATTCGGGTGCTTCTTTGAGTTTTATTTCTCTGGAATCTGTAGAGAAGTTCTTTCTTACCCCTAGTACTGTAGACTGTCCCATCTTTGTATCTAATCCTATAGGAGGGGTAACCAAATTAGATATGATCTGTAAGGACTTGAGCATTTCCTATATGTCCCATAGTTTTTCTTGTGACCCTTATGTGTTGAATTTTAAGGGGTTTGACCTTATATTGGGGATGGATTGGCTTGATAAGTATAAAGCTGTCCTGAATTATGATGAGAGAATAGTTTCTTTGGAAACCGATCTGAGTAGAATTGCCAGAGTGATATGTGATAATTCTGGAATTCACTTGAGTAGTCTTTTTCATGGAGTTGAGACTTCTTAAGAGAAGGTTGAAGATATCGATGTGGTCCAAGATTTTCCTGATGTATTCGAGGAAGTCAAGTGTTTACCTCCGCATCGAGAGATAGAGTTTTCATTGATTTGGTTCCAGGGGCATTACCAGTGATTCAGCCTAGTAGGAGGATGGCTCCTAGGGAAAGGGAGGAGCTAGTTAAGAAAACTCAGGATCTTTTAGAGAAGGGATTGATTAGGTCCAGTTTTTCTTGTTGGGGTTCTGCTGCGGTGTTTGTCACTAAGTCGGATGGCTCGCTAAGGTTCCGTGTAGATTATCGAGAGTTGAACAAAGTGACCATTCTAAATAAATATCCTCTTCCTCATATTGATGATCTATTTGACCAACTGCATGGAGCTTCTGTCTTTTCTCAACTTGATTTAGCTTCAGGTTTCCATCAGTTAAGGGTAGTTGAGGACAGTATCCCTTTAACTGCATTTAAGGGACCAAATTGTTTCTATGAATGGTTGGTTGTGCCTTTCGGGTTAACCAACGCTCTTGCTTACTTTGTTGATTTGATGAATCGAGTCTTTCGAGATGTATTGAATAGGTTTGTTTTGGTGTTCATCGATGATATCCTGGTCTACTCTAAGTCTGAAGAAGAGCACAAGCAGCATTTGAGAATTGTGTTAGAGACTCTGAGGAGGCATGTCCTGAAGGCGAAGTTCTCTAAATGCCATTTTTGGAAATCGAAAGTCAAATTTTTGGGGCAAATTGTTTCTGGAGAAGGTATCTCTGTAGATCCAGCAAAGGTTGAGACTATTATGGAGTGGAAGCAGTCGCAGACACGGACTGAAGTTCACAGTTTTCTGGGTTTAGCTGGCTACTACAGGAAGTTCATCAAAGATTATTCTAAGATTTCTTCGCATCTGACCAAGCTGACAAGGAAGGGAGCTAAATTCAAATGGACACCCCAGTGTGAAGAAGCTTTCCAGGAGTTGAAGACGAGGCTAACCAGTGCACCTGTGCTAGCTATACCGGATGGAAAAAGCAAATTTGAGGTTCATACAGATGCCTGTATAGTTGGACTAGGAGCGGTTCTGATGCAAAATGGTAGAGTTATTGTGTATGCGAGTCGGCAATTAAAGCAATATGAAAAGAACTACGCTACGCACGATATAGAGTTGCTAGCCATTGTTTTTGCTTTGAAGATCTGGAGACACTATCTTTTGGGAGAAAAGTTCGAGTTATTCACGGATCACAAACCGTTGAAGTTTCTATTCTTTCGAAAGGATCTTAATCTGAGGCAGCAGTGATGGGTCGAGTTTCTGGCATCATATGATTTGGATATTCTGTATACCCCAGGGAAGGAAAATGTTATGGCTGATGCTCTTAGCAGGAATACAGTTCTGTCTCTTTTGGAAGTTGTTCCATCTCTTATAGAAAGGATTTCGAGCAAGCAAGAATCTGATAATAGATTGAAGAGAATTATCAGGAGAGTTAAGACGGGTCAGTGTTCCAGTTTCAAGATTGATGACCAAGGGACACTGAAGATCAACGGAAGGATCTGTGTTCCAAATTTCAAGGAATTGAAGAAGGAGGTCTTATCTGAGAGTCATCGCTCTAAACTGAATATCCACCCAGGAATTTATAAGATGTATAAGGATATGAGAAGAGTTTTCTGGCGGCCGACCATGATGAGGGATGTAGCTGCTTTTGTCAACAGTTGTGCGATCTGCCAGCAAGTCAAAGGAGATCAACAGAAGTCGGCAGGTTTATTGCAGCCTTTGGAAATTCCGATGTGGAAATGGGAGATGATTTCTATGGATTTCATCGACGGTTTGCCTAGAACCAAGAAGGAAAATAATGGAATATGGGTGATTGTGGATTGTTTAACTAAAAGCGCCCATTTTATACCGGTTAAGGCAACTCGTACTGCGGCTTCTCTAGCAGAGATTTTCTTGAGAGAGATAGTCAGATTGCATGGTGTTCCAGTCGGTATAGTAAGTGACGGTGATCCTATCTTTACCAGCAAATTTTGGGAGGCTCTACAATCAGCTATGGGAGCGAGTTTGAGATTGAGTACAGCCTATCATCCTCAGACAGACGGACAGACAGAAAGGATGAACCGAATTCTAGAAGATATGCTGCGAACTTGTGTTTTAGATTTTGGTGGATCGTGGGAAGACCATCTTCATCTAGTAGAATTCTCTTATAATAATAGTTACCAAGAAAGTATTAAGATGGCTCCATATGAAGCTTTATATGGAAGACCGTGTAGATCCCCATCTTGTTGGATAGAGTCGAGAGGTCGTCTTATGCTTGGACCAGATTTGATTCGCAAAGCTTCTGCGAAAGTTGAGCTTATTAAGAAGAGAATGAAAGCTGCTCAGGACCGTCAAAAGAAATATGCAGATAAAAGGCGAAGACAATTGGAATTTGAGATTGGAGATTTAGTCTTTGTTAAAGTTTCTCCGATCAAAGGAGCTATTAGATTTGGAAAGAAGGGAAAACTTTCCCCGAGATATATTGGACCATTCTGGGTGCTGTAAAGGATTGGTGCTGTGGCTTACAAAATTGAATTGCCAGAATGGATGTCTGGAATTCATAATGTATTTCATGTATCCCATCTAAGGAATTTTGTCCATGACCCATCACTGGTTGTAGAACCAGTAGTCCAGGAAGATTTGGAGGTCGAGCCAAACTTGACTGTGGTCAGGAACCCTGTTCAGATTGTTGATCAAGACGAGAAGCAATTCAGGAGCAAAGTAGTGAAGCTTGTTAAAGTGCGGTGGAGTGAGGATCTCAGAGATTGTACCTGGGAAACTCTACATAGCTTTAGGAAAGCCTATCAGGATTTGTGTCCGAATAACTAGTAATGTTTGTTAGGATAGACTGTTTGATTGTTTGCTAATGTATGAATGATATGTATGCTTGGATTTTTGATATAAAAACTTTTGGATTATCTTTTGTTTTAAATTTCGGGGACGAAATTCTTTTAAGGGGGAGGAATGTAACGACCCAGGATTTTGGTAATATTATTTTAATCTGATTTATTAAAATACAACTCATCATTTTAAAAAAAACAAAATAAATAACAAATAAGATTTTTAGCCCTTACCATTTATATATATATATATATGTATATGTATATGTATATGTATGTATGTATGTATTTTGGAAGAAGTTATGATTTGGAAATTTAAAATAAAGCCTTTCAAAAATATTTAAAATAAAATCTATCTTATTCAATTTAATTAATAACTCTACATTATTAACATTTGGTATAAATATATATACGGATGTAATATAGATAATAATGTTTAAAATAAAATTAATCTTATCGATATTAAATATAAGTATAAAAATATATTAATACAAATAAAGTGTTTGATGGTTTAAGCTTAAAAATAGAAACAATAAGGATTTATGTTAAAAACAAGTGTATAAGTGGGTTTATGTGTATGGAAGGCAAAAACAAAATGTCTATGTACATAAAAAAAATAAAAATAAATAAAAAAATAGATCAAGTATGTTTGCTGTGAATTATGCAAGGCAAGAAAAAAATAAATATCTACAAACAAAATCAATAGCTGTAAATAAGAAAGGGAACATTGCTTTTAATACTATCTTCTCAAGAATAAAATAAAGTCATTTCAAATATTTACAAATCATTTCATTTCAGTAAAGAAAATCTGGTTTAGTCAAAGAAAGGAAAAAAAAATCTGACCAAAGATGAGCTTGTACCAGAAAAGCCTACCCTGTACAAAGCCTGTTCTCTATATATGCAATGCTTTTTGTTCTAGTTCATTCATAACATAGAAAAACCAGAATAAAATAAATATCACCCTGTACAAACTCAAATACAAACTTAAACTTCATTTCAATTAAACAAAGTAAGCAAAAGGATTTAAAGGAAGATCAAACTGCAGCCTTCAAAACAGAATTGCTCTCTGTTCAAACATATTTCAGGTGAGTAAACACATTTTTTAAAAAGGTTTAAGTATAATTAAAACTGTGCAGGTGATTTATGGCAAATGTTGTGCTATATGATTATATACAGATGAGTATCTCTATGTATGTTTATTTATATTTGTTCTGTGCATAAATGTTTGTCATCTTTGTGTTTTTTTTAAAAGTACAGAGTTCAACCAAGTTAGAAATTTAAACTTTACTTCCCTAATCTCTGATAGGCCATAATCTTCAAACAAATAAGTTAGTTTAAACATAAATTATGATCTAAATTTTGTTTAAGCTTGGTAGTGAAGTAGTGACTCTGTAAATTCAGTTTTACAGTGAAAAGGAAACCATATGATAAATTCGAATAGTTTAAAATATTAATTTGATTATATAACTTGAATCAACATTCAAAGATAGGATTTTTAAAACTAAAATGGTGATTTTTAGTTGAGTATGCAAGGTGCAGTTTGTAGTTAAACAAAAAATGCTTTTTAAATAATTTCTAGTGATCGAACAAATACGGGGTGTTGTAACTTTACATGAAGCTAGATTGTCTAACGACGAAGTTGGGAAAAATGGTGGCGAGTGTTCCAGTTCGTCGTAGAGACGGCGAGAGGCAAATTTAGTTACTAACCCTAGTTTTTTTTAGACATGAAAAAAATGGTTGCTGTGGATCCTCCGATGCATCAAGATGTAAGTGAATTTGGGTAGTGATTGTGTGGAGGCGAGGGGTGTTGTAGCCGGAGTTTCGAGGTCTCCGTTGATCGGCGTGAGTGAGGCGAAGCGATTTGCTGGGTGGAGTCAGTTCTTACATTTCGAACGAAAGGCCAAATTTTGATCTGGAATTTTTGGCATCGTGTTGACCTTTGCAATCGAGTGTAGCGTTAGTTCGCGACTCGCCGGAGGCAGCGAAGTTCGCCAAAGTGATGGCAACGCGCCGTGCACGTACACGACATCGATTTTGTGTCAGGGAGTTTTGGGTTTGTGAGTAACTCAAAGGAGTGTTCGAGTGGAAAGGAGAGGAACTCGGGTTGGGACTCGGGTTTGCATGTGAGAAGCCATCTCTTTTTTGTTTTTAACTTAAACTTATAAAAAAATATAAATCGGGGTAGGAGGATAACTCGAAGAAGGGTCAAGTTATTATGGGGTCTAACCCGAAGTCAGGGCAACCAAAATTTAAAACCTGTTTTAATAAGTTCTTTTGGAAATCTAAAAATGAAATTGATTTAATCCTTTATAAATTCTTTAAATTAAATGTCTTTCAAAACTTTAATTAAGAAACAGTTTGTTTGTTAAATTAAGTATGTTAAACACTTAAAGATATTTTAAACTTAATTATTTTATAAATAAACTTAAATGTTAATTAAAGGTAAATGTTTTAGTAATGTGATTTAGTGTTTAATAAAGAGGATGTTTATCTTAAGTATAACTAAGATTTTGATAATTTATGAAATAAATTAAAGATTTATTAAGTAATTAATTTGTAATTAATAATTGATTAATTAAGTAATTAGTGATAAATAAATGGGTAATTAAGTTTTAATAATTAGGATTATTAATTAATAATTAAGGAGTAATTAATTAAGTAATTAAGGTTTAATAAATTGATTAAGAAGTAATAAATTAATTAAATGGTATGAAATGGATTAATTAATTAATTAATGGTTTATCAAGCAGGACTAAATATGTTTGCTTATGGATGATTGTATGAGTAGAATATCTGGATTTGTGATATCTATTTGGTGATATTCTGTGATATATTCTGGATATATATGTGATGTCTGAGTATGATTTATCTGTGATAAATGCTACGTGAATTCAAAGTGTTGAATTACATTGTTTAAACTATTAAACAACTTGGCCTTTAAAATGGCATTTGGATTTCGATGAGACCGAGATCGGGTGTCAGTTATGATTATCCGAAAACCACATCGATCCAAATTAAACGATAGGTCATGACATCTCAAGTGAAGATCGAGATGGTATTTCAGAGTGCAAAGGTTATTGTCGTTAACTCTGAGGGTGATTTCAAAATAAGTGTAACGAGATAATGCCTTCGGTTTCGTTCGAACCCGGAATGAACTTGTATGGATTGAATGCTTTCAGAACATTGTCAGGTGGACGATGAGCATTCTAAGAGATATGTTCTCTAAAGGTAATCGCAGCCTCAAGCCCCATCAACCGGGAATGGCTAAAACAGGGGAGGTGCAGCAAGGTTAGGTGGGTAGCACCCAAGCAAGACGAGATATATCCATGTCTAGATGTCCCTTTATTTCGGCTGTGTGGGCAGCTGTTAGCCACAACTGTGGGGTTATCTTGTTCGGAATTGTTTGGTAAGGAATGGTTCCGGCCTTGTGTTGTAGGGGGTCGGGAGTGATCCTCGGTATGGTGATCTAGGCCCCGTACTGTGATGGGCGGTACCCCAGTAGCCCTGCAATTGATGGAAACCCATTTTCCCTACGAGACCCTACGGTTTTGATTGTATTACCCACTTTTGTGGCTAGTAGCTGGAATTTAATCATGTAACAATTTCTTCTATTTTCTATTTACTTGAAAACCCTAGACACTATTATAATATCATCGGATTTCCTATCAAATGTTTTGGTTAGCGTAAGATAAAAACTTACCCGTGTTTATGTGTGGGAAGTCTTACGTGATACGTTTATTTTCAAATCATTTTCAAATTTAAACAACTTTAACCCGTTTTTACTCACACCAGACCCTTGTCTGACCCGGAGTTTATTTCTGTTTTTCATAAACTCTTGGGTACTTAAATTTTTATGAGTAGCCAAGTGATAGGTTTTGAAATGTTGAGTTCTGGAGGAGCTTGGGGAAGGAGTCCAGGCATATCTATCTATCTATCTAGTTCAGCTGTGTTAGTTGATGTATGTTGTATTTTTGGGATGTATGTAATGGCAGATATATATATATATATATATATATATATATATGACTGTCTTGTTTGAATGATGTTGTGTAACTCTGATATATGTAAAACTATGTAAGAGTTATGTGATGTATTATATTTTGTTCCGTTTCCGCTGTGAGATTCTGATGTTGTTATTCTTTCTTTCTATCTTTTCTATTTCTATCTCTTTCTTTTCTTATTGAAGATACGTATTTCTGTGGTTAGAAAGACGGGTTGTCACAGTCATATGGAATAATTCGGAGTATGTCTCTCGATATCTAATGAGCTTTAAGATTTATTACGAACCATATCGCGACATTGTTATCATATAACAATATTATGAGATTCTCAACATTTTCTATCGGTTCGGTTATAAATTTGTGCACTTATGATTTTATTTACATATTTATATTACGGCGATATTCAAGACGAGATACATAGTCTTTTTTCATTGAATAAGCCACAGTGTTTTATCTGGAACATTTTCAACTTAAAGATTCTTAACTTGAATTTATTATTGACACGTTATACTCAATATCACTTATGAAATTCAAGTCCGAACACTCTTTCATACGACGTTTTTGTTTCTGTAAATAATTCTCTAGTATTTTATGAATATATGAGAACACTTTAAACAACCATTAAGTGTTATTAATTTGGATTTGACATTTGCTTCATGTATAAAATACATAAACAGACCATGATATCGTAGACAACATAATATGTATGATAATTCCTATTGCCAATGCAAAGAAATCAATCTTACATGATCCATATTAAACATTTTAATAAGATGTCATTGCATATCATTCAGGACATTCCCGACATCTTTTATACTTACTATAAAAGTCATCGTTTATTAATCCAATGTTGAGTATTAAAACAACTAAAGCTGATTTTAACACAAGTACATGGTTAAAGTCGACAACGTGTTGTGTACTTATAGTTTAGAAATATCAATGTACCTTTTAACATTCTTTCTTATGTACACACGCTTCCTCTTCACTTAGACTGAGAATCAAACTATTTGATATTTCTATCAAAATACTTATTCAATCTTGATGCAAATAGAATGATAATTTCATATCATTTCTTGGATCATATCCAAAGACTCACAAACTCAATATCGCTCCCATTGACTTCGAGACTTTTTTGGTTAATATGTGTAAACAACTTATTCTAAATCATTATTTAGAATTTTCTGTTTCAATACATGTGTACCAAAACCCTAAGTCTTATCAAGTGATAATTTTGCGAGTAAATCTGAATTAACTCGAGCATGTTGAATACTGAATCTACTATACTAATAATTGAAATTTGTGATATTATTCTTATCAACATTGCTCATTTAATTCCAACTGCATTAGTCTTTCTCATAATGACAAAATCTCAACCAATGGATTACATCCCTTCGGTTACGACCACCAAAATCTATATTTTGATAGCGAACTTGGAATTCTTTCGGATTTGCACATCATATCATATAGAGCCAATACACTTAATGCTTTAGAGTTTCAGGAACAAAATGGCCTTTTGGTGGATCAGTACTAATCTGTAACGACCCATAATTTTCGATAATTTAAATTAGTTAATTTCATAAGATTTTGGTAATTTAATATTGAAAGAAATAAAAATTGGTAATTTAATAATGAAATAATAACTAAATGAAACGTAACAATGTCAATTCAAGTTAAGCATTAACAATTTGAATGAAATTCCAATTAATTGAAGTGATTTAGATGTTGTACTTGGTTATAAATTGAATATAAGAAAACAAATGTAAATATTGAATCAGTTAATAAAATAATAAATAATTAATGATAATTGAATAAAATTAGTGTTATGTGAAAAATTGTAACATTTGTTGTGAATTATAAACCTAAATGTGAATAAAAGTCAAAGGGTGACAATTATTGTAGGTTACTTATTTATTTAGGCTATTAGATTAAACTGGAATTTAATTGCAATAAATCTAATTAAATATAATGTTAACATAAATTAAGGTAATAATTGGAAATAATGTTAATTTTATCCATAATATGACAATTGGTTGGATAAAAAGAATGGAAATCAAGATTTATCAATTTATTGGGATTTAAATTATAATAATTGGATTTATTGAAATTAAATGAAATTAAATATTTAATTATTACGTTAATGGAAATTAAGAAGAAATTTGAGAATATTAATGTAATAAATCATGAACCAATGTTAATTTCATCCATTTGATAATAATGGATTGAATAATAGGATGAAAGTTCAATTAAATGGAATTATTGGAAATTAAATTTATAATTACTGAATTTATTGAAATTGAAATTAAATATTGGAATTGGGGAAATATTCAATAATAAATTGATATGGAAATTGTTTTAAAGGATTATAAATTACTATGTAATCTAAAATGATAGAAATTGTAAATAGTTAAATTTGAATTGAAAAGGTGATTTAATTAATTTAATATTAACTTATTTAATTAAAGTGAAAACAGTCATTTTGGCAATTGTCTCGGAATTCAACGATACCATTTCCATTGGATCCGTAACGGTGAATTCTTGTAGGATTTCAAGTTTCGTAGCGGTCAGACTTGTCGTTTGATCGTACAGACTCGAAACGCCTAGAAATCAATTTAATTGAAATCAATTGAAATCAATTTGATATAAGCATATTTTAGTATAACTTCTTCATACAAAGGAATTAGGACTTGAAACATGTTCCATTGAGTTTAAAATTATCGAAAGCATCTATTTTGATATATGAGATGACCTATTTTCGTTCTGGAGATAGAACGGGCTTTTCAGATCGTTTATCGTTCAACTTGTCAGTCAATGTGGTCCATTCATTCTATCTTTCTGGTCTGCCTATAAATAGTTCATCATAAACCCTAGAAGTCTTTCTATTTATTATTTTTGTACGTACTATTCTCTATGGCTTCACCGTTCTAATGGCAGAAACAAACTCCAATTCCAAAATCATCAAATTTAATTTCAAAACCAAATCCAAAATTCAAACTCCTCAAACTATATCATATTATATACCGACTCGAAGCTCATGACGAGCGCAACGTAAATCTTAAATTCGTTTTTCAATTCAAATCATGGTTTCACGAATTGGCCAAAACATTCACGGTCGTCCATAGGCCATAGCTTCGTTGGATGGTAGATCATCATCTGGCCGACGATCGGAGGGTGCTGCTTTGGGGAGGCCGTCGAGGCGAGCAGCTCTATACGGCTACCTTAGGTTAGAGGTCATTGGGTTGGCCATGGTGGCTTTGTTAACGTAGTAGTAGGGTGATCACCAGAGGAAGAAGGGGTGGTCACGCGAGGCTAGGGAGAAGTCGGTCGTGGATGAGGAAACTTGTGGCGAGTCTTGATCATAGTTACAGGCCGTGTTCGTGGCTTCGAGGAAGCGATTGGTCATATTTTGTGCGATCGAGATCGATGCAGCCTAGGGTTTCATCATTGACGTGGCTTGGGTGAGTTGGTCTTTATTTTATATAAAATTCGAACCCAAACGTAATAATATACGTAACTTTTTCTTACGAGGTCGGATTCATGCACGATTTGTTCCGCTGCGATCGTATCAAAATTCCAGACATATTGACGCTGGTTTGGACGAATTCTGAAAATGTTTGAATTTTTATCTTAAATTGGATTTCTAATCGATTTAGAATCAAATGTAAGTGTTTTAACTCACTCACAACTTCTAAAATTTCTTATGTTAGTTAAATTAAATTTATGATATGATTAGGAATTGATTTGTGGCTATTTGATATATTTAAATTGCTATTCCTGTTAATTTGAATTTATTTTGAATTAAATTTTCATTTTATTTATTTTTGAATGTAAATTGCCAGTAAATTTCCTGTATATAATAATATGTTAATCGTTGATATTTATTGGTTGAATTGGAAGATGATTGTGATGGATGTTTCAATTTATTATATGATGATTGCATGCTACATTTGATTTATGAAATGCTATCACTCTGCAAGTTCCCTTAGTTATTATTTGGAAAATCCCTATAGGTTGAAATGATATATACCCGAACGATCTATAGATTAAGAAAAATCGTTATGGGTTGAAATGATAGACTCGAATGATTATATGAATTTTAGTATTAATTCGAATTGCGGTTTAAAATGGTATATAACCGTAAGATTTTAAATTGCTGATTGAAATGATAAATATCCGTATCACTTGACCCTAGGGTAGAGAATTATATATGGATACCGGATTGGTTAAATTTAAAAGATTTTAAATCCTTAATTTTCTTGAATTTAATCGAATGATATTTTGAAATATAAGTTGATTTATATAAATTGAATTCTTATCGAAAATTCGAGTTTTATGTTAAAATTGGAATTGTCTTAAAGGAATTAAAATTGAAATTTCAAAGTTGAATATGAAATATAAATGCAATTTATTTGAATTGAGTTATTTGAATCTTTTGAAATAAAATTTTGGAATGTATTGTAATTGGAATATTTAAATAGATATTTCACACATAGATTGAAATTGATATAGAATTTAATAGTTTATTTAAAATTTGAATTGAAAGATTTGAAATTGGGTTTTGTGATTTGGAAAATTGAAATGGTTCAGATGTGTTGAAATAAAATAAATAGTTTAAATTGATATAAATCCCAAATACATATTTTGATATAAACTGTTTAAATTATATTATTTTAAGATTTCTAATTATTAAGATTTTCAAATTATTAAACTATTTTAACCTATATTAACTATATTAAATCATTTTAACCTATTTTAAACCATTTATAAAATCAATTAACCCATTTTAAATTATTTTAAATCTAATTAATCTATTTTAAAGCTATTTATCTATTTTAATTATCTTTAATCTATTTTAAATCTATTTAACTATCTTAAATCAATTTAACAGTATCTTCAATCTTCAATTAAACTATTTAGAGCATTTTAACCATTTATAACTATTTAAACTATTTATAACTATCTAAACAATCTTTCAAAATTCCAATTCAAATAAAGTAGATGCGTTTATATGTTAAATCCTCGATTTTTAAAGTGAATATAATTAAATGATATTATAACCTAAATTGGGACTTTTGATTTAAATATAAAGTTTTGAAATGAGAGTTTTAAACTATTTAGAAATTATGATTTTGGAGGTGAATATAATTTCGAAAGTGATATGGTTTGAATTGAATATGAGATTTTGATTTCAATTATGAATTGATTTTTGGAAATTTAAAAGAACCATCCGGTGTGAAATAAGCATTTGATTGTTAAAGAGACAGGGATCGGATATTGTCATACTCTCTGCCAATACCGAAAACCACATTAACAACTGTGTGCGTGGTGGAGATTCCAGAAATGAAGTAGGATGATTTGGCGAATGATTTCTGTATAAGGTATGACAAGACCCTAACTCCCGTGAGTCAGCTTAGATGTGACTAAAAAAGGAGCTATAGTTGGGCCAAATGAGGTTATTCCTCCGACTGGACATGCTTCTTTGATGCCATATTATGACATTTGTGATAGTTTGGTGGCCATCCCTTGATTTTGATTCGGGAGTGTGTTTCGAGGTGGGCGGTAGTAGCACTATGCGTTACCACCAGCCCGGTTCCACAATTGGTAAATCTACCCTGGCATTGCCTCGAGTGTCGTGTTCACATGCCCTAGAGCACCTTCTATGAGTTTGTTTTGTACCGCACCTCTGTGATGTCCTTGGAGTAAACCAGCGGTTTGGTGGAGCGTACGGCATTGTATAGACTACGAGAATATATAGAATATGTTAAATGGGATATGGGTAATGCCTTAACGCTGTTTTAATACTTTAACTTAACTGTAGGCACTATTATAATATCGTATTGTACTACATAGTAGATAGTTTAAAGGATCCTTAGGAGATGTGAATCCCGAGCATCTCTTAAGTTACTACACTCACGTTAAACACTGGATAAGAGAGTCAAACTCCGTAAACATCTCCGACGTCGTTGCACTCATATTTACCGTTAATTTAACTCATATAAGATCTTTTATTTCTGACTCGAGTGTTTTGTCTTTTCAATTCGCTTGGGTCAGCCAGAGCATTTTAGGATTTGAAGACCTTATTTCTGAAGGGAGAAGACTTGTACTATTATTATTTATTATATCCCACTACATCATGTTGTTCTGCTGCATTTATTTAGTTATACCTTTTTATGTAACTCTAATATTTATGTTGTAAAGAATAATCAAATGTATTTATAAAACAGCTTCATGGACTTTTATTTGATTATTATATTTGGTCATTCCGCTGTTGTAACAACCCAAAATTTTTGACAGCATATTTAATGAATATTTAATCTAATTTAAATTAAATATAAGTTTGTCAATGTTTAAATTGATGAGATCTTGGATATTTAACAGTTATATATATATTTTATAAAAATAAAGTTTTGATTTGAAAATTTTAAAATAGAATGCTTCGAAAACCATTTAAAACAAAATCTGTCTTTTACACTAAAATCAAAGATTTTATATGGTTGATATTTAATCTAGTATACCTATAAAATGAAATTGAAATAATAATGTTTAAAATAGACAAACATAGAAATATTAAACATAAGCATGGAAGTATAAGACAATATGGATATGAACATACAAGACTAGTATAAAACATAATTATAAATTATAGAATATAACTAAAAAGATAAATGTACAAATGTAAGTAATATAACTAAACAATGCTATGAATCAAAGGCTTGTAAAATCTGAAATAAAAATGGAATACAAGTATTTTAGTCAAACAATAATCTTTAAAATTCAATTGTACAACACAAAATCTTTAATAAAGATTTTAAGAAAGATCATATGAACAAGTATACAAATTTCATGTAAAATATATTTATGCATAATCTGTACACACAAATGTACAACAACCAAAAAGATCTTGTTCAGAAAAGTAAAACAAACATAAAACTTATATGTTGCTGAAGCTTACATGCATAAGAAAAATAAGTTTTACTTCAAATATAATAAAACAAAAAAAAATCTATGTCTTACAAGTATGCTGGCCGAAATAATAATAAATATCTTTGTACAAATTGCAACTATCAGTAAACATTAAATACTTGTTATCATAATTAAGAGCATGAACATTAATTAGAACATCTTGTTTAAGTATAGTACATGCAGCCGAAATCTCTGTGTCATTTCTTACTGCAGAATATTACTTAGCCAATAAGAAGAAAGAATGGCAATGCAAACAAATAAACTGTCCAGTTATCACCTGTATTGTTCAAAGCATATATATATATATATATATCCACCTATATACTTTGCTCGTTTATAAAAACTAAACTGAAATAAACTTAAAGCAAACCTGAGAAAAACATTTATTTGCTTTGCAAACATATATTAACTCAAAGCAGGAAAACAAAAGAAGGTTTCAGGGAAGTTTCAACTGCAGTTTCTTCAACACATCACTTCTGTTCAAATTGTTTTGGTGAGTAAACTTACCTATTTTAAATCTAAATTGGTATCTTTAGTTTATAAATGGTAAGTGCTTGATATTTGTTTGAATAACTGGCCTTGGGTATTTCCTGTTGTTTTGGGGTAGTACAGGTAGCTGTTCTTCAAAACTTTTGAAATCTGAACAAAGTAAAGCCAATAAATTTACAATACTTATTCATATAACTGTTTGAACTTTGGTATTATGCTAATTCAAGTTTGTTTATCTTAAACAAAGGCCTGCAAACATGTTTTAAAGTTTAAACAACATGTTATAAATACTGTATTTCAAATTACAGGTAAAAAGAAAATCAAGAATAAAAATTCGAGTGTTTAAATTTGTAAATTTAGTAACATATTTAGGTTCCATGCACATAATTATGATTTGTAACATAAAAACTATGATTTTTAAACAAGGGTTTTAAGAGCAGTTTAAAATAGAACTAAAATGTGATTTTTTTTCAATTCTGGATGTTTGGGTAAATTTTAATTATTGTAAATTGGTATGAAGCAAGCTAGTAATCTGTTTAACATAAGAAAAATGCTAAAAAAAATTATTCAATGAAGGGATTTTGAGTTTGAATCAAAAGTAGGGTTTTAGTGCCTAATTTTTTCATGCTCTGTAAAAATTGTGTTTCGGCATCATCATGAAATCGAGTTGGTCGCGATTTTAGATGGAGTTAGAGGGGGGTGTGATCGAGGTTCTGGTGAAGTTTCATTACCTTCGGTGATGGATGGTGGCCGCATGAAGGATTTGACAGTGGGTGTTTGTTGTCATGTTCGAGCATCAGGTCTTTTTTTTGTTTTCAACTTGAAATTGAAATCTGGGTTTCGATTTCGTATGGGTGGAAGTTTTGTGATGTGTGGGGGCTGCCGCGAGTCGCCAGAGGCCAAGCGCACCACCGTGCACGTGCATGGTGGCGTGAGCGTGTCAGTGAGGGCGTGAGTGGTTTCGTATCGAGTGATACTCGAATGGGTTCTCGGGATAAAGGGTGGGTTGGCTCGAGTTAGGACCGCGTCTGCGTGAATGGCTACTGCAATTCGATTTTTACTGATATAAAAAAAAAGAGGAAGAAGGAAGAAAGGAATCAGGCAAAAGAAGAAAGAGAGAGTGAGAGAGAGAGAGAGGGACGCAAGGGAGTCACGAAGATAACTCGAGACTGTCTCGAGTAAGGTAGGGGTGTGTCTCGGGTACCTTTCTCTTTGAACGTGCATAATTTTGTTTTGTATTTTTATAACTAAGTAATTAAGCAATTAGTAGTTTAGGTTAATATTTGTTTAAAAGTTTAATAATGGTAAGTGATGTAAAGATGGTTTGACTAATATAAAGTAATTAGAATGTTAATTAATTTATATTTGAAATTTAATTGATAACTTTAAATTGATTTTGTAATTAGAAATAAATCATATGTTAAAACAATTTAAAGCTTAAAAATGTTAGCTAATTATTTAAAAGTTAATTCATAAACGATAATTAACGTAAGTGATTAATTGAAGATTATAGTAATAAAATTGATAATAGATGATTAGTTTAAATAATTTGTGACAAATTGAATAACTAGTTAATCTTTAATAAGTAAGTTAATAATTAACAAGAATCAATCAATTAATTAATTGAGTAATTAAGTAACAGTTAATGAATAAAAGTTAATTAATTAAATAATTAATTAAAGATTAGATGATTAATAAATTAATTATTAATGATAACTATGTAGTTAATTGATCATTAATAAGTTAATTAATCAGTAGTTAATTAAACAGAATAAAATAGTTTATTCTTGAGCAGTAAATTAAGTTAAGTAAAACCAAACTGCTTGGTATGCATAGATAATTCTGTTTGATTGACTTTGGTATCTGTTGATGATTTGTCTGTAATATGTTGTGATATATTATGGATATCTGTGATAACTGTGTATGATCTACCTATTATATCTGTTATGTGAATCTTTAATATTTAATTGAACTGTTAAGTTAAATAGACAACTTGGCCCTAAAAATGGCGTTTGGATTTCGATGAGACCGGGATCGGAAGAATCAATTTTGATTCTCCGAAAACCACATCGATCCAAATTAAACGATAGGTCGTGACTTATCAAATGGAGATCGAGATGGTGTTTCAGAATGCAAGGGTTATCGTCGTTAACTCTGAGGGTGATTCCAAAATGAGTGTAACGAGATAATGCCTTCGGTTTCGTTCGAACCCGGAACGAACTTGTATGGATTGAATGCTTTCAACACATCATCAGGCGGACGATGAGCATTCTAAGAATATGTTCAATAAAGGTAATCGTAGCCTCAAGCCTCATCAACCGGGAATGGCTAAAACAGGGGAGATGCAGCAAGGTTAGGTGGGTCATGCCCAAGCAGGACAGGATATTCCCCTGTCTAGATGTCCTTTTTTATTTCGGCTGTATGAGCAGTTGTTGGCCACAACTGTGGGGTTATCTTGTTCGGGACTGTTCAGTAAGGAATGGTTCCGGCCTTGTGTTGTAGGGGGTCGGGAGTGATCCTAGGTACGGTGATCTATACCCCGTACTGTGACGGGCGGTACCCCAGTAGCCCTGCCATTGTTGGAAATCCATTTTCCCTACGAGACCCTACGGTTTTGATTTGTATTACCCACTTTCGTGGCTAGTAGCTGGAATTTAATAGATGTAACAATTTCGGCTATTTTCTATTTACTTGGAAACCCTAGACACTATTATAATATCACTGAATTTCCTATAAAATGTTTTGGTTAGCGTAAGGTAAAAACTTACCCGTATTTATTTGTGGGGAGTCTTACGTGATACCTTTATTTTCAAATGATTTTCAAAGTTAAGCAACTTTAACCTGTTTACTCATACCAGACCCATGTCTGACCCGGAGTTTATATTTTGTTTTTCATAAACTCTTGGGCACTCAAATTTTTATGAGTAGCCAAGTGATAGGTATTGGAAGTGTTGATTTTCTGGAGGAGCTATTTTGGAAGAAGACTAGACGTATGTATCTATATATATGTAGTCCGCTGTGTAGTTAGTGTATGCTGTATTTTGGATGTATGTATGGACATATATGTATATGACAGTCCTGTTATGTGATATTGTATGACTCTGATATATGTATAACTATGTAATAGATATGTGATGTATTATATTTTGTTCCATTCCGCTGTGAGATTCTAATGTTGTTGTTCTTTCTTTCTATTCTTTTCTATTTCTATCCCTTTCTTTCTTAATGATGAAACGTCTTTCTGGGTTGAGAAAGGCGGGTCGTCACAGCTGTGAGATTCTGTATTTGTTTTTAATTCTTCATCTTTTTCTTATTTACCTCAATAATAATTTGCTCCTTTGTATGGTTTGAACCGATGCGTGTGTTTGCATAAAACGTCCAAAAAGGTAGGTGATTACATAATCCATCATTCATGCCCAAAACTTTTATTTTCCTTCAACCTAACTTCAAGATCTGTTGAATTTGACTTTTAAGACAATTTGGACTTTTTGATGGATCGGTACCAATCAATGGACTTAGCTAAATTTCCCTCATTTCTCCCTTAGCACTTTGTAGTTAATCGCCTTCGAATCCAAAGTGTATTCTTTCATCATTCATAGTCCAATTCCATCAAAATATGACATGGGTAAAGTGTTGAATAACACTTTCCCTCAAAATATGCTTTTGTAAACATAAAGCTTGCTTTGAATCGAGTTAGGTAACCAAATTCAAATCTTCAAGGATGCTTCCATTACTCGATATGTTTACTTAGAACGTCTAACCTTAGAGAGTTAGTTATATGCCATAGCAACAATTATGTAATGTGTTACATTAACTGACTATATGTGCAATCTTCTATGGGAAAAAAATATATTATTATTTTGCACGGACAAGCTGGTTTTATATTAGCCATACCATTTAACAAATGAAATACGTATATGAGGCTAAGATACCTCGGCAACTAATAGAACGACAAAAATAAAGACAACATAGGAGTTAGGCCGACATGCCTAAGCTACTAAAGAAAAGCAACTAATCCTCCTGCACGGAGGAGGAATCGTCCTTAGCACAAGACAAGTCATAGCAATGATATTGACATACTTACTATACATAAGTGCAATCCTGGGATCATAAACAATGGACTCCACATTGAAAATAAAAGCTCTATCTCAAGATTCATCCTCTAAAATCTCACAATTGTGCTCTCCTTATTTACCAATAACTAAAAGAGAAAGATTGTCATCGAAAATGTGGTAAAAAGAGAGATCTATACTCACCTTCCTATGAAAAAACAAACTTATAGTATATGTCAAACATTAGGCAGTAGCGAAACTGAGTAATTTCATGAACCTAGACTTTCTCAGAAGAATTCCAAGCGACATTTTCAGATATTGAGATAGTGCTAGCAATTGGCAAGACATGATCCGAATCAGGAGAATACGCACATTTAGGAACCCAAACATGCTTCACAACCTTGGGGAGCATGGTCTTCTAAGGAGGCTTCATTTTAAATGCTTGCATTATACAAAATGATGTCCAAAAACTTTACAGTTTGAGCATATCGATGGTTTCCGCTTATATCCAACGCCAACCATAGCAATATCTCCAAGCGCTAGTTCAACCGGAAGAATAGATGGTAATAACCTATCAGGCTTGACCTCAATCAGGACCCTTGCATAACCCAATCTGTTGTTTTTGATTGTAGATTCATCAAAGCATACTAAATCACCAATTAAATTTGATAACTAATTGACACCAATTCCAGATTGAAAAATAAATGGTATATTTGGGAAAGGTACCCAAACCAATATAGAAAGAACCTATTCATGAGCAGCATCGATGGAGGGAGACCACTTGGTTATAGTAAAAGGATTTTTCATAATAATGACAGGATCAACTTCAAGAATCTAAAGCCTATCCTTAGGGGAAGTGAAGTCAAAGTAGAACAAAGAATTATCATATCTCATAGTAATCTTACCCTTCAAGTTCCAATATTGCTTAAGGTGAGTTTTAACAACTGAGAATAGAGGACTATCGTCTAGGAAGAAGCCAACTAATTGCTAATGCTAAAATAAGGTGCCTACCTCAACCACCTCAGGACGAGGTATATTTGCACCATTCACAACTTGTAGTTCAAAGAGTCTTAGAGAGAACACACCTGAGTTACGCGGGCTGGAGGAGAATAATGAAAGCCACAACTTAGGCAGAGCATCAATGGGACGAATAAGTTCAACAAGTAAGTGACAAAACACATCAAACCATCCCTTTACAGGAGATGACAAAAGAATAGCTGGAACAACATCAATTATAGTATCCACGATTAGAGGAGCAGTTTCCCTAGCTAAAAGGAAACCGAGATTAGATTCAATAATTGGAGATTGATCATTCACATTGAAAATAGACTCATGCCTAGCCGGAGATAGGTTATCATTATCAAAGCTACATTCATTCTCAAATTACTAACAACAATAGATTCGTCAATATGAGAGCTTTGCATGTTAACTATGACAAAGGATATATTCAACATAATTTCAGGTCATGGAGGAGTATTAGCAGAATTTACTAAAGGGCTTGGGCCAGCATCGTCATCAGAAGCATCGAACTTAGCACGCAATGCCATGACAGACGTGGAGCCAAAAGAAGCTGCAAAAATTCGACCGGATCTGGTGGTGTTTTTTGTTCGACCGACATGACATAGCAATGCTTCGACTTTCAGTTTTTAGCTATTATGAGATGAGCGAGGGCGAGAGAAAGAAGAGGAGGTAAAGACGACAGTCATGATGAAGAGCAGGAGGAGGGAAGACAAACAAGCGAAGGATGTTACAGCTAGAGACAGTGGCAGCCAATTTTCAATTTACGGAAGGATAGTTTCGAACACGATGTGTATTGTTCTTAGGTATATGTGCAATTTTGTTCTTAAAAAAACTATGTTTTATTTGGTTTTATCTTCTACTGCATATATATAGTGTTATATTGTGATACAAAATAATTAATAATTAATTAAACATATACAAATATAAGATTCTTAAATAAAATGTTTTGTAGTTGCAAATGATTTGCAATTGTGAGTTTTACATCATAATTAAAGTAATATTTTGTTTTAAATATTACCAATTAAGATATTTCAAGAAAATGTTAGCGATATATTCATTGGGATTAGAATATATAACGCTCTCCAAATATTAGATAATAGGTGATGTGGGGCACCAAAAGGTTACATACTTGCAGTTATGAGATAATTATAGAATGACTCGACAGAGAGTTTCCTATTGGTTAATCGTAACTAGGTCAAACATGGCTGATAGGGAGGCAGCCATTGTTATTATTAGAGGAGAGAAAATTAGATCAAGAAATTCTTAAAAATATAAAGGCGGATTGAATTTTTATGTTTTATTTTAACCTATTAATGTTGTCCGTTGGGATAGAATTTTAATGTTTTATTTTATTATATTTATGTTTTTTGTTGGGCAAATGTGAGTAAGCCTTTTAATAGATAGAAACAAGTAAGGATAGTATGAGCATTTCATCCTTTATCCAAATTTATATTCCAATATCTAATTGTTGTATTATATCAATTTTAAATCCATCCAGTTACCACACCGATATTTCAAAAAAAAAGTATTAATTCCTTTTGTTTGACATATAATTACTCTAAAAATAATGCTAGCAAAAATATAAAGAATAAAATTATTAATAAAAATAGCTTTGATTCGCAGAAATCAAATATATATATAAGTCATAGATGTCATATATATATATATATATATATATATATAATGGAAATTGTTACCTTAATAAAACCACAACTATATGTAACCTGAATAAAGATATATATAATAGAAACAAGCATCTTATCCTTTATTTTTATATTGAGTTAGCAACCCAAATCGATAGAAAAATCAATTAATAAATGGAAAATAGTAAGTAATAGAAGAAAGCAGAAAAAAGATACAATAGTTTTATTATGATTTGGCAAATTGCTGATCTATGTCCACTTTGTCGATTTCATTGATTCGTCTATACTAGATCTACCAATTTTATCTGAATTATTCAAAGCTCTGTCTCGAGGTAAAAAAGACAGAGTTTCCCTTAGCAAAAGATTAGAAATCCCTTTCTTGTTGGAGATGAAGGCCTATTTTGAGGTGAATTAGGCTATTTTGGGCCTACAAATTCATCAGATCTTGTTTGAAATCATTAGTCAATCTGATCTAGTATACCAGAAAAGAGATCAGGTCAAATTTGGATCAAATCTCAATGCTCAATGGCTCGGTACTAGCCATAGTCACAGTCTGAAATTCTATACTTGTCTTAAAATGTCTTACTCTTTAATGCTTTAGAATTTCAGGGCGAAAATGGACTTTTTGGTGGATTGGCACCAATCCATCACCGATGCCCAAAAGTTCTATTTTTCTTCAAATTGGCTTAAGGATCCATTGCACTTGGCTTTTAGGGCAATTTGGACTTTTCGTGATCGGTACTGATCCATCCATGGATCGTTATCAATTTATGAAATTGGCTAAATTTCCCTCATTCTCCCTTAGCTTTTTGTAGTCGATCGTCTTCAAGTCCAAAGTCTGTTCCTTCACTATTTCATAGTCCAATTCCATCTAAATGTGGCCTACGTAAAATGTTAGATAACACTTGCCCTTGAAGTATGCTTCGTGAACACAAAACATGGTTTGAATCAAGTCAGGCGACCAAATTGAGATATGCAAAGATGCTTCCATTACTCAATACATTTCGTAAAACATCTTATCTGGGGGAGTTAGTTATATGTCATAGGGAACATTATGTAATGTGTTATGTAAACTGACCATATGTATAATCTTAAAGTAGGTTTTATTTGGTTTTATCTTCTATTGTGTATACAGTGTTATATTATGATACAAAATAATTAATAATTAACTAAACATATATGAATAGAAATTATTAAATAAAATGATATATGATTGTAACTGAAATGGTTTGCAATTTCAAGTTTTTACTTATAATTGAAGCAACGTTTTGTTTTAAATATTCCTAGCCAAGATGTTTCAAGAAAATGATATCAACACATCCATTGAGACCATAGTAAGTAACTCTCTCCAAATATTGGACGGTGTATTACTTATGGTTGTTGTGAGCACTAAGGGGTCATGTACTTGCAGTCATAGGATAGATATAAAATGACTTGACTAAGATTTTCCTATTGGTTAATCACAAATAGACCAAATATGGAACCTCAATGTGACGGTATGCACAATTCTTTCGACTTGTGTAACGACCCGTAAATTTTCAGTAATTATAATGGTTAATTTAATAAGATTTTTGAAGTTTAATACTGATGAAAATAAATTTTTTAATGGAAATAATAACTTGGATAAGATTGGTAAGTTAATTGTTAATAACTTGGATGTAATTCCAGTAAGTGAAACAGTGTAAATGTTAATTATGTTCTTGTTGTAATGAAAAATGTTACCAAGATGAAATGATTAAATTGATTTAAAATCTTAATTAATATGTGCATTAATTTATAATGGGATATAAAAGTTAAATTAATAATTTAAAATGTTAACTTACTAATAAAATAATGTATAATGAATGGAAATGGAATTAATTAGTGTATGAACTAATGGTAGCACTTGTTGTAAGCTAATAAGTAAATTAAAACGTAACAGTGCTAATTTAGGTTAATAATTAATATGTTGAATGAAATGTCCATTAATGAATTTATTAAATTTGTAAAGTTATAATAATTGATGGTAATTTGTTGGGAAGAAAAGATAACTAAATGTACTTTAATGATAATTAATATAATAACGGAAAGGGTGGGTGTAAATAAAAAAGGAAACGACAAATTTATTTATAAGATAGTAATTGGTGTAATAGAAAGCTAAACAAATTTATTGGGAATAATAAATGAAATTGGAAGTAGATTAATGGAATAGCGTTAATGCAAACTAATTTAGCGCAATCACTATTAATTGAAACCTATTGCAATAAATGTAATCAAATATTACGTTGGTGTGGATTTAAGGTAATATTTGGTAATAATGGATTGTTAATGGCTTATGAATGAATTGAAAATTAAAATGAAAGGTAGCGATAATAATATAAGTTGACTATAAATAAGTGGAATGAAATCCCAATAAAGGAAGTAATGCAAATGTATATTTAGCAAAAATTTCAATACTAGTGGAAAAAATTTAGTTAAACACACAATAAAGAAAGGTAGTTGAGTATATTTAAGTAATGTAATGTAAAACTAGCATTTACTACGTTATTTGAAATCAGTGGATGGGGTATAAGGATTGCAATCAAATAAAAACAATTTATTTGAATAAACATTCAATGATTGGAGTAATTATAATCAATTGAAATTAAATATATAAATATTACGTAAATATTAAGTTAGATGAAATTGACGATATTTATGTAATAAAGTATGAATCCAATGTTAAGTTTATTTATAAAATGACAGTTGGTTGAATAAAAAGGAGTGCAAAATAAAGTTTTGTCAATATGGGAATTTAATGTATGATAATTGGATTAATTGCAATTAAAGGTAATTAAATAGTACGTTAATTGGAATTAAGTTAAAATGGGAGAATATTAAGAACCAAGATTTAAAAGGAATGTTAGCTATATTCTTATTGTAATAAGACTCGAATAATAAGGATTAAGAATTTAATAAATGAATTTTGGATTTTTATTTTATAATTTCTAAATTTAATGAAATTGAAATTAAATATTGAAATTGAGGTTAATGTTGGAATGGATGAATTAATCAACTCAAAATTGACATTTTAATTTGTTTAAATCATTGTAAATGATTGAGAAATATAAAAGTGATAAAATTTGTCAATTATATAATTGAAAGTTAAAAGTTGGGTTTAATTAATTAATTATTAATTTATTTAATTAACTGGAAAATAGCCATTTTGGCCACTGACTCGGATTTCGACAAATCGAGTTTCATCGGATCCGTAACGGTGAATTATTGCAGGATTTCAAGTTTCGTAGCGATCGGACTTGTCGTTTGATCGTACGGACTCGAAACGCCTTGAAACCAAAGAAATTGAAATCAATTGAAATCAATTTGAAAAATATTGATTTGAGCATAACTTCTTCATACGATGGAATTTGGACTTGAAACTTGTTCCATCGCTTTTAAAATATTTAAAAACATCTATTTCGATATACGGGTTGACCAAATTTCATTCCGGAGTCAGAACGGGCTTTTTTGGGTCACTTTGTCGTTAGCGCGTATATTCAATCGTGTCCTTCTATTCTATTTCAATCCTACCTATAAATACCCTGTTATAAACCCTAGCCTACCTCTATTACGCATTTGTCTGGGCGTACAATTTCTATCACCTCCTCATTTCAATGGCAGACAAACACCTAATTCTAATTGCAATTCAAAATCAAAGTGAAATTTCAAACTCCTCAAAAAAATTCAGAAAAATTATATATCGAAGCTCTCGACGAGCGCATCTCAGATCCATGATTCGTTTTTCGGTTTGGTTCATCGTCTGATCAGTAAAAATCGAAGAAGTCTCGCTCGACGACGAACCTCGTCTGATCGGGAAATCACTTCTGGGTATTGTAGAGAGCATTGAGGGGATTGCATCGGCATCGTTTGTTTGACGTTTCAACGGCTAGATCGTGCTAGATAATTCAACCTAGGGTTTACTTTTGGTGGCGGTCGGTGGCATTTTGGGCGTTCGAGCCTGATGGGGTGGGGTCGACCTGGTAGGCGTAGCTCGTGGTGATAGCTCGGTGGTGGTAGGCTGGTCAACGGCAACCGGAAGTGGATGGTTTTTGTCGTCAAAGTGGCCGAGACGTGCGTTCGTTGATTTCTGTGTCTCGTGCATACGGCCTGGAGAGAGAGTTGAAGCGACGACGTGGCAAACTTTGGTATTAGCCTGTTTTTTTATTTCAATTTTTGTTTTTTCATCTCGTTTTAATGAAATATCTTTGACATACGAACTCTGTTTCACGCGTGATTTTTTTTGTTAGGATCGTAATAAAATTCTAGACATTTTGACGCTGGTTTGGACGGATTTGGAGACTGTTCAATTTTTGGGTTTAAATTGTATTTAAATCCAATTTAAGTTCAAAAGGTGAGTGTTTTAACCCACTCGCAACTTCTAAAATTTCTTATGTTTGTTAAATTAAATTTTGTTGTGATTGTGCATTTATTTATGACTTTTTGTATATTTTTAATCATCATTTCAGTTATTGCATTTACTTAAATTAAATCGTTATTTAATTTATTATGGAATATAACTACAGGTTAAATACTTGTTATATATATATATATATATATATTATCAGTTATCTATTGGTATTGATTGATTGTTTTGGATGATGATTGTGATGGATGTGTGATCTGTTGATGGATGAATGGATGTTGTATTATATATATTATTTTAAACTGCAAGTTGTTATACATTTTATTTCATTCAGGATTGCGGTTTGAAATGATATAAAATCGCATTTTTGTTTTAAATTATGGATTGAAATGATAAATGTCCGTATCACTTGACCATAAGGTAGAAAATTTTATACAGACGCCGCGGTCTATATATATAAAAATATTTTGAAATGATTTCTATGGTTTTGTAAATAAATATAACGGGTTATATAGATATTGATTTTAGATGTTATATAAATGCTATTTTATTATTGATTTTAGCTATGTGTAAATTTGTTTTGAATGATACAATAAGCTAAAAAAAAAAGTTTGATTTCTTTTATATAATATGGTTAAGTATCTATTTAAATTCCATTGTATATAGAGTTTATAATGACTCAAATAAAATTAAGGTTGGAGGATAAATGTGAATTTGATTCGAATTAAAGTATTTAAGAATTATTTTCGAAAAAATTTTATTTGAAATGTAAATAAATTGAGATTTAAAAGGTATGATTTTATAACTTGATTTTTGTTTAGAGGATTTAAATGAATATCAAATTGGTTTAAATGAATATTATCAAGTTAATTAAATTGAAAGAATATCCAGTTATTTGAAGTCTAAAGGTTTTACTAAAATGATATTTGATTTATTAAGTAAACATTTCAAATCTAAATAATAGTAGTTGAAATTGATATATATGAAATTGTCAAAAAATAAGTGATGAAATGGTGGAAAAATTAAAGCTTTGAAATATATGGAAATTTTATTGGTTTATTTGGGGATTTAAATCTATGTTTGGAATTGATTTGTGAAGGTGAAGAAGCTATTTTATTATATAAAGTAATTTAATATTCAAACCATTTAAGTGGTGTAGTATGATTCAAAGTTATGAAATTCAAAGTTTTATGTTTTGAAAGGCTATATTTCAAGTTTTGGGTTCAAAATATTATAACTTTGAAAATGTTATGGTTTTAGAAAGGATATATTTGAAAATGATATCATATTGATTTGGGTTTTAAAAGATGAAATGATATCGTAATTATATGGTTTTGAAATGAATATTATATCCTGGTTTTGAAGTATAAATTATTTTGAAATGACCGCGGTGTTATAATAACGGTTGGTTGTTGAAGAGACCGGGATCGAAAGTTGTCATACTCTCTACTAACTCTGAAAACCACTTTAACAACCGTGTATGCGGTGGAGATTCCAGAATGAAGTAGGATGGTGGCGATGTTCTATTAAGGAATATAAGTTGACCCGACTCCCATGAGTTGGCATAAGGTGGCTAAAACAGGAGCGATTCTCGGGTCAAGGAGGTAGCCCCTCTTATCGGGCACATCCCTTCGATATTATGCTCTGACTTTTAGATTGATTCGCTGGGCACTTTTGATTTTTGATTTGGGGGTGTGGCTCGAGGTGGGCGGTAGCTACGGCTATGCGTTACCACCAGCCCGGATAGCAATTGGTATATCTACCCTAGCATTGCCTAGTTGTGCCATGTCACCTACCCTAGCGCGCCTTGTACGAGTTTCTATTTGTGTCGTACCTATGGAGTATCCTCTGGTAGCCTCCCGATCAGGAGGTATTACGATACTGTATAGACTATTGGCATTATTTGTGTTAAGAGGAATATTGGGTCACTCCTTAACGCAATTTAAAAGTAAGTTTTTTTTACTATTAGACACTATTATAATAGCGAAATATTACTACATAGTAAATAGTTTAAAGGATCCTTAGGAGATGTGAATCCCGAGCATCTTTTAATTTACTGCACTCATATTTATTTCTGTTGATTTAACTCACATAAGATATTTTAGTTCTGACTCGAGTGTTTTGTCCTTTCAATTCGCTCGGTTCAGTCCGAGCATTTCAAGTATCGAAGACTTTATTTCTGGAGGACGAAGACGAAGATTTCATTGTTATTATTACTATACATATTATATAGTTCCACTACACATTGTATTCCGCTGCATGGATTATTATTCACTAGTATGTGCAACTCTGATATGTATTGTATAAATATAATCAAACGTTTATAAAATAGCTTCATGAACTGTATAATTGATTATTATATTTTATCATTCCGCTGCAAGATTCTATTTTTTTTTATTCTTTCCCTGCTTTCTTATTTACCCAATAACAATCCACCATTCTGTATGGTTTAAGTCTGACGTGTATGGTTTATCGTCGATTTAAAGCGTACAAAAAGGAGGGACGTTACATCTGGTATCAGAGCTTTGGTTTAGCGATAAACCTTAGCTTTGTGGGGTCTGACTCTTTTTAATAGGGTAGTAATACCCTATGATGACTCGCTGAGTGTGTATATATATGAGAGAGCGTATTTGTTAGTGTTATAAAAGGTTTTAATATTGTGTTAATTTGTTCCGTTTTGTATTTATAAATTCTGGTTGATGCATGGGACACTATGATATCAATAGGGATTTCTAAACACCAACAGGACAGATCGACATAATATTTGTTTTTAATATAGGTGAATGAAATAATTTTGCCTATTATATTTTCTATATATAAAATAAAAAGTTTTATGATGATATATATTTGGTTGCAAAAATATTGGTTGTTAGGTAATGAAATGTATAAATAATAGTTGAAATAAGATTGGAAATAAAGTAAATGAAAATTGGAAATTTTAGAACTTAAGTTCCGGGGTTTTGAAATTTTTTCGAATGATTTTTGGAATATAGTAATAATATTATTAGAAGTATTTTCTGATATAAATATTTCAATATAATTTGAAAGAATTGTTTTAAAAAGGAATTTTGAAAAGAAAATTTTGTGTACTACCCTCTTTGTCGCTGGAAAATAATTTCGGTGATGAGTGCACGCATCATCGACATTCATTTTCGAGTTTCGAAGTGGGAAGGCCACTGTGGTAGTTACTTCAGATCTCTTTTGATAAACAAATATAAATTTTAATTTTTTTTTAAATATAATTGGATCTATAAATACGTTTGTATATTATTTTAAAACTATTTGAAATTTGACCCTGTATTTAGTTCTTAAGTTTCCTTTAATTAATAGTTTCTATTATTGTAGAAAATGGAATGTAACTAATTAATAATTGAAACCTCTAAAGGAAATAGAGATTTAATGCTAAGTTATAAATTTAATAAAAAGAAAATTTAAATTTGTAACATATAAAACAAAGGATATTATTATTGAACATTTAAGTAATTAAAAGAATTAAGAAAAACTTGTATAGCTTTCAGTTACAGTCTTAAAGCATATATATATATATAACTTGCCAAATATTAAAAGTTAAAATGTTAAAGATTTGTAATAGAAAAATGTATAAGTAAACTTATGTAATGAAAGTGTTCAATAAATTGATTTATTAATAAGAATTGATGTCTAGTTGTTATGGACTTAAGTATAATTGAAATGCTACTAATGTAATAGAAAAGAAAGGTAAGTATATAAATAAATAATAACAAACTTAAGTAATAGGTTGAAGTTACCTCTGAATAAAATAAGAATAAAAGATGAATACTAAAAAGAAAAGGTGACTATAAACTTAAGTTAATAAATTTACCTACTAAGAAATTTGATTGAATATGAATTGGTAGGTAATGAACAGAAGTAGATAAAAATAAATAATGAATGAAAAGGAAATCGAACAACAAATGGATGAAGTGGAATTGATAAAAAATAAAACTTGATTTATTGTTGAAATTATTATTGTTTTGGTTTATGGTTGTTTGGGAAAGGATACTTTAAAATTGTTTGGATGTATGAATAATGTATTTAGCTCCATCAGAGACTGTTGAGTAAATGGTGCATTTAGTAGTTTATTTTTCATTCTGTACAAATTGAAGTTTTGAACCTGAACAACTATTTGTTTTGTTTGATATGAATGAATGGTTGATTTGTGTTGATTGTTTGTTGTTATTTGAAACAACTTTAAATATTTCATTTTATATAATTGTTAACTCTTTTGGATTATATAAGGGAAATATGGGTTATGGAAGCAATTGCTACTGCATTTGGTTTCATAATAATAAGCGTAAATTGCCCGATAAATAGGTACGTTTTCGGATTACGGTTTATAGTGTTATTATATTGTTTTCCCGTGTTGAAATATTTATTATTATGGAAATTATATGTTGTATATTATTATATTTGATATTATATTTTCTCCCGAGCCTCTCCGTACAAAGGAGACTCTGCCGAAATTTTTCCATAAATTTTGGACTTAGAAAATATTTTGAAAATGTTTTATAAACTTTATTAATTTGAGTATAAAATGATCTAATGGTTATAAATTGGTATATTTTATTTAAATTAATAAATTTTGTAAAAATTATTTGTTTATAAATTTAATGTTTTAAGTAAAATATATTGATTTCCTAATTCTTCTTTTCCCTTCTTTTTCCTTTTCGGGGATGAAAAGTTTTGAGTGGGGGAGAGTGTACGACACGTAAATTTTCAGTAATTATAATGGTTAATTTAATAAGATTTTTGAAATTTAATACTGAAGAAAATAATTTTTTTAATGGAAATAATAACTTGGATAAGATTGGTAAGTTAATTGTTAATAACTTCGATGTAATTCCAATAAGTGAAACAGTGTAAATGTTAATTATGTTCTTGTTGTAATGAAAAATGTTAGCAAGATGAAATGATTAAATTGATTTAAAATCTTAATTAATATGTGCATTAATTTATAATGGGATATAAAAGTTAAAATAATAATTTAAAATGTTAACTTACTAATAAAATAATGTATAATGAATGGAAATGGAATTAATTAGTGTATGAACTAATGGTAGCACTTGTAGTAAGCTAATAAGTAAATTAAAACGTAACAGTGCTAATTTAGGTTAATAATTAATAGGTTGAATGAAATGTCCATTAATGAATTCATTAAATTTGTAAAGTTATAATAATTGATGGTAATTGGTTGGGAAGAAAAGATAACTAAATGTACTTTAATGATAATTAATATAATAACGGAAAGGGTGGGTGTAAATAAAAAAGGAAACGAAAAATTTATTTATAAGATAGTAATTGGTGTAATAGAAAGCTAAATAAATTTATTAGGAATATTAAATGAAATTGGATGTAGATTAATGGAATAGCTTTAATGCAAACTAATTTAGCACAATCACTATTAATTGAAACCTATTGCAATAAATGGAATCAAATATTACGTTAGGGTGGATTTAAGGTAATATTTGGTAATAATGGATTGTTAATGGCTTATGAATGAATTGAAAATTAAAATGAAAGGTAGTGATAATAATATAAGTTGTCTATAAATAAGTGGAATGAAATCCCAATAAAGGAAGTAATGCAAATGTATATTTAGTAAAAATTTCAATACTAGTGGAAAATTTAGTTAAACACACAATAAAGAAAGGAAGTTGAGTATATTTAAGTAATGTAATGTAAAACCAGCATTTACTACGTTATTTGAAATCAGTGGATGGGGTATAAGGATTGTAATCAAATAAAAACAATTTATTTGAATAAACATTCAATGATCGGAGTAATTGCAATCAATTGAAATTAAATATATAAAAATTACGTTAATATTAAGTTAGATGAAATTGAAGATATTTATGTAATAAAGTATGAATCCAATGTTAAGTTTATTTATAAAATGACAGTTGGTTGAATAAAAAGGAGTGCAAAATACAGTTTTGTCAATACGGGAATTTAATGTATGATAATTGGATTAATTGCAATTAAAGGTAATTAAATAGTACGTTAATTGGAATTAAGTTAAAATGGGAGAATATTAAGAACCAAGATTTAAAAGGAATGTTAGCTATATTCTTATTGTAATAAGACTCGAATAATAAGGATTAAGAATTTAATGAATGAATTTCGGAGTTTTATTTTATAATTTCTAAATTTAATGAAATTGAAATTAAATATTGAAATTGAGGTTAACATTGGAATGGATGAATTAATCAACTCAAAATTGACATTTTAATTTTTTTAAATCATTGTAAATGATTGAGAAGTATAAAAGTGATAAAATTTGTCAATTATATAATTGAAAGTTAAAAGTTGGGTTTAATTAATCAATTATTAATTTATTTAATTAACTGGAAAATAGCCATTTTGGCCACTGACTCGGATTTCGACAAATCGAGTTTCATCGGATCCGTAACGGTGAATTATTGTAGGATTTCAAGTTTCCTAGCGATCGGACTTGTCGTTTGATCGTACGAGCTCGAAACGCCTTGAAATCAATGAAATCGAAATCAATTTGAAAAATATTGATTTGAGCATAGCTTCTTCATACGATGGAATTTGGACTTGAAACTTGTTCCATCGTGTTTAGAATATGTAAAAACATTTATTTCGATATACGGGTTGACCCAATTTCATTCCGGAGTCAGAACGGGCTTTTTTGGGCCACTTTGTCGTTAGCGCGTATATTCAATCGTGTCCTTCTATTCTATTTCATCCCTACCTATAAATACCCTCTTGTAAACGCTAGCCTACCTCTATTTCGCATTTGTCTGCGCATACAATTTCTTTCACCTTCTCATTTCAATGGCAGACAAACACCTAATTCCAACTGCGTTTCAAAATCAAAGTGAAATTTCAAACTCCTCAAAAAATTCAAAAAAATTATATACCGAAGCTCTCGACGAGTGCATCTCAGATCCATGATTCGTTTTTCGGTTTGGTTCATCGTTTGATGGGTAAAAATCGAAGAAGTCTCGGCCGTTGATCGCTCGATGACGAACCTCGTATGATCGGGAAATTACTTCTGGGTATTATAGAGAGCACTGAGGGGATTGCATCGACATCATTTGTTTGACGTTTCAACGGCTAGATCGTGCTAGATAATTTGACCTCGGGTTTACTTTTGGTGGCGCCGGTGGCGTTTGGGGCGTTCGAGCCTGATGGGGTGGGGTCGCCTGGTAGGCGTAGCTCGTGGTGATAACTCGATGGTGGTAGGCTGGTCAACGGCGACCGGATTGGATGGTTTTCATAGTCAAAATGGCCGAGACGTGCGTTCGTTGATTACTGTGTCTCATGAATACGGCCTGGAGAGAGAGTTGAAGCGACGTGGCAAACTTTGGTATTAGCCTGTTTGTTTTTTATTTCAATTTTTGATTTTTTATCTCGTTTTAATGAAATAACTTTGACATACGAACTCCGTTTCACGCGCGATTTTTTTCTTAGGATCATAATAAAATTCTGGACATTTTGGCGCTGGTTTGGACGGATTTGGAGACTGTTCAATTTTAGGGTTTAAAGTGGATTTGAATCCAATTTAAATTAAAAGGGTGAGTATTTTAACCCACTCACAACTTCTAAAATTTCTTATGTTGGTTAAATTAAATTTTGTTGTGATTATGCATTTATTTATGACTTTTCGTATATTTTTAATCATCATTTCAGTTATTGCATTTACTTAAACTAAATTGTTATTTAATTTATTATGGAATATAACTGCCGGTTAAATCCCTGTTATATATATATATATATATATATATATATATATATATATATATATATATTATCAGTTATCTATTGGTATTGATTGATTGTTTTGGATGATGATTGTGATGGATGTGTGATCTGTTGATGGATGAATGGATGTTGTATTATATATATTATTTTAAACTGCAAGTTGTTATACATTTTATTTCATTCGGGATTGCGGTTTGAAATGATATAAAATCGCATTTTTGTTTTAAATTACGGATTGAAATGATAAATGTCCGTATCACTTGACCATAGGGTAGAAAATTTTATACAGACACCGCGGTCTATATATATAAAAATATTTTGAAATGATTTCTATGGTTTTGTAAATAAATATAATGGGTTATATAGATATTGATTTTAGATGTTATATAAATGCTATTTTATTATTGATGTTAGCTATGTGTAAATTTGTTTTGAATGATACAATAAGCTAAAAATAATAATGTTTTATTTCTTTTATATAATATGGTTAAGTATCTATTTAAATTCCATTGTATATAGAGTTTATAATGACTCAAATAAAATTAAGGTTGGAGGATAAATGTGAATTTGATTCGAATTAAAGTATTTAAGAAGTATCCTCGAAAAAATTTGATTTGAAATGTAAATAAATTGAGATTTAAAAGGTATGATTTTATAACTTGATTTTTGTTTAGAGGATTTAAATGAATATCAAATTGGTTTAAATGAATATTATCAAGTTAATTAAATTGAAAGAATATCCAGTTATTTGAAGTCTAAAGGTTTTACTAAAATGATATTTGATTTATTAAGTAAACATTTCAAATCTAAATAATAGTAGTTGAAATTGATATATATGAAATTGTCAAAGAATAAGTGATGAAATGGTGGAAAAATTAAAGCTTTGAAATATATGGATATTTTATTGGTTTATTTGGGGATTTAAATCTGTATTTGGAATTGATTTGTGAAGGTGAAGAAGCTATTTTATTATATAAAGTAATTTAATATTTAAACCATTTAAGTGGTGTAGTATGTTTCAAAGTTATGAAATTCAAAGTTTTATGTTTTGAAAGGCTATATTTCAAGTTTTGGTTTTGAAATATTATAACTTTGAAAATGTTATGGTTTTAGAACAGATATATTTGAAAATGATATCATACTGATTTGGGTTTTAAAAGAGGAAATGATAGCGTAATTATATGGTTTTTAAATGAATATTATATCCTGGTTTTGAAGTATAAATTATTTTGAAATGACCGCGGTGTTATAATAATGGTTGTTTGTTGAAGAGACAGGGATCGGAAGTTGTCATACTCTCTGCCAACTCTGAAAACCACTTTAACAACCGTGTACGATGTGGAGATTCCAGAATGAAGTAGGATGGCGGCGACGTTCTATTAAGGTATATACGTGGACCCGACTCCCGTGAGTTGGCATAAGGTGGCTAAAACAGGAGCGATTCTCATGCCAAGGAGGTAGCCCCTCTTATCGGACACATCCCTTCGATGTTATACTCTGACTTTTGGATTGATTTGGTGGCCACTTTTGATTTTTGATTGGGGGTGTGGCTCGAGGTGGGCGGTAGCTACGGTTATGCGTTACCACCAGCCCGGATAGCAATTGGTATATCTACCCTGGCATTGCCTAGTTGTGCCATGTCACCTACCCTAGCGCCCCTTGTACGAGTTTCTTTTTGTGTCGTAACTATGGAGTGTCCTCTGGTAGCCTCCCGATCAGGAGGTATTACGGTACTGTATAGACTATTGGCAATGTTTGTGTTAAGGGGAATATTGGGTCACTCCTTAACGCTATTTAAAAGTAAGTTTATTTTACTATTAGACACTATTATAATAGCGAAATATTACTACATAGTAAATAGTTTAACGGATCCTTAGGAGATGTGAATCCCGAGCATCTTTTAAGTTACTGCACTCATATTTATTTCTGTTGATTTTACTCACATAAGATATTTTAGTTCTGAATCGAGTGTTTTGTTCTTCCAATTCGCTCGGGTCAGTCCGAGCATTTCAGGAGTCGAAGACTTTATTTCTGGAGGACGAAGACGAAGATTTCATTATTATTATTACTATATATATATTATATTGTTCCACTACACACTGTATTCCGCTGCATGGATTATTATTCACTGGTATGTGCAACTCTGATATGTATTGTATAAATATAATCAAATGTTTATAAAACAGCTTCATGAACTGTATATTTGATTATTATATATTATCGTTCCGCTGCAAGATTCTATTTGTTTTTTTTCTTTCCCTGCTTTTTCTTATTTACCCCATAATAATCCGCCCTTCTGTATGATTTAAGTCTGACGTGTGTGGTTTATCGTCGATTTAAAGCGTACAAAAAGGCGAGACATTACAACTTGAGAATACTGCAAAAATTTAACATGAGTACTTCACTTTGATTATAGTTAGCATAACATTTATAATTGACTACGGCATCTAAGTTGAAGGGTTAGGAGTGAAACAATATTCAATAAAGAATTTATCACTTTTGCTGTAAGAAGTTGATATCATGGTCAGCTCAAAGTCAAAGTCTTTAGTCTAAGGATATCGGTTAATAATAAACTTTATCATTGAACCAAGTACTTCGAAGATGGACTATATAGTTGTATATGGGTATGTTAGAGCATCACCCATTATCAAGCTCTAAATATCAAAAGTGACATAATGATGGCAAAGGGTGCACATATTATATATCGTTGCTTTAAGTTGTTTCTTAAAAGATTTAAAATACCATTTTATCTAAAAAATTATAAGCAATAAGTTTGGCCAAGCATTCATACCATCGGGTAAGGTGGGGTGTAAACGTTAACTGTGATGACCCGGAATTTTGGGCAATATCAATTTAATAATCTGTATTAAAAATTAAATTGATTTGATAATTTTGTTAATAAAATTTGAATTGATTTAATAATCTAATTAAATAAATATTTAATTGGTGAAATTTATCTTTTAAAAAGCTAATAAAATGTTTTCTATTTATAATGTGTATATATATATATTGTAAATAGAAAAGCTTGGTTTGAATTTAATAAATAAAATCTTGTTTTCAAAATCTAATATATATTTTGGTAATTTGGAAATTTTGATTTAATTTAATATTAAGCTTTTCAAAGCTATTCAATAAATAACTATATGGTTTAAATACTTAAGATAAATGTTTAATTGTTTAAAATATATTTTTAACTTAAGTTTGAATATTAATTTAGATTAATAAAAAGGTTTGTTTTGTTTTATTTTTAATCTTGCTTAATAAATATGATATTTTAATTCATTTAAGTAATACATTAATAATAAGATAATCTCTTTTATAAATTGTTATTTTAACCAATATTAATAATGTATTGTTTATATATATATATATGTATATATGGATTTTAATATAAATAAAATTTGTTATTTTCAAAATTTAATATGTAGCTATATATGTATATATACACATATATATAACTTGATTTTAAAAGTGGATTTTTGAATATGATTTGAATTCAAATTTAATTTTGAAATTCAAAATGGTAGATATTTAAAATGTTGGATTTTAAAACATATATATATATATATAAACTTTCACCTTAAAGGAAATTCATATACATTTAGATAAGTATTTCTAAATTTATAAATTAAGTTAAAAAGCTTTATTATTAACATTTTAAATAAATAAAATAATAAAAAGACATGTGTTAATTTCTTAAGACACCTACTAACAAATGTTAAGTAAAAATTTATTCAAGATGACAAGTGTCAATTTATTTCGGTTTTTCTTTTATTTTTGATAAATTCAAAGTTCAGCCTATTTAAACATACCTTTCCTCTTTTCAATTCTTTTTTGTATTCATTTTCAAAAACTAAGAATTAAATCTGAAAACTCAAACCAGTTTCTCAAAGTAAAACCAGAAATCAAAAATCTGAGAAACATCTTCCTAAAAAACCTGAAATCAATCCAAAAATATAGACCCTACAAACAGTTTTGCAAATCAAAAGCAAGTTCAAACAATAGCCTGTGCATTTTCTTCAATTCTATTTTGAAAGCTTCAACATATGCCTGCATCCTTTTCAAAAAAAAAAAGCAAGTCTGAGAACAACAAGCCTGCATTTTCTTTTCAAATCTGGGAGCATGCATGTAGTTTTAAATCAAGGAGCAAAAGCATTCAAGTTTTAAATCAAATAAGCAAAGGCACTCAAGTTTTAAAGTTTTCAAAGGAAAAGAAGCATTCGAGTTTCAAGTTTTCAAAAATGTGCTCTGTCCTTCTTAAAACAGGCGAGTAACATCACTTTTAAAGTTTAAGTATGTAAATTTAGTTGCATGCTAGTTAATTTGAAATGAATATGTACTGTGTGAAATCTGCTGTGTATATATTCATGTATGATATGCATGTTGTTTTCACCAGAGTACTCTCTATTTATAGCTTTCAGTTTTCAAGTTTAGATTTAAAATTCAAAACCTCTTGATTTTGACTTTGTTTAAATCTTAAGATTTAAATGAAACTTGTTTGTTCCATCACAAATTTTAGATAAAAAAATTTATATTTAAGTTAAAGAAATAATGAAATATCTCTGGAAATTATCTGGAAATCAAAATGACTGAACAAAATTAAAATAAGTCAAAACCCAAACTTTGTAATTCATTGATTCAAGATTATAAATTGAATACCTAAGCTAAAACATGATTTTTAACACTAAAATCATAATTTTAGTACTAGATTGAAGTTGCAGTTCTTGTTTGAACTGAAAATGGAAAACTGGGATTTTCTGGTGACGTACTTGATTTTGGAGGTCGGGTTTCTTCCTGATGGTGGAGGAATGATCGTAGGATCGGGGAAAATTGTCAGGGAGTTGATCAGAGTACGGTGGAGGTCGTGGTCGATTTCTCTAGTCTGGAAGCCTATTTTAACTAGGCTTGGTAAATTGATCACCATGGCATTTAGAGTTGATCGAGTTCAATGAGATATTAGGTGATGGAAGCATGGACGTTGACGAAGACTTGGTAGAGTTTCAGAAGTAACGGTGGTCGGAGGATCGTGGACAAGGCATTTGCAGGTTTTGGATGTGGTGGTTCCTGACTTCCAGTTTTGTTACAAGTTTGGGATGTGAAGCTTGAATTTGATTTCGAGTCTGGAAGGTTGATCTGATGATCATGTTTAGGTGTGAGGATAGTCGATGACTTGAGGAGATCATCGGTGGTGATAGGAGTTGAATGGCGCCACCGTGCATGTGCAAGGTGCACCTCTTCGATTCTGATGAGTTGGGTTGTTGCATTGGGTTTGTTCTCGGGTAATTCGAGTATTTGACTCGAAGCACTTTGGGTTTTGGCTCGAAGCAATATGGATATGGCTCGGGTAATTTATGTTACAGGTTCTAAAGGAAACCTGTTCTGTTTAAATTTTTAAAATGATTTTAAAACATAAAGCAAAGTTTAAACTAAGTTTAAATCAAAGTTGAATATGGAATCAAATTTAGTTTGAATCTTAGTTTTGAAATAATTTAAGTTTCTTTTATAAAGTAAGTATTTCTTTAACATGTGATTTAAAAGGATTTTAAATTGTTTAAAATTTTTGTTAAAGTTAAATTTGTATTCATTTTAAAATCTTAAATTTAAAATGAAATTTGAAAGTAAATTTGAAAGTAAATTGTTTTAAATATTTGTTAATGATAATTTAACCATTAATAAGTATAAAGTTTTATCTTAAAGTTAATTTGGATTTAATGATTTGTAATTCATTAAATAATTAAAATAATTAAAATGGGTAATTAATTCATTTAATTAATTAATGAAATGGATAATTAATTAAAGTAATTAAGGGTTTTAAATTAATTAATTAAGGTTTAAGTTAATCAATTAAGGATAATTAATTGGTAATTAAGGATCATTAATTTGATAAGATTAGATTATTAATTAATGATTAAAGATTTATTAAGCAAGTAATTAAAGATTAATTAAGTTACAGTTAAACTTAATTAATTAAATAATTAGGATTAATTATTGGATTATTAAAGATTAATTAATTTGTAATTAATAATGATTAACGTAAGTTTATTTACTTAAGAAAAGTAATTAAAGAACTGTTAATAGTTAATGAAGGTCATTAACTAAGGATTATTAAATATTAATGTGATTAATTTTAATAATTAATTAGATTAATTAATTAAGAATAATCATTTAGGGGATTGGTTAAGTAAAATTACTTAATGGAAGTAATTAAGGAATTAATTGCTCACTGTGATTAACTGAGTTTAATGTGATTAATTAAGTTTAATTAATTTAAGAAAATCACTCGGTGATTTGATAAGTATAATTACTTAGTAAAGTAATTAAGATGGGTAATTACTAAATGTAATTAATTGAAGTATGGAGGAGATTTTGGATTAATTACTTTGTGTAATTAATATGAAGGATAATTACTTATTGAAAGTCATTAATAATTAATTACTTAGTGTAATTAATTTAAGAATTGATTAATAATGTTATTCGAAGATAATTAATTGCAATTAATTAAGGGTAATTAATTATTAAATGGGATTAATCAAAGGTGATTAATAAATATAATTAATTAAAGATTGATTATTAAAGGTAATTAATTAAGGGGTAATTAATTTATTTAATGAAGTAATTAAGGGTAGTTAATTACTCGATGTGATTAATCAAGAGTGATTAATAAATGTGGTTTAATAAAAGATTAATTACTTAATGTAATTAATTAATTTAAATAGAATAATTAATTTAAAAATGTAATTAGGGATCATTAATTAATATAATTAATGATGTAATTAAGGGTTGATTAATTAAAGAATAATTAATCAATGAAGTAATTAATTAATGTATTTAATTAAGGATTAATGTAATTAATTAATTAATGAAGTGATTAAATTTTAATTACTGTAAATGGTTAAGGATAATTAATTTGTATAATTAATTAAAAGGTTAATTACTTAAAGTAATTAGAGGATGATCAATCAAAGGTGATTAATTAAGAGAAATACTTAAAGAATGATTAATTAATTAGTTTGAATTTAATTAATGGAGATTTATGTGATGGAAGTAATTAATTTAATTCATTTTAAATTAATTATAGTGTGATTTATTAATCATTGCTTATGTATGGATGAATGATATTGATTGCCTTGAATGGTTTGAGATCTCAGATATGAGATAAGTGATGTTGTGTGATATGGATGCTTTGGTTGAAGTGTGATGATAGTGTGAATTCTCTATTTGTGATGATAATGTGGATTATCCATTGTGAAGTTGTGAATTATCTATCTGTGTGTATATAGATAATGAATTGAATTATTTTAACCTTTAAAACAACTTGGGCCTAAAAGATGGCGCTTTGGATTTCGATGAGACGGGGATCGGGTTTCCAGAATTGGATATCTGAAAACTACATCGATCCAAATTAACGATAGGTCATGAATCTCAAGTGAAGATGAAGATTCAGAGTACAAGGGCTATGGTCGTTAACTCTGAGGGTGATTCCAAAATGAGTGTAATGAGATAGTGCCTTCGCTTTCGTTCGAACCCAGAACGAACTTGTATGGATGTGTGTCTGACATTACACTTTGAGATGTAAAGCTGGTTTCTATCAAATTCATTTCTGTTTGGTGGTGGAGATTTATTCTCTTAGCTTAACACCCTTCTCTGAGACGTACGAGCTCAGAGTTTGTGTAGTTGATGGTTACCATTGATACATTCCCAATCTGGTAATGTGGCACAAGAAGTATGGCTGGTCATGTGACAAAGGTAATCGCAGCCTCAAGTCTCATCAACCGGGAATGGCTAAAACAAGGGAGGTGTAGCAAGGCTAAGTGGGTCATGCCCAAGTAGGACGAGAATTACCCATGTCTAGATGTCCCTTTTTATTTCGACTGTGCGGTGCGGTTGCTGATCACAGCTACGGGGTTGTCTTGTTTGGAACTATTCAGTAAGGAATGGTTCCGGCCTTGTGTTGTAGGGGATTGGGAGTAATCCTCGGTACAGTAATCTAGGCCCCGTACTGTGATGGGCGGTAGCCCTGCCATTGATGGAAACCCATTCTTCCTACGTGCCCTTACGGTTTTGATTGTATTACCCACTTTGTGGCTAATATGCTGGAATTTGATCATGTAACAATTTCAGCTATTTCTTATTTATTTGAAAACCCTAGACCTTATTATAATATCACTAGATTTCCTATCAAATGTTTTGGTCAGGGGTAAGGTAAAAACTTACCCATGTTTATTTGTGGGAAGTCTTACATGATACCATTTCTTTCCAAAGGTTTTCAAAAGTTAAGCAACTTTAACCTGTTACTCACACCAGACCCATGTCTGACCCGGAGTTTATCTTCTGTTCTCATAAACTCTTGGGCACTCAAATTTTTACGAGTAGCCAAGAGATTCAGGTTAGCTTTGAACAATTATGGAGGAGCAATGGAGCAGGAGGCTTCAGCGCTGTAGATATATATATATATATATATATATATATATATATATATTGTTTCGCTGTGTTGGTATCTCTGAGTGGTTTCTTTGTATTGTATTGTGTTGTAATAACTAGACAGGTGTTTATAACTGTCTAGTATGTGATGTATAATCTGTGTAACTCTGATAAATGTTGTAATACTTATGTGAATAATATAATTTATTCATTCCGCTGTTTAGATTCTGATGTTGTTTCTTCTCTCTTCTCTATATTTTCTCTTTTCTATCCCTTTCTTTCTTCGTGATGATGCGACTTTCAGTGGAGTGAAAGCCGGGTCGTTTCATTAACATTTCAAGTGTTTGATGTTTATCATAGATCGAACTTATACCTACAAGTCGCACAACAAAATTTGTGTATTCTCTAAAATATCACTCGATTTAGTTGATTTATAAAGTGTTATAAATTAATTAAAATAATTGTATATTAATTATTAAGTGCTTTCTGTGTTAGTGATGGCTTTAGTAACTTTGATAATGTTTAATAATAGTATAGGGTGCTCCTAATAATAATTTGGGTATATATGTAATTGATATATACAGATGAATATTAAATAATATTTAATACTAAAATTATTTAAATATTGATTTAAATAATATATATTTATATATACCTCTGTGTGTATATAACATATAGTGGTAGGAATTTTTGAATTTGAAAGGGGGGTTGGCTATGACCTAATGTTGAGGTAGAGTGGTTTGAATAGAGGAAATGAGTAAAAGGTAAAGATATTTTTAGCAAAAAGATGTTTCATACTCCTCCATTTAAACCAAGCATCCACTTCGTTTTACTTATGTAAAATTTCTTGCTTTCTTGTCTACCATAGTCTATCCTCTCCTTCTCCTAATAGCCTTTCCTCCTCTTCTCAAGATTACTACTCTGATGTGTTGTTGTGAGCTTTGCAAACTCAAGCAGGTAGGATCGATTTTGATAGGAAACTCTCAGATTAACATATGACGAACAGAAAGAATTTGATAGGTAAATTTAACTTTATACCTACATAAAATGCACTAGCCCTTATCTATGTATTTTGGTCATGAATCTGATTTTCATATAAATTAATATTTTATCATTTAATTAATAATTAATTATACATGTTTCTAAAAAAATTCTTTTGGCTCATGGCCATAATATATATACATACACATAGACACACACACATGATTTAATTAAAATATTATAATTATATGATATAGAATTATATATATATATATATATATATATATTATTTAATTATTTTTATTTAAGGTTTCATTTATATATATATATATATTAATAAAAGTACATAAATATGTATACCTATGTATCTTTGTTTGTTAAATATAATTATAAAATACTTTTGCCCTTCTAAATTTTAATTAAATATTATATTTTAGTTTTTTAACCATAAAATAAATATTGTATATAATTAAACTAAATTATGTTAATTAAATATATATAATTACATAATATATATTTATAATATGCGAAGTTGATGCTTGATATAAATTATTTTCATATAATTAGAAATTGAGAAGATTATTATAACACTGACTTTATGTTCCAAAATACACAGCTATCCATTTCCAAAAACATGTTATAAAAATTCCCTATTTTTAAGTTTCAAGATATCTACGAATAACTCTGGCAATATTTCCAGAAAACTCTGCGAATATCTATTGAGAAATCTACAAAAAATTCAAAGAATTTATTTTGATTATAGAAAAATGTAACTATTATTCAAATTTAATTTCCAAAAATAAACAATTTTTTTCTTTTACTAAAATTAAAAATTGCAGGTGTAATTTAAAACATATTTTTAGAAAGGGTTTTTTACATGTCAATTTTGAAAATGAAGGCTGAAACCAAATTTCACTTATTAAATTTTGTAATTTTTTTCAATATAATATTTGTTTGATTTAGTAAAATATAATTTAGATAAAAGGTATTTTATATTTGAAATAAGGATTGAAAATATAAATATGTATATATTTATATTTCAAAATTTGATTAAATACATTGTATACATAAAGCTTTAAATACAAATTATTTTAACATGTAAATATAAGTGCCCAAAGTATCATAGATAATAAATATTTATACATTATATGCATGTGGTATTAATTACATATCTATTCAGATCATGTACATATGTTTTAATATACTTAAACATCTGTATGTATACACGTACACAAATCTGATACGCATACGAAGGACCTCATATGTGTATGTATAATATTATATGTGCGTGTACATTGGTTACAAATCCCAATAATCGTATGTGTTTGTATTTTATACGCACTCCAAGTATTGTTGTACATACTATTTTATACCATATATTATATTCCATGTTAAAATTCGCACAAGTTAAAACATTATAAAGTACAATATTGATACAAAATGACTTAATTTTTTATATAAGCCTAATAAAGATCCTTCTAGGGAATTTATTGAAATTTTCCCGATATATTCGCTGCAAAACGGACATGATCTAACAATGGCATCAGAATTCAATTTGTTTATATAAGTAATTACCAACATTCAGGCTAACTAATCGACTTTTCTATCAAGCAAATGTCTAGAAAGGAGTGTCTAAGCCTTAGAGTTGGAGTAACTAGTGCCCACCCCTCCCTAGCTCTGGGTTAACCCAATGGATGGAAGTCCTCTAGGTTGGCCCAAGTGTAGGGCCCAAAATTGTTTTGGCCCTTGGGCTAATTCAAGTATAAGTATTTGAATACTATAAAATATATTTAAAATTTAAAAGTCAAATTTGAAATATAAAGTTTTTATATATGTTATAAAAATATTAAAAAAATTAAGTATAAACATATATGTTTTAAGTGTTATAGTATATATGTGTACATTATGAAATATGAACTTATGATTTTCTCTAAATTGTTTTGGGAATTATTATAAATTTTCAAAATTACAAAATAAAATTTATTTAAATTTTTTAATCAAAGATTGATTAAAACTATTTTAATTAGTGTAATACATATATTGAATAAGTTAATTACATTATAAAATTTATAAATAAGCTGAACTTATTGTGTAATAAACAATAAATGGAACTGTGATAATCCCAACTTAGATTTTTGGAATAAATTCATATATGTATACATATCCCGTGATATCATATGTGTTTAACCCTTGTGTCATGTGAGTATTACACACCTAATACATTATTTCTTAAATCGATATTACTCATAATTATAAAAGATGTGAATTTTAAATAATGTTACCTCTATCATTTACAAATTAGGTATATAACTTACATATTGATAGAGTTAGGGGTATGCCTGGAGCAATTTTGTAATTTATTTTAAATTATTAACTATATAATCAATTTCTTTCTGTTACATACTTATTATGATATGTCATAAATAATTAAATGTTTAATTACAGTATATTTAATAGAATCCATAAATGGTGTGTCTATGATAGCAATTACAAATAGTTGTAATCATGAGTACTATATCATTGTATCATAATATAATGAACATATCGTTTTAAATATTCTTAGTCGAGATATGTCGAGACTGGATACTAATACATCTGTTGAGACTAGAATACATAACGCTCTTCAAATGTTGGGCTGTATATTACTCATAACCCCTGAGGGCACCAAGAGGTTATGCACTGAGAGTTATTAGATAATCATGAAATGACTCATTCAATAGCTTTCTATTGGTTAATATAACTAAGGTCAAATAGAAAATATCGATGTGACTAATTTACATAGTTATCTTAACTTAAGAATATTGTTGATCTTCAACATGAAAGCTTCACCTTGATTGTAGTTAAATCATGGCGCGAGTCCATCGAACAACTATAGTTTGGTCAAGTGGAAGTGTTGGAAGTGAAACACTATCCGAGTTCGTATTTTCGGTTATACGAGGTTAGTGTCACGGTCAATTGAAGTTAACTTAAAGTTAAAATATCTGGTCGGAGTAGTTTGGTTAATCGTAATTGTTATTATTGAACCAAAGATGGTGTTTGGCCTATAAAGTTGAATATGGATGATATTGGAATTTTGACAATTACCAAAGTCCATAAGTTCTGGTATAATTTTAAAAAAGAGAATAGGTGTTGGTCACTGCTAGGTAATGCTTAATAAAGTTAAATTAGATGTTACCAAAACCAAGTAAGAGATATATTTTTCCATAATGTTACACCACGTGCTAAGTAAAGTGTGAACGCTAATTTTCGAATTTTTTAATATTAATCATTGACTAAACTTACACCTAACAGTCACATAACCGAAACATTGAACACTCCTTTTTCAATCTAATATAATTAATTTGTAATTGTTATAAATTAATTAAATTAATTGATATTTGTAAAATATTAATTATAAAATATAATTTGATGTGCATTAAACAATATTAAATAGTGTGCATATAATAATTATATAAACACTAATCGGTATATGATATCGATACGCGTTTAAATTGGATTTAAATGCAATAAATATTTTTAGGCTATAAGTGGAATTGAAGCCCATATATGGCTTGATATTTTTGGCTATGATGGAGCATAATAGGCCGACCATTTGATAGATTATGAAGGGTTTTGAATGTTTAGAAAGAAGAGAATGTGTAAGAGAATATTAAGGATCTTAACCATATTTTTGCTCTCCACTCTCTCCTATATATAAACATCTTAACTCACATTTTATTTTGATTTTTTCTACCTCTGTCATTTCCTTTTCGGGTCGAAATATACCCCTCCCTCTTCTTTTGATTGAAAGAAATGTGTGATCCTCTAAAGTAGAGCAGAGCACACATGTACATGTGTATAACATCGATAGAAAAGGAGTTGTCAACATGCCTGGTAGGTGACAACTCATAACACGAAAAAACTAAAATAACAAATTAGGTTACTTCTTGAATGAGCTCTGACAAGGCCACCATCCATTACACCTTAGTATCGAACTCCGGCAAGGCCATCGACCGATAATGAAGTGTTAGAAGTACCCAATATAAACCATGGTGCATCCAAGAGAAACAAATGAGATCCACAAGCAGCTCCTCTAGCGAAGGAACGCCTCATAGCTAACGCGGATGATCCAGATTAAAAATACGAAATCACTCCTAACAATGGTCATACGAAAAGCAATCCAGCATCCTGGTAACAACAACCCTGAAACCTTGCAAATAACATTCTAGCACCATTTATAGCCTAAACATGTACCTGCAGATGGAACTAAACAAAAATATAAGAATAATATATATATATATATGTAAATAAATAAAATTATGTACATATATATGCATAAATGAAATGAAAGTAATAAAACTAGACTTAAAACTATAAGACAACAAAGAAACAATAATAAGCGGTAGTCTAATAATAAGCATATGTATGTGAATTAAGTGATAATGAACACAAAATTAATAGGCATAAATATTAACAAGATATGTAATTATATATTTATAAAGCTTTAAAAAACTAAAAAATATTTACGTTACGATCCTTTGATCAAAAGAACATTATGATAATCAGTAAAATCTTCATTTAAATTTGAATAAATGTTAATGTTATAGTTATTAATGTTAAGAATATTGTTTTTTTGTTTAAATAATTCACTTTTTTAACCTTATTAAGATATTCATTAAAATGATTATTTTAAATCAATCTATATTTTGGATTTGAGATTCAATTGAAACAAAATGAAGCTACTGTAATTACCATTCTGTTAATATAATTGTTATTGTTATTGATTAGTCTTTGGTTTCTTTCAAACCAAATATACCAACATATTATAGTGAACAAAGTATCTAGTAAAAATCTATTTCATTTTTAAACATAAATCTTAAGTTATTTCGCTAAAAATTACCAAATAAACCCCTCCCTCCATTAAAATAGTCAAGCAATTTAAATATAAATTAAAATCAAATAATCATGGTGGGTAAGGCAATTGGAAGCTAGCAACTTTGGGATTTGAATTCGATTCAAGGAGTTCACTTCTTAGTTTCAAGGTATAGGCTTTGGGCTTCGGTGAAAGGTGTCTTCTAGTTTACTATTATATATTAATTTTTATATAATCATTGTTCTATATATTGTTTTGTTAGAAATATCAAGAATCAGATATCGATGGATTGTCACATATTAATGACTGTATATATATAAATGACTAAATATGGAAAAAGTTAAGTATATTTTTTTATACATGCTCCGGGCCTAAATGAAAAGAATCTTTTTTTTCAAAATTTAAAACAATAAAATATTATATAAATTTATATGTTAAATCTAATGTAATAGTCTATCACTATATGGTATATATTTTAAAACTTTACAAAATTTAATTTTGTTAGTAAGACTTTCAGCAAAAAAAATAACTTTCACGGATATTTATTATATTTATATAAATACTTTTATTTAATTTAGAATTAATTATATATATAAAATATATGTATACATAATATAAAATTCTGGAAAAATTCATATATTATAAAATATATTTATGGTTTTAAAAATAATTTCTAAATTTTATTATTAATTCTACATGGTTTGCTAATTAATTTTAAGCTTTTATCTAATAAATTATTTAAAAACCTAAAATTAAATAAGAAATTACCTTTATTAAGGCTAAAAGCAACAAAAAATATTATTTCCATGGAGTCTTTTTGAAATTTCGAAAATACCCTCATCCATTAACGGAATCTCACTATTAGTTTACAATTTTCGCTGCAATCTTCTTTCCGAGCATCCATCAACGGATTTCACTACCAATTTGCAACCAACATCACCACCAACTACTTGAAATAAAAGCATTTTGGCTACCAAAGATTTTGCACTTATATCACACATCCATCCATTGATTTTTTATTAAATAAAAATTAAACATCTCTAGCTATTATATGCACATATGTGCCATTTACACTAGTATGTATAATTATAACTAGGTACATATTTATATGTAATAGGTATTTAATTTAATATAAACTAAACAAATATGTGTACGTTTGTTTATATTTAAAAAGTTTCAATTTAAATTACATATTCAAAATAATTTTACAAACTAATATTTAAAATAATTTTATAATTTAATTATATTTATTCATATACTAACAGATATAAACACATGTGCATGCACCCACACACATACACACATATGCATGTATTTTAACTACTGTTTATGTAAATTATTTACAACTAATATTTTATAATAATTAAAGAATTATATTTTCATATATATATATATATATATATATATATAATTTTGTGCACATGTATAGATTTAAATAATTCATTTGTATACATGAGGGGCTAACACGTTTGTTATGGTGTAAATCCCAATATTTACGTACATGTCAGACCATATACGCATTATCCTTTTGCACATGCACACACGTACATATGTGTATATGATACATAAATATATATATATATATATATATATATATATATATATAATACAAGTTATATAAAATAACACTTTATTTATAAATTTAAATAAAAGATTGATATTATTTATTAGAAAATTTAGAAAAGTTCTTAATGAATTAGACTACATAGGCCCGTTAAAGATCCAATAATGGATCATTTTTGAAATTTATCTAATTACTCCGATGCGGGCTGGCCCAGTTCCAACAATGGTATCAGAGCCCAATAGCCTATGAGGTCTAAATTAGTCATGTTAGTGTTAACCAATGAAACTCACAGCCTATATAGTAGGATGTCCAGATAGGTAGCGTTGAAGGATTGGGTTTGGATAATCAAACACTCTGACCAATCTGGCTACCGACCTGGCCCGAATAGATATGTGAGCCCAAAGGTTGCCCCTAGTAAAAAAGTCCCAATTTGATTTGGGCCTTGGTCTAATTTTCAAATTATTTTAAAAATTAGAAACATAGATTTTAAATTTAAAAGTTAAATTTAAGACATATATATATGTGTGTGTGTGTATTTTAAAAGTTATGATATAATGAATTTTATTAAAGTGTTTGTAAATAATTATATGTTAATTTTGAAATTAAATTTATTAATAGGATTAATTAAATAATTAAGTAAGTTAATTAAATAATATACATTATGCATGTATAATATATATTGATATATGTTATGTTATCTTGAGATATTTAAGACAATATAAGTTACATGTATGTATATTTTAAATAATTTTTGAAATTAATGAAATTTAATTAAAATATTTAATTAAGTAAATGAATTAAATGTTAATAATAAATTTAAATACATATGTTTAGGATATATGTGTATTACTATAAAGGTTATAATATATAATATTCAATATAATATGTTAAAACTGAATAATGAATAGTAGATTAAAAGTGTAATTAATTAATATGATTTAACTAATATAATGTTATACATAAGATTATTATACAAGCTAATTAAAACATAAAAGTTATATAATAATGAAACGTATATAATATAAAGGTATGAACTGAAGATAGAACATTATGGAAATTCTAAATAGACTTAAGAAATATATACATATGTAAATGTACATATATCGTGATTCCCGACGTGTCTGACACTTTAATCATGTGAGTATTTCATAAGAAATACATTATTCCTTAAGTCAATATCACTTTATATAATATATTAAAGATTGTAAATCTTTATAATATTATCCTCTACTATATATATATATATATATATATATATATATTAATAAATTACTTGCATACTCCTTATTTGTTAAGAAACCTCAGGTTAGGGATACTATGTGTAGTATTATTAATATATTGAATATATGAGATAAGACAACTATATGTATTTGTTGAGCAAACTCAAGGTATATATAGGCCGTCACAATATGGGTCGGTAAGAGCGAATAATTTTATTTCAATTTATTGAGCAAACTCAAGGTCGTAATGAAACTAAGACAAGGTACTATGGTTAGGAGTTGTCTGTGATACAACTGATAAGTAGTTATCCATCATATGTGGAGCTATGACTTATTAAGAAAACTTGAGATTAGAATTCCAAGACAGATAAGACCTAACACCCAATAGTGAAGTCGAAAGACTTATATGTTTCGACTTAGGGTTTGGTGAAACATAAAAAACTAGTGAGAGATTATTAGTAAATTGAAACATAAAGTTTGACCTTACTAATATTATAAAAACATATACTATGATATTATCCTAATAATTTACCAATTAAAACTTGTAGAAAATATAAACCCCAAAACTTCAAATCCAAGACAAACCCTTGGTATATTTTCCCTTACCTATTCGCAAACGCATATCCCTTCCCCATGGGTCCTATGGTCGGAGATGTCCCACGTCAGTGGTAGTATATACAATTGTTGTTAACCTCTAGGTGAAGGGCGGACTTCTATTTTGCAACTCTACCGATCTCGCATTCCAATCCACTAAACAAAATAATTATCCTAGGCCTACATATTAGGCTTGGTCCACTTACGCTTATCCTAAATGTATAATTACGATTACATAATTTTCCATTATGGAAATTATACTGCCTTCTAGAATTTAACACCAATCTTATCCGTTTGTTTACTGTGAACCATAAATGTCAATTGCCTGTAATAAACGGTCATTATTATTCTAGTTAGACAATCTCTAATAACATTTTTTAGTGATTCTAATTCAACATATCATGTCCATTCATTTTCCCATAATGTCATATCAAACTCTCAATTAGTCCTTATTTAATTCCTTTAACTCTATATTAACTACAAATTTATTGCCCCTAAATTTGTAGTTATTGCCCATAATTTTTGGAATTACTATTCCTTCCTTTTTTTAACATATTAGACATATAATTACTATGCTACTGTTTGCGCCAAAATTAGTCACAAACACCTGATTGCCAATGAAAGCACTAGTTCACAATCACAGATCTCAGATAACAAGTATGTAGAGAATTAAAATGACGAACACTTAGAAAATTTAGATGAAAGCAATAAAAGACACAGAGTTTATAGTGGTTCGGCAATCTGGCCTACGTCCACTTTGAAGTTGATAATTTTATTGAAGTTTTCTTGCTGATTACAACGAGTTACAACTGATAACAATAGCAAAATCAGAGTACAATGATGAATCTGGTAGAGTTTGGACGTAGAATAGCCAAAGGTCCCCTTTTTCTAGAGGTCCTAGGGCTCTATTTATAGGTGTAGGAGGCGAATATCTCGCTCAGATCTTGGGAGACTTCCTCCGGCACGTGAGTGGGCCCACGCGATCGATCCTTGTTGATTTTGACTCGATCTGTGATCGATACGAACGAATTTTATGTCAATCAAGATTTGATCCAATCGAGTCGAAATTTGGCATGAACATCCCTTAGGTTGCACGTAAACTCCTGTGAAAATTTTGTAGCATTTGGACTTGTAGATTATGAGCTATGATCGATGCAATTTCGGCTTCTTCGATGGTCATTTAGTTCGTACCAACACTTTTCGCATCGATCTCTTCGACTCGATCTCGACCACATGTTTGCAAAGTGATGTGGTGCGAGATTCTTGGATCGATCTACTTTTTGTGCCAAACGACCGAGTCTTCCTTGTGCATAAGCCTCGCTCGTATCGATCACTTTTAGGGGCAGGATGTACTATTCGTATTGATCGATTTCGTATTGATCTGTTCGACCCGATTCACTATGGCTCAGCTCGAATCGATCGCGGTGGTCTTGTTCGTATCGATAGGAATGGTTCTGTTCGCATCAATTTCAGTGGATGGATACGAACAAAGTGACACGTGATGGATACGAACAGTGGGACATTTGATGGTTAGGAACAGAGGGACATGAAGTGTGGACACGAACAGAAGGATGCGAACAGCGCAATTCCGGATGGACGCAAACAGTACCGATTTGAACAGGGCTTCATGATGGATTCGAAAGACGTATTTTCCTTAAATCATATCGATCATATCTCAAACATACTAATTCCGATCGACTCGAAATTTGAAGCATTGGCTTTTGCGACTTTTCTTGTCTTGTCTTGTCAATTATAGCTCGATCCAGACTTGAACAAAATTCATCGATATCCATAGAACTTGTACATAACTAGCAATCGAGGAGAACTGTCTTTGGTTTCCAGTTAATCTTTTGGTATCATGGCCTTGCTAAAAGGTGGGATAACACTTGCCCACTAAAACATGACTTGCGGTAGGAAGGTGTGTTTTGTAATACTATAAGTTGGATGTTCACATCCTGTTGATGACCTGTAAAAGAGATTGATTGTCTTACCTGACTGTAAGTGACGATCATTCGAGATCGTATGTCATTTGAGGCAGCATGTGACCATTCTAGGTCGGATGCCATTCACGGCGAATGGTGATCGTTCGCGGTCGGGGTGCCGTTCGAGGCAATTTGTGATCATTCACGATCGGGTGCCGTTCGAGATGAGTTGTGACCTTTCGCAATCGTGTGCTGTTTGAGGCGAATTGTGATCGTTCGCGATTGGGTGCCGTTCAAGGTGAGTTGTCACTATTCGCGGTCGGGTGCCGTTCGAGGTGAATTGTGACCTTTCGCGGTCGGGTGCAGTTCAAGGCGAATTATGACCGTCCGCAGTCGAGTGCCATTTGAGGCGCATTGTGTGTGCCCAGGGGGGGGAGGGAGACTTAGTATCATTAATGTCATATTTCACGTTCGAGTGGATTTCTGAATTGTTTGTAGTGGTGGTTTATCACCAGCTCAGAGCATGTTTGAGGACCGTTCGCGATCCCATACATGTGTAAGTGGCTTAGCCGTTATGGAATTCCCAATAGCAGATTTACATTCAAAATTGATCCTTTCAACAAAAATGTCCAACAAAATCAATTCCAAACATAAGAAATATAAAACAAAAGCAACACAGAGATGTCAAAGTGCAAACACCTACACCGATGCGATTAGTAGTCGTATCAGAGCATGCCCGAGGATCGTTCGTGGTCTTGTACATGTGTAAATGACTTAATCGCGTTGGTGTGGAGTTTGCCACTTGTTCGTCATTATTTCAATCAGTTGATAATAAGCTGATGCCTTGATCCTGAGCCATCTCCAGTTGGTGCAGGCAGCGGTCGTTCTTGTTCCACCGTCGTGGTCTTCCTTCTCACATATTGCGATAGCAAACCATTCCGAATATGCCCCTCAACCTCATCCTTCAAGTGTCTGCAATCATTTGTGCTATGACCATTCATATAATAGAATAAGCAATACTTGTTGGATCTTCTTTCATTGTTGGTCGGATCCCTCCTCATTGGCTTTCGATAAGGAATCTGCCCCTGGTATCCTAATAGATTCGCTCAAAGTCTCATTCAACTCCGTATAAGAGGTGAATCTTGGTTCACTTTCGTGGTCGCGTTAGTCCGTCATCGTTATCCTCAGCCTTCCATTTCCCTTTATCAGTTCCTGCACCTTTTTCACGAGGATTCCCGCCCTTGACTGCAAAAACATCAACTCCTTCTCCTTCCTCTCTTTCGGTATTTGCATCCTCTAATCATAAAAATCCTTCAGCCTCATGATAAAATTCTCCTAGATCCATAGGGGGATCCCTCGTCAATGAATTCTTAAATTCTGTGCCATCAGCTATGCCAGATACTGCTGCCATCAAAACCATAGATGGATCTGGTCGATCCACCGATGTTGTCGCTGCATTGTATCACATCAGAAAGATCCTCAAAGGTTCCCTGGTTCCTTGCTTTAGTGCTGCCAAACTCATCATATTCTTGGGTCTCGAAATGTGAACTTTGAATTGCCTCATAAACTTCTCAGTCAAATTGATCCATGTTCCAATGGAGCCACTCTCCAATTGTCTAAACCATAGCGCTGCATTGTCTGTCAAATACAATGGGAAGCATCGGGTCATGACCTCCTTCGATGCCCCCAACACCTCCATATGCCTCATATATCGTGTCAGATGAACTGCAGGATCCATCCTCCCATCGTAAGTCTCCAGTGTTGGTGGCTTGAATTCTGGTGGGTTCCTAGCCTGTCTGATTGTGGGAGCGAAAGGGCTCCTGTTCACGTCTTCCTGATCTCTAGCCTGCCTTTCATGGCTCATCTGACCATCTCCGCTAGTCTGTCTTCGTTGTCAAGCAGTGCTCCTTGTTCGTTGCCTCTGATCTGCCCCCCTCCCCCCCTCGAGTTCACGAGGGAATTCCAGAATCCATTCTCCTGGATAAGGATCCATTTCTCTATCAACGCCATGTCGAATAGTTCTGTCTGGTATCCTGCCTGAGGATGGATCAACATACTCTGTGGGAATGCCCCCAAGCTCTAGGGCTGCTCCTGATGGTCCCGGTCCATCTTGAATTGTGGTTGCTCTAGGATCTCGATCCCTATCTCTAATATCTCTCACGGCTGCATTCCCTTGATTTTGTGTTCCAAGTTGCCCAACCTATCGAAACAAATTCCGGAACATCTCATCTTGTCTTTTCAACATCGTCTCCATCTCATCCCTGGTGATGAAGACCGAGGCTTGGTTCCTCCTGAGGAAGCCTCTTAACTCCCTTCATGCAGACTCCTTTCGGTTCTTTGTCTTCTCGTTGATTGCTTGGCCATGATTGCTTCTAAATATGATCCTCTAGCTTTCCAAATCCGAACTCCAAGCTTTAGAATCCCTGAGCGCTAGTTTCTCAGTGAAAGCACCAAAATGTTTACACCAAAATTGGTCGCAAACACCAGATTGCCAATGAAAGCACTAGTTCACAATCACAGATCTCAGATAACAATATGTAGAGAATTAAAAATGATGAACACTCAGAAAATTTAGATTAAAGCAGTAAAGAACACAGAGTTTATGGTGGTTCGGAAATCCGGCCTATGTCCACTTTGAAGTTAATAGTTTTATTTAAGTTTGCTTGCTGATTACAACGAGTTACAACTGATTACAACAGAAAAATTCAAGAACAATGATGAATCCGACAGAGCCTGGACATAGAAAAGCAAAAGTCACCTTTTTTATAGGTCCTGGGGCTCTATTTATAGGTGTAGGAGGCGAATATCTTGCCCAGATCTCGGTAGACTTCTTCTGGCATGTGAGTGGGCCCACACGATCGATCCCTGGTGATTTCAACTCGGTCTGTGATCGATACGAACGAATTTTGTATCGATCAAGATTTGATCCAATCGAGTTGAAATTTGGCGTGAACATTCCTTAGGTTGTACGTAAACTTCTATGAAAATTTCATAGCATTTAGACTTGCAGATTGAGAGTTATGATCGATGCATGTTCGGCTTCTTCGATGGTCATTTAGTTTGTTTCTATACTTTTCACATCTATCTCTTCCACTCGATCTCGAGCATGTGTGTGCAAAGTGACGTGATGCGAGATTCTTGGATTGATCCACTTTTTGTGCTGAACGACCGAGTCTTCCTTGTGCATAAGCCTCATTCGTATCGATCACTTATAGGGGCAGGATGTACTATTCGTATCGGTCGATTTCGTATCGATCTGTTAGACTCAATCCACTATGGCTCAGTTCGTATGGATCGCGGTGGTCTTGTTCGTATCGATAGGAATAGTTATGTTCGCATCAATTTCAGTGGATAGATACGAAAAGAGTGACACGTGATGGATACAAATAGCGGGACATTTGATGGATACGAACAAAGGGACACGAAGTATGGACATGAACAGAAGGATGTGAACAACGCAATTCTGTATGGATGCGAACAGTACTGATTCGAACAGGGCTTCATGATGGATTTGAATGACGTATTTTCCTTAACTCGTATCGATTATATCATGAACATACGAACTCCGATTGACTCGAAATTTGAAGCGTTGGCTTTTGAAACTTTGCTTGTCTTGTCTTGTCAATTGTAGCTCGATCCGGACTCAGACAAAATTCATTGATATCCTAGTGAACCTATACATAACTAGCAATCGAGGAGAATTGTCTTTGGTTTCCAGTTAATCTTTTGGTATCATGGCCTTGCTAAAAGGCGGGATAACAACTACTAATATTAAACGTCCTAATTATAACTAATGGAAATATCAATGTATATTATGCTATAAATATATTTTTGTTTTGAATCAGAAAGTATGGTTATATATGTGTGTGTGTTCCTATTCTAATTGTAAGTCCTCAAACCAGAATATTTATATTCATATTTTAATTTATCAGGGTTATCCTTCCAACAAGGTTTACAATTATAACTTCCCATAAATTATCCAAAAATGGAAATGTTTTGTTTGAAATTGCAACAAATTATTTCTTTTATTGAGATAGAAAGTGCAAACTATGAAGGAGAACATCCGTACCTTACACATCTCTTTCCTTTTTGGTATATTCCTAGTTAATTCAAATAATTCACTCATTGTATAATTATGGAACTGGATAATTTATGAAGGATACACGAAATACATACAATTATATTATGGCCTGCTTCTAATAAGTTATAATACAGAGCATCGCGGTAGCCTGCAGAGATCCCGTTTGATGCTTTCACTGCAGAAAATTTGGTCATGGGAGATCCTCATGTGCTGAGCATTTTAGATCTAAACCGAAGCTAAATTCATCAACGGCCACCTCCAACAAGGCTAAATCTTTAAAAGACGTTCATCTCGACTTCTATATTCAAATTTTGGAACTTCAGTTCAAATTAAAACTCAAGTGGCGTCTTCAACAGTTGTCTCTGAGTGCTTATTAGCTGCTTTCGACAGCTACGTCACAATATCCTCTGTTCGTCGGCCCAGCTAGACAATCGGACCTCATTAATACAATGAGTAGGAATACAAAGAGTTTTGAGTACTCTTTAGGCAGCGGACCACAATCTAAAGGAAATTCTCGATGCCATGTCTTTTGACCTCAACGTTTTGGCTTGCCAATGACCGACTAATAATCCAACCTATGTTCTGCAATCACCTCTTTCTAGTTCAAATGTAAAGCTATTAGAGAACGTTGATTCAGACTGTAATAATGCTTTATGGAACCCAAGCACGATCTTTGCAAAGGCTACTAAGCTCTATTCCAAATTTAAAGTCCTGGTCATTCCTCAAGAAATGGAGTAAGGTCATTTTTAGCAACATTAAAATCAAAAAGGAAAACTAATGAAAGAGATTTTAAATTTGAATAAAATTGAAGATTGTATGAACTTAAGTACTTCAGAAAAAATATACTCTCAGATTTAAAAGAAGAATTAAATAAAATTATTTTATAGGATGAAATAATGTGGAAACAAAGATCTAAGGCTAATGGATGGATGATAGTGATATGAATACTAAAATTTTTCATAAGGCGGCTAACGGTAGGAAACATAGTAATACAACTAATTATATTTTAATTAATGATACTGAGATTTTTGATCAAACAGAACGTAATAAAGAGTTTACCAATTATTATAGAGACATTTTTGGAACCACAATAAGACTTAGAATTAGAGCTAAATGGGATTCGCTTTACACTGAAGATACTAAGACTGATTTAGCAGAGTTAGATGCGTCATTGACACAAGAAGAAATTTGGAAGGCTATAAAAGATATGCCTAATGATAAAGCTCCAGGTCCATATGGATTTTCTATATTATACTATGTAACTTTTTGAATATTTTAAAAGATGATATAATAAAAAAATTCAATGAATTTTATGATGGCTCCTTATGGTTAGGAAGATTTAATTTTGCCAATGTAATTTTATTACATAAGAAAATAGGTGCTAACCTATTAAAATATTTTAAACCTATTTTTCTTTTAAATTGTTCCTTTAAGATTATTACTATGGTTCTAGCTAATAGATTACACAGTAAAATGAACGAGCTGATAGATAATAACAAAATACATTTATAAAAGGTAGAAATATCATAGACGGTGTTGCAATAGTTCAGGAATATATCAACTATTGTTGTAAAAATAATATCACTTGCGCACTTTTAAAGCACGATTTTGCTAAAGCTTTTGATTCAATCAATTGGATTTTTCTTAGGAATTTATTATTGGCTAAGGGTTTCAATGCTATATGGGTAGGATGGATTATGTCCTTACTCAAAATAGATAATTCAAGTATCATGGTCAATGGTATTTTAGGAAATAAAATTTAATCGAAATGTGGTCTTATGCAAGCTGATGCATTGTCACCCTTACTGTTTAATTTATCAATTCTAGAATTATTAAACTGGCCACTAATAATAGGATATTAGACAGTATAGGAAATGAAATCTCGATAATGGTCTTTCCGTTCTCCATTTTGTAGATGACACTATGATTTTTACGTCACATTTTCCAAAACATATTATTTAACTCAAATTCATTTTATATAGCTTTGAACTCCTATCTGTTTTAAAGATTAGTTTTAATAAGAGCTCAATGCTAGTATTAAATGACATCGATAATATAGAAAACCAAATTACATATACATTGAATTGTGTAATGATGAAATTCCTTATAGAATATCTAGTTATTTTAATTAGACCTCAAAAACTAAAACATGATGACTGGATTACTATAATAGATAAAATTAATAAATGATTTTCCAAATGAAATGGTGAATTCTTATTAAGAGCGGGTAGGATAGTTCTTATTAATTCTTTTTTTATTTGCACTGCCTATCTATTGATGTTGTTTTATACTTTTCTAAAATGTATAATTGATAAAATTAGAAGAGACTTTTAATAGAGTAGAGACAATCCAAACTGAAGTTCTAAATGCCTTGTTAAATGGGAAATGATTTGTCAGTCTAAGAATGAGGAGGGATTAGGGATTATAAACTTACATAACTTAAATATATCTTTATTAGGAAAAAGGTAGTGGAAATTTAATGATAACGATGAAAATTTGCTATGAAAAGAATTAACATCGAATTAATGGTATAGTGGTACATTTAACTTACATCACATTACTTTCAATAATATTAATAATATTTCTCATTTTTGGAAATCGATAATATTAAATTCTAACATTTATAATCTAGGCATTAATAATGTTGTCTGTTCTGACACTTCTTTTTTTCACGAATGTTGGATTCAGCTATTCCACTTAAAGTGGAAATTCATGAGTTATATAAAATATGCAATTTCAAAATGTATTAATTTCAGAAATTTATAGACCAAATTTAAATTTTCTATGAGAATTTAGTTTTAACCGTATGCTTGAGGGAATTACTCTAACACAATTTGCATTATTGTGTGCTAAACTGGAACTTTACAATGTTGATAATGAAAAAATATTAAAATATGGTGTTGGGATTAGAGTAAGAAATATATACTGCATTCATTTTATAATTTTATAAATTTTTCAGGAGTTAATTTGGAATTATTCAGATACATTTGGAAAGTTAGTGTTCCACTTAAAGCTAGAGTGCACATGTGGTTAAATTTACATAGGAAATTGAATATTATAGAACCCTTAAAAAAAGAAAATAGTATTTAATGATCAATAATGCTATTTTTGTAATGACAAAATGGAAGATATTATAATGTAATATAACTAGATTTCCCTTGTAAATAATCTCAAAACATTCAATTTTAACATAAATTGGAGTCAAATTACTTATGAATTATACTGGAATAATCTTAGATTTTATTATAAAGGTAATAACATATTTTTACTAGACATTATTTACATAATAACATGTTGATATATTTGGTTTAAACGAGACCAACACGTATTTGACAATTAGTATTGATTTGAAAAACTTAATATATGTAATTGCCCTATTTTGTTTTAATTGGATTTCAAATCCAACTTATAAACTGCATAAAAACTAAGTTTTACATATTTTCTTAGAAAATGAAAGCTCGTATTGAGTTTTTAAAGCATAAAATCATTCAAAATAAAAGAGAAAATAACAAAAACCTAAATATAGTTTCCTTGTACAATCTCACCATGGTAAATCTGATTCTTCGTTTCTCTTAAGATATTAGCCTAGTTGAAGATTTCTAGTTATTCTGTTTATTACTTGTTTCATTTTATGTAATTAATTTGAGTAATACTATTCTCATTCCCTTACTTAGTGTTAATTAAGATGTTTCGTGTTCTATGTCTTTTAATTTTATTTTAGTTTATTTTTTTTCCATATATATACATCTGTGTGTGTCTAAATACACACACACACACACACACACACATATATGTGTGTGTATTGATCTCACATCTTTGTATAGTTTGCTTTGCAACTATAGATGCAGTTACTGGATTGGTTGGATTTTTCTGATCTTGAGTATTCAAGCACTTATCACATTTTGTTTTTCTATAGATTTCTATTATGAACCTTATATATATAGGTTTTGGGAGGGTCCTCTATTTTCTCTTATTTGTGTGTTGGGGGTGGTTTGCTACTTGCTAGGCTTATTGGCAATTCCTTCTTAAGTGTGGAATAAAATTATATGAGTGTTCTCCTCCATGTGAGGGCCACTCATTTTCCTCAAAAAAATTAATATATATAAATTCATTTTTCAACTCGACTAGGGCAACCTAAATTACAACCCAATTATAAATCTGGAGTAAACTTTACAACTTCATAAACATTTTATAATAATAAATATTTGGGGCTGATTTCAAATTTCTACATTAGGTTATACATATTATTCCCTTTACCTACTTTATTGAATATGTAGGAAATATTCCTATACATTCGTTTATGCCTTCAACCCATTGTATCTTATACATGCATAGTAATTAAATAAAATTTAAAAATATAAATTCAATGTTCTAAATAAATTATATAATTTCTCACTCCCATTTTAAACTTTCCAAATCTCTCAAATCTGAATCTATTCTTTTGATGTGACTCCTTATCCCTTCCAATCCAAAAGAATCTGTATAACAAAGTACATACATAATATTAGAATTATAGATCTAAGAAGAAAGCTAGGGTTAAGGGGAATGTAGATTTTTAACTACAAAAATTTACCTTTTTCCACATTATTGTTTTGCTTCTTCTCTTCTTTTCTTTTATTTTCTGCCTTTCTCTGATTTGTATAAGTATATAATAGTTTATAATTCTCAAAAATAGCGAGGAAGAGAAAATGACAGAGCTTCGCCACTTTGATTAGAAAATATGAGATGAGAAGTGAGGGGATAGGCCTGTATTTATAGGCATTCGAATCAATCATAACCATTAGATTAAAATAATTAAATCTAAATCGTTTGGGCAAGGTTCAAACCCAAGCCACCACCATAAAGCCGATTGACCGCTCCTTGTTAAGCGATCGAGCGGCCCAAGTAAGGGGTCGATCGATGGGGTCTCATAGTTATTATTATTTATTTCAAAATTTTTGTTTTTAATTATTCCCGTTCCAAAAAAATTAAACGCTAATAACTATTTCATTCATGCTCCGATCGCAAAGCTACAAAATATGAAATTTCTCAAAAATAAACATGAACATAATGGTGTAAGTTATGGCCAAATTTTGACATTTTCTCAAATTCCATTATTGAGCCTTAATAATTATTTATTAATTAACGTAAATGTTACAGGATGTTACATAGGCTTTCACAATTGGACACAACAATAAGCAATGAATTACAGGTTAATTTGATCCTTTGTTCTCTTATACCTAAGTATGAACCATTCATTACTGAATTATAATATGAACCATTCATGAATTATAGGATGAACCAGTTGAGTGTGAATCTCATGGAGCTCCTTGATATGTCGAGGTTGCCTGAGTCTACATCCAATGATCAAGGGGTTGTGCTTACTATAAAAGGTAGTGCATCAACTTCGAAAGGTTCGAAGAAGCAAAAACGGGAAGGTAAGAAGAATAAGAAAAGTAAGAAGCCCGATGATAAGAGTGAATGTCACCACTGCCACAAGAACGGTTACTGGAAAAGGAACTGTCGTGAATATCTAAAGACTGTTAAAGAAAGAAAGAAGAATGGTTCTGCAACTCCATCAGGTACATTTATGATTCAAAATTGTTTTCCAATCAATAAATTGTCTTGCTAGATACTAGAATTAAAACTCGTATATATATATATATATATATGTGTGTGTGTGTGTGTGTGTGTGTAATTCATTACAGGGGCATAAAAACTGGCACCATGTAGTAAAAAGAGAGAGAGATGAGACTGCAAGCTGTTGATGGATATATCGTAGATTAAATGACGAAAGGAGAATATTATTTATATTTTCTCAGTGGAGTAATATCGATGTTAAATAATTACTATTTTGTAAAAGACTTTTGTTTGTGGAATGTGTCTATTTCTAGATTATTTGAGATTTGATACATATTTCATTTTGTGAATAATGTTATGAACATTAGTTTGAATGGAAATAAAGTATGTGATGGTGTTCTTGAAAATGTCATTTCTATGATCAATACTAATTATTCACGTTCTATGGCAGTTCTTCGAACAATATAAATGATAGTTATCTTTGGAATTGTAGGTTTAATCATATTAGTGAAAAACGACTACACAAAATGAAACCAAAGTTTTCTCTCGTTACTTGATTTTGAATCATCTGACACATCTGAGACATGTCTCAAAGGTAAAAAGACTAAGCACCTTTAGTAGGAGCAATGAAAGAGTTGATGAACTCTTAAGGATAGTACATAGTGATGTCTGTGGCCTCATGCTTGTAATCACCAAGGATAATAGTTCTTAATTTGTTACCTGCACCATGTATTGTCAAGTCTAGGTTATGTGTATTTTATAAAGAACAAATCTGATGTCTATAAGAAATTTGTTGATTATAAAAATGTAGTAGAAAATTAGACGAGCCGCAAACTTAAAATTCTTTGATCAGATCGGGGAGGCGAGTACGTAGACAAGAACTCCAATGGTACTTAAAAGATATGCAGAATATCACTTAAATTAATCCATTCTATACTTCATAACACAATATTGTGTTAGACCAAAAAAAACCAAACCCTACTAGATATGGTTCGTTCCATGATGAGTAAAGTTGAGCTATCGTTATTCTATTAGGGATATGCACTAGAGACTGCAGCAATATGTTGACCTTGTTGCTCACTAAATCTGTGCAAAAAAACACCATATTTGATGTGGTATGGTAAGTAACCCCTACTCAAGTACTTGAAGGTGTGGGCTAGTCTGGCCTACATTAAGAACGTTGGTCCGAATAAATTAGAGGCAAGATCGGTGATATGTAAATTTATAGGATATCTTGAAAATTAATGGGATATATATTCTGCAATATCAAGGAACAAAACGTTATTGTTTCTCGACATGATTTCTGTTTAGAAAAGGAAATTTTGCCAAAGGAAATTAATAGCAAAGTTTTAAACTTGGATGAGATCCAAGAAGTTAACACTGAGACCAAACAAGTAGAAGAACCGAATTCACCTGTACACAAAAACACGCAACCTATTAGAAGGTATTATAGGGAATTCCAAAGAGATACTATGATTTTCTCATGGATGGCTATAAGGATGACTGTGTCTTGAATAACAACACTCCTCTATCTTTCCAATAAGGACTGCAAAGTACGAACTCTGCACTCTGGCTTGGAGCAATAAAATTCGAGATGGATTCCATATACAAAAACAAAGTATGGACTTTATCGAACAACACGAAGGGATAAAATCCATGGCTGTGAAAGGATTTTTGAGAAAACGCTAAATGTAGATGGACAAGTAGAGACTTATAGGGCTAGGCTAGTTACTAAGGATTTCGTTAAATTCAAGATGTTTGCTATGACAAGACTTTTTCACCTGTAGCTATGCTTAAGTCCATTCATATTATGCTACCTATTGCTTCATTCTATGACTATGAAATATGGAAAATGTATGTAAAGACGTAATTTCTAAATGGTGATTTTGAAGGAACTGTTTATATGTCGTATCCGAGGGTTTTGTGGCCAGTGAGAGTGAGGGCAAGACTTGCAAGTTGTTAAAGTCCATTTATGGATTCAAACAAGCTTCATGGAGTTAGAATAAGTGTTATGATATGGTAAAAATAGTTTAATTTCTATCAGAATGCAAAGGAATTGTGCGTATACAGAAATGAACAGGGTAACACTATCGAATTTTTAGTGTTATGTGTCGACGATATTCTGTTGATTGGTAATGACACTTTGTTATTGCAATCAATGAAAGCTTGGCATTCTAAGAACTTCTCCATGAAGATTTGGGAGAAGAGCCCTATATGATTGGTATAAAGATCTATAGAGATAGATCTAAGAGATTGTTGGGATTGTCCCGATCCCTATACATAGTCACCATAATATAAAAAATCAGTATGGAGAATTTCAAGCATGGAACGTTCCAACCCATGCAGTTAAAGCCCCCCTAAGGCCCTGCAAAATCCCTCTTGTAGCGCTCTTCGGCCGCTACGTTTTTCAATATAGCGTTATTATATAGTACATTCGCTTATACCCCTACTATTTTCTGCTACACCCACTGAGTCAAGGCCTTTTAGCACCCGCTTTGGAAACATTAATATAATAAGATTGATTTGACTAGTTCTCTTTTGAACCAAATTAACAAAGTTAGGATAAAGATTTAATTTTAAAGTATAAATGCTCAATATAAGTTAGAAATCTATTGTAATCACCACATTTGGACTGCATAAATCATGTTATTCTTTGGTCTTTTCATACAATATTGAATAATATTTCATTTCCATACTCAAATGATATAAGAATGAGAATAAATTAAATTTAAATTATTTGGTTTTATATCAAATAATGGTTTTTTGCACCTCTGCTGTTTTCTGCTATATCCTCGCTTTATCCCCACAATAATATTTTGCACCTCCATCGCTATGGTATTGCTAAGCACTTCAACTATATAGATTCCAACACAGTCTGGAATCTTCCTTTCTAAGAACACTCTTCATACCAATGAGGAGAAAGTAAACATGAAGAGGATCCTCTATGCTGAAGCCATATGACCGACAACATATGTTATGCTATGTACTTGACCAGATATGGCACACGCATTGGGATACGTAAGCCGATAATGATCTAATCCTAAAGAAAAACATTGGATGGCTGTAAATGTATACTGAAGTATTTAAGAAATACTCGAGACTTATTCCTCATATATGGGAATTGAGACCACCTTATAAAGCGTAAACTGACTCTAGCTTTCAAAATGATATTGATGAAAATAAATAGATGCCTGATTGTGTTTTCATGCTTAACGGCAGGGCCGTCGGTTTGAAAAGTTTAAAACAAGGAACAGTAGATGATTCAACAAATGGAGGCCAAGTACATTGCCCTTAATGAAGCATCTAAAGAGGAAGTATATGGATGCATAAGTTTTTAAGTAAGCTCAAAGTGATTCCCGATACTGAGATCTATTGACATTGTTCTATGATAACAATGCGGCGAGGCAGATCGCAAAAGAGCCCAGAGCACATAAGAAATCAGGACATATTCTTTGCAAGTTTCACCTCATCATAGAATTAATTAATAAGAAAGAGATCGTGATTGTGATGACTACTTTACACCATCGACGACCAATATAATAACATGTAGATTGCACTGCAACAGTGCTGAGTCGACACAGGATGATCATTAAGGTTGTAAGGTAAAGTAAATCAAACAAAACCCGTCGTATATCTCATAGTACATTGAATAAAATGTAGTAGTAAACATCTCAAACATAAAACAGACGAGATAATAATAACTGAATGAACCACATAAATCAGAGTACCTAATTCCATATGGTATACAACATAAGTGATATAATTATACATCAAATAATAACTCATAAATAACTGTTTCAAGATAATAAAGGCATTAGAAAGCTTGCTAGTGTTGTACAGTGGTATAGAAAATCATAATAAGTAAATATAGTAATACGAGAGGATGACCTCTTTCTCGTCCTCTGTCTAGCTCTACATACTCCCCAGACCTGATATTCCTAATTTACTCATTTAAAAGTACCCAGAATGATAAAAACAAAGCATAAAATCCCAAGCCAGACAACATTTTGATGTGAGCACTGGAAAATCTCAAATACTATAAAGTAAGTATACTAGGACAAATAGTATAGAAAATTATACTTAACCTATCAATGCATTCATATAGTTAACATATAGAATATATGCAACTTTAAGTCATAATCATCATGGTGTATTATAAATCAAAGTACTAATGGGTGTCTAGATATCTACAACAATGACGTCTACGTCGTATGACATCCCTATGGTGATAAGGGCTAAAGCAAAAATAGCATTCATCATCAATCCTCACATTCACTCATTCAGTGCATCTGACAAGTGATAACTCGGCTGAACATCGTGTCAAGGACTACTCAATGTCCTGATTCCTTAGTACTCGAATCTATGCCATTCATTAGGCCATAAACTAGACTACCCATCTGATAGTCCAGGGTATGGCAGGTTCTAACATCAATGAACTCTACCTCGTCATCACTAGGTCCTAATGTCAATGGACTCTAGTAGAATATGCGATCCAGGTCCTTATGTCAACGGACTCAAATCACACTGTCATATGCCCTTGCTTTACGACTACCCATCGAAACCCCTGAGTATCACGATCTCCTTGCATGTGTCATCCATTATAGAGTTCATTCTGAAACTGTCCTTACAATTCCTATTCGAAGTCATATAGGTTAGATTCTATTATCGACAACTGTTATTAGTCATAGAATATCATTATTTGTTCCATAACCTTCCTCTAACAGTTTCTTCAATCCAACTCATAGTCCTCTACTCTATGTCTCGAACTATAGTTATCCATCATCGAAGCCATCACTTCCCATCATTGAATCATGCATTGTCATTGTAGAAAATAGCCACCTAACCTTTTGGTTCGGTACTGACCCTACCCTTAGCCCGAAGTAGAAGCACTCAGGGCTCGAAGTGGATATAAATGTGAAGGTTCGAAGCATTTATCGCCTTGACTTGAAGAAAGCATGTAAAGACCCAAAGTTGCCTTGCAAATCCCTATCATCGAATCATCATCACCGAACCATGAATCCCGATCCATCGCAACCGATCCATGCATCCCATCACCGACTCCACACTTTAACACCACTATGACATACTTCACCATGTTAAAGCCTCCTCTGTTGGAATGTCACCACCGACCTAAGCCCCATAGATCGGTACCGATCTATGGTCACCAATCCAACCTTTGGCCAAATTTCCTTCTAATCATGCAAATTCTAGTAAGTTCATATGCATAGCTTGAAGCAATCCACCTCCTAGCTTGGAGCACCACTCGTGACCGATCTCTTACTTGGAATTTTCATATTTCAATCATGAGTCCCATAACTTCACTCATGACCCAAAGCAAACCATCATACGACTTGAAGCAAACCATCCAAAGACACGAGCATACCCTAGAGTCATCCTTCACTGATCCATAGTCTTCAAACCACCACCGATCCATCTTAAATCAACCATAACTCGAGCAAACGAACTCTAAACAACTTGAAATTTGAAATGTAGCTTTAGAGTGTCCTCCTTGACCTAGCCTATGAATCGTAAGTCATTTGGATGATTCGACCTTCATGGGTCATCAATGATCCATGACTTATTCCTAAAACTAAGTCGCCATTCGACCGGCGTTTTCGACCAAACATACATCATATATTCAAGCAATCATCATATATAATATATACTAACAAGCATACATCCATACACATCAAAGTGAAGACTAAATCTAAAGGTATAATTATAAGGCCAAAATAGAGATCTATAAGAATATGAATTTCACAAACCTTTTCCAAATCGTCCGAAATTTACGTATGTGAATAAAGAGGTTTAAACATATTTTTGAGTTCATAAATCTTTTTAAAATATCAATTTAAGGTGTATAATGATTATTAGACTATGAGAGGTCCTAATCACTCACTTAGATCTAAAGCAAGTCCAAAGATGCACAAATCCTAAGATGAACAACAGTCCTAAATGAGCTCCAATAGAAAATCTCAACATCCAAATGCTAATATCTCTAATCTCTCCTTGATGACAAAATTTGGTTAATTAAAGTAGGGTATATGTAACTATTTAGGCTAGAGAATGTTAATAGTGGGTTTCCCTCAATTTTTGGAAAGTATGTGATGATGGAGAGAAATCCAATAAGCCCTATCATGATGCTAATCTTGAAACGGGCTTTGAGCCTAATCATTAACTCACTAATCACTCATTAAGATATTAAAAATCAAGTGAAACTTCAAATAGGCTTAACTCCTTAACGACAAGTCATTTTCCTATTATGACCACTCCACAAAAAGAAAAACCATCGTATCAATCTAATGGAATGGTTTCAGACTTCAATTTGGCTTCTATCAAAAGTTATAGGCCATATAAGTTTTTAGGGGTCAAAATCATCCAATAAAAATTCTAAGGATGGAAAATGTCACTAGTAGTCAATTTCTAAAGTTATAGAATCCTACAACCCAAAAAATATTAATATTCTACAATCCTTTGATATGTAGAATACGGGTCATTACATTCTCCTCCACTTTAGAATTTCGCCCCCGAAATCCCAAACAAAATAAATAATGTTATCCTACATGCCTAACAACCATATACAAGCAAAGACAACCATCACATATCAAACATGCATATACAATAGCAACAAAATGTAAAAGATAATATCTAAGCCTATTCTAGCATGGAGGATACTATACTAAGCTATGCTTTATGATATCATAAGTGAAAATAGAAGTAATAAACAGAAAGTCTCACCAAGTAAAGAGCTCTGGAAAAGCCATCCTTACACTCTTTTTAGTCTCCCATATGTAATCGCCTTCACTTTTGTTGCATTGAACCTTTACCAACTTCACCGTCTTCCTCCTAAGTTGCTTCGTATCATGTCTGACGATACGAATAGGTCTTCGAGTCCTCAAAGTTTCTGATTTAATATTGATATCATCTAGCTGATCCGGTGCAATAGTTATGCTTGAGTCATGCACAAACTTCCAAAAGTTAGAAACGTGGAATACTAGTGCACTCTCGTTATTCTTTAAGGTAAGTCGACTCTATAAGCAACGTTCCCAATCCTCTCTAGTGTCGAAAAAGGACCTACAAATCTCAATGCCAACTTCCCTTTAGCATCGAACCAAATTGCATTCTTCGATAAAAAGATCTTGACAAATATCATATCGCCGATGGAGAATTCTCGATCTCTACGTCTCTCATCAGCATAACTCTTCTATCTGCCTTGAGTAGTTTTCATCCATCATCAAATGAGTTCAATCTTCTTCGAGGTTTCTCTAACCATATTTGGCCCAAGTAACTGTTTCTCGTTTGCTTCCCACCTGATGTAGCGTTACATGGTCGACCATGTAATACCTTGAATAGTTCCATATTAATGTTGGACTGATAACTGTTTTTGTATGTGTATTCAATGAGATGTAAGTGATCACCCCACAAGCCTACATAGTCAACTATATAGGCCTGCAAGAGATCCTTTAAGATACAATTCACTCTCTCGGTTTTGCCATCGGCTTAAAGGTGATAAGTCCTACTTAGACGCAGCTTTGTTCCAAATACCTCTTGTAAGCTCTTCCAAAACCCACTAGTGAACAATGGATCTTATCACTTACAATGTTCTTTGGCATGGAATCGTACTATTTATTTCACATATAATTTGGCTAGTTTGACTACCGTTCTACTTGACATGATGGGTATAAATCTGGCAATTTTAGTCAATCGATTGATTATAATCCAAATTTTGTTATACCTTTCTCTAGTCTTTAGTAGTCGATTGATGAAATCTATTGAAACTTGTTCCCCCTTCCAGTGAGGAAGTTCTAGTGGTTGCACCAAACCACTAGGCATCGTTTTCTCTTCCTTAACCAACCGGAAGTTCATGCACTTTGAGATGAATGTCCCAATGTCTTTCTTTATCCCTTCCTAATAATAGATCTGCTTCAAATCACGGTACATCTTATTACCGCTGGATGGATAGTCAATCTTGAATGATGGCACTCTCGTAGCACCTCATTGCTCAACCCATCAACATCATAAACAAACAATCTCCCACTTTTACGGAGCCAACCGTCCAGGTCAAGTCCATACTATCTCATCTCTTCAATCTCTACTCTAACTTCAATCTTAGAAATAATCTCAGCTAATCTGGTCTCACGTCTTTGACAAATACCAATCCGCTTAATCAAAGTAGGTACAATAGTCAAGCTCTTCAATATCTAGCTCGCATCTTGGTCAAAAATCATAATCGACAATATACTCTAACTACGTTTAATTTAAGAATATAGCTCCCAAGCTTGAAAGTCTCATACTCAATGCATCAACAATTACATTCCCTTTTCCCGGTGGAAATGCAATATCAAAGTTATAGGAGGCTATGAACTATAAACATCACTATTGACGAAGGTTAAGATCCTTCTATAAAAAGAGGTATTTTAATGATTTATGGCTGATGAACAGCTCGAACCTCTATCCTAAAAGGCAGTGCCACCAAATCTTCAGGGCAAACACAATCGCTGCTAGCTCTAGATCATGTGTCAGCTATTTCTTCTCATGTGTCTTCAGTTGTCGACTGGCATATGCAATAACTTTTCCATTCTACCCCAATACCGTATCTAATCCGGTACCACAAGCATCAATGTATACCGTCATCTATTCGTTCCCGCTCGGAATAGTTAATATTGGTGCACTTGTAAACTTTTCTCTCGGACTCATGAATGTATGCTCATCTCATATCCTAAGTAAAAAATTTGATTCTTTTCCATCAATTAAGTCGATGATGCATCTACTTTGAACAAGTCCTGGACGAATCGTCTATAATATCCCGCTAACCTCAAGAAACTTCTCACATCCATTGCATTTTTAGGTCAAGTCCAATCTTGAACTGCCGCAACTTTTACAAGATCCACGACAATACCCTACATAGAAACAACGGGACCCAAGAATCACACTTCCATCCTCCAGAAGTGACATTTCGAAAACTTTGATTTCAACCAATGCTCTTTCCGGACCTCAAGCACAATCCTCAAATACGTCTTTTGTACCTTCTCTATCCATAAATAGACGAGAATATCATCAACGAACACAAGAACAAATTTATTGGGCTGACTCCTGGAAACACTATTCATGAGATCAAAAAAATATGATGTCACGTTAGTTAACCCGGAAGACAGAACCACGTAGAATATACATGTTGAAAGTAACATATTTTGATGATTTATTAGATCAATTTAAAAATATTATTTAATTGGTTTTTTAATATGTTAAATTTAAAATTACATAATTAGTCAAAATTTATGGACTTAAAGATAAATAGTAGGAAAGAATTGAGGAGGTTTTTATAAACAAAAATGGTAGATATCTTAATATAGAATTATTTAATGTTAAAAACAGAATTTTGCTATTTAGTGTGATAAATTTTTGAGTTAAATGATTATAACTAATTTACAAATTAACTTCATCATAACTATTTATGTACATAATTTACTGTATGTGATCTATATATCATTATTGAATGGAAAAGTAATTTTACTAATTTTGTAATACACACACACATATATATGTGTGTATGTATATATGTAGAGCATTCAATGGAACCTCAAATGTGCAGCACACCAAATGCCCCTTGATTTCAACCAGAAGTTCTCATTTATATAACAGTGGTAGTGTGAAGAGAGAGAAGCAATTATTATTCTAATGGGAACTTGTGGTGGAAATCAGGGGATGTGTGTGTGTGTCTATAGAAAAGCGTAGAGTGGCACCCCTATTTGCAACACCCCGTGTAGCCCCTTAGTTTCACTATACAATCTGATTTAAATAATGTTAAAAAGTGGAGGAGAGAGAAGCAAACATTATTTAAATTAATATGTGTAGTGGAAATTAAGTGGCTACGGGATGTTGCCAAATATGGGTGCCAATGAGCGCTATATATATATATATATATATATATATATATATATATATATATATTGAAAATGGGTTCCTTTTATTGTTATTATAAAAATCACAAAGCACAACCACATAAAATGGCCCAGCAATAACAGGTCTACATATTGTAGGAAATAAAAATACCTATTTGTACATCATATTTCTAAAACTACTTGAGACGTTGATTGTAGCATTCTTCAAATGGAGATTTGCAACTGTCCAAGTTTCTTGAAGCCTTTTACATATCTTATCGTGCCTTCCGTTCATCTATTGAATAATTCTATTAGGAACGTTAGGCCCCTCTTTATATCCTGCTAGACTTAGAGATGATAAACAATTAAAAAACAAACATACTAATCGCATCACATGACATCTAGCCATGAAACCGTTCCTCTCACGAGATCACATTTTCCATTGTCCTATAACTGCTTTTTGAACCTCCAGTTACTATCCCTGCATCATCGGATCTGTAATCACAGCAAGTTTTTCTACCGATTACCAAATTGATATAACTATAACTCCATGATGATGAAACGTAAAGAAATTCTAGCCCAAATCTAGATTTTCTACCATCTTTTCAAGGAACGAACTTCACTTGTACTTCACTTATATTTCATAAGAGCATACCAAATGGAATTATTACCACTTACTAGCATATAGGATTTGAACCTCTTTTTTCTACGGCTTCACTTGGTAGAAAACAAAATGGTGTAACTTTTTTTCTCCCTTCTACGCTTCTTATGTTTTTTATTTAATTTTATTTATATGTATTAAATATTTTTCAATGTATTTTTCCTATTAATATATTTTGTGTAAATTTCTTTTCTTTCCCGGCATAGTTTAACTTACTAGTGGTAAAAATATATTATTTACTTTTAATGTTAAAAATAGAACTTGGTTATGCAGCATACGATAAATTATGTGAAATAAATGGACTATAAATTAAAATTATTATCATTATTTATGTATATTTATATCATGTAGCATATATATTTTACTATTGAGCAAAAAATAATATTATCATTTTTGTCGGTATGTATACATGTTGAAACTAACATACTTTAATAATTTATTAAATTAATTTAAAATATTATTTAATTGTTTTTTTAATATGTTAAATTTAAAATTACGTAATTAGTTAAAATATATGGACTTAAAGATAAGTAATAGGAAAGAATTGAGGAGGCTTTTGTAAAAAATTGTACAAATCTTAATATGAAATTATTTTAAGTTAAAAGCATAATTTAGTTATTTAGTGTGATAAATCTTGAAACAAATGATTATAATTGGATTACAAATTAACTTTGTCATAACTTTTTATGTATATAATTTGATTTATGTGACCTATATATAACTATAATTGAATGGAAACGTAACTTTACTGTTTTCGTTTATAGACACACATACACATGTATTAAAATTGATATATAGTTTTAGGATTTATTATAATAATTGACTAACCATTTACGTAGACTATTTAAATAGTTTAAATTTGATATTTCTTAAGTAATTTAAATACATAAATAAAAATAAAAAATATTAGAAAAGAATCGAGAAGGTTGTAAACAATTATAGAAATGTTAAAGTATAAGTATTTGAAGCTAAAAATATAATTTTTAATGCAATGTATAATAAATTAATTTAGATAAAGAAATAATAAATTAATTTTTTTAATATTATTGATATTATGTGATTTATTTATATTTATATTTTAATGAGAAAAAATTTCCACTTCTATGGATGTGAATATGATATACATATTGAAACAGTCATATTTTATGATTTATTAGATTAATTAACAAATATTCGTTGATTGAATTTACTCAAATATTTTTACTTTAAGATTACATAATTAATTAAATTATATTAACTTAAATGTACAATGTTAGGCGATATTGAGAAGGATTCCATAAAAATTGTAGAAATTTCAAAATGTTGGTACTTGATGTTAAAAAATAGAATTTTATAATGCAATGCACTCTAAACTTATTGATATAATTTAATTATAAACTAAATTTGTAATTATTATTTATGTACATAATTACATTACGTGATTGATGTGTGTGTGTGTACCTAAATGAACTTCATACCCTTTTTGCTAATATAGACATGGTATAAATATTGAAATTTCATATTTTTATTATTTGTTAGACAAATCAATGAATAAAAATATTGACTGTATTCTTCATCAATGTCGGAATTGCATTTACGAGGACGTATTAGCAAGAATTGGTAACTAATATCATGATTAAGGGATGGTAAATAAGGCGGTTGTTGTATGCGAAAAAGTAAAGGGACGATAGTTTTTAGAGTAGTTTGACAGAAGATGGTCTATATATACTACTAGGAGATTCGTTTTATTTCTATTACCTTGGTTACAACAGCCTAAGATGTCGGGATTCAATGACTTGGGAATACACATATGCTTTTTTCTTAACTTAGGCTAGTGTTTTCCTTTTTTCTTTTTCTTCGAAGTGGCATTATATGATGTATTTGTAGCGACTAAATTTGACATTTGAACGTTTGAGATTTATTTGGATTAACCTCAAAAACACTCTAGCCCATTATTGATGATGTATAGTTGATGATTATGCAGCTAGGACACCATATATCATGTATGATGTAGACGTGGAACACTGGCAAGCTACATAATAGAAACATCCCTAAAAAGTGGTGGGCAACATGTACTAACGAGTGATTGTAGCAGAGGTACTAGGGTTTCAGCATAATACATGGGCCAAAAACTACTACACAATGGCTTTTTTGTCAGACGAGTCATGCTAATGGAGACCAATCTCCCCATAATGTGGAACAAATGGTGTGTCCTTTGTGTTAAGGGAACTTGCTAGTTTGTTGACATGGTTGAGAGACGTTAGATGGTTACTATGAATGGTGGCAGATTGTGGTGAAGATGACGATGAATGAGGATGCTATTTTTATGAGTTTTCTAGTCAACTAGGTCGACCTCCTTTAGACCTCATCCCTTAAGAGTAACCGCCTCAACTCTACTTATCATCCGTAAGGGATGCCGAGTAGGTAGGTAGAACATAGAACCGAGGGGCCATGTGATGGATGAGGATGATGCATGGGCTTTGACCATTGCTATTTGTGCTTGGTCGGGCGAAGAATTAGGGCCATCGTTCATGTAGGCCAAGTAAGATAGAGGCGCCTATGTGGGCTAGCTTTTCACTATATTTTGTGAGAAATACGAGCAACATTCTATACCCCAAGCCAATGCCTGTTCGTGGAGGAATGGTTATCATTCACGCATTTCATGCTACATCAAATGTCATGACAAGCATCACTAGATAAATGGTGGAGGCAGTTCATTTTCCCAGGCCCAAGAGGAGCAAATTGCTTTTTTGATGCGGGGAATCGACAAGCGCATTGATTGCACCTCTATAGTTATGGCAAATCCATCGGCCCATGTCGCTTCCCATCTAGCATATACATATACCCTTTTCTTCACTTCAACCTTTACTCGGTTTTTTGAAGGTATTCCTCCATTAGAGAACCATAGATACTGTTTGTCTCCCATAGCTAACTCGATCTTCTCATCTATGTCTAATTTGATCGCCAATAAGTAATTATTCTCTTAACTTTGATCTATGCGTTTTTCTAAGCTATTTCATTGTATGAGTGTCATACATTTAATTTTTGTTATTGATGTTTCTCTAGATTACATGCTATTGTAATGTTTCCTTATAATTATACATCCAATGTCGTAGAAAGAACCTTTCCTTATTGAACTTCATGGACGGACCTTTTTGCTTATTGCTGTTTGACAATCATCATTGTACAGTCTATGGCGGCCGTCAAATGTTGGGATCTGCAAATAACGAGAAGAAATCGAGGCATTTAGATGCCATTATTGTAGAACCACCTTTACTTGACTAAGAGTAAGACAAATTCAGACTGGACTTGTAGGCAAGACTAAGTTGATCATTCACCTATATTAGTGCGAGGTTTAGACTATACATATTTTTATAGGTTGGGGCCTCTTGGGTCTGAAAGGACCGGATCAACCTAGAACATTCATTGATTGACTTCGACTGTGAGGATATTTCTCCTAGGTACCCACTTCTTACAAAATGACCCAACAATCCCCAACAGGGCTATTTCGCCTAATCTCTTGCTTACATGAAAGTTAGGCCGACCCTCCCCTTATATTCGTTCTTCATTAGGTTTCTGAATGCATACCACCTGGAATCGGGCCAGCTATCCTTGAATAGTTGCAAGCTTCTATGTCATTTTTTGCAAGATGAACCTTCCTGAACCTGATCCTATGTTTATCCATACGGTTTTCAAGTTTTGTTGGTAGAAAAGAAATGAGGCAGCTAGTTACTGCCATCTTCAGGCTATTGACTCTCCCGCCTGGTTCTATGGTCTCTCAAGCAAGGCGTCATCCTACAAAGATCAGTTCTTTTTTCCCATGACCGTTAACATGGGACTGAAAAAGAGCCTTGTAGGCTTTCCTTAACTCGTTAAAGAATTCATTCTGATTATTGCCCTTCTAATAATAATCTCCTGTGTTTCTTTTGTAGTAACCCTTACCAGCTCTAAAGCAAGCCTCTCCATATACAAGGGTATCTCTGCCTAATCAAGGATAAAACAGAACGTGTAAGGAATCTTTTGATGATTTTAAATGTTGTCAACCTTTGTTAGGTCGGGTTGTTAATCCCGAGGTAGACTATATGTAGAGGATTTTCCATAATAAGTTCCCGTACTATGCCACCTGCTAGGACAACACAGGTCATGACTGGAGAGAGGAACCACAGTTATAGGGATGAGGATGAGGGTGAGGCCATCGAGCCAGACTTCGGTTGAGGTCAAGGGGGCGGAGGTGATCAGGTCGAACAGGATTCATGTGATTTGGACCTCTTGGAGGACGTCGTAGTCTCTCATTGTGATATTATAATACATTGGCTGTCATACTACAATTGCTCGTAAGAGACGCGCGAGGTGGGGAGGATAGGCGACTTGGTATAGGGGCCAAATACATCGATTAGCGAGAGCTCCTACTTCAAGAACCCCTTTTCCCATGGATCTTCGGAAAACGTAACCCAAAATGTGCCCCTTATCACATACCACCATGAGGGGGCATAGATTAGCAGAATAGCACGGGGTCCCCCTGCCCACCTTTAGTTTGGAGACGACCGAGGGACCAACTTATGGAGGGTAGCATAGCTTCATACTATTTATTTTTAATTTCTCATTTGCTCTTCATTGATCGTTGCTCATGTTTTTCGCTGATTAATTTGAACCTAGGTGCCGCTCTTGATGTTGTCATAGAAGAGACACACTCCTTCCAGCCACATCAACTTGATCCCAGCACCCTACTATAAACGCTGACCATCCCTCATCCGCCTAATGGAAGATGACAAAATTTTCCACTTGTCGGCCTGAGACAAGATGAGGAGGAGGGAGATGAGGAGGGCAGAAATGAAGAGGAGGCAAAGCGAAGGAAGTCTTCTAAGAGGCCTCGAGTTTTGGAGCCAAAGAGCTCGAAGAGTGTTTCGGCCGACCAATTCTCTAAGGAAGTGGACATGATCAGGCTTAGACCGGAGGTGGATAAGTTCGAGGTAGTGGGATCAACCATCTTGAAGGCAGTTAAGATGTTTACAGCCTTTGGATGCTTGTGCAGGTGCTGGCCAGGGTGGCGATGGAGGCTATGTATCACAAAAGTCGTGCCCGGTTGGGCTGGGAGACCCATCCCCTAGATGAGGTCCTCAACTCTAATATGCAAGAAGCTTATCTAGTAAGTCTTCATACTTGGTAAAAAAAAAAAATTAACTTCTGTACTAGAATTTTCTATTGGTAAGCGCTCTTTGTCTTTAGCACTTGTTTTATAACTACATGCATAATTACACTAATATGGCCGCAGTGTTGATTCTTTTAACATATTTTACTAATTGTCATCCGATAATGCTAATAGATGACTCCAGCTTTACCATGAAAGTGAATGAAAAACATGCTTGCATAGCTACATTTGGATGTCTAAAGATATATATTAAGTCAATTTATGTGAATGTAAGAATGATAATAGTAACCATAAGTGTTGGTAAGTAAATTTATTTTAAGAATATAGTAATGCCTTTTCTTATATAGACAAGCACAAAAATTAATCAATGTCATTTTTTGCGTTATGTCGATTCTATGCATAGAGAAATCCAAGTACACTTCTTTTTTTAGAATGCTATCTCAAATTCAAATTCATTTGTATTTAAACTTCTTACATACTTATTTATTTGAGCAAAATGATTGTTTGGTTTGAAATATTATGGGAACTTTGCATCTCTTTCTAAACCATTGACAACTGAAATTCAGAAATTGAGATTTTGTAATTCAACCGGATCCATTTGAGGTAGTAAATTAGGAAAAAAATTATTAATACAAGATAATAAAGAAATGTAGAAATCTGGGAGATAATCTTTGCAATGCACTATCCTTCTTTTAGCTTTTCACTTGCATCTACTATAAAGAAGAATTTTATTTGCTGACCCATGCTTTCTATTTCCGTTCTCATCTCTTAATCATTAGAGGTATACATATTTTTGATATGAATTGTGCATCTACTTTATTTCATTTTTGATGTATGCATTTCTGTTATTGTATGTTAATGCTTTAGTATCTTACAAGTTTATTTTAAGATTAATTCCTTCATGGTTTATAATTTTCATTCAAACATAGTGCCCTAACTTACAAGTTTATGGTATTGCTTAATCAACATGCCGGATAAGATTCTACATGTTCAAGCACATATTTGTAAACCTTTAAGTGTGTCCTTTTTTGCTGTTATATCTTATCATCCATAAAAGTAAAATGCTACTTTTTAGTTTTAACCTTTTGTTGATCATTTTTACTATTCGGTACACCTTTAAGTCTTCAAATATTTATAAAAATGATACATACACAATAAATATTAGGAGTTGCTTGATTCAAAATAGAAGTATTAAGAGTAGATGTATATATAACATTTGATTTCGTACAACTCTACCATTTACTGTAATCTGACAATGTACTTAGTAAAAATGGTTATCTTATCTCTTACAAGCTATTAGTTAGTGTATACCTAAGATATTCTATTTGATATTGCTTCAAATTGCATTTCTCAATCCGTTGGGTTGTTTATATTATTATGTTACCTCATAGCTTTATCTTCTTCTGATCATGTTTTCTCATTACTGATATGTATAATTGTTGTCCTGCAATTTTATTTCATCAAACAACCTTTACACTTAAGTTTGCATTGTTGTTTATGGCCCCATGGTAGTGTTCCAATTATACAGAGACTGTTTGCAACCTGTAATGTTTTAGACTCACAACTGCATATCAAATAATAAAGATTAAGATGTAGATTAAAAAAAGGATTGACAGAAAAATGAAGAAGAAGTGATAGAATAACAAAAAGAAAAGGATGAGGTAATTGACTATATAGTGTTAGGTAAAATCCCTTGAGATGATCAGTCTAAGAGAATAAAAACCCAACGCAGCGGAAAACAACTGGATCGTGATTGTAGTGAGATGGAAAAAACAAAAGATGAACACCAGAATAGGCAGTCACAGATCTATGCAATGCAGAAAAATAAATAACACCACTATTTATAGTGTTTCCACAACCGCTAGGCAGTGTAAATCCACTTAGGGAGAGGAGATTTTATTAATCACCGAAAGATTAGAGTTACAAGATTACCAAAAGATTAGAGTTACATGATTGATTCACTTTTGGAGGCTGTACATAAGAAAAATTTACAATACAAAAATTTATGCAGAGCATCAGCTCTCTAGGATGGCTCTGAAATTGGTTGAAATTAGTTCTCAATTTTGGCTGTCGTTGTTGTTCAGAAGCTCCACTATTTATAGAGTGAAAATATGAGGAGGTTTAGCTGCTATATCGAAGCTCAGGATTTGGTTTGACATCTTGGTTCGGCATGTTTGGTCTGGCATATGGAACTTTGCATTTGGTTCGACATAGTACACTTCAAGTCTGGACCGGCATATCCCAATTGTCGAACGAGAAATCTGGACCGGTCTTCCTCTTCACCTACTTGGCTTGGCAAATGCCAAACGAAATATTTCGTTCAGCATCACCAGATCACCGAACGACAAATTTGGTTCGGTCTTCCTTCATCGCTCCAAACCAATGCCGCTTCACTTCTCTTCTTTACCGAACAAAGTTTATCGTTCGGTCTTCTTCAATCACCGAACGAAGTCGCCACCGCTCTAGAACTTTGGGGCTGCAAATCCAAGCAACACAGGACCACTGATTTGGTCTGGTAAACCAGCTTCCTCCACCGAACCACGTTGCTGGTTTGATCTTTAGCTCCTTCCCCTAGGGATTCAGCTTCCTCCTCCATAAGGTTCTCCAATGGCTTTTTCTTGAATTCAGGTATCATCTCTAACAATCTCCATCTTGATACCGAATTCCATACGAGCCTTCTAACTTCATCTACACCTTCATGCTCCAAGCAATAGATACTTATTCGATGAGATTCGGAAATGCCATCACCCTTTGCACTCTGCCAACGAACTCCGGCAAGGCCACTGCTCGTCAACAAAGTGTTCAAATACCTAGTCTGTGTAGAATCTATCAATCTCCACCACGAAAACAAATGTCTTCATGAACCATCTTAACTCTACCCCCATGCCATCGCATGGCACCTAACACTTCATTAAGCGAGTCAAGTCCAAGCAATGTTCGAACTTAGCAACAGGCAATCACTTGGTAAACATATCTGCTGCGTTCTCCTTTGTGTGAACTTTCTAAAGACGAACTAGCTTCTCTTCACTCATGGAGACAAGGAACGACTCTCTCACCTGAATATGCTTCGTTCTCGAACTGAATGCCAGATTTTAACTAAGTGAATTGCACGTTGATTGCCACAGTACACATCCACGCCTTCATATATGAAGCACAAATCACACAGCAATCGCCTCAAATAAATCTCCTCCTTAGCCACTTCAACCGTAGCTATGAGCTCTGCTCTGTAGTAGACAAAGCCATAATCGTCTACAACCTCGCTCTCCAACTAATCGTCATCCCACCAATAGTGAACACATATCCGGTGGTTCGCTTCCTTCGATCTCTACCACTGACACAGTCGAAATCGCAAAATCCAACCAAGTTGAAATCTTCCTCTGCCGCCAAAGACAAGTCCAAGGTTTGGAGTTTCTCTAAGGTATCTGAATCTTCACTGCTTCCCAATGCATCTTTTCTGGATTCGCCATGGATCTACTCACCAATCCAACCGTCTGTGCAATGTCAGGCCTAGTGCAAAGCATAGCATACATCAAGCTGCCAACTACACTTGCATATGGGGCCTTCATCATATAAGCCTTGTCCTTTTCCGAGATCGGAGATCCTTTATTAGGAAGCTGCATATGCAAAGGCATGGGTATGCTGATTGCCTTTGCCAACATCCATGCTAAACTAAGCAAGCAGCTTTCGAATGTACTCCTTTTGAGTTAGGCTCAAAAGTCTTAACTTTCTATCCGTTTGGATTTCCGTAACCAAGATTCTCTTTGCTTCTCCAAAGTCCTTCATTTCAAATTCCACTTTTAGCTTTAGCTTCAAACTACCGATTTCAGCCTTATCCGTGGAAGCAATTAACATATCATCCACGTACAATAGTAGGTACACCCATCTACCATTCTTTAAATGCTTGAAGTACACACAAGCGTCTTTGATGCAACGATCAAAACCAGGTGAAAGCATAAAAGAGCCAAACCTCTTGTACCATTGTCTAGGCGACTGCTTAAGTCCATTCGAAGACATCTTCAATTTGAAAACCCAATTTTATTAGCCATATACAACAAATCCTTCCGGTTGCTTCATGTAGATGGTCTCATCCAAGTCTCCGCGCAAGAATGCAGTTTTCACATCCAGTTGCTCCAGTTCCAAGTCATGAGCTGCGACAACAGCGAGAAAAATGCGGATGGAAATATGCCTCACTACTGAAGAGAATATTGCATCATACTCCAATCCCTTTCTTTGTGAAAACCCTTAAGCAACTAGTCTAGCCTTGTACCTCCCATTATCTTTCACCTTGAACACCCACTTGCAACTTATGGCTCGGCTTGCTTGAGGAGGTGGTACCAAATCCCAAGTCTTGTTCTTCTTCAATGACTCTAACTTCTCTTCCATAGCGTACATCCACTTCGAACTGTCATATGACTTCAAAGCTTCATCAAGGTCAAGCGGCTCCTCATGAGCCATATGTAGGGCATATTCAAACTGATCACTAAGGCTAAGATTTGCAAAATGCCAATCAGCATACCTATTGGGGGCCTAATAGTCCTACCACTGACCCAGGTAGGTACTGCTTCGCCTAAACTCCTTTTAGCTCCACCTTGAACTGAACTTTATCTAGATTCATGCATATCACCAGCACTATTAAAAGGTACCTATGGACTATTTTGTGATGTTTCATCAACTGCATTTTTCTCGATAGCATCAACAACAACTCTACTCCTTGGCTAGAACACGGGAACTTCTTCTATCTCCTTAGGCCTATTAGAATCTTCTGATGTGGTAGGTAGCTTCTCCTTTGGATTGAACATAGGAGACTCATCAAAAGTAACATGTCTGGAATGAACAATCTTTCGATCAACAGGGTTCCAAATTCGATACCCTTTGATACCATCGGTGTATCTCATTAGTATGCCCTTGTATGCTATAGCCTCCAACTTGTCGTCACCTGTATGGTGAACGTACACAGGACAATAGAAAATTTGGAAGTAACCAAGATACACTGCTTTACCTCTCCACTACTCCAGAATCTTCCTATATATGGTTGAGCACAGAATTCAACTTATGACATGCACCGCAGTTGATAATGCCTCAGCCCAAAATCCTCTAGACAAGCCTGCCGTCAATCTCAAGCAACGAGTCTTCTCTAGTAGAGTTATGTTTATACTTTCTGCAACTCCATTGGATTGCGAATCTACGGGAGTAGTGAAATATCTCTGAATGTCGTGCTATCTACAAAAGTCGAGGAACTCCCTAGAGACAAATTCACCGCCATTATCAGATCTCCGCACCCTCAACCCTAGAACTAGATTAACTCTCAACAAGCGCTTTGTAGTCTTTGAAATTTTCAAAACTTTTCGGTTTGACCTTCATCACATACACCCATATTTTCCGAGAAAAGTCATCAATAAAAGAGATAAAATACTTTACTCCTCCAAAAGAAGGAGTAGCAACCGATCCCCAAACATCTGTATGCACATACTCAAGTTGTCCCCTCGATCTATGGAGTTCAACTCCAAAAGATACTTTAGTTTGCTTTCCTAACACACACTCCTTTCAAAGGTCCATCTTTTCGAAGCTTTCTTATTTGATCATCTTCCGTCTCCGAAGCAACTCTAAACCCTTCTTTGAAATATGACCATCCTGAGACGCCAAAGCTTTGTGGCATCCAATGCATGAGAACTATCTACTCCAACACATGACTCTCCAAGAACCTTGGTTCCTTTCAGCAAATTCAAATTACGGAACACATCTCCTTTCATAAGAACTAGTGCATCTCTTGAAACCTTCAGACCATCCTTCCCGATAGCTACCTTGCATCCCAAAGATGCCAGTTGTTCTAAAGAAATTAAGAACTTCCGAAGACCTGGAACATATCGGACACCTGTCAAAGTGCGTATCACTCCGTCAAACATCCTGATCCTCATTGTACCTTCACCCATTGATCTATAGCTAGCATCATTACCCATAAAAATAGAGCTTCCCTCTCGTCCAACAAAAAAACAAAAGTAATCCTTATTAGGCGTCATGTAGAAAGACACCCCCGAGTCTAGCACCCAATGGTATGAGACATTTGATACTGCTGCAGACAACACGTCATCAGATACAGACCTCTCCACCTCAAATGATGCAGATCCGTCTTCTTTCTTCTTCTTCAAATCTGGATAATCCTTTTTCCAATGATCAGGTTTCTTGCAGACAAAGTACTTCCCATCCTTAGACTTTCCTCTCCAACCATTACCGGGCTTCCTAGACTTGAAACACCCTCTAGAGTGCCAATTCTTTTTATCTTCTCTACTTCTTTTAACAAACAGGTCGTGACTACTACTTCCACCTCTACTTCCTTCATTTATTTCCTTCATTTGATCTCGTAAGCCCTCGAATAGAAGACCTAACTTCACATCTTACACTGTCAATGTGTCTTTAGCGAAGATAAGGCAATTAGCGAAGCGTTTGTATCGCACCGGAAGAGAACGCAAAAGAATCATTGTAATTTGCTCCTCATCCATCTTCAAGTCAACAGTCTTCATCTTCATTACGAGATTATCAAAGAAATTAAGACGGTCCTTTACTGAAATACCCTCTCTCATCTACATGATGAAAAATGTCTTCAGCAATATTAGACGGTTAGTCAGTGATTTCTCCAAGAGAAGGAGTAGCAACCGGTCCCCAAGCTTGGTCCAAATGCCCCTAGCAGCTGTCTCACTGCAAATCTCTGAGATGACATTCTCTCCCGTAGCTAGTTGTAAAGTAGTAAACGCCCATTTCTCCATCTCCTTCCTGTCTGCAACGGAGATGTCAGTTGTCAACTCCTTAGTGAAAAACTCTACTGGATGGACTTCATTCCTCATTAGAACAGTCTTCATCCTCCAATGCTACTTCTCGAAGTCTTTATCTCCATTCTATTTCTGAATTACCAACTGCGACCTTGACGCGATGTACATCCTCTAGTATAGGGTTTTGTAACAACTGGAGTCGCTTCATCTCCTGCCATAGAGTCTAACACTTCTCAATCAACCTTGCAGCTCCGATACCAGACTGTTGGGGAAAATCCCTTCATATGATTAGTCTAAGGGAATAGAAATCAAATGTAGTGGAAAATAACTGAATCATGATTGCAGTGAGATGAAACAAATAAAAGTTGAACACCAAAACAGACAGTTATAGATCTATGCAATGTAGAAAAATAAATAGCACCAGTATTTATAGTGGTTCCACTACCGCTAGGCAGTGTACGTCCACCGGGGAGAGGAGATTTTATTAATCAATGAAAGATTAGAGTTACAAGATTGATTCGTTTTGGATTCTATACATAAGAAGAACATACAATACACACAAAATTCTGCAGAGTTTCAGCTTTCTAGAATGGCTCTGAAATTTGCTGAAATTAGCTCTCAATTTCAGCTGCCATTATTGTCCAGATGCTCCACTATTTATAGAGTAAAGATATGAGGAGGGTTGGCTGCTAAATGGAAGCTCAGGATTTGTTTCGGCATCTTAGTTCGGCATGTTTGGTCCAGCATATGGCACTTGGCATTGTGTTCGGCATAGTAAACTTTTTCTAGACCGACATCACCCAATTGTCGAACGAGAAATTTGGACCGGTCTTCCTCTTCACCTACTTGGTTCGGAAAATACCGAACAAAATATTTCATTTGGCATCATTAGTTCACCGAATGACAAATTTGGTTCGGTCTTCCTTCACCGCTCCAAACCAATGTCGCTCCACTTCTCTTCTTTACCGAATGAATTTTCTCGTTCGGTCTTCTTCAATCAACGAATAACGTCGCCACCACTCCAGAACTTTGGAGCGGAAAATCCAAGCAACACCCGACCACTGATTTGGTTCGACAAATCAGCTTCCTCCACCAAACCACTTTGCTGGTTCGGTCTTTAGCTCCTGCACCTAAGGCTTCGGCTTCTTCCACCATGAGCTTCTCTAATGGCCTCTTCTCGAATTCGGGTATATTTTCTGACAACATGTTTGCAACCTGCAATGTTTAGACTCACAACTACATATCGAACAATAATGATTAGGATGTAGATTAAAAAGAATTGACGGAAAAATGAAGAAGAAGGAATAGAATAACAAAAGGAAAAGGATGAGGTAATTGACTAGATAGTCATACAATCAAAAAAGTTTAAGAATTCAGAACAATCATGGGATAAATTTACCAGCACATGATTATAAATGCATACGGTAACAGCATGTTGTCGTATGATTGTCTATATATTTTTGTTTTCATGTTAAAGAGAGTTTTTTAAAGGCTCACAAATGTTTAAATCTTATTAAACATGTACAGTGCTTAAATCTCATTAAACAACTTTAGACATGTATTTCAACATCTGATTGTAGAATGTAATACCTTAATTCTATATGTGTGAAATAGAAGTGATTAGAGCATTAGTTTAGATCAATAGATCTATGTTCATAATTTTTGATTGAGTTATACTTGATGTATTTTTTAACACATATGTAAAGCACCTGCAAATTGAAATGTCCATTAATACAAAAAAAATTAGGTTAATTACACAAAGAGAAGAAAATAATTATAAAAGGTTAAAGTTAATTCAAAGTGAAAATATTAGCACTTCGAGATCCTATTAATGATATTGTAAGTTCAAAACGTTATTTTTTTATTTAATTAGTTGTAGCTATATATTTAATTGATCTCATCCATACCATATTATTTCAGGAACTTTCATGTCAAAAGCTTATGGAGTTATGTGCTACTCAATCCTAGAGGACAATGACATCAAAACTACAAGCATATGATATGTATCAGCAAGCAAGAGATATCGGCTTTTTTTGATTTGTAAGATTTTAAATGAATAATCATATAATCAACTGAAAGATGAGATAATTAACTTGATAGTAATATAATCAATATAATTTGAGAAGTCGAAAGAATCATGGGATAAAGTTAAGAAATCAGAACAAAAATTACATAAAGAGTCATCAAATTATAATGAAGTTCATTATGTTGTGCATTTATAACCATGAAAGTTACTTAATGTTTCATCCTCCTGCTGTTATCATTTCCCGAAAGTTCGCAAATTGTAGTTTTGTTGACCAATTGAAAAATATTCGTGACCGTTCCAGAAATATGGAAAGGGAATTAACTGATAGAGTTGCGTATAGTGTATTTTCCTGCATAAAACAAAGTTTACAAGACGGTCCATTTCATTTTTAAAGCACTGGTGTGACGACTCACCCTTCGACCTTCAAATTTCGACACTAATACATCTTTGGTATTCAAGTACCACAAAATCAAGTGCCGGAAGGATGGATAGTAAATGGTAAAAAAGAAAATAAAGACATAATAGAATCTTGCACGAATGGAATAACATATATTATTTTAATATATACGATCATTACAGAAATTTTTTTAAATATATTTATCTGAGTCTATTTTATAAATCAGCCTAGACAGTTATTAATCTTTGTTCCTATAAATGTTGAATACAATTAGTAAAATAATGCAGCGGGAATGGAAATGGAGAACTGTCTACAGGAATATCGTCAACTCCAGACTTCAAGCTCCATCACAATGCTCCAAGTTAAACCCGATTACTTGGCTACTTGGAAAAATAGGGCACTCAGAGTTTAAGGGAAAAGGAAAATAAATTCTAGGTCAGTCATGAGACTGGTGTTGTGATGGCTCGAAAATCCATACCCTTTGAATCAACATCAAACCGCACATGTCTAACCTAAAGTGAACAGAAAGTCGGATCATCAAGGGTAAAATAAAGAAAATAGAAGAACAGAACATAATCTCACTCGAATGGAATAACATATAATATTAAAAAACACCTTTACAGTCGAAAACTTTTAAAATACATATATCAGAGTATAACGTAATTTCAGCTTGGACAGTTATAAACATATGTCCTTACAAATGCTTACAATCATCAATCAATGCAGAATAAGCAAAGCGGATAATATAATACGTTCATACATAGATGAATATCTCCAGCTCTCCTCCAAAAACTCTAATCATATTTAGTTAAACCTGAAACTACTCGGATCTGACCCGAGTATTGAAAATACCCGGATCAGGCTTGATAAACCAGCGTGAGATAAACTCAATAATAAATGACATTGTCATATACCAGCTGTAACGACCCTGAAAATTCGGACCCAGTTTAAAATTTTAAAAACCGCTTATTTTATGTAAAAATTCGAATTTTCACAAACAACTTCCGTTGCCATCCAAACTTCACATTTGGAATGCGTCTAGATAGATATAGGCGTGCGCCAAATTCGTTGAAAAATATTGAAGTAAATTACGCTCGTCGCATTTACATTTTAGTTTAAATCTTATGTGGAAATTTCCTATCGTCCGAACTCAAATATTTTTTCGATATCGCATAAGAAAAATATTCTGAGCATGACGACGCATTTCGTTTCGTTAAATTTCGCTTTTAATTGCTAGTTAAAATGTTCGCTCGTGCAAATGGTTCAATAAGATTTACCACTTTGCAAACGGCGTCGAACCATCAATATCTTTATACCGTTGTGTCCGTCTCGACGCGCTGATCACAACGGTATATTTATTTGTGTCAATCGGAGTTCGGCGTTGCAAACTATAATTGTTAACGGAGCGCAAACCGGTCCGTTACGCAGCACAAACCGGTACCCAACATTTCAACATTTAAAATTTTAGAGCCTTTCAGCTGCCTTGGGAACCCAAATAGCCTCCATTTTGAAAATCATCATTGCATTGACGTATGCACACTTTGAATAACATGTATATATCCCTCTCCATTTATTATACTGTACACCAGCTCCTTCATTTATTGCTCTGCATAACCCTTCACCTCAGAGAAACTGGGTACGTGACTTTACTCCTCTACCTTTTTCTTTCTCTCCTTCCTCCTCCACTTCTTCTTCTCTTCATGTTTCTTTTGTTTTCCTTTCCTGCACTCCCTCCCTCTGTTTTCTTTTGTTCACGTCTTCATATTTTGTTTTTTTTTTGTTTATTAACTTCAAAACCCCCTCCTTTTCTCCTACACGTACACGGCCTTCCCCCCCAAACTCCCCATGCTGCTCCGCCTCCACCCACGCCGCACGCCTCCATCGCAGCCTACCCCCTACCGGCCTCCGCCTCCGCCCATGTAACCACCGCAACCACCCCACACCCTCGGCCACCCGCTGCCCTACCACATGCCAGCCCTTGCACCTCCTTCACTCACCCACGCGGCCCCACACCATGCAGCTCCTCCCGCCCACCACTGTTCTGCCCTGCCAACCCATCGGCTCCGCCCCACATGCCAGCCCGCCCCGCCTCCTGCCTAACCCGCCCCTCCACTGCCTGTCCGCGTCCACCTCCTTGCCACTACCGGTCCCCCAGTTCGCACGTCCCCCCCCCCCCCCCATGCATCCACGGCTCCACACGTCCACTCGGCCGCGCCCACCCACAACCACCGAGACCCAACAGATACCGCCACTGACCCAGACCCCCTGCATTGCCCTCCGCCTCCCCTCCACGGCAAGACACCCCACTACCACTAACAGCCCACTCGGCCAACCCCTACCTGCCTTCGCCTACCTCCGCCCTCCACGGTCCTCGCGCCGCACTACAACACCCTGCCACACTCGAGTCCCCAGCCCAGACCATGCAAAAAAAAATGAGAAGTATAAACATGTTATATATTTAAATTAAGATATACAAAAAGAGTTTGTTGAAAAATATAAGTGTATATGTTAGTTTGGTATATGTAAGCTTGGCTGATGATAGTTTAGCTTCCTATGTTGTTTATAAAGTTTAATATAAAGTAATATGTCTCTGTTGTTTAAATTTGTTATATGGAGTATAAAGTTATATAAGATTTTATATATAAATTTAAGTTTATAAGGTACAGTTGTATATATATGAAGCTTAAATCGCAAAGTGCTATACAGTTGCATAATAGTTTATATATTTAGTAAAGTACAAGTTTATAAGTTTATATGTGTCAGTATAAACTGTTGCTAGTTCTATATATAGGGTGATTTAGTAGGAAGCAGTGATAGTATGTGTGAAGTAGTATAAGTCACGTTATTTACTAGTTAGTTACTGAGTTGCATTATCTCAGATATTGTTTCGCTAGCTTGATAGTTGTAGCTGATCCGGAATCTCAGGCCTAGGCTCCATCTACCTTATTTGCATCTAGTGGTTTGGTATGGTTTATATATATACAAATCGATATATATACATTGTATCAAACGATTGTTGAATAATCTTTCGTTTGATTTATAGTTCGTATTCGTGCTTGTGTCGTCTATCTAGTCTACCCATCTTCGTGCTTCGCCGTCATCTTCTTCAACCACGCAAGGTGAATATTTTATTCACGACTCAATCTATTATGATATGATAATCAAGTGATAAATTGTTGTTTATATTAATTTGGATGTTAAATTGTTGATTGTTAGAATTGTTGAAATAAAAATTTGTAAATCGCTATGCAAGTTAAATTTGAATATTGTTAGTTTACGACAAGTAGTTGTGACACTAAAATTATTATGTGATGTTGAATTTGGTTGTTAATATAAGTGAAATTTAATATGAAATTGAAATTGATATAGGATATTCAACAATTTAAAATTGATTATATATGTTGAACTTGACCCCTTTAAATGTTAAATAAATCGTCGCGTAGAAATAGTGTTAACTACACCTTGCACCATTGAATGTATGATTGATGTAGTAATTTGATAATAGACACCAAGTGAAACCATAATGTAATAATCTTTAATCTGCATAAAATGATAGTGTGGATTCTAGGAATAATTATATTAATTTACATAAATAACAAATGTAAGTTAATATGATTATTTCGGGATTATTTAATAAATTGTTAAATTGTTATGTATGGTTGCTATTGCTTGTTTATTTACTTTGACACCATCCCCGTTATCACACTGCAAGTTCCATTTGCTATGCTTTGTTTTATATTGAATGATATTGGGTTGAAATGATAAATGCCCAACTAAACAACTTGGCCTAGGATAGAAAATTAGAAATAAGAAACCCGATTGGTCAACAAAATCATTTTGAAATTGAATAATATTTTAAATTAAGGAATGAGCTTAACAATTTGTTCGGAAATTTAATAACGAACTTAAGGGAATTAAGTTGAAATAAATTAATGGATTTAAATTGAAACGGATTAACAAACTTACCCAATTGGATAAAATGAATTGAAAATTTTAACTGAAATGAGATTTAGAAACGAGTAAGTTTTAGAATTTAATAATTTAAAGATTTATTAGATTTGTTAGATTTAGATTTATACTCGGCTTTAATTGAATAGATTTGAACTCGTTATAAGTTAAATTTGAGATTTAGAAAATTTTGACTTACTAATTTAATGAATTTAAATTAGGGATAATTTAAATTTAAATGATTTTAAAATTAATGAATTGTCAAGATAGGACATTGTAAACAGAATATAGATTAAGTAAATTTGTAACTCGGAAATAACTCATTTGTAATGAATAGATCAGTGAACCCGATAAATGGAAATGGATTTCTTTAAATACAAATTTAATTGAATGGGTAAACAAATCAAATGAGGTTTGATAAAAGGAATTTAGTTAATGAAATTGATTTATCGGATTTATGATAACAGTGGATGTAAACATGAAGTGACATAAATTGATCTTGATTTAATGATTTAAACTAAGTTTACCATTAAATTGAATTCATTGATTATGAACTAAATTTAATAAGTGACTTTTAGACCTTATTAAACTGAACTTGAATACTTAATTTTATCGTTAACTCAAATGTTTGAACTAAAGATCGCATTTGGAAATATGTTTTAAAATATCTAAAATAAACTGAATCGTGAATTGTCAAATTTTGGAAGTCAAATTTGCACCTTGACTTTTGGACTTTGATTTGTTTAAACGTTAATTTAACCGACCATCGGGTAATAAATACGTAGTTATTAAAGAGACCGGGATCGGGAATGGACATACTCTCTGTCGATACTGAAACCACTTTAATAACTATTATAGGCGGAGTGTTGATCCAGAATGAAGTGGATGGTTTGGTGAACGCGTTGACTGAAGAAAGAGAACGATATTGGATAACCCCTGACATGACTAAAACAGAAGCCGCGCCGGGCCATTGAGGATCGCCACCTCTAGCGGACACGCTTCTTCGATACCATATCTATTACTTTTGTGATTCGATTTGGGTGCACCCCTTGATTTGGGAGTGTTGTTTCGCGGTGTTGAGATAGTAGCTATTATGCTCAACATCAGTCCGGATCACGCAACTACTAGTATCCTAGTTGGTATCGCCTCATGTACCTTGTCATACTGATTATCCTATTCGCGACCACTACGTTTTGTTTTGTGTTATACCTATGGGGTACCCTCTGATAACCACTAGTTTACGGTGGGGTTTACGGTGCTGTATAGACTATGGCATTATAAAATGTGTTAAGGGGAATCATGGTAACGCCTTAACGCTATTTTAATATCGTACTTTATTGATTAGACATTATCTACATATCGTATTCTATTGTATATATAGATAGTTTATCGGATCCTTAGAGATGTTTTATTCATCTTTGAGTTATGGATTTTATTCCCTGTACTTGATTATCCGGTATAAGATTTTGAGTCCTGACTCGAGTGTTTCTTTTTGTATATGCTCGGGTCAGTCTGAAGCTATCCAGTTTACTGATCAAGGTTGGTTGAAGATTCTGAAGACTTAGCATTTATCTTTATCTGTCTATTTTGATGTCCGTGTCTGTTAGACATTTATGTATTTCCTTGCAGTCACCTTTTGTTTAGACATTGTTGTACTTTATGTAGTAGCTTCATGAACTGCTATTATGACGATGTATTTCCGCTGCATTATTCTGTGACTGTGATGTTGTATTGATTCTCATTTACATCTATGTACTTATAATCCCATAATGATTCGTGTTTTGTATTATTTAAGTTGACATGTGAGGATTATTGTCAATTTAAATGGTCTAAATATACGGGTTGTTACACCAGCCCTTGAATAAAATCCTTTGAAAAGAAAGAGTATATCATAAGACCACGTCCATGCATAAACACGGACGGGTTTTTACCTTAAGATAACTAAATCGCTTTTATATATCAAAACACTTGATATTATTTCTAATGGCATGTCTTTGAAAACATTAGCAAGTAAACTTATTAATCTTAGCCGAAATTATTACATTATTAAATTCCAGCACATTAACCACAAATGCAGGTTATATAAGAAAAAATGGTAGGCACTTATTGGAGAATGGGTTTCCATACAAATGACCAAGTGAAGGGACTACCTTCCGGCAGTACATCTCCAGAGGAATGTACCGAGGCCCAATAGATGGTTCTCTACCAACACAAGACCGACCTAGCTCTTCCTAGATAGCACTGAATATGTCATCACCCTAGTCATTACCGACCTATCCGAGATGTCTCTTAGCATATCAATAATTTAAACCTGAATGCCATAGCGGGTAAAAATATATCTATAAGGGGATGATCATACCTAAATTGTTGCGAACCACATAGCCTTGTTGCATCTACCATGCTTCAGTCATTTTTGGGTGTGAGGCCTAAGGAAATGATTTCCTTTCACATAGCACATCATCTTTCCTCTTTGAATGCCACATTGCCATTCCATAGTAATATGAATAATTTCTACAAACATATAACTTCCTGAGCTCGAATGTCTCGGGAAAGGGTGTTAAGCTAAGAGAAGGTATCTTCTCTGCCATCGATTGATATACATTATATAGAGACCACTCATTATGATTTAGAATGCAAGGTCAGACACTTGTCCATACAAGTTGTCCAGGAGCAGGACATACCGAAGGCACTCTCCTACTACATCATAAGATTGGTAGAAAATAGTCCTTGTGTTTCTGAGATTTTTCGTAACAAAGAGACCACCACTACTATAAGTATTTTGGGAGTTATCTCTACTCAAATCTACAAGCAGTCCTTTTTCACTATTCGTCTCAATATCTTCAACTTCTGATCTTTTACTTCGAATACATAGATTGGTCCGAAGTGGTCTTGGGATAGGAATCACCTAAATCCGACCACGGTTCCTTCGAAATCCAATTATCTATAAACATTGAGTATGAGTACACAAAATTTATTAAGCCTTTTTCCTGTTTAATCCTCTCGGTTAGTTACAAAAATCCATTTTTAATCTTAGAGTAATTCTGAGTAAATTATCTTCTCTTAGGAATTTTTTTCCAATTTTCTTACTTAACATTCGATCAAAGTTCTTCAACTTTTAAGCGGGTCAAAAACAATGTTATTTAAGACATCGTTTACTGTAAACCCAAAAATCAATCTTGGAAAACATTATTGAGTAAATAGGATCATGGAAATCAATCAAATTTTCCTCAATCAATTTTCGTATTCAACGAGTTCCATGGGCGTAATAATGGTGAAATCACCTTTTAAATTCCACGAATAGGATGAGTTTCCTCTTCTGCTTTAATACCAAGTATAACAAGATCATTTTCATGCAATCCAAGTTGTAATTTATAAATCAAAATCTTCTATACTTCACTTGCTTAATTTCTAGAAAACATAAATTCTCTTTTATTATGTGAAAATTTAATATGATCTTTTTAGAGTATCCGGGCTTTTCTTTCTATCTGTTCCACTCCATATCTAAAAGATAAAGCAAAGGCCAGGTAAGTTCATGGCACTGGTTGCTTCATCCCTAATTTTGGTTACACATCTTGTTTTATCATTTTGACTCTCATAGGTGAGACAAATGTACTAGTCATTTCCGCATACTCAAATATTAATTAAATCATCTTAAAATTCCTTTATTATTCATTTAGAAACATTTCTAAATGATTCAGGAAAGAACCGTCAAGTTTAGAATCATATTTTCAAAGTTATAGAAAACTACTACAAAAGCGTTGCAATTGGTATTTTAAAGCTATATTGACCAAATTGACTTTTATATCATTTAAAATTCCATTTTTAGACTTAGATCACTTTTAAACCATTTTAAAAGATTTTTAGAGATTTTTCTATATTTTTAAAAATATCAGTTTCAAACTTTGGTCGCTTTACTGCAAAAATGCGATTTATTTGAAATTTTTTTTGGACATATTTCTAAATATCCAAGATGAAATCTTGATTTTACTTTTTCACTTAAAAACTATGGATATAATAGTCTAGAAATTTGTTGTTTCAATGAAATCCGAGCTATGTTTCATTCTATACGTTCATTTAAACTTTCCAATGAGAAATCGCAAACTATCATTGGGCAACGCGCCTAGTTTTAACTTGATTTTCAAAAATTGAAATAAATTCTCCAAGTTGAACTTAATTACTTATAAACACATTATAAATCAATATTTTCTCTTACTAAAGTATTTTAAGTAAATTTTCACTATTCTTATATTATAATATTATTATATTCCCATTATTTTAATATTAAAATTTTAAAATCAATTTCTATTCAATTTCAATTCTAACATCAAATTAAACTTAATTTAACTTAGATTTCAACCTAATTTCGATTCTAATTTAAATTTCAATCTTAATCTCAATTTTAATTTTTTTTCAAATCGATTTCATTTTCACTATTCATTTTAATTTTTGATTTCAAAATCAATTTCACTTACAATTTCAAATTCGATTTCAAATCTAATTTCGATTTCGGTTTCAAATTCAATCATACTTCAATTTCAATTTGAATTTCATTTTCAATTTCAAATTGAATTTAAGTATTCAAAAAGATGCTTAATAATTCCAACACATACCATATTAATAAAATTGGTCATGTTTAACAAAGGTGATTAGTTGGGTGAAATGAACATAATCACTATTTATAATTACCACTGCAATATCCAAATTAACTAATCACATCACATAAGCACTTAAATCCAAACATTCATCACCACTACCATAATGGGTATATAATCACAATACTTATAAAATGTGAACAATCATGATGACATGACATGATTCATTATTAAGAGATGAAAATAATCCTACTTATCCATATCACGACTTACAAATCAACATATTAAAATGGGTGTATACTTCCTATGTCAAAAGTGATCGTTATAGCAATATTAAAAATACGATCTTTAAAGCGATGAGAATTTCTCACCTTCATTTCCACTCCGTCAATATTTATACGAATTAGCGTGCTTCCGTCTAACAAACTAACGCGTACTTTTCTTGAACTTGCCGCTTTGAATTTCTCTCTTTTTAATATTTAAAATGGAGTGTATGGTTCAACCTTGGGTTTGTGGGGGTACGACCTCTTGGGTGGCTCTGTTAGGGTAATGGAGTGTGTAGGGCTGGGTGGGTGTAGGGAATAGGGGTGTACGGCTTGGGTATGGGTGTGTATGGGTGTATAGGGTGGTTTAGATGGAGGGTGTGGGCGTGTAGGAGGCGAGTATGGTGGTTAGGAGCTCGATTGAGGTGATTGCCGAGAGTGTGGAGGTGAGTGGGGTGCTGGGGACTCGGGTAGGGGTGTTTGAGACTTGCCCCTAGATTTTGGAAGGTAGGTATATGGTTGGTCGAGGGGGTGTAGGTGATAATGAGCGAGTACGGCTTGTAAAGGTGGGGTTTGGGTGTGTAGGAGCTTGATTAAGGTGATGGGATAGTGAAGTAGAGTTTAATGGAGGAAGAAGGTGGAAATGAAAAGGATGGAGAATGATTTTGTGGTGAGAAAGTGAAGATATGCATGCTTATTTATATATGTAGTTTCTTGCCAAATGACTACAAAGCCCTTCTTTACTTTTTTGACTTTTAAACCATACTTAAACACTCTTTCCAAGATGAGAAAGGATGTGCAATGATAAGAGAAGGTTGGATGTGATCTTAAGTCCTTAAGTAATGATTTTGCCTCTTTTTTCTTGATTCAAAATGTTTAAATATTATTTTGCTTAGTTTTCATGCATGAAGAGACTTGCACTAATGATGATAAGATCCTTGGATTTGAAGTAGTAATGATGTTGTATATTTTTATTAATTAGAAAATGCATAAAATCATTTTTGCACTTTTTCCATATATGATTAGACTTTAGGCATTAATGAGAGAAGATGTGTTGGGATTTTTTCGTAATGATTATGCTTTAAAATCTTATTTAATACGAAAAATAGTCAAATCATGTTACTTTTGAATTATTTGTTTACTTTGAATTTTCAAAGTGAATTTTCGTTTGCATGAAAATATAAAGTGTGAATAGTTTGTATAGATGAAATATATAGGTTATAAAGTGGATGTGTTCATATAACTTTGCGACGACTTGTTTATTGACAAATTTTACAGTCAAAATTTGACGTTTTTGTTTAGCTATTCATTGATGTAAACCAACTTAGAAATTGAACTTCCTACTACATTTAATAAATTAAAACAAGTCTATTTAGGTTAAAATTTCATATCATTAGGGTTAATATCAAAATATTGAATTTTGGAGTTGCACTGACAAAATGTGACAAAATTCGAATATTTTTGTAAAACGGTTATAAATATAGTTTTCAAACCTATATTATACTTCTATTATCTTTATTAAGTGATTTCATTATAGTTTGACTTTTCAATTAAATATTTAAAACTATTTATTTAAGCATTCATTTATTTTTAACAAAACTTAACTTTTTTCAGTTGTGATAAAAATCCAAATTCTTTATTTTCCATTATTAATCGTAAGATAAATAATTTCACTTTACTTATTCATTATTTACAACATATTTACTTGAGTTCTAAACCTTTTAAAATTTAAAAGAAGTAAAATATCTCATTTTCGAAGTAGCGAAATTATGGGTCCTTACATTCTTCCATACTTAAAAAGTTTTTCGTCGTCAAAGTAAAAGCTAGAATTTATACTTGGTTTTCATACCATAAGATACAAGCACAGAGAAAAATGCATATAAGTGAAAGAAATCAACCACATACTAATATACATAAAATATCATCTGATACAAGCAAAAAGATCTCATCTACTAACCTGAGCACATACTACATACTTGAGGTCATATATAGAACAACATAAGTCTGTCTCCCATCCCCAAATATCTTAGCACATACCACGCACTTAAGATAACAATCATAATTATTGGATAGATAACACATCCCAAATTCCCTTAATATCATACAAGCATATATAACAACTAACCCCCTAGTCCTTCCAAATATCATTACAACATTAAGTTTTATTTTTATTTTTATTTCAAATTCCATCTTTATTCCTTAATTTATTTATTTTTTTCTTAGTCAAAATGCCTTGTTAGTTCAAATCTTAATTTTATCTATAAGCTAAGAGAGATAGATGAAAACAAAAATAAATTATCAAATAAAGGATAATTAGAAATTTCCACTCGTACATTAAGTGACTTTATGGAAAGTACACTTCTAAAGATTACTCAAAATATATTAAACCTAGAATTTAATTAGGATAGCATTTCCTAACACTTGTTCGAACTAAACTAATCCTCCGTGACTCCTTTTCCTTTTTCTGCAGAAGTAGATGGTTTTGTGATAATAACGAAGAGTATAGACTGCTCTCCTATCTTTATCATTGGACAGTCCTTAATGAGATGACCTTTTAGGTGAAAGCAATAACAGATTTTTGGTGCCGTTTTCTTTTCAAACTTTTTTTAAAAAGCCTTTATCTTCACTCCCAAATTACACTCCCTCATAGAGTTATTTTTCCCCCATATTTGGAACGGCCTCGTTTGGGTAACTTTGTCTTGATTTCATGCTCTTCTGCTCAGTTGGTATGGTAGTAGTTTGCTGTGAATAAAATCTTCAAATTTCAAGGCATTGCTTATCATCTCCCTGAATGATCCATGGATATACTTCACCATGCTACATTGAAGCTTTTCACATTCTCCCAACCAATTATTAACTTCCATGATCATTTTTGACCCCACAAACTTATTTTGACTTAGAATTTCAAATTCTAAACATAATGAAGTAAAGTTCATTGGGTTTTGCTCTTCCTCAACATTATATCCCTTAGTTTCACAATTTCTTGTATTCGCAACTCTTGAATTTATCTAGATTTATATCAAACTTTTGATTTTAACTCAATGAAAATATAACGCTATTACTTCTTAATAACCAAATGTCTAGGAGTATGCAATTAAAATTCTAAGTATTAGATTCCAGCTAATTCCTTATTGATTCCATATGGAACATCTTATCGTCAAATCTTGTAATTCTAATCACAAGATGTACATATTTTACCATTCTATATTCCAAACAATCATTTATTTCCAACTATATAAAAATATTTCTTTTTATATAAAATATAAACCTAGGTAAAATTATTTCATTTGCTCTCTTTTTTAGAATAAAATCATTTTTATAAAATTAAAAAATACGCGCTCATATATGACATTCTAATCTCATTCTAGGGTGTTACTAACCCTATCTCTAATGAGTTACTCATCCTAGGATTTTACTAATCCTATATCTGATGGGACTTACCCCTATTTGGCTTTGGTGTTTGTCAACCAAAAGCTATGATACCCGATCTAGGCTTTTCAACCATCGACAGTGGTATACCCCCATCATAGCTCACACTAGCACCTCGCGATTTGCTTTTACAGCCAGACTCTCGACTGTAAGCCTAACAGGCAAACCAACCCTTTTCCATCTAGGGACATGTAGGAGTAAGAGTCATCTGTTCGCTACCTAACAAGAAGCGGGAACTTCCTATCATGTAGCAAGCAACTTCGATCCTCGATTCCTTCGAAATACAATTATCGATAAACATTGAATATGAGTACACATGATTTATTAAGCCTTTTTCATATTTAATCCTCTCAGTTACTTACAAAAATCCATTTTTAATCTTAAAGTAATTCTAAATTCTCTTTTCTTAGGAAAATATTTCCAATTTTATTACTTAACATTCGATCAAAATTCTTCAACTTTTAAGCGCGTTAAAAATAATGTTAATTAAGACATCGTTTATTGTAAACCCAAAATTCAATCATAGAAAACATTACTCAGTAAATAGGATCATGGGCATCATTCAAATTTTCCTCAATACCAATTTCCATGTTCAGCAAGTGCCATGGGAGAAATAATGGTGAAATCGCCTTTTAAATTCCACGAATAGGACGATTTACCTCTTTGAACTTTAATACCAAGTATAACAAGATCATTTCAATGCAATCCAAATTGTAATTTATAAATCAAAATCTTCTATACTTAACCTACTTAATTTTTAGAAAATACAAATTCTCTTTTATTATGAGAAAAATTAATATGATTTTTTTATAGCATCCGAGCTTTCCTTTCGATCTGTTCCACTCCTCATCTAAAAGATAAAACGAAGGCCATGTAAGTTCATGGTAATGGTTGCTCCATGCCTAACCTTGGTTAGACACCTTGTTTTATCGTTTTAGCTCTCACAGGTGAGACAAATGACTTATCATTTCTGCATACTCAATTATTGATTAAATCATCTTAAAATTTCTAAATAATTTGAAAAAGAATTGCCAATTTTAGAATCATATTTTCAAAGTTATAGAAAACTGTTGCAAAAGCGTTGCAATTGGTGTTTTAAAGCTGTATCGACCAAACTGACTTTACTATCATTTATAATTCCATTTTTAGACTTATATCGCTTTTAAAACATTTTAAAAGATTTTTAGAGATTTTTGCATAATTTTAAAATATTGAAAATATCAATTTCTAACTTTGGTCACTTTACTGCAAAAACGTGATTTTTCTCAAAATTTATTTTGGACATTTTTCAAAATATACAAGATGAAATCTTGATTTTCATTCTTCACTTAAAAACTTTCCGGCACGAAACCGCGAATTATCGCTGCGCGAAGTGCCTAGTTTTAACTTGATTTTCAAAACTTGAAATAAATTCTCCAAATTGAACTTAATTACTCGTAAAAACATTATAAATCATTTTAAATCAACATTTTCACTTATCAAAATATTTAAAGTATATTTTCACTATTCTCATATATTATACCTTTATTTTAATATTAAATTTTTTTAAACCAATTTCTATTCAATTTCAATTCTAACTTTAAAATAAACTTAATTAAAACATAGATTTCAATCTAATTTCGATTCTAATTTGAATTTAAACCATAATCTTAATTTCATTTTTTTCCAAATCGATTTGCATTTCACTCTTCGTCTTAATTTTTGATTTCAAAATCAATTTCACTTACGATTTCAGATTCGATTTCAAATTCGATTTCGATTTCAAATTCAATTATACACAATTTCAATATGAATTCAAATATTCAAAAAGAGTCTTAATAATTTCAACATATACCATATTAATAAAATTTGTCATATTTAACAAAGGTGACTACTTGGACGAAATGAACATAATAACTACTTATAATTACCACTGCGATATCCAAATCAACCAATCGCATCAAATAATCACTTAAATCCAAAAATTCATTACCACTGCCATAATGGGTATATAATCACGATACCTTTAAAATGAGAACAATCATGATGACATGGCAATGATTCATTATTAAGAGATGACATTAATCCTACTTAACCATATCACGACTTACAAATTAACATATTTAAATGGGTGTATACTTCCTATGTCAAAAGTGATCTTTATAGAAATATTAAAAACACAATCTTTAAAGCAATGAGAATTTCTCACCTTCATTTCCACTCCGTCAATCTTTATACGAATTAACGTGCTTCCGTCTTATAAACTAACGCGTACTTTTCTAGAAGTTACCGCTTTGAATTTCTTTTTTTATATTTAAAATGGAGGAGTGTATGGTTCGGCCTTGGGTGTGTGGGGGTACGGCCTCTTGGATAGCTCGGGTATGGTGATGGAGGCGTAAGGGTTGGATGTGGGGGTATAGGGGTGTATGAGTTGGGTATGGGTGTATATTGTGGTTTAGATGGAGGGTGTGGGGTGTAGGAGGTGGGTATGGTGATTAGGAGCTCGGGTGAGGTGATGGCCGAGAGTGTGTAGGTAAGTGGGTGCTTGGGGGACACAGGTAGGGGTGTTTGAGGCTTGGCTGTAGGTTTTGGTAGTTGGTTAGGTGGTTGATCGAGGGGTGGAGGGATAAGGAGGGGTATGGCTTATAGAGGTAGGGTTTGGGTGTGTAAGAGCTTGGTTAAGGTGATGGGATGGTGGAGTAGAGTTTAACGGAGGAAGGAGGAAATGAAAAGGATGGAGAATGATTTTGTGGTGAGAAGTGAAGATATGCATGCTTATTTATGCATGTAGTTTCTCGCCAAATGACTACAATGTCCTTCTCTACTATTTTGACCTTTAAACCATACTTAAAAACTTTTTCAAAGACGAGAAAGGATGTGCATTAATGAGAAGAAAAGGTTGGATGTGGTCTTAAGACCTTAAGTAATGATTTTGCATCTTTTTTCTTTATTCAAAATGTTTAAATATTATTTTGCTTAATTTCCATACATGAAGAGACTTGCATCAATGATGATAAGATCCTTGGATTTGAAGTAGTAATGATGTTGTACATTTTTATTAATTAGAAAATGCATAAAATCCTTTTTGCTCTTTTTCCGTATATGATAAGACATTAGGCATTAATAAGAGAAGATGTGATAGGATTTTTTTAGTAATAATTATGTTTAGAAATCTTATTTAATATGAAAAATGGTCAAATCATGTTACTTTTGAATTATTTGTTTACTTTGACTTTTCAAAGTGAATTTGCATTTACATGAAATTCTAAAGTGTGCAAAGTTTGTTATTGTGACGCCCTACCTCTATACTCACACTAGCCAAGGACACTACGGAGTAACGCCATCAACTAGCATGAAGAATAAGGCTGTTGAGGAGTGACCATCCATGTAATTTCTTTGTGCAAGCACCAATATGTCAGATGGTATAACATGCATTTCATTTCAAGAGGAAATCCGACATATCGATACAAACTCAAAGCTACTACACAGTGGCTATGTGGTCTTCGGAAACAAATATAGAAATAAACATAACATAAATCAGTCACAGATACTCATATCACAAAGGCGGAAATAGATATGAATATAACACAAAGAAGTGTACATCAGAGTGGTGGTCATACAAGGTCCACAAAATCACAAAAATGAATAGATGCAAGTGCTAGAAAAAAGAATAAGTATACATCAGGGAGTCTCTATCTCGAATGTATAAAACAAAAACTACTAATCAAAAGTAGTTAGCCAAAAATAAGGCGACAGTCCCTGATAAGAAGTCAAGTAGAAGCACTTGTAAGATCTCGGCCTGACCCAAGTATTATTTAATAAAAAATAATAAACAGATCGGTCTAGCTATAAATATTAGATAAAAATGAGATAGAATAAGAGATACGATAAAAACGTATGATAACAATAATGTCATACTTTGAAAAGTATACATTAGAAAATCAACCAAAATCATACAATATCTCAAAAATCTCATAACATCAAAAAAAATGTCATATTTTTTATTTTATTCACCAAACTACAAATATTGACAAACATACCAATGCCAATCGCAAAATTGGTAAAACACAAATTCTAGAAGTCGTCAATTAGAAATCCAGAAATTACAATAGGGGGAGGCCTATCACAAAACGGGAGCATGAAAACTCACCAACATGTGTATCACAAATGGAAAGCTATTCCAAGGTCGCTAACCATAGAGCCGATACAACGACGTAGTACAGCGTTACGCCCGATGGACCTGAAACTCCAACAATCCGAAACATCGACGTAGTACAGCATTACGTCCGATGAACCGAACTTTAATAATATGTAACAACAACGTAGTACAACATTACGTCCGATGAACCTAACTTCAATAATATGGAACAACGACGTAGTACAACGTTACGCCCGACGAACCGAACTTCATAAAAGAACATGGATCGCTAGCCCACAAAAATGAGTCGAAACTCCAAAGAATGCATAGGTCGTTAGCCTATAAAAGAAATGAGATGAAACTTAATAAAATGAGGTACAATCCGCCACGTGGACAAAGAGACATCACGCATTGCTAGTCTAAATCACAAAATGATCATCATCGATCAACAAAAAGTGTCAATTACACCAAGCTAGTAAATAAATGAGTTTAGCTTCATGTCCCATAACCACTGGCTTAACTTAAATATTTATGAACAAATTGCAGATCTCCACTCGAAAGTTGCCACAAGAGTTTCAATCGAACAAGTCCAAAAAATAACCGATGAAGTAAACGCAATCGTTTCATACCACTTTTTTTGCTAAGTCGTTTAATTAGATTTTCTCACACGAATGAGGTAAAGGTTTGTGTATACTAGTAGATTGGAAAACGGTTTTATAAACAAGCTTTGTATTAAGATAGTGTTGAAATAGTTTTGATGAAAGAGTTTTGATATTTACTACTAGTATAGAAAAATTTGTATTTTAAAGTGACAAGTCACAAAAATGATTGTACGAACAATCAATCACCAAAAATTCACATACGAAGACGTGAATCAAATCCATAGAAATCGATGCCGATCCATCAAAATGGATGTAACAACCCTGCTTTTAGTGATTACCTGAGAATATTAAATTATAGCGACAGTTATAATTTAATAGTGTGAATTAATAATAAATGAATAATTTAAATTATTTATTTGGAATAAACAATATATTTAAGAATAGAAATGGGAAAATTAAGTTTTGAAAACTTCATTAATATGGTTTGAGATGATAAAATGAGAAAATGTGTTTTATTTGGAGTTAATGCAATATTGGAAAATTACTATTTACTTCTTTTAATGATTTTTTATTAGAATTAATTAATTTTAAAATGAGATATATTTAAAATAATGATGGAATTGGGTTTAAAAATATAGTGTTAAATTATATTTGAAATGAGTTATAGAATTTTATTACTCAAAAATGTGATTTTTGTGTAATTTATAATGTTGATTACAATGAGTTTTGTAATTAAAGATGTAAATTTGATATTTTATTTAAAATAGAGAAATATGATAATAAAATGTTTTAAATATATAAATAATCTTTTATTTTGAGTGTAAAACATTTTATTCATAAAGAGTGAAGTTTCAGAATTTTTAAAGAAGAAAAACTTATATTATTGTGATTTCATTTGTTAACATACATGGTTAAGTATTTAAATAAGTGAATGAATATTATCTTAAGCTAATTTTCTTCTAAATTGGACCTTAGCCCATTAACCTAATCCTAACTTGGCCTATAATTAAGAAATGAGAAAAAGAAAACCTATACGTATCTTTTTCTCACTTCTTCCTCTAGTCTCCAAAAGCTTGCTAATGGCTGAAGCCCTCTTTCCTCCTTCAATCTATGCTAAATCCATCAAATAAAAGGAAAAATTGGTGCTTTTAAAATGCAAATTCAAGTGCTCAACTCAGCTATTACAGGTTTGGATGCTCTGTTCTTGGCTAAAAGCTTCAATCTTTGGCATCTAAATCATAATTTAATCTTCTAGAAGGCAAGGTGAGTGTAAAACTCACAAACCCTAGCTCTTTATATGATCAAAATGTTATATTCTGTGAATTACTGAAGCTGAAACAAATTTAGGCATAACTTTCTCGTTTTTAATCCGATTTCGATAATTTTAGATGTTCTGGAAAGCTTAATTCATGTGCTACAACTTTACTGTTTTGAGTTTTCTGTAATTTTGAGTTAGCTATGTCAAAATCTAATTTTTCTACTGCAAACCCGAGAGCAAAACCAATATTTGCTCTGTCAATGAAGCTGAAACGAATTTGACCATAACTACTTCGTTTCTTAATCGATTTTGATGATCTTGGTCATTCTGGAAAGCTTAGAAACTAAGCTACAAATTTCATTTTATTCATTTTGCCTTATTTCGAAGTTATCTATGCTAAATTTGCAATTGTTTTCGTTGTCCTATAAGTGCATAAGTTCATACTGAGTTTGATGTTTTTTTTAGTAATTTGATCATAATTTTCTTGTTTCAAATCGGAATTTAGAATTTTAGATGTTCTGAAATCCCTGTGAAATATGCCACATACTTTTCTATTTTTGGTTTTGAATGATTTTGAGGTCTACATAATGAATAACTGACTTTTTTATCGCTGGCCTGTGTTGATAGCCTGTGCACATAAATTTTTTTAGGTAGTATTTCGATCATAACTTTCACATTACTGATCGGAATCTTGAAATTCAAGATGTTTAGGAATCCTTGTGAAATATAGCACAACTTTAGTGTTTTCAGTTTTGAATAATTTTGAAGTCTACATAGTGAAAAATTGAATTTTTCATCGCTGGCCTGTGCTGATAGCCAGTGCACATAAATTTTTTTTAGGTAGTATTTCGATCACAACTTTCACGTTACTGATCGAAATCTTGAAAGTTAAGATGTTCTGGAATCCTTAGGAAATATGCTACAACTTTTATATTTTAAATTTTATATGATTTTGTCGTTTACATGGTGGAAAATTGATGTTTTTACTGCTGGCCTGTCATTAACAGCCACAATATTTATATATTTGTCCGATTTCGACAATTTCATATGCATTCTTTTGCAAAAAAATTTTTTATGAAATTTGATGCTAATGTTTGATCATTTTTCCAACAATGGACAAACAGTTAGGATGAGATTTGAATTTAAATTAATTTGAATTCGATTTAAATTTGAATATCGGTTTAAGCCGATTAAATTGCAAATTGATGTTTTCTTGAATTTTAAAAATCGGAATAAATTCCAGAAAATCTTCTAACATAGTGGTTGGAGTATTTAATGTTTTTATACATTTTTAGAGGTTTTTAAACAATTATTATCTATTTTTAAGGCTTTTAAAAATTATTAAAATCCTTTTTAATGATGTGTTTTCTCTCAAAATCTTTTAGATAAATTTCTAAAATTTGTTTTATAACCCCGTTTTCTCAAGTAAAATCTTTTATAATTAATTTTATTTATTTTAATTACTTTTATACTATTCGAACGTATGATAAAGAGAATTAAACGATTTAGTAAAACACGTGGTATGGGACATGTGCGTTAACTATTTCGGTTAATTTCGGACTTGTACGATTGAAGCTATTTGAGAATATTGATTCTGAGATGTTTTTCCATTTCATGGCGTAGTTTGAGTTTTATAATTTCTTTTTATTGGAATTATCTAAGATGACCAATATTTGGCAAATATTATGGATTGAGATCTCTTATATAGGAGCATGGTCGATGAGATCCATCACGATGTTTTATTTACTTGCCAACGATATAATGCAAGCCTTGAGTTTATGATTTCAAATTTTGAGATTTATTATTTATGAGGAACCATCAAGATATTTTTCACTTGTCGATGAGATGAGACAAGTTACGATGCCATTTAATACTTGTCGATGAGATGAGACAAGTATGGTGTTTCTTTATCACTCGTCAATGAGACTAGAGGAGATATAATTTTCTGAGTTTTATGATGTTTCTAGTGTTATCCCACTTTTTGGCCAAAACTGGATTATCAAAAAATTGGCAAGGAATGATGGATATCGGGATTAGAGATCGATTGGAAACAAGGCCACAATTGACGACTTCAAAATTTGGTTGAGCTCCAATCGGGATGGAATCGATTGGAGATGATGATAAGGATTATGAGAGGCTACGTTTCAAGTTTCAGGTCAATCGGAATTCGGATGGAGGAGATATGATCGATACAAGGTAGGAAGGGCATACTGTTCGAATCCATCAAGGGGTCAAGGTGATGCTCCGTTCGAATCCATCAGATTCGAACCCATCAGGTTTTGTTCAGTTCGACTCCATCAGGTTCGCATCGATCGAAGGCATAGCGCAAGGATGGTTCGAATCGATACACTTCGTATCGATCGGGAAGTGAGGACTTCGTATCGATACCGTTCGTATCGATCGGCATGGACAAGGCTCGGTTATTTCGTATCGATCGGAAGAGAAGGTTAGGTGGACTTCGACTCGATAGCAACACACTCAGATTGGTAGGCAAGCGTGCAGAGGATAGGAAGAGATGGCATGCTTCGAATCGATACTCTCGTACCGATAGCAGATGGAATTTGGCATTTTCGTATCCATGGGAGGCTGTCCAGGCTCGTATCCATCAGGTAAAATCTCGCTCATACCCATCAGGTAAGGCTTCGTTCGTATCCATCATCGTGCATGGTTTCGTACCCATCTGTTTGCCTTCCATTCGTATCGATAGCATTCAACATTTTCGTATCGACCGGATCGATACGAAATACGCCCCTTGCGATCGATACGAGAGCGAACGGTTGAGTACAAGAAGGAGCGATGGACACGTGCAAGCATGAAGCGTGGATATGTGCGCGTCTCTAGAAAGGAAGCGTTCAACTCGGCGCACCAAGTGGAGTCAACACGCCGCATAATTCGAATCGACCCGAGAGGATAGCGCCACGTCATTGCGTGCGCGTGCTTCAGATGGAGTCGAAAGTGATGGATTCGAACTGGCGGATTCTAAGACGACAGCCAGTGAAAAACCGAAATTCGAATCGATCATATCTCCTACACCGATGATCAAAATGCAATGAAATTTTCACAGCAGCTTGCACACAAGGTAAGGAATGTTCCTGCCAAGTTTTTGCTCGATTGGATCATTTCTTGATGGATACGAAATCACTTCGTATCGGTCACAGATCGAGTCGAAACTTGGTGGGGTTGGTCGCGTGGGCCCACTCACGTGCCGTAAAAAGTCTCCCGAAGTTTGAGCGAGATCTGAGCCTCCTACGCCTATAAATAGAGCCGTGGAGCGTATAGAAAAGGGATCTCATGGCTATTGGCCGTCCAGACTCTGCCGGATTCATTTCTATACTTCAATACAACTATTGTACTCGAAATTCTTCATTATAACTGCTGTAATCATCTATAACCAGCAAGGATAATCAATAAAAGGATAAAACTTTGGAGCGGACGTAGGCCGGAGATAGTCGAACCACTATAAATCTTGTGTCTTTGTTCATTATTTCTGAATTTCTGCTTGTTGTTTGTTGAGATCTGATATTTGTGCTTGAATATCATTGGTTTGCGTTCATACACTGGTGCTTTCATGGTATTTGGGGTTTGTGACCAATTTTGGCGCAAACGCTTTGGTGCTTTCACTGAGAAGGACTAGCACCCGCCACATCGAATTTGAAGTTCAGATTTGAAGAGTTTGAGGAGTTTTGATTTGAAGACAATGACTAGGCAAAATAGTAGAAGGCCAAGGGCTGAGAGAAGTCAACAGGAAGGAAGTCAATAAGCATCCTCCAGAGCTGGGGAAGGACAGGCTTCAATCTACATAACCCGGGATGAAATGGAAGCTATGGAAAATTCTTTGCAAGAGAGATTGTTGAAGAGCCAACAGGAAATGATGCGGACTTTCTTTGAGCAAATGAGAGCTGCAGGGATGCAGAAATTAGGAACAGCTACAGCGGCTGTGGATGCAGGACAAGGAACTAGGGTTGTGAAACCCAATGGAGGACATGACACAGAGCCAGAAGGCAATCAACAAGGGGTTGGGGGCAGGCCCACGGGATCCAACACAGGAGGACCTTTGGAAGGAGTTCAATAGGCCAGGGCCAACGTTGCTGAGCCACATGAGGAATATGTGCCGGAGTTCCCTCGGGGGCATGGGGGCCAACCCCCAACAGACAATACTGGATTAGTGGAGATCATCAGAAAAACTGTGCGAGGTGGTTTGACCAACAGAGACTTGGAAGGAGTGAATAGAAGTCCGTTTGCTCGGGAAATAAGGATGGCTCAGAATCCACCTAAGTTCAAGCTACCTAGCGTGGATGTGTATGATGGTAAGGCAAACCCAACTGATCACTTGATGAGGTACCCCAGGCACATGGAGGTGCTGGGGGCATCGCAGGAAGTAATGTCACGATGCTTTCCTTTGTACTTGATGGACTTAGCTGCAATGTGGTTTAGGCAGCTGGGAGAAGGATCTATCAGGACTTGGATGGACACGACACCAATAGCTGTAGGCATTTAAAGGATATAATTGAGGAGCACGTCAGGAAGGGACTGTTACCACAGTATATCGGAACTCGGAATGCAACGGCGGAGCAGGAGCAACCGCCGCCTACCTCAAGCCACGATCGTGGAAGGCCGAGGAATGATGATCGATCGATCATCCATTGATCAGGATAATATGAAATAAGTAGCGAACTACTGGCAAGAAACCGAGTCATTTACACATGTATGGGGACGGAGATAGCCCCTAGGCATGCTCTGAATGATGATAAACTGCGATGCTGTGGTTTGTGAAATTTATCGTTTTCTTTTTGATTGGAAACTGCTTTTCTTTTTGGATTTGGTTTTGGAGTTTGGATTGAACTCCTGGTTTTGCTTGCTTATTTATTTGGATTTTCCTTTGGATGATTGTTTTTGGTTTTGGATGTTGGTTTGGATTTCTGATTCTCTGGTTTTGATTTGGATTTTGGGATTTGGATTTTGGATTGGATTTTGATTAGATTTTTATCTGTTTTTTGATAAACGGTCTTCAGGTATGGATTATGCCTGGCAAGGGGTGAGTCACTTTGCCCGAACGTGGTAAATTGGCTCATTCAGGTCGTCGAGTATGGACTATGCTCGGCAAGGGTCTGGAGTGACCAGGATTCGGCCTAGGACTTAGGCCCTGTATTATCAATTGTTATTTTCAGGTCGTTGAGTATGGACTATGCTCAACAAGGGTCCGGAGAGACCAGGATTCGGCCTAGGACTTAGGCCCCATATTATCGATTATTGTTTCAGGTCGTTGAGTATGGACTATGCTCAATAAGGGTCCGGAGAGACCAGGATTCGGCTTAGGACTTAAGCCATGGCTTTGTACAACGTCCAGGGACACTGGACCACGGTCGACAGATGTGAGTTGCGCTTGGCAAGATCACGGAGAGGTTATGGATTCAGATATCGACCCGGAGAGGTCCTGGATTCGGTTATTGGCTATTGGATAAGGATGGATTAGGACTCGGTTGTCGAGTTCAAATGGATATGGAATTGGCTAAGGCTTTGGTTATTGGATTTGGAATTGGGCATCGACTCGGAGCAGTCAAGGATGACATACACTAGAGATATGGCTATGGACTTTGGATATTGGAATCGGGACTATTCAAAACACGCCTTCTTATCACAAGGCATGTTTTGGGGGGCCAAGTGTTATCCTACTTTTTGGCCAAAACTGGAATATCAGCAAATTGGCAAGGAATGATGGATATCGGGATTAGAGATCGATTGGAAACAAGGCCACAATCGATGATGTCAAAATTTGGTTGAGCTCCAATCGGGATGGAATCGATTGGAGATGATGATAAGGATTAGGAGAGGCTACGTTTCAAGTTTCCGGTCAATCGGAGTTCGGATGGAGGAGATATGATCGATACAAGGTAGGAAGGGCATACTGTTCGAATCCATCAAGGGGTCAAGGTGATGCTCATTTCGAATCCATCAGATTCGAACCCATCAGATTTTGTTCAGTTCGACTCCATCAGGTTCGCATCCATCGAAGGCATGGCGCGAGGATGGTTCGAATCGATACACTTCGTATCGATCAGGAAGTGAGGACTTCGTATCGATACCGTTCGTATCGATCGGCATGGACAAGGCTCGGTTATTTCGTATCGATGGAAAGAGAAGGTTAGGTGGACTTCGACTCGATGGCAACACATTCAGATTGGTAGGCAAGCGTGTAGAGGATAGGAAGAGATGGCATGCTTCGAATCGATACTCTCGTACCGATAGCAGATGGACTTTGGCATTTTCGTATCCATGGGAGGCTGTCCAGGCTCGTATTCATCAGGTAAAATCTCGCTCGTACCCATCAGGTAAGGCTTCGTTCGTATCCATCATCGTGCATGGTTTCGTACCCATCTGTTTTCCTTCCATTCGTATCGATAGCATTCAACATTTTCGTATCGACTGGATCGATATGAAATACTCCCCTTGCGATCGATACGAGAGCGAACGGTTGAGTACAAGAAGGAGTGATGGACACGTGCAAGCATGAAGCATGGATACGTGCGCGTCTCTAGAAAGGAAGCGTTCAACTCGGCGCACCAAGTGGAGTCAACACGCCGCATAATTCGAATCGACCCGGGAGGATAGCGCCACGTCATTGCGCGCGCGTGCTTCAGATGGAGTCAAAGGTGATGGATTCGAACTGGCGGATTCGAAGATGACAGCCAGTGAAAAACCGAAATTCGAATCGATCATATCTCCTACACCGATGATCAAAATGCAATGAAATTTTCATAGCATCTCGCACACAACGTAAGGAATGATCCTGTCAAGTTTCAGCTCGATTGGATCATTTCTTGAAGGATACGAAATCACTTCGTATCCATCACAGATCGAGTCGAAACTTGGTGGGGTCGGTCGCGTGGGCCCACTCACGTGCCAGAAAAAGTCTCCCAAAGTTTGAGCGAGATCTGAGCCTCCTACGCCTATAAATAGCACCCTGGAGCCTACAGAAAAGGGATCTCTTGGCTATTGGACGTCTAGACTCTACCGGATTCATTTCTATACCTCAATACAACTATTGTACTCGAAATTCTTCATTATTACTACTGTAATCATCTATAACCAGCAAGGATAATCAATAAAAGGATAAAACTTTGGTGCGGACGTAGGCCGGAGATAGTCGAACCACTATAAATCTTGTGTCTTTGTTCATTATTTCTGAATTGCTGCTTGTTGTTTGTTGAGATCTGATATTTGTGCTTGAATATCATTCTTTTGCGTTCATACACTGGTGCTTTCACGGTATTTGGGGTTTGTGACCAATTTTGGCGCAAACGCTTTGGTGCTTTCACTGAGAAGGACTAGCACCCGCCACATCGGATTTGAAGTTCAGATTTAAAGAGTTTGAGGAGTTTTGATTTGAAGACAATGACTAGGCAAAATAGTAGAAGGCAAAGGGCTAAGAGAAGTCAACAGGAAGGAAGTCAATAAGCATCCTCCGGAGCTGGGGAAGGACAGGCTTCGATCTACATAACCCGGGATGAAATGGAAGCTATGGAAAATTCTTTGCGAGAGAGATTGTTGAAGAGCCAACAGGTAATGATGCAGACTTTCTTTGAGCAAATGAGAGCTGCAGGGATGTAGAACTTAGGAACAACTACAGCGGCTGTGGATGCAGGACAAGGAACTAGTGTTGTGGAACCCAATGGAGGACGGGACACAGAGCCAGAAGGCAATCAACAAGGGCTTGGGGGCAGGCCCACGGGATCCAACACAGGAGGACCTTTGGAAGGAGTTCAACAGGCCAGGGCCAACGTTGCTGAGCCACATGAGGAATATGTGCCGGAGTTCCCTCAGGGGCATGGGAGGCAACCCCCAACAGACAATACTGGATTAGTGGAGATCATCAGAAAAACTGTGCGAGGTGGTTTGACCAACAGAGACTTGGAAGGAGTGAATTGGAGCCCGTTTGCTCGGAAAATAAGGATGGCTCAGAATCCACCTAAATTCAAGCTACCTAGCGTGGATGTGTATGATGGTAAGGTAGACCCAACTGATCACTTGATGAGGTACACCAGGCACATGGAGGTGCTGGGGGCATCGCAGGAAGTAATGGCACGATGCTTTCCTTTGTACTTGATGGACTTAGCTGCAATGTGGTTTAGGCAGCTGGGGGAAGGATCTACCAGGACTTGGGGGGAATTGGTGGAAAAGTTTTTGGGACAGTTTCGGGTTCATGTCAAGAGACCGAAGAACGTGATGACACTGACATCGGTAAAACAGAGGATGGATGAATCGCTTAGAGCTTTTCTAACTCGATTCAGTGCGGCAGTTGCTTTGGTGGATCGGCCTGATCCATCGATGGTTTTAATGGTAACAGTATCAGGAGTCAGGGTGGACACGGATTTCAAGGTATCTCTGATACGAGATCCCCCACAGGATCTCGACGAATTCTTTCACGAGGCAGAGAGGTTCCTTCGGCAAGAAGATGCGAGTACGGATTTAAAGTTGAAAAAGGTTAATGCAACTGAGGGTGGAGGACCATCCAGCAAAGGTTCGGATAAAGCAGAGGAAAAAGGAAGTTGGACGATGATTCTGGAAATGCTAGGAAGCGATGGAAGGATCCAAAGTTTTCCACATACACAGGATTGAACGAGACGCTGGAGCGAATGTACCTGGATACTCGGAATCGCCTTCCATACCGAAGGCCGGCTAGGAGAGAACCATAAGAACGGGAGAGGACATCAGGAAGGCACTGTCTCTTCCATGATTTGGATGGACACGACACCAATAGCTGTAGGCATTTAAAGGATATAATCGAGGAGCATGTCAGGAAGGGACTGTTACCACAGTATATTGGAACTCGGAATGCAACGGCGGAGCAGGAGCAACCGCCGCCTACCTCAAGCCACGATCGTGGAAGGCCCAGGAATGATGATCGATTGATCATCCGTTGATCAGGATAATATGAAATAAGTAGCGAACTACTGGCAAGCAACCGAGTCATTTACACATGTATGGGGACGGAGATAGCCCCTAGGCATGCTCTGAATGATGATAAACTGCGATGCTGTGGTTTGTGAAATTTATCTTTTGCTTTTTGATTGGACACTGCTTTTCTTTTTGGATTTGGTTTTGGAGTTTGGATTGAACGCCTGGTTTTGCATGCTTTTTGATTTGGATTTTCCTTTGGATGATTGTTTTTGGTTTTGGATGCTGGTTTGGATTTCTGATTCTCTGGTTTTGATTTGGATTTTAGGATTTGGATTTTGGGATTTGGATTTTGGATTTGATTTTGATGGGATTTTTATGTGGTTTTTGATAAACGGTCGTCAGGTATGGATTATGCCTGGCAAGGGGTGAGTCACTTTGCCCGAACGTGGTAAATTGGCTTATTTAGGTCATCGAGTATGGACTATGCTCGGCAAGGGTCCGGAGTGACCAGGATTCGGCCTAAGACTTAGGCCCTGTATTATCAATTGTTATTTTCAGGTCGTTAAGTATGGACTATGCTCAATAGGGGTCCGGAGAGACCAGGATTCGGCCTAAGACTTAGGCCCAATATTATCGATTATTGTTTCAGGTCGTTGAGTATGGACTATGCTCAATAAGGGTCCGGAGAGACCAGGATTCGACTTAAGCCATGGCTTTGTACAACGTCCAGGGACACTGGACCATGGTCGACAGATGTGAGTTGCGCTTGGCAAGAGCCCGGAGAGGTTATGGATTCGGATATCGACCCGGAGAGGTCCTGGATTCGGTTATTGGCTATTGGATAAGGATGGATTAGGACTCGGTTGTCGAGTTCGAATGGATATGGAATTGGCTAAGGCTTTGGTTATTGGATTTGGAATTGGGCATCGACTCGGAGCAGTCAAGGATGACATACACTAGCGATATGACTATGGACTTTGGATATTGGAATCGGGACTATTCAAAACACGCCTTCTTATCACAAGGCATGTTTTTGGGGGCAAAGTGTTATCCCACTTTTTGGCCAAAACTGGAATATCAACAAATTGGCAAGGAATGATGGATATCGGGATTAGAGATCGACTGGAAACAAGGCCACAATCGATGACGTCAAAATTTGGTTGAGCTCCAATCGGGATGGAATCGATTGGAGATGATGATAAGGATTAGGAGAGGCTACGTTTCAAGTTTCAGGTCAATCGGAGTTTGGATGGAGGAGATATGATCGATACAAGGTAGGAAGGGCATACTGTTTGAATCCATCAAGGGGTCAAGGTGATGCTCATTTTGAATCCATTAGATTCGAACCTGTCAGGATTTTTTCAATTCGACTCCATCAGGTTCGCATCGATCGAAGGCATGGCGCAAGGATGGTTCGAATCGATATACTTTGTATTGATCAGGAAGTGAGGACTTCGTATCGATACCGTTCGTATCGATCGGCATGGACAAGGCTCGGTTATTTCGTATCGATCGAAAGAGAAGGTTAAGTGGACTTCGACTCGATGGCAACACACTCAGATTGGTAGGCAAGCGTGCAGAGGATAGGAAGAGATGGCATGCTTCGAATCGATACTCTCGTTCCGATAGCAGATGGATTTTGGCATTTTCGTATCCATGGGACGTTGTCCAGGCTCGTATCCATCAGGTAAAATATCGCTCGTACCCATCAGGTAAGGCTTCGTTCGTATCCATCATCGTGCATGGTTTTGTACCCATCTGTTTTCCTTCCATTCATATCGATAGCATTCAACATTTTCGTATCGACCAGATCGATACGAAATACTCCCCTTGCGATCGATACGAGAGCGAACGGTTGAGTACAAGAAGGAGTGAAGGACACGTGCAAGCATGAAGCGTGGATACGTGCGCGTCTCTAGGAAGGAAGCGTTCAACTCGGCGCACCAAGTGGAGTCAACACGCCGCATAATTCGAATCGACCTGGGAGGATAGCGCCACGTCATTGTGCGCGCGTGATTCAAATGGAGTCGAAGGTGATGGATTCGAACTGGCGGATTCGAAGACGACAACCAGTGAAAAACCAAAATTCGAATCGATCATATCTCTTACACCGATGATCAAAATGCAATGAAATTTTCACAGCAGCTCGCACAGAAGGTAAGGAATGTTCCTGCCAAGTTTCAGCTCGATTGGATCATTTCTTGATGGATACAAAATCACTTCGTATCGGTCACAGATCGAGTCGAAACTTGGTGGGGTCGGTCGCGTGGGCCCACTCACATGCCAGAAAAAGTCTCCCGAAGTTTGAGCGAGATCTGAGCCTCCTACACCTATAAATAGCACCCTGGAGCCTACAGAAAAGGGATCTCTTGGCTATTGGACGTCCAGACTCTGCCGGATTCATTTCTATACTTCAATACAACTATTGTACTCGAAATTCTTCATTATTACTGCTATAACCATCTATAACCAGCAAGGATAATCAATAAAAGGATAAAACTTTGGTGCGGACGTAGGCCAGAGATAGTCGAACCACTATAAATCTTGTGTCTTTGTTCATTATTTCTGAATTGCAGCTTGTTGTTTGTTGAGATCTGATATTTGTGCTTGAATATCATTGGTTTGTGTTCATACACTGGTGCTTTCACGGTATTTGGGGTTTGTGACCACTTTTGGCGCAAACGCTTTGGTGCTTTCACAGAAATGGACTAGCACCCGCCACATCGGATTTGAAGTTCAGATTTGAAGAGTTTGAGGAATTTTGATTTGAAGACAATGAATAGGCAGAATAGTAGAAGGCAAAGGGCTGAGAGAAGTCAACAGGAAGGAAGTCAACAAGCATCCTCCGAAGCTGGGGAAGGACAGGCTTCGATCTACATAACCGGGATGAAATGGAAGCTATGGAAAATTCTTTGCAAGAGAGATAGTTGAAGAGCCTACAGGAAATGATGCAGACTTTCTTTGAGCAAATGAGAGCTGTAGGGATGCAGAAATTAGGAACAGCTACAGCAGCTGTGGATGCAGGACAAGGAACTAGGGTTGTGGAACCCAATGGAGGACAGGACACAGAGCCAGAAGGCAATCAACAAGGGCTTGGGGGAAGGCCCACGGGATCCAACACAGGAGGACCTTTGGAAGGAGTTCAACAGGCCAGGGCCAACATTGCCGAGCCACATGAGGAATATGTGCCGGAGTTCCCTAGGGGGCATGGGGGGCAACCCCCAACAGACATTACTGGATTAGTGGAGATCATCAGAAAAACTGTGCGAGGTGGTTTGACTAACAGAGACTTGGAAGGAGTGAATAGAAGTCCGTTTGCTCGGGAAATAAGGATGGCTCAGAATCCACCTAAGTTCAAGCTACCTAGCGTGGATGTGTATGATGGTAAGGCAGACCCAACTAATCACTTGATGAGGTACACCAGGCATATAGAGGTGCTGGGGGCATCGCTGGAAGTAATGGCACGATGCTTTCCTTTGTACTTGACGGACTTAGCTGCAATGTGGTTTAGGCAGCTGGGAGAAGGATCTATCAGGACTTGGGGGGAATTGGTAGAAAAGTTTTTGGGACAGTTTCGGGTTCATGTCAAGAGACCGAAGAACGTGATGACACTGACATCGGTAAAACAGAGGGTGGATGAATCGCTTAGAGCTTTTCTAACTCGATTCAGTGCGACAGTTGCTGCGGTGGATCGGCCTGATCCATTGATGGTTTTAATTGCAGCAGTATCAGGAGTCAGGGAGGACTCGGATTTCAAGGTATCTCTGATACGAGATCCCCCACGGGATCTCGACGTATTCTTTCACGAGGCAGAGAGGTTCCTTCGGCAAGAAGATGCGAGTACGGATTTAAAGGTTAAAAAGGTTAATGCTACTGAGGGTGGAGGACCATCCAGCAAAGGTTCGGATAAAGACAGAGGAAAAAGGAAGTTGGACGATGATTCTGGAAATGCTAGGAAGCGATGGAAGGATCCAAAGTTTTCCACATACACAGGATTTAGCGAGACGCTGGTTTGGATTTTCCTTTAGATGATTGTTTTCGGTTTTGGATGCTGGTTTGGATTTTTGATTCTCTGGTTTTGATTTGGATTTTGGGATTTGGACTTTGGATTGGATTTTGATTGGATTTTTATCTGGTTTTTGATAAACGGTCGTCGGGTATGGATTATGCCTGGCAAGGGGTGAGTCACTTTGCCCGAACGTGGTAAATTGGCTCATTCAGGTCCTCGAGTATGGACTATGCTCGACAAGGGTCCGGAGTGATCAGGATTCGGCCTAGGACTTAGGCCATGTATTATCAATTGTTATTTTCAGGTCGTTGAGTATGGACTATGCCCAACAAGGGTCCGGAGAGACCAGGATTCGACCTAGGACTTAGGCCCCATATTATCGATTATTGTTTCAGGTCGTTGAGTACGGACTATGCTCAATAAGGGTCCTGAGAGACCAGGATTCGACTTAGGACTTAAGCCATGGCTTTGTACAACGTCCAGGGACACTGGACCATGGTCGTCAGATGTGAGTTGCGCTTGGAAAGAGCCCGGAGAGGTTATGGATTCGGATATCGACCCGTAGAGGTCCTGGCTTCGGTTATTGGCTATTGGATAAGGATGGATTAGGGCTCGGTTGTCGAGTTCGAATGGATATGGAATTGGCTAAGGCTTTAGTAATTGGATTTGGAATTGGGCATCGACTCGGAGCAGTCAAGGATGACATACACTAGCGATATGGCTATGTACTTTGGATATTGGAATCGGGACTATTCAAAACACGCCTTCTTATCACAAGGCATGTTTTGGGGGGCAAAGTGTTATCCTACTTTTTGTCCAAAACTGGAATATCAAAAAATTGGCAAGGAATGATGGATATCGGGATTAGAGATCGATTGGAAACAAGGCCACAATCGATGACGTCAAAATTTGGTTGAGCTCCAATCGGGATGAAATCGATTGGAGATGATGATAAGGATTAGGAGAGGCTACGTTTCAAGTTTCAGGTCAATCGGAGTTCGGATGGAGGAGATATGATCGATACAAGGTAGAAAGGGCATACTGTTCGAATCCATCAAGGGGTCAAGGTGATGCTCATTTCGAATCCATCAGATTCGAACCCATCAGGTTTTGTTCAGTTCGACTCCATCAGGTTCACATCGATCGAAGGCATGGCGCAAGGATGGTTCGAATCGATACACTTCATATTGATCAGGAAGTGAGGACTTCGTATCGATACCGTTCGTATCGATCGGCATAGACAAGGCTCGGTTATTTCGTATCGATCGGAGGAGAAGGTTAGGTGGACTTCGACTCGATGGCAACACACTCAGATTGGTAGGCAAGCGTGTAGAGGATAGGAAGAGATGGCATGCTTCGAATCGATACTCTCGTACCGATAGCAGATGGACTTTGGCATTTTCGTATCCATGGGAGGCTGTCCAGGCTCGTATCCATCAGGTAAAATCTCGCTTGTACCCATCAGGTAAGGCTTCGTTCGTATCCATCATCGTGCATGGTTTCGTACCCATCTGTTTTCCTTCCATTCGTATCGATAGCATTCAACATTTTCATATCGACCGGATCGATACGAAATACTCCCCTTGCGATCGATACGAGAGCGAACGGTTGAGTACAAGAAGGAGTGATGGACACGTGCAAGCATGAAGCGTGGATACGTGCGTGTCTCTAGGAAGAAAGCGTTCAACTCGGCGCACCAAGTGGAGTCAACACGCCGCATAATTCGAATCGACCCGGGAGGATAGCGCCACGTCATTGCGCGCGTGTGCTTCAGATGGAGTCGCAGGTGATGGATTCGAACTGGCGGATTCGAAGACGACAGCCAGTGAAAAACCGAAATTCGAATCGATCATATCTCCTACACCGATGATCAAAATGCAATGAAATTTTCACAGCAGCTCGCACACAAGGTAAGGAATGTTCCAGCCAAGTTTCAGCTCGATTGGATCATTTCTTAATGGATACGAAATCACTTCGTATCGGTCACAGATCGAGTCGAAACTTGGTGGGGTCGGTCGCGTGGGCCCACTCACGTGCCAAAAAAAGTCTCCCGAAGTTTGAGCGAGATCTGTGCTTCCTACGCCTATAAATAGCACCCTGGAGCCTAAAGGAAAGGGTTCTCTTGGCTATTGGATGTCCAGACTCTGCCGGATTCATTTCTATACTTCAATACAGCTATTGTACTCGAAATTCTTCATTATTACTGTTGCAATCATCTGTAACCAGCAAGGATAATCAATAAAAGGATAAAACTTTGGAGTGGACGTAGGCCGGAGATAGTGAACCACTATAAATCTTGTGTCTTTGTTCATTATTTCTGAATTGCTGCTTGTTGTTTGTTGAGATCTGATATTTGTGCTTGAATATCATTGGTTTGTGTTCATACACTGGTGCTTTCACGGTATTTGGGGTTTGTGACCAATTTTGGCGCAAACATCTAGTGTGGCATCGACTAATGGGTAGCAAACCGCTAAGTGCGAATGTGTGGTGTGGGAAACACGTTAACACTTTTCGGGTTCCTATCCGTGAGTTTGTGACACATTCACGATGTTTACCTAACAAAACTGCTTTGAGAGGTGTTAGCAACCTTGTCATGAGGACGAACTGCTTTAGGAGATGTTAGCGACCTTGTTAGAGCTGACAAAATGGCTTGGAGAGGTGTTAGCGACCTTGTCATGAGGACGAACTGCTTTGGGAGGTGTTAGCAAGCTTGTTAGAGCTGACAAAATGGCTTGGAGAGGTGTTAGCGACCTTGTCATGAGGACGAACTGCTTTGGAAGGTGTTAGTGACCTTGTCTGAGGCTTCGGCCGTCTGAGTTTTGCACGTGCAGCATTGCTTCGGCATTACAATCAGGGATTTGGCCAATCCGGATTTTCAAAGTTTTCTATTTCATTGTGATTTCACCTTTTAAAGTTGTTTTATTACATCGATAGCCTAGTGCTATATGAGATGTTATATATGGTGATTTCAATTATGATATCTTGAACTCTTATCGAGTTCCTTGAGTTATGACTTTGGATAATTTCAGGATTTTATAGGATATTCTGGGTTTTGCCAAGGAGTTGAGATTGAGATTGAGATTGAGATTCATATACATTTATGCCGATGAGACGAGGTATAACTAAAATTGGAGATTCATCTATAATTGAGTTTTGGAACATCCTATTTGAGAATGTCTTATGTTTTCCATTTTGGCGAGAGTTTGTATTGATGTTTCTCCTTTTAAGGACATATGGTTCATGGAAACCATGTAGACATTTTGGGATGTCGCCGATGATATGAGGCACTTGTGTTTGATTTGAGTATTGAGTTTGAGTTACCTCCTTCGAGGTATTTGTTCACGTAGGTAGCGTTTGTTACTTAAGTGTTGAGCTTATGAGTTTATTGATTCATTCGTCTCTTTCGAGAAGAAGTATCTTCATGTCTATTCTGCTTCATATTACCATTATTGACCAATTTATGTAGCTAGACTGACCAGTGTATTCATACTCGGGTCAGACCGAGTTGTTTCAGGTATCATCTATTGGTCTTAGCTTGAAGTTGATGCTGGATATCAGCTCTCCTTCTCTTGACTAATTTCTGTTCTTCCGCATACTCTGATGTGTCTGATTCAATGTATATGGTATGGTCGAGTACCACCTTTATTGTATTCATATTGTATTGTACTAAACATGTATCGGTGTATATGTATATATATGATGTTGATTACTGTTCTGTGATGTGCTTTACATTTAGTTATTGTATTTTGTTCTGATAGATCCGTTAGCCACCTATAGTTTTGGATTAAGCATTTACTTTGTATGTCGATCCATTGAGATAGAAAAGAAAAATCATAGTGCATTTATCGACGTATTCGGTAGATGTTTAAGACAAGTTATAGATAGTCGCCCTTAACCAGCCCTATTCTCCGCTTTAGTAGACGGAATTACTCGTTAATTCTCTTTACTAAGGTAGGTCTCGGGGTGGGGCGTTACAGCATGGTATCAGAGCTGTGGTCAGAACAAAGTAGAATAAACATAGAACAATACATATATCATGATACGTCGAAGTACAATACGAGTAAATTATTTTCCTTTATTCGAGCTTGTTTCTGAATCGTGCTTTGATTGTTTTTCGAGTATTGGGATATGTTAGGAAGGAATATGTCTAGGAATATATATTATATTCCATAGTATTCCATAATTGAGTTCGATGTTGCTTTTGTGAGTATTTGTTTGTTACTCGCAATATTGTGATGCATTTTATTTGAGAAGGATTGACTTATTTGATAGTAAGTCCAATCCTTTGTTTTATAGGATCCTATCGTATATTTAGGTTTCCTATTTTGATTGGTTTATTATTTCTATCACTTTGGAACGTTAAATATGATTATGAAGTTTTTGAATTTACTATTAAGTATCGAGATGTTGATGTATAACTCGAATTCCAGTCAAGGTGATTTTGTTGAAGTTTTGATGAGTCTGTATGGCTTTGATATCCAATCGGGCAATCAAGTGTTGAATTAACCTTATTCCTAGCTTTTAGCCTTCGGTTATCCTTCCACGAGGACATCCACTAAGGAATGAGGTGAGTTTCTAGATTGTTCGAGTTTGATTGAGTTATCATTCAGTTTCTTTGAGTTATCCTTTTTGGATACTCAATCGGTGGTATCTTTTGTAGCATTATTTTGTTTGAAGTAATGATTTGTTGTTTGTATGCTTCTTCTCTTTCGAGAAGTATATCTTGCTTATCCTGTATCTTAATGATTTTTGGGAGTGGCTCATGACAACATAAGATTGACGACCACTCTATCTCCTTCTGTTAATTTTGAGAATCGCGTATTCTAGGAATATCTCGATGCATTCTCTTAATGTTCTTTGGTTTGAGTTTTTGAAGCTATATGTTTTTGTGTGTGTGTGAGAGAGTTTTAAAAAGAAAAATTGGAGTTTTGAGATATTTTAAAAATCAAAGAATGTTTTGAGAATATATTTATATGAATAGTATTCTTTCATAGAAATAATTTGAGAGTGTTGGGTTATACATCGAGTAGTTAAGAGTTCTGGTCGATACGCTTGATCAACGTTATTGATAGGAATCTCCTAAATGCTATGATGAGGCAATCAGACAAGATGATTTGTATTTTAAAGATTAAGGTTTTGGAAATAATATTTGAGATTAAATATTAAATTTATTTTTGAATAGTAATTGCAGCCATTGATTTTAGAGATGAGTAATAGAGTGGCGAGGCAGTTTTGATCGTTCGATCAACTCTGCAGCCAACAGATATTTTTTTTATTAGAGACTCAATGGTGAGGCAATGCCATTTATTTATTTTTAAATTATAAAGATGAGAGTATAAATGAGATTATTTTTGACCTGTGCTTTATTGGAAGTATATTTTGAGATTTTAGAATCTACATCATATACATTTGATGTTTTAAGAGAAGAGTTATAAGAGAATTCGAAGCTTGTTTTTAAACTATTTAAGTGGTTTAATAAAAAAAATAAAGAGAATTTAAACCCTTAATTTAATTTAAGTGATATTATTATGGATTTAAAAAATTCTTTGAAAAATAATTTTGAAGTAAGAGAAGAAATTTGGACTTTTAATTTGAGTTTTAAATTACTTACTAAGTAATATAGTAAAGAGTTGGAAAATTTTCAAATGTTGAAAATTGAGATTTAAAATTTAAAAGATGTTAAGATTTATAAATTCTAAATATCTTGGATTGAAAAGTAATTTGAGATTATATTCTTATTTCTTGAGTATATTCTATCCCTGAGCTGATAGCAACGACGTACATTTTACGCAGTCGTTCGAGTTTGGTGGCCTTGTGAGAAGCCATCTTGTGACTTATCTATCTTGTATATTGTGTATATCTTTGTTGTGAGAATGTTCTTTCCATATTATTGTATGGAAAATTTTGTTGTTAATGATCTTTGTTGCCTTGAGTTCAGGTTTGAGTGAGTTTGATCGCGACTCCATTCGTAGAATTTTGAGAAAATCTTTCTTATTTGATAGATTATTTGTTGATCTTCTTATTGAGTTTCGATTCGAAGATGGGAGGTCTTCGAAATTCTTTTAAGTTGCTTGGAAAATTTGATGGTTTGCTAATCACTATATTAGCATATGATGGGTCATTGAATTAACCAAGTGCGTTTTTCCTTATTTATTTCTACCATTCTATGTTGAAAGTATGAATGGTTTGAGTTTCAAGCTTGTCTTTTATCCTTGGTCGATTGAATTTTTATGTTGTTTACAACTCTTTTTCTACAAAATGGCCGAGACGCAATTTTTGTAGGGGGAGTCTGTGACAACCCTGCTTTTAGCGATTACATGAGAATATTAAATTATAGCGATAGTTATAACTTAATAGTGTGAATTAATAATAAATGAGGAATTTAAATTGTTTATTTGGAATAAACAATATATCTGAGAATAAAAATGGAAAAATAAAGTTTTGAAAACTTTATTAAGATGGTTTGAGATGATAAAATGAGAAAATGTGTTTTATTTGGAGTTAATGCAATAATTTTGGCAAATTGCTATTTACTTCTTTTAATGATTTTTTTATTAGAATTAATTAATTTTAAAATGAGATATATTTAAAATAATGATGGAATTGGGTTTAAAAATATAATTTTAGTGCCAAATTATATTTGAAATGAATTATAGAATTTTATTACACAAAAATGTGATTTTTGTGTAATTTATAATGTTAATTACAATGAGTTTTGTAATTAAAGATGTAAATTTTCTATTTTATTTAAAATAGAGAAATATGATAATAAAATGCTTTAAATATATAAATAATTTTTTATTTTGAGTGTAAAACATTTTAATCATTAAGAGTATGAAGTTTCAAAAATTTTAAAGAAGAAAAACTTATATTATTGTGATTTCATTTGTTAACATACATGGTTAAGTATTTAAATAAGTGAATGAATATTATCTTAAGCTAATTTTCTTTTAAATTGGACCTTAGCCCATTAAACTAATCCTAACTTGGCCTATAATTAAGAAATGAGAAAAAGAAAACCTGTACGTATCTTTTTCTCACTTCTTCCTCTAGTCTCCAAAAGCTTGCTAATGGCTGAAGCCCTCTTTCCTCCTTCAATCTATGCTAAATCCATCAAATAAAAGGAAAAATTGGTGCTTTTAAAATGCAAATTCAAGTACTCAACTCAGTTGTTACAGGTTTGGATGCTCTGTTCTTGGCTAAAAGCTTCAATCTTTGGCATATAAATCATACTTTAATCTTCTTGAAGGCAAGGTAAGTGTAAAACTCACAAATCCTAGCTCTTTATATGATCAAAATGTTATAATCTGTGAATTACTGAAGCTGAAATAAATTTAGGCATAACTTTCTTGCTTTTAATCTGATTTTGATAATTTTAGATGTACCGGAAAGCTTAATTCATGTGCTATAACTTTCCTATTTTGATTTTTCTATAATTTTGAGTTAGCTATGTCAAAATCTAATTTTTTTACTGCCAACCCAAGAGCAAAACCAATATTTGCTCTGTCATTGAAGCTGAAACGAATTTGACCATAACTACTTCGTTTCTTAACCGATTTTGATGATCTTGGTCATTCCGAAAAGCATAGAAACTAAGCTACAACTTTTGATTTATTTATTTTGCCTGATTTCGAAGTTATCTATGCTAAAATTGCAATTGTTTTCGCCGTCCTGCAAATGCATAAGTTAAGGCTGAGTTTGATGTTTTTTTAGTAATTTGATCATTACTTTCTTGTTTCAAATGGGAATTTAGAAATTTTAGATGTTCTGTAATCCTGGAGAAATATGCCATAGCTTTTTTTTTTCAGTTTTGAATGATTTTGAGGTCTACATAGTGAATAACTGACTTTTTTATCGCTGGCCTGTGTTGATAGCCAGTGCACATAAATATTTTTAAGGTAGTATTTCGATCATAACTTTCACGTTACTGATCGGAATCATGAAATTCAAGATGTTCTGGAATCCTTGTGAAATGTTACACAACTTTTTTGTTTTCAATTTTGAATGATTTTGAAGTATACATAGTGAAAATTTAGCTTTTTCATCGCTGGCCTGTGCTGATAGCCAGTGCACATAAATTTTTTTAGGTAGTATTTCGATCATAACTTTCACGTTACTGATCGGAATCTTGAAAGTCGATATGTTTTGGAATCCTTAGGAAATATGTACAAATTTTAAGTTTTAAATTTTGTATGATTTTGTTGTTTACATGGTGGAAAATTGATGTTTTTACTGCAGCCCTGTCATTGACAGCCACAATATTTATATATTTGTCTGATTTCAACAATTTCATATGCATTCTTTTGCAAAAAAAAATTATGAAATTCGATGCTAATATTTGATCATTTTGTCCAGCAATGGAGTAATCAAATTCGGATGAGATTTGAATTTAAATTAATTTGAAATCAATTTAAATTTGAATATCGGTTTAAGCCGATTAAATTGCAAATTGATGTTTTCTTGAATTTTAAAAATCCGAATAAATTTCAGAAAATCTTCTAACATCATGGTTGGAGTATTTAATGTTTTTATACATTTTTAGAGGTTTTTAAAAAATTATTATTTATTTTTAAGGCTTTTAAAAATTATTAAAATCCTTTTTAATGATGTGTTTTCTCTCAAAATCTTTTAGATAAATTTCTAAAATTTGTTTTATAACCCTGTTTTCTCAAGTAAAATCTTCTATAATTAATTTTATTTATTTTAATTGCTTTTATACTATTCAAACATATGAGAAAGAGAATTAAACGATTTAGTAAAACACGTGGTATGGGACATGTGCATTTACTATTTCGGTTAATTTTGGACTTGTACGATCGAAACTATTTGAGAATATTTATTCTGAGATGTTTTTCCATTTTATGGCGTATTTTGAATTTTATAATTTCTATTTATTGGAATTATCTAAGATGACCAATATTTGGCAAATATTATGGTTTGAGATCTCTTATATAGGAGTATGGTCGATGAGATCCATCATGATGTTTTATTTACTTGCCAATGATATATGGCAAGTCTTGAGTTTATGATTTCATATTTTGAGATTTATGGTTTATGAGGAACCATCATGATGTTTTCACTTGTCGATGAGATGAGAAAAGTTACGATGCCATTTAATACTTGTCAATGAGATGCAACAAGTATGGTGTCTCTTTATCACTCGCCAATGAGACTAGGCGAGATATAATTTTCTGAGTTTTATGATGTTTCTAGTGTGGCATCGACTAACGGTAGTAAAACGCTAAGTGCGAATATGTGGTATGGGACACATGTTAACACTTTTCGGGTTCCTATCCATGAGTTTGTGACACATTCACGATGTTTACCTAACAGAACTGCTTTGAGAGGTGTTAGCGACCTTGTCATGAGGACGAACTGCTTTGGGAGATGTTAGCGACCTTGTTAGAGCTGACAAAATGGCTTGGAGAGGTGTTAGCGACCTTGTCATGAGGACAAACTGCTTTGGGAGGTGTTATCGACCTTGTCATGAGGACGAACTGCTTTGGGAGGTGTTAGCGACCTTGTTTGAGGCTTCGGCCGTTTGAGTTTTGCACGTGCAGTATTGCTTTGGCATTACAATCAGGGATTTGGCCAATCCGGATTTTCGAAGTTTTCTGTTTTATTGTGATTTCACCTTTTTAAGATGTTTTATTACATCGATAGCCTAGTGCTATATGAGATGTTATATATGGCGAATTCAATTATGATATCTCGAACACTTATCGAGTTCCTTGAGTTATGACTTTGGACAATTTCAGGATTTTATAGGATATTCTGGGTTTTGCCATTTTGGCGAGTTGAGATTGAGATTTATGTACATTTATACCGATGAGATGAGGTATAACTAAATTTGGAGATTCATCTATAATTGAGTTTTGGATCATCCTATTTGAGAATGTCTTATGTTTTCCATTTTGGCGAGAGTTTGTATTGATGTTTCTCCTTTTGAGGACATATGGTTCATGGAAACTATGTAGACATTTTGGGATGTCGCCGATGATATGAGGCACTTGTGTTTGATTTGAGTATTGAGTTTGAGTTACCTCCTTCGAGGTATTTGTTCACTTAAGTAGCGTTTCTTACTTAAGTGTTGAGCTTATGAGTTTATTGATTCATTCGTCTCTTTCGAGAAGAAGTATCTTCATGTCTATTCTGCTTCATATTACCATTATTGACCGATTTGTGTTGCTAGACTGACTAGTGTATTCATACTCAGGTCATACCGAGTTGTTTAAGGTATCATCTATTGGTCTTAGCTTGAAGTTGATGCTGGATATCAGCTCTCCTTTCTCTTGAGCAATTTCTGTTCTTCTGCATACTTTGATGTGTCTGATTCAATGTATATGGTGTGGTCGAGTACCACCTTTATTGTATTCATATTGTATTGTACTAAACATGTATCAGTGTATATGTATATATATGATGTTGATTACTGTTCTATGATGTGCTTTACATTTAGTTATTGTATTTTGTTCTGATAGATCCGTTAGTCATCTATAGTTTTGGATTAAGCATTTACTGTGTATGTCGATCCATTGAGATAGAAAAGAAAAATCATAGTGTATTTATCGCCGTATTCAGTAGATGTTTAAGACAAAGTTATAGATGGTCGCCCTTAACCAGCCTTATTCTCCGCTTTAGTAGACGGAATTACTCGTTAATTCTCTTTACTAAGGTGGGTCTCGAGGTGGGGCGTTACAATGGATATACCCAAAAATCCCGAAATAGAAGTCATCAAAGTCGATAATAAATGATAACAACAAATCGGATAATCATAAATCGATTAAAATTGGAATATCAAGCAAAATAGGCAAATAGGGCTGAGGCAAGCAGGTCAGTCGACTGGACCAGGTGGTCAGTAGACTGACATAAAGCCTGGAAACTTTCGGGTTTCCAGGTCAGTCGATTGGACCAGAAGGCCAGTCGACTGATACGGGGACAGAAAGTTTTCTGCCCCTGGTTCAGTCGACTGACCTCCTGGTTCAGTCGACTGGTTCAGCAACAGTTTCAGCCTAGGCCCCTTGTGGGGCAAAACCCATAACACGCGACGAAAGTGAACGAGCGAGCAACGACGACTTGGGATTTACGTGAAGCGACAACCCAGCCTTGTATGGCTCTTCGAAACACCCCACTAACGTGTTCAAATATCAAAGATTGGATTTTTAAAGATTTGACCTCAAAACATCAAAAATTGGAATATTCGCCAATTTAATCCAAATCAAAAGTGAATGAACATAAATAGGTATTAGGAATTCATACCTAACAACAAAGATAGATATAGACATAGATGTGAGTTCACAAACTCACCTATACACCTAAAAACACAAGGGAGAAGCTATACAGCAAGGCAAGAACAATCACTCTTCAATTTTAACCCAAGAAGCTTTAATCTAGGCTCAAAAGAAAATATTTCCTAAGTTAGGGTTTAGGAATTTATGAAAATGGAAGAGGGATTGAGATGAAGAAGATGCTTACCTAAGCTTCTTTTTGAATTTGGAGCTAGAACTTGAATTTGCAAAGAAGCTAGGGCTTGGGAATTCTAATTTCCTTTCTCTTCCCCCAATTTTCTATAGCTTGAAGTGTTAGGAAATATTATGAAGGAATGAAGAGGAGTGAAGTGGAGTTGGGTTGATAAGTTGGGGTTAATGGGCTAAAACCCAAACCCAAAGCCCTAAGTGAAAATGTTGAAATTCTAGCCAACTCCAAACATATCGATGTTTATACTCAAAAAGGTTGCAAACGCCATTTTGGACTCAATGGAAGTGGTCTCGAATTCTAATTCGACTGTTTGCAAAATGTAGCTTTTCAGACTTAAATCCTACTAACGATGCCATATTTAAATATACGATCGTATAATATGCGGGTTGTTACAGACTCCTCTCCTTAAAGAAATTGTGTCCTCGCAATTCTTAAGAAGAAAACAAAGAGTAATAAACACAAAACAATATCAACGCAAAAGAAAATTTGAAGTAAGAAGTTCACCCTAAAGGACATGAGAGAGTAAGTTGCTCATAAGTCAAATTAGGCGAAACTTCAATTTCTTCAATAACACTGGGCTCAAGAATAAAATCGAAATCCATAAGGCATTTCTGTAGTCGAGAGACCTGAAAAAAAAATCATGAATAGAAAAAAATCGAGCCAGTGAAACGATAAAATTCGATAATGGTATGCCCCAATAATTCGGAACAATGATGTAGTATAATAACATTACGTACCCGAAACTCAAATAAATTGGACAACGACGTAGTATGATAACGATACGCCCGTTGAACATGTCAAAAAGGTCATTCCATTCTGACATCATCAAAGAAACAACCATTCATTGTTTACGACTAAAGGCATCGGCATAATGATTTCCCTTTCCAAAGTATAGAGAATATCAAGATCATAAAATGCAAGGAACTCGAGCCAACGATGTTGACACAAATTAAGTTCCTTATGAGAAAATAGGTACTCCAAAGATTTATGATCGGTGTAGAGAACAAATTTCTCTCCCAAAAATAACGATGCCAAATTTCTAAACGCGAAGACAATAGCCGCCAATACTAGATCACGAGTGGCATACCTAGTCTCGATAGGCTTTAATTATATAAAAACATAAATGATAGAACATTCTCTTTCGCAAGAGAACGGCACCCAAACCAACACAACTAGCATCGGTGCAAACAATAAAGTCTTGGTTCCCTTCGGCAATCACAAGAATAGAAGTATCGGAAAAGGAGTTCTTTTAATTGATCCCCTTTCCCGAAAACCTAAAACTTTCAAAATCACAATTAACTTTATGTAGTCATCTTTCTGGAAAAATTTACTTATTCCAATTCAATTTATTGTGTGTCAGATTTGTCTCATCAAAGCATTTAGGAGATTCCTATCAATAAAGCTGATCAGGCGCATCGACCAGAATGCACTCAATGGGCAGAACAACACAAAATCATCTTCTATATGATAAAAATATCTCTTAAATTTTTTATGAATACTCTTTTCTCTTTTTAGGAACAAAATCCAATTATACTTAGAAATAAATCTTATGAAAAAGATTTGAAAATTTTAAACTGTTGTTTTCATCTATAATTAATAAATTCAAAAACGGACTCATCGAGATATTCGCCGAATTCTCTATTAATAAGATGGATGAAATAAGCTAGGCAACTCGAATGACATCACGTGTCATTCATAAGAATCATAATGAGTGCAGAATGCGATTAGTGGAATGCTATCGTCCGCAATTCGTAGCTAACGAAAACTGGTGGTAAAGTCAAACTGAAAAGACCTTAGCACCACTCAAAAAGTTTGCTTAGGTGTTAACCCTAAGACAAGCTGAAAGATACCGGAAAATTTCACAAACTACTTAAATGAGAGAAATAACATTTTCTTCAATAAGTGGGTCTAGAAAATAAAACGATTCCACCAAATTGGAATCAAAATCATTTTAGAAAAATAGAAATCTACTTAACAGATTGAAAATGTCGAAGATGGATAGTCCACTCGGGACATAGGACATGGCTTCATAATGATTAAGACAATCCATTCACAAAATCAATTCTAAAGCCTAAGTAACGCATAACATGCAAATCGGCCTGGAAAGAATTATCACATAAAATAATTTCGACATCTTTTCAAAATAAACTGAGCGTTGCGAATCCACTATCCGGATAGCAATTCTCAGCGAAGTCATCAAGCCCAAAATATTTAAAGAGAAAAAATCAACAAGTTCTTTCGATATAAAAATAATGAGATCAACCCATGTCAACAAGAACTCGAATAGGATAATCGCAAAACAAATGTCATCAAGGACCGAATGAGAAGTAGCTTGACCAAAAGAAGTGTCACTAGGAGCTTGCACAACATTCAGCTCTCCCTCTCTCCTATTTTGAAGTATGGGACATGTAGATATAAGATGACCCGAACTTTTGCAATAACGATAAAAGAGAGTTTTCAAACACTCCCTTGGTCCGTGGAACCACAATTGTAGCATTGTCCACGACTAGAGGCAGTAGTCTTTGCTACTGGAGTTTGTTGCTTCCCTTTCTTGTTGGGATTAGGGCCTTTGAATTTAATAGGCATGTTCATGTTATTGTTTAAGTTCTGTTTGGCACTCACAACTTCAACATCGCTTTCTTTATCGGCCTCTTCAAGTCGATGAGCGATATCAATAAGCTGATCAAAAGAAACTTCTAGTTTCAGAAGTAAAGGCTTTTTAAGATTCTTATTCAACCCATAGACAAACCTTTGATTTTTCTTCAATGGGGTATTAATATACTCGACCCTATACTTAGAGAGAGATTCGAAAGATGCGACGTAATCCGTCATAGAAGATTCACCTTGAACAAGGTCAATAAAACGCCGGGCCAAAGTTACTTTTTCAGCATCCGGCAAAAACTTCAACTCGAACCTTTCTCGTAATTGCTCCCAAGTAAGATCAGCTTCGATAATCTCCGAAGTCAAGAGCTCATACCAATCTAATGCTCTTTCTTGGAGCATGCTAGAAGCCACTTGGACTCGATGTAAATCAACAAGATTCATGCGAGAAAATATGTAATCACACGATTTAAGCCAAGCTTGGATCTCAATAACACTTTCGGATCCCTTGAATGGCCTTCCATCCAAATCGGTATAGTCTCTGCATAAGCGTGAAAATCCGGATCTAGGATGAGTAGGATCTAGAATGGGTCCCATAGCTTGAGCATTCTTTACAAGATCTAGAAGCTGCTGGGCAGACATGAATACTCCATCTTGAGGTGTAGCACTGGATTGACTAGCACTGGATCGGTTCGATCTAACCATTTCTCTTCTTTAAGAAAGAAAGAAAGAAGAAGAAAAAGGTTAATCTTAGAATGAATATCAAACAATAATGATTGATAAACAAGGCATCACAAAGAAAATTGGATAGAACGGGTCCAATGACTCGAATAAAATCCTAAGGCATGACTCCTAAGAAGGACTTAGGACAACGATCCTTGCTAGATTATTCTACATTGTTTCGAAGTTTGGCTCTGATACCAAGCTTTGACGCCCCACCTCTATACTCACGCTAGCCAAGGACATTACAGAGTAATGCCATCAACTAGCATGAAGAATAAGCATGTTGAGGAGCGACCATCCGTGTAAATGCTTTGTGCGAGCACCGACATGTCAGATAGTATAACGTGCATTTCATTTCAAGAGGAAATCCGACATACCGATACAAACTCAATGCTACCACACAGTGGCTATGTGGTCTTCGGAAACAAATATAGAAATAAACATAACATAAATCAGTCACAGATATTCATATCACAAAGGCGGAAATAGATATGAATATTACACATAGAAGTGTACATCAGAGTAGTGGTCATACAAGATCCACAAAATCACAAAAATGAATAGATGCAAGTGCTAGACAAAAGAATAAGTATACATCAGGGAGTCTCTATCTCGAATGTATAAAACAAAAACTACTAATCAAAAGTAGTTAGCCAAAAATAAGGCGACAGTCCCTGATAAGAAGTCAAGTAGAAGCACTTGTAAGATCTCGGCCTGACCGGAGTATTATTTAATAAAAAATAATAAATGGATCAGTCTAGCTATAAATATCAGATAAAAATGAGATAGAATAAGAGATACAACAAAAACATATGATAACAATAATGTGTGTGAAAAGTATACATTAGAAAGTCAACCAAAATCATACAATATCTCAAAAATCTCATAACATCAAAAAGAATGTCATATTCTTTACTTTATTCACCAAACCACAAATATTGACAAACATATCAATGCCAATCGCAAAATTGGTGAAACACAAATTCTAGAAATCATCAATTAGAAATCCAGAAATCACAAAAGGGGGAAGCTTATCACAAAACGGGAGCATGAAAACTCACCAACACGTGTATCACAAATCGAGCGCTATTCCATGGTCGCTAACAATAGAGCCGATACAACGACGTAGTACAGCGTTACGTCTGACGGACCTGAAACTCCAACAATCCGAAACATCGACGTAGTACAGCATTACGCCCGATGAAACGTACTTCAATAATACGGAACAACGACGTAGTACAGCGTTACGTCCGATGAACCAAATTCAATAATATGGAAAAACGACGAAGTAAAGCGTTACGCCCGATGAACCGAACTTCATAAAAAAACATGGGTCGCTAGCCCACAAAAATGAGTCGAAACTCCAAAGAATGCATAGGTCGTTAGCCTATAAAAGAAATGAGATGAAACTCAATAAAACGAGGAACGATCCCCAACGTGGACAAAGAGACATCGCGTATTGCTAGCCTAAATCACAAAATGATCATTGTCGATTAACAAAAAGTGTCAATTACACTAGGCCAGTAAATAAATGAGTTTAGCTTCATGTCCTATAACCATTGGCTTAACTTAAATATTTACGAACAAATTGCAGATCTCCAATCGAAAGTTGCAACAAGTGTTTCAATCGAACAAGTCCAACAATAACAGACGAAGTAAACGCAAGCGTTTCATACCACTTGTTTTTCTAAGTCGTTTAATTAAATTTTCTCATACGAATGAGGTAAAGGTTTGTGTATACTAATAGATTGGAAAACGGTTTTATAAACAAGCTTTGTATTAAGATAGTGTTGAAATAGTTTTGATGAAAGAGTTTTGATATTTACTACTAGTATAGAAAAATTTGTATTTTAAAGTGACAAGTCACAAAAATGATTGTAGGAACAATCAATCACCAAAAATTCACATACGAAGACGTGAGTCAAATCCATAGAAATCGATGCCGAATCCATCAAAATGGATAAACCCAAAAATCCCAAAATAGAAGTCATCAAAGTTGATAATAAATGATAACAACAAATCAAATAATCACGGATCGATTAAAATTGGAATCTCGTGCAAAATAGACAAATGGGGCTGAGGGAAGCAGGTTAGTCGACTGGACCAGGTGGTCAGTCGACTACACAAAGCCTGGAAACTTTCGGGTTTCTTGGTCAGTTGACCGGACCAGAAGGCCAGTTGACTGATACGGGGACAGAAAGTTTTCTGCCCCCTGGTTCAGTCGACTGACCTCCTGGTTCAGTCGACTGAACCTGCTTCAGCAGCAGTTTCAGCCTAGCCCCCTTGTGGGGCAAAGCCCATAACACGCGACGGAAGTGAACGAGCGAGCAACGACGACTAGGGATTTACGCCAAGCGACAACCCAGCCTTGTATGGCTCTTCGAAACACCCCACTAACGTGTTCAAACATCAAAGATTGGATTTTTAAAGATTTGACCTCAAAACACCAAAAATTGGAACATTCGCCAATTCAATCCAAATCCAAAGCGAATGAACATAAATAAGTATTAGGAATTCATACCTAACAACAAAGATAGATATAGACATAGATGTGAGTTCAAAAACTCACCTTTAATCCCAAAAACACAAGAGAGAAGCTATAATGCAAGGCAAGAACAATCACTCTTCAATTTTTACACAAGAAGCTTTAATCTAAGCTCAAAGGAAAATATTTCCTAAGTTAGGGTTTAGGAATTTCTGAAAATGGAAGAGGGATTGAGTTGGAGAAGATGGAGAAGATGCTTATCTAAACTTCTCTTTGAATTTGTAGCTAGGACTCGAATTTGCAAAGAAGCTAGGGCTTGGGAATTCTAATTTCCTTTCTCTTCCCCCATTTTTCTAAAGCTTGAAGTGTTAGGAAATATTATAAAGGAATGAAGAGGAGTGGAGTGGAGTTGGGTTGATAAGTTGGGGTTAATGGGCTAAACCCAAACCCCTAAATGAAAATTTTGAAATTCTAGCTAACTCCAAATACATCGATGTTTATACTCAAAAAGGTCGCAAATGCCATTTTGGACTCAATGGAAGTGGTCTTGAGTCCTAATTCGACTGTTTGCAAAAAGTAGCTTTTCGAAGTTAAATCCGACCAACGATGCCATATTTAAACAAAATATTTAAATATGCAATCGTAAAATATGCAGGTTGTTACATACTCTCCTCCTCAAAGAAATTGCTCCCTCGCAATTCTTAAGAAGAAAACAAAAAGTAACAACCATACATGCATATCAACACAAAAGAAAATTTGTAGTAAGAAGTTCACCCTAAAGGACATGAGAGAGTAAGGTTCTCATAAGTCAAACTAGGTGAAACTTCAATTGCTTCAATAACACCGGGCTCCAGGATAGAATCGGAAGCCATAAGGCATTTTCGTAGTTGAGAGACGTGGAAAAATGTCATGAATAGCAGAAAATTGAGCCGGTGAAACGACGAAATTCAATAACAGTATGCCCAAATAATTCGGAACAACGATGTAGTATACTAACAGTACGTCCAATATACCCCAAACTCAAATAAATTGGATAACGACGAAGTATAATAACGGTACGCCCGTTGAACCTGTCAAAAAGATTATTCGTTCGGACATCATCAAAGAAACAACCATTTGTTGTTTATGACTAACGGCATAGGCATAAAGATTTCCCTTTCCAAAGTATAGAGAATATCAAGATCATAAAATGCAAGGAACTCGAGCCAACGATGTTGACACAAATTAAGCTCCTTATGAGAAAATAGATACTCCAAAGATTTATGATCGGTGTAGAGAACAAATTTCTCTCCTAAAAATAGTGATGCCAAATTTCTAAACGCGAAAACAATAGCCGCGAACACTAGATCACTAGTGGCATACCTAGTCTCAATAGGCTATAATTGTATAGAAGCATAAATGATAGAACGTACTCCTTCGCAAGAGAACGGAACCCAAACCAATACAACTAGCATCGGTACAAACAATAAAGTCTTGGTTCCCTTTAGGAATCACAAGAATAGAAGTATCGGAAAAAGAGTTCTTTTAATTGATCCACTTTCCCGAAAAGCTAAAACTTTTAAAATCATAATTAACTTTATGTAGTCATCTTTCTAGAAAAATTTACTTATTCCAATTCAATTTACCGTGTCAGATTTGTCTCATCAAAGTGTTTAGGAGATTTCTATCGATAACGTTGATCAGGCGCATCGACCAGAATTCTTAAAGCACTCAATGGGAAAAACAACATAAAATCATCTTCCATATGATAAAAATATCTCTTAAAATTTTTACGAATACTCTTTGCTCGTTTTAAGAACAAAATCCAATTATACTTAGAAATAAATCTTATGAATTAGATTTGCAAATTTTAAACTGTTGTTTTCATCTATAATTAATAAATTCAAAAACGGACTCATCGAGATATTCGCCGAATTCTCGATTAATAAGATGGATGAAATAAGCTGGGCAACTCAAATGATATCATGTGCCATTCATAAGAATCATAATGAGTGCGGAATGCGGTTAGTGGAACGCTATCGTCCGCAACTCATAGCTAATGAAAATTGGTGGTAAAGTCAAACTAAAAAGACCTTAGCACCACTCAAAAAGTTTGCTTAGGTGTTAACCCTAAGACAACCTGAAAGATACCGAAAAATTTCACAAACTACTTGAATGAGAGAAAGAACATTTTCTTCAACAAGTGGGTCTAGAAAATAAAATGACGCCACCAAATTGGAATCAAAATCATTTTAGAAAAATAGAAATCTGCTTAACAGAATGAAAATGTCGAAGATGGATAGTCCATTCGGGACATAGGACATGGCATCGTATTGATTAAGCCAATCCTTTCACAAAATCAATTCCAAAGCCTAAGTAACGCATAACATGAAAATCGGCCTGGAAAGAATAATCACATAAAATAATTTCGACATCTTTTCAAAATAAACTGAGCGTTGCGAATCCACTATCCGGATAGCAATTCTCAGCAAAGTCATCAAGCCTAAAATATTTAAAGAGAAGAAATCAACAAGTTCTTTCGATATAAAAATAATGAGATCAATCCATATCAACAAGAACTCGAATAGGATAATCGCAAAACAAATGTCATCAAGGACCGAATGAGAAGTACCTTGACCAAGAGAAGTGTCATTAGGAGCTTGCACAACATTCAGCTCTCCCTCTCTCCTACTTTGAAGTTTGGGACGTGTAGATATAAGATGACCCAAACTTTTGCAATAACAACAAAAGAGAGTTTTCAGACACTCCCTTGCATAGTGGTCCGTGGAACCACAATTGTAGCATTGTCCACGACTAGAGGTAGGAGTCTTTGCTACTGGAGTTTGTTGCTTCCCTTTCTTGTTGGGATTGGGGCCTTTGAATTTAATAGGCATCTTCATGTTATTGTTTAAGTTCTATTTGGCACTCACAACTTCAACATCGCTTTCTTTATCGGCTTCTTCAAGTCGAAGAGCGATATCAATAAGATGATCAAAAGAAACTTGTAGTTTCAGAAGTAAAGGATTTTTAAGGTTCTTATTCAACCCATAGACAAACCTTTGATTTTTCTTCAATGGGGTATTAATATACTCGAACCCATACATAGAGAGAGATTCGAAAGATGCGACGTAACCCATCATAGAAATGCAATGCGACGTAATACCCCCGATGTATGTTTGTAAAAATCAATGTACGTGCATTTCAGAAATGCAATGTCAGACATTCATCCATACAAGTTGTTCGGAAACAGAACAAACTGAATGAACTCTCCTACTACATTCTATCATGAATTACCCTTAGGATTAGTAGCGAGCAGCCCTTGCGTCGAAGATCAAATGACGATACTACTATCACATATATATGACATGGGAAATTTCCCCGAGGGTTAACGACAAGCAACACTACATTCCATCTTCTAATGTATTATCATTCGATTTTTTTCACCTTCAAACGCGTAAATCGGTTCGAAGTGGTTTTCAAATAGAAATCACCTAAATCTAATCCTGATTCCTTCGAATTAATCATCGATAAAAGATGTTAAGTTTGAGGGTGATTATCATTTCATTTGTTAATATTATTTATTAAAGAAAATATCTATTTTAGAGATATAAATCTTTAAATCGTATTTCTTTCTAGTATATACAGAGTCGTTAAACCTCTCTTTAACTTTGGAAGTACCAAATCAAAATCATCTCTTATAAATCACACTGCAAAACCTTATTGAGTAAAAAGGGTCGATAGTTCTACTTAATATCAAATTTCATATTCAACTTTTATTATCCGTCAAATAACGATTAAAACACCCTTTAAATTCACACGAATAGTACAAATTTCCTTCTGAAATTTAATACCAAGTATAAGCAGATTATTTCTGTACAATCCAAGATGTATTAAATTTGGAAAAAATAAGGTAGTGTTTGGTTTGATCTTTTTAGTTTTGGGTTTTCGTCCATACAAAAATGGGCATGATGCATGTATATTATGGAAAATGACCCGTTTAGAAAACGAAGTTAACATACAAAATAGAAAACAACTTTTTATTTTTATGTTTTGAGTAATAAAAGAAGCATGAGAAACAATTCATCCTTACATCATTCCTTCATCCCCTCTGTGGTCCACTTCGTCTTCCTTCCATCCTATCCATCGTGCCTTCACATTTCTCATATTTTGTAATTAATGTTAAAAAATCAAAACGCAAAACTCATTTTAAACCAGATGCTACCTAGATATTTTATACTTGCCTCCTTTCTAACATTTCGACCTTATCTATCCGTCGTACAGGAAAGAGGCCAAGTGAGCCAGGGCACTGTTGCTCCTTAAAATCTCATTAGTGTAATCCCGTCATATCAAGATCTCAGAATAGAAAAATCCACACTACCCATCAGCTTTTAGAGCCAAGATTAAATCACTTAATACTTAATTATTTATTTGAAAATATCAATAAAAGATTGGGAAAGAATACATAGGTTTCAAGTCATATTTCAAAAGTTATTAAAAATTGCTGCAAAACGTGCTACGAATAGTGCTTTAAGGATTATTTGACCAAAATGACTTTTCGATTATTTAGAAATTCATTTTTATAACTCAAATCTTTTTTAAAACATTTTAAAATATTTATAGAATTATTCCATATTTTTAAAGAAATAAAAACATCCATTTTAAAGAATGTATCGCTTTGGTTCCCGAACTGCCAAGCGCGATTATTTTGAAAACGTGATTTGCTCGTATTTCAAAATCTGATAAATGAAATCCCACATTAGATAAATGTCACCCTGCTTCCTGCTTCCGCACGGTCCTCCCTGTTGACCTTTTTTCTTGCTTTCGTTCCCTTCGCCTCGCTCTTCTCCTTCCATGCTCGTCTCTCCTTCGCTTCAACCTTCTTTTTCGCATCGCCCTACCCCCTCTTCTACCAGTTCTGGCAGAGTATTCAACGTCCTACCCTCTGTCCCCTTATGCCTTATGCCTCAACTCCTTTCCGCCTTTGAGTTTCCACCACTCCATGCTATGAATCCGGCAGTCGCTGCGAATTCTGCGCCTGGTCATGCAAGTTGCCTTGGAATTGCGCCTTCGGCCGTGTCCATTTTGTAGTTTTTATCACCCGATGCTTGTGGTAGTAAGTCAGTATCTGACGTGACTTTGAAATGTAAATCGGGATCTAATGGATCTGATGTTGAAGTATGTGTATCCCTTGATGAATGCAAGCATGATGCTGGTGTGCCTCGCCCCCTTCCTGATGCGCTCGGAGATGATGTAAGTATCCATGACTCAACGTTTTGTGATGTGGGGAAGGTTACATCGAACGTTATGATCAATGCTAGAGCTGATGTTAGTATGCCTGAGCGTGCTCTGGTGAGTGACTCTGCTGACAATCAATGTACTGGTCTTTGCAATCCTGGTGCTTGTGATATTGCCCCTATGAAAACTGTTCCTATAGTCAGTAAACCTAGCTCTGGTGTTTCTATTCCAGTTGCCTCTCATGGTTCCCCCTTCGTTGTGGAGCGCCCTGGTCTTTCTCCTCCGTCGATGCCTATCTTCAAATCTTGGTCTTCTCTTTTCTCGTCCTTGCCCCGTAATGCTAGTGACTACACCCCGATTGAATTTGATATGGTCGAGAAAGATGGAGTGATGATCCCTCCCCCTTCTGTTTTGCAAGCCGGTGTGGAATCTTGGTCTGATTATTTAGTTGGTTTCTTTCTGGAACCTAATCACCGTCTTATTAATGTGACCTTGGTTCTTCGGAGGGCTTGGAAGCTTCGTGGTAATTTTCATGTGAAGCTGATCGACTCCATGTACTATCTTAAGTTTTCCTCTTCTGAGGATCGTCGAATTGTTCTTGACGCTAAGCCATCATTTTTTGATGGAAGGCCCTTCATTGTTACTCCTTGGACTCCAACAGTGGCATGTGCACGTGAACAAGTACTTTCTATCCCTATTTGGGTATTTTTTTCGCAAATTCCCTCTGCTCTTCAACCTCTTATTGGTTTGAATTGGTTAGCCTGTAATGTTGGAAAATTGAAATGTTTTGACTCAAATACAGTGGCGCGCGAAAAGTTGATGTATGCTAAGGCTCTTATTGAGATATCCCCCTTTAAGCCTCTCCCTACCTCTATTACTGTTCAACTAGCTGTCGGCCATGTTGTGGAAGTCCGTGTTCTCTATGGTTGGGTTTCGGAAATTTGCATCTCCTGTCACTCTTTTGGCCACCTAGCTATCGCCTGCTTGCATTCTAAAGCGACTGCGGCTGCTCCGAAGATCACTTTGCCTCGCCCCCTCGTAGGATTTGGGCCCCCAAGGTTTCTTCCCTTTTCTCTCTGACTTCCCCTACTCCTGTTGTTCCATTACCTGACCTGTGTCTGCCTCCTTTGCCTTTAGATAGGCCTGACTCATCTACTGTTTCTGTTGTTCCTAGTGATGCTCCTGATATGCCTTTAGTTGCTCATGTCCCTGCCTCGAGGCTGTTGCCTATTGCTTGGGACGAGTCCGAGGGGTGTTGGATTGATCCCATCTCTGACATGAGATTTAACCCGGTGAATGAATCCTACTACCGTTTCATTTCTGATGATCATCTGGACCTTAGATGCCTTCGCTACAAACCATCTGGTGATTCCTTAGTCCTTGATTTGGATGGATGCTATGCGAATTCGAATTCTGCCATGCTTGCTTATTCTTCCAGGGATCGTTCGTTTATTTACTCTTCTGATGCTATCGGTTATGATCCTTGTCTTGCTCTCCTTTTCCGCCCCTTTGCTGGTCTTTATGGGTCTGTGTCTTTGGTTTCTTCTCAGGTGGCTGGGGATGATGGTGTCTCTTCCTCTTCGGAGGAGTGATTGTTTTTTTCTATTTATAGTTACGGTGACATAGCTGTCTCGTACCTGTGCTGTATTTTTCGTTTTTCTTAGTAGTTAAGGTGCTTTTACCTTACTCCTGTACTTCAGTTTTTATTACTTTCGTAATAAAAAGTGGACGGTCCACTATAAAACCGGCTAGCCTTGCTAAAAAGATAAATGAAATCCCAGTATTTTTCTTTTTTTGGAAACTATGATTACAAGAGTTTGGAAAATTCTTATTCCAAAGAATTCCGACTCCGATTCTATCATATAAGTGGATTTAAACTATTACAGCGTGAAATCATGAACGGCCATTACACGACGCACCTATTTTAACTAAATTTTCATATCCTTTCCAAACTTTGTCAAAGCGGTTTAAATGTTTATAGAAAATTTCTAAATCATTTTAAATCATGTTAAAGAGGTTTAAAAATTTCATATGCACCATTTCATTTATCAAAGGAAAGCGATTTCCTTTGCGATATTCGACGTGTATTAAACGTGAATTATTTACACATCCAAACAAACATATTATCATATCCAAACATGGTTCATAATCATCACAACCAAGCATCGACAAACATATATATCATCTAAAATATCATAATATAAATAGAGTTTCACACCTTCATTGGATATTAAACTTATTTAAACGGACAATAGCTTCGCTACGATCGAATCAAAGCCTATGGAATCGAATCTTGGACCTTTGGATAGAGATGGGCTCGGCTAATGGTGATGGAGGTGGTGGCCTTGAGTTCGGAAGGAGGAGAGGGGTGGTTTGAACTTGTTTGAAGTGGATTTGACAATATATATATATACACACTATTTTAATTTAATTTCTTTTTCCACTATTTTAATTCATTAGTTTCCTTAATATATACACCTTCCTAACCACCTCAAGGTGCACAGTTAAGCCGCATACCTTATGCCTCCATGTATGTGAGTTGATGTGTGTAAGAGTGAAGTTTGCTTACTTTAGTGTGAAAATATCTTATATATTTATAACTTTTACTACATGTAAATTTGAATGTAAATGGTAAATATATATATATATATATATATATATATAATTTGTTATGTGTATGCCTATGTAATTAGATGTTCATGCACGTCATATGCATGTATAAGTTATATAAAAAATGTTGCACAACTTCTCTACGTTATATTGTTACGAATTCTGATTTCGATTCCCCGTCTTATTTTCACTTATAAATTAAATTACATATAAATGTAAACAAAATTTGAAAACAAATTTCTTATCAATTTTAACTAATTAAAATGATCACATTTGAATTATAAAACTATATAAATCAATATTAAAAATTGTTTACAAAAAGTTTTATTATATTGATAAAGTGATATCAATTTTCCTTATAATTTCAAGTTAAATACATATCTTTATAAAATTATTATAAATGATTTTTTTTCACTTCATAACTAATTAAAATGAATTATTATCGTTTAAAAACAACAATTTTCATAATTATAATAATTATTAAATCATTAAATCTCAATTTAAAGTCATAAGTCAATCTTTAAATATGATGTTATTATTGATGATGTCATAAATATATTTTATTTCCCAAAATAAATTAAATAATTTTATTTCATGTTTTAATGTATATATAAGTGTATATATTCAGCTCCATATGCACTTCTGATAATTAGTGAGCTGTTTATTGATAAAATGATTTTTGACCATTTTATCGATATTCCTTCATTGTAAAGACTTATTCAAAATAAGATTACCATCATTCTTGTTGGAAACAACATAATATTTTTTTTAAAAGCTTATATTTGAATATTTAAAATTAAGTATAATTTATTAAATTGATAAATTTGTGAGTCGTTACAACTCGTTGATGTATATATTGAATTTGATGTATCGTTTGATGTATATGTCGAATCGATGAGCTGAATTATCGAAGTTTAAGTTGTTAGATTTCTTCTCTATTAGTGTTATTAGTTTGATGTATATGTTATACGATAGTAATCTGTGAGCTGACTTTGTGCATTGATATGTGAACCGAATTTGTTTTACAACTTAATTATATATTATTTTGCTTCAGCTAACATTTGATTCGGTTGTCATGCGACAACCAAAGCAATCGGTCTTCTTTGCTTGATCAATTGCTTCGGTTATCATGTCACAACCGAAGTAAATAGAAAATAAGTATTTGATGACGAATGTACATTTACCTCGGTTTTCATGAAAGAACAGAAGCAAAAGAGGGTCTTTTCTTCGATCGTCATGAAACAATCGAAGCAAAAGGCTCATCAATTACTTCGGTTATTTAACGAACTGGAGAAAAAGACACCTTGTTGTTTTAGTTGAACAACCGATACAACAGGTTTTGGTCTGTTTCTTCATCTTCATTGGCTTTGGTTTTTGAACTGAAGCAAAATGGTAAACAAATAAAGCAAATGACCTATTCTATTGTGAGAAATTTTTGTGTGTGTTTTTATATATTGGTTTTACTATGGAGCCATTCATGGCGATGTACTTTGCATTTTCATTAAATCAACCATAATGTTTCATTTGGAATATTTCCAACTTAAAGATTCTTAAATGATTTGAACATGAATGTAATATTGACATATTATATTCGATATCGCTTATGAAGTTTAAATCTGAATACTCATTCATAAGTAGTTTGTTGTTTCTATAAATAGTTCTCTAGTATTTCAAAATATTCGAGAACACACTAAACTACTATTTTGTGATCATAACGTGGATTTGAAATTTGCTTCATGTATCAAATACATTAGCTAAATACAATATTATAAACAATACAATATGTATGATAATTCACATTGTCAATATATAAGGAATCGATCTTACATCTTCCACATTAAATATTTTAACAAGATGTCACTGGATATCTTGGGACACTCCCAACATCTTTTTATATTGATTATAAAAGATATCATTTCACAAATATGATGTTGAGGATTAAACAACTATACATTATTGGTAATCATAAGTTTGTTGTTTAGCTTTTAGAAATATTTTAATATCTTTAATAGCTCTTTCTTATGGATATACATTTCCTCAACAGTTTGACTGAAAATCAAACTATTTGATATTTCTATCAAAATACCTTATTCAATTCTGATGCTTATAGAATTACTCTTCCATATCATTTCTTGGATCATATCCAAAGAACCACAAACTCAATATCGTTCTCACTGATTTCGAGAGACTTTGGCTGTTATGTGCAAAAAGTCTATTGTAAATTATTATTTAGAACTTTTATTTCAACATATATGTACCAAAACAAGAAGTAATACCAAGCGATAATTTTGTGAGTAATTCCGATTAGCTTGAGCACGTTTAATAACGAATTTATTACGCTGATTTCAGTAATTAAAATTTATGATCTTGTTCTTATTAACTTTTCTCACTATATTCCAATTGCATTGGTCTTTCTCGTGAAGACACATTTATGGTCGATGGATCATATCCTTTCAGATAAAACTATCAAAATCATATTTGATAATGTACTTGGAATCCTTTTGGATTTGTGTATCATACCATATGGCAGAATCAATATTCTTAATGGTTTAATTGATAACTGAAGATTATCTATTCTTGACATTGATAAGAAACTTATAGTTTCTCTTTAATATGCAAATATACTTATTAGACTTTCTAATGCATTGTGTTCATTTAGATTTCGTTAGTTCATCTCATACAACGTAATCAGTTTCTTTTTGGATTGTATTTAAATCCATTCTACTACCAATAGTTTCTAAAAGAAATTTTTTCAATGGGAAGTTGGTATTTCTTGAAACAACAATTGTTTCTTATTGCAACAGAATGGGTATTCATAAACATTTTATGAATTTCCATAGATACACAAAAATGATTTGGTATTAGTTTATGATACTTATGTTCAAAACATAAGTTAGTCATCCAATGACAATCGTTCCCAAATTCCTTTTAGGGTGATCCATACAAAATACCTCATGTATTATCATTACGTAGTCCTTTGACTCGCACAACCTGCCAACTCCTTGGACTAGTATATTTTAGGCTTTCCCATAAACCTTTATCTTGTATGTTTGGTAAACTACTGTTTAGACAAAGTTGATTTTAACATTGTGTACTACTCTAAAGTACATGACCTTATAGAAAGAAGTTAACTCAACTTCACTCGCCATTAATCATACTTTGTTCAACAAAGTTCAGTGATTCCTTATCGATACATCATTATGTATCATAGAGAGAAGTGACTTTTAAGATAGAATCTATATTCATTTTAAGTGTGTTCAAAACTCTTTCCAATATACCCACCTATTCGCTCAAATGGAGTTATTCTTGTTTTTTATTGCACAATATCTTATTTCTTCTGTTTTATATTCTATAAACTCATAATTTACATACCACATGTATATCAAGTACACATGTTCATGTTTAAGATAATTCATCGATGAATACAACAAAGTATATGAAACTATTAACTATTTTAGAATTAATAGACTTTCGATTACATACATTTACTTGTATCAATCCATAGAGTTCATCAACTATTATGGCGCTCCCAATGAATGGGCGTTTTGACCTTAATTGTCCGAGATATAATTTACTGGTACCATATGATTCACAATCATATAATCCAAGAATTATTTCTCAAAGTTGTGACTTAGTCTATAATTCCAACATTAAGTGCAAATAATTTCATATACTTTTTTATTTTCCTATGCATCACTTCTGTTATGAAAAAAAATGCCACTATTATAGTTTTATTTATAGGGAATATTCATAATATTTATATTAGATTAAAACTATGCCAATTTTTAGTCAATACCAAAAAATAATTATTATTTCATAAATAACATTTGGTATGTTTTACAAAAACAATTTTTGTAATTGGTGCAATTCATAACTGTATATGGAATGCTTCCATTATTTTCACCATTATTATAATAGCATTTGAAATACGAAGTGTAAAAACCACCTGTTCGATTCCTAGAAGTTGGCACTAATACATTCATAGTATTCACGTGTTGAACATCCAAATGCTGGAAAGACAAACTATTAGGGTGAAAGAAAGAAAAGATCGAAACAGAATATCACAACATGACAAGTAACATATAATATACCAATACAAAAAGGAAATTTTATGTACATACATTCATTAGAGTACTAACATATCATTGGTCTGGACAGTTATAACAACCTTTTCTTATAAAATTCTAATAGATACAACAAGAACAAAACGTGGAAGATAGAATAATTGGATACGCCTTGGAAGATTCAGCTCATCTGCTAAAGCTCCAGAATATCCATCTAAATCTAGAAAATATGCTCAATCTGACCCGAGCATCATAAGAAAACAACGCCTGGATCAGTTTGGTAAACCAGCGTAAGAAACACAATCAAATGGATTATTAATATTATAAAACCTTTCAAAATAAAGGTATCTCGTAAGACCATGCCATACATAAACACTGACTAGTTTACCTTACGATAACTAAAATTTTTTCATAGAAAATCTTGTGATATTATAATAATGTCTAGAGGGGAAAATAAGTACGTAAAATAGCTGAAATGCTTGAATCTCACATTTCAACATAGTTAGGCACAACTAAGTCCATAAAGGCACGTATTGGAGATCGGATTTCCATCAATGACAAGGCTACTGAGGTACCGCCTAGCACAGTACACCTCTCGGAAAATATATTGAGGGACTCACATTAATCCAGCCAACGCAGAACTGGCTTCCCATTTAACATGACAGCCCGGATTTGATCATTCTCCAAGACCAAGGCTCCAAAATAAAGTGCACCAGCCATGGCCCTACTCTTCATGTGCGTAGCAAATCCATAATCGATTCTAGATCAATAAATAATTGCTTCTAATGGTAGCGAACCATATATCTCTACTACATATCCCATGTTTTAGTCATTACCAGGTTATAAAGCTTGTGAGGTCATGATTACCTTTATCCTCTCTTAGCAATTCCAACTTGGAATGCTAACATTACCTTCCAAGCACCATGCAATGCTAGCATTATCCATACAAGTTGTTCAGGATATGTACAAATCGAAGGCACTACTTATACTACATCCATTTTGAAATCACCCTCAGGATTAGTATCTAATAACCTTTGCACTTCAAATAACTTCATCTTTGATCCCATTGCTTCAAGTTGTCTTCAATTTGAACACTTGAGCTTGTTCGAAGTAGTTTTTGGATAATTCATACTATTCCGATCTCGGTCTCTTCGAACCAACATTCAATAGTTTTCGGTAAACTCAATTCCGATTCTTTTGAAAATGAACAGATAATACATATGAATAGGGATCACTCCCTAAGCATTTAAGTGGATGGATTTCTTTATCATTTGTCCTATGAGAATAGAACGAGATTTATACGCAAGTACTACATCATCGAAGATGACTACGTCATAAAACTCCTGTATTTTTCCTAGTTATTTCTAAAATTATACTTAGTCTAGATTTGATAGTTGGTTATTTAACGATTAATATTAAATATCATCATTAAATAATTACTTAATTAACTTAAATATTATTAATAAAATAATTTATTAACTTTAACATTTTATAAATAATTAATTAATTTACTTTTAAACTTTTAATAAATAAATAAGTAATTACCTTTAAACCATTTAATAAATAATTAATTAACTTTAAATCATCATTATTAAAAATATTAACTTTAAAATATTATAATTCAAATAATATTAACTTACCCATTGAAAAATAGAAAACAATTTACATTGAAATATATAAAGTTAAAGCAAATTTTAAATCCATTTCCTTTCAAAATTAGGAAAAGTCTTAGCGATGACAATGGCACTTAAACAAACTACCATTACTTTTTAGTTTAACAATCCATATCATATCACCGATATTTACATAAGCAACAAATATGTAAATAGAATTTATAGTTAACAGATGATAAATAATATATCATTTGTTCCAGTCAACTGACATACCAATAAGTGTCTAACTTAATAAAATAGCAAAGTGGGGATTTATTGTGCTAAATAGATGCCGAAATAAGCTCCATTCAATTAACTATAGCATAACGGTATTTCATTCTGCTAACGGGATGCCAGTGTTCAAGTATAATTTCTTAATGGCATAACTTATTCTCCATGACTATTAATTTATCAATATTTTACACTTTAACAATTTTGGCAAATAATTGTACCAATGTGTTCTATTTGATTATACAAATCCGCTATCGAATCCATGGGTAAAACGGATTAAGAACGCGTTATTCAATTTCACATTTTTGAACTTATTTAAATTAAAAATATTTTAATTACTTAAGAACATAATTCTATCCATGCCCAAATCCACCCCAAATCCAAACTAAAGCAAATCTAACTCCTTCTTCTCAACTTATACTCCTTTAATTCAAATTAATTTTCCTTCTCCCAATTGATTTTATTTCCTTGAACCCCATATTCGTTCACAAACGTGCACATGCACCAACCGCCACAACCTCTGATCGCCTCATCAATCCCACCACCAAACTCTATTTACTTCACTCATCCCATCGACCACCACAACAACCCCTCTCATGCCCTAGATCAAAAGCCAACCCTTGAAGCCCATCGAAAATTGCATGATCCAGTAACCCAAAACCATGATGTCACCTCGTTCTTCCACCTATCGCCATGCCTCCACTAACTTCAAACCACAGCCGCCATTGCCGCTTGAACCGCAAGCCACCACTGCACCTCTTGTAACACCTCGATATTTTATGGGAAATATAATTAAAAAGAAATTAAAAGTGCATTTGGTATAGTGGTAAAGGCGCATGTTGACTTCCATAGTGACCAGGGATCAAGTCCCGTTGTCGCCCAAAATCTGAAGGTTTATTCAGCTGGTTTGTTTCCAGCAATTTTCCTACATATTTTAGCGTTGTTTTTGACAAGTGGCGGCTTCCCATTTGCTTCAGTGATGTAAGGATGAGATGGCTATATTTTATTGGTTGAGTGATGTGTATGGGTGAATGGATAACCATTAAGTGTATGAAAGAACCAATCTAATGGATTATATTCACTCAAACAATCTATAATTAAACCATCTAACCTAAACCTAATCTCTTATTTAGCCATCACCATAATTTTACAGTAAAATTAGTGTATTATTCTTCCACTTTTTCTCTGCCAAATTAAATTATCTATATATATTCAAGCAATTTGGAGAATTTAGGAGAATCAAAGGGAGAAAGATTAAAACAAAGCTTTTTTCAAATTTATGAAATAGAAAAATTAAGTAGTTCAATTTCAGTTCTTTTCTAGCACGTTAATGTGAATTAATTTCTATTATTAATTGAGAGTATATGTAAATTATTGCAACTTCTTCTTCTTCTACTTCTCAAATCTAATTCATGTTTAGTTTAAAATATGGGATATATAAACAGTCTATTCACGTTTTATAGCATAAATAAGATTGAAATTTATGTAAATTAGTGTATCTTCTTCTTCCACTTCTCAATTCTAATTCATGTTTGGGTTGAAATTTGGAACAAACAAATTGTTATTCACGTTTCATGGCGTAAATAAGATTGGTTTGGTTAAATTGAATTATAATTGTTATTCAATTTCCAATGGTAGAACAGGTTAGTTGGATAAATTTAGATTATGTTACTTGAATAAAATTATGGTTTTGATTGATATAATTACATAATTTTAGTATGGTTTTGGAAAAAAATTGGGAAGTCTAATTGGCGTAATTATTTGTTTCATATGTGGCCTAAAAATGTAAAAGTGGAATTTTTGTAATAAATGGTATGTGGCTATTGGACAAAATTTTTGTACAGATTAAATCTCTAATAGTAGAACGTAAATTAGGGTGGAAAAAAATGTAAATTAAATGGACCCTAAAGGCTAGTGTAAACTGTAACAAAATGGCATAAAAATTATAAACAAATCATACGGACTGAACGGACGTGAAATTGGGATACCATTTATGTAAGAAAAAAGGAAATTGTGAAATAACCAAATCAGATGTTAAAATGGTCTAAAGCAGATTAATGGAAATAAACAGTATGTAAACTGTAACGGTGAAACTAATTAGTCTGGACGCGATTTGGTAGGCAGACCTTGTAATGCTCCGGATAGGTATTTCTTGCAGTAAAGATCAAAATATAATTTTGGCTGTACTTACTAGGAATGGGCAAGTAGGTTCATAAAGATGTTTGTTACCTTTTATAGGTGCTAGTACATAGGATAGATAGCATCCGCAATTGTAGGCTTCTTCAGGCAGATCGATGCAGACGGAACATGACAAGTGTGCTTCGAAGTAGGCTTCTTTAGGCAGATCATTGGAGGATTTTGCGTAGCTGACCCAGCTGCGGCTACTTTTTCGAAGCACTGACACTTTGGATCGGGGCAAGTCCACGTTTAGTGACCGAGGAGACAAGAGGATAGAAGACCAGTTTGGCGGAGCCTGAGCGCAACTTCGGGGTCATGCGAGGTTGTTTGAGTCTGCAACGGTCAGACGTAAGAGGCATTTAGTCAAAGTGCATGGGTGAAGAGCATGACTTTCACATTGTAGCACGTGGATAGGTAACGATAGCAGGTCCGACAAGCCGATTAACGTTTAATATTACTACATGGTTGACTTCCTTAGAGTGACCACGGACTTTGGCTTCTTAAGAATGTTATATAAGAAGGATTCACTGCATTATATTATTCACCCTCTACGATATCCAGAGAAGACCTGGAATTAAACTGTTTTGTTCTTTCTGCTTCATCTTTCTTCTTATTCACAAGACTTTTTGTCTGACCCATTCCTATTTTTCATATTTTCCCCAAGTCACATGAGGGCAGGTCTAGTTTGCAATGCTTTGCAGCTTGGAGGGTCATTGGAATAGTTGTTATCTTCAGCTTTTGTTTCTTCTGTTTCATGTACTTTGTTTCTCTTTTTCATACTTTATTCTATACATGTGGATTTATATTGTGAACTTTGTTATAATTTGGTAGATACTACTTGGTACTTTTGGTTTCAGAAATAAATTTAGGATAATGTTGTTTTTAATGAAGCTGTTTTGCTATTAATTTATAATTAGTGAAAGATTTCTTCCGCTGCAATATTTTAATCATTTTATGTTGTTGCCTTAGTCTCTGTACTATGTTATGGATTTTTATTTCACCCAACCACCCGTGCTTTTAGTCATTTCTGATTTTTAGGGTATCTAGAGGTGCGGGGTGTCATAGTTGGTATCAGAGCTAAGGTTTCGGTAATGCTAAAAGTATTTTAAAAAATATAAAGGTTTTCAAATAATTTTAAAGGATATTCCAAATAGTACTTTTAAAAGTATGTGTATATATTTTGGAAAGAAAGAAATTTTAGAAATGGGTCCCTTATATCTCTTCCTCCCTATCTATTGAACTATTTGTGGAGTACCTAATCCCATCTTTTTAATATCCATAGATAGAAATGTCTGAACCGCAAGATATCCATGAAGTTCCAGGCCTTAATATGCCTGCTTGGTTCGAACGTTATTTGTAGGCTACTGCACGAGCAGAGCCACTAGCTAGGGATGCTGCTCCGATGAAAGGGGCTCCATCCCGTCCACCAGGCATTCTCGATTTTCCCAAGTTATGATAGGACAACACCAGCTTAGGAGGCAAGGTGTTTCTTAGTACCGAGTCATATACCGAGGCAAGAGCTTGGATCTGTAGTTGTGAATGGATATTTGGACTTATGGGATTAGAGGATTTGTCTCGAAGGCAGTTGGCTTCAAGGCAGTTCCAAGGAGATGCCCTTTCTTAGTGGGAGATTGTGGAGGCCGAGGTTGATAATTTGACTTGGGAGGATTTTCATACCAGGTTCGAGAGGAAATTCTTATTGCAAGCTGAAGAGGGAGTGCAGCTAGAGAAATTTATACAGCTCAAGCAATGGGATATGACAGTTAAGGAATATGTTAATCAATTCAATGGGATTGGTAGATTCGAACTAGACCTAAATAATACTTCTCACAAGAAGGCACTGAAGTTCGCTAAGGGTTTGAGTCAGCCACTGTAGATTTTGACGGTGAGCCACATTCCGATGGGAGCCACTTTTAAGGGATTGGTAGAGATGGTTTTACTTGCTAATATTAAGAAGAAAGGAGATTATGGAGCAGAAGAGTGATGGGAAGAAGCAGTGGAAAGGAAAGAGGAGAGGAGGGTCAGGTGGAAAAAGGAAAGTTCCAAGGAATGACTGGAAGTGCAATACTTGTAAGAAACCAGGTCATCTTGCTAAGGATTGTAGAAGGGCAGGAGAGTGATCGAGACTGAGGTGTTATCTTTGCGATCAAGTTGGGCACATGAAAAAGGACTGTTCGTCAAAGCCCAAGGACAGTTCACAAACACCTTCAAAGCCTGCTCGGCCTTATGCTTTAGAGGCAGCTCCTTTTTCTAGTACTCGTCCGGTTGTGGACAAGGGAAAGAAAATAATCATCGAAGGTGTGCTAACTATCTCTGGATTTCCTGTTCGTACCCTATTTGATTCTGGAGCTTCGTACTCTTTTATATCTAGTACTTTCATAGAGGGTCTTGGTCTTGATGCTTGCTTAGTGACCGACCTCGTAGTAGTATCAAATCTCGTAGGAGGATCAGCTTATTTGTCCATGTTATGTCGGGATATGAAATTGTTTATTTTAGAAAATGAGTTTGACTGTTGTGCCTTTGTATTGGGCTTTTTTGGGTTCAGGTGGATTCTTAGTATGGATTGGCTATCCATGTATGGTGTTGTTCTTGATTGAGATAAGAGGGTAGTGAGGTTAGGCACGTGTAGTGGATGTACCTTGGAGATATATTGTGATCCTATAGGATCAGTCATGTTGAGCTACCTTTATTCTCTTGAATTATCACCCGATAGTTTGAGTTTGGTACCCATTGTTAGAGACTTTCCAGATGTGTTCGAGGTGGTTGCTGGCCTTCCACCTTGAAGAGAGATCGAGTTAACGGTTTATCTTGTCGATAATGCCAAACCGGTTGCTTTACCGGTAAAGCATATGGCTCCTAAGGAACGTTGTGAGTTGAGCAAGCAGATTGGAGAGCTTTTGGAGAAGGGCTTCATTCGTAGGAGCATTTTTGAGTGGAGCACACCCATCCTCTTTGCTACTAAGGCGGATGGCTCTCTCAGGCTTTGCGTGGATTATAGGGGGCTTAATAAGATGACAAAGAAGAATCATTATCATCTTCCCTATATAGACGATCTCTTCGACTAGCTTGTAGGAGCCAAGGTATTTTCGTAGCTCGATTTTCCTATGGGATTTCATCAATTGTACGTAGCGGGGGATAGCATCGAGAAGACTGCGTTAAGACTCCGGATAGGTTATTTAAGTGGTTAGTCATGCCATTTGGCCTAACCAATGCTCCGGCATATTTCATGGACCTGATGGGTTGATTATTTCATGAATCGTTGAAAAGTTTGTGGTGGTGTTCGTCGACGATATTTTGATTTATTCGCGAAGTAAGGAGGAGCATATTGTTCACTTGGAAGAAGTGCTTAGGACCCCGTGAGCACATAAGTTGAAAGCAAAGTTCTCTAAGTTCCACTTTTGGAGGGATGAGGTTCGCTTTTTGGGACACATCGTTTTGGAGGATGGACTTGTAGTAGATCCGACAAAAGTGGCAGCAGTACAAGATTGGCAGACCCTTAAGAATGCCACAGACATAAGGAGTTTCCTTGGTCTTACGAGCTACTATAGGAAGTTCATTAAGGACTTTGCTAGGATATCAGCTCCACTTACCCGCCTTACCAAGACTAACTTAGCTTTTGTTTGGGATGCCAAGTGGGAGGATGCCTTTGATCGATTGAAGGAAGCTTTGTCTGCCGCGCCCGTATTGGTATTACCGGATGGAACCAAACCTTTCTTAGTTTATACGGATGGTTGTGGTATGGGGCTAGGGCTGTACCGATGCAAGAGGGTAGGCTAGTGTACTATGCGAGTAGACAGTTGAAAACGCATGAGAAGAACTACCCAACGCATGATCTTGAGTTGGCAGCTATAGTTTTTGTTCTCAAGTCTTGGAGGCACTATCTCTTAGGAGAAAGATTTGATCTTTTCACGGATCATAAGTCTTTGGAGTATCTATTCTCTCAGAAAGACTTGGATCTTAGACAGCAAAGATGGATGGAGTGTTCAGCCTCTTATGACTTTGAGATTTCCTTTACCCTAGTAAGGGTAATGTAGTGGCAGATGCGTTGAGTAGACATAAAGTGGTTTTAAGTCCTCTATTTTTGGAATGGAAGCATTTGGAGTACAATACTACCTTTTATTATAGACCTTCATCAGATTTAGCTTCGGGATTGTTAGCTGCCCTCGACGTCCAACCTACTTTGATGGAGCAGATTGGAGCAAGGCAAGGTGAGGACGAAGAGTTAAAGGACATTTTAGATAAGCTTGGTAGAGGAGAGTCATCACCACATCTTAGACGATATACCATGGAAGCCAAGGGATGGCTTAGAAGGGATGGTGGACTTTGTGTTCCCTGTAGTGAGGATTTAGTAGATGCAGTGTTGGCCTAGTTACATCATTCTAGGATGACAGTGCATCTCGGTGGTGATAAGATGTACCAGGATATGAAGAGGGTATTCTATTGGCCTGGAATCAAGAAGAGGGTAGTGGAGTATGTATTGAAGTGCATCTTTTGCCAAAGGATGAAGGCGGAACAGAAGAAGTCTGGGGGACTATTGCAGCCATTGGATATTCCATTATGGAAATGGGAGAGCGTCTCTATGGACTTTGTGGATGGATTACAAAGGTCATGGAGAGGGAACATGAGCATTTGGGTCACTGGGGATAGACTGATGAAGAGCGCTCATTTTATACCAGTTAAGAGTAATAGGATGCAGCTTCTTTGGCGACTCTTCATGTAAGGGAGATAGTTAAGCTTCTTGGAGTTCCCACCAGCATTGTGAGCGACAGAGATCCATTATCCATTAGCGAGTTTTAGAGGAGTCTTCAGCAAGCCTTGGGAACAGAATTTAATCTGAGCACGGCATATCACCCTCAGACAGATGGAAAGACTGAGAGGGTAAATAGGGTTTTGGAAGATTTTCTTAGATTGTGCATCGACTTCGGAGGCTCTTGGGAAGGCTACCTACCTTTGGTGGAGTTCGCGTATGATAATAATTATCAAGCAAGCATTGGAATGGCATCGTTCGAGGCCCTCTATGGAAGACCATGTAGATCACCAGCCTGATGGTGAGATACCAACGATAAGATTTTGCTTGGACCAGACTTGGTGAGGGAAACTTCCGAGAAGGTGGATTTGATTTGCAAGAGGTTGAAGACTGCACAAGGTAGACAAAATTCATATGCTTATGGAAGACGTTCATATTTGGAGTCTAAGGTTGGATATATGGTTTTTGTTAAGTTTTCTCCTCTGAGAAACATTATAAGATTTGGCTAAGTGGGTAAGTTGTACAGAGATTTGTAGGACCCTTCCCTATTATCGTACGGATTGAAAAAGTGGCGTACAGAGTTGATCTTCCAGATAAGTTGGTAGGAGTTCACGATGTTTTCATGTTTCGCATCTGAGGAAGTGTCTACATGATTCTACAGTAGTAGTAGAACCCGATCAGCTAAGGAAAGTGGCGGTAGAGCATGAATCACTTGTGTGTCATACACCCACCCGTATACTGGAACACGGTGTCAAGAGATTATGCAATAAGGAAGTTCGTCTAGTGAAGGTTCAGTGGGGAGATGACCCCAAGGAGTGCACATGGGAATCTGAGGAGAGAATTCGAACTTCTTATCCTTTTCTATTTGAAGGTATACTTCAAATATCCTATCTTTGATCTTTCCTTAGTTAAGGTCTTTTCGATAATCTTTAGGTGAAACCTATGGATGGTAGCTTGGTTGTAAACATGTCATTAGGGCATGTTATGTTTGGTGGATGAAATTGATTGCAAGTGGATGCCAATGTTTGCAAATGGATGCATTTCATGCACTAGATAGATATTTATTAGGATAATCAGCCAAATAGGTACACACATCTACATATACATGCCTGTTATCTATTGCATTTGCACATGGTTGATTATATATATATGTGTGTGTGTGTGTGTGTGTGTATGTGTGTGTGTGTGTATAAGTGGATATTGCATATGGATGGTGCATTTGGGTGAATGATTCAAACGTATATATAGAATTATCAATTATACTAGGGTAATTGCATATATTTGGTTGCACGGCATAAGCATACTTGCATTACAGGAGGTCAACTGAATCATTAGACCGACTACCTTTTCACATTAGGTAAGTTAACATGCATTTCATTTTGCATAAATCATAAATTGCATTAGTTAAAAAATAAGGACGATGGTAGAAATGGATGATGGTTGAGTATATGAATGTTGTTCTTGGATGCTAGTTGTTAATTATGTTCTTCCGTCCTTGGAGATTTCGGGGACGAAATCCTTTAAGGGAGGGAGAATGTAACACCCCAATATTTTATGGAAAATATTATTAAAAAGAAACTAAAAGCGCATTTGTTACAATGGTAAAGGCACATGTTGACTTCCTTAGTGACCAGGGATCAAGTCCCGTTGTCCCCAAAATCTGAAGCGATGTTTTTATGAACTGGTACATTTCCAGTGATTTTCCTACGTATTTCAACGTTGTTTCTGACATGTGGCGGCTTCTCATTCGCTTCAGTGATGTAATAGGATGAGATGGCTAAATTTTATTGGTTTGAATGATGTGTATGGGCAAGAATGGATAAACATTAAGCGTACCAGATTTAATCTAAAATAATCCAATGAATTATATTCACTCAAACAATCTATAAATAAACCATCTAAGCTAAACCTAATCTCTTATTCAGCTGCCCCATAATTCTACGGTAAAATTAATGTGCATTATTCTTCCTCCTTTTCTCTACTAAATAAACAAATCTCTACCAAATTAAATTATCTATATATATTCAAGCAATTTGGGGAATTTAGAAGAATCAAAAAAAGTAAGATTAAAGCAAAGCTTTTTTCAAATTTATGCAAGCTCATGTGCCAGATGAGTGGGAATTAATATGAAACAGAAAAATAAAGTAGTTCAATTTCATTTCTTTTCTGGCACGTTAACATGAATTAATTTCTATTATTAATTGAGAATAGATTTAAATTATTACAACTTCTTCTTCTTCTTCCACTTCTCAAATCTAATTCATATTTGGTTTAAAATATGGAACATATAAATTGTCTATTCACGTTTTATGGCATAAATAAGACTGAAATTTATGTAAATTATTGTATATTCTTCTTCCATTTCTCAATTCTAACTCATGTTTGGGTTGAAATTTGAAACAAATAAATTATTATTCACGTTTCATGGCGTAAATAAGATTGGTTTAATTAAATTGAATTAGAATTGTTATTCAATTTATAATGGTAGAACATGTTAGTTGAAAAAATTCAGAATATGTTGCTTGAATAAAATTATGGTTTTGATTGATATAATTACATAATTTTGAATATGGTTTTGAAAAAAAATGGAAAGTCTAATTGGCATAATTGTTTATTTCATATGTGGCCTAAAAATGTAAAAGTGGAATTTTGTGTAATTAAATGGTTTGTGCCTATTAGATAAAAATCAGGTTAAATCTCTAAAAGGAGAACGTAAATTAGGGTGGAAAAAATTCAAATTAAATAGACCCTAAAGGGCTAGTGTAAATTTGTAACAAAATGGCATTAAAATTATAGACAAACCATACGGACTGAATGGGCATGAAATTGAAATATCACTTATGTAAGAAACCAAATCGGGTATAAAAATGGCCTAAAGCAGATTAATGGAAATAAACAGCATGTAAATTGTAATGGTAAAATTAATTAGTCTGAAAGCAATTTGGTAGGTAGACCTTGTAAAGGTCTGGATAGGTGTTTCATGCAGTTTGGACCAAGATATAGTTTTTGGCTATACGTACTAGGAGGGGAAAGTAGGTTCGCAAGAATGTTTGTTACCTTTCATAGGTTGCTAGTACGTAGGATAGAAAGCATCCTTAATCGTAGGCTTCTTCTGGCAGATCGACGTGAACAGAACAGGACAAGTGTGCTCCGACGTAGGCTTCTTTAGGTAGATTGTTGGTGGATTTTGCACAGCCGACCCAACCGCGGGCGCTCTTTCGGAGGACCGACACTTTGGATAGGGGCAAATCCACGTTGGTGATCGAGGGGATGGAGGATAGGAGTCCAGTTTGGCAGAGCCTAAGAGCAGCTTCGGGGTCCTACGAGGTTGTTTGAGTTGGCACGAGTCAGACATAAGAGGCATTTAGTCACTGTGCATACTTTCACGCTATAGCACGTGGATAGGTAAGGACAGCAGGTCTGACAGGTCGATTGACGTTTAGTATTACTGTATGGTTGACTTTCCTAGAGTGATTATGGACTTTGGCTTCTTAGGAACTATATCTAAGAAGGATTCACAGCATTATATTATTCACCCTCTGCGATATCCGAAGAAGACCTGGAATTAGACTGTTTTATTCCTTCTACTTTATTTTATTTCTCATTCACCAGACTTTATGTCTAACTCATTCCTATTTTTTCTATTTTCGCCAAATCACAGGAGGGCATGTCTAGATTGCAGTTCTTTAAGGCTTGGAGGGTCGTTGGAGCAGTTGTTATCTTCAGCTTTTGTTTCTTTTGTTTCATGCACTTCATTTCTCTTTTCCATATTTTACTATATATATTGGGACCTATATTGTGAATTTTATTATGTTTTATGTCTTGGTGTAGACTACTTCGTACTTTTGGTTCTAGAAATAAATTTGAGATAATGTTGTTACTAATGAAGATGTTTTTCTATTAATTTATAATTAGTGAAAGTTTTCTTTTGTTGTAATATTTTAATCATTTTATGTTGTTTCCTTAGTCTCTAAGCTATGCTATGGATTTTTATTTCACCCAACCACCTGTCTTCTAATCATGTCCGATTTTCGAGGTGCCTAGAGGTGTGGGGTGTCACACCTCCATAAGCCATCCAACGCCCCCTACCATTACCAGATCAGTTGCGTTCGAACCAAAATGCCTTAAGGCCCTAAAACCCTAAATAGAGCTCGTCATAGGACCACACCCTACCGAAGACATGCGACCTTTGCCAATGCCTTTTGAAAGTCCCAAGGCTGCTCCAGCCACCGACGTTCGAACCCTCGTCGATTAGCTCATCGGAAATTGCATTTTTACCTAAAGGAGTTCATCCTATCCTTTCGCTATGATCCCGAGCCTTAAAATCATATGAACGGTTCTAAAAATGAAGATTTGGCGAGATGAACAAGACCGTGCTAACTATTCGCTATTTTACACTTATAAAAAATTTCATATTTTCTTGTTACTTATTGGAATCGAGCAACTACGGCCCTCATAGAAGACGAAACATCCAGCAATTATTTATTAAAATTACTATTGACTATAACGAATAATTTTTACTCGGTCGCTTGGGCTAATTTCGTTTATTTTCAGAGATATTAATTTTTAATCGTTGAGAGGATGTGTGTTCATTCTTTTTGAAACCAAGAACAAAGAACAGCTTTTAAGTGTTAGTTTACATATGACCGGTGTATTTTCTTTATTTACAATAAATATACCTTTTTCTTTTTATTTAAAAATTTCATAAGCATGAGTATCCTATTTAAAACAAGTTATAAACCCACTACATCCATTAAACCAAGGTTTCATATCTCACAACATTTTTATTTTTCAAAATAATAAACTCAAGGGTTAATGATCTCACCTTTCTATACTTGAAATGAAAAAAAATCAGATCTTTTCCTTTAGAAAAGCAAGCTCGACTCCATTTTCACCAAATTTTCAAGCCTTTTAAACTAAAAGAAGTGATTTTTCAAACGAATTAAAAAATGAAGATAGAAGAATGGAGTTTAAGAAGATGAGGATAAAAATCGAATATCAATTACAAGAGGCATATATGTAAAATGAAGTATGAATTAAAAGTAAAAAAGACATAAAAGTTCTAAAATTCCCTTGCTTCATTTTATATCCTTCCATCATTTCCAAATTCAATCAAGTACCAAACCGTAAGAAAATATATTGGATCATTGGATGATCAATGTACTTTTCTCAGTACAAAAACTTAAGCCATCCAATCATCTTTATATTTTCAAATTTGACTATATCTTTATAGTTTTATTAGTACTATTATTATATTTATGCTATCTTAACATAGAAAATGTTTTTCTCTAACCATTCAAATGTTGTTTTAGAGTATGCAGGGATATTATGGCTTTCTACAACCTGTCGTTCAAGGAAAAGCTGAAAATTCAAAAAGCGAGTTTCATTCACATTTTCAATTCTATGTCGAATTAGTTATTTTTGTAAACAAAATTCAAATTGAAATTTTCATAATTACTTATAAATTATAAGAGGGTTATTTAATTGTTAAAACCATAAATTGAATTCGAAAATAAATTAAATATTGAAAAATTAAAGTGATAAAAATTACGGGTCGTTACATTCTCCCCTCACCCCTTAAAATAATCTCGACCTTGAAATTTCACCGCAATCCAAAACCTAGAAAGAAACAAGCTAACACATGAATACTTAACACTATCCACAAGTCTGTATGAGGTACATAGATCATTCTGATTTAGTCACCTATTCGAATGCATAACTTTACTTTCGAACTAGTATCGCTCACCTAACTCTATAATGCGGACTCCGATGAGGCTCCTTGATTAGAAACCTCCATTCTCCTTACATAGCCATATATCATGATAGAAAATTGTTTCAATATCAAGAACTCTCACCAAGTTTTTGCCATCAATAATTGAGTGATAAATCCACGTTCGGAATGGTGTAAAACACCTCCAAATCAAATACTTGAATCTTGGATCAAGAACTAGGTGAATAAGAGAAATGATCTACGTAAAACTTAAGTACCTTTGTTATTGGTGCCTGCCTACCTAACTTCTTTTACCTTAACAAAATATTTATGGAAATATTTCACAAAAATTTCGATTTAGGATTAAACATTTTAAAAGATACAACTTTATTTTTGATACATTCTCATAAATAACATTTTCTCTTTATTAACTTATATAATACTCTTTTAAATCCTAAGTGTATAAACCTAACATCTGATTTAAATCTTTTTCATTTTTTTACTATCTAGATGTAGGCCCTAAAATAAATCTAGGTCTAAAAACTGAGTCGACCAATTCAATCTCTTTACCCATTTGATCTAGTAAGTAGCTAAGAAGAGTAGGATGTCGGCATCTAAACTCAGTCTTAGAGTATACTTTTCCTTAAACACTTCTAAGGTAAAATGTTTATTAACCGATCTGAGAACATCAAATAGTCTTTTACATCCTAGTCGTTAAAACCCAAAGACACGGTTTAATAAAATAAAGTTTATTAAACCTCCTTATTAAATTAACCCATTTTAAAACATGCCTTTAATCTTGTTAAGGTTGTTCAACAATTATTAAACCCTTACTTTTATTTCAAAGAAAAATATTTTAAACCCTTACTAACCATTTCTAAGTTAAAAGAAAGAGTTTACAGAGAACCAACGATAACTACATATCGTACCAAAATACATCCAAGGATACACTAGACATACTTTTAAACACAATGCATACTAAGGGTTCCTCCAAAAATACCTATCCTCACTACGGTTCTCCACATCATCCCATGTGAACTTTCCCTATCTTTTCCCATTCGAGATGGTAGTTTCTCTCTTTAAATAATTCCCCTGGCCTGTTGTACCTTTTCCATAAGGGGACAATTTTTCTTGACGTGCCCTAGCTGATGGCAGAAAAAGCAATGTTTTTCCCAAACCTTATGAACTCCCAACCCCTCCGCTACTTCTGCACAATAATCCATGATATGTCTTGTCTTATGACACCAATAGCAAGTAACTTCTTTTAATTTATTGAAAAATTTCCTTTGCGTGACATTCTCTGCCAACTTGTGCTTCCAGAACTTCTTCCAATGCGGCATAAATTTCCTCTTCTTGCGTCGATTGTTGTTAGTGATACTCTTTTGTAAGGTTATCGGCTTGTTCTAAATTTTAAAAAACTTCTTCCTTCGGGTGCATAACTGCTTTGGTGACTTGACTATCATCCTTGCCATCCTTAGAGGTTGTCTATTGATTCACTTCCCCATCCACGTCCTCCTTGTGTACTCATTCCTTACTTCCTGAATATAGTAAGATATCCTTAGGATACATTACCAAATGGGATTTATATTAGGAAAGGTATCGTCTATAAATGATAAATAATTATTATCATTTCCTAACAATAATCACAACCAAATAACTATATAATTTTTGAAAATTTCTTTTATATATGAAATATAACCCTTAATTTTAAAAAACAATACCATATCGGTTTGCCTTGTTTAAGTATTCAAAAACCTTATTGACACTGTGGCACCACACGTCTTGACCAGAATCCATAAGCCTCTCAATAGATAAATCAACACAATACAAAACATTTTTACAATACTAACAAATACGTGCTCTTAGGCACACTAAACTCATTCTAGGGTGCCACTTACCCTATCTCAAATGAGTTTTACCCTCACTAAGTCCTAGGTGTTCGCTTAACCTAACCTTTGATACCACGTATAATGTACCACCTTTTCAATTCCTAAAAATCGACACTAATATATTCACGGTATTCATGTGTCGAACATCTGAGTGCTGGCAAGACAGAAACAGAATCTCATAATGTGACGAGTAATATATAATATACCAAGATCTTTACAAAAAGGAAACTTTTATATACATACATTCATCAGAGTACTAACTTATCGTTAGTCTGGATAGCTATAACAACCCGTCCTAACAAAATTCTATTAGATACAACAAGAACAGAATAGCAGAAGATAAAATACGTGAATACGTCTTGGACGATCCAGCTCGTCTCTTGAACCTCCAAAGTGTCTAGCTAAATGTGGAAAATATACTCGTATTGACCCAAGCATCATAAGAAAGTAATGTCCGTATTAACCTGGTAATCTAGCGTAAGAAACATAATCAAATGGATTTTTAATATTATTAAACCTTTCAAAATAAAGGTATCTTGTAAGACCATGTCGCACATGAACATGGACAAGTTTTTACTTTGCGATAACCAAACCCTTTTGCATGGAAAATCTTGTGATGTTATAATAATGTCTAGAAGGGAGATAAATATATAAAATAGTCGAAATGCTTGCATCTCACATTTCAATATAGTTGGGCATAACTAAGTCCGTAATGGTACGCATTGGAGATTGGATTTGCATCAATGATAAGGCTATTAGGGTACCGTCTACCATAATACACCTATAGAAAAATATACCGAGGGCCTCACATGGACTTTATACCAATAAAGAGTCGGCTGCCACTTTAATATGACCAGCAAGATTACATCATTCTTCAGGACCAAGGCTCCAAAAGACTGTGCACTAGCCATGGTCACACTCATCATGCATATAACAAACCATAAATATCGATTCTAGATCGAGGGATGACTGGTCCAAATGGAAGCGAACCACATAGCTCTGTCGCATATCCCTGTTTCAATCATTACCGGATTGTAAGGCTTGTGAGGTCACGATTACTCTTTTTCTCTCTTAACAATTCCCACTTGGAAGGCAGTGTAATTCCCACTTCTAATGCTAGCACTGCCTTCCAAGCAACATGCAATGCTAGCATTCATCCATACAAGTTTCTTAGGATATGAACAAACCGAAGGCACTACTTCTGCTACATCCATTTTGGAATATCCCTTAGGATTAGTAGCAAGTATCCCTTGCACTTTAAAGAACTCCATATTCGATCCCATTATCTTCAAGATGTCTTCAATTCAAATGCTTCAGCTGGTTTGAAGTGTTTTTGGATTATTTACTTATCTAATCCCAGTCTCTATGAACCAACGTTCGAAAGTTTCTGGTAAAATCAACTCCGGTTCTTTTGGACATAAACAGATAATTCATAAGAGCAGCGATCACCTCATAACCGTTTAAGTGGACGGATTTCCTTATTGTTGGTCCTAAGAGAACATAACTAGATTTATACGTGCAGTACAGCATCATCGAAGATGACAATGCCATATAAATCCCATGTTTCTTTTATTTATTTCAATAGTTAATACTAGGTTGAGATTTGATAGTCGGTTATTTAACTATCAAATAAACAAACAATCAACATAGGCTTGATTCCTTATGAAGAGCCACTAAGCCTCTATTAATTTATCTCTCATTAATTAAAACACTTCAATTATTTGCAAAAAGATTCATATACATATGTCACCAGTATAAGTATATTCTTAAACTACTTAAGAAAGAATTCATTTTTAAATACATATCGATGTGATCGAAACAATGTCATTCCAACACCGTTTACTATATACCCAAACCACTTATCCTTCAGTGTTAAATATAGAAAGATGTTTCCATACCACCATAATTAAGAATGATTAATTATAAATTTCAAAAACTTGATTTTCAGATCCAGTTTATATAAAATCAAAGGTTTATAAGCCCAAAACTTCCTTTCCAAAATCCAAGATCTCTTTCCAATTTATAACTTTATCAAACTCTTCATTAAAAATAAAATTCTTCGTTAAATCATTTATCTCTTTTAAATGCACTTTTATAAACAAATTAATATTAAGTACATTAATTAATTAATTTGAATTAATTAATTAACAAAAAACATTATTAGCAAAAAATTAATTTTAAAATCATCGTTGAATAATTACTTAATTAACTTAAATATCATTAATAAAAGAATTTATTAACTTTTAAATTTTATAAATAATTAATTAATTAACTTTTAAACTTTTAATGAATAATAAGAAATTAACCTTTAAATCTTTTAATAAATAATTAATTAATTAACTTTGAAACATCAATATTAAAAAAATATTAACTTTAAAATATTACAATTCAACTAATATTAAATTAACCGTTTAAAAATTAACTTTACTTTGAAATATTATAAAGTTAAAGTAAATTTTAAATCAATTTCCTTTCAAAATTGGGAAAAAACTAAGCGATGACAATGGCCGTTAAACAAGCCACCATTAATTTTCAGTTTAACAATACAGATCATATCACTGATATTTACGTTAGCAATAAATATGTAACTTAATTCATAGTTAACAGATGACAAATAACACATCATTTGCTCCAGTCAACTGGCATACTAAGAAATGTCCAAATTAATAAAATTGCAAAAGGGGGATTTATTCTGCTAAATAGATGTCCAAATAATTTCCATTCAATTAACTATAGTAGAATGGTGTTTTATTCTGCTAACGGGATGTCAGTGCTCAAGTATAATTACTTAATGGCATAATTTATTTTCCATGACTATTAATTCATCAATATTTTACACTTTAACAATTCTAGCAAATTATTGTATCAAGGTGTTCTATTTGATTCCACGAATCCTTTTGTCAAAATCCATGGGTAAAATGGATTTAGAACACGTTACTAAATTTCACAATTTTGAACTTATTCAAATTAAAAACATTTTAATTATTTAAGAACACAATTCTACCCAAGCCCAAATTCACCCGATACCCAAACTAAAGCAAATCCAACTCCTTCTTCTCAGCTTGTACTCCCTAAATTCAAATCAGTTTGCCTTGTCCCAAATCGATTTTATTTCCTAGAACCCCGTTCTCGTCTATACACACGCACGTGCACCAACTGCCACCACCTCTGATCGCCTCATCAACCCCACCACCAAACTTTGTTTGCTTCACTCATCGCATCGACCACCACGACACCCCCTCTCATGCCCTTGATCAAAAGCCAACCCTTGAATCCCACCGAAAATCACGTGTTCCAATAACCCAAAACCTTGGTGTCGCCTTGTTCTTCTATCCATCTCCATGCCTCCACTCACTTCCAGCCACACCCGCCATTTCCATTTGGACCACAAGACACCGGTGCATCTCCACTCGACACCCCAAGCCACCCAACGCCCCCACCACTGCTAGATCAGCTACATTCCAACCCAAATGCCTTAAGACCCTAAAACCATAAAAAGAGCTCGTCATAGCAGCATACCTACCGAATACTATGCAACCTTAGCCAATGCCCTCCCTAAGTCCCAAGGCTACTCCAACCATTGCCATTCGAACCCTCGTCGATTAGCTCGTTGGAAATCCTATTTTTACCTAAACAGTTCATCTTATCCCCTCGCCGCGATCCTAAGATTTAAAATCATACGAAAGGTTCTAAAAATCATGAACTGTCGAGACAAACATGATTGTACTAACTATTCACTATTCTACACTCATTAAAATTTTCACTTTTTTCTTGTTAGTTATTCGAATCGAGCAACTGCGGCCATCATAGACGACGAAATTTCATGCAACTATTTATAAAAATTAATATTAACTAAAAGGAACAGGTTTTTAGTTTGTTTCTTGGGCTAATTTCAGTCCGAGAGATATTAATTTTTAATCATTGAGAGGGTGAGTGTTCATTCTTTTTAAAACCAAGAATAAAGAGAAACCTATAAGTGTTAGTTTGCATACAACCAGTGTATTTTCTTTATTTACAGTTAGTACACCCTTTTTCTTTTTATTTAGAAATTACGTAAGCATGAGTATTCTATTTAAAACAAGTTATAAACCCAAAATATTCAACATTCGTTTTAACCAAGGGTTTATATCTCACAACATTTTTATATTTCAAAAAAAATATAATCAAGGATTGGTGATCTCACCTTTCTATATTTGAAAAAAAATCAAATCTTTTCCTCTAGTAAAGTAAGCTCAATTCATTATCACTAAATTTTCAATCTTTTTAAAACAAAAGAGGAGATTTCCAAAATGCCATTGATTTAATTTTCAACCCTTTCAACATTTCCAAATTCAATCAAATACCAAACCACAAGAGAATATATTGGATCATAGAATGATCGATGTACTTTTCTCAATACAAAAACTTAAGCCATCCAATTATCTTTTCAATTTCAAAATTGATTATATCTTTATATTTTTATTAGTATCATTCTTATATTTATACTTATCTCAACATAAAAAATGTTTTTCTCTAACCATTAAAATGTTGTTTTAAAGTATGCAAGGATATTATGGCTTTCTACAGCTTGTCGTTTGAAGAAAAGTAAAAATAGAAAAGCGAGTTTTGGTCACATTTTTTTTAGCAAAGCTAGCTGGCTTTATAGTGGGCCGTGCCACTGAATAGATAAAGGGAAAATAGGTGCTCTGCACATGCACAGAGCAACTAAAAGGGCAAAATTTGAAAGCACAGGAGCTAGACAAAAGAGCCTAAACTACTATAATAACATGACTAATCTTCCTCAGAAGAGGAAGAACAATCACGGCCAACAACCAAAGAAGGCACAATGATATGAGAAAACCCTGAGAAGAGAGCAGCCAGACGAGGATCAAATCCAACAGAGCCAGGAGAGTAAAGAAATTTCCTATCCTATGTGACATCACAAAACTTACTTTTGTTCTCCTCACCAATCTCACCTTCCCTCATGAGGCACAAACCATCTCCCATAATATGGTAGATAAGATAACGACTCTCGCCGTCAATATCATTGATAAGTGCATAAAATGTGTCCTTCTCTGGCGAATATCTCATATGAGAAGGAGCGTGAACCAAGCACGTTCATCAGAATTCCAGGATATGATATCAGATGTGGTAGCAGAAGGATCCAACTTAGGGGGCGAAGGTGGAGGACCAAAAGATGGGGCTATATCAGGCACTGAAATAGAAGGATCTACGCAAAACGGTGCAATAGCAGGAGGATCCTCAATGGGGGGAACAACAATGGGAACAATCGGGGCATCAACTAATGGAACAGGAGGAACAACCTTCTTAAGCCACTTCTGGACAGGCGGACGAGGAAGTGGAATCCGGTCAACAAGGGGAACAACCGGTCTAGGACATGCAACAACACAATGGCCAAAGGTCTGACAAGTCGAGCAAATCTCAGATTTCCAACTATAGCATACTCTGACCTCAGCTACATGGCTCTCATCTAATCTGACCTTTAACACCGAAGGCAAAGGCTTATCAGGAGTAATCTCAATAAGAGCTTTGGCATACACAAGCTTCTTTCTGGCCATAGTATTTGCATCATAACATATCACCTTACCAACTAGGCCAGCTAGCCAGTCAATCCCGATAAGAGGCTAGAGAATAGAAGGAATATGAGAAAAGTGGGCCCAGACAGGAATAGATAAAACTTGTTCTTTCGCGCGATCCACAGAAGGACTCCACGTTGTGATAATGAATGGTTTTCCATCAATAAGAATTGGGTTAGCCTCCAGAATACGTTGCCTTTCATCACTACGCGTGAACTTAAAAAAGAACATTTCATTATCAAAGTGAACACTCAAACCACCCCTAGGCTTCCATGCTAGGTTGCACCTTGACTTAACTAGACGATAGGGAGGATTGGAGTCAAGGAAGAAACCAACCAAATGATCTTTCCAAAAATTAACACCTGCCTCAATCACTTCCATGGGCGGAATCATCACACCCCCTTTCTCGATTATATCAAAGCGCCGAGGCGAATGCAAACCGGCATTACTTGGAAGCTTGGTAAACAAGGAAGACCACTTAGTAGCAGGCCGAGGCAAGGAAGGGGGCAAAGGATCAGCTAGAGAGCCAACAGCCTGGGAATTATTGTCAACAGCAAAACAACAAGCACCTGAAGTGCCATCAAAAAGTTCACCAGATTTAGCCCTGAAGAGCACATCAGTGTCAACATAGCCAACATATTCAACCATGCAATCAGATATAGGAGCCAGACCAGACTGCATTGCCACGGAAACACCAACTCCAGAACCAGAGTTCAACCCAAACATCGTCTGACCAATTGGGACCACTGTAGAACAAATATCATTCCTATTTTCATCTGCCACAGCAACCAACTTGTCATCCAAACCCCCATTACTATTATGAGATAACATAGAGACATCATCATCCATATTCGAAACAACAAGAAGACCCACCTCCAAAACTGACCAAGCATTTTCAGAAGACGATGCAATAAAAGGCGTCAGAGGGGACTTACCAGGGATGGGAATGCTGCTATGAACGGCACAAGCAGTAGAAGTTGGGGATAATAGGTCAGAGAAAATTCCAGACATAGGCAACCAAGCATCGCCGAAGGCAAATCGTGTTTGTAGTTCAAAATTGCGGCTACAAGAAGCACGCGAGTGTTACAAGATGCCACAGAAGCTTTATCGCCCACAGTTGCCAAAGGATCGGAAGAAAGGCAAGCCAGATCTGAAAATGATTTCATAAACGAGGGAATCAGGAGAGAAGGGCGAAAGGAAGGAATGGGAGAGCGAAGATGAGTGGGGCAAGCGGAGGATAAACCAGAATAACGTGGATTTACGAGTGGATGGCGAAAATCGCCAGATCCAAGGTCACCATTAACAGCGAAAATGTTGATTAAACAATTAATTGATGTTTTGGTCACATTTTTAGTTTTCCATCGAATTACTATTTATGTAAACAAAATTGCAAAATGAAATTTCTATCAATAGTTATAATTAAAAAAATGGTTATTTTATTGTTAAAATCATTACTTGAATATTAAAAATAAATTAAATATTCACAAATTAAAGAGATAAAATTCCAAGTTGTCACACGCAACTTCATTCAATCACTTAATACAAGCTATTTATTTCATTTATAGCAACTAGTTTACAGTCATGAATTTTCAAAACAAATATCTTAATTCAAAGAAATAAATCTCATAGAAAACAATTTTCTATTTGAAAATACATTTGGAATGGATGTCGCGCTTCTTATTCCTTGTTAAGTATCTATTATTATTTTACAACTCTCATTTTCCAATATTTATTTACGAAGTAAAATCACTCTCTTCGTCCTAACTGTGCCTTAGATTACATCTAATTTCATACATTCACTTTTCTTTTTAAAATGGTTGACCCATTCAAAGGAAATCCTTACTAAACTATCTTAACGAACTCTTTTAAAAAATGCATTTGGTCATCCTTAATATTTAAGGATATAAAAAATGTTGCATTTTACATAAATTGGTCGAGCAGACATTTCAATATTCGAATTCTTAGATCTATCTTATAGCCTCTTTTGTCTAGTATTACATTTAAAACAACAAGATTATTGTTGTAATCAATCACATTGAATACATGATCACATGCTATGGTTTATTTGCTTATTTTGAATAAACAATTTCACTTGGTTTCGTACATTACAGACTGTGACCGTTCACCATATAACATTTATATGTGATCGAATGTATATCAAAGATCCATATTCAATTATCACTTTTAGAATTAAAGGACAATATAATATCAGGTAAATAAATAGGTAGATGACAAATTACGAATGTATTTAGTAGTTGTAAAATTAGGCTCTTACATGGGTGCTGAAACAATGGCATGCATAAATTTATTGGAAGTATGTTTCATATTTCTATTTGTCAATCTTAATTCAGTTCATTGGTATATTTAACAAATAAATTTTTTATCAATTATGTTAAGTGCACAAATTTATCAAAGTAGATTAGTTTAATTTATACATAGCAGATGTTATTTAAATACAAGAAAGGTTAAATGTTACTATTTCATTGTTCTAATAAGGCTCCCACTATACTTTATGTTTCTCAAAACCCTAAGATGAAACATAAAAGCCTTTTGACATCGATAATGGGTATTAGGACTTGTTTTGTCATGGGATTCTGACATTGAGTTTACTTAACAAATCATAGCCCCACAAATAATGAATAACTCCCTAAAAGTTGTGTCATATGCACCCCTAAACCATGGTTCCTTGGCCTAATCTCATTTTGATCTTGAGTTTGCTCAACAAATCAAAAGAGATTATTTGCACCTATCAACCATTTAACAAAGGCCTAAGTATAGTATATATATCTTGAGTTTGCTCGATAAATACATATAGTCACCTTACATCATCCATTCTATTACACATAACAACCCTAGCTTGAGTTTGTTTAACAACCAAGGAGTATGCAGGTAATTTGTTAATATATAAATGGTAGAGGACAACTTTTATGTTAAAGGTTCATAATCTTTTGTATATTTAATTGAGTGACATTGAGTTATGGAATAATGTGTTTCCCTGAAATACCCTTGTGATGCAAGTCTTGGAAACGCCTAAAATCACGATATATGCAACGAACCAGATTTTCGACCTTGAAAATCGACATCGATACGTTAGCTGTATTGCATGCCGAGAAATCGAGTGCCGAAAATACCATATCATTAGGGGTGAAGAAAAAAACGATAAAAGAAAATAGAAACATAACACAGAATCTCACAATAGCAACGGAACAAAATATAACATATAATAGCAAATTTTTATATAAAAGAATCTGTAACTGTTTTATACTTACAATCATCAGAGTACAATACATCAATCGGGATAGTTACAATAACTTGTCCTCATAGAGTGGAATTAAAAATCAAATATGGAAATACGTTCCTGTCATCCAGCTCGTCTCCGGAGCTCCATAGCATCCTATCCTGAATCTGTAATATTCGGTCTGACCCAAGCATTATAATAAAATAACACCCGAGTCAGTCTAAAAAACCAGCATGAGAAAACGCACTCAATTTGAATTATTAAATTTTATCAAAATCCTTTAAAAACAAAGGTATCTTGTAAGACCACATCACACGTAAACATGACGGGTTTTTACCATACGATAACCAAAACAATTTTTATCAAAATCATCTGATATTATAATATTGCCTATAGAAAGTAAAATAGTTAAAATGCTTGCATCTCACGTTTCAGCATAGTTGGGCATAATCAAAACAGTACAGCGCTTATTGGAGAATTTATTTCCATACAATGACTAGGCACTGGGGTACCACATATCACGGCACACATCTAGAAAAATGTACCGAGAACCTCGCCGGGATCCCCTACAACACAAGACAAGCCCTCCCTAACTTGGATAGAACCAAATATGTTATCACCCCAGGTGTTCCCACCCTTATCGAGAGCTCTTTTTCCATGCACCACCGTATCCATAATTTATAATATATCCGAGGGTATCTAGAAAGGTGATAACAAACCCTAATTGGGTGCGACCCAACTAGCATTGCTGCATCTCCCCTGATTTTCAGTTATTTTGGTTGATGAGGCTTGAGGCTACAATTACCTTTCAAGAACAGTTTCACTTAGAATGCTCATCGTCCTCTAATGACGATGTTTTGATAGCATTCGTCTATACAAGTTATCCTGGGTCTGGACAAACCGAACCACTGTCTTCACTGTCTTTACGATATCCATTCGTAACACTCAAATCAAATCGAAGTGGTTTTTGGATAATTAAATCTGTTTCTGGTCTCATCGAAACGATCAACGAAATTGGCCAGTATTTGATAGTCGGTTATTTAACTATCAATAAACATCTATAAGCAGACATCGGGCCTAATTATAAATTTTTCAAAATTTAATTTCGAATATCAACACTTACGAGAATATTTCGTAACTTATCTCATAAGTCTTCGGAATCATTACTTAATGGCCTTTTACAATTTCCAAAGCCCGGTATACTTATTTATAACCCCATTCAACAATTTACAACTTCTTTTATGAATTCATATATCATTTTCGAAGTTCCAATATTCAACATTTTTGAAATCCCGTTTTCTCCAAGTCCCTTATAAAATTCCTCTTATCAAAATCATATCCATTTTATAAACCCCCTTTACAAATCTCGAGAGAATTTATAAATAAATTTCAATCACTTCAAAACTCTCTATATATATGATAAGTGTTTCTCAAGAATAATAATTTATTTTTAAAAACGAGTTTAAAGTAATTATTTAAAATATCAAAACTCTGTTTATAAACATCAATAACTCATCTTTAGATAAAAAAAACCAATTTTCAAAGCTGATTTAAAAAAATTAGAAATTATTAAAATAAATATTAAATATTAAAAAAAGTCCACTTACCGAAGTATTTCAATCCTAACTAGTTTAAAATTTATATAGTTTTAATAAATAAAATTTTCCTTTTTAAGAACAAACTTAACTTCTTAATAAAACATATTTTTAAAATCCCAATAACCAATTCAATTTATAAATCCCTCTCGATTTTCAACACATCGATCTCATTTCGATCTTCTTAACCATTTTCACTTTTCAAAAATAGTATCCACTATTTTTCCCAACTCTATTTCTGTATTCTAATATAAATTCACCCTATGAATTTTATATCCCCAAATTTTCATTTTATATCGATTTCCTTCATTTATGAGCATTATTTATAAATTTATAACTTCTTTGAGTTTCACTTTTTATAAAAATAATCCATTTTATATAATCCCATTTTGTAAATTCAATTCCTTATAAACTCCATCCATTTATGCTAATCTATTTTTAACATGGATTCAACATCGTTCATATTTTCCAAAAATATAGTTTAAAAATCCATCATTTAAAAATCCTTTGTATAAAATATTTCAAAATCTCTATTTAAAATATTTTTAGGAATAGTTAAATATAAACCAAAATCAATTATTGTTTTTATCCAAAACAATTCCTTAAAAATAATCCAAATTTCTATATGAATATTTTTATATTCAAAATCACCTTTTAAATCCTTTCAAATTCCAAAAGTAATATTTATGGTATTTAAAATACCAAAATTAGGCTAGTCCTACTATAGCATCCAATAATTCACATCATAATAATAATCTATAATAGATTATTCTAGCACATCATATATTATTATATATGAAAAACAATCTATATAAATTTGAGGAATCCAGTTGGATCCCTCCAACCTATTTTCCCTACATCCACAAATGTTAGACAACAATAAAAATGCCAACCCTACTTCGAGGAAATATCGCGGTAATATAGGGTCATCTGCTATTATGCGGGGCACATAGGATCTCATCCGCTCCAATGGAGGGAATATATCCAACTACTAATACACACACTACTATATATAATATAACATCTAACTAATAAACATATATTAATTCAAAAATCATCCAATAATTAATCAACAGTTGCTATAAATTAAACCGTAAACCAAATTGAGTGAGATTTACTCACATTGTTTTTAGTAGCTGCCGAATCGCTTCATTTTAAATTAAAATTGAACGCACATCCAATTCTAATCCAAAATTCCAACTAATCCTGAATTTGTTCAATCCAATTCCATAGCGTAGCCAACGATATCATGAAAGTTGCGTTCAAATTTGGCCTAGGATGAGCGAGTTATTGCAATTATAAGAATTTGGTTTTTAAATAATATAATTTATTTCTACTTACATCATTAAAAATATACCTAACCTTAACCACATTATAATCCCTCCTCTTCTTCTTCCCAAAACGTCCCATTTAATCAAAGGAAGGTGCATGCGTTCACCTGGTAACATTCTAACACCCACCAGAGACTCACCGAACATTGTCGATAGATCCCTCTCCTCCGCTCTCTCTCCTAGCACCGTTCCCCTGACCCCTCGACCCTTGAAACCAACCGCAACGTCACCACTCCATTTCGTCCGTACCAATAGTCGCGACCCCCATTTGGTGATCGAACCTTCCCACTTTGTCTCCATCTTGTGAATTTAATTGCAGCCTTCAATTTCCAAATTGATAATTCCAAACCCAAAAATCAGTAACCCTCGTTCATGATTAGCCTTCGACTATCACTGTCGAACACACCGGAATGAAACCGCAACTCGCTATCAGGCCACAAACCATAGATCGATCAATATAATCCTCAAAGATGAAGGCTTTAAAAAATTTAGTCAATTTATTTTTGAATTTTGAAGAGGATCCCCTTTTATAGTATCGGCCATTCCTGATGATGTTGGAGATATGGAGAGAGTATCAATCAAATTTAAAAAGAAAGTTGTTTGCTTCATTGTTGTTGTTATTATTATTATTATTATTTTCACTTTCATGGAGTTGATCTGAAAAGAAGGGGAAAGAAGACGTGATTTAAACATGAAGGGGGCTTCAGTACGATGTTGGTCGGCTTAGACTTGACTTTGATTTGATCATATATATTTTTATTTAACTCTAAATATCTCACATTACCTAATACGAAATTTTGAACCCCTATGGAGGCATGGCGCTAGATGTTCCCAATGTTATACTGCTATTCCAAACCTAATGGAACATGTTTCGAAGCCTAATTCGATCGTATGTGGAAGATAACCTTTTAAATCGGACTATTTAAATTTAATTCAATTAAATTATATCTAGGCATTTTTAGATCGTAAGACCAAACGATAAATCCAAATACTATGAAATTTAAAATCCGATAAAAATACACTATTGCGGATCCAATGGAATTGGTCTCATCGAATTCCGAGACTGTGTCTCGGATCGATATTTTAACTTGTCGATTAAATCAATGATTTCAAAAAAAATTCGAAATCGCTTGAAATTTCAGTATTAAAATCTTACTAACTAAATTATAATTCCAAATCCAATATTTATAACCATTTAAATGTTCAAAATCAACGACGAAAAATCTAGGTTATTACATTCCGCCCCCGTTAAAAGAATTTCGCCCCCGAAATTGCTAAGGCAGGAAAAACGCTCCAAGCCCATTAACTTATCGAAACTCACTTAGTTGAAACTTGACATTCACTTTTCTAAATTCGTAAGTTTCATACCAACACCTAATTTCCATTTCCAACCCAAAATCCTTATTTCCAATTACAATTCAAAATCAAATTTTCGTTAACAATTTTTTTTCAATTTTTTCAACTAATTTCTAACACCCTAAATTTCCGAAATTTTTTGGCAGAGTCTCCGTTATACGGGGAGCCTTTTGAAATATGACACGAGATAAAAATATATACATCGGCCCACACGATCAGAAAACACAATTTATATCAATAATTATATTTTTCTGTACTTAATCCGAAAACATACCTTTATTTCAACGTTTTTAAGCAAGCGGCTTATTTAACATGCAATTTCGCAACCTAAATCTGGCCCAATAGCCTCCGGCTACCTGTACTTGCTCAATTTAAACACGTAAGCACCAAAACATAAAAATTCAATAACGTTTCACTTATTTCACTACTTAAACACAATATTTCTTAGCTATACATGTTAACATATATTTGAAAGCAACTATATGGTTCAGATACTAATTTAATTACTTTCAATCCATTCACATATCCTTTCTTCACTTCGAAATGATTTACAACCAAATTTACTTGCATTCAATTCACATTTAAACCTAACAAATTTATATCCATTCTAAATTGATCTAAAATCAGTCTATTAACTCTCTATTAATTCATAGAATTTTATTTACTTTCGTTTGCATCGAACGACAATATTTCCATGCAAATTCAGCGATATTCATAACCATTTCAGTTTATAGCTATTTTAAATTGATTCCAAATCAATTTATATTCAATTTTGTCCCATTTAAAATTGATTCTCAATCAATTTATTTACATTCCATTCATATCCACATTCATTATATCCAACAACAAACCAATTCATGCCATTTAATTTATGAATCACTTATGTTAAAACAAATTATAACCTTTTTATACAACTCTTATATACATCTCCACTTCTAATTTTAATTCCATATTCAAGTTCATACTCGAATTCATTTAAAATAATATTCAAGGTCATATTCAATTAATTTACACTCACATTGAATTTATTTATAACTCAAACCATTTCTATTTTTATCCAATTCCATTTTATTCGACAACATTTCAAAATATATTTAATTCGCTTATAATTAAGTCAAATTTTATTCATAACTCAAGTTCCATTTTAATTTCAATTTTAACCCATAATCTAATTTACTTAACCAAGTTAAGCTCCATTCTCATATTCAATTAACTAATTTATTTAGCTAATTAGTTCACTTCCATTTTATAACTCAATATCTTATTTTTATTTCAAAACTCACTTCATTTAATTTCTTGGGTCCCAAAATCATTTTATAATTCAAGTCTGGACTTTAATTCCTCCACTAAAATATCAAATTATTTTTATTTTGATTTTACCATTCCATTCTTCCAATCTATAAATTTTACAACATATTTTTCTCATTTTCATCAATTCTACACTCACGTATATTCACTTTTTTTAACTCAAGATTTACATCACTTCATAGCTTAAATATATATTTATTCCAATCAAAATTTTATAACTTATAGTTATTTAGTCACTTTACAACCCAAGTTTATATATTCCATTCAATTTTCATTTAACTTGCATAAGTTAAATTTTAATTTCACATAATTTATTTGAATTTAATCAAGTAAGAATTTCATTCCAACTTTAAATTTTTCCGCACTTCCTTACTCATATTTATTTTTTCCATTCACTTATTCATTTTCAATTCGATTCAATTAATTAGTTCATTTCACCAATTTATTCCATTTAACTTTGCTTGAGTTAACTCACTATTTCATTAATTTATTCCATTAAATCCATCCAAATCACCATCAATTAAATTCCTAAAATTTTATTCATTCAACTTAACTTGAGTTGAATTCCATTTAATTTTAACCCATTTTATTTAATTTAGCTCAAGTTAAATTTTATTCATTTATACAACTCGAGTCAGGACAAACATATTTATACAATGTAAACCAACTCAAGTGAACTGTAGTAAAGGTACAAGTAACTTAGAAGATGCTTGGGACCGCCCATCCTCTAAGGATCCGTTAAACTATTTACTATGTAGTAATATACACTATATACAGTAGTGTCTAATCAGTAAAGTATAATCATATAGAAAATAGCGTTAAGGGGATGGTGAACCTTAACGCGGTCGGATCTTTAGAACCAAAATCGTAGTGGGCTCGTGTGACGCCCCACCTCTATACCCATGCTAGCCAAGAACACTACGATGTAGTGCTGTCAACTAGCACGGAGAATAAGGCTGTTGAGGAGCGACCATCCATGTAACATCTTTGTGCGAGCACCGTTATGTCAGATAATATAGCATGCATTTCATTTAAGGAGGAAGTCCGACATACCGATACAAACTCAAAGCTATCACACGGTGGCTAAAAATAATCTTCGGAAACAAACATAGAAATAAGCATAACACAATCAGTCACTGACATCCATATCACAAAGGCGGAAGAAGATATGGATAACTAACACGTGAAAGTGTACATCAGAGTAGTGGTCAAAAAGATCCACAATAATACAAAAGAATACAACTATGAGTCTATATCTCAAGTGTATACAACAAAAAACTGCTAATCTAAATAGTTAGCCAAAAGTCAGAGTAGCAAATCCCGGGAGAAAGTCAAGCAGAAGCACCTGTAACATCTCGGTCTGACCCGAGTATTATTTAAGAAAATAATAAACGGACCAGTCTAGCTATAAATATCAAATGACATGATATAAAAATAAAAGATATGGCATAAACATAAAATATCCATACTAACATACTACTATAAGTATGCAAATGATGATCAACAGAAGATCAATTAATAAGAGATAAATCAATATCACAAGAATCTTCTCAAAGATCCAAAGAGGGCATCATACCCTAAACTTGTACTCATAACAAGTCAATGACATAAATTCCAGAAATCAACACAAGAAATCCAGAAATCGCAGAAAAAGGGAAAGAGGCCTATCACTTGACGGTCTGAAGACCATGGAGAGCTACCCCATATGGGTGAGTCGGAATCACCCAGATGAGGTCTAGGCTAACCAAAAAGCAAAAAGGTATGTGTGAGTGGAATCACACAAATGGTGTCTAGCCTAACCTCGCAACGAAAAGGTATGTGTGAGTGGAATCACACAAATGGTGTCTAGGCTAACCAAAAAGCAAAAAGGTATGTGTGAGTGGAATCACACAAATGGTGTCTAGCCTAACCAGGAAGCAAACAAAGAGACATCGCACAATTGCTAGCCTAAATCACAAAATGATCGTCATGATCAACGAGAAGTGTCAATTACACTAAGCTAGTAAATATAAAAGTTTAGCTTCATGTCCCATAACCACTTGCTTAACTCAAATATTTACAAACAAACTGTAGATATTCACTAGAAAATTGTCACAAAAAGGTTCAATCGAACAAGTCCATGAGTTAACCGACGAAGCAAACGCAAGCGTTTCATACCACTTGTTTTACTAAGCCGTTTAATTCAATTTCTTATACGAGTGAGGTAAAGGTTTGTATATACTAGTAGATTGGAAAATGGTTTAAGAAAAGAGCTTTGTTATTGAAAATAGAGTTGAAATCATTTTGTTGAAAGAGTTTTGATATTTACTACTAGTATTGAAACCTTCATATTTTAAAGTGAAAAATCATAGAAGTGATTGTAGAAACAATCAATCATAAAAATTCACATACGAGGACGTGAATAAAATCCAAAGAAACCGATAAAGAATCCATCGAAATAGATATTCAAAAATCCATAAAATCGACCGAGAAGCCCAAGATAGTTTGTCTCGAAGAATGGTCAACTCAGCATCTCAACAAAGCAAGTTCTATTGAATGTTTTTCAGATAAGATCCCCTATGGAGGGGGGTCTAGGGGGGTGGCAACCCCCCAAGGTGGGGGTGCGGGGACCACGCCCCTGCTACGGGGTTCGACCTGCCCGGTCAGGTCGCGGGGGTCCAGGGGGCAGTGCCCCGACCAAAACGGTACGACCTAGTGAAGACCTAAGGGAGGATAGGATCGAGCGACTTAAAGGGGTACGCGACCTAATGGAACAAAGGCCGAGCGACTTAAGGGGGTACGCGACCTAATGGAACAAAGCCGAGCGACTTAAGGGGGTCGCGACCTAACAAAAGCACAGGCCAAGCGACCTAACATTTTAACACGCGAGCGACCTATCGGTTTTAACACGCGAGCGACCTAACTGGAGCAACCCTGTGGTCATGCGACCTAACTGAAATGGCCAAGCGACCTAACGATATAAAGATCATGCGACCTAAAGAGAAGAGCATGCGATCTAGGTGGACGCGACCTAATGGTCATACGACCTAGTGGGGCGAGCGACTTAAGGGGGCCGCGACCTAGCGTAAACATGGATATCCGGGCGAGTTAAGGGGGTCAACGACCTAACGAGACATGCGACCTAAATGGGCGCGTGACCTAAAGGTGTACGCGACCTAAGGAAAGCGACCTAAAGACACGCGACCAAATGGTAAGGCCGAGCGACCTAGGGTAGGCAGCGACCTAACATTCCAAGGCCTATCGACCTAACTACGAGCGAGCCAAATGCGCAAGCAGATCAACCTATAGGCGAACGACCTAAAGGTAATGACCTAATTCCGAACGAGCTAAGGCCAGAACGAGCCAGATGAAGAACAAGCTGAGCGACCTACGACCTAGCGGCCTATGACCTGCGACCTAGCGGCCCACGACCTACGACCTAGCGACCTAACTCCGAACGACTTTTCGTGCCAGAACGACCTAAGTGCAGTTTTTTGCCAAAAACACTAAAAGCCAGAGTTTTTCGCCAATCCAATCCAAACCAAATGCAAATGTACATGCTAGAGTGATAGGGAATCATTCCCAACAGTCCAAGATAGTTATAGACAAGAATGTGAGATAAAAATATCACCTTTTCACTAAAATGGATGAAGATGAAGCTTGAAACGCTATGCAAGGATCAACCACTAGCTTGAATCAATGTCTTCACTTGAGTTTTGGAGTTGATGTTGGATTAGCAATGAAGACTTAGCTTTTGGAGTTTTAATTTCTCTTTCCACTCACCATTAATGCAAAAGCTTGAGTTGGTAGGAATTTATGAAGAGTGAAGAGAAGGAGGGGGTTGGGCTTGAGTTATAATGGCTAAGCTAACCCAAAGTCCAAAGCGGGAATAGTTAGAGAAATTCCACTAACTCCAAACCTATCAATGTTTATACTTAAAAAGTTGTAAAGGGCATTTCAAACTCAATGAAAGTGGTCTCGAGTCCTAATTTAACCGTTTGCAAAAAGTAGCTTTTCGGACCAAAATCCGATTAACGATAAAATATTTAAATATAAAATCGACAAATATGCGGGTTGTTACAGCTCGATATAAGGATATGACACGGCACGCGAGGCAATGCCAGGGTGGATACACCGTTTGCACTCCCAGACCGGTGGTGACGGAAAGCCAGCAGCTTCCGCCCACCTCGAGCAATACCCCGAATCAAAGTGGCGCCACTGTATCGAATCACAAAAGTAATAGAATGGTTTCTGATGGAGCATGCTCGATGAAAGGGTGCGACCCTTTGTGTAGCCCGATATAGTTCCTGTTTTAGTCATATATGTGAACTCACGGGAGTTAGGCCCACGTAATATACCTCGAGAACGTCGCCACCATCCTACTTCATTCTGGAATCTCCACCGCGTACACAGTTGTTAAAGTGGTTTTCGGTATTGGCCGGCTATAAGACAATATCCGATCCCGGTCTCTTTAACAACCAATCGTTATTATAACCCGTAGTTATAACTATACTTCAAAATAAAATATCATTTCAACCTAAATCTTTATCAAAATAAAGATTAAATCATTTCCAAACCATTTCAATATATCATCATACCATATCTTTCAATTCAAATATGTATCAAAATAAATATCAAGTCATTTCTAACCATTTCAATATATTAAATTATCATATCCTTTCAAAACTTCCTTTCAAATCATTTTAATATATCAAAATATCATATCCTTTCAAAGTTTCATTTCCAAAATATCATATCTTTCATAACTTCTTTTCAAATCATTTTAATATCAAAAGATCATATCTTTAAAACTCCATTTTTCAAATCATTTAATATCAAAATATCATATCTTTCAAAACTCCATATTTCAAATCATTTAATATCAAAATATCATATCTTTCAAAACTTTGTTTCAAATCATTTTAATATCAAAATATCATATCTTTCAAAACTCCATTTTTCAAATCATTTAATATCAAAATATCATATCTTTCAAAACTCCATTTTTCAAATCATTTAATATCAAAATATTATATCTTTCAAAACTTCGTTTCAAATCATTTTAATATATCAAAATATCATATCTTTCAAAACTCCATTTTTCAAATCATTTAATATCAAAATATCATATCTTTCAAAACTTCCTTTCAAATCATTTTAATATCAAAATATCATATCTTTCAAAACTCCATTTTTCAAATCATTTAACATCAAAATATCATATCTTTCAAAACTCCATTTTTCAAATCATTTAATATCAAAATATCATATCTTTCAAAACTTCATTTCAAATCATTTTAATATATCAAAATATCATATCTTTCAAAACTCCATTTTTCAAATCATTTAATATCAAAATATCATATCTTTTAAAACTTCGTTTCAAATCATTTTAATATATCAAAATATCATATCTTTTCGAAACCACATTTCAATCATTTTAATATATCAAAATATCATATCTTTTGAAACCACATTTCAATCATTTTAATATATCAAAATATCATTTGTTTCGAAACCACATTTCAAACATTTTAATATATCAAATAGTTATATTTCAAAACAAATTACTTCATTATTAAATCATAAAAATAAAGTTATTACATTTAATAATTAAATTATTAAATTCCAAAAGTTTAAACTTTTCAATGTTCATTTATGCACTTAAATTTATTAAAACAATGAAAATTCAAGTTTCGCAGCATTTAGAAAATGCTACAGAAAGTTACATTCAAAAAAACAATTAAATTTAACAAAAGACAATATTAAAAATGCTGTTAATTAACTTCAAATATTCAATAGAATTTCATAAACACTTATATTTTTATTTAAATCATTTTTAACTTATAAAATCATACATTTTCACATTTATAAGCATCATTTAATTTTCCTTGAATTCATGATTTTATAAAGTTAAGTTTCCTTCCAAAAATCAATATTTATTAATAACTCACTTATTAAATTACAACATTCAAATTTAAATTCATTACATTAAATTTCAACTTAACACTTAAGTTTAAAATTTCAAATATAACTTAATTCCATTTTATTTAACTTAACTTAAAATTCCACTTTTAAACCAAATTCATAAATTCCAATTTAAGTTATATTTCCAAATTCAAATCAATATTCACTCATTAACATTTTAACTTTATTCAAAAATCATTAATATGTTATACAAATCATTTTAAATTAATTTAAAATTCAAAATATCACAAATTTATCATATTTTCAAAGTTAATTTAAATTGCATAAAAAATTAAATCAAAATTTCCAAAATAACTTACATTCAGATTTTCTAACTTTTCCATAATATATTTAACTTATAGATTTCCAGAAAATCAATAATACTTTACAAAAATTATATTTTTATTTAATTTTAAATCAAAATATTATAATAATTAAATTTCTAAAATATTTTAAATTTTTTAGAAAAACATATTTTAACTACGGGCCTGTATATAATTTTCTATTCTAGGTAAAGTGATACGGGTAATGTATCATTTCAACCCATAATTTACAAAGAAAAATCCGGGTTTTATCATTTCAAACCCACAGTCCTAAGTAAATAAAATAAGTTGAAAATCGTTCAGGCCTATCATTTCAGCCCATAACGATTTTCCCCTATTCTAAAGTTCGTTCGGGTATGTATCATTTCAACCCATAGTGATTCTAATCTAAAGGGAACTTGCAGTGTGATAAACTGGTAAAATAGAAAAACAACATAATATAACAGTAACAGATGTTATAACAGGTGTTTAAGCATGGGTGAACATCATAAAATCATAATATAGCAGGTGTAACATGATAATGCATTTTAGAGATTCAAAAGGGGTCAATTTACTAGTTAGATATGTACATATTGTCTGGTGAGAATAACTCACATGTTCAAAGCTGGAGATATCTACCAAAGCACACAACGCAACACAATGAAGGCACGATGACATGGATATGACTTGAGAGTGGAGAGCCAAAGCCATTTGACTTGTTCAAACATTTACATAAAACAATACAAATATATGTAAGTTTCACCACAATTTAAACATCAAATAACATTAGAATTCAAAGCCCAAAACAACATCGAATGAATTGCACTTGTTCCCAACCTCATGTAATTCAGTTAGGCCGTGATTAGGCTCAGCTAACTCAGGGAATTGGGTCAGGTTTGGGTGTGTAAGGGTTGGCCTACACATGGGTTTGAAGGTGGGTTTAGTCTAGGTGCATAAAACTAGGTGTACAGGGCTAAAACTATGCAACATACATCATTGGTTGCTCTTGTTTGGTTCGGCCAGAGGCTAGGTGGGCCCAACCAGTGATGCAGGTGGTGGTGGGTGATGTGGCAGAGGGTGGAGGTCAGGTCAGAGGTGGTGGTGGTGGAGGTAGTGGCGGCTAATGGTGGTGGAAGGAGGAGATGATAAACTAGGCTAGGCTAGTGCAATAGGTGATGGTTTTTGGTGGATTTTGTGGTGGTCCTTGCCATGTATGGTCTCGACCTGAAATGGAGAGGTAGTAGGATGGGTGATGGTCAAGGAAAGGGGTGGTGGAGGTCAGATCAGATCTGGTTGAGGAGGAGCCAAGCTATGAAGGTGAGAACAAGTACAAAATTCAAATAGAAAAGTAGAAAAACAAAGGAAGAAGAAGATGAAATGGAAGCCATTACCTTCAATACTTCTAGCCGTGAGTTTGATGATGGAAAGTGAGAAGTTTCTCACGCGAATAGGAAGGAAAATCACGGCTATTCAATAGAAAAAGAAAAAAAACGGTCAAAGAGTAAATGAGGAAACGGTAAAAGAAATAAATTTAACAATAGAAAAACAAAGGAGGTGAAACGACTTTACGTTTCAAAGCTTTTAAAACCTTTCAATTTCCTTAATTTTGTTTATATAACTTGATATTTCTGGAAATAATAATAATCCCAGATAAAATTTCTAAAATTTATCAAAATATAAAAATATATATAATATTTATTAATTATATAAAGTTAAATTAAGGAAAATAGCTAAAATAGTAAACTAGTCTAGAAAATTTGAAATTACATGAAATAAATTTTAGAAAATTCATATGAGCTTGTAATATATTTTTAAACATAAATAATAATATAAAATAAAAGTACATTCACAAAATAAAAAAATTTAAATTAAATTTAAATATAATTTTAATGAAGAAAATAGCAGAAAATAAGAAAACAGCCTTTTAAAAAAAAAAAAAAATCAACACGGTAAACTTTGGAAAAATTATAACATCACTTTAAAAAAATATTAAAAGACAAAATATACTTAAAATAACCCATTAACACTTAAGAAAAAAAATTAAATTAAATTTAAAGAAAATAGAAAAAGATCTAAAGAAATTTCTTAAAAATCCAAAACAGTGTCCAGAAATTACAAATAAATCACCATTGACTTTGGAAAATTGTTTACTTCATTTTAAAATTATTATAATACAAAAATATACATAAAATAAAATATTAAAATAAAATATGACAAATAAAATAATATTTATATAATTTAAAATAGACAAAATTGTTAAATAAATCAAATTACACTCAAAATTGAAATGTACATAACTTTTACAGTTTAACTCCGTTTTCAACGAAACGAAAAGCAGTGTTCAAGTTATTACATCTATTTTCATAATAAAAGATAAAATTTAATATTTTAAATAATTTAAATTTGAAGTTTAAAAGTCACAGTTTGAACAGCTTGACCAGAAATCTACTTTACAGTAAAATATTCAAATTATACTGGTTTGAACTATAAATCATTTAATAATCATCATTTATATTTAAATATGAAATGTTTGAAATAAAACAAATTTAAAATAATTTAAAAATAAAAGAAATTCCAATTTAAATAATATGCAAAAATCTTGGGTTGTTACACTCTCCCCCACTCAAAACTTTTCGTCCTCGAAAAGGGATGAGGTGAGGAAAAGCACAAAAAAAGATAGAGTGAAAAAAAATTAAGATAAGATGACAAGAAGATTGAAAATTATGCCTGATAACTGTTGTTATAGGTAAGTTTAACAAGGTGGAGATGATCTTTCCAAGATTCTCCAAAATTAAGAACACAAGCACGAAAAAGGTGGATCCAAAATGATTACCAAAGATTATCAAGGATTATAGAAAGATTTCTAAACGTAAACATTATAGAAAGATGTCTATACCAGGCTATAGGAAGATGAGGATAATAAGGACAGCAAAAAGATAGTTTGAAAAACAAAATAAGGAAATAAATTTGAAAGCATGGAAATTTCATCTTAAATAGAGAATAAATCTTTACACAAGTTAATTAAATCTTAACTATCCCAAATTTCATTATCTTATTATCCAATCATCTTAAATTAACAATTTTTAAAATCATGGGTTTGAAAAATAATCATTTATTACACTCACAATGTACTTAATAAATTTAATTCTTCTTTATTCCTAATTAAAATTAAATTTATTCCGCTCAATATATTTATCACTTATGTTAAATATACTTACACTTATTATAACTGCTTTCTTTTATTCTTAGTTCTTTTAACATTATTTTATATTGTAAATTATTCAATTACCCATTTATTCTATTTACCTCTGTTAATCATTTTATAATTAAAAATTAAGTGTATAACATTTATTATAACCACCCAAATTTTATTTATAAAATCTTTTTATATTGTATATTATCCAATTACATTGTTAACATTTGAAAAATTAAGGTAAGTTGTATTGAATGCAATTGTATTATACAATTAAATCATTTCATGCTTGAATATTCATCCAAAATTTTTATTTTCGTTTTATAATTGAAATTATTCTTAAAAATAAAATTTAAGAATAAAATTTCCGATTTCTTCAAACCATTTAGAGATAACTAAAGGTATGTACATAGTTTATCAAATCAAATTTAAATCATATGTCTATATATATTATAGATCAAGTCATATTTTAGAAATTCAAATCAAATTGATTTCCAAAACAAAGCTGTAGCAAGACTACAGAGCGGTCTCTTCACTTCGAAACTCGAAAATGAATGTCGATGATGCTGCAGTCATCACCGAAGTTATTTTCCAGCGACAAAGAGAAGAGCACTAATTTTTAAACTTTCAAGTTCTTTGAAAAAAAATTTCTATTCGAAAATACTTTAAATAATATAACCCTTTAAAACTTTAAACACAAGGTTTGAAACCATCGGAAATTAAATTCTCAAATTTCTTGTTTTAAATTCATTTCAGTTCCCAAATAAATTTATAAACAACTATCTATAAATTCATTTATAGAATAATAAATGATAAATTAAGTATTATCATTTCAAATAATCAATTTTAAATCAATTTATTAAGTTCCATAAATTTACTTATATATCAAAATTTTATTTCATTAACCAAATTTTAAAATAATATTGTGTCAGTTTGTTCTGTCAATGTGTTTTAGAAATCCTATCGATAGCGTTGATCAGACGAATCGATCGGAAACCTAAATCAACATCAACAACCCAAACAACACAATATATAAAACAAAACATAGATATACTAGTACAATTCAAAATGTTTGGAAGAATAGATTGGAAACAAAAAGACAAGATGATTAAATAACAAAACAGGGAGGTTGATTAGCTTAAATAAATCACGGGCAACCTTAACCGGGTCAACCGTGACTTAAAGAATAAGATCAACGTGGATTTTTCTAGGGTAAATCTACATTCAATCTCAATTGATAAAGTTTGGAATAACAAAATATATTAGCATCTAAACCACGGATAGATATAAATCTCTGGTAAATTGATGCTAATTGTAAAGGCGTTTCACCCCTTTACAATTCAATTTGAAATTGGCATGACCACCGACTCAATAGAAAGATCATTCGTAGCGGAGTTATGGAATACTCCAGAGTCAAAAGAAGATGAATAGTGAGGGATACGAATGGATTTTGGAACCGTAGAGAACGTTCCAAAATTCAAAGGAATCGAGTCAAAAAGGAAGAGATTCAAACTCGAATGAAAGTGATTCTGTAAATACATTCACTCCATATGCTGAGTTTTGCCTAGAGCTACCAAAACTCTGATACCAACTATAACGATCCGATATTTTCAACCATTCGCATCCATTATGAGTGTATAGGTAGACACTCATGCCGGAATTGAATTGCTCAAAATACCGCGTTGTAAATAAGAATTTGGCAAATCTCAGAATATACAGTAAAATAATAATCACAGATCACAGACACAGAGTAATAATAATGCGGCGGAATTAAAAGAGATAGTAGTTCATGAAGCTACTATATAATATATCAGAGTTACATTAGATACAACAGAAGAAATAAAGTACAAAGGGAGTCTCACTACATAGAAGTCTGCTAATACAAGAGCTGAAAGGAACAACAGACTGCAAAAAATAAAACTTGACAAGTAGATAATCTCCAGCGATTCCAATCTCCAGAAAATGGAAATCCAAATATGTGAATAACTTAGGCTGAACCGAGCGTAAATAAAAATACAAACACTCGAGTCAGGACATACATACTTATACAATGTAAACCAACTCAAGTGAACTGTAATAAAGGTACAAGTAACTTAGAAGATGCTTGGGACCGCCCATCCTCTAAGGATCCGTTAAACTATTTACTATGTAGTAATATACGCTATATACAGTAGTGTCTAATCAGTAAAGTATAATCATATAGAAAATAGCGTTAAGGGGAAGGTAAACCTTAACGCGGTCGGATCTTTAAAACCAAAATCGTAGTGGGATCGATATAAGGATATGACACGGCACGCGAGGCAATGCCAGGGTGGATACACCGTTTGCACTCCCGGACCGGTGGTGACGGCAAGCCAGCACCTTCCGCCCACCTCGAGCAATACCCCAATCAAAGTGGCGACACTGTATCGAATCACAAAAGTAATAGAATGGTTTCCGATGGAGCATGCTCGATGAAAGGGTGCGACCCTTTGTGTAGCCCGGTATAGCTCCTGTTTTAGTCATATATGCCAACTCACGGGAGTTGGGTCCACGTAATATACCTCGAGAACGTCGCCTCCATCCTACTTCATTCTGGAATCTCCACCGCGTACACAGTTGTTAAAGTGGTTTTCGTATTGGTCGGCTATAAGACAATATCTGATCCCGGTCTCTTTAACAACCAATCGTTATTATAACCCGTAGTTATAACTATACTTCAAAATAAAATATCATTTCAACCTAAATCTTTATCAAAATAAAGATTAAATCATTTCCAAACCATTTCAATATATCATCATACCATATCTTTCAATTCAAATATGTATCAAAATAAATATCAAGTCATTTCTAACCATTTCAATATATTAAATTATCATATCCTTTTAAAACTTCCTTTCAAATCATTTTGATATATCAAAATATCATAACCTTTCAAAGCTTCATTTCCAAAATATCATATCTTTCATAACTTCTTTTCAAATCATTTTAATATCAAAAGATCATATCTTTCAAAACTCCATTTTTCAAATCATTTAATATCAAAATATCATATCTTTCAAAACTCCATTTTTCAAATCATTTAATATCAAAATATCATATCTTTCAAAAATTCGTTTCAAATCATTTTAATATCAAAATATCTTATCTTTCAAAACTCCATTTTTCAAATCATTTAATATCAAAATATCATATCTTTCAAAACTCCATTTTTCAAATCGTTTAATATCAAAATATCATATCTTTCAAAACTTCGTTTCAAATCATTTTAATATATCAAAATATCATATCTTTCAAAACTCCATTTTTCAAATCATTTAATATCAAAGTATCATATCTTTCAAAACTTTGTTTCAAATCATTTTAATATCAAAATATCATATCTTTCAAAACTCCATTTTTCAAATCATTTAATATCAAAATATCATATCTTTCAAAACTCCATTTTTCAAATCATTTAATATCAAAATATCATATCTTTCAAAACTTCGTTTCAAATCATTTTAATATATCAAAATATCATATCTTTTCGAAACCACATTTCAATCATTTTAATATATCAAAATATCATATCTTTCGAAACCACATTTCAATCATTTTAATATATCAAAATATCATATCTTTCGAAACCACATTTCAAACATTTTAATATATCAAATAGTTATATTTCAAAACAAATTACTTCATTATTAAATCATAAAAATGAAGTTATTACATTTAATAATTAAATTATTAAATGCCAAAAGTTTAAACTTTTCAATGTTCATTTATGCACTTAAATTTATTAAAACAATGAAAATTCAAGTTTCGCAGCATTTAGAAAATGCTACAGAAAGTTACATTCAAAAAAACAATTAAATTTAACAAAAGACAGGATTAAAAATGCTGTTAATTAACTTCAAATATTCAATAGAATTTCACAAACACTTATATTTTTATTTAAATTAATTTTAACTTATAAAATCATACATTTTCACATTTATAAGCATCATTTAATTTTCCTTGAATTCATGATTTTATAAAGTTAAGTTTTCTTCCAAAAATCAATATTTATTAATAACTCACTTATTAAATTTCAACATTCAAATTTAAATTCATTACATTAAATTTCAACTTAACACTTAAGTTCAAAATTTCAAATATAACTTAATTCCATTTTATTTAACTTAACTTAAAATTTCACTTTTAAACCAAATTCATAAATTCCAATTTAAGTTATATTTCCAAATTCAACTCAATATTCACTCATTAACATTTTAACTTTATTCAAAAATCATTAATATGTTATACAAATCATTTTAAATTAATTTAAAATTCAAAATATCATAAATTTATCATATTTTCAAAGTTAATTTAAATTCAATTAAAAATTAAATCAAAATTTCCAAAATAACTTACATTCGGATTTTCTAACTTTTCCATAATTTATTTAGCTTATAGATTTCCACAAAATCAATAATACTTTACAAAAATTATATTTTTATTTAATTTTAAATCAAAATATTATAATAATTAAATTTCTAAAATATTTTAAAATTTTTAGAAAAACATATTTTAACTACGGGCCTGTATATAATTTTCCACGCTAGGTAAAGTGATACGGGTAATGCATCATCTCAACCCGTAATTTACAAAGAAAAATCCAGGTTTTCTCATTTCAAACCCGCAGTCCCAAGTAAATAAAATAAGTTGAAAATCGTTCAGGCCTATCATTTCAGCCCGTAATGATTTTCCCCTATTCTAAAGTTTGTTTGGGTATGTATCATTTCAACCCATAGTGATTCTAATCTAAAGGGAACTTGCAGTGTGATAAACTGATAAAATAGCAGAACAACATAATATAACAGTAACATATGTTATAACAGGTGTTTAAGCATGGGTGAACATCATAAAATCATAATATAGCAGGTGTAACATGATAATGCATTTTATAGATTCAAAAGGGGTCAATTTACTAGTTATATATGTACATACTGTCTGGTGAGAATAACTCACATGTTCAAAGCTGGAGATATCTACCAAAGAACACAACGCAACACAATGAAGGCACGATGACATGGATATGACTTGAGAGTGGAGAGCCAAAGCCATTTGATTTGTTCAAACATTTACACAAAACAATACAAATATATGTAAGTTCCACCGCGATTTAAACATCAAATAACATTAGAATTCAAAGCCCAAAACAACATCGAATGAATTGCACTTGTTCCCAACCTCATGTACTTCATTTAGGCCGTGATTAGGCTCAGCTGACTCAGGGAATTGGGTCAGGTTTGGGTGTGTAAGGGTCGGCCTACACATGGGTTTGAAGGTGGGTTTAGTCTAGGTGCATAAAACTAGGTGTACAGGGCTAAAACTATGCAACATACATCATTGGTTTCTCTTGTTTGGTTCGGACAGAGGCTAGGTGGGTCCAACCAGTGATGAAGGTGGTGGTGGGTGATGTGGCAGAGGGTGGAGGTCAGGTCAGAGGTGGTGGTAGTGGAGGTAGTGGCGGCTAATGGTGGTGGAAGGAGGAGATGATAAACTAGGCTAGGCTAGTGCAATAGGTGATGGTTTTTGGTGGATTTTGTGGTGGTCCTTGCCATGGATGGTCTCGACCTGAAATGGAGAGGTAGTAGGATGGGTGATGGTCAGAGGAAAGGGGTGGTGGAGGTCAGGTCAGATCTGGTTGAGGAGGAGCCAAGCTATGAAGGTGAGAACAAGTACAAAATTCAAATAGAAAAGTAGAAAAACAAAGGAAGAAGAAGATGAAATGGAAGCCATTACCTTCAATACTTCTAGCCGTGAGTTTGATGATGGAAAGTGAGAAGTTTCTCACGCGAATAGGAAGGAAAATACATGGCTATTCAATAGAAAAAGGAAAAAAAGGTCAAACAGTAACTGAGGAAACGGTAAAAGAAACGACTTAGGAGGTGAAACGACTTTACGTTTCAAAGCTTTGAAAACCTTTCAAATTTCCTTAATTTTGTTTATATAATTTTATATTTCTGGAAATAATAATAATACCAGATAAAATTTCGAAAATTTATCAAAATATAAAAATATATATAATATTGATTAATTATATAAAGTTAAATTAAGGAAAATAGCTAAAATAGTAAACTAGTCTAGAAAATTTGAAATTACATGAAATAAATTTTAGAAAATTCATATGAGCTTGTAATATATTTTTAAACATAAATAATAATATAAAATAAAAGTACATTCACAACATAAAAAAATTAAATTAAATTTAAATATAATTTTAATGAAGAAAATAGCAGAAAATAAGAAAACAGCCTTCTTAAAAAAGAAGAAATCAACACAGTAAACTTTGGAAAAATTATAACATCACTTTAAAAAAATATTAAAAAACAAAATATACTTAAAATAACCCATTAACACATAAGAAAAAAAAATTAAATTAAATTTAAAGAAAATAGAAAAAGATTTAAAGAAATTTCTTAAAAATCCAAAACAGTGTCCAGAAATTACAAATAAATCACCATTGACTTTGAAAAATTGTTTACTTCATTTTAAAATTATTATAATACAAAAATATACATACAATAACATATTAAAATAAAATATGACAAAGAAAATAAGATTTATATAATTTAAAATAGACAAAATTGTTAAATAAATCAAATTACACCCAAAATTGAAATGTACATAACTTTTACAGTTTAACTCTGTTTTCAACGAAATGAAAAGCAATGTTCAAGTTATTACATCTATTTTCATAATAAAATATAAAATTTAAGATTTTAAATAATTTAAATGTGAAGTTTAAAAGTCACAGTTTGAACAGCTTGACCAGAAATCCACTTTATAGTAAAATATTCAAATTATACTGGTTTGAACTATAAATCATTTAATAATCGTCATTTATATTTAAAAATGAAATGTTTGAAATAAAACAAATTTAAAATAATTTAAAAATAAAAGAAAGTCCAATTTAGATAATATAGAAAAACCCTTGGTTGTTACATATACAATCCAATTTAGTTTTAATAAACCATTTCCAATTTTATAACTTTGTTTTGATGATATAATAATAACCAAACATACCGATATACTATAATAATTTCAGAAAATTATTTCTTTTATATCCAAAAATAAAATTTGGGTAATGTTATTTCATTTACCTGCTTCAAAACAGTACCATGTCAAATTGCTCTATCCAAGTGTTTAGAAACCCCTATCGATACGATTGTATGGACTGTGTCAAATAGAGTTCATAAGCCGCTCAATAAATAAACCAACACAATATAAAAAAAATTATATTCGCTAACAAATATGCGATTGTATCTATTAATACACTTAAACTCATTCTAGGGTGCTACTGACCCTATTTCTAATGAGTAATCCCCACCAAAACCAAGGTTCTCGCTTAATCTTCAGCTTTGATACCAACCATAACGAACCGAATTTCCGACCCTCGAAAATCAACATCAATACGTTCATTGTATAGCATGTCGAGAAATCAAGTGACGGAAATACCAGATCATTAGGAATGAAGAAGAAACAGATAGAAGAAAACAGGAACACAACACAGAACCTCACAATCGCAGCGGAACAAAATATAATATATATATATAATAACATATTTTTGTACAAAAGAATCTGTAGCTGTTTTATACTTACAATCATCTGAGTACAACAATCAATACATCAATCTGGACTGTTATAATAACTTGTCCTCATATAGCGGAAATATAAATCAATTATGGAAATAGGCCTCTGTCATTCACCTCGTCTCCTGAGCTCCATAGCATCCTATCCTGAATTTGTAATACTCAGTGTGGCCCGAGCATTATAATAAAATAACACCCAAGTCAGTCTGGAAAACTAGTGTGAGAAAACACACTCAATTTGAATTATTAACTTTTATCAAAAACACACTCATTTTGAATTATTAACTTTTATCAATATCCATTGTAAACAAAGGTATCTCGTAAGACCACGTCACACATAAACACGACGAGTTTTTACCTTACGATAACCAAAACAATTTTTTATCAAAATCATCTTATATTATACGAGTGTCTATGCACGCCTAGGTGGGCCTGCGCTAATAACAATGTGCATGCATGGGTAACTTTATTAACATCATCCGATTATGGAAGCATAAGTTATAACACATTAATACAAAGAGGGCCGATAACTTTAAAAGGGAAGAGAAGCAAACTTGATTAAAAATGTATAGGGATACAAAAAATAAAGGTAAGTTTCATTGCAGGATGAAAGTATATTTGAGCGTGGTCATTATAGAGATCTACAGGATCAACTTCAAGGCGGCTATAAAAATGGATTACAATTTACAACAATCTATTACTCGTATTCAAAAGGAACATCAACTTGCATCAATTTTCTCATTAGACTGACTAAAGAAGAGGTAAAATACCATAAATAAATTTGATTTAGATCTGAGAAAGTGCAGAAATTGAATTAGATAACGTGCTCATGTGTTGTCTGTGTTCGTATGACCGACCTAATTGGATAGAGAGAATCTATATAGAACTCAACTGAAAGAATTAGACTTTTTTAGTAAACTGCAAGATAAATAACTTCATAAACAACATCAAAATATCAATAGCATCACCAACTAAATAGTAGTTTGAACAACTTCAAAAATTGTATGTCCAAGTCACACAACAAAACATCACGAAACCGACTACAAAACTGCATATGAATAACAACATACACAAAAATAGCAGACTTCAAACACAGTATATGAATAACAACAACAAGTGGCCTTTTTTAAATGACACTATAACATTGAATGCCATATTCATTTTTTTAATATACATAATGTTATAGAAAGTACCATTTAAAGATGAAATCACACTATATGGTATCGTTAAAACAGAAGAGGCCATATTCAATGTTTTTATTCACATCATGCGATTAAAAATTGCATAAAATACAAAGTGTGCACGGTAATAAAACTTAATGTTGTTTAAAACTAAATGCTGACATTCTAAAAAAGCACTATAAAAATAGTGCAGCATTAACTTTAAAACATGAATTTAGTATTTAGCCCCTGAAATGCTTGAGCAACTTCAGCCACTTAAATAACTTTTTCGCTCAAAATTCTACCATCATTGTTATTGTTGAGAGTTTCAGCTAATTTAGCTAGACACAATCGCTTTCATTTCCTTTCGCCGACCTTCATGCACTAAAATTATCAAATAGATGTTAGAAAACCTAATTAGTTTAAATTATCTAGGTTGAAAATAGTGGAAAAAGGCATTACTTTTAATGGATGTTTGTTCTGTTTTGCTTCTAATTATAGTATGTTCTGTAATTGGTTTAAGCTTGCTTCATACCACTAAATTAGATTTTGATCATCAAGCTCGGATGACAACTGCAGGTAAACTTCATTGCTACTTTCCCTTAATTTTTGTTGTTGTGTTCTGATGTTGATTTTGTTATGGTTCCATTTCTTTAGCTCCGCCTTGATTTTTTTAGCTTTGCAATGAAACTGAACATAGGTTGTCTTTGGCTGTAGGAATTTATGGATATATGGTAGTTAACAACCATGTTTAAATGCCTCTAAAATCAGAATTTCAACAGTTGACAGTGTGATAACCTTACAACCATTAAATGCCGTGTAAGTACACAATACTCCTGCAGTAAACGTATTGTTAGAACTAAATTAAAAAATTGATGGAATTACTATATAGAAGCAAAACAGAAAATGTTTTCAACCTAACTAGTGGGCAAGGCCAAGTTGATAAATTTAGTTAGATTTGTTACCTCCTCTAGAGAGAATGATTTAGTGTTCGAAACTGAAGTTTGGCAAATAAATGATGAATTTTTTGTTCATGAAGTAAACTATATTCTTCTTGTTCAACACCGTTGTTCCTTAATTTCAAGATAAATGTATTAACCAAATAATTTAATGAATCGCCCATATGCAAAGCTATTAATGGGTTTAGTGCACTCTGCATTTGATATAATGATCAATAACATAACATATACCTGAGACACACCAACTAAAGAGTTTCCATTAACTCAATCCCAGAGCAAGTGGTTTAATAGCTCCATGGTATGCATAGGAGTAAATTTTGTGGAACTTTATATTTGTGGTGCGTGAGGAAATCACTATAATAAAATATATCTATTATAAAAAATTCTAGATGAATGTTTAACTAAAATACAAAGTTAGGCTTTATCCATTATCTTGATGCCTTGTTTCAACAGAGGTTGAACTATTTTCCATTTTGCTTAATCAAACCAGTACCTGATATGATATCTTTTATCCAATTTCTGTAAAACCCTAGTTAAACCCTCATAAAGAAAGTAAAATAAAATCTTCCAACTGACCATGGAATTAGATGAGGAATATTAATAAGGATTGGAATCAGAAAAGGTAAAAGGAACTTTTTTTTGTCATATCATACCGCTGAGTAATGGTGAAAATGAAAATACTGGCAGAGATATAAGAATTTTTCTGATTTCTTGATTATGTATATCCTCCTCACATAGAATACTGCAATCAATTTCAGACAAATAGGAAACAAATCTAAATTTAGTTGTTATCATATCATAAGTTTATCGATTAATTTCCATCTTACCTTTATAAAATACATAGGTAGTTGATGATTTTTCTCTCTTCTGTTGATGAATCTATCTGCAACCAAAATCAATAGAAAGAAGAAAGAAGTGAGGCATGCAAATTAAATTCAGGGAATATTGTGCATGAAGATACCTATAAAATGACTAACATCATGCATTCACTGATTATCCAAAATTTATTTCAGTAACCATATGAGATTCAAATGAAATCGTACATAACTTACTTCAGTGGCCATATGAAATTTATTTATAAATTTTCATAGCACTAATTACTACATACACACATTATGTCATTTATGTTTTTATGCGTTGCTTCAAATAAGTAAAACATAAAAACATTACGAATCAACTATTTGGGAGTAAAATAATAATAATGATATAAAGGTATTCAATGCAGTAAAAATTTAGAACACTTATGACTGCATTTACTTGCATTTCTAGCGTACATAACTACACTTCATTAGTTTCTGCCTCTTCAAACAATTTTAGTAATTAACGTGTCACTCCAATCCCTAATTACTAAACTGCTACATCTTGAAATTCTCAATCATTTTAATACCAACTTCTCAAATTTTGAGTAGGCCATCTCACACATACATAGAAATTCAGAAACTACATTGTATCAGCAACAAATGCAAAGTGCAGGTAGAGTACATGTCTCCATCAAAGCTTCGGTCTACAATAAAACCTATCAACTTCGTAGATAATATTCATAAAAATCATAACCAAATTAATGTCATTGAATAATGGCCATATAAAACAAAATCAATGTCATTTAATAAATATTTTAGTTAGTGCTCAAGTTAAATCATTGCTTATCATAGTAGTTAATCGGGAAGAAGAAAAATGAATTCTAAGTGTATAAATTGATATTGGATTAAGATTATTTATAAATCAATTTAAATATTACCAAATTAAATAGTAATAAGTGATTCACCACCAATCATCCATGTATAAATCCAAATGCTACCAAATTAGACAGATTTTGATTATGCTCAAGTAAGAACATCATGAACAAAACTATCGAAATCATTAATTAGTGTTCTCCACCCAGTGAATAGTTGGTTGGAAAATTTTATCCTCAAATAGATTGGATATCACTAACTAATTTTAATATGCTACTGTTTTTGCCCAGCAGACATTGGTTGGAAAATTTTGTCATCAAATAGATTGGATATCATAGTCAACTAAATAAATTCCATTTTGAAACATATGCAAAAAAAAAAATTGAAATATAGCCTAATAAAATCTCAAATTCTACTAACTTGTTGTTACTTTAATCCAATTTAATGCATGCAATAACACTCTGGATTCAAAGAATAATAAGCATAACTACCTGCAGTCTGTTCTCAAGTCTAAAACCATAACCTATGCTTGACTTGATACCATGAAAAGCTTGATTTTCGGTGATTTTCAAGGTAATCCACTACATGTTTTAAAAATACACACACTTCACATAACCTTCTGTATTGAAAAAAACGATGAGCTAAACAACGAATTGTATAATTTGACTTAAAAAATTACTGAAGTTAAAGTGGAGAGTAAAATGATTGAGACTTTAACTTCTCAAACAAATGTAAGCGCAATATGGTTAAACTGCTATGATTAATGGAACAGTAATTAAATTTTAATCAAAATAAACTTAGCTTTAGGAAAAAAAAAACATAATCTGCTGAATTTTATCCCACTTGCATCCTTGATCATTAGAAACACAGAAAAGAAGGGGGAAAGGGAAAAAATGATAGGATTTTATCATTTATCATGGTAATTAGTCAGGAAAATTGAGCAAGGCAATGAAGATTTTTTGCAATTTCTACTATAGAATTATTCAAGGGAATATAATAACAAATTTCATGAAAGAATATTGTAATACATCAAATGATATAATCATATAATATCAAGTGTGATGAGATCAAGGAAATGACTAATATATGAAATAAGAAGTAGAATAATATAAGAATCTTCAAATACTTTCTTGAACCATAGAAAAAAAATTAAATAAGCATTATTAAAACAAATAAAGTACATGTGCTATCTCAAATAGTATATCCTACTTCATCAATGTGCTTGAGAAATTTCAATGTTATGCATCACTGTCCTTTCATATTCTATATTAACAACCTTTTATCGCTTCTACTAATAAAACAAAAATGATGAGGCGAGCGTCGTCGAGATGAGGCGAGAGTCGTCGAGATGAGGCGAGCATCGTCGGAGGTAAGGTGAGAGTCGTTGGAGGTCACGCTGGGGTTATTATAGATGAGTCGAACATCAGTGGTTAAATTTGGGGAATGTAGGATTAGGTTTTAGGATTTTGGCGAAGGAGGTTGGATTTGATAACCGGATCGATAGCATCGTGCGTGGTTTAGTACCCATCTGTTTGCCTTCCATTCGTATCGATAGCATTCAACATTTTCGTATCGACCGGATCAATACGAAATACTCCCCTTGCGATCGATACGAGAGCGAACGGTTGAGTACAAGAAGGAGTGATGGACACGTGCAAGCATGAAGCGTGGATACGTGCGCGTCTCTTGGAAGGAAGCGTTCAACTCGGCGCACCAAGTGGAGTCAACACGCCGCATAATTCGAATCGACCGGGAGGATAGCGCCACGTCATTGTGCGCGCGTGCTTCAGATGGAGTCGAAGGTGATGGATTCGAACTGGCGGATTCGAAGGCGACAGCCAGTGAAAAACCAAACTTCGAATCGATCATATCTCCTACACCGATGATCAAAATGCAATGAAATTTTCACAGTAGTTCGCACACAAGGTAAGGAATGTTCCTGCCAAGTTTCAGCTCGATTGGATCATTTCTCGATGAATTCGAAATCACTTCGCATCGGTCACAGATCGAGTCGAAACTTGGTGGGGTCGGTCGCGTGGGCCCGCTCATGTGCCAGAAAAAGTCTTCCGAAGTTTGAGCGAGATCTGGGCCTCCTACGCCTATAAATAGCACCCTCGAGCCTACAAAAGAGGGATCTCTTGGCTATTGGACGTCCAGACTCTGCCGGATTCATTTCTATACTTCAATACAACTATTGTACTCGAAATTCTTCATTTTTACTGTTGTAATCATCTATAACCAGCAAGGATAATCAATAAAAGGATAAAACTTTGGAGCGGACGTAGGCCGGAGATAGTCGAACCACTATAAATCTTGTGTCTTTGTTCATTATTTCTGAATTGCAGCTTGTTATTTGTTGAGATCTGATATTTGTGCTTGAATATCATTGGTTTGTGTTCATACACTGGTGCTTTCATGGTATTTGGGGTTTGTGACCAATTTTGGCGCAAACGCTTTGGTGCTTTCACTGAGAAGGACTAGCACCCGCCACATCGGATTTGAAGTTCAGATTTGAAGAGTTTGAGGAGTTTTGATTTGAAGACAATGACTAGGCAAAATAGTAGAGGGCAAAGGGCTGAGAGAAGTCAACAGGAAGGAAGTCAACAAGCATCCTCCAAAGCTGGGGAAGGACAGGCTTCGATCTACATAACCCGGGATGAAATGGGAGCTATGGCAAATTCTTTGCAAGAGAGATTGTTGAGGAGCCAACAGGAAATGATGCAGACTTTCTTTGAGCAAATGAGAGCTGCAGGGATGCAGAACTTAGGAACAGCTACAACGGTTGTGGATGCAGGACAAGGAACTAGGATTGTGGAACCTAATGGAGGACAGGACACAGAGCCAGAAGGCAATCAACAAGGGCTTGGGGGCAGGCCCACGGGATCCAACACAGGAGGACCTTTGGAAGGAGTTCAACAGGCCAGGGCCAACGTTGCTGAGCCACATGAGGAATATGTGCCGGAGTTCCCTCGGGAGCATGGGGGCAACCCCCAACAGACAATACTGGATTAGTGGAGATCATTAGAAAAACAGTGCGAGGTGATTTGACCAACAGAGACTTGGAAGGAGTGAATAGGAGTCCGTTTGCTCGGGAAATAAGGATGGCTCAGAATCCACCTAAGTTCAAGCTACCTAGCATGGATGTGTATGATGGTAAGGCAAACCCAACTGATCACTTGATGAGGTACACCAGGCACATGGAGGTGCTGGGGGCTTCGCTGGAAGTAATGGCACGATGCTTTCCTTTGTACTTGACGGACTTAGCTGCAATGTGGTTTAGGCAGCTGGGAGAAGGATCTATCAGGACTTGGGGGGAATTGGTGGAAAAGTTTTGGGGACAGTTTCGGGTTCATGTCAAGAGACCGAAGAACGTGATGACACCGACATCGGTAAAACAGAGGATGGATGAATCGCTTAGAGCTTTTCTAACTCGATTCAGTGCGGCAGTTGCTTCGGTGGATCGGCCTAATCCATCGATGGTTTTAATGGCAGCAGTATCAGGAGTCAGGGAGGACTCGGATTTCAAGGTATCTTTGATACGAGATCCCCCATAGGATCTCGATGAATTCTTTCACGAGGCAGAGAGGTTCCTTCGGCAAGAAGATGCGAGTACGGATTTAAAGTTAAAAAAGATTAATGCAACTGAGGGTGGAGGACCATCCTACAAAGGTTCGGATAAAGACAGAGGAAAAAGGAAGTTGGACGATGATTCTGGAAATGCTAGGAAGCGATGGAAGGATCCAAAGTTTTCCGCATACACAGGATTGAACGAGACGCTGGAGCGGATATACCTGGATACTCGGAATCGCCTTCCCTACCGACGACCGGCTCGGAGAGAACCATCAGAACGGGAGAGGGCATCAGGAAGGCACTGTCTCTTCCATGATTTGGATGGACAGGACACCGATAGCTGTAGGAATTTAAAGGATATAGTCGAGGAGCATGTCAGGAAGGGACTGTTACCACACTATATCAGAACTCGGAATGCAACGGCGGAGCAGGAGCAACCGCCACCTACCTCAAGCCACGATCGTGGAAGGCCCAGGAATGATGATCGATTAATTATCCATTGATCAGGATAATATGAAATAAGTAGCGAACTACTGGCAAGCAACCGAGTCATTTACATATGTATGGGGACGGAGATAGCCCCTAGGCATGCTCTGAATGATGATAAACTGCAATGCTGCGATTTGTGAAATTTATCTTTTGCTTTTTGATTGGACACTGCTTTTCTTTTTGGATTTGGTTTTGGAGTTTGGATTGAACTCCTGGTTTTGCTTGCTTTTTGATTTGGATTTTCCTTTGTATGATTGTTTTCGGTTTTGGATGCTGGTTTGGATTTCTAATTCTCTGGTTTTGATTTGGATTTTGGGATTTGGATTTTGGATTGGATTTTTATCTGGTTTTTGATAAACGGTCGTCGGGTATGGATTATGCCTGGCAAGGGTTGAGTCACTTTGCCCGAACGTGGTAAATTGGCTCATTCAGGTCGTCGAGTATGGATTGTGCTCGGCAAGGGTCCGGAGTGATCAGGATTCGGCCTAGGACTTAGGCCCTGTATTATCAATTGTTATTTTCAGGTCGTTGAGTATGGACTATGCTCAACAAGGGTCCAGAGAGACCAAGATTCGACCTAGGACTTAGGCCCCATATTATCGATTATTGTTTCAGGTCGTTGAGTATGGACTATGCTCAATAAGGGTCCGGAGAGGTCCTGGATTCGGTTATTGGCTATTGGATAAGGATGGATTAGGACTCGGTTGTCGAGTTCGAATGGATATGGAATTGGCTAAGGCTTTGGTTATTGGATTTGGAATTGGGCATCGACTCGGAGCAGTCAAGGATGACATACACTAGCGATATGGCTATGGACTTTGGATATTGGAATCGGGACTATTCAAAACACGCCTTCTCATCACAAGGCATGTTTTGGGGGGCAAAGTGTTATCCCACTTTTTGGCCAAAACTGGAATATCAAAAAATTGGCAACGAATGATGGATATCGGGATTAGAGATCGATTGGAAACAAGGCCACGATCGATGACGTCAAAATTTGGTTGAGCTCCAATCGGGATGAAATCGATTGGAGATGATGATAAGGATTAGGAGAGGCTACATTTCAAGTTTCAGGTCAATCGGAGTTCGGATGGAGGAGATATGATCGATACAAGGTAGGAAGGGCATAATGTTCGAATCCATCAAGGGGTCAAGGTGATGCTCATTTCGAATCCATCAAATTCGAACCCATCAGGTTTTGTTCAGTTCGACTCCATCAGGTTCGCATCGATCGAAGGCATGGCACAAGAATGGTTCGAATCGATACACTTCGTATCGATCAGGAAGTGAGGACTTCGTATCGATACCGTTCATATCGATCGGCATGGACAAGGCTCGGTTAGTTCGTATCGGTCGGAAGAGAAGGTTAGGTGGACTTCGACTCGATGGCAACACACTCAGATTGGTAGGCAAGCGTGCAGAGGATAGGAAGAGATGGCATGCTTCGAATCGATACTCTCGTACCGATAGCAGATGGACTTTGGCATTTTCGTATCCATGGGCGGCTGTCCAGGCTTGTATCCATCAGGTAAAATCTCGCTTGCACCCATCAGGTAAGGCTTTGTTCGTATCCATCATCGTGCATGGTTTCGTACCCATCTGTTTGCCTTCCATTCGTATCGATAGCATACAACATTTTCGTATCGACCGGATCGATACGAAATACTCCCCTTGCGATCGATACGAGAGCGAACGGTTGAGTACAAGAAGGAGTGATGGACACATGCAAGCATGAAGCGTGGATACGTGCACGTCTCTAGGAAGGAAGCGTTCAACTCGGCGCACCAAGTGGAGTCAACACGCCGCATAATTCGAATCGACCCAATAGGATAGCGCCACGTCATTGCACACGAGTGCTTCAGATGGAGTCGAAGGTGATGGATTCGAACTGGCGGATTCGTAGACGATAGCCAGTGAAAAACCGAAATTCGAATCGATCATATCTCCTACACCGATGATCAAAATGCAATGAAATTTTCACAGCAGCTCGCACACAAGGTAAGGAATGTTCCTGCCAAGTTTCAGCTCGATTGGATCATTTCTTGATGGATACGAAATCACTTCGTATCGGTCAAAGATCGAGTCGAAACTTGGTGGGGTCGGTCCTGTGGGCCCACTCACGTGCCAAAAAAGTCTTCCGAAGTTTGAGGGAGATCTGAGCCTCCTACGCCTATAAATAGCACCCTGGAGCCTACAGAAAAAGGTTCTCTTGGCTATTGGACATCCAGACTCTGCCGTATTCATTTCTATACTTCAATACAACTATTGTACTCGAAATTCTTCATTATTACTGCTATAATCATCTGTAACCAGCAAGGATAATCAGTAAAAGGATAAAACTTTGGAGTGGACGTAGGCCAGAGATAGCCGAACCACTATAAATCTTGTGTCTTTGTTCATTATTTCTGAATTGCTGCTTGTTGTTTATTGAGATCTGATATTTGTGCTTGAATATCATTGGTTTGTGTTCATACACTGGTGCTTTCACGGTATTTGGGGTTTGTGACCAATTTTGGCGCAAACATCTAGTGTGGCATCGACTAATGGGTACCAAACCGCTAAGTGTGAATGTGTGGTATGGGAAACACGTTAACACTTTTCGGGTTCCTATCCGTGAGTTTGTGACACATTCACGATGTTTACCTAACAAAACTGCTTTGAGAGGTGTTACTGACCTTGTCATGAGGACGAACTGCTTTAGGAGATGTTAGCGACCTTGTTAGAACTGACAAAATGGCTTGGAGAGGTGTTAGCGACCTTGTCATGAGGACGAACTGCTTTGGGAGGTGTTAGCAAGCTTGTTAGAGCTGACAAAATGGCTTGGAGAGGTGTTAGCGACCTTGTCATGAGGACGAACTGCTTTGGGAGGTGTTAGTGACCTTGTCTGAGGCTTCGGCCGTCTGAGTTTTGCACGTGCAGCATTGCTTCGGCATTACAAGATTTGGCCAATCCGGATTTTCAAAGTTTTCTATTTTATTGTGATTTCTCCTTTTGAGGACATATGGTTCATGGAAACTATGTAGACATTTTGGGATGTCGCCGATAATATGAGGCACTTGTGTTTGATTTGAGTATTGAGTTTGAGTTACCTCCTTCGACGTATTTGTTCACTTAAGTAGCGTTTCTTACTTAAGTGTTGAGCTTATGAGTTTATTGATTCATTCGTCTCTTTTGAGAAGTAGTATCTTCATGTCTATTCTGCTTCATATTACCATTATTGACCAATTTGTGTAGCTAGACTGACCCGTGCATTCATACTCGGGTCAGACCGAGTTGTTTGAGGTATCATCTATTGGTCTTAGCTTGAAGTTGATGCTGGATATTAGCTCTCCTTTCTCTTGAGCAATTTATGTTCTTCTGCATACTCTGATGTGTCTGATTCAATGTATATGGTGTGGTCGAGTACCACCTTTATTGTATTCATATTGTATTGTACTAAACATGTATCAGTGTATATTTATATATATGATGTTGATTACTGTTCTGTGATGTGCGTTACATTTAGTTATTGTATTTTGTTCTGATAGATCCGTTAGCCACCTATAGTTCTGGATTAAGCATTTACTGTGTATGTCGATCCATTGAGATAGAAAAGAAAAATCATAGTGCATTTATCGACGTATTCAGTAGATGTTTAAGACAAGTTATAGATAGTCGCCCTTAACCAGCCCTATTCTCCGCTTTAGTAGACGGAATTACTCGTTAATTCTCTTTACTAAGGTAGGTCTCGGGGTGGAGCGTTACAGCATGGTATCAGAGCTGTGGTCAGAACAAAGTAGAATAAACATAGAACAGTACATATATCATGATACGTCGAAGTACAATACGAGTAAATTGTTTTCCTTTATTCGAGCTTGTTTTTGAATCGTGCTTCGATTCTTTTTCGAGTATTGGGATATGTTAGGATGGAATATGTCTAGGAATATATATTATATTCCGTAGTATTCCATAGTTGAGTTCGATGTTGCTTTTGTGAGTATTTGTTTGTTACTCACAATATTGTGATGCATTTTATTTGAGAAGGATTGACTTATTTGATAGTAAGTCCAATCCTTTGTTTTATAGGATCCTATTGTATATTTAGGTTTCCTATTTTGATTGGTTTATTATTTCTATCACTTTGGAACGTTAAATATGATTCTGAAGTTTTTGAATTTACAATTAAGTATCGAGATGTTGATGTATAACTCGATTCCAGTCAAGGTGATTTTGTTGAAGTTTTGATGAGTCCGTATGGCTTTGATATCCAATCGGGCAATCAAGTGTTGAATTAACCTTATTCCTGGCTTTTAGCCTTCGGTTATCCTTCCACGAGGACATCCACTAAGGAATGAATTGAGTTTCTAGATTGTTCGAGTTTGATTGAGTTATCATTCAGTTTCTTTGAGTTATCCTTTTTGGATACTCAATCGGTGTTATCCTTTGTAGCATTATTTTGTTTGAAGTAATGATTTGTTTTTTGTATGCTTCTTCTCTTTCGAGGAGTATATCTTGCTTATCCTGTATCTTAATGATTTTTGGGAGTGGCTCATGACATCATAAGATTGACGACCACTCTATCTCCTTCTGTTGATTTTGAGAATCGCGTATTCTAGGAATATCTCGATGCATTCTCTTAATGTTCTTTGGTTTGAGTTTTTGAAGCTGTGTGTGTGTGTGTGTGTGTGTGAGTTTTAAAAAGAAAAATTGGAGTTTTGAGATATTTTAAAAATCAAAGAATGTTTTGAGAATATATTTATATGAGTAGTATTCTTTCATAGAAATAATTTGAGAGTGTTGGGTTATCCATCTAGTAGTTAAGAGTTCTGGTCGATATGCTTGATCAACGTTATTGATAGGAATCTCCTAAATGCTATGATGAGGCAATCAAACAAGATGATTTGTATTTTAAAGATTAAGGTTTTGGAAATAATATTTGAGATTAAATATTAAATTTATTTTTGAATGGTAATTGCAGCCATTGATTTTAGAGATGAATAATAGAGTGGCGAGGCAGTTTTGATCGTTCGATCAACTCTGCAGCCAACTGATATATTTTTTATTAGAGACTCAATGGTGAGGCAATGCCACTTATTTATTTTTAAATTATAAAGATGAGAGTATAAATGAGATTATTTTTGACCTGTGCTTTATTGGAAGTATATTTTGAGATTTTAGAATCTATATTATATACATTTGATGTTTTAAGAGAAGAGTTATAAGAGAATTCGAAGCTTGTTTTAAAACTATTTAAGTGGTTTAATAAAAAAAATAAAGAGAATTTAAACCCTTAATTTAATTTAAGTGATATTATTATGGATTTAAAAAATTCTTTGAAAATTAATTTTGAAGTAAGAGAAGAAATTTGGACTTTTAATTTTGAGTTTTAAATTACTTACTAAGTAATATAGTAAAGAGTTGGAAAATTTTCAAATGTTGAAAATTGAGATTTAAAATTTAAAAGATGTTAAGATTTATAAATTCTAAATATCTTGGATTGAAAAGTAATTTGAGCTTATATTCTTATTTCTTGAGCATATTCTATCCCTGAGCTGATAGCAACGACGTACATTTTACGCAGTCGTTCGAGTTTGGCGGCCTTGTGAGAAGCCATCTTGTGACTTATCTATCTTGTATATTGTGTATATCTTTGTTGTGAGGATGTTCTTTCCATATTATTGTATGGAAAATCTTGTTGTTAGTGATCTTTGTTGCTTAGAGTTCAGGTTTGAGTGAGTTTGATCGCGACTCCATTCGTAGAATTTTGAGAAAATCTATCTTATTTGATAGATTATTTGTTGATCTTCTTATTGAGTTTCGATTCGAAGATGGGAGGTCTTCGGAATTCTTTTAAGTTGCTTGGAAAATTCGATGGTTTGCTAATCACTATATTAGCATATGATGGGTCATTGAATTAACCAAGTGAGTTTTTCCTTATTTATTTCTACCATTCTATGTTGAAAGTATTAATGGTTTGAGTTTCGAGCTTGTCTTTTATCCTTGGTCGATTGAATTTTTGTGTTGTTTACAACTCTTTTTCTAGATAATTGTCGGGATGCAATTTTTGTAGGAGGAGTCTGTGACAACCTTGCTCTTAGCGATTACATGAGAATATTAAATTATAGCGATAGTTATAACTTAATAGTGTGAATTAGTAATAAATGAGGAATTTAAATTGTTTATTTGGAATAAACAATATATTTGAGAATAAAAATGGAAAAATAAAGTTTTGAAAACTTTATTAAGATGGTTTGAGATGATAAAATGAGAAAATGTGTTTTATTTGGAGTTAATGCAATAATTTTGGCAAATTGCTATTTACTTCTTTTAATGATTTTTTTATTAGAATTAATTAATTTTAAAATGAGATATATTTAAAATAATGATGGAATTGGGTTTAAAAATATAATTTTAGTGCTTAATTATATTTGAAATGAATTATAGAATTTTATTACAAAAAAATGTGATTTTTGTGTAATTTATAATGTTAATTACAATGAGTTTTGTAATTAAAGATGTAAATTTGCTATTTTATTTAAAATAGAGAAATATGATAATAAAATGCTTTAAATATATAAATAATTTTTTTTTGAGTGTAAAACATTTTAATCATTAAGAGTATGAAGTTTCAAAAATTTTAAAGAATAAAAACTTATATTATTGTGATTTCATTTGTTAACATACATGGTTAAGTATTTAAATAAGTGAATGAATATTATCTTAAGCTAATTTTCTTTTAAATTGGACCTTAGGCCATTAACCTAATCCTAAATTGGCCTATAATTAAGAAATGAGAAAAAGAAAACCTGTACGTATCTTTTTCTCACTTCTTCCTCTAGTCTCCAAAAGCTTGCTAATGGCTGAAGCCCTCTTTCCTCCTTCAATCTATGCTAAATCCATCAAATAAAAGGAAAAATTGGTGCTTTTAAAATGCAAATTCAAGTGCTCAACTCAGTTGTTACAGGTTTGGATGCTCTGTTCTTGGCTAAAAGCTTCAATCTTTGGCATATAAATCATACTTTAATCTTCTTGAATGCAAGGTGAGTGTAAAACTCACAAATCCTAGCTCTTTATATGATCAAAATGTTATAATCTGTGAATTACTGAAGCTGAAACAAATTTAGGCATAACTTTCTTGCTTTTAATCTGATTTTGATAATTTTAGATGTACCGGAAAGCTTAATTCATGTGCTATAACTTTCCTGTTTAGATTTTTCTATAATTTTGAGTTAGCTATGTCAAAATCTAATTTTTTTACTACCAACCCAAGAGCAAAACCAATATTTGCTCTGTCATTGAAGCTGAAACGAATTTGACCATAACTACTTCGTTTCTTAACCGATTTTGATGATTTTGGTCATTCCGAAAAGCATAGAAACTAAGCTACAACTTTTGTTTTATTTATTTTGCCTGATTTTGAAGTTATCTATGCTAAAATTGCAATTGTTTTTGCCGTCCTGCAAATGCATAAGTTAAGGTTGAGTTTGATGTTTTTTTAGTAATTTGATCATTACTTTCTTATTTCAAATGGGAATTTAGAAATTTTAGATGTTCTGTAATCCTGGAGAAATATGCCACAGCTTTTTGCTTTCAGTTTTGAATGATTTTGAGGTCTACATAGTGAATAACTGACTTTTTTATCGCTGGCCTGTGTTGATAGCCAGTGCACATAATTTTTTTTAAGGTAGTATTTCGATCATAACTTTCACGTTACTGATCGTAATCATGAAATTCAAGATGTTCTAGAATCCTTGTGAAATATTCCATAACTTTTTTGTTTTCAATTTTGAATGATTTTGAAGTCTGCATAGTGAAAATTTAACTTTTTCATCGCTGGCCTGTGCTGATAGCCAGTGCACATAAATTTTTCTAGGTAGTATTTCGATCATAACTTTCACGTTACTGATCGGAATCTTGAAAGTCAATATGTTCTGGAATCCTTAGGAAATAGTACAAATTTTAAGTTTTAAATTTTGTATGATTTCGTTGTTTACATGGTGGAAAATTGATGTTTTTACTGTTGCCCTGTCATTGACAGCCACAATATTTATATATTTGTCCGATTTCAACAATTTCATATGCATTCTTTTGCAAAAAAAAATTATGAAATTTGATGCTAATATTTGATCATTTTGTCCAGCAATGGAGTAATCAAATTCAGATGAGATTTGAATTTAAATTAATTTGAAATCAATTTAAATTTGAATATCGGTTTAAGCCGATTAAATTGCAAATTGATGTTTTCTTGAATTTTAAAAATCCGAATAAATTTCAGAAAATCTTCTAACATCATGGTTGGAGTATTTAATGTTTTCATACATTTTTAGAGGTTTTAAATAATTATTCTTTATATTTAAGGCTTTTAAAAATTATTAAAATCCTTTTTAATGATGTGTTTTCTCTCAAAATCTTTTAGATAAATTTCTAAAATTTGTTTTATAACCCCGTTTTCTCAAGTAAAATCTTCTATAATTAATTTTATTTATTTTAATTGCTTTTATACTATTCAAACGTATGAGAAAGAGAATTAAACGATTTAGTAAAACACATGGTATGGGACATGTGCGTTTACTATTTCGGTTAATTTCGGACTTGTACGATCGAAACTATTTGAGAATATTAATTCTGAGATGTTTTTCCATTTTATGGCGTATTTTGAATTTTATAATTTCTATTTATTGGAATTATCTAAGATGACCAATATTTGGCAAATATTATGGTTTGAGATCTCTTATATAGGAGTATGGTCGATGAGATCCATCACGATGTTTTATTTACTTGCCAATGGTATATGGCAAGTCTTGAGTTTATGATTTCATATTTTGAGATTTATGGTTTATGAGGAACCATCATGATGTTTTCACTTGTCGACGAAATGAGAAAAGTTACGATGCCATTTAATACTTGTCAATGAGATGAGAAAAGTATGGTGTCTCTTTATCACTCGCCAATGAGACTAGGCGAGATATAATTTTCTGAGTTTTATGATGTTTCTAGTGTGGCATCGACTAACGGTAGTAAAACACTAAGTGCGAATATGTGGTATGAGACACATGTTAACCCTTTTCGGGTTCCTATCCGTGAGTTTGTGACACATTCACGATGTTTACCTAACAGAACTGCTTTGAGAGGTGTTAGCGACCTTGTCATGAGGATGAACTGCTTTAGGAGATGTTAGCGACCTTGTTAGAGCTGACAAAATGGCTTGGAGAGGTGCTAGCGACCTTGTCATGAGGACAAACTGCTTTGGGAGGTGTTAGCGACCTTGTTAGAGCTGACAAAATGGCTTGGAGAGGTGTTAGCGACCTTGTCATGAGGACGAACTGCTTTGGGAGGTGTTAGCGACCTTGTTTGAGGCTTCAGCCGTTTGAGTTTTGCACGTGCAACATTGCTTTGGCATTACAATCAGGGATTTGGCCAATCCGGATTTTCGAAGTTTTCTGTTTTATTGTGATTTCACCTTTTTAAGATGTATTATTACATCGATAGCCTAGTGCTATATAAGATGTTATATATGGCGAATTCAATTATGATATCTTGAACACTTATCGAGTTCCTTGAGTTATGACTTTGGACAATTTCAGGATTTTATAGGATATTCTGGGTTTTGCCATTTTGGCGAGTTGAGATTGAGATTTATGTACATTTATACCGATGAGATGAGGTATAACTAAATTTGGAGAATCATCTATAATTGAGTTTTGGATCATCCTATTTGAGAATGTCTTATGTTTTCCATTTTGGCGAGAGTTTGTATTGATGTTTCTCCTTTTGAGGACATATGGTTCATGGAAACTGTGTAGACATTTTGGGATGTCGCCGATAATATGAGGCACTTGTGTTTGATTTGAGTATTGAGTTTGAGTTACCTCCTTCGAGGTATTTGTTCACTTAAGTAGCGTTTCTTACTTAAGTGTTGAGCTTATGAGTTTATTGATTCATTCGTCTCTTTCGAGAAGAAGTATCTTCATGTCTATTCTGCTTCATATTACCATTATTGACCAATTTGTGTAGCTAGACTGACCCGTGCATTCATACTCGGGTCAGACCGAGTTGTTTGAGGTATCATCTATTGGTCTTAGCTTGAAGTTGATGCTGGATATCAGCTCTCCTTTCTCTTGAGCAATTTATGTTCTTCTGCATACTCTGATGTGTCTGATTCAATGTATATGGTGTGGTCGAGTACCACCTTTATTGTATTCATATTGTATTGTACTAAACATGTATCAGTGTATATGTATATATATGATGTTGGTTACTGTTCTATGATGTGCGTTACATTTAGTTATTGTATTTTGTTCTGATAGATCCGTTAGTCATCTATAGTTTTGGATTAAGCATTTACTGTGTATGTCGATCCATTGAGATAGAAAAGAAAAATCATAGTGTATTTATCGACGTATTCAGTAGATGTTTAAGACAAAGTTATAGATGGTCGCCCTTAACCAGCCTTATTCTCTGCTTTAGTAGACGGAATTACTCGTTAATTCTCTTTACTAAGGTGGGTCTCGAGGTGGGGCGTTACAATGGATATACCCAAAAATCCCGAAATAGAAGTCATCAAAGTCGATAATAAATGATAACAACAAATCGGATAATCATAAATCGATTAAAATTGGAATCTCAAGCAAAATAGGCAAATAGGGCTGAGGCAAGCAGGTCAGTCGACTGGACCAGGTGGTCAGTAGACTGACACAAAGCCTGGAAACTTTCGGGTTTCCAGGTCAGTCGATTGGACCAGAAGGCCAGTCGACTGATACGGGGACAGAAAGTTTGCTGCCCCTGGTTCAGTCGACTGACCTCCTGGTTCAGTCGACTGGTTCAGCAACAGTTTCAGCCTAGCCCCCTTGTGGGGCAAAACCCATAACACGCGATGAAAGTGAACGAGCGAGCAACGACGACTTGGGATTTACGTGAAGCGACAACCCAGCCTTGTATGGCACTTCGAAACACCCCACTAACATGTTCAAATATCAAAGATTGGATTTTTAAAGATTTGACCTCAAAACATCAAAAATTGGAATATTCGCCAATTTAATCCAAATCAAAAGCGAATGAACATAAATAGGTATTAGGAATTCGTACCTAACCACAAAGATAGATATAGACATACATGTGAGTTCAAAAACTAACCTTTAAACCTAAAAACACAAGAGAGAAGCTATAGAGCAAGGCAAGAACAATCACTCTTCAATTTTAACCCAAGAAGCTTTAATCTAGGCTCAAAAGAAAATATTTCCTAAGTTAGGGTTTAGGAATTTATGAAAATGGAAGAGGGATTGAGATGAAGAAGATGCTTACCTGAGCTTCTTTTTGAATTTGGAGCTAGAACTTGAATTTGCAAAGAAGCTAGGACTTGGGAATTCTAATTTCCTTTCTCTTCCCCCAATTTTCTAAAGCTTGAAGTGTTAGGGAATATTATGAAGGAATGAAGAGGAGTGAAGTGGAGTTGGGTTGATAAGTTGGGGTTAATGGGCTAAAACCCAAACCCAAAGCCCTAAATGAAAATGTTGAAATTCTAGCCAACTCCAAAGATATCGATTTTTATACTCAAAAAGGTTGCAAACGCCATTTTGGACTCAATGGAAGTGGTCTCGAATTCTAATTCGACTGTTTGCAAAAAGTAGCTTTTCGAACTTAAATCCGACTAACGATGCCATATTTAAATATACAATCGTAAAATATGCGGGTTGTTACAGACTCCCCTCCTTAAAGAAATTGTGTCCTCGCAATTCTTAAGAAGAAAACAAAGAGTAACAAACACAAAACCATATCAACGCAAAAGAAAATTTGAAGTAAAAAGTTCACCCTAAAGGACATGAGAGAGTAAGTTGCTCATAAGTCAAATTAGGTGAAACTTCAATTTCTTCAATAACACTGGGCTCAAGAATAGAATCGAAATCCATAAGGCATTTCTGTAGTTGAGAGACCTGGAAAAAAATCATGAATAGCAGAAAATCGAGCCGGTGAAACGATGAAATTCAATAATGGTATGCCCCAATAATTCGGAAAAATGATGTAGTATAATAACAGTACGTACCCGAAACTCAAATAAATTGGACAACGACGTAGTATGATAACGATACGCCCGTTGAACATGTCAAAAAGATCATTCCATTCTGACATCATCAAAGAAACAACCATTCATTGTTTACAACTAAGGGCGTCGGCATAATGATTTCCCTTTCCAAAGTATAGAGAATATCAATATCATAAAATGCAAGGAACTCGAGCCAACGATGTTGACACAAATTAAGTTCCTTATGAGAAAATAGGTACTCCAAAGATTTATGATCGGTGTAGAGAACAAATTTCTCTCCCAAAAATAACGATGCCAAATTTCTAAACGCGAAAACAATAGCCGCCAATACTAGATCACGAGTGGCATACCTAGTCTCGATAGGCTTTAATTATATAGAAACATAAATGATAGAACATTCTCTTTCGCAAGAGAACGGCACCCAAACCAACACAACTAGCATCGGTGCAAACAATAAAGTCTTGGTTCCCTTCGGGAATCACAAGAATAGAAGTATCGGAAAAAGAGTTCTTTTAATTGATCCTCTTTCCCGAAAACCTAAAACTTTCAAAATCACAATTAACTTTATGTAGTCGTCTTTCTAGAAAAATTTACTTATTCCAATTCAATTTACTGTGTCAGATTTGTCTCATCAAAGCATTTAGGAGATTCCTATCGATAAAGCTGATCAGGCGCATCGACCAGAATGCACTCAGTGGGCAAAACAACACAAAATCATCTTCTATATGATAAAAATATCTCTTAAAATTTTTATGAATACTCTTTTCTCTTTTTAGGAACAAAATCCAATTATACTTAGAAATAAATCTTATGAAAAAGATTTGCAAATTTTAAACTGTTGTTTTCATCTATAATTAATAAATTCAAAAACGGACTCATCGAGATATTCGTCGAATTGTCGATTATTAAGATGGATGAAATAAGCTAGGCAACTCGAATGACATCACGTGTCATTCATAAGAATCATAATGAGTGCGGAATGCGGTTAGTGGAACGCTATCGTCCGCAACTCATAGCTAACGAAAACTGGTGGTAAAGTCAAACTGAAAAGACCTTAGCACCACTCAAAAAGTTTGCTTAGGTGTTTACCCTAAGACAAGCTAAAAGATACCGAAAAATTTCACAAACTACTTAAATGAGAGAAATAACATTTTCTTCAATAAGTGGGTCTAGAAAATAAAATGATTCCACCAAATTGGAATCAAAATCATTTTAGAAAAATAGAAATCTGCTTAACAGATTGAAAATGTCGAAGATGGATAGTCCACTCGGGACATAGGACATGGCTTCATAATGATTAAGACAATCCATTCACAAAATCAATTCTGAAGCCTAAGTAACGCATAACATGCAAATCGGCCTGCAAAGAATTATCACATAAAATAATTTCGACATCTTTTCAAAATAAACTGAGCGTTGCGAATCCACTATCCGGATAGCAATTCTTAGCGAAGTCATCAAGCCCAAAATATTTAAAGAGAAAAAATCAACAAGTTCTTTCGATATAAAAATAATGAGATCAACCCATGTCAACAAGAACTCGAATAGGATAATCGCAAAACAAATGTCATCAAGGACCGAATGAGAAATACCTTGACCAAAAGAAGTGTCACTAGGAGCTTGCACAAATTCAGCTGTCCCTCTCTCCTATTTTGAAGTATGGGACATGTAGATATAAGATGACCCGAACTTTTGCAATAACGATAAAAGAGAGTTTTCAGACACTCCCTTGCATAGTGGTCCGTGGAACCATAATTGTAGCATTGTCCACGACTAGAGGTAGGAGTCTTTGCTACCGGAGTTTGTTGCTTCCCTTTCTTGTTGGGATTGGGGCCTTTGAATTTAATAGGCATCTTCATGTTATTGTTTAAGTTCTGTTTGGCACTCACAACTTCAACATCGTTGTATTTATCGGCCTCTTCAAGTCGATGAGCGATATCAATAAGCTGATCCAAAGAAACTTCTAGTTTCAGAAGTAAAGGCTTTTTAAGGTTCTTATTCAACCCATAGACAAACCTTTGATTTTTCTTCAATGGGGTATTAATATACTCGACCCTATACTTAGAGAGAGATTCGAAAGATGCGACGTAATCCGTCATAGAAGATTCACCTTAAACAAGGTCAATAAAACGCCGGGCCAAAGTTACCTTTTCAGCATCCGGCACAAACTTCAACTCGAACCTTTCTCGTAATTGCTCCCAAGTAAGATCAGCTTCGATAAACTCCGAAGTCAAGAGCTCGTACCAATCTAACGCTCTTTCTTGGAGCATGCTAGAAGCCACTTGGACTCGATGTAAATCAACAAGATTCATGCGAGAAAAGATGTAATCACACGATTTAAGCCAAGCTTGGATCTCAATAACACTTTCGGATCCCTTGAATGGCCTTCCATCCAAATCGGTATAGTCTCTGCATAAGCGTGAAAATCCGGATCGAGGATGAGTAGGATCTAGAATGGGTCCCACAGCTTGAGCATTCTTTACAAGATCTAGAAGCTGCTGGGCAGACATGAATACTCCATCTTGAGGTGTAGCACTGGATTGACTGGCACTGGATCGGTTCGATCAAACCATTTCTCTTCTTTAAGAAAGAAAGAAAGAAGAAGAAAAAGGTTAATCTCAGAATGAATATCAAACAATAATGATTGATAAACAAGGCATCACAAAGAAAATTGAATAGAACGGGTCCAATGACTCGAATAAAATCCTAAGGCATGACTCCTAAGAAGGACTTAGGACAACGATCCTTGCTAGATTATTCTACATTGTTCCGAAGTTTGGCTCTGATACCAAGCTTTGACGCCCCACCTCTATACTCACGCTAGCCAAGGACATTACAGAGTAATGCCGTCAACTAGCATGAAGAATAAGGCTGTTGAGGAGCGACCATCCGTGTAAATGCTTTGTGTGAGCACCGATATGTCAGATAGTATAACGTGCATTTCATTTCAAGAGGAAATCCGACATATCGATACAAACTCAATGCTACCACACAGTGGCTATGTGGTCTTCGGAAACAAATGTAGAAATAAACATAACATAAATCAGTCACAGATATTCATATCACAAAGGCGGAAATAGATATGAATATAATACATAGAAGTGTACATCAGAGTGGTGGTAATACAAGATCCACAAAATCACAAAAATGAATAGACACAAGTGCTAGACAAAAGAATAACTATACATCAGGGAGTCTCTATATCAATTGTATAAAACAAAATCTACTTATCTAAAGTAGTTAGCCCAAAATCAGGTGACAGTCCCTGATAAGAAGTCAAGTAGAAGCATCTGTGATATCTCGGCCTGACCCGAGTATTGTTTAATAAGATAATAATAAATGGATCAGTCTAGCTATAAATATCAGATAAAAATGAGATAGAATAAGATATACAACAAAAACATATGATAACAATAATGTGTGTGAAAAGTATACATTAGAAAGTCAAACAAAATCATACAATATCTCAAAAATCTCATAACATCAAAAAGAATGTCATATTCTTTACTTTATTCACCAAACCACAAATATTGACAAACATATCAATGCCAATCGCAAAATTGGTGAAACACAAATTCTAGAAATCTTCAATTAGAAATCCAGAAATCACAAAAGGGGGAGGCTTATCACAAAACGGGAGCATGAAAACTCACCAACACGTGTATCACAAATGGAGCGTTATTCCATGGTCGCTAACTATAGAGCCGATACAACGACGTAGTACAACGTTACGTCCGACGGACCTGAAACCCCAACAATCTGAAACATCGACGTAGTACAGCATTACGCCCGATGAACCGTACTTCAATAATACGGAACAACGACGTGGTACAGCGTTACGTCCGATGAACCGAACTTCAATAATATGGAAAAACGACGTAGTAAAGCGTCACGCCCGATGAGCCGAACTTCATAAAAGAACATGGGTCGCTAGCCCACAAAAATGAGTCGAAACTCCAAAGAATGCGTAGGTCGTTAGCCTATAAAAGAAATAAGACGAAACTCAATAAAACGAGGTACAATCCCCAACGTGGACAAAGAGACATCGCGTATTGCTAGCCTAAATCACAAAACGATCATCATCGATCAACAAAAAGTGTCAATTACACTAAGCCAGTAAATAAATGAGTTTAGCTTCATGTCCCATGACCATTGGCTTAACTTAAATATTTACGAATAAATTGCAGATCTCCAATCGAAAGTTGCCACAAGTGTTTCAATCGAACAAGTCCAATAATTAACGGACGAAGTAAACGCAAGCGTTTCATACCACTTGTTTTGCTAAGTCGTTTAATTAAATTTTCTCATACGAATGATGTAAAGGTTTGTGTATACTAATAGATTGGAAAACGGTTTTATAAACAAGCTTTGTATTAAGATAGTGTTGAAATAGTTTTGATGAAAGAGTTTTGATATTTACTACTAGTATAGAAAACTTTGTATTTTAAAGTGACAAGTCGCAAAAATGATTGTAGGAACAATCAATCACCAAAAATTCACATACGAAGATGTGAGTCAAATCCATAGAAATCGATGTCGAATCCATCAAAATGGATAAACCCAAAAATCCCAAAATAGAAGTCATCAAAGTTTATAATAAATGATAACAACAAATCGAATAATCACGGATCGATTAAAATTGGAATCTCATGCAAAATAGACAAATGGGACTGAGGGAAGCAGGTCAGTCGACTAGACCAGGTGGTCAGTCGACTACACAAAGCCTGGAAACTTTCGGGTTTCTTGGTCAGTCGACCGGACCAGAAGGCCAGTTGACTGATACGGGGACAGAAAGTTTTCTGCCCCCTGCTTCAGTCGACTGACCTCCTGGTTCAGTCGACTGAACCTGCTTCAGCAGCAGTTTCAACCTAGCCCCCTTGTGGGGGCAAAGCCCATAACACGCGACGGAAGTGAACGAGCGAGCAACGACGACTAGGGATTTACGCCAAGCGACAACCCAGCCTTGTATGGCTCTTCGAAACACCCCACTAACGTGTTCAAACATCAAAGATTGGATTTTTTAAAGATTTGACCTCAAAACACCAAAAATTGGAATATTCGCCAATTCAATCCAAATCAAAAGCGAATGAACATAAATAAGTATTAGGAATTCATACCTAACAACAAAGATAGATATAGACATAGATGTGGGTTCAAAAACTCACCTTTAAGACCAAAAACACAAGAGAGAAGCTATAATGCAAGGCAAGAACAATCACTCTTCAATTTTTACACAAGAAGCTTTAATCTAAGCTCAAAAGAAAATATTTCCTAAGTTAGGGTTTAGGAATTTCTGAAAATGGAAGAGGGATTGAGTTAGAGAAGATGGAGAAGATGCTTATCTAAACTTCTCTTTGAATTTGGAGCTAGAACTCGAATTTGCAAAGAAGCTAGGGCTTGGGAATTCTAATTTCCTTTCTCTTCCCCCATTTTTCTAAAGCTTGAAGTGTTAGGAAATATTATAAAGGAATGAAGAGGAGTGGAGTGGAGTTGGGTTGATAAGTTGGGGTTAATGGGCTAAACCCAAACCCCTAAATGAAAATTTTGAAATTCTATCTAACTCCAAATATATCGATGTTTATACTCAAAAAGGTCGCAAACGCCATTTTGGACTCAATGGAAGTGGTCTTGAGTCCTAATTCGACTGTTTGCAAAAAGTAGCTTTTCGAAGTTAAATCCGACTAACGATGCCATATTTAAACAAAATATTTAAATATACAATCGTAAAATATGCAGCTTGTTACATACTCTCCTCCTCAAAGAAATTGCGTCCTCGCAATTCTTAAGAAGAAAACAAAGAGTAACAACCATAAATGCATATCAACACAAAAGAAAATTTGTAGTAAGAAGTTCACCCTAAAGGACATGAGAGAGTAAGGTTCTCATAAGTCAAACTAGGTGAAACTTCAATATCTTCAATAACACCGGGCTCCAGAATAGAATCGGAAGCCATAAGGCATTTTCGTAGTTGAGAGACGTGGAAAAATGTCATGAATAGCAGAAAATTGAGCCGGTGAAACGACGAAATTCAATAACGGTATGCCTAAATAATTCGAAACAACGATGTAGTATACTAACAGTACGTCCAATATACCATAAACTCAAATAAATTGGATAACGACGTAGTATAATAACGGTACGCCCGTTGAACCTGTCAAAAATATCATTCGTTCGGACATCATCAAAGAAACAACCATTTGTTGTTTATGACTAACGGCATAGGCATAACGATTTCCCTTTCCAAGGTATAGAGAATATCAAGATCATAAAATGCAAGGAACTCGAGCCAATGATGTTGACACAAATTAAGTTCCTTATGAGAAAATAGATACTCCAAAGATTTATGATCGGTGTAGAGAACAAATTTCTCTCCTAAAAATAGTGATGCCAAATTTCTAAACGCGAAAACAATAGCCGCGAACACTAGATCACTAGTGGCATACCTAGTCTCAATAGGCTATAATTGTATAGAAGCATAAATGATAGAACGTACTATTTCGCAAGAGAACGTCACCCAAACCAATACAACTAGCATCGGTACAAACAATAAAGTCTTGGTTCCCTTTAGGAATCACAAGAATAGAAGTATCGAAAAAAGAGTTCTTTTAATTGATCCTCTTTCTCGAAAAGATAAAACTTTTAAAATCATAATTAACTTTATGTAGTCATCTTTCTAGAAAAATTTACTTATTCCAGTTCAATTTACCGTGTCAGATTTGTCTCATCAAAGTTTTTAGGAGATTTCTATCGATAACGTTGATCAGGCGCATCGACCAAAATTCTTAAAGCACTCAATGGGAAAAACGACACAAAATCATCTTCTATATGATAAAAATATCTCTTAAAAATTTTACGAATACTCATTGCTCGTTTTAAGAACAAAATCCAATTATACTTAGAAATAAATCTTATGAAAAAGATTTGCAAATTTTAAACTGTTGTTTTCATCTATAATTAATAAATTCAAAAACAGACTCATCGAGATATTCGTCGAATTCTCGATTAATAAGATGGATGAAATAAGCTAGGCAACTCAAATGATATCATGTGCCATTCATAAGAATCATAATGAGTGCGGAATGCGGTTAGTGGAACGCTATCGTCCGCAACTCATAGCTAATGAAAATTGGTGGTAAAGTCAAACTAAAAAGACCTTAGCACCACTCAAAAGATTGCTTAGGTGTTAACCCTAAGACAAGCTCAAAGATGCCGGAAAATTTCACAAACTACTTGAATGAGAGAAAGAACATTTTCTTCAACAAGTGGGTCTAGAAAATAAAATGATGCCACCAAATTGGAATCAAAATCATTTTAGAAAAATAGAAATTTCTTAACAGATTGAAAATGTCGAAGATGGATAGTCCACTCGGGACATAGGACATGGCTTCATATTGATTAAGCCAATCCTTTCACAAAATCAATTCCAAAGCCTAAGTAACGCATAACATGAAAATCGGCCTGGAAAGAATAATCACATAAAATAATTTCGACATCTTTTCAAAATAAACTGAGCGTTGCGAATCCACTATCCGGATAGTAATTCTCAGCAAAGTCATCAAGCCTAAAATATTTAAAGAGAAGAAATCAACAAGTTCTTTCGATATAAAAATAATGAGATCAACCCATATCAACAAGAACTCGAATAGGATAATCGCAAAAACAAATGTCATCAAGGGCCGAATGAGAAGTACCTTGACCAAGAGAAGTGTCATTAGGAGCTTGCACAACATTCAGCTCTCCCTCTCTCCTACTTTGAAGTATGGGACGTGTAGATATAACATGACCCGAACTTTTGCAATAACAACAAAAGAGAGTTTTCAGACACTCCCTTGCATAGTGGTCCGTGGAACCACAATTGTAGCATTGTCCACGACTAGAGGTAGGAGTCTTTGCTACCGGAGTTTGTTGCTTCCCTTTCTTGTTGGGATTGGGGCCTTTGAATTTAATAGGCATCTTCATGTCATTGTTTAAGTTCTATTTGGCACTCACAACTTCAACATCACTTTCTTTATCGGCCTCTTCAAGTCGAAGAGCGATATCAATAAGGTGATCAAAAGAAACTTGTAGTTTTAGAAGTAAAGGCTTTTTAAGGTCTTATTCAACCCATAGACAAAACTTTGATTTTTCTTCAATGGGGTATTAATATACTCGAACCCATACATAGAGAGAGATTCGAAAGATGCGACGTAACCCATCACAGAAATGCAATGCGACGTAATACCCCTGATGTACGTTTGTAAAAATCAATGTACGTGCATTTCATAAATGCAATGTCAGACATTCATCCATACAAGTTGTTCAGAAACAGAACAAACCGAATGAACTCTCCTACTACATTCTGTCGTGAATTACCCTTAGAATTAGTAGCGAGCAGCCCTTGCGTCGAAGATCAAATGACGATACTACTATCACATATATATGACATGTGAAATTTCCCCGAGGGTTAACGACAAGCAACACTACATTCCATCTTCTAATGTATTATCAGTCGATTTTTTTCGCCTTCGAACACGTAAATCGGTTCGAAGTGGTTTTCAAATAGGAATCACCTAAATCTAATCCTGATTCCTTCGAATTAATCATCGATAAAAGATGTTAAGTTTGAGGGTGATTATCATTTCATTTGTTAATATTATTTATTAAATAAAATATCTATTTTAGAGATATAAATCTTTAAATCGTATTTTTTTCTAGTATAAACAGAATCATTAAACCTCTCTTTAACTTTGGAAGTACCAAATCAAAATCATCTCTCATAAATCACACTGCAAAACCTTATTAAGTAAAAAGGGTCGATAGTTCTACTTAATATCAAATTCCATATTCAACTTTTATTATCCGTCAAATAACGATTAAAATACCCTTTAAATTCACACGAATAGTACAAATTTCCTCCTGAAATTTAATACCAAGTATAAGCAGATTATTTCTATACAATCCAAGATGTATTAAATTTGGAAAAAATAAGGTAGTTTTGGTTTGATATTTTTAGTTTTGGGTTTTCGTACATACAAAAATGGGCATGATGCATGTATATTATGGAAAATGACCCGTTTAGAAAACGAAGTTAACATACAAAATAGAAAACAACTTTTTATTTTTATGTTTTGAGTAATAAAAGAAGCATGAGAAATAATTCATCCTTACATCATTCCTCCATCCCCTCTGTGGTCCACTTCGTCTTCCTTCCATCCTATCCATTGTGCCTTCACATTTCTCATATTTTGTAATTAATGTTAAAAACTCAAAACGCAAAACTCATTTTAAACCAGATGCCAAGTGAGCCAGGGCACTGGTTGCTCCTTAAAATCTCATTAGTTTAATCCCCTCATATCAAGATCTCGGAATAGAAAAATCCACGCTACCCATCAGCTTTTAGAGCCAAAATTAAATCACTTAATACTTAATTATTTATTTGAAAATATCAATAAAAGATTGGGAAAGAATACTTAGGTTTCAAGTCATATTTCAAAAGTTATTAAAAATTGCTGCAAAACGTGCTGCGAATAGTTCATTAAGGATTATTTGACCAAAATGACTTTTCGATTATTTAGAAATTCATTTTTATAACTCAAATCCTTTTTAAAACATTTTAAAATATTTACAGAATTATTCCATATTTTTGAAGAAATAAAGACATCCATTTTAAAGAATGTATCGCTTTGGTTCCCGAACTGCCAAGCGCGATTATTTTGAAAACATGATTTGCTCATATTTCAAAATCTGATAAATGAAATCCCACATTAGATAAATGTCTTCCTGCTTCCTGCTTCCACGCGGTCCTCCCCGTTGACCATTTTTCTTGCTTTCGTTCCCTTCGCCTCGCTCTTCTCCTTCCATGCCCGTCTCTCCTTCGCTTCCCCCTTCTTTTTCGCATCGCCCTACCCCCTCTTCTACCAGATCTGGCAGAGTATTCAACGTCCTACCCTCTGTCCCCTTATGCCTTATGCCTCAACTCCTTTCCGCCTTTGAGTTTCCACCACTCCATGTTATGAATCCGGCAGTCACTGCGAATTCTACGCCTGGTCGTGCAAGTTGCCTTGGAATTGCGCCTTCGGCCGTGTCCATTTTGCAGTTTTTATCACCCGATGCTTGCGGTAGTAAGTCAGTATCTGACGTGGCTTTGAAATGTAAATCGGGATCTAATGGATCTGATGTTGAAGTATGTGTATCCCCTGATGAATGCAAGCATGATGCTGGTGTGCCTCGCCCCCTTCCTGATGCGCTTGGAGATGATGTAGGTATCCATGACTCAACGTTTTGTGATGTGGGGAAGGTTACATCGAACGTTGTGATCGATGCTAGAGCTGATGTTAGTATGCCTGAGCGTGCTCTGGTGAGTGAATCTGCTGACAATCAATGTACTGGTCTTTGCAATCCTGGTGCTTGTGATATTGCCCCTATGAAAACTGTTCCTATAGTCAGTAAACCTAGCTCTGGTGTTTCTATTCCAGTTGCCTCTTATGGTTCCCCCTTCGTTGTGGAGCGCCCTGGTCTTTCTCCTCCATCGATGCCTATCTTCAAATCTTGGTCTTCTCTTTTCTCATCCTTGCCCCGTAATGCGGGTGACTACACCCCGATTGAATTTGATATGGTCGAGAAAGATGGAGTGATGATCCCTCCCCCTTCTGTTTTGCAAGCCGGTGTGGAATTTTGGTCTGATTATTTAGTTGGTTTCTTTCTGGAACCTAATCACCGTCTTATTAATGTGACCTCGGTTCTTCGAATGGCTTGGAAGCTTCGTGGTAATTTGCATGTGAAGCTGATCGACTCCATGTACTATCTTAAGTTTTCCTCTTCTGAGGATCGTCGAATTGTTCTTGACGCTGAGCCATCATTTTTTGATGGAAGGTCCTTCATTGTTACTTGTTGGACTCCAACAGTGGCGTGTGCACGTGAACAAGTACTTTCTATCCCTATTTGGGTATTTTTTTCGCAAATTCCCTCTGCTCTTCAACCTCTTATTGGTTTGAATTGGTTAGCCTGTAATGTTGGAAAATTGAAATGTTTTGACTCAAATACAGTGGCGCGTGAAAAGTTGATGTATGCTAAGGCTCTTATTGAGATATCCCCCTTTAAGCCTCTCCCTACCTCTATTCCTGTTCAGCTAGCTATCGGCCATGTTATGGAAGTCCGTGTTCTCTATGGTTGGGTTCCGGAAATTTGCATCTCCTGTCACTCTTTTGGCCACCTAGCTATCGCCTGCTTGCATTCTGAAGCGACTGCGGCTGCTCCGAAGATCACTTTGCCTCACCCCCTCGTAGGATTTGGGTCCCCAAGGTTTCTTCCCTATTCTCTCTGACTTCCCCTACTCCTGCTGTTCCATTAACTGACCTGTGTCTGCCTCCTTTGCCTTTAGATAGGCCTGACTCATCTACTGTTTCTGTTGTTCCTAGTGATGCTCATGATATGCCTTTAGTTGCTCATGTCCCTGCCTCGAGGCTGTTGCCTGTTGCTTGGGACGAGTCCGAGGGGTGTTGGATTGATCCCATCTCTGACATGAGATTTAACCCGGTGAATGAATCCTACTACCGTTTCATTTCTGATGATCATCTAGACCTTAGATGCCTTCGCTACAAACCATCTGGTGATTCCTTAGTCCTTGATTTGGATGGATGCTATGCGAATTCGAATTCTGCCATGCTTTCTTATTCTTCTTGGGATCGTTCGTTTATCTACTCTTCTGATGCTATGGGTTATGATCCTTGTCTTGCTCTCCTTTTCCGCCCCTTTGCTGGTCTTTATGGGTCTGTGTCTTTGGTTTCTTCTCAGGTGGCTGGGGATGATGGTGTCTCTTCCTCTTCGGAGGAGTGATTGTTTTTTGCTATTTATAGTTACGGTGACATAGCTGTCTCGTACCTGTGCTGTATTTTTTGTTTATCTTAGTAGTTAAGGTGCTTTTACCTTACTCCTGTACTTCAATTTTTGTTACTTTTGTAATAAAAAGTGGACGGTCCACTGTAAAACCGGCTAGCCTTGCTAAAAAGATAAATGAAATCCTAGTATTTTTCTTTTTTTTGGAAACTATGATTACAAGAGTTTGGAAAATTCTTATTCCAAAGAATTCCGACTCCGATTCTATCATATAAGTGGATTTAAACTATTACAGCGTCAAATCATGAACGGCCATTACACGACGCACCTATTTTAACTAAATTTTCATATCCTTTCCAAACTTTGTCAAAGCGGTTTAAATGTTTATAGAAAATTTCTAAATCATTTTAAATCATGTTAAAGAGGTTTAAAAATTTCATATGCACCATTTCATTTATCAAAGGAAAGCGATTTCCTTTGCGATATTCGACGTGTATTAAACGTGAATTATTTACACATCCAAACAAACATATTATCATATCCAAACATGGTTCATAATCATCACAACCAAGCATCGACAAACATATATATCACCTAAAATATCATAATATAAATAGAGTTTCACACCTTCATTGGATATTAAACTTATTTAAATGGACTATAGCTTCGCTGCGATCGAATCAAAGCCTATGAATCGAATCTTGGACATTTGGATAGGCTAGGCCTAAGCTTGCAAGTGGAGATGGGCTCGGCTAATGGTGATGGAGGAGGTGGCCTTGAGTTCGAAAGGAGGAGAGGGGTGGTTTGAACTTGTTTGAAGTGGATTTGATAATATATACACACACACTATTTTAATTTAATTTCTTTTTCCACTATTTTAATTCATTAGTTTCCTTAATAGAGAAGCCTTAAAATAGCTTGAGAAAGGGGAAGAAGAAAATGAAGAATGGAGTTAAAATTATGAAAGAATGGATAGGTATTTGTAGGAAAATTTTGGAAATAAATATACAAATGTTCATGGACCAAAATGCCCTTTCCCGCACCTTCCTAACCACCTCAAGGTGCAAGGCTAAGCCTCATACCTTGTGCCTCCATGTATGTGAGTCGATGTGTGTAAGAGTGAAGTTTGCTTACTTTACTGTGAAAATATCTTATATATTTATAACTTTTACTACATGTAAATTTGAATGTAAATGGTAAATATATATATATATATATATATATATATATATATATGTATATGTATATATTATTTGTTATGTGTATGCCTATGTAATTAGATGTTCATGCACGTCATATGCATGTATAAGTTATATAAAAAAATGTTGCACAACTTCTCTACATTATATCGTTACAAATTCTGATTTCGATTCCCCGTCTTATTTTCACTTATAAATTAAATTACATATAAATGTAAAAAAAATTTGAAAACAAATTTATTATCAATTTTAACTAATTAAAATGATCACATTTGAATTATAAAACCATATAAATCAATATTAAAAAATTGTTTACAAAAAGTTTTATTATATTGATAAAGTGATATCAATTTTCCTTATAATTTCAAGTTAAATACATATCTTTATAAAATTATTATAAATGATTTTTTTTCACTTCATAACTAATTAAAATGAATTATTATCGTTTAAAAACAACAATTTTCATAATTATAATAATTATTAAATCATTAAATCTCAATTTAAAGTCATAAGTCAATCATTAAATATGATGCTATTATTGATGATGTCATAAATATATTTTATTTCCCAAAATAAATTAAATAATTTTATTTCATGTTTTAATGTTTATATAAGTGTATATATTCAGCTCCATATGCACTTCTGATAATTAGTGAGCTGTTTATTGATAAAATGATTTTTGACCATTTTATCGATATTCCTTCATTGTAAAGACTTATTTAAAATAAGATTACCATCATTCTTGTTGAAAACATCATAATATTTTTTTAAAAGCTTATATTTGAATATTTAAAATTAAGTATAATTTATTAAATTGATAAATTTGTGAGTCGTTACAACTCGTTGATGTATATATTGAATTTGATGTATCGTTTGACGTATATGTCGAATCGATAAGCTGAATTATCAAAGTTTAAGTTGTTAGATTTCTTCTCTATTAGTGTTATTAGTTTGATGTATATGTTATACGACAGTAATCTGTGAGCTGAATTTGTGCATTGATATGTGAACCGAATTTGTTTTACAACTTAATTATATATTATTTTGCTTCAGCTAACATTTGATTCGGTTGTCATGCGACAACCAAAGCAATTGGTCTTCTTTGCTTGATCAATTGCTTCGGTTATCATGTGACAACCGAAGTAAATAGAAAATAAGTATTTGATGATGAATGTACATTTACCTCGGTTTTCGTGAAAGAACAGAAGCAAAAGAGGGTCATTTTCATCGATTGTCATGAAACAATCGAAGCAAAAGGCTCATCAATTACTTCGGTTGTTTAACGAACTGGAGCAAATGACACCTTGTTGCTTCAGTTGAACAACCGATACAACAGTTTTTGGTCTGTTTCTTCATCTTCATTGGCTTTGGTTTTTGAACTGAAGCAAAATGGTAAACAAATAAAGCAAATGACATGTTCTATTGTGAGAAATTTTTGTGTGTGTTTTTATATATTGGTTTTACTATGGAGCCATTCAAGGCGATGTACTTTGCATTTTCATTAAATCAACCACAATGTTTCGTTTGGAACATTTCCAACTTAAAGCTTCTTAAATGATTTGAACATGAATGTAATATTGACGTATTATACTCGATATCACTTATGAAGTTTGAATCTGAATACTCCTTCATAAGTAGTTTGTTGTTTCTATAAATAGTTCTCTAGTATTTCAAAATATTCGAGAACACACTAAATTGCTATTTTGTGATCATAACGTGGATTTGAAATTTGCTTCATGTATCAAATACATTAGCTAAATACAATATTATAAACAATACAATATGTATGATAATTCACATTGTCAATATATAAGGAATCGATCTTACATCTTCCACATTAAATATTTTAATAAGATGTCACTGGATATCTTGGGACACTCCCAACATCTTTTTATATTGATTATAAAAGATATCATTTCATAAATATAATGTTGAGGATTAAACAACTATACATTATTGGTAATCATAAGTTTGTTGTTTAGCTTTTAGAAATATTTTAATATCTTTAATAGCCCTTTCTTATGGATATACATTTCCTCAACAGTTTGACTGAAAATCAAACTATTTGATATTTCTATCAAAATACCTTATTCAATTCTGATGCTTATAGAATTACTCTTCCATATCATTTCTTGGATCATATCCAAAGAACCACAAACTCAATATCGTTCTCACTGATTTCGAGAGACTTTGGCTGTTATGTGCAAAAAGTCTATTGTAAATTATTATTTAGAACTTTTATTTCAACATATATGTACCAAAACAAGAAGTAATACCAAGCGATAATTTTGTGAGTAATTCCGATTACCTTGAGCACGTTTAATAACGAGTTTATTACGCTGATTTCAGTAATTAAAATTTATGATCTTATTCTTATTAACTTTGCTCACTATATTCCAATGCATTGGTCTTTCTCGTGAAGACACATTTATGGTCGACGGATCATATCCTTTCGGATAAAACTATCAAAATCATATTTGATAATGTACTTGGAATCCTTTTGGATTTGTGTATCATACCATATGGCAGAATCAATATTCTTAATGGTTTAATTGATAACTAAAGATTATCTATTCTTGACATTGATAAGAAACTTATAGTTTCTCTTTAATATGCAAATATACTTATTAGACTTTCTAATGCATTGTGTTCATTTACATTTCGTTAGTTCATCTCATCCAACGTAATCAGTTTCTTTTTGGATTGAATTTAAATCCATTCTACTACCAATAGTTTCTAAAAGAAATTTTTTCAATGGGAACAACAATTGTTTCTTATTGCAACAGAATGGGTATTCATAAACATTTTATAAATTTCCATGGATACACAAAAATGATTTGGTATTAGTTTATGATACTTATGTTCAAAACATAAGTTAGTCATCCAATGACAATCGTTCCCAAATTCCTTTTAGGGTGATCCATACAAAATACCTCATGTATAATCATTACGTAGTCTTTTGACTCGCACAACCTGCCAACTCCTTGGACTAGTATATTTTAGGCTTTCTCATAAACCTTTATCTTGTATGTTTGGTAAACTACTGTTTAGACAAAGTTGATTTTAACATTGTGTAATACTCTAAAGTACATGACCTTATAGAAAGAAGTTAACTCAACTTCACTCGCCATTAATCATACTTTGTTCAACAAAGTTCAGTGATTCCTTATCGATACATCATTATGTATCATAGAGAGAAGTGAATTTTAAGATAGAATCTATATTCATTTTAAGTGTGTTCGAAACTCTTTCCAATATACCCACCTATTCGCTCAAATGGAGTTATTCTTGTTTTTTATTGCACATTATTTTATTTCTTCTGTTTTATATTCTATGAACTCATAATGACACACCACATGTATATCAAGTACACATGTTCATGTTTAAGGTAATTCATCGATGAATAAAACAAAGTATATGAAACTATTTTAGAATTAATAGACTTTCGATTACATACATTTACATGTATCAATCCATAGAGTTCATCAACTATTATGGCGCTCCCAATGAATGGGCGTTTTGACCTTAATTGTCCGAGATATAATTTACTGGTACCATATGATTCACAATCATATAATCCAATAATTATTTCTCAAAGTTGTGACTTAGTCTATAATTCCAACATTAAGTGCAAATAATTTCATATACTTTTGTATTTTCCTATGCATCACTTCTATTATGAAAAAAAAATACCACTATTATAGTCTTATTTATAAGGAATATTCATAATATTTATATTAGATTAAAACTATGCCTATTTTTAGTCAACACCAAAAAATAATTATTATTTCATAAATAACATTTGGTATGTTTTACAAAAACAATTTTTGTAATTGGTGCAATTCATAACTGTATATGGAATGCTTCCACTATTTTCACCATTATTATAATAGCATTTGAAATACGAAGTGTAAAAACCACCTGTTCGATTCCTAGAAGTTGGCACTAATACATCCATAGTATTCACGTGTTGAACATCCAAATGCTGGAAAGACAAACTATTAGGGTGAAAGAAAGAAAAGATCGAAACAGAATATCACAACATGACAAGTAACATATAATATACCAATACAAAAAGGAAATTTTATGTACATACATTCATTAGAGTACTAACATATCATTGGTCTGGACAGTTATAACAACCTTTTCTTATAAAATTCTAATAGATACAACAAGAACAAAAAGTGGAAGATAGAATAATTGGATACGCCTTGGAAGATTCAGCTCATCTGCTAAAGCTCCAGAATATCCATCTAAATCTAGAAAATATGCTCAATCTGACCCGAGCATCATAAGAAAACAACGCCTGGATTAGTTTGGTAAACCAGCATAAGAAACACAATCAAATGGATTATTAATATTATAAAACCTTTCAAAATAAAGGTATCTCGTAAGACCATGACATACATAAACACTGACTAGTTTACCTTACGATAACCAAACCCTTTTTCATAGAAAATCTTGTGATATTATAATAATGTCTAGAGGGGAAAATAAGTATGTAAAATAGCTGAAATGCTTGAATCTCACATTTCAACATAGTTAGGCACAACTAAGTCCATAAAGGCAAGTATTGGAGATCGGATTTCCATCAATGACAAGGCTACTGAGGTACCGCCTAGCACAGTACACCACTCGGAAAATATATTGAGGGACTCACATTAATCCAGCCAACGCAGAACTGGCTGCCCATTTAACATGACAGCCCGGATTTCATCATTCTCCAAGCCCAAGGCTCCAAAATAAAGTGCACCAGCCATGGCCCTACTCTTCATGTGCGTAGCAAATCCATAATCGATTCTAGATCAATAAATAATTGCTTCTAATGGTAGCGAACCATATATCTCTACTACATATCCCATGTTTTAGTCATTACCAGATTATAAAGCTTGTGAGGTCATGATTACCTTTATCCTCTCTTAGCAATTCCAACTTGGAATGCTAACATTACCTTCCAAGCACCATGCAATGCTAGCATTCATCCATACAAGTTGTTCAGGATATGTACAAATCGAAGGCACTACTTATACTACATCCATTTTGAAATCACCCTCAGGATTAGTATCAAATAACCTTTGCACTTCAAATAACTTCATCTTTGATCCCATCGCTTCAAGTTGTCTTCAATTTGAACACTTGAGCTTGTTCGAAGTAGTTTTTGGATAATTCATACTTATCCGATCTCGGTCTCTTCGAACCAACATTCAATAGTTTTCAGTAAACTCAATTCCGATTCTTTTGAAAATGAACAGACAATACATATGAATAGGGATCACCCCCTAAGCATTTAAGTGGATGGATTTCTTTATCATTTGTCCTATGAGAATAGAACGAGATTTATACGCACAGTACTACATCATCGAAGATGACTACGTCATAAAACTCCTGTATTTTTCCTAGTTATTTCCAAAATTATACTTAGTCTAGATTTGATAGTCGGTTATTTAACGATTGATATTAAATATCATCATTAAATAATTACTTAATTAACTTAAATATCATTAATAAAATAATTTATTAACTTTAACATTTTATAAATAATTAATTAATTAACTTCTAAACTTTTAATAAATAAATAAGTAATTACCTTTAAACCATTTAATAAATAATTAATTAACTTTAAATCATCATTATTAAAAATATTAACTTTAAAATATTATAATTCAAATAATATTAACTTACCCATTGAAAAATAGAAAACAATTTACATTGAAATATATAAAGTTAAATCAAATTTTAAATCCATTTCCTTTCAAAATTAGGAAAAGTCTTAGCGATGACAATGGCACTTAAACAAACTACCATTACTTTTCAGTTTAACAATCCATATCATATCACCGATATTTACATAAGCAACAAATATGTAAATAGAATTTATAGTTAACAGATGATAAATAATATATCATTTGTTCCAGTCAACTGACATACCAATAAGTGTCTAAATTAATAAAATAGCATAATGGGGATTTATTGTGCTAAATAGATGCCCAAATAATCTCCATTCAATTAACTATAGCATAACGGTATTTCATTCTGCTAACGGGATGCCAGTGTTCAAGTATAATTTCTTAATGGCATAACTTGTTCTCCATGACTATTAATTTATCAATATTTTACACTTTAACAATTTTGGCAAATAATTGTACCAAGGTGTTCTATTTGATTATACGAATCCGCTATCGAATCCATGGGTAAAACGGATTAAGAACGCGTTATTCAATTTCACATTTTTGAACTTATTTAAATTAAAAATATTTTAATTACTTAAGAACATAATTCTATCCATGCCCAAATCCACCTCAAATCCAAACTAAAGCAAATCTAACTCCTTCTTCTCAACTTATACTCCTTTAATTCAAATTAATTTTCCTTCTCCCAATTGATTTTATTTCCTTGAACCCCATATTCGTTCACAAACGTGCACATGCACCAACCGCCATAACCTTTGATCGCCTCATCAACCCCACCACCAAACTCTATTTACTTCACTCATCCCATCGACCACCACAACACCCCCTCTCATGCCCTAGATCAAAAGCCAACCCTTGAAGCCCATCGAAAATTGCATGATCCAGTAACCCAAAACCATGATGTCACCTCGTTCTTCCACCTATCGCCATGCCTCCACTAACTTCAAACCACAGCCGCCACTGCCGCTTGAACCGCAAGCCACCATTGCACCTCTTGTAACACCTCGATATTTTATGGGAAATATAATTAAAAAGAAATTAAAAGTGCATTTGGTATAGTGGTAAAGGCGCATGTTGACTTCCTTAGTGACCAGGGATCAAGTCCCGTTGTCGCCCAAAATCTGGAGGTTTATTCAGCTGGTTTATTTCCAGCAAATTTCCTACATATTTTAGCGTTGTTTTTGACAAGTGGCGGCTTCCCATTTGCTTCAGTGATGTAAGGATGAGATGGCTATATTTTATTGGTTGAGTGATGTGTATGGGTGAATGGATAACCATTAAGTGTATGAAAGAACCAATCTAATGGATTATATTCACTCAAACAATCTATAATTAAACCATCTAACCTAAACCTAATCTCTTATTTAGCCGTCGCCATAATTTTACAGTAAAATTAGTGTATTATTCTTCCACTTTTTCTCTCTCTGCCAAATTAAATTATCTATATATATTCAAGCAATTTGGAGAATTTAGAAGAATCAAAGGGAGAAAGATTAAAACAAAGTTTTTTCAAATTTATGAAATAGAAAAATTAAGTAGTTCAATTTCAGTTCTTTTCTAGCACGTTAATGTGAATTAATTTCTATTATTAATTGAGAATAGATGTAAATTATTGCAACTTCTTCTTCTACTTCTGAAATCTAATTCATGTTTAGTTTAAAATGTGGGATATATAAACAGTCTATTCACGTTTTGTAGTACAAATAAGATTGAAATTTATGTGAATTAGTGTATCTTCTTCATCCACTTCTCAATTCTAATTCGGGTTGAAATTTGGAACAAACAAATTGTTATTCACGTTTCATGGTGTAAATAAGATTGGTTTGGTTAAATTGAATTATAATTGTTATTCAATTTCTAATGGTAGAACAGGTTAGTTGAATAAATTTAAATTATGTTTCTTGAATAAAATTATGGTTTTGATTGATATAATTACATAATTTTAATATGGTTTTGGAAAAAAATTGGGAAGTCTAATTGGCGTAATTATTTGTTTCATATGTGGCCTAAAAATGTAAACGTGGAATTTTTTGTAATAAATGGTATGTGGCTATTGGACAAAATTTTTGTACAGATTAAATCTCTAAAAGTAGAACGTAAATTAGGGTGGAAAAAAATGTAAATTAAATGGACCCTAAAGGCTAGTGTAAATCTGTAACAAAATGGCATAAAAATTACAAACAAATCATACGGACTGAACGGACGTGAAATTGGGATACCATTTATGTAAGAAAAAGGGAAATTGGAAATAACCAAATCGGATGTAAAAATGGTCTATAGAAGATTAATGGAAATAAACAATATGTAAACTGTAACGGTAAAACTAATTAGTCTGGACACGATTTGGTAGGCATACCTTGTAATGCTCCGGATAGGTATTTCTTGTAGTAAAGATCAAAATATAGTTTTGGCTGTACGTACTAGGAATGGGCAAGTAGGTGCATAAAGATGTTTGTTACCTTTTATAGGTGCTAGTACATAGGATAGATAGCATCCGCAATTGTAGGCTTCTTCAGGCAGATCGACGCGGACGGAACAGGACAAGTGTGCTTCGACGTAGGCTTCTTTAGGCAGATCATTGGAGGATTTTGTGTAGCTGACCCAGCTGCGGCTACTTTTTCGAAGGACTGACACTTTGGATCGGGGCAAGTCCACGTTTAGTGACCGAGGAGACAGGAGGATAGAAGACCAGTTTGGCGGAGCCTCAGCGCAACTTCGGGGTCATGCGAGGTTGTTTGAGTCGGCAACGGTCAGACGTAAGAGGCATTTAGTCAAAGTGCATGGGTGAAGAGCATGACTTTCACATTGTAGCACGTGGATAGGTAACGATAGCAGGTCCGACAAGCCGATTAACGTTTAATATTACTACATGGTTGACTTCCTTAGAGTGACCACGGACTTTGGCTTCTTAAGAATGTTATATAAGAAGGATTCACTGCATTATATTATTCACCCTCTACGATATCCAGAGAAGACCTGTTATTAAACTGTTTTGTTCTTTCTGCTTCATTTTTCTTCTTATTCACAAGACTTTTTGTCTGACCCATTCCTATTTTTCATATTTTCCCCAAGTCACATGAGGGCAGGTCTAGTTTGCAGTGATTTGCGGCTTGGAGGGTCATTGGAATAGTTGTTATATTCAGCTTTTGTTTCTTCTGTTTCATGTACTTTGTTTCTCTTTTTCATACTTTATTCTATATATGGGGATTTATATTGTGAACTTTGTTATAATTTAGTAGATACTACTTGGTACTTTTGGTTTCAGAAATAAATTTAGGATAATGCTGTTTTTAATGAAGCTGTTTTGCTATTAATTTATAATTAGTGAAAGATTTCTTCCACTGTAATATTTTAATCATTTTATGTTGTTGCCTTAGTCTCTGTACTATGTTATGGATTTTTATTTCACCCGACCACCCGTGCTTTTAGTCATTTCTGATTTTTAGGGTATCTAGAGGTGCGGGGTGTCATAGTTGGTATCAGAGCTAAGGTTTCGGTAATCCTAAAAATATTTTAAAAAATATAAAGGTTTTCAAATAATTTTAAAGGATATTCCAAATAGTACTTTTAAAAGTATGTGTATATATTTTGGAAAGAAAGAAATTTTAGAAATGGGTCCCTTATATCTCTTCCTCCCTATCTATTGAACTATTTATGGAGTACCTAATCCCATCTTTTTAATATCCATAGATAGAAATGTCTGAACCACAAGATATCCACGAAGTTCCAGGCCTTAATATGTCTGCTTGGTTCGGACGTTATTTGCAGGCTGCTACACGAGTAGAGCTACTAGCTAGGGATGCTGCTCCAATAAAAGGGGCTCCATCCCGTCCACCAGGCATTCTCGATTTTCCCAAGTTATGAAAGGACAACACCAGCTTAGGAGGCAAGGTGTTTCTTAGTACCGAGTCATATACCGAGGCAAGAGCTTGGATCTGTAGTTGTGAGTGGATATTTGGACTTATGGGATTAGAGGATTTGTCTCGGAGGCAGTTGGCTTCAAGGCACTTCCAAGGAGATTCCCTTTCTTAGTGGGAGATTGTGGAGGCCGAGGTTGATAATTTGACTTGGGAGGATTTTCATACCAGGTTCGAGAGGAAATTCTTATTGCAAGCTGAAGAGAGAGTGCAGCTAGAGAAATTTATACAGCTCAAGCAATGAGATATGACAGTTAAGGAATATGTTAATCAATTCAATGGTCTTGGTAGATTCAAACTAGACCTAAATAATACTTCTCACAAGAAGGCACTGAAGTTCGCTAAGGGTTTGAGTCAGCCGCTGTAGATTTTGGCGGTGAGCCACATTCCGATGGGAGCCACTTTTAAGGGATTGGTAGAGATGGCTTTACTTGCTGATATTAAGAAGAAAGGAGATTATGGAGCAGAAGAGTGATGGGAAGAAGCAGTGGAAAGGAAAGAGGAGAGGAGGGTCAGGTGGAAAAAGGAAAGTTCCAAGGAAGGACTGGAAGTGCAATACTTGTAAGAAACTAGGTCATCTTGCTAAGGATTGTAGAAGGACAAGAGAGTGATCGAGACTGAGGTGTTATCTTTGCGATCAAGTTGGGCACATGAAAAAGGATTGTTCATCAAAGCCCAAGGAAAGTTCACAAACACCTTCATAGCCTGCTCGACCTTATGCTTTAAAGGCAACTCCATTTTCTAGTACTCATCCGGTTGTGGACAAGGGAAAGAAAATAATCATCGAAGGTGTGCTAACTATCTCTGGATTTCCTGTTCGTACCTATTTGATTCTGGAGCTTCGTACTCTTTTATATCTAGTACTTTCATAGAGGGTCTTGGTCTTGATGCTTGCTTAGTGACCGACCTCGTAGTAGTATCAAATCTCGTAGGAGGATCAGCCTATTTGTCCATGTTATGTCGGGATATGAAATTGTTTATTTTAGGAAATGAGTTTGACTGTTGTGCCTTTGTATTGGGCTTTTTTGGGTTCAGGTGGATTCTTAGTATGGATTGGCTATCCATGTATGGTGTTGTTCTTGATTGCGATAAGAGGGTAGTGAGGTTAGGCACGTGTAGTGGATGTACCTTGGAGGTGTATTGTGATCCTAGAGGACCAGTCATGTTGAGCTACCTTTATTCTCTTGAATTATCACCCGATAGTTTGAGTTTGGTACCCATTGTTAGAGACTTTCCAGATGTGTTCGAGGTGGTTGCTGGCCTTCCACCTTGAAGAGAGATCGAGTTAAAGGTTTATCTTGTCGATAATGCCAAACCGGTTGCTTTACCGGTAAAGCATATGGCTCCTATTGCCACCGGCCATGAATTCTAGCTTTTTAAGAGGCAAAGAAAAGCCAGTTCTGCAACAACGTAAATCATATCAAGAATTTCAAAAGCCGGTAGCCTTCTCACTGAATAAAGAGCAAGGTTTGAAATCATGGGCGGACATAGTGGCGGCCGAGTCAAATGATCCACCAGAAGAAGAATGTAATCTTGAAGCTATAGCTCCAATAGTGATCAATAACAAGAAGTATGGTGTGATTAAAGAATCGGTCTGTAAAAGAACCAGAGATTGTTGGAGCAACTCTGTTCTTGTTTATGTGGTAAGTTCCAAACCATACTACTTGTTCTTTAAATCTTACATTCAACGCGTGTGGAAACCAACTGGGCCGTTTGAAGTATTTTCGAAAGAAAATGGTTTTTTCATTGTCAAATTTGAAATTCAGAAAGATGTTGAAGCAGTATTGAAAAACGGACCATATTTCTATAATGGCAAACTCATCATCATGAAAAGATGGTCTGAGTCATTAAAACTAGATAGAGATCTTTTATTAACGATGCCAGTTTGGGTAAAACTACCCAATATGAACCTTAGATTATGGGACAAAGAGGCGTTCAGTGTCATGGCCAGTTTAATTGGGAAACCCATCAAAATGGATGCTGCAACCACTTTGAAAACGAGATTTAATTTTGCTCGTCTTCTGGTAGAAGTTGCGGCAGAAGATGAACTCCCTAATGAAATTACAGTTACAATGTATAATGGAGAAAATATAACACAAAAGGTGGATACGAGTGGATCCCACCAAAATGCATTGCATGCAAGTGTTTTGGACATGTCAAAGAGCAATGTAATTTGAAAAAAACTTGGGTCCCGAAAGATAATATTCAAGAACATCAAGATAATAATCTTCAAGAAACAGGTAATACTTCTATGGCAGTCAATGATAATAATGAAATTGGTGAAATTGGTACGTCCAATAGTAATGAAAAGCGGATCATCCTAAAAGGAGTCATCTCCAATCAAGAAAAAATGCTCACTGATCAAGAAAACCAGATCACAGCAGAGGGAGTTCATCATTTAGAAAAATCAAAGAAGAACAATCCAAAAAGCAATCAAACAACAGAAAAGGAGGGAGAGGCAAATATAATGGTCTTAGACTCTGGAACCCCTCCTGTTCCAGAATCTTGTTTAATTACAGACAATCTTGGCAAAGAAGATAATGATAATATTTTACATAATGTAAATCTATCCGAGTCTATATTAATAGAGATCGATCCTCCTCCAGAGAAGGCTGCAGAGACTGAGGAGATTATCTACTCCGACTCAGCCTTGCCTCGCACATCTTCTGAATTTGATATCTCTCTGATCCGAATTCCAGAACAAGTGGACATGGGAAATAATGAAGTTGTTCTGCCTCTAACATCGGAGCAATTTGATATTGCTCAACTGCACATTCCAAAGAAAAGCAACAGAGGTAAGAATAAAGAAAAATCTGAATTTAAGCAAAAATACGTATCGAGCAATCCAGAATGGACAGAAATGTCAACCAGATTAAAGACAAAAAGCAATGAGTGTAAGAGGAAAGGTAAGGTGCCAATGTGACAGGTACAATTTAATCCATTATTTTACTATTATTATTTTTTATGAAGATATTTGCATGGAATGTTAGGGGGATGAACTCCCCAGCTAAACAGACTGATATTCTTCAGATGATTAGGTTTTATAAACCCACTATTATTGCTCTTATTGAGAATAAAATGAATAATGAGAACATGGAAAAATTTTGTATGAAACTTGACAGAAATTGGAAATATATTAACAATAATGACTGTGGTAGTAAGGGTAGAATTTTACTAGTTTGGGACTCTAATATCTGGTCTATAGATAATATTACTAAAGATCTGCAGTTTATAGATAGCAGATTTAAAAATATAGGTGGATTTATAATTCAAGTCACTTGTATATATGGTAGTAATTTTGAGAGTGAGAGAAATGGGCTTTGGTATAGACTTAAAGCTATAAATCAGGTCACTGATTTTCCTTGGATAATAATGGGGGATTTCAATACTGTTCTTCACTCTTATGAAAAATCAGGTGGTAGTCAAATTCCCCAAAGTAAACTTGATAAGATTAATAAATTTATGATTGAAACTGGTTTAATTGAGGCTTGTGTCTCTGGTAGCAAATTTACTTGGAAATCTGGGATTGCTAAAAATATTCACTGCAAACTTGATAGGGTGCTAATTAATAAAGAATTTAATACAACTTTCCCAAACTTTGAATGTAGTACCTTAGAACAGAATGCAAGTGATCATACTCCTATTTTTATAAAACTCATAAATGAGATGGATAATTTTGATAATAAAAATATGCCTTTTAGATTCAAAAATGGTTGGATGTGTGATGACAAATATGATGAGTTATTTTTAGAATGCCTTAATTTCTCTTGTGAGGGTAATAAACAGTTCCAGTTTAGTATGTTTTTGAAACACACTAAGCATAAACTAAAAGCCTGGAATAAAACTCATTTTCAGGATAAAAACATTTTAAATAATCTGAAGGATAAAGGTAAATTTCTTCAAAATCTTGTAGACAAAAATCCTAAGGATTTATATTCTGTTAAAATGTTTTTTGAGAATCAGCAAAATCTGTCTAAAGAAATGCATATCAACTCTGTCAATGCTAAGCAAAAAGCTAAAGTAGATTGGCTTACTTTGGGGGATGACTGCACCAAAATTTTTCATGCTAAGATGTCCACTAGAAGACATATGAATAATATAGGAAATATCATTGACAAATCTGGTAAGTCTACCAACTCTTATAGCTTTATTGTTGAAGAAGCTTTGAAATTTTATAATGACCTTTACTTTTCTGAAAATCAAAGCTATAACTTTCCTAAAATAATTTGCAAACATAAGCTTAACAATGTGGCTGAAGAAATTCTTCTTGCTCCTGTATTAGAAGCTAAAGTTAAAGCAATTATTTTTAATATTGGGGACAATAAAAGCCCTGGCCCAAATGGCTTTAATGCTAAATTCTATAAAAAACACTGGGACTGCTTGAAAGGTCAGGTGATTGAAGTTGTTAATGAATTTTTTGAAAAAGGTAAGCTTTTAAAAAGCATAAACCATACTTTTATTACTTTAATCCCAAAAAATAAAAATCCATCTTGCATAGGAGACTATAGACCCATATCTTGCTGTAATGTGATTTATAAGATAATTGCTAGTGTCCTCAGCAACAGGTTAAAGGTGTTTCTACCTTTTCTGATTTCAGAAAATCAGAGTGCTTTTGTTCCTGGCAGGTTGATTTATGAAAATTCTATGCTAGCTCATGAGATGGTTAGAAATTTCAATACTAAAAATGGAGAAAATATGTGCCTCAAAATAGACTTACAGAAGGCATATGATAAAGTAAATAGACAATTCATATACCACATGATGCTGAGTTTGGGTTTCCCTACTAAATTTTGTGATCTGATATATGAATGTGTTAGCACCCCTACTTTTTCTATCTTAATTCAAGGGAAACCAGTGGGTTTTTTCAACAGTAATAGGGGTATTCGTCAAGGTGACCCTTTATCACCCTATCTCTTCACTATAGTAATGGAATATTTTTCCATTCTGATAGAGATAGAAATGATAAAAGGTCAGATTTCTCCTATTAACAGAGTTCAGCCTACTATCTCTCATCTTATATATGCAGATGATCTGATGATATTTACAAAAGCAAATGAGCAAAATGGCTATGCTATATATCAAATTCTCATGAAATTGCATAAGTATGCCGGTCTGCAGATGAATGAGCTTAAAAGTAAAGCATATTTTAGCAAAGGCAGTAGGCATAAAATTGATATGTTAAACATTCTGCATGTTTCTGAGGGTGAGCTTCCTATTAAATATTTAGGCCTACCTCTTTCAGTTAATCAAATTAAAGATAGGGACTGCTCTATACTTATTGAAAAAATTCAAGATAGAATGGAGACTTGGTCTTGTAAGCTCCTTTCAATAGCTGGAAGAATGGAGCTGATTAAAACTGTTGTCTATGCCATTATTTTATATTGGCTCCAAACTTTTAATATTCCTATTGCATCAATTAAAAAATTAGAAAGCAGATGTGCTGATTTCCTGTGGAAAGGGGGGTATCATAAAATCAGCTGGGATAATGTTTGCAAACCTAAATCTGAAGGGGGGTTGGGTATAAGAAATATTAATGATTTAAGTACTACATGTCATTTAAAAATGTTTTGGAGATTCTTGAGTACTGACTCTTTAGGGTCTAAATGGATGAAAGGCAAGTATCTCAAAAAAGGCAATTTTTGGAACATTTTACCTAAAGATAACCAATCTAATGCTTGGAAACAGATTTTAAAATGTAGAAGTATTGGTAAACCTCTTTTACAAAGGATTTTTAAATCAGGTTATGACACTAATTTTTGGTTTGACCCTTGGTTTCAGCATGATTCTTTTGTCAATAGAATTGGTTGGGACAATTTAGTTATTTTTGGTGATACTAATGCTAATGTTTCTATGATTATTAAAGATAATAGTTGCCATCCCCATTTGCATCCCATTACCAATCCTCATAGTATAATTATCAGAAATATTCCTATTGACCCGGATGCAGAAAATGACTATTGGGAATGGATTGCTAGCAGTAAAGGGAAGTTTTCTTTCAATATAACTTGGGAGTATATTAGAAATAAGCAGATTGCTGTTGATTGGTATCAGTGCATATGGAGCAAAGTGAACAATCCCAAAATGGCAATTTGTTCATACTTTGCTATGAACAACAGATTGCCTACTTGGGACAAAATCAAAAAATGCGACAAAAAATCTAAATCACTTTGTTCTTTATGCAACAGTGAAGATGAAAATATTAATCATCTATTTTTTGAATGTAGATACTCCTACTATATCTGGAATCTCATTCAAACAAATCTGAATATTAAGAACAATGGGCATATGGATCTAAAACAGACAGTGCAGCATATCTATAGTAATTTCAGAGGTAGTTCGTTAGAGAAAGATTTTGCTACTATCCTTCTAACTACTGCAATTTATCACATCTGGAAAGAAAGAAACAATCGCATTCACAATAATGCTAAACTTACTAAAGAGCAAAGATGGCTTAGAATTGAATCGGATAGCAGAATTATTCTTCGCAAATCAAAGAAAAAAGTTAAAAGTCAAACCAAATACTCCCTTTTTACTGAGCGGTGGAATAGAGAAGCGGGCAACAAGCATTTGGAATGCTATCTGCAGAACTCGAGAGACAATTCTTTCAATTTGGAGCTTCAGCAGAATAATTTCGACAAAGCTGATAACTTTCGCTCTGCCAAAGCTCAAAATACAATTTCCAGTAATGATTTTCCATTACTTGGCTATTGCGAGCTTAGATCTGACCGCAACAACATAAATCGTGACAGCGTTATGGATGAGAATAGAAATGACTTCAGGAATACTCTGTCTTTTTGGGAAAGAGGGGAGAAGAGCGGTGCCAAAGACTATGGGTGAAGCGTTTAAGCTTCCGCCATTTGATAGCTTGTGTGTTTTCTAGGGTTTCCATTAGTGTCGGCGGAAACCCTATTTTGTGTTTGTGAGTTTGTTTGGGTGTGTACCCTGTTTCATTTTACTTCTTTGTATTGGGCCTTGGGCCTTGTACCATTCTTCAAAAAAAAAAACGTTGTGAGTTGAGCAAGCAGATTGGAGAGCTTTTGGAGAAGGGCTTCATTCGTAAGAGCATTTCTGAGTGGGGCACACCCGTCCTCTTTGCTACTAAGGCGGATGGCTCTATCAGGCTTTGTGTGGATTATAGGGGGCTTAATAAGCTGACGAAGAAGAATCATTATCCTCTTCCCTATATAGACGATCTCTTCGACTAGCTTGTAGGAGCCAAGGTATTTTCGCAGCTCGATTTTCCTATGGGATTTCATCAATTGTGTGTAGCAGGGGATAACATCGAGAAGACTGCGTTAAGAATCCGGGTAGGTTATTTAAGTGGTTAGTCATGCCATTTGGCCTAACCAATGCTCTGGCATATTTCGTGGACCTGATGGGTTGATTATTTCATGAATCGTTGAAAAGTTTGTGGTGGTGTTCGTCGACGATATTTTGATTTATTCGCGAAGTAAGGAGGAGCATATTGTTCACTTGGAAGAAGTACTTAGGACCCCGTGAGCACATAAGTTGAAGGCAAAGTTCTCTAAGTTCCACTTTTGGAGGGATGAGGTTCGCTTTTTGGGACACATCGTTTTGGAGGATGGACTTGCAGTAGATCCGACAAAAGTGGCAGCAATACAAGATTGGCAGACCCTTAAGAATGCCACAGACATAAGGAGTTTCCTTGGTCTTACGGGCTACTATAGGAAGTTCATTAAGGACTTTGCTAGGATATCAGCTCCACTTACCCGCCTTACCAAGACTAACTTAGCTTTTGTTTGGGATGCCAAGTGTGAGGATGCCTTTGATCGATTGAAGGAAGCTTTGTCTGCCGCGCCCGTATTAGTATTACCGGATGGAACCAAACCTTTCTCAGTTTATACGAATGGTTGTGGTATGGGGCTAGGGCTGTACTGATGCAAGAGGGTAGGCTAGTGTACTATGCGAGTAGACAGTTGAAAACGCATGAGAAGAACTACCCAACGCATGATCTTGAGTTGGCAGCTATAGTTTTTGCTCTCAAGTCTTGGAGGCACTATCTCTTAGGAGAAAGATTTGATCTTTTCACGGATCACAAGTCTTTGGAGTATCTATTCTCTCAGAAAGACTTGAATCTTAGACAGCAAAGATGGATGGAGTTTTTAGCCTCTTATGACTTTAAGATTTCCTTTACCCTGGTAAGGGTAATGTAGTGGCAGATGCGTTGAGTAGACATAAAGTGGTTTTAAGTCCTCTATTTTTGGAATGGAAGCATTTGGAGTACAATACTACCTTTTATTATTGACCTTCATCAGATTTAGCTTCGGGATTGTTAGCAGCCCTCGACGTCCAGCCTACTTTGATAGAGCAGATTGGAGCAAGGCAAGGTGAGGACGAAGAGTTAAAGGAAATTTTAGATAAGCTTGGTAGAGGAGAGTCATCACCACATCTTAGACGATATACCATGGAAGCCAAGGGATGGCTTAGAAGGGATGGTAGACTTTGTGTTCCCTGTAGTGAGGATTTATTAGATGCAGTGTTGGCCTAGTTACATCATTCTAGGATGACAGTGCATCTCGGTGGTGATAAGATGTACCAGGATATGAAGAGGGTATTCTATTGGCCTGGAATCAAGAAGAGGGTAGTGGAGTATGTATTGAAGTGCATCTTTTGCCAAAGGATGAAGGTGGAACAGAAGAAGTCTGGAGGACTATTGCAGCCATTGGATATTCCATTATGGAAATGGGAGAGCGTCTCTGTGGACTTTGTGGATGGATTACCAAGGTCATGGAGAGGGAACATGAGCATTTGGGTCACAGGGGATAGACTGATGAAGAGCGCTCATTTTATACTAGTTAAGAGTAATAGGATGGAAGCTTCTTTGGCGACTCTTCATGTAAGGGAGATAGTTAAGCTTCTTGGAGTTCCCACCAGCATTGTGAGCGACAGAGATCCATTATCCATTAGCGAGTTTTAGAGGAGTCTTCAGCAAGCCTTGGGAACAGAATTTAATCTGAGCACGGCATATCACCCTCAGACAGATGGAAAGACTGAGATGGTAAATAGGGTTTTGGAAGATTTTCTTAGATTGTGGATCGACTTCGGAGGCTCTTGGGAAGACTACCTACCATTGGTGGAGTTCGCGTATAATAATAATTATCAAGCAAGCATTGGGATGGCATCGTTCGAGGCCCTCTATGGAAGACCATGTAGACCACCAGCCTGATGGTGAGATACCAACGATAAGATTTTGCTTGGACCAGACTTGGTGAGGGAAACTTTCGAGAAGGTGGATTTGATTTGCAAGAGGTTGAAGACTGCACAAGGTAGACAAAATTCATATGCCTATGGAAGACGTTCATATTTGGAGTCTAAGGTTGGATATATGGTTTTTGTTAAGTTTTCTCCTCTGAGAAACATTATAAGTTTTGGCTAAGTGGGTAAGTTGTACAGAGATTTGTAGGACCCTTCCCTATCATCGCACGGATTGAAAAAGTGGCATACAGAGTTGATCTTCCAGATAAGTTGGCAGGAGTTCACGATGTTTTCATGTTTCGCATCTGAGGAAGTGTCTACATGATTCTACAGTAGTTGTAGTACCCGATCAGCTAAGGAAAGTGGCGGTAGAGCATGAATCACTTGTGTGTCATACACCCACCCGTATATTGGAACACGGTGTCAAGAGATTACGCAATAAGGAAGTTCGTCTAGTGAAGGTTCAGTGGGGAGATGACCCCAAGGAGTGCACATGGGAATCTGAGGAGAGAATTCAAACTTCTTATCCTTTTCTATTTGAAGGTATACTTCAAATATCCTATCTTTGATCTTTCCTTAGTTAAGGTCTTTTCGATAATCTTTAGGTGAAACCTATGGATGGTAGCTTGGTTGTAAACATGTCATTAGGGCATGTTATGTTTGATGGATGCAATTGATTGCAAGTGGATGCCAATGTTTGCAAATGGATGCATTGCATGCACTAGATAGATATTTATTAGGATAATCAGCCAAATAGGTACACACATCTACATGTACATGCCTGTTATCTATTGCATTTGCACATGGTTGATTATATATATATATATATATATATATATATGTGTGTGTGTGTGTGTGTGTGTAAGTGGATATTGCATATGGATGGTGCATTTGGGTGAATGATTGAAACATACATATAGAATTATCAATTATACTAGGGTAATTGCATACATTTGGCTGCACGGCATAAGCATACTTGCATTACAGGAGGTCAACTGAATCATTAGACCGACTACCTTTTCACATTAGGTAAGTTCACATGCATTTCATTTTGCATAAATCATAAATTGCATTAGTTAAAAAATAAGGACGATGGTAGAAATGGATGATGGTTGAGTATATGAATGTTGTTCTTGGATGCTAGTTGTTAATTATGTTCTTCCGTCCTTGGAGATTTCGGGGACGAAATCCTTTAAGGGAGGGAGAATGTAACACCCCAATATTTTATGGAAAATATTATTAAAAAGAAACTAAAAGCGCATTTGGTACAATGGTAAAGGCACATGTTGACTTTCTTAGTGACCAGGGATCAAGTCCCGTTGTCCCCAAAATCTGAAGCGATGTTTTTATGAACTGGTACATTTCCAGTGATTTTCCTATGTATTTCAGGGTTGTTTCTGACATGTGGCGGCTTCTCATTCGCTTCAGTGATGTAATAGGATGAGATGGCTAAATTTTATTGGTTTGAATGATGTGTATGGGCAAGAATGGATAAACATTAAGCGTGCCAGATTTAATCTAAAATAATCCAATGAATTATATTCACTCAAACAATCTATAAATAAACCATCTAACCTAAACCTAATCTCTTATTCAGCTGCCCCATAATTCTACGGTAAAATTAATGTGCATTATTCTTCCTCCTTTTCTCTACTAAATAAACAAATCTCTACCAAATTAAATTATCTGTATATATTCAAGCAATTTGGGGAATTTAGAAGAATAAAAAAAGTAAGATTAAAGCAAAGCTTTTTTCAAATTTATGCAAGCTCATGTGCCAGATGAGTGGGAATTAATATGAAACAGAAAAATAAAGTAGTTCAATTTCATTTCTTTTCTTTCTATTATTAATTGAGAATAGATTTAAATTATTACAACTTCTTCTTCTTCTTTCACTTTTCAAATCTAATTCATATTTGGTTTAAAATATGGGACATATAAATTGTCTATTCACGCTTTATGGCATAAATAAGACTGAAATTTATGTAAATTACTGTATATTCTTCTTCCATTTCTCAATTCTAATTCATGTTTGGGTTGAAATTTGAAACAAATAAATTGTTATTCATGTTTCATGGCGTAAATAAGATTGGTTCAATTAAATTGAATTAGAATTATTATTCAATTTCTAATGGTAGAACATGTTAGTTGAATAAATTCGGAATATGTTGCTTGAATAAAATTATGGTTTTGATTGATATAATTACATAATTTTGAATATGGTTTGAAAAAAAATGGAAAGTCTAATCGGCATAATTGTTTGTTTCATATGTGGCCTAAAAATGTAAAAGTGGAATTTTGTGTAATTAAATGGTTTGTGCCTATTAGATAAAAATCAGGTTAAATCTCTAAAAGGAGAACGTAAATTAGGGTGGAAAAAATTTAAATTAAATGGACCCTAAAGGGCTAGTGTAAATTTGTAACAAAATGGCATTAAAATTATAGACAAACCATACGGACTGAATGGGCATGAAATTGAAATATCACTTATGTAAGAAACCAAATCGGGTATAAAAATGGCCTAAAGCAGATTAATGGAAATAAACAGCATGTAAATTGTAACGGTAAAAAAAATTAGTCTAAAAGCAATTTGGTAGGTAGACCTTGTAAAGGTCTGGATAGGTGTTTCATGCAGTTTGGACCAAAATATAGTTTTTGGCTATACGTACTAGGAGGGGAAAGTAGGTTCGCAAGAATGTTTGTTACCTTTCATAGGTTGCTAGTACGTAGGATAGAAAGCATCCTTAATCGTAGGCTTCTTCTAGTAGATCGACGTGAACAGAACAGGACAAGTGTGCTCCGACGTAGGCTTCTTTAGGTAGATTGTTGGTGGATTTTGCACAGCCGACCCAACTGTGGGCGCTCTTTCGGAGGACCGACACTTTGGATAGGGGCAAATCCACGTTGGTGACCGAGGGGATGGAGGATAGGAGTCCAGTTTGGCAGAGCCTAAGAGCCGCTTCGAGGTCCTACGAGGTTGTTTGAGTTGGCACCAGTCAGACATAAGAGACATTTAGTCACTGTGCATAAGTGAAGAGGATGACTTTCACGCTATAGCACGTGGATAGGTAAGGACAGCAGGTCTGACAGGCCAATTGACGTTCAGTATTACTGCATGGTTGACTTTCCTAGAGTGATTATGGACTTTGGCTTCTTAGGTACTATATCTGAGAAGGATTCACAGCATTATATTATTCACCCTCTGCGATATCCGGAGAAGACCTGGAATTAAACTGTTTTATTCCTTCTACTTTATTTTATTTCACATTCACCAGACTTTATGTCTAACTCATTCCTATTTTTCCTATTTTCGCCAAATCACAGGAGGGCATGTCTAGATTGCAGTTCTTTAAGGCTTGGAGGGTCATTGGAGCAGTTGTTATCTTCAGCTTTTGTTTCTTTTGTTTCATGCACTTCATTTCTCTTTTCCATACTTTACTATATATATTGGGACCTATATTGTGAATTTTATTATGTTTTATGTCTTGGTGGAGACTACTTCGTACTTTTGATTCCAGAAATAAATTTGAGATAATGTTGTTTTTAATGAAGATGTTTTTCTATTAATTTATAATTAGTGAAAGTTTTCTTTTGTTGTAATATTTTAATCATTTTATGTTGTTTCCTTAGTCTCTATGCTATTCTATGGATTTTTATTTCACCCAACCACCTGTCTTCTAATCATGTCCGATTTTCGAGGTGCCTAGAGGTGTGGGGTGTCACACCTCCATAAGCCATCCAACGCCCCCTACCATTACCAGATCAGTTGCGTTCGAACCAAAATGCCTTAAGGCCCTAAAACCCTAAATAGAGCTCGTCATAGCACCACACCCTACCGAAGACATGCGACCTTTGCCAATGCCTTTTGAAAGTCCCAAGGCTGCTCCAGCCACCGCCGTTCGAACCCTCGTCGATTAGCTCATCGGAAATTGCATTTTTACCTAAAGGAGTTCATCCTATCCTTTCGCTATGATCCCGAGCCTTAAAATCATATGAACAGTTCTAAAAATGAAGATTTGGCGAGATGAACAAGACTGTGCTAACTATTCGCTATTTTACACTTATAAAAAATTTCATATTTTCTTGTTACTTATTGGAATCGAGCAACTACGGCCCTCATAGAAGACGAAACATCCAGCAATTATTTATTAAAATTACTATTGACTATAACGAATAATTTTTACTCGGTCGCTTGGGCTAATTTCGTTTATTTTCAGAGATATTAATTTTTAATCGTTGAGAGGATGTGTGTTCATTCTTTTTGAAACCAAGAACAAAGAACAGCTTTTAAGTGTTAGTTTACATATGACCGGTGTATTTTCTTTATTTACACGTCTTGACCAGAATTCATAAGCCTCTCAATAGATAAATCAACACAATACAAAACATTTTTACAATACTAACAAATACGTGCTCTTAGGCACACTAAACTCATTCTAGGGTGCCACTTACCCTATCTCAAATGAGTTTTACCCTCACTAAGTCCTAGGTGTTCTCTTAACCTAACCTTTGATACCACGTATAATGTACCACCTTTTCAATTCCTAAAAATCGACACTAATATATCCACGGTATTCATGTGTCGAACATCTGAGTGCTGGCAAGACAGAAACAAAATCTCATAATGTGACGAGTAATATATAATATACCAAGATCTATACAAAAAGGAAACTTTTATATACATACATTCATCAGAGTACTAACTTATCGTTAGTCTGGATAGCTATAACAACCCATCCTAACAAAATTATATTAGATACAACAAGAACATAATAGCAGAAGATAAAATACATGAATACGTCTTGGACGATCCAGCTCGTCTCTTGAACCTCCAAAGTGTCCAGCTAAATGTGGAAAATATACTCGTATTGACCCAAGCATCATAAGAAAGTAATGTCTGTATTAATCTGGTAATCTAGCCTAAGAAACATAATCAAATGGATTTTTAATATTATAAAACCTTTCAAAATAAAGGTATCTTTTAAGACCATGTCGCACGTAAACATGGACAAGTTTTTACTTTGCGATAACCAAACCCTTTTGCATGGAAAATCTTGTGATGTTATAATAATGTCTAGAAGGGAGATAAATATATAAATTAGCCGAAATGCTTGCATCTCACATTTCAATATAGTTGGGCATAACTAAGTCTGTAATGGTACGCATTGGAGATTGGATTTGTATCAATGATAAGGCTATTAGGGTACCGTCTACCATAGTACACCTATAGAAAAATATACCGAGGGCCTCACATGGACTTTCTACCAATAAAGAGTCGGCTGCCACTTTAATATGACCAGCAAGATTACATCATTCTTCAGGACCAAGGCTCCAAAAGACTATGCACTAGCCATGGCCACACTCATCATGGATATACCAAACCATAAATATCGATTCTAGATCGAGGGACGACTGCTCCAAATGGAAGCGAACCACATAGCTCTGTCGCATATCCCTGTTTCAATCTTTATCGGATTGTAAGGCTTGTGAGGTCACGATTACTCTTTTTCTCTCTTAACAATTCCCACTTGGAAGGCAGTGTAATTCCCACTTGTAATGCTAACACTGCCTTCCAAGCAACATGCAATGCTAGCATTCATCCATACAAGTTTCTTAGGATATGAACAAACCGAAGGCACTACTTCTGCTACATCCATTTTGGAATCTCCCTTAGGATTAGTAGCAAGTATCCCTTGAACTTTAAAGAACTCCATCTTCGATCCCATCATCTTTAAGATGTCTTCAATTCAAATGCTTCAGCTGGTTCGAAGTGTTTTGGATTATTTACTTATCTAATCCCAGTCTCTATGAACCAACGTTCGAAAGTTTCTGGTAAAATCAACTCGATTCTTTTGGACATAAACAGATAATTCATAAGAGCAGTGATCACCTCATAACCGTTTAAGTGGACGGATTTCCTTATTGTTGGTCCTAAGAGAACATAACTAGATTTATATGTGCAGTACAGCATCATCGAAGATGACTATGCCATATAAATCCCATGTTTCTTTTATTTATTTCAATAGTAAATACTAGGTCGAGATTTGATAGTCGGTTATTTAACTATCAAATAAACAAACAATCAACATAGGCTTGATTCCTTATGAAGGCCACTAAGCCTCTATTAATTTATCTCTCATTAATTAAAACACTTCAATTATTTGCAAAAAGATTCATATACATATGTCACCAGTATAAGTATATTCTTAAACTACTTAAGAAAGAATTCATTTTTAAATACATATCGATGGGACCGAAACAATGTCATTCCAACACTGTTTACTATATACCCAAACCACTTATCCTTCAGTGTTAACTATAGAAAGATGTTTCCATACCACCATAATTAAGAATGATTAATTATAAATTTCAAAAACTTGATTTTCAGATCCAGTTTATATAAAATCAAAGGTTTATAAGCCCAAAACTTCCTTTCCAAAATCCAAGATCTCTTTCCAATTTATAACTTTATCAAACTCTTCATTAAAAATAAAACTCTTCGTAAAATCATTTATCTCTTGTAAATGCACTTTTATAAACAAATTAATATTAAGTACATTAATTAATTAATTTGAATTAATTAATTAACAAAAAACATTATTAGCAAAAAATTAATTTTAAAATCATCGTTGAATAATTACTTAATTAACTTAAATATCATTAATAAAAGAATTTATTAACTTTTAAATTTTATAAATAATTAATTAATTAACTTTTAAACTTTTAATGAATAATAAGAAATTAACCTTTAAATCTTTTAATAAGTAATTAATTAATTAACTTTGAAACATCAATATTAAAAAAATATTAACTTTAAAATATTACAATTCAACTAATATTAAATTAGCCGTTTAGAAATTAACTTTACTTTGAAATATTATAAAGTTAAAGTAAATTTTAAATCCATTTCCTTTCAAAATTGGGAAAAAACTAAGCGATGACAATGGTCGTTAAACAAGCCACCATTAATTTTTAGTTTAACAATACAGATCATATCACTGATATTTACATTAGCAATAAATATGTAAATTAATTCATAGTTAACAGATGACAAATAACACACCATTTGCTCCAGTCAACTGACATACTAAGAAATGTCCAAATTAATAAAATTGCAAAAGGGGGATTTATTCTGCTAAATAGATGTCCAAATAATTTCCATTCAATTAACTATAGTAGAACGGTGTTTTATTCTGCTAACGGGATGTCAGTGCTCAAGTATAATTACTTAATGCCATAATTTATTTTCCATGACTATTAATTTATCAATATTTTACACTTTAACAATTCTAGCAAATTATTGTATCAAGGTGTTCTATTTGATTCCACGAATCCTTTTGTCAAAATCCATGGGTAAAACGGATTTAGAACACGTTACCAAATTTCACAGTTTTGAACTTATTCAAATTAAAAACATTTTAATTATTTAAGAACACAATTCTACCCAGGCCCAAATTCACCCCATACCCAAACTAAAGCAAATCCAACTCCTTCTTCTCAGCTTATAGTCCCTAAATTCAAATTAGTTTGCCTTGTCCCAAATCGATTTTATTTCCTAGAACCCCGTTCTCGTCTATACACGCGCACGTGCACCAACTGCCACCACCTCTGATCGCCTCATCAACCCCACTACCAAACTTTGTTTGCTTCACTCATCCCATCGACCACCACGACACCCCCTCTCATGCCCCTGATCAAAAGCCAACCCTTGAATCCCACCGAAAATCACGTGTTCCAATAACCCAAAACCTTGGTGTCGCCTTGTTCTTCTATCCATCGCCATGCCTCCACTCACTTCCAGCCGCACCCGCCACTGCCATTTGGACCACAAGACACCGGTGCATCTCCACTCGACACCCCAAGCCACCCAACGCCCCCACCACTGCTAGATCAGCTACATTCCAACCCAAATGCCTTAAGACCCTAAAACCATAAAAAGAGCTCGTCATAGCAGCATACCTACCGAATACTATGCAACCTTAGCCAATGCCCTCCCTAAGTCCCAAGGCTACTCCAACCATTGCCATTCGAGCCCTCGTCGATTAGCTCGTTGGAAATCCTATTTTTACCTAAACAGTTCATCTTATCCCCTCGCCGCGATCCTAAGATTTAAAATCATACGAAAGGTTCTAAAAATCATGAACTGTCGAGACAAACATGATTGTACTAACTATTCACTATTCTACACTCATTAAAATTTTCACTTTTTTCTTGTTAGTTATTGGAATCGAGCAACTGCGGCCATCATAGACGATGAAATTTCATGCAACTATTTATAAAAATTACTATTAACTAAAAGGAACAGGTTTTTAGTTTGTTTCTTGGGCTAATTTCAGTCTGAGAGATATTAATTTTTAATCATTGAGAGGGTGAGTGTTCATTCTTTTTAAAACCAAGAATAAAGAGAAACCTATAAGTGTTAGTTTGCATACAACCAGTGTATTTTCTTTATTTACAGTTAGTACACCCTTTTTCTTTTTATTTAGAAATTACGTAAGCATGAGTATTCTATTTAAAACAAGTTATAAACCCAAAATATTCAACATTTGTTTTAACCAAGGGTTTATATCTCACAACATTTTTATATTTCAAAAAAAATATAATCAAGGATTGGTGATCTCACCTTTCTATATTTGAAAAAAAAATCAAATCTTTTCCTCTAGTAAAGTAAGCTTAATTCATTATCACTAAATTTTCAATCTTTTTAAAACAAAAGAGGATATTTCCAAAATGCCATTGCTTTAATTTTCAACCCTTTCAACATTTCCAAATTCAATCAAATACCAAACCATAAGTGAACATATTGGATCATAGAATGATCGATGTACTTTTCTCAATACAAAAACTTAAGCCATCCAATTATCTTTTCAATTTCAAAATTGATTATATCTTTATATTTTTATTAGTATCATTCTTATATTTATACTTATCTCAACATAAAAAATGTTTTTCTCTACCCATTAAAATGTTGTTTTAAAGTATGCAAGGATATTATGGCTTTCTACAGCTTGTCGTTTGAAGAAAAGTAAAAATAGAAAAGCGAGTTTTGGTCACATTTTTTTTAGCAAAGCTAGCCGGCTTTATAGTGGGTCGTGCCACTGAATAGATAAAGGGAAAACAGGTGCTCTGCACATACACAGAGCAACTAAAAGGGCAAAATTTGAAAGCACAGGAGCTAGACAAAAGAGCCTAAACTACTATAATAACATGACTAATCTTCCTCAGAAGAGGAAGAACAATCACGGCCAACAACCGAGGAAGGCCCAATGATATGAGAAAACCCTGAGAAGAGAGCAGCCAGACGAGGATCAAATCCAACAGAGCCAGGAGAGTAAAGAAATTCCTATTCTATGTGACATCACAAAACTTACTTTTGTTCTCCTCACCAATCTCACCTTCCCTCGTGAGGCACAAACCATCTCCCATAATATGGTAGATAAGATAACGACTCTCGCCATCAATATCACTGATAAATGCATAAAATGTGTCCTTCTCTGGCGAATATCTCATATGAGAAGGAGCGTGAACCCAAGCACGTTCATCAGAATTCCAGGATATGACATCAGATGTGGTAGCAGAAGGATCCAACTTAGGGGGGAAGGTGGTGGACCAAAAGATGGGGCTATATCAGGCACTGAAATAGAAGGATCTACGCAAAACAGTGCAATAGCAGGAGGATCCTCAATGGGGGGGAACAACAATGGGAACAATCGGGGCATCAACTAATGGAACAGGAGGAGCAACCTTCTTAAGCCACTTCTGGACAGGCGGACGAGGAAGTGGAATCCGGTCAACAAGGGGAACAACCGGTCTAGGACATGCAACAGCACAATGGCCAAAGGACTGACAAGTCGAGAAAATCTCAGGTTTCCAACTATAGCATACTCTGACCTCAGCTACATGGCTCTCATCTAATCTGACCTTTAACACCGAAGGCAAAGGCTTATCAGGAGTAATCTCAATAAGAGCTTTGGCATACACAAGCTTCTTTCTGGCCATAGTATTTGCATCATAACATATCACCTTACCAACTAGGCCAGCTAACCAGTCAATCCCGATAAGAGGCTAGAGAATAGAAGGAATATGAGAAAAGTGGGCCCAGACAGGAATAGATAAAACTTGTTCTTTCGCACGATCCACAGAAGGACTCCACGTTGTGATAATGAATGGTTTTCCATCAATAAGAATTGGGTTAGCCTCCAGAATACGTTGCCTTTCATCACTACGCGTGAACTTAAAAAAGAACATTTCATTACCAAAGTGAACACTCAAACCACCCCTAGGCTTCCATGCTAGGTTGCACCTTGACTTAACTAGATGATAGGGAGGATTGGAGTCAAGGAAGAAACCAACCAAGTGATCTTTCCAAAAATTAACACCTGCCCCAATCACTTCCATGGGCGGAATCATCACACCCCCTTTCTCGATTATATCAAAGCGCCGAGGCGAATGCAAAACGGCATTACTTGGAAGCTTGGTAAACAAGGAAGACCACTTAGTAGCAAGCCGAGGCATGGAAGGGGGCAAAGGATCAGCTAGAGAGCCAACAGCCTGGGAATTATTGTCAACAGCAAAACAACAAGCACCAGAAGTGCCATCAAAAAATTCACCAGATTTAGCCCTGAAGAGCACATCAGTGTCAACATAGCCAACATATTCAACCACGCAATCAGATATAGGAGCCAGACCAGACTGCATTGCCACGGAAACACCAACTCCAGAACCAAAGTTCAACCCAAACATCGTCTGACCAATTGGGACCACTGTAGAACATATATCATTCCTATTTTCATCTGCCACAGCAACCAACTTGTCATCCAAACCCCCATTACTATTATGAGATAACATAGAGACATCATCATCCATATTCGAAACAACAAGAAGACCCACCTCCAAAACCGACCAAGCATTTTCAGAAGACGATACAATAAAAGGCGTCAGAGGGGACTTACCAGGGATGGGAATGCTGCAATGAACGGCACAAGCAGTAGAAGTTGGGGATAATAGGTCAGACAAAATTCCAGACATAGGGAAACCAAGCATCGCCGAAGGCAAATCGTGTTCGTAGTTCAAAATTGCGGCTACAAGAAGCACGCGAGTGTTACAAGATGCCACGGAAGCTTTATCGCCCACAGTTGCTAAAGGATCGGAAGAAAGGCGAGCCAGATCTGAAAACAATTTCATAAACGAGGGAATCGGGAGAGAAGGGCGAAAGGAAGGAAAGGGAGAGCGAAGATGAGTGGGGCAAGCGGAGGACAAACCAGAATAACGTGGATTTACGAGTGGATGGCGAAAATCGCCAGATCCAAGGTCACCATTAAAAGCGAAAATGTTGATTAAACAATTAATTGATGTTTTGGTCACATTTTTAGTTTTCCATAGAATTACTATTTATGTAAACAAAATTGAAAAACGAAATTTCTATCAATAGTTATAATTAAAAAAATGGTTATTTTATTGTTAAAATCATTACTAGAATATTAAAAATAAATTAAATATTCACAAATTAAAGAGATAAAATTCCAAGTTGTCACACGCAACTTCATTCAACCACTTAATATAAGCTATTCATTTCATTTATAGCAACTAGTTTACAGTCATGAATTTTCAAAACAAATATCTTAATTCAAAGAAATAAATCTCATAGAAAACAATTTTCTATTTGAAAATACATTTGGAATGGATGTCGTGCTTCTTATTCCTTGTTAAGTATCTATTATTATTTTACAACTCTCATTTTCCAATATTTATTTACGAAATAAAATCACTCTCTTCGTCCTAACCGTGCCTTAGATTACATCTAATTTCATACATTCACTTTTCTTTTTAAAATGGTCGGCCCATTCAAAGGAAATTCTTACTAAAATATCTTAACGAACTCTTTTAAAAAATGCATTTGGTCATCCTTAATATTTAAGGATATAAAAAATGTTGCATTTTACATAAATTGGTCGAGCAGACATTTCAATATTCGAATTCTTAGATCTATCTTATAGCCTCTTTTGTCTAGTATTACATTTAACACAACAAGATTATTGTTGTAATCAATCACATTGAATACATGATCGCATGCTATGGTTTATTTGCTTATTTTGAATAAACAAATTTCACTTGGTTTCGTACATTACAGACTGTGACCGTTCACCATATAACATTTATATGTGATCGAATGTATATCAAAGATCCATATTCAATTATCACTTTTAGAATTAAAGGACAATATAATCTCAGGTAAATAAATAGGTATATGACAAATTATGAATGTATTTAGTAGTTGTAAAATTAGGCTCTTACATGGGTGCTGAAACAATCACATGCATAAATTTATTGGAAGTATGTTTCATATTTCTATTTGTCAATCTTAATTCAGTTCATTGGTATATTTAACAAATAAATTTTTTATCAATTATGTTAAGTGCACAAATTTATCAAAGTAGATTAGTTTAATTTATACATAGCAGATGTTATTTAAATACAAGAAAGGTTAAATGTTACTATTTCATTGTTCTAATAAGGCTCCCACTATACTTTATGTTTCTCAAAACCCTAAGATGAAACATAGAAGCCTTTCGACATCGATAATGGGTATTAGGACTTGTTTTGTCATGGGATTCTGACATTGAGTTTACTTAACAAATCATTGCCCCACAAATGATGAATAACTCCCTAAAAGTTGTGTCATATGCACCCCTAAACCATGGTTCCTTGGCCTAATCTCATTTTGACCTTGAGTTTGCTCAACAAGTCAAAAGAGATTATTTGCACCTATCAACCATTTAACAAAGGCTTAAGTATAGTATATATATATTGAGTTTGATCGATAAATACATATAGTAACCTTACATCATCCATTCTATTACACATAACAACCCTAGCTTGAGTTTGTTTAACAACCAAGGAGTATGCAGGTAATTTGTTAATATATAAATGGTAGAGGACAACTTTTATGTTAAAGGTTCGTAATCTTTTGTATATTTAATTGAGTGACATTGAGTTATGGAATAATGTGTTTCCCTGAAATACCCTTGTGATACAAGTCTTGGAAACGCCTAAAATCACGATATATGCAACGAACCAGATTTTCAACCTCGAAAATCGACATCGATACGTTAACTGTATTGCATGCCGAGAAATCGAGTGTCGAAAATACCAGATCATTAGGGGTGAAGAAAAAACGATAAAAGAAAATAGAAACATAACACAGAATCTCACAATAGCAACGGAACAAAATATAACATATAATAGCAAATTTTTATATAAAAGAATCTGTAACTGTTTTATACTTACAATCATCATAGTACAATACATCAATCGGGACAGTTACAATAACTTGTCCTCATAGAGTGGAATTAAAAATCAAGTATGGAAATACGTCTCTGTCATCCAGCTCGTCTCCGGAGCTCCATAGCATCCTATCCTGAATCTGTAATATTCGGTCTGACCCAACCATTATAATAAAATAACACCCGAGTCAGTCTAAAAAACCAGCGTGAGAAAAAGCACTCAATTTGAATTATTAAATTTTATCAAAATCCTTTAAAAACAAAGGTATCTTGTAAGACCACATCACACGTAAACATGACAGGTTTTTACCATACGATAACCAAAACAATTTTTATCAAAATCATCTGATATTATAATATTGCCTATAGAAAGTAAAATAGTTAAAATGCTTGCATCTCACGTTTCAGCATAGTTAGGCATAATCAAAACAGTACGGTGCTTGTTGGAGAATTTATTTCCATACAATGACTAGGCACTGGGGTACCACCTATCACGGCACACATCTAGAAAAATGTACCGAGAACCTCGCCGGGATCCCCTACAATACAAGACCAGCCCTCCCTAACTTGGATAGAACCAAATATGTTATCACCCCAGGTGTTCCCACCCTTATCGAGAGCTCTTTTTCCATGCACCACCGTATCCATAATTTATAATATATCCAAGGGTATCTAGAAAGGTGATAACATACGCTAATTGGGTGCGACCCAATTAGCCTTGCTGCATCTCCCTCGATTTTCAGTCATTTTGGTTGATGAGTCTTGAGGCTACAATTACCTTTCAAGAACAGTTTCACTTAGAATGCTCATCGTCCTCTAATGACGATGTTTTGATAGCATTCGTCTATACAAGTTATCCTGGGTCTGGACAAACCGAACCACTGTCTTCACTGTCTTTACAATATCCATTCGTAACACTCAAATCAGATCGAAGTGGTTTTTAGATAATTAAATCTAATTCCGGTCTCATCGAAACGATCAATGAAATTGGCCAGTATTTGATGGTCGGTTATTTAACTATCAATAAACATCTATAAGCAGACATCGGGCCTAATTATAAATTTTTCAAAATTTAATTTCGAATATCAACACTTACGAGAATATTTCGTAACTTATCTCATAAGTCTTCGGAATTATTACTTAATTGCCTTTTACAATTTCCAAAGCCCGGCATACTTATTTATAACCCCATTCAACAATTTACAACTTCTTTTATGAATTCATATATCATTTTCGAAGTTCCAATATTCAACATTTTTGAAATCCCGTTTTCTCCAAGTCCCTTATAAAATTCCTCTTATCAAAATCATATCCATTTTATAAACCCCCTTTACAAATCTCGAGAGAATTTATAAATAAATTTTAATCACTTCAAAAATCTCTATATATATGATAAGTATTTCTCAAGAATAATAATTTATTTTTAAAAATGAGTTTAAAGTAATTATTTAAAATATCAAAACTCTGTTTATAAACATCAATAACTCATCTTTAGATAAAAAAAATCAATTTTCAAAGCTGATTTAAAAAAATTAGAAATTATTAAAAAATATTAAATATTAAAAAAAATCCACTTACCGAAGTATTTCAATCCTAACTAGTTTAAAATTTATATAGTTTAATAAATAATATTTTCCTTTTTAAGAACAAACTTAACTTCTTAATAAAACATATTTTTAAAATCCCAATAACCAATTCAATTTATAAATCCCTCTCGATTTACAACACATCAATCTCATTTTGATCTTCTTAACCATTTTCACTTTTCAAAAATAGTATCCACTATTTTTCCCAACTCTATTTCTGTATTCTAATATAAATTCACCCTATGAATTTTATATCCCCAAATTTTCATTTTATATCGATTTCCTTCATTTATGAGCATTATTTATAAATTTATAACTTCTTTGAGCTTCACTTTTTATAAAAATAATCCAATTTATATAATCCCATTTTGTAAATTCAATTCCTTATGAACTCCATCCATTTCTGCTAATCTATTTTTAACATGGATTCAACTTCGTTCATATTTTCCAAAAATATAGTTTAAAAATCCATCGTTTAAAAATCCTTTATATAAAATATTTCAAAATATCTATTTAAAATATTTTTAGGAATAGTTAAATACAAACCAAAATCAATTATTGTTTTTATCCAAAACAATTCCTTAAAAATAATCCAAATTTCTATATGAATATTTTATATTCAAAATCTCCTTTTAAATCCTTTCAAATTCCAAAAATAATATTTATGGTATTTAAAATACCAAAATTAGGCCAATCCTACTATAGCATCCAATAATTCACATCATAATAATAATGTATAACAGATTATTCTGGCACATCATATATTATTATATATGAAAAACAATCTATATAAATTTGAGGAATCAAGTTGGATCCCTCCAACCTATTTTCCCTGCATCCACAACTGTTAGACAACAATGAAAATGCCAACCCTACTTCGAGGGAAATATCGCGGTAATATAGGGTCATCCGCTATTATGCGGGGCACATAGGATCTCATCCGCTCCAATGGAGGGAATATATCCAACAACTAATACACACACTACTATATATAATATAACATCTAACTAATAAACATATATTAATTCAACAAATCATCCAATAATTAATCAACAGTCGCTATAAATTAAACCGTAAACCAAATTGAGTGAGATTTACTCACATTGTTTTTAGTAGCTGCCGAATCGCTTCATTTTGAATTAAAATTGAACGCACATCCAATTTTAATCCAAAATTCCAACTAATCCTGAATTTGTTCAATCCAATTCCATAGCGTAGCCAACGATATCATGAAAGTTGCGTTCAAATTCGGCCTAGGATGAGCGAGTTATTGCAATTATAAGAATTTGGTTTTTAAATAATATAATTTATTTCTAATTACATCATTAAAAATATACCTAACCTTAACCACATTATAATCCCTCCTCTTCTTCTTCCCAAAACGTCCCCTTTAATCAAAGGAAGGTGCATGCGTTCACCTAGTAACATTCTAACACCCACCAGAGACTCACCGAACATTGTCGATAGATCCCTCTCCTCCGCTTTCTCTCCTAGCACCGTTCCCCTGACCCATCGACCCTTGAAACCAACCGCAACGTCACCACTCCATTTCGTCCGTACCAATAGTCACGACCCCCATTTGGTGATCGAACCTTCCCACTTTGTCTCCATCTTGCGAATTTAATTGCAGCCTTCAATTTCCAAATTGATAATTCCAAACCCAAAAATCAGTAACCCTCGTTCATGATTAGCCTTCGACTATCACTGTCGAACACACCGGAATGAAACCGCAACTCGCTATCATGCCACAAACCATAGATCGATTGATATAATCCTCAAAGATGAAGGCTTTAAAAAGTTAGTCAATTTATTTTTGAATTTTGAAGAGGATCCCTTTTTGTAGTATCGGCCATTCCTGATGATGTTGGAGATATGGAGAGAGTATCAATCAAATTTAAAAAGAAAGTTGTTTGCTTCATTGTTGTTGTTATTATTATTATTATTATTATTATTTTCACTTTCATAGAGTTGATCTGAAAAGAAGGGGAAAGAAGACGTGATTTAAACATGAAGGGGGCTTGAGTACGATGTTGGTCGGCTTAGACTTGACTTTGATTTGATCATATATATTTTTATTTAACTCTAAATATCTCACATTACCTAATACGAAATTTTGAACCCCTATGGAGGCATGGCGCTAGATGTTCCAATTGTTATACTGCTATTCCAAACCTAATGGAACATGTTTCGGAGCCTAATTCGATCGTATGTGGAAGATAACCTTTTAAATCGGACTATTTAAATTTAATTCAATTAAATTATATCTAGGCATTTTTAGATCGTAAGACCGAACGATAAATCCAAATACTATGAAATTTAAAATCCGATAAAAATACACTATTGCGGATACAATGGAATTGGTCTCATCGAATTCCGAGACTGTGTCTCGGATCGATATTTTAACTTGTCGATTAATCAATGATTTCAAAAAAAATTCGAAATCGCTTGAAATTTCAGTATTAAAATCTTACTAACTAAATTATAATCCCAAATCCAATATTTAAAACCATTTAAATGTTCAAAATCAACGACGAAAAATCTAGGTTATTGCATTCCGCCCCCGTTAAAAGAATTTCGCCCCCGAAATTGCTAAGGCAGGAAAAACGCTCCAAACTCATTAACTTATCGGAACTCACTTAGTTGAAACTTGACATTCACTTTTCTAAATTCGTACGTTTCATACCAACACCTAATTTCCATTTCCAACCCAAAATCCTTATTTCCAATTACAATTCAAAATCAAATTTTCGTTAACAATTTTTTTTCAATTTTTTCAACTAATTTCTAACACCCTAAATTTCCGAAATTTTTTGGCAGAGTCTCCATTATACAGGGAGCCTTTTGAAATATGACACGAGATAAAAATATATACATCGACCCACACGATAAGAAAACACAATTTATATCAATAATTGTATTTTTCTGTGCTTAATCCGAAAACATACCTTTATTTCAACGTTTTTAAGCAAGCGGCTTATTTAACATGCAATTTCGCAACCTAAATCTGGCCCAATAGCCTCCGGCTACCTGTACTTGCTCAATTTAAACACGTAAGCACCAAAACATAAAAATTCAATAACGTTTCACTTATTTCACTACTTAAACACAATATTTCTTAGCGAAACATGTTAACATATATTTGAAAGCAACTATATGGTTCAGATACTAATTTAATTACTTTCAATCCATTCATATATCCTTTCTTCACTTCGAAATGATTTAAAACCAAATTTACTTGCATTCAATTCACATTTATACCTAACAAATTTATATCCATTCTAAATTGATCTAAAATCAGTCTATTAACTCTCTATTAATTCATAGAATTTTATTTACTTTCGTTTGCATCGAACAACAATATTTCCATGCAAATTCAGCGATATTCATAACCATTTCAGTCTATAGCTATTTTAAATTGATTCCAAATCAATTATATTCAATTTTGTCCCATTTCAAATTGATTCTCAATCAATTTATTTACATTCCATTCATATTCACATTCATTATATCCAACAACAAACCAATTCATGCCATTTAATTTATGAATCACTTATGTTAAAACAAATTATAACCTTTTTATACAACTCTTATATACATCTCCACTTCTAATTTTAATTCCATATTCAAGTTCATACTCGAATTCATTTAAAATAATATTCAAGGTCATATTCAATTAATTTACACTCACATTGAATTTATTTATAACTCAAACCATTTCTATTTTTATCCAATTCCATTTTATTCGACAACATTTCAAAATATATTTAATTCGCTTATAATTAAGTCAAATTTTATTCATAACTCAAGTTCCATTTTAATTTCAATTTTAACCCATAATCTAATTTACTTAACCAAGTTAAGCTCCATTCTCATATTCAATTAAGTAATTTATTTAGCTAATTAGTTCACTTCCATTTTATAACTCAATATCTTATTTTTATTTCAAAACTCACTTCATTTAATTTCTTGGGTCCCAAAATCATTTTATAATTCAAGTCTGGACTTTAATTCCTCCACTAAAATATCAAATTATTTTTATTTTTATTTTACCATTCCATTCTTCCAATCTATAAATTTTACAACATATATTTCTCATTTTCATCAATTCTACACTCACGTATATTCACTTTTTTTAACTCAAGGTTTACATCACTTCATAGCTTAAATATATATTTATTCCAATCAAAATTTTATAACTTATAGTTATTTAGTCACTTTACAACCCAAGTTTATATATTCCATTCAATTTTCATTTAACTTGCATAAGTTAAATTTTAATTTCACACAATTTATTTGAATTTAATCAAGTAAGAATTTCATTCCAACTTTAAATTTTTCCACACTTCCTTACTCGTATTTATTCTTTCCATTCACTTATTCATTTTCAATTCGATTCATTTAATTAGTTCATTTCACCAATTTATTCCATTTAACTTTGCTTGAGTTAACTCACTATTTCATTAATGTATTCCATTAAATCCATCCAAATCACCATCAATTAAATTCCTAAAATTTTATTCATTCAACATAACTTGAGTTGAATTCCATTTAATTTTAACCCATTTTATTTAACTTAGCTCAAGTTAAATTTTATTCATTTTAACTTACTCACGTTAAAATTTATTTTTAAAATTCAAATTCCACACTTTCCTTTCTTATTAAATCCATTCTCATTTTGTAAGTTCACAATTTATTGCCTAATGTTCTTCCTAACATTTTAAATTAAAATTCCAGAATTCAAACACCCCTTTTTGTTTCAAATAATTTTGAAATCATATATATATATAACCCTTTTGGTTAAACAAACCCTTCCTTTGGAATTTTCAAAATCACTTGGGTTTATTCTAAAATAACTTTCCTTCGGAATTCCAAAACAACACTTGTTTCCGAACAAAAATCTCCCTATAGAATTACTATAGTAGCAATCTGTCACTTAGAAACTTGAAAATAAATACTGATGTTGCTGCGCGGTCATCACCAGAATTATTTTCCAGCGACTGAGGTGAGTTCAGTGCTATATCACTTCCAAAATCCATTTTTAAAACATTTTCTATTCAAAAACATTTTCATAAAAATATTACCATTATTTAATTCAAACACTTGGAAAACCTTTCCAAAAGTCTCCGGGATTTAATTTTTTTGGCCAAATACTGTTTTGAATCCATTTTAGTTTTTAATTCATTCGTATAATTCATTCTTATACTATAATGACCCAATATTTTCAACCATTCGCGTCCATTATAAGTGTATAGGTAGACACTCATGTCGGAATTGAATTTCTCAAAATACCGCGTTGTAAATAAGAATTTGGCAAATCTCAGAATATACAGTAAAATAATAATCACAGATCACAGACACAGAGTAATAATAATGCAGCGGAATTAAAAGAGATAGTAGTTCATGAAGCTACTATATAATATATCAAAGTTACATTAGATACAACAGAACAAATAAAGTACAAAGGGAGTCTCACTACATAGAAGTCTACTAATACAAGAGCTGAAAGGAACAACAAACTGCAAAAGATAAAACTTGACAAGTAGATAATCTCCAGCGATTCCAATCTCCAGAAAATGGAAATCCAAATCTGTGAATAACTCAGGCTGACCCGAGCGTAAATAAAAATACAAACACTCGAGTCAGGACATACATATTTATACAATGTAAACAACCTCAAGTGAACTGTAGTAAAGGTACAAGTAACTTAGAAGATGCTTGGGACCGCCCATCCTCTAAGGATCCGTTAAACTATTTACTATATAGTAATATACGCTATATACAGTAGTGTCTAATCAGTAAAGTATAATCATATAGAAAATAGCGTTAAGGGGATGGTGAACCTTAACGCGGTCGGATCTTTAAAACCAAAATCATAGTGGGCTCGTGTGACGCCCTACCTCTATACCCACGCTAGCCAAGAACACAACGATGTAGTGCTGTCAACTAGCACGGAGAATAAGGCTGTTGAGGAGCGACCATCCATGTAACATCTTTGTGCGAGCACCGTTATGTCAGATAATATAGCATGCATTTCATTTAAGGAGGAAGTCCGACATACCGATACAAACTCAAAGCTATCACACGGTGGCTAAAAATAATCTTCGGAAACAAACATAGAAATAAGCATAACACAATTAGTCACAGACATCCATATCACAAAGGCGGAAGAAGATATGGATAAATAACTAACACATGAAAGTGTACATCAGAGTAGTGGTCAAAAAGATCCACAATAATACAAAAGAATACAACTATGAGTCTATTCTCAAGTGTATACAACAAAAAACTGCTAATCTAAATAGTTAGCCAAAAGTCAGAGTAGCAAATCCCGGGAGGAAGTCAAGCAGAAGCACCTGTAACATCTCGGTCTGACCCGAGTATTATTTAAGAAAACAATAAACGGATCAGTCTAGCTATAAATATCAGATGACATGATATAAAAATAAAAGATATGACATAAACATAAAATATCCATACTAACATACTACTATAAGTATGCAAATGATGATCAACAGAAGATCAATCAATAAGAGATAAATCAATATCACAAGAATCTTCTCAAAGATCCAAAGAGGGCATCATACCCTAAACTTGTACTCATAACAAGTCAATGACATAAATTCCAGAAATCAACACAAGAAATCCAGAAATCACAAAAAAAGGGAAAGAGGCCTATCACATGACGGTCCGAAGACCATGGAGAGCTACCCCATATGGGTGAGTCGGAATCACCCAGATGAGGTCTAGGCTAACCAAAAAGCAAAAAGGTATATGTGTGAGTGGAATCACACAAATGGTGTATAGGCTAACCAAAAAGCAAAAAGGTATGTATGAGTGGAATCACACAAATGGTGTCTAGCCTAACCAGGAAGCAAACAAAGAGACATCGCACAATTGCTAGCCTAAATCACAAAATGATCGTCATGATCAAAGAGAATTGTCAATTACACTAAGTTAGTAAATATAAAAGTTTAGCTTCATGTCCCATAACCACTTGCTTAACTCAAATATTTACGAACAAACTGTAGATCTTCACTAGAAAATTGTCACAAAAAGGTTCAATCGAACAAGTCCAAGAGTTAACCGACGAAGCAAACGCAAGCGTTTCATACCACTTGTTTTACTAGGCCATTTAATTCAATTTCTTATACGAGTGAGGTAAAGGTTTGTATATACTAGTAGATTGGAAAATGGTTTAAGAAAAGAGCTTTGTTATTGAAAATAGAGTTGAAATCATTTTGTTGAAAGAGTTTTGATATTTACTATTAGTATTGAAACCTTCATATTTTAAAGTGACAAATCATAGAAGTGATTGTAGAAACAATCAATCATAAAAATTCACATACGAGGACGTGAATAAAATCCAAAGAAACCGATAAAGAATCCATCGAAATAGATATTCGAAAATCCATAAAATCGACCGAGAAGCCCAAGATAGTTTGTCTCGAAGAATGGTCAACTCGGCATCTCAACAAAGCAAGTTCTATTGAATGTTTTTCAGATAAGATCCCCTACGGAGGGGGGTCCAGGGGGGTGGCAACCCCTCAAGGTGGGGGTGCAGGGACAACGCCCCTGCTACGGGGTTCGACCTGCCCGGTCAGGTCGCGGGGGTCCAGGGGGCAGCGCCCCGACCAAAACGGTACGACCTAGTGAAGACCTAAGGGAGGATAGGATCGAGCGACTTAAAGGGGTACGCGACCTAATGGAACAAAGGCCGAGCGACTTAAGGGGTACGCGACCTAATGGAATAAAGGCCGAGCGACTTAAGGGGGTCACGACCTAACAAAAGCACAGGCCAAGCGACCTAACATTTTAACACGCGAGCGACCTATCAGTTTTAACACGCGAGCGACCTAACTGGAGCAACCCTGTGGTCATGCGACCTAACTGAAATGGCCAAGCGACCTAACGATATAAAGATATGTGACCTAAAGAGAAGAGCATGCGGTCTAGGTGGACGTGACCTAATGGTCATACGACCTAGTGGGGCGAGCGACTTAAGGGGGGCCGCGACCTAGCGTAAACATGGATATCCAGGCGAGTTAAGGGGGTCAACGACCTAACGAGACATGCGACCTAAATGGGTGTGCGACCTAAAGGTATACGCGACCTAAGGAAAGCGACCTAAAGACACGCGACCAAATGGTAAGGCCGAGCGACCTAGGGTAGGCAGCGACCTAACATTCCAAGGCCTAACGACCTAACTCCGAGCGAGCCAAATGCGCAAGCAGATCAACCTATAGGCGAACGACCTAAAGGTAACGACCTAATTCCGAACGAGCTAAGGCCAGAACGAGCCAAATGAAGAACAAGCTGAGCGACCTACGACCTAACGACCTAGCGGCCGACGACCTAGCGACCTAATTTCGAACGACTTTTCGTGCCAGAACGACCTAAGTGCAGTTTTTTGCCAAAAACACTAAAACCGGAGTTTTTCGCCAATCCAATCCAAACCAAATGCAAATGTACATGCTAGAGTGATAGGGAATCATTCCAATAGTCCAAGATAGTTATAGACAAGAATGTGAGATAAAAATCTGACCTTTTCACTAAAATGGATGAAGATGAAGCTTGAAACGCTATGCAAGGATCAACCACTAGCTTGAATCAATGTCTTCACTTGAGTTTTGGAGTTGATGTTGGATTAGCAATGAAGACTTAGCTTTTGGAGTTTTAATTTCTCTTTCCACTCACCATTAATGAAAAAGATTGAGTTGGTAGGAATTTGTGAAGTGTGAAGAGAAGGAGGGGGTTGGGCTTGAGTTATAATGGCTAAGCTAACCCAAAGTCCAAAGCGGGAAAAGTTAGTGAAATTCCACTAACTCCAAACCTATCAATGTTTATACTTAAAAAGTTGTAAACGGAATTTCGAACTCAATGGAAGTGGTCTCGAGTCCTAATATAACCGTTTGCAAAAAGTAGCTTTTCGGACCAAAATCCGACTAATGATAAAATATTTAAATATAAAATCGACAAATATGCGGGTTGTTACAGCTCGATATAAGGATATGACACGGCACGCGAGGCAATGTCAGGGTGGATACACCGTTTGCACTCCCAGACCGGTGGTGACAGCAAGCCAGCAGCTACCGCCCACCTCGAGCAATACCCCGAATCAAAGTGGCGACACTATATCGAATCACAAAAGTAATAGAATGGTTTCCGATGGAGCATGCTCGATGAAAAGGTGCGACCCTTTGTGTAGCCCGGTATAGCTCCTGTTTTAGTCATATATGCCAACTCACGGGAGTTGGGTCCACGTAATATACCTCGAGAACGTCGCCACCATCCTACTTCATTCTGGAATCTCCACCGCGTACACAGTTGTTAAAGTGGTTTTCGGCATTGGCAGGCTATAAGACAATAAGCGATCCCGGTCTCTTTAACAGCCAATCGTTATTATGACCCGTAGTTATAACTATACTTCAAAATAAAATATCATTTCAACCTAAATCTTTATCAAGGTAAAGATTAAATCATTTCCAAACCATTTCAATATATCATCATACCATCTCTTTCAATTCAAATATGTATCAAAATAAATATCAAGTCATTTCTAACCATTTCAATATATTAAATTATCATATCCTTTCAAAACTTCCTTTCAAATCATTTTAATATATCAAAATATCATAACCTTTCAAAGCTTCATTTCCAAAATATCATATCTTTCAGAACGTCTTTTCAAATCATTTTAATATCAAAAGATCATATCTTTCAAAACTCCATTTTTCAAATCATTTAATGTCAAAATATCATATCTTTCAAAACTCCATTTTTCAAATCATTTAATATCAAAATATCATACCTTTCAAAACTTTGTTTCAAATCATTTTAATATCAAAATATCATATCTTTCAAAACTCCATTTTTCAAATCATTTAATATCAAAATATCATATCTTTCAAAACTCTATTTTTCAAATCATTTAATATCAAAATATTATATCTTTCAAAACTTCGTTTCAAATCATTTTAATATATCAAAATATCATATCTTTCAAAACTCCATTTTTCAAATCATTTAATATCAAAATATCATATCTTTCAAAACTTCGTTTCAAATCATTTTAATATCAAAATATCATATCTTTCAAATCTCCATTTTTCAAATCATTTAATATCAAAATATCATATCTTTCAAAACTCCATTTTTCATATCATTTAATATCAAAATATCATATCTTTCAAAACTTCGTTTCAAATCATTTTAATATATCAAAATATCATATCATTCAAAACTCCATTTTTCAAATCATTTAATATCAAAATATCATATCTTTCAAAACTTCGTTTCAAATCATTTTAATATATCAAAATATCATATCTTTTCGAAACCACATTTCAATCATTTTAATATATCAAAATATCATATCTTTCGAAACCACATTTCAATCATTTTAATATATCAAAATATCATATGTTTCGAAACCACATTTCAAACATTTTAATATATCAAATAGTTATATTTCAAAACAAATTACATCATTATTAAATCATAAAAATGAAGTTATTACATTTAATAATTAAATTATTAAATGCCAAAAGTTTAAACTTTTCAATGTTCATTTATGCACTTAAATTTATTAAAACAATGAAAATTCAAGTTTTCCAGCATTTAGAAAATGTTACAGAAAGTTACATTCAAAAAAACAATTAAATTTAACAAAAGACAATATTAAAAATGCTGTTAATTAACTTCAAATATTCAATAGAATTTCACAAACACTTATACTTTTATTTAAATCATTTTTAACTTATAAAATCATACATTTTCACATTTATAAGCATCATTTAATTTTCCTTGAATTCATGATTTTATAAAGTTAAGTTTCCTTCCAAAAATCAATATTTATTAATAACTCACTTATTAAATTTCAACATTCAAATTAAATTCATTACATTAAATTTCAAATTAACACTTAAGTTTAAAATTTCAAATATAACTTAATTCTATTTTATTTAACTTAACTTAAAATTCCACTTTTAAACCAAATTCATAAATTCCAATTTAAGTTATATTTCGAAATTCAACTCAATATTCACTCATTAACATTTTAATTTTATTCAAAAATCATTAATATGTTATACAAATCATTTTAAATTAATTTAAAATTCAAAATATCATAAATTTATCATATTTTCAAAGTTAATTTAAATTCCATTAAAAATTAAATCAAAATTTCCAAAATAACTTACATTCAGATTTTCTAACTTTTCCATAATTTATTTAACTTATAGATTTCCAGAAAATCAATAATACTTCACAAAAAATATATTTTTATTTAAATTTAAATCAAAATATTATAATAATTAAATTTCTAAAATATTTTAAAATTTTTAGAAAAACATATTTTAACTACGGGCCTGTATATAATTTTCTATTCTAGGTAAAGTGATACGGGTAATGTATCATTTCAACTCGTAATTTACGGAAAAAAATCCGGGTTTTATCATTTCAAACCCGCAGTCCCAAGTAAATAAAATAAGTTAAAAATCGTTCAGGCCTATCATTTCAGCCCATAACGATTTTCCCCTATTCTAAAGTTCGTTCGGGTATGTATCATTTCAACCCATAGTGATTCTAATCTAAAGGGAACTTGCAGTGTGATAAAGTGATAAAATAGCAAAACAACATAATATAACAGTAACAGATGTTATAACAGGTGTTTAATCATAGTTGAACATCATAAAATCATAATATAGCAGGTGTAACATGATAATGCATTTTACAGATTCAAAAGGGGTCAATTTACTAGTTATATATGTACATATTGTCTGGTGAGAATAACTCACATGTTCAAAACTGGAGATATCTACCAAAGCACATAACGCAACACAATGAAGGCACGATGACATGGATATGACTTGAGAGTGGAGAGCCAAAGCCATTTGACTTGTTCAAACATTTACACAAAACAATACAAATATATGTAAGTTTCACCACGATTTAAACATCAAATAACATTAGAATTCAAAGCCCAAAACAACATCGAATGAATTGCACTTGTTCCCAACCTCATGTACTTCAGTTAGTCCATGATTAGGCTCAGCTAACTCAGGGAATTGGGTCAGGTTTGGGTGTGTAAGGGTCGGCCTACACATGGGTTTGAAGGTGGGTTTAGTCTAGGTGCATAAAACTAGGTGTACAGGGCTAAAACTATGCAACAGACATCATTGGTTACTCTTGTTTGGTTCGGCCAGAGGCTAGGTGGGCCCAACCAGTGGTGCAGGTGGTGGTGGGTGATGTGGCAGAGGGTGGAGATCAGGTCAGAGGTGGTGGTGGTGGAGGTAGTGGCGGCTAATGGTGGTGGAAGGAGGAGATGATAAACTAGGCTAGGCTAGTGCAATAGGTGATGGTTTTTGGTGGATTTTGTGGTGGTCCTTGCCATGGATGGTCTCGGACTGAAATGGAGAGCTAGTAGGATGGGTGATGGTCAGAGGAAAGGGGTGGTGGAGGTCAGGTCAGATCTGGTTGAGGAGGAGCCAAGCTATGAAGGTGAGAACAAGTACAAAATTCAAATAGAAAAGTAGAAAAACAAAGGAAGAAGAAGATGAAATGGAAGCCATTGCCTTCAATACTTCTAGCCGTGAGTTTGATGATGGAAATTGAGAAGTTTCTCACGCGAATAGGAAGGAAAATACACAGCTATTCAATAGAAAAAGAAAAAAACGGTCAAAGAGTAAATGAGGAAACGGTAAAAGAAACGACTTAGGAAGTGAAACGACTTTACGTTTCAAAGCTTTTAAAACCTTTCGAATTTCCTTAATTTTGTTTATATAACTTGATATTTCTGAAAATAATAATAATACCAGATAAAATTTCGAAAATTTATCAAAATATAAAAATGTATATAATATTTATTAATTATATAAAGTTAAATTAAGGAAAATAGCTAAAATAGTAAACTAGTCTAGAAAATTTGAAATTACATGAAATAAATTTTAGAAAATTCATATGAGCTTGTAATATATTTTTAAACATAAATAATAATATAAATTAAAAGTACATTCACAAAATAATAAAAAATAAATAAATTTAAATATAATTTTAATGAAGAAAATAGCAGAAAATAAGAAACAGCCTTTTTTAAAAAAAAAGAAATCAACACGGTAAATTTTGAAAAAATTGTAACATCAATTTAAAAAAATATTAAAAGACAAAATATACTTAAAATAACCCATTAACACATAAGAAAAAAAAAATTAAATTTAAAGAAAATAGAAAAAGATTTAAAGAAATTTCTTAAAAATCCAAAACAGTGTCCAGAAATTACAAATAAATCACCATTGACTTTGGAAAATTGTTTACTTCATTTTAAAATTATTATAATACAAAAATATACATATAATAACATATTAAAATAAAATATGACAAAGAAAATAAGATTTATATAATTTAAAATAGACAAAATTGTTAAATAAATCAAATTACACTCAAAATTGAAATGCACATAACTTTTACAGTTTAACTCCGTTTTCAACGAAACGAAAAGCAGTGTTCAAGTTATTACATCTATTTTCATAATAGAAGATAAAATTTAAGATTTTAAATAATTTAAATTTGAAGTTTAGAAGTCACAGTTTGAACAGCTTGACCAGAAATCCACTTTACAGTAAAATATTCAAATTATACTGGTTTGAACTATAAATCATTTAATAATCATCTTTTATATTTAAAAATGAACTGTTTGAAATAAAACAAATTTAAAATAATTTAAAAATAAAAGAAAGTCCAATTTAAATAATATACAAAAATCTAGGGTTGTTACACTCTCCCCCACTCAAAACTTTTCGTCCTCGAAAAGGGATGAGGTACGGAAAAGCACAGAAAAAGATAGAGTGAAATAGGATTAAGATAAGATGACAAGAAGATTGAAAATTATGCCTGATAATTGTTTTTATAGGTAAGTTTAACAAGGTGGAGATGATCTTTTCAAGATTCTCCAAAATTAAGAACACAAGCACGAAAAAGGTGGATCCAAAATGGTTACCAAAGATTATCAAGGATTATAGAAAGATTTCTAAACGGAAACATTATAGAAAGATGTCTATACCACGCTATAGGAAGATGAGGATAATAAGGACAACAATTGAAAAACAAAATAAGGAAATAAATTTGAAAGCATGGAAATTTCATCTTAAATAGAGAATAAATCTTTACACAAGTTAAATAAATCTTAACTATCCCAAATTTCATTATCTTATTATCCAATCATCTTAAATTAACAATTTTTAAAACCATGGGTTTGAAAAATAATCATTTATTACACTCACAATGTACTTAATAAATTTAATTCTTCTTTATTCCTAATTAAAATTAAAATTATTCTGCTCAATATATTTATCACTTATGTTAAATATACTTACACTTATTATAACTGCTTTCTTTTATTCTTAGTTCTTTTAACATTATTTTATATTGTAAATTATTCAATTACCCATTTATTCTATTTACCTCTGTTAATCATTTTATACTTAAAAATTAAGTGTATAACATTTATTATAACCACTCAAATTTTATTTATAAAATCTTTTTATATTGTATATTATCCAATTACATTGTTAACATTTGAAAAATTAAGGTAAGTTGTATTGAATGCAATTGTATTACACAATTAAATCATTTCATGCTTGAATATTCATCCAAAAATTTTATTTTCTTTTTATAATTGAAATTATTCTTAAAAATAAAATTTAAGAATTAAATTTCCGATTTCTTCAAACCATTTAGAGATAACTAAAGGTATGTACATAGTTTATCAAATCAAATTTAAATCATATGTCTATATATATTATAGATCAAGTCATATTTTAGAAATTCAAATCAAATTGATTTCCAAAACAAAGCTGTAGCAAGACTACAGAGCGGTCTCTTCACTTCGAAACTCGAAAATGAATGTCGATGATGTTGCAGTCATCACCGAAGTTATTTTCCAGCGACAAAGAGAAGAGCATTAATTTTTAAACTTTCAAGTTCTTTGAAAACAATTTTCTATTCGAAAATACTTTAAATAATATAACCCTTTAAAACTTTAAACACAAGGTTTGAAACCATCGGAAATTAAATTCTCAAATTTCTTGTTTTAAATTCATTTCAGTTCCCAAATAAATTTATAAACAACTATCTATAAATTCATTTATAGAACAATAAATGATAAATTAAGTATTATCATTTCAAATAATCAATTTTAATCAATTTATTAAGTTCCATAAATTACTTATATATCAAAATTTTATTTCATTAACCAAATTTTAAAATAATATTGTGTCAGTTTGTTCTGTCAATGTGTTTTAGAAATCCTATCGATAGCGTTGATCAGACGAATCGATCGAAAACCTAAATCAACATCAACAACCCAAACAACACAATATATAAAACAAAACATAGATATACTAGTACAATTCAAAATGTTTGGAAGAATAGATTGGAAACAAAAGACAAGATGATTAAATAACAAAACAGGGAGGTGGATTAGCTTAAATAAATCACGGGCAACCTTAACCGGGTCAACCGTGACTTAAAGAATAAGATCAACGTGGATTTTTCTAGGGTAAATCTACATTCAATCTCAATTGATAAAGTTTGGAATAACAAAAGATATTAGCATCTAAACCACGGATAGATATAAATCTCTGGTGAATTGATGCTAATTGTAAAGGCGTTTCACCCTTTTACAATTCAATTTGAAATTGGCGTGACCACCGACTCAATAGAAAGATCATTCGAAGCGAAGTTATGGAATACTCCATAGTCAAAAGAAGATGAATAGTAAGGGATACGAATGGATTTTGGAACCGTAGAGAACGTTCCAAAAATTAAAGGAATCAAGTCAAAAAGGAAGAGATTCAAACTCGAATGAAAGTGATTCTGTAAATAAATTCACTCCATATGCTGAGTTTTGCCTAGAGCTACCAAAACTCTGATACCAACTATAACGACCCGATATTTTCAACCATTCGCATCCATTATAAGTGTATAGGTAGACACTCATGCCGGAATTGAATTGCTCAAAATACCGCGCTGTAAATAAGAATTTGGCAAATCTCAGAATATACAGTAAAATAATAATCACAGATTACAGACACAGAGTAATAATAATCAGCGAAATTAAAAGAGATAGTAGTTCATGAAGCTACTACATAATATATCAGAGTTACATTAGATACAACAGAAGAAATAAAGTACAAAGGGAGTCTCACTACATAGAAGTCTACTAATACAAGAGCTGAAAGGAACAACAGACTGCAAAAAATAAAACTTGACAAGTAGATAATCTCCAACGATTCCAATCTCCAGAAAATGGAAATCCAAATCTGTGAATAACTCAGGCTGACCCGAGCGTAAATAAAAATACAAACACTCGAGTCAGGACATACGTACTTATACAATGTAAACCAACTCAAGTGAACTGTAATAAAGGTACAAGTAACTTAGAAGATGCTTGGGACCGCCCATCCTCTAAGGATCCGTTAAACTATTTACTATGTAGTAATATATGCTATATACAGTAGTGTCTAATCAGTAAAGTATAATCATATAGAAAATAGCGTTAAGGGGATGGTAAACCTTAACGCGGTCGGATCTTTAAAACCAAAATCGTAGTGGGATCGATATAAGGATATGACACGACACGCGACGCAATGCCAGGGTGGATACACCGTTTGCACTCCCGGACCGGTGGTGACGGCAAGCCAGCTGCTTCCGCCCACCTCGAGCAATACCCCAAATCAAAGTGGCGACACTGTATCGAATCACAAAAGTAATAGAATGATTTCCGATGCAGCATGCTCGATGAAAGGGTGCGACCCTTTGTGTAGCCCGGTATAGCTCCTGTTTTAGTCATATATGCCAACTCACGAGAGTTGGGTCCACGTAATATACCTCGAGAATGTCGTCACCATCCTACTTCATTCTGGAATCTCCACCGCGTACACAGTTGTTAAAGTGGTTTTCGGTATTGGCCGGCTATAAGACAATATCCGATCCCGGTCTCTTTAACAACCAATCGTTATTATAACCCGTAGTTATAACTATACTTCAAAATAAAATATCATTTCAACCTAAATCTTTATTAAAATAAAGATTAAATCATTTCCAAACCATTTCAATATATCATCATACCATATCTTTCAATTCAAATATGTATCAAAATAAATATCAAGTCGTTTCTAACCATTTCAATATATTAAATTATCATATCCTTTCAAAACTTCCTTTCAAATCATTTTAATATATCAAAATATCATAACCTTTCAAAGCTTCATTTCCAAAATATCATATCTTTCAGAACTTCTTTTCAAATCATTTTAATATCAAAAGATCATATCTTTCAAAACTCCATTTTTCAAATCATTTAATATCAAAATATCATATCTTTCAAAACTCCATTTTTCAAATCATTTAATATCAAAATATCATATCTTTCAAAAATTCGTTTCAAATCATTTTAATATCAAAATATCATATCTTTCAAAACTCCATTTTTCAAATCATTTAATATCAAAATATCATATCTTTCAAAACTCCATTTTTCAAATCATTTAATATCAAAATATCATATCTTTCAAAACTTCGTTTCAAATCATTTTAATTTATCAAAATATCATATCTTTCAAAACTCCATTTTTCAAATCATTTAATATCAAAGTATCATATCTTTCAAAACTTTGTTTCAAATCATTTTAATATCAAAATATCATATCTTTCAAAACTCCATTTTTCAAATCATTTAATATCAAAATATCATATCTTTCAAAACTTCCTTTCAAATCATTTTAATATATCAAAATATCATATCTTTCAAAACTCCATTTTTCAAATCATTTAATATCAAAATATCATATCTTTCAAAACTTTGTTTCAAATCATTTTAATATATCAAAATATCATATCTTTTCGAAACCACATTTCAATCATTTTAATATATCAAAATATCATATCTTTCGAAACCACATTTCAATCATTTTAATATATCAAAATATCATATCTTTCGAAACCACATTTCAAACATTTTAATATATCAAATAGTTATATTTCAAAACAAATTACTTCATTATTAAATCATAAAAATGAAGTTATTACATTTAATAATTAAATTATTAAATGCCAAAAGTTTAAACTTTTCAATGTTCATTTATGCACTTAAATTTATTAAAACAATGAAAATTCAAGTTTCGCAGCATTTAGAAAATGCTACGAAAGTTACATTCAAAAAAACAATTAAATTTAACAAAAGACAGTATTAAAAATGCTGTTAATTAACTTCAAATATTCAATAGAATTTCACAAACACTTATATTTTTATTTAAATCAATTTTAACTTATAAAATCATACATTTTCACATTTATATGCATCATTTAATTTTCCTTGAATTCATGATTTTATAAAGTTAAGTTTTCTTCCAAAAATCAATATTTATTAATAACTCACTTATTAAATTTCAAAATTCAAATTTAAATTCATTACATTAAATTTCAACTTAACACTTAAATTTAAAATTTCAATTATAACTTAATTCCATTTTATTTAACTTAACTTAAAATTTCACTTTTAAACCAAATTCATAAATTCCAATTTATGTTATATTTCCAAATTCAACTCAATATTCACTCATTAACATTTTAACTTTATTCAAAAATCATTAATATGTTATATAAATCATTTTAAATTAATTTAAAATTCAAAATATCATAAATTTATCATATTTTCAAAGTTGATTTAAATTCCATTAAAAATTAAATCAAAATTTCCAAAATAACTTACATTCGGATTTTCTAACTTTTCCATAATTTATTTAACTCATAGATTTCCAGAAAATCAATAATACTTTACAAAAATTATATTTTTATTTAATTTTAAATCAAAATATTATAATAATTAAATTTCTAAAATATTTTAAATTTTTTAGAAAAACATATTTTAACTACGGGCCTGTATATAATTTTCTACGCTAGGTAAAGTGATATGGGTAATGTATCATCTCAACCCGTAATTTACAAAGAAAAATTCGGGTTTTATCATTTCAAACCCGCAGTCCCAAGTAAATAAAATAAGTTGAAAATCGTTCAGGCCTATCATTTCAGCCCATAATGATTTTCCCCTATTCTAAAGTTCATTCGGGTATGTATCATTTCAATCCATAGTGATTCTAATATAAAGGGAACTTGTAGTGTGATAAACTGATAAAATAGCAGAACAACATAATATAACAGTAACGTATGTTATAATAGGTGTTTAAGCATGGGTGAACATCATAAAATCATAATATAGCAGGTGTGACATGATAATGCATTTTACAGATTCAAAAGGGGTCAATTTACTAGTTATATATGTACATATTGTCTGGTGAGAATAACTCACATGTTCAAAGCTGGAGATATCTACCAAAGCACACAACGCAACACAATGAAGGCACGATGACATGGATATGACTTGAGAGTGGAGGGCCAAAGCCATTTGACTTGTTCAAACATTTACACAAAACAATACAAATATATGTAAGTTTCACCACGATTTAAACATCAAATAACATTAGAATTCAAAGCCCAAAACAACATCGAATGAATTGCACTTGTTCCCAACCTCATGTACTTCAGTTAGGCCGTGATTAGGCTCAGCTAACTCAGGGAATTGGGTCAGGTTTGGGTGTGTAAGGGTCGGCCTACACGTGGGTTTGAAGGTGGGTTTAGTCTAGGTGCATAAAACTAGGTGTACAGGGCTAAAACTATGCAACATACATCATTGGTTTCTCTTGTTTGGTTCGGACAGAGGCTAGGTGGGCCCAACCAGTGATGCAGGTGGTGGTGGGTGATGTGGCACAGGGTGGAGGTCAGGTCAGAGGTGGTGGTGGTGGAGGTAGTGGCGGCTAATGGTGGTGGAAGGAGGAGATGATAAACTAGGCTAGGCTAGTGCAATAGGTGATGGTTTTTGGTGGATTTTGTGGTGGTCCTTGCCATGGATGGTCTCGACCTGAAATGGAGAGGTAGTAGGATGGGTGATGGTCAGAGGAAAGGGGTGGTGGAGGTCAGGTCAGATCTGGTTGAGGAGGAGCCAAGCTATGAAGGTGAGAACAAGTACAAAATTCAAATAGAAAAGTAGAAAAACAAAGGAAGAAGAAGATGAAATGGAAGCCATTACCTTCAATACTTCTAGCCGTGAGTTTGATGATGGAAAGTGAGAAGTTTCTCATGCGAATAGGAAGGAAAATACATGGCTATTCAATAGAAAAAGGAAAAAAAACGGTCAAAGAGTAACTGAGGGAACGGTAAAAGTAACGACTTAGGAGGTGAAACGACTTTACGTTTCAAAGCTTTTAAAACCTTTCAAATTTCCTTAATTTTGTTTATATAATTTGATATTTCTGGAAATAATAATAATACCAGATAAAATTTCGAAAATTTATCAAAATATAAAAATATATATAATATTTATTAATTATATAAAGTTAAATTAAGGAAAATAGCTAAAATAGTAAACTAGTCTAGAAAATTTGAAATTACATGAAATAAATTTTAGAAAATTCATATGAGCTTGTAATATATTTTTAAACATAAATAATAATATAAAATAAAAGTACATTCACAAAATAAAAAAAATTAAATTAAATTTAAATATAATTTTAATGAAGAAAATAGCAGAAAATAAGAAAACAGCCTTTTTAAAAAAGATGAAATCAACACAGTAAACTTTGGAAAAATTATAACATCACTTTAAAAAATATTAAAAGACAAAATATACTTAAAATAACCCATTAAAACATAAGAAGAAAAAAATTAAATAAAATTTAAAGAAAATAGAAATAGATCTAAAGAAATTTCTTAAAAATCCAAAGCAGTGTCCAGAAATTACAAATAAATCGCCATTGACTTTGAAAAATTGTTTACTTCATTTTAAAATTATTATAATACAAAAATATACATACAATAACAAATTATAATAAAATATGACAAAGAAAATAAGATTTATATAATTTAAAATAGACAAAATTGTTGAATAAATCAAATTACACTCAAAATTGAAATGTACATAACTTTTACAGTTTAACTCCGTTTTCAAGGAAACGAAAAGCAGTGTTCAATTTATTACATCTATTTTCATAATAAAAGATAAAATTTAAGATTTTAAATAATTTAAATTTGAAGTTTAAAAGTCACAGTTTGAACAGCTTGACCAGAAATCCACTTTACAGTAAAATATTCAAATTATACTGGTTTGAACTATAAATCCTTTAATAATCATCATTTATATTTAAAAATGAAATGTTTGAAATAAGACAAATTTAAAATAATTTAAAAATAAAAGAAAGTCCAATTTAAATAACATACAAAAACCCTTGGTTGTTACATATACAATCCAATTTAGTTTTAATAAACCATTTCCAATTTTATAACTTTGTTTTGATGATATAATAATAACCAAACACACCGATATACTATAATAATTTCAGAAAATTATTTCTTTTATATCCAAAAATATAATTTGGGTAAAATTATTTCATTTACCTGATTCAAAATAGTACCATGTCAAATTTCTCTATCCAAGTGTTTAGAAACCACTACCGATACGATTGTGTGGACTGTGTCAAATAGAGTTCATAAGCCACTCAATAAATCAACCAACACAATATAAAACAATTTATATTCGCTAACAAATATGTGATCGTATCTATTAATACACTTAAACTCATTCTAGGGTGCTACTGACCCTATTTCTAATGAGTAATCCCCACCAAAACCAAGGTTCTCGCTTAATCTTCAGCTTTGATACCAACTATAACGAACCGGATTTCCGACCCTCGAAAATCAACACCAATACGTTCATTGTATAGCATGTCGAGAAATCAAGTGACGGAAATACCAGATCATTAGGAGTGAAGAAGAAACAGATAGAAGAAAACAGGAACACAACACAGAACCTCACAATCGCAGCGGAACAAAATATAATATATATATATATATATAATAACATATTTTTATACAAAAGAATCTGTAACTGTTTTATACTTACAATCATCTGAGTACAACAATCAATACATCAATCTAGACAGTTATAATAACTTGTCCTCATATAGCGGAAATATAAATCAATTATGGAAATACGCCTCTGTCATTCACCTCGTCTCCTGAGCTCCATAGCATCATATCCTGAATTTGTAATACTCAGTCTGGCCCGAGCATTATAATAAAATAACACCCAAGTCAGTCTGGAAAACTAGTGTGAGAAAACACACTCAATTTTGAATTATTAACTTTTATCAAAAACACACTCAATTTGAATTATTAACTTTTATCAATATCCTTTGTAAACAAAGGTATCTCGTAAGACCACGTCACACATAAAAACGACGAGTTTTTACCTTACGATAACCAAAACAATTTTTTATCAAAATCATCTTATATTATACGAGTGTCTATGCACGCCTAGGTGGTCCTGCGCTAATAACAATGTGCATGCATGGGTAACTTTATTAACATCATCCGACTATGGAAGCATAAGTTATAACACATTAATACAAAGAGGGTCGATAACTTTAAAAGGGCAGAGAAGCAAACTTGATTAAAAATGTATAGGGATACAAAAAATAAAGGTAAGTTTCATTGCAGGATGAAAGTATATTTGAGCGTGGTCATTATAGAGATCTACAGGATCAACTTCAAGGCGGCTATAAAAATGGATTACAATTTACAACAATCTATTACTCGTATTCAAAAGGAACATCAACTTGCATCAATTTTCTCATTAGACTGACTAAAGTAGAGGTAAAATATCATAAATAAATTTGATTTAGATCTGAGAAAGTGCAGAAATTGAATTAGGTAACGTGCTCATGTGTTGTCTGTGTTCGTATGACCGACCTAATTGGATAGAGAGAATCTATATAGAACTCAACTGAAAGAATTAGACTTTTTTAGTAAACTGCAAGATAAATAACTTCATAAACAACATCAAAATATCAATAGCATCACCAACTAAATAGTAGTTTGAACAACTTCAAAAATTGTATGTCCAAGTCACACAACAAAACATCACGAAACCGGCTACAAAACTGCATATGAATAACAACATACACAAAAATAGCAGACTTCAAACACAGTATATGAATAACAACAATAAGTGGCCTTTTTTAAATGACACTATAACATTGAATGCCATATTCATTTTTTTAATATACATAATGTTATAGAAAGTGCCATTTAAACATGAAATCACACTATATGGTATCGTTAAAACAGAAGAGGCCATATTCAATGTTTTTATTCACATCATGCGATTAAAAATTGCATAAAATACAAAGTGTGCATGGTAATAAAACTCAATGTTGTTTAAAACTAAATGCTGACATTCTAAAAAAGCACTATAAAAATAGTGCAGCGTTAACTTTAAAACATGAATTTAGTATTTAGCCCCTGAAATGCTTGAGCAACTTCAGCCACTCAAATAACCTTTTCGCTCAAAATTCTACCATCACTGTTATTGTTGAGAGTTTCAGCTAATTTAGCTAGACACAATCGCTTTCATTTCCTTTCGCTGACCTTCATGCACTAAAATTATCAAATAGATGTTAGAAAACCTAATTAGTTTAAATTATCTAGGTTGAAAATAGTGGAAAAAGGCATTACTTTTAATGGATGTTTGTTCTGTTTTGCTTCTAATTATAGTATGTTCTGTAATTGGTTTAAGCTTGCTTCATACCACTAAATTAGATTTTGATCATCAAGCTCGGATGACAACTGCAGGTAAACTTCATTGCTACTTTCCCTTAATTTTTGTTGTTGTGTTCTGATGTTGATTTTGTTATGGTTCCATTTCTTTAGCTCCGCCTTGATTTTTTTAGCTTTGCAATGAAACTGAACATAGGTTGTCTTTGGCTGTAGGAATTTATGGATATATGGTAGTTAACAACCATGTTTAAATGCCTCTAAAATCAGAATTTCAACAGTTGACAGTGTGATAACCTTACAACCATTAAATGCCGTGTAAGTACACAATACTCCTGCAGTAAACGTATTGTTAGAACTAAATTAAAAAATTGATGGAATTACTATATAGAAGCAAAACAGAAAATGTTTTCAACCTAACTAGTGGGCAAGGCCAAGTTGATAAATTTAGTTAGATTTGTTACCTCCTCTAGAGAGAATGATTTAGTGTTCGAAACTGAAGTTTGGCAAATAAATGATGAATTTTTTGTTCATGAAGTAAACTATATTCTTCTTGTTCAACACCGTTGTTCCTTAATTTCAAGATAAATGTATTAACCAAATAATTTAATGAATCGCCCATATGCAAAGCTATTAATGGGTTTAGTGCACTCTGCATTTGATATAATGATCAATAACATAACATATACCTGAGACACACCAACTAAAGAGTTTCCATTAACTCAATCCCAGAGCAAGTGGTTTAATAGCTCCATGGTATGCATAGGAGTAAATTTTGTGGAACTTTATATTTGTGGTGCGTGAGGAAATCACTATAATAAAATATATCTATTATCAAAAATTCTAGATGAATGTTTAACTAAAATACAAAGTTAGGCTTTATCCATTATCTTGATGCCTTGTTTCAACAGAGGTTGAACTATTTTCCATTTTGCTTAATCAAACCAGTACCTGATATGATATCTTTTATCCAATTTCTGTAAAACCCTAGTTAAACCCTCATAAAGAAAGTAAAATAAAATCTTCCAACTGACCATGGAATTAGATGAGGAATATTAATAAGGATTGGAATCAGAAAAGGTAAAAGGAACTTTTTTTTGTCATATCATACCGCTGAGTAATGGTGAAAATGAAAATACTGGCAGAGATATAAGAATTTTTCCAATTTCTTGATTGTGTATATCCTCCTCACATAGAATACTGCAATAAATTTCAGACAAATAGGAAACAAATCTAAATTTAGTTGTTATCATATCATAAGTTTATCGATTAATTTCCATCTTACCTTTATAAAAGACATAGGTAGTTGATGATTTTTCTCTCTTCTGTTGATGAATCTATCTGCAACCAAAATCAATAGCAAGAAGAAAGAAGTGAGGCATGCAAATTAAATTCAGGGAATATTGTGCATTAAGATACCTATAAAATGACTAACATCATGCATTCACTGAGTATCCAAAATTTATTTCAGTAACCATATGAGATTCAAATGAAATCGTACATAACTTACTTCAGTGGCCATATGAAATTTATTTATAAATTTTCATAGCACTAATTACTACATACACACATTATGTCATTTATTTTTTTATGCGTTGCTTCAAATAAGTAAAACAGAAAAACATTACGAATCAACTATTTGGGAGTAAAATAATAATAATGATATAAAGGTATTCAATGCAGTAAAAATTTAGAACACTTATGACTGCATTTACTTGCATTTCTAGCGTACATAACTACACTTCATTAGTTTCTGCCTCTTCAAACAATTTTAGTAATTAACGTGTCACTCCAATCCCTAATTACTAAACTGCTACATCTTGAAATTCTCAATCATTTTAATACCAACTTCTCAAATTTTGAGTAGGCCATCTCACACATACAAATTTATTTCATGTTATAGAAAATTTAGAAACTACATTGTATCAGCAACAAATGCAAAGTGCAGGTAGAGTGCATGTCTCCATCAAAGCTTCGGTCTACAATAAAACCTATCAACTTCGTAGATAATATTCATAAAAATCATAACCAAATCAATGTCATTGAATAATGGCCATATAAAACAAAATCAATGTCATTTAATAAATATTTTAGTTAGTGCTCAAGTTAAATCATTGCTTATCATAGTAGTTAATCGGGAAGAAGAAAAATGAATTCTAAGTGTATAAATTGATACTGGATTAAGATTATTTATAAATCAATTTAAATATTACCAAATTAAATAGTAATAAGTGATTCACCACCAATCATCCATGTATAAATCCAAATGCTACCAAATTGGACAGATTTTGATTATGCTCAAGTAAGAACATCATGAACAAAACTATCAGAATCATTAATTAGTGTTCTCCACCCAGTGAATAGTTGGTTGGAAAATTTTATCCTCAAATAGATTGGATATCACTAATTAATTTTAATATGCTACTGTTTTTGCCCAGCAGACATTGGTTGGAAAATTTTGTCCTCAAATAGATTGGATATCATGGTCAACTAAATAAATTCCATTTTGAAACATATGCAAAAAAACTATTGAAATATAGCCTAATAAAATCTCAAATTGTACTAACTTGTTGTTACTTTAATCCAATTTAATGCATGCAATAACACTCTGGATTCAAAGAATAATAAGCATAACTACCTGCAGTCTGTTCTCAAGTCTAAAACCATAACCTATGCTTTACTTGATACCATGAAAAGCTTGACTTTCGGTGATTTTCAAGGTAATCCACTACATGTTTTACAAATATACACACTTCACATTACCTTCTGTATTGAAAAAAACCATGAGCTAAACAACGGATTATATAATTTGACTTAAAAAATAACTGAAGTTAAAGTGGAGAGTAAAATGATTGAGACTTTAACTTCTCAAACAAATGTGAGCGCAATATGGTTAAACTGCTATGATTAATGGAACAGTAATTAATTTTTAATCAAATAAACTTAGATTTAGGAAAAAAAGAAAAAAAAACATAATCTGCTGAATTTTATCTCACTTGCATCCTTGATCATCAGAAACACAGAAAAATAAGGGGGAAAAGGAAAAAATGATAGGATTTTATCATTTATCATGGTAATTAGTCAGGAAAATTGAGCAAGGCAATGAAGATTTTTTGCAATTTCTACTATAGAATTATTCAAGGGAATATAATAACAAATTTCATGAAAGAATATTGTAATATATCAAATGATATAATCATATAATATCAAGTGTGATGAGATCAAGGAAGTGACTAATATATGAAATAAGAAGTAGAATAATATAAGAATCTTCAAATACTTTCTTGAACCATAGAAAACAAATTAAATAAGCATTATTAAAACAAATAAAGTACATGTGCTATCTCAAATAGTATATCCTACTTCATCAATGTGCTTGAGAAATTTCAATGTTATGCATCACTGTCTTTTCATATTCTATATTAACAACCTTTTATCGCTTCTACTAATAAAACAAAAATGATGAGGCGAGCGTCGTCGAGATGAGGCGAGAGTCGTCGAGATGAGGCGAGGGTCGTCGGAGGTAAGGTGAGAGTCGTTGGAGGTCACGCTAGGGTTATTATAGATGAGTCGAACATCAGTGGTTAAATTTGGGGAATGTAGGATTAGGTTTTAGGATTTTGGCGAAGGAGGTTGGATTTGATAACCGGATATGTTTTGGTAAGAATGGTAGAAGTATGGTCGGACTAAGGGTATTTTGGGTAATTCAAAAAGACACGGTTGAAATCAGTTTATGGAATTATCATTATTAATAGTAAAGATAAATGGAACCATGCTTAAAAAATTGAACATAAAAGCAAATCAAGTAAGTTATTCCTCATCTTTCATAAAATTCATTATTTGAATAGCTTTAGTTCTCGCTCAAATGTTGAAATCCTAGGTTTAAAAGAGACTGATGGTCATGTCATGGATGAAATTATGAATATAGCTTCTGACCTCAATGTCTAGCAATTTGATATCCAATAGCAAGGTTTGAAGCATACAACAAACAGGTTGCAACCTTTCTCATCTTAATATGTTTGCTTTCCTATGTATATTTAGAACATCAAGGCTTATTATTGGACTTTATGGGTGCAAGTTTGATTGTCGGTTAAATTTTAAACATTTTTAAATATTGGTAAAATATATAAATTTTGTTTGTATAAGAAAATGATTTTCTGGTACACTAACCATAAATTGTACAAATAAATTATATCACTTCCTCCATTAACATTTAAAGAAATAGAATTTTTTCACATGAACAATTATTAATCTAATTTAATTTACTGATTACATTATAGAATAAATAAGCTTAATGTGGTCAATAAGTATGAAAGAAACATTAAAATTGAAACATGGATTGACTATCGTGATGTCAAAAATAAAATCAAGCTTAAAGCTTATAAACCGAATGCAATGTTACCCCTCTTTATGTTTGAATAAATTCATTGCATCTTCTTGTTGTTGGCTCATGTTGTAAAAAAGTGAACTGGTGTACAATGCATTGTTTAATGCACGTATGAACTACACATCACTTAAAACCCGATATGACGTTGATGGGTATTAATACCTCACATTTCACTACATATCTTCTAATTTGCAGCTCACGTCATAACAAAGTAAATTGGTGTCTTGTACTCATAGGAGAAATAATTAGCCAAACTTATCTAAGAAAAAAAATGATTTACGTACTAATTTCAAATATATAGTAAGACATTCAAATGCATAGTAAATATTATTTGAAGCATATACGCTATTGGTAATGTAAGTGAGTAATATACACTTTATTTCAAACAAATAGTTAAAGGATAATCTGATAACATTTGATAACATAAGTTTAGTGCGGTGAATTGTGTATGCCGACTCCCCTTCTCGCAGATCTGCCGACCGCTCCTCCTCGCCTTCAATGATGTTCGCCTCCTTGTCGCAAGATCCCCAATCTAGCCGACCACCTGATCCATCATCTCATGCCCTGGAAGCTCCGCCAGGCTTCCCCCCTATCCCCAGTAGATCTTCCTCCATGTGATAATGATGGCTTCAAAACCGTTGTATCTCGTAAATGGAAAAGAGCGATGAATACTCCATCCCATCCTAGAGCTGGTAGCACGACAAACGCCCCTTCTCAACTAAAAGGGAAAAGCCCTAATCGACAACAAGATCTCAATCAGCGCATATCCATGAACAATGATAATCAATCGCCACAATCTGACGTCAGAACCGCTACTACTAGATGGAACTTCTCTACCATTGCTAGTCGGGCGTGGAGCGAAGTGGTTAAAGGTAATAATATACCTACTGTTGTTCCTCTAAAATTCTACCAACCGCGTGAATTGAATTCCGTTCAATGTGCCAAAATGTCGGATGAGGTCGTTCTAAAAGCAAAAAAACAGTGGGATAATGCTATAGTAGTATATGTAGTCGGGCCTAAACCACACTATCCTTTTTTCAAAGACTATATTCATAGAGTCTGGAAACCTACCGATGAATTCTCGATTTATTCAAAAGAAAATGGTTTTTATGTGATAAAATTCAACAACAAACAAGATTGTGATAATATTCTGGAAGGAGGTCCATATTTTTATAATAAAAAGTTAATGATGATGAAGCGATGGTCTTTGGGAATGCAATTAAACAAAGAACTCCTGCATACTATTCCAATATGGATTCGTCTTCCTAATCTTCCCCTAGACTACTGGACAAAGGAAGGGATTAGCCGTATTGCTTCGGTGCTAGGCGTCCCATTTAGACTGGATAAATTCAGGGAAGGTATCATCAAAATTGCATAGCAAGAGTATTAGTTGAGATCAAAAACTCCTTTAACTTCCCTCGTAAAATTCCTATTATAACTGAAGAAGACAAACTAATATGGCAAGAAGTGGTATACGAATGGAAACCATCGAAGTGCACAAATTGTTCAAGCTTTGGTCACATTGAAACTCACTGCCAATTTCATAAAGCTTGGAAGCCAAAAGCAAACGAGAAGCACACATCGGAAGCAGAAGCTGACATGGTCATTGACGAAGATGGAAATAATTTGAATCAAAATGAAAGCAAGATGGAAAAAACTCAAACTTGCCAGCCCATTTCCAATATGATTACAGATCATGTAGAAATAGAACTTCCAGTTGAACAGCACCTCACTCAGACAGATATAAACATAACAGATCAAAACATGCCAACTGAAGATATAAACGTCCGTCCTAATACAGTCAGTTCGAATGTTAATACAATTGTCACTCAAAACTCTCCGAACAAAGAAAATAACTATAAAATACAAAAAAGGGACACAATCGCAGAAAACAATTAGGTCCAGACAAATAACTCCACTGAGGAATGCTCTGACATGGTTACAGGAGCTGGCTCTATAGGAAAAGACTCCTTTTCTACTTTCAACGCCAAACAGTGCCTCACAAGGAAAACCAGAACTGATGAGGCCCTATTCGAATTCAAAGCAACAGCACAAACTGACGTGGTAGACAACCCTGCTTGGACATCCATGGTTAGTCAGCTTAAAGGAAAAAATAAAAATTCAAAGAAAGCAAAATTACAAGGGAATGCTACCTCCCCAGAAAACAGTAGCAACATCGAAAGTCTTTAATTGATGGAGTTCCTATTCTGGAACATAAGGGGCACGAATGCCCATGCCAAACAATTGGAAATCATCGATCTCATAAACAGTAATAGATTTTCTTTTGTTAGTATACTAGAGAATAAACTATCTCTAGGTAGTATTGAAAAATTTACGAATAAAATTCGCCCAAAATGGAAATTCTCTCACAACATTTCAGATGACCATAAGAGTCGCATTTTAATTCTTTGGGATTCGACTCAGTGGTCCTCCATTATTTGCCACATGAATGAACAGTATCTATCTTGCATCCTACATAATGCAAGTGGTTCTAGCGTAATATGTACATCCATCTATGCATTTAATGAGGAATTAAGGAGGCAAGATCTATGGAACTACATCTACGATCAATCTCTGAAAATTAATCTCCCTTGGATAGTGGCAGGAGATTTCAACGCTATCTTAACCTCTACTGATAGATTAAATAACGGCATACACAATGAAAAAGGTGAACAGAATTTTTGGACTGTATTAACAAATCAAATCTCATCGAACCAATTTTCTCAGGAAACCATTACACTTGGAGAGGAGGTCTCAATTTCTCTATACACAGCAAAATTGACTGGGCTTTTGTAAATAAGTTATGGACAGACAAAATAAGTCAATTTGGCATAAACTTTGGAAATCACTCTATTAGCGACCATACCCCTATAATGGTTAAGTTTGCTCAGGTAAGAAGAGATAAAAATCCCATACCTTTCAAATACAACAACGTGTGGCATCTGCAAAAAGGGTACCAACAAACAGTTCAGCTGGCATTGGAGCAAGAAGAAACAGGTAGGAGGAATAATCTTATTCTCAATAACCAGGGGGTTTGGTCTTCAGCATCAGAAAGTATAGCTACTCTAGCTATCAACTATTTTTCAAATCTTTTCAATATGCCGAACACCACATTTCAATTTCCAGACATAACTTGCAAGAAAATCCTGTCAGAAAATGCAAAATATGATTTATGCAGACCCTTTCACTTAGAGGAAGTGAAAAGTGTGGTTTTTCAAATAAATGACAATAGCTCCCCTGGCCCTGATGGCATTAACTCCAAATTTTACAAACTCCATTGGGAACAAATCAAAAATGATATATGCAATGCTATGAATGGCATTCTCCATTCTAGGAAAATCATTAAAGAGATCAATCATACGTTTATATGCCTTATTCCTAAAACACCAAATGCAATAGACATGACTGACTTCAGACCGATATCTCTATGCAATGTGTTGTACAAAATTCTAGATAATCTTCTATGTAATCGTATGAAAAGACATCTAGATAACCTTATCTCCTACAACCAAAATGCTTTTATTCCTGGAAGAATTATCACTGAAAATTCTCTTATGGCATATGAAATGATCAGAAGCTTCAACAGGAAAAACTCGAACAACTTATGTCTGAAAATTGATTTGCATAAGGCATATGATAGAATCAATAGAGAATTTATTCATCATATGCTGATCTCAATGAGTTTCCCTTCCCAGTTTGCGAATCTCATTTATGAATGTATATCTACTCCCACTTTTACGGTTCTAGTAGAAGGCTCACCTTATGGGTTCATCAACAGTTCAAGAGGCCTTAGACAAGGCGACCCCCTCTCCCCGTATCTATTTGCCATTGCTATGGAACTGTTAACTATAAAATTTGACATGGAATTCTTCAAAGGTAATATGAAACCCATATATCAAACAGAACCAATGATAACACATCTGATATATGCAGATGACATCCTGATCATGTCCAAAGCATCTATTGAAAATGCCACATGTATCAAGCAGATTTTTCAAGAACTAAACTGTACTGCTGGTCTAGAATTAAACAGCAACAAATCTACGCTATTTTTTAGTAAAGGTGCCACAAACAAAATTCAAATAGCTAGCATGCTAAACTTAAATATGGGTAGACTGCCAATAACTTACCTGGGCATCCCTTTATCGTACAATAAACTAAAAGCAAGGGATTTTGGAATGTTGATAGATAAGATAAATAAAAAATTTAGCCAATGGCAGAATGAAATGCTTAACATAAGTGGAAGAGCTGAATTAATAAAGAATGCCATTCACCCTATCATTCAATTTTGGCTGCAATTCACTCAACTCCCTCTAACAGTTATTCAGAGAATAAATTCATTGTGTGCCAATTTTTTATGGAAATCTAAATCTCATAACATGTGCTGGGAAGATGTATGCAAAACTAAGAGTGAAGGAGGCTTTGGGATAAGGAAAATCGAAGATTTATCTAAAGCAGTGGTTGTTAATCTCTTATGGAAATTTATCAATGGTGAATCACTATGGGCTAAATGGACAAACAACAGATATAATAAAAAAGATAACTTCTGGTCTACTGCTAGCAAATCATCTGATTCTTTCGTTTGGAAAACAATACTTCGTGCTAGACAGTGGTGTAGTGGTCTCATTAACAGGAATATTGTCAATGGAGAAACAACAAACTTATGGCTAGACCTCTGGATCAATGGACTCACACTTCTCAATATAATTGGTGAAAGGAACATGGATGGGGCTAATCAGTATAATGCAAAAGTCTCTACGCTCATATCTAATAATAACTGGAAACAAAACATGAATAATATCCCTACTCAAGTTCATGATATCATCCACAATATAAACATCCAAACGTACAGAGAAAAGGACTATTGGGTTTGGTACCTAAATAGCAATGAAAAATGCTCTATGAAAACAGCATGGAATCATATCAGAAACAAACACATAGAACATTTTTGGACCAAAATTATTTGGGATAAGGGGTGTGCGCCAAAAATGTCTATATGTTCTCTCATGGCCATACAAAACAAATTAAACACTCTGGTACGTGTGAGCAGATGGAACCATAATGTAGACCAACAATGTACTTTGTGTTCAGCTGCAGTAGAAAACAGAGACCACTTATTTTTTCAATGCCCATATTCGAGAAAAATCCTATTCAACTTTATGCAGAAAATCAATGTTAATTGTAACCAATCTAGTGACCTTTATTACATCCTGGATTGTATCAAGCAAAGACAAGATAAGGACAGTGCTCTAAGACAAATCACCAATATTACTTTCACTTCCCTGATCTGGAACATATGGTGCGAAAGAAACAACAAAGTTTTCAGAGGAACTGAGATGCCAGAGGATGTCAGAACCACCCTAATCGTACAAGATGTTAGGATTATAGTGCAATATACTCTGAAAAAACAAGTGTTAAGTTCGGAAACGAGACTTATCTTGAATAACCTGAACTTCAAAGAGAAACTTCACAAGCATCAACATCCGCCTTAAAGATCTCCTCGGTCGCGCTCCAAACTGCCTCTGCACTTGCCCTCTCTTCTCCATGCTATGACCTCTATACGAAGCAACGAAATTTTGGAACGATAAGAATGATATCGGTTCTTAATTTCCCCATTCTTGATTTAGATCTTTGCCGCTGCTATCTTATTTTCATGCGTTCTACTTACCTCCTGTGTTGACATACCGCATTTTCAAGACGATGTCGCTGCCCTTTCTACACGTGTAGACTCTTTTATGGCTTTGTGTCTTTTGGCTTTTTCCTTTTGTAGTTAACTTTAATATGATTATTGGACAGGATGATTTTACGGATGGTTTTGAGTGTTGTTTTAAATCTAGTTTTACTCCTCCATCTGTTAAACATCTTGGGCTCAATAATCATGTTTTTGTATTGTTAATATATGGAAATGATATGTACTCTTTTTCCTTGTAAGATACCCATTTAGGTTAGGGGGTTACGAGGTTTTAATGAGGCATATCATGGAAATATATGCATCCTTTTCTTGTTAATAAAGTACCTTTTTCCAAAAAAAAAATAGTTAAAGGATACTAAAAATTCATATGATAAAACTAACTACATGCTCTTCTCTGCAATGTCTATATATCATATTTCTGGATACCATGGTTGATAATTGCATGAAGTAATACTATGGTAACTCATATTGGCAATATACATGCATGCCCCTTTAATTGTAGCCTAGGAGTATAATGTCCTCAACTTTGACACGAAAATCAAAAATACTAATTGTACCAACAAAAAGGCAGTAAAAATATACAGCTTTTTAAAGGTCCATGGAGAACTTTTTTCAAGCATTTCATGTTGTGCATGTAGAATGTTTCTCATACTTTGTATGCATTGTCAAACATTACATAAGCAACGTACAAAAAAATGAAATGTTAAAAGAAAAGGATAAGTACCAAGTAATCAAGAAAGCAATAAGTAGAAAGGCTGTTATGCAAAGAAACAGCTTGATTCTTGTAAGTATATGGTGACCTAAAGCAAGGGCTTCAGTTGCTTTGCTTTTTTATCAAGCTGTCCAAAAAATTTAAGCATGATTATGAACTGATATAAGTACGGAAACATATTATTTTGGATATTTTGACTTCAATCGCAAAATTCAACTTCAAGTGGCAGCAATAGTTTTTAATGCTTGAATAAAAATAGAACTTCTGAACATGGATTTGAAAAGAAGATTAGAACTAAAGAAATTTTAAATGCAGCGCTTTTGATGGATACATTTTATTTTTACATATTCCATTTTTTCTTACTTTTGCATTTGAGAACAGAAGCACTAAAATACAATGTAGAGTTGATAACAATTTAATGAACTAATCTAAATATTAAATACACCATATCTATTTACTGTAAATATGTTAACTTCATACAATCAATCACATTTATCGATAAAGAGTAAAATATGTGCTGTAATACTATTTCCCCATCTGAAGCAGAGACCGGATAAAATAAAACTATTTAAGACAAACGAATTCATAATATGTACATGATAAGCATATGATTTCTCTAGTGTCAGTGACATATATTTCACATTTTTGTATTTTCAATTCCAAACATTAACAATTTATTAATATAATCTAAAAGGCGTAACTAGTAGCATGGTCTTTTTAGTAACAACGTGCAGCTGTTGTGTATATGGATGCTATAGTTAAAAAGCAGCCGAAAGGTAGAGAAATGCACTTGCTACTATTATTTTCTAGTCCAACCAACCATGTATAATATGACTGAGAGTAGAAAAAAAATCAAAATTAGGTAATCCTTAAGAAAATTGCCAAATTAATCTAGTAAATACCGTAAAATCTTAAATGTTCTAGCATTTAATAAAAGTTAGAAATAAGCAGATATAAGTAACAATAAATAAAATGTCAAAAGGTTTATTTTCAATGCTTCCCAAATAGTTTAAGTTGTTGTATAAGTTGTTGTATCTTGATATCGATGAATTTGTGGGAGAAATACCAAAAAGTTTAATTATACTGATGAATTTGAGCATGCTTTTGCTTTCTGAAGATCATTTTAATGGTAGTATAACTGAGAATATCGGTATGTTTCAATCTATATCTACTCTACCTTTGTGGGGAAATCGACTCACTAGTTTTATTCCTAAGTCAATTGGCGAGCTCAAGAACTTGGAATATTTATTCTTTCCGATAATAAACTCTCTGGTTTGTTGCCTCATGAGTTAGGTAACTATAGCTTTCTCACTGAATTTAAAGTTAGTGAATAATCTCTGGATCGATTCCAATAGAGATTTATGAACTAAAGAATATGAAGAAGCTACTATTGTTTAAAAATAAGTTTGAAGGATATATAGCTCCTAAAATTTCAACCTTGAGCAACTTAGTTCAGTTGCATCCTAATAAAAATTTCTTAAGTGGAGAGATTCCAAAAGATATTGCCGCATTACAGAAACTTGAATACATTAGTTTAGCTTGCAATAATATGACCGGAGAAATACCTTGGTATCTTGGAAAAGCTAATTGTTTGAGTGGGCTTGATATTAGAGGCAACAAACTTTATGGTACAATTCCACCTTACTTATGCAATGGAAATAATCTATATGTTTTTGCAATCGGACATAGTTGATTTAATGGTACTTTTCCTACTCTGATCGGATCATGTTTAGCACATCATAAAGTAATAGTTTCCAACAATCATTTTCAAGGAGAAACAACAGAGAATTTAAGTATAAATCATAGAATTCGATACCTTGATCTCATCAACAATTTCTTCACAGAAAAAATTCCACTGAAATTTACTATATGGAGCAATCTTTCCATGCTTAATTTGTCGAATAACTTATTCAATGGCTCTATTCACCATGAATTTGGTAACCTTCAAAACATATAAAATTTGAATATTTCATTAAATAGATTGACAGAAAAAATACCATATGAGTTGAGCAGATGCAAAATTTTACTTGGGTTAGACTTGAGTTCGAATTTCATTTCAGGAAATATTCCAGCTAAAATTTTGAGACTACGGAACTAAAAAATCTTCTTCTTTCAGGAAACAATCTAAATGGCCTGATTGCTGCGCTAGTGAATCGAGTGTATGATTCAATTGGAGGATGATGGAAGCAAATCTTCAGATCGACTTGGACGGCAAAGGAGCTATGGATTTGATCTAGGGAATTAAAAAAATGCAGGGTGGAGGGCAAGAGGATGACAAAGGAGTTGGGAGCTGAAAATGATTTCGGGTTTCATGATAACTGACGAAGAGTAACTTAGACTGAAGGGTATTTTCGGCAATCCATGAAGACACGGTTGAAATAAGTTTTTGAAACTCTCATTATTAGTACCAAAGATTAGTGTCTATAGAAGTAAATAGAAAATAGTTAAAATGCTTGCATCTCTCATTTCAGCATAGTTGGGCACAATAAAAACCATACGGGGCTTATTGGAGAATAGATTTCCATACAATGATTAGGCATTGGGGTACCACCTGTCACGGTGCACATCTAGAAAAATATACCAAGGACCTCGCCGGGATAACCTACAACACAAGACCAGCCCTATCCATAATCTGGATAAAACCAATATGTTATCACCCCGGGTGTTCCCGCCCTTATCGAGAGCTCTTTTTTCATGCACCACCATATCCATAATTTATGATATATCCGAGGGTATCTAAAAAGGCGATAACATATCCTAATTAAGTGTGACCCACTTAGCCTTGCTGAATCTCCCTTGATTTTCAGTCATTTCGGGTGATGAGGCTTGAGGCTATACCTTTCAAGAACAATTTCACTTAGAATGCTCATCGTCCTCTGATGACAATGTTCTGGTACCATTCATACATACAAGTTGTCCTGGGTTGGGAAAAACCGAACCACCATCTTCACCATCTTCAAAATATCCATTCGTAATGCTCAAATCGGATCAAAGTGCTTTTCGAATAATTAAATCTGATCTCGGCCTCTTCGAAAAGATCAACGAATTTGGCCAATATTTGATAGTTGGTTATTTAACTATCAATAAACATCCAACCTATTTTTCTACATCCACAGATGTTAGACAATAATAAAAATACCAATCCCACTCCAAGGGGAATATCGCGGTAATATAGGGTCATCCACTATTATGCGGGGGGCATAGGGTCTCATCCGCTCCAACGGCGGGAATATATCCAACTGCTAATATATACACACACACGCACACACACACTATTATATATAATATAACATCCAACTGATAAAAATATATTAATTCAACAAATCATCCAATAATTAATCTATAATTGTTATAAATTAAACGGTAAACCAAATTGAGTGAGATTTACATTGTTTTTAGTAGCTGCCGAATCGCTTCGTTTTGAATTAAAATTGAATGCACGTCCAATTTTAATCCAAAATTTCAACTGACCCCAAATTCCTTCAATCCATTTCCATAGCGTAGCCAACGATGTTACGAAAAAATTTGCGTTCGAATCCGACCTATGATGAGCAAGATTTTGCAATTATAAGAATTTGGTTTTTAAATAATATAATTTATTTCTAATTACATCATTAAAAATAAACCTAACCTTAACTACATTATAATCCCTCCTCCTCTTCTTCCCAAATACGTCTCCTTCTATCAAACACAGGTGCACGTGTACACCTGATAACACTCCAACACCCACCAGAGACTCACTAAGCAATGCTGATAGATCCCCCTCATCCTCTCTCTCCTAGCACCGTTCGCCTAACCCCTTGACCCACAAAACCAACTGCGATGTCACCACTCCATCTCGTCCGTACCAACAGTCGCGACGCCCATTTAGTGACCAAACCTTCCTATTTCGTTGTGCCTAAGCTCTTTCGTCTTGAGAATCCAATTACAGCCTTCAATTTTCAAATCGATAATCCAAACCTAAAAATCAGTAACCTTAGTTCATGATTAGCCTTCGACTATCACTGTTGAACACACAGGAATGAAACCACAACCTCCCATCATGCCTCAAACCATAGGTCAATCGATATAAGCCTCAAAGACGAAGGCTTTAAAAATTTTAGTCAATTTATTTTTGAATTTTGAAGAGGATCCCTTTTTATGGGTATCGGCCATTCCTAATGATGCTAGGGATACGAAGGGAGTATCGAGCAAATTTAAAAGGAAAGTTGTTTGCTTCATTGTTATTATTATTTTTTCGCTTTCGTGGATTTGATCTGAAAAGAAGGGGAAAGAAGACGTGATTTAAATGTGAAGGGTGCTTGAGTACGATGTTGGTCGGCTTAGACTTGAGTTTGATTTGATCATATATATTTTTATTTAATTCCAAATATCTCACATTACCTAACACGAAATTTTAAACTCCTACGGAGGCGCGCCGCCAAGCATTCCCATTGTTATACCGCTATTCTGAACCGAATGAAACATTTTCTAGAGCCTAATTCGATCCTATGTGGAAGATAACTTTTTAAATCAACTATTTAAATTCAACTGAATTATTCCCAGACGTTTTCAGATCATACGACCAAACGATAAATCCAAACGCTATAAATTTTGAATCTGATAATAAAACACTTTTATGGATCCAATGGAACTGGTTTTGTCGAATTCCGAGACTGTGCTCCGGATCGCTATTTTAACTTGTCGATTAAGTCGACGATTTCAGAATATTCTCAAAATATCTTGAAATTTCAGTTTTAAAATCTTACTAACTAAATTACAATTGCAAATCCAATATTTATAACCATTTAAGTATTCAAAATCAATGACGAAAAATCCAGGTCTTTACAATATACATGCAATACATATGTATTTATCCCTAAGTCTATTTTAGGTTCATTATCGTTCCACCTTTTATTGTACATTTACATTATATAAGTTTAATTCTTGTACAACATTTTATAGTTCAATTCACTTATATAATAATCTATGTATAATCTTATAACATTTTTTTAATTAAATCTTATTTAATTAATTTTTTAATTAATTTTTATTTTATTCATTTTAAATAGAATATGTGCACTGCAGCATTTATACTTATACATATATGTCATAAATATATAGGTATTATTTTATTTCTTAATTAAAATTTAATTATTTTATTTAATTTAAACAATTCCAATTAATCATCATTAGTTTTGAAAATTATATATATATATATATATATATATATATATATATATATATTACCTTAACATTTTAAGATAATGTTACACAAACCAATACATATGTTATTTAATTTAGTTAATTAACTTTTAATTAATTATTCATTTAATTGATATAATAAAATATTAATAGTTTTCGAAAATAATTATCTTATTTCGAAATAATTTTGGAAATAATTTTATAACATTTATATTTTAAATTTAACCTTTTAAATTTAAAATATTATTTTTATTTATTTTAGAATTAACCTTTCAAAATTCTAATTTTATTTTAATTTGAAAAAAGATTTTGAAAATCAGCCCAAGGCTCAAATCAGCTTGGGCCTTTATATTGGAGGTAACATTTGAGCATACCTCATCCTTTTGGACCAAATTAGTAGCCAGGTAGGGCAAAATACTTGATTAACCAAACCTAATCATAGACACTACTTTTCTAAACACCCTACTACATGGGTGGGCTTTAACATGTTATCGTAATACTGCTAATTTAGACTTAATAGGCTATTGGGCTCTAATACTATTTTTAGAACCGAGCCAGCACACAACGAGGTAAATAGTTAAATTTCAAAAAAATTATTTCATTTTAGATCTTATTGGACCTATGAAGTCTAAATTTATTTAGATCCGATCTAAATTTATTTAAAAAGATCAATATTTTATTTAAGTTATAAATAAAAAATTATCTTATTGTTATTTTAATATTTAATATAAAGCGTATCATATACAAGTGTGTGTAGTGCATATGTAACATAAACAACGTACATGTTTTAACATGTTCGTGTATAGGTATTGGGATTTGCATCGCAACGAACTCGTTAACCACTTTATATACATATGTGTTGTCTAATATATATAAATATACACACACATATATATAGATACACATATATACATATATACATACATACATACACACACACACACACACACATATATATATATATATATATATATATATGCGTGTGTGATGTGTATGGTTTTGTATATAAAATATAAAATAATGTTTGTAAAGTACAAATGTTTATATATACATGCATACATGTTTATGTATATATCATTGAAACTATAAGATAAAGTAATTTGTAAGTATTTTCTTAAATGATAATGAATATAAAGCAGTTTCAAAGTTCAAATTTCAAATTTTAGATCTAGATCTATATAATAAAATATCAAAGATATTTCAAATTCAAATCAATGTATTAATTTTAAATATATATATCATATACATTTCAAAATTAAATGAATCCTTTTTTAAATTCATATACATATATTTTACATACACACATCGATATGTATATTAAATTAGTATTTCAAAAATACATATTATAACTATATATATATATATATATATATATATATATATATATATATATAAAAGTTTTAATGTGAATACATGATTAAATTTACTACAACAAAAATACCTTTTTAGAACTGCCAAAAACAGTTGTAATAGGTCTATTACAATGGAGCCTGCCGGTCATTTTATCCAAAGTTGTAATAGAGTCAGATTTTTTTACAGCAGATTTTGGCAGCTGTAAAAGATTTTTTTACAGCTGCTTTTGACAACTGTAAAAGACCATTACATTACACTAAAATATTAAAGGTTTGAACAAGCTTTGTATTTTAAAATGAAAAACAATGGCTGAGGCAGACACATTTTACAACATCATGGAACAAAAATTCGTACAGTCATTCCATTCTTTAGACCAATAACCCAAAATTAAACTAAATGCATAAAAAGGTAGAATTTCCATTGCAGCTAAACCAACCACAACATACTAAATCAAATACACAAAACCTGGTTCACATCATTGAAACCCATTAAATAAAACCCGATAACCAAATACCCGAAACTCGATAGCCAAATACCCAAAACCCACAAAACCTACCCTCAACTTGAACTTGGGGTATCCATTCACACTGCCTTCGATTTACAAACAAGGCGAGTTCAACGATTTGGATGTGGTGCCATTCGATCTAATCTCAAAATGTAGGTTGTATGCAGCTAAGTGAGGCAGCAACTCCAACCTAACACAACGAGTTTCACCTTCAAACCAAGGATCCGCGCATAGGCGGCAGTGAATCAACTCTTGGCGAAGGCAAAAATAGATCGGTGGCTAACATGCAACTTCCGATAGACTACATGAACTGCAACCATAACTCGACCAACCTCAAACTCAACTTCGCTTACTCCGATTTCAAATACAAAGGCGATTTTCAGATGGTGGAGAATCTAATTTCAAGGCAAGGCTATACAAAATTTCTGAAATAAAAAGGAGCGTTTTTTTTGTGAAGAAAATTTGAGAATGTGGAAAGAAAAGACGACAGAGGAGTACAGATTCAAAAAGTTTATAAAAGGGGAATCTTTTTATTATTAACCAACGAAGTTCGGATGTATTTGGCAATTTCGGTCTGATGTATTTGGATTTTTGACGAGTTGATGTGATTGGATTTGAAGTGGTTGATGAAGGAGTCTGATTTGAAGAGTGTTCACGAATTTAGCGAGGAACAGGAAGTGATATGTTTTTGGATCTGGGGAGGTGATGTAATTAGAAAATATAATGTAAAAGGAGTTGATTTAAAATCACAGCGTGTGGAGGGAAGTTTTAAAATTAGGGTGTATGGAGCAAATTTTTTTGTGTTGGAGCTAAATTTTGGGTTTGGATGAAAATTTTGAGATTGGACCCAATTGTTATGAAAGTTGTTTAATATGGTAAGTTAAATAACTATTATTTTAAAAGATATATATGGAAAAAAAAATTCGATATGGAGAAAAGTGGATTAGTAATTCCATCAACTAACTATTGTTTTGAAAGTTATTTTTTTTAGAGAAATGTGTGATCCTCTAAAGTAGAGGAGAGCACGTATAATTTTGAAAGTTATTTTACATGATAAGTTAAATAATACATATAGTGACTGTTTGTTAATTTTATGACTTTTTGAATTTTTTGAATATTTATATTAAAATATTCTATAAAATGCTTGAATTTTTAACTAAAATATTAAATATTATTTTCAATTATAAAATAGAATTTATTAATTATTACTTCTTAATTATTAATTATTCTTAATTATTGATTATAAATTCCAAATTATTAGTTATTAGCAAATGATTATTAAATATTTAATATTAATTATTAAAAAATTAATTGTTATTTTTTATTTTTGATTGCAAATTAATTCATATTTGAAAATAATAATTATTTATTGCTTAATTATTAATTATTATATTTGAAATTAATTCATACTTTGGAAATTTTGAGGACGAAATCCTTTTAAGGAGGAAAGAATATAACAACCCATATTTTTAACGATAGGATATTTAAATAATTAATTTAAATATTGAATCGTTATTAAGCTAAAGGTCCAAAATATCACTTTTCGCATACGTTCAAATTAGGACTCGAGACCATGTCTGTTGAGTGTGGATCGATGTTGGAAATCAAAATAAGTATAAATAGTGCTATATTTGGAATCAGATGATACATTATCCAAAACAATATCAAACTGCGTGAAATTATAATCTCGAAGCACTGTCTTTAATAGCAATGAAATTTATATCATTGGAACTGGAAAAATGAAGTGATGTGTGTCAACAAGTTTCATGACGATCCGATGTGTCGTGCAACCATACGAGCTTGGTTTATTCGAGAAATTAGATAGAATATACTTAAACCTATATATATAACCACATATAGGCAACTATGCTTCTTACTTCATTTTTCCTTTTTTATGTTTCACCTCTCCTCCTTCAGTAAACACTAAATTGGCCACCCACCTTGAAGAAGTTAAATTTGGAGCATCGGTCCGCGAAAATCAACGAAGCTAGATCCATTGAACTCAGGGAGGTAAGGGCTTCGAATCTATATAGGTTTTATCGTGTGTTCGACATAGGTTGGCCATGCTTCATTTTTGGATGATGCAGCTAGGGTTAGCCTTGGACTGAGGTAGAAGTAATGGGAGGTGAAACGGAGTGTGCCATCGAGTTTCTCTTGGGGATGTTCTCCTGAACCAATTGTTCATGCTCCGAGGAGCCTAGAGGAAACTTGACATCTACTCCAAGGAGGAGGAGGCATTAGGCTAGAAATCCAAAGAGGAGGTTGAGTTTGAGAGGGTAGTGGACATATAGTGGAGTCTATAGGCAAAGACTGTCCTACGAATCATAGCTTGTCGGTAGAGAAATCAATGGAAGAAGTTTTTGATTGATGGGTGTATTCGTGTGTATCAAAGTGCACGTTTTAGGGGAAAAAGAAAGGATTATGAAAGGGGATTAAGGAACAATGGGGTAACTAGAGATCGATTAATTATTTAATTAATCATGTTTCGAATTTAATTTGTATCGCTTGCATACGAGGTCCTATTGTGACACAATCTTCGCTATTGCACTCGTAGTGAGATTATCTACAACATGGTATAGACTTGGTCTCAATTCGCATACTTGTGAATTTATGGTTCAGATGAGCGGAATTATAACTCCGAATTTGTATTCCAATATAAATCTATGTACTTTTGCATATTGAAAAATATTACCCAGTAAAGGTAGAAAATAAATATATATTAAATTATTTTCCCATTTGCTTCGATTTTGTTTGAGTAGATATTCGAATTGTTGATTAAAATCTCATGTATTTATATTGTGTTCTATTTGTGTCAAATGGAATTAGATAGTGATAATATTTATTTATATCATGATTATAAATTAATTAAACTCTAATTCATTATTATATTAGTGATAGAAATATTTATATATTTTATTACTAATCGAAGATAAGAGTGTGAATTTTAAAATGGTTTAAAGGTCTTAAAAATGGTTTATAAAATGGTTTTATATTTATTAAAATAAAGAAATGATTTTATAAAATAATAGAAAAGATATTTGACTTTTATTGAACTGATTTAGCAAATAGAAGTGAAATTTGATTATTAAACAATCGAATTACTTATTTTAATGTATGTATACATGTATGGAAATATCCATATAGGTATATCATTAAGTTACAAGCAATCTCATGTAGCCACAGCAATTATTGGGTGTGCAAAGCTGCAAAAGAGAATACCGGATCGAACAATTGCCCCGATGAAGCATGAAGTATGACTTATGAGGTAAATATGTGGTTATGTGTGTAATGCATAAAAATGTTCACAAATGGGTGCATCCACATAATTGTAGAGGAGTGGGGGTCAACTGAGTTCATTTTGGCGTGTTAGAGAAGGCCGGGTCGTTATATTTGCCTGTAGAACTCTACGTGCAAAGAGTGAATTTGGTATCGAAATTATTTTTTGAATACTTAAGAACCACTTCCAAAACGTCAACCAATGAACTCCATTGCAGCAAAGGTAGGCTTTGAGAGCTAGACAACTCATCGGACGAAGCGAAGGAGAAGATTAGGCTCAAATCAGCGAGCGGTGGCCGACTTAGCTCGCTGGCCTGGGATTGCTGCATAGGGATTTCCAATCTCAATTGACTGGTGTGTGCCACTGGTCGACTGAGGCTAGTCAACTGGGAATGTTCCCATTCGACCAAAGGTGCACTGACCTAGGCACTACGCATAGGTTAGGGGTAAGGCTTTGGGGATTTTTCCTACGTCTCTTGTGATGTTCTTCATAAGGCTTCAACACAACTTTGGGAAGGCTCTGAGCTACTAGAGAAGGTGGAAGTAATGATGAAGCTCGTGATTCAGACATGAGTGCAAATTGAATTGTATGTGGTCAAAAATGATTGTTTATGATCAGGCACGAGATTGGTATGATGAATAACCATGCGACCACGTCGGACAAGAATGTATGATTGAGCAAAGCGATTTACATCCCCTGGCTCCGGCTCTGCGTAAACATGTTTTGATGAGTGGTATCAGTCTTATATATCGATGACCAAACCTTGTATTGATCTTTTGATAGTAACAATACAAATAGTTGGATGATGATGAGATGTTGGTCTTTGTCCGTAATAGACGTATATGACTACGTGAGGATTATATTTGATGTGAGTGTGTGTATTGTTCCTTTGTGTTTTTGATAATGTATTACATGAGACACGAGTGTTTTTCTCTTCTTAGATAAAGGCGTGCACAAGTCATTTGAGAAACCCTTGGTGTCCTGGAGGGGGATGATGACAATCATCTACTATGGGATCATAGAACACTTATGCTCATTATAGGGGTACGGTGGTTCTATTTACTATTGGGACTAGGTTTCAAGTATAAATATGTCTGAGTACGTTAGTGTACTGACTCTGTATATCATTGGATCGTGGTAGATGTCTGGGTTTGTTAGTGTACTGACTCTGTATATCATTGGACCGTGGTAGATGTCTGGCTATGTTAGTGTATTGACTCTATTTATCATTGGATCATGATAGATGTATGGGTGAGTTAGTGTACTAATTCTGTTTATTATTCGATCATGATAAATTTCTGGGTATGTTAGTGCACTGACTCTATTTATCTTTAATTCTCGAAGGGAATCATTGGATTGCGATAGATGTCCTTGCTAGACTTCATCGGTCAGTAATAACGAGTATCAGTTTGTATTATTTGGTTATCTTCCTTTTCTATATTGGGTGCATTGTCAGTTGACTGATCTTATTGGTGTTACATTTACTATTATTATGTACTTTGCAATAGATTTATATTATAATCACTCTACTTTAGATGTTGGGTTACCTTTATCATAGTATGATTATTATGTTTCATTCACATTATATTAGTTGTGCCGACTCTTGATTACAAAAGTAAGGTAGGTTATGGTATGATTTAATAGGTTTATTTTACTTGTGTATGGACAGTCCAGATTATCCCTAAGCCGCAATTATGGGGAGGACTCGTTGTGCCTTAGTAATTCATGTTTATTTGTATAAGTTTTCATTACAATATTTTGAGATATTTCCCTTCACACCAGTCTTTATGTTTGATCTGCATTTTGTTTTTGTCTGTTTATGTCATGACAACTCTCGGGTACTCGATTGAGTAGTTTAAAAATCGAGTGCTTTTGGGGATACGCTATTAGAGTGGTGCAGCTGAAGCTTTGGAGGTGAAAACTATACTTGATTATTTATTATTTGATATCATAGTACTACATGACACATGTTACTTGTATATGAGACATATTATATCAGATTTTTAATTCTAATTCTCTGTAGTGATATAAGTTCATCTACTTCCACCAATATAGACTTTTAATATTGTTCATCCAATCATGTTCATGCATAGTCGGTATATTATATGTTATCATTACGATGTGAGATTGTGTCGTTACGCCAAGATATTGTGTGTTGCTTCTTCTTCTTTATTTCTTTTCTCGATAAGACGTCTTTTGTGGCATTCTAAAGTTAGGTGTTGATATGAGGCATTGATTCTTAGGCATTACGTAGGGCGGCTTGTTACATTAAATTTGAAATTTGAAAATTAACAGTAATTATATTTGGAGGTTAAATAAACATTAACGTCGATTGATACTTAAGGAACTAAATAAATGTACAACGGCTCCCAAAATAGGGCAACTAGACGACCATTCCTTAGAATCGATCGACCGCCTAGGATGGTCAGGTCGACCAGTCGATGTTGGTGGAGGCTAGGGTTTTGTGAATTTGAACAGTCTAGATTTTATTATTTTCGACCGACTTATATCTAATGATTCTGGTGATTTCTAACCACTATAAATAAATGTCCATCGTCCTCACTTTTATTAATAAATTATTTTGGGAACCAAATGAAGCTCTATCGGTGTCTCTCTTCAAAGATTCGGAAAATTCTCTAGAGTTTTAGGTAAGAAATTTTAGGTTTTTATTATTCAATTTCTCATTCTATTCTCCTCCAATCCTTAAAATTCTAGATCTAATTCATACACAATTCCATCATTGTAATTTTCTAAAAGGAGAGATCTATAACAAATTGAAGAAGGCATAAACAAATCCAAAAAGATAGAGCTAAGGACTTTTTATGAGTGAAAATCTTAGTCTTTCTTATTTTATCAATTATATAGTATACTTAGATTTAATATATGCCTTTAGAGAATTGTGTTTATGAAAATATCACACTAGAACCCCAAAATTCCACTAAAGCATAATGTAAATTCTTAAATAAGAATCTTAATTATTTTATATATTGACATACTAGAATTGTGTAGATATTGCAATTTAACATGTTACATTCTATTGACTATTTATCTTTTTCTTTGGATCTGATTAAGGATTTTGAAAAGAATAAATTAGGAAATGGTGTATAAGGTACGAATTCTTTTATTCATAGTTTGCACAGCCTATTTCCGCAATTTAAATAGAAATTCATTTTTTGAATTTTATACGAAAATGTTGAATGAAGTGTAAAATTATTTGAATTGTAAGTTTCTAGTAATGTTGATTCTTCTGCTATTTTAGTATAAAATAAGTTCTGTATGGATTCTATTTTATAAAATCTGTTGATTGAATTATGAATATTGGATATATGGTATAATTGTTGATATGGAATCAGATTTGTATAAATTTGAAGTTTTGACGTCTAAACGTTAGTTTAGGGTGCAATCTTCGCACGTTTAGAGATATTTTATGCACAAATTTGTATATACTAGCAAAAATGATGTATAATTATAATGTATTAATAGTTAATAGGCTATTAATTATTATCAAATCCCTATTAGGAAAGAAGTTAATTGTAAAGGAAAAATAATAATTTTCTTATAAGGCCTTGATATGGAATGTGGTGAGATATGTGACAATATGTTAAGAGAGTGTTGTAACTTATGATTAAGTTATAGGGATGTGAGGTCAGTCAAAAGAACATGAAAGTCTGCCCAGCTAATAGCTACCAGTAGTGTGACTTTGGGCTGATATGAGACATCGTCTATAATAAGTACCCACAAAGGATTCGAGGTTCGTTCCAAATTCTACAGGGTAAACATGCCTAGCTGATTTGGTTGTCGGTGCCTACGAATAGTCCGACTAATGTGAGATGTCACAGTTGGATGATGGGTCATAATATGTGTAACAACCCGCATATTTTACGATTGTATATTTAAATTTTTTATTTAAATAGAACATCATTAGTTGAATTTAAAGTGCAAAATGCGATTTTTGTAAAGAGTCGAATCCAAACTTGAGACCAGCTTCATTGAGTTCAAAATGGCGTTTACAACTTGTTTGAGTATAAACATCGATATGTTTGGACTTGATTAGGATTTTGGCATTTTCAATTGGGCTATGGGTTTGGTTCTAGCTCACCAACCCAACAAGATAACCCAAATCTCCTACCAGATACCCCCTAACTCCTCTTCTCTTCATTCATTCCACTCACAATTTCCTAACACAAGCCCTAGGAAAAATGGAGGAAAAGAGAGGAGATTAGAAATTCCTAAGCCCTAGTTTTCTTAGAAAATTCAAATTCAAGTCTAAAATCAAGGAGAAGCTTAGGTAAGCATCCTCTTCATCGTCTCCATTTCAATCTCTCTTCAATTTTCAGAATTTCCTATAGCCTAACTTGGGAAATCTTTGCATGTGATAATAGATTGTAAATTCTAGAGGTGTAGTGGAAGAGGAATTGATCTTTCCTTGTTTTAGAGCTTCTCATTTCTTGTTTTTGAATTTAAAGTTGAGTTCTTGAACTCACATCTATGTCTATAGCTTTCATTGTTGTTTAGTATGAATTCCTAACACCTATTTCTTGTCCAATTGTATTTTATTCGAATTGGTTTGAACATGTTGTTTGGGGTGTATTGAAGAGCCTATAGGGTTGGATTGTCGCTTGCATAAATCCCTAGCCATCATCGCTCATTCGATAGTCTCTGAGATGATTTGGCCATCAATGGCCTAGGCAAATTTTGTCCTGAGTTCCAGCTTAGAACGTCTGGTAAAACACTTAGACGTCTGAGTCCTCGGAATAAAAATTCTAGACTTACAGCTCAGATGTCTGAGTTTATTCTCAGACGTATGGGCGATCTGGAAGAAAAGTTTTCAGACCTTCAGCTCAGACGTCTGGGAAAACCATCAGACGTCCGACATCGTTAAATTCAGCCAAATTGCCTATTTTTATGTGGGTTTCCATTTTGATCGATTTTTGTTGATCTGATTCGTTGTTGTCACTTATTATCGACTTTGACGGTTTTTTTTGGACTTTTGGGAATGTCCATTTGATGGAATTGATATTGATTTTTATGGTTTTTAATTCACGTTGTTGAATGTGAATTTTTGGTGATAGATTGTTTTTACAATCGTTTCTATGATTTGCTACTTTTAAAATACGAAGGTTTCAATACTAGTAGTAAATACTCAAACTCTTTCACAAACATGATTTCAACGTTACTTTTAATTCAAAGCTCGTTTTTAAAACTATTTTCCAATCTATTAAAATATACAAACCTTTACCTCATTCGTATGAGAAATCTAATCAAACAACTTAGCACAACAAGTGGTATGAAACGCTTGCGTTTACTTCGTCGGTTAATTCTTGGACTTATTCGATTGAAATTTCATGACAATTTTTGAGTGGAAATTTACAATCTATTCGTAAATATTTAAGTTAAGCTAGTGGTAATGGGACATGAAGCCTAACTCATATATTTACTAGCTTAGTGTAATCTACACTTATAAATCAATGATGATCATTTTGTGATTTAGACTTGTAATGTGTGATGTCTTTTTGTCTGCGTGGGGGACTAAACCCCGTTGTGGAGCTTCGGCTCAAATTTGGTGAGGCAGCGACCCATGGTTTTCGGGCCTTTTGTGGAGCTTTGGCTCAAATTTGATGGCTAGCGACCATGGAATAGCATTCCATTTGAGATACACGTGTTGGTGAGTTTTCATGCTCCCGTTTATGATAGGCCTCTGCCTTTGCGTTTTCTGGATTTCTATTTATTAATTTTTGGAATTTGTGTTTTACTAATTCTTGTGATTTGTATTGATAAGCTTTATCAGTATTTGTGATTTGGTAAATAAAAATAAAGAATATGACATTCTTTTTGGTGTTTGAGAAAAATTGAGATATTATATGACTTTTGTTGTTACCATATATTTTTCCATATCAGTTATCATATCTCATCTTATATGATAATTTATAGCTAGACTGATCCGTTTATTATTTTTCTTCTTAAATAATACTCGGGTCAGACCGTGGTGTTTCAGGTGCTTCCACTTGACTTCTTAGCAAGAAGCAGCTTCTGACTTTTGGCTAACTACTTTAGCTTAGTAATTTTTGTTTTATTACATTCGAGATAGAGAGTCCTTGATATATATATATATATATATTCTTTTGTCTAGCACTTGTAACTATTCTTTTGTGATGTAGTGGATCTTGTATGACCACAACTCTGATGTACACTTCTATGTATATTCATATCTGCTTTCGCCTTAGTGATATGAATATATGTGACGGATTTGTATTATGCTAATTTTAAATTTATTTCTAAAGACCTCATAGCTACTGTATAGTAGCTTTGAGTTTGGATTGGATATGTCGGATTTCTTCTTGAAATGAAATGCATGTCATACTATCTGACATATCGGTACTCGTATAAAGCAATTAAACAAATGGTCGCTCCTCAACAGCCTTATTCTTTGCGCTAGTCGATTGCATTACCATGTAGTGTCCTTGGCTAGGGTGGGTATAGAGGTGTGGTGTTATAACTTGGTATCAAAGCCAAACTTTGGAGCACTGTAAAATAATCTAGCAAGGATCATTGTCCTAAGTCTCTCTTAGGAATCGTGCCTTAGGATTTAATTCGAGTCTTAGGACCCATTCTATCCTATTTCGTTTATGATGCCTTGTTTTATCAATCAAGTTTGTTTGATATTCATTCTGAGAATAACCTTTTTCCTCTTCTTTCTTTCTTTCTCAAAGAAGAGAAATGTTTAGACCTGGCCGTCCCAGCACCGGCCAATACAGTGCTACTCCTCAGGATGGCGTATTCATGTCCTCCCAACAGCTTTTAGATCTTATGAAGAATGCCCAAGCTGCTGGACCCATTCCTAAGCCTACTCATCCTAAATCTGGGTTTGCATGCTTGTGCAATGATTATACCAATTTGGGTGGAAGGCCATTCGGGTTCCGAAAGCGTTATAGAAGTCCAAGCATGGCTTAGAAAATGCAATGCGTCTTTTCTCGAATGAATCTTGTGGATCTACATCGAGTCCAAGTGGCTTCTGGTATACTCTAGGAAAGAGCATTAGATTGGTATGAGCTTTTGATTTCAAAAATTATTGAAGTGGATCTTACTTGGAAGCAATTCCGAGAAAGGTTCGAGTTAAAGTTTGTGCCGGAAGCTGAAAAGGTAACTTTATCCCGACGCTTTATTGACCTTGTTCAAGGTGAATCTTCTGTGACATATTATGTCGCATCTTTTGAATCCCTCTCTAAATATGGGGTTGAGTATATTATACCCTATAAAAGAAAAATCAGAGGTTTATCTATGAGTTGAATAAGAACTTCAAAAAGGCTTTACTTTTGAAACTAGAAGTTTCTTTCGATCAGCTTGTAGATATCGCTCTTGGACTTGAAGAGGCTGATAAAGAAAGTGATGTTGAAGTTGTGGATGCCAAATAGAACTACAACAACAAAAAGAAGAGGCAACTCGATTGCAAGTTCAAAGGCCCTAATCCCAACAAGAAAGGGAAGCAATCAACTTTTGAAGCAAAGACTCTAACCTCTAGTCGTGGAGAGTGCTACAATTGTGGCTCTAAGGACCATCATGCAAATAAGTGTCCGAAGCTCCTTACTTGTCGCTATTGCAAAAGTTCGGGTCATCTTATATCTTAATGTCCCAAACTTCAAATCAAGAGGTAAAACTGAATGTTGTGCAAGCCCCTAGTAACACTTCTCTTGGTCAAGGTATTTCTCATTCTATCCTTGATGACATTACTATGTTCCATGATCATCCTATTCGAGTTCTTTTTTGATACGGATGCATCTCACTCTTTTATATCAAAAGAACTTGTTGATACTTTGTCTTTAAATGTTATGGGCTTGATGACTTCATTGAGAACTGCGAATCCAGTTGGTGGATCTGCAACACTCAGTTTACTTTGTAAAGATATCGAGATTATTTTATGTGATTATGCCTTCCGAGCCGATTTGCATGCTATGCGCTACTTGGGTTTCAGAATGATTTTGGGAATGGATTGGCTTAACCATTATGAAGCTCACATCCTATATCCCGAGAGGACTATCCATCTTCGATATCCCTGATCTGTTAAGCAAATTTCTATTGTACTTAAAGATTCAGATTCCAATTCGGTAGCATCCTTATATTCTTTAAATCTGCATGATGACGATAATGATGATGAGGAAGATGTCATTTCCGTCATTCACGTTGTTCATGAATTTTCCGATATATTTGAGCCCGTTTTAGGAATACCACCTAAGCGAGCAATTGAGTTTAGAATTAATCTAATCCTTGGAGCTCCACCTATCACTCGTCCTACTTATCGTATGTCCAATAAGGAAATGAGGAGATGCGTAAAAAACTATCTGAATTCGAAAGAAAACAATTTATTCATTCTGGTTCCTCTCCTTGGTGAGCTTCAACTATTTTTATGAAGAATTCCGATGGTACACTTAGGCTTTGCGTTGTCTACCGGAAGCTTAATGATCTCCCCATCAAGAATAAATATCTCTTACCTCGAATTGATGATCTATTCGATCAACTTAGCGGAGCTAGAGTCTTTCACAGTTAGACTCAGTAACCGGTTTTCATCAGCTTTGTATTATAGACGATAGCATTCCTTTGACATCATTCCATACTCGTTATAGATCTTATGAGTGGCTTGTTATGCCATTTGGTTTAACGAATGCTTCAGCTTATTTCGTTGACCTTATGAATCGAGTTTTTAAAGACTTCCTTGATCGATTTGTTCTCATCTTTATAGATGATATTCTTGTTTATTCTACAAATGAGGAAGAGCACGATAGACATCTTTGAATTGTGTTAGAAACTCTTAGGAGCGATCAATTGAAAGCAAAATTTTCTAAGTGCCACTTTTGGAAATCCCATGTGTAATTTTTAGGACATTATTTCTGAATCCGGAATTTCCATGGATCCTTCAAAGATCGAGATGATTCAAAACTGGAAGAGGCCGTAGAGTGTGATGGAAATTCGTAACTTTCTTGGATTGGCGGGCTATTACCGTGGGTTCATAAAAGACTTTTCTAAAATTTCCGTACCTTTTACTAGTTTGACAAAGAAGGGAGTTAAGTACATTTGGTCAGAAAAATGTGAATCTGCTTTTCAAAAGTTAAAAGAACTCTTCCGATGCTCCTATTCTTGTGATTCCCGAAGGGAACCAAGACTTGATTGTTTATAATGATGCTAGTCGTGTTGGTTTGGGTGTCGTTCTCTTAATAAGGGAACGTGTTATCACTTATGCTTCTAGGCAATTAAAGCCTGCCGAGACTAGATATACCGCTCATGATTTAGAGCTCGCGGTCAATGTTTTCGCCCTTAGAATTTGGCGTCATTATCTTTTGGGAGAGAAATTTGTTCTCCACACCGATTATAATTCTTTAAAGTATCAGTTCTCTCAAAAGGAACTCAATTTGCGTCAACAACGTTGGCTTGAATTCCTTGCGTCTTATGATCTTGATATTCTTTATACTCCTGGAAAGGGAAATCATGTTTGCCAATGCCATTAGTCATAAGCAACAAGCGGTTGTTTCTATGGTGATATCCGAATGGAATGATCTTAAGACTTTGTCCACTTATAAGATTCGAAATCGTGAATCCGATTCATGTTCATCTCTTGTTTTATGTAGCCTTGAGGCTTATCCTTCTCTTTTAGATCGCATCCTTGAAGCTCAAAAGCAAGATCCCGAATTGGCTCTTCTTAGCCAAAGTAGTAGGGATAAAAATAATATTGATGGTTTGAAAGACTTTGAAATCGATGCCTATAGGTATTCGAAAATTTGAAAGACTTATTGTGCCAAATATTAGTGATCATCGCAAAGATATTTTAGAAGATTCTCATTGTTCTAAATTTACCATTCATCTCAGTAGTAGTAAAATGTATGTGGACATGAAAGACTTTATTATTGGGATGGAATGAAATCTGATATCGCAAACTTTGTTAAGCGTTACATGACTTGCCAACTCGTAAAGGTCGAGCATCAAAGGCCCAGTGGGTTATTGCAACCTTTAGACATTCTAATTTGGAAGTGAGATCAAGTTTCCATGGACTTTATTGACGGTCTTCTCCATTCTCATTCAGGTCATGATAGTTTATGGGTGATTGTAGATAGACTAACAAAATCCACCCATTTTATTCTTGTTCGATCCACCCGGACCGTCCCTCTTTTGGATAAACTCTATGTTAAAGAAATTGTTAAATTGCATGGAGTTCCTACTTCTATTATTAGCGATCGTGATCCATTATTTACTAGTTGATTTTGGAAAGGTCTTCAAAAAGCTTTGGGAACGAAGCTGAATTTTAGCACCGCTTATCATCCTCAGTCCGACGGACAAACAGAGCGTGTGAATCAAACTCTTGAAGATCTCCTTCGTGCATGTATTCTTGATTTTGGTGGAAGTTAGGAAGATCATATTTCCCTTGTTGAGTTTTTTTATAATATTAGCTTCCAATCTAGTATTGGTATGACACCTTTTGAGGCACTCTACGGAAGGCCATGCCGATCCCCTTCGTGTTGGCTTGAAGCCGGTGAGAAACTGGTTTTAGGTCTAGATTTTATTTGCGAGACCATCGAAAAGATTGACCTTATTTGTCATAGAATGAAAGAAGCTCAAAGTAGGCAAAAAATTCTGTGGTGATAATCGAAGAAGAAAATTGGAATTTTCTGTGGGAGATTCGGCGTTCATTCGTGTTTCACCTATGAAGGGTGTTGTGCTTTTCAGTCGATCAGGAAAATTAGCACCTCGATATATTGGTCCATTTCCCATTACCGAACGCATCGGTTCTGTGGCTTATCGTTGTTTATTACCGGCTCAAATTTCTACCATTGATGAAATATTCCACGTTTCTCAACTATGGAAATGCCTTAGAGATTCCGATTCTATTCTTGAGCCCAGTGTTATTGAAGAAATTGAAGTTTCACCTAATTTGACGTATGAACAACATCCTATTCGCATCATTGCTACGGAGGTTAAACGTCTTCATAATAAAGATGTTCCACTTGTGAAAGTTCAACAGTCCTCAAATCCTAAGGATTGTTCTTGGGAATCTAGAGAATTCATCGAGCGAACACATTTGGATTTACTCTCTCATGCTACTTAAGGTGAACTTCTAACTTAAAATTTTCTTCTGTGTTGTTATGCCTTAGAGTGGTTGTTACTTTTTGTTTCCTTCTTAAATATTGCGAGGACGTGATTTGTTTAAGGAGGGGAGTCAATATTACCCACATATTTTACAATTATATATTTAAATATTTTATTTAAATATAGCATCGTTAGTTGAATTTAAAGTCCGAAATGTGATTTTTGTAAACAATCGAATCCGGACTTGTGACCACTTTCATTGAGTTCAAAATGCATTTACAATCTGTTTGAGTATAAACATCGATATGTTTGGGCTGATTAGAATTTTGGTATTTTCAATTGGGCTTTAGGTTTGGTTCTAGCTCACCAATCCAATAAGATAACCCAAACCTCCTACCAAATACCCCCTAACTCCTCTCCTCTTCATTCATTCCACTCACAATTTCCTAACACAAGCCCTAGAAAAAATGAGGGAAAAGAGAGGAGATTAGAAATTCCTAAGCCCTAGTTTTCTTAGGAAATTCAAATTCAAGTCTAAAATCAAGGAGAAGCTTAGGTAACCATCCTCTTCGTCTTCTCCATATCAATTTCTCTTCAATTTTTAGAATTTCCTATAACCTAACTTAGAAAATCTTTGCATATGATAATGGATTGAAGATTCGAGAGGTGTAGTTGACGAGGAATTGTTCTTTTCTTGTTTTAGAGCTTCTCATTTCTTGTTTTTGAATTTAAAGATGAGTTATTGAAATCGCATCTACGTCTATAGATTTCATTGTATATATATCTATTTGCTGTTCTGTGATGTGTTATTCATTTGAGTTGTTGTATTTTGTTCTGATGGATCCTATAGCCACCTGTAGTTTTGTATTAAGCATTATGTCGATCCACTTGAAATATCAAAGAAAAAATATAGAGCACTAGTCGACATATTCAATAGAAATTTAAGACAAGAGTATAGATGGTCACTCCTAACCAGCCATATTCTCTGCATTAGGAGACAGTATTATCTAGTAATACTTTTTGATGATGTGGGTGTAACGACCGAAATTTCCGATCCCGAAAATTCCAGATAGTTATGAAAAAGAAGAAAGAGATAGAAGAAGAAGATTAGAAACATCAACATCTCAAATTCGCAGCGGATAAACTATAATAATAAATAATAACAGTTTACAAAAGAATACTATATCTGTCGATTACATCTTTAATACATCAGAGTTACAAATATATATACAGACACTGAATATACACAATTATCATGTCACAGATATACAACAATATAATACAACGGAAACACTCCATACATTCTTACCATCCAGCTCGCCTCCTGAGCTCCAGAACGTCCTTACCTGAAAATCTGTAATACTCGGTCTGACCCGAGCATTACATCAAAGTAACACCCGGGTCAGGCTGGAAACCAGCGTGAGTAAACTCATCTAACATGGAAAAACCACAGCATAAAACTTATTTAAATCCCGGGGTAACTTGTGCCAATTTACAAATTCACAATTTGGTATAGACATCACTTATTTCACACATCAATTTTCTTAGTATCAGAACTTAGATTAAATAGTCCAATTCACTTAAATCATTTCGTTCCAGCCTATTGATTCACGTATCAACTCTATAAGGAATTTATAGAAGATTTACAAATCGAAGTGGTTTCGGGTATTTGCAAATGCCCGACTCCGGCCTCTTCGAATTCCCTGACATCTTAACCCAAATTAATCAAATGAATATCCTTCAAACTTAAAATACGGGATGTCACGGTTTTAACCCAACATATTAAATCATGGAACATCACACATCACATACCAGAGATATTAACTAATCTAAGGCACACAATATCATTCAATCATTCGTGAGCAAGATTAATCAACCATACCATCTCTAATTAATTTAATTAACCACAATTGAATTAAATCAATTACTTTAATTACTTTTAAATCCTGCTTATTAATTAATTTCAAACCAATTAATTAATCATCCATCTTAATTAATCCTCCTCGATTAATTATTCTTTAATTTCAATAATTAATTAACCTTTAATTAATTACACAAATTAATTACCTTATAATCACTTACAGTGATTAGTTATCCTTTAATTAACCATACTCATTGGTTTACTAACCCTTATATATTTCTTCAATTAATCAATTCTTTAATTAACTACACCGAGTAATTAATCCTTAAAAAAATTATTTAATTAATTAACTACTAATTATAAATTAACTAACTTGATTTCCTAATTTACAATTCTAAATTACAAATTAATTAAACACTTAATTATTAATTAACCAATGTTTAATTACAAATTTATAAATCTCTAACCACTTAGTTAATTACATTTATAAATTAATTAATCATTCTTAAATTACCTTTCAAAACAATTAATTAAATAAATAATCATTTATCTTAATTATTTTCCTACTCAACATTCTAAAAGTCTTCCCTAATAGCCTTGAAATCAAATTATTACTAACTTAAAAGAAATTAATGTTAATTAGATTTCCAAACACTTAACTTACATTAACCACTTAATATTATTAAAAATCTAAAAACATTCTTATGTATTTCTTAATTAATGAAGTCTTAAAATAATTTCTTAACTTAAATTTTCAAACATTAATTAATTCATTAATACTTAAGTTTGTTTAAGACGATTAGCTTAAACTTAATTTATTTGAATTTAAAATTTTAAAAGCCAACTGCCCGAGCAAATCTAAGGTTTACTCTGAGTCCACTCGAGTTTCCTACTATCTTCCCCCAAGTCTTTCTTCCACTTTTATTATCATCAGTAATAAAATTTTGAGAACCTAGCACTATACATTCACGCGAGCAACCAGAAGAGAGACTCGAGTAAAACCCATCATCATCCCGAGCATAACCCCGAGAACTCAAAACTTCCAGATAACAAAACATGCACGCGACCCACCGTGCACTTGCACCCACTGCCGACGAACCTTCGTCGCCTGAGACGATCACCAACAGGTCAACAATCACTCCCTCTTGCGATCTCTGCAGCCAAAAATAGAGATCGATCACGAGAACGAAATACTACACATTCGAGCTTCCAATCGAAAATACCCCGACCAGGCAGTGCCGACCTCCAGATGCCACCAAACTTCACCAGCATCATCGCTATTCTGCACGCTATCACTACTCCAATCCACTTGCAGCTCGATACATCAAGGAATCCATAGCGACCATTTTTTTAAAGCCTTGAAAAACTAGGGTTTAAATCGAAATTGGACTACCGCTGACGCCACAGCGAACTGGAATGACCACGGCCATTTTTCCCGACTTCACCCATTGCCAAGCTAGCCTCGACCAAAAAATCGACACCCACTATGCTACTGATCACTGGAACATGATACAAACACATTTCCTGATCAACTACCAACTGCTCTTAGCATACCCAATGAAAACCCACCATTTAAATCTTAAAAATCCTATTTTCTCAAGATGTTTCAGGATATATAACTGAATTAATATTTTATAACATTCGAATTTAGCATATATTTAAATTTCTGGAAATTAGGTTAAAGGGCTTCTATTTGTAAGGTAATAAGTTTTAAGGACAACACTTTTGAATAATTAGTTTTAAGGACAATTTACAGCATAATGATAAATTCATTTATCTTTTTAAGTTATACAGGAAAATGATAAATCCTTTTATCATTATTTCTGTATAAATGAAAATGATAAATTCTTTTATCTTTTTTCTATAAAATGTCCTTAAAACTAATTTTTCAGAAGTAGTGTCCTTAAAACTTATTGCCCTACACAAATAAGCCCTTGAAGTGAAAATCCCCTTTAAATTTTTCTCTGTAAAACTAAATTTATAGAGGCAATTCCTCACCATCATGCTTAAAACAAATTTAGACCATAATTTATGTTTAAAAAAACTTGTTTTGTTTAATACTTCAAGCCTAATAATGGCTAGATGAAGATGTATTGAGTTCTCTTGTTTATTTTCCACTCTGTAACAAAAAACAGAGAAGAAACTGGCACATTCAAAATAGACAGAACAATCACATATATACATATAGAGTTACATATAAATATGTAACGATTCGTAATTTTTCGCGTTCGAAAATCGACATCCATACTTTACATTGTACTCGAATGCCGCAGATTCGACCGCTCAAATTCGAGTCGCCGGAGCTTATAACACATTAAGTAAATAACACAGCGGAAGAAATGAATAGCATATATCGATATACAACATTTGATACAATAACTGATACAACATGAATGATACAACAGAATGGTACAATAGATATCAACATTATCAGAGATACAAAGAATAGCAGCGGAAATATAATAATAACACTAGCAGCGGGACAAAATCTCCAATGTGGTCTTCAAGAAAGAACTCCAGTATCAGTAACTCCATCTCCAAGGCATCAATCCAGAAATAGCGAGAACTCCCAAATCAAGATGAAGAGAAGCAACTCGATCCAAAATGCGATTGCCAAATCCTAAGGCTGAAAGCTATCGAATCTACACCTACTATAGATTATCTGAAAACCCCAACTCTAGACTGCCCGTGTGGGAAAATAGTGGGCACCCAGAGTTTAGGAAAGGAACGATAAACTCCAGGTCAGTCATGGGACTGGTGTGAGCAAACAAAAGCAATTGGTCTTTTAAAACAAGCAAAGGATTTAAATTTCAAAATTCGCAATGCTTTTTTTTAGAAAATGAAACTACCATAAGGCCTCCCGCCACACACACAATGCAAACGCAGAATTAGAGGAGATTTCTCCTTATGATAGTCAAATATGCTTAATACGAGAAATTTCTTTGATATTATTACTATAAGTGCAAAGTGTGGAAAAAACCATTTCGAAAGTAAAATATAAATCCTAGCCAACATACGACATTTCGTCGTATGCCTACTATAGCTACCATGTTCAATAGCAGGTTACCGCCACATTCCATGGCAGGTTATACAACTAAAACCGTACAGGGCTCGTATTGTTTTGATTGGATTTCCAACAAATGGTCAGGCTAAGGAACTTCCTACTGTCTATGGGATCGCCTCTGGCGGGACGTCCCGAGAACTAACGTTACGGTTAGATCTCTGCCAACACAAGGCCGGGTTACCTCTGTAACTAGGTAACTACTACACGAATATGCCATCCCCCGGTCCTTTGGGACCTTTATCCGAGGCGCCTCAAAGCAACAACCACACAGTAAATGAGATTGGAGCAACCACATAGGTTAAATACCAGGGCTCCATACCTGATACCACCCTTTACCAGAAGGGAATGACATACCCTAAAGGGAGCGACCCTCATAACCTTGCCGCATCTTTCCTGTTTCGACCATTTCCGGGGAGTGAGGTCCTGATGCAGTCTCGTCCACAAAGCTACGCTTTGGCACAAAGCCATGCTTTGGGTCAACAGATGAACAAAACAATGATCACAAAGATAAATGATCAAACAAATGATCATATCACAAATGATCAACCAATGATCATCACACAGCAGCACTCAGCATGCCACATTACCAAATTTGGGAATATCACTGATAAATATCAACTACATAACCTCTGAGCTCGTACGTCTCAGAGAAGGGTGTTAAGCTAAGAGAATAAATTCTCCGCCACCAAGCAGAAATGTATTTGATAGAAATCAGATAACATCTCAAAGTGTAATGTCGGACATACAACCATACAAGTCTGTTCCGGGTTCGAACAGAACCGAAGGCACTTCCGAAGAAGCCCTTGCAAATCCGGGTATCCACAATCCCGATCGGACTTCCCATCACTAAGGGAATCTCTATACCGTAGCTACTCGGTGCAGAGACAATCGATAGGTTATCCTAACGTTCTCGAAGACACCCGGTCTTCAACACCGGTCTTCAAATGCTATCCATAACGTCGTATCACTATTCGGAATGGGTTATATGACACAAGGTCCTCTCCCGGCTAATCCGAATAGTAAGCGCCATATTTTAAAACATATGGATATGGGATTTTAGCTAAGTCACAACTTATAAAATCCAAAACTTTTCTTTCAAATGGTTAAACAAATTACCATCTTTAAATCTTTAAACAAAAAGATTTATTTCACAAAGTTTCACCCGGTTTCACAAAGATCTACTCATAGATTTCAAAACAATCCCCATTCAATTGGATTAACCCAATTAAATCTTTAAAATTAAGATTTATAGCTTTCCAAACACGTTTCCAAAGATTTATCTAAAACTTGGAAAACAATTTTCCTTTTAGACTTGAAAATCCTTTTAACACAACTTGAAAGTCCATTTCTTATGAGAAAGCAAATCTAATTTATACAAGTTGAAATCTTGAGTTGAATTTAAATTTCTAAACATCACCTTGAAAAATGGTTTAAAACCATATAACCCATTTGTAAGTTGAATAACTTTTTAAACCCTAGTTCTCAATTTTTAGGATTCAATTTCAAATATTGAATTCAAATTTAAATCCAATTATTTAAATTTCAAAACTCAATCAAGTTATTTAAAAATAACCATTTTCAAAAGCTTCAATTCTAGTTTTAAAAAAAACTATTTTGGATTTAAAAATTCAATTTTGAAACAATTTCAAAATCTGTGACTTAACTCATTTCCACATGCAACCCATATTTGTGTGTGTATAGTGTGGTCCAGGGGTTTTACACAATAGTGCACAACATCATCAATCAGCACAGATTCAATTATTACAATTCGATGTGGGTTTCGGATAACCAAATGGAATCCGACTCCCTGTCGCATCGAAATTAAATGTCATTTTACAGGTAAAGGGGTTCGCATATTCATATAACAATATATACATCACAGATATAACAGCTCAGTATAAAGCATCACATAGCATCACATATCAAATATATCAATCCATCACACAATATTCATTAACAATCAAACATCTTTAGTTAAGATGAATAAACCGTGTGGTTATAAATTTATTACCCACATAATTACTTTTATTTATTAGCCCTAATTAATTAACTATCCATATTTATTCAATTAATAAATCTTCAATTATTAATTTAAAATTTAATATCATTCAATTAATGATTTCTTAATTACAAATTAATTATTCTAAGAAAAATTAATCTTAACTTTAATTAATCGAATTAAAACCCTTAATTACTTTAATTAATTATCCATTTCATTAATTAATTAATTATATTAACTATCCATTTGTACTACCTTAATAATTAAATGAATTACAAATCATTAAGAAAAATTCTTTATCTTTAGATAAACATTCCTTATTTAAATTATGCATTTAAAAACAAAATGTTTTTAAATTTACATTAAATTCCATTTAACATTCTCTTTAAACTCAAGACTCAAATTTATTTAAAATAAGATTCTAAAATAATACAAATCTAAACCTTATATGTTTACAAGAAACATATACTTAAATAAACAAGTTGAAAAGGATTTAAATCTCAATTCAAATTCAAATCAAATTTAAAAATTCTTTAAATTTCAAAATTTAAATATAACTTCCATTCTCATTCTAGTTTAAATTCTTTAAAATGCTTCTTACAATTACACCTTCCATTCAATGCAAATCACTTAATCATTTAAAAGAAATTTAAACTTAAATCTTCATTTTAAAACTGAAGTTTAAAATTTTAAATTCAGATTTAAAAACTCAGATTGAATTCATTTTGAATTTCTAATTCAAATACTTAACCTTCCAATACAAATGCAAAACACACAAGCATCCACACTTGAGAGTTTAAAATCAAATTTAAATTTGAAAACATAATTATTTTCAAATCTCAGACAACAAAATTTGAATTCATATTCAAATTTTCAGACTTAAACCCAGTTTAAATCTCCACTTTCAAATTTAAACTTACCCTTTACATTCAAAACAGAAACAGTTTTCTGTTTTATTTAGAAACTTAACTTTGAAATTTTCTAAATCTTAAATAATTTCAAAAGAACAAAATTTAGACTTATTTAAATTCATTATTATATTCAGTTTAAAATCCAATGCTAACATTGTAGTTTGTAATTTTATCCAATTTTAAAAAAAACTGGAAACAATTTCCTGTTCTTCTCCTTTTATATATATTTTTTTTTATTTCAAACCAAATTTGAATTTTGTATTTAAATTATTTCAACATCAGAGTTCAACATTTTGAATTCATCTACAGATTCAATATTTCATTCTAAGTTCAAATCCCAGATTTAAATTTAAACTTTATTTTAAAAATTTCTAAAGCAGAACAGTTTCTGTTTAATAAAGCCTGAAACCCAAAACACTGAACTACTCTATATGACTTCGAGTCATTACCCTTGCTACTTCGAGTTACCTTCCAAAAATCTCGAGACCAACCCGAGTCAAAACTCTGCAACTCAACATCAACTCCAACCTGGAAAAAAAAACTATGCTTGCCACCACCACTATTTTCTGACCACCTTTCTTCTATTCCCCCCTCACTTCCAGTCAACATTCCATCTTCAGGCAAGAATCCAAGTTTCAAAATCCATTCCATGATCAGATACCCAAAATTCAAAATGCCCAAAACTGCACAGACTAAGTTTACTAACCCCTCAGAAAACTTTTTAAGACCTGAAGCATGTTTTTAATACCCATGTTTAACATGCATTAAGGTTTTAAACTTGATTGAATAGATTAAAGTTGTCTGATAATTTTACTTTTAGAAACTATTGTGTACTGTTATTGATTTACACAACTAACTGTCTTTACCTTTTCTGAAATAAAATTACAAACTTAATCTATGCTAAACAACACCATACGTTTATACAATAATTTCTAACTAAAATTCAGACATAAAGATGTGGATTTGTATTTAGAATCTTAATAAAAACAGTAGCAAGTCTGTAGAATTTGCATCACCTATCTGCATATTCAAGTATGCAGGCATGATACAACAGTCACAATTATATCCAAACACATGCACATATAAAATTTAAACAACAAATAAATTTTTAAACAACCTATACATAGTGATGTTGCTGACTAAAGAAAGAATAGAGCAGTTCTTATCTTTTTAATTTACCACTGTTTTACAGTTTCTTATTTGAAAGGCATTTGAATTAACTTTAAGCACTGCAAATCTTATTAGCTTAGTTTTTTAAAGGTAGAAACTGTTTTTAAAACAGGAATTTACTCACAGATTTTGTTGCACAGAGAAGATGTACTCTGACTCATAACAGGGATATGCATTGATACATACTCATACATTTACACCCATAAAGATGTATAAATTCAAACATGCAATCATCAAAACCATCATACTTCAAGAGTCAACCAAAAAATCAGAACATATAGGTAGATAAATGAGTTTGCTCACCTGGAATATATTGACAGGGAACAGGAATCTGGTGATGACCCCCTTTTTTTTTTCTTTTGCTCTTGAACTTTTAATTTTTGTTTTTCTTTAATTCCCAGAGTTAAAACTGCAAGTTGTAAGAAGAAACTTGCTTATTTTACTATTGTATTTATTTGTTTATTTCACAATAACAACCAATCTTGATTTCACTTACAATTTGACTTTCTTGTTGTATAACAGAGGCTTTTAATTTTCCTTCTGCAATTAGAAACAGAAAACAAATTTTGCCTTGAACTTGATTCTCCTGGAAACAATTTATTGAACATTATTATTTAAATCTTGTTTTATTTACTGATTAGCAACTTCAAATTCAAAATTCCTTAAAGAAGTTTACTTGCCTTTAGATTGTTTTCCAGACATTCTACACTGTCAAACTGCAGCTTTGATTATGCTCTGAGATTTGCAGAGAACCATTTGAGTTGTTTAGGCTTTTTGAATGTTTTGATCTAAGCTTCAAGTTGTTCAGCCTTTAGGCTTTCCTTTGCATGACTTCAAGCTTGATTATCTTCTTTTCTTTTCTTTTTTTTCTTTTTCTCCAGATTTCTGAAACAGATTTCAATGAACACTTTTTTTTTTTGATTTCTGGTTTCCTTTTGTTTTGAGTTCAAACTGAATTGTTTTTCTTATCTATGCTTTGAACAGTTTCATGGTTTTGAAAGATGTGAAGCCAAATCTTCTTCTACTATTTTTTTCAGATTTTGTGAGATACTATATGATGGCATATGGGAAGATGTGAAGTTTCTTGTATTTTTTTTTAAATTTCATTATTTTAAACAAAAGAAATGATGCTATTTGTATGTATATAACATGTAAGATCTAAAGGTATGTTTACATTTGTTTGTACAATATTCATGTGTACAATATATATGTTTTTCATGTTCTACCCCTTTTGTATTATTGATTTGCAAATATGGAAGAGATTTGTATTATTTATATTTTCATATTCCTAACATTTGTAATATTTTTACATTTTAAATTTTGGGAATATACAACTATATTCTTTTCCAGAAGAAGATGTATTTTAAATCTTTTTATCAAATCAAATAAAAAAGTACATAATATGGTTGAATTAAAATTCTGAAATAGCTTTTGTAATTTTTTTTATTTATTTATATCAATTTTAGAATATTACTTTTTAAACCAATATTAACTTTAAGCTTAGTTTATTTTATTTTTGAATTAAGACTAGTATACCATTTAAATAAATAATTATTTATATTTATATTAATTCAAATTTTTATTTCTTATTTTATAACCATTTTGTCCATTATTTCTACTTATACTAACTTAAAGATAAAAATGAATTTTAAACTAATTATGCTTCTAATAAATAACCCATATAAAATAGTATTTAGTTTTAAACAATTGTTTTTGAAAATCCTTTATATCTAATTCAAAATAAAATTTTCAAAATAAATATTACCAAATTTCTACTAGTATAAAATTATGTGGTTTTAAAAATCCAAATTCATAAATATATACATTTTGAATTTTTCAAAATCAAAAATCTTATTTAAAATTTTAACTTTCAATCTATATACATATTTATTCAAATTATAGTGCATATTTATCTCTAATATAATTATCCATAAACCAAATTTCTATTTATAATCTAAAATTTTAAGTTTATTTTGGAAATCTCAAATTAATTCACAATTAAATCCATAGTTTAAATTCAAAATTAATTTAATTATTGAATTATATTGGCTAATATTTCAGGAATGTTACAGATTTCCCCCCTTAAAAGAATTTCGTCCTCGAAATTGCAAGGAAGACGAGAAAGAAAAGATAATAGATAAAGAAATGATTGATCAGATCAGAATCGAGATATTTATTCTGCATTTGGTCTACCCAAATCAGAATATCAATAATATGAGAACGAACTCATATAATATTACACAAGTTATTTGGATACACCGGTCTACGAATATGAAAGGGCATTGATTAGTTCGAAGGGGTAACTAATCGTTCGTAGAATATATCGGATCCCAGAGAATAGATAGATGGATCAAATCTTCATATTAGTTAACCAATTTACTAATTTAAAATTTCCAATTTATTTAATATTTTCAATTTCAAATTCATTAGAGTTTAGATCGAAAAGTTGATAAGAAACCGATGATGATACGAAGTAAGAATTTCCTACAACAATACGTATGGCCATCATCACACCGAAACTTCTTTCTGGAGCAGTCACGAAGCAATCAAAAGAATTCGAAATCGAATCAAAGGAGATTGATAGAGAAAAGATATTCCCACTGTTGCAGGGTATTGACCATTTATAGTGGTACTCCCATGTCCCCTATCTCATTCTCTTCTCGCACTCATACTTACTATCAGTGAATAGTAAGAGAATTTACCGAGGCATTCGAACGGATATCTCAGGGATATACTCATTCTAGAGTTTACTTCACCCTATCTCTAATGAGTTACTTAATGTGTTATACTCCTGAGGTAAAGTTTTAACCTTCAGCTCTGATACCAAATGTAACGATTCGTAATTTTTCGCGTTCGAAAATCGACATCCATACTTTACATTGTACTCGAATGTCGCAGATTCGACCGCTCAAATTCGAGTCGCCGGAGCTTATAACACATTAAGTAAATAACACAGCGGAAGAAATGAATAGCATATATCGATATACAACATTTGATACAATAACTGATACAACATGAATGATACAACAGAATGGTACAATAGATATCAACATTATCAGAGATACAAAGAATAGCAGCGGAAATATAATAATAACACTAGCAGCGGGACAAAATCTCCAATGTGGTCTTCAAGAAAGAACTCCAGTATCAGTAACTCCATCTCCAAGGCATCAATCCAGAAATAGCGAGAACTCCCAAATCAAGATGAAGAGAAGCAACTCGATCCAAAATGCGATTGCCAAATCCTAAGGCTGAAAGCTATCGAATCTACACCTACTATAGATTATCTGAAAACCCCAACTCTAGACTGCCCGTGTGGGAAAATAGTGGGCACCCAGAGTTTAGGAAAGGAACGATAAACTCCAGGTCAGTCATGGGACTGGTGTGAGCAAACAAAAGCAATTGGTATTTTAAAACAAGCAAAGGATTTAAATTTGAAAATTCGCAATGCTTTTTTTTAGAAAATGAAACTACCATAAGGCCTCCCGCCACACACACAATGCAAACGCAGAATTGGAGGAGATTTCTCCTTATGATAGTCAAATATGCTTAATACGAGAAATTTCTTTGATATTATTACTATAAGTGCAAAGTGTGGAAAAAACCATTTCGAAAGTAAAATATAAATCCTAGCCAACATACGACATTTCGTCGTATGCCTACTATAGCTACCATGTTCAATAGCAGGTTACCGCCACATTCCATGGCAGGTTATACAACTAAAACCGTACAGGGCTCGTATTGTTTTGATTGGATTTCCAACAAATGGTCAGGCTAAGGAACTTCCTACTGTCTATGGGATCGCCTCTGGCGGGACGTCCCGAGAACTAACGTTACGGTTAGATCTCTGCCAACACAAGGCCGGGCTACCTCTGTAACTAGGTAACTACTACACGAATATGCCATCCCCCGGTCCTTTGGGACCTTTATCCGAGGCGCCTCAAAGCAACAACCACACAGTAAATGAGATTGGAGCAACCACATAGGTTAAATACCAGGGCTCCATACCTGATACCACCCTTTACCAGAAGGGAATGACATACCCTAAAGGGAGCGACCCTCATAACCTTGCCGCATCTTTCCTGTTTCGACCATTTCCGGGGAGTGAGGTCCTGATGCAGTCTCGTCCACAAAGCTACGCTTTGGCACAAAGCCATGCTTTGGGTCAACAGATGACCAAAACAATGATCACAAAGATAAATGATCAAACAAATGATCATATCACAAATGATCAACCAATGATCATCACACAGCAGCACTCAGCATGCCACATTACCAAATTTGGGAATATCACTGATAAATATCAACTACATAACCTCTGAGCTCGTACGTCTCAGAGAAGGGTGTTAAGCTAAGAGAATAAATTCTCCGCCACCAAGCAGAAATGTATTTGATAGAAATCAGATAACATCTCAAAGTGTAATGTCGGACATACAACCATACAAGTCTGTTCCGGGTTCGAACAGAACCGAAGGCACTTCCGAAGAAGCCCTTGCAAATCCGGGTATCCACAATCCCGATCGGACTTCCCATCACTAAGGGAATCTCTATACCGTAGCTACTCGGTGCAGAGACAATCGATAGGTTATCCTAACGTTCTCGAAGACACCCGGTCTTCAACACCGGTCTTCAAATGCTATCCATAACGTCGTATCACTATTCGGAATGGGTTATATGACACAAGGTCCTCTCCCGACTAATCCGAATAGTAAGCGCCATATTTTAAAACATATGGATATGGGATTTTAGCTAAGTCACAACTTATAAAATCCAAAACTTTTCTTTCAAATGGTTAAACAAATTACCATCTTTAAATCTTTAAACAAAAAGATTTTTTCACAAAGTTTCACCCGGTTTCACAAAGATCTACTCATAGATTTCAAAACAATCCCCATTCAATTGGATTAACCCAATTAAATCTTTAAAATTAAGATTTATAGCTTTCCAAACACGTTTCCAAAGATTTATCTAAAACTTGGAAAACAATTTTCCTTTTAGACTTGAAAATCCTTTTAACACAACTTGAAAGTCCATTTCTTATGAGAAAGCAAATCTAATTTATACAAGTTGAAATCTTGAGTTGAATTTAAATTTCTAAACATCACCTTGAAAAATGGTTTAAAACCATATAACCCATTTGTAAGTTGAATAACTTTTTAAACCCTAGTTCTCAATTTTTAGGATTCAATTTCAAATATTGAATTCAAATTTAAATCCAATTATTTAAATTTCAAAACTCAATCAAGTTATTTAAAAATAACCATTTTCAAAAGCTTCAATTCTAGTTTTAAAAAAAACTATTTTGGATTTAAAAATTCAATTTTGAAACAATTTCAAAATCTGTGACTTAACTCATTTCCACGTGCAACCCATATTTGTGTGTGTATAGTGTGGTCCAGGGGTTTTACACAATAGTGCACAACATCATCAATCAGCACAGATTCAATTATTACAATTCGATGTGGGTTTCGGATAACCAAATGGAATCCGACTCCCTGTCGCATCGAAATTAAATGTCATTTTACAGGTAAAGGGGTTCGCATATTCATATAACAATATATACATCACAGATATAACAGCTCAGTATAAAGCATCACATAGCATCACATATCAAATATATCAATCCATCACACAATATTCATTAACAATCAAACATCTTTAGTTAAGATGAATAAACCGTGTGGTTATAAATTTATTACCCACATAATTACTTTTATTTATTAGCCCTAATTAATTAACTATCCATATTTATTCAATTAATAAATCTTCAATTATTAATTTAAAATTTAATATCATTCAATTAATGATTTCTTAATTACAAATTAATTATTCTAAGAAAAATTAATCTTAACTTTAATTAATCGAATTAAAACCCTTAATTACTTTAATTAATTATCCATTTCATTAATTAATTAATTATATTAACTATCCATTTGTACTACCTTAATAATTAAATGAATTACAAATCATTAAGAAAAATTCTTTATCTTTAGATAAACATTCCTTATTTAAATTATGCATTTAAAAACAAAATGTTTTTAAATTTACATTAAATTCCATTTAACATTCTCTTTAAACTCAAGACTCAAATTTATTTAAAATAAGATTCTAAAATAATACAAATCTAAACCTTATATGTTTACAAGAAACATATACTTAAATAAACAAGTTGAAAAGGATTTAAATCTCAATTCAAATTCAAATCAAATTTAAAAATTCTTTAAATTTCAAAATTTAAATATAACTTCCATTCTCATTCTAGTTTAAATTCTTTAAAATGCTACTTACAATTACACCTTCCATTCAATGCAAATCACTTAATCATTTAAAAGAAATTTAAACTTAAATCTTTATTTTAAAACTGAAGTTTAAAATTTTAAATTCAGATTTAAAAACTCAGATTGAATTCATTTTGAATTTCTAATTCAAATACTTAACCTTCCAATACAAATGCAAAACACACAAGCATCCACACTTGAGAGTTTAAAATCAAATTTAAATTTGAAAACATAATTATTTTCAAATCTCAGACAACAAAATTTGAATTCATATTCAAATTTTCAGACTTAAACCCAGTTTAAATCTCCACTTTCAAATTTAAACTTACCCTTTACATTCAAAATAGAAACAGTTTTCTGTTTTATTTAGAAACTTAACTTTGAAATTTTCTAAATCTTAAATAATTTCAAAAGAACAAAATTTAGACTTATTTAAATTCATTATTATATTCAGTTTAAAATCCAATGCTAACATTGTAGTTTGTAATTTTATCCAATTTTAAAAAAAACTGGAAACAATTTCCTGTTCTTCTCCTTTTATATTTTTTTTTATTTCAAACCAAATTTGAATTTTGTATTTAAATTATTTCAACATCAGAGTTCAACATTTTGAATTCATCTACAGATTCAATATTTCATTCTAAGTTCAAATCCCAGATTTAAATTTAAACTTTATTTTAAAAATTTCTAAAACAGAACAGTTTCTGTTTAATAAAGCCTGAAACCCAAAACACTGAACTACTCTATATGACTTCGAGTCATTACCCTTGCTACTTCGAGTTACCTTCCAAAAATCTCGAGACCAACCCGAGTCAAAACTCTGCAACTCAACATCAACTCCAACCTGAAAAAAAAAACTATGCTTGCCACCACCACTATTTTCTGACCACCTTTCTTCTATTCCCCCCTCACTTCCAGTCAACATTCCATCTTCAGGCAAGAATCCAAGTTTCAAAATCCATTCCATGATCAGATACCCAAAATTCAAAATGCCCAAAACTGCACAGACTAAGTTTACTAACCCCTCAGAAAACTTTTTAAGACCTGAAGCATGTTTTTAATACCCATGTTTAACATGCATTAAGGTTTTAAACTTGATTGAATAGATTAAAGTTGTCTGATAATTTTACTTTTAGAAACTATTGTGTACTGTTATTGATTTACACAACTAACTGTCTTTACCTTTTCTGAAATAAAATTACAAACTTAATCTATGCTAAACAACACCATACGTTTATACAATAATTTCTAACTAAAATTCAGACATAAAGATGTGGATTTGTATTTAGAATCTTAATAAAAACAGTAGCAAGTCTGTAGAATTTGCATCACCTATCTGCATATTCAAGTATGCAGGCATGATACAACAGTCACAATTATATCCAAACACATGCACATATAAAATTTAAACAACAAATAAATTTTTAAACAACCTATACATAGTGATGTTGCTGACTAAAGAAAGAATAGAGCAGTTCTTATCTTTTTAATTTACCACTGTTTTACAGTTTCTTATTTGAAAGGCATTTGAATTAACTTTAAGCACTGCAAATCTTATTAGCTTAGTTTTTTAAAGGTAGAAACTGTTTTTAAAACAGGAATTTACTCACAGATTTTGTTGCACAGAGAAGATGTACTCTGACTCATAACAGGGATATGCATTGATACATACTCATACATTTACACCCATAAAGATGTATAAATTCAAACATGCAATCATCAAAACCATCATACTTCAAGAGTCAACCAAAAAATCAGAACATATAGGTAGATAAATGAGTTTGCTCACCTGGAATATATTGACAGGGAACAGGAATCTGGTGATGACCCCTTTTTTTTTTTCTTTTGCTCTTGAACTTTTAATTTTTGTTTTTCTTTAATTCCCAGAGTTAAAACTGCAAGTTGTAAGAAGAAACTTGCTTATTTTACTATTGTATTTATTTGTTTATTTCACAATAACAACCAATCTTGATTTCACTTACAATTTGACTTTCTTGTTGTATAACAGAGGCTTTTAATTTTCCTTCTGCAATTAGAAACAGAAAACAAATTTTGCCTTGAACTTGATTCTCCTGGAAACAATTTATTGAACATTATTATTTAAATCTTGTTTTATTTACTGATTAGCAACTTCAAATTCAAAATTCCTTAAAGAAGTTTACTTGCCTTTAGATTGTTTTCCAGACATTCTACACTGTCAAACTGCAGCTTTGATTATGCTCTGAGATTTGCAGAGAACCATTTGAGTTGTTTAGGCTTTTTGAATGTTTTGATCTAAGCTTCAAGTTGTTCAGCCTTTAGGCTTTCCTTTGCATGACTTCAAGCTTGATTATCTTCTTTTCTTTTCTTTTTTTTCTTTTTCTCCAGATTTCTGAAACAGATTTCAATGAACACTTTTTTTTTTGATTTCTGGTTTCCTTTTGTTTTGAGTTCAAACTGAATTGTTTTTCTTATCTATGCTTTGAACAGTTTCATGGTTTTGAAAGATGTGAAGCCAAATCTTCTTCTACTATTTTTTTCAGATTTTGTGAGATACTATATGATGGCATATGGGAAGATGTGAAGTTTCTTGTATTTTTTTTTAAATTTCATTATTTTAAACAAAAGAAATGATGCTATTTGTATGTATATAACATGTAAGATCTAAAGGTATGTTTACATTTGTTTGTACAATATTCATGTGTACAATATATATGTTTTTCATGTTCTACCCCTTTTGTATTATTGATTTGCAAATATGGAAGAGATTTGTATTATTTATATTTTCATATTCCTAACATTTGTAATATTTTTACATTTTAAATTTTAGGAATATACAACTATATTCTTTTCCAGAAGAAGATGTATTTTAAATCTTTTTATCAAATCAAATAAAAAGGTACATAATATGGTTGAATTAAAATTCTGAAATAGCTTTTGTAATTTTTTTTTATTTATTTATATCAATTTTATAATATTACTTTTTAAACCAATATTAACTTTAAGCTTAGTTTATTTTATTTTTGAATTAAGACTAGTATACCATTTAAATAAATAATTATTTATATTTATATTAATTCAAATTTTTATTTCTTATTTTATAACCATTTTGTCCATTATTTCTACTTATACTAACTTAAAAATAAAAATGAATTTTAAACTAATTATGCTTCTAATAAATAACCCATATAAAATAGTATTTAGTTTTAAACAATTGTTTTTGAAAATCCTTTATATCTAATTCAAAATAAAATTTTCAAAATAAATATTACCAAATTTCTACTAGTATAAAATTATGTGGTTTTAAAAATCCAAATTCATAAATATATACATTTTGAATTTTTCAAAATCAAAAATCTTATTTAAAATTTTAACTTTCAATCTATATACATATTTATTCAAATTATAGTGCATATTTATCTCTAATATAATTATCCATAAACCAAATTTCTATTTATAATCTAAAATTTTAAGTTTATTTTGGAAATCTCAAATTAATTCACAATTAAATCCATAGTTTAAATTCAAAATTAATTTAATTATTGAATTATATTGGCTAATATTTCAGGAATGTTACAAAATACCTAAACATGCAGCACAATCATCATGAAGAATTTCGCATGCATTATCATTCATTACCCTAAGAAATTTAGTGTAGTGTTTACTCACATAATTTGTTGAACAGAGAGCCAATATCTGGAAGCTGCTAACTTGAATCTTCTTTTAAATCTTCCTGCTTTGTTTAGTTGAGATGTTATTCAAGTTTGTCAAAATGGAAATGCTTACTATTTTTTGTTCTTTCTGGTTTGCTTAGTCTTGAGAACCAACTGAAACAAAGAGGATGTACATATAAAAAAAAGGTTTACAGAGATAGGTATTTACTGGTGCAAACATTTTCTGCTTTTGAATCAGAGATTTTTTCTTTCTCTTCTTTCTTTGGCCAGACATCATTTTGAGATGAAATGATTTATAGATATTTCGAATGACCTTGTTTTTGTGCTAGCATTAAATGCAAATGTCCTTCATGTTTACATCCTTATCCCTTTTTATCTTTGGTATGTACATAGATTATATTTTTTTTTCTTTCTTGCATCTACTTCACAGGTAACATACATTTATTTCTGTAGTTTTTATATATATATATATATATATATATATATATATATATATATATATATATATATATATATTACTTGCCTGGTTGTGCTTATACTCTATGTACTCAATATAAAATTTGTTTCAGTTATAAATTTAACTTAGGTTGCATACACACAAATAACCACTTCACTTCTATTTTTATTCTTTTACAAATGTATTTCATAGGTTACATATTTCTAGAATTGTCTGATGTGTTTTTCTTTATGTTTCCACATAACCATATAATTTAACTTATATATTTATTTCTATTCCTAACATAAATGTTTATTTTTGTTTCTATTTAAGTTTAACTATCAAACACTTAATTTATATTCGTATATTTCTTATACTTATGTTTTTGTATTGATAAGATTGATTTTATTCTAAACATTATTATCTAGCTTACATCATAAATATATATTCAGATCAAATGTTAACAAGTAGAGATTTACTTTAATTTATTGTAAATAAGATAGATTTTATTTTAAATATTTTTGAAAGACTGTATTTAAAATTTTCAAATCATAACTTCCTTCCAAAATACACACATATATATAAATAAATTGCAAATGTCCAAAAGTTTATAAATGGCAAATGTCCAAAAGTTTATTCATTTTTAAAATGATAAGTTTGTATTTTATTTAATTAGATTAAATACTTATTAAAATAATATTGCCAAAATACCGGGTCATCACAATGGGTCTCGAGGTTGGGCATAGGTATGAATTCCTAGCATCTATTTCATGTCCAATTGTTTTTCATTTTAATTGGCTTGCTGAATTTTCCAATTTTGGGTATTTTGAAGTCAAAATCTATGAAAATCCTACTAAGGATGTTTGGACATGCTGTTTGGGGTGTATAGAAGAGCCTATAGGGCTGGGTTGTCGCTTGGCATAAATCTCTAGCCATCGTCGCTCACTCGATCGTCTTCGTGATGATTTGGCCATAATGGCCTAGGCAAATTTTGCCCTAAGCTTTAGCTAGGACGTCTGGTAAAACACTCAGACACCTAAGTCATCGGAATAAAAATTCTAGACCTACAACTCAGATGTCTGGGCGATCTGGAAGAAAAATTTCCAGAGCTTCTGCTCAGACGTCTGGGAAAACCACCAAACGTCTAACGTTGTTAAATTCCGCCAAATTGCCTATTTTATGTGGGTTTCCATTTTGATCGATTTTTGTTGATCTGTTTCGTTGTTATCACTTATTATTGACTTCGATGATTTCTTTTTTGGATTTTTGGGAATATACATTTGATGGAATTGATATCTATTTTCATGGTTTTTACTTCACGTCGTCGAATGTGAATTTTTGATGATAGATTGTTTTTACTTGTCACTTTTAAAATACAAAGGTTTCTATACTAGTAGTAAATACTTAAACTCTTTCATAAACATGATTTCAATGTTATTTTTAATACAAAGCTCGTTTTTAAACTATTTTCCAATCTATTAGTATATACAAACCTTTATCTCATTTGTATGAGAAATCTAATTAAACGGCATAGCAAAACAAGTGGTATGAAACACTTGCGTTTACTTCGTCGGTTAATTCTTGGACTTGCTCGATTGAAATCTCGTGACAATTTTCGAGTGGAAATAAATAATCTGTTCGTAAATATTTAAGGTAAGCCAGTAGTTATGGGACATAAAGCCTAACTCATATATTTACTAGATTAGCGTAATTTACACTTATCGATCAATGATGATTATTTTGTGATTTAGACTAGCAATGTGCGATGTCTTTTTGTCTGCGTGGGGGACTAAACCCGTTAGTGGAGCTTCGGCTCAAATTTGGTGGGGGTAGCGACCGATGGTCTTCAGGCGGTTTGTGAAGCTTCGGCTCAAAATTGATGGTTAGCGACCATGGAATAGCGTTTCGTTTGTGATACACATGTTGGTGAGTTTTTATGCTCCTATTCTGATAGGCCTCCCCCTTTGTGTTTTCTGGATTTCTATTTTGATTTTTGGAACACCAAGTTTTGTGATTTGTATTGATAAGCTTTATCAATATTTGTGATTTGGTAAACAAAAATAAAGAATATGACATTCTTTTTGGTGTTTGGGAAAAATTGAGATATTGTATGATTTTTATTGTTATCATATATATTTGCCATATCTCTTATCATATCCCAACTTATATGATAATTTATAGCTATATTGATCCATTTATTATTTTTCTTCTTAAATAATACTCGGGTCAGACCGAGGTGGTTCAGGTGCTTCCACTTGACTGCTTAGCAGGGAATAGCTTCTGACTTTTGGCTAACTACTTCAGCTTAATAGTTTTTGTTTTTATACATTCGAGATAGAGACTCCTTGATGTATATATATTCTTTTGTCTAGCACTTGTACCTATTCTTTTGTGATGCAGTGGATCTTGTATGACCACAACTCTGATGTACACTTCCATGTGATATATCCATATCTGTTTCCGCCTTAGTGATATGAATATCTGTGACTTATTTGTGTTATGCTTGTTTTATATTTGTTTCTGAAGACCCTATAGCCGCTGTGTAGTAGCTTTGAGTTTGGATTGGATATGTCGGATTTCTTCTTGAAATGAAATGCATGTCATACTATCTGACATATCGGCACTCGCACAAAGTAATTACACAGATGGTCGCTGCTCAACAGCTTTATTCTTTGCTAGTCGACGGCGTTATCCCATAGTGTCCTTGGCTAGGGTGAGTATAGAGGTAGGGCGTCAATATAAAGGACTCATTTCAAGGTTGAAGAAATTAAGTGGTTGGTTGAAGGCCTGCCTCTTCCCTATACAGGAAGTATTAAATGATCAAGATTAGCGGTTAGGCACGGTAGAGGATATATTGGGGTGGGTCCACTTTGGTTTTAGAGTATTACGTGGATATTTTTGGGCCCGCCTCTCCCATAAAAAGAAGTATTAAGTGGTCTGAAGAGATTTCGTGCAATGTCAGGTGGACCATATTGGAGAGGAGTCCGCCTTGGGATATGTATTAAATGATAGGGACCAACCTTAAATGAAGTGTTAAATGGTCAAAGTCTACCTTGTTCTCATTAAAAAGGTATTAAGTATTTTGGGTGTTATCTCTTACATTGTTAGGACATTATTGATGATAGAAATGGGTTATTAGGTTGAAAGAGTAATGGTTATGGAAGCCTTAGTGTAAGGACCCGTTTCTTCGACTCTCGAAAATTGACACTAATACATCCTCGGTATTCACGTGCCGTAAATCCAATTGTCGAAGAAGCAGATTCTCAAGGGTAAGAAAGAAAATAAAGACACAACAGAATCTCACATATGTTATTTCAATGAAAACTTTACAGGGGAAATTAAAATAAATTTGTCGGAGTTAAATATGGACAGTTATAAATTCTTGTCCTTACAAATGCGCAATACTGTAGTACAAGAGTGTGGTGGAAATAGACCAAAATCTTCAAATAAATCTTTTGACTCCATGCTTCGAGCTCCATCAAGATTTTTTATAAACTAAACCTGACTACTAGGCTGCTTGGGAAAATTAGGGCATCGGAGTTTAAAGAAAGGAAAAAAATAAACTTCAGGTCGGTCATAGAACTGGTGTGAGAAATCAAGATACGCATTTTGAAAACGAAAAAGGTATATCATAAGACCACGCCGCACATAAAAACGGAATGAGTTTTACATTATGATAATCAAATCATTATTACATAAAATCACTTGATATTATTTTTAATGACATATCTTTAAAATATTTGCAAGTAAACTTATTAATCTTAGCCGAAATTGTTACCATTATCAAATTCCATCATACTAGGTTCTACAGGCAAAATGGCCGGCTCTTATTGGAGAATGGATTTCCATACAAATGACCAGGTGAAGGGACTACCTTCCAGCAGTACGTCTTTAGAGGAATGTACCGTGGCCCAACTGATGGTCTTCTACAACACAAAACCGACCTACCTCTTCCTAGTTAGTACCGAATATGTCATCACCTAGGTCATTAATGACCTATCCAAGGGCCCTCATAACATACATCCACAATTATTAAGTCTCGAACGGGGAATACATACTATGGGCCCTTATTCAACAAATACTATGGACGGAATAACGGCAAAATCACCTTTTAAATTCCACGAATAGTACGAGTTCTCTCTTTGGGCTTTAATACCGAGGATAAAAATACCATCTCTATAAAATCAAAGTTATATTTAATTTAAATTTGGATATTTTGAATCTTTTACACTTAATTCGTTTCCAACATTTCGACCTTATCTACCCCTCGTCCAAGGAAGTGGCCAGGTGAGCCAGGGCATTTATTGCTCCTGAACATCTTCTTAGTTTAAGCACCTCACATCCGGATCTCACGTATAGATAAATCCAATTTACCCATCGGCTTTTAGAGCCAAGATTATACCACTTTATTTATAATAGCTTTTCTTTTAAACATTTATTTAAATTCTCTTAATAAGCTAGAAAACCTCCTATCGTTATTAAAACATATAATTATACATTTGAAAACACTTATAAAAGGTCTGAAAAAGAATTGTTAAGTTTAAAACTATATTTCAAAGGTTGTAGATGAATGCAGCGGAAAGTGCTACAAAAAGTGCTTTAAGCTATATTTATCAAAACGACTTCTGTATTATTTGGAAATTCATTTTTATAACTCAAATCACTTTTAAAATATTTTAAAATATTTATAATATTTATTCCACATTTAAAAAAATTAGAACATCATTTTCAAAGAAATCCAGTTTTGGATTCCGAACTGCAAAACCGCGACTTTTCAAAAAGCTTGTTTTACTCATATCTCAAAAATCTAATTATCAAAATCTCAATTTTCTTTCTCCGTTGGGAAACTATCGATATAATAGTTCATAAAATTCTTATCTCGTAGAATTCCTAGCTATATTCCATTTTATACACTCGTTTGACTTTTATGGCGCGAAATCACGAATTGTCGTTACGTGACGCGTCTATTTTTGACTTAATTTTCCATTCTCATTCAAACTTCACCGAAACTCCCTTAAATGTTTATAAAACATTTCAAACTCATTACAAACCCTTTTGAAAGAGGTTTAGAATTCCATATATACTAATTAATAAAATAAAGCAAAGTGGTTTTCTTTGTGCTTATCGTCGTGCATTTCCGTGACTTGTATATATATATTTAACATTTATACGAAACAACCAAACTTGATGATCAAAGCATATTAAACATCCATTGCAAACATCATATCATCATCCAAAAATAAATATTAAAGTTTAGGAGTTCTCACCTTCATTTTTCCTTTGAGCTAATACAAAATTGGCTATAGCTCCGCTATCGACGCACCAGACCTTATGGAATCGAGTCCAAAACCCTTAGATGTGCATGATCAAGCTTGGAATTCACAGCACTGGTGGTGTGGTGGCGGTGGCCGTGGATTTTGGAAGGGTAGAGGAGGAGTTTAGAACTAGTTTTGAAGTGGATTGATATTATAAACTAGTGTATATATTTTCCTCTTTTATTTGAGATATTTTTTCCATAAGTTTTCTCTATTTTTTTCTATGAATAAGAAACCATAGAGAGGCTCTTAGAAAGCTTGAAAAGAAGAGGAGGAAGAAGTGGAATGGTACTAAAAATTTATGAGAAGAGGGGTGGTATTTATAGAAAAAGCTTGGAATAAAATATTTAAAAGAAAAATTACCAAAAACACCCCTAGCCCACACCCTTCCTACCCCTCTACATGCACAACTTCCCCTCAAGCCATGTGATGGTGATGTGAGGTAATGGTGTGGTACAATGAGTTGATGTTTGCCTTTTTGGTTACTTAAAGGTTAAGCTTTAGGAAATTTTTATTTATTTTTGTAATATACATACATACATACATACATACACACACATATATATGCGTTCATGTATATGTTATCATGTGCATGTAATCATATATATGCATGTATTGAACCGTCTTCGAAAAACTTTTGTTTGTTATAATTCGTTGAAATACGGGGAACAGATTATCGGTCACATTTTCACTTATTAATTAACGTACATATATTTATAAACAAAATTAAAAAATAAATTTCTTATCATTTTTAGTTAATTAAAATGATCACATTTCATTTATAAAACATATAAATAAATATTAACGATTATGTACAGTAGTTGATATTATATTGATAAAGCGTTATCGATTTTTTCTTATATTTTCAAATCAAACATATCTCTTTATAAAGTTATTATAAATGATTTATTATCACTTTATAACTATTCAAAATGAATTTTCATCACTTAAAATAACTATTGGAATAATTAAAATAATTATTTAATCATTAAATCTTAATTTAAATTCATAAATATATATTTAAATATGATGTCATTTTATCGATATAAATTTCGAGGAAATACTTTTTTAAATATTTATTCAAAACAAGATAACTATTATTTATTATCACTGTACTACTTTAGAAAGGCTCGAGATTTTTATTCACCAGAAATTGTTGTTCCGACTCCCTTCTCATTACAACACAGGTTGGAGATGATGATATAGATTTTCGAAGATGGTGCCAGAGACATGGACTTGTGGCGGTTATTTAGCTATCTATGTTATGTTTATATTTCTGATGTACCTATTGAGACATGATATATTTTGAGATATTATACCACGATGTAGGATTATGTTGCTTATTTTTTACATTTGAACTTTTAAATAATGGTATTGTTTTGATATTACATTTTATCCTCCCCTGTGAGATTCTAAATGTGTAGATAGATAGCTATGTGTATTGTTCTTTAAATCAATTTTACCTACCAACAGTCAGCTTTGGTATGGGTATGAGGTTCGATATGCCTTTTCTGGATCGAAAAATAAACCCGGTCGAGGTAGATTGTTAATGATGCATAGCCCAATTTGTTAATTAATCTTGATCCTTCTATTTAGGGGTCAAACCAAAGACTGATATTATTAACATTTGCAATTTCCCAATCAAACATGCCTAGCGCCTTATTCCTTACACTTTGGCATATCTTTACTACTAATAATGAAAGTTCATTGTATTAGTTTCAACCGTGTCTTTTCGAAATTCCCTAAATGCCCGTGCGTTTCATATGCGTTGATGCCTCCCATCGCATTCGTACCTTCCGCTCTCATCCTCCTCTCTAAGACCTAATCGATTTCGTCTCCAAATTCGCTCCACAAAACCCTCGATTCCATTCATGCCCCCATTTTCCATCTCGCCGACAGCGTAACATTCGCGATAACTTTCCTCATCATCAATCTTCCTGACCTTCGACCTCGATTCATTAGTGGTGTGACATCCACGGTCGGCGACTGGACTAGCCAGAAAAGATAGCTCACCCTACGATAGGCGATTGGGTCAGCCGAAAGAAATAGCACACCCTAGGGCAAGTGACTGGAAGCCGGAAGAGAAAGCTCACTGCTCACCGATCTGGTTGCATAGACAATTTCTCTTACCTTCTGTTTTCTCTCCGAGGTATACTTTTGTACAATGTATATGCTTTAACTAAACTGTTTACGTGCTTCAATTGCTGATACTTTTGAGCCGTCACTCACTGCTCTTAATTCACACTTATCTGATTTCTCACCTGTTTATGAATTCAAAAAAAGGTTAAATTTACAAATATTTTCGGTACACTCATCACTTATTTTCATTAAACTCTTCATTTTCTATCATTATACTTTTCATTTCTCCACTAAATGTTGTCATGAATCTTTTTTGCAACTTTACCATTAATTACAATATTTTTTTAAATGTCATCGCCTGCATGCTATTCAATGCCACTGATTTGGCTTTGTTTTCCATGAATATTATATGTGTTTGATTCGGCTTTACCATACCGATGAACACATTTTTATGGAATCATTATTTCGCTATTCAGTTAGTGGAGAACACTAATTAATAACTCTGTTGGTTTGATTTTTCAAGAATTTTTTTTTCTAAAATATTTAAAATTTCAACGATTTGGTGGTATATAAATTAAGCATGTATAATTTAGTAATATTCTTAATGTTTTATCTTGAGCATATTGATTCACCACTGTTGTGCATTTATACTCCCAACCAATTTTGTTTTTATTACTGGATTTGATTAAATTGGCACATAATTACTAACTAATGACTTTATAGGTTCTGTTTTTAATTAATATTTCCTTTCAAAATCATTTTTTAAATTCTTCACTAATTGTTGTTACAAATATATTTTTCCTAACTTGAGCAAATTTTCTAGCTTAAGCATTAATTACTCTGTTTTTTTAATGTTATTGATTTGTATCACTGAATTGATATGCTACTATTTCATCTACAATATCTGATTTAGAAATTTAGGAGTTAGGCTTCTTGCAAATAAAAAGGGAAGACATAAGGCTTCTAAATATTAGAACAATTTAGCTAGATTTGTATTATTTACTTCATTTTTGAATGTTAATGTGAAATTAATTACATATTTTCATTATCAAATTATGGAAGTTATAATAATTGAAGAAATTGTTGAAGATTAATTTAATTAAAACTGACAATAATTTACAAGGAGATGTTAACTTTATACTTTCATACGTGCCCTTATTGATTTCCAAGACAAGCCTATATTTATAATAAGTTTCAAACCAAATCTGTTCACGAATCTCAAATGAATATTTGTCATAATTTATCAGTTAGATATATTGCATTTAACCTGTATTCACTCTATTTGTATTTGTCATAATTAAGGTGTAATAATTTAATGACATGCAAAGATTAATTGATACACACAAATAATAAAGATTTAACTAATGATATAAAAAGATGCTTAGCAGTCAGATTTATGATTTTACGGTTAACCTGTAACGTCCCGCCTTTTCGCACGCTTTAAATCGACATACGTGCCGATTCAAACCGTTCGGAATGGCAGATTGTTATGGGGTAAATAAGAAAACGAGAAAGAAATAAACAAAACAGAATCTCACAGCGGAAGGACAAAATATAATAATCAAATATAAAGTTTATAAAGCTGTTTAAAAATATTCGTTTATACTTATACAACATATATCAGAGTTACACATACCATGTATCGATGCAGCGGAACAATATAAGTGCAGGAATAGAATACTAATAATAATAGAAATCTTCGACTTCGTCCTCCAGAGCTAAAGTCTTCGATCCTGAAACGCTCGGACTGACCCGAGCGAATTTGAAAAGACAAAAACACTCGAGTCAGAACTAAAAGATCTTATGTGAGTTAAATTTATAGAAATAAATATGAGTGCAGTAACCCAAGAGATGCTTGGGATTTACATCTCCTAAGGATCCGTTAAACTATTTACTATATAGTATATTGCGCTATTACAATAGTGTCTATTTGTAAAATAAACTTACTTTTTAACAGCGTTAAGGGGTTACCCATATAGCCCTTAACATAAATAATGCCAATAATCTATACGGTACCGTAATACCTCCTGATCGGTAGGCTACCAGAGGATACTCCATAGGTACGACACAAATAGAAACTCGTACAAGGTGCGATAGGGTAGGTGACAAGGCACAACTTGGCAATGCTAGGGTAGATATACCAATTACGCTTCCGGGTCGGTGGTAACGCGTAGCGCGCAGCTACCGCCCACCTCGAGCCACACCCCCAAATAAAATCAAAAGTGGCCACCGAATCAATCCAAAGTCAAAGTATAATATCGAAGGGATGTGTCCGATCAAAGGTGCTACCTTATTAACCTGTCGATCGCTCCTGTTTTAGCCACCTTATGCCAACTCACGGGAGTCGGGTCCACGTATTTACCTTAAAGGAAACGCCACCACCATCCTACTTCATTCTGGAATCTCCACCGCGTACACGGTTGTTAAAGTGGTTTTCGGAGTTGGCAGAGAGCATGACAACTTCCGATCCCGGTCTCTTCAACAACCAAACTTTATTATAACACTGTGGTCTTTGAAAATAGTTTATACTTTAAAACCAGAATATAATTATCCATTTCAAAACCCATAAGTACGATATCATTTCCATTTCCAAAACAACTCATTTTGATATTATTTTTATAAAACCCAAATCAATAATATCATTTTATTTCAAATATATTTCTTTTCCAAAGTCATACTGCTTTAAAATTTATAATATCTGGAAACCAAGCATTTGAATTATAGCTTTCAAAACATAATACTTCGAAATTCATAGCTTTAAAACCATACTTCTAAAACTTGAATGGTTTGGATATTCAACCGTATATAGAATAAATAGTTTGAATTTAAAATTACTTTATAAAATAATTTATGTGACTTCACAATTTTTATTTATTTAAAATTTAGGACTAAACCCCATAAATTTAGATCCACTTTTAGTTTCAATAAAACACTTCGATTTCCATATATTCAAACTTTGAGTATTTAATGAATTTCAAAACTAAGGTTGGGAATTTCTATTCAACAATTCATTTTCCTATTATTTAGTTTTGAAAGGTTTACATGATAAATCCATAACCATTTAAATAAAACTCAATTTATTAACACTAAATATTTCCTTCCATTTATTTATACTAGAATTATTCATTAAATCCAGTTATAAATATCATACCTTTAAAATTTCCAATTTTAATAAGTTAACATCAACTTATGGAGTTAAATTTTTAAATAAGCTCAATTCCAATTAAATTTCCAATTTATCTTTCAATCTTAATTGATTTGAATCATTTAAAACTCTATATATATACACAAGATCTTAAACTTGTACTTACTCATATAATATAAATTATCAAATTTCAACTTATTCATTTTTATTTAACAGATTTATGCATAGCTTAAATTCAACAGTTTAACTATATATGTATATATAAAAAATATATTTATATCATATCCAAATTTAATATTTATTAAACCGTATCATATCCAAACCATAAAATCATTTCAATTTTTTTTATATATATACCGCGGTGCCTGTATATAATTTTCTATCCTATGGTCAAGTGATACAGATATTTATCATTTCAATCCGCAATTTAAAATAAAAAATGCGGTTATATATCATTTCAAACTGCAATCCCGAATGAAATGAAATGCATGATAACTTGTAGCTTACATAATATAGAATACATCATCCATTTACCAAACATCATTCAGTAACCCTTATTTCAATCATCATCCAATTTGAACAAACATCAATAAATAGCATATAAAATATAACATGTATCAACGAACAGTTTATATTCACAAATAAATTAATAACTGTTTAATTGGAAGTTTATATGCAAAAATAAATAAATAAACTGTCAATTTATATGCAGTAATAAAATTAAATAATAATTTAATTTAAATAAATGCAATCTAACTGAGATGATGAAAAAAATATACCAAACAGTCATAAATGAATTTCTACTCATATCATAAATTAATTTAACAAATATAAGAAATTTTAGAAGTTGTGAGCGGATTAAAACACTCACCTTTTGATTTAAATTGAATTCAAATCCAATTTAAACCCAAAATTTTGACGGTCTCCAAATTCGTCCAAACCAGCGTCAACATATCCGGAATTTTATTACAGTCCTAACAAAAGAAATCGTGTGAAATTCTGATATCGTATGTAAACGTTATGCTCGTTTGAACATTATCATTTTAAATTTGCAATAAAATAAAATGAAAAAAAACACCTCTCTCTCCCCTGCTAAGCCACGTCAGCTGCCTTCCTTCTCACGCGAAAACTTGCGTACGCGAACCCTAAACACAGAAAATTGCGCACCATCTTCCAGCGGCCACCGTGTTTCGCCACCATCTCGATGAGATCTACATCGATCCGAGTTGTCCCTGGCCATCCCTACCTCGGCCGACCAGAACCCCCCTCACGCACACGGTAATCGAGGCCGAGACCTCCTCCGCTGCCGTCGCCTTCTATGGCCAAACGCGACAAATCCTGACATCATTCAGGAGAGCAATTTCATCCCTAGACCCTACTTGACGAGCTCTACCACTCCATGCCTTCTGATCGTCGCTAGGGTGAAGATCCGCCGTTGAATCACAAAGCTAAAACGAACGGCCGGAACTAAATCTCTGATTTCGGGACGAACGATGAGTCGCATCAAAAAACGAAATACACCATTGAATTCTGCTCGTCGAGGGCTTCAACATTTATTTTTTTGAGATTTTTCCGAGAACTTTGAATTTTTTACTTTTGATTTTTGGATTGCAATTGTGTTTGGATCTAAGGTTTGCATCCATTGAGGAAGAGAAAGGGCTGAGGAAATGAACGCACAAACACATGAGAATAGATGGAGGTTAGATTTATAACTGGGTTTATATAGATAGGTTAGAAATAGAGTAGATGGATCCGATAAACAAACGTGTTGAACGATAATTGGCCCAAAAAGCCCGTTCTGACCTCGGAACGAAATTTGGTAAACCCATATATCGAAATAGGTGATTTAAAATATTCTGAACGCGATGGAAAAAATTTCACGTTCAAATTTTATCGTATGAAGAAGTTATTCTGAAATCAATATTTTCAAATTGATTTCAATTAAATCGATTTCAAGGCGTTTCGCATTCGTACAATCAAACGACAAGTCCGATCGCTACGAAACTTGAAACCCTACAATAATTCACTATTACGGATTCGATGAAACTGGTTTCGTCGAAATCCGAGTCCGTGACCAAAATGGCTACTTTTATATTAATTAATAAATTAAGAATTAGTAAATAAATCCAATTTTTATATTTCAGTTTTAGAATTGGAAATTTTTATCACTTAATAATTCTCAAACATTTAAAATGATTTAACAATTTTTAGATGTCAATTTATTAAAGATTAAATCAATATAAATCTTCGATTTCATAAAATTCAAATTGTAGATAAATTTCCAAAATTTCCTTTTAATTGAATTAACCTATATTTATTCCATTCATAAATTTCAAATAAAAGGGTTTACCATTGGATTTAAAATTATCACATAAATATTTCTAGTTTTCAACTTAATTCTTTAAATTAACGTAATAATTACATATTTGATTTTTATTCATTTGCAATAAATCCAACTATTATAAATTAAATAAATTAACTCACTATTAAAATTAAAATTCTATAATTCATAAATTTTACCACCTTGATTTACTTACAATTTAATTCCTTAAACAAATTCCCATCTCAAATTTTAAATGTAAATTATTTCACCAATTATAGTATTTATTTCAATTTCTTAAAATAATCCCTTTATTACACTTTGAATCCAATTTATTTTAATAATTTACAATTAAACGGATTAGATTCAATTTCAACCTTTTACTTACATTTAAGTTTAGGTTATATTTAATTTATAACGTATTACTTCCCTAGTTATTACTTTACATCTTCCCGTATTAATTTCATAATAAATCATAATTATTAAAGTAACGCTTATAATAAATACGATCCTATAATTACTCAACATTTAAACGAACGTTATTTCATTTTCTATTAGTGTAACATTCATTTATTTTATTATCACTTATTAGAATTTCAAAATCCCATTAACAAATAAGCAGGTAATTTATAATATATGTTACAATTTTTGAATTAATCACTATTCATTATTATTGACTTTAATTTAGCATTACTTACCTTGCATTAACATTGTTACTTAAAATCCCTATCCAATTGCAATTTATATTCTTATGAATACATTTACTCTTTCCGTTATGTTATTAATTATCATCAAGGCACATCCAATTATCTTTATTGGTAAATGAGTGAATTTACTAGTAAACCACTGTTATAACATTTAATATACTCGTATACTTATTCTTCACAACAACTACTGCCTATCAGAATTTAATTCTCCCCTAAATACAAAATTTGCAATTGTTCTTATTACCATATTTCATTTACTACGTCATACATTTGAATTAATTTATTAAATTGAAATGTTCATTCAAGTTTATAAATTATTAACTTGAAATAACGTATCCCTACTTAAAATCAATTATTGTAACAATGTGTCCTTACACTTCTAATTTAATGCCTACCCTATATTTTCCATATTCACATTATATCCAGGTTACAATACTTACACCATTTTATTTATTGAAATTTTATTCATATTATAAATAAATAGGCTTAAAGTTTACCATTCATATATTTTATTTTAGCCTTCATTTCAATATTAATTTACCACCTTCATTTTTGATTTCTACTAAAAATTAATTGCAAAATCCTATTAAATTAACAAATTAAATTGTCGAAATTTACGGGTCGTTACATAACCAGTACTCACTTTATTTATATTTGTCATAATTAAGGTATGTTATTTTTATAACCAGCATTATTACCTTTTTTATTCCCTTTGCTATATCATTATTCATTAGGGAGACATTATGGTACGATAGGTAGTTTATGAACAACATTTCATTAAGTTTCCATTGACACAGTTATTTCAAATTAAAAAATTGATTGGTTGTTATATCAAAACAGTTCTTCGATTTGTAGTTGCTATTTGGTCCAGGATAGATTGTTTGTTTCAGTAGATCGATTTTAATATTGTTGGAAGCTTGCTACAGTAGATCAAGCTGACACACATCATGATAACCAAGATTTTTAATATTAAATTCAGTGAAAATTTGTCCGAGTACTTGAATCTATGAACGATACGACATTTATCAATATATGATATGTTGTCCTTAAACAGATACATATTCACATAACTTATATATATTAGAATTTGAAATTAGTGCATTGTACTTAGAATATACTATCATTAGATTAACAGTATGTATGTAACTGGAAAAATCCTTTAAGAAGTAGATAAAAGTACTGTATGTAATTGGAAAAGCATTAGTGCAGATTTCCTTTTGACTTTGGGAGAAACAAGGAAAGAAGGAAAATTCCTTTAGAAAATTAAGTCATAATTACTCCTTTAATAGAAAATAAGAATTTCAAAGAGATTTCCTTATTATATCATTTATCAGTGTCACAAAAATCGAAAACACGTAGGAAATTTGTTTAAACAAGGGAAAAAACGATCAATTTTTTCATAAAGTATGTAGGAATTTAGCTTGCTCTTATGATAAGCACCGTAAATTTTGGTAAGTGATCCATGCAAATTGAAAACCACCATCCTATGTTCAAGAATATCAATAAACTATCGAATTGAACTGGTGTTTACAACAATTAAGTCCATGCACCCACAATGATAGATTAATTATTCCATAAATCTTATGCACTCTTTTCTCTTGATGAAGCTTATAGGTGACTTATATACATGTGAAATTTAGTTGCAAATATTTTTTCAGTGGTGTTTATAGATGAAAAAAAATAAACTTTTATATGTAACATCATATCCAAAGTTGCAACAATGTGTATTTCAAATTTGGGGCTTTTGAAATTACCAAGTCAAGAATGTATTGTGTAAATGAATATTCAAACCTCTAATTTTTATTTCTATTTATATTCACTTCCAGTGTAACAAAAGGAATCTCCATTATTAAATGTGTCTTTTGAGCTTTAATATTTAAATTCAGACCTCTAATAATTCAAAGATATTGACAATTTCAAGCTTAGGTTGTTCCTGATGTCAGTTTTAAACTGTCAAAATTTTAAGCTCTTACTTTTGGATTTCCAATTACGACATATACGTATGCAACTGGCCCCGACTGTCCTTTCGAAGAAATGAATATGCTGTTTTGAATATGCACAACAGCGATTCTGTCCGTTGTTGTCAATAATGTGTTAATGTTTATTTCTGTCCTGTTATTTAGCTTGCACCAGCTCCAAACATGTTTAATATAACTCCGTGAGTCGCTAATAAAATGTATCTGCTACTAATTTCATCCATTTAATATAACAGATATTGATGTTACATTTTAAATGATGAAATTCTTGATTTCATTAGCCAATTTCTATGTGGATTGGTAACATCAATATCTGCGTGTATTATATGGTTAGAAAGAAAAAAACATTGTTATTTTAAGGAAGGACAAAAGTAAATTTTCTCTCCGTAAACAAATCAATCAAAATTTGCATGTTATAAATCTCACGTATCAGTCCAAGTTGACCATAAACGAGAATCTAGAGGGCGGAGAAAGATAACATTTCTTTTAATGGTTATAATGATGTTTTTATGTTATTAATGGTTACAAATTGAACAAATGTAACTCTCTCCATGTTTCTCTATCAGTGGACCCACTACATACTTTTCAACATAGTAATAACTGAAGTATAATTTGGGAACCACATTCTCAATTGCTTTTTTGTTCAAACTAACTCTGTATAGTTGGGTTAGCTTTCCTTGATAATATAAAACTTTAAAATTTTATGGATATAATAGCTATATCTAATCTCGAGATTGTTATCCAGTATTCGTATCATTAGGGCACTCTAAAAGTTCATAGTTAATATGATGTAAGTAGGATATGTTATTTAGAATGTCATGTCATTTCGTGAATATAAGTATATGGGCCACCACTTGCTATTTGTTTGTCAAATTTCATAATTTTTTTTCAACCAATATTTACTAACCGTTGTTGTGTGAAATAAGATTGGGTTTATATAAAAGTTGTTCTGCATAGCCATTAGTTAAAGACTGGTGGCATTTCCATTTATTCACAATCAATGTCAACAGGCGATGGATCTTAGTAGATCAAAGTTAAAATTATAGTTCCTCTGTTAGAACCACATTATTGCTTGCTGCTTTCAAGTCATGCTAACTTTATGTCAAACTCTAATGCATTCAAGTTACTTTATGAAATAGTCATATTAGAGATTCATGCTACCCTTCATGACTCATCCTTAATGTTGTTTGAAAGATTTGTTGTTCGAGTAAGCGAACTTCATAACAATGTCGTTATCTTTAACTGTAATGACATGTAATATGATAAGAATGCTCATGCCTATGTCATCCCATTTTCATTTTAGAATATATATATATATATATATATATATTATGACAGAGCTACTATGTCGTATTATTTTTGTATGGTTTGGTTGCAGAGTTAGGTGATGTAGTTGTGAAATGTCAACCTCTTTGTGGTGACATGCATAAAAGCAATAAGATGTACGTTCAATTCATGGAGCTGATTTTGGTTAGAAAGTCTATATTTCCTATAAAAATTAGAATTTACAATAATGGTACTATTCGGGAGAATCTCAAGGAGCAACTAGATGCTTATTACAATTGTCACAATAGGTATCACTTTGTTTTTTTTGTTCTACTGAAAGAGGAGAGCACTTCTAAATGAAATAAGTATAAATCATGCCATATTGCTTTTTTTGTTATATTTTTAATAAATTGTATTATAAAACTGTTGCTTATACCTAGAATTTTCTTTTATCAAAGTTAAGTAGCTACTAAAATAATGATGAATTTGATACCAATTCACTAGACGATAGACTCTTGCTTTGTCGAAATGACCACTAAAAGTTGAAATTTTGGCACTGTTGCATTGATCTACTATTAAAAGTAATAATGGATATTTTATAATTTGTTCCCACTTCCCACTCACACATTGTTAAATTTACTATATTCCTAACCATTTCTTTCATAGTTAAGTAGAATATATGGATTACTCTTTCTATTGCTCTATGAAAATTTATTTGACACTAAAACTAACTTTAATCTAACTAAAGAAGAAAATTTGCAGTTTTTATCTTGGAATTTTATTTCTAGCTGTCTAAGAATATTTTGTAGAAGAAAAATTGTACATAGGATATTTAATTTAATTTTAATAAGATAATTCATTTTTTCTACCCAATGATTTCTTACCGTATTTGGATTCATGATTATGACAACTACTACATACACATAGTTTAGACAGAAGGCTGCATCAGCTGACTGAACTCGCAGCAGGAGAGAGCTTGACATAGCATTTGATATAGTTTTCAGGAGAGTAAAGGGCTTGGAAGCTCAACATCACAAAGTGGCTTTATCGGATCAATTACGATCGCTGGAAGATGGTTTTTTGGCATGGAGAAAAATTGGCATTATGCTTCTACTGGTCCTGCTCCGGGACTGATGGGTGGTAGAGAAAGGCTCTGAATTAGATCGTTTATGCTTTCCTCGAAGTAGATGTGCTTGGGCTGTAGGAAAAATGGCAGGCAACCATTATTAAGTTGATCAGTGTGCAACCGGAGCTCATGGGGTAGAAGATGGACAAGAAAGAGTCTGTAGTGGAGGAATGTTTGGAATAGGCTGGATTCCTATTTGATTAGGCCAATACACTAAAGGATTACTATGTGAATAACGAAGGCCTAAGAAAGGTTCAACCTATGGAATTAAGTTTATATTTGGGTATGATTTTCAAAGGCCTGTTGAACCAGCAAGAAATTAATAAAGTTCATAGTGTACAGATTCTGTAGTGGAGAGTCATGCACAAATCAAGTATTTGTACATAAGAAAGAAATAAACAACAAGTTTATTATGTATTTCAGTTTCCATGGTGTATTAGTAGTATAATAATATGCTCCTTTGGATGATATACTAATGGTTACGCATTGATTTTGAATTATGATATAGTTACTGAAATATATTAATAAAACTTATCCTTTTATTTGAAATGGAACGGTTTGATGATGAACCATTGTACCTGTTACTGCCGAAATTCACGATTTATATAGTTAAGCTGGTATGCTTTTAGAATATAGGTTAGCCAAACTGTTCCTCACATGTTTCAAAAAATATTTAGTGATGTTTCGTATATACATATTAATGGTTGTCAGGTGCCACTTATTTGGCTTAAACTAAACTATTCCCGCATTTTTCATTATAGTGGTCACATGTTGTCTCTGTATTAAACTTTGAATTTGTTTTGTAATAAATATTAAAATGGTGAACTTTATGCTTTTTGCAATCACTGATTCAATTGTATTTTATTTAACTACTAACGGAAGGGATTAACTTACTAATTCAACTATGGAAAGGATTCAATAGCCTGTCTCCTTTATAATGAATATGGAACTTTATTTTCAGAAAAATGAGATTGTTGCTAATTTGTGCTAATTGAAACATGTAATATGATACATTCAATATAAAAATTAGGTATGGGCATAAACTGCACTAACATGTGGAAATAAAAATTACCGAACCATTATAATGGTTTGGTAAACTGCATCATACCTTCTAATCAAATAAAATATCAAAAACCAAACTGATCTAATTTAATACGGTGCAGTTGCGGTTTGCACGATTGAACCAACCGCATCAAACCAGACCGAACCGTTTGGCAGAATTAACGTTTTTGATGGGATTTTGTATTTTTTTCCTTTTCAAAATTACTAAAGTATTAAGTGTATGGGTGTTTGAACTTCATTAATTGGTAATGAACCATTTTAGTATCTGATATTTTTGTAAGGATACACACCATATGCATTATTTACGAATTATTATTTTTATTTGAATTTGTTTTTCATTAATGTTCTTGCTATTTATTCAATAATCATTCAAGTGGTCTAAACAAATGTAATATGGGTTCAAACCGAACTGAAACTAGACCGTATTATTAATTACTAAACCGGATCAGAACCGAACTGCATTAAAAAATTGTATTATAGTTATTGATTTTAACTTACCGTTTGATGTAGTACAGAAATGGTTTAGGCTCCAAACTGGACAGAACCGACCCATGCCCATCCTAATTAAGATGGAACCAACATTGAAATCATTGAGATAATACTTAGCTAAAAACTTTAGTATTGGATAATATTTAATTTTGATGAATGATGTGTATATTTGTTTCGAGTCAAAAACATATTCTAAGAAATAATGAATTTGTACAAAATCTTCGTATCCAATAGTAAAATAAGTTGAGTTTCATTTGTACAACAAATATGAAGAGTACATACATTACTTTTTTTTATTACATTTACTGAATGAATACAAAAGCTAGCACTTAATTTTTAAATATGTTATATAGTTCTCTATATTTTTATCGGAAGAGCTAAATGACATTGATTGAGAAATAATTTTGGCCCATCGTAAAATTAATAGATAAAAGAGTAAGTGAAATATTGCATGAAGAAAGAAAAAGTAGTTAATAACCGATCAATAACAATAAATATAATAATCATTAAATAGGTTGTAATGAAGAAATGAAATTAATGTGTTCATTAAAAACGGTAGTACAATTGTTATGACATATAAAATTCAAATAATCAAGTAACTATATGCAGATCCAAATGGACGCGCATATACACTCGTAATAATCTATGTATAATCTTGTAACATTTTTTAATTAAATCTTATTTAATTAATTTTTATTTTATTCATTTTAAATAGAATATGTGCACTGCAGCATTTATACTTATACATATATGTCATAAATATGTAGGTATTATTTTATTTATTAATTAAAATTTAATTATTTTATTTAATTAAAACAATTCCAATTAATCATTATTAGTTTTAAAAATTATATATATATATTACCTTAACATTTTAAGATAATGTTAAACATACCAATACATATGTTATTTAATTTAGTTAATTAACTTTTAATTAATTATTCATTTAATTGATATAATAAAACATTAATAGTTTTCGAAAATAATTATCTTATTTCGAAACAATTTTGAAAATTATTTTATAACATTTATATTTTAAATTTAACCTTTCAAATTTAAAATATTATTTTTATTTATTTTAGAATTAACCTTTCAAAATTCTAATTTTATTTTAATTTGAAAAAAGATTTTGAAAATCAGCCCAAGGCTCAAATCAGTTTGGGCCGTTATATTGGAGGTAACATTTGAGCTTACCTCATCCTTTTGGACAAGATTAGTAGCCAGGTAGGGCGAAGGACTTGATTAACCAAACCTAATCATAGACACTACTTTTCTAAACACCCTACTACATGGGTGGGCTTTAATATGTTATCGTAATACTGCTAATTTAGACTTAATAGGTTATTGGGCTCTAATACTATTTTTGGAACCGAGTCAGCTAACAACGAGGTAAATAGTTAGATTTCAAAAAAATTATTTCATTTTGGATCTTATTGGGCCTATGAAGTCTAAATTTATTTAGATCCGATCTAAATTTATTTAAAAAGATCAATATTTTATTTAAGTTATAAATAAAAAATTATTTTATTGTTATTTTAATATTTAATATAAAGCGTATCATATACAAGTGTGTGCAGTGCATATGTAACATAAACAACGTACATGGTTTAACATGTTCGTGTATAGGTGTTGGGATTTGCATCGCAACAAACTCGTTAACCACTTTATATAAATATGTGTTGTCTGATATATATAAATATACACGAACATATATATAGATACATATATATATATATACATAGATAGATACATACATACATACATATATATGTGTGTGCGTGTGCGTGTGTGGTGTGTATGGTTTTGTATATAAAATATAAAATAATGTTTGTAAAGTACCCGATAACCAAATACCCGAAACTCGATAGCCAAAAACCCAAAACCCACAAAACCCGCCCTCAACTTGAACTTGGTGAATCTATTCACACTACCTTTGATTTACAAACAAGGTGAGTTCAACGATTTGGATGTGGTGCCATTCGATCTAATATCAAAACGTAGGTTGTATGCAGCTAAGTGAGGCAGCAACTCCAACCTAACACAACGAGTTTCACCTTCAAGCCAAGGATCCACGCATAGGCGGAGTGCATCAACTCTTGGCGAAGGCAAAAATAGATCGGTGGCTAACATGCAACTTCTGATAGACTACATGAACTGCAACCATACCTCGACTAACCTCAAATTCAACTTCGCTTACTCCGATTTCAAATACAAAGGCGATTTTCAGATGGTGGAGAATCTAATTTCAAGGCAAGGCTATACAAAATTTCTGAAATAAAAAGGAGGAGCGTTTTTTTTGTGAAGAAAATTTGAGAATGTGGAAAGAAAAGATGACAGAGGAGTACAGATTCAAAAAGTTTATAAAAGGGGAATCTTTTATTATTAACCAATGAAGTTCAGATGTATTTGGAAATTTCGGTCTGATGTATTTGGATTTTGACGAGTTGATGTGATTGGATTTGAAGTGGTTGATGAAGGAGTCGATTTGAAGAGTATTCACGAATTTAGCAAGGAAGAGGAAGTGATATGTTTTTGGATCTGAGGAGGTGATGTAATTAGAAAATACAATGTAAAAGGAGTTGATTTAAAATTACAGTGTGTGGAGGGAAGTTTTAAAATTAGGGTGTATGGAGCGAATTTTTTTGCGTTGGAGCTAAAATTTTCGATTTGGGCAGAAAATTTTGAGATTGGACCCAATTGTTATGAAAGTTGTTTAATATGGTAAATTAAATAACTATTATTTTAAAAGATATATATGGAGAAAAAATTTCGATATGGAGGAAAGTGGATTAGTAATCCCATCAACTAACTATTGTTTTGAAAGTTATTTTTTTGAGAGAAATGTGTGATCCTCCAAAGTAGAGGAGAGCACACATAATTTTGAGAGTTATTTAATATGATAAGTTAAATAATATATATAGTAACTGTTTGTTAATTTAATGACTTTTTGAATTTTTTGAATATTTGTATTAAAATATTCTATAAATTGCTTGAATTTTTAACTAAAATATTAAATATTATTTTCAATTATAAAATAGAACTTATTAATTATTGCTTCTTGATTATTAATTATTCTTAATTATTGATTATCACTACCAAACTATTAGTTATTAACAAATGATTATTAAATATTTAATATTAATTATTAGAAAATTAACTATTATTTTTTATTTTTAATTACAAATTAATTCATATTTGAAAATAATTATTATTTATTGTTTAATTCTTAATTATTATATTTAATAGTAATTATTTTTAATAAATTAGTAATTATTAATTAATAATTATTTATCAATTATTATATATTTGTTGATTAATTATATGAGTCGTTAATGATTTAATATTTATTTATTACATATTCATTATTTATTAATGATTTATTTATTTAATTATTAATTATTACTTCTTATTTACTAATTATTAATTCTTGATTTTTGATTACTAATTCCTAATTATTAGTTACTAATAAAAGATTATTAAATATATCATATTAATTATTTAAAAATTATTTTCTATTTATTAATTATTAGCTACTAATTATTTCATATTTCAAAATGATTGTTAATTATTAATTATTTATTTATTATTTATTAATTAATTACTATTATTTAATAGTAATTATTATTTATAAATTAGTAATTATTAATTAATTAATTATTATTATCTACTTATTGGTTAATTATTATTAATTTTTTAGTGATCTATTAGTCATTTATTACATATTCATTATTTATTAATGATTTATTTATTTAATTCTTAATATTTATTTAATTTTTAATTATTAGATATTATTAATAATTAGTACTTATTAATAGAAATTATTAAATTTTAATTATTATTATTTAATTATTATTATTTAATTATTATTTATTAATTATTAATAATTATTTTTTAATTGTAATTATTAATTAACTACTAATTTTTACAACGGTTAAACCAAAAAGATTGTAATAGGCCTCTAATTACAACTGGCAATGAAAAAGAGTTGTTGAAAATATGCATCCATTACAACCGGTATAAAAAAGATTGTAATAGACATATATTACAAATAGCAAAAAAATAGAGTTGTTAAAAATATGCATATATGACAACTAGTAAAAAAAGATTGTAATAGGCATCTATCACATTTGGCAATAAAAAAGAACAGTAAAAAATAAGTTTATTACAAATTTCTGAAGAAGAAAAACATTGTAAAAGGCCTTTATTACAACCGACAATTTGTGACCGTTATAAAATATAGTTATAATAGGGTCCTTTTGTTATAGTGTGTGTGTGTGTATGTGTATACATACATACATACACACACACAAAAATATATATTATAATATAAGCATGGCCCTAATAACATCAATAAAATCATTTCTTTTCAAAATTACAAAATTGCTTCGGCTATAGAACGGATTTTTTAATAGTATGGAAATCTTAATGAAAATAATTTTTTTCAGAAAAACATTTTAATACATAGATATAATTTTATTAAATATTTATATATGTATTTTATAATGTGTGTGTGTGTATATATTTACATTATATAGATTGAGTATAATAACTAAAATAAATTATTATTTTTTAAATTCGGTTTTAAATATATGTATGTACACATATATACACGACATTTTTTGCACAAGCTATAATTCACTTAAATTTATATAATAAATATGCATATATTTTATATACTTATGTATGTGTTTTAAATCAGTTTTTGTTTAAAAATCATTTTTAATATTATTTAAATTTGAGTTTTATTTTCAATATGTAGGCGTGACTAATATGTTATCACATACACACACACACATTACCATCCAATGTTGACATCATAGACATATGTGGATTTGTGATAATTTATATAAAGCATATAATGACATATGAGCAAATTATATATATATATATATATATATATATAAAGGATTTACCTCGTCTAAATCTTGATGAAATAAGTTGAAATGCTAAATTGAAGAACTCGTTGAACCAACATCCAAAATCCATAAAGAGCCACCAATTTGAATGCAGCAACCACTAATCTTCTGTTTGTATTTAAATTGTATTTTAATAGCTTGAAAAATTAAAGGAGGACAACAAGGAGAGACCGGCCATGACTAGTCTAGAAGGAGAGAAAATTAGAGCAAGTGAAAGTGGAGTTTAATGTGTTTAAGTAGTGGAGATAAAGAGGAGCAAAAAAAGGATCAAGATCCACACTTTCCTCTTACTTTTCCTACCTTTTGAATCATTATTCAAACCCTAACTCCAACCCATATGACAGACCAATACAACCCTCTTCCGGGCCTTCAAATTACTTCAAGCCAAATCAAATAAATATGCATTGAAATCTAGTTCAAGTCAACATCGTTTATCGATACGTATGTCTATAACTATTGTATACATAGTATTTAATATTGATCAAAACAAACTAAATAAAATTTAATAATTAATATTTCATAAATATTAATTAATTTATTTATTTATACCAATTATAGTTAATTATGTTAGGTGGTAGCAACAGTATTCAACGTTTCGATTATGTGAATCATAGGTGTAAATTCAGTCTGTGATTAATATCGAACAGTTAGAATATTAATGTTTACACATCACCATAGTTATTAATGCAATATTATGGCCAGATTTATTGCTTACATAGCTTCGATAAAATCCAGCTTTATTTATTTAAGCATTAACCAGTAGTGATAATTATTTACACCAATTCTCTTTATCAAAACCATATCATATTAGAACTTATGGAATTTGGTAATGGTAAAAATTGTAATATCGTCCATATTCAACTTTATAGTCCAAAGACAAAGTCTTTGATTAAATAATAACAGTTACTATCAACCGAACTACTCTGGTCAGAGACTTTGACTTTAGTTGACCATGCTACTAACCTTATATAACTAAGGAGACGAATTCTCTTTTAAATAGTGTCTCACTTCCAATGCTTTCACTCGACCTAACTATAGTCGTTTAATGGACGTTGTGCTACTATTTGACTATAATCAAAGTGGAATTTCCATATTGAAGCTCAACAGTATTCTCAAGTCGAGGAAATTGTGTAATATTATCACATCGATATTTTCTGTTTGACCTTCTTTATATTAACCAATAGAAAACTATCGAGTGAGTCATTCTATTGTTATCCAATAACTATCAGTATATAACCCCTTGATGCCTACAACAGCTATGAGTAATACATTATCCAATATTTAAAGAGCGTCATGTACTCTTATCTCAACGGATATATCGATATCCAGTCTCAATACCACTTGACTATGTATAATTACAACAGTATGTTTATTTTATTATGATAAATCACTCATGATTATAGCACATTGTAACTGCTGTCACAAAACACATCATTTATGGATTTCATATTAAATATACTTTTAATTAAATTAATTAATTAACATGACATATTATATCAAGTATATAATAAAAAGAAAATACGATTTAATTTGAACAAGATTGGTTATCGAATCAGATATATGTAACAATTACATAATTGCCCCTAAGGTATACTCTTAAGTCTATCACTATGTGAGTGGGTTTTGGACTTTGAAATTTGAATTTGAATTAAAAAGTGTCAAGCAATTTTTCCTCCATCTATAAATATACTCCTATATTTACATTCAAGAAATTCAAATCATTTATTCATCGTTCCAAATTATTTCTCCCTTTTCCCTCATTTTCATTTAACTTCAAAATTAAATAACTTCTTCGTTTCTTGGCAGAATTCAATGAAACCACTTACAAATAAAAGATTGTGAAGCACTATGAATCGTACCACTTTGGGTGCAAAATTCAAAGGAACTAAGGCGTTACGGATCCAGCCAGCAAAGGATAGAAGTTGCTCGAAGCAATTTGAAGATTCAGTGAGTGATTCGTTCTCTACTTGCAATATATTGCATAAATAGTGTTGTAATAATGATTCTTAGTCTAGAATCAAAGTTACTAAGGATTAAATAATGAAAATTAAAAGATCAAATCATGGTTTTGAATAGAAATCTAATTAACAGTAAGCCAAATAATTAGAATGAATACATTCACAATCTAAAATAAATTAACCTTTATATATATGATGTTTAGACCCTGGAATTGAAGTATAAATGTAGTGTAAAGAGTTAAGAATGAAAAAAGTCGATCGGAGGTAGAATGAAGGAGCCCGAATGCAAAATGATGATAACAATAAGTGATGCACAAGAAAGCACGTCCTAGGTCGCGATTGGATGGACGATCAACACATGACGGGTAGATCGATCAGCCAACCAGTCGATAGGTCAAACATGAACAATAGACTTTTTGGAGCCTATATAGGTCAGGTTGAACCTAAATCCAACTGTGTTAGATCTGATTTTAAGGAGGCTTCATTTATGTGATGTTGTGGAGTTACTTTGGAGTTATCTTTAGACGATTTCGATGCTACGAAACTGAGGCAAAGTACACAGATATTGATTTTTTTTAGTGTATAAATTGATGTGTTTGGATAGAATAGGCTATCAAATGTTTGTTCGATTGTAGGCGATCCTACTGCAAATGGTTGAAAAGGATACAAACATATAGCATATACAGGCGACCCACGAGATACACTTGTGTCCCAAGTAACGTGCATGCTTTTGTAGTGCAATAGGCAGGTCCAAAAGGAGGGTTGTCACATTGCCCAATAGTGTATGAGGCTGGTCCATGATGTGAGTCTAAAAGTGTATGAGACATGGATGTTAAGTGGTCCTACAACATATGAGGCGAGTTTGGGATGTGAGTCCAATATTGTATAAGACGTAAAGGTTAAGCGATCATGTAGCATATGAGGTGGGTCCAAGATGTGGGTTCCAAATGAAATAGATTAGTGATGTAAGTCCGTACTGAAAATGGAAAAACGCCAATGGTTAATTAAGTGTAGTATGAATTGTAGCGCTCGAGGCGACTCTAAGACGTGTTGACATATGCATTATACACTAATCACGTTATAGTAGTATATGTAGAGTAGATATGAGTTACATACTCGGACTTATTTCTGACCTACTCTTATTCTCCCTTTTGTGTACATAATTTTGGTTGATGGAGCTCAGTGACATGAAGACAAGATGATGAAGCTCTTTGTGACGCCCCACCTCTATACTCACACTAGCTAAGGACACTATCGAGTAATGTCGTCGACTAGTACGAAGAATAAGGCTATTAAGGAGCGACCATCTGTATAATTGCTTTGTGCGAGTACCGATATGCCAGATAGAATATCGCTTTCATTTCAAGAGGAAATCCTCCATACCGTTACAAACTCAAAGCTACTACACAGTGGCTATGTGATCATTGGAAACAAATATAAAATAAACATAACATAAATCAGTCACAGATATTCATATCACTAAGACGGAAAAAGATATGAATTTAATACATAAAAGTGTACATCAAAGTAGTGGTCATGTAAGATCCACTACGTCATAAAAGAATAGGTACAAGTGCTAGACAAAAGAATATGTATACATCAAGGAGTCTCTAACTTGAATGTATAAAAGCAAAAAAACTACTAAACTAAGTAGTTAGCCAAAAGTCAAAAGCTAGTCCTAGCTAAGAAGTCAAGTGGAAGCACCTGTAACACCTCGGTCTGACCGAAGTATTATTTAAGAAGAAAATAATAAACGGATCAGTCTAACGATAAATATCATATAAAATGAGATAGGATAAGAGATATGACAAAAATGTATGACAACAATAATGCCATACTATGACAAGTATACATTAAATAACAACAAAAATCATACAATATCTCAAATTTTCTCAAACACAAAAAAGAATGTCATATTCTTTAGCTTATTCACCAAACAATAAATATTGATAAAACTTATCAATATAAATCACAAAAATTGGTGAAAAACAAAATTTAGAAATCATCAATTAGAAATCCAGAAACCACAAAGGGGGAGTCCTATCATAAACGGGAGCATGAAAAATCACTGACACGTGTATCACAAACGGGTTGCCATCCTATGATCGCTAACCATAGAGCAGGTGCAACGACGTAGTACAATAACGGTACGCCCGAGCAACCTGAAACTCGAATAATTCGAAACAACAACGTAGTACAATATCGGTAAGGGATATTTATTCTTGATGGTAAGGTCATTAAGCTTGCGGTAGTCAATGCAAAGCCTAAGTGTACCATCGGATTTCTCCATGAAGATAGCTGAAGCTCCCCAAGGAGAGGAACTAGAACGAATAAACTCTTTTGCTTCCCATTCGGATAATTGTTTACGCATCTCCTCATTTTCTTTATTAGACATACGATAAGGAGGACGTGTGATAGGTAGAGCTTCAGGTATTAGACTAATTCTGAAGTCGATTGCTCGCTTAGGGGGTAATCCTAAAACTGGCTCAAACATATCGGGAAATTCAAGAACAACGTGAATGAGGGAAATAACTTCTTCCTCATGATCATTATCGTCATCATGTGGATTTAGGGAATAAAAGGATGCTACGGAATTGGAATCTGAATCTTTAAGAATAATAGAAATCTGCTTAACAGATTGAGGATGTCGAAGATATATAGTCCACTCAGGACAAGGATGTGGGCTTCATAATGGTTAAGCCGATCCGTTTCCAAAATCATTCCGAAGCCTAGGTAACGCATAACATGCAAATCAGCTCAGAATGCATAATCACATAAAATAATCTCGACATCTTTACAAAGTGGACTTAGTGTTGTGAATCCACCAACCAGATTCGCAATTTTCAGTGAAGTCATCAAGCACATAACATTTAAAGAAAAAGTATCAACAAGTTTTTTTGATATAAAAGAGTGGGATGGACCCGTGTCAAAAAGAACTCGAATAGGATGATCACGAAACATAATAATGCCTTCAAGGATAGAATGAGAAATACCTTGACCAAAAGAAGTGTTACTAGGAGCTTGCACCACATTTATCTTTTCCTCTTTCTTGCTTTGAAGTTAGGACATGAAGATAAAAGATAGCCCGAACTTTTGCAATAACAATAAAAAAAGGGGATTCTGACACCTATTTGCATAATGGTCCTTAGAACACAATTGTAGCATTTTCCACTACTAGAGGTAGGAGTTTTTGCTGCCAAAATTGCTTGTTTCCCTTTCTTGTTGGGATTTGGCTTGAACTTAATAGGCCTCTTCTTGTTGATGTTAAAGTTCTATTTGGGACCCACAACTTCAACATCACTCTCTTTATCGGCCTCTTCAAGTCGAGGAGTGACATCGACAAACTGATTGAAAGAAACTTCTAATTTCAAAAGTAATGGCATTTTGAGGTTCTTTTTCAACCCATAAACAAATCTAAGATTTTTCTTTAATAGGGTATTGATATACTTGACACCATATTTAGAGAGATATTCAAAAGATGCGACGTACTCTGTCACAGAAGATTCACCTTGAAAAAGGTCGACAAAGCACCGAGCTAAAGTTACTTTTTCAGCTTTCGGCACAAACTTTAGTTCGAACCTTTCTCGTAATTGCTCCAAAGTAAGATCTGCTTCAATAATTTTCAAAATCAAAAGCTCATACAAATCTAATGCTCTTTCTTAGAGCATGCTAGAAGCCACTTGTACTTAATGTAGATCAACAAGATTCATGTGAGAAAAGATGCGGTCGCATGATCTAAGCCAAGCTTGGACTTCTATAATGCTTTCGGAACCCTTGAATGGCTTTCCACCCAAATTGGTATAGTCACTGAACAAGCGTACAAACCCAGATTTAGGGTAAGTAGGCTCTGGAATGGGTCCGACTGCTTGAGCATTCTTTACAAGATCTAAAGCTGACGGACAGACATTAGTACTCCATCCTGAGGAGTAGCACTGGACTAACCGGTGCTGGGATGGCTAGGTCTAACCATTTCTCTTCTTTAAGAAAGAAAGAAAGAAAGAAGAGGAAAAAGGCTATTCTCAAAATGAATATCAAACATTCATGATTGATAAAACAAGTCATCATAAAAGAAAATAGGATAGAACGGATCCATTGACTCGAATTAAATCCCAAGGCACAATTCCTAAGAGAGACTTAGTACGATGATCCTTGCTATAATATTCATATTGTTCCGAAGTTTGGCTCTGATACCAAGCTGTGACGCCTCACCTCCATACTCACACTAGCCAAGGACACTACGGAGTAATGCCATCGAATAGTATGAAGAAAAAGACTGTTGAGGAGCGACCATCTGTATAATTGCTTTGTGCGAGTACCGATATGCCAGATAGAATATCGTTTTCATTTCAAGAGGAAATCAGACATACCGATACAAATTCTAAGCTACTACACAATGGATATGTGATCTTTGGAAACAAATATAAAATAAACATAACATAAATTAGTCATAGATATTCATATCACAAAGGCGGAAACAGATATGAATTTAACACATAAAAGTGTACATCAAAGTAGTGGTCATGTAAGATCCACTACATCACAAAAGAATAGGTACAAGTGCTAGACAAAAGAATATGTATACATCAAGGAGTCTCTAACTCGAATGTTTAATAGGAATAAAAACTACTAAACTAAGTAGTTAGCCAAAAGTCAAAAGCTTGTCCCAGTTAAGAAGTCAAGTGGAAGCACCTGTAACACCTTGGTCTGACCCAAGTATTATTTAAGAAGAAAATAATAAACCGATCAGTCTAGCTATAAATATCATATAAAATGAGATAGGATAAGAGATATAAAAAAGCATATGATAACAATAATGTCATACTGTGACAAGTATACATTAAATAACAACAAAAATCAAACAATATCTCAAATTTTCTCAAACACTAAAAAGAATGTCATATCCAGTAGCTTATTCGCCAAACCAAAAATATTGATAAAACTTATCAATATAAATCACAAAAATTGATGAAACATAAATTTTAGAAATCATCAATTAGAAATCCAGAAATCACAAAAGGGAAGGCCTATCACAAACGGGAGCATGAAAACTCACTGACACATGTACCACAAACGAGTCGCTATCCCATGGTCGCTAACCATAGAGCCGGTGCAATGACGTAGTACAATAACGATACGCACAAAGAACCTAAAACTTGAATAATTCGGAACAACGACGTAGTACAATATCGGTTTGCCGATGAACTTGATAAGCCGGAACAACGACGTAGTACAATAATTGTACGTTCGATGAACCGAACTCCATAGAAGAACATGGGTCGCTCGCCATAATAAAAATGAGTCGAAACTCCAAAGAACCATAGGTCGTTAGCCTATAATAGAAATGAGACGAAGCTCAATAAAACAAGGTACAGTCCCCCACGTGGACAAAGAGATATCGCATATCTCTAGTCTAAACCATAAAATGATCACCATTGATCAACAAAAATGTGAATTACACTAAGCAAGTAAATAAATGAGTTTGGCTTCATGTCCCATAACCACTGGCTTAACTTAAGTATTTATGAACAAATTGTAGATTTCCACTCGAAAATTGTCACAAGATTTCAATCGAACAAGTCCAAGAATTAACTGACTAAGTAAACGCAAGCGTTTCATACCACTTGTTTTGCTAAGTCGTTTAGTTAGATTTCTCATACGAGTAAGGTAAAAGTTTGTATATACTAATAGGTTGGAAAGCGGGTTTAAAAACAAGCTTTGTATTAAAAATAGTGTTGAAATCGTTTTTGTGAAAGATTTTGAATATTTACTACTAGTATAGAGACCTTTGCATTTTAAAGTGGCAAATCATAGAAATGATTGTAAAAACAATCAATCACCAAAAATTCACATAAGAAAACGTGAAATAAACCATAGAAATCGATATGAAATCCATCAAAGTGGATATTCCCAAAAACTCAGAAAGGAGTCATCAAAGTCGGTAATAAATGGCAACGACCAATTTGATCAACCAAAAATCGATATAAATGAAAACCCATCAAAAACAAGCAAGATGGCTGAAATTAGCAGCTCCAAATGTCTGGTGGTTCTTCCAAGCATCTGGGCTGAAAGGCTGGAAATTTTATTCTAGATCGCCTAGACGTCTGGGAAGTAAGCTCAGATGTATGAGCTGAGTATGTGGAATTTTATTCCTGTAGCTCCAGACGTCTGGGCATACTACCAAACGTTTGAGTTGAAACTCAGAGCAAAAATCTGCTAGGCCAATGATGGCCAATTCATCTCAAAAGCGATTGAAGGAGTACGATGGCTAAGCTTTTATACCAAACGACAACCCTACCCTATAGACTCTTCAATACACTCCAAAAAACATGTCAAAACATCCAATGTAGGATTTTCATATATTTTGACTTCAAAATATCAAAAATTGGAAAATTCACCAATCCAATTCAATTCAAAACAAATGAACATGAAATAGGTATTAGGAATTCATACCTAACAACTATCAAAGGTATAGACATAGATGTGAGTTCAAGAACTTACCTTTAAACTCAAAAACTTCGAATGAGAAGCTCAAGCACAAAGGAAAGATCAACCACTCTTCAACTTCAACTCTAGAAGCTCCAATCTAAGCTTAAAACAAATATTTCCTAAGTTAGGGTTTAGGAATTTATGAAAATTGTAAAGAGATTGAGGTGGAGAAGATGAAGAGGATGCTTACCTAAGCTTCTCTATGATTTTGGAGCTTGAATTTGAATTTCCTAGCAAAACTAGGGTTCAGGAAATTTGATTTCTTTTCTCTTCCTCCATTGTCTTTTAGCTTGAAGTGTTAGGAAAAATAGAATGAATGAAGAGGAGAGGGGGTGGAGTTAGGGTATTATGTTGGGTTAATGGGCTGAAACTTGAACCCAAAGCCCAATAGAAAAATAGCAAAATTCAACTCAACTCCAAACATATCGATGTTTATACTCAAAAAGATCGCGAATGCCGTTTTGAACTTAATGGAAATGGTCTCAAGTCCTAATTCGATAGTTTATAGAAAGTAGCATTTTGGACTTTAATTTCGACTAACGATGCTATATTTAAATAAATCATTTAGATATACAATCGTAAAATATGTGGGTTGTTGAAGACTCCCCTCCTTAAATAAATTGCGTCCTTGCATTACTTAAGAAGAAAACAAAGAGTAACAACCATAAAAGCATATCAATACAAAAGAAAATTTGAAATAAGAAGTTCACCTCAAAGAGCTCGAGAGAGTAAGTCCGGATGTGTTCGCTCGATGAACTCTCAGGATTCCCAAGGGCAATCCTTAGGATTTGAGGACCATTGAACTTTCACAAGAGAAACATCTTATTTCGAAGGCGTTTAATCTCCGAAGCAATGATACGAATAGGATGTTGCTCATAAGTCAAATTAGGTGAAACTTCAATTTCTTCAATAACACCAGGCTCAAGAATAGAATCGGAATCCCTAAGGCATTTCCGTAGTTGAGAGGTGGAATACGTCATGAATAGTAGAAAACTGAGCCGGTAATAAAAGGTGATAAGCCACGGAATCAATGCGTTCAGTGATGGGAAATGGGCCAATATAACGAGGTGCTAATTTTCCCAATCGACTGAAACGCACAACACCCTTCATAGGTGAAACACGAATGAATACCAAATCTCCCATAGAAAATTCCAAATTCCTTCTTCGGTTATCGGCGTAGGATTTTTGTCTACTTTGAGCTTCTTTCATCTTATGACGAATAAGGTCAATCTTTTCTGTGGAATCACAAATAAAATCTAGACCTAAAACCAGCTTCTCACTGGCCTCAAGCCAACAAGAAGGAGATCGGCATGGTCTTCCATAGAGTGCCTCGAAAGATGTCATGCCGATACTAGATTGGAAACTATTATTATAGGAAAAATCAACTAGAGAAATATGACCTTCCCAACTTCCACCAAAATCAAGAACACATGAACGAAGAAGATCTTCAAGAGTTTGATTCACACGCTCGGTTTGTCCATCGGACTGAGGATGATAAGCGGTGCTAAAATTAAGCTTCATTCCCAAAGCTTTTTGAAGACTCTTCCAAAATCCACTAGTAAATAATGGATTACGATCGCTAACAATAGAAGTAGGAACTCCATGCAATTTAACAATTTCTCTAACATAGAATTTGGCCAAAAGAGGTACGGTCCTATTGGACCGAACGGGAATAAAATAGGTGGATTTTGTAAGTCTATCAACAATCACCCATAAACTTTCATGACCCGAACGAGAACGGGGAAGACCGTCGATAAAGTCCATGGAGATTTGATCCCACTTTCAAACGGGAATGTCTAAAGGTTGCAATAACCGACCGGGCCATTGATGCTCGGCCTTTATGAGTTGACAAGTCATGCAACGCTTAATAAAGTTAGCAATATCATATTTCATCCCATCCCAATAATAAAGTCGCTCCATATCCGCGTACATTTTTCTACTACTGGGATGAGTGGTAAATTTAGAATGATGAGAATCTTCTAAAATGTCTTTATGAAGATCACTAATATTTGGCACGATAAGTCTATCAAATTTTCGAATGCCACCACGAGCATCGATTTCAAAGTCTTTCAAACCATCAATATTACTATTCCGACAACTTTAGCTAAGATGAGCCAATTCGGGATCATGCTTTTGAGCATCAAGAATACAGTCTAAAAGAGATGGATGAGCCTCATGGCTACAATAAACAAGTGATTAATACGAATTGGTTTTGCGATCTCGAATCTCACAAGTAGACAAAGTCTCGAGATCGTTCCATTCGGATATCATCATTAAAAAAACCACTTATTGCTTACGACTAAGGACATCAGCAACACGATTTCCCTTTCTGGGAGTATAAAGAATATCAAGACCCTAAGATGCAAGGAATTCGAGCCAACGTTGTTGTTGCAAATTAAGTTCCTTTTGAGAAAATAAATACTTCAAAGATTTATGATCGGTGTAGAGAACAAATTTCTCTCCCAAAAGATAATGATGCCACATTCTAAGGGCGAAAATAATAGCCGCGAACTCTAAATCATGAGTGGAATATCTAGCCTTGGCAGGCTTTAATTGCCTAGAAGCATAAGCGATAACACGTTCCTGTTGTATGAGAATGGCACCCAAACCAACACGACTAGCATCGTCATAAACAATAAAGTCTTGGCTCCCCTCAGGAATCACAAGAATAGGAGCATCAGAAAGGAGTTCTTTTAATTTCTGAAAAGAAGCTTCACACTAGTTTGACCAAATATATTTAACTCCCTGAAACTAGTAAGAGTTACAAAAATTTTAGAAAAGTCTTTTATGAAACGATGGTAATAGCCTGCCAATCCAAGGAAACTACGAATTTCCGTCACACTCTTTGGTCTCTTCTAATTTTGAGTCGCTTCAATCTACGAAGGATCCATAGAAATTCCGGATTCATAAAAATATGTCCGAGAAATTTCACACGAGATTGCCAAAAGCGGCATTTAGAAAATTTTGCTTTCGATTGATTGCTCTTCAGAATTTCCAACATAATCCGAAGATGTTTTTCATGTGCTTCCACGGTTTTAGAATAAACAAGAATATCATCTATAAAGATGAGAAAAAATTGATCGAGGAAGTCTTTAAAAACTCGATTCATATGGTCAACGAAATAAGCTGGAGCATTCTTTAGACCAAATGGAATAACAAGCCATTCACAAGATCCACAACGAGTACGGAACGATGTCAAAGAAATGCTATCCTCTGCAATTCGAAGCTAACGAAAACCGGTTGCTAAGTCTAACTGTGAAACGACTCTTGCACCGTTAAGTTGATCGAATAGATCATCAATCCGAGGTAAGGGATTAAGCTTGCGGTAGTCAATGCAAAACCTAAGTATACTATCGGATTTCTTCACAAAGATAGCTGAAAATCCCCAAGGAGAGGAACTAGAACGAATAAACTCTTTTGCCTCCAGTTCGGATAATTGTTTACGCATCTCCTCATTTTTTTATTAAACATACGATAAAGAGGATGAGTGATAGGTAGAGCTCCAGCGATTAGACAAATTCTGAACTCGATTGCTCGCTTAGGGGGTAATCCTAAAACGGGCTCAAATGTATCAGGAAATTCAAGAACAACGTGAATGAGGGAAATAACTTTTTCCTCATCATCAATATCGTCATCATGTGGATTTAGAGAATATAAGGATGCGATCGAATTGGAATCTGAATTTTTAAGAACAATAGAAATCTGCTTAACAGATTGAGGATGTCGAAGATATATAGTCCTCTCAGGACATAGGATGTGGGCTTCATAACGGTTAAGCCAATCCATTCCCAAAATCATTTCGAAGTCTAGGTAACGCGTAACATGCAAATTGGCTCAGAACGCATAATCGCATAAAAAAATCTCGATATCTTTACAAAGTAAACCGAGTGTTGCAGATCCACCAACCAGATTTGCAATTTTCAATGAAGTCATCAGGCACGTAACATTTAAAGAAAAAGTATCAACAAGTTCTTTTGATATAAAAAAGTGGGATGCACCTGTGTCAAAAAGAACTCGAATAGGATGATCACGAAACATAATAATGCCTACAAGGATAGAATGAGAAATACCTTGACCAAGAGAAGTGTTACTAGGAGCTTGCACAACATTTAGCTTTCCCTCTTTTTTTCTTGGAAGTTTGGGACATGAAGATAAAAGATGACCCAAACGTTTGCAATAATGAAAAAAAGGTTTCGGACACCTATTTGCATAATGGTCCTTAGAACCACAAATGTAGCATTTTCCACGACTAGAGGTAGGAGTTTTTGCTACCGAAGTTGCTTGTTACCCTTTCTTATTGGGATTACGCTTGAACTTAATAGGCCTTTCCTTGTTGTTTTTGAAGTTCTGCTTGGGACCCACAACTTCGACATCACTCTCTTTATCGACCTCTTCAAGTCGAAGAGCGATATCAACAAGCAGATCGAAAGAAACTTCTAATTTCAGAAGTAATGGCTTTTTGAGGTTCTTTTTCAACCCATAAAAAAATCTCACATTTTCCTTCAATGGGGTATTAATATACTCGACACCATATTTAGAGAGAGATTCAAAAGATGCGACGTAGTCTGTGACAGAAGATTCACCTTGAACAAGGTCAACAAAGCGCCGAGCTAAAGTTATTTTTTCAGCTTTCGGCACAAACTTTAATTCGAACCTTTCTCGAAATTGCTCCTAAGTAAGATCCACTTCAATAATTTCCGAGATCAAAGCTCATACCAATCTAATGCTCTTTCTTGGAGCATGCTAGAAGCTACTTGGATTGGATGTAGATCAACAAGTTCATGCGAGAAAAGATGCAGTCGCATGAACTAAGCCAAGCTTGGACTTCTATAATGCTTTTGGAACCCTTGAATGGCTTTCCACCCAAATTGGTATAGTCACTACATAAGCATGCAAACCCAGATTTAGGTTGAGTAGGTGGTGGAATGGGTTTGACAGCTTGAGCATTCTTTACAAGATCTAAAAGCTGCTGGCAGACATAAATACTCCATCTTGAGGAGTAGCACTGGACTGATCGGCGCTAGGACGGCCAGGTCGAACCATTTCTTTTCTTTGAGAAAGAAAGAAAGAAGAGGAAAAAGGTTATTCTCAAAATGAATATCAAACAATCCTGATTGATAAAAAAGGCATCATAAAAGAAAATATGATAGAATGGGTCCAATGACTCGAATTAAATCCTAAGGCACAATTCCTAAGAGAGACTTAGGACGATGATCCTTGCTATAATATTCTATATTGTTCTGACGTTTGGCTCTGATACCAAGCTATGACGCCCCACCTCCATACTCACACCAACCAAGGACACTACGGAGTAATGCCGTCGACTGGTACGAAGAATAAGACTGTTTAGGAGCGACCATATGTATAATTGCTTTAAATATGCCAGATAGAATATCGCTTTCATTTTAAGAGGGAATCCAACATATCATTACAAACTCAAAGCTACCGCACAGTGGCCATATGATCTTCGAAAATAAATATAAAATAAACATAACAAAAATCAATCACAGATATTCTTATCACTAAGGCCGAAACAGATATGAATTTAACACATAAAAGTGTACATCAAAGTAGTGGTCATGTAAGATCCACTACATCACAAAAGAATAGGTACAATTGTTAGACAAAAGAATATGTATACATCAAGGAGTCTCTAACTCGAATGTATAAAAGAAAAAAAAACTACTAAACCAAGCAGCTAGCCAAAAGTCAAAAGCTGTCCCAGCTAAGAAGTCAAGTGGAAGCACCTGTAACATCTCGGTCTGACCCGAGTGTTATTTAAGAAGAAAATAATAAACTGATCAGTCCAACTATAAATATCATATAAAATGAGATAGGATAAGAGATATGACAAAAAAGTATGATAACAATAATGTCATATTGTGATAAGTATACATTAAATAACAACAAAAATCATACAATATCTCAAATTTTCTCAAACACTAAAAAGAATGTTATATTATTTAGCTTATTCACCAAATAAAAAATATTGATAAAACCTATCAAAATCACAAAAATTGACGAAACACAAATTCTAAAAATCATCAATTAGAAATCTAGAAATCCCAAAGGGGAAGGCCTATCACAAACGGGAGTATGAAAACTCACCGACACGTGTATCATAAACGAGTCGCTATCCCATGGTCGTTAACCATAGAGCTGGTGCAATGACGTAGTACAATAACGGTGCGTCCGAGGAATCTGAAACTTGAATAATTTGGAACAACGATGTAGTACAATACCTTTACGCCGATGAACCTGATAAGCCGAAACAACGACGTAGTACACAAACTGTACGTCCGATGAACCGAACTCCATAAAAGAACATGGGTCGCTAGCTTGTAAAAATGAGTTGAAATTCTAAAGAACCCATAGGTCGTTAGCCTATAAAAGAAATGAGATGAGGCTCAATAAAACGAGGTATAGTCCCCCACGTGGACAAAAAGACATCACATATCTCTAGTCTAAACCATAAAATGATCACCATTGATCAACAAAAAGTGTGAATTACACTAAGCTAGTAAATAAATGAGTTTAGCTTCATGTCCCATAACAACTGGCTTAACTTAAGTATTTACGAACAAATTGTAGATTTCCACTCGAAAATTGTCACAAGATTTCAATCTAACAATCCAAGAATTAACCGACTAAGTAAACGCAAGCGTTTCATACCACTTGTTTCGCTATGTCGTTTAATTAGATTTCCCATACAAGTGAGCTAAAGGTTTGTATATACTAATAGGTTGGAAAGCGTGTTTAAAAACAAGCTTTGTATTACAAGTAGTGTTGAAATCGTTTTTGTGAAAGAATTTGAATATTTACTACTAGTATAGAGACCTTTCATTTAAATTAAATAATATTTCTCATATGGCATACTTTATTATTATAGTGTGTTATCGTGAATAACCTTTCATTTAAATTAAATAATATTTAATGTATAATATAATGAATGTAAACGTTTAATTTGATTATAATTTAAAACTAAAATTAGACTTTAACTTTATCTAACTATGTATGTAATTTATCATATTGTCTTAAATGTCACGTGTTCAAAGCTTAATTATAAAATTTATAAATACAAATTATTATAGGGTCTAAAAGTAATATGAGAGCAGGTGTGCCAATATATATGATAAATATAAATATATGATGTTTATGTCTTTATAACAAGATGTGTGTATGCGTGTACATTTAGCATTTTCAAACTTGTAAAAAAATGTAAAATCCCGCCTTTTTGTACGCTTTAAATCGACAATAAACCACACGCGTCAGACTCAAACCATACAGAAGAGCAGATTGTTATGGGGTAAATAAGAAAAAACAGGGAAAGAAGAAAAACAAAATAGAATCTTGCAGCGGAATGAAAAAATATAATAATCAATTAACAGTTCATGAAGCTGCTTTACAAAGCATTTGATTTTACTTATACAACACATATCAGAGTTACACATACCAAAGAATAATAAATAATGCAGCAGAACAGTATGAATGTAGTGGAATAATGAAATAAATAATAGTAATAAAATCTTCGTCTTCGTCCTCCAGAGTAAAGTCTCCAAATCCTGTAATGCTCAGACTGACCCGAGCGAATTGAAAAGAAAAAACACACGAGTCTGAACTAAATAATCTTATGTAAGTTAAATCAACAATAAATAATATGAGTGAAATGGCGTCAGAGATGTTTATGGGATTTGACATCTTCTATCCAGTGTCTAACGTGAGTGCAGTAACTTAAGAGATGCTTGGGATTAACATCCCCTAAGGATCCGTTAAAAGTAATATTTCGCTATTATTACAATGTCTATAGTAAAATAAACTTACTTTTAAATAGCGTTAAGGCTTTGCATTTTCCACCTTAACACGTAATGGTCCCAGTAGTCCATCAAGTATCATGGTCCCTCCTGACCGGGAAGCCACCAGAGGATACCACATGGGCTACGGGAGAAAACCAAACTCGTACAAGGCGCGATAGGGTAGGTGACATGGCACACAAGGCAATGCCAAGGTAGATATACCAATTATGCATCTGGGCTGGTGGTAACGTGTAGCAGCTACTACCGCCCACCTCGAGCCACACCCCCAAAATAAAAATCAAAAGTGGCCACCAAAACAATCCAAAGTCAGAATATAATATCGAAGGAGTGTGTTCCATAAGAGGGGCTACCTCCTTGGCCCGAGAATCGCTCCTGTTTTAGCCACCTTATGCCAACTCACGGGAGTCGGGTCCACGTATATACCTCGAAGGAACGTCGCCGCCATCCTACTTCATTTTGAAATCTCCATCGCGTACACGGTTGTTAAAGTGGTTTTCGGAGTTGGCAGAGAGTATGACAACTTCCGATCCCAGTCTCTTCAACAACCAAACGTTATTACAACACCGTGGTCATTTTCAAAATAGTTTATACTTTAAAACCAAAATATCATTTCCTTTTCAAAAACCAAAACAGTACGATATCATTTTATTTCCAATATATCCTTTCTAAAACCGTAACACTTTCAAAATTATAATATTTCGAAACCAAACGCTTGAAATATAACCTTTCATAACATAATACCTTGAATTCCATAGCTTCTAAACCATAATTTCCACCACTTAAACGGTTTGGATATCCAAACGGTATATAAGATAAGATAGTTTAAATTTAAACATTACTTTATAAAGTAAAAGAATTTCCTCGAGTTCACAATTTTATTCACTGTAAATTAAATCTCAATTCATAACTTTCAACTCACTTTCAGTTTTCAATAAACCATTTCAATTTATATCGATTTCAAATATAGATTCGAACCTCCAAATAAACCATTCAATAGATTTCAAAGCTTTCAATATTCAACACTTCAAAACTAAATTTGTTAACCCTATATATATATATATCAAATTCAGTTTACTATTATTTAGTTTTGAAATATTTACTTAATAATTCCAATATCATTCCAATAAACTCCAATTTCAAATAACTGAATATTTCCCTTACTTTATTCAAACTTGATATATTCATTTATATAATCTTAAACAAAAATCAATTTAGAAATCATATTCTTTAAAATCTCAAATTCAATGAGTCCCAAATCGATCTTTATTAAATAAAATTCTCGATTAAATACAGTTTCAAATCAATTTCCAATTTACCTTTCAACCTTAGTTTATTGAAATCATTATGAATTCTACATAAAAATATAATTTAAATAAATACTTAACCATATTATATTTTTAAATAAAATCAAACTTTATTATTAAACTTATTTATATAAACAAATTTATACATAGCTCAAGTCAACTATTTGACTATATATATAAAATAGCATTTGTGCGATATGTAAAATCAATATTTATATAAAACCATGTATTTCTTTCCAAAAAACATAGAAATTAATTTCAAATTATTTTTATATATATAGACCACGGTGTCTATATATAATTTTCTATCCTGTGGTCAAGTGATACAGATATTTATCATTTCAATCTATAATTTAAAACATAAATACGGTTATATATCATTTCAAACCGCAATCCCGGAAAAAATAAAAATCCATAACAACTTGTAGTTTATAATAGTATAAAATACAACATCCATTCATCCAATATCAATCATCAAACATTTATCACAATTATAATCCAATTCAATCAATAACGGCAATATAGAACAGATAATAAATAACAGTCATTTACTGGCTGTTTATTCAATAATAAATTAAGTAATAATTTAACTGGCAGTTTATATGTAATAATAAATTAAATAACAATTTAATTCAATAAATTCAATTTAACTGATATGATGATTAAAATTGTGCCAAATAGTCATAAATAAATTTCAAATCACATTATGAATTAATTTAAAAAACGTAAGAAATTTTAGAAGTTGTGAGTGGTTAAAACACTCACCTTTTGAATTTAAATTGAATTTAAATCCAATTTAAACCCAAAATTTTAACAGCCACAGAATTATTCCAAACTAGCGCTAAAATGTCCGGAATTTCAATATGAACCTAGCAGAGAAAACCGCGCGTGAATTGAACCTCGTATGCGAAAGTTATATGTGTTAGAACATTGTAAAGTTAAAATTAAATCAAATCAGATTAAATTAAATAAAAAATTAAATTACCAACCTAACACGTCGACCTTCTTCTCACATGACTATAGGAATTGCATGAGACCGGCCTCTATTAAACCCTAACGCATGAACTCGTCGATCGCCAGAGATGATCGGTCATCTCCAGGCTTCGCCGCCACCACGTGTGGCCTCTGCCCCCGCCTACTCGACCCCCATGACTTCTGTAACGATCCCGGATTTTTACTGAGTTTAAATTGCTAGTTAATTTAATTTTTGAATAAAAATTGTGAAATTAATTGGTAATTAATATAAGATTCTAGTTAAATTATGAATTAATTGAGACTTAACCTGGATATTTGAAAATAAATATGTATATAAAATAATGTTCAAACGATGTTTAAAGTTAAATTCTATATTTTAGAATATAAAATATGTGTGTTATTTTATCAAAGTATAAGTAAGTTTTAAAAACGATTTCTTTATAAGTTAAATATCTATATGTATATATGAATGCAAATGTAAAATAAGACAATAAGTATTAAAGTTGAAAATAAATATTAAGCTAGAAATAAATTAGACAAATTCTAATATCATGTTAACTATAGGGTTTTATTTATATTACCAAAGCAAGAAGATAAAGGCCAGCAAAGAGATATATGCTCAAATATAAAACAAGTAAACATATATATGAAGTATTACAAAACCAAAATACATTCAAGTATGAAGCTTGCAAAGGAAGACACCAAATATATTCAAGCATGAACAAACAAGAAAAATAAAGACAAAGAACAACTAATGCTAGCACATAATACATTATCTCTCAGCCGAAATCTGCATAGTCAATTAAACAAGGAAAAAAAATCTTTGGTCTTATCTTGTACAAAATAAAAAAATTATGTTACCCTGTTGTACAAACAAATTATGTCACCTGTAAACTCTTTTCTATATATACATCTCTTCTTTTTTCTATTCGTTCATCAAACATATCAAGCCAGAAAATATGTAGCAAGTTTTTTCTTTTACAAAAAACTTAAACATCATTTATCCAAACAAAAGCAAGAAGATTTAAGAAAGATCAAGCCTGTAGTTTTTCAAACAGAGGAGCTTTGTTCATCCTCTCCAAAACTGTGAGTAACATTTTATTTAAGATTAAAAGTATGAAATTAGTTGCATATATATATATATATATATATATATATGAAAAAGTATGCTTGTGTATATACATGAATTTTCTGAGTATATCTGAGTGATGATTGCATGTGTGTGTATGTTATCTGCTGTGATATTTTGCTTTGGTACCAAGCTCCAGTTTAAGTTTAAAAAAAATCATTTTCTTCTGCTCAAGGTATGATTTGGATTCATGATTCAAACAAAACTTGGTTGTTATGTCACAAATTTTAGATTAAAATTTCACTTAAGTCAAAATAAATTAGAACTGTATCTGGAAATCAAGAAAAGTGTGCAAAACTCTAAAATAGTCAAAGTTCGAACTTTTTAAATTACGAAGTCAGGTATGTAACCTGAATTCGTACACTATAACATGATTTTTAAAGCTTGAATCATAATTTTTAGATGGAGACTGAGAGAGCAGTTCGAGTTTAAATAGATTTCACTCTTTTGGAAAATTCTGGTGATCTCGTCGATGGGGGAGGTCGTGGTCCTCTGGGGTGGTAGCAGAATGAACGTAGTGTCAAGGAAAAATAGTGGATAGGGCTGCAGATGGTCATGGAGGTGGCGGCGAGCAGTTTTCAGTTCGTAACCCTAGTTTGGTCATGGTTGAGTGTAACGATCCTGGATTTTGACTAAATTAAATTGGGAATTAATTTAGATTTTGAATAAAATTGCAAAATTAATCAGTAAATAGATTCGAGTTTCTCCGAATTTAAATTTAATATGTGTTAATTCATTTGAAATTAAATCTTATATATATGTGACCTAAGTAGAAAAATAAATAAATATATAAGGAAATTTGTATGTAAGGCAATTTAAATACTTAAGTTAGAAATATAATTATACACATAAGATAAATTACAAAATATGAAGTAAACAAATTTGTTAAATTATAACAACTTAATAAAAATAAAACTTCATTAAATTTTAAATTAACAAGACCAAAACAAAATTCAACATAAGACATATATATATATATATATATATATATATATAAGAAAAAAAGAAGAAATACAAACAAAATTGGATAAGTAATATAAGTATGTGAGCTTATAAAGAAGACAACAAATATATATGTTCATGTACAAGCAAAATATTAGTATGAAAACAAAAGAAAAGAAACAAAATAAAATTTACATGTATAAGCAATGAAAAAGAAGAAAATCATTCAAAACAAAAGAGGTAAGCATAAAGAAGACAATAAACATATATTCAACTAAAGCAAAGGACTTTAGCAATTAATGTTTGCATTTCTAAGAACATACCCTATCTCTTCATCTCCATATAGAAAAAGTACATGTTGTACAAACAAGTAGTAACTTCTCCATAATGCAAGCATTTTCAGCCATACCTATTGTACAAACAAACATAAATAATATACCCTGCTGTACAAAGATATATCAACCTGTAAAGCTTTCTTTGATTTATATTAGCCTTCTCAGTTCGTTCATCAAGCTGAGTAAACACCATTTCAAAACTTCAACATAAATTACAATTTATATCAATACAAATCTCAAGCCAGAGAATCAAAAGAAGATTTTAGCTTCCAGTTTCAATGACTGTTTCAAAAGAAAACGATGGCTCTGTCATTTCTAAAGCAAAAATGCGGAAGGTGAGTAACCAAACGTAAATCCAATTAAGTATATCTTTATTTGATGACTATCATGCCTAAGCTTGAAGTTGCCTAGTATATACACATATATACCTAAATTGTCCTCTGTGTATACATATATGTAGATGTGTATGTCTGTATAAGCTGAAACCCCTATTTTTCTTGCTTCAGAGCATAAGGCTCGATCAAAAGGAATTCAAATATCGAACCACTTGATTTCTATTAGGCCTTGGTTTTAAAAGCAAACATGTTTGTTTAAGTATTAGCTAAAAAAAATGTTTCAAGTAAAATAAAATATATACGTTGTAAGAACTGGATTATACAGAGCCAACTTTAAATCTTGATAATTTCAAGTGTCACCAAAAATTGATTCACCTACATGACTCGGTTCGGTATTAGAAAAGATGATTTTTGCAATTCGTTTTGTGATTTTTAGCACCGGGGTTAGAGAGCAGTTTTAGGATGATCGAAAATTGGTTTTTGACCAATTTATGGTGATCGGGGGATGATTGATGGTCGGGGCTTCGAGTGGAGGTGAAGGAGCCTATGGCGCTGCGAGGGATTAAAAGAATTTGCAGTTAAACATGGCATCTGAAATTGTAAAGAAATTTTTAGATCAAAGCTTAAATCAAAAAAATTCCACCTGCACTAAAATCTGAAATTGAATTCCAGATTTTGGAATTAAATTAAGTTTGATAAATTTAAATGTTTAAATAAGTTTAAAAGTGAAATATTCCTTTAATATGTGAATTTAACAAGGAATTTGATTTAAACTCCTTTAAAGTTTCTTTATAATAAAGATATTACTTAAACAAGTAATTTAAAGGATTTAAAAAAATTAGTTTAAACTTTGTTAACGATAAATTGGTGTTCATTTTAAATCTTGGGTTTAAAATGAAATTTAAAGGTAAAATTGAAATAAATGTTTTCAAATGCATAGGTAAGGAAAGTTTTATCTTGATGAAAATTTGAATTAATGATTTGTAAGTCAATTAATTACTAAGATAATTAAAATGGATTAATTGATTTGTAATAAATTAGTGGAATGGATAATTTATCAATGCAATTAAAGGTTAATTAATTAATAAATGTGGTTAATTAATAAAGGTAATTAAATTAAGAATAATCAATTAAAGGTTAATTGATTAAAGTGATTAAGAAATAATATTAATTAAAGAGTAATTAAATTAACTAATTATTGTAATTAACTGAGAATAAATTAATTAAGGATAATTAATGATTAACATTGATTTAATCAAGTGATTAAGTATAATTAATATATGAAAGTAATTAAGAAGTTAATTGCTCATTGTGATTAATTGAGTTTAATTTGATTAATTTCGGTTAATTATCAAATATTGAGTACTGGATTGATACTTTTGTTATGTGATGTGATGCTATGTAATATGAATTGCTTTGTGCTGAGTTGTGGTATCTGTGATGAATATAGTGTTGAATGAATATGAAAACCCTTTGCCCATAACGGAGTTTGAACTTCGATGCGACAGGGAGGCGGATTCCAATTGGTTATCCGAAACCCACATCGAATTGTAATAATGACTCTTTGTGATTGATAAAATTTATTTTACCTGTGAAACTGTGAATGAAGATAACCGTTATGGATTTTACCGCTTATCGATATTGATATAAGTGAATCTGTGATGATTGATGATGTTGCACTATTTGTGTAAAACCCCTGGACTACACCATGCACACACAAATATGGATTTCACGAGAAAATCGATTAAGTCACAGATTTTTGAAATAGTTTTAAATTTGAATTTTTAAAGTCAAATGGTTTGGAAATGGAATTGGGTTAAATACGAAGAGCTTTTGAAAAGGTGTTTTTGAGAATAAAAGTTATTTTGAATAGCTTGATAAAGTTTTGGAATTTAAATAATTTGATTTAAATTCGAATCTAAGATTTGATATTGAAATCCGTGTTTGGAAATTATGGTTTAAAAATGCTATACAAAATCATAATGTGTTTATATGGATTTTAAACCATTTTAAAACATATTGTTTTGAGAATTTGAATTCAACCCAAGTTTTATCATTAAAGGGTTTTAACTTGAGCAAATGTAATCGGATTTCTTCGAAACGAAAACTACTTATTTTCAAATAATAATAGCTTTCATTTAAAGGAAGGATTTCCAAATTGTGTTAAAAGATTTCACGTTTGAAATAGAATTGAACTGTTTTGAAAGCTATAAAATGAGTCTTTGATTCAAAGACCGAATGAGTTAATCCGACTTAAAATGTTATTGTTTTGAAAGGCTATGAATGAATCTTTAGAAACGGATTTTGAAAACTATAAGTTAAATCTTGATTTAAAGATTTAACGAGTTAATCCAATTGAAATAGAAATTGATTTGAAATCCATGAATGGATCATTGTGAATGGGGTGAACTTTGTGAATTGAATCTTTTTGTTTAAAAGATTAAAAGTGTGGAAATTGTTTAAACCATTGAAGGTTGTTGAAATAAATCTTTTTGTTTGAAAGATTGGAAATGGTAATTTTTTTAACCATTTGAATGAAAGGTTTTGGGCTTTAAGCCGTGATTTAACTGAGACCCCAGTATCCTTATGATTTTTAATATTGCGCTCGTTATTCGGTTTAGCCGGGGGAGGACCTTTGTGTCATATAACCCATTCCGAATAATGATACGTCGTTATGAATAGCATTTGAAGACCGGTGGTGAAGACTGGGTATTTTCGAGAACGAAAGGATAACCCGTTGATTGTCTCTGCACCGAGTCGCGTCGGTATAGAGATTCCCTAAGTGATGGGAAGTCCGATCGGAATTGTGAATGCCCGGATTGCAAGGGCTTCTTCGGAAGTGCCTTCGGTTCTGTTCGAACCCAGAACAGACTTGTATAGATTGTATGTCTGACATTACATTTTGAGATATAAAGCAGATTTCTTTCAAATACATTTCTGTTGGTGGTGGAGAATTTATTCTCTTAGCTTAACACCCTTCTCTAATACGTACGAGCTCAGAGGTTATGTAGTTGAAGGTTATCAGGAATATATTCCCAACTTGGTAATGTGGCATGCTGAGTGCTGCTGATCATTTGTTGATCAAAGCGTGGCTTTTGTGAATAGCGTAGCTCTGTGGATGAGACATCGTCGAACCTCACAACCCGGTAATGGTCAAAACAAGAAGAATACAACAAGGTTAATTAGGGATAGCGCCCCCTGAGGGTATGTTCATTTCCTTCTAGATAGAAGTGGTATCATGGTATGGAGCCCAGATACTTAACTTATGTGGATATCGTAGATATATATATATATATATTACTTTGTGATTGTTGTTGGGGCCCCGGATAAAGGTTGGTTACAACCAGGGGGTGGCATATTCGTGTCAGTAGTTACCTAGTTAGAGGTAACCCGACCTTGTGTTGGCAGAGATCCGGTTTGGTTCTAGGGGCGTCCTTCCAGAGGCGTACCTATGTGGCAATGGGAAGTTCCTTGGCCCGACCATTTGTTGGAAATCCAAAGAAACAATACGAGCCTTGTACGGTTTTAGTTGTATAACCTGCCATGGAATATGTTGGTAACCTGCTATTGAACATGGTAGCTATTGTAGGCATAAGTGCGAAATGCCTATGCTGGCTGAGATTTATATTCTATTTTCGAAATGTTTTCCTGTTTGCACTTATAGTAATAATATTAAATAAATTTGTGTATCAAGCATGTTTAACTATCATAAGGAGAAATCTCCTCCAATTCTGCGTTTGCATTGTGTGTGTGTACGGGAGGCCTTATGGTAGTTTCATTTTCCAAAAGCATTGCGTATCTATTTTAAAATATTTCTTTGTTTTTTTAAAGATAAACTGTTTTTGTTACTCATACCAGTCCCACGACTGACCTGAAGTTTATTGTTTCTTTCCTAAACTCTGGGTCCTAACTATTTTCCACACGGGCAGTTTAGAGTTAGGTTTTTCAGATAGTCAGGTTTAGTAGATTATCTAGAGCTAGTTCAGTCAAGTGTTATAGTCATTGGGAGTTCGAGCTACTACTGGAGTTCTTCCTTGAAGACTATCTTAGAGTTATTTGTTCCGCTGCTGGTGTTATCTATTTTTCTTTTCCTCTGCTATTTTATGGTATCATATCTCTGATGTATATTGATATCTGTTGTATCATCTGTTGTATCAGATATTGTATCAATGATGTATATAAATGTATTATTGTTTTTTCTTCCGCTGTGTTGTTATACTTAATTGTGTTATAAGCTCCGGGGACTCGGATTTGACGTTTGAATCTGCAGCATTTGAATATGAGTGTCGCATTCAGTGCCGATTTTCGAAGGTCGAGTCAGGATCGTTATAATTGGTATCAGAGCTGAGGGTTAAAACTTTAGCTCGGGAGTATAACACCTTAAGTAGCTCATTAGAGATAGGGTGAAGTATACCCTAGAATGAGTATATCCCTAAGATATTTGTTCGTATACCTCAGTAAATTCTCTTACTATCTAGTGATAGTGAGTATGAGGGCAAGAAGAGGATGAGATAGGGGACAGGGGAATACGACTATAAATGGTCAATACCCTGTAACAACAAGGAAATGACCTTTTCTCTATCAATCCCTTTTGTTCAGCATCATATCTTAATTCTTCGATAGTTTCTGGTAGATCCAGGAAAAAAGTTGATATATTTGAATGAGACATAAACTCCAAATGGTCAGAATTATTGTCTTGATGTAATCGATTGTTTTGGTTCCTATGGTTGATAGGTATACTTTGGTTTTTGAACTAAAATTTTGAAATTGTATCCATATATCTATTTATTGTTTGGGGTCCGGTATATGCTACGAATGTTTACTGTCCCTTCAAACTAATCAGTGCCTTGCATATTTCATAGATCTGGATGACCCGAGTATATTGTGAAAAACTTAATAGATTCTTTCTTGTATCTATTGTTGATATTCTGATTTGATAAGCCAAATGCAGAATAGATATCCAGTTTGATTTGATGAATCATTTTTCATCTATCTTTGGATTTTAATTTTGATTGTAGAGAACCCATAGCATCAGCCGAGGCGGAGCAACCTTCAAGGCCAGAAGAGTTGGTGATTATGGTTTGGCTAGTCAGATTCATGAGTCGTCTATGGAATGCTAACTCACTCAATCTGACCCGAGTGTAAAGCAAAACACAAAACCCTCGAGTCACGACATAAATACTTATAAACTGTAAATCAACTCAAGTGAACAATAACAAAATGCATCAGTAACTTAAAGGATGCTTGGGACCGCCCATCCTCTAAGGATCCGTTAAACTATTTACTATGTAGTAATGTACGCTATATACGGTAGTGTCTAATCAGTAAAGTATAATCATATAGAAAATAGCGTTAAGGGGATGGTAAACCTTAACGCGGTCGGATCTTTAAAACCAAAATCGTAGTGGGCTCGATATAAGGATATGACACGGCACGCGAGGCAATGCCAGGGTGGATACACCATTTGCACTCCCGGACTGGTGGTGACGGCAAGCCAGCAGCTTCCGCCCACCTCGAAAAATACCCCCGAATCAAAGTGGCGCCACCGAATCGAATCACAACAGTAATAGAATAGTTTCCGATGGAGCATGCTCGATGAAAGGGTGCGACCCTTTGTGTAGCCCGGTATAGCTCCTGTTTTAGTCATATATGCCAACTCATTTCAAAACAATATCACAATTGTATCATTTTCATTTCAAAAATAATTCAATATTTTATCATTCAAATAAAACCCAAATTTTCAAATCATTGAATATTTCTTTAAATTTATTAAACTTGAAATATTCCTTTAAATTATCATAGCATTTTGGAAATGTTACCTTAAGGAATCATAGCATTTTTGGAATGTACTACTTTCCACTTTACATTGTATATAATCAAAGTATTGATAAGCTTAAAATTTTAACATGTCAATTTATCATAGCCTTATAGTTAAATAAACTTTCTTACTGTAATATACAATTTAAACCGAAATTCTTATGTTAAGTTAAAAGCACCTTATTAACTTACATTATTATTACAATAAAGAAACTTTATTATTTTAATCATTTAAAGTATGCCATTCACATAAATTAAAACTTGCTTATCAAATGTACGTTATCAACTTACATTTTATTATTACAGTAAGTAACATTTATCATTTTAATCAATTTAAAATACACCATTACATTGATTAAAATCAACGTGTCAAATGTACGTTTTAAATTTTATATTCCTATTACAATAATGAACATTTATTAATTAAATCAATACCACACTATTTAAAACTTTACACGTTTCTTTCATTAATTAAAAACTTATACGTTCTTGCATTAATTAAAACTTTCATGTTCTCTCATTAATTAGGACTTTACACGTTTCTTTCATTAATTAAAAGCTTATACGTTTTCTTTTATTAATTAAAACTTATACCTTTCTTTCATTAATTAGGAATTTACATGTTCCTATCATTAATTAGAACACCATACGTTCTTTCATTAATTAAAACCTATACTCTTCTTTCATAAATTAAAACCTATACGTTTCTTTCATAAATTAAAACCTATACGTTTCTTTCATAGATTAAAAACTATACGTTACTTTCATTAATTAAAACCTATGCGTTACTTTCATTAATTAAAACCTATGCGTTACTTTCATTAACTAAAACCTATACGTTTCTTTCATAAATTAAAACCTATACGTTTCTTTCATAAATTAAAACCTATACGTTTCTTTCATAAATTAAAACCTATACGTTTCTTTCATAAATTAAAACCTATACGTTACTTTCATTAATTAAAACCTATACGTTACTTTCATTAATTAAAACCTATACGTTTCTTTCATAAATTAAAACCTATATGTTTCTTTCATAAATTAAAACCTATCTGTTACTTTCATTAATTAGAACCTATACGTTACTTTCATTAATTAAAACCTATACGTTACTTTCATTAATTAAAACCTATACGTTACTTTCATTAATTAAAACCTATACGTTTCTTTCATAAATTAAAACCTATACGTTTCTTTCATAAATTAAAACCTATACGTTACTTTCATTAATTAAAACCTATACGTTACTTTCATTGATTAAAACCTATACGTTATTTTCATTGATTAAAACCTATACGTTATTTTCATTAATTAAAACCTATACGTTACTTTCATTAATTAAAACCTATACGTTTCTTTCATAAATTAAAACTTAACATTTCAGATTTATATTACCATTTCACAAATTTAACTAAACTTCCAGTTTATTTAATTAATTTAACATCTTTAGTTAAAACTCAAATTTCACATTTTCAAGTCAAGTTATGTTTTAAAATTTCATTTTCAACAGTCATTTATTCAACCACTTAAATTTATAGAAAATCAATAATTCTTTAATAAATCACTTAAATTCAAATATAAATCAATTTATCATATTTACCATTTTCCAAATAAAATTAAAGTCCGTTTTATTCATGTAACTTAAATATCATTTTTAGTCAAAATTCCAAATTTCAAACATAAGTTATATTTCAAAATCCAGTTAATCCATTCATAAATTACATTTTTAACACATAGAAAAATCATAATTTATTTATTTTAAAACCTTTCAAAATCCATTTAAATCAAATTTCATAATTTTATATTTTTAAAATACTTAAAATATTCAAAGCACTTTATAGAATAACCACGGGTCTGTATATAGTTTTCTAACCTAGGTCAAGTGATACGGATATGTATCATTTCAATCCGCAGTTTAAAAGGTAAAAATCCGGCTTCTATCATTTCAAAACCGCAATCCCAAGTTTAAATAAATAAATAAAATAACTCAGGCCTATCATTTCAGCCCATAATGATTTTTATCCTAACAGGGAACTTGCACTGTGATCATATATAGAAATAATATAAACAATGTCAATATCACAATATACAGTCATGTATCAGATGTCAGGTGAAAATTAACAGTTTTAACATGGTAATAACATGGTAATAACATGGCATAGCATATCATATGATAATCATTAACTTGCATAAACATTTTACATTACTAAACACTTGTCATCAATCCACTTTTCATAAGTATATATGTCAGAGTGAGAAAGACTCACCTTTTCAAAGCTAAAGACCAAAACAACATACAAGCACGACTCCAAAGGCACGACAAGCACAATTTCACGACTTTTGATTTGAGTTGAAAGATAGCCAAGATATGATTTTGTATCATCAACCCAAAACAAAACAAACCAGACAATATATAAACATTCAACATAAAATAACATTGAAACAATTTTGAAATACAAAGCGAAATGAACAAGATAGATTGGACCTTGCTTCAACCACTTAAATGCTTGGCCTAAGGGACACTTATGCTTGGCTATGATGATGCTTTAGCTCAGGTATGACATCATATAGGTCAGGTGTGACATCATATAGGCAAGGCAACAAGTGGAGATGAAGGGAATGAGGCAACAATGGTCAAAAACATTGTTTTTAGGCATGTAGGTTACAATTTGAAGGGTTTGGCCACCATAGATGGCTCGTCCATGGTCATGGTTGGTGGAGTAGATGGTGTTGGAGGCATGGAAGAGATGTAGGAGTTTGTGGCTGCGGCTATGGAGAAGAGGCCGATCCAAACTTAGAAGAGAAACAAGGCAAAATTGCGTAGAAAAGTAAGAAAAGTAGAAAGAAGAGAGGGATTTACCTAATTTTTTTTATTCAAGGTGGAGGCCATGATTTTTAGGATTTTGGGGCTTCAAAAATTCGTGAGTGACAAGAGAAGTCGGCTGCAAAGGATGGGGAAAGGAATGGCTAAGATGGATTGATGTATTAATGACAGAAGAAACTGCAAAAGAAACGGATAAAACGTTTTTCCGTTTCTTAGCTCTTAACCCTTTCAAATTTCTCATATATATTTATATACATCCAAATAACTGAAAATAATTAAAATATCAGTTAAAATTCGAAAATATAACAGATAAACAAAATATTAAAAATTAAATATTAATTAGATATGATTAAATAAGAAAAATAGCACAGAAAAATGCAAACTAGACTTAAGAATTAGAAATAACTTCAATACACTTTGAAAAAATTTACTTTAATTTAAATACATGTAAAATGAATAAAATAAAGTAAAACACAGCAAATAAAAGTGAGTGCATAAAATAAATAAATAAATTTTAATTATATATAATTAAAATAAGAAAATGACTTAAAATTGTAGACTAGGCTTTAAAATTAGAAATAAATCCAAATGAACTTTAGAAAATCTTCATGGACTTGTAAAATATTTATAACAAATAAAATAACAAAAAAATAAAAGTGCATTCACAAAACAAAAAAAAATTATTAAATATAATTTATATGAAGAAAATGGCAGAAAATTAGAAAACAGCCTTTAAAAATAGGAAATAAATACAGTGAATATTGGAAAAATTCTATTATCATTTAAAAATATTTAAAAGTCAAAATATATATAATAAAACATATTAACACATATTAAAATAAAATATAACCAAGAAGAAGTAATTTGTACAATTTAAAACAGTCATTGTTAAATAACCCTATATACGCACAATATTGTAAAGGGTATAACTTTCACAATTTACATCCAAATTCAACGAAACGAAAAGTGGTGTTCTTATAATTTTATGTACTTTCATAATAAAAGAAAAAATTTAAAATTTTAAACTTTTAAAATTTTAAGTTGAAAGTCACAGTTTGACTATTTTGACCAAAATCAGCATTTCAGGCAAATATTCAACTTACAAAATTTTGGAATTATAACTCATGTAAAAATCAAGATTATATTTAAATAATAAATTTAATCATTTCAAATAAGTAAAATAAGTTTTTAAATCAAAATCTTACATTAAAAATAATTAAAATATACAATAAAATAATTACAAAATATAGGGTTGTTACACTCTCCCCCACTCAAAACTTTTCGTCCCCGAAAAGGAATGAGGTATGGAAGGGCACAAAAAAGATGGAGTGAAATAGGATTAATAAAAGATGGTAAGGAGATTGAAATTATACCTGATAACTGTTGTTATAGGTAAGTTTCGCAAGGTGCAGATTATCAAAGATTATAGAAAGATTTCTAAACAGAAAGATCATAGAAAGATGCATATACCAGTCTATAGCAAGATAAGGATGATAAGATTTGAAAAACAAAATAAGAAAATGAATTTGAAAGCATGGAGATTTCAACTTAAATAGAAAATAAACTTTTACACAAGTTACATAAATCTTAACTATCTCAAATTTCATTATCTTATTATCCAATCATCTTAAATTAACAATTTTTTTTTAAAACCATGGGTCAGAAAAATAATCATTTATTGCACTCACAATGTATTTAATAAATTTTATTCTTCTTTATTCCTAATAAAATTAAATTTATTCCTCTCAATATATTTATCACTCATGTTCAATATACTTACACTTATTATAACTGCTTTCTTTTATTCTTAGCTCTTTTAACATCATTTTATTGTAAGTTATTCAATTACCCTTTATTATATTTACCTCTATTAATCATTTTATAATTAAAATTTAAGTGTATAACATTTATTATAACCACTCAAATTTTATTTATAAAATCTTTTTATATTGTATATTACCCAATTACATTGTTAACTTCTAAAATTAAGGTAAGTTATATTGGAATGAAATTGTGTCATACAAATAAAACTTTCCAATTCAATTATCTCAAGTTTAATCATTTATCCAAAAAAAATTGATTTTCTTTTTATAATTGAAATTATTGTTAAAAATAAAATTTAAGAATTAAATTTCCGATTTCTTCAAACCATTTAGAGATAAGTAATAATATATATATAATATGTCAAATCAAATTTCAATCATACATCTATATATATTATAAATTAAGTCATATTTTAGAAATTCAAATCAATTTAATTTCCCAAAACAAAGCTGTAGCAAGACTACAGAACAGTCTCTTCACTTCGAAACTCGAAAATGAACGTCGATGATGCTGCAGTCATCACCGAAGTTATTTTCCAGCGACAAAGAGAAGAGTACTAATTTTAAAATTAAAATTCTTTGGAAACAAATTTCTATTTGAAAACATTTTAAATATTATATCCCTTTAAACTTTTAAACAAAAGGTTTGGAACCATCGGAAATTAAATTCTCAAATTTCTTTTTCTAAATTCATTTAAGTTCCCATATAAATTTATAAACAATTATTTATAAATTCATTTATAGAACAATAAATGATAAATCAAGTATTATCATTTAAATTATCAATTTGAATCATTTTATTAAGTTCCATAAATATATATATCAAAATTTTATTTCATTAACCAAATTTTAAAATAATATCGTGTCAGTTTGTTCTGTCAAAGTGTTTTAGAAATCCTATCGATAGCGTTGATCAGACGAATCGATCGGAAACCCAAATCAACATCAACAACTCCAACAACACAATAAAAATAAATATAGATTGACAAATACAATTCAAAATGTTTGAAAATATGTTGGAAACAAAAGACAAGATGATTAAATACAAAGTAGGGAGGTGGATAAGCTAAAATAAATCACGGGCAACCTTAATCGGGTCAACCGTGACTTAAAGTATAAGATCGAAGTGGATTTTCTGGGGTAAATCTACGTTTGATCTCAAGAGTTAGAGTTTGGGATAATAGGAGATGCTAGCATCTAAACCGAGGATATAAAAATCTTTGGTGAATCGATGCTGTTGTAATGGAGTTTCACCCCTCTTACAAGAAAATTTTTGAGATTGGCGGGACCGCCAATTCACTATAAAGATCATTCGAAGTGGAGTTGTGGAATACTCCAGAATCAAATGAAGATGAATAGCGAGGAATAAGAATGGACTTTGGAACCGCAGGGAACGTTCCAAAATTCAAAGGAATCGAGTCAAAAGGGAAGAGATTCAAACTCGAATGAAAGTGATTCTGTAAATACATTCACTCTATATGCTGAGTTTTGCCTAGAGCTACCAAAGCTCTGATACCAACTGTAACGACCCGGTATTTTCAACCATTCGCATCCATTATAAGTGTATAGGTAGACACTCATGCCAGAATTGAATTGCTCAAAATACCGCGTTGTAAATAAAAATTTGGCAAATCTCAGGATATACAGTAAATAAAAATCACAGATCACAGACACAGAGTATATAAAAAATGCAGCGGAAGAAAAAGAGATAGTAGTTCATGAAGCTACTATATAAATATGAGATAAATCAGAGTTAAATAAGATACAACAGAAGAGTAACAAGATACATCACTGAAACACTGGATACTGAAACAAATAGAAGGCAGGATCTTCAAGGAAAGCTCCAACGCCGAAGGTGAATCTGGAATGCTCACTCACTCAGTCTGACCCGAGCGTAAAGCAAAACACAAAACCCTCGAGTCACGACATAAATACTTATAAACTGTAAATCAACTCAAGTGAACAGTAACAAAATACATCAGTAACTTAAAGGATGCTTGGGATCGCCCATCCTCTAAGGATCCGTTAAACTATTTACTATGTAGTAATATACGCTATATACGGTAGTGTCTAATCAGTAAAGTATAATCATATAGAAAATAGCGTTAAGGGGATGGTGAACCTTAACGCGGTCGGATCTTTAAAACCAAAATCGTAATGGGCTCGATATAAGGATATGACACGGCACGCGAGGCAATGCCAGGGTGGATACACCATTTGCACTCCCGGACTGGTGGTGACGGCAAGCCAGCAGCTTCCGCCCACCTCGAACAATACCCCCGAATCAAAGTGGCGCCACCGAATCGAATCACAACAGTAATAGAATAGTTTCCGATGGAGCATGCTCGATGAAAGGGTGCGACCCTTTGTGTAGCCCGGTATAGCTCCTGTTTTAGTCATATATGCCAACTCACGGGAGTTGGGTCCACGTAATATACCTCGAGAACGTCGCCACCATCCTACTTCATTCTGTAATCTCCACCGCGTACACAGTTGTTAAAGTGGTTTTCGGTATTGTCCGGCTATAAGACAATATCTGATCCCGGTCTCTTTAACAACCAATCGTTATTATAACCCATGGATATTTATTTCAAATAATTTATACTTTCAAGACCAAAATATCATACTCATTTCAAGACAATATCACAATTGTATCATTTTCATTTCAAAAATAATTCAATATTTTATCATTCAAATAAAACCCAAATTTTCAAATCATTGAATATTTCTTTAAATTTATTAAACTTGAAATATTCCTTTAAATTATCATAGCATTTTGGAAATGTTACCTTAAGGAATCATAGCATTTTTGGAATGTACTACTTTCCACTTTACATTGTATATAATCAAAGTATTGATATGCCTAAAATTTTAACATGTCAATTTATCATAGCCTTATAGTTAAATAAACTTTCTTACTGTAATATACAATTTAAACCGAAATTCTTATGTTAAGTTAAAAGCACCTTATTAACTTACATTATTATTACAATAAAGAAACTTTATTATTTTAATCATTTAAAGTATGCCATTCACATAAATTAAAACTTGCTTATCAAATGTACGTTATCAACTTACATTTTATTATTACAGTAAGTAACATTTATCATTTTAATCAATTTAAAATACACCATTACATTGATTAAAATCAACGTGTCAAATGTACGTTTTAAATTTTATATTCCTATTACAATAATGAACATTTATTAATTAAATCAATACCACACTATTTAAAACTTTACACGTTTCTTTCATTAATTAAAAACTTATACGTTCTTGCATTAATTAAAACTTTCATGTTCTCTCATTAATTAGGACTTTACACGTTTCTTTCATTAATTAAAAGCTTATACGTTTTCTTTTATTAATTAAAACTTATACCTTTCTTTCATTAATTAGGAATTTACATGTTCCTATCATTAATTAGAACACCATACGTTCTTTCATTAATTAAAACCTATACTTTTCTTTCATAAATTAAAACCTATACGTTTCTTTCATAAATTAAAACCTATACGTTTCTTTCATAAATTAAAAACTATACGTTACTTTCATTAATTAAAACCTATGCGTTACTTTCATTAATTAAAACCTATACGTTACTTTCATTAATTAAAACCTATACGTTTCTTTCATAAATTAAAACCTATACGTTTCTTTCATAAATTAAAACCTATACGTTTCTTTCATAAATTAAAACCTATACGTTTCTTTCATAAATTAAAACCTATACGTTACTTTCATTAATTAAAACCTATACGTTTCTTTCATAAATTAAAACCTATACGTTTCTTTCATAAATTAAAACCTATACGTTTCTTTCATAAATTAAAACCTATCTGTTACTTTCATTAATTAGAACCTATACGTTACTTTCATTAATTAAAACCTATACGTTACTTTCATTAATTAAAACCTATACGTTACTTTCATTAATTAAAACCTATACGTTACTTTCATTAATTAAAACCTATACGTTTCTTTCATAAATTAAAACCTATACGTTTCTTTCATAAATTAAAACCTATACGTTACTTTCATTAATTAAAACCTATACGTTACTTTCATTGATTAAAACCTATACGTTATTTTCATTAATTAAAACCTATACGTTACTTTCATTAATTAAAACCTATACGTTTCTTTCATAAATTAAAACCTATACGTTTCTTTCATAAATTAAAACTTAACATTTCAGATTTATATTACCATTTCACAAATTTAACTAAACTTCCAGTTTATTTAATTAATTTAACATCTTTAGTTAAAACTCAAATTTCACATTTTCAAGTCAAGTTATGTTTTAAAATTTCATTTTCAACAGTCATTTATTCAACCACTTAAATTTATAGAAAATCAATAATTCTTTAATAAATCACTTAAATTCAAATATAAATCAATTTATCATATTTACCATTTTCCAAATAAAATTAAAGTCCGTTTTATTCATGTAACTTAAATATCATTTTTAGTCAAAATTCCAAATTTCAAACATAAGTTATATTTCAAAATCCAGTTAATCCATTCATAAATTACATTTTTAACACATAGAAAAATCATAATTTATTTATTTTAAAACCTTTCAAAATCCATTTAAATCAAATTTCATAATTTTATATTTTTAAAATACTTAAAATATTCAAAGCACTTTATAGAATAACCACGGGTCTGTATATAGTTTTCTAACCTAGGTCAAGTGATACGGATATGTATCATTTCAATCCACAGTTTAAAAGGTAAAAATCCGGCTTCTATCATTTCAAAACCGCAATCCCAAGTTTAAATAAATAAATAAAATAACTCAGGCCTATCATTTCAGCCCATAATGATTTTTATCCTAACAGGGAACTTGCACTGTGATCATATACAGAAATAATATAAACAATGTCAATATCACAATATACAGTCATGTATCAGATGTCAGGTGAAAATTAACAGTTTTAACATGGTAATAACATGGTAATAACATGGAATAGCATATCATATGATAATCATTAACTTGCATAAACATTTTACATTACTAAACACTTGTCATCAATCCACTTTTCATAAGTATATATGTCAGAGTGAGAAAGACTCACCTTTTCAAAGCTAAAGACCAAAACAACATACAAGCACGACTCCAAAGGCACGACAAGCACAATTTCACGACTTTTGATTTGAGTTGAAAGATAGCCAAGATATGATTTTGTATCATCAACCCAAAACAAAACAAACCAGACAATATATAAACATTCAACATAAAATAACATTGAAACAATTTTGAAATACAAAGCGAAATGAACAAGATAGATTGGACCTTGCTTCAACCACTTCAATGCTTGGCCTAAGGGACACTTATTCTTGGCTATGATGATGCTTTGGCTCAGGTATGACATCATATAGGTCAGGTTTAACATCATATAGGCAAGGAAACAAGTGGAGATGAAGGGAATGAGGCAACAATGGTCAAAAACATTGTTTTTAGGCATGTAGGTTACAATTTGAAGGGTTTGACCACCATAGATGGCTCGGCCATGGTCATGGTTGGTGGAGTAGATGGTGTTGGAGGCATGGAAGAGGTGTAGGAGTTTGTGGCTGCGGCTATGGAGAAGAGGCCGATTCAAACTTAGAAGAGAAACAAGGCAAAATTGCATAGAAAAGTAAGAAAAGTAGAAAGAAGAGAGGGATTTACCTTTTTGTTTTTCTTCAAGGTGGAGGCCATGATTTTTAGAATTTTGGGGCTTCAAAAATTCGTGAATGACAAGAGGAAGTCGGCTGCAAAGGATGGGGAAAGGAATGGCTAAGATGGATTGATGTATTAATGACAGAAGAAACTGCAAAAGAAACGGATAAAACGTTTTTCCGTTTCTTAGCTCTTAACCCTTTAAAATTTCTCATATATATTTATATACATCCAAATAACTGAAAATAATTAAAATCTCAGTTAAAATTCGAAAATATAACAGATAAACAAAATATTAAAAATTAAATATTAATTAGATATGATTAAATAAGAAAAATAGCACAGAAAAATGCAAACTAGACTTAAGAATTAGAAATAACTTCAATACACTTTGGAAAAATTTACTTTAATTTAAATACATGTAAAATGAATAAAATAAAGTAAAACACAGAAAATAAAAGTGAGTGCATAAAATAAATAAATAAATTTTAATTATATATAATTAAAATAAGAAAATGGCTTAAAATTGTAGACTAGGCTTTAAAATTAGAAATAAATCCAAATGAACTTTAGAAAATCTTCATGGACTTGTAAAATATTTATAACAAATAAAATAACAAAAAAATAAAAGTGCATTCACAAAACAAAAAAAAATTATTAAATATAATTTATATGAAGAAAATGGCAGAAAATTAGAAAACAGCCTTTAAAAATAGGAAATAAATACAGTAAATTTTGGAAAAAATCTATTATCATTTAAAAATATTTAAAAGTCAAAATATACATAATAAAACATATTATCACATATTAAAATAAAATATAACCAAGAAGAAGTAATTTGTACAATTTAAAATAGTCATTGTTAAATAACCCTATATACGCACAATATTGTAAAGGGTATAACTTTCACAATTTACATCCAAATTCAACGAAACGAAAAGTGGTGTTCTTATAATTTTATGTACTTTCATAATAAAAGAAAAAATTTAAAATTTTAAACTTTTAAAATTTTAAGTTGAAAGTCACAGTTTGACTATTTTGACCAAAATTAGCATTTCAGGCAAATATTCAACTTACAAAATTTTGGAATTATAACTCATATAAAAATCAAGATTATATTTAAATAATAAATTTAATCATTTCAAATAAGTAAAATAAGTTTTTAAATCAAAATCTTACATTAAAAATAATTAAAATATACAATAAAATAATTACAAAATATAGGGTTGTTACAAATTAAATCTTATATATATATGTGACCTAAGTAGAAAAATAAATAAATATATAAGGAAATTGTATGTAAGGCAATTTAAATACTTAAGTTAGAAATATAATTATATACATAAGATAAATTACAAAATATGAAGTAAACAAATTAGTTAAATTAACAACTTAATAAAAATAGAACTTCATTAAATTTTAAATTAACAAGACCAAAACAAAATTCAACATAAGACACACATATATATGTATATATATATATAAGACAAAAAGAAGAAATACAAACAAAATTGGATAAGTAATATAAGTATGTGAGCTTATAAAGAAGACAGCAAATATATATGTTCATGTACAAGCAAAATATTAGTATGAAAACAAAAGAAAAGAAATAAAATAAAATTTATATGTATAAGCAATGCAAAAGAAGAAAATCATTCAAAACAAAAGAGGTAAGAATAAAGAAGACAATAAACATATATTCAACTAAGCAAAGGACTCTAGCAATTAATGTTTGCATTTATAAGAACATGCCCTATCTCTTCAACTCCATATAGAAAATGTACCTGCTGTACAAACAAGTAGTAACTTCTCCATAATGCAAGCATTTTCAGCCATGCCTATTGTACAAACGAACATAAATAATATACCCTGCTGTACAAAGATGATATCAACATGTAAAGCTTTCTTTGATATATATATTAGCCTTCTCAGTTCGTTCATCAAGCTGAGTAAACACCATTTCAAAACTTCAACACAAATTACAATTTATATCAATACAAATCTCAAGCCAGAGAATCAAAAGAAGATTTTAGCTTCCAGTTTCAAAGACTGTTTCAAAAGAAAAAGAAGGCACTATCATTTCTAAAACAAAAATGTGGAAGGTGAGTAACCAAACGTAAATCCAATTAAGTATATCTTTATTTGACGATTATCATGCCTGAGCTTGAAGTTGCCTACTATATATACATATATACCTAAATTGTCCTCTGAGTATACATATACGTAGATGTGTATGTCTGTATAAGCTGAAACCCCTATTTTTCTTGCTTCAGAGCATAAGGCTCGATCAAAAAGAATTCAAATATCGAACCACTTGATCTCTATTAGGCCTTGGTTTTAAAAGCAAACATGTTTGTTTAAGTATTAGCTAAAAAAATGTTTCAAGTAAAATAAAATATATACGTTGTAAGAACTGGATTATACAGAGCCAACTTTAAATCTTGATAATTTCAAGTGTCACGAAAAATTGATTCACCTACATGACTTGGTTCGGTATTCGAAAAGATGATTTTTGCAATTGGTTTGGTGATTTTTAGCACCGTGGTTCGAGAGCAGTTTTGGGAGATCGAAAATTGGTTTTTATGGTGATCGGGGGATGATTGATGGTCGGAGCTTCGAGTGGAGGTGAAGGAGCCCATGGCGCTGTGGGGAAAAATAGCAGAAGGTTCCCTCGATCATCGAGGCGGCGGTGGCAAGCATTTTCTTTTCGTAAACCTAGTTTTAGGTGTAATGGATATTTCGATTCGTGCATTGTCCTCTGGCGATCGAGTGTGGCGAGGGTTTGGGGAATGGTAGAGGAGAGGTAGTCGAAGCAGTAGCCGGAGGTGGTGGTACTCCGGTGGCCGGAATTTAAAGTACGGCGCGTTGACAGGATTAGGTTATGGAGGCTTTGTTGTTTTCCAGGTTTCATTTTTAACTCGTTTCCGATTCGAGAAGAATTTGTTCGATGGGAGTGTGGATGTGGGTTCGTATGGGCTCGAGAGATCGTCGAGCAATGTCGCGACGTTCATCGAAGGACGGCGACGTTGGGCACGTGCACAGTGTGCACGTCGAATCTGGAGAAGATGGGTTGTGCTGGAAGCTCGGGTTTGTCTCGTGCAAATGTAGGTACGACTCGAAGTGGTTTGGGTCTGGCTCGAGTAGCATATTGAACAGATTTGAAAACCTGTTCTTTTTGTTAAAATATATGTGACGACCCGAAATTTTCTAGCATTTAAAATCAGAATATTTAATTGATTTTAAGTATTCAATAGATCAATTTTAACTTGAATTTCAAATATCGCTATTTATTTGATAATTAAATAATAGAATTAATAATTAGAAGTTGAGTAAAATTATGGAATCTTGAGTTTCAAGTCTGTTAAAAATATATTTGAAGGCTTGAAAATTTATATTGATAATACTAAAGATAATAGAAGTTGTGAAATTGAAATTTTACAGTGGTTTGTTCAGTTTTAAAAATATATCGTTTAAATTGAATTTAAAAATAGCCTTCCGAGGCGCAGTCTCGGAATTCGATGAAACCAGTTCCATTCGGTCCGTAATATTGAATTATTACCGGATTTCAAATTTTGTATTAATCGAAGTTAGTGTGTGGGTGCACGATATATAAACGTGCTGCAAATTTAATTGATATTAATCGAAATAAAATATACATATAAAAGAAAAATCAAATCTTAAGTCAAATCTTCTTCTTTACGTCTCCTTCTCATTTCTTTTAAAGCCGACTCTTCTTCAAGAATTCTCGTATTAGTATCTTTTTTGTGAAGCCATCCTCGTTCAATTTTATATATTCCCTTTCCTCCGTTCAAATAGAACGCAGAAAAAAAAAAGAAAAAAAAGAGGGGACCGCCTTCCTTCAAAATCCAATTAAATTCTTCTGTCGCCGGCATCTTCAACTTATTCGAATCGAACTCAGAAACGTAATTTGAATAATGGCCTCCTAAATTGAATTATTCCGTATAAAAATAAATAAGTAAATAGAGGGGCGCAACGGAGAGGAGGGCGAATCGAAGTCGTGTGATGTTCAATGTCGCGTCCAGGGGTTTCGTATTGAGAGTTTTGGGTATTTGCAAGTGGTGGCCGTGACTTGGTCGTGTTCGAGGCGGGGCGCGGAGGTGAGCAAGTGTAATGTCTTCGAAGTCTGGATCTTTGGGTAGATCTTGCGAGCTCGAGCTCTGGAAGTGGGAGCGGCGGCGAGGTGGCTCCGCGCGCGATCTGGAGGGAGGCAGCGATATAGCCGGAGGCCGGTGGGGTCGATCTGAGAGGGTGATGGTTCATTAGGCAGCCGGTGCTCGACTAGGTATTATTTCTCTCTTCCAGTAATTAATTCGCTGGCTGATGTTAGTAGTTCGACGATTCAATTTCGTTTGAAAAATATAAATAATAGTAATTTCAGTAAGAAATTTCTTGTATGTTATGCAGTTCCAATTTTAAGTCGAGCTGAATATGTATATTTTGTCAGAAGAGAAATATGTAATTTGGTTATTTACTGATATGTATATATACACACACACATTCAGTTGAAAATAAAATAAATTAGGACTTTAAAATGTTGTAAAACCTATAAAAGGTAGATTATTGTTTTTAAATGTATATATGTTATTCTGATACGTGTAGATTTAAATAAAAGATATTTTATTTACATACATGTTTTCGTTTACTGGATTATTTTAAAGTAATGAATTATAGTGATGGACTTATTTAATTAACTTAACAAATTGTTTAGTTATTAAAGGATTTATTTTTAAGTAAAAGTTATTTATTCATAATAAGTTATTAGTTAATTAAATTAAAATCTTTGGTAAATTAAATTTTTAAATAGGAATTTTAAATTGTTTATTTGACTTGAATATTAATAAATTAAAGGATCAAATAATAATAGAGTTGCTCGATCAATTCAAGTATTAATAAAATATATAAAATTATTTATTCAAGGTCAAAATCATGAAGAGCCCAAGCGTTTGGAATGGATTGCAAATATAATGCAGAGGTGAGTTAATCTCACTCAGTTGAAATTTAAATTTAAATGATTAAATTTAAATAATTGATTGCATGGTTGGATTGACTGATGTGATAGATTATAGTATAATTTGAATTTGGCATATTATGTAATGCTAACATCTGTGGATGTAGGGACAACAGGTTGGAGGGATCCAACTGGATCCCTCAATATTTATTTAAATTATTTAAATTACCCTGTTATGATGATTTGATATTTTATGATGGATTATGTTGAAATATTGAATGCAATGGTTTGATTGGATAATTGGGTATAATGAATTTCCAGAAAAATATATAACTTGGATGTTGGAAAGAAAAGAAAGGAGGTGAATTTGTAAGTAAAATAATTTTGGAAATTTGAATACATTTAAGAATGAAATAAAAATAAAATAAAGTGACATAAGGATTCTAATTAATAAATCTTGAATATAGAAAGGAGATTTTTGAATTAATAGAAAGTTAATGAATTGTAAACTACAATGCTAATATCTAAAAGAACAGAACATTTATTTTAAATTTAAGATTTTAAATTTTGAAAGAAACAAAGAAGAAAATGGGAAAAGCCTGAAATTTGTATATTTCAGTTAAAAGATTTAAAATCAAACAACAAATAATAATAAATAAAAAAAATAAGTCCATAATTAATGAATTTTGGAAATGAACCGAGTAAGTAAAGATATTTATTTCAAATAGAATAAATTGGAAATCAATTTGGAAAATTGATTTAAGTGCTTGAAGTTGGAATTTTCTCTGGATGGCCAAGTACACGTTTTTAAAAGTAAATTTGTAAATATAAATTAAATGTTCTAAAGTTGTTTTTAAAGAAAACAAGTTTGTAAAATTTATTATTTCTAATATTTAATTTCTAAAGCAAGTATTTCCTTTTAATATATTATAACATTAATTATTTAAAAGTGACTTAGTATTTGTTTTAAAAATGAAAACCTGGTTTTATATTTTATAAAGTAACCTTATTTTCTCAAATTCATATAGTATGTATTTTTAACAAATTATTTAAGTAGTTTTATTCTAAATGTTTTAAAGTATATATTTCAAAGTAAAGTGTTTTAAATTATTTTAAAACTTTAGTTTTGTGCTGGGTGATTTCAGAGGAGATAGAAAATATTTGGGAAAGTTGATTCTAAAAAGAAAGGTGGTTTTGAAACTGTTTTCAAAGGATTGAAAATAGAAATATATCTTGTGAAGATATTTTTGAGATTAATAAATAATTTGGAAAATTATTTATTGGTTGATGGTTGCTTGTGAAAATAATTGATAGTTAAATAACCGACTATCAATATTGGACAAACACGTTGATCGTTTCGAAGAGACCGGGATCGAGATTTATTTCTCGAAAACCACTTCGATCCGGTTTGGACGTTTCCGTGTAAACGAGTTTGGATTCGAAGATGGAGCATTGAAGTGCAAGGGCTAGTCGCTACTAATCCTGAGGATATTTCCGAAATGGATGTAGTAGGAATAGTGCCTTCGGTTCCGTTCGAACCCGGGACGGACTTGTATGGATGAATGCTTGCGAAACATCGTCAGGTGGACGATGGGCATTCTAAGGGATATATTCTAAAAAGGTAACGCTTAGCCTCAAGCCTCATCAAATGGGAATGACTGAAAATCAGGGGTAATGCAGCAAGCCTAGGTGGGTAGCACCCAAGCAGGGTGAGGTCATTCCAGTCTAGATGTCCCTTTTTATTTCAGCTTAGTAGGCGGTTGATGATCCCAACCGCGGGGTGATCTCACTCGGGACTGTCCAGTAAGGGATGGTTCCGGCCTTGTGTTGCAGAGGAGCGGGCGTACACCTCGGTACGGTGATCTAGGCCCCGTACTGTGACAGGTGGTACCCCAGTGCCTAGTCATTGGTTCAAAATCCATTCTCCCTACGAGCCTTGTACGAGTTTTGTTTGTATTACCCACTCTGTGGCTAGTAGCTGGAATTTAATCATGTAACAATTTTGGCTATTTTATAAGTATTTGTATATAGACCCTATTATAATATCAGAGGATTTCTATAAAAAATTGTTTTAGCTATCGTAAGGTAAAAACCCGACATGCTTATTTGTGGCGTGGTCTTACGAGATGCTTTTGTTTTCAAAGGATTTTTGAAACTTTAATAATCAATTGGGTGTGATTTTCTCACGCTGGTATTCCAGACTGACTCTGGTATTATTTAACTGTAATGCTCGGGTCAGACCGAGTATTATAGGATACAAGATATGATGCTGTGGAGCTCAGGAGACGAGTTGGATGACGATACGTATATCCGTACTTGTTATATATATATATATATATATATATATATATATATATATATATTCCGCTGTGTTGACTGGCTGTGTATTCTTTGTATGTTATTGATGTGAGCTGTGATTGATGTACTCTGATGATGTAATATATGTATACAGATATATTTGATTTGAGTAAAGATTATGTACTATTTATTATATTTTATTCCGCTGCGATGGTTAGATTCTGATGTTGATTTTGTTTTCTCTTCTTCTACCTCTTCTTCTTAAACCCAAATGGTTCGTATTTCTGTGCAACTTGAGTTGATTGTTGTAGTATAGTGTTGACTCAAGGGGTACGGATTTGCGGGCTGTTACACTTGGAATCAGAGCTTGGGTTGGGGATAACCTTGGCTCTGGTGGGAATTACTCATTTAAAATAGAGTCCGTAGTACTCTATAATGAGTTGAGCGTATTAATAAATATGAGTGCGTATTTGTTAGTGAATATAAATTGTTTTAATATTGTGTTGATTGGTTTATTGGGTGGCATATGAACCTTCGTCGACACAGTCTGTGCAACTGTATCGAAGGGGTTTCTAAACACTTGAATAGAGCAATCGGCACGGTATTGCTTTAAGTATGGGTAAATGAAATAATTTTACCCAAAAATATATTTTGATATAATAAAAGTTTTTGAAAACTATTTAGTTAATATATGGTTGCTTGGATGTTAGAAACGATAATATTAAAGTATTATCATTGTTAGGTGAAATTTAACTAGAAATTGAAAATATAACCAAAGTTTGAAGGAATAAATTCATTATAAAATGAAATTCATAAATATGGATTATAAACGTAAATAGTAAATGGAAATATAATTAAATGGGAATTTGTATAAGCATAAACTGTACAAATGCATTATAGTTAAAATTGAATTAACACAGAATTTGAAACTTTAAAACCCAGAGATTTTGAAAGTATTTTGAAAATAAATAGTATTATTGTTGTTTTTGGGTTATTTCTGAAAGGAAATTTGTTTAAAAATGGATTTTGGAAGGGAGATAGCATTGAATTCACTTCAGTCACTGGAAAATAACGTCGGTGATGACTGCAGCATCATCGATGTTCATTTTCGAGTTTCTAAGTGATGAATTGCTATCAAAGTAATTTGTTCAGGAAAACCTGTTTATTTTTGAAATTTCAAAGGAAATTTATTGGGAATAAAACCAGGATTGGTTTGGCCTTTGAGAAACGTGATTTGTAATGTAGGAGATTTTAAATGATTTGAAACCAAAAGCTGGGTGTTTAAAAATCCTGATGAGATAGTTGTAAGCTTATAAACTGAGATGATTTTAAATCATGAAGGAAATATAAGCTTTGAATAATGGAATTTAAATTTAAAAGGCTAACATGAAACTAACTTGGATTGGGGAATAAAAATTTTAACTGGATTGAAATTAATTGAATAAGCTGAAAATAATATCCAGTTGTATTCGAATTTAGTTGCAATCGAATTGAGTTAAATAAAATTGAGTTAAGATAGAATTGAATTGGAATAAGAATTCAATTGAATTATTTGATGGAATTAGATTCTTACCTGAATAAATGGAAAATAAATTGGATAAGGATTGGAGTTGAAATAAATAAATAAGAATAATGAGTAAGAGAATTAAAAATCCATAGCAATAAAATATGCTTGGCTATAAATAAATAGAAGGCTTGAGTTAAAAATAAAAGGCGAACATATTTAAGCCTAAAATGAATGGAAATGTGTGAAAATAATAAGTTGTGACTTATAAAATTTAAAATGGAATACAAAGCCCAAATTTAATATTTTGATGAATTGGAAAATGAAAAGAAAATCCAAACTTGAATTATAAAGTATATTGAACTTAAGAAAATAAAATTAAGTGATATTTGGAATAAAAATTCGAGTGTTGGATTATAAATAAGGGGAGAACTAATTAGATAATAAATCAGTTAATGAAATTGAATTGTGAGTTTATATTGAAGTTTGGAAATAAACCCAAGTTATAAATTAAAATTGATTCAAATTGTTGATGAAGTGAAAGTAATTGAGAATGAAGCTGAATTGTGAGTTAATAAATTGGATGGTAAATTAAAGGTGAATAATAGAATCAGAACTTGAGTTATTAATTAAAATTAGACTTGAAGTATTAACAAATTAAATATAATTGAAGTATATCGGATAAAAATTGTATGTGGATTAAAATAGCAATGATTTGAATGTGCAAATAAGATCCATAAGTGAAGATAACTTGGTAATAGACAGGTAATAAATTGAATGAGCTGAATCTAGAAAGTTAAAATGTATAATAATTGATCAAATAATTTGTAGTTGGAAATGAGATTGAATTAAAATAGAATCAAGATAAATTGAAAGGAGAAATTTATTTGCAAAATGAAAAGAACTTAAGTTATTGACTTAAGTAAGTGTTGAGTAAAATCCGAACACAAAATGAAGTATGGTTTAAATAAGTTGAGAAATAATTATTGAATGGGATAGCTTGGACTGTTTTCGAGCTAAATAAAATAGTTTGGAATAAACGAATGTGGAATGAATGCAAGTAAATGGATTCAAATCTGAAATGCAATAAAAATGAGAATATATGGATTGTGAATAAATTTTAAAATTGGAATAGAATTAAGTATAAATTGAGTTGGAATCGATTTAAATTGGTTATAAAACATAAATACTTGTTTATTCACATAGATCTCGTCAAATTACATAGGATAAATTGTTATTGGATGTAAATGGAAGCAATTAAGATGCTATGAATTGCTAGGAATAAAATAAATTGACTTTGAGAGCAATTGAATTAAATATGAGTTCAGATTGCTTAATAATAAATTAAATGTAAGTTTGTGAGTTGTTAACCATTCTGATTTAGTGGAACGATATATGAATTGGTTGTCAACAATTAAGAATTATGTTGGAACATTGGAAATGAAACAGAATAAAGTATAAATTGAATTGGTATCAATTTTAAGTAGTTATAAAATAGAATGGATATTCTATTAAGTGAACATCATTGAATTTGCATAAAAATAGTCGTCGTTGACGCAAATGAGATTGTATAAAAATCTATGAGTTAATAAAAGCAATGAAAATTGACTTTTGAATCAATTGAGATAAATATGTGTTCGTTTGGATTAAAATGAATAGAATGTAAGTAATGAAGTGTAAACCATTTAAATGGAATGAAATTGATGGGTGATTTAGTTGTAAGCAACTAAATTTGTATCAGAACCTTGTTAATTTGCTTTTGGAAGTGTTTAGTGTATATTGTTTATATTATACATGTGTTTAACTACTGAAATTAAGTGAAATGCTATAAACTTTGTATATTTGTCACTTACATGTTTAAATTGAAGTAAGTACAGGTTTTTGGAAGTCGTGTGGCTGGATTTGGGTTGCATTAACTGCTAAATAAATAAGCTGTTTGCTTAAAATGCTAAATAAGGTACGCCTACGCAATAAAAATAGGAAATATGAACTGTTTTTGATTTTTCCGACCGTCGATGTATATATATTTATCTCTTTTGTCCAATTGCAAAAGCTCCTCCGTACAAAGGAGACTCTGCCAAAAAATTTTAGAAATTTTGGGAGTTAGAAAAATTTTGAAAATTTTTGGCAAAATTTATTGCCGACAAAACAATTTCAAACTAGAAATTGAAATAAGTTAGTGAATGAAACTAATTAAAATAATGACATAAATTAGTTATAAATGAAAAATAAAATTTAAAGTTTAGAGTTGAAAATAAATTAAATTCGTATGGAAATGAAAGAATTAATTTGAATAGGAATGGATATAAACTAAAGTGGTAAGATGAAAATGAATATAAGAAACATATGAAATGCTTATGTTAACTTAAGTAAGGAATAGTCAATTCTTAATTGGAGATTAATATTACAAAGATATTCCAAGTTGTTATTTGAATGAGTAAATCATTAACATTTTGTAAGAAAGTTGATATGATGATTTGGGAATATTGTGATTGGATATTAGTACTAAGCAGGATATGCAGGTATTATAAAGGGAAAAGGAATTGGGTTTGATTTCAAAAGATAAAATTTGAAATGCTCGACAAAAAGGTATGTATTTAAATTTGGTATGAAATTTGATTGGGATTTGGATTGAGCCACTTGGCTTTTTTTTTCTTTTGGATTTGGGAGGCCGTAGAGCCATTTTGTAGTTGTACCGAGCTAGCCGCGCAAAGGAGACGCTGGGAAATATTTTCGGAAATTCAGGGAGTTAGAAATTTTGAGAAAATTTTGATAATTCAAAATTTGGTTTTAAATTGAAACTTGAATGTTTAAACAAATGGTATGGTTTGGAACTAGAGAAAGGTTTGGAAGTTAATAAAAATGAAAATGGATCTTTTATAAAAGGTAGTTGGTAAGTTGTTGAATTGTTAGAAACTGTTTGGTTTTGGGAAAAGTAACGGGTTTTGGGCCATTCTTCCTAGTTAGTAATTTCGGGGACGAAATTCTTTTAAGGGGAAGGAATGTGACGACCCGAAATTTTCAAGCATTTAAAATCAGAATATTTAATTGATTTTAAGTATTCAATAGAGCAATTTTAACTTGAATTTCAAATATCGCTATTTATTTGATAATTAAATAATAGAATTAATAATTAGAAGTTGAGTAAAATTGTGGAATCTTGAGTTTCAAGTCTGTTAAAAATATATTTGAAGGCTTGAAAATTTATATTGATAATACTAAAGATAATAGAAGTTGTGAAATTGAAATTTTACAGTGGTTTGTTCAGTTTTAAAAAAATATCGTTTAAATTGAATTTAAAAATAGCCTTCCGAGGCGCAGTCTCGGAATTCGATGAAACCAGTTCCATTCGGTCCGTAATATTGAATTATTACCGGATTTCAAATTTCGTATTAATCGAAGTTAGTGTGTGGGTGCACGATATATAAACGTGCTGCAAATTTAATTGATATTAATCGAAATAAAATATACATATAAAAGAAAAATCAAATCTTAAGTCAAATCTTCTTCTTTACGTCTCCTTCTCATTTCTTTCAAAGTCGAGCCTTCTTCAAGAATTCTCGTATTAGTATCTTTTTTGTGAAGCCATCCTCGTTCAATTTTATATATTCCCTTTCCTCCTTCCAAATAGAACGCAGAAAAAAATGAAAAAAAAAGAGGGGAAACGCCTTCCTTCAAAATCCAATTAAATTCTTCTGTCGCCGGCATCTTCAACTTATTCGAATCGAACTCAGAAACGTAATTTGAATAATGGCCTCCTAAATTGAATTCTTCTGTATAAAAATAAATAAGTAAATAGAGGGGCGCAACGGAGAGGAGGACGAATCGAAGTCGTGTGATGTTCAACGTCGCGTCTAGGGTTTCGTATTGAGAGTTTTGGGGATTTGCGAGTGGTGGCCGTGACTTGGTCGCGTTCGAGGCGGGGCGCGGAGGTGAGCAAGTGTAATGTCTTCGAAGTATGGATCTTTGGGTAGATCTTGCGAGCTCGAGCTGACGGCGAGGTGGCTCCGCGCGCGATTTGGAGGGAGGCAGCGATATAGCCGGAGGCCGGTGGGGTCGATCTGAGAGGGTGATGGTTCATTAGGCAGCCGGTGCTCGACTAGGTATTATTTCTCTCTTCCAGTAATTAATTCGCTGGCTGATGCTAGTAGTTCGACGATTCAATTTCGTTTGAAAAATATAAATTAGTAATTTCAGTAAGAAATTTCTTGTATGTTATGCAGTTCCAATTTTAAGTCGAGCTGAATATGTATATTTTGTTAGAAGATAAATATGTAATTTGGTTATTTACTGATATGTATATATATACACACACATTCAGTTGAAAATAAAATAAAATAGGACTTTAAAATGTTGTAAAACCTATAAAAGGTAGATTATTGTTTTTAAATGTATATATGTTATTCTGATACGTGTAGATTTAAATAAAAGATATTTTATTTACAAACATGTTTTCGTTTACTGGATTACTTTAAAGTAATGAATTATAGTGATTAACTTATTTAATTAACTTAACAAATTGTTTAGTTATTAAAGGATTTATTTTTAAGTAAAAGTTATTTATTCATAATAAGTTATTAGTTAATTAAATTAAAATCTTTGGTAAATTAAATTTTTAAATAGGAATTTTAAATTGTTTATTTGACTTGAATATTAATAAATTAAAGGAACAAATAATAATAGAGTTGCTCGATCAATTCAAGTATTAATAAAATATATAAAATTGTTTATTCAAGGTCAAAATCATGAAGAACCCAGCCGTTTGGAATGGATTGCAAATATAATGCAGAGGTGAGTTAATCTCACTCAGTTGAAATTTAAATTTAAATGATTAAATTTAAATAATTGATTGTATGGTTGGATTGACTGATGTGATAGATTATAGTATAATTTGAATTTGGCATATTATGTAATGCTAACATTTGTGGATGCAGGGAAAACAGGTTGGAGGGATCCAACTGGATCCCTCAACATTTATTTAAATTATTTAAATTACCCTGTTATGATGATTTGATATTTTATGATGGAATATGTTGAAATATTGAATGCTATGGTTTGATTGGATAATTGGGTATAATGAATTTCCAGAAAAATATATAACTTGGATGTTGGAAAGAAAAGAAAGGAGGTGAATTTGTAAGTAAAATAATTTTGGAAATTTGAATAAATTTAAGAATGAAATAAAAATAAAATAAAGTGACATAAGGATTCTAATTAACAAATCTTGAATATAGAAAGGAGATTTTTGAATTAATAGAAAGTTAATGAATTGTAAACTCCAATGCTAATATCTAAAAGAACAGAACATTTATTTTAAATTTAAGATTTTAAATTTTGAAAGAAACAAAGAAGAAAATGGGAAAAGCCTGAAATTTGTATATTTCAGTTAAAAGATTTAAAATCAAACAGCAAATAATAATAAATAAATAAAAAAAGTCCATAATTAATGAATTTTGGAAACGAACCGAGCAAGTAAAGATATTTATTTCAAATAGAATAAATTGGAAATCAATATGGAAAACTGATTTAAGTGCTTGAAGTTGGAATTTTCTCTGGATGGCAAAGTACACGTTTTTAAAAGTAAATTTGTAAATATAAATTAAATGTTTTAAAGTTGTTTTTAAAGAAAACAAGTTTGTAAAATTTATTATTTCTAATATTTAATTTCTAAAGCAAGTATTTCCTTTTAATATATTATAACATTAATTATTTAAAAGTGACTTAGTATTTGTTCTAAAAGTGAAAACCTGGTTTTGTATTTTATAAAGTAACCTTATTTTCTCAAATTCATATAGTATGTATTTTTTAAAAATTATTTAAGTAGTTTTATTCTAAATGTTTTAAAGTATATATTTCAAAGTAAAGTATTTTAAATTATTTTAAAACTTTAGTTTTGTGCTGGGTGATTTCAGAGGAGATAGAAAATATTTGGGAAAGTTGATTCTAAAAAGAAAGGTGGTTTTGGAACTGTTTTCAAAGGATTGAAAATAGAAATATATCTTGTGAAGATATTTTTGAGATTAATAAATAATTTGGAAAATTATTTATTGGTTGATGGTTGCTTGTGAAAATAATTGATTGTTAAATAACCGACTATCAATATTGGACAAACACGTTGATCGTTTCGAAGAGACCGGGATCGAGATTTATTTCTCGAAAACCACTTCGATCCGGTTTAGACGTTTCCGTGTAAACGAGTTTGGATTCGAAGATGGAGTATTGAAGTGCAAGGGCTAGTCGCTACTAATCCTGAGGATATTTCCGAAATGGATGTAGTAGGAATAGTGCCTTCGGTTCCGTTCGAACCCGGGACGGACTTGTATGGATGAATGCTTGCGAAACATCGTCAGGTGGACGATGGGCATTCTAAGGGATATATTCTAAAAAGGTAACGCTTAGCCTCAAGCCTCATCAAATGGGAATGACTGAAAATCAGGGGTTATGCAGCAAGGCTAGGTGGGTAGCACCCAAGCAAGGTGAGGTCATTCCAGTCTAGATGTCCCTTTTTATTTCGGCTTAGTGGGCGGTTGTTGATCCCAACCGTGGGGTGATCTCACTCGGGACTGTCCAGTAAGGGATGGTTCCGGCCTTGTGTTGCAGGGGAGCGGGCGTACTCCTCGGTACGGTGATCTAGGCCCCGTACTGTGACAGGTGGTACCCCAGTGCCTAGCCATTGGTTGGAAATCCATCCTCCCTACGAGCCTTGTACGAGTTTTGTTTGTATTACCCACTCTGTGGCTAGTAGCTGGAATTTAATCATGTAACAATTTCGGCTATTTTATAAGTATTTGTATATAGACCCTATTATAATATCAGAGGATTTCTATGAAAAATTGTTTTAGCTATCGTAAGGTAAAAACCCGACATGTTTATTTGTCGCGTGGCCTTACGAGATGCTTTTGTTTTCAAAGGATTTTTGAAACTTTAATAATCAATTGGGTGTGATTTTTTCACGCTGGTATTCTAGACTGACTCGGGTATTATTTAACTGTAATGCTCGGGTCAGACCGAGTATTATAAGATACAGGATATAATGCTGTGGAGCTCAGGAGACGAGCTGGATGACGATACGTATAACCGTACTTGTTTTATATATATATATATATATATATATATATATATATATATATATATATATTCCGTTGTGTTGACTGGCTGTGTATCCTTTGTATGTTATTGATGTGAGCTGTGATTGATGTACTCTGATGATGTAATATATGTAAACAGATATATTTGATTTGAGTAAAGGTTATTTACTATTTATTATATTTTATTCCGCTGTGATGGTTAGATTCTGATGTTGATTTTGTTTTCTCTTCTTCTACCTCTTCTTCTTAAACCCAAATGGTTCGTATTTCTGTGCAACTTGAGTCGATTGTTGTAGTATAGTGTTGACTCAAGGGGTACGGATTTGCGGGCTGTTACAATATAAAACTGGAAAAAAAAGGAAAAAAAAGAGACTTCAAATCAAAATTTAACTATGAACTCCGGTTTAGTTTGAAACTTTATTTGAAGTATTTAAAGGATTAAAAGAATTTGCAGTTAAACATGGCATTTGAAATTGTAAAGAAAGATTTAGATCAAAGCTTAAATCAAAAAATTTCCACCTGCACTAAAATCTGAAATTGAATTCCAGATTTTGGAATTAAATTAAGTTTGATAAATTTAAATGTTTAAATAAGTTTAAAAGTGAAATATTCCTTTAATATGTGAATTTAACAAGGAATTTGGTTTAAACTCCTTTAAATTTTCTTTATAATAAAGATATTACTTAAACAAGAAATTTAAAGGATTTTAAAACAATTAGTTTAAACTTTGTTAACGATATTGGTGTTCATTTTAAATCTTGGGTTTAAAATGAAATTTAAAGGTAAAATTGAAATAATTTTTTTCAAATGTATAGGTAAGGAAAGTTTTATCTTGATGAAAATTTGAATTAATGATTTGTAATTCAATTAATTACTAAGATAATTAAAATGGATTAATTGATTTGTAATAAATTAATGGAATGGATAATTTATCAATGCAATTAAAGGTTAATTAGTTAATAAATGTGGTTAATTAATAAAGGTAATTAAATTAAGAATAATCAATTAAAGGTTAATTAATTAAAGTGATTAAGAAATAATTATTAATTAAAGAGTAATTAAATTAATTAATTATTGTAATTAATTAAGAATAAATTAATTAAGGATAATTAATGATTAACGTTGATTTGATCAAGTGATTAAGTATAATTAATGTATGAAAGTAATTAAGAAGTTAATTGATCATTGTGATTAATTGAGTTTAATTTGATTAATTTCGGTTAATTATCAAATATTGAGTACTGGATTGATACTTTTGTTATGTGATGTGATGCTATGTAATATGAATTGCTTTGTGCTGAGCTGTGGTATCTGTGATGAATATACTATTGAATGAATATGAAAACCCTTTGCCCGTAACGGAGTTTGAACTTCGATGCGACAGGGAGGCGGACTCCAGTTGGTTATCCGAAACCCACATCGAATTGTAATGATGAGTCTTTGTGATTGATTAAATTTATTTTACCTGTGAAACTGTGAATGAAGATAAGCGTTATGGATTTTACCGCTTATCGATATTGATATAATTGAATCTGTGATGATTGATGATGTTGCACTATTTGTGTAAAACACCAGGACTACACCATACACACACAAATATAGATTTCACGAGAAAATCGGTTAAGTCATAGATTTTTGAAATAGTTTTAAATATGAATTTTTAAATTCAAATGGTTTGGAAATGGAATTGGTTTAAATACGAAGAGCTTTTGAAAAGTGTTTTTGAGAATAAAAGTTATTTTGAATAACTTGATAAAGTTTAGGAATTTAAATAATTTGATTTAAATTCGAATCAAAGATTTGAAATTGAAATCCATGTTTGGAAATTATGGTTTAAAAATGCTATACAAAGTCATAATGTGTTTATATTGATTTTAAACCATTTTAAAACATATTGTTTTGAGAATTTGAATTCAACCCAAGTTTTATCATTAAAGGGTTTTAACTTGAGCAAATGTAATCGGATTTCTCCGAAACGAAAACTACTTATTTTCAAATAATAATAGCTTTCATTTAAAGAAAGGATTTCCAAATTGTGTTAAAAGATTTCAAGTTTGAAATAGAATTGAATTGTTTTGAAAGCTATAAAATGAGTCTTTGATTCAAAGACCGAATGAGTTAATCCAACTTAAAATGGTATTGTTTGAAAGGCTATGAATGAATCTTTAGAAACGGATTTTGAAAACTATAAGTGAAATCTTGTTTTAAAGATTTAACGAGTTAATCGAACTGAAATAGAAATTGATTTGAAATCCATGAATGGATCTTTATGAATGGGGTGAACTTTGTGAATTGAATCTTTTTGTTTAAAAGATTAAAAGTGTGGAAATTGTTTAAACCATTGAAGGTTGTTGAAATAAATCTTTTTGTTTAAAAGATTGGAAATGGTAATTTGTTTTAACCATTTGAATGAAAGGTTTTGGGCTTTAAGCTGTGATTTAACTGAGACCCCAGTATCCATATGATTTTTAATGTTGCGCTCGTTACTCGATTTAGCCGGGGAGGACCATTATGTCATATAACCCATTCCGAATAACGATACGTCGTTATGGATAGCATTTGAAGACCGGTGGTGAAGAACGGGTATTTTCGAGAACGAAAGGATAACCCGTTGATTGTCTCTGCACCGAGTCACGCCGGTATAGAGATTCCTTAAGTGATGGGAAGTCCGATCGGGATTGTGAATACCCGGATTGCAAGGGCTTCTTCGGAAGTACCTTCGGTTCTGTTCGAATCCAAAACAGACTTGTATGGATTGTATGTCTGACATTACGTTTTGAGATATAAAGCAGATTTCTTTCAAATACATTTCTGTTGGTGGTGGAGAATTTATTCTCTTAGCTTAACACCCTTTTCTGATACGTACGAGCTCAGAGGTTATGTAGTTGAAGGTTATCAGGATTATATTCCCAACTTGGTAATGTGGCATGCTGAGCGCTGCTGATCATTTGTTAATCAAAGCGTGGCTTTTGTAAAAAGCGTAGCTTTGTGGACGAGACTTCGTCGAACCTCACAACCCGGGAATGGTCAAAACAGGAAGAATGCAGCAAGGTTATTTGGGGATAGCTCCCCCTGAGGGTATGTTCATTTCCTTCTGGATAGAAGTGGTATCATGGTATGGAGCCCAGATACTTAACTTATGTGGATATCGCAGATATATATATATATTACTTTGTGATTGTTGTTGGGGCCCCGGATAAAGGTTGGTTACAACCAGGGGTGGCATGTTCGTGTCAGTAGTTACCTAGTTAGAGGTAACCCGACCTTGTGTTTGCAGAGATCCGGTTTGGTTCTAGGGGCGTCCTTCCAGAGGCGTACCCATGTGGCAATGGGAAGTTCCTTGGCCCGTCCATTTGTTCGAAATCCAAAGAAACAATACGAGCCTTGTACGGTTTTAGTTGTATAACCTGCCATGGAATGTGGTGGTAAACTGCTATTGAACATGGTAGCTATTGTAGGCATAAGTGCGAAATGCCTATGCTGGCTAAGATTTATATTCTATTTTCGAAATGTTTTCCTACACTTTGCACTTATAGTAATAATATCAAAGAAATTTGCGTATCAAGCATGTTTAACTATCATAAGGAGAAATCTCCTCCGATTCTGCGTTTGCATTGTGTGTGTGTGTGTGCGGGAGGCCTTGTGGTAGTTTCATTTTCCAAAAGTATTGCGTTTCTATTTTAAAATATTTCTTTGTTTTTTTAAGATAAACTGTTTTTGTTACTCATACCAGTCCCACGACTGACCTGGAGTTTATTGTTTCTTTCCTAAACTCTGGGTGCTCACTATTTTCCACACGGGCAGTTTAGAGTTGGGTTTTTCAGATAGTCAGGTTTAGTAGACTATCTGGAGCTAGTTCAGTCAAGTGTTATAGTCATTGGGAGTTCGAGCTACTGCTGGAGTTCTTCCTCGAAGACCATCTTAGAGTTATTTGTTCCGCTGTTGGTGTTATCTATTTTTCTTTTCCGCTGCTATTTTATTGTATCATATCTCTGATGTATATTGATATCTGTTGTATCATCTGTTGTATAATCTGTTGTATCAGATATTGTATCAATGTTGTATATCAATGTATTATTGTTTTTTCTTCCGCTGTGTTTTTATACTTAATTATGTTATAAGCTCCGACGACTCGGATTTGACGTTTGAATCTGCAGCATTTGAATATGAGTGTCGCATTCGGTGCCGATTTTCGAAGGTCAAGTCAGGATCGTTATAATTGGTATCAGAGCTGAGGGTTAAAACTTTAGCTCAGGAGTATTATACCTTAAGTAGCTCATTAGAGATAGGGTGAAGTATACCCTAGAATGAGTGTATCCCTAAGACATCCGTTCGTATGCCTCAGTAAATTATCTTACTATCTGCTGATAGTGAGTATGAGTGCAAGAAGAGGACGAGATAGGGGACAGGGGAATATGACTATAAATGGTCAATACCCTGTAACAACAAGGAAATGATCTTTTCTCTATCAATCTCTTTTGTTCAGCATCATTTCTTAATTCTTCGATAGTTTCTGGTAGATCCAGGAAAAAATTTGATATATTTGAATGAGATATAAACTCCAAATGGTCAGAATTATTGTTTGGATGTAATTGATTGTTTTGGTTCCTATGGTTGATAGGTATACTTTGGTTTTTAAACTAAAAGTTTTGAAATTGTATCCACATATCTATCTATTGTTTGGGGTCCGATATATGCTACGAATGTTTAATGTCCCTTCAAACTAATCAGTGCCTTGCATATTTCATAGATCTGGATGACCCGAGTATATTGTGAAAAACTTAATAGATTCTTTCTTGTATCTACTGTTGATATTCTGATTTGGTAAGCCAAATGCAGAATAGATATTAAGTTTTATTTGATGAATCATTTTTCATCTATCTTTGGATTTTAATTTTGATTGTGGAGAACCCATAGCATCAACCGAGGTGGAGCAAACTCAAAGGCCAGAAGAGTTGGTGATTATGGTTCGGCTAGTCAGATTCATGAGTCGTCTATGGATGAGGAAGTATCAGAAAAATCCGAGGAGGTATTCAATGATGTAGAGGAATTCGAGGTCGAGGAAGGACTCGAAGAAGACGAGGAAGTGTTTGAGGACGAAGAAGAATTTGAAGATAAGGAATATTATGTAGAGTCAGAAGATGATGAAGCAATTATTTAGGATTTAGATGAGGCCGTTGAGGAGCTAGACGGTGGAGGTTTTATCCCTGTATGTACCCAGTGGAAGTTTTGGAAACAGACAGTGAGGCGGAGATCTAGGAATTGTCAGGGCCTGAAAGGGAAAGCTCTGATAGTGAGGATCTGTAGATGATTAGGATGTTTCCTTTTGGGCAGTGTATGCTTTATATATGTATTTTGACTCAGAATGTCGTGAATGCAAGATGTATGTATATGAATGGTTGAATGAATGACTATAACATCTGTATGAATGCCCTTAGTAACACCTAATATAAAGTGTATTTTGATTTAACCGTAAGAATCTATGTGTTTACCGGTATAGTTGAGCTATTATTGGTCTATTTTTTATGAGTGGATAATTTATAAAACTAAAACTGGAAAATTTCGAGGACGAAATTTCTTAAGGAGGGGAACCTGTAACGATCCCGGATTTTGACTAAATTAAATTGGGAATTAATTTAATTTTTGAATAAAATTGAAAAATTAATCGGTAAATAGATTCCAGTTTCTTCGAATTTAAATTTAATATGTGTTAATTCATTTGAAATTAAATCTTATATATATGTGACCTAAGTAGAAAAATAAATAATATATAAGGAAATTTGTATGTAAGGCAATTTAAATACTTAAGTTTGAAATATAATTATACACATAAGATAAATTACAAAATATGAAGTAAACAAATTTGTTAAATTATAACAACTTAATAAAAATAGAACTTCATTAAATTTTAAATTGACAAGACCAAAACAAAATTCAACATAAGACATACATATAAGACAAAAAGAAGAAATACAAACAAAATTGGATAAGTAATATAAGTATGTGAGCTTATAAAGAAGACAGCAAATATATATGTTCATGTACAAGCAAAATATTAGTATGAAAACAAAGGAAAAGAAACAAAATAAAATTTATATGTATAAGCAATGCAAAAGAACAAAATCATTCAAAACAAAAGAGGTAAGCATAAAGAAGACAATAAACATATATTCAACTAAGCAAAGGACTCTAGCAATTAATGTTTGCATTTCTAAGAACATGTCCTATCTCTTCAGCTCCATATAGAAAAAGTACCTGCTATACAAACAAGTAGTAACTTCTTCATAATGCAAGCATTTTCAGCCATGCCTATTGTACAAACAAACATAAATAATATACCCTGCTGTACAAAGATGATATCAACCTATAAAGCTTTCTTTGATATATATTAGCCTTCTCAGTTCGTTCATCAAGCTGAGTAAACACCATTTCAAAACTTCAACACAAATTACAATTTATATCAATACAAATCTCAAGCCAGAGAATCAAAAGAAGATTTTAGCTTCCAGCTTCAAAGACTGTTTCAAAAGAAAAAGAAGGCTCTGTCATTTCTAAAACAAAAATGTGGTAGGTGAGTAACCAAACGTAAATCCAATTAAGTATATCTTTATTTGATGATTATCATGCCTGAGCTTGAAGTTTCCTAGTATATACACATATATACCTAAATTGTCCTCTGTGTATACATATATGTAGATATGTATGTCTGTATAAGCCGAAACCCCTATTTTTCTTGCTTCAGAGCATAAGGCTCGATCAAAAGGAATTCAAATATCGAACCACTTGATTTCTATTAGGCCTTGGTTTTAAAAGCAAACATGTTTGTTTAAGTATTAGCTAAAAAAAATGTTTCAAGTAAAATAAAATATATATACGTTGTAAGAACTGGATTATACATGGCCAACTTTAAATCTTGATAATTTCAATTGTCATGAAAAATTGATTCACCTACATGACTTGGTTCGGTATTCGAAAAGATGATTTTTGCAATTCGTTTGGTGATTTTTAGCACCGTGGTTCGAGAGCAGTTTTGGGATGATCGAAAATTGGTTTTTGACCAATTTATGGTGATCGGGGGATGATTGATGGTCGGAGCTTTGAGTGGAGGTGAAGGAGCCTATGGCGCTGCGGGGAGAAATAGCAGAAGGTGCCCTCGATCATCGAGGCGGTGGCGGCGAGCATTTTCTTTTCGTAAACCTAGTTTTAGGCGTAATGGATATTTCGATTCATGCGTTGTCCTCTGGCGATCGAGTGTGGCGAGGGTTTGGGGAATGGTAGAGGAGAGGTAGTCGAAGCAGTAGCCGGAGGTGGTGGTACTCCGGTGGTCGGAATTTGAAGTACGGCGCGTTGACAGGATTAGGTTATGGAGGCTTTGTTGTTTTCCAGGTTTCATTTTTTACTCGTTTCCGATTCGAGAAGAATTCGTTTGATGGGAGTGTGGATGTGAGTTCGTATGGGCTCGAGAGATCGTCGAGCAATGTCGCGACGTTCATCGGAGGACGGCGATGTTGGGCACGTGCACAGTGTGCACGTCGAATCTGGAGAAGATGGATTGTGTTTGAAGCTCGGGTTTGTCTGGTGCAAATGGAGGTACGACTCGAAGTGGTTTGGGTCTGGCTCGGGTAGCATATTGAACATATTTGAAAACCTGTTCTTTTTGTTAAAATATAAAACTGGAAAAAAAGAAAAAAAGAGAGACTTCAAATCAAAATTTAACTATGAACTCCGGTTTAGTTTGAAACTTTATTTGAAGTATTTAAAGGATTAAAAGAATTTGTAGTTAAACATGGCATTTGAAATTATAAAGAAAGATTTAGATCAAAGCTTAAATCAAAAATTTTCCACCTGCACTAAAATCTTAAAATGAATTCCAGATTTTGGAATAAATTAAGTTTGATAAATTTAAACGTTTAAATAAGTTTAAAAGTGAAATATTCCTTTAATATGTGAATTTAAAAAGGAATTTGGTTTAAACTCCTTTAAAGTTTCTTTATAATAAAGATATCACTTAAACAAGTAATTTAAAGGATTTTAAAATAATTAGTTTAAACTTTGTTAACGATATTGGTTTTCATTTTAAATCTTGGGTTTAAAATGAAATTTAAATGTAAAATTGAAATAAATGTTTTCAAATGTATAGGTAAGGAAAGTTTTATCTTGATGAAAATTTGAATTAATGATTTGTAATTCAATTAATTACTAAGATAATCAAAATGGATTAATTGATTTGTAATAAATTAATGGAATGGATAATTTTGTCAATGCAACTAAAGGTTAATTAATTAATAAATGTGGTTAATTAATAAAGGTAATTAAATTAAGAATAATAAATTAAAGGTTAATTAATTAAAGTGATTCAGAAATAATTATTAATTAAAGAGTAATTAAATTAATTAATTATTGTAATTGATTAAGAATAAATTAATTAAGAATAAATTAGTTAAGGATAATTAACGATTAACGTTGATTTGATCAAGTGATTAAGTATAATTAATGTATGAAAGTAATTAAGAAGTTAATTGCTCATTGTGATTAATTGAGTTTAATTTGATTAATTTCGGTTAATTATCAAATATTGAGTACTGGATTGATACTTTTGTTATGTGATGTGATGCTATGTAATATGAATTGCTTTGTGCTGAGCTGTGGTATCTGTGATGAATATACTATTGAATGAATATGAAAACCCTTTGCCCGTAATGGAGTTTGAACTTCGATGCGACAGGGAGGCGGATTCCAGTTGGTTATCCGAAACACACATCGAATTGTAATGATGAGTCTTTGTGATTGATAAAATTTATTTTACCTGTGAAACTGTGAATGAAGATAAGCGTTATGGATTTTGCCGCTTATCGATATTGATATAATTGAATCTGTGATGATTGATGATGTTGCACTATTTGTGCAAAACCCCTGGACTACACCATCCACACACAAATATGGATTTCACGAGAAAATCGGTTATGTCACAGATTTTTGAAATAGTTTTAAATTTGAATTTTTAAATTCAAATGGTTTGGAAATGGAATTGGGTTAAATACGAAGAGCTTTTGAAAAGGTGTTTTTGAGAATAAAAGTTATTTTGAATAACATAATAAAGTTTTGGAATTTTAATAATTTGATTTAAATTCGAATCCAAGATTTGAAATTGAAATTCATGTTTGGAAATTATGGTTTAAAAATGCTTTACAAAGTCACAATGTGTTTATATGGATTTTAAACCATTTTAAAACATATTGTTTTGAGAATTTGAATTCAACCCAAGTTTTATCATTAAAGGGTTTTAACTTGAGCAAATGTTATCAGATTTCTTCGAAACGAAAACTACTTATTTTCAAATAATAATAGCTTTCATTTAAAGAAAGGATTTCCAAATTGTGTTAAAAGATTTCAAGTTTGAAATAGAATTGAATTGTTTTGAAAGCTATAAAATGAGTCTTTGATTCAAAGACCGAATGAGTTAATCCAACTTAAAATGGTATTGTTTTGAAAGGCTATGAATGAATCTTTAGAAACGGATTTTGAAAACTATAAGTTAAATCTTGATTAAAAGATTTAACGAGTTAATCTAATTGAAATAGAAATTGATTTGAAATTCATGAATGGATCTTTGTGAATGGGGTGAACTTTGTGAATTGAATATTTTGTTTAAAAGATTAAAAGTGTGGAAATTGTTTAAACCATTGAAGGTTGTTGAAATAAATCTTTTTGTTTAAAAGATTGGAAATGGTAATTTGTTTTAACCATTTGAATGAAAGGTTTTGGGCTTTAATCTGTGATTTAACTGAGACCCCAGTATCCATATGATTTTTGATATTGCACTCGTTATTCGGTTTAGCCAGGGGAGGACCTTTGTGTCATATAACCCATTCCGAATAATGATACGTCGTTATGGATAGCATTTGAAGATCGGTGGTGAAGACCGGGTATTTTCGAGAATGAAAGGATAACCCGTTGATTGTCTCTGCACCGAGTCGCGCCGGTATAGAGATTCCCTAAGTGATGGGAAGTCCGATCGGGATTGTGAACACCCGGATTGCAAGGGCTTCTTCGGAAGTGCCTTCGGTTCTGTTCGAACCCAGAACAGACTTGCATGGATTGTATGTCTGACATTACATTTTGAGATATAAAGCAGATTTCTTTCAAATACATTTCTGTTGGTGGCAGAGAATTTATTCTCTTAGCTTAACACCCTTCTCTGAGACGTACGAGCTCAGAGGTTGTGTAGTTGAAGGTTATCAGGAATATATTCCCAACTTGGTAGCGTGGCATGTTGAGTGCTGCTGATCATTTGTTGATCAAAGCATGGCTTTTGTGAAAAGCGTAGCTTTGTGGACGAGACTTCATCGAACCTCACATCCCGGTAATGGTCAAAACTGGAAGAATGCAGTAAGGTTATTTGGGGATAGCGCCCCCTGAGGGTATGTTCATTTCCTTCTGGATAGAAGTGGTATCATGGTATGGTGCCCAGATACTTAACTTATGTGGATATCGCAGATATATATATTACTTTGTGATTGTTGTTGGGGCCCCGGATAAAGGTTGGTTACAATCGGGGGGTGACATACTCGTGTCAGTAGTTACCTAGTTAGAGGTAACCTGGCCTTGTGTTGGCAGAGATCCGGTTTGGATCTTGGGGCGTCCTTCCAGAGGCGTACCCATGTGGCAATGGAAAGTTCCTAGGCCCGACCATTTGTTGGAAATCCAAATAAACAATACGAGCCTTGTACGGTTTTAATTGTATAACCTGCCATGGAATGTGGCGTTAACCAGCTATTGAACATGGTAGCTATAGTAGGCATAAGTGCGAAATGCCTATGCTGGCTAAGATTTATATTCTATTTTCGAAATATTTTCCTACACTTTGCACTTATAGTAATAATATCAAAGAAATTTGCGTATCAAGTATGTTTAACTAACATAAGGAAAAATCTCCTCTGATTCTGCGTTTGCGTTGTGTGTGTGTGCGGGAGGCCTTATGGTAGTTTCATTTTCCAAAAGCATTGCGTATCTATTTTAAAATATTTCTTTGTTTGTTTTTAAAGATAAACTATTTTTGTTAACCATACCAGTCCCACGACTGACCTGGAGTTTATTGTTTCTTTCCTAAACTCTGGGTGCTCACTATTTCCAACACGGACATTTTAGAGTTGGGTTTTTCAGATAGTCAAGTTTAGTAGATTATCTGGAGCTAGTTTAGTCAAGTGTTATAGTCATTGGGAGTTCGAGCTACTGTTGGAGTTCTTCCTTGAAGACCATCTTAGAGTTATTTGTTCCGCTGCTGGTGTTATCTATTTTTCTTTTCCGCTGCTATTTTATTGTATCATATCTATGATGTATATTGATATCTATTGTATCATCTGTTGTATCAGATATTGTATCAATGTTGTATATCAATGTATTATTGTTTTTTCTTCCGCTGTGTTGTTATACTTAATTGTGTTATAAGCTCCGGCAACTCGGATTTGACGTTTGAATCTGCAGCATTTGAATATGAGTGTCGTATTCGGTGCCAATTTTCGAAGGTCGAGTCAGGATCGTTATAAGTGTTTTGATTCGTTTGTCTTCTGGAGACGATCGAGTGCGATGGGATTCTGGGAGGTGGTAGAGGGGACGTAGGCGATCGTGTGGCCGGAATTTCGAGCTTTCTGGTGGTCGGGGTTGAGAGTACGGTGGCGTTTCCAGGGTTGATGGCGAACTTGATGATGTTTCCAGGTTTGACATTGAATTCGAATTTAACTTCGAAGTGATGGAGGCGATCTGATGATCTGGGTTTGGAGGTGAAGTCGATTTCCGATGTGGGACGACCATCGGAGATGGTCGGTGGCGGCCAAAAGCCACTATGCACGTGCACGGTGGCTTCTTGGTTCTGGGAAAATTTGAGTCGAGCAGGGAAGGGCTCGAGTAATTCTCGAGAGAAATTGATGTTGGGCTCGTAGTGGAGTAGTGTTGGACTCGAAGTATTTTTAGTGAGGCTGGGGTAGTAGTTGTTTTGTACAGGTTTTACAAAACCTGTTCTGTTTTGTTTTGATATTTTAAAACTGAATTTTTATTATAAACTAAGTGTTAAATCAAAGTTTAAATAATAAATTCAAGCTTAGTTTTGAAACTTAGTTGGAATTAAATAAAGTTTAAAAAAATGCAAATTGTTCTAATAAAGATGTTCTACAATTTAGTGAACAAAAAGGAATTTGAATTTTAAAATGGGATTTGAAAATTATAAAGGAAGATTAAAAACAAAGCTCAAATCAAAATTTTCAACCTGCACTTAAATCTGAATTTGAATTCCAGTTTTTGAAATTTAATTAAGTTTTATAAATTTAGATGATTTAATAAGTTTTAACGTTAAGGTATATTTTGATATGTAAATTTTAAAAAGGAATTTGATTTGAACTCCTTAAATTTCTTTTATAATAAAATATTATTTTAACATGTAAATTTAAAGTTTGTTTTAAAAATTAGTTTTAAACTTCATATAAGATAAACTGGTATTCTCTTTAATCCTTGAAATGTAATATGGATTTAAAAGTGAATTGAATATAAATGTTTCAATATATTATAAGTGATAATAAAATCATTAATAAGAATGAGATTTGTCTTCAGTTAATGAAGATATAATGATGATTTATAATTCATAAATTATTAAGTTAATTAGAATGGGTAATTAATGTTTTATATCAATTTAATTAGTAAATATAAGGTTTAAATTTACTGATTAAGGTTCGAGTTAATTAATGAATAGGAATTAATTAATTTGTAATTAAGAACTAATAAAGTTGCAATTAACACTTAATTATTTAAATAACTAGAATTAATTTATGAGTTATTAATGGTTAATCAATTTTAATTAATGATGACTAATGTAAGTAATTTCCTTAGCAAAGTAATTAAAGAATTATTATTAGTTAATGAAGGTCATTAAGTAAGATTATTTAAATAATTAATTAATGTAATTAATTTTAACAATTAATTAGATTAATTAAATAATGATAATCACTTATGAGATTGTGTAAGTGTAATTACTTTATGGTAAGTCATTAAAGGTTTAATTTCTTAAAATAATTAATTAAGGGGTTAGTTAATTATGTAATTGGTTCAGAGATTAATTTAATTAATATGATTAATTAAGAATAATTTATCAATTAAAAATAATTAATTAAAGTGTTTGATAAATTAATTTATATAATATGATTTGTAATTAATCAATCAGGATTGGATAATTAATTCATAAGTAATTGACTTAATTGGAAATAAATTGAATTAATTAGGATTAAACAATTAATTAATCCTGTTTATAAACGATTATTGAATGCTTGACCTTACTTATGAATGATTGTATTGTATGAGATGCCTTGAATTGATTGTCCTATCTGATCTATGATATTTTGTTCTGTGGATTGAGCTGTGTATTTTATTCATTCATTTGTGATACATTTGTATACTGTCTGTAAGTCTGAGAATGAACTATAAGCGTTATAGTTTATACCGCTTATCAACTATATTTCTGCGTTTCAATCTGTGATGATTAATGATGTTGCACTATTGTGTTGAACCCCTGGACCACACTTATACACACACAAATATGGATTTCACGAGGAAGTCGGTTAAGTCACAGATATTTGAATTTAATTCAAAATAGTTTTGAATTTAAATTTTAAATCCAAACAGTTTTGGGAATGGATTGGGATTAAAGTAAAAAGTTTTTGAAAAGGAATTTCAAAGATAAAATTTATTTTTGAATAACTTGATTAAGCCTTGAAGTTTAAATAATTTGATTTAAATTTAAATTCAAGATTTGAAATTAAATTCTATGATTTGAAACTAGGGATTAAAGATGTTATACAAGTTTATATGGGTTAAACCATGGTTAATATAGTGATTTGGGAATTTGAATTTAAATTCAAAGGCTTTAACTCGTGCAATTATAATTAGATTCTTCCGAAACGAAAACTATTTGTTTTCAAATATTAAAAGCTTTCACGTAAGAAATGAACTTCTAATTTGTGTTAAAAGGGATTTCAAGTCTAAAATGAAAATGATTTCCAAGTTATGGAAACAGTTTGAAAGCTATAAGTTAAATCTTGACTTAAAGATTAGATGAGTTGATCCTAATCGAAATGGGAATTGTTTTGAAGTCCGTGAATGGATCTTTGTGAAACTGTGTGAACTTTGTGAAACAAATCTTTTGTTTAAAAAGATTTAAAATGGTAATTTGTTTAACCATTTGAAAGAAAAGCTTTGGATTTTTAAGTTGTGACTTAACTAAAATCCCATATCCATATGTTTTTAAATAATGCGCTCATTATTCGGTTTAGCCGGGAGAGGACCTTGTGTCAAATAACCCATTACGAATAGTGATACGTCGTTATGGATAGCATTTGAAGACCGGTGTTGAAGACCGGGTATTTGTGAGAACAATAGAATAACCTATCGATTGACTCTGCACTGAGTTGCTCCGGTATAGAGTTCTCCCTAAGTGATGGGAAGTCCGATCGGGATTGTGGATACCCGGATTTGCAAGGGCTTCTTTCGAAGTGCCTTCGGTTCTGTTCGAACACGGGACAAACTTATATGGTTGTATGTCTGACATTACACTTTGAGATATAAAGCAGATTTCTTTCAGATACATATATGTTGGTGGCGGAGAATTTATTCTCTTAGCTTAACACCCTTCTCTGAGACGTATGAGCTCAGAGGTTATGTTGTTGAAGGTTATCAGCGATATACTCCCAATTTGGTAGTGTGGCATGCTGAGTGCTGCTGTGTGTTGATGATCATTTGTTGATCATTTATGATCAAAGCATGGCTTTTGTATGAAGCGTAGCTTTGTGGACGAAACTGCATCAGGACCTCACACCTCGGAAATGGTCGAAACAGGAAAGACGCGGCAAGGTTATGAGGGTCGCCCCCTTTAGGGTGTGTCATTCCCTTTTGGTAAAGGGTGGTGTCATGGTATGGAGCCCAGATATTTACCTATGTGGTGGGCTTCAATCTCATTTACTGTGTGGTTGTTGCTTTGTGGTTTAGAGGCGCTTCGGATAAAGGTCCCAAAGGACCGGGGGTGGCATGCTCGAGTAGTAGTTACCTAGTTACAGAGGTAACCCGGCCTTGTGTTGGCAAAGATCCGGTTAGGTTCTCGGGACATCCCGCCAGAGGCGTACCCATGGACAGTGGGAAGTTCCTTAGCCCGACCATTTGTTGGAAATCCAAACAAAACAATACACGCCCTGTACGGTATTAGTTGTATAACCTGCCATGGAGTGTGGCGGTAACCTGCTATTGAACATGGTAGCTATAGTAGGCATACAATAATGGTTGTATGCTGGCTAAGATTTATATTATACTTTCGAAAGGTTTTTTGCACTATGCACTAATAATAATATTAAATGGTTTTCGCGTATCAAGCATGTTTGACTATCATAAGGAGAAATATCCTCCAATTCTACGCTTGCATTGTGTGTGTGGCGGGAGGCCTTATGGTAGTTTCATTTTCTAAAAAGCATTGCGGATTTCAATCTAAATTCTCTTGTTGTTTGTCTTAAAGATAAACTGTTTTTGTTACTCATACCAGTCCCATGACTGACTCAGAGTTTATTGTTCCTTTCCTAAACTCTGGGTACCCACAATTTTTCCACATGGGCAATCTAGAGTTGGGTTTTTCAGATAGTCTGGTCAAGTAGATTATCTGGAGTTAGTTCAGTCTTTGGATCACGACTGCACTTGCGTTATTAGGAGTTCGAGCTATTTCTGGATTGGTGCTTTGGAGATGGAGTTACAGTTTTGGAGTTCTTCCTTGAAGACTATCTTAGGGTTATTTGTTCCGTTGTTGGTGTTATCGTTTTCTTTTCCGCTGCTATTGTCTTGTATCATATCTCTGATGTATATTGATATTCATTGTATGATCATTGTATTTTGATATTGTATTAATATTTTATATTAACATATTCATTTCTTCCGCTGTGTTGTACTTAATGGTGTTATAAGCTCCGGCGCACCAGATTCGACGTTTGGATCTGCGGCATTTGAATATGAGTGTCGTGTTCAGTGTCGATCTTCAAAGGTCGAGTCAGGATCGTCACAACTTCGATAACGACCCGAAAAAATTCACATCCGCTGAAAATGGGTTAAACCCTAATCAAATTTTCAAGGCCGATCCAGCCGCTAAATCACCAAGCAATCTTCACTGATGAAGTACGTGCGTGACCCTCTATACAGTAGCACTATCGATTCGACGATCGGGCCGAGTTGATCATGATGCGATGAACGGTCGAGGTTTAATCCTCGAATTTCGGCCACACAAAAACCCAGATTGAAAAACGGACATCAGAATTGAGATGCACACTTCGAGAGCTTCAGATTGATATATAGTTTGATAATATTTGAGGAGTTTGAAATTTGAAGTTGGATTTTGAATTGAAATTGGACCGTGAATTTTTAGGGTTTGTCTGCCATTGAGAAAGAGGAGCAACAAAAATTTTGTACGTATAGAAAATGAGAAATAAAAAGGCTGCTAGGGTTTATAACCGGATATATATAGGCAGATTAAAATAGGAACAAATGGATCGAATCTGTTTGAAAGTTGAACGATGCACAGCCCAGAAAGCCCGTTTCGACTCTGGAAGGAAATTGGGTCAACCCATATATCAAAATAGATGTTTTTGAATATTTTAAACGCAATGGATTAGGTATCAAGTCCAATTTCCATCGTATGAGGAAGTTATGCAAAAATAAGGTTATTTTCAAATTGATTTCAATTGATTTCTAGGCGTTTCAAGCCCGTACGATCAAACGACAAGCCTGATCGGTACGAAACTTGAAATCCTACAATAGTTCACCTTTACGGATCTGATGAAACTGGTTTCGTCGAAATTCGAGTCAGTGGCCAAAATGGCTATTTTCCATTAATTAAATAATTTAATATTAAATTAATTAATCACTTTTTCAGTTTAAATTCTAAAATCAACAAATCTTTTTTTTTTGATTTCTTGAACAATCACAATAATTTTAAACAAATTTAGATGTCATATTAAAGTTGATTAATCCATCAATTTTAGTGTTTAATTTCAATATCATTAAATTCAGAAATTATAAATTAAAATTCCCAAAATCCATTTATAAAATTTTTAAACCTTGTTATTCGCATCTTTTATCACAATAAGGATGCAACTAACATTGGTTCATGATTTATTACATTAAAATCTTCAAATTTCATTTTAATTTCCCATTAACGTAATATCTAAATATTTAATTCCATTTATTTGCAATAAACCCAGTTACTATAATTTAAATTCAAATAATTTAATAAATCTTGATTTCCATTCTATAAATCAACCAATTGTCATATTATAAATAGAATTGGCACTATTTTCAAATATTGTCTTAATTTACATTAACACATTTAATTGAGATTCATTGCAATTGATTACAAATTTTGATTTAATGGACCAAATAAATGATTAATTTATAATAATTCTTATCATTAACTCTCAATCACATTATAAGTTTACCATTTCCAAACTAATGTTAAAATTTATTACTAAACATTGTTTTTATTTAATTACCATTCAATATATATTAATTCATTAATTAATTTAGTATTTACGTTTGTTTTCTTATATTCTATTTATACCTAGTATAACATTTACACTAATTCCATTAATTGTAACATCATTCAAATAGTTAATAATTAACTTAGATTAGTATTATTACATCTCATTTAAGTTATTTTTTCATTAATGAATCACAAATTTTATTTTTCCAATATTAGATAACAAAATTTTAATAAAATTTAACAATTAAATTATCGAAAATTTTACGGGTCGTTACACTCTCCCCCACTCAAAACTTTTCGTCTTCGAAAAGGAAAAAGGAAGGAAAGAATTGAGTGAACAATATCTTATTCAAAATATTAACTTTATAAACAAATAAATTTACAAAATTAATTAATTTAAATAAAATATACCAATTCATAACCATTAATCTTTTATACTTAGAATAATAAAGTTTGGAACACATTTTTCAAAAAAATTCCAAGTCCAAAATTTTACGGAAAATTTCAACAGAGTCTCCTTTGTACGGAGAGACTCGGGAGCAAATGTAATATCAAATATAATAATATACAACATATATCTTCCAAAATAATATATCGCAACATGGGAAAAACAATATAATAACGCTATAAAACCGTAATCCGAGAACGTACCTATTTATCGGGTAATTAACGCTTAATTATGAAACCAAAAGTAGTAGCAATTGCTTCTATAACCTATATTTCACTTATATAATCCAAAAGGGTTAACAATTATATAAAATGAAATATTTAAGGTTGTTTTCAACTTCTAATAGACAATTCAACATAAAACAATAACAATCAATTGCAACCAACATACAATCATCATATAAAATCAACACAAATCAATTTGTTCATCCACATCAACCAAACCAAGTAGTTAGTTCAGGGTTAAACACTTTTAAATTGTATAGAATGAAAAATAACTATTAAGTATATCATTTACTCAACAGTCTTAGATAAAACTGAATAGATTATTCACACTTCCAAACAATTTTAAAGTACCCTTGCCCAAACAACCATAAACTAAACAAACAACAACCTTAAGAAAAAATTAAGTTCATTCTTATTAATTCCAGTTCACACATTTATTGCTTCATTTCCTTTTCATTCATATAATGATTTATCTTTTTAGTTTACATTTTATTTCCTACAGTTTTCATTTATCCATATATAATGCAAATTTATTTTATTTGCATTACATTCATTCATTCATTACTTAATTTCATTTATTTACAGTATTCATTTTCCTACTTACTTTATTTGCAAATAGCTTCAACCATTTACTTAAGTTTATTATTATTCATTTATAATACTTAAATTTCTGTTTCATTAGTGGCGTTTCAGTCATAACTTAAGTTTATAACCATTATAACATCAAATTCTTATTTATAAAAGAATTTCATTGAGTACTTTCATTATTTCAAATTTTACTTGTAAAATTTCCCATTACATTTTCTTTTAACATTTTAACTTTTTATAGGTGGTAAATTATATCTATGTTAAAGAATGCATTGAAAATTATACAAGTTTATCTCATTCCTTTTAAATTAATTTAATGTTCAATAATCATATCTTTTGTCTTAGAGGTTACACATTCCAGATTTTCTTGTAATTTCATTTTCAACCTAGCATTTTATCTCTTATTTTAATTAAAGGTTTCAATTATTAATTAGTTACATTCCATTTCACTACAATAATTGAAACTATTAATTAATTAATGGAAACTTAAGAACTTGATACTGAGTTTAATTTCAAATTATTTTAAAATAACAGATAAATATATACTTACAATTTATATATCCAATTATATTTAAACAATTTAAAATTTATATTTGTTTATCAAAATAAACCTACAGTAAAACTACTACAGTGGCCTTCCCACTTAGAAACTCGAAAATGAATGTCAATGATGCGTGCACTCATCGTGGAAATTATTTTCCAACGACAGAGAGGAGAGTACAGAACTTATTTCTTTCAAAGGTTCTTTAAAGCAATTCTTTCAAATCATATTGAAATATTTATATCAGAAAATATTTAAATAAAACTATTATTATATTCCAAAATTATTCTAAAGAAATTTCAAAACCCCAGAACTTAAGTTCTAAACTTCCAATTTTCATTTATTTTATTTTCTTCAAATTTTGTTTCCAATCAGTATTTATAAATTTCACCACTAAACAACCAGTATATTACAACCAAATATAGCTTTTATAAAAAATTTATTTTGTGTATAGAAAATATAATAGGCAAAATTATTTCATTCACCTATATTCAAAACAATATTGTGTCGGTCTGTCCTATTAAGTGTTTAGAAATCCCTATTGATGTCATAGCGTCCTACGCACCAACCAGAATTTATAAATACAAAACGAAACAAATTAACACAATATCAAAACCCTTTTTATAACACTAACAAATACGCGCGCGCTCTCCCATATATATACTATCAGCGACTCATCATAAGGTATTACTACCCTATTAATAAAGAGTCAGACCCCACAAAGCTAATGTTTATCGCTAAACCAAAGCTCTGATACCAGAAGTAACATCTCGCTTTTTTGTATGCTTTAAATCGACGATAAACCACACACATCAGACTCAAACCATACAGAAGGGCGGATTATTATGGAGTAAATAAGAAAAAGCAGGGAAAGAAGAAAAACAAAACAGAATCTTGCAGCGGAACGACAAAATATAATAATTAATTAACATTTCATGAAGTTGTTTTACAAAACATTTGATTTTACTTATACAACACATATCAGAGTTACACATACCAGAGAACAATAAATAATGCAGCGGAACAGTATGAACGCAGTGGAATAATGATATAAATAATAGTAATAAAATCTTCGTCTTCATCCTCCAGAATAAAGTCTCCAAATCCTGTAATGATCAGACTGACCCGAGCGAATTGAAAAGACAAAACACTCGAGTCAAAACTAAAAGATCTTATGTAAGTTAAATCAACAATAAATAATATGAGTGAAACGGCGTCAGAGATGTTTACGGGATTTGACATCTCCTATCCAGTGTCTAACGTGAGTGCAGTAACTTAAGAGATGCTCGGGATTCACATCCCCTAAGGATCCGTTAAACTATTTACTATGTAGTAATATTTCGCTATTATAATAATGTCTATAGTAAGATAAACTTACTTTTAAATAGCATTAAGGCTTTACATTTTCCACCTTAACATGTAATAGTCCCAGTAGTCCATCCAGTATCATGGCCCCTCATGATTGGAAAGCCACCAGAATATTCCACACGGGCTACGGGAGAAAACCAAACTCGTACAAGGCGCGATAGGGTAGGTGACATGACACACAAGGCAATGCCAGGGTAGATATACCAATTACGCATCCGGGCTGGTGGTAATGCGTAGCAGCTACAACCGCCCACCTCGAGCCACACCTCCAAAATCAAAAATCAAAAGTGGCCACCAAAACAGTCCAAAGTCAGAATATAATATCGAAGGAGTGTGTCCGATAAGAGGGGCTACCTCCTTGGCCCAAGAATCGCTCCTGTTTTAGCCACCTTATGCCAACTCACAGGAGCCGGATCCACGTATATACCTCAAAGGAATGCCGCCACCATCCTACTTCATTCTGGAATCTCCACCGTGTACATGGTCATTAAAGTGGTTTTCGGAGTTGGCAGAGAGTCTGACAACTTCCGATCCCGGTCTCTTCAACAACCAAACGTTATTATAACACCACGCTCATTTTCAAAATAGTTTATACTTTAAAACCAAAATATTATTGCCTTTTCAAAAACCAAATCAGTACGATATCATTTTGTTTCCAATATATCCTTTCTAAAACCGTAACACTTTCAAAATTATAATATTTCGAAACCAAACGCTTGAAATATAACCTTCAAAACATAATACCTTGAATTCCATAGCTTCTAAACCATAACTTCCACCACTTAAATGGTTTGGATATCCAAACAGTATATAAAATAAAATAGTTTAAATTTAAACTTTACTTTATAAAGTAAAATAATTTCCTCGACTTTAAAAATTTATTCACTTTAAATTAAATCTCAATTCATAACTATCAACTCACTTTCAGTTTTCAATAAACCATTTCAATTTATATCGATTTCAAATATAGATTCGAACCTCCAAATAAACCACTTCAATAGATTTCAAAGCTTTCAATATTCAACACTTCAAAACTAAATTTGTTAACCCTATATATATATATATATATATATATATATCAAATTCAGTTTATTATTATTTAGTTTTGAAATATTTACTTAATAATCCCAATATCATTCCAATAAAATCCAATTTCAAATAACTGAATATTTCCCTTACTTTATTCAAACTTGATATATTCATTTATACAATCTTAAACAAAAATCAAGTTAGAAATCATATTCTTTAAAATCTCAAATTCAATGAGTGCTAAATCGATCTTTATTAAATAAAATTCTCAATTAAATACAATTTCAAATCAATTTCCAATTTATCTTTCAACCTTAATTTATTGAAATCATTATAAATTCTATGTAAAAATATAATTTAAGTAAATATTTAGCCATATTATATTTTAAAATAAAATCAAACTTTGTTATTAAACTTATTTATATCAACAAATTTATACATAGCTCAAGTCAAGAATTTGACTATATATATAAAATATCATTTATGTGATATCTAAAATCAATATTTATATAAAACCATGTATTTATTTCCAATAACCATAGAAATCAATTTCAAATTATTTTTATATATAGACCACTGTGTCTGTATATAATTTTCGATCACATGGTCAAGTGATATGGATATTTATCATTTCAATCCGTAATTTAAAATATAAATATGGTTATATATCGTTTAAAACTGCAATCCCCAAAAAATAAAAATCCATAACAACTTGCAGTTTATAACAGTATAAAATACAACATCCATTCATCCAATATCAATCATCAAACATTTATCACAATTATCATCCAATTCAATCAATAACAGCAATATAGAACAGATAATAAATAACAGGCATTTATTGGCATTTTAGTATTCAATAATAAATTAAATAACAATTTGAATGGCAGTTTATATGCAATAATAAATTTAATAACAATTTAATTCAATAGATTCAATTTAACTGAGATGATGATTAAAAATGTGCCAAACAGTCATAAATAAATTTCAAATCACATCATAAATCAATCTAACAAACGTAAAAAAATTTAGAAGTTGTGAGTGTGTTAAAACACTCACCTTTTGAATTTAAATTGAATTTAAATCAAATTTAAACCCAAAATTTTAACAGTCACCAAATTTCTCCAAACCCATGCCAAAATGTCAGGAATTTCAATACGAACCCAGCGGAGAAAACCGTGCGTAAATTGGACCTCGTATACGAAAGTTATATGTGTTAGAACATTGTAAAGTTTAAATTAAATTAAATAAGATTAAATAAAAATTAAATTACCAACCAAACACGTCGACCTTCTTCTCACGCAGCTAAAGTAATTGCATGAGACTGGCTCCTATCGAACCCTAACGCAAGAACTCGTCGATCGCCAGAGATGATCGGTCGTCTCCAGGCTTCGCCGCCACCGCGCGTGGCCTCTGCCCCCGCCTTCTCGACCCTCATGACTTCGATCGCGATCCGGAAAAATTCATAGCCGTCGAAAATGGGTTGAACCCTAATCAAATTTTCTAGGCCGATCCAGCTGCTAAATCACCAAGTGATCTTCACTGATGAAGTACGTGCGCGACCCTCTACACAGCAGCACTATCGATTCGACGATCGGGCCGAATTGATCGTGATGCGATGAACGGCCGAGGTTTATTCCTCGAATTCTGGCCCCACAAAAACCCAGATTAAAAAACGGACAGCAGAATTGAGTGCGCACTTCGAGCGCTTCAAATTGATATATAGTTTGACAATATTTCAGGAGTTTGAAATCTAAAGTTGGATTTTGAATTGAAATTGGACTGTGAAATTTTAGGGTTTGCCTGCCATTGAGAAAGAGGAGCAACATAAATTATATACATACAAAAATGAGAAATAAAAAGGCTTCTAGGGTTTATAACCGGATATATATAGGCAGATTAAAATAGCAACAAATGGATTGAATCGGTTTGAAAGCTGAACGATACACAGCCCGAAAAGCCCGTTTCGACTCCGGAACGAAATTGGGTCAACCCATATATCAAAATAGATGTTTTTGAATATTTTAGACGCAATGGAACAGGATTCAAGTCCAAATTCCATCATATGAGGAAGTTATGCAAAAATCAAGTTATTTCAAATTGATTTCAGTTGATTTCAATTAATTGATTTCTAAGCGTTTCAAGCCCGTACGATCAAACGACAAGCCCGATCGCTGTGAAGCTTGAAATCCTACAATAGTTCACCATTATGGATCGATGAAACTGATTTCGTCAAAATCCAAGTCAGTTACCAAAATGGCTATTTTCCATTAATTAAATAATGTAATATTAAATTAATTTATCACTTTTTCAATTTAAATTCTAAAATCAACAAATCTTATTTTTTTTCTTAAACAATCACAATAATTTTAAACAAATTTAGATGTCAAATTAAAGTTGATTAATCCATCAATTTCAGTGTTTAATTTCAATTTCATTAAATTCAGAAATTATAAATTAAAATTCCCAAAATCCATTTTAAACCTTGTTATTCACATCTTTTATCATAATAAGGATGCAAATAACATCGGTTCATGATTTATTACATTAAAATCTTCAAATTTAATTTTAATTTCCCATTAACGTAGTATCTAAATATTTAATTCCATTTATTTGCAATAAACCCAATTACTATAATTTAAATTCAAATAATTTAATAAATCTTGATTTCCATTCTTTAAATCAACCAATTGTCATATTATAAATGGAATTGACAATATTTTCAAATATTGTCTTAATTCACATTAACATAACATTAAATTGAGATTCATTGCAATTGATTACAAATTTTGATTTAATGGACCAAATAGATGATTAAATTATAATAATTGTTATCATTAACTTTCAATCACATTTTTATAGTTCATCATTTCCAAACAATGTTAAAATTTCTTACTAAACATTGATTTTATTCAATTACCATTCAATATATATTAATTCATTAATTAATTCAATATTTAGTTTGTTTTCTTATATTCGATTTATAGCCTAGTATAACATTTACACTAATTCCATTAATTGTAACTTCATTCAAATAGTTAATAATTAACTTAGATTAGTATTGTTATATCTCATTTAAGTTATTTTTCATTAATGAATCACAAATTCTGTTTTTCCAATATTAGATAACAAAATTTTAATAAAATTTAACAATTAAATTATCGAAAATTTTGTGGGTCGTTACAAAAAACATGTATAATATATTTTATTATTTATATTTATATTCAATTTTGAATAATATTTTACATTAATGTATGTATGTATTATACCATTAATAAAATTGAAGGCCAAATTATAAAAATTATTATTTGTTTATATTAATGTAGACATGTGTGTGGGGGGTAGGTGTACACATGAATGTGACACTAATTAACCTATGACATTAAACCTATTTGTTAATCGTAAATCATAATGGTTATTTATACATCCATGACGTATTTTTATCACCTTATCCCTAGGTTAGATCACTATATTTCATATAGCTAAAATGTTGGTATTATGAATATGAACATATTATAAAATTAATATATAAAATCGAATTAAACATTACAAAATTATATTTGAATCATAACAAGCAAATACAGAATTTTAGTATATGAATTATTAAATGAATATCATACACAAACTCTTTTATTAATCAATACTAAATATGATTTGTTATAAAATTATTATTCACATAAATAAAAAATACAATCTTTTACCAATAAATAGACGATTTTTTTTTAAATCATTTATTTTAACCCCCTTGTCGATGCACCGATCCAACACTTTCTTTCCTTTTGACTCGTGAGTTTCTTCTCAAAATCATTTTTTCCGTTCATGATTGCATATCTTTTAAATGAGATTCTACTTCTGTACAGTAATCTTTAGTTTTTTCAGTCTTTGAACTGGCCTTTTGTGACACAAGCATCTCGAGCTCAAAGCACTGTACTTTCTTGTTATTTTTTCCTGTGATAGCATTATAAGTGAAGCAAGGTAATAAGAAAATTTTCACGATAGACATAGATCAACATTGATCGAACCACTTTAAACCATGTGTCTTTTCTAAATTTGTGAATATTATCTCACATTTTTGCATGATGTCTATCTATATGCTTGCATTTTCTTCAATGTTTCACTTTAGTTAACTATTAATGCAGGTATAGAAGCTTTCCCCGGTTCTATATGTCAAAAGTCGACGAAATATTATTCTTGAGTGTAGTTGTTTGAGTCACCATTGGCTATTGAGCCGAACCCTACATTGTCTTAGGAGGCATGTTGGAGTTATGATTCATCACTTAGGATCAAATATAAGGGAAGGAGAAAGGATTAGTTATTTGCGCTCTTAATGAAAGCACCAATATTAGACTAGAATTTTGTCCAACTAGTATTCTTGAAGTAAATGAAGGTGAATATGTAAATTTCATATTGTCAATTAATTTAGTGTAAGTTGAGAAGTTTTAGTTTGTCTTAATCTTCTATTAATCTACATTTTTAAGATTTTAAGATTACAGATTATTTTTTAGAATAAAGAATTCGAGAAAGGCACATTCTTAAGTGAGGTTATGTACATCCTTAATTGAGGTTAGACCCCTATTTATAGTAGATTTTTTACCATTGGTACTTCACATATGGCAAATGGACGGTGGAGATCTTTACATTGGTGATGATGTGGCGTGTTCTTATAGTGACAAGTGCCACTTTGAAAATGATTTCCTCCATCATGTAATAAAATTTTATAGGACTCATTGACATGGTTGAAGTGGACCAATAACATCTTAACATGTGGCGTTACATGATTTTTGATAGCTAAATCCATTCTTCCTATGCTCTAAATCCATACTTTCGATAACACTTCCTCATACTTCTGATAGTTATCCTCATATTTTCATTTGTCTTCTGCCTTCATACTTTCGATGCCTCCTTCATTCTTTCATACTTCCGGTAGCCTTTTGATATCTTCCTTCTTCATACTTTTGATATCTTCCTTCTTCATAATATAACATCTGGTTGAAAATCTCTATGATTTTTGTATTATATTCGTTAACAGATTCAGAATCCTTTATTTTTATATTCTTAATATATCTCTAAACCCTTACAGTTTGATTTCACGAACTGATTTTGCGAACTTTACGTTAAAACTCCTCATTCAATGTATATCATGGTTTTTTTGTAGTATCTACTCTCATGATTCTAGGAAAAACCGTATTATCAACAACCTCCTGCAAATTATATAAAGCATCGATATGGTATTTTTAACTCTTTTAAGTTAGCCGTTACATTTTCATAGTGCTTACTTGTATATTATGGGATTCTGATTTCATCTTAGCCATCTCCATTGAACTATAGGACAAAGTAAATAGATTTATAGATAGCAATGGTAACACCCCTTTTACTTTGAGAACATGCACTGATACCGCTATTAGAATTTTTGCAGGACACTTAGTTTTTCACAAGACTAATTGGATTTGTGAAAATTCTTAGGAGTTCTCTGAATTAACAATTATATTAAATCATATTTTTCCAATTAAAATGTATATGCTTAACCACGTATATGTTTGGCATCAAACCAGGTGCTACAATTAAGTAGTTGGCTCAATGTCGCAGGATGTGAGGGAAACAAGATGAAAATAATAATTTCACATCTAGGAATAAGTAAAACAAGATCATATATAAATATGAAGTGATTACCATTTATATTGACCTGTTCGTCTTGTAAACAACAAAATAATTCTCTAAAATTGCTAACAATGTGACTAGTCAAAGTGGTGACGGTCATGAAATATTTCCAAGATCCTACAAAGAGAAATGACAAATGCTTTGACAAGAATGGTGGAAAAATAATTTATCATTTCTACTAATTAAGAACTATGGTATATATTGTTATAATTTCAATGTACTTTAGGATAGATTAATCATGAAACCCTAGATCTGAATAGGTGACCCGTATTGACTTGATTGAGAAGAAACCAAAGGAAAGTAAAAATGAATTAGCGAAAGCCATACTTAAATCCACAGTTACTGATTGGAAAAGTAATTTTAGTTTGACTTTCCATATTGACATCAGCCCTAGATCTTATATTAGATCTGAATCCATAGTTGCTGTTTTCATAAACCGATTAAGAGAAAGAGATAGATCTAAAAGACAAGAGTTGGATCTGATCTTCCAAATTGACATAAACCCTGGATCTGAATTATTTTCTAAGAAAGACTAGGAGAATAACTAGAACCTATATAATTTGTAGACCAAAACCCCTTATTTATAATATTGGTAGTTTCTAATTTGACCCTTCAACAAATTAGGATTTCCTCGATATCTACGCATTAATAACATGACAACTATATTCTTAAGCATTTTAACTTCAATTCATAATTTGACCACTTTAGTTAGGCTTTGCACCAAAATAGCAGATTACATTTCATTTTATATACATGGCCCGCATGTTGGAATTTTCCAACAATCTCCCCTTGGACCATATATGTAATGACCTTATAAATGTGTATATCCTTTTGAGCTCCAAAATTTGATATTTATAACATAAGGTATTTTCGAAACAATCTCATCCATTAACTATGTCGGCAAAGGATCAAAGCGGCTTTCGTTACTTTTAGCATAACTAAACCCATCAGTGGTCACATATACCAACACAATCAAATGACACAGATCCATCATGGATGCGTAGCATGGAAATTACATGAGACATGATCTATACATGTCTATTTCTAGCTTGTCCTACTTTAGTGAGATCAAAATGTTTGCTGAACAACCTAGAGTGCAAACAAAACTTTATTACTTTATTTTTGACAGAAAAAAACTTGATATATGTCTATGATCGAAGTACAGAGCAATGTCTCATATGATAGTACAAAATACAAACTCTCCCTGAACCAAAATATCTTTACGTAAAAGTTACACCAATTAAGAAACATGCTCATGAAAGACCTTGGATGATAATCGTTTTGTTAGTGGATCCGACATAATGGAGTTTGTCACAATACACTCTATAAATTACAATTTATTTTGCACCCTCCCCTTAATGGAAAATAATATGTTGTTTAGTGTTACAATATTACTTTAGTGCGGTTATTTCTATTTATCTTAAAATTCCATTACTTTGTGACAAAATTTACAATTATTTCTCGTTATTGGATTCCTCGTAACAAAAAATAAACATTAGTTCCATAGTAGAGGAGGCTATAAGTGTCTGTATGACAACTTTCCTTATATAGCTAGACCTTAAAAAAAAATTATTACCTAAGTTGGATCTTTTGTACTCGGCATCCTAAATTTTCGAATCGTAATGCTTCATGATCTCTAACAAATCCGATCTTTTATTTATGGGCATATAATCTTTTCGTTCCTTAAAGATATCCCATAACCATTTTGATTACTAACCAGTGATCCACTTTCAATGTCAGTAAGGCATCTGCCAAATAATACACGCAATTCCATATGTGTATATACCTTAACATGCATTAGACTCCACAATGCAAATGTATGAGGAATTTTTTGCATTTCTTTAGCATAAGGATGTTCTTATATCACTATATAAGACAATATTTGCCTCCTTTAGCAAAATTGATTCGCAGTTTGCATATCGAATCTTTTTATGCAATTATCTACCCAATTCTTTTGTGATAATCAAAATATCACTCCAAGAATAATAAAGGTGTATTTGAATCCCCAATATAAAAGAGTAATCCATTAGTGGTTTTCTTAAATTGTTTCATCAATGTCTCCATTGAGAAACACGAGTCAAATACCTTCCAATATCATAATCTGCAATAAGTTCCAAAATAATTTTAAAGAGTCTTTCAGTAAAACCGAAGAGAAAATCTCTCTAAAAATAAAATAGTGTTTTCCTGTTGTGAATGTTTTTTGGTACAATGAGCCTTATATCTTCTCAAATTACCTACTAAATCCCTTTTTTGGTTTTGAATAGTTATTCATAACCATTGATCTTGTTACCTTAAGGTAGGGGAAATGATCTCAAACTTAATTATCCGTTATAGTTTTATACTATACATTCATACCTTACATTCACATTTCAAACTAATATCTTGTATGGATTAATGTAAACCAACAGAAACATCTTCACCAATCCATTATTTATCTTTATGGAGAAATACTACATAATCATCTGGAATAGTATTTCTTCTCTTCCAAGTGGATTTCTTGGTTGAGTTTGGTTTCTTGAAACATCAACCTTGATTTGAAGAAAATTTTGTCTAACATTGTCATATTATAGTTCCTGATTTACTTCTTGTCAATGAAAGAAAACATTGTATGAAGAAGTAACTATAGTTGAATCAAAGATAATGATTCTCTTAAACACAATGACACATATGAAAATTTTCTTATTATGGTTCCTAATTTGCTTGTTTTCAATGAAAGGAAACAAATCATATATACTATCCAAAGAAGTAATTGTAGTTGAATAAAAGATAACGATTCACTTCAATGACAATGGTCCATACTTTATTTATCCTCCAAACTCAACGTCCTCAAAAAACTGTTGCATTTCCCATCTTAATTTTTTATACTTTTTATGGGTTTATAAAACTTATATCTTTTAAGTCGCTTAGAATATCAATAAATTATTTATTATATTTAGTGTCTCAGTCTAGAATTATTTAGTAAGCTAAAATAATTAATCATATTAATCAACAAATCAAAAATTTCAGACTTCGTTATAAAATGTAATCGGCATAAGTAGAGATAGGCTATATTTTAAACATTTGGAGCTATGATTCCAAAAATGTTTGAATTTATTCATAATCAATCTTATTATTTATAAACGAATAATGATAATCTAATTTGTTCATGTTAGAGATAGAAAATCAAAATCTGTCTAAATGACAACATAACAAAAATATCAAATAAATCCAAACAAAATAATTAAAATCTCAATAATAACTTAAAAATATTTGGAAAACTTTACTTTGTATGTATCTATATCTCATTAAAGAAACAACTATAAATATATTTGTATGTTATTTCTTCTCTTCTAGATCCTTAGCGACTTCCTTGTCCTTATTTATACATTTATTTACAATGTATGTTAAATGAGTACTTTCATTCTTATATGCTTCAACCTCTCTTCGTCTTACCACAGTGCTAAATAAGCTCAATAAGAGGTCATTTTATTCTAAAAAAATAATAATCAATAATAATCTTAAAATGGTTATACTATGAATAAAGAGAGTGCCAAAAAATAACTTGAGTGCATTAAAATTTAAAGCAATCATTTTCTATATAGCACTCATTTTTGTTTACTTTGCTTTGACTTTATGGAATCAAGCAATATAAAGCATGCTTGTTCCACTTATCATTTTGGAAAAAAAATACTTTTTAGTCCATAAAGAACTCCTTAAAATTTATTATACCCATGGATATCACATCCTTGAAAACTCCTTAAATATTGTACCTTATAATCCTGTGACTCTTACTATTTGAATTGTCATACGTCTGAATGTTCTTCATAATATTATAAGAGCATTCAACTATAATATGGGTGGGTGTGACGCTCCTAATTGCAAGAGCTAGATCCATGAAGTTAAGAACAAACAAAATATTCTCTTAGTAATCCTTAGAGTTAGTCCCAAACAAAATGAGAATATTATTAAAATTGGCAGAAGCTTTAGTCAAATTAGTTTAAAATTGAACAAAAATAAAGATTGATTGTATATGCTCATTTCGAAATATCTACCATACTAAATTCAAATAATTGGTAAGTCTCTTCTTAAGATACCTTGCACAACATTAATATCAAGTCTTTGGACGACAATATTAACTATAAGTAGTGCTCTTGTTGTAATGATCAAAAATTAACAATAAATTAAAGTCAAATAATAATCTTCCTTTGGGCTGAATGGTTATTCGCTTGTAAAACCTTATAATTGTCACATATTTATCATCACCTATGTGTAAGTGACTCAACCAAATACTAGTCTTTCTGTGGACCGACTAAAATCCATATGAATAGATACACACACAAAAAATTCGATTTTATTTCTTAGTGTATGTTTAACATATATTGAGTGCAATAAAACATTCCAAAAATGCCTTAGGTCTATATGACATTTGAATATCTCAAAATTATAGTCGTGGCACGACATAGTTTAATCATAACTATTATATCCTCTTGTTTAGTATGTGGTTATATTCATGACATTTCCTAAATAAATATGATACAAGGCATTATAAATAAATCACATAATAAATGTCAAAGATGAATGCCATAATTAAATACCACACTAAATTATATATAAATGACATAGTAAATGTCGTACTAAATAAGGTGAATGAATGAGTTGCTATGATGTATATCTGAACCATAATATACCAATATAGAATGCTACTATCACTTTATCTTTAGTTTATTAGTTGAATATTTAATTAAAGTCATGTAACAACTCATCCTGTAACATGTCTAAATTTCGACCTAGAAAAGGTCCATCTAAACTTAGATCCATTCTAAGAAAAGCTATTGGTAGTAAAAAGAAATAACATTGCAAAGCCATAATTAAACTTTCAGAACTCACAATGGATGGAATTAAATATAATAGTAAAGTGTACCCATTCATTTCCAAACCATAAAATTGTCATAATACAAAATTCCATAAAACCATAATATAATATATGTTACATGGGTACACATAAAAGCAAGTAATAACAACAAACACCGCCACAAGCCAAGCTTCTCCATCTCTAATCATCGTCACCGCTATCACTCCATCCTTAACCTGTGTTGTAATGAGGTGGGAGTCAGAATAATGTATCTGGTTAATAAAAACCTCGAGTCTTACGTTTTTAGTATTTGGACAGTATATTTCAAAATAATAATATGACACGAACATAAAGTCAATAAAATCATTTAATACTTGTTTATAAGGAATGGAGGCGGGTCCAACCACTTAATACCTTCCATTCCAGAAGTAGAGCCTATATCCCAATCACATATTATAAATAACTAATAATGTAAGAGATGGTATGTAACAACCCGCATATTTAACGATTATATATTTAAATGTTTTATTTAAATATAGCGTCGTTAGTCGGATTTAGGTCCGAAAAGTTACTTTTGCAAATGGCCAAATAGGACTCGAAACTATTTCCATTGATTCCAAAATGGCGTTTGCGATCTTTTTGAGTATAAGCTTTGATATGTTTGGAGTAAGTTGAATTTTGCAACTTTTGCTAATTGGGTTTTGGGTTTGGGTTCGGCCCATTTGTGAGTGTAATAACCTAACTCAGTCCCTCTCTTCCCCATTTTCTCATTCCCATTTCTAAAAACTTAAGCAAAACTGAAAATGGTGGAAGGGAAAGGGAAATAGAAATTGCAAGCCCTAGTTTCTCCTTGCAACATTGAATTCTTGCTCCAAAATCAAAGTAAAGCTATTGGTAAGCCTCCTCTTCATCTTCTCTATCTCTTTCTCTCTTCAATCTCAGAAATTCCTAAACCTAACTTAGGAAATACTTGTTTTGATCTTAGATTGAAGCTAGTAGAGTTGAAGTGGAGAGTGGTTGGTTGTTTTCTTTGCTATTGAGCTTCCCTATTCTTGTTTTGAACTAAAAGGTGAGTTTTGAACTCACATCTACTTCTCTTGATTTCATTGATGTTGGGTATGAATTCCTAACACTTGTTCATGTTCATTTGTTTTCGAGTTGGATTGCTCCGGTGAAATTGCCAAAGTATGATTTTTGAAGACAAATCTATGTAAAACCTTATATGGTTGATGTTTATGTTGTTCGGAGTGTTTAGGTGTGTCGTTAAGGTTGGGTAGTCGTTTGACGTAAGCCCATATTCAACACGCATCTGATTGCTTTCGATTTGTTTGGCCATAGATGGCCTAGGTTCAGGAAATGTCTAACCATCAGGTTCAGATGTCTGAAACCCTATTTCAGACGTCTGAATATTGTTCTGGGGAACATATTAATTCCCAGATTCAGACGTCTGAATTTATATTCCAGACGTCTGAAAGTTCTAAAATTCGACCAGAAAGGAAATAGGAAAAATAATGCCTATTTTAGACGTCTGGAAGTTTGGATTCAGACGTTTGAATTCTGTTTTGGAAAACATATTAATTTCCAGATTCAGACATCTGAACCACTTCTTTCAGATGTCTGAATCTATTGTCTTTTTCCAATTTGCCTTGTTCGTTTAGTTTTCCAAATTTGATCAATTCATATTGATTCCAATTAGTTGTTAAGCATATTTGACCTTGATGATTCCTTTTTGAATTTATTCACGGGTTTTATAAATGATTTCTTCAAATCGTATTAAAAGCTCGCTTCCCCGATTTATAAATTCTATTTAAAACACACGCATAATTTCGCACTTCGAGCGAAGTGGAAGGGTGGTTAAATGGTTGGGCAAAACATGGACCATGAATCTGTGCGTTTATCCTTCCAATTAATCCCCGACCTATTCAATTGATCGTTTTGACCTTCGGGTTTGGTTTACCGATGATATGAGGTGAACTTTGTACTGCTTTGAGTGTGAAATTGACTGACGGATAGTAAACCATTTAGTGCGAACGAGTGGTTATGGGACTCATGTTAACACTTTTCGGATTCCTTTTTGAGAGTTATGACACATTCCGCCAGTTAGTGGTGTCCAGTACTGGGCCTCCGGACCTTCATCACTACGGTTTGTTGCCTTTGGGATAGTGTTTTCGGACTGTCCCCTTCAGGTATGTTGCCTTCGGGTATGTGCCTTCGGGTTTGTTGCCCTATAGTATCGCTTCCGATGTTGGTCGTTATGAGCCGCATGGGTGATATTAGGTTTGGAGTCTTCGGGCTCATGGATCCTTGTTTATACAGTACTGAGCTCGAGCAATTTTCTGATGTTTCATTGATATGTATATTCCCTAGGTATCGCCCTTCGGTGTTGGTCTTTTTGAGCCGCATGATATGTAGCGATTAACTTGTGGAACTTATGTTACCTTCATTGGTATTTGTTATTTGCCTTTATGGCTTGATTTGGGATATTTGTATCCATTGTTTATTTGAGTTGCCGATGATATGAGGCTTGTTTTGTTATCATATGATTCATCTTTTGTTAGATGATTGTGTTATCTCCTTTAGAGATATTTGTTATACTTTGTAACCTTGCAGGTTATTGTTGTTCAGTTTATCTAACTGATTTGTTTAGCTAGACTAACCCGTGTATTTATACTCGGGTCAGACCGATTTGTTTCAGGTTAGGTGCTTTTGGACTTAGCCTATTTTGCTTCCGCATGGACTATTCAGCTTGTTCCTTTTTGGTTAAAGCTTTTTGTGTAGTCCTTTTGTTGTAACTCTGATATATGTATTCTTTTGATTCGTCTGTATATTGTGGTTTGCTATACCACTTGACGTGTATTAGTTTGTATACTATGTTATGTATCTGTATATGTGTATATGATGATCTTCTGTTCTGTGATGTATATTACATTTGAGTTGTTATATTCTATTCTGATAGATCCTCCAACCACCTATGGTTTTGTTTTAAGTATTCATTGGATATGTCGATCTGCTTTGTATGATTATTGTCGATGTATTCAATAGATAGTTAGAGCAAGGCTATAGATGGTCGCTCCTATCCAGCCTTATTCTCCGTGTTAGTTGACTGCATTACCCTGTAGTGTCCTTGGCTAGCGTGGGTATAGAGGTGGGGCGTCACAGCGTGGTATCAGAGCTGAGTTCAGAACAAAATATGATTTGCTAGCGTGGGTATAGAGGTGGGGCGTCACAGCGTGGTATCAGAGCTGAGTTCAGAACAAAATATGATAAACATATAATAGAGGCACATATTACGGTACATCAAAGTGTATAAGTTATACAAATCTTTGAATCATCGTGTCTTTCTATTCCTTCTACCATCAAAGGCTAGATAGAATTTGGGGAATACGTCTAGGAATGCATTTTATTCCGTAGTATTCCGTATTGAAGTGTCTACCTTGTGATAATCTTGTTCTTATCATACTTCAGTGTATGGCTGGAAGAGGCAGGGGACGACGTTCGGATGCTGGGCAATCCAGTGGTTCACATCTGGATGGCGTTTATATGTCTGCCGATCCGTTTTTGGAGTTGTTTAGGAGCACTCAGCCTCCAGTTCCTCCTCGAGTTTCTCCACCTCGCAAGTCTGCCTTTGCACGCCAGTGTAGTGATTTTGCTCATCTTGGAGGAAAGCCGTTTAAGGGCTCTGAGTCTGTTCTTGAAGTCCAAGCTTGGTTTCGCACGTGCGAGCGTATCTTCTCTTGTATGGATCTTTCTGACCATGATAGAGTTCCTGTAACTTCTAGCTTATTACAAGAGCGTGCTCTTGATTGGTATGAGCTTCTTATAGCCGAAATTGATGAGTCTACTCTCTCTTGGACTCAGTTTCGAGAGCGATTTGAACTCAAGTTCGTTCCTGAATCTGAAAAAGTTTTATTGACCCGTCGCTTCCTTGAGTTGAAGAAAGGGAAATCTTCTGTTTCTGAGTATGTTGCATCATTCGAGGCTTTATCTAAGTATGGTCTTGAATTCGTTAGCACTTCTTATAAGAAGAATTTGAAGTTTGTTTCTGGTCTTAAGAAATATCTTAAGAAGTCCTTGTTGCTCCAGCTTAAGCTTTCTTTTGAGGAGTTGGTTGATTCGGCACTTCATCTCGAGACTGTTGAGAAGGAGTGTGATAGTGATGTGGATGTTGATGTTTTCAAGAACCCCAACAAAAGGCCGTTTCCATTTCAGAAGAAGCCTTTTCCTTCTAAGAAAAAGAAGACTGGTGGTTCCAGCTCTCAGCCTCAGTCTTCTGGAGCACCTTTCGTTCGGAAGTGTTTCAATTGTGGTTCTCCTGATCATATTATTCGAGCTTGTCCAAAGCCTCTCTTCTGCCGCTATTGCAAGAAGGAAGGTCATCATGTTTCCACTTGCCCTACTGTTCCGGCTGGTGCCAAGTCTAGCAAGCTTTATGCTGCCAAGGCTTCTGAAGGTCCCTCTCAGCCCAAAGGTATATCTCCATCTATTTTGGAAGGTTCTATTTTATTTCATGATCATACTATACGAGTTCTTTTCGATACGGGTGCTTCACATTCTTTCATATCGAAAAAGCTCGTTGATGATTTACCTTTGGATGTTTCTTGTTTGGTTACTTCTTTAAGGATTGCGAATCCTATTGGGAGATCCGCGACCCTTATTTTGCTTTGTGATGATGCTGAGATTGTTTTATGTGGTATTTCTTTTCGTGCGAGTCTGCACGTTATTTCTTGTCTGGGATTTGATTTGATTTTGGGTATGGACTGGCTAGTAAGATATAATGCCAGGATTATTTATTCAAAGAGAATTATATATCTTCGACATCCGGATTCGCCTACTCGGCTATCTCTTATTCTTCGGGATGTGGATAATTCCGAAATGGCTTTATATTCTCTTGACTCGCGGGATAATGATGATATATCTCGTATTCCTATTGCTTGTGACTTTTCTGATGTTTTTAAGCCTGTCTCGGGTTTGCCACCTAAGCGGGCAATTGAGTTCCGCATTGATCTCATTCCAGGCACGCAGCTAGTTAGTCGTCCTCCCACGAGAATGTCTACAAGGGAAAATGAGGAACTCAAGAAACAGCTTTTAGAGCTTGAGTCCAAGCAGTTGATTCAGTCTAGTTTTTCTCCGTGGGGATCCGCGGTTGTCTTCGTGAAGAAGTCTGATGGAACTCTTAGGCTTTGCATTGACTATCGCAAGCTTAACGAGTTAACCATCAGGAATAGGTATCCATTGCCTAGGATCGATGATATGTTCGATCTATTGAGTGGTGCTATGGTCTTTTCTCAGCTCGACCTTGCCATAGGTTTTCATCAGTTACGAGTCGCGGAGGATAGCATACCTCTTACCGCTTTCCACACTCGTTATGGTTCTTTTGAGTGGCTCGTTATGCCATTCGGTTTGACGAACGCTCCTGCTTTCTTTGTTGATCTCATGAATCGAGTATTCCGGGAATATCTCGACAAGGTCGTCCTTGTGTTCATAGATGATATCCTTATTTATTCTAAGTCTGAAGCTGAGCATGCTAATCACTTGAGAATTGTCTTGAGTACCCTCCGTTACCATCAACTTAAAGCCAAATTCTCCAAGTGCCACTTTTGGGAGAATAAGGTTAAGTTCTTAGGCCATGTTGTATCTTCCGATGGCATTTCTGTCGATCCCTCAAAGATCGAAGCCATCCAGAATTGAAAAAGAGGCCTGAGAATGTGCATGAGATTCGAAGTTTCATTGGATTGGCGGGTTATTACCGTCGGTTCATTAAGGATTTTTCCCGAGTTGTGCTTCCTCTCACCAGCCTTACTCGAAAAGGCATTCGTTTCATTTGGTCCAATAAGTGTGAAGCTTCCTTTCAGTCATTAAAGGAACTTCTCACTAATGCTCTTATTCTTGTGGTTCCCGAGGGGAATCATGATCTTGTTGTCTACACCGATGCTTGTGGTAGTGGTCTCGGTGCTGTTCTTATGCAGAAGGATCGGGTAGTTGCTTATGCTTCTAAGCAACTGCGTCCGAATGAATTTCGCTATGCCACTCATGATCTTGAGTTAGCCGCCATTGTCTTTGCCTTGAAGATTTGGCGACACTATTTATTGGGCGAGCGCTTCATTCTCTATACCGATCATAAATCTTTGAAGTACTTGTTCACTCAGAAGGAACTCAATATGAGACAACAGCGTTGGCTCGAGTTTCTTGCTTCCTATGACTTTGATATCCAGTATACCCCTGGAAAGGGTAATCGTGTTGCTGATGTGCTTAGTCGCAAACATTCGGCTGTTGTTTCTATGATGCTTGCCGATTGGGATATTTTTGAGACTCTATCTTATTGTGAAATTCGTGATCGAGGTTCATCTTCTAATTCTCCTATCTATTATTCAGTTTGGGAGCTCAACCTATTTTATTGGATCGTATTACCGATGCCCAGCGGCGTGATCCTGATTTGTTGCATCTTATTCAGCTTTGTGAGTCTGGATCCTGTGATGAGGCGTTGCTGGATTTCAGCATTGATTCTCATGGATGTCTTCGCAAGAAGAACCGTCTTTTTGTGCCTTCTGATTTTGCACTTAGGCATGACATTCTCGATGACTGTCATCGTTCTAAGTATACCATTCATCCTGGTAGTAGTAAGATGTATGCCGATATGCGTCGTCTTTATTATTGGGAAGGCATGAAGCGTGATGTGGTGGGTTATGTGAGTAATTGCATAACTTGTCAGCGTTTTAAGGCCGAACATCAGCGTCCTTCTGGTCTTCTTCAGCCTCTAGAGATTCCATTGTGGAAATGGGATCAGATTTCTATGGATTTCATTGACGGCCCACCTCGTTCGAGATCGGGCCATTCTAGCATCTGGGTTATTGTTGATCGCCTCACCAAGTCTGCTCATTTTGTTCCTATTAAGTCTAATAGGACTGCTTCGCATTTGGCTAAGTTGTATGTCAAGGAAATCGTGAGACTTCACGGTGTTCCTAGTTCTATTGTGAGTGATTGTGATCCTTTATTCACGAGTCATTTTTGGAAGAGTCTTCAGCAAGCTTTGGGAACAAAGCTTAATTTTAGTACAGCTTATCATCCGCAGTCTGACGGACAGACTGAACGGGTGAATCGTATCTTGGAAAATCTTCTCCGTATTTGTATTTTTGATTTCGGTGGTAGTCGGGAGGATCACCTACCTCTTGTAGAGTTCTCCTACAACAATAGTTTTCAGTCTAGTATCGGTATGGCTCCTTTCGAAGCCTTATACGGAAGGCCATGTCGATCACCTTCTTGTTGGTTGGAATCTGGGGAGAAGCTTATTCTTGGTCCAGATTTTGTTCGTGATTCTTTCGAGAAGATTGATCTTATCCGGTTGAGAATGAAAAAGGCACAGAGTCGCCAGAAATCCTACGCTGACAGCCGTAGGAAGCCTCTTGAGTTCTCGATTGGTGATCTTGTTTTTATTCGTGCTTCTCCTTTGAAAGGGGTTATGCGTTTCAGTATGACTGGAAAATTGGCTCCTCGCTATATAGGACCATTTTCTATTACTGAACGTATTGGCCCTGTGGCTTATAGAGTTTCACTTCCTGCTCATTTATCTGGCATTCATGACGTGTTTCATGTCTCGCAACTTTGGAAGTGTCTTCGAGAATCAGATTCTGTTATTGATTCTCATGATTTGCTTGAGCTTGAGATCTCACCAGACTTATCTATTGTACAGCAGCCTATTCGCGTGCTTGACACGGAGGTGCGACACCTTCGGAACAGGGACGTACCGCTCGTTAAAGTTCAATGGTCCACTAACCCCAATGACTGTACTTGGGAAACCAGAGAGTTTATTGAGCGATCCTATCCAGGTTTTCTATCTTTGCTTAAAAACGGTGAGTATATCTTTTCATCTCAAGCTTATTTTCTTTTCTTTTGAATGTTGTTTGTATGTAGTTGTTACAAATATCGTCTCTAGGAATTACGGGGACGCAATTTTGTTAGGAGGGGAGATCTGTAACAACCCGCATATTTAACGATTATGTATTTAAATGTTTTATTTAAATATAGCATCGTTAGTCGGATTTAGGTCCGAAAAGTTACTTTTTGCAAACGGCTGAATTAGGACTCGAAACTATTTCCATTGATTCCAAAATGGCGTTTGCGATCTTTTTGAGTATAAGCTTTGATATGTTTGGAGTAAGTTGAATTTTGCAACTTTTGCTAATTGGGTTTTGGGTTTGGGTTCAGCCCATTTGTGAGTTTAATAACCTAACTCAGTCCCTCTCTTCCCCATTCTCTCATTCCCATTTCTAAAAACTTAAGCAAAACTGAAAATGGTGGAAGGGAAAGGGAAATAGAAATTGCAAGCCCTAGTTTCTCCTTGCAACATTGAATTCTTGCTCCAAAATCAAAGTAAAGCTATTGGTAAGCCTCCTCTTCATCTTCTCTATCTCTTTCTCTCTTCAATCTCAGAAATTCCTAAACCTAACTTAGGAAATACTTGTTTTGATCTTAGATTGAAGCTAGTAGAGTTGAAGTGGAGAGTGGTTGGTTGTTTTCTTTGCTATTGAGCTTCCCTATTCTTGTTTTGAACTAAATGGTGAGTTTTGAACTCACATCTACTTCTCTTGATTTCATTGATGTTGGGTATGAATTCCTAACACTTGTTCATGTTCATTTGTTTTCGAGTTGGATTGCTCTGGTGAAATTGCCGAATTATGATTTTTGAAGCCAAATCTATGTAAAACCTTATATGGTTGATGTTTATGTTGTTCGGAGTGTTTGGGTGTGTCGTTAAGGTTGGGTAGTCGTTTGACGTAAGCCCATAATCAACGCGCATCTGATTGCTTCCGATTTGTTTGGCCATAGATGGCCTAGGTTCAGGAAATGCCTGACCATTAGGTTTCAGACGTCTGAAATCCTATTTCAGACGTCTGAATATTGTTCTGGGGAACATATTAATTCCCAGATTTAGACTTCTGAATTTATATTCCAGACGTCTGAAAGTTCTAAAATTCGACCAGAAAAGAAATAGGCAAAATAATGCCTATTTCAGACGTCTGGAATTTTGGATTCAAACGTCTGAATTCTGTTCTGGAAAACATATTAATTTCCAGATTCAGACGTCTGAACCACTTCTTTCAGACGTCTGAATCTATTGTCTTTTTCCAATTTGCCTTGTTCGTTTAGTTTTCCAAATTTGATCAATGCATATTGATTCCAATTAGTTGTTATGCATATTTGACCTTGATGATTCCTTTTTGAATTTATTCACGGGTTTTATAAATGATTTCTTCAAATCGTATTAAAAGCTCGCTTCCCCGATTTATAAATTCTATTTAAAACACACGCACAATTTCGCACTTCGAGCGAAGTGGAAGGGTGGTTAAATGGTTGGGCAAAACACGGACCATGAATCTGTGCGTTTATCCTTTCAATTAATCCCCGACCTATTCAATTGATCGTTTTGACCTTCGGGTTTGGTTTACCGATGATATGAGGTGAACTTTGTACTGCTTTGAGTGTGAAATTGACTGACGGATAGTAAACCGTTTAGTGTGAACGAGTGGTTATGGAACTCACGTTAACACTTTTCGGATTCCTTTTTGAGAGTTATGACACATTCCGCCAGTTAGTGGTGTCCAGTACTGGTCCTGCTGACCTTCACCACTACGGTTTGTTGCCTTTGGGATAGTGTCTTCGGACTGTCTCCTTCAGGTTTTTTGCCTTCGGGTTTGTTGCTCTATAGTATCGCTTCCGATGTTGGTCGTTATGAGCCGCATGGGTGATATTGGGTTTGGAGTCTTCGGGCTCATGGATCCTTGTTTATACAGTACTGAGCTCGAGCAATTTTCTGATGTTTCATTGACATGTATATTCCCTAGGTATCGCCCTTCGGTGTTGGTCTTTTTGAGCCGCATGATATGTAGCGATTACCTTATGGAACTTGTGCTTCATTGGTATTTGTTATTTGCCTTTATGGCTTGATTTGGGATATTTGTATCCATTGTTTATTTGAGTTGCCGATGATATGAGGTTTGTTTTGTTATCATATGATTCATCTTTTGTTAGATGATTTTGTTATCTCCTTTAGAGATATTTGTTATACTTTGTAACCTTGCAGGTTATTGTTGTTCAGTTTATCTAACTGATTTGTTTAGCTAGACTGACCCGTGTATTTATACTCGGGTCAGACCGAGTTGTTTTAGGTTAGGTGCTTTTGGACTTAGCCTATTTTGCTTCCGCATGGACTATTCAGCTTATTCCTTTTTGGTTAAAGCTTTTTGTGTAGTCCTTTTGTTGTAACTCTGATATATGTATTCTTTTGATTCGTCTGTATATTGTGGTTTGCTATACCACTTGACGTGTATTAGTTTGTATACTCTGTTATGTATCTGTATATGTGTATATAATGATTTTCTGTTCTGTGATGTATATTACATTTGAGTTGTTATATTCTGTTCTGATAGATCCTCCAACCACCTATGGTTTTGTTTTAAGTATTCATTGGATATGTCGATCTGCTTTGTATGATTATTGTCGATGTATTCAATAGATATTTAGAGCAAGGCTATAGATGGTCGCTCCTATCCAGCCTTATTCTCCATGTTAGTTGATGGCATTACCTTGTAGTGTCCTTGGCTAGCGTGGGTATAGAGGTGGGGCGTCACATGATACCCAAGTCACTTAATACTTTCTAGTGGAAAATAGGCAGACCCTTTCATTAAGGCCTATTTCCAATAACATATTCCTCAATGGTACTATCTAGCTGACATCATATGGAATCTTATAATACTTTCAAGTGGAAAATAGGTAGACCCGGTCATTTAAGGCCTAATTCCAGAAGCGGACCCCTGTAGAGATACCACATAACATAACCTCACGGCCATTTAATACTTCGTCTGGGGTGTAACCCATACCCATAATGACGTCTCATATTAGTCCGTTATTCGTAGGATCCGGTAGCCAGACTATCTGGGTAGATTTCTCCTAAAGAATTTGGAACTAACCTCATGTCATTACAAATATTTATCGTAAGGATATCTCACATCAAAAAGTGTACACAACTGTTGGTAGCCTAAATGTGAAGGGTATATTTTTGTCATGTAAATCTATTGACCTCGCATCCCTATGGCTTAGCCACAAATTAATTACTCTATACACACACACTCACACTCATCTCACCATTTCATAAATAAGGCCTTGTAAGGAATCTTCCTTATTGTGTTTTAAAATAATAATTAGGCTATATAAGAGTTTCCTCTTATTTTCAACTCAAAATCAATAACCATCCTAATGGAGGAAAATTAAATGTAAATACATGTCTAATTAACTACGCTATATGCGCAACCAAGCGAGGTTGAAGCTGCATAAATTATTTGGATTGCCCCCACTATCACTAACCAGGGAGAAAATATAGAGTGAACATGTGGTAATAATTCCATATTGATACGAATTAATCAGTAAGAGTATTGTTCCGATAGATAACTCTTCTATAGAGTTCATTAATATCATGTAAATAGAAATAAATAAATATTCACGCTTAATAAATTCTAAATGCACGGATTTTATGCTCTAAACTAGCTTTAAATGTCAATTCCCTAATCAATTATTATTACAAATCTTTTTCTTCAATTTCTCAAGATTTTCATGGGATTCAAATGTCCAATATAGGGAATAAATATTCATAATCCAAACCGCAGTAACAGATTTGTAAACAAAATAGAAACTCAAATTATTACACCAATTCAATGGAATATCTTAAACAATAGGAATTGCAATCTAATCCCCATAATCTATTCAACTGCTCTTTTTATGAAGAAATAGATATGAATAAATTATGCAAACTATGAATAGAATTCATAATCTAAAACCCTTATTTTATTGAAGGATTACAATTTAATCCAAAGAAGAAAGAGAAGTGGAATATAATATGAAATTATCAAAAAATGCATAAACGAAACAAGTTCCATCAAATTAGTGTAAATAATTGAAAATCTCAACATAGAATTGACATTTCAAAATACACAAGGAATTTTAGAGGATTTTATCTATAATATTTTCGAAATCCAAAAGAAATACTCTAAACAATTGCTGAAAAGACATACTAAGGTTTGCACTCACAGATTAGCCTTAGCCTTACTTAAATGGATTTGTAGCCTTCCGACCTCTTCCAAAATCTCTCTCTTTTGATACACATACACACACAATAGGGAAGAGGTATATCTATTCATTAGATTTAGAATAATTGGAGAAGAATAGGATAAGAATAGATTGGAGGAAGAAGAAACAAATAGAAAATAGGTTGAATCATTACCTGAATTCTCTACGGAGTTTCTAAATCTTATTAAAGAGATAACAAAGGCAAATTATTGTCATATCCCCAAAATAATATCAATAAAAATGGACAGGATAGGGTTCTATTTACAGGAGTTGAAACACAAAAGAACTGTACGATGGAAGCAGGTAGGAAATGGGAAGATCTGGAGCACATAACCAAATAGAACATAATGTAAAACCATAGCCACCACTGGCAAGTGCCATTGCCAAGCGGTCGACTGCCCTTAAGCGATCGATTGACCTGTTGACCTATTCGGTTCGACCACTCTTTTATTCAGGGGCGTTTATTTTTGTTCCCGTTGCCGAATTGTTTTATTCCCTAATTAACTTTTTAAAATTAATCCTTAACTAATCGTTTAATTAGCACCAAGCTAATTTAAATTTATATCCTAAATTTGATTTCTCATTTGAATTTGAATTCAAGCTAAATTAATTTAAATTTGAGAACTTCAAATGCTCATAACTTCTTTGTTTGAGCTCCGTTTTCAGCATATTATATATAGAAACAGATCAGAATTTTGTCACGAATGCAATGGAATAACTTTCATGGTCAAAATCCAACTTTTATAAAATTCCCATATCTAACCCTTATCATATTTTATTTAATTTACTTTATTTATTTATGGTTTGTTTTACGGGTGTTACATTCTTCCCTCTTAAAAATGATTTCGTCCTAAAATCTTCCAAGGGGAAAACAGCGTAACTTGCAATACATTCATGTTATACAATCAAGTTTTCAGCACAACCATCTACTCAACCAATAGTGCAATGTGATTATGCACTGCAGGCATGCTAAAATGAGCACAATCCTAGCGTGAATGTGTGAACATGTCATGTAAGTATGTATGCAAATATCCTAAACATGCATAAAATTCCTACATGAGTGTAAAGTGGTCATGAAAAAGTGTAGCAACCATTTCTTACCTTCCAATCTAAAAACAGTTATGCAACCAAAATCCTAATTTTGGAGAGAAATTTTTTTAGAGAAAGGTTTCATATGAAGAGTCCTCATGCTTTCCATCATATTTTCTCACCATTGCACATGAATCAATCTATTCTTTGTTGCGAAGCCATCGAGTTCCATGCTCTACGATGTATGTAGTGGCACAGGATGCTACTGGTTTCATCTTAAAATCCCCCATTTAATTATGCTCTACAACAATTGCTATGCTATGAAGGTATTTCCTCAAATGCAAAAATGTCATGGACTCCAACCAACATAAAAGTTTTCCTATTATTCCTCATATTGGGGAAAGGCGCAATAAATCCATGCTTACTTTTCAACTATCCAAAACGTACGCTGCCTAATCAATTCTGTCTTTCTAAAGTCTTACAGTACAAATCTAGTTCGAGTAGAATTTGTCGGTGGTTTCCCATCCACAATTTGACGATTTGCATGGCCTTCCAAAAAAAATGATTCAAGGGTGCCATACTAATCGTCCATTGATGACTATAAATTCTACCAACAGTAAGCGATTTTTTTAAGGTCCTCCAAAGTCCAAGATGCAAGCTCTCAACAAATCCTCCAAGTTCTCATCCATTCCTTCGGTTTGTACATCGGTCTTCAGTCGATAAGCGATGCTCCGATTTTACGAATTTCTTAAAGCTAGTTCCTAGAGCTACAAGCAAATCCCTATAAATTTGCTAGTAAACTAAGCGTCCCTATTACGAATGATGCAAAGCGCAACTCCATAAAGCTACATAAGTGATGCGGTTCTACAGCTTCTAAGGGAAAATTTCTGCCCCTTCTTCTTAATCCTTGATCAATAGAAAATTCCATTCTCATTCCTAAAAAATTTCTCTATTCCATGCATGGTGGAATTTTGTGAGGTAAATCCTTATGTTTCCCAAAATCTAAAGTTTTGAGATTGAAATATTTACTCATTTTAGGCTGTAACCAAATTTCCTCATTATCTTACAGTTTTACCTAGGGTCTATCGTTGGTTAAGTGTTCCCATAAAATTTCCTTATTCACTTTTGTTTCCAACATATATCAAATAGTTTAAATCTCATTCATAAAGTCTACACAGGAATAAAACAAGACTATATCTTATACCACATCGTCCACTTTTCTAATAGCTAAGACAACTAGCAACTATAATCCAAGAACTCCAAAAGAAAATTTTACTTGAAGTTTCCATTTATTATCAGTTAATATAAATAGTGTTGAGGACCTAACACTCCTTTCTAAATTAAGATGAGTTATCTTTAATATTTCATTCCATTGCTATACATTTTCTTAGTTTCCCCTTTTTGATCTTTAGTATACATGGTCCATTTATTGCTTTAATTAATACCAATAGCAGCTGATCATCATTTATCAAAATTGGACCATTTTCAATTATTCCTTCTTCAATCCTTTTAACTTTCTTCAAGTTTTTAAAATCCATTCATTACTCAAATTTCTTCTACAAATACAATATCAAATTTCCTTAATCAGTGCCCATTTGGATTACTTTTCCACTCATTAATTATAAATTTATTGTCTGTTAAATTTGTAATTAACATTCATAAATCCTAATCCGTCAATTACTAATTACTATGCATATAGTCATAATTTATGCTATCGATATATATATTCTAGTCGCTTAACGTAGCTGTACAATATCAATATCTAATTACTAACTCTACAACTAGAATACTCATTTCCATATTTTAATTCATCCTAGTTATCCTTCCAAAAAGATTACTATCATAAATTAACCATAATTAAGATTTTTGCTTTGTTTAAAATTACAAGGAATCTTTTTTTCTCATATTATTGAAATAGACAGTGTAAACTATAGAAAAGAATATCCATCTCTTACACATCTCTTTCCTTTTTAGTGTATTTCTAGTTACTTCAAACAATGCACATTTACATGCATTTTGAAATTGGATAATTGTGGAAATTATATGGAAGTTGCTCCAAAATTAAAATATAGAAATCCATATTCCATAGGTAACCTAATTCAAAACCCAATTACAGATCTGCAACATCTTTATACTTTATTTACCAACTTCTTCAAATAGGGATTTGGGACTGACTTCAACTTTCCAGGTCAGGTTGTACATTCTACTTCTATTTTACTCGTATCCTAAAAAAAACTTAGTCTATCCGACCTAGTCATGATCCGTATCAACTCCATAAAATCATAACTTTCACACACAAACTAAAATATCTTCACACAAACAAACTTTTTAAAAAAAATATTTATTATTGTAGTTCCTAAGATGATGGTTTTGATGACAACAACCTTAGGAATTATTATAAAGTATTAATACTAATATCCTTGTCTATATATATATGTGCATGATATATATGCAGGTATTGAGAATGAAGACTATGCAGTATAGAGATTCAAAGACTGACGAATTCAAGATTGAAGAAATCAAGATGGAAGACTCATGAGTATTAAGAGTTCATGATTTCAAGAGTTCAAGATACCAAGCTAAGTAATAATGTCGAGATTTATGTTAAAACTTCATAATAGCACTAAAATCTGTGTAATGGAATCCACCTTCTCGCTTTAATAGTGGGATAGAACCCACAACCTTTTTCAGTGGGATGGAACCCACGACCTTCTCTAGTGGAATGAAATCCATGAAATTTTCAAAATAATTTATTTTAAATATTTTTCCAAAAACTTTTTAAAAGTCATCTCTCTCAGTTTAAATATTTTAGCCTTAAACTATTTTTTTTATCTTTTATATTTTGATTTCAGAAATCATCTCTTGTTTTTAAACTATCTCCTGGTTTTAATATTACAAGCTTTAAATCTCAAAAATATATTCTATACTTAGTTTTTAATATTACTTTTATATTATAGATTATATATTTTAAGATTACTTTTTAAATCTCTTTTTAAGTTTAAATTATATTCAAAATGGAATATAAACTTCAGAAATTGTTTTGACAAGTTTTAGAAAGAATATCTCTTTTAAAAAAAATCAATTTTCAAAATTTACTAGGGCATATCGACATACCCCATCCCCCATGTAGACATGATAGCCGTAGAATTTAAAATTCAAATTTTCAAATGAAGTGTATATTCTTCATAACCTATCACGAATGGACATGACTATTGTTCTTTTATAAATACCAATTGTTTTCAACGAATTTAAGTTAGTTTTTCTTTATTTCTTCACTCCTTCTTCTCTACTCAAGTATTCTCTTATATTTTAACAAAACTCTACCGAAATCCTACGTGAATCAAACTCGATCATCTCTAGTTTGATTCTCTGTCACTCTTTCTCAAAGATCTCAGTGCTATTCATAGGTATAGAATCATTTGTAATCAAAGAGGTGTATCGAGTCTCTCTATCTATCAAAGTGACATTAGAAATATTGTGGTTGTGGTCCATAAATCAATTGGGTGTGATTTTATCCCGTAAATCAATTAGGTGATCTTGTAGCCTGATTAAATCAAGAGAGTTTTCCCTGGATTCAAAGATGGGAGGGTGTATCTTGTGGCCTTGAAATCGAGTTTCTAATATCGATATTATATTTGAAAAGAAATCCGCATAAGAAATTGTAGGACTGGATGCAGGGTAACTCCGAACAAGTAAAAAATTCCGTTGTGTTCTTTACTTTACTATTTTTTATTTGCTATTTGCTATTTGCATCTGTGTCTGATTCTGTGATTATCTCTGTGTTTGTGAATTGCATTTGTCTGTGTTTAATTTCAAAAGATTTCAAAAATTCAATAAAATCCATTAAACATATTCACCCCCTATTGTTAATCCAGCCTTAAGATCCATAATCCGCATTTTCAACATTTGGTATCGGAGCATTGGTTTTCAAAGTTTTCATAATCTAATTTTCGAAAAGTTTTCAAATGGTTGCCAACACCGATAATGTCAACACTATCACTAGTTCATTTGTAGAAGGTCAGTCTACTATCAGACCACCACTTTTTAATGGCAGTAACTATGCATATTGGGAATGTAGGATGAAATTCTACTTATAATCAATAGGATTAGACACTTGAAATATCACACAAACTGAGTACAATGAACCCACAACAAATTTTGCACAGTGGGCCGCTGAGCAAAATATTGTTGCATAAAACAATTCCAAAGACATGAATATTCTATTCTATTCATTGATAGGAATGAGTTTAATAGAGTGTCTGTCTGTAAGTCTGCATATGAGATTTGGAAAACTTTGCAACTTACTCATAAAGGAACATGCAAATTTAAACAGACCAAAATATCCATCTTGACCAATTAGTTTCAATTATTCACGATGAATCCAAATGAGTCCATTTCAGACATGTACCGTTGGTTTAAAGACATTGTGCACTCATTAATGGCATTAGGAAAGAACTTTTTCAAAGAAGATCAGGTTATAAAATTTTTGAATTCAATCACACTGGAATGGGATCAGAACACTCTAGCAATTGAAGAGGCTAATAATATCAGTTCGTTGAAAATTGAAGAATTAATTGGGAATTTGATATCGTTTGAAGTACAAATGCAAGGGAGAAAAGAAAGCAAGACCTCGGGAAACAAGTCAATAGCATGACGACGATGAAGAAATAGCCTTGATGACAAGAAATTTTAGAAATTTTTTGAAATACAGAAATATGAACAACTACAAGAGAAATGATCATGAGAATTCTGGAAATAATAATGCAACTCTCAACAACGTTAGATGCTACAATTGTGATGAGCCAGGACACTTAAAAAGAGATTGTCCGCAACCGGATAAGTAAAAATTTCCTCCAAGTAATGATTCGTCAAAGAAATGGAAGAGAGCATATACTGCTACACTAGACGATTCAGACTCATCCTCCAATGATGAAGATCAAGAGACAGAAAATTCAAATATGTGCGTTACTGCTATTCACGAATCTGAAGATCTCAGGAATATGGATCTAAAATTAGATACGCATTTAAATTATATTGGTTGAAATTGTTTGTTCGAATGTTTGAATGTTTGATTATTTGCATGTTTTGAAATTGCTTGCTGTTAGAATTTAGAATTTTGATTTTCAAAATAATAGCATGTTTTGAAATTGCTTGCTGTTAGAATTTAGAATTTTGATTTTCAAAATAATATTATTTTAAAAATATTTTTAATATTAAAATATTAGTATTAAATTGTTATTATATTTATACTATTTCAGATAAAATATAAATTAGATTATAAGATATATATATATATATATAGATAGATTTTAAACAAATTAGAAAAAAATTAGTCATATGTATTATAGGATTCATGTCGACATGGCCCTACCCCCTATTCGACATCCCTACCAGAATTTGAAATTCAAATTTGAATTAAAAAAATTGAATTTCTCTCCACATTTTCATCAACTACAAGGCTTTGAAAAGGTGTCTCTTGACCAGAGAACATGACTATTGAATATCTATTTATCTCCTTAATTTTATCCTATCTTTTCATTTTCATTTCAAAAATCAAACTTTCTTTAAAATCTCAAGCTCTCTACTCTCTTCAAAAATGGCTTCTTCAAGCACCCCATCCGCCATTAGGCTGTCCAAAGCCATCAAAGAATTCCTCAACAATAACTCAAAAGCTATCAAAGCTTACATAAGCTACGTAAACTATGGAAGAGTCCATATGGGAAAATTTGCAACCTTTAATGATTTTCTTTCTTATTAACTCAATATTCTTTTTAAGGAGAATCAAATTCTCAGTTTAATTGATGATTCTCAACATGATTTTGTTTGTTATCCAAATCTTGTTAAAATGTTTTAGGCAAGTTTGAATCGTGGTTTTTATGATGGTAATAAAGGGGAAGTTTGGAGTAGTGTTAAAGGAACACGAATTGTTTTGAATAGTGAGATTTTGAAAAATATTTTGGATTGTAAGTTCACAGGAATGAATCTTTCGGATTTTCAAATTAATGAATATAATCGTGAGAAATTTCATCATATTTTTGAAGGAGATGATAACTTTGAATTTATAAATCAAAATTTCTGTCCTAAAGCAAGAATTGTTAACCTTCTTTTGCAAAATACCATAACTCCAAGATCGAGAAATTTCAGCCACCTACCTTAAAAGTTTGTAAGGCTCTTTTTGCTATTTATGGGCACTATGACATTAATTGGGCGTAAGTAATTTTTGATGAACTTCGTCCTAAAAATTTTACTTTAGAAGAAAACACTTTGTATCATGTGATTTATCTTACTCGGATTTTTAACTATTTTGGTGTTGATTATAAGAGAGAGGATTTCGGTTCTCGAAAAGTGTTTAACCATGCAAATCTCTCTCTTATGAAAATCCACTTGTATTTCAACCATATGAAACACTTACCGGAAAAGATGAAAGGTTGGCTTATGAAGAAATGGAAAAAGAAAAGGAGGAGGAGAAAGAAGGGGAGGAGATGGAGATTGAAGAAGAAGGAGAGGAGGAGGAAGAGACATCATTGGAAAGTATTGAATACCCTATCACTCCAACAATCCATCCAACAAAACACTTCTCAAGATTCAAAAGATTATCGTGGAAAACCAACGGATTCTCAAAAAATCCGTTAGTAAAAAATTGGACAAAATTTCCACCAAAATGAAAAAATTCTTTGGGAAAGTGAGTCCCAAACTTGGATTATTATCATCTTCATCATCCTCTATCGAATTCTGATTTTCATTTCATGTTGTATTAGTTGTATCTTTCAATTAGTTAATGTTATGTATTGTTTATGTAATGTTAAACAAATTTATCAATGAAAATCATTTATTTCTGTTGATTAGCTATAAAATATCTCTGGAATTATTACTTTTATATTATATAAGTTTATATATATAGACTTAAGAAACAAAACATATTGCCAAAATCAACAGGGGCATATCGACACCTCCCCACCCCCCATGTCGACATGTAACGGCCAGAAAGTGGGTTTTGTTTTGAAATTGAAATCGACATAACTACCTTGTGTCTATTCATTTCAAATGACTTTCTAATCCTATAAATACCCGTTTCTTTTAGAAAAATGCATACTCTCAAACTTTCCTTATTTTCTATTGAATTTCTTCATATTTTATCAAATAATGGCCTCTCCTATTCATAATCTAAGTGAGAATTTTGAAGAACTTCTCAAATATTTCAAGAAAATACTTACATTTATCCTTCGCAATCAACAACACTTAGAATTAAGCCAAATGCACATGATAAAGGAACAAGGAAGGTACTTCGATGTAATTCGATGGATGATTTCAGCCCTCAACAAGGAAGAACTTGAAGCAAATCCAGAAGGAACTCTGAACAAGGATAATTAAGAATGGGATGCTATAAATGTTGATCCTATCTTCGATGAAGAAGGATGGGTTGAAGTTCTAAGAAATGTTTGATTTAACTTGTACGGTTTGATTACTTTGATTTGAATTGTTTGATTTGGTTTGAATTGTTTGTTTTTATTTGATTTGATTTGAACTGTTTGGATTGATTTTAATATGGTGTGTAATTGAACATGGTGTGGTGTAATAAGAACTATAATGTATATATTGATTGATGATGTTTGAAATTTTTGTATCTCTTACATTTATTTTAATTACTATTTGTCTCATTTATATTTTACTACTATATTACTATCCTATATAGTGCCACAGTATTAGTTTAAGGTTGAGTTATGTAGTTTAGGATTAGTTTTTGTTGATGACAAAGGGGGAGAATTATAAAATAAGGTTAGATAGGCTTAGATTAAGGGGAGTTAGTAGATTAAAGGGGAGTTGCTGGAATACAAGGGAGTCGGAGTAGAATCGAAGTTTGTGGAGAAGATTTTATAAAAAGGGACTGTCATCATTAAAAAGGGGGATATTGTTAGTTCGTGAGATAATGGTTTTGATGACAATAACCTTAGGACTTTTTATAAAATATAAATACTAATATTCTTGTCTATATATATATATATATATATGTAGGATATATATGTAGGTACTGAGAATGAAGACAATATAGTATAAAGTTTTAAGAACTGACAAATTCAAGATTGAAGAAATCAAGACTGAAGACTCATGAGTATCAAGAGTTTAAGATTTCAAGAGTTTAAGATATCAAGATAAGTTATAGTGTCTAGATTTATGTTAAAACTTCATAATAGCACTAAAATCTTTATTCGGATTTTAATTGTGGAATGGAATCCACCTTCTCGCTTTAATTGTAGGATAGAACCCATGACCTCTTTAGTGGGATGGAACCCACGACCTTCTCTAGTGGAATGGAATCCACAAAATTTTCAAAATGATTTATTTTAAATATTTTTCCAATTTTTTTTTAAAAGTTATCTCTCTCGGTTTAAGTATTTTAGCCTTAAACTATTTTTATTATCTTTTATATTTTGATTTCAAAAAGCATCTCTTGTTTTTAAACTATCTCCTGGTTTTAATATTATAAGCTTTAGTTTTCAAAAATATATTATATACTTATTTTTTAGTATTACTTTTATATTATAGATTACATATTTTTAAGATTACTTTTTAAATCTCTTATTTTAGATTAAACTATATTTAAAATGGTTTATAAACTTCAGAAATTGTTTTGAAAAGTTTTAGAAAGATAACCTCTTTTAAAAAAACAAAAATCAATTTCAAAATATACTAAGGCATGTAGACATACCCATCCCCCCATGTCGACATGGTAGCCGTTGAATTTAAAATTCAAATTTTCAAATGAAGTGTTTATTCGTCATAACCTTTCACAAATGGACATGACTGTTGTTCTTCTATTAATACCAGTTGATTTCAACGAATTTTAAGTTAGTTTTTCTTTATTTCTTCACTCCTTCTTCTCTACTCAAGTATTCTCTTATATTTTAACATAACTCTGCCGAAATCCTAAGTGAATCACACTCGATCATCTCTAGTTTGATTCTCTGTCACTCTCTCTCAAAGATCTCAGTGCTATTCAGAGATATAAGATCATTTGTAATCAAAGAAGTGTATCAAGTCTCTCTATCTATCAAAGTGATATTAGAAAAGGTGATTTTGACCTGTAAATCAATTGGGTGTGATTGTATCCCGTAAATCAATTAGGTGATCTTGTAGCCTAGTTAAATCAAAAGATTTTTCCCTTGACTCGAAGATGGAAGGGTGTACTCATGGTCTTGAAGTCGAGGTTATAATATCGATATTATAATTGAAAAGAAATTTGCATAAGAAATTATGGGACTAGATGTAGGGTAACTCCGAACCAGTGTAAAATTCTGGTATGTTCTTTCCTTTACTATTTTTTATTTGCTATTTTCATCTATGTATGATTCTATGATTGTCTCTGTATTGGTGAATTGCATTTGCCTGTGTTTAATTTCAAAATATTTCAAAAATTCCATAAAATCCATTAAACACTGTTCTCCCCCTCTCTTGTATTAATCTATCTTTAAGATCTGTAATCCGCATTTCCAATAATTATTTCATTTCTTACGATACTCAAAACATGAAGTATCAATTCACTATCTCTATCTTCGAAAATGAAAACTTTAATAAAAACCTTTGTCAAAGATTCAAAATTTGTTTGTTCCCAAATAGGAATAAAATAATCTCCCTTTTTAAAACTTTCTTTATCAAATTTCTTTTTTAAAAGTTAGACTTTCTAATTTATGGCATCCAAAATTCTCTTGGTTTTTCAAAAAGGTACTTATGAAAAACTTTCCTTTCCAATAGTTTACTAAAATAAGGATTTACTCCTTTTTGAAAATAGGAATTTTAACACAAATCATTCTAGACTTAATGATCTTTCCAAAATAATATGTTAAACCATTTTTATTTTAAAGAGTTTTCTAGCTATAAGAATTATCGTTTGCAAAAAAATAAATTTTTCACGATCATCATTTCAAAATAATAGCTGTTTCTTCTAAAGCATAAATATTATTTATTACTTTATTACTCAAAATATACTATTATTTAATGAAATATATTTCATCAGTTTGCTCTAAAACTCTTAAAATCTCTTGCAACACTTTTCTTTATCAAATCCAATAGTATTATTATTCAAATAACTTTTGTATTCAAATTAGAAAAAACATATAAAATTCTCATTTTTACATAAATGCTTCTCCTTATACAAAAACATCTAACTTATATATCAATAATAATTTAATTCTGATCAATGGTCAAAGATTCGTTTTATAACCGTATACGATAGAAAACTAGTTGGAGTAGAGAAAGATAGCTTCTATCTTACTCTATTACTAATTTCAATACCTCATCTACCAGAATTCACAATTTTATTATTACCAAAATTCCAACAATCATTCTCTTCATCACCTTATATGGGGAATGCTCTCCTTCCTATACTATCGGGCATTCTTTCTTTCTATTTTCTATTTCTCTATCCCAAAATAGATGTTATTTCTATATATAAACCCCTAAAAAGAGTTCTAAAGAAAGAACTTCTAGATTTATAAACAAGGAAAAATAGAAGGATCAAAGAAAAAAAATTCAAATCTTTTTGATCAAGTTAAAAAGGTTAACAAATGAAAACTTTTTAAGGCATTAACTTACAATTAAACCATCCATTATTTTGTCTTAAAGAAATTCAACGCTTTTAAAAATTGCTTACCTTTCCAAACTTTTTCAAAAGTAATGGTGGTATATTTCCAAAGATGTCTAAAACCATAATCATATTTCTAAAAAAAATTCAACTTATAAATCCTCTAAGAAGTTATAGAGGAAATAACTTTCAAATTTATTGCATAGGAAATAAACCTAAAAAATTGGAGGAATACAAAAATAAGGAAATTTAAGCTTTTCTAATTCAATCAAATTTTAAATTGAGAAGTTAATAAATGAAAACTTTTTTCAACTTCTTAGTTCGCCAAAAATACCTACCAAAAATGTTTTGCCGCTCCTTTTAAATTTACAATCTCTTTTCAAACTTTTTACGAAACAAACGATGGTAAATTTAAAAGTCATCTCAAATAACCTTTTATCAAAAAAATTAATTTAGAAGATTTTCATTTCAAAATCTTTTGAAAGGCACTTTCAAAATTTTCAAGTGGTTTTCAAAGAAACCTTTTTATCAAATTATGTCACAAAAGGTAGGATTAAAATTTGTTATTTCTTTTAAACCTTTGTAATCTACCCTTTAAAATATATTTTCCTTCTTGTGATGATAAATGTATTCCTTTTTACGTAAGTGTCCTCCTTTCCTTATTTCTATATTTTATTAATACATAACACCTTTATTTGTTACCTCCACAAATGTTAATTTATTCATATTAATTGTCCGCCTAATGGACGTTTCTTTATGGTCGTTTATTTACTGCTAACGTTTCCATCTACGAACACCCCTACTATTAAATATGTCTATAAGGTCCACAATGATAAGGAAAATTATGTCATATCAAGGAGTCAATTACTATCCAGCTTGTAGGGTGCTTCCATGAGTTAAGGTCATGCTCTCCTAGTTTTCTCCTAAAGATATGAACTCCGCTCCACGGGTAATCGGAGTAAGAGTAGAAATTGCCTCCATTTATTTTTTCAACTCATAGTCGCATCGCCCATCCTTTTCGAATATGATCGCACTACTTCTATAATTGTAATTTATAGAGTTAACCATAAATTCAAACTAAGCATACACACACATATATATAGTACAAGTTTTCAAAAAATCTTTTGAAAAACCTTTTTCAAAAATAACAAGTCACCACTCATATGTATAGTATACTTTCCCCGTTGATTGGGTAACCTAGGCTCTGATACCAAATGTAACAATCCACCCCGAAATAGGTCTAAATTTCGAACCAGAAAAGGCCCATCGAAACTTACATCCATTCTAAGGTAAGCTATTGGTAGTAAAATGAAATAACATTACAAAGCCATAAATAAACTTTTAGAACTCACAGTGGATGGAACAAAATATAATAGCAAAGTGTATAATTTATTTCAAAACCATAAAAATATCATAACACAAAATTGCATAAAAATCGTAACATAATATCTATTACATAGGTACACATAAAAGCAAGTAATAATAACAATTACTGCCACAAGCCAAGCTTCCCCATCTCTAAGCATCGTCACAGCCATCACTCCGTCCTTAGCCTATGTTGTAATGAGGAGGGAATAAGAACAATAAGTGTCTGGTGAATAAAAACCTCGAGTCTTACCTTTTTAGTACTTGGGAAATATACTTCAAAATAAGAATATGTCTACGCATATAAAATCATTTAATACTTCTTTGTAAGGAAAAGAGGCAGGTCCAACCGCATAACACCTTCCATTCTGGAAGCAGATTTGATATCCCAATCACAGCTAATAATGTAAGAGATGGTATCCAGGCCACTACTTCCCAGTGGAAAATAGGTAGACCTTGTCATTTAAGGCCTATTTCTAGAAACGTGCTCCTCAATGATACTATCTAGCTGACATCATATAGAATCACATAGGCCACTTAATAATTTCAAGTGAAAAATAGGCAGACCCCGTCATTTAAGGCCTAATTCCAAAAGTAGACATCTGTAGAGATACCACCTAACATAACCCCTTGGCTATTTAATACTTCTTCTTGGGAAAAGGAAGGTCCAAACACTTAATACCTCAAACCTCAAAGTAGGCCATTCATCTTATGGAACATATCTATAATTACTTTCATATTAGTCTGTTATTCATAGGAACCGGTAGCTAGATTAGCTGAACATATTTCTCATATAGAATTTGGAACTAACATCGCATCATTACAAATATTTATCATAAGTATCTTACATCAATAAAATTGTACACAGCTGCTGACAGCCTCAAAGTGAAGTCAGACTTCTGTCATGTAACTCTATTAACCTCGCATCCCTATGACTTAGCCATAAATTAATTGCTTTATATATATACATATACATACATACATACATATATGTATGTATGTATGTATGTATATGTATATATATATACACACATATATATACATACTTATCCCACCATTTCATAAATAAGGCCTTATAAAAAATCTTCTTTATCATGCTTTAAAATAATAATTAGGCTGTATAAGAGTTTCCTCTTATTTTCACTTCAAAAACTATTACACTCCTAATGGGAGAAAATAAATGTAAATAAATACCTAATTAACTACGCTATATACGCAATAGTTATTTAATTACGTAAATAGAAATAAATAAATACTCGGGTTTAATAAGTTCTAAATGCACTGATTCTACGCTCTAAACTAGCGTTAAATGTCGATTCCCTAATCAATTATTATTACAAGTCCTTTTCTTCAATTTTCCAAGATTTCATGGAATTCAAGTGTCCAAAACAGGGAATAAATATTCATAATCAAAACTGCAATAACAGACTTGTAAATAAATAGAAACTTAATTTATTAAACCAATTCAACGGAATATCTTGAACAATAGGAATTGCAATCTAAACCCCATATTCTATTCAACTCCTCTTTTTATGAAGAAATAGATATGAATAAGTGCTGTAAATATGAATGGAATTCATAAATCTTAACTCCTTATTTTATTGCAATTTGACCCAAAGAAGAAGGATAAGTGGAATAGACTATGAAATTATCAAAAATTGCTTAAACGAAACAAAGTTCCATCAAATCAATGTAAATAATTGAAAATCACAACATAGAATTGACATTTCAAAATAAAAAAGAATTTTGGGGGATTCTATCTATCATATTTTCGAAATCCCAAAATCCCTAAGGTATATTTAAATCCAAAAAAAATACACTAAACAACTGCTGAAAAGAAATACTAAGATTTCCATTCACTGATTAGCCTTATCCTTACTCAAATGGATTTGTAGTCTTCCTATCTCTTCCAGAATCTCTCTTTTGATATATACTCTTTTGATATATACATATACACAATAGAGAAGAGGTATATATATTCATTAGATTCATAATAATTAGAGAAGAATATGATAAAAATAGTTTGGAGGAAGAAGAAACAAATAGGAAATAGGTTGAATCTTTAGTCGAATTCTCTAGGGAGTTTCTGAATCTTATTAGAGAGATATAAATGGCAAAATTTTGTCGTATTCCCTAAAATAATATGAATAAAAGTGGAGAGTATAAGATTCTATTTATAGTAGTTGAAATGCACCAGAACCGTAGGATGAAAGTAGGTAGGAAATGGCTAAATCTGGAGTGCATAACCGAATAGAACATAACTTAAAACCCTAGTCATCACTAGTAATTGTCGTTGCCAAGCCGTCGATTGACCTTGGGCGACCGATCGACTGGTTGACCTATTCAGGTCAACTGCTCTTTTATTCAAGGGCTTTTTTGTTTCTGTATTATTTTATTCCCTTATTAACTTTTTAACTTAAGCCTTCATTAATCATTTACTTAGCCCCCAAGCCAATTTTTGAAATTTATACCCTAAATTTTATTTCGTATTTGAATTTGAATTCGAACTTCAAAGGCTCATAATTTCTTTGTTTGTGCTCCGTTTTCAGTATATTATATATGAAAACATATCATAATTTCGCCATGAATGGTGTAACGATCCCGTTTTTAAGCCAAATTTAATTTAATAATTAATATAATTTTTAGAATTAATTTGGATTTTTCCAAAACAAATAAGAGATGTGTTGTTTATATATACATATATAGATTGTAGATTTGAAATTCTAAAATAAATATCTTAAAAATAGATTGGATTTAAAAACTCTATATTTTAAGATTAATAAAAAATTTGTTTTCTAATTATAATATATATATGTATATATATTGTGACTTGAAAGTTATATTTTGAATTAAATATAATAATTTTCAAAATTTATTTTAAGTTAAATTCTATATTTTTAAAAACTTATATATGTAATATATATGTGTGTGTGTGTGTGTGTGTGTTCGTTTGCTAATGTATAATTAGTTTTAAAATTATTTTCTTTAAGATTATATAAATATAAATAATAGAAAATGTATTTATAAAAATATAAAAACATATAAATATATATAACTAAATAATAATTATAATATAAAATTATTTAATAACATGCAAATTACATATGTAAGTATTATAACAAGAAGATTAACAAGTGTAAGATAATTTAGCATGCTTTAAACATTTGTAAGATTAATATCATGCAAATAAACAAGTGTCGTACCTTTTTAATTATCTTTTATTTTTAAATAAAAGGAAAATCAAAGTTATATATACATTTACACTCCTTCTTTTTCTCACTTCTTTGTTAAAATCTAAAGCAAAACCAGAAAAAAATCAAAAGCAAAAAACAATTTCAAACCTAAAACAAACAAATCTCAACCTGAAGCAATCAGTAATCAAAGTAAAAAGAAATCAACTTCAAATTCAAACTGTTTCAACCTGAACCTTAAAAACAGATCATTCTTAAAACATCAAGCAAGATCTTGATACAAACAGATCAGTTCAAAAATCAAATTTCATTTCTTGTTTTCAAATCTATTTCCAGGCTTTGTTCTTTGTTCTTCAACCAGGTGAGTAAACTTAATTTTAAAAAGCTAAATCTCCTTGATATACTGGATGTATGTGATGATTTATGGTAGTAGTGTTGTAAATATTGTTTGCATGGATGAATTGTATGATTGCTTGAATAAACAGATTTTAAAATATACTGTATGTATATATACATATCTCTGTTGTGTATAACAGGCTTAAACACACTTAAAATTTCATATCGCTCTATACAAACAATTTTATGTGATCATACTTAAAAGAGATTTGTTTGTATTATCCAGATGCTATTTTTAAAAATATTATTAAGTATATTTAACCAGTGGAATTACTGGAAATTTGAAATTTACAGTAAAAATGTATAAAGTCGTGAAATTCGATCATCTAAAATTCACGATTTGATTATATAATTGTAATCATACTAGAAAATGGTAAATTTTAATAATACTATCATCATTTTAAAGTTTGGGATAAAGGAGAAATTTCGAGTTGAACGAAAATCGAACTCAGCTCGATTTCTCGGCGATCGGTGACGGTTGAGTGTCGTGCTCGTTGTTTAAGGTAGTTGGGTATTTGGTGCTCAAGAGAAAAATGGCGGGAGAATTTTTAAGTCGCTGTGGTGGCCGGACGACAGTGATGCAGGGTTTTAACCCAGGTTTTGGTCAATGTCAGATTTAGGGCTCGTGCATCGTCGTCGGTGAACCGAAGGTGATCGGTGGTTTGTGAATCAGAGTGTGGGACAATGACGTAGCTTCGGGCGTGATGGCGAGGTTTTTGGTGATCGGGATTGGCGGCATGAGGCGTTTTTGGTTGATCGAGTTGGGTTCCTGTATGCATTGACTTGTTCGATTTCGATCTAGGTTGTCGTTGAGGGTTCTGGGTGGTTGCTTGGGGTGAGATGGTCGTTGATGATATGTTGAAGGTCGTGGCGTCGATCGGAGTGGTTCCGACCATCTGTGCACGTGTATATGCATCTGTGTGTATTGGGTTGCTATAGTTTTAGGAAGAAGATGATTGCCTCGGGTAGGAGCTCGGGAAAAAGAAGTGGCTCGGGTCTGCTATCGGGTTGATACGCGATTGATTTTGGCTAGGTAAAAAAAATACAGGTTTTAAAAAGGAAGAAAAGCATGGGGATTTCTCGGGGATTGGCTCGAGAATTTGGTAATATGGCTCGGGTATTTTTACTATGGGATCGGGTTTGCTTTGGAATTTTAAAAGTTTAAAAAAACAAAAGAAAATTGTTGCCAGTTTTCAAAACAAATAGAAATGAATAAAGTTTCAAAGCCATTATCAAACAGGTTTTTCAACATATAGGTATTGAACAAGTTTTTCAAGCAAGTTTCAAAGATTTAAATTTTAAAACATAATGTTTTTAATTTTTTTTGGTTTAAATAATTATATATTAGGTTAATTATCTTATTACCTCTCTAATTGTTTTCAAAAATAAAATGTTGAATATACGAAGTGATTAAGGTAAATATATTAAACTTTAATAATCAATGTTTTTGTATAAAATAATTTCAAGCATCTAATTTAACAAGATTTGAATGTTGTAATTAAGTAATTAATTAAGATAAAAGGGTTTATCTTTAATTATTTAGGGTCTTGATTAAATTAAAGGATCATTAGATAATTAAGGGTTAATTAATTTATGTAATTAATTGAGGGTTAATTAATTAAATTAAGGTTAATTAATTAATGTAATTAATTAAGGGATAATTAATTATGTAAGTAATTAAGGAATAATTACTAAATGAAATTAATTAAAGGATAATTAATTAATTAAAGGTTAATTTATGTGAGTGATTTAAGGATAATTACTTAAAGCATAATTACTTAATGTAATTAATTAATGATTAATTAATTCAAGTAATTAAGGGATAATTAATTACTTAAAAGATAATTACTTAATGTAAGTAATTAGAGGATAATTAAATAATTAATTGATTAATTAAAGGTTAATTAATTAATGATTAAAGGATAATTGATTAATGATTAAAGGATAATTAGTTAATGTAATTAATTAAGGGTTAATTAATTATTGTAATTAACTTAAGGTTAATTAATTTATGTGATTAATGTAAGTAATTGAGGATAATTACTTAAGATGGGTAATTAAGGATGATTAATTAATTTTCATTAATTAATTAAAAATAATAATAGTGGTTTTAAATTAATTAATGTTAATTAAGCAGGGTTAGGTGATTAATTCGTAAGTAATTAATTTTTTTTGAGTTAACTAAATTAATTATAATCAGGTGATTAATTAATCTTGCTTATGGATGATTGGATTATACTGAATGCCTTGAATTGTTTGACATCTCTGATATGTGATGTTCTGTGATACGAATTGCTATAGATTGAGTTGTGATAATTGTAAGTTATTTATCTGTGCTGTATTGTTGTGTGAATGTGAACTTCTAAATTGAATGAAAATTGTTTACTTATACAAGTTGGCCTTTAAAATGACATTTGAATTTCGATGCGAGTGGAGGTCGAATTCCAAATGGTTATTCGAAAAACACATCGAATCTTAAAGGTAGATCTTTTTTTTAAATGATTAAAAATGGAAATTTGTTGTGACTATATCCACGTGTTTTTAAATTAAGCGCTCATTATTCGGTTAAGCCAGGGAGGACATTATGTCATAAAACCCATTCCGAATAATGATACGACGTAATGGGATAGCATTTGAAGACGGTGGTTGAAGACCGGGTATTTTTGAAAACGAAAGGATTACCTGTCGAATGTCTCTGCACCGAGTGGCTCCTATATAGAGATTTAGATTACCCTATGTGATGGGGAGTCCGGACGTGATTAGGGAATATCCGGATTTGCATGGACTTTTTACTTAATTGGATGAAGTTCCTTCGGTTCCATTTAGACCCAGTTGGACTTGTATGGAAGTATGTCTGACGTTACACTTTGAGATATAAAGCTGGTCTCTATCAAATACATTTCTGTTTGGTGGCGGAGAATTTATTCTCTTAGCTTAACACCCTTCTCTGAGACGTACGAGCTCAGAGGTTATGTAGTTGATGGTTACTAGTGATATACTCCCAATTTGGTAATGTGGCATGCTAAGTGCTGAGCATTTGATCGAAGCATGGCTTTTGTGAAAAGCGTGGCTTTGTGGAACGAGACTTCATCGAACTTCACACCTCGAAAATGGTTGAAACAGGAAGGATGCATCAATGTTATGGGGGTCGCAACCCTTAGGTTATGTGCATTTTCTTCTGGATAAAAAGCGGTATCATGGTATGGAGCCCAGATATTTAACTTATGTGGATTTGTTGGAATTTGTTTAGAGGCCTCAGTAAAAGTCGGTTACGACCAGGGGATGTCATACTCGTGACAGTTAGTTACCTAGTTACAGAGGTAACCCGGCCTTGTGTTGGCAGAGATCTGGTTAGCTTCTCGGGGCGTCCCTCCAGAGGCGTACCCATTCGGAAAGAAAGTTCCTTAGCCTTGACCATTTGTTAGAAATCCAATCACCCAATACGAGCCATGTACGGTTTTAGTTGTAAAACCTGCCATATAACATGGTAGCTATAGTAGGCATACTATAATGGTACGTATGTCTGGCTAAGATTAATTATATACTTTCGAAATGTTTTCCACACTATGCACTAATAATAATATCAAAAGGATTTTCGTGTATCAAGCATGTTTGACTGCTATAAGGAGAAATCTTCTCTAAGTGTGCGATTGCATAGTGTGTGTGCGCCGGGAGACCTTATGGTAGTTTCATTTTCCAAAAAAGCATTACAAATTTCTTTTTATTTCTTTTGTGATTTCTTTTTGGTACAAACAACTGTTTTATGTTTGCTCACACCAGTCTCATGAGTGACCCGGAGTTTATTGTTCCCTTTCTAAACTCTGGATGCCCATAATTTTCCACACGGGCAGTCTAGAGTCAAGTTATCAGTAGATGTAGTTTTGGAAGTCTTTGAAGTCTGTGGATTTAGGATCGCATTTGCTTCATTGCAGCATGATAGCTTTGGTTTTGAGTTTTTGGTTTGGAGTTTTTGGAGCTTTGGCAATGCAGATGCAGTTTGTTGGATTCTCTCTCTCTCTCTCTCTTGGAGACTCTTTTGAAGTTATATTTCCGTTGTTGTATCTATTTGGCCTCTGATATTGTTATCAGCTTGTTGTATCATATTGTATCCATTGTGTGTCAATAAAATTCTTTGTTATTTCCACTATGTTGTTTTCACCTAATGTGTTATAAGCTCCGATGAACCGGACTCCAACGTTTGAATCTCTAACATTCGAATACGGGTGATGTATTGGATGCCGATTTTAGAGCGTCGGAAGACGGGTCGTCATATCTGGTATCAGAGCTAAAGGTTGAGTAAGAACTTTAGCGTTGGAGTATAACTCATTAGGTGACTCATTAGAGACAGGGTCAGAAATGCCCTAGAATGAGTATATCCCTCAGATATCTTGTCTGTATGCCTAGGTAAATTTTGTGCAAGAAGAGGACGAGGTAGGGGACAGGGGAGTACCACTATAAATGGTCGAGACCCTGCAACAACAACAATGGAGGAACAACTTTTCCCATCCGACCCCAACCAAATCTGGCAGTGTTATATCTCAAGACTTGGAGAAACCATTCAAAGGCTCAGAGAGTATTGTCGAAGCATAAACATGGATTCGATCTTGTGAGAGGATTTTTAAAGATTGAAATTGGAGACCATTCCTTTGATGGCTTCCTGGCAGCTACAAGAAGAAGCTTTGGCATGGTGGAGACCATTACTTTGGCTGTATAGGAGAATGAGTTTACATAGATAGATTCAAGCAAGTATTTGAGCAGCATTATATTCTTTTCGCTAGTATTTCCAGGATGTATCAAGAAATTACCATACTTCTTACCTAATTTTCTTATTTCTCATAAAATTGTTAGAGTTCTATTCGACACCATAGCCACGCATAGTTTTATTTACCAGCAAACCGTAGGAGAGTTAAACCTTGAACCTGAATTCGTAAACAAATCTATTGGTGTGAAGAATCCAGTAGGAGGCCCTGCAAATCTTGTTTACATTGTAGAAAGGTTCCTATTTCGTATTTTCATCATCAGTGTCCTATCAGCTTTTCGTTTTTAACTTTAGTGAATTTGAAATTTTACTTGGAATGAATTGGTTAACAAAATAGGAAACTAAATTAGATTGTATTAATAAAATGATTTCGGTCAAAACCGAACTTTGAAAATTTTGTTATGATTTCTTGTAAGGATCCAAGTTCGAAAAGGGACAAGCTAATGTATGCTTTTGGGTATTTCGATCCGAGTTTGGAATCCATACCTATTGTTTTAGAATTTCCTGGCATATTTGAAGAAGTTAAGTCTTTACCTCTGCATAGGGAAATCGAATTTAGAATCAACTTAGTTTCCAATGCCCGTTCAGTTGTGCATGCAAGTCGTAGGATGGCACTAAGAGTAAAGTTAGATAAGCAAACCCAAGATTTACTGGAGAAGGGATTTATATGACCTAGTCGTTCCAATTGGGGTTCAGTTGTGGTATATGTAGCCAAGTCCGATGGATCTTTGAGATTGTGCATAGATTATCGCGATCTTAATAAGTTAACTCTTTAGATAAATTTCTTTGGTCCCGAATCGACGATCTGTTCGATCAATTGCATGGTGCTCGATTCTTTTCCAAGATAGACCTACCCCGAGGATTCCATCAGTTGAGAATTGCGAAGGATTTTATTCATTTGTTAGTTTATGGGGTCTCAATACATTCTACGAATGGTTAGTTATGCCCTTCGAACTAACCAATGCCCCTGCATATTTCGTAGATCTAGTGATCCGAGTATTTCGTGTAGTATTGAATAAATTCGTTGTTGTATTTATTGTTGATATTCTGATTTATCCCAAATATGGAATAGATATTTCAGCTTGATCTGCAAAGCCATTTCTCTATTTTTTATGTGTTCATATGTTCTTTGTTTGTCTCCCTGTCTAGCACACATTGGGGATGAAATTTTCTTAAGGGGAGTATCTGTAACGATCCCCTTTTTAAGCCAAATTTAATTTAACAATTAATATAATTTGTAGAATTAATTTGTGAGTTAATTTGGACTTTTCCAAAACAAATAAGAGATGTGTTGTTTATATATACATATATAGATTGTAAATTGAATTTTGATTTGAAATTCTAAAATAAATATCTTAAAAATAAATTGGATTTAAAAACTCTATATTTTAAATTTAATTAAAAAAATTATTTTCTAATTGTAATATATATATATATATATATACACATATATATATTATGATTTGGAAGTTATATTTTGAATTAAATATGATAATTCTCAAAATCTATTTTAAGTTAAATTCTATATTTTTTAAAAATTATATATTATATATATATGTGTGTGTGTGTGTTTATTTGTTAATGTATAACTAGTTTTAAAATTATTTTCTTTAAGATTATATAAATACAAATAATAGAAAATGTATTTATAAAAATATAAAAATCATATATATATATATAACTAAATAATAATTATAATATAAAATTATTTAATAACATAAAAATAACATATGTAAGTGTTATAACAAGAAGATTAACAAGTGTAAGATAATCTAGCATGCTTTAAACATTTGTAAGATTAATATCATGCAAATAAACAAGTGTCATACCTTTTTAATTATCTTTTTTTTAATAAAAGGAAAAACAAAGTTATATATACATCTACACTCCTTCTTTTTCTCACTTGTTTGTTAAAATCTAAAACAAACAAAAAATCAAAAGCAAACAACAATTTCAAACCTGAAACAAACAAATCTCAACCTGAAGCAATCAGTAATCAAAACAAAACGAAATCAACTTCAAATTCAAACTGTTACAACCTAAAGCTTAAAAACAGAACATTCTTAAAACATCAAGCAAGATCCTGATACAAACAGATCAGATCAAAAATCAAATTTCATTTTCTGTTTTCAAATCTATTTCCAGGCTTTGTTCTCTGTTGTTCAACCAGGCGAGTAAACTTAATTTTGAAAAGCTAAATCTCCTTGATATCCTGATGTATGTGATGATTTATGGTAGTAGTGTTGTAAATATGGTTTGCATGGATGAATTGTATGATTGCTTGAATAAACAGATATTAAAATATACTGTATATATATATATATATATATATACATATCTCTGTTGTGTATAACAGGCTTAAACACACTTAAAAATTCATATCTATCTATACAAACAATTTTATGTCATGATTCGTAAAAGAGATTTGTTTGTATTATCCAGATGCTATTTTTAAAAATATTATTAAGTACTAGAATTGGCCCGCGCTTTGCACATGGGCTGTTTATATTATTGTAAACGGAAAGCAAGGGCATTTTTGGAATTTCAAAAAGACGCCGAATAAATTAATTCAATGAATTTTCTTTATTAGTAGTAGAGATATTTAACAAGTGGAATTACTAGAAATCTGAAATTACAGAAAAAATGTATAAAGTCAGGAAATTAGATCATTTAAAATTCACGATTTGATTATATAATTGTAACCGCACTGGAAAATGGTGAATTTTAATAATACTATCATGATTTTAAAGTTTGTGATAAAGGAGAAATTTCGAATTGAACGGAAATCAAACTCAGCTCGATTTCTCAATGATCGATGACTATTGAGTGTCGTGCTCGTTGCTGAAGGTAGTCGGGCGTTTGGTGCTTAAGGGAAAAATGGCAGGAGAATTTTTAGGCCGCTGTGACGTGTGGACGACGGTGATGTAGGGTTTAAATCCAGGTTTTAGTCAATGTCAGATTTAGGGCTCGTGCATCATCGTCGATGAACCGAAGGTGATCAGTGGAGGGGGACTCGGAGCATGGGACAGTGACGCAGCTTCGGGTGTGATGGGAGGTTTCTGGTGATCGGGATTGGCGGCACGATGTGTTTTTGGTTGATCGAGTCAAGTTCCTGTATGCATTGACTTGTTCGATTTCGATCTAGGTTGTTATTGAGGGTTCTGGGTGGTTGCTTTGGGTGAGATGGTCGTTGATGATGTTTGAAGGTCGCGGCGTCGATCGGAGTGGTTTCGAACATCTGTGCACGTGTACGTGCATCTATGTGTATTGGGCTACTATAGTTTTGAGAAGAAGATGATTGCCTCGGGTAGGAGCTCGGGAAAAAGAAGGGGTGGCTCGGGTTTGCTATCGGGTAGATATGCCAGTGATTTTGGCTAGTTAAAAAATATATAAAGGTTTTAAAAAGGAAGAAAAGCATGGGGATTTCTCAGGGATTGGCTCGAGAATTTGGTAATATGGCTCGGGTATTTTTACTATGGAATCGGGTTTGCTTTGAAATTTTAAAAGTTTAAAAAAACAAAAGAAAATTGTAACCAGTTTTCAAAACAAATAGAAATGAATAAAGTTTCAAAGCCATTGTCGAACAGGTTTTTCAAAATATAGGTATTGAACAAGTTTTTCAAGCAAGTTTCAAAGATTTAAATTTTAAAACATAATTTTTTTAAATTTGTTTTGGTTTAAATAATTATGTATTAAGTCAATTATCTTATTAACTCTCTAATTGTCTTTAAAAATAAAATGTTGTAAATAGGAAGTGATAAGGTAAATATATTAAACTTTAATTAATCAATATTTTTGTATAAAATAATTTCAAGCATCTAATTTAATAAGATTTAAATGTTGTAATTAAGTAATTAATTAAGACAAAAGGGTTTATCTTTAATTAATTAGGGTCTTGATTAAATTAAAGGATCATTAGATAATTAGGGGTTAATTAATTAATTAATTTAAGGTTAATTAATTAATGTAATTAATTGAGGGATAATTAATTATGTAAGTAATTAAGAAACAATTACTAAATGAAATTAATTAAATGATAATTAATTAATTAAAGGTTAGTTTATGTGAGTAATTTAAGGATAATAACTTAAAGGATAATTACTTAATGTAATTAACTAATGATTAATTAATGCAAGTAATTAAGGGATAATTAATTACTTAAAATATAATTACTTAATGTAAGTAATTAGAGGATAATTAAATAATTAAAGGTTAATTATTTAATAATTAAAGGTTAATTAATTGATTAATTAAAGGTTAATTAATTGATTAATTAAAGTTAATTAATTATTTAAAGGATAATTGATTAATGATTAAAGGATAATTACTCAATGTAGTTAATTAAGGGTTAATTACTTAATGTAATTAACTTAAGATTAATTAATTTATGTGATTAATGTAAGTAATTGAGGATAATTACTTAAGATGGGTAAATAAGGATGATTAATTAATCTTCATTAATTAATTGAAATAATAATGGTTTGAAATTAATTAATGTCAATTGAGCTGGGTTAGGTGATTAAATCATAAGTAATTGACTTATTTTGAGTTAATTAAATTAATTATAATCAGGTGATTAATTAATCTTGCTTATGGATGATTGGATTACATTAAATGCCTTGAATTATTTGACATCTCTGATATGTGATGTTCTGTGATATGAATTGCTATAGATTGAGCTGTGATAATTGTAAGTTATTTATCTGTGCTATATTGCTGTGTGAATGTGAACTTCTGAATTGAATGAATTTTTTTACTTAAACAAGTTGTCCTTTAAAACAGCATTTGAATTTCGATGCGACCGGGGGTCGAATTCCAAATGGTTATCTGAGAACCACGTTGAATCTTAAAAGTAGATCTTTTGTTTAAAAGATTAAAAATGGAAATTTGTTGTAACTATATCCACGTGTTTTTAAAATAAGCATTCATTATCCGGTTAAGCCGGGAGAGGATATTATGTCATAAAACTAATTTTGAATAATGATACGACTAATGGGATAGCATTTGAAGACGGTGGTTGAAGACCGGGTATTTTCAAAAACGAAAGGATTACCTGTCGAATGTCTCTGCACCGAGTGGCTCCGGTATAGAGATTTACATTACCCTATGTGATGGGGAGTCCGGACGTGATTAGGGAATATTCGGATTTGTAAGGACTTTTTCCTTAATTAGACGAAGTGCATTCGGTTCCATTCGGAACTAGGATGGACTTGTATGGATGTATTTCTGACGTTACACATTGAGATATATAGCTGGTCTCTATTAAATACATTCCTGTTTGGTGGTGGAGAATTTATTCTCTTAGCTTAACACCCTTCTCTGAGACGTACGAGCTCATAGGTTATGTAGTTGATGGTTACTAGTGATATACTCCCAATTTGGCAATGTGGCACGCTAAGTGTTGAGCATTGGTTGATCGAAGCATGGCTTTTGTGAAAAGCGTAACTTTGTGGGACGAGACTTCATCGAACCTCACACCCCGAAAATGGTCGAAACATGAAGGATGCAGCAAGGTTGCGGGGGTCGCGCCCCTTAGGTTATGTGCATTTCCATTTGGATAAAAAGTGGTATCATGGTATGGAGCCCAGATATTTAACTTATGTGGATTTGTTGGAATTTATTAAGAGGGCTCGGTAAAGGTCGGTTACGACCAGGGGATGACATACTCGTGACAGTTAGTTACCTAGTTACAGACGTAACCCTGCCTTATATTGGCAGAGATCCGGTTAGGTTCTCGGGGCGTCCCTCCAGAGGCGCACCCATTCGGAAAGGAAGTTCATTAGCCTTTACCATTTGTTGGAAATCCAATCACCCAATATGAGCCATGTACGGTTTTAGTTGTAGAACCTGTCATTTAACATGGTAGTTATAGCAGGCATACTATAATGGTACGTATGCTGACTAAGATTAATATTATACTTTCGAAATGTTTTCCACATTATGCACTAATAATAATATCAAAAGAATTTTCGCGTATCAAGCATGTTTGAGTGCTATATGGAGAAACCTCCCTCAAGTGTGTGATTGCATTGTGTGTGTGCCGGAAGACCTTATGGTAGTTTTATTTTCCAAAAAATCATAACGGGTTTCTTTTTATTTCTTTTGTGATTTCTTTTTGGTACAAACAGCTGTTTTATGTTTGCTCATACCAGTCCCATGACTGACCCGAAGTTTATTGTTCCCTTTCTAAACTCTGAGTGCTCATAATTTTCCACACGGGCAGCCTAGAGTCAGGTTATCAGTAGATGCTGTTTTGGCAGTCTTTGAAGTCTGTGGATTTGGGATCGCATTTGCTTCATTGCAGCATGACTGCTTTGGTTTTGAGCTTTTGGTTTGGAGTTTTTGGAGCTTTGGCAATGCAGATGCAATTTGTTAGATTCTCACTCTCTCTCTCTCTTGGAGACTCCGTTAAAGTTATATTTCCGCTGTTGTATCTATTTTGGCTCTGATATTGTTATCAACTTGTTGTATCATATTGTATCCATTGTGTATCAATAAAATTCTTCTTTGTTTCCGCTGTGTTGTTTTCACCTAATGTGTTCTAAGCTCCGACGAACCGGACTCCAACGTTTGAATCTCCGATATTTGAATACGGGTGATGTATTGGATGCCGATTTTCGAGCGTCGGAACCCGGGTCATCACAAGTGGAGGGAAGTAACTTTCGTAGTCAAATTCTAACTTTTATAAAATTTCTATATCACGCCTGTAACAACCCGCATATTTTACGATTGAATATTTAAATATTTTATTTTAAATATTCATCGTTAGTCGGATTAGTGTCCGAAAAGCTACTTTTTGCAAACAGTCGAATTAGGATACGAGACCACCCCCACTGAGTTCAAAATGACGTTTGCGATCTTTTTGAGTATAAACATTGATATGTTTGGAGTTAGTGGAAATTTTCTACTTTTTCACTTAGGGCTTTGGTTTAGTTTTAGCCTATTAGACCCAAGCCTAACCCCCTCTTCTCTTCATTCCTTCATAATTTCCTAATACATTCAAGCTTCATCAAAAATGGTGGAAGAGAGTGGAAACTAAAATCCTAAGCCCTAGGTTCTTTGCAAAACTCGAGCTCTAGCTTCAAATTCAAGAAGAAGCTATGGTAAGCCTTCTCTTCTTCTTCTCCAACTCATTCTCCTTTCAATTTCAAAAATTTCCTAAACCTAATTTAGGAAATGTTCTTCTTTTGAGCTTAGATACAAGCTCCTTGGGTTGTGTTGAAGAGTGGTTGACCTTCCTTTGGTTTCCAAGCTTCCTCTTAGTTGTTTTTGTGTAAAAAGGTGAGATTTTTATCTCACATTTTTGTCTATATTTATCTCTGTTGTTAGGTATGAATTCCTAGCAACTATTCATGATCATTTGCTTTTGGTTTGAATTGGTATGGTTGAATTACCAAATTTTGGTTTTGAAGTCCATTTTTTGTGAAAATCCTTTAATGGATGTTTGGATATGTTGTTTGGGGTGTATCGAAGAGCTTATATGGCCGGGTTGTCGCTTGACATAAATCCTTAGTCGCCATTGCTCGCTCAATCGTTCCCTAATTGATTTGGCCATTATGGCTAGGCAAACTGCTGCCTTTACCAGGGTTCAGACGTTTGGAGACCAATGTCAGACGTCTGGTTTTGCCCCCTGGAGAAAAATTACACATGGCAGAATGATAAATAAGGCAGTGACTAATTTCAGACGTCTGAACTAACGTTCCATCTGAAAAGATTTTCAAACGTCTGATTTGTGTCTTCAGACGCCTGGTTGGATTTCTGGAAAATTTCCAGAGATCAAAACCAGACGTTTGGACTTTCCCCTAGACGTCTGATTCAAATTCAGACGTCTGGTTTAGTGCTTCAGACGTCTGGTTGGGTTTTCTGGAGTATTTCGAGAAGCCAATTCCAGACGTCTGGAACAACCCTCAAACATCTGGAAATGCCCAGCTTTGCCTAATTTGACTATTGTGTTGGAATATCCAATTTTTAATCAATTATTTTTCTCCAATAAGTTGTTATCACTTTAGTTGCCTTTGATAACTTCTATTTTCGGAATTTTTGGGAATATCCATTTCAATGGATTTGGTATCGATTTCTTTGGATTTTATTCACGTCTTCGTATGTAAATTTTTAGTGATTGATTGTTTTACGATCGATTTTATGGTTTGTCACTTTAAAACATGAAGGTTTCAATACTAGTAGTAAATATCAAAACTCTTTCATCAAAACGGTTTCATCACTATTTTATTACAAAGCTCGTTTCTTAAAACTGATTTCCAATCTATTAGTATATACAAACCTTTACCTCACTCGTATGAGAAATCTAATTAAACGACTTAGTAAAACAAGTGGTATGAAACGCTTGCGTTTACTTCGACGGTTAATTCTTGGACTTGTTCGATTGAATCTCTTGTGACAAATTTTCTAGTGGAGATCTACAATTTGTTCGTAAATATTTAAGTTAAGCTAGTGGTTATGGGACATGAAGCTAAGCTAATATATTTACTAGCTTGTTGTAATTGACACTTCTTGATGATCGATGATGATCATTTTTGTGATTTAGACTAGCAATGTGCGATGTCTCTTTGTCTGCAAGGGAGACTAAACCTCGTTTCTGTGGAGTTTTGACTCAAAATTGGTGGGGTAGCGACCCATGGTCTTCGGGCCGTTTTGTGGAGCTCCGGCTCAAAACTAATGGCTAGCAACCATGGAATAGCGTTCCATTTTGTGATACACGTGTTGGTGAGTTTTCATACTCCCGTTTTGTGATAGGCCTCCTCCCTTTTCATGATTTCTGGATTTCCATTGATGATTTCTAGAATTTGTGTTTTCACCAATTTTCGTGATTTACATTGATAAGTTTTATCAATATTTGTGCATTGGTGAATTTGTGTGTCATTAACTTTTGTGATTGGCATTGATATTATTGTCAATACTTATGGTTTGGTGAATAAAAATAAAGAGTATGACATTCCTTTTGATCTTTGAAAAGATTCTTGTGATATTGATTAATCCCTAGTTGATTTTCAATTGCATACTTACGACAGTATGGCTTTAGGGTTATCATACGTTTTTGTCATATCTCTTATTCTATATCATTTTATTTGATATTTATAGTTAGACTGATCCGTTTATTATTTTCTTATTAAATAATACTCGGGTCAGACCGAGATGTTACTCCTCTTCTGGGATTATTATCTTGACTTTTGGCTAACTACTTAGATTAGTAGTTTTCGGTTGTATACATTTGAGATATAGACTCATTTATGTATACTTATTCTTTTGTGTAGCACTTGTAATTAAACTTTTGTGATATTGTGGGTCTTGTTTGACCACTATTCTGATATACACTTTCATGTGTAATATTCATATATGTTTCCGCCTTTGAGATATGAACTTCTGTGACTTATTTATGTTATACTTAATTCTATATTTGTTTCCGAAGATATTATAGCCACTGTGTAGTAGCTTTGAGTTTGCATCAGTATGTCGGATTCCTTCTTGAAGTACAAGTTATATTTTTATCTGGCACATCGGTACTCACACAAAGCAATTACACGGATGGTCGCTCCTCAACAGCCTTATTCTCCGCGCTAGTTGACGGCATTACCCCGTAGTGTCCTTGGCTAGCGTGGGTATAGAGATGGGGCGTCACAACACCCTTACCATATTTAATTTAATCTACTTTATTTATTTATGGTTTATTTTATGGGGTGTTATAGGTCAGCAACCATGTATTTTGGCAAAATATGAAAACCGCTGCTTCTTACATTTTATGCTAACCAAATCATGAAACTGAAACATATTTTCAATGAGTATGAGTCAAACGTATAAAACATTGTAATTATCAAAAATTCATCAAATAATAAACCATATACGCCTTTTCTTATTCCGAATACAAACATGCTGCATCATTAGGTTAATTGAAATTAACACATTTAGTGCATTTATGATAATAAATTAATTCATTTATTACCATAATAACCACATTTAATGCATTTATGATTAAAAAAGAAATGCAATTGACTGTTATGTGGTTGAAAATGTAAATTAGTGTCGTGTTAAAATTTATTTTAATGATAAAATAAACATAAACATTTTAAAGGAGCATACTTTATTTTTAATTTTTCAAAATTTTTGAAATAACCAAAATACCTTCTATATATATATCCAAATTACTTAATTAAACGTTGATTAAGGTAAAATAATTATAGAACCGGATTTATATTACTTGCATAAATGGTTCTAAATTACATACATATATACATATATACATATGTGTGTGTATCTATATATCTGTTTATACCATTTATAAACATTAAAGAAAATGACTATATAGATTAGATTTAAAATATTCCTCGCATTAAAATTCATAACTTATTTACAAAATATACAATAATAAACATGTGAATGCTTTAACTAACATGAGTTTTTACTGAAATTTAGAGGAACTATGATTTATTCCCCAAATTAAATGATTTCAGAATTCTAACTTATTTTAAATGACATACAAATCATTTAGATCTATCTTTCGACATTAAAATAGTTACAGAAAGCAGCCTTTTAATTTATAATATTAAAAAAATACTAAATCAAATCCAAAATCATCAATAGAAAATCCTTGATATATAGATCAAACAGATCTAAAACTAGAGTAAGAAATTACAAGACTTCTAAAAAAAATTCAATTCAAAACATGCAAACAAAAAATGCATAATTTTTTTCTCCAATGAAATCAATGATGGATGGCTCTTAAACCACTTGTTAGAATTTCAATGTGCTTTAGGATAGATTAATCATAAAAGTCTAGATCTGAATGTAAATTTGATTAGCTGAAGCCATACATGAATCCATAGTTGCTGGTTGAAAATGTAAATTTGATTTGATTTTTTATATTGACATCAGCCCTACATCTTATATTAGATCTAAATCCATAGTTACCGCTTACATGAACTAATTAAGAGAAAGAGATAGATCTAAAAGACAAGAGTTGGATCTTATCTTTCAAATTGACATAAGCCATAGATCTGAATTATTTCATTAGAATAGATCAGGAGAATAACAAGAGCTTATGTAATTTGAGAACCATAACCCCTTATTTATAATATTGACAGTTTATAAGTTGACCCTTCAATAAATTAGAATTGCTCCGTTATCTATATATATTAATACAATGACAATTAGGGATGAGCATTTATTGGTTAAAATCGAATAAACCAATCAAATCAATTAACTTTGGTCGGTTTGGTTTGCTTTTGTAAGTTAATTGGTTGGTTTGGTTTCTGTTTTTATATTTCTTTGGTTTATTGGTTGGTTTTTGTTTTCAACATTTGAAAACCGAACCAACCAATTAAACCAAATCTAAAAATTAAGTTATTTTAAAATAAAAAACACTACTTGCAACGCTATTATTTACAAAATTTTCATAACAATATTATTTTTCTTTCGATCTGTATCAATAATTTTAGAAGAGATGTTTGCTTTTCAAAATGTTTGCATCATGTGGATTCAATTAATTATTTTCATTTATATTATATCAACAACCAAAATAACCAATTCATTTTAAGATAAATCAAATAAACCAAACCAAATATTATTGGTTCGGTTGGTTTCGGTTTTAATAAATATCGGTTTAGTTTGGTTCGGTTTATGTTTGTTGAATGTTCTTTTGTTTTCAACAATTTTGATCGGTTTTAAATCGAACCAACTATTTGTTCAACTTAATGACAATTATATCCTTAAGCCTTTTAATTTTAATTCATAATTTGACTACTTTGATTCGGTTTTATACCAAAATAGCATAATACATTTTATTTTATTTTACATATGTAGTTCACATGTTGGAATTTTCCAACATATATCTCACTAAGATATGGTTTAGAATTATCCAACAAACCATTATAAACATTGGTCTTAAAGAAATGGATTATGAACTTAAGCCCACTTATCCGACAAACCATTATAAACGTAGGTTTTAATGAAATGGATTATAAACTTAAACCCTTTCAACGGAAAAAATTCATCATTTTTTTGAAAGTCACAAGTTCAAACGTAATTTCACCCCCCTTGCATATGTATTTAGCATTTCCCTATCACCAAGTTACTTCAGCCATCCATCTATTATCCATATAATATCCACCTCAAATACAAAAGGAAATGAATAAAGTTCCAAACACTACGCCCATAATCTTAAGTACCTAAGCAAAAGATCAAAATGAGTAGCGTTATAGTGTATGGAACTCCGCTATCGACAGCAGTGTCAAGAGTCCTTGCTTGTCTTTTTGAAAAAGATGTAGACTTTAAGTTTGTTTCAATCGACATGTCTAAAGGTCAGCACAAATCTCCTGATTTTCTCAAGCTTCAGGTCTCCTTCTCTGCTATTCTCATTTACTTAATTGTTTTCATGGCTTTTACCAATTTATAAAAGAACTTTACATATTTTATCCTTATTTTGTACAGCCATTTGGTCAGGTTCCTGCTTTTCAGGATGAAAACACAACACTCTTTGGTTGGTAAACTGTTTTTGATTCTCATTTACCTTATCAATAAAGAAATAGCAATACAGTTTTAAGTTCACAGTCCTCATAAAAACTTGCTTGAACCCTTGGCAATTGTTCTTTAAAAGTAATTAAATAATTTTGAAGAGTTTGTAGCCAAATTTCAAAAATCAAAGCAGACTTTTGATGTTCTAAATAAACAGTTAATCGATACATCAGAAACTGCTGTAACTATATATAGTTATAGAGTGAAATATTGTTGAGATTATATTTCAGCAGAACATTTTTGTTTTGAACAAATATTTCAACTTGAAATGTAGCAAGGTTCTAACTGATAACGAAATCGCAGAATCTCGTGCAATATGTCGCTACATATGCGACAAATATGATGACCATGGGAACAAATCACTCTTCGGCAAAAGAGACAGTATACTTGAACGAGCATCTATAGATCAATGGTTGGAAGCAGAATCTCAAAGCTTCAACCCTCCAAGCTCGACGCTCATATTACAACTCGCACTTGCACCTCGAATGGGGTTGACACAAGACCTTTCTTTAATAGAGCAGAGTAAAGCAAAGCTTTCTAAAGTGCTTGATGTATATGAACAGAGACTAGAGGAAAGCAGGTATTTAGCAGGAGATGAATTTACAGTTGCTGACTTATCACATTTGCCGAATTCAGAGTACTTGGTAAATGCTACAAATAAAGGGGGGTTGATTACTGAAAGAAAGAATGTAGGGAGATGGTGGAAGGACATTTCATCAAGGGAATGTTGGAAGAAAGTGGTGGAGATGATGGAGGCTGCTAAAGCCCCGCCTTCTTAGCTTTTTTCTTATTCCCTAGAGTCGCTGTGTGTGTGTGTATGAGAGGCATTCTTAGTTGTTTTCCTTACTGCCTAGAATCGGTATACATCTGTTTTTTTGGGATGAGAGAACATCATTCATAAGCTTATTTCTTGTATTATGTATATTGGAGACGCTCTAATCTGGTGATTTTAAAGCATAATTTACTTCAATACACAACTGGAAAGCGCATATTGAAAAACTCGAGCACATTTCTTGAAATGTCATTCTAAAAAGAAGAGAAAAATATATACACAAAAATGGAACCTAATGATGCTGTAAATTTCGAGGTGAAATCTGATTGAAGTCATTCAAGGCTCATCCTTGACTGAATTCTGACACGTAGCCGCGCCATGGCTTGCATGCATTGGAAAGCAATCTGAAACTGTCTTCTCGTATGTACGCCTCGCACCATTCCTTGCACCTTCACCAAACTTCTCAAAGCTTTGAATGCTCTTCTACCCTGCTCTTTTAACTAAAGCAATGAATTTGGATTCAAAAATATGTAGTATTGGTATCATCGAGATATAAGTAGAATACCAGATGGCCTCTAAAACATGCTTGAATTTTCATAGCCGCAAGATGTTCATTGATCTTCGGATTACTGGTACCGATTTCTTCATGTAAATCTGCTTCTTCTGTCATAGCATCTGCTGCTGGATTTTCAAACTTAACAATTGTGCTGTCTGTTACATTGATGGATCTGAATGAGGATCTTGATAAGGAGCGACAAATCACTCGAAGCCATCGCCTTGATTCAGTCATAGTTGTTTTGTTGACTTTGGACTGCATTTTTTCTTTTCGTTTTTCTGGAATTTATAGATGTAAGCATTGAACTGATAATGAGGTGCATGTTGCTCTTTGAGGTTGGGTAAAAAAGAAAGACGTGCTAGGCATGTCTCATGATGTTGAGATAAGTTTTGGTAATGTTGCTTTTTTATTTTTAAGTATAAAATATGTATAAAGAAGTCAGTAGAGTTGACTCATTGGTTGGTAATTTAAATCATAAAATTAAATGTTATGGTTTCGATATTTTCAAAAGTTCTGAAATCTAACATTTGTTGGTATTAACGAACCCTGTAAAAAAAGATGCATTTGTAGCGAAGACACATAAGACATATATAACCAGGCATGTTGTTATTTTAAAGCTATTAAAATAAAACTTGGACTAAATTAATGTACTATGGAACAAAGATGATATGTATGATGCATTAACGAAATGATTCTTTGACTTCTAAGTATTCCACTTGCAAAGGAATTTCCAACTTATCATTGTTCAGTGAAGCTCATAACCAGTGGGTAGAAGCTTCAAATGAAATCTCACTTGTTGTGGAATGATTGGAAGTAATGAACCATTGGATATTTTTCTGATAAAACACTGAAAAATAAGATGTATTTGAGTTTTTCTGGGATTCGAATAGAACACATACAGTTCGCTCTATGTTCAACTTCTTGAATTTTTACAGGATTCAACCTGAATGTTCTAATTCTGTGTACACTCTGTTTACTAATTCTTAAATCCTTATCACACAGTTCAGTCCAATTAAATTTACTTGAATGCTCCTACAATTCATAAGATAACTTTATGTTCTAATTCTTGAATTTTTCTCGGTTGTCCTACTTTTAAACAGAGACATGAAACAAAAGAAATGAATGTTTAAAAATACAGCTATAACCATCATAACTTTATAACAGAACTTTTTTCCTTTTTGGACCTTGATTAATGGATGAAACTGGGATTGAAGTCATGACATTAACCGCTGGTTTTAAAGCCACTTCGATTTCCGAACGCCATAGCAAGCGTAATCTTAGCGAACCTTCTCGGCAATCACAGATTCTTGATTAATCTCTTGAGGTTGCTCCAGTTTAGCAAACCCATTAAGACTTTCTTGTGGTTGTTCTACTGGAGCTTTTGACACTTCAATTTTCTCGTGAAATAAAAAATCAGAATAATTACGGTGGTTCAAGGAATGAAGCCATAAGGCCACAGCTCCTTCTTTGTGCTCCATAGATGCAATATGAGAGAAAATATATTTCATTTTGAATTCCTCTGCTTGTTCAGCGTATGCTTCCATGGAAACCGTCTCATGCGTGTCTTTCCACTTGTCATTGTATGAGGTAAAGAAACACTCGTCCAAATATAATCCAACTTCGGGTGCAGTTGGCACGTTGATATTTATGTCCCTGGATAATATATAAACAGAAAAACTAAGAGTCAATTGATGTTGTGCAGAATAGAGAAGATAGAAACGCTACAACCATGAATTATATCACAGAATCATGCATCATTTATCTAAACTTAACCAAAAGCTATTAGCCAGGCTGACACCTTAGATTATACATTGACTTCAAAACTAAAAATAAGTTAACAAAATACAGGATGTGTCCTGTAACAGTTTAGCAAACTATAACATGAATTTATCATGATACACAAGCACAAACTACCAAAATGTATCAGTTTTTGACTTTTAGGTGCACCAATCAAGTTTAAAAAAACGTTACTGATAGCCCATAAAGTTCACAAAACATAAAATCACAGCCAATTCTATTAAGTACTCGAAAGTCAAAGAAATAGAACCAAAAATTCTTACCGTCTTAATGCAATATCCATCAGTGACTCCGGACAGCAATTCCTCATCATAGCAACAGCAAAACCAATCATTTTCCTAATCTGATGCAACATAAAACTCTGCCCAACAACCTCACATCGCACAAACTCAATCCCATCTATACTCACTGTAGTATCTGCATTAAATGAGATTATGTATCTCTTAGCTGCAGGATCTTCTGCTTTGGTTCTGGTGGTAAAGTTATGAAAATTGTGTGTCCCTTCATACCTCTTCAGTATAGCATTAAACCTTGCTTTCTCCTTCTCACCATACTCAAATTTGCTCATTTCATCAGCAACAACTTCAGTCTCAGTATCCATGTTATCTTTCGTGCTAGACACTTCAATCTCTTCTTTCAAAACCATATGCTCATTTTCTTCATTCTCTTCTTCTTTCAAAGCCATGTGTTCATTTTCCTCAATATTTTCTTCTTTCTTTTGTCCATTGTTTTTGCGATTACCCATTACTCCAAGAACCTTCCTTCCTCTTTCAGAACATTCGACACACTTAGCAAGCACGTTACTGGACCCAAAACTCTTCAACACGCTCTCCCTATCCATATGCTTATTTGAATCCAATGAAAACACGGGTAACAAATAAACATACCTTCTCCTGTCACAGAACTTTTTGGCACTAAATGAATTTGTAACCCTTTTAAAACCAAAAACCCTAATCCTCTCATCCAAATTTTCGTTTAACCTATCAATAAATCCTGGTGGGTCAACATAAAATCGGCCAGACACGACCTGCCCTGCTGCGCTGACTCCTTTATCTGTGCGCGCTGCTCGGGCCCACTCATAACGATTCGGGCAGCATTTATCGGCTTCAGGTACAGCCTTGGCTAGGTAGAGCGCTGATTCGAGATCCGATTCGATTGTTCGGGCGCCAGGGTTTTTCTGCATGCCTTGGTAGCCATGGCCGCAGTATGCCAGAAAGATCGCTACTTTACGGCGTTTGTAGCGAGGCGGTTTTGGAACGGTGGTCTCCGACTCGGGTAGGGTATTGGATTCTGATTGGTTTGCGGATTGGGGTGGTATTCCGGAATCGGGTAGGGTTTGGTTTTCGGATTTGGGTGGTACTTCGGATTCGGGTAGGGTATTGGACTCGGAAAGGTTTTGGGATTCGGGAGGTGCTTCGGATTCGGAGTCGCTGGACACTTTAGGTTTTTTAGAAAGAGGAGATGACATCGTAGGAGCAGGGAGTAGGGTTCCGTCGATGGAGGAAAAATGAAAGCCCTAAAGTTGGATTCTTGGAGATGGTCGAGTATCAGGTCTGTCTAGTTGGGTCCGTGAAAGAGTTGAGAAATAGATGCGGACGCAGGAAGGACTAGCTACGCGTCTTCTTGTTTAGCAAAATGAAGGAAGTGTCCGTGCGCTTAGACGTGGCTTGGGAGTTTATGTTCCCCGTTTTTAGCTGGTGCCGTAAAGTTTTTTCCTGTAAATGGTAATTTATATACAACAAATCATTGTGACAACGTATCGCATATCAATAAACGTTTGAATCACGCTACGTAAGCTTCGAACTTGTGATCTCTCGCACCAAAACCACATCACTTAACCACTGAGACAATGGTGCTTGTCGTTGTACAGTTTTATATTTAAGGTGTTTTCATAACTATTGCTTGTATATATTTTTTCACATCGGTTATTGTTGATTATAAAACCAGTGATAACTGGTGTACTTTAATTTAAATCGTGATTCTCAATTCATCAAGATTGGGTGTTTCGAGGAGTTACCATTTTTTTCAATTATAACCCCACTGATTATATTGTACAATTAATCTTTTCAAAATTGAAAATAAATACAAAGATATGTATGTAATGTTACTTTAGTGAAAAACTCTCAATGTCGGTGTATGTTAAACTCTCAACCATGAATTAATCAGTTAAAATAACACTTCAAGTAAACCAATCCAAACCGCTACGATTAATTGATAGTCAAAACTGACACTCACAAAACCGCTTGTAAGCGGTACGATAAAACTTTCAAATGGAGCCTTAGCATTACTCTTTAATTAAAAGGTCAAAGGTAATTCTTTGTTTTTACCATTTGGCCTATAATTTTATAAATTTGGACCGAAAGACATGGATTCCGATTTGCCACTCTACTAAAAATTTCAAACGGTTTCTTCAAACTAACTGTATCGAAAAAATCGTATAGTTCAGAAATCAACATACGATTTAGGACTTACTAATCAAAGTAGAAAACTACAAATTGAATCAAAACTCAATCAAATTCACCATCATCTTCGTCGTCGGTGGTGAAATCGAAATTAGTTTCATAAAAACTATCATAGCAAGTATAATGTTTATTGTACTCCTAATTTACAACGATTCAAATATAGTTTGTAATCCTCTAGATTCACAATAAATTGGAATGATTATTCAATAAATCAACTAAATGATAGTTGAGAATAACATTGGTGTAACAACCTGTCATTCACGGCGTCTTGATCCACGTCTAAAAGTGTCACTCACATTGCACAGTTCATTGATGGTGGGTCATTTTGAGGTAATATATAAAACAAATCATGGAGCAATCTATGATATGCTACACTTTCTAAAATTCACAACAGAAGAAGTAAAATATAATAATCAATAATGCAATGCTAGACAAATAAAAATAATGTAGTATCAAATAAACTCTAACATCTCATTATACTGGTATTGGAAACAGTCTAATATTTGGAAATAGCCGAAATAAAATAGTAGATGGCTAATAGATAACACATGTACAGTGGCATATCAGACCCTCTTTGTTAGACAACAACAAGGTAATATGTTGTTGTGAAGCGCTTACAACAACATATTCCCAAACTGATTTATGAAGAAGAATAAGAATACGGTCTTTGCTGCTAGTCTCGTTGTTATGAATTATATCCCATGCAGGAAACTTCATTCGCATATTTTCAATGTTCTGTGTAGATAATTTAGTCTCAACCAAGCTTAGGAGACTAAGCTTGTGAGCATGGAGAAGCGTGAATACATGATTGATCTTGCCGTCGGTATTCATGCCTCTTATTTTCCAAGTCATAACATTCATTTACCCTTCGCTGAGCTCCGTTTTGATCTTTTAGGAGGAGCCAATTAAGTTGTTTTGGAATTTGCTGAATTTTCACGTTTCTTCAAATATATCGGGTTCTTCGATACCATGGAGGATACATTTAAGTCGGAACTTTTTATTCACACGTCTCTTGTATGTGTGTCGCAACATCGTGAATGAGAGCTGCATTATTTTTGTAAAGGCCCGCAAATCCGTACCCCTTCGAGTCGACAATATTTCACATCAGCTCAACTTAAAATGGATGGAAATTCAAATCTTTAGGGTAAGAAGAAGAAAGAGATAAAAGAAAAATAGAAACAACAACACAAAATCTTACAATCGCAGCGGAATAAAATATAATATATATAATAACAGATTATTATACAAATGAATATGTAGCTGTTTTATACTTACAATCCTCATAGTACAACAATTAATACATCAATCTAGATAGTTATAATGACATATTCTCACACAGCGGAGATAAACAAGTACGTGATATACGTCAGAAATCCTCCAGATCATCTCCTAAACTCCATAGCCTCCTAACCTGAATCTGTAATACACGGTCTGACCTGAGCATGTTAATAAACTAACGTCCAAGTCAGTCTGAAAAACTAGCGTGACAAAACACACACAATTTGAATTATTAACTTTTCAAAATCCTTTGGAAAACAAAGGTATCTCATAAGACCTCGTCACACATAAACATGACGGGTTTTTCCCTTACGATAACCAAAACGATTTTTATCAAAATCATCTGATATTATAATAATATCTAAATACAATTACTTATTCAAATAGCTGAAATTGTTACATTAATTAAATTCCAACATACTAGGCTTTACATACAAAATAGTTAGCTCATATTGGAGAATGGATTCCAACCAACGACTGGGCCACTAGGGTACCGTCCACCACAGTACACCTCTAGAACAATGTACCGAGGACCACGTCGGGATCCCCTGTTACACAAGACCGAACTACTCTTAATAATCCGAATAAGATTACCACGCGGTTGGAATCAGCAACCACACCGCACAGACCGAATAAAAAGGGACTCTAGATAGGGGTAACCTTACCCTACTTGGGTGCAACCCACTTAGGCTTGATGCATTTCCCCTGTTTTTGTCATTCGCGATGAATGAGGTTTGAGGCTAAGCGTTACATTTTCAAGAATTTTTTTACTTAGAATGCTCATCGTCCTCCAATAACGATTTTCTGATAGCATTCGTCCATACAAAAGTTGTCTTGTGTCTGGACAAACCGAATCACCGTCTTCATCATCTTTACGGTAGTTATTTTTCATGTTCAACTCGGATCGAAGTGGTTTTCGAATAATTAAATCTGATCCCGGTCTCTTCGAAACGATTAACGAAATTGGTCAATATTGATGGTCGGTTATATAAATATCAATAACATCCAAAATCAGTCATTTGGCCATATAATAAATTTTGCCAAAATATCTTTAAAAGATATGTCAGTTCCTTCCACATTTGAAACAAATTTTTCCTCAAATACTAAAACCCGTAACAGAATACTTCCAACGTCTCAACACTTCGGAATATTTCCGAACTTCCATTTTATACTTAGGAAAATATACAAAATCTTTTCAATAATAACGCTTCAGAAAATTTTTATGTAACTAATTCCAGAAATCTCCGAGTCACAAATAAATTTTCTCTCCTCAAAATCGTATCCTTTTTATAAGCTCCTTTTTCGAATCTCGAAAGTATTTATAAAATAAAATTTTCAATTACTTTAAAACTTTATATATGTATATATATAACATGAGTATTTAAAAGATTAATATTTTTTTATTTTTTTGATATGTTCAAGTAATTATTAAAATGTTAAACACTTTTAAACATTAACTCATTTTTAAATGAACATATAAATTTTCACAGCTGGTTTTAAAAGTTAGAATTTTCTAAAATAAATACTAATTATTTGAAATTCTACTTACCTAAGTATTTCAACTCAAAACTAGACTAAAATTTCATAGTTAAATAATAAAAAATTTCCTTTCAAAACAACTTACTTCTAGAAATTAAAATATATTTTTAAAACAAATTTCAATAATCAATTCAACCTATAAATTCCTCTTGATTCCCATCACATCACTTCCATTCCGATTTCCTTAACCATTTTCACTTCTAAAAATAGTAATCCCTAATATTTTTTCTCTTCCTACTTCCATAATCTAATATAAATTCACCTTTCGAATTTATATTCTCGATATATCATCCTGATATCAACTTTCTTCATTTGTAAACATCGTTTAAAATTTATAACTCCTTTAGGTTCAACTTGCTTATGAAAACAAATTTTATTTATAAAATTTCACTTTGATAAATAATTTCCTTATAAATCCCATTTATACTTCAAATCTATTTCAGATATTTACTTTAACTCCCTTTTTATACTTCTTTAATATCACTTTATAAATTCTCTTATATAATTCATTTTTACAAGTCTCCATTTACAAATTCACAATAGTTAAGTATAACCAACTCAAATATATATATTTTTCCTAATTCAATTTCTTTAAAATAACTCCAATTTCAGTATATATATTTTTATTTCAAATTCCCGTTAATTCCATAAATTTTAAAAAGTACATTTATAGTTTTTTAATTTATCAAAATTCAAGCCAGTACTATAATAGAATCCAATAATTCCAATCACTACAATAATTTATAATAGATTATCCTACACAAATCATATATCACTATATATGAAAAATAAACCATAAATTTGAGGAATCCACTTGGATCCCTCCAACCTGTTTTCCCTGCATTCACAGATGTTAATGCAATATAAAAATAATACCAATCCCACTTCGAGGGGGATATCGCGGTATATGGGGTAATCTGCTATTATGCGGTGCGTATAGGGTCTCATCCGCTATAACGTGCGAGAATATCACTCCAAATACTAATACATATACTACTATATATATAACATTCAACAGATGATAATTTATAAAATCAACCAACAACCAATAATTTAAGTTCAACATTTTAAAACTATGCTAGCTATCAAAATGCGTGAGATTTTACTCACCTTGATTTTTTTTTTTAAATCGTAATCCATCTCAAATTTATATTTTCAGCATAGCTTCCATTCGATTTAAACCCCATAAGAAAATTACGAATTTTATTAATCATCGGGACAGTTAAATTAATTATCTTAAGATAACTTAAAATTCAAAACTGTTTCTAGACAAATTATTTTAATTTAATAGCCTTCTAAAAATTCCAAGTTGCACACAATCACGAGCAGCCCCTTCTTTTCTTTTTCTCTGTTGACCTCGCATAGATTTTTTTCCTTAATTTTCGCTCGCGATCCCAGGCTCTAGTTCGACCACGCCTTTCACCACTGACCATCGCCTCCATCACAAACTACCGCCTAGCTCAACCCTGCCTTGCATTCGCGTGCTCAAGAATGACCAGAGCATCTCGACCTCGACCACCATTCCCTCGTGCCCCATGCGATCCACATACACCCCCTCCAATAACGATTGCACCCTTCACACAACGATTGGCTATGAGCTACTCGAGATCGAATATGAGCCGACTTCAGTAGGTGAAAATCCAAAACGACGCCTCGAATCATGAGATGGCACAGCCGCGCAATCAATTGAAGGCGGAACCATGAAGCACTAGAGGTAGAAGCGGACAGATTCATCGAAGAGTGGGAGTGCATGCATGCGTCGATGTTTACACGAGAGCTATCGGTAACGACTTCGTTCGAATTTCTCTTCTTTTTTTCTTTTCTTTTTCCAACCAAATGAATTAATTTGGTCTAGTATTTAGAATGCAGGCCTCGATTTTGAAATGGGGAAAATGAATGCGATTTTGAAATTGGAAAAATGAAGACCTCGTTCCAACATTTTTAAAATTCTTTTTTTCCTTCTGATTTCGATTTTCATTTTTCTTTAGAACTGAAGGAGGGATAACGTGATTTATAGAGAAAGGATGGCATATTGGAGACGGTATAGGAAATGTATACGTTTCAATTTGGGGATGACAGCCCCGACTTGAATATATATATATATATATATATATATATATATATATATATATATGTGATTGAAAGCATCTCGTTTTGGGTAACTAGAAATCTACAACCTCTATCGAGGTGTGTCATTAGGCGTTTATAATGTTATACCTCTATTTCAAACGCAATGGAAAAGTTTCATGTCCTAATTTGATCGTATAGGGAAGATAGCTTTTTGGACCCAATTATTATATTAAATTTCGGTATTAATTCCAACACGTTTATATGCCGTACGATCAACTCCAAACACTATGAAATTTGAAATCCGAATAACACAATATCACAGATCCAATGGAACTAGTTTCGTCGAATTCCGAGACTATGCCTCAAAAGGCTATTTTTAAATGTCAATTTAAACATGCTATTTTTCAAAATTGAATAAATCACTTTCAAATTCCATTTTAAAACTTTTATTTTCTTCATTGTTATTAATATGAATTTTACAAGCCTTTCAATTATTTTTATTGAGCTTAAAACACAATATTCAATAATTTAACCAAATTCCAGTTATTAAATTCAAATATTAAATTATCCAATAAATCGTTATATTTGAAATTCGGGTAAGATATTAACTTTTAAACATTTAAAATCAGTTTAAAATCAATATTTAAAACCATTTAAATATTCCAAATCAAACGTCGGAAAATCCGGGTCGTTACATTCCTTCCCCCTTAAAAGAATTTCATCCTTGAAATTACTAAGGCAAAAGAATGCTCCAACCCCATTAATTTTTCAAACCCACCTAGGTAGAACTCGATATTCTCTTTTCTAATCCTTTAACTTTAACCAAAACAATTGGTTTTCATCTTCTAGTTCAAATCCTACATTTTCTTTTCAATTTGAAAATCAACTTTTCATTAACAAAAATTTTCTTACACCCTAAATTTTCGAATATTTTGGCAGAGTCTCCCTTGTACAAAGGACCTTTTCAATATGACAAGAGATATAAATATATATACATCGACCCACACGGTTGGAAAACAATATATATATATATATATATATATATCAATATTTGTAATTTGCAGTATCTAATCCCAAAACGTACCTTGTTTAGCGTTTTTAAGCAGGCGACTTATTTTATTTAGCAATTAGCATGACTAAAGTCTAGCCAAACGGCCTCCTAGTACATATACTTACTCAATTTAAACATGCAAGTACCAAAATATGAAGTTTATTAACATTTCACTTATTTAAATAGCTATAACACATGAATTTTATAAGCAATGCATGTTAAACAATATTTATAAGCAACTTATAAGGTTCTATTACAATTTAATTGCTTTCAACCAATTCATATATCATTTTCATTCATTCGAATGATTTACAACTTACTTTGCACGCATTCAATTAATTTATAATCCGAACAAACGCATATTCATTCAAAATTTATTCAAAAATCAAATTATTCGCTTCTATTTGATTTGTACAATTTTATTTACTCCATTTTCATCAAAAAGTAATTTATTTCCATGCAAATTTTGACGAAAAATATCCACTTAGTTTATAACTATTTTAAATTGATTCCAACTTAATTTATATTTAATTTTATTCCATTTCTAATTGATTCCGATCAATTCATTTTGCATTCCATTCATATTCAACTTCGTTACATCCAAATCTATTTTATTTACCTTAGATTCATTCCATGCTATTATATTAAATAACCATTCCACAAATTATCTAAGCTGAGCTTCCATTAAAATATTTACTTAAGTTGATTTATTTTCTTCAAATTATTTCAACTCCATAACTTAAGTCCATTTCTTTTTGCAATAAATTCTACTTCCATTTTAATTTGATTCTTATTCAATCAAATTTCATTCCGTTTTACTAACTAATTCAATTAATTCATTCACTTAATCCATTTTAATTTTAATTCCACATTCATATTCTTTTCTCGAATTCATTTAAACTTTATCGACCCATATTCAATTTATTTTACATATAAATTGGGTTTTTATCCGTAACATATGCTATTTCTATCTCAATCCAATTTTATTTTGTTCGACAACATTTCAATTATATTTAATTTACTTACAATCTATGACAAATTTTATTTATAACTCAAGTTTCATTTGCCAAAATCCATTTTTAATGCACAATCCAATTTTTATTAATCAAGTTAGGTTCCATTACCATATTTAATTAACTAGTTTATACCTAAATTGTTCACTTCCATTTACAATTTAACATCTGACTTTTATTTATTTCAAACATGACTTCATTGAATTTTTTCTTGGGCTTAAAATCATTTTTATAATTTAATTGGATTTTATTTGCCTTACCAAAATGTCAAAAAATATTATTTTTAGGTTTACTGTTTCACTTTTAACTTTTTATAAGTCCCATAACTCATTTTCATTTTTCCATCCATTCATGCTCAAGCACATTCACATTTTATTTATAGCCCAAGCATATTTTTATTCCATAAACTTAAATTTTTAAAAGCTATCAAAATTTATTTATTCCAATTCAATTTTTATTTTACTTAACTTACGTTAAGTCTAAACTTCATGCCATTTCCTTTCACTTATTTAAGTAAGAATTCAATTCCTTTCTATATCATCTATAACTCAATTGAATTTGTATTTCAGTTCAAGTTCAACTAATTTTTATTTAACTTAGCCTAAGTTAAATTTTTATTCATACCATTTAATTCAACTCACTTAAGTTAAAACCCCGTTTATTATCATCACTTCATTTATTTATTCCATTTTCTTTTGCTTAATTTATCCATTTTAACTTTACTCTAGTTAAAATTCATTTCCAAAACTCAAATTCCATATTTTCTTTTCTATTTAGGATCATTTTCATTTTTTATAAGCTTATAACTTATTTCTTGATATTCTCTAAATTATTTGAATAAGGATTATAGAATTCAAACACCCGGTATTTATTTTAAATCACTTTGAAATCAGTTATATACATATATATAATCCTTCACTTCCACAAACCATTCCATTGGGTTTTTTATAAAATTTCACTTGGTTCCATCCCAAACCAATTTTTCCTAAAAATTTTCAAAACAGACCTGCTTTTTCTCGGAACAATCCAAAACAACGACCCCCGCAGCAATCCATCACTTAGAAACTCGAAAATAAACACCGGTGATGCTGCGGTCAACATTGGAATTATTTTCCAGCGACCGAAGTGATTTCAGTGCTATTTTCACTTTCAGAAATCCATTTAAAACATTTTTCAATTCGGAAATAAAAATAATACTATTATTTATCATCAAACACCTTGGAAAACGTTTCCAAAATCTTCGGGATTAAAGTTTCCAAATTCTGGTTTGAATTCATTTTTATAATTCATCCTTATACCATTTTAAATTTTGGTTTTTAATAAACCATTTATAATTTTATAATGTTATTTTGATTATATAAAAATAACAAAACACATTACTATAATAATTTCCAGAAAATTATTCTCTTTTATATCAAAATATAATTTGGGTAAAATTATTTCATTTACCCGCTTCAAATCCATGTTGTGTCAGTTTATCGCGTTCAAGCATTTAGAAACTCCTATCGATATAGTAGCGTCCCACTATTTGATAAAATTTTATATACCACTCAACCAATAATTTAACACAATATAAAACCGTTTTATATTCACTAACAAATACGTGCTCATATCTATTCTTACGCTCAAACTCATTCTAGAGTACTACTGGCTCTATCTCCAACGAGTAATCCACACTAGAGCCAAGGTTTCAGAGCCAAGGTTTCAGAGCCAATGTTCTTGCTTAACCTTCAGCTCTGATACCAAGTGTAAAGGCCCATAAATCCTACCCCTTCGAGTCGACAATATTTCACATCAGCATAACTCAAATGGACGAAAATATGAATCTTTAGGGTAAGAAGAAGGAAGAGATATAAGAAAAATAGAAACAATCATACAAAATCTCACAATCGCAGCGGACAAAAATATAATATATATAATAACAAATTTTTATATAAAAGAATCCGTAACTGTTTTATACTTACAATCATTAGAGCACAGCAACTAATATATAAATCTGGACAGTTATAATGACCTGTCCTCACACAGCAGAGATAAATAAGTACGTGATATACGTCAAAAATCCTCCAGCTCGTCTCCTAAACTCAGTAGCCTCCTAACCTGAATCTGTAATAATCGGTCTGATCCGAGTATTATAATAAAATAACACCTGAGTCAGTCTGGAAAACCATCGTGAGAAAACACACTCAATTTGAATTATTAACTTTTCAAAATCCTTTGAAAAACAAAGGTATCTCGTAAGATCTCATCACACATAAACATGACGGGTTTTCCCCTTATGATAACCAAATGATTTTTATCAAAATCATGTGATATTATAATAATGTCTAAATACAATTACTTATTCAAATAGCTGAAATTGTTACATTAATTAAATTCCAACATATTAGGCTCTATAAATAAAACCGTCAGCTCGTATTGGAGAATAGATTCCAACGAATGACTTGACCACTAGGGTACCGTCCACCACAGTACACCTCTAGAGCAATGTATCGAGGACCACATCGGGATCCCCTGCTACACAAGATCGGACTATTCCTAACCTGGATAGTCCGAATAAGATTACCCCACGGTCGGGATCAGCAACCGCACCACACAGACCAAATAATAAAAAGGGACTTTAGGTAGGGGTAACCTTACCTTATTTGGGTGTGACCCACTTAGCCTTGCTACATCTCGCCTTTTTTCGGTTGATGAGGTTCTAGGCTAAGCGTTACCTTTTCAGGAACAATTTTACTTAGAATGCTCATTGTCCTCCAGTGACGATGTTCAGAAGTATTCGTCCAGACAAGTTGTCCTGGGTCTGGACAAACCGAATCACCATCTTCGTCATCTTTACGGTATTCATTCATGACATTCAAACCAGGTCGAAATGGTTTTCGGGTAATTAAGTCTGATCCCGATCTCTTCGGAACGAATAACGAAATTGACCAATATTGATTATCGGTTATTTAACTATCAGTAACATCTAAAAGCAGTCAACTGGCCTTATAATAAAATTTCCCAAAATATGTACTTCTAAAATATCTTCAAAAGATATATCAATTCCTTCCACATTGGAACAATTTTTTCCTCAGATACTTAAACCTGTAACAGAATACTTCCAACGTCTCAACACTTAGGAATATTTCCAAACTTCCATTTTTATACTTAGGAAAATATTACGAAACTTATTTTCCAAAATCTTTTTAATATTAACGCTTCAGAAAATTATTCTGTTGTTTATTTCTGAAATCTCCAAAGTCAAAAATAAATTTTCTCTCCTCAAAATCGTATCCTTTTTATAAGCTTCTTTTTCGAATCTCGAGAGAATTTTCAATTACTTTAAGCTCTACATATGTGTATATATATAACATGAATATTTAAAAGATTAATAATTTTTTTTTATCTTTTTAAATATGTTCAAGTAATTATTTAAAATGTTAAACACTTTTAAACATTAATAATGCATTTTTAAATAAACAAATAAATTTTCACAGCTGATTTTAAAAGTTTAAATTTTCTAAAATAAATACTAATTATTTGAAAATCTACTTACCAAAGAATTTCAACTCAAAACTTTCATAGTTTAAATAATAAAAAAATTCCTTCAAAACAACTTACTTCTTGAAATTAAAATATTTAAAAAAAAACTTCAGTAACTAATTCAACCTTCAAATTCCTCTCGATTCCCATCACATCACTTCCATTCAGATTTCCTTAACCATTTTCACTTCCAAAAATAGTAATCCTTTTTTCTCTTTCTATTTCCATAATCTAATGTAAATTCACTCCATTTCCAGTATACATATTTTTATTTCAAATTCCCGTTAATTCCATAAATTAAAAAAAATACATTTATAGTTTTTTAATTTATCAAAATTCAAGCCAGTGTTGTAATAGCATCCAGTAGTTCCAATCACTACAATAATCTATAATATATTATTCTACACAAATCATATATCACTTTATATGAAAAATAAACCATAAATTTAAGGAATCCAGGATCCTTTCAACTTGTTTTTCCTGCATCCACATAATTAATACAATATAAAAATAGTACCAATCTCACTTCGAGGGGGATATCGTGGTATATAGGGTCATCCGCTATTATGAGGGGCGTATAGGGTTTCATCCGCTATAATGTGCTGGAATATCACTCTAAATACTAATATATATACTACTATATATATAACATTCAATAGACAATAATTTATAAAATCAACTAACAAACAATAATTTAAGTTCAACATTTTAAAATTATGCTAGCTATCCAAATGAGTGAGATTTTACTCATCTTGATTTTTTCAAATCGCAATCTGCCTCAAATTTATATTTTCTGCACAGCTTCCATTCGATTAAAACCTCATAAGAAAATTATGAATTTTATTAATCATCGGGATAATTAAACTAATCATATTAAGACAACTTAAAATTCAAACTGTTTTTAAACAAATTATTTTACCTTAACAACCTTCTAAAAGTTCCAGGTCGCACACACTCACGAGCAGCCCCTTTTTTTCTCTGTTGACCTCGCACTGAATTTTTTTCCCTTAATTCTCACTCGCGATCCCATGCTCCAGTTTGACCACGCCTTCCACCACTGACCATCGCCTCCATACCAAACTACCACCGAGGTCGACCCTACCTCACGTTTGCGTGCTCAAGAATGACCAGAGCATCGCGACCTCGCCCACCATTTCCTCGTTCCCACGTGATCCACATACACCCCCTCCAAAAATGATCGCATCCTTTACTACAACGGTCGGCTACGAGCTACTCGAGTTCGAATCTAAGCTTACTTCAGTATGTGAAAATCCAAAATGACGCCTCAAATTGTGACATGGCACAACCATGCAATCAACTGAAGGCGGAACCATGAAAGCACTAAAGGTGGAAGAGGTCGGATTCGTTGAAGAGTGCGAGTGTAGGCCTACGTCGATGTTTACGTGAGAGCTATCGACAATGACTTCATTCGAATCTCTCTTCCTTTTTTTTCCAAACAAATGAATTAATTTTCTATAATATTTAGAACGTAGGCCTCAATTTTGAAATGGGAAAAATGAAAGCGATTTTGAAATGGGAAAAACAAAGACCTCGTTTTGGCAATTATAAAATTCAATTTTTTTTTTTGATTTCGATTTGATTTTTGGTTTTATTTAAAACTAAAGGAGGGATAACATGATTTATAGAGGAAGGTGAAAGACAGGGTAGGGTGGCGTGTTGGAGACGGTGTAGGAAACATATACATTTCAATTTGGGGATGACAACCCAAATTTGAATACACACACACAGCACACTATTGAAAGCATCTTGATTTGGATAACTAGAGATCTACAACCTCTATCGAAGCATGCCGCTAGGCATTTATAATTTTATATCCATATTTCGAACGCAATGGAAAAAGTTTCAAGTCCTAATTCGATCGTATGGAGAAGATAGTTTTTTTGGACCCAATTATTATATTAAATTTAAGTATTAATTTCAACGCGTTTATATCTCGTATGATCAAACGATAACTTCAAATACTACAAAATTAAAATCTGATAATGGTATAATATTACAGATCCAATGAAACCGGTTTCATCGAATTCTGAGACTGTCTCCGTAGGCTATCTTTAAATGTCAATTTAAACAGACTATTTTTAAAATTGAACAAATCACTTTCAAATTAAATTTTAAAACTTTTATTATCTTTCTTATTATTAATATAAATTTTACAAGCCTTTAAATTGTTTTTGTCGAGCTTAAAACCTAAGATTTCAACAATTTAATCAAATTCCAATTATTAAATTCAAAAATTAAATTACCCGATAAGTCGTTATATTTGAAATTCGGGTAAGATATTAAATTTTAAACATTTAAAATCAGTTTATAATCCAAATACAATATTTAAAACCATTTAAATATTCCAAATCAAACGTTGAAAAATCCGGGTCGTTACAATTTTCATAACCATCGTCTTTGCCTTTGACATCATCTACATTTATAATTTTTGTTAGTGCAGTGACTATTGCAGGCACCCTATTCGAAGTGAAGAAAGAACTTGATAAGGAGGGAAGAGAAAAGGATCTGGCCGTATCAGCAACTTTGGCATTCATATTCTGGTGATGTGCACCTCAAGTTCATTTACTATGCCCTAGCAGGTTGTGATACTATGGGAGGAGGATCCTATTCATCTTCGGCAGAGGAAGGTGCAATAAGAGAGTCTTCATTTGTCAGTGCGGAGAACCAATTGGTTTCAATAACTAGATTAGTATGAAATGAAGCGGTCTGTACATTAATATTGTCACGTTCAGATGTTGTAACAGAACTATGTATATTCTTTCCTGTATAATTGGACTGTGATTGAGTTTTCAAAATATCAAAATTTTGTTTTGGAATCCATTTATTTCTTAAAACAGTAGTAAAATTTGAGTCTGAGTGGGCAAAAACCTGGCAAGTCCAACATGTAGAAAACTTATGTTCATATTCAACTTGTATATTATCGACGTTTTCATTATATAATTCCATCGTAACATAATGAAGATAGGAGAAATTAACATCGACTTCCACAAGAACTCGAGCGTAATTAAGTCTATTCTTCATAGCCGTATTGGAGTCCATGCGAATCGGACGGTCTAAAACTCTCGCTATTCTGCTAATGCCTTCATTGTTTCAGTATTCCAATTTCAAATCTATGAAGCACGCGGAAAACGATTCCTTGGAAATATCAATAGCAGGTTTCCATTTTTTGATTATCAAAATTCTAGAATCAATAGTATCCGAACGAATAATACTAGAGCAGTCTTCTGTGTTATAAAATTCGATGAAAATGAAACATTTTTCTTGAAAAACATTTCGTAAACCCAGTTGGGCTTCCACGTCTTCTTGATGAAGCCTTTAAAATTATTGTATGATGGTCTCCTACCTATAATATTGACTACCAGAGTATGTTTCCATCTCTCTTCAGAAGCAGAAAAAACTGTCTTAGGTAAAATACCTTTTGTTATTCTGTCGTCGATAGTGGGAGCGAAGTAACTTAAATCAGTGATCTCCGCATCTCTTTCGGCAACACAATCTGTAACAGATTCTGGAAGGTGCTGGTGGGTTTGGAGTGATCGCCATAGTTGCTTTGGTAGGAAAATGGGAAGTTGAAGAAGGAAATGGTGATTAAGGAAGAAGATTGAAGTGTGTATGTGCACAAATATAGCTGTGCACAGTGCTACACTGTGAATTACTCAAAGGTGAGAAGGAAGTTAAGGAATACTGGATAAAAAAAAATTAAGAATTTCCAAAAAATCAAGATTGGACAGAAGCTAAGGTTGTTAATGGCACTAACACAATCTCAGAAAATTTGATATGCAGAATTTGTTGTTCAGACAAGAACAAATCCAAGTTTTAGTATACTGGAGTTATGACTCGAAGATGGAGTGGGAAGCGGGGAAGAAGCAGAATTTTCTTGGGAAAATTTGACAAGATCAAGGGAATAGCCAGAAACAAGAACTTGAGTAACAGAACTTAATTGAAAAAAATTCCAGAATTTGTCAATTCAAAATAAAACCGAGTCAAATTATTTCACAAGAATAATTGTTGATAAATTCACAGACTCTAGTACAAGATTTTTTTTAAACCCAAAGATCAACTAACAAGAATTGAAATTTGATCGCTTACTGATTGCAAATAAACTGAATATTCTAAAGACAAGATTGATTAACAGGAAACAAAAATAAACGTGAAAGTTAAATGCAGATTCAAGAACAAAGACATTAAGTTGCAAAGAAATAATAGCTGAAGCAAGTACAAGAAGCAAGAAACTGGAATTGTAGTGCATACAAACTGTAAAGAAGAACAGTAACTAAACTAAGGTAAAAGATAACAAAAAGATTAAACTAAGTACCAAACTAGAAAGAACAGGAAGAAGTACAAACTAGAAGATGAAGAACAGGAATCTACAACACAGTAACAACTAAAAAATGAGTATATTGCTTCAGGTTTCTTCACACCTACAACAACAAATACAACACTGTATTTATACAGTTTTCATCAACAATGGGCCAGCTTACACAAAAGTCCTACTAATAGCCCAATCAACATACAAATCAAGTTTACATCCATATACAAAGATTTTCAAATACACTACTGCTCTCAAGTGCCTCAGATCTGACAACAGTAAGTGTGCACGTGCACACATGCACACACATGCACAGCCACCAATTCCTTAATCCAATTCACATCTTCTTCTTCACACTCTCCTGCCAGCTGTCTGTTGCCACTTCTGGTGATGTCAGCTCTGATGATCTTCGATCAGTTTGGGTTTCTTATTCTATTTTTTCTATTGAACTGCTTCCTTCCTCCATTAGCATCTTAAGTAGAGCTTGGTTGTTACACCTCCCTTCTCCTTCAAGAATGGACCTTGTCCCAAGGTCCAAGGTGGAAAACTTGTGAATAGTTGGCCAATAATCTTCCCATGTAGCATCTTGTACTGGTTTATCTTTCCATTTCACCAATATGTGTACCACAGCATCATTGTTTTGGGGAATTATTCTTCTATCAATTATAGCTTCTGGTTGCTCCATAATCTCCTCAATAAAGCTAGGAGCATTATCTTGTGTTACCACATCGTTTCCAAGTCTTCTCTTCGGTTGAGAAACATGAAATACTGGATGTATCTTGGCTTCATCTGGCATCTGTAACTTGTACGCAACCCTTCCAATTTTTTCAAGTATCATATATGGACCATAATACTTTGGAGATAGCTTGTGAGTTCTCTGAATTCTTGCAGTGATTTGCTTATATGGTTGGATATTTAAGTACACCCAGTCTCCTTGATTAAATTCTCTGTCTGTTCTTCTATTGTTTGCATATCTTTTCATTATACTCTGCGCCATTTTTATACTATCCTTCAAGAATTCTATGATGATGTCTCTAGAGTAAAGTGCTTCCTCTACTTGCTCCACCTTGGCGGTGTTAGGCACATAGGATAATAAATTAGGGGGATCTACACCATACACTGCTTTGTATGGAGTTGTATTGGTAGGATTCTTCCAAGTAGTATTGTACCAATACTCTGCTACTGACAGCCATTTAACCCACTCCCGTGGCTTGTGACATATGAAGCATCTCAAATAACATTCCAGAATTTTGTTCACTACTTAGGTTTAGCCATCACTTTGTGGGTGATAGGTAGTGCTCAACTTCATTGTGCAACCCTACAATTTAAACAGCTCCTGCCAAAACTTGCTTGTAAAAATAGCATCCCTATCACTTACTATGGATTTGGGTAGACCATGCAGTTTGAAGACACCATCAAAGAACACAGCAGCTACTTCCTTGGCAGTGAATGGGTGACTCAGGGGAAAGAAGTGTGCATATTTACTCAATCTATCAACCACTACAAATATAACCGTGTATTTGTGACTTTTTGGCAAGCAAGTAATAAAGTCCATGGAGATATCAACCCAAATCCTCTCTGGAATAGGTAGAGGCTGTAGAAGACCAAGAACCAGTATATTTTCTTCTTTATTTCTCTGACACTCATCACAAGTCTTGACAAAAGTTTCCACATCTTTTTTCATTTTCTTCCAAAAGAAAACTTGTTTTATTTTTTTGAGGATAGCCTTGATGCCAGAATGTCCTCCTAGAGGAGTTGAGTGATGCTCTTTTATCAGTGGCAGTAGTAACTCCTTTATGTTATGATCTATCAACAATTTCCCTTTATGATATATCATTTCATCCACTACTTGATATTTATTGTTAGGTGGGGTCTGGTTTTGTAACTGTAACAACTATTGCTTGTACCATGTTGAAGAATGCAATGTCTTTTTAATCTCCTGAAACTGAGGGGCATGTACTATGGCTATAGCCTGCAAGTGTAAATCACTATTATGACCACGCTCCTCTTCTACTTCATCTCTCCTAGACAAAGCATCTGCTACTACATTCTATTTTCCACTACGGTACTCAACTATGTAATCAAAGCCATGCAACTTAGCTAACCACTTGTGTTGTAATCCAGTACGTAGTTTTTGTGTTAAAAGGTATTTAAGGCTATGATGATCTGTCTTGATTACAAATTGCCTTCCTAACAAATATTGGCTCCATTTTTTGGTGGATATAATAATAGCTAGCAACTCTTTTTCATAAGTGGACAAAGCTAAGTTTCTTCCATGCAAGGCTTTACTCAAATATGCAAGGGGTCTATTCTTATGAGACAATACAGCACTTATCCCATATCCACTGGTATCACACTCCAAAACAAATGGTAGGTTAAAGTTAGGCATAACTAAATACGTGCATTAATCAAACACTGTTTCAACTGCTCAAAGGATTGTTTTGATACTTCATCCCATTTGAAAGAATTTTTTCTCAACATTTCTGTCATAGGCTTGGCTATTACCCCATAGTTTTTGATGAATTTTCTGTAATATCCACTGAGCCCTAAAAATCCTCTCAGTGCTTTTATTGTTTGGGGTAAAGGCCAGTCTAATATAGCTTGAACTTTTGTGGGGTCAACAGCTAGGCCTTTTGAAGAAATCACATTCCCCAAGTACTCTAAAGTTTCCTTGGCAAAACTACATTTAGATAGTTTTACTACCAATTTATTCTCCTGTAAGACTTGAAAAGCTTTCTTAAGATGTTGCAGATGCTAGAGCCATGTCTTAATATATATATATATATTAATATATCATCAAAAAATACCAATATAAATTTCCTCAAATATGATTTGAAGATATCATTCATCAAAGACTGAAATGTAGAAGGAGCATTAACTAAACCAAAAGGCATGACGAGAATTTCATAATGCCCATGATGAGTTCTGAAGGCAGTTTTGTGTATGTCTGGTTCATGTACACGAATCAGATGATAGCCTGATTTTAAATCAAGTTTAGAAAGCCAATTAGAGCGTTGAAGTTCATCAAAGAGGTCATCAATCAAGGGAATAGGGAATTTGTCTTTGAGAGTATGAGAATTTAAACTTCGGTAATCAATACATAATCTCCAAGTGTTGTCTTTCTTTTTAACCATCACAACAGGTGATGAGTAAGAACTACTACTAGGTCTGATAAGTCCAGTTTCTAACATATCATAAATAATCTTCTCTCGTTCAGTTTTCAAGTGGTAAGAGTGTCTGTATGGTTTCATACAAATGGGTTTGGTGTTAGGTTGAAGAGGGATTTTATGATCATGGGTTCTTTGAGGTGGGAAGGGAGGTTTATCAGTGGTAATCATAGGGAATTGGTTCAGAAGTTCAACAATTTCAGTGGGAGATTGGGGTTTGGTTCATGGTTTGGTAGCATGTGAAGGCATAACAACATGGTAGTTTGGGCATGGGTACTCTCCTTATCCATAGTCTTTCTATCAATCATTTTCACATCTTCTGGCTTAATGCCTTGCCACACATATAACTTGTTATTATATTGAAACTTCACTTGCAAGTGCTCCAGATTCAAAGTGACTTCACCCAGACTCCTCATCCATTGAGCACCAAGCACCACTTGACAGCCCTCTAAAGGCAAGAGGAGTAGTTCAACTGTCATTTTACACCCCTGGCATTTCAACAAAACATCTTTACAAATCCTTGATCCAGTCAATTTCTCCCCATTAGCCACTGTCACTTCATACACTTTAGACTCATCAATTTTTAATTTTAGTTTTCTTGCAAATTCCTCATTAATAAAGATATGAGTTGACCCTGAGTCAATCAAGATTTGCACTGGTTTCTTATTGATAACTCCTTGAAATTTGATGGTGGATAATGCTGGAATGCCACACATGGCTTGTAGAGTTATAGATAGAGTTTCTTCCACTACAGATTCATCTTCTGCTTTACCACTTTCCTCTGATACATTATCATCATTTGTTTCCTCATTTTTGAGTGTCATCACTCCTTCTAACACATATACTCATGGAGTAGGACGTTTATGGCCCTTATGCTGTAACATCCCGCCTTTTCGTACGCTTTAAATCGACACACGTGCCAATTCAAACCGTACGGAAGGGCGGATTGTTATGGGGTAAATAAGAAAAAGTAGAGAAAGAAAAAAACCAAAATAGAATCATGCAGCGGAACGATAAAATATAATAATCAAATATACAGTTCATGAAGCTGTTTTATTTACATTTGATTTTATTCATACAATACAAATCAGAGTTGCACATACCAGTGAATGCTAATCAATGCAGCGGAATACAGTGTGTAGTGGAACAATAATAGTAATAATCATGAAATCTTCGTCTTTGTCCTCCAGAAATAAAGTCTTCAAATCTTGAAACGCTCGAACTGACCCGAGCGAATTGAAAGGACAAAACACTCGAGTCAGAACTAAAAGATCTTATGTAAGTTAAATCATAGAAATAAATATGAGTGCAGTAACTTAAGAGATGCTCGGGATTCACATCTCCTGAGGATCCGTTAAACTATTTACTATGTAGTAATATTTCACTATTATAATAGTGTCTATTAGTAAAATAAACTTACTTTTAAATAGCGTTAAGGCTTTACATTTTCCACCTTAACACGTAATAATGCCAATAGTCTATACAGTACCGTAATACCTCCTGATCGAGAGGCTACCAAAGGATACTCTATAGGTACGACACAAATAGAAACTCGTACAAGGCGCGTTAGGGTAGGTGACACGACACAACTAGGCAATGCCAGGGTAGATATACCAATTACGCATCCGGGCTGGTGGTATCGCGTAGCAGCTACTACCGCCCACCTCGGACAACACCCCGAAAATCAAAAATCAAAAGTGGACACCGAATCAATCCAAAAGTCAAAGTATAATATCGAAGGAGTGCGTCCGATCAGAGGAATGACCTCATTGGCCCGAGAATCGCTCCTGTTTTAGCCATCTTATGCCAACTCACGGGAGTCGGGTCCATGTATTTACGTCAAAGGAAACGCCGCCGCCATCCTACTTCATTCTGGAATCTCCACCGCGTACACGGTTGCTAAAGTGGTTTTCGGAGTTGGCAGAGAGTATGACAACTTCCGATCCCGGTCTCTTCATCAACCCATTCGTTATTATAACACCGCGATCTTTTCAAAATAGTTTATACTTTAAAACCAGAATATAATATCCATTTCAAAACCACATAAATATGATATCATTTTCATTTTAAAACCCAAATCAATATGATATCATTTTTATTTCAAATATATCCTTTTTCAAAAATCATAGCACTTCAAATCTATATACCTTGAAAACCCATAGCTTTGAAACATAACTTCAATCACTTAATTCGTTTAAGTATTAAATTACTTTATATGATAAAATAGTTTCCTTAATTCCATAAATAAATTCCAAATTCAAATTTGAACCTCTAAATAAACCATTTCAAATTTCCATATATTTCGAAGCTTTAAATATTCCACCATTTCAAAATTAATTCTTTGATAATTCCATAAACGTTTACTTAATAAATCCCATATAATTTAAGTAAAACTTTTAATTTCAAACAACTGGATATTCTTTCAATTTACTTAACTTGATAAATTCATTTATCTAAACTTTATATTCATTTAAATTACTTTAAACCAAATCAAGTTATAAGAATCATATCCATTTAAAATCTCCATTTTTATTTAAATTCCAGATTTAAATTTATTCAAGTACAATTCTTAAATAATTCAATTTAAACCAATTTTCTATTTATCTCCCAACTTAAATTTCATTTAAGTCAATTAAAAACTCTCTATATATAATATCTCAAATAGGTACTAAACCATAGAATACGAAATAATCAGACTCCATTATTAAACTCATTTTTATTAATCAATTATATACATATCTTAAATTCAAGGATTTAACTATATATATAAAATAATATTTATATGACATCAAAATTTAATATTTATTAAACCGTATATTCCTTTTCAAACCATAGAAAATCATTTCAAAATATTATATATATATATACCGCGGTTCCTGTATATAATTTTCTATCCTATGGTCAAGTGATACAGATATTTATCTTTTCAATCGGTAATTTAAAATAAAATTACGGTTATATATCATTTCAAACCGCAATCCCGAATGAAATAAAAATGCATAATAACTTGCAGTTTATAACAATATAAAATATAGCATCCATTCATCCAATATCAACCATCAACCATTTACCACAATCATCGTCAAATTCAAACAATATCATCAATATGGAACGGATAATAAACAACAGGTATTAAATAGCAGTTTATATTCAATAATAAATCAAATAACTGTTTAACTGGCAGTTTATATGTAATGAATAATTAATTAACAATTAACTGGCAGTTTAAATGTAATGAATGAATTTAATAGCAATTTAATTTAAATAAATGAAATTAACTGAGATAACGATAAAAAATATGCCAAACAACCATAAATAAATTTTAATCACATCATATATCAATTTAACAAACATAAGGAATTTTAGAAGTTGTGAGTGGGTTAAAACACCCACCTTTCGAATTTAAATTGAATTTAAATCCAATTTAAACCCAAAATTTCAACAGTATCAGAATCTGCCCAAACCAGCGTCGAAATGTCCGGAATATTATTACGATCCCATCGCAAAAACCCGTGCGTAAATTCGACCTCGTATGAGTAAGTTATAGTCATTAGAAGATTTCACGATTTAACACAAGGAAAAATAAAATATAAAAAACGAACCAAATAGAATGTCGACACGTCAACTTCTTCTTCGTACACGCAAACTTTCCCCCTCGCAGGCAACCCTAACCCTAACTCACCCAGGCAGCCACCCAAGACCTCAAAAACATGGTCGCCTTGTTCGCCAAAGTCCACATCAGAAGTCGCCATCGGCCTCACCATCAACGGCCGGTCACCACCATACGTGCGGTGTGGCCCACCCTGCGACAACGATGCCGCCTCAATTCTCGGCCAAATCGAGTCAATTTTTGGCATCAATAGCACGAACGAACTGTACAGATCTCCTCCCCTCGACGTCTTCTTCGATGCTGCGCTGCCTGATCGTCGTAAGATCGACGATCTATCGTCCAATCGGATAACCATCAACGGATGGCCGAAGCAATTCCTCTGATTCCAGGATAACGATGTGTTGAATCGAAAAGAACCCCATATTCAGGTTGCGCTCGTCGAGAGCTTCGACATATATTTTTTTTCTGAATTTTTCTAAAGAGTTGAAATTTTTGACTTTCATTTTGGAATGGAATTGGATCTGAAATTTTGTTGTCTGCCATTGAGGAGGAGAGATAACTGAATTGCCTACAGACAAATGAGAATGAGGGGAATTAGGGTTTATAACCGGGTTTATATAGGTAGGTCAGAAATTAGAATGGATGGATAAGGTTGGATATATTCGTTAACGACAAAGTGGTCCAAAAAGCCCGTTTCGACTCCGGAATGAAATTGGGTCAACCCATATATCAAACTAGATGTTTAAAAATATTTTAAACGCAATGGAAAAAGTTTCAAGTTCAAATTGCATCGTATGAAGAAGTTATGCTAAATCAATATTTTTCAAATTGATTTTCAATTAATTTCAATTAATCGATTTCAAGGCGTTTCAAACCCATACGATCAAACGACCAGTCCGATCGATACGAAACTTGAAATCTTATAATAATTCACTGCTATGGATCCGATGAAACTTGTTTCATCGAAATCCGAGTCAAGGCTAAAATGGCTATTTTTATATTAATTAAATAAATTTAAAATAAATTAATTAAATCAAATTTCCTATTTAAATTCTGAAATTGACAATCTTTATCACTTTATAATTCTTAATCATTTATACAAAAATTTAAACAAGTTTAGATGTCAATTTAAAGTTAATTAATCTATCAATTGCAGTGTCAAATCTTCAATTTCATTATATTCAAAATTATAAATTAAATTTCCAAAAATTCTATTAAATTAAATAAATCAACGATTATTCCATCCATAAATTTCAAATAGATGGATTTAATATTGGATTCAAAATCTATTATTTTAATATTCTTAGATTCCATTTAAATCTCTATTAACGAAATATTTAGATGTTTAAATTCATCTATTTTCAATTAATAAATCCAGTTATTTATAATTACTTACCATACATTGCTCTAAACCTGATTTCAATCCTTCCATTCTCTATAAAACCTTTCTATAATCATACTTAATATCTATTTTACATTCATTACATTAATGCTCGCATTCCATCCTTTATTTATTGACTATCGTATTTCCATTTACTATATTTTGGCCAATTTCACACGTTATTTGAAATTAAAGTCTCAATTAAACTTATCTATTTTGATTTCATTCCTATATTACATCACTTATTGTTTTACAAATAAACTACATTTCAATTCATCCTATTTCCTTCATATCTGATGACTATTGGCTTAAATTCTCATTAATATACATTAAGGTTCATTACTATTCTATAAACTTAGTTACCTTGTTTTCTTTCCATTCATTACCTATAAATTTATTTCCTTCAAACCAATATTATAATTATTTATAGAACATTGATTATATTCAATGACCGTTTATTAAAATTTAAATTCATTGAATTAATTCAATGCTTACATTTGTTTTCATCTATTCAATTCGTAGCTAAGTATAAAATCTACATTATTTCCATTGATTGCATTTCATTTGATTTATAAATAATTACCTTAGTTAATCTTAACGTAGTATTAGATTAAAATTTTCATTGGTTACATCCTATTGAACTAACATTCTCCAATTACCAAATAAATCTACATTAAATTGCACTAAATAAGTAAATTAACTTCAATTGATTTCAAACTAAATTTTACGAACTAAATAAATAGGTCACTTATAACCATTGTTACCCTTAACTTTTAATTACATTTAAAAGTTCGTTAGTTACAACAAATGTTCTGATAAGCTATATATAATTCTAATTTCATCTTTTATTTGTGTTAACTATTTTATTTTCATTATGCTGAACTTAAGTCACTTATACTCATTTAATATCTCAATTCATTTATTTATCTTGGTTTCAATCCTTTATTAAATCAATTACCATCTTATGCATATAATTAACATTTCTATTGATTTTACATTCAAAATTTTCAGTTATTATCTTAACTTACATAAGTCAATGTTTAATTACATTTAATTGCTATTGATTAAATACATTGGTAACGAACAATAGTTTTCACCATTATACAATTTATAACATTTGTAAATTTATTCTTTACAAACAATTATTACAGCAACTCTCATTAAAATACATTTATTCCATTTTCATCCATTACACATTAATTTATTACCTTTTACATCCCACTATAAATCAGCGCACCCATTAATACCACACATGTTATAATTCCTTACACAATACTGATCTTATTTAATTACCATTAACTATCTATTTTGTACAATAATTAAACGTTTACATTTGTTACTTATATTTAATTTTATAACCAAGCATAGCATGTTTAAATACAATGAATCGGAGTTTCATTAAGATTGTTGGCAATTAACTTGTATTAACATTTTTTTCATTTTAATTTAGTTATTATTCCATTATTAAATTACAAAATTTTATTTCTTTCAATATTAGCTCATAAAATATTATTAAATTAACAAATTTTTGAACATCAAAAATTTATGGGTCGTTTGCCATTTCTGTTTGCAGCCATAACTTAAACCTTGTCTCCTCATTTCAACAATTTCAGCCAGAGTAAGACCCTTGGTGCGAGCTATGTTCTCCAAAGTAGTGTTGCCTTCTTTGGAATTTGAGGTGGTTTGGTGGGTTGGAGTAGATTTAATGGGTGGAGTGGTAGTGGTCTGGTTATTTTTAGACAAAGGTAGGTTACTGCTTTTATGGCCTTTCTTTACTTGCATATATTTACACTCATACATCTTGGCTAAGGTTATAGCTTCTCTAAAATCATGGGGTCTAGAAGTCAACACATCAATCATATCTCTTCTTTCAATTCACCAATGAAACGGTCTAGCAAGAATTTAGGGGGTGATGTTTCAATCACAGCCTGCAAACTGCTCGAATCTACTCAGGTGTGCTCTAACAGTGGTGTATTATTTTAGCTTGGATAATGTCTCATATGGTCGCTCCATTTCCTCTGTGTTAAACTTCACCAAGATTTCTTCTTTAAACACAGGCCACAACTCATAATTTTCTATTGTATTAGTATACCAGTGGTACCATTGTAAAGCTTCTTTTCTCAATGAAAATGAAGTAAATCTCGACCCATTGACTCACATCTGTATGATGGAATCGAAAGTACTGCTCCACTTGTCTCAACCAATCAGTAACAACCTCATCTCCAGTGAATATAGGGAAATCCAACTTCATGGTGGGAATGGGTTGATGGTAAGTCGGTGGGTAATTATGATTGGGATATTCCGAAATAGGATGATTAGGGTAGTAGTTTCTTGGTTGAGGAGGTGGTTCTTGTGGTCGTAGAGGAGGGTTCATTTGCGTCTGAGCATTTCTTGGTGGATGATGGGGTTTCTTGATGGTGGCGTACCAGGTCTAGTAGGAGGAACCATGTTTTTGGGGGGTGGATGGTGTATTGGTAGAACAGGAGGAGGAACATATTGATAATATGGGTGAGGTTCATTTGGTTGCTGCGGCGGTGGTAAATAATTAGGATTAATGGGTGCTGAGGTATTATTCATCTGAGGTGGGGCAGTAACTGGAGGAGGAGGTGGTGGCATTGATGATGATGGCTGCTCTCGATGTTGTTGCCGCGTAAAAGAATTCAAAACATTACCAAATCCCTCAATTTTTTGCATGAGACTATTCAAGAGCGCGTCAGTTTTGCTGTTGTACTCGTGTTGCAGCTGCCATTGTTGATCTGATTCTTGATCTTGGAGTACTTCTTGGCCATGGATTTCTGGTTTGTCAGGATCGATCCGAGGGTTAGAATTAGGGTTCATCTCAGCGGCTAGCTCTGATATCAAATTGGAAGGTGCTGGTAGGTCTGGAGTGATCGCGATAGTTGCAGAGGTAGGAAACTAGGAAGTTGAAGAAGGAAATGGTGATTAAGTAAGAAGATTGAAGTGTGTATGTGCATAGATATAGCTATGCACAGTGCTACACTTTGAATTACTCAAAGGTGAGAAGGAAGTTAAGGAATACTGGATAAATAACAAATTAAGAATTTCCAAGAAAATCAAGATTGAACAGAAGCTAAGGTTGTTAATGGCACTAACACAATCTCAGAAAATTTGACATGCAGAATTTGTTGTTCAGACAAGAACAAATCCAAGTTTTAGTATACTGGAGTTATGACTCAAAGATGGAGTAGGGAAGAAGTAGAATTTTCTCAGGAAAATTTGACAAGATCGAGGGAATAACCATAAACAAGAACTTGAGTAACAGAACTTAATTGAACAAAATTCCAGAATTTGTTAATTCAAAATAAAACCGAGTCAAATTATTTCACAAGAATAATTGTTGATAAATTCACAGACTCTAGTACAAGATTTTTTTTTAAACCCAAAGATCAACTAACAAGAACTGAAATTTGATCAACATGAAAGTTAAATGCAGATTCAAGAACAAAGACATTAAGTTGCAAAGAAACAATAGCTGAAGCAAGTACAAGAAGCAAGAAACTAGAATTGTAGCATACAAACTGTAAAGAAGAACAATAACTAAACTGAGATAAAAGATAACAAAAAGATTAAACTAAGTACCAAACTGGAAAGAACAGGAAGAAGTACAAACTAGAAGATGAAGAACAGGAATCTACAACACAGTAACAACTGAAAAATGAGTATATTGCTTCAGGTTTCTTCACACCTACAACAACAGATACAACACTGTATTTATACAGTTTTCATCAACAATGGGCCAGCTTACACAACAGTCCTACTAACAGCCCAATCAACATACAAATCAAGTTTACATCCATATACAAAGATTTTCAAATACACCACTACTCTCAAGTGCCTCAGATCTGACAACAGTAAGTGTGCATGTGCAAACATGCACACACATGCACAACTACCAATTCCTTAATCTAATTCACATCTTCCTCTTCACACTCTCCTGCCAGCTGTCTGTTGTCACTTCTGGTGTGTCAGCTCTGATGATCTTCGATCAGTTTGGGTTTCTTCTTCTATTTTTGCTGTTGAAATGCTTCCTTCCTCCATTAGCATCTTAAGCAGAGCTTGGTTGTTACAGTTTCCGCCCAAGAACGATGCCAGGGGCCACTACGTGTAGGATTCACAGAGAGTTGCACGTGGAATAGAACCAGATTCTGAAACAGAAGCATGAATTGATAAATTTGTAGGCAGCGTAACACGTTCAGCAGTTCCTGATGGGTTTTGATCGCCAAAAGAATTCAAATCTTGTTCACTGTTTGGTGTTGCATCGTTGGCCTTCTCTGGAACAGTGGAGATTTGGCAAAACCTGACAGCAGTGGATCATGAGGTTTAGGTGGAGGAGGAAAAATAACCATTCCCGCTTGCAAATCTTCATTCACAGCTGCAGCTTTTTTTCTTCCCTGTATAATATATTATATAAACATTAAACTCATGTAAATGTACAAAAAGGATTTTATTTAAAAATATTTCATATTGGATCTAAAATCCCAATTAGACTTCATAGGTCAATTGGATTCTAAATGTTTTTTTTTTAATTTTTTTTTTTACCCTTTAACTTCATTGCAGGTTGGCTCAGTTCTTTCAACGACTTGCATACTTGTCCAGGAGTCCAACCTCTTGCCCAAGTATCACTAGCTTCATTGACTAAACATGTATGTTAGGACCAAATTTTGGTCTAACAAAGTTAATCTTTAAATAGTTGATATACACTATTCACCCCTCTCTAGTGTATTAGTGACCTTACGATTCATTTCTCATAATTGTGTTTCAACACTCCATAACCCATATATCAAACATGCGAAAATTTGTTAGATTGGATCGAAGAGGCGAGTGTCTTCGTTACAACTCCCAAGAATAAGTAAAAATGAACGTGAATCTCGCTCATGTCTTCCTCATTATAGTCCAAAACATAAAGATATTTTAGATAGAAGAAATCGAATATGGTTAAATGTAATTCAATTACTACTGGTTGAACTGTAATTAAATTACTAATGAGTGAAGACGAGTTACATCTTTCTTTCAGGGGACACATGCTTAAGATTAAGAGCAAATATATTGTATTTGGTTTGTCAAACTATGGCTATGAATTTATATATGATATGGACCGGAAAGAAACCTCATCACAAACATGTTAAGACATAGGGTTGTCTAGCGTAGTCTTCACGTAAGCCCAGTAAACTCTAGGCCGGATTCATTTTTTGTAAGCGCAAAGACTTTTTTTAAAATTCACAAGGATACCTATTATATCATACAGATAAAAAAGAGTCATTTCTGAAGACATGTTACCTTCACTGAGAAGGAATTGCTTTTAGTGGTTGTACAATTCATTTGAATTAGATCCAAGATTCGAACATGGAAACTGATCATGTAAACAATGCATATTCAGTTGTGCTCCAAGACACACGACTTATTACAAGCTTAGTAGGGAATCTTGCACGTTGGAGAAACATTTTGTGTATCTCATCGATAATGAGAAAGAAGACTATATCATTTGCAGTGATAACCTCCTTAGTTATCAATAAAAGCCTTGAAGATTCAAGATTCTGTCTTAGGGGTTGATGCTATAAAGTTTGAAATAGATTTCATATACATTAATAAAATTTGTATTTTGGAATATACCGCAAGGGATAACACTCATCAATTGTAAATGAAATTTTATTTAGAAGTTTCACGCAGATGGAATGCTATAAAATTTCGATCAATTTAGAAGGTTCAACGTGACGAATTTTTTTCATCGATTACTGTGCCCTATGTCCATTTAGATTCTAGTTGCAAATTATCTCATATTTTGATTATGAAAAATGAAAAATGGATATTAAACAACATTTTTAAATAATGATTTACTAAAGATTGTTTATATATCGTATCCACAAATACTAAACGTCGTTGGGAGAAACAACGAACTTGCAAGATCAATTTATGATCTCAGGCATGCATTAGAATTGGAACATAATGTTCCCATTAGTTTAATTTCAGTTTAAATACAGAAAAACCTTGTATGTATCGGGTTTAATGACAGTTGGATCGAAGAAAATTCCTGATTTTAGGAGAATGTTATGAGCATGTTATATTGTATTATATTTGCATATATGTGGTATTAGGTCTGTGTTTTGGACCTAATAATTTATTTCCATTGGCAATTTTTTTTTCCTAAAATCAATAAACCCCAATAATTAATTTCAGAGAGTTTTCATGTCCAATAATTGGATCCATATGTTAGAATTCTTAAAAAATGGTGAATGAGATATGTCCCACATCGTCAAAAATTTGTTAATTTTCTGGTTTATATAGTATACTCTCAACCCCTATATTGGCCCTTAGGGTCAGGTAATTTTATGCGAAGGGGAGGACCTATATGACCATGGACTAACGCACGCACGTGCGCCGCCGACCGACCGAACCGGACCGGTCCGGGTGTGGGTGCGAGTCCAATAAGAGTGGACCAAGTTATATTTTTGCTGTACAGAAGTGAACGGTTTTCTACCGTTTAAATTCAAAAAGAAGCGACTACTGGATTGGACGTGACTATTGCAAACCGCAACAGTTTATGGCCGTTGCAAACGAAGAGACGCGACTGTTGCAAACCACAACAGTTTTTGGCTGTTGCAAATGAAGAGATGCGACTATTGCGAATAACAACAGTTTTCGACCGTTGCAAACGAGGAGGCGCGACTGTTGCGAACAACGACAGTTTTCGGCCGTTGCTAAACGAAGAGGCGCGACTGTTGCGAACAGTAACACTTTTTGGCGTTGCAAATGAAGGGATGCTACTTTTCTCAACGGGTGTAGCCATTCGGAGTTCGGCTATAAATAAGGAGGAAACCTGATCACTTTCCTCACTTAATTAATTTTGAATTTTCTCTTCTTCCTCTTCGTTTCTTAATATCTACAATCCTTACGCTTTTGTATATCACACAGAAGATCGTACATATCACAATCTCGAGCAGATCACGTCTGTTGTATCTTGGGAGACTTTAAATAAAGTCTTAAGGAAATTGTTACGACAAGCCTCAGACGAAATTTCCTTCTCCAACTGGTTAGATTTGTTGATTTATATATATATATATATATATATATATATATATCGTTTTCGTTTCTACGTTGTACTATTTCTTTAAATAGTATAACGTTTGATTTATCGCTATAGTCATTATTGTTATAGTTGTTAGTTTGTTGTTGTAATTAATTACAATATACTTATTGTTAAAATAACTAATACATAATTCCAAAGTAGTGGAAATATAAGTTGTAAACTTATGAGACAAGTTTATTATTGATCAGTCTCTGTTTTGGTATACTAGACGTATAGCATCTTAAGACGTTCCTATTTTCACTAAAACAGAGACGACAACAGTTGAACTATCAACAAAGGGTGAGGTAGAAAATTAGTTAATAAAAAGATCAAGATATTGAGATCTGATCGAGGTGGAGAATATGAATAACCATTGAACAGTTCTGTGTCGAAAATAGCATAATTCATCAAAAAAACTCCATATTCACCACAACAAAATGGTATAGCCGAGAGGAAGAACAGAACGTTAAAAGACATGATTAATGCCATGATTTTAACCTCTCGTCTACCGACCAACTTGTGGGGGGAAGCCTTAAATGTGTCTAATCACATATTAAACAAAATCCCTCACAATAAAATAGGAACAATTCCATATGAGATTTGAAAAGGATACAAACCAAGCTTTAAATACGTCAAAGTGTGGGGATGCTTGGCAAAAGTTCCAGTTCCGCCTCCCAAGAGAGTCAAACTTGAAACAAAAACAATAGATTGTTACTATCTAGGGCCAGCCCAAAATAGTAGTGCCTACAGATTTTTGGTATTCAAGTCTAATATAGCTGATATTCATGTAAATACAATCATGGAATCTAGAGATGCCTCATTCTTTGAAGACGTGTTTCCGCACAAAAAGAATGAAGGGAATAATGTCCCTAAAAGGACAAAAGAAGAATCAAGGAATTCACCTAAAGATGAAACTCATCATGAGATTGAGAAAGTTGAATCAAGAGGAATCGTAAGGGCGAGGACTTCCAATACATTTGGTTCGATTTTTTCACATATGTGTTAGAACATGAACCTCAAACATGCAAGGAAGCAATGTCATATTCTGAATCTTCATGTTGGAAAGAAGCAATCCAAAGTGAAATTGATTCAATTCTAAGTAATAAAACTTGAAAAATTGTTGATATTCCACCTGGAATAAAACCTATTTGCTGTAAATGGATTTTCAAAAAGAAAATGAAATCAGATGGCTCTATCGACAAGTATAAAGCCAGATTAGTAGCCAAAGAATATCGTCTAAAAGAAGGTGTAGACTTTTTTGATACATATTCCCCGGTAACATGAATAATCTCTATAAGAATGTTAATAGCAATTGCATCGATCTATAATCTAGAAATTTATCAAATGGATGTAAAGACAACATTCTTAAATGGAGATCTCGATGAGGAGATCTACATGGAGCAAGCTGAAGGTTTTGTTTCCAAAGGAAATGAAAACAAAGTCCGTAGATTAGTAAAATCACTATACGGACTAAAACAAGCTCTAAAACAATGGCACGCAAAATTTGATAGTGTCATGATGAGAAATGGTTTTCGTATAAATGAATGCGATAAGTGTGTTTGTTATAAACAAATTGGATAATCATATGTGATGATTTGTTTATATGTAGAAGATATATCAATATTTGGTCCAAATACTCGGGTAATAGAGACCATAAAGAAGATGTTAATTAGCAATTTCGATATGAAAGACTTAGAAGTTGCAGACGTTATTTTGGGAATCAAAATAATAAGAATACCTAATGGAATTGAATTATCTCAGTCATACTATGTACACAAAGTGATTGAAAATTTTCAAAATTTTGAAATTAAAGGAGTAAGAACATCTTTTAATCCATCAGAAGTACTGCATAAAAACACTAATGAGAGTGTAATGCAACTGGAATACTCTTGTGTAATAGGATGTCCATGTATCTCATGAATTGCAAAAGACCAGATATAACTTATGTAGGAAGTCGACTGAGTAGGTATACAAGCAATACAGGAAAGGAAAACTGGAAAGCACCAATAAGAGTGCTTGGATATTTAAAAAAATACCATAAAGTATTCCTTACATTATGGAAAATATCCTACCGTCTTAGAAGGATATAGTGATGCAAACTGGATTCCTGATTCAGAGGAATCAAAATCAAGGAGTGATTATATATTTACCTTAGCAGGGGCTGCAGTACCATGGAAATCTACTAAACAAATATGCATAGCTCGATCCACTATGGAATCAGAGTTCATCGCTTTAGATAAAGCAGGCGAAGAAGTAGAATGACTTCGTCATTTTTTAGAAGATATTTCATTTTGGCCTAAACCTGTACCGACAATATGCATACACTGTGATAACCAAGCTGTGCTAAGCAAAGCGCACAACTTTGTGTATAATGGAAAGTCACGACACATTCGTCGACACCATAACACGGTTAGGCAGTTACTCTCAAATGAGACTATTTTCATAGATTATGTAAGAAAAAATGATAAACTAACAGATCCATTTACTAAGGGTTTATCAAGAGAGAAAATTGATTGCGCATCTAGGGGAATGAGTTTAAAAGTCTAAACCACCATCTTATACGGAAACCTATCCTAGCGATTGGAGATCCCACGGACTAGGATCAATAGGCAAACCAGTTCTGAGTAACTCAAGACGTAATGCATTTGCTTGGACATAGTCCAACTCCATTCCTATAGTGCACAATATAAATGCATGCCTACAGAAGTATTTAAAGGTTAAAGCTATATTTTTTTAGTGATGACCATATCTTGAATATAACAAGGGGGATATATGTAAGATACTCTTAATGGTTGCGATCACCTATGTTAGTGTGAGCTGGGTCGAGTCTATGAGAATATTAAAGGCTTTTATTCTCTAAAAATACCCGCAGAACCAAAAATTGTTCAGGACCAAAATGAACACAACTAAGAGATTGGATGTGAAGGAAAATAATGTTTTGTAAAGCTTATTGTCTGGTTATACAATAACGGCTGACGGTACAAAATGAAATAATTCACCGATTAGCCAAGTATATCCGATAAGTTTTAACTAGTGAAAGTTTAAAGTGAAATATCTACTTATCCTCGATATAACATTGTTTTTATATGAGCTGTGTGATATTACACTTTGTGTGGGGGAGTCATACATCGTCATTCATCTGGGGGATTATTAGAATTCTCAAAAAAGGGTGAATGAGATATGTCCCACATCGCAAAAAAAATGTTAATTTTCTGGTTTATATAATATACTCTCAATCCCTATATTGGCCCTTAGGGTCAAGTAATTTTATACGAGGGGGAGGGCCTATATGGCCATAGACTAGCACATGCACGTGCGTCCCCGCCCGCCCGTCCGACCGACCGCACTGGGTCGGGTCGAGTGCGGGTCCAATAAGAGTGCACCGTGTTATATTTTTGCTGTATGGAAGTGAATGGTTTTCTACTGTTTAGATTCAAAAAGAAGCGACTACTGTATTGGACGCGACCGTTGCAAACCGCAATAGTTTCTGGCAGTTGCAAACGAAGAGACGCAACCGTTGCAAACTACAATGGTTTTCGGCCGTTTCAAACGAAGAGGCGCGACTGTTGCGAACAACAACAGTTTCCGGCCGTTGCAAAACGAAGAGGCGCGACTGTTGCGAACAATAACGCTTTTTGGCGTTGCAAATGAAGGGATGCTACTTTTCTCAACGGGTGTAGCCGTTGGGAATTCGACTATAAATAAAGAGGAAAGCCGATCACTTTCATCACTCAAATAATTCCGAATTTTCTCTTCTTTCTTTTCGTTTCTTAATATCTACAATCCGTGCGCTTTTGCATATCATACAGAAGATCATGCACATCACAATCTCGAGCAGATCACGTCTGTTGTATCTTGTAAGACTTTAAATAAAGTCTTAAGGAACTTGTTACGACAAGACTCAGATGAAATTTCCTTCTTCAACCGGTTAGATTACGTCTATACGTATACGTATACGCGCTTACACGTGTATACGTGTATGTACACGTGTATACGTGTATGTACACGTGTATACGTGTATAGGTGTACACTTGTATATGTATACATTTATATGTGTATATATGTATATATGTATACATATATACATATATATATGTATATCGTTTTCGTTTCTGCGTGTACTATTTCTTTAAATAGTATAACATTTGATTTATCGCTGTAGTTATTGTTGCTATAATTGTTAGTTTGTTGTTGTAATTAATTACAACATACTTATTATTAAATTAACGAATACAGAATTTCAAAGTAGTGAAAACCTGAGTTGTAAACTTGTGACACAAGTTTATTATTGATTAGTCTTTGTTTTGGTATACTAGACGTATATCAACGTATTATTTAAAGACAAATGATTTTGTATTGCTTCTTGAGGCTGAATGGTGGCATAATCATGATCTGTGGTGTTCGCTGAATTCACCATACAAATCTAAGATTTTTATACAAAGAAATAATGTTGCTAACAGAATGCTAAGACTGCGTCTTTTTTAAGAATTCCTTAAACAACAAGAGTTATGCAGTTCAATCAAACATGATTTGTATGAAGCAATATTAATTGTGATCTATAAACAATTCAAATAAACAATCTCAAAGACAAATTTTCAATCAATCTGGAAAAAGAAGAAAAGAATTCGACCCGAGTCAGGTCAATCTCAATAAATCTAGCAAGCATTAATGGTTACATCAAGTTGATGTCCATGAAGGACTCTGCCACCAGGCAATTTCAAAATGGCCTAGTCCTTCTACCAGAAGCTCTGCCACAACGTAAAGCATTGATAGGTATGGGATACTCATCCCTAATCGACTCCACAGGCGAATACACTCTCAAATAGAACTGCTGTCCAAGATACTGCCTTGCCCAAAACTCCGATCTTATGTTCCACATCCCCACATTGTCCAGTGACATATATATCGCCGTCCACGAGTTAGGATACACCTGCATTTTGTCAACGTCATATTTTACAACCATGACTAACAGTAACAGTGCTCTCTTATTTGAATATAATATTTATTCTCTTTCTAATATAACCTATTATTTACCTGAGTCGTGCAACGACTCACTGCGTCAATCAGATTGTAGTTGTTTCTACTTGCAGCACTCCATGTTCCTCCATCCATTCTGTATTTATCCAGTAATTTAGTTCAAAGTTTTCTACTTATCTAATAGAGCGTAAAGTGTTTATGCTAACTCTTACCCGACAACCCAGAAGGAGTAACCATCAGTATGCCAAGACTGAACAATATTCTCCTTATTCTCAAACACAATTTCCACAAACACCCTATAATCCGAAGCCATCACCGATGTATCCATGTACATACCTCCACCATTTGGTGGCACATCAGCAATGCTACCAAGCTTGTACACATCAGGAATCTTATAAAAATCAGCCAGCTTCATTGGCGTATCAGGTGCTACAAACGAAACTCCATTCACCGCATACCTTTGCTTTCCATCAATGAACCCAGCAGAGTTTTGCAGCCTTATGGTCCTGGTCAGGTTGATCAGGCCGTAGTGGTAGGACCCTTGTGGGTTGGGCCTGGGCCCGCTAGCAGTTAAATTTGTTCTGATAGACCGGGCCTGGTTCAAGGACCAGTCTATTTCAGTAGTTGGCCCGCCAGGGATTGGGCCAGAGACTTGCTGCTGGGAGGTAGAGTAGTGGAGGACCGCTGTGGTGGTTAGAATAGGGTCCGTAAAGCGGGTGGAGACTGCAATGTAGAAGTCTTTTGGAGGTTGGTCGGCTGTGACCAGAACAGAGACAGACTGACCCACGTGGACGTCTATGGAGGAGTAGGAGGTTTGGATGGTGTGTGTTCCTTCTACTTCCGCCAGCACCATTTTGTGGTCCTGGAAGCGGATGTTGAGGCTGTTTTGGAGGCCCACGTTAGATATCCGGAACCTGTACGTTTTGCCTGAAACCATAATAAAATACAGATTAGTATATACGTGCATGTTTAGGAAAACTAATACAGTATCATTACCTTGATCAACGGTGAAGAAAGCTCCGTTTGGACCACGGCCGTTGACTAGGACTCCATCGGGGAACGGGATCATTTTACCCGCGTCCAATGCTTGCCTCAAATTCTGGTATACAGTGAAAGAATGAAATGACTGTTGGGTAAAGTCGTGCATGTGATGCTGTCAGCATGTTATACCAAAGAAACTTTATTAAAATTGCAACTAGGATGAATATCATTTGGCAGGTAGTTCAGTGCCAACTATGAACTTCTGTTTTCACTGATCTAGATTTTGGTGAACCAATCAATGAACTTTGATGTATTATGAATTAATTACTAAATTAAATTATTGTAGTGGAATATATTTGACATTATGCTATGAATCCAAGTTTTTTTATGTCCTCTCAATCACTCATAAATTGTATTATCCCATTTTTTGTTCAAAACTGGAATATCGACAAATTGGCAAGGAATGATGGAGGTCCGGATTGAAAATCGATTGGAAGCAAGGCAAGAGTTCGTTCGACACTACACTCCCCGAGTTCAAGTGTCATCCGGTACTTAAAACCCCTCGGTTTCGTCCGGAAGTTCAAGTGTTTGAGTTCGTCCGGTATTCGAACTCCACAAGGTTCATTCGGCATTCTCATAAATGAAGTCTCATTCGGCATTCTCATAAATGAAGTCTCATTCGGCATTCTCATAAGTGGAGTCTCATTCGGCATTCCCAACACGAAGTCTCATTCGGCATTTCCTGCCCCCTTCCTACCGAATCAAACCCAAAGCAACTCCTAGCCGAACCAACCTTCTTCCTGTTCCTACCGAACCAACACCTCTAAACCCACTGCCGAATGGAACTCCTAGCCTACAACTACCGGACCAAGCATAGCCAAACCATGCTACCACCGAACCATGCTACCACCGATCCAACCTACCACCGAACCCCTATCTCCACTACCTGCCGAATCACCCATGTTACCACTCACCGCCGAACCAAGACGCCGCCGAACCAGAAAGCTGCCAGGCCAGATTGCTTCAGCCCAGGCCCACCAGCAGCTATATACTCGCAGGACCTCTGTCCCCTGCCTCACTCTATAAATAGAGGGGCAGGGGTACAACAATGACAGACAAGTTTGAGAGCTCAAGCGTGGAAGGAACTTTCAAACAACTTTCGCACACTTGTACTACAAGCTTTGTACTTGTAATCGGATTGGAAAGGGAGAATAACATATAAAGTGAACGTAGGCACATTCTGGCCGAACCACTATAAATCTGTGTGTCTTTTACAGTTTAGTCTCTGCTTTTTACGTATTTGCATAAACCACCTAAATCATTACGAACAACATAAAATCAACTAAATCATACAACTTGGAGTTGTTTGTCCATCTTTTGTGCAAACGTATTTGGGTTATTTGCTGAGATCTGTGATTTGTGTTTGAATATCGCTGATTTATATTCATACACTGGTGCTTTCACGGTATTGGGTGTTTGTGATCATTTTTTACGCAAACAAATCGTATAACAGTCCTTTAGAACATAGAAGATAAAAAGATTACAAGTTTGCCTAAAAGACCATAAAAATGAAACTGAAATTGCCAATGAATGATAGACTCATGGTTTATTTGTTTATTGTAGTAAAATAATGACCCTTAGAAGTGACTCAGAACAGATAATATTGCCAAAAAAATTGAATAATTAAAGCAACTTCAATAAAAAATAATACGCATCATGCTCACGGGTTGATAGAATACATGAATTGCATTGTTCTACAAAAATAACAAATATCTATTAACAAATCTACCGACAATCTTCACCACGTGAATCCAGGATGCAAATTGATATTGAAGCTAAAGGCAGTAACATTATGTTATTGATAGGAATGTCATTTTGGGTTGTAATTTTTTTAGTGCTAACAACTTCAAAAGTTTGATATGTGCAAAATTGCTCCATAGCAATATATACTTAGTAGGTGCAAACAAGAAATTCATTTTTAAGAAATTAAGTTTAAATATCACAACTATCTGTATTGTCTGGATCATATAAATAAAAGTTGACCACATGAAGTTGTAAGTATTTACCGTGTGATTAGTAGTGTACCAATCCCCGATAAGAACAGTAAAATCGCCAGCAGGGTCGTCAAAAGGAACGGGGATTCTGGGCCTACTTAGAATTCGAAGGCCTCCGAACCCGCCAGCCGCCTTTTGATAGTACATGGAAGGAAAGTAGAAGAAGCTTCCTATTTGATCTTTCATTTGCAGTTTGTATGTGAAATTTCTACCAGGTGGTATTGGACATGTGGTTCCTAAGACTCCATCCTCATATGAATTTCTTCGTTGTTGTACTCCGTTCCTGTGCAGTTTATATCAGATATTAAGTCCATGACCATCGAATTTCTAATCACTTGTATTGATGAGTTGAGCCATTTTGAATAGTTCAGGTCATGTTTAATTAAAAAAAGTTATGTTTCAATCACACAATTCAATAGTTCCATCAGTAGTGTATGAGTAATAAAAATCATATAGCACAATCTTTCATGGATATTCTAAGTAAAATATGATATAACAGAGTACCTAAAATATCAGTGTTCAATGAAGCTAAATGAATAACAATTTCGAATGAAATATGTATACAGATCATAATAATTAAATCAACTCATTCGCCTATTTTTTCACATAAATTATGACGTTGATATAAAAACATTTAGTGCAATGTCAGTTGATTTACTAATATCAGTGAAAATACTACCCAAAAAAAATTGGAGAGAAAATAACCATGATAGAAGAAAAGGCTCAGTCAAGTTGTTATGAACATTGATGATAAGATTGTCATTAGTAACTGAAAATATATCTGGTCCTGGAAACTGCCCATTTATCAAAATACCCTGAAAAAACATATTAAAAGATGATTAAACTTACAATTTTACATATATAGATCTCACACCTACACTGAGGACAAACTAAAGCGAAACAAATCAAGAATACCTGTTGCTTAACACCAAGGGGATAAATGTCACCAAAAGTAACTACCCAGTCAAAAAATCGATATGGGTCTTCTGCAACTGCAAGAGAAAGGCAAAACAACAGTGCAAGCACAACTCGTTTTGTCTGCATTGCTGGACTTTATTTACTATGAAGAAATGTATGAATGTGTGTATTTTATGGTGAAAGGAAGATGTTAACTTTTTTGGAAATTTATAAGAGGGAAAAAGAATAAGATATGGATAGATGTCAAAGAAAGAAAATGAAAGGAAGAGGCAAGATGTATACAGGTATTTATATCGCTGGAAAAACGCGTTCAGTTGTGGTATGCCTTCATTTTTTTTTTTTTTTTGCTATTATGTTCTGTGCGTTTTAATAAGCATGCGAAACATATTACAGAAAGCTGTAAACTTATACAAGTGAACTCTATATAACTTACAGTGTCAGTTAGAATGTGTGGATCTATTACTGACAGTTGTATCTACTGAAAGCAACCTCTCCTTGAATATGCCGTGCAAAATGATTTGAGTCCCACACAATATGAAAATACTCATTACAGCATCACAGTTTGTATTCATATTACTACAAACTAAAGAACATTGAACTTCACATTGAATACAGAATATTCCTTGCCGTGTTATGCAAGTAGTTGCATGTATTTGATGCATTATTATGATTTTGTTCACGCTAATTCCATGAATATCAAAAAATAAATAAGTTGGAAATAAACGAAAGGTCTATAATTATAAATTATTGTTGAATAGAAGTAATAGAAGAGACAAGTCATATGCATCCATTGCACCAAATTTGGACTGTTATTTCCCTTAATATGTAAGACAGCAAGTTAGTGCGTGATGAACGCGTATACCAAGCAAGCAAGCATGTGGAGTTGGTGGATTTTTGGGTTTGATACTGACATGAATTTCTGTTCATTTCCATGAAAGAGAGTTTGCAGCAATTATTACTGATTACTTAGTATGTAAGTCCGTGATATTGTAGAAAAAAACGATAATTCGGTTTTACAGGATATGATCTTTTCTTCTACAAAGGGTATCCAGTACAAGAAAACTTGGTACTTAACTGCTTGACGTTGCCGCGACATCGGTAAGCCATAGTTATCTCCTTACATACATAAAATTACCAACACCATTCCGGTCCAATGTTCAAGGCATCGGTGCGGTGTCGGCACGGCGCCGCCCCCATCATTACTTACCTTGGTCGACGTTTCCTCCTCCTTCGCATTTCCAACAACAAAAAAACGAATGAATTCAGTACTCCGCCTCTCCTCCTGCCGTCTCCTCCACGACGCCGCAAGCCAAAGCTCCTTCACCTCGATGCCACCTTGTCGCTGCAAGTCAAAGCCCAACTGCCGTCTCGTCGACGCAAGCCCAAGGCCCCACCTCCCAAGTTCATCCGCCACCCGTCATCGCAAGCCGAAGTCGCCACCAACCCAGCCAGAGCCTCCTCCAAGTTGCCATGTAAGGTTCCAAGCCACTGCTCCAGCTTGTCACCATCGCAGGCCCAAGCTTCTATGCCGCCACAAGCACCGCGCTCCATCGATATGATTTATCTAAATTGAATCATAGGTATACGATAAATGAGATTGGAAACATTATTTAGGAAGATATTCAAAATAAGTTTATGTTTTGAAGTTTGATTTATGGACAAAATAATTAAATATTGTGTAAATTGTGGAATAAATTTCATATCGGAAGATAAAAGTTTGATTTATGAAGAAATAATTATTGTTTTAAATTTCACGTTGGAAGAAAAAATATTAAAATAAATTATGATTTAAAAATTGAAGAGGCGTTTTGATAAATTATTTTGAGCCAAATACAATTTGAAAATAATAATAATTTAATGAATAATACTAAAGATGCATGCACTCTGTTTTTACTGAAAGTTTAAGCTGAGTTAATAATACAATCATATGAAAGATAATGCAAAATTTATTTACCCGTAAAAACGTTTCCATTGCACTTGAAAGTTTAGAAGATTCTTCACCATATAATACGATAATAGTTTTTTTATGATGATGGACGGCACTCTTTTTTTGCAGATTCTACCAATGTTTTGATTTCGATCATCGAAACATTGGTAGAATCTGCAAAAAAAAAAAGTGACGTCCATCATAAAAAAAATACATTGTATTAGATGGTGAAAAATAAAGACAGTCTAAAATCATAGCTATAGTGACTGGGCATGCGTAGTAGTGTTATTATAACTAGTGATGGTGGATTGGGGAAGTGCTAGGGGATGCTGTAAATAATGGAGTCGTTAATCATCAGTGATGGTGGTTGTCGCCACAAGTGGTAGCAGTATCGCTAATAGGACTTTCCCGTGCATCATTACCAGTTATAATATCATTATTATGCATGTCCAGCCATTATCACTTTGACTTTAGATCGTCTTTGTCTTTCACCATCTAATACAATGATATTTTTTTCCAATGATGGACGTCACTCCTTTTTTGCAGATTCTATCAATCTTTCGATGGACATGATCGAAATATTGATATAATCTACCCAGAAAAAGAGTAATGCACATCATCAGTAAAAACTATCAATGTATTATATAGTGAATAGCCATCTAAACCTTCTCATTCACTGTCTCGGTTGCACGGCATATGGTAACACTGGAGCCGTTGACTGTTAAAAATGGTGGTTATCGCCACCATGGTAACAATATCGTCATCAGCTCCACACTAACCAACACTGTCGGTTATAAAAGCACTACCATGCTAGTCATTCGGTACTTCCTTCTATCAATATTACCATGCTACCATGACATGCAACCAATGCAGGTGTTTGAGTTTCTCAAGAATGGAAGCTTGAGGTGTGAACTTGAAAGCTTGAGGATGGGTCCACCAGCAATAGCTAGGTAGATGATGCTTCCACCGAGTTTGCGGCATGTATACATGCATTTACATAAAATTTATAGATATATACATGTACAAAATTCTAACAAATGAATAACTCAATAAATTATATTTACTTATACAATAGTTTATTCATGTTAAATTATAAATTTTTTTCTACATTCGCAATAAATTAAATGATATATAAGTTAAATCACTCAATAAATTAAAAAAGGTATAAAACTATAAATTTGTTTTATTAAATTAAACAAAATTCATTCAAGTTAAATATTTTTTTCCAAGTCACACAATAAACTAAACAAATATATAGTTAAATCACTCAATAAGTTAAACAAATTTATATATAATTAAGGTAAATTATAAATTTTATTATAAATTTTATTTTAGTAAATTAAACAAGATTTTATTCAAGTTAAATTATATATTTTTTAAATTGCATAGTAATTAAACTAATATATAAGCTAAATCACTCAATAAATTAAACAAATGTATACTTAATTGGGTTAAATTATAAACTGTGTTTCAATAAATCATCTTTTTACCAAATCACCAGATAAATTAAAAAAATTAACTCAATAAAGTAATAAGTTATTTTAAATCCCAAAAACCATCATTTTAAAATAAATTAAGTTTGAGTTAATATATATATATATATATATATATATATATATATATATATATATAAGCTAAGTCACTCGATAAATTAAATAAATATATAATAAAGTTAAATTATGAGTTAAACAAATTTATAAGTTAAATCACTTAATAGATTAAGTAAAATTTAAATCGCTCGATAAATAAAATGGAGAAAATAAAAAATTACTTATTATTAACAAACAAATTTGGTTATACTGTAGAAGAAAACCGACATTTGAAGTCAGACGTCGGTAAGCTAAAGATAGAGCTAGTGACACTGGGAAAGGTTTAGACAAATAGGTATATGTATATTTGATTTCTTTACAGATGTATATTTGGTTCAGGCGGGATATATATGTTTTTGTTAGGATATTTGGTTTGGATATTAATGTTGGTATTGCTGTTGTTGTTTGGGTATTTGCTTACAGATTGTTTGAATATTTGACCTGTATTATGATGATTATCATATTGTTTGATTTGTATTGTGAGGTTATTGGTATTGTTTGGTTTAGATATTCGATTTGATTTTTATGGTGATTGTGATGGTATATGTGTTGATATATGTTATATATCTGCAATATATATACAAATATGTGATTGAGGTGCAAAAGACAGCCGAAATGTTGCAACTTTGTTACAATGCGTCGGAAAAGTGTCGGAAAATCCGCATTTTGCATTTTAGCTAGGCATTGGTAAGGCCTCGAAATTGCCTCGGCAAAATATGTCGGTATGACATCGTTAAATGTCGTCTGAAGGGCATTGGTAACCGCGCCACGCTTGTTGTCTTCCAAGCTTCGATAAAATTTTCTTTTGACATAACTTTAATCGATGACTAGTAAGGCATTGGCTGGGCATCGGTATTTGATTTGTCGACTCCTCGCCAATGCAAGTCGTATTATTTTTGTAGTGGTATTTTTATTGATAAAGTAAAATTATACTTCATAATATTTGACCCATGGACCAAAATCAAATGGAACTTGAACTAACCCTTTACAATAATGATACATGTCAATGACTAGTTTAATTATGGAAACCCTTGAAGTTTCAACTACTTTGCTCTTCTCCCATGCCACCATTAATCATCTTTGTTGCTCGACGATACCCTCCAGCTTGTTGAATTTTTTTTCCACCACAGCCGAGTAGAGAGTACACTGATTCAGACGCTATCAAGGGGAGTCATGGACGAACTGAGCAGATGGAATCGATATATTCCATAATTCTAAAATTTCTTTCTCCATTTCTAATTGTCGTTTTTTATTTTACTTCTTGCATGATCACTTTGCATTGGTTGTTGACTGAATTACAAATTTTTCATTTTTTAATGGATGTTTAGTGGAATACTCTGTTGTTTCTCTCACCACATATTGCTCATATTAACAAGCTAAGCTTATTCTGCCTAGTTTAAATGTTCTTGACTTGTTTTAAAATATTTTGTTGAGGGTTTATTTTGGAATTTTCTATTGATAGTTCGAATTTTGTCTAGGATGGTTAGGACAGTGTTAAACATGAAAAACGAGAATTTTAATTTAATCTTCCTCATTTTCATACATAATTACTGAAATTACAAGCAAAGAAATGATGTTTTAGGGTTTCTTCTTCTTTGTTACATAGTGAACATTCACTGCTTTGTGGTCGCTCTAAGTAACAAAATTTCATTTTTTAGGTTGGTGTTGTCCAGCCTTGTGACTAGACCGTATCTGAACGAGTCAGAACGATTGAATGATCAAATAGCAAAGCAAAAATCCAGAGTGAAAACTCCAAAATTTAGATTCCAATAGAAGTCCAAGATAATTAGGTATGAATAGCCGACATAACACCGAAGATAGCCCACTTGAAAAAGCACTTCAGAAGGATAAAGCCTTGAACCCAAAATCCAAGAACAAGTCTTGGATCGATACCGAACTAAGCCTCTTAGGTCAGTACCGATCCATAACTCCTTCAAACCAATTGTAACATAATTAGACTAATCGAAGATTGAAGGATACATCAAGCAAAGAGAACTAGGAACCATAGATTCATACTGATCCATGACTTGAACTTCAAGAAATCAAGAAGCAATGCTCAACAAACCAACCAAGCGTTCATGGATCGTCACCGCAAGGATGAAGTTTAGATACGGGTCCATTTCAAACAACTCAAAGTAGTTGAAGCCCAAAGGTAAGAAGAAAGCATTGCGATCAATCCGGAAGTATGGATCATAATCGATCCCTAGCATTGCCTACAATGATCCATCCTTATGGATTGTCACCGATCCATGATGCTCAGATCGGTACCGATCCATGATGCAATTTATGATTTTGCCACGATCTATTCGGGCAAGCTTCTTCAGGACATAGAGACCGTGATGGAGACAGATGCTTTGATCTTTATGTATAAATAAGAGATGAGAGGCACTATTTGGGGATCCATTTTATGCATTCTATATTTCTGTACTAACATAGCTCTTTCATGGATCACCATCGATCCAAGACTACCAGTCCATAAAATCTCACTTGTAAAACTTTGCAAAAATCATTAACAAAGTTTAAGTGGACGTAGGTCGGTCTTTAGTCGAATCACTATAAATTTTGTACGTTGTTATTATTCATTTTCCTTTTAGTTTCTTTATTTATTCTCTTCTCTAAACTACTTGGATGTTTGTGCCAACTTTTAGCTTAAATATTCTGATGCTTTCATTAGGAATGTTTCAGTCTCTCGCGGTTTGTCTCTATTTTCAACCTTTAGATTGCTTTAATCCACAAAGTAGATCCACAAGTTCTATACCTGAGGTATGCGATTGTTCAATTTTTTCTAAAATCTATCATAAGGTCTACCGAAGTAATGGACCTAAGAAATACCAAGGAAAAATCGACAACCCATAGACCCACTAATGATGCTGAAAACACTAGCTCTCAACGCACTAAAGAAACCACTCAGCCCAACACTGCTGAAATTCTAAGCGCTTCAGATATAATCAGTAGGGTTGAGTTGGATAAGATGTCGAAAGAACTAAACGATAAGTTTCTTTAAAGGCAGAATCCAATGATGAATAGATGAGAGAAAATTTGGATTTGATGACCCAGCTCTCTTTAGACCGTACAAGGAACATGAGGGAATTATCGCCTTCCAACTTAGAAGAAGGTAGTTCCTCCTAATCCAATAAAAATCACAAAGAAGGAAAGCATAGAATGAAAATAAAGGGGGTTGGAACCTTGAAAAATGGATTAGGCATAACTCAGGTCGGCAACACTCAGATCGATATCGAACCACCTTTTCAGGTCGATACCGAGCTAACACGTCGTGGTCCTAATGATGGTGACTTTATTGATTTTCCTGATGGAGTTAATAATGGTGATGACCCTATTGTTGGTGGTTAAAATACTAGAGTTTAAACTGTTACTATTGACCCGTTGCATAGAAATCATAAAATCGATCATTTGAATGAATAGTTCACCCAAAGGTAGGAAAACCCAGATATCATGGAACTAGCCAAGACCATTTGTGTGATGATCCGGAATTTTTGGCAATATTTATTTAATAATCTTTGTTAATAAGTATGGTTTAATAATCTTCTTTTATAAATATTTAGTTGGTAAAATTAATCTTTTTCAAAGCTGATAAAAATATTTTCTATTTATAATATGTGTGTGTGTGTGTGTTGTAAATAGGAAGTCTTTGGTTTTAAATTTATAAAAGAATTGTTTTCAAATTATAATATATATGCATACATATATATATATATATTTTGATTTGAAAGTTATGTTTAAACTTTATATAATTCTTTTCAAAGGCTATTTAAAAATTAATCATTATTTTCAAAATATAAGATAAACATTTATTTTAAAAATGTGAAAGCTTAAAGTAAGATTTAAATAAAAGTTTCATTTCTTTTGTTTTTATATGCTTTCTTTTAAAAATAAACGTGGTTGTAAATATATATAGTAATTTTCTAAAAAGTTTACTAAAGTTAAATTGCATGGAAAAATTGAGTTCTGCGTCGATTTGGTTCCAGAAATGGTACCTGTGGTTCAACCAAGTGGAAGGATGGCTTCTAGAGAGAGTTTAGTGAAGTAGACTCAGGATTTCTCAAAGAAGGATCGATCTGATCTAGTTTTCTATTTGGGATTCTGCTGTGACCGAGTCGGATGGGTCACTAAGATTTTATATGATGAACCATAACTTCCGAGACAAGTTTGTGCTTGAGTTCATCGACGGCATTCTCATCATCTCCGAATCAGAGTTGCACAACGAAAGCGAGGCAGCAGCTGTGCAAGAGTGGAAGTAACCTCAGATTCCTACGGAAATTCACAATTTACTTGGATAAGTAGATTTCTACTGGAAGTTCATCTAGGATTTTTCTATAAGATTTCTTCTCACTTATCCCAGCTAAATAGGAAAGTAAGCCAAGTTCAAATGGACTCTTAAGTGTGAAGAAGATTTTTCAGGATCTGAAGGTGATATTGTCGGGTGCAGCTATTTGGCTATTCTAGATAGAAGAAGTAAGTTTGAAGTCCACTGATGTTTGTGGAGTAGAGCTTGTATTCTAGATTTCGGCAGATTTTGAGAGGACCATTTTATTAGGTAGGATCCGGAGTTTATCTTTTTCTTGGTCCAAATTTGTTTCAAGAGGCATCTGCGAAGGTTTAGTCGATCAAGGAAGGATGAGGGCAGCCCAGGATTGTCAGAGGAGTTATGTGGATAAGAGACAATGGAATCCGGAAGTTGAAGTTGGAGACTTCGTTGTTGTTAAGGTTTCTCCGGTAAAGGGAGCAGTAAGATTTGGTAAGACTAGGAAGCTAGCTCTAAAGTATATTGGATCTTTCTATGTTCTTGTAAGGATAAGTGTTTTGGCCTATAGAATTGAATTGCCGGTTTGGATGACTGGGATTCACAATGTATTTCACGTATCTTTGAGGGAGTACGTGTATGATCCATCACTGGTTGTGAAATCTGCAGTTCAGGAGGATTTGGAATTTGAGCAAGACTTGACTATGGTCTGATATCCTGTTCAGATTGTAGATTGTAGATTGTGATGAGAAGGAGCTCAGGATCAGAGTGGTGTAGCTAGTTTAGATTCAGTAGAACGAGTATCCCAGTGTTTTTACATGGGAAACTCTTGATAGTATTAGGATGGACTATCCTAACTTTGTGTCAGGATAGTTATATTTGTTTGTTAGAATAAATTGGTTGCTATGGTTGCTAGTATATTGTTGATAATATATGCTTGCTATTTAAAAATTAAAATTTTTGCTGGATTATTAAATTATCTTTGCTTTTAAATTTCGGGGACGAAATTCTTTTAAAGGGGGAGGAATGTGATGACCCGGAATTTTGGGGAATAAAAATTTGATAATCTTTATTAATAAGTATTTAAATTGGTTTAATAATCTTCTTTTATAAATATTTAATTGGTAAATTTTATCTTTTAAAGCTAATAAAATTGTTTCTATTTATAATGCATATATATCGGTATATATATTGTAAATAGGAAGTCTTTGGTTTTAATTTAATAAAAGATATGTTTTCAAATTGTAATATATATGTATGTATATATTGTGATTTGAAGTTATGTTTTAAAATTCAATATAATAATTTTCAAGGCTAATATTAAAATGTTTTCTGTTTATAATGTATATATATTTATATATATTATAAATGGGAAAGCTTTGGTTTGAATTTAACAAATAAAAACATGTTTTCAAATTTTAGTATATATTTAATATATATTTTGTAATTTGGAAATTATGATTGAATATAAAATAAAACTTTTCAAAAGCTATTTAAAAGTTAACCATATATTTTCAAAACACTTTAGTAAATGTTTATTACTTTAAAATATATTTTTACTTAAGTTTAAAATTTAAATAAGATAGTTTGTAAATATATAAATAAATATAAAACATAAATTAATAAAATCACATTTCATAAATATAAAAACATTAGTAATTTATAAATAAGGGGTTAAACATAATAATACATTGTTCTAACATTTGTAAGCTAAGTAAATTTTGCAATGACATTTGTATATTTAATGTTAACAAGTGGCACACATTCTTTATCCTTAAAATTAAATCATATATATTAAAAAGTATAGAGAAACCTGGTTGTTCAGTTAAAATTTCTCAATTTTCTTTTCTTTTTCCTAAAAATGAAAACCCAAAGTCAAAGAATACTAAATCAAATTCCACAACAACTCAAGTTGTTTCAACATGAAGCAAATTCAACTAAATAATCACGCAAAAGCAGATTCAAATACAACAGAGCTTCAGATCTAAACAAGCTTTAGTTTCAGTTTCAACAATCAAAACAAAGTTCCAAATTTAAAGCAGTTCTTTGTTTATTATTTCAGGTGAGTAAACCTTTATTTTAAAAACAGTTTAAAAATGTGATTATACTTAGATGCTTGTGATGGAATTTTTGTGGAAATATGGTTTGTATATATATTTATGAATGTGAATGCATGTGTGTATATATTGTAATCTTACTGGGACTATCTGTATATAAGCCTCTGTTGTTTCACAGGCTTAAGAACAGCCTTTCAAATTCATACTTTCTCATAGATTCGATTTTAGGCTTTGATTCCTAAATGAAAACCGTTTATCAATATATAATATCAATTCTAAAAATAGTTTCAATATTTTATATTTATTAATTCATTCAAATTAGGAAAATTACAGTGAAAAATCAAATTTTAGTCAAAAATGAATGTTTAAGATTTTGGATTTGGATTTTATAATGTGATCTGTTATGCAAAATGATGAATTTTAGTAATTGAATCATGATTTTTAAACAAGTATATGGTGAGATTTTCTGAGTTGAACGGATTTGGAAATCTAACCAAATTCTGACGAACGTGGGGAAGTTGGTCATCGCGCTTTGGGGTGGAAGAAGCAGGTGGCCTGGTGAACTCGGGAAAATGGTTTGTGATTTTTTCCAATGGTCGTGGCGTCCCTCGGAGGCGATTTAGGGGTTTGTCGACTGATTGGGCCGTCGTTGTTTTCGTGGCGATTGCGTCACCGTGGAGGGACCGGACTCGATCGCGTGTGGGGGAGACGCTGCGTTGATCTGTGACGATGATCTGGTTGGAGGGAAATGGTCTCTAGTGGACGGAATCGTCATCGACAAGGGTGTTTGTCGATCTGGTCTGAGTTCTTGTGTGTGTTAGGTTGTTCGATTTTGTCTTTCTGGCTACTACGTCGATCTGGGTGTTTAAAGGGTTAGGCGGCGTGGTCGACGACTCGGCAAGGTCGGGAAGATTGTCGAAGAGGCATGGATGTGCCGTGCACGTGCACGGTGGACTTATATGTCTGGGAAGTGTTAGTTTTGGGGAAGAAGGATGAGGCTCGGGTTTTAATCGAGTTTTTCTTGTGTTTGTCTCGAGATGGAAGGTGGTTCGCATGTGACTCGGGAAAGATTTTAGTTGGCTCGGGGTTTGATGGTATGGGCTCGGGTCAGTCTTGTTTGTTCTAGGTTTATAAGTTTTTAGATAAAACATGTATAGGTTTTTTAAATTTAAAATAAGCAGAACCCAAATTTATATTAAGAAAAGGAAATCAAAGTTTAAAAGTAAAGAATATATTTAATAAGTTTCAAAGCTAAATAAAAATGAAACAAGTTTTCAAGTAAGAAAATGTTAGCTAAGTTTAAAATGTATTTGAAATGTATATGTTTCAAAAGGAATGTTGAACCAAGTTCTTAAAGGTATTTTAAAGTGAATAAGTTTTAAAAAGGATGATACTTAAGTTTTCAAAGAATAAGTAATTATCAAACAAGTTTGTACAAGTTTTCAAAGATTTTAAATGTTAAAGTTTAATGTTTAAATTGTTTTGTTTAAAGTAAATTATATATTTTTAACCATGTAATTGATCCCTAAATATTTTTCTAATGATATAATTAGGTAATTAATGAGGATAAAGAATTTATCTTTAATTAAGGTTGAGATTAATTAAAGATAATTAATTAGTGAAATTAATTAAAAGTTAATCACTTAATGAAATTAATAAAGGTTAATTAATTAATGATAATAATCAAAGTATAATTACTTAGTATAAATAATTAGCGGATAGTTAATGAATGTAATTAATTTAAGGATCATTAACTTGTGATTAAGAGTAAATCAATTAATGTAAATAATTTAAGAAAATTAATTAGTTTAATTAATTAAGGATAATCACTTATGGAAGTGATTAAGTAAATTTCTTAATGTAAATTGCTAAGTATAATGACATTTTGTAAGTGATTAACGAATAATTACTGAAAGTAATTAATTAAAGGAAATTACTTAAGGGAAGTAATTAGAGGACAATTACTTAATGGAAGTAATTAAGGATTAATTACCTGGTGTAATCAATTAAAGGATTAATGAATATAATCAATTAAGAGTTGGTTAATTAATGTAAGTAATTAAAGGATAATTAATTACTGAATGTGACTAATCAAGGTTAATTAATGAATGTAATTAATTAAAGCTTACTTGTTAAATGTACTTAATTTAAAGAATAATTAATTAATGAAAGTAATTAAAGGATCATTAATTAATGAATTAATAAGAGTAATTAAAGGTTAATTAATGTGAATGGTTAAGGATAATTAATCTATGTGGTTAATTAATAAATGTAATTAAAGAATAATTAGTCAAGAATGACTAATTAAGATGGATAATTAATGGATGATTAATTGATTGATTTGTAATTAATTAATGTTAAGTAAGCTGGATTAAGGTAATCCAAGTGATTGAAGTTGGTAATTAATTGAATTAGAGATTAATTTAATTAATTAGGAATTGAATTAATCTTTCTTATGGGTGATTGAATGATGTTGAATGCCTTGGATTATTTAATATCTCTGATATGTGATATGTGCTGCTTTGTGATATGAGATGTTTAGTTGAATTGTGATAATATGGATTATCTATCTGTGATAATGTGAAATATCTATCTATGTAAATATGTTATGCTAAATAATTTAAATTGTTTAAACCCTTAAACAACTTGGACATTAAAACGACGTTTTGGATTTCGGTGAGACCGGGATCGGATTTTCGAATTGATTATCCAAAAACCACATTGATCCAAATTAAACGATAGGTCATGAAATATCAAGTGAAGTTCAAGATGAAGACTCGAAGTGTAAGGGCTATTTGTCGTTAAAACTCTGAGGGTGATTCCAAAAGAGTTTAACGGAGATAGTGCTTTCAGTTTTGAGATGAAGATTCAGAGTGCAAGGGCTATTGTCCTTAATTCTGAGGGTGATTCCAAAATGAGTGTAGCGAGATAGTGCCTTCGGCTTCGTTCGAACCCGAAACAGACATGTATGGATGAATGCTTTTAGAACATCGTCATTGGTGGACGATGAGCATTCCAGGATACGTGTTCTGAAAAGGTAATCGCAGCCTCAAGCCTCATCAACCGAGAATGGCTAAAAGAGGGAAGGTGCAGCAAGGTTAAGTGGGTAACACCTAAGTAGGACGAGATTTTCCCCGGTCTAGAGGTCCCTTTTTATTCCGCTTAGTGTGTGGTTGGTCGCGCCAACTGCGGGGTTGTCTTATTCGGGACTATCTAAGGGATGGTTCTAGCCTTGTATTGCAGGGGATCAAGGTGGATCCTTGGTACTCTGATCTAGACCAGGTATTGTGACGGGCGGTACCCCAGTAGCCCTGCTATTGTTTGAAATCCAATCTCCAATAAGTGCCGTACGTTTTGATTGTGCCCAACTATGTTGGAACGTGAGATGTAAGCATTCCAGCTATTTTCTAATTTACTTGAAAACCCTAGACACTATTATAATATCACTGAATTTCCTATCAAATGTTTTGGCTATCGTAAGGTAAAAACTTTTTCATGTTTATGTGTGGGAAGTCTTACGAGATACATTTTCTTTCAAATGATTTTCAACGTCAAGCAACTTTAACCCGTTTACTCACACCAGACCCATGTCTGACCCAGAGTTTATTTTCTGTTTTATTAAACTCTTGGGTACTCAAATTTTTATGAGTAGCCAAGGGATTCAGGTTAGCTTTGACGAATTCTGAAAGAGACTTGGAGCAGGAGGCTTCAGCGTATATAGATATTATGGTTCCTCTGTGATAGTGTTTGTGTCTGTATCTCTTTGTTGATGTATTTGAGTTGTATTATAGACAGACTTTTATAACTGTCTAATTTGAGATGTATAATCTGTGTAACTCTGATGTATAGTGATACTATGTAATATCTATGTGATTAATATATTTTATTTGTTCCGCTGTGAGATTCTGATTTTCTTTAGTTCTTTCTTTCTCATCTTTTCTCTTTTCTATCCATTTCTTTCTTAATAATGATGCGTCTTTCTGTGGAACGAAAGGCGGGTCGGTACATATGCGATCACAGAATATGTAAACATTGTATATCATGTTACTACAACATTTATCACACATATCAAACATAGGAACAGATTCTAAACTGTTTTTAAAATAAGGTTTACTCACCAGGAAATTTAAAATAGAGAACCGGCTCTGTTCATTCTTTTTAATTTGGAACTTTGTTTTGATTTTTTAAAATGAAATGCTTGTTGTTGAGTTTGCTTGATCTACTGCTTGATAGCTTATTATTGATCTTCATTATGTTTGCATGATCTTAGGTTGAAAATTTTGAAACTGATGTTGTTTATAGCTTTGATTTTCCTATGATTTCTGGTTTTTAGTTTTTTAGTTTAAAGAAGAGAAGAAAGATTGAGAAAGAAAAACTTTGAACTGGAAACAAAATAACCAGGTTTCTCTATACTTTTTAATATATATGATTTAATTTTAAAGAGAAAGAATGTGTGCCATTTGTTAATACAAATTATACAAATGTCATTGCCAAATTTACTTAGCTTACAAATGTTAGAACAATGTATTATTATGTTTAACCCCTTATTTCAAAAAGTGTTTATAATTTTATATTAGTTATCTAATATGTTTATTTATATATTTACAAGCTATTTTAATTCATGAGATATAAAAAAAGAATATCAATCTTATTCAAATTTTAAACTAGATAAATGTTCAATTTAACTTTAGTTAACTTTTTAGAAAATTACCACATATATTTACAACCACATTTATTCTTATAAATTTTAAAAGAAAGCATATAAAAACAAAAGAAATGAATCTTTTATTTAAATCTCACTTTAAGCTTTCACATTTTTAAAATAAATATTTATCTTATGTTTTGAAAATAATGATTAACTTTTAAATAGCCTTTGAAAAGAATTATATTGAGTTTAAACATAACTTCCAAATCACAATATACATACACACACACACACACACACACACACACATATATATATTATAATTTGAAAACATTTCTTTTATTAATTTAAAACCAAAGACTTCCTATTTATAATATATATATACACCAATATATATACATTATAAATAGAAAACATTTTTATTAGCTTTGAAAAAGATTAATTTTACCAATTAAATATTTATAAAAGAAGATTATTAAACCAATTTAAATACTTATTAACAAATATTATTACATAAATATTATCAAAAATTCCGGGTCATCACAATTTGTAGGGAAAAACACTTAGTGCATGCTATGATGATTGTCATTTAGTCAGTCCGATAGGGCTGGAATCTCTAATGGATATGGTAAGGAAGCTGGTGAGCAAAAACCAAAATAGAAGTAATGATGATTGGGGTACTTATCCTAGTAGAAACGATCATTATGAAAATTATACTATATTCTAGAATTTAATTCATATTTTATCCGCTTATTTACTATATTCCATGAATGTCAATTATCTGTAATAAACGATCATTATTATTCTAATTGGACAATCTCTAATAACATTTATTTATTCGTTCTGATTAACCTATTATGCTTATTTATTTCCATGTAAATGTTGGATTAAACCTTTAATCAGTCCTCATTTAATTCATTTAACTCTCTGTTAACTACAACTTCATTTCCTATTGAATTTGTAGTTAGCGTTCATGAATTTTGGAACTGTATTCCTTCCATTTTCAACATTTATATAAATATTTTTATTTTTAATCGATAAGTGACATTATACATGTGTGTATGCGTGTATTCCTATTCTAACTATTAATTCCTAAATTAGAACTTTCCTTTTCACGTTTTAATTTAGCATAGCTGTTTTTTCTAAAAGGATTACCATTATAACTTTTCATAAATTACCGAAGAATAAGACTTTGCTCTAGTTGAAATTACAAGGAATTATCTCCTTTCTTTTATTGAAATAGACGGTACAAACTATGAAGAATAATATTCATACTTTACGCATCTTTTTCATTTTTGGTGTATTCCTTATTAATTTAAATGACGCACTTTTATACACTATTTCTGGAATTGGATCATTTATGGAAATTGCAAATAAATAGATATAATTAAATTATACCCTACTTTCAATAAAATAAATCTTAAAAATCCACATTCGAAGTCAAACCAGGGCAATTTAAATCTATACGAACAATTTACAAACCCAATTATCGTAAATCTGGAATAAATCTTATAACCTTATCAACATTCAACTTTAACAAATTTAAGGACTGCTTTCCAAATTTCCAGATTTGAGTGTAAATAACATTCTTATTCCAGTTACCTAACTTACACAATATGTATGTGATATTTCACCTTCAAAAGCCTACAACTTCATAGATCTTGCATATGCATAATATTTAAATAAAACTCAATTATATATATTTCAATGTTAAAATAAATTATATAATTTCTCACTCACCTTTCAAGCTTTTAAAATCTCTCAGATCTGAATTCATCCCTTTACTTGACTCCTTTTTCATTCTAATCCAAAATAATATGTATAACAAGATATATACATACTATTAGAATTACAGATCTAAGAAGAGATTTGACGTTAAGAAGAATATATAACTACAGAAATTTACCTTTTTCAACATTATTAATTCTTTCCTTCTTTTCTTCTCTTTTACTTTCTGCCCTTCTTTGATTATATATAATATAATAATTTATAATTGATAAAAATAGTGGAAGGAAAAATGGCAGATTTATGCTACTTTGATAAAAAAACATAAGAAGAGAAGTGAGGGGTTATGCCTGTATTTATAGGTGCTAAAATTAATCATAACCATTGGATTAGAATAATTAAATCTACGCCATTTGGCCAAGGTTCAAACCCTAGCCACCACCCAGATCGTTTGACTACCCCCTAAAAGCGGCTGACCTCTAGCGGTCGACCGGTCCACATAAAGGGGTTGATCGCGGGGTCCCATATTTAATAATATTTATTCATTTTTCTCGTTTTTAATTATTTTCGTTTCAAAAACTTCAAACGCTAACTTCTTCATTTGAGCTCCGATCGTGAAACTTCAAACAAGACAATTGCTTAAAAAATCGCCATGAACACAATGGTTTAAGTTTCGCAACCGAATTCCGATGTTTTCTCAAATTCTATTTTTGGAGCCTTATTATTTATTTATTATTATTATTAGTTTCATGGGTGTTACATTCTCCCCTTAAAAGACTTTCATGCTTGAAATTCTCCAAGGGTTGAATATGTAACATGGCATGCAACTAATCTAAGCTATCCAACCAATCAGTATGCAACCAATTTTGCAACCAAACATGTACAAGTACATGCCGTATCAAAATATATAAGACATGTATACACAATGATTTTAAATCGGTGTTTCTTATATGAATGCATTCTTTTTAAACACATTTTGAAAATATGATGCAAACCACATAAATTTACTGGTGGTTCTATATGTATGAACGTTTTCAAAAATTAAAATATTTTTTCAACAATAATTTCCACATTGACATAAGTAGGAATATGGTTTAACTAATTATGCATCCAATCCCTGCCGTCCAAAAACTAACACACAATTTCTAACATCCAAAATTTTGAAAAATTAGATTTCTAAATCTATATTCCTATGTCAAAAAATGAATTTAGATGGAAAATTTATATTTTCATCCTTCTTTCTGGATACCTATTTCATTATACCTTAGAACCTTCTCTTTTTTCCCCAATTCTTATCTAATTTTTTTCAAGTACAATAAACATAAGGAGGTTATTTTTGGATGTTAAAACGTAATTATCCTAAAGCATTGTTTCACTATCAACGAAGTAAGGAAATAGAAATTCTAAAGTTAAAACAACATTTCCCAGTGTTATTATCTATGTTTTGTATACTTTCACCTTGTCAAACAGTAAAACTCGTATTTGCTAACACATCAACTCTCCCTACACTAACCATATGGCATTTGAAAATCAGAAATTTTCTCATTTTAAAAGAAAAAAAATTTCCCTCTTCAACCGAACTAGCAAAATAGTTTGAAAAATCGATTAAAACACCAACTTCTTTTTCAAAAGTACTTGAACAAAATTTTCCAAAAGCATTTGAGCCAATCATTTAAAAATACTTAAACAAAAATTTCCAAAAAGCATTAGAACATATTTTTTCAAAACATTTGCCACTCCATCCTTAAAAACATATCAAGCCACATCTTGATGTAATCAGTACTCTGTCTATGAGTTAATGTATATGATTGACTACAACATTGTGCAGTTGATCCTTGATTTTTGGAACGTTCCCTTTTACTTCTAAACATCAACCACAAGCCTTATAAATTTTAGTTTCTAAGACATAGAACAGTGACTTGTGATTTCGCAACAACCTTTCCCTATCCTCGGTTTGCTGAAATGTATTTTTCCTAAAATTCTACAGTTTTGGGATTTGAGCATTCTTATTTTTAGTTATTAACCTACTTTCCTAATTAACTTCTAGTTTTAACTACTTTTTTTTGTTGGTTAAGTGTCCTTGTGAAATCTCCTTATTTATATTGTTTTCCAATGTATACATATAGAGGCCAAAGCTCATCCAAACCATCAACACAGTAATAAAATAGGAACATGTCTCATATCATATCTTGCTTTTCCAATATCTAAAAGAAGTCAATTAGTGGTTTCAACCCACAAACCTAAAATCGACAATTTCTAGAAACTTCCCTTCATCATTAACCAGTATTAATGATGTTGTGGCCAAATCACTCCTTACTAAATTAAGACGAAAACTTTTAATATGCCATTCTACTGTCACCCACATGTCTTCACTTACTTCCTCGGCGTCTAATAAATAAGGTACATCCATTACTCTAATTATTACACCTGCTTGTGGGATAAATTGGGCATTCCCATACTGTTATGGGTAAGAAATATAAACTATGCATATTTAGAATAACTCATCGGAAAAATTTACTTGGTGGAATAACTTTCTACAACATATCTTACCTTCTATAACCTTGAATCAACCAACGTCTTTTATATGTGTTTGCCATCTTATTACTCTCTTCTACAATCATACTACTACTTTCTTTCAATCTAAATCTCCTGATGGTATCCTCAAACTTTGGTATTTACTTTCCTTATCTTGATCTTTCATACGAATGTACCATAGGACCCGTAAATTTGTACTTTAATACCATTCCACCTTCTTTTGAGGGTTTTTCTTATGTCTTTCACACATGTCTAATCAAACAATCGTAGGTTTATTCCAATATTCCTTATATTCATCATCGATTTCTTGTTAATACCCTATAAGCATCCATAACTGTTATATTGTCAGCCTAAATCTTTACCTAGTTTTGCATATTTTGTCATCCCTATCTACTCCATATCAAAAACTAGTTTGGTTTCACCATTCTTTATAAAAATAAAAATTTAGAATCATGAAGTATCTAACCAAATTTTTTACCTAAGATAAACTTAAACACCCTTTTATTAAATTCAAAAACTGCTAGGTTTCCAAAAGGAGCCTTGCACAATTTCCTATTCCAATCAACGTTCCTTTCTATAAAAAATTCTACAACGGAATTTTTTTTTTTAAAGTAGGGTTTTTAATCTCAAAACATTTATCATGTTTAAACCCAACTTCCATACCAAACTATTCTTTTTCAAAAACATCTTCTATAACTTTAATTAATGAAAAATGGAGTAGATAATGCTAACTTCACCCTATTACTTTCCTACAACTTATGATATTTCCACTTCCACCTATGGAGGAGATTTTAATAGCATATGAGGGGACTTCTAAAAGATACGTACAATTGTAATATCTATTTAAGTGCCTTTTTGAAATAAATATGCAATTACTACATATCTATGAATTTTAGCCATTCTTCATATCCTATTCCTATTTCCTTTTTCCAATATTATTTCTAACCAGATTACTAATTATATTTATATATAAATTTCTAATGCTATTCCTATCTGAATTTCCCGATATTAACTCATTTGCAGTCGTCTGTTGGTTTAGTCATTGGGTTTTTCTTCATTAACATGAAAAGAGATATGTACAAATCTACTTCAGTTGTTATTCCCCGTATTTTCCTTATACGAAAATATTCCTTTTACCTTCACTGTTGGGCATTTTTACCCTTCTATTCTTCTTATCCCATTTTAATGAAGTATCATTTTTATTTATCCACCTCCTAGAGAAGAATTTTAAAAACCTTTAAACTTACAAAATAGGAAAAATCATCGGGTCAAACGCACGCTCTATTTTCTATTCATTTCAAAAATGAAAAACTCTTTTACAAAAAACCTTTAAATCAAATAAAATTCACCCAACAAATTTCAACTAAGAATTTCAAATTTTCGTTGTTTTTTCAAAACAACAACTTTCCAATAAAACCTTTGAAAAACCCATACAAAACATTTCAAGGGATTTTCCAAAATCTTTTGTCAAACTCCTTCACATGGGATCAGACTCAGAAATGGACTTATCCTCTCTTTTGGACTTTCCTTCTTCCCTACCCAATCTTAAACTTGAAGGAACTGGGACAACCCGCGGCAGAAGAAATGAGTGAATTTCAAAAAAAAATACCATGTTTGATTCTGCTTGAGCCTATGAAGCCTAATTTAATTAGAACATTTATAAAAAAATTTTAAATAAAATTGGTTATTTTATTAACTTAGTTAAAGGGAAGTTTAAATTAATTTAATTTTAAATGTATAATGTATCAAATACACCTAATGTTTATTTATAAGATTTAATATATATAAAGAATGAAATCTTTCATTTCTTTCCCTAAAACAAGTAATTAGTTGAGAGCATTAATAAGATTTAATGTATATAGGGGAAAATGTTTCATTTCTTTCCCTGAAACAAATAATTAATTGAGAGATTAATTACACTAAATGGAGAGATGAACCTTTCATTTCTCTCTTTAATTAAATTGATTGGTTAGATTTAATTTACACATATATATTTGTGTGTGTGTGTGTATCAAATACGTGTGTGTGTATCTATGTGCGTGCATATAGATGCTGGGAGTTACAATGCAATAGACACATTAGCTCATTTTGTGTGTACTGTAATTTGTCCAAATATGTGCTTGTATAATATGGCAAAACAAGATATTAGAATATGAAAATGAATATACATATATATACATATATATATATATACACTAATACATATGTATATATGTGTATGTGTAATTAGATAAAACAGTTTCTTCCATGATAACTTAATGTAAATAATTATATGAAAAAATTACAAGTTTTATAATTTTAAAAAATTTGGAAACACATTTTGGGCTTAAAAATAATTTATGGAATTTTCTCAATTAAAATAATGTTTCACAAATAATTGATGACAGACCAAAATAAAATTAATTCTTAAAAATATGAAGTCTTCTTGAAAACTTTTAAACCCTTTTATGAAGATACCTGAGACACATTTTAGGCATAGAAAGATTTCAGGAATTTTCTCATCGAAATTATATTTTAATTAAATAATTGATTCAGGCCGAAAACAAATTAATTATAAAATTATTAAATTAACTTATAGAAATCTAAAAATATTTCTAAAGGTACCTGACACACATTTTAGGTTTAATAATTTTTTTTAGAATTTCCTCAATTGAAATTATATTTTTAGTTAAATAAATCGCATGCCGAAAGTAAGATAATTTTAAAAATTAATAAATTAAGTTTTGAAAACCTGCAAATTTTATAGTAAATTTCCTATAAGATGCAATAAATTTAAAGAATATGAAATTGAAATTTTGAACCATTAATTATTTTATACATAATAAACAACAAATCATTAAAAAAATACGTATACACATATTTAAAAATATTTGTATATTTTATGATTCATAATAAGTATAAATCGTCATAAGAAAATGTTAAAACAAAAAATATACGTTATATAATCATATGTACAACTATACGTATTGACAATTTGCAGATGTCTATACATTTTATCTATATATATATATATATATATATATTTCAAAAAGTGAATTCTACAATAAATCGATAAACAAAATATTACAATAAGCACATAACCAATCCAATTGTAACAAAACCATATACCCACTAAAATCTCATCTAATCTAAACAATAAAAAGATCTGAATACAAATAGATGATTTAGATGTAAATCAACTTTTATATGATAAATTTGATATCAAAACAATAATAATAAATGAAAATTTATCTCTTAATGAAGCCTTTGAGTCCACGTAGGACAACGATTTCTCTTCTTAGAACAATTCCCAATTCGGTAGGTTGCTAATCCATAATTGGAGACCTTTTACTATAGTTAGTGTTTCTAATTTGAATTGGATTTGAGAATTTTGGGATTGTTTTTAGAGTATATTTGCTGCCATACAAATGAGGAAGAAGAAGAATAAAGTGGTGGCTCAAAAAATGAATTAGCTTTAGATTAGGGTTTTAAGAGTGGTATTTATATGCATAGGATAAGAGAGCAAACTATATAAGTCTCTCACTAAATCTTAACCACACATCTCCAAACCCAAATCCTATGTCGTAGCCACCACCAACCTCTCTCAAACCAACGCCTATCCTCTCCAAATTTCATGGGTTGTGAGCCCATTTAACCCATTTTAAATATGTACAATCATATTTAGCATATTTTGTTATTGATATCTCATATCGACCAATATATTTATAAATTTTATAAATATGTGAAATAATTTTATTTTTCAAGTTACACTTAGATTTAATAATTAATATTTCATAAATATTAATTTAATTAATTAATTTATACAATTATAAACTGATTAAATCGTTTGGTCTAAATAGAATTTATAATTTCAATTGTCTGATTCTTAGGCGTAAATTCGATCATCTGTTAATGTTAAACTATACAAACGTTAAATTTCCCACTTCACTTTGCAAGTGGCGTGATAATATGGCCAAATTTATTGCTTACTCAATTTTAGAAAAATCTCATATTAATTTAATAAGTTTTATCTAGTTGTGATAATTATTTACATAAATTCTCTTCATCAAAACTATATCACTTTGGACTTATTGAATTTGGTAATGGTCTAAATTCCAACGCTGTCCACATTCAACTCTATAGTCCAAGCACAAAGTCTTTGGTTCAATAATAACAATTGTTATTAACCGAACAACTCTGACCAGATATTTTGACTTTGGGTTGACTTGAATTGACTGTGATACTAACCTCATAGGAGATGAACCCTCTCTTGAAAAGTGTTTTACTTCGAATATTTCCACTCGACCCAACTATAGTCATTCGATTGACGCTTTTCCATGATTTCATTGTAATCAAAGCGAAGCTTTCATATTGAAGATTCACAGTGTTCTCAAATCGAAAGAACTGTGCAAATTATTCACATCGATATTTTCTGTCTTACCTTAGTTGCATTAATCAATAGTAAATTATCGAATGAGTCATTCCATAGTCACCCAATAACTATTAGCACGTAACCCCTAGGTGCCCATGGTAGTCATGAGTAATACACTACCTAAAATCTGGAGAGCATTATGTACTCTAGTCTTAACGGATACATCGATATCCATTCTCGATACATCTTGACTAGGAACATTAAAAATGATATATTTAGTTTTATTGTGATAAATTACTCACGGTTACAACTACTATCACAAAACATACCATTTATGGATGTTATATTAGATATACTTTTAAGTAAATTAATTAATTAATAAACCATATTATATCAAGTGTATAATAGAAAGAAAACACCTTTATTTCAAATAAGATTAGTCAACATGTTAGATATATGTAACAAATTACACAATTGCCTCTATGGCAAGCCACTAACTCTATCAATCTCCCATTTTCAATTGGGGTCAATTATGGAATCTTATTTCAACTTCTCCAATTGATTTTCTCAAAATCAATTTTTCCAGTCCCTCTGTGAACGGGTATGCTATTATGTTTCAATTATCTACTCTGTCTATCAATTTTCTCCGATGGTGATAAAATGTTTTATCATACGAAACAATTAGGAGTATATCTCCCGACTTCTAGTGAACTCTATGTTCTGTTACGAAACTATATCACAACATTGTTATCATATAACAATGTTTTAGATTCTCAACATTTGGAGTCGGCTCATTTATAAATTTATGCACTTATAAATTTACATGCATTGCCTTAATTACGAAGCAATTCTAGACAATGTACTTAGCCATTACCATTGAATTAGCCACAATCTTTCATTTGAAACATTTTCAACTTAAAGATTATTAACTTGAATTTAATATTGATATATTATACTCAATATCACTTATGAAGTTTTAGTCTGAATACTCCTTCATAAGGAATTTGTTATTTCTATAATAATTCTATAGTATTTCATAAATACACAAGAACGCTTTAAACAAGCATTTGGTGATATTAATTTGGATTTGATATTTGCTTCATGTATCAAATACTTGAACAAAAAATGATATTGTAGACAACATAACATGTATGATAATTCTTATTCCCAATGCATAAGGAATTCATCTTACATGTTCGCTATGAAATATTTTAACAAGGTGTTCTTACCTATCATTTTGGGACATTCCCAATTATAAAGTACATCATTCTACCAACATTGAGTATTAGAACAATGAAGGCTCGCTTATAATTTTGAAGTATTAATGTACTTTTTGACTTTCTTACTTAAGAACACTCGCTTCCTATACATTTTGATTGACAGTCAAACTATTTGATATTTTCATCAAAAATTTTGTTCATTTTTTACGCTTATAAAATGATACTTTCTATCATTCTTTGAATCATATCCAAAATCCCACAAACTCAATATCGCACCCACTTACTTCAAGACACTTTGGTTGTTATGTGCAAACAGTCTAGTTTAAATCTATATTTAGAACTTTCTATTTCAACACATGTGTACCAAAACCTAAAGTTATACTTGGCGATAATTTTGTGAGAAAATCCGAGTTATCTTGAGTACATAGAAAATTGAATCTATTATATTAATTTCAACAATTGAAATTTATGAGGTTATTCTTGTTAATGTTGCTTATTAAATTCCAATTGCATTAGTCTCTTAACGATACAATCATGGCTGATGGATCATATCCCTTCGGATATGATTACCAAAATCATATTTTGATAATGTACTTAGAATCCCTTCGGATTTGTGAATTTTACCATATCATGGAGTCAATACTCTTGGTGGCTTAATTGACAGATAGGGATTAACTATTCTTGAACATTGATAAGAAACTTATAGTTTCTCTTCATTGTGCGAGAATACTTATTAGACATTATAATATGATGTATTTATTTAGGTTAGATTAATTTCATTTTATCCCGCATAATTAGTTTTATCTTCGGATCGTATACAATCCCATTTTATTAGCAATATTTTCTCAAAGAAATTCATTCACAATGAAGTTGGTATTTCTTGAAACAATAATTGTTTCTCGGTGCAATAGAATAATATCCATAAACATTTTATGAATTACCTTTTATATAATACAGATTTAATTTTTAGTTTACAAAAACTTATGTTCCAAACATAAATATGTCATCTAATGATAGACTTTTCCAAACTCATTTTGTGGAGATTCATACAAGATCCCTCATAAACAGTTACTATCTGCAGACTTTCGACTTGCACATCCTGCCAACTCCTTGACCAAGGATATGTTGGGGTTTCTTATAAAACCTTATCTTGTATGATTTGTAAACTATTATTTAGATGAAATAATATTAACCTTGTGTACTACTCTTAAGTACGTAACCTTATAGAAAGAAATTAACTCAACTTTACTCACAATTAGTCATACTTTGTCCAACAAAGTCTGATTACACCTTATCAATACATCATTATGTACTGCAGGGAGGAGTGACTTTCAAGATTGAATCTTTATTCGTTTTTAGATACATTCGGAACCTTTCCCAATATACACACCGATTAGATTAAAACGAATCATTCCTATTACATGTTCCATTATTTACTTCCATTATATATTCTATGAGTTTACATATACATACTACATAAGCATCAAATACACATGTCCATGCCAGTGACAACTCATCGGTGATTATGATGAAGTATGTGGAACCATTTGATATTAATAGACTTATAATTGCATACATATATATATGTATCAATCTTAAGAGTTCATAAACTCTTATGATGCTCCCACTGAATGGGTGCATAGCCCTTAATTGTTTGAGATATGATTTACCAGTATCATATGATTCGTAATCGCATAATAAAATTATTTCTTAAAACCACGACTTAGTCTGTAATTCCAAAATAACTGTAAGTAGTATTAGGTACTTTTGTATTTTCCAATGCATCACTTTTTTTATGAAAATAAATACCATATTATAGTTTTATTTCATAACCAATATTCCTAATATTCATATTGAAATATAGCTATGTCTATTTTTCAGTTGATACCAAAAATAGTCATTATTTCATAAGTAATGTTTGGTGCATTTTATGAAAACAATTTTTGTAATTTGATGCAATCAATAAATGCTATATGGCATGCTCCCACTATTTTCGCCATTGCTATAACAACGTACTAAATTTGGAGGTCCATCATTCACTTAATGTAGATTAATTTATTTCTTATACTATAATTAATTTACCATGGATAGTTCTTTGATCAAATATCTCTAACTCAAAGAAATAAATCTCATAGAAAACAATTTTCTATATGAAAAAAATTTCGGAATATAAATCAAATTTCTTATTCCAATGTTAAGTATCAATCACTATTATTACAATTCTCATTCTTGTTGTTTCTTTATAAAGCAGAAGTGACTATTCACTCTCTTTATTCCACATCCATTATTCTTTCTAAATGGTCAAACCATTCAAAAGGAAACCTTGACTGTAATATCAGAAAAAACTTTTCACAAAAGCATATTTGATTATCCTTAACTTTTAAGGACATCGGATATGTTATGATTTGTGTAAACTGATCAAACTGACATTTTAGTGATCGAGTTCTTAGATTTATATTGTAATTTTGGTCTAGTGTTACATTTAACATGATACGACCCTTTTGCAATCAATCAAATTGAACACTTGATCTCGCACTAAGGTTTATTTGGTTTTTCAGATGAACTAATTTTATCGAAATGTTGTATATTGCAAACTTTGACCATTCACCATTTAACATTTATATATGATTGTATATGGATTAAATATCAATAGTCTTGTATTGCTTTTAGAGTTCGAAACTCATATAATGCAATATATGGTCTCGACCAAGTAAATGGGTAAGTGCAAAAACTACGAACGTATTTAGTAGTTGTAAAATCAGGCACTTGCATGGGTGATGTAACATAACATGCAATAATCTATTATTAGTAGGTATATGATATATTTCTATCTGTTAATCTTCAATTCAGTTCATTTTTGTATCTTAATTAATAAACATTTTATCAATCATATTAAATGCATAAATTTATCATTGTAGATTATTATAACATCATATAGCATATGTTCTTACAATATTAGAAAGGTAAAATGTTATCATTTCATTTTTATAATAAGGCTCCCACTAGTCTTTTATGTTTCACCAAACCCTAAGCAAAACATAGAACTCTTTCAACTTCACTAGTGGGTGTTAGGACTCGTCCATCTTGGAATTCTGACCTTTAGTTTTCTCAACAAGTTATAGCTCCACGAACAATGGATAACTCCTTATCGGTTGCATCACACACAACTCCTAACACATGGTTCCTTGTCCTAATCTCATTTCAACCTTGAGTTTGCTCAACAATCCGGAAGAGATATTCATTCGTACCTACCATATCGCGATGGCCTATGTATAGTATATGTACCTTGAGTTTTCTCAACAAATAAATATAGTTATCTTACCTCGTCTATTCAATATGTCAATAATAATACACATAACAACCCTAGCTTGAGTTTCTCAACAACTAAGGAGTATACAAGTAATTTATTAATATATATATATATATGATAGTGGACAATATAATATTGAAGATTCATAATCTTCAATATTATATTGAGTGATATCAACTTATGGAATAATATGTTACTTATGAAATACCCTCGTGATTCAAGTGTCAAACACGTCTGAAATCATAGTATATGTACAATATGTATGCATTTATTCTTGAAGTCTATTTAGGGTTTTATAAAGTCCCACCTTTAGTTTATATTAATTAAATCACATTTGATTAATTTTAATTAATTTTTATATTTATATAACAATTATATTTATATGTACTATAACCTTAATACTAAAACATATATCATATACATATGTATATTATTTAAATAATCATTCTTCGAATTAGTTTATTTAATTTAACTATTTTAATTAAATTATATTAGTTTCAAACTTCAATTCATAAGCATACATGTATACTTATGTTATTTTAAACAATTTTAAACAACATAACATATATCTCTATATATAATACACACACTTGTTATTAATTAATTAACTTATTTAATTTATTTACTTTTATTAATATTATTAATAAATTTAAAATTTGAAATTAATGTGAATAGGTTTTCATACATTTTGAAAATTTATGTTATATTATAAGTTTTATAATAAATATATTTTATTTTAAATTTAACTATTAAATTATAGTCCTTAATTTTCAAAATGTTTTTGAAAATTAGCCCAAGGCCCAATTTAAGATGGGTCTTTTCTATTAGGGGTAACGTTTAGGCTTACATCACCTTTAAGGCCAGGCTGGTAATCAGGTAGATAGGGCACTTGATTACCCAATTCAAATCCTGGGCGCATTACCTTTCTATACATTATACTAAGTGGGCAAGCTTAATTAGTTAGCCCTAATATGACTAATTTAGACTGCATAGTCTATTGGACTTCGATGCCATTAAGGGAACCGTGTCAACCTGCGGTGGAAGAAATGGTTGAATTTCAACTTTTTTTACCATATTCAATCTTAGTTGAGCCTATAAAGCCTAATTTAATTAGAACATTTCCAAATTTGTTTTAAATAAAATCATTTAATTTATTAAATTATTTAAAGGGAAGTTTAGATAAATTTAATTTTAAATGTATAGTGTATCAAATACACATAACATTTATTAATAAGAGTTAACATTTATAGGAAACAAAACCATTAATAAGGTTTAATGTATATAGCGAAGGAAACCTTTCATTTGTTCCTTAAAACAAGTAATTAATTAAGAGCATTAATTACATTAAATAAAGAGACGAACTATTCATTTCGTTCTTTAATTTGAATTGATTGATTAGATTTAATTTACATATACATATATATATATGTATGTATGTATGTATGTATCAAACACACACACACACAGATATATATATATATATATATATATATATATATATATATATATTTGTGCGTGTGTAACATGATAATCCATGAAGGGTATAATGTGCCCATACATAGATGCTAGGATTTACATTACAACTGACGCATTAGCTCACTTTATACGTATTGTAATTTGACCAAATATGTGCTTGTACACTATGGCAAAATAAGATATTAATATATATGAATGAATATACATATATATGTATGCATAATATGTGTATATGTTATTGAATAAAAAGGTTTCTACCATAATAAATTAATGTAAAATAATTATATGAAAAAATTCCAAGTTTTATAATTTTAGAAAAACTGGAAACATATTATGGGCTTAAATATAATTTATGAAATTTTCTCAACTAAAATAATATTTATCGTTAATAATTGATAACAACCCGAAATCAGATTTAGCCTAAAGAATATGAAATCAAATTGAAAAATTCTAAAACTTTTGAAGGTACCTGAAACACATTTTGGCTTAGGAAAAATTTCTGAAATTTTCTCAATTGAAACTATTTTTTTAATTAAATAATTAATTGTAGGCCAAAAACAAATTAATTATAAAAATTATTGAACTAAATTATAACAGTTTGAAAATATTTCTAAATATATCTAAGACAGATTTTAGACTTAAGAAAAATTTCAAGAATTTTCTCAATAGAAATTATATTTCTAATTAAATAATTGATTGCAGGCCAAAAGTAAATTAATTTTAAAAATTATTAAATTAAGTTTTGAAAATCTGACAATTTTATTGTAAGCTTCCTGGATGGTGCAGCAAATTTAAAAAAATGTAAAATTGAAAATTTGAACCGATAATTATTTTATACATGATAAAAAACTTACAAGATCATTGAATAATATTAATATATGTATATACATATTTAATGACATTTTTTTGTTTTATGATTCATAATAAGTATAAATCATCGTAATAAGATTTTAAGATTAAATATATACAATATATAATCATATATACAGTTATACATGTTAACAATTTGTAGATAACTATACATATAGTGTGTGTGTGTGTAAATCGAAACTAATTTTTTATATAATGTTAATCCAAGAATAAGTCAACAAAAAATATATATAACAATAAGCATATAACCAATCCAACTATAACAAACACATGTACACACAAAAATCTCACCTAATTTAAACAATAAACAGATCTGAATTCAAATAGATTATTTGGATGTGAATCAACTGAAATTTTCTCAATTGAAATTATATTTTTAATTAAATAATTAATTGTAGGCCAAAAAAAATTAAGTATAAAAATTATTGAACTAAGTTATAACAGTTTAAAAATATTTCTAAAAATATCTAAGACACATTTTAGACTTAAGAAAAATTTCAAGAATTTTCTCAATAAAAATTATATATTTAACTAAATAATTGATTGTAGGCTAAAAGTAAATTAATTTTAAAAATTATTACATTAAGTTTTAAAAATTGAAATTTTTTATTGTAAGCTTCCTGTATGGTGCAACAAATTTTAAAAATGTAAAATTGAAAATTTGAACCAATAATTATTTCATACATAATTAACAACTCGCAAGATCATTAAATAATAATATATGTATATACATATCTAAAGAATTTTTTTATGATTCATAATAAGTATCACTACGCCATAGATTGCATACTGCAACACCAAGAAGTGATGCAGAAAGTGCCAAAAAATGTTGTTGTAGGCTAAAAAAGGGCAAATGCAACACTTTCTCGGTGATGCATTTTGCCGCGCTGCTGTAGAGTCAAAGGCAACATCTTTGCGGCCCTAGGGCAACATCGGTTCTGTTGTTGCCACATGTACCAAATTTACTAAAAAGTGGGCCCCACAACTGTTTGAATATGCGAGTATATGATTAATGTACTATTTTATTTTCACAGAATTAAATAAATATTTGCTGAATAAAATAAATAACATAGAGTTTAAATTCAAATGGATATTTTATTCAAACAAATATTTATTACAATTTTGAATGGTACAAATTCGAGCTCTCACTATACATACACAATTTTGATTACAATACAAATTCAATTACATCACAATCTTTCATTTACAAATGTCCTCACTACATATCGCTCGTTCACTCATAATTTATCTTCAACTTCATTCCAGATTGAATCCAGCATCTGAGCAATCTGCAAAAATACACACCGACGCAGTAAAATTGAAAAGAAAATATTTTTGCAGTGTAAAATAAAATATGATTTTGAAAATATTATTTGCCTCAGTTATTTGGGTTGTTCGTCGTCATTTAATTTTGAATTCATCAAACACGAACAACTTGTGACATACACAGTGCATCACTGTATATGCCACAAGGCCGTGCACACCAATATACACTTGATAAAGTTACAAGGACAGGTAAGCACAAGGTCAAACCCAAATCAAAAGCCGGGTTCAACTCAAGTTAAGTCACGATATCAGCACAAGGTCAAACCCGAGCTACAAGCTGGATTCAACACAGGTGGACTACAAATCATCACAAAACTGTCGAGCACAAGAATTCAAATACAACCAACAAATGAAGACATATATAAGTGCATCGAACCACACAGCAGCTCGAATGAGCAACTGCACCAGACCACACTCGAGTACACATGAAAACAACTCAAACTCAAGAAAGAAGTTCATCAAGCAACAACTCAAGTGAAACTGCACATGACTTAAATGCACCAGACTAAGCTAATGATCAAACAATATGTACTAGCTCAATATGCTATGTACAAGTAACCAAAGTCAAGTGTATCAAGACAGTTCACCAGGACTCAAAATGAAACTCAAAGCTAACATAAACATATACACATATATATGCATGTGTACACATGATGAAGGGATAAGCTCGTGCACCAGTGAAACAAAGACCAGACTCCATGCAGACCTGATTGCAAGTGCAAAGCAACATTGAAGCAACTCGAGCTCCAGATAGTACACAAGTGAATGAATGACAACATGTACATAATGTCAACTAGTGACAGTGATCAAGTGCAAGTGAAACACAAGAGTACAAGTCCAAATACAATAACACACAATAAATGAAATATATAATATAACATGAATATTGACTGGGCTGCTACCTCGGAATCAATAGTATTCCTTAGATAACTAATTGCCTTTTTCAGCGTCGAGCATGAATAAGAAGACTTCATCATCTACCGTTCCCATCTTGCACTAGTAGCGTGTCCTTCTAGATTTATCGTGTGAGTTTAATAAGGAGGGGGTCAGAACAACGTTCTGGTGAGTGGAAAATTACACACTTACCAATAACATTAATTTATGCCGATTGATTTCCATTTAAATATTATGTCTATTTTTCATGGCTATTCCATTAAATCTTATGTGTGTGTACGACACGCTTAACCTCCTTCGAGGTATAATTATATATATATATATATGTGTGTGTGTGTGTGTGTATCTGTGTGCGTGTGTGCGACCATATACTAACTAAAAAAACCTCGAGCACTTAATACTTTTTGAATAGGGAGGAGGTAGTCCTGACGACCATTTAATACCTCAATCCTCGAAGCGAGCTCACTGCAATGTAAACGCTAGTTAATCAGTCCTAGCTGCGGAGACTGATACCTCTATATACGACTTTATAATTTAATTGTTATAATATTAACGCATCTTAAAGATTCATCTAAGGGTTAACTAACCCACCTTCAAACAAAAAATTGTCTAACCATCTTATTTTGAGGTCTGTTTGTATCTCACATGCATTTTACACTAGTAGGAAGTAAAATCCATCAGAGAATAACCCAAGCCTTTGCTACGGACTGTTTGAGACTGCTGGTGGTCATAACCTTGATGCCAGCCCTACTACAAAATACTGATCCAACAAAAATACTGATATATTCCGTCGACCTTCCTTAGCTAACATCCCATTTAGACTAAACTAATGTAAGTTAAGCAAAATGATCCTTTCGGTTACTTAATACCTCTTATTATAAATAAAGTAGAGCCCGTTTCCATAGAAGTATTGGGCCCTTTAATACTTCAAATAAGAAGTGAATCCTTGTATATTTTCCCCTACCTAACTGCAATGCATATCCCTTCCCAGTTGGTCCTACGGTGGGAGACCCTACATCGGTGGTAAGCATACACAACTGTCGGTACCCTCTACGTGAAGTGCAGACTTCTGTTGTGTAACTCTACCGACCTTGCATCCTAACCCACTAAACCGAACAAATTATCCTTGACCTAAATATTAGGCTAGGTCCACTTATTTACGGTTATCCTAAACGTATAGCTAAGGCTATATAATTTTCCATTATGAAAATTATACTACCTTCTAGACTTTAATTCCCATCTTACCCACTTATATACTATATTCCTATTCATTTCCTCAGAAATTCCATACTAAACCCTTAATCCATGCTCATTTAGTTCATTTAACTTTCTATTAACAAAAAATTTATTGCCCATTAACTTCTTGTTGTTGTCTATAAATTTTGGAATTAATGTTCCGACCTTTTTGAACTTCCTACTCCTATAATTACTATGCTATTAATAACTAATATGAATATCTTCATAAATTATGCCATATAAATATTTTTATTTATAATCGATAAACGATGTTATACACACACACATACACATATATTCCTATTCTTACCATTAATTCCTAAAATAGAACATTTTTTCACCTATTAATTTATCAGAATTATTCTTCCTAAAAGGATTACCGTTATAACATTCCATAAATTACCCAAAGATGAACATTTTGCTCCATTTGAAATTGCAAGGAATCATCTCCTTTCTTTTGTTGAAATAAGCAGTGCAAACTACTGAGAAGAATATTCATACTTTACACATCTCTTTCCTTTTAGGAATATTCCTTGTTAATTCGAACAACACATTTTATACATAATTTTTGGAATTGGACAATTTATGGAAATTACATGTAAACAGAGACAATTATATTATACCCTTCTCCCAATAAATGAAAAGATAGAAATTCACATTCTAAGTCAAATAAGGGAAATCAAAATCTATACTAATAATTTACAACGCAATTATCATAAATCTGGAATAAACCTTACAACGTATCAACATTTAACTTCAACAAATTAAGGGACTGCTTTTCAATTTTTTAGATTTTGAGGTAAATAACCTTCATATTCCAATTACATAACTTATAGAATATGTAGGCAATATTTCATTTTACTAAGCCTATAACCCATAGATCATGCATACACATAATTTCAAATAAAACTCATTGATAAAAATTTCAATGTCGTTAATAAACTATATAATCTCCCACTCACCTTTCGAGCTTTCCAAATCTTCTTAATCTGAATTCATCCATTTACTTGACTTATTTTCCATTCTAATCCAAAAGAATATGTATAATAAGGTATATGCATACTATTAGAATTACAGATCTGATAAGAGATTTGGGTTCAAGCGGAATACAGATTTATAACTATTTAAATTTACCCTTTTCCCCAGCATTGATTCGCTTTTTCTCTTCTTCTCTTCTTCTCTTTTATTTTCTGCCCTTCTTCAATTATATACAATATAATAGTTTATAATTAATAGAAATAGTGGAGAAGGAAAAATAGCAGAGCTTCCTTGCTTTGACCAGAAAATATGAGAAGAGAAGTGAGAGGTTAGACCTATATTTATAGGCGCTAGATTCAATTGTAACCATTAGATTAAAATAATTAAATTCGGGACATTTGGATAAGGTTCAAACCCTAGCCGCCACCCCGACTGGTCGACTATCCCATATAAGTGGTTGATCGGCCCAAGTAAGGAGGTCGACCATAGGGTCCCACATTCAATAATATTTATTTCATTTTTCTCATTTTAAAACTTCAAATGCTAGTAACATTTTCGTTTGAACTCTGGTCGCAAAACTCCAAGTATGAAACTTTCTCTTAAAATCTCCAAGAAGTTTTGTTGCCAAATTCCTACATTTGCTCAAATTTCATTTTTGAAGCCTTATTAATTATTTATTGATTATTGCTAATATAATGGGGTGTTACATCGTGTGTTGCAGATGTTTTCTAATATTTCTTAGAGGAGTCGCTATGATGTGGTTTACTCAACTACTATCGAGGTCTATATCTTTACTTGATCAGCTGGCTAGAAAGTTCGTGGAAACTTTCAAATTACATGTTGCTCGCCTAAAGGATGTGATGTTATTATCTAACAAATTTCATAATTTTGGAGAACCTATTAAGGATTTTTGAGTAGATTTAACATGGTTGTGACCGAGGTAAGCAATGCCAAGGAGGACATTGTTTTGAAGATTTTTATTAGAGGAATACATCCCAATATGGATTTTGATAAATGGTTAAAAATGAAACCCCCACCGACCAAGGAGGAGTTTCTTCGAAAAGCGACTAAGTATTTTTGTTTGGAAGAGGCAAATACGAAAGTTGGAAAAGCCGATAATGGTCATTCAACTAAAGTGGTTTAGAGTAATGGGGTTGTGAAACAAACTGGCGAGAGATTCGAGAATGTTGATGTTAATGTAGGAAACAAAAACAATAATCAAAAGAGGAACAAATAAGGTAATGGAGGTAGGAAACCAAACTACAAGAAATGCCCAAGGTTTCTGAAGCATAAGGATTACACACCGTTGAATGGTACAATCGAGAATATATGCATTGTGAGGTAGGGTACTAAGCATTATAAGAAGTCGATTCGGAGGGATTCAATTGAAAGAGAGAAAATGTCTAGGAAGTACCATTGCTTCCACGAGATGTGTGGCCATAAATGAACGGATGTAGATATTTGCGTGACATGATTGATGATTTAATTCGAAAAAAGTAATCACAGTAGTGCATGAATGCCCTGTAGGATGGCGGGCAAAGAAATTCTCAACCTCAGGGGTGTTTCTCCAATAAGGCCAGGCTGGGCCTAATGAGCATGAGCCTAGGTAGATTGGGAAGACTTATCATCAACATGATAACTGGTGGAACTCATCCGGTAGAGAAGATCTAGAATAAGATGGAAAGATATGAGAGCTCTTTGAGACATATTGTATAGGAGAGTTGAGACACTGTGTTTAGAAACAGCAATGCTGATGGGGCTAAAGCACTAACACCTTGACACTTCAGTGATAATGGCTATGATTGGGCCTACAACTATGAGCAGAATTCTTATTGACTGTGGGAGTTCTGTAAATATCTCGTTCAAGAAAGCATGTGACCAGATGATGATTGATGGTTGGGATCTAAAGCCATGTAAGTCCTAGATTTAAGGATTTACCAGAGAGGCTATAGAGCCTATTGGGTATATTGACTTACCAGTAGGTTTAAGTGAAGGTAACCACAAGAGAGTGCGGGTTGTGACTTCGTTGTGATCAACACGTTATCTATATATAATGTCTTTTCGGGCCAACCGACCCTTACTAGCTTTCGAGTGGCCCTAGCCCCATGGTGCCTAACAAAAAAATTTCCTATGGAGAATGGAGTAGGAATCATCAAAAGATGACTAGAATGTAGGGCGTGAATGTTGCGTTGCAGAGCTGAGAAAAACGAAGCGATGTGAAAAAGGAAGGACGTGCTTTGCATTAAGCCGATTGATGCATAGCAACCATTGCCTAAGCCTTGGCTCGATTAGCATAGTAGGTTCCATAAACCTATGGATTTGAGGAAAGAGCAAGATGATGCAAAGGCGGCCCTATCTGAGCTGACGATCAATGTCCTGGTCTATTAGGATGACCTTACTTGGGTCCTGAAGATCAAATCTCAACTCAGTATAAAGATGAAAAGGGAGTTGGTAGGGTTCCTCTGGGAAAACCTAGATGTGTTAGCCTTGACAAATTCCGATATGTGTGGAATATCATCGAAGATAGCATACCACACATTGTATGTGAACCCTAAATATCCTCCTATGAAGCAAAAATGATGTAGCCTGGATCCAAAATGATCTGCTGTGCTAAAGGATGAAGTGGATAAGCTAAAGGCCAATGGCATTATCTGCATGCTATATACCCTCAATAGGTATCTAACCCAGTGTAGGTCAGGAAGTCTAATGGAAAATGGCGGACATGCATCGACTGTTCATACTTGAATAACGTGCCCTAAAGAAACTTCCCACTGTCGAAGATTGACCAGCTAGTGGACTCAACAACCGACCATGAACTACTATCATTCATGGTTGCTTATTCTAGCTACAACAAAATTCCAATGCACATCCCAGATTAAGAACACACTAGCTTTATGATTGACTTGGACTGTATTATTACCTTGTTATTCCATTAGTCTGAAAAATGCATGAGAAACCTATCAAAGATCGAAAAATTCGATGTTCAAGAATCAAATCAGGTGTACAATGGAGGTTTATGTGAACTATATGTTGGTGAAGTCACAGCGACCGGTGAACCACTTGGAAGACCTTAAGAAATATTTGGGATGCTCTGAAGATATCGGATAAAGCTCAACCCTGTGAAATGCTTGTTCGGGCTTGTGTTTGGAAAATTCTTGAGTTCAATAGTAAACTCAAGGGGCATAGAAGCCTAAAGATGATAAAGGAGGTGCAGAGCCTGAATGGGAAAATAGCCGTGTTCATACAATTTATTTCAAATGCTACAAACAAGTGTATATCGTTCATCGATGCACTCAAAAGGGAAAAAGAAACTTTGTCCGGGTAAAGGAGTGTAAGGATGCTTTCGGGCCTTACTTGACCATCTAGAAAGACTAACCACCTTATCAAAGCCTTTGAAGATCTATTTGTTAATTTAGCGTATATGTCCATGCTTTAAATGCTGCCTTAATACACGAGGAAGCAGAGGTCCAACGGTCGATATATTACATCAGCAATAGGTCAAAGGAAGTAGAAAGAAATCGTCCAAAAGTTGAAAAATTAGCCTATTGGTTGTTGATTGCATCAAGGAAACTCCATCCCTACTTTCAAGCTCATCCAATCAAGGCATTGACTGATTAACCTCTATGGCAGCTACTGCATCGACTCAAGACTTCGGGAATGTTGTTAAAGTGGGACATCGAATTAAGATGATATGATATATCATATCATCCCAGGAGAGCGATCTAAGGTCAAGAATTGGCTAATTTCATTGCCAAAGTTACCACCCAGGATGAGAGAGGAGAGAAAATGGAGCAAAGCGCTTAATGGAAGTCATACATAGATGAGCATCCAATGAACGTTGCTCAGGAGTAGGAATGGTTTTGGTAACCTTTGAGGAATGATCAATCTGTTATGCCTGAAACCCGAGTTCCTTGTAACAAACAACGAGGTGGAATATGAAGTGCTAATCGTGGGACTCAAGACAGCGAAGGAGATGGGAGTCAAAACTTTGCATATATATATATATATATATATATATATATATAACAACTCTCAATTGGTGGTCTGCCAAGTGAAGAAAGAATTTCAGGCTAAGGGAGCAACACCAGCCCCTTATTTGATGAAGGTTCTAGAACAACTCAATGATATTAAATGCTACACAGTAACATATATCCCTAAGGAGGAGAAATCAAAGGCCGATTCGCTAGCCAAGCTAGCTAGCTCTGTTGATGCACTAATAGAGTTAAGGGTATGTCTTAACAGAAATTCTATAATTTATGTAAATTATTAACTCTGTAATCAATTCTCTTTCGTAATAGGTGTTTTTCTTTCTGTTGTATATTAAATGGGTTTTAAATAAATTTAATGTTTAATTAAAATATAGTTAACCGAAAATTCATAAATGTGTTTATGATAGTAATTACAAATAGTTGTGATCATAAGTGATGTATCACAATATAATAAACACATTATTTTAAATATTGCTAGTCAAGATGCATTGAGACTAGATACCGATTCATTCGTAGAGACTAGAGTGCGAAACACTCTCTAAGTCTTGGGTAATGTATTACTCATAACTGTTGGAGGCACTAAGAGGTTACACGCTGATAGTTATTTAACTATGGAATGACTCATTCGATAAGTTTTTGTCAGTTACTATAACTTAGGTCAAGCAGAAAATATCGATGTGATTAATTTACACAGTTCTCTCGACTTGAGAATACTATTGATCTTCAATATGAAAGCTCCGTTTTGATTATAGTCAAATTATGGCATGACGTCTATTGAATGACTATAGTTGGGTTAATACTATTCAAGATAGGATTCGTCTCCTTGGTTGTATGGGTTTAATATCAGGATTAACTGAAGTTAACTCAAAGTCAAAATCTCTGCCCAGAGTAATTCGGTTAATAATAATAATTATTATTATTGAACCAAGGACTTTATGTTTGGACCATAAAGTTGAATATGAACGATACTGGAATTTTGACCATTACTAAATTTCATAAGTTCGAAGTGATATAGTTTTGACGAAGAGAATTGGTGTAAATTACAGTCACAGCCGGGTAACACTTAATAAATACATTATACAATTAGACATAAATATTTTTATACCTAATATGTTTTCGACATAATTTTTGTTTAAAAAATATATATAAAAATATTATTTAAATCAAATCATCTCAATAAAGATACAAAATAAATAATTGTACCATATGAAAATATATTTAAATTTTATAAAAGTTTCACATTTGATTAGTTTTCGACGGGAAAAAAATATCTTTTTGTATAAATTAAATGTCAATATAGTTGCCAAATTTAATAGTTTAAATTTTAAATTGATTTTAAATTACAAAATACATTAAAATATTCAAAGGTTAAAATATCATCTAGATCTTTTATAAAGTACTAAAACACAAAATTATATGTTATATTATATATTTAAATGATTTTACATATAAATATACTTAATAATATATATATTTAACATTTAGTGTATATAAATAAAGCGTATAAGCATACATTTGGATGATATATTTGTATACTAGAGGGGCCACTAACATGTCTGTTGTGGTGTAAACCCTAATACTCATACACGGGTATGTCAAACCTTGTGCGGATTAATATGTTACACATGTACACAAATAAATACATACACACACACACACACACACACACACATATATATGATACACACTTATATAATATAATATTAATTACATAATATAAAAATATATTATAAATTTGAATAAAATAACAATGATTTTATTTAAGAAGAAATTTAGAAATCTTCTAAATAAATAGACTTCATAGGCCCAATAAAGATCCAAAATGGTACAAATTAAAGCTCACCCATTTCTTCTACTGCGGTCCAGTCCAATAGCCTATGCATTCTAAATTAGTCATATTTGGATTAACTAATTAAGCTCACAGCCCAAATAGTAGGGTGTCTAGAAAGGTAGTGTTGAAGGATTGGGTTATGAGTACTCTTCCCTATCTAGCAATCGACCTGGTTTGAACAGATATATGAGCCCAAAGGTTGCTCCTAATAAAAAAATGCCCAATTTGAATTGGGCCTTAGGCTAATTTTCAAAATTGTTTGAAAATTAAAAATATAAGATTTTAAATTTAAAAGTTAAAATTAAAATAATATATATACATATTATTAATGTTATAATATAATGAAATTTTACAAAAATGTTTGAAAAATTTACATAAATTAATTTTGAGTTTTAAAATCTATTAATAAATTTAGTAAAATATATTAATTAAAAAGTTAATTAATAAATAAATATATACATGTGTTATTTATTATGATATATGTTATGTTGTTTTAAATGTTAAATAACATAAGTATACATGCATATATATATAAAATGAATGTTGAAACTATTATAATTTAATTAAAATTATTTACTTAAATAAATAAATTAAATGACATACACACACACACATATATATATGATATATGTGTTATACCGTGATAATAAATATCTATATAAATATTATACTAAAATAATATAAAACTAATTCATTAAAATTAATTAAATATGATTTAATTAATATAAGATTATATAGTAGATTAAAATATAAAAGTTATACAATAATAAAACTTACATATTATGAATGTATAAATTAAAGGTAGAATGTTAAGAAACCTTAAATTGACTTAAGAAATAAATACATATGTAGATGTACGTTACCGTGATTTTTGTTGTGTCCGACACTTGAACAAATACGGTATTTCTTAAGAAATGCACTATTTCATAAGTCGATATCACTCAATATAATACATTGTAGATTATGAATCTTCAATATACTGTTGTCCTATATCTATTATATATTAAAAAATTAGTTGCATACTCATTAGTTGTTATGCTTTCCTCAAGCTATGGATGTTATGTATAATACTATTAGTATATTAAATTGACGAGGTAAGATAACTGTACATACTTTTTTAGCTTTCCTCAAAGTATGTGCATTATATTTAGGCCTTCGTGAAATGGTAGGTCCGAGATTATTGCTTTATTTGTTCAGCTTTCCTCAAGGTAAAGGCGAGATTAGGACAAAATACCACGAAGTAGGAGTTGCATATGATACAACTGATAAGGAATATCCATCGAATGTGGAAGTATGATTTGTTAAGCTTTCCTCAAGATTAGAATCCTTATACATATGAGTCTTAACACCTGCTAATGAAGTCGAAAGACTACTATGTTTCAACTTAAGGTTAGGAGAAACATAAAATACTAGCGGGAACTTATTAGTAAAATAAAACGTAAAGTTTAACCTTACTAATATTATAAGACTATCTAATATGTTAATGTCCTAAAAATCTACCCGTTAAAACTTGCAGATAATGCCGAATCCAAGACCGTTTTAATGAAAGTGATCGATTAATCGAACGAAACAACTATGTCGAATGGCTACGAGCTATAAAGATAGCTCTGACATACGAGTGAGTTTGGTCGTCTGTAACTTGTGCTCTATTGACAAGTTCCCACTAATGATATGAAGACTAGCATGTTGCTTATAGTAAGTGGGCCGTTGACCTCGAAATCACCCAAGTACTAGTGTTATCCACTCTAGACAAAAAGTTGCAAGGGCAGCATAAATCAATGTCTTTCCATGAGATTTTTGATATTCTCAAGGCACTATTTGGTGAGAAATCTTGTTCCGCAAGGCTCGAGACTACTAAGAAACTATTCAAACTAAAATGCAAAAGGGATAGAAGGTGGATGATTACATGCTAATGATGAAGGGTTATATTGATAAGCTTGCGTTACAAGATGCGACTATAAGCAATGAGTTACAGGTTGACTTGATCCTTGGGTTTGGTATGAACCCTTCATACTAAACTATAATATAAACAATTTGAATATGAATCTCGTGGAGCTCCTTAATATTTTGAGGTCAATCGAGTCATAATCAAAAGATCAGTCGCCTCTCTTGCAGATAAAGGTGAGGCATTATTTTTGAACAATTCGAAGAAGTGAAAGAGAGAGGGTAAGAAGAAAAGTAGAAAAGGAAAGAAAGCCATCGATGATAAGGGTGAACGTCACCACCATCACAATAAAGGACACTGTAAAAGAAATTGTCCCGAGTATCTGAAGATTATGAAAGAAAAGAAGCAGAGTAGTTCTACAACTCCATTATGTACATTTATGATTCAAAATTGTTTTGTATTCAATAAAATGTCTTAGGTTTTAAATACAAGATATGAAACTCGTATTTTTAATTCGTTACAAGGGCTTAAGAATTGGCATCACGTGGAAAAGGGCGAAATGACACTCCAAGTTGCTGATGGGTCTTTTGTAGATGCAATGGTAGTAGGAAATTTTCATTATGTTTGCCTAGTGGGTTTGTTTTGATATTAAATAATTGCTAATTTGTAAAAGATTTTATTTATGGAATTATTTCTGTTTCTAGATTGTCTGAGACTGGATATATATTTCATTGTGCAAATAATGTTATGAATATTAGTTTGAATGGAAATAAAGTCTACGATGGTATTCTTGAAAATGGCATTTATGTGATTAATACAAATTATGTATATTCTGTAATTAGTTCATGTAACAATATAAATGATAACTATCTTTGGCATTGTAGACAAGGTCATATCAATGAGAAAGGATTACATAAACTAAAAACCAAAGCTTTTCTTCCATCACTTGATTCTGAATCATTTGACACATGTGAATCATGTCTCAGAGGTAAAATGATCCCTTCAGTGGGAGAAATGAAAGAGTATTGAACTCTTAAGGCTAGTACATAGTGATGTATGTGGTACAATGCCTATAATAATCAAAGATAATAGTTCTTACTTTGTTACCTTCACGGATGATTTCTCAAGATTAGGATAAGTATATTTTATGAAGAAAAAATTCAATGTCTACGAGAAATTTAAGGAGTATAAGAATGAAGTTGAAAATCAAATGAAGCAAAGGATTGAAATACTTCAATCTAATCAAGAAAGCGAGTATTTTGGACAAGAGCTCCAATAGTACTTAAAATATAATGAGGTTATCTCTTAGATTACTCTACCTATGCTATACAACACTATGGTTTGTTGGAGCGAAGAAACTGAATCCTATTATATATGGTTTGATCCACGATGAATAAGGCTGATTTGCCTCTGTCCTATTGGAGATATGCACTAGAAATCGCAGTGCATATGCTGAACTTAGTACCCACTAAATCTGTGCCTTAGATGTCATATGAGATATGGCACGAGAAGAAAGCCCACTTTAATCATTTTAAGGTGTAGGGTTGTATGGCATGTGTTAAGAATATTGGCTCTAATAAGCTAGAGGCAAGATCAGTTTTGTGTAAGTTTATAGGATATCCCAAGAATCGAAGAGGATATTTTTCTACAACACAAAAGAACAAAAATTTATCATTTCTACACACTATGTCTTTTTAGAAAAAGAATTTATGTCAAAGTAAATTAATAGAAAAGTTTTAGACTTGGACGAGATTTGAAAGACTACGCTGAGGCTAAAGTAATGGACGAACCGAGTTCATCAATATACAATAACATAAAACCCATTAGAAGGTCCAGTAAGGAATCTTATGCACTAGCAAGATATATGGTTTTCTCATGGATGGCAAGTAGGAGGACGGTGCTTAAATGACGACACTCCTCTATCATTCAAACAAGCATTGTAGAGTTAAGACTCTATACTCTGGTTTGGAGCAATGAAATCAGAGATGGATTGCATGTACAAAAAAAAGTATGGACATTGTCTGATGTACATGAAGGGATTACACCCGTCGGTTGAAAATGGATTTTTAAGAAAAAAACTAATGCAGATGGAGAAGTAAAGACTTATCATGCTAGTTGCAAAAGGATTCCGTTAAATTCAAGGTGTTGATAATGGTGAGACCTTTTCACACATAGCCATGCTTAAGTCCATTCGGTTTGTGCTCGCCATTGCAGCATTCTATGACTATGAAATTTTGCAGATAAATGTGAAGATGACATTTCTAAATGGTGATTTAGAAGAAACCACACATATGTCATAACCAGAGGGTTTTGTGGTTAGTGGGAGTGAAAGCAAGGCTTGCAAGTTATTAAACTCTATCCATTAACTTAAAAGCCTTAAGGAGTTGAAATAAGTGTTATGATAAGGTATCAAATAGTTTGGTATTTATTAGAACATAAAGGAAGCATATGTATATAGAAAGGAATAAGGTAAAGCCATCGTATTTTTAGTGTTATATGTCGATGATCTATTATCGATTGGCAATGACACTTCGTTATTGCAATCAATGAAAGCTTGGCTTTCCAAGAATTTATCCATGAAGGATTTAGGAGAAGCAGCCTATATACTAAGTATAAAGATCTATAGAGACAAATCGAAGAAGCTATTGAGATTGCCCCAATCCCAATATATAGACACTAATTGAAAATGTTTAATATGGAGAATTCCAAACGTTCAAACGTTTCAATGCAATTTGAAGTCATCCTTTCTAAGAAGGAAACTCCTCGCACCGTTGAGAAAAAAGAGCGTATAAAGAGGATCCTATATGCTTCAGCCATAGGATCTATAATGTATGCAATGCTATGCTTCAGCCATAGGATCCATAATGTATGATATGTTATGTACTAGTTCGGGAATGGCATACGCATTAGGATGTGTAAGCCGATACCAGTCTAATCCTGAAGGAAAACATTGGACAATTGTAAAATGTATATTAAAATATTTAAGAAATACCTAGGACTTATTCCAAATATATGGAACGGAGACCTCCTGATGAGAAGTATATAGATTTGAGCTTTCAAAGTGATATATATAATAGTAAACCAGTGTCTGGTTATGTCTTTATGCTTAACGGTAGAGTCATTGGTTGGAGAAGTTAAACAAGAAATAGTAGCTGATTCAACGATGAAGGTTGAGTACATGTCCCTTAATGAAGTAGCTAAAGAGGCAGGCTAGATGCACAAGATTTTTAAGTAAGCATATAGCGATTCCTGATATCAAGAATCCAATAGAATTGTTCTAGGATAACACTACGACGATATAGATCGCAAAGGAGCCTAGGGCACATAAGAAGTCACATCATATTCTTTGTAAGTTCCAACTCATTAGAGAATTCATTAAGAAAAAAGAGATTGCGATATAAGGGATATATACTAAGGATAATATAGCAGACCCATTTACTAAGGGTCTAGCTCAATCAGCTCTCGTGAAGCTAATTGAAGGGATGAGATTGAGATTCCATAATTTTTCCCAAGTGCAAGTGAAGGATCGATAGAGTTAGGGATATGACCTAAGGATAATTCTATAATTTATTGTAAATTATTAACTCTGTGATTAATTTTCTTCGTAATAAATGTGTTTTTCTTTTTGTTATATATTTGTTATAATGGGTTATAAATAAATTAAATGTTTGATTAAATATTTAACAGAAAATTCATAAAAGGTGTGTTTGTGATAGTACTTACAAATGGTTATCATCATGAGTGATGTATCAAGATATAATAAACACATCATTTTAAATATTTCTAGTCAAGATGAATCTAGACTAGATATTGATTCATCCATAGAGACTAGAGTGTGTAACGCTCTCCAAATGTTAGGTGTTATCCCGCCTTTTGGCAAGGCCAAGATATCAAGGAACTGATTAAGAACTAAGGGGCATTCGTCCCGGATATCGAGTACGCACTAGTTCGTTATGGACATCGATGAATTTTGTTCGAGTCCAGATCAGGCTATAATCAGCAAGACACGACAAGCGAAGCCTTAAAAGCCAGTGTTCCAAATTTTAGGTCAATCCGAGTTCACATGCTAAAGTTATGATCGGTGCAAGTTGAAGGGAAAATCCATGTTTTCGTATCCATCAGTGAGCCATATTTCGAATCCATCAACTTCGCACCGACCAGTCTCGTATCGAGAATCCTTGGTTCGCACCGATCAAGTTCGTATCCATCAACAGAGCATACATTTCGTATCGATTGGCTGGATCTTGTTTTGTATCCATCCAGCTAGACACAACTCGTATCCATGGTTGAGCCTCTATTCGAATCAACCGTCTTCGTATCGATCAGGGGTACAATACCCTCGTATCTATCTGTCTCGAATTCGTTAGCGCACAATCATTTGTAACCATCCAGCTCGAAACCATCAGTAAGTGATTACTCGAACCCATCAGGTTCTGTTAGTTCGAATCCATTAGAAAACTGCTCTTCGTATCCATCAGATGACCTTGCTTCGCATCCATGAGACGATGACTACTTCGTACCCATTAGGGGCTCTTGTTTGAATCCACGTCCAATGGCTTGTTCGTGTCCATCAAGTCAAATGAGCCTGGATTGACGCAACGGTCATCGATGCAAACGAGGCGAGATTCATGGATGTGAAACGGTCAATTCGGAGCAAAAAGTGGATTGATGCATAATGCATGCTGCGTCATCACAGAGGCACGTGCATCATCGGTTCAAAGGGAATCGATTCGAAATCATGGATTCGAACCAGATAGCCATCGAGACATTCAAACTCGTATCGATCATAACTCAAGATCCACCGATCCAAATGCTATGAAATTTTCACAGAAGACTACATGCAAGCTAAAGATTATTGTCGCCAAGTTTCTCCTCCATCAGATGCAATCTCGATCGATACGAATTGAGTTCATATCGATCACAAAACGAGTCAAAACTCTCCAGGATCGACCGCGTGGGCCCCCTCACATGCCAGAAGGAGTCTCCTGAAGTTTGAGCGAAATATCAGCCTCATACACCTATAAATAGAGCCCTAGAGCCTACAGAAAAAGGATCCTTTTGATTCTCAAGCGCCCAGACTCTGCCGGATCGAGATTTGCATCCTATTCTTGCTGTTGAATTTGAATTCCAAGCTGTAGTTTACTGTTGTTCACTGTAATCATTTGTAATCGTTGAAAGAAATCAATAAAGTCATAAAAACTTCATAGTGGACGTAGGCAACACGCCGAACCACTCTAAATTGCTTGTCTGTGCATTTATCTTACTGTTAGTTGGAGTTTTTATTAGATAATCTTCATTTTAATTTACATTCTTCACTTTTATCTTTTCAAAAACTTCCGAAGAGCGCTGTGCCCATTTTTGGTACTAACACTTTGGTGCTTTCACTGAGAAAACCCAGATTTTCTCCTGCTCCTTGGATCTATTGTCGATATCGGATTGCATAAATCTAAGAGAAAGATGCAGATCACTAATCCGAATTCCTTCCATCCTATTCAGATTTGCACAAAGTCTAGGAAAGGAGTTCAATCCTCAAGATGGTTAGTACAAGGACCACCTCCCATACTGTCGATCAAGAAGGCCAGGATAGCCAAAATCCCGTGCAGCTACCTCCATCCAACCAAGACGCTGCCGGACCCTCAGATCCTTTGGGCTGGTTACCAGGCAAGAGTTCCAGTTGTTGCTACAGGAGTTGACACAGAGTCGTCAACAACTAACAGAACAGTTGCGCACAAATGCCGAGCTGACCAACCAGTTAAACCGCCAGAAGCGCAAGAAGATCTAGAAGAGATCAAGTTTCGCGCTCCTCCACAGAAAATTCTGCCTCGTCAGGCTACAGCCATAGATCCATTCATCCTCGACCGGACGAAGGCTACGCACAGGCCGCCGAACATCAGCCCGCCTTGACCGTTGGGCAGCTGAGGGTTGGCCCCTCGTCCAGCTTCCATACTGAACCCTCTTCCCGGGGAGGAACTATTCCTCATTACACCGCAAATAACCGTGCCACCACCGTCGTGGTTGAAACAGGGATTGATGCCCGAAACCAACATGGACGTACTCTTGAAGCTTACGTCCTAGAAGACGTCGAGCCAAGGAGGCGGGACGTGGACCGTCGACAACGCCAGTCCAGCCTAGCAATGTGGAACCCGACCACACCTTGGCTCCACATGCGCAGAACGTTCAAATGCCAGACCTTCCAACTATGATACGTCAAATGATCCGTGAAAGTCAGGGTCTTACCAACGACGACTGGAAAATCTCCCGTAGTCAAACCCCCTTTATAGATGACATACTCTATGCCGAACCTCCTCGACGGTTCAAAATGCCCACTTTACCGGTTTACGAAGGAAATTCAGACCCAAACCAGCACATCCTGAAGTATGAGTGGTTGATGAAAGCTGCAAGAGCGGACGATGCAGTAAAGTGCCGTAGTTTTCCTATCTCTTTGTGGGGCATTGCCACCATGTGGTTTACACGATTGCCGCCCCGATCTATTTCTTGTTTTGATCAAATGGCCATGAAGTTTGTAGAACAGTTTTGTATGCATGTTGCTAGGCCTAAGGATGTTAACACTTTGTTTAGCATCACTCAAGCTCCCGAGGAGACGCTTAGACGCTACTTGAAAAGGTTTCATGCTGCATGTGCAGAGATAAGTAACCCCAATGACAATTCGATCTTAATGGCACTGACTAAGGGAATTGATCCCGACTCCGAATTCGGAAATTGGTTAGCTGGGAAGCCTCCCGCGTCGTTGGACCGTTTCTACTCCCAAGCCGCCCAATTCTTAAGGCGAGAGGACGCAAAACAGTCCAGGAAGAAGGATGACGTGGGACCCAGTAGTGAAGGGATTCAAAGAAATGTGGCAGTTAAACAGTCGGGTGAGAGTTCTGGAATAGTACAACTGAATATATAGAACAAGCAATCTCAACCGAGAAACACTGATAATCAGAATAAGAAACGGGATCAAAATCGTGGCCCGCGACGTAGGGCTCCAATGTTTGATAACTACACACCATTGAATACATCGCTAGAAAACGTATATTTGCAGACTTGCAATGATATGCAATATAAGAAGCCTGCTCCGAAGCCATCGCCGGAGAGGCAGATTCAAACGGGAAAATTCTGTATATTCCATGAGAGTTATGGCCACAACACCAATGAGTGTAGACATTTGCAGGACCTCATTGAGAAGTTGATTAGGGAGAGAAAGTTGGACCAGTTCGTGTGGGCGCCGCAGTCTGGTGGTGCGGGCCCATCAAACCAAAATCGTGTGCAGAATAGAGAAAGGCAGGAGGAACCCGCTCATACGGGCAGGAGGTTGGTAATAAATACAGTCAGTGGTGGTCCCCATCCATCAGACCAAAGATGGAGGGAAATGGAGTCGTATGCCATCTCTATCAGGCATGCGGACTTCGAGTGTTGCAGTAGTTTTGATGAAGGGCTCCGGCCAAACAGCAGGGAGCAATGGCTGATGACATCATGCTCAGAAGCCGGGATGCTGACAGGGTCGAAGCCCCCACTATTGACCCACTGGTCATATCTGCCCATGTTGGTCCTGCTTGGATGAAGAGGATCCTGGTTGACAGTGGGAGTTCAGTAAATATTTTGTTTAAGAGAGCTTTCGATATGATGAAAATGGAAGCCAAGGATTTAAAACCTTGCCAATCTAGAATTCATGGGTTCGATGGAAGTGCCAATATACCCACTGGAGTAGTGAAGCTGTCGGTGGAGCTGGGAGTTGGGGAGTGCCGGAGAGTCCGGATGTTGAAATTTGTTGTGTTAGACATTCAATCCCCCTATAATACTTTCTTGGGCCGACCGGCCCTAGCTGAATTTAGGGCAACAATTGCCTCATGGTGTTTGACTCTGAAATTCCCCACCGATCGTGGGGTTGGAGTCATTCAAGGAGATCAGGCTGCTGAGAGAGCCTGTTTGTAACGACCCAGAATTTCTATCATTTGAAATTCAGATATTTAATTGATTTTAAATATCAACAAGTAAAATTTGTAAGTCGGATAATTTATTTTTCGAATATTTAGATTTAATTGGATAATTAAATCGATAATTTAATATTTGAAATTGCGTAAATAATTGGAAATTGGGTTTAATGTGATTAAAATTAATTTATAAAGTTATATTAAATCATATTGGAATTAGAACAATGTTTGTGAACTTTTAAAATTGAATTAAAAGTTAATTTGTGAAAATTGAATATTTTAATATTTAATCGACTAGTGAAAATAGCCATTTTCCAAATAGTCTCGGATTTCGACGAAACTAGTTTCATCGGATCCTTAATGTTATATTATTGTAAGGTTTCAAATTTCGTGTCAATCGGATTTACGGTTTGTCCGGGGCAAGCCAAAACGCATAGAAATTAATTTAATCGATTTAATTTAAATTTGATCGTTTATTTCCGTAACTCGCACAGATGATCGAATTGGCTCTCGATACCTATTCCATTGTGTCCGGAACGCGGGGTAAGCCCTAGAAACGCCGGTCACCGTGCGAGATTTGGAGTTCGGAAAATCGAATGAATAGTGTTTTGGCGAAATTTCTATAAAAGGACCCATCCACCTTCACAATTGAAACCCTAAATTTTCTTCTGCCCTAGCCGCCATCATTGTTATCAATGGCCGAAAATAATTCATTTTTTCCTCCAATTATCTTCCAATCCACTCATCATTTTGAGAAACTCTCAACGAGAAAACTGTAGAGCTCGTCGAGAGCTACGTATCTAACGGTCAAGATCGAAAATGGTTGACCACGTCAGCGGCAATCCACTTCCGTTCATTGTCGTTCGTTAGGGGTTGCGTGGCCACTAGGGAAGGCCGAGATTCAACATTTTTTGGCCGAGCATGGAGAAAAGCGTGGGCTTCAGAGTGGTGGTCGTTGATCGAGGTGGAAGTGCTCGTATTGGCCGCGTGAATTAGGTTTGGAGGCGGCTATGGGTAGTGTTGTCGCATGTTTTAACTGAAGGGGGAAGAAGCACTTGCGTGCGGCCTGATGTTGAGCAAAGGAAATCGAACGGCCGGAAAATAGGTTAAAAAAATTATAAAGAAAATTGTGTATTAATTTATATTAAAATTTGTGTAAACCTTCAAAATGTATAACTGTTTGATACGAGGTCGAAAACTTACGAAACAAATTGCGTTGCAATCGTTTTGTCGAGCACTACGCAATGGAGCTGGTTTGGAGTCGTTTGGAGCTAGTGAAAATTTCGGGTAAAATTAAACGCACGTTTAATTTTATTCGAAATAAAACGCTACAACGGTTATCAGAAACTCAAGGTGAGAACTTCTCACTCAATCGAATTGTTTCGATTTAAATTTTAAATAGTTAGATTTAAAATTGCTTGATTGTGTGATTGGATGATAGTTATTATCTGTTGTATTGAAATAGACCCTATACGCCGTATATTAAGCGGATGTTATTTATTAAAAACATATCCCGCGATAATTCCAATTTGATATGGAATTGGTATTATATATGTACTTGGAGTTGATTTCCCGCATTATATAGCGGATGAGACCCTATTGCGCCGCATAATAGAGGATAATATTTTATAAATCTCATATACCGCGATATTCCGTCTCGAAGCGGAATTGGTATTGTGCTAACATCTTTGGATGCAGGGAAACAAGTTGGAGGGATCCAACTGGATTCCTCAAATGATTGAATTTATTTCAATGTTGTGTGTTGATCTATTTATAACCTGCGTGATTATCTTTGTGATTGAAATCGTTAAGGGCTAAAATTTTAGCCGAATATATTTTTGGTATCGTTAGATGTCGAAAATAAATAAAATTTGATTTTTGAAAAATTAAGTTGAGAATTCATAATAAAATTTAGTTTTGGAATTGATTCAATTTAAATAAATAAACGTTGTAATTTTTATGTTATAAAAATTCTAATTTTCGTGAAATATAACCAAAATGTGATTTTTGAAATAAGTAGTTGATTAATTTATAAAATGGTTTAAATTGAGATTTTTGAATTACTATAAATGATTTATATAAAAGATTTATAAAAGTTGATGTTTATAAATTAAAATATTAGAATTATAAAACGAGTTTTTATAAGTGTTAAAATGAAGTATAAATGGATTTCATAAGTGGATGAAATCTATAGATTTATAAATTGTGAAGTTATAAAATGAATAGATTTTGTAAAATAAAAGTTTTATAAGTAATTAACTTATAAAATGGATTTTGGCGTGTAAATGGGATATGGATAGAATCTGTTAATAATGTGATTTATAAGTGAAGTTGTTATAAAGTATAAATGGAATTTATAAACGTTGTTTTATAAATCCGAAATCGACTTATTTTGATAAGTTTAATTGTTATAGCTTATTAAAGGAGATATATCCACGATTTTGGGACAGTGGATAATCCTTTAAATAAAATATGTAGAAATGTTGAATTTGGTAAATGAAGTATATTCACGATTTTGGACGGTGAATAGTATAGTGAAGAAATATTTTGGGAAAGTGATATTTTAAATAGAATTAAAACGATTCAAAAATGTTTCCAAATGTATTAAGTATCGAAACCATAGATTTCAACATTCATTGTTGAAACAGACGTTTTCGAGAAATAGAAGGAAATGGTGGACTATAACACTGTTGTTATAGTAAATGATTTCCGAAAGGAAAAGTTTTGTATAGTATTGGGGTTATATATCTATCTTAATTTCGAATCCTTATACTAGTGATTTTGGGTTGTCGTAATGATGTTTTACGCAACATTCATTTTGACTCAAATAAATATGTTTAAGAGAAGTTTTCCTTAAAGAATAAAATATATACTTAATTTGGATTTAAGTATATTGAATATTTTCAAAATGTTGGAAATAAATAGATTTGTGAATTACTTATTATTAAATAAGTATGGAAATGTTTTCCAACATGAAGTGAATGTTTTGAGATTATATCTTTTAAAGATAAATTGAAAGTGAATGATTGAAATCGATTTGAAAATCGTATAAAAAGTAAATTTTTGGAAATGTAAATTCACAATGGAAATTTATAATGGAAATTTATTTTAAAAAAAATAAACATTGATTTATTTTAAAAGTGTGGAAATAAATTTACGGATTTGGAACGTAAATTTAATAAATCGGTAAGGATTTATTTGGTTGGTTTAAATGAACCATTTTGAAATGAAAGTTGTGAAGGTGAAAAGTGATTTGAAATTTATTTTCAAATGGTTGAAGCGTGGAAAATATATCTTCTAAAGATATTTTTGTGAAAATAAATAATTTGGGAAATTATTTGAAATCGGGTTATGTTGTGAATATTGATTGATAGTTAAATAACTGACTATCAATATTGACCCTTAAATGGCTATTTGTTTTGAATTGGTTGAAATTGAATGCTACACTTATTTTTAAATTATTGCGCTCGTTATTCGGATTACCCATTCCGAATAGTGATACGACGTAATGGATAGCATTGAAGACCGGTGGTGAAGACCGGGTATTTGTGAAAACGACAGGATGACCTATCGATTGTCTCTGCACCGTTAGCTACGGTATGGAGATTTCCTTTGTGAAGGGAAATTCGATCGGGATTGTGAATACCCGGATTGCAAGGGCTTCTTTTGAAGTGCCTTCGATTCTGTTCGAACCCGTAACAGACTTGTATGGTTACATGTCTGACATTACATTTTGAGATATAAAGAAGATTTTTTTCAAATACATCTATGTTGGTGGCGGAGAATTTATTCTCTTAGGTTAACACCCTTCTCTGAAACGTACAAGTTCAGAGGTTTTGTAGTTGAAGGTTATCAACGATATACTTCCAATTTGGTAATGTGGCATGCTGAGCGTTGATGTGTGATGATTATTTATTAATCATTTGTTGATCAAAGCGTGGCTTTTTGAAAAAGCGTAGCTTTGTGGACGAGACTTCGTCAGACCTTACACCCCGAAAATGGTCGAAACAGGAATATGCGGCAAGGTTATGAGGGTCGCGCCCTTTAGGGTATGTCATTTCCTTCTGGAAAAGGGTGGTGTCAGGTATGGAGCCCTAATGCTTAACCTATGTGGTTGCTCCAATTTCATTTTTTCTGTGTGGTTGTTGCTTGGTGATTGAGGGCCCTCGGATAAAGGTCCCAAAGGACCGGGGGGTGGCATATTCGTGTAGTAGTTACCTAGTTACAAAGGTCACCCGACCTTGTGTTGGCAGAGAGCTGGTTAAGTTCTCGGGACGTCCCGCCAGAGGCGATCCCATGTGGTAGTAGGAAGTTCCTTAGCCTGACCATTTGTTGGAAATCCAAAGAAACAATACGAGCTTTGTACGGTTTTAGTTGTATTACCTGCCATTCACTTATGGTGGCGCCCCACTGTTTGGATGGTAGCTATAGTAGGCATAGTTCGGAATGTCTATGCTGGCTAAGATTTATATTCTATTTTCGAAATGCTTTCATCACTATGCACTAATAATAATATCAAAATGATTGTTTTGCATAGTAAGCATTTTTGACTATCATAAGGAGAAATTTCCTCCAATTCTGCGTTTGCATTGTGTGTGTGCGGGGAGGCCTTATGGTAGTTTCATTTTCCAAAAGCATTGCAGATATTTTTCACGTCCCTTGTTATTGTTGTTTTAAAAGATTTAACTGTTTTGAGTTCTCACACCAGTCCCATGACTGACCTGGAGTTTATTGTTCTCTTCCTAAACTCTGGGTGCCCATCATTTTCCACACGGGCAGCCTAGAGTCAGGTTATCAGGTCATTCTGGATTCAGGAGTGCTATGGAGCTCAAGTGGCGAGCTGGATGACGAGACGTATCACTTGTATATGATATTATCTTTCCGCTGTAAATTCACTTGTAAGGACATGTTTGTATAACTGTCCATTGTTTTATGGCGTTGTATATTGTTGTTATACACTCTGATGATAATGTATTGTAATAACTGATATAGTTCTTTGTTTTAAAGATTATTCATTTATCTAATATATGTTGTTCCGCTGCGACTGTGAGATTCTGATATTGTTTCTGTTGTTCTTCTTCCGTTCTATTTTCTTCTTCTTCTACCTTTTTTTATACTTAAACCCTAAGAATTTGGTTTTCCGGCATTCGATTGCTCGGCAGTTGATACAGTGGACGTATTGATGCCGACCTTCGGATCCTGACAAAATCGATGTCTTTACAATGTTATGTTGCTGAGCTGCGCGTGGCGCAACGAAGAGAGAAATGAAAGGGCGTAGAGGAATCTCTCTGCGTCCGTTTTGCGGATAATTGACAATTGGTGCCTGGGCCTCGGCCCGGGCACCACAACCAATTCCAGAGGGATCTTGACCCTAGAGACAATGATAACAGGGATGAATCTATAGAAAGTCAGGCTTCTCCGGCCGAATTGACGATCGATGTTCCGATCGGTGATGATGATGATGATGATTCAAGGATGTTAAAGATTGGGTCTCAGTTGAGCCAAGAGACATGCACAGCAGGAATTGGTTGAATTTCTCCAGACGAATCTCGATGTGTTCACCTGGACACACTCCGACATGTATGGAATCTCGTCGGACATCGCGAGCCACACCCTGAACATTGACCCGCAATGTATCCCAGTCAAACAGAAAAGGCGTGGTATGGATTCAGAGAGATCTGCCGCCCTTAAGGAAGAGGTCGACAAGCTAAAATTAACGGGTTTATTCGAGATGCTTTATACCCATAGTGGGTATCCAACCCCGTGCTTGTCCGAAAGCTGAATGGGAAGAGGACATGTGTTGATTATTCTGATTTAAATAAAGCTTGTCCAAAAGACAGTTTTCCACTTCCCAGGATTGATCAGCTTGTAGATTCAACGGCTGGACATGAATTATTGTCTTTCATGGACGCTTATTCCGGCTAAAACCAGATACCCATGCATGTACCCGACCAAGAACATACTAGCTTCATAACCGACCTGAGACTATACTGCTACAAAGTCATGCCTTTGGACTAAAGAACGCCGGAGCAACATACCAACGTCTAGTCAACCGGATGTAGATGACATGCTGGTAAAGTCATGGTTCTCCATTGATCACATCAAAGACTTGGAGTCAATGTTCAACATCCTTCGAAAGTATTGGATGAAGCTCAATCCGTTGAAGTGTCATTTTGGAGTCGCATCCAGAAAGTTCCTTGGGTTCATTGTCAACGCTCGAGGAATAGAAGCCAATCCAGAAAAGATCTGGGCAATCAGAAACTTGCAGACTCCGAGAACAATAAAGCAAGTTCAGAGTCTCAACGGGAAGGTAGCAGCGTTGAGCAAGTTCATATCGAAGTCCACCGACAAATGCATCCCCTTCTTTGATCTGATCCGAAAAGGAAAGCGAAACTTTGAATGGACTATGGAGTGCGAGGGCGCATTCCAAGCACTGGTTCAAAATATTTCCACACCGTCAACTTTATCAAAGCCTATCGACCATGAGCAGTTGTATCTTTATGTGGCGTTATCAGAAAACGCGATCAGTGCTGCCATAGTTCGGGAGGAAGACCGAGTGCAGAAACCAGTCTATTATGTTAGCAAGCGGCTAACCGGAGCTGAGAGAAACTATCCAAAGCTAGAAAAGTTGGCCTACTACCTAGTCATTGCCTCGAGGAAGTTCCTCCATATTTTCAGGCTCATCCTGTCACTGTGTACACCGATCAGCCGTTACGACAGGTCCTTACATGGCCTGAGACGTCTGGTAGGTTGCTTAAGTGGAATACCAAACTGAGTCAGCTCGATATCTCTTATACCCCAAGAAGAGCCATTCAAGGTCAAGTCCTAGCAGATTTTATAGCCGAATTCACCATCCCAGAGGACTTGCCCGAGACCGATAAATCTCTCTAATACATCTGGAAGCTGCATACCGATGGTGCATCCAACGATCGGTGCTCAGGTGCTAGGGTAGTACTTGAAACCCCCGAGGGCCGATCCATATGCTATGCTGTTAAATTTGAGTTCCGTGCGACCAATAATGAAGCTGAGTATGAAGCTTTACTTGTTGGGTTGAAGCTAGCCCGTGATCTGAGAATTATTGCTGTGGAAGTTTACTGCGACTCTCAGTTAGTCGTATGCCAGGTTCGGGGTGAATACCAGGCCAAGGATCGAATACTCCGCTTATCTAGCTCGAGTCCAGGAAATACTTGATCAATTCGATTATTATGCCATTTTCTACATACCCCATGAGCACAACCAGAAGGCCGATTCATTGGCCAAGTTAGCAAGTACAGGCGAAGCACAGTAGATGGGACTCGTTCTTGTTGAAACTCTATCTTCTCCCAACATTGATCAAATGGAAACTGATTTTATATTTGAAATCGCTCCCGATAAGGAGTTGTGGATGGCCCCATATCGAAATTATATCGAGCATGGAACATTGCCTGAGCATAGGAGTGAAAGAAGACAGATTTTTCGAAAAGCCTCACAGTTTACCATTCAGAATGGAGTCATGTATAGAAGAGGATATTCTGTTGAATATGCGCTTATATGATTTTTGTTTGATGATAATAAACATATATACATTCGTTTAAATGTATTTGATAATATACTATTTTATTTTTTCACAGATTAAATAAATATTTGCAGAATAAAATAAATAACACGAAATTTGAATCAAACGAATATTTTATTCAAACAAATATTTATTACATCTTTGAATAGTACAATTTCAAGCTCTCACTATAACTATACAACTTTGATTACAATTACATCACATTTCACATTTACAATTCACCTCACTACATATCACTCACACTCGTATTTATCTTCAACTTCATTCCAGTTTTGAATCCAGCATCTGAGCGATCTGCAAAAATATAAACTAACGCAGTAAAATTGAAAATAAAATATTTTTGCGATATAAAATAAAACGTGAATTTTGAAAATGATATTTGCCTCAGTTATTTGGGTTGTTCGTCTTCATTTATATTTGAATTCATCATACACGAACAACTTGTGACATACACAGTATATTACTGTATATGCCACAAGGCCATGCACGCCGATATATACACTTGATAGATATTACAGGGACAGGTAACCATAAGTGGCTGCAATACACACGTGTACATTCATACACGTGTGCACTGCCTCGCCAACTCGTATGCGCAGCCAACAAGAGCAAGTGTACAACAGTGTCAAGTTGCAAACAGTCAAAGTACAGGTGCAAGTGTACATAAGAGAAGTACAAAATGACCTAACAGCAAGTTCAAACCAAAGCACAAAAGTGCACAGCATCATCACTGCAGTGGATAGCAAAGACAACATGCCACAAGACATAGTAATGCAACAATGGCTAACCAGAAGTGAAGATTGCAGCAACATCAAGTGACAATGCAAGCAAAAACTCAAGAGCAACAGTGAATGGGGCAAAGCACAAAAGTGCACAATGACACAGTGGTGCTGCATATAATGTATAGTGAAGTACAATCATGAATGCAAACTACAGATCAAAGCAGTATGCAAAGTCGATGCAACATAAACAAACCCAATACAATATGACTGTGAGCAGTGCCACAAGACCACCAGGCAAATGAACAGAGGCATCAATATGACAACCCAACAGCAACATGCTCTGAACACCACTGGCCAGTCCAATGAACAAAGAACCCAAATGCAAACAGCAGTATGCAAGCACACATGAAACAGTGGTATGAACAAGTAAACCCAAACTGAAGTATGGATAGTGCAAAGTGCAATGATACATCAGGATATCAAGTTCAGTGAAACACAAGCAAGTGCAAGACTAAACCAGCATGAATGCAACATGAACATTTAAATTAATGCATGCAACAATGTGCACAGTTCAGAAAGACCACCAACTACAGGGATGAGTACAATATGCACAGAAGCATAATCCAATTATTATACCAAAAGCAATTTCCTAGCCAACTTCATACTGGGATTATCTCTTTGCAATTTGAAAGCTGCAATCACAATCGTTTTGCAAAGAATATTTTGTTCATTGGCATACAAGATTCATCAGTTTTAGCAATTGAAGAAGATACTGGAAATGAACTGAATGCTAGTGCGGTACGCACAAATAAACCATCTATCGCTTTATCAATGCAAATACTAGAATCAAAAAGATGAGATTTCAATAATAGAAATACTACAGTGCGAACAAATGCATAGCCCCAACAATGCAGAGCTACTCGAGATGGAGATGTACAAGATGATAACACATGACAGTCAAACAGGTCAAGTATGCTACAACAATAAATTCAATCAAAACCGAAGTCAAATGAATTCAACACCGTGGTGACCACGTAACAAATTCAAAGACATGGATTTGCATACACAAATCCAGTGCCGAAGTCACAATTGAACCAAGTCAGTATGTTGAACAAGTCAGAAATGTGGTGGTAAAGAAATCAAATCAATACCGTGTGAATCAAGCTACCAAAAATACGAAATTGACAAAGTCAGTGAAATCACGAGCATTCAAGTATGATCGAATGGCCAAAGCAATATCAGCAGACAAATTCAAATTAAAATATACGACGCAAATCTAGGGTTACAAACCCTATATAAATTGACATCATCATCGGCAATTATGAGCATCGAGTTCAAGCATCAACCAGAAAAAGAAAAAATAATAAAGTACTCACCAAAATTGAAACCGAACTCGATCAATCGAAGTAGCCGAAGCAAGGTACAAGGAGGCAGTCAATCGACAGGGCAAAGACGAAAATCACAAAATCGATCGACTAAAATAATATCGGCATCTTCGATTCTAGCCCTAATTAATTGAAGAAAGAGGAACATACAAGAGCCGAAGCCCTAATCTCATCTGAAGAACAAGCCGACATTGTCACAAAGAAAATAAAAAGATTCGGGTTAAAGAATAATATTGGGCCGGCGTGTTTTACTTTTTTCTTAAGTTTTTTTTGTTTACATTAGGGCCATTTTATTTTTATTGTTTTAATTGTATTTTCCTGTTTTTTTTTAAAACCGTTTATATTTTCTAGTCGTGTGACTAGGGGACAAGCTACGGTGTGTAGCTTGAGAATTCGCAACTCGGTAGTTGAGTTGTGGCAGGGTTTTGAGCGTAGAGTTAGATTAGTCAATAGCGGTGTATAGCGAGTTTACGTGTGTAAGCGAGGGACTATCTAATTTCTAGTAGAAACCTTGGGGGCAGCACGTAGGCAGGGTTTTGCCGAAGCTGGGTAAATTCTGTGTTGTTCTGTTTTATTCTGTTATTTATATTCTGCGATATCTGTGCTGCTATTCTGTGATCTGAATTGAAATTAATTTATAAGCTTCCACGATTAATTTTTATAATTTACACTATCACCCTATTCACCCCCCTCTAGGGTGAAATCGATCCTACATATTCTGTCCCTCTCCTTCGATGTATCGCACATGATGAAATCAAACGAGTGTTACATGATGTGCATGAGGGAGAATGTGGCAATCACACTGGGGGGAAAGCCCTCGCCAAGAAAGTACTCCGATATGGATATTACTGGCCGACTATGAACCGTGATGCATCAGACTGTGCCAGGAATTGTGATAAATGCCAGAAACATGCTCGAAATCCAAGAGCCCCACCTACTGAGATAACCCAAATGGTCGGTCCCTGGCCGTTTGCAGTATGGGGCATTAATATCATTGGTACTCTACCTCTTGCGAAAGGAGGAGCGAAGTATGCAATCGTCGCGGTTGATTACTTTACTAAATGGGTTAAAGCTGAACCGCTTGCAACAATCACGATGAAAAAAGTAATCAACTTCGTAGTTCGCAATATCATCTGCCGATTTGGTCTCCCGCATACCATTATCACTGATAACGGAGCCCAGTTCGATAGTGTTGAATTCAAGGATTTCTGTCAACGATATATCCACAAGAAATTCTCTACGGTTGCACACCCTCAGGCGAATGGCCAAGTTGAAGCTGTTAATAAGGTTATCAAATCTATACTAAAGAAGCGACCAAAAAAGGCCGGAGGCAAGTGGGTTGATGAACTACCTATGGCTTTATGGGCTTACCGAACAACCCACAAGTCCACGACCGGACACACTCCATTTTCTCTATCTTACGGCCCAGAAGCCGTTATTCCAGTCGAAATGGAAGTACCTTCTCATCGTGTGACTTATTACGACCCGAAAACTAATGCCATATTACTCGTTGAATCTTTGGACTTACTGGATGAGAAGCGTGAAGAGGCCGATTTGAGGGCAGCCACATATCGAAATTGAGTCGCCCGATTATACAATGTGAAGGTTCAACCACGGACCTTCGAACTTGGCGAACTCCTTCTAAAAAGAATTTATCCGATTCCTTCACACATGAAGCCAAATTGGAAAGGACCGTATGTGATCACCCAATAGCTCGGAGATGGCACGTTCAAGTTATCGACCGTTGACGGTCTTACTTTGCCGAGAGCTTGGAATAGTGAAAGCCTCCATATGACAGGCTTTATTTATTTGATTCGTTCTCTTATTTGCAATTTGTTTTCGCATTTCGAAATTTGAATTTGTAATAAGGCAACTGACTTTTCCATATTTTCTCATTTCAGTAATAAAATGCCATCTCTTCGAGCCAGAGCTGTGATTTATTAAGTATGACATACGACATCATGATGCATGGAGAGCTAAGTTCCATCAAACGATCGAATTTATTCAAATAGGGAGTGGCTGTGATATGACCGGTCACTCACTAAATGAAACCCGAGCTCGGGGGCAAGTCACTACGCTAATATCAAAGAGGATTGATACACGACAATCCTTAAAACAACTCCAAACTCCTAGAGTGTGAGTCGGAGCATAGAAATCCTGAATATGGTTTTGGAGAGGGCAGGCTCGTTTTCCTAATGACTTCGACCGTGTCCTAACCAAGTTAGAGGAGAATGGACCAGTCCATCTAACGACCTCGCGTGTTAATTTTGGGTGGATATGATCCGACCATCCACGATCCCGATAAATCTATCATTCCCAGAGTGTAAATGACCTCCTAAAAAGTCTAAACAGATGTGATTGACCATCTGTCGACTAACTCCAAATTCCTAGAGTGCGAATTAGAGTATAAACATCAACTCTAGGTTCCCGGAGTGCGAACCGGAGTATAAACACTAACTCCAAATTCTCGGAGTGCGAATTGGAGTATAAACATCGACTCTTCGATCCCATAGTGCGAACCAGAGTATAAATGCTAACTCCAAGTTTCCAGAGTATGAACTGGAGTATAAATACTGAGTCAAAGTTCCCAGAGTGCGAGCTGCGCTACAAACGTCGATAACTCTTGGATTCCCAGAGTGCGAACCAGATTACCGATCACGGATTATCCTGAGTCCCCAGAGTGTGGACGAAATATAAAAATAACTCAGGTGCGGATGGCCACTCGTAAATTAGCTTATGTCCCCGGAGTGTGGACATGTACTTAAAAACTTCCATAGACGTGATCGACTACCGAAGTGCAAATGCCGATCCCCAGAGTGTGGATGCGACTATTCATAGGCAAGCGAATGCGATGCAATCGCTCGACTTACGCTTGTTTCTTCATCAATATGACGACGTTAAACTTTAAAAATAGAGACAAATCACGATCGCTAGCCGATCTTTACAACTTGTTCCCGAAACTGGAGGCAGAGCTTAAGTGTTAACCGCTGGCTGAAGCAGTTCGATGTCTGAAGTCTAACTCGATCTCTCGGTACAACCCGTACTCATGATTGTCAGACTTAGAAAATAAAGAGAACTCAAGGGTTGAAACTTCGCCAGTACGTGGGACCGAGATCCAAACTCTACGGCACTTAAGTATAGAAGACAGAAATAAGAGTTGAAGCAACAAAAACAAAGTTTTGTTTCGACTAATCAAAAGAAAAGACTTATATACAAGTTCTCCCAAAAAACTCCTACTAGCAGGGGCCAAACCCGCATCTATACACGGCCTATAAAGGAAAGACAAATTCTTAGCTAAACAAAAATTTGCACCGGAAGGGCCTATCTACTCCTTAGCCTTCTTCGGCTTCCTCTTAAGTGTGGATCTGCCAGAGCCGCCATTAATTTTTCGCTTTGAGCCTTTACTCTTTGGCGGATCATCTCCAGATGGAGGCATAATATCGACATCCTCCTCCGAACTTGAATCTATGGGAATGCTCCCTGCAGGAGGAGTCGGAGGAACTGGATCTACGACCGGGGGCGGAATAGGCACACTAGTGTCAAGAAGTGTACCCCTAGGAGATATCATCCTAAGTGGAGTTGGGTCAGATTCCGTCAATCCACCCTCAGCACCACCGCCGTGAGCCGCAGCCTCCATCACTGCGTTGATTTCAGCTAGTATCTCTGCTTCACGAGCATCACGGGCTTCACTATGGGTTGCGGCGGTCTATGTCAAAGCGCAAGATGGAGGTGGAAATCCACTAAGGACGAACGGTAAGTCTGCAAAGGGGTCGCTCTGCCGGCCTAGGAGCTCATTCATCATTTTCTCATCAAAAGAAAGAGAGATCCCCTGTGTTACCTCGTTAGGCGCGGCCGTGGTCGTAGTGATTGCCTCGGTGATAATGGCCTCATGCATTTGTTGTGATTCCTGTATCGCAGGAGGAGCTGCTGATGTAGCTTCAGTCATTGAACAAGGAAAAAGAATAAGTTGTCAGTACATGCTTCAATGCAAGTACTTCATTTCAGACATACAAGAGACTTGTGCAGCGTACCTTCCTCAGCTTGACTCGTGGCTGGCTGAACAGCTTCCGAAGAATGCTCCCTTATGGGAGATAAGTGTGGCTATTCCGGGTCGTAGGCTGGGACTGGCCGCGGCTCAATTGCTGGCACCGGCTCGGATCCAGATAAAGTAATCATCTCAGAACTTATAGCTTGGTGTGAGACGCCGGAGCCCTCGCCAACTTCTAGGTACTGGGTGCCCAATCTCTCTCTTGCATGAGAACTCATGGAGTCATGAAGAACCTTCTTTTCATCTTCACTCAAAATGCAGTTCTCCAGCTCAAATTCGTCGAGGGCACCACCAGACAGCACCGCCTTCTCTTCTTCAACCACCAAATTCTAGGCGTTGTATAGATGTGTCGAGTAATCGTCAAGCCAAGCTAGATTCCTGTGTTTTAGCACATTGGCGTTATAAGTGACAAGAAGCTCCTCTATCTCCGGCTCGATCCTGGTCTCCACCAATCGGACCTTTTCATTAACTTTAGCCTCAACCTTGCGGATCTTTTCCATGGCTGCATCTCTCTCCTTTCGAAGCACCACCGCTTGATCGCACGCTTCCTGTACGGAAACGTTGGTAGCGTCTCTCTCTTTCATGATTTTCGAGACTTTGGCCTTAAGCTCGTTTAGCTCTTTCAGGGCTGCATCCCGCTCAGCGGTCACGATGGTGTTCCGGTGGCCCATGTCCTCCACATGGCATAATGCTCCCATTTCATCCTATCCATCGCCGCATGGGCCTCGTCGGCCTTCTTAAGAATCTCAATCTCGGATTTGCGAGAAGACTCGGCCTCACTATTGAGCGCTTGAATGATCCGGTCTTTCTGACCGAGTTCTTTCTCCAGCCTTTCGATCATGGCTACTCGGTCAAAGGACACCTTCGTTGCCTATTTCGCGGTTTTCGACCACTCCTGATACTGGAAAAATATGTCCGCGACATAATCGTGCACTGTATTTTCGGCCGACGCCGGGATCCTTTTCAAGCGCGGGGGAAAGACGAACTCATAAAAACAAATGTCAGGAAAATCCTTTCTCAGCTGAGCGAGCCTCATCGCTCCTTCCCCTGTGGGCTCGACGAGGGCCTGTGTAGTAATGGAAGGGTCAGTAACTTTAGTTCTATGCTGAGATTCAGACCTAGATGATTACGAAGTTGGTTTGTGCCGTGGAGCTTTTGAAGGTCGTGGAACATGAACTGGCGGTGGTACCAGAGCTCTGGGAGGTGGTGTATGAGATCGAGACCGACGTCTATACCCCTTATCTCTCTCAGAACATTCCTGACTAGAGTACCCATGGTCATAGTCTCTATCTCCCTCTCTCCTACACGATTCGTAGTATGACGAAGATCGACGTTTGCTGCATAGGCTACCATGCATTGAGCCTTGACTGGACATTGTATCTGCAAAGCAAAATAGGGACAAGAGTTAATAATCTTTCACAGTAGGCGTATTACAGTCAGAAATCGTGTAGTGCCATGAAGTGTGAATGTATCCGCAATCCCTCGACCAACCGGATGTGTCGACCATTCTAGTGGGCAAAGACTCGCTTAAAACTAAGGCGTGTTGGAGTTCATCCAATCCGGGATCATGCTGCATGGACACGTCGTCCGGAATTGGAAGATCGGCAGCCCTTCGTAAAGATTTTCTGTTCTTGGAGGAGACATCTCCAAAATTATAATTTCGAAGGCAGACCGGGACATGACCATAGATTTCCATATCCCCGTTTTGGATTGCTTAAAAACGGCTGCCTTGCCTTTTCTCTTTTCTTCAGAATCCTGGGCTGCATCTGCAGGCTTGCCCGAAGGTTCATCATCAGTATGGTTCTTTCGAAGTCAGCCTCTTCGACTATGACAACTCTAGGCTTTTTACACTTAAATCGCTCCCTCAAGATAGTCCTTAGTACACCATCGATCCTTATACTTTGTCTTTGCTCAATTAGCCCAAGAATCCTGAGATTCCTATCCGTCGGGACCAAGTCGATGTTCCTCTCTTCGCTTGGGACCTCTTGGAGGACTCGAACTATCTCCTTAAAATATCCGTCTTCGGGCCGCTGAATTATCGCTGTAAAGAAAAAAAGTTATGAGTTGGCCTCATCTATAACTATCTTATCAACTACCTGGAAAGATGGCAATACTCACGTCTGAATAGCCATCGTCTGGCAAATCCTGTGGGCATCTGACATAGAACCACTCCGTCTTGAAGTAGCTCAGCCTAGTCCAAGACCCTGTAATTATTTGGCAATTTCTTACGGCCTCTAGGAATGTGAAAGATGGACCGTCTGTTCGACTCTTGAAGTTGAACAAGTATCTTATCTCGGTCAGTCGGGGTGGTCGATAGAGGTGCTCCATAAATGCAATGAACAAGCTATTCAGTAAAGCCTATCCATTTGGGTGTAGCTGAGATGGGGTGATCCCTATGAAAGACAACACTTCTCTTATGTATTGATTGAACGGGGGAAGCGTCCCAGCTGCGCACGCTTGTCGATTGAAGGCGGTATACACCTCCGGTGGATTATGTGGTTTGTCATTTGGCCTCGGCAATATTACGTCGTCCATTGACAAACCATGCCTTAAGCATATACTCCCTAGCATATCTTCAAAAATATTGGACGGAACAGAGTCTGGCGGACTATTGATAAAGGATGCGTCAGGTGCCTCGTTCGGGACCGGATCGATAACTTCGGCCTTGATGTCCGGTATTTCAAGTCTGGGATGAATTATACTCTAGGTTTCCTGTGGCTGCGAGCTTGGAGTTTCCATAACTAACTAACTGATGAAAAATCATCATTAGATGACATAGAGCCCGTGTGTTCCCCACGTGCAGAGTGTGCGTTGTGCAGTGCAGTGCTGTGCACTACTTGAAAAGATTTTTCAGTGTTCAAGAAAAATTTGCCAATGACGAAGATAATCGGAATCCAACTGGAGTGACCGTCATCGCTGACCGTCACCACCATACCATCCGGATGTTAGCGATCGATCCAAATTAAAGTTGTTATGGTTCCATCGATGAGCTTCTAAAGGCAGTCAAGTATGCAGTTTAACAATCAAGTCCAAATATGCGAGAATGAAGCTCTTCGGAATCATGCTGTCAAGTACTCAAAATTTCATATCCATCACAGGATGGGTTCGAATCGATCATAGGAAGCATATTCGAATCCATCAGGATCCAAGTTCGTATTGATCACCAGGAACATATTTCGAATCAATCGTCAACACTTGGGTTCGTACCGATCAAGATCAGTAGCTTCGGATCGATGCTTGGCGTTCATGTTCGCATCGGCCAGGAAAGTCTCGGCTTCGCATCGATCACGTTCGAGTCGATACTTTTCGTATCGATCGTGAGTGTATATTTCGAATCGATATGAAGCCAAGGGTTTCACACCGATCGCTCACCTATTTTTTCGCATCGATCATTATAGATCGACACGATTTACCGCCATCCCAGTCGATACGAACTACGTCATTTACCGTAAAAATTCCTGAGATCGATGCGAACTCCAAGGAAACACGATATCGCCTGCATCGATTCGAACACAGGCCCCCAAATCGACACGAAGTATAGATCGAGCCATCTTTATTTTATTTTTTCTCTGCACTCCTTCTTCTCCAATTAACAAGGGAATCGCTATGGCCATCTTTGACCAAGCTCCAACCTAGATCTGACCTCAAAGATTGCCAGAATTGATAATCGGTGAAGAGGGGATGGATATGAGATTCAAGCTTCTTCGTCAAGGTTTAGCTATAGATGACTAATTGCCTAAGTTGGAAATTGAATTCGAGGAATTAAGAGATCGTATGTCATCGATTCGAAAGGAGCGTGCAGTTCCTCTTTTCTCAAATTTATGGATCGATGCAAATGCAGGAAATAGGGAAAGCAACAGTAAAATGTAAAAAGTTAAAAATGGCCAAGTCCAAGGGTATTTATATGGATCCTAAGGAGAAAGAGGGCTGATTCGCCTCCCAGTCAACATGACCGGTCACTGCAGGTCAACACTCCGATCGAGTCGAACGACGAGTTCGAATCCATCGGCCTAAGCTCTTATCAATTCAAAACGGTAAATAGATCCATCGATACGAAATACATGATGAAGATAGCTTTGGAGGCAATTGAGTTCCATTGATTCGAAGTCTTTACTCGCATCGATAAGTTCACAGTCATGGTCCATCATTACGAACTGTCCTGTTCGAACCTATTGGTTCCATCGATATGAACGGCAGTGTTGAATCCATCAGGGAACGTACACATCAATGTGAAACAGCCATGTCACATTCATAAATGCAAAGTCCGTCAACACGACAACAACAATTCAAACTTCTACATCGATTCAGGAGAGGATCTATATGAAGGAGCATCCAAAAACAACCGTCAAGTGTTGTTATAGCGCAAGTCTCATATCGATTCAGGAGAGGATCGATACGACACTCAATACGAGAAAAATGACAACGACTCATGAACATGCAACATTGGCGAGATTCAGATTAGCATATGTATGTCTGAGCACTATTATACAACAACGCAAGGGTACAACCTTCAACAAAGAAGCAATAACTGTTCAGAATGAAGACTACAGCTTTTCAAAGTACGTCATGTTACCACAAGACGTACTTTGGGGGGCAAATGTTATTCCGCCTTTTGGCAAGGCCGAGGTATCAAGGAACTGATTAAGAACTAAGGGGCATTCATCCCGGGTATCGAGTACGCACTAGTTCATTATGGATCTCGATGAATTTTGTCCGAGTCCAGATCAGGCTATAATCAGCAAGACACGACAAGCGAAGCCGTGAAATCCAGCGTTCCAAATTTCAGGTCAATCCAAGTTCGCATGCTCAAGTTATGATCAGTGCAAGTTGAAGGGAAAAGACATGTTTTCGTTTCCATTAGTGAGCCATATTTCGAATCCATCAACTTCGCACCGACCAGTCTCGTATCCATCAAGAATCCTCGGTTCGCACCGATCAAGTTCGTATCCATCAACAGAGCGTACATTTCATATCGATCGGCTGGATCTTGTTTCGTATCCATCCAGCTAGACACAGCTCGTATCATTGGTTGAGCCTCTATTCGAATACACCGTCTTCGTATCGATTAGGGGTACAATACCCTCGTATCTATCTGTCTCGAATCCGTTAGCGCACAATCATTTGCAACCATCCAGTTCGAAACCATCAGTAAGTGATTACTCGAACCCATCAGGTTCTATTAGTTCGAATCGATCAGATGACCTTGCTTCGCATCCATTAGACGATGACTACTTCGTAACCATTAGGGGCTCTTGTTCGAATCCACGTCCAATGGCTTGTTCGTGTCCATCAAGTCAAATGAGCCTGGATTGACGCAACGGTCATTGATGCAAACGAGGCGAGATTCATGGATGCGAAACGGTCAACTCGGAGCAAAAAGTGGATCGATGCAAGGAATGTGCGCCGCGTCATCACAGAGGCACGTGCATCATCGGTTCGAAGGGAATCGATTCGAAATCATGGATTCGAACCAGACAGCCACCGAGACATTCAAACTCGTATCGATCATAACTCGAGATCCACCGATCCAAATGCTATGAAATTTTCATAGAAGACTACATGCAAGCTAAAGATTATTGTCGCCAAGTTTCACCTCCATCAGATGCAATCTCGATTGATACGAATTGAGTTCGTATCGATTACAAAACGAGTCGAAACACTCTGAGATCGATCGCGTGGGCCCCCTCATGTGCCAGAAGGAGTCTTCCGAAGTTTGAGCGAAATATCAGCCTCATACACCTATAAATAGAGCCCCAGAGCCTACAGAAAAAGGATCTTTTTGATTCTCAAACGCCTAGACTCTACCGGATCGAGATTTGCATTCTATTCTTGCTGTTGAATTCGAATTCCAAGCTGTATTTTACTGTGTTCGCTGTAATCACTTGTAATCGTTGAAAGAGAATCAATATAGTCACAAAAACTTCATAGTGGACGTAGGCAACATGTCGAACCACTCTAAATTGCTTGTCTGTGCATTTATCTTACTGTTAGTTGGAGTTTTTGTTAGATAATCTTCATTTTAAGTTTACATTCTTCACTGTTATCTCTTCAAAAACTTGCGAAGAGTGTTGTGCCCATTTTTGGTACTAACATTAGGCACTGTATTACTCATGATTACTAGGGGAACCAAGGGGTTATACACTTATAGTTATTGGATAATTATAGAATGACTCATTCGATAGTTTTCTGCTGGTTAATATAACTAAGGTCAAATAAAAAATATTGATATGATCAATTTACATAGTTCTCTCGACTTGAGAATAATTTCGAACTTCAATATGAAAGCTTCACTTTGATTATAATCAAATTATAGCACAACATCTATCGAGTGATTGCAGTTGGGTCAAGTGGAAGTGTTGGAAGTGAAATACTATTCAAAATTGGATTTGTCTCCTCAGTTATATAGGGTTAATATCATGGTCAATTAAAGTCAACTCAAAGTCAAAATCTCTAGCTATAGAAGTTCGATTAGTAATACTATTAATTTTGCACTAAGGACTTTGTGTTTACACCATTGAGTTGAATTTGAACGATATTGAAATTTTGACCGTTACCAATTCCATAAGTTCGAAGTGATATAGTTTTAACGAAGAGAATTGGTGTAAATAATAGTTACAACTTGGTAACACTTAATAAAGTAAAATTGGATTCTACCGAAACTAAGTAAGCGATAAATTTGGCCAAAATGTCACACTACCTACTAAGTGACATTTGAATGTTAATATTCGAATGGTTCGATTTTAATCACTAACTAAATTTACACCTAAAGGTCGCACAACCAAAATCCTGAATACTCCTTTGACCACATGAATTAATAATTATTATTACTTAATTAATATTTATGAAATATTATAAAATTATATTTTGATTTATTGAACAATATTAAATATGTTTATAATAGTTATAAGTATATTAACCGATATACGATATTGATAGAAGTTTAAATTATATTTAAATGTGATATAATTAGTTCGAACTTAAAGTGGGTCTGAAGCCAAAATAAGGGCATATGTATTTAGATCACAACAAGGTAGGGCGTAGACATAAGATGGCAAGAGAAACTTGGGTTTAGATGGATAAGAGGAAGAGAATAAACAAGAGAGAAATGTAAATCTTGATCGTGACTTATCTCTCTAATCTCTCCTTTATAAAAGCATCATAACCCTCATTCATTTACTACTTTTTAGAGCCTCCACCCTCTCTATTTTTCACTAAAATTCATCCCCTCCTCTCCTCCATATCCAAACTCAAATCAAATAAAAATAAGCACTATCGATAGTTGATGGTTTGCAATTTAGGAGATAACACCTTCAGAATTGGAATTTTGATTCATGTGTTTATTTCAATGCTACAAGGAGTGGTCCTTTGGCATTAGTGATGAATCTAGCACATCCGTGTATTGCCACATTTAGAATGGTTGTTTGCTTATATGCTTATGTAATTAAATAATAATTATATAAATATCTTTTAATACTCACGACATAAGATAAAAATTAATATTTTTATTTAATCAATTTAATATACATATATTATTTAATTAATATAAGCTTTATAATATAAATAATAAAAAATATGTTTTAAATATTATACATAAATAATTTTAAATTTAAAATGTTTTTCAGCATAAAATATATTTTTAAATACATATGTAAATATTATTTAAATCAAATCATTTAAATAAATCTAATAAACAAATAAATATATCATGTAAAATATAATTTAAATTTTATAAAATCAATTTCACATTTGATAAGCTTTCGGTAGCAAATTTTATATACATATATAAATTAAATATTAATACAAATGCCAAAATTAATAATTTAAATTTAAAATTTATTTTAAATTACAAAATATGTATTAAAATATTTGAATGCTAAAATATCATTCATTTTTTATAAAACACTAAAACAAAAAAATTGAATTTTCAAAAACATTTATATTTTAATATTATTAATTTTCTATTGAAAATTTAATTTTATAAATAAAAAAATAGGAAAAAACACAATTTTACCGTATGCATCATTAGATAAGTACATACACACACATATACATATTTCATTCATACATATATGTATGTATGTATATTTCTAATTAAACTATTTATAAGTATATTATACACACATACACACAGATATATATATATATATATATGTTTATAAAAAAGGTTAAATTTGTTTTAGCTTTTTACAACAAAATAAATGAATAAATTTTATTCTATACATATTTTTTGGGATTTGACATATACATATGCATAGTTCTATATATTCATGAATTCCATATATATATATTTGTTACATTCGGTATATATACATTAAAGTATATAAGTATAAATTCGGTCGATATATTTGTATATGAGAAGGGCTAACATGTCCGTTGTGGTATCTTGCATGGTTTGCTATGTTACACAAGCATATACTTAAATACATGTATATGATATACATTTATATATAATATTAGTTACACATGTAAAACAATATTATAAAATTAAGTAAAAATGATTTTATTTAAAAGAAAATTTAAGTATATTCTAAATGAACTATACTTCATAGGCACAGTAGAGATCCAAAACGGTAAAAAATTAAAATTCACCTATTTCTTCCTCTATTGGATAGCCCATTTCCAACATGCTTAGCTCATGGGTGTAACTCCAATGGAGGCATTATCAGCTCCGAGCATCGACCCGATGGACGTCGATTTGATCTTGGAGGCAGAAGTTGAAAACGAGTCATGGATGACTGCGATCAAGAAGTATTTCTAAAAGGAACTCTTCCAGGCGGAAGGAATGTACGAAGAAATCATATGCAAAGCTCCACGATTTATTGTTCAAAAAGAAGTACTATACAAGAGAAGGTTTTCAGCTCCTCTGTTTTGATGTGTTGCCAATGAAGAAGCTAAAAGGATCCTTGCTGATGTATATAAAGTATCCCACGACTACAACACTGGAGGGAAGATGTTGGCAAGAAAGATTCTCCGTTATGGATATTTTTGGCCAACCATTAAGCAAGATGAAGTTGATTACACCAAGAGCTACGATAGATGCCAATGATTCATGAAGATTCTCAAAGCCCTGTCGGTAGAAATCACACAGATGGTCTACCGGTGTCTATTTGCGGTATGGGGAACTGACATTATTAGCTACCGATATTGAAGCGCGGATGTGACGCCCCACCTCTATACCCACGCTAGCCAAGAACACTCCGGAGTAGTGCTGTCAACTAGCGCGGAGAATAAGGCTGTTGAGGAGCGACCATCCATGTAATTGCTTATCACACGGTGGCTATAAATAATCTTCGGAAACAAACATAGAAATATCATATCACAAATCAGTCACAGATATCCATATCACAAAGGCGGAAGAAGATATGAATATATAACTAACACATGAAAGTGTACATCAGAGTAGTGGTCAATAAGATCCACGATAATACAAAAGAATAGCAACACGTGCTATACAAAAGAATACAACTATGAGTCTATATCTCAAGTGTATACAACAAAAACTGCTAATCTAAACAGTTAGCCAAAAGTCAGAGTGATGAATCCCTGGGAAGAAGTCAAGCAGAAGCACCTGTAACATCTCGGTCTGAGCCGAGTATTATTTAAGAAAATAATAAACGGATCAGTCTAGCTATAAATATCAGATGACATGATATAACATAAAAGATATGGCATAAACATAAACATCCATAACGACATACCACTATAAGTATGTAAATAATGATCAACAGAAGATCAATCAATAAGAGATAATCAATATCACAATAATCTTCTCAAAGATTCGAAGAGGGCATCATACCCTAAACTTGTACTCATAACAAGTCAATGACATAAATTCCAGAAATCAACACGAGAAATCCAGAAATCATAAAAAGGGAAAGAGGCCTATCACATGACGGTCCGAAGACCAAGGGGAGCTACCCCGCATGTGTGAATGGAATCACACAGATTGAGGTCAAGACTAACCAAAATGCAGAAAGGTATGTGTGAATGGAATCACACAAGTGGTGTCTAGTCTAACCTTGCAATGAAAGAGACATCGCACAATTGCTAGTCTAATTCATAAAGCGATCATCAAGATCAACGAGAAGTGTCAATTACACTAAGCTAGTAAATATAGAAGTTTAGCTTCATGTCCCATAACCACTTGCTTAACTTAAATATTTACGAACAAACTGTAAATCTTCACTAATAAAATTGTCACAAGAGGTTCAATCGAACAAGTCCAAGAATTAACCGACGAAGTGAACGCAAGCGTTTCATACCACTTGTTTTACTAAGTCGTTTAATTAGATTTCTCATCCGAGTGAGGTAAAGGCTTGTATATACTAATAGATTGGAAAACGGTTTTAAGAAAAGAGCTTTGTTATTAAAAATAGAGTTGAAATTGTTTGTTAAAAGAGTTTTGATATTTACTACTAGTATTGAAACCTTTATATTATAAAGTGACAAAACACAGAAGCAATTGTAGAAACAATCAGTCACAAAAATCGCATACGGAGATGTGAATAAAAATCCAAGGAAATCAGCTCAATGTTTTTCAGATAAGATCCCCTACGGAGGGGGGGTCCAGGGGGGGTGGCAACCCCCCAAGGTGGGGGTGCGGGGGCAACGCCACCGCTTACGGGGTTCGACCTGCCCGGTCAGGTCGCGGGGGTCCAGGGGGCAGCGCCCTCGGCGGGGTGCGGGGCAGCGCCCCCGGCGGGGTGCGGGGCAGCGCCCCGACCAAAACGGTACGACCTAGTGAAGACAAAATGAGGTCTAACAACCTAACGACTCAAGGGTCATACGACCTAACGACTCTTGGGTCATACGACCTAACGACTCATGGGTCATACGACCTAACGACTCAAGGGTCATACGACCTAACGACTCATGGGTCATACGACCTAACGACTCATGGGTCATACGACCTAACGACTCAAGGGTCATACGACCTAACGACTCATGGGTCATACGACCTAACGACTCATGGGTCATACGGCCTAACGACTCATGGGTCATACGACCTAACGACTCATGGGTCATACGACCTAACGACTCATGGGTCATACGACCTAACGACTCATGTGTTAACTCGTGAACGACTCACGACTTATGGACGAACGAATTAACTCCGAACGACCTAAGGGTTAGGTCGCGAGTGACCTAAGTACTAGGTCGTGAACGACCTAACTCCGAACACGCGAAAAATGGTCAGAACGATCTAGGAGCTATCTCGTACGCGACCTACGACCTAAGACCCACACGACCTAACTCCGAACGACCTAAAAATGGCCAGAACGACCTAAATGCAGAAATTTCGCCAAAACGCCAAAAATCGGAGTTTTTCGCCAATCCAATCCAAACCAAAAGCAAATATTCATGCTAAAGTGATAGGGAATCATTCCCAACAACCCAATATAGTTATAGACTAGATTTGTGAGATAAAAATCTCACCTTTGCACTAAAATTTATGAAGATGAAGCGTGAAAGCAAGGAGAAGCAAGGAGAAGCAATCCAAAGCTTGAATCCAATATCTTCTACTTGAATTTGGAGTTGAATGTTGGATTTGCAATTGAATTTGTGCTTGGAGTTTTAATTTCCAATTCTTTTCACCATTAATGCCCAAGCTTGAGTTAGTTAGGAAATTTATGAAGAGTGAGGAGAAAGGGGTTGGAACTTGGGCTTAATAGGCTAAACTAACCCAAAGTCCAAAGCGGGAAAAGTTAGTGAAATTTCACTAACTCCAAACCTATCGATGTTTATACTTAAAAAAGTTGTAAACGACATTTCGAACTCAATGGAAGTGGTCTCGAGTCCTAATTTGACCATTTGCAAAAAGTAGCTTTTCGGACCAAAATCCGATTAACGAGTTAATATTTAAATACAAACTCGATAAATATGCGGGTTGTTACAGCGGAGCAAAACATTCCATTGTTGTACTGGACTATTTGATGAAATAGGCTGAAGCAAAACCATTTTCCACAATCACCACAAAGAACGTGATCAATTTTGCACTTAAAAACATTATCTGTCGATTTAGAGTTTCACAAACAATCGGTTTTTGTAATAGAACACAATTTGACAGTACCAAATTTAAGAATTTCTACATTAAATATTGGATAGAGAAAAGATTTGCAAGGATAGCACATCCGCAGGCACATGGATAGATGAAAGTGATGAACAAGTCAACAAGTCCATCCTGAAGAACCAATTGACATCCGAAGGCAAGTGGGTCGATGAATTACCTTTACCACTTTGGGATTACCAAACAATTCACAAATCCTCGACCCCATGCTCCATTCACCTCGTCCTAAGGATCGAAGGCTATAATTTCGATCGAATTAGAAGTGCCTTTTCATCGAACTATTCATCATGATCCCAAAACCAACTAGGAGCTCCTGCTTGTGTCCCTCGACATGGTTGATGAGAAGCGCGACTAAGTTGATTTAAGGGTTATTGCTCACTAAAAACGAGTAACTCGACATTATAATGCAAAGGACCAGAGTTGGACCTTCGAGATTGGCAATCTCATCCTCAAATGAATCTTCCTGGTCCAGTGAATAAGGACACAAGCCGGGAAGGCCCTTATGCTATTGAACATAAGCTTAAAGATGGAACATTTAAGCTAGCGATAGTTGATAGAATCTCACTTACAAGGGCGTGGAATAACAAAGATCGAGGACGTTGTTTCTCCTAGATCTGTCTTTGTAAAGATTAAACTAGGCTCTTGTAAAGACCTGGGTTTTTTGACACTTGTTATTTGAATAATTTACCGATTAATTATTGATAATATAATTTTTTACCAGTCAAATAATAAATCCTGATCTTTATAGATATCTATGTATGTATGTATGTGTGTGTGTGTATTCGGGAAGCTATGATTTAAAAGTCTGATTTTTTTAATCTCCGAAAAACATTTGAATAAAAATCCCACCTCTCTATTATAGGATATGATTATATATATATATATATATGGGTATATACATAACTTTGATATAAAAATTTAAGATTATATATATAAGGATAAATACATTTAAGTGGCAAAATTTTATTTGTACATTAGTTATAGGGTATATGTACAAAATTTATGGAAGTAATACAAGACAAAGGTATGTTCATATATATGATGTATATATGTATATTTCTATGATGTACGTGTATGTTTATGTCTAAGGAAACATAACAATAAATACATATCAATTCAAGCATACAATAAATCAAATCCTCCTCTCATTAATCAAATCATTTATTTCAAATCAGGTCATAGTTAAAGATCAAAGGGAAATAAAGAGAAAAGAAAATAAAAATAAAACTTACTGTACAAGATGGGATTCAGCCTTATCCTTCTCTTTATAAGTACCTGTGTATTTACATATCACCATACGTGTAGAAAGAAAAAAAATACAAGCTGTCTTTAAAAAAGGTTAAAGGAACTAGGAGCTCAAACTACAGGAAGGATCAAACAAAAATAAAGAAGCAGATTTTCATTGTTCAAAGGAAAACAGCGAGAAATATTTTTAAAACTTTTACTCTAAATCTTATACAAAATTATATGTTGTAGAACTTGGATAGATTCTTTATTTATCATGTGCTTATGTTTTAAATCAGTTCATATGCTTTTATATATGTGTTAATTATGGAAGGATACCCTGTAAAGCTCAAAAAAAACATATACAGTTTTGGTTCTTTGAAAAAGTTATTGACATTGCAACCTAAGAATTCATTTTCTTACAACCCAGTCAGTTTTGGATGATGATTCCAAAAGCAAAGTCGTGTGTTTATGAATGTATTTTATTTTAAAATTTGTTTTGTATGATATTATGAAGCAGGGAGGAAGTAAGGAACACTTTACAGTAAACGACTTAAAAATGAAAAAATCCCAAATATCATAATATAATCCTTTGTTTATAAAATTGTGTTTGTCTTCGAAAATGTTGTTTTTTGAAAGTGTTCGAGAAATTTTTTATGGAGTATATGGAAAGGAATTTGGAGTTGATCATTTTTGGGTTTTTGGTCGATTGCCGGTGAACTACTTGATTTCAAGGATCGAGCTTGAGTTAGAAGGAGGCTGGAAGGATGGGATGCTCGTGAAAAATGGTGTGGTTTTTATTTGATAGGTGTGGTGGTCGGTTGAAGGTGATGTAGGGTTAGGGAGTGGGTTTCTATCGTGTTTGGTTTCCGACGAATGGTGGCGATGTGGAGAGTTTTCAGGCGTGTGGTATGGGGGAATGGGAGAGGAGAAGGTGGCGACGCTACTGGTGGATTTTGGCAATGGCAGGTGGTCGGAGGTGGTCAGACGAGGTTGAGGAAGGGAATGGGTTCGTTCCTGGACTATGGTTTGAGTCTGAATTTTCGAACTATGGATTTTCCATAGAATTTGGGGGTGACCAGTGGGTTGCGAAGGTCGGCGGTGACCTGAGGGATGGTTGGCGGCGAGAGATGTCGGTCCGAGGTCATGTGCGCATGCAAGCGTGGTTCATTTTTTCGATGCGCTCGTTAAGGAAGGAAGGAAGAAGATGGAACAGAGAGGAAAAGAAGGGGGTGAAGCCTGTTTTCGTTGTTTGGCCGAATGGGCTGGTAGTACTTTTAAAAAAAAATGAATGCAACCAAATATTCATACTTAACACCTTTGAAAAAAATAATATGTATTCTCCCTCATCTTCCAATCAAATGTTCATGATGATTTACATTTGTGATATTATCACATTTTTATTAAAAATTTAGTTTTGTTAATTTTCTATAATATAAAGTTTAATTTGTATAATAATTGAAGTGAGTTAATAATTGAAGTGAGTGAATAGTTAAAGTTTTAATTGACTTAACCTTATGTTAATTAATAGAAACTAGTTACTAAATGAATTATTTAATTTTAAATGTAACTAAATCATTTTTATAATTAATTTAAATCATAAGTATCTTATATTAAAATACAGATGGGTTCACTTAAATGAATTAATTAAATTTTGATGTGTAAATTATTTTAATGTTAGTTATAAATCAATAAATTAGTTAATGATTCATGCTTTGGTCCATTCCTATGGGATATTGATTGTTTTTGTCTTTATCGTTAAGTAGCCAAAAAAAACTAAAATGGTTAGAATAAACGTTGACACATTTTATTAAAAATGAAACATATGTGATAAATTTTCATATATGGATGTTGACACCTGAATTTGAATTGTTTTGTTAAACAACTTATCCTTTAAAAAAATATTTCATTGGATTCTATGAGACCGGGATCGGATATCAGTATTATTCAAAAACCACATCAATCCAAAATAAACGATTAAGTCAGAAAGATTCCAAGGAATAATCCGGGATGAAGATTTCAAAGTGCAAGGGCTATTTGTCAGTAACTCTAAGGTTGATTCGAATATGGGTGTAGTGGAAATAGTGCCTTCGGTTTTGTTCAGACCTTGAACGGATTTGTATGGACGAATGCTATCAGAACATCGTCATTGGAGGACGATGAGCATTCCAAGTGAATGTGTTCTTAAAAGATAATCGTAGCCTCAAGCCTCATCAACCGGGAATGACTAAAACAGGGAAGATGCAGCAAGGCTAAGTGGGTCGCACCCAAGTAGGGTAAGGTTACCCCTATCTAGAGTCCCTTTTTATTTAGTATGCTTGGTGCGATTGCTGATCCCAACTGTGGGGTAATCTTATTCAGACTATCCAGGTTAGGGATAGTTCGGTCTTGTGTAGCAGGGGACCTCGGCGTGGTCCTCGGTGTTATTTTTCTAGAGATGCACCGTGACGAGCAGTACCCCAGTGACCCAATCACTGTATGGAACCCAATCTCCAATAAGTGCCATACGTTTTTTATTGGGCCCAAATATGTTGGAACGTGAGATGCAAACATTCCAGCTATCTTCTATTTATTTTGAAAACCCTAGAAATTATTATAATATCACTGGATTTCCTACGAAAGTGTTTAGGTTATCGTATGGAAAAAACCCGTCCGTGTTTATGTGCGGCGAGTCTTACGAGATAACTTGTTTCACATAGTTTTCAATTTAAAGTAATTTAACCGTTTTACTCACACCAGACCCACGTTTGACCCAGTGTTTATTTTTCTGTTTTCCTAAACTCTTGGATACTTAAATTTTTTATGAGTAGCCAAATGATTCCAGGTTTACTCTCGACGTATTTTGGAGGAGGAGTTAGAGAAGGTGGCTTCAACGTATCAAGCTATCTATATTCCGCTGTATTAGTATCTATGTCTGTATTTTGACTTGTAATGAATGGATAGGTCGTTACGACTGTCTGAATATGATGCATGTATAATTATTACTCTGTTGGATTGTATTAGTGACTATGTGATATATATTTTGTAATATATATATTATCCGTTCCGCTGTGAGATTTTGTGTTTTTATTTGGTTCTTTCTATCGACGCCCTTTTCAACCAATTTCTTTCTATATTACGACTCGTCTTTCGAAGTGAGTAGAGCAGGCCATCACAGCACTGATGTAACAAGGCATAGTTTGTCATTCTTGTGAATATAAATTGACTTGGCTTTGGGGATCAGTGGATTTCTGTTCTTATTAGCATAACCATGCATTGTGAATAACATCCAAATCGAATATTATATGCTCGTAAATTGTAAGTTATAGGTGCCCAGATGTCATGACCCAAAATCCGACGTCCGAAAATCGACATCCATACTTCATTCGTATTTGAATGCCGCAGATTCAAACGTCAAACTCCAATTCGGATGGAGCTTATAACACATTAAGTACAACAACACAGCGGAAGAAAATAGTATATATCATTGATACAACAATGAATACAACATCTGATACAATAGATTCTCAACAATATCAGAGACAAAAATATACAATAGCGGAACAAATAGTAGTGGAAAGATAGCACCAAAAGACAGAAGAGTCTCCAAAAGAATCCAACTCCATACTGTAACTCCATCTGCAAAATTCCAAACCAAAGATAGCTTGAACCAAAAGCTCGAACCACCATCATCAATGCATTAAGCAAGGTCAGTCCAAGTGAAGCAAATGCGATCGCTCAATCCAAAGGCTTCAAAGACCAAAGACTGAAGAAGATTTCCAATTCCTACTCCTACTAGCTGACTATCTGAAAATCTAATACTAGGCTGCCCGTGTGGAAAATTGTGGTCACCTAGAGTTTAGAAACGGAACAATAAACTACAGGTCAGTCATGGGACTGGTAAAAAACAATTTATCTTTATCAAAAGCAAAACAAAAAGGGATAAAAAAATCCGCAATGCTTTTTGGAAAATGAAACTACCATAAGGCCTCCCACTACACACACAATGAAAACGCACAATTAAAGGAGATTTCTCTTTATGATAGTCAAACATGCGTGATACACAAAATCCTTTTGATATTATTATTAGTGCATAGTGCAGAAAACATTTTGAAAGTATAATATTAATCTTAGCCAGCATAGACATTTCAAACTATGCTACTATAGCTACCATCTAAACAGTGGTGACCACCATAAGTAAATGGCAGGTTATATAACTAAAACCGTACAAGGCGCGTATTGGTGATTGGATTTCCAACAAATGGTCAGGCAAAGGAATTTTCTGGGCCATATAGGTATGCCTCTGGAGGGACGCCTCGAGAACTTAACCAGCTCTCTGCCAACACTAGGCCGGGTTACCTCTGTAACTAGGTAACTACTGACATGAGTATGCCATCCTCCGGTCGTAACCAACCTTTATCTGAGCGCTCGATACCAACAACCACAAAGCAATGTATTTGCAGTAACCACATAGGTCAAATATCTGGGCTCCATACCATGATACCAACTCTATCCAATAGGAAATGACATACCCTCAAGGGGCGCTACCCTCAAATAACCTTGTCGCATCTTTCCTGTTTCAACCATTCCAGGTTGTGAGGTCCGACAACCTCACGTCCACAAAGCTACGCTTTTCACAAAAGCCATGCTTCTAACAACACATGATCAGCAGCTCTTCGTATGCCACATTACCAAATTGGGAATGTATCACTAGTAATCATCAACTGCATAACCTCTGAGCTAGTACGTCTCAGAGAAGGGTGTTAAGCTAAGAGAATAAATTCTCCGCCACCAAACAGAAATGTATTTGATAGAAACCAGCTCTACATCTCAAAGTGTAATGTCAGACACACATCCATACAAGTCTGTTCCGGGTTTGAACAGAATCGAAGGCACTTCAAAAGAAACCCTTGCAATCCGGGTATTCCCAATCTCGATCAGACTCCCCATCACATATGGAGATCTCTATACCGGCGCAACTCAGTGTAGAGACATTCGACGGGTAACCCTTTCGTTCTCGAAAATACCCGGTCTTCATCACAGGTCTTCAAATGATATCCATTACATCGTATCATTATTCGGAATGGGTTACATGACACAAAGTCCTCTCCCGGCTAAACCGAATAACGAACGCAATATTCTAAAACCATATGGATATTGGGATCTTAGTTAAGTCACGCTTATTACCCAAAACCTTCTTTCAAATGGTTTAAACAAATTTCCACCTTTAAACTTTTAAACAAGAAGATTCACTTTACTTTGAAAACAAAGTTCACCAATATTTCACAAAGATTCATTTATCAATTCCAAATCTTTTATACAAAAGATACATCTTTTAAGATCCTTTTAAATTTGAAAACAAAGTTCACCCATCTTTCATAAAGATTCCATTATAGCTTTCAAAACAATTCCATTTCAATTTGAAACTCCTTTCAACAAAAACTGGAAAACCTTTCTTTATTTGAAAGCCATTATTATTTGAAATCAAAAAGTTATCGTTTCGGAAAAATCCGATCAAATATGCACAAGTTATGTTCTTTAAAGTATAACTTGGGTTAAATTTAAATTCCTAAAATAATACTTTTCAAAATACTGTAAAGATGGTTTAAAACCATATATATACACATTATATAACTTGTATAAACCTTTCGAACCAAATTTGCAAAATGATTTCAAAACTTAAACAATATATATATATATATATATATATATATATTATTCAAACTAAATTTCAATTTCAAACTTTCTTTCAAAAGCTTTTCATATTCAATCCAATTCCATTTCCAAAACCATTTGGATTCAAAATTCAACTTTAAAACCGTTTCATTAAATTCAAATATCTATGACTTAACCAATTTCCTCGTGCAATCCATATTTGTGTGTGTAAGGTGTAGTTCAGTGGTTTTACACAATAGTGCAACAACATCAATCATCACAATCCAAACACAACAATATCGATAAGCGGTATGATCCTATGACGCTTATCTTCATTCACAGATTCATAGATAAATAATATAAATTTATCATAGATAAATAAATTACATTCATCATAGTTCAAATCAAAATAATTCATATCACAAAGCATCACATAACAAAGATATCAAACAATTCAACATTCAATAGAATCCAAACATCTATAAGTAAGATCAATTAATTATCTGATTATTAGATCAGATTAATTACTTATGAATAAACTACTAATCCTGGTTAATTAATATTAATTAATTACAAACCATCTTAATTAATTAATCTTTAAATCATTAATTAATTAACCTTTAATAATAAATTAATCAACCTTTAATGATTAATTAATCAACGTTAATTAATAAATAAATCAACCTTAATTAATAAATAAATCAACCTTTAATCATTAAATAATTATCCTTTAATTATTTAATTAACATTTAAATAATTATCGTTTATTAATTATATAAATAAATTAACTTTTAATTAATTACCATTTAGTTAATTATCCTTAGTTACTTTTATTAAGTAATTATCTTTAAGTAATTAATTACCTTTAACTATTACATTAATTAATCTTTAATTAAGTAATTATTCTTTAAGTAATTATCCTTGATTACCTTTATTAAGTAATTAACTTTTTAAGTAATTAGTTATCCTCTAATTACTTTTATAAAGTAATTATCCTTTTCATTACTTTAAATAAATCATCTTTTAATTACATTAAGAAATTATTCTTAATTAACCTAAGATAAACCATTTATCTTAATTATTTAATTATCTTTTAAACCTTGTTAATGACCTTTGGAAATAAATCATCATTAATACATTAATAAACTCAAGACCTTTTAAGTTAAATTAATGATTTCACTTCTTAATTATATACTTAATTACAATGATTAATTAAGTTTAAAACATGATCCTTCATCACTTCTTAATTCAACATCATCTTATTTTATTTTGAAACACTTATGGACTCAATTACATAATTAATCTAATATGTAATCACTTTTTGAAACAAAAACAAATTTAAAATTTTTTAAATTGAATTTGTTTTAAAGTTTAAAAATCGGTAGCACCACATACCCGAGACAACTTCGGGTCAGACCCGAGCCTTTTTAATTCTTTCCCCGAGTGAAACCGAAGTCGTTCCCCTCTTCTATTTTCTTTCCTTTAAAATTTTGATCTGTTTAAATTTTAAAACTATTATATTCATTTGTATGCTAACCCGAACCTATCCCTAGTTATCATCCAATTTTCTCGAGAGTAAAACCGAGCATTTCCTTCTTCTTCCCTAAAATTACAACAACCCAGATACACCCATGCCCGCGTGCACGTGCACGACCCATCGATCAGCTTCCAACCATCGCCGATCACCTCCACAAGTTGCCGACAACACCTACAAGCCTCCCACACACCCAGATTTACGAAGCATCCCCGAAATCGAAATCGATCATTTCAATCAGACTGGAACCAAAAATGGATCATCAAAAAAATTCTCGTTCGATCGTCACTGATAGCCTACGACCACGCTGCCGCGTCTACAGCTTCCCCAATCGATAACGAACCAATCCCCCTGGTCCGATCGACCATAGTTCACCCACGACGATGAATTCGCTTCCCAAACCATCTCGTCCAAAAATAACAGTTAAAACCTAGATCTTCGTCGATGCGTCATTACGGTGGATTAAAAATCCACTATTGTTTTTATGAACTCCCTCACCTCAGCCACCTCCAGGCTCAAGATCGACAACCATAACCTTGTCGATCGTCGGCAATTGATGAAATCGTGAATATCGATCAACTCCAAATTCCCCCATTCTTACGAACTTAAAAATCATAATTTATTATCAAAATTAGTGATTATCCAACAGAATTTGTTTCAATGATCAAAATCTGAAATTAAAATGATAATTTCCCGACCTATTTTGAATTATCACTGTAAATTCTATAATTTTGAAATGATTACTCAATCTGAAATTTCAAAACCATTTTTAAAATTGATGCTATGGGTTTACAACCAATTTTCATTTAGATAAAAAATCCTAAAAGGGATTGGTAGAATTCTTTTGAAATTATTTAGAGCCTGTAAATTTTGAACTGAGGTAATTATCCCCCTGTATACAGACATGCATGCTTATATCTATATATATATATATATATATATATATATAAACAAATATCGCATTTTCTTTTGTACAAACACATCGTCATCAACACAGGCATAAACATTAAGAAGATCGGGTTTAAAAATAAGGTTTGCTCTTCTTTAGATAGGGAGAACAGAGAACTCAAGCCTGGAAAACTGAATTTGATCTTTAAATCTGGTGACTATTTTAATGTTGAATTTGTTATTGCTAAACTTTGATATGCACTGATTGATTTAGAGATGCTACTTGATTTTGTTGAACTTAGCCTCAGGCAAAAGATTGATTTCTTTGAATTATTTTCAGACTTTTGATTGCTGCATTGCTTCAAAACTGAGTTGAATTTGATTTGCTTTTCTGGTTTGAAATGTTGTAAAAGATTGTTTGGATCTTGTTCTTGTTAATGATTTGGAATGCTTTGTTTTTCAGATCTATTTTCAGGTTTGAGATGATTTTCTGGTTTTTAATTTTGAATTTCGTTTTGAAGATGAAAGAATATTGAAACCTGGTTTTACTCTTCAATATATTTTTATAAAATTTTAATTCAAATTGAGAAAAATTAATGCCACTTGTTAAATTAACTAACACATGTAAATCTATGCAAACACTTATCTTACATTTGTTAATTCATATCCTCTTAATTTTACAAATGTCATTTGTTAAAATTTTATATTTAAATCCCACTTTTAAAATAATTTTATAAACTTTGTTTTAAACCCTTTTTAGCTTTATATTTACAAAACATTCCTTTTTATATTGACATATGTTTTGTATTTATGCATTTTCTATTACTTATATTTTATACTTTTATAACTTTCAAATAGCAATTGAAAAAATATTGTATTAATTTCGAAATATAACTTCCAAATCAAAATGCCTATTCAATGTAATTTGGAAAAAAAAAATTTACATGAAAATATAATGTTTTCAAATCCAATATATTTATAAGATTTTTAATTTTTAATTTCAATTCCAAGATTCATTTGAAAACAAATTTATAAATATAAATAAATAATAAAACATATCTTTATAAATTTGGAAAAATTTGAATTAATTCACCATTAAATTCATAATTTAACATTAATTACCAAATTAAATTTAACTAAAAATCTGGATCGTAACAGATTCCCCCCTTAAAAAAAATTCATCCTTGAAATTTACTAGACAGGGGATATCAAAGAATAGATGAACACCTCAAGAAATAGCTTTCCAGATTAACTGAATATCTATTCTGCGTTTGGCTTACCAAATCAGAATATCATTAATGCATATGAGAATGAACTCATTTGATACTTTACGAAATATTCGGGTCGTCAGATCTACAATTATGCAGGGGTATTGGTTAGTTCGAAGGGCAACTAACCATTCGTAATCGAGACCCCAAAGAATAGACAAATGGATACAATTCAATTTAACTTCATATTTTATTAACCAAATTATTTCAAATAAAATTTCAAATTCGTTTCAGTTAAAAACGAAAAGCTGATAGAGAACTGACGAAGAGAATACGAAATAGGAATTAGAACCTTTTGTTATAATGTAAACAAAGATTCGCGGGGCCTCCACCACACCAAAGCTTCTTTCGAAATCTTCCACGAAGTAATCAAAGAATTTGAAATTGGATGATCAACAAAGGAGATTGATAGAGAAAGTTGTTTTCATTGTTGTAGGGTATTGACCATTTGTAGTGGTATTTCCCTGTCCCCTACCTCGTCCTCTTCTTGCACTCATACTCACTATCAGTGGATAGTAAGAGAATTTACTGAGGCATATAGATGGATATCATAGGGATATACTCATTCTAGGGTATTTGTAACCCTATCTCTAATGAATCACCTAATGTGTTATACTCCAGAGATAAAGTTCTTACTCAACCTTCAGCTCTGATACCACTTGTCAAGACCCGAAATCCGGCATCCGAAAATCGACATACATACTTCACTCGTATTCGAATGCTGTAGATTCAAACGTCGAACTCCAGTTCGGATGGATCTATAGCACATTAAGTACAACAACACAACGGAAGAAAACAATATATATCATTGATACAACAATGAATACAACATCTAATACAATATGATATAATAGATGCTTAATAATATTAGAACAAAAATATACAATAGCGGAACAAATAGCAGCGGAAAGATAGCACCAAAAGACAGAAGAGTCTCCAAAAGAATCCAACTCCATACTGCAACTCCATCTCCAAAACTCCAAACCAAAGATAGCTTGAACCAAAAGCTCGAACCACCATCATCGATGCATTAAGCAAGGTCACTCCAAGTGAAGCAAATGTGATCCCTCAATCCAAAGGATTCAAAGACCAAAGATTGAAGAATATTTCTGATTTCTACTCCTACTAGCCGACCATTTGAAAATCTAGTTCTAGGCTGCCCGTGTGGATAATTGTGGGCACCCAGAGTTTAGAAAGGGAACAATAAACTTCAGGTCAGACATGGGACTGGTATGAGCAAACGAAAATAGTTTATCATTATCAAAAGCAAAACAAAAGGGGATAAAAAAATCCGCAATGCTTTTTGGAAAATGAAACTACCATAAGGCCTCCCACCACACACACAATGCAAACGCATAATTGGAGGAGATTTCTCCTTATGTTAGTCAAACATGCTTGATACGCAAAATCCTTTTGATATTATTATTAGTGCGTAGTGCAGAAAATATTTCAAAAGTATAATATTAATCTTAGCCGGCATAGACATTTCGAACTATGCCTACTATAGCTACCATCTAAACAGTGGTTAACACCGTAAATAAATGGCAGGTTATACAACTAAAACCGGACAAGGCGCGTATTGGTGATTGGATTTCCAACAAATGGTCAGGAAAATGAAATTCCTGGGCCACATGGGTAAGCCTCTGGAGGGACGCCCTAAGAAATTAACCAGCTCTCTACCAACACAAGGCCGGGTTACCTCTGTAACTAGGTTACTACTGACACGAGTATGCCATCCCTCGGTCGTAACCAACCTTTATCCGAGCGCTCGATACAAACAACCACAAAGCAATGTATTTATAGTAACCACATAGGTTAAATATCTTGGCTCCATACCATGATACCACCTCTATCCAGAACGAAATGACATACCCTCAGGGGGGCTACCCCCAAATAACCTTGTCGTATCTTTCCTGTTTCGACCATTCCGGGGTGTGAGGTCCGACAAGGTCACGTCCACAAAGCTACGCTTTTCACAAAAGCCATGCTTCGATCAACACATAATCAGCAACACTTCGTATGCCACATTAACAAATTAGGAATGTATCACTAATAACCATCAACTACACAACCTCTGAGATCGTATGTCTCGGAGAAGGGTGTTAAGCTAAGAAAACAAATTCTCTGCCAACAAATAGAAATGTATTTGATAGAAACCAGCTCTACATCTCAAAGTGTAATGTCAGACACACATCCATACAAGTCTGTTCCGGGTTCGAACAGAACCGAAGGCACTTCAAAAGAAGCCCTTGCAATCTGGGTATTCCCAATCCCGATCGGACTCCCCATCACATATGGAGATCTCTACACTGGCGAGACTCAGTGTAGAGACATTCGACAAGCAACCCTTTCGTTCTCGAAAATACCCAGTCTTCATCACCGGTCTTCAAATGCAATCCATTACGTCGTATCATTATTTGAAATAGGTTATATGACATAAGGTCCTCTCCCCGCCAAAACCGAATAATGAGCGCAATATTTTAAAACCATATGGATATTGGGATCTTAGTTAAGTCACACATATTAACCAAAACCTTCTTTCAAATGGTTTAATCAAATTTCCACCTTTAATCTTTTAAATAAGAAGATTCACTTCACTTTGAAAACAAAGTTCACCAATCTTTCACAAAGATTCATTTATAGTTTTCAAAACTCTATCAATTCCAAATCTTTTATACAAAAGATACATCTTTTAAGATCCTCTTAAATTTGAAAACAAAGTTCAACCATCTTTCACAAAGATTCAATTATAGCTTTCAAAACAATTCCATTTCAATTTGAAACCCCATTCAACAAAAACTGGAAAACTTTTCTTTATTTGAAAGCCATTATCATTTGAAATCAAAAAGATTTCGTTTCGGAAAAATCCAATAAAATATGCATAAGTTATATTCTTTAAAGTATAACTTGGGTTAAATTTAAATTCCCAAAATATTACTTTTCAAAATACTTTAAAGATGGTTTAAAACCATATATATACATTATATAACTTGTATTAACCTTTCAAACCAAATTTCCAAAACAATTTCAAAACTATATATATATATATATATATATATATTATTCAAACAAAATTTCAATTTCAAACTTTCTTTCAAAAGCTTTTCATATTCAATCTAAAACCATTTGGATTCAAAATTCAACTTTAAAACCATTTCATCAAATTCAAATATCTATGACTTAACCAATTTCCTCGTGCAATCCATATTTGTGTGTGTAAGATGTAGTCTAGGGATTTTACACAACAGTGCAACAACATCAATCATCATAATCCAAACACATAAATATCGATGAGCGGTATAATCCTATAACGCTTATCTTCATTCACATATTCACAGATAAATAATATAAATTTATCACGGATAAATAAATTACATTCATCACAGCTCAAATCAAAATAATTCATATCACAAAGCATCACATAACAGAGATATCAAACAATTCAACATTCAATAGAATCCAAACATCTATAAGTAAGATCAATTAATTATCTGATTAATTCAAATCAGATTAATTACTTATGAATAAACTACTAATTCTGGTTAATTAATATTAATTAATTACAAACCATCTTAATTAATTAATCTTTAAATCATTTATTAATTAACCTTTAATAATAAATTAATCAACCATTAATTATTAATTAATCAACCTTAATTAATAAATAAATCAACCTTTAATCATTAAATAATTATCCTTTAATTATTTAATTAACATTTAAATAATTATCTTTAATTAATTATATAAATAAATTAACTCTTAACTAATTACCGTTTAGTTAATTATGCTTAGTTACTTTTATTAAGTAATTATTTTTAAGCAATTAATTACCTTTAATTACTTACATCAATTAATCTTTAATTAAGAAATTATTCTTAGATAATTATCCTTGATTACCTTTATTAAGTAATTAACTTTTTAAGTAATTAGTTATCCTCTAATTACTTTTATAAGTAATTATCCTTTTTATTACTTTAAATAAATCATCTTTTAATTTCATTAAGTAATTATTCTTGATTAACCTAAGATAAACCATTTATCTTAATTATTTAATTATCATTTAAACCTTGTTAATGACCTTTGGAAATAAATCATCATTAATACATTAATTAACTCAAGACCTTTTAAGTTAAATTAGTGATTTCATCTCTTAATTATATACTTAATTACAACGATTAATTAAGTTTAAAACACAACCCTTCATCACTTCTTAATTCAACATCATCTTATTTTATTTTGAAACACTTATGGACTCAATTACATAATTAATCTAATATGTAATCACTTTTTGAAACAAAAACAAATTTAAACATTTTTAAATTGAATTTGTTTTAAAGTTTAAAAATCAATAGCACCACATACCCGAGACAACTTCAGGTCAGACCGAGCCTTTTCAATTCTTTCCCCGAGTGAAACCCGAGTCCTTCCCCTCTTTTATTTTCTTTCCTTTAAAAGTTTGATCTGTTTAAATTTTAAAACTATTATATTCATTCGTATACCAACCCAAACCTATCTTGATTTATCATCCAATTTTTTCGAGAGTAAACTCGAGCATTTCCTTCTTCTTCCCCAACACTACAACAACCCAGATACACCCATGCCCGCGTGCACGTGCACGACCCATCGGTCAACTTCTGACCATCGCTGATCACCTCCACAAGTCGCCGACAACACCTACAAGCCTCACACACCCAGATTTACGAAGCATCCTCAAAATCGATCATTTCAATCAGACTGGAACCAAAAATGGATCATCAAAAAAATTCTTGTTCGACCACGCCGCCACGTCTACAGATTCTCCAATCGACAATGAACCAATCCCCCCCCCCCCGGTCCGATCGACCATAGTCCACCCACGATGATGAATTCGCTTCCCAAACCATCTCGACCAAAACTTACAATTAAACCCTAGAACTTCGTCGATGCATCACTATGGTGGATTCAAAATCCACTGTCTTGATGAACTCCCTCACCTCAGCCACCTCCGGGTTCAAGCTCGACAACCATAACCTTGCCGATCATCGGCAGTTGATGAAATTGCGAATATCGCATTCTTACGAACTTAAAAATCATAATTTTATTATCAAAATTCATGATTATCCAACACGAATTTGTTTCAATGATCAAAATCTGAAATTAAAATGATAATTTCCCCACCTATTTTGAATTATTACTGTAAATTCTATAATTTTGAACTGACTACTCAATCTAAAATTTCGAAACCATTTTTAAAATTGATGTTATGGGTTTACAGCCAATTTTCATTTAGAAAACAAATCCTAAAGGGGATTGGTAGAATTCTTTTGAAGTTATTTAGAGCCTGTAAATTTTGAACAGAGGTAATTATCCACCTGTACACAGACATGCATGCTTATATCTATATATATATAACAGATATACATCACATTTTCTTTTGTACAAACACATCATCATCAACACAGGCATAAACATTAAGAAGATTAGATTTAAAAAATAAGGTTTGCTCACCTGCAGATGGGAAGGATAGAGAACTCAAGACTGGAAAACTGAATTTGATCTTTAAATCTAGTAACTGTTTTAATGTTGAATTTGTTATTGCTGAACTTTGATATGCACTGATTGATTTAGAGATGCTACTTGATTTTGTTGAACTCAGCCTTAGGTAAAAGATTATTTGCTTTGAATTGTTTTCAGACTTTTGATTGCATCCTTGCTTCAAAATGAGTTGAATTTGATTTGCTTTTCTGGTTTGAAATGTTGTAAAAGATTGTTTAGATCTTGTTCTTGTTAATGATCTGGAATGCTTTGTTTTTCAGATCTATTTTCAGGTTTGAGATGATTTTATGGTTTTTAGTTTTGAATTTCGGTTTGAAGATGAAAGAATATTGAAACCTAGTTTTACTCTTCAATAAATTTTTATAAAATTTTAATTCAAATTGAGAAAAATTAATGCCACTTGTTAAATTAACTAACACATGTAAATCTATGCAAACACTTATCTTACATTTGTTAATTCATATCCTCTTAATTTTACAAATGTCATTTGTTAAAATTTTATGTTTAAATCCCTCTTTTAAATAATTTTATAAACTTTGTTTTAAACTTTTTTTAGCTTTAAATTTACAAAACATTCCTTTTTATATTGGCATATGTTTTGTATTTATGCTTTTTCTATTATTTATATTTTATACTTTTATAACTTTCAAATTGTATTAATTTCAAAATATAACTTCCAAATCAAAATGCCTATTCAATGTAATTTGGAAAACAAATTTTTTTAATTGAAGATATAATGTTTTCAAATCCAATATATTTATAAGATTTTTAATTTTTAATTTCAATTCCAAGATTCAATTAATAATAAATTTATAAATATAAATAAATAACAAAACATATCTTTATAAATTTGGAAAACTTTGAATTAATTCACCATTAAATTCACAATTTAACATTCATTACCAAATTAAATTTAACTAAAAATCAGGATCGTTACGTCGAAGATAGGTATCATTCGAATTTATTCATTCCTTAATTGGATCTATGGAACGTAACCATTTTAGGTTTTTGGAGACACATACTGGCTAACTCTTCGATCCATGATTCAAGTGTCGGAGTATAAACATATGGGGATCAGTCTAAGACGATACACCCCAAGACCTTTGCATAGAGATAGGCAAGACATTAGACCATTGCCCATAGTCTTGCAAGGTCGATTCGCGATGCCTGGAGATAGGCATCTTGCTTGTTAGGCCCCATGGATAGGGCATATATGATCAACATCCAGAGTTAGGTGGGATCAAATACAAATGCCTGGAGAGACTCCAAAACAGCACTCGAAGTGGATAATTGTAACCGATGCCTAGAGATTGGCGAGTCGAGCATGGATGTCCAGAGATAGACATCCAAAATTTCACTCCTGGATAACAAGGAGTGATATAAAAACCATACTTTATCGCTAGTAAAACCGTACTAGACTGGCAATAAACTAAGAAAACTGCTAATCTAACTAAGTCGCAATAAGAAATATTATGTTCACATATAATTATAATGGTTAATAAATGCGCTCTGATTCAAGCGCAATTGCAATTAGAATAAAATTCTAAATAAAATAAAGTACATAGACAAATGAATGCAAGGTTTGAAAAGAAACCTCTCTATTCTTTATTAACAAACCTTTTCAACAAAGTGGGGCCTGCACCCGCACAATAGCAGCCTATATATATGAATACAAAGCTGGAAAAAATGAGTAACAGAAAAATTGAAGAAAAACCGCAACTAAGCATTCTTCCTCTTCTTACCTTTCTTTCCTTTCTTGGAAGAGTGTGCAGTATGCCTCTTGCTTGATCTCCCACTTTTACCTCCTTTGGAAAAGTAACATTTAGGGTCAGTATCCCAATCATAGTCGCTCCCTAGAGATTCAAGAGCCTTATTCAATATGGACTTGGTCTGGATTCATACACTTGTGAATTTATGGTTCAGGTGAGTAGAATTATAACACTGAATTTGTATTTCAGTATAAATCCCCGTAGCTTTGTATACTGGAAATATTACCCAATAGAGGTAGAAAGTAAATACATATAAAATTATTTTCCCATTTGTTTGAATTTTGTTTGAGTAGATATTCGGGATTGTTAGTTGAAATCCCATGTGTTTATATTGTGTTCTATTCGTATTAAGTAGAGTTGATAGCGATGATATTAATTTATAGCATGAATATAAATTCATTAAACTCTAATTTGTCACTAGTTGAAGGATAAGAGTACGACTTTTAAAATGTTTATAGAGCTTAAAATGGTTTATAAGCTAGTTTGATATTTTATAAAATAATAAAACGATTTTATAATACAATAGAAAAGATATTTGACTTTTATTGAAATGATTTAGTAAATAAAAGTGAAATTTGATTAGTAAACAATCGAATTGCTTATTTTTATGTATGTACATGTGTATGGAAATATCCATATGGGTGTATCATCAACTTATGAACAATCTCATGGAGCCATATCGATTATCGAGTCCGCTAAGTTGCATGATAGAATAACGGATCGAAAGATCGCCCCGGTGAAGCTCAAAATACAACTTGTGAAGTAAATATGTGGTTATGTTCATGTGTGCTTACAAATGTTCATGAATAGGTGCGTTGGTGCATGTGTAGACATCACATGAGGTATGGGGGTCAACTAAGCTCATTTTGGCTTGCTAGAGAAGGACAGATCGTTATATTCGCTTGTAGAACTCTACACATGCAAAGAGTGGATTTTGGTATAAAAATTAAATTTTTGAATACTTAAGTAGCCACTTCCAAAACGTTAACTAATATACTCCATTACAGGAAAGCAGACTACGGTAGCTAGACGACTCCCCGGGCGAAGCAATAGAGAAGACGAGGCCCGATCGGTAAGCGGTTCTTCATGAGGCTTTAACAATTTGTCACCATCTCGTGTCCAGCTCTTAATGAGGCTTGGGCACAACTTTGAGAAGGCTATGGCTTACTCAAGGAAGTGGAAGTCATGACAAAGCTCGAGATTCGGACAGGTGCAAATTGAATTGCATGTGGTAAAAAATGATTGGTTACAATCGGGCATGGGATCGGTACGATGATTGACCATGCGATTACGTTCGACAAACATGTACGATCGAGCAAAGCGATCTAAATCCCTTGGCTCCATCTCTAAGCAAACTTTTTTGATGAGCGGTATCGATCTTATATATCGATGATCGAACCTCGTATTGGTCTTTTGATAGTGACCATACAAATAGTTAGACGACGAAAAGATATTGGTCTTCATCCGTAATAGGCGTACATGATTGCGTGATGATTATATGTAATGTATGTATATATATATATATATATATATATATATGACATCAGTGTTCCTTTGTACTCGATAGCATATTACATGAGACACAAGCATTATTTTTTTAGATAGATGCTATGCAAGTTATTTGAGAAATCCTGGGTGTCTTAGAAAGGGATGATGATAATCATCTACTATGGGATCATAGAACACTAGTGCTCATTATAGGGGTATGGTGATTCTATTTACTATTGGAACTTGGTTTCAAGTATATAGATGTCCGGGTATGTTAGTATACTGACTCTATTTATCATTGGAGCGCGATAGATGTCTAGGTGTGTTAGTGTGCTAACTCTATTTGCCGTTGAATCCCGATAAATGTTTGGGTATATTAATATACTGACTCCAATTATCTCGAACTCTTGAAAGGAATCGTTGGATTTTGATAGATGTCCATAGTGGACTTTATTCGTCAGTAATAAGGGGTATCGATTTGTATTCTTTGGTTGTCTTCCATTTCTATATTGTGTGTATTGTTAGTTGGCTGATGTTATTGTTGATACATTTACTATTATTATGTACTTCGCGATAGACTTATAATATGATCCTTACTTTTGAATGTTGAGTTACCGTTATCATAGTATGATTGTTACATTTCAGTCACATTATGTTAATTATGATGAGTCATTGATTTTAGGAGAAGAGTAGGTTATGGTATGATTTCCTATCTTTTGGATAGGTTTACTTTACCTTTTTATGGACAGTCCGGATTACCCATGAGCCACGATTATGGAGAGGTCCCGTTGTGCCTTAGATAATTCCTATTTATCTGTATATAGTTTTTACATAAGTATTTTGATATGGTTCTCATCACACCAGGCTTTATGTCTGACTCGCATTTTGACTTTATTTATTTATGTCATGACAACTCTCGGGAACTCGATTGAGTAATTTCAGAGTCAGGCACCTTTAGGGATATGCTATTAGAGTGGTGCAACTGGAGCTTTGGAGGCGAAGATGATACTTGGTTATTTATCTACTTGATATCATATTAGCACATGATAGATGTTATTTGTATATGAGACTTATTGTATCAAGTATGTTATTCTGACTCTTTGTATTGATATTTATTTATCAATTACATCTGCCAATATAGTCTCTTATATATTGTTCATTCGATTCTATTCATGTATATTCAATATATCATATGTTATCAATCTGATGTGAGATTGCGTCATTGTGGCCGGATATTGTATTTTGTTTCTGCTTCTTTCTTTCCTCGACAAGCTGTCTTTTATGGCTTTTGAAACTTAGGCGTTGATACGAGTCGCTGATTTTTGGACATTATGAAGGGCGGGTTATTACAATTAGTATTGGAACATAGGCTCAACACTTAGGACTAAGTGAACCATATTGAGCTAAAAAAATTGGTCAAAGTAGATACATCGAGAAGGCGTACTATATAATATTGCATACACCACTCGTCTTCTAGACTTTGATTTATTGTTCCTCTAGTTGCTAGGTTGCCTTCATTCTAACTATCATTATGAGTGGATGGAGTACAAGAGCAAATACGGGTAGGTAGTATGTGATGCTTGATTTGTCCAGAGACTATTTGACTATCACATGAGATGTTCCACCAATCGTGAACATTCTAGTATCTACAGTATGTGATGAACGTGGTGTAGCCCTAAGGGCACTAGTATTTATAGCTCCACCGACTTTTAACTCCCCAAAGTTATGATAGGATTCCTTTAGTCCTGATAGAAAGCCATTTCCAAGTTCCAAGGCTATGCTGTAACACTAGCTAAGACATGTGTTTGTGATATAGCTTTCGCTAATATGACTTAAGGGATATTCTCTTATAGATGATTATATTCTAGCATATTAAGGGGAAGGTTTTGGCTTCGTGAGATATGATAGTAAAGGGAGATAATGAGCAAGTCATGCCTTGGATAGATTCCGAGCGTTGCCTTGAACTTCGATTTATTTTCACCGAGAGGGGCATGTAATTTAAGTATTTTATCCATTAGAAGCTAGCTAGTTTGTCAGTGAAGGAGTATGTTGACCAATTTAATCTTTTGTATTTAGGGATTGAGATGGTCGATGCTCCATTTTGTGGGTAATGGAGTTTGCCTTAGGTCTTAAAGCATTAGTTGGAGATTTATTGCTTAGTCTTATCCCTATTAGGGCCACTTTTGGAAGTCTCGTTGGGATGTTTCTCCTCCGTGAAAAATCCCATGAGATACCATTTCAAATGGAAAGCAATTGAAGCCCCAACTGAAGGGAAAATACCAAGATACAAGGAAGATCGAGCTTATGCAAAGAAGAAGCTGGCCTAATGTGTCACTGCCATGTCATATGGGGACATTTCGCCATGTGATATCATCCAGCTAAAGAGAAGCACGAGTGCTTCAATTACGGTTGGCTTGATCACTTAAAGAAGGGTTTTCCTACATTTTTAATGGGTGAGTAAGTGATGATGACTTATGCCTTATGGGTATTACTAGGTTCTAGCAAGCCTACTGCTCAAGTGAAATGGAAAGAGCTTATATAGTGGGCTATGCTCTATATATGAGGTACTCACTTCTGTTCCTTCCGATACTTGACTGCAATAATTATCTGTTGCTAGTTACTTGGTAGATAGGCAAAACTTGACACGTTTCATTGTAGATAAAATCTTTGGTAAGGATAAAATTTATATAAATAACCTTACTATTAAACTAAGGTAAAACGATCGAGCATACTGCCATTCGAACTTGATGCACGAGCATCCAGATTGAGTGGGGTTGATCGATGAAGACTTGGATTTGGTATCCAAGTAGAGTTCGGTAGTTGTCCAGTAATGGGCAAAGACCGACTGGTGACTTACACATTTTGCGTAGACTCATTGGAATTATTGGTCCTTACATTAGTAAACCTTAGGTAATGGGAGTAATTCCATATGCCGTATGGAATATTTTATAAAGATTGATCCATTCATGTACTAGTTTTACTAGTTTGAGTGCAAAGTTTGTAGATGATTTGCACCAGTTAGGCAAGGGTTTTTTGATCAATTCTTAAAGACGAGCACTTGAGTCAGATTCTTAACGTGGCTGAGAGATTCCCGAAGCATGACTCTAGTCATGCGAAGAAATTTCAGTGGTCAAACCAAGGAACCATATTAGAGTTATCATGAGAGAAGTCCAGTGGCCGACTCTAGTTTAACAAAGAAATTATGCGAGCAAACAAAGGATTAGATCGAGTATCATAAATTATTTCGGGTGATCTTTATTTATTGTAAAACTATTTATAGTATAGTATAGTTTAGAATACTGGTGATGGATTGAGGAAGGACTTCTTAACTAGTTTTATAATGACTCGGATAATCTTCTAAGTGGCGATGTGATACTTTCTGTGACGCCCCATCTCTATACCCACTCTAGCTAAGGACACTACGGTGTAATGCCATCATTTAGCGTGGAGAATAAGGCTGTTGAGAGCGACCATCCATGTAATTGCTTTGTGCGAGCACCGATATGTCAGATAGTACAACATGCATTTGGTTTCAGGAGGAAATCCGACATACCGAAACAAACTCAAAGCTACTACACAGTGGCTATATATGTTCTTCGGAAATAAATATAGAAATAAACATAACACAAATCAGTCACAGACATCCATATCACAAAGGCGGAAATAGATATGAATATAACACTTAAAAGTGTGTATCAGAGTAGTGGTCAAACATGATCCACAATATCACAAAAAGAATAGCTACAAGTGCTAGAAAAAAGAATATGGATACATCAATGAGTCTATATCTCAAATGTATACAACAAAAAACTACTAATCTAAGTAGTTAGCCAAAAGCCAGGGTGATAATCCCATATGCAAAGTCAAGCAGAAGCACCTGTAACATCTCGGTCTGACCCGAGTATTATTTAATAAGAAAATAATAAACGGATCAGTCTAGCTATAAATATCAGATGAAATGATATAGAATAAGAGATATGACAAAAACGTATGATAACCATAAAACCATACTGTGATAAGTATGTAATTGAAAATCAACAAGAGATTAATCAATATCACAAGAATCTTCTCAAAGATCAAAAAGAATGTCATACTCTTTATTTTTATTCACCAAACCATAAATATTGACAATTATATCAATGTCAATCACAAAAGTTAATGACACACAAATTCACCAATACATAAATATTGATAAAACATATCAATGTAAATCACGAAAATTGGTGAAACACAAGTTCTAGAAATCATCAATGGAAATTCAGAAATCACAAAAAGGGGGAGGCCTATCACAAAACGGGAGCATGAAAACTCACAAACACGTGTATCACAAAATGGAACGCTATTCCATGGTTGCTAACCATTAATTTTGAGCCGTAGCCCCACAAAATGGCCCGAAGACCATGGGTCGCTACCCCACCAAATTGAGCCGAAGCTCCACAGAAACGGGGTTTAGTCTCCCTCGTAGACAAAGAGACATCGCACATTTGCTAGTCTAAATCACAAAAATGATGATCAATGATCATCAAGAAGTGTCAATTACAGTAAGCAAGTAAATATATAAGCTTAGCTTGATGTCCCATAACCACTAGCTTAACTTAAATATTTACGAACAAATTGTAGATCTACACTCGAAAATTGTCACAAGAGATTCAATCGAACAAGTCCAAGAATTAACCGGCGAAGTAAACACAAGTGTTTCATACCACTTGTTTTACTAAGCCATTTAATTAGATTTCTCGTACGAGTGAGGTAAAGGTTTATATATACAAGTAGATTGGAAAACGGTTTAAGAAACAAGCTTTGTAGTAAATTGAAATCGTTTTGATGAAAGAGTTTTGATATTTACTGCTAGTATTGAAACCTTTATATTTTTAAAATGACAAATCACAAAAATGATTGTAGAAACAATAAATCACAAAAATTCACATTCGAAGACGTGAATAAAATCCAAAGAATTCGATTCCAAATCCATCAAAGTAGAAATACCCTTGCGACTTAACAGCCACGACTTACGACTTAACACAATACAACACAAGAAATCAGTGGCTCAACTCATACGACCCCACGGCATACGACACAAGGGATCGACGACTTAAGGAGTAGCACGTGGTTTAACATGGCGCGACCTAAGGTGCAAGCGACCTAAGAAGCTAACGACTTAAGGAGTAGCATGCGGCTTAAAGCAGGCGCGACTTAAAACATGGCGCGATCTAACTGCAAGCGACCTAAGGAATGGCGCGACCCATCAGTTACATAGCAGGTGCGACTTAACAGGCCGAGCGACCTAAGGTACTGGGGCAAGCCGAGCGACCTAAGTGGTGCGACCTAAGGGGTGCGACCAAGCCGAGCGACCTAAGTGATGGAACGACCTACGCATAGAAGGCCGAGCGACCCAAGTGATGGAACGGCCTACGTATAGAAGGCCGAGCAACTTAAGATAGAACAACCTAAGCATGGAGCGACCTATGTTAGTGCGACCTATATGCAGGCCGAGTGACCTAACTGGTAGAACAAACCGAGCGACCTATGTTGCCAGCGACCTAAGAGATGCAAGCGACTTAAGTGGTTGCGACCTATATGCAGGCCGACTGACCTAACTGGTAGAACAAACCGAGCGACCTATGTTGCCAACGACCTAAGAGATGCAAGCGACCTAATTGGTTGCGACCTATATGCAGGCTGAGTGACCTAACTGGTAGAATAAACCGAGCGACCTATGTTGCCGCGACCTAAGAGATGCAAGCGACCTAAGTGGTTGCGACCTAACTGCAGGCCGAGAGTCATGTATGCAGGCCGAACGACCTAAGGAACAGAAGTACAAAAACTCTCTCAATTTGCAACCGGTTGAGCATGGACGCTGGGGGATTACGCCCATCGGCTACCCGGTCTTATTGGCTCCTCGATGCATCACCAAAAACGTGTTCAATCATCAAAGTTAGGATTTTTAAGGATTTGAACCCAAAACACTAAAAATTGGAATTTTCACCAATTCAATCCAAACCAAAAGCAAATGCACATGAATAAGTGTTAGGAATTCATACCCAACAATCAACGATAGTTATAGACAAAGATGTGAGATAAAAATCTCAACTTTTAACAAAATCAATGAAAGAGAAGCTTAAAAGCAAAGGAAGAATCAACCACACTTCAATCTTAACACAAGAAGCTTGAATCAATGGCTTCTCTTTGGATTTGGAGTTAGATGTTGGATTTGCAAATGAACTAGGGCTTGGAGTTTTAATTTCCCATTCCTCCCTCCATTTTTGATGAATCTTGAGTGTTAGAAAATGAAAGTGAAGTTATGAAGGGAAGAGGGGGTTGAGCTAGATTTAATAGTTTAGGCTAATGGGCTAAACCAAACCCAAAGCCCAAAGTGAAAAAGCGGCAAAATTCCACTAACTCCAAACATATCAAAGTTTATACTCAAAAAGATCGCAAATGGCATTTTAAACTCAATGGAAGTGGTCCCGAGTCCTAATTCGACCGTATGCAAAAAGTAACTTTTCGGACTAAAATCCGACCAACAATAAAATATTTAAATAAAATATTCAAATATTCAATCGTAAAATGTGCGGGTTGTTACAGACTCCCCTCCTTAAAGAAATTGCGTCCATGCAATATTTAGGAAGAAAATATAAGGTAACAACCATGAAAGCATATCAACACAAAAGAAATTTGAAATAAGAAATTCACCTCAAAGAGCACGGGAAAGTAAGTCCGGATGTGTTCGCTCTATGAACTCTCTAGATGCCCAAGAGCAATCCTTAGGGTTTGAGGACCATTGAACTTTAACAAGCGGAACATCTTTATTTCGAAGGCGTTTGACCTTCGAAGCAATAATACGAATAGGATGTTGCTCATAAGTTAAATTAGGCGAAACTTCAATTTCTTTCACAACACCGGGCTCAAGAATAGAATCGGAATCTCGAAGGCTTTCCGTAATTGAGAAACGTGAAACACGTCATGAATAGCAGAAAACTGAGCCGGTAATAAAAGGCGATAAGCCACGGAACCAATACGTTTGGTGATAGGAAATGGCCCAATATATCGAGGCGCTAACTTTCCCGATCGACTGAAACGCACAACACCCTTTATAGGTAAAACATGAATAAACACAAGATCTTCCACAGAAAATTCTAATTTCCTTCTCTGGTTATCGGCATAGGATTTTTGTCTACTCTGGGCTTCTTTCATCCTATGACGAATAAGGTCAATCTTTTCTGTGGAATCACGAATGAAATCTGGACCTAAAACCAGCTTCTCACCGGCCTCAAGCCAATAAGAAGAAGATCGGCATGGCCTTCCATAGAGTGCCTCAAAAGGTGCCATACCAATTCTAGATTGGAAGCTATTATTATAGGAAAACTCAACAAGAGAAATATGATCTTCCCAACTTCCACCAAAATCAAGAACACATGCATGAAGAAGATCTTCAAGAGTTTGATTCACACGCTCGGTTTGTCCATCGGACTAGGGATGATAAGCGGTGCTAAAATTAAGCTTCGTTCCCAAAGCTTTTTGAAGACTCTTTCAAAATCAACTAGTAAACAATGGATCACGATCACTAACAATAGAAGAAGGAACTCCATGCAATTTTACAATTTCTTTAATAAAGAATTTGGCCAAGAGAGGAACGGTTCGAGTGGACCGAACGGGAATAAAATGGGCGGATTTAGTAAGTCTATCAACTATCACCCATAAGCTATCATGACCCGAACGAGAACGGGGAAGGCCGTCTATAAAATCCATGGAAATTTGGTCCCACTTCCAAATTGGAATTTCTAAAGGTTGAAATAACCCACCGGGCCTTTGATGCTCGGCCTTGAAAAGTTGGCAAGTCATGCAATACTTAACAAAGTTAGCAATATCAGATTTCATTCCCTTCCAATAATAAAGTCGCTTCATATCCGCATACATTTTACTACTACCAGGATGAATGGTAAATTTAGAACGATGAGAATCTTCTAAAATATCTTTACAAAGATCACTAATATTTGGCACGATAAGTCTACCAAATTTTCGTATGCCGCCACGAGAATCAATATCAAAGATTTTCAAACCTTCAATATCAATTTTATCCCTAAAATTTTGGCCAAGAAGAGCCAATTTGGGATCTAGCTTTTGAGCTTCAAGAATGCGGTCTAACAGAAAAGGATGGACCTCAAGGCTACATAAAACAAGAGATGAACATAAATCGGAAACCCGATCTCGAATCTCACAAGTGGATAAAATTCCGAGATCATTCCATTCGGATATCATCATAGAAACAACCGCTTATTGCTTATGACTAAGTGCGTTCGCAACACGATTTCCTTTTCCGGGAGTATAAAGAATGTCAAAATCATAAGATGCAAGGAACTCGATCCAACGTTGTTGACGCAAATTAAGTTCCTTTTGAGAAAACAGATACTTCAAAGATTTATGATCGGTGTAAAGAATAAATTTTTCTCCCAAAAGATAATGACGCCAAATACGAAGGGCGAAAGCAATAGCCGCGAATTCTAAATCATGAGTAGCATATCTAGACTCGACGGGCTTCAATTGCCTAGAAGCATAAGCAATAACACGTTCTCTTTGCATAAGAACGACACCCAAACCAACGCGACTAGCATAGGTATAAACAATAAAATCTTGGTTTCCTTCGGGAATCACAAGAATAGGAGCATCGGAAAGGAGTTCTTTTAATTTCTGAAAAGAAGCTTCACATTTGACCGACCAAATGTATTTTACACCTTTCTTTGTTAAGCTAGTAAGAGGCACGACAATTTTTTAAAATTCTTTCATAAAACGACGGTAATAACCCACCAATCCAAGAAAACTACGGATCTCTGTCACACTCTCCGGTCTCTTCCAATTTTGAACCGCTTCAATCTTTGAAGGATCCACGGAAATTCCGGATTCAGAAATAATATGACCGAGAAACTTCACACGAGATTGCCAAAAGTGGCATTTAGAAAATTTTGCTTTTAATTGATTACTCCTAAGAGTTTCCAACACAATCCGAAGATGCTTTTCATACTCCTCCTCGGTTTTTGAATACACAAGAATATCATCAATGAAGATGAGAACAAATCGATCGAGGAAATTTTTGAAAACTCGATTCATAAGGTCAATGAAATAAGCCGGAGCATTCGTTAAACCTAATGGCATAACAAGCCATTCATAAGATCCATAATGAGTACGGAACGATGTCAAAGGAATGCTATCCTATACAATACGAAGCTGATGAAAACCGATAGCTAAGTCTAATTGTGAAAAGACTCTAGCACCACTAAGTTGATCGAATAGATCATCAATCCGAGGTAAAGGATATTTATTCTTGATAGTAAGATTATTAAGCTTGCGATAGTTAACGCAAAGCCTAAACGTGCCATTGGATTTCTTCACAAAAATAGTCGAAGCTCCCCAAGGCGAGGAACTAAAGCGAATAAATTGCTTCGTCTCCAATTCGGATAATTGTTTGCGCATCTCCTCATTTTCTTTATTGAACATACGATAAGGAGGACGAGTAATAATTTGAGCTCCAGGGATGAGATTAATTCTGAACTCAATTGCTCGCTTAGGTGGTAATCCTAAAATGGGATCAAATATGTCGGAAAATTCACGAACAACGTGAATAAGAGAAATAATATCTTCCTCATCATCATTATCATCATCATGAGGATTTAAAGAATATAAAGATGCAACCAAGCTGGAATCCGAATCTTTAAGGTTAATGGAAATCTGCTTAACAGATTGAGGATGTCGAAGATGAATAGTCCGCTCAGGACATAGGATTTGAGCTTCATAGCGGTTAAGCCAATCCATTCCCAAAATCATTCCAAAGCCTAAGTAGCGCATAACATGCAAATCGGCTCGGAGAGAAAAATCACAAAAATTAATCTCGACATCTTTACAAAGCAAACTAATTTTTGTGGATCCACCAACCGGATTCGCAATTCTCAAAGAAGTCATTAAAGCGACAACACTTAAAGAAAAAGTATCAACAAGTTCTTTTGATACAAAAGAATGGGACACACCCATATCAAAAAGAACTCGAATAGGGTGATTACGAAATAAAATAATGCCATCAAGGATAGAATGAGAAATACCTTGACCACGAGATGTGTTGCCAGGGGCTTGAGCAACATTAAGCTTTCCCTCCTTCTTGCCCTGAAGTTTGGGACAAGAAGATAAATAATGGTCTGGGCTTTTGCAATAGCGACAAGCACGAGGCTTTGAACACTTGTTCGCATAATGGTCCTTAAAACCACAATTGTAGCATTGCCCACTACTAGAGGTAGAAGTCTTTACCACCGAAGTTGTTTGCTTCCATTTCTTATTGGGATAAGGACCCTTGAACTTACTAGGCCTTTTCTTGTTGTTGAAGTTTGGTTTGGCACCCATAACTTCAACATCACTCTCCCTATCTGCCTCTTCAAGACGAAGAGCGATATCAATGAGTTGATCAAAAGAAACTTCTAATTTTAGAAGTAATGGCTTCTTGAGATTTTTATTCAAGCCATAGACAAATCTTTGGTTCTTATTCAATGTGGTGTTTATGTATTCGACCCCGTATTTAGAAAGTGACTCGAATGATGCGACATAGTCTGCCATAGAGGATTTACCTTGAACAAGGTCTATAAAACGACGAGCCAATGTCACCTTCTCAGCTTCTGGCACAAATTTTAATTCGAAGCATTCTCGGAATTTCTCCCAAGTAAGATTCGCTTCAACTATTTCAGAAATAATAAGCTCATACCAATCTAATGCTCTTTCTTGGAGCATACTAAAGGCCACCTGAACACGGTGAAGATCAATAAGATTCATGCGAGAAAAGATTCGATCGCACATTCTCAACCAAGCCTGGACTTCAATAATAGTTTCAGATCCTTTGAATGGCTTCCCACCCAAATTGGTATAATCGTTGCACAAACGTGCAAATCCAGACTTAGGGTGAGTAGACTCCGGGTTAAAACTGGCTGCTTGAGCATTCTTTACGAGATCAAAAAGCTGCTGGGCAGACATAAATACTCCATCTTGGGGAGTAGCACTAGATTGACCGGCGCTGGGACGACCAGGTCTAACCATTTCTCTTCCTTTAGAAAGAAAGAAAGAAGAAGGAAAAGGTTATTTACCAAATGAATATCAAGCAATCTTGATAGATAAAACAAGGAATCATAAAGAAAATAGGATGAATCGGTACGAAGACTCGAATTAAATCCTAAAGCACGACTCCTAATAAGGACTTAGGACGATCATCCTTGTTAAATTATTCTACATTGTTTCGAAGTTTCGCTCTGATACCAAGCTGTGACGCCCCACCTCTATACCCACTCTATCCAAGGACACTACGGTGTAATATCGTCATCTAGCGCGGAGAATAAGACTGTTGAGGAGCGACCATCCGTGTAATTGCTTTGTGCGAGCACCGATATGTAAGATAGTACAACATGCATTTGGTTTCAGGAGGAAATCCGACATACCGAAATAAACTCAAAGCTACTACACAGTGATTATATATATTCTTCGGAAATAAATATAGAAATAATCATAACACAAATCAGTCACAGACATCCATATCACAAAGGCGGAAATAGATATGAATATAACATTTAAAAGTGTGTATCAGAGTAGTGGTCAAACAAGATCCACAATATCACAAAAAGAATAGCTACAAGTGCTAGACAAAAGAATATGGATACATCAATGAGTCTATATCTTAAATGTATACAACAAAAAACTACTAATCTAAGTAGTTAGCCAAAAGCCAGGGTGATAATCCCAGATGCGAAGTCAAGCAAAAGCATCTGTAACATCTTGGTCTGACCCGAGTATTATTTAATAAGAAAATAATAAACGGATTAGTCTAGCTATAAATATCAGATGAAATGATATAGAATAAGAGATATGACAAAAACGTATGATAACCATGAAACCATACTGTGATAAGTATGTAATTTAAAATCAACAAGAGATTAATCAATATCACAAGAATCTTCTCAAAGATCAAAAAGAATGTCATACTCTTTATTTTTATTCACCAAACCATAAATATTGACAATTATATCAATGTCAATCAAAAAATTTAATGACACACAAATTCACCAATACATAAATATTGATAAAACATATCAATGTAAATCACGAAAATTGGTGAAACGCAAGTTCTAGAAATCATCAATGGAATTCAGAAATCACAAAAAGGGGGAGGCCTATCACAAAACGGGAGCATGAAAACTCACCAACACGTGTATCACAAAATGGAACGCTATTCCATGGTTGCTAAGCATTAATTTTGAGCCGAAGCTCCATAAAACGGCCCGAAGACCATGGGTCGCTACCCCACCAAATTGAGCCGAAGCTCCACAGAAACGGGGTTTAGTCTCCCTCGTAGACAAAGAGACATCGCACAATTGCTAGTCTAAATCACAAAAATGATCATCAACGATCATCAAGAAGTGTCAATTACAGTAAGCTAGTAAATATATAAGCTTAGCTTGATGTCCCATAACCACTAGCTTAACTTAAATATTTACGAACAAATTATAGAGCTCCACTCGAAAATTGTCACAAGAGATTCAATCGAACAAGTACAAGAATTAACCGGCGAAGTAAACACAAGCGTTTCATACCACTTGTTTTACTAAGCTGTTTAATTAGATTTCTCGTACGAGTGAGGTAAAGTTTTATATATACTAGTAGATTGGAAAACGGTTTAAGAAACAAGCTTTGTAGTAAATTGAAATCGTTTTGATGAAAGAATTTTGATATTTACTGCTAGTATTGAAACCTTCATATTTTTAAAGTGATATCACAAAAATGATTGTAGAAACAATAAATCACAAAGATTCACATTCGAAGACGTGAATAAAATCCAAAGAATTCGATTCCAAATCCATCAAAGTGGAAATACCCTTGCGACTTAACAGCCACGACTTACAACTTAACACAATACAACACAAGAAATCAGCGGCTCAACTCATACGACCCCATGGCATACGACACAAGGGATCAGCGACTTAAGGAGTAGCACGCGGCTAAACATGGCGCGACCTAAGATGCAAGCGACCTAAGGAGCTAACGGCTTAAGGAGTAGCATGCGGCTTAAAGCAAGCGCGACTTAACATATGGCGCAACCTAACTGCAAGCGACCTAAGGAATGGCGCGACCCATCAGTTACATAGCAGGTGCGACTTAATAGGCCGAGCGACCTAAGGTACTGGGGCAAGCCGAGCGACCTAAGTGGTGCGACCTAAGGGGTGCAACCAAGCCGAGCGACCTAAGTGATGGAACGGCCTACGCATAGAAGGCCGAGCGACCTAACTGATGGAACGGCCTACGCATAGAAGGCCGAGCGACTTAAGATGGAACGACCTAAGCATGGGGTGACCTATGTTGGTGCGACCTATATGCAGGCCGAGTGACCTAACTGGTAGAACAAACCGAGCGACCTATGTTTCCAGCGACCTAAGAGATGCAAGCGACCTAAGTGGTTGCGACCTATATGTAGGCCGAGTGACCTAACTGGTAGAACAAACCGAGCGACCTATGTTGCCAGCGACCTAAGAGATGCAAGCGACCTAAGTGGTGGCGACCTATATGCAGGCCGAGTGACCTAACTGGTAGAACAAACCGAGCGACCTATGTTGCCAGCGACCTAAGAGATGCAAGCGACCTAAATGGTTGCGACTTAAGTGATTGCGACCTAACTGCAGGCCGAACGACCTAAAGAACAGAAGTGCAAAAACTCTCTCAATTTGCAACCGGTCGAGCACGGACGCTAGGGGATTACGCCCATCGGCTACCCGGTCCTATTGGCTCCTCGATGCATCACCAAAAACGTGTTCAATCATCGAAGTTAGGATTTTTAAGGATTTGAACCCAAACACTAAAAATTGGAATTTTCACCAATTCAATCCAAACCAAAAGTAAATGCACATGAATAAGTGTTAGGAATTCATACCCAACAATCAAGGATAGTTATAGACAAAGATGTGAGATAAAAATCTCAACTTTTAACAAAATCAATGAAGGAGAAGCTTAAAAGCAAAGGAAGAATCAACCACACTTCAATCTTAACACAAGAAGCTTGAATCAATGGCTTCTCTTTGGATTTGGAGTTAGATGTTGGATTTGCAAATGAACTAGGGCTTGGAGTTTTAATTTCCCATTCCTCCCTCCATTTTTGATGAATCTTGAGTGTTAGAAAATGAAAGTGAAGTTATGAAGGGAAGAGGGGGTTGAGCTAGATTTAATAGTTTAGGCTAATGGGCTAAACCAAACCCAAAGCCCAAAGTGAAAAAGCGGCAAAATTCCACTAACTCCAAACATATCAAAGTTTATACTCAAAAAGATCGCAAACGGCATTTTAAACTCAATGGAAGTGGTCCCGAGTCCTAATTCGACCGTATGCAAAAAGTAACTTTTCGGACTAAAATCCGACTAACGATAAAATATTTAAATATTCAATCGTAAAATTTGCGGGTTGTTACACTTTCCTAAGCGAGCGTCATAGTACACTTTGTATATTATCATTATCAACATTATATAGTTGAGATGAGTTTGAACCTGAACGAACCCAGGCATTATGGATTGCCATTAAATAATGATTTAATTAGCAAATTTTCTCTTTTAGAAAATGAGTTCTGCTCAAAAGGGAAGGAAATATTAAGAGTTAGTTCGTTACATTTATTTAAGAGTTTTGAGACTCGACGATCCTGCATATTATGTAAGTTTTCCTTTTCATGACAGGAGGTGTGATAGTCTTTGTCAATTGTACTCATGAAAGGAGTTATACCAATTAAGCACTTGTTCCATCTTGGATGTCAGACAGACTCATTGGAGTTCTTAGTTTTTCATGTACGTTTCGACTATTGTTGGTCACCATGCATGTCGGTATAGACTCTTTCGTATGTTTCACTATTTTGTATATATTTTATATATTGTTGTTTGATATTATTTGATTGTTGCTTGTTTTTTCTTGCTATTGTTTGTTGTTGATTAATTTTGATTTTTTTTATTGTTGTTGCTTGTTTCGTATGATTGACAGTTTAAAGGCTATTTATTGTTGCTTGATTGTTTATTATTTCTCATTGTTGATTACTTGGTTGTTGTGTATCATTGCTTATTTTTGATTGCTATTGTTTGATTATTTGTCATTAATTTATACTGCTAGTTGTTGCATGCATTGTATGTTTGGCAGTATGCTTGTAAATTATTATTATTTGTTGCTACTTGTTGTGTGTTTAGTTTCTTGTATCATATTCTAAATTTCATATTAATGTATTTTAGAGAGAGAGAGAAAGCAATAGCTATCTAAAAGATATCATGACATCCATGACCATTGTAGGTGTCACGACCAAGATTTTCGACCCTCGAAAATCGACATCAATACATCCATTGTATTACATGATGAGCAATCGAATGTCGAAAATACCAGATCGTTAGGGAAAAGAAGAAAGAAGTAGAAGAAGAAAATAGAGATAACGACACAGAATTTCACAATCGCAGTAGAATAATATATAATAGATAACAACTAATCTTTATACAAAAGAACTATAACTGTTTTTATACATTACATCATTAGAGTACAACACATCAATGACACAACACCATACAGTTATAATAGCTTGTCCTCGCAAAAATGAATATATAGCCTACAATACACAGCAGAATGTAATCAGATACGGGTAATACGTCTTCGCCATCCAGCTCATCCTCTAAGCTCCATAGCATCCTATTCTGAATCTGTAATACTCGGTCTAACCCAAGCATTATAATAAAATAACACCCGAGTCAATCTAAAAAACCAGCGTGAGAAAACACACTCAATTTGAATTATTAAAGTTTCAAATCCTTTGAAAATCAAAGGTATACCATAAGACCACGCCACAAATAAACACGACGGGTTTTTACCTTATGATAACCAAAACATTTCATATCAAATCCTCTGATATTATAATAGTGTTTAAGTACAAATACTTATTCAAATAGCTGAAATTGTTACATTAATTAAATTCCAGCATACTAGGCTCTATAATCAATATCGTAAAATCATATATTGGAGAATGGATTTTATACGAATGACTAGGCATTGGGGTATCACCTGTCACAGTACACGTCTAGAATAGCGAATCAAAGACCATACCAGGATCTCCTGCAACACAAGACCGGTCTACCCCTAACCTGGATAGACCAAATATGCTATCACCCCGGGTGTTCCCACCCTTTTCGAGCTCCTTCCATGAATCATAGTAATAATATCCGATGGTAACTAGAAAGGTGATAAACATACCCTGATCGGGTGCTACCCACTTAGCCTTGCTGCATCTCCCTTGCTTTTCAGTCATTCCTAGTTGATGAGGCTAGAGGCTAAAATTACCTTTTAAGGATTTTTTTTTTTTCACTTAGAATGCTCATTGTCCTCCAATGACAATGTTCTAATAGCATGCACCCATAAAAGTCCGTTCCTAGTCCGAACGGAACAAAAAGCACTATTCCTACTACATCCATTTTAGAATAATCCTCAGGATTAGTAGCGATTAGCCCTTGTACTTCACTGCTCCATCGTTGACTCCATGCTCTTGTTTTCACATCGAAACATACTCGTTGGATCAAAGTGGTTTTCGGATAACAAATCTGATCCCGATCTCTTTGAAATAACATTCGATATTTCTGGTAAACTCAATCCCAGTCCTCTAGGAAATAAACAGACGAAAATAAGATCGGAGATCTCTTCCTAACCGTTAGTGGACGGATTTCCTTATAAACGTCCTAGAAGAACGAAATGAATTTATACGTACAGTATAGCACCTCGAATGGTAACTGTACCATATAATTCTCGTACTTCTCCTAGATATTCCCAAAGTTATATTTTGGGTCCAGATTTGATAGTCGATTATTTAACCATCAAATAACAATCGTTCAACCGAATATTTTTCTTTCCATTGAGAAACACTAAGTCTTATTCAATTAAATTTTCAATCACTTAAATATCTTATTCAAATATATACTTATCTTATCGAATTTAGTATATTCGCAAAACTATCTTTTTCAAAAATATTTGAAACCCTTTTTAAAATAATATGGAAAGTGCCACTGCGGTATCAAACCATGCATTCATAGCAATAGTTATGTTTCTATCCTAGAGAAATCCAAAACTTAACTACAGGCACTCATTGCCTCTGATTGCGCCATGCGAGTATAACATTACTTCCCAAAAACTTCTTTTAAAAAATTTCAAAATAATACTTACGAAATTTCTATAATAATTTCCAAGTTAATTTTAGGAAGCTACTCTTCTAAAATAAAAATTATTATAAAATAATATTAATATAGAATAATCTATCTCTTAAAATAAAAATACCGATTAACTATAAAAGAAATAATTAACTTAATACCAACCATTTATAAAACTTCTTAATAAATGCTTAAACATATTTTAAACAATTTTAAACCTAAATAATTAATTTCTAAAATATGCTAAAAAAATTAAATTTTCTAGTTAATACTTAAAAATTCACCTTTTTAAAATAAACTCAACTTCTCGGGAAAATACACTTTCTACTCTAATATAGCCAGTTTAATATTAATAAATCCTTTTTGATTTATTTCTAATTTGATTTACATTCTAATTCCATAAATTCCCTTTTCACATTTCCACAAATAAACCTACCATTTATTTTTAAACCGATTTGCCCACCTCTTTATAAATCCTCACCGTGAATTTATAACTTTAATTTAACCACTGATAATTTACTTCACTTTATTTATAGACTTCATTTGTAAATTCCATATTCTTATTTCCCATTTATCCCTGTTCACAACACTTAAACGATTTAAATAGATTTTCTAAATTAAATTCCATTTTTAAATTAATTTCTTAAATAACCCAAATATATCCCAAAACCCAACTAATTCCGATTCCACTTCCATTTAATAAATATTAAATCCTATTTAAAATCTGGTATAACAATTCCATATTTTAATTTCAAATTCCCATTTTTATTCTTCCAACAATTTAAATCCCTGATTCAAAAATAAATCCTTTTATACTTAAGCAATATCGCTTAAGTTCTATTATTTAAATCCTTTTACTTACATTATTCAAAAATCTCTCTTTACAATATTCCAATATCTCTATTTACATTGTTTCGAAATTATTAAATACAAATTTGAATCGAACCATTTATTTTTCCCTAAAGTTATTTCTTTTAATTTATCCAACTTCATCATAAATATTTTACTTTAAAATTCCCTTGTTATTTTAATTTAAAAGTTCAATATTCATATTTATGGTACATTAAAATGTCGAAAAACTATCCAGCAATATCATAGCATCCAATAATTCTAAATTCCACTATAATCTATCACAGATTATTCAAACAAATCATATTACTGAATATGAAAATAATTTCAACATTTTTTAGGAATCCAGTTGGATCCCTCCAACATGTTTCCATATATCCACACATGCTAATACAACAATAAAATACCAATCCCACTTCGAGGGGGATATCGCGGTATATAGGGTCATCCGCTATTATGCGGGAATATTAATCACTCCTATATATATATATATATACTACAATATATAATATCACATTCAATTGAATATCATTTATCAATTCTATCAATCGATTAATAATTAATTTTAACTACTTAAAATTAATTGCAGTAATCCAAAATTGAATGAGATTAACTCACAATTATTTCATGTCGCCTTCGCGTTCTTATTTCAATTTAATTCAAACGCATTTAAAATTATCTGAAAATTTCAGAAGTGCTAAATTCGTCCAAACCATTTCCTATGTCTAGGCGATGGCAATATGATCCCATCCCATCTTGAATCGTCTAAATCGAACGTCGAGAGAGAGATATACAATTTATAAGATTATAAATTATTATTTAAATTAGTTTTACTAGTCACAGCTAAAATTGACTTAACCTCATTCAAAAAAGATTTGCCGCCTAAATCCTCTTCTTCCCCCTATGGTCCACCAGAAAACCCGTCGCCACCGCCGTTGATCATCTCTCCCAAACCTCTACCCGCCAGCGCCAAACGATACACGCACGACTAAATCCTTTCCATCGCGACTGCCCCAATTTGCCTCAGACCATATAAACATCGCGACTCCCCATAGTTTATCGGACGATGCCATCTTTTGTGCCAAGCCGTGCCTCGACTACACGAGTCTATCGCAACCACCACCTATCCTCGACATCACCTCTACCAACCCCAAAGTCCAACCTTAATATCCACTGCAGTCGATTCTCTTCGGCCTCAATGGAACCACCACCACACGGTACACATGATATATCAACACGAAGCAATTTCCAAATCTCAATTTTTAAAACCATCTCTAAATTTTTTCTCAAGCAAATTTGATGGAATTGATTTTTGAATTTAACCTTTTCGTTTCATTTTCTTCTTCGGCAGTACTATTGAATTTTTTTAAAGAAGAAGATGCGTGTTTGATTAAATAAGAGGAAGGGATGCATGATGTAGAAGGATGGGTCAGATCAAGTCTAATGTGGTTGATGGAAAGAAGTGTGATAGCCTAGTCTAGTTAAATACATATATATATTATTTTAAATTTCAAAACGTCTCGATTTCGTAGCTTAAAATGTCGAACACCTATCGAGGAGTGCTGTTAGGTGTTTATAATGTTATACCCCTATTCCGAATGCAATGGAAAAGGTTTCGAGTCCTAATTCGATCATATGGAGAAGATAGCTTTTTGGACCCAAATATTACATTGAATTTTCGATATTAATTCCAGCGCGTTTCTTACCCATACGACCAAACGATAACTGCAAACGCTACGAAATTTGAAATCTAATAACAATACACTATTACGGATCCAACAGAACTGGTTTCGCCGAATTTCGAGACTACGCCCCGAAAGACTTTTTAAATGTCAATTTAAACGATATATTTTTAAAACTTAGCAAATCCCTTCCAAATTCAAATTTTAAAACTTTTATTGTATTCATTATTATTAATATAAATTTTATAAGCCTTTAAATTACTTTTAACAAGCTACAAACTCAAGATTCAATAATTTAGCCAATTTCTAACTATTAAATTCAATAATTTAATTATTAAATAAACGGTTATATTTGAAATTCAAGTTAAAAATATCTTTTAAATATTTAAAATAAATTAAATTCCAATTTCAAATATCCAAAATTTTGGATCATTACATTCCTCCCCCTTATAAAAATTTCATCTTCGAAATTGCCAGGCAAGAAGAATGGTCCAAAACCTATTAACTATTTCCTAAAACTACACGGTTTCAAACAACTACCCAAAAATAATTTTTATTGAAGACACACTCTCACTTTTAATAACTTTCCAAACTCATCCATAGATTTAAAATAATATTATCCCCTCAATCATTTAAACTATAATTTAAAACCAAATTTTAAATTATCAAACTTTTCTTCAACATTTTTCTAACTCCTTAAATTTCAAAAAAAAAATTCAGCGCCTCCTTTGCGCGGCTAGACCCGAAAATCTACAAAACGCCTCTAAGGCCCCAAATCATCAAAAGAAAACAAAAGCCAAGTGGCTCAATCAGAAAACCTTCAATTTCATACAACAGTTTAAACACGTACCCTTTTGTCGGGCAAGCAAGTTTACTTCTGAAATTGAAGACATCGGATTAACTTTTGCTTTTAATTACCTGCACCTTATTCGCCAATAGTGTCCAATCACACCATTCAAAATCTTTTTATTCAGAATTTTCAATATTTTTAATATTTGCTTTACTTAAGCCCGTACGATATACATATGTCAACCGTACGCAAAATCAGATCTGATCGCTCGCTCGATCACACAATTTTGTTTCCGAACAAGTATCGTTCACACGACTCTTTAGGGCGGACTCAAATCTGGTTTCCTGATCAATAACCATCATCCACCTTACATGGACATATACTATGTTAGAGATACCAGGATCCATCAAAAATCCATATCTAGGGTTCTCCATAAAAAATCGAGCGAAAATCCCAACTCGGATCGATATAACTATCTCGAAATTCTACGCTCGAATCTAGATCAAATCGTCATGGAAATAAAATAATATACATACAACTTATGTATTAATTTCCAATTGATCATTAGCTATATCATTTCTTTTACTTTCACTCATTTCATTTAAAACAATTATCCATAATTATCATTTTACACACCTTTTATTTTATTCTTCATTCAAGTTCTTACTTAGTATTTTTCCCAATACCATTTTTTCTTCTTTTTTTAACTTAAGAACTTCACCATCAATTCCTTAAGTCTATTATAAAAGTTTTATACAAATTTTCTTAGAATTATTTTCACTCCACCGCTTAAGTTTATATCTATTACTATTCAAATAAAATTTTCAATTTCATTTGAACTCAATTTATCTTCCAGGTCTTCAATTTTGAATTTTCCTGACCATATCTCATCCCATATTTGATTCACCAATTTATTTTAAATTAGTCCCATCTACTAATTATTTCCAATAAAATTCAATTTCAACACCATTTAACTTAATAATTTAATTAATTAGTTCATTTACTTATTTATTTCATATCTCAATCAAATTTTATTTTCAAACTTTTATTTTTATTTAGTCCACTCGAACAAATTCTTCAATTTCACTTTATTAACATAATTCAAGTTAAACATCATTCCAATATTCAATTTCAATTCCATTTACTTACTAATTAAATAAATTATCCCATTTACGAGTTTATTTCTAGCTTAATAAATTCTATTTCGATAACTATTCCATTTAGCCTACTTAGGGTTAATTCCTTAATTCACTCTTATTAACTTAATTTAAGTTAAATTTCAATCTACAAAGTCAAATTTCATTTTTTTTAAGTTATCAAACTTACTAATATTCTATTCACCAATTCCTTCCAATTCACTTCATTTAATTAGTTTACTTTGCTAATTTATTTCATTATCACACTTACTTTTATTTAACCCTTCTTAAGTTAAATTGTATTCTAAAAAAATTTCAAATTCTTATAAATTTTTAAACTTATTTATATTCCATAAAACATTTTAGATCAAACTTCAGAGCTTAAACAATTATTTAAGTATTTCAAAATCATTTTGAAATCATATATATCCCAAATCCTTTGGTATATCAGATAATTCCTTTGCATATCAAAATCAAACCAGTTTTTGCAAACAAATTCCAATTCAAACATTTTAGGTAGCAATCACTCCCTTGGAAACTCGAAAATGAACACTGACGATGTCGCGGCCTCATCAGAATTATTTTCCAGCGACCGAAGTGAGATCCATGCTTTTATTCCTCTAAAAAACATTTTTAAATATTTTTATACCAAATCTCAATAGATTCCATTTTCAATTCAAAAATGTTTCCAAATAATATTACTATTATTTCCAAGACTTCGAAAATCATTTTCAAATCCAACGAGATTTGAATTTTCCTAAATTTCCAAATTTTAAATCCTTTTAAATCTAAATTTAAATATACTTTGGAATTTCATTCCATTTCAAATTATAAATCACATTAATAAACTCATGTTTTACAAACACCATTTTGTTATATGAATTATTTCTCAATTGTTGACTAAAATATCAACTTTTTATTTCAATCATCACAACAACCAATGATAATAGTTTAATATTATCATTTCTTAGCAACCAAGCAAACCATATATAACTATAACAATTTATGAAAATTATTTCTTTTATATATATAAAAATAATTTGGGTAAAATTATTTCATTTACCCCATTTCAAACAATACCATGTCGAATTGCTCTATTCAAGTGTTTAGAGATCCCTATCGATAACGTTAATTACTCGTATTGACCAGAATCCATAAGCGTTTAGAGATAAAACAACTTCATATTCACTAACAAATACGCGCTTATATCTATTAATACACTCAAACTTATTCTAGGGTGCTATTGACACTATCTCTAATGAGTAATTCCCATCAAAGCCAAGGTTCTCGCATAATCTTCATCTCTGATACCAAGTGTCACGACCAAGATTTTCGACCTTCGAAAATCGACATCAATACGTCCACTGTATTACATTCCGAGCAATCGAATGCCTGAAATACCAGATCATTAGGGAAAAGAAGAAAGAGGTAGAAGAAGAAAATAGAAATAACAACACAAAATCTTGCAATCACAACGGAACAATATATAATAGATAGCAACTGATCTTTATACAAAAGAACTATAGCTATTTTTATACATTGCATCATCAGAGTACAACTCATCAATAACACAATACCGTACAGTTATAATAACTTATCCTCACAAAAAATAAATATACATCCTATAATACACAGCGGAATATAAATCAGATACGGGTAATACGTCTTCGCCATCCAGCTCGTCTCCTAAGCTCCATAGCATCCTATCCTGAATCTTTAAGACTCGGTCTGACTCGAGCATTATAATAAAATAGCACCCAAGTCAGTCTAGAAAACCAGCATGACTAAACACATTTAATTTGAATTATTAAAGTTTTAAAATCCTTTGAAAATCAAAGGTATCCCGTAAGACCATACTATAAATAAACACGAGGGTTTTTACCTTATGATAACCCAAACATTTCATGTCAAATCCTCTGATATTATAATAGTGTCAAACTACAAATACTTATTCAAATAGCTGAAATTGTTACGTTAATTAAATTCCAGCATACTAGGCTCTACAATCAAAACCGTAAAAGCACGTATTGGAGAATGGATTCCATACGAATGACTAGGCATTGGAGTATCACATGTCAATGTACACGTCTAGAACAGCATACGGAGGACCACATCGGAATCCCCTGCAGCACAAGACCGGTCTACCCCTAACGTAGATAGACCGAATATGCTATCACCCCGGGTGTTCCCACCATTTCCTAGCTCCTTCCATGAATCATATTAATAATACCGAGGGTATCTAGAAAGGAGATAAACATACCCTAATTGGGTGCTACCCACTTAGCCTTGCTGCATCTCCCCTGCTTTTCAGTCATTCCCGATTAATTAGGCCAGAGGCTGCGATTACCTTTTAATATAAAAAATTCACTTAGAATCCTCATTGTCCTCCAATGATAATGTTCTGATAGCATTCATCCATACAAGTCCGTTCCGGGTCCGAACGAAACTGAAGGACTATTCCTACTACATCCATTTTGGAATAATCCTCAGGATTAATAACGATTATCCCTTGCACTTCACTGCTCCATCTTCGACTACATGCTCTTGTTTTCACAATTGAAACATACTCGTTGGATCAAAGTGGTTTTCGAATAACAAATATGATCCCGGTCTCTTTGAAATAACATTCGATATTTTTGGTAAACTTAATCCCAATCCTCTAGGAAATAAACAGACGAAAATAAGATCGGAGATCACCTCCTAACCGTTAGTGGACGAATATCCTTATAAATGTCCTAGAAGAAAGAAATGAGTTTATGCATACAGTATAGCACCTCGAATGGTAACTGCACCATATAATTCTCGTACTTCTCCTAGATATTCCCAAAGTTATATTTTGATTCCAGATTTGATAGTCGATTATTTAACCATCAAATTACAATCATTCAACCAAATATTTTTCTTTTCACTGAGAAACACTAAATTTTATTCAATTAAATTTTCAATCACTTAAATCTCTTATTCAAAATATATCTCTTATTCAAAATATATACTTATCTTATCGAATTTAGTATATTCGCAAAACTATCTTTTTCAAAAATATTTGAAACCCTTTTCAAAAAAATATGGAAAGTACCACTGTGGTATTATACCATAGATTCACAGCTCAATGGTTACGTCACTATCCCAGAAAAATCCAAAATTTAATTGTAGGCACTCACTGCCTTTGATTGCACTATGCAAGTATACCATTACTTCTCAAAAACTTCTTTAAAAATATTCAAAATAATACTTGTGAAATTTCTATAATAATTTCCAAGTTAATTTTAAGCAGTTACTCTTCTAAAATAAAATTTATTATAAAATAATATTAATATAGAAATCTGTGTCTTAAAATAAAAATATTGATTAACTCTAAAAAAATAATTAACTTAATACCAACCATTAATAAATGCTTAAATATACTTTAAAAAATTTTAAACAACTAAATAATTAATTTCTAAAATATTCTTATACGCTTTTAAATTTTCTAGTTAGTAACTAAAAATTCTCCTTTTAAAATAAACTCAACTTCTCAGGAAAAATAGAGTTTTAACGCCAGTATAGCCAGTCTAACATTAATAAATCCTTTTTGATTTATTTTCAATTTGATTTACGTTCTAATTTCGTAAATTCGCTTTTCACATTTCCATAAATAAACCTACCATTTATTTTTAAACTGATTTTGCCATCTCTTTATAAATCCTCACCATGAATTTATAAATTCATCTTATTCACTGATAATTTACTTCACTTTATTTATAAACTTCGTTTATAAATTTCATAGTCTCATTTCCCATTTATCCCAGTTCATAACACTTAATCGATTTAAATTGATTTTCTAAATTAAATTCCATTTTTAAATTAATTTCTTAAGTAAACCAAATATATCCCAAAACCCAACTAAGTCCGATTCCACTTCCATTTCATAAATTATAAATCCTATTTAAAATCTAGTATAATAATTCCATATTTTAATTTTTAAATTCCCCTTTTATTCTTCCAACTATTTAAATCACGGATTTAAATATAAATCCTTTTATACTTAAGCAATATTGCTTAATTTCTATCATTTAAATCCTTTTATTTAAATTATTCAAAAATATCGCTTTACAATATTCCAATATCTCCATTTACAATGTTTTGAACTTATTAAATACAAATTTGAATCGAACCATTTATTTTTTCCCAAATTCATTTCTTTTAATTTATCCAACTTCACCATAAGTATTTTACTTTAAAATTCCCTTTTTATTTTCTTCTAAAAATTCAATATTCATATTTATGGTACTTTAAAATGCCGAAAATCTATCCAGCAATACCATAGTATCTAATAAATCCAAATTCCACTATAATCTATCACAGATAATTCAAACAAATCATATTACTGAATATGAAAATAATTTCAACATTTTTTAGGAATCCAATTGGATCCTTCAAACCTATTTTCCTGCATCCATTGATGTTAATACAACAATAAATTACCAATCCCACTTCTAGTGGGATATCGCGGTATATAAGGTCATCCGCTATTATGCAGGGCGCATAGGGTCTCTTTCGCTATATATATGCGGGGATATCCATAACTCCAATATATATATATACTATTATATATAATATAACATCAACTAAACATAATTTATCAATTCTATCAATCAATCAATAGTTAATTTTAACTATTTCAAATAAATTGCAGCAATCCAAAATAGAGTGAGATTAACTCACATTTATTTCATGTCGCCTTCGCACTCTATTTTCGATTTAATTCAAATGCGTTTGAAATTATTTGAAAATCTCAGAAGTGCCAAATTTGTCCAAACCATTTCCGATGTGGAGGCGATCGCAATACGATCCAAACGAATCTTGAATCATCTAAATTAAACCTCGAAAGAGAGATATACAATTTATAAGATTATAAATTATTATTTTAATTAGTTTTACTAATCACTGTTAAAATTAACTTAACCTCGTTCAAAAAAGATTAGCCGCCTAAATCCTCTTCTTCCCCAATTCAAGTTGACCACTCTGCTCCTCCTATGACCGCCTCATCTTCCCCCTATGGTCCACCAGAGAACCCACCACCGTCGCCGTTGATCATCTCTCCCAAACCACTACCCGCCAGCGTCAAACGCTACAAGCTCGACCAAATCCTTTCCATCGCGACTGCCCTAATTTTCCTCAAACCATACAAACATCGCGACTCCCCATAGTTTATCGGACCATGCCATCTTTTGTGCCCAGCTGCGCCTCGACCCCACGAGTCTATCGCAACCACTGCCTATCCCCGACATCACCTCTACCAACCCCAAAGTCCAACCCTGATATCCACTGTAGTCGATCCTCTTCCGCCCCAATGGAACCACCACCGCACTGTACACATGATATATCAACACGAAGCAATTTCCAAATCTCGATTTTTAAAACCATCTCTATATTTTTTCTTAAGTAAATTTGGTGGAATTGATTTTTGAATTTAATTTTTTTTTTCTTTTTTTCTTCGGCCATATTGTTGAATATTTTTTTAAAGAAGAAGATGTGTGCTTGATTAAGTAAGAAGAAGGGATGCATGATGTAGAAGAATGGGTCAGATCAAGTCTAATGTGGCTGATGGAAAGAAGTGTGACAGCCTACAAATACATATATATATTATTTTAAAATTAAAAGCGTCCCGATTTCGTAGCTTAAAATGTCAAACTCCTATCGAAGCATGCTGCTAGGCGTTTATAATTTTATACCCCTATTCCAAATATAATGGAAAAGGTTTCGAGTCCTAATTCGATTATATGGAGAAGATAGCTTTTTGGACCCAATTATTATACTAAATTTTCGATATAAATTCCAACGCATTTCTATCCCATACGACTAAACGATAACTCTAAACGCTACGAAATTTGAAATTCGATAAAAATACACTATTACAGATCCAATATAACTGGTCTCGTCGAATTCCGAGACTGTGCCTTGCAAGACTATTTTTAAATGTCAGTTTAAACGATATATTTTTAAAACTGAAAAAATCACTTTCAAATTCAAATTTTAAAACTTTTATTGTCTTCATTACTATTAATATAAATTTTATAAGACTTCAAATTATTTTTAACAAGCTTAAACTCAAGATTCAATAATTTAGCCAATTTCCAATTATTAAATTCAATAATTTAATTATCAAATAATTGGTTATATTTGAAATTCAAGTTAAAAATAATTTTTAAATATTTAAAATCAATTAAATATTCCAATTTCAAATATCCAAAATTCTAGATCGTTACAGTAGGGGTCAAGATGGGATCTATACGAGTCTATTGACTTTTGATGTGACTCAGAGTAAATGGTATATTTAGATAACGACTTATTTGAGCTAACTCTTCAATTGATAGTCATGTATAGTTATGATAGTATCGGTTACTACACTAAAATTATACATGTTTAAATTTTGTGCTTCTAACATTAGAAATGCAATTTACATGATTTGATATGGCATATTTATGTAAGATGATTGGTACATATGATTTAGCATGCTTAAATCCATGGTTAATATTGCAATTGTATTTAATCCTCTTCGTTAACTACATGTTTAGGTACAAGGAAGCAATTGTTGGCTATTTGGATGCTTACTCACTTTTGTTTGCATCTAAATGTTAGGCGCTTGCTATGAAGGAGGTGCGTAAGATTTGCATAGTAGACTTGGGCATATATACTTATATGTCCTAAGAAATGAGATGCCTTAGATATAGGATGCCTCAGATGTGAGATGTATATATATCTATGTTATTTTAGGATTCTTTTTAGACCTAACCGCATAAAGGAAGTGATATCTAATTTTTCCAAAACATAAAGGGCTATGAAAGCCTAAAGGTTAGGAGACATTTTCATTCTTTGGGAATTTCGAGGACGAAATCCTTTTAAGGCAGAAAGAATGTAACAATCCACATTTTTAAAGATTGGATATTTAAATAATTAATTTAAATATTGAATCATTATTGAACTAAAGGTCCAAAATATCACTTTTCACTTATGGTCAAATTAGGACACGAGACCATGTCTGTTGAGTGTGGATCGATATTGGAAATCAAAATAAGTATAAATATCGTTACATATGGAATCAGATGATACAATGTCCAAAATGACCTCTAAATGCATGAAATTATCATCTCAAAGCACTATCTTTAATAGCAATGAAATTTATACAATTGGGACTGGAAAAATGAAGTGATATGCGTCAATAAGTTTCATGATGATCCGATGTGTCGTGCGATCATACGAGCTAAAAAAGTATATTGGTTTATTCAAGAAATTAAATAGAATATATTTATACCTATATATAACCACATATAGGCAACTATTCTTCTCACTTCATGTTTTTCCTTTTTAATGTTTTCACCTCTCCTCCTTCAGTAAACACTAAATTGGCCACCCACCTTCAAGAAGTTAAATTTGGAGCATCAGTCCGCGAAAATCAACGAAGTTAGATCCATTAAACTCAGGGAGGTGAAGGCTTCGAATCTATATAGTTTTGTCATGTGTTCGGCTTATGTTGGCTATGTTTGATTTTTGGGTGATGCGGCTAGGGTTAGCCTTAGACTATGGTAGAGGTAATGGGAGGTGAAACGGAGTGTGCCATTGAGTTTCTCTTGGGGATGTTCCCCCAAAACAATTGTTCATGCTCCGAGGAGCCCAAATGAAACGTGACATCACCAACAAGGAAGAGGAGGCATTAGGTTAAATTAGGGGTGGGCGCAAGTCGTTTTGGTGCAGCTTGAAGTCCAAACTGCTTCCACATCGCATCAAACGGTTAACCAAAAATACAAACCATTATACTAATCTTTTAAACGGCTCGGTTTCAATCCGATTCGAATGTAATACGATTCGGTTTCGGTCCGGTTCGGTTTGAACCCATATTAAATATAAAATAAGAGAATTACTTCCATCAACAATCAATTTAGGAAGGAAACCGCGTAAAACTTTAAAGATTAAAACACACAAAGTTATACTGAAATGAAAGATTTGCTCTTAATTGTATGAATATTTCAATTTGACATTTACCTATAAGTGAGATTTTTTTTTGGTAGATTAACCAAACATCAACATTAATCAATGCATAATCATTAAGAAAAATAACTAGGATAAGATTATAATTAGCATTTATCCAATAAAAATGAGATGAAAAATATTATACCACAATTATAACTTCTTCCTTTGTGAGAGTGATTATTGTTAATATAACAACAACACATGCCAAAAATAAAATGTACATCGTTAGAATCTAAAATAAGATAGGAGTTGTTTATATTTTTATCGTAAGATTATTAGTGTAAATTTTCGATTCGGTCCGGTTTAATATGGTTGGTTTAAGCGTCCAAACTGCAACCGAAACGGATCGATGTGGGTCGGTCCGGTTTGGGATATGTGCTTTGGTTGGATGATTCGGTGCAGGTTCTGCACCGTTTTTGCGATCCTGTGCGGGCAGTTTCCGTATAACGGTGCGGTTTATATCCACCTCTAGGTTAGAAATCCAAAGAGGAGGTCGAGCTTGATAGGGTGGTGTGTCCATTGCGGAGAGGACATTTAGTGGAGTCCGTAGGCAAAGAGTGTCTGATGAATCATCGCTTGTTGGTGGAGAAATCGATGGAAGAAGTTGTTGATTAATGGATGTGTTCGAGTGTATCAATGTGCACGTTTTGGGGGGGAAGAAAGGATTATGAAAGGGGATTAAGGAATAATGGGGTAATTAGTGATTGATTAATTATTTAATTGATCATGTTTTGTATTAAATTCGTATCGCTCGCATACGAGGTCCCATTGAGACACGGTCTTCACTGTTGCACTCGTAGTGAGATCATCTACAACATAGTATGGACTTGGTCTCAATTCACACACTTGTGAATTTATGGTTCAGGTGAGTGGAATTACAACTCTGAATTTGTATTTCAACATAAATCTATGTAATTTTGTATATTAAAAAATATTACCTAGTAAAGGTAGAGAATAAATATATATATAATTAGTTTCCCATTTGCTTGGATTTTATTTGAGTAGATCTTCAAAATTGTTAATTAAAATCTCATATATTTACATTATGTTCTATTTTTATTGAACGGGATTAGATAGTGATGTTATTAATTTATATCATGATTATAAATTAATTAAACTCTAATTCGTTATTATATTAGTGATAGAAATATTATTATATATTTTATTACTAATCAAAGATATGAATGTGAATTTTAAAATGGTTTATAAAGTAGTTTTATATTTAATAAAATAAAGAAATGATTTTATAAAATAATAGGAAAGATATTTGACTTTATTGAAATGATTTAGTAAATAAAAGTGAAATTTGATTATTAAACAATCGAATTGCTTATTTTAATGTATGTATACATGCATGGAAATATCCATATAGGTATATCATTAAGTTACAAGCAATCTCGTATAGCCACGGCGATTATCGGGTGTGCTAAGTTGCAGAAAAGAACACTGGATCAAACAATTGCCCCAATGAAGCTCGAAGTATGACTTGTGAGGTTCATATGTGGTTATGTGTGTATGTGCATGAAAATGTTCACAAATGGGTGAATCTGCATACTTATAGAGGAGTGGGGGTCAATTGAGTTCATTTGGCATGTTAGAGAAGGCCGAGTCATTATATTTTCCCGTAGAACTCTACGTGCAAAGAGTTAATTTGGTATCGAAATCAGTTTTCGATTTCTTAAGAACCACTTCCAAAACGTCAACCAATGAACTCCATTGCAACAAAGGCAGACTGACTCATCGAACAAAGCGATAGAGAAGATTAGGCTCTAATCGACGAGCGGTGGCCGACTTGGCTCGCTAGCCTGGGCTTGCAGCCTAGGGATTTCCAATCTCAATCGACTGGTGTGTGCCACCGGTCGACTGAGACCAGTCAACTGGGAATATTCGCATTCACCAAAGGTGCACTGACCTAGGCACTGTGCCTAGGTCAGGGGTAAGGCTTCGGGGATTTTTCCTATTTCTCGTGTGATGTTCTTCATGAGGCTTCGACACAACTTTGGGAAGGCTCTGGGATACTCGAGGAGGTGGAAGTCATGATGAAGCTCGTGATTCGGACATGGGTGCAAATTGAATTGTATATGGTCAAAAATGATTGATTACGATTAGGCACAAGATTGGTACGATGAATAACCATGCGACCACGTCCGACAAGCATGTATGATTGAGCGAAGAATTTTTCATCCTCTGGCTCCGGCTCTACATAAACATGTTTTGATGAGTGGTATCGGTCTTATATATCGGTGACCAAACCTTGTATTGATATTTTAATGGTAACCATACAACTAGTTGGACGATGATGAGATGTTGGTCTTCTTCAATAATAATCGTATATGACTACATGATGATTATATTTGACGTGAGTGTGTGTGTGTGTGTATTGTTCCTTTGTGGTTTTGATAACGTATTACATGCGACACGAGTGTTTTCCACTTTTTAGATAAAGGCGTCCGCAAGTTATTTGAGAAACCCTTGGTGTCCTAGAGGGGGGATGATGAAAATCATCTACTATGGGATCATAGAACACTTACGCTCATTATAGGGGTACGGTGATTCTATTTACTATTGGGACTAGGTTTCAAGTATATAGATGTTTGAGTACGTTAGTGTACTGACTCTATATATCAATCGACCGTGATAGATGTTTGGGTATATTAGTGTATTGACTCTATTTATCATTGGATCATGATAGATGTATGGGTAAGTTAGTGTACTAATTCTGTTAATTATTGGATCATGATAGATGTCTAGGTATGTCAGTGTACTGGCTCTATTTATCTTTAATTCTCGAAGGGAATCATTCGATTGTGATAGATGTCCTTGCTGGACTTCACCCGTCAATAATAACGAGTATCAATTTGTATTATTTGGTTATCTTCCATTTCTATATTGTGTGCATTATCAGACGACTGATGTTGTTGTTACATTTACAATTATTATGTACTTTGCGATAGATTTATATTATGACCACTCTACTTTGGATGTTGGGTTACCTTTATCGTAGTATGATTATTATGTTTCAGTCACATTATATTAGTTGTGCTGACTCTTGATTACAAAAGTACAACAGGTTATAGTATGATTTCCTATCTGAATAGGTTTGCTTTACTTGTGTATGGATAGTCCAGATTATCCCTAAGCCACGATTGTGGGGAGGATTGGTTGTGCCGTAGTACTTCGTGTTTATCTACATAAGTTTTCATATACAATATTTTGAGATAGTTCCCTTCACACCAGTCTTTATGTTTGATCTGCATTTTGTTTTTGTTTATTTATGCCATGACAACTCTCAGGTACTCGATGGAGTAGTTTAAAATCGAGTGCTTTAGGGGATACGCTATTGGAGCGGTGCAGCTGGAGCTTTGGAGGCTAAGACTATACTTGATTACTTATTATTTGATATCAGTAGTACATGACAAATGTTAGTTGTTTATGAGAATTATTGTATCAGATAATTAATTCTGATTCTCTGTAGTGATATTAGTTCATCTAATTCCACTGATATAATATTTCAATATTGTTCATCCAACTATATTCATGTATATTCGGTATATTATATGTTACCATTCCGATGTGAGATTGTGTCGTTATGCCAAGATATTGTGTTTTGTTTCTACTTCTTTATTTCTTTTCTCGATAAGACGTCTTTTGTGGCATTCTAACGTTAGGTGTTGATGTGAGGCATTGATTCTTAGGCATTACATATGGCGGGTTGTTGCATTAAACTTGAAATTTAAAAATTAACAGTAATTATACTTGGAGTTTAGGTAAACGTTAACGTTGACTGATAATTAAGGAATTAAATAAATATGTATGACGGCTTCCAAAATAGGCCAACCGGTCGACCACTCCTTAGGATCGATCGACCGCCTAGGATGGTTAGGTCAACTAGTCGATGTTGGTGGCGGCTAGGGTTAAACATTTGAATGGTCCAGATTTCATTATTTTCAACCGACTTAAATAAACGGTTCTGGTGCTTTCTAACTACTATAAATAAATGTCCAGCCTCCTCACTTTTATTGATAAATTATTTTGGGAACCAAACAAAGCTCTATCAGTGTCTCTCTTTAAAGATTTAGAAAATTCTCTAGGGTTTCAGGTAAGAAATTTTAGGTTTTATTATTCAATTTCTCATTTTATTCTCCTACGATCCTTAAAATTTTGAATCTAATTCATACAAAATTCCATCATTGTAAATTTCTAAATGGAGAGATCTATAACAGATTGAGAAGGCGTAAACAAATCCAAAAAGGTAGAGCTAAGGACTTTTTATGAGTGGAAATCTTTGTCTTTCTTATTTTATCAATTATATAGTATACTTCGATTTAATATATGCCTTTGGAGAATTGTGTTTACGAAAATATCACACTAAAGCCCTAAAATTTCGCTAAAGTGTAATGTCAATTCTTAAATTAGAATCTTGATTATTCTATATATTGACATAATGGAATTATGTAGATATTGCAATTTAATGTTATACATTCTATTCCACTATTTGTCTTTTTCTTTGGATTTGACTAAGGATTTGAAAAGAATAAATTAGAAAATAGTGTACAAGGTATAAATTCTTTTATTCGTAGTTTGCACTGCCTATTTCCGCAATTTAAATAGAAATTCATTTTTTTAATTTCATACAAAGAAGTTGAATAGAGCATAAAAGTATTTGAATTGTAAGTTTCTGTTAATGTTGATTCTACTATTTTTGTATAAAATAAGTTTTGTATGGATTCTATTTTATACAAGTCTGTTGATTGAATTATGGATATTGGATATATGGTATGATTGTTGGAATCAGATTTGTATAAATTTGAAGTTTTGACATTTAAACGCTAGTTTATAGCGCAATCTTCGCATGCTCGGAAATATTTTATGCACAAATTTATATATATTAGCATAAATGACATATAATTATAACGTATGAATAGTTAATAGGCTATTAATTATCATTAAATGCCTATTAGGAAAGAAGTTAATTGTAAAGGCAAAATAAGATTTTTCTTATAAGGCCTTGATATAGAATATGGTGAGATGTGTGAAAATATGTTAAGAGAGTGTTGTAACTTATGACTAAGTCATATGGATGTGAGGTCAGTCAAAAGAACATGAAAGTGTGCCCAGCTAATAGCTACCAATAATTTGACTTTGGGCTGATGTGAGACATCGTCTATAATAAGTACCCATGGAGGATTCGAGGTTCGTTCCAAATTCTGTAGGGTAAACATGTCCAGCTAATCTAGTTGACAGTACCTACGAATAGTCGGACTAATGTGAGACGTCACAGTTAGGTCACTGGTCATAATACGAAGGACTTACTTCGGGGTTGAAGAAATTAAGTGGTTGGTTGAGAGCCTGCCCCTTCCCTATGCAGGAAGTATTAAATGATCAAGATTGGCGGCTAGGCATGGTAGAGGATATATCGAGGAGGGTCCACTGTGGCTTTGAGGCATTATGTGGTTATTGTTGGGCCCACCTCTCCCATAAAAAGAAGTATTAAGTGGTCTGAAGAGATTCCATGCAATGTCAGCTAGACAGTATTGGAGAGGAGTCTACCTTAGGATATGTATTAAATGATAGGGACCAACTTTAAATGAGGTATTAAATGATTAGAGTCTACCTTGTTCTCATTAAAAATGTATTAAGTGCCTTGGGTGTTATCTCTTACATTGTTACAACATTATTGATGATAGAAATAGGTTGTTGGGTTGAAAGAGTAATGGTTATGGAATTGGACTGGGGAAGCCTTAGTGTGAGGATCCGTTTCTTCAACTCTCGAAAATTGACACTAATACATCATCGGTATTCACGTGCCGTAAATCCAAGTATCGGAGAAGTGGATTCTCAAGGGTAAAAAAGAAAAATAAAGACAGAACAGAATCTCACATATGTTATTTCAGTAAATAATTTATAGGGGAAATTAAAATACATTTATCAGAGTTAAAAAATGGACAGTTATAAATTCATGTCCTTACAAATGCGGAATACTGTAGTGCAAGGGTGTGGCGGAAATAGACCAAAATCTTTAAAAAAATATTTTGACTCCATGCTTCGAGCTCCTTCAAGATTTCTTCTAAACTAAACCTGACTACTAGGCTGCCTGAGAAAATTAGAGCACCAAGAGTTTAAAGAAAGGAAAAAATAAATTTTGGGCTAGTCATGGGACTGCTGTGAGAACTCAAAATACACATTTTGAATACCAAAAAGGTATCTAATAAGACTACGCCATACATAAACACAGAACCGGTTTTTACCTTATAATAACTAAATCATTATTAAGTAAAATCACTTGATATTATCTTTAATGACATATCTTTAAAACATTTGCAAGTAAACTTATTAATCTTAGTCGAAATTGTTACCGTTAGTAAATTCCATCATACTGGGTTCTATAGGCAAAATGGTAGGCTTTATTGGAGAATGGATTTCCATACGAATGACCAGGTAAATGGACAACCTTCTAACTGTACATCTTTAAAGGAATGTACCGAGGCCCAACCGATGGTCCTCTACCAACACAAGACCGACCTACCTCTTCCTAGATAGTACTGAATATGTCATCACCTCGGTCGTTACCGACCTATCTAAGGGCCCTCATAACATATATCCACAATAAAAGTCTCGAACGTCGTAGCGGGAATAAATACTATGGGCCTGTATTCAACAAATACTATGGGCGGAATAACGGCAAAATCACCTTTTAAATTCCACGAATAGTACGAGTTCCATCTTTGGGGTTTAACACCTAATATAAAATGACCATCTCTATAAAATCAAAATTATATTTAATTTAAATTTGGAAAATTTGAATCTTTTATACTTAATTCGTTTTCGACATTTCGACCTTACCTACCCCTCGTCCAAGGAAGAGGCCGGGTGAGCCAGGGTACTGGTTGCTCCTGAACATCTCCTTAGTTTAAACATCTCACATCCGAATCTCACGAATAGATAAATCCAATCTACTCGTTGGATTTTAGAGCCAAGATTAAACCACTTTATTTATAATAGCTTTTCTTTTAAACATTTATTTAAACTCTCTTAAGTAAGCTAGAAAACCTCCAATCATTATTAAAACATTTAATTATATGTTTGAAAACATTTATAAAAGTTTTGAAAAGGCATTGTTAAGTTTAAAGCTATATTTCAAAGGTTATAGAAAAGTGCCGTGGAAAGTGCTGCAAAAGTGTTTTTTAAGCTATATTGATCAAGACGACTTTTTTATTATTTGAAAATTCATTTTTATAACTCAAATCACTTTTAAAATATTTTAAAAGATTTATTCCACATTTAGAAAAAATTAAAACATCATTTTCAAAGAAATCCAGTTTTGGATTCCGAACTGAAAAACCGCGATTTTTCATAAAGCTTGTTTTACTCATATCTCAAAATATACTTATCAAAATCTCGATTTTCTTTCTTTGCTGAAAAACTATGGATATGATAGTTTGAAAAAATTTTATTTCAAAGAATTTCCAAGCTACATTCCATTTTATACACTCGTTTGATTTTTATGGCACGAAATCACGAACAACCCTTACGCGACGCGTCTATTTTTGACTAAAATTTCCATTCTCATTGAAACTTTACTGAAACTCTCTTAAATGTTTATAAAACATTTCAAACTCGTTATAAAACCTTTCTAAAGAGGTTTACCATTTCATATATACTAATTCGTTAAATAAAGCAAAGTGATTTCCTTTGTGCTTATCGTCATGTATTTCCGTGACTTACATATATATATTCAACATTCATACGAAACAACCAAACTTGATGATCAAATCATATTAAACATCCATTGCAAACATCATATCATCATCCAAAAATAAATATTATAGTTTAGGAGTTCTCACCTTCATTTTCCCTTCGAGCTAATACAAAATGGGCTAATAACTCCATTATGGAATCGAGTTCAAGACCCTTAGATGTGCACGACCAAGCTTGGAACTCATGGAATTGGTGGTGTGGGGTGGTGGCAGTGGATTTTGGAAGGGTAGAGGAGGAGTTTTGAAGTGGATTGATACTATAAACTAGTGTATATATTTTCCTCTTTTATCTAAGATATTTTTTCCTTAACTTTTCAATATTTTTTTCTATGAATAAGAAGTCATTAGAAAGGCTCTTAAAAAGCTTGAAAAGAAGAGGAAGAAGAAGTGGAATGGTATTAGGAATTTATGAGGAGAGGGGTGGTATTTATAGAAAAAGCTTGGAATAAAATATTTAAAAGAAAAATTACCAAAAACACCCCTAGCCCACACCCTTCCTACCCCTCTACATGCACGGCTTTCCCCCTTAAGCCATGTGATGGTGATGTGAGGTGATGGTGTGGTACAATGAGTTGATGTTTGCCTTTTTGGTTACTTAAAGGTTAAGCTTTAGGAATTATTTATTTATTTATATAATATACATACATGCATATATAAGTGTTCGTGTATATGTTATCATGTGTATGTAATCATATATATGCATGTACATGTACATGGATAATACTTGAACCGTCTTTGAACAACTTTTGTTTGTTAAATTGTTGAAATCCGAGGAACCGATTATCGGTCACATTTTCACTTATAAACGTACATATATTTTATAAGCAAAATTTAAAAAAAAAATTCTTATCATCTTTAGTTAATTAAAATGATCGCATTTCATTTATAAAACCATATAAATAAATATTAACAATTATGTACGGTAATTGCTATTATACTGATAAAGCGTTATCGATTTTTTCTTATATTTTCAAATAAAACATATCTCTTTATAAAGCTATTATAAATGATTTATTATCACTTTATAACTATTTAAAATGAATTATCATCACTTAAAATAACTATTTGAATAATTAAAATAATTATTTAATCATTAAATCTCAATTTAAATTCATAAATCTATATTTAAATATGATACCATTTTATCGACATAAATTTCGAGGAAAATACTTTTGTAAATATTTATTCAAAACAACCATTATTTATTATCACTTAAAACAATATTATTTGTATTATCAACATTTTATTTGCATAAATTTAAAAATAAACATAATTTATCAAAGTGATAAATTGGCAGATCGTTACACTTAGGACTTATAATTGGAAGACTTACAATATAGTTAGCCTATGTAAGACATATTCTTGTTTAAATTATACTGCCCAAGTACTACTTTAGAAAGACTCGAGATTATTGTTCACCAGAAATTGTTGTTCTGACTCCACCCTCATTATAACACAGGTCGGAGATGATGATACAGATTTTTGAAGATCGGGGCAGAGGCATGGCCTTGTGGCAGTTATTTAGCTATCTATGTTATTTTTATATTTCTGATGTACTTATCGAGACATGATATATTTTAAGATATTATACCATGAATATTTGATGTAGGATTATGTTGTTTATTTTTGACATTTGAACTTTTAAATAATGATATTGTTTTGATATTACATTTTATCCTTCCCTATGAGATTCTAAATGTGTAGATAGATAGCTCTGTGTATTGTTCTTTAAATCAATTTTATCAACAAGCTAGCTTTGGTATGGATCTAAGGATTGATAGGCCTTTTCTGGATCGAAAAGTAAGCCCGTTTCGTGGTAGATTGTTAGAATACTAATGATGCATAGCCCAATTTGTTAATTAATCTTGATCCTTCTATTTAAGGGTGTAGATCGGTCGAACCGGACCGGACAGAGGTCTGTTCAGTTTCTATCCTAAATAAAATCGGGCCGGACATGCACCGGACGAGATTTATATTCGCACAATTTTTGTTGTCCTAGCTCGTGTCCTAATAAAATCGGACGGACACGTATATATGCTTTTCGAACACGGACTCGAACGAACACGAACAGAAATTGTTATTTATATCAAATTTTATGTTATTTAATAGAATTTTCATCAACTATATTATTTTTATCAATGTGTATTAAAGTATAAGCATTTTATGTACTCAATTGACCGACCAAATAGTTGTCATATATGTTTTGAGAAACATAGAGCATATACTGAATTATAAGAAATTCGAACGAATACGAACGAACATGAACCGGACGAGATTTTCGTCCGTACAAATTTTGTTGTCCTAGCTCGTGTCCTGATTGAAAATCGAACGAACTCAGACTAACGTATTTCGGCCATGGACACGAACAGACATCGAACACTCAAACAAAATTAACAGTCCTACCTCTATTAGGGGTCGAACCAATGACTATGTTATTCATATTTGCAATTTTCCAATCAAACACGTCTAGGGCCTTATTCCTTACACTTTGGCATATTTTTCATAGTGTCAGATGGCTTGTTTGTGATATGCATTCCCCTCCAAAAATTCCGTATTTATGTATCTATTTGTCAACGCCCGCACAAAACGTCTCCATACTCTTCTCAGACAGTGACCTCATTGGTATCTTTCGATTTTCTATCCCAAACCTGCTTCATCTTTGGGTGTTGTTAGCATGACCCCAAGGAATTTGTTTTTTGTTGCCATCCACGGAAATTTGCTACATATTTGGTCAATAAAGTCTATTATGTTTGCTGGTATTTTAAAGCTTTGCATCCAATAACTAATTGTGGGATAAATAATTGACTTGATCCTTGCCATGCTAAGTAATTTTCTCTTCCGTCCTTCAAATTTTTTTAGAATTTTGTCCAACAAATTGCTGAAGTTGTTCTTCTTATGTGAGTAACTAATAATTAATAATGGATATCTAAGATTTGATGGTTATTAGTGTACTACTTGTTAAAAAACACTTCAGTTTTTTCACTATTAAGTTGCAATTCTATAAACCGTCCTAGATTATTGAAAAATACCCCTGACTGAATGGATTCCTTTCTCAGTTGCTCGCATGAAAATAAGTAGATTATCTACGTATATTAAATGAGTAATTGATGGACTAACTTTCACAGTAAGATGAATTTTATTCGACTGTTCTTTTATGTCCATCAAAACTGTGAAATGTTCCAATAAAATAATAAGTAGAGAATGAGGGTCCACTCAGAACCTAAATTGATTGCCTTGTATGATTCAATCAATGTTTTAGTGATTTAAGGAGATAGACGGATTGTTTTCAAAACCAATACATGAATTTAGCGGTTTCAAGATTGATACGTTAACATATCAATTTTAAAATAAATACAAATGATATAAACGTTTTTATAATTTATACTTAACGTATATTCTTTAGTCGTAGATTTCAATTTACAAAACAAAAATTTAATCATACATACACACAAGCACATATCAGCTACATCTCATTTTTGTTGCACCCCAATTCCCCCATTTTCACATTTACATGGACTAGGATCGGTAGCACAGGATTATGGAGTTCTCCATTATTATTTTCGAAGCATTCCATATAATTCCCTCCCAGGCTAACAAATTATATTGTTAGAACGCTCGTTATAAAAGTTCTTCCACTGCTGCAAACTGTGGCCACTGATAGGATTCAAGTATTTGAAGAAGTTGAGTACATCGAGTAAAGTTTTGATGAAAAATATAAAAACAGACAGGACGTACAGAAAGGAAACAAAAGAAGTGAAAAAAAATTTGTAGTGCAGATTTACTACGCCGTCATCAAAATCTTCCGTCCAACGTGAATCCTTCGACTTCCAACCTATGGAGATGATCACTGATTTAAAATTTCATCCAACTCCTCCAGCTAGATGTAAGATTAATCTAACATCAAACTGGACATAATCTTACATCAAACGCAGCTGAAGTCAGACATACGAAATGTTGCAACCAAACATCAAAGACAAACCCTACATCCTATCTTCATCCAAGTTGAAACAGAACAAAATATGAAAATCCACAAAAGAAAAAGTAGAACCAACCCCTTCAATTGGTTAAAAAAATAACTAATCAATAGAGAAATTAAGTTCAGGAGTATTACTGTCAAATGTTGACTTACACATAAAAAATAACAAATTTGCAATATGTATGCTGTATAATAACATTCAGCCAACATCTTTGGCACCAACATTTAAAAAGAAAAAAATTGTTGCACAAGATTACAGAAAACAGTTCTCAATAATGGTGCACAACAGTAAAACAATCATGTTAAATAAGTAATCAAAATTTCTACCATGCACACCACATTGGGAGAAAGATGTTATATAATACATTAGCACAAGGTTTGTGTATCCAACCCGTTCAAGGTGCTATAAGCAGAATCCACCTCTGGCATTATACATGTATATGTGATGCCCCCCTTCTGGTTTTAATCAATTACACAAACTTGATGAAAATCCCAAGTACTCATTTTAAGCTTCTTTCCTAGTTATCCTGCAAAGGAAAAGGAAATGATGTATATATTAAGAAGATGCATCAAGTAATAATCTGGAGTAGGCTTAAGATTATTATATACCTGAAGCAATTGATTCCCAGTGCATTAGTAATTTCATGAATGACCGATGTTGCGAAATGCAAGTAGAGAGTCACTGTTACAATAAATTAACCAAATATCACCTTCAGAAATCTGCGGTTATATGCTTACGTGCAATTAGCATTTGATTTAATCGTACAAAAGGCTGAGCTCAGAAAAGTTGATAATATACATGTGCTAAAGCCAAAGCCATCGGGTATTGATTCCTCAACTCATATTCAAATGATTATGACTTATCTATAGAATTCAGTAACAAAAATATACAAGCGATCAAAAAGATGATCCACCTACCTGTGTACAAGCAGAACAGCAGTAGAACTAAATGTTCGTCAAGGATAGGGACACTGCAACCAGGAAATTAAAAAAAGGGAAGGTTTATAAGGAACAATTCAAACATTTAACTTGTATCAATAATATAATCATGAATGCCATACCCATCATTAAACCTAGCAATCAGTGCATTTGCAAGCGGAAGAGGAAGATACAGCAAAGACTGCAACAAGGTGATATGTAAGTCAGGCAAATATAGAACATTATAAAGATGAATAACCCAGAAGTCCATAATTTTTTTAATCTTATACTACTGTAATCAAAATGTCCAAAAAGATGTGATTCTAGTAAGTACTGCAAAAAACTTACCATGCACATTCCAGTTTTGATACCCTTATGTTCATCGCATAGATGCGCCAAAATCATTCTCCCCTGTAATATTGCTAATTAGTATCCTCGAGAAGATAATACAAAATAATACAGTAATGCACAGGAGAAGCCATAGCATTACCACAAGGAACCCAAATGCAAATCCAGCACCGATTACAAGTAAAAATGGGTGATTTCTCATAACATCAGAGGGAGACAAATAACACCTGCACAGACAATCAAGTTTATACAGTTAAGTAATAATTTACACAGATAATAATCATATTGATGCATTTATCATCAGTACAGTGAAGTATACCATACCATAGGAGGACTCCTACTAATAGAACAGAAAAAGGAATGAGCTGGATAAAAGATATGGGATGTTAAGCAAGAATAGTAGTTCACTGAAAATATAATATGTAATTATTTCTTAAGGACATTCTTACCATAGCAAATGCAGTCAACATGCTTCCCTTTTTAGAATGAACAACTTTATAAACATTATTAATGCTGCGAGAACAATTAAGTGCTCAGAAAATTAATGTCTAATGAAATTAATAACAGAAAAAGAAAGAAGAAAAGTTAGAATTTTTGATACATGCACACAAAAATATGACATTGGTTATACTACACGTAGGTTACTCAGAATAAGTTTAACTGCATATGACTGCTTTAGAATGATAACCTTATATGGAAAAGGCTAGAAGGGCCGAAAGAAATTTTGGGCAGTTTACCAAGCATAGAAAGAAAAATTATTGGGACCTCCTGAATTCCTACTTTTTAACCTCTTTTTTTCCCTCTATCCTGGCTTCCCTGATTTCTTTTTTTGGGGTCTCATAGCACAATTCAACTTGTATTGAAATAAGCAGATAAGGATATATCTCCCGATAAATATAATTGTAAATCATACGATAAAACACAAACATTTATATCAAAGGGCATAGACATACTTATACGCCATAGTAGGGAGCACACTGAAAGTGACCATTATCAAAAACACAACCGTGTAGAATGAGATATCTGTTACAACCAAACAGAGGATAAAAGTATGAGAACAGTCATTATAATTTCGATGGACCAGACAGAGAAAAAAGAGAACAATCAACCACTCAATTGGTAAATAGAAGAGGGTTATTGTCAAAACTTGTAACAAAAAGTAATCAAACAATTAAACCTTAGGAATAAAGCCATTTGGTACCACAGCTAGGTAAAAATAACTAAATTATCACCGAGAATATAAAGTTCATTATGTAACATGCAGTATAAGCAAAGTAGCAATAAGTGGCTTTAACTACATAATGATGGGGAAATGGGAAAGCTGGTGTGAAGTTTTATGTTTTTGTGATTCCAAATGTAAATGCAAGATTATCTTGTAGCCAAAATGACGTGGTTTCATCAATAGTAAAACACACTTCGATTGCTGAAACAACTACATGTCAGAAAAAGTGCCAACACCACACCAGATAAATAAAGCAACAACCAATTCCAGATGTTTATAATATAACTGAAGAGACCAACCATATTTGTAAAGTAATATTTGAAGGGGCACACATAGATATAAATCCAGTAGCATAAGACAAAAGTCTAATACCTCCTGCTAATTGAAACATTCATCTTTTCTGGTGTCATCCACCACTAAAGCTTGTAATTTATATCAATAATGTTATCCAAAAATAATCTGAAATATCAAACCTATGGTATAAATCTCTAATATAAATGAATCACCAAGGGACATGTAGTTTTCAGTAAACTAGTTAAAAAATTCATATTTTAATGCAGAATATTTGTAGAGGAAAAAATTTGTTTTACAGAAACAAACATTCTCTGAAACATCTTAATGAGCAATTATTCCCTTTTCTAGAATAACTGTAGAACCATCGGCCTCTCTCTGGTTAACTACATCAAAAATATACCATAAATGGTTCCACCAATAAACAATCTATCTGAACATCTGTTGGAATCAGAGATCAGCATCGTAACAAGGATACTTACGTGTTAAAATGCTTATACTACGTAAAGCTCAAAGATACAGTTTTATACACTACAACACAAAAGCATGACTGAGTACAGTTGCTAAAAAACTTACCACCACTGACGGGTACCCAACTCAAAAGTGGTACAGACTTCCTAAAGTCTTGGGCCCACCATTCTGCTCCTGAATTGAAAAAATAAAATAAATCATAAGAGTTAATGTTCATAATATTGTTCATTATAGGTGTTTAAAAGAAATTTAGAGATGCTTTACACATTATACCTACCTACGAAAAAGGTAAGAAAATGGCAGAGATAAACAAACATGAGACCTTCCGTGGGGCCATTTACTATAGGAAGAATAAGCACTTTGGTAAAGAAACTGCATAACACAAGAGAAGGTTAGAATTTAGAAGCGTAAGCAATAAACTGGGACATCAAAAGACAGTTGTGCAAAAACATATTATATCATCAAGATAATATTGAAACTAATTAACTATTATTAAGAGATTTATTTAAATGATTTAGTACTACCTGCAACTAAGTTGCTAACATTCATTAATGATGCTATTGAAAGACGTCAATGGTCAGTGCTTGATTATTTGTCATATTAAACATTGAATATTAAATTACTCTCCATTTATATTTATTTATGATATCAAGCTAACATCCTTGGTGCTTTAGGAAGCAAATAATGTTCATGTAAAGCAAAATAACAGAAAAATTAACAACTGATCTGATATGTTTATCAACATGTGTGACAATAAAATAAACAATTAAATGTTTTTGTTAAGTGGCGAAATTATTTTAGCTTCTGCAAATTATATAAAGAGGTGCGTCAATAGCATAGCCTTCATCTACTTGCTATGGACAACTCAAACAAGCACTTCAACCTTTTTTAAATGGAAATTTTTTGGAATAAAGGTTGTTGAACAAGCAGAAGCCAGATCAACTATGAATTCCAGTATGGAAATCCAATAACGAACAGCAGAGAACAAGTATGAAAAATAAGCCTCAAAAACTCACTATTCCCATGTCGCAAAATAAAATGGAGTGGCTGAGATGACCCAAAACCAAAAAGTCATGCTTCCAGCCATGGTAGTGCTTCCAAAAGCTAGGAATATAAACTATCCAAAAAGCAAGTAGCAATTTTCAAAAACGCTAAAAAAATCACAAAAAGAAATATAAAACATCATAAATAAAGATCAATGACGTCTACCGCACATCCAAGCGCATCACAACCTGTGAGAAAGTGAATCCAGAATGCATTAATAACCATGCACGTAACAATGAGATCAAATGAAGAAAAAATGTATTACCATGATCAAATAGTTCCCCTAATGGACTTGACGAATTTGTACGCCGTGCTTGCTTGCCATCAACCGCGTCAAATGTCTATACAAGGTATTATGGAAGAATCATGGATGACTAAAACTGACCAAGCTTGTAAACCAATTAAGAGGAAGGGAACAACCTCAAAATAATAGACAAGTCCCATTAAATTCTAATAACATCGTATAATAGAGAAATATACTAAATAGGCAAGTAAAAACATATACAAATTTTGAAAGGAGAAAAGTGCATGGTAGAGAATCAATACAGTTAAACTTATCATGTCCTGAGTTTCAACACCTACATAAAAAGAATTAAAAAGGAACCAACTCCCCAAAAATACTGTTTTCCTGAAAGAAAAAAAATTAATATACTCATTCAGCAGTTCTGCACAATATTTTTGTGTGTGCGTGCGTGTGTGGGTGTATGTGGGTGTGTGTGTGAGAGAGAGAGAGAGAGAGCGAGAGAGTGTGAGTGTGTGTGATTTATATAATTCCTAGGGTTAAAGGGTTGTGCAAACTTGCTAATATGAATTACGAAATATCTAAAAATATTGGAAAAGAGTAGATGCCCAAATTATTCGATAATGCTTCAAAGATCAGATGTTTGCAAAAGAACCCCCTCCACGGTAATTGTATTATGCAAAAGTACTTTGTGGTTCTATCAAAATTGATATCATGGTACAATTAATAACCATCCACAGGAATCTTAACAACGAAATTGTGAACCAACCTGATAAAGGAAAAGAAATATCCCGTGAACTAAGTGTACCCATCTTGGAGGAGCAGTGTCCAACTTGGGTGAATAAACCTGTAGCAGAGTAATGTTCACTTGATTGCAACAGTAAGAGAAACATGCACATACTAAGACGTTGTACAAGTGAACCATACATGTGACACAAAATTCAGCAATATAGTTGTTTTCATTTGTGGGTGAAGATATATAATTTTTGACTGATTTAATCTAAGACTCAACGTATCATTATAAGAGGTAAGTGGTACGGCTATACAAGTTCATGACCTGAGCAAGCATACCTCATATGACTAATGAATAAACTGTATAAAAGATGAAATTAGCATATGACAATGTTATCAGAGGTTACAAAGATGAATGATTACAAAATTACTAATATATATTCCAGATATTGATAGATGAAGTCTTTCATTGTGTAGCTGCCTAAATTAGCAATGTAGAGGGGACAAAATTGACTATGTTAGCGTTCACTCTAAAAATGAAGTACAGACAAAAATGAGAATAATTATTCTACCTCTGAAGTTTGAAGTCAACAGCCTATATATGATTCTACTTTTTAAGAAAACATATTACTAACATACAAAAGTAGATTTAACCACATTCAGATATTGGAATTTTAACCATATTGCAACATAATAAATAGAAAAGATGAGTAACTTAATCATACCAATATACTTATAGCACAAAGCCCACCAATATATTTATGTTATGCTACAGAAAGAAAACATAATCGCATCTTACAACAGGAAATAAATTAACGAACGCATGAAAATATGAAGTGATTTGCACATTACAACATTCTACTTCCACTTTACGAAGAATATAACTAAATTAATTTAAAATTGGAGCATTCCTGTTTATAAACATGTAGATGAATTTTAACAGTTCAAATATTTTTTACCGAAATTAAATCGTAAATGACTTTTATGCCCCTTTCCAATGACGAAGTAACTTAATTTGTGAAGTAACTAAACTTACATAGCCAAGCATTGCTGATAAAACTAAGAACATGAAGCCAATGAGGGTGACCTGAATAGGAAAGAAGTATAGTCAATATGAATGTAAGCAACCATAATTTTAATTAACAAAGCATAAGTAAAGAGGCTCACCATGTTCGGTCTGCATACCCACGTGATGCACAGAGAAAAAAAAGTGTTAGTCAGATAGGTTAACCAAAGGGCATCCCAAATAAACATAACAATGTTTGCTATAATTTTACAATTGATAACAGGCGGTGCATATATGAACAGAAAATCGTGCATGGATCCATCATATTGGATACAAAAAAACACAAATACTAGAAAGATTATTTGATTGCAAATTGATTTTGTCACCAGGTTCAAATTACTAAGCAAAATATATAAACATATCACAACAAATGAAAACAGCATATAAACTTGTGTGCTGCTACCTATAATTTACTGTTAGGAGTTACCAAGTGTAGTTAAGGAAATTGAAACGAATATGTGTGTGTATGCATGAAAGTATATGTGCGTGTAATATGTGTGTGTGCACGCGCGCGTGGAGGGAAAACCCTTATGTTACACCTCTTGTGGTACACCGTACACCTTGAAAAATTTTCAAGTCAGACAACTCAAAATGAAACAAAACTTCGAGAATCCGTTTCGTAAAATTAAAGACCATCTTCATTAAAAAGTTGACTTGTTTGGGTAATTTTAGCCATTTCAATAATAATATTTAAAATTGAAGGTTAAATTCAATATTAATGCTTAACGTAGCATTTTAAACATGATAGAAGTTTCAAAATGATCTCATTATTTGTGAACAAGATGTTCATAAAGTAGATTGAACATCCCTGGAATTCACTTGGTTCTGAATTGTATAGTTTTAGAAACCATAAGGTGTAGAAAATAGGATGAGGTGTATCCTTACTACAAACATACAAACGTATATGCATGTGTCAACGAGGTATATCTAAAAAAGTTATCTCAAAGTTAGACTGAGTCAATTTCATTTATTTTTAAAACACTTTACGCAGCTATAAAAAATAAACAATATCATAAAATGCATTAATTTTGTGATGAACAGCTAAACCAGTTTGCTTATCTAACAGATCCCCTTCAAGTAACTGAAGGCCAACCAACTCTACTGAAGTTATGATGCTTTCCAGTATATGGTACAAGATCCACTGATCTCGTATGTGATGTGATACAATGTTTATATGAGTTATGTTATAAGTAGATGTAGCTTTCTTATAAGCGCAAGTTATTGGGATTGCAAGCATGACAATGAAGTTAAAGATGTGAGTTTTATCTGATAGAGGAAATCTTAAGGAAAATTGAAGAGCATATACATGAATTGGTAGCATATAACATTTGATGATACATCAAAAATTTGTGTATCTCAGGAAACTCCATAAGTGCGAAAACACTAGAACTTAACACGTTATCAAGCTCCATAGTTTGATTGGTCAAAATGGTTTAGAGCATTTTATTAAAACATTAAAATCTGATGAATATTTGATAAAAGTCTCAAACCTTTGAACTTCAGACTTAAGATGTCACTGCCATTATACAAATATTGGTGAATACAAAAATTGAAAATTAATTTTCTGAAACATGTCAGTTGTCATGTAGTCGTGTAATAGTAGATTTCATAGGACGAGATGGAGCTGTTGGGATGCCTTCCATCAAAATAGAGTTGGAATTTCATGTATGGTACCACCCAAAAAAAAATTATCGATAGATTTTATTTGTCAAAAGACTGTCCGAGAGATTATTCTAACAAGATTTGAGAACTCGATTTCGATCCTTCAATTTTTTGAAAACTCCGGTTCGTTTGGTCAGTTTGATAGGTGTCTGTTTTGGATTTCATAAATAAGTACAAAAGAAATATATAGTAATAAAAGAAATGTAGCAATTGTAAGTTATAAACGAATATTCGTTACCCATATAATGTAACCCGGCCCGAATCAGAAATTAAGTCATAGCATTATTGACATTCCTTAACATTCCCATATATATCCTATTAATCTGAATCAGATCAGTAACTCCAAATTATTGTCTTTATTAATATTTGCTGTATTATCATATTAGTCCAGTCCATATACCATACAACCCAGTCCAACCTAACAGTGACACCTAAATTTCAATGAGCTCATTCATCCCTCTTATATTTTAATGAGACACATATATATTGTCAATGGATACCTAAAAAAATTCGTCCACACGTGCATCCGAAAAATGAAAAAAATATCTAAAATCGGAATGGATACGTCTACTCATATAATAGTATTCGGATATAAAAATTATTCTTCCGATTTTTATCGAGATAGTAGTTGATATTACGCATATTTTAGTACCTAAAATGATTGATATAAAGATAATAATTCATGTTATGTGTGTATAAATGAATGTTTGTTGTCAAAACTGATTTTTATAGTCGTTTTTTTTATTTTTGCATTTATATTAACATTATTACTAAAAGGATTTATGTTGAACCAAAACCTTCCATTTATTTATTTTAGTTTATTGATTATGAGCGGAACAGATAAATATCAAATATTCATCCGTATCGGAGATACGAATATCCAAAAATGAATTTGGATACATATATGGATATATCATTATCAAAAAGTATCGTTGACAAGCCTATCGACTAGGGTTTCTAACATCGATTGTGCTTTTTGACATCATCGAGGTGCAATCACCAATTAGGGTTTCTAACATCGATGAAACTAAAAATGAAAGTAGAAATTATAAACTTAAGTAGGTTTCCATATGTAATTTTTCAATTAATTTCGTGCTTTTCTTTCCGATTAGGTTTTTAATTTTGTGTTCTTATGCATTTCTATGACTAAATTCTGAAGCTCGCCATTTCACGTACCAAAATTGAATTTTTGAGTTCATCACCCCGGCTGGGACCAAACCGAAATGGTCGGAATCTCAAACGTTGGTTCTAGCACTTAACAAACATGGAAATTTTGAAACTGAACATAAATAAAATTATTAATATTATATTATCATTCCAAAGGTATGACGGAACACATAGATCATTGCTACTTAATGTCACTGTTTCGCTTTTTTTCACTTATAACAGCATTTCACTTGTTTCACAGCAAAAATCAATTGTATGTTAACTATGAAGTGAAAATAGTTAGGAGCATGATAACATTAGAGTTGGTACTAGAGTAAAATAGACAAGCCAATTTGCTAGAACAACCCACGGGAAGAGCAATATCCTCAATCCTAAATGCAAAATGTAGAAAAAGTTTATGGTAGTTTAATGGAGGAAGTAGTTATTTTAGTGGTTGGTGCTTTGCACTGCAATTTGAAGGTAAGAAAAGTGCAAACATAGCTAGCTTCATTTTATTATCACTCATGATGTTATACCCAATATAATTATTATTTTCCAACTTAGATGATGTTCCTATGGGGCGCATTCTAATACACATAGCGTAATGCTAAAAGCACACGGTTTTGTGCTACAAGCTACCACAAAAACAAAACAAAACAAAACAAAAATATTGTTCACACTGCGGTCGGTGGGACGAATAGTGTTCAGTCGGCCGGAAAACATGACTGTGGTAGCCCGTAGCACAAACGCGTGTGCTTTTAGCAATGCACTACACATGTGCCAGACGGGTTGCAAAAATCAACTGCCCAAAATGCACTACACATGTGCCAGATGGGTTGCAAAAATCAACTGCCCTTCTCCAACATATATTAACTCGGTTATTGCCCCAGAATCACCAATTAGCTTTAGAATATGGTAAGCTCGTTGATAATGCTTTTTTTAATCAATTCCATTTTCATCTTTACTTATTTTTAATAGAGTAAAACCTGAATAACCCCGGTAAAAACAAACTTACAATATAAGTGTCAACCAAACTCAAGTAATGATATCCAATAATATCTAACTCCATGAAAGTAAGCAATTAAAGACATTTTAAGTTTCATCCGAATAAAACTTCACCAAGTCCGCAACTGACAGTTCAACATTTATCAAAAAGCATTCCATAACATCAACTATAACTGTATTTTCAAAATAAAGAAATAAGAAGAAAAATAAATAATAAAAACTTACGCCATCCAGAGAGGGAAGATGGTGACGAACCGAGTCCAAAAAGGCTGCATGATATATTTGGAGACAAGCGAGTGATCCACGCCATTATACTTGTGCTTGTACAGAGCAGCGACGCCACGATGCCCAATATAACCCATCTGCCTGAATTTATAATTAACAACAGACGGAGAAGTTAAACTTCGGCATCCTGGATAATTTTCCAACTTAGATCTAGAAAATAAAACTGATACATTGGTAGGATTGAGAACCTGTTTGAGAGGAGAAAAATAAAATCGAGGGATCAAAGAGGAAATAAGAAACAAAGGAGGGTGGGAAACTGATTTGTATAATTGTATATTAGGTTTTCGCTATTGCCCGCTTCGACGCTCGCATGTATACAATTAGGCCGACATTTTCATCGTTTGCCTGGTTAAAACATTTTCTCGCCTTTACCCAGTTTACACTTTGACCCATGTCTCTCTTGCTTGTCACGCTATTTCCCTTTACAGGAAATTATTGTCAAGGACAAAATTTCACAGCTTTTTAGCCTCAAGGACAGACCTTCAATATTTTATCATGAAGGACAACTTTCTGTAGGTATCAGTTTTTAGTTATTCATAGCAGTTTTTAGGTATCAGTTTGTAGTTATCGGTAGCAGTTTTTAGGTATCAGTTTTTAGATCGGTATCAGTTTTGTTGTCCTTACGAATAATTTTGGAAAATGTTTGTCCTTGTGAATAATTTTTAAAAGAATGTTTGTCCTTGTGGTAAAAATATTGAGGTGGTGTCCTTGAGGCAAAAAATATAGAAATTTTTGTCCTTTAAATTAATTCCCCCTTTACAGGAAATTATGTTAATACAACTCCACAACAATCGACCATTTGAACATACCATTTGAAAAATAATAATACTTACTACACTTTTAAATTAATTACATCGTCAACGATAACTTGTTCGAAAAAAAAACACATGAATTATAAGCAACAAAAAATACAGATAATGAAGAATACATGTATAATAAAGAACAATTTTCAATCAACGATTTTCAGTACATTAAGTATAGAATTTTAACATTCAACTACTCTATTGGGTAATAATCTCACACAAAATACAAGTTGAACACAGCTAAACTAATAAACATGATAAGATTGGTAGTCAATATAAGTTGTATAATTCATGTAAGAATTCTAACGATGATAGAAATTGGTCTGCTATCAACATAACAATAACAAGTTCATAATGAAATAAAATCAAATAAGAAACAAAAGAATCAACAAACGCATGCAATAATGATGGACGAAAGTAGCTAAAAATATGTATCTTATTTCCATGCCTTGAATCAAAATATCAAAAATGTAATGCTAATTCCTAAACCTTAGACATTAAAAAATTCCTTTTTAACTCCATTATTCAACTAAACTAGTGTGAACCCGTGTTTCGCATATGGACCGTACTCAATCTCTTATCATCATAACATGTTTAAATGATTTATATGGTTCATTGATTAAGAAATAGTGATCTTTTTTGTCAATTTTCAAATAAGTTTGCATTTTGTCTAAAACTTGTGTATAAATCTTTGAAAACAGTAATGCAGATAGTACTGGTGCTTGATAAACAATTGCAAAATATTGAGCAAAAATAATTTCAAAGATAAAATTTCCACACAATACACATATAAATTATACACGTATAAACTTATTGTGTGCATCAGCTGTATTATATGTAACTTCATTTGGTGAGATACATTTATCAATCATTTCCTTTAACACTTGATGTCGTTGATTCCATTTGCTGCTTCAGTAATAACTATCTATAAGAGTAGTGCATGTAACAACATTTGGTTTACACTTGACATTAATCCAAAAATGCCAAAAGCAACGTTGACATGATTCATGAGAACGCAAGTGTTGATGATCCCATAACTGACTATGTCTAGGAACACATTATGCAGCATCATATTATTGTAAAATAATATGATTAGAGAATAAAGAGATGTATTTCTGTTTTGAACGATTCTTGTGAAAAACATGCTAAATCTAAAGCATACATATTTTATGTCTGAAGTGTTGGAACCAACAACCATTATTCAACAATATTTATTTTAATGTGAAGAATATCATTGTATTTCTTTTACAGTCAAACCAAATTCAATATAATAAGAAGCATATAATTGTATTTAATGCTTTTGAGCTTTCTGATTCCATTTATAATTCCATCTAACATTGTTGTTGTATTTTGGTAACGTTCGATTTCAGCAGACTTGACTGCAATTTGTGAAAGTAGAATTAGAGGCTGGAAATTTTCAAAACAATCAATGACATAGATTAGTTAAAAGAAATAAAGTCAAACAGATTTAATAACTTTAACAATATGAATAATCCGAAAAACTATGATTTTAAAAAAATTATCTGTAGCTATCAACAATGGATATCATTGGAAAGCATATTAAATTTCAGATTTAATAGTAAAATCGATTCTTAAATCCAATTAATGTAAAAAAAGTTATCACATTTTAAAGTTTGGAATAGAAACAAATTAAAAACGTGACTGTTCGTTTTCCAAAATATGAAGGAGGCCTGTGTGCTCTTGAAATCCAACTGACTAATAATATTATAGTATAGATTTACAGTTGCTAAAGGACTGAAATCTAATCTATCTACTTCGATATTTTTTTATATTTCTTTCAGCTAGAACGTGGAATTGGTTGAATAGTCAATTGGCAAATAAGATCTAACGGTAATCCTTTGTCTTTTTCCATCCATGTACTCAGTCTACGCGACACTAAACCTGAATGGACGAGGAACCCATAACAACTCATTTAATTTAAACGGGTACCTATCTTCACCATCATCGTTCTCTATCTTATTAAGTTCATCAGCAGTGCATCCTATAATTTGTTCCAAATGTTCATTGAATGTCGTACACCAAGCGTCGCCAGATGAATCAACGACTTTCTTTATTATGATATATCTGCATCATACAAAAGTATTATTAGATTAATTAACAATTAGCAGAAATACTAAACTATTTTTTATTACCTTAAATATAAGTAAATTTATTTTTCTAGCATGCTTCACACCAGTAGTCCGATCTCGCGGCTTCAGTAGCCTTTTTATTGCAAGTTTTACAAGTTCGATACTAGATTGATTGACTCTTTATGTAAGTTAGTAAACATTCACATTAAAGAATACTAGCTAAGTAGGAAAAACTAAATAGTAAATAACCAACCAATGTGAAACTATTAATGTATGGTATAAATTGAAATATCGAGGACTAATTTGTACTTTATCCAGTCCCAAAGTTGAATTGTTTGTTGTATGAGAGAGCAAAACTCGATCAGAATTAGTTATTGTCGTTTTTACATCTTTGCCTTCATCATTGTGCCAAGTCCTAAGGTTTTCAACTTTGAGTATGTCTGGATTTACAGATGTATTCCTTTTACTCAACGTAGACAACGATAAACCTACAAAAAAGAAATAAATATGAAGTTGATTAGGGTACTTGGATAACGAAAATGATATTATTTGAATATACCTTGAAAGTCTTCTACTTTTAAATATTTAATGGTTATTAAAGTAGCAATGTCAAGCATGTTTAGCAACTTTCAATCTACTTTTATAACTAGATCATTCCATAATGATGTAATTACAGTTCTATTTCTGCATTTGAAATTATAGGATAAATACGCAGAAAAGAATAAATTATTGGTATAATGTTTTTTTTACGAATCATCTGCAATAGATATATCACTCTTTGTGAGGATTTCATTATCGTTTTTCCATCGAACACTTAAGATAGACGAGGCCTTTAGCATAACACTATCTATAAGGTAAATTGTTATATAATTACCTATGTAAATATGTAATACTTTAGAAAGAATTAACAGTTTGGATAAAGTACCTACAACCTCCTTCCCTTCAACATATGATTCAAGCTGGTCAATCTTTATAAAACTGAAAGTGATCTCAGGTATAGAAGGGTCTTCATCGGTTGCCTTTTCGACTATTGAGTACCAATTTATAATTATTTCATAATTATTTTGTATAGTACTAAATTTTTTATTTGCAACCTTGGTAGTTCCTTTAGAGATATAATAAACATTTCCCAATGCAAATATAGGATGAAACTTCTCAGCAACTTCATTAAACATTATAACTTGAATTTGGTACCCCATTAATTTGAACAAAGCATAATTTTAACGATTTCATGGCTTTATTATTGGACAAAGAATAGTTTTAAAATATGAACTTAAAAGAAGCTTACAGCTTCAACGGTGAGTTCAACATTAAACACACAACCTTTTCCTCTAGCATTCTTGTATGATCATAAATTTCCTTTATCTGTCACACGAACATTAATGATCCAAGTTCCACAGTATGGATTTAAGGATATAAGAGGAAGAAATCTTCTAGTCGTGGCCATTACAGTAGTCGGAAAACTAACATCGACTGGTATAAGATTAGAAAACCAACATTTTATGGTCTCGTGTAAAATATATAATTAAATTTGATAACTTAATTGTGATAGGGGTAAATGATTAAATATAAGACTAATTAATTTATTGTTTCAAATTTTAAATAAAATCGCCTTCCAAGGAATACATTAGTATTTATAGTTAAACAATTATATTTTATAGTAGGATCAAATATATAAAAAGAAATATTTATAAAAACGAAAGTACATAAAAACATTACGCCATAGATGACCTATTGCAACGAAAATACAAGATGCTCCTAGCTACAATGTAACGATAGCTATGCTGATTTTTGTCTATTACAACATTAGCTTCAAGATGTTAGCATAGATGTCAACACTATATTGCAGTAACTATTTACTTATAAAAATATTATAAAAAATGAGTGCGGGCTGAAAAAAAGCGGGCTGAAATAATTTTTAACGTGGGAAGCAAAAATAAAGCGGCAAAAGTTAACAAAATATTGAAGGGATTCACTCAAACACTAAACAAAATACGTACTCCGCCGCTCAACCTCTCAAACACTCTGCGATTTCAAATAGGGCTAAAAGTTCTAAGTTTACAACCTTAATTGGGGTTCGATTACGGCACGTTCGAGTTCAAGTTCAATTAGGGCTTCGGTGTTTCAATTAGGTCTTCAATTGGGTTCGTTTGGGTTTCGAATTTCAGTTAGGGCTTCGATTTAATCTGCTGCTTAAGATACCACTCTATGTATATTTCAAGTTTTTCCTGATTTGATTGTTGTGTTGCCTAATTTACCGATTTACTTGTGAGTCAGGTGTAATCATATTCCTGATTTTATTATTGTGTTTGTCTTTGTATGTTATTTGTGTGTAAATTAGTGATGAACGACGAGAAAAAAATATAGGCAGAACTTCCTAAGTTCAATGAAGGATATATCAATGGAGTGAAACGTTTTATTCAAAATACTTTTTCTACATTCGAGGTACGTAATGAAATTACATGCCCTTGCAAAAAATGTCATAATCGCAAGTGGCATCGTCAAGAGGTAGTCTACGACCATCTGATTTGGAATGGTCCATCTGAATTGTACGTGAAATGTATTTGTGAGGTTTTCTGTCTAGATCCTGAAAGGAACGATAACGATATGGATCGTGAAGCGAGAATAAATTTTGGAGATAATCTCAATGAGATGTTGCATCGTACTTGTGGAAATATGCAGAACAATGAAAGTGGATCTTCTGATGGAGCAAGTGGAGTAGATGTCGATGCTAGAAAATTTCATCATCGTGTTGAAGAGGGAAAGCATCCATTATATCCTCGGTGTACTAAATTTTCGCGATTAAGTTTCATCGTCAGGCTTTATTCTTTAAAATGCCTACATGGAATCACCGAGTCTGCATTTACCGATTTATTAGAGTTGCTAAAAGAAGCTTTTCCACAAGCCCACATCCCTTTATCTTTCAATGCTACCAAAAGTATCATTAAAGATTTAGGCCTCGATACCAAAGAATACATGCATGTCCAAATGACTGCATGCTATATTGGGCAGAAAATGAAAAGGAAAATAACTACAAAACTTGTGGTTTTTCAAGGTGGGATATACTGGAAAAGAAAGCAGGCGTTGACAATGATCCGGAGCAGCGGATTCACAAAGTACCAGCAAAAGTGATACGTTATTTTCCACTAAAACCAAGGCTGCAAAGGATGTTCATGTCCAAGGAGTATGCAGAACTTATGATATGGAATGCAATGGGACGAAAAAATGATGACAGACTTCGACATCCAGCTGATGGCGAGGTTTGGAAGACGATGGATGCCAAATATCCTCATTTTTCATCTGAAAACAGAAATATCACATTAAAAGTAGCAGGTGATGGATTCAGTCCTTTTCGTACAATGACTACAGCTCACGGCACATGGCCAATCATATTGGTAAATTATAACCTTCCACCTTGGTTATGCATGAAGCCAGAAAATTTGATACTTTCAACCCTTATCCCTGGTCCACAACCTCCTAAGAATAGCATCGATGTCTACGTGCAGCCTCATATCGCAGAATTGAAAGAATTATGGGGTCTTGGCATACAAACTTATGATGTCTTAACTGGTGCTAATTTCACGTTACGTGCAAGCGTGTTATGGACGATCAGCGACTTTCCGGGCTATGCAATGTTATCCAGCTAGAGCACAAAGGGTTATTTAGCTTGTCACGTATGCCATTTCGAGACTTCTTCAACTTACTTGAAACATAGTAAAAAAAATGTGCTACATGAATCATAGGAAATTTTTAGATCTGGAACACAAGTGGTGGTTTGATAAGAAAAGATTCAATGGTGAAATTGAAATGCGAACATCTCCGGGAATTTTATCCAGGTCAGACAATGAAGAATTGTTGGCTGGTTATGAAAATATTTTTGGGTAGAAAGAGGTCAACAAGCATAAAAATGAATCCCCTTTTTAAAAGGAAGTCAATATTTTTTAATTTACCATATTGGAGTCACAATGTATGTGACATAACCTTGATGTTATGCACATAGAGAAAAACATTTATGATAACATACTTGGTACTTTGCTAAATATTGATGGGAAGTCGAAAGACCATTTAAGTGCTCGGTATGATTTACAAGAGATAGGCATCACGGAGGTCCTTCATCCGGTTCTATCAGCTGATGGGAATTACCTTAAGATCAGTGCTGTCATATTTGCAATGACGAACAAGGAGAAAGAAATATTTTGCTTGGTGTTGGAGAATGCTAAACTGCCTTATGGTTGTGCAGTTAATATCAGCTGGTATGTAAACAAGAAAGAGAGGAAAATTACAGGGTATAAAAGCCACGATGCTCATTTTCTTCTCCACTACTTGCTGCAATTTGCTGTGGAGAAATCTGTAAAACCTGAAGTTGCATTACCTGTGATAAGATTAGGTGCATTTCTAAGAAGTCTTTGGAGTAAAATTATCAATTTGGTTGATCTTAAGAGGCTACAAAAGGAAATTATGGAAATTCTTTGTCAATTTGAGATGATATTCTCAAATGCTTTCTTCAATATAATGGTGCACTTACTAGTTCATTTATGCAAGGAAATTGAATATGGTGGGCCTGCACATCTTCGTTGTATGTTTCCTATTGAGCGTTATCTTTGTAAACTGAAATCATATGTTCACAACAAAAGTAAACCTGAGGCATCCATCGCTGAAGGTTATCTTGCAGAATTGATATTCTGTTCAAGGTTCTTAGGTGGCGATGGAGCAGGAAAAATGAAATTTGAAACCTGTCCACAGAATCTGGAATATCCTATTGGCACAAGAAGAAACAAAGATGAAAAAGGTATTCATCTTAAAGATTCTCAATGGACGGAATGTCACCGTTACATTCTATTCAATTGTGGTAACAAGGAAATAAAGAGTTTGCTTGAGTAAGTTTTTAAGTTTTATTTTTATTTTAGTATTATTGAAGAATTAGAAAATTTGTTTCTATCTTTTATTAACCAGGTCTTTATTCTAGGGAACATCGAGCTTTAATTGATGGTCATGCATTATCAAAAAAATATAAAAGAGAGAGAGAACACAGTGAAGAATTTTGGAAGTGGTTAAAGGAAGAGGTTAGGAAAAAGGAGGACATTTCGAAAGAAGTACAACTGCTTGCAATGGGCCCTCTTCCAACAGCTAAGAGGTTTACTGGATATGTTATCAATGGATATAGATTTTATACATGGTTCAGAGATGCCAAATGTATAACACAAAACAGTGGTGTATTTTTGACAGCCTTGACTACTAGCTTTGCAAGTTCGAAAGATCAAAATCCATTGGTTGGTGAAGTTAATTACTATGGATCAATTGAGGAAATATTAGAACCAGATTATTGGGGATAATTTAGTGTGGTTTTATTTAAGTGTTGTTGGTACCAAGAGTAAGATTTATATGGGCTGACTCGTGTCAATTTTAATCGATTATGCCAGAAATCCGATCCTTATGTTATGGCTTCACAAGTACAACATGTGTTTTATATAGAAGATCCAATTGATAAGATGTGCCACAATGTTATCAAGAAATTGCCGAGAGACTAGTGTGAAATCGAAAGCGAAGATGCAAATGAAGATTTGAATGATATCCAACCTGCTTATGGAATGGGAAATCAAGATTTTGATGTTCGTTGGTGTAGAGATGATGTCCCAATAAGACGAATCCGCCTTCCACCTAGCAGAGTGAAAGAAAATGCTTCTTAATTTTTGTGTATCACTATCATATTTAATTAAGTAACTAATGTACCAAATTTAAGTAAGAAAATGTTGTTTCTGCCTTGATTAAATGTTGTAACCGATGTATCATATTTGTGGCTTTTTTGTCCCTTTTTTAGTGTTTCTGCCTTTATTACATTTTAGTGAAATGACTGTTTTATTTTATAATGCAGTTGGTTTATTTTAAATTGTAATTATGTCATTCTAATGTTAATTCCTTCATTTTGTGTAGGATGGAGGCAAATCTTAAATTCCATCACAAGGGAAAATTTGAGAAGAATGGATATGTTGGTGGAGAAGAGACTTCTATCATGGGCGTTGATCTGGATATGTTTTCTTACACATTACTGATGGAGTATGTCAGGGATGAGCTAAAGTACACTGAAATTGGAGTATATTCATGGAAAGGTCCAATGAGTGGGTGGAAATTAGTGACCAGTGATGCAGATCTGTGGGAACAGATGCAAATAAAAAATAATGGTGATTACATTGATTTCTATGTCGACACCGTGGTCGATGATAAAATTGAGCCAATGAAACAAATGCAGCCACATGTCATCATACGCCCAAGGAAGAATCTGATGTCTCCAGGTATAAAAATATCTTCTCATTTGTACTATTTTGATGAATTTGGTCATATGAAAACTAACGATGAAACAACCTATTTATGATTACTTCCAAATGAATTTAAACCAAGATCCAATTTTGAGCATCCGATTCGAAAATTCATAAATAAATCATATAGAAGCTCGTCCAAAGTAAGTGATAAAAACTGTAAATAGTTAACTTTTTGACTGGAAGAAGATAAAAATATCTTCTCATTTATACTATTTTGATGAATTTGGTTCTCGCATGGCTGAATTTGTTTTCCATTTTGCTTCTTTTAGTGTACATAAATTTTTTGTGCATTTTTGTTTGAATATTAGGACTTGTTTGATTTATAGTGCACTTAGTAGAATAATAAAGGAACTGGAATATTAGTGTACATGATCAAGTCTTAATTTCTTTAATTAAGTTTAAATAATTATGTTTATGACATGATAAACTTGACTTTTATGTCGTTGTATGTTTGCAGCTGCGAAATCACAGAAATGGCAATTTGTCACCACTCACCATCTGCAACAGGCAGCAAAAGACAAGAAGCGGACTGAAGTCTTTACTCTGATTCGAAAGTCGGCATGGCTAAACAAACCATTTATCGACGAGACTTAGACTGATCAAGTCTTTAGTCCTAGAAAGTCGACACAGCTAAACAATCCACTCATCAAAGAGACGCAGACTGATCAAGTCTTTAGTCCTAAAAAATTGGCATGGCGAAACAATCCACAAGCGAGCGAAGCTGATGTGAGTCCACGCATGGACAGGAAAAGGGTGATCGGCAAGAAGTCAACTGGAGTTGGTAGGTCTACAAAGTTACCAGAGAAAATTCCAACTGAAGTCAGTAGTTCTACAAAGACACCAGAGAAGAAAAATCCAGCTGAAGTCATTGATGCAACTTTGAATATCAACTCAGCAAGTTTCAAGAGTAAATTGGATTTCTATAATCCTCCAGATGAAGAGGAAAATATGGATGAAAATGAGATTCTAGTAAGAAGACTACAATCTGATCTTCTAATATGATGTTATACATATTTTGCTTATATTTACAATAATGTCTTGTTAAATTACTTTCAGGATGATGATCTACCACCTCCGCCACCTCCACCGCTTACAGAATACGAAAGGAAGAGAGCTAAACATGTGTCGTAGAAGAATAGTGTTTTTGAAGCTCTTGGGATGCCTGCATTAGTTACTGGACTGATAAATGAATTTGAAAAAAATAAAGGAAAATCAAAGATGCTAGCTGAAAGCGAAGATTATGCTCTAGAACAAGAGGAACCTAGTGAAGATGATACTTCAAAAAATCCAATAAAGGTACGTAATAGCTGAAGATTTAATTTTATGTTGGTAATTATAGACCAGCTTCCTTATTTTTTTATTTTATTGTTTTTGTGTGCGTATTTTAGAGAACCAAAAAGGTTACGATTATAAAGCCTCAATCTGGACCAACAACTCATTCACGGGCCATTGTTGAATCTGCAACTGATAAGAATGCAACTCTGAAGGCAGGGGAAAATCCAGTTCCTACACAAACTGTTGATCCACTATGTCGTGACTTACCACACAATGAAGGAATATGAACAATGGCTGCTTATTTGGCTATGTGAGAACGCCAGAAGAATAACAGTAATGGAAGTGGAAGTGCAAGGAAGAAGGCTGTTGTTGAAAATGTCTTGACAAATATTGAAAACGAAGAAGATGAAGTAGAAGAAGCTAAAGGTATTATCTAATTGAGTTCTCATTTTAATAGTTTAAGTTCTCATTCATGTTATGTCCAGCCTTCTCATTACTATTGTATGTACTTTGTAACAGTAGTTGGATCTCCCAGAAGGTTCAGGGGAAAAACAAAGATGTGTAAAGTTCATTCAAGGTCATACAACAAAAGAGTTTTAATCCAAATGAATCATCGGGGCCAACCTGTTTCAGACGATAACCAAGTAATGTCTGAACTGAGTGCTTTTTTAGGAACACTGAAGAGGAGTGTTCCACTTACTTACAAGTCTTGGTTTGATGTTCCTTCAAGTTTGAAAGGCACGCTGTGGAACTATGTCAAGGTAATTTGCAAACTTACTGAATTTTACTTAAATATATAAAACTTGTCACAAAAGTAGCATGACTGTTCTTTTTAATGTTTGATTTGTATTTAAGCAACGACATATTATTTCGGATGAATGTGAATATTGGGTTTTGAAGTCAATTCATGACTCTTGGAGGGGGTACAAGTGTCGTATTAAAAAGGCACATTATACGGCTTATGAAACTGATGAAGAGAGGCCTGAAAATAGGCCGGACGAAATTCCACTTGCGGATTTCAGAGTACTCTTGCTGTATTGGGGAGATGAAAAAATTCAGGTATAATTTTAAGTTTTATCACAGAATTTTTTTCCGTTTTTATTCATTCAAATCAGGCAGATAAACATCTTTATTTCATGTTTTTGTAGTCTAAGGCCCTTACAAATTGTGCAAGTTAGAAATCGTATACAGACACACACACTGCTGGTCCAATTTTTTTTCCCAAATTCGACATAAGATGGTGTGTATTTTGCTTATTTTATGGTTGGCTGGAGGTATGCATTTTATTTTATCTGAAATTCCTCTCCTTATTTAGCAAAGCGATATATGTTCCAAAATAAAAATTAAAATAACTATATATATGTTCCAAAATAAAATATCACCTCACTCAAACAAATAAGCAAAATAAATATTAGTGATATATGTTCTGTTTATGATATAGAAGTTTGTAACTAAAAGAATAACAATCAGGTTATATAATCTGACCTGTCACATTAATCATCCAACAAATGTTTTTATTTTTATTGTATCTGTTTATTATTTTTGCATTTTCACATTAATTTACGACTCAATAGCTATTAATAACATTTATAAAAAAGTAGATAAAATCTACAAAAATATAAATGAGCCTTTCTTTGCCTCCTTTGGCATAGAAAACTCAATTCTTCTTTCCAAACCAGTGTCCGTCATGCTCATGCATTTGTGCACATTTGGTCAATATACGTCTGCAAGTTAGATGCATATTAAACATTAAATATGAGTCCAATCCATCTTTGTGGAAATTAAGTAATTTGTAAACTATTGGATACACTCTTAACTCTTAAGCATATGGATAACAACTTGATGCCTGTCTTTTGTCTACTGTATGTTGATGGCTTTACTGCCTTGCTATGCTTAAATCATTTTAGTATTATATATATGTTCATGGCTCATGGGTTAATCACGAGGTAATCTTAGTTTTGCATCAGAATCTAAGATGAATCATGGAATATTTGTTATCTCTATGCTTACAGTTAATAATCTGAAAGCATAGACATATGGGATATTTACTATGCAAGTTTTCCTTAGCTCAGCCTTGAATTTTGCAAAACTGATACATCACTTGATACTATGCTTGAAAGAGCTCTGATATTGTTGCTACATATGTTGTGATTTTACATTTGTTGTTTCTTTATTTTTGCACTTGTAAGCTGCTTGAGAACTTACTGTTGCTCCACTTTTGCATCTGTGAGTTACTCGAGACTTTTAGCTTGTGTGCACTTGTGGTTTCTGTTCTTCATTTGAATCGAGATTTGTTTTTATGTAAATGCGATCATATTTACCTTAGTTTTGCTTTGACTTTGAGTATAATTTCTGAGTTGATTAGTGATATATGTTCTGGAAAAATTGATTTGATATCCTTTTGCTGTCTAACTTTTTTCATTTAATTTGTATCAGTCCAAAGAATCAGATGGAGAACTTTTTGTTAAAACTCGCAAGCGGAAAGAAGGAAAGGCGTACAAGATTGATCTTCAGTAATGAAGTACAGAATTGTAAGAATTTTATTTTCTCTTCAATCAGATGCCAAAAAAAGGCTTCATTTTGCGCATTGACATTTTTCTAGAATTAGATCCTGTTTTGTTGAAACCTATAGCAGGATATTTTCTGAATCCATTTTAAAACTATTAATAGATATTACAAAACAATTCTTGTTTAAGAAACTTGTTTCAGAATTGTTAATTTTATTTAATCTCACATTTTGAAACTGCTTTATTTTGCAGGATAAGATTGAAAAAGCAATAGATGAAGGAGGAAGTGATGGAGTTGTTCAAGAAATGATTTTTGATGGAAAGTCGCACGGTCCATCTTGGCTTATAGGACGACACACAAAGTCTGTAGAAGTTTCAAAATACACCCCAACAACAAGCACATACATACAGGAGCTAGCAGCGAAGATAAGGGAAAATATAGATGACGAAGTCGAAGCAAAGGTGAACAAGAAGGTCCAAAATGAATTTGATGCAAAGGTGAACCAAAAAGTTCGAGAGAACTTGACATGGGTGCTTAAGAAATTAGGCGAAGCAAACCCTGACATGTAAATTGATGTTGGGGATCTTTGTGCCGCCGTCTGCAGTGATGACACTAGAGACACTGGAGGCACTAGAGGCACTGATGGCACTGATGGGACTGGAGGCTCGTAAATATGAATGTGCTGTTAATAAGTAGAATTTAGTATGTACTGGTTGTAACTATGAATACACTGGCTATGTTTTTAAGTATGTTTGTTATTTTGTACTTTACTAAGTAAAACTTGTGTTGCTGGTTATTATGAAATGAAAAGTTCTTTGTTGCAGTGTAATGTTGCCATTAGATATGATATAATGTTGCAGTATAATGTTGCCATAGATATGATATAATGTTGCAGTAGTATAATGTTGTTGTACATTTCCAATTTAAATTGCAAAAGGTGTTGCCATAGATATGATATAATGTTGCAGTATGTGATGTTAAATGTGGTAATAAACTGGCAAAGTGTTGTCATTGGATGGTAAAAGTGTTACCATAGATTAATGAATATGGACCCCACAACAGGGTTCCGTAAAGATGGGCCACATAATTAGTGGGCCCCACAATGTGGGCTCACATGTTGGGGCTCAGATTGTGGGGCCCACTTTTTAGTAAATTTGGTACCTGTAGCAACAACAGAACCGATGTTGCCCTAGGGCCGCAAAGATGTTGCATTTGACTCTAGGGCAACGCGGCAAAATGCATCACCGAGAAAGTGTTGCCTTTGCCCTTTTTTAGCCTATAACAACATTTTTTGGCACTTCCTGCATCACTTCTTGGGTGTTGCAGTATGCAATCTATGGCGTAGTGAAAATAAAGAAATGTTTGTGATAATAAAGTAAAATTTTTGAAATATGTTATATGTTGCGTATGATTTTAAAATCAACATGATAAAGTTGAACTTGGTAAGAAGAGTGATGACAATAGTGCAAGTGGTTAGAGGCTTTGAATTTCTGCATGGATATGCATTCCCTCCGATCAGTCATAAAGACATCAAGCCTAAATAGCTTTATAGAAATCAATAAATGAATTTGTTATCAGAGTGGTAATTATATAAGATATTTTATTTAGGTTGCAGGTTTGGTTTTACAACCTAAGTTTATTTGTATCAGGCAGCGCCTTATGTGAATTATTTGTGTTTACATTTTTTTTTCACCAACACCTAACATGAATCATGGACTTTGAACTAGTTGGATCTAAAATGTCTGCTATCATATGTTCTACATCAACCATGCAAATGCATAAATTCGATATGTCCCTAATAATATTTAGAGGCAAATGAAACACTTAAGGTGCCCATATTATTATATTTCCCACATAGGGCAAATCAATTTTAAAAATATCAAACTCAATTATGAATGCTCCTATTATCAATTGAATTAATAAATATATGGGACAAAAGTACTATAAATACCAAGTAATTACATTATAAATAAATTTGATGTACCATAAATTAAAAGATGGTATGGTATTATAAATAAATAGATTGTGCATTTCTAGCAAATACTTCAATGTTACAGAAAACAAAATTTTGACGATTATAGCCAGGTATCTCAATAAAATATTATTGTCAAATATGCCAATAAATGATATTCAACTACAAGGATCATTGTTAAATACATCAACAATACCAAAAAGTACATAATCATTACAATCTAATATTTGAACTTTACCCACCTTTAAAAACAATAGAAAAGTCATTTTGATTCATAATGTGATGTTTCAGATGATAATATCGAACATTATGGATCAAAGACAATCTTTTGGATGCCAAGAATTCCATCAAACTAATCCAGGAAATATATAAAAACACATAATATAAACGCTCCGCATTCAAGAAGCTTTACCTCAATAAAATATGTACATAAGCTTATATTCATGAAAATTCAATTCAGATTTAATATACAAACAAAAGTTGAAATTTATTAAATGAAAACCATGCTATATATAAGGATAAATTTTGCTATGTACATCTCACACAAAACTATGGAAACATATGCATTAATTTTCAAGTCTCAAATTCTCGATATAAAAGTTGTCATTATAAACAAAATAAATTCTAAAAGTTGTTTAAAATCTATGACAAGGCTCGGATTCAAATTTCAAAAAGAATCATCAAATAAAAAAATAAAAAAGATTCTAAAGATGAAAATGAAATAACTTACCTTAAATCTGCAACTTTGACTACTTTTCTATTGTTGGACAACGATAATGAACGCAAGATACATGTGCCAAAATATTTTGGATCTCCAACTTCGACTACTTTGATTGTTGAATGGTGTTAATGAGCGCAAATACAATAATTATTTTATAGCAATTATATTTCAATCATTGTATTAATTCATTTTTAAAACAAAACATACAGGTAACTAAAAACTGAAAATGGAAAACAACTACCGTATGCGAGATGTGTGATATTGATGGTTGTCGCACATAAGCAACTTCAAATGGTTGCTCATCAATGTTAATCAGAGGTCATGCATTCAAGTCAAATGTATGCATAACAACTGCATTATTTGCATATCAAATACCAAAATACTCCACGAATTTAAATAATAAACTGATTGTCGGATTTTTGAATAATGCATCACGCTAATTCTCAAGGAAAAAAACAAAATCTAACAACAATTTGAAAGAGTAACTAACTGTGTTGAAATATTAACATTGATCATTAGATTTTGTTCACCTATATGGTCGATATGGTATTCAAATTGTTGCTCTTAGTTAGTAGGAAAAAGCGATCCATCGAAATCAATATGATGCGTATTAGGTGTCATATATTTCTGGCAAAAATAAAAATTCAATATAAGCAATAAAACTATTATTAGCTTTATTTATTCTCCAATTAATAATATTTTAAAAAGAATTAAAAATATAATATAAAGGTTTGAAAACTAAAAAATACCTTATGGTAGATCAACTCCAATGTGGGCATATGATCAACATGATGTTCAAAAGATTCCTCTTCACTGTCATGTACAGGCAGTGCATTCAAATCAATACAGTGTTATATTTTTGTGCATATGCCAAACATTATGTATACATAATGTACAAAATGTTATAAGCATTGATATCTCAAAAAAATATTTATTAATTGTGTGGATAATACAATTGAAATTTTTTCAAATCCATGCAGCAAGTAAAATTGATCTTGTGCACTAGTATGCACAACATCTTCTTCCATATAAGTTTTTTAGTTGTAAAACAATTTTTGCAAATTGAATCATATACATACATATGTACATACACACACACACATACATATATATACATATAACACACACATATATACATATGTATGTATGTATATGTATGTATGTTCATGCATGAGTAGTCTTGATTATTGTTTTATATGTATTATTATTGCTCAAAAGAAGTTGCATCTCGTTTTTTTAAATTGAATGATGGAATGGATATTATCACAAAGTATAATTAAATTGAAAGTTTTTGAAACTATACAATAATTAGCTTCTTGTGAAGTGTACTACCAGTGATGGCTGTACAAAACATAAGTGCTAGGAAAATTAATATCCCTTTGCCTTTACAAGATAAGATACATATCCATCTTACAAAATATTTCCTCAAAAATACATTAGCGTACCTAAATATTTTTCAGTTTTCCTACCATTAATAATTAGAAAAAATACCACTACTATAATAAATAAACAACATAACTGAAATAACTTAAGCATCATCATAACCTTGGACATTCCATTTCAACTCTATATAAACTATCTGCATTCACAAACTCCACTACTCATTAAAACTCAACCTACTTTCGAACATCAGATCCGCTAATGGCTTGACACCGGTATTTACATACACATCATACTTGTTTTCGCTAGTACATGGATATTGATGGTTATAGTCTTCGTTACATGGATATTGATGGTTAAAATTGTCATTACGTACAACTTATATTGACTAGTTATGTTATCATGTATATTATGTTTATTATTTTAGTTGTATTCGACCTGTTTTTTGGTGTAAGATTATTACCCGATATAGTGATTGGATGTTAAAATTCTACATTTAACGTGCCAAATAATCTAGTAGTATATCATTAAATTTGATTTACGCATTAATTATGCCATGAAGGACAATAAATAAATAGTAATCCAGAGAAAGTGTAACGATCCCGCTTTTAAGCCAAATTTAATTTAGTAATTAATATAAATTTTAGAATTAACTTGTGAATTAATTTGAAATTTTCCAAAATAAATAAGATATGTGTTTGTTTATATATATATATATATATATATATATTGTAAATAATAATTTTGATTTGAAATTCAAAATAAATATTTAAAAAAAATAAATTGGATTTAAGAACTCTATATTTTAAAAAAACTCTATATTTTAAAATTAATATATATATATATATATGTGTGTGTGTGTGTGTGTGTGTGTGTATTGTGATTTGGAAGTTATGTTTTGAATTCAATATAATAATTTTTAAAAAGCTATTTAGGGGTTAAATTCTAACATATATATATATATATGTTTATTAATTAGTGTATAATTAGATTTTAAATCATTTTCTTTAAAGTTATAAACATATAAATAAAGGGAAATGTATTTATTAAAATTGAAAATATAATATAAAAGCACTATAAATAAATATTTATTTATTTAAAGGAATGATAGCTTAAAATAAGAATTGATAAAAAGGTTTATATGCTTTCTTTTAAAATTTTACATAAATAAATATAGTTTGAATACACACACACACATAAAACATGAAAATAAAACATAAAGGAAATATAAAATACATGAATAAAAACATATGTATATATAAAACTAAATAGTTAATATAATATAATGTAAAAATTATATAAAAACATATTTAAACATTAATAACATGAAACTTATAAAGTGTAAACACTTTATCATGCAAATAACAAGTGTAATCTAAAATAAGATAATTATAACATGCATAAATACAAGTGCCATTAGTTTTTCTTTTCTTTATTTTTAAAAATAAAAATGAAAACAAGTTATATATACATCTATACCACTCTCTTATCATTTTCTTTATTCAAAATTAAAATCTGAAAACTTAAAAACCAGAGAAAAGAAAACATACAAACTTCAAACCTGAAGCTATAGATCAGATCAAAATCAAGCAAGGTTCAATTCATCTCAAAACACAAAGCAAATCAACAATCAAGTGCAGACCAAAATTCAAAAAACCAATTTCCAATTTCAAAGGCTTCTCTGTTTTCTTAAACCAGTGAGTAAACTTCACTTTTAAAAACTTGATCCTCTTTATTTACTTATGCCTGTGATGATGGATGAGAATGATGACTTGGAAATGTTTTGTGTGGATGTAGAAATATATTTTGTTTGGATATACAAATTGAAAGCACTGAATGCATGCATGCATGTCTGTGTATATGCATATACATATCTCTGTTGCATATAACAGGCTTAAGCACATTCAAATAAACTCAATTTCTCTTTATGTATTCAACTTTAGGCCGTGATCTTTGAGGGAAAAATGTGTGTAAGAATGTAATATCATTTTTAAAAATAGTCTCAAGTGTATATATGAAGTAATTGTTTCAAAAATAGGAAATTACAGTAAAAATCAATTCAAGTCAAAATTTTGATTAATTAGATTCCAAGTTTTGATTACATGTCTGGATTCGAGCTTAGAAAACATGATTTTTGATAAAGATTTCATGATTTTTAGTGTTGTGGTTGTCGAGAATTTAAGAGTTGAATGATATCGGGATTTCATCAATTCCCGACGACCGGAGGGAAGATAAGCTTCGGGCCTGGTGCTGGAGGAAGCTTGGGTGGTGGAGATCAACGGAAAAATGGCTAGAGGATTTGTAGGTGGTCGGAGTGGCTTGGCGACGAGGGTTCTATGGCCTGTTTGTTTCGACGATGAAGACGAAGTGATTTCGTCGTCAAGGGTGAATCAGACTGGCTCAGAGTGCAAGGGATCGGAGCGTGGGTCTTCGACAAGGATTGGATGCGGCGACGAGAATTCTGGTAATCGGAATAAGTGGCGCGTGGTGGTTTGATTTGCTCGATTACGTTAGGCTGAGTCGATGGAGACCTGGGTGGTCGGGAGGTTTGGGTAGGTCATCAATGACCTGAAGGCGACGCGATGATGATCGGAGCAGTGTCGATCTTCCGTGCACATGCACACGTGTACATATGGATTTGTGGTTTTGTAATGGTGATAGGATCAGGCACGAGAGAGAACTCGGGGGAAACGATGGATTGACTCGAGGAAGGCTTTGAGTTACTTTTGGGTGTGTACGTTAGGGTTTAAACAAGTTATAAACAGTTCTTAAAATTTAAAAAATCAAAGTTTAAAAAGGAAAAGAAGAAGAAGGGTTTGACTTGGGGGTTTTTGGGATTTGGCTCGGGAGATTTATGGCTTGGCCTCGGGTATCTTTTTTTTAACCAGGTTTTATAAAAAAACAAAAGAAATAACATGTTTCAAAGAAAATATCGACCAAGTTTTCAAAGCCAAGTATTGATCAATTTTTCAAGTAGGTTTCAAAGATTAAAAGTTTAAAGTTAAATGTTTCTAAGATTAATTATTTTGGTTTTAAATAATTATGTATTATGTGATTAATTAATGTGATACCTAAGTGTTTTCAAATGGAATTTAATAATGTAATTAAGGAGTTAATTAAAGAAGGTAAAATGTTTTTTATCATTATTTAACTTAAAGGTCTTAAGTTAATGATAATTAGTTTCAAGATTTATTAAATAAAGATTTTTTTTATGATTTAATTAAGTAATTAATTAAGATAATGGTTTATCTTAGATTAATTAAGAACTTAAGTAATTATAGGATAATTAATTAATGTAATTAAATGATCATTAATTAATGTGATTGTTTAAAGGATCGTTAATTAATGTAATTAATTAAAGGATAATTAAATAATTAAAGGATAATTAAATAATTAAAGGATAATTAAATAATTAAAGGTTAATTATTTAGTAATTGAAGGTTAATTAATTAATTACTTAAAGGGTAATTACTTAATGTAAGTAATTAAAGGATAATTAAAGGTTAATTATTTATTAATTAAAGGGTTAATCTGTTAATGCAATTAATTAAGGGTTAATTAATTAATGTAATTAATTAAGGAATAACTAGTTAAGGATAATTAATTAGGATGGATAATTAAGGATGATTGATTAATTTTCATTAATTAATAAAATAATAACAAATGGTTGGTAATTAATTAATGTTAATTAAGCAGGGTTATGTTATTTGTTCATAAGTAATTAATTTATCTGGCTTAAATTAATTATAAATTATGTGATTAATTAACCTTGCTTAAGATTGATTAATTATATTGAATGTTTGGATTGATTAATATCTCTAGTATATTAATCTGTATTATTCTGTGATATGAAATGCTTTGGATTGATTATGAATTTGCTTTGGATTGTGTTGTGATAAATGTAAGTTATTTATCTATGATGAATTACTGTGTGAATGTGAATTTATAAATTGAATTAAAATTGTCTACTTAAACAACTTAACCTTTAAGACGACATTTGAATTTCGATAAGACTGGGAGTCGGATTTCAAATGATTATCCGAAAACCACATCGAACCTTAAAGATGGATCTTTTGTTTAAAAAATATTATAAAAGGAAATTTGTATCCACATGTTTTTAAGATAAGCACTCATTATTCAAAAAGGCCGGGTAAGAGAACATTAAGTCATAAAACCCATTTCGAATAATGATACGACGAAATGGAATTGCATTTGAAGACGGTGGTTGAAGACTGAGTATTTTCGAAAACGAAAGGATTGCCTGTTGATTGTCTCTGCACCGAGTTGCTCCAGTATAGAGATTACCCTAAGTAATGGGGAGTCCGGACTTGATTAGGGGATATTCGGATTTGCAAGGACTTTTTCCTTAATTGGACGAAGTGCCTTCGGCTCCATTCAGACCCAGGATGGACTTGTGTGGATGTATGTCTGACATTACACTTTGAGATATAAAGCTGGTTTCTATCAAATACATTTCTGTTTAGTGGCGGAGAATTTATTCTCTTAGCTTAACACCCTTCTCTGAGACGTACGAGCTCAGAGGGTATGTAGTTGATGGTTATTAGTGATATATTCCCAATTTGGTAATGTGGCATGTTAAGTGCTGAGCATTGGATGATCAAAGCATGGCTTTTGTATAAAGCGTAGCTTTGAGGGACGAGACTTCATCGAACCTCACACCCTGGGAAATGACCAAAACAGGTAAGGATGCAACAAGGTTATGGGGTTCGCGACCCTCAGGGTATGTGCATTTCCTTCTGGATAAAAAGTGGTATTCTGGTATGGAGCCCAAATATTTTACTTATGTGGTTGTTGGTTGTTGAGGTGCCTCGATAAAGGTCGGTTACGACCGGGGAATGGCATACTCGTGACAGTTAGTTACCTAGTTACAGAGGTAACCCGCCCTTGTGTTGATAGAGATCTGGTTAGGTTCTCGGGACGTCCCTCTAGAGACGTACCCATTCGGATAAAAGAAGTTCCTTAGCCTTGACCATTTGTTGGAAATCCAAAAAAAATAATACGAGCCTTTTACGGTTTTATTTGTAGAACCTGCCATTTAACATGGTAGTATAGTAGGCATACTATAATGGTACGTATGCTGGCTAAGATTAATATTATACTTTCAAAAAGTTTTTCCACACCATGCACTAATAATAATAGCAAAAGGATTTTTGTGTATCAAGCATGTTTGACTACTATAAGGAGAAACCTCCCCCATGTATGCGATTGCATTGAGTGTGTGCCGAGAGACCTTATGGTAGTTTCATTTTCCAAAAGCATGAACGGATTTCTTTTTGTACAAATAACTGTTTTATGTTTCCCACACCAGCCCCATGACTGACTCGAAGTTTATTGTTCCCTTTTCTAAACTCTAGGTGTCCATAATTTTTCATACGGGTAGCCTAGAGTCAGGTTATTAGTAGGTTCTGAAGCTAAGTTAGAGTAGATGTAGCTTTGGAATTCTTTAAAGCTTTTGGGTTTTTGAGCTTTTTGGTTTAGTCTTAGGAGCTTTGGAAATAAAGATGCGGTATTATTGGAATATCTCTCTCTCTCTCTCTCTCTTTGAAGACCATGTAGATGTTATTCTTTTCCACTATCATGTTATTTTTCTGCTGTTGTGTGTACATTGGCTTTGATGATGTTGAGCTCTTGTTGTAGCTTGTTGTATCCATGTTGTGTATCAATAAAAATCATTTTGTTCCGCTGTGTTTTTTTCATCTAATGTGTTATAGCTCCAGTGAACCAGACTCCAACGTTTGAATCTCCGGCATTTGAATACGGATGATGTATTGGATGCTGATTTTCGAAGATTGAAATCCGGATCGCCACATTTGGTATCAAAACTGAAGGTTGAGTAAGAACTTTAGCTTTGGAGTATAACTCATTAGTTGACTCATTAGAGGTAGGGTTAGACATGCCCTAGAATGAGTATATTCCCTAAGATATCTCGTCCGTATGCCTAAGTCAATTTTTTACTATTCACCGATTGAGAATGAGTGCAAGAAGAGGACGAGGTAGGGGAAGGGGGAGTGCCACTACAAATGGTCGAGACCATACAACAACAGTAATAGAAGGAGAATCTCTTCACATCTCACCCCAGCCAAATTTAGCTGAGTTATACCAGAATGTTTCAAGACTTGGAGGGAAACCATTCAAACATTCAGAGACTATTATAGAAGCGCAAGCTTGGATTCGATCTTGTGAGAGGATTTTTAAAGGATTGTAATTGGATGATGATCAAAGGAGGTTGATGGCTTCCTAACAGCTCCAAGAAGAAGCTTTGGTATGGTAGGAGACCATTACTTTGATCGAATTGGAGGATGAGTCTACATGTGATATATTCAAGCAAGTGTTTAAGCAGTGTTATATGCCTTCCGCTGGTATTTCCAGGATGTATCAAGAAGATTACCTTACTTCCTATTTATGACAAAATTGTTAGAGTTCTATTTGACATTGGAGCCACGCATAGTTTTATTTCCTAGCAAACCGTAGAAGAGTTAAATCTTGAACTCAAATTCGTAGACGAACCTATTTATGTGAAAAACCAGGTAGGAGTCCCTTCGAATATTTTTTACGTTGTAGAAAGGTTCCTATTTCATATTCTCATCGTCAGTTTTTTCGTTCTTGACTTTACTGAATTTAAGATTTTACTTGGAATGGATTGGTTAACAAAATGTGAAACAAATTAGATTGCATCAATAAAACGATTTCGGTCAAAACCAAGCTTGGGAATTTTGTTGTGATTTCTTATGAGGATCCAAGTCCGAAGAGGGACAAGCTAATGTATACTTTAGGGTATCCCGACCTGAGTTTGGAATCCATACCTATTGTTCGAGAATTTCCTGATGTATTTGAAGAAGTTAAGTCTTTGCCTCCACATAGGGAAATCGAATTTAGAATCGATTTGGTTTCCAATGCCAGTTTAGTTGTGAATGCAAGTCATAGATGGCACCAAGGGAAAGAGTAGAGCTAGTTAAGCAAACCCAAGATTTTCTAGAGAAATGATTTATATTACCTAGTCATTCCAGTTAGGGTTAAGCTGTAGTATTTGTAGTCAAGTTCGATGGATCTTTGATATTATGCGTAAATTATCAAGTTAACCCTTAAGAATAAATTTCCTTTGCCCCAAATCAAACGACCTGTTCGATCAATTGCATGGTGCTCAATTCTTTTCCAAGATGGAACTAGCCTAAGGATTCCATTAGCTGAGAATCGCATAAGATTGTATCCATTTGACTGTTTTTAGTGGTCCCGATACATTCTACGAATGGTTAGTTATGCCATTCAGACTAACCAATGCCCCTGCATATTTCGTAGACCTGATGACCCTAATATTTCGTGAAGTGTTGAGTAAGTTCGTTCTCGTATTTATCGATGATATTCTGATTTAGTAAGCCGAAATATCCACTCTACACTTGGGATAGGACTTCCCTACATTTGATCCGGTAAGCCATTTTTCTATCTTTTTATGTATTCATATGTTCTTTTTTTGTCTCCCTGTCTTTCAAATTTCGAGGATGAAATTTTCTTAGGGGGGGGATCTGTAACGATCCCATTTTTAAGCCAATTTAATTTAGTAATTAATATAAATTTTAGAATTAATTTGAAATTTTCCAAAATAAATAAAATACGTGTTTGTTTTATATATATATATATATATATATATATATATATATATATATTGTAAATAAGAATTTTGATTTGAAATTCAAAAATAAATATTTAAAAAAATACATAAATGGGATTTAAGAACTTTATAATTTAAAAATTCTATATTTTAAAATTAATATATATATATATGTATATATTGTGATTTGGAAGTTATGTTTTGAATTCAATATAATAATTTTTAAAATGCTATTTAAGGGCTGAATTCTAATATATATATATATATTTATTAGTGTATAATTTGATTTTAAATCATTTTCTTTAAATTTATAAACATCTAAATAAAGGGAAATGTATTTATTAAAATTGAAAATATAATATAAAAACACTATAGATAAATATTTATTTATTTAAAGGAATGATAGCTTAAAATAAGAATTGATAAAAAGGTTTATATGCTTTCTTTTAAAATTTTACATAAATAAATATAGTTTGAATATATATATATATAGAAATATAAAACATGAAAATAAAACATAATTAAAATATAAAATACATGAATAAAAACATATTTATATATAAAACTAAATAGTAAATATAATATAATGTAAAAATTAAATAAAAACATATTTTAACATTAATAACATAAAACTTAACAAGTGTAAACACTTTATCATGCAAATAACAAGTGTAAGCTAAATAAGATAATTATAACATGCATAAACACAAGTGTCACTAGTTTTTCTTTTCTTTATTTTTAAAAATGAAAATGAAAACAAGCTATATATACATCTATACCCCTCTCTTCTCATTTTCCTTATTCAAAACCAAAATCTGAAAACTTAAAAACCAGAGAAAAGAAAACATACAAACTTCAAACCTGAAGCTATAGATCAGATCAAAATCAAGCAAAGTTTAATTTATCTCGAAACACAAAGCAAATCAACAACCAAGTGCAAATCAAAATTCAAAAAAACCAATTTCCAGTCTCAAAGGCTTCTCTATTTTATTAAACCAGTGAGTAAACTTCACTTTTTAAAACTTGATCCTTTTTATTTACTTATGCCTGTGATAATGGACGAGAATGATGACTTGGAAATGTTTTGTATGGATGTAGAAATATATTTTATTTGGGTATACAAATCGAAAATACTGAATTTATGCATGCATGTCTATGTATATGCATATATATGTGTGTGTGTGTGTGTGTGTGTGTGTGTGTGTGTGTGTGTGTGTGTGTATCTTTGTTGTGTATAACAGGCTTAAGCACATTCCAATAAACTCAATTTCTCTTTATATATTCAACTTTAGGTCATGATCTTTGAAGGAAAAATGTGTGTAAGAATGTAATATCATTTTAAAAATAGTCTCAAGTGTGTATATTAAGTAATTGTTTCAAAAATAGGAAATTACAGTAAAAATCAATTCAAGTCAAAATTTTGATTAATTAAATTCCAAGTTTTGATTGCATGTCTGGATTTGAGCTTAGAAAACATGATTTTTGATAAAGATTTCATGATTTTTAGTGTTGTGGTTGTCAAGAATTCACGAGTTGAACGATATTGGGGATTTCATCAATTCCCGACGACTAGAGGGAAGATAAACTTCGGGCCTAGCGCTGGAGGAAGCCTGGGTGGTTGAGATCAACGGAAAAATGGTCGGAGGATTTATAGGTGGTCGAAGTGGCTTGGCGACGTCGAACTAGGATTCTGTAGCCTGTTTGTTTCGATGATGAAGACGAGGTAATTTTGTCATCAAGGGTGAATCGGACTGGCTCGGAGTGCGAGGGATCAGAGCGTGGGTCTTCGACGAAGGGTTGGATGCGGCGGCGAGAATTCTGGTGATTGGAACAAGCAGCACGAGGTGGTTTTCAATGATCAGCCGGGTTCCTGTTGTGGTTTGATTTGCTCGATTACGTTAGGCTGAGTTGAATGGAGACCTGGGTACTCGGGAGGTTCGGGTAGGTCATCAGTGACTTGAAGGCGATGGTGATGATCGGAGCAGCATTGATCTTCTGTGCACGTGCAACATGTATGTCTGGGTTTGTGGTTTTGTAATGGTGCTAGGACCAGGCATGAGAGAGAACTCGAGGGGAACGAATGATTGACTCGAGGAAAGCTTCGGGTTGCTTTCGAGAGTGTACGCCAGGGTTTAAACTAGTTATAAATAGTTTTTAAAGTTAAAACAAATCATAGTTTAAAAAGGGAAAGAAGAAGAAGGGTTTGACTCGGGTTTTTGGGATTTGGCTTGGGAAATTTATGGCTTGGGCTCGGGTGCCTTTTGTTTTAACCAAGTTTTATAAAAAAACCAAAAGAAATAAACATGCTCCAAAGAAAATATCGACCAAGTTTTCAAAGTAAGGTATTCATCAATTTTTCAAGCAGATTTCAAAGATTAAAAGTAAAGTTAAATGGTTTTAAGATTAATTATTTTGGTTTTAAATAATTATATATTAGGTGATTAATTAATGTGATACCTAAGTGTTTTCAAATGGAATTTAATAATGTAATTAAGGAGTTAATTATAGAAGGTAAAATGTTTTTTTATCATTATTTAACTTAAAGGTCTTAAGTTAATGATAATTAGTTTTAAGGTTTATTAAATAAAGATTTTTTTTATAATTTAATTAATTAATTAATTAAGATAATGGTTTATCTTAGATTAATTAAGAACTTAAGTAATTAAGGGTTAAATAATTAACTTAAGTAATTATAGGATAATTAATTAATGCAATTAAAGGATCATTAATTAATGTGATTATTTAAAGGATCATTAATTAATGTAATTAATTAAAGGATAATTAAATAATTAAAGGTTAATTATCTAATAATTAATTGTTGATTGATTAATTATTTAAAGGATAATTACTTAATGTAAGTAGTTAAAAGATAATTAATTAAAGGTTAATCAATTAATAATTAAAGGGTTAATTTGTTAATGTAATTAATTAAGGGTTAATTAATTAATGTAATTAATTAAGGTATAATTAATTAATGTGAGTAGTTAAGGATAATTAATTAGGATGGATAATTAAGGATGATTAATTAATTTTCATTAATTAATTAAAATAATAACAAATGGTTGGTAATTAATTAATGTTAATTAAGCAAGGTTATGTAATTTATTCATAAATAATTAATTTATTTGGTTTAAATTAATTATAAATTATGTAATTAATTAATCTTGCTTATGGATGATTAATTATATTAAATGTTTGGATTGATTAATATCTCTAGTATGTTAATCTGTATTATTCTGTGATATGAATTACTTTGGATTGACTATGAATTGCTTTGTATTGTGTTGCGATAAATGTAAGTTATTTATCTATGATGACTTTTTTGTATGAATGTGAATTTATGAATTGAATTAAAATTGTTTACTTAAACAACTTGACCTTTAAGATGGCGTTTGAATTTCGATGAGACCGGGAATCGAATTCCACATTGTTATCCGAAAACCACATCGAGTCTTAAAGGTGGATCTTTTGTTTATAAAAAAATTAAAAATGGAAATTTGTATCCACATGTTTTTAAAATAAGCGCTCGTTATTTGGAAAGGCCGGAAGAGGACATTAAGTCATAAAACCCATTCTGAATAATGGTGCGGCGAAATGGAATTGCGTTTGAAGACGGTGGTTGAAGACTGGGTATTTTCGAAAATGAAAGGATTGCCTGTTGATTGTCTCTGCACCGAGTTGCTCCGGTATAGAGATTACCCTATGTGATGTGGAGTCCGGACGTGATTAGGGGATATCCGGATATGCAAGGACTTTTTCCTTAATTGGATGAAGTGCATTCATCTCCATTCAGACCCAAGATGGACTTGTGTGGATGTATGTCTGACATTACACTATGAGATATAAAGTTGGTTTCTATCAAATACATTTCTGTTTATTGGCGGAAATTTATTCTCTTAACTTAACACCCTTCTCTGAGACGTACGACCTCAGAGGGTATGTAGTTGATGGTTATTAGTGATATATTTCCAATTTGGTAATGTAGCTTGCTAAGTGCTGAGCATTGGATGATCGAAGCATGGCTTTTATGTAAAGCGTAGCTTTATGGGACGAGACTTCATCGAACCTCATACCCCGGGAAATGGTCGAAACAATAAAGGATGCAGCAAAGTTATAGGGTTCGCGACCCTTAAGTTATGTGCATTTACTTTTGGATAAAAAGTGGTATTCTGGTATGGAGCCCAAATATTTTACTTATGCGGTTGGTTGTTGTTGAGGTGCCTCGGTAAAGGCCGGTTACGACCGAGGGATGACATACTTGTGACAGTTAGTTGCCTAGTTACAGAGGTAACCTGACCTTGTGTTGGCAGAGATTCGGTTAGGTTCTCGAGACATCCCTCCAGAGGCATACCCATTCGGATAAAGGAAGTTCCTTAGCCTTGACCATTTGTTGGAAATCCAAACAAAACAATACGAGCTTTTTACGGTTTTAGTTGTAGAACCTGCCATTTAACATGGTAGCTATAGTTGGCATACTAATGGTACGTATGCTGGCTAAGATTGATATTATACTTTCAAAAAAATTTCCACACTATGCACTAATAATAATATCAAAAGGATTTTCACGTATCAAGCATGTTTGACTATTAAAAGAAGAGATCTCTCCAATGTGTGTGGTTGCATTGAGTGTGTGCCGGGAGACCTTATGGTAGTTTCATTTTTCAAAAGCATGAACGGATTTCTTTTTGTACAAATAACTGTTTTATGTTTCTCACACCAGTCTCATGACTGACTCGTAGTTTATTGTTCCTTTTCTAAACTCCGGGTGCCCATAATTTTCCATACGAGCAGCCAAGAGTCAGGTTATTAGTGGGTTCTGAAGCTAAATTGGAGTAGATGTAGATTTGGAAGTCTTTAAAGCTTTTGGGTTTTTGAGCATTTTGGTTTGATCTTTGGAGCTTTGGAAATGAAGATGCAATATTGTTGGATTCTCTCTCTCTCTCTTTGAAGACCATGTAGATGTTATTCTTTTCTGCTGTCATGTTATTTTTCCGCTGTTGTGTATGTATTGTCTTTGATGATGTTGAGCTCTTGCTGTAGCTTGTTGTATTCATGTTGTGTATCAATAAAAATCATTTTGTTCCGCCATGTTGTTTTCATCTAATGTGTTATAGTTCCAACGATCTAGACTCCAACATTTGAATCTTCAGTATTTGAGTACAGGTGATGTATTGGATGCCGATTTTCGAAGGTTGGAACCCGGATCGTCACAGAAAGCATCATACTTGAATATTTCCAACCGATAAATACAAAGTACATTACCCAATAACTCTATCGGAAACACATTAATAATTTAATGATTTTCTGACAACAACATTAGACTAATGCCTTTTTTTGGATTATTACATGTGGGTTCTATTTCGAAATCACTAGGTCAACTATGCTTAGTTATTAAGCATGGCCTGTATAATATTTTTGATAGAGCTGACTGTTAGAAATGGTTGAGTCGCGTACTTCGTCACTTTCTTTAAAATGATTCACGTCCTAGCCCCAAAGTGCAAGGTTAGCTATCAATCGCTTCCTCCTTCGATTGATTTGTTGTTTGCATGATACCAAATCATTTTGAATTTAGCACTTTCTAATTTAATCTATTAAAAGAATTCTACAAAGAGAGAAATGGAAGAAGGAGACGAAGAAAGAAAATCGTCCGTTGTAAAAATTAATGGTAACAAAATTCATAATGAATGAAAATAATTTCAGATCCATTAATAATCCCACATTTCAGTAACACATATAGTAGCTCATAAGTATATTACCGTTTATACAACCTCATTCATTACAAATTTTATTACCATTAATTTTTGCAATGGCTTAATAATAATAGCTCATAAATATATTACCGTTGTACAACGTCATTCATTATGAATTTTATTACTATTAGATATAAAGAAAAACTAATTCACTTAAAATTCCAACAATCCACCACTTAAATTATTAAAAAATTATTTCCAAGCTATTTCTGAAGATATAGGATTGTGCGTAAACAAATATATCTTTCGATTTGAACCTTTGCATAGTGAGTACAATTCAGACTATACTAGAGTGTCATGTAGTCTTGAACTCTATCTCTAACATTAAACCACACCCAACCTTTCTATAGTGCTTTCAACTAGCACATGCATTAATGGCTATAAATGCCAATCCCAACTTAGTGAATGCTTTAGAAAATTTTCCCCTAATGTTTTCATAGGAAACGACCTCATTTCCACATTCAAAAAGGTGAGTCTAGCAGGACTGCTCCTATAGCTAGATACCCCACTCCACAAAGAGTATCGATCTCATTAGGAGTTTTCATTATCTCATCCTCTAATTGCTACATGAATATATGCTTCCGAACATTTTATAATATAACATGTTCACCTCTTATCACTTCTCAACTTATTGTTTACCTATTGAACCTAGTTCTTGGGATGTCTGGTCATATGGTTGGGTTACCATTGTGAGTGTCTAAGGGCAATAGTCTCATCCATTTCGATACTTTATGGACTTTCTCCCTAACCAATCCATTCATCAAAGGTCTGCCGAATTTTCATCAGTGCGAATATGATCCCCTCTCATAACACTTGAAGAGAGTAACTTTTTTACAATGTTGCTCTTATGACGTATTAGTTATCTCTTACTGTTCTAATAACGGTTCTAAACTTTTGCAATAGCCGCGGTACTATAATAATGGATCAACACAGCTGGTATCATTTTTTCCTATAAATGAATCTCAACTAGCAGATTTTTTTAAAAGTAATCTGCTTCTTTACTAGCTGTTGCTAGTATTATCATCTCAAACTCCATAGTGTACTGAGCTAAAATGGTTCATTTCTTGGATTTTCAAGAAACAGCCTCACCGGCTATGCTAAAAATATAGCTGTTGGTTGCTTTAGAATCATCAGATAAAGTATTCCAGTCTGCATCAGTATATCCTTCAAGTACAGCTAGGAAATTTCCATAATGCAAAGTTCTTGGTTCATTTTAGGTATCTCATGAACCTTTCAATAGTATGCCGATGCTTAATACTCGGTCTACTAGTAAACCTGTATAATAATCTCACGATATATGTTATGTCGGGTCTAGTGCAGTCAGTGGCATACCGAAGGCTGCCAATGATGCTCGCATAGTTAGACCGTTTTATACCTTCACCAGTGTTCTTGAATAGTTTTACACTTGGATCATATGGTGTACAAGCTGGTTTACAATTAAAGTGATTTTGTTTCTTTAATATCTTCCTAATGTAAAGAGACTAATCCAGAGAAATTCCTTTATTAGACCTAGTGATCTTAATACCAACGATTACACTCACCTCACCTAAGTCTTTCATATCGAAGTTCGCACTTAAAAGAGATTTAACCATATTAATAACATGAAAGTTTGAATTAAAAATAAGTAGATCATCTATATATAAACATATAATAGTGCAAATGTCATTCTCATGTTTATGTAAATACATTTGTCACTCTCATTGACTTTGAAACCATGTGAAATAATCAAGTTGTCAAATTTTCATGTCATTGTTTAGGTGCTTGTTTTAGACCATATAAGAATCATCTAACTTGCAAACCTTACGTTATTGTCTGTGTATTACAAAACCTTCAGGTTGGTGCATATAAATTTCCTATTCTGATTCACCTTTTAAAATACAGTTTTCATTTCGTGTATTATCAAATCATGAATATAAGCAAGTAAAATTAATACTTGAATAGATGTAATTCTAGTAACAGGTGAAAACGTATCAAAAAAACTCTACATTTTCTCTTTGCTTAAAACCTTCAGCTACTAGACGGACTTTATATTTATCAACTGTTCCAATTAGGTTTTAATTTCTTTTTAAGTACCCATTTACAGGCTATGGTCTTACAACTAGGTGTTAATCAACTAACTACCAAGTCTTATTAGATTTAAGAGAATCCATCTCATCATTTATAGCCTCTTATAAAAATTAGCATCTAATGAAGATAAGGCTTCTTTAAGGTTTAAGGGGTCTTCCTTTAAAGTGTAAGCACAAAATTCTGAACCATAACCTTTTGTAATTCTAGCTCTTTTACTTCTCCTATGTTCGTTTTCAAAAGAGTCATTTTGTTCATTTCTTACATGAATAATATTACTAGATATGCCTCCACTATTACATAATTTAAAAGGAAATTTCAGTTGATAAAAATCAGTGTCATTAGATTCTATTACAGTATGTGCATTTGGATCATAAAATCTATATGCTTTGCTATAATAATATAGCCAATAAAAACACATTGTATGCTCTACTTGCTAATTTAATTCTTTTAGGACTAGGTATGCGGATGTATGTTAAACAACCTCAAGTTCTAAAGTATGACACGTTTGGTTTATGATTTTTCAAAATCTCATATGGAGAAATTTTGCTCTTAGATTTAGGAATTTTGTTCAACACATAACATACAATTAAAAGATTTCCCCTCACCAATGTGATGTTGCACCTGAATTAAGTAACATATCTACAACTAATTCGATTAAAGGCCTGTTTTTCTTTCAGCTTTATCATTCATTTTAGGTAGTTAAGGTGCGGTTCGTTCATGTATTGCACCATGTAAATTATAAATTCAAAAAATATACTGGATTCATATTCAGTGCCTCTACCACTACATAATCTTTTATCTTTCTTATAAACTGATTTTCAGTTTGAGTTATAAAAGATTTAAACATTTCAAATGCATCACTTTTTTTCGTAGGTACATATAACTAAAATTAGAGCAGACATTAACTAATGTGATAAAATAGCGATGTCCATTTTTAGTCAAAGTTCCATTTAATTCACATATATCAGAATGAATGAACTCTAAAATTTCAGATTCTCTAATTATATATTTATGTGGAGTTTTTATAAATTTGACTTGAATGCAGAAGTCACATTTTTCAAAATCTTTTAAAGACATATTAGGAACTAATCCTAAGCTACTCATGTTCATTATTATACGTTTGTTAACGTGATAGTTTAGCATGTCATATATTAAACGAACATAACATAAGGAGATATTTTATTACCTTAAACATTCAACTTAAACATGCCCTCGGTAGCATAACCCCTTCCCATGAACATACCATTCATAGTGATGGTGTGCAAATCAACCCTATAAAAGGAGTTACGGTTTCTGCTTATTTTTAACCAATCATGGTTGAAACCCTATTTTGAAGCGCCTCCTTCCTACTGCCTTCTTAACATTTTTTTTTGCCTTCAATTTTTCGGCCTCTGCCCTATTTCTCTTTCTTTACCTTAGATCACGGTCCTGGTTCTCTCCATAGCCTCCAACCGTCGGTCCCCACCTCCCCGGGATCCACCGCCTAGCCTTTTAGATCCACCTCTGGGATTACACCTATTGTGAATTCCGATGCCACGACTGATATTGAGGAAGGATTTTCCCCTGTTTGATCAAAGATTTGGAAACGAAAAACCAAAATCTTGCAGTAGTCTAATAGATCTAACCCTGCTTCCAATAATTCACAGAATAAGAATTTGCGAATCCCTCCTCTCCATAACACTCAACAGAATTATGCCTACAATCATAATAACCCTAATCGCCCTACTCAACCTAAGAATAGATCTGCCATCAAAAAATGGAATATCTCCACTTCTTTTAGCAGGGCGTGGACTGAATTGTAAAGGGTAATAATATTCCAGTCTCTGTTTCGCTAATATTTTATCAACCTCGTGAATTTAACTCAATGCAATGCACAAAATTGCCAGTTGAGGTAGTCCTAGATGCTAGAAAACAGTGGGATAACGCGATTGTGATTTATGTCTTTGGTCTTGAACTATACTATCCATATTTCAGAGATTATATTTTTAGAGTCTGGAAGCCTGAAGGAGAATCTATATTTACTCCAAGGAAAATGGCTTCTATATTATCAAATTTAACTCTAAACAAGACTGTGATAGAATTTTAGAAGGTGGACCATATTATTACAAAAAAAGTTGATGATAATGAAAAGATACTCTCTTGGCATGCAACTGTCAAAGAACTCCTCAACTCTATCCCAATTTGGGTCCGATTATCTAATCTGCCACGATTATTGGATGGAAGAAGGGATTATTCGAATAGATATGGTCCATGGATCCCCAATCAAGTTAGACAAATTTACCGAAGGTATAATTAAAATAGCATATGCTAGAGTCTTAATTGAGATCGATATAAGTTTCCGAATGAAATTCCTATCTTAACCGAGAAAGATGAAATATTATGGCAAGAGGTGTCATACGAATGGAAATCGATTATTTGTTCTAACCGCTCTAGTTTTGGACATATTGAAACCCAATGTCAATTTAGTAAAATCTGGAGACGTAAAGCCGCCCCACAGGAACAGCCGAATGATTGCAATGCAATGCATATTGACGACGAAAATCTAAATAAAGAAAATTTGACATCATTATCTAATAACACAGATATTCCGACAGATAAGGCAAATTCAGAGCAGGGGAATGCAGAGTTTTTACAGAAGGTTGTGCCAATCACCAGCATGTTGACTAAAGACCGGAGACAGATTGATACTTGGCCCGGATATGGTGAGAGAAGCTATAGAAAATGTAATTCCCCATAATTTAATTACTTTGGGCTTGAACAATTAATATGTTTTTAAAAGATTAAATAGTAGACTTTATAATTAAAATAAGTTTGGGATAAAACGTCTCGAATGGACTTTTAACACTGATGTAAAATGTTAGTTTAAAGACGGTTCAAGCTTTAAGGTGGTTAGGGGTACCGATTTATTTAAGAATAAGAAGACTGTTATTTTCTTTGCCTAATATCCAAATGAGAATGATTGCTTCTTAGGAATTAAGAAAAGAATTTGCCTAATAAAACAAGAAAGTATTTATTAACCTTGTCTAATAAAATAGAATAGTATAATTACTTGCCTAGTAAAACAGAATAGTATAATTACTTGCCTAATAAAACAAGAAAAATTTATTAACCTTTCCTTATAAAAAAATAGTATAATTATATGCCTAATAACTATAATATAAAACAAAATAGCATAATGATTCTTATATTCTATACGGATGGTTGCCATCAGACCAAAATATGGTCCAATCAGGTAATACCATATGGATAGTTGCAACTAGACCCAAATATGGTCGAATCAGGTTATGCCTTGCGGATGGTTACCATTGGAACAAAATATGGTCGAGTCAGGTTATTTCATGCGGATGGTTGCTATTAGACTAAAATCTAGTCAAATCGGGTTAGGCTATAGAAGGTTAGGTAATTATTAAAGTATCCTTCGCTTCACCTATAAATACGTAAGTCCATATATCATTTTAATCAATTCACAAACTAAGGAAAGAAACCAAATTTCATTATCAGAGGCTAGGTATTCCAAGTCTCCAACAAAGTACATAGGAGGCGAGTGTAATCTTAATCTTTTTCTTTTGATTAGTTTACATTTCGGTAAATGATTTCAAGTGAATATATCCTCTTCTTTTACATAAGAATAGCGAATACAATTTCCATATTCAATTACTGTGAGATAACTTACTATCCAATAGCTTTAAAAAGTGAATGTTTTGATGTTATAATTATTATTCCAATGTTGTATGATCATATAATGGTTAATTCAAAAGAAATCCCTTTAACTTTCAAGTCGTATTTTGCTTTAAAAGTGATGGATTCAAGTTATAATTTGAATGGAAATTTTAAATCTTGGCTTAAAGTATTTTAAAGGAGCTTTGAAACTTATATAAATGACTTAAAGAGGTAGTTTGATATAATAAAACAACTGGCACTTTTATGAAAAGAGAAATCTTGACCTTTTCAAATCGAACTTAGTTTGAACAAAGATTTTTAAGTGAGATTTTCTATGATTTTAAAGTGCATTATAAGGGTTTTACATGGGATTTTAAAGTGGAAAAGGAAGTTGGTTTGTAACACCTTGTTTTAAATAGACAGCATATAGGATTTATGAAATTGTACACTTAACATTAAACTTTGAGGTAGGGAAACTTCTACCTATCCTGAAAGGCAAAAATGTTGTCAAGTCAAGGTTTGAGAGGCAATAATACCTTAACTTGAATGGTCTCATTGTTATTCGAAGGATAGTTTAAGTTTGGAATCAAAGATTAATGTTTGGTGTATAAATTATTATTTCCATTTACCAATTGGGTTATTATGGAAAGCAAGTAGCCCTATATTTGGCACTAAAAGCTAATGAGTAGATGGATCCTCTATCTATAAGATCTAGAATCGAAGTGTCTAAGCAAGGCTAGGAGCAACTAGTGCCCTGACTTACCTGGCTTTGTTACTGGATGAGGGATAAAGTAAGCAGAGAATACTGAAAACATGACAAGTGTAGGAGATTTGATTTTCATAAATGATCTTTATAATTATGATGGTATGGAAAACATTCTCCTTTCTTATAGACAATTATTTTTGACCCATTTAAGTACTATTTTGAAATATAAAATCTTGCTAAATATTTTGTGAATATACTTATACCGATGAGATAAGTAGATGGATATTTTCCAAGCATTGAAAGAATATAAGATTTGATTTCCATATACAACCGTTTTTGTCATCCCCGATAGTTGATATCTTGGCTATCAATTTCGATGCCCTTCTTTTTTTCATCAATCTAAGACGATTTATTGCTCGTTGGAGCATTGATGTCCTTTATCGGAAATAACTAAATAAAGACCTAGTAGAGGCCAAGCTATATGGGGTTGCTCCCATTATGGCATTGCCACATCTACTCTAAATTAATTTCAATCGTATGCCCATGGAGATATGAAATGCTTGTATACTCGATAAGGTTAACGAGGTCCGGCTTGGAGGTTTTCGAGAGCCATCGTAGTTTTCAAGTATATTTTAAAGAGGTGTACGTTCGATAAGGAGGCGCACCCTCCTAGTCATCGTTGGAAAAACTACTTTTTCTTTTTTGATTCAAACCTTTGGATTGATTCTTACTTAATTGCATTGGGAAGCATCTTGCACTCTTCGCGATGTTTAATTATTTATGTCCATTCTTTTATGCTTGGACCTTGTTCTTGTGAGGTTAAACCCATTTCGTATTTTGGGGCATAGTCTCACAAGTTGTTTTCTATGTTCCATATTTTTTTAGTTCACTCTTACCAAACTTATTGTCTGATCCAAGTTGTTTGCTTCCCTAAGCTCTTGAGTACTCATTTAAATTTAAGTAATTCAGGAGTGACAGGTTTCTTTAGGCTCTTTTGAAAATGGTGATGAGGAGGAGGCTCCTTACCTATCAAGCTATCTAGCTATCTATTTTCGCTGTTTTGAGATGTTGGCTCTACGTATGTATATTTTGTATCAGTAAGTGTAAAGATAGGCTGTTATAACTTCCTAGGCTAATTGTTGTAACTCTAATAACTCCATGTTGGGGAGTAACCTTATGTACAATCTTATTGTTATATTATATTATATTATATTATATTATATTAAACTGTTCCGTTATGAGATTTTTGTCAAATTCTATTATTTTACCTCATGACAACTCGTCTTTTGGATGCTTAGGCGACGATATATGAATATCTATAGAAGTATTAAGTGTCATACTCAGAGGTCAGAAAGGTGGGTCATCACAGTTGATATCAGAGCTTTGGTTGAGCGAACACCTTGGCCTAATTGGGGCACAACTCATTAGATAGCGTAAATGATGCCCTAGAATAAGTTAATCTTGAGAGAGTGTGTTTGTAATTTTTATAATAATAATATTTATCCTATAAAGTCTCATTTTATATCCATTGATTTTGTTCCTTAAACAATTTTAATCCTATTTTTGTATTCTAAAGATAGATGTTATTTGTTCAGGTAATATAAAATGAATACATGAAGAGGAGGAAGGAGAGGATTTGGTATTAGAATGGCTACCAATGGTAGGGTATCTAGAAAAGCTACTATTTCAGTTGTAGATCTGGTAGAGGAAATGGTAGTGCAAGTTCAGACCTCTATGAACTAAGCATATTTGTGTAAGAATTTTACCACTTTGGACCGAAAAACGTTTCATGAAGATATTCTTGGAGTGCAGATGTGACTTCAATCTTGTGAAAGAATATTTAGAGATCTTTGGTTAGAGGATGCAGAGAACTGCTATTGGCATCGGGACAACTTCAAAATTCGGCGATGGGTTGGTGGGATTCAGTAATAGCTAATACTCCAGAAGAGGAGTTTTCTTGGGCCTAATTCAAGGAAATTTTTGATGCATGGTTTATTCCAGAAGTAAGAAGTACTCAGTTGTGTAGAAGTTTCATTGACTTAAAGCAAGGTGATATAACGGTATCGTAGTATGAGAATAAGCTTAATGCTTTGTCCTATTTCAGACTTGGATTGATAGACACACGCTCAAGAAAAATGATATGTTTGTGAATAGGATGCGACCAAAATTCCATCATGAAATGGCCAATCATCTTATGGGTACATTCACCAACATTATCGGTATGGCTTCAAGGTTTGAGGCTCTAGATATGAAGGAAGGAGTCCATAAGGGTTTAGTACCAGTAGTAAGTGCCAAGCCTTTGTCAGTTATACCATTCGAAGACAAGCTAAACTTCAAGCGGGAGTTTACAGTAAAGAAGCAGTAGGCAGGGAAGAAATCCGAAGATGGGGCTCCAGCATAGAAGAAGCAGACCAACTTAGTCGACATTGTTTGTTCCAAGTGCAATAAGATGGGCCACTTTATAAATCATCTCCCAATTGCCATATGTTTTAATTGTGGCCGATAAGGACATATGAAGAATGAGTGCTCTTTTCCTAAGTAGGGGTCTCAAGGATAGACTTTTACCATTAAAGATATACCATCCACTACTTTAGGTCAAAAAGGGAAGCAAGTGTTACGAGGAACATTATCCATGAAAGATATTCATGCAAGGGTTTTATTTGATGCAGGCTTCCCATAGTTTCATTTCTTCTAATCTAATGAAAAAATTACACCATGAATATGTTATCGTAGGTAATCCTCTATGTGTGCCAGACCAAATTGGAGGTCCGACTAATTTTGGCATTATATGTCTAAATGCGTCTATTTCTTATCGAAATCGTCTCTTTCCTTTTGACTTGTTTGTTCTTGGGTTCGTGGTTTTGGAGTGTTGCTAGGAATGAATTAGTTATCTAAGTTTAAAGCTATCTTGGATTGTGGTAGAAGGCTCATCGGAGTTAATGATGTTGGAGATGTTAGTGTTGATATTAGTTATGAAAAGCCTAACAAGTTAATGAACAATTTTTGTTATTTACTCGAAGTGGCTAAAGCGGAGCTTGAAGTTGTACCAATTGTTCGAGGTTTCACTGATATTTTTGATAAGGTACAAGGTTTACCTCCTTAAAGTGAAGTGGAGTTCCATATTGGTTCGGTTCCGAGAACCAGACCTATTGTACAAACTCTATGAAGGATAACTTCGAAAGAGAAGAGGGAGTTAGAAGGGCAGACTTATGACTTGTTGTAGAGGGATTGATCCGACCAAGAACCTTGAGTTGGGTATCATTAGCCATCTTTGTTACAAAGGCGGATGGTTCTCTAAGGTTATGCATATACTATCGGGTGAACAAAAGGACTACTAAGAATAAATATCCTTTGCCAAGGATCAACGATATGTTTGACTGTGCTCGGATATTTTTCCAATTAGATCTTGGCATAAGTTTCCACTAATTAAGGGTAGCAGAGGAGAGTGCTCCACTAATAGCTTTTCAAACTCCCGAACATTTTTGCAAGTTGTTAGTTTGTGTCATTTGGGCTGACTAATGCACCCATTTATTTTGTGGACTTAATAAATAGAGTATTTCAAGATATTCTTAATAAGTCCATTCTTGTCTTTATTGATGACATTCTTATTTATTCAACGATAGAGGAGGACCACAAATATCATATTTATGTCGTATTTGATACATTAAGAAGACATGTGTTGAAAGCTAAGTTTTCTAAGTGCCATTTTTGAAAATCCAACATTTGGTTTCTAGGACATGTTCTTTCAGGGAAAGGCATATCGGTGGACCCTGCCAAAGTTGTTGCGGTTCAAGACTGGAAGAATCCCAAAAGTGCGATGGAAGTTAGAAGTTTCATAGGATTAACTAGTTTTTACTGTAGGTTTATCAAGGACTTCTCGAATATTGCTTCTCATCTGCGAAGCTGACAAAGAAAGATGTTAAGTTCGTTTGGACTTCTAAGTGTGATCAAGCATTCAATGAATTGAAAGAGAAGTTGACTAGCGCTCCGTTTTAACTACTCCAGATGGGAGTGAAGGTTTAACTGTGTATATGGATGCTTGTGGAACTGGATTAGAAACAGTTCTGATGTAGCATGGGAATGTTATTGCCTATGCGAGTCAACGGCTGAAGCAACTGAGAAAAATTATGCTGCGCACGATTTGGAACTTTTGGCTGTTTTCTTCACACCTAAAATGTGAAGCATTATCTTTTGGGCAAAAGATTCGAGTTATATATGGACCATAAATCATTAAAATATATTTTTACCAAGAAAGATTTGAATTTGAGGCAGCAAAGATGGCTGAAGTTTCTCGCTTCTTATGATCTAGTGGCTCTTTATACTCCTGGGAAAGCAAATGCCATTGCTGATGCACTAAGTATGAATGTAGCAATGGTTGCAAACCCAGAAGTTAAGCCAGTATTTTTAGAGAGGATCACATCTATTCAAGCAGCAAATCCTATTTTGGCTCGACTTAAGAAGGATGTTGAAGAATGTGTTGTTTTTTGCTTTGAGATTGATCCTCGGGGTATATTGAAAATGTACAGGAGTATTTGTGTTCCAGACTTTGATGAACTTAAGCAGAAGTGTTAGCAAAATGCCATCATTCAAAGTTATCTTTGCATCTAGGAGTGACTAAGATGTTCAAAGATGTGAAGAGGGTATTCTAGCGGAAGGGGATGAAGCAAGATATTTTAGTCTTTCTGACTAGTTGTGCAAACCGCAAGCATATTAACAATGAACCCTAGAAGACAGCTAGACTGCTTCAGCTACTTAAGATCCCAAAGTGTAAGTGGGAGAAGATCTCTATGGACTTTATTAGAGGGCTTTCTAGGTTGAGAAGAGATAACGACGACATTTGGGTTATAGTCGATCGACTGACCAAGTGTGCACATTTCATTCTTGTTAAGCCTACTAGGACTGCTACAAGTCTAGAAAGTTTGTATGTGAAGGAGATTGTGAGACTCCATGGGATTTCTTGTAGTATTGTAAGTGATTGAGACCCGATATTCATTAGCAGGTTCTGAGAGGGACTGCAAACTTGCAACGACCCTGAAATTCAGAACTAGTTTAAAAATTTAAAAATCGCTTATTTAGTGTAGAATTTCGAATTTTCACAAACAAATTCCAATGCTTTTCAAACTTCATATTTGGAATGCGTCTAGATAGACATAGGCGTGTGCCAAATTTCGTCAGAAAATATTGAAGTAAATTTCGCTCGTCGCATTTACATATTAGTTTAAGTTGTATGTGTAAATTTTCTATTGTCCAAACTCAAATATTTTTCACAATGTTGCATAAGAAAAATATTCTGAACATGACGGCGCATTTCGTTTCGTCAAATTTCGCTTTTAATTGCTAGTTAAAATGTTCGCTCATGCAAATGGTTCAATAAGATTAACCACTTCGCAAACAGTGTCAAACCATCAATATCTTCATACCGTTGTGTCCGCCTCGTTGCGTTGATCAAAACGGTATATTTATTTGTGTCAAATTGGAGTTCGACGTTGCAAATTATAATTGGTTAACGGAGTACAAACTGGTCCGTTACGCAGCACAAACCGGTACCCAACTTTCCAACGTTCAAAATTCTAGAGTCTATTCAGCTGTCTTGGGAACCCAAATAGCCACCACTTTGCAAAAACATCATTGCATTTCACTGTGCACACTGAACCCCACTGTATTTATCCGCCTTCATTAATGCTTCTGCAAACATCTCACTTCATTATTGCACTATTTCTTTCTGGTACGTAATCTCTCTTCTCACTCTTCATAATTCTTTTATTTTCTTCCAAAGAATATGAAACCCAGCCTCTCCTCATTCTTCTTCCATACTTTCTTTATTTTTTATTTTTTTTATTTCCTCCAAATGGTTACAGTGAAACTCAAACTCAAAACCCCTCCGCATTGCTCCTCCAACACCCACGACCAGCCTCCTCCCCATGCCGGCTCGCCACGGCCCAGCCACGTCCCTCCCCACTGGGCCACCCACCTGCTCCGCCACGCCACCCTCTCCGCCTCCACCACCCGAACCCACCCGCAGCCTGCGTCTACACAGCCTGCACTCCGCCCATGCAGCCACATTCCTCCCCCACGGCCCACTCGGCCACCCCACTACCGGCCTCAAACGAGCCTTCCACCAAAGGCTAGCAACGCCTCCACCCTCCGCCTCTCGACTCCAACGCCCTTCCGCCCTTGGTTGCCGTGAAGCTGAGCACCCTTCCCTTTCCCCTTGCAAGCCATCTCATCAATTTCGTTTCGCCTTCATCCTCCGTGCTCCGTCGACAGCCCCGACCACCTCAAACCGTAACCAATCACCCTCCTCCTCCCTCCTTCTTCATGCAAGCTTCACCGACCCCTCTGCAAGCATCCCACCGTGCCATCATCAACCACTTCGACCTCGCCACCTTAACGTCGACAGCCGAGCCATCGCGAGCGCCGTCCGCTGACCCGCCTTCAGCCTATCCACCTCGCTTGTTCTTCTCCTCCGAGCATGATTGCATGACAAGCTAGCCGTTCATATATTATAACGTAAGTTGTATATATATTTTGATTTATAAATGTATGTGGTTTAGTTTAACATTGGCTTTTCAAAAATATACATGTAATCGGTCAAGCTAGAGGGTATAAGTGGGGATTGCCTGTATAAGTTATGCATTTACTATAATAAAGTAGAATAGTATAATAAAGTAGGTTATATTGTTTTTATAAGAATTGATTTGAAGTGATGATGAGTACGTAAGTTATATTTTAGTAGTATATTTGTTTTAGTGATATATATAAGCTGTTGTTGTATGTATATCACCTGGTTCAGATATAAACTTATGTAAGGTTTACTTAATTATTTAATATGCCAGTCTTTGATGTGGGTTACGGAAGTTTTAAAGTATTTTATTCATAGTCTATTTTATTAAAATATTATACGTGTGTAAATAATTCAGGATCATTAGTTTATTTACGTTTGTATAGGATTTCCGGTTAGTTTGCATACAGAACGAGTTTTACGTTGGTTTATACATTTTTTTTATTATATATAAAATTTATAATATTATGGTTATACGTCAAATCTACATATTAAGTTTTATAAATGTGTAAGTAGACCCCTTGCAAAGACAGGTATATATGAAGCACAACTATAGATTTAGCTGTCGACTATTTTAGGGTTTCATAAGTGTTTATACAATAGTTACAATATATTAGTAATCATGTATAAGTAAACTTGGGTTTTATTATATAATTGTAACATATTTTAGCTGCCGAAGTTATATGGTTTTAACTGGTTTATGCATGTATTGATATTTTGCATTTTGGGTCAGCTCTAAAGCCTGTGGAGTCGGTATGAGTCATAGCAGCAGTAAAATATATAAGATATTAGCTTAGATGGTTTCGTGTACTGTCAATATAATATATCGAAGGTATGTGTTAAAGGTAATGATTGTCTAAGAATGTAGTATTTTGCTTTAAAAGTATGTTATAAAATATTGATTTTTAATTTATAACATACCTGTGTATTTAGCTTTCAATTGTATATTTACATAAATATTTTGTATACAAATGTTGATTTTAAAATTTGTTTTGTATGATATAAGTTGCGAAATGAATGGTTATACTAGTTGTAATCTGGATTTATAATTTAGATTTTGATTTCATAACAGTGTATATATGTTGATATTAATATTTGTTTTTTATTTGAATAATAGAATTTTAAATACATGTACATTCAATATAAGTATATTGAAAATATGATTTATATTCATATATAAGTTATGTATAAATTCACTGATACAAATTTTATCTGCATCAATCCTTTTCTCGTGTCTATCAGTTTGACCGTCAAATTCGTGCCGATCTTGCTTTGCTTGGATTCGCAATTCAAAATTTCAGTGTCCGTATCAGTGTGCGTATCCGTGTCACCTTCTGTATTCTCTAGCCTCGAAAGGTGAGTAATCACTCACGATTAATATTCTTTTATTTATTAAATTTGATTTCAATTGGAACGACAATTGAAATATACTGTTGTTAATTATTGCACTGTTATTTATGTATCAGCTCACCTTTGACATCCGACACCGTTATCTGTTATGTATGCAATAATAATCCGGTTTGGTTGATAATTGATTGTTTGTTTGTTGTTATATTGGATGCTAAATTGTAATGTATAAAGTGATGAATATTATGCAATTGAATTTGACGTAGAATAGTTGGATTTGATATATATGATAAATTTGATATAATGACATTGGTATAATATGACCCTTTAAATGTTTGAATGAATTGACACGTAGAAATAGTGTTAACGACACCTTGAACCATTTCAATGTATGTTGTATAATTGATGTAGTACGAAATTGAATAATGAATGACAAGTGAAGAACCGTATAAATAATTGTGTAATAATCTTTAATCTACATGAAATGATAGTGTAGGTTCTAGAAATAATTATATTAATTTACACAAATAACAATGTGAATTAATACGATTATTTCGGGATTATTGAATTGATTATTGAATTGTTATTGATTGTTGTTATTGCTTGTTTATTTATTTTGACAACATCCCTGTTATCACACTACAAGTTCCCTTTGCTATGCTTTGATTTTTGAATTGAAATGGAATCGGGTTGAAATGATAAATACCCAAATGAACTTGACTTAGGATAAAAAATTAAATAAAACCCGATGGGTCAATAATTTGATTTAAAATAAAATAATGATTTTATTTGAGTAAAGAATAAGGTTTTGAAATGAAATTGGCATTTGAATTTAATGAAGGGAAAATGTTAATATTTAAAATCTGAGACGAATATTAACATAGTAGTTGTTGAAAGAGCGTTCTTTTGAAATTAATTATTGACAATAAAAATTTGGAATTATTCATTGAATTTAGTTTGAAATGATTTAATAGTTAAATTTGAATTTATAATTAAGTTGAAATTATTAACTTTTGAAATTATTACTAATTAAGTTGAAATTATTTAATAATTGAATAAGATTGAATTATTTGATAAGTGAATAAAAATTGAATTCTTTGATAAGAGATTTTACTTTTGAATAAGTGAATTTGAACTTCGTTAATAAATGAAATTGGGTTTCTTTATTTATTAAGTTTTGAAAAAAATTATTTAAGTAAGTTAAAGTGAAATTTGATTTCTTGAATATATGAATTTTAGTTTCTTTAGTAATTGAGTTTTGAAGTTGGTAACTATGTAAAGAATAAGTGAAATTGAATTTCTTAACAGGAAATAATGTGTTTTATTGGAATTAATGTAAGAATTGTAATTTAAAGAATTTGATTTGACAAATTTAATCTAATTAAATTTGAAAGTTTGATATAATGAAGTTAACTTAAGTGATTGATTTAATGACTTGGAAATTAAAAGAATTATTTTGGATGTTAAATTAACTTAACGAATATTGAATAAAATCGATAAATAAATTTAAATTGATTTGAATGTTAAATTTAATTTATTTAATAATTTCGGAACAAAACTTATGTACGAACTTGAATCAATAATTTAATTGTTTAAAATAAAATTTGAAATTGAATTGTATGATTTTGAAATGGTAATTTGGAAGTTTTGAAATGTAAATTATGGAAATTGATATAGAAAGACAAATGGAATGTTATTACGAATTCTAATTGAAATTGAAATTGATTGTTTTGAAATATATTAAAACGACCAATCGGTGTAATAAATACGTAGTTATTAAAGAGACCGGGATCGATATGGACATACTCTCTGTCGATACCGAAAACCACTTTAGTAACTATTATGCGAGGAGAGTTGATCCAGAATGAAGTGGATGGTTTGGTGAATGCGTTGACTGAAGAAAGAGAACGATATTGGATGACCCCTGACATGACTAAAACAGGAGCCGTGCCGGGCCATTGAGGTTCGCCACCTCTAGCGGACACACTTCTTCGATACCATATCTATTACTGTTGTGATTCGATTTGGGTGCACCCCTCGATTTAGGAGTGTTGTTTCGCGGTGTTGAGATAGCTACTGGCTATGCTCAACATCAGTCCGGATCACGCAACTACTAGTATCCTAGTTGGTATCGTCTCATGTACCTTGTCATACTGATTATCCTATTCGCGACCACTACGTTTTGTTTTGTGTTATACCTATGGGGTGCCCTCTGATAACCACTAGTTTACGGTGGGGTTTACGGTGCTGTATAGGCTATGGCATTATAAAAATGTGTTAAGGGGGATTATGGTAACGCCTTAACGCTATTTTAATACTTTGTACTACGGATAGGCATTCTCTACTTAGCGTACATTACTACCTAGTAGATAGTTTAACGGATCCTTAGATGATGGTTATTCCATACATCTTTTGAGTTACTTGTATTTCGATTGTTATTTCACTTGAGTTGGATTTATTGATATAAGAATGTTAATCCCGACTCGAGTGTTTTGTGTTTTCCTTTACGCTCGGGTCAGACTGAGTGGTTCAGCTTTGAGACTCACCATTGGAGTTGGAGCTTTGCTTGATGATCCAGCCATCTATTCTGCTTTCAGTATTCGATGATTCCAGTGATGTATTCTGATTTGTATCTGATGTATCGTATTACTCTTTTGTTGTAAACTCTGATGTATCTTATATATTTACATAGTAGCTTCATGAACTACTATCTCTTTTATTTCCGCTGCATATTATTACTCTGTGTCTGTGATTCTATGACTATTTATTTACTGTATATCTCAGTTTTGCCAAATTTAAATTTACAATTCGGTATTTTGAATTATTCAAGTCCGACATGTGCGGATGCGAATAGTCCAAAATAGCGGGTCGTTACAGTTGGCATCAGAGCTTTTGGTAGCTCTAGGCAAAACTTAGTTTATAGGGTAAATGTATTTACAAAATCACTCTCAGTCGAGTTTCAATCTCTTCCTTTTGACTCAATTCCTTTGAATTTTGGAACGTTCCCTCGGTTCCGAAATTCATTCGTATCCCTCACTATTCATCTTCTTTCAATTCTGGAGCATCCCATAACTCCACTTCGAATGATATCTATAATAGATCGGCGGTCTCGCCAAACTTCGAATGATTTGTAAAGGGGTGAAACTCCTTTATAATAGGCATCGATTTACCGGAGATTTATGTATCCTCGGTTTACGATGCTATCTATCCCCTACTATACCTGAGTTCTATCTCTTGAGATCGAATGTTGATTTACCTCGGGATTCAGCATCGATCTTATTCTTGAAGTTACGGTCGACCTGGTTTAGGTTGCCCGTGAATTAAATAAGCTTGTCCAACCCGATTCAGTTAATTGAATTACCTTATCTTCTATTTCAAACTTATTACCGAATCAAAATTCTCTTTGATTTGATTTCCATCAAATTTTGAATCTCTATCCTAGCCTTGAAATCCATTGTTGTATCGTCAAGCGAGGAAGTGTCTTTGAAAATTAATATTAAAAATGTTTTACATATATTGTGTTGTTGGGTTGTTGATGTTGATTTGGGTTTTCGATCGATTCGTCCGATCAACGCTATCGATAGGATTTCCAAAACACTTGAACATAACAAATTGACACAATAGTATTTTCGAATTTGGTGAATAAAACTGTTTTGTATGATAATATTATATATAAGTATAAATTTCTCTGAAATTAAATTGTTAATTTGTTGTCAAAATTAATAAATCAATGAATGTATAAAGCTTGTTTATATTTGGATTTGGAATTCAAATGGATTTAAACTAGAATTTGAGAATTTAATTTTCGGTGATTTCAAACTTGGCTTTAAAGTTTTAAAGGGTATATTGCTTAAAGTATTTTCGAATGGAAATCTTTCCAAAGAAATTTTAGTTGTTTAAATCAGTGCTCTTCCCTTTGTCGCTGGAAAATAATTTCGGTGATGACGGCCGCATCATCGACATTCATTTTCGAGTTTCGAAGTGGAGAGTCTATTCTGTAGCTTTGCTAGGTTTGTTTTGAAAAATAAATTTATTTGAATTTCTAAACATTACTTGATTTATAATATATATTGAAGATTTAAATTTGATTTGATATATTATGAATATATATATTTATTTTATCTCAAGTTGTTTGAAGCTAATCGGAAATTAATTCTTAGAATTTGTTAAAGGATGATTTTACAATTTTAAATGAAGACAAATTATTTTTATATAAATACTTAGCTTGAAATAACTTAATTGTAAAATTTTATTTTGATAATACTCAAATTGCATTATATATAACTTACCTAAAATTAAAAAAAAAGTTAATTATGTAATTGAATATTATACAGTAGAAAATGATATCAAAGGAATTTTTAATAAATTGTGTAGTTATAATAAATGTAAATATACTTAATATATATGTGATAGGGTATATTAAGTAGAATAAATTTAATAATAATTTGGAATAAAGAAGAATTAAATTTGTCAAAGAAGGTTTGATTATAATAAATGACTTCAAATTTATGATCTTTGAAGTTGTTAATTTAAGAAAATTGGATAATATACAATATAAATTGTCTTTATAAATAAAATGTAAGTGCGTATAATAAATGTTATCCACTTAAATTCTAATCATAAATGTTTATGAGATAAATAGAATAATAAGTTAAATAAATAATACGTATGATTAATAGAAGAAAAATTTCGTTTTGAAAGTTAATAAATTGAATTAAATCAACTTAAGAGAATATCTTGAATTAATTGAATTTAAATTGAATTTCATTTGAAAGGCATCTTTTGTACCTAACACTAATATATGTGAAATCAAATCAATTTTATGAAAGTCTTGAATTTAAAGTCAAATTGTTAAATATAAATTAATTTAAATTGAAATTTCTATGGTTTAAATTAATTGTTTATTTTGTAATTCAAGTCTATTTCTTCCGGTTGTTTCTATTCTCCTACCTCCTTCCTTTTCGGGGACGAAAAGTTTTGAGTGGGGGAGAATGTAACGACCCTGAAATTCAGACCCAGTTTAAAATTTTAAAAATCGCTTATTTAGTGTAGAATTTCGAATTTTCACAAACAAATTCCAATGCTATTCAAACTTCACATTTGGAATGCGTCTAGATAGACATTCTAGACTTTAGGGGTTCTTGGCAAGATCATTTACCCTTAATTGAATTCACTTGCAATAACGACTATAAGGCAAGCATTGGTATGGCCCCTTTCGAAGCCCTTTATGGCCGCCTATGTCATTCTTCTTCAGGTTAGGTTGAATCTGGAAATAAACTTATTTTTGACCTGGCATGATTATAGAAGCCAATAAGAAGGTAGTTGATATTAGAAGAAAGTTGAAGGAAGTACAAGATCAAAAAATGTATTATATAGATCAAAGACATGGATCTATAGTTCTCAATAGGGGACTTTGTATTTGTAAAAATCTCTCCTCCGATAAGTGTTGTGAGGTTTGGGAAGATAAGGAAGCTAAACACTTGATCTATTGGCCCTTTTCTTATACTGGACCGGATTCGTAGACTTGCATATAAAGTGGAGTTACCAGATGGACTATCATACGTGCACAACGTATTTCACATGTCTTATTTACGTAAGTATGTACATGACCCTTCGATAATAGTAGAACCGACACAACAAGTTGATTTAGCAGTTCAGCCTAACCAAACCATTCTTTGGCGGCTTATTCGTATCATCGCTCGAGATAACGATTGAGAATAAAGGTTGTGAATCTTTTTCAGCTTTAGTGGAGTGGAGATGTCAAAGACCGTACTTGGGAAGCCGAGGACTATATTAGGGATTCTTATCTTGAGTTTATGTAATCGTTGTTTATATTTAGTTTTTAGCGCCCAAGTCACTTTATTTGTATCTTTGTGTGGTATATATGATATCATTTAGGTTTCTTTGATATCTTGAGTTTATGTGATTAATTTCGAGGACGAGATTTCCTTTAAGGAAGGGAGGATGCAATGAACCATAATTTAGTCACTTCGAATTTGAATAGTTAATATGTTATCAAATGATTAAATAACGGATTTTATAATCAAAATAAAATTTGGATAGAATGTCTTGAATGGATTTTTAAAATTGACGTGAAATGTTAAATTAAAGACGGTTCGAGTTATATGGCGGTTGGGGGTACAGATTTATTTAAGAATAAGAAGATTATTATTTTCTTTGCCTAATAAAACAAATGAGAATGATTACTCCTTAGGAACTAAAAAAATAATTTGCCAAATAAAACAAAAAAGAATTGTAAAATTTTCCTTATAAAATTTAAAAGTATAATTGCTTGCCTAATATAATTATTAACCTTGCCTATAAAATAAAACAGTATAATTACTTGCCCAATAAAACAATAGTATAAAATAAAATAGCGTAATGGTTCTTATATTCTATATGGATGGTTGTCATTGGACCAAAATATGGTCGAAATAGGTTATTCCATACAGATAGTTTCCATTAGACCAAAATATGGTCGAATCAGGTTATCCCATGTGGATGGTTACTGTTGGACCAAAATATGGTCGAATCAGGTTATGTCAAACGGGTGGTTGTCGTTGGACCAAAATATGGTCGAATCAGCTTAGGCTATAGGAGGTTGGGTAATTACTAAAGTATCATTCTCTTCGCTACCCAAGTACATATATCATTTTAATCCATTCACAAACTAAAGAAAGAAACCAAAATTTCATTATCAAAGGCTAGGTACTCCAAGTCTCCAACAAAGCAAATAGGAAGCGAGTGTAATCTTAATCCTTTTCCTTTGATTTATTTACATTTCAATAGATGATTTTAAGTGAATATGTCCATTTATTTTGCATAAGATTAGCAAATATAACTTTCATATCTGATTACAATGAGATAATTTTCTATGCAATAGCTTTAAAAGTGAATGTTTTGATGTTGTAAATATTATTGCATATGTTGTGTAAGATCATATAGTGATTAATTCAAAGGAAATCCCTTTACTTTTCAAGTCATATTCTACTTTAAAGGTGATGGGTTTAAGTTATGATTTGAATAGAAATTTTAAATCTTGGTTTAAAGTATTTTAAAGGAGCTTTAAAATTTATATAAAAGATTTACAAGGGTTGTTTGACATAATAAAGCAAGTAGCGCTTTTATAAAAAAAGATATATTAACTTTTTCAAATCGAATTCAGTTTGAACAAAAAATTTTAAATGAGATTTTCTATAGGATTTTTTTTGCAAGTTAAGCGGTAAACTGGGCCCCTACCAGGTTTATTCAATAAAGGCGAAAATACAGGGAAGAGTACAAAGCACTAAAGAAAACAAGAAAGCGAAAACACGACAACAACCGCAACAACAAACACGACAGAGAGGATACATAAAAAAAAGAAATCAAAAGACAGATGAAACAAAAGTGCTAGCTACGGAATCCAAGGATCAAACTCATTGCCGCGAAAACTATGCTTGCTGTCATGCATTCCCTTATAAATATCATTCTTCAACACTGCCCAAACCCTATCTTTACTACAGCTCTTCTCTTCAAATACCCTCAAATTTCTTTCGTTCCATATGACCTTTAGTAGCTTCTTCAGGATGAAGAAAAAGTAAAGTTTAAGTTCATCCTTCCATCCAATCGCATGCTCAATAAGCAGCCGAAGGTTACTGTAGCTGTGCGAAGGCAACATCCCCTGCAAAGACCTCAACAGCTTGGACCATAAATGAAGAACAAAAGGACAGTGAAAGAATAAGTGTTCAACAGTCTCATAATGCTGATCACATAGCTCACAATTAGGTTGGACAGACATTCCGAAACAAACAAATTTATCTCTTGTCATCAGGGCATTATTTATAAGCTTCCAGAAGATTAAATTATCACCACCACTTGACACAGTAGACCATGTGACCTGATACCACTTACAATCAGGTATTACATCCAGACCAAGCAAGGCAGAGTACACGCTAGTAACAGAATGAACACGATCATTCCATAACACAGTGTCTTGCTCAGTATGGACAAATGTACTAGAATCATAGAGCCTCCATAATGCTCTGACATTTTGATTACTAGAGTATGGGACCACAAGCTTACCATCAGCAATATAATCAACAGTAAGAGCATTACCACCAATGCCAGATTGATGCTTCTGCTGATGTGTGAAGAAACGATCAAGCACAACACCCTTGTCAAGCCATGGATCTGACCAAAACTTGCATTCACTCCCCACAGACAGGTTTATCCTAACAAATGGTTTGTATGCTTGCCTGAGCTTTAGTATACTCCTCCAGATCCAACTACAGGAGAGAGGAACCTCCATAAGCCAGAAATTTTTGGTCCCAATGTTGTACCTGATGGTCCATTTGACCCATAATGTGTCTTGCTTGTTTAACAACGCATCAATGTGATGACTGTATGCGGCCTTGTTCCATACTTCAATACTATGCAACCCCAAACCACCTTTGCATTTCGGCTTCTCAAAAGAAGAGTAGGAATAAGGCAGTACTTTCCTCGTGTGTATTGTACCAAACCAAAAAAACCTTAACATCGCACGTCTTACCATTTTCAATAGCCTAGATGGAAGAATGTACACCCTGGCCCAATACACCATAATTGAGAAGCTCACTGATTGCACAAGAACTAACCTACCAGCTTGAGTCAGGAAATTGTTAGCCCAACAATCCATTGCCCTAGTGATTTTTTCGTACAAAGGCAAACAGTTGGCAAGTGTAACTCTTGAGGAGAATAAAGGAAGTCCAAGATAATTCATATCAGAGGACATTGACTGCATTCCAGCAATTGAGGTGAGGTTTGATTCCTAAAGGGTAGAAATCCCAGAGAATAATATGCTTGATTTGTTGAATTTAAGCTTGAGACTAGTTATTTTGTAAAATGTGTGAAGCAAACTTTTAATACACTCAATTGATTGCTGGTGAGGTTTTGTGAATATCATGATGTCATCTGCAAATAGTAGAGAAGTAATTTGCAGTTCTTTGCATTTGGGATGGTAGAGTATCTGCTTATTTTGAAAGTGATGCCTTAACAAACAGGTGAAGACCTCCATGACTAATATGAAAAGATAGGAAGAGAGAGTATCCCCCTGCCTTATTCCCTGCCTTGAAGCAAAGTTGGTAGAGCTTGCACCATTGATTATCAGTGAGAATGTGGGTGTGGAAATGCACTCATACACCCAAGCAACGAAGACTTTGGGAAAGCCCATCTGTGACATTATCCTTACTATTGACTTCCACTGTATTGAGTCATAAGCTTTCATCAGATCCAACTTTAACATGGCACGCGGCGAAATATTCACACGGTTGTAACCATTCAGAAGCTCATGTGCTAGCATAATGCTATCAACTATGTTTCTATTCAGCAGGAAAGCCACTTGATTGTTGGATATGATTCTCTGCAAAACTGCGACAAGTCTCGTTGCAATAATTTTAGAGATGCACTTATAAACCACATTGCAGCAAGAGATAGGTCTGAAGGAGGAAACGCATGTGGCTTGCTTGCACTTGGGGATGAGCACCAAATTAGTAGCATTCACTGACTTCAACATTTTGAACTTGTTAAAGAAGCTGTGCACAGCCAATGTAAACTGGCAACCCACAATCTCCTAACTCGAAGTATAAAAAACCACATTGAACCCATCAGGTCCTCCAGAGGAGCTCCTATTCATTGCAAAAAGTGCATTCTTAATTTCAGCATCAGTTACTTTGGCAACCAGACAGTTAGCTTCATCATGAGTTATTGTGGGAAGAGTTGTCGATGATAAGAGATCCAGCTCCGGATTAAAATTGGTCGTATTTCCAAAGTGAGTTGTGTAATACATGAGAAAATCTTTTTCAACAGATTCAGGGGTTACATTCAAATTACCTGCTTCATCAATGATGGTTGAGATGTTATTCGTTGAGTGCTTGACCTTAAGGGATGCATGAAAAAACTTTGTGTTCCTATCATCATCCACAGCCCATTTGATCCGAAGTTGTTGCTTCCTCATTTCACACTCATTGGCAAGCGCATGATTGAGTTCATTGAATAGGACAACTTCCCTTTGTGCCTTATCTGCATCACCAGGTTTTGCCATCATAAGTTCTTGAGCTTCCTTAAGCTGCTCCATAAGCTTGGTAGATTGAAGATTGCCGTTGCCAAACTTTGCTTTGGACCATGCCCTTAGGGTCTTCTTCATTGCTTTGAGTTTTCTGCAAAAAACATACATGGAATTTCCGTAGTACTTATAAGACCATGCTTTTTTAATTATAATATTATACTCAGGATCATTGACCCAAGCGTTATAGAATTTAAACCCCCTTTTAACTCCAAAAAGCTTCTTCCCAGTGGTCAGTATAAGAGGTGAATTCTCAAATAGAATAGGATGTGGAAGTAGAGTGGAGATGGCAGGCCAGGAAGTTAGGGCTTTGAAATTAGTGAAGGAGTGATCAATATTGGTGAAGATACGCGTACCATTCCTCGACCTATTATTCCAGGAATAAAGAGCGCCATTTCTGGAGATAGGAATAAGCGACGAATCATAAACAACAGTGTTTAGTGGAAGAATATCGTTAGGCACAAGGGAGATACCCCCTTTCTTGTCATCCAAGGAGAAACAACAGTTGAAGTCTCCAAGAACGACCCATGGATGAGATTCTTGCCTAAGCGCTGGAATAAGTTGGAGAACATTTTGTCTAGAAAGAAGGGGAATTATGTGCATAAATGAAGGTGATATAGAAGGAAGGGGATGAATTATGGTATTTGGCACGGTAATGCATTAATTGCGAAGTGGATAGAATAATCTCAAGAGTAAGTTGGTCTGGGTTATGAATTACCAAAATTCGTCTGTAGCTTGCTTCAAGAAGGTTATGAGACAGTATCCAAGACGGATTTATGTACTTAGCAGCAGCAATGGTAAGAGGGAGATTCAATTTGGTTTCAAGAATAGAAAATATAGAAAGTTGATGTTCTTTAATTAGGTGCTTAACCTGATTAAAGTGTATTATAAGGTTTTAAGTGGAATTTTAAAGTCGAAAATGAAGATGGTTTATAATACCTTGTTTTAAATAAACAATATACGAGATTTATGAAATCGTACATTTAACATTAAACTTCGTGGTAGGGAAACTCCTACCTATCCTGAATGGCAAAAATATTGTCGAGTTAAGGTTAGAGAGGTAATAGTACCCCAACTTGAACAACCTCATTGTTTTCTGAAGGATAATTTAAGTTTGGAATTAAAGATTGATGTTCATTATTTAATGTATTATTTCTATTTACGTATTGGTAATTTATGGATGGTAAGTAGTCCTATACTTAGGGAAGCCGATGAGTAAATTGATTTTCTATCTATAAGTTCTAGAACCCAAGTGTCTAGGCAAGGCTAGGAGCAACCAATGCCCTGACTTTCCTGGCTTCATTTGGGCGAGGCATAGCGTAAGTCGAGAATATCAGAAACATGACAAGTATAAGAGATTTGATTTCCATAGATAATCTTTATAATTACGATGATATGGAAAAAATTCACCTTTCTTATATACGATTATTTTGACCCATTTAAGTATGCTTTTGAAATAAGAAATCTTCCTAATTGTTTTGTGAACATACTTATTGTACTAATGAGATAAGTATATAGATAGTTTCCAAGCATTGAAAGAATATGAGATTTGATTTGCATATACGAACGTTTATGTTATCCCCAATAGTTGATATGTTAAACTATCGATTTCGATACCCTTCTTTTTTTATTTCGTCAGTCTAAGATGATTTGTTGCTCGTTTGAAGCATTGATATTCTTTATTGAAAATGACTAAATAAAGAGCAAGTGCGGGCCAAGCTATGTAGGGTTGCTCCCATTAGGGTACCATCACATCTACTCTAGATTTATTTTGGTTTATGAGCACGGAGATGTGAAATACTCGGATACCCGATAACGTTGGCGGGATGCAGGTTAGAGGTTTTTGAAAGCCATCATAGTTCTCAAATATATTTTCTGAAGGTATACTTTTGGTAAGGGGGCACACCCGGTAAGTCGTTATTGGAAAAATTCCTTTTCCTTGTTCTTAATTCAAAACTTTAGGTTGATTCTTTCTTAGCTACATCGGAGAGCGCCTTGTGCTCTTCGCAATGTTTAATTATTTATGTATATTCTTTTATGCTTGGATGTGGTTCTTATGAGTATGGGTGAGTAATATTCAATTTCAAACCGAATTAACCAACCAAACCGGTTTATTTCGGTTGGTTCAGTTCGGTTCGGTTATGAAATTGTATCAGTTTGAGTTCAGTTTGTAAAATAATTTTATTTTGGTTATCAATTTAATTGAATTAACCGAACTTTATTATATATTCAAATTCAGGGCGTTATAATACTCTTAATAATTTGTTTAGTAATAAAAACCAAACTTTATCTGTTGAAAATATGTTAATTTTTCTTATAAACTTAAAAAGTACTCGAAATAGTTTCTTTAAACATAAATTTATGTTTTCCGTTAAGTAATTTGATCATTTGAATAAAAACTCTGATAATTTATCTTACTTATCCTTTTAGTTTAGTTAAATTGGTTACCGATTGAATTATTCGAAATTAATTTGGTTTGGTTTGGTTCCCTTTTTTCGACTTTAGTTTGGTTTGATATGTTTTTACCTCAAAACCAACCGAACCGACCGAATGTCATCCCAACTTATGATAGGAAAACCTTTCTATGTTTTGTGGTGTGGTTTCACAAGTTGTTATGTGTGTTCCATATTTTTTTGAATTCACTCATACCAGACTTATTGTCTGACCCAAGTTGTTTGTTTCCCTAAACTCTCAGGTACTTATCTTTAAGTTGTCCGAAAGTGACAGGTTTCTTTGGGCTCTTTTGAAGATAGTGGACAAGCAAAAGGTTCCTTATCTATCTAGCTATCTAGTTATCTATTTCCGTTATTCAAATGTTGGCTCTATGTATGTATATTTTGCAGCAACAAGTGTAAAGGCAAGTTTTATAACCGCCTATGCTAGTAGATAGTACTTTTGTTGTAACTCTAATAACTCCATGTTGGGGAGTATCCTTATGTACTATCTTATTGTTATATTATATTTAACTATTCCATTATGAGATTTTTGTTCTATCCTTTCATTTTACCCCATGATAACTCGTCTTTCAGATTCTTGAGTAACGGCACATAAATACTATGGACGTATTAAGTGTCCTTCGCGGGGACTAGAAAGGTGGGTCGTTACATTAAAGATTGTGTTGATCCGACCAAGGATGAAGGAAGCTTAGTATAGGCAAAAAAAAGTTATGCAGATAAGAGGAATAAGGATATAGAGTTCTCGATTGGAGACCATATTTTTGTTAAATTATCACGAATGGAAGGGGTGGTATAGTTTAGAATGTTAGGGAAATTGACAACAAGAGATGTTAGTCCTTTTTCTATCATAGAAAGGATAGGGAAACTTGCTTATCAGATAGAGTTAACAAATAGTTTAGTAGGAGTCTATAACGTTTTTCATGTTTCTCAATTTAATAAGTGTGTGCAAGATCCAGAGATTACTATTACACCTATGGTATTGGAAATTTTTGTAGTAGAACCAGATTTGGCTTTTATTAAACAAATAGTTCACGTTGTAGCAATGGATGTGAATAAACTAAGAAACAAGACAGTCAAAAAGAAGGTCTAATGGAGTGATAATGAGAAAGACTGTACTTAGAAGATAGAAGACGGATTAGAAATACTTATCCTGAGTTTTTTTGATGGTATGCTCTATATCTATGTCCAATAGACTTTTCGACCAACAATATATGCTTTTATTGTTATTATGTGTTTATCGCGCATGTCTTCATGATTGTCATGCTTATTTTTTCCCTATCGAAATTCGAAGATGAAATTCTTTAAAGAGTAGAGCCTGTAACATCCCTAATTTTTGTTCAACGTTATTCAGGGAATTTGATTAGATAAATTAACTCGAATAATGTGAAACGATAAGAAGAATGGGATTTGCTAATTGATTTGGTTTAGGCCCTAAGTAATAAATTAATAAGAATGTTTTAAACATATAATAGGAAAGAATTAATGAGAGAGGCACAACAGGAATAACTACTTCATTCATTCCCTAAATCCTCATCTCTCATTCATTCTCATTTCATTTTCATAAATCAAAACTAAACCTAAATGAGGTCGGCTGTTACTGAGAAGAAAAGAAGAGGAAAATCCAAAGAATTCAAAAGGAAAAGCCTAAGAGAACTGATCTACATCAAATCTTAATCTCTCTTATTCAATCTAAGGTGAATAATGGTTAACCATCTAATTTGCTCATGCTTGATTTCAAATCTATGATTGATTTTCGAAATTTTTGTAATAATATGTCATGTTATGGTTGATAATATCATTACTTGATTGAATGATGATTTATTGCAATTTTATGGAATAATTCAAATGGGATTTAGAATAAAAAATCTACATTTTGATCTCCTATTGACTTGAAATTTGAATATGTCATATAGAATATTATTTTGGAGATGAGTTTTTAATTTCATAATTTTCCAACTTCATATGAATATTTTATGAGTTTCCTAAGGGATAAAGGTATTTATTTTGGGTTTTAATTATTAAAGATAACTAAATTAATACTTTAGTTTTGAATTTTTTATATGAAAAACAGAAAATTCGGATTTTTACCGATTTCTGAGGAATTTTCCCTAAAGGTTGTGATTTTCTATGAATTTATTATTCTAGAGAAGCTTTTAATTAATATTGACTTAATATATTAATTATAAGGGTTTGTGAAGTTATTTGAGAATGTATAATGTGATCTACTAGCGAATTCTGAAAAGAATATGAAAGAAATTTTGTTATCCTATAAAAATTTGACAGTAGGCAAGAGTTAGTGAAAGCATTATTTTTAAAAGAAAACAAATTAGTTTTCAAACTATTTATAGAAATGTCATTGGCTAAGTATTTTGGAGTCTCGACTCCTTATATTTTCCTAAGTATTGGAAAGGCACGATACCTCATATTTTCCTATGTTTTAGACGCTCGACGCCTCATATTTGCCTAAGAATTGTAAAGGCTCGACACCTCATATTTGCCTATATTTTAGACCCTCAACACCTCATATTTGCCTAAGTATTTTAGAGGCTTGACATCTCGTATTTTCCTATGTTTTAGAGACTGGACACCTCATTTGCCTAAGTATTTTAGAGGCTCGACACCACATTTTTCCTATGTTTTAGAGGCTCGATAGGCTTATGTTCACAAACTTGAAAGCTATGTTTTAGAGGCCCGATGGCCTTCTGTTCAAAAACCGAAAAGCTGTGTTTTAGAGGCTCGATAGCTTTATGTTTCATGAATCTAATAGCTATGTTTAAAGGCTCGCCATGATTTCTAAAGGCTTGACATTCTCTGTTTTGATAGCAATTTATTTAAAAGCAATGTAAAGATGAAATTGCTTTGACATAAGATTTGGCTAAGTATTTAGGGCTATGTTACCTTGTTTTAAGAAGGATTTCAAGTGTTATATCATTTTTAAAGGAAATATTTTCAAGGAAATGAAATAGCATTTTGGCCTAATTTTATATGGATTTCGCCAAAGGAAATTATTACTTAAACTTAAGTAATTTTTGCTATGGAAGTGACTATTGACTAAATATAGTTTGATAAATGATGTTATATGTTGTTGTTATCATTTGATCGTTTAAATTTACACATTTTATCATTGTCATACTCACATATGCATTACCCATCATCACATCTTAGCAATTGGAAACAGAACTACCAGTTAAGTTGTACCAGTAGTGAGTATGGCCAGAAAAACTCTTGAGTGAGTAGAATTGCATCTAGAGGATCGGATAGATCAATTGTGCTCGGATGCCTTGAATGGATCAAAACCAGAAAAGATACGACTCATGGATTTAAAACCAGATAAGATTTTTATGGGACTAGTGTAGGGTCGTGCCTTATGCTTTATCCTTTGGCCCCCACTTGGTAAACGTCCGCGGTTCCAATGCGTAGGGTTTTGTCAATAGTGAGAAGATGTCTACACATAGAAATGTACTCATAGCTCTATATGCTCATTGTATTGTTTTTGGACGTCTGGTTACGTTTTTGCTTAGGTCAGCCTGATAGGTTATTAGTTTGCCTATAGCGACCCTAGGAAAACTATGATTTGAGACAAACAGATAATTTCTTAGTGGGTAATCTTTAGGAATGCATAACCCTTCAACGGCTGGCTAGTGATATCTACCCATATTGCATGTATATGATGATATTATGTTTTGTTTTAACCATTGTAGTTGCACTTGCATGAGTTATGTTCAGATTGATATATTTTGATAAGATACCAGTGAGGGGAAAACCTGTTCTGCTCTACAATGCACTAGATATATATTTGAGTTCAAGATAGTATATTATTATTCACCCAGACTTTTTGTTTAATCCAAAGTTTTTATTTTCCTCTTCAACTCTCGAGTGCTCACTTGGGTAGGTCGAAGTAGGGTTTTCAAGTTAAATGAATAAGTTTCCAAAGACGTGCAGGAGGCAAGCTAATATTAGAAGTTTATTTTTGCGGTGTTGTTTAAAGTTTAAGCTTTGTTTGAATGAATATAATGACATAAATTATAACTATCAAGTATTTAGACTTTGATCATCCAATACATATCTTCATATGTCGCTCTTGGAATATAATTGTATTTATCATATTTTCTCTGAACGTGGAATTAATGGGATTATGTAATAACTTTAAAAGTTTACTAATGAAATATGTCCTAAAAATTTTGATACTAATGTGCTCTTGATGTCATAGACACAATTAACCGATCTCAATTTGTCATATGGAAATAACACTATAGATGACTGCATCATCTGTAGCGCTTAGTTTCGGGCCTTAAAATGGGTGATGTTACATCGGGAGAATAGTAAACTGTAACAACTCGGGATTTTGATTATGATTTCTTTGAGTTTTGATGTTTTAGACTTCACCGTCTTTAGATGATTATTACATTGATAGCCTAGTTCCAGATGAGATGTATACATATATGGTGAAATCATTTATGATGTTACTCTTTGATTGAGTTATTTGCATTATGGATTGATGATTTGATGATTTTATAGACTACTTGATGTTAAGATGGAGTTGAGATGTATTTATATATATTTATACCAATGAGATGAGGTATAAATGATTATGAAGAATATTTTATGATGAGTTTTAGTGATGGATTTGAGATGTATCTATATTTATACCGATGAGATGAGGTATGAATAAGTATAATGCTTTTTTTATGATTGGGTTTTATATTTCCTTGAATGATCCTTAGGATATTCCAATGAGATGAGGCACATTCATATGCATTTTATTCTATGTATGAAGGATATGTACCTTTGATGTATTGTTATATTGACAATCACTTCTAAAAAGATAGTTGAATCATTTGAAGTCATTATCCGTGTTCTTTTATACCGCCGATGATATGAGGCGAAAGCGATGTTTGTTGAGTCTTATCTTTAAAACTTTGCTCGCCGATGTTCCATTTGCTTAATTGTCAGTTATGTAACTTAAGTATGAATTTATCATCATTATCTCTTCTACTTGCCAAGAAGAGATGTTGGCATTTCTTATGATGTTGAAACCCTGTTTAGGGCATGGCATCCTTTAAGAAAAAGGAAACCATAGCTTTCACCTACTCATCCTTATCGATTATTCTATTTAGCTGATGATTTTAGCTAGCCAGACCCGTATGTTTTCACTCAGGTCAAACCGAGTTGTTTCATGTATCATATATTGGACTTAGCTCGAAGTTGGTGTTGGATACCAGCTCTTCTTTCGCTTGAGTAGTTTATTTCTTATGCATACTTTGATGTTTTTACATTTGATTTGATGCATATGGTGTGGTCGTGTACCACCTTTATTGTATTCATATTGTTTTGTACTGAAAGTGTATTAGTGTATATGTATATATATGATGTTGATTAATATTCTGTGATGTGATTTACATTCAGTTATTGTATTTTGTTCTGATAGATCCGGTAGCCACCTATAGTTTTGGATTAAGCATTTATTGGGTATATCGATCCACTTGAGTTGAAAAAAACTATATTGCATTTATCGATGTATTCAATAGATGTTTAAGACAAAATTATAGATGGTTGCCCTTAACCAGCCCTATTCTCCGCTTTAGTAAATAGAATTACTTGTTAATTCTCTTTGCTAAGGTGGGTCTCGGGGTGGGACGTTACAACTTGGTATCAGAGTCATGGTTAGAACAAAGTAGAATAAACACAGAACAATACGTATATCATGATACGTCAAAGTACAAAACGGGTGAGTCATTGTCCTTTATTCAACCTTGTTTTCGAATCGAGCCTTGATTCCTTTTCGAGTTTTGGGATCGTTGAGATGGAATATGTCTAGCAATATAGATATATTGTATTCCGTAGTATTCCATAATAGAGTTTGATGTCATATTATCTTATAAAAAATCTTATTTGGGATTATTCTATTCTTATTTTTGTCGATACGAGTGAGTTCGTATCGATGAACCTGATTGATTTCTTTGAGCATTCTTATTGCATTCCTTTGAGAGTTGTGAATCCTATTGAAAGGATCCACAACATTTGGCTTGTTATGAGCATTCTGAGTTCTCTATTTGTTGCTTCTTTAGTGAGTATTTATTTATTACTCACTATCTTGAGATGTATCTGATTTGGGATGGATTGACTTATTTGATGTAAAGACTGATCCTTTTGTTGTTATAGGATCCTATATTTATTTAGGTATCCTAATTTGATTGGTTTATTATTTCTATCACTTTGGAATGTTAATGATGATTTCGAATTTTCTATTTTCACTCTTGTGTATCGATATATTGACGATATATCTCAAATTCCACTCATGGTGACTTTGTTGAGTATTTTGAGTCCGTTTGGATTTGACATCCAATCGGGCAATCGAGTGTTTAGGTAACCTTATTCCTGGCTCTTAGCTCTTCGGTTATCCTTCCATGAGGATATCCACTAAGGAATAGGTTAGTTTTTGGATTGTTTGAGTTTGATTGAGTTTATCATTCAGTTTCGTTTGAGTGTTCTTTCAGATACTCAATCAATTTTATCCTTTGTAGCATTACTCCGTTTGAAGTAGTGATTCGTGGATTATGTGCTTCTTCTCATTCGAGAAGAATATCTTGCTTATCCTGTATCTTGATGATTTTTGGGAGTGGCTCATGACATCGTAAGATTGACGAACACTCTATCTCTTTCTGTTGATTTTAAGAATCGAGTATTCTAGGAATATCTCGATGCATTCCCACAATGCTCTTTGATTTGAGTTTTGAAGCTATATAAATATGAGTTTTAGAAAGAAATTTGAGCTTTGAGACATTTAAAAAAAATAGAGAATATTTTGAGAATATATTTTCATGAGTAGCATTTCTTTTATAGAAAAAATTTGAGAGTGTTGGGTTGTCCATCGAGTAGTTAAGAGTTCTAATCGATACACCTGATCAACGTTATCGATGGGAATCTCCTAAATTCTATGATGAGGTAACCAGACATGATGGTTTGTGTTTTAAAAATTGAGATTTTGAAAATAATATTTGAGATTAAATATTACAGTTATTTTTGAATGGTAATTGCAGCCATTGATTTTAGAGACGAGTAATAGAGTGGCGAGGCAGTTTTGATCGTTCGGTCAACTCTGCAGCCAACAAATATATTTATTTATTAGAGACTCAATGGCGAGGCAATGCCATTTATTTATTTTTAAATTATAAAGATGAGAATATATATGAGTTTATTTATGAGCTGTGCTTTATTGGAAGTACATTTTGAGATTTTAGAATCTATATTATATACAATGGATGTTTAAGAGAAGAGTTATAAGAGATTTGAAAATTGTTTTTAAACAATTTAAGTGGTTTAATAAAAAGAGTAAAGAGAATTTAAACCCTTAATTAATTTTGAGGAATATTATTATAGATTTACAAATTTCTTTGGAAATTAATTTTGAAGTAAGAGAAGAAATTTGGACTTTTAGTTTGAGTTTTAAATAACTTACTAAGTGATATAGTAAAAAGTTTGAAAATTTTCAAATGTTGAAAATTGAGATTTAAAATTTACAAGATGCCCAGATTTAAAAATTCTAAATATCTTGGATTAAAAGATAATTTGAGTTTATATCCTTGTTCTTGAGTATATTCTATCTTTGAGCTATTATTAACAACGTGCATTTTTCACGGTCGTTCGAGTTGGTGGCCTTGTGAGAAACCATCTTGTGATTTATCAATCTTGTCTATTGTGTCTACCCTATTGTGAGGATGTTCTTTCCGTATATTTAGGCATAAAATCTTATTGATGATCTTCTTTATTGCTTAGAGTTTGGGTTTATGTGAGTTTGATCCCAACTTTATTCGTAGAGTTTTGTGAAATCAATCATTTTCGATTAATTAATTGTTGAGCATCTTATTGAGTTTTGATTCGAAGATGAGATATCTTCTAAATTCTTTCGAGTTACTTAGAAAATTCGATGGTTTGCTAATCACTATATTAGCATTTGATGGGCCATTGGATTAACCAAGTGAGTTTTCCTTCTTTATCTCTACCATTCTATGTTGGGAGTATGAATGGTTTGAGTTTCGAGCTTGTCTTTTATCATTTTTGATTGAATTTTTGTGTTGTTTACATCCTTTTTCCACTAGAAATTGGTAGGACGCAATTTTGTTAAGAGAGGAGTCTGTAACAACCCGGGATTTTGGAGATTACTGTTAATGTTAAATTATAATGCAAATTATAATTTAATATTGTGTTTAAAAATGAGGCTGAGTAAATTTTAATGATGTTTAAGATGTTTTACTAGTGTGGTACCAACTAACGGCTAGTAAACCATTAGGTGCGAACGTATGGTATGGGACGTACGTTAACACCTATTGGGTTCTTATCCAAGAAGTTGAGACACATTCACGATGTTTACTAGTACTACAGACCATGAGTACTCGATTGGAGTCATCACGGTGTAGTTGCTACTCCGATCATCACGATGTTATTAACTCGTGTCTTTGTGACTGGGAGTCATTATGATGTTATAGACTATAGTCATTCACGATGTTCATGATGTTAAGATGTTATTTGACTCCATTCATCATGATGTTTATGGTACCAAATAGTAGTACTAGTCACGATGAAGCGCGCGTACATTGCTTTGGCATGCAATCGAGGATCTGGCCAATCCCTGATTTCTTATATGTCCGAAATTCATAAAAATAAGTAATTATATTCATAAAATAATTTTATTAGAGAAAACGGAAATTTAAAACGATTTTCTGAAAACAATTATTAAAACCAATGTTTGAAATTCCTTTATTATATGAAATAAATCCATCTTTATTTAAAAATAATAAAAAATACTATGTGATAATAATTTGAAATGTCCATCTATTTCAAAAATGGTTTAGTGAAAACCGTTCTCGAAAGGAATGAAAACTAAGAGGGATATCTCAAAATCGATAACTTGAATTCAATACGACTTCAATTCAAATTTAACCCAAAATCAATTCAAATTCCATTCAAATTTGAATTTCAAATTCCATTCAAATTTGAATTTCAAATTCTCCAAATATGGCTAGCCTAAATATCTCAAAAACATCATCAAAACCGAATAGAATGTGAGCAAAAATGAGCAAATACAATTCTAAGGTCAACGATTGTTGTTGCTGTCATTTTGCTCTAAGGACAGCAACATACAATCATAATTTCGACCAAGCAAACTTTAAATTTCCATAAAATACAATGAATAAAACTTGTACCACATAACCTAATCTTTTTGGAACATCCAAAATTATCAAATTCGGTTAAGAAACAAAGAAGTTATGGTCAAATTCGTTTCGGTATCAAACACAGAGAAAATTTTGGTTTTGCTCTCGGGTTAGCAGTAGAAAAATTAGATTTGGACATAGCTAACTTGAAAATTTCAGAAAACTCAATGAATAAAAGTTGTATTACATGAATTATTCTTTTTGGAACATTAAAAATTATTGAATTTCGATCAAAAACGTGAAAAATATAGCCCAAACAATATCAGATTCAAACTCAGGAAATTCTGTCAAAGACATAACTATACTTCTTCTTTCAAATCTGTTTTAGGTCAAACAAATAGTAAAACATCGCAATGAAACCTGAAGAAAAATTACTCCTTATTGAATATATTTTCCAAACAAAAAAAATTGACCAAAATTGGGTAAGAAACGAAAAACTTATGGCTAAAACACTTCTATGGCCTATGATTGTTGCTGCTGTCAATTTGCTCTCGAGGCAGCAACAAACAAGTATGATTTTAATCAAGAAATCTTCAAAATTTTAGAAAACTCAAAACATGAAATTTGTAGATATATGTCTATGCTTTCCAAAACATCTAAAATTATCAAATTCCGACTCAAAACGAAAGAGATCTACCCAATTTATTGACGGTAATTTCACAAATAAACATGCAACAAACAGAATTGAGATTTTTTACCTTGAAATCTCAATCAAAGCTAGAAATTGTGAGTTTTAAATTCACCTTTGATTTTAGATAGCAAACACCCAAATTTGTGAATAAATATTGGAGTTTGAAGGTGAAATCCTTTCTCAACTCTTATTTTGGTGAAGTTCTTCTTGAATTAACAGCGAAATTGAGTGGAATTGAGATTTAACTAGGAAAAGCCATTGTTTTTATTCCTCTTTATTTTCTGTGTCTTTTGTTTTGGGGAGAAAGATGAGGAAAAAAAAGGTACGTACACCTACTTCCTCTTTTCTAGATGGTTTTAGAGAGAGTTAATGGATTCAAACCTTACCCAAATAAGCCCAAGACTAATATACTTAGAGAAATTCATATGTTATATACATATTTAACCTATTTAATCAATTTATGCACTAGTTTTCTCATTTTTAACCAAATAAAATATATACAACAAATTTTTTGCAATAAAATTGTTATTATATAAAAAAATTAAATTTATTTCGACAATAAAAAGTTATTTTTATAAATAAAACCCTATCTTTGACAATATTTTACAAATTACACCATTTTAGTGTAAAAACATTATTTTTAATGCAATAACTTAAAAAAAAATTCTTTTGTGTCAAATAAATTGAAATAAATCATTGTAACACTTTTTAATCATTAAAATATTTTTTCCCAATTATTCCATCTAACACAATTTTTTAACAATATTTACCAATATTCCCATTTTTAGTGAAAAATCACCATTTTCATCCATTTCAACCAAATAAAATTTATTTTTAAGTCTAATGAAGTGTATTACAATGTTTTAACATTTTTATAATATTAATACACCATTCCAAGCCTAACTACGCTTTTAAATTTTATTTTCTTCATGTTATTCCTTTTATTTTACAATAGAAGGCTAACATTGGAATAAATTTCCAATATTACTAATTAACTAAAATTAAACCATCATAATTATTTATTTTCAATCCAAATCCCAAAATAAAGTTTTTCAAACTTTATTTCATTCATTTACATTTTTTTTTCAACCATCAAATGTTGAAATAGGCTTCAAATAAAATAGTATGACTTATTTAAATTTCAAATCCCAAACTATATTCATCAAGATATTGTTATAATCCCTCATTTATTACCCAATTAATTTTTAAACACAGTATTAAATTATAATTTGCATAATAATTTAATATTAACACTAACCTCCGAAATCCCGGGTTGTTACATCAACCAAGAAGGGGCACTGAATATCGATACATCTATTGAGACTATAGTACATAACGCTCTCAGATGTTGGGCATTGTATTACTCATGACTGCTGGGGCAACAAGGGGTTACATATTGATAGTTATTGGATAACCATGAAATGACTAACTCGATAGTTTTCTATTAGTAAATATAACTAAGTTTAGACATAAAATATCGATGTGACTAATTTCCATAGTTCTCTTGACTTAAGATCATTATTGATCTTCAATATAAAAGCTCCACTTTGATTATAGCCAAATCATGGTACATGACCATTGAACGACTATTGTTGGGTCAAATGGAAGTATTGGAAGTGAAAACACTATAGGTGAAACACTATTCAAGAAGGATTCATCTTCTCGGTTATATGAGGTTAGTATCATGGTTAACTGAAGTCAACTCAAAGTCAAAATCCATGGCTAGAGTAGTTCGATTAATAATAATTATTACTATTGAACCAAGGACTTTTTATTTGGACTATAGAACCGAATACGGATGATATTGAAATTTTGACCTTTACTAAATTCCACAAATCCAATGTGATATAGTTTGACAAATAGAATTGATGTAAATAATTGCCACCGCTAGGTAATGTTTAATAAAGTAAAATTTGATTTTACGTAATTAAATAAGTGATAAATTTGGCCATAATGTCACATTACCTACTAAATGAAGTGTGAATGTTAATACTTGAATTGTTCGATATTAATCGTTTATCGAATTTACACCTAAGAGTCACACAACCAAAACATTGAATACTCATAATTACCACTTGATTTAATTAATTTAGATTTGTTATAAATTAATTAATATTTGTGAAATATTTATTATAAATTTTTTTCATATGTATTGAATAATATTAAGTGGTATGCATATAATAGTTATATAAACAATAAGCAATATATGATATCGATATGCATTTAAATTGGATTTAAATGTAATAAATCTTGTTCAGAATTGAAGTGGATTTGAGGCCCATATGAAGCTTGCTATTTTCAACCATGATGCGAGCACGATAAGCCGACTATTTGGTTGGCTTATGGGGGTTTGAATATTTAAAAGAAGAGAACGGGTAAGAGAAAATTAAGAACCTTGATCCTACTTTTACTCTCTAGTCTCTGCATTATATAAACACCTCAACCCTCGCTTCATGTTAACTACCCTCCCTCTCCTAAAATATTCAAGAAATTTAAATATAAATTAAATAAAATATAATCGTAGGTGGCAAGGTATTTTAGAAGCTGACAACATATGGATTGGAATTCGATTCAACGATTTTACTTCTTCGTTTCAACATGCAAGCTGTGGCTTTATTCAAAGGAATGCTTCTTGTTTACTATTATATATAAATATTTATAAGATCATAATTTCCATACATTGTTTATTTAGAAATATCATGAATCAGTATATCGCTAGATTATCACATTGTATATATAATTATGTGTATATATTATAATAAAAAGATTATTCTTATGCATATTTGCTTACCATGCACTTGTCCGAAAAATAAAAATTATTAATATTATTATTTTAAATTTTAAATTATAGTATTTTAAATGACTTTAAATATTAAATCTAGTTTAAAAGTTTAACACAATAATATACATTTTAAAGCTTATAAATTTTCTTTTTGTTAGAAAGGCTTTCTACAATAAAAAAATAAAAAAATAAAAAATTCAAATATTTATTATGTATAAAAATAATATTATTTAATTTAAAATTGATTTTATAAATAAAATATATGTATATATATTTATAAATAGTATAAAATTCTATAAAAAATTATATAATATAGAATATATGTTATGGTTTCAAAAATGATTTTTTTAAAAATTTTTGTTACCGTATGGTTTTAATTAATTATAAGTTTTTAATTACTAAATTACTTAAAACTAAAAATTAAATTAATAAAAAAAAATATTTTTATTCTCTGGTCTAAAGCAATGGCAATATATATATATATATATATATATATATATATAATATTATAAATTTTATACCATCTCTACCATTAATAATGATAGTTCGCTGAACACAAAATCGACCGTGTCTTTTTAATTTCCCATTTCACCCTTTGTATGTTTTAACCATGCTTTTTTGCTTCTGCCCACTTACTCAAACCTAAACAAACTCTAACTCCATATCCAAGGCGATCCAGATCCAGGCGATTCCATACCCAACGTCTTCTCCAACAAATAGGATACTTAGATGCGATTCCACATCCATCGCCATGCTAGTCACGACGACTTCTCTAATGCACCGTAGAAACTAGGGTTGACTAGGCGCTATTCTATATCCAGCTCAACTTCGCTGTACGATTTACACTTATGGATTGATCAACGGTCGATTACGGTAAGCTCACTGATCTACTATTCTGGATTTAACTTCTAACGATACCATGCGTTCTCATTCATAATTTTATTCAACGGTATTTCGATTTTCAACTTCTGTTCTCCCCTTTCTTATACTCATACACTGTGCTATATTGCGTACTTTGGAATTGATTTGGTTACTGCAGTTTCAAAATTTTATTTCATTGCTATCTAGGCTACCTTAGTACATTATGTAATATATACTGCAATGCATTATGAAATCGTACATTACAAAATCATTTGGTTGCAGACTGTTAAAATCTAGGCATTTTATTGATTTATTTTGTAATTTAATTTACTTTTGGTCCTCTTTTGTTTTTTCTAATGATGATTTTTAACAAATTATATAATGCTTTGATTCTCTCAAACATTAATATGTTTTTGCCACATTAATCATTGCAAAAAGAATGAAAATTTAAAATTATATAATGGTTTAGATTCTCCACGCAAATTTAAAATTCATGGGCTACCTTAGTACATTATGTAATCTACTTTAGTACATTATTTAATCTACATTACAATATCATTTGTTTCCAAACTGTCAAAATCTAGGCTACATTTTATTGATTTATATTTGTCCTCAAGTTAGCAAAACAGTTTCAGAACTAGAGCATGATGCAACCTGAACTTTTTAATATGAGCTTTGGTTGCTTTAGATTTTTTTGTATTAATATTTTAGTATATTCATGGGTTCGTCCATGTATTGCATGGGTTATAAATTATGGACTTAGTGTGTTTCAAAAATTAATGAACACGTACATAGTGATAATATAGTTTTTAGGTAATAGTCAATTAAGGTTTTATCTAACTCTTTTGCAATGCATGGATGAGTACCTCATACTGAAGAGAATCCTTTGAAAGTGTGTCCTAGGCATATAGCTGAAAAAGGAACATAGGTAATTCCTTTTATGATTGTAAACAAACCCTCAGAAACAAAAAACATGAATTGAAAAGGAAAAATACGATGGGAAGTAAAAAGACAAAGCATTACTGAAAAACTTAAACCAAAGATTGCGTGGGAACATGGAATTTGACTTAGCATCAGCTCAAGATTCAAATAATTTGAATTTTATTTCTTTTTGAATTTTGAATTTTGGGTCCTAGAAATATTATGAGAAGTAGGATTTAAAGAAAGCATGCAGAGTCTACTTTTTTGTCGTGGAAAAAACAAAGGCAATTTATTTCTTATATACAACAGTGAACATGGATGACCCCCTGTGACGACCCGGAATTTTTGATATTTGAATTTGAAAATATTTAAATGATTTTAAATGTTTGAAAGATAGTTTCACTTGAATTTCAGATATCAGAATGAATTTGGTAATTAAATTATTGAATTTAATTTATTGAAGTTGGATAAAATATTGAATTTTCTATTTTAAGCTGATTAAAAATAATTTGATGGCTTAGAAAATTTATATTGACAACACTGAAGATAATAGAAGCTTCAGAATTGAATTTGGAAATGATTTATTCAGTTTTGAATTTTTATCATTTAAATTGATATTTAAAAATAGCCTTCCGAGGCACAGTCTCGGAATTCGACGAAACCAGTTCCATTGGATCCGTAATATTGTATTATTATCGGATTTCAATTATCATAGCATTTGGAGTGATTGTTTGGCCATACGATTAGCAAACGCGTTATAAATTTAATCGAAATTTGGAATAATAACTGGGTCCAAAAAGCTACCTTTTCCATACGATCGAATTAGGATCTGAAAATTTTTCCATTGCGCTCAGAATAGGGGTTTAACATTAGGAATGAATAGCGGCATTCCGTGATAGGAAGTCGAGATTTTGAGTTGCGATTTCGAGGCGATTTAAATTTAAATTTGAATAATTTATACAAATGGGTTGACTGGTCAATGTGGTTCACATCAGTTGTTTTTCTTTCACTTCCTTGCCACTGTAGCTAGTTTAGTCAAACACGCTTAAGTCTCATCTTGTCCCCCATCTCTAATCTTTTGAACGCACACATCAGATTTTTTTTCGAAAAAAAGGCTTCGTTCAGAAGCAAATGAACGAAAAGAAAATAAAGGCGTGCTTCTCATCCTTTTGCTACTAACCCTCTCGGCATCAAAAAAAGGCATCCCTCTTCAAGTTTCGTTCGAACGACTCCATTCCTATTTGACATTTAGGGGCCGAGCTCGGATGAAAAAAAATGGCAGTGGGATGCTTGGCCGTGATTTTTATATCGCGCACTCAGGGGGGTCGATGACTTCGATTTCGGCTTGAAGGGAGGTCGGCACTCGTTCGCGTTCGTGAGGAGGCAGCGGCAGGGGGAAATTCGCGCGAACAGGCGAGGTAGTGGTGGCTCGAGATCTAGGGTTTTGGCATCTCGGGGTCGATCGATTTAAGGTTCGAGCAGTGATTCCTCGCGCGCGCGGTACAAGGATGGCGGCGTCGAGGTGAATATCGCGCGATTATGGGTACGGTGGCTGTCGCATCTGATTCAAGTGCGACTTAGGGATTGCGCTCGTGTAGGGAGGGTCGAGTAACGTAATGGCCTCAGTCGCGCGCATGCGTAGGAGCTAGTCGAGGCATGGGCAGTGGCATTTCGTGATGACCGAAGTTGATTGCGGCGCCGAAGCAGGTTCGCGAGGTGGTCACGTGACTCGGTTCGAGAGTCAGTGAGGTATCTGTTTTTGTGGTTTGAATTTAATTTAATCTTATTTAATTATATATACAAACTGGAAATTTGTCCGTGTTCATATATTGGGACGATTTACAGTAACATAAAGGATTTGTGTTTTAATATTAAAAAAAAGGGTTTTTATAGTAAAGAAATTTCTGTCCTTCTTAGGTTTGAAAGAAAATAAATATATTAATTAATGATAGAAAATTGGTTTGGAAAGGAAAAAATTATTATATATACACGTTTAAAATTTATCACTAAGTTAAATTGAATCATTAGTGATTAAATTCAGTAAATGGAAGAATTGATTGTTCGATTTATTTCGAATATTAATAAATTATATAAATATTTATACAAGGTCAAATTGTAAAGAAAAAAAACTGGGTTGGAAATGGAATGCAAAATAAAGGGGAAAAAGTGAGATCTTCATACTCAGAATAATAATTGAAAATTTTCAATTATTGATTGATTGTTAAATTGTGATAGTTAAATTTAGAATTTGTTGATGGTGTGCTTGGAAGGTTAATTTATTATTAGTTATATTAGTTTAGACCCTATGCGCCGCATAATAGCGCATGATATTTTATAAATCCCATATACCGCGATATTCCACCTCGAAGTGGAATTGGTATTTAATCGTTGTGCTAACGTCTGTGGATGCAGGGAAACAGGTAGGAGGGAACCAACTGGATTCCTCAAATATTGAATTTGTTTCATATGATGTGTGTAGATAATCTTTGTGTAATTATATTGTGATTGAAATCATTGAAGGCTAAAATTTAGCCGAATATATTTTTGGTATCGTAGGATAACAGAAATAAATAAAATTGGATCTTTAAATTTAGGTAGAAAATCTATAGTGAAAACCTATTGAATAAAATTCCAAAATATGGGAAAAAAAGTTTAATAAATGGATTCCAAGTAATAATATTTAAAAGGTGAAGAATTTATTTTAAAAATAAATTCGAAATTTGATTTGGTGTTAAAAGAATAAATCCTTGGCGAATCGATATGAAAATCGATTTGGTGTTTGAATGAAAATCGATTTGGTGTCGAAATAAATTTGGAAATCAAATTGGAAATTGATTTGGTGTTTGTATACGATTCTTGAAATCGATTTAAAAAAAATCATATATTAATGGATATTTAGGAATTTAAATTCATAATGGAGAATTTATAAAAGAAAGGGAAATTTGTTTCAAAATAAATATTGTTTTATTTTTAAAGGTGTGAATAGAAATTTACAGATTTGGAATGTAAAATTAAAATAAATCGAGAAGATTTTTTAATTTATATAAATGGAAAGAGAATTCTTCCCTGAAAAGCCGAATATATTTTCAAAGTAACTTTTAAAGTATAAATTAAAAGTTTTAAAAATTGTTTTGAAAGATATTGTTAGAGAAATTATTTGGGAAATGTTTAAATCTTTAAAGTAAAGATTTATTTAGTTGATTATTTTAAAGATTTAATAAAAAAAAAATCTGATTTAGAAATTGGTTATGTAAATATTTATACCCTATCTACTAACTAAAGTTAGTTCGGACTTGAAATTTTATATGAGACATTTATATAATATTTTCATAACTAATATTTAAATAAATGTTTTAAAATAGTTTTATCTAAATGTTTCCAAGTATATATTTTGGATAAGCGATCTAAAGAATTTCAAAGTATTTGAACTCGGCAGCCTTTCAGTGGTAATAAATAATATCGGGAATCTTATTCCGCGAGTGAAAAGTGATTTGAAATTTGTTTTCAAATGGTTGAAGTGTGAAAATACACCTTGCGAAGATATTTTGAAAATAGTAATTGGGAAATTGTTTAGATCTTAGTGATTGTTGTGGATATTTATTGATAGTTAAATAACCGACTATCAATATTTGTCTTTAAACGACATTTGAATTTCGATGCGACCGGGAGTCGGATTCCAACGGTTATCCGAAAACCACATCGAACCTTTGTGATTTGTGATAGATCTTTTATCTAAAAGATCGAAGTGGAAAATTGTTGTGATTTGTTTGAAATCTGAATATTACACTTATTTTTAAAATAAGCGCTCGTTATTCGGATTAGCCAAGAGAGGACTTTGTGTCATAAATCCCATTCCGAATAACGATACGACGAAATGGGATTGCATTTGAAGACGGTGTTGAAGACCGGATATTCTCGAAAACGAAAGGATTACCCGTCGAATGTCTTTGCACCGGGTTGCTCCGGTATAGAGATTTGATCACCCTTTGTGATGGGGATTCCGGACGTGATTAGTGAATATTCGAATTTGCAAGGGCTTCTTTGAAGTGCCTTCGGTTCCGTTCGATCCTGGAACGGACTTGTATGGATGTGTGTTTGACGTTACACTTTGAAATGTAAAGCTGGTTTTTATCAAATACATTTCTGTTGGTGGCGGAGAATTTATTCTCTTAGCTTAACACCTTTCTGTGAGACGTACGAGCTCAGAGGTTATGTAGTTGATGGTTACTAGCGATATATTCCGAAACTGGTAATATGGCATACGAAGTGCTGCTGATCATTTGTTGATTAAAGCATGACTTTGTGAAAAATGTAGCTTTGTGGACGAGACCTCATCGAGACTCACACCCCGGAAATGGTCGAAACAGAAAAGATGCGGCAAGATTATGAGGGTCGCGCCCTTTAGGGTATGTCATTTCCTTCTGGAAAAGGGTGGTGTCAGGTATGAGGCCCTGATATTTAACCTTTGTGGTTACTGTAAATACTTTTCTTTGCGGTTGTTGGTGTAGAGGATCCTTGGATAAAGGTCCCCAAGGACCGGGGGATGACATACTCGAGTAGTAGTTACCTTGTTACAGAGGTAACCCGGCCTTGTGTTGGCAGAGATCCGGGTAGGTTTTCGGGACGTCCCTCCAGAGGCGTACCCATGTGGCAGTAGGAAGTTCCTTAGCCTGACCATTTGTTGGAAATCCAAAGAAACAATACGCGCCCTGGACGGTTTTAGTTGTATAACCTGTCATGGAATGTGATGGTAATCTGCTATTGAACATGGTAGCTATAGTAGGCATAAGTGCGAAATGCATATGCTGCCTAGGATTAATATTATACTTTCGAAATGTTTTCTATATTATGCACTAATAATAATAATATCAAAGAATTTTGCGTATCATGCATGTTTGACTATCGTAAGGAGAAATCTCCTCCAATTCTGCGTTTGCATTGTATGTGTGGCGGGAGGCCTTATGATAGTTTCATTTTCCAAAAGCATAGCGAATTTCTTTTATTTTCTTTCTGAAAACAACTTTTTTTAAGATCTCACACCAGTCCCACGAATGACCTGGAGTTTATTGTTCCCTTTCTAAACTCTGAATGCCCACCAATTTCCAAACGGACAGCCTAAAGTCAGGTTATCATTATGGGGGAGCAAAGTCAAGAAGTTGCTGTGGAAATTAGGAGTTGGAGCTGGATAGCGAGGCATATCACTTATATATGTAATATTTCTTTCCGCTGTTTGTTGTTGTACACTCTGATAATGTAATGTGATGTAATGTAATAACTGATATAGTGATTCTGTTTAAAGATATTTATTTATCTGTTATATTTGTTCCGCTGCGAAATGTGAGATTCTGTTATTGTTTCTGTTTCTTCTTTCTGCTTCTTCTCCTATCTTCTTTTTCTTAAATCCTAATAGTTCGGTTTTTCCAGCATTTGGTTGTTCGGCATTCGATACAGTGAACGTATCGATGTCGACTTTCGAAAGTCGAGAAAATGGGACTATTACACCCCCCTCTTAATTAGAAACTTTCAGACTACGTTAGCAACTTTCAGTTTATGAAAATGGATGATGTTCTGAAAGTCTCATGAACAATGAACATGCAGACTATATTAGCAACAATGAACGTGGATGATGTTCTGAAAGATGCTAATATAGTCTGCATGTTCAGATTTAAAGAAAGCATGCCGAGTCTAAAAGTTGCTAATTATGTCATGGACTTTTGTGGAAACTAAAAAATCAATTTATTCATGTGGTGGTTGTCAAAGTAAATGGTTTTTATCATTTTTGTTCCATTTAATTGGCATTTACATATCATTATGTGCAATCAGCTATGGTAGCATATTTCTTATTTTCTTTAAGGCTTTCGGTCGTTTGCTTCTTCATTTGTCTATTTGTATTAGTCAACTGTAATTTGCAAAGGTGCGAAGCTCACTATGTCATCATATTCATTACTTTTATGAAATGATATAAGGATCAAGATTTGTATTTTATCTCATCTCCTAAATTCGTGGACTAGCCTTGAATTCTACGAGGGTTGATGAACTATAATTTATGCATATGACAGTACAAATATTAAGTGTTGTTTATGTCCGTAACTCAGATTACAATATAACAAAAAAGAATAACAACCCAAATATATTTTCTTTTGAAGCAGCTCTAGAAAAGAGTCAACATGTTCCTTCAATTTACAATCGATTTATCAAGTAAGCATTTAATTAGTCTAGCTCTTTATTGACTAAATAAAGTTTATGCTAGGTGATAACTACTGATTGGTTGTTATTGAAGAGAGGAAATACAGAAAATAAAAATAAATAATTCAGACATTATCTACAGAGAAGCTTTCAATGCTGCTGCAAAGAATGTAAGCCAACATTTTCTACTTCATTTAATTTTATTTTAACCTCAATTATTCATTGATTTGGAATATGGGAGATTACTTTTGAAATTGGTTGAACCTATACACTTCACCTACATCAACTTTAGTTTTGTTATGAAATAAAGTTGCATGCATATAACAATGATTATCGTGTATATGGATACATGATTTGTTATAGCTGAAAGTAGATTTATATTTGAATCACAATTTTATATGAAACTTATATGATTATTTCTATATTGTTACATGAATGCAGTGAACACATTTTCCATGTATCCGTTTTGGTTTGAATAATGCAGTAATTAACGATGAAAATAAGCAAACAAAGGTTGATCACGATGCTGATTCACCACACAACATGCCGATGTGCAATATTCTCCTTATTTTTGTAATGTAATAATTGCATGAAATTGCGATAATACCTATTTTCAGCTTCTTCTCACTTTAAACTGAAATTTTGATTTATCAAGCCAAAAGTATCAGTAGCTATACTTTACATGAATTGTTGAGCTTTTATCAATCTGTTAATTGCAGCCATATCCGTGCACATAGATGTAAGCAACTGAAACTGGATGTATCTTTAGATGTAAACGAGACATATGGAACATGCTAATTTAAAATAAAAATATACCAGCACTATCAAACAAAATTTATTTGAATTTGTAAACATACAACAACCCATGTATTTTTATTTCTTACTATGTAGTTCAAATAATATGAAATAAGTTAGTGTTAATTACCAAGATTAGCATGAACAGCATCCATGTAAGATCGCTGATCCAAAGTACTGAATGATAAACATAGATGTTTAACAACATCCATGTAAGTTTTTGTACATGTTTTGTTCTGGATACTTGGTATAATTGTAATTCGCTACTATGTATTTATATTGTTTTGTAAGCATATAACTCATCATTTGTTGAGTGGGCCTCAATTGTGCATGTACAATATTGTGGATATCTCCTCTTTTATTGTTATTAGCATTTATTAATAACGCCATCTTAACTTTTTTTCCTTTTGATTTGCAGCTTATCAGTTTTGTGCATTAGTAACTTCTAAAGCTTTTGTTGTGGAAAAGACTTTCATGCATTGACATTCCTTATGCTTGGGGTGATTATTTCCTGTGCGTTATTTATTTTATTATGCGGTATCCTTTGTACAAATCTATATGTACCGAGTAGCTCTTTCTACAATGAATTACCAAGAGGAGCATTTTGTCAAGTAGGTTTCTTGAATCTTTACTTCATATTAAACTGAGTAGTTGGATAATTTTAATTACAATTTTGTTATGTTTTGATCAGATAGTAAATCCATGCTTTCTATTTTTCTCTCTATATAAGGTCAAATACAAGATGTTAAAAATATCTTTTTTTGATAAAAAAGATTCGAGTGAGCAATCAATAAAGCACACAAATGTTTTAAGGCGGTATTACTAAATAATTAATAGCATATGAAATATGTTAAAATGTAACACAACAGTTTAAATGCTTGACGTGATTAAATACAATAATTTTGAATATGATTTCAAATTCAATTTATTATTAGTGGGTAGGAGAGAATTGGGTAATAGTATTTGAATAATTGATAAGAATATCCTTACTAATTCATATATTTGAATCCATATACTCAACTATTTACTCACGTAATAATCCTTCTGTTAGTTCACATTTGGCTTACATAATCATATGATATTTAAATGCTATTATTTCGTTAATACGAAAACAATTTGTGTTAATACGAAACTATTTACTCACGTAATAAGCCCACTAAAGCCACCTGAAAATTTGAATTTACCATTTGTGTTAATACGAAAACAATTTCCAGTTCGTTACGTTTAGCCTTCACTATAAATAAGGCACAAGGGCAAACAATAAAAAATACCAGTATTTTTTTACTTGAGCATATATTCGGTCATGGGCAACTATATGTAGTGCTTTCACGAGGAGTTTCAAGTGCTAATACTAAGGTGCTGGTAGAAAAAGAACATTTTGTTGGATGTTAACATCAGAATTGGTCACTAACACCCTTAAGAGAGATTGTGTAGAGAGATTAATGAAGAAAGTAAAGTTAAACAGAGAATAGTACGTAAATTTAAATGCAGAAAAAAATGAATACCAGATTTATAATGGTTCGACATGATTGCCTACGTCCACTTTGAGGCAGATCTTTATTGCTTTTCTTAATAATCGATTAAAGATACAATCCGTATATCAATTATTTAAATACAATTGCTAAGCAAAAAAGATAAGTCTTGAATGAGGCATGAATGCAGCAGAGTCTCCTCGGTGTTCTTCAAAAACAAGGCCCCTTTCACTGTGCCTCTGCCTCTCTATTTATAGACGAAGATGGGTTGGACTTTCCTGGTGGGCCTGGTAACTAAATATCTCGGTCCATGAAGAGTGAGTTCTGTGTGCCCATCCATAGATGCCGAACGGAAAAATGCCGAACGGCAAAATGCCGAACGATATCTTCATGCCGAACGAACTGATGTGCTGAGTGGAGACTTCAGGCCGAGCAATAATCGAAGCTGGTCGAGTTGAATGAATGCAGAACAACTCTGGATGTCGACCGATCTCGAATGCCAAACAAGGCATGAACGTCGAACACCTCTGGATGCCGACCGATCTCGAATGCCAAACAAGGCATGAACGTCGAACACCTCTGGGTGCCTACCGATCTCGAATGCCGAACAAGGCATGAATGTCGAACACTTCTGTATGCCGAACGATCTCGAATGCAGATCGAGGTTTATGCCGAATGGGATTGAGTGCCGAACAAGGTCTGGATGCCGAGCAGTATGGAATGCTGAACGACTCTGCCATTCCGAACGTCCATAGATACCGAACGACACTTAATGCCGAACGATATGCAGTACCGAACGGCTCGCAATGCCAAACGTCCCTGGAAGCCGATCGAACTTGAATGCCGAACAAACCATTTGTGCCGAACGAACCTGGAAGCCGACCAAGTATGTTGTGCCGAACGCTTGGGATGCCGAACGGTATGCAAATGCCGAGTGCCTAGTTGCCAGGTCAAATCTCCAGGTAACACTTGCCCCCCAAAGTGCATCACGTGATCGAACGTGATGCGCTTTGAATTGCGAGTCCTCCGTGCTTCGCTTGAGCCTTGGCCTATTCTTCTCGATGGTGTTTTCTTGTGAATACCGGGTGAGGCAATGCATGCCGAACGACATACAAATGTCGAACAGCATGGTCAAAGCCGAGCGCTTTGGATGCCGAACAGTATAGCCGATGCCGAACGAATGAAGCGCTTTGACCGGTTCTATCGGTCATCGTCTCTTCGACTTCCTTTCTTCCCTTATAAAACCTTGCACTCCACTCCTTCTTCTCTTTTTACTTTTTCACCTCCGCTATTTTCCAAGAACACATAACTTACCCTCCTTAAGTTTTATTCACCTCTCCGATCTTCCCTTCCTACATCGAATCCATCACGCCCTTCCTACAACTCCTTCCTAAGTTTGATTCGAACAACTTTCAATCTTAAGCTCACAGACCTCCAAGCTCCTGACGTTCCCTTCGGTAAGAACCTTTCGATCGCTTTCTCAAATTAGGAAGTATAACACATAACTCGAATGCGTAAATCCTTCATAGATTGTGGAAAGTAGGAGGCGTGTGGATGAGGGAGACGAATTGAGGTTCGGACGCGTCCTAGGGATGGAAGTTAGTATGCTTTTAGGTGATTTCAAGGTGGGTGGAATGGAGAAGAGGAAAGTGGAAGATGCATTGTTGTTGCTCAGCATGATCTTTTAATGCCGAGTGACCATAATGGAGCATGGGAATGGAATTGGAGATAAGGCCTAGTGGTGTGGATCGACATGGCTATGGTTCGGCATGATCCCCCTCATGCCGAACGAGGTTGGAGTGAAAGAACAGAAAGGAAGTAGGGACTAGGCAGGATGTCGATCGACACGGTTCGGTATGACTTGCCGAAGAACTCGGCCATGCCGGTCGGGAGAGATGGAGGAAAAGAGGGTAAATGATGCTAAGGGAAGAATGCCGAGCGAAGCGGCTCGGCATAAGCAGGGTTCGGCATGATTTGCCACGTTCCGAACGACGAATAAGAAGGGTTGGAAGATAGATACTTATGCCGATCGTTACTTGAATTTAGGCCGAACAAAATAATGGCCGAACAGAATAATGGCCGAACAGAATAATGGCCGAACAAAATAATGGCCGATCGATATTCAGGCCGAACAATATTTAGGACGAATGACATTTAAGCCGAACGTCATTTAGGCCGTGCGTTTCAAGTGTCGCTCGGCCTTGACCCTTGATGAGTTGATAACAACAGCCGAAATCGTTCCGACTTGAACATAACCCTCGTCGAATTCATCTACTCACCTTGCCTAATCATATGACAAAAACAAGGACAAGGACCTAAGTATACTAGCATATCGAACTAATCTTGACAGATAACTTCCTAGTTTCAATAATCACAAGCCTAAGCTTAAATCGATAAAAACAGATAAAAGCTTTTGCCAATGTCCGAGTCCAAAATTGAAAACATTGCAAGGCTGACTTTCAAAGACGGTCAGCGATGACGGTATTCTAAGACGACAGCTCAAAGCTCAACTTTATACCATCAACTTTGTGACTTATAATTTCTCAGCACTTATACTTGAATGGTCGCACTAGTTCACACACCACACCGGGGGGGGGGGGAATAATTTTCCAGTTAAGTCCAACGTCGATTACTTTTCAAGTATAGTTCGAATAGGTACTCTATTAGATTCAATCTTCGTTGGCGATGTCTAGGAAATCTAGCTCTGCTACAATCTCAGATAGACCTGGGCCATCCTCTCGACAAGTAGTTGCAGATACTTCAAATCTGTCAACTTCCCCTGCTCTTAACTTGGCTCCTGATGCTCTGGAGGCAGCAATTTTCTTGGACAACCCAGTCGATTCACAGGTTTCGAAGATTAATGAAAGTACACTCCGTCGGATATGCTCTGTCCACGAATCCCTTTTGACGATGTGCTAGTTCCATCGGGGCACGATCGTCCACACTTGCCCCCAATCGGATACACAGCTTGTAATAAATTCATGTGCTGGATTGGTAGTGTGCCACCGTTTAACTCGTTTCTTCGAGATGTGCTGCAGTATATCGACATTGCCCCGTCGCAACTGCACTCGAACAACCACACGTTCATCTACGACACCTGTATCATCTTCATGAGTGTCCTTTCCAGGCTTCCAACTCCGGGCGATATCAAATACATATATTTCATCAAGAAGCGGAGGGATAGCCCATCTTTTATGTTTCTCGAGCCGCATAACAAATATCAAATCTTAACTGGGGCATGGACCAAGTTCGCCCTGCATAAACAGGGATGGTTTTATGTGCGCTGTCCTTCTGGCTTTGCGAGGAGATGGGTGGAACGAAGTGAGTCTTTTTCCTGGACTAACACTCATGTTTGGTCGAAGTTGTACCTTTTATAACCCTTTTCCATCTTTTCAGGCATTAATCCACGTCCTGAAGGGCTCGGATATTCTGAAACCGCCGAGGCTATTCGAGCCATTCCCGCCGAAGAACGGGAGATCAAAACTCTCATTATAAATGAGTCGCTTTCAAGTTTCGGGCTATTGGCGGAAGGTCGCCGGATAAGCCTCCCTCAGGGCGTTACCAAACCCAGGCCTACCGCTAGAAAAGGGAAAAAGCAGGCCGAGTTTCGACACGTAACGCCCCTGACACACTAGAAGAGGGGGAGATTAAGGAAACCGAAATGCCCGAAGTACAAGGCAAAACTGTTAGTCCACCTCAGGATCCAATAGTTGAAGTCCACGACATTGAAACGTCGTCTTCCCCTTCGAAGAGGAGGAAGAAACTAACATATAAGCCGAGGAAGGAGAAAGTGGGCGGAACTTCTAAGGTTACCCTTATTCCAACGGAGAAGGAAGCTTCCCCGTAGTGTCTGGAAAGTTCTCTAAAAGGTCTGTCGAACCTTACGATACCTGACGACCTGCTCAACTATGGTTTCGACGATCTCGAGGCCCTTAAGCTCCACTCGCCCGCGAGAGGTGATACCGATGCTCAAGCCCAAAGAGAGGGAAGACGTCGAGATAAGGACGACGACGACGACGACGACGACGACGATAGGGATTATCATTCCCGAGATTCATCATCTCGGAAGAAATCGTATTATCAGCCCAAATACCATCATAATCCCCCTTCTCACTCGGGGTAAAGCAAAGATAAGCACGGCTATAAGGGGTCGCAATCAGATGTCCCTCGCGATCAACACTTGGATTCTTCCACCACACGACAGTCCCGGGATACTCATAAGAAGACTGAACTTTCAAAGCCATATCCTCATGTTCCCGCAGCAGATCCAACAATACCGGAGAGATTGAACGAGCTCAAGGCTGAATTCCCGAAAATCTGCTTTGATGGGCTGAATTTTCTCTTGGCGATTCATCCTATTCCGGGACATGTCAAGCAGAGCGCTATCGCTTGTACCAACGACGTCTATGTTCAACATGACGTGTTTGTTCATCTTGCTGAAAAAGTGTCAGAAGTCTCCATAGAGCGCCAGCATGAGATTGATCGCCTGAAGCTCGAGGCTATCCATAACAAATACATTATCAAAGCTCAGGATGAAGAGCTCGTGTCTTACAAATCTCATCTTGAGGCCGCCCAGCAGAGCGCCGAAGATACCACCGAAGCCGTAACTTGTTTGAAAACAACCCACAAAAAAGAAAACGATGAGGCGGTCCAACGCTGTGGGGACTTAGCTTTGGAGAAAGATTCGGTGCAAAAAGGGAGGGATGCGTTCAGCCTCTGAGTCAAAGAACTTGAGGAGCGTCTCCGCAAAGATCAAGAAGAGAAGTCTGCCGCCTAAGAAGAGTCGCAACGGTATTGCGACGAGATCGTTGCTACGCGACTCCTAAAGGCGAAACTTGAGGATGAGCTTCCAAAGTTGAGGCGCTAAAGAATGAATCCCGTGAAGAGGGCAAAAAGATGGCATTTACGGAGATCGACTCCCGTCTTGAGGCGGCTAAGGAAGAAGGTAGGGAAGAAGTCAAAAGCATGTACGACCCGCTTATTGCGGAATTCAATGCCCGCGTTCTCATGCACCAAGATTTAACTTTTTTGGACGAGGGCTATCTCGAATCTTTAGCCGAGGCATGAGAGACCTTAATAAAAATCGGAAAGGTGGAACTTAACACCGACGAGGTTGACGAGTACGCTCTGATAAAGGAATATCTTAAGGGGAACGAGCCTTCAGACCTGTCTGCGGCAAAAGCCCTTCATTGTAAAGGCTCCCTCTCATCAAAAGGGAAAGATGTTATTACCGGCCCATCCGGGGCCATGTCTCCAGCTCATGTGCCTACTCAGTCGGCCGTTTGGCCGATACTCGATCCAATTGAGAAGCATATTGGTTACAACCCGGAGGACCTTGGCCTTGGCATCCACATTCTGTCTCCCATTCCAGAGGGTGAGACCCCTCGGACGGTTGAGAGTTTTCCAGAAACTGGTAGATACTCTTCACTTTAAGATTCCAAAAGTCGTCGTTCTTCATGAAGGACTATTGTATTCTACTGCTTGTTTTTCATGATTTTGTGCAGGCCATTCTGATCCCGAGCCCACTCCAAGGAGCGATGTCGCCAAGAAGGTGGAGGAAAAAACAAGTGAGGTTACTCATGCAGGGGAGGCTCCTGGTCCAGATGCTCAGGTGATCGGAGCGCTTAACGAGGACAAGTCCGAGACTTCCTCTCCTATCGATGGGCGTTATGAAGTCGAGATTACGGGAGCTTCTGAACACACATCCAAACTAAACATGAAGGAGCAGCTTGAGAGGGAGAAGAAAGAGACAGTCAAGATCAAAGTCGAGCCTCAAGTTACGGACTTAAATGATCCCCTGAACAAGCCATTGAAAATTATCCTTCCTGGCAGGTCCAGGCCAATGGAAGTTCCCCATACTTCTTCGGTTGCTTCCTCTCCATCAAAGAGGATTACAAAGGGTAAACGCACAGGAGAGGAGTCGTCTGAGAAGACAAAGGAGGGGAAGAAGTCGAAGAAATCCAGGAAGTAATCATATTCTCGTTCAATGAGAGTTAATTTAGGTTATGTAATTACTTTTATCTATTTTCGTAGTCCTTGTAAATAGACTGTTGACTCCAAATTTTGGAGGAGTTTTAGTGGAAACTCATTTTTGAATAAAGTTTAGTTTTTATGTCTTTCGAAAGACTCTTATCGTTCAATTTTCTACGTGATCGTGATTGAAATCCAAGCTGTTGTGAATAACATAGACTTCTCGGTTCATCTTCATATAGCTCGAAAATTCTTTGGGAGTTTTTTATTTTTCATTCTGTGCTTCAAGCACTTAGAATATTTTTTAGTCCGTATTTCGGGGGTTTGATAAATTCAAATCATTTGTTTCTTAGTTCGTACTCAGGGAACTTGGAGATTTGAATTGCTTATACTCGAATCCGCACTCCGGGGACTTAGAGTACTCCAGTCCGCACTCAGGGGACTTGGAGATTTGAGTCGTGTATACTCGAATCCGCACTCCGGGGACTTAGAGTATTTCGGTCCGCACTTAGGGGACTTGGGGATTTGAGCCGTTTATACTCGAATCCGCACTCCGGGGACTTAGAGTACTCCAGTCCGCACTCAGGGGACTTGGAGATTTGAGTCGTTTATACTCTGGTATGCACTACGGGGACGTAGAGTACTCCAGTCCGCACTCCAGGGACTTGGAGATTTTGAGCAGTTTATACTCCGGTCCGCACTCCGAGGACTCAAAGTACTTCAGTCCGCACTCCGAGGACTTGGAGATTTTGAGTCGTTTATACTCTGGTCCGCACTCCGAGGACTTAGAGTACTCCAGTCCACACTCTAGGAACTTGGAGATTTTGAGTTGTTTATACTTTGGTCCGCACTCCGGGGACTCAGAGTACTCAAGTCCACATTCCAAGGACTTGGAAATTTTAAGTTGTTTATACTCTGGTCTGCACTCCGGGGACTCAGAGTACTCCAGTCCGCACTCTGGGGACGTGGAGATTTTGAGTCGTCTATACTCTGGTCCGCACTCCGGGGACTTAGAGTACTCCAGTCCGCTCTCCAGGGACTTGGAGATTTTGAGTCGTTTATACTCTGCTCCTCCCTCCGGAGACTTAGAGTACTCCAGTCTGCACTCCGGGGACTTGGAGACTTTGAGTCGTTTATACTCTGGTCCGCACTCCGGGGACTCAGAGTACTCCAGTTCACACTCCGGGGACTTGGAGATTTTGAGTGCTCGAGCGCGTTTGTATGCCAGGCAGAATAATGTATTCTTTAGTTATTTGTCACGGCGTTATCATACACAGAAACATCGACAATTCATAGAGAAAATGGCTTCAAGCCTTTATTAATGCAAATAAGCTAAATCATCTTTTTTCATGCTATAAACTAGGAATAAAAATTTGCTGGAAATAAATGCAACTAAAATATGAAAGAAATGAACTAAATGTAATAATGCTGCAAATGTACACTATTCCATGCTCGGGGGAGTGTCGCACCATCAATGGTTGCTAGCTTGAAAGTTCCATCTCCAAGCTTTCGTTCAATGACGTATGGACCTTCCCATGCGGGGCTCATATGTGATGGAACTGGGAAAACTCGTTTCAAAATGAGATCACCAACGCCAATGATTCTCGGTCGGACTTTTTCATTATAATATCGAGCGACTCGGTGCCTGTATGTGGCCGCTCTTAAATTAGCTTCTTCGCGCTTTTCATCAATGAAGTCCAATGGTTCTAGCAAGAGATCTTGATTTGACTCGGGGTCATAATAAGTTACCCGATGTGATGGAACTTCAAGTTTCACGGGTATGACAGCTTCCATGCCATATGCCAGTGCGAATGGGGTGTGGCCAGTCGCGGACTTGTGGGTGGTTCTGTAAGCCCAAACGTTGTTGGAAGCTCATCCACCCACTTGCCTCTAGCCTTTTCCAAACGCTTTTTCAATATGGATTTGATTTTCTTGTTCACGGCTTCCACTTGTCCATTAGCTTTCGGGTGAGCAGCTGCTGCAAACCTTTTCTCAATACCATATTTTTGGCAAAATTCCTTGAACTCTTTGCTTTCAAACCGAGTTCCTTTGTCTGTAATGATGGTTCGTGGAAGGCCAAAATGACATATAATATTTCGTACAACGAAATTAATGACCTTTTTGGTGATGATAGTGGCCAAAGGCTCTGCTTCTGCCCACTTGGTAAAAAAATCGACTGCACCTATCGCGCATTTTACACCACCTTTGGATAGGGGTAAGGAACCGACTATGTCGATCCCCCACATTGCAAATGGCCAGGGACTAACCATCTGTGTGAGTTCCATCGGTGGAGCTCTTGGGATTTTTGCATATTTCTGACATTTGTCACATCTTCTCACGTAGTCTGCGACATCCCTATTTACGGTTGGCCAATAGTATCCATAGCGAAGGATTTTCTTTTGCCAACGTCTGCCATCTAGTATGGTCGCCACATTCACCTTCATGGACTTCCTTCAGGACTCGTTTTATCTCATCATGGGCAATGCATCGGAGTAAGAGGGTCGAGAATCCCCTCCGATACATTGCCCCATCTTGCACCACATAACACGAAGCCTTGCGAATGAACTGTCGACTTTCGCTCCTTCTTTTGGGCACAACCCCGTGTAACAAGTACTGCTTGAATAGGGTCATCCAGGACTCCATTCCGATTTCGGTTTCCAACATGGAATCTACTTCTATCATATTTATGCTCGGAACATGTAAGGTTTCAATGGGAAACAATCCCATCTACTGCGCATCACCAGTGCTTGCGAATTTTGCTAATGAGTCGGCTGCTCTGTTTTGCTCACGCGGGACATGTGAAATATCATAATACTCGAGATTCGCTAGCAGCTCCTGAACTCGGACCAAATATGGGGCAAGTCTCTGCCCCTTTCTTGGTAGTCTCCCCGCACTTGGTACACCACCAGTTGCTCACAGAAGATTTCAACCGATCTTAATCCCAGTTCTTTGATGAGTCTTAAGCCGGCAATCAATGCTTCATACTCGGCTTCGTTATTCGTTGCTGTGAATTCAAGCTTCAAAGCATAGCAAACTGATCGATCCTCAAGAGTTACAAGAACTATGCCAACCCTCGAACAATAGTCGTTAGATGCCCCATCGGTGTACATCTTCCATCGAATGGGAGGTATGACATTGTGGCCGTTTGATTCGTCTGTCATGGTGAATTGAGCGATGAAATCCGCTAGCGCTTGTCCCTGTATGGCCTTTCACGGCAGGTAAGTAATATCGAACTGACTCAACTCGATATTCTATTTTAACATTCTTCCAGAAGTTTCTGATCGTTGGAGTACCTGTCGCAAGGGTTGATAAGTGTAAACACTGATTGAGTGTGCCTGAAAATATGTGCGAAGCTTGCATGATGCAATCACCAAGCAATAGGCTAATTTCTCGATCTTGGGATAGTTTCTTTCTGCCCCTGTCAAACGTTTACTAACATTGTAAACTGGCTTTTGAACTCGGTCCTCTTCACGGACCAAAGCCGTACTGATAGCATGCTGGGATACTGCCAAGCACACATACAACATTTCATGGTTTATTGGTTTTGATAGCACTGGGGCGCTCTCCAAATGGCTTACCAGAGCTCGGAATGCTTCCTCGCAGTCGGATGTCCACTCGAAATTCCTTTTTCCCTTCTTTATCACATCAAAGAAAGGAATGCACTTATCCGTGGCTCTGGATATGAATCGACTCAGCGCGGCCATCTTCCCGTTCAAGCTTTATACTTGCTTTATAGTTCTGGGCACTTGTATGTCCCGAATAGCCTGTTCTGGGTTAGCTTCAATTCCACGTGCATTCACAATAAAACCCAAGAACTTTCCTGATGCAACGCCAAAAGAGCACTTTAAGGGGTTGATCTTCATACCGTAATGCCTGAGTATATCAAACATTTCTGCTAAGTCTCGGATGTGGTCGTTTGACTATCGTGACTTCACGAGCATGTCATCCACATAGACTTCCATCGTCTTACCGATTTGGTCTTTAAACATTCGATCCACCAGACGTTGATAAGTTGTTCCTGCATTTTTCAATCCAAAAGGCATTACCACAAAGCAATATAGCCCAACATCTGTGACAAAACTAGTGTGTTCTTGGTCTGGAATGTGCATTAGGATCTGATTGTATCCCGAATATGCGTCCATAAATGACAATAATTCGTGTCCAGCGGTAGAGTCGACGAGCTGGTCGATTCTAGGTAAAGGGAAACTATTCTTCAGGCATGCTTTATTCGGACCAAAGTAATCAACACAAGTTCTACACTTCCCATTTGCTTTTCTTACCAGCACAGGGTTAGATACCCATTCAAAGTAGAGGACGTCACAGACAAACCCATTGGCTCTGAGTCTGTCCACCTCCTCTTTGAGAGCAGCAGACCTCTCCGGGTCCGTGCCTCTCCTTTTCTGCTTCACAGGAATGTATTTTGGGTCTATGTTCAACATATGGCTTGCGATGACGGGTAAAATCCCGCACATATCAGAGTGTGTCCAAGCGAAAACATCCAGATTCTCCCGAAGGAAATCAGTAAGATCCTCTGCCACTGAAGGGTCGAGTTGTGATCCAATCTTAAGAACTCGTGATGGGTGATCCCGATTGACTGGAATGCCGATCGTCAGCTCAGACGGTGCGACATTCGTTTCCCTGGATTCCCCATCATCATCTCTCAGGTCTATGTCTCTAAGGATCCGACAATGTCGCCCGAGCCAGGGATCGGGCACTACTTGTCAATCATCAGTTTTTAGTATGCGGACGGAGTTGTCCGCAACCTTTCCCTTTTCTCTTCGCTGAGATTCTCTCAGCTCCTCCACATAACATGTGCGACCGATCGCCTAATCGCCACGTACTACACCGACTCCTTTGTCTGTCGGAAATTTTAATGTCAAACACCATGGGGCCAAAGCGGCCCTAAACTCTGCCAGGGATGGACGACCCAAAAATACGTTGTATGGAGAGTCAACATCCATTACTATGAACGGTAGGACTTGCACTCTCCTGCGCTCACCTTCCCACAGTTCAACCGACAGCTCTATATACCCCATTGCGTCAGTTGCAACACCGTTAAAGCCGTGGATACGGGCTTTGCATGGCTTCAAATCTTTTGTCTCCATCTTCATTTGGTCATAAGCCTTCTTGAAGATGATGTTAACAGAACTTCCACAGTCAATCAAAATTCTTTTTACGAAAGCTGGCCCAACCGTTGCAGATATAACCATCGGGTTGATAGTTGGAAACTCCACCTTGTCCGCGTCTCGACTCTTAAACACTATATCGTCAGCCATCATGCGTTGTTGTTTTGAGGGGGTTCCATCTTTCACATTCGAACAACATTCATAATCTGCATGCCTCAAGGAGGTAGCATATCATTTCATCTTCTGCCAATTCTTGTCTGTAGGATGAGGTCCTCTGACTATAGTGTTTATGATCAACCTACCTACAGTCCGGGCAGGTTCCTCTGGGTGACGTGGAGCCGGCCCATGCCCAGGGTCCGACATTTTCTGCCCGATCAACCTTTCTATGGCGTCATGAATGTGTCTACACTCCTCAGTATTGTGCCCATGGGTCTCATGGAAGCGACAGTACTTCCCTGTCCGTTTCTGTTCTTCAGTGGACTCCTTTGGGCGTGGCTTTCTATATTCAAAGGTGTTACAGGTATATAGATAAATGTTTTCAAGATAAGTATTCAGGGGAGTGTATTCATTGTAGGTCGGAATCCTTGGCTTCCATTTCCCTGCTTCTTTTTTCTTCCCGGGATTTCCACCTCCGAATCCTTTAGATGGTCCAGGCTTGTTCTGGACGTGGACTTGAACTTTTCTCGAATAATCATTGGACTGCTTCACGGCGATGTTACTTTTCACTGTCTCCTAAAAAGGCCTTAGTGCCTTGTCTCGTGTTGTCCATCGAGCTTCTTCCCTCCGTATGAACTGATGAGCTTTGGAATAGAATCGTTCCAACGTAGCTGGGGGATTTCCTGCCAACCAATCTCCAAACTCCGAGTCTGGATCTACGCCTCGCATTACCGCCAACAAAATTGTGTGGTCGTTAGGATTGCTTACTTCAGTGGCGGCAACATGAAACCTCTGTAACTATGCTTTCAAACACTCTCCAGGATCCTGGATTACGCTTGATAAGGACAGCACGTCCTTTGGACGAGTAGCATGTATCCTGAATTGTTCGACAAATTTCATCGCTAACTCGTCGAAGCTGGATATAGATCGCGGAGGAAGCTGGGTAAACCACATATTGGCAATTCTGGACAGAGTGATTGGGAAGCACCAACACTTAGTCACGTCATTTGCCCTTGCTGAATCCATCATCCATTCGTACCTCATCACGTGTTGCCTAGGGTCAATCTTCCCTTCATAGGCTGGGATAGTCGGCATATTGAATTTCATGGGGTACTCAGCCTGTAGGATAATATTTGTAAAGGGAGTATGACTCCTGGACACTCCCCAATCTTCGTTGGTCAGGCCTTGGTTCTCTCTCATCAACTGCTCGACCATGGCTGATAAATCTGGAGTTTGTATGGAGGGTGGGAGGTTGGGTTCCACTCTACGAGACCGTGCGGGTTGATGTCCCGCCTGTTGACGGTCAGCCAAACGTGCGTCCTGAAGGCCAACTTGATTTGGGTCTTGATGAGCCGGGTGTTCGGTCTCTTCACGTGCCTGATCCCTGGTGGATCGATCAGTGGCACCTGTCCATGCAGTTTCTGTCTTGCGGCGTCTACGCCTAGGAGGTTCGTCAGCTGAGGTCGAGCTATCAGATAAAGAATAAGGAGCATGACTACTCCCAGCATTCCGATGCTGCTGCTGGGCAAGCTGAGTCATGAGATTAGTGTTGGCTTGGATCTGCTCAGCAAGTTGCCTTCTACTTTTCCTGAGTTCTCTTATCAAGTCGTTGAACTCTGTTCGGGAAACGACCTCCGCTTGGTTCTGGGTGGAGGTTCCTGTGCCTTGAATTGCTTGTTGATTGTTAGGTCCTATCTGTTGTACACTAGCAGTTTCATTGACATCCGCGTTGTGAGAGGCCGATCTAGTTCGTGGTCTTCCCATGGTAGAGTTGTCGGTTGTAACTCTGTGTAGAATCAACAGATGTCTTGCGAATGATTTGGATCTCCTTCAGGGGATTTTTCAATCCAGTAGCTACAAAGTAGATCCTATCGTCCTGAAAATTCGATTCTCAACGAAAGCACCAAAATGTTAGCACTAGAATTGGTCACTAACACCCTTAAGAGAGATTGTGTAGAGAGATTAATGAAAAAGTAAAGTTAAACAGAGAACAATACGTAAATTAAAATGCAGAAAAAAAATGAACACCAGATTTATAGTGGTTCGGCGTGATTGCCTACGTCCACTTTGAGGTAGACCTTATTGATTTTCTTGATAATCGAGACAGATACAATCCGTATATCAATTACTTAAATACAATTGCTAAGCAAAAAATATAAGTCTTGAATGAGGCTTGAATGCAGCAGAGTCTCCTCGGTGTTCTTCCAAAAAATGCCCCTTTCACTGTGCCCTTGCCTCTCTTTTTATAGACGAAGATGGGTTGGACTTCCCTAGTGGGCCTGGTAACTAAATATCTCGGCCCGTGAAGAGTGAGCTCTGTGTGTTGATCCATAAATGTCGAACGGCAAAATGCCAAACGATATCTTCATGCCGAACGAAGCGATGTGCTGAGTGGAGAGTGCAGGCCGAGCAATAATCGAAGCTTGTCGAGATTGGATGAATGCCGTACACCTCTGGATGCCGACCGATATCGAATGTCGAACAAGGCATGAACGTCGAACACCTCTGGATGCCGACCGATCTCGAATGCCGAACAAGGCATGAATGCAGAACACCTCTGGATGCCGAACGATCTCGAATGCCGATCGAGATTTATGTCAAACAGGGTTGAGTGCCGAACAAGGTCTGGATGCCGAGCAGTATGGAATGCCAAACGACTATGCCATGCCGAACGGCACTTAATGCCGAACGATATGCAATACCGAACGGCTCTCAATGCCGAATGCCGAACGTCCCTGGAAGCCAATCGAACTTGAATGCCGAACGAACCATTTGTGCCGAACGAACCTGGAAGCCGACCAAGTATGTTGTGCCGAATGCTCGGGATGCTGAACGGTATGCAAATGCCGAGTGCCTAGTTGCCTGGTCAAATCTCCAGGTAACATTGGACAAATAAGAACTTTCACTAAAATTGTTGTGTACAAAGATGTTTTACTGACTAGCTGAGAATATAGGTATATATATTATATTTGGCTTAATTTTTACTCAAATTTCACAAACACATATACATACATACATAAATATTGATATTAATTGGATAATAAACTAATCATTATTTTTAATTTATATTCCTTTAACATTTGAATTTAAACTGAAATTGACTATTTTTTGTTCAATAGGAATTTTACAATTATGAAAAAGATTGCTTAATAATACCACTGGTAAATTATTACTTCAAATAGACAGGCACGTATATAGCTTAAGGGATGAACTATTTTTCATTCATTTATGTGTCAAATAGTTATTACTGTCTTCATTCATTTACTCACTATTTCCTAAAATTTGAACATGTTCTTATCTATTATATTATACAACAAAGTTGTATCATCTCCATCACACTCCCATATTTTCATTGAAAATATGCAAATCTTGTTCAAATGATATCATTTCCTAATTAGATTTCCATGGTCATTTATACCTTTTAAACAGATAAGTTAAAAGGAATCATATCACCGAGTGGCAATGCTAAATTATAATTGATACCAGTTTCATTAGAACATACTACTGTTCTCATAACTTGACTATAACGACCTGTTATTTTCGATAATTAAAAATTATTAATTTAATAAGATTTTGGTAATTAAATATGGAATAAATAAAAACTTGAAATTTATTTATTTAATATGGTTGTGTAATTAAATTTAGAAAGAAATAAAAACTTTATAACTTATAATAAAGCGAATGTTAGAAATGAATGTAGCATTGGTAATTAAAATTAATTATTGACAATTGAAGTGAAATCCCAATTATTTGAAATAAATTGTAAAGTTATAATTGACTGAAATTAGTAAATTGGGAAATGAATTCAAAGTTATATAAATTGATGAAATAATACGTAATAAATGGTAATTGAATAAAATCAATGTTTAGTAAGAAATGATGTCAATTCTATTTATAATATGACAATTGGTTGAATAAAAGGAATGGAAATTCAAGATTTATTATTTTATTGGATTTGAACTATAATAATTGGATTAATTGCAATTAAATGAAATAAAATATTACGTTAATCGAAATTAAGTTGAAATTTGAGAATATTAGTGTAATAAACCATGAACCGGTATTAATTTTATCTATTTAGTGATAATGGATTGAATAACAGAATAAAAAAATAAAATGAAATTTTATAATTTATTGAATTTACTTAAATTGAAGGTAAACACTATAAATTTTGCAATAAATCCTTATTTGATTGATATGGAAATTTTGGTTAATGAATTAGAAGTTTAAGTGTAATTAGAAATGATAGAAATGGTAAGTTAATAATTGTTTCATAATAAGATTAAAAATCAAATAAATGGATTATTGGAATTTCAATTGACAATTAGTGAGTTTATTTAAATTCGAATTTTTTTAGCAAAGCTAAGCGGGGTTGGCGGGCCCTACCAGTTTATTGTGAACACAATAAACAATTGTACCATAACAAAACTATGGTACAAAACGAAAAAAGAAGAAAAGACCACAAAGAAACAAAAAGAAGCAGAAACTGAGACAAAAAGGTCACACAAAATTCCAAATTCCATTGTTAATGTTTCCAAAATCATATGAGCTGTTTCTCACACCATCATTGATTGAGCTGATGAGCTGGTTCCATATTTCAATTTCGCTTTTGTTCTTACCATTGAAAACTCCATCGTTTCTTTCTCTCCAGATAACACGGATGATTTTTTTGAGGGTAAGCAGCAATAACATTCCAGTTTCATTCTTCCATCTGGTAGCTCTGTATAAATAGCACCACTCAACATTGCTATTAGTGGATCTGTTTCCATGTCCAATCAGAGCTAAGTTCTTATCCCATAATCTATGAACAAAATTGCAGTTGAAGAATAAATGTATGTTTGTCTCATTTTCATCAGCGCAGAAACAACAAGACGCATCAGTGACCAAACCAATGCGATACAGTTTGTCTTTGAAATTCATGGCATTTCTAAGCACTTTCCAGAGAAGAAAGTTGTCGTTTTCTTTACAGTGATGATTCCAAACTCTTTTTTCCCAGGCAAACCAGGGTGTCGACGTTTCATGGGAAATGCAGTCATATATTTTGGAGATGGAATGTTCAATGAGATTAATAGACCACAGCACTCTATCAATGGGAACTATAGGGTACTGTTGCTTGCTGATCTCTTACCGCAACTGTCGAGTGATTTGGTTGCTGGAATACGGCAAAGAGATATTACCATCGCATATAAAATCTTCAGATTTGGCATCTGACGGAATTCCCGTTTGAAGTTTTTGATTGTAAGTCATTGTTTTGCTTAGAATGAGACCAGGCCTAGCCCAAGGATCATTCCAGAAACTCACAGTGCCACTAGGGGAAGCTATGTGCTTAACGTGGGGAAGCAATATAGGTCTTAGTTTAAGGATGGATCTCCATGTCCAATTGCAGTCATGCGGGATGTCCATGCACGAGAAATAATTGCTGCGGAGACGGTACTTCGTCGTCCAAGACACCCAAATATTGTTTTTTGAATTAAGGGGATTATCCAGATGCGTACTAAAGGCAGCAGTATTCCAATTTCGAACGTTAATGAACCCTAGGCCTCCCATGCTCTTTTTAGTTTCTACCTTGCAAAAGCTTAATGGTTTGAGACTGTTCGAGTGTATGCTTCCAAACCAGAGAAAGTTACACATCGCCTTCCTGATCATGTGGATAAGCTTTTTGGGAAGAATGAAGGTTCTAGACCAGTAAGTGGTATATGAGAAAATGACAGATTTAATCAGGGTGAGTCTTCCTGCCTGAGAAAGAAATCTGTTAGCCGAAGCTTTCATGGTATGTGTGATCTTGTCATAAAGTTTCATATACTGAGATGTGGAGACTTTGGAGGAGCTCATAGGGATCCCAACGTATGTGAGATTATCGGGAGCCAGAGGAAAGTGACATAAATTTATAAGAGAATGGGTAGCGGGGGTATCGATTCCAGCAATTTTTATTAAGGATTTGTCATAGTTAATTGCAAGCCCACTAAATTTGTGAAAAGCATGGAGAACTTCCATTATGTTGCTAATAGATTGTGGAGTTGGCTTGGTGAAAATGATGAGATCATCTGCAAACATAAGCGTAGAAATAAGGGGATCTTTGCACTTGGGGTGAATAAGAATTCTTTTGCAGGAGATCTCATGGTTAATCATAGTAGTAAGCACTTCCATGACCAGTATGAAAATTTAAGAGGACATAGGGCAACCTTGTCGGATTCCTTGTCTACTCTTGAAGTAACCCACAGTTTTGCCATTGAAATTCAAGGTAAAGTGGACATAAGAGATGCAAGTGTAAATCCAAGAAGCAAAATGGGGGTGGGGGGAAACTTCATTTTGGCAAGGATCCTGGATATAGAGGTCCATTGAAGTGTATCATAAGCTTTCCTTATATCAAGTTTTAACATGGCTCTTAGGCTTATCAAGGATTTGTTGTAATCTTTAAGAAGTTCATGTGAAAGTAGCACATTGTCAAGGATACTTCTCCCCTGGAGGAATGCTGCTTGGTTGGGGGAGATGAGGTGGTTTAGCACAACCTTCAACCTAGAAGCAATAATTTTGGAGAGGCACTTGTAAGTGGTGTTGCAGCACGAGAGTGGTCTGAAATCAGTGACGCTGATAGAATGGTCAGATTTGGGAATTAACGCGATATTGGTTGCATTAATTCTGGAGAGCATTTTATTATGTTTGAAGAAGCTGTTCACCGCACAAACAAAATCAGATTTGATGATATCCCAACAACTTGTAAAAAAATTTGCGTTAAAACCATCAGGGCCTCCACATGATTCCTTGTTCATATCAAAAATGCTTTGCTTGATTTCGTTTTCCGTCACTAAGGAAGAAAGGAAGGCAACATGTTCATGGCTAAGACATGGTAGTTTCAGTTCATTAATGATTGAAAGATCAGGTTGGAAATTCTCATCATTTCCAAGAAGGTTAGTAAAGTAGTCAAGGAAAGCATTGTCAACATCGAGAGGAGATGAACATGTCTTCCCAGATCGATCAATAATACAATGAATGTTGGATTTGGAATGTTTTACCTTTAGGCTATTGTGGAAATTTTTTGTATTCCTATCACCAGAATTAGACCACTTAAATCTGAGTTTCTGTTTTCTCATATCATTCTCTGCTTCAAGAGCTTTATGGTATTGGTCTTGTAACTTGTATTCAATGTTGGCTAATTCGACATTGTCCGGGGATTGCATTGCTTGGGTTCTGGCATCAGCCAATGGGATAGCAATAGTGGAAGAAAGGAGGTCACCATTGCCAAACCTGCTTCTGGCCCATAATCCAAGAGCTCTTTTCGTGTTCTTCAGTTTTTGCTGCAAAATAAACATAGGAGAGCCAAAGTAGTTAATGCTCCAGGCCTTATTAACAATGATAAAAAATCAGGCTGTTTAGTCCAAATGTTAAAAAATTTAAAAGAGTACTTTCTTATCAGGCGACCGGTTTCCATATGAATGATTTGGGGGGAGTGATCAGAGAGTAGAGGGGGAGGGAGGAAGGTGGATAAATTAGGCCACGATGTAATTGTCGAAAGGTTGCAAAAGGTATGATTGATTTTGTTATAGATTCTTCTACCAGACCTACTTCTGTTGTCCCGAGAGTATGTGGCACCAGCAAAAGGAACATGAATGAGATCAGCAGAATTTATGGATGAGTTTAGTGGAGAGATATCATTTAAAGAAACAACATTCCCACCTATGCGATCATTGTTAAAATAGAGGCAGTTAAAGTCCCCTGAGACAATCCAGGGATGGGTGTTTTGGGCTAAATGTGGTAGGTAATTGTGGAGAGATTGCCTTCTTCGGGCTCAATTATCAGCATACACAATAGTGAGATACATGGATTTGGATGTAGGTTTGTGAAGGAGGTGAGAATGGATGAATTGTTTGTGAGATAGAATCGGGGTCAGTGAGTACATGTTTGGGTCATAGAGAATCAAGATTCTGCCATAAGGGGCTTCACGAAGGTTGTGACAAGTTTTCCATCGCGGGTTGACGATTTGCACAGCTTTTAAGCTAAGATCATGGTTAAGTTTAGTTTCTAATATGGCAATGAGACTGAGATCATACTTGGAAATGATGTTTTTGATTAATTTGGTTTCGAGGTGCGCTCCTCTAATATTCCACACAGCAAAAGTTTGTGTCATTTATGAAAATTGTTTAAGATGGAGCTCTGAATTGTCTTACTTCTGGTTGCAGAAGAGGGGCTGTCACTTGTTTCAGGAAGTATTCTGGTGGTTGAGGTTATTTTGGGATTATTGAGGTCAATGCTGGGTTTAGTAGCATGGTGGTTGCTTCCTCTTAATTTGAGTTTGGTTTTGGTTTTATGATGTTGAGGCTTTGTGGTTGAGGAAGATGGATTATTGGTTGAGGTAAGCGTGTTAGAGAAGCCAGGAGGTGCGGGAATGTTGGAATAAGGCTCAGGTGAGGGAGATAAAACATTGAGGACAGTGTCATCAATGAGATTATGAGGTGTGGTGGCGAATGACTGATTGGGATTCATGATGGGAAGAGGATGATTTTTGATTAACTGGATTGGTTGCTGTAAATTTTTGTGTGCACATGACATATTCATGCACAGATCACCTGTGCATGTGTTGTTTCTTTCAAAAATACTCTCTGTGTCTTCTATATTTATTACTTCCCCAACTACTTCATTCTCTTCCAATGCAGATAACAATGAAAAACTATTTTTCTCTATGATGCCACATAGATTCGATTCAACATTAAGGATTATGGAAGTTTGAGTTTTTTTGTGACTGAAATTATCTCATCTGCATGGCTTTCTGGCAACTGAGCAGTGAACTTGTTTTGGGGGGATTGCGTGTTAAACAAGTTTTTACTCGAATCAATTGCCTTGTTCTCTGTTGTTTTCTCTGGGTGCACACTAACATCGCTTTCCTTCATAGTACTTCTTTGTGTGTTGGTCACCAAGCTTTTACTTATAATTTCACTGTTCTTGTACGTCTGCTTTCTCTTTACAATTTTCTTCCATTGGTGTGTTCCTACATTATTTCCTTTTTTCTGATTTTTACTTTCTTGCATAATATTTTCCTGTTCTTGGATGGGATGCTCCACATGCTCTTGCGCCAATTTGTCATCACACACATTCGATAAGTGACCAAACACATTGCAGTGTACGCGAATCTCAGGTTTCCATAGGTAGTTTACATGCACGAATTGTACACTTCCATCCAAAAGCATTACTGGAAATTTCTCGACTAGTTCTTTTTATGGTGTCACCTCAACTAGACACCTAGCATAGTTTATTCTATCTAGCTTTTCAGTAGATTCATCAAGAAATATCAACTTACCAATTCGATTTGCCAGCCAGTTTATTCCAAGATGTGACCATGCATAGATTGGGATGTTGGATAGCAGAAGCCAGACCGGAACAACCCGGATGTTGCCTCTGACATTACCAAGCTCAGGGGACCATTGTTGAATTATGAAGATCTTGTTTCTTATAAATAATGGGTCACTTCTCAAGATCATGTTTCTATCCTCTTCACACGAGAGTTGGAAGAGGAATAAAATGCCATCGAACTTGACTTTGATAGAGCCTTTCAGTTTCCATGATTTTTTGAGAAATTCAACGACATTTGTGAAAGACACTGGATTATCAAGGAAGAAGCCAACAATATGATCTTGCCATATCTCCTTGCTGCCGCAAGGACATCTACTGGAGGAACCGAGGCCTCAGCATTAAATACAAGGTTGGCGTTGATAAGAGAGTAGACACCGGCATTGCGTGGTTTGAATTTGAAGAGAGTAGACCAGGCATGTCCTGGTGTGGATGATAGTACAGGCTGTGGGTTTGGCTGAGGAGGGTCATTGGGAAGGTTGGAGGAGCTGGTTGGAGGAACAGTTGGAGATGATGGCATAGATGTTGACACAGGGATAGGTGGTACAGGGGAGGACGGTAAGGGGATGATAGGCGGCATGGGGATGTCAGAAAGCATGGTGAAGATGGGATGGAAAAATTCAAAAGATAGGGGAGAGGTGGGAAACGACTGCCATTAAAGAAACTATATGGTGATGGGTAAATTAATCAAGTTAAATTAGATATCTGAACTTGCCTAAATTATTGGGAAGGTTTAAGAAATCAAAAATGATGAGATTTGTTGATTTTAGGATTTAAATTTGAAGAAGTGATTAATTAAATTAATATTAAATTATTTAATTAGCTGGAAAGTAACCATTCTGGCCACTAACTCGGATTTCGACGAAAGCAGTTTCATCAGATCCGTAACGGTGAATTATTGTAGGGTTTCAGTTTCGTAGCGATCGGACTTGTCGTTTGATCGTACGGACTCGAAACGCCTTGAAATTAATGAAATTAAAATCGATTGAAAGCGATTTGAAATAACTTGATTTTAGCATAACTTCTTCATACAATGGAATTTGGACTTGAAACCTGTTCCATCGATTTTAAAATATTTTAAAACATCTATTTTGATATATGGGTTGACCCAATTTCGTTCCGGAGTCAGAACGGGCTTTTCGGGCCATTTTATCGTTCAAGAGTATACCAATCAAGCCCATTCGTTTCTATTTGGTTCAGCCTATATATACCTCGTTATAAACCCTAATTGTTGCTCATTGTCATTTTTCTGTACGTACAATCCATTCTATTTGTTTCTCACCTTTCAATGGAAGACAAAAACAAAAAATTTAATTGCAAATTCAAATCAAATTCAGTGAAAAAGTTCAAACTCCACAAATACTATCAAATTTTATATCAATCTGAAGCTCTCAACAGACGCAACCCAAATATAAAATTTATTTTTCGATTTGGATTTTCGTTTCACCTGAAATGGGCTATTTAATTCCGTCCGTTCATACGGGGAGGCGTGATTTGACGGTGGGTCTTTGACGATTGCTCGATCGGAAGGCATCGGAGGGTAGAGGGGGTTAAGGCTTGATGATCGGTATGGTTGGTTGAGTGTCGACGCGCCTCAATTCGCCACGATTGGCGAATACTTCTAGCGGCATCGATCGGCGTTGGGGCTTGCTGGAGGCGTCGCGACAGGGGGTTGAGGTCGGTTTGGTGAGGGGGACTCGAAGGCGGTGTCTGATCGATGGCTTGGTGGTCGGAGCGACTTGCGTGCGCAGATGAACTCGGCGGCTAGGTTTTTTTGGTCGCATGTTAATCTAGAGCGTAGGCTCGATCGTATAGAACGAGGTGACGTGGATGGGTTTGACTGGTTCGTTTCTTTCCTTTATTTTATTTTGTTTTGTTTTAAAATTTTAACGTATAACTTCAAATGCATATAACTTTTGCATACGATGTCAGATTGACGCGCAGTTTTCTCCGCTAGTTTCGTATTGGAATTTTGGCACTGCTTTGGATGAATTCCGAGACTGTGAAAATTTTGGGTTTAAATTGGATTTAAATTCACTTTAAATTCAAAAGGTGAGTGTTTTAACCCACTCACAACTTCTAAAATTTCTTGTGTGTGTTAAATTAATTTCTGATGCGATTGGAAATTTATGGCTGTTTGATATATTTTATCATTATTCCAGTTAAATTTAATTTACTGAATTAAATTGTTATTTAATTTATTTTTGCATATAAACTACCAGTTAAATTGTTAATTAATTTATTTTTGAATATAAATTGCCAGCAAATGCCTGTTGTTTATTATATGTTTATATTGACGTTATAGATTTAATTGGATGATGATTGTGATAAATGGTTGATGATTGATGTTGGATGAATGGATGTTGTATTTTATATTGTTATAGACTGCAAGTTGTTGCATTTTAATTCATTTGGGATCGCCGCTTGAAATGATATATAACCTTATTTTTATTTTAAATTATAGATTGAAATGATAAATATCCGTATCACTTGATCATACTCTCTGTCGGATATGGGCATACTCTCTGTCGAGACCGAAAACCACTTTGACAACCGTGTACGCGATGGAGATTGCAGAATGAAGTAGGATGGTGGTGACGCTCCTTTGAGGTATATACATGGACCCAACTCCTGTGAGTTGGCCTAAGATGGCTAAAACAGGAGCGATCTCGGGCCAATGAGGTCATTCCTCTGATCGGACACATCCCTTCGATATTATACTCTGACTTTTGGATTTATTCAGTGGCCGCTTTTGATTTTTTTGATTTGGGGGTGTGGCTCGAGGTGGGCGGCAGCTGCGCGCAACGCGTTACCACGAGCCCGTGTGCGTAATTTGTATATCTACTCTGGCATTGCCTTGTGTGCCGTGTCACCTACCCTAGCGTGCCTTGTACGAGTTTGTTTTTCTCCCGTAGCTTGTGGAGTATTTAGGGTAGTCTCCCGATCTAGAGATGCATTGATACTGGATGGACTACAGGGACTATTACGTGGTAAGGGCTATATGGGTAATTCCTTAACACTATTAAAAAGTAAGTTTTTTTTACTATTTGACATTATTATAATAACGAAATATTACTACATAGTAAATAGTTTAACGGATACTTAGGAGATGTGAATCCCGAGCATCTCTTAAGTTACTTGTAACAACCCGATATTTTCAACCATTCGTATCCGCACATGTCGGACTTGAATTGCTCAAAATACCGCGTTGTAAATAAAAATTGGCAAATCTCAGAATATACAGTAAATAATTAATCACAGATCATAGACACAGAGTAGATAATAATGCAGCGGAAGTAAAAGAGATAGTAGTTCATGAAGCTACTATATATATATAAGATACATCAGAGTTAAACTAGATACAACAAAAAGTAACAAGATACATTAGGTACAAATCAGAATACATCACTGAAATCACTGGATACAGAAAGCAAAATAGATGGCTGGATCTTCAATGAAAGCTCCAACTCCGAAGGTGAATCTTGAATGCTAACTCACTCAATCTGACTCGAGCATAAAGCAAAATACAAAACACTCGAGTCAGGACATAAATACTTATGAACTGTAAATAAACTCAAGTGAACAGTAACAAAAATGCATCAGTAACTTAAAGGATGTTTGGGATCGCCCATCCTTTAAGGATCTGTTAAACTATTTACTATGTAGTAATATTGCGCTACTATAATAATGTCTACAGTAAAATAAACATACTTTTAAATAGCGTTCCAGGCTACCTATATCACCCTTCACACATAATAGTCCCAGTAGTCCATCCAATATCATGCCATCTCAACTCCGGGTGACTGTCAGAGGATACCACACGGGCTACGGGAGAAAAACAAACTCGTAGTAAAGGCTCGGTATGGTAGGTGACACGGCACACAAGGCAATGCCAGGGTAGATATACCAATTACGCACACGGGCTGGTGGTAACGCAGCAGCCACATACGCCCACCTCGGAACACACTCCCAATCAAAGGAATGTGTCCGACTAGAGGTGCTACCTCCTTTGGCCCGAGATCGCTCCTGTTTTAGCCACCTTATGCCAACTCACGGGAGTTGGGTCCACGTAATATACCTCAAGAACGTTGCCACCATCCTACTTCATTCTGGAATCTCCACCGCGTACACGGTTGTTAAAGTGGTTTTCAGAGTTGGCAGAGAGTATGACAACTTCCGATCCCGGTCTCTTTAACAACCAAACGTTATTATAACGCCGTGGTCATTTCAAAATAGTTTATACTTTAAAAAGATCAAATCATTTCATTTCAAACTATATTTCTTTCAAAATAGTTTATACTTCGAAACCAAAACCATTTTTATTTCAAAACTATTTATTCAATCAAAATAGTTTATACTTCGAAACCAAAATCATTTTTATTTCAAAACTATATTCAAATCAAAATAGTTTATACTTATCATTTCCATCTCAAACCTATATTCACTTCCAAAAAATCATAATACCTTCAAAGTTATAACTCTTTCGAAACCAAAATACTTGAAATCATTACACTTTGAAAATCATAATATTCTGAAATCATACATTTGAAATCATGAAACATTCATTTAATTCTTTACATTTTACAAATTTATTTCCAATTTAATTCAAAATTTCAAATTTCCAATTTAATTCAAATCAAACCATCAATTTCAATTCAATTCAGTTTTCTAACAAAACATTTCAAATCTTATAAATTTCAAATATAGATTTGATCTACAAAATAAGCTATCCAATTTTAATATGTTTCCAAACTTTAATATCCCACATTTCAAAACTAAACTTTATAATTCCATATATCTCAAATCTAGTTTCATTATTACTTAGTTTTGAAATATTCATTTCATAAATCCAATATTATTTAAATAAACTCAATTTACAATTAAACTAAATATCCTTTCATACCAATATAAACTTCAAATATTCATTTATCAAAAGTACATATCATTCTAGTTCATATTCTTTATCAAAATAAAGATCAAATCATTTCCAAACCTTATTGTCAAATCATTATTTGAATTCAAATTCAAATACTCAAATTTAAATATCATTTTTAAATCAAATAAGTCATTCATTTGTTATTTCAAGTATCATTACAAAATACATTAAAAATTCCATTCAAAAATTCATTTATCTCATTACATTTCACTCCATTTAACACATAACCAAGTAAACCTTACTTAAATTCAAATTCAAATTTAAATTCCCTAAAAATTCAAATTTAAATATTAAAATATATTCAAAACTTCTTAAATTTCACAATTAATCAATTTCCAAAATTTAAATCATTTAACACTTTAAATATAACTCAAACAGTGTTAAAAACTATAACATTTCAAACATTGTCAAATTATAGCAACGACAGCATTTATAAAGTGCTATCGTAGCTTATAGCTTCCAAAAATGGTTTAGTTCAAGAATGACGGCATTTATAAAATGTCGTAATAGATATTTAGTTATTTCAAACATTATTAGATTCAAAACAATAGCATTTAAAAATGCTGTCAAAAGACTACAACATTTTGAAAATGCTATGAATTCCAGATTTCATTTTTGCTTTTCAAAAAAATAATAAAACTCCAAATTTTATTATAACTTAAAAATCATATTTCTAGACTTCAAAATTTCACATTTAAAATCATTTTAACATATGATTTAACACAACAAAATTTTTAGATCAAATATTCAATTTAAAAACTCCATTCATTTATTAAGTCAAAATTCACTGTTTATTAACATATAAATTAAATAAAACTTAAAATTTTACTTCAAATATAATTTTAAAACTTTAAATTTAATTTCCATTATTTATTTACATTTTAAAATAAAATTTAAAGTCTAAAATCTCAATTATTTCACATTTACGTACTCAAATTCACAATTTCAAGAATTAATATTTAATTTTCTTAAAACCATAAAATATATATTTTTAAATCAAAATTTCATACTTTTAAAAATACATATTTTAATAAATATCATTTAAAAATATACCACGGGGTCTGTATATAATTTTCTAACCTAGGTCAAGTGATACAGATATATATCATTTCAATCCGCAGTTTACAAAGAAAACCCGGGTTCTATCATTTCAAACCCGCAATCCCAAGTCAAATAAAATACAATAAAAATCGCTCAGGCCTATCATTTCAGCCCATAACGATTTTTCCCTAATCTAAAGTCCGTTTGGGTATGTATCATTTTAACCCATAGTGATTCTATTCTAACAGGGAACTTGCAGTGTGAATATATGCATAAACAATACAAACAATGTCAGTGTCACAATATAATGTCTATATCACATGTCAGGTGATAATTAACAGTTTTAATATGGTAATAACATGGCATAACATATCATATGATCATCATTAACTTGCATAACATTTTATATTACTAAACACTTGTCATCAATTCACTATTTCATAAGTATAAATATCAGAGTGAGAAAGACTCACCTTTTACGAAGCTAGAGACAAACAACACACACAAGAGCGATTCCAAAGGCACGACAAGCACGATTTGATTTGAATTGATGGAGACCCTTGTAAACAACACAAAATATAACATACATAAGCACAAACATAGATATCGACATACAAATGTAATCAAAAACTTTAGTTTGTAGAACAGTTGCAAAACAAGAGAGATGACCAAACCTTAGAAGTAAAAGACTTGCACACGACAACATAAGCTTGTCACATGATCAAATGGGCTTGATCTCACCACACTAGGCTCTGGTTTGGGTTAGGTATGGCAACCATAAAGGTCAGGTTACAAGTGGATGAAGGTGGTGGAAGAGTTACAACATGAAGCATACATGGGTTCAAGGCAAATATGTGAAGTTTTTGGTGCATTTTGACTCGGCTATGACCACATATAGGCTCGGCCATGGGGTCTTCATGTCAGGTCAGATCTGGACAGTAGTGAAAAGGGCAGCCAGAGGTGAAGTAGATGATGGTGGTGGCGGCTAAGGGGTGGCCAAAGGCAACTATGAAGGCAATAGTGGAGTATAGGCTTGGCTAGCATTGTTTTGGTGAAGTGCTTTGCAAATTTGAGGTGGTGGCTTCATCTAATGGTCATGGCTAGAGGTGGTGGTCAGAGGAGAGGGGGTTGGTGCTGCTGTAGATGGTGGAGAGGATGGTGGTCAGCAAGGAGAGAGGTGAGGCCAAGAAAACGTGAAGAAGAGGAAGGCTAAATCAGTGAAGAAGAGGGAAAAATGTGAAAGAAAAGCCATTGTTTTTTTTTTTCATACATGGCCGTGATTTTTAGGGGATGAGAAGTCTTCCCTTTCACATGAAAAAGAAAGAAGAATACACGGCTGAAGAATGGAGTTAAGGCAGCTAATTGAAGAGATGTTGGTTGAGAAATGAAAAGACAGAATACAAAAAGGCTTAAGCAAATAAAGAGTCACAAACCTTTCAAATTTGCACCATTTTTTTTTTAAATTTAAATTCATGTAAAATATGTATAAATACAGATAAAACACGAAAATATAGTAAATAAACAAAAATAAATAAATAAATATTAATTAAATATAATTAAATTAAGAAAATTGCAAAGAAAATGTAAACTAGGCTTGAAAATTTGAAAATAAATGAAATGAACTTTGGAAAAATTGTATGTACATGAAACATATTTATAAATAAAGATAAAAACATAAAAATTAGATGCATAAATAAAATGAATAAATAAATTTTAATTAAATATAATTTAAATAAAGAAAATAACAGAAAAATGGAAACTAACCTTTAAAAATAGAAAATAAAATCAATGAGCTTTGGGAAAATTCAAACATCACTTTAAAAATATTTAAAAGGTAAGAATATATGTAACATAGCATATGATACAATTTAGAATAAGATATGACAATTAAAAAGATTATTTATATAATTTAAAATAAACAATTTTGTTAACTACAGCCAATTTCACAGAATAGTTAAAAAGGCATAACTTTCACATTATAAATCAGATTTCAACGAAACGAAAAGCAGTGTTCTTAAAATTTTATTTACTTTCAAAATAAAATATAAAATTCAAATTTTCAAACTTTCAAATTTAAAATTTAAAAGTCAAAGTTTGACCATTTTGACCAAAATTCACTTTTCTGGAAATATTCCATTTATGCATGATTAAAATTCTAATCCACATCAAAATCAACATTTATATTTCAATTAACAAAATATATTCATTTTAATAAAAAAATTAAAGTTTTTAAATTAGGAATTTAAATTAAAATAATTAAAATATACAATTACAATGATCAGAAAATACAGGGTTGTTACACTCTCCCCCACTCAAAACTTTTCGTCACCGAAAAGGAATGAGGTACGGGAAAGCACAGAAAAAGATAGAATGAAATAGTATTAAGACAAGATGACAAGAAGATTAAAATTATACTTGATAACTGTTGCTATAGGTAAGTTTAACAATGTGGAGATGATCTTTCCAAGATCTTCCAGAATTCAAGAACACAAGCATGGAAAAAAAATCTTTTAGAATCTGATTCACCCTTCCCGTTTGACCGACGGTCTGTGGATGGAAAACAGTGATTAGATTCAAAGATGAGTACCAAAGATTATTAAAGATTATAGAAAGATTTCTAAACAGACTGGTATATGCAATAGCCTCCCATTCTGTAGCAAGATAAGGGAAATTAGGACAACCAAAAGATAGTTTGAAAAACAAAATAAAATAATAAATTTGAAACCATAAAATTTCAACTGAAAATTAATTTTACATAAGTCAAATAAATCTTAAGCATCTCTAATTTCATTATCTTATCATCCAATTATCTTAAATTAACAAATCCCTAAAATCATGTATTTGAAAAATCTTTTATTATACTCAAAATGTACCAAATAAAATTTAATTCTTCTTCACTACTAATTAAAATTAAATTTATTCCTCTCAATATATTTTATCACCTATGTTAAATATATTTACACTCATTGTAACTGCCTTAAATTGATTCTTAGTTCCTTTATCATCATTTTATATTGTAAATTATTCCATTACACTTTTTCTTTATTTACCTCTGTTAATCCTTTTATAACTAAAATTTAAGCATATAAAATTTATTATAACCACTCAAATTTTATTTATAAAATCTTTTTTTTTATATTGTATATTATCCAATTACATATTCAACTTTTGAAAATTAAGATAAGTTATATTGGAATGAAATTGTGTATTATACAAATAAAACTTGCTAATTCAATTATTTCAAGCTTGAATATTTATCCAAATCTTGAAATTATACTTAGAAATTATCCTTGAAGATAAAATTTAGGAATTAAATTTCCGATAAATTCCAAACTATTTAGAGATAAATAAATGCTCATATACTATATATATATATATATATATATCCATTCAAATTTAAATCATATATCAGCATATGTTATAAATCCATTATTATTTTAGAAATTAAAATCAATTAAATTTTCACAAAACAAAACTGTAGCAAGACTACAGAATGGTCTCTTCACTTCGAAACTCGAAAATGAATGTCAATGATGCTGCAGTCATCACCGAAATTATTTTCCAGTGACAAAGAGAAGAGCACTAAATTTAAATTTAAAATTCTTTGGAAACAAATTTCTATTCGAAAATACTTTAAATAATATATCCCTTAAAACTTTAAACACAAAGTTTGAAATCCATCAGAAATTAAATTCTCAAATTCTTGTTTTACATTCATTTTAAATTTTTAAATAAATTTATAACCATGTTTTATAGTTCAATTAGATATATGAAACAATAGAAAATGATATATAAAATCAAATATTATTTCTTAACAACCAATTCAAATAAAATCCAGATAAAGATTTATAATATAGTTACAAAATTTATTTCACAAAATTTATTTCATTACTAAATTTTAAAAACATATTGTGTCAGTTTTCTCTGTTCAAGTGCTTTGGAAATCTTATCGATAGCGTTGATCAGACGAATCGATTAGAAACCCAAAACAACATCAACAACTCAAACAACACAATATATAAAACATTTTAAATATTAGTTTACAAATACACTTCAAGAATAATTTGAAGAGAAGTTGGAAACAAAGATGAGATGATTGAACAACAGAATAGGGAGATGGATGAGTTTATATAAATCGCGGGCAACCTTAACCGGGTCAACCGTGACTTAAAGTATAAGACCGATGTGGATTTCTTGGGTAAATCGACATTCGATCTCAAGATGTAGAGTTCGAAATTATAAGAGATACTAGCATCTAAACCGAGGATATAGAATCTCTGGTGAATCGATGTTGTTGTATCGAAATTATAAGAGATACTAGCCTTCTTTAAAAGAATATATATATAATTTACCAAGGATTTAAAAGTTGAAATGTCTAATAATAAGAAAATGTAATGGATATTATGCAAGCAAAACTTGAAATAACGAAAGCATTCAATAAAACTCTTTAATAGATAAGAATTTGATGTTGTGGTTGTTATAAACTTAAGTATAATTGAAATGCTACTAATTAAATATAATAGAAAGGTAAGTATTATAAATAAATAATTATAAGCTTGAGTTAATGAATTGATATGCTAAGAAATGAGTAGTATAAATTAATGAATGTAAATGAATGGAGAATTGTAAGAAATAAATGTAAATTAAAAGGGTAAACCATTATATGAAAGAAAGGAAACCAAAAAACAAATATTATGAAATAAAATTTATAAGAATGAATGTGATCTGTTGTTTCAAATGGTTGTTTGTTTGGTTTATGGTTGTTTGGGCAAGGATACTTTAAATTTTTTTGGAGGTATAAATAATCTATTTAGTTTCACCTAAGACTGTTGAGTGAAGGGTACACTTAGTAGTTTATTTTCATTCCATACAATTTAAAGTTTTTGAACCCGAACAACTATTTGCTTTGTTGGATACACTACAAAAAAACAGTATTTTTACAACGGGCAATGCCCGTTGTAATATGGTTTTCGCAACAGGCATGTGCCCGTTGTAATAGGCCTCGTTGTAATAGATCTACCACATTTTACAACCGGAAAAGCACGTTGTAAAACCGTTGCAGTATACCTTTTTACAACGGCCATAACCCGTTGCAATAGACTAACCATACTAATTGCATAGCCTATTTCACAACATGTATTGACCATTTTAAAATACATATTTAACAACGTGTGTTGACCGTTGTAAAAATCTTATATAACAACGTGCAGTGATCGTTGTGAGAAGCTCATATAACAACGCACATTGCCCGTTGCAAAATAAATGCAAATTTAAAAAAAAATTACAGCAGCATCCGTGTAATACATCCATACTAATACTAAATATTGTCGTAAAATAATTAAAATCACATACGAAAAGACTAAAAGCTAGATTCATAGAATTCTAACACTCTAAAACGTTAGATAAGTTTACATGCCAAATACATAAAGCATTAACACATAACAGTCTGCTACAAATATCATGTTCTAAAATAATTAAATTTCTCACACAGGAAATTTGAGCACACACCCTTAACTATCTCTCCTTGATCATTGGTATAGACCAGTCTCTTAACACATAGGCATACCTGCATAAAACATTACAGTGCTTCAATACTCAAGTAATGGGTCTTACGACATATATTTTTCTTCTTTGCATCACCTTGTCATTCATTAGTTTTTGTTATTTTTAGTGAATGGTGAAACATCGCGTAGAAATATTTATCCGCAATAAAAACATAACACAAAATAACTTCGAAATTCTAGAATGTAAATCAGAAGAAAGCTAGAAAAAAGTGTCATCAATAAAGCTCACTGTTTTGGAACCACCAAAATCTCCAAGAGCACTGCTTGCTATTGAATACAATCTTACTTTATGAGGCTTTCCATTCTTATCAACCCCATCAGCAATCACACCAATTGACTGACCTTCTCTATAGGTATTTTCCCTGAGAATCAAGATTAAAATGTGAATTTAAATTACATACAAATCAAATAAAACATGTTAAAAAAATCATTTTAGATAACACATAAACAATACAAAACATGTAAATTCCATCATGCTTCGAATCAAGTACCCACGATGCTGAAAACCATGTGATTTGTTTCTCCAGGAGCAACATCTCCAGTAATCTTAGTGTTAAGCAAGCATTTACTGATATTGTCTTTGTCGAAGTACTGGAATGCAGTAAAGAGATGCTCTTCTCTGTCCATATTATTCAGGTGCATTGTTTCAGTGATGAATTCCACATGATCTATCATTCCATCTCCATCAGCATCAGCTTATGTCAGCAAAATTTTAAGTATTTTCAAAATGGTTTTATTTTATGTATATAATTAGGCAAATAAGCACAACAGATGCTTGAATTTTGTTAATTGAACTTACAACTTCCATTAATTGTTTGACCTAGTATTCGGATAATTTAGTACCCTGCTCCGAAAGTCCCTTTTTCAATTCTTCGAGGGTAATAGTGTCGCTGTTATCAGTGTCCATTCTTTTAAACATCTCTTTTAGACGTAATCTGAAACCAGTGTATTTAGGTTATAAATAGATGTGTAATCTCGATTTAAAAAATTATGATGGTACTCGAATAAAGAAGTTATGAAAATGTGGAAAATAAATTGTGTAATTTAATTAAAAATAATATAAATGGCTTAAAGAATTTCATACCAGTTTATAACTATATATGTGATTCTTCACAAATTAAAGCACTAAAGGCAATATAGTAACTTAATCTATAAGGAAAATTAGCATATCGTAGTACTCATAGATTGGTACCCAAAGTACGTTTTCTCCACGTATGTGAATAATAGAAAAAGCAATCAATATAATCGTGTTAATGGTTAATCATATCAATGAAATTGAGATTATACTGAGGCAAGCAAACTAGTAGGCTGAGATAAAACAAAATTTGACCTGTAAGTAGATCGGGATTATGATAAATATGAATTAATAAAATCATAGCTACAAAATTTTCATACCTCGGCCTCCCCAATAAGGTATTCAGTAAAGATACATCACCAGAAATTGCCACATCACATTCTCAATTGACCTCTACATCTGACAGACGGCCATCTCTGCATTCTACCCTTTACAACAACAACCTCCAACCATTAAACCACTGTCAATCATTTCACACTCCCTGACCAAGTTACACTGTCTATATACAACTAAACAATTCAGAAAATAACTTGTGCCTACAAACAACACTTGCAATATCACCTTCTACCACCGGAAGCAATCTCCCCATACCAATTATCCAACTGAACATCTACTTAACCCATTCATTCACCTATTCCAACGCAGTGCACTGACACCTCATGCCATATTCCCCTCTGTCTACAAACATCAACACACAACTAAGCCTCGAACAATTTACACTCGGGTAAATTAGCCTATTTTAAAGCACCTGTAATAATAACAAAATTTTGGATGATCGTTTCTTATTACCATGAGTCTATGATCCAAACTATTTTTGTGACGACCGCCCATGACTCCCGCACCAAAACAATGGAATAGTGCGCTGAAAGGCGTGCCAGGTAGCCATGGACGATAGTCAGGGTAAAATAAAACAGCAAACTCTATCGTACAACTCACAGCGCATGGATAAAATACAATAGAGAAATATATAGTGAAGCCCCATAACAGAAAAATCGTCATATAAGCATCGTAGTAGTTTTATACAAACATGAATCATCCATACATCAAAGCCTCACTACAAACACTCAATCAGATATAACAGCGGAACACCCAGTACATATAGTAAGAAAACTAGTATGCAAAGCCTCCTGCTCGTCTTCGTCATCATCAGCGTAGATCTCTAAGAACAGCACCTGTCACCTGCTACCTAGTCTGCCCATCCCAACATGGATGAACAGCCCAAGGTAATAAGAGGAGACATAAAACCTTGAGTCAGACAAAGTCTTAGTGAGCAGTAAATTAACTATCCAACATACCAAAAGAGCATAAAGGATAAAAGGAATAGGAACCAAACCATCCCACTCCACCTCTTTCTACAGTGATAGCCCCAGACATACACTAAGGAGAAGCAAGCATAACAACATAGACAATTAAGGTAAAGCGAATACCACTCGAGTCAAGGACGATGTTTTCCAAATACAAACCCCCAAGGCCTAAACCAAGATCAGATAAGCACCCAGAAAACACCGCTCTTGAAGCCGAATGATAATACAACCAAACATCCATGACTCTGGCTATCACTGTCATCCTTGCCTCGATTTCACCGTTAGTTGAATGACCATCTGTCAAGGGCTAATGGTAACCCCGGTTCTAACCATAACTCCGCACACTGCCTTGTGCCTAGGACTTATCTACTTTGCCCAGAGTACTCAACTACCTACCTGTAGTCTTTTGGGTGTCCCGACTACCTACCTGTAGTCGTTATGGGCGCCCCATGTACTCTTGCTTTTGAGCATGCTAGAACCTTCAACAACGATGAAATCCAAGCCTCCTAGCCATCCTTCTTGACGACTATCCTCATACAAGCTCAAGCTACCTCTTGAACAATCCATTATCAACCAACTTGAACTACTCTTCAAGTTATCAACATGCTTGGAATGATCCCTGCTTGGATTAAGCCAAGACTCACATCATACTTCGCTTCATCGCATCAAAGCAAAGTCTCAACTCAACAACATGGTTTGCCTCATCAAATCATGGCAAAGTCCCATCTCAACATCATCCAATCTATACATATGAGCTTCAACATCCGCTACATATGCCTTAAGCAGCTTTCACCATTCAAGAGCCTTCTTCCATAGCTTTTGAATCCTCTTTCATCATCTTGTTCCAAATCAACTACTAGCTAACTTGGAAACAATCAAATCAATCATACATTCAAATAATCAATCATTCAAACAAGATCTATTAAGCAATTTAAGCAATATCAACTATAATGGGAATTTCGTAAATAAACGAGCAAAAGTCCAACATATGTGAAATCATGGTTTTTTTAGCATAGATCTAGCAAATATAAAACATGGGTTTTGTTTCTATAACTTAATAAATGAGCTTGCATAGGTAAACATCTTCACAAACAATGGATCTATACTTGGATCTAAGGAAAATGCACAAAATCACTATCTACAACACTCCAACAAACCACCAATCCAATATACTCCTTTGGGTCCGCGTGAGAGATAACCACCACTCACCAAATCACCCAAACACCTCAAAAACTAAACACTTCAGATCTGGACAGCGAAGATCAAGGCTTGATCCGGCGAAATCTCGCTTAAAACGATGAAATCTAGCTTCGTTGGATGAAGATCTTCAACTTTGGCTCTTGGATCTTCAATTTCGATCTTCGATCTTGGATGGATGTTAGAACTAGATTGGAATGGAGAAAAGAAGATGAAGAAATGTTGTAGTCGAGTTCCCAAAATGGCAGCACTTCGTCGCTTCAAAAACCGGTGCCAAAAAGTGAGCCAAACCCCTCTATTTATAGGCTGAATTTCCCTTAGGTCGTCCGCCCCTTAGGTCGTCACCGACCTAACCATAAGTCGTTTCACGACTTAACGACCTAAGCCTTAGGTCGTTTGCAACTTAGCGTCTCAACCAACCCGACCTACGACCTAACCAACACAACACAGCCGACCTAAAGACATGGCCAACCCAAGACTCATGCGACCTAACCACTAAGTCGCAAACTTCTTCCTGCCGACCTAACAATAACACGGGCCACACGACCTAACAACTATACACGATATAAAAGCCTCCGACCTAACTTAGGTCGCTGCCGACCTATCCCCTGCCGACCTATCGACTCAACAGTATGGCCGACCCACGACTTATACCATAACCCGTCCCAATCCTTAGACCGCTAACATCTTAACCCGGTCAATCACTTAGGTCGGTCACCTTCCTTGAGTCGTTACCTATGAGTCGCTTACTACCCTGACTCGGTTCAAACCTATAGGTCGTAACCCGACAACTTTCTTAAGTCGTTGCCTTCTAACTCGTCTACTTCTTAGGTCGTCCAAACCACTAGGTCGTAACATGCTAACACCTTAACTCGTCCAACCACCTTAAGTCGTCCACTACATAACTATAGGTCGGTCAGAAACCCATAACTTGCTCACACGACCTAAGCTAACTCGCTCACGACCTAAGCTAACTCCCTAAGGTCGTAAACCTCTTAAGTCGGTCCAAACTATCCACGAGTTAACTCCCCACACGACTTAGGTTATGAACGACATAAACAACACTAACGACCTGTAAATTTTACAATATATCAACACGTAAAATACGGGTCGTTACATTCTCTCCCCCTTAGGAATTTCGCCCCCGAAATTCCAAGCAAACAACAGCAATCAAAGATAATCCGCATGCCTACCATCCATAGCAATCAACAAACCATGCATCCAATTCTAGCCTAGCATGCAGAATTCTAAGGCTTAGAACAAGCTACAAATTCATGAGATGTCACGACACTTTAGGGCCAAACCTCGAAGAGTCCGGGATGAGCTGCCTTCATCCTCTCTTCCTCTTCCCACGTACAGTCGTTAACATCATCACTCCATTGTACCTTGAGCAACGTAATCGTCTTCCTCCTAAGCTGTTTTGTATCGGTTTCAACAATACGAAGCGGCTTACGAGGTCTCGAAACCACTGGATCAACCTCTAAATCTTCACAGCTATCAGCAGAAACCACCGTACTTGGGTCATGCACATACTTCCGTAGATAAGATACATGAAAAACATTGTGCACACCCGCCATCTTTTCCGGTAACTCCAACCTATAAGCAAGCTTTCCAATTCGCTCGATAATCGGGAATGGTCCAACAAATCTCGGAGTTAACTTTCCTTTCTTCCCGAATCTAATGACACTCTTCAGAGGAGAAATCTTCACAAATACCATATCACCCACGTCGAATTCCAAATCCTTACGACGGTTATCGGCATAACTTTTCTGACGATCTTGGGCTGCCTTCATTCTTTGCCGAATGATCTCTATACAATCCGAAGTCTGTCGAATCATCTCTGGCCCAAGTATCAGCTTTTCTCCAGTTTCCAACCAACATGTCGGAGAGTTACACGGTCTTCCATATAATGCCTCATATGGTGCCATACCAATACTCGACTGATAACTGTTATTATAAGCAAACTCCACCAAATGAAGGTGATCTTCCCATGATCCTCCGAAGTCCAAAACACATGCTCTAAGAAGATCTTCCAAAACTCGGTTGACTCTCTCAGTCTGACCATCTGTTTGAGGGTGATAAGCTGTACTCAAACACAACTCAGTTCCCAAAACTTCCTGGAAGCTCTTCCAAAATCTACTAGTGAACAATGGATCTCGATCGCTCACTATACTCTTCGGAACACCATGGAATCGAACTATCCACTTAACATAAAGCTCAGCCAGCTTCGATGCAGTCCTAGTCGATCGAACAGGAATGAATCTTGCACTCTTAGTCAAACGATCTACTATGACCCAAATTCCTTCATTTCCTGCTCTCGTCCTAGGTAGACCATCGATAAAGTCCATCGACACTTGCTCCCACTTCCATGTAGGAACTTCTAATGGCTGAAGTAATCCACTGGGCTTCTTCTGCTCAGCTTTCACCAACTGGCAATTCATACACTTGGAAATAAAATTTCCAACATCCTTCTTCATACCTTTCCAGTAGTAGGTTCTCTTCATGTCCCGATACATCTTATTTCCACCTGGATGAATTGTCAACTTCGAGTGATGACTCTCCCTCAGAACTTCATCTCTCAATCCATCTACATCGGGAACAACTAGTCGCCCTTGCTTTCGAAGCCAACCCTCTCGATCGACCTCGAATCCCTTATCCTTCTCCGGGTCCAATCCAGATTCCAAATCACAGATAATCTTGACAAGCTTATCATCTCCCCTTTGCCTCTCACCAATTCTTTCCACAAGAGTAGGCCTTATCGATAAGTTTGCCAACATCTCAGGTTCCAATTCACATCTAGGCCTGAAATCAAATCCAGCCAAATACTCAAGACTCTTCCATTCCGAAAACATGGCTCCCAATCCTGCATGTCTTCGACTTAACGCATCAGCCACTGCGTTACCTTTCCCTGGAGTATAGGCTATACCAAAATCATACGATGCTAAGAACTCTAGCCACCGTTGCTGTCGAAGATTCAAATCCTTTTGGGAAAACAGATACTTCAACGACTTATGATCTGTAAACAGCTCGAATCTAACTCCCAATAGATAGTGTCTCCACATCTTCAAAGCAAACACAATCGCCGCTAACTCCAAATCATGAGTCGGATAATTCCTTTCATGCGGCTTTAGTTGTCGACTAGCATACGCAACAACTTTATCCTTCTGCATTAGCACCGCTCCTAGTCCAGTGCCACATGCATCGGTGTAAACCACCATCTCATCATTCCCACTCGGAATAGTCAAAACAGGAGCACTTGTCAGTCGTTCTTTCAGGATTACGAAAGCTTGCTCACACTTATCATCCCATCTGAACACTTGGTTCTTCTTCGTCAATCCTGTCAACGGTGCAGCTATCTTGGAAAAGTCTTTGATAAACCGACGATAATATCCTGCTAATCCAAGAAAACTTCTCACATCAGATGCATTCTTAGGTCTAACCCAATCCTGGATCGCTGCCACCTTAGCGGGGTCAACCGCTATTCCATTTCCAGAGATAACATGGCCTAAGAACCTCACTTCACTCTTCCAGAAGTGACACTTCGAAAACTTAGCCTTCAGCTGATGTTTCCACAAAATTCCCAAAACAATCCTCAAGTGCGTCTTGTGCTCTTCCTCGGTTCTGGAGTAAACCAAAATATCATCCACGAACACAAGCACGAACTTATTCAACTGATCTCTGAATACCCTATTCATAAGATCCACAAAATATGCTGGCGCGTTAGTCAATCCAAACGGCATTACCAGCCACTCATAAAACCCGGATGGTGTCCTGAAAGCAGTCTTCGGCACACTATCCTTTGCCACTCTCAACTGGTGAAATCCCGTTGCCAAATCCATCTGAGAAAACACCTTAGCCTCGTGAAGCTGATCAAACAAGTCATCTATTCTCGGCAATGGATACTTGTTCTTCTTAGTCACCTTATTCAGCTCACGATAATCAACACACAACCTCAACGATCCATCCGTTTTGGTTGCGAACACAACTGGCGCACCCCATTCGGACACACTTCTCCGAATGAATCCTTTCTGCAAAAGGTCATCAACTTGCACCTTCAGCTCTTGCTGCTCCCTCGGTGCCATCCGCCTAAGAGGCATCACAACAGGTCTGGCTCCCTCAACTAGATCGATACGAAACTCGATCTCCCTATGCGGCGGTAACCCTTTGACTTCCTCAAAGACATCACCAAACTCATTCACAATAGGCACTGATGACAGTCCATCCCGTGGAACAACTAGCGAATACATGAAGCTCATGAAGACGCCTTCTTCATGCTTACATCGTATCACAACCTTTCGCCCTTCCACATTCCCGACTGTCACCTCAAGCCTCTCACAATCAATCCTAGCCGCATACTTCCTAAGCCAGTCCATACCCAAAATAATTCCGAACCCCGCAAAGTTCAGAACAAAGCAATCACAAACAAACGAGCAATCATGACTCGACACAACTAGACCACGACATAACATACACAAACATGACGAACCCCCTACCGGATTAGTCACAACCAATGGCCTATCAACAATATCCGGTTTCATACCTAACCGGCTTACCAAATCATCACAAACAAAAGAATGCGACGCTCCAGTATCAAACAACACTCTAACTGGAACACCACAAATAGAAAGAGTACCTTGAACAACCACACTCTTCCCCTTCTCTTCAGCAGTAGGAGCTTTCGAAGACGATGGAACAGCCCCCAAAGCATAGGCTTGCACAACCTGCCTATCTTTCCTCGGTTCTGGACAATCCTTCTTGATATGTCCCAGCTTATCACAGTTGTAACACTTTCCCGGCACTTTGGGATTCTTACAATCTTTGTAAAGATGGCCCTTCTGCTGGCAGTTATAGCAAGTCATTTCGCTCTTAGGCTTCTTCTGACCATCCTTACCCCTCTGTTGCTGCTGCTTCCTCTTCCTATTGCCACTCTGCTGTGGTTTAGATCCTTCCCTAGTTACGGCAACAACAGAACTTTCCCTAGGAAACAAACTCTCATGCCTAAGAGCTTTTTCCACAAGCTTCTCAAATGGATCGTCCAGATGATCCACTAACTGCCTCCCAAGATAAGCATCCAGACCAGTCACAAACTTTTCATTCTTCTGGTAGGGAGAATCAATGTACGATCTGGCATACTTAGACAAAGCTTCAAACTCAGAAATATACTCAAGAACAGGCCTTCCCCCTTGCTTGAGCTCCACAAACCTCTTAAACAAGACAGATTTCTGGGAAGTAGAGATGAACTTAGCTTCAAATCTAACTTGGAATTGCTCCCAAGTAATCCCTTCTTCTGGTGTATCTATGGTGATAGAATTCCACCAATCAGCAGCTCTTCCCTGAAGCTGTCTCGATGCAAGCTTCCTCTTAGTTGCATCCTCAATCCCTAAGTCACCAAAGATTCTTTTGCAAGCATCAATCCATCTCTGCACCTCAATAGTCGACTCCGTTCCCAAGAAAGCTTTTCCTCCAAGAGCAGTATAATCCTTACAAAGCTTAGCAAAATCCACCGGCCTTGGAGCTTGGACTTGAACTCCCACATCTACAGATGGCCCTGGAGCTGGTATCCTTCTCATGATCGAAGTCATCATCGCTTCGAACATAGTTCCATAATCAACAGCTCCTTCAGTAGCACGGCTTTCCCTTGCAGCTGGTCTCCCTCTTCGACTCATCCTTAATATCTGTAATAAGAATGATTAGAACACCTTAAGTAACAACTGCATAAGGAGTTCAAATCCTTCTAAACTACTATATTATATATAGTAATCATCCATCAAAATACAATTACGTCTCTCATGCGTAGTTACGTTAGCGAGCGTTGGCTAAAATCGATTAACCAAAGCTCTGATACCAAATGTGACGACCGCCCATGACTCCCGCACCAAAACAATGGAATAGTGCGCTGAAAGGCGTGCCAGGTAGCCATGGACGATAGTCAGGGTAAAATAAAACAGCAAACTCTATCGTACAACTCACAGCGCATGGATAAAATACAATAGAGAAATATATAGTGAAGCCCCATAACAGAAAAATCGTCATATAAGCATCGTAGTAGTTTTATACAAACATGAATCATCCATACATCAAAGCCTCACTACAAACACTCAATCAGATATAACAGCGGAACACCCAGTACATATAGTAAGAAAACTAGTATGCAAAGCCTCCTGCTCGTCTTCGTCATCATCAGCGTAGATCTCTAAGAACAGCACCTGTCACCTGCTACCTAGTCTGCCCATCCCAACATGGATGAACAGCCCAAGGTAATAAGAGGAGACATAAAACCTTGAGTCAGACAAAGTCTTAGTGAGCAGTAAATTAACTATCCAACATACCAAAAGAGCATAAAGGATAAAAGGAATAGGAACCAAACCATCCCACTCCACCTCTTTCTACAGTGATAGCCCCAGACATACACTAAGGAGAAGCAAGCATAACAACATAGACAATTAAGGTAAAGCGAATACCACTCGAGTCAAGGACGATGTTTTCCAAATACAAACCCCCAAGGCCTAAACCAAGATCAGATAAGCACCCAGAAAACACCGCTCTTGAAGCCGAATGATAATACAACCAAACATCCATGACTCTGGCTATCACTGTCATCCTTGCCTCGATTTCACCGTTAGTTGAATGACCATCTGTCAAGGGCTAATGGTAACCCCGGTTCTAACCATAACTCCGCACACTGCCTTGTGCCTAGGACTTATCTACTTTGCCCAGAGTACTCAACTACCTACCTGTAGTCTTTTGGGTGTCCCGACTACCTACCTGTAGTCGTTATGGGCGCCCCATGTACTCTTGCTTTTGAGCATGCTAGAACCTTCAACAACGATGAAATCCAAGCCTCCTAGCCATCCTTCTTGACGACTATCCTCATACAAGCTCAAGCTACCTCTTGAACAATCCATTATCAACCAACTTGAACTACTCTTCAAGTTATCAACATGCTTGGAATGATCCCTGCTTGGATTAAGCCAAGACTCACATCATACTTCGCTTCATCGCATCAAAGCAAAGTCTCAACTCAACAACATGGTTTGCCTCATCAAATCATGGCAAAGTCCCATCTCAACATCATCCAATCTATACATATGAGCTTCAACATCCGCTACATATGCCTTAAGCAGCTTTCACCATTCAAGAGCCTTCTTCCATAGCTTTTGAATCCTCTTTCATCATCTTGTTCCAAATCAACTACTAGCTAACTTGGAAACAATCAAATCAATCATACATTCAAATAATCAATCATTCAAACAAGATCTATTAAGCAATTTAAGCAATATCAACTATAATGGGAATTTCGTAAATAAACGAGCAAAAGTCCAACATATGTGAAATCATGGTTTTTTTAGCATAGATCTAGCAAATATAAAACATGGGTTTTGTTTCTATAACTTAATAAATGAGCTTGCATAGGTAAACATCTTCACAAACAATGGATCTATACTTGGATCTAAGGAAAATGCACAAAATCACTATCTACAACACTCCAACAAACCACCAATCCAATATACTCCTTTGGGTCCGCGTGAGAGATAACCACCACTCACCAAATCACCCAAACACCTCAAAAACTAAACACTTCAGATCTGGACAGCGAAGATCAAGGCTTGATCCGGCGAAATCTCGCTTAAAACGATGAAATCTAGCTTCGTTGGATGAAGATATTCAACTTTGGCTCTTGGATCTTCAATTTCGATCTTCGATCTTGGATGGATGTTAGAACTAGATTGGAATGGAGAAAAGAAGATGAAGAAATGTTGTAGTCGAGTTCCCAAAATGGCAGCACTTCGTCGCTTCAAAAACCGGTGCCAAAAAGTGAGCCAAACCCCTCTATTTATAGGCTGAATTTCCCTTAGGTCGTCCGCCCCTTAGGTCGTCACCGACCTAACCATAAGTCGTTTCACGACTTAACGACCTAAGCCTTAGGTCGTTTGCAACTTAGCGTCTCAACCAACCCGACCTACGACCTAACCAACACAACACAGCCGACCTAAAGACATGGCCAACCCAAGACTCATGCGACCTAACCACTAAGTCGCAAACTTCTTCCTGCCGACCTAACAATAACACGGGCCACACGACCTAACAACTATACACGATATAAAAGCCTCCGACCTAACTTAGGTCGCTGCCGACCTATCCCCTGCCGACCTATCGACTCAACAGTATGGCCGACCCACGACTTATACCATAACCCGTCCCAATCCTTAGACCGCTAACATCTTAACCCGGTCAATCACTTAGGTCGGTCACCTTCCTTGAGTCGTTACCTATGAGTCGCTTACTACCCTGACTCGGTTCAAACCTATAGGTCGTAACCCGACAACTTTCTTAAGTCGTTGCCTTCTAACTCGTCTACTTCTTAGGTCGTCCAAACCACTAGGTCGTAACATGCTAACACCTTAACTCGTCCAACCACCTTAAGTCGTCCACTACATAACTATAGGTCGGTCAGAAACCCATAACTTGCTCACACGACCTAAGCTAACTCGCTCACGACCTAAGCTAACTCCCTAAGGTCGTAAACCTCTTAAGTCGGTCCAAACTATCCACGAGTTAACTCCCCACACGACTTAGGTTATGAACGACATAAACAACACTAACGACCTGTAAATTTTACAATATATCAACACGTAAAATACGGGTCGTTACAATTTTAAAGCACCTGTAATAAAAAGATGCTTAGTGAAATCAAACCCCTATGATTTGATCTAACTATACGTTCATCACTTGATTGAACTGAGACTCACTCGCTCCATCCCTACTGTACAAATAACAAAAATTAGACTTTACTGTCTATTGTCATCGTTTCAGAATAAGTATTTCAACATAGTGTAAAAGCAGCAAGCAGTGCACACTACAAAGTCAGACAGGCACAAATTATAATATAAATGCAGCTTAATACAACTTTGCAAACTCACATCAATAGTTGATAGAAAACACATTGGATGTTCATATCACAACTAATTCATGCTTCAAATGTAATAACAAATGTAGCAAGCGCCTAAAACTAAATTGCAGCTTGTAAAAGAAGCAAAATACGATATTACATGAATATAATAATATTCTCAGGATTCCTCTTGCTGGAGCAAGCGTAAAAATCAAGCATAAGTTCCCTACATATTAAGATACCTTTCAGAAACAAAACACTACATTTAAGCAATCCAAATAATAGTGAAAGAATGTAAAACAAAACACAGAAGAGCCAATAAAATATCAGTGCAAAAAATGTAGAATAAAATCCAGCCAAGTGGCTTACTTGATGATTCCTTCATCTTCATTGCCGTTTGGCCTAAATAAGGAATCCATCATTTCATATTTTGGACTCAGTGTTTACACATGCTCTGTATCATGAAATAGAAGGCCATTGGCGTGAACTCACAACCTATACAAGTTACCATTGCAAATTTAGAAGCAGATTGTACACTGGAATGGTATCTGCAATGAATAATTTAGAAGCACACAAGTACTTACTGCAGCAATGGATGGGATATTGGCGTGTCCAAGGGAACCATGTGAAACATCCATACCCAAAATGATGGAGGGAACCCTAGAAATATGTCGCATACTAATCATGCGCTCAACAAGTCCAGAACACTAATTTTTGTTTGATTAGATGCAATGAGACATACATGTTTTGGAAAATACGTTGGCAATGATCTTAAGGAGAACGTTAGTCATATACTGATCATTGAACTCATTTGGAGCGATACACTGTGTGACAATACCAAATTCAGAGAGACATTACGCTTCCAAGGCCCTAAGAAAACAACAGAAATTCACATTACAGCTAGTGGAGGTGAGATGCATCAATGTCTTAATAGATATAAGGGACATGTAGCAAAACCAAATAAAAGAGAATTTTTTCGCTCGGGTAGGATGCAAAGCAAGAATTTAGGTGCTCGAGGAAGCCTTGATTTGATCTGAGCAAACATATCTTCGACCCTCACTAGAGGGGGTCTCTCCCAATGTTCCCGTTTTCTTCAATACAATCATGAGGATTATCCACATTCTGAGCAAGAGCAAAAGAGCAAAAGTTGGAAGTAGCAAAATATTAAATGAATATATAATACTATAGAAATACAAAATTGTTCTTACAATCCCTTTCATATTCCATACTTAATAAGACGGCGCACAAGTGACCTGACATCACAACGAGCAGAAAAATTAACAACAGCCCATCTCGCAACAACAGCAGGTTCAAAAAAATTCTACAACACAATTAAACCAAAAGTTCCTAATAAACTAGTTAAAAAAGCTTGTCTAAAAATTATAAACAAAACATTGATATCTTATTATTAAAATTCCTTCTGCCATTTCTTGGCATAAAGTCTTCGCCATTTCCCACTTTCAACTACAGAAATGAAAATTAGTTATACATTAAATGAAAGAGCCTTATGAAAAACTGTATTGAAATGTACTAAGTGAAATTGAACCTTCGGAGCTTGTAGAACATGACCATCCACTCGTGTAAATTGTGTACTAATAGAAACACCACATGCTTGAAAACAATTGCCATTCTCTGTGTCACCTGCTATTACAACTCAACCACAACTGCAGACAACACTTCTTCATTCAAACAAAGTTAATCATCAAACTTGAACAACCAGCACCGCCTTCTCCACTGACCACCACAGTCACAACTTGAGCACCTCAATTCACTTCACCCCAGTCACCAATCGTGCCTCGAACAAAAGCCACAAATCACTGACTCTCGAACAAATCCCCAATCGAAACTTGCGACCAACCCCAAGTGCCTGCAATCGCCTCACCACTCCTTAATCCCCATCCACCACTTGCGACTTCAATCTGTTGAAAATTGTTTCTCGTATTGTCCATTAGCTTCACACATAATCTGAAACCAGTGTCATCGTGATCTCAAAAAAGTTTTTAAGAAAACGAGAAAAGGTGGATAGAAAATATGATAATATGGGCACTTACTTAGAACTTGGAAAGCTATTAAACGTTTCTGCGGATCTTTACAAAGCATCTTCTTGACGAGATCCTTTGCCCCATCTGAAATGTTTGGCCATGGATCACTACTCAAATCAATTGGGCCTTCGAGTATAACTTTGAAAATTCCATTTTTGAATTCTGGTGGGTGAACAAATTATGTTATCATCAAGTTCCATTTTCGGATTTTGGTAGGTAAGCATTTACTAATATTGTCCACGATGCCATAGCCGCGTCTCTAATTTTTTTGACTCGTGAGAATTAGAATTGGGGATTTGGGATCCACCTCTTTGCATTTGTTTGATTTGGGATTTAGGATTGGGAAGAAAGAAATGGAAAATGGGACAAGACTAGACAGTAGGTGGGGAGAAAAAGAATGGGCTGAAGAGGCCAAAATTTCAAGGTTGGAGCCAAAATTTCAGGTTGGAGCCAAAATTAAATGAATGGAGGCCAAATTTGAGAGATGGAGCTAGGATTTTTGCTAGTAAAAATAAAGATAAAAATTATTTGTCAAAGAGGATATCATAAAAATTTTATCTAAATGCATATCTACAAATAATGTTTTTATTTTTCTAATTTTGAAATTATTTTAACTTTTTTGAATTTTTTGAAATTTGGACGTTTTATTAAATTTGATTTTTTAAGTTTTATTTTGAATTTTATCAATATTTCAAATTTCAAATTTTGTGATTATTTATAACTTTATTTTGGAAAATTTCAAACTTATAATTTTTTTGGAATATTAAATGTTAAATATAACTAGTATTAGAATTATTAAATAAAAAATAATAAATATGACTTCTTAATTATTAAAGATTATTTATTAATCATTAATTATTAAAAATAAATTATTAAATAGTAAATATTTATTATTACTTCTTAGGTATTTAATAGTAATTATTAATTTTTAATTATTAAATAATAAATATTAATTATTAAATGATAATTATTAATTATTAATAGTATTTAATATTATTATTAATTATTTAATAGTAATTATTAGTCATTAATTGTAATTACAAAACATTACATATTTGTTAAATATATTTATTAATTATAATTTCAAAATATAAAGTACTAATGTTACTTCTTAATTATTAATATTTCTTATTAATTATGAATTATTGGATATTTATCTTAATTATTAATTTTCTAATAATCATTATTAATTAATAAATATTTAAAATTAACTATTAAATACTAAATATCAATTTATAATTATTAAATTTTATTATTAATTGTTAAATATCACTCTTAATTATTATATAATTATTAATTATTAATTATTTAATTGTAATTATTAATAAATAATGATTAAAAATTAATTATTAAGTATTAAATATTGCTTCATAATTATTCAATATTACTTATTTGTTAATAATTGTTAAGTATTAATCTTAAATATTAATCTTAATTATTAATCTTAATTATTAATCTTAATTATTAATTATTAAACATTAGTCTTAATTATTAATTATGAAAATTGATATCTATTACCAGTAGAAAATAGTTGTAATAGGCATCTAATACTATGGGCAAATAGTTAATAATTAATACGTATATATTATTAAATTTAATTTTTAATAGTAACTATTAATCATAAATTATTAATATTTGTTATTAATTATAAATTACTGTATATATTTAATATTAATTACCCGATATTACTTACTAATAATTGGAAAATAAAATTAAGCCTGTTGGAATACTGATTATGCATAACAATTAGCAATTAGTGATTATTTAATAATAATCATTAACTATTATAAGTTATAACTGATTAATATAATATTATTAATGATTAATTATTAAATATTAATAAATAATATACTATTATTAATGGTTAGTTATTAGTAATATAATATTATAATTAGTAATTAGTGACATATGATTAATATAATATTATTAATGAATAATTATTAAATATTAATAAATAATAAATATTAATTTTAAGAAAGCATTGTAATTATTAATTATTGGTTGTCAAAATTTGACAACAAACATTTATTACAACGGGCATTTTATGACCGTCGTAAAATTGGCACCTATTACAATGGGCTTTTTTAGACCGTTGTACAATTGACACCTATTACAACGGGCATTTTTAGCCCGTTGTAGAATTGACATCTATTACAACGGGCATGAAAGGACCGTTGTAATAGCATTCTATTACAACGGGTAGTCATGCCCATTGTAAAAAAGGCGTTGTATATGGAATCTATTACAACGGGCCTGAATGGACCGTTGTAATAGCCTACTATTACAACGGGCAGCCAATGCCCATTGTAAAAAGGGTGTTGTAATAGAGTATTTTTGTTGTAGTGATATGAATGAATGATTGATTTGTGTTGATTCTATGTGATGGTTATGCCCTGTTGCAAGTGATTGGTATTTATATTGATTTGTTTGTTTATGGGTGAGACAACTTTAAACATTTCATTTTATATAATTATTAACTCTTTTGGATTATATAAGTGAAATGCAGGTTATGGAAGCAATTGCTACTGCATTTGGTTTCATAATATAAGCGTAAATTGCCCGATATATAGGTACGTTTTCGGATTACGGTTTTATAGCGTTATTATATTGTTTTTCTCGTGTTGGGATATATTATTTTGGAATTATATGTGATATTTTGTTATATTTGATACTACGTTTTCTCCCGAGCCTCTCCATACAAAGGAGACTCTGCCGAAATTTTCCGTAAATTTTGGACTTAGAATTTTTTTTTTAAAAATGTTTTTCAAATTTTATTAATTTGAGTATAAAAAGATTTAATGGTTATACATTGGTATATTTTATTTAAATTAATTTATTTTGCAAATTTATTTGTTCATAAATTTAATATTTTAAGTAAGATATATTGATTTCTTAATTCTTCTTTTCCCTTCGTTTTCCTTTTCGGGGACGAAAAGTTTTGAGTAGGGGAGAGTGTAACGACCCGTTAGTTTCGATAATTAGAAATTGTTAATTTAATAAGATCTTGGTAGTTAAATTTGGAATAAATAAAAACTTAAAATTTATTTATTTAATATGGTTGTGTAATTAAATTTAGAAAGAAATAAAAACTTTATAACTTATAATGAAGCGAATGTTAGAAATGAATGTAGCATTGGTAATTAAAATTAATTATTGACAATTGAAGTGAAATCCCAATTATTTGAAACAAATTGTAAAGTTATAATTGATTGAAATTAGTAAATTGGAAAATGAATTCAAAGTTATATAAATTGATGAAATAATATGTAATAAATGGTAATTGAATAAAATCAATGTTTAGTAAGAAATTATAATATTTGTTAATTGATAATAAAGTATGAATGGGGTAAAATTAGGCAAATGGTGATAATTATTAATTGTTTACCCATTCATTTAATTTATTGCACTAGATCTAAATCAATTACAACATTTGTTTGTTAATAATAGCTTATAAGTGAAATTAAACGTTAGTGGCAAAAATTATTATAAGTTACCGATACATTTTTAATCCATTAAATTGAATTGGAATCAATTGCAATAAATCTAAATTAAAAGTTATGTTAGTATAAATTAAGTAAATAATTGGAAATGATGTCAATTCTATTTATAATATGACAATTGGTTGAATAAAAGGAATGGAAATTCAAGATTTATTAATTTATTGGATTTGAACTAAAATAATTGGATTAATTGCAATTAAATAAAATAAAATATTACGTTAATCGAAATTAAGTTGAAATTTGAGAATATTAGTGTAATAAACCACGAACCGGTATTAATTTTATCTATTTAGTGATAATGAATTGAATAACAGAATAAAAAATAAAATAAAATTTTATAATTCATTGAATTTACTTAAATTGAAGGTAAACACTATAAATTTTGCAATAAATCCTTATTTGATTGATATGGAAATTTTGGTTAATGAATTAGAAGTTTAATTGTAATCAGAAGTGATAGAAATGGTAAGTTAATAATTGTTTCATAATAAGATTAAAATCAAATAAATGGATTATTGGAATTTCAATTCACAATTCATGAGTTTATTTAAATTCGAAATTTGATACGGTGATGGGTAAACTAATTAACTTAAATTGGATATCTGAACTTGCCTAAATTATTGGGAAGGTTTAAGAAATCAGAAATGATGAGATTTGTTGATTTTAGGATTTAAATTTGAAGAAGTGATTAAATAAATTAATATTAAATTATTTAATTAGCTGGAAAATAGCCATTTTGGCCATCGACTCGGATTTCGACGAAACAAGTTTCATCGGATCCGTAACGGTGAATTATTGCAGGGTTTCATGTTTTATAGCGATCGGACATGTCGTTTGATCGTATGGACTCGAAACGCCTTGAAATCAATGAAATTAAAATCAATTGAAAGCGATTAGAAATAACTTGATTTTAGCGTAACTTCTTCATACGATGGAAATTGGGCTTGAAACTTATTCCATTGATTTTAAAATATTTTAAGACATCTATTTTGATATATGGGTTGACCCAATTTCGTTCCGAAGTCAGAACGGGCTTTTCGGGCCATTTTATCGTTCAACGCGTATACCAATCAAGCCCATTCGTTTCTATTTGGTTCAACCTATATATACGTAGATATAAACCCTAATTATTCCTCATTGTCATTTTTTTGTATGTACAATTCATTCTATTTGCTTCTCCTCTTTCAATGGCAGACAAAAATATTGCAAATTCAAATCAAATTCAGTGGACAATTCAAACTCCACAAATACTATCAAATTTTATATCGATCTGAAGCTCTCAACAGACGTAACCCAAATTTGTAATTTATTTTTCGATTTGGATTGTCATTTGACTTGAAATGGGCTATTTAATTCCGATTGTTCATAGGGGTAAGCGTGATTTGACGGCGGATCTTTGACGATTGCTCGATCGGAGGGCATCGGACGGCATCGGAGGGTAGAGGGAGTTAAGGCTTGATGATCGGTATGGTTGGTTAGGTGTCGACGCGCCTCAATTCGCCACGATTGGCGAATACTTCTAGTGGCATCGGTTGGCGTTGGGGCTTGCTGGAGGCATCACGACAGGGGGTTGAGGTCGGTTTGGTGAGGGGGACTCGAAGGCGGTGTCTGATCAATGGCTTGGTGGTCAGAGCGACTTGCGTGCGCAGATGAACTCGGCGGCTAGGGTTTTTTTGGTCGCGTTTTGATCTGGAGCGTAGGCTCGATCGTGTAAAACGAGGTGACGTGGATGGTTTTGACTGGTTCGTTCCTTTCCTTTATTTTATTTTGTTTTGTTTTAAAATTTAACATATAACTTCAAATGCGTATAACTTTTACATACGATGTCAGATTGAAGCGCGGTTTTCTCCGATAGGTTCGTATTGGAATTCAGGACATTTCGGCACTAGTTTAGACGAATTCTGAGACTATGAAAATTTTGGATTTAAATTGGATTTAAATTCAATTTAAATTCAAAAGGTGAGTGTTTTAACCCACTCACAACTTCTAAAATTTCTTATGTGTGTTAAATTAATTTCTTATGTGATTGGAAATTTATGGCTGTTTGATATATTTTTATCATCATTCCAGTTAAATTTAATTTATTGAATTAAAATGTTATTTAATTTATTTTTGCATATAAACTGCCAGTTAAATTGTTAATTAATTTATTTTTGAATATAAACTGCCAGTAAACGCCTATTATTTATTATCTGTTTATATTGATGTTATGGATTTAATTGGATGATGATTGTGATAAATGGTTGATGATTGATTTTTGATGAATGGATGCTGTATTTTATATTGTTATAAACCGCAAGTTGTTATGCATTTAAATTCATTCGGGATTGTGGTTTGAAATGATATATAACTGTATTTTTATTTTAAATTACGGATTGAAATGATATATATCCGTATCACTTGATCATACAATAGAAAATTTTATATGGACACCGTGGTCTATATATAAAAATAATTTGAAATTGATTTCTATGGTTTTGGAAAGAAATATACGGTTTAATAAATATTAATTTTTGATATTATATCAATATTATTTTATATATATATATATATATATGTATGTAGTTAAATTCTTGAATTTAAGCTATATATAAATTTGTTTAATAAAAATAAGTTTAATGATGGAGTTTGATTGTTTTATGTTATATGGTTAAGTGCTTGTTTAAGATATTGTATATATAGAGTTTTTAATGACTTAAATAAAATTTAAGTTGGAAGATAAATATGAAATTGGTTTGAATTGAATTATTTAAGAATTATACTCGAATAAAATTGATTTTGAAATTTAAATAAAATTGAGATTTTAAAGGGTATGATTCTTATAACTTGATTGGTTTAGAGTGATTTAAATGAATATAAAGTTGATTTAAATCAATATACCAAGTTAAATAAATTGAAAGAATATCCAGTAATGTGAAATTAAAATTTTTCTTAAATGGTATTGGATTTATTACGTAAACATTTCAAATCTAAATAATAGTGATTGAATTTGATGTATATGGGATTATCAAAGAATTAGTTTTGAAATGGTGGAATATTTAAAGCTTTGAAATATATGGAAATTGAAATGGTTTATTTGTGGATTCAAATCTGTATTTGGAATTGATTTGTGAATTTAAAGAAGCTAATTTATTATATAAAGTAATTTAATATTAAACCATTTAAGTATTAGAAGTTATGTTTCAAAGTTATGGGTTTCAAGGTATTATGATTTGAAAATGCTATGATTTGGTAAAAGAATATATTTGAAATAAAATGATATTATATTGATTTCGGTTTTATAAAAATGATTTCATATTTATTTGGGTTTTGAAAGGAAAATGATATCGTATTTATATGGTTTTGAAAAGGATAGTATATTTTGGTTTCGAAGTAAAATTATTTTGAAATGACCGCAGTGTTATAATAACGATTGGTTGGAAAAGAGACCAGGATCGAATATGGGCATACTCTTTGTCGATACCGAAAACCACTTTGACAACCGTGTATTCGGTGGAGATTCCAGAATGAAGTAGGATGGTGGCGATGCTTCTTTGAGGTATATACGTGGACCCAACTCCCGTGAGTTGGCAAAAGGTGGCTAAAACAGGAGCGATCTCGGGCCAATGAGGTCATTCCTCTGATCGGACACATCCCTTCAATATTATACTCTGATTTTGGATTTATTTAGCGGCCACTTTTGATTTTTTTGATTTGGGGGTATGGCTCAAGGTGGGCGGTAGCTACGCGCTACGCGTTACCACCAGCCCGTGTGCGTAATTGGTATATCTACCCTGGCATTGCCTTGTGTGCCGTGTCACCTACCCTAGCGCGCCTTGTGCGAGTTTGTTTTTCTCCCGTAGCCCGTGGTGTATTTAGGGTAGTCTCCCGATCTGGAGATGCGCTGATACTGGATGGACTACTGGGACTATTACATGGTAAGGGCTATATGGGTAACCCCTTAACGCTATTAAAAAGTAAGTTTATTTTACTATTAGACATTATTATAATAGCGAAATATTACTACATAGTAAATAGTATAATGGATCCTTAGGAGATGTGAATCCCAAGCATCTCTTAAGTTACTGCACTCACGTTAGACACTGGATAGGAGATGTCAAATCCCGTAAACATCTATGACGCCGTTCCACTTATATTATTTATCGTTGATTAACTTACATAAGATCTTTTAGTTCTAACTCGAGTGTTTTGTCTTTTCAATTCGCTCGGGTCAGCTTGAGCATTTCAGGATTTGAAGATTTTATTCTAGGGGACGAAGACGAAGATTTGTGTTACTATTATTTATTATATTCCACTGCATCACATTGTTCCGCTACATTGTTATTTATTATTCTCTGGTATATGTAACTCTGATATGTATTGTATAAGTATAATCAAATGTTTTGTAAGACAGCTTCATGAACTGTATTTGATTATTATATATTGTCATTCCGCTACAAGATTCTGTTTTGTTTTCTTTCTTTCCCTGCTTTTTCTTATTTACCCCGTAACAATCTTCCCTTCTGTATGGTTTAAGTCTGACGTGTGTGGTTTATCGTCAATTTATAGTATACAAAAAGGCGGGATGTTACATTGACAAGCTACATAATTTGAGTAAGTTGGAACATACTAAGGCATAACTCATAATCATTGTGCAGTAATAAATATCTTACTTCAGTAATATTTATTTTTAACATACTGCATTAATTTCAATGAATGAGATTATAATAATTCTTTTTCCTTTTGCATTGCAGGATCATTAAAAATAAGAATATGGATACTTCGCAGAGAAGCTTACGAACAATCTTATTCAAGTTTATCGCGTTTAATATTATGTCTGAAGCAACATAAGGTGAGTCTTTATACTTATCTATCTACAAAGAACTTCTGCTTAAGTTATCGTATGAAAAAAGACATACCTCAATACCACACGCACATTTGCATTAAATATAATTTGTTATGTTTTGTTCATAAAAGGTTACTAATATTTTTCCATGAGTCACTAACACGCAAATTCACATGTAAAAGCATTTTGGTGAGCATTTATATTACCGATTCGGTTGATATTACCACAGTACTACTATTATTTTTTCATTTTTATATCAAATTAGATCATAACTCTCTTTTATTTTTACTACTAATAATTATAATTCCATGAACTAATTTCAACCATGCCTTCTTGAATTACCGAATATACCATTCGTCCCAAAATACTTCGGTAGTTCTTATGAAACTCTAAATCAGAAGCTATTCAAGTATCAAATCCAAACTCCTTCCTCATCCATCCGCCCTCTCTCCACCTCACATGGTTTTTAATAACCTAGATCGAATCCGCACCTCCTCCACCACCGAAATCGATCAGAAATCTCATCGCCACCATCCTCCTACCCAATCGTAGCACACACTCCATCGATCAAAAATCTCACTGCCATCGTCTTCCTACCCAATCGCATCACACGGTCCACCCGCTCAGCATATTAATCGAAAAAACTCCCCTTTCTTATCCTAAAACTGCGACAGCTAATGTTTACTTAGTCCAAACTGCAATCCCCTTCTTCTACCTCAACGTTCCCTTCGCCCACTGTTTATAGCTAAGGTACATGTATATTAAATATTGCTTCATTATTTTTTGCGAACTTTGCTCAAGGTTCATGAAAAAAGTTTATCTCCTATAATTTACCACTATTCTAAATTTGATTCAAAACTATGGCTATAAAAGAAAGTACCGAGTAGGATTTCTACCTAGAAAAATATATAGTTTAGCGTTTTGTACCGAATTGAAACATTATTGCCAAAAAGTCGGTTCTTATTTCCATATTAAAATTTTGATTTTTATTTCTATACCAAACCGACAAACTATTGCCAAAGTGACGACATGCATATTTAGGAGAGTTGATATATATATTTTAGAAGCTTGGTTGGAAGGATGAACATAAATATAAACCGACTTTATAAACTAGGATAGTAAATAAGTGAAAACATTGCAAAAATGTGTGCATGTTCGACAGATTCATAGAATGATTCTATTGACATTATTTGATAGGCAAGAAAAAGGTAAGAAAGTTCTATTGATTTGTCACTATAAGTAGTTGATTGATGTTCTGTGTTATTTATATTCTTATTGCTTTCCATTTGGTAAAATTTTAGGGCCATTACTATTTAACTTAAAGCCAATTAAATGCTATTATTTTGATTGAAAATTGGTATTATTTTTTTATGAGGCATAGATGGATAGGAAACCATTTATAAAGCCATATGGTTGTGTAATTTGTGAATATTGTATATTTAGTATGTTGAACTAGTTATAATGTGTGTTTCGTCTACATAGGTACAGCTGAATTGATATTTTCTTTAATATAGCAGAAGGCAAAAAATAATAACAAACCATTTTTTGTGGCTATATATGTTTGTTTGTGTGCAAGTTGTGAATACTATTATTTTGATACTATAATAATATATTTTTCCAATTTTTAGGCATGGCAGCAAGTTATGTAGGAAGGACCTGCATTAAGTATAAGCTGCAAAAGAACTAGAAGGAAACCGGGCTCGAAAAGTTGGTCTAAGTTATGCTAGGCTATGTGTCTCACCTGATTGTAACTGTAGTATTACTTGCATTGGTCGCCTACAAGCAGAAGTAGCAGTAGAATTAGATGGGTAAGATGCAGAGGCAGTAGTAATTTTACACAATCCCGAATGTGTGGCTTAGATTTGCTAGAAGGAATGTTTGGATTATGGTCTGGGATTATTGTGAGAGAGTTGGAGGAATATGGAGTTGTTGTTAGGTAGCCTGACGTGCCATGTGATGGTACTTCGAAACGGTGCAACAATTGAAATTTATTTAACATTATTGTTAACAACATTATGCATGTTATATATAATATATATGAAATGGGAATGAATACATTAATATGTTGTATATGTAAACCTTCCTTCGGTAAAGAACTACTAATTTTCCTTAATTTTGCGTATACTAGGTGTAAACTACCACCGGTTTTATCAAGCTTATAAACGCCTTGATTCCATTCGATTCATTTATTGTACTTTGCATATAGTGTATAGATGTTAGTTATGGTTAAGTATAATGTTTAATAGCTTTTAAGTGTCAAAAATTGTTCAAATATCAATTAAATTGCTTCATACAACAATGACTGAAATAGGGAAAGTGATGGACTGAAATACACTGCGGTAGTACACATCGCTACTCAAGGTAGTTTTTAAATATGAAACAAGAATAGTTTCAACAATTTTTTTGCTACTTTTTATTTCCATTTTCTAGTTTTTGGATGATTTAAATAATTTTATTTACCTTAAATATGAAAATGGTAAGATATTTATATTTTCATATATGTGATATATATGCTTTTTAGGAAAATGCAAAGATCATGGTCTATGCAATTTCATCTTCGCTGGACTTGGAAAACTTTGCTTATATTACATAACAAAGAATTGTGAACATAAAAATTAGTTCGATAATAGATCCTTATGGATGGGTATCCGAATATATAGGACTTACCTTATTTTATTCTTGCGATTTACATAAAGACAGTTAGTGTGAAGTGGCTTCATTTGTTGCTATATTTCCATTTTCTTTACCAACTTGTAGTTGGAGCATATCAAAATAATGTTTAAATGCCCTATTATATACCATATATCTCTTTGAAGGAGATAAAGTTAACATAATACTAAATTGGGTAAGTAGGGTAGTCAGATATTATTAGTTAGAAATTGCTTTCAAGTTTTATTATTGTTTTTATGACTATTGGATTAGTATATTGAAGTGTGTGTATATGTATATACGATGATACTATGATAATTTGTGAGTTAATACAAATAATAGTTTGGTCTTTTGTATTATTTTAATCAATTATGTGAAACACCTCAACAATTCCTTCTACCCTTGCAAGAGTATTACCATAAATTTGACATAATTCGCTTTTCCTAATTAACATTAACTAAGCAATAATTTTTTTCGGCAAGGCAACTAAGCAATAATTTTGATCCATCCTAAAAATAATAGATAAAAGGGAGTAATTAAAGATTAATTGCAACATTGAGATATTGCACCAAGAAAAAGAAAGCAGTTAATATTCGATTCAAAAATAAATAGATATAGTAATCATCAAATAAGTGTAATGAAGTTATGAGAATAGTGTACTTATTTAAAATGGTAGTATATACGTTATGTGCAGGTCCACACGGACAAGCGTATATACTCGTATATATAATAATAATTAGTTAAATGTTTGTATGTAATATGTATTTAGATTGATTTATGATATATATATATATATATATATGAATTTAATTTGAATTTTCTATTATAAATATTCTAAATAATTTTACAAACAAATGTTTAAAATAATTTTATGATTTGATTATATTTATATGTGTGTATATAATTTAATAAATGTTTTATGTCGGTAATTTACAACAAATATTTTATAATAATTATATAACTATGTTTATATATATAAACAATTTTGTGCATACACACACACAGAGAGACAATCCATTTGTATACACGATGGGCTAATATGTCTACTGTGGTGTAAATAGCAACTTCATACATGCTGGCATATCAAACCATGTACGCATTATCCTGTTGCACATGCATGCACACATCTATGTTTATGTGATACACATATCCAAAATATAATACAAATTATATAAAATAAAACCTTACTTATAAATTTAAGTAAAATATTGATTTTTCTTAACAAAAAATTTAAAAGGTTCTATGAATTAGATTACACAAGTCATTAAATATCCAATAATGATTTTTTTTTCAAATTTACCCAATTACTCTGTTGTGGGCTGTCCCAGTTTCAACAATGGTATCGGAGTACAATATCTTATATGGGATAAATTAGCCATGTTAGGGCTAACTAATTAAGCTCACAACCCAAATAGTATGGTGTCTAGAAAGGTAGTATCAAATGATTGAGTCAGGGTAATCAAGTACACTATTCTACCTAGCTACCAATCTGGTCCGAATAAATATGTAAGCCCAAAGGTCATCCTTAATAGATAATGCCCAATTTGGATCGGGTCTTGGTTTAATTTCCAAAATTGTTTTGAAAAATTAAAAACATATATTTTATTAAAAGTTAAATTAAAAATAGACATATATATTATAAAAGTTATAACATAATGAAATTTTTTCAAAACATTTATAAAAATATATTAATTAATTTAAAATTTAAATTTTATTGATAAGACTAATAAAAGAATTAAATTAATTAAACGAGTTAATTAAATAATATACATATATGCATATATAATTTATAGTGATATACGTTATGTTGTCTTGAAATGTTCGAGATGATATAATATGCAGGTATGTATATAAATAATTTTCGAAATCAATAAAAATTAATTAAAATAGTTTAATTAAATAATTAATTAAAAGTTAACTGATAATTTATATATATATATATATATATATCTATGTATGTATGTATTACTATAAAGGTTATAATATATAATTATTCAATATAATATGTTAAAATTGAATAATAAACAATCAATTAAAGAGTTAATTAATTAAATATTATTTAATTAATACAATGTTATACATAAGGTTATTATATAAGCTATTAAAATATAAAAGTTATATAATAATGAAACATATATGACATGAATGTAAACTAAAGGTGCAACATTACAGAAACCCTAAATAGAATTATGGAATAAATACATACGTAAATGTATACAATGATTCCCAATGTATCCGACACTTGAATCACAAGGTTATTTCATTAGAAATGCATTATTCCATAAGTCGATATCACTCAATATAATATATTAAAGATTGTGAATCTTTAATATAATATTATCTTTTATCATATATATATATATATATTAATAAATTGCTTGCATATTTCTTAGTTGTTGAGAAAACTTAAGCTAAAGATGTTATGTGTAGTATTATTAATACATTGAATAGTCGAGATAAGATAACTATATGTGTTTATTGAGAAAACTAATTATACATATAATATATTTAGGTTATCACGGTATGGTAGGTACAAGTGAATAATTCATTTGAATTTGTTGGGAAAACGCAAGGTCGAAATGAAATTAGAACAAGGTATCATGGGTTAGGAGTTGTATTAGATATAACTGATAAGAAGTTATCCATCTTCTCTAGAGCTATAACTTATTGAGCAAACTTAGTGTCAGAATTCCAAGATAGATGAGTCCTAACAACTAATGGTGAAGTCGAAAGACTTCTTTATTTCGATTTAGGATTTGACGAAACATAAAAGGCTAGTGGGGGCTTATTATTAAAATGAAACATAGGTTTACCTTACTAATACTATAAGAATATCTGCTATGATATTGTCCCAATAATTTACCTATTAAAACTTATAGAAAATGTCGACTTTAAAAACTATTTTCTAAAAGTGACAAGTTTATTGGACCCAACTATATCCATTAGCTAAGAGCAATTAAGATAGCATTGGCTTGCGAGCGTCGCTGACTGTATATTACATGCAATCCTAAAGACCAACCCACTCATGATGAGGACCTCAAACTTAGACTGCTTATGAGTAATGGGTCTTAGACCTAGAGATTGCCTAGGATTTCATGCTATCTATGTTACACAAGCCATTGCAAAGGCAACATGAAAACATGTATGTGCATGAGATATTTAATAGTCTTAAGGCCCTATTTGGTGAATAGTCACATTCCACAAGGTATGGCTTATGAAGAAGCTGTTCAATACCGAAATGACTAAAGGATAGAAAGTGGACGATTATGTAGTGTGATGAAGGGCTACATTATTAGGATTTCACATTGACGTAGCGATAAGCAATGAGTTATAGGTTGATTTGATCCTTGGTCCAATTATACATCAGTTGAACCATTTATATTAAATTTATAACACCCCTAATTTTTGATAATATTATTCAGGACATTTAATTAGATAAATTAAATAGAATGATGTAAGAATTAAAATGATAAGGGGATTGGAAATTTAAGACCGTGCTTAATAGTTATAAATGGGATTAAATGGACTGCTATGTTACTAATTTACAAAAAGGCCTATTAGGGAATAACTATCTTCGTTTCTATAACCCATCTATTCACATATCCTTTCATTTTCCCACGTTCATTTTATTTCTCAAAAACAAAACAAATATAAACCTAAGAAAGCTGATCATTGCAAGGAAAAAAGAGGGGAAGATTAAATCAAGCTAAGGAATTAAAGCAAGAGGATTAATCTTAAATCAAATCTCAAAGCCCTTATCATATCCAAAGTAAACAATAATTCATTCCATCTCTATTTTGTTTTTAAAACCGTTGTTTTTGGATTTAATATTAAATTTGTTTTTATGATGCTTTGGATTATACGCTTGAATTGTTATATGTTTGATTTAAACCAATTCATTTGCATGGTTTTAGGGTAAAACCGATTCTTATTGACAATAAAATGCCATGGAAAAATTATATGTTAGGTAAAATATGATTTTAGATATGGGTTTAAATCTTCTAGTTTTCCAAGCTATGAAAAGTTTATTATGAATTTCTAAAGGAAAGTAGGATATAATTGGATTTAAATTAGATTTTGATTAATTTACGAAGAAAATAGGTCTAAAATTTTAATATGTTTGACAATAAGGTGAAAGTGAATTTCTATATTTTTGGTGATTTTCCTAATTGATTTCCTATAGAAAATAAATTATTTTAAAAGAAGGACCTATTTGCAATATTGGTTTTGCTTAATAGAAGGGCTTAAATGTTACTTTTTCCTTGATTTAGTCTGATAAATGCAGTAGTTATTTTGTAAAGTATTTGAAAAGTTTTAAGGCAACCAATCAAAGGATTACAAATAGCCAGGTAGTTATAAAGCAATTACTAAAAATAGCATAATTTCAGCTTTTAATTCAGAAAAGTTGGTTCCGCCACCTATAGTAGTGCCTTTCGACCCCTACGCTTCCGCTCCAACTCAGTCGAAACCATCCCAACCAGAACCCACCTAATGGAAACAAATACATAAGATATCACTTATATGGAACGTAGTGGATTGAAGGAAAGACGGAAGCCAAGGTGTTGAAAGCAATACTTTTGTTGGACTCGAAACCTTAGTTTTGTTTTCAAATATTAAGTGCCTGCTTTGTTTTACATAAAGATATTGACGTAGTCGAAACTTATGCTTTCGAAAGGGGTTTTTCTAAGTAGATTTTGAAATAAGTTGACATATCATGTTTTAAATAGAAGCTTTCGAATGGGTTCCTTTGTTTTTAACAATGCTTTCGAAAGAGGTTGTTCCGACCTAGTCGAAACCCAACCGCTATTCTTTTGCATTTCGAATGTATTGCAGCCATCAATGCATTTGACGGGTTTCTCTTTGTTTTAAACGTAATCTAAGTCACTTCTTAAATGCTTTCGAAAGGGTTCAGGGGTTTCGAAGGCAATGGCGTCGAAAGGGGGTTTAGATGTTATCCTTAAAAGTTTTACTCAAAGGCTTTGAGCTTTCAAACAGATGGTTTCTACACCATCGAATTTTCCCCAAAACAAATTTTATTAAAGGTTTTGAAAGAGATACTTTCGTATGTATCCACTTTGATCCAAAAGTTGTTTGTAAAGTGGAAAATCCAGTGTTTTCGAAAGGGGTACTTTCATTGGTTTCGAAGCTATATTTCTAAGGATTATTAAGCAATGTTTTAACACATTCAAAAGGTATGATTGGTTTCGAAAGGATTGATTTATAAAGCTTCGAAAGCATATACCTAGAGTTTTGAAAAGAGGTTTTCTATGCTTTCGTTTGGTGTTCATCCAGTGGTTTCGAAAGTGATGTTTCAAGGTTTCAAAACAAATAACGCATTCTCATTTTAAAGGAAAAACCAAGGCATAAATAAAGCTTTTTGAAATAAAGTTTTTAAAGAAGTTTTCCTAGAATAATGGGTTGAAGGGATTATCTAAGTTTTATACAAAAGGATTTCAAGGATATTAAACCACAGGTGTTAGTATTATTTTTATTGTTATGATCGCTTCTTCATACATTTATTCACATTGTAATTTACCCATAATGGTGCTTTAAGGAAGGGCAGAATTACCAGCCAGGTTGACCTAGTAGTGAATATAACTTAAGAAAGGTTAAAATCCTAATTAAAGATATTGGTAGGGCCCAATAGCTTTGGAGTAAGCCTATGAAAACTGTGTGGAGGAAAAAATATTGGCACGGGCCAATAAGTTCATGGTCAGCCCATGAAAACTATGATTTAATATTGGCATGGGCCAATAGGTTTGTAGTTAGCCTATGAAAACTATATCCGGATTAAGATATTGATAGTTAGTCAATAGTTTTCTAGTCATCCCATGAAAGCTAGGATAAGAGTGATGATATTGGAGTTAACAATAGGTTCTTAGTGATCCCATGAAAACTATGTAACTGGACGCGGAGTCCATAATCACTTTACCGATTAATACTCCCCCTATGATAACTATTAGCTAATAGTAACCCTAGAAACTATAACTGTGACAGTTCGTCAAAATGAATGGGGATGAGTAATCCAAAATTGATTCACTTGTTTTGCATATCATCATATTATACTGTTTTGAATTGTTTTAACCATTGTGGATGCAGGAGCACAATATATGGTTTTATAAAGGTTTTAAGATACTAGTGAGGGGAAAATTTGTTACACTAAGTAGCGTGGTCTCACTAGATATCTAAATGAGTTCAGATGGTAGATTATTCTTCAAACAAGGCTTTATGTCTGACTCGAAGTTTTTGCTTTCCCCTTAAACTCTCGGGTACTCAATTGATTTTGAGTAGTTTGAGGTTTAGAGTTTTCAGGTGTTCTTTTAGTCGGATAAAGCTTCCGGTGACGTGTAGGAGGCATGCTAGCTACTTAGACTTTTTTTACTTCTGTTGTGTTTGGTTGTAAAGGCAAACTTGTTTTATTGCCTTATTATATAGTCTGATAATCCAATGAGGCATCTTCATATGTTGCTCTTGGCATATTTTGCTATAAGTATATTTCTTCTGAACGTGGTCTGGATACTGGGATTATGTAATGAATTTGAAATAATTTGAAATGGATTATGAACTTTGTTTGCTGTTTTAAAAAATTTCCATATTCATGTGTTTTTGTGTATCAATGTGTCTAATATTGCCATTTTGGTCGTCAAAGATTAATAACTATGAATGATTACAGTATCCGTAGCCGTTAGTTTTGGGCCCCCAAGTAGGGGGGATATTACATGTTGGTATCAGAGCATAGTTTTATGAAACTTCAAAAGAAATTTAAACCTAAAAGATTTTTCAAAATATAATCTAATGAATCAGATAACAAGATTGGGGTTTGGGTTAATGCTATTATAATGTACTTGTATTTGATATAAATACGTATTCCCCACTCTCTTTAACCATTGTTCTGTATCTTACTAAGGCTCGTATGCAGATTTATGAGAAATGAGATATGGAAACATGAAATGGAAGAGGACATGTCAAATGAGGAAGCACCACAACTAATGGAAATGCTCGACCCACCACCAGTAGGAACTCGGGTCGACCGGCTAATTCTAATAACCAAAATGCTGATGCCAATGCGGGTGCTGGAAATCTACCACAGATATGGGAGCGATGTATCAGTTCTTCGTCAATACGATGCAAGCAAGAGTTTCTACTGGAGTTGCTTGAAATGTAGGAGGCCTGTGGTTCTAGTTGGGAATAATTATGCTAGGCTGAGTAGAGACTACATCAATCTTAGTGGAAAGCCATTCATAGGGACGAAGAATGCTATTGAGGTAGAGAATTGGTTGTTGCATTGTGAGCGTATCTTCGCTGATTTGGGTTTAAATGATAGGCAAAAGAGAAGGTTGGCCTACAGGCAGTTGCAAGGTTCAGCGCCTCACAGGTAGAATAGTGTTACTGCTGGAGTTTTAGAAGAATAGTTGACTTGGGATAAGTTTAGAAGGAGATTCGACCAAAAGTTTGCTAAGTCGGAGTTGATAATGAAGCTTATGGATCTAGAGTAGGGAGAGATGTCAGTTGTTGAATATGCCACTAATTTTGGGGAGTTGTCCCGTTTTGGACATAATACTATAGACACCGTCATCAGAAGGAATGAGAAATTTTTTAGGGGACCGAGGCCCAAAATTGCTAGGGTGACTCTACCATATCTCCATGATCCTAGTAATTTCGTTATGGAGATGGCCATTCGCCGTGAGGAAATGCTTGCTAGTTGTATTAGAGAGAAGCCAGTGGAAATCAGGGTTCTCAAGGAAAGACGAGAAAGTTCTTTAATAAGAAGGTAACATAGATGGGAGATACTACCAAGAAGGCAAAGGCAAAGTTAGTTTTCTATAAGTGTGACAAGAAGGTTATGCGAATGAGTACCGATCAGGTAATGGGAAGAAGGCTGCAAATAAGAAGAATATGAAGTGCTTCAACTGCGATCAAGTTGGGTATTACAAGAATCCATGTCCAGAGCCAGTCAGGGTGGACGAAGGGAAGGTTTTGGCTATTAGATAAATATCAGCTAGGCCTACTGCAGCCGATAAATGGAAGATCGTGATGGAAGGTATGCTTTTGATTCAGAGTATTCCAGCTAGGGTACTTTTTGATACCGGTGCATCACATTCATTTATATCTCAGTGTTTGGTTGATAGATTATGCTTAGAACCTACCTACCTTGTTACTTCCTTAAGAGTTGCAAATCCTATAGGAGGGTATGCAATTTTAGGGTTGAGATGTGACCAGTTAGAACTTGACTTGTTAGGTCATAAGTTTGCATGCAGCTTGTATGTTATTGATTTCATAGATTTCAGAATCATTTTGGGTATGGATTAGTTATCTAGGTATGAGGCTAGAATATTTTTCCATGATAGGGAGATATCACCGAGACATCCTGATAGTCAAGACCGAGTAATATTTTCAGTGGAGAATTCTGACTGGAATGTGAGTACTTTGCTTAGTGCTATGGAGATAGGAGATGTGTTAAGTCAGGTTTGAGTAGCAAGAGAGTTTGCGGATATCTTTGAGCCAGTCACAGGGCTACCACCGAAACTAGCATTTGAGTTTCGTATAGATCTTGTGCCCAAAGCTTAACTGTTAGTATATCACCTAGCAGAATGACACCTACTGAGATGAAGGACTTGAAAGTGCAGCTATTGGATCTTGAAGGAAGGAATTTTATCAAGTCAAGCAGTTCGCCATGGGGAGTTGTTGTAGTGTTTGTAAAGAAACCAAGTGGGTCATTGAGAATGTGTATCGACTATCGCAAGTTGAACAAAAGAACGATTGAGAATAAGTATCCTTTGCCAAGGATAGACGATCTGTTCGATCAATTAAGTGGAGCTAGAGTGTTTTCCCAATTGGATTTGATGACAAGTTTCCATCAGTTAAGAGAGGTAGAGGATAGTGTTCCTTTGACAGCATTTATGACTAGGTATGGTGCATATAAGTGGTTAGTGAAGCCATTTGGATTGACGAATGCACCTGCTTTCTTCATAGATTTGATGAACCGAAATTTCCGAGAGTACTTGGATAGGTTTGTGCTAGTATTTATAGATGACATTTTAGTATACTCTAAGGATGAGAGAAAGTATGAAGTTCATCTTAGAGTGGTACTTGAGATGCTGAGGCAGAATCAGCTAAATGCGAAGTTTACCAAGTGTCACTTTTGAAAGAAAGAGGTTAAGTTTCTTGGTCACTTCGTTTCATAGAAAGGCTTGTCAGTTGATTCAGATCAGATCAAAGCTGTAATTAATTAGAAAAGACCAGAGACGGTGACTAAGATTAGAATTTTTCTTGGACTTGCTGGCTATTACCGGAGATTCATCAAGAATTTTTCACAGATAGCAGTACCTTTGACTAAGTTAACCAGGAAGGAGGTGAAGTTTATCTGATCCTAAAAATATGAGGAAGAATTCCTTAAGTTAAAGCATTTGTTGGCCAATACACCAGTTTTAGTAGTTCCAGACGAAAACCAAGGTTGGTGGTGTATACTGATGCATGTGGAATTGGACTGGGAGCACTATTGATGTAGAAGGGTAAAGTTATTACCTATGCATCTAGATAGCTTAGACCGTATGAAGTGAGGTATCATACTCATGATTTGTAGTTGGCTATGGTAATCTTTACATTGAAGATTTGGAGACATTATCTCATAGGGGAGAGGTTCGAGCTTTAACCGATCACAAGTCTTTACGGTACTTATTCTCTCAGAAGGAGTTGAATATGACACAACAGAAGTGGCTGGAGTTTTAGCTGCTTATGATTTTGGTATAGAGTATACTCTTAAGAAAGGAAATAAACTAGTGGATGCTCTTAGCAAAAGACATCAAAATGTGGTGTTAGCTATGTTGGATGAATGGAAAGATTTAGAAGCTTTTACTACTTGTATTGTGCAGTTAAGATCGACTACTAGTTCCAATCAAAGAACTGCCATGTTGTCCTGTTTAGAAGTTCGATCAGTGTTGATCAAGAGAATTGCTTCTAAGTAGAAAGAGGATACAATGTTGGTCGAGAGGATTAGAAGGCTTGAGGTTCGAATGGAGATCAATGATCTAAAGGATTTTAGTTTTGACTAAAGAGGATGGTTAAGCAAGAATGGACGATTATGTGTCCCAAATATTGAGAACTTGAGGAAAGAAAGACTTGGAGAATGTCACCGATCCAAGTTTACGATTCATCCTGAGGGACCAGATGTATCAAGGTATGAAGAGTAGCTTCTATTGGGAAGGTATGAAGAGGGATGTCGGCTTGTGAGTTAGGCAGCATGAAAAATGTCAACAAGTGAAAGCTAAACATCAGAAGCCGAGTGGGTTGCTTCAAACTTTAGAGATTCCAGTTTGGAAATGGGATTCAATATCCATGGATTTCATAGACGGGTTGCCAAGGTCAAATAGCGGAAATGAAAGTACACGGGTCATAGTAGACAGATTGACCAAGAGTGCCCATTTTATTCTGTAAGTCAACCAGGACGACACATGTTTTAGCTAAGTTGTTCATGTAGAACATAGTTAGACTGCATGAAGTTCCTAGTAGTATAGTCAGTGATGGAGACGCCTTGTTTACTAATGAATTCTGGAAGAGTGTATATGAAGTATTTTGTACTAAGCTTAATATAAGTACTGCATATCACCCTCAGATGGATGGGCAGACAGAGAGAGTTAATAAGTTACTTGAGGATTTGTTAAGAGCTTGTGTATTAGACTTCAGTGGATCTTGGAAGGATCAACTACATTTGGTTTATTTTTCCTATAATAGTTACTAGACTAGAATAGGAATGGCGCTTTTTGAAGCCTTGTATGGAAGGTAATGCAAATCACTAGCATGTTAGTTGGAGACTGGAGACAGAGTAATCTTTGGTCCAGATTTGGTTAGGGAAGCGTCAGGAAAGATTAAGTTGATCCAAGGAAGGATGAAGGAAGCTCAGTCCAGATAAAAGAGCTACGCAAATAAGAGGTGTAAAGACATAGAGTTCTCAGTTAGAGATAAGGTTTTCATTAGGGTGTCACCGATGAAGGTGTAGTACGATTTGCAAAGTCAAGGAAGTTATCCTTGAGATATGTGGGACCATTCTAGATTATAGAGAGGATTGGGAAGCTTGCATATAGAGTAGAATTTCCAAGCAGTATGGCAGGTGTCCATAATGATTTCGTGTATCTCATCATCGCAAGTATATGCATGATCCAAAGACTGCTGTTCCTCCGTCGGCATTAGAAGACTTGATAGCATTGCCTAATTTGACTTTTATTGGACAACCAATTTGGGTGTAGCGAGAGATTTGAAAAGATTGAGGAATAAGACATTCATGTTGGTAAAAGTTCAGTGGAGCGACAATGAGAAGGATTGTACTTGAGAGACAGAAGACAAGATTAGAGATACTTATCCTGATCTACTTTAAGGGTGTGTCTATATTATATTTATATTGATAGTTGCTAGTCAGAAAGGCTAGTATGCTCTTAGTTTGAAGCTTCCTAACACGGCTGCCTAAGATATAAACTACTGGTGAACTTTGTATTCATGTATGTTTTGTGAACTTTGTATTCACCTATGTTCTGTGAACTTTGAATTCATGTATTGCAGTGTAGAATATTGTTGCAATATATATTATTTCTATCTTGAATTGAAGTTTGAGATAAGACAATTTTGTGTTGTTTAATATAGGCTGTTTTTAGTTTGAGCTGAAACATTTTTGAGTTATTCTTTTTTGAGTTTATTGTAGGTTGTTTTTTGTTGTTTATTTTTATAAATGCAAATGTATAATTTATCCATGGCTCTAAGCCATGGCTAAATATTATCCACTACCCATCTAGCCACGGCTTCGGGCCATGGCGAAATCATTTCGCAATGGCCCAGAACCATAGAGAAATGGCTTTTCTGGTGTAGTGACACGCGTGAGTCGTATCTCAAAGTAAAATATGAACAAATACCCATTTACTGGAAGCAATGAAAGAGTTGACAAACTTTGGGTTTTGTACATAGTGATGTATGTGGCCTGGTGCCTAAAATCACTAAGAATGATAGTTCTTACTTTGTAACCTTCACTAATGATTTCTCGAATGTGTATCTTATGAAGAACAAATCCAATGTCTATGAGAAATTTATTGACTATAAGAATAAGGTAGCGAATCAGACGAATCTTAAGATTAAGATTCTTCGATCTGATCGAAGAGGTGAGTACGTTGGATAGGAATTTCAATAGTACTTAGAAGATAATATGATTATCTATTAGGTTACTCCATCCTATGCTTCACATCACAATGGTGTGTCAAAGAGAAGGAACACTCTACAACACAACGGTGTGTCGGAGAGAAGAGACCGAACCCTATTAGGTATGGTTCATACATTATGAGTAAAGCTGAGTTACCTCTGTCTAATTGGGATATGCGTTAGAAATCATAGTGCATATGTTGAACTTGTTACCCACTAAATATATGCCTACAACAATATATAAGATATGATGTGCGGTAAGAAACCCCAACTCAAGTATTTGAATATGTGGGGTTATTTGGCCTACGTTAAGAACGTTAATCCGAATAAACTAGATGCAAGATCAATACCATGTAAATTTATAGGATATCCCTAAAAACCAATGGGATGTGTATTCTACGATGCCGAAGAACAAAAGGTTATTATTTCACGATACATTGTCTTTTTAGAAAAGGAATATCTATCAACGGAAATTGACAAGTAAGGTTGTAGACTTGGATGAGATCCAAGAGGTTAACACTGAGGCTGAACTGGTGGGAGAACCAAGATCATCTGTATACCAAAACACACAATCTATTAAAAAGTCTAATATGGAATCTCACACAATAGAGAGATACTATGGTTTTCTCATGGATGGAGAGATACTCCTCTATCTTTCCAACAAGCACTACAGAGTAAAGGCTCTGCACCCAAGTATGGACTTTGTCGGACATGCCCAAAGGAATAAAACCCATTGGCTACAAATGAACTTTAAGAAAAAATTAAATGCAGATAGGGAAGTGAGACTTACAACGCTAGGCTAGCTGCGAAATGATTTTGTCAAATTCAGTGTGTTGATTATGACAAGATATTTCCATCATAGCTATGCTTAAGCCCATCTGGATTATGTTAGCTATTGTTGCATTCTATGACAACAAAATATGGTTAGTGGATGCAAAGACGTTATTTGTAAATGGAGATTTAGACGTGACCGCCTATATGTTGCAGCCAGAGAGTTTTGTGGCTGTGGGAGTGAGGAAAAAGCTTGCAAGTTATTAAAGCCCGTTTATGACTCAGACAAACATCGAGAAGTTGGAATAAGTGTATTGATAAGGTAATCAAATAGTTTGGTTTTTATAAGAACACAAAGGAAGCATGCATATATAGAAAAGAATAGGGCAATGCATTTTATTGTTTGTGCTATATGTCGAAGATCTTCTGTTGATTGGCAATGACGCTTCACTATGCAATCAATGAAAGGTTAGCTTTCCAATAACTTCTCCATGAAGAATTTAGGAGAAATAGCCTATATACCGGTATAAAGATCTATGGAGATGGATCTAAGTGGCTGTTGGGATTGTCCCAATACTAGTACATATATACCATACCGAAGAGGTTCAATATAAAGAATTCCAAGCATGAAAATGTTCTAATGCAATCTGGAACCATCCTTTCTAAAAAGGACGCTCCTCATACTGATGAGGAGAAAGAGCATATCAAGAGGATTCCTTATGCTTCAACCAAAGGATCCATAATGTACGCTATGCTATGTACAAGACTAAATGTGGAATATGCATTAGGATGTGTAAGCCAATACCAGTCTAGTCATGGAGGAAAGCGTTGGATAGCTGTAGAATGTATACTGAAGTATTTAAGAAATACTTGGGACTTATTTCTCATATATGGGAATGGAGATCTCCTTGTGAAGGAGTATATTGACTTTAGCTTTTAGAGTGATGATGATAATAAATCAGTCTTAGGTTATGTTTTTATACTTAAAGGGCATGATCGTTAGCTGGAAAAGTTCCAAACAAGAAACAATAGCTGATTTGACAATGGTGACCAGGTACATCGCCCTCATGAAGCAGCTGAAGAGGAATTCTAGATGTACAAGTTTTTAAGTGAGCTTAGAGTGATTCCCGATGTAGAGAATCTTATGGCATTGTTATGTGACAACAAAGCGGTGATACATATCACAAAGGAACCCAAAGCACATAAGAACTATGACATATTCTTGAAAGTTCCACCTTATTAGAGAACTCGTCGAGAAGAAAGAAGTTGTAATACAAAAGGTAAATACCAAGGACAACATAATAGATCCATTCACCAATGGTCTAAATAGATCAGTTCTCGAGAAGTTGATGAAGGGATGGGATCGAGATTCCATGATTGGCCCCAAGTGCAAGCGATTGATAGAGTTAGAGATATGCCCTAGAGGCAATCGTGTAATTTATTGCAAATTATCAACTCTGTAATGAATTCTCATTCATAATAAATGTATTTTCTTTCTATTATATATTTAGTACAATGTGTTATAAATAATTGAATGCTTAATTAAAATATATTTAATGGAAAATCCATAAATAGTATATTTGTGATAGTAATTACAAATAGTTGCAATTATGAATATTGTTTCAAAATATAATAACATCATTTTAAATATTCTTGGTCAAGATTTATCGAGGCCGGATATCAACAAATCTATTGAGGCTAAAATATGCAACACTTTTCAAATGTTAGGCAGTGTATCATTCACGGCTGCTAGGGTATGAAAGGGTTACGTACATATAGTTATTTGATAATTATGGAACGACTCACTCAATAGTTTTCTATTGGTTAATATAAGTAGTCAAATAGAAAATATCGATGTGACTAATTTACATAGTTCCCTTGACTTAAGTTACCGTTGATCTTCAATATGAAAGCTTCGCTTTGATTACAGTAAATCGTGACATGACGACCATCGAATGACTATTGTTGGGTCGAGGGGAAGTATTGGAAGTGAAACACTATTCAAGAGAGGATTCATCTTCTCGTTATACGAGGTTAGTATCACGGTCAACTGAAATCAACTCAAAGTCAAAATCTATCGCCATAGGAGTTCAGTTAATAATAATTATTATTACTGAACCTAGAGGTTTGTGTTTGGAATATAAATTTGAATATAGACGATACTGGAATTTTGATCATTACCAAATTCCATAAGCCTGTTGTGATGGAGAGAATTTATGTAAATAATTTTTGCCACCATGTAATACTTAATAAAGAAAAATTGCATTTACCGAAACCAAGGAAGTAATAAATTTGGCTATAACCCCACACCTAGGGGTGAGCATTTATTGGTTAAAACCGAATTAGCCGACCAAACCAATTAAGTTTGGTCGGCTTGGTTCGGTTTTAGTAGTAAATTGGTTGGTTTTGGTTTCTACTTCATATTTCAGTGGTTTAATGGTTGAATTTGGTTTTTAATATTTGAAAACCGAACCGACCAATCAAACCAAATTTAAAAATTAAGATATTTCAAAATAACAAAATTACTACTAGCAATCGTATTACTAATAATATTTTCATAACAATATTATTTTTCTTTCAATTTATATTAATATTTTTAAAAGAGCACTTTATTTTTCTACATGTTTGCATCATATATTCACCTAATTGTTTTAGTCTTATATTATATCAACAACCATAAGATTTAATTCATTTTAAGATAAATCAAATAAACCAACCAAACCAAACCAAGTATTTTTGGTTTGGTTGGTTTTGGTTTAAAAAATATCGATTTGGTTTGGTTTGTATTTCTTGAATGGTTATTTTGGTTTCAAAATTTTGATCGGTATCAAACCGAACAAACTATTCGCTCATCCTTAGTCACAGCACCTGCTAAGTGAAGTGCGAATGTTAATATTCGATATTAATCGCAGGCCGAATTTAAACCTAAGAGTCACACAAACGAAATGTTGAATACTCCTAATTACCATCCACTTTAATTAACCTACAATTGTTATAAATTAACTAAACTAATTAATATTTAGGAAATATTCATTATAAAATTTTTTTGATGTGTATTGAACAATATTAAATAGTGTGCAGATAATAGTTATATAAACACTAATGATATACTATATCAATACACATTTAAATTGAATTTAAATACAATAAATATTATCCAGGCTTGAAGTGGATCTATGGCCCATATAGGGCCGGCGACCATGATGGGAGCATGATAGGCCAACCATTTAATGACTTATGGGGGGTGAGTTTGAGTATTTATAAGAAGAGAAGTGGTAAGAGAAAATTAAGGATCCTAATCCTAGTTTTGCTCTCTAATCTCTCCTTTATATAAACATATTAACCCTTGCTTTATTTTGGATTATTTTGCTGCCTCTATCTTCTCCTTTATTGGCCGAGCACAACCCCTCCCCTTCCCCCTCCTCAAATATTGAAGCATTTTAAATACAAATTGAATAAAATACGATCGTCAGTGGTAAGGTATTTCAGAAGCTAGCAACTTCAGGATTGAAATTCAGTTCAATGAGTTTACTTCTTCGTTTCAACGTACAAGTTTTGGGCTTTGGTGAAAGTTACTCTTTTGGTTTACTATTATATAATAAATATTTCTATGATCATTATTCCGTATATTTTTAATTTAGAAATACCATGAATCAGTATATCGGCGGATTGTCACTTGCTGATGGTTGTAATATAAGCTTGTGTGTGTGTGTATCACAATAAAAAAACTATTTTTATGCATATTTACGCGCGATGCAATCGGCCTTAAAATAAGTAAAAAAATATTTCCAAAATTTAAAATTGTAATATATTAAATGATTTTAAATATTAAATCTAATTTGAAAGTTTAACATAACTTAAATAAAATTATTTAATTCGGTTAAAAATATTGAATTTTGAGAGATCTCAGATTTAAAGTGAGAACGAATGCAGATATATTTCTTGATTGATACTTACAAGAATGATACAGAGTAAAAGAACTTAATTACATTTGGTTGACTTTGTTTGTATTTAAATACAATTGTTTGCAAAGCAAGTTATAGGCCTTGAATCCTTTAGCCCAATATATCATATATAGAGATATAATCAGTGTTACAACCGACATATATTTCATTCTTTTACTCTCCCCCTCAACTGAATGCTAGTTATAGGGTTTCCATTTCCCTGTGCTATTTTGAGTTTCGGCTATGCTATTTCCAAAATATAAGTCCTTTTCTTCTTCAATCTTTACTCAAACATCTGCTTGCATGAAATAAAGACTAATTTGTATTGTTTTATAGATCTGAAATAAGATGATGAAGTAATTGAAATATGTATATGATTTATCCTCTGCTGTCACTTTGATTCATCTTCTAAACTGAATTTAGTGAAAAGTATAGTTATATATCTGAAAAAGTAGGAACCTTAGCTTTATCCTTCATCAGTTGCTTCGACTTTCAAATCCTCTCTGAACCGATGAAAGCTTTTTGCGGATAATGCCTTTGTATGTATATCTACGCGTTGGTAAGATGATGGTAAGTGATTCACTTGGAGTTTTCCTTTTTGTATTAGTTCGCGAACAAAATATTGGTCAATCTCTATGTGTTTAGTCCTTGAGTGCAATACTGGATTAGATGCCATGTAGACTGTACTTTGATTGTCGCACCATAGTGTTGGTTTCATCCCTGTTTTGATTTTCATTTTTGAAAGTAATGATTGTATCCAAGTAATTTCTACTGCAGCATTGGCAATACTCCTTTATTCAGCATCTGTGTTGGATCTGGAGATGGTTGTCTGCTTCTTTGAGCACCATGAAATTGGACTATTGCCTAAGTATACATCAACATCTATTGCCCAATATGCATATGCTTATGCTGTGATGTTTAATTGTTTGCATGTTTTCAATGTGAGACCATAATTTGTTGTGACATTGAGATATCTGAGAATTCTTTTGACTACTTTCTAGTGTTTTTCATGTGATTCCTGCATAAATTGTGAGGCTTTGTTAACACTGAATGATATAAATGGTCTTGTTATTGTGGAGTACTGTAGGGCTCCTACAATACTTCTGTACTGTTTAATATTTAATATTGGTTCTTCTCTGTATTTAGAGAGTTGTTGATGAATTATCATTGGTGTTGGCTGTGGTTTAGCAGCATCCATTTTTGATTTGATCATAAGCTCCTTGATGTATTTCTTTTGTCTTAAAAAGATTTCTGAGTCGGACTTTCTCTTTACTTCTATTCCCAGGAAGTATTTTAGTTCACCCAGATACTTGATTGAGAATTCCTTGTCAAGATACTGTATGATATTATTGATTTCATTCTCATCATTGCCTGTTACAATTAGATCATCAACATATATCCGTATGTAAATAATAAGACCTTTATTAACTTTGATGAATAAAGAGTTGTCTGATTTAGCAAATTGATAGCCCAAATTGACTAATGTAGCTTTTAATCTATCAAATCATACTACGAGCTTGTTGTAACCATATATGGCTTTGTTTAACTTGCACACAAGATTATTATCTTGCTTGTATCCTTGTGGCTACTTGGTATAGATTTCTTCATGCAAAATACCATTTAGAAATGCATTATTTACATCTAACTGTCTTGAGTTCCAGTTATTATTTAGAGCAATTGTAAGAACTATTCTGATGGTTGTTGGTTTCACCACTGGTGAAAAGGTCTCACTAAAATCAAACCCATGTTGTTGTGTGTACCCTTTGGCAACAAGTCTTGCTTCATGTCTGGATACAGTTCCATCTGGGTTCCTTTTCAATTTGTATGTCCAATTGCATCCTATGATATTTTTATTGCTTGGTGAGTGAACTAAACTCCATGAATTATTTTTCATTAGTGTCTGATACTCTTTATCCAAAGCTGCTTTCTAGTTTTTATCTTTGAATGCTTGTTCAAATGTTTCAGGCTCTGTGGTACATACAGTTTCAGCATAAACCTTTGGTTTATAAATCTCACTCTTTGATCTGGTTATCATATGATGACCTGTTCTGGTCTGTAATTCAGTGTCAAATGACTCTGAATTGCTGCCCTGACTGTGTTGTCAGCTGTTTGACCTTTATGATTACTTTTAATCTTGATTACTTGATTCTGCAGGTGACTGAGGAGTGAAGCAGGTTGATAATCTGAATCATGACCTGGTCCAGAGAACATAGTGTGTTATGGTCCAGAAGTTCCTGTTCTTCTCTCAGTTTCAGTAGCATTCTACATATAAGACATCAAAGGTATACTGGATATGGAAGTTTTTGGATTATATATTTTATGTGTAGTTTTAATTATTGCATTGGCAAATGGAAATATCCTCTCATTGAAAACAACACGTCTACTTATAAATATTCTTCCTGTTTCATCTAAACACTTATGTCCTTTCTGTTTAATTGGATAACCTATAAAAGTACATGGTTGAGACCTAAAATTTAGCTTATGACTGTTATATGGTCTCAAGTAGGGAAAATACAAGCACCCAAAAGTACTTAAATTTTGATAATCTGGTTTAACTTCTAAAAGATTTACTAAAGGACTTATTCCATTCAGTACTTTGGTTGGAAGTCTGTTGATTAAATAAACAACAGTACTGAAGGAATCTGGCCAAAATTTTAAAGGTAGTGATGCTTGTGCTAGTAAGGTTAGTCCAATTTCAACAATATGCCTATGTTTTCTTTCAACTAAACAATTTTTCTCATATGTGTAAGGGCATGTAGTTCTATGAGCTATACCATTATTTAGGAAATATTTATTAAGAGACTTGTATTAAGCACCCCCATAACTTTGAATAACCTTAACTCTATGATTGGTCTGCTTTTCAACTTAAGTAATAAAATATATGACTACATTATAAGTTTCAGCCTTAGCTTTTACGAAATATATCCAAGTATACCTAGTGCATGCATCAACAAAAGATATATAATACTTATACCCAAAATCTGAAAAAATAGGAGCTGGACCCCATAGATCTGTTGAAATCAGTTCAAAGGGTACTTTATATTCTGTATTAGAATCTGCAAAGGCTAATATATGGCTTTTGCCCATTTGATAGTAAGAACATATATAAGGAAAAATTATATCATCAAAAGAAATCTTATTTTCATTAAGAACCTGTTTTACAATACTTGTACAGGGATGACCTAACTTGCAGTGCCAAAGATCAAAATTACTTTTATTATTTTCACTTAACTGTAGTTCACTATTATTACAATTTGTCATTCTTTAATTTGAACATTTGCTATTAGTCAAAGTGAACTTGTAAAGACCATTTACTGCATTACCCTGCAAAAGTATTTCCTTAGTTAATATGTCTTTAACTAAGAAATATTTTGGATAAAATTCAAAATAGACATTATTATCATGGTAAAATTGAGAAACACTCAAAATGTTTTTCTTTATACTGGGTACTCTTAACAAATTATTGAGATATAGTTGTCTTTCACCTTTGATGTAGGCATTACCAATGTGAGTAATCTCAATTGCCTAACCATTTCCCATGACAATAGATTGTTTACCTCTATATTCTCTGCTGCCCAGATTTAAGTTCTCTAAATTTTTTGTTAAATGATTTGTAGCCCCTGAATCTGGATACCATGACTCATCTTGAACATGGTCTGTTTTTGCTATTTCATCCAAGTTCTGACTTTTGTTTCCATTGAGTTGTTTACTTGAATCTTGTTGCACTTATGCTATGTTTGCACTATAATTTTCATTTTTCTGATTGTTTGATCCCTGACCTAGTACATAATTTGCATTGAATCTAAAGTAGCACTTTACAGCAGTGTGCCCTACTTTTTCACACATTTGACATTTTGGTTTGTTATTTCCATTCCATATTTTTCTACCTCTCCCCCGGGCAGGCTGACCTACCCTCTGAAATTGTTGATCTGTACTTTCATAGTTCTGATTTTTGTTTTTTCTATTTGAAGCATAATTAATAGACATGTCTGTATCTAGGGGTTTCTTGTAGTCTAGCCTTCCTTCATGGGTCAAGAGTATAGGGTGAACATATTCAAGTGATGGTAGGGTTTCTTAGGATGCTATATCTGCCACCACTGCTTCATATTCATTACTTAACCCACTCAAGATTATTAGAACATGCTCTGTATTGGACATTTTATATCATGTTGCTTCAAGTAGATCACATGTATTCTTGATCTTGGAGGGATATTCCCTCATGGGTTGACTGTCTTTCCTTATATTATGTAACTGCCTTTGTAGTGCATTATTTTGGTTCCTGACTGTGTATTGAAAATCCTTTCTACCGTAGTCCAGATCTCATTTGTGGTTTTACACCCTATAACTTGTGGTAGTAACTTAACACTTATTGAAGAAAGCAACCAAAAACTTATTAAACTATCTTGCCTTTGAAATTTAACATATTTTTCATTACTCACGGTTTTGTTTTCTTGATTAGCGATAAATTTGGATGGAGTGATAATCGTGCCAAGGATGTATCCATCGAGATCATATCCTCTGGCAGTAGTTTCAACTTGTACTTTCTAGAGAAGATAGTTGTCCTCTTCAAGTTGTGCAGTGATGAGATTGGAATGTGGGCTAATTACGATCTTGATCAGAATAACAATAATGTTCATAAATTGCTGCGAAGAATTTGCATCATCACCTGATGTTGCACTACTACCTTTAGCAATGAAGAAACTTCTTTAAAACAGAAATGATGACTGGTCAAATCTGAAAGAAATTGTGGAAAAAACAAGAAATTCTTCCCTACAAATGTATGATGCAACCAAGCAAAGTGATGAGACTTCTTTGATTGCTCCTGGTATGGAACTTGCTCCTTTTCCTGAATTGATGAGTTTCTGATTTTTTCGCTGATTGGTTTTCTGATTTTCGTTGATTCTTGAATTTGTTTTTGTAAATAATATTGCAACCGGTTGCAAAATCTTGGCAAGGCAGTAATTTTCTTGGATAAATTATTTACCCAAATGATGATAAATATTCTGATGGGTAAAACTGATCCAAATGATGAGGTTTCTCTGATGGATCGGTTTTTTTACCTTTAAAAATGTGACATAGTATGAAAGCTGTTAAGCTTATAGAGGATGGCTCTGATACTAGGTTAGAAATATTAAATTTTGAGAGATCTTAGATTTGAAGTGAGATGGAATGCAGATATATTTCTTTATTGATGATCACATGAATGATACAAAGTAAAAGGATTTAATTACATTCTGTCGCCTTTGTTTGGTATTTAAATACAGTTGTGTTGTAAAGTATGTTATGGGCATTGAACTCGTATTAGCCCAATATATCATATGCAGAGATATAATTAGTGTTACAGCCGACATATATTTCATTCTTTTACTAATTCAAAATTGATAATATAATGTAACAACTCGATATTTTCATCTATTCGCATCCGCGCATGTCGGACTTGAATTGCTCAAAATACCGCATTGTAATAAAATTTAGAGCAAATAAAATCATCCACATAATCACGGGCATAGAAATATCAGAATAACTCGCAGCGGAAATTAAAATACCATAGTAGTTCATGAAGCCACTATAACAAACTCTCAAAACAAAATACATAACATCAGTCTGAAAACAAATACAAAAGAAATTCCAAATACATAGAAGTTCACTAATACAAGATGAAATAAAACAACTAAACTGAAATAAATAGATAATCTAGATAGGCAAAATCTCTAGCTAGCTCCAGAAAGAGAAATCCAAAGCTGTGAATGCTCAGGCTGACCCAAGCGTGAAACAAACACAAAACACTCGGGTCAGGACATATATACTTATATAATGTAAACCAACTCATGTGAACTGTAATAAAGTAAAAGTAACTTAAAGGATGCTTGAGACCGTCCATCCTCTAAGGATCCGTTAAACTATTTACTATGTAGTAATATTGTGCTATTATAATAATGTCTATAGTAAAATAGCGTTAAGGAGTGACCCAATATTCCCCTTAACACGTAATAGTCCCATTAGTCCATCCAGTATCAGCATATCTCCAGATCGGAAGACTATCCTAAATACTCCACGGGCTACAGGAGAAAAACAAAATCGTAATAAAGCTCGATATGATAGGTGACACGGCACAACTAGGCAATGCCAGGGTAGATATAAAAATTACGCTTCCGGGCTGGTGGTAACGCATAGCAGCCACTAACGCCCACCTCGGAACACACTCCCAATCAAAATCGAAGGATGTACATCAAATCAATCACAAGTAAGAGTATAGTATCGAAGGAATGTGTCCGATCGGAGGAGCTAACTCACTTGGCCCGTCGATCGCTTCTGTTTTAGCCACCTTAAGCCAACTCACGGGAGTCGGGTACACGTTCATACCTCAAGAGGATCATCACCACCATCCTACTTCGTTATGGAATCTCCACCCTGTACAAAGTTGTTAAAGTGGTTTTTGGTATCGACAGAGAGTGTGTCCATATCCGATCCCGGTCTCTTTAACAACCAATCGTTATTATAACCTGTGGTTATAATTTAAAAATCATAGTTTATACTTTAAATAAAGTATCATTTTCAAATTCAAAATCTTTATAAAACATAAAGATCAAATCATATCCACACCAATTCAATATATCAAAATATCATATCTTTCAAAACTTCATTTTCAAATCATTGTTTAAATTCAAATCCAAATATTCAAATTTAAATACCCTTTTAATTCAAAGATATCATTCATTTATATCATTTCAAATCACCTTTCAAATAGTTTATATTTAAGTCAAAGCAATTCATTTAAACCATTTAAAAGTGAAGTTATTATATTTACAAATCAAGTATTCAATTCCTAAAATTTTAGACAATTCTGAGCTCATTTATTTAGTTAAAAACCATAAACATTGAAAATTTCAGCCTTTCACTGCATTTAGAAAAACTACTATAAGTTATAACTGAAAACAATTAAATTCAAGAAAGATAGCATTTAAACAAAACTGCGGTAATAGTTTAGTTCATTTGAAACAATTCTTTTCAGCCTACCGCAGCACTTATCAAGTGCTACTGTAGCCCTTTATTTAGTTTCAGATTTTAGTTATCTTTCTGCTACCACAGCACTTACCAAGTGCTGTTAAATTACTTAGTTAAAATTTAGCTATAGTTCATTTGTATCAACCATAGCACTTACAAAGTGCTGTAATATCATTTACTTCAGATTTTAAGTTAACTTCAGAAAAGATAGCATTTCTAAAATGATGTTATTTAATTTTCAGATTTTCAATGTAATTCCAGCAACAAATAAACTTTGATTTTAACCCTTTAAACATTATAAAAATCATATTTTAACACTCAAAAAGGTTTATTAAAATACCTTTAACTTATGATTTTTATAAAGTAAATTTCCTATATTAATCAATCTTTCAATAATTCACTTAATAAATTCAAGCATACAATTTTCTATTCTTGCATTTACTTTACACTTTTAATTAAATTTACCATTTCAAAAATTAAACTAAATTTCCATTTTATTCTCTTAACTTAACTTTTATTTTTAAAACACATTTCACATTTTCCAAGTTAAGTTATATTTTAAATTTCACTTTTTCATTCATTTATTTAACTATTTTTAATTCATAGAGAAATAAATAACACTTCTAAAATCATTTAAATTCAAATTTTAGATCGAATTATCATATTTTATTTACTTAATTTAAAGTCCATTTATAAATAAAATAATAAATTCCAAAATCAACTTATATTTCAAATTCTATTTTGCCATTTATTTATTTCACTTATTTAATTTATAGAAAATCACTAATATTTTATAAAAATCATTTTTAATTCAATTTAAATCAAAATATCATAATATTTACATTTTTAAAATACTTTTAAAATTTCAGAAAAATAGATTTTAACCACAGGTCTGTATATAATTTTCTAGCCTAGGCCAAGTGATACGGATAATATATCATTTCAATCCGTAATTTACAAAGAAAACCTGAGTTCCATCATTTCAAACCTGCAGTCCCAAGTCAATTAAAATAAATAAAAATCGCTCAGGCCTATCATTTCAGCCCAGAACGATTTTTTCCTATTCTAAAGTCCGTTCGGGTATGTATCATTTCAACCCATAGTGATTCTATTCTATAGGGAACTTGCAGTGTGATAATCAGATATAAATGATATAAATGATAGTAACATATGGCAGTAACAGATGGTATGACAGGTTTATTAACAGGGTGATCATCATATAATCATATCACAGACATGTATAATATGATATAGCAATTTACAAATTCACTTGGTGTGTCATATGTGAAATACTCAGTTGTTTCAAGCTGGAGATAGCAAGACAAAGCACACAACGAATTCCAGAAAGCACGATAATACGAATTAAGACTCGAGTGGGAAGTGTCCAAGCTAGTGATCTTGTGAACAACACATAAAACAAGACAAATATAAATACAATTTCAACACCAAATACATATTGAAACAATTTAAAATAAAATCGACAAATTACAACATGGTTTGACCATTGCCTCAACCATCATATGCTCGGACTAGGTGTCTTGTATGCTTGGCTATAGTGGCAGTTTGGGTCGAGTATAGGTTCAAATAGGCACGGCTAGCAACTGATAAAGGAGTGGAAGTTATAACATAGGAATACAAAGGATATAAGGCAAATAAGTTGTTTTTGGTGCAACCACATGGCTCGGCCTGAGGTGATATGGGCTCGGCCATGCTAGATGATGGTCAGGTGGTGTCTAGATTTGCTACCAGAGGTGGTGAAGGAGCAGGTGGTAGCGGCTATGGAGGTGGTCAAGGTGGAAAATGAAGGCTAGGTGCAAATAAGGTCGGCTATGGAAATATTCAAGGGGTTTGTGGAGTTTTTGTGGTGCAAACAACATAAGGGGGTCACGGCATTGCACTGGTCAAAAGGGAGAAGGGTGAGGTGGCTGTAGATGTAGTGGTGCAGGTCGGTGGAGGTGATGGAGGAGCTATGGCCGAGCAAGATATGAAGAGGCAAGGCAAAATTTCAATAGAAAATCAATAAAAAGAAGAGGAAAAAGTAGAAAAAGAACAAGACATTATCAAAAAAATTTCTCAGATCTGAAGCATGCGTGTGAAAGATGAAATGAGAAGAGATGTTTACGTGAATAAAAAAAAGGAAAATCATGGCTAATGGCATTGGGAAAGGTCGGCCCAAAATGAAAAGGTGAGTAGATGGAAGATCAAAAGTTTAAAGCTTTAGTCCCTTGAAATTTCCACTTTTCTTTATTCAAATAAATCAAAATAAAAATCATGTAAATAAAATTAAAATGAACAAAAAATAAAGTGAAAATGAAATGGATAAATAAATTTCAAAAAAATAGAAAAATATAAGAAAATAGTTTATTAAATGTAAACTAGTATTGAAAATTGGAACAAAATATAACTAGTTTTGGAAAAATAACTACTGCACTTAAAAAATGTTTTAAAAATAAAATATATACATAACATATCATATTACAAATATATACACAAATTAGAACAAGATATGACAAACAAAAATATTATTTGTATAAATTAAAATAAACAATATTGTTAAATAAATCAATTTACACACAATATTCTAAAAAGCATAACTTTTACAATATTAATCAGATTTCAACGAAACGAAAAGCAGTATACTTAAAATTTAATCTATTTTCATAATAAAATATAGAATTCAAAAATTCAAAATTTTAAATTTTAAAGACAAAGTTTGACCATATTGACAAAAATCCACTTTTCTCGAACTATTCTATTTATTCATGTTTGGAATTATAATTCACATAAAAATCAAAATTTATATTTAAAATAAAAAAATTATTCATTTTAATAAATAAAATAGAGTTTTTAAATCAGGAAATTCAATTTAAAATAATTAAAATATGCAATTAAAATAATTACAAAATACAGGGTTGTTACATATAAATAAAACGTGTGTATATATAGTCTTAGATTTGGTAAATAAATTTATCTAATATGGAATATATTATGGTTTTGAAATTGAATATTAATTTTTTTTTTATTAATTACACATGTTTTTAATTAATTATAAGTTTTTAATTAATAAACTACACAAAACCGAAAATTGAATTAATAAAAATAATAATTTTTATCTTCGATCGAAAGCAGCAGCAATATGTATGTATGTATGTAAATTTCAGTTCGAATTTCATATTATAAATATTCTAAGTTACTTTACAAAATAATATATGACATAATTTTGTAATTTAGTTTTATATATATATATATATATATATATATATATATATATCAGCGTGTTTGTATTATACCCAAAATTCTAAGAACAAATTGATAAACAAAAAGCCTTCATGTTGTAACGTCCAGCCTTTTCGCACGCTTTAAATCGACACACGTGCCAATTCAAACCATACGAAAGGGCGGATTGTTATGGGGTAAATAAGAAAAATAGAGAAGAGAAAAAAAACTAAACAGAATCTCACAGCGGAAGAATAAAATATAATAATAAATATACAGTTCATAAAACTGTTTACAAAACATTTGATTCTTCTTTATACAATAAATATCAGAGTTCACATACCAATAAATACCAATGCAACGGAATACAGTGTGTAGTGGAACCATATAATAATATAATAATAATAATGAAATCTTCGTCTTCGTCCTCCATAAATAAAGTCTTCAAATCCTGAAACGCTCGGACTGACCCGAGCGAATTTGAAAAACAAAAACACTCGAGTCAGAACTAAAAGATCTTATGTGAGTTAAATTAACAGAAATAATATGAGTGCAGTAACTCAAGAGATGCTTGGGATTTACATCTCCTAAGGATCCGTTAAACTATTTACTACGTAGTATATTGCGCTATTATAATAGTGTCTATTTGTAAAATAAACTTACTTTTTTTCTTAGCATTAAGGGGTTACCCATATAACCCTTAATACGTAATAGTCCCAGTAGTGCATCCAATATCATAGTCCCTCCTGATCGGGAAGCCACTAGAGGATACCACACGGGCTCCGGGAGAAATCCAAACTCGTACAAGGCGCGATAGGGTAGGTGACACGGCACAACTAGGCAATGCCAGGGTAGATATACCAATTGCTATCCGGGATGGTGGAAACGCGCAGCGCGCAGCTACCGCCCACCTCGAGCAACACCCCCAAATCAAAAATCAAAAGTGGCCACCGGATCAATCCAAAAGTCAGAGTATAATATCGGAGGAGTGCGTTCGATCAGAGGAATGACCTCATTGGCCCGAGAATCGCTCCTGTTTTAGCCATCTTATGCCAACTCACGGGAGTTGGGTCCACGTATTTACCTCAAAGGAAACGCCGCCACCATCCTACTTCATTCTGGAATCTCCACAGCGTACACGGTTGTTAAAGTGGTTTTTGAAGTTGGCAGAGAGTATGACAACTTCTGATCCCGGTCTCTTCAACAACCAAACGTTATTATAACACCGCGGTCATTTAAAATAATTATACTTTAAAACCAGAATAAAATATCCATTTTAAACCCATATAAATACGATATCATTTATATTTTTAAAACCCCAAATCAATACGATATCATTTAGGCCCAAACCAATATAATGTCATTTTATTTTCCAATATATATTCTTTCCAAAATTATAGGGTTTTCAAAGTAAAATATTTAGAAATCAAAACTCTTGAATATAATATTTCCAAATTATACTACCTTGAAAATCATAACTTTGAAACAAATTTCCATCTCTCAAATGGTTAAATATTAAATTCTTTTATAAAACAAAATAGCTTCTTTACATTTGACAAATCAATTCCAATATCAATTTAAACTTCCAAATACCATTTTTAATTCTTATGTTTCCAAAGCTTTAAATATTTTACCATTTCAATAACAAACTCATTTGACAAACCCATCTGTATCAAATTCAATTTCTTATTATTTAGACTTGAAATGTTTACTTAATGAATTCAATATAATTTAAGTAAAACCTTTAAGTTCACATAATTGGAAAATCTTTCAATTTATTAAACTTGATATATTCATTTAAATCAACCTGATATTCATTTAAATCACTTTACACAAAAATCAAGTTATAAAAATCTTATCCTTTAAAATTTTTACTTTTATTAAATTTCAATTTAACTTAATATTCATCTTCCAAATCTTATCCTCATTTAAGTCATAAAAACTCCAGAAATTAAATTTTAAATAAATGCTTAATCTTATTTGATTTTAAAATCAAACTTTATTTTAAACTTCAAATCAAATTTATACAGAGCTTAAAAACCGGAAATTACTATATATATAATAACCTTTATGAATAACCAAATCAATATCCTATAAACCATATATATATAACTTTACAAAATCATAGAAAAACATTTCAAAAATATTTTATATATATACCGCGGTGCCTGTATATAATTTTCTATCCTATGGTCAAGTGATACGGATATTTATCATTTCAATCTTCAATTTAAAAATAAAATGCGGTTGTATATCATTTCAAACCGCAATCCCGAATGAAATGAAAATGCATGATAACTTGCAGTTTACATAAGATAGAACACATCATCCATTCAACCAATATCAAACATCAACCAATTTATTTCAATCATCCTCAATTTATTTCAATCATCATCAATTTAACAAACATCAATATATGACATATACAATATAACAGGAAATAAAAGACAGTTATTAACTAAAAGTTTATATTCAAAATAAATTTATTAACTGTTTAACTATCAGTTTATATGCAAATAAATAAATTTTTACTGTCAATTTATATGCAATAATCAAATTAATTAACAGTTATATTAAATAAATGCGTTTAAACAGGAATAATGAATAAAACATGTCAAACAGTCATAAATAAATTTCTACTCATATTTAAAGTCAAATTAACAAACATAAGAAATTTTAGAAATTGTGAGTGGATTAAAACACTCACCTTTATATGAATCTGAAAATAATAGACTTCTAATCAATAGCTTCGCTCTATGCTTCCTTAGTCTTCTTATTGATTGCTAGCTTTGTTCCGTAATTTCTTTTATTTTGATTTACTTAAATTTCCCTCCTTATTATATTAATATATATATATATATATATATGTATGTATGTATTTATGTATGTATTTTTAAAAGGTTTGGAAAAGATTTGAAAAAGAAGAATTTGAAAAAGAGAAGGATTGAAATAAGAAGAACTGAAAATTGTAGAGAAGATCAAATTTTGAAAAGAAAGAAGAAAGTTGAAATAGAATAAAACCTGAGAAGAAGAATATTTGAAGAGGAAGGAAAAATTAAAATGAGATAGAATAAGGAGATTTGAACAAAGAAAAAAAAAAAGAAGAAGGAGATTTGAATGGAGGCTAGGGTTTCATTTGCATCATATTGTATTTATAAGGTTAGAGTTAGGTTTAGGGACAAAGAGATTTGAAAGGAGAGGCTGCTATTAATTAGAAATAAAGTAAATATGAACAACTTGGTACAGCCCTTTTTTTTAAAAGTAGCAGGTATTAAAAAGAGGTAATTATTAATTAGAAAAGGAACGAATATGGAGGGACAAAAATAAATGACACGTTTCGTTAGTTTGATTCTAAATTAATTAAGTGCTAGATACAAAAAAGTTTGAATACATCATATATATTCTCACTTATTTACAATGACTTAAACAAATCTTTATGTAAATTTAGAGTTGATAAATCTATCAATCGCAGTGCCAAAACTTCTATTTCATTATATTCGAAATTATAAATTAAGTTCCCCAAAATTTCTATTAAGTTAAATAATCAATGATTATTCCATCGATAAATTTTAAGTAGATGGATCCAAATGTTGGGTTCAGAAACTATTATTTTAATATTCTTGAATTTCAGTTTAATCTCTATAAACGTAATACTTTAAACGTTAAATTTCATTTATTTTGCAATACTTCAATTAAATTAATAAATATTGCTTTCTATACTTAAATCTATATTAACAAAACGTAAGATTTGGATCGATAGAAATTCGATTTACCAAAATTTACGTACACATTACGTAGATAAACAACTATATAAATTTGCCACCTATTAGCTTTTAATTTTATTCTTAAGTTTGTTACCTATCAATTTCGATTATACTTCCATCTATAATGCAAATCCAATCTCCTCTAACTGCATAAATTAGGGCAATTTATTGCAATTGATTTCCCATTAAACTTCATAAATTATCAAATTGAAACCAAAATAAAACGTTTATTTATTATAAAAATCTTGTTGTTTAATTGAATTGACCATTCACGGATATAATTTACCTTGATCTCCAATTATTACTTAAATACATCACAAAACGTTAAATCTATATTCATTACAATTTGTTACCAAAATTAATTTAATGAAATCAATTACGCCCTTAAAAATTTCTATTCATACATTAATTGCTAATTGTTATTCAATTTAAACCCCTTCATTTGATTTCCCTATTATGCATCAATATAAACCCATCATCATAAAGGTGATGTCAAGATTTTATACTATAAATTTACCCTTTTATATTCCAATATAAATAAATGCTCACATACAAATTAAGATTCTAAATCCAATTAATTATTCCATTTAATCCATTGATTTATTAACTTTAATTATTGCAATTCATTATCCGTTATAACTTAATATACTAAATAGATGGTTAATCTTAAATACTTGTTGTCATTAACGTTTTATTTCTACTTACAAATTAATGCAATTATTACATATCCCTTCCTTAGTTAAAATCCTTCCTATCTCCCTCTTTATTTCCAATTAACGTAAAATGTTATATTCAATTTCCATTAATTTCAATAGATTCAAATTATCATATTTTAAATCCAAATGAATAAATAAAGCTTGATTCCCGTTTAAATATTTAACTCATCTAATTGCAATTTACCTTGTTATCATAAATTAAATTCCGATATATTAATACAACTTTATTTCCATTCTTTATTCACAAATCATCATATTTATGAAGAACATTTACGTTATTCTCCATTTATTACCTTAATTTATTTAACGTAACATTTAATTTATATTTATTGCAATGATTTTCAAATCAATTGAATGAATTAAATATATATGTATCACTCATAGTAACTTGTGGTCACAACTCTTGATCACCTTTAATAAGTTTATTATTTACAATCCAAAAATCGCCATTTACTATATATATACGAATTAAATAAATTCAATATTTCCATTTCGTTTTCCTATACTAAATTTATTACTAAGTGTATTTCCTCCATTCCAACAAGTTGGAATTCCATTCTTACTATAACAATCATTTCCCTATTCACTTTTATTAATAACCCACCATCATTGCATTTATTGTCTTTTATTGATTTAATCAAATTACCCCATATTCCTTTAAATTCATACTAACGAAATATTCAATTACTTTTTAATGCATATTTATTCATCAATCAATTCGGTATTTACTTTTCTTTCCTTCTATTTGATGATAAATAACCTAGTATACATTACATGCATTCGTTTCATCCCATTCATTTATGGGTATTGCATTGAAATTAAATTTATTAGCTAATACCAACATTATTGCTATTAATTACAATTGGATTCCCAATTTTATTCAATACCCTGATTAAATAACATATATATTAATCAAATCCTTACGTTTGTTTTTCTCATATTCCATTAAATATATGCACACATACAAATTAAAATTCTAAGTCCAATTAGTTATTCCTTTTACATCAACCATCACTTATGAATAATTATCGTTTCCTATTTATTTCGTTACATCCACTGATATTCACTTTATGAGTAAATTGGTATTCCCTTTAACCCATTAATTACTAACTTTAGTTATTGCAAATTTATTATCCAACATACAAATTGAATCTATTGTCAAATTTTCCATTTCAATAAATTAACACCTTACAATAGTTAATAAAAAGGGATTGTACTAAATAAAAATTTATTTTCATTGATGAATTCAGTACTTGCCTTTATTTACTTATTTCTAACCTTATAGCCAATTGCAACACTTTCCACTATTACAATTAATTGCAATCTATAATTCAATTTGTAAGTTTTAATTACCCTTGATACATCAGATTTCAACCTTCTCTTTCCTATAAATAAATAAGATTTCTGTTTCTCCCTAAATTTAAATTAGAAATCCTATTAAATACACGAATTAAATTATCGAAATTTACGGGTCGTTACACATATGTTCATTTGAGCCTTATGTATTGGTTCGAGCCTTCGTGTAGAGTATTCATGTAGAGCCTTCGTGCGTTAAAATAAAACTTGTCGTGATATGACTTTGAAAGCTATTGTGTGATGATTGTTGAAGTCATTTTGGGCTAAAAGGAAAGGTGTCTAGTTCCTCATGATGTACTTCTTATAACAATCGTGAAGAAAGACATTAGAGCCATCGTGTAGTATTCCTTGAAGTCGTTGAGAAATGAGATATGAAACTATCGTGAAGTAAGATGTTAGAGCCAATATGAAGTATTCCTCAAAGTCATTGAATGAGATAATGAAAATATTATGATATACTTATTACAGCCATCGTGAAGTAAGATGTCAAAGCCATCATGAAAAGAGACATGTAAGTGATAAAACAAGCTACTAAAACTGCCATTGTCGAAGGTTCTTCATATCCATCATGATGAATTCCTTAAGGCCTTTGTAAAGTGTTCAGTAAAGCCACTAAAGCGATTGTGAGATAATTATTACAAGCCATCATGAGTTAATTCAAGCTACCAAGCCACCATAAGTTGACAATTCAAAGCCATAGTGAGTTGGTTATTTAAGTCATTGCAAGTTGAGGTTACAAGGCATTACATAATGGTGAAATGCTAGTAATTGCACATATAAAAAATTAGTATATTAATATGACACTCTTATAATACCATGTCACGTTTGTTGATACCATGGCCAAGATAGTGATCTGCATGAATTGGTATAGTATTGAGATGATGACAAATGACACAGTCAAGACCAACCATCTTGGCAAGCCATCAATCTGCGTCAACTTCGGTCAACCAATCTAAGTAAGCTATGTCACTCTCTAACCTCTATAAATAGAGACCCACCTCTATCTAGGAAGGGACGCTTCGCTTCTTTCTCTCTCTTACACAAATCATTATTTTGGAGATTGCGAATTCCCTTAAGAGCTATTTGATCCACGGTTGAATCAGGGGTCATATGTGCCTTTAAGCATGCGAAAATAGTTAAACAAATTTGCTTGATTGACAACTTATTTTGCAGAATATCAAAGTTGAATTGGAGGCTGAAGTGGATGGAAATGGTGAACAAAAGGAAACATCTGAAATTGAGCCTACAATAGCTGGGGAAGAAGCTTTAGCATTGGGAGTGTAGGTAGTGATTAATGGTTAGGACACAGTTTTGTTGATTCTTTATTCTATATTAATGTTAGCTTAACTTTGAATCAGATTCAGACCATTAAGAATGATGATCTAGAAGAGATTAGAGATTGATTATGGAACTTATGGTTCTGCATACCATGGTAAGTGGAAAGGATTTTAACGTTGTAATTAAAGAATCAAAGCTAGTTGCTTTGCTGGAAAGCCTTCCGAGAGGGAAGGCTTTGTTGTTACAATCTTTATGGATCGATAATAGCAAACTTGTTGCCATCGACCCAGTTTCATATTTAATGAACTTCTGATTCTAATGGTTTCTATCCTACAACATTGGTTACATGTCATATTACTGATGTGTGTGTTAGTTATTTTTGTATCACAGTTAAATGTACTTTGGAAGATACCTTTTTCCTAGTTTTGCAAATGTTAAACTGCTACAAAAATCCCGTGATGGCATTTGGTATGCATGCTTATGTTAATTATACGGTTTCATAATTATTTGAAAATATTAATTCATTATAATCTGAACAGTATCTTTTTTTTCTATCTAAGTTATCAAAAATTATTTTTCATCTGTCATATGATTCTAGGTGTAACATAAAATTATTTTAAATTCATTTGAATAAATAATAATTAATTGAACTAGAGAGTTTGGTCTATAAAAGATTCGAATATAACGGACTCAGTGTTAGGGAATGTTCGCTACAAAGGCAATTTTAATTGTAAGTTGAATTCATGCTATAAACCATTAAGAAGAATACGAAGTGGTTAGTACTACATGTTTTTGCAAAACATGGAAGGATTGAAAAAATTAAATTCTTATGATCGCAGGAAAGATTTTTTACTTTCATAAAGGAGATCTTATGCTTCTCTACTTATACATACACACAGCCCATCTTAGCATAATTTCCTATGAATCACAATTTACGAATTGCTTCTTAGCTTTTAACCTGTGGACATGAATTTTGTTTTATGATTTTTTTTTATAACTTCAAACCACCATTTATTTTATTCGTTCTGACTATTTTAAATGTACATTGAATTGTGCTATAAACTATTAAGAAGAATATGAAACTGGTTTAATACTACATGATTTTGCAAAACATACTCTGGCACCTCATCCTTTGATTCTGAAATAATCATTACGTTTTGCTATAAATAGATATAACCTCATCCAACATGCGTTCAGTTTTTGTAACAGCCCAAATTTTAGCAATATTTTATTTTTTATTTATAACTCTGGGGTTTTATTTTTCGAAAATTTGATTGTCTAAATTTAGTTATAAATAATCACCCAAGATTTTTATTAGTGTGAAAATTCTAAAATTCTTATTTTGGTTAAAACTTAACATTTTTTTTGAAGTTATAAATTTTTAAATTTTTTATTTTTAATCTTTTGGTTTAATTTAATATATTCTTAACAACGTTTATTTCACCTTTTGTTCTTTAAAAAAAATTGATTTTATACTTTTAAAATTTTAATATTTTATATTTTACTTATATACATTTTTGAATATAAATTTCTTAGTAAATGTGTAAACAAATCATATTTTTATATAAGTAATAAATTTTCAAAACTTTGTGTATAAATAAACTGTTTAATTTCGCGTTTAAAAGTCACGTTATTTGATGGAATAAATAATGTATATACACATACAAGAAAACGTATAAAATTTAAATCCGTTATTTTCATTTTTTTGGACAAAATCACTGCGTCTGTTGTACGCATTCTAATTTTATTCACTTTCCTTTTACTCTCCTGATTTAATAGGAACGTTATTTACAAATTTTATAACCGTTCGCCTTTTTAATTTCTTGCCATTGTTCCCATCAACGCGAGCTTTAAATTTTAAACGCATTCAATATTGTTTAAAAATCTTATTCCAAAATCTAATCTTAGCTGACTGTTTCTTCTGCTTTAAATTTGAAACACATTTGCTTAAAATTTGCTAAAAATCTAGTAACCGTGTATAACAAGAAAAATCAGTGCTCAATCAAAATCGTGGCCTTTTTTTTAAATCAATATCTTATTTCTTGCCTATAACTGCTCATTAAAAATCAACGCTAGTTTAATTTCCTTTCCATTTCAAAGCAAGTTGATTTATTGTCGTTCTTTCTTCTCCTTAAATCACGCTACCTCTCTGATCAGACCTATATAACTCACGCAAATATTCATTTCTCAATAAAATTTTATTTTTCTAACCTTTCTTTTCCTACGCTTCCTATTTCCACTTCTTTCTTTATGACCATTCATTATATATATACACTACAGCTGGAAAGTTATAAACGTATAAACCTAGAAATGTTTTGTATTTATTAAAAATTTAAAGCTTACCTCTAATTGTGACTTTTCTCTTTCCTTCCATTCAAATTTAAACGCGCATCAATCAATTGCTTTAATAAATATTGCAGAATCAATGCACAGACGTTATCAATTTCATTTTATGGTGGTACGTTTTTTTACGTTTCCTACCATTTAATTTTTAAATAGTTTGCTTTTATGGGTCAGCTGAATCAAGCAACGTGACCGTTGCTATTTATTTCTTTTATTACTTGCTACAATTATTTTCACCAAATCAAGGGTTGACCGTTACAATCACTATTATTTATATATTCACTTAAAATTTGGTTGCCATTCATTTTCTTCCGTTATATTTGCTTGAAAACATGCGGCTCATCCCTATTTATTTTCGCTTTCACTTCTCTTTTCTCTAGATCTGTTCGTTCCCCTCCCTACTTTTCTTTGAAAAAAAAAAGAAAACTGAAGCATGCGGCTGTCACCATTATTTGCATCTGCCACTTCACCTTTCTTCCAAACCTCCTCATCAAATGAAACCCATCACCTCGCCTTCCGGTTGCTTCTGTTTGATCAGTGAGGTATAGGCGTGTAGTATAGAAATAGTTATATATATAAAAAAGTTTTCTTTTAGGTATTCATATTTAAACATTTATTTTATCTGTTTGAGAATATATATATATATACTAGTTATATAAGTTTAGTATAAAGGTGTTAGTATATATATATAATTTTTTTTAAGTGTATGTTGATTTTAAAAAAAAAATGTAAGCTTGATTTATTAATTTATTTATATGTTTGAAAAACATGTAAATTAAATTTGTGATGTTTGAACTTAGAATATAAATTTCATATGTGTATATATAGTTATAGGTGGTTATAAAAGTTCGCTTATACGATTTATCTTCATCGTTCCAGTTCTGATCTGATCCGTTTCATCAATTCGAGCCAATCAGCTTTGATCGTTGAATTCGTGCCCATTTTGCTTTGCTTGGATTTGAAATTTAATTTCAGTGTCTGTATCAGTATGCGTATCTGTGTCTCCTTCTATATTCTCTAGCCTCGAAACGTGAGCAATCACTCACGATTAACATTTTTTTATTCATTAAATTTGATTTCAATTGAAACGACAATTGAAATATGCTGCTGTAGTTATTTAAATTTGTTATATATGCTATTATCTGTAACTGTTCACCTGCGGGATATGACCCCATATCCTGTTGTTTATATTATATTGTTATTGATGATATATGCCTGTTATTTTATTGTATTTTCTGTTATCACTCTGCAAGTTCCCTGTAGTTTAGAAATCACTATGGGTTGAAATGATACATACCCGAACAGACTTTAGAATCGGAGAAAATCGTTATGGGTTGAAATGATAAACCCAAGCGGTTTTCATTTAATTCAATTTGGGATTACGGGTTGAAATGATATCCACCCGTATAAATTTAGTATACGGACTGAAATGATAAATATCCGTAGCACTTGACTATATGATAGGAAATACATACAGACATCGTTGGTCCATATAAATATTTTGAAAATAATTTCTATAATTTTGGAAAGAAATGTATGGTTTAATAAATTTGATTCTTAAGATATTATATAAATGAAAATTGTATATATAGATTTAGTAGTAATATTTGATTTAAATTAGATTGATTTAATACATATAATATGGTTAAGTATTTATGTAAATCTATATTTCAAATAGATACTCTTGTGATAAATTGAATAATTAAGATTGGGAGATAAATTTGGGTTTATAAAAATGGTATTTAAATAAGGATTTATTTAATTAAATCGATTTGAAATTTTTGAATGGGAAATTTAAAGGGTATGATTTTATAACTGGATTTTTGATTTAAGTGATTTAATGAATATTCCACGTTTAAATAAATTAAAGAAAATATTGAGTAAAATGTAATTTAAGGTTACTTAAATGATATTGAATCTAACGAAGGAGTATTTCAAGACTAAATAATAATGAGATTAAATCGAGATCTATATGAGACTGTTATATAGAACATTTAAATATTAAAGCCTTGAACTATATTGGAATTTAAATGGTTTATGTTGAGATTCAGATCTGTATTTGAAATCAACGTAGTTGAATTTGTTATTTAGCAACTAAATTGAATTAAAATGAAAATTTAGGTTGAACTTAATTTGAATTTATTATTTAGAAAACTAAATTGAATGAAAATTTAGATGAAACGTTGAATACTTAAAGTTTGAAGTATATGGAAATATAAAGGGGTATTTGTGATTATAAATCCGAATTTGAGATCGATAAAATTTAAGTGGTTATTTTAGAAATTGAGTTGAATTTAAATTGATAGATTGAGATTGAATTTAATTTGAATGGGAAGGTCAGGTTGATGTTGGAACGATTTGTTAAGTTGAGGAAATTGAAAATACTTTAATGTATAAATTATTTGATATATATAAATACTATTTTGGAAAATATAGAGATATTTGAAGTGAAAATGAGATTTGGTTTTGAAGTATAAATTAAGCTGAAATGACCACGGTGTTATAGTGTATATTTCTACCTTGTAGAAAGTTCCATGGACCCATAGAGGATGGTTATCCCAAACATCCTTTAAGTTATTTGTATTTCAGTTGATATTTCACTTGAGTTGGATTTATTGATATAAGAATGTTAATCCCGACTCGAGTGTTTTGTGTTTTGCTTTACGCTCGGGTCAGACTGAGTGATACAGCATTTGAGACTCACCTTTGGAGTTCGGAGCTTCATTTGGAAATCCAACTATCGATTCAGATTCCAGCCTTTCCAGTTGATTGGTTCAGAGATGTCATCTGTTACATTGGACACTTCACTACATTTGAACTATTCGGTGGTATTTTTCTAACTCTGATGTATATAGTAGCTTCATGAACTACTATTCTTTATCTATTCCGCTGCATTATATTACTCTGTGATCTGTGATTGATATATTTACTATATATTTTAAGTTTTGCCAAATTTTAATTAACAATTCGGTATTTTGAATTATTCAAGTCGGATATGTATGGTTTTATTGTCGATTTGAATGGTCCAAAATAGCGGTTCGTTACAGTTGGTATCAGAGCTTTGGCTCTAGGAAAAACTTAGCATGTATGGTAAATTTATTTACAGAATACTTTTGCTCGAGTTGAATCTCTTCCTTTTGACTCGATTTCCTTTGAATTTTGGAATGTTCCTCGGTTCCTATAACTCCACTGAATGATTCGTAAAGGGGGTGAAAACTCCTTTTCAATTGGCATTGACTCACCGAAGATTTCTATATCATCGGTTTACGATGTTGCTATATCTTGTTATGCCGAATTCTATATCTCTGGCGATCGAATGTCGAATTACCTCAGAATTCTACGCCGATTTAAGTTTGGAATCACGGTTGACCGGTAAAGGTCGCCCGCGATTTATAGAAGTATATCCATCTTCTATTTTTTAATTTAATTATATCATCTTCGATCGAGTCTATCTTCGAATGAGGATTCTATTGATTGGAGTTCCTCTAAATTAAATCGCTATCTTTGTTTTGAAATCCATTCTTGAATCATCCTTTGAAAATCGGGTTTTGTTTGTATATTTGAAATTATTTATACCGAAATTTTATTTTGATAACTATGATTTTTTTATATATATAAAAGTGAAAATGTTTTCGATAAGGATTATATACCTATATATATAAAGTAAATAAGAAATGTTATTCTATATAAAAAGGTTTTGAAAGGATTTGAAATTTTGAAAAATTATAAGAAATTGATTTATATAAAAATGATTTATAACTGTAGAGTTAAATTTGAAATTCGAGAATTGAATTCCGGTATTTTGAAATTGGTTTTAAGATTTTGGAAAATATATAAAAATAATACGATTTAAAAGTATTTTTTCGAATAAGAAATGTTTCAAATGAGTTCAAATGAATTCCAATAATTTTGTAGAAATTCCAAAGAAGTTTTCAAGAAAATTGAAGTCCAGAACTCACTTATGTCGCTGGAAAATAATTTCGGTGATGAATGCACGCATCATCGCCATTGATTTTCGAGTTTCAGAGTGGGGGAGAGGCCACTTTATTAGCTTAGCTATGCAAGTGATTTTGTAAAACGTTTTTGATTTCAAATTCCGAAGTATAATTTGATATTTCAGAAAGATATAAGTATATATTTGAAATAATTTAAAATGAGACCGGTGTTCAGTCCTCGAGTTTCTGATTTAATAATTGATTTATTGATTTATTGTTGACTTTCAACTCTCGAATTGAAAATTTGATTTCCCTAACTATTTTGAATGTTCGAACACTTCCAAATCGAGATTAAATTTTCAAAGCTAAGAAATTTCAAAGAGTATAAAATGACTGATAAAGAATTTAAATTTAGTTTTGAAATGTTTTGCAAAAAAAAGTTGAATAATGGTTTTCAGAAAGGTAAATTGGACATTTCACATAGAAATAGATAGTTTAAAAGTTTTAAAAAAGGGATAATTATAGATATGGAAACCATTTTGAGTATAATTGATTTTGGGAAAATATTTGGTTTTGAAATTAAATTGGAATTAAAAACCAGTACTTATACGGTGATGTTTGGAAATGAATTTTTTTGACTTGAATTATTTTAATTTGGAAAATGGGATAATTTTGTAAACCTATTATTTTGGGAACTTTGAAATTTAGATATTAAATTTGGAAGAAAATTTGATGCAATCATATATGATTTTGAAACTGAATTGGTATTGAAATTTGAAATTTAAGAACCTTATATTATTAAGCACTTGATTTGGGAGTGGTCGAACTTATATAAAATGAATTGTATAAGTATGAAGTTGATTTGAAATCTGTTGATTTGAAATGTACTCAATTTGGAAAGAGATTTTATATAATTGAATTCTATATAAGTCTGATTTGATCTACTATTGATTTTGGAAAGTATTCGATTTGGGAAAAATGGAATCCTATATATATGGACTTTATATAAGTACGATATTTGAAAGTGATTTGAAAAGGTACTATATGATATATATTTTCGAAGTAAATATGTGGAAAGTGCCTTCTGCTTGATATCCGCTTTGTGGCCACATCGTGGATTCATTCTATCGATATTATTCTCTCTGATTTTTGGTTTTCCGGATGCAATACTCGAGTGTTCCCACCGTGGCGTAACCCATGGTTTTTTTCTCTCGCGACTGCATAGCGCAATTGCATGGCTGAGTCTGGCCTAGGGGTACGGATTGTTTCCTGGGGGATCCAGGTGTAACCATTGTGTATACTGCAATCTGTGTATGTCGTGAATAGTAGTGAAACTGCCTGGCTAAGACAGCCTAGGGGTACGGTTGTTTCCTGGGGGAGCCAGGCGTAACCATTGTGTATCCTGCACTCTACTAGTCATCATGGAGTAACTCGCAGGGCTGAGAAAGCTTACGGGTACGGATTGTTTCCTGGGGATCCAGGCGTAACCATTGTGTATCTGCGAACCATGGTCGGACAAAGGTTTTGGTTTGGTTGTTTTGTTTGGATTGTACTTTCCATATCTGTTTTAAAGGTTTTTCAAGTATTTTCATTGGGTGTTGAAACAAGTCTACTAAGTACTTGAAGAATTCTAGCTTTGCGCCTGATCAATGCATGGCCAGAGTCTGCAAGAACGAGGATAAACTTGTTGAAACATCGAGTTATAAAAGTATTTTCGAAAGGAAAATCTATTTCGATATAATAATATTTTATTATAAAAGTATTATTATAAAGGTATTATAAAAGTATTTTTCCGAACAAAGAAATTTTGAATTAATATTTGAAATTTAAATTCTTGTGGTTTTAGATTAATTATTCGTTCCCGATACTATTCCTTGCATTTACCTTATCTGCTCAGTTTAGTTATTCACCTTGATTCTGTTTTCCAAATCTACATTCCTTCCTTGTTGGATATATCCCTTTTAAATATTGCTTATTTGTATACTACATTGTTTAATAGAAAATTTTAGTGTTATAAATATTTTAAAGTTATTAATTTAATAAAACATGTTTAAATAAAATGATTATTGATGTATCTATAATGTTGAAAGTATCTTAAGATTTCCAAGTGAAGTTTTCAAATGAATATTTCGAGTAAAATTTATATAATTTTAAAATTTATTGTTTATCTTGTCTTTCAATCTATTTTCTTTCTGGTTGTTTTAATTCTCCTACTTCCTTCCTTTTCGGGGACGAAAAGTTTTGAGTGGGGGAGAGTGTAACAGCCCAAATTTTAGCAATATTTTATTCTTTATTTATAACTCAGGGGTTTTATTTTTCGAAAATTTGATTGTCTAAATTTAATTATAAATAATCACCCAAGATTTTTATTAGTGTGAAAATTCTAAAATTCTTATTTTGGTTAAAACTTAACATTTTTTTTGAAGTTATAAATCTTTAAAATTTTTGTTTTTAATCTTTTGGTTTAATTTAATATATTCGTAACAACGTTTATTTCACCTTTTGTTCTTTAAAAAAAATTGATTTTATACTTTTAAAAATTTAATATTTTAAATTTTACTCATATACATTTTTGAATATAAATTTCTTAGTAAATGTGTAAACAAATCATATTTTTATATAAGTAATAAATTTCCAAAACTTTGTGTATAAATAAATCGTTTAATTTCGCGTTTAAAAGGCACGTTATTTGATGGAATAAATAATGTATAAACACATACAAGAAAACGTATAAAATTTAAATCCGTTATTTTCATTTTTTTGGACAAAAATCACTGCGTCTGTTGTACGCATTCTAATTTTTTTTCACTTTCCTTTTACTCTCCTGATTTAATAGGCACGTTATTTACAAATTTTATAACCGGTCGCCTTTTTAATTTCATGTCATTGTTCCCATCAACGCGAGCTTTAAATTTTAAACGCATTCAATATTGTTTAAAAATCTTATTCCAAAATCTAATCTTAGTTGATTGTTTCTTCTGCTTTAATTTCGAAACCCATTTGCTTAAAATTTGTTAAATATCTAGTAACCGTGTATAACAAGAAAAATCAGTGCTCAATCAAAATAGTGGCCTTTTTTTTAAAATCAATATCTTATTTCTTGCCTATAACTGCTCATTAAAAATCAACGCTAGTTTAATTTCCTTTACATTTCAAAGCAAGTTGATTTATTGCCGTTCTTTCTTCTCCTTAAATCACGCTACCTCTCTGATCAAACCTATATAACTCACGCAAATATTCATTTCTCAACAAAATTTTATTTTTCTAACCTTTCCTTTCCTACGCTTCATGTTTCCACTTCTTTCTTTATGACCATTCATTATTTTTATACACTACAGCTGGAAAGTTATGAACATATAAACCTAGAAACGTTTTGTATTTATTAAAAATTTAAAGCTTACCTCTAATTGTGACTTTTCTCTTTCCTTCCGTTCAAATTTAAACGCGCATCTATCAATTGCTTTAATAAATATTGCAGAATCAATGCTTAGACGTTATCAATTCATTTTATGGTGGTACGTTTTTTTTTACGTTTTCTACCGTTTAAATTTTAAATAATTTGCTTTTATGGGTCAGCTGAATCAAGCAACGTGACCGTTGCTATTTATTTCTTTTATTAATTGCTACAATTATTTTCACTAAATCAAGGGTTGACCGTTACAATCACTTTTATTTATTTATTCACTTAAAATTTGGTTGCCTATTCATTTTCTTCCGTTATATTTGCCTGAAAACATGCGGTTCATCCCTATTTATTTTCGCTTTCACTTCTCTTTTCTCTAGATCTGTTCGTTCCCCTCCCTACTTTTCTTTGAGAAAAAAAAGAAAATTGAAGCATGCGGCTGCCACCATTATTTGCATCCGCCACTTCACCTTTCTTCCAAACCTCCTCATCAAATGAAACCCATCACCTTGCCTTCCGGTTGCTTCTGTTTGATCAGTGAGGTATAGGCGTGTGAGCACATATATGTTTTGATTTATATTCATAATTACATGTTTTTTTTTGTTTTTTTTGTTAGTTGTGATATACATGCTATTTATATAAGTATTGAATACAATTTTTTCAAAAGTTTATTTTCATAACATGACAGTGTATATTTATATATATTTTCTATTTGATCTTCCTCATAGCTTATAAGTCATGCTAATATTTTGAATTATGTATGCGACATTTTGAAGGGAACATACTATAAAATAAGTATCTTTCATTTTTAATAAGAATATATGTATATTTTATGTTTTATATTTTAATATGGGTCAGCTTCTATTTGTTGATATCAGGTTTCCTATAATATGGTTACTCGCTTATGTAAGTCGTATATTTGTTTTTTTACAGACTATATAAAATACTTTAATATACGTATATTATGCGGTTTGTTACCATATTTGTTTCTATGTGGTACTGACTTATTTAGTTGATGATTGTATATATTTTGTTACAGTATTATATTTATACTATTTTGGATTTAAGATGATTCTATAAATACTCTACTTTATAAATTATTTTAATACACATATATAATTTGGAAATTTATAAAGGTTGAATATAATATGTTACTGAATGTAAAAATATGGATGGATTTAAATTATATATATATATATAACATTTAATATATATAGAAATAGCTATATATATAAAAAAAAATTCTTTTAGGTATTCATATTTAAACATTTATGTTATCTGTTTGAGAATATATATATACTAGTTATATAAGTTTAGTATAAAGGTGTTAGTATATTTTTTTTAAGTGTATGTTGATTTAAAAAAAAATGTAAGCTTGATTGATTTATTTATTTATATGTTTGAAAAACATGTAAATTAAATTTGTGATGTTTGAACTTAGAATATAAATTTCATACATGTATATATAGTTGTAGGTAGTTATAAAAGTTCGCTTATACCATTTATCTTCATCGTTCCAGTTCTGATCTGATCTGTTTCATCAATTCGAGCCAATCAACTTTGATCGTTGAATTCGTCCCGATTTTGCTTTGCTTGGATTTGAAATTTAATTTCAGTGTCTGTATCAGTGTGCGTATCCGTGTCTCCTTCTATATTCTCTAGCCTCGAAAGGTGAGCAATCACTCACGATTAACATTTTTTTATTCATTAAATTTGATTTCAATTGAAACGACAATTGAAATATGCTGCTGTAGTTATTTAAATTTGTTATATATACTATTATCTGTAACTTTTCACCTGCGGGATATGACACCATATCCTGTTGTTTATATTATATTGTTATTGATGCTATATGCCTGTTATTTTATTGTATTTTCTGTTATCACTCTGCAAGTTCTCTGTAGTTTAGAAATCACTATGGGTTGAAATGATACATACCCGAACGGACTTTAGAATAGGAGAAAATCGTTATGGGTTGAAATGATAAACCCAAGTGATTTTCATTTAATTGAATTTGGAATTACGGGTTGAAATGATATCCACCCGTATATATTTTGTATACGGATTGAAATGATAAATATCCGTAGCACTTGACTATATGGTAGGAAATATATACAGACACCGTTGGTCCATATAAATATTTTGAAAATAATTTCTATAATTTTGAAAAGAAATATATGTTTAATAAATTTGATTCTTAAGATATTATATAAATGAAAATTGCATATATAGATTTAGTAGTAATATTTGATTTAAATTAGATTGATTTAATACATATAATATGGTTAAGTATTTATGTAAATCTATATTTCAAATAGATTCTCTTGTGATAAATTGAATAATTAAGATTGGAAGACAAATTTGGGTTTATAAAAATGGTATTTAAATAAGGATTTATTTAATTAAATCGATTTGAAATTTTTGAATGGGAAATTTAAAGGGTATGATTTTATAACTGGATTTTTGATTTAAGTGATTTAATGAATATTTCACGTTTAAATAAATTAAAGAAAATATTGAGTAAAATGTAATTTAAGGTTGCTTAAATGATATTGAATCTAATAAGGGAGTATTACTAGACTAAATAATAATGAGATTAAATCGAGATCTATACGAAACTGTTATATAGAACATTTAAATATTAAAGCCTTGAACTATATTGGAATTTAAATGGTTTATGTTGAGATTCAGATCTGTATTTGAAATCAACATAGTTGAATTTGTTATTTAGCAACTAAATTGAATTAAAATGAAAATTTAGGTTGAACTAAATTTGAATTTAATATTTAGAAAACTAAATTGAATGAAAATTTAGATGAAACGTTGAATACTTAAAGTTTTGAAGCATATGGAAATATAAAGGGGTATTTGTGATTATAAATCCGAATTTGAGATCGATAAAATTTAAGTGGTCATTTTAGAAATTAAGTTGAATTTAAATTGATAAATTGAGATTGAATTTAGTTTGAATGGGAAGGTCGGGTTGATGTTGGAACTATTTGTTAAGTTGAGGAAATTGAATATACTTTACTGTATAAATTATTTGATATATATCAATACTATTTTAGGAAATATAGAGATATTTGAAGTGAAAATGAGATTTGGTTTTGAAGTATAAATTAAGCTGAAATGACCACGGTGTTATAGTGTACATTTCTACCTTGTAGAAAGTTCCATGAACCCTTAGAGGATGGTTATCCCAAACATCCTTTAGGTTATTTGTATTTCAGTTGATATTTCATTTGAGTTGGATTTATGATATAAGAATGTTAATCCCGACTCGAGTGTTTTGTGTTTTGCTTTACGCTCGGGTCAGACCGAGTGATACAGCATTTGAGACTCACCTTTGGAGTTTGGAGCTTCATTTGGAAATCCAACCATCGATTCAGATTCCAGCCTTTCCAATTGATTGGTTCAGAGAAGTCATCTGTTGCATTGGAGACTTCGCTGCATTTGAACTATTCGGTTGTATTTTTCTAACTCTGATGTATATGGTAGCTTCATGAACTACTATTTTTTATCTATTCCGCTGCATTATATTACTCTGTGATCTGTGATTGATTTATTTACTGTATATTTTAAGTTTTGCCAAATTTTAATTAACAATACGGTATTTTGAATTATTCAAGTAGATATGTATGGTTTTATTGTCAATTTGAATGGTCCAAAATATCGGTTCGTTACAGTTTTCCTATTTCTTTTATGCATGCAATAACTGGGCATAATTATATGAGACACGCCTTGTTTTCTCGAGATCACACTACAAGAAAAACTAGTAACAGTTGCACAATATAGCAACGTTTCAAGTTTACGTGCAATTATCGTTTATTATAGACGTCTCGACAAAAAATGAATCGCTGTAAATACTAATATAACCGCACAACGGTGGGGAAACCGATCGCTGTGATATTTAATATCAAAGAAAGACGTATTTGTTAATTTTTTTTCTTTATTATTAATTTGATGAAAAATTAACTGCATTTAAAAAAAAAGTAATTGAAAAAGTATCACATAGAACTAGAGCGCAACTACATCAAAATAATCATAACGTCGTAGATAGCGTTTGTTAAATAAAATAAGCATGCAGAACAGATTGAATAAAATTGCAAGGTCATATTCACTTTTTAGTATGATGAATAATATCAAAAATTCTTGGCATTCATACAAGATTACGTTCAGTGATCTTGAAAATTAACTTTTATTTAATTGAAAATTTCGATATATATAAATAAGGCAATAGTTGAAAACTTAATTTTGAAGAGAATCCCCTCTCCACGTACATACATACACTCATATACATGTATATGTATGTGTTTATATGTGTTATGTATATAAGTTATGTATGTGTTATGCAATCAAAATTCCCGTCATAAATCCCTTTCACATTGCTTTTATTAAGTTGAGGAATGTTTTGGATATGATGAGATTTTAACCAACATGAATTGTTGTGGAAAAGTTGAACCCATACATGATAATTTTTGAATGGTGCATTCGAACTTATAAACAATTACACAATGTTGAAAATAACTTATTTTACAAAAGTTAATTGCAGTACCTCTTGGAGTTCTCAGGTTACAATTTTTGGATTGTGCTACTCCACTGTGATGCATTTTATCCAATAACACCTGTACATGAATTAGGAAAATTTTAAATTCGTTCAACTGGAAAAAAATCATATATTTAAGGCTAATGTGTCATAATATCCATTTGAACTTGATTTACGTGTCAACATAGTTTTACACCTACATTGTCTGCAGTACAGACAAATGATTCTGATTTATTATGATTAAGGTTAATACGAAGTTTACGACGTATATACCTTTGTAGAACTATACAAAATAATGCTAGTAGGGAGGTTTTGACATTGGTGATGAGATCAAGTTTATTTTTACAATGTAAATAAACCATTCTCTATGACATTTGATATTTTGACATTGGTTGTTTCATATCTTTCAAAGTTCAGTTGGCTGACCATTTCAGGTTAAACTTGTGATCGCTTCAAAATCTTCTCATACATTTAATCAACACTCGAAATCAGGAAGAATTTTTTTTAACAAGATTATCTACAATCGTTCCCCGTCTTCTTTTGGAAACAACTCGCTCAATATTACTTAAGCAATTTCGAAAGACAAAAGTTCTATGGTTCCTCCTGAAACACTTGCGAATTTGGACACTCATAGTAAAGAAAAACCTGCTTCTCAAGTACCCAAAAAGACACCTCTTACAGCAAGAGAAAAACTAAGAGCGGCAAGAGTATTATCAAGATACAATGACTCAAATACATTTTCTTATTAATAAATATACTTTTGAGAAATAGTGTGTCCCGTCGCAAAAGCAAAGACGTTCTCCTATAGCTTCCAGTCCAACAAAATAAATGATAGCTTCAAAACTACACAGGGAATAGTAAGTATAGTAAATCATTAGAGATGAATATGTGTTTGTTTTAACAATTTTAATAAATTAGAATGATTGTAGTGGCATTTGATGTAGAATCAATTGTGAAGTTGTGATGTATTTAAAGTTAGAAACCCTACAAAGAAAAAATGTCTCAGATGACATACTTTGACTGCAGAACTATATTTCTTTATCTTCATATTAGTACTGCTCATAAAACAAAATTTTCAGTTTTGGAGATAACAATATTATCTCATAAGATATTTATGTCAATATTTAAACACAAATACAATAATTGCCGGTCTTAATTCTATCCACATGCATTTTATATTTCAGTTTAAAATGTTGAACGAAGAAAAATAATGCCATGGTAAGATGTAAAGAGTTAAACCATACAGAACATGGAGTTTTATAACAAAAAAATTAGCATCCATTTTATCCACTTGTTGCCCTACTTCTTGAATTTTTTAATTCTTAGGCTGATTAAAACAGTAATATGGTATTTTCAACTTATCTAAAAGCAAATATTCTCTGTGTGTGTGTGTGCAATCATTTACAACATTCACAGGTGGTTGATACCTTCACAGATAAGGAGTCACACTCAGACGTAACTGAATAACCAGATATAGTGAGAATACATGACATGATATATTCTAGATTGACATATGCCTCTGGTTCCTGCCCAAGCATAACAGTGGAGAGTTGAATATATTTTTAATATATGTTATAAATAAAGAGTCTTGAAGAAGATTCTCATGCATCAATTACAGCGGAAAATATGTATTTTACCACTAAAATTGAACTAATGGTACATCAGTCACACCAACCTTCTATGTTATGCCGTATCTAATCATGACACAGAATCTAGCTGAGTGTACATTTAAAATATAAGGATGATTATTCATATTTTCCTAAATAATCTCATTTATTTAGAATCACAAGGAAGAAGTGCTCGTAAATAATTTGCAATTTTAAATATGCTTCGAAAAAGGTAATTAGAATTCAAAATGAGGCTGTCTTAGTTATTTTCATTAACGATAAATTACACTTTTTTCATCCAGGAAAGAAGTTTGAACACTAACAGAAAGAATTAGTATGAATTTTGACAAACATCAGCAAAGTTTTCATTCCAGAGCTTGTTATTGAAAAGAGGTCAAATATGAAGCTTGTTATTTCACAAAACAATCAAACATTAAGTGCTGCTAATTTATCCTTAAAACCAACCTAAGCCATGCTCCACTTGTTTCTCATACAATCGGTTAAACACAAACGTTGCATATTATGAAAAACAATTATCAAACTTCGAAAAGTTGCATGAATATTTAAACACCGACTTTCGCTACATCAAAATATTATGCTTTGGGATCTTTTTTGACATAAGTTGGTTTTTCTAGATTTCTATCTCTATTTGACTAGTAGACATGTTAATCTTGGACAAGAGTGGTGTTACCATATTTGTTTGGCACATGTGATTGTGCAACAAAAATTTATATCCAGCTAACACTACTAACCCTTTAAGCTTACTAATATGGTAATAATCATACAAAAATATATAAAATAATGAGCTAGCTTCGTCTCTAGATAACCAACAAAGTAATGCTTTATATATAACATCCTTTCCTCTTCTAACCCAAATTTAGACTTCTTATTCATTAGCTAATTTAGTGCTCATATTAAATTCCAAAGAATAAAAGATAAAAAAACATAGAATCAAACAATTACCAGGCAATAAATTGCCTAGTTCACTGTATCTTTAGAGTTCTCTCTTGCTTCCATGTAACTCTATCCAATGCTTCCATTATTAATGGAAGGGCATGCTCGTTTTGTTTTGGAGGTGGAGCTTGACTTGGAGGTGGAGCTGTAAGAGGTGTCTTCTAAAATGGGTCTTGGAAGCAAAGTTCTAGATGCCTTAAGAGAGAGTGACGGAGGAAAGAAAAGGTCAGGTTTGCCACAAGCACCGACCAATTTGTTCGATGATAGCAAAAGAGGAATGCCTTCACCAATTATGCTTAGCAACTCACCAATTATTGCATCACTAAGTGCTGCTGGTAAGCATAGATCCTTGTCCATCCTCGACTGAAATAATATCACCAATTTTGCAATGATACCTTGGCATTTTCAAAACTAGACCATTGACTACAATATGTTGAGAAATTAATTGCCTGGCTTCAATAGCGGTTAAAGCCAGACGCATTCGAACAAGGATAGTATCCAACCTGCTCAACCATATGAGACACTGTTTACTTTAAATATAAGAGCCTAATTTGAGCTTTATTAATGCATCGTTGGATTCAGTTTCTATGGGCACTTGAATTTGATGACCGAGTTTCAAAAATGGTCTCTCTAGAGGCAATAGTACATACAATTTGCTACTCCAAACTCAACTCAAACAGGAGCCTTTGGAAAGAGAATGATAAATGATGATGACCATCATATAATTTTTTTGATACTATCAGCAATGGAACATATGATGTGTGTGTACCATCATGAATTTCACAAGTCTCAATAGATATTCAACATAACACCAAGGCTCTCTAAATTGTGTCCAAACCTGCTATGATAAATCATACGACAATACACTTTCTAAAATGAAAAGGTTGACTCCTACTTTCAAATATTTGGTTATATTATTGTTGGACATATATGTACAAAAAAAGGGGAAAAACAACCTAAAATGACTGGACATTGCATACAGATGGATATATTCAATGTTTTTTTATCATATCCTGAGCTTAAGTCTTTTATAGCTTAGAGCCAAGATAATACACCATAAGCATCAACACTGATTTAACACAAGTTATTGTAAAATCTAAGAATACCTGGAGGTGGCACCGAAGTAATTATATTGCATATTGCACAACAAACATTAGTTGCTCCTCTAGGGTACACGAGAACACTCCTACATCCATTGCACACAAGTTGACTTTGCATCCTACAATGTCAAATGACCAAACCAAATCATTATGCTTTACTTAATTTTTAAAACACAAAACACGGTTGGTTAAAATTTATACATCTTAAGACAAACGAAAATAAAGATGTCTTTGTATGCATTATTATAGAATTCATTTTGTTTGCTAATATAAATGGCTTTATGGCATATTCAAACGGATGTAAGCTATGAGTACTAGCTATATATATAGGTTAACCATATACATCATGAATACACTAGAAACCACCAATTTAAAGTATAGCTGTGACAATGATAAAAATAATAAACAACATATCCCTTCCGTAAGCATAAAGATATTAGTAGCATCATAATCGTGAATCGGATATTTAATCGAGTAGAAAAGGCCTTTCAACGATAAATCATGTAAAAGCGTAATTCAAATAAAAGGTTTATGATTGAGCAGGTTGATCGGCATATTCAATGCTATAAATCTTCGAATCGTTCGAATCAGAATTGAAGCATACAGATTCGTATGGCGTACCTCTAAAAAACATAGGCTGTTTGGTCGAAGTCGGAGGCAGGGAGACGAATTTTTTCTTGTTTAGGGTTTTGTAGGTTGTATTGATGAAAACGGAAGCGAAAATTGCGTAGGTGAATACGCGGTCAAAAAGAGAAAATTTGGGGAAGAAGAAGCAGGTTTTGTACGTTGTACTGACGAAAATGGAAGCGAAACTTTCGTAGGTGAATACGCGGTCAAGAAGAGAAAAAATGAGGAAGAAGAAGCATACGGGAAATAAAAATGAAACAGAGGCAGCGTTTTTTTGGCTTTAGAGAAATTGATTTTGGCTAGTGATAGTAAGCAAACCTTCCTAACGGTCGGTTTGATTAAAAATATTTGACGGGCCGTGAAACATTTAGGCGGCTACATTTATTTTGGTCCGAAATTTATTTTCGTTCTCACCGTTTTTGTTTCTCAATTTTCATTCATTCCCAATCCAAATCCTGGCTTTCCCAACCAAAATCTTAACATCCCTATTCTAAAGTCCATCGATTCGTAGGGAAGTTTTCAAGATTTGAAGATGTATTGTTCTCTATGTTCTAGGTTAAGCAAAGTAGACCTTTCCTCCATAGCTTTAGTTCCATAGAGGGATGATTAACTCAGCGTCGATCTCTCCTGATCCAGAAGGGAAAGCTTGTTGTCCAAGGTAGGTGAACAACATAGCTTAGCTCCATAGCAATCTCTCTTCAAATCTAAAGAAAGTCTCTTACCATTCCATGATAAGCCCATGTTACTTTGCTTGTTTTCTTGTGATGGTCATGTTGTAATGGAAGGGTGGTGATGGTGTATAAGCTGTAATGTATGGTTGGAGTGGATTTTCTTGAAGTCAGGGAAAAGGAAAGAGGTTGATGATGGCAACAAGAGAGGTTGCAGGGTAGAAGTTGACAAGGTTTTAAGGGAGAGAGATGAGAAGATCAGGGAGTAGATGATGGAGCAAGAAGTATGATTTACTAAAACAATAAGAGCAAGTATGGAGGGAAGATAGCCAGGAAGAAAGAAATGCAGAGGAATGAATAATAGAACAGAAAGGAAATGAAGTTAGATTTTATTAAATTGCAAACTGGTACATGAATGTTCATATGGTAATGCACAAATATATGGTAGCTTACAAAGGTCACTTGCTAATCCTAATTCCTCTTTTAACCCTAGATTACAATTATGCCTAAATTAATCTGGTATCAACTGTACATGAGTGTTCACGTGCACACCCATGCTCTCAGATAATCTCTTAATTCAATCATCCCACAACCTTTCTTCACGCAGCAGGGTCCACTCCTTCAACCTGACAGTTGCAGCCCTCTCCTCCGTCTCTCTCCGATGGGTGTCCTGATGAACTTCGGCTGGGGTTGCATTTCTCTTCACTGTTAACAGCCTGCAGCAAATCTGAGGCATAAAATTACATGCTCCATGGAATTCTCTAAGGTACCATTTTATTAGACACCTTACCTTTCTATTTTTTTATGCCAATTAGTTATATGGTGTTGGAATTCCTAAAGAGCAAAGTGAATGAAAAATACAAGTCCCACATCTCCAAATTGTGAGAGCTATATTGGTTTAAATATAGCTTTCTCATGAGGAGGTTGGGGGCCTGGGGCTCCCAAATGTATGCTTCGTTGTGAGGAGGGAGATCATGAATCACCACCGCGCGCGCCGCCGCCGCCGTCCGTCCGACCGACCCGGGCCGGGTTCGGGTACGGGTCTAAAATGCCCATTCTTTTTACCAGGCCATTGTTTAACAGTTTTGGGCATTGTCTGAAACTGGGCTGGGCCTGGAATTTGAAGAGAAGTGGGCGGGGTTTTTTGCCTGAGCAGATGCGACTGTTCATGAGCGGACGCGAATAACTGAAGAGGCGCGACCCGTTAGAGGCGAACAGTAGCGGGTGCGGCCCGTTAGAAGCAAACAGGTGCGGCCAAACGCGAACGGGTGCGACCTGACTGAAGCAGTGCAGGCGAAACAGTACCAGGCGGTACGAGCGGGTGCAAGCCAGTAGCGAGCGGGTGCGACCCGTTAACGAACAGCAGCGACTAAAAGGCAACGGTTGCGACCCGTCAAAGCGGACGCGACTGTTCGAAGGGATGCGGACGAAATTATAAATAGAAGAGAATACTGATCACATTCTCATCCTATTCCAATCTAATTTCTTCTGCTTCTTTGCTCCACTGCTCTATATTCCATATATATCACAGAGTTGACATACTCATTACAATCTCGTGCAGATTACGTCTGTTGTATCTTGGAAGAGTTTTGAAATAAAATTCTTAAGGAAATTGTTACGACAAGCCTCAGACGAAATTTCCTTTATATACTGGTTAGATTCACTGTAATCTTTCCCGTTTATAAGTTGTACTATTTCTTACAATAGTATAACGTTGTTGTTGTAATTCATTTACAACGTAACTTATTGTTACGTTTATCTAATACAGAATCCAGCGTAGTGGAATTCTAATTAATAAACTTATGCGACGAGTTTATTGTAGTGTGCTATCTGTTTTATTGTAGTGGACATTTAACATCTTAAGAATTTTACTGTTTTACACTAAAACAGAGATGTTAACAGTTGACAACATGAAAATGGATAAGTCCAACTTTTCAGCGGTTATTTCTGAATGCAATTTGATTCAGAACCCTAACCAATGGTGGGTTGACACAGGAGCTACTCGTCATGTTTGCTCTGAAAAATCCATGTTTTCAACATACCAGAAATTCGATCAGAAAGAAAGACTCTACATGGGTAATTCTGCAGTTTCCATGATCGAAGGAAGTGGCACAGTTATCCTCAAGTTCACTTCTGGAAAAACTGTCAAATTGAATGACGTGCTTCACGTTCCAGACATACGCAAGAATCTCATCTCTGGTGCAGTCCTATCAAAGAAGGGATTCAAGATGGTGTTTGAGTCAGACAAGATGGTTCTGTCCAAAGCTGGAATGTATATCGGAAGGGGATATTTATGTGATGGCCTATTTAAGGCAAATGTAGCCGTTACCGGCAATAAATCTATGTATTCTGATTGTGCTAATAATAAAATTGAAGTCTCTTACTTGCTTGAGCACGAAATTTTACTATGGCACGATAGATAAGGACACATAAACTTTCGAAAAATGAAGAAATTATCAAACTTGGGATTGATTCCAAATTTCCAAGTAGATAAGAACTACAAATGTGAGACATGTGTAGAAGCAAAAATGGTCAAACAACCATTTAAATCTGTTGACAGAAGCACCGAAACATTAGGTTTGGTACATACAGATTTATGTGATTTTAAATCACTACCTACAAGAGGTGGGAAAAAGTATTTTTTTACTTTTATCGACGATCATACGCGATATTGCTATGTATATCTTTTAAATAGTAAGGATGAAGCAATAACCGCGTTTATAAAATACAAGGCTGAGGTAGAAAATCAGTTAAATAAAAAGATCAAAATATTGAGATCTGATCGAGGTGGAGAATATGAATCACCATTTGAACAGTTCTATGTCGAAAATGGTATAATTCATCAAACAACAGCTCCGTATTCACCACAACAAAATGGTGTAGCAGAGAGGAAGAACAGAACGTTAAAAGACATGATTACTGCCATGCTTTTAACTTCTGGTCTGCCGACGAACTTGTGGGGGGAAGCCTTAAATATGTCTAATCACATATTAAACAAAGTTCCTCACAATAAAACGGGAACAATTCCATATGAGATATGGAAAGGACACAAACCAAGCTTTAAATACCTCAAAGTGTGGGGGTGCTTGGCAAAAGTTCCAGTTCCGCCTCCCAAGAGAGTCAAACTTGGACCAAAAACAGTAGATTGTTATTATCTTGGGCCAGCCCAAAATAGTAGTGCCTACAGATTTTTGGTATTCAAGTCTGATATAAATGATATTCATGTAAATACAATCATGGAATCAAGAGATGCCTCGTTCTTTGAAGATGTGTTCCCACATAAAAGAAACGATGGAAATTCTGTCCCAAAAAGGACAAGAAATAACAGAGATGAGACATGTGAAGATGAAACTCATCAGGACAACGAGGAGGTTGAACCAAGAAGAAGCGTAAGGGCAAGAACTTCCAAAACATTTGGTTCGGATTTTTTAACTTATATGTTAGAACACGAACCTCAAACGTACAAGGAAGCAATGTCATCTTCTGAATCTTCATGTTGGAAAGAAGCAATCCAAAGTGAGATTGATTCAATTCTAAGCAATAAAACTTGGGAAATTGTTGATATTCCACCAGGAATAAAACCAATTGGCTGCAAATGGATTTTCAAGAAGAAAATGAAAGCAGATGGCTCTATCGACAAGTATAAAGCCAGATTAGTAGCCAAAGGATATCGTCAAAAAGAAGGAGTAGACTTCTTTGATACCTATTCACCGGTTACACGAATAACCTCTATAAGAATGTTAATAGCAATTGCATCCATTTATAATCTAGAGATTCATCAAATAGATGTAAAAACAGCATTCTTAAATGGAAATCTCGATGAGGAGATTTACATGGAGCAACCTGAGGGATTTATTTCCAAAGGAAATGAAAACAAAGTCTGTAGATTAGTCAAATCATTATACGAACTAAAACAAGCTCCAAAGCAATGGCACGCAAAATTTGATAGTGTCATGATGAAAAATGGTTTTCGTATAAATGAATGTGATAAATGTGTTTATTACAAACAGGTTGGACAATCATATGTGATGATTTGTCTATATGTAGACGCCATGCTAATCTTTGGTCCTAATACTAAAGTAATAGAGACTATAAAGAAGATGTTAATCAACAATTTCGATATGAAAGACTTAGGAGTTGCGGACGTTATTTTGGGAATCAAAATAATAAGAACACCTAATGGAATTGAACTATCTCGGTCACACTATGTAGACAAAGTGATTGAAAAATTCCAAGAGTATGGAATTAAAGGAGTGAGGACACCTTTTAATCCATCGGAAGTACTGCATAAAAACACTGATGAGAGTGTAATGCAACTGGAATACTCTCGTGTAATAGGATGCTTAATGTATCTGATGAATTGCACCAGACCAGATATAGCTTATGCAGTAAGTCGATTGAGCAGGTATACAAGCAATCCAGGGAAGGAACACTGGAAAGCACTAATGAGAGTGCTTGGATATTTAAAAAATACCACTAACTATTCCTTACATTATGGAAAATATCCAGCCGTCTTAGAAGGATATAGTGATGCAAACTGGATTGCAGATTCAGAGGAATCAAAATCAACGAGTGGTTATGTCTTTACCCTAGCAGGGGCAGCGGTGTCATGGAAATCTACTAAACAAACATGCATAGCTCGATCCACTATGGAATCAGAGTTCATTGCATTAGATAAAGCAGGCGAAGAAGCAGAATGGATTCGTCACTTTTTAGAAGATATTCCGTTTTGGCCTAAACCTGTACCGGCCATATGCATACACTGTGATAACCAAGCAGCGCTAAGCAGAGCGCAAAACTTTGTGTATAATGGAAAGTCACGACATATTCGTCGACGCCATAATACAGTTAGGCAGTTACTCTCAAATGGAACTATTTCCATAGATTATGTGAGAACAAATGATAACCTAGCGGATCCATTTACTAAAGGTTTATCAAGAGAGAAAATTGACTGCGCATCGAGGGGAATGGGTTTAAAAGCCTAAACCAACAAGAGTTACCTTATACGGAAACCTATCCTAGCGACTGGAGATCCCACGGACAAGGATCAATAGGCAAACCAGTTATGAGTAACTCAAGAAGTAATGCATTTGTCTGGACTTGGTCCTACTCCATTCCTATGGTGCACAATATAATGCATGCCTACAGAAGTTTTAAAGGTTAAAACTATGTTTTTTAATGATGACCATATCTTGGAAATAACAAGTGGGGTATAGGTAGGATACTCTTAATGGTTGCGATCACCTATGTTAGTGTGAGCTGGGTCGGCTCTATGAGAATATTAAAAGGCTTTTATTCTCTAAAAACACTCGCAGAACCAAAAACTGTTCAGGACCAAAATGAACACAACCAAGAGATTGGATGAGAAGGGAATCAATGCTTCGTAAAGCTTATTGTCTGGATATACAATAAAGGCCGACGGTTTAAGATGAAATAATTCACCGATTAGCCAAGTAGATCCGATAAGTTTTAACTTGGGAAAGTTCAAAGTGAAATATCTACTTATCCACGATAAAGCATTATTCCATATGTACTCTGTGATATTTCGCTTTGTGTGGGGGATATGTATATTATCATTCATGTGAGGGATTGTTGGAATTCCTAAAGAGCAAAGTGAATGAAAAATACAAGTCCCACATCTCCAAATTGTGAGAGCTATATTGGTTTAAATATAGCTTTCTCATGAGGAGGTTGGGGGCCTGGGGCTCCCAAATGTATGCTTCGTTGTGAGGAGGGAGATCATGCATCACCACCACACACGCGCGCGCCCGCCGCCGCCGCCGTCCGTCCGACCGAACCGGGCTGGGCTCGGGTTTGGGTACGGGTCTAAAATGCCCATTCTTTTTACCAGGCCATTGTTTAACAGTTTTGGGCATTGTCTGAAACTGGGCTGGGCCTGGAATTTGAAGAGAAGCGGGCGGGGTTTTTTGCCTGAGCAGATGCGACTGTTCATGAGCGGACGCGAATAACTGAAGAGGCACGACCCGTTAGAGGCGAACAGTAGCGGGTGCGGCCCGTTAGAAGCAAACAGGTGCGGCCAAACGCGAACGGGTGCGACCTGACTGAAGCAGTGCAGGCGAAACAGTACCAAGTGGTATGAGCGGGTGCAAGCCAGTAGCGAGCGGGTGCGACCCGTTAACGAACAGCAGCGACCAAAAGGCAACGGTTGCGACCCGTCAAAGCGGACGCGACTGTTCAAAGGGATGTGGACGAAATTATAATAGAAGAGAATACTGATCACATTCTCATCCTATTCCAATCTAATTTCTTCTGCTTCTTTGCTCCACTGCTCTATATTCCATATATATCACAGAGTTGACATACTCATTACAATCTCGTGCAGATTACGTCTGTTGTATCTTGGGAGAGTTTTGAAATAAAATTCTTAAGGAAATTGTTACGACAAGCCTCAGACGAAATTTCCTTTATATACTGGTTAGATTCACTGTAATCTTTCCCGTTTATAAGTTGTACTATTTCTTACAATAGTATAACGTTGTTGTTGTAATTCATTTACAACGTAACTTATTGTTACATTTATCTAATACAGAATCCAGCGTAGTGGAATTCTAATTAATAAACTTGTGCGACGAGTTTATTGTAGCGTGCTATCTGTTTTATTGTAGTGGACATTTAACATATGGTTGATCGATTTTCCATAACATGTTCAAATTTTGATTTCTTTTCATGTACCACGTTAATTTGCTAATTTTATTCTGACACGTTGATTTTAATTTGCTTTTTTGTTGTTAGTGTGCTAATGAGTAGTGATTATGGCAAACACTAGACTCCAATTTACCTTTTTCTTAATCTTCATAGGTTCACTGGCATCTCCATGATTACATGACAATGAATTATCTTTTTTATATAGTATTTTTGTTTGTAATAATACTAGATGGAACAACTTTGTGGTGTCATAATTTTGATTTTTGTGATTTATGCACCGTCAATGTTAGACATTCTTGTCTACAGCCTTGAAATAGTATGTTGATTATAAATATTATTGTGGTCATTGTTGTGTTCTTCAATTTTTAGTTTAAATGATAGTTCTTCCTACATATGTAATACTTACCATTTTGGCATATTTTAACTCCCCATTAGTAAATCCTAACACCAGATAAAACCCGTTTAACCCAGAACCGATAAAGGCCACTTTCAAATTAATTACTTGTGAACATTGAACTAGGGTATTTGTTTTATTGTCAGGATAACTTTTGGGAAATCGGGGATATAGACCTATGCGAACCTCGTACAGAAATCCACTTCCATCGCATCAGTACCAGAGACACTACATCCTTGGTTAATAACGATGATCCTACGTGTATTGAGATCTGGAACCTTGTGTTTATTCACGCGACTATAATCTGTTAACCTGTCTGAACTTAGCTTCTGACAGGATTTAAATATATATGTATTGAGCAGTTCAATAGAGAACAAGATGACAAACTTAAGTCCTTTGCCTGCAAAACATGTAGACACCGAAATGAATTTGAGCGTCCGACTTCAATTCTTCACAAAAAAAAGCAATTATGACTAGTGCTTGAGTCATGGAACTTCTTTAATTCTACATCTAATTTACTGATATGTTGTGTCTTATATAAAGGAGTGGGTGAACAAATAATGAGTTTTGACATCTGAATCGCTTTGTTTTTTTAATGTCATTGTGCACGCTGTTATCGGGTAAGTTTATACTTTAGAGAATTGCTTTACGTTTGTCATTGATTGGTTTTTTTAAAAAAATGATTTGACAATTTTTGTTATTGAAGGTAAAGTGATGTTGATCATAGTTCATCTAAAAAGTTTCATTTGAGATTCAGATTTTATTTTACATTTATTTTAGTACTGATTCACATATATTGAGGTTGAGATATGTGGTTTTATATGAAATAAAACTTGAGATTTTTTTTAATTATATTTATTTGAAAAATATTCGAATTTTAGGTTGACATTTGTGGATAAATCTTTTGATGTTTTGTCCAAGAAATGATCAAGTCAAATAGTTGTAGATATTGGAAGGAAAATACTAGCTATGTACTTGTCTGAAAGCTGTGTGTGAATTACAGTAGATGAGCAGACTTTGCATGCGTAATTGGGTAATTACTTTTACAACAATATATAACTAAGGTATGTATTCTATAAAGCATTTTGGCGTCTTTCGGTATTTGCAGATTCAAGTGAAACTTTTGGCTAACATTGTCAACAAATACTGAAGTTAATAATGTTTTATCGCGCGATGTTTGAATATATTTTTTGTTTTACATTTCTTTAGATGTGTGTTCTGCATGCTCTTTTGTCCTCGATCGTTTAATTAAATATTTGTGTAACTTCAAAAACACTTATATAGTGGTGGTGGAGGAGGAGTTTGTCTTCTTCTTCTTCTTGAAACATTAATTCAATGCTCATATATTCTTATTCCTTAAAATTTCCCTTTTATAGATGTTTCTATATGGTTACATTTACATTTTTGAACATTTCAGTTGAGTTTGTTTGACGACTTTACGATGATATGGCATCTTAGATGACAAGATGTTTTTAAGGTAAACAACACTACATTCTTATTTGCAAATGAAAGCTTTGTAACTTGCAATTATTCTCCAACTGTTAACAACACTCAGTGTCGTATTACTATCTTGTAATGTTGAACCATTATCTGTTTATTGTTTTTTACTTATTTTTTATTTATGATTCTGCAACCTTTTATTTGTAGTAGGTCTATAAAAGGAGAAAACCATTCTGGAACTTTGCCACCAGAGATTGCTAAGTTTAAATATCTTCGACATGTGTGTGTAATTTAGTTTTAATTTATTATTTCTGCTCAACTTACGAAGCTTTGTAATGTATGATAACATTTATTCAACCTAATTATCTATCTTTAAAGTGCCATAAGGACACAATATATCAGCAATCAATGTTGTGTACATTCTCCTCCCACCAGATCCTGATTCTCTCTGGCAGTTGAAATAAATTGCAGCAACAACAGACCGAAGATTGTAATTTTCTACAAATTCTTGAGTATTATATTCTTGGCACCAGTTTGGCACATATATAGTTCGGCGCCCAAGTTGTTGGAACAAGATAAAAACATGACGGTGGATACTGGCTGTTGGTCCTAGGCTTTCATATCAGACAGTTTCGTGCCCTGCATGTATCCTTTCGTACATAAGCTTTTTTGAAGAAATGATTGGTTGCAGTAATGAGTTGCAGTAACAAATTTGTACTTGCCATTAATCCTCATTTATATCATAACATTTTGTTAGCACTAGTTATTTAAACTTCTCTATGTATGGTTATAGATTTTACACTAACTTGGTTGTACTGAAATTAGCTAAATTTTCTAGCAGTAACAAAGTTTATAAAAATTAGCTATGTTTATGATGATAATAATAATAATAATAATAATAATAATAAACAATAGTTTGAGTAAATTAACTAAGTTTTATAAAAATAAGCAAGTTTATAATAATAGTAGTAGTAATAATAATAAACTAAGTTTGATAAAAAATTAACCGAGTTTATAATAATAATAATAATAAACAATAGTTTGAATAAATTAACTAAGTTTATAAAAATTAATTAAGTATTAACAAAATTAACAAGTTTATAATATTAATAAGAATAAACTAAGGTTATAATAATAATAAACTATAATTTGATAAAAATTAACTAAGTTTATAATAATAATAATAAATTAATAAAGTCAACTAAGTTTTATAATTAATAATAATAATAACAATAACAACTAAAACTAAGTTTATAAAAATTAATTAAGTTAACTAAGTTTTATAAAAAAAATAAGTTTATAAAAATTAATTAATTTTATAATAATAATAATAATAATAATAAATTAACTAAGTTTACACTGATAATAATAAATTAACTAAGTTTATGAAAAATTTATAAGTTTGAGTTAATTTATAAAAATTAACCAAGTTAATAAAGTTTAAGTTTGGGATAACTTATAAGTTTAAGTTACTCAAAATATAAGTCATGACATTAAAGTTTTAACAATTGAGATAATTTATAAGTTGAGTTAATATAAATAAAGTTATAAATAAGTTAACCGAGCTTAATAAAAGTTTAACTAATTTTTATAAAAATTAGCCAAAATTTAAAAATTACCTAAGTTCTATATAATTTAACTACGTTTTATAAAAATTAAATAAATTTTTACAAATTAATTAAGTGTTATTAGGATTTGACTAAGTCGATAAGCTTTTAAAAATTAACCAAGTTTTATAAAAAAATTAACTAAGTTAACAAAGTTTTATAAAAATTATTTAATTTTTATAAAAGTTTAACTAAGGATGTTTGATATACTTTAAATATGCAAAACAGATTCATAATCATCCGTTGATTATTACACTTGTCTACAGGTAATTAGCTTTTTAGGAGTAAATACCAGGGGTAGTGAAGAATTGTGGGCAATCAAGTAATGAATATGGCTTTATTTATTATATATACTATAACATTTTGTTAGTACTTATTGTGTAAACTTGTTTATGAATTGTTATGGATTTTATGTGAAATTGCTCAGTTTGTCGAAAAACTATTATTAAAATGATTGTGGATATTATATTTGATTATGTGATTAATGTAAAAAAAATTAATTGTTTGAATATGATTTTTATGTGATTGATTTTTGGTTAAATACAACGATTATGTGATTGATTGCTAGTTGTAATAACACTATTATATGAGCGATGGCTGGAAATGGTACAAGCCATTAACAGAAAATGGTAGCAAGTACAGTAAGGTACAAAACAGTTAATAACTTTTAGTAGCGTTTTAAAAACGCTATGGAAATAAATGTATAAAACTATAGTACGACTTTCCCAACTTGGGAAAAACGCTACCAAAATTTTAGTGGCATTTCAGTAAACACTACGATACGACATGCTACTAAAAGTATGCAATTTTTTGTAGCGTTTCCAAAGTCCCGCAATAGGTCAAGTTTTGGGGTGTTTTCTATAAGGCTATAAAAAGTTTCAGTCTTTTAGTTGCACCGCATATCGCAGTAACGAAATGCTACTAAAAGTTTTGGCAGCGTTTTTCCAACGCTACGAAAGGCCTTTTCTGGTGTAGTGAGCTATTCGCGATGGTGCACAATGATGACCCTTGTACATGATAACTCTACCTATCCACAATGATGCACAATGATACACAATGATACAGTGATGAACAACTGATCAAGTTCATCGTGGTTAATCATCGTGATTAATCACGATGGCATCACACATCACTCACGAAAGCTTCTTGCATCATGATTGATCATTATGCGTTAATTCTACAAGAAGCGATGGCCAGAAACATTGTAAATAACTTTGTTTATATACGAATGCAAAGTTCAACCATCGCGACTTCATCAACCATCTTGATTCCTTTAAATAATTAATTAATTAGATACAAAAAAATTTGCCAATGAGTAGAGAATTCGCCAGCAAACATTTCCCCTAAGGCCCACCTCGTGATGTTCAAACCCAAGGTTTATGGGAATTCATGGACATTTCGGGTTTTCGTCAGAATTTATCATGATGGTCAGAATTAAAATTCTCCGAGCCCATTGCTCTAAAAATTACCCACAGCCACCAAAATGAAGCTCTGGCCCCCCTTTATCGAATGTAGTTAGTGTTATGGCCTGAATCTCCATGATAACGCAAAGAAAAATCCAAAAGAGAAACAACATTTTCTGATTTTCAAACCATTCTAGCAAACTATATATGAGTTGTGGCAATCGACTCCCATAGATCAATTCTACTCACCAAGATGCACGATACCATGTAACCAAGTTAACGAACAGGGCCATGGATTATAAAATTGCAAATGGACATCTATATAGAGCACATCTATTCATGAAACTCCAAGTAGGGGTCGCATTTGAAAATACTAGCACCGTTTAAAAGATCCTAGGAAAATATAGACAGTGATGAAGACCGTTTTCTCCTATTTATCTGTATGAGAGAGAAATGGCAATTCGAAGTATGAAAAAATTAAATAACAATCAATTTTTGAAATTCGAAAGTTTGAGCATTTTAAAATAATTAAATATAAATTGAAATATAAAATAAAGTAAAGAAGAAAGATGAAATTTGAAAACAAATATGTCATGTCAAGAAGTGACATAAAATATATCGCAGTAAAAGGACTTCGATTAAAAGTAAGGTTGCAGTAGCAAAATTGTGAAATTGTAAATTACTTACATCCATCGCAATGTACCATGTAAATATTTATTATCGAATTGCGATTCCTCTTGTATTGTGAACTAAGAATGTACGTTGACCATTTGTATTGAAAATTTAGTTGATTCATTAATCAGGAATTCAAGTTTCTTTGTAGGCAAAAACAAAGATGTAAAGCTGTGAGATTCTATATTATTTATTACACACAAACTACAAAGCTTGGAACGTCGTCTTCGGAATTATCGAGTTAAATAATGAAGCTAGACTGTCTCCATATTATTTATGAGCGTGGATTCAAGCTTTCTTATTAACTAATGGTGGATTTCTTTAATTGATGGTTTCCTAACCACCTTTACTATTATCAAATAAACTCTTTTCGTTTAAAGAAAATTCATTAGAGAATGAACGGCAAAAGCTGTATAGTATTCAAGAATTTTCAAAATAAGATGTTATTACACCTACTTCAAAAACCTTTAATTCCCGAGCAGGGAAAAATGAAAGCAAGGATTATCGAGAATTCAAGACCTTACATGCCTTATCATCGAAGTAGTGAACCTACGAATGCTTTAGATTACCTTATCAAATGCTAGTTATTGTTCAATAATGGAGCTTGAAATATTATTCTTCTAGTTGTTGAGTCGAATAAGATCTTAGATTATGATTTTTGAACAAGAACTTGAGCTTTCCATAAAGTGGAGGTGGATTTCTTTATTGAATAGTTTCTTGTCTTATTCATCATTTCATGTTTGACAAAATGCATGCGACCAAGTGTTTAGACTAATGGAATTTCTAAAATATCGATATGACATCCTATATCAAGCACACTCCCAAAAATGTGAAAAACATGGATTGATTATTATCCAAACTTATAAAATCCATTGTTAAAGTACGAGTACTCATTTCATATAAATGAATATTAAAGATTTTCAGGCTAGGAAATACTATTGGAATAATCCACGAGGGTCGAGTAATTCATTAAGCAAGATTCTAAATTCCTGTATTCTTTTGTTGGGAACAAATATTACTCAATGATGGAATTTAAAGTATAGTTCCCACATATTATGATGGTAAATATCTAAAAAGAAATAACTTATCTTCGTATACTCAACACGATAGTAAAGTTTTCCTACCAAGTATGACATCTTGTCTAGCAAAGTTCAGAAGTATTATCTTTTGGTTTAGTCAAATAAGAGATCTAATCTTCTGCTTTGAGAGGAAAAATCGATTCATCCATTATCACAAATTTCTGAATAGAAAACATATTTTATGAGCGCATTGTGTCCCTCAGCCTAATGATTAACAAGGTTTGCTAGGAAATATATTATTTTTCTTCTCTTATATGGACAAGCTTCGAAGTAAATAATGACCGTATGATTTTTGATCCCCTTGAATTTCATCAATTAAAAGCATGAATTTACAAGAGTACGGATTTCTTTACCAAATGTAAATCTCTTCCTAATAATAAAGTCCTAATCCCTAAACTTGAAACATGGATTACAGATCTTATTTGTGGTTAACTCGTTCCACCAGCTTAAGTACGAAGATGAGATAGAATTCCAATCCCCTACTTCACGCACACCTTCGAAAGTCAGCGGCTACTAATATCGGCATATGAATAATTGGATAAGTATTGATAAAGGAAACATTTTTACAAGCTAAGACTAAACCAGATGAATTAAAGATGTTGCCCCCCTACACTACAATCGACAAAGCACTACAAGTAGGAGTTATATGTTTTATCAAATGGATTAAAGGCTCACAAATGAAAACAAACAAAAAACTATTTACCAAATGGGAGAGGCCAAGACATTATCTACCAAAAAGCCTTGGGATTCATAGACAACAAAAACCACAAATAAAACGATCAAGAATACCCCAAAAGAACATTTTAGTCAGAAATTCAAGTAATGTAACTTTTCCTAGCTTATGATCGTGAAAAACCCTAATAAATGGAGCCACTAACTTATCATTATTTAACCAACATAAGAATTTGAAGTAACGCTACCAAACAAAGTATGGATTCCACTATATCGGGAAATAGCATACGATTGAGAGCCAAATTAAGAACCTACAAAGAAGTCCTTTGGTTTAGCCAAAACCATATTGTGAGCCATGGAATATTAACAACACAAAATCTAAAGTATCTCAGTCCAAGAAAACTTACATAGAGAATGATTTAGTATTCGAAGGCAAGGACAAGAGTCGAAAGCAAGACAAGTTAATCAAAAGCGAATCCCTACTACTAAACTCCTATTGCTCAAGAAGACTTAATAAAGATGCAATATCAAGGATATGAAATTCCAATAATTTGAGAATAGAGGTGATGGATTTCAAAGGAATCAATCTACCAACCAAGTCATCATACTGAGATGCGAGGACTTAGCTCCTAATTTGATGAGGTTAGCGAGATTGGCTAAGCAGAGGCACGTCTCATATCCAAAAGAGGTTAATTAAGTCTTTGGTCCCGTCGCAAGGCCTGCTTAAAGAAACCATCCAAGGAGTGATGGTCAATTAAGTCTTCGATCCTGCCGCCGGGCCTGGTCAAACCATCCATCCAAGGAAGATGGATGAGAAGCTTTCGTCTCACTACAAGGCTTGACCAAAAAAATCCACCCAAAGAGTGATGATCAATTAAGCCTTTGATCATCGTCGAGCTAGATCAAAGCACCCATCTGAGGAAGATGGATGAGAAGCCTTTAGTCAGGCCTTATTATTCCGACCGCAAGGCTTAACCAAAACAAAGATCCAAAGAGAGATAGTCAACCAAGTCTTTGACCATGCCGTCGGGCCAGGTCAAAGCATCCATCCAAAGGAGATGGATGGGAAGCCTTTGGTCCCACTGCAAGGCCTGGCCAAAGCAAACATTCAAAGAGTGATGGTCAATTAAGCCATTGGTACTACCGTAGGGTTTGTCCAAAACCACTATCTAAAGAGCAACGGTCAATCAAGCCTTTGATCCTGCCATCGGGCCTGGTCAAAGCACCCATCCAAGGGAGATGGTCAATGGAAACTCTGATGATAAAGCAAGGTCTATGGAGAAAACCATCCAAAGACGGATGATTAATTGAACTCCTAATCTGATAAATGAACAAACTCAAAATATACGAAGGATAAAATGCATTCCCTTGAAACCATGGGAATTTCTACCTTGCGATAAAATTATGAAATCTTTATATTACTAAGGATATTTTGAAGTAAGTGTGTGGGAAACTCTTTATCATAAAGAAAATTTTCGATGAGAACAATTATTGTAAATAAAAATATTTCCAATGGGTTAAAAAAGTCTATGCGTTTTGGAAAATATTTTATAGAAAGTCAAGGTGTCATGGAATAAATGTTATCGTAAGGTGAAGTAACACAAACGATTGATGACAAGGAATACCATAACAAAGAATGCCAACTTGAGAATGGAAGAAATAATGCAGGAGTAGAAGTTTTACTTAAGCTAAACCATAAGCAAACTTCTTATGTGGAGGGGGTGGCAAGTATTGCACCCAAACTTCCAAGAACGAATTGTAAATGAAAAAGCCTTCGTATGTTGATCGAAGCCTTCGTATGTTGATAAGAGCCTTCGTGTAGAGCTTTCATGTGTTAAAATAGAAGCCAGATATGTCTTTGGAAGCTGTGATGGTCATTGAGGACATAGTAGGCTAATAGGTAGAGTGACCAATTCCCCGTGATGTACTTCTTATAGCCATCGTGAAGAAAGGCATTAGTGATATCATGAATTATTCCTTAAAGTCAATGAGAAATGAGATATTAAAGATATTGTAAAGTAATATGTTGGATCCATTGTGAAGTATTCCTCGAAGTCATCAAGAAATGAAATATTGAAGCTATTGTGATATACTTCTTATAGCCATCATGAACTAAGATGTCAGAACCATCATGAAGTAGTCCTTACAGTCTTCATGAAAAAGGACATGGAAGTGATGAAACGAGCTATTAAAATAACCATTGTTGGAAGGTTCCTCATAGCCTTCATGATGAATCCCTTAAGGCCTCTGTAAAGTGTTCATTGAAGCCACCAAAGCCACCGTGAGATAATTATTCAAACCATAAGGTCATGGTGAGTTAATTCAAGCTAACAAGCCACCGTGAGTTGACAATCCAAAGCTATAGCGAGTTAGTTATTTAAGCCATTGAAAGTGGGAGTTACAAGCCATCACATAATGGTGAAATGCTACCGATAACCCATATAAAGATGTAGTATATAATATGAAGAGAATTCCATGTAATAAAGCTCTAAAGCACTCTTACACAACCATGTCACCTTTGTTGATACCATGATAAGGTAGTCCGCGTGAATTAATTTAGTACTGTGTTGATGACAAGTGGCACAATTAAGACAATTTATCTTGCCAAGTCACCAATCTGCATCAATGTAACAACATGCACCTTACTGGGCCTGAATTTCGACAAAATTAAAACCCAAGTCCATTAGGGTAAGGATAGTTGGTTTCGGTAACTTATAATAAACACAAGTATATCAGAGTGCAATCAATATAAACTCACAATGGAATGAAAAATATAATAGAACATACGCATTGACTGTAATGACCCGACTTTTTGACTCTCAAATGACACTAAATACATCCACAGTATTCGGGTGTCGAACACCCAAGTGCCAGAAAGATAGAAAGTTAGGGTAAAATGAAAAAATAGAATAGAACAAGAAAGAGAGGACACAATAGAATCACAATGGAATGACAACATATAATATCAAAGGAACGGTACAAAGAGTTACTCCGACTATAGAGTTTTCAAAGTTACCAAAGCCTAAGTATTATCATCGGTCTAGACAGTTATATCTATTTACACAATGTTGATATATACAATATAGTAATGCAGGGGAAATAAAAATACTATGGTAGTTATGTTACTACCTAAGATTTGGTTTTTACGAAAATAACTTAAAGAAATCTTATAAAGTATAAATACTAATGTTTTATCAATATATATATAATATATAGTGTAGGATATTTAATAGGTGTTGATATAAGTAGACTGTACAGTATCAAGTAAAGATTGAATAGTTAAAGATGTTGATATAGAGACTCAAGAACGAAGACTCATGAGTATTCAAGAGTTTAAGATTCCAAGATATTCCAGATAAGTTATAAAGTCTAGATTATTTGTTAAAATTCTGATAGAACTTGATCTCTCTCTCATCTTTCTCTCTCTCCCTCTCTCTCTCTCTATTTTTAAATATTCTTTTCAAAATAACTTTCGAATAGTTTTCAATTTCTTATACTTATCATTTTAGTTTTTAATATTTTACCAAATTATTGTATGTATTAAATTTTGGCTTGTATTAGTTTATTTTTCAAAATTCTTATCATATAGTTTTACTTAAGTTTTATTATGATTATAACGTATATCTATTATATTTAAACATAGTTACAAAGTATAAAATTATTTCACAAAGTAATACATTTTCAAAATAATATTTTAAAATATTTTTCAAAATTACAAAGAGCATGTCGACATAATCTAACCCTATATGTCGACATACTAGCCGTGAATTTCAAATATCAAATTTCAAAAGAAGTCTCTATTCATTGTATCTCTTCGGGAATGGACATGACCGTTATTCCTCTATAAATACCTGTCTTCCTAATGATTTTTCGATCACTTTTCATTATTCTACTCTCCTTATTTTCATTTTATAAACAAAAATATAACCATATTCTGCTAAATTTCAACCATAATCAAACTCCATTGCTAACAGTTTGATTCTCTATCATTTGCTCTTTGATTTCTATCATCTGTCTCACCCCAATCAGGATCTAAATGCTATTCAAGGATTATAGGATCATATGTAATCAAGATTGAAGTTATGGGCTTGTAAATCTGTAACGACCCGGGATTTTTGACAACCTGAGTTGTGAATATTAATTTATAATATTCAATAATATTGTATTTTAATATATAATGTTCCCCTTAATCAATAATTAAAAATTGTATACAATTTTCCAAAACTAATATAATTTGAATTTACAGATCAACATTAAAATACAGATTGATTAAATGGAATTTTTTGTGTATGTATATTTTGTTTTAAAGGTAAAATATGTATATTTTATTTTAGAAAACAAATGAACTTAGTTTATTTGAAAATAATATATTTCTATATTATCGATAAAAAATGTATATATGGATACATATATACATAAAGGATTAAAAAAAAATTATACCACTTTGTAGTTCTAGTTTTAAGTAAAATATGTGTATAGGGTGTTTAACATAGAATGTTATTTTATTTCATTTTGTTTAGAGCAACATATATTTATTTATATAAGGTATATTAACCAAGAGGGTTATTTTAATTTACTAGTTTCTCACCTTTATTTTAAAATGTATAAGAGACAAATGCAAACACTACTTTGTCAAAGATAACTATGGCCTGTTTAACTTCATAAGTGTACATACATATACCTTAAATATTGTATGGTTTATGTATAAAATATATAATAAGGGAAAAGATTTCAAAGTCATTAGCTGTTAAGAGAAAAAACAGTTTACAAAAACTGTTTTAAATAAAACAAAACAATGGGCAATAAGTAATAAATTTTAAATTAGAAAACATGTTGCATCTAGCAGAGAAACAACTAATAAAAGATTGTAATGATCTTTTCTTTTCTTTTCAAATTTCACTCATCAAAGAGAAATATCATTTCCAGCCCCCAAAATCTCTTTCCAAATCTATAAGCTGGATATTGCAAAGCATGTATATATTTAGGCAGTTAAGATCTGAATTGTTGTTTTAAATTTAAACCTGTAACTTAAGAAATTTAGCCTCTGTTAAAAATTGTGAGCGATAGGAAACAAAATTAAAAAAAGAAAAAGAAAAGCAAGTACTCTGTAACTAGTCTGATGATCAAGAAGCATTCTCTGTTCTTAATATTCAAGCAAGGATTCAAAAGCAAGTCTCTAGAATTCAGGTTTAAGATTTCAAAATCAACTTTAAAGCTTCTGGAATCAAAATGTTTAAGGTGAGAAATATTTATTTCAAATTTGTAAATGAGATGATTGCTCTATGATAGTGAATATATTGTTCACTCCAGTTTCAAAAATCTAGATCTCTTAATCTAGTTCATATTTGATGATGATGATGTAAACTAAGAAATATTTATTTTCTAGTGTAGTTTAAGTTAAAATTAGTTTGTGAGTAGACTATGCTGTGTAGTTGATTAATGACAGGTTTTACAGTAAACACTTTAGTGAAAATTCAATATTTTTAAATCAAGAATTCAAGCATGCAATCAGGTTTCCTATACGGAAATATGAATTTTAGTAGTAAAATTATAATTCTTAGTGTTTTATATCATGAGAAATCGAGGGATGACCGGAATCCATTCAAAAATCTTTTTCTGTCGACCTTGTCACCGTGAGGTGGTGCGGCCTTGTCTAGAGGGAGAAGGAGGACATAGGGGAGGTGACTACCATGGCCGATTGTTGGATTTAGTCTTAGATTGGGTCGGGCGATGGATTGTAGGGTTTTGGAAAGGCATTGGAAGGCCGACGAATGCGAGCGAACTGGGAGGTGGAGGCGCAACCAAGATCTTCAAGGTTTGGCAGGAAAGTAGTATCAGGGTAGGGATTTCGGTTGGTGGGGGAGTTGATTTGATCGGTGGAGTGTGGCGAGTCCAGTTCGTCGAACAACAGAGGTGTGGGTTTCCTGGGATTCGTGTGAAGGGTTGAATATTATGTAGGTGGTTGCGAGTCATCAACGATGTGGCAAATTGGATCTGGGATTGATGAGGGACTGGGTAATGGTGTCACGGCGGCGAGATGGTCAATGGAGAGGGTGTGTACATGCATGTGTGTCACCGTGGATGAGTGATCCAGGCAAGAGCAGTTGTTTTCATGATTGGTGATGCATGCGATTGGCAACGGTCTCGGGTTATCCTCGAAGTGATGCTCGAGTCGAGCAAACTCAGGGTGTTGATTTGTATCGATCGTTGGGCGTGTCCCTGGATATGGTACATGAAGCAGTGGGGTGATGAGGGGAGAAGGTAGGAAGGTCTTCGGGTTTGTTTTCTTTGCTTTTGGGTTGGGCTTCGGCACTTTTGTGTTGTGTAAACATAATAGATTCGGTTTTGTTTTTTTAGTCCTTGGGTTTTGGGCTTCGACCCATTGAGTCTTGTTTTATTTTAAAACAACATTTATTAATAATAGAAATTGGTTATAAAGTAAAAAATAATAATAAAATCATAACCATTTGTCTTTCCAAAGACCATAATAAGCTTGTTGGTTAAAGTAAATGTTTTAAAACCTATACTCTTAAATATTAAATGTTTTATTTAAAGTTTTAAATATAGACCAAGAAATTTTGAAAATAAAACTTGTTTACTGTAAGGTTATTTAGTAAGTCATATAAATGAATTATTTTTATTGTAAATTAGACAAGCTTTTAAAAATAATTTTTATTCTTAATTCTTGAGTTTTATCTGAATAATTGAAGTATAGTTAAGCAGACGATTAGGGAAATAAAATGTTAAACCTTTTGAATTAATTTAAGGTCTTAAGTGATTTTATATATATAATAATTAATTTATTCCAAATATTAAATAAGATAAGTGTTATTAAGAAGATGGTTTGTATCAACGGATATTACGCCGTCGTATGATCTGTTGTATAGAAAATAAGTGACATTTACAAGCTTAAATTACCGTTTGAGAATAAATGCCGTTGTGCAATTTTATACGGCCTATCTGTTAAGATGTTCCCAAATTAAATAGATATGTAAATTGTAGATATTCAAACTGCTTGACATCTGGTCAGTGAAAAAAAAACACCATCCCGCTAATTATTTAATTTATCTGCTGTGTATGGTATAAACCATCATTTTGACTTATTTTCTGTATAATCGTAGTGGATATTTATTAGCAATGATAAATCTTTGATCTGCTTATTCATGCATATATCTATTTATTTGCCTATTAGTTATATTTGAGTATATAATGTGAATCGATCTATGGAAGCTGATTGATTTTGAATATCTGTATTGACTATGAATTGTAGCTTGATAAGTACCGTTGAGACTGATAAGCCTTATTCTGTTTGGGTTGATTTTGAACCTAGTTTTGTTTTAAAAATAAATATTATTTGTAATGATGTTTTTAAAAGAATTGATAAATGTTTTGGAGATGACCAAAGTAGTTAATTTATTATTTTTGGACATCTTTATAAAGGTATAATTTTTATTATAGGTTATATGTTATTTAAACTATTTCAAGTATAAAACTATTTTTGTAATAATCTTTTAAAAATTAATTTTTATTAGAGTAATTAGTATTTAAGTATATTTTCTTCAATATAAATCTATTAAATATAATTGCTATTTAAATAATATATTATAGTATCTTTTATTAAAGTTTATTAAAAACTCGAGAAATTTATTTGGAAATTCTGTAAGTATGATTTGGAAAGAAATTGTTTTATGTATATATTTACCCAGTGAAATAAGCTTACTTAGTAAATTCCAGTTAATTGGGATTTTGAATGTGAATAAGACTTAACAGTTACAATTGGAAATAAACTTGGTTGAATTGATTGATTATTTTGATAGTTAAATAACCGACTATTGAATCTGGACAAAATTTAATTTTGGAAATATCTAGATGAAACTCGGGAATTATATGGTACGGTTGCCGTTCGAGGTGCTATACCTTGCGTATAAACTCGTTTGTTCTCTAGGATGAATTATAAGGAAACCCTTTCACTAACGGTTAGGAGACGAACTCCGATCTTATATTTCATTTGTGTATTTCCTAAAGAACGGGGGTTGAGTTTATCGGGAAATAGCGAACGTTGTTTCGAAGAGACCGGGATCAGATTTGTAATCCAAAAACCACTTCGATCTAACGAGTACGTTTTCGTGATGAAGACTAGAGCTTGGAGTCGAAGATGGAGCAGTGAAGGTAAAGGGCTAATTGCTGCTAATCCTAAGGGTGATTCCAAAATGGATGTAGTAGGAATAGTGCCTTCGATTCCGTTCGAACCCGGAACAAACTTATATGGATGAATACTTTCAGAACATCGTCGGGAGGACGGTGAGCATTCTACGTGAAAATGTTCTAAAAAGGTAATGCTGGGCCTCGAATCTCATCAATCGGGAATGACTGAAATCAGGGGTTATGCAGCAAGGCTAAGTGGGTAGCACCCAATAAGGGTAAGGTCATCCCTGTCTAGAGGTCCCTTTTTATTCGGCTATGTGGACGGTTACTGATCCCAACCGCTGGGTGATCTTATTCGGACTATCCAGTAAGGGGTAGCTCCAGTCTTGTGTTGCAGAGGAACAGAAAGGGTCCTCAGTATGCTGATCTAGACCAAGTACCGTGATAGGTGGTACCGTAGTGCCTAGTCATTAGTCGGAAACCCATTCTCCCTATGTACCTTTACGGTTTTGATTGTAGAACCTAGTATTTGCTGGAATTTAATAATGTAACAATTTCGGCTATTTGAATAAGTATTTTTACTTAGACACTATCATAATATCAGAGGATTTTAGAAGAAGTGTTTTGGTTATTATAAGGTAAAAACCGACATGTTTATTTGTGGCATGATCTTACGAGATACCTTTGATTTAAAAGGATTTTAAACTTTAATTAATCAAGTTGAGTGTGTTTCTCACCCTGGTTTACCAGATTGACCCGGGCGTGGTGTTTTTCCTATATGCTTGGGTCAGACCGAGCACATTTCCAGGTTTAGTTGGAAGACTGGAAGTTTCAGGAGAGGAGCTGGAATCAAGAGACGTATTCACGTAGATGCTTATATTTAGTTGTAATTAGTTGTGTTGTCAACATGTTGTAAGGGCAGGTTGTTATAAACTCTCCGAGCTGAATAGATGTAAACTCCGATTAAAGTCTATATATGTTATTAAAGCAACAGTTTTGGTACATGTAAAGACTTGTTTATATTATAGTTTATTCATTCCACTGTGAGATTTTGAATTGTTCTCTTCTATCTACTACCTTTCTTCTTTCTTTTACTATCCGTCTTTCCGTGCGATTTGGCTGACAAATGTGGTAAAAAATTAGTTTAAATCGGTACAGAAAAATGGATTGTGAAAAAAAAATCTCTATAAAGTCAAATCGATATACTTGTGGGTGTGATTGTCGCCTGTGAAATTAATAGGGTGTGCTTGTAGCCAGAAAATCAAGCAACTCTACTCAGATGCCAGGATTCTGGAGGGTGTGTCTCATAGTCTTGAAATCGAGATTGTGTTTGCATTTACTACTTGAAAGGAAATTCGTACAAGGAACTGTAAGGGACTGGATATAGGGTTACTCCGAACCAGTATGAACTCCTGTTGTGTTCTTTCCTTTTACTCTTACTGCATTTATTGTTCATCTGTCTTTTGACTCTGCGATTTTTCCTATGATTGTTAATCCTATTATTATAAGTGTAATTTCAAAAGATTTTAAAAAGATTCATATAAATTAGGAAACACTATTCAACCCCCTAGTGTTAATTTAGTCTTAAGATCCTTATTCCGTAATCTTACATTTGGTATCAGAGCGTTGGTTTTCGAAGTTTTCATAATCTGATTTTTGAAAAGTTTAAATGCCTACCGACATTGTTAATACACTTGTTAATAATTCATTTGTCGAAGACAATCTAATACCCGACCACCACTTTTTAACGGTAGTAACTGCACATACTGGTCACGTAGAATGAAAATTTATTTACAATCAATTATATTAGATACTTGGAATATCACACAAACTGAGTACACTGAACCTAAGACAAATTTTGCAAAATGGACTGCTAAACAAAAGGCAGTTGCACAAAGTAAATCTAAAGCCATGAATATATTGTTTGATTCATTATATAAAAATGAATTTAATAGAGTATCATATGCAAGTCTGCATTTGAAATTTGGAGAACTTTGCAAGTAACACATGAAGACATAAGTAAGTCAAACAAACTAAGATTTCCAGTTAACAAACTAATTTCAACTATTTAAAATGAGTCCATATCTGATATGTATAGTAGATTTCAAGATATTGTACAATCACTTATTGCACTGGGTAAAATTTTTATCTTACGAGAATCAACCTAGAAAAATCCTCAATTCACTTACCCCTGAATGGGACAAAAAGATTCATGCAATTGAAGAGGCTAATATTATTAGCACACTAAAGATTGAAGAGCTAATTGACAATTTAATGATATTTGAGGCATAAATGCAGGGAAGAAGAGAAAGAAAAGCAATAGAGAAGAAATCCATAGCATTCGATGCAATGATGGATAATCTGGATTTAGATAGTGATAATGACGAAGAAATTGCTTTCATGAGAAGCAACTTCAGAAAATTCATGAAATATAGGCAGATGAATAATTTTGAAAGAAATGACAACAAAAATCCTGGAAACGAAAGTGAAAGTGGAAATGGCATATTATAACTGCGATGAACTTGGTCACTTAAGACGAGACTCCCCGCATCCCGAGAAATTGAAAACCACACCAAACATTGATTCATTTAGAAAATAGAGAAGAGCATATAATGCAACACTAGATGGTTCAGACATATCACCAAGTGAAAATGAATCAGATACAAAAATAGCCGACATGTGCTTCGCAGCTACAGAGTTCAGATATAATTGGTAAAATAAGATTGAAAAAGGTACGCATTTTATATATTAAAAGCTTTATATCATTTGAATTTTTAATTTTTTATATGTTAGGAAAGTCCTATAGACAAATAATAATATTAGTTAAATAATGCGTGATTTTTATTTATTTATTTATATATTAAAATAATATAAAACTTATTTAAAATTATTTTTAATTAGTTTCATATATTTTTTATGTAAATAATAATATAGTTATAGATAGTTGTATATAAATAAAGTAGGATATAGTTAAAAACAATTAAATTTTGAAAAATTGAATAGATATGTCGACATACCCCCATAATATATGTCGACATACATATCCAAAATTTCTATTTCTAATTCAAATTCAAAATTTGAATGTTCCCTCCATCTTTTCACCTACCCAATATTCTGAATATGTGTCTCTTAACCAGAGAACATGTCATTTGATTCTCTACTTATTAACCCTATCTCTAACCATTCAATTCACCTTTCATTTCAAAATTATAACTTTTGTTAACTCTCTTATCTCCTCAAATCATTCATTAATGGCATCCTCAAGCACTCCAACATCCATGAGTCATTCCAAAACCATGAGAAACTTTCTCTTTCAAGATCAAGAAGCTATAAAAGCCTATATTAGCTGTATGAATTATGGTAAAGTTTCTACGAGAAAGTTTGCAGTTTTGAATGATTTTTTTACTTATGAAATTGATAGTCTTTGTTCCCAAAATGGAATTCTCTGTTTAATTGATGCTTCTCAAAACGATTTTGTTTGTTATCCACACTTGACCAAAATATTTTATGCCAATTTGAAAGGGAAATTTTATGAAGGTGGAGAAGGAGAAGTATGGAGTAGTTTTAAAGGAACTTTAATTGTTTGCATTGTGAACTTTTGGGTACTATTCTTGGATGCAATTCCATCGGAACGGACCTTTCTTATTTCAAAATTGATGAGCATAATCATGAAGTTTTTCATGATATTTTTGAAGATATAATTTTGTGTTTAAAAATCAAAATTTTCGTCCAAAAGCTAGAATTCTTAATCTTCTTTTGCAGCATACTATCACTCCTCATTCGGTAAGTTTCAATAATCCCACCTTAAAAGTTTGTAAAGAACTCTTTACCTTTTATAATCAATATGACATAAATTGGGCTCAAGCTATTTGGATGAATTTCGTCCCAAAAATCTTTCCACCCATGAAAACACACTATTTCGTGGTATTTGCCTTACTTGAATCTTTTATTAGTTTAGTGTTGATTTTAAAGGAGAGGAATTTGTCTCTCGTAAAGTGTTTAATCAAGCAAATATAGCTCTTATGAAAATTCCACCAATTTTTGAGCCATACGAAACACTTGCGGAGAAAGAAGAAAGGTATCAAATGAAGAGGAGGAAGAAATACAAGAAGCGGAGGAAAAGGAAGAAGTGGAAGAAATGGATATCGGAGAAGAAGAAGAGGTGAAGGAGGAAAACTCTTTAGAAAGCATTGACTTTCCACCTCATCCAACTAATCAAGCCATTCTCAACAATCAAAAGAAGATTGTTGAAAATCAAACGATTCTCAAACGTTCCATGAGTAAGAGGTTAAACACTATTTCCAACAAAATGGATAATTTCTTTGTAAAGGTGAAACGCAAGCTTGGAATATCTTCCTCTTCCTCTTCACCCACATCTTTATAGTTTGTTTTAGTTATGTTTAAGTATGATTGTACTTGGTTGTTTAAGTTTGAGTTTGATGTGGTGTTATGTATCTTGCTTTTCTTTATGAACTATGTAATCCTTATCTAAATAGTCATGAAATCCTTGTTTGCGTGCTGTTATATACTTATTACCATCTCTGGAAAGCATAACTAGTATAACAGTATAAGCTAAATATATCAAAATATCAAAACAAACCAACTTTAAAATTTCTGCATATATGTCGACATACCATGAGTATGTATGTTGATATACAACGAATCATTTTGAAAAAAAAAATTAATTTTTGAAAATGAATAGACATCAAGTGTCTATTCAATTCCAATGAATTTTACGCTTGTAAACACACATTTAAACCAGAAAATCATCACTATTCATTCTCTTTTTTCTTACTTTACTTTCCTAAACTCCAAATCATAAATAATGGTTTCTCATATTCAAATATTTACCAAAAACCTTGAAGAAATGCTTAAATCGTTAAAATTGCTCTCTTGTTTATCCTACGAAACCTAAGACACTTGATCGAGAAGTAATTCAGTTCTGAACAAAAAGGATCCACCCGCTAATCCAGAATGCACTATCAATAAAGATGATGAAGATTGTGAGGCTACTAAAGCGGATCCAATCTTTGGCACTGATGGATAGGTTGAAGTCCCAAGGAGTGTCTAGTTTTAATAGGTTTGATTGTATATAATACTTGAATTAATTTTTTTTGGTTTGATTTGTTGGTTTTGAATTTGGTTGAATTTTGAATATTGCTTTATGTGTGACATTATGTATACTTGAATTGATTAAAATATTGGATGATGTTTCTTATATATCGTTTCTGCCATTTTGCATTTCATGATTATATTACTTATTACTTCTATATGTGTTTATATCATATAATGTTTTAATTAGGGGGAGTTAGAACTAATATTAAGAGTTAAAGTTAGAATTATATTCATAGTTAGTTACTTTTTATTGGTAATAGAGGGGGAGAAATATATAAAATACCAGACACAGATTTAAGGGGAGTTTTGTATATTAGGCATAGATTAAGAAGGAGATATATTATATTTTATATACAAAGTTTTCATCATCAAAAGGGGGATATTGTTAGTACCTAAGTAGTTGGTTTTGATGACAACAACTTTAAGAATAATATAAAATACAAATACTAATGTTTTATCAAGATATATATGGTATATAGTGCAGGATATTAAACAGGTGTTGATATAAGAAGACTATACAATATCAAGTAAAGATTGAAGAGTTAAAGATGTTGATATAGAGACTTAAGAATAAAGACTCATGAGTATTTAAGAGTTTAAGATTCCAAGATATTCCAGATAAATTATAGAGTGTAGAATATTTGTTAAATTCTGATAGCACTTGATCTCTCTCTCTATTTTTAAATAAGTTTTCAAATATTCTTTGCAAAACAAATTTCAAACATTTTTCAATTCTTATGCCTATCATTTTAGTTTTGAATATTTCACCAAGTTATTGTATTTATTAAATTTTGATTTATATTAGTTTATTTTCAAAATTCTTATCATACAGTTTTACTAAAGTTTTATTATGATTATAATGTATATATAATATATTTAAACATATTTACAAAGTATAAAATTATTTCACAAAGCAATACATTTTCAAATAATATTTTGAAATGCTTTTCAACATTACAAAAGTATGTCGACATACTCTAACCCTATATGTCGACATACTAGCCGTGAATTTCAAAAATCAAATCTCAAAAGAAGTGTTTATTCATTGTATCTCATCATGAATGGACATGACCGTTATTCCTCTACAAATACCTGATTTCCCAATGTATTTTTCAAGAACTTTTCATTGTTCTTCTCTCCTCCTTCTTCTCTTTCATTTTCTAAACAAAAATATGACCATATTCTGCCAAATTTCAACCAAAATCAAACTCCATTGCCATTACTTTGATTCTTTATCATCTGCTCTCTAATTTCTATCATCTCTCTCACTCCAATCAAGATCTAAGTGCCATTCAAGGATAATAGGATCATTTGTAACCAAGTTTGAAGTTATGAGTTTGTAAATCTCTATAAAATCAAATCAATATACTTATGGGTGTGATTACAGCCTGTGAAATCAATTGGGTGTGCTTCGTAGCCTATAAATCTAGTGGGTGTGCTTGTAGCCCAGAAATCAAGCGGCTTTACCAAGAGGCCGGGATTATGAGGGTATGTCTCAAAGCCTTGAAATCGAGATTGTATTTGCATTTACTAGTTGAAAAGTAATCCGTACAAGGAATTGTACGCGACTGGATGTAGGGTAACTCTAAACCAGTGTAAAATCCTGGTTGTTCTTTCATTTTACTCTTACTACATTTATTGTTTATCTGTCTTTTGACTCGGTTTGTTAATCTCATTATTTTAATTATAATTTCAAAAGATTTCAAAAGGACTCATATAAAATAGAAAACACTATTCATCCCCCTCTAGTGCTAATTTAGCCTTAAGGTCCATATTCTGCAATCTTACAAGGTAATCATCCAGCTACTCTCCATCAGCTCCAAAGCATCCAAAACTAAATCTAAAAATATACACGGGCTGACTCGAGCATTATAAGATAATAACACCCCGATCAGCCTGGTAAACCAACGTGAGAAACTTAAGAAATATGTAACAAGTAATAGTAATCATTGAGACATTATGGGTTACTGTAACGATTTTACCCTCAAAAGAAACCAAACATTCAATGAGTGAATATATCAATATAATAGAAAAATATCTAGGGTGTAGAAAATACATCTAAAAACAGTTGTTGTACGTATGATACAACAATAATAGGTACACAATTAATACCACTAAGTTGCGTTCATATGCAGATTTTTCCACGGAGATCTCTTGGTATGGCCGTAGCCGAACTCCATTATAAGAGTCAGAAATCACCTTCCAAAGCATCATATATCTCTAGATAGGATATACTCTAATTTGAATATGACTGGATCACCCTCAATTTGTGATCTATGCCATATCAATTTCCTCTAAGAATAATCGATAAGCAACTCTAGATGTGGAGTTGATATACCCTCGAGGTTAGCTAAACCCCCTGGCCATGCCCATCCTCTATTTTCCGTCATTTTCCCAATGTCGAGGCTACGTTCGGCGTTTTTCATGCAAGTCTTCATCATGTGAATATAATTTGAATTCCTAAATGGATGGAATCATCTTGAATAGATCACGAATTGCTACATGAATTTGAGCATCTTGAACAAAACTCGAATCTCCACATAGATTCTCACATAAGACCTCTTACGAATGCTAATGTTGCCCTCTCTCTTGGAATACTCCTCAAGATAGTCAATACCACATAATAGCATTGTTTGGAATGTTAATGCTAACCTCTCCCTTAGACTTAACTTTAGGATTAACAGTTCAATTTTATAACATTTCACTTCTCAACTGCTTCTCGAACATGGATTGCGGATATGGTTTTGAAATTGTTACGAGTTTGAGTCATCTTAGATAAGTACACTATTCTTGCTTACCGAACGCACCAAATCCAGTCGATGAATTTTTTGTTAACTAATTCCAATTCTCTCATAAGTAAGAAAAAGCTAGAGACATTTCTTACCAATGCTCCTCCCCGGGGATTCCCATTGGTATGAAATCGCGAAGCCTTTCAATACTTCCTAAGTTAATATTTGGACAAATTCAATATTTGACTAATCGACTACCTTATCAAAAACAATTGCTTATACAAATCAATATTCATATTCTTAACTTGTTTCTGTCATTCGAACTTAATTATTCCTCGTAAAAACTTGTTTCTGACATTCCAACTTAATTATTCTTCATCCAAGAGTGAAGCCATGTAAGTTAAAACACCGGTTGCATCAAAGCCTTGCCTAGACACTTTATTCTTGAATCTTACAAATAGATAGTTACCTCGTCGGGTTTTAGTGTTAAGTATAGTATTAACAATTTCCATAAACAAGTAAGAAATCAACACGATTAACACGTTTCTAACATTTTTTGACTTAACTATTCCTCGGTGAAGTGGGAAACCGGTAGGTTAGAGCTCCATTGCTCATACTCCTAACCGAACATCAATCTTAATTCTTACAAATAGATAAGCCTACTTCGTTGGCTTTTAGTGTTAAACGTTGTTAATTACTTTTCAACCAAGTAATTAATCAATTAACCATTTTTCCATTAAGCCATTCTAACCCTTTTTTAAACCTTTTGTTTATACATTTAAAACCCTTTTTAATATGATATATATATATATATATCGTAATTTATTTACCAAAACATGATATGTAAATAAATAAGTCAAATGTTATTTTATTACATAGATATAATTATAATCAGTTAACTGTAAATTTATATACTATTACATGATTTAAATAGTCAACAAGTTTTCTAAAAACTATATATACCTAAAAGTGCTTTTATAATACTTTATAATACTTATAATAGGGTTTACAACATTTATCCAAAATATTACTTGAAAATAACAACTTTATAATCCTCTTCATTAAAAATTCACAATAAATTCTTAAAAATTTATAAATATCTCCAACCAATTTCGAAATACTATAACATGAGTTATTAAAAACTTTTAAAACGAATGAAACAAAATACTTGAATTTATAAATCTTTTCAAACCTATAAAGTCCTAAAATAAAGAATAAATGTGTAGTTTTGCACAAGTGAAGTTTTGGCCATTTTGCGAAATGTTACTTAACTTTATACTATCCAAACTACTTATGGCAACAAACATACATATAAAATATTATAAATATAAAGACAAACCCCCAATTATCTCTCTATAAAGTTCCGTAGAAATCAGAAAAATAAGGCAATTCACAAGTGCATCCATAACGACTTTCACTATAAGTGCACTTTCAAATCCGAGTCCGATCTAAATAAAGTCCATCTATAACCTATATGCTTTTATTCAAGGTCTTGTAACAAGTCATACAAGTCCGTTTAATCGATTCCAAGTCCATACATATGGATCACATATGTTTCTTGTTTTCAAAACAAGAACCAAAACCAATGTTTTCAACAATGTCAATAACAATTCCACAACTTAAACACAATAAATTCAAACAAATATGATCTGTATTTTCAATTAAAGAGATGTGTCAACTCACCTTTAACCCAATAAACAATCAAATCCAAGCAACCCAAGTCCAACCCCACCTTGCAACCTCTTCTTCCTTCCTCTTTTCCTTTTTTTTCCACTTGCCTCTAGCCCAAAATCCCTACAAAAGCTCACTAGCTTCCTTGAAAGAGGGAATATGGCTTTGTTTCTTCAACTTATAACTTGATGGAAGGTGTTGTAATATTCTCCCTAGGCCCCACTCCAACTTTTATTTTATTTGGATAAAATTTGCAATAATTTTCTTTAGGAAATCAAAGAAGAAGAAGACATGAAAAGAACTTGTATTTACTTTGTGAATTTGTGAATACTATACAGCAGTATGCCTCTTGTTATACAGACTTCAAGATGGTGCTCTTTACCCTTGCTCTCACCATTCTCCCAAATCATGTCATGGAAGGCTTGCCCTCCATCACTTCTCCTTTACATAACTTCTTTTTTTAGGCCAGTTACTCTTATACACTTCTCAAGATAATATCTCTTATCTATTTGGAAGCTTCTAAAACCTTACATCGCTTTTTAAAGTGGAGTGTGTGTTAATTAGTTGCTAATATGTTCATTTAATCATTAAAGAAGTGCAAAAGAGGTCGAACAACTTATATCGATCAAAAAGTTGTTTACCGATTAATCGATTTCTGTCGCATTATCGATTTTTCTTCGAAAAAGATATTTTTGTAAACAATTTTCAAAAAAGAGTTTCTTATCATTATTCATTAATTAAATAATGTTTAAAGTGGTTATAAAATCATTTTTATAACACTTAATTATATTTCAAATTGTTTCAATATTCGAAGATGAAGTGTTTGAATTTTCGGATCGCTACATTATCCCTCACTTAGAACATTTCGTTCTCGAAATTCGAACAAGAACGATCATCAAAGAAAATATAAGAAAAAGATACCTATATTGCATACTGCTGGAACTACATACAAACTTAACTACAAATAAAAAAACATACTAAACGAGTTCACCTCAAGCAGTGAGTATGCTACAAAAAATACATGATACAATGATAAGAAGGAAACCCTAATTTATAGGTAATGTTGGATAGAACTCCTTAAAACTGCCCCCTATTTTTTTATCACCACCCCGAGCATCCTCGCTCCATGGAACTTTCTAACCATAACAAAGGGACAAACACACAAATACCCAAATACTATTCACAATCGCTAACAACCAAATCTCATGGTTTGCTCGGGTTCAAAACTCTCCCATCATCCAAGGATGATAAACAATCTACTAAGCATACCTTATGCTCAACAACCTCAGGTCATTACTTGAACAATTTTTCATGCTACTTGATTTGATCACTTACTCGGTCATGTAAATTTCACTTTAAAACTAGTATAGATCACTTGACCTTTGTAGTCCGGACTCTGATTTGGTTCCTTGATTAGAAACCTTTGTTCCCCTTACATAGCCATATATTATGATATAAAACATCGGGATCATGTCGCAAACTCATGTTAAGTGTTCGCCATCAAGAATTGAGTGAAAAATCCTTGATTGGACTGGTGTAAATTATTTTAAAAACATATACTCGAATATCGAATCAAGCACAGCCATGCGGATAAAACGATCTACATGTAACTTATGTACTTATCCTATTGGTTTCTTAACTACATCAATTCCTTTTTAATCACATTCATTTGTCCAAATGGTACGTCATTCAATACTAAAATCATTTATAAATCATTTCGTAAAAACACAATTTGAAGTTTACAAACATTTTATAACTTAAATTCATACTTGTATAATACTCCACTACATCCTAAAAATATATACCAAACATTAAATTTGTTTTTCTTAACAAGTATGTTTAACCATTTGACACTTGTTTAACTTACTACCTTTTCAAATTCATGTGTTATATAAATTCAACTTTGTATTTTCAAAACACTTCAACTATAAGTTCTTTAACAATTCAGATGTTTCCGCATGTCCATAAATCACCCAAAAATTCCATTTCATTTCAATAAGTAAAAACTACCAAATAATACATCATATCATGATGTTTATACCATACTTCACTAATGCATAAGCTACATGTGTTTACGAAATAATTTAACATAAATTTTTTTAAACTAGACATGGATTTTCATTTCAAATCATTTTAACAAAATATATAAATATAACTTTTGTATATCAAATCATACTTTCGAGACTTAAATCAAAATCCGTTTCACTAAAACAACTTTGCAGCATCCCCCACTTAGAAAACTGAAAACGAATGTCAATTATGCTACAGTCATCACCAAAATTATTTTCAAACGATAGAAGTGCGTTCAGTACATCCAAATCATACTTTTGGTACTTAACCAAAATCATTCCAAAGAGGTATCAAATACTTCGCACAATAGTACCAATATTCACTTTCAAAAAAACTAATATTACTATGCAAAATTTTGAAAAACATTTTCAAAGATAGTGGAATTTAAGTTATCAGTTATCTATTTAAATCCTTTTCATTTATAAACATTACTTGTTTAAAATCGCATTCTTATAAAAATCTATTTGCAAATATTAATTTTCAAAATATTCTATCTTTCCCTTTGATTATAGTAAACATCTTTTACTAAATTTTAACTTCTAACCCAACATTATCCTTGAACACCTTATAGTCAAATCGTGAAATTTAATTTACAAAGTGTCCATTTCAATGTACCCAAAATTATTGTCTACCCAAACCATGTATAGCAAGGTAAAACAGCTCATAAACTGGTTGAGCATAAATCAATAACAACCAATGTTTCTAAATTAACTAAGCATGATTTAGACAATCATCAAGGTTATGAGATATGAAACTATGAGAAGCACTAGAGCCAACTAAACATGAATAAGAAAGCCATAAACAGATAGTATACCCACAAAAATCTGGTTTCCCTTCTCAGTTGTAGAAATAGAAGGTGTTGAAGAAATAGCAAAGACCTTAGGTTGCTCTTCTGACTGAGACGTCATTTTTCGTTTTTCCAAACTCGGACTTCTTTAGCTCTGTCGATCTTATTTTTCTGCGTTTTTCCTGCATTTTCCGCTAGTAGAAAATTTGAACTTTTATAATTTAATCATACCACTGACATTTGTATACCGTTTTGATCGTCTCGTCGTGCTGATCACTAGGGTATATCCATTTCTGTATTTTGAAATGCGGTACGAGACATTAGTAAAGCGGTAAACCGTAACGGTCCATCTTTTGTTTCTTTGTGACCATTTATTTTCCACCGTTTAGAACCCAATGACCATCAGCTTTTATTACTCCTTGTAATTCACGTAGTTGACTATTGATTGTTTCCACTTTTCATTTATTTGCTTGTTCGTTTTGTCTTCCCTTTCCTTTTCTTTTATTATATTTGTTCATTAATAATATTGTTTATACAAGCTAACTTTATTTTGAAGCTTATAGTTTGCTCATCAAATCTTTTTTCTTCCCCACTTTTCCCAATGCCTTCTCTCTACTTTCTATCTCGCTGTTTCTCTTCTTTCTATTGTTACTTTTCAGAGAAAAAGAAAATCTATATTAGGTAAAGCTTTTGAAACCTACTCCTCTACTTTAAATAATTTGATAAACAAAGGTTCTTCACCTGCTGACCCACCATCTCTCCGCATGCAACGCACGTCATCCTCCACCCTGCAACCACGGCTTGCTCTGACTCGTCGCGTCACCTCAACTCGTGTCCCTGTTCTCGCAAGTCTAACCAACCTCGTCATTAACCAAGGCCACGTCTCTGCCTTGACCACCTGACTTCGGCCTCACACGCCAACGTTCACCGAATGCCTTGTATCACATCCAACTCGCGTCTTTCTCTGTCCGCTTCCTTCACATTTTCGTGCCGTGAACATGCGAGCTGCTCGCCTCTACTTCACCCAGCAGCCTTGAACTAAAGCCCAATCACCAGCTCCACGGCATGACCACCACCCGTCTCTTCCTTTCCTCCGTGCTGCATCACCCACACCACTGCCAAGTCTCTACAAATCGGCACCACCTTCTCCACTTTCTGACAAACTCTACCGCATTTCGATCCATCTCACCAACCCGTGTAGGCCCCTCTACCGTTGATTGGCTTGGCCACGGCAGCCAGCACAAGGAGCCGACTCGCCCTCAACCACCTACCCCTGCCTCTGCCATGGTTTCCACTACCGTAGGCCGCATCCGCTTCTCTTCTCCCACCATTTCTCCTTCATCCTATCGGCCTCTAGCCAACATCTTCGGGCCTTGCCTCCTCTTTGTTAGCCGAACGCATGTTGTATAGGCGAGTTGGACATATATATTGTGTAGTTTATTACAGTAGGATAAAGTTTAATCTTAAATTTATAAAGGTTTATTTTTTTATGCCAGCTTGTTCTGCTAAAGATAGAAGTGTATTATATTACATATATACGTACTATTGTATAAATTAGTTTGTTACCCGAGTCTTATATAAATTATACATGGGTTAGCTTTTATAGTTCTGTATGATGTTTTTCAAATTTATATAAAAGGGTGATACTATATTCTATAGTCTGTATGACGGTATATAAAAGATTTCAAACTGTTATATATATTATATACAAATTATTTGCTTCATGGGTTCTTGAATTATATTTTTTATATAGTCTGAATATATGTTCGATCATGTACGCAAATTTATGGTTTTACCGTTTTACTGCATAAGTTTACATACGTATAAAAATTGTTGATCTGTTTGTTATATATATTGGTTTATAAAAGTTACAGTATATATAATATAAAATATTTTAAGTTATAAAAGTTTATACCGCTATAATTTATAAGAAAAGAAGGAAACTGTTTAAGTATGTCATACTTTTATAAAGCTGTTTTCGACTGTTCTGAATATATAAGTTATAAAGCTGGGCTTGTTTTAGGGTACTCGTGACTAGCTGTAACTATTGTTGATGTGCATAAAAAAAGGGGTGTTAGTTTATATATATAATAATATAAAGATTTTGGGGTACGTATGTTATGTTCAGGGCTGTGCAGATATCTTACCGTAGTATAGTTAAAAAAAATGTGTTAAACAGTATTAAATTTTAAAGTATGGCATGTGCGTAAAGTATATATATGTACTTTATAAATTCAAATATGTGTGTTTTAAAACATGTCTCTTATTCAAACCTCTGGTTTACTTTGTTTATTAAAAAGCTTGCTGCACTATCTTGTTCGAATATAAATTTACGTAGTTCTATTATGAATTATTTTCGATTGTCATTTTAAATTTCAATATGTATATATATATATAATGATTTTGATAAAGTTATTTATATATGTGTTTAATACAAAACAATGGAAGGTTGACTTAATAAGAGGTTAGAATATATTATTTTCAGTTTGTATCAAAACTGATTTGGATTTGATCTCGTCAATTCTGATTTATTTCATCAATACCTTGTTATCAGACCTGTTCATCAAATTCTTGTCAATTTTTCTTTGCTTCGAAGTTCGTGTTTGGATCCGTAACTCACCTCATTATCATCCTCCTCTAGCCTCGAAAGGTGAGCCATCACTCACGATTAATGTTCTTTTATTTATTAAATTTGATTTCAATTGAAACAACAATTGAAATATGCTACTGTTAGTTATTTACATTGTTATATACATGCTATTACCTATACCTGTCCACCTATGACATCTGACATCATTATCTATTATTTATATTGATGATACAAGCCTGTTATATTATTATTATATACGTTATCATGCTGCAAGTTCCCTGTTAGTATAGAATTCTCTAAGGGTTGAAATGATACACACACACACACACACACGCCCGTGTATATTTAAATTATGGATTCAAACGATAAATATCCATATCATTAACCATAGGATAGGAAATTATATACAGACACCGTTGGTCTATATATATATATATAAATATTTTGAAAATAATTTCTATGGTTTTGGAAAGAAATATATGGTTTTATATAAATATTGATTTTAATATTATATAAATGGTTATTTTATATATAGTAAAATTCTTGATTTTAAGCTATATAGTGAATTTGATATATTCGGAATTATCAAATCTTGTTTTGAAATGTTTGAATATTTAAAGCTTTGAAAATATTAAAATTGAAATGGTATATTTTTTGGTTAAAAATCTGTATTTGAAATTGATATAATGTAAAATGATTTATTGAGAAACTGAAATAATTTAAAATGAATGATTTGAGATTTGATTAAATTTAAATTTTGGAATTTGAATTGCTTTGAATCGATTTGTGAAATTTGAGGAAGCTACTTTATTATATAAAGTATTTTTAAATTTAAAACTATTTATATATGTTACTTTATAAATTTATTTCATATAAACTATTCTAATATAAATTATTTTTAATATAAACTATTTTAAATTATAACTATTTTATATAAGCTATTTTAAATTAATAAACTACTTTATTATATATACTATTATTTATATTTAAACAGTTAAGTGGGAATTTTTATGATTTCAAGCATTATGATTTCTAAATTTTGATTTCCAAAGTATTATGATTAACAAGGTGTTTGATGAAATAATGTTGTTTAAATTTTAGTAAATTATTAAATCAAGTTTTGAAATTATTTAATAATTAAATAATATTGGACTTCTTTAATAAGTGAAATTGGACTTCTTCAATAAGTGAAATTGAGTTTCGATAATAATTAAGTTTGAAATTTATTTAAATTAAATAAGTAAATAAGTGAAATTGAATTTCTTTAATAAGAAATAAAATGTGACTGATAGAAATTAATATGAGACTTGTAATTTAAAGAATTTAATTTGACGAATTTAATTTAATTCAATTCATAAGTTTTGATGTAATGTAGGTAAATATAAGTGATTGATTTAACGAATTGGAAATTCAATTGGAATTATTTTGAAATGATAAATTTACTTAAAATAAATGATTACTTAATGAATCCATCAACGAATTTAAATTGCTTTGAATGTTAAATTAAATTAATGAAACCTTTATATGAATTTAAATTAATGTCTGAATTGTTTTAAATAAAAATTGAAGTTGAATTATAGAGTTTTGGAATGGTTAATTTGGAAGTTTTGAAACGTGAATTATAGAATTTGATATAGAAAGACGAATGAAATGTTGGCTTTCAAATTCTAAGTGGGATTGAAATTGATTTGGTTTTTGAAATTTATTAAACGACCAATTGGTGTAATAATTACGAAAGTTATTAAAGAAACCGAGATCGGTTATGGACATACTCTCTGTCTAAACCGAAAACCACTTTAATAACTATACGTAGAGTATGATCCAGAATGAAATGGTTAGAATGATGTATGTGATGATTGAAGAAAGAGAACAATTATGGATAGCCTTGACACTTGTGTCAAATTGGAAATGACTAAAACAGGAGCCGTGCCGGGTCAAATAGGGTTAGCCACCTCGAGCGAACACACTTCTTCGTAAACTACTCATTACTTGTCATTGATTGGTGTGCATCTATGACTTGGGAGTGTTGTTTCGCGGTGTTGCGATCATTGCGTGTTCTCACCAGTCCGGATCAGGCAAACGGTAGTTTCACTACCTTGGGTATTGCCTCATGTGCCTTGTCATACTCGTATCCCTATGCGCGACCACTACGATTTGTTTTGTGTTATACCTATGGAGTACTCCCTGTTATACCTATGGAGTACTCCCTGATAGCCCACTTGTTTACGGTGGAGTTTACAGTGCTATATTGTAATGTTTCGAATTTTGCCCGCTCAAAAATCGACATCCATACTTCAAATCGTATTCGAATGCCATAGATTCGACCGTTCAAATCCGATTCGCCGGAGCTTATAACAACATTAAGTAAATAACACAGTGGAATAAAAGAATAATACATTGATATACAGCTTTGATACAATATCTGATACAACAGATGATCCAATAGATATCAATATACATCAGAGATATGATACAATAAAATAGCAGCGGAAAAGAAAATAGATGACATCTAGCAGCGGAACAATATAACTCTTAGATAGTCTTCAAAAGAGAACTCCGAGAACTGCAACTCCATTTCCAAGAATCAATCCAGCAATAGCTCGAACCCCCAATAACGATGCACCAAGCTAAGCAAGACTGGTGTGGTCCAAAGACTGAACTAACTCTAGATAATCTACTAAACCTGACTATCTGAAAAAAAACCCAACTCTAGACTGCTCGTGTAGGAAATTTTGAGCATCCAGAGTTTAGGAAAGAAACAATAAACTCCGGATCAGTCGTGGGACTGGTGTGAGCAACAAAAACAGTTTATCTTTTAAAACATTCAACAAAATATTTTCAAAGTCAATTCGCAATGCTTTTTAAAAATGAGACTACCATAAGGCCTCCCGCACACACACACAATGCAAACGCAGAATCGGAGGAGATTTCTCCTTATGATAGTCAAAGATGCTTGATACGCATTAAAAAGAACATTTGATATTATTACTAGTGCATAGTGTAGGAAAAATTCATTTCGAAAATAAAGATATAAATCTTAGCCAACATATGACCATTATCGTATGCCTACTATAGCTACCATCTAAACAGTGGTGACCACCATAAGTAAATGGCAGGTTCTACAACTAATACCGTACAAGGTTTCGTATTGGGAATTGGATTTCCAACGAATGATCAGGCCAAGGAACTTCCCATTGCCACATGAGAATGCCTCTGGAAGGACATCCCCGAGAACCAAACCGGATCTTTGCCAACACAAGGCCGGGTTACCCCTAATTGAGTAACAACTAACCGAATATGCCATCCCCCGGTCCTTTGGGACCTTTATCCGAGCGCTCGTAATCAATTCACACAATCATAAAGTGTTTTCAACATGAGTAAGTATCTGGGCTCCATACCATGATACCACCCTTTTCCAGAAGGAAATGCACATACCCTAAAGGGCGCTACCCCTCATAACCTTGCCGCATCTTTCCTGTTTTGACCATTCCGGGGTGTGAGGCTCGACGATGTCTCGTCCACAAAAACATACTTTATACAAAAGTCATGCTTTGGGTCAACAAATGATCATAGAAATGATCACCAAGATAGACGATCAAATAAATGATCATATCACAAATGATCAACACAATGATCATTTCACAGCAACACTCAGCATGTCACATTACCAAATTGGGAATATATCGTTGATAACCTTCAACTACATAACCTCTGAGCTCGTACGTCTCAGAGAAGGGTGTTAAGCTAAGAGAATAAATTCTCCGCCACCAACAGAAATATATTTGAAAGAAATCGGCTTTACATCTCAATTTGTAATGTCAGACATACAATCCATACAAGTCTGTTCCGGGCTCGAACAGAACCGAAGGCACTTCCAAAGAAGTCCTTGCAATCCGGATATTCACAATCCCGATCGGATTTCCCATCACTTAGGGAGTCTCTATACCGTTGCAACTCAGTGCAAAGACAATCGATAGGTCATACTATCGTTCTTGCAAATACCCGGTCTTCACCACCGGTCTCCAAATGCTATCCATAACGACGTATCACATATTCGGAATGGGTTATACGACCCAAAGGTCTTTTCCCAGCTAACCCGAATAGTAAGCGCAACATTTAAAACATATGGATAAGGAATTTCAATTAAGTCACAACTTAATAATTCAAAACTTTCTTTCAAATGGTTTAATCCAATTACCATTTCAAATCTTTTAAACAAAAAGATTCATTTTCACAACCTTTAACGGTTTAAACAATTTTCACATTTTAATCTTTTAAACAAAAGATTCATTCACAGATTTTCCAAATCAATTTTCATTTCAATTCGATTAACTCGTTAAATCTTTAAATTAAAGATTTAACTTATAGCCTTCAAAACAATTTCATTTCAATTTGATTTAAACAAATCATCAATTTAAATCTGTTAAAAATAACAGACTTAATTCATAGCTTTCATAAAGAATTCATTCATAACTTAGGAAAATCATTTCTCTATTCAATCTTGAAATTCCCCTAATTAACTGGAATCTCAGTTCTTATCTAAAAGTGTTTATCATTTGAAAACAATAGTTTTCATTTTGGAAATCCGATTCATTTATACGAGTTAAAATCCTTGGGTTAAATTCAAATTCCCAAAATCATACCTTTAAAATGGTTTAAATTCATACAAACATGTTTATAATATCTTTAACCATAATTTCCAATCATCGAATTCAATTCCAAATATCGAATTCAAATTCAAATTGAATTATTTAAATTGGAGATTTTACCGAGTTATTCAAAATAGCTTTTATCTGTGAAAACCTTTTTTTAAAGCTTTACCGTTTAACCCAAATCCATTTTCAAAATCAATTTGAAATTAAAACTTTAATTTCAAAAAAACATTAAATTTACATTATCTGTGACTTAACCGATTTCCTCGTGAAATCCATATTTGTGTGTGTATGGTGTGGTCCAAGGGTTTAACACAATAGTGTCACATCATTCAATCATCACAGATTAAAACACAGAAATATAGTTGATAAGCGATATAAACTATAACGCTTATCGTCCATTCACAGATTCACAGATAATATACAAATGTAAATAAATATACACAGCTCAATCTACAGAATAAAATATCACAAATCAGATAGGATAATCAATTCAAGGCATCCCATGTAAAGTCAAACATTCAATAATCATTTGAAAGTAGGATTAATTAAATTGTTTAATCCTAATCAATTCAATTTATTTCCAAGTAAATTAATTACTTATGAATTAATTTTCTAATCTTATTTTATTAATTACAAATCATTTGATACAAATTTATTTATCAAACATTTTAATTAATTAATAATTTTTTTCTTAATTAATCATATTAATTAAATTAACCTTTAAACCAATTTCATAATTAATCATTCAAATTAACTTAATCATTTATGAATTACAAATCAATATGTTTCATTACCTATAAAGATAATTTATTCTTATTAATGATTTTATTTATTACTTTCTTAAGTTTGAAAACATTCATTTTAAATTTACTTTTAAGATTTCATGTTAAAGTAATATTAATCATCTGAAAGAAATTCAAAAGAGTTTAAACTCAATCATTTATTTCCAAAACATTTTATAGAATATAATTGAACATTTTTTTAAAGTTTAAACAGAAACTGGTTTTGAAACCTGTACCACTTTATACCCGAGTCCCATCATGATTTGCTCGACAAATGCTTCGAGTTACCCACCAAAATCACCCGAGCCCTTCCTGCAACACTTCCTCTTCTCTCCTTTTTTTTTCTTTCTTTATATTTTTTTTTCCAGGTTGGAGTTAACTTAAGTTTTAAAACGAGAACATCAGGAAATCAACCCACCCACTCGAGCACTAACTCGAAGTAATCACCCACCCTTCTCGAGTATCACTCGCGTCGCTTCACACCATTAACCTGGCACCAACAATAACGTGCTCGTGCACGTGCACATCAACACGGCCGTCTCCGGCCAAGTCTTCGACCACTACCCAGTTGCCGTTGATCACCCCGAACCTCCAGGCCACCCATATCCAACAATCCCCTTTCGAATCGAAATTTGAGTGTTTCGATAAAATCTGGAACCCATCACCGATGCCAAAACTTGCCACCACCGTCGATTTAGACCATCGGAGCTCCAACAACCCTGACCAGGGTTACATCTTCGACCTCCACATGTTTTCCCCCACTCGCGATCCATCCTCATACACCACAGTGCTCGCGACTTCCTCCGTTACCATATCGAACAAACAAATGAATTAAACCCTAGTTCAACTATGCTCGATCACAACATACTCAAGAATTTTTACACGTATTTTTCCTGATATCCCCAGGCGACAGCGCAACTCCGATGAAAATCCCATGGCCGATTAATCATCACGTCGCCGTTGATTGACGATTTTTCCATTTCTGATCATCTCAAAAATGCGATCCCAAAACTTAACTAAAAATCAAGATTTTTGCATTAAAAATCATATTAAAGTATGATAATTTCATTTATATACTTGAATTCATAAATCATGAAGTTCGAAATTTGGCTTATTTAAAGTTAAATCTGGTTTCTTGATTTTCAGAGAAGATTAAAAGTTGTTTTTAACTTATATAAATTTTTAAAATTTTAACTTATATTCAAACAAACAACTTCTATTTATATTGCAGGCTATAATAGTTATCGGATAAAAAAAAAAGAATCAAAAGTTATTTGCAAACCTAGGACTAAAGAGAAACAGGAACAGGGTATCAAAGGGTATAGGTGTGTATTTATTCAAATGCCAACATATATCCACAGGAAATCATGCTCATATTCATTCCAGATATAATAAGCAACAATCTTAATACTTAAGAAAAAAAAGAAAGTGAAGTTACTCACCTGTCTGAGAAGAAGAACAGAGCATACTTTAATTTGAAAACAGCCTGCACTTTTTAAAACTGGAAATGGCATTGCTTTTGATCCTAAATCTTCTTGCCTTGTTGAGGTATAAAGCTTCAGTTTTTTATAAAAAATGGAAATGCTACTTTATTATTCTCAGGTTTTCTTTTTTAGCTTTATTTTTAAATGAAACGAAGTGGTGATGAAGAAGATATAAAGAAAGAAGTATATTGAGATAGAAGTATACAGGGTATACAAAACTGGTACATGTGATATCTTTATCTATTTAATAAGCATGGCTGAAGTATGTTGCATTAAATGTTGAGATGAATTGCATTTATTGCCTTGTACATATATACTTTCCTCTCCCTACTCCATTTCAGCTGTACAAATTTGAGATGATAGTGATGGCTTGTATTTGTTTAAGTGTATATGTATTTTATTTGTTTCTTTTCTTTTTAACTTTGAATTTTATCTTGTTGGTTTGTTACCTTCAGGTTTGCATATGTGTATGTTGTATATATGTATTGTATATACATAGATTTGTTTACTTTGTTTTATTCCTATTTCTAGTATAACACTTACTCTTTATCTTTGTTTTATTTAGCATAATATAATGGCTGGTATGCTTGCATTAATTACTTACAACTTTATGCAGGCTATATTTTATTTCTTCATTTGACAAGGGTACATGGCTATATGTTTTGTTTGCTTTGACTATGCTAATTTGATTTCGGCTGGAGATATTAGTGGATTGCAGATTTGTTTATTAACTTGTATTTATATTTTGAATTTATATTTCTTTTTTTGCTTTGTTTTATCACTTTATATTTAAACTTTGTTTTGTCATTTCTTTTGTTCCATTGTCTTATTTTTATTCCTCTTTTATTTTAACTAAATTATTTATTTTACTTTAAATATTTATTGTTTTATATTAAATTTATAAATTCAAATTATTATTATTAACCATCAATTGTAATACTTATTATTATTAATTATTATTAAACCATTCATTTACAATTCATATCTAATGTATATACATATATATCTCTATATTTATTTTTAAAACCATTTATTTAAGATTATATTTCAAATCCAATTTAATATATATTCACATATATACAAATTGTCAAATCCATATGACTTTATACATTTTCTAGTCGAATCGGGGAAACTCGCATCATTTAAAAAATCAATTTTACAATTTTTAATTCAAAAATTCATTTAAATTATCAATTTAAATTCATAAAAATCCTGGGTCGTTACATGTATAGACCATGACGCTTATATAAAATGTGTTAAGGGGGATAATGGTAACGCCTTAACGCTATTTTAATAGTTTACTTTACTCTAGACATTATTATAATAGCGTATATTACTATATAGTAGATAGTTTAACGGACCCTTAGAGGATGGTTATCCCAAACATCTTTTGAGATACTTGTATTTCAGTTGTTATTTCACTTGAGTTGGATTTATTGATATAAGAATGTTAATCCTGACTCGAGCGTTTTGTGTTTTGCTTTACGTTCGGGTCAGACTCAGTGGTCCAGTATTCGAGACTCACCTTTGGAGTTGGAGCTTCGCTTGGAGATCCAGCTATCTATCCAGCTTTCAGATATTTAGTTGATTCTAATGATATATTCTAATTCTTTTGATTGACTATTGTATCTAAAACTTCTGTTGTAAGTTATTTAACTCTGTTATATATATAGTAGCTTCATGAACTACTATTCACTTTGTTTCCGCAGCATATTGTTATATTACTCTGTGTCTGTGATTCTGTGATTATTTATTTACTGTATGTGCTAAGTTTTGCAAATATAAACTTACAATCTGGTATTTTGATCAATTCAATTCCGGTATATTTGGATGCGAATGGTTGAAAATATCAGGTCGTTACATTTGGTATCAAAGCTTTGGCTCTAGGCAAAACTTAGCATATATGGTAATTTATTTATAGAATCATATTCATTCGTGATTGAATCTTTCATCTTTGATTTGAATTTCCTTTGAATTTTCGGAATGTTCCCTCGGTTTCGAAATTCATTCTTGTCCCTCACTATCCGTGTTCTTCTGAATTCTAGAGCATCCCATAGCTCCACGATATGACTTGTAAAGAGGTGAAACTCCTTTACAATAGGCATTGATTTATCGGAGGTTTCTGTATCCTCGGTTTACAATGCTATTTATCTCCCGCTATAACTCAATTCTATCTCTGAAAATATGATTCCGATTTGCCTCGGAATTCAGCATCAATTTCATTCTTGAAGTCACGGTCGACCTGGTTAAGGTTGCTTGCGATTTGTATAAACTCATCCATCGCCCTATTTTGTTATTTAATTATCTTATCCTTGTTTCAAACTTATCTTCAAATCAAAATTCTCTTTGATTTGAGTCTATCAAATTTGAATCTCTATACTTGTATCGTCGAGCGAGGAAGTGTATTTGAAGATTAATATAAAAATATTTTATATATTGTGTTGTTTGAGTTGTTGATGTTGATTTGGGTTTTCGATCGATTCGTCTGATCAACGCTATCAATAGGATTCCCAAAACACTTGAGCAGAGCAAGCTGACACAATATTGTTTTCAAATTTGGAAAATAAAATAAAGTTTGTATGATTTTACTATATATATATATATAAATATGAATTTTTCTTTAACTAAACTGTTAATAGATTGATTGTTGGAATGATAATATTTGATTATCATTTGTTTTGTAAACCATTGAATTTTGCAATATAAATAAATGAATTTATAAAACTTAGGCATAATTTGATTGGAATTTGAAGTAAATTTAAATTAGAAATTGGGAATTTATTTTTCGATAATTTCGAACTATGGTTTTAAAGTTTTAAAATGTATATAATTTAAAATATTTTCAAATAGAAATGGTTTTCAAAGAATTTAAACGATTAAATTAGAGCTCTTCTCTTTTGTCACTGGAAAATAATTTCGGCGATGACGGCCGCATCATCGACATTCATTTTTGAGTTTCGAAGTGAAGAGACTATTATGTAGCCCTGCTACACTTTTGTTTGGAAAAAATAAATTGATTTGAATATCTAAACATGACTTGATTCATAATATATATTGAAGATTTTTGTAACGACCCAAAATTTCTATCAATTAAAATTTGTATATTTAATTGATTTTAAATATTAATAAGTGAAATTTATAAGTCGAATAAATATTATTTCGAATATCTGGATTTAATTGCATAATTAAATCGATAATTTAATATTTGAAAATACGGAAATAATTGAAAATTTGGGTTTAAAATAAATGATTTGTAAAATTTTATTTAATCACATTGGAGTAAGAACGATATTTTAGAACTTTTAAAATTTAATTAAAAGTTGATTTGTGAAAATTGAATATTTTAATATTTAATTGACGAGTTAAAATAGCCATTTTTCAAACAGTCTTAGATTTCGACGAAACAGTTTCATCGGATCTGTAATGTCATATTATTGCGTGGTTTCAAATTTCGTGTCAATCAGATTTACCCTTTTTCCGAGGCAAGCTAAAGCGCATAGAAATTTGGTTAACCGATTTAATTTAAATTTGGTCGTTTATTTCCGTAACTCGCACAGATGACCGAATTAGCTTCTGAAACCTATTCCATTATGTTCGGAACGCGGGGTAAACCTTAAAAACGCCTGTCGGCACGTGTTGTTTGGAGATCGTTTGAAAAGTTGCTTTAAAATGAATTAAATAATAATATAATTGGGTTATGTGTATATATATGCGTGCAAGGGGATGAAACCCTAGCTATCTTCTTCAGGCCGCCACTTATTCATTAATGGCCGAAAAACATTTGTCTTCTCCTCCTCTTTTCTTCAAATCCATCAACCTTCACCAGAAACTTCTAACTAGAAAAACGTAGAGCACTTTGAGAACTATATATCCAACGGTAGATCTGGCGAATCGTCGTCGATTGGAGGAGGAAATTGGCCGCGTCCTCCAAAAGTTCATGCGCGTTTTTCAAGGCTAATAGCTGACTGAGTTTGACCATCTTCTAGCCGATGGTGGAGCTCGCTTCAAACTTCGAGGCGCTAGCATCTGATCGTCGTCAAAGTTGTCGTAGGCGTTGGAAAAATTCAATGTAGATGACGGCTAATGGGTTTGTTATGCGCGTTTGAAACCTGGGTTGAGGAAGAAGGCTTGGACGGCAAAGATCTCATCAACAGAAGCGTGCGGTCATAAATGGATGTAAGGTTTTAAAATTTAAAATTAAAATGTAAATTGATTTATATTGATTCGTATAATATTTAAAACTCTGTAATTTGTTCATACGAGGTCGAAAAATTACGAAACAATTGCGTTGGATTCGTTTTGACGAGCACTACGCATTGGAGTTGGTTTGGAGTCATTTGGAGCTAGTGAAAATTTCGAGTAAAATTAAACGCATGTTTAATTTTATTCGAAATAAAACGCTACAACTGTTATCGGAAACTCAAGGTGAGAACTTCTCACTCAATCGAATTAGTTTCGATTTAAAATTTAAATAGTTAGATTTAAAATTGCTTGATTGTGTGATTGGATGATAATTTATTATCTATTCTGTTAAATAGACATTATACGCCGTATATTAAGCGGATGTTATTTATTTAAAACATATACCGCGATAATTCCAACTTGTATGGAATTGGTATTATATATGTACTTGGAGTTGATTTTCCCGCATTATATAGCGGATGAGACCCTATTGCGCCGCATAATAGCGGATAGTATTTTATAAATCCCATATACCGCGGTATTCCGTCTCGAAGCGGAATTGGTATTGTTCTAACATCTTTGTATGTAGGGAAACAGGTTGGAGGGATCCAACTGGATTCCTCAAACATTTGAATTGGTTTCAATGTTGTGTGTTGATCTATTTACTGATCTATTTATGATCTGCGTGATTATCTTTGTGATTGGAATCGTTAAAGGCTAAATTTTAGCCGAATATATTTTTGGTATCGTTAGATGCCGAAAATAAATTAAATTTGATTTTTGAAAATTTAAGTTGAGAATTCATAATAAAATTTAATTTTGGAATTTATTCGTTTTAAATAAATAAACGTTGTAATTTTTATGTTATAAAAATTATGATTTTTGAGAAATATAACCAAAATGTGATTTTTAGATAAGTAGTTGACTAATTTATAAAATGGTTTAAATTGGGATTTTTGAATTATTATAAATGATTTATATAAAATATTTATAAAATTGATATTTATAAATTAAAATGTTGGAATTATAAAACGAGTTTTTATAAGTGTAAAAATGAAATATAAATGGATTTCATAAGTGGATGAAATCTATAGATTTATAATTTGTGAAGTTATAAAATGAATAGATTTTATAAAATAAAAAACTTTATAAGTAATTAACTTATAAATTGGATATTGGCGTGTAAATGGAATATGGGTAGAATTTGTTAATAAAGTGATTTTATAAGTTAAAGTTGTTATAAAGTATAAGTGGAATTTATAAACGTTGTTTTATAAATCCGAAATCGACTTATTTTAATAAGTTTAATTATTATAGCTTATTAAAGGAAATATATCCATGATTTTGAACAGTGAATAATATTTTAAATAAAATATGTAGAAATGATGAATTTGGTTAATGAAGTATATTCACGATTTTGGACGGTGAATAATATATTAAAGAAATATTTTGGTAAAGTGATATTTTAAATAGAATTAAAATGATTTAAAAATGTTTTTAAAATGTGTTAAGTATCGAACCCATAGATTTCAACATTTATTGTTGAAATAGATGTTTTCGAGAAATAGAAGGAAATGGTGTACTATAACACTGTTGTTATAGTAAATGATTTCCGAAAGGAAATGTTTTATACAGCATTGGGATTTATATATCTATTTTAAGATTCGAATCCCTATACTAATGATTTTGGGTTGTCGTAACGATGTTTTACGCAACATTCATTTTGACCCAAATAAATGTGTTCAAGAGAATGTTTTCCTTATAGAATAAAATATATACTTAATTTGGATTTAAGTATATTGAATATTTTCCAAGTGTTGAAAATAAATAAATATGTGAATTACTTATTATTAAATAAGTATGGAAATGTTTTTCCAATATAAAGTGAATGTTTTGAGATTTTATCTTTTAAAGATAAATTGAAAATGAATATTAGAAATCGATTTAAAAATCGTATATTCATAGATATTTTGGAAAGGTAAATTCACTATGGGATTTATAAAAGAAAGGGAAGTTTGTTTAAAAATAAACGTTGATTTATTTTTGAAGTGTGGAAATAAATTTACAGATTTGTAACGTAAATATACAGTAAATCGGTAAGGATTTATTTAACTGGTTTAAATGAACCATTTTGAAATAAAAATGAATAAATATTTGTGAATATATCCCGTATAGGGAAACGATTTGAAATTTGTTTTCAAAAGTTGTAAAGGTGAAAAGTGATTTGAAATTGGTTTTCAAATGGTTGAAGTGTGGAATATATATCTTGTAAAGATATTTTTGGAAAATAAATAATTTGAGAGATTACTTGAAATCGGATGATATTGTGAATATTGATTGATAGCTAAATAACCGGCTATCAATATTGACCTTTAAATAGGTATTTGTTGTGAATTGGTTGAAACTGAATGCTACACTTATTTTTAAATTATTGCGCTCGTTATTCGGATTACCCATTCCGAATAGTGATACGACGTAATTGATTGAAGACCGGTGTTGAAGACCGGGTATTTGTGAAAACGATATGATGACCTATCGATTGTCTCTGCATTAGCTATAGTATGGAGATTTCCTTTGTGATGGGAAATTCGATCGGGATTGTGAATACCCGGATTGCAAGGGCTTCTTTTGAAGTTCCTTCGGTTCTGTTCGAACCCGGAACAGACTTGTATGGTTAATGTCTGACATTACATTTTGAGATATAAAGCAGATTTCTTTCAAATACGTTTCTGTTGGTGGCGGAGAATTTATTATCTTAGCTTAACACCCTTAGAGGTTATGTAGTTGAAGGTTATCAACGATATATTCCCAATTTGGTAATGTGGCATGCTGAGTGTCGTTGTGTGATGATTATTTATTGATCATTTGTTGATCAAAGCGTGGCTTTGTGAAAAAGCGTAGCTTTGTGGACGAGACTTCTTCAGATCTCACTCCCGGGAATTGGTCAAAACAGGAATATGCGGCAAGGTTATGAGGGTCGTGCCCTTTAGGGTATGTCATTTCCTTCTAGAAAGGGTGGTATCATGGTATGGAGCCCGGATACTTACTCATGTTGACACACTATATTTATTACTGTGTGATGTTGGTTATCGAGCGCTCGGATAAAGGTCCAAAGGGACCGGGGGATGGCATATTCGTGTAGTAGTTACCTAGTTACAAAGGTAACCCGGCCTTGTGTTGGCAGAGATCTAACCGTAACGTTAGGTTCTCAGGATGTCCCACCAGAGGCGATCCCATAGACAGTAGGAAGTTCCTTAGCCTGACCATTTATTGGAAATCCAAACAAAACAATACGAGCCTTGTACGGTTTTAGTTGTAGAACCTGCCATTTAAAATGGTAGCTATAGCAGACATAATATAATGGTACCTATGCTGGCTAAGATTTATATTCTATTTTCGAAATGCTTTCATCACTATGCACTAATAATAATATCAAAAATGATTTGTTTTGCGTAGTAAGCATCTTTGACTATCATAAGGAGAAATCTCCTCCAATTCTGGGTTTGCATTGTGTGTGTGCGGGGAGGCATTATGGTAGTTTCATTTTCCAAAAAGCATTGCGAATTGACTTTAAAATTTTCTTGCTGTTTGTTTTAAAGATAAATAACAGTTTTAAGTACTCACACCAGTCTCATGACTGACTTGGAGTTTATTGTTCTCTTCCTAAACTCTGGGTGCCCATAATTTTCCACACGGGCAGTCTAGAGTCAGATTATCAGGTCATTTTGAATTCAGAAGTGCTATGGAGCTCAAGCGGCGAGCTGGATGGCGAGACGTACCACTTGTATATGATATTATCTTTCCGCTGTGTATTCCACTTGTAAAGACATGTTTGTATAACTGTCCATTGTTGTTGTATTGTGTTGTATATTGTTGTTGTACACACTGATGATAATATAATATAATAACTGAGATAGTCCTTTGTTTTTTTTTAAAGATATTCATTTATCTATTATATGTTGTTCCGCTGCGAATGTGAGATTCTGTTATTGTTTCTGTTCTGTTCCTTATTTCTTCTATCTTTTTCTTCTACCTCTTCTTTTAACCCTAACAATTCGGTTTTCCGGCATTCAATTATGCGGCATTATGTATATATATTTATTTATTTTATCTCTAAATTGTTCGAAGATAATCGGAAATTTAATTCTTAAATTTTCTTAAAGAATGATATCAACTATAATTTAAGCCAAAATTTTGAATGAATAGTTAAATTTGAAATAACTGAATTAGAAAATTTACTGGTATGGTACTCAATTGCATTCCAAAATATATAACTTACCTAAATTATTCAGAAGTTAACCTTGTAGTGAATAATATACAATGTAAAATGATGTTAAAGGTTTTATAGATAAAATTTGAGTGGTTATAATAAATGTTATACACTTAAAATTTTAATTATAAAAAAATGTTAAAAGAGATAAATAGAATAGTAAGTTAATTGAATGGTAAATGAGACAAATTAAATAAAATTTTGTTTCAAAGAAATCTTTTGTATCAAATATTAATAAATTGAAATAAAATCAACTTAATGAATAATCTTGAATTTAAAGTCAATTGTTGAATCTAAATTAATATAAATTGAAATATATATGGTTTAAATTAATTGTTTTATTTTGAAATTCAAATCTGTTTTTCTTTCTGGATGTTTCTATTCTCTAACCTCCTTCCATTTCAGGGACGAAAAGTTTTGAGTGGGGGAGGGTGTAACGACCCGTAAATTTTAACTGTTTTAATAATATGATTTATTGAAATTTTATGAATTTTAAAATGAAATTCTGAAATAAAAATTTAATATTTGAAATGCGTCTAGTTAAACATGGCAACTGGTAAATTTTCATTCGAAAATATGAAAGTTTAATTTCATGTGTAATTTTATTTCAATTTAATCAATTAGGAATTAATGAAAATAAAATGTTTTTGAAGCCTGAATAATTTTACATAGAAAAATTCTAAATCATCTTCTGGCTAAGATGTCATTTTTCATTTTTCCAAACTCGAACTTCTTTAGCTCCGTCGATCTTATTTTTCTGCGTTTTTCCTGCATTTTCCGCTAGTAGAAAATTCGAACTTTTATAATTTAATCATACCACTGACATTTGTATATTGTTTTGATCATCTTGTCGTGTTGATCACCATGGTATATTCATTTCTGTATTTTAAAATCCGGTACGAGAGATTAGTAAAGCGGTAAAACGTAACAATCCGTCTTTTGTTTCTTTGTGACCATTTATTTTCCACCATTTAGAAACCAATGGCCATCGGCTTTTATTACTTCCTGTAATTCAAGTAGCTGACTATTGATTGTTTTCACTTTTCATTTATTTGCTTGTTCGTTTTGTCCGCCCTTTCCTTTTTTTTTGTTATATTCGTTCATTAAGAATATTGTTTGTACAAGCTAACTTTATTCTGAAGCTTATAGTCTGCTCATCAAATCTTTTTTCTTCCCCACGTTTCCCAACGCCTTCTCTCTACTTTCTATCTCCCTGTTTCTCTTCTTTCTATTATTACTTTTCAGAGAAAAAGAAAACCTATATTAGGCAAAGCTTTTGAAACCTACTCCTCTACTTTAAATAATTTGATAAACAAAGGTTCTTCATTTGCTGGCTCACCATCTCCCTGCATGCAACGCATGTCAACCTCCACCCTACAACCACGGCTTGCTCTGACTCATCACCTCGCCTCAACCCGCGCCTCTGTTCCCGCAAGTCCAACCGACCTCGTCATCAACCAAGGCCACGTCTCTGCCCAGACCACCTGACTTTGGCCTCACCCGCCAACGTTCACCGAACACCTTGCATCACGTCCAACTCGCGTCGGTCTCTGTCCGTTTCCTTCACATTTTCGTGCCGTGAACATGCGAGCTTCTCCCTCTACTCCACCCAGCAGCCTTGAACTAAAGTCTAGTCACCAGCTCCACGGCATGTCCACCACCCGTATCTTCCTTTCCTCCGCGCTGCGTCACCCACACCACTGCCGAGTCTCTATAAATCAGCCCCACCTTCTCCACTTTCTGACGAACTCCACCGCATTCTGATCCATCTCACCAACCCATGCAGGCCCCTTCACCGTTGAACGGCTTAGCCACGGCAGCCAACACAAGGAGCCGGCTCGCCCTCAACCACCTACCCCTGCCTCTGCCATGGTTTCCACTACCATAGGCCGCATCCGCTCCTATTCTCCCCCTTTTCTCCTTCATCCTATCGGCCTCTGGCCACCACCTTCAAGCCTTGCCTCCTCTTTGTTAGCCGAATGCATGTAGTATAGGTGAGCTAGATATATACATGTATGTATGTATGTATGTATATTGTGTAGTAGATTACAGTAGGATAAAGTTTAATCTTAAATTTATAAAGGTTTATTTTTTTATGCTAGCTTGTTTTTCTAAAGTTAGAAGTGTATTATATTACATTATATACCTACTATTGTATAAATTAGTTTGTTACCTGAGTTTTATATAAATTTTACATGGGTTAGCTTTTACAGTTCTGTATGATGTTTTTCAAATTTATATAAAAGGGTGATACTATATTCTATAGTCTGTACGACGGTATATAAATGATTTCAAACTGTTATATATTATATACAAATTATTTGCATCATGGGTTCTTGACTTATATTTTTTATATAGTCTGAATATATATTCGATCGTGTATGCAAATTTATGGTTTTTCTGTTTTACTGCATAAGTTTACATAAGTATAAAAATTGTTGATCTGTTTGTTATATATATTGGTATATAAAAGTTACAGTATATATAATATAAAATATTTTAAGTTATAAAATATTATTTATAATACAAAGAAAAGAAGGAAACTAATTTATAAAATATTTTAAGTTATATATACCATTATAATTTATAAGAAAAGAAGGAAACTGTTTAAGTATGTCATACTTTTATATAGCTGTTTTCGACTGTTCTGAATATATAAGTTATAAAGTTGGGCTTGTTTTAGGGTACTCGTGACTAGCTGTAACTATTATTGGTGTGCATAAAAAAGGGGGTGTTAGTTTATATATATAATAATACAAAGATTTTGGGGGTACGTATGTTATGTTCAGGGCTGTGGCGGATATCTTACCATAGTATAGTTAAAAAAAATATGTTAAACGGTATTAAATTTTAAAGTATGGTGTGTGTGTAAAGTTTATATATGTACTTTATAAATTCAAATATGTGTGTTTTAAAACGTGTCTCTTATTCAAACCTCTGGATTACTTTGTATATTAAAAAGCTTGCTGCACTATCTTGTTCAAATATAAATTTACGTAGTTCTATTATGAATTATTTTTTATTGTCATTTTAAATTTCAATATGTATATACATATATATATAATGATTTTGATAAAGTTATTTATATATGTGTTTAATACAAACAATGGAAGATTGACTTAATAAGATGTTAGAATATATTATTTTCAGTTTGTATCAAAACTAATTTGGATTTGATCTCGTCAATTCTGATTTATTTCATCAAAACCTTGTTACCAGACCTGTTCATCAAATTCTTGTCAGTTTTTCTTTGCTTCGAAGTTCGTGTTTGGATCCATAACTTACCTCATTATCGTCCTCCTCTAGCCTCGAAAGGTGAGCCATCACTCACGATTAATGTTCTTTTATTTATTAAATTGATTTCAATTGAAACGACAATTGAAATATGCTGCTGCTAGTTATTTACATTGTTATATATATGCTATTACCTGTATCTGTCCACCTGTGACATCTGACACCGTTATCTATTATTTATATTGATGATACATGCCTGTTATATTATTATTATTATATATGTTATCACTCTTCAAGTTCCCTGATAGTATAGAATTACCAACGGATTGAAATGATACACACACACACACACACCCGTGTATATTTAAATTATGGATTGAAATGATAAATATCTGTATCACTAGACCATATGATAGGAAATTATACACAGACACCGTTGGTCCATATATATAAATATTTTGAAAATGATTTCTATGGTTTTGGAAAGAAATATATGGTTTTATATAAATATTGGTTTTTAATATTATATAGATGATTATTTTATATATAGTATAATACTTGATTTTAAGCTATATAGTGAATTTGATATATATGGAATTATCAAATCTTGTATTGAAATGTTTGAATATTTAAAGCTTTGAAAATATTGAAATGGTATATTTGATGGTTAAAAATCTGTATTTGAAATCGATATAACGTAATTCATTGAGAAACTAAAATAAATTAAAATGAATGATTTGAGATTTGATTAAATTTAAAATTTGGAATTTGAATTGCTTTGAATCGATTTGTGAAATTTGAGGAAGCTATTTTATTATATAAAGTATTTTTAAATTTTATTTAAAACAATTTTATATGTTACTTTATAAATTTATTTCATATAAACTATTTTAATATAAATTATTTTTAATATTTAAATTATAATTATTTTATATAAACTATTTTAAATTAATAAACTATTTTATTATATATACTATTATTTATATTTAAACAGTTAAGTGGGAAGTGTTATGATTCCGAGGATTATGATTTCAAATTTTTGATTTCTAAAGTATTATGATTAACAAAGTGTTTGATGAAATAATGTTGTTTAAATTTAAGTAAATTATTAAATCAAGTTTTGAAATTATTTAACAATTAAATAAAATTGGACTTCTTTAATAAGTGAAATTGGACTTCTTCAATAAGTAAAATTGAGTTTCGATAATAATTAAGTTTGAAATTTGTTTAAATTAAATAAGTAAATATGTGAAATTGAATTTCCTTAATAAGAAATAAATGTGTCAGACAGAAATTAATATGAGATGTGTAATTTAAATAATTTAATTTGATGAATTTAATTTAATTCAACTCATAAGTTTTGATATAATGTAGGTAAACTTAAGTGATTGATTTAATGAATTGAAAATTCAATTGGAATTATTTTGAAATGATATATTTACTTAAAATAAATGATTACTTAATGAATCCATCAATGAATTTAAATTGCTTTGAATGTTAAATAAAATTAATGAAACCTATATATGAATTTAAATCAATATTTGAATTGTTTTAAATAAAAGTTGAAGTTGAATTATAGAGTTTTGAAATGGTTAATTTGGAAGTTTTGAAACGTAAATTATAGAAATTGATATAGAAAGACGAATGAAACGTTGGCTTTCATATTCTAAGTGGGATTGAAATTGATTTGGTTTTTGAAATTTATTAAACGACCAATCGGTGTAATAATTACGAAATTTATTAAAGAAACCGAGATCGGTTATGGTCATACTCTATGTCTAAACCGAAAACCACTTTAATAACTATACGCGGAGTGTGATCTAGAATGAAGTGGTTGGAATGATGTACGTGATGAATGAAGAAAGAGAACGATTATGGATAGCCTTGACACTTGTGTCAAATTGGAAATGACTAAAACAGGAGCCGTGCCGGGCCAAATAGGGTTATCCTCCTCGAGCGAACACACTTCTTCGTAAACTACTCATTGCTTGTTATTGATTGGTGCGCACCCTTAAATTGGGAGTGTTGTTTCACGGTGTTGCGATTGTTGCGGCGATGCGTTCTCACCAGTCCGGATCAAGCAAACGGTAGTTTCACTACCTTGGGTATTGCCTCGTATGCCTTGACATACTCGTATCCCTATACGTGACCACTACGATTTGTTTTGTGTTATAACTATGCATTACTCCCTGTGCCCACTAGTTTACGGTGGAGTTTACAGTGCTGTATAGACTATGACTCTTATATAAAATGTGTTAAGGGGGATAATGGTAACGCCTTAACGCTATTTTAATAGTTTACTTTACTTTAGACATTATTATAATAGCGTATATTACTAAATAGTAGATAGTTTAACGGACCCTTAGAGGATGGTTATCCCAAACATCTTTTGAGATACTTGTATTTCAGTTGTTATTTCACTTGAGTTAGATTTATTGATATAAGAATGTTAATCCTGACTTGAGCGTTTTGTGTTTTGCTTTATGCTCAGGTCAGACTGAGTGGTCCAGTATTCGAGACTCACCTTTGGAGTTGGAGCTTCGCTTGGAGATCCAGCTTTCAGATATTCAGTTGATTCTAGTGATGTATTCTGATTCTTTTATTTGACGATTTTATCTGAGGCTTCTGTTGTAACTTATTTGTTATATATATAGTAGCTTCATGAACTACTATTCACTTTGTTTCCGCTGCATATTGTTATATTACTTTGTGTCTGTGATTATGTGATTATTTATTTACCGTATATGATAAGTTTTGCCAAATATAAACTTACATACTGGTATTTTGAGCAATTCAATTTCGGCATGTTTGGATGCGAATGGTTGAAAATATCAGTTCGTTACAAGTTCTCATACTCCTCCACAGTCATGGCCCCCTGCTTCAAATCCAAGAAACTCGTAAACAATAAAGTCTTTCCAACTTCCATAACAAACTTCATCTCAAACTCATCTTTGAATTAGGCCTATGAGAAGTCGTTCTCTTGAACATTAGCTATAATAGAAATCCACCAATCCATGGCTTCATCTATCAGATGTCATAATGCCAACCTACGCTTCATTACGTTTTCTAGCTCCATATTTTCAAATATCCGATCAAACAAGCTAGGTAAGACTGGACTTCTATAATCGTCTCCATGCCACTAAACCTCTTACCCCTCCAGTCTCTCATAATCATGGTAGAATGAAGCAAAATTCATCTGAGACCTGACGTGCATGACCTTCTCGATGACATTCACCCTTGGTTCCTAATCTGGGGCAACACTCATCGATGCTAGATTCTACCATTCCTGATAGTACTACCCCGACACCTCTAGCATTGACAGCATTATTACTCAGAGTTCTTTCTACCTAACTAAGGAAAGACTTCTTTAGGACATGAAAGGATAGACTTATTTCAAAGAAGGAGTTACTGGAAGGAGATATTCCTAACGAATAATTTAAAAGTCTAGTTTTCAAAATATAAGTATGCTCTCTTCTATAGAATACGCTAGATCCATTCTAAGGCGTCACTCACTCCATTTCTATTGAGCCATACCCAACCAAAGACAAGGTGTTCACTCAACCTTGAGCTCTGATACCAAATGTAACGATCCAACTTTTCGACTCTTAAATGTCGACACCAAATACATCCATGATATTCGTATGCCGAACACTCGTGCCGAAAAGACAAAAAGTTAGGATAAATAAAAAATAGAATAGAAAAGGAAAGGGAAAACACAACAGCGGAATCTCACAACGAAACGGTGATATATAATATCAAAGGAACAGTACAAATGGTTACTTCGAATACAAAATTTTTAGAGTTGCCAAAACCTAAGTACTAACATCATCCTGAATAGTTATAACTACATATCCTTACAATACTGATATATAAAATATAGTAATGTAGCGGGAATAATAATACTATTGTAGGCAATCATCTCGCTTCTCTCCATAAGCTTCAAAGCATCTAAAGCTAAACCTAAAAATATACACAGGCGGATTCGAGCATTATAAGAAAATAACATCCAAACCAATCTGGTAAACCAGCATGAGAAACTCAAGGAATATGTAACAAGTAACAGTAACCATTGAGATCATACAGAACACCATAATGGTTTTCCCCTCAAATGTAACCAACCATCTGATGAGTGAATATATTGGTATAATAGATAATGTCTAGGGTGTAGAACTTAAATTCGAAAATAGCTATTTTGCATATGACACAACAACAATAGGTATTCAATTGATAACGCTAAGGTGTGTTCATATATGGATTTTTCCATGGAGATCTATTCGGTCTGGCCATATCCAAACTCCCTGACAAGGATCAGAAACTACCTTTCGAGCATCATATATCTCTAGATAGGATATACTGTAACGACCAAAATTTTTGAGTCTTCTAATTTGAATTTAATTATAATAAAGGATATGTTTCAAATAATTGTTTGATTTTTGGTGATGTATTTTTAATTTAATTTATAGGTTTTTCCATAATCTTTATTTTGAAGAAACAATCAAATCTTTATTTGATGCATTTTGCGACAAACGTCTGTATTTTAGATACTTTACAAAATTAAATAACCAATGTAATTTATTATTGTTTTGTGATCATGACATATTGTTGTGCACGATCATATTTTTACTTTTGTCCTTCGTGGCTTATACGCAAACGAGGTATTGTGTGGCGGCGTACCGCAAAAACTAACATTTTCAACGAAACCTCTCTCTATATATATGTTACACTCATAATCAAACCATTTCATTATCTCTTCATTTGTCCTTTGCACATGACCTTTGGTTGCTTGCATTAATTTCTTGTCCTTGCACCTTGCTTAGCCTTGAAGTATTCTTGTTTTAATATATGTACACATTTGTACATAAGAGGGAGGAGAACACACACAAGAAAGTAGCATACACTTCACATTCCATTTCCTTTCGCAAATGAAAGACAAGGACACATGAAACAGAATATGTACTCTGCACATGCATGGAAGAGAAAGGAAGATGGAAAGATGCTTGCATATGGAGATGTTGGTTGCGCTTTGGGGTGTTGGCCTTGGGCAGTAGGTTGGTTTTTGCACGAGGAACATGAGGCGCATGAATATAAAGGAATGGAACTAGGGCATGTGAAAACAAAAGAGAAAAGAAAGGGGATGCACATGAAACAAAAGAAGAAGGATGGGTACTATTCATTTCAAAAGAAATTGTAAATAGGCACTCTTCAATGTATTTTTATGCATATGAAAACGAAGGAAGGAATTAGATTATTTGTTGCATGCATATAGGAGGAGAGTGCAGGCTTGTGAAATAAGATTGGGCCTTTTGGGCTTTTGCATGAAGCTGGTGGGTGAGGTTTAGTTAAATATTTATTTAGTTGTTTTGATTTGGTAATTAAAAAATATTAACTTTAAAAAGTTTAACTCCCTGATACGAAGTCCGTTTCACCTGCTGTCTTTGACGTTAGATTCGTATTAGTGAATATAATACATAAGTATAATTATTTGACACATTTGGTGAAGTATAAAATATTGATAAACTAATGGTGATTAAAGTTAATTACGATTTATATAGTCAAATTATTATATTTCATTAGCGACATTTAATTAGCGGATCAAATCCTCATGCCGCTATTATAATTGAATGGATCATTTTGGACGTTTACTAAGTAGAATAAATCTCCATTATGTGCTTGCAAAATAGATTGATTGTTTTGAAGTTAGTTAATATGTTGCTTAATTGTTATGGAATAAATAGATGTGTTTGCTATTTATTGTTGTTGATTGATCGTGTGATTTACGCATGACCAGTTTATAAGCTATTACCCTTTTCTATTTGTCATGGGCTGGGTAAACATTTGTCGGCTAACACTTTGTGATTTTTTTAGGATTTGGTTGAAAGGTTCTTAGCGAAAATATTGGTTCACTTCAATTTAATGAACTTTTTTGAAAGTTGGTTTTCACAAAGAATATATTATGAAATGGTTATGGAATAGAAATTGTTTACAAAAGATTTTGAAAATACTGGTTAAGGAATTAATTATAATAAAAGAGTTTATTATAATTTTTAAATGGAAAAGATATTTATCTTTTGAATGAAATCTTTTCCAAAGATATATATAGATAATTTTGGAAATAAATATTTATAAAAGTGTTTTGAATTTTGATATAAAAGATATTTTAGGAATAAATGTGTTTTGTAAATTTCAAAAACTTAAAACCTGGTGGTTTTAAAATAGTTATCTAAAGATTGGAAAAATAAATAATACTATGTTTGAAAGTATTTGTGATTATTAGTGCAATTGATTTGTCACTTTGTGAAATAAAAATAGTTTGTTATGTTACCATTGATTCAGGTAACCTGTAACTAAAAAGTGGGCAAAAGGCTTTGGTAACCTTTAATATAGTCTAATCTTTGTATATAGGGGCATACTTTCTTTGTTTATTTTAGAGAGGTTGAGACCCAGTTGCCTTATTATTGGAAGAAACCTCCCAAACTGGTTATATATATTTTGATATTCTTTTATAGTAGAGTATTTTGGGATTTTTAAATAAATATATCAAAATACACCACCGTATTATTATACAGAGTATTTGATACAGTTTTAAAGTGATTTTTTTATATCCTGGAGAAAAGAATGATTTGGTACGAAAGGATATATATTAATATTTCAAAAGGATTTGAATGAAACCAAAAGTTTGATTCGAAGAGATTATTTTTGAATAAGTATTTTCAAAGGAGATTATTTTTGAAAATTATAAAATTAATTAGATTTTAGAAATCGAAAGTAGAGGATTAAGCCTAAATGGGTAGAATTTGGAAGCTACATTTGCATGTTGTATGCTATGTAGTTTAGGAAATGCTTTTATGTCTGTGCATTATAGGCTCCATGATTCCTATTTGCGGTAGGAGATATACGCTGGCTTGATCTTGTATCTAACTGGGTATCCAATTAGATAGAGGTACGTAGGCAGTTACAAGTGGTGGTGACATAGCCCCAATAATAATATATTTTTTCCTGTTTATTATTTACAATTTATCATGTGATGTTGTATCTTTCCAGGTTACCATTTTATTCCGCATTGACATGTACTTTGGGTTTGCAGGAATGGCTATTGTTATCTCCCACATCAGATTTGCGCAACAATAAATGTATTGTATTTGAGTTTTCTTTGTATTAAAGCACACCTTGTAGAATAAATGATTACTATGATATGTTGTTTTATTTGAAATTGTGTCATATACATTTAGCATACTTGTATATTTATCAAATAAGATGTGTATTAATTGGTAGTTTCATTCGTAGTTTTACAATAGATGGATTTTTCGATGATTTTCACTGGTCCGAAAATCCGAATCTTTGCGTATACTCTAAGATAAACATAACATGATCACACTCGATGTGTGATCCGAGTTATATCAGATCCCACTAGCAACAATCTATAAGCATATCTAGATATGGAGTTGATATACCCTTGAGGGTTAGCTAAACTCCCTGATTATGTCCCTCCTTTGTTTTCTATCATTTCCCGATGTCGAGACTATGTTCAATATATTTCATACATGGATTCGAGCATCTCAAACAGAATGTGAATTCCCAAATGTACTTATCATCTAGAATGGACAACGAATCACTACATGGATTCGAGCATCTCAAGCAAATCTCGAATCTCCACATAGATTCTTGCATAAATCCTCCAACGAATGCTTAACGCTTTCCTCTCTAGGAAAACTCCTTAAAATAGACAGTCCTACATGACAACTTCGTTTGGAATGTTAACATTGGCCTCTCCTTTGGACTTAACTTTAGGATTGAAGTTCAACTCTATAACATTTCACTTCTCAACTGTTTCTAGAACATGTATTACATATATGGTTTTAAAGTGGTTACGGGTTCGATTCATCTCATATAAGTACACTTTTCTTGCTTACCGAATGCCTCAAAACCAATCGATGAATTTCCGTTTAACTCAATTCTAGTTTTCTTGGAAGTAAGAAAAAGACAGAGACGTTTCATACCAATGCTCCTCCCTAGGGGTTCGCATTAGTATGAAATCGTGAAGCCTTTCTGTATTTACTAAATTAGTATTTGGTCAGGTTTGATAGTCGACTAATTGACTACCTAGTCAAAATTACTTATACAAATCAATATTCGTATTCTTAACTTGTTTCTATCATTCCAACTTAAATATTTCTCATCCAAGAGTGAAGCCAAGTAAGTTAGAGTACTGGTTGCATCAAAGCCTTGCCTAGATACTTCATTCTTGAATCACACAAATAGATAAGTCTATCGCATCGGCTTTTAGTGTTGAGTTTAGTATTAATGATTTCCGTAAAAAATTAAGAAATCAATATGATTAACACATTTCCTACATTTTCCGACTTAACTATTCCTCGGTCAAAAGGGAAGTTGGTAGATTAGAGCTCTATTGCTTATATCCTTACCAGAACATCAATCTTAACCCTCACAAAAAGATAAGCCTACTTCGTCGGCTTTTAAAGTTAAGCATTGTTAATTACTTTTCACACGAGTAGCTAAATAATTAACCATTTGGCCATTAAGCAATTATAACCCCTTTCTAAATCTTTCGTTTGTACTTTTAAAACCCTTTTATGATACATATGTATAGTAATTTATTTACCAAAACTTGGTATGTAAACAAACAAGTAAAAAATATATTACATAAGATATAAAATAGTCAATATATTTTCTGAAAACTATATATACTTAATATCCTTTTTCAATAATTTATAATACTTATAATAGATTTAAAAATATTTATTCAGTATATTACTTGAAAATAACAACTTTATAATTTCCTTAAAAACTTGGAAAAACAAGTTTATATTATAAAATCATTTTCTTTAAAAATTTACAAGTAATTCTTAAAAATTCATAAATATGTCAAACCACTTTTGAAATACTATAATATGAGTTATTAAACACTTGTAAAAAGAATGAAACAAAATACTTAAATTTAAATATCTTTTCAAACCAAGTCCAAAAATCAAGGCTAAACGAGGTTATATTATGCAAGTGAAGTTTTAACCACTTTTCGAAATGTTACTTAACTTTTTACTATCCAAATTTTTATGGCAACAAACATATATATAAAACATTATAAATATTGCGAGAAATCCTAAGGCTCTCTCTACAAAGTTGCATGGAAATAGCAAAAAACAAGGCAATTCATAAATGCATCCATAACGACTATCGCTATAAGTGCACTTTCAAATCCGAGTCCAATCTAAACCAAAGTCCATATATAACCAATGTGTTTCATTTCAAGGTCTTTTCATAAGTCATACAATTCCGTTCGAGTCCACTCCGAGTCCACGCATATGGATCATATATGCTTCTTGTTTTTAAAACAAGAATCAATACCAATGATTTTAACAATGTCAATAACAATTCAACAACTTAAACACAATCAAATCCAAACAAATATGGGCTATATTTCATTCAAAGAGATGTGTTAACTGACCTTTAACCTAACAAACAATCAAATCCAAGCAACCTAAGTCCAACCCTACCTTGCAACCTCTTCTTCCTTCCTTCCTCTGCTTTCCACTTGCCTTTAGCCTAAAACCCCTATAAAAGCTCACGGCCTTCCTTGATAGGGGGAATATGGCTTTTTTTATTCAACTTCTAACTTGATGGATGGTCTTGTAATAATCCCCTAAGACTTCACTCCAATTTTGAGTTGATTTGGATAGGCTTTGTAATTATTTCTTTAGGAAATTAGAGAAGAAGAAGAAGACATGAAAAGAACATTCATTTGCTTTGCGAATTTGTGAATATTATACAAAGGCATGCCTTTCCTTATACAGGCTTGAAGATGGTTCTCTTTAGCCTTGACCTCACCCCTCATCATGCCATGGAAGGCTTACCTTCCATCACTTCTCATTTACATCACTTCTCCATTAGGCAAATTACTCTTATATCCTTATCATCATAATATCTCTTATCCATTTTAAAGATTCTAGAACCTTTTATTTCTTTATGAAGAGGAGTGTGTCTTAATTAGTTTTTAATGTGTTTATTTGATCATTAGACAAGTGCAAAAGAGTTTTAACAACTTATACCGATCAAAAAACTGTTTACCGATAAACCGATTTCAGGTCACATTATCGATTTTTCTTCGCAAAATATATTTTTATAAAAAATTAAAAAAAAAGTTTATTATCATTATTCATTAAATAATGATGTTTAACAAGTTTATAAAATCATATTTATAAGACTTTACTACATTTCAAAATGTTTCGATATTCGAAGATGAAGTGTTCGAATTTCCGGATCGCTACATTGACTAAGGCTATTACCTTAGAATACAACTCCTTGGATATTTAGTCGCATTGTCTGTGTCAAGCATGAAAGAGAAGACTTCACCATATGTTGTTTTTGTCTTGCACCAGTAGTCTATCCTTTGAATCCTAACCTGTGGGTTATTTCTCTCTCCTTGCACAAATCATTATTTGGGGCTTGACATTTCCAAGCTCCTTTGAGCGCTTGAGATCTCTTTTAATGGACAAAGAAGAAGATGGATTGAATTTTAGGCATATGGACCTTTAGAAATATGAATTTGCAAATGAACTCCATTCATGATCTTCAGATTAGAATAAAAAAAGGATGACTTATATTTCTTGCACATTGACCATTGAATAAAGAAAATTTCCTATATTCTTGGAATTCATTTTGATTTATATTATTTTCGAAATTTTATTTGAATTGTACTTACATCAAAACATTTTGATGTTGAGCTAAAAACTAGTTTAAATATATATATATATATATATATATAGACACACACATATATAATTTAATAAATGCTTTATGTAAATAATTTACAACCACTATTTTATAATAATTATATAAATATATTTTCACACACACACACCCCTTTATATGTATTTAAACAATTTATGCATTTACACACACTTAGACAATCCATTTGTATACACGTGGGCCTAACATGTCCATTGATGCATAAATTCCTGTATCTACACACAGACATGTCAAATCATGTACACGTTATTCTGTTGCACATAAACGCATACATATGTGTCTATGATACATATGTATAAAATATAATATAAATTAATTAAAATAAAACTTTATTTATATATTTAAATAAAATATAATTTTATTTAACTGAAATAGAAAAGTTCTAAATGAATTAGCCTATATATGCCCATTAAAGATCCAATAATGACATTTTTTTGAAATTTATCCAACTACTCTACCGCTGGCTAGTCTAGTTCTATTAGAAGGGCCGAGGGCTAAAAGCATGAATGAAAAGTATGTCAAAGGTCAATCTTTCTGGAAGATGAGGGAAAGAAGTGACAATTAGCAATATGAAAAATTCTTTTACGAAGCAGAGTAGAAGCAATCAAATGCATGACTAAACGCATAGTAAATGAACAATCAATATCTCTCTGGTATGATCTATGGCAGCAAGAAGGGAAATTGGTTAATACATTAGTTCCAACAGTGTAGTAAGATAAGAAGAGGAAGGTGGTTGGTCAAATAAATCATAGAGAATGGTATATGGAATATCAATAGGCTTAAGTTTCTGAGATAGGTAAAGGATGAGATCATAGCAACAAAAATTCAAAATGAAAAAAAAGAGAATTTATGGGTATGGGCATATAGCAAAAAAAGGCAATTTTGTTTCAAATCTTTATGAGATAAGGTAAGAAAAACTTTCGACAAAAACAAGCAGACAAAATTCATATGGCACAAAATACACATCCCAAAATGACAATATGCTATGTAAAATCATCAATAATTTCCTACGAACCAAACACAAACTAATTCAATGTCATATTAACATTGATTTGACATTTGTACTATCCAATCAAGCCATTAAAGGCATAAAACATTTGTACTTACAATGTATATTTTGCTTTTGTATGAAAGTGCATCGAAATAAGTTGAAACGACCACAAATCAATCGAAAATATTAAACATTGGTATAGAAATTGTAAGCATGACACATGGATTCGACTAAAAGAGTAAAGTAGTGATATTGCTAAAATAGCAGTCTCCACTTATGTGTGGAAAATATGGATGGTTAGTAACCAAATAAAATTTAACAACAAAAGCAAAATAGAATAAATCACATGCAAGATTATATCAACAACAGCCAAGATAATAACATGCAAATCCAAATATATTGATTATGATACATGTAATACCAGGAAATTTGCAAAGAGTAGGACATAAGCTCATCGAACCACCAGATTGGTGGTTATGACCTTACGAAGTGATGGAATATTCCCTTCAGGCCTCATTAATCTCTGGTATGTTACTTGTTTTAGTCACATTTATTTTCTATTTCACAAATAATAATTAAAGGGAGAAACTCTTTAATTATCAAAGAAAAGGATGGAGCTTTCAAAGAACTTCGGTCTAGACAAGGTTTTACTCAGCGTCAATCTGCAAACATGGGCAAAAAATTAATTTTTTGTTAAGAGATAATACTACAAAGGAAAATAATTTGTGAAACTTACCTAAGTAACCAAAGACTCAAACAATGAAGATCAAATCAGACATGTGATGATTCTTATAGCCAGAGCATCAGATCTAACAAGTATGAATATAACTGTTATTGGATCTACTAAAATAAAGAGATGTTTTTAGAGATATTTCAAAAAGAGAAGAGAAAAATGGAGCATAACAATCAGTGCGAGAGATGAAAGAGAATTTTCCTCCTTCTTTTTTGCACCACCAGTATTGAGTAAGGAATATGAAAGAGGGAGTTAAATTGATATGAACTAAAGGAGTAAAAATCTTGTTTGTTAAGAAAGTTTATGGATGTTGTAGTTGTGCAAAATTTTAGTTCATTTGCACTAATACCAAGCAAATGTGAAATAGTTAGCCTTATACACGGAAGCAACGAAAAAAAATCTAACTTGTCGATTAATTATCAACCGCCAATTCACTAAACAATAATCTCCAAATAAAGAAAAACAGAAGAGTAAAACACAGAGATTAAACATGGTTTAGTTAGATTACCTATGTTTATGAACCCAACAACCATAAGATAGTACAAAAGAGAGGGATTGCAAATTATAGATAGCAAAATCGAGAGACTAATCTATAATTACAAATTAAATAATCAATTTATCCAAAGACTTGTTTGGCTCAAAACCTCTAATTTGATTTGGCTGTAGAAATTAAGGTTTACTGAAGAAGAGAATATTGGTGGATGCTCTCTTACATGCACTATGAAGATGAACCCCTTCAGAATGAATGAATTACTTAAAGATTAAGTATATTAACTTCCCAATTGTCTTGAAACCTTTCTAAATAAACATGAGTTGATTTCTATGCAAATGGATAATGGTCATCTTGATCTCCATAATTTTCCTTGCTTGAATAAATCTCCATTAGCAATCTTTTATTTCTTTATATAAAAAATCCGTTGACTAATTAATTGATTAACTAATTAATTAGTTTCCTTTTCCCAAAAAGAATAAGGCATAGCTTTCGTCCTTTTTTTTCACATATAACATAATTGATTGATAAGATCAATTATCTAAATTCTTTTCTTCTTTAGCAAATATTCGAATCGTCCAAATTTAACCCTCTACCTTGATTCAAATATGACAATCTCTCTTCATCACCGCTCTCAACAAATTGTTGGGTATAAACCGTCAAGTTCAATATGAACTAGTTTGGGCATTATTGTCCAAACAAAGCTTCCATATCTTTCCTAAACATAAGAAAGATAGTACGCACATCAACAAAAAAATGTATACAAGAAAATACTAAAATTCTTCAATATATCTGATGTAGGAGATAAACATATAGATAATAAACTTCGAGAGACCAGTGGAGATTTAACAACACGCTTCATCTTCTCCATTCCATATTGAGTGAAGACACACTCAATATTATCTACTATAATCTCCTTCACAAGAATTTTACTAGACTTTCCTAAGTCAACGCTAACAGACCCATCAATAAGCTCCACATCATTCAAAGCATAAGATGAAGAATCAACATCACAAACATGCTTACAAATAAGGCCAACCGAACCAAAAGGCCTTTCGTGTAACTGAGCTCCACCTAGAGTTCGAATCTTTGAAATCTTCTCATCAACTATGGTATCAACGGAAATACCAATATCTCTTCGAATATGGAAAAAAGTATGACGACACCAAATGTGTTTGGCAATCTTTCGTCCTCCTAATGTCATAACTTGATAGATGCTCCATTTTCAACAAAGACCTCTCATCAAATATTTCATGTCTGCTAGTCACAATTCTCCTAGTTATTTTACACCATAACCTATACCTCTTCACTCCTTCTCTATAGTCTAAAAAATGTGCTTGATTTTCCTAGGCTTTCAACTTTTCATGTCTATCATTATCCAAATAAACTAAATAACCAAACACTTTAAGAAATGAATAATCAACGTGCTCTCTTTTCCATATTTCTTCAGGGATCTTCATATCTATGGCAATAGAAGGTGTATGGTTGATAGGATATGCTGCCATAGATATCCCTTCTACCCAAAATCCTTTTTCTAGACCAACATCCATTCTCAAGCTTATAGCACTCTCTCATAATATCCAACACATACTTTTTGCCACTCCATAACAATGTGAATCGATATAAAACCTCTAACTACATGCTCGGACCCACAATAGTTAGTGAATTCTTATGACATAAATTCACAGCTATTTCCAACTTTGAGAACTTTTAAACGCTTCCTCGACTACTTCTCTATTAAGGCCTTTGTTAACTCGCCTTTCGGCAAAGCTGTAGACAAGCAGATTGAACTAAAATCGACAGCTCGTTTGTTGAGACTGGAATACGATGGGTTTGAGCCAACTGGATAAATAGACGATCAGTCATGGATGGTTCAGTGTGGGTCACTCGATCAAGGTGGCTTGGTCATACATGGCTCAATCAAGGAGGGGAGATCATGCATGGTTCGGTCATGTTGGAGTAAGTCGGCAGAAGGTGGGTCGGCTTCGAGGAGTGCTTCAGGTCGACATGATTGTAGCTCTGAGTCAGCACTCCATTTTACTCAAGTTGGCATTTGGATATTGGATGGTATTTGTGACGCTCCACCTCTATACCCACGCTAGCCAAGAACACTCCGGAGTAGTGCTGTCAACTAGCACGGAGAATAAGGCTGTTGAGGAGCGACCATCCATGTAATAGCTTATCACACGGTGGCTATAAATAATCTTCGGAAACAAACATAGAAATAATCATATCACAAATCAGTCACAGATATCCATATCACAAAGGAGGAAGAAGATATGAATATATAACTAACACATGAAAGTGTACATCAGAGTAGTGGTCAGTAAGATCCACGATAATACAAAAGAATAGCAACACGTGCTATACAAAAGAATACAACTATGAGTCTATATCTCAAGTGTATACAACAAAAACTGCTAATCTAAACAGTTAGCCAAAAGTCAGAGTGATGAATCCCTGGGAAGAAGTCAAGCAGAAGCACCTGTAACATCTCGGTCTGACCCGAGTATTATTTAAGAAAATAATAAATGTGTCAGTCTAGCTATAAATATCAGATGACATGATATAACATAAAAGATATGGCATAAATATAAACATCCATAATGACATACCACTATAAGTATGTAAATAATGATCAACAGAAGATCAATCAATAAGAGATAATCAATATCACAAGAATCTTCTCAAAGATTCGAAAAGGGCATCATACCCCAAACTTGTACTCATAACAAGTCAATGACATAAATTCTAGAAATCAATGCAAGAAGTCCAGAAATCATAGAAAAGAGAAAGAGGCCTATCACATGACGGTCCGAAGACCAAGGGGAGCTACCCCACATGTGTGAATGGAATCACACAGATTAAGGTCCAGACTAACCAAAAAGCAAAAAGGTATGTGTGAGTGGAATCACACAATTGGTGTCTAGTCTAACCTCGCAACAAGAGACATCGCACAGTTGCTAGTCTAAATCATCAGAATGATCGTCATGATCAACGAGAAGTGTCAATTACACTAAGCTAGTAAATATAGAAGTTTAGCTTCATGTCCCATAACCACTTGCTTAACTTAAATATTTACGAACAAACTGTAAATCTTCACTAATAAAATTGTCACAAGAGGTTCAATCGAACAAGTCCAAGAATTAACCGACGAAGTGAACGCAAGCGTTTCATACCACTTGTTTTACTAAGTCGTTTAATTAAATTTCTCATCCGAGTGAGGTAAAGGTTTGTATATACTAATAGATTGGAAAACGGTTTAAGAAAAGAGCTTTGTTATTAAAAATAGAGTTGAAATTGTTTGTTAAAAGAGTTTTGATATTTACTACTAGTATTGAAACCTTTATATTATAAAGTGACAAAACACAGAAGCAATTGTAGAAACAATCAGTCACAACAATCGCATACGGATATGTGAATAAAATCTAAGGAAATCAGCTCAATGTTTTTCAGATAAGATCCCCTACGGAGGGGGGGTCCAGGGGGGGTGGCAACCCCCTAAGGTGGGGGTGCGGGGCAACGCCACCGCTTACGGGGTTCGACCTGCCCGGTCAGGTCGCGGGGGTACAGGGGGCAGCGCCTCCGGCGGGGTGCGGGGCAGCGCCCCGACAAAACGGTACGACCTAAGTGAAGGCAAGAGGCCTACAACCTAAAGCAAAATGAGGTCTAACGACCTAAGGGTTCACGCGACCTAACACAATGGCTGAGCGGCCTAACTAAGTGCGTGACCTGGTGGGTAAGGAGGTCGAGCGACCTAAAGTTCTTTGCGACCTAACGAGGTAGAGGGGACACGCGACCTAAAGTTCTTTGCAACCTAACGAGGTAGAGGGGACACGCGACCTAAAGGTACGCGACCTAAGAAAGCACGCGGCCTATCGGCAACAAGGATCGAGCGACCTAACGGCAACATGGGTCGAGCGACCTAACTTTGCCGCGACCTATAAATATCACGACCTAAGGCCACAACGACCTAAGAAATAAAGGGGAGCGACCCAAAAGAGGAAGGGTTTAACGACCTAAGCAGTGAAGAGGCCAAGCGACCTAGCGTGGTCAACGACCTAAAAGGGTTCGCGTCCTAAGAAAGTGCGCGACCTAAAGCACACGCGACTTACGACCTAAGGAAAGCAGGCGACCTAACTCCACACACAAGGCCTAACGACCTAAGAGTTAAACGACCTACGACCTACGCCACCAACTCACGAGCGACCTAAGTACTAGGTCGTGAACGACCTAACTCCGAACACACGAAAAGTGGTCAGAACGATCTAGGAGCTATCTCGTACGCGACCTACGACCTAAGACCCACACGACCTAACTCCGAACGACCTAAAAATGGCCAGAACGACCTAAATGCAGAAATTTCGCCAAAACGCCAAAAATCGGAGTTTTTCGCCAATCCAATCCAAACCAAAAGCAAATATTCATGCTAAAGTGATAGGGAATCATTCCCAACAACCCAAGATAGTTATAGACAAGAATGTGAGTTAAAAATCTCACCTTTGCACCAAATATCAATGAAAATGAAGTTTTAAGCAAGCAAGAATCAATCCTTCTTCTATCTAAGCACAAGAAGCTTGAATCCAATGTCTTCTTCTTGAATTTGGAGTAGAAAGATGGATTGCAATTGAATTTGAGTTTTGGAATTTTAATTTCCCATTCCCTCCACCATTAATGCCAAAGCTTGATTAGTTAGGAAATTTATGAAGAGTGAGGAGAAGAGGGTTGGAACTTGGGCTTAATAGGCTAAACCAACCCAAAGTCCAAAGCGGGAAAAGTTAGTGAAATTTCACAAACTCCAAACCTATCGATGTTTATACTTAAAAAGTTGTAAACGACATTTCGAACTCAATGGAAGTGGTCTCGATTCCTAATTTGACCGTTTGCAAAAAGTAGCTTTTAGGACCAAAATCCGATTAACGAGTTAATATTTAAATAAAATATTTAAATACAAACTCGATAAATATGCGGGTTGTTACAGTATTCTAGGGGATTGGCATCTTTGGTTTACTCCGGGTCAGTGAGTTTCTACTCGGGTTGGCAGCTCGATTTTAGGGATCGCTGAGATTGGATCGGCATTTGAGTGGGTCGGCACTGGAGTGGATTGGAATTTGAGTGGGTCCGCATTGGAGTGGATCGACATTAGATCGGGTCGACTATGTTGAAATTAGCATTGGGTCGGTCGATTGGTTTTGGGATCGGTAAATATGGGGTCGTATGTTATACAGGATCGACTGCTTCAGGTCATTGAGCTTTCAACTTCGGGTCGGCATAGTACAAATTTGGGATCGGTGTTTGAAGGCAAGGGGTTGTTGCAATGTTACGTCGAGTCTTAGTGCAAGTTACTTCGGGTCCTACATATGTTGGCTTCGAGTCACTCCCGAGGCAACATTGGGTCGGCATGCTCGGAGCCTGGGGTCGTTCATAATGATGAAGTTGGGTTGGGCTATGGTCTTGATGGGCCTATGATACATAGGAAGCCCAGTAACTCGGGTTTTGCCTACAAATACAACATGTGGGGCTTTAGAAAAGGGGATTCATTATGTTTTCCTCCTTCTTCCCCATTAAGGCTACTCTAACATTATTACTTTGAAAATTCTGGATTGTAACTATAATTGACTCTTATATCAATAGAAAGGAAATTTCTAGAGTGATCCTCGGCCGAAGTTAGCCGAATCACTATAATATTGTGTTATTATTGCTTTTTTTTTAATTTTTACCGCTCTTCACATTCATACTCTCTATATACATTCTATCTATGATCTATGACTGTGATTTGGTGCTTTCATCTGGATTTGGGTGTTAATAACCAATTTTGGCGCTAACAGTCTTCCATTTACAAAAGTGGACAAATATTTCGTCTTTGGCCTTTAAGAAATATACCCAGATCTTATGCGAGAAATGATCCACAAATAAGACGAAGTAATTGGCTCCACCTAAAGATGCAACTGAGATGGGTCCTCATACATAAGAACGAGCAAACTCTAAAAACTTTGTAGCTTTAGGTCTCCTAACATCAAATGTGATATGCTTCTTCTTCCTAAAAGAAAATCTTCACAAGAGCCAGGCTTCGACAGACAAACACCATCAATCAACTCATGCTTCTTTAATACTTCAAGACTCTCCTAAATCAACATTGACCTAAACGAAGGTACCGTAACTGAGTAGAATCTGGAACAGTAAAATTAGTATAAACGACCGACTCTCCTAAGACTGTTTCTTCATAACGCACATAGATATCATCAACTGGCACCATTTTCATCACTACCAAGGAGCCCTTCGCCACTCTTAATTTCTCTCCATCTTTTATTATCCTCATACTAAGTCTACTCAAAGCTTCAACTAACAAGCGATATCGGGATATGTCTAATATTCATGATAGTCCTAGTAACACCATCATGCATTCCTGTGCAGTTAAAGCGCTCGACAGATTAAAAGCGGTGGAGGTGCAAAAAGTCATAGCGGAGATACAGCGAGGATATAGCGGGATATAGCGGATAGCTCTAAAATAGATATAAAACTCGTACTTAATGTTTTTACAAATATATAAATGGTAATTAAATGAAAAATTATCATTCAATTGAATTATAGTTAATACATAAATGATTTTAAACAAAAAGCAAGTGCGAATATACTTTAAATAAACGTAAAACTGTTATATAATATAATTGAATTTAGTAGAATATTAGAGTATTTTCATTTCTGAAAATATATTAAAAATTAAATCAAATAAATTAGTTTCATAATTTTTATAATGTATAAATGCAATTTTTTAATTCATTTTATTAAAGAAGATATAGCGGAAATAGCAAAATATAGCGGGAATAACGGGATATAGCGGAAATAGATGGGATTAAAGCGGAAATGCTATATTTTGGGGATATATGGAAAAATCGTAGCGGTAGAAATCCGCTATGAGATATTGCGGGGTTATAGCGGGGTAATGACGGGGCATTAACTACACATATGCATTGTAAACCTCACACTTCCAACGCTCACAACATGACAAGACGTGCCATTTTCCATATAAACTGCTCTACCATCAATCTTCTTGTAACTAAAAAACAGCTCATATCTGGAGTCATATGACAAGAGGCTATGGAATCAATCACCCAACTTGTATTAGCTAAAGGTGAAATACTTGCTAAAAATAATGATGTATCACTATCGCTTCTATCTACATTCGATCAAACTGTTGTCAAAACTGAAACTTTCTTCTTCTTCTCTTTCTTCTTTCTAAGAACTAGTCAATCCCGTGTGAAATGCCTCTTCTTCTTACAATAATAGCAAACACCACTTCTAGGACTCATGAAGTAGAGCCTAAGCATATCTTTTCTACCTCCAAGGTACTAATGGTTCTTATCTATTCTTTAAATGAATCAAGTTGTGGTTGAAGAACACCATCATTAGTCTTTAACTTCCATGTTCCAAAATATCCTTTTCTAGAAAATTCGGCGATGCTGTAATTTTCCATATCAAAATTAGAAGGATTTGCCATTGATAACTAATCTAGAACAAGACAGCTAGCACCGATATCAATCCGTTGAATAAAATTTTAATTAATTTGCAGTAATGCCAAATCTCTGTGAAATATTTAGGCTTTTGCATATAAGCAACCAAAAGAATCTAGTTTGTCGATTAATTATCAACCGCCAATTCACTGAACAATAACTACAAAATAAAGAATATAGATGAATATAACATAGAAATTTAACGTGGTTCGGCTAGATTATCTACGTCTATGGATCTCACTACTACTGCTTATTTTACTGAAGAAAGATAATACAAAGAGAGAGATTATAATATTATAAGTAGCAAAGTGGAGAGACTAATTTATAATTACAAATTGCATCTATTTATCGAAAGATGTTTTTTGCACTCAAAACCCTTAATTTGATTTGGCGACAGAAATTAGGGTTTACTAAAGAAGAGAATAATGATGGATGCTCACACACACACACACTATGAAGATGAATGCCTTCGTTTAAATAGCATTCAGAATGAAGGAATTACTTAGAGATTAAGTAAATTAATTGCTCAATTGTCTTGAAACCTTTTCTAGTATACATGATTTGATTTCTATCAAAATGGATAATTATCATTTTGGTTTTCATAATTTTGTTGCTTGAATCAATCTCCATCAACAATATTTTCTTTCTTCATATGACAAATCCATTGACTAATTAATTGATTAACTAATTAATTAGTTTTTTTCACAAAAGGAATCGGACATAACGTTCCTTTTTTTCACATATAATTTAATTGATTGATAAGATTAATTAGTTAAATTCTTTTCTTCTTTGGCAAATATTTGAATCATCCAAATTCAACAGTTGTGCGGACTGGAAAATGGTAGGTTGAAATCATGGGCCATATTTTAGGAATTCGGTGTAATATATGTAAATAAGTTGCTTATTTTGTAAATATTAGTATGCTTTTACTATAAAAGCAATTTGAATCTTGTTAAAAAAGAGAGAAATATTAAATGTTTTGAATTTTTGATTTGTAAGGCATGTGGGCGTTATTTATTCGTGTTTCGGCATATCGGTCGGTATTTCAAAATTTGTTGTCTGAAAAATCAATGATGTTTCACTCAAGATAGATGTTCTATACTCACGGTAGGTACTTCTCAAAATACATACCCGCTCAATTCTTTTATGTTCATTTCCACCTTCCACATGTGTTCAATTGAATCTCAACCAACCACATATGATTTAATTTCTGAATGGATCTCACAATACTAAAAGTAGCAAATAAAAAAATTGACGGCTAAGATGAATAAGAGAGAGAGAGAAAAAAAGAAAAAAAGAAATTGAATTAGTAAAACCAATTGGCACCCCTTGTTTCTAACAGTATTAAAATTATTTCTGGACTAGTCTCTTCTTATTCGCATGACTTAAAATATAAGATCAATCAAGTTTAATCACTTCTTAATCTTCCTGGCGAACGAGTCACCTAAAACCCAAGTATGATATATCAGCGTGTCCACTCAATCAATACACGGACATTTACTCTGCAAATAGAACTTGAATTTTTTTTTTTTTATATCAATGAGGCTATTTGCAAAGTTATCAAACGTTCACATTGGCTGATCTTATCCAAACAACACACATCGAATGTATATATACCATGGAAAAATTAATAATAATCATTATAATACACAGCTAAACGGTCTCAATCCATCAATGTTGTGCCCACGTCAACTACATCAGCTCCACTCGCCACAAACGCACCTACACAACATCAAAATGAACAGTATAAATGACAACACACACACAAGCAAATAACCACAAAGATGACCCAAAAGAAAAGGAAGACCAAAACTAACATTGAACCAAAATACAACATGCCCATCTTCATATTTATCATTTCAAACCAAAATTACAAACTTTACTGAACACAACCTACAAATTCAATTCAAGCAACAATATCAAACACAGACACAAAATGCAAACACCAAATTACATATGCAAATCAAACAGATGATGATCATGATAACGCAGACCAATTCATTCTAGTGATCAGTCTTATCAGCCACTTTATCCTCCTTGTGATACCCAGGAATTTTGTCCATGATCTTCCCCAAAAGACCCTTCTTCTCCCCTCCTTCAACCTCTTCGGTTGAAGTAGAAACGGGAACAGGTGTAGGCGCAGGAGCAGCCTCCTTCTTAGGCCCATGTCCAGGAAGTTTGTCCTTGATTTTATCAAGAAACCCCTTCTTTTCTTCCTCCTTCACAGGCTCCGCCTTCACATCCTCCTCCATTTTCTCTATCACCACATTCGTGTTGTCTGGTTCTACCAGACTGGCTGGAGCTACAGGTGCTGCTGCTACAGGCGTCGGTGTAGGGGCAGTGTCGTCCTTTTTGTCTCCTCCAAACTTCTCCTTGATCTTCTCCTTCAACTTCTTCTTCTTCTTAATTTCCCCATCCGGACCCACTTCTTCCTCGTCGCTTGACTGAACATATTTAGTTTAGTCACTATATGAAATAATCGCACCTTTTCGTTACATGATACACATAAATATATATACTTACAGAGCTAGAACTTGAGCTATCAGATCGATGAAGTTTGCTAGCAAGACTCCCCTTCTTTTCTTCCTCTTTCTTCTCCACAGGAGCTTCCTCAACCTTCAGATTTTCAACTCCAGTAACCAAACCTTCCTCTTCGTTTTTAACTTCGTCCTTTTTGCCGAAACCGAATAAACCACGGTCGCTCACTTCAACGTTGCTGTTCTCTTCTGCCATTTTAAAGCTTTTAGCTTTTTTTTTCTTTTTGTTTATGTTTACTGCGAAATTATGAGTAATCAGCTGATATGAATGATACTAGTGCTTAGCTGTATTTATACACTCGTTCTGGGTCCCAGCGAAAGACACGTTAGCATATGTGGTGGGTCCCGGAACTTAGACCCGTTACCGACGTTGCCAAGGAATTCGAAAGGCGACAAAGTGGTACACACGCTATGGTCGACAGTGAGAGGGTGTAAATTTGGGTGCCGACATGGTGTGTATGGTAATAGCATGGTTATTTAGAGAATATGATGATTTGGGTGGTAAAATAATTTGAATTATTAAAGAGAAAGTGACGATGCTGTGCCAGTTCATGTACTGACTAATGGGGTCGGGACACGTGGATGAGAGTGATGGGAAGGTGGTGCTCGTGGGACCCAGGTCATGTCAGAAATCGAGTGGTCGGTGCGGAAACATGGTCCATGTCTGTACGTTTCTATGTAACGTTTTTCGAAGTTAAATAGTCGGTTTTTTATGCTATTATTAAGGTTGCTTTGATCAGAAATTATTCGTTAATTGGAGTTTACAATTTGTAACACTTTTATTGTATTAACAAATAACGAACACTGTTCTTTTCGCCATTTTTATTCAAAATAAGGATGTTTTGGTAAAGCTGCAAATAAGAGGTCTTCTTTGCCCCTTACTGATTCACTGTTGTAGAAAGAAAAAGAAGCCTAAATTAATTTTGAATCTTTAGAAAATCACCTGGAAACTTTGTGAAAGAAACCTGTGCTTTTCTTTGCTGTTTTGAACTTCCTTACTTCAGATGCCAGGGTGGTCTTTTCACTGTTGCTTCTTCAACAAATCTTCATAAAGAGCATCTTTAACAATATCGATCGATCAATAGGAGTGAACGTTTGGCTTGGTTTGATTTATTCAATAATGAAAGTTGTTAAACCGAACTAAAATCAATAAAAAGAAAACAAAAAAACCAACCAAATAAAGTTTGATTAGTTCTGTTAGTTACCCGATTTAATTGAACTAAAGATGTTTCACTTTATGTTAGAACATTCGTTGTAATTTAAAATAAAATTTAAATATACGATCAAAGTATTATTATTATCATTCTTATGTTTTTTAAAAGTAATTTTGACACGTATATGATAAATAAAATTTATTTGGATGACTAAATCAATCTAAAAAAATTTATTATAACATCAATTTTTGACAATACAATAAAAGTTTGGTTGATTTGGTTACATCGATGATCAATTTTTTTTTAATGGATCAATTATTAACCAATCTAGTTTTAAAAACAAACCAAACCGATCAAAATGAAATGGTTTGGTTCGTGTATTTGGTTTAACCAAATAATGTCATCATTGTTGTTTCATGTCGGAATTCAGTGAATCTTTTTCCAGTTCATGGATAAATTGTTTTACTTTGTGTGTACCAAATTTCAGACCTAGGGATTGTTTTTTTGGGTTGTGCATTTTTTATGTTCTGCCTCGTTTTCCAATCCGTTTTCCGATTTCTGCATCTTGTTTTTGTGATATTTCTAAACTATTTTGACGGCCATGAAGCCTATCAATAGGCGAGCTAGAATTTTGGTGAATTTGTGGTTCAAAATAAATCGATTTTGAGATGTTTCGAATGTCGGTTTTGGTGTTTTTTTCGATGATTTTCTTTGATTTCGAGCACGGGTTTTTCTATATAATTTTGATTTTTAAAATAAATTGGCTTTTGAAATACTTATCATATAATATTTATAAATTATTTTCAAGCTATAAAAACTATATATTCTCTGTAATAAGGGAATTTCAAATATTGTTTTCCAAAAACGGTTTCGAAAATTGTTTTAAAAACCTGTTTTCTCAAACAAATTATTTTCTATATAAAATGCACGTATTTGTACTATTCGAGCGTTTGAGAAGTAGAATTAAACGGTTTAATAAACGCATGTGTCAAAAATATAGATATATCGTGTGGTCCCATTACCACTTATGATGTATCATTTTGTATTGTATTAGAGATGTATCGGTGTATATGTATATATATATATATATATATATATATATATATATATATATATGTCTGTTTGTTGTTCTGTGATGTGTTGTACATTTCTTTATTGTATTTTATTCTGATAGATCCGTTAGTCACTGTATTTTTGTATTAAACATTTATTTAATATGTCGATCCACTTGAAAAAGAAAAAAATTAGAGCAATAAATCGATGTATTTAATAGATGTTTAAGACAAAGCTATAGATGGTCGCTCATAACCAGCCTTATTCTTCACATCAACAATGAGTATTACTAAATAATATTGTCTGCTAATGCGCTAAGTCGCAGACACTCGGCTATTGTTTCTATGATGTTAGCCGAGTGGGATGTTTTAGAGGCTCTATCTCTTTGTGATATTCGTGATCATGCTCCACCTTCTGACTCTCCTATCTTATTATTCAGTTTGGAAGCTCGGCCCAGCTTATTGGATCGTATTGCCGATACTCGGCGACAAGATCCAGATCTTGTGCATCTTATTTAGATACGTAAGTCTGAATTCCATGACGAGAAGTTGAGGGATTTCAGCATTGATACTCATGGTTGTCTTTGCAAGAAGAACCGATTGGTTGGGCCTTGTGATTTTGAGCTTAGGCCTATAAAAACTATATATTCTCTATAATATGGGAATTTCAAAGATTGTTTTTCAAAAACGATTTCGAAAATTGTTTTAAAAGCTTGTTTTCTCAAACAAATTATTTTCTATATAAAATACACGTTTTTGCACTATTCGAGCGTATGAGAAGGAGAATTAAACGGTTTCGTAAACACACGCGTCCATACCACCTGTTTTACTAAACTGTTTAATTCTCCTTCTCATACGCTCGAACAACGTGTATTTTATATAGAAAATAATTTGTTTGAGTAAATATGCTTTTAAAACAATTTTCGAAATCGTTTTTCAAAAAGAATATTTGAAATTCCCTTATTATAGAGAATATATAGTTTTTATAGCTTGAAAATAACTTATAAATATACCAAGTTGTGGGGCTCCATCCCGATACCCAAATTAACAAAGAGTATTACTGGGTAATACTGTCCGCTAATGCGGAGAATAATGCTGGTTAGGAGCGACAATCTATAGATCCGTTGGTATCTGTAGTTTTGTATTAAGTATTTATTGAATATGTCGATCCACTTGAGAACGAATTTTTTTTTAAATAAACTGGCTTTTGAAATAATTATTATATAATATTTCTAAATTATTTTTAAGCTATAAAAGCTATATATTGTCTATAATAAGAGAATTTCAAAGATTGTTTTCCAAAAACGATTTGAAAATTGTTTTAAAAGCTTGTTTTCTCAAACAAATTATTTCCTATATAAAATACATGTTTTTGCACCATTCGAGCATATGAGAAGGAGAATTAAATGGTTTAGTAAACGCACATGTCAAAAACGATCTTTGAAAATTGTTTTAAAAGCTTGTTTTCTCAAACAAATTATTTTCTATATAAAATACACGTTTTTGCACTATTCGAGCATATATGAAGGAGAATTAAACGATTTAGTAAACGCACGTGTCAAAAACGATCTTTGAAAATTGTTTTAAAAGCTTATTTTCTCAAACAAATTATTTTCTATATAAATACACGTTTTTGTACTATTCGAGCGTATGAGAAGGAGAATTAAACGGTTTAGTAAACGCATGTGTCCCGTACCACGTGTTTACTAAATAATTTTGACATAATTTTTAAAATAAATTAGCTTTTGAAATAATTTATAAATATTATATGAATAAGAAGATATAGTCATACAAAGTAGCAACCCAAAACTGTTTTTACTGTAAATTCAAAACAACACAAAATTCATTTACAGTAAAAACAGTTTTGGGTTGTTTCTTTGTTTGACCGTATCTTCTTATTCCTATGTCGAAATTTATCAATTCTTCTTTTATTTGAAAGTTAAAATTTTCTACTATGTGCATACTAATTTTTGGGTTCCTATCTGAGAGTTTTTGACACATTCTCGAGTATTTTCAGTACTGGACACGTGCATTTGCTAAACCGTTTAATTCTCCTTCTCACACGCTCGAATAGTGCAAAAACGTGTATTTTATATAGAAAATAATTTTTTTGAGAAAACAAATTTTTAAAACAATTTTTGAAATTCCCTTATTATAGAGAATATATAGTTTTTATAGCTTGAAAATAATTTATAATATTATATAATAATTTTTTCAAAAAAAAATCATTTTCAAAATCATTTCAAAATCATTTAGAAAAACCAGTGCTCGAAATCAAAAGAAAATTATTCCCCTCTTAAAACCTAGGCAGAATTCAATGAGGTTTGAGTCCATATCATGTCGGAATTCAGTGAATCCTTTTCCATTCCATAGATAAATTGTTCTACTTTGTGTGTATCAAATTTCAGACTATTCCGAGGTCATTAAGCCATTCGAATTATGTCTGAAGGTTGAATTCGAGAGGGTCGGGTATTGTTTTTTGGGCATGTGCATTTTTGTGTTCTGCCGTGTTTTCTAACCCGTTTTCCAATTTTCGCATCTTGTTTTTGTGATATTTCTGAATTGTTTTGAAGGTTATGAAGCATATCAATAGGCAAGCCAGAATTTTGGTGAATTTGTGGTTTAAAATGAATCGATTTTGAGATGCTTTCGAATGTCGGTTTTGGTGTTGCCATGTTGAAACTCCATACCTTTACCATTTGTTGTCGGAACTCAGTGAATCTTTTTTCAGTTCATAGATAAATTGTTCTACTTTGCGTGTATCAAATTCCATACCATTCCGAGATCATTAAGGCATTCGAATTATGTCTGAAAGTTGAACCCGGAGAAAATTTCAGATCTGAGTATTGTTTTTGGCCTGTGCATTTTTGTGTTCTGCCCTGTTTTCTAATCTGTTTTCCGACTTCTGAGTCTTTTTTTTGTGATATTTCTAAACTGTTTTGAAGGCCATGAAGCCTATCAATAGGCAAGCTAGAATTTTAGTGAATTTGCGATTTAAAGTAAATCGATTTTGAGATGTTTACGAATGTCGATTTTGATATTTTTCGATGATTTCTCTTTGATTTCGAGCATGAGTTTTTCTAAATAATTTTAAAATGATTTTTAAAATAAACCGACTTTTTAAATAATTATTATATAATATTTATAAATTATTTTCAAGCTATAAAAACTATATATTCTTTATAATAAGTGAATTTTAAAGATTGTTTTTCAAAAACGATTTCGAAAACGGTTTAGCAAGCTAAAGTGTTTGATTCTCCTTTTCATACGCTCGAATAGTGCAAAAACGTGTATTTTATATAAAAAATGATTTCAAAAATTGTTTTAAAAACTTGTTTTTTTAAACAAATTATTTTCTACATAAAATACACGTTTTTGCACTATTCGAGCGTAGGAGAATTAAAATATAGTCTGTACGATGCATTTGCGTGTGTAAGAACATTTACTGTATAAGTTGTGACCAATGAAGATGCATCTACCTGCGCTTCTTTGCAATTCTAAACTTATGATATCCATACAATAAGTAAATCTCATGAGATATTTTGGGATTAGATATTTTTGCTTAATAATACATTTAATTTCAATATACGTGATCAAGTTGATTAATCTAAATGAGAACAACCCCACCTCATGTGCGACAACTTTTCTTTATAGATAAATTGGCAGGTATGTATGATTTAGGTGAAACAACATCATGTTGCAAAGCGACCAATCTATTCTATGTGCTAAATTGGCCATCAAACAGCAACATTTGAATAATTTCATGTGCACATGTGTACCAGTTGAACAGATGACAATTACCTCAACGTTTCATTGAACAAACACTCCTTTGCCCCTTTGTGCTTTATCCGCATGTAACCTTTGGCTGTATATAGTTTGTTTGCAAGAAACTTTATTATCGGCTCCAATTTCATGTACGTTACAAGCGCAACTTCTACAACAAGAATTCTGGATTGAAAATTCGAGTTCTCCTGGAGATAAGTTTAGACTGAAAATCCAACTAAATTTTCAGCTTGTAATTCAAAAAATTATATTGGTATTGAACGCTCATTTATTAAGCGTTCAGTCCTAAACGCTTATTTAATCGACGGTAGAGCATATAATATCAATATCTAATGGCTGTTTGCTTTACGAATATAATTTAAAACTGAACGTTGAAACTCCAACTATAAATATTCAAAACTGAACCTGTTGAAGATGCTCGAAATATAAACCAATTTTTTATTTATTATTAATTTAACATGTTTTTTGTCGGATTTTATATTTACTTTAAAACCAAATTAATTGACTAATCTAATTAACCCGACATGAGTGTCAAATTTATATAAAAGTACATAATTGTCAATATATGTATTTTGTTTAACGATAAATGGGTTAAGGGAGCTCAGCCCTTCTATTAAATCAAAAAATTATACTGTGTACAAAAGGCCCAAATTAGACATGGGAATGAATAAAATAACAAAAAAAAAAAAAAAAAAAAAAAAACAACAAAAAGCTCGTGTAGCAACAATTTCATCTTCTCTCGTTCCTTGCCTGATGTCATATAAAATTTTCATGTGAATTTTGTGATAAAGCCCTGAAGAAGATTTTCTGCTGGTACCGATGGTTCTCTCGTTTCTCTCTGCGCCCATATCATACCCACAAATCTCTTAAGCATTTTCAATAATCGTTTCGTTCTTGGAGTCTTCCATCTTGTAGCTTTAATATATTGAACCACTCCTGTTTGCTATTAGTTGATGGCCAATGATAATTACCATTCGCAGGTATCCTGGACCAGATGTAATAAGCATATCCACACTTAAAAAGAAGAAGATGTGTATTCGTTTCAGTTTTATCACTACATACAACACAAGTGTCATTGATGCATCTGCTAGTAAGTTTGATTTTGGTTTGTAGTGCATTTGTCATAACTTTCCATAGAAGGAGATTCTCCTTTGCTGGACTTCCCATTGGCCAAATGCGAGCTGCCCAATGGAAAGTTTGTGTATCATTGTTGTGCATGAAAGCATTATAGATAAGTGAAAAGGTGTGCTGTTTGAGCTTGTTAGTCCGTAGAACTGGTAGATCAGATGTAGGCAAAGTGTTTGTTGAAATGGTATCAAAAACTTGTCTCGCATAAAAAGAGCTATTGTATGGCACGATTACTAAGTTGTTGATGACAGAGTCCTTTGTTAGAGTAGTCAGAGGGATTCTAGTTTCCTGTTTGAGGTTAAAGCCAATCAAGTTATCTAGAATTAAGCCTGGCTTTGCCCAACGGGAGGTCCAGAATGGTAAACGAGGGATTTTTTGTATGCTGCCTTGGGTAAATGGCAAAAATGTAGCTCTGAGTTCGAGTATATTCCTCCAACTCTAGTCGGCCTTTGAAGGAATTGCCGTAATCCAGAAATCTTTCTTCTTGATTGTGTTGTGCTTGACCCACTATGCCCAAAGATTATCATCATTAGATAGTAGTTTATTAAAACAAGTTGATATTGCTGCTTTGTTGCTTCGGCTTTAGGTTTGTTCTGCCCAGCCCACCTGTTTTCTTTGTGAATTGTGCTCTGTGGAATGCAATAGGAATCATATTTTTGGAGAAATGATCACCGTACCAAAGAAATCTATTTTGTGCCCTATAAATCATAGATATGAGTTTTGTAGGTTGACTATAGTGTCTATTAGAATAGGATGTCATCGCAACTGATGGATCGGATCAGTCTAAGTGGATGAAATGTGTAAATTAAAAAAAAAAACCTATTAGAATTATAGTGCTCTTGTGAAGTCTAATACGTTGTATTAAATCCAATCTAGTTAATTTAAATAAAATCCAATTTTATTTAATTTTCTGATTTATTTAATTAATGAATTTAATTAATTAATTATTATATAGTTTATGATATACCATAATATACTCATTTGTGTACATGGTGCATGTGCAACATATATCAAAGTGTTCGTAGTTAATGTCTAATTATACAGATGTTGGAATTTGCATCTACAATGTATACATTCGTTATTTATATATATGCATTAATTGTCTCAAAATATTGGTTAATATTTATATAAAATGTTTATATACATACATATATATGTGTGCGCGTGCGCGGTTTACAAATATCAAAAATTATTTACATTAAATAAAAATAAAATATCTAAGATTAATTTTGACCGAGTCAGTGAGAAATTAAATTCAAATTTAAAATTTAAAATTTAAAATACATGACAAGCACTTAGTAAATTTCCAAAATTCAAAATAAGATCTTAATAAATATTATTTAAAATATTATAATACTTATTTTCAACCAATATTTTCTTTTAGTTAAATGTATACATGTGTGCAAATAAATTAGAGAGTGTGTGTGTATGTATGTATGTATATTCTATTTTTTTTAATTATACATGTAAAACCATATAATTAATAATACTTTCGGTCGATAAATAATTTTTTCAAAGGAATATATAAACTTTTAAATAAACAATATACATATATGTATTACTGTTATTATATATATAATGTTGTTTTAAAATAATTAAAATACATAAACATACAATAAAATAGATTTAGCCTAGTAATTTTTTCGTTAAAAGTAATTAAAATTTATTTATTATATATATGTAAATTTTTAACCATCTACTAATGGAATTTAGATTTTAAAATTGTTAGTAATTATTTAAAACATTAAATTACACACACACACACATATAAACATTTAATAAATAAACAAGCACAAATACACATGTGTGTTAGTCCTTGAGGTGCTGGTTTTGATGACAATAACCTTAGAATACAGTTATAAAATATAAATACTAACATTATAGTTTAGAAATATATGTATATGCAGGATTTAACCATGCAGGTACCAAGAATGAAGACTGTACAGTACAGAGATTCAAGATATCAAGATTGAAGACTCATGATTATCAAGAATATCAAGATTATCAAAGTTCAAAATTTCAAGAATAAATAATTTAATTAGAAATTTTGTTAAAACTCCTAGAAACGCACTGGCATCTTAAAATCCAATTTATTCGTGGCACCTATGAAAAATCTAGTGGAACATTGTTTTGTATCCACTAACTTTTATTCAAAATGTCTTTACAAAATTATATATTGTTTTCAAAATGATTTCAAAACCTTCCTTTTAAAAGAATCAAAAACATCTACCCTGGTTTTAAATATTTTTAGCCTCAAAATAATCTTTATGTTCAAAATCAAATTATCCTTAGTTTAAAACTATCTTTTAATAATAATATATTTAACTTAGATTTGAATATAAAATTATAGTAAAATTTTATATATACCAAAATATTTTCTCTATAATTATTTATGTATTTTAACTATATTTAAATATATTTATAAAAGTTTAAAATAGTTTTAATATAAGATAAAAGTTATTTTCAAAGAAAAACAAACCACCAAAATTTCCTTTGGGATGTTGACATACTCAAGATACCCATGTCGACATAGTGGCAGTTGATTTCAAAAATTTGAATTTCAAAAGAAGTGTCTATTCTTCACATCCCTTCACCAATGGACATGGCTGTTGTTCTTCTATAAATAGGGGCTGTTTTCAATGAATTTCTAATCATATTTTTCTGGTTTTCACTCCTCTTCTTCTTCCACATTTCTTTATACATATTCTTACCAGTACTCTGCCGAAATCAACATTGAACCTAACTAGATCATTTCTAGTTTGATTTTCTATCACTATCTCAACAAGATCTCAATGCTATTCAGAGTTATAGACTACTTTGTAATCAATTTAGAGAGAAAAGGTGTGGTTGTAGCCTTGAAAATCAATCAAGCAAGAAAATGTGTGATTGTGGCCTTGTAAGTCAATCAAGTTAGAAAAGGTGCAATTGTAGCCTAGGAAATCAACTGGGTGAACTTTTTTCCCATGAAATCAAGTATCTCTACGCAAAGGATTGTGAATCTGGAGGGTGTACCTCGTAGCCTTGAAATCAAGGGTGTAATTGTACAATTGCTTTTGAAAGGAAATCCGTACTTGTGTTCGGGAATGGATGTAGGATAACTCCGAACCAGTATAAAATCCGGTGTGTTCTTTTCTTTACTGCTTTTACTTTATTTACGCATCTGTGTTTGATTCTATGATCATATCTATGTCATGTATTGCATACATTTGTGTTCAAATTAACAAAAACTCAAAAAGATTTAATAATTCCCTAAAACACTATTCACCCCCCATCTAGTGTTTATCCTAGCCTTAAGATCCGTAATCCGCATTTCTCACATTTGGTATCAGAGCAAGATTTTCAAAGTTTTCATAATCTGATTTTTGACATTTTTTAAAATGGCATTTTTTTATAAAATTATTAACACTATTTTCATATGAATATGTCACATAATCATCATGATATTGTTGTTTAAAATTATATTTAGTTATTTTGAAAAGTCACTTGATTCTTTAAAAGGTTATGTTGTTTTGCAGGAGAAGAATTATGTCTAATGACCATTGGTTAAAAGATACCAGATAACCATTCACAATCAAGAAGAATAAATGGATATATAATGGCAATCGACAATGAAATGGATTTATTCTCATCTACAACTTGATATGATATTGTACTTCTCTCCATCTACTTCGCAATGTCACTGGTTTCATACGAATCTGTCAAGAAATGACCAAGTTATGGTCAAATGAAGTTTTGGTGAACAAAGAGAGAAAGAAAGCAAAACTGTCAATGGTGTTCTTCATATTGCATCCAAAAATTTGAGTATTTTGTTTCCACTCTTTTTCCAGATTGTAGTTCTTGTTCTCATGGTCGTTTTGATGGGTGGATCATCAAATTCCGATTAAAATTGAGTGAGATATGACAGTTTGAAGTTAGCTATCCAAAACTGAAAAACTGTGTACGAGATTTTCTACATTTCTCTTATTGATTCGCCCCGTTGCACCACAATACTGTCCAAATTCATCACCAAACTATTACTAGATCGTAGTCCTTGCCTTCTTCTTCGACTTGCCGCTGGTTTCATCCAATTCCGTTAAAAACGAAGGAGATGTGCCTTCTAAAAGTTTGATGGTAAATAGAAAAATGGGAAGAAGAAGAAGAGAAACTTTTATGAAAAGTGGTGACTGTTGGGCCTATTTATAGTGGTTGAAGTGTCTATTCATTCAAAATTCAAATTCAAAGTTTTGGCGCCAAGTTGGTCAATCTACTAAATCATCTGTATCTGTCTCATATGGTCTTCAAATTCAGCAAATAAACATACTACGTTGATCAGAAAAACGAGCATAGCGCAATAGAACAGATCTTGTCATTAAATTATGAAAGATATATATGTGTGGTTGACGACAATGGAAGAAAAACAAAGTGAGAAAGACGGAGTGCAAAAATTTGTACGCTTTACTATTATTTCATCTTTATTGTTGCATTTAGGAATATATATTTATGCATTTAGTTAGGTATAGGAATTTATCTCTTTTATAAGTTTTGATGTTTAGGTCCATATATCGACACATTATAGTATAAATTTCGATATACCAGTCTAATTTTTTTAAAAAGTTCTTTAAAATGTGTTTTCTTTCAAATAAAATCTTACTACTAATTTATTACAACTATACTAAGTAGAAAAGCATTTTTACATGCATAATGCCAAGTGTCTTTACACATGTTTTCACATTATTTTTTTACTATAAAAAATTGAGTAAAAAATCAATTATTTACATTTCAATATCTAATCGTAAAATTAGTACAAAATCATGTTAAAATCAGGCCCAGAACAATAGATAGTATATCTGAAATGCTGTCTTTTCTTCTAGAACGTTTCTTAAGTGTTGCAAAATCGTTTTTATAGCATCTCTGTTCTTTGAAACACTGTAGTATTTTAGAAACTTTTCGCAACATTTGGTAAATACTGCAGATTCTGTTTTATAATGTTTTGAATATTTTTTATTGCAAAAACTTCTTACAGCATTCTGTAAATGCTGTGTTTTCTACTTGAAACTTTAAGCTATTTAAAAATAATATTTAAATTAAGAATATTTCTCTATTCTTTTTAAAAGTTATTTTCTAACTTATATCAGAATATTTTAAAATTAATGTTTAGATATTTTTTAGTAATTAATTAAAATTTTAAATGAAAGAGGCCTTAACATAACACATGTTTATTTTAGTTTTTCAAATTTTGTAATTTTTAATATTTCATTATGATTTTTTTAAAAGATGTTTAAACATGTTTCTAAATATTTTAATCAATAATATATAATTTTTAACTAGTAAGTTAAGTATTTTATAAACATGGAAGTTTGGATTCTTAAAAAAATTAATTAAATTTTTTTATAAAACACGGAGGGTATTAAAAATTTTAAATCCATATTTCATAGCAATTTGATTTTGATATTGAGTTTGATTACTACCTCTCATGAATATGTTATAGTTTTAATATTATTTATTACCTTTAAACTCTTGTCTTTTCTTGTGACGCCCCACCTCTATACTCACGCTAGCCAAGAACATTATGGAGTAATGCCGTCAACTAAAGCGAAAAATAAGGCTGTTGAGGAGCGACCATCCGTGTAATTGCTTTGTGCGAGCATCGATATGTCAGATGGAATAACATGCATTTCATTTCAAGAGGAAATCCGACATACCGATGCAAACTTAAAGCTACTACACAGTGGCTATACGATCTTCAGAAACAAATGTAGAAATAAGCATAACATAAATCAGTCACAGATATCCATATCACAAAGGCGGAAACAGATATGAATATAACACATGTAAGTGTACATCAGAGTAGTGGTCATACAAGATCCACAACATCAAAAAAGAATAGATACAAGTGCTAGACAAAGAAAAGGTATACATCAAGGAGTCTCTATCTCGAATGTATAACTACAAAAACCACCAATCTAATATAGTTAGCCAAAAGTCAGACGACAGTCCCTGATGAGTAGTCAAGAGGAAGCACCTGTAACATCTCGGTCTGACCCGAGTATTATTTAAGAAGAAAATAATAAACGGATCAGTCTAGCTATAATTATCAGGTAAAATGAGATATAAGAAGAGATATGATAAAAAGGTATTATAACAAAAATGTCATACTACGACAAATATACATTAAATAACAACAAAATCATACAATATCTCAAGAAATCTCGAAGCACTAAAAAGAATGTCATATTCTTTGTTTTATTCACTAAACCACAAATATTGACAAACATATCATTGCCAATCGTAAAAGTTGTTGAAACACAAATTCACCAATACACAAATATTGATAAAGCTTGTCAATGTAAATCACGAAAATTGGTGAAACACAAATTCTAGAAATGATCAATAGAAATCCAGAAATCACAAAAAGGGGGAAAGAGGCCTATCACAAGACGGGAGCATTAAAACTCACCAACACGTGTATCACAAAACGGAATGCTATTCCATGGTTGCTAACCATTAATTTTGAACCGAAGCTCCATAAAAACGGCCCGAAGACCTTTGAGCCGAAGATCCACTAAAATGGTCCGAAGACCTTTGAGCCAAAGTTCCACTAAAACGGTCCAAAGACCATGGGTCTGTACCCCACCAAGCTGAAGCTCTACTAAAAACGGGGTTTAGTCTCCCTCGCAGACAAAGAGACATCGCACATTGCTAGTCTAAATCACAAAATGATCATCATTGATCGATAAGTGTAAATTACACTAAGCTAGTAAATAAATGAGTTTAGCTTCATGTCCCATAACCACTAGCTTAACTTAATTATTTACGAACAAATTGTAGACTTCCACAGGTTAAGTGTCAATTATACTAAGCTAGTAAATATACGAGTTTAGCTTCATGTCTCATAACCACTAGCTTAACTTAAATATTTACGAACAAATTGTAGATCTCCACTCGAAAATTGTCACAAGAGATTCAATCGAACAAGTCCAAGAATTAACCGACGAAGTAAACACAAGCGTTTCATACCACTTGTTTTACTAAGCCGTTTAATTAGATTTCTCATACGAGTGATGTAAAGGTTTGTATATGCTAGTAGATTGGAAAACAGTTTAAGAAACGAGCTTTGTAATAAAATAGTATTGAAATCGTTTTGATGAAAGAGTTTTGATATTTACTACTAGTATAGAAAACCTTTATATTTTTAAAGTGATAAATCACAGAAATGATTGTAGAAACAATCAATTACCAAAATTCACATTCGAAGCCGTGAATCAAATCCATAAAAATCTATACCGAATCCATCAAAAATGGATATTCCCAAAAATTACAGAACAGACGTCATCAAGGTCGATAATAAATGACAACAACAAATTGGAAAACCACGAATCGACAAAAATTGAAAATCAACACAAAATAGGCTAAATAGGCAAATAGAAGCAGGTCAGTCGACTGACTGCAAATGGCCAGTCGACTGAACCAGAAACTTGGAAATTTCATTTCCTGCAGTCATTCGACTGACTATAGAGGCCAGTCGACTGATTGCAGGAAACAGAGACTTTCAGCCTCTGTAAACAGCCCTTGGAACGCTCATATGCTACAGCCTATCGACTGACTGCAAATGTCAGTCGACTGACTGCAAATGTCAGTCGACTGACTGGCACTGGAGCAGTTTTCTAACCTATCAATTGAAGAGAAAACTCTTCCAATTCGCAACCGGACGAGCAATGGCGCTAGGGGTTTACGCAAATCAGCAACCCAGCCCTATAGGCTCTTCGATGCATCACTAAAAACATGTACAAACATCAAAGTTAGGATTTTTTTATAAATATGACTTCAAAACATCAAAAATTGAAATCTTCATCAATTCAATCCAAACCAAAAGCAAATGCACATGATAAGTGTTAGAAATTCATACCCAACAATCAAATATAGTTATAGACATAAATGTGAGATAAAAATCTCACCTTTTGTACAAAAACAAGGAAGAAGAAGCTATAGAGCAAGGCAAGAACAATCACTCTTCAATTCTAATCCAAGAAGCTTGAATCTAAGTTTAAAAGAAAAACATTTCCTAAGTTAGGGTTTAGAAATTTCTGAAATTGAAGTTAGAATGAGTTGGAGAAGAAGAAGAGGATGCTTACCAATAGCTTCTCTTAGAATTTGGAGCTAGAGCTTGGATTTTGCAAATGAATTAGGGCTTGGAGTTTCTATTTCCCATTCCATTCCCCCATTTTTGATGAAGCTTGAGTATTAGGAAAAGTTACGAAGTAATGAAAAGGAGAGGGGGTGGAACTAGGGTCTTAAGATAGAACCTTGGGCTGAAACCCAAACTCAAACCCAAAGTGAAAAGGTAGCAAAATTCTACTAACTCCAAACATATCGAAGTTTATACTCAAAAAGGTCGCAAACAGCATTTTGAACTCAATGGAAGTGGTCTCGAGTTCTAATTCAATCGTTTGCAAAAGGTAGCTTTTCGGACTACAATCCCCGTAACGATGCTATATTTGAATAAAATATTTAAATTCACAATCGTAAAGCATGCGGGTTGTTACAGACTTTCCTCCTTAAAGAAATTGCGTCCTTGCAATATTTAAGAAGAAAACAAAAAGTAACAACCATAAAAGCATATCACACAAAAGAAATTTGAAATAAGAAGTTCACCTTAAAGAGCGCGAGAGAGTAAGTCCGGATGTGTTCGCTCGATGAATTCTCTAGAGTCCCAAGAGCAATCTTTAGGATTTGAGGACCATTGAACTTTCACAAGTAGGACATCTTTATTTCGAATGCGTTTACCTCCATAGCAATAATGCGAATAAGATGTTGCTCATAAGTTAAATTAGGCGAAACTTCAATTTCTTCAATAACACCGGGCTCCAGAATAAAAATCAGAATCCCAAAGGCATTTCCGTAGTTGAAAGACGTGGGAAAAGTCATGAATAGCAGAAAATTATGCCGGTAATAAAAGACGATAAGCCACGGAACTAGTGCGTTCGGTGATGGAAAGGGGCCAATATATCGAGGTGCTAACTTTCCCGATCGACTGAAATGCACAACACCTTTCAGAGGTGAAACACGAATAAACACCAAGTCTCCCACAAAAAATTCCAATTTCCTTCTTTGGTTATCGGCATAGGATTTTTGTCTACTCTGAGCTTCTTTCATCCTATGACGAATAAGGTCAATCTTTTTGGTGGAATCTCGAATAAAATCTGGATCAAAAACCAACTTGTCACCGGCCTCAAGCCAACTAGAAGGAGATCGGCATGGCCTTCCATAGAGTGCCTCAAAAGGTGCCACACCAATACTAGATTGGAAGCTATTATTATAGGAAAACTCAACAAGAGAAACATGATCTTCCCAACTTCCACCAAAATCAAGAATACATGCACGAAGAAGGTCTTCAAGAGTTTGATTCACACGCTCGGTTTGTCCATTGGACCGAGGATAATAAGTGGTGCTAAAAATTAAGTTTCTTCCCAAAGCTTTTTGAAGACTCTTTCAGAATCCACTAGTAAACAATGGATCACGATCACTAACAATAGAAGTAGGAACTCCATGTAATTTAATAATTTCTTTAATAAAGAGTTTGGCCAAAAGATGTACGGTCCGATTGGACCGAATGGGAGTAAAATCGGTGGATTTTGTAAGTTTATTAACTATCACCCATAGGCTATCATGACCCGAACGAGAACGGGGAAGGCCATCGATAAAATCCATGGAAATTTGGTCCCACTTCCAAATTGGAATGTCCAAAGGTTGCAATAACCCACCGGGCCTTTGATGTTTGGCTATAACGAGTTGGCAAGTCATGCAACGTTTAACAAAGTTAGCAATATCGAATATCATTCCATCCCAATAATAAAGTCGCTTCATATCCACGTACATTTTACTACTACCGGGATGAATGGTAAATTTAGAACGATGAGAATCTTCTAAAATGTCTTTATGAAGATCATTAATGTTTGGCTCGATAAGTCTACCAAATTTTCGAATGCCGCCACGAGCATCAATATCAAAGTCTTTGAAACCTTCAATATTAATTTTAACCCTACAACTTTGGCTAAGAAGAGCCAATTCGGGATCTAGCTTTTGAGCTTCAAGAATGCGGTCTAAAGAGAAGGATGAGCCTCAAGGCTACACAAAACAAGAGATGCATATAAATTCGATTCACGATCTCGAATCTCACAAGTGGACAAAGTCTTGAGATCGTTCCATTCGGATATCATCATAGAAATAACCGTTTGTTGCTTACGACTAAGGGCATCGACAACACGATTTTCCTTTTCGGGAGTATACAAAGAATATCAAGATCATAAGATGCAAGGAGCTCGAACCAAAATTAAGTTCCTTATGAGAAAATAGACATTTCAAAGATTTATGATTGGAGTGGAGAACGAATTTCTCCCCCAAAAATAAATGATGATGCCAAACTCTAAAAGCGACAACAATAGCCGCGAGCACTAGATCATGAGTGGCATACCAAGTCACGATCGGCTTAAATTATTTAGAAACAAAAGTGATAGCACGTTCCCTTTTGCAAGAGAACGACACCTAAACCAATACGACTAGTACTGGTATAAATAATAAAGTCTTGGTTTCCTTCGGGAATCATAAGAATAGGAGTATCAGAAAAGAGTTCTTTTAAATAATCTTCTTTTCCGAAAAGCTAAAACTTTCAAAATTACAATTATCTTTATGTAATAATCTTTCTAGAAAAATTTACTTTTTTACAAGTCAATTTATTGTGTCAGATTGTCTTACAAAGCGTTTAGGAAATTCCTATCGATAACGTTGATCAAGCGCATAGACCAGAATTTTTAAAGTACTCAATGGGCAATACAATCACCAAATCATCTTCTTATGATAAATAAGTCTCTTAAAATTTTTAAGAGTATTCTTTGCTTGTTTCAAGAACAAAATCCAATTATACATATAAAATGTCTTCTTAAAAAGATTTGCAAAAAATTTTAAATTGTTGTTTCCATCCAAAATCAATAAATACAAGAATGGAGTCATCAAGATATTCGTAGAATTACTCGATTCATAAAATGGATGAAATAAGCTGGACAACTGAATGACATAATATGTCATTCATAAGAATCATAACGAGTGCGGAATGCGGTAAGTGGAATGCTAACTTCCGCAACTCATAGCTAATGAAAACCGGTGGCAAGGTCGGGTTGAAAAAGACCTTAACACCATTCAAAAGATTGCTTAGGTGATAATCCTAAGACAAGCTCAAAAATACCGAAAAATTCCACAAACTACCCAAATAAGGAAAATAACGTTTTCCTCATCATGTGGGTTTAAAGAATAAAATGATGGCATCAAATTGGAATCGAAATCACAAAGAAAAATAGATATCTGCTTAACGGATTAAGAATGTCGAAGATGAATAGTCCACTCGGAAAATAGGATATGAGCTTCATAATGATTAAGCCAATCCTTTCACACAAATCAATTCTGAAGCCTAAGTAACACATAACATGCAAATCGGCTCGGAAAGAAAAAATCACATAAAATAATCTTGACATCAAAACAAAGCAAATTGAGTGTTGCGGATCCACCATCCGGATTCGCAATTCTCAAAGAAGTCATCAAGCCCAAAATGTTTTAAAGAAAAAGAATCAACAAGTTCTTTTGATATAAAATAGTGAGATGAACCCATATCAACAAGAACTCGAAAGGATAATCACAACAAATGTAATCAAGGATTGAATGAAAAGTAGCTTGACCAAGAGAAGTGTCACAAGGAGTTTGCACAACATTTAGCTTTCCCTCCCTCTTGCTTGGAAGTTTGGGACATGAAGAAAAAAATGACCCGAACTTTTGCAATAGCGGCAAGTAAGGGGTTTCAGACACTTATTAGCATAATGGTCCATGGAACCACAATTGTAGCATTGTCCTCGACTAGAGGTAGGAGTCTTTGCTATAGGAGTTTCTTGTTCTCCTTTCTTCTTGCTTTGAAGTATGGGGCATGCAGAAATATGACGACCTAAATCTTTGCAATAGTGACAAGAAATAGGCCTTGGACACCTATTTATACAGTGGTCCATAGAATTACAATTGTAGCATTCTCTACGATTAAGGATTGGAGTCTTTGCTACTAAAGTTGCATGTCTCCCTCTCTTGTAGGGATTTGGGCTTTTGAACTTAATATGCCTCTTCTTGTTGTTATTAAGGCTCTCTTTGGAACCTCCAACATTACTATCACTTCCTTTATCGGCCCCTTCAAGTCGAAGAGCGATATCAACAAGCTAATCGAAAGGAACTTCTAGTTTCAGAGGTAAAACCTTTGTGGGGTTCTTACTCAAAGCACAGATAAACTCTTGATACTTTACAAGATCCAAAAGTTGTTGGGCATATATAAATACGCCATCCAGAAAAGGATTACTGGATTGACCAGCGCTAGGACTGCCAGAAATAACCATCTCTTCTTCTTTAAGAAAGAAAGAAAGAAGAGGAAAAATGTTATTCTCAGAATGAATATCAAACAATCATGATTGATAAAACAAGGCACCATAAAAGAAAATAGGATAAGACGGTACGAAGACTCGAATTAAATCCTAAAGCACGACTCCTAAGATGGACTTAGGACGATGATCCTTGTTAAATTATTCTACATTGTTCCGAAGTTTGGCTCTGATACCAAGCTGTGACGCCCCACCTCTATACTCACGCTAGCCAAGGACACTACGGAGTAATGCCGTCAACTAGCGAGGAAGAATAAGGCTATTGAGGAGTGACCATCCGTGTAATTTCTTTGTGCGAGCACCGATATGTCAGATGGAATAATATGCATTTCATTTCAAGAGGATATCCTACATACCGATGCAAACTTAAAGCTACTACACGGTGGCTATACGATCTTCAGAAACAAATGTATAAATAAGCATAACATAAATCTGTCACGGATATCCATATCACAAAGGCGGAAACAGATATGAATATAACACATGTAAGTGTACATCAGAGTAGTGGTCATACAAGATCCACAACATCACAAAAGAATAGATACAAGTGCTAGACAAAGAAAATGTATACATCAAAGAGTCTCTATATCGAATGTATAACTACAAAAACTACTAATCTAATGTAGTTAGCCAAAAGTCAGACGACAGTTCCTGATAAGTAGTCAAGGGGAAGCACCTGTAACATCTCGGTCTGATCCGAGTATTATTTAAGAAGAAAATAATAAACGGATCGGTCTAGCTATAATTATCATGTAAAATGAGATATAAGAAGAGATATGATAAAAATGTATGATAACAAAAATTTCATACTACGACAAATATACATTAAATAACAACAAAATCATACAATATCTCAAGAAATATCGAAGCTGTAACGACCCGTAAATTTAACCAGTTTTATTAACGTTATTATTTGAAATTTCGTGGAATTTTATACGACGAAATTTTGAAATATGAATTTGATATATGGAATGCGTCTAGTTAAATATAGCAGCTGGTAAATTTTCGTCCAAAAATATGAAAGTTTATTTCGTGCGTGAATTTACTTCAATTTAACCAGTTAAAAAGCGATGAAAATAAACTGTTTTCAAAACCAAAATATTTTTACATAGAAAAATTCTAAACCATCTTTTGAGCAAGTTGTCAGCTCGTCATTTTTCCAAATTCGGACATCTTTGGCTCCGTCGATCTTATTTTTCTGCGATTTTTACGCATTTTCCGCAGTATAAAATTTCGAATTTTTGTAATTTGATCGTGCCACTGACGTCTATATACCGTTACGATCGTCTCGTTGTGCTGATCTCTACGGTATTTTCAACTCTGTGTTTTGAAGTCCAGTTCGCTGCGGAATCTGTGAAAACGGTAACCGCGATACCGGTTTCTATGCCCATCTAATTTTCAAATGGCTAAAGATAAATAAGCCATCCGTTATTAAACCTCTAATATTCTATGACCACTGATATTCCACTATCTCAAATTTACAATACAAATGTTGTTTCATTTTTTTTGATTTTTGATCTGTTCATTAATAAAGTGTATACGCGTTTATTTCTGTAGCCTCATCATTCCAGTTGCCTTCCTTTTATTTCTCCAGACCTACTACTCTTTGTTTAACCTGAAGCATATTCATTTGTGAGAAACTGTAAATTATACAATGTTTACTTAGGTTTTATTTTAAGAAATTGCTTGCATTCCTCCTATCTTCTAGCAAATACTCATTCCTTCTCCACTGTGCCTGAGAAACAACTTTCTCTTTTCTTTCAACCATCACCTCTCACCACCCAGGCCTGCCGCATGGCCACTGCTTCGCCCTTCGACATTTTGGCCACCATGCGAGCCACGTCACCAGCCACTGCACTTCTCACACTCAAGAACCCAAGCCACCATGCATCACAACCGATCCACCCTGCCACGCACGAGCAAAGCCCACCACCTCCAGTCCTCTGCCGCACACCGTGCCACGATCATCTTCACAGCCATCACGTCAATTCCCTCCACCCCACCATGCCCTTCTTCTTTCACCTAGCCTTGACACATCAGCCGTTCTCCCAGCCTTCGCCCACCAGCCTACCTCAGCTTTCCCTGTCCGCCTCTCTCTCTGTTGCTTGTTTGGAATGGCACCTCTCCACCATGTTCGGCAATCACCAATCCCGCTCTCCCTTGCTCCACCTTGGACGTGAACAGCTGTTTCTTGGCCTACTTCTTTGCATGCGTATATATATGTAAGTGGTGCTGTGTTTTATAATATTGGTTTTAGTATATGTACACGTTTATATAAATTTTAGTATGTTGTTTAAAAGTTTTTTTTTCAGTATATTGCATTATCATTTTATGCTGTTAAAAAAAATTTACTTTTTTTTATATAATGTTTATATAGGTTATATATATATATATTAATTACTTTGTTATGTTCGCATATAAGTTTTACAAAATAAAAGGCTCTGTTTAATATAGAAGTTATAAAGTGTTTAGGCTGTGGCGGCATATTTTTCTTTATTCAGTGGATGTATTATAAAGTACAGTACCGTATCTGTTGAGTTAGATATATTATATTTTATATGTATGGATGTTATAGTTATAATCATATGGGTTACAGTTTATTTTTATACTAGTTGCATAAAGATTTGTTCGTATAAAGATTTATATGTATAGGTTTGTATAAGATTTGTTTGTATAAAGATTTATATGTATAGGTTTGAATAAGTTATAATAAAGGTGATATTTGTTTATTTTATTTTTCTGAACAGCAGTTAGACTTCACGTTCACGATATCATATCTCACTCATGTTTTATCGGAATGGGTTGATTCTATTTTTAAAAAAGAGTCGAAGTTACCTAGTTTATGCATGTCAAATTTCAGCAAAATCCGACATCGTTTGATTAGTGGTCGAGGATCTAGAAGTTTGACCCAGGCAGCTGTTCTTTTGTACTTGGAATTATTTTACCCTGCTGCAAACATGACCTGTGTTAATTTTTGACGCATCGTATCTCTTCCGTCTTACGTCGGAATACAGTGATTCCCTTTTTGTTTAAAATATAAAATTTTCTACTTTCTGTATATAAAATTTTAGCTTCATACGAGGTGGTTCAGTCCTCTGTTTTTTACCTGAAAGTCAGATCCAGAGAGGTTTTTAGACCTGAACATTTGACAGTCGCAACATGGCCTGAGTCTATGTTCGTGACATCGTAACTTTTCTCGTCTCTTGTCCAAATCAAGCGATTCTTTTGCAGTTTGAAATACAAGTTTTGATCTTTATGGTACCAAATTTCAGACCATTTCGATCTCGGTAGCACATAGAATTATATTGTTAAACTTTGACGCATGACATGTTTTGTAATTATTGCTATGTTGAATGTTTTGATTTGATTTCTTTTAAATGTTGTATTTAAGAAAGATGATTTTGGATATTGTTGTTAATAAAATAATAATAATAATAAATAAATGATAATATGCTTGAATTTAAATATATGTGATTTAATTGTAAGATGGCGTTAGAAATGCATATCAATGGAATTTTATCTGTGTTAAATTAAATATCGTTTTGAAAATATATGTTTAAAATTGATTTTTTAATTATATTTTTTATGTGTTTAATTTTGGAATATAGTTATGTATATATGTTCACTGATACCATTTACTTTCATCGCTCCTATTCTGATTTGATTTCGACGATTCATATTTAACAGCTTTGCTAGTCGATTCGTGCCAATCTAGTTATTCCGAAAGTCGTGCTTACGATCCGTGACTCAACTTCGTTGTCTATTCATCTCTCTAGCCTCGAAAGGTGAGCAATCACTCACGATTAATATTCTTTTATTTATTAAATTTGATTTCAATTGAAACGACAATTGAAATATGCTACTGTTAGTTATTTACACTGTTATATATGCTATTACCTGTATCTGTTCACCTATGACATCTGACACCATTATCTGTTAATTATTTATGCGATGATAATACAGTTTGGTTGATAATTGATTGATTGTTTGTTGTTTATATTGGATGTTAAATTGTAATGTATAAAGTGATAAATATTATGCAATTGAATTTGACGTAGGATAATTTAAAAATTTGAATCGACATGTGTGTTGAATTTGATTTGTTAATTTGAATAATATGACCCCTTTTATTTGTTAAGTCAATTGACACGTAGAATTTGATAAATTAGACTTTGAACCTTTGAACGTATATTGGATTAATTATTGTAGTTTTAAAATTAAAATTGAACGACAAGTGAAAACCGTAATGTAATAATTTTTAATCTACATGAAATGATAGTGTAGATTCTAGAATTAATTATATTAATGCGCACAAATAACAATGCGAATTAATACGATTATTTTGGGATTATTTGAATTGATTATTGGATTGTTATCGATTGTTGCTGTTGCTTGTTATTTACTTTGACACCATCCCTGTTATCACACTGCAAGTTCCCTTTGCTATGCTTTGATTTTTGAATTGAAATGGAATCGGGTTGAAATGATAAATACCCAAATGAACTTGTCTTAGGATAGAAAATTTAAATAAAAACCCGATTGGTCAATAATATGATTTAAAAATAAAATAATGATTTTATTCGAATAAAGGATAAGTTTTGAAATGAAGCTGGAATTTGAATTTTTGAAGGAAAATGTAAAGATTGAAATCTGAAACAAATATTAACGTAGTAATTGATGAAAGAATGTTGTTTGAAATTTAATTATATAATATTGGAATTATTAATAAATAATTTGGGATTAGTAATAATTGAGTTTTGAAATTATTAAGTTTGAAATCATTTAATAATTAAATTTGAAATTATAATAAAGTTTGAAATTATAGTTAAGTTTGAAATTATTAAGTGGAATTAATAATTAAGTTGAAATGATTTGATGATTAAGTTTGAATTGATAATCAAGTTAGTAATTATTAAGTTTTGAAATTATTAATAATTAAGATTGAAATTATTTAATAATTGAATAAGATTGAATTAATTGATAATTGAATAAAAATTGAATTCTTTGATAAGAGAAATTGAACTTTTGGGTAAGTGGATTTGAACTTCGTTAATAAATGAAATTGAGTTTCTTTATTTATTAATTAAACTTTGGAAAATTTAAGTAAGTTAATAAGTGAAGTAAACTTCTCGAATATATGAAATTTAGTTTCTTTATTAATTGAGTTTTGGAAATTTGTAACTAAGTAAAGAAATAAGTGAAATTGAATTTCTTTAACAAGAAATAAAATGCATTTATTGAAATGAATGTAAGACTTATAATTTTAAGAATATGATTTGACGAATCGAATTTAAGTAAATTTGTAAGTTTTGTTATAATGAAATTGAACTTAAGTAATTGATTTAATTGAATTGGAATTTGAATAGAATTGTTTGAATGATAATTAATTTAACGAATATTGAATGAAATCGATAAATGAATTTAAATTGATTTGAATGTTAAAATAAATTAATTTAAATGACTTCGGAATGAAGTTTATATATACGAACTTGAACCACTATTTGAATTGTTTAAATGAAAATTGAAATTGAATTGTAAGACTTTGAAATGGTTATTTGGTAGTTTTGAAACGTAAATTTTTGAAATTGATAGTGAAAGACAAATGAAATGTTGGTTTACGAATTGAAATTGAAATTTAATTTGATTTGTTTTGAAATTTATTAAACGACCAATCGGTGTAATAATTACGAAAGTTATTAAAGAAACCGGAATCGGTTATGGATATACTCTCTATCTAAACCGAAAACCACTTTAATAACTATACGTGGAGTGATGATCCAGAATGAAGTGGTTGGAATGATGTACGTGATGACTGAAGAAAGAGAACGATAATGGATAGCCTTGACACTTGTGTCAAATTGGAAATGACTAAAACAGGAGTCGTGCCGGGCCAAATGGGGTTAGCCACCTCGAGCGGACACACTTCTTCGTAACTACTACTCATTACTTATGATTGATTGTGCACCCTTGGAAATTCAGGAGTGTTGTTTCGCGGTGTTGCGATCGCTGCGGCGATGCGTTCTCACCAGTCCGGATCAGGCGAACGGTAGTTTCACTACCTTGGGTATTACCTCATGTGCCTTGTCATACTTGTATCCCTATATACGCGACCACTACGAATTTGTTTTATGTTATATCTATGGAGTACTCCCTGATATCCCACTAGTTTACGGTGGAGTTTACAGTGCTGTATAGACTATGACATTTATATAAAATGTGTTAAGGGGGATAATGGTAACGCCTTAACACTATTTTGATACTTTATATTACTGATAGACATTATCTATTTAGCGTACACTACTACATAGTATATAGTTTAACGGATCCTTAGAGGATGGTGATTCCAACATCCTTTGAGTTACTTGTATTTCGATTGCTATTTCACTTGAGTTGGATTTATTGATATGAGAATATTAATCCTGACTCCAGTGTTTTGTATTTTCTTTACGCTCGGGTCAGATTGAGTGGTTCATCTTTTGAGACTCACTTTTGGAGTTGGAGCTTTGCTTGAAGATCCAGCCATCTATTCTGCTTTCAGTATTCGATGATTCCAGTGATGTATTCTGATTTGTACTTGATGTATCGTATTGCTCTTCTGTTGTAAACTCTGATGTATCTTATATATTTACATAGTAGCTTCATGAACTACTATTCATTTTACTTCCGCTGCATATTATTACTCTGTGTCTGTGATTCTGTGATTATTTATTTACTGTATATCTGAGTTTTGCCAAATTTAAATTAACAATTCGGTATTTTGAATTATTCAAGTCCGACATGTGCGGATGCGAATAGTCCAAAATAGCGGGTCGTTACAGAAGCACTAAAAAGAATGTCATATTCTTTGTTTTATTCACTAAACCGCAAATATTGACAAACATATCATTACCAATCGTAAAAGTTGTTGAAACACAAATTCACCAATACACAAATATTGATAAAGCTTATCAATGTAAATCACGAAAATTGGTGAAACACAAATTCTAGAAATGATCAATAGAAATCTAGAAATCACAAAAAGGGGGAAAGAGGCCTATCGCAAGACGGGAGCATTAAAACTCACCAACACGTGTATCACAAAACGGAATGCTATTCCATGGTTGCTAACCATAATTTTGAACCGAAGCTCCACAAAAATGGCCCGAAGACCTTTGAGCCGAAGCTCCACTAAAATGGTCCGAAGACCTTTGAGCCAAAGTTCCACTAAAACGGTCCGAAGACCATGGGTCGCTACCCCACCAAGCCGAAGCTCCACTAAAAACAGGGTTTAGTCTCCCTCGTAGACAAAGAGACATCGCACATTGCTAGTCTAAATCACAAAACGATCATCATTGATCGATGTGTAAATTACACTAAGCTAGTAAATAAATGAGTTTAGCTTCATGTCCCATAACCACTAGCTTAACTTAATTATTTACGAAGAAATTGTAGACTTCCACTCGAGGTTAAGTGTCAATTACACTAAGCTAGTAAATATACGAGTTTAGCTTCATGTCCCATAACCACTAGCTTAACTTAAATATTTACGAACAAATTGTAGACTCCACTCGAAAATTGTCACAAGAGATTCAATCGAACAAGTCCAAGAATTAACCGACGAAGTAAACGCAAGCGTTTCATACCACTTGTTTTACTAAGCCGTTTAATTAGATTCCTCATACGAGTGAGGTAAAGGTTTGTATATGCTAATAGATTGAAAAACGGTTTAAGAAACGAGCTTTGTAATAAAATAGTATTGAAATCGTTTTGATGAAAGAGTTTTGATATTTACTACTAGTATAGAAAACCTTTATATTTTTAAAGTGACAAATCACAGAAATGATTGTAGAAACAATCAATCACCAAAATTCACATTCGAAGCCGTGAATCAAATCCATAGAAATCTATACCGAATCCATCAAAAATGGATATTACCAAAAATTTCAGCACAGACGTCATCAAGGTCGATAACAAATGACAACAACAAATCGGAAAACCACGAATTGACAAAAAATGAAAATCAACACAAAATAGGCTAAATAGGCAAATAGAAGCAGGTCAGTCGACTGACTGCAAATGGCCAGTCGACTGAACCAGAAACTTGGAAATTTCATTTCCTGTAGTCAGTCGACTGATTACAGAGGCCATTCGACTGATTGCAGGAAACAGAGACTTCCAGCCTCTGTAAACAGCCTCTGGAACGCTCATATTCTACAGCCAGTTGACTGACTGACTGGTACTGGAGCAATTTTCCAACCTATCAATTGAAGAGAAAACTCTTCCAATTCGCAACTGGACGAGCAATGGCGCTAGGGGTGTATGCAAATCGGCAATGCAGCCTTATAGGCTCTTCGATGCATCACTAAAAACATGTTCAAACATCCAAGTTCGGATTTTTTTTATAATTTGACTTCAAAACACCAAAAATTGAAATCTTCATCAATTCAATCCAAACCAAAAGCAAGTGCACATGAATAAGTGTTAGGAATTCATACCCAACAATCAAAGATAGTTATAGACATAGATGTGAGATAAAAATCTCACCTTTTGCACAAAAACAAAGAAGAAGAAGCTATAGAGAAAGGCAATAACAATCACTCTTCAATTCTAACCCAAGAAGCTTGAATCTACGTTTAAAAGAAAAACATTTCCTAAGTTAGGGTTTAGGAATTTCTGAAATTGAAGTTAGAATGAGTTGGAGAAGAAGAAGAGGATGCTTACCAATAGCTTCTTTTATAATTTGGAGCTAGAGCTTGGATTTTGCAAATGAACTAGGGCTTGGAGTTTCTATTTCCCATTCCATTCCCCCATTTTTGATGAAGCTTGAGTATTAGGAAAAGTTATGAAGTAATGAAAAGGGGAGGGGGTGGAACTAGGGTCTTAAGATAGAACATTGGGCTGAAACCCAAACCCAAACCCAAAGTGAAAAAGTAGCAAAATTCTACTAACTCTAAACATATCGAAGTTTATACTCAAAAAGGTCGCAAACAACATTTTAAACTCAATGGAAATGGTCTCGAGTTCTAATTCGATCGTTTGCAAAAAGTAGCTTTTCGGACTACAGTCCGCCTAACGATGCTATATTTAAATAAAATATTTAAATACACAATTGTAAAATATGAGGGTTTTTACATTTCTACTCTTTCCGTCCCATTCATTGGTTTCCTTAACCTAAGTCTAGTAATTGGTGTGTATTTCCATTGTTTGGTTGAAGTGATTTATAATAAATAGTTTGACATACATATATGCTTGTCAATTAGATACTTCTTACCACTTATGTTTATCTTATAATCTGAATATCTCTTACCATGATATATATCATCATATCATTCTGCATATTATTAGTTTTACTTAGTTATCATTTTATTTTATATTACATATCATTATGCATCCTATTTCATATCATATTTCATTGCATATTACATCATAAATTACAGTGCATGAAATATCATAATCATTTACATCACAAGTTGCACTTCATTTTGCATATTATCTCATGCTACATTGCATATACATTTCATATTGCATTACAAATTACATATTGCATATATGTATACATAACGAGTGTATTTTATTTAGGGGGAGTTTGTAGTATTGTCTTATAATTTAGATTATTAGTTTTTGATCTGTTTGGTATGTTTTGATTGACTTGATTGAATTATTTGACTTGAATGACTTGATACTTATTTGACTTGATTGATTTGTTTGACCTTTGATTTGTTTGACATGATTGGATTTGATGTGCGTGTTGATTGGATTGTTTGAAATATACTTATACATATTTATGTATTGAATAATTATAATATAATTATGTTAATGCCTTTCACATTTAATTTACTATACTTTGTTCTAGTATTAGTTTATGGGGGAGATTTTTATGGTTTTCGGATGGTTTTTGTTGATGAAAAAGGGGGAGAAATATAAAATAGGATAGTTAGACATAGATTAAGGGGAAGTTATTGGTTTTAGGGGAAGTTATTAGGATAGAAGTAATATTTTATAAACAAAGGTTGTCATCATCAAAAAGGGGGAGATTGTTAGTCCTTAAGATGATGGTTTTGATGACAGCAACCTTAGAATACGATTATAAATATAAATACTAACATTATAGTTTAGAAATATATGTATATACAGGATTTAACCATGCAGGTACCAAGAATGAAGACTGTACAATATAGAGATTTAAGATATCAAGATTGAAGATCATGAGTATCAAGAATATCAAGATTATCAAGGGTTCAAGATTTCAAGAATAAGTAATTTAATTAGGAATTTTGTTAAAACTCCTAGAAAAACACTGGCATCTTAAAATCTAATTTATTCGTGGAATGGAATCCACTTCGAGCCTGTTAAAGTGATGGAACCCTAAGTAGGATGGAACGTACGAAAAAACTAGTGGAACATTGTTTTGTATCCACTAACTTTTATTCAAAATGTTTTTACAAAATTATATATTTTTTTCAAAATGATTTCAAAACCTTCCTTTTAAAAGAATCAAAAATATCTATTCTGGTTTTAAATATTTTTAGCCTCAAAATAATCTTTATCTTCAAAATCAAATTGTCCTTAGTTTAAAACTATCTTTTAATAATAATATATTTAACTTAGATTTGAGTATAAAATTATAGTAAAATTTTATATATACTAAAATATTATTCTATATATTTATTTATGTATTTTAACTATATTTATAAAAGTTTAACATAGTTTTAATATAAGATAAAAGTTATTTTCAAAGAAAAACAAACCACCAAAATTTCCTTTGGGATGTTGACATACTTAAGATACCCATGTCGACATAATGGCAGATGATTTTAAAAATTTGAATCTCAAAAGAAGCATCTATTCGTCATATCCCTTCACGAATGGACAAGGCTGTTGTTCTTCTATAAATAGGGGCTGTTTTCAACGAATTTCTAATCATATTTTTCTGGTTTTCACTCCTCTTCTTCTTCCATAATTCTTTATACACATTCTTACCATTACTCTGCCGAAATCAACATTGAATCTAACTAGATCATTTCCAGTTTGATTCTCTATCACTATCTCAACAAGATCTCAGTGCTATTCAGAGTTATAGACTTCTTTATAATCAATTTAGCGAGAAAAGGTGTGATTGTAGCCTTGGAAATCAATCAAGCGAGAAAAGATGTGATCATGGCCTTGGAAATCAATCAAGTTAGAAAAGGTGTGATTGTAGCCTAGGTAATCAATTGGGTGAACTTGTTGTCCGTGAAATCAAGTATCTCTACCCAGAGGATTGTGAATCTGGAGGGCGTACCTCATAGCCTTGAAATCGAGGGTGTAATCGTACAATTGTTTTTGAAAGGAAATCCATACTTGTGTGCGGGACTGGATGTAGGGTAACTCCGAACCAGTATAAAATCCGTTGTGTTCTTTCCTTTACTGCTTTTACTTTATTTCTGCATCTGTGTTTGATCCGTGATCATATCTGTGTCTAAATATTGCATACACTTGTGTTCAAATTAACAAAAACTCAAAAAGATTTAATAATTCCCTAAAACACTATTCACCCCCTCTAGTGTTTATCCTAGCCTTAAGATTCTTAATCCGCATTTCTCACAATGTGTGCATTTGTGTAGAGTGAATAAAATTATATGGTCGAAACAAAAATAATGTGAAAATGCATTAGTTTATTACAACATATATATAGCAATTGTTAAAGGTGAACAAAATAATGACATAGTTGGGTGAGACAATAAATGTACATGTGAAATTGTATTATAAATATGGATATAACTACCGTAAGATTATAAAATTAAAATATAATTTATACCTCTTGAAGATAAAGTCATTGAATGAACGTTGGTTGAAGATAACTTTTAGTTTCGCCTTGAATCGATCTCTGAACCTTACAACGATTAATAGTACCATAATTTGTATTTGATTTGATGTGAATTTAGGCTATAAGAATGCATGGGAAGGGGGTTTAAATATGGTGGCTAATTAGAGAGGGTTTCTAGTAGAGAAGAATGGGAGGATATCTTGATTTATATAGAGGAGAAGGAGGAGACAAATTCTCCCACTTTAACTATTTCTCCTCTTACTAGTTCAAATCAAAAAAATTCCCTTCACTCCCTTTGTTATGGCCAACCAAAATTAAGGCAATATGGGCCTTTAAACAACCAACTTGTTTAATAACTAATGACATTTAAATCGTATTTAAATGTGTATCGATGTCATATATCAATACATACATACAGAACTTTTATATATACACCCAAGTAATTACTAATGGTTTCCATAAAATATTAACAATACCAAATACATCAAATAAATTAGTAATTAATATTTCACCAATATTAATTATTTTATAATAATTATAATTCCATTAGATCATGTGGTATTTTAGAGAAATCAACAGCGTAGCTGTGCGACTTATAGATATAAATTCACTCAGCGATTAGATCGAACAATTCAAATATTAATCTTTACATGTGATATGGAACTAAGCGGTTACACGCTGTGTGACAGTTCTACCAAATTTTTTGCTTATAAATTTTCATTGGTAAAATCTAATTTTATAAATTAAGCGGTTACACAAATTCTCTTCTTCGGCACTATATCGTATTAGGACTTACAGAATTTTGCTTTTCTCAAAATTTCAATATCATGCATATTCAACTCGATTATGCTATAAATAAAGTCCTTGGTTCAACAATAACATATATTATCAACCGTATTACTTTGACAAGTCATTTTAACTTTGAGTTGACTACAATTGATCGCGATACTAATCTCATACAATAGAGGAGACAAATTCTCTATTGAATAGTGTTTCACTTTCAATGCTTCAACTTAAGTCCAACTATAATCGCTCAAAGGTCGCATGCCATGATTTAACTATAATCAAAGTGGAGTATCCACATAGAAGCTCAACAATATTCTTGAGTCGAGAGAGCTGTGTAATATCATCACTATGAGATTTCCAATTTGACCCAATTATTATTATCCAACCAAAACTATCAAGCGAGTCATTCCATAATTATCTAATAACTACCATTATGTAACCCCTTGGTTCCCCCAATAGCCATGAGTAATACATTATCTAACACTTGTAGAGCGTGACATACTATGGTCTTAAAAGATGTAATCCTATATTGACACGTCTTGACATGGAATATTTAAAATAATATGCTATATATTGTATAAACTAAAAATGACACAAGCACACCCAAATGAGTATAGTAGAGAAAAAGCGAAGAAACTAAATAAAAACACAAAGAAACAAGATACTAAAGTTTTATAGTGGTCGGCTAATCATTATCTACGTCCACTTAATTTTGTTGATGGTTTTTTGTGCTATTTACACTTCTGTTATAACGATCAGTATAAATCCATGGATGATTACACGAGATTAAAGTTAGAGAGCAAGAGAGCCAAAAAGATCCTTAAAAATGAGTCAGCCCTCCTATTTATAGTTGTAGGAAGCCTAAAATCTCATTTCCACGATCTCTACATAGTTTTCCACGCCATAGAGCACTTCTCTAGAAACTTGATGGACACCTCATCAATAATCATGTATCGGTACCGTTCCATAGGCTTAGATCGGTACCGATCCATGTTTTCTTCATATGGATGACTTTGAACTTCTTGTCCTGGCTCGATTTGTGGTTAGCTTCATAATTCTAAACTTGTTTGCATCATTATTAGCTTGTTTCTAAGGCCAGACGGTGGAAGAATAGAGTTGCGACTTTGAGTGCTCATGGAGGTCGATAAAGAATTACATGGGATTAGTGAAATAGTACTTGTTCCTAGTATCATCACTTGCAAGTATGAGGAAGTTGGGCCAATATGGAGGAAGTTTGGTTGATTGGTACCGATCCACCACTTTGGAGGATTTGGTTCCTTATTTCTTAAGGTTGCTTTGCATTCGTCTTGTGATCGATATTCTAAAATCAGTAAAGGATTACTGGCATCATAACTTATGAGTATGTGAAGTTTGAGGTAAAATGGTTGAAGTGTTGTAGATCAATATCGATTCAAGTGGTTGGATCGGTACCGATCTAAAAGTTGTTGGATTTTGAAATGTGGATTCTTGAGATGGTTTGTGCTTTCTTCCTACCATTTTGATTGTACTTGGTTTCTGGACACTATGGCTATCTCTTTGGGCTTTCTGCCTTGATAGCTTTTAAGTTTGACTCGTCAACTTCGTCCATATACTGCCTGATCAAAAGGTTAGATAATAATTGCCCCTAAAGTGAGACGACCCGACTTTTTCTCCACAGAAAGTCGCATCATCTTGAAGAAAGAAAGGGATAGAAAAGAGAAAAGATAGGAAAGAAAGAAGAAACAACATCAGAATCTCAACAGCGAAACGAATAAATTAAATTAATCACATATAATAGTACATAGTATACAACAATTATCAGAGTTACACAGATTTTACATCACATACTAGACAGTTATAAACACCAGTCTAGTCATACAACTCAATACACAATACCGATAACAATATAGAGATCAACATAGCGGAACTACTATATATATCTACAACGCTGAAGCCTCCTGCTCCATTGCTCCTCTACAATTCGTCAAAGCTAACCTGAATCCCTTGGCTACTCGTAAAAATTTGAGTACCCAAGAGTTTAAGAAAACAGAAGATAAACTCCGGGTCAGACATGGGTCTGGTGTGAGTAACAGGTTAAAGTTGCTTAACTTTGAAAACCTTTGAAAACAAAAGGTATCACGTAAGACTCCCCACACATAAACATGGGTAAGATTTTACCTTACACTAACCAAAACTTTGATAGAAAATTCTGTGATATTATAATAGGGTCTAGGGTTTTCAAATAAACTAGAAAATAGCCGAAATTATTACATTTATTAAAATTCCAGCTACATAGGTATACAATCAAAACCGTAAGGGCACGTAGGAAGAATGAGTTTCCATCAATGGCAGGGCTATTGCGGTATCGTCCGTTACAGTACGTGGACTAGATCAACGTACCGAGGATCCACCCTAAATCCCCTACAACACAAGGCCGGAACCATCCCTTATTGGATAGTCCCAAACAAGACAACCCCGACAATTGGAGCTCACAACTGCCCACACAACCGAACAAAAAGGGACCTCTAGACATGGGAAAATCTCGTCCTACTTGGGCATGACCCACTTAGCCTTGCTGCACCCCTATATTTTAGCCAATCCTTGTTGATGAGGCTTGAGGCTACGATTACCTTAAGAGAACACATCTCCTAGAATGCTCATCGTCCACCTGACGATGTTATGAAAGCATTCAATCCATACAAATTCGTTTCGGGTTCGGACGAAACCGAAGACATTATCTCACTACACTCATTTTGGAATCACCCTCAGAGTTAACGACGATAACCCTTGCACTCTAAATCTCCATCTCGATCTTCACTTTGAGATGTCACGACCTAACGTTAATTTGGATCGATGTGGTTTTCGCATATCCAAATTTGCAAACCCGATCCCGGTCTCATCGAATCCAAACGTATCTTTAAAGGCCAAGTTGTTTTTAAAGTTAAAAACAATTCAATTCCATTATCTATATACACACAGTTAGATAATTCACATATCACAATAGATAATCAACATTATCATCACAAACAGATAATCCACATTATCATCATACTTTAATCAAAGTATCCATATCACATAGCATTACTTATCTCATATCTGAGATCACAAACCATTCAAGGAAATCAATATTTTTCATCCATACATAAGCAAGGATTTAATTAATCACGCTATAATTAATTTAAAATGAATTAAATTAATTACTTCATCTCTAATTAATTTAAAGTAAATTTAATTAATTACTTCCTCACATAAATCTTGCTTACATAACCATTAATTAATTACAAATAAATTAATTAATCATTCTCTAATTATCCACCTTAATTAATCATCCCTGATTAATTATTCTTTAATTATCCACCTTAATTAATCACCCCTGATTAATTATTCTTTAATTAATCATTCTTGATTAATTATTCTTTAATTATCCACCTTAATTAATCATTCTTGATTAATTATGCTTTAGTTACATTCAAGTAATCATCCTTTAATTAATTTCACAAATTAATTATTGTAAATCAAAAACAGTAATTAACCTTTAATTACTTCATTAATTAATTAACTATAATTAATTACATTAATCCTTAATTAATTACTCTTAACTACTTATCATTGATTAATTAATCTTAATTAATCAACTCTTAATTACATCATTAATTATATTAATTAATGATCCTTATTTTAATTAATTATCCTATTTAAATTAATTAAATTAAGTAATTAATCTTTAATTAAACAATATTTATTAATCACTCTTGATTAATCACATTCGGTAATTAACTACCTTTAATTACTTCATTAAATAAATTAATTACTCCTTAATTAATTATCTTAATTAATTCCTTGATTAATTACAAAAAGTAATTTAATCCAAATTACTTCCATTATTAAATCATCTTCAATTAATTACATCCTGTAACTACCATTAATTACTTCACTAAGTAATTACACTTCATTAATTACATTAAGTAATTATGCTAACAAAACACCTAGTGATTAAATTAATTAAACTTAATTAATTTATTTAAACTAATCACATTAAACTCAATTATTTACATTGAGTAATTAATTCCTTAATTACTTCCATTAAGTAATTACATTTAAATATTTCACAAATGATTATTTTTAAATCAATTAATCTAATTAATTATTAAAATTAATCACATTAATTAACTATTGAATATCTTAAGTTAATGACCATCATTAACTACTATCAATTCTTTAATTACTTTTCTTAAGTAATTAACTTAGATTTATCAATATTAATTTCAAATTAATTAATCTTAATAACCAATTAATTAATCCCTTGATTATTTAATTAATTAAGGGTTAACTGTAACTTAATTAATCCTTAATTACTTTATTAATTAATTCTTAATCATTAATTAAAATCTAATTAATAATCCTTAATTATAAATTTATTTTTTCCCTAATTAATTAATCTTAAACCTTAATTAATTAATTTAAACCTTTAATTACTTAATTAATTAATCCAAATTATTAATTAATTAAGTAAATCAATTATCCATTTTAATTAACTTAATAACTTAATGAATTACAAATCATTAAATCTTCATTTATTTAAAGATAAAAACAATTTTCTTTTTGGTGATCAAATTATCATTAACAAAGCATTTTAAAACAATTTGCTTTCAAATTTACTTTCAAATTTCATTTTAAATTTAAGATTTAAAATGAATACAAATTTCACTTAAACAAATTTAAAAACAATTCAAAAACCTTTTTATTTCACAAGTTAAAGAAATATTTACCTTATAAAGAAGCTTAAAAGAATTTAAAAACCAAATTTATTTTAGATTCAAATCAATTTAAAATATACTTTAAACATACAAAGTTGTTTAAAACAATTCAAATTTAAAAACTTCCTTTAATTTCGAAACTAAGATTCAAACTAAATTTGAATCCAGATAAAAACTTAGATTTAAAACCTAATTACATTTTAAAACTTCATTTTTAAAATTCAAACCATTAAACCATTTTAAAGTATTTAAAACAATTTAAATTTAAAAACTTTATTTTATTTTATAAAACTGAGATTCAAACAAAACTTGAATTCCAAATTTAAAACATAGATTTAAACTTGTTTAAAACTTTGCTTTTCAATTTAAACTTCTGTTTTAAATTTTAAAACAAAGCAGTTTTCTTTTAAAACCTGTAACATCATTTTACATGAGCCAATTAAATTTTGCTTCGAGTATAACCTATCCCATCTTCGAGCAAAACATCATACTACTTTGAGTATGCTCGAGACCACAAAACCACTGCCCTGACCAAACTTCATTAGACAATACAGTGCACCATGCATATGCACCGTGACGCTGATCATCTCTGGCCACCACCGAAGGCTTCGACATGTCGCCGATCACCTTCCAATCTGATCACATACATCAGATCATCCATCCAAACTCGAATTCAAATTCGAGTGCTTCAACCCAACCTGGAATAGACAGGAACCACCACACCCAAACCTGGAAACGCCACATCCTCGAAACTCCGACCACCAAAAATTATGAAACTCCGACCATGTCCTCGACAACGACCAAGCTTCCACCATAGAAAGTCACATCATCTTGAAGAAAGAAAGGGATAGAAAAGAGAAAAGATAGGAAATAAAGAAGAAATAACATCAGAATCTCAACAACGGAACGAATAAATTATATTAATCACATATAATAGTACATAGTATACAATAATTATCAGAGTTACACAAATTTTACATCACATACTAGACAGTTATAAACACCTGTCTAGTTATACAACTCAATGCACAATACCGATATCAATACAGAGATCAACACAGCAGAACTGCTATATATATCTACAACGCTGAAGCCTCCTGCTCCATTGCTCCTCCACAATTCATCAAAGCTAGCCTGAATCCCTTAGCTACTCGTAAAAATTTGAGTATCCAAGAGTTTAAGAAAACAGAAGATAAACTCTGAGTCAGACATGGGTCTGGTGTGAGTAACAGGTTAAAGTTGCTTTACTTTGAATACCTTTGAAAATAAAAGGTATCACGTAAGACTCCCCACACATAAACATGGGTAAGTTTTTATCTTACTCTAACCAAAACTTTGATAGGAAATTCTATGATATTATAATAGGGTCTAGGGTTTTCAAATAAACTAGAAAATAGCCGAAATTGTTACATTTATTAAATTCCAGCTACATAGGTATACAATTAAAACCATAAGGGCACATAGGAAGAATGTGTTTCCATCAATGGCAGGGCTACTGGAGTACCGCCCGTCACAGTACGTGGCCTAGATCAACGTACCGAGGTCCACCCTAAATCCCCTGCAACACAAGGCCAGAACCATCCCTTACTGGATAGTCTCGAACAAGACAACCTCGGCAGTTGGAGCTCACAACTGCCCACACAGCCTAATAAAAAGGGACCTCTAGACAGGTGAAATATCGTCCTACTTGGGCTTGACCCACTTAGCCTTGCTGCACCCCCCTATTATAGCCATTCCCGGTTGATGAGACTTGAGGCTACGATTACCTTAAGAGAACACATCTCTTAGAATGCTCATCGTCCACCTGACGAAGTTCTGAAAGCATTCAATCCATACAAGTTAGTTTCGGGTTCGAACGAAACCGAAGGCATTATCTCGTTACACTCATTTTGGAATCAGCCTCAGAGTTAACGACGATAACCCTTGCACTCTAAAACTCCATCTCGATCTTCACTTTGAGATGTCACGACCTAACGTTAATTTGGATCGATGTGGTTTTCGGATATCCAAATTTGCAAACCCGATCCCGGTCTCATCGAAATCCAAATGTATCTTTAAAGGCCAAGTTGTTTTTAAAGTTAAAAACAATTCAATTCCATTAACTATACACACACAGATAGATAATTTACATATCACAATAGATAATCAACACTATCATCACAAACAGATAATCCACATTATCATCATACTTTAATCAAAGTATCCATATCACATAGCATTACTTATCTCATATCTATGATCACAAACCATTCAAGGAAATCAATATTGTTCATCCATACATAAGTAAGGATTTACTTAATCACACTATAATTAATTTAAAATGAATTAAATTAATTACTTCATCTTTAATAATTTAAAGTAAATTAAATCAATTACTTCCTCACATAAATCTTGCTTACACAACCATTAATTAATTACAAACAAATTAATTAATCATTCTCTAATTATCCATCTTTATTAATCATCCCTGATTAATTATTCTTTAATTATCCACCTTAATTAATTATTCTTCAATTATCCACCTTAATTAATCATCCCTGATTAATTATTCTTTAATTATCCACCTTAATTAATCATTCTTGATTAATTATTCTTTAATTATCCATACTAATTAATCATTCTTGATTAACTATTATTTAATTACATTCAAGTAATTATCCTTTAATTAATTTCACAAATTAATTATTCTAAATCAAAAATAGTAATTAACCTTTAATTACTTCATTAATTAATTAACTATAATTAATTACATTAATCCTTAATTAATTACATTAATTAATTACTCTTAACCACTTATCATTGGTAAATCTTAATTAATCAACTCTTAATTACATCTTAATTATATTAGTTAATGATCCCTATTTTAATTGATTATCCTATTTAAATTAATTACATCTTAATTATATTAATTAATGATCCCTATTTTAATTGATTATCCTATTTAAATTAATTACATTAAGTAATTAATCTTTAATTAAACCACATTTATTAATCACTTTTGATTAATCACATTCAGTAATTAGCTACCCTTAATTACTTCATTAAATAAATTAATTGCTCCTTAATTAATTATCTTAATTAATCCCTTGATTAATTACACAAAGTAATTTAATCCAAATTACTTGCATTATTAAATCATCTTCAATTAATTGCATCCTGTAACTACCATTAATTACTTCACTAAGTAATTACACTACATTAACTACATTAAGTAATTATGCTAACAAAACACCTAGTGATTAAATTAATTAAACTTAATTAATTAATTTAAAATAATCACATTAAACTCAATTAATTACACCGAGTAATTAATTCCTTAATTACTTCCATTAAGTAATTACACTTAAAGATTTCACAAATGATTATCTTTAAACTAATTAATCTAATTAATTATTAAAATTAACCACATTAACTAATTATTGAATAATCTTAAGTTAATGACCTTCATTAACTACTATCAATTCTTTAATTATTTTTCTTAAGCAATTAACTTAGATTTATCAATATTAATTTCAAATTAATTAATCTTAATAACCAATTAATTAATCTCTTAATTATTTAATTAATTAAGTGTTAACTGTAACTTAATTAATCCTTAATTACTTCATTAATTAATTCTTAATCACTAATTAAAATCTAATTAATAATCCTTAATTACAAATTTATTTTTCCTTAATGAATTAATCTTAAACCTTAATTAATTTATTAAAACCTTTAATTACTTAATTAATTAATCCAAATTATTAATTAATTAAATAAATTAATTATCCATTTTAATTAACTTAATAATTTAATGAATTACAAATCATTAAATCTTCATTTATTTAAAGATAAAAACATTTTTCTTTTTTAATGATCAAATTATCATTAACAAAGCATTTTAAAACAATTTGCTTTCAAATTTACTTTCAAATTTCATTTTAAATTTAAGATTTAAAATGAATACAAATTCAACTTAAACAAAGTTTAAAAACAATTCAAAAACCTTTTTATTTCACAAGTTAAAGAAATATTTACCTTATAAAGAAGCTTAAAAGAATTTAAAAACCAAATTTATTTTAGATTCAAATCAATTTAAAATATACTTTAAACATACAAAGTTGTTTAAAACAATTCAAATTTAAAAACTTCCTTTAATTTCAAAACTAAGATTCAAACTAAATTTGAATCCAGAAAACCTAGTTACAATTTAAAACTTCATTTTTAAAATGCAAACCATTTAACCATTTAAAGTAGTTAAAACAATTTAAATTTGAAAACTTTATTTTATTTTATAAAACTGAGATTCAAACAAAACTTGAATCCCAGATTTAAAACTTAGATTTAAACTTGTTTAAAACTGTGCTTTTCAATTTAAACTTCAGGTTTAAATTTTAAAACAAAACAGGTTTCCTTTAAAACCTATAACATTATTTTACACAAGCCACTTAAATTTTGCTTCTAGTCCAACCTATCCTATCTTCGACCAAAACATCACATTACTTCGAGTAAACTCGAGACCACAAAACCACTGCCCAGACCAAACTTCATCAGACAGTACAGTGCACCGTGCACATGCATGGTGACGCTAATCATCTTTGGCCACCACCGAAGGCTTCGACATGTCGCCGATCACCTTCTAATCTGATCATAGATATTAGATCATCCATCCAAACTCGAATTCAAATTCGAGTGCTTCAACCCAACCTGGAACAGACAGGAACCACCACACCCAAACCTGGAAATTCCACATCCTTGAAACTCCGACCATCAAAAATTCTGAAACTCCGGCCATGTCCTCGTCAACGACCAAGCTTCCACCACCCAAAGTCTAGTTGCGATCAATTGTAGAAACCGAGATGATTGAATTACCAAGCCTGGTTAAAACTAGGGTTCCAGACAATAATCTACTACCACCGACTTCACCATGATCCGATCAACTTCCTATCAGTTTTCCTAGATTCTATGATCAGCCTTCCATATCCAGGAAGAAACCCGACCTCCCAAATTACAGAGATCACCCAAAAATCCCAAAATTCCATTTTCAGTTCAAACTAGAAATGCACCTTCATTCCCATACTAAAAATCTTGATTTTAGTTATAAAATTCATATTTTTACATGATGTTTCAGATCCTAACCCTGAAACTTTGAATTATGATATTTGAATTTTTACTTACATTAAAACTTGCTCAGTTATTTGATTTCCAGAGTCATTCCCATATTATGATTACTTAAGTAAAATTTTGAACTAAAGTTTGAAATGAAACAAACAGGTTTGATTTGAAACTCAAGTTTAAACAGAGATTAAGTCAAGAGATTTTGATTTTAAATCAAAACATGAAAAAAAATGGAAACAGAGAAGTTACAGGCATTCAAAAGCATGCATACATCATACATCAGAAATGCAACAATATAAATACACAAACATACTTCACAATACAAGATTTATCACAACAAATAACATGCTACCAAAATTATACTTTAATTTTTTAAAAGTGAAGTTACTCACCGATTATAGAATGAAGACAGAGCTCCCTCCTAGATTTGAAAATAGATTTGAAAACTGGAATCCTTTTAGCTTTAAACTTTGCACTTGAATGTTAAAATGTTGCTTGCTTTAAAACTATGAAACTGGAATGCTTTTTTGAAAACTTTGAACTCTTTTAAAACTTGTGTGCAGAAATGTTGCTTTGATTTGAAAATGTGGTTGCATGAAGAAGACAAATTTCCAGATTGAAGAAAATATGCAGGCTTAAACAGATTTGCTTTGCATGTTTGATTTGAAGATTTGTTTACAGGTTTTGGAAAATGATTCAGACTTTGAACTTTAAAATGAATTACAAGGATTTGATTTACAGGTGTGTTTTTGATCTGAGGAGTTTGATTTGAGTTTGTTTAATTACTGATTTTGTTTTCAGACTTGGTTTTGAGGGAGTTGTTCTCAGATTTGTTAACTTAGCTTTTGAAAAAAAATGAAGGAAAGAAGATTTGTTTATATATAGGTTGAAATTAAATTTCGATAAAAATAAAAGAAAACCAAATTAAATAACACTTGTCCTATATTTTAACGTTTGTCATTTAATTTGCTTATAATTTACACATGTCTTTTAATTAATTATTAGTTATATGTTAAATGTTAATAAAGGTTATGCTTAACTAATTAGTTAATAAGTATATATATATATGTATAGATAATTTTTTTAAAAAGAAATAAAAACCAATTATATATATAAATAAAAGTTTATACAAATATTTTAAAATCTAAAACAATTTAAAATATTAATACTTTGAATTTCAAAACTTTAAATTCAAATTCAAATCATATTCCAAAATCCAATTTTAAAATCAAGTTACATATATAAAAATTAAATTTGAAATAACAATGCTATTTTTATTAAAATCTATTTGTAAAAACAATACATTATTATTGTTGTTTAAAAATAACTCATTTATCAAATTAAAATAATTTATAAAAGAAATTATCTCTTTATTAATAAATTACTTATTTTATTAAACTGTATTTAAAAAGAAAACAAAACAAACCTTTTTGTTAAAATTTAAATTTAAACTTAAGCTAAAATAAAATTAAATAATTAACATTTCCTTAAGTATTTAAAACCATATAGTTATTTATTAATTAGCTTGAAAAGCTTTATAGTAAATAAATCTCTATTTCCCAATTACTAAAAATATTAGAATTAGAAAATATGCTTTATTTGTTAAATTTTAAAAAAAAGCTTATCCATTTATAATATATATAAATAAATATATGCACAACAAATAGGAAACAATTTAATTATCTTTTTTTTAAAAGATAAAATTCACCAATTAATTTTTTTTTAGAGGAAGATTGTTAAATCAATTCAAATTTTATTAACAAAAATTATCAAATCAATTTAATTTTTAATACAGATTATTAAATTGATATTGCCACAAATTCCGGGATATCACATAAAGCGTGACTTGCGATTGGAAGGTTTGCTTTGCTCATGAATAAATATTGAAGTTGATGGAATATTAGTAATTGAATCTTCTGGTTGACAGCCAATCAAGCTATTGCGAATCATCTAATTCCTTAGGATTCACCTATAAATCAAAGGTCATTCTGTACCGTGATAGCTAAGGATTCGAGTCCTTGCTTGAGTGTAAGTCATAACCAATGATTCTATGTTCTCTCGGAATCGGTAAGCCATCGGTTGTATCACTAATAAGATCATCCCGTGTTCATCCAAAGGCTAGCAGTCATATGTTGAAATCTCGATCTCTCCGGACCGTTAGTGAAATCCTTAGCCTTTCTCGACCGATAACCAAATTTTAATCTCTCCAGATTGTCAATGGAATGAATTAATTGAATAAATTAGTGAATTAAGTATGGTTTTGGAATGTTGTTTAATAAAATTGAATAATGAAGTGAATAAATGAAATAAGTTAAATGGAATTGACTTTTATTTAAAATAATTATAGGCTTAAGTTGTGAAGTGACGATAAACATGAGAAGTGTTGTATAAATTGTTTATAAACTTAAGAAAAATTTATGAAATAATTCATAAATAAATTTAGTATGGAGTGAAATGTTGTTAAACATAAAATTTGGTGGAATGGTTCTTAAGTGTTATTAATATTGAAAGAAATGTACTAAGTAATAAATGAATGTGAATAAGGCAATGTGAATAATGATTATGAATAAATGAGTGCAAATAAAAGAATCTGAATAATGGGAAACCAACTAAAATAAATTCGTAAATTGTATGTATATTATTTTACTCACATAGCAGTTTGATCCAAATTCGAGTACATGATTTCGAGATGATTTACATCGTTCCGAGATATAATCTTTTACTCGAACCTCAACGATGAACTCCAAATATGGGTTTTTGATTGATTTTGGAATTCTCTATCATAATATACATATATGGAAAGAGAATGACAGTTTCTAATCAAGGAACCGGATCTGAGTCTGCACTTGAGTGGTCGTGTGAATTATACTAGTTCAAAAGTGAAATTGTGTGATTGAGCGAGCGATCAGATTTGGTATTGTGTATGGATGGTATATGTACATCGTATGGGCTTTAGTAAAGTGAATATTGACAATTGAAAGTAATAAATAATATGATTATGAACTATATGATTGGATATCATTGGTAAATAAGGTGCATGTATATGGAAGCAAAAGCTTGTTTGATGCCTTTGATTTCATAAGTAAAATTTGGTTGCCCGATTAAAAGGTACACGTTTACATTGTTTTTTGGTTTGATGTTTTTATGATTGAGCCACTTGGCTTTTGTTTGTTCAAGCCCATAGTGGCGATTTTTAGTCATTCCGATCTAGCCGCGTAAAGGAGACGCTGGTGAAATTTTTTGAGAATCTATGGTGTTAGAATTTTTTTGAAAATTTTAGGAAATTTTTGATAGCTAAAATTGAATGTTTATGTTATCACTTGGAATATTAGTAGTTAGTAACTATGAATGAAGTTAAAGACTTAAAAGAATTTGGGAATCTAGTTCAACAAATTGGTTTTGAAACGGGTAATGGGTTTGGGCATTTTCTTACCTGTTAGTTTCGAGGACGAAATTCTTGGAGGGAAGAATGTAGGGATCCAGAATTTTAGTTATTTGAATTTGGATTGATTAATTGATTTTAAATATGGAATCGTTATTTTTATAAGTTAAATGGCTTAAATTTCAAATATAAGGATTTATCGGAATAGTAAATTTAATATTGGAATTTGTTTAAATAATTTAACCTGGGATTTAATAATAATGAAAATGATTTCTAAAGTTGATTTAAATTCTATTTAAATAAGAGTGAAGATAGTAAACTTTTAATTTAGATTTAAAAGTGATTAATTTGGTTTTCATAATAATTTGTTTTAATTGACGTGTAAAAATAGCCTTTCGGGTTACTGTCTTGGACTTCGACGATACTAGTTTCATTAGATCCGTAATAACGAACTATTGTATGCCATCGATTTTTGTGGAAATCAGATGTATCATTTGGTCGCGCGAGATTAAAACATGTATAAATTAATTTTGGAATATATATAATATAACTGGGTTTGAAAAGCTATCTTCCATGTGTGATCAAATCAGGCCTAGAAACTAGTTCCATTGTGCTAGAAATAGGGGTATTACATATAGAATGCCAGGAAACACACCCCATTTGGGGTTTGAGAATTTGAGTGCATCGGGATGGATATTTTTTAATACAAACACACCACTAGCCCATACCCGCATCAACTCAGCCACACCCTACCCACGCTAGCACATACTAGGTCATACCTCCTTTCCCTTTTTAAAACTTTTGCCACCTTCCATATTTTATACCAGTAAGCTAATTTTTTTTTCAAATGGCCTCTCCAACAGCCATAGATCTCGGAGCCGATTATGGTGTTTTCAGCCCATGACCCCAACTAGGAAGTTGGTTGGAAGGTCGGTACGAACTTAACCAATGGTAAGATGGTACTGAAGTGGACGGTGGCGGTGATGATGGCAGTTTGACGGCAAACGAGATCTTGGACCTTGCTTTGGTGCTACAAAGGATCTTGGGAGGTGAGGTCGGTGTCAATAGGAAGAAGGCATCGAGGTGGAGCTCCGGTGTGGACGCGGTGGTCAGGCATTGCATGAGGCAGCGGTAATGCCGAGATGAATGGTAAATGGAACTTTGGTTCATTCTCGAGCTACTGGCCATGGTTAAAGGTGGGACTGGCCGTAATCGAAGTAGGAAAGGCTACGCCGTCTTATGGCTACGTGCGATAATCTAAGTTGGAACGAGGCGACGTCGGCATTGGAGGGGAAGTTGTGGTCGAAGTTGAAGGAGCGGGCCTAGGATTTTGAACGATGATAGAAGGATTTGAGGTTGATTAATTAAAGTTAATTATGTAATTAACTAAAATAATTATATTATTTAAATAGTGAATCTTATTTATGTGATAACTTATCCGTACTAGGTCTAAATCGAATGCAGTCAGTCATGTTCGGCTCATAGAGACAAGAACTCTGACATAGAGTTAGATTGGATTGATTTGGAGCTAGTTGAATTTCTTGCTAATTCGAACATCATTCGATTTAGATGGAATCCAAAATGCCCCAACGATAATGGGAATAATTGTGAGTTAATCTCACCTTTTTGGTTAACCAGTAATATTATATAGTTGATAAAAATTGTTGACTGGATGTTTGGATAATATATTGTTTTATCAATTGGTTTGGATTTATTCCCACCCCTAGAGAGGATGACCCATATTATCTAATTATATACTGTTTATGAGCAGGAGAATAGGTTGGAGAGATCCAACGGGATTCCTCATATGATTTTTTTGGATATCAAAAACCTGATTATTTGACACTATGAGTTATGGCATTTCTATATGCTCAGTATCGATACTGGTTAAACGTTGGGTGGCTATTGGCCTCAGAACTAGTATTTAAAAAAAAAACATACTATAAATTATCGTTGGAGTTGGAGTTGAACTTTGGGACAGCAGACGATTTTAAATCCGAAATTGGGTTTTGAAAATATTTTGTTGTAGAGAATTTAATTTCCATTTTATTCCAACCTATTTATCTATCTTTTTCTATGTTATTTATTATATTTAACAGCGTTTTAAAAAGTCATTTATTTATATTTAATATTATTTTAAAATTATTTATTTATAATTAATATTGTTTAATTTTTATTTATATTTAATGTCATTTTAAAGATATTTATCAATATTTTACTATTTTAAAAAGTTAATTATTCAAGTAATTAATATGGTATGAAATTAATAATGATGATTATTAATAATATTTTGGAAGTTAATTATTATTATTTAAAGTAATGATAAAGTTTAACTATTATTGTTTTCTACTAATGTTTTGAATTATTAGTTATTATGAAGATAGTCCAAAGTTAATAATTATTACTTATTTATAATGTTTACCACTATTATTATTATTATTATTATTATAGTGCTCTAAGGTAAATGATTAGAGTTTATCTATAAATGTTTTCGAGACTTATATATAGAATTGTGTAAACAGATTTACATTTTATAAGAGGAATCTTATAACAGGGTTTTAAAAACATAAAGAAATTGTTTACAAACTAAAAAGAGTATTAAAAATGGTTTTAGATATTTATAAAAGAATTCTAGAAATGGGTTTATAATTTAAAAATGGGTTTATAATTTATAAATGGGTTTAAGGATTTATAAAGGGGTCCTCAGTGTTTGGTGAATATACTTATACCATTGAAATAAGTATATGGTTGTTTTCTAAGTATTGAAAATATAGGGATTTGTGGATATATCTTTGTATAATTATTTTAATACAAATATTTACAAAGTGAATTGAAATAAATAAAGGATTAATTAAGGAAGCTAGTGGTTACTTATGTGCTTAACCAATGTTGTTTTCCCTATGGAGTTAAATCCTTGATTTGATGTTTGTTTATTAGATAGTTAAATAACCGACTATCGAATTTGGATCCAAAGCGTAATTTTGGAAATATATAAGAGAAACACGTGAGTTATATGGCACAGTCATTTTTGATGATGTTGTACTGTTCATATAAATCTCTTTTCATTCTCTCAGGAAAAATGATAAGGAAATCCATCCACTAACTGTTAGGAGTTGATCTCCACTCTTATCTTTGACTGTTTATTTCCTAAAGAAACGGGGTTGAATTTATCGGAAACTGTCAGAAGTTGTTTCGAAGAGACCGGGATCCAAAAAACATTTCGTTCTAACTCAAGCGTTTCAAAGTGAAGACATCTTGAAGATGAAGAAATTGAAGATGGAGCTCTCAAGTGTTTCGTTCAGTCCTAGAACGAACTTGTATGTATGAATGATGAAATTGCATTGTTGCTTGGAGGGCAGTGTTAGTATTCCAAGTGGGAAGTGCTATATAAAAGGTAAAACGTAGTTTCAAGCCTCATCAACCAAGAATGACTAAAACATGGGAGATGTAGTAAGGCTAAGTGGGTCACTCCCAAGAAGGGTATGATCATCCCTATCTAGAGTCGATATTATCTCTCACTTATATGCTTTGGTGTCCATTAACGGAGCAGTGATCAGATTCGATGCTATCCAGTAAAGGGTAGGCTGGTTCTGTATTGGAAGAGGTCGATAGGTTTGACCTCGGTGTTATTCTATTTAGAGATGCAGCATGATAGACGATACCCCAGTAGCCCAGTTATCGTATGGAATTCATTCTTCAATAAGCACCGTACGGACTTAATTGTGTCCAACAATGTTGAAACGTGAGATGCAAGCATTTCAGCTATATTCATATTTTATTTTGACCCCTAGACATTATTATAATATCAAGGGATTTTCTATAGAAAATGTTTTGGTTATCGTAAGGTAAAAACCCATCCGTGTTTATGTCCAGCGTGGTCCTACGAGATACCTTTATTTCCAAAAGATTTTTGATAAACATTAAAATTCCATCCAGGTGTATTTATCTCACGTTGGTTTACCAGACTGACTCGGATGTTATTTTGTTGTAATGCTTGGGTCAAACCGAGCATATTACAAATTAGTTTGGATGCTTTGGAGCTTTAGGAGACGAGCTGGAGGCCCATTGACATATTCGAGTAGATGTTTATTTTTCCGCTGCATTCATTGTTATACTTATTAGCAATTGTGAGCACATGTTGTTATAATTGTCCGGGCTGAGATAGGTTAATATACTCTGATTGATGTCTGTATATACATATATTACAGTTTTTTGGTGTAAAGATTTATTGTATATTATAGATTATTCATTTCACTATGAGATTCTGTGCTATTAGTTTTCTTTCTCTCTCTTCTTCCTTCTTTCTTTCCTCTAACTATCCGCCTTTTCGTTCAATTTGAGTGGATCATGTGTTGCTAATTGTCCGCTTAAACTATTCAAAAAAGTGGTTCATTACAGTAATCACGTGCCACAAATCCAAGTGCCGGAAAGAGGGGCCGACCAAGAGTAAAAAGAAAAATAAAGATAGAACATAATCTTACATGAATAGAATAACATATATCATTTCAATATATATTCTTTATAATGGAAATTTTAAGTAATACATCGAATCTATCCTAATCTCTGCCTCGACAGTTATAAATCTCTGTCCCTGCTAGTTTTGAATACAAACAGTAAACAAATGCAGCGGAAATGGAAATGGATAACTGTCTTTAAAGGAAACTCCAGTTCCTGCTTCAAGTTCCTTCAAAATGTTCCAAGCTAGACCTGGACTACTTGGTTTCCTAGAAAAATTTGCACCTAGAGTTTAAGCGGAAAGAAATCAAACTCCGGGTCACTCATGGGACTGGTATGAAAAAACTCAAAGCAAAGATATTTTTGAAAACAAAGGGTATCTCATAAGACTGCGCCGCGCATAAACACGGATGAGTTTTTACCTATTGAGAACCAAATAATTTGCTACGCATAATCAGAGATATTATTTTTAATGATATTTTTTGAAAATTCTTTCAAATAAATATATATAGTCTTAGCAGAAATTGTTACATTAATTAAATCCTATTATACTAGATTCTACAACAAAAATCGTAAAGGCTCATATTAGAGAATGGATTCCATACAGTGACAAGGTAAGGGAGTACCTTCCTAGAGTACATCTCTAGAGGGAGTCACCTGAGACTCCAATCTCTACCAAAACAGAGCTGGCCTAGCTTTACCATAGATAGTATGAAATGCGCCATCACCCTAGTCATTGCCGACCTATCCGTGGCAACATCATACACAACAAATCCGAAATATTGAGGGTAATCTAGAAAGGGATGACTATATCCTAATGGGAGTGACCCACTTAGTCCTACCGCATCTATCCTGTTTTTGTTATTCCCAATGTGCGAGGCTTAAAGTAACATTTTACCTTTCATAGAACAAATCCTACTTTGAATGCCACATTGCCATTTCCAACAACACACTAATTAGTTTCCACAAAAGGTCAACCTCTAAGCTCATACGTCTCAGAGAAGGGTGTTAAGTATAAGAGGGTTTACCTCATACACCACCAAACAGATATACGTTTGTAAAAACCAATGTACACGATCTCAAAAATGCAATGCCAGATCTCGTCCATACAAGTTGTGCAGGCAAAGGACAAACTGAAGGCACTTCTCCTACCACATCCTGTTAGGAATCATCCCGAGGATTAGTAGTAAATTTTCCTTACATTGAAGATTTCAAATTGAAGGAACCACTACCACCATATATATGTTAAGGAAATTACCCCATAGTGGCAAGCAGGCCTACATTATGAAGATCTCCGTGTTCAAAATCATTGTCCTCAAGATGTTTTCACTTTTGAACGTATATTGGTTCGAAGTGGATATTAGACAGGAATCATCCAAATCCACCTTGGTTCCTTCGAACCAATTATCGGTAAAAGATGTCAAGTATATAGGTGATTATTATTCAATTAATTAATATCTCTTTAGAGATATACATCTTTAAATCATATTCTGTTTCAGTATATACAGGATAACTAAACCTCTTTTATCAAATCCTTGGGTTAATTAAAACTCCTTTTTAACTTTGGAAATACCAAAACGTTTCATCTTTAATTATTTAGAAAAATTATAATTCAAATCTTAATGAAGATTTCACATTTCCAAAACATATCTTTAAAGAGTTAAAAATAATGTTATTTAAGACATCGTTTACTGTAAACCCAAACCAGTTAGTATTGAATAAAAGAGATCCATAAATTATAGAATGATTATACCCAATACTAATTTCCATATTTAATCAGTACTATTCGCTGAATAATGGTGAAATCACCTTTTACATTCACATGGATAGTACGAGTTTCCTCCTTGGAATTCAATACAGTGTCTAACTAGGGTATTCTCTATACCACAAAATCATATTTTAAAATCTTGTTTAACTTTTGAAAAACTACAAATCTATTTTCTTTTAACTTAGGAAATTGCAGTCCTTTTAAATCAATTTAACTATCCCCTCCATCGGGCTAGTCCGGATAACTAGAGCGGAATCGAAACACTGGTTGTCCAAGCTCAGGTCTAGAGATTATCTCTCTGTTACCCATAAGGTGTCAAGTTATTTGATCAACTCTAAACTCTTTTAAATACCTGATATATTATTTGAAAAACATTTGCAAAAGATTTGGGAAGAAAATCCCAAGTTTAAATTTTAATTCCAAAAGTTACCAAAAAGTGTCGTGAATAGTTTTTTGAAGCTTCTTTGATTAAAATGCTAATTTCATTCCACATATGTCCATTTTAATAACTAAAATCCTTTTTAAAACATTTTAATATATTTACGGAATTTATTTCATATTTTTAAATATTTAAAAATATCTATTTTCATGATTTTACCACTTTGGTTTTCAAACTGCCAAATGCAATGTTTCTGAAAACTTGGTTTGGACATAACTCAAAATTTAGTAAATAAAATCTTAATTTTCTTCTATTGATTTGAAAAGTATAATCATCATGGTCCGGAAAATTCTTATTGCAAAGAATTCTGAATCATATTCCATTCTACACGCCCATTTACTTTTTAGGTCACAAAATCGCGAACTGCCGAAATGTGACGGCTTATTTTTACTTCATTTTCCAAACTTTTTCAGACTTTTTCGAAATGAGTTTTAATGTTTGTAAACCATTTATAAAATATTCAAAGTATTTTAAAGAGGTTTAAAAATTCCATATATACCATTTCATTTTATAAAGGAAAGTGACTCCTTGGTGTAAATTCGACGTGTATTATAACATGAATCATTTCCACGTCAAACAAACATATCATCAATATCCCAAACATAATGATCAAACTTAGGAAACATCCATATCAAGCATATCATATCATCATATAATTTATAATATAAATTGCAGAGTTTCTCACCTTCATTGGTCTTTATATTTTCTTAATCTGACTATAGCTTTGCTACTATCTCGGCGAAGCTTATGGAATTAACCCTGGTTCACTAAAGAAGTGCGCAACCTAGGCTTGTAGGAGGTAGAAACTTGGTTTTGAGACGATGGTGACTCCTTACAGTTCACGGCCAAGAAGAAGAAAGAGAGGCGGGAGTATGAACTCGTATTTCAACTTTAAGGCGGTTATTTTTCATATATGGTAGCTTTTATTTTAGTAGAGCTTCGCTATAATGGAAAAGACTAGAGAAGCCATTAGAGAGGCCATTAGAAAGCTTAGGAAGAAGAGAGAAGAAGATGGTTTTGGTGTGAGGATTTATGAGAAGAGGGGGCATGTATTTACTGGAAAAAAATATGGAAAATATCTTTCAACACATCTCCTTTCACCATATGCCAACCCACTCTCCTCCCCTTCCATCACTCATGGTGCACTCCCACCCCTCCTCCTTGCCATCACTTCTTGTCGTTTGGCATGGGAGCTTTGACTTAAGTGAAGGTTTGGTTGGATTTTGTATGTAAATATCTAAGATATTTATGTTTTTATCTCATGTCAATTTATATAGTAAAAGTAAACGTAGATATGTATATGTATAGGTGTATGACATGTATAAACATGTATATAGATATGCACAAGACAGCAAACAACGTTGCAATCACTTTGAACAACTTCTGTTCGTTAAACCATTGAAAATCTAAAAGCCGATTCCCGGTCATATTTTCAATGTAAATAAAATTTCAAAACTAATTTCTCATCATTATTAGTTAATTAAAATGATCACATTTAAATTATAAAACCATATAAATCAATATTAAGTAAGTGTTTACAAAAAGTGCTATTATATTGATAAAGCATTGTGAATTTTCTCATATTTGCAAATCAAGTATATATCTCTATAAAGTTACTATAAATGATTTATTATCACTATATTACTAATTAAAACGAATTATTATCATCTTAAAATAATTATGTAAACTCAATTTGAATTCAAAAGTCAATTATTTAAAAATGATGACATCCTTAATGATGTCATAAAGGCATTTTATTTCCAAATCCAAAATAAAACAAATAATTTTATTGCATATTCTTGTTTAAACGGAGAAATAAGTGTATGTAGAAAAAATCGTGCGTGACTTATGATGGTTAAAAAGCTATTTATTGATAAAACGATTTTCGTTCATTTTTTGATGAAAACCCCAAATATATATGTTAATATACCTTTAAAACTACTTTACCATCATTATTTATGGCTCAAAACATTAAAATTTATGTAATAAATTCTTTTATTTGAATATTTCAAGTATATATATAATTTATCAAAGTGATAAATTTGTGGGTCGTTACAGACTTCCCTCCTTGGAAGAATTTCATGCCTAAAATTACACCTAACCAAAACTCTGTAAAAACATTATTTTAAATTTCAAATACAAACCCCTGTTATTCTCATGGATTCTCGATATGCACTTTCTGGTTCGATCTTCTATGCTTATCCACAACTTTACTTTCGAACTAAATTTGTTCCTCCAATTCTCTAGTGCGGACTCTGAAGGCTTCTTGATCAAAAACCTTTATTTTCCTCATGTAGCTCTCAAATATGATAGAAAACACATATACCCAACCAAAAATCCTTATCAATGTTCTTCGTCAAGCGTCGAGTGATAAATCCTTTTTCGGACCATTGTAAATACCTCAAAGTCCTGTCCTTGAATCTTAGATCAGAATCGTGCAACGAAATGATCTATGTACCTCATACACACTTATCAACCATCCTAAAAACTTTATGAAAGCATTTCATAAAACTTTTATCTCAAACATATTTATAAAGATTCTTCTTTTTATATGATTACCTTAAAAAAATTGTTTACAAAAAATTATGTCTTTTTTCCAAAGAAACCATTTCAACCTCATGAAATAACTCTATACACTTAAATCCATAAAAATCTTTAAGGAAAGCTTCATATTTTCCAAAACACACTGCATTGGGTCAAAATTAATGTTGCGTATATTATCACTACGACAACCCAAAAACAATAGTATAGGGATTTGATTAATTATACTTAATATTAATTTTTGATGTCGAATTTAAACTATTTATCAGTTAACAATGAAGCCGATAAAGATGGAATATCATTACTTCTCAGACTGAACAGATGACATTCTTAACTTAAAATGGAAAAAAATTACCCACCTTGAACCTTAACGTCAAATATAGGAGATATATAAATCCCGTATAATATATAAAATACCTTCTTTTAGAAAATCACTTTCTATAACAACACTTTTATAGTCTATGTCTTCCTCGTTTTCTCGTAAATATTTATCACAACAATAATGTTGAAATCTATGTTTTCCTATTAGTTAACATATTCTAAATCACTTTTAAAACCATTAAACTCCATTTGCAAATATTACTTTTGAAACATTCCTTTAAGCTATTATTTGACTTTTAAAACGAAATGTAACTCCCTTTATAAAAACTTTCGTCTACTTATCAAGATAAACCCATTTATATTTATAAAACCATGTTTTATAATCTCATAAAACCATGTTTTTATAATCTCCTTCTTTTTTGATAAAACTTCTTTTTATAAAATATCTTTATTTATAAAATTCCATTTATAAATCTATTCCTTTCTAAATCTCCTTTATTTATAAAATCCCATTTATAAATCTATTCAAAAAATATCAATTACAAATCCATTTCAAATATTTATAAAACACCGTTTATAAATCTATTACTTTATTTAAAAAATATTACTTTTATAGATCTTTTATATAAATCATTTTGGAAATATTTGTTTCAAACTACTTCTATCTTCTTTAAAACTGTATTTCCTTTGTAATAATATATGGACTTTTTTGTTAAAATATTCCTTTTTCAAAATAACTTTTATTTTGAATCAACTTTCCTAATTCAAATACCAATTTTATTATTTTAAAATATCACTTTCAAATCATTTCACTTAAAAGATACATTAACGTTATAAAACTTCTATTATAAATATAAACTTTACGTTTTATAAAACATATCTTCTATATGCATCTTTTACACAATCATTTTGTTTCTGTAAAATGCACTTTTATACAACATGCTCATTTATTATCCTACATAAATTTATTATTCTTAACCCAATATTATTATCAAACACCTTATAGTCAAATCGTGAAATTTAATTCAAAGGGTGTTCGTTAAATCAACAAATGATAATAGCTGAATGTTATTACTTCTAATATTAAATGCAAACATGATGATAAAAATTAACAATCACTAATTAATCTATCAACTAACGATTCACGTTATTTTTTAACTTTAGAAAATTATATAGATCAAGTCACTCAAGGTTGATACCAAGGAACTGGGTACCACCAATAGTATCGCATATTCCCTTAATAAGAAGGGGAATACTTAGGAGAAGTTTTTTCCATCCGAACACAACTCTTGTCCATTTTTAATTACTTTCGAGCGACTCAAACTAGTTAATTATAAGATTCTTTTCAGAAATACCCGGATTCAAATTATCTAAAATCTCCTTATAAAACACGATTTATAAATCCAATTTATAAAATCACTTATAAAACTCATTCATAAAATTTATTTATCTTAAATAAATTCCTTTAACCTTGAACCAATATTATTTGTCGAATCCCACATAGTCAAATTGTGAAACTAAATTCACGAGGTGTTTGTAGTTAAACTTTTAAATCAAACAACTAATCAATTGATGATAATAATGGAATATCATCATTCCCTTAACAACCAAACACTACATAAATAACTATATCATTTAAAAGATATTCCATTATATTCAAAATATAATCCTAGGTAAAATTATTTCATTTACCAAATTTTTCAAAACAAAAATCATTTTTATATAACAATTATAAACACGTGCTCATATATAATACGCTCAAACTCATTCTAGGGTGTCACTTATCCTATCTATAATGAGATACTCATCCTAGAGTATTACTAACCCTCAGGTGTTTGCTCAACCTAAGCTCTAATATCAAATGCGATGACCAAGTCTTCAGCCCTCCGACGGTGGGTACAACAACCGTGGCTCACAATGGTAACTCCTATTTGCTTTTACGGCCACCTCTTGACTGCACTAACCTGGAGGTCATATAGGAATGAGAGTCTCCTGCTGTAACAGCCCTCAAATCCGTACCCCTTGAGTTAACATTATTCTACCTAAATCAACTCAAGATGTACAGAAATACGAACCATTTGGATTAAAGAAGAAGAAAATAGAAATCAACAACAGAATCTAACCATCGCAGCGGAATAAAATATAATAGATAATAAATGGTCTTTACTCAAAAATCAAATATCTCTGTTTATATATTACATCATCAGAGTACATCAACCACAGTTCAACATCAATATCATACAATGGATACACAACAACTCAACACAGGGGAAAATACATATATAAACAAGTACGGAAGTACGTATTGTCATCCTGCTCGTCTCTTGAGCTCCACAGCATCATATCCTGTACCCTATAATACTCGGTTTGACCCGAGCATTACAGTTAAATAACACCCGAGTCAGTCTGGAATACCAGCGTGAGAAAATCACACTCAATTGATTATTAAAATTTCAAAAATCCTTTGAAAACAAAAGCACCTCGTAAGACCACGCCACAAATAAACATGTCGGGTTTTTACCTTACGATAGCTAAAACAATTTTTACAGAAATCCTCTGATATTATAATAGGGTCTATATACAAATACTTATAAAATAGCCGAAATTGTTACATTATTAAATTCCAGCTACTAGCCACAGAGTGGGTAATACAAACAAAACTCGTACAAGGCTCGTAGGGAGAATGAATTTCCAACTAATGACTAGGCACTGGGGTACCACCTGTCACAGTACGGGGCCTAGATCACCGTACCGAGGAGTACGCCCGCTCCCCTGCAACACAAGACCGGGACTACCCCTTACTGGATAATCCCGAGTGAGATCACCCCGCGGTTGGGATCAGCAACCGCCCACTAAGCCGAAATAAAAAGGGACATCTAGACATGGATGACCTCACCCTACTTGGGTGCTACCCACTAGCCTTGCTGCATAACCCCTGATTTTCAGTCATTCCCATTTGATGAGGCTTGAGGCTAAGCGTTACCTTTTTAGAACATATCCCTTAGAATGCCCATCGTCCACCTGACGATGTTTCGCAAGCATTCATCCATACAAGTCCGTCCCGGGTTCGAACGGAACCGAAGGCACTATTCCTACTACATCCATTTTGGAAATATCCTCAGGATTATTAGCGACTAGCCCTTGCAATTCACTGGTCCATCTTCGAATCCAAACTCGTTTCCCACGAAACGTACAAACCGGTTCGAAGTGGTTTTCGAGAAATAAATCTCGGTCCCGGTCTCTTCGAAACGATCAACGCATTTGTCCAATATTGATAGTCGGTGATTTAACTATCAATTAATATTCACGAACAACCATCAACCAATAAATAATTTTTCAAATTATTTATTTATCCCAAAATATCTTTGCAAGATATATTTTCAATTTCATTCCTTTGAAAACAGTTTCAAACTATCTTCCTTTCTCGGAATAAATTCCAAGTATTTTCTATTTTCTCTGGAATCACCAACACAAAACATAGACTTTTTAAAATAATTTAAAAGCACTTTATTGTAAGATATATTTAACATTTAATTTAGAAAATTTACTTTAATACTTAATCTAACATAATTCTCTAGAAATAACTAAAATAAGATTACCTTATAACTATACATTAGATTTTCCCCTTTAAACAAAATACCAAATCATTCTTTAAATATTTATTACGATAATAGATTAAACAAAATACTTACTTTGGAATTTACTTTTAAACATTTAAGTTAAAACTACTTCAATAATTTACTAAAAATACATACTATATAAACATTTGAAAATAAAGTTACTTAATAAAATAACTAAAACTAGATTTCTACTTTTAAAAACAAAATACTAAGTTACTTCTTAATAATTACTACTAAAATAGATTAAAAGAAAATACTTACTTTAGACTTTAAATATTAGAAATAATAAATTTTACAAAACTTGCTTTCTTTAAAAACAACTTTAAAACATTTAATTTATATTTGAATATTTACTTTTAAAAACATGTACTTGGCTATCTAGAGAAAATTCCAACTTCAATCACTTAAATAAATTTCCCCAAATTGATTTCCAATTTATTTTATTTGAAATAAGTTTCTTTAAGTACTCAGTTCATTTCAAAATTCATTAGTTATGGAGTTATTATTAATGTTATTATTTCCCGTTTGTTTTTAAACCTTTTAAACTGAAATATACGGATTTCAGCTTTTCCCAATTTCTTCTTTATTCCTTTCAATAATTTAAATCTTAAATTTTAAATAAATGTTTTGTTCTTTTTAAATAATATCACTAAAGATTAAAATTCATTAACTTTCTGTTTATTCAAATTTTCCTTTCCATATACAGAATTTATTTATTAGCATTTAAAACTACTATTATTCTTATCCAATTTATTCTTAATTTATTTAAATTTTCTATAATTATTTCACTTACAAATTCTCTTCATTTTATTTCCAAAATACAATTCTATATATCTTGATAACTTAGTGCACCGGAATATATTCAGGTAAACCATAACATCCAATATTCCAATTATCAACAATATTCATCACAGAATATAAAATAATCATAACAGAGGGTATTAAATAATTTAAATAAATGTTGAGGGATCCAATTAGATCCCTCCGACCTGTTTTCCCTGCATCCACAGACGATAGCACAATACAAAATGCCAATTCCAAAATATATCATACTATAGCACATAAATCAATTCAACCATTCAAACAATTATTTAAATTTAATCATTTAAATTTAAATTTAACTGCGTGAGATTAACTCACCTTTGATTTTAGCTTGCAATTCACTCTAATCCGGCTTGATTCTTTCATGATATTGACCTTGTACAGACATTGGATGATTTTATTAACATTTGAAAAACCAAACAATTAATTACCGTTTCTTTATTTCATTTAAACTAAAAATTTAATTTTAAACCATTTTCCTTTCAATAAAATATTTTTAGTGACCAAAATAATTAAACAAGTTTATTAAGTAAATCAATTACCCAAAGTACAGATTTTCAAAATAACCTATAAGTTGAAAATGTGTATGTGTATTTATTTATTTTATTTCATTTTTATTCAAAATCCCCACTTATCAAATAATCTATATAGATAAAGAAAATCAATTTTTATATAAACTCCTCAATCATTTACAATCCCATATTTTTCCAATTATATATATATATATATATATATATATATATATATATGCGTTGAATTCTAGAAAAGTAAAATTCCATCCAAACCTATATATTTAAATAAAACATAATCGTTTTTATTCAACTTACTGTAAACCTTTTTTTTCTTTTTCCCAAACCCTTATATATATATTTCAATTGATAGCTTACTGTAATTTTACTGTATATATATACACACACATATATAAAGTTAATAAAAGTAATAATACCTCGCCGCCTCGACCCTTACGCGAGCTTACAATCGAACCTTCTAGCAAACCACCACCACCCCCTGCCTACACGCGAATCCACCCTAGTTTCCCCAAACTTCCTCCGGCCACGACTCGGCTTCAACATCGATCGACGTTCTAACCCTTTGCTTCAACAACAATGCAACCTAAAAAACGACCAACCCATGCCATCCACGCGAGCCCTAAAACTGACGAAATCGCCTTCGGTGCTTCCATGAAAGCGCGCACACTCACCTGTCGACGCGTGAAAAAAAATAGAAGTTGCGACGCAAAATTCCCTTCCGAGCACTCGTGATTCGTCGGGATACTACACTGATTCTATACCAGAGCAGCAAATTTCGAGCGGCTTCCACTTTTAATTTTTTTAAACGATTTGGGGTTTTGGAAAGAAGAGAATGGTTCGGTTCGGCCATAAATCGAACTTGGTTTCAATTAGAAGCATCGGCCATTAATTTAATTTTCTTCTGAAAGCTTTGAACGAGATATTATTGAACGAGCCTGCATTTTAAAGGAAGAACAGGGGGAACAAGAAAAGATGTTTCGCGTGAAAAATTGTTTATGCGTGTCTGCTACAACAGAGATATGCTGGCTAAAGGAATTAAAGGGTAGCAGCTGATTAAAAATTAATATTTTTATATTCAAAAATATCTTGTTTAGGTACCCAGTTATTAAATTGGATTCGATATAGATTTCAGTGCGTTTATATAACGTACGCTCACACAACAACTCTGATCGCTACGAAATTTGAAATCCGATAATAATTCAGTATTACGGACCCAATGGAACTGGTTTCGTCGAATTCCAAGACTGCGCCTCGGAAGGCTATTTTTAAATTCAATTTAAACAATATAAATTTTAAAACTGAACAAACCACTGTTAATTTTAATTTTACAACTTCTATTACCTTCGGTGTTATCGATATAAATTCTACAAACCTTCAAATTATTTTTAATAGGCTTAGAATTCTAGATTCAATATTTTATCCAACTTCAAATTATTTAATTCAATAATTTAATTATCAATAATTAGTGATATTGAACTCAAGTTAAATTTTACTTTTAAATATTAAAATCATTTAAATATTTCGATTTTAAAGGATTAAAAATTCCGGGTCGTCACATTCCTCCCCCCTTAAAAGAATTTCGTCTCCGAAATTACTAATTAGGAAGAATGATCCAATACCCATTACTATTGTCCAAAACCAAACTGTTTAACATCAACCCAACAATCTTGTCATTTAAAGACACTACACCCTATTCAATTTCCTAAACTTCCACATAGTTTGCAACCAATATTATTTGTTCAATCACTCTAGTTTCAATTTAAAACCAAATTTTGAATTATCAAAATTTCCTCAAAAATTTTCTAACTCCCTAAATTTTCGGAAAATTTCGCCAGCGTCTCCTTTGCGCGGCTAGCTCGGTACAACTACAAAATGGCCCTACGGCCTCCCAAATCCAAAAAGAAAACAAAAGGCCAAGTAGCTTGATCCAAAAACCCAATCAAATTTCACAGAAATTTAAACACATACCTTTTTGTCGGGCAATTCAAATTTATCTTCTAAAATCAAAATCAATTTTCTTTTCCCTTTATATAATATCTGCATATCCTGCTTAGCAATAATATCCAACCACAACATTCCCAAAACATCGTATCAACTTCCTTACAAAATGTCAGTATTTATTCATTCAAATATTAACTTAGACTATATTTGTAGTATCAATTTTTCATTTAAGAATTCATCATTCCTTCTTAAGTTAGTATAAGCATTATATATGCTTCTTATATTTATTTTCATCCTACCACTTTAGTTTATATCTATTTCTATTCAAATTGATTCCTCCATTTCCATATGAATTCAATTTATCTTTAACTCTGAATATTTAAATTTTATTTTTCATTTATAACTAATTCATGTCATTATTTTAATTAGTTTCATTCACTAACTTATTTCAATTTCCAATTTGAAACAGTTTTGTCGTTAACAAAATTTTCCAAAAATTTTCAAATTTTTTTCTAACTCCCAAAATTTCTAAATTTTTTTGACAGAGTCTCCCTTGCACGGAGGAGCTTTTGCAATTTGACAAAAGATATAAATATATATACAACGACCCACCCGGTCGAAAAAACAAAAAACAGTTCATATTTCCTATTTTTATTGCGTAGGCGTACCTTATTTAGCATTTTAAGCAAGCGGCTTATTATTTTTAGCAAATAGCACAACCAAATCCAGCCACACTACTCCCAGGTACCTGTACTTACTCAATTTAAACATGTAAGTGCGATATAAATGAAGTTTAACAACATTTCGCTTATTTTCAATAGTTAAACACGTGAATTCTAAAGAAATTCACACCAAACATTTTCCCGTAAGCAACTTATACAAATTTCATACTAATTCCACTGTTCCAATTAATTTATAACCATTTTCATTCAATTTGAATGGTTTTCAATCCATTCGTATACAATTTCATCACTTTGAATGGTTTAAAACTCAATCGCTTTCATTTAATTCATTTTTTTAAGCAAACTGAACTCATATTTAATTCAATTACTCTCAAAATTATTTTACTTCTAACTAATCATAGAATTTTAATTACTTCCATTTACATCAAATGACAATTTATTCTATGCAATTTGACGAGATTTGTGTTAATAAATAAGTACTTATGTTTTATAACCAATTTAAATTGATTTCAACTAAATTTATACTTAATTCTATTCCATCCTTAAATGTAACGACCCAGAATTTTTATTAACTAAAATTTGAATATTTAATTAATTTTAAATATTTATAAGTGAATTTTTAAGTCAAATAAATTTTTATTTGAATTATTAGATTTTATCGAATAATTAAATCGATAATTTAATGTGTTAAATTATGGAAATAATTAAAAAATTGAGTTAAATATGATTGAAAATAATTTGTAAAATTTTATTTAATCATACTGGAGTTATAGAAATATTTTAGAACTTTTAAAATCGAATTAAAAGTTAATTTGTGAAAATTGAATATTTTAATATTAAATAATCGACTGTAAAATAGTCAATTTTTGAACAGTCTCAGAATTGAACGAAACCAGTTCCATTGGATCCGTAATAGTTAGTTATTACCGGATTTCAATTTTCGTGTCAATCGGAGTTATCGTTTGATCGTGGCAGCTCGAAACGCATCGATTTATTTTTAATTTAAATTTGGCGAGTCAAAATAGCCATTTTTCAAAAAGTCTCGGAATTCGACGAAACCAGTTTCATCGGATCCGTAATGTGATATTATTGTAAAGTTTCAAATTTCAAGTCAATTGGATTTACCGTTTGTCCGGTACAAATTAAAACGCCTAGAAATCGACTTAAATCGGTTTAATTCAAATTGAACGTTTACAGCCATAACTCGCACATACTTCCGAATTAGCTTCCGAAACCTGTTCCATTGTGTCCGGAACGTGGGATAAACCCTAGGTACGCTGGTTACGGCGCCTAAATCGGAGTTCGGAATTCCCGGGATGAATAGTGTTTACGCTTGCTTTTCTTATAAATAGCCACCATTTCCAAAATAAGTAAATAAAAAAAAAAATATAACCTAATCTAAACCCTAGCCGCCATATACCCAACCCACGGCCAGAATTTTACCACGTTCATCCCTCGATTTCTCGAAATCCATCAACAATTATCAAATTCTTCCAACTAACAAATCGAAGAGCTTGTCGAGTACTTCACATCCGTACGGTGGAGTGCCACAGAATTCGTCGAGATGTCCAGAATCTGGGCCGATAGGGGTTCGGTTGCGCACGAATTTCCACGTCAATGGGGAAACCGAGCTTCATGGCCTTGAGGCCGAGTATTGTGTTCGTCATGCTCGTCAAAATGCAAGTGTCTGATCGAATTTTTATCGAGTAATTAGTTTGCAAAATTAAAACCTAATAGCTTGCTAATGGGTTTCGTTCGCGTGCAAGTTTTCTGGAGGGAGAGGGTCGCGTGGAAGAAGGTTGCGCACGGTCGAGATTCCTAGATGCAAATCCTACGGCCCAGAAGCAGTGTGGGTTTTAATATAAAGTTTATGTTGTTTTATTTATATTTAAATCGTGTTCAAACTTTAAAAAATCATATCTTTTTCATACGAGGTCGAAAAAATGCAAACTCAGTTGCGTTGGAATCGTATGGACGAGCACTACGCGATGGAGTTGGTTTGGAGTCGTTTGGAGTTAGTGAGAATTTCGGGTAAAATTAAACGCGCGTTTAATTTTATTCGAAATAAAAGCTTAAAAGGAAATTAAAATCAAGGTGAGAATTTCTCACTCAATCGAATAGATTTCGATTTTATTTTAAATAGTTAGATTTAAAATATTTGAATGCATGTATGAATGATGAATTGTATTTATTGATTGTTAAAATAGACATTATGCGCCGTTAGTAAGCGGATGTTATTTAATATAAACATATACCGCGAATATTTCATAAACAGTGAAATTGGTATTATATATAATATCAATATATATATATTGGCATATGTATATATTGCAGTTGATTGATTTCCCGCATTTTTTGTTTAGCGGATGAGACCCTATTACGCCGTTATTAAGCGGATAATATTTATTAAGAACATATACCGCGATAATTTCGTACTGGAGCGAAATTGGTATTGTGCTAATGTTTTTGGGATGCAGGAAACAGGTTGGAGGGATCCAACTGGATTCCTCAACAGTATTATTTGATTTTCAGATATTTTGATATTTGATTGATTATCATATCGATATATGATATCGTTGTTGTCGTGATTGACTATTTGGTGTGTAGCATCATTGGACCCAGATTTTGGGATTTTAAAATGTTTTTAAAGTGATTTTTGAAAATATACTATATTTTTGGAATTGATCCATTATAAATAAATAAACGTTATAATTTTTAAAGTTATAAAAATTATGGTTTTTGTGAAATATAGTTAAAAAGCTGATTTTTAGAAATACGATTAAAAGTCGATTTTTGAGAAATATGAACTAATGATTTTATAAAATAATTTAGATTGGATTTTTGAATATATGATAAAAGTTTAAATATAGGATTTATAAAATTTGATTTTTTTATAAATCGAAATGATGAAATTATAAAGGAATTTAAAGACGTTTTAGAATAATAATATAGATTGATTTATATTAAGAGATTTATAAATGGATATTTATAAATTGAAATATAGACATTATAAAACGAGTTTTTATAAGTGTTTGAATTTAGTGAAAATGAATTTCATTAAAGAATGAAATTTATAGAATTATAAACCGTGAAGTTATAAATGGAATTTATAAATAGTAAGATTTATAAATTTGGTGAAATTATTTGAAGAATAGATTGGATAAATCATTAAATCTTATAAGTTATAAGATTTATAAATTGGAAAGTCTTTAAAAGAACGATCTTATAAAATAATCGTTTTATAAGTAGTTAACTTATAATATGAACGTTTAGTTTATAATTTAATTATAAACTGGAATAGGTTAATAAAGGAATTTATTAAAGGAAGTTTTTATAAGTAAATAGAAGAGGAATTTATAAACGTTGTTTTATAAATTCGCAAACGACTTATTTTGATAAGTTAATTGTTATAACCTATTATGGAGTTATATTCACATTTTTGAATAGTGAATAATCCTTTAAAATAAATTGAATAAAAGGATGGAATTTGTTAACGAAGTATGTTCACGATTTTTGAATAGTGAATAACACGTTAAAGAAAATGTTTTAGAATGTGATATTTTAAACAGGATTAAAACGATCTAACGATGTTTTAAAGGTGTTGAGATTCGAAACCATAGATTTCAACATTTATTGTTGAAATAGACGTTTTCGAGAAATAAAAGGAAATGGTAGACTATAACACTGTTGTTATAGTAAATGATTTCCGAAAGGAAATATTTTTAATAGTATTGGGATTTATATATCTATTTTAATTTCGAATCCCTATACTAGTGATTTTGGGACGTCGTAACGATGTTTTACGCAACATTCGTTTTGGCCCAAGTAAATATGTTTAAGTGAATAATTTCCTTAAAGAATGAATTATATACTTAATTCGATTTAAGTATATTGAATATTTTCTAAGTGTTGAAAATAAAAGGAACTTGTGAATTACTTATGAATAAATAAGTATGGAAATGTTTTCCTATATGAAGTGAATAATTAGAATTTATCTTTTTCTGAAGATAAATTGAAATGGATTATTGAAATCGAATATGCATGGATATTTTGAAATATAAATTCATTATGGAATTTATGAATGAAAAGTGGAATTTGTATAAAAATAAATATTGATTTATTTTAAAAGTGCGAAAATATATATCTTGTAAAGATATTTTGGAAAATAAATAATTTGGAAAATTATTTGGAATCTGGTGATGTATGCATATCAATTGATAGTTCAATAACCGACAATCAATATTTCCCTTTGATTGGGTATTTGATGTGATTGTTTGAATATGAATGCACACTTATTTTTGAATAAGCGCTCACTATTCGGGTTAACCGGGAAAGGACCATGGGGTCGTATAACCCATTCCGAATATGTGATACGTCGTTGTGAATTGCATTTGAAGATCGGTGTTGAAGACCGGTATTTGCGAGAGCGATAGGATGACCTATCGATTGTCTCTGCACTGGGTAGCTCCTGGTATAGAGATTCCATAAGTGATGGGAAATCCGATCAGGATTGTGAATATCCGGATTGCAAGGACTTCTTTGTAAGTGCCTTCGGTTCTGTTCGATCCCGGAACAGACTTGTATGGATTGTATGCCTGACATTACAATTTGAGATAGAAAGCCGATTTCTTTCAAATATATTTCTGTTGGTGGCGGAGAATTTATTCTTTGCTTAACACCCTTCTTTGAGACGTACGAGCTCAAAGGTTATATAGTTGAAGTTATCAGCGATATATCCCATTTTGGTAATGTGACATGCTGAGTGATGCTGAAATGATCATTGTGTTGATTATTTGTGATAGGATCATTTATTTGATCGTCTATCTTAGTGATCATTGTGTTGATCATTTGTTGACCCAAAGCACGGCTTTTTGTACAAAGTGTGTTTTTGTGGACGTGAATTCATCGAGCCTCACATCCCGTTAATGGTCAAAACAGGAAAGATGCGGCAAGGTTATGAGGGGTAGCTCCCTTTAGGGTATGTGCATTTCCTTCTGGAAAGGGTGGTATCATGGTATGGAGCCCAGATACTTACTCATGTTGATACACTATATCTATTTCTGTGTGGTGTTGTTGGTGACGAGCGCTCGGTTAAAGGTCCGATGGGACCGGGGGATGCCATATTCGTGTAGTAGTTACCTAGTGATAAAGGTAACCCGGCCTTGTGTTGGCAGAGAGCTGGTTAAGTTCTCGGGGACGTCCAGCCAGAGGCGTTTCCATGTGGCAGTAGGAAGTTCCTTAGCCTGACCATTTGTTGGAAATCCAAAGAAACAATACGATCTTGTACGGTTTTAGTTGTAGAACCTGCTTCCTCAGGAGGTAGCTATAGTAGGCATAATATAATGGTACCTATGCTGGCTATGATTTATATCTTTACTTTCGAAAGGATTTGTTCTACACTATGCACTAGTAAAAATATCAAATGTTATTTTAATGCGTATCAAGCATCTTTGACTAACATAAGAAGAAATCTCCTCCAAGTCTGCGTTTGCATTGTGTGTGTGGTGGGAGGTCTTATGGTAGTTACATTTTAAAAAGCATTGCGAATTGTTTTAAAAATATTCCTCTATTTTGATTTAAAAGTAAATAAACTGTTTTGAGTTCTCACACCAGTCACATGACTGACTCGGAGTTTATTGTTTTCCTTCCTAAACTCTGGGTGCCCACCAATTTCCACACGGGCAGTTAAGAGTTAGGTTTATCAGGATATTCTGGATATTCTGGAGTTGCTGGAGGCAAGCTGGATGACATGGCGTATTACTTATATAGTATTTCTTTTTCCGCTGCACTGTTTGTTGTTGTTGTTGTACACTCTGATGATATGATGTAATGAAATGTGATGTAATGTAATAACTGATATAGTTCTTTGTTTAAAGATTATTCATTCATTATTATATGTTGTTCCGCTGCGAATTGTGAGATTCTGTTGATGTTCTGTTTGTTTTCTTTTCTCTCTATTTTTCTTTTTCTTTCTTCTTTTCCTCTCTTCTTTCTTTTCTTTTCTTTTTTTTAAAACCCATAACATCTCGGTTTTCGGCCTTCGATATTCGGCAGTCGATAAAGTGAGTGTCGATGTTGAATTTTCGAAGAACGAAAATCCGCGGCTGTTACATTTGGTATCAGAGCTGATGGTTAAGCGACAACCATGGTTCTGTAGGTTATTACTCATTAGAGATAGAGTCAGCAGTACTCTAGAATGAGTTTGAGTGTAATAATAGATATGAGAGCGTATTTGTTAGTGAATATGAAATTGTTTTATATTGTGATGGTTGGTTTATTGAGTGGTATATAGATTCTGGTTAATACGAGTAATTAACGTTGTTGATAGGGATCTATAAACACTTGAATAGAACAATTCGGCACAATATTGTTTTAAAATGGGGTAAATGAAATAATTTTACCTTGATTATATTTTATATATAAAGAAATAATTTTCAGAATTGTTAAAGTATTTATAAGTTGATTGTTAGGTTGTTTGAATAATCTAAGTAAAAGAATAATTGTATAAGTAAAAGAATTATAAGAATTAAATTATAATTAAAGTGTTTACAATTGTGAAATAAACTTATATATATAAGAAATGAAACTATATAAAATATGAGTTGTAAATAAAGGATGTATAAATGAAATATAACTTAAGTAATGTAAATGGAATTCAACTTAAGATGGTTAAATGAATTACCAATTGAATTGAATTGATAATAAATTGAATGTGAATAATTGATATGGAATAATGAATGTAAGTGTTAATTCATTAAAATCTAATTTTATTGGGAGTTGAATAAAATTGAATGAAAATCAATTTAAATAAAACCAATTGGAAAGTGAAGATGTTAAACCAAATTGAATGAATATAAGCCAAAGAAATTTGGTTGTAATTGATATACTTTGGTTGTTATATGATTGTTGATTGATTGTATGTAATTCATTAAGTATTAATGAAATTGAAAGCTATGAAATTGAATTCAAATTAGAAGTGAATAAATTTGAATAGAATTGAATGTGAATTGGATTTAATTAGTGAATGTAAACTAATTGAATTGAGAATGAATGTTGATAAAATCCAATGTAAACAAATCAAATGTGATTTAAAGTGAAAACCAATTCATTGTATATGAATGAAAATATGAATGAATATATTGGTTATGAATTTGTTGAATGGTAATTGGATGATGGTTGAATATATATTGCATTTGTTGTTTAGTTGCATTTGATATGTGACATATATAGTCATTATGTTGCTATATGTTGTATATTGATACTATGCTTTATATACATGATTCTCATGTTGTTTGTTGAGTTTAGTAGGTGCGGATCGCGTTGCTTCGCATTTGGAGTTCGCTTTAGCGCTATATTAGCCGTATATGCTTGCTAATAAAATATAAGGTACATATCTCGGATTAAATATCGCACTTTTACACTTTTTTCCCTTCGGGATGCCTCATTACTTGATGAGATGTATATTTGTGATATATATACTGTCATTTTTTTTTCGGATCGAGCCGCGCAAAGGAGACATGGCGAATTTTTCCGGAAATTTAAGGCGTTAGAAAAAATTTGAGAAAATTGGGAAATTTTTTGAAAACTTTAACTTTGAATTTGGAATTGAAAGTTAAACAATAGCAATTGTTTTTGAAAGGATAACTAAGTATGATTTGAAAACTTAGTAAAGTATTATGAGAAATTTAATTATAAATTTTGAAAAGTTAATAGATTCTGTAACTTTTCTTACTTATAATTTCGAGGACGAAATTCTTTTAAGGGGGAAAGATTGTAACGACCCAGAATTTTTATTAATTAAAATTTGAATATTTAATTAATTTTAAATATTTATAAGTGAATTTTTAAGTCAAATAAATTTTTATTTGAATTATTAGATTTTATCGAATAATTAAATCGATAATTTAATGTGTTAAATTATGGAAATAATTAAAAAATTGAGTTAAATATGATTGAAAATAATTTGTAAAATTTTATTTAATCATACTGGAGTTATAGAAATATTTTAGAACTTTTAAAATCGAATTAAAAGTTAATTTGTGAAAATTGAATATTTTAATATTAAATAATCGACTGTAAAATAGTCAATTTTTGAACAGTCTCAGAATTGAACGAAACTAGTTCCATTGGATCCGTAATAGTTAGTTATTACCGGATTTCAATTTTCGTGTCAATCGGAGTTATCGTTTGATCGTGGCAGCTCGAAACGCATCGATTTATTTTTAATTTAAATTTGGCGAGTCAAAATAGCCATTTTTCAAAAAGTCTCGGAATTCGACGAAACCAGTTTCATCGGATCCGTAATGTGATATTATTGTAAAGTTTCAAATTTCAAGTCAATTGGATTTACCGTTTGTCCGGTACAAATTAAAACGCCTAGAAATCGACTTAAATCGGTTTAATTCAAATTGAACGTTTACAGCCATAACTCGCACATACTTCCGAATTAGCTTCCGAAACCTGTTCCATTGTGTCCGGAACGCGGGATAAACCCTAGGTACGCTGGTTACGGCGCCTAAATCGGAGTTCGGAATTCCCGGGATGAATAGTGTTTACGCTTGCTTTTCTTATAAATAGCCACCATTTCCAAAATAAATAAAAAAAAAAAATATAACCTAATCTAAACCCTAGCCGCCATATACCCAACCCACGGCCAGAATTTTACCACGTTCATCCCTCGATTTCTCGAAATCCATCAACAATTATCAAATTCTTCCAACTAACAAATCGAAGAGCTTGTCGAGTACTTCACATCCGTACGGTGGAGTGCCACAGAATTCGTCGAGATGTCCAGAATCTGGGCCGATAGGGGTTCGGTTGCGCACGAATTTCCACGTCAATGGGGAAACCGAGCTTCATGGCCTTGAGGCCGAGTATTGTGTTCGTCATGCTCGTCAAAATGCAAGTGTCTGATCGAATTTTTATCGAGTAATTAGTTTGCAAAATTAAAACCTAATAGCTTGCTAATGGGTTTCGTTCGCGTGCAAGTTTTCTGGAGGGAGAGGGTCGCGTGGAAGAAGGTTGCGCACGGTCGAGATTCCTAGATGCAAATCCTACGGCCCAGAAGCAGTGTGGGTTTTAATATAAAGTTTATGTTGTTTTATTTATATTTAAATCGTGTTCAAACTTTAAAAAATCATATCTTTTTCATACGAGGTCGAAAAAATGCAAACTCAGTTGCGTTGGAATCGTATGGACGAGCACTACGCGATGGAGTTGGTTTGGAGTCGTTTGGAGTTAGTGAGAATTTCGGGTAAAATTAAACGCGCGTTTAATTTTATTCGAAATAAAAGCTTAAAAGGAAATTAAAATCAAGGTGAGAATTTCTCACTCAATCGAATAGATTTCGATTTTATTTTAAATAGTTAGATTTAAAATATTTGAATGCATGTATGAATGATGAATTGTATTTATTGATTGTTAAAATAGACATTATGCGCCGTTAGTAAGCGGATGTTATTTAATATAAACATATACCGCGAATATTTCATAAACAGTGAAATTGGTATTATATATAATATCAATATATATATATTGGCATATGTATATATTGCAGTTGATTGATTTCCCGCATTTTTTGTTTAGCGGATGAGACCCTATTACGCCGTTATTAAGCGGATAATATTTATTAAGAACATATACCGCGATAATTTCGTACTGGAGCGAAATTGGTATTGTGCTAATGTTTTTGGGATGCAGGAAACAGGTTGGAGGGATCCAACTGGATTCCTCAACAGTATTATTTGATTTTCAGATATTTTGATATTTGATTGATTATCATATCGATATATGATATCGTTGTTGTCGTGATTGACTATTTGGTGTGTAGCATCATTGGACCCAGATTTTGGGATTTTAAAATGTTTTTAAAGTGATTTTTGAAAATATACTATATTTTTGGAATTGATCCATTATAAATAAATAAACGTTATAATTTTTAAAGTTATAAAAATTATGGTTTTTGTGAAATATAGTTAAAAAGCTGATTTTTAGAAATACGATTAAAAGTCGATTTTTGAGAAATATGAACTAATGATTTTATAAAATAATTTAGATTGGATTTTTGAATATATGATAAAAGTTTAAATATAGGATTTATAAAATTTGATTATTTTATAAATCGAAATGATGAAATTATAAAGGAATTTAAAGACGTTTTAGAATAATAATATAGATTGATTTATATTAAGAGATTTATAAATGGATATTTATAAATTGAAATATAGACATTATAAAACGAGTTTTTATAAGTGTTTGAATTTAGTGAAAATGAATTTCATTAAAGAATGAAATTTATAGAATTATAAACCGTGAAGTTATAAATGGAATTTATAAATAGTAAGATTTATAAATTTGGTGAAATTATTTGAAGAATAGATTGGATAAATCATTAAATCTTATAAGTTATAAGATTTATAAATTGGAAAGTCTTTAAAAGAACGATCTTATAAAATAATCGTTTTATAAGTAGTTAACTTATAATATGAACGTTTAGTTTATAATTTAATTATAAACTGGAATAGGTTAATAAAGGAATTTATTAAAGGAAGTTTTTATAAGTAAATAGAAGAGGAATTTATAAACGTTGTTTTATAAATTCGCAAACGACTTATTTTGATAAGTTAATTGTTATAACCTATTATGGAGTTATATTCACATTTTTGAATAGTGAATAATCCTTTAAAATAAATTGAATAAAAGGATGGAATTTGTTAACGAAGTATGTTCACGATTTTTGAATAGTGAATAACACGTTAAAGAAAATGTTTTAGAATGTGATATTTTAAACAGGATTAAAACGATCTAACGATGTTTTAAAGGTGTTGAGATTCGAAACCATAGATTTCAACATTTATTGTTGAAATAGACGTTTTCGAGAAATAAAAGGAAATGGTAGACTATAACACTGTTGTTATAGTAAATGATTTCCGAAAGGAAATATTTTTAATAGTATTGGGATTTATATATCTATTTTAATTTCGAATCCCTATACTAGTGATTTTGGGACGTCGTAACGATGTTTTACGCAACATTCGTTTTGGCCCAAGTAAATATGTTTAAGTGAATAATTTCCTTAAAGAATGAATTATATACTTAATTCGATTTAAGTATATTGAATATTTTCTAAGTGTTGAAAATAAAAGGAACTTGTGAATTACTTATGAATAAATAAGTATGGAAATGTTTTCCTATATGAAGTGAATAATTAGAATTTATCTTTTTCTGAAGATAAATTGAAATGGATTATTGAAATCGAATATGCATGGATATTTTGAAATATAAATTCATTATGGAATTTATGAATGAAAAGTGGAATTTGTATAAAAATAAATATTGATTTATTTTAAAAGTGCGAAAATATATATCTTGTAAAGATATTTTGGAAAATAAATAATTTGGAAAATTATTTGGAATCTGGTGATGTATGCATATCAATTGATAGTTCAATAACCGACAATCAATATTTCCCTTTGATTGGGTATTTGATGTGATTGTTTGAATATGAATGCACACTTATTTTTGAATAAGCGCTCACTATTCGGGTTAACCGGGAAAGGACCATGGGGTCGTATAACCCATTCCGAATATGTGATACGTCGTTGTGAATTGCATTTGAAGATCGGTGTTGAAGACCGGTATTTGCGAGAGCGATAGGATGACCTATCGATTGTCTCTGCACTGGGTAGCTCCTGGTATAGAGATTCCATAAGTGATGGGAAATCCGATCAGGATTGTGAATATCCGGATTGCAAGGACTTCTTTGTAAGTGCCTTCGGTTCTGTTCGATCCCGGAACAGACTTGTATGGATTGTATGCCTGACATTACAATTTGAGATAGAAAGCCGATTTCTTTCAAATATATTTCTGTTGGTGGCGGAGAATTTATTCTTTGCTTAACACCCTTCTTTGAGACGTACGAGCTCAAAGGTTATATAGTTGAAGTTATCAGCGATATATCCCATTTTGGTAATGTGACATGCTGAGTGATGCTGAAATGATCATTGTGTTGATTATTTGTGATAGGATCATTTATTTGATCGTCTATCTTAGTGATCATTGTGTTGATCATTTGTTGACCCAAAGCACGGCTTTTTGTACAAAGTGTGTTTTTGTGGACGTGAATTCATCGAGCCTCACATCCCGTTAATGGTCAAAACAGGAAAGATGCGGCAAGGTTATGAGGGGTAGCTCCCTTTAGGGTATGTGCATTTCCTTCTGGAAAGGGTGGTATCATGGTATGGAGCCCAGATACTTACTCATGTTGATACACTATATCTATTTCTGTGTGGTGTTGTTGGTGACGAGCGCTCGGTTAAAGGTCCGATGGGACCGGGGGATGCCATATTCGTGTAGTAGTTACCTAGTGATAAAGGTAACCCGGCCTTGTGTTGGCAGAGAGCTGGTTAAGTTCTCGGGGACGTCCAGCCAGAGGCGTTTCCATGTGGCAGTAGGAAGTTCCTTAGCCTGACCATTTGTTGGAAATCCAAAGAAACAATACGATCTTGTACGGTTTTAGTTGTAGAACCTGCTTCCTCAGGAGGTAGCTATAGTAGGCATAATATAATGGTACCTATGCTGGCTATGATTTATATCTTTACTTTCGAAAGGATTTGTTCTACACTATGCACTAGTAAAAATATCAAATGTTATTTTAATGCGTATCAAGCATCTTTGACTAACATAAGAAGAAATCTCCTCCAAGTCTGCGTTTGCATTGTGTGTGTGGTGGGAGGTCTTATGGTAGTTACATTTTAAAAAGCATTGCGAATTGTTTTAAAAATATTCCTCTATTTTGATTTAAAAGTAAATAAACTGTTTTGAGTTCTCACACCAGTCACATGACTGACTCGGAGTTTATTGTTTTCCTTCCTAAACTCTGGGTGCCCACCAATTTCCACACGGGCAGTTAAGAGTTAGGTTTATCAGGATATTCTGGATATTCTGGAGTTGCTGGAGGCAAGCTGGATGACATGGCGTATTACTTATATAGTATTTCTTTTTCCGCTGCACTGTTTGTTGTTGTTGTTGTACACTCTGATGATATGATGTAATGAAATGTGATGTAATGTAATAACTGATATAGTTCTTTGTTTAAAGATTATTCATTCATTATTATATGTTGTTCCGCTGCGAATTGTGAGATTCTGTTGATGTTCTGTTTGTTTTCTTTTCTCTCTATTTTTCTTTTTCTTTCTTCTTTTCCTCTCTTCTTTCTTTTCTTTTCTTTTTTTTAAAACCCATAACATCTCGGTTTTCGGCCTTCGATATTCGGCAGTCGATAAAGTGAGTGTCGATGTTGAATTTTCGAAGAACGAAAATCCGCGGCTGTTACATTAAATTTATTCACAATCCATATATTCTCATTTTTATTGCATTTTAAATTGAATCCATTCACTTGCATTTCACTTTATTAACCAAACTAGTTCATTCAAAACCATTAACAACTTAGGTTCATCTTCATTACCAAATAAATTTCCCTTTCATTTTAATTCATTCACGACCTTTTATTTAGTTCGACACATCTCAAGCTTGCATATTACTAACCATTCCGGAATTGATTCAACCCAAACTTTAGTTACTTTACTCAATTTTTCCATATTTGTTTATACCAAACCATTTTATTTAGCTCGAAGACAATCCAGGCTATTTCATTCAACAACCATTTCAATTTTATTCACGATCTATTCATTTGCGATTCAATTCTTATCCGCATTCATTTAAATCCATTCTATTAACTTGAAAACATTCTATTTTTCTCAATGTCACTAAGTTATTTCGATTCATTAACAATTAAATGGTTTAAATTATTTATTTAAGAATATCATTCCGTTAAATATTATCTATAACTCATCGAATTTTAATTCGATTCAAATTTATTTTCACTTGATTTAAATCCAATCCAATATTATTAAACTTAGTTTTAAGTTCAATCTAATTCAACTCCTTTCCATCCTTTTAGCTTAAGTTAATTTGCTTTAATTTTATACTTAAGCTCATTTTTATTTTACAAGTAAACTCTCTCTAAATTAAATCTCATTTTAAATCTACAATTTTATTTGATGAGTTATTATAAAATTTAACTTTTCAAATTCAACTCGTTCAATTGATTACATGGCCATTTCCAATTTATTTTCACTTATTTGGATTTTATTCGCAATACAACCCATTACTATTTTAATCCAATTTCATTTAATTAATTGCAAGGCCACTTTCACTTTTATTTTTTTTCACTAATGATTCAAGTCGAATTTGATTATGACTTGAGTTTTATTTCCAAACTTCAATATTAACCCACCAAATCAGCTTCTATTTAACTACATTAGGTTCCATTTATACATTTCATTAACCAATTTATTAACAAATCAGTTCTCCCCTATTTATAGTTCAATACTTGATTTTTAATTCCAAATATCACTTCACTTAATTTTCTTAGTTCAATTTATTATATAATTCAAGTTTGGAGTTTTGTTTTATTTTCCAATTCATCAAACAATATTTATTTTGGGTTTTCTATTTCGCTTTCACATTTTATAAGTCACAACTTATTATTTTACACATTTTCATTCATTCTAAGCTTGAATATATTCTTCTTTTATTTTTAATTCGAGCCTTAAGCTTAATTATAACCCAAACATATTTTTATTCCATGCATTTTAATTCTTTTATAAGTTATTCTGGTTTATTTATTTCAATCTAATTCTTATCCAGTTTATTTCTTATCCAACTTATTTCTATTTATTTAGGTAAGAATCTAATTCCATTCAATAATTCAATTGAATTCTTATTCCAATTCAATTTTATTTAAGCTCATATTTATTTAACTCAATTCGATTTCAACTTAATTCGAATACAACTGGATATTATTTTCAGCCTATCCAATTAATTTCAATCCAGTTAAATTTTATTCTCCACTTCAAGTTAATTCCATTTTTTTAACCTTTCACTTTAAATTTAAATTTCAACATTCAAAGCTTATATTTCCTTCTTGATTTGAAAATCATCTCAATTTATAAGCTTACAACCTATCTCATCGGGATTTTTAAATACCCGGCTTTGGTTTCAAACCATTTTGAAATCTCCAACATCTCAAATTATATTTCTCAAAATTTAAACCAATCCTGGTTTTATCCCCAGCAAATTTCCTTAGAAATTTTCAAAAACTAGCTTTTCCGAACAAATCAATTTGGCAGCAATCCGTCATTTAGAAATTCGAAAATGAATACTGATGATGCGGCCGTCATCATCAGAATTATTTTCCAATAATCCAAGTGATTTCAATGCTATATCACTTCCAAAATCCATTTAAAACAAATTTCTTTTTTTAGAAATATCTCTAAAACAATAATGCTATTATTTATCTTCAAATACTTCGATAAACTCTTCCAAAGTCTCCGGGATTTTAAATTTCCAAATCTTGCTTAAATAAATTTTACTATAATTCATTTGCACAGCTTATGCTCATACAAATTCTCATTTAATTATATTTCTATTTATAAATTACATTCATAATTCATATTTATAAATTTCATTTTATAATGAATTTATTCCCTTAAACTTTGGTATATTTTCAATTTCTAGTTAAATTTTCACCCATGATGATAATAATTTAATCTTCTTCTTCCTAATATCCAAGCAACCATATATTCTAAAATAGTTTACAAAAACTTTTATTTATATCAAAATATATTTTGGGTAAAATTATTTCATTTACCCACATTTAAAATAATACCGTGTCGATTGTTTCATTCAAGTGTTTAGAAACTCTTTCAATACAGTTGCGCAGACTGTGCCAACGAAGGTTCATATGCCACTCAATAAACTAAACACAGTATTAAAACAATTTATATTCACTAACAAATACGCGCTCATATTTATTAATACGCTTAAACTCATTATAGAGTACTACAGACTCTAATTTAAATGAGTAATTTCCCACCAGAGCCAAGGTTATCACCAACCTACGCTCTAATACCAAGTGTAATAGCCCGCAAATCCGTACTTCTTGAGTTAACATTATTCTACCTAAATCAACTCAAGATGTACAGAAATTCGAACCATTTGGGTTAAAGAAGAAGAGGTAGAAGAAGAAAATAGAAATCAACAACAGAATCTAACCATCGCAGTGGAATAAATATAATAGATAATAAATGGTCTTTACTCAAAAATCAAATATCTCTGTTTATATATTACATCATCAGAGTACATCAATCATAGTTCAACATCAATATCATACAATGGATACACAACAACTCAACACAGCGGAAAATACATATATAAACAAATACGGAAGTACGTATTGTCATCCTGCTCGTTTCTTGAGCTCCACAGCATCATATCCTATACCCTATAATACTCGGTTTGACCCGAGCATTACAGTTAAATAACATCCGAGTCAGTCTGGAATACCAGCGTGAGAAAATTACACTCAATTGATTATTAAAGTTTCAAAAATCCTTTGAAAACAAAAGCATCTCGTAAGACCATGCCACAAATAAACATGTCGGGTTTTTACCTTACGATAGCTAATTTTTTTTTTAAAGAAATCCTCTGATATTATAATAGGGTCTATATACAAATACTTATAAAATAGCCAAAATTGTTACATTATTAAATTCTAGCTACTAGCCACAGAGTGGGTAATACAAACAAAACTCGTAAAAGGCTCATAGGGAGAACGGATTTTCAACTAATGACTAGGCACTGGGGTACCACCTGTCACAGTACGGGGCCTAGATCACCGTACCGAGGAGTACGCCCACTCCCCTGCAACACAAGACCAGGACTACCCCTTACTGGATAATCCCGAGAGAGATCACCGCGCGGTTGGGATCAACAACCGTCCACTAAGCCGAAATAAAAATGGACATCTAGACAGGGATGACCTCACCCTGCTTGGGTGCTACCCACCTAGCCTTGCTGCATAACCCCTGATTTTCAGTCATTCCCATTTGATGAGGCTTGAGGCTAAGCGTTACTTTTGAGAACATATCCCTTAGAATGCCCATCGTCCACCTGACGATGTTTCGCAAGCATTCATCCATACAAGTCCGTCCCGGGTTCGAACGAAACCGAAGGCACTATTCCTACTACATCCATTTTGGAAATATCCTCAGGATTAGTAGCGCCTAGCCCTTGCAATTCACTGGTCCATCTTCGAATCCAAACTCGTTTCCCACGAAACGTACAAACCGGTTCGAAGTGGTTTTCGAGAAATGATTCTCGATCCCGGTCTCTTCGAAACGATCAACGCATTTGTCCAATATTGATAGTCGGTGATTTAACTATCAATTAATATTCACAAACAACCATCAACTATCCCAAAATATCTTTGCAAGATATATTTTCAATTTCAATCCTTTGAAAACAGTTTCAAACTATCTTCCTTTCTCAGAATAAATTCCAAGTATTTTCTATTTCCACTGGAATCACCAACACTAAACATAGATTTTTTAAAATAATTTAAAAACACTTTATTGTAAGATATATTTAACATTTAATTTAGAAAATTTACTTTAATACTTAATTTTAAATAATTCTCTAGAAATAACTAAAATAAGATTACCTTATAACTATACATTAGATTTTCCCCTTTAAACAAAATACCAAATCATTCTTTAAATATTTATTACGATAATAGATTAAACAAAATACTTACTTTGGAATTTACTTTTAAACATTTAAGTTAAAACTACTTCAATAATTTACTAAAAATACATACTACATAAACATTTGAAAATAAAGTTACTTAATAAAATAATTAAAACTAGATTTCTACTTTTAAAAACAAAATACTAAGTTACTTCTTAATAATTAGTACTAAAATAGATTAAAAGAAAATACTTACTTTAGACTTTAAATATTAGAAATAATAAATTTTACAAAACTTGCTTTCTTTAAAAACAACTTTAAAACATTTAATTTATATTTAAAAATTTACTTTTAAAAACATGTACTTGACTATCCAGAGAAAATTCCAACTTCAATCACTTAAATCAATTTCCCCAAATTGATTTCCAATTTATTTTATTTGAAATAAGTTTCTTTAATTACTCAGTTCATTTCAAAATTCATTAGTTATGGACTTATTATTAATGTTATTATTTCCCGTTTGTTTTTAAACCTTTTAAACTGAAATATACGGATTTCAGCTTTCCCAATTTCTTCTTTATTCCTTTCAATAATTTAAATCTTAAATTTTAAATAAATGTTTTGTTCTTTTTAAATAATATCACCGAAGATTAAAATTCATTAACTTTCTGTTTATTCAAATTTTCCTTTCCATATACAGAATTTATTTATTAGCATTTAAAACTACTATTATTCTTATTCAATTTATTCTTAATTTATTTAAATTTTCTATAATTATTTCACTTACAAAATATCTTTATTTTATTTCTAAAATCCAATTCTATATATCTTGATAACTTAGTGGACCAGAATATATTCAGGTAAACCATCACATCCAATATTCCAATTATCAACAATATTCATCACAGAATATAAAATAATCATAACAGAGGGTATTAAATAATTTAAGTAAATGTTGGGGGATCGAGTTGGATCCCTCCAACCTATTTTCCCTGCATCCATAGACGTTAGCACAATACAAAATGCTAATTCCAAAATATATCATACTATAGCACATAAATCAATTCAACCATTCAAACAATTATTCAAATTTAATCATTTAAATTTAAATTTAACTAAGTGAGATTAACTCACCTTTGATTTTAGCTTGCAATCCACTCTAATCCGGCTTGATTCTCTCATTATATTTACCTTGCACAGACATTGGATGATTTTATTAACATTTGAATAAACCAAACAATTAATTACAGTTTCTTTATTTCATTTAAACTAAAAATTTAATTTTGAACCATTTTCCTTTCAATAAAATATTTTTAGTGACCAAAATAATTAAACAAGTTTATTAAGTAAATCAATTACCCTAAGTATAGATTTTCAAAATAACCTATAAGTTGAAAATGTGTATATGTATTTATTTTATTTTATTTTATTTTTATTCAAAATCCCCACTTATCAAATAATCATATAGATAAAGAAAATCAATTTTTATATAAACTCCTCAACCATTTACAATCCCATATTTTTCCAATTATATATATATATATATATATATATATGTATATATATATATATATATATGCGTTGAATTCTAGAAAAGTAAAATTCCATCCAAACCTATATATTGAAATAAAACATAATCGTTTTTATTCAACTTACTGTAAACCCTTTTTTTTTCTTTTTTCCAAACCCTTATATATATATTTCAATTGATAGCTTACTGTAATTTTACTGTATATATACACACACACATATATAAAGTTAATAAAAATAATAATACCTCGCCGCCTCGACTCTTACGCGAGCTCCCAATCGAACCCTCTAGCAAACCGCCACCACCCTCTGCCTACACGTGAATCCACCCTAGTTGCCCCAAACTTCCTCTGGCCACGACTCGGCTTCAACATCGATCGACGTTCTAACCCTTTGCTTCAACAACACTGAAACCCAAAAATCGACCAACCCATGCCATCCAGGCGAGCCCTAAAACAGACGAAATCGCCTTCGGTGCTTCCATGAACGTGCGCACACTCACCTGTCGACGCGTGAAAAAAAAATAGAAGTTGCGACGCAAAATTCCCTTCCGAGCACTCGTGATTCGTCGCGATACTACACTGATTCTATACCTGAGCAGCAAATTCGAGCGACTTCCACTTTTTTTTTTAAACGAATTGATTTTGGGTTTTGGAAAGAAGAGAAAGGTTCGGTTCGGCTATAAATCGAACTTGCTTTCAATTGAAAGCATCGGCCATTAATTTAATTTTCTTCTGAAAGCTTTGAACGAGATATTATTGAACGAGCCTGCATTTTAAAGAAAGAACAGAGGGAACAGGAAAAGATGTTTTGCGTGAAAAATTGTTTATGCGTGTCGGCTACAACAGAGATATGCTGGCTAAAGGAATTACAGGGTAGCAGCTGATTAAAAATTAATATTTTTATATTCAAAAATATCTTGTTTAGGTACCCAATTATTAAATTGGATTCGATATAGATTTCAGTGCGTTTATATAACGTACGCTCACACAACAACTCTGATCGCTACGAAATTTGAAACCCGATAATAATTCAATATTACGGACCCAATGGAATTGGTTTCGTCGAATTCCGAGACTCGCCTCGGAAGGCTATTTTTAAATTCAATTTAAACAGTATAAATTTTAAAACTGAACAAACCACTGTTAATTTTAATTTTACAACTTCTATTACCTTCAGCGTTATCAATATAAATTCTACAAACCTCCAAATTATTTTTAATAGGCTTAGAATTCCAGATTCAATATTTTATCCAACTTCAAATTATTTAATTCAATAATTTAATCATCAATAATTAATGATATTTGAACTCAAGTTAAATTTTACTTTTAAATATTAAAATCAATTAAATATTCCGATTTTAAAGGCTTAAAAATTCCGGGTCGTCACACCTGCTTACCACCAAAAACAAAGCGAGAACCTCCTATCATGCTGCACTACTTGCCAAAGCAAATTCGATCCCAGTTCCTCCGAGTCAATTACAATAAAAGATGTCATGTATATAGGTGATTATTATTCAATTATTCAATATCTCTTTAGAGATATACATCTTTAAATCATATTCTATTTTAGTATATATGAGATAATTAAACCTCTTTTATCAAATCCTTTGGTTAAGTAAAACCCTATTTTAACTTTGGAAATACCAAAAAAATTCATCTTTAATTACTTAGAAAATGCATAATTCAAATCTTAATGAAGATTTCACATTTCCAAAATATATCCTTAAAGGGTCAAAATAATGTTATTTAAGTCTGCGTTTACTATAAACCGAAACCAATTAGTGAATGAAAGGGATCCCTAAATTTTAAAATGATTATACCTAATACTAGTTTCTATATTTAACTTGTACAATTCGCCAAATAATGGTGAAATCACATTTTAAATTCACATGGATAGTACGAGTTCCCTCCTCGGAATTTAGTATAGAGTTTAACTAGGGTGTTCTCTATCCACAAAATCATATTTTAAAATCTTGTTTAACTTTTGAAAAACTACAAATCTCTTTTCTTTTAACCTAAGAAAATGCAGTTTGAGTAAATTAATTTAACTACCCCCTCTACCATGCCAGTCTAGAAAACTAGAGCGAAAACCAAACATTGGCTGTCCAAACTCGAGTCTAGAAACTATCTCTCTGTCACCCATAGGGTGGTTAAGTTATTTGATCAACTCTAAACTCTTTAAAATTCTTGATTTATTATTTGAAAAACATTTGCAAAAGATTTGGAAAGAAAATCCCAAGTTTAAATCTTAATTTCAAAAGTTACCAAAAAGTGATGCAAAAAGTGCAATGAATAGTGTTTTAAAGATTCTTTAATCAAAATTCATTCCACATATGTCAATTTTAATAACTCAAATCAATTTTAAACATTTTAATATATTTATGGAACTTATTTCATATTTAAAAAATTTAAAAATATCTATTTCAAAATTTTACTACTTTGGGTTTCGAACTGCCAAAACGTGACGTTTAAGAAACCTGATTTGGACATATCTCAAACTTTACAAAATGAAATCTCAATTTTCTTCTTTTATTTTGAAAACTATATTCATTACAATCTAGAAAATTCTTAGTGCAAAGAATTCCGACTCATATTCCATTCTACACGCTCGTTTAACGTTTTAGGTTGTGAAACCGCAAACTGCCGAAACGCGATTTCTTTTTTTTACTCCATGCTCAATTTTCCGTACATTTTCAAACTTTGTAGAAATGAGTTTTAATGTTTGTAAACCATTTATAAATCATTTTAAACTATTTTACAGAGATTTAACAATGCCATATGTACAATTTCATTTTATAAAGGGAATTATTCCATGGTGTAAATTCGACATGTATTATAATGTGAATCATTTCAACATCGAACAAACATATCATCAATATCCAAAACATGATTATCAAACAAAGAAAACATCCGTATCAAACATGTCATATTATCATATAATTTATAGTACAAATAGTAGAGTTTCTCACCTTCATTAGTTTTTATATTTTCTTAATTTGACTAAAGCTTTGCTACTATCTCACCGAAACTTATGGAATCAACCTGGGTTCTTTTAAGAAGTGCACCGCTAAGCTTGTAGGAGTTAGAAACTTGGTTTTGTGATGGTGTTGGCTCAATATAGCGCATAACCAAGAAGAAGAAAGAGAGGTGGGACTACGGACTCGTATCTCGACTTTATGGCGGTATTTCTTCGTATATGGTATTTTTTATTTTAATAGTGCCTCTCTATGATGGAAGAGAATAAAGAAGCCATTTGAGAGGCCAATAGAAAGCTTAGGAAGAAGAGAGAAGAAGATGGTTTTGGTGTGAAGTCTTATATGAAGAAGGGGGCAAGTATTTATTGAAAAAAATGGAAAATATCTTCCATCACATCTCCTTTCATGATGTGCCAACCCACTCCCCGTCCCTCCCATCACTCATGGCCTACTCCTCCCATTTTCCTTGCCATCACTTCTTGTCCTTTGGCATGGGAGCTTTGATTTAACTGAAGGTTTGGTTGGATTTTGTATGTAAATATCTGAGATATTTATGTTTTTTTATTAGGTAAATTTATATAGTAGAAGTAAATTTATATATGTATGTGTATGACATGTATATATGTGTGTATGGATATGCACAAGACAACAAAAACCATTGCAATTACTTTCAACAACTTCCATTCGTTAAACAGTTGAAAATCGTTAAGCCAATTCCTAGTCACATTTTCACTTATTAAGTAAATTACATATAAATGTAAACAAACAAAATTTGTAAACTAATAGGTTTACTGTTCAGGAATCGCTGGTCGGCAGTGATTAAACAGGTTTCTCTAGTTCCCAAAAAAATTTGAAAACTAATTTCTAATCATTATTAATTAATTAAAATGATCATATTTTAATTATAAAACCATATAAATCAATATTAAATAAGTGTTTACAAAAAGTACTGTTATATCGATACATCGTTATGAATTTTCTTATATTTTCAAATCAAGTATATATCTTTATAGAATGATTATAAATGATTTATTATCACTATATTACTAATTAAAATGAGTTATTATCATTTTAATTTTTTTTAATTATTTAAACTCAATTTAAATTTAAAAACCAGTTATCTAAAAATGATGACATCATTGATGATGTCATAAAGGCATTTTGTTTCCAAAAATAAAATAAATAATTTTATTACATATTCTTGCTTAAATGAAGAAATAAGTATATGTTAAATAAATCATACATGACTTTTGATGGTTCAAAAGCAGGTTATTGATAAAATGATTTTTGATCATTTTTCTGATGAAAACTCCCAGATATCCATTTTTTTAATATACTTTTAAAACTAGTTTACCATCATTAGTTATGGTTCAAAACATTTATAATCTATGTAATAAAATCTTGTATTTGAATATTTCAAGTATAAATATAATTTATCAAATTGATAAATTTGCGGTCGTTACAAAGTTGCTATGCATGATCACTTCTCTGGGATTTATAATGTCTTTCATGTATCTCAACCAAGGGAGTGTCTACAAGATATACAGACTATTTTATGGCCTAGAGACATTTAAGCGCTCAAGTTATCCCCTGATCTAACAAACGTGCAGCATCCAGTTTGGATGGTTGACTGTGAAATTCGATAGCCCGGGAGTAAAAGAATTCCATTGATGAAAGTAAATTGGTCCAATAATATATTGAATTGCACTTGGGAGACATAGGAACTATGGAATGATCTTATCCTGAGCTATTATCTGATGCGCATTAGTCTGGTATTTTATTCATTCCTTGTTTAATATTAATTGATGGTGTAGAGAGCTAGAATTTATCTAGCTTGTTATGATATTCCCTAAGAAAGAATTGCGAGGGCGCAATTTCTCAAGGGGAGTTTGTAACAACCTGTTGTTAAGAAGCAATTAATTAACAATTAATAATAATTATCGCACTAAATGTGATTAGAATTAATTAATATGAATTATTGAAATGATTTGAAAATTTTAGAGGAGATATATTATTAAAATGATAAGAATTTAATATGGAAAGAAAAATAATACAATATTTTTTTTAATAATTTTAAGATATGTAAATACAAATTAATTATTTAGAATATAATATCAAATTAAAATTTTATAAGAATGAAAAATATTTTGATAAAAGAAAGTATTTTATTGATAAAGTTTGGAATTAATTAGTAAATTAATTTAAGTATAATGATTAATTAATTAAATAAATAGATTGTAGAAAATAATCTTTGTAAAATAATCAACTATGATATGATTTATTAATAATAAATTTACTGGATAGTAATTATTTAGTAAGTGGGCTTGAATTTGAATTGTTTCATGAATTAAATTAAAGGGAAGAAAATGAAAAAGGGAAATGAACCAAGGCCCAACATCTTAAGCCTAGCACTAATTTTTTTTTCCGGACTTCTCCAATTCCATAGCATTCCATCTCCCGAGAATTCACCTCCGTATGTTCTCATTTTCTTCAGAAAATAAACAGAACCCCCAAAACCTACCACTTCAAATCTCAAATTAAATTCAAAATTATCTAAGTAAATTCCAACAACTCAAATCATAGCTTCTTGACAATCTCCAAACCTTGATAGCAAGTTGAATTCAAGCTTTGATCATCAAATTTAAAGAAGGAAAACTCACTGTAAAAGAAAGAAGGGAAGTGAGGAGAAAAGAAGTTCTGGTTAGCAAGTTTTGGGAATTCTTCAAATTAATTGAGGGATTTACTCACATAGTTATGTGTATGTTGGTGTTATGATATATGAAGGTGTATAGAATAGTTGTCGATACCAATACATCCACAGTATTCATGCGCCAGCATCCAAGTGCCGGAAGGATGAATTATTAGATTGAAATAAAAAATAGAAGAAAATAGAACAAGGAAGAAGAAACACAATATCATAATCTCACAGTGAAACAGTAATATATAATATCAAAGGAACAGTATAAAAGGTTACTCTGATACAGAAATCTCGGAGTTAAAAAACCTAAGTACCATCATCATCCTAGACAGTTATAACAATCTGTCCTCACAAATGCTGATATGTATAATATAGTAATGACGCAGAAATGGGAATATTATGGTAGGTGAAACATCCATCTCGTCTTCTTGAGCTCCAAATAACATCAACAAAAACTTGCTTTCCTCAAGCTACTCGAAAGAGCACGCGAGGAATTTAAGGAAAATAAAAACCAAGCGTCGGACATAAGTCTGGTATGTGAAACTCAAAAAATATGCAATCAACATGTAACAGTACTTTTGAGACCATGTGGAATGCCACACTCAAAAGAACCACCATCTAATAGGTGGATAAGGTGATACAATAGATAAAATCTTGGGTGTAGAATGTAAATATTATAAAATAGTTGAAATGGTTGCATTGGTAACATTCAACAGCCTATTAGGAGTACAATCAAAATCGATAAGGAAAGTTCGCATGATGGATTTTCCACGGAGATCTCTTCGGTGAAGCCAAATCCAAACTCCATGCATAAGGATCAGAAGTTACCTTTCGAGCATCGTATATCTCTAGATAAAATATACCATAAGCAAAACACAAAGGTCCACGCCCAAATATAAACATGAACAAAGTGAACCAAATACCATAAACTCCCGTGCGCAACATCGATAAGCATACTCTAGATCTAGAGTTGAGAATATCCTATCGCGGGACTGCGAAACCCCAGATTGTGCATCATAGTCTGTCTTTAGCCATTTCTGATATCAAGGTTACGTTCAACACCATTTACACGAGTCTTTATTAGTCATACAGAACGCAAATCCCAAATTGGATCCCCACATCTCGAACAGATCATGAAACCACACATAAATTCCCATATCTCAACAAATCTCGAAATATGTAACATCCCGCCTTTTTGTACGCTTTAAATCGACGATAAATCACACATGTCAGACTTAAATCATACATAAGGGCGGATTGTTATAGGGTAAATAAGAAAAAGCAGAGAAAGAAAAAGAACAAAACAGAATCTCACCGCGGAAGGACAAAATATAATAATCAAATAACAGTTCATGAAGCTGTTTTTTTTTACAAAAACATTTGAATATACTTATACAATACATATTAGAGTTACACATACCAGAGAAAAATCAATAACAATGCAGCGGAAAATGTGATGCAGTGGAACATAATAAATAATAGTAATACAATCTTCGTCTTCGTCCTCCAGAAATAAAGTCTTTGAATCCTGAACTGCTCAGGCTGACCCGAGCGAATTGAAAAGACAAAACATTCGAGTCAGAACTAAAAGATCTTATGTAAGTTAAATAAACTGTAAATAATATGAGTAGAACGGCGTCAGAGATGTTTACGAGGTTTAACATCTCCTATCCAGTGTCAAACGTGAGTGAAGTAACTCTAGAGATGCTCGGGATTCACATCTCCTAGGGATGCATTAAACTATTTACTATGTACTAATATTTCGCAATTAAGAATGTCTATAGTAAAATAAACTTACTTTTTAATAGCACCAAGGGGTTACCCATACAGCCCCTAACACGTAATAGTCCCAGTAGTCCATCTAGTATCAGCGCATCTCCAAATCGGAAGACTACCCTAAATACTCCACGGGCTACGGGAGAAAACCAAACTCGTACAAGGCGCGCTAAGGTAGGTGACACGATACATAAGGCAATGCCAGGGTAGATGTACTAATTACGCATCTGGGCTGGTGGTAACGCGTAGCTACCACCCACCTCGAGCCACACCCCCAAATCAAAAATCCAAAGTGGCCACCAAATAAATCTCAAAGTCAGAATATAATATCGAAGGAGTGTGTCCGATCAGAGGAATGACCTCATTGGCCTGAGAATCGCTCCTGTTTTAGCCACCTTATGCCAACTCACGAGAGTCGGGTCCACGTATATACCTCAAAAGAAACGCTGCAACCAACCTACTTCATTTTGGAATCTCCACCGCGTACATGGTTGTTAAGTGGTTTTCGGAGTTGGCAGAGAGTATGACAACTTCCGATCCCGGTCTCTTTAACAACCAAACGTTATTATAACACCACGGTCATTTCAAAATAATTATACTTTTAAAACCAGAGTTTAATATCCATTTCAAACCCATATAAATATGATATCATTTCCGTTTTAAAACCCAAATCAATATGATATCATTTTTATAAACCGAAATCAATATGATATCATTTTTATTTCAAATATATCCTCCTTCCCAAATCATAGCACTTTCAAATTTATATTATTTCGAAACCAAACGCTTGAAATATAGCCTTTCAAAACATAATACTTTGAATTTCATAGCTTCTAAACCATAACTTCCAAAACTTCAATGGTTTGGATATTCAAACAGTATAAAAAATAAAATAGTTTGAATTTAAAATTTCTTTATAAAGTAAAATAATTTCCTCGACTTCACAATTTTATTCCCTTTAAATTGAATCTCAATTCATAACTTTCAACTCACTTTCAGTTTCAATAACCAGTTCAATTTCAATATATTTCAAACTTTGAGTATTAAACAATTTCAAAACTAAGGCTGGTAATTACTATCTAACAATTCAATGTTCTATTATTTAGTTTTGAAATATTTGCATAATAAATCCATTAATCATTTAAATAAAACTCAAATTACAAATAACTAAATTTTTCCTTCAATTTATTTATACTTGAAATATTCGTTTAATTCATCTTGAACAAAAATCCAGTTATAAAAATCGTACCTTTTAAAATTTCAAATTTAATAAATTTTACATCAACTTAAGGAGTTTAATTCTTAAATAAGCTCAATTTCCAATTAATTTCCAATTTACCTTCCAATCTTAATTTATTTAAACCATTATAACCTCCATATTAAAGTATGATTTAAATACTTAACCATATTTTATTTTAATAAAAGCAAACTCCATTATTAAACTTATTGTTATTAAACAAATTTATACATAGCTTAAATACATGAATTTAACTATATATAAATAATATTTTATATAATATAAAAAAGAATCAATATTTATTAAACCGTATAATTCTATCCAAAACCATAGAAATCATTTTCAAAATATTTATATATATAGACCAACGGTGTCTGTATAAAATTTTCTATCCTATGGTCAATTGATATGGATATTTATCATTTCAATCCATAATTTAAAATAAAAATATGGTTATATATCATTTCAAACCGCAATCCCGAAGGAAATAAAAATGCATAATAACCTGCAGTTTATAACAATATAAAATACAACATCCATTCATCCAATGTCTATCATCAACCATTTATCACAATCATCATCCAATTCAAACAATAACATCAATATATAACAGATAACAAATGTCATGTATTTACTGGCGGTTTATATTCAAAAATAAATTAATTAACAATTTAACTGGCAGTTTATATGCAATAATAATTTAATTAACAATTTAATCCAATAAATCTAATTTAACTGAGATTATCATTAAAAATATGCCAAACAGTCCCAAGTAAATTTCTAATCACATCAAAAATTAATTTAACAATCATAAGAAATTTTAGAAGTTGTGAGTGGGTTAAAACACTCACCTTTTGAATTTAAATTGAATACAAATCCAATTTAAATCCAAAAATTGAACAGTCTTCGAATTTGTCCAAACCAGCGCCAAGATGTCTGGAATTTTATTACGATCCCAGCGGAGAAAACCGCGCGTAATTTCGACCTCGTATGAAATAGTTATTGCGATTAGAACGATTTGAATCTGAAATAAAAATAAATAAAATAACAAACAAAACAAAACAAAAGAGAAATACGTCAGCAACCTCAAATCTCGTTCACGCGACCTGATCGATGCCTCCAGCCTCGTTCGAAACCCTAGACCCGCCCTAAATTTTTGAATTTCGCCGCCTCCACATGCTCAACCATCACGATCAAAGACCACCATCACCCTACGCTCTCCAGACCGCCCCTCTGGTCAGAAGGCCATCATTTCCGGCGCCTCTCTGGCCGTGTGCCGCCGTGCCTATTCGAGGCCAAATCAAGGCGATTCCATTGGCATTTAGCACAAACGAATGACACCACGAGGACCTGCTCGTCACCAGCAACGCAACGACACCACCTGATTGACAAATTGATGCAGAACCGCCGTTGGATCAAACCCTAGCCCATGGACGGCTGAGGTTCAACTTGAATTTCTGGATGAACGATGCATCAAATTGAAAAACAAATCACAAAATTGAGATGCGCTCTTCGAGAGCTTTCCGACGATATAAAATATGATATAGTTTGAAGAGTTTGAAATTTTGATTTGATTTTTGAATTGCAATTGGATCTAGAATTTGATTGTCTGTCACTGAGGAGGAGAGATAGATGAATTGGAATTGTGCATACAGAATGATGACATAAGAATTAGGGTAGGGTTTATAACAGCGTATATGTAGGCAAGCTGAAATTAGAATGGACCAGATCGATTGGATATACGCGTTGAACGATAAAATAGCACGAAAAAGCCCGTTCTGACTCGGGAACGAAATTGGATCAACCCGTATATTGAAATAGATGTTTTAAAATATTTTAAAAGCAATGGAACAGGTTTCAGGTCCAAATTCCATCGTATAAAGAAGTTATGCTAAAATCAAGTCATTTCAAATTGATTTCAATTGATTTAAATTAAATCGATTTCTAGGCCTTTCGAGTCCGTACGATCAAAAGACAAGTCCGATCGTTACGAAACTTGAAACCCTACAATAATTCACCGTTACGGATCCGATGAAACAGGTTTCGTCGAAATCCGAGTCAGTGGCCAAAATGGCTATTTTTACATTAATTAATTAAATTAACTAATTAAATCAAATTTTCAATTTCAATTCTTTAATTGATAAATTTCATATATTTTTTTGATTTCTCAACCATTTACAATGATTAAAACAAATTAAAATGTCAATTTAGAGTTGATCAATTTATCAATTTCAGTATTAACTTCAATTTCATTAAATTCAAAAATTATAAATTTAATTTCCAAAATTCTAATTAATCTACTTTTCATTCTATTATTCAATTCATTATTGTCAACGGATGAAATTAATATTGGATTCAAAATCTACTACATTAATATTCACACATTCCAGCTTCGTTTCAATTAACGTAAAATTTAATATTTAATTCTACTTATTTGCAATAAATCCAATTATTTAACTTTAAATTCCAATAAATAAATAAATCCCGACTCTTATTCCTTTAATTCAACTAATTATCCAATTATTTAACTTTCAAAGTGGCCCTCCCACTTTGAAACTCGAAAATGAATGTCGATGATGCGTGCACTCATCACCGAAATTATTTTCCAACGACAGAGAGGGGAGTACAGAACTTATTTCTTTTCAAAGTTTCTTTAAAACAATTCTTTCAAATTATATTGAAATATTTATATCAGAAAATACTTATAATATTATTATTATATTCAAAAATCCTTTGTAAGAAATTTAAAATCCCGGAATTTAAGTTTTAAATTTCCAGTTTTCATTTATTTTATTTTCTTTTCAAATCTTATTTCCAACCTATGCTTATAGATTTCACTACCTAACAACCAATATATTACAACCAAATATATATCACTTATAAAATTTTATTTTATATATATATAGAAAATATAAAAGGAAAAATTATTTCATTCACCTATATTTAAAACAAATATTGTGTCGTTTTGTCCTATTACGTGTTTAGAAATCCCTATTGATGTCATAGCGTCCCATGCACCAACCAAAATTTATAAATAAAAAACGGAACAAATTATCACAATATTAAAAGCTTTTTATAACACTAACAAATACGCTTTCTCATATATACACTCAGCGACTCATCATAGGGTATTACTACCCTATTAATAAAGACTCAGACCCCACCAAGCTAAGGTTTATCGCTAAACCAAATCTCTGATACCAGATGTAACATCCCGCCTTTTTGTACGCTTTAAATCGACGATAAACCACACACTTCAGACTTAAACCATACAAAAGGGCGGATTGTTATGGCGTAAATAAGAAAAAGCAGAGAAAGAAAAGAACAAAACAGAATATCACAGCGGAAGGACAAAATATAATAATCAAATAACAGTTCATGAAGCTGTTTTTTTATAAAAACATTTGATTATACTTATACAATACATATCAGAGTTACGCATACTAGAGAATAATCAATAACAATGTAGCGGAAAATGTGATACAGTGGAACATAATAAATAATAGTAATACAATCTTCGTCTTCATCCTCCAGAAATAAAGTCTTCGAATCTTGAAATGCTCAGGCTAACTTGAGCAAATTGAAAAGACAAAACACTCGAGTCAGAACTAAAAGATCTTATGTAAGTTAAATCAACTGTATATAATACGAGTGAAACGGCGTCAGAGATGTTTACGGGGTTTAACATCTAATATCCAGTGTCTAACATGGGTGCAATAAGAGATGCTCGGGATTCACATCTCCTAAGGATCCGTTAAACTATTTACTATGTAGTAATATTTCGCTAGTATAATAATGTCTATAGTAAAATGAACTTACTTTTTAATAGCGTCAAGGGGCTACCCATATAGCCTTTAACACGTAATAGTCTTAGTAGTCACTCCAGTATTAGCGCATCTCCAGATCGGAAGACTACCCTAAATACTCCATGGGCTACGGGAGAAAACCAAACTCGTACAAGGCGCGCTAGGATAGGTGACACGGCACACAAGGCAATGCCAGGGTAGATGTACCAATTACGCATCCGGGCTGATGGTAACGCGTAGAGCGGAGCAACCGCCCACCTCGAGCCACACCTCCAAATCAAAAATCCAAAGTGGCCACCAAATAAATCTCAAATTAATAATATAATATCGAAGGAGTGTGTCGGATCAGAGGAATGACCTCGTTGGCCCTAGAATCGCTCATGTTTTAGCCACCTTATGCCAACTCACGGGAGTCAGGTACACGTATATACCTCAAAAGAAACGCCGCCACCATCCTACTTCATTCTGAAATCTCCACCGCGTATACGGTTGTTAAAGTGGTTTTCGAAGTTGGCAGAGAGTATGACAACTTTCGATCCCGGTCTCTTTAACAACCAAATGTTATTATAACACCGCGGTCATTTCGAAATAATTATACTTTTAAAACCAGAATTTAATATCCATTTCAAACCCATATAAATACGATATCATTTCCGTTTTAAAGCCCAAATCAATATGATATCGTTTTTATAAACCCAAATCAATATAATATCATTTTTATTTCAAATATATCCTCATTTCCAAAATCATAGTACTTTCAAATTTATATTATTTCGAAACCAAACGCTTGAAATATAACCTTTCAAAACATAATACTTCGAATTTCATAGCTTCTAAACCATAACTTCCAAAACTTAAATGGTTTGGATATTCAAACCGTATATAAAATAAAATAGTTTGAATTTAAAATTTCTTTATAAAGTAAAATAATTTCCTCGACTTCACAATTTTATTCCCTTTAAATCGAATCTCAATTCATAACTTTCAACTCACTTTCAGTTTCAATAAGCAGTTCAATTTCAATATATTTCAAACTTTGAGCACTAAACAATTTCAAAACTAAGGTCGGTAATTACGATTCAACAATTCAATGTTCTATTATTTAGTTTTGAAATATTTTCATAATAAATCCATTAATCATTTAAATAAAACTTAAATTACAAATAACTAAATTTTACCTTCAATTTATTCATACTTGAAATATTCGTTTAATTCATCTTGAACAAAAATCCAGTTATAAAAATCATACCTTTTAAATTTTCAAATTTAATAAATTTTACATCAACTTATGGAGTTTAATTCTTAAATAAGCTCAATTTCCAATTAGTTTCCAATTTACCTTCCAATCTTAATTTATTTAAACCATTATAAACTCTATATTGAAGTATGATTTAAATACTTAACCATATTTTATTTTAATAAAATCAAACTCCATTATTAAACTTATTGTTATCAAACAAATTTATACATAGCTTAAATACATGAATTTAACTATATATAAAAAATATTTTTATATAATATAAAAAAGAATCAATATTTATTAAACTGTATAATTCTATCCAAAACCATAGAAATCATTTTCAAAATATTTATATATATAGACGGACAGTGTCTTTATAAAATTTTCTATCCTATGGTCAAGTGATATGGATATTTATCATTTCAATCCGTAATTTAGAATAAAAATACGGTTATATATCATTTCAAACCGCAATCCCGAAGGAAATAAAAATGCATAATAACTTGCAGTTTATAACAATATAAAATACAACGTCCATTCATCCAATGTCAATCATCAATCATTTATCACAATCATCATCCAATTCAAACAATAACATCAATATATAACAGATAATAAATATCATGTATTTACTGGTAGTTTATATTAAAAAATAAATTAATTAACAATTTAAATGGCGGTTTATATGCAATAATAATTTAATTAACAATTTAATCCAATAAATCTAATTTAACTGAGATGATGATTAAAAATATGCCAAACAGTCCTAAATAAATTTCTAATCACATCAAAAATTAATTTAACAAACATAAGAAATTTTAGAAGTCGTGAGTGGGTTAAAACACTCACCTTTTGAATTTAAATTGAAATTAAATCCAATTTAAACCCAAAAATTGAACAGTCTCCGAATCCGTCAAACTAACGCCAAAATGTCTTGAATTTTATTACTATCTCAGCGGAGAAAACCGCACGTAATTTCGACCTCGAATGAAATAGTTATTGCGATTAGAACGATTTGAATCTGAAATAAAAATAAATAAAATAACAAACAAAACAAAAGAAAAGAGAAACATGTCAGCAACCTCAAATCTCGTTCATGTGACCTGATCGATGCCTCCAGCCGCCCTAAAATTTTGAATTTCGCCGCCTCCACATGCTCGACCACCACGATCAAAGACCACCATCACCCTACGCTTTCCTGGCCGCCCCTCTAGTCAGAAGGCCATCATTTCCGGCGCCTCTCTGGCCGTGCGCCGCCATGCCTATTCGAGGCCAAATCAAGGCGATTCCATCGACATTTAGCACGAACGAACGACACCACGAGGACCTGCTCGTCACCAGCAATGCAATGACATCACCTGATTGACAAATTGATGCAGATCCGCCGTTGGATCAAAACCCTAGCCTATGGACGGTAGAGGTTCAACTTGGATTTCTGATGAACGATGCATCAAGTTGAAAAACGAATCAAAGAATTGAGAAGCGCTCTTCGAGAGCTTTTGGACGATATAAAATATGATATAGTTTGAAGAGTTTGAATTTTTGATTTGATTTTTGAATTGCAATTGGATCTAGAATTTGATTATCTGCCACTGAGGAGGAGAGACAGCTGAATTGGAATTGTATGTATAGGATAATGACATAAGAAGTAGGCTAGGGTTTATAACAACATATATATAGGCAAGCTGAAATTATAATTGACCGGATTGATTGGATATACGCATTGAACGATAAAATGGCCCGAAAATGCTCATTCTGACTCCGGAACGAAATTGGGTCAACCCGTATATCGAAATAGATGTTTTAAAATATTTTAAAAGCAATGGAATAGGTTTAAGGTCCAAATTCTATCGTATGAAGAAGTTATGCTAAAATCAAGTTATTTCAAATTGATTTCAATTGATTTAAATTAAATCGATTTCTAGGCGTTTCGAGTCCGCACGATCAAACGACAAGTCCGATCGTTACAAAACTTAAACCCTACAATAATTCACCGTTACGGATCCGATGAAAGTTGTTTCGTCAAAATCCGAGTCAGTGGCCAAAATGGCTATTTTTACGTTAATTAATTAAATTAATAAATTAACTAATTAAATCAAATTTTCAATTTCAATTCTTTAATTGACAAATTTCATCATTTTTTTTATTTCTCAATCATTTACAATAATTAAAACAAATTAAAATGTCAATTTAGAGTTGACTAATTTATCAATTTCAGTATTAACTTCAATTTCATTAAATTCAAAAGTTATAAATTTAATTTTCAAAATTCTATTTAATCCACTTTTCATTCTTTTATTCAATCTGTTATTGTCAACGGATGAAATTAATATTGGATTCAAAATCTATTACATTAAAATTCACACATTCCATCTTCATTTCAATTAACGTAAAATTTAATATTTAATTCTACTTATTTGCAAAAAATTCAATTATTTAACTTTAAATTCCAACAAATAAATAAATCCCGACTCCCATTCCTTTAATTAAACTAATTGTCATATTATCATCTTAGGTACCATTTACATTGGTATATATCCCGATACATTAACATTTTCCCATTTTATATTTATTTCTATTGCATAACATTTAATTTCAATTGCTACAACAATTACACTTATTATAAATTGGATTTCAATGGATTGATTTGTTTCAATTCAAATCTTTTTATTAAGTTCATTACTACTCTATAAACTTAGTTAACTTGTTTTTTCCATTCATTACCTTAATATACCTAATTTAACAACTCCTAAACATTGTATTACTTTCCGCATTGATTTAACATTTATTTATACTTATTAAAATTTATTTCCAATTCCAAATCCCATCAAAACAGGTAACTTAATATAATTTGTTATCATTAACTCTCAATCACATTCTAACAAGTTTAATCGTTTCCAAACCAATGTTATAATTTCTTACTAAACATTGATTATATTCGGTTACCATTCAATATATATTAATTCATTAATTAATTCAATATTTACGTTTGTTTTTCTTATATTTCATTTATAAACAAATTATAATTTTTCCACTCTCTTATCTTATATTGCATTCATAACCAAGTTGTAACATATATAATTTTTCAACTAACATGAGAGTCCATTCAATTTGTTACAAATTTACTTACATTAACACTATTTCACTTATTTTGGTTATTATTTCATACATAGGTCACAAGTTTTCATTCTTTTATATCATCTTATGAAAACAATATACATTTCTATTACTTTATTACATTTATTGAAATTTATTTTCCAATTTACTACATACAACCAATTATGACCTTACAGTTATTTCAATTAATTGGGATTGCGCTAAATTAGTTATTTATCAACTTTCTTTAACATTATTACCTAAATTTACGTTCAGTTACTATTAATCAATATATAATTCATTGGTTAAATCCAACACTTACTTTTATATACTTATTTTCCATTTTATACCTAAGTGCAACAATTTACACTATTTCATTATTACTGTGATTTCACTTCAATTGTCAATAATTAGTTTTAATAACCATTGCTACACTTTATTCTTAACATTCACTTCACCATAAATTAAAAAAATTTATTTCCTTCTAAATTTAATTACAAAATTCTTATTAGATTACCCATTTAATTATCGAAATTTACGGGTCGTTACAGAATTACACATGGATTTCCACATCCTAAATAGATCAAGAACAACTACATATGTTCAAGCATCTTAAACAAATCTCGAATATCCACATAGATTCCCGCGTCCAGAACCAATCCACTTCCATGTGATAGAACACGTATCTCAGCCTTGAAGTGGTCTTCGATAAGGAGAACCCTTACCGATCCTGGTCTCTTCAAGACTGAATCGATGAATTTGGTCATTTAATGATAATGAGATTGATCGCATAAGGAAACCAAGTCTCGTATACTTATCATGCTTTCGATATTTTCCTCTCACACTATCCCTCGATCAAGAATGAAGCCGGTATGTTAGAGTTGTATTACTTACATCCCTACAAAAACATAAATTTTAATTCCAACAGATAGACAAGCTTAGTTCATCGGCTTTTAGTGCTAAGCATACAACTAAACGTTTTCCATAAACTAGGAGACAAACAAAGCCCGATCAAGTCACACAAAGCACGATCAGGTCATATAAGTGACATCTAATCCCTTTTTGTTTAATTAATCTTTTATTAATTAAAACCTCTTTTTTTACTAAAACTTCTTTTATCAAGTATAATATCATTTATGAATTCCTACTATTCATTTATACTCATTCAATACTTCAAAAAGTATTCATATACTTATCTCAAATGGTATAAGTATATTCACAAATTATTAGCAAGATTTCTTACTTAAAACCTTTACTCTTTTTATACTTCAAAAAACATTTATAGACTTATTGCAAATGGTATAAGTATATTCACAAATCATTAACAATATTCCTTGCTTTAAACCTTTAGTCTTTTTATACTTCAAAAAGTATTCATATACTTATCCTAATTGATATAAGATTATTCACAAATCATTAAGAAGATTCCTCACTTTAAACCTTTACTTTTTCTATCTTCAAAGTATCCATTTTAAGGATCTAAGTACTTTCACCAATGCATTCAAAAATCTTTAAGACTAATGTTATTTAAACATTGCCACTACAAACCCAAAATCATTTAACTTATGCTTATCTTTAAAACATTATTTTAAAGACTTATTTACATTCATAAGTATAATAAAAAAGGGTTAAAGGTGAATGTAATTAACACATTGTCACAAATAACTCAAAACCATTTTGCTTTTGCTTATATTTAAAACATTCTTTTAAAATCTATTTACATCCCAAAGAATAATTAAAAAGGGTTAAAGACGAATATTATTAACACATTGTCACAACAAACCCAAACCATTTTCCTACTAGTTACTATCTTTACAAACCTTTGTTTTAAAGATCTAAGTTTGTCTTCAGTCAAGTTCAGCATGGACTAGTTAACCATCAAGTTTTAAAGGCGGTTGCTTATACAGATCATGATTCGTACGCTTAAGTCGTTTCTGACATTCCAACTCAACTATTCCTCGCCGAAGAGTGAAGCCCGTTAGATTAGAGCTCTATTGCTCCACCCATACTCGACATCAATCTTTAACTCTCAGAATTAGATAAATCTACTCGTCAGTTTTTAGCATCAAGCAAAGTTTATTATCTTTTTTAAACAAGTAAGTAAAACATAATATTAACACATTTTAGATATTTCAACTTACACTGTTTCTTGTTCAAGGGTGAAGTTAGGTAAGTTTGGGCACTGGTTGCTCTAAGCCTTGCCTGGACATCTCATTCTTGAATCTCACGAACAGACAAGTTTACTTGTTGGCTTTTAATGTTAAGCCTAGTCAATCAAATTTGTCAAAACTTACATATATAAAATAATATTTTATAACTACATGTAAATAGGTTTTAAATATCAACGTAAAATATTACATGAAAATGACTAATTTATAAGTTTGATTAGAAATACGTTTTGTATTTTGCAGCACTTTACTTCCAAAATTCGTAAATAATCATTAAGATTATATTTAAAATTCTATTTTTTTTCATACTCAAATACATTTTATAAGAACTTCTATAGAAAGATTTTATAAAGAAAGCTATTTATAAACTATTTAAATCATGAAAAACAAGCCAAAACGTCGCTATTTAAATACTTAAAACAATAAGTGACTTACTACAACAATTATAAGTGCTATTAAAAATCCTAGTTAAAACAACATTGAAATGCACCGTCTTTGCAACTATTCTTAGCCACTTAAACAAATGATTTAAGACTTGAATTTTTATAGTAATTACTACCACTAGGGTTCTAAGAAACCACGGAAAGAAATATTTTAAGAATATTTATTCATTTATTTATAAAAATTTCGAAAACGAGAGATTCTGAAGTGCACTTATAACGACCATTCTCGTTCCAGACACTTTCAATCTTTCTTCAATTAACATACAAGTTAAAAAAAACTATTTAAACATCGAGTCAAGGCCATGCCACATGTTTAAGAGGGTATTAGAAGTGAGGTTATAGAATATAAAGTTATCATTTGCTTTCAAAAGCAAGAGGGGTCCAAAGTTTTTAAGTTTGCTTAGTTAATGTCACCTTAAATTTATAATTCAAATACAATTCATACACACACTATATATAAAAACAAGATAGTGATTTATCTCACTTAGATACATGCCTAACCCAAGCATAATCATCAACACAAGCCTAAAGGACCAACATTTAGCACTCCAAACCAAAGCCACCTTCTTCTTCTCCTCCTCCATGCTCATGGCCCATCCAAGACTCCCCTCTTCCTCTCACCTCCTCCTAGTTCTTACCTGATAATCATGCTTCTCCTGATTACTTAGGCCCAAAGCCAAAGTGTAAAAGAGATTAGAGAAGATTCGGTTAACTTTCGAAAAAGTTAGAGAGTAATTAGTGGTTCAGTGCTTAAACACATCCACCATTTTCAACCCTCATATTCATCTCAACCTTAGGAATTTATTTATGATTATTAAATGATCGCCTCCCCTCTATTTATGGGCTTCAAGTAGTGAAGCGTAAGCTTGCTCTCACCCCTTTTGGAAGGCTTACCTCCCATCACATCTACTTCACCATTTACTTAACACTTAAGCATTTCCATTTATGTTTACTTTTACTTTATGTCACTTCTCTTTTAGGCTAATTACAATTATACCATTACCATAATCTCTCTTATCCTATAGGAAGCCTCTAGAACCTTTTAAGCTTGTATAAAGAGGAGAGTTTTTAATTAGTGGCTAATGTGTTCATTAGATATTAGCTTAAGAGTTAATTATTTCCATTTTTGCTCATTTTCGTTATTTGCTCATTTTCCAATATGGTTAGCCATAAATATGAAAATGTTTTTAGTTTCTAATTAAATCCTTAATGATTACTTATACATATGTAAAAATTTTGAACAAATTCCATTGAGAAAATAACTGTTGATCAATAAAATGATTTTCGGTCATATGATCGATATTTTTTCAAAGTACATATTTTTGTAAACATTTTTCCAAAACAAATTTACCATCATTATTTATAATTTAAAAGGTAGTTAAAATGTTTATTAAATAGATAAAAGATTCAAATATTTAAATAATTCAAATATTCAAATACGAAGTCTTCGAAATTCCGGGTCGTTCCATTCTCCCCCACTTAGAATATTTCGACCTCAAAATTCCAACATGAGCAACCAAAGAAGCAAACATATAACAATACTTAACAGTATTCAATCATTATCAAACAAACTCATGGTTTTCTCAAGTTCAAATTCCTATCATCACAAAAGGATGATAATTAATCTACTAAGCGTACCTTCTGCTCAACAGCCCCAGGTTATTAGTTAGACAATTATTCATGCCGCCCTAGAACAAATCGAAGAGTCATTCCTTAAACTCTCCATAAGCCAATCAAAACATAATGTGCAAATCCTAAAGCCCTTACAATGCACATGGACCATCCGTATGCAATATCGATTCTGATAACTTGCTCGATCACATAAATTTCACTTCCTAATTAGTATAGATCACTAACCTTCTAGTACGGACTCCGATTAGGTTCCTTGATTAGAAACATTCGTTCTCCTAACATAGCCTTTCCAAAATATGTCAAGCCAACCTGATCACTTGGCTACTCCTAAAAATTTGAGCACCCAAGAGTTTCAGAAAAATATAAATAAACTTCGGGTCAGAGATGGCACTGGTGTGAGTAAACGGTTAAGTTGATTAACTTGAAAAATCTTTGAAATAAAAGGTATCTCTTAAGACTCTCCGCAAATAAACACAGACAAGTTTTTCCCTTACGATAACCAAAATATTTGATAGGAATTCCAGTTATGTTATAATAGTGTCTAAGGTTTTCAATATAAAATAAGAAATAACTGGAATGCTTACATCTCACGTTCCAACATAATTAGACACAATCAAAACCGTACAGGCACTTATTGAAGATTGGGTTTCATACAATGGCAGAGCTACTGGGGTACCGCCCGTCACAATACCTGGTCTAGATCAGAGTACTGAGGATCCACCCTGATCTCCTACAACAAAATACCGAAGCTATCCCTTACTAGATAGTCCGAATAAGACAACCCTGTGGTTGTGGCCAACAACCGCCCATACAGCCAAAAAAGGGATCTCTAGATAGGGAAAAATCTTATCCTACTTGGGTGCTACCCACTTAGCCTTGCGTGCACCTCCCTTGTTTTAGCCATTCCCGGTTGATGAGGCTTAAGGCTACGATTACCTTTTTAGAACACATATCTTGGAATGCTCACCGTCCTCCATTGATGATGGTTTGATAGCATTCATCCATACAAGTCCGTTTCGGGTTCGAACGAAACCGAAGGCACTGTCTTCGCTACACTCATTTTGGAATCACCCTCAGAGTTAACGAAAAATTGCCCTTGCACTCTGAATCTTCATCTTGATCTTGATCACTTGAGATTTCACGACCTATCGTTTAATTTGGATCGATGTGGTTTTCGGATAGCAAATTTGATATCCGATCCCGGTCTCATCGAAATCCAAACGCCATCTTTTAAGGCAATTTTTTTAAGTAAAACAATTTAATTCAATTCAGAACATTATGTTCACACAACAATTTCATCACAGATAAATAACTCACATTTATCACAGCTCAATCCAAGCAATTCATATCACAGAATATTACAGACTAACATACTAGAGATATCAATCAATCCAACGTTCAATATAATTAATCATCCACAAGCAAGATTAATTAATCACACAATTTATAATTAATTTAATTAACACAAAATAAATTAATTATTTATGAATTAATTACTTATAATTCTGTTTAATTAACATTAATTAATTACAAACATTTTATTATTATTTTAATTAATTATTGGAATTAATTAACCATCCTTTAATTATTCACATTAAAATTATCCTTTAATTATTAATTAATTATCCTTTAATTACTTTCATTAATTAATTATCCTTTAATTACTTACATTAATGAATTATCCCTTAATTACTTACATTAATTAATTATCCTTTAATTACTTACATTAATTAATTATCCTTTAATTACTAATTAATTATCCTTTAATTACTTAAGACCCTAATTAATTAAAAGATATACCCATTAATGTTAATTAATTACTTAATTATCATTTAAGTTTATTTAATAAACCTTTGGAATTAATTTATCATTAACATATGAATTAACTTAAGACCTTTAAGTTAATTAATAATTAAAAACATTTTACCTTCTTTAATTAACTACTTAATTAAACTATTTAAATTTATTTAAATAAACTTAAGAATTAATTAAAATAAGGACATATAATAAAATACCGTAAACTTAATTAATTTAAAATAATTATTTTAAACCTTTAACTAATCCCAAAACATAAATAAAACATTTATTATATAATTAATTAAGAAATTGTTTAAACTTGTTTTATTTTAACTTTTAAAAACTTGTTTTATTTTAACTTTTAAAAACTTGTTAATATTCTAACACTGACCCGAGTCAAACCCAGATCTAACCCGAGCCCAAACCCGAGCAACCCCTATACTTCTTTTTTTTTTATAAAAACTTTGTTTTGTTAAACTTTTAAAACCCTGTTATAACATGTTAAAACTCTCGCGTACATACCCGAAGCCAACCCTTCACTTCCCCGAGTCTAAACCCGAGGCTACTCTTCTTCCTACTACCCAAACCCACTTATACCCTATAGACACTCATGCACGTGCACAGATGAGCGCCGCTGCTCCGGTCATCGCCGCCACCTCTAGCACATCGTCGACAAGCTCTACTTAGATTCGGACCACCCAGATCTTCGAGACAACCACGAAATCAAAATAGAGCTACCAGAAGCTCCATTGGAACAAAAATGGTCACACAAGAATCACCTCGACCCGCCGCCTCAGATCACCACTGGCTTCGAAGCTCCGATTATAGCTTCGTCGTAGACCCACACATCTATTCCCCCGTAATGATCCACTGTGATGCATCGACGACATCGCAAATGCCTCGCAAACCCAATCGACCAAAACTGGCTACAAAACACTAGACCGATGTCGTGCCGCCGCCACGATGATCAGAACATCCAAAGACCATTTTTCCTGAGATCATTGAACTCCAAGCTACCTCTAGCAGCGACTTCGATGCTCTCCCTTGCTCTGATCATTAGAAATTGCCAAAATCCTAATTCCCGTTCAACCCGAGATTCCTCACTCAAAACTTACATAAAAATCTTGATTTTATTTTTAAAATTCATGGTTCTCGAAATCAATTTAGATTATATAAGTGAATCAAGAAATCAAGGAAGTTGAATTTTCAACATGCATTGAGTTTCACTGTATTTCTTCTTCCCTGTTAAAACTACTTCCTAAATTTTACTTAAAAATGTTTTTAAAATTTAGATCTTGTTAATTCAAACATATTTTGTTTACACAACATAAGCTATAAGAGATTAGAGGAAGAGAAATTGAAATTTCAACTTATTTTAAGTCTGTAGATTAGAATAGAGGAATATTTTCCTGTACACAGATATGCACACAAAATCTTCATACATACAGACATGCAATCATATTTACACAATCATGCAAAGCATATTTCACATGATAACTTCAAGGATTATCACATGCATAAGGTTATCAAACAAATTTAGCTTTTAAAAAAGATGTTTACTCACTGTAAATAAAATGTTGAACAGAGAAGCCTGGAAATTGTTTTGATCTTTGAATTTTGTACTGCTACTTGATTTTGGATTTTAATCTGCTTGTTTAATTGAGTTGAATCTATGCCGAGATTTTTAACAAATTTCAATAATTTATTAGACACACTTTACCCAAAAAAAGGTAAAACCTATAAAGGTCCGACATTTATTCTGGGCTATGCCACTGCCATTCAAACGCCCTACAAATAAAAGATTTATACATTAAAAAGTTCATATCAAATTCTTTTTAAAGAAAACTTTAGAACTAAAGACCGGGTTTTATTTCGAATTATTTTGAGATAATAATACATACATATATCTTTCGTATATCAAATCATACTTCAAAATTTATATCGAATCTGTTTTACAAAAACAGTCATGTAGCATTCCTCACTTAGAAAGTTGAACATGAATGCCAATGATGTTGTAGTCATCATCGTAACTATTTTCAAGCGATGAGAGTGAGTTTAGCACATCAAATTCATTCCTTTTGGACTTAACCAAAATCATTTCAAAATGGTATCAAATACTTCGTAAATATTACTAAGTACATGATCTTAATTTCATAAACCAATTTCCTAAATACGTACTTTCAAATAATACTACTATTATTTTTCCAAAATCTTGAAAAACATTTTCAAAGCTACCGGGATTTAAGTTCTCAAAATATCAGTTAAATCCTTCTTATTTATAAATCATGTTTTATAAACTATACTTACATAAATTCACTTTCTTATATAAAATCCTTTCACAAATGTTTATTTACTAAATATCTTGTCTTGTTCAAATTAAAATAAATATCTTTTACTAAATTATACTTTTATAAAAGTTAACCTTTAACCCAACATTGCCATTGAACGCCTTGTAGTCAAATTGTGAGCATAAATTCACAAGGTTTTCATTTCAATGTTTCCATAATTTACTGTTTACCCAATCCATGCAGTAAAAAGGTAAAAGTGCCCATAAACTTGTTGAGCACAAATCAACAATCAACAATCAAAAAACGATTGTTAATGCCCATAAGCCGGCCGATCATAACTAAACTAATTAATAAGGGATAATAGATAAACATCATTAACCCCTGCATTAATTAAACTATACTTTGACAATTTACCTATATAAGTTACCTTATATAAGATCTTTAATTTTCGAAGTAACCATTACCATTAAGGTATGCATTTTTAACAATTACAAATATGCTTTCATGTGTATATTACACTCAACTCATGCTAGGACATTCCTTTACCTTATCTCTTAATGAGTCACACCCACCAAAGCCAAGGTCTCGGTTAACCTTCAACTCTTATACCAGCTAAAACGCTCACCCTATTTTGGACGATGACTACAGGTGGTAACCTCATTCCTACTTTTATGGTCAGCCTCTCAACTGCACAAAAACCTTTAAAGGGATATGTTGGGGTAAGAGACAAAGTTTCTCACACGTTCGCTAGTGTAAGAACCCCTACCATGCGACACATAGCACGACACAGGAACGATTATATATAATATCAATGAAATGGTACAAAGGGGTTAATTCGATACAAAAATCGTAGAGTTACAAAACCTAAGTACCATTATCAGCCTGGACAGTTATAACAACATGTCCTCACAAATGCCGATATGTATAATATAGTAATGCAGTGGAAATAGGAATACTATGGTAGGTGAAAGATCCAACTCATCTTCTCGAGCTCCGAATAACATCAATGAAAACCTTCCTATCTCAAGCTACTCAAAATAGAGCTTGAGGAATTTAGGGAAAAACAAAAACCAAGCGTCAAACATAAGTCTAGTATGAGAAACTCAAGAAATATGCGATCAACATAAAATAGTACTTTTGAGACCGCATGGAATGCCATAATGATTATCCCCTCAAAAGAACCACCATCTAATAGGTACGTAAGGTGATATAATAGATAATATTTAGCATGTAGAATATAAATATTATAACCTAGCTGAAATAGTTATAATGGTTACATTTAACAGCATATTAGGAGCACAATCAAAATTGATAAGGAATGTTCGCATAATGGATTTTCCACGGCGACCTCTTAGATGAAGCCGAATCCAAACTCTATGCACAAGTGTCAAAAGTTACCTTCTGAGCATCGTATATTTCTAGATAAAATATACCATAAGGAAAACACAAAGGTCCATGCCTGAAAATAAACCAGAACAACGTGAACCAAATACCATCAACCCCCATGCGTAACATCAATAAACATAGTCTAGATCTGGAGTTGACAATATCCTACCATACGACTGCAAAACTCCAGATTGTGCATCCTACTCTATCTTCAGCCATTTTCGATGTCGATGTTACGTTCGACATCTTTCACACGAGTCTTCATCATTCGAATAGAACATGAATCCCAAATTGGATCCCTGCATCTCAAACAGATCACGAAAGCACAAATGTAACCCTATATCTCAACAGATCTCGAAATCACACATGGATTCCCACATCCTAAATAGATCGCAAACAACTACATGTATTCAAGGATCTTAACAAATCTTGAATCTCCACATAGATTCCCGCATTAAGAACCAATCCACTTCCATGAGATAGAATATGTATCCCAGCCTTGAAATGGTTTTCGATAAGTAGAACACTTACCGATCCTAGTCTCTCCAAGGCTGAATCGACGAATCATTTAATGATAATGAGAATGATTGCATAAGGAAACTAAGTCTCATATACTTATCATGCTTTTGATATTTTCCTCTCACACTATCCCTCGATCAAGAGTGAAGCCGGTAGGTTAGAGTTGTATTGCTCGTACCCCTACACAAACATCAGTTTTATTTCCAACAGATAGACAATCCTAGTTCGTCGGCTTTTAGTACTAAGTATCTGACTAATTTTTTTCTATAAACAAGGAAATAAACAAAGCACGATCAAGTCACACAAAGCACGATCAAGTCATATAAGCGACTTCTAACCCCATTTTTGTTTAATTAATATTTTATTAATTAAAACCTCTTTTATTGGTAAAACTTCTTTTATCTAATAAAACATCGTTTATGAATTCCTACTATTCATTTGTACTCTTTCAATACTTCAAAAGTATTCATATACTTATTTCAAATGTTATAAGTATATTCATAAATTATTAACATAATTTCTTACTTAAAACCTTTACTCTTTTTATACTTCAAACGATATTCAAAGACTTATTGCAAATGGAATAAGTATATTCAAAAATCATTTACTATATTCCCTTAAACTATTAGTCTTTTTAAACTTCAAAAAGTATTCATATACTTATCCCAATTGGTATAAGTATATCCACAAATCATTAATAATATTTCTCACTTTAAACCTTTACCTTTTCTATCTTCAAAATATCCATTTTAAAGATCTAAATACTTTCACAAATCCATTCAAAAAGGTTTAAGGCTCATGTCACTATAAGCCCAAAAGAATTTCACTTATGCTAATCTTTAAAACATTCTTTTAAAGATCTATATACATTCATAAGTATAATAAAAAAGGGTTAAATACAAATATAATTAACACATTGTCATAACAAACCCAAAACCATTTCACTTATGTTTATCTTTAAAACATTCATGTTCTATGTACATCCCTAAGTATAATAAGAAAGGGTTAAAGACGAATGTTATTAGCACATTGTCACAACAAACCCAAACCATTGTCCTACTTGTTACTATCTTTACAAACCTTTGTTTTAATGATATAAGTTTGTACTCAGCCAAGTTTCGTATGGACTAGTTAACTATCAAGTTCTAAAGACGATTGCTTATACAAATCATGATTTATACGCTTAACTCATTTTCGACATTCCAACTCAGCGTCGCCAAGAGTGAAGCCTGATAGGTTAGAGCTATATTGCTCCGTCCTTACTCAACATTAATCTTTAACTTTCATAAATAGATAAACCTACTTCATCGGCTTTTAGAATTAAGCAAAGTTAATTTCCTTTTTTAAACAAGTAAGTGAACAACAAGATTAACATGTCTTCGAAATTTCAAATTACACTGTTCCTCATTCAAGAGCGAAGCCAGTTAAGTTTGGGCACTGGTTGCTCCAAGCCTTGCCTAAACACGACTTTCTTGAATCTCACTAATAGATAAGTTTACTCGTCGACTTTAGTGTTAAGCCTAGTCAATCACCTTTGTCAAAACTTATATATAAAAAATGATATATAGAAACACTTGTAAATAGGTTTTAAATATCTATGTAAAATATTACTTGAAAATGAATAATTTAGAAGTTTGATTAAAACATGTTTTACATTTTGCAGCACTTTATTTCCGAAATTCATAAATAATCGTTAAGACATATTTAATCTTCTATTCTTTTTTTCATACTCAAATACATTTGATAAGAACTTCCATAGAAATATTTATAAAATAATAATTTAAAAACCATTTAAATCATGAAAAACAAGCAATAACGTCGCATTTTAAGAACTTAAAACAATAAGCGACTTACTATAGCAATTATAAGTGCTATTAAAGTCCTTGTTGAAACAACATTGAAAGCACCATCTTTGTGACTATTTTTAACCACTTAAACAAATGATTTAAGACTTGAAATTTTTATAGTAAGTACTACCACTAGGGTACTTAAAAACCATGGTAATAAATCCTTAAGAATATCAATATATTTATTTATAAAAATTCCTGAAAACAAGGGTATGTGAAGTGCACTTATAACAACCATTCTCATTCCAAACACTTTCAAACTTGCTTCAATTTAATACACAAGTTAACAAACCATTTAAACATTGAGTCAAGGCCATGCCACATGTTTACGAAGGTAATAGAAGTGAGGTTATACAATATAAAGTTATCATTTTATTTTAAAAGCAAGAGGGGTCCAAAGTTTATAACTTACTTGGTTGATATCTCTTTAATTTTATAATTCGAACACAACACATATATACACAATACATAAAAATAAGATAGTGGAATAATCACTAAGATCCATGTCTAACCCAAGCATAAAAATTCAAGAACCAAAGAACCACCTCCTTCCATTAACACAAGCCTAAAGTTCCAACTTTAGCACTTCCAAACGAAAGCCACCTTCTTCCTCCTTCTTCATGCTCACGGCCCATCCAAGACCCCACTCTTCCTGTCACCTCCTCCCACTTCTTACTTGCTAATCATGCTTCCCATGATTTATTAGACCCAAAGCTAAAGTTTAAAAGAGATAAGAGAAGATTTGGTTAACTTCTGAAAAAGTTAGAGAGTAATTAGTGGATTAGTGCTTAAACACTTCCACCATTTTCAACCCTCCTACTTCATATCAAGCTTAGAAATTTATTTGTGATTATTAAGTGAACCCCTCCGCTCTAAGTATAGGCTTCAATTCATGAAGCATAAGCTTACTCTTACCCCCTTTGGAAGGCTTACCTCCCATCACATCTACTTTATCATTTGCTTAACACTTAAGCATTTCCATTTATGCTTACTTTTAATTTATGACACTTCTCCTTTAGGCTAATTATAATTATACTCTTACCATAACCTCACTTATCCTATAGGAAGCTTCTAGAACCTTCCAAGCTTGTATGAAGAGGAGAGTGTTTAATTGGTGGCTAATGTGTTCATTAGATATTAGCTTAAGAGTTAATTAATCGATTTTTGCTCATTTTCCTTATTTGCTCATTTACCTATTTAGTTAGCCATAAACATGAAAATATTTTTAGTTGCTAATTAACTCCTTAATGTTTACTTAAATATGTGTAAAAAGTTTGAACAACTTCCATTGAGAAAATAACTGTTTATCGATAATATGATTTTTGGTCATATTATCGATATATTTCCAAAGTACATATTTTTGTAAACATTTTTCAAAGAAAGGTTTACCATCATTAGTTATGATTTAAAAGGGGGTTAAATGTTTATTTAATGGACCAGGGGTTCAAATATTTAAATAATTCGGATATTTAAATACGAAGTGTTTGAAATTTTAGATCGTTACTTCTCCCCCACTTAGAGTATTTCGTCCTTAAAATTCCAACACGAGCTACCAAAGAAACAACCATATAACATTGCTTAACAGTATTCAATCACTAGCAAATAAAACTCATGATTTGCTCAAGTTCAAAATCCTCTCATCACACAAGGATTATAATTAATCTATTAATGGCGCCTTCTGCTCAACGGCCTCAGGTTATTACTTAGACGGTTATTCATGCCACCCTACAGAGAATTGAAGAGTCATTCCTTAAGCATGCGGAGATATATATATAGTTTGATTGGTACTCACTGTGATGAGTAAGCATGGTTATAAACATGTGTCAGTATGTGTATAGAACATTATGTCGGAACATATATACATACATGCATACACACACACATACATACATAGTGTTGTGTTTCAACCATAGTTTATAAAACGATGCGTTTGTCTATCACCGTCTAACTTCCTTTATGGTACATAAATTGAATTGATTGGCTAGTATCCATCCTAGCCATTTAACCATGGTGGTCGCACCACGGATCCATGATACTTTTCTTATTTAGCTATGTGCTATTGTTATGTGTGTTTTGCCTCTTTGTGTCACCTGGTCCAGCATTCTATTACCATTTAGGAGGCATGTGTAGGGTCATGACTGAGTCCTTGCGTAGTCGAGTACATTGATGGATATAAGTCACGATGGCCGTTAAGGTAACCAAGACTATAATAGCCGTGTCAGACAGACATGTGTGAGTCTCCCGAAGCAAGTACATGCTATCACTCTCCCATCTGGTTTCAATATGTGTGGTACATAGACATATACTATTTGTATTGCTTGGATGATGAGTATGACTATGCAAGAGATTGTTTGTTTGAAGAATAGTCAGTCCTCGTATTATCCGTACTCATTTTTGTTAGCATAATATTTTCTATAGTATGGACATATGGTCTGATGATATGTACAAGTATGACTCAGACATAATCTGACTAGTTTGTTTTATACTCAAGTCAATCCGGGACATTGCAGCCACATGTACTATGTGGATAACAGAATTCATCTTGGCATTTTGGGGAGGTAGTAGTAGTTAAAGGATAATACATTCCTATACATTTTTATAGCCTTATTGATGTACTCGTAGTTGTATCTCGTGACGTGTTGTATAATGGGCTAAAGACTATCATTTTGTAGCCCTGGACTATTAGTTATGTGCGTATGTGTATTTATATTTTGTCTGCTGCATTTTGACTATATTCTCTATTTATATTCTTTGATTATGTATTATTCTTTATTAGTATCACACGTGTTTATTTTTTTGTGTTGAGACCGCATATATTTATGATGAGTTCCATATAATGTATGTTATGTACCGGTGTTAGTCTAAGGGAATATTCACATTTATATCCCAAGCTGCCTTATTCTTTGTATTATTTGACAATATTGCTCTACAATGCTCTTAGATAATATGGGTATAAAAGTGGGGGTGTTTCAGGAATTCCATCATTCTTTTTGGTGGTATTTGTTACTAGTTCAAAGATGTCTAGAAATTCCCGAACTTACTAGTTTCAACCTCATAATCCTTTTTTGCACACAACATCAATCCTTACTTCTCCTTTAATATGTCCAACTCTACCATGATCGTCTCACCAACCCTTGTATCTTATAAAGTGATAATTATATCAACACAATAGATAATAGCTTTAATATACACTAATCAGTCCTTACCTAAAATTACCCCTTACCCCATGAAGTTTAGAAAAAACATAGTTCGTAAACAAACAAATATCCACATAAAGCAAACTAAAGGTTAGTGCACCTTAATTTAGGGGTGGCTTGCCTACCGATCCGATTAACTACATGCAAAGACGTAATGTGATAACCCGAACTTTTGATATCTGATAATTGGATAATTAACTTGTTTTATTCAGTTGAACAGATCAAATTCTGATATCTGGATGAATTTGAGACCATATATAAATATTAAAATATAAATATCTGGAAATGATATATCTTATAGTAAATTTTTATTTGAAATTTAAGAAAGATATATATATATATATATATATATATATATATATATATATATATATATATTTGATTTTTTTTTGGATCTATTAACTTTATATTTTGAAATTTTATATACATATATGTATTGGTGTTTAATTAGTTTTTAAATTATATTCTTTAAAGTTATAAACATATATAAATAGTATAAAAAGAAATACAAATAGAAAATTACATGGAAATATGTTTCAAAAACATTAATATATAGATAAAGACATTTGTTAGATTTATAATAAAGAACATTCACATTTGCAAGTAATTTGAACAATGAGATCCACAAGTGTAAGCTTTGTTTAAACATATAATGACAAATGGCAAGTTATGTTTTCTTTTGAAACAAATCATATATAGGAAAGTAATTTGAGAAAACGTGGTTCTTTTATCAGTTCAAAAACTTCATCATCTTCTCAAACATAAATAAATAAATAAAACCGTATTCCAGATCTCAATCTTCAATCTGAGATAAAAGATCTTCAACCCAGTAGCAGTTTCAATGTGAAAAATTCAAAACCTAAAACAGTAAACAAACTAAAATCAAAATAAGTCTAGGCTCAAATCAAAAGCAAAAGCATTCCAAATTTTTACAACAAACCAGAAAGAAATCAAAGGCAAAATCACGAAACAAGCTAACAATTCAAGTATTTTCCAGATCAAAAGTATTCAGTTTCAAAAACCAAGCATCCTTTTTTCAGGCTCTTTGTTTAAACTTTCAAAGGTGAGTAAACTTAGCTTAAACTGTTTAAATCTATTGCTTATGAATGGTTGATGTGTTAGTTGGTTGCATGAATGAAAATGTGTTTTTGCAAGTTGGTTTATTATGTATGAATGTATGTATATTTGTTGATGCTTGGGTGCATGTCTGTGTTTTCAAATTTTGGCCTCTGTCTGAATATATTCAGGTTTTAAAACCTGGTTTTAAAAACTCAAATCTTTCACATAAATGGATTCTGAGCTTTGATCTCTAAGTATAGGTGTTTGTATCAGTATAACAGCATAAAAATATAGATTCGAGTTAAACAAATAGTAAAGCCTGACCTCTGTTATTCTACAGGTGAGTAAACATCACCTTCTACCCAACTTATCTCTTTTTATCTTGATTCTTGTGATAAGGTTTTGAGTGATGTTGTAGGTATGATACTATGGATAGATTTAAACTCTTGCATGTGTATATATAGTTAAGTCTTATCTGGTTTAAATGTTGTAATACTGTATACATACTTGAATAAAGTGATACGTCTCTGTTTCAAATTCAAATGGGTTAAACAAGTTTTATTGTTCATTCTAGTTTCAAAAATATAAATCTCTTAATCTAGTTCATGGTTGTTGATGATATTAACTAGGAAATTGTTAAATTTTCTGTAGAGTTTAAGTTAAAAATAGTTTATGAATGAATATTGTTATATAGTTAATGAATGTTAGACATTACAATGGATAACTGGGTTTTTGTGGAAAATCAAAATAATGGAATCAAAGATTCAAGCATGCAAGTTGAATTACTTTGCGAAAATAGGATTTTTAGAGGGTAAATCATGATTTTTAACAACCTAGATTGTAAGAGATTTGGGAATAAACGATTTCCATTTGAAAATTTATTTCTGGCGATCTAACTATCGTGAGGTGGCGCAGCTGGGTTTAGAAGAGTCTGGTGGACGTAGCGAAGGTCCTAACTGTGGCAAAATTTTCATTTAAGTCTTTGACTGAGAGAGCAGGTTGTTTTTAGGGTTTAGCGTGTGTCGACTATGGGTGATGTTCGCGGTGTTGCTATGGGACGAGGAGACGACCGAAAGTCAAGGGAGCTTGGCACGGTGATAGCTGCGTGTGTGGGCTTTCATTGGAGGCCGGTGGTGTGTGTAGTAAGGGCCGGATAGCGATGGGATTGGTCGATTTATTGGGGTGGCATGACTTCGTGTTGTGGATTTTGAGTGCCCGATGATCTGTTTTTGATCGAAGGCATAGTTTGGGTCGGTGACGCGGCGGAATTGAGGCTGGGGACGAGTGTGATTTGTGGATGTTGTGGCGGTGGAGAAATGGTCTGAGATGGGGTTATGCACTTCTGTCGCCGTGCACGAGAACTTTTTGGCCGATTGTTCCAGTGTCGATTGTTGCGTGTGTTTGTCTGATGGTCTCGAGTTTGACAAAATAGTATTCGAATTTGAGTCGAAGCTGTTTTTTTTTCTCTTCTTTCCTGGTATCGATAGAGGCGATTAGGATGCTGATGTTGAATCAGGATTTGGTAAGGAAGGAAGTTTTGGGTGGAGTAAAAGGATGTTGGGATGTTAGGCTTCGGCCCAATTGAATTAAGTATCGTCTGTTTATTATATTTTTATCGGGCTTGAGATTAACTTAAGCTTTGTTTACTTCGGCGTCTTTAAATTTTGGAGCTTCAAACATGGAATTGCTTACTAAAGTAAATTGTAGTAAGGAACTTGATATGAATTAAATGTTTATATAAGTTTATACAAATTAATTAATGAGAAAGGGGTGGTTCATTTATTTATTTTGAGTTAATTAATTAGAGATTAATTAATTTGTAATTAAGGATAAACTAATTAAGTGGTTAGAAATTAATTAACTAAATAATAATTACTTAGTGTAAGTAATTAAGAATTTTATTTGTCAAGGATTAATTACTTAGTGTAATCAATTAAAAGATTGATTAATTTAGGGAATTTGTTAAGGGTTAGTTAATTCATTAATTTAAGGATAATTAAATCAATGTAAGTGTTTACAGGATAATTAATTTGAGTAATTAATTATTGATAAATGTGTTCAATGTGAATTAATTTGGGTCATTAATTAGAGGCTAATTACGTAATGTAATTAAAAAGGGCAATTAATCGAGGTGATTAATTAAGAAGAATAATCAAAGGATCATTAATTAATTGATCTGTAATTAATTAATGTTGAGTAAAGGTAATCTAAGTGATTAAAGATTTGTAATTAATTTGGTTACAGATAAATTAAATTAATTTTGGAAATGATCAATCTCGCTTATGAACGATTGGATGATGTTAAATGCCTTGAATTGGATGATATCCCTGATATGAAATGTTTTGTGATATGATTTTTGGGTGGACAGTGATAATGTGGATCATCTATTAATCATGATTGCTATGTGAAAGTGATATCCTGTATTTAAAGTTTGAATTGTATTTCAATTGAAAAGTTGGGTTAGGATGAAATGGGACCCGAGGAGACCGGAATCGGGTATCAGTAAATATCCGAAGCCACTTCGATTCTTTATAAATTGATATGTGAAATCAATAGGCTGGAATGGAATGATTTAAGTGAATCAAACCAATTAATCTAAGTTTTTGATACTTAGAAATTGATGTAGGATGTAAGTGATATCTATCACAACTTATGGAGTTGTAAATTGATATAGTTACCCTGGGTTTATATAGTTGTATGCCTTTGTATTCCTTGTTAAATGAGTTTACTCACGCTGGTTTCCAGCCGGACCCAGGTGTTACTTTGATGTAATGCTCGGGTCAGACCGAGTATTACAGATTTGCAGGTAAGTTCTGGTGCTCAGGAGGCGAGTTGGTTGGCAGGAACATATGGAAAGTTTCTGCTGTGATATATTATAGTATCTGAAACAGATTGATTTTATCTGTCCAGTGGTTGTGAGAATGTTGTAGCCTTGATATATTAAAATGTAATTGACTGATATGGTTATCCTTTGTAAACTGTTATTTTATGTGATATTATATTTTGATCCACTGTGAATGTGAGAATCTGTGGTTCTTTTCTGTTTCTTCTTCTATCTCTTTTTCTTTCTTTCCTAACTATTTGAAATTTTCGGGATCGAAAATTTCGGTTCGTTACATTTGGTATCAGAGCGAAGCTTAAGCGAGAACCTTGGCTCTAGTGGGGAATACTCATTAAGGAAGGGTCAATAGTATCCTAGAATGAGTTGAGCGTATATATATATATATGAGAGCGTACTTTTTATTTTCTTATATAAAGATTTTAAATGATTTTATAAGAATATATTTTGATATATACAAAGCAATATTTTTGTCTAATAAAAATTAAGGTAATTGGTTGTTAAATTATTAGAATTAAATTAAGTGGTAATAGAAATACAACCAAATTGAAATAAAATAAAGATAAGTTTGAAATGGATTCAAACTGAAATTAAAATCTTGAATTTGGAAAAGAATTTCAGAAAAAGATAATAATGGATTGGTTTCCTTGGTTATTATCATTGTTGTGTTTAATAATGAAATGTGTAGTAATAAGTAAGCAAAAATGAAATGTTTTAAGGAAGTAACCATTTAAAAAAAATTAACTTGTAAATTTGAAAGGATGTAAATTAAAGTGGGTTTCAAATTGTGAAGTTCTGAATTCTAAATTTAAACATTTGAATTGGTTTCAAAATGTTAAAGGAAATAATAATATTCAAACTATTTTGAATATGATCTTATTTTAAAATAAGAGATGTTATTTAATACATTTGAATGAAAGGGTCCTATTTCAGACAAGGGTTGCTTGAAATTTTAAAGAAATTTGTTTGAATTTAAAACCAAGGGTGGTTTAAAATTTAAAGGTAACCAGGTGTGTAAAGGAAATAAACTCTAAGGTTGAGTTTTGAATTATCCTTGGAATGTAATGTGAAACCCAAAGTTAAGTAGGTTTTAAACTTAAGTGGGAAGGATATTAATATGAATTTTAAGATTTGAATGGGAATTCAAATTGTGTAAATTTGACTGGATTAAGTAAATTGAATTTAACTTGGAAGAAGTTAAATAAGTTTGAATGATCAACCTGATTTGGAAATTTCAAGTTGAAATTGGAATTTTACTTAGGAAGTTAAATGGTTAATTTGAATGGAGAGTTTGTGTGATCTCCAAAATGGGTTTGAGATTTGGAAATTGGAAATGGATGGATGTTTTAAAATAATTGGACAATATTACCAGATTATTATTAATAATCTTTAAAACTGTGAATTGGATTTGTTTAAAGAAATGGGGTATGGTAATATATCCATTATTAAAATAAAATGGAATCATTTTGGACTTAAATTTTGAATGTTTAAGATAAAACGTCAAAGGTTTGGTTTCAAAATTGAAATTTGATGATAAATTGAATTTCAAAGATTTAGTTGTTTAAAAACGATTTGAATTATTATTTGAACTTTGAAATAGGATAAAAATAGAATTTGGATTCAGAATTAAATGGTATATGTTCATTTGATTTAAAGGATTAAATCAACATTTAAAAATTTAACTCGAATTTATATAATTCGGGATGGTTTAAATTTGAAATTTGAATTGAATTAGTTCAAATTAAATTTGATTTGAATTAATTAGAATTTTGATTGAAGATGGATAAGTTTAAGAATTCAAATGGAAAATTTTGAATTGGATTGTTTTGAAATGAAGTTGAAGATGAATGAGTTCAAATTCAAATGGAAATTGGGATTAATTCAAACTGGAATTGATTCGAAATTGAAATGGATTCAATTTGAAATTAGTCCAAATTGATCTGAATAATTTGGAATTGTGTTTAAAGTTAAATAGGTTTAAAATTCAACAGGAATTTGATTTGAAATTGGGAGGAAATTAAGAATTAATTCAACTTGAATTGGGATTAAATCAATTTCAATGGAAATTGAAGTTATTTAAATTGGAATTGAGTCAATTTAAGTGGAAGTGGAAATTTAAATTGAATTGATGGAACGGAGGTTGGGAATTGAACAGTTTGGCTCTGGACTATTTTCAAAATAATTATTTTAGTATAAACCTAGTTTCTAAGCTATTTACTATCTAAAACTTTTCTTTTTAAAGCCAAATTATTTTATACTTGTTTTACAATTATTTTTGAAACTATCTAACAATTTTTCTACTGTTTTATAAATTAATTACTGTGTTTCAACTACTTTATAACTAATTCCTATTTTACAACTATTTTGCCCTTATTTAAAATTTCTATAATTATCTGACTATTTTTCAACTATTTTACAATTACTTAACTATTTTACAGCTATTTTACAAATTAATAATTATTTTTAAACTTCTTATCTATTTTTAAATTCTTTAAGCTATTTTCTAAATATAAGCTGAACAGAGTGCAAACTGTTTATGATTAAACATCCATTTGAGATAAGAATTGAGGGGATAATCCAAATAAGGATTTAAGCAATTGTGGATAAATGAATAGAATTAAAGGAAATGTGAATAGAAAAGGAGAATTGATTTGGCTAATAACCAATAAAGATAAATACGTAGGATGTACGTATACTATTCTATTCACATAGTGATTTGATCCAGATTCGAGCACAGAATTTCGAGATAGTTATATCGATCCGAGTTGGAATTTTCCACTCGATTTTTGAAGGCGAACCTGGATATGGTTTGTTGATTAGTTCTGGATATTCCCCATCATAGTTATGACTATGCAAGGAGAATGACGATTTCTGATCAAGACACCAAATATGTGTCTTGCACTAGGAAGTCGAGTGGACGATACTGGTTCGAAAGGTAAATTGTGTGATCGAATGAGCGATCAGATTGGTATAGCGTACAAATGATATGTGTGCATCGTACGGGTTTGAATGAAATTGTTTCTAGGAATTTATGGATAATAATTGTGAAATGGTTTTTGAAATGAAAGGTATATTTTGTGAAATATATGATGAAGTAAAATGAAAATTGGATATTTCTATAATAGAAATTTACTTTATGGAAGTAAGTAATTTGATAAGTGGTTTTGTATAGAGTAATCAAATTTGAATATTTGATTTGGAATAAACAAAGTTATATATCTTTGTTATATAAGATAAATCTCCTTTGTGAATCTATAGCCAGAGGAAAAGGGTTTTGAAAATATTTAAAGTATTAAAAGGGTTTTATACAAGTTTGAAATGATCCTAAGATTTTTCAAGGTTATATATATATATATATATATATATATATATATATATAAAGGATCTTGTGAGGATGATTTGAAAAAGGTTTTGGAAACCTTTGGATTTGGAAAGGCTTTTGATTTTTGGGTAAAATTAATATTGGAATTTGGAAAAGCCTAATTTGAGAATTATCGATTTTGGGATAATCGATTTTGAGAAAGGATATTTATTTGAGATTCATACTAGGTGTATGATTTGGAAGATACTATATGTGTATAGTATAAAGTGTTTTGAAAATGGCTCTGGAGAAAAAGGCTCTCCCTTGGGATAAACTTCTCAGGAGTACCATAGGTTGGTACTGCCTTGAGCCTCTAAGGAGGAGGTTCTAAAGTTGATCCTGTGAGGAGTCCGAACAAACTAGTTCCTGAGGATTATTGAGTAGCGAAAGTCGAGGGCGCTGATGCCTATAGAGGCATTTGGGTTATGCTGTGACGACAGTGTAACTCGATGTCGCTGCGATCTACTGTGTGGACCATAGCGGAAATCGTGTGGAGGTGAGTGTCAATGGTCTACGTTCGATTTTGCCGGGAAGGCAACGTAACATCGATAGACTGCGATCTATGGTCAAGTGGAGTGGAGAAGTTTCATTCTTTTGGCAGCGGAATTCGATGGCGCTGAGCCCTACAGTTATATGGGTTTTTGCTGTGATAGCAACGTAAACCCAGTTGTAGCTGCGATCTGTAGCGGGTTCCATGGTGTAATCGATGGGCGCGGAGGCCTACAGTTATCTGTGGATTTTGTCGGGATGACAACGTAACCATCGGGTTAACTACGACCATGGATGGGGGTGATGATTTCTAGAGCATTCTCACCAAAAATATTTCCTCTATTTTCAAAAATGTTTTCAATATTTTCAATAAAATTATTTTCCAAGTATTTTCACTAGGTGTTGAAATGGGTCTGCTAAGTACTTATAGATTTTCAGTCCTATGCCTGATCAACGTATGACCGAATTTCTGTGAGAACAAGGATGGACTTGTTGAAACATCGAGTTATAAAAGTATTTTTATAAACGATTTTGGCAATATATATAGATTTTAAAAGTGTTTTAAAAATAATCAAAAGATAATCTATCTGATTTAAAATTATTGAATAAATTCTGTCTTCGTTCCTTTTCGAGGATGAAAAGATTCTAAGAGGGGAGGAATGTGATAACCCGAATTTTTGATATCCGATAATTGGATAATTAACTTGTTTTATTCAGTTGAACATATCAAATTCTAATATCTGGTTGAATTTGAGACTATGATAAATATTAAAATATAAATATCTAGAAATGATATATCTTATAGTAAATTTTGATTTGAAATTTAAGAAATATATATATATATATATATATATATATTTGATTTTGTTTCTTATAATTTTTTTTTGGATCTATTAACTTTATATTTTGAAATTATACATATATATATGTATTGGTGTTTAATTAATTTTTAAATTATATTCTTTAAAGTTATAAACATATATAAACAGTAAAAAAAGGAAATACAAATAGAAAATTACATGGAAATATGTTTCAAAAACATTAATATATAGATAAAGACATTTGTTAGATTTATAATAAAGAACATTAACATTTGCAAGTAATTTGAACAATGAGGTTCACAAGTGTAAGCTTTGTTTAAACATATAATGACAAATGGCAAGTTATGTTTTCTTTTAAAACAAATTACATATAGGAAAGTAATTTGAGAAAACCTGGTTATTTTATCAGTTCAAAAACTTAATCATCTTCTCAAACATAAATAAATAAATAAAACCAGATTCCAGATCCCAATCTTCAATCTGAGATAAAAGATCTTCAACCCAGCAGCAGTTTCAAAGTGGAAAATTCAAAACCTAAAACAGTAAACAAACTAAAATCAAAATAAGTCCAGGCTCAAATCAAAAGGCAAAGCATTCCAAATTTTTACAACAAACCAGAAAGAAATCAAAGGCAAAATCACGAAACATGCCAACAATTCAAGAATTTTCCAGATCAAAAGTATTCAGTTTCAAAAACCAAGCATCCTTGTTTCAGGCTCTCTATTTAAACTTTCAAAGGTGAGTAAACTTAGCTTAAACGTTTAAATCTATTGCTTATGAATGGTTGATGTGTTAGTTGGTTGCATGAATGAAAATGTGTTTTTGCAAGTTGGTTTATTATGTATGAATGTATGTATATTTGTTGATGCTTGGGTGCATGTCTGTGTTTTCAAATTTTGGCCTCTGTCTGAATATATTCAGGTTTTAAAACCTGGTTTTAAAAACTCAAATCTTTCACCTAAATGGATTCTGGGCTTTGATCTCTAAGTACAGGTGTTTGTATCAGTATAACAGCATAAAAATATAGATTCGAGTTAAATAAATAGTAAAGCCTGACCTTTGTTATTCTACAAGTGAGTAAACATCACCTTCTACCTACCTTATCTCTGTTTATCTTGATTCTTGTGATAAGGTTTTGAGTGATGTTGTAGGTATGATACTATGGATAGATTTAAACTCTTGCATGTGTATATATAGTTAAGTCTTGTCTGGTTTAAATGTTGTAATACTATATACATACCTGAATAAAGTGATACGTCTCTGTTTCAAATTCAAATGGGTTAAACAAGTTTTATTGTTCATTCCAATTTCAAAAATATAAATATGTTAATCTAGTTCATGGTTGATGATGATATTAACTAGGAAATTGTTAAATTTTCTGTAGAGTTTAAGTTAAAAATAGTTTATGAATGAATATTGTTATATAGTTAATGAATGTTAGACTTTACAGTGGATAACTGGGTTTTTGTGGAAAAACAAAATAATGGAATCAAAGATTCAAGCATGCAAGTTGAATTACTTTGCGAAAATGGGATTTTTAGAGGGTAAATCATGATTTTTAACAACCTAGATTGTAAGAGATTTGGGAATAAACGATTTCCATTTGAAAATTTATTTCTAGAGATCTAACTATCGTGAGTGATGCAGCTCGGTTTGGAAGAGTCTGGTGGACGTAGTGGAGGTCCTAACCGTGGTGAAATTTTCGTTTAAGTCTTTGATTGAGAGAACAGGTTGTTTTTAGGGTTTAGCGTGTGTCGACTATGGGTGATGTTCGCGGTGTTGCTGTGGAACAAGGAGACGATCGGAAGTCAAGGTGGCTTGGCACGGTGATAGCTGCGTGTGTGGGATTTCGTTGGAGGCCGGTGGTGTGTGCAGTAAGGGCCGGCTGGCGATGGGATTGGTCGATTTGTGGGGGTGGCATGACTTCGTATTATGGATTTTGAGTGCCTGATGATCTGTTTTTGATCGAAGGCGTAATTTGGGTCGATGACGTGGCAAAATTGAGGCTGGGGACGAGTGTGATTTGTGGATGTTATCGCGGCGGAGAGATGGTCTGAGATGGGGTTGTGCACGTGCACTTGTGTCGCTGTGCACGAGAACTTTCTGGCCGATTGTTCCAGTGTCGATTGTTGCGTGCGTTTGTCTGAAGGTCTCGAGTTTGACAAAATAGTATTCGAATTCGAGTCAAAGCTATTTTTTTCTCTTCTTTCCTGGTATCGATAGAGGCGATCAGGATGCTGATGTTGAATCAGGATTTGGTAAGGAAGGAAGTTTTGGGTGGAGAAGAAGGATGTTGGGATGTTGGGCTTCGGCCCAATTGAATTAAGTATTGTCTGTTTATTTTGTTTTTATCGGGCTTGAGATTTACTTAAGCTTTGTTTACTTCGGTGTCTTTAAATTTTGGAGCTTCAAACACGGAATTGCTTATTAAAGTAAATTGTAGTAAGGAACTTGATATAAATTAAACGTTTATATAAGTTTATACAAATTAATCAATGAGAAAGGGGTAGTTCATTTATTTATTTTGAGTTAATTAATTAGATATTAATTAATTCATAATTAGGGATAAATTAATTAAGTGGTTAGAGATTAATTAACTAAATAATAATTATTTAGTGTAAGTAATTAAGAATTTTATCTGTCAAGGATTAATTACTTAGTGTAATCAATTAAAAAATTGATTAATTTAGGGAATTTGTTAAGGGTTAGTTAATTCATTAATTTAAGGCTAATTAAATCAATATAAGTGATTACAGGATAATTAATTTGAGTAATTAATTATGGATAAATGTGTTCAATGTGAATTAATTTGGGTCATTAATTAGGGGCTAATTACGTAATGTAATTAAAAAGGGTAATTAATCGAGGTGATTAATTAAGATGAATAATTAAAGGATCATTAATTAATTGATTTGTAATTAATTAATGTTGAGTAAAGGTAATCTAAGTGATTAAAGATTTGTAATTAATTTGGTTACAGATAAATTAATTTTGGAAATGATCAATCTCTCTTATGAATGATTGGATGATGTAAAATGCCTTGAATTGGATGATATCCCTGGTATGAAATGTTTTGTGATATGATTTTTGGGTGGACAGTGATAATATGGATCATCTATTGATCATGATTGATATGTGAAAGTGATATCCTGTATTTAAAGTTTGAATTGTATTTCAATTGAAAAGTTGGGTTAGGATGACATGGGACTCGAGGAGACCGGAATCGGGTATCAGTAAATATCCGAAACCACTTCGATTCTTTATAAATTGATATGTGAAATCAATAGGCTGGAATGTAATGATTTAAGTGAATCGGACCAATTAATCTAAGTTTTTGATACTTAGAAACTGATGTAGGATGTAAGTGATATCTATCACAACTTGTGGAGTTGTAAATTGATATAAGTTACCCCGGGTTTATATAGTTGTATGCCTTTGTATTCCTTGTTAAATGGGTTTACTCTCGCTGGTTTCCAGTCTGACCTGGGTGTTACTTTGATGTAATGCTCGGGTCAGACCGAGTATTGCAGATTTGCAGGTAAGGCTGTTCTGGTGCTCAGGAGGCGAGTTGGTTGGCAGGAACGTATGGAAAGTTTCTGCTGTGATATATTTTAGTATCTGAAACAGATTGATTTTATCTGTTCAGTGGTTGTGAGAATGTTGTAACCTTGATATATTAAAATGTAATTGACTGATATGGTTATCCTTTGTAAACTGTTACTTTATGTGATATTATATTTTGATTCGCTGCGAATGTGAGAATCTGTGGTTCTTCTCTGTTTCTTCTTCTATCTCTTTTTCTTTCTTTCCTAACTTTCTGAAATTTTCGGGATCGAAAATTTTGGGTCATTACACGTAACTAAACATGTTGTATCTAATCCTAACCTATCAACCAAGTCTTTCAAAATAAAAGAGTATGTAGCATTAGTGTCAAACAGAATTCTAAAGTAAATACTAGAAATCAAGATAATACCTCCAAGCACAACACTTTTCCCCTTCTCTTCAACCGATGGTCTAGTGGATGATCCTTCTAAAGCAAAGCCCTTTACCTTCTTCAGCTTGAAGCAATCTTTCTTCTTGTATCCAGGTTTGTCAAATTGAAGCACTTGACTTCAGCCATTCCTTTAGGGTTTGTCCATTTAGTTACATGATGACCTAGATGCCCACAACTGTGACAATTATTCTTCGAAATGTCCTTTCGGGCTTATCCTCTCTAATCCTTCCTTTTTTGGATATTTCCCCCTTTTACCATTTTGGTATAGAGCAAACTATTTTTCTTTTTACAATTTGAAGCTTTTCCCTTATCTCTCTTCTCAGCATACAAATTGCATATCTTCTGGTCATATCCACCACCTCATTAAGTGGAAATGATAATTGCACCATCATCCGATCACTCAAACATCCCCATCTTCTTCCTTGGGATTCACATGGTCAGACACGGTCATATTCCCTGCTGTAATTCAACAAATTCTCGGACATTGCTAACAATTCCAAACGAGGAATAAATTGTTCTTCGAAGATCTCCCTAACCTTTCCTAAGCGACTTCTTTCCCTAGAACCTCTGCACAAGATACTTGCTAATCCTTTAAACTTCCTAGACACCATCTTCATTTTCTAAGCCTTTGTAGGTTCTAAATTCCCATTGATTCGATCACACATCACCAACCAATCGTCAGCCTCTAACACCTGCTTCATCCCATCAAACATTTCTCCCCTCAAACTTTGGAATTTGTGTTCATGTTATCAAAATCATCCCAAACTGACTACATAGGGCCTCCTAGCACAATAGGGGCCGACGGTGGTACTTTCTGCTACACCAAGTTTGCCAACAACTGCTGAAAGAGTGCATTCATGTCCATATTTCCTGTAGCCATTGCAGATATCCTAGTATAGGCTTCAACATGAAGCTTCAGGGCTTCCTCCCTTCCTTGGCCATTTATTTGTGTACTACTTGTTCCTCTATTAACATTAGCTCTTGCATCTCTCATCGTCAAATGTCTTGCTTTTCATTTTTATTCTTACTTTTTGCATAAGAAAGCATTTATGAGAAAAGAAAGTAAAGAGAGTAAGAGCAAGTAGAGAGATAAATATGCACAACTATATATCCATATCAAAGTACAAGTATGTTATATATAGCGTATATCATCCCCAAGGTGTTGGATTCCAACTATCTAGTTCCTACCCAGGTTCTATTTAGCTTTGTTCTATTTAACTATTCCTAACCGAAGCTCTAATACCAAATTGTAACATCCCTTATTTCAAAACTCGAGAATAAACGCTGATGATGTTGTAGCTATCGACATTATTAATTTCAAGCAAAAAAATAGGATGTTTTTTGACAACATTAAGTAAACAAAGTAGCTAAATATTTTCATTATAGAAAATTATTTCACACAAATGTTTTTAAATTACCATTAACCGAATTAATGGACACGTAGGGGAAAATATAATAAACATAAATAGTCATGTCATGCTCGATATACAAAGATGTCGACATGAACACTTAACAAGTTACGCAATCTGGTTCATAATAGTGGAAATTTAAAATGATTTTTATTAGAAAATAAGACCCATGCATCATCTTTGGAGCTTTTATTCATCCTTTCCAAAAGCAACGTGTCTAATCCATAAACTCAGTCTACTCTAAAGAGCACTAACGAATTTATGGAAAATAATAAAGCATGGGTCAGAATAAAGCTTGGTACGAGCAAAACTTCACTGTACATCCCTAATTTTAATAACATTATTCAGAATATTTAATTAGATAAATTAAATAGAATAATGATGATAAGTGGATTGAGATTTGAACAAACCATATATATGGACATGCTTATTAATAAAGTAAATGGGCTTTAATTGGGTTATTAAACTAATTAAATCCACACATGTGCATATTAGTAGAATAGCCTCCTTATCATACATGGCTATACACTTCTTACCCTTGCCCTTTCACGTTTCATTTTCTCACCTTCACAAACGTAAATAGAAAACAAAAATATTGCTAACCACTAACAAGGAGGAAAAGAGGAAGATTATAATCTAAAGCTAAGGATCAAAGCTAGAAAGGATTAATCAACAGAAAATCTCAAATTCCTTATCATATCTAAGGTGAATAATAATTTTTATACCATCTTTATTTTATTATATGATTATATGTTTTAGGATTTATTATTAATTTCATTTTTAAGATGATATGGATGATATGCTTAAACTATAATGTTTGAATTATTTTCATCCATTTTCCTATGAATTAGCACGGTTTTAGGGTAAAACTAAGAATCTATTATTTTAAAATGCCATGGAAATGTTTTATGTTAAGTAAAACATGATTTTGGAGATGGGTTTTAATTTTCAGAAATTTCCAACCTATAGAAAATTTATTATGAATTTCTGAAGGAAAAATATGATATAACTGGGTTTAAAATATATTTAAAATATTTCGGAAAGAAATTTGGTCCAAAATTTTACTATGTTTGATTGCATGATAAAATCAATTTTTTTAGGATTTTTGGGTTTTTTCGTAACTGATTTACTTGGGAAAATAAATTATTTCAAAAGAAGGACTTATCTGCAAATACTGATTTTGTAAATGGAAGGGCTTGACGTTTGAATTTATTTTGTGTTATATCTGATAAATGCGGTGATTCAATGATAAAGCATTTGAAATTTTTTAATGTAGCCAATCAAGGAGTAACAACTGGCATGTTAGTTATAAAGTAATGGCCATATTTAGCTATAAATCAGCGTTGTCAGATAAAAGGAAATTATGCCTCTTTCGAAAGCACCTTTCGACTCCTTTAGCTCCGCTCCACCTCAGTCGAAACTATCCCAGTCGAAACCCTCATAGTCAAAACCAATGAACATGGAATCAAGGGATTGGTGCGAAGTGAATTGGTAAGTAGCGGAAGGTAGGGTTGTTTGAACCAGAATTGGGCATAACACTCTTCGGATGTGTTTGAAGAGACAAAATGAAGAAAGTAAATGTAAAATGAGGTAGATCTAACAAACATACCAATCAACAAACAAGAAAATGCATAGAAACACACAAATTTAGAGTGGTTCAGCATATTTCCTACGTCCACTATGAAATGGTTAATGTTTATTGACTTTCACTCGCTAATTACAAGAAGTTACAACAGTACAACTGAAGTTTAATGATTATTCCGGCAGAATGTCAATGTAGGAAAGCTAAAAAGTCCTTTTTCTGTAGGTCCAGGGTCACTATTTATACATGTAGGCCGCAAATATCTTGTGCAGATCTCGGAAGACTTCTTCTCTCACGTGAGTGAGCCCACGGGATCAAGTTTAGGTGATTTCGGCTTGATCTGGGAGCGATACAAATTGAGTTTGTATTGGTCCATAAATGGTCCTTTGAGGCTAAAATTTGTCAAGTACATTCTTGTGGTTGTATGCAAGCTCCCGTGAAAATTTGGTGGCATTTGGACTTATAGATCTCAAGTTATGATCGATACAAGTTTGAATTTGTTGAAGGCTTCTAAGTTCACATCGCTTCTATTCGCATCGCTTCTATTCGCATCTCTTCTAGGCTCGTGATGATGGATAATGCAACGCTAACTTTTAGGATCGATCCACTTTTCATGCCGAGCGACAAAGTCTTTCTTTTGGACGTGCCTCTTTCGTATCGGTCCAGTCTAGCCTCGTTCTTATCGATCCTTTGTTGCCCACTTCGCGTCGCTCATTTGAGTTAGGGTCGCATTGATGGCTTACCTTCCTATTCGTATCGATATTTTGCACTCTACTTCGTATCGATTCCGAAAGCTACTTCGTATCGATAGCTTAGTGGCCGCTTTGTATCAATAGATGGATGACTTCTCTCGTCAGCAACGTTTGATACGAACCATGCAGGTAGAAAACTGATAAGAAGATTGTACTCATGGGACCGATTCGAAGTGAGGTGTGCGAATGGGTATGAACTATTGTTAACCATGATGGATACGATGTGAGGTAAAGTTGATGGATATGGAGCAAGTTATAGTTGATGGATATGAACCATGCGTGTTCTATGGATGCGAAGTAATTTGATTCTGATGGATACGATGGAGGTCGCTTTGGATGGATGTGAGCAAGGATGGACACGAAGAATGTTGCCTTGGATGGATTCGAATGAAACCAATATGAAGGAAGTGTACTGATGGATACAAATGAGAGCATTGCTTGATTTACATCGATCATGTCTTGAACATATGAACTCCGATTGACTTGAAATTTGGAACTTTGGCTTTCATAGCTTTGATTGTCATGTCATGATAATTGTAGACCGATCCGAACTTAGGAAAAATTTACCAGCATCCATAGTGGATCTGCGTATAACTGGTTTTTGATTGTCATGACATGACTTGCATTGAAAAGCTGCCATCTTCATTCTAATAAGTTATATCTGATTCGCTGAATAGTTACTGTCTTTTTTGTCAGGTGATGCAACCTTTTGATTAGCTTTCGGCAATGTAAATACTATACTGCTGACTGCCGACGACTATATAGTGTACTATTGTAATTGGTTGTTGAGTGCCGGGAGCCTGATGTTCACTGTTTTGACTGTCATCAGGTGAGCATTGAACTCCCATGAATTTGGAAATTGAATTTTAATTCGTCATATATGCATGTATGTTAACCTGACTCCCGTTAACGTTTGTACATTGACGAGTCATTGTCAAGTTCTTTTTGAATTGAATATCATGTCGATCCTCTCTTATATCGATGTGAAATTCGAGTTGTAACAACGTTGAAGTTTATTTTAGAGTACCCCCTCATATCGATCCTCTCTTGGATCGACTTTGAGAAGCTGAAAAAATCTTCTATGTATCGATGGAAATCGATATGAATCAATACGCCCTTTAAATCATTTTGTATCGATGGATACAAATTTCGATGGTCCTCAATATGATGGAAATGAAGTTGTCACTTCATATCGATGGAGTTGAACAATCCAAATATGATTGGTAGTGGCGTTCGCATCGATGAAAGCCGATGGTATGAACAACTGTTGTTTTAGATCGATGATGAAGGGATACGTAGGAGGATTCTTCGCATCGATCGGGAGGAAGACCGTTCCTATCGGTCAACATGACTGGGAGGCAAATCGTCTTTTCTCTTGGTTTCCTACCCATACAAATTCATTCTGGACTTAGCCAAATTCTCACTTGCTTCCATCTCAATACTTTGCTTTCGTATTAATCATAAACTCGAGAAAAAGAAACCGCGTTTGCCTTCAAACGATTTAACCCCTTAATCCCTTGAATTAACTACTCGTATTAGGTAATTAGTTGATATAATCCATTTTAGAACGACGAGACTTGAGTTTGAAGTCAATTTGTCCAACTTCACGGCCAATTCTAATGGTGTTGATGTGGGAATTAGGTTGGTCGAGGGAGGAGGAAATGGCGATTGAACTGTTTGGAGAAGAAGAAGGAAAATGGACGCAACGAGAACATTCGCATCGATTGAGGAAGTGTGATTCGTACTATTTAAAAACAATTAAAGTTCGTATCGATGGATATCAATAGAGAATCGTATTGAAGAAGGGAGTGGCCTCATTTCGGTTGAAGATGGTGGGTGTTCGTATCGATCTCGAATGATCGATACGAAAACCTAACTGCGTGATCGATATGAAGCGTTAGTTCTGCCAATCGATACGAAGATGCCGCCCACGATCAATATGAGATGAAGGGCTTGAAATTGATACGAACTAGGGTTATAGTAATCGATATGGAGTCTCTTCCTTTGCAATTGATACAAATGGGGCTTCCGGTGATCGATCCAAGTTTCACCCTCGATGGATATGAAATCTTGTACAATTAAATCATCTGAACCCGACGAGCTTCAATCTTGCATAATTGGACTTGATTGTTTCACTACATATCTGACTGCCTTTTGAAGCTCATCGATGGAACTGTAACTTGACAAAATTTGACGAACTTTAACTTGGATCGATCTCCAAAGTCCGGATGGAATGATTGTGACGGTCAGCGATGATGGTCACTTCGGTTGACTTCCGAAGTCTCGTTGTTCTTACACTTTCTATATCTTATAGTCTTTTATTAATTATATACAGCATTGCGCTGCATTACACTCATGCACTTCACACTGGAGAACACATGGGCTTATTATCACCTAATGATGGTTTCTGATGAGTTGATTATTTATGAAACCCGGGAGTTCACAGCTACAGGAGGTTCAGAGTCCACCTCTTATGATAATAGAGATGCAGGTCATTGCGGCCAAAGTCATAAGTCCAGCTCCAGAGGAGCTGCCAGGAGCAATCATTATCGGGAAACCACAAGATTTTGTACCATCTAAGGTTTTCGAAGATATGTTAGGGAGGATTTGTTAGAGGCATGGGTTATCGTCGAATGATGTCCTACTACCAGGGCTGAACGATAGGCAACATAATCCCTTAGAAGGGTACACTTCTTTTAACCGATTTTCCTGCATAGCCGAGACACTTCCACCATTCAATCGGTATATCCAGGAGGTGTTATCTTAGTTAGGAATTGCTCCGCCATAGTCGCATCCAAATGGATACGCGTTGTTGAATAGCTAATTCATTATTTTCATGGAGCATCTCTTACGGCTCTCGACTCTAGAGGAAGTCAGATTCTTGTTCAATGTCATGAGTCGGGGAGATAATCCCTCATTGACATTCTTAGAAGCCGTCGGGTATTGACAAGTTATGACTGAAACCTAGGCCAGACTTAGCTACTTCAAGACCGAGTGGTTCTATGTTTGGTGCCCTCCAGGGTTTGCTAGACGGTGGTTAGTTAGAAGTAAGTGCTACAATTTCTCTGGTAACTAACGAGATAGTTGTAATCGACGTTGAGTCTAATATTTTATTTTCTTTATAGCCTCAATTCCATGACCCGAAGGTGCTCGATTTAAAGAAATAGTGCAAATTCTTCAATAGGTGCCTGGTGAGATTAAAGAGATCGACTTGGTGCTTACGGATGAAAATTTTAAGGGCCATTGGGCTGATTGACCGAGACCAGAGCATAGGGCTTGAAGGATCCCTTAGGGTAGCTCCGGCAAGGTGGGTTAGGAATAGGGTGTTCGGAGTTGTAATTGTTGAGCAGGGTGGTGAAGAGGATGCGCCCATCGAAGACGAACCCTAATCGGGCCTTCAGATAGTCCTCGACATTCAGATGGAAAGGGAAAAGGCAAGGCAGTGGCTCACAAGCTTTACAAGTCTTCAAGATGGAAATCAGTGGTCATGTCTCTACCAGCCACTTTCATTATAATCTCGGAGGCCCTTCCCCCACAAGTGGAGAACCCTTTCGAAGGACTTGCTAATATTCCAATTCCGGACTATGTGTCGCTCCAACAAGATACCAAATTGGAAGGGCTTCAAAGTGCTTTAGATTTAGGCGAGTCACTTCCTTCGATTGTGGCCGATATAACCGGTTGGCTAGAGGGTTTTCACATGCATACATACACTTCATGGCACTGCACGATTTTCAATCATAAGTTATTCGTTTCTAGACGTTGCCAACTATGTTTCTCCTTTTATTTTACAGATACGATGATAAGGCGGGAATCCATGCTTGGTAGCGTTCGCTCGACATGCCATTTATCTAGTTCATATCATGAGTCCAGCAGATGGGAGGCTGAAAATGACCGCGATCGCGGTTATTCTAGTCAGGAAAGAGAGCGCTCTGAAAAGGAGAGGGACAGAGAGAGAGCTGGAATATAAATGTTATCCCCGATCACGCTCCCCGCCACCTCAAGTTCCAATACAACCTTCTAGTCATGGAAAACCACTCCTAGAACCTTTTCCCAAATTCTACCTTCTCAAGTGCCAAGGCCTGACCCACAGCATCGGAGGACCAATGTTACTGAACAAGGTATCATAGAGCCCACTGGAGAGGGAGCGATCAGAATCGCCAAGCTGAAAAAAGATTTTTCAAATATCTGCTTTGATGGCTTCTTCTTTCCCTCGCACTTAATGAAAATTCCTATCGAGGCAGAAAAAACAATGCACGACTACATTCATGATGTTTAAAGCTAATAATGGGAATGGATGAAGACCATGGACAAAGTATAAGCGGTAGCCTTTGAGCGGGCGAAGACAAGAAAAACTAGGGACCGATCTCGCTTAGAAGGACCGCATAATCCACGTGCTTAATGATGAGAATGAATCCGCAGGAAATTTAGACAGAGTCCAATAAAAGGGGTGATGAGGTCACTCGATGGATGAAAGAGATGAGGTGAACACCACTATTATGGCCGAAAGATACAGGGCACTTAAAGAGCTTGAAGATCTTAAAGCCAAACTTGCTGAAATCGTCAAAGAGAAGGCGATGCAAACAAAGCTGCCAAGGAAGCATGTAAACAGGGCGTGGTTCTTAGGGATGAGAGGGATGTGGCAGTGCTTAAAGTTCAAGAAACTGAAGCCAAGGTTGAGAATGAAGTGAAAGCGGCGGAGACCAGGATGGAGGCTGACATCGAAGATCTTCTTATTACATACAATGCCAATATGCTGAAGCACCGAAATTTAACCTGGCTCAGAAACTATCCTTTACACCTGTACAACACTAGGTGCCACTTAGCGGAAGATGAAAAAGCAGAGCATCAAGCCGAATCTATAGATGAATTTGAATTGAAGAATTGGGTGCTGAGTGAAGATGAGAGAAGAGTTCTCCACGACATCACCATCACATATGAAAAGGGGAGACTCGGTACTCAGCATTCGGAGGCTGCAGAAGATTCTAGCATTGAGCACCATGATGCCGGTTCCAAAACTCTTATGCCAACTTTGCCCGAATCTACTCCCGCGGTTGATCCTCAATCCGTGCCCGCTTATAATCCTGATCAACCGCAGTTGTCTCCAGCTCGTGAGCACATCACTGAAGCTGCTTCGGCTTCTCCTTCAAGTCATTCTGAAGAAGCTATTTTGAACATTTCTCGCACTTATTCAAAGTCGAGGAGGTCCATTTGAAGTGATTACTAACACTCTTTTGCTTATCTCTATTCAGTGATAGGAGGTGCTCCGGTCGTGCCCTCTGCAACCCAAGAGCTGCATCACGAGCAGGAGGCCTCATAACAGAAGCGACCACTGCAACGGCCACTGCATCAACCGATGGAGTGTAGGGGAGCGCTTTTACTTTCGATAAGCAGATGTTCTAGGAACTTCTCTGTCATCAAAGCGACCCTTTTGATGATCTGACATTGTCATGGGCGGAGGCCCACCTGTGATCAACTCCTCGGGCCCAACTGCTAGCATCCCCGGAGATGCCCAAACAATCCATAAGGAGGAGATAATTGCTGAGATCAACAATGAAATGGAAGCGGCTGCGCAAGCCAGTGGCATTGGAGGTACGATGGCGGGCCTTGGTCCAGCCCCTCAGCGGATGATTTCTCCCGGTGGTAACATTGTTGACACCAGTATGTCTTTTTCGTCTTCTTACGTTGATCCTATTCCTTTGAATATGCCTTCAGGAAGTATTCCAGTTCGTGTTAGTTCGGAGGAAGAGGTTACCATAATACCCCCGCTGGAGATCAACCGCCAAAAAGCAAGGGCTCGAAGATGCATCCGAGCGGTAGTTCCAGCGGGTCTATGTCGAAGAAGAAGAAGAGGACGAGAGAATATGCATGTCTTCTTACCTCATTTTTAGTAGATAGGAATTTCTTTTTGTCTCCAGTAGACTGTGTATAGATGCGGGTTCGACCCCTACTTGTAGGATTATGTAGGATACTTTTGTGCTTATCCTTCTTTTTTAAAGAACAGTTGAAATAAAATTCCATTTTGTCTTCAGTACAGTTTTATTATTTGCTTAAGTATTTTAGCGCTCAAACTTCCATTCAATACACTTGTGAAGTTTTAGCCTTTGAATTGGACCTGATTTTAGTTGTTAAGTTCAAAAGCTACAACTTTAGGTCATGACTGAAAGTTAAGTCGAGTTCCAATACTGCACTGTCTCGATTAGTAGCTGGTATTCAAGTTTAGCTCCCAGTTTCGGGGATAAATTAAAAAGATCAATCAGTAGTAGCATTTGTCCTTCAATACACCAAGCTTAACTTTGTTGAATCGAGGATGAAACAAGACGAATTCGGATGGTCGAATCACACCCGCTCATCCATTAATGATTGCATCCATGTTCTGGGGATTGCATTTGTTCGTCGACGGTCAGTTATGCCTGCTTAAGATTTAAAGATGTGTCCGCGCTCCAAGGACTTAAAATACTTTATGGGCAGTTAGTCACACCGTTTTATATTTAGAGTTTCGTCTGCACTCTGGGACTTAGATTGATTTGTGGGTGGTCAGTCACACCCGATTAGCGTTTATACTCCGGCCCGCACTCGGGGGACTCGGAGCTGTCTTACGGGTGATATTTCACACCTGGTTTGTGTTTATACTCTAATCCGCACTCTGGAGATTTAGAGTTGGTCGATGGGTGGTCGGCTACACCCATTTTGATGTTTATACTCCAGTTCACACTCTGGGAATCTTAAGTTGGTTAATCAACGGTCGATCACATCTGTTGTGAGTTTCAAAATTTCGTTCGTGCTCCGGGAGTTATGGATATCCGGATCGTAGATAGTCGGACCACATCCACCCTGAGTTAACAAGCGAGGTCGTTCGATGGACGGGTCCATCCTCCTCGAGCTTGGTTTAAATCCGGGCGAAGTCGTTAAGTGGATGGATCCACCTTCTTTGAGCCCGCATTTGTAGATTTATACTCCAGCTCACACTCTAGGAATCTGGAGTTAGTTAAAGGATTATTGTGTATCGATCCTTTCTTGGCTTCAGTGTGATGACTTGCCCTCGAGCTTCGGTTTCACTTAATGAGTGACCGGTCGTATCACATCCACTCCCTATTTGAATAAATCCTACCATCGGTGGAACTTAGCTCTTCGTGCATTGTGATGGTCGTATGACGCATTTTGAAAATCACCGCTCTAGCTCGAAGAGATTGTATTTTATTGCTGAAATAAGAAAATACGGCAAAGTCAATTGCCTTATTACAAATTCGAATTTTGAAACGCATAAACAAATTGTAAATGAAAAGCAGAACGAATGAATAAATAAAGCATGTTATGTGTAGTAGCGATGAAGACTCTTGTTGTTCCAGGCTCTCGGCAGAATGAGACCGTCAAAGGTCGATAATTTTAATATGCCATCTTCGAGCTTTCGTTCAATAACATACGACCCTTGTCATGTTGGTTTCATATGTGAAGGGACCGGGTAAATTATCTTAAGGACGAGATCGCCAAGTTCAAAGGTTCGGGGTCAGACAGGGTTCCGTCCTCGAAGAAATTGTCTTTTTTCACTCCTGTGCTCCGGCAGGGTTCCCTCCTCAAGAAAGTTTCTGAACGGAGTCATCCATGACTCCTTATCGGAAATGACTTCAAATACCCAGTCTGTTTCCATCTAAATAATGCTCAGGGAAGATAATGTTTCTGCGAGAACGAGTCCCATCTGTTATGCCTTACCGGTACTGGCTAACTTTGCCGAGGAATTGGCTTTCTAATTGCATTCTCGGGCTATGCAATGGATGGTATAATAATCGAACTGATTCAATATTTCCTCAACCCAAGCAAGATAAGCAGCCAGCCTTCGGTCTTTGGCCTGGTACCCCTTGAACTTCGAACACGACCAATTATGAATCGTAGTATATCTTCACATCAATAATTCTCAAATCTCTGGCTAGCCTTAATCCGGCGAGTAGGGCTTTGTATTCGGCCTCGTTGTTGGTTGCACAAAAATTTAATTTTAAAGCATAACATATAGATCGGCCTTCAGGAGTTTCAAGTACAACCCCGGCGCCTGAGCAGCGGTCATTTGATGCACCATCGGTATGTAGCTTCCAGACATATTTGGGAGATTCACTAGTTTCGAGCAAGTCCTTCGGGGTAGTGAACTCAGGATGAAGTCTGCTAGGACTTGTCCTTGGATAGCTCACCTTGGAATGTAAGTGATGTCGAACTGACTCAGCTCGATATTCTACTGAGTAACCTACCATACATCTCAGGCCGCATAAGAACCTGTTGTAACGGCTGGTCGGTGTATACATTGATAGCATGAGCCTAAAAATGTGGACAGAGCTTTCTTGAGGCAATAACAAGACAATAAGCTAACTTTTCCAGCTTTAGATAATTCCTCTCTACTCTGGTCAGTTGTTTGCTAATGTAATAGAGTGATCATTGTACCCAGTCTTTTTCCCGAATTAGGGCGACACTGATTGAGTTTTCTGACACTGCTAAGTAGATGTACAATCTCTCATGATCAATAGGCTTTGATAGAATAGGCGGTGTGGGAAGGCGTTGAACCAATGCTCGGAATGTTCCCTCACATTCTGTAGTCCATTCAAAATTCTGTTTTCCTTTTCTGATCAGATCAAAGAAGGGAATGCATTTTCAGCGTATTTTGAAATAAATCTGCTCAGTGCTGCTACATTCCCATTGGGGCTCTAGACTTGTTTTATGGTTCGTGGAGTCTCAAGATTTCTGATTGCCCAGATCTTCTTTGGATTAGCTTCAATTCCTTGAGCATTAACGATAGATCCAAGGAACTTTCTGGAAGCGACCCCAAAGTGACACTTTAACGGGTTGAGTTTCATTCTGTACTCTCGGAGGACTTTGAACTTTGTCTCCAGGTCTTTGATATGATCGGTGGAGAATCGCGACTTCATAAGCATGTCGTCCACATATACCACCATGGTTTTTCCGATCTAATTAACGAACATACGATTAACAAGCTGTTGGTAGGTTGCCCCAGCGTTCTTGAGTCCGAACGGCATTACTTTGTAGTAGTAAAGTCCCAGATCGGTGACGAAGCTGGTATGTACTTGATCAGGCAGATGCATGGTTATCTGGTTGTAGCTAGAATATGCATTCATGAAGGATAAGAGCTCATGTCCAGCCGTTGAGTCTACGAGCTGATCGATTCGTGGAAGTGAAAAAGTTCTTTAGGGCAAGCTTTATTCAAGTCTGAGTAATCAACGCATGTTCTCCATTTCTTGTTAAGTATTCTGAAAAGTACAGGATTGTACACCCATCACGGATATAATGCATCCCGGATAAACCCGTTCGACATCAGTTTGTCTACATCTTCCTTAAGGGCGGAAGATCTCGCTGGATCCATACCACACCTTTTTTGCTTGACCGAGACCGTAGGTCAATATTCAATGTGTGGCTCGCGATTTCTAGGGAGATCCCACACATGTCAGAATGCGTCCAAGTAGACACGTCGAGGTTTGCCTAGAGAAATTCAACCAATTCCTCCTGCATCTGTTGGCTTAGCTGAGATACAATTTTTACCATTTTAGAGTCATCATTATCATCGATCAAAACATCGATCATCAACTCTACCAGGGAAGCCTGACTGTCTCTACTTTCATCTTCACTTTCGGTATCTCTCAGGTCAAGATCCCTTGGGAATTGGTTGGGGTGCTCGGACTTTGGCCCAGACATTAGCTGTCAATTCTCTACAAAGTGGACGCAGAGAGATTCATCTACGCCCTTTTCTTTTTCTTTTCGCTGTGCCTCTCGCAGCTCAACAACATAAGGGGCTCGTCTAGCAGCATGGTCTCCCTGAACGACTCCATCTCCATTATCAGTCGGGAATTTTAAATTCAGACAGTAAGGGGCAGTAGCAGCCCTGAACTAAGTTAGGACCGGTCGGTCCAAAATGGCATTATAAGGTCCGTCTATATCCAACACAATAAACTATAATATATGGTCTCTCCGGCGTTCTCCAATTCCCAATTCCACTGGTAGTTCCACCTTCCCAGTGGGTATAGTCATACTTCCATTGAAGCCATGAATACGAAACCGACAAGGCTTCAAATCATTCGCTTCCTTCTTCATTTGATTATAAGCTCGCTTAAACAATATGTTCACTAAACTTCCACTGTCCATTAAGATCCTCTTCATCGAAGCAGTACCTATTTGAGCTGAAATGACTAGTGGATCAATGGTTGAGGCCTCGACTATGTCGGCATCCCTATCACGAAATACGATGTCTTTTGTCATCGTTTTCTATTATTTGGCCGGAGCCTCGTCTTCCGGATTACTACAACATTTGAAGCTCGCATGCCTAATAGAGCTGGCATACAACTCCATTTCCTTCCAGCTTCGATCTGCTGGATGAGGACCACCACTGACAGTATAAATCACCAGCCTCCCGCTAGTACGAGTGGTTCCTTCGGTTTAGCATGATTTGGTATTTGATTTTGATTTGATGGGCCCGCACCTCTAAACTAAGGCGCCCGAACAAACTGCTCCAACTTTCTTTCTCAGATCAACTTCTCGATAATATCCTGTAAATGATGACATTTGTTCACATTGTGGTCATAACTATCGTGAAACCTTTAAAACTTCCCCGTTTGAATCTGTTTTTCTAACGAATGTTTTGGAGCAGGTTTCTAATATTGAATAGTATTGCAAGTCTGCAAATACACATTTTCTAGAGACATATTTAAAGGAGTATAAGTGTCAAAAATAGGAGCTCTACGTCTTGGCCCACGATTCTGATCCCGTTTTCTGTTTTGATTTCGATTTCCTTTCTGTTGATTCTGTATGTTTAATTTCACCTTTCCAGAACTCTCCCCGGCTTGGTTTATAGCGACATTGCTCTGGATTCCTTCCATACTAGTTCCTGCGTCATCTTTTTCCTAGACTGTTTCGCATCCTCCCTTTTCAAGAACCGAGCTGCCTTGGAATAGAAACAGTCCAATGACGTGGGGAGTTTTCTGGCCAACCAGTTGCCAAATTCAGAATCGGAATCGATTCCCTTAGTTAGTGCCATCAGAATTGAGTTGTCATTGGGATTACTAATCTCAGCGCATGCAGCATGAAACCTTTCCAGATAACGTCTCAGTGTCTCTCTGGGAGCTTGAGTGACACTGGATAAGATATTAATATTTTTCGACCTTGCGACATGCATGCGAAACTGTTTGACAAATTTCGTTGCCAACTGGTCAAAACATGAGATAGATCGAGGTGGTATATGAGTAAACCACATAGTCGCTATGCCCGTAGGGAGATAGAGAAACTTCGGCATTTGACTGCATCATCAGCCTGTGCGGCATTCACTAACCATTCATACTTTTAAATGTGCTGGTTAGGATCAAGGCTCCCTTCATAAACAGGTAGAGTTGGCATTTTGAATCGCCGAGGTGGTTCAGCATAGAGGATGTCATCGGTGAAGAGGGTATGACTTCGGGAGATTCCCAATTGTCATTGGTGAGGGTGCTTCACATGTCATCTGACGAATCATTGTCGGGATGTCTAACATCTGGACATTTTGGGCATGCTGAGCCAAGGTGTGGTCGGGTTCAACAAGGCGAGGGTGGACTGGTCATGGTCGACCGTCCATATCTTGCCTCCTTGGTTCTAGGTTTTCAAGAACATAAGGCTCAAGAGTATACTCATGTTGGCGACGGTTCATATCTGTTCGGTTTCGGGCATCAGCTCCCAACTTAGTAGTAGCGACGGCAGCACGGTTGTCAGTAACATGGTAAGGAACAGTACCACCCTGAGAGGAAGGTCCGGTCTGATGGCTGGTTGACGGGCCAATCCTCCATTGCCCAAGATTCAATGTGCGATGATGTCCAATAGCCAGTGTATAGCTTCCATCAGCCGGGGATGCGTGGATCTGTGATTGTAGTCAGAAGAGGTTGAACTTTTAGTAGATGAATAAGAAGCCTGATCCCTTCTTGATCTCCTTCGTCTTTCATGGTTAGTTGATTGGTTAACTCCGCGTAGGCACACAGCTACTGAGTAAGCTGTTGGCGGCTATGAGTCATCTCTTGCATTAGTAGTTGGAACTCTTCCCTAGTGATAGGGCGTTGCAGATCTGAAGGTCCAGCAGCATTCTGGTCGGTAGGAGGAAGTAGTGTGGGGTTTTGTCTATCCCATCCTTCAGGATCTACAGCTGTTGAAGTAGTCCTAATGTTAACCATGGTGGATAGCAAAGCTCTCTCCTAGACTTGATAGAAATCTGAATATGGTGGAAGAACTTCGATGCTTGAAATCTGGATCTTCTCCTTAGATTTTCATAACCCAATACCGGTAGTAGATCCAATGAGCCGGAGAAAAACTAGGCTCTCGGTGAAAGCATCAAAGTGTTTGTGCTAGAATTGGATATAACACACTTCAGACGTATTTGAAGAGATAAAAATGAAGAAAGTAAATGTTAAATAGGGTAGGTCTAATAAACACACCAATCAACAGACAAGAAAATGCGTAGAAACACACAAATTTAGAGTGGTTCGATAGATTGCCTACGTCCATTATGAAATGATTAATGTTTATTGACTTTCACTCGCTGATTACAAAAAGTTACAACAATACAACTGGAGTTTAATGATGATTCCCGCAGAATGTCAACGCAGAGAAGCTAAAAAGTCCTTTTCGTGTAGGCCGAGGGTCACTATTTATAGATGTAGGAAGCAAATATCTCGCCCAGATCTTGAAAAACTTCTTCTCTCACGTGAGTGGGCCCACGGGAGCGAGTTCAGGTGATTTTGGCTCAATCTGAGAGCGATACGATCTGAGCTCTTACTGATCCATAAATGGCCCTTTGAGGCTAAAATTTGCAGGTCATTCTTGGGGTTGTATGCAAGCTTCCGTGAAAATTTGGTGGTATTTGGACTTGTAAATCTCAAGTTATGATCGATATAAGTTTGAATTTGTTGAAGGCTGCCGAGTTTGCATCGCTTCTGTTCGCATCGCTTCTGGGCACGTGATGACCGATAACGCGGCGCTAACTATTAGGATCGATCCACTTTTTATGCCGAGCGACCGAGTCTTTCTTTTGGACGTGCTTCATTCGTATCGGTCCAGTTTGGCCTCGTTCATATCGATCCTTTGTTGCCCACTTCGCATCGCTTGTTTGAGTTAGGATCGAATCGATGGCTTACACTCCCATTTGTATCAATATTTTGCACTCTACTTCTCTCGTCAGCAATGATCGATACGAACCATGAGTGTAGAAGGCTGATACGAAGATTGTACTCATGGGACCGATTCGAAGTGACATGTGCGAATGGGTACGAACTATTGTTAACCATGATGGATACGATATTGGGTAAAATTGAGGGATACAGAGCAATGTATAGTTGAGGGATACGGAGCATGCGTGTTCCATGGATGCGAACTAGTTTGATTCTGATGGGTACGAAGGAGGTCGCTTTTAATCGATGCAGATGAGGATGGCTACAAAGAATGTTGCCTTGGATGGATTCAAATGAAACCGGTATGAAGGAAGTGGATTGATTGATACGAATGGAATCGTTGCTTGATTTGCATCGATCATATCTTGAACATATGAACTCCTATTGACTAAAAATTTGGAACGTTGGCTTTCATAGCTTTGATTGTTATGTCATGTTAATTGTAGCTCGAACCGGACTCGGGCAAAATTTACCAGCATCCATAGTGGACCTGCATATAACTGGTTTTTGGGATGAACTGTCTTCGGTTTCCAGTCAATTCCTTGGTTGTGCGGCCTTTCCAAAAGGTGGGATAAAAAGAGTGTCGAAAGCAATGCTTTCATCAGGGTCAAAACCAAGGTTCACTTTTAAAAAGATAGGCACCCACATAGTTTTGAAGGGCTTTCGATTGAGTCGATGCCCTATATAATCGAAACCTTAGTTTGTTTTTAAAGTTAAATTCCTGCCTTGTTTTACTTAAAGCTTTCGACATAGTCGAAAGTCATGCTTTCTAAATGGACTTTATTGATAGCTTTCGAAGGGTAACCTTTCTCCTTAAATAAGAGCTTTTGAAAGAATTGGTTTCGACTAAGGCGAAACCCAATGGCCAATTTCTCCTTTCGACTGCATTGAAGCCATCTATGCTATCGAAGGGTTGCCTCTGTTTTAACTTGTGCTAAGCCTTGTTTCCAAATTCTTTCGAAGGGGTTGGGGGTTTCAAAGGCAATGGAGTCAAAGGGGGTTTCGATTCTATCCTTCAATGTTTTAATGTAAAAGGTTGCGCTTTCGACAGATGGTTTAGACACCGTCAACTTTTCCCCAAAACAATTTTATAATTGGTTTCAAAAGAGATGCTTTCGTATATAATCATTTTCACCCAAAGGACTTTTTTAAAACTAAATCCAATGCTTTCAACAGAGTACTTTTATTTTTTTCGAAGCTATGTTTTAAAGAGTATTTTGATACCGTCAAAAGGTACCATTGGTTTTGAAAATGAACATTTTACAAGGGTTTCAAAAGATATGTTTATTAGGTTTTGGAAAGAATCTTATGCTTTCGAAGGAGATCATCCAAGGGTTTCGAAGGTAATGTTTTAAAGTTTCAAAATAAATAACCCACTCTAACTTTTAAAAAGTAAATACTATGGCATAACTAAAGATTTTAGAAGTATTACTTCTTCATATACTAATTCACATTATAATTAACCCACAATAGCACTTTGGGGAAGGGCATAATAACCAGTTAGGTTGACCTAGTAGTGAATATAACTTAAGAAATGTTAAAATTTTAATTAAAGATATTGGCAATGGCTAATAGGTTCATAGTGATCCCACGAAAACTATGATTTGATACTAGTAGGGACTAGTAGGTTTGTAGTTAACCCATGAAAACTATATCCGGATTAAGATAATGATAGTTAGCCAATAAGTTCCTAATTAGCCCATGAAAACTGAGATAAGTGACAAGATATTGGGGTTACCAACAGGTCCTTAGTGATTCCATGAAAACTATGATGTTGCATGGATGGTCCATAAACATTTAACAGGCTAATAGTAATCCTGGAAATTATAATTGAGCAAATTGTCAGAATGAATGGGGATGGGTAATCCAGATTTGATTTACTTTTTTTGCATATCATCATAATGTTTTGAAATACTATGTTTTAACGATTGTGGATGTAGGAGCACATTATGTGGTTTTATAAATGTTTTAGGATACTAGTGTAAGGGAAAACCCATTCTTCTAAGCGGCATGGTCTCACTAGATATCTAAATGGTTTGAGATGGTAAATTATTATTCATACCAGGCATTATGTCTGACTCTAAGTTTTTTCCCTTTAACTCGAGTACTTAGTTGACGTTGAGTAGGTTGAGAGTTAAGGTTTCTAGGTGTTCTTTTAGACGAATAAAACTTCTGAGGATGTGCAGGAGGAAAGCTTGTTATTAGAGTCCTTTTATTTCCGCTGTGTTTTTTGTTTGTAAATGCAAATCTGTTTCCTTGCTCATTTATATACTCTGATCAACCAAGGGTCATCTTTATATGTCCCCCTTGGCGTATTTTGTAATAATTATATGTTATTTGAACGTGGTCTACGAACTGAGATTATGTAATCAGTTTGGAATATTTTGAAATGGAATGTGGAATTTATTTTCTATTTAATTTTTTCCATATTCTTGTGTTTCTGTGTATCGATGTATCTAATACCGCTATATTTAATCATCGAGGATTAATAACTATAGATGACTACAACATCCATAGCCGTTAGTCTTGGGCCACCAAGTAGGAGTATGTTACAAGTTGGTATCAGGGCACAAATTTATGAAACTTTAAGAGAATCTTAAACCCAAAAGATTTTCCAAACACAATCCAATGAATCAGATAATAAGATTAGAGTTTGGGTTAACGCTATAGTAATGTACTTGTATCTGTTATATATAGTTATATATATAAGTGTGTATGCTCTGCTTTCTTAGACCGTTCTTCTGTATCTTACTAAGGCTAGTATGCAGATTTATGAGAAAGGAGATATGGAAGAAGGAAACTAAAGACGAAATCTTGGTAGAGGAAGCACCACAACTAATTGAAATGCTCGACCCACTACTAGGAGGAACCCAGGTCGTCAGGCTAATGCTACTAATCAAAATGAGGATCCCGACGTGAGTGCAGGAAATCCACCTGTAGATATGGGGGCGATGTATCAGTTCTTAGTTATTTTGATGCAAGCAGGAGCTACTGCTGGTTTTGCTGGAAATACAGGAGGAGCTAATCCGATGGCTCCAGTTGGAAATAATTATGCTTTGTTGAGTAGAGATTACACCAGATTGGGTAGGAAGCCGTTCTTAGGAACGGAAAGTGCCATAGAGGTTTAGAATTAGATATTGCATTGTGAGCATATATTTATGACTTGGGTCTGAATGATGGGAAAAAGAGAAGGTTGGCCTCTAAACAGCTGCAAGGGTTAGCATTACATTGTTGGAATAGTGTCACTGCCGGAGTTCCGAAAGAGTGGTTAACTTAGACTGATTTTAAAATGAGATTTGTGCAGATTTTTGTATCTAAGTTTGCTAGTTTGAGCTGATGAGGAAGTTCATGAATTTAGTGCAAGGAGAGATGTCAGTAGTTGCGTATGCTACTAGGTTTGAAGAGCTGTCTCGATATGGACATGTTGTTGTAGATACTAATATCAAAAGGAATGAGAGGTTCATTCGAAGATTGAGTCCCGAGCTTGCTAGAATGACCATGACGCATGTCCATGATCCTTGTAATATAGTGGTGGAGATGGCCATTCTCCACAAGGAGTTACTTGCTGATTTAGCCAAAGAGAAGTCAGTGGAAACTCAGCGTTCTCAAAGGAAGTAGTGGAAGCTATTTAAAAAGAAGGGAGCCCAAAAAGGAGGTATTGCTAAGAAGTAAAAGGCTAAGGTAGTTTGCTATAAGTGTGAAAAGATGGGTCACTTTTCTGATGAATGTCGACCAAGAAATGGGAAGAAAGCTGCATGTAAGAAGAACGTGAAGTGCTTCAACTGTGATCAAGTTCGACGTTACAAGAATCGGTGTCCAGAATCAGTTAGGGAGGACAAAGGAAAAGTATTTGCTATGGGACCAACTAGGCCTACCGCAGCTGATAAAGGAAGATTGTGATGGAAGGTATGTTTTTGATTCAGAGTATTCCAGTTAGAGTACTTTTTGATACCCGTGCACACATTCAGTTATATCTCAGTGTTTAGTTGATATATTTTGTTTAGAACCTACCTACCCTGTTACTTCCTTAAGGGTTGCAAATCCGATAGGAGGGTATGCAACTCTAGGGTTGAGATGTGACCAGTTGGAACTTGACTTGTTTGGTCATAAGTTTACCTGCAATTTGTATGTTCTTGATTTCATAGATATCAGAATCATTTTGGGTATGGATTAGTTCGGTAGGTATGAGGCTAGAATATTTTGTTAGGATAGGAAAATATCACCGAGACACCTTGATAGTCATAACCGAGTGATATTATCAGTAGAGAATATTGACGGAGTGTTAGTGCTATGCTTAATGCTATGGAGGTAGGAAATGAGTTAAGTTAGGTTCGGGTACCAAAAGTGTTTGCAAATGTCTTCGAGCCAGTCACTGGACTACCCCCAAGAAGAGCTATTGGGTTTAGAATAGATCTTGTACCAAGAACTGAACCTATAGGTAAACCACCTAGCAAGATGATACTGACTGAGATGAAGGAATTAAATTGCAACTAGTGGATCTAAAAGGAAGGAGTTTTATTAGACCAAACAGTTCACTTTGGGAAGTGGCCACGGTGTTCATGAAGAAACCATAGGGGTCGTTAAGGATGTGTATCGAATATCGTAAGTTGAATGAAAGGAAAATTAGGAATAAGTATCCTTTGCCAAGCATAGATGATTTGTTTGATTAGTTGAGTGGAGCCAGAGTGTTTTCCCAGTTAGATTTGGCGACAGGTTTCCATCAATGAAGAGCGGCAGAGGATAGTATTTCTTTGACAACATTTCAAACTAGGAATGATTCATATGAGTGGTTGGTGATGCCATTTGAATTGACGAATGCATCCGCTTTCTTTGTGGATTTGATGAACCGAGTTTTCCAAGAGTATTTGGATAGGTTTGTGTTGGTGTTTATAGATGACATCCTAGTCTACTCTAGGGATGAGAGAGAGCATGAAGTTCATCTTAGAGTGATATTTGAGACGCTGAGGCTGAATCAGCTAAAGGCGAAGTTTACTTAGTGTCATTTTTGGAAGAAACAGTAAAATTTCTTAGTCGCATGGTTTCGGAGAAAGGATTGTTAGTTGATCCAGATAAGACCAAAGCCGTGAATAAATGGAAGAGACTAGAGAGAGTGATCGAGATCGAAAGTTTACTTGGACTTGCTGGCTACTACCGGAGATTCATTAAGGATTTCTCGTGGATTGCAGCACCCATAACTAAGCTAACCAAGAAGGAGGTGAGATTTGTTTGGTCCGACAAATGTGAGGAAGCATTCCTAAAGTTAAAGCATTTATTGACCAATGCACCTGTATTAGTAGTTCCAGACGGAAACCAAAGGTTGGTGGTATATACTGAAGCATGTGGAACTGGATTAGGAGTAGTGTTGATGCAGAATGGTAAAGTTATTGCCTATGCATCTAGGCAGCTTAGACCGTATGATGTTAGATATCCTACTCACGATTTGTAGTTGGCAGCTGTGATCTTCGCATTGAAGATTTGGAGACATAATCTCCTAGGGGAGAGGTTTGAGCTTTATACCAATCATAAGTCTTTACGGTATTTATTCTCTCAGAAGGCGTTGAATATGAGACAGCAGAGATGGCTGGAGTTTTTGGCTGCATATGGTTTTAATATAGAGTATACACCACGAAAAGGTAGTAAGGTGGCTGATGCTCTTAGTAGAAAACATCAGAATGTGGTATTAGCTATGTTGGCAGAGTGGAAAGATGTGAATGCTTTAGTCAGTTGTGATGTGCAGTTAAGATCGAATGCTGGTTCCTGTTAAAGTTCAGCCATGTTGTCTTGTTTAGAAGTTTGACCAGTGTTGATTGAGAAAATTGCTTCTAAGCAGAAGGAGGATCCAGATCCAGTGTTGGCTGAGAAAATCAGAAGGCTTGAGGTTGGAACTGAGATCGATGATCTAAAGTGTTTTAGCCGTGACCAGAGAGGATTGTTAAGAAAGCTGGGATGGTTGTGTGTTTTGAATATGGAGGACTTGAGAAAAGAGGTTCTTAGAGAATGCCATCGCTCCAAGTTTACGATTCATCCTATAATTATCAAGATGTATCAGGATATGAAGAGGATCTTATATTGGGAAGGCATGAATAGGGATGTTAGCTTATGGGTTAGGCATTGTGCAAACTGTCAACAAGTGAAAGCTGAACATTAGAAACCGAGTGGGTCGCTTCCGCCTTTAGAGATTCTAGTTTGGAAATGGGATTCGATATATATGGATTTTATAGACGGGTTGCCAAGGTCAAATAGAGGAAATGTAAGTATATTGGTTATAGTGGAAAGATTGACCGGGAGTGCCAATTTCATTCCATTAAGTCAACCAGAACGACACCTGTATTAGCTAAGTTTTTCATGAAAAATATAGTTAGAACGCATGGAGTTCCTAGTAGTATAGTCAATGATGAGATGCTTTATTCACTAGTGAATTCTAGAAGAGTCTACAGGAAGTGATGGGTACCAAGCTTAATATGAGTACTGCATATCACCCTCAGACAGACGGGCACACAGAGAGAGTCAACAAGGTACTCGAGGATCGACCGAGAGCTTGTGTATTGGACTTTGGTGGATCTTTGGAGGATCACCTACATTTGGTTGAATTTTCCTATAATAACCGTTAACAGATAAGTATAGGAATGACGCCATTTGAAGCTTTGTACGGACGACTATTCAAATCACCAACATGTAGGTTGTAGACTGGAGACAGATTAGTCTTAGGTCCAGATTTGGTTAAAGAGGCTACAAAGAAGATTAAGGTAATCCGAGGAAAGATAAAGGAAGCTCAGTCAAGACAGAAGAGTTACACGGCTAAGAGGTGTAAGGATGTAGAATTATCAGTTGGAGATAAGATTTTCATTAAGGTACCACCTATGAAGGGTGTGGTGCTATTTGGAAGGTCAGGGAAGTTGGTCCCAAGATATGTAGGTCCATTCTGGATTATAGAGAGGATTGGAAAGCTCGCATACAGAATAGAGTTGCCCAACAATTTGGTAGGTATCCATAATTTATTTCATGTGTCTCATCTTTGCAAGTATGTGCATGATCCAGAGACTACTATTCCTCGACAGGGTTGGAAGACTTAATAGTAGAGCCTAATTGGACTTTTTTCAGACAACCAGTTCAGATTATAGCTTGAGATGAGAAAATATTAAGTGACAAGATAGTCAGGTTGGTGATAGTTCAATGGAGCGACAACAAGAAGGACTGTACTTGAAAAATAGAGGATAGGATTAGAGATACTTAGCCAGATCTTCTTTAAGGGTATGTCTATATTATATTTATATAAATAGTTGCTAGTCAGTTTGACTAGTATGGTTGTTAGGAGTTGTTATAGATAATTGCTATGTTTAGTATTTAGTCCTTACTGAATTTCGAACACGAAATTCTTTACGGGGGAGCCTGAAACTTCCCTAATTTTGAAAACATTATTTAGGAAATTTAATTAGATAAATTAAATAGAATAATGATAATAAGAGGATTGAGATTTGAATAAACCATATATAGGGCCGTGCTTATTAATAAAGTAAACGGGCTTTAACTAGGTTATTAAAGTAATTAAATCACACATGACATATTAGTAAAATAGCCTCCTTATTATACACAACTATATACTTCTTACCCTTGCCCATTCACATTTCGTTTTCTCACCTTCATAAATGAAAATCAAAAATAAAAATATAGCTGGCCATTAAAAAGGAGGAAAAGAGGAAGATTATAATCTAAAGCCAAGGGCCAAAGCTAGGAAGGATTAATCAACAACAAATCTTAAATTTCTTATCATATCTAAGGTGATTAATAATTTGTATACCATCTCTATTTTATTCTATGATTATGTGTTTTTGGATTTATGATTAAACTCATTTTTAAGATGATATGGATGATGATATGCTTGAACTATATTATGTTTTAGTTGTAACTCCTTGATTACATGATGAAATCGAATTTATGTGATTTTTGGGGATTTTTCCCAATTGATTTACTTGGGAAAATAAATTATTTCAGAAGAAGGACATATCTACAAATAATGATTTTGTAAATGGAAGGGCTTAACGTTTGAATTTATTTTGTGTTATATTTGATTAATGCGGCGGTTTAATGATAAAGCATTCGAAATTTTTTAAAGTAGCTAATCAAGGAGTTACAAATGGTAGATTAGTTATAAAGTAATGGCCATATTTAGTTATAAATTAGCGTTATCAGAAAAAAGGAAAGTACGCCTCTTTCGGAGGCACCTTTCGACCCTTTACCTCTGCTCCACCTCAGTCGAAACCATCCCAATCGAAACCCTCATTGTCGAAACTAATGCACTTGGTATCAAGGGATTGGTACAAAGTGAATTGGTAAGTAACGGAAGGTAGGTGTTGAAAGCAATGCTTTAGTCAGGGTCGAAACCAAGGTTCACTTTTAAAAAGACAAGCACTTGCCTAGTTTTTGAAGGGATTTCGACTGAGTCGTATCCTATATAGTCGAAACATTAGTTTGTTTTCTAAAGTTAAATCCCTGCCTTGTTTTACTTAAAGCTTTGACATAGTCGAAAGTCATGCTTTTGAAAGGGACTTTATAAATAGCTTTCGAAGGGGTACCTTTCTCCTTAAATAAGAGCTTTCGAAAGAATTGGTTTCGCCAAGTCGAAACCCACCCGCTAATTTCTCCTTTCGACTGCATTAAAGCCATCTATGTTGTCGAAGGGTTACATCTGTTTTAACTTGAGCTATGCCATTTCCCCGAATGCTTTTGAAGGGGTTAGGGGTTTTAAAGGCAATGGAGTCCAAAAGGGGTTTTGACTCTATCCTTTAATGTTTTAATGTAAAAGGTTGTTGCTTTCAACTGGATGGTTCCGACACCATCAAATTTTTCCCCAAAATAATTTTATAATTGGTTTCGAAAGAGATGCTTTCGAATATAATCATTTTGACCCAAAGGAAGTTTTTAAAGAGTAAACCCAATGCTTTCGACATAGTACTTTTATTTATTTCAAAGCTATGTTTTAAAGAGTATTTTGATACCATCGAAAGGTACTATTGGTTTCGAAAATGAGCATTTTACAAGGGCTTTGAAAGTTATGTTTACTATGTTTTGAAAAGAATCTTATGCTTTCGGAGGAGGTCATCCGTAGGTTTCGAAGGTGATACTTTAAAGTTTCAAAACAAATAACCTAATTTCACTTTTAAAAAGGAAATACCATGGGATAACTAAATATGTTAGAAGTATTACTTTTTTATATACTTATTTACATTATAATTAACCCATAACAGTACTTTGGGAAAGGGAAAAATAACCGGTTAAGTTGACCCAGTAGTGAATATAACTTAAGAAATTTTAAAATTTTAATTAAAGATATTGGCAGGAGCCAATAGGTTCATATTCAGCCTATGAAAACTGATTTGATACTGGCAGGGGCCAGTAGGTTTGTAGTTTGCCCATGAAATTATATCCAGATTAAGATATTCACAGTTAGTCAATAGATTCCTAGTTAGCCCCTGAAAAATGGGATAAGGGTCAAGATATTGGAGTTACCAATATATTCTTAGTTATCCCATGAAAACTATGATATTGGACAGATAGACCATAAACATTTATTAGGTTAATAGTAATCCTAAAAACTATAATTGAGACAAATAGCCAGAATGAATGGGGATGAGTAATCCAGAATAGATTACTTGTTTTACATATCATCATAATATTTTGAAATACTACGTTTTAACCATTGTGATGCAAGAGCACAATATACGGTGTTATAAATGTTTTAGGATGCTAGTGTCGGGAAAACCGTTCTGCTAAGCAGCGTGGTCTCCTTAGATATCTAATGGTTTGAGATGGTAAATTACTATCCATAATAGGCTTTATGTCTGACTCGAAGTTTTTTCCCCCTAAACTCTTGGTACTCAATTGATTTTGAGTAGGTTGAGAGTTAAGGTTTTTAGACGTTCTTTTAGACGAATAAAGCTTCCGAGGATGTGCATGAGGCAAGCTTGTTATTAGAGTCCTTTTATTTCCGCTGTGTGTTTTGTTTGTAAAGGAAAATTTGTTAACTTGCCTATTTATTTACTTTGATCAACCAATGGGGCATCTGCATATGTCATTATTGGCGTATTTTGTAATAGTGATATGTTATCTGAACGTGGCTTGCGAATTGGGATTATGTAATCAATTTGGAATCTTTTAAAATGGAATGTGGAATTTGTTTGCTGTTTATTTTTTTCCATACTCTTGTGTTTCTGTGTATTAATGTATCTAATATCGCCGTATTTGGTCGCCGAGGATTAATAACTATGGATGACTATAACATCCGTTTGTTTTGGACCTCCAAGTAGGGGAATGTTACATTTACCCTAAACAATTCGATCATATAGTGAGATCATGCCACTGAAGCACATAACGGGCTTTCAACTCACTATTACATAAACATATCAAGATGAGTGAAAATTTTAAACCGACACAGTTATAGTCATCATTACATTTTTAAGTCCCATTCTTACTTACCGTATCCCGACTTAATTCATTAACCAAGATTTTCCTCATTGGGCAAACTCTACTATGTAGGAACCGTGTTGTGAAAAGACTTCTATTTTTCACCTATGAACTTACACCATCTAATTTTTTCTCATATAGGAAATAGTCACTCGAATGCCACGTATGGCCTTATACCAAAGATCTCATCATTGGTTACCGTCATTTTTCTTGAATAGATATTCGGATGTCACTTATGACCTTGCATCGAAATTTATATCATTTGTCGTGAATAGACATTTGAATGCCACTTATGGCCATATACCGATACCCCTCATTTAGAACGAATAGACGGATACGACTTATGGCTTCATATCGACATTCTCATTATTTGTTATGAATAGACATTCAGATGCCACTTATGGGGTCACACCAAAGTTCATATCACTGATCATGAATATATTTTAGATGCCATATATGACCTCAGACCAAAGTTCTTATCATTTGCATTGAAGATACATTTGGGCACCACTTAGGTCTCACATCAAAGTTCTCATCATTTGTTATGAATATATATTTAGATGCTACTTATGACCTCACACCAAAACTCCCACCTTTTTTCATAATTAGACATTCGGATGCCTCTTATGGCCTCACCTTGAAGTTCTCATCTTTTTTTGTAAATAAAAATTTGGATGCCACTAATGGCCTTACCTCGAAGTTCTTATCATTAAAGGTTATTGTTTTTTACTTAGCCTTTCTAAGAATATTTTTGCAATGACTTGAAATATTTAATGTTTCAAATATGAATATTTAATTTATTTAAATATTCAAATTTGATTTAAATTTAATAAATAATAAAAAATCAATTATTAATATGATGACTCAATTTTTATTATTATATTTTCAATTCAATTTATTTGGTCTATCATTAATTTTTCATTTGGAAAATATTTAAATGATCATTTGATGATTTTTCGGCAAAAGATAGTATTTTATGATTTTACAAAAGTAAGATAATCAATGTATATTATTATTGCTTTGAGTTCATATTGCATTTTTATGCATGGTCGTATTTTTGTTTTGTCGTTTATGGATCATGTGCAAATGAAATTCTATTTGGTGAGATGCCAAAAGTTGCAATATAAATATATCACTACATAAAACAAATCAAACATGTTGACTTTACTTGATCACTTTCTTTTTCATTTTATTTGAACTTCCTGGTATCAAAACAAAAGAAAAAAAACTCCCACTACCTTCAAAAATTCAAAAAAAATCAAATACTTATAAAAAAGTGTAAAGTTTGAATCTTCGGGGTTGTTTAGCCTAGATATGCTTCTCTCTAGAGTTTGGTGAGGATCGGGTATGTTTTTGCGATGATCGATAATAGGCGTAAGGGGTTAGATAACTAGGGTTTGGCTTAGGCTTTGATTTAGGCCAAGTTAGGAAAATCAAAGAGTAGTAGTTTGTTTCTAATGTCGTAGAGTATTTTTGGCCAGACATTGGTGAAGCTCGATGGGACCTACGGTGGCATGACCTATATGGTCGACATGGTGATGGTTTCCTGTTGCTTTTAGGTGGGGGATCAAGTGTGACTTAGGTGTGTGGGATTGGAAGCTTTAGCGATGTGGATTTGAATGGTAAAGTCGATTTGTTATTTAGTGGGATGTGGTGGGAAAGAGTGGTGATGGAAGTTTGACCTTGGTGGGTTCGGAGGGAAGTTATAGGCACGAATTTGAATATTTATGGAAGAAGGATTAGAAGGTTTAGTTTGAGTAATTGTTTGTAACAAAAGTAATCAATGACAATAATTTTATTTAATTTAATCTCAAATTATTAAATCAATAATTTTCTCACATAAGGTCCAATCGATATGTAGTTTTTTGCATTGCGTTCGTAATGGCGATAGCTACGCGATGGAATGGGTTTCGTAAAATTTGGAACGAGTGAAATTTTAGGCTAAAATCGGATGTCGTTCAACTTTATTTCAAACTGCAATGCCTAAACGTCTGCTGGAATTTTGGTAAGTTAAACTCACCTTTTTGGATAATCAGTTGAAATGATTTATTGGCTTGGTACGGTTAAATATCCATTGTGGAAAAAAATGACATTTAAAATGAAATATATAGAAAATTGTAGAGAAATCCTAATTTCTTTTATTTGTGATTTTTAATTCTAGTTATATACCTGTTGATTTTAATTTCAGTTATATTCCTGTTATATAGATTGATAGATGTCAAAATTTGATAGTTTGGCCATATTATGTGTCATCGATATATATTAAACTTGAACCTTTTTAGAGAAAAAGTTAGTAACAGCATTGGTTAAGTGCTATAGTAATTATTGGCATTGTTATGTATTTTGGAACATTATTAATTTTGTTGGTTTGGAAATGGTTTCGATTTGGAAATTGATTTTTAATCGGACCGTTTTGGATTTCCTGTGATATTTTATTCGAAAGTAGCTTTTGTACTTCTTTGTTTTACTTCAACTTCTTTTATTATTCTTTTCTCATATATATATATGTAAATATTTTAAAATTAATTTTGGAAGTATTTATCTTTATAGAAAAGTAATTTTAATAATGAATTTTTATTTTTAAAAGGGAATAAAGAGGTTTATCTTTATTTTAAAGTAATTTTATTTTTAAAGGGAGATAGAAATATTTTGGATAAATATTTATGAAACATTTGATATAAAAATGTTGTAATAAAATAACAATTTTATAAATGGAATTTTATATAGAAAGGAAATATATTATCATTTGAGAATTTGGAGAAAATAAATGACATTTGTGGATTTATATTAATATGTGGAATGATTGGTTTATGAAAAGGATTTGGCTCTATTTTGGGAATGGAAATTTGTGATAAATCATGAGATTTACAAAAGGGAATTCTATAATAGAAATTTTTAAATGAAGTTTTGTAATGGAATTTATAAATGATATTTTATAAAGGAGATTTATAAAAAGTAGCTTTGTTGAGTAGATTTAGAAAAACAGTTTTACTTATAGAAAATAGTCTTATTTATAGAAAGAAAATTTTGTATATAAAAAAGAGTTTATAAACATGAAAGAGATTTATAGGAATGGGTTATTTTAAATACGATTTTTTTTAAAAGGAATTTATAAAGGAATGAGACTTGCTTTTCCATAAATGATCATTTTAAAATCATAGTGGTATGGAAAATATTCTTTTCATAATTAACACCAAATTATAAGGTATGGTAACTCGTCTCTATCTTTAGAAATAAGAATGTATATCAAGGCAATGACAGTTTTCCAACTTGTTCGATTTCATTGTTAATCGAGGGATAATACTGTTTGAAATCGAGAAGCAATGGTAAGTATACATGGTTTAGTTACCATATGAACTGTTTTACTTATGGCATATGGAAAGTGTTTTGGGTTTATTATTATCAGTGTTTTAAATGTCATTTGTTTTAACCGAAGTTTGTAGTTGGAATCTTTTTTAAGATTTGTAAAATATACTTATATATGTGAGACAAGTGCATAGGTACATTTTCTAAGTATTGGAGATGTAGCGTTTTATGAATGTACTTATATTGTTAATATAAGTATATGGAAAAGTGTTCTAAGTTTGAAAGTGAAATTTTTGGTGAGTACACCTATATAGTTAAGATAAGTATTTTGATATTTTTCAAATATTGAAAGGAGTAGAGAGTATTTGTGTGTATATCTTTGTAAAAGTATTTTTATACAATAATTTACGAAGTAGTTTCAATTAATGAAGAGATTAATTAAAAAGGACTACTGGTTGCTTGTGCTTAACTGTGCTTAGTTAAATCTCCGATTGAATTGTTTAATATTTGATAATTAAATAACCGACTATAAAATCTTGGCCAGTTTTAAAATTATCATTGCCGGTTCGGAGAGACCGGGATCAAATATATATTCCGAAAACCACTTCGAACCGGCATAAGGCTTCGAATTGAAGAAATCCTAAAGATGATGGAATTAAAGATGGAGTTCTTTGAAGTGCAAGGGCTACTTTCTACTAATCCCGATGGTGATTCCGAAATAAATGTAATAGATGCAGTGCCTCAGTTTACTTGAGTTAGGTAAATGTGTATAAAAATTCTTTTTAATAGTGTCTGTGTGTTCACTCGCCATGTTCTATATTCACTACACGTAAGCCCACAAGGCAGTGCATGGGTAATATATCTGGCCTCATTTTTCTGAGTTAGGCACAAGTAACTATTGTTAATATTTTTTAATATTTTCAAATAAAGAGAGAGCAAGCTATTGAAACTCAAGCACTATTTTTACTTATTTGATTTGACTTGTTATTCAAAAGAAATGAAAATACCACTTTGATAAACTTTGAAAATCAACTAAGGATCCATTTCATAGTTACATTATGTTGTCAACTGAAATAACTAGCCAAACTAGAGTCTACCTGTGATAATAACTTAATTTTTGTTAGAAATTTTAAAAAGTAAAAGATCTTCAATTTCTTGACAATGAATAGAACTTATATTTAACTTATTCGTGTTAATTTAAAAATAAATCCTTAATTTGTAAATATTTCCAAAAAGTTGTAAATAAATCTTGCATTTAGGAATTATTAGGAACATTTCACTTTGCATTTGGAATTTATGGGTGGCATCCGCTGAAAACCCTCACGAGACAACACTCATCCTATTAGGGATACCTAGAGGTTTAACGGCTTGTTGCATACGCTCAATGCAATCGTGCTCCCTAGGAAAATAGATTTATCTTAGTTTTAGTTTATTCGAGGAAGAATAAAAGATAAGTGTGGGGGTATTTGATATGCACGTAAATGTGCATATTTTTACTTCCATATTTAATCTAATTAAATTAAATATATGAGCATATATGGTATTTTAATATGTTTAAACCAATATTTCATTTATTTTCCAATCATCATTTATTCATCTTCATATAGCGGTAAAATGTCATTTTTGCGCGTATATTAATTTAGGAAAATTTACTCGGAAATTTTCATGTTATTTTATAGGAATTCGAATTCGCATTACAAGTGGCTTCATGGAAAATATGCATGCAAAAGAGGATACAAAAGAATGAAGATGGAAATAAATCAAACCATGTATCATGGAGGACCCCACATACCCACTTACCTTAATCTAAAATTAGAAGCTAATACACAAATTCGAGGAGCTAAAAGTTTCATGCATATTTAAATGGAGGATTATCTCATGCTAATGATAACTTGATGACCACACTTTCTAAGAGGTAGTTTGGGTAGTTCCCAAAAATTATACATTAGAGTTTTAGGCTTGTATAAATAACCCATATTTTTATGTAATTAAGTTCTTAGCCTCCCTTGAGCCTCCTTTGAGCCTCCTCTTTAGTTTAGTTTAGTTTGAGGCTCAAAAATAAATTGCAAACTCTCTTTTCTTTTTCATGGCTACTTAGCCATTTTCTTATTCTTATGTAATTTTCTTCTTAATACAATTTTAATTCTTGCTCTTTTTTATTTACATGCATTTTCCTTTCATGTTAATAGTGTAGATCTTTTTATTTATGCAAGTCGAATATCTTTTATTTCATTTTAATTAGCTCTCGTTTTACTTATCTTGCATTTTCTTCTTGTTTATATTTCATGTTGAATGCTACATTTGTTGAAATGATAACAAATATGGGAAGCTAAACCAATGAAGCTCTCTTAATCATGTATATTCAACATTTTGCTAATTAGCAATCTCTTTTTGTGCTTAATGGAATTGGTGGATGTGTTAAATTTTGTTGTTTAGCTTTGAATTTGATAGCCTATGTTATTTACCCTAAATAGGCTATGCTTAAACTCACCACGTACTAATATTGTACGCAGTGCGCTTGCGGTTAATTCTTAATTTAATTTTTTTGGTGATTTTATAACTCATGGAAAAACTGTCGTAAAATAAAGCGTTTCAGTTATATACTATTTTACTTGGAAACCCTCGATATTATCGGGATACCTTCGATTTTCAAAGCGTTTTATGAAAGTAAAAAAATTAAGTTGTTTGAGTTTACTCGCACCAGACCCATGTATGAATCAGAGTTTTATTTTCTCTTCCTAAAACACTTGGGTACTGAAAATTTTATGAGTAGCCAAGTGATCCAGGTTTCTTATGGAAGCGTTTTGAAGGAGTTGGAGCAAGTTGCTTGACTATAGCTAATTATATTATTTCCACCGTGTTTATGTATGACATATGTATCTTACTATGGACAGGTAATTATAATTGGCTGAATTTTTAATGACTCTAATGTATTATTATTATAGGAATAACTATGTAATATACTATGTTTTCTATTATATGTTGTTCTGATTCATGGTGAGATTCTGTGATTGTGTAGTTTCCCCTTATCTTTCTTTTTCTTCTATCCTTAATAGCACATCTTTCGGTGTAAGAAAGGCGGTCATTGCATAAATATTTTGATAAATGTTTATGAAACATTTTATTAAAGAACGTTGTAATAAAAGAACAAAATTTTAATGGTATTTATATAAAAAGGAAATATATTATCATTTGATAAATTGGTGAAAATAAATTAAATTAGTGGATTTATATTAATATGTGGAAGGATCGGTTTATAAAAAGTATTTGGCTCTGTTTTGGGAATGGAAGTTTAAGATTAATTATGAGATTTACAAACGGGAATTTTATAATGGAAATTTTTAAATGAAGTTTTATAATGCAATTTACAAATGATATTTTGTAAAGGAGATTTATAAATAGGAGCTTTGTTAAGGAGATATAGAAAAAGGTGTTCTATTTATAAAAAAGATTTTGATTTATTGAAAGGAGTTTTATTTATATAAAAGAGTTTTATTTATATAAAGTAGTTTATAAATATAAAAGAGTTTATAATATGAAAGAGATTTATAGAAATGAGTTTTTTGATAAATATGGAAAAGATTTTTAAAAGGATTTTTATAAGTAGTTTACAAAAGGAATGAGACTCTTTTTTCCATAAATGAATATTTTAAAATTACGGTGGTATGGAAAGTATTCTTTTCATAATTAACACCAAATTCCGAGGTACGAAAACTCGTCTATATCTTTAGAATTAAAAATGAATATTGAGGCAAGGATAGTTTTTTAACTTGTCAGATTTCACTGTTAATCGAGGGATGACACTGTTTGAAATCCGAAAGTGGTGGTAAGTATGTATGGTTTAATTACCATACGGCATATTTTCCTTACACCATAAGGAAAGTGTTTTGCGTTTATTGTTATCAGTATTTTAAATGACATTTATTTTAATCCAAATAAGTATGGTAGGAAAGTGGAATCTATCTTAAGATTTGTAAAATATACTTATACTAGTGAGATATGTATTTGGGTACATTTTCTAAGTACTAGAAATGTAGTGTTTAGTTTCTAAGTTTGAAAGTGAAACGTTTTGTGAGTATACTTATACAGTTGAGATAAGTATATCGATATTTTTCAAGTATTGAAAGAAGTAGAGTGGATTTTTCAGTATATCTTTGTAAAAAAAATTTAATACAAGAATTTACAAAGTGTTTTCATTAATAAGGGGATTAGTTAAAGAGGCTAGTGGTTGCTTATTGTAACGGCCCAGGATTTAATCGCTATTTAAATGAATATTTAATTATATTTTTAAATAATTAATAAATGAATTTTTATTTACAAATAAAACTATTTTAAATAATAGGTGATACGATAAAATAATTTTTAAAATTTGTTCACCAATATACATAGTTCATAGAGAAATAGAAAATGTGACTGAAAAGTATTTTCTAAAATATTGATTTTTCATTGGTTAAAATTATTTAAAATGTCATAGCACTATTGTAAACACATATATACACATTACAAACTATTTCAAACATAAAGAATACATGCGCATATGAATGTATATACTTCTCTTTAAAAGTGTTTGTATATAAGAATAAGAGAAAATAATTTATAAAGAAAAGTGTACTCACACACATAAAACTATTTTTTTTCAACATGAGGACGAAAATGAAGGGGAGGGAGGAGTATAGTGCATGCATGTATACATATTTTATTATAAGCACTTACACATTTTTAATTAAATTCCTAAGCCTATATATACCACTACTGTTTCATGTTCTCAGTTTTACAATCCTCCTTTTAATTTCAAAATCCCTATGGCTTGAATAAACACATCATGGCTCCCTTTCATAAATTCTAAAATAAGAGAAAATCAATCTTTTTGCTTAAATCTCCTCTTTAGTTTACTAAAACACTTCTACAAGCCATTTTACACCTCCTTTTCCAAATTACAAGCACCAAAAAACCACTTAGCCTACATGGCCAAGCCCAAACTCCATGCGGCCTAGCCCAATTAGCCTTTGGCCGAGTCCATTTAAAGTGTTCAAACATCCAAAGTTTTAACTTTTGCAAGTTCCTAAGTTGTTTTCAAGTTTTAGCAAAAGTTCACCTCGAGTTAATAAAGTTTCGGCGACTAAAACTCTTATTTTTGGAAGAGAAAATAACTTGATTTTTATGAACAATATGTTGTGAAAATATAGTGGTTGTTGTGTTGAAATATCATGTTGTTTTAATGGTATATGATTACAATTTTGTGGTTGAGCTTGGATTTGTGATTTAGTTGTTAAACGATATGTTTAGATATGGATACATGAATGGTTGGTTATGATATTGATGGTACTGTTTTTACGAAACAAAAACCAAGTGTACATGATAAAATGGATATGAAGTTAGCAATTTTAACTGTCGCAAAGGACTTGAGATCCGATTTGAAAATAAAAGCTTGTTTTCTAGTTTTTGGATTTAGTAAAGATTTTACAAGCTTTCACCTTTTGTTTAAATATCAAAACTCTTCCATTTTTGTTTTCAAATATGTTATATATAGAGTTAAAGTGAGGTTTTCACCTAAAAATCAATTCTAGTGAATTGCGGTCATAGTGATAGTCGCTGTGGATGTAGTTCGAAAACTTTTAAAATTTCAAGTTTTAAAATAATTTCTTTTGGATTTTTTGAAAACTCATTTCAAACTAATTAAGTAAGTAAAAAGTTTATGTTTTAATTATTTAATATTTTATTTATTTAATTTATTAATGAGGAATATTATTATTTAATTAATTAGGTTAAGTAATTAGTGTTTATGAAATTATTAACCAAGTTAATTATTTTTAATTAAGGAAGTTTTAAATAATGATTAATTAGGATAAAAGAAAATTAATTTTTTTAATCAAGTTTATTTACTTTAATTAATTATTTAATTAGAGTTAATTATTTAATTAATGATTAAAGGTTAATTATACACTTAGTTAGTGTTTAATTTCATAAATGGATGTTATCTAATTAAAGTTTACTTATAAATAATTTTTAATTAATTGAAGTTCAAACGTGATTTTGATTTAATTAAGGTTTGTTAAGGATTAATTAAGTTTTGAACTTATGATCTAGTTAAGGTGTATTTATTTTAAAGTTCCTTTCAAAACTCTATTGGTTATTTATTTTTAACCAACTTTCTTGTGTAAGTAAATTGATGGATATCTTGTCAATGCTATTAAGTAGACAAATGAATTGAAGTAGTTGTAATAAAACATTGACACGTTTTATTGGAATAAGTTTGACTTGTACTTATCATAAATATCACACTTTGAGAATGTGATGAATACAAGTGAGTTATATTCGATAAGCGGGCCATGATAATTTAAGTATATGGAACGTATAATTATATGTAAACCTTTACTCCTGGTAGTGGAATGGTCCACTATAAACAACTTGACCCTTTTAAATTACCAGACATTGGTTTGCGGATACCGAGATCAGATAGTAGTTGTTATCCGAAAATATAACAACCCGGGATTTGCATTACCAATTAATAAATAAAAGTTAGGATTTTTATTTATTCTTAATGAAGCATAAAAGGATTTGGAATAACAAAATTTATTTGAAAAAGGTTATTTTAATTAAATGGGAAATATGGGATTTTAAAATGAGGATAAAATGTTATTTTGGAGAGTTAAATATTTTAGGAGAGATTTTAAAACGGGTTTGGGTAAGAAATGAGTTCATAAACATACATGAACACTTAGAATTTTTTTTGGAAACATTGTAACAACCCTCTTCTTATTGGGTTACAAAACTTAACCCAATAACCCACCCTAAACCTCCCCTATATATTATCTCAAACTCTCATAACCTTCTACATTCAACCCTAATCAAAACCCTAATCATTTCCTAAAGCTTCTTAACAAAAATGGCCTCCATCTTCATCTCCTTTAAGTTTTAGCTTATGCAAGTCATTCTATGTAAAGGTAATGCAAATACCCACCTCAAATCCCTCTTTTATAACTTTCTAATTTCTAAAATTAGTTTGTTAACACATGTTTTATGTGTTTTTATGATCTTATAGACTCCTAATCCTCTTTTGCTAACTTGGGTTGATGCTATTATGATCATTGTTGCTTTCTAAGAGAGGTATATTGCTAAAACTTCTTATAGTATGTGTTTGATCCTCTTTTGATGTCATAAATCAATTAGTAACACATGTTTATTTATGTAACATGTGAATCATAGCTCCTTAATCATCTTTGCATTCAATTTGGGGTTGCACATAAGGTGTTTGTAAAATTGCTTCATAAGGTAATGCTAAGCTTTGGCCTTTGTTTCATTTAATATGGTGTATTAATCATTGTATAGTAGCTTGAGATTGTTATTAGTGAGATTTGATGCCAAAAACTTGAAAAAAACACTCCAAAACCACCAAAAACTGCATAAACAACTGGCTGGAAAATGCTTCGGCTTGAAAACAGGCCAAAACCCAATTCTGAGTGCACCAGGGCAGGTCTGGGCCGCACCCAGGCTACTGCCCAAGCGCAGTGGGCTAGCCCGGTTGGGCTAGCCAGTAGCAGGCCAGCTCGCATGGGCTGGCGCACCACCCACCGCCCCAGCCCGCTTCGGGCTGGGGGCTGGTGTTTCGCCCCAGCCCAGTTGGGCTGGGGGCTGGTAAGTCACCCCAGCCCAATTGGGCTGGGGGGCTGGTGTTTCGCCCCAGCCCAATTGGGCTGGGGGCTGGTAAGTCGCCCCAGCCCAATTGGGCTGGGGGGCTGTTGTTTCGCCCCAGCCCAGTTGGGCTGGGGGCTGGTAAGTCGCCCCAGCCCAATTGGGCTAGGGGGCTGGTGTTTCTCCCCAGCCCAATTGGGCTGGGGGCTGGTAATCCACCCCAGCCCAATTGGGCTGGGGGGCATGATTTCCGCCCGAGCCCAATTGGGCTGGGGGGGTTGTGTTCTGCCCCAGCCCAATTGGGCTGGGGGCTTTGTTTCTCCCCAGCCCAATTGGGCTGGGGGTTTGTGATTGCTCCCCAGCCCAAGCGGGCTGGGGGCTTATGCATTGCTCCCCAGTCCATGCGGGCTGGGGGGCTGGATCAGGCTGCACCATGCGGTGCAGCCGGTCCTTAAAAAAAAAAAAAAGTAGTTATCTGTTTTCAGTTTCGGGACTGAAACTTTGTGACATCGCCACGGTCACATCCTTGGTCGAAATCCAACGCTTTTGGAGTCGTTGGAAAGGTGGAGTTCCGAACTCCATCTCTGGGAAATTTGGGCAACATTGGAATTCGTTTGTTACTCCGATTTTCGTGCCAAAGTTAGACTCTGGTCGCGTTGGAAAATAGTGTGAATCTTTTTCTGGGTTCAACTTTGAGACGTCGCTGGCACTTCGTCTCAACACGGAATCCAGAAATTCTTTTTGCGTCTTAAAGTAGGGATGTCGGACTACATCCCTACTAGTTTTCGTGCCATTTGGATACAGTTTGATGGTCCAAATAAATTGCCGGACTTGGGTTTGAAGCAGTTTTTGAATGGTTTCAAACACTTAGAATATTTTTGATGATTTTCTGGCTTTCATCGATTTCTTTGAGATTTGTCCCTGGATTTCGTACACGGCTTTATAAAAAGGATTTAAAAGGATTTTTCACTCCAAAATGGCTTTTGAAAATTATTATATAATATTATTTTTAATTATTAAATTAATTACTCCATAATATGAGACTTTTCAAAAGACCGTTTTAAAAGTGATTTCGAAATCAATTACAAATCCGTTTTACACCATTATTTTCTATAATAAAAATCTCACACTCCCTTTAGCACGTCGAGCGAAGTGGAAAGGTGCTTAAACGGTTAGGAAATCTCCGGCCTATGGTACCGTGTGTATTTTCTTTCCGGTTAATCCCCGACCTATTCGGTTGATCGTTTTGACCTTTGGTCTAGTTTACCGATGATACGAGGTGGACTTTTTATTGTTTGGAGTGTGAGCTTGCTATTGGTTAGTAAACCGTTTAGTGCGAACGTGGGGTATGAGACTCATTGTTAACACTTTACGGGTTCCTCTCCAAGAAGTTAGTGACGCATTAGCCTCTGGGCGGCCAGTACTGGACCTCTGGGTCACCACGCCTCCAAGCAACCGTCTCTGGACACCTGCTCTATGGAGCAGTTTATTTTTCGGCGTGCGCCTCTGGGCCTTTATCCTTCTGGGAAGGATCTCGCCGTCTCGCGCGTTCCGCATCTGTGCGAGTGATCGATCACAATTCTACAGTACTTGGCAACAACGACTCTGGTCGGTGCACGTGCAATATTTGTATTATCTGATGATTTTATATCCATTCGAGTATCGCCATTCGGTGTTGGTTCTATGGAACCATATGCTGTAAGTGCGATTACCTTGTGGATTCACAGTGTCTCTGGACACTGCTTTTCAGTGTTTGATTTCATTGATTTTTCAATATATCCCTATTGCTCTTTGGAGCATCGATCTTTGCTTGGGCATTGATTACTGACTCTGGTCACTCTTGGGATTATTGCCTATGGGCAACTTTATATAGCTTTGGCTACGCCGATGATATGAGGCGATTTTATTTATTCTACACTTTGGTGTTGATTTTCTCTTTGGAGATTTTTACTGTTGATTGATGATTAGGGATCGTCATTATATTCATGTAGTGCATATTACTCTTCTCTTTGGAGAAGTATTGTTTTATATATGTACTGCATTATTATATATCTCAGTTATTACTGATTATTTAGCTAGCCTGACCCGAGTGTTTTCGCTCGGGTCAGACCGAGTTGTTTCAGGTTAGGTCTCTGGATTTAGCTTTCTGTGCTTCCGCTTGGACATTATCTGCTATGCCGATAGATAGCTCTTTTATTTGTCCACTATTCAGCTACTCTGTTATTTCAGACCCTTATGTATATATTTTTGACTCACATGTGTGAGCGGTGTCTTTGTACCCACCTTTTGATATTTGGATCTGTATTGACGATGTATTGTACCTATGTTCTGTGACTGTTATTGACTGTTTTGTGATGATGATGTTATCATTTCGTATTATGTTTGTTCTGAACCTATTTTCCTTAGCCATTGTAGTTTCGTTATAAATATCTATTGGATAAGTCGAACCACTTGAGAAAAGAAAACCACATATTCGACGTATTTAGTAGATAGTTATAGCTTGATTACATATGGTCGCTTCCATTATACTTCATTCTCCGTTCTAGTAGACGATATTACTCCGTAATACTCTTTGCTAGAGTGGGTCTCGGAGTGGGGCGTTACATAAAACCACTTCGTACCAACGGAAGTGTTTGAATTAGAAGTAGTGCCTTCAGTTCGTTTATCTCCTGAATTACTTGTATGAATGAATGCTAACATCATTCAGCATCTGGAAGTCATTATTAGCATTCCAAGAGGGAAGCGCTATATGTAAATAGGTAAAGATGTAGGCTAAGGCCTAATCAACCAAGAATGACTAAAGTAGGGGAGATGCTACAAGGCTAAGTGGATCGCTCCTATTAGGGTAAGATCATCCCTATCTAGAATCCCTATTATCATCTTATGTATGCTTCAGTACGATTACTGATCCTAACCGAGAGGTGATCTTATTTGGTACTATCCAGCAAGGGGTAGGTCGGGCTTGTGTAGGCAGAGGATCCCAGTGAAGTCCTTAGTGTTATTTATCCAGAGATTCATCGTGACGGGCAGTACCCCAGTCATTGTATGGAATTCATTCTCTAATAAGTACAGCACAGATTTAGTTGTACCCAAATATGTTGAAATATAAGATGCAAGTATTTCAGCTATGTTCTATTTCACCTAAAAACTCTAGACATTATCATAATATCATTGGATTTATATATAAAGTGTTTTGGTTATCGTAAGGTAAAACCTATCCGTGTTTATGTGCGGCATGGTCTTATAGGATACCTTTTATTTTCAAAGTGTTTTATAAAAGTGAAATTTTAGTTGTCTTGAGTTTACTCACATCGGACCCATGTTTGATTCAGAGTTTATTTTCTTTTCCTAAAACTTTTAGGTACTCAAATTTGTATGACTAGCCAAGTGATCCATGTTTCTTACGAAAGTAATTTGGAGGAGCTAGAGCAGATGCAATATCTTATGTTATCTATTATATGTTGTTCAGATTTGTGGTGAGATTATGTAATTATGCAATTTTTTCTTATCTTTCCTTTTCTTCTAACCTTAATGGCCCATCTTTTGGTGCAAGAAAGGCATTCGTTACATTTTGGTATCGAAGCTTAGGCTAAGCGAACAACTAGGCTTTGGGTTGGGGTCAACTTTGAGAGTGTAATATATATACATACATACATACATATATATATATATACATACATATATATATATATATATCTGATAGATAGATCAGGTTGATAGGTTTGATTAGTGCCCTTCTTTTAAGATTTATCTCATCCAAGTATTTTAAGAATTATATTACATTATCTAGGTAGTAAGACATAAGTAATAGAGGTAAACGAGTGAGGGGGTAGGTAGCACTTTGACTGAAATGGTCGAACCCCAAATCCTGGAGGGGTTCATATTGCCGGAGAGGTAGTACCTGAGCATTCTAGAGTGAATTTCTCAACCTTATGCATGGATTACACCAACAGTGAAGGGAAACTATTTAAGGGAACTGAGTCTATCATGGAAGTGCAAGCTTGGTTGTGATCTTACGAAAAGATTTTTAAAGTTCTTGGTTTATCCGATGAATAGAAAAGGTCCTTAGCAGCATGGCAACTACAAGAGAAAGCATCAGCTTAGTGGACTCCTTTACTGCAAATGTTCCAAAAGTAGAGTTTTTGTGGGCCAGAATTAAAGAAGTTTTGGAAGACTAATTCTTGCCAACATTAAGAAGGACCAAGATGTATAGGAACTCCGTAGACATGAAGTAAAAGGACCTATCTATAGCAGAGTATGAGACGATGTTCATCGAGCTATATTGTTCTGTAACAGAATTAATTAACACCCACTGAAGAAAAATGAGATGTTTGCTTTGGGTGTGAGAGAAGAGTATCATGAGAAAATGACTGCTCACATTAAAGGTACATTTGTAGATCTAGTTGATGCGACTCTAAGGTACAAAGCGTTAGAAAAGAAGCCTACTTGTAACGATCCGATATTTTCAACCATTCGCATCCGCATATGTCGGACTTGAATTGCTCAAAATATAGCTTTGTAAATAAAATTTGGCAAATATTATAATATACAGTAAATAGTTAATCACAGATCACAGACATAGAGTAATTAATAATGCAACGGAATTAAAAGAGATAGTAGTTCATGAAGCTACTATATAAAAATAAGATACATCAGAGTCAGATAAGATACAACAGAAGAGTAACAAGATACATCAAGTAAAAATCAAAATACACCACTGGAAACACTAGATACAGAAAGCAAAGATAGATGGCTATATCTTCAAGCAAAGCTCCCACTCTGAAGTTGAGTCTTGAATGTTGAATCACTCAGTCTGACTCGGGCGTAAAGCAAAACACAAAACACTCGAGTCAGGATATAAATACTTATGAACTGTAAATCAACTCAAGTGAACAGTAACAAAATGCATCAGTAACTTAAAGGATGCTTGGGATCGCCCATCCTTTAAGGATCCGTTAAACTATTTACTATGTAGTAATATTGCGCTATTACAATAATTTTATTATAACTTATCAGAAATATTAACACTTCAAAAAATTTCTATTTTAAATTTATAAATCATATTTTTAGGCTTCCAAACTCATATTTAAATCAATTTAACATATGATTTATCACAACAAAATTTTGTAATTAAATATCCAATTTAAAACTCAATTCATTTATTAAGTCAAAATTTCAATGTTTATTAACTTATATAATTTAATAAAACTTAATATTTATTTGAAATATCTTTTCAAAACTTTAAATTTAATTTACCATTATTTACTTACATTTTAAAAATAAAACTTAAAGTCAAAATTATATTTACTTCAAATTTACATACTTAAATTCACAAATTCAAAACTTAATATTTAATTTTCTCAAAACCATAAATATATAATTTTAAATCAAATGTCATACTTTCAAAAGTACATATCTTAAGAAAAATCACTTAAAAATATACCACAGGGTCTGTATATAATTTTCTAACACAGGTCAAGTGATACAGATATATATCATTTCAATCCGTAGTTTACAAAGAAAACCCGGGTTCTATCATTTCAAACCCACAATACCAAGTAAATAAAAATAAATAAAAATCGCTCAGGCCTATCATTTCATCCCATAACGATTTTTTCCTATTCTAAAGTCCGTTTGGGTATGTATCATTTCAATCCAGAGTGATTCTATTCTAACAGGGAACTTGTAGTGTGAATATATGCATAAACAATATAAACGATGTCAATGTCACAATATAATGTCATATATCAGATGTCGGGTGATAATTAGCAGAGCTAACATGGTAATAAAAAGGCGTAGCATATCATATAATCATCATTAACTTTCATAAACATTTAAATTACCAAACACTTGTCATCAATTCACTATTTCACAAGTAAACATGTCAGAGTGAGAAAGACTCACCTTTTACAAAGCTAGAGACCAAAACAACACAAAAGCACGATTCCAAGGGCATGACAAGCACGATTTGGTCTTAATGAATGGAGAGCCTTGGTATTGATCTTGTATACAACAAATAAACAAGAAAATATAAACATATATATATATATATATATATATATATATATATATATATATATATATATGCAACGCAAAGATTTTAAATTGAAACAATATTGAAACAGGAATCAACAAAAGAAGTTACAAAGCCTTGAAATCAAAATTGCTTGACCTTTTCTCAACATGGGCTCATCTATACATGCCATAGGCTCGGCCATGATCAGGTCTAGACCTGAAATGCTCGGCTATGGTCAGGTTAGTGGGAGACAAGCAAGGGTAGGCGAAAAGGTAGGAGTTTGTGAAGGCAAAGAGGCATGGAAATGAGTTTGGTTCACCATTTTGGCTCGGCTTATGGTCAAAAAGGATCGGCAATGCTTGCTTCAGATCTACACAGGCCTGGTCAGAGGTCAAGTGATGGCCAGAGATCAGGTTATGAAGGTGGTGGAGCAAGGGGAGGTGGCCAAGGCAAGGTATGGTAGTGGTGGTGACATTTTGGCTCGGCTAAGCATGTTTTGGTGGAGTGCTTTGCAAATTTGAGGTGGTGGCTTCATCAAATGGTCACGGCCAGAGGTGGTGGTCAGAGGAGGAGGTGATGGTTGCTATGGCTGGTGATAGTGGAGAGGACGGTGGTGATAATGGGTGGTATGGCCGAGCAAAGTTGAAGAGAAAACAAGGACAAAATCAATGAAGAAGAAGAGAAAAAGTAGAAGGAAGAATGGAAGCCATTGCTCTTTTTTTTTCTCAGGACTGAAATGGACGTGAATGGTGAGGGGATGAGAAATTTTTCACATGAATTCTAAGGAGAATACATGTCTAGGTAAGAAAATGGAAGGTCAAGCCAACGAAGAGGCACAAGGAAAAGGAAAAGACACGGGCAAATGAAAAGTCACTAGAAATGAAAAGTTTTTGACTCTTTGAATTTCCATTTTGTTTTATTCAAATTAAACAAAATAAAATCTGTAAATAAAAATAAAAAGCTGAAAAAAATAAAGTGGAAATGAAAATAAAATAATATCTTAGGAAAAATAAAAAGTAAATAAAGAAAATAGTTTAATATACCGAAACTAGCATTAAAAATTGTAAACAATATACAATTTACATTGGAAAATTGTAACTACACTTTAAAAATGTTTTAAAAATAAAATATATGCATAACATGACATGTTACACAATCTAGAACATGATTTGTCAAAAAAAATATTTATAAAAATTAAAATAAACAATTTTGTTAAATAAATCAATTTACATACAATATTGTAAAAAGCATAACTTTCACAATATAAATCGAATTTCAACGAAACGAAAAGCAGTATTTTTGAAATTTTATTTATTTTCATAGTAAAATATAAAATTAAAAAATTCGAATATTTAAATTTTAAATTTAAAAGTCAAAGTTTGACCGTATTGACCAAAATTCACATTTCTAGAAAATATTCTATTTATTCATGTTTGGAATTATAATTCATATACAAATCAAAATTTATATTTAAAATAGTAAAACTTATTCATTTTAATAAATAAAATAAAGTTTTATCCATAAATAAAACAAAGTTTTTAAATCAGAAATCCAATTAAAATAATCAAAATATACGATTAAAATAATCACAAAATACAGGTTTGTTACACTACTCCAGTAGCACCTAGTGGAAATATAGGTAGAAATGGTTCTAACAATAGGAAGTTCAATCCGAAGTGTAAGAATCAAGGAAAAGGGAGACATAGAGGAAGTCAAGGAGGTATGGCTAAGGATAATGAGTGTTATATTTACAAGCAGAAAAGACATATTGCAAGGTATTGTCCGAATCGTGAAGCTCTGAAGCAGCAAAGTTGACCTATCTCTCCGTGATATAGAAGACTCTCTGTTTTAATTGCCATAAGCCTGGGAATATGGTAAAGGACTGCCCACTCATGGAGAAGGTGTACGCCATTTAGAATGAATCGTCTATTGCAACGGATGTGAAGGGGAAAGGTGTTCTTGAGGTACCTTACTGATTAATGGTATTTTTGTTCGAGCATTATTTGGTACTGGTGCCTCTCGTAGTTTTATCTTTTTTAGAATCAGTAGTTAAATTTCATCTTATTCCAAGTATTGTAGAAAACCCTATGTGTGGATCTTACCTTACAGGCGGTGTTACCCATATGAATATGATTTGTGAGAATGTGCCAATTTCCTACCTTTCTCATCACTTTCTTGCGACCCGTATATCTTAGACTTTAAAGGGTTTGACATTATTCTTGGTATTGATTGATTATCGAAATATGGAGCTTTTTAGATTGATATGAAAGAACTATATCATTAGTAACCAATTTGGGAAGAATTTCTAAAGTATCATGTAAGGAACCCGATATCGACATGTATAGTTTCTTGTATGCCCTGGAGGCCTCCCGAGAAAATCTCGGTTCTATTAAAGTTGTTAAGAATTTTCCTGATGTATTCGAAGAGGATAAATGTTTACCCCTGCATCGAGAGATAGAGTTCCACATTGATTTAGTCCATGGTGCAAGACCTATGGTTCAACCTAAGTAAAGGATGGCTCCGACGGAGGGAGAGGATTTGGAACGTCAAACCCAGGACTTGCTAAGGAGAGGATTTATTAGACCCAAACGTTCAAGTTGGGGGCTTGTTGTATTTTTTACGGCTAAGTCCGATGGATCTTTAAGGTTGTGTGTGGATTATCAGGAGTTGAATAAACTGACTATTAGGAACAAGTATCCCTTACCTACATCGATGATATTTTCGACAAACTTCATAGAGCTACGATATTTTTACAGATGGACTTAGCTATGGGATTTCATCAGTTGAGGTTGCTGAAGATAGTATATCCTTAACTGTGTTAAGGGGCACCGACTGTTTCTATGAGTGGTTGGTTACGCCTTTCGCGCTAACCAATGCACCTATTACTACCAAAATTCCTTTCGACCTTGTCGAAGCCACTTTGAAAAAAAGACAAAGAAAAATCAAAGGAAGAAGCTCTAGCAAGACTTTGGAAGGATTCGAAGGGATGTTACGACAAAGGATTAAAAGTATCACAACCTTTCATAGGGGTCGAAAGGGTCGAAAGCACCCTTTTGGTTCAATGACCACCTTTCAAAGTAGATGATTCCATGTGCATGAAGACCTTTCGAATGAGTTAGAGGAACACCATTTGAAGACAATGAATGGAAAATCTTCATACACGTGCCAAACCTTTCGAAATAAAAGGTTTCGCCTTCACTCGAAGCACTCATAAACCTGTATTGGCCAAAACAACCCTTTCGAAAGCCATAACAAGCCTTTCGAACCTATTGAAGCCGTTATTATCCATGGAGATTACGCATCAAGATACATTCTAATGTTCAAAAGGAACCAACAGAGTCGAAACCATCAGTATTGCAACACCTTCAAAACCACTGGATAAAGCCTATTGACAGAGTCGAAAGCTCTCGCAAAGCAAGAAAGGCACAACTATACCTTTCAACAAAGGCGGAAGCATTCTAAAGACAATACGACACCCACCTTTTGATCAGTTGGAAAGCATTGGGATCGAAAGGTGCTGATCTACACCCATAAATAAGACCCAAGGGGTATGGTTTGTGGGATTCAAACTTAGTCACTCTATACTTGTATTTTCTTAGTTCTAAAATATGTAAACCCTAATTTGTAAATTGAATTGAGGAATTGAGCAATAAAAGACTTCTGTGAGCAGTGAAAGGGGAAGACCTCTATATTTTTGATTAGTTAGTTTTTTCAAAGCTTTATTATCAGAACTAATCATGTTTTTCTAGGTGTCATGGAAGTCGAGAGGTCTCTACTGACTTAATCGAACCACTGTGTATTCCAGTAACTCCAGTTATAGACTCCAGGACACCTTCTATTGGACTTTTACTTTCGACTGGGTTGAAACCATCACATTTCCAAATAGTCTGAGTCTTAACTCCCATCCATTGCATACCTAAATCTTAGCTTTTGACAAGGTTGAAAACCTTAAACCCTGCTGAATTTACCTTAGATCCCTGACCCAAGTCTTAATCACAAAACAACCTAGGTTTAGACAGGGACGAAACTTACTAAATCCAACTAATCTCAGATTCTTAGAGTTATCCTTCTGTGTTCCCCAACCACTTCGAAAGGAATGCTTTCGAAGGGATAACCGCACTAGCTTAGAAAGCACGAAAAACTAATAAGAAAGGAAAATAATCGTTACCACTGAGTCAAAAGGTTGATCCGATAAAGCTCCCACTATAACAACCTATTCCAAAGGCAGAATTAAAAGGATTATCTACATCTTTCCTACTTCTACATAACCAAAAGTGATAAAAAAGGACTAACCACGTCTTAAAGATAACTTTGGGTGTTGACAAGATTTCTTATTAACATTTTGGTGCTAGATGGAGGACTCGAACCTCCGACTCTATTGGACACCCAACACCATAGTCCTCTAACCCAATTATTTTCAAGATTATCTACTTTGGTCTAACGTTATCATGGCTAGCAGAATCAAAAGATCCGAGCTAGGATATTCCGAACCACATTTGATAGGATTCTCCCCCAGAACCATCAAATATCCCAACCAATATAAAGAGTAAAGGCTAATATTAGAAGCTCTAAGAATTATGAACAAGAAAAAAGAAGAACCATATAATCCAAAGAAATGGAGTTTGAACCCCTTTCATATTGGCCTCACCCTTATTTTTGGCTTAGGAAAAAGGAAAAATGGAAGTGACAATTTGTTCAATCAAATGAGGAAAACTATTCAACATTATTCCAAAGGCACAATCTTTGAAAAAGAAATTATGGCTGACTACAATGCCTTTGCACATAAATGGCAACAAACTACAACAGGGGTACTTCCAACACAAGAACTCCAAAGGGTGTCGAAAAGAAAATCAATCGATGAATGTGAAATATAAAGCCAAGACATAAGAATCTGCAATGTCATCCTTAAGAGACAAGTTTTAAGACTAGACTTCCTAAAGTATGCAACTTAACAACATCCATAGAGAATGTCTACTTTAAGGATGAGCTCAATTATTGGCCTCTTTTTCACAGAAAAAGGGGCCAAAATATGAAAGGAATCTATAGGGATCCACTGCCATTATCACATGATGAATGGATATGAAACCAACCATTGTAGAGCTCTAGAAGGGATGATAATCAACTTCTTCCGTCAAGGAAAGATTAACGAATTTGTAAAGTGAACATGAGTAAAATCAATAAAGAATTACTTTTCTAAGAAAGATCTACATGGTTGGGAGTGAAATACTCCTTGCATTTAGACACTACCTTTAATGGTCAAAAGCCTCTGTCCGCCCCGAGATGGCCAGGGCAGAGTGCCTCTTGGAGGGAAGTTAGAGTAAGCCTTTATCCGCATCATGCTATGGCTAGGATAAAGCACCGGAATAGCCCTTGGTCGCGCCTCTAGTCAGGTATGGCGCCTCTGGAGGGAGGATGAAGTAAGCCTTTATCCATGCCACACTATGGCCAGGTTAAAGCGCCGAACATGCCCCTGTCCATGCCACGCTATGGTCAGGGCAGGGCGCCTCCTAAAGGGAGGTCGTAGTAAGCCTATATTCGAGCCACGCTATAGGAAGGATAAAGCACCGAACAAGCTCTTGGCCACGCCTCTGGTTAGGTTAAGGCGCTTCCTAGAGTGAGTTTGGATAAGTCCGTGGTTCCAGCCTCTAACAATGAGCTAACCAAGAGCACCAGACAACAATGGACTAAGATGTCCAAGCTTGAGAAAGCGACATATCTACAATGGACTAAGATGTCCAAGTCCGAGAAAGCAGCATACCTACAATAAATTAAGATGTCCAAGCCCGAGGAAACTGCATATTACCAAAAGACTAAGATGTCCAGGCCTGAGAAATGGTATATTTGCAGAAAACTAAGATGTTCAAACCTGAGAAATAGCATATCTCTAAAAGACTAAGTTGTCTGAGCTGAGAAGCGGTATATCAGATTATGGACTAAGACGTCCAAGCTCATGAGGCAACCAATCAAATTATGGCTATAAAAAGTAAAGGGTTTATATATGTCGAAGAAGATGGAATCAGTGGAGTAGAAAAGAACTTCACTTATTAATGCCCAAATCTGGGTTCCGGGACTTTCATTTTTGTACTTCATTTAGTTATACCCGAATCTGGGTTCGGGCCTTTATCAATCACTTACTGTCTTTATCATAACTGAATCTGGGTTTAGAGACTATTATTTGATGTCCTAATCTGGGCTTAAGTTTTCTATTACGGATTTTAGATTATCCACTATTAATACTTGAATCTGGGGCAAGGACTTCTATCAAGAAGATCATTACTATAAATTTCCAGATATCATCCACAAAATACTCGAATCTGGTTTCAAGTTTCTTAACTTTTAATGTTATCCACTAATACCCAAATTTGGATGTTAGGTTTCTAAACTTTCTGACTTTATTCATACCCAAATATGGGTCATGAGATTTTTACTACAAATTTCCAGATGATGATTTCTGGATTTCTCTTGATTATTTATGGAGAAGGGTTCTCTAAAAATATTTATACCCATGGATGAGGATAAATTTTTTTGTTAACAGACTCAGATATTCCAGAAATATAGCTAAAATTAAATTCTTAATTATTGCCCATCATAACCAAAGATGGTTCTCAAGACATCTAGTCAAATATGGTTATTTTCCATTTATTACCCTACGATTGACATAATCATTTGTTAATTTATGCGAATAATATAGATCAATTTTTATATCAATTTCAAGCTAACAATTGGAAATATTGTTTACTTTGTACTTTTCAGGGAAGTTAGAACAATACAGAAGAATGAAAGATCCAATAAACATAGAAGTTGCGGTATAAGCTATCAAATAAATGTTTTAGAAATAGACTTACAGGAAAAGATCACAAAGCGGGTGATATTTATAAAATTTACACGATTTACATAACTCATGAAATTATTTACAAATATACAGAACAAGTATATACATTTCATGAATATGAATCAATCATAAATCTTGAGTAGCCATATTCAGATTCTCAACAATTGAAGGATCAACAATGTGACAGATTGCGATGTAGATGACCTCTTTGAGTTTCTTCTCTTTCTTTCTTATCCTATTTGCATCATTAGTTGCATAGATATTAGTTTTCAAGGCACGATTGAAAACTCTATTTGCACCTCTAAGTGTTTTATTTTCCCTTTCCAATTTGGTGATGCTCTTTAAAAGCAGATAATTCTCATGCTTAAGTTTTTGAATTTTAGCAACATATTCGTTTATGCGCTGTGAATAGTTAACTTTCTGCTATTCGTCAAAGTATTTCATTATTTCGAACTTAACTTTCCTACACCACTCGCCCACTTCTTTCTCATCTAAGCCCGGAGGAGGATTTGTTGTAGTGGGAAATTTATGAGCTGCAAGTGAAGTAGATCTAGTAGCTTTAGCAACAGATGGAGTAGCATAAGGAATGGGTAAATCAATACTCGAAATGTTATCTCCCATAATAAATTCTAACGGCTCACATTGAGCTCGGTTATCCATCAATTTCATCTCCAAATCACTTATCTGTTCAAAAAATTCGGACATTTTGTGATCGAAGTCAATTGAAGGATTCGATTTAACTTAATATTTCAGAGCAGAAATCGTTTCATTCTTACTATTAACATTTGCTTCTAAGCTGGCAATTTGTCCTTAAGATTTCTGACAATGGATTTCTAAAGTAAGAATCTCTTGTGCCATCCTAAATCCTTAGTGTTACCATGAAAACGAGCAAATAAAGTGTCTTCAAGGAGTCTTCTCTTTTCAAGATCTGCTAACAGCTTATCCTTAAGATTGATGAAGCGAGACGCTAAATCTAATGAGTAAGGTGCTATGACAGCTGTAAGTCCTATTTAAATAAAAAAGAGAAAAAAAAGAGAAGTCAAAACCAGAATGAAAGTTTTCTTTATTATTACAATAGAAAATTACAACTTAAATGACAATGAAACTAAAAAGAGTACAATTGAATATTTACTTTGCATCTAAAGTTAAGAAACTGCATTCTAGCTTTAATTAATGAATTAGCGAAAATAGTAACTGTTAGGTCAAAAGGAATGTTGACTCCATCTTGAGTAATAACCAGTGGATATTTAATGTAGTCCCATTCTCCGGCATGTGGACTATCTCGTCCACATATAGGTTTGGTATGGAATATCCAAATTTCTTTTATTATTTTCTCCTTTTCCTCACCAAGAAAATCGAAGCATTGATGAGGATGTTCCATGTAAATTCTTTGTATACCTCTAAGGAAACAATATCTTGCTAATTTTGAAGATTTTAAAATTGATGACTTGTTGAGATAAAATCTTCTCAATCTAACATATCAAGTTAGGTAATCTCTAGAGACAAGATTTCCCAAGGGACATTCTCTCTATAATAACATAAAAGAATGCAGCTAAGCATAAAAAGCAAGACTAAAACAAATATTTACAAATTAATATATTATTACATGTTTACAATCATTCATCTAGTTCGGACAAAATTGACTTGGTAGACAACTTGGAAACAAATTTGTCCTTATAATACTTGAGTTTTTCTCGAGGTAGATCTTAGGGAATGGATTTGACTCGTGGAAAGTTCCAACAAGCTTCGGGGTGCGGGTCGGATTTGACCTCCACTAAATTCACCTAAATATGAAAAGTCAACGATGAGGTGTCTATAATAGGCCTTGTATAAAAAGTTAACTAAAATGTCCCTCTCCTCAGTCAACATCCAAAATAAGATAAGTAACCCTCGCTCCTCTTTTAAGAGAGTGTCATAGCGAAGGTACACTCTCTTAGCCATGGGAAAGCTTCTTGATGCTTAAAATATGCTAACACCGCTGCACTTCTACTAAGTCTATGATAGTTGTTAGAAAGTATATTACGCTCCCTCAATTGCTTGTCTAAATCCCTATATAAATTATTTATCTCTGCTTGTTTCCTTTCAAGCTTGGTTTTAAAGGGATGGACATATTTCTTCCTTATCTAAATGAATGATTTACACTAGTATTATCTTCGAAACAAAAGATGTTTAAATAGAGAATCTCATACCTGAGATATCAGGATCGGTGCTTGAGAAGCCTACTCCCTTTCTTTTGGTGCTTCAGCATCGATAGGTGCAAACTCTTCTTCTGTGCTAGAAGGTGCGGGAGAACTAGGCGGGATCGCTTCTTGAGTAGACGAATCTTTTTCAGTAGATTTTGTATTATCATCCTCGTCTTTCTCTAAAGCTTCAGTATGGCCACCTCCGTTGCCACCTGATCCTTGTCCATCATTGATGTTATCATCCCCATCGTCATTGCACCTAAAGATCTCTTCCTTTTCAGTAGCTTCAATCCCCTATTCCATTTGTTTAATCTTGATCGTAGCCCTATCAATAAGAGCAGGATCCATCAAAGGAAAGCTTAAATCGGGGCATTTGTCGAAGTTATTTGCATAAGCAAGCATTATAGTGTCTTCGAAAGAGTTCATCATAATCTCAATAAGAGTAGTGTCGAGGAATTGTGACACTCATTGTTTTACATTAGAGATAGGGTCAACTGCCAGTTTCAAAGAAGCTTTGTTCTTCCCAAACTTTTTCTTCAAAGTGGCTTGCTTTGCCATCATTCGGGTCTTCTCCTCGTTAGATTCTTTTAAACTCATTCGCATTGCCAAGTTTTTGTTAGCGAGGAGTTGGCGAGCTTTCCTTTCCTCTAAGATAGTGAATTTCTTTTGGGCGAGAGAAGCTGTCAATCAGTCCATTTCAAACCTTGTATCGTCTTATCTGTATACAAGGAAGAGACTTGATTCTTTAAGTTAGAAATTTCCTCTTGAAACTTGGAGGATTCGACAAAAGATTTGGATGCTTGCACAAGCAAAGATAACTAACTCTTGGAAATTGGAAAGAAAATGTACAGAATAAGTCGGAAACCTAAAGAAGAATAGTAACTGTGAAGTCATTTGAAGAGAAACTTACCAAGAGTTGTTCTATTAGAGAACGATAATGACCCACTAAGTCAGAAACAAATGTAGGCGGGCGGATAGAAGCGCAGGATGCAGAGCTTAAGATAGGCTGGACTATCTCTTCAAAAATAATAGAGGATGAAAGAGATGATGGTCTAGGAGGAGCGTGCTTTTGAGAAGGGGTCCTCTCTAGAGCTTTCTGCATTTGTTAAAATGCACTTGGAGAGCTCGAGACAAGATGTGAGAGAGAGGATAGATTGCAATGGGAGTCTTCTTGGATTGGTCTTGAGGAGCTTCAACAATCAGACTCTTCAAAGATTTATCAAGAGTTAAAGATTCCCCATCCTCAGAATCATGAACTTCGACTATTTTTGCTATTTTGAGGGGTGGTTCCACCACAACTGATTTTTCTAACTTTCTTTTGACGACCATCTTTGTTTTGGCGAGAGATTGAGAAAAGGATAGCACGCGAACAGTCGAAGGAGGAGGAGCTGGAATACTAACAGGGTTTTTCACTTGAGGAACCACTAAAAAGAATTCAAATAGATTATAAATCAGCAGAAAAATTTGAAAAGCAAAACAATAGTAGATAACAAGAGCAGCGCTTATTGCTACCGGAGTGGTTAGAACAAATGGGAGACTTAGGAGAGAAATTTACAGGATATCCGAGGGAAAAGAAGCATTTTCTTTTTGACGTATGTTGGATCAAAGGAGGTTGCCCTGGAATCTTTTGATCAAAGGGGAGGAGAGAGTAATTCCTCAAATTTGTAGGATTCAACAGCATCAACCGATTCCCAAACTTGAAGTTGCAACTAAAGATTCCACTATTCTCTTGTCTTCCTTATTCAGTTATTTAATAGGACCTCGGACAAAAGCGTAGATCAGTAAATAAAAGCATCTAGATATAAGGAAGACAATAAAATCTGAGCTTACATGGGGGAGAGAAAGACCCGCTAACGTTTGGGAAGCATCTAACGAAGAATTGACTTTTCCTGTCTCTAAATTTTTTTACTCCCTCAGAGATCAATTCTTGGGAGGATTGGCCCAGAAGATTTGGTTGTTAAGGTTGTTGAGCTTCACCAACCGGAAGAGGTGGTTCAATGTTTCAGCATTTAATGAAGGGAGGCCAGACTCCAATGCCATCCACTCTAGAGACAAAAGATATGTATATACGTTAGGCGACAGCTGAATTGGGCGACAGCTGAATTGGAGCAATACCAAGATGAACTAAGAACTTCAGCGGGAAATCAGGGAAAGGAAGGAATCCACCATGCCGAATACGGATTGCAGTATAAGAAAAGAACCCCTCAGGTGGGTTTTTGATGGTGTCATTCCCTGGAGAGGGGATTTCTTCCACTTCCGTAATCCAAAAGTCATTAAGTATGGCATGCACTTCATCCTGAGTGGATAATAGAGAGCACTTGGGAGTGCCTTCAACTTTCTTTGAAGAACTCATGATTCTGCTAGGTGAAAATGTTTCAATTAGAAATCACAATTTGTTATGAAGTTAACACTCTTCCAAGGATTAGTAGAAAACTACTACAACAGTTTAAACATCAAACAATATGTTAAACTTCAAATTTTTGAAAGAATGTTAAAGCTAAAAATGAGATATATTGAGCATTCGACGGAGTCGAAAGGAAAGAAAAGGCTAACACTTAACAAACACCTCTCAACAATGTCGAAAGCCCAAATATAAACATCTACAGAGCTTTCGACAAGATCGAAAGGGAGGACTAAAGTATATGTCCAATTGGCACGCTTTAACAATGCTGAAAGCTCAATAGGAACTATGTTATTAGAAGGGAATAGATGAAACCAACTTAAAAATTTGAACAAAGTATACACTACCAATATTCAATAAATAATATAACAAAACCCTTCGACACTATCGAAACCCCTGATCTAAGTTTTTACAAGGGAATATCAATGCTGTCGAAACCGTATATACCAGTTGAGTCGAAAGGTTCGAAACTAAAGTCATATTGATAAAAAATGATAAAAGGACCTGGGATGTTCGATGATATTCGAAGAAGATAGTGATTAAGTCCCCAGATGTTTATTGGAGGTTTCAACTCATACTAACAAGAGTCTTTAATAGAATCAAAAGGGCTACATGATTTCGAAAGCATGGTAAAAAACAAAGTTTCAATCAATGCAACATGTTTCGATTAGGTCAAAACGTTTGGCTTGTTTAATGAATTTTATAAAACGTGCTTTCTTAAACCAAGTTTACGCAATATATCTATCTCTAACTTAAGCAAATTTGAAACAAGTTTATATGAATGGCTGCGAAGCCCATGAGGCAGAATATGTGCTTACGAAAATGTGGGTTACGATGCATAACCAACATCTTCGAAGGGCATTAGAGTTGAAAGCATAGAATTGCCTTGAATGAGGTTGGTATCATATGAATTAAACAACCTTTCGACAAGGTCAATGAAATTAGGCGGCATGTTATCTTTCGACCCCATTGAAAGAGGATGAAAAATCAAAATAGCAAATTGCGCTTCAATCCCTTTCAAAGGGGCAAAAGGGTAAAATTCTAGCGCTGAATTTATAGTTCGTAAATTTTGAAACTTCTGGCCGAAGTTAACTTAAGTATTCGTCTTCCCCAAACTCGATTTCAACCCAGAAACTCTTAAAAAGCATTAAACCAACAGATTTAAACACGAATTACCTATTTAAATTTCGAAAGCTTTGAGATGAAAATTCAAATTTTCTCGAAACATTAATAACTATAGAATAAGAAAATGGGTTCAAAATTAAAATTAGCAAAAGGGAGAAAATCTAATCGAACCGTGAAATCGAATCAAAGAGTATTTTTAGTTAAATTAAAACGCGAACAATTTTCAGTAAATCAAAATCAAAAATTGAAATCCTGATCATATAAATTTGAAATTGAAATCCATCCTAAAACAAAGAGAGAGAAAGAAATTTCAATAGAGGAATGAATAAAACTTACTTTGATATGAATTTTTGATGGACGAAAATTAGATTATCTAAAATTTTTGAAGCCTTTGGTTTCGCTTGAAGCTTTTCTCGTTTGTAGGTAAATGAGAGAAGAACAGAGGAAGACGTAATTTATAATAAAAGTCATCAAGGATGATAAGCCATTCGATCAGATTCAAATAAACGGTCAGGATTCACACGGGAATACTAAAAGGCGGGAAGATTCTGGGTTTCGACATGATTGACTTAGAAACTCAAGAGCGTCCCTTTATAAGTTGGGGAAAATGTTACCACCAAAATTCCTTTCGACCTTTTCAAAACCACCTTGAACAAAAGACAAAGGAAAACAAGAAGAAGCTCCAGGAAGACCATTCGAAGGAGTCGAAGGGATTCTACGACAAAGATTCAAAAGTATCACAACCTTTTGAAAGGGTCGAAAGGGTTGAAAGCACCCTTCCGTTTTAGTGACCACCTTTCGAAGTAGATGATTCCATATGCATGAAGATGTTTCGAATGAGTTAGAGCAACATCTTTCAAAGACAATTAATGGCAACTCTTCATACATGCACCAAACCTTTCAAAACTAAAGGTTTTGCCTTCAATCAAACCACTTAGAAACCTGCATTGGCCAGAACAACCCCTTTGAAAGTCATACCAAGCCTTTCGAACCGATCGAAGCCGTTATTATGCAGGGGGTTACGCATCAAGACACATGCACAAGTTTAGAACCAATCAACATAATCGAAACCATCAGTATTGCAACACCTTCAAAACCATTGGATAAAGCCCATCGATAGAGTCGAAAGCTCCTACAAAGCAAGAAAGGCACAACCATACCTTTCGACAAAGGTGGAAGCATTCTAAAGATAATACGACACCCACCTTTCGATTAGGTTGAAAGCATTGTGGTTGAAAGGTGCTGGCCCGCACCTGTAAATAAGACCCAAGGAGTCTGGTTTGTGGGATTCGAACTCAGTCACTCTATACTTGTATTTTCTTGATTCTAAAAGTTGTAAACCCTAATTTGTATATTGAATTAGGGAAATTATGCAATAAAAGACTTCTTTGAGCTGAGAAATGTGAAGACCTCTATATTTTTGATTACTTTGTTATTTCAAAGATTTTTTCGTCAGAAGTAATCATGTTCTAGGTGTCGACTTAGTCGAGAGGTCTCTTTTGACTTAATCGAAGCCTTTGTATATTAAAGTAACTCCAATTATAGACTCCAGGCCACCTTCTATTGGACTTTTACTTTTGACTAGGTCAAAACAATCACATTTCCAGTTAGTAAGAGTCTTAACTCCCATCCATTGCATATCCAAATCTTAGCTTTCGACAAGGTCGAAACCTTAAAATCAGCTAAATTTACCTTAGATCCCTGATCCAAGCCTTAACCAAAAATCAACCTAGCTTTCGATAGGGATGAAACCTACTAAATCCAACCTTAATCTCGGATTCTTAGAGTTATCCTTCTGTGTTACACAACCGCATTGAAAGGAAGGCTTTCGAGGAGATAACTACAGTAGCTTAAAAAGCTCGAAAAACTAATAAGAAATGAATTAATCGTTTCAATTGATTCAAAAAGTTGATCCGAGAAAGCTCCCGCTATAGAAACCTATTCGAAAGAGAGAATTAAAAGGATTATCTACATCTTACCTAATTCTACTTAACCAAAAATGATCAAAAAGGACTAACCACGTCCTAAAGACAACTTTGGGGTATTGACAAGATTTCTTGTTAACAACACCTGTATATTTTGTAGACCTTATGAACCATGTTTTCTGAGATGTTCTTAATAAGTTCGTATCATTTTTCATCGATGGCATCCTTATCCACTCCAAACTAAAAAGGAGCACAAACATCATTTGGAAGTGGTGTTGGAAACATTGAGGAAGCATGTCGTGAATGTGACGACCCGTAAATTTTAACAAATTAAATTGGAATAATTAATTGATTTTGAATATTTAAAAGTTAATTTTAAAACTTGAATTCGAAATATTAATATTCATTTGATGATTTAAATATTGAATTTAATAATAGAAATTGGATAAATTTATTGAATCTGAAATTTCAGAGCCTGTTTAAAATAATTTGAAGGCCTATAAAATTTATAATGATGATACTGAAGATAATCGAATAATTGAAATTTAATTTAAAGGTAATTTGTTCAATTTTAATAATATATCGTTTAAATTGACATTTAAAAATAGCCTTCCGAGGCACAGTCTCGGAATTCGACGAAATCAGTTCCATTGGATCCGTAATAGTGTATTATTATAGGATTTCAACTTTCATAGTGATTGGAGCTATTGTGTGAGCGTATGATATATAAGCGCGTTGAATCTATTTTGAAAACTGGATAATGTTTGTATCTTAGTTAAAATCAAGGTTCTCACCCTCAATTGAAGCGTACACGTTTCCTTTACCTTCTCGAACACGCGACTCCTTTCAATCTAAATCACGCCTCTTCTTTCTCGTATTTATTAAAAACCTAATTTGTTCGAAAAGGGAAGGAAATGATAATTGAGATCGAAAACGTTTTAACCTAGAAAAAAAATCAACCGCCACCCCTCTTCTCGTTCTTTCAATTCTTTTGAGGCCTATGATTAACGAAACCGAACGATTTTGGATTCGTTAAACTCTTATGAGTGGGTGCTTCATGTTCGTGGTTTCTCGACTCGCCATGGCCAAAGCTAGGGATTGAGCTTGTCGTTGATTGAGAAGGAGATGTGCATTGACATCAATGGTGTTGGGTTTCTAGAGTGTAGGCGAACGCATAGGTGGAGTTAAGGGGTTGCCGCTGCTCCTTGGTAATCCCGACAATTGTTTGTCGCCTCATAGGTCATCGGTAACGAGTGGAAGGAGCTGGCTAGAGGTAATTTCAAGCATTGTTTTGAGCTCGAGGTGCAATGTGGAGTTAGATGGTGGTAGTAGAAGGCGCTTGGGTGGTGTTATCCCGCTTTTTGGCAAAGCCGCGATACCAAAAGATCGATCAAAAACAAAAGACAGTTCGCCTCAGAGATTGGTTGTACTTCGCTTCGTTATGGATATCGATGAATTTTGTCCGAGCCCGGATCAGGCTACAATTGATAAGACAAGACAAGCAAGACCATGAAAGCCAGTGTTCCAAATTTCATGTTAATCGGAGGTCGTATGAACGAGATATGATCGATGCAAGATAAGCCAAAGTATGTCGTTCGAACCCATCAAAAAGTGGGGAGATGCTCACTTCGAATCCATAGGATTCGAATCCATCACTGCCTGTCAAGTTCGAATCCATCAGAAGATCATGCGTTCGAATACATCGGCCTCCTCTTACTTTGAATCCATGGGATCACCCCACTTCGCATCCATCACCCGAAGCAACATGTACGAGTCCATTAAGTTACCTTTCCTTCGAATCCATCAGGCAGCCAAGCCTCGTATCCATCCCCCGGCCTTCCTTCGAATCCATCAGGGAAAAGTACCTCTGGTCCGTAAAACAACTATACTTCGAAACCATCGCTGCAACACATAATCGAATCCATCATGTTCCCCCTGCTTCGACTCCATGAATGCACCTTGTCTCGAATCCGTTCCCTCGAATCCACCAAGTCAAATGGCAAAAATGATGGAGTCGACCCAGCCAACTTGGAATGAAAAATGGATTGACCCAGGAAATGCGCACCACGTCATCACTAGGGCACGCGATGCCATCGATTCGACTCGATCGAGTCGAAGTGGATCGATTCGAAGCACACAGCCAACCGAAACATACCAACTCGTATCGATCATATCTCCCAAACCGTTGATCCAAATGCCACGAAATTTTCATAGAAGCTTGCATACATGTTAAAGAATGCCCACACCTAATTTCACCTCGATTGGATGCTTTCTTGATCGATTCGAACCTTACTTCGAATCGATCCCACTGTGGGCCCAATTTCCTAAGGACGGGTTTGTGGGCCCCCCCTCACGTGCCAGAAGCGGTCTTCCTAAATTTTAGGAAAAATATCAGCCTTCTACAGCTATAAATAGAGCCCCAGGTCATTTAGAAAAGGGGATCGGAATTCGGAAGCGCCAAGACACTACCGGATTCAATTCTACACCTTATCATCGTTGTTGCATTCAAGTTTCAGAGCTATAGTCCATTGTAACTTGCTGTAATCACTGTAATCATCAAGAGAATATCAATAAAAGATAGAAAACTTCAAAGTAGACGTAGGCAAGATCGCCGAACCACTATAAATCCTGTGTCGTTTACTTGTTTTTTGCTGTTTCTGTTGAATGTCCATCATTTTTGTTATCTACAAATTTGTGACTTGTGACTGTGAACAGGTGCTTTCACGACTTTTGGGTGTTTGTGGTCAATTTTGACGTAAACATTTTGGTGCTTTCACTGAGAAAGGCTGATTCAGGATAATTTGAATTTGGTGGCTTAAAGATTTAGATCTAAGAACCATGAGGAGACAAACAAGTAAGAAACAAAGGCCAGGGAGAAGTGAACACCAAGGAAGTCAAGAGGCTTCTTCAGGAGCGAATCAGGCATCGATCTTCATCACTAGGGACGAGATGGAGACAATGATGAAGAAACAAGAGGAGTTGATCCAAAGTTTATTTCAACAGATAGGACAACTTGGAGCGCAGAATCAAGGAGTAACCGGAGTTCAGAACGGAGCAGGACCATCCGATGTAGCACCTGGAGTAGGGGGCACACACATGGAGAATGTTGACCCAATCCCAGAAAGAGAGAGGGGAGCATCTGTACAACCTGGGAGTAGCAGAGGAGTGAACGCTCAGTCGAGGGGGCAAATCCCAGAATTACCTCGTGGACTCGGGGGGCAGGTTGAAAGTAATGGACGAAGATTGCATCTCGGAGACAATAGACAGATTGGCGGAGATGGTTAGAAGAGCTATGAGAGGCGGTTTGGTAAACAAAGATTTGGAGGATGTTAATAGGAGTCCTTTTACTCCAGCAATCAGGCGAGCAAGGAACCCACCGGATTTTAAGTTACCATCGTTGGACATGTATGACGGGAGAACGGACCCCACGGTTCATCTAACGAAGTATATGAGACATGTGGAAGTGCTGGGGGCATCAGAGGAGGTTATGGCCCGGTGCTTTCCATTGTACTTGACAGATATTGCAGCATTGTGGTTTAGACAATTGGAGAATGGATCCATCGGAATGTGGAATGGTTTAATTGAGAGATTTATGAGGCAATTCAGGTTTCACATTACAAGACCCAAGAATGTGATGACTTTGGCAACCCTAATGCAGAAAGCCGGAGAGACCTTGAGGAGTTATCTAGCGCGATTCAATGCAGCAGCAGCTTCGGTGGATCGAGCAGATCCGTCTATGGTGGTGATGGCAGCTGTGTCCGGAGTAGCTGATGGCACAGAGTTCAAAAATTCATTGACTAAAGATCCACCCGTGGATCTAGAGGAATTCTACAACGAGGCAGAAAAGTTTTTACGATTAGAGGATGCGAAGGCAAAAAGAGAAGAAGGAGAGGGAATAGAAGTTTATGTGCTTAAGGACAAAAAGCCTCTCGAAAAGGACTCAGACAAGGATAAAGGAAAATGAAGGGCTGAGGATTATGATGACAGGTCAAAACGGCAACGGAGGGAGCCGCGATTCACTACTTACACCGAGATGACTGAGAGTTTGGAGCGGATTTATCAGGATACCAAAGAGCAGGTTCCCTATCGTAGACCGATGCGAAGGGATGCAACTTCTGACGAAAGGATATCAGATAAGTTTTGTGTATTTCATGAATTAAATGGTCATAACACTAATGATTGTAGGCATCTGAAGGACGGGGTGGAAGGGCATATCAGGAATGGTATGCTCCTTCAATATGTGAGGAGGCGAGCTTCAGCGGTGGAGCCAGAGCGGCCACCGTCTACATCAGCTAGGGTCAACCCTGAACCAGGACATCGTTTGGTTATCACTTAATTAAAATAACAATGAACAAGTCACAAGCTTCCACTAACACAATTAAATCATTTACACATGTACGAGATCGCGAACGTTCTCCAGGCATGCTCTGAATGATCATTGATTGTTTCATAGTGGGAACTTACACTTTGACATCTTTGCTTTGCTTTTGTTTCATGTTGATTTGGACATTTGAACTTGGTTTGTTTGGACATTTCTGTTTTTAAAATTCATCTGTTGAATAGATATTTGATCCTGATAATTCTGAAATGGCTAAGCTACTTACACATGTACGGGGTCGCGAACGGTCCTTAGGCATGCTCTGAGATGGCGATAAACCACCCTGACAAACGATCTAGGGACCCACGCGAACGTGAGCCTGGTATCGATAATACCAAGCCCTCCCGGGCACACTTTCTCGGCCCGAACGGCACCCGACTTCAACAGTCACAACTCGCCACGAACGGCACCCGACCTCGAACGGTCACAAAAACGCCTCGAACGGCACATGATCACGAACGGTCACAACTCGCCTCGTACAGGCACAACTCGCCCCGAACGGCACAACTCATCTCATCTCAAATGGCTCGATCGCGAACGGTCGTCATTTGAAGCCCGCCACTTGACCATGAACGGTCGCACTTCATCTCAAATATCTCGATCCCGAACGGTCGTTATTTGAGGTCACATAAAACTATAACTTACTTTGCAGGACATCAACAGGATATGAACATCCAGCTTATGGCATTACAAAACACACCTTCCAGCCGCAAGGCATGTTTTGGGGGGCAAATGTTATCCCGCTTTTTGGCAAAGCCGCGATACCGAAAGATCGATCAAAAACAAAAGACAGTTTGTCTCAGAGATTGGTTGTACTCCGCTTCGTTATGGATATCGATGAATTTTGTCTGAGCCCGGATCAGGCTATAATTGATAAGACATGACAAGCAAGACCATGAAAGCCAGTGTTCCAAATTTCATGTTAATCGGAGGTCGTATGAACGAGATATGATCGATGCAAGATTAGCCAAAGTATGTCGTTCGAACCCATCAAAAAGTGGGGAGATGCTCACTTCGAATCCATAGGATTTGAATCCATCACTGCCTGTCAATTTCGAATCCATCAGAAGATCATGAGTTCGAATCCATTGGCCTCCTCTTACTTCGAATTCATGGGATCACCCCACTTCGTATCCATCACCCGAAGCAACATGTACGAGTCCATCAAGTTACCTTTCCTTCGAATCCATCAACCAGCCAAGCCTCGTATCCATCCCCCGGCCTTCCTTCGAATCCATCAGGGCAAAGTACCTCAGATCCGTAAAACAACTATACTTCGAAACCATCGCTGCAACACATAATCGAATCCATCATGTTCCCCCTGCTTCGACTCCATGAATGCACCTTGTCTCGAATCCGTTCCCTCGAATCCACCAAGTCAAATGGAGAAAATGATGGAGTCGACCCAGCCAACTCGGAATGAAAAATGGATTGACCCAGGAAATGCGCACCACGTCATCACTAGGGCACGCGATGCCATCGATTCGACTCGATCGAGTCGAAGTGGATCGATTCGAAGCACATAGCCAACCGAAACATACCAACCCGTATCGATCATATCTCCCAAACCATTGATCCAAATGCCACGAAATTTTCACAAAAGCTTGCATACATGTTGAAGAATGCCCACACCAAATTTCACCTACATTGGATGCTTTCTTGATCGATTCAAACCTTGCTTCGAATCGATCCCACTATGGGCCCAATTTCCTAAGGACGGGCGTGTGGGCCCCCCCTCACGTGCTAGAAGCGGTCTTCCCGGATTGTAGGAAAAAAATCAGCCTTCTACAGCTATAAATAGAGCCCCGGTTCATTTAGAAAAGGGGATCGGAATTCGGAAGCGCCAAGACTCTACCGGATTCAATTCTACACCTTATCATCGTTGTTGCATTCAAGTTTCAGAGCTATAGTCCATTGTAACTTGTTGTAATCACTGTAATCATCAAGAGAATATCAATAAAAGATAGAAAACTTCAAAGTGGACATAGGCAAGATCGCCGAACCACAATAAATCCAGTGTCGTTTACTTGTTTTTTGTTGTTTCTGTTGAATGTCCATCATTTTTGTTATCTATAAATTTGTAATTTGTGACTTGTGACTGTGAACGGGTGCTTTCACGACTTTTGGGTGTTTGTGGTCAATTTTGACGCAAATAGGTGGATGATACTAAAGTGCGACATTTCACTGTAGGGGTTAGGGGTAGCAAGTTGCGATCGGCAGGAGGGTGCAGATGTGTCGAATTTGGTGTTGATAGGTCGAGTATGTGGAGAGAAGTCTGATGGTGCTAACGGCGATGGATTCCGTCGGTCGAAGCTTTGTATCGTTGTTGGGCATGCACTGCTTTAGATGGGTTTGGCTATGCCTTGAGTGCAAAAGAAGATTGGGAATTTGGGGGAGGTGAGTTTCTATTTTCTTTCTCTACCCTATTTTTTTATTTCACTAAATTAATATACATATGCAGAACTTAAAAACAAATATATATAAGATGGTGACTAGTCTATTTAATAAACTTATTTAATTATTTCAGCAGCTAAATTATATTTTATTAAAAGAAAATTTGTTTCAAATTTAATTTTTAGTTTAAACCAAATTTATTAGTTCAGATTTAAATTAATAAATGACAATTGATTGTTCGATTTATTTCGAATATTGATAAAATCATATAATGTTTACATAAGGTCAAAATTTGGGAAGAAACAAGCTGGATTTGGGAATGGATGCTAATAAAAGCAAAGGTGAGTAAATCTCACTCTGTTGGATTTCTATTTAGATTTAAATGTTTAAATTTAAATACTTGGTTGATTGATTGTGTCGATTGAATGTGTGCTGAAAATCTGGTGACTTTGGTTTTGGTTGGTTCTCGAGTTGATTGTTGTTTGACTCGAAGCATTTGGGTTTAAATGGTTTTAAATTTAAATAGTAAACAAGAAATAGTTCAGTTTAAAATCAACAAAGGTTTAATGAATTGGTGACTCATTAAACAGGTAGAATAATTTAAATGAATAATTAATTAATTAAATTAATTAATGATTTGGGTTAACTAATTTTAGTTTAAATTAATTATAAGGATCATTGGGTGGTTTAATAAATAATTACTTAATGCAATTAATAAAATATAATCACTCTGGGTAATTAATCGAGAGATAAATCAAGATATTTAATTAAGGAGAATTTATTTATTTAATGAAGTAATGATTAATATTGTGGTTTAATTAATATTATTAATTTAGATTAAGGTAAATTGAAATATAATTGGAAATCAATAATTTATATAATTAATGACGTGATTAAAGATTTGATTAATTAAGGTTAATAAATCCATAATATGTGACTTATGAGGAATTAAGTAATATAAGAAATTAAGGATGAATGTAATTAATTAGTTAATTAAATTTATGGAATAATTAAAATTACGGTATTGATTTTGGGTTAAGAATAATTAATATCGTGAAGTTAATTAAAGATAATTACTTATGTGTAATTGAAGAATATTTAATCCGGGGTGATTAATTAAGATGAATAATGAAGGGATGATTGATTAATTGATTTGAAATTAATTAATGTTAAATGAAGAAATCTAAGTGGTTGAAGTCAGAAATTCAATCAGGATTGAAGAAATTAAGTTTGTACATGCTTAAGCTTTGCTTATGGATGATTAAGTGGTATTGGATGCTTTGAATGAGTTGATATCCCTGATATGAAATGGTGTGTATTTCATTTGGATAACTTGGGTTAGGATGACATGAGACTCGAAGAGGTCGGAATTGGGTATTGGGAAATACACGAAGCCACTTCGAATCCTTATAAGTTGATGTGTGAGATTAATAGGTTGGAATGAAACGTTTAAAGTGATTCGGACTATTTGATCTAAATTTTTTTCCTTAGAAACTTATATGTGAAATAAGTTATGTCTATAACATATTGTGAACTTGTAAAATTGGTTTGGGACACCCCGGGTTCTATATAAGATGTATGCTTTGTATTTCATGTTGAATGGGTTTACTCACGCTGGTTACCATCCTGACCCGGGTGTTACTTTGGTGTAATGCTCGGGTCAAACCGAGTATTACAGATTTTCAGGTAGGTACATTTTGGAGCTCAGGAGGCGAGCTGGATGGCAAGAGCGTATAGAGTATTTCAGCTGTATAATATTGTTGTGTATCTGTGACTTGATAATTGAGTAAATTCAATGTCTGTATATATGTGACTCTGATGTATTTAAATGTAATTGACAGATATAGTATTCTTCTGTAACTATTATTATTTATTATTATATTTTATCCGCTGCGAATGTGAGATGTTGTTGATTCCGTTCTTCTTCTTCTTCTATCTCTTTCTTCTTTTCCATAACTATCTGGAATTTTCGGCTTCGAAAATTTCGGGTCGTTACATTTGGTATCAGAGCTGAAAGGTTAAGTGAGAACCTTGGCTCTGGTGGGAGTTAATCATTATGCGAGTCCGTAGTACTCTAGAATGAGTTGAGTATATATGTATGCATATGAGAGCGTACTTGTTATTTTCTTATATAAAGATTTTAAATGATTTTATATAATATATATATATATATATATTGATATATAAAGCAATATTTCCTTCTAATAAATATTAAGGCGATTGGTTGTTAAATTATTGAAATTAAATTAAGAAGTAGTATAATACAATCAAATAAAAATTAAATTGAATGAAATAAAATTCTAGAATTTGAGTTTAGAAATTAATTTTTTTTAAAAACTTTAAATAAAGTTAAGTTTGAAATGGATTCAAACTGAAATATAATCTTGAATTTATAGAAATAAGAATAATATAAAAAGAAAATAGGTATCTAGATAAGATTACCTTGAGAATTATCATAACTAGTTATTGTGTTTAATAATGATATATTTGTTATTAAAGTAAGCCAAATGAAGTAAATTTCTAAGATGAGTATAACTTTTAAATTAAAGTAATGAGAAATAATAAATATATATTATTTAGATAACTGGGACTTGTTGCAAACATGGGTTGTTTGAAATTTGATTTGAATTTAAAACCGAAGGTGGTTTAAAATTTTAAAACATGGCTGGGAGGGCCAAGAAAATAAATATGTATGTATGTATGGGTATACATGATATCAAAGATAATTTGAAATAAACTCTAAGAGGTTGAGTTTTGATTTCCCTTGAAGTGTGATGTAAAAACCTAAAGTGATATAAGTTTTGAACTTATAAGAGGGAAAGAATTTTAAAGTTTGAAGCGAGAATTCAAATTGAGTAAGGTTGATTGGATTAAGTAAATTGGAATTTAACTTTGGAAAAGTTAAATAAGGGTAGAAAAAGCAACCTGAATTGGAAATTTCAAGATAAAATTGGAATTTAACTTGGAAAGTTAAATGGTTAATTTGAATTGGTAGTTTGTGTGATCTCAAATGGGTTTAAGATCTAGAAATTGGAAATGGATGGACGTTTTAAGATAAATTGGATAATATCATCCTATTGTTAATAAAAATTCTTAAATTGCGAATCGGATTTGTTTAAATGAATGAGAAATGAAGTGTGGTAATATATCCATTAATGAGATAAAAGGGAAATCTTGCTTTAATTTGAAATTAAGGATATGGAATCATTTTAAACTGAAAATTTGAATAATTAAGTTTGTAAATTAAATTGTTTAAGAACTGGCTTCAAACTGGAAGATATAATTTAATAATAAATTAAAATTTTAAAATAAAATTGTATTGAAATCTTATTTTAACCTTGAAATACATAAGTTAAGATAATTTAAAATGGAATTTGAGAATTGGATTTAGAAATTAAACCGATTAAAAACTTTGAATCAAAGTTAATTTGGTTTAAAAAGTTAAACCAACCTTTGAGAATCTAACTCGAATTTATATAATTCGAGATGGGTTAAAGTTGAAATTTAAATTCCATTAGTACAAATTGAATTTGGTTTGAATTAATTGGATTGGTGATTGAAGATGTATAAGTTTAAGAAATTAAATGGGAAATTGAATTGGATTATATTGAAATGATTTGAATTTGAAATGGGTTCAATTGATAATAATTCAAATCTATTGGAATAATTTGAAATTATAATTTAAGTTAAATTGTTGGGGAAGTGAACAGTTGACTCTTGACTATTTTCAATATAAATATTTTGATATAAACTTATTTTTCTAAGCTATTAAATACATACAACCCTTCTTTCTTAAAGCCAAATTATTTTATACTTGTTTTACAATTATTTATGGAGCTATTTAACCATTTTTCAACTGTTTTCTAAACTAATTACTATTTTTCAACTATTTCACAAACTAATTTCTATTTTACAACTATTTTGCAATTATCTAAAAAATTTATAACTATTTAACCATTTTTGCAACTATTTTATAGTTAGTTAACTATTTTATAGCTATTTTGTAAACTAATAATTATTTTTCACCTACTTGTCTATTTTTTTTTTAAAAATTTCAAGCTATTTTCTAAATATAAACTGGTCGGAGTTCAAACAGTTATTGATTTAAATACCCAACTGAGATAAGGATTGAAGTGATAATTCAATGAGAATTAAGGCAATTGTAAATAAGTGAAAGGGAATTAAAGGAAATGTGAATAGAAAGGGAATTGATTTAGATGATAATCAATGAAAATAAATACGTGTATTATTCTATTCGCATAGTGATTTGATCCAGATTCGAGCACAGAATTTTGAGATAGTTTATCGATCCAAGTTGGGATTTTTCACTCGATTTTCAACGGCGAACCTGGATATGGATTGTTGATTGGTTCTGTATGTTCTCTATCATAGTTATGGCTATGCAAGGAGAATGATGGTTTCTAATCAGGAAACCAGATCTGTGTCCGCACTAGGAAGCCGGACGGACGATACTAGTTCGGAAGTGAAATTTTGTGATCGAGCGAACGATCAGACTGGTATAGCGTACGGATGATAAGTGTACATCGTAAAGATTTGAATGAAATTAACATTGGAAGGAGTAATCAGATTTGAATGTTTGATTTTGAATAAACAAAGTTATATATCTTTGTTATATGTAAGATGAAACCCCCTTGTTAAATCTATTACCGGAAGAAAAAGATTTTTGAAGGTGTTTGATGTATAAAAGGAGTTTTATACAAGTTTGAAATCATCCAAAGTTTTAAAAATTATATATATCTGAATATATATAAAGGATCTTATCAGGATTTTGGAAAAGGTTTTGGGAACCTTTGTATTTGGAAAGACTTTTGATTTTTGGGTAAAATCAATATTAAAATTTGAAAAAGCCTAGCTTGAGAATTATCGATTTTGGGATAATCGATTTTGTATAAAGGAGCTTTGTATGAGATCATATTAGGTGTATGATTTGAAAGATACTGTATATGTATAGTATAAAGTGTTTTGATGATGACTCTGGGGAAAAAGGCTCTCCCTTGAAATGTACTTCTCAGGAGTGCCATCGGGTGGTGCTGCCTTGAGCCCTAAGGGGGGGTTCTAAAGTTGATCATGTGAGGAGTCCGGACAAAACTAGTTCCTGGGGATTATGAGTAGAGTATACCATAGAGAAAGTCGTATGTGCTGCTGAGAGCCAACAGTCTGCATTTTTTTTATATCGGTAGACTGCGACTTATGTTATAACATAGCGAAAGTCGTGTGTGCCACTGAGAGCCAACAGTCTGCATTTGATTTTATATCGGTAGACTGAGACCTATGTAGGAGTGGAGAAGTTTCATTTCGACAGTGAAAATCAGAGGCCGCAGAGAGCCTGCAGTTACATGGACTTTTGCTGTGATGGCAACGTAACCTTGGAATGTAACTGTGATCTGTTGTGGGTTCCATGGCGTAATCGAGAGGCCGTAGAGAGCCTGCAGTTACATAGACTTTTGTTGCGATGGCAACGTAACCCTATAATGTAACTGCAACCATGGATGGGAGTGATGATCTCTAGAGCATTCTCACAAAGAAATTTCCTCTATTTTCAAAAACTGTTTTCGATATTTTCAGTAAAATTATTTTCGAAGTATTTTCACTGGATGTTGAAATTGAGTCTGTTAGGTACTTATAGATTTTCAGTCCTACGCCTGATCAACGTATGATTGAATTTCTTTCAGAACAAGGATGGACTGGTTGAGACATCGAGTTACAAGAAATATTTTTATAAAAGCTATTTTAATAGTATGAGGTGGGTTTAAAAGCATTTCTATTTTTTTTAAAATAAAAATTTTGGAATTTTGAAAGATGAAAGAAAATCCAAACTGGAATTATAAATAATATTTAACTCAGGAAAATTTAATGAAGTGATTCTTGTAATAAAAGTTGGAAGTAAGCTTATTAGTTAAATAATTATTCGATAGAGTATGTTGATAAAATTTAACCTGGTTAAATAAATGGATTGTAAGTTAATACTGGGGTTTGAAAATGAATTCGAATTGTAATAGAATTCGACTTGGATTTGGTAACAAATTAAATAAGTGGAGATGTTGTAAAAATAAAATTCAAGTGAGCTATAAATAATATTTAACGAAATTTGCAAGTAAATTAGACATGGGAAGGGTTGTCGAATGAAATGAAATGAATTATAATGGGAATGGTTTGAGTTGCAAATAAAACCCCGATGAGTAGAAATAGATTGAGAATGGCTTTGTATTAATGAAATAAATTCGAAAATGAATTTAGTAGATGAATTTAAAATATAAAATGGGGTGAATAAATGGGTTGATTGAATTAAATAATAAGTGGAGGAAGTCTGATTGAACAAAAATTAAATCAATGTTTTAATTGGAATTGGGTTATCAGAATGGACTTAAGTTATGAGGTGAATTAATTTGAAGCAGAATTTCTTTAATAAAAGCTTGGTTTCAAGTGAGAAAAGAAGTTGGCTTCGAGCAAAAGTGAAATTCTGGGTTAAATTAATTTGGAAATGGTTGTTAATTTATAAGAATTGAATGCTGTTAAGCTCATTAAAATAGTTTTAAAGTGGAAACGATGTGGAAATGAAATGAAATGCAAATGTATGGTTGGTGAATAAATTAGAAATGAAATGGAATTAAATATAAAATGAGTAGAAAATTAATTTAAAGTAACTATAAACTAAAATAGGTACTCAATTAAGCGAATATCGTCGAAATTGCATAAAATAATTGTCATTTGGCGTAAACAAAAGTAATTAAAATTCTGCTTGCTTAAAATGAGTCGATAGAGATTAAATTAAAATTATTTTGAAATAATTTGAAGTGAATATGAGCTTATTTGGATTAAAAATCAATTGGATGTAAGAAATTGAGTTACAAAACCATTGAAACTGAATGAAATGGCTTATGAGCTGATAGAAAGCAATTGAATAATCTTTAAAGTTATATAAATCGCTTATGGTAAGCGTTTGGTGTTTGTTGCTTTCGAAATGCTTGTGTTTAGCTATTGAAAATAAGTGAAATACTAATAGATTTTCTATATTTGGCACTTACATATTTAAATTGCGTAAGAACAGGTACCTGAAGGCCGTTTGGCTGGTTTGAATTGCGCTAATTGCTTAAATTAATAAGCTGCTTGCTTAAAATGCTAAATAAGGTACGCCTACGCAATAAAAATAGGAAATATGAACTGTTTTTGCTTTTTCCGACCGGGTGGGTCGATGTATATATAGTTATATCTCTTGTCAAATTGCAAAAACTCCTTCGTACAAAGGAGACTCTGCCAAAAAATTTCTAAAAATTTTGGGAGTTAGAAATTTTTTGAATTTTTTTGAGAATTTTCATTAGCGACAAACGATTACAAATTGGAAATTAAAATAAATTAGTAGATGAAATTAATAAGAATTAGTTATAAACGGAAGATGAAATTTAATATTAAAATTGAAAATAAATTGAATTTGTATGAAAACGGGAAAAACTAATTTGAATAGAAGTAAATATGGAAACCTATATAAGGAAAAGTATAAAATGATTTGAAAGGTTACGATTGAATATTGTTGCTTAATAAGATATGCAGGGATTATAAGGGAAAAGAAAATTGGATTTGATTTCAGGAGATAATGTGAATTGCCCGACAAAAAGTTATGTATTTAAATTTCTGTATGAAATTGGATTGGATTTTGATCTAGCCACTTGGATTTTGTTTTCTTTTGGAATTTGGGAGCCCGTAGAGGCATTTTGTAGTTGTACCAAGCTAGCCGCGCAAAGGAGACGCTGGCAAAAAAATTCGAAAATTTAGAGAGTTAGAAAAAATTTGAGAAAATTTTGATAATTCAAAATTTTAGTTTTAAATTGAAATTTAGATGATCGAGCATAAGGGTATTGTTTGAATCTATAGAAGGGTTTGGGAAGTTGGTTAAGGTGGTAGTGGGTCTTTAATAAAGACAGTTGGTAGAATGTTGATAAAACTGTTGGTTTTGGGGGAAAGGTAAACGGGTATTGGTCCATTCTTCCTAAATAGTAATTTCGGGGACGAAATTCTTTTAAGGGGAGAGGAATGTGACGACCCGTAAATTTTAACAAATTAAATTGGAATAATTAATTGATTTTGAATATTTAAAAGTTAATTTTAAAGCTTGAGTTCCAAATATTAATATTTACTTGATGATATAAATATTGAATTTAATAATTGAAATTGGATAAATTTATTGAATCTGAAATTTCTAAGCTTGTTTGAAATAATTTGAAGGCCTATAAAATTTATAACGATGAGACTGAAGATAATAGAATAATTGAAATTTAATTTAAAGGTAATTTGTTCAATTTTAATAATATATCGTTTAAATTGACATTTAAAAATAGCCTTCCGAGGCACAGTCTCGGAATTCGACGAAATCAGTTCCATTGGATCCGTAATAGTGTATTATTATCGGATTTCAACTTTCATAGTGATTGGAACTGTTGTGTGAGCGTACGATATATAAGCGCGTTGAATCTATTTTGAAAACTGGGTAATGTTTGTATCTTAGTTAAAATCAAGGCTGTCACCCTCAATTGAAGCGTACATGTTTCCTTTACCTTCTCGAACACGCGGCTCCTTTCAATCTAAATCACGCCTCTTCTTTCTCGTATTTATTAAAAACCTAATTTGTTCGAAAAGGGAAGGAAATGATAATTGAGATCGAAAACGTTTTAACCTAGAAAAAAAATTAGCCGCCACCCCTCTTCTCGTTCTTTCAATTCTTTTGAGGCCTAGGATTAACGAAACCGAACGATTTTGGATTCGTTAAACTCTTATGAGTGGGTGCTTCATGTTCGTGGTTTCTCAACTCGCCATGGCCAAAGCTAGGGCTTGAGCTTGTCGTTGATTGAGAAGGAGATGTGCATTGACATCAATGGTGTTGGGTTTCTAGAGTGTAGGCGAACGCATAGGCGGAGTTAAGGGGTTGCGGCTGCTCCTTGGCAATCCCGACAATTGTTTGTCGCCTCATAGGTCATCGGTTACGAGTGGAAGGAGCTGGCTAGAGGTAATTTCAAGCATTGCTTTGAGCTCGAGGTGCAATGTGGAGTTAGATGGTGGTAGTAGAAGGCGCTTGGGTGGATGATGCTAAAGTGCGACATTTCACTGTAGGGTTAGGGGTAGAAAGTTGCGATCGGCAGGAGGGTGCATATGTGTCGAATTTGGTGTTGATAGGTCGAGTTTGTGGAGAGAAGTCCGATGGTGCTAACGGCGATGGATTCCGTCGGCCGAAGCTTTGTGTCGCTGTTGGGCATGCACTGCTTTAGATGGGTTTGGCTATGTCTTGAATGCAAAAGAAGATTGGGAATTTGGGGGAGGCGAGTTTCTGTTTTCTTTCTCTGCCCTATTTTTTTTTATTTCACTAAATTAATATACATATGCAGAACTTAAAAACAACTATATATAAGATGGTGACTAGTCTATTTAATAAACTTATTTAATTATTTCAGCAACTAAATTATTTTATTAAAAGAAAATTTGTTTCAAATTTAATTTTTAGTTTAAACCAAATTTATTAGTTCAGATTTAAATTAATAAATGACAATTGATTGTTCGATTTATTTCAAATATTGATAAAATCATATAATGTTTACATAAGGTCAAAATTTGGGAAGAAACAAGCTGGATTTGGGAATGGATGCTAATAAAAGCAAAGGTGAGTAAATCTCACTCTGTTGGATTTCTATTTAGATTTAAATGTTTAAATTTAAATACTTGGTTGATTGATTGTGTTGATTGAATGTGTGCTGAAAATCTGGTGACTTTGGTTTTGGTTGGTTCTCGAGTTGATTGTTGTTTGACTCGAAGCATTTGGGTTTAGATGGTTCTAAACTTAAATAGTAAATAAGAAATGGTTCAGTTTAAAATCAACAAAGGTTTAATGAATTGGTGACTCATTAAACAGGTAGAATAATTTAAATGAATAATTAATTAATTAAATTAATTAATGATTTGGGTTAATTAATTTTAGTTTAAATTAATTATAAGGATCATTGGGTGGTTTAATAAATAATTACTTAATGCAATTAATAAAATATAATCACTTTGGGTAATTAATCGAGAGATAAATCAAGATATTTAATTAAGGAGAATTTATTTATTTAATGAAGTAATGATTAATATTGTGGTTTAATTAATATAATTAATTTAGATTAAGGTAAATTGAAATATAATTGGAAATAAATAATTTATATAATTAATGATGTAATTAAAGATTTGATTAATTAAGGTTAATAAATCCATAATATGTGACTTATGAGGAACTAAGTAATATAAGAAATTAAGGATGAACGTAATTAATATAGTTAATTAAATTTATGAAATAATTAAAATTACGGTATTAATTTTGGGTTAAGAATAATTAATATCATGAAGTTAATTAAAGATAATTACTTATGTGTAATTGAAGAATATTTAATGCGGGGTGATTAATTAAGATGAATAATGTAGGGATGATTGATTAACTCATTTGAAATTAATTAATGTTAAATGAAGAAATCTAAGTGGTTGAGGTTAGAAATTCAATCAGGATTAATGAAATTAAGTTTGTACGTGCTTAAGCTTTGCTTATGGATGATTGAGTGGTATTGGATGCTTTGAACGAGTTGATATCCCTGATATGAAATGTTGTGTATTTCATTTGGATAACTTAGGTAAGGATGACATGAGACTCGAAGAGGTCGGGATTGGGTATTAGGAAATACTCGAAGCCACTTCGAATCCTTATAAATTGATGTGTGAGATTAATAGGTTGGAATGAAACATTTAAAGTGAATCGGACTATTTGATCTAAATTTTGGTCCTTAGAAACTTATGTGTGAAATATATTATGTCTATAACATATTGTGAACTTGTAAAATTGATTTAGGATACCCCGGGTTCTATATAAGATGTATGCTTTGTATTCCATGTTGAATGGGATTACTTGCGCTGGTTTCCAGCCTGACCCGGGTGTTACTTTGGTGCAATGCTCGGGTCAGACCGAGTATTACAGATTTTTAGGTAGGTACGTTCTGGAGCTCAGGAGACGAGCTGGATGGCAAGAGCGTATAGAGTATTTCCGCTGTATAATATTGTTGTGTATCTGTGACTTGATAATTGAGTAAATTCAATGTCTGTATATATGTGACTCTGATGTATTTAAATGTAATTGACAGATATAGTATTGTTCTGTAAACTAATATTATTTATTATTATATTTTATCCGCTGCGAATGTGAGATGTTGTTGATTCTGTTCTTCTTCTTCTTCAATCTCTTTCTTCTTTTTCATAACTATTTGGAATTTTCGGCTTCGAAAATTTCAGGTCGTTACAGTGAAGGTGAAATTTTCTAGGTGGCATTTTAGAAAATCGAAGGTAAGATTTTAAGGACATATTGTGATATGAGAAGGTATTTCAGTGGACCCAGTAAAGGTGGAGGCTGTTCAAGGATGGAAGCGACTGCGGACTCCTACCTAGGTTCATAGTTTCTTAGGTTTGGTTATGTACTGTAAGAGGTTTATTCAAGGTTATTCTAAGATTTCCTACCATCTGACTAAGCTGACTAAGAATAAGGATTTGTTTGTATGGACTCCAAAGTGTGAAGAAGCATTTCTGGAATTGAAGAAGAGATTGACCAGTGCACCAATTTTGGATGTTCCAGATGGAAATAGTGGATTCACGGTTTACATAGATGCTTGTGGAGTGGGACTAGGTGTTGTTTTGATGTAGCATGGTAGAGTCATTATGTATGCAAGCAGATGGTTGAAGCCTCATGAGAAGAATTATGCTACGCATGACCTGGAGTTGCTGGCTGTTGTCTTTGCATTGAAAATGTGGAGACACTACTTGCTGGGTAAGGATCCTTCAATTCCTCTTTGTTTCTTTCTAATCTTTAGATATTTTAGGAGCAAATTTTCTTTCTTCGATTGGTTGAAATATTCAAGCTCTTCACGGATCATAAATCCCCGAAGTGTATTTTTAATTAGAAGGATCTGAACCAAAGACAACAGAGGTGGTTAGAGTTTCTAGTGGCTTATGATTTGGATATTCTTTATACAATAAGAAACGCTAATATGGTGGCCGATGTCTTAAGCAGGAATGCTACTTTGGCTCTCTTGAAGGTTACCCTGACACTTCAGGAAACTATTATGATAAATCAGAGGAAGCATGTAATAATGGGAGGATTAATTCAAGGAGTCAAAGGAGGTATATGTTTGGATTTTGAGATGGATAGTCAAGGTACTTTAAGGATGAATTGACGATGTGCGTTCTAGATGTGGATGGAAAAAGGCAGGAAGTTTTGTCGGAATGCCACAAATCTAAGTTAAATATTTATCTAGGAGTTCATAAGATGTATAAGGATATGAAAAGAGTATTTTGGTGGCCGAGAATGAAGAAGCATATTTCAGTCTATATTAACAGGTGTTTGTGCTGTTAACATATCAAGACCAATCATCACAAGACAACCGGATTATTACAACTCTCGGAAATACCTAATCGAAAATGATATCAATGGAATTTACCAATGGTTTTCCCAGAACTAGAAAATGAAATGAAGGAATGTGAGTTGTCATGGATCGGTTAACGAAGAGCGCACATTTTATTTTGGTAAAACCAACAAGAACCACTACTTCTTTAGCTGAAATTTTTATGAGAGATAGTCAGGTTGCAACGGGTTCCTATAAGTATTGTAAGTGATTGAGACCCCATATTTATTAGTCAATTTTGGAAGCATTGCAAACAACTCTAGAAACAAAGTTGAGCCTAAGCACATCATACCATCCCCAAATAGATAGACAGACCGATCGCGTGAATCAGATTCTAGAGGATCTCTAGAGAGCGTGTATTTTGGATTTTGGTGGATCATGGAAGGATCATTTGCATTTATTTGAGTTCTCCTATAACAACAACTTCCAAGCAAGCATCAGTATGGCACCTTATGAAGCCCTATATGGAAGACCATGCAAGTCACCAGCATGTTGGGTTGAGATGGGAGATAGATTAGCGCTTTGAGCGAACATGATCCGAGAGGCTAGCGAAAAAGTTGCGGTGATTAAGAAAAGAATGAAGGAAGTCCAAGATTGATAAAAGAATTATGCTAATAAGAGCGAAGAGATTTGGAATTTGTGGTTAGAGACTTGGTGTTCATAAAGATTTCACCAATAAGAAGTGCTGTTTGATTTTGAAAACCTGGAAAGTTAGCCCCTGGTATGTTGGACCTTTCTATATTCTTGAGAGAATCGGATCGTTTTCTTATAGGGTGGAGTTGCCAAAAAGGTTAGCAAGTATTTATAACGTGTTCCAGGTGTCTCATTTGAGAAAATATATTCATGACCCATCTTTGATTGTGAAGCAAGGTTCAAGAGGAATTGGAGATAGAACCGAGCCTGATAGTGGTTACACATCTAGGTTATATTAGGATCAGGATGAAAAGAGGTAGCGTAACAAGGTGGTGCAACTAGTCAAGATTAGTGGAGTGAGGATTTAGGAGATTGCACTTGGGAGACTGTGGATCGTATGAAAGAAGCCTATCCTGAGTTAATGTTAGGATGTCAGTTGTTCGTTTGTTGTATGAATAGTGTATGTTTGTTTGCTATGGATACTTAGTGTATGTCTTTGTATGTTTTTTATGATATGAATATACAACTTTTTGCGTAGTTTGAATTATCGCCTTGTTTGCTAATTTCGGGATGACATTCTTTTAAGGGGGAGAGCATAACGACTCAGAATTTAATCGCTATTTAAATGGATATTTGATTATATTTTTAAATAATTAATAAATGAATTTTTAGTTACCTAAAAAACTATTTTGAATAATAACTAATGATTATAAAATCATTTTTAAATTTTTTTTGCAAATATATATAGCTAATAGAGAAATAAAATATATGACCAGAAATTATTTTTCGAAATATTGATTTTTCATTGGTTAGAAGTTATTTAAAATGTCATAGCACTATTGTAAACACATATATACCCTTACAAACTATTTTAAACTTGATGAATGCATGTGTATATACATGTATATACTTCTCTTTAAAAGTGTGTATATATATATTAACATAAGAATAAGAGAAAATATTTTATAAAGAAAAGTGTGTATATATACACACACACATATAAAACTAACTTTTTCCAACACAAAGTACTTAGTGCATGGCATGAATAGTGCAAGATAAGGGGAGTGCATATGGATGGGAATGAATGGGTGGGAAGAGTGGAGTGCATGCCCTTATACGTATTTTATTATAAGCACTTACCCATTTTTAATTGATTTTCAAAGCCTATATATACCACTACTCAATCATGTTCTCATTTTTACAATCCTCCTTTTCATTTCAAAATTCCTAAGAGCTTGGATAAACACATCCATGGCATCCTTTTATAAATTATAAAATAAGAAAAAATCACTCTTTTTGCTAAAATCTCCTCTTTAGTTCACTAAAACACTTTTACAAGCCATTCTACACCTCCTCTTTCAAAATACAAGCACCCAAAACCCCCTAGCCTACATGGCCGAGCCCAAACTCCATATGGCCAGCCTAACTAGTCTTTGGTCAAACCCATTTAAAATGTTCAAGCATCCAAAGTTTCAATTTTTGTAATTTTCTAAGTCATTTTCAAGTTTTAGCATAAGGTCACCTTGAGTTAGTAAATTTTCAATGAGTAAAACTATTGTTTTTGGAAGAAAAATAACTTGATTTTGATGAATATATAATTTGAAAATATACTGGTTGCTGTGTTGAAATATCATGTTGTTTTGATGGTATATGATTGTTAGTTTGTGGTTGAGCTTGGATTTGTGATTTAGTTGTTCAACGATATGTTTAGATATGGATATATGAATGATTGGTTATGATATGATGGTAGTGTTATGAAACAAAAACCAAGTGTATGTGATGAAATGGTTATGAAGTTAGCACCTTTAAATGTCATAAAGGACTTGAGATCCGATTTGAAAATAAAAGCTTGTTTTATAGTTTTTGGATTTAGTAAATTTTTTACAAGCTTTCACCTTTTTTTAAGTTTCAAAACTCTTCCATTTATGTTTTCAAATATTTAGTAGCTAGAATTAAAGCGAGTTTTTCACCTAGAAATCAATTCTACAGAACTGCACTCATAGCGATAGTCGCTATGGATGCAGTTCGGAAAATTTCACAATTTCAAGTTTTAAAGTAATTGCTTTTTGATTTTTTTGAAAACTCATTTCAAACTATATAAGTAAGTCAAAATTTTAAGTTTTAATTATTTAATAATTTATTTATTTAATTCGTTAATTAGGGTAATCATTATTTAATTAATTAAGTAATTAGAGTTTAAGAAATTATTAACCAGTTAATTATTTTTAATTAAGTAAGTTTTGAATAATGATTAATTAAGATAAAAGAAAATTAATTTTTATTTCATCAATTTTATTTACTTTAGTTAATTATTTAATTAAAGTTAATTATTAAGTTTAATTAATTATTAAAGGTTAATTATCCACTTACTTAGGGTTTAATTTCTTAAATGGATGTTATTTTGTTAAAGTTTAATTATAAATAAATTTTAATTAATTAAAGTTAAAAATATGATTTTTGATTTAGTTAAGGTTAGTTAAACATTAATTAAATTTTAAACTTATGATTTAGTTAAGGTGTGTTTATTTTTAACCAACTTTCTTGTCTAAGTAAATTATTTTAAAACCAAAGGATCTTTTTTCCATGCTATTAAGTAGCCAAATGAATTAAAGTAGTTGTAATAAAATGTTGACATGTTTCATTGGAAGTACGTCGAATTGTACTTATCACAAATACCATATTTCGAGAACGTGATGAATACAAAAGAGTTAATTTCGATAAGCGGGCCATGATAATCTAGGCATATGGAATGTATGTTTGTATGTAGACCTTTACACCCTAATAGTGGAATAATCCACTATAAAAAACTTGACCCTTTAAAATTATCCAAAGTTGGTTTTGAGAGATCAAGATCAGATTCTAGTTGTTCTTCGAAAATCACTACGAATCAACGGAAGCATTCAAATTGGAAATAGTAATGGCATTGTCCAGGATGAAGAATTTGAAGTGAAATGTTTATTTGCTACTAATCCTGAGGGTAATTATGAAATGGATGTGATGGAAGTTGTGCATGTGGTTTGTTCATCTCCTTAATGACTTGTGTGGATGAATGTTGATATTGTGTCAACATCTGGAGGATAATGTTAGTATTCCAAGAAGGAAGTTTCGCATATAAAAAGGCAAAGATGTAGCCTTTGGCCCCATCAAACGAGAATAACTAAAACATGAGAGATGCAACAAGGCTAAGTTGGTTGCTCCAATTAGGGTAAGGTCATCCTAATCTAGAGTCCCTATTATCAACTTATGTATGCTTCGGTACGGTTGCTGATCCCAACCGAAGGGCGATCTTATTCGGTAATATGCAGCAAGGGGTAGGCCGGTCTTGTGATTGGCGAGGTCCTTGGTGTTATTTATCTAGAGATTATCTATGACGGGTGGTATCCCAGTAGCCCAACCATTGTATGGAATCCATTCTACAATAAGTGTGGTACAGATTCAGTTATTCCAAAATATGTTGAAATGTGGGATGCAAGCATTTCAGCTATGTTCAGTTTTACTTGAAAACCCTAAACATTATCACAATATCATAGAAATTTTATATAAAGTGTTTGGGTTATCGTAAGGTCAAAAACCCGTCCGTGTTTATATGCGGCGTGCTCCTACGGGATACCTTTGATTTTCAAAGTGTTTTATAAAAGTAAAATTTAAGTTGTCTTGAGTTTACTCACACTAGACCCATGTCTGACCCGAGTTTATTTTCTTTTCCTAAAACTCTTGGGTACTCAGATTTGTATGAGTAGCCAAGTGATCTAGGTTTCTTACGAAAGCATTTTGAACGAGCTGGAGCAGGTGGCTTCACCGTTAGCTAGTTATTATCTTATTCCGCTGTGTTTATGTATGATCTATGTACTATGGGATGGGCATCTAGTTATAACTGTCCAATTGAAGGTTGTAATGTATTGACTTTGCTGTATTATTATTATGGAAATGACAATGAATTATTCTATGTTATCTTTTATATGTTGTTCTGATTAATGGTGAGATTCTGTGATTGTGCACTTTCTTCTTATCTTTCTTTTTATTCTACCCTTAATGTCTTGTCTTTTGGTGCAAGAAAGGAAGTCGTTACACTTGTGCTTAACCGTGCTTGGTAAAATCTTTGGTTGAATTGTTGTTATTTGGTGGTTAGACTATCAAATCTTGCCAATTTTAATACTATCATTGTTGGTTCGGAGAGGCCGGGATTAGATATATTATTTGAAAACCATTTCAAACCGACATAAGCATTCAACTTGAAGACATCCTAAAGATGAAGGAATCAAAGACAGATTTCTTTGTAGTGCAAGTGATACTTGCTACTATCTTGAGGGTGATTCCTTAATGGATGCAGTAGAAGTAGTGGCTTTGATTTGTTCATATATTGAACAACTTATGGATGAATGCTGGCATTACATTATTGCCTTGATGGCGGTGCTAGCATTCCAAATGATTTGCTCAAAAGGTAAAATATAGCCTTAAGCCTCACCACCTGGGAATGCTTAAAACATGGGATATGCGGTAGGACTATGTGATTCGCAACCATTATGGTATATCAGTACCCTTCTAGGTATATATTTGTGGATTTGGTATGTGCATGAGAACTCTTGAGAAAAGGTTGCCCGGGTGATGAAATATTCGGTAATATCCAGTAAGCGGTGGGCTGGTTCTATGTTGGCAGGGATGCAAAATGTTCTTGTTGACCTTGGTACATTTTTCTAGAGGTGTATTATGATAGGTGTATCCCGGATTGCCTTGTCATTGATGGAATCCATCCTCCAATAAGTGTCCTTCGGACTTAGTTGTATACCTATTATTTTGGAACTAAATTAATGTAACAATTTCGGCTAAGATTTAATATTTATTTTAAACCCTAGAATGATTATAATATTAAAAGATTTCTTATGAAAGGGTTTTGGTTATCGTAAGCTAAAAACTCATCAGTGTTTATATACATCGTGGTTTTACAAGATACCTTTACTTTGAAAGGTTTTTTAACAATAAAAATTCATTTAAAATGTGTTTTCTAATGTTGGTTTACCAAATTGATCCGGGCGTTATTTTCTTATAATGCTTGGGTCAGCCTGAGCATGTTTTCCAGATTTAGTTTGGATGCACTGGAGCTTTAGGAGATGAGTTGGATACCTCTAAGATATATTCACACATACTTTATTTCCGCTGCATTTGTTGTTTGTTTATATCAACAATTATGAGGACAAGTTGTTATAACTGTCCAAGATGATGATAGTTAGTTACTCTGATTTATGTATGTATATTACAGTTTTCTTTTGTAAAGATCTGTTGTATATTTTATGTTATTCATCACGATGTGTTATTCTGTCTTTCTTTCTTTTCCCTTAATAATCTGTCTTTCAGGCACTTGGGTGCTCGGCACGTGAATACCGTGCATATACTAGTGTTGAATTTTTAAGCGTCGAAAATGCGGGTCGTTACAAGTTTCATCTTTCCATTTTAACAAGTCTTCATATTCTAACTTTTTATCCTTTGTGGTCATTTCATTCCTATGAAACTCTCAACCATCACTTTGGATGGTGATGCTATTGAAAGTTCACTTACTATACTTATAAAATCTTAGTTTCACTAGTTATTGCATGTTAAAGTTGCAAAGCTAATGCATGTTGACATAGTGTTAACACATGTTGATATTACGTAACTATTGCATATCATAGTTTAAAGCTATCGTAGGTCTAACCTTAGGCTACCACATGTCTAAGTAGAGCAGTCATAATTCACAATGGAAAATCCGTAATTAAGTGAAAAATTGTAATATGCCTTAATAAAGTTATAACTTCTAACTTAACCAGTACATATATCATTTGTTCAATGGTTACTTTTAACTTATAAGTATTCTCTGACCAATACTAAAATATGGCTCCATTAATTAATATTTTCCTTAAAATTACTTTTCAATAATTAAGAAAACATTTTCTTTACTAATTAATTCATTATCATTACAATTTGAAAATTAATGAAAATTCCTAAAAATGCATCAAATTTCCAAAATATCTTCTTCTACCTCAAGTAAAAATTTCAAAGAAAAATATAAAATTTTAACGTTTGTAAATATTCATTTGTTCCAAAAAACATCCATTTTCCACTTAAAAAATCATAATCAATTATGGCTTTATCCTAGAATTACAAAATTAAAAACCCATTACTATATTAATATTATAAACATCATGTTAACATTTTATGTGATTTGAAGAATATTAAATCATGTTTTACCTTTAAACATGACCAATATTCATTCATTTAAATCAATAAGCACATGTAAGAAAATTTCTAATTGTTAAAACATGTTTAATAATGTTTGAAGCAGCTAACACATAACAAATTTGAACCACACAGGTTCGGATGAGGGTTTGGACATGAATTAGAGAAATTTTTACTCACCTAAATTTGTAGAGTTTGATTCAAATCCTCCTTTTCTTCTTAGAGATAAATAGTCATTTTATTTTGATTTCCTCTTCCTTATTCTAGCAATGGTGGCCACCTAAGATTGATGGGATTTTATTTGTTTTGTTTTGAAAATGAGTTGAAAGTGAAGCAGAAAGGTGAATAAGTTAAGCGCTTATATAATTATGATTTTGGCTAAGGTTAAATCCTTTATTACCTAATCTTATTAATTAATTTCTATAAATGCAAATATTCACCATTCAAAAATTAAAATTCATTGTCGTTTACATGTATGGTTGAGTTTATTACCTAATCTTATTCGTTAATTTCCTTAAATGTAAATATTCACCATTCAAATATTCAAATTCATTACCTTATACATTTATGGTCGAGTTTATGACCCAATCTTATTCATTAGTTTCCATAATGCAAATATTCCCCATTCAAAATTCATTACCGTATACATGTATGGTTGAGTTTAGTACCTACTCTTGTCCTAAATGCAAATAATATCCATTCATATATTTAAATTCATTCCCTTATACATGTATGGTCAAGTTTATTACCTAATCTTATTCATTAAATTCCCTAAATGCAAATATTCTTCATTTAAATACTCAAATTTATTGCCTTATATATATGGCCGACTTTATTAATTTCTCATAATACAAATATCCAAATATTAAAATTTATTACCTTATGCATGTATGGTTGAGTTTATTACCCCATTTATTCTTATCCTATTAAATTACCTATATTTAAGGTGTCCCATATTTATTCATTCAAATCTCCTTTATTAAATCTTTCAATTTAAATCTCTTAACTATTTCTTAACAAATTATATTATTAACTATCTTTTCATATTATGGCTCTCCTAATTATATGGTGTTACAGTAGTTGCATCTAGTATAGATCCATCAACGACTTGAAGCTTTATTTCACCTTTCGCCACATGTTGTTGGCCCCTAGGTCCTTGTGACAAATTAAAGACATGAGTCTAGATCTAATACTTAAAACCAAAGATAATTTATTGGTTGTAAAACAATTTTAAATCTTAAACATTCCTTTAGTAGTGGAAGATTCTGACCCGTTCTTTTCTCCAGCCATCTTCAATTGGTATAAATAACTGTGTTTTCAATGCCTCTTCTTATGACAATGGTGGAATTCACGCCTATCGGTAGGACCATCTTTCTTAACTTTCTTAGAAATACACTAATGTTTCTTTAAACCATCATAAGAAGATTCTTTTCCCTTTCCAATTAACACAGCGCCTTAGTCGTCGAAGGATCCCTCAGCTGACTTCAACGTAGTGAGTAGCTCGACGAGCTTAATACCCAATTTGGTTCATATGTAATTCAATACGAATGATTCAAATTATGAATTCAGCGAGCCTAGGACCAAATCCACTTGTTGTTCACTGCTTATTGTGACACCTACCTCACAAAGTCTATAAATAAAGCCTTTCATTGTTAAGATGAAATCCTCAATAAGATGCCCTCACTCATTTTTATATTGAATGATTTATTAGTATCTCATACTCTGTGAAACAATATTGCTCCCAAAAAAAGCTTTGAGGTTGTCGAAGATTTTATGAATAGACATTTTTTGTTGCCTTAGCAACAACTTGTTTAAAGTTGACAACACGAAAACTTGAGCGATTTCAAAATCTACTACCCAAGTGTTTTAAGCTTTTACTGTATTAGGGTCAGCAGTTACAACTAATTTTTCTTTTAATGGTTTATTAATTGGCGACCATAGGCACTCATATGTGAGTGCTATTTTTGTCACTCTTAGCCAATTAGTATTTGATAAGCTTATCATTTTCCAAAAATAGTCTTAGGTTGGTCATTATGCTGCAAATTTAATTTAAGTAGATTAGAAAATTTTATACATATCAATGTTCTTATATTATTAAAATGGCTAAATGTATTCATTTTGTTTTTCTAACAAGCTTCCACTAGATTTTTATCTTTCTCAAAACCTTAAGAAAAATATTACTAAGGTTGTAGTTGATTTTTCCTAAGGCATGCCCCTATCTCTATCAATCTTCCATTTGCATTTGGGGTTAATTATGGAATCATGGTCTTGTTTTTCCAAGAAGTTTCTCAAAACTGATTGAGATAGTTCCTTAGTAAATGAATATATTATATCGTCTTGAATATTTAATTCACCAATTGACTCTCTTCGACAACGACAAATTGCTTTTATCATATGGAACTTTATAGAGCAAGTTTTTGACTTTTGTGAGCTTGAGGTTATTTTGCGATCTGTGTTATGACATTATTATCGCATAACAATGTTAAGTGATTGCCAACATTTGGAATCACCCATAGCTTGGTTATAAAAATATGCATTATATAAAAACAACTTTCACTATAGTGTATTCAAGGCAGTATACTTAGCATTTTGATTAAATCACCCATAACCTTAACAATTCCAATTAAGTGCTCCTTAACTAAGCTGGAATATGAATTTAGTATTGACATATTAATCTCAAAATAATTTATAAAGTTTGAGTCTGAATACTTCTTCATAAGAAATTTATTTTTTTATAATCAATTCTCGAGGATATCGTTAACATTCGAAAATACTCTAAACTATCATTTAGAGAGCTTAACTTGGATTTGATACTCACTTTATGCATTAATACATAAGCAAAATGTAGTATTTTAGACAATATAACATGTATGATTATTCATATTGCCGATGCATAAGGAATCTATCTTATGCGCTCTATATTAAATATTTTAAAATGATGTTCATGTGTGTTTTTTGGGACAATCCTAACATCCTTTCATACTGATTATAGAAGATATCATTTTTGAATCGAATGTCAAGTATTAAACAACTAAACTGAAATGATTTTAACCCAATTACATCCTTGGCAATCGTAAGTTTGTTGTTTACTAATAGTTTTAGAAATATTTGACTACCTTTAGTGCTCCTTCTTATAAACATATGATTCCTTTGTATGTTGATTAAAAATCAAAGCATTTGATATTTCTATAAAAATACTTGTTTAACTCCGATGTTTATCGAATGATACTTTTGTATCAATCCTTGGATCATGCATGAAAACCCACAAACTCAGTATCGCTCCCACTAACTTCAAGACACTTTGGTTTTATGTGCAAATATTTTATTCTAAATCATTATTATAATTTCTGTTTCAACATATATGTACCAAAACTCAAAATCATATTTTGATAATGTACTTGGAATCATTTCTAGATTTGCACATCATATCATATGGCAGAATCAACACTCTTAATGGCTTACTGATAATTGAGGAAATTCTTTTTTCTCGATGTTGATATGAAATACGAAGTTTCTCTCTAATGTATGAGAATTCTTAGTATATGTTCTAATATGTTGTGTCCTTTTAGGCTTGATTAGTTTAATTTCATCCTTCTTAATCAGTTTAATCTTTGGATCGTATCCAAATCCATTTTACTACCAATAATTTCTTAAATAAATTCCTTCATCGTAGAGTTGGCATTTCTTATAACAACAATTGTTTCTCAGCGCAACAGAATAGGTGTTCATAAATATTTTACGAATTGTCTTTATATGTGTGTGTGTGTGTGTGTAAAACTGGTTTAATTTTGAGTTTACGGGACTTATGTTCACAACATCGGTCGATTAATCAACATTGGTCGATCCCAAACCCTTTTAAGATGGTCCACGCAACATCCTACATGAACGAATTTTACGTGTAGCCTTTCAACTCACACAACCTGTCAACTCCTAGACCAATGATATGTAGGGGTTTCTTATAAACACTTATTTTATATAATCTTGTAAACTATGCTTTAGACGATATTTATTTTAACCTTATGTACTAACTCTTAAGTGTACATCCTAATAGAAAGAAGTTCACTCAACCTCAATCATTATCAATCATACTTTGTCTGACAAATTCCAATTACTTATCATCGATACATCATTATGTATCATAAGGAGGAGTGATTTCGGAGTTGAATCTTATTCATTTTTAGGTACATTTGGAAGTCTACCCAAATACACTCACTTATTCGATTAAATTGAATTATTTTTATTTTCTTTGCATGTTATATTTTCTACTTCCATTTTATATACAATGAGCACATCATTGACAAGCTACATGTGTATTAGAAAACATACTCATTGGTGAATTTAGCGATTTATGTGGAACTGTTTTGATATCATTAAATTACATTGCATACATCTGTATGTATCGACCTGAAGAGTTCACCCACTCTTATGTTGCTTCTAATGAATGTGTGCTTTTCCTTTAACCATTTGAGAAGTAATTCTCCAGTGCCTATGATTCATAACATATGATTAAAGAATTATTTCTCAAAATCATGACTTGGTCCATAATTCAAAATTATTGAATTTTTTAGAAATTCTATATTTTCTAATACATCACTTTTACTTTGAAAACAAATTAAATTACTATACCTTTTTCTATACCGAGTATTTTATAATATTTAAATCAAAATAAAACAATATGTACTTCCAATCAATACCTGAACGTAGTTATTATTTCATAAATAATATTTGGCATATTTATGAAACCAATTTTTAGTAACTTAATGCATCCCTAAGAAGTGTTATATGGTATATGTATCGACACATTTTTTAAAGATGATATATTTAAATAATTGATTTAAGAATCATTAATTAACAACGGTCCCAAAAATGTGATCTTTTGCATATGATTGAATCAAGACTCGAGACCACTTCCTTTGAGTTTGTATCAATGTTGCGAGTTAAAATAAGTGTATGGATCGTTATATTTGAAGATTGGACTATTCGATGGTCAAAACGGTGTTGAAAAGCGCGAAATTATCATCCTAGAGTCTCGAGACCGTAAAAATGTGGTGATGCACACAAACGAGTTTCATAGTGATCAGACTTACCATTTGATCGTGCAAACTTGAAACGTGCAATGTTTTATTTGAGAAATCAAATAAATTAATATCTAAATAACCAAACCCTTATCCAAACCCCTCTTTTATTGGCCATTCACTATTCACTTCCAGAGACTACTGTTCCATTAAAAATAAATGGCCACCTCTCCTCCTTATCTTCAAAAACTAATATCTGGCAAACCACTAAATCAAAAAATCCCAAGCCAGTTCCATTGCACTCGTATACACGAGATCTTCACACCCATATCCATTTTGTAAATGATGGCAATTTTTGTGATGGATGTACATAGGGCCGAACTAGGGTTAAGGACAGTCATCGAGGGAGGAGATATTAGGCACAATTGACTACACCATCACGTTTCTCTTGCTGGCATAGACCTTACCATAAAGTTTCAACATCTCTAGTCAATTATACCAAAATGCATCGAAGCAAGGCCTTGCTAGGCACTACCAAGTCATGACTTCTACGAAGTAGCCAGAATTTGTTTTGTTGGGTCTAGGGCGAAGAGCACTCGACGTGGAGTTCGTCAGAGGTAGTGTTGCGAAGTTTTGTGAAGCAATCAAAGAGAAATCAAGCTTGGTGCAAATGGTTTATGATACATGCATGGCCTATCGCCTAACTGGGGAAGAAATAGGATCAGACTAATTAAGGTAATTAGTTCAAACTAATTTTGAATTTAAGTTTTTAACCGTTAAATAATCCAATAACTTATGCATGTCATATCTTTTGCATACGAGGTCTGTTTTGAATGCCGTTTCTTACATTGCACCTGCGATAAAGAGCTCTAGGACTTGGCGTTAGTTTGGATAGATTTGGATGAGGTGAGTGATATTATTTCTTACCATGCTATGATTGGCTGTATAACATTAGATTGACGTTGGGGAATGATTTTGGATTTAAAATATGTTTTTCATATACTTATATGTCTACTAGATATTTTATAAAATAATATAAAATTATTTTAAAATGATTTATATATAATATAACATATTTTCCATAACATGCCATGGTTAGGGAATTATTAGACTTGAATTATTATTAATATATTTCCCACATTGGTTGATATGGACATATTATACATATTATATATATATATATATACTATTTTGGATGTTTATATTCTTGTTGGATGTAAGTATGTTAGTTTGGTTGTTCGGTTGAAAACGCTGATTTATAGGCAATCCAGCATAAGGGAATATTTTACACGTTAGGGTTTCAACACATTAATTGAACCCAAACAAATGGGATAAGTTATAGGAGAATGCTAGAATGCATGTCGACGGATCTGAGGATGGAAGACGATGGATTTGGATGAGCTTCCTACTTTAGGATTGACATAGGATGTTTTTAGTTGGTTAGCGCTTATCCATTTTTGGCTAAGTGTTGGACCAAGGTGGTTGGTATCGACCAATGTGGAGTGGTCGATACCTATCACTATTGATGTGGTCAATTTAGTCGACCTTTGACATGAATGGTGAGTAGGCCTCAGGGAGCATGATATGATGATTAGTTCATGCGATCGACTCCGTTTCTTGATGATATTGCTCTTTGAAATGTCCTTTCGATGACCATGCGATGGGATGTTTACAACATGATGGTCTTGTTCTTTGGATGAGTAGCTCGGTGATGCATAGAGTTAGCTTTCGAGGTTGACACTTTCGGGACTTCAGATAAGTATATCGGTAGTGCATAGAGATAGGTTTCAAGGTAGGAGGCTTGATGTCGACTGGCATCGTGATAAGTTCATAAGCCGGTTCTTTGAGGGTGATCCATGGATAGGATGTAGTATGGTTTTATCGTGGAAATGGATGAAGCAAGGAAGAGAATGGAGACGCATTCTAAGGGATCACCGATACTCGAATTGTTTTCTTTTTTACTCAAACATGGTATTTTGAAGATGCCCATGGATCGGTTGATTGGATCCGTATACCCTGGTTCTGTAGATTTGGGTCATGTATCCAATTTCGGGCTGCGAGATACGAGAGTATAATTGAAAATCATGATTTTTATTCATCAATCCCTGGTAGAAGAATGGTCATATGAGTTAACATAGATCTAGACCATAATGAGTAACAATTGGTATTTTTTGATGGATGTTATGTTTATTATGGTTTGTTCACTAGCCACTTGTCACTCTAGGGACGTCACATGAGGTAGGTATTGGGCATAGGGACACCTAAACACTCCGACTACTACTTAGTATGGAGTAGATATTGTGGATGGAGATATTTTGACACCCCAATAGTTTACTGAGTTGGGAGTACCCTTTATGACATTGATAGAGTAGCATATTATCGATGTTGTGTTAACTCTTTGGTTGCAGGGACATGTCAGGTTTGATTAATATACCATTTATTCCATATACTATATTGACTTTTATAGTTTTTTTATATTGTTTATTACTCACACTAGACTATTGTCTCACTCGAGGTTTTATGCTTTGCTTCTTATTATCTCGGGTGCTCTCAAATGAGTAGACTAGATAGTAGGTAAACATCACTTGGAGCTGTGTAGAAGGACTCATAGGAGGCAATGCTTTCTTATATTTATATTTGGATATATTATTGTTCATTTCGTTGTGCAACACCATGGAGCCTTGATAGTGTTGACTTCTTATTAATAGAGATAGTTTGTCAGTTGAGTTTATTCATTATTTGTATAAACTTTATCACTATATGTATAACTTTTGTACGTGTACTATGATATTTGGATCACTTAATTATTACTATCTCTTCTGTTTTATGCCTACGTTGGCAATTATATTTTATTTGATGCGATGTGAGATATAAGACAAGTTATGTGATTATCTGATATTTCCTTTTTCTTCTTTTCCATTCTTTTCTATTCTATTTCCTCTTCTTTACATCTTTTCTTTCTATTGACAACCTTTCTGCATCGTAGGTGTGTGGCGGTCGTCACATTTAATATCAAAGCTTAGTTTACACGATTAACTTGAGTTGATACCGTGATCCAGTAGAGATAGGGTAGGAGTTGTCGCCTTAGGCTGGATCGAGAGTACTTATATACGAGAGAGTGTGTACTTGTTATATATTTGGTTTTCAAAACTATATAGCAGTATATATAGTACATAAGTAGTTTTGCACACATGAGCGCTAATGATGTAGTTTTCTCTATGAGAGACTGATCATTCTTATTTCGTATTAAGAGTGATCTGGTGTATGAGAAATATTGTCGTTGACTCCATCTCTAGAGTTGAGAATAGGCAAGATCGAGGACCGCATCCCTTGATTTACAGAATATGTTTGCTAAGATAGTGCGAAACATTATTTTCGAATGCCCAAGTTGCTCTAAATTATTATGGTGCTCAAGTGTAAACACCTAGTCGACTTTGTCGAGTTGTATAAAAACTACGTGAGTTTAGGAGGCAGACCATTCCTTGTAACGAAGTCTGCTATTAAGGTGCAAGATGGGATGAATATTTGTGAAAGGATCATTGATGACTTGGAGTTAGATGATTTATTAAGGTAAAAGATAACCTCTAGATAACTCCAGGGATGAACAATAAACAGGTGGAGTACTCGGATAGCTTTGATTCCTATAGATAATTTTTCTTGAGGATAATTCATAGTTCACATCGAAGGAAGTTTATCTCGACTTTTTGAAAGTCTATGTTGTCTAGGGAGTTTGTCGAGTTGAAGTAAGACGATATGTCTGTGTCAGAGTATGTGGCCGAATTAGATATTCTTTTGGAGAAAGTGGTCGAATTCGACATTCTATTGAAGTATAGTCTATCTTCCATTAATACCACACTCAAAAATAATGAAGTGTTACCATTAGGTTGAGTGATCATTATGGGAAGCGATTGATTAGTCATATTGACTAGAGTTTTGCGAAGTTAATCAAGAAGGCTTTATGACTTGAGAGCCTGTACCCAGGGTAGAAGGGTTGTCCCAAACCAGTTGAGTAGGGGTTGATAACGGAAGCATATGCGTTCAATGTCAGCCCAATTTCGTTAATTGCTCCATTGACGAAGAAGAAGGGAAAGGGAATCACCACCCAGGGTATGCTTTCCATTTATGATGTTTCTATACGTGATTTATCCAGCATTTTGGTTTCATATTCCTTTATATCTAGTGATTTGCAGATAGAATAGAATTAAGACCTGAGATTGTTGACCGAGTTTTAGATTATGATGAACCTTGTTGGAGGCTCGACCAGGCTGTAAAAGTGTAACATTTTACATTTTGTTATCGGAAATTAATACTATGGACGACTGCAACATCCGTAGTGCCTAGTTTCGGGCCTCAAAATAGGGAATGTTACAGCATGGGTTATTTACGCTTAGCCTACACATGGTTGTCTATACTTTGCCTATACATGGTTTGTCTTGACCTAGCCTCATCGAGGCATGGATGTTTGTTTGTTATTAATTGTTTTGTTAATTGGGTTCGACATTATGGTCTGGAAATCGACTTGCTGAGAAGGTACGGAATAGTGGTAGATTGTGAGAGGCCTTGGTGATGATTGGGGGCGTGGGGGTCGACAATAATGATTGGCTTCTTGCCGAAGGATAGGGTTATGGTTAGTTCTATATTCGCTTGAGGCTACACATGATGGATTTTCATATGTGCCTATAGCTAGAGAGTATCCGGTCACATTCGATGTGGTGACCGGATTTCCACCATATAGAGATTGAGTTCTGTATCAATCTAGTTAAACGTACTTGATTAGTAGTTATGCCTTTAAAGCATATGATGTACAAAGAGCAGAGGAGACTAATGGTGCAAGAAGATGACCTATTGATGCAAGTATTCAATCATAGGAGTATATTTAAGTGGGATGCATTTATAGTGTTCGCCACAGGAGCGGATGGCTCTTCGGAGACACTTGTTAGCTGTCGCGAGCTAAGTGAGATAACAAAAAAGTTTCTATTTCCGTTTGTTGATGGCTTGCTCAATTAGTTGTATAGCACGAGAATGTTCTCTTAGTTGAACCTTGCGATGAGGTTTCACCAACTGAGAGTATTTTGGGAGAGTGTGCCGCTTATAGTGTTTCGTACGCTACCTCGATTTTTGATTGGTTGGTTATGCCAATCAAGCTTATATAATTACGATTTTGGCTTAGGTTAAATCCTTTATTAACTAATCATATCATTAATTTTCCTAAATGCAAATATTCACCATTCAAAAATTCAAATTCATTATAGTGTACATGTATGGTCGAGTTTATTGTCTAATCTTATTCATTAATTTCCCTATATGTAAATATTCTCCATTTAAATATTCAAATTCATTACCTTAAACTTGTATAGTCGAGTTTGTAACGACCCAGAATTTTTTTCGTCTTGAGTTATGAATATTTGTTTTTAATATTCAATAATACGGTCTTTTAATCAAAATAAAAATCCCCGCTAAAAAATAATTGGTACTAATAAATAGCTTTAAATCCAGATAATATTTTGAATGTTTTGGTTTTATTTATTAAATAGAAAATTGATCTAATTTGGAATTTCTTACTTATACAGTCATAACAACAAAAATTATTTGTAAATTAAAAACAAATTCAAATTAATATAAAATGAATAAGAATATATTATAAATTAAAATGGTTATAGCTTATGAAATACATGGTTGTATAAATAGAAAAGAGTTTTAAAATTGGATTTCACTTATGTGTATGCATAAAAGTTTAAAAAGAGAAATCTAAGAACAAAATAAAAATTTACAGCTGGTCAAAATTTTTGCAAGTAAAAGTAAAGAGTAAAACACAAAAATATACAACTAAATATTTACAAGTGAAAATGGTCATTGCCTGGTCAAATGTTTAACACAAGAATTTACAAGGAAAAAATAAAACAAAGTACAAGTTAAAACATTTCCCGGTTAAAGAAACAAAAGAATGTGAAGGCTGAAACTTGATTTCAGTTCAACTTCCTATCATTCACCAAATATCAACTCAGGCCACCAACATTTCAAGATCAAGCAGCCCAAATCCTTGTACATCAAATCCATCAAAAATAAAACCTTATATAACAAGTAAAATCTCTTGAGCCCCAAAATATTATGCAAAAGCATCATTAAGTTTTGGATAAACATATATATAGGCATGTGTGTGTTAATTTAGATGTTTAAACCTTTAAACAAAACTCTGTCAAAACACTGCAAAGAAGAAGGAGAAGAAAAGAACAACCCGTTCTTTCAAAATCCAAGTCAAAGCAGCATTTTCAAGTTTATCAAATCGAAGACTAAAGTTAAATTAGAAGATTTCAAGGGAGCAACATGATCAAGGTGAGGATTTAAGTTGATTTCCTGGAAGTGTTTTTTTTGTAATCTGTAAATGTTAATGTGGTCTAAATTATGTATACCCTTTTTTAAAAAATCAATATCTCACATTTCACTTCGAGTTTGGCAAAAACGTCAACTGATGAAGTAATTGTTTTTGAATAAAGATCACACTAAAAGTTGTTTGAAGCGTGTTTGTCTCGTATATGGCGTGAAATCGTAAAATGTCAGTAAATTACCCAGTTTTCGACAAAATTCAATATGTCTGAATCATTGAGTTAGTCATGCAGTTGTGATCCTCGTATGAAGATAAAAATTTTAGCTAAGAAATCATAGTTTTTATTAGCTTGGTTTGCGAGAGATGGGGAGATGATCATAATTCATTAAAAAAATAAATTCCGGCGATGTCGCCGACGAGGAGGGGTACGGCTTGATTGAGGAGGAGCAGGGGGACATGGGTGAGGGATTCACCGTAGCCAAATGTTGCTTTTGGGTTTGATTTGGGATAGCGATGGAATTTAGGGTTTAAGGGCATGTTTTACGTGGGGCTTGATTTCTTCATCGTGGGCAGAGGGAGGTGACATCGGAGTTCGCCGCACCTGGCATGGGGATAGCATGTGTCGTGGAGATTGCATTGGTGGAGGTGGCAGGCACTAGCATGGTCGAAGGTGATGGGAAGTGGAGAATTAGGCGTCAACTTCTTGGGTTCGCGCCTGGGTTAAGATCGAATTCGAGGACGAGGCGTATAGGAGTGGCAAGGAGGATGGCGATCGACCGAGGAGGTGATGGGTGGCCGATCACGGTTTAGGGGTTGGGCGAGTGGATCTTGCGTGCACGTGCACACGTGCATGTCATTTTATATACAGGGCAACGTTCCAGGCGGTGGATGGATAAGTCTTGGATGATGGTTCTGCTGAAGCTTCGGTTGGGTGCTAGGGTCTCGCGAGGAGATAGGAAAGATGATCGATGGAAGTAGCAGGTTCGATCGAAGATTGGGCATTTGTTTTTTTTGTTTGTTGGTCACAGCAGGAATTTGGGGGAGGGAACAAAAAAGGAAGGGAAAAGAAGGAGGGGGAGAGAAGCGAGTCTGGTGGATTGGAATGGCTTTGGCCCAAAGGGAAAAGAATAAGGGGGATGAGGGTTTCTCAAAATTAAAAATGTTAAATCATGTTTATATTTTGTAAAGTTTAAATTGTCTTAATTAATGTATACGAAATCCGATTAACGCGAGACTGGTTGCGATGGGTTCGCATCGACGAATACTACGTCGTTGGGATATCTACTGTCGAGTTTGAATAAGTGAGAATTTACGGTATTTTAAAATGGATAGAAATTAAATTACCCTATTCAAAAGAGTTTTGATCATTTAAAATCTATGTGACCTGTCTATTGAAGTTATTTGCCCAGATAAAAATAATGATGCGTTAATTCAAGTTAATTACGATGATTTGTCATCCGTTTAGTGGAATAAAACACCGTTCCGCTAGTTGTATTTAATTGGACCCATATTGTCAGAATAAATCACCGTTCTACCGCTATACCTGAATAAGAATGTTTTGGACATTGACTAGCAGAAATAAAACCCTGTTCTGTTATTATATTTGTATGGACATCTAGTTATTATCCTGTTGATTATTTTGGGCAATGTGATGTTGAAATTGATTGCTAAATTGGATTAATTCTATATGTGAATATCTGAATATGTTATGTTGGAATGCTGTTAAATAAATGGTGACTTGATTAAGTTTCATTGGAATTGTTAAGCCTCTTTAGTAATAAGAAAAGATTTATCAATTCAACTTTGTTAAAAATAAATTTATATTTATTATTTGATTAGATTACAAGTTAGAATTTAAGTAAATTACCTTTTTAATATATTATTAAAGAATTTTTTAAGAATATATGATTGTTATTTTGAACTGATTAAATTATTGTTTTAATGCATAATTAAAGTTATTTAAAAATATTTTGTCAGGCATAATTATTATTAAAAGTTGATAAGTAATATAATAAGTTTATTTTAAAGTTATTAATTCTCTTAAACATTATTAATTTTTCTTAAGAGGCTAAATGGAAGAAGTAAATTATTCAAGTGATAACTACAAGGTGGAGATGCATTTAGGATAAGTAAATCAATGGACTTGATTTTTAAAGCAATGTTTAATAAGGTTTTCAAGTGATTTTGGAGTGAGATCATAATAAAAGTTTATAAATAATATGAATGCTTCTTAAAGGTATTTTACTTAAGTTTAAACCTTGGATTTTGGAAATGAGTTTTAAATCAATCGCGAAGGGTGATTATGAAACAAAGACTTTTCTTTGACTTAAGACAAGTATAAATCTTAAGTAGGTCTAAACCATGAATGGTATGGAACTATGTTGTCAAACTTATTTTATAATTTTAAGTATTTTGGAATGAATATTGGGCAACGTATTCATTTTGACCAATTAATTTTTAAAGCGGTTTCAAATCTAAATAAACGACGCTTAATGATTTCTAGTGGGAAATTATTGTATTGTGAATGGTTATTTATTGATAGTTAAATAACCGACTATCAAAATCTAGATAAAACATAACTTTGAAAATATCTAGGAGAAACACGAGAATTATATGGTACAGTTAACCTTGGAAGGTGTTATACTGTACGTATAAACTCATTTCGTTCTTCTAGGACGATGATAAGAAAATCCATCCACTAATGGTTAGGAGATGATCTCTGATCTTATTTTCTTCTGTTTATTTCCTAGAGAATTGGGTTAAGTTTATCGAAAATATCGAATGTTGTTTCGAAGAGATCGGGATTGGATAAGTTATTCGAAAACCACTTCGATCCAACGAATGCATTTTCGAAGTGCAGACATGAGCATGGAATCAAGACGGGGCATTGAAGTGTAATGGTTAGTTGCTACTAATCCTGAGGCTGATTGCAAAGTGGATGTAGTAGGAGTAGTGCTTTCGGTTTCGTTTAGACCCAGAACGGACTTATATGGATGAATGCTACCAATACATTGTCATTGGAGGACAATGAGCATTCCAAGTGTAAATTCCTTAGAAGTTAATTATAGCCTCAAGCCTCATCAACCAGAAATGACTAAAAATCAGGGGAGATGCAGCAAGGCTAAGTGGATCGCTCCCAATTAGGGTTTGTTATCACCTTTCTAGATACCCGGGATATATTATAAATTATAGATATGGTGGTGCATGGAAAGAGAGCTCTCGATAAGAGTGGGAACACCTAGGGTGGTAACATATTCGGTAATATCTAGGCTAGCAGTAGGTCGATCAGGTATTGGAAGGGGATCCCGGCGAGGTCCTCGATACATTTTTCTAAAGGTGTACTGTGATAGGTGGTACCCCGGTGCCTAGTCATTGTATGGAAATCCATTCTTCAATAAAAACTTTTACCATTTTGGTCATAGAACCTAGTATGCTGGAATTTAATTAATGTAACAATTTCGGCTATTTGAATAAGTATTTATACTTAGACACTATTATAATATCATTGGATTTTTTATAAAAGGTTTGGTTACCGTAAGGGAAAAACCCATCATGTTTATGCATGGTGTGGTATTACGGGATACCTTTGATTTTGAAAGTTATAATGAATAAAATTCCTTGTGATTTAAAGTCTCACACTAGTTTTACCAGACTGACCCGGGCGTGGTTTTTCCTGATTGCCCGGGTCAGAACGAGCATATTTTCAGGTTTAGATGGATATTGGAGCTTCAAGAGAGGTGCTAGAGGCCTAGAGACGTATTCACATAAATGATTATTTTTCCGTTGCATTTTATTTTTGTTTACCAGCGGTTGTAAGGATTGATTGTTATAATTGTCCATGCTGAATAGGTTGGCATACTCTGATTGATATCTGTACATATATATATATATATATATATATATATTTATTACAGTTTTTCTTTGTGTAAATATTTTTCTATATTATAGATTGTTCGTTTCCGCTGTGGGATTCTGTGTTGTTTATTTTTCTTTTTATCTTCTTTCTATCTTATTTCTAATTTCTTTTTCTTAACTGTCCACCTTCCCGTGCAATTTGGCTGGATAAGTAATGTTAATTGTCAGTTTAAATGGCATGGAAAAGTGGGTCGTGACATCGTGGTATCAGAGCTTAGGTTGAGCGAATACCTAGGCTTTGGTAGGATTACTCATTAGAGATAGGTTCAGCAGTACCGTAGAATGAGTTCAATTGCGTATTTGTATGAGAGTGTGTATTTGTTAGTGATATAAAATGTTTTATATTATGTTAATTGATCTGCTGAGTGGTATATGGATTCTAGTCAATACGAGTAGCTAACATTATTGATAGGGATCTCTAAACACTTGAACAAGGTCAACCGACACAATATCATTTTAAGAAGGTAAATGAAATAATTTTACTCAGGATATATTTTATATATAAAAGGCAATGATTTTCAAAATATATATAGTATTTTGAGGTGTTGTTTGATAAGTGGTGATAATATTCTATCATTATCATCTAGGATTTGATTGGTCATAACCATCTAGTTTGAGCATCCTCTATTGCCTGCCCTTCTGACCTGAGTATTCCTTTAGAATCTGGGTTTTGTAGATAGAAATTTTGGGAAATTTGAATTTTGAGTAAAATTCTATTTGTTAAAAGAGATTTAAAATATTTTAAAATAAATATTTTAGGAGAATTTCTCATATGTAAAAGATAATTTTATGATAATTGATTTATGAAAAGAGATATTCGAGAAATTAGAACTCCAGTGATTTCATAAAATTGGTTTAATCAAATTTTTAAGGAAACGATTTTGGTATTATTTAAAGTAAAGTTTTTAAATGGTAGTAATTTAAAAGAAGAGTTATATAAAGTATGTACCTATATGTACTCTTAAGCATATGTAGACTCCTGCAAACCTTAGGATCTCATTCTTTGGTTTTTGTTAATTTATTTTAGAGGACTCCCATTATGATTAGTGGAGCACTTATGAAGGCTAAGAGGCTTGGCGATCAGAGCTTGGTTCGTCGGATTCTGTAGGATCTTGTCCATCTGTCACTAGGGGAAGAAGTCGAGGAAGAGGAGGAGTTAGAAGAAGAAAGGGAACCCATCCCAGAAGAGGAAGAGAAATTCATAGGAGAAGATGAGGAGGAGTTCGAGGTAGAATAAGAGGAATTTGAAGAAGAAGAAGAAGAGGAGCCCGAATCGGAAAACGATGATGCTATTATCCGCGAAATGGGCGAGATTGTTAGTGAGCCACTTGCAGACATGGATAACCTTTTGAGGGATGACTTATGGCCTAGGGCAGAGATGCTTGTGCCTTGGGAACCAAGCTCGTAGATTGTATGGATTTTGGACAGGGATGCTGATACTAAGGAGATGAAGGGACCCGAAGTGGAGGACTCTGATGGAGAGAGTCCACTATGAGAGTTAGCTTGGGTTGGGGTAGTTCTCTTAGTAATGTGTACCCTATCCGAAGATATTAGTAGCCCACACACATCATGTTTGTTTGGACTATTGTTCAATGAAGTATCTCAGTAGGTGTTTTGGTATGGCTATATATGTGTGTATAACTGGCTAGTGGTTATAGATATCTCTTGGATATGTGTATATGTATATGGTGACTGTAGTTGCAAAAGTATCTTAGTTGATACTCTGTATGACTAATATTGGATATAAATATATATGATTGAACTTGTGTGATATGGTTGTTTATTAGTTTGTTAATAATTTAAATTCGGTTACTTATATTTACTAGCTTGGTTACGGCAATTTCGGGGACGAAATTCTTTTAAGAGGGGAGGAATGTAACGATCTGAGATTTTTGTCGTCTTGAGTTATGAATATTTGTTTTTAATATTTAATAATATGGTCTTTTAATCAAAATACCCTGTTAAAGGATAATTGGTAGTAATAAATAGCTTTAAATCCAAATAATATTTTGACTGTTCCAGATATTATTTATTAAATAGGAAATTGACCTAATTTGGAATTTTTATTTATATACTTGTAACAAAAAAAATATTTGTAAATTGAAAACAAATTCAAATTAATATAAAATGAATAAGAATATATTATAAATTAAAATGATTATAGCTTATGAAATACATGGTTGTATAAATAGAGAAGAGTTTTAAAATTGGATTTCACTTATGTATATGCATAAAAGTTTAAAAAGAGAAGTCTGAGAACAAAATAAAAATTTACAGCCGGTCAAAATTTTTGCAAGTAAAAGTAAAGAGTAAAACATAAAAATACACAACCAAAAATTAACAAATAAAAATGGTCATTGCCTGGTCAAATGTTTAACACAAGAATTTACAAGGAAATAGTAAAACAAAAGTACAAGTTAAAAACATTTCTTAGTCAAACAAACAAAAGAATGTGAAGGCAGAAACTTGATTTTATTCTAACTTCCTGTCATCCACCAAATATCAACTCAGACCACCAAGATTTCAAGATCAAGCAGCCCAAATCCTTGTACATCAAATCCATCAAAAATAAAACCTTGTACAGCAGCTAAAATCTCTTAAGCCCCAAAATATTGTACAAAGGCATCATTCTGTTTTGGATATATATATATATATATATATATATATATATATATATATAGAGAGAGAGAGAGAGAGAGAGGCATGTGTGTGTTAGTTTAGATGTTTAAACCTATACAAAAGCCTGTAAACAAAATGTTTGTCAAAACACTGCAAAGATGAAGAAGAAGAAGAAAAGAACAACCCGCTCTTTCAAAATCTAAGGCAAAGCAGCATTTTCAAGATTTGCAATTTGAAGACTAAAGTTAACTAGAAGATTTCAAGGGAGCAACATGATCAAGGTGAGGATTTAAGTTGATTGCCTGGAAGTGTTTTTTTCTATACTCTGTAAATGTTAACAGGGTTTTAAAATCATGTATACCATGTCTTAAAAATCAATTTCTCACATTTCACTTTGAGTTTGCTGATAATGTCAACTGATGAAGTAATTATTTCTAAATCAAGACCACACTAAAAATTATTTGAAGCTTGTTCGTTTCGTATATGATGTGAAATCATAAAATGTCACTAAATAACCAGTTTTTGACAAAATTCAATATGTTCGAATCATAGAGTAAGTCACGCAGTTGTGATCCTCGTATGAAGGTAAGATTTTTAGCCAAAAAAAATCATAGTTTTTGATGGCTTGTTTGCGAGAGATGGAGAGATGATCAGAATTCATTAAAAAAACAAATTCCGACGACGTCATCGATGTGGAGGGGTACGGCTTGGTCGAGGAGGAGCTGGGGGACATAGGTGAGGAATTCACCACGGCTAAATGTTGATTTTTGGTTTGATTTGGGGTAGAGAGGGAATTTAGGGTTTAAGGACATGTTTTAGGTGTGGCTCAGTTTCTTCATTGTTGGCAGAGGAAGGTGGCATCGGAGTTCGCCGCACCTAACAAGGGGATAGCGTGTGTCATGGCGATTGCATTGGTGGAAGTGGCAGGCGCTAGCGTGGTTAAAGGTGATGGGAAGTGGAGAATTAGGCGTCGGCTTCTTGTGTTCGCGCCTGGGTTGAGTTCGAATTCAAGGGCGAGGCATATAGGTGGGGCGAAGAGGACGACGATCAGTCGAGGAGGTGATGTGTGATGGGTGGCTGGTCTTGGTTTGGTGGTTGGGCAAGTGGATCTCACATGCACATCATTTTGTATACAACGCAATGTTCCAGGCAGTGGATGGACGAGTCTTGATGATGGTGCTGCTGAAGCTTTGATTGGGTGCTTGGGTCTCACGAGGATGTTGGAAAGATGATTGATGGAAGTAGCAGGTTCAATCGAAGATTGGGCATTTGTTTTTTTTTGTTGGTCACAGCAGGAATTTGGGAAAGGGAACAAAGAAGGAAGGGAAAAGTAGGGGAAGAGAAGCAGGTCTGGTGGATTGAAATGGGCTTCGGCCCAAGGGGAAAAGAAGGGGGGAGGTTTCTCAAAATTAAAAATGTTAAATTATATTTATATTTTGTAAAGTTTAAATTGCCATAACAAATGTATACGAAATTCGATTAACGCGAGACTAGTTGTGATGGCTTTGCATCGACGAACACTACGTCGTCGGGAAATCTATTGTTGAGTTTGAATAAGCGAGAATTTACGGTATTTTAAAACGGCTAGAAATTAAATTACCAGATTTAAACGAATTTCAGTCGCTTAAAATCTACGTGACCTATCTATTGAAGTTATTTTCTCATGTAATAATAACAATGAGTTAATTCAAGTTATTTACGATTATTTGACATCTGTTTAGCGGAATCAAACATCATTCCATTAGTTGTATTTAATTGGACCTCTATTGGTAGAATAAATCATTGTTTTGCCGCTATACCTGAATAAGTATGTTTTAGACATTGACTAGGAGAAATAAAACCTTGTTCTGCTTTATATTGGTATGGATATCTAATTATTATCCTGTTGATTATATTGGGCAATGTGATGTCGAAATTGATTGTTAAATTGGATTAATTCTATATGTGAATATTCAGGTTATTCTGGATGGCTGTGAAATAAATGGTGACTTGATTAAGTACTACTGGAATTGTTAAGCCTCGTTAGTAATAAAAAAAGATTTATCAATTCAGCTTTGTTAAAAATAACTTATATTTATTATTTGATTAAATTACAAGTTAAAATTTAAGTAAATTACCTTTTTAATATATTATTAAAGAATTGTTTAAGAATATATGATTGTTATTTTAAATTGATTAAATTATTGTTTTAATGCATACATGAAGTTATTTAAAATTATTTTGTCAAGGGATAATTATTATTAATAGTTAATAAGTAATATAATAAGTTAATTTTAAATTTATTAATTATCTTAAATATTATTAATTTTCCTTAAGAGGCTAAATGGAAGAAGTAAATTATTCAAGTGATAACTATAAGGTGGAGATGCATTCGAGATAGATAAATCAATGGACTTGATTTTTAAAGAAATGTTTAACAAGGTTTTCAAGTGATTTTGGAGTGAGATCATAATAAAAGTTTATAAATAATATGAATGCTTCTAAAAAGGTATTTTACTAAAGTTTAAACCTTGGATTTTGGAAATGAGTCTTAAATCAATCGTGAAGGTTTATTATGAAATAAAGATTTTTCTTCGACTTAAGACGAGTAAAAATCTTAAGAAGGTTCTAAACCATGAATGGCATTGAACAACGTTGTCAAACTTATTTTACAAGTTTAAGTATTTTGGAAAGAATATCACGCAATATTTTCGTTTTGATGAATTAATTTTTAAAGTGGTTTCAAATCTAAATAAAGAAGGCTAGGTGATTTGCAATGGGAAATTATTTTATTATGAATGGTTGTTTATTGATAGTTAAATAAGCGACTACCAAAATCTGAACAAAATGTAACTTTGAAAATATCTAGAAGAAACATGGAAATTATATGGTACGGTTACCATCAGAAGGTGCTATACTGTACGTATACACTCGTTTCTTTCTTCTAGGACAATGATAAGGAAATCCGTCTACTAATGGTTGGGAGATGATCTTCGATCTTAATTTCGTCTTTTTATTTCCTAGAGAACTGGGGTTAAGTTTACCGAAAATAACAAGTGTTGTTTCTGAGAGACCAAGATCAGATAAGTTATTCGAAAACCACTTCGATCTAACGAATGCATTTTCAACATGAAGACTTGAGCATGGAATCGAAGACAGAGCATTGAAGTGCAAGGGCTAGTCACTACTAATCCTGAGGATGATTCCAAAATGGATGTAGTAGGAAGAGTGCCATCAGTTTCATTCAGACCCAGAACGGACTTGTATGGATGAATGTTATCAGTACATTTTCATTGAAGGACAATGAGCATTCCAAGTGTAAATTCCTTAAAAGATAATCGTAGCCTCAAGCCTCATCAATAGGGAATGATTGAAAATTAGGGGAGATGCAGCAATTCTAAGTAGGTCGCTTCCAATTAGGGTATGTTATCACCTTTCTTGATACTCCCAAATATATTATAAATTATGGATACGGTGGTGCATGGAAAAAGAGCTCTCGATAAGGGTGGGAACAACCAGGGTGGTAACATATTTGGTACTATCCAGGTTAGGGGTAGGCCGGTCTAGTATTGGCAGGGGATCCGGCGAGGTCCTCGATACATTTTTTCTAGAGGTGTACTTTGATTGGTGGTATCCCAGTGCCTAGTCATTGTACGGAAACTCATTCTCCAGTACGAGCCTTTACGGTTTTGGTTGTAGAGCCTAGCATGCTAGAACTTAATTAATGTAACAATTTTGGCTATTTGAATAAATATTCGTTCTTAGACACTGTTATAATATCACTCGGCTTTCTGCAAAAGGATTTGGTTACCGTAAGGGAAAAATCCGTCGTATTTATGTGTGGCGTGGTCTTATGGGATACCTTTGATTTTGAAAGGATTTTAAAAGTTATAATGAATATAATTCCTTGTGATTTAAATTCTCATGCTGGTTTTACTAGACTGACCTGGGTGTGGTTTTTCCTAATCGCTCGAGTTAGACCGAGCATATTTCCAATATAGATGGATATTGGAGCTTTAGGAGAGGAGCTGGAGGTCTAGTGACGCATTCACATAGATGATTATATTTCCGTTGCATTTTAGTTGTGTTTGTCAGCAGTTGTAAGGAAAGGTTGTTATAACTGTCTGAGCCGAATAGGTTAGTATACTCTTACTGATATTTGTACATATATATATTAGAGTTTTGCTTTGTGTAAAGATTTTTATATATTATAGATTATTCGTTTCCACCATGAGATTCTATGTTGTTTAGTTTTCTTCTATCTTCTTTCTACTTTCATTTTCTTAACTATCCGCTTTCCCATGCAATTTGGCTGGACAAGTGTGGTTAAATGTCATTTTAAATTGTACGAAAAAGTGAGTCGTGACAGTGTTTACAACTCAATCTTATTTCATCAGTTTCCATAAATGAAAATATTCCCCATTTACATATTCAATTTCATTACCATGTACATGTATGTTCTAGTTTATTACCTAATCTTATCCATTGATGTCCCTAAATGCAAATACTATCCATTCATATATTCAAATTCATTGCCTTATACATGTATGGTCGAGTTTATTTCCTAATCTTATTCATTAAATTCCCTAAATGCAAATATTCTCCATTCAAATATTCAAATTTATTACCTTATACGTGCATGGTTGACTTTATTAATTTCCCTTAATACAAATATTTAGATTTTAAAATTTATTACCTTATGCATGTATGGTTGAGTTATTAACCTAATTACTCTTATTCTATTAATTACCTATATTTAAGGTGTCCCGTATTTATTCATTCAAATCTCCTTTATTAAATATTTAAATTTAATTATCTCAATTATTTTGTTAAAAAATTATGTTATTAATTATCTTTTCCATATTATGGCTCTCTTAAATATACGGTGTTATAGTAGTTGCATCTAGTATAGATCCATCAAGAACTTGAAGCTTTATTTCACCTTTCGCCATATGTTGTCATCCCTTAGGTCCTCGTATCGATTTATAGATATGAGTTCTAGATCCAATATCTCCAAAGATAATCTATTGATTTTAAAACAATTTCAAATCATAAACATACCTCTAGGACTGGAAGAGTCCGAATCATTCTTTTCTCCAGCCGTCTTCAAATGGTACAGATAATTGTGTGTCCAATGCTCCTTCTTATGATAAAGGCGGAATTCATGCTTGTCAGTAGGAGCATCATTCTTACCTTTCTTAGAAACACACTATCGTTTCTTTAAACCATGCGAAGAAGGTGCTTTTCCCTTTACAATTAAACACAATGCCTTAATCGTCGAAGGATCCCTCGGTTAACTTCAACGTAACGAGTAGCTCGACAAGCCTAACACCTAATTAGTTCGTATCGTAATTCAATATGAATGGTTCAAACTGCGAATTTATCGAGCCTAGGACCAAATCCACTTGTTGTTCATTGCTTGTTGTAACATCTACCTTAGAAAGTCTATAAATAAAGCCTTTCATTGTTACAACGAAATCCTCAACACGATGCTTTCACTCATCTTCGTAGCTTGGTCTATAATTCCAAAATAATTGCAAATTTTTAGATATTCTATATTTTCTAATACATCATTTTTACAATGAAAAAGAACCATTACTGTACTTTTGTCTTATACCAGATATTCAAAATATATATTTTAAAATAAAACAATATTTACTTCCAGTCAATATCGGAAGGAAATTATTATTTCATAAATAATATTTCACATATTTACAAAAACACATTTTTGTAACTTGACGCATCCCTAAGAAGTGCTATATTTTGTACTTCAACTATTTCTGCCATTACTATAACAGCGTACGAAATGCCATTTTCCATTCAACCACTTATTACGGAATATTATTTCATACTCTGTAACTAATTTACGATTGAAAGTTTCACATCAAATATATCGAACTCGAAGAAGTATTTTCCACATGAAAATACATTTGGAATAGAAATCATATTTACCATTCCACATTAATATCTTTTTATTATTTTATAAAAGTTCCATCTCTAATGTCTCTTCATGAAGCAAAGATGACCGTTCATTCTCTTCATCCCAACCGTGCCTAATTTTCATCCACTTTCATATACTCTCTTTCCTTTCCAAATGGTTGAGCCATTAAAAAATAAAACCTTACCACAAGAACATAACAAACTCTTTATAAAAATGCATTTGGCCATCATTAACATTTAGGGATATCTAATAAGTTACACTTTACGTAAACTGACCAAATAGACATTTCAATGAACGAGTTCCTAAGTCCATCTTCTAAATCTTAGCCTAGTACTACATCTAACACGAAAAGATCCTTAATATAATAAAATGGATGATTTCACATCTTGGTTTACTTTAATCTTGGTTTACTTTCTCATTTTGATTGAACTTTCATTGAAGTTTTGTACATTACAAATCATGACTATTCATCATATACATTATATCTAATTAGATATGGATAAAATACCTATATTCTTGTTTTATTTTAGAGTTCAAAACTTATAGAAGGTAATAGATAGTCTTGTACAAATAAACACTTAAGTAACCGAGGTACAAATGTTTTGGTGGTTGTATAAATTGGCTCTTGCAAGGGCCTTCATGTTGTAATAGATTAAAAGATCTATTGGCTGATATATTTTATATTTCTATGTAAATCTTAATTCAGTTTATTTGTATATTTTAACTGATAAATATTTTATCAAATATAATGGTTTCATAAATTTATCTAAGTAGATTTTTTACTTTCTATAACATATTTACTTACAATATTGGAAAGGTTAAACGTATTCATTTCATTTTTCGAATAAGGTTCACAATATTATTATGTTTCTCAAACCCTAAGAAAAATATAGAAACCTTTTGATTTATCCTATGGGCATTTAGACTCACTTGCTTTGGGATTTTGACCTTTAGGAGTATCAACAAATCATAGGCCCAAAAGCTATGGATAACACTTTATCACTTATATCATATACAATTCCTAACCTATGGTCTTTGTCCTAACCTCATCTCGACCTTGTGGAATATCTACAAATCAAAAGAATTATTCACTTGTATCCACTATTTCACGACAACCAAAGTATAATGCACATACCTAGGGAAATATTTATAAAGATATGCATGTATATTACCTTTTCTAGTCAATATATTAAAACTACTTTACATAACATCTCTAGCTTGAGGAACATTAACAACTAAAGAGTATGCAAGTAATTTGTTAATATATAAATGGTGGAAGACAACTTATATATAAGGATTCATAATCTTTAATACACGCACACATTGAGTGATGTTGATTTAAGAAACAATGTATTTCTTCTGAAAGACCTCATGATTCAAGTGTTGGATACATCTGAAACTATGGTATACACACATATGCTTCGTACTCGTTCCTTAAATAAATGTGGGCTGCCTACAGTTCCACTTAAGTTTTATACATTCATAGTATATAAGTTTAATTCATGTATAACCCTTTATAATTTAGTTACCTTATATAATACTTTTAAGGGCCTTGAACGAAAGGTCTCAAATTTTGTTGTTGTTATAAGAAAAATCCCTATAAAAATGAATATGTAAATTAGGTCCCCGTTTTTTCTAAATTAAAAAGCGCAGGTCAGCTTGCGCTTTTTAAACATTAAAAAAATTTCGAAATTTTTAAAAATATTTCAAAATCAAAAATCGCAAACTAGTTTACACTTTCCTGATAGAAAGTGCATGTTACCTTGCGCTTTTCAAAGATTTCAAAATTTTTAAAATCAGAACTGATAGAAAGTACAAGTCAACTAGCGCTCTTCAAAATTTCAAAAAAAATTCCAAAATCAGAAAAGTGCAAGTTACCTTGCATTTTCTGTCAAAAAGTGTAAGGCACTTTGCGTTTTTACTTTTCAAAAATGGGGACTAAATTTACATATTCATTTCTACACGAACTTTTTTGCAACAACATCAAAAACAGGGATCTGTGGCTCTTTTCCTGATATTTTTATCTATATTATTGATTAAATCATATTTAATTCACTTAGTTTATTAATTTAATTAACTAGTTAATTAAATTACTTTAAAATTTAAATTTTTTTTATTCATCCTTAATAATTTAAGATGAATATTAGCTATAACACTTAAGGTTTTATATACATATATTATAATATATATATATATACATTGTCAATTAAAAATTTATTTATTTATTTTATAATTATTTTCATTTAATTAAAAATAAGTTTTTATTACATAATTTAATAAATTGGAAAACATTTATGTATAATTTACCTTACATAGTTTAAGATATATATATGTGTGTGTGTGTGTGCGTGCGATCAGCTATAACATTTATACACATACATATTAGTATATATATATATATCTGCATGTGTCTGTATTATTTATTTAGTTAACTAAATTTAGTTTAATCAATCCTATTAATTAAACTATTAAATAATTTGAATATATTAATTTATTTTCAAAGCAATTTTTTAAAAATATTCGCTAAAATTGTAATATTTATTTTATATCTGAAATTTAAATTTAAATTTAAATTCAAAATAACGTTTTCCATTTTCAAACTGAATTTTGAAAATTAGCCCAAGGCCCAAATCAATTTGGCCCTTTACAATTGGGCCAAACTTTGGACTTACTCTATCATTGAGCTGGACCAGTAGCTCGGAAGGATAGTGGATTGTCTAAACCCACGTCTAGATACTACTATTGTAGACACCCAATGACGGGTAAGCCATAAGACCACATAAACCATCAAGGCTCCGATACCATTGTTGGAACTAGATTAGTTGTAAGTCAGTGAAATAAGTAGATTTCAATTCTTTTTCCTATTTTGGATTATAGTGGGTTTATAAAGTCTATTGGGTTGTACCCGATCTAATATAATAATTTAAACAAAATCATATTTAATTCATTTTTTCTAATTTAATCAATAACTGAATTTAATATATCAACGACTAATATAATTAATGAGTATATTAATATATACTCGTATGTGTGTGATGTGTAAATGCAACATAACATATTGTGTATATAATTAATGTATACATGTACAGACGTTTGAATTTGCACCTACAACATATATATTGGTCATTTATATACGCATTGGTTGTCTTAAAATATTATTCAATATGTATATTTGAAAAATGTTGTGTACTAAATAAAATACTCTTTTTAAATATATATACATATATATATAATAAGTAAATAAAATTTGAATTTAAAATAATATTAAAATTTTCTAACAATTCGACTTGTAGAATAATTTGAATTTGAAAATTTGATCTATAATTAAAAAATAAATATTTTTCAATTATTTAAACAAATATAAATACATCTATATACTATAAAATAATTTTTGCTAAATATTTTTTATTAAAACATCTATGATTTCATGACAAACCAATCTTTATATATATACATGTGTGTGTGTGTGTGTGACGCCCCGCCTCCATACTCACACTAGCCAAGGACACTACTAGGTAATGCCGTCGACTAGCACGAAGCATAAGGCTGTTGAGAAGTGACCATTTGTGTAATTGCTTTGTGTGAGTACCGATATGTCAGATAGTATGACATGCATTTTATTTCAAGAGGAAATCTGACATATCAAATACAAACTCAAAGCTACTACACAGTAGCTATGTGGCTATCGAAAACAAATATAAATAAGTACAACACAAAATCAGTCATAGATATTCATATAACCAAGGGGAAACTGATATGAATATAACACATAGAAGTGTACAACAAAGTAGTGGTCAAACAAGATCCACAACATCACAAAAGAATAAGTGTGCACCAAGGAGTCTCTATCTCGAATGTATAAAAGCAAAAACTACTAAGCTAAAGTAGTTAGCCAAAAGTCAAAAGCTAGCCTAGCTAAGAAGTCAAGTGGAAGCACCTGTAACACCTTGGTCCGACCCGAGTATTATTTAAGAAGAAAAATAATAAATGGATCAACCTAGCTATAAATATCATACAAGATGAGATAGGATAAGAGATGTGACGAAAATGTATGATAATAATAATGCCATACTTTGACAAGTATACATTAGATAACAATAAAAATCATACAATATCACAAATTTTCTCAAAAATACGAAAAAGAATGTCATATTCTTTTGCTTATTCACCATACCTCAATTATTGATGAAGCTTATCAATACAAATCACAAAAATAGACGAAACATAAAAATTCCAGAAATCAATAACTAAATATTCAAAAAACACAAAAAAGGGGGAAATCCTATTACAAATGGAAGCATGAAAACTCACCAACACGTGTATCACAAAAGAGTTGCTATCTCATGGTCACTAACCATAGAGCCGGTGCAACGACGTAGTACAACGATATGCACGAGGAACTTGAAACTCAAATAATCAGAGCGATGACGTAATACAACGGTACGCCTGATGAACCTGAAACTCAAATAATTTGGAACAACGATACGCCCGATGAACCTGAAACTCAAATAATTCGGAACAACGACGTAGTACAATGGTACGTCTGATAAACCGAACTCCATAAAACCCATAGGTCGCTTGCCTATAAAAAATAAGACGAAGCTCATCGAAACGGGATATAGTCCCCCACGCGGGCAAAGAGACATCGCATATCGCTAGTCTAAATCACAAAATGGTCATCATTGATCAATAAGAAGTGTTAATTACACTAGTAAATAAATGAGTTTTGCTTCATTTCCCACAACCGCTGGCTTAATTCAAATATTTACGAACAAATTGTAGATTTCCACTCGAAAATTATCACAAGAATTCAATCGATCAAGTCTATAAATTAACTGACAATGTAAACATAAGCGTTTCATACCACTTGTTTTGCTAAGTCGTTTAATTGAATTTCTCTTACGAACGAGGTAAATGTTCGTATATACTAATTGATTGGAAAACGGTTTTAAAAACGAGCTTTGTATTTAAAGTAATGTTGAAATCATTTTTATTAAAGAGTTTGAGTATTTACTACTAGTATAGAAACCTTTGTAATTTAAAAGTGACAAATCATAGAAATGATTGTAAAAACAATCCATCACCAAAAATTCACATTCGACAACGTGAGTTAAAACCAAAAAAATGATACCAAATCCATCAAATGGATATTTCCAAAAATCCAGAAAAGAAGTCATTAAAGTCGATAATAAATGACAACGATAAATCGGATCTACAAAAATCGATAAAAATTGAAAATCCGCTCGAAAATAAGCGAAATGGTCAAAAGGCAACAGGACCAGACGTCTGACCTGGCATGACCAGACGTTTGACCTGGGGTTCGGCCATTTTCATTTGATGTAAAATCTCCAGAACCCCTAACCAGACATCTGACCGGTTGAACCAGACATCTAGTTCTTTTGTCTGCCATTTTATTTTCTGCGTTAGTTATATAATTTTTTCAGGGACCATAACCAGACGTTCGGACTTGACCAACCAGATGTCTGGTCACCTGGACTAGGCAACAGTTTGCCCAGGACATTGATGGCCAAATCGATTCGGAAGTGATCGGACGAGCGACGGACGCTAGGGATTTATGCTAAATGACAACCCAACCTTATAGGCTCTTCGATACGCCCAAATAAAATGTCCAAACATCCAAGATAGGATTTTTAAATATTTTGACTTCAGAACACCAAAAATGGAAAATTCACCAAATCAATTCAAATCAAAAGTAAATGAATGAAATAGATGTTAAGAATTCATACCTAACAACAATGAAAGCTATAGACGTAGATGTGAGTTCAAGAACTCACCTTTAAAACTCAAAAACAACGAATGAGAAACTCTAAAACAAGGCAAGATCAATTCCTCTTCAATACACCTCTAGAATCTTCAATCTATTATCAAAGGTGAAGTTTTTTCTAAGTTAGGTTATAGGAATTTCTGAAAATTGAAGAGAGATTGAGATGGAGAAAATAAAGAGGATGCTTACCTAAGCTTCTCTTTGATTTTAAAGCAAGAACATGAATTTCCTAAGAGAACTAAGGCTTTGAAATTTCTAATCTCCTATTTTTCCTCCATTCTTCCTTTTACTTGAGTGTTAGGAATGCTATGAATGAATGAAGAGGAGTGAAGTAGGAATTGTTATTGTAGAGGAGTTGGGTTCTTTGTTAGATTAGTGGGCTGAAACCCAAACCTAAAGCCCCAAATGAAAATATCAAAATTCTAATCAACTCCAGACAGATTGATGTTTTTACTCAAAAAGGTAGCAAACGCCGTTTTTGACTGGATGGAAATGGTCCCGAGTTCGGATTCGACCTTTTACAGAAAGTCACATTTCGAACTTTAAATTCAACTAACGATGCTATATCTAAATAAAGCACCAAAATATATAATCGTAGAATATGCGGGTTGTTACAGACTCCCCTCCTTAAAGAAATTTCATCCTTACAATATTTAAAAAGAAAATAAAGAGTAACAACCACACAAAGGCATACAACACAAAAAAAATCTTAAGTGAGAAGCTCACCTTAAGGAGCACGAGAGAGTAAGTCCAGATGTGTTTGCTCGATAAATTCTCTTCATTTCCAAGAGCAATCCTTAGGATTTGAGCACCGTTGAACTTTCAAAAGTGGAGCATCTATATTTCGAAGACATTTACCTCCATAGTAACGATACGAATAGGATGTTGCTCATAAGTCAAATTAGGCGACAGCTCAATTTCTTCGATAATATCGGGCTCAAGAATAGAATCGGAATCTATAAGGCATTTTCGTAGTTGAGAAACATGGAATACATCATGAATAGGTGAAAATTGAGCCGGTAATAAAAGACGACAAGCCACGGAACCAATGCGTTCGGTGATGGGAAATGGGCCAATATTTCGAGGTGTCAATTTTTCCGATCAACTGAAACGCACAACACCCATCATAGGTGAAACACGAATGAACACCAAATTTCATACAGAAAATTCTAAATTCCTTCTTCGGTTATCAGTATGGATTTTTGTCTGCTTTGAGCTTCACTTATCCTATGACGAATAAGGTCAATCTTTTTTGTGCAATCATGAATAAAATCTGGACCTAAAACCAGCTTCTCACCGGCTTCAAGCCAACACGAAGGAGATCGACATGGCCTTTCGTATAGTGCCTCTGTAACGACCCGTAAATTTCCGATAATTAAAATAGCTAATTTAATAAGATTTCGTGATTTAGTGTTAGAAAAAAATTGTAATTCATTTGGAATAATAATAACTAGAATGAAATGCAACAAAATTTATCTAAGTTAAGTGTTTATTAATTGAATGAAATCCCAAATCAATTGCAATAAGATGTAGTCGAAGGTAATTGAATGAATTTGTATTGTATAGGTAATTGTGACGCTTGTTTGTAAATAATAAACTTATAAGTAATTAAAAGTCAACAGTGATAATTATTTAAGTTACCTATTCATTTAGTTAGTCGAATTGAATTTGTGAACCAATTGCAATTGAAATAAAAGTATATATATTAGTTGAGTGCATTATCTCTAACTGCAGTTAAATAATAACGTGGAATTCATCTAATGTAATATAGTAAATCGACTGATAATGAAATTTTTATTTAAAAATCCAATATTGAAATCCGTCAAATATTGAACAATTAAATTGTTTAAAATTTAATATTTGGAATTTATTGAATAATTGAATAAAGGGAATTGAATAATTGTTTTAATGAAAATGGTTGTTCTATAATTTGAATGTGTTAAATTTTATAAGTTCGTTTCGAATATTTCAAAAGATACTGATTTAAGAATAATAAAATTGTTTAAATTTAATATTACAAATGTTTGAATAATTAAATTCCGAATTTGATATGATTAATTTGATATTAGAATTTAATATATGAAAATAAAGTGAAAAATTAAAATTTGATTTAATATGATTCAATTTGGTTTCCAAAGTGAATGTAAGTTATATCAGGATTATAATAGAGTAATAAGATTTTAAATTTGGAATTTATTGGATAAATTGAATAACGGGTTGAATATGACTAAAAATGATTTGTAAAATTTTATTTTATCATACTAAAGTTAGAATGATGTGGTAGAACTTTTAAAATCGAATTAAAAGTAAATTTGTGAAAATTGAATATTTTAATATTTAATTAGCGACTGGAAAATAGCCAATTTTTGAACAGTCTTAGAATTGGACGAAACTAGTTCCATTGGATCTGTAATAATTTGTTATTATCAGATTTCAATTTTCGTAGCAATCGGAGTTGTCGTTTGATCGTGCCAGCTCGAAACGCATCGAAATTGTTTTTAATATTAATCTGACGAGTTAAAATAGCCATTTTTCAAACAGTCTCGGATTTCGACGAAACTGGTTTCATCGGATCCGTAATGTGATATTATCGTATGGTTTCAAATTTCGTATCAATCAGATTTACCGTTTGTCCGGGGCAAGCCAAAACGCATAGAAATTCGTTTAATCGGTTTAATTTAAAATCGATCGTTTATTGCTGTAACTCGCACAGACGATCGAATTAGCTTCCGAAACCTCTTCCATTGTGTCCGGAACGCGGGATAAACCCTAGGAATGTCAGTTACTGTGCGAAATTCGGAGTTTGGAAAAGCCGGATAAAAATATTCGTCGTTTCCTATAAATAGACCCCCCCTTTTATTCACAATCAAAAATAAAATAAAAAAAAATAAAAAAAGAAACCCTAGCCGCCGCTGGTTATAATCAATGGCCGGTAATCAATCTCCTTCCTTCCTCAATTTCTTCAAATCCAAGAGTTTTTAGGCAACGATCTCAACTAGAGAATCGAAGAGAGTAGCGAGGCCGTGGTATCCAACGGTGATGATGGAGTTTCGAGCAACCGATCAACATCAATGTTCATTCAAAGGCGTGCGTTTAGGCACGGTTTTCGCGCAGCTAGGGGAGGCCGAGCCTTGCCGTGCTCTGGCCGGTGGTGAAGCTCACTGAGGCGCGTCGTTCGTCATGTTCTGATCGAATTATCGGCGAACGTAGGGGGGTGCGTTTGGAACCCTAATTGACGGCTCTATGGGTTCTTCGTGACCTGGACGCAAATGCGAGCGGGAAGATGGATGTAGCGTGCGTGCGGCCGAGATCAGGGGGGGTGCTATCGTACGGCTGTAAATGAGTTAGGTTTAAAATTAATTAAAAGTTGTAAATTTAGTTTAAATATAAATCGTGTAAACTTGTTAAATGCATATCTTTTTCATACGAGGTCGAAAACGCGCGAAACCAGTTGCGTTGCGTTCGTATGGACGAGCACTATGCTATGGAGCTGGATTGGAACCATTTGGAGCTAGAGAAAATTTTGAGTTAAATCGAACGTCGTTCGATTTAATTTAAAATCGTAAAAATCAAGGTGAGTGTTTTATAACGCTCACACCGTACTAAATATTTTTATGCTAGTTAAATTTGATATTATGAAGTGTTATGATTTTATTTATGGTTGTTTGATAAAAATTTAATTGTCATATAGCTTGTCATTTGCATTAACTGTTGAAAAATTAAATTGACAGTTAAATTGAAATTAAAATTGAATTGCGAATAAATTACCTGACATTGATAACTATGAAACTGCCATGAATTGTATTGTTTATTGGATGATGTATTTTGATGGATGCTATTGGTTGATAATTGAATGTTTGGATGTTTATTTGCTTATATAGATCCTGTTATGCATACATATGATACTATGATTTAATTAAGTAATATATATTCATCCCTGACATTTAATTGAAATAAATAACTACTTGGCCATAGGATAGAAAATTATATACGGACACCGAATTGGCTAAATTAATAATTTTTGAAATCGTCGATTTGAAATTTATTTAAATGTTTTGATTTAAAGTTATAAATAGAACTCGATTTATAGAAATTGAATTCATCGAAAATTTGAGTTGGAATGTTGAGATAAATTTTGGTTAAAGGAAATTGTTAAATAATATCAGTCGGGACTTTGAAATTTAAAATATGGGATTTGATTGATTTTCGAAAATTGATTTGTTTAAAGATTGAACCTGAATTCGAGTTTTTAATATTACCTAGTAAAAAGCGATATAAAATTTATATTTCGAAATTGAGCTTGAAATTGAATCATATTTGAAATTTGGATTTAAAACTTGAATAATGATGGATAAATTTGGTTAAGTGTTATAAATGGATATTTTGAAAATCAAGCTCCAAATCGATAAAATTGAAATTGAATTAATCGAAGTGAATATAAAATTGAAATTGAATTAATCGATGTGAATATAAAATTGAAATTGAATTACTCAAAAGTGAATATAAAATTGAATAAGTTTGCAGTCAAAGTTGACACCGATTTGAATTAAAATCGAAATTGAATTGGTAGAATGGAAATTGAAATTGATCTGAATTGGGAAGTTATAATTGAAATAGATTGGTTTTGAAGCTGCTTTATTTTGTTTTCCAAATTTCTCGGTTATATAAACCATTTTGAATACTTAAACTATTTTAATCTATTTTAAACCTACCTAACCCAATTTAAATTATTTTAAACTAAATTTATCTATTTCAAATCCATTTTAAAATTTTAAGTGTTTTAAACTACTTTATTATTTAAACTACTTTTAAACTACTTAAAACTACTTTCTAAAATTCTAAGCTGATCAGAAGGGTGAAATGTTTATATTTAAAATCTTGAATTTAAATACGAATTGGATTAAATGAGGTTGCAACCTAAATTGAAATTCGAAATGATTTTGAAATCGAAAGGAATATTGATGCGAAAAATGATTTTTGAAAAGGAACCTTTTATTTTGAAAGATACGATGATATTTGAAATGGATTTGATTTTTTGAAGCGAATATGATATTTTGATATCATTTATGAATCGATTTGAAATGTAAAATAGCCAACGGTGTAATAATACGTAGTTATTAAAGAGACCGGGATCGGATATGGACATACTCTCTGTCGATACCGAAAACCACTTTAATAACTATTATACGCGGAGTGTTGATCCAGAATGAAGGGGATGGTTTGGTGAACGCGTTGACTGAAGAAAGAGAACGATTATTGGATGACCCCTGACATGACTAAAACAGGAGCCGCGCCGGGCCATTGAGGTTCGCCACCTCTAGCGGACACACTTCTTCGATACCATTTCTATTACATTTGTGATTCGATTTGGGTGCACCCCTTGATTTCGGAGTGTTGTTTCGCGGTGTTGGGGTAGCTGCTGGCTATGCCCAACATCAGTCCGGATCACGCAACTACTAGTATCCTAGTTGGTATTGCCTCATGTACCTTGTCATACTGATTATCCTATTCGCGACCACTACGTTTTGATTTGTACCTTGAGTATATGGATTGCCCTCTGGTGACTTCCGGTTTTGGGGAAACTACGGTCTTGTATATGCTTTTGGGAATATAAAATGTGTTAAGGGGGATTATGGTAACGCCTTAACGCTATTTTGATACTTTATATTACTGATAGACATTATCTACTTAGCGTATATTACTACATAGTAGATAGTTTCACGGATCCTTGAGAGATGGAAAATCCCGTAACATCTCTTGAGTTATTGCACGCACGTTGACACTGGATAGGAGATGTAAAACCCCGTAAACATCTCTGACGCCGTTTACACTCATATTTATTTACGATTGATTTAACTTTCATAAGGGTATTTAGTCCTGACTCGAGTGTTTTGTCTTTTCATTTCGCTCGGGTCAGTCCTGAGTTTTCAGTTTAGGTTGAAGATCATTTCCTTGGAGGACGGAGACGAGGATTTGGTATATGATCTACTACTATTATATTCATTCCATTCCGCTGCATTGTTGTATGATATTTGCTGTGTATGTAACTCTGATAAATGTTGTATAATAATAATCAAATGTATTCATTTCAAATGTATTCATTTAATTCACAGCTTCATGAACTGTTATTTTATTATTATACTTTAGCCTTCCGCTGTGAGATTCTGTGTTGTTTCATTTCCTTTATTTCCCTTCCTTTTCTTTTCTTAATTACCCCAATAACTATCTGCTCTTTTAATGGTTTGGAATCGACATGTGTAATTGATCGTCGGTTTTAAACTGTCCAAAAAGGCGGGTCGTTACAGTTGGTATCAGAGCTTTGGTTTAGCGATAAACCTTGGCTCTAGTGGGGAATAACTCATTGAAATAGAGGTAAACTATATGAATGAGTTGAGTGTATATGAGAGTGCGTACTTGTTATTTGATATAAAATGGTTTTATATTGTGTTAATTGGTTCCGTTGAGTATTTATGAATTCTGGTCGATACTTGGGACGCCAAGGCGTCGATAGGAATTTCTAAACACTCGAATAGGACAAACCAACACAATATCGTTTTGGAATATATTTTATATAAAAGAATTATTTGAATATTTATTCATTTTGATTGAATTGATTGTTAGAAGATGATAATATTAGATTATTATCGTTATTGTTTGATCAGTCAATATTTACAACAATTGATTAAATAACAATGGATTTAGGAAAATGAAATCTTATAAACACAATTGATAATGAATATAAATGAATTTTAACTTGGATTTGGGAATTTAAATTCCGGTGCTTGAAATTGACTTACAAGAATATGAAAAACATAATATGAGTATTATATGATGGTATAATTGAGTTGAAATTGTTTTCGAAGGATTTTTTTTATGATAAGTGTTATATTCCCTTCTCTTGACGCTAGAAAATGATTTCGGTGATGAGTGCACGCATCATCGGCGCTTATTTTCGAGAGTCCGAGTGGGGGGAGACCACTTAATAGCTTGTCTAAACTTTGTTTTGATTCAAATTTTATTTTATTTTGTACTCTCTATAGTATGATTGGTTATATAAATTATATAAGTATATATTATTTCAAAACTTGATTTGAAATGAAACCGGGATTGGAATTCTTAAGTCCTTTAATAATTAATGATTTTTTTTTAAATGAGTGAAATGAATTTAGACTTGAATCATTAAGGAACTTCTGAATTGTGAAATGAGAAATGAACCTAAGAGCTAAGTGAAATATCAATTGAAGTAGAAATCCTTAGAATTAGGAAATTATGAACTTAAAAAAAAAAAAAAATTGAAACTGTAAGACTTGCATAGTATTAAATTTCATTCTATAGCATAGATATAACTTACCAAAATATTTAAGAAGTTCAAAAATGTTATATGAATTGTTAATTGGATAATATACAAGTATAGGTTTGAATAATGAAATATGCATTTAATTAAGGGTTTGCAAATATAAATAAAATTGTTAGTAAATAATTGGAATTTAAATTAACATTTAAAGGTGATTCACAGTTATGTTAATATAAAATGGAAATACTATATGTGAATGTAAACGTGAAATTAAATTATAGTGAAATTTAAGTAATGACTTAAGAATTAATTAATTGAAAATTCAACTTTAAATGAAAAGAAGTTGTATGTTGTTTAACTACATTCTATTTGCATAACTATAACTTACCAAATACTTAAAAGGTTCAAAATGCTAATAAGGATAAGTAGAGAAATAATATACGAGTGTGAGAATGAATAATAAAATGTGTAATAGTTGTAAATATAAAAGAAATTTAAGCTGTAAAATGAAGGATATATATAAGTGAATGAATAAAAATTTAAAATTAATGAAATATAGAATTGGTAAATGGAAACTAATTAAATTTGAATATAACTAAATGTCTATAAGCTTGGAAGTGTATGAAATTAAAATTGACTTGGAAATGTATAATTGATTTAGTGTAGATTTTGGATGAATGTTAATGTTTGATATGCATTGGTTGTTAGATGGATGATAATTGATTAAGTAGAATTCATTAGTGTTAATGGAATTGAATAAAGGGAATAAAATTTTAAAAATAATAAAATTCAAATTTAAATTGAAGCAAATTGACTTGAATTAAAAATGTGAATGAAACAAACTTGAATAAATCAGAAAAAGGGTTAAATGTAGACCTATTGCATGGATGAATAAGAAAATAAATGACTTTGTGTTTATGATTGTTCTTTAAAAAATTTGAAGTTTTGATGTTTTGTACTTTGAAATAATAAAAGCAAATTTTGGAAAAAAAAAAAAAAATCCAACATTGTCCAATATATGCTGAAACGAAAACAACCATAACTTTTAAATGACTCAACGGAATTTGACAATCTTGGACTTTTCGAAAAGCTTAGAAACTATAGCACAACTTTTATTTAGAGTGTCTTGAGAAATTCCTTCGTCTACTAGGTTAAAAACTTGAATGTTACTCGCTGGCCTGTGTAAAATAGGTAAAAATCTGTAGTATACATCTTTAGTATTTTCGCCATATCTTTTGACTAGTTTATCGGATTTTGATGATCTTGCCCTTTCTGGAAAGCTAAGAACTTAAGCTAAAACTTTTGTTTTAAGTGTTTTGTGTTTTGATGTGGTTTAGAAGGTCGGAAATGTGGGTGAACGTCGCAGACCTGCGCAAACACTGCCCAGGCTGAAGCGTATCCCCTAAGTAAAACGGCCATAACTTTTGAACGGATGATCCGAATTCGATGATTTTGGACATTCCGGAAAACCTGAAATGAATGCAACAACTTTTGTTTAGATTCTGTTATCAAATTTTACAGTTTAGGTGACCTAAAGCTAAGATTTGTTTGCTGTCCTGAAATTGAAATCTCAGTTTTGAAGCTAAATATGTTATGTATATGTTGTGTAGGCTAAGTATATCTATCTATCTTTATATGCATGGTTCTAACTTAGTTATTGAGCATTTTAGTAGGTAGCAAAGGGGTTGCGCTTTGTTGTGGAGCTCGCTTCTACGCTAAACGCATAATGTAAGTAAATTGCTAATAAATGCTAAATAAAAGGTACGCTTACGGTTTTGTATGGTATTGGTGATATATATATGTTGTTTCCCCAGATATGGGATGCCTCATCATTGAGATGAGATGTATATTTGTGATATATATGCTATTATATTTTTTTCGATCGAGCCGCGCAAAGGAGACTCTGCCGAAATTTTCCGTAAATCCGGGTGTTAGAAAATTTTCAGGTTTTAAAAAATTTTATAACTTGTTTTGATAACTAACTTTTAAAGTCAAAAAGGCATTTGGAATAACTTAGTAAAAGTGTAGTAATGACTTTATAGATGGAATTTCATTGTTTTATAAGTAGGTAACTTTGGATAAAATGTATCTAATGTTGAATTCTATACTTAGTTCTTTTTCCCTTCTTTTTCCTTTTCGGGGACGAAAAGTTTTGAGTGGGGGAGAATGTAACGACCCGTAAATTTCCGATAATTAAAATAGCTAATTTAATAAGATTTCGTGATTTAGTGTTAGAAAAAAATTGTAATTCATTTGGAATAATAATAACTAGAATGAAATGCAACAAAATTTATCTAAGTTAAGTGTTTATTAATTGAATGAAATCCCAAATCAATTGCAATAAGATGTAGTCGAAGGTAATTGAATGAATTTGTATTGTATAGGTAATTGTGACGCTTGTTTGTAAATAATAAACTTATAAGTAATTAAAAGTCAACAGTGATAATTATTTAAGTTACCTATTCATTTAGTTAGTCGAATTGAATTTGTGAACCAATTGCAATTGAAATAAAAGTATATATATTAGTTGAGTGCATTATCTCTAACTGCAGTTAAATAATAACGTGGAATTCATCTAATGTAATATAGTAAATCGACTGATAATGAAATTTTTATTTAAAAATCCAATATTGAAATCCGTCAAATATTGAACAATTAAATTGTTTAAAATTTAATATTTGGAATTTATTGAATAATTGAATAAAGGGAATTGAATAATTGTTTTAATGAAAATGGTTGTTCTATAATTTGAATGTGTTAAATTTTATAAGTTCGTTTCGAATATTTCAAAAGATACTGATTTAAGAATAATAAAATTGTTTAAATTTAATATTACAAATGTTTGAATAATTAAATTCCGAATTTGATATGATTAATTTGATATTAGAATTTAATATATGAAAATAAAGTGAAAAATTAAAATTTGATTTAATATGATTCAATTTGGTTTCCAAAGTGAATGTAAGTTATATCAGGATTATAATAGAGTAATAAGATTTTAAATTTGGAATTTATTGGATAAATTGAATAACGGGTTGAATATGACTAAAAATGATTTGTAAAATTTTATTTTATCATACTAAAGTTAGAATGATGTGGTAGAACTTTTAAAATCGAATTAAAAGTAAATTTGTGAAAATTGAATATTTTAATATTTAATTAGCGACTGGAAAATAGCCAATTTTTGAACAGTCTTAGAATTGGACGAAACTAGTTCCATTGGATCTGTAATAATTTGTTATTATCAGATTTCAATTTTCGTAGCAATCGGAGTTGTCGTTTGATCGTGCCAGCTCGAAACGCATCGAAATTGTTTTTAATATTAATCTGACGAGTTAAAATAGCCATTTTTCAAACAGTCTCGGATTTCGACGAAACTGGTTTCATCGGATCCGTAATGTGATATTATCGTATGGTTTCAAATTTCGTATCAATCAGATTTACCGTTTGTCCGGGGCAAGCCAAAACGCATAGAAATTCGTTTAATCGGTTTAATTTAAAATCGATCGTTTATTGCTGTAACTCGCACAGACGATCGAATTAGCTTCCGAAACCTCTTCCATTGTGTCCGGAACGCGGGATAAACCCTAGGAATGTCAGTTACTGTGCGAAATTCGGAGTTTGGAAAAGCCGGATAAAAATATTCGTCGTTTCCTATAAATAGACCCCCCCTTTTATTCACAATCAAAAATAAAATAAAAAAAAATAAAAAAAGAAACCCTAGCCGCCGCTGGTTATAATCAATGGCCGGTAATCAATCTCCTTCCTTCCTCAATTTCTTCAAATCCAAGAGTTTTTAGGCAACGATCTCAACTAGAGAATCGAAGAGAGTAGCGAGGCCGTGGTATCCAACGGTGATGATGGAGTTTCGAGCAACCGATCAACATCAATGTTCATTCAAAGGCGTGCGTTTAGGCACGGTTTTCGCGCAGCTAGGGGAGGCCGAGCCTTGCCGTGCTCTGGCCGGTGGTGAAGCTCACTGAGGCGCGTCGTTCGTCATGTTCTGATCGAATTATCGGCGAACGTAGGGGGGTGCGTTTGGAACCCTAATTGACGGCTCTATGGGTTCTTCGTGACCTGGACGCAAATGCGAGCGGGAAGATGGATGTAGCGTGCGTGCGGCCGAGATCAGGGGGGGTGCTATCGTACGGCTGTAAATGAGTTAGGTTTAAAATTAATTAAAAGTTGTAAATTTAGTTTAAATATAAATCGTGTAAACTTGTTAAATGCATATCTTTTTCATACGAGGTCGAAAACGCGCGAAACCAGTTGCGTTGCGTTCGTATGGACGAGCACTATGCTATGGAGCTGGATTGGAACCATTTGGAGCTAGAGAAAATTTTGAGTTAAATCGAACGTCGTTCGATTTAATTTAAAATCGTAAAAATCAAGGTGAGTGTTTTATAACGCTCACACCGTACTAAATATTTTTATGCTAGTTAAATTTGATATTATGAAGTGTTATGATTTTATTTATGGTTGTTTGATAAAAATTTAATTGTCATATAGCTTGTCATTTGCATTAACTGTTGAAAAATTAAATTGACAGTTAAATTGAAATTAAAATTGAATTGCGAATAAATTACCTGACATTGATAACTATGAAACTGCCATGAATTGTATTGTTTATTGGATGATGTATTTTGATGGATGCTATTGGTTGATAATTGAATGTTTGGATGTTTATTTGCTTATATAGATCCTGTTATGCATACATATGATACTATGATTTAATTAAGTAATATATATTCATCCCTGACATTTAATTGAAATAAATAACTACTTGGCCATAGGATAGAAAATTATATACGGACACCGAATTGGCTAAATTAATAATTTTTGAAATCGTCGATTTGAAATTTATTTAAATGTTTTGATTTAAAGTTATAAATAGAACTCGATTTATAGAAATTGAATTCATCGAAAATTTGAGTTGGAATGTTGAGATAAATTTTGGTTAAAGGAAATTGTTAAATAATATCAGTCGGGACTTTGAAATTTAAAATATGGGATTTGATTGATTTTCGAAAATTGATTTGTTTAAAGATTGAACCTGAATTCGAGTTTTTAATATTACCTAGTAAAAAGCGATATAAAATTTATATTTCGAAATTGAGCTTGAAATTGAATCATATTTGAAATTTGGATTTAAAACTTGAATAATGATGGATAAATTTGGTTAAGTGTTATAAATGGATATTTTGAAAATCAAGCTCCAAATCGATAAAATTGAAATTGAATTAATCGAAGTGAATATAAAATTGAAATTGAATTAATCGATGTGAATATAAAATTGAAATTGAATTACTCAAAAGTGAATATAAAATTGAATAAGTTTGCAGTCAAAGTTGACACCGATTTGAATTAAAATCGAAATTGAATTGGTAGAATGGAAATTGAAATTGATCTGAATTGGGAAGTTATAATTGAAATAGATTGGTTTTGAAGCTGCTTTATTTTGTTTTCCAAATTTCTCGGTTATATAAACCATTTTGAATACTTAAACTATTTTAATCTATTTTAAACCTACCTAACCCAATTTAAATTATTTTAAACTAAATTTATCTATTTCAAATCCATTTTAAAATTTTAAGTGTTTTAAACTACTTTATTATTTAAACTACTTTTAAACTACTTAAAACTACTTTCTAAAATTCTAAGCTGATCAGAAGGGTGAAATGTTTATATTTAAAATCTTGAATTTAAATACGAATTGGATTAAATGAGGTTGCAACCTAAATTGAAATTCGAAATGATTTTGAAATCGAAAGGAATATTGATGCGAAAAATGATTTTTGAAAAGGAACCTTTTATTTTGAAAGATACGATGATATTTGAAATGGATTTGATTTTTTGAAGCGAATATGATATTTTGATATCATTTATGAATCGATTTGAAATGTAAAATAGCCAACGGTGTAATAATACGTAGTTATTAAAGAGACCGGGATCGGATATGGACATACTCTCTGTCGATACCGAAAACCACTTTAATAACTATTATACGCGGAGTGTTGATCCAGAATGAAGGGGATGGTTTGGTGAACGCGTTGACTGAAGAAAGAGAACGATTATTGGATGACCCCTGACATGACTAAAACAGGAGCCGCGCCGGGCCATTGAGGTTCGCCACCTCTAGCGGACACACTTCTTCGATACCATTTCTATTACATTTGTGATTCGATTTGGGTGCACCCCTTGATTTCGGAGTGTTGTTTCGCGGTGTTGGGGTAGCTGCTGGCTATGCCCAACATCAGTCCGGATCACGCAACTACTAGTATCCTAGTTGGTATTGCCTCATGTACCTTGTCATACTGATTATCCTATTCGCGACCACTACGTTTTGATTTGTACCTTGAGTATATGGATTGCCCTCTGGTGACTTCCGGTTTTGGGGAAACTACGGTCTTGTATATGCTTTTGGGAATATAAAATGTGTTAAGGGGGATTATGGTAACGCCTTAACGCTATTTTGATACTTTATATTACTGATAGACATTATCTACTTAGCGTATATTACTACATAGTAGATAGTTTCACGGATCCTTGAGAGATGGAAAATCCCGTAACATCTCTTGAGTTATTGCACGCACGTTGACACTGGATAGGAGATGTAAAACCCCGTAAACATCTCTGACGCCGTTTACACTCATATTTATTTACGATTGATTTAACTTTCATAAGGGTATTTAGTCCTGACTCGAGTGTTTTGTCTTTTCATTTCGCTCGGGTCAGTCCTGAGTTTTCAGTTTAGGTTGAAGATCATTTCCTTGGAGGACGGAGACGAGGATTTGGTATATGATCTACTACTATTATATTCATTCCATTCCGCTGCATTGTTGTATGATATTTGCTGTGTATGTAACTCTGATAAATGTTGTATAATAATAATCAAATGTATTCATTTCAAATGTATTCATTTAATTCACAGCTTCATGAACTGTTATTTTATTATTATACTTTAGCCTTCCGCTGTGAGATTCTGTGTTGTTTCATTTCCTTTATTTCCCTTCCTTTTCTTTTCTTAATTACCCCAATAACTATCTGCTCTTTTAATGGTTTGGAATCGACATGTGTAATTGATCGTCGGTTTTAAACTGTCCAAAAAGGCGGGTCGTTACAGCCTCGAAAGGTGCCATACCAATACTAGATTGGAAGCTATTATTGTAAGAAAACTCAATAAAAGAAATATGATCTTTCCAACTTCCATCAAAATCAAGAACACATGCACGAAGAAGATCTTTAAGAGTTTGATTCACACGCTCTATTTGTCCATCAGATTGAGGACGATAAGTGGTGCTAAAAGAGAAGGATGAGCATTAAGGCTACATTAAATATGAGATAAAAACGAATCACGTTCATGATCTTGAATCTCACAAGTGGACAAAGTCTCGAGATCATTCCATTCGGATATCATCATGGAAATAACCTGTTCTTTCTTTCGACTAAGGGCATCGACAACATGATTTCTCTTTCCGGGAGTATAGAGAATATCAAGATCATTAGATGCAAGGAATTCGAACCAACATTGTTAATGCAAATTAAGTTCCTTTTGAGAGAACAAATTCTTCAAAGATTTATGATCGGTGTAGAGAACAAATTTCTCTCCCAAAAGATAATAACATCAAATTCTAAGAGCGAAAACAATGGCCGCGAGCCCTAGATCTTGAGTGGCATATCTAGTCTCGGTAGGCTTTAATTGTAAAGAAGCATAAGCGATAACGCGTTCCCTTTTTGCATGAGAATGGAACCCAAACCAATACCACTTGCATCGGTACAAACAGTGAAGTCTTGGTTCTAGTTGTGGGTCACAAAAATAGGAGCATCAGAAAGGAGTTTTTTAATTGATCCTCTTTCCCGAAAAGCTAAGACTTTCAAAATTATAATTAACTTTATATAATCATCCTTTTAGAAAATTTTACTTATTCCAAGTCAATTTACTGTATCTGACTGTCTCATCATAGCGTTTAGGAGATTCCTATCGATAACGTTGGTCGGGTGCATTGACTAGAATTCTTAAAGCATTCAACGGGCAAAACAACACAAAATCATATTTTGTATGATAAACATGCCTCTTAAAAATTTTATGAATATTCTTTGCTCTTTTAAGAGCAAATCCAATTATACTTATAAATACCTTATTAAAAAGATTTGCAAATTTTAAATTGCTGTTTCCACCCATAATTAATGAATACAGGGGTGGACTTATCGAGATATTCATAGAATAATCGATTCATAAGATGGATGAAATAAGCTGGAGGGTTCGTCAAACCGAATGACATCACAAGTCACTCATAAGAATCATAAAGAGTGCAGAATGTGGTAAAGGGGACGCTACCCTCCACAACTCATAGCTGATGAAAACCGATGGCCAGGTCGAGCTAAAAAGACCTTTGCACCACTCAATAGATTGCTTAGGTGATAATCCTAAGACAGCTCAAAGATACCAGGAAATTCACGAACTACTTGAATGAGGGAAGTAACATTTTCATCATCGTGTGGGTTTAAAGAATAAAATGATGCCACCGAATTGGAATCGAAATCATTAAGAAAAATAAAAACCTGCTTAACAGATTGAGAATGTCAAAGATTGATAGTCTTATCAGGATATAGGATATGAGCTTTATAATGATTAAGCCAATATTTTGCCAAAAATCAATTCCAAAACCTAAGTAGCACATAACATGCAAATCGAATCAGAAAGCATAATCACATAAATAATCTCGACATCTTTACAAAGTAAACTGAGCGTTGCGGATCCACCAATCAAATTCGCAATTCTCAAAGAAGTCATCAAGCCCATAATATTTAAAGAAAAAGTACCAATAAGTTCTTTTGATATAAAAGAATGAGATGCACCCGCATCAAAAAAAATCGAACAGGATAATCACGAAACAAAATATTGTCATCAAGGACTAAATGAGAAATACCTTGACCAAGTGAAGGGTTAACTAGGGATTGCACAACATTCAGCTTTCCCTCTTTCTTACTTTGAAGTATGAGACATGAAGATATATGATGTCCCGAACATTTGCAATAGAGACAAGAAATAGGCCTTGGACACCTATTTACATAGGGGTCCTTAGAACTACAATTGTGGCATTCTCCACAATTAGGGATTGGAGTCTTAGCTACCAAAGTTGCTGGCTTCACTTTCTTATTGGGATTAGGGCTTTTGAACTTAATATGCCTCTTCTTGGAAACCCCAATACCACCTTCATTTCCTTTATCGGCCTCTTCAAGTCGAAGAGTGATATCCAAAAACTGGTCGAAAGGCACTTCTAATTTTAGAGGTAAAACCTTTTTGGGGTTCTTATTCAAAGCATAGATAAACCTTTGATTCTTTACAAGATCCAAAAGTTGTTGGGCATACATAAATACGCCATCAAGAGGATGACCAATGGATTGACCAATGCTAGGACTGCCAGGTCTAACCATCTCTTCTTCTTAAAGAAAGGATGAAAGAAGAAGGGGAAAAAGATTATTCTCAGAATGAATTCAAATAAGATTGATTGCTAAAACAAAGCATCATAAAAGGAAACAAGATTGAACAGATCCAATGACTCGAATTAAATTCTAAGGCACGATTCCTAAGGGAGACTTGGGACAATGATCCTTGCTAGATTATTCTACATTGTTTCGAAGTTTGGCTCTGATACCAAGCTGTGACGCCGCACCTCTATACTCACACTAGCCAATGACACTACTGGGTAATGCCGCCGACTAGCAAGAAAAATAAGGCTGTTGAGGAGCGACAATCTATGTCATTGCTTTGTGCGAGTACCGATATGTCAGATAGTATGACGTGCATTTTATTTCAAAATGAATTTAGACATATTAAATACAAATGCAAAGCTACTATACAGTGGCTATGTGGCCTTCGGAAACAAATATAAAATAAGCACAACACAAAATTAGTCATAGATATTCATATCACTAAGGTGGAAATAGATATGAATATAACACATAGAAGTGTACAACAAAGTAGTGGTCAAAAAGATCCACAACATCACAAAAGAATAAGTATACACCAAGAAGTATCTATCTTGAATGTATGAAATCAAAAACTTCTAAGCTAAAATAGTTAGCTAAAAGTCAGAAGCTAGTCCCAGCTAAGAAGTCAAGTGGAAGTACCTGTAACACCTCGGTCTGACTCGAGTATTATTTAAGAAGAAAAATAATAAACGGATCAGTCTAGCTATAAATATCATATAAAATGAGATAGGATAAGGGATATGATAAAAATGTACGACAGCAGTAATGTCATACTATGACAAGTATACATTAGATAACAAAAAAAAAATCATACAATATCTCAAATTTTCTCAAAAACACCAAAAAGAATGTCATATTCTTTTGCTTATTCACCATACCTCAAATATTGATGGAGCTTATCAATACAAATCACAAAAATAGGTGAAACACAAAAATTCCTAAAATCAATAATTAGAAATCCAGAAAACACAAAAAAGGGATGGGGAAAGGCTGATCATAAACGGAAGCATGAAAACTCACCAACGCGTGTATCACAAACGGGTCGCTATCTCATGGTCGTTAAGCATAGAGCCGGTGCAATGACGTAGTACAATGGTACGCCCGAGGAACCTAAAACTCAAATAATCTGAAACAACGGCGTAGCACAACGCTATGCCCGATGAACCTGAAACTCAAATAATTCAGAAAAACAACGTAGTACAATGACTCATATAATTCGAAATAATGATGTAGTACAACGGTACGTCCGATGAACCTAAAACTCAAATAATTCGAAACAACGATGTAGTACAATAGTACGCCTGATGAACCGAACTCCATAAAACCCATAGGTCACAAGCCTATAAAAAATGATACGAAGCTCAACAGAACTGGGTACAGTCCCCCACGCGGACAAAGAGACATCGCATATCGCTAGTCTAAATGTCAAAATGATCATCATTGATCAATAAGAAGTGTGAATTACACTAAGTTAGTAAATAAATGAGTTTAGCTTCATGTCCCATAACCACTGGCTTAACTTAAATAATTACGAACAAATTGTAAATTTCCACTCAAAAATAGTCATAAGATTTCAATCGACAAGTCTAAAAATTAACTGACGAAGTAAACGCAAGCATTTCATACCACTTGTTTTCCTAAGTCGTTTAATTGAATTTTTCATACGAATGAGATATAGGTTTGAATATACTAATAGATTGGAAAACACTTTTAAAAATGAGCTTTGTATTTAAGCTAACGATGAAAACATTTTTGTGAAAGAATTTGATTATTTACTACTAGTATAGAACCTTTGTATTTTAAAAGTGATAAGTCACAGAAATGATGGTAAAAACAATCCATCACCAAAAATCCACACTCGACAACATGAACTAAAACTATAAAGATCGATATCAAATCCATCAAGTGGATATTTCCAAAATCCAGAAAAGAAGTCATCAAAATCGATAATAAATGACAACGACTAATCAGATCCACAAAAATCGATGAAAATTGGAAATCCTCTCGAAAATAAGAGAAATGGTCAAAAGGTAACAGGACCAGACATCTAACTTGGCATGACCAGACGTCTGACCTGGGGTTCGGCCATTTCTTTTTTATTTTTCCTTTTCTATAAATCTCCATAACCCCTAACCAAACGTTTGATCGGTTGAACTAGATGTCTGGTTCTTTTGTCTGCCATTTTATTTTCTGCGTTCGTTATATAATTTTTCCAAGGACCATTACTCGACGTTTGCACTTGACCAACCAGACACCTGGTCACCTGGACTGGGCAACAGTTTGCCCAAGCCATTGATGGCCAAACCGATTCAGAAGCGTTCGGACGAGCGACGGAGGCTAGGGATTTATGCTAAATGGCAACCCAACCTTATAGGCTCTTCGATGCATCCAAAATAACATGTCCAAACATCCAAGATAGGATTTTTAAAGATTTTGACTTCAAAACACCAAAATTAGAAAATTCACCAAATCGATTCAAATCAAAAGCAAATGAATGAAATAGATGTTCAGAATTCGTACCTAACAATAATGAATGCTATGGAAGTAGATGTGAGTTAAAGAACTCACCTTTAAAAATCAAAAACAACGAATGAGAAGCTCTAAAACAAGGCAATATCAATTCCTCTTCAATACACCTCTAGAATCTTCAATCTATTATCAAAGGTGAAGTTTTCCTAAGTTAGGTTATAGGAATTTATGAAAATTGAAGAGATATTGAGATGGAGAAGATGAAGAGATGCTTACCTAAGCTTCCCTTTGATTTTAGAGCTAGAACTTGAATTTCCTAAGAGAACTAGGGCTTAGGAATTTCTAATGTCCTTTTTTTCGTCCATGTTTCATTTTGCTTGAGTATTAGGAAATGTTATGAATGAATGAAGAGGAGTGGAGTGGGAGTTGTTATTGTAGGGGAGTGGGGTCCTTTGTTAGTTTAGTAGGCGGAATTCCTAAACCCAAAGCCCCAAATGAAAGTATCAAAATTCTAATCTACTCCAAACAGATCGCTGTTTATACTCAAAAAGGTCGCAAATGCCGTTTTGGACTCAATGGAAGTGGTCCTGAGTCCGGATTCGACCATTTATAGAAAGTCACATTTCGGACTTTAAATTCAACTAACGACGTTATATTTCAATAAAGCATTTAAATATATAATCGTAAAATATGTGGATTGTTACAGACCCCCCCTCCTTAAAGAAATTGCGTCCTCGCAATACATAAGAAGAAAATGAAGAGTAACAACCATACAAAGGCATACAACACAAAAGAAAAATCTTAATTGAGAAGTTCACCTTAAGGAGCACAAGAGAGTAAGTCCAGATGTGTTCGCTCGATGAAATCTCTTGATTCCCAAGAGCAATCCTTAGGATTTGAGGACCATTGAACTTTCACAGACGGAACATCTTTATTTCGAAGACGTTTAACCTTCGTAGCAATGATACGAATAGGATGTTTGAGATGACCCGGAATTTTGGGCAATATCAATTTAATAATCTGTATTAAGAATTAAATTGAGTCGATAATTTTTCTTTTATAATTTTAATTTAAATTGGCATATTTATTCTTTTAAAAAGCAAATAAATATTTAATTTGAAATCTTTAACTTTTAAAAGTTAATAAAATGTTTCTATTTATAATGTATATATATTTGTATATATTGTAAATAGAAAAAGCTTTGGTTTGAATTTAACAAATAAAATCATGTTTTCAAATTTTAATATATATTTTGGTAATTTGGAAATTATGGTTAATTTAATATAAGACTATTCAAAGATTATTTAAATAAATAACCAGATGTTTCAAATAATTTAAGGTAAATGTTTAATTGTTTAAAATATTTATTTTAGCTTAAGTTTAAACTAAAATAAAATTAACAAAAAGGTTTGTTTTACTTACTTTTTAAATAATGCTTGATAAATATGGTACATTAATTCATTTAGTAATATAAGTAATTTATAAATAATGAGATAATCTCTTTTATAAATCATTTTAAAATTGGCAAATTATTATTTTTAAAAAATAATAATAATGTGTTGTTTATATATATAAATATAAATAGATTTTAAAGAAAATAGAATAGTTATTTTCAAATTAAATGTGTTGTTATATATGTATATTTATAAGTTGATTTTAATTTGGATTTTTAAATTAAATTTTGAATTTGGATTTAAAATGGAAATTCAAAAGATAGATATTTTAAAATATTTTGGATTTTGAAATATATGTATAAAATTTTATTTGTATATATAATTTTTTTATTTTATTTTCTTTAAAGAAATTCATATATATATTTAGATAAGTATTTATAAATAGTAAATCAATATAAAGCTTTATTATTAACATTTAAAATAAATAAAAATTACATGATTGCAAGTGTTAATACATTAAGTTACATTAGTAACATGTGTAGGTTAATAAACAATACTATATGACAAATGTTAAATTTTAAACAAGTGCCATTTTAACTTTGATTTTCTTTTATTTTTATTAAATCACAAATTCAGCCTATATAAACATATGCTTCTTACCTTCAATTCTTTTTTCTATCTTTCTCAAATCCAAAGATATGAAACAATACCCTGTAACTAAATCTTCAACCAAAAACTAATCCAATTCAACAGTCTGTATATCATTTTCAAAATAAAAATCAAAACCTGTACATTTCTTAAAACCTAAGATCTAATCAAAAGTGAACTTTGGAAGAAAAAATCAAAGCAGTCCCATTTCTTCAACAAGTTCCTGTAACAAAGCATTTTCTTCAATAAATCAAGTTTCCAGATCTTAACAACCAGTTTTCAAAAATCAAAGAAGCATTCTTCACCATTCAGGTTTTCAAAAGCTATTTCAAAAGAGGGCTCTGTTCATCTTTGCATCAGGTGAGTAACATCCTTTTTAAAAAAAGCTTAAGTATCTGTAAATCTGGTTGCATGTGAAATTGCTGAAAATAAGTATGTTTTGTGTGAATATATATAAATGCGTTTTTGTGTATATATATATGGATGTATAGTTGTGTGCATGCCGATTGTATCTGTGCTTATCCTGCTCTTAGTTTTCAAAGCTAAAATTTTAAACAAAATTCACTATCTCTTGATATAATCTCCATTAGGACTTAGGCTTTAAACAAAATTTGTTTGTTTAATGATAGAGCAAGATTTAAAATTATATTTACATTAAAATAAATTTGAATTTATTTGAATAAAAAAATGAACAGGTAAGCTTGGATTTTCAAACACCTTAATTCATTGATTCAGGCATCTAATCTGAATCCTTAACTAAAATCCTAATTTCAAAAAATGAAATCATAATTTTTAGATTAGGTTTGATTGAGCATTGTGAGATTGATCAGAAATTGAGTTTTTGGTGGTTTCTGATGATTTAATTGCTCGAGGAGGTCGTGGTCTTCGCTGGAGATAATGGAATGATGGGTGAGCTCGAAAAAATGTCAGATGTGTGGGCAAGTTACTGTGGTGGCGGCGACGGTCGGAATTGTTTTTAAACCCTAGTTTTGGGCGTGGTGGAAATGTATTCACCACGGCGCCTATGGTGGATTGAGTTCCACCAGACTCTGGGAAATGGAAGCGGGGAAGTTGGCGAAGGTGTGGCTGGAAGCTCGGATACTCTGGTGATCGGCATTGTGGGTTCGAGGAGGTTTTGGTGAGGTGGTTTGTTCTAGGTTTGTGCTTGAATGCTCGAATTCGATTTTAAAGGAGAATCGGAGTTCTGATGGTCGAGATCTAATATGGGGTTGATCGTCGACATGCGAGAGGAGTTGTGGATGGTCAGAGGTGGTTGCATCGCCAGTGCATGTGCACGGCAATGGTTTTGGTGTCAGAAGTTTGGTTTATGTTTTTTCTCGAAGGAAGGCTCGTGTATTCGTGTAGGTAACACGAGTGAGGCCATGGGTCATTCGAGAGTGTAATTAGTTTCAGAATTTAAACTTTAAAACTTAACAAAATTTTTGAAATGAAGAAAAGATGTGGATTTCTTGGGTCAATGCTCGAGTAGCTTTCGGATTGAACCCGAAGTAGCATTTTAAAACAGTTTTTTAAAAAGCAAGTTTTTGAATTTAAATAAATTAATCTAAAACTCTTCCTATATAAATTTCTTTTATATAAGATAAGTGTTCTTTAACATTTGATTAAAAGGTTTGTAAATTTATTTAAAATTTTGTTAAGTTAAATTTGTTAATCATTTTTGAATCTTAAATTTAAAAGCAAATTTAAAAGTATAATGTTCCAATGCACATGTTAACGGTAATTAAGTCATTGATAAGAATAATGTTTTGTCTTAAAGTTAATTAAGATTTAATGATTTGAGATTTATTAAATAAAAAGGAAATTCAAGTATAATTTATTAATTTAATTAACTAATGATTAAGGATTAATAAATAAATAATTAAGGGTTATAAGTTAATTAATTATATGTTAATTAATTTGTAATTAAAGATCATTAATTAGATAATTAAAGATTATTAATTAATGATTAGAGATTTATTAATTAAGTAATTAAGTTGTAATTAAATTTATTAATCAAGTAATTAAAGATTAATTATGTTACAGTTAAGCACTTAATTAATTAAGTAATTAGAGATGAATTAATTGGTAATTAAGAATTAATTAATTTGTAATTAATAACTTCTAATTAAAGCATAAATACTTAGTGAAGTAATTAAGGATGGTTAATGAGTATAATTGAAAGAAAAATCATTAATTAATGATTATGAAATGATTAATTAATGCGATTAATTTAAGATAATTAATTAGATTAATTAATTAAGGACAATCATTTGTGGAATTGGTTAAGTATAATTACTTATGTAATATATAAAGTGTAAATTACTTAGTGAAGTAATTAATGGATAATTACTACATGTAATTAATTGAAGAATGAAGTAAATTGGGTTTGATTACTTTGTGTAACTAATAAGAAGGATAATTACTTAGTAGAAGTAATTAAGAATTAATTACTTAGTGTAATCAATTTAAGAATTAATTAATAAAATTTATATAGAAGTTAATGAAGAAATGTAATTAATTAAGGGTAGTTAATTACTAAATATGATTAATCAAGGTTGATTAATGAATGTAATTAATTAAAGATTAATTACTAAATGTGATTAATTAGAAGAATATTTAATAAAAGAAGTAACTAGGGATCATTAATTAATATAATTAGTGAAGTAATTAAGGGTTGATTAATTAAAGGACAATTAATCAATGAAGTAATTATAGAGTAATTAATTAATGTAATTAATTAAGGAATAATGTAATTAATCATAGTTAATTAATTAATGGGAGTAATTAAAGGATTAATTACTGTAAATGGTTAAGGATAATTAATTTGTGTAACTAATTAAAGTCTGATTACTCAATGTAATTAGAGAATAATTAATCAAGGATGATTAATTTAGATGGATAATTAAGGGATGATTAGTAAATTGGTTTGTAATTAATTAATGGTTAAGTAAGCAGGATTCATAGTGAAGGAAGTAATTAATTTAAATTATTTTAAATTAAATAGAGATGGTGTGATTAATAGATCATTCCTTATGGATGGCTGAATGATATTGAATGCCTTGAATTGTTTGCTATCTCTAATATGAGATATGTGCTGATCTGTGATATGAGATGCTTTGGTTGAATTGTGATGATATGGATTATTTATTTATGAGATTGTGAATTATCTATCTATGTGAATATAGATAATGAATTAAATTGTTTTAACCTTAAAACAACTTGGCTTTAAAAGACGGCGTTTTGGATTTCGATGAGACCGGGATCGGATTTCCAAATTTGGATATCCGAAAACCACATCGATCCAAACTAAACGATAGGTCATGAAATCTCAAGTGAAGATCAAGTGAAGATTCAAAGGAAAGGCTATGGTCGTTAACTCTGAGGGTGATTCCAAAACGAGTTAACGGGAATAGTGCTTTCAGTTGAGATGAAAATTCAGAGTGCAAGGGCTATTGTTATTAACTCTGAGGGTGATTCAAAAATGAGTGTAACGAGATAGTGCCTTCTGTTTTGTTCGAACCCGGAATGAACTTGTATGGATTGAATGCTTTTAGAACATCTTCAGGTGGACGATGAGCATCCTAAGTTATGTGTTCTGAAAAGGTAATCGTAGCCTCAAGCCTCATCAATCGGGAATGGCTAAAACATGGGAGGTACAGCAAGGCTAAGTGAGTCGCGCTCAAGTAGGACAAGATTTCCCCTGTCTAGAGGTCCCTTTTTATTCGGCTGTGTGGGTAGTTGATTGCAACAACTGCTAGGGTTGTCTTGTTCGGGACTATCCAGTAAGGGATGTTTCCGGCCTTGTGTTGCAGGGGATTTAGGACAGATCTTCGATACGGTGATCTAGACCACATACTGTGACGGGTGATACCCCAATAGCCCTGCCATTGATGGAAATCCATTCTTCCTACGTGCCCTTTACGGTATTGATCGTATAACCCACTTTATGGCTAGTATGCTGGAATTTAATCATGTAACAATTTCAGCTATTTCTTATTTACTTGAAAACCCTAGACCCTATTATAATATCATTGGATTTCCTATCAAATGTTTTGGTTATCATAAGGTAAATTTTTTTCCGTGTTTATGTGCGGGAAGTCTTATGAGATACCTTTTGTTTTCAAAGGTTTTTCAAAGTTAAGCAACTATAAGCTGTTACTCACACCAGATCCATGTCTGACCCGGAGTTTATTTTCTGTTTTCTTAAACTATTGGGTACTCAAATTTTTACGAGTAGCCAAGGGATTCAGGTTAGCTTTAACGAATTATGGAGGAGATATGGGGTAGGAGGTTTCAGCGTTCGTAGATATATAGTTTTCCTCTATGTTGGTATCTTTGAGTTGTATTTGAGATGTAATGACTAGACAGGTGTTTATAACTGTATAGTATGTGATGTATAAGCTGCGTAACTCTGATATATGTTGTATATTATGTAATATTTATTTGATTAATATAATTTATTCATTCCGCTATGAGATTCTGATGTTTTTCGTTCTTTCTTTTCTATCTTTTCTATCCCTTTCTTTCTTAAAATGACGCATCTCTCTGTGGAGAGAAAGGCGGGTCGTTTCATTTGTTATCAGAGCGCTAGGTTGAGTGAATTCCTAGGCTTTGAAGTGATTTCTTTCTTGAGATAGCTTATTTGTAATTTTGATATATATATATATATATATATATATATTTGTGTGTGTGTGTGTGTATTTCTACTTGTTTGTTGGGTTCGCTGTTTCCAATATGAGTTTTAGAGGTAGGAAGGGTAGTGGTGTGTGTAACACGACTAGCATTGGAAGGAGTCGGCGTGTTGAGGTTGGAAGAGTATCTACGGAGGCTGTCGATCCAATACCGTCTCGAGTGAGCTTTGAAGTGGTGTAAGGATTCACCAATCTCTGAAGGAATATTTTTTTAAGGTTCAGAGTCCATCTTTGATGTACAAGTTTGGATGAGTAGAGTTTGAATCTGTCGGTTAAAAAGAAGCGTGTGATGGTATCTTGGCAACTTTAGGAAGAAGCAGCTGCGTGGTGAGATGCAGTGACTATGGATGTTTTCAAAGATGTTTATTTTAGGGCAAGTATAAGGAAGTGTGTCTGCTTCGGTGATGAGACTAGGTTCAACAGGGTGGTTGTGTTTGGTTTGAGGTCGAGTTTCTTGAGGGGATGTCTGCCCATCTCTAGGCACTGTGTGGGATTGGATGATATGGCTCTGAGGTTCGAAGAGCTTTGGATAGGAAGTCTTTGGCATTAGTGGCAGCATTGCAACTTGGAGGTGTTCTGTGTGCTGACATGAAGCAGTGTCCTTGAGGTGGAGTTCAGAAGCAGCAGAGTGGACCCATTTCTTTGAACTGGCTAGTTAAGCATAAGTTGTTCTGATGGGTAAAGAGAGAACAGTTTCTTTGGAAATTAGACTGGGTTGATTGCAAAAGTGACTTGCGATAGTTTGAGTGTTCTCTTGGGTTATTTGAGATTTTTTCGAATATCTTCGTAGAAGTCAGGTTTGTCATAGCATCTGGAGATTGAGTTTTCATATCGACTAGGATTCCAAGAGTGATACCGGTGGTTTAGCTTAATAGAAGGATGGCTCCTAGAGAGAGAATTTGGTGAAGTAGCTTTGGATATCATGGAACTTCTGAGTTTTCTCTTTATGGATCTGTTGAACCATGTCTTCCGGGAAGCTCACATCTTTGTCTATAACTATCTTTGATTGTTGGGTATGAATTCCTAACACTTATTCATGTGCATTTGCTTTTGGTTTGGATTGAATTGGTGAAAATCCCAATTTTTAGTGTTTTGGGTTCAAATCTTTAAAAATCTTAACTTTGATGTTTGAACACGTTTTGGGTGATGCATCGAGGAGCCTATAGGACCGGGTAGCCGATAGACGTAATCCTCTAGCGTCCATGCTCGACCGGTTGCAAATTTGAGGGAGTTTTGCACTTCTATTCCCTAGGTCGCTCGGCCTGCACATTTAAGTCGCTCGGCCTGCATATAGGTCGCACCAACATAGGTCGTGCTATGCTTAGGTCGCGCCATGGGATAGGTCATTCCATTACTTAGGTCGCTCGGCCATGTTAAGTAGCACCTCCTATATCTCGCAACCAACTTAGGTCGTGCCAAGTTAGGTCGCAACCTCTTAGGTCCCCCCGCTTGCAACCATAGGTCGCTCGACTTGCATCAACATAGGTCGGCTATGTTAGGTCGCTCAGCCTCACCTCCTTAAGTCACTCTTCCCTCTTTAGGTCGCTAACCACTTGGGTCGCTTGCTTTGCTATGAGTCAGCCTGCTTTAGGTCGCTGACCACTTAGGTCGCTCGCCTTGCTATGAGTCGGCCTGCTTTAGGTCGCTGACCACTTAGTTCGGTCGCCTTGCTATGAGTCGGCCTGCTTTAGGTCGCTGACCACTTAGGTCGCCCGCCCTTCTTTAAGTCGCACCAACTTAGGTCGCGCCATGCTATAGGTCGCGCGATGCTTTAGGTCGCGCCATGTTAAGTTGCTCTGTTAGGCTGCATGCTATTTCTTAAGTCGCAGATCTCTTAGGTCGTATGCCGTGGAGTCGCATGTGTTGAGCCGCTGATTTCTTATGTTGAATTATGTTAAGTCGTAAGTCGTGGCTCTTAAGTCGCAAGGGTATTTCCACTTTGATGGATTTGGAATCAAATTCTTTGGGTTTTATTCACATCTTCGAATGTGAGTTTTTGTGATTTATTGTTTCTACAATCATTTTTGTGATTTGTCACTTTAAAAATATAAAGGTTTCAATACTAGTAGTCTAGTAGTAAAGCTCGTTTCTTAAACCGTTTTCCAATCTATTAGTATATATAAACATTTACCTCACTCGTACGAGAAATCTAATTAAACGGCTTAGTAAAACAAGTGGTATGAAACGCTTGCATTTACTTCGTTGGTTAATTCTTGGACTTGTTCGGTTAAATCTCTTGTGACGATTTTCTAGTGGAAACTTACAACTTGTTCGTAAATATTTAAGTTATGCTAGTGGTTATAGGACATGAAGCTAAGCTTATATATTTACTAGCTTGCTATTATTGACACTTCTTGATGATCGTTGATGATCATTTTTGTGATTTAGACTAACAAATGTGCGATGTCTCTTTGTTTACGAGGGAAACTAAACCCCATTTCTGTGGAGCTTCGGCTCAATTTGGTGGGGTAGCGACCCGTGGTTTTCGGACCGTTTTGTGGAGCTTCGGCTCAAAAATTAATGGTTAGCAATCATGGAATAGCGTTCCATTTTGTGATACACGTGTTGGTGAGTTTTCATGCTCCCGTTTTGTGATAGGCCTCCCCCCATTTTGTGATTTCTGGATTTCCATTGATGATTTCTAGAATTTGTGTTTCACCAATTTTCGTGATTTACATTGATAAGTTTTATCAATATTTGTGCATTGGTGAATTTGTGTGTCATTAACTTTTGTGATTGGCATTGATATTATTGTCAATATTTATGGTTTGGTGAATAAAAATAAAGAGTATGACATTCCGTTTGATCTTTGAGAAGATTCTTGTGATATTGATTAATCCCTAGTTGATTTTCATTTGCATACTTATCACAGTATGGCTTTATGGTTATCATATGTTTTTGTCATATCTCTTATTCTATATCATTTCATCCTATATTTATAGTTAGACTGATCCGTTTATTATTTTCTTATTAAATAGTACTCGGGTCAGACCGAGATGTTACAGGTGCTTCCGCTTGACTTCACATCTAGGATTATCACCCTGACTTTTGGATAACTACTTAGATTAGTAGTTTTTGTTGTATACATTTGAGGTATAGACTCATTGATGTATCCATATTCCTTTTTCTAGCACTTGTAGCTATTCTTTTGTGATATTGTGGATCTTGTTTGACCACTACTCTGATACACACTTTTAAGTGTTATATTCATATCTATTTCCACCTTTGTGATATGGATGTCTGTGACCGATTTGTGTTATGCTTATTTCTAAATTTGTTTCCGAAGAATATATATAGCCACCATGTAGTAGCTTTGAGTTTGTATCGGTATGTCGGATTTCCTCCTGAAACCAAATGCATGTTGTACTATCTGACATATCGGTGCTCGCACAAAGCAATTACATGGAAGGTCGCTCCTCAACAGCCTTATTCTCCATGCTAGTTGACGGCATTACACCGTAGTGTCCATGGCTAGAGTGGGTATAGAGGTGGGGCGTTACAGGAAAAGACAAAACAGGAGCACTCCCAAACACTTCCACTGCACAACTCTGATCGAAGGTAGATGAGAATGCTGATGATGAGCATGAGCACAAGCTAGACAACACATCCCAGAGATATGGTTCCACGGATCCACAAAAGAAAACTCAGAAGTATCGCGAAATCCTGATTTACTTCACCAAACCCTCTCTTTAGAAGCCATCTTCCTACAAGCTGAACCATCGGTATCAATTCTTAGAATCCTAGTCGATACAAAACTCAACCTTAAGATGCTAAGGCAAACCTCTGACCTTGAAGACATTCAAAAAATCTCTGCCAACCCAAGAGAACACTCATCCATCGCAAGTCACTTTTGCGATCAACCCAGCCAAATATCCAAGGATACTGTTCTCTTTTTACCAATCAGAACAGTTTACACTCACCTAACCAATTCATCGAAGAAACAGATTCACTCAGCTGCTTCAGAACTCCTACTCTAAAAAACTACTACCCATAAGACCTTCTTGTAGGTACACAGACCACTCCGAGCTGCACTATTGACATAGATGCCTAAAGACTTCCTAATCCGAAGCTCTTCGAGAAACTCGAACCTCAAACCAAACAGAAACACCTTGCTGAACTCAGCCTCATCACCGATGCAGACACACTTCATTAAACTTGTTCCAAAGAAAACATCTTTGGATACATCCATAATCACTGCTTCCCATCACGCAGCTATTACTTCCTGAAGTTGCCAAGATACCATCACTCGCTTCTGCCTAACCGACAAATCCAAACTCTACTCAACCAACTTCAAAGATGGACTCCGAACCTTTAAAAGGTTTCCTTTAGAGATCGATGAAATCCTTCACCACTTCAAAGCTCACTCGAGACAGTATTAGGTCTGCAGTCTAGACAGATACACCTCCAACCTCAACACTCGGACTCCATCCATTAGTAGTCGTGCTATACACACCACTACCCTTTCTACCTTTAGAACTTAAATTGGAAAACTCTAACAGGTAACCCAATCAAATAGGTAGAAATATATATATATATATATATATATATATATATATATATATCAAAATTACAAATACGCTCTCTCAAGATAGAAAACACTCCAAAGCCTAGGTATTCACTCAACCTAGCGCTCTGATACCAACTGTGACGACCCGACTTTCTCTCCACAGAAAGACGCATCATCTTTAAGAAAGAAAGGGATAGAAAAGAGAAAGATAGAGAAGAACGAAAAGAAACAACATAAGAATCTAACAGCGAAACGAATAAATTATATTAATCACATAAGTATTTACATAATATACAACATCAATCAGAGTCACACAGCTTATACATCATATAATAGACAGTTATAAATACCTGTCTAGTTATTACAACTCAATACAACACAAACATTTGACTCAGAGAACACACAACGGAACACTATATATATCTACAAAGCTGAAGCCTCCTGCTCCATTGCTCCTCCAGTATTCGTCAAAGCTAACCTGAATCCCTTGGCTACTCATAAAAATTTGAGTACCCAAGAGTTTAAGAAAATAGAAGACAAACTCCGGGTTAGACATGGGTCCGGTGTGAGTAACAGGTTAAGGTTGCTTAACTTTGAAAACCTTTGAAAACAAAAGGTATCACGTAAGACTCCCCACAAATAAACATGGGTAAATTTTTACCTTACGCTAACTAAAACATTTGATAGGAAATCCAATGATATTATAATAGTGTCTAGGGTTTTCAAGTAAAATACAGAAATAGCTGGAATGCTTACATCTCACGTTCCAGCATAGTTGGGCACAACAAAAACATACGACACTTATTGGAGTTTGGATTCCATACAATGGCAGGGCTACTGGGGCACCGCCCGTCATAGTACGTGGCCTAGATCACCGTACCGAGGATTACTCTCAATCCCCGGTAATACAAAGCCGGAACCATCCCTTATTGGACATTCCTGAATAAGACAACCCCGCAGTTGTTTGCGACCAACTGCCCACACAGCCGAATATAAAGGGACCTCTAGACAGGGGGTAAATCTCGTCCTACTTGGGCATGACCCACTTAGCCTTGCTGCACCTTCCCTGTTTTAGCCATTCCCGGATGATGAGGCTTGAGGCTACGATTACCTTTAGAGAACACATCTCTTAAAATGCTCATCGTCCGCTTGACGATGTTCTAAAAGCATTCAATCCATACAAGTTCGTTCCGGGTTCGAACGAAACCGAAGGCATTATCTCGTTACACTCATTTTGGAATCACCCTTAGAGTTAACGATGATAACCCTTGCACTTTGAATCTTCATCTTCACTTGAGATTCACGACCTATCGTTAATTTAGATCGATGTGGTTTTCGGATATCCAAATCTGGAAACCCAATCCCGGTTTCATCGAAATCCAAAAAGTATCTTTTAAGGCCAAGTTGTTTTTAAAGTTAAAACAATTCAATTCTATTAGTTGTATACATACAGATAGATAATTCACTATATCACAATAGATAATTCTACATTATCACAAATAGATGATTCACATTATCATTACAAACTGATAATCCACATTATCATCACACTTCAACCAAAGCATCCAATCACACAACATCACTTATCTCATATTTGAGATCTCAAACCATTCAAGGCAATCAGTATCATCCATCCATACATAAGCAAGGATTGATTAATCACACATCTCTGATTAATTTAAAATGAATTAAATTAATTACTTCCATTTCTAATTAATTCAAAATAAATTAAACTAATTACTTTCAACACATAAATCTTGCTTACATAACCATTAATTAATTACAAGTTAGTTAATTAATCATCTCTAATTATTCATTTTAAATAGCCGTCCTTGATTAATTATCCTTTAGTTACTTTTAAGTAATTAGCCTTTAATTAATTTCACAAATTTATTCTTAACCAAATACAGTAATTAACCTTTAATTACTCTACTAATTAATTAACTATAATTAATTGCATTAATCCTTAATTAATTACATTAATTAATTACTTTATTGATTAATTATTCATTAATTAATCAACCTTTAATTACATCATTAATTATATTAATTAATGATCCTTAATTACTTCTTTAATTAGTTATTAATCATATTTAATAATTAATCTTTAATTAATTATTCGTTAATCAGCCTTGATTAATCACATTCAGTAAGTAACTAACCTTAATTACTTTATTAAATAAATTAATTACTCCTTAATTAATTATATTTAATAATTAATCTTTAATTAATTATATTTATTAACCACCCTTGATTAATCTCATTCACTAATTAATTATCCTTAATTAAATACATTTCTTAATTATCTTCAAATTACTTTATTAATCAATCTTAAATTAATTACACTAAGTAATTAATTATTAATTACTTCCACTAAGTAATTATCCTTCATATTAATTACACAAAGTAATTAATCCCAAATCTCTTTCATTAATTAATTAGCCTTCAATTAATTACACAAAGTAATTACCCAAATTACTTCCATACCTCAATTAATTACATCTGGTAATTACCCATCTTAATTACTTCACTAAGTAATTATACTTCATTAATTACATTAAGTCATTATGCTTAACTAATCATCCAGTGATTATCTTAAATTAATTAAACATAATTAATTAACTTAAACCAATCACATTACTTTAATTAATTACATTGAGTAATTAATTTCTTTAATTACTTCCATTAAGTAAATATACATAAACAATTCCATAAATGATTATCCTTAGTTAATTAATATAATTAATTATTAAAATTAATCACATTAATTAATTATCAAATAATCCTTAGTTAATGACCTTCATTAACTATTATTAATTCTTTAATTACTTCTCTTAAGTAATTAAACTTAGATTAATCATTATTAATTAATCTTTAATAACCAATTAATTAGTCTCTAATTATTTAATTAATTAAGTTTCAATTGTAACTTAATTAATCCTTAATTGCTTGATTAATTTCTAATCATTAATTAATATTCTAATCTTATCTAATTAATGATCCTTAATTACAAATTAATTATTCCTTATTAATTAATCTTAGACCCTAATCAATTAATTTAAATCCTTAATCACTTAGTTAATTAATTCAAATCATTAATTAATTAAATTAATTAATTATCCATTTAATTACCTTAATAATTTAATTATCCTAAATTACTAAATCTTTATTAACTGAAAGATAAAAACATTATTCTTATTAATGATTTAATTATCATTTACATATACATTTGAAAATATTTTACTTTCAAATTTACATTTTAATTTCTTTTCAAATTTAAGATTTGAAATGAATACAAATTTAACTTTAAAAAAGTTTAATCAATTTAAAAGAAACTTTATATCTCATGCTAAAGACACACTTATTTTATAAAAGGAATTTATAAGAGTTTTAAAAACCAAATTCAATTTAAATTCAAACTACTTTTAAAGTATACTTTAACATTTTAAAGTTGTTTAAACATTTTAGATTTGATAAAATTTTATTTATTTCAATTAGAATACAAATTTAAATTTGAATCTATGCTTAAACTGATTTTAAAACTAATTTAAATCCTGCTTTCCATTTTAAAATTTCATTTTAAAAAAAAATAAACTGACAGGTTTTTAAAACCTGTAACTTCCTTTAACCCGAGCCAGATCTCAAATGCTTCGAGCCAACACACTCCATACTTCGAGCAAAACACAAATCGACACGAGTAAAACTCGAGTATCACCTTCCCTCAACCTAGACTGATCAAAACCTAGATCGTCAGAAAACAAGTGCACCATGCACATGCACGGTGGCTCTGACCATCACCGGTCAACCACAATAGCTTCATCACATCAGTAAACACCCTCGCACACCATCACGATCATCAGAACTTCACTATCCATTTGAAATCAAAATCGAACGGTCAAACCCAAAAACTGGAACAAACACCCAAACCTGGAACCACCTCGTCCACGATCCTCCAACCACCAGAGTAGCAGCAACTCCGGCCACACATTCGCCAACTACCATGCTTCCATTTCCCAAAAGCCGATGACACTCGATCCATCAGAGCCATCACCCCCATCAAATATATCCAGCCTGTCTAAACTAGGTTTACAAACTTCAATCCTCCACCGCAGCTACCACGATGATCTATTTTCCTATCTGAAAATTTTTCCGAAGTCCCCGATCACTCAACTATCTCCGGAAGGAAACCCGAACTTCCAGACCAAACAGATCACCAGAAACCACTCAGGATTCAAATTCTGATCAACTCCACCATACTCGTTCAAACCCAAACTAAAAATTATGGCTTTAGTTTTGAAAATCATGTTTAAGGATAAGAATTCAGTTTACACTCCTGAATTTATAAATTAAGATGTTTGTATTTTTGACTTTATTTTAAGTTTGCTCGTTTTTCATGATTTCCAAAGACATTACCAAATTATTTTAACTTAAATAAATTTTTAACCTTTACTCTATCATATAACAAACAAATTCCACTCAAATCCTAAGTCTTAACAGCAACCAGATCAAGAAAGAAAAAAAGAATTTTGATCAAACTTGAGTTTAAACTGGAAACAGATAGTGTCTCAGGTGAACAGACATGCAAACTCATCCATACAGATATATATACACAGCAATATACTTCTCAATATATATACAATCATACTTATTTCCATACATAATCAAGCAACTAGATTATACACTTAAATTTTTAAGATGTGATGTTACTCACCTGTTCAAATGAAGAACATAACACCTTTGTTTTGGAAAACAGCTTTAAACTTTTTAAAGATTGAGTTGCTGGAATGCTTTAATCCCAAGAAACTTTGCATGCTACTGAAACTTGATTAACTTTCTTGTTGAGATGTTTTGCTTTAGATCAGGTTTGAGGAAGAATGCAGGCATTTGTTCTTGCTTTAGTTTTGAAAAATGCAGATGTTCAGGTTTTGATTTGAACATGATCTCTGGTTTAAGAATTTAATTCAGGCTTTTGGTTTGAAGATGATAACATGTTATGTTTCTGGAAATTTGAAAGTGGTGTACATGCTTGATTTTGAAAGTGCAGTATAGGTTTTGATTAACAGATTTTTGGATCTGAAACTTTGAAAATGAATTCAGGATGTCGAATTGATGAGATTACAGGCTTTTGATGAGGTGAAACAAATTTCTGGTTTTAAAGAAATTTCATATTTCTTTTGCTAATGAAAATGAGATTACAGATTCGGTTTTAAACATGATTTTTGGTTTGAGTTTAGAAAGATAGGAAAAAAGAATGAACGGGAAGAAGAATATGTTTATAAAGGCTGAAATTTATTTTAAAAAATAAAGTAAAAGGAAAACTAAAATAAATTGACACTTGTCCCAAATATTAACGTTTGTCATATACCTTAATTTGTTAGCTAACACATGTTTAAACAAAGCTTAAATATGATAACATTTGTCCTTTAAGTATTTTATTTTAATTTAAAATGTTAATAAAGCTTAATCTTAATTTATAAATTTATAATACTTATTTATATATATAAATAACTTTAAAGAAATAAAATCAATTGTATTTCAAAATAAAAGCTTATACAAATATCTTTAAAATCTAAGACATTTTAAATATTTATCTTTTGAATTTGAAAACAAATTCCAATTTCAAATTAAATTCTTAAATCCAATTTTAAAAATCAAGTTATATATATATACATATATAACTACTTATTAAATTTTGAAAATAACAAATCCTATGTTCCTTAAAATTTATTTATATTTATAAAAACTAAGTATTATAATTATTATTTGAAAATAACAAATTTGACAATTTTAAATAATTTATAAAAGATATTATCTTATTATTTTCAAATCATATTTATCAAGAAATATTTAAAATGAAAATAAAACAAACCTTATAAACATTTATCTTAAGTATTTAAAACCATATAGTTTTTTGTTAAATAGCTTTGAAAAGCTTTATATTAAATTTAAATCATAATTTTTAAATTATCAAAAGTGATATTAGAATTTAAAAACAAGATTTTATTTATTTATTAAATTTCAAACCAAAGCTTATCTATTTACCATATATACATATATATACATACACATATAAATAGAAAACATTTTATTAGCTTTCTAAAAGATAAAATTCACTAATTAAATATTTATTTAATTAGATTATTGAATCAATTCAAATTTTATTAACAAAGATTATCTAATCACTTTAATTTTTAACACAGATTATTAAATTGATATTGCCCAAAATTCCGGGTCATCACAGGTCGTTAATTCTAGGTAAAGGAAAATTGTTTTTGAGCGTTAGTTTATTGAGATTGCGGTAGTCTACACACAATCTCAAAGATCCGTCAGACTTAGCGACAAATACCACAGCAGAACCCCATTCGAAAATACTAGGATGTATCAATCCTTTCTCTAACTAACCACGGGTTTGCTTGACTAATCCTATCCTTTCCCTGGGTGTCATCCCACGACTCGCATAAACGACTGGACGAGCATTTGGAACTAAGTCAATTCTAAATTCAATGTCTCTGTGTGGGGGTGAAGATTTGACCTCTTCGAACACATCTGGAAATTCCCAGACAATAGGTATGGACTCCAGTCTAGGTTCAGGATATCCCAAAGTATACATCAGCTTATCTCTCTTAGGACTCGGATCCTCACAAGAGATTTCAATGAAATTCCCAAATTTGGTTCTGATCAAAATTATTCGATTGTTACAATCTAATTTGGCTTCGTACTTCGTTAGCCAATCCATTCCGAGTAAGATTTCAAATTCATCAAAGTCGAGGATGAAAAGGTTGATAGGAAATCCATAACAAGAATTCGAGATAGGAACATCTCTACATCGTAGACAAAGAATTGCCGGACCACCAACTGGATTCTTCACACAAATTGGCTCGTCAACAAATTCATGTTTTAGTTTTAATTCATTGACGGTTTGTTGGGAGGTAAAGCTATGTGTAGCTCCCGTATCGAACAATACTCTAACAACTCTATCATAAATGATAAGGTTACCTTCTAAGACTCCTTTTTTGTTTTCCTCCTTTGAAGTTAAGGGGTCATCTTTTATTGCATACATTTTCGCTACTTGTACTTGCTTCTTTTTCGGGCAATGTTTAACTTCGTGACCTGGCTTGTGACAATAAAAGCATCCCTTAGTTCTTCGACTCGTCTTTACAAGCTGATATTCCTTTACTCGTTTCTTTGGCTTCTTACAATCGTTTCAATAATGGCCTTTCTCATGATTACTCCTCTTCTCCTTGCCTTGATCCGGTTCCTTCCCTCCAAACTTCCTTTTCTTCCAGTTTGGATTGCTTGAACTTCCCTTTACTTTCGGAACTCCCTGCATATCTAGGGTAGCATATCGATAACACATATCGATCAAGTCCGAAAAGGATTCTTTACGTGGGCCGTCATTCTTTCATGGTACTTCTTATTCATCCCTCGTATGAACCTTTCATTCTTCTTCAAAAGTGTATTCATGAGCTCCGAACCAAAACGAGATATTTCATTGAATTTATTCAAATACTCCTCAAACGTTAAACTTCCCTGCTTCAAATCAATGAACTCCTGGTACATCTGGGAGATACCAGCAGACGGCATGTATCACTGCTCAAACATCTCTTTAAATCGACTCCAAGTAAACTCATCTTTCGGCTCATCAATAGTAACAGTTTTCCACCAAGCTAGAGCTTCCTCTTGGAGTTACCGAGAAGCTACTAGTCGCACTTGATCGTCTTCCAACTTAAGTGCTCTAAAAATTATTTCACATGATTGGATCCAGGCTTGGCATTCGACAACATATTCCTTGCCAGTAAACGGCTTTCCGCTAAGTCTAGAAAAACGTCTATATTGATCAGCCAGATTCGACTGAGGTTGAGTATGTATAGCTGTTGTTGCAGGGACTTGACCAGTTGTAGTGGTATTTCCCCATCCCCTACCTTGTCCTCTTCTTCCACTCATTCTCACTATTTGTAAATAGTAAGACAACATAATTTAGGCATACAGACAAGATATCTTAGGGAATATCAACAGTTAAAAGAAATAGACCAAGAAATTTTAGGGTTTCGGTCTTTCGGTTTATACTCATTCTAGGATATACTTCACCCTATCTCTAATGAGCCACCTAATGTGTTATACTCCTAGCTAAAGTTCTTACTCAACCTTTAGCTCCGATACCACTTGTCATGACCCGAAATCTAGCGATTGAAAATCGACATCAAATACCTCACTTGTATTCGACTGCCGGAGATTCAAACGTTGAATTTCAGTTTGGATGGTGCTTATAACAACATTAGATGAAAATAAACAGCGGAAACAAAATGAATATCATTGATCACAACACAGATACAACATCATCACAATATTTGATTACAACAGATGAACTTCAACATCAGAGTGATATACATAAGATACAATGACAGGATGAGAACAATAAAGTGACTTCAAAAATTCCCAACAGACTTCGACTTTGAGAAGATCCTCCAAAAACTCCAAACACTTCAAAAGATTTCCAAGGCCAAAGCTTCCAAAAGACTTCCAAAGATTCCAAGCTAACACTTAAATCACGGATAACCTGCTTCTATGTTGCCGTGTGGAAATTATGGGCACCCAGAGTTTAGGAAGGGAACAATAAACTCCGGGTCAGTCATGGGACTGGTATGAGTAAACAAAAACAGTTATTTGAAACAAAATAGTTTATAAAAGAAATCTGATATGCTTTTGGAAAATGAAACTACCATAAGACCTCCTGCCACACACACAATGCATTCGCAGAATTAGAGGAGATTTCTTCTTATGATAGTCAAACATGCTTAATACAAGAAAACTCTTTTTGATATTATAATTAGTGCATAGTGTAGAAAAACATTTAGAAAGTATAATATTAATCTTAGCCAGCATACAACCATAATTGTATGCTTATTATAGCTACCATGTTTTATGGCAGGTTACCGCCATGCTGCATGACAGGTTGTACAACTAAAACTGCACAGGGCTCGTATTGTTTCTTTGAATTTCCAACAAATGGTCAGGCTAAAGAACTTCCTTATCAAATGGAACACCTCTGGAGGGACGTCCCCAAGAACCAAATCGGTTCCCTACCAACACAAGGTTGGGTTACCTCTGTGACAAGGTAGCACCTACAAGTATGCCAACCCCAGTCGTTACCGACCTTTATCACAGTATTCACCAACAAATAGCAACAACCACACAGTTAAATATCTGGGCTCCATACCATGATACCACTTTCTATCCAGAAGAAAATGGACATACCCTAGGGGCACGACCCCTAAAAACCTTGCCGCAACATTCCTGTTTCGACCATTGCTGGGTTGTGAGGTTCGACGAAGTGTCATTCATAAAGATATGCTTTTCACAAAAGCCATGCTTCGATCAAAAAATGATCAACAGCACTCAGCATGCCACACTACCAAATTGGGAGTATATCACTAATAACCATCAACTACATAGCCTCTGAGCTCGTACGTCTCAAAGAAGGGTGTCAAGCTAAGAGAATAAATTATCCGCCACTAACATAAATGTATTCGAAATAAATCAGCTTTATATCTCAAAGTGTAATGTCAGACATATAACCGTACAAGTCCGTTCCGAGTTCAAACGTAACCGAAGGCACTTCCGAAGAAGCCTTTGCAATCCGGGCATCCACAATCACGATCGGACTCTCCATCGCATATGGAGATATCTATGCTAGAGCAACTCAGTGCAGAGTCATTTGACAGGTTATCCTATCATTCTCGAACACACGCGGTCTTCACCACCGTCTTCAAATGCTTTCCATTTCGTCGTATCACTATTCGGAATGAGTTATATGACACAAAGGTCCTCTCCCGGCTAAACATAATAGTGAGCACTCAATTTTAAAACACGTGGATATATCAATCACAAAGATTCGTCATTAATATTCGATGTGGGTTTCGGATAACCAAATGGAATCCGACTCCCTGTCACATTGAAATTCAATTGCCATTTTACGGGCTAATGGGTTTTCACATTCATACAGAAACAAATCACAAATTTCACAGTTCAGCACAAAGCAATTCACATCACAAAGTATCACAATCACATAATAGGGGTATCAATCAGCTCAGGGCACTTCAATAATAATAATCAATCATTTAACAATGAGATGAATTAATAGTGTGATTATAATCAATTATTTTCATTAATTATCTTTAATTAATGATTAATTATCCTTAATTTTAAATTAATAAATCCTTAATTAATGATTAATTATTCTTAATTTTAAATTAATTAGTCATTAGTTATTAATTAATCCTTAATTGTTGATTAATTAAATCTTTAATTATCAATTAATTTTATTAGTTAATTAAATCATTAATTATTAATTAATTAAATAATTAATTAATTAATTAAATCCTTAATTATTAGTTAATCAAATCCTTAATTATTAGTTAATTAAATCTTAATCACCTTCATTAATTAATTATTCTTTAATTAATTACCTCAATTACCTTAATCTTTAATTATAAATTAATTAACTTTAATTAATAATTAATTACCCTTTAATTAATTATTCTTAAATTATTAAGTAATTATAAATTATTAATTATTTAATCATCATTAACAATATAAATTAATTTACTTTTAAGTTAATAATTTAAACATTTGATTAACTTCTTAATTATTTTGTTAAGTTTTATTTAAAATAACTCTATTTAAAATATAAGTTTAAAACATCTTTAAACTTAATTTATTTAAAAATAATTTATTTCAAAACCTTTAACTTCGCATTCCACTTAACAAACAATCATCATTTTATGAAGAATAAATTTAGAAATCAATTTGACTTAGATTGTTAAAGTTTAAAACTGGAAATGCTATTACCCGAGTCAACTTCGGGCGTTCCCCGAGGAAATCGCCTATTTACTTCGAGTTCCCCTTGAATCAAACCCCAAATTTTCATTTTTAACTTAAAATTTGGTTAAGTCTTTTTATACCCGGTTCTCATTCAAAAATAACAGAGATCCTTCTCGAGCTAGCACCCTGACCCCCAAGAACAGCTTCGAGTCTCCACCTTCCTTCCTCTACCAGGCTACTAATACAAGATTTGGTGCCATACACATGCACGGCGGCTCTGGCAAACTTCGATCAACGCAACTACCTTCCACACCTCGGCGACAATCCATATGGGTCCCTTGAGCACCTAGAATTCCATGTCATTGACGAATTCGAAACTTCTATATCGAATCCAAACTGGAACAACATTGATCACCAGAAAAACTCTTCGCCTCACCACTTCAGGCCACTAGAGGCCACATAAATTCAACCAAAGCTTCATCTCGAACTCACGCCACTATCGCCACCAGAGCGATCAACTCCGGTGGTTTTACGAAACCACGGCGATCATATTTCCTGCTTCGACCAAAAAGTGAGTTAAAACCCTAAATCCTTTTCGATCCATCGCCACAGCGAAATATAAAATTATCGAACATTTTTCTGATGAACTCCGACCTTCCAGCAAGCCATGACTTTGATCTCGAGAACCAATGCCCCATCGATCACCAAAATTTGGTGAAAAAGAGGATGTTGTTCATCCTTGTGTTTCACAGAGGATACGTTATTAAAAATTTTGATTTTGCTTTTAAAAATCATTGATTTCAAAAACATTTCGAATCATATACTAGAAATCAAGAATTATGATAATTAAATTTTCAACATGATTTGGGTTTACCTGTATTTTAAAATTTCCAGAGAAAACTTAAGTTAAATTTACTTAAATTTACTTTTAAATCTTAAAGCATGATCATACATACATGTTCTATTTAGATTTCAAAGCTTAAAAATGATTTGAGATAAAGCTTTTGAATTTAAAAAAAACAGGTTTTGGAACCTATAACAGAGGCCTTGCTTTTATTCTTCTCGTGTGCACAGACATGCACAGCAATATTCAATAATACAAATTGTGATGCATGAAAATAGTTTTCAATCTTACTTACGCATGAGTTCAAACAATAGATCACAATCCAAAGTTTATAGAGTTTACTCACCTGTCAAACTGAAACAGAGAGGTTGTGCTTTTTCTTGAATTTGAAAAACTGGGACAAGTTTTCTGGTTTGTTCTTTTTGAATTGACTGTTGTTTATGTGATGATCCTTGCTTTAGTTTAGTTGTTGAAGTTGAATCTTGCTTCCTTTGATTGCTGAAAAGCTTTGAATTTTGCTTAATTACTTGATGGCTTTGCTGTATTGAGCTGTTTGATATCTTCCTTGATTCAGTAACTTGAATTTGATTCAGGTTTCAGATTTTTTTTATGTTTGTTGGAATTTGTTTTGAATCTCTTATTTTTCTGGTTTTAGAATTTCTTAGGTTTCGATTGTTTTCTTTTTATGATTTTTGTTTTTGAAAGTGAAAATAAAAGAAAAACAAAAGTGTAGGAATAGAAATTTTATAGCCTTGTTTTCTTAATTTTTAGAAATAAAAGAAAAAAGAAAAAAGATTGACACTTGTCCTTACATGTATCAAAATTTTAACACTTGTTTAATTTCTCATTATAATGTTACACTTGTGCTTTTGCATGAGAAAATGTTTATACATTATTTTAAATTGTTTTTCTTATTTTGTAAATACATTTTCCTTATTGATATTTGTATATAACCCTTTTAAGAAAATAGTTTTGAAAATAAATTATATATATAAACAAATAATCACATGTATTATTTTTCAAATCTAAACTATTTTACTAAGATATTTATTTTTAAATTCAAATTCAAATTCAAATGTATTCATATATTTTAAATCAATACTTACTTAATTTTTTTTAAAATTTCAAATTTATTCCAAAATTTATATTTAATTACCAAATTAATTTTGATTCAAAAACGGGATCGTTACAGCTATCTCTCTATAAAGTTCTATAACAATAGCCAAGAACGAGTCAATTCCAAACTACTTCTACAACGATTATCGTTGTAAGTGCATTTCTAAATCCGAGTCCAAACTAAACCAAATTCCACCTATAACCTATGTACGTTGATCAAGGTCTAGTTACATGCCATACAAGCTCATTCAAGTCCATTCCAAGTTTTTTCAAGTCCATATACATTGATCGCATATGTCACTTACTTTTAAAGTAAGAATCCAAATCAATGTTTTAACACATGTCACTTCACAATTCAAACCACATTTAATATAATCAAACATCAATATATATGTGATACTTTTCATTCAAAGTGAGCTGTTAACTCATTTTTAATCCAACAATAACCAAGATCCAAGCAACCCAAACCTAGACCCAACACCTTTCCTTCCTTTGCTCCTTTGCTCCATTGCTTTTTCACCTTGCTTTTGCCTTCTTCCTATTCTTGATGCTTATGACCTAATGGGATAGGGTGATATGTGCTTCACTTTTTCATTATCTAACTAGGTAGAAGATGTTGTTATATGGTGGCAAGGCTTTCCTCAAAGTTTGAGGTGATGTGGAGATGGTTCGCAAATTATTTGCTTTAGGAATTTAAGAAGAAGAAGACGACGAAGCTATATATATTTTAGCTCAAAGCTTTGGAATAATTGTGGTATTTTTCCCAAGGTGCACCACTCCTTATATATTCTTAGGAATGATGGCGGGAAAGACCAAAATCCCTCAATACCATAATGACATTGATTTCTTCTTATCATGACAACTTTATGTTGCTTCACCTTTATTCATTTTACCAATTTACCCCTCTCATGATAATATCCCTTATCCTTAAGAAAGCTTCTAGATAATTCCATGATTTATGAAAACGAGAGTGTGTTAATTAGTTGCTAATGTGTTCATTTGATCATTAGTTAAGTGCATGATAGTTAGAACAACTTACATCGATCGAAAAACTGTTTATCGATAAATTGATTTTCGGTCACATTATCGATTTTTCGTTGAAGAATATATTTTTTAAACACTTTTCAAAAACAAATTTATTATCATTATTTATTAATTAAATGATGTTAACCAAGATTGTCAAATCATATTTGTGTCACTTAAACATATGCCAAAATGTATTGATGTTCGAAGACGAAGTGTTTAAATTTTAAGATCGCTGCATGTCATTTGCCCTCGTACCATCCATGTTCCAATCATACTTTAGTAGATTTTGTATAGGATTCGAAAACCAATTGTAACTTGGCACTAACAACATAACAAACTTTCTTCGATATTCAGTTTTTCTAATCTCTATGGCAAATAGATTTCGACTAGAGGCGATCTACCAACTATCATCTTGTTTATCATGGTGAAGTAATCTCTGTATTGCTTTAGCTATCATTTCATCGTAATCTTCCTTCCTGAACGGTGGTCATCGTTTGTAACCATTATGACCATTGCTCGAATGGTCATGACTATCATCATGACACCAAGGTCTCCCTGTCTTTAGGGATTCCATTTGTTTAAGTGTCAATTAGTTTTATTTCATGTTGCGTCCTCTTTACTTTTTCCCCTTTTGAACCTCTATCTAAGAATTTCTTCTAGTTCTTCCATCTATAAGACTTGCGGCTCTACTAATACCTTCACGGGTACCTCTAGTAGGTTAAACAACATTATTGTCCTTCCTTGATGGATTGGCCTCCACCCATGATGGATCAGTCTCGATCCATCATTGGTCTAGTGTATTCAACTCCGTCTCATTTCTCCATATTTCACCATTTGTCGGTTCCTTTCCGGGTCTGAGCTAATCAATAAAACTTCTTTCATCCGATGAAGATAGAGTACTCCCCTTACTTCCATGACCTCTAGGTCAAAATCCACCTTCATATTGCAGTTGTTTCATAGATGTAAATTGCCTTTGAATCTCTATCATATTAACTTGCTGCGTTGATTCCATATTTTTATCCACCGCATCTATTATTTTCTCTAACTCTTATTTCATTACCTGGTGGAGGTTGTATAGATCCATCACTATCTCCATCGTTGATTTCAATTGGTTCTTGCTTAATGACATTCTTATTGCCCCCATAATCTATCATGTCCCTTTGGAGAACTTTTGCTTTCGTAGTAGCAAATTGAGATCCGGCCTGATCATTAATTTCTCAATGAAAGCACTAAAAATGTTAGCCTTTATTTTGGGCTAAAACCCCAGTTGATAGGAAAAAAATGTAAAATTGAAACAAATCAAAGAGACAAGTAAGAGAGAACATATACATTTTTATAATGGTTCGATGAATTGATGGATTACGTCCACTTTGTTATTTTTATTGATTACTTAGCATTAGAACTACCAAGTTTATAATTGATTTTCGAAAATCAATCCCAAGGCTAAGAAATGGCAGCCTTTCCATTAGCAAAAGTTGATAATATATCCGAAAGTCCTTCCTTTGTTGAAGATGATGTCTATTTAAAGTTGAATTAAGATGTTCCATGCCTATAAACTCATCAGATCTGGTTTGAAATTATCGGTTAAGGAGATCTGTAATATTAAGAAAGTGATCAGATCAACTGGATTAATTCTTGAGACTTGATGGATTGGTACAGATTGATGACTTTGGCCTAAAATGTTGTACTTGGCTTCAAAATTCCTTAGTCTTCATGCTTTAGCATTTTAGGGACAAATGGCCTTTTTGACGGATCAGTACCGATCCATCATCACTGCCCAAAACTTATCAATTTTATCGACTTGGCCTAGAGATCTATTATGCAAGAGCTTTGGGGTAAATGTGACATTTTAATGGATCAACTTCATAGATAAAGTTCTCCTATTTCTTCCTTTGTTCTTTGCAGTTGATCATCTTTAAGTTCAAAATCCAGGCCTTCATCATTTCATTATCCAATTCCATCGAAATGTCACTTAAGTGAAATACCAGATAACAAAATTATTGTGATTAAATTTAAAGTAGTAATGCTTTAATCAAATTATGATTAAATAACACATTGAAAATGTAGAATTTAGGTCGAAGGGCTTCTCATTCTAGGGTAATAAGTTCTAAGGACAATACTTATGAATAATTGATTTTAGCGAAAATTTACAGAAAAATGATAAATTCATTTATCTTTTCAAGTTATATTGGAAAATGATAAATTTACTTATCATTATTTATGTATAACTGAAATGATAGCTTTACTTATCTTTTTCATGTAAATTGTCCTTAAATAATTTGTATATAACCAAAATCGAGCAGAGGAGCTTCAACGAAATTCGAGAGGAGGTTCGACCAAATTTGCGTGCAAAGAAAAGTCAAGCATAATTGAGCTTAAATTCGAGGAGAAGAACGTCAAACAAATTTGTTGCGAAGGAGATTCGATTAAATTCGAAAATCGCAGGTTGTTCTTTTTCCCTTTTCCCTTTTTTCCATTCGATTCGATGTCCTTATTTTTTCCTTTGTTTCATATGAGTGAGCAGAATTACTATAACAACCCACATATTTTACGATTTCATATTTAAATATTTTATTTAAATATAGCATCATTGATTTAATTTAAAGTCTGAAATGTGACTTTTTGTAAACGGTCGAATTCGGAATCGAGACTACTTTCATTGAGTTCAAAACGACATTTACAATTTGTTTGAGTATAATTGTAACAACCAGGTATTTTCAACCATTCGTATCCGCACATGTCGGACTTGAATTGCTCAAAATATAGCGTTGTAAATAAAATTTGGCAAATCTCAGAATATATAGTAAATAATAATCACAGATCACAGACATGGAGTAATAATAGTGCAGCGGAAGAAAATGAGATAGTAGTTCATGAAGCTACTATATAAATATATCAGAGTTAAATAAGATACAACAGAAGAAATAAAGTACAAAAGAAGTCTCTATATGATAACCAAGTACAAGCTGAATAGAACAACAGAACTGAAATAGATAAAACTAGACAAGCAGATAATCTCCAGCGATTCCAAGCTCCAGAAGGTGGGATCCAAATCTGTGAATAACTCAGGCTGACCCGAGCGTATATAAAATACAAACACTCGAGTCAGGACATACAAACTTATACAATGTAAACCAACTCAAGTGAACTGTAGTAAAAGTACAAGTAACTTAAAGGATGCTTGGGACCGCCCATCCTCTAAGGATCCGTTAAACTATTTACTATGTAGTATATTGCGTTATTATAATAATGTCTAATTGTAAAATAAACTTACTTTTTAATAGCGTTAAGGAGTGACCCAATATTCCCTTTAACACAAATAATGCCAATAGTCTATACAGTACCTGCATATCTCCTGATCGGGAGACTACGAGAAGATACTGCATAGGTACGACATAAATAGAAACTCGTAGTAAAGGCGCAATATGGTAGGTGACACGACACACAAGGCAATGACAGGGTAGATATACCAATTACGACACTCGGGCTGGTGGTAACGCAGCAGCCACATACGCCCACCGTGGAACACATTCCCACAAAATCGGAGGGGTGCCCAAATAATCACAAGTAATAGTATGGTATCGAAGAAATGCGTCCGATACGAGGTGCGACCTCAACTGGCCCGAGACCGCTCCTGTTTTAGCCACCTTATGCCAACTCACGGGAGTTGGGTCCACGTAACATACCATAAGAACGTCGCCACCATCCTACTTCATTCTGAAATCTCCACCGCGTACACGGTTGTCATAGTGGTTTTCGGTATCGACAGAGAGTATGCCCATATCCGATCCCGGTCTCTTTGCTAACCAATCGTTATTATAACCCGTGGTTATAACTTTAAAATAATATTTTTATACTTCAAAATAAAGATACCATTTCAATCCAAATCTTTATCAAAATAAAGATTAAATCATTTCCAAACCATTTCAATATATCAACATACCATATCTTTCAAATTAAATATTTATCAAAATAAATATCAAGTCATTTCCAACCATTTCAATATATTAAATTATTATATCCTTTCAAAACTTCCGTTCAAATCATTTTAATACATTACAATATCACATCCTTTCAAAGCTTCATTTCCAAATCATTTTAATATCAAAATATCATATCTTTCAAAACTTCCTTTCAAATCATTTTAATACATTAAAATATCATATCTTTCCAAAGCTTCAATTTCAAATCATCGTATAAGTTCAAATCCAAATATTCAACTTTAAATACCTTTTAAATTCAAAGATATCATTCATTTATTTTCATTCTAAATCACCTTTTAAATAGCTTATACTTTAAAAATAATAATTCATTTAAACCATTTAAAATTTAAGTTTATATACTTTCAAATCAAGTATTCAATTTTCAAAGTTTTAAACTCTTCTGAGTTCATTTACTAAGTTAAAACCATAAACATTGAAAATTTCAGCCTTTCACAGCATTCAGAAAAAGCTGCTGTAAGTTATACTTGAAAACATTTCAATTTAAACCATTTAAACATTATAAAAAAATCATATTTTAAAATTCAATGATGTTCATTAAAATACTCTTTTAATTAATGATTTTTATAAAGCAACATTTTATAATTAAATCAAATTTCACAAATCACCTTAATAAATTCAAGTGTAAACTTTCCCATTTTTCATTTAACACTTTATTAACATTTAAATTTTCAAATTATCCTTTCACAAAAAATAAATTTTCAATTTATTTAATTAACTTAAACCCTTAATTAAAATCAAATTCACAATTCCAGGTCAAGTTCGTTTTAAAGCTACACTTTTAAGCATTCATTCATTTAACCATTTTAATACATAGAAAAATCAATAATATTTTAATAAATCACTTAAATTCAAATTCAAATCATATTTTCAGATTTACCATTTTCCAAATTAAATTAAATTTCCATTTTATTTATATAACTTAAATATCTTTCTTTTTTTACCAAAACTCCAAATTTCCAAACTTAAGTTATATTTCAATAATTCAACTTAACCATTTATTTATTTAACATTTTTCACTTATACAAAAATCAAATCCTTTATTTAAAACACTTTAAAATTTTATTTAAATCAAATTATCATAAATTTATATTTAAACCACCTAAAATTTTATTTATATAACTTAAATGTCATTTTAAAAGCCAAAGTCCAAATTTCAAAATTTAAGTTATATTTCAAAAATTCACCTTTTACCATTCATTTGAATTACATTTTTAACTTTTAGAAAAATCCAAAATTTCTTTATTTAAACATTAAAAATCCAATTTCAATCAAATTTCATAATTTTTCACTTTTAAAAATATTAAAAATATTCAAAATACTTTATAAAATATAACCATGGGCCTGTATATAGTTTTCTAACCTAGGTCAAGTGATACGGATATATCTCATTTCAATCCGCAGTTTAAAAAGAAAAATCAGGGTTCTATCATTTCAAACCCGCAATCCCAAGTTAAAATAAAATAATTAAAGACCGTTCAGGCCTATCATTTCAGCCCATAACGATTTTTCCCTATTCTAAAGTCCGTTCGGGTATGTATCATTTCAACCCATAGTGATTCTAATCTACAGGGAACTTGCAGTGTGATAAACAGATATAAATGAACAGTTAACAACATATATAAATAACAGATGATATGACATGAAATTTAACAGGTTTAACATCATATATAAATAATCATAGGCAGTTCTAACATCATATATTTTTCTCCACACATTCAGTTGTTGTTGTTTCACAACTGCATAAGTATAAATGTCGTGTGAGTTTTACTCACCTTTATAGCTGGAGATTGCAATACAAATGACACAACAGAATCAAAAGCACAATGACAAGGCTATGGATTTGAGTGGAGAGCGAGATCCAAGCTATAGATCTTGCGTTACAACCCAAACAAAACAAAATAAATTTATAAATTTCAACACAACATTGCAATAAATAACTTTGGAATTGAAACAAATATGAATGCAACAACTTTTACCATGCTTTCCACTACTCTTTGCTCAACCTAGGGGTGATATGGCTCAGTCATAACATGGTTTTGGTTCAGTTTTGGCCTTAAAAAGGCATGGCTACATGGACTAGAAAGTGGTAGAGAAGTTACCACACAAGAATACAAAGAGGCAAGGCGAAATAGTAGGGTTTGGTGCAATATTTGGCTCGGCTACATGCATTGTTTGGCTCGGCCATTCATGTTTCAGATCTGGACAGTAGCTAAGGTGATGGGTGATGGTCATATCATGGTGGTGGCGGAGCAATAGGAGGTGGCCAAGGCAATCTAAGGTGATGTTGATGTTTGGCTCGGCTAGTCATGGTTTTAAAGGATTTAGCAATGTTTTGTGTGGTTTTTGATCAAGTGGAGTGCATGGCCAGTCATAGTCAAGTCTGGACAGAGGCAAAGGCTGATGGCTAGGGGTGTGTACTTGCTGGTGGCGGGGGCTAGAGGTGTGGCCATGGCCAAATATGGAAGGTATGGTGAAGTATTGGTTTACAATGCATGGATTCAATGAGTTTTGCAATGTTTTGATGATGTTTGCTCAACCTTGTGTTCATGGTCTGATTTGGACATAGGGATGGGGTGTTTGGTCATGGATGAGGAGGGGAGGGAGATGGTGTTGGTGGTCGGAAAAGGTGGTAGTGGTTGAGGTCAAGCAAAACAAGAGAAAGCATGGCCAAAAATCATTGAAAAACAATAGAAAATGAAGAAAAAAAGTGAAAAAGGAAGAGGCCATTACCCAAATCTTTCTTAGCCGTGAAAATGGAGTGAGGAGGAAGTTTTTTCACGTGAATAATGAATGAGAACTCACGGCTATCATAAAAAAATGTACGGCCAAAAGTAAATGAGGAAACGGTAAAAGAAAATGAGGAGTCAAGCACTAGAAAAGTCATAGGAAAAGGAAGAGACTTGTCTCTTCAATTTAACTATTCTCTTAAATCAAATATAACAAAATAATTTCAGTAAATACATTTAAAAACCGAAATCAAGTGAAATAATATGAAAATAAATAATAAAATTTAAAGAAAATAGAAAAGAATAAAAGAAATTGCTTAAAAATCCGAAACAGTGTCCAGAAATTACAATTAAATCACCATTGACTTTGGAAAATTATCCACTTCATTTTAAACATATTATGAAGTAAAATTTTGAAATAAAATAATTTATTTATCATTTCTAAAATAAAATAAATAATTAAATTGGAGAAAAATAGAAAAAGAACTAAAGAAATTGTTTAAAAATTGAAAACAGGGCATGAAAATTACAAATAAAATATCACTAGCCTTATAAAATTTCTCTATCACTTTAAAACAAATAATAAGTCAAACAAAAAAATAAATGAGAAAAAAAGTGGGAATAATAATAAAATAAGTTCTTAATAAAAATATAAAGATAAATAAAGAATTACTTTAATTAATTGAAACTAGAGAGTAAAAATTATAAACAGAATACAACTGACGTTGGAAAATGTCAATTACACTTTAAAAAAATGTTTGAAAACCAAAAAGATAAACATAACATGTTATTTTACTCATATAAATATAAATTAGAACATTACATGACTAAATAAAATATTATTTATATAATTTAAAATAAACAATTTTGTTAAATACAACAAATTTCACACAATAGTTAAAAAGGCATAACTTTCACATAATAAATCAGATTTCAACAAAACGAAAAGTAGCGATCTTAAAATTTTATTTACTTTCATAATAAAATATAAAATTCAAATTCTCAAACTTTTAAAATTTAAAGTTAAAAGTCAAAGTTGACCAAAATTCATTATTTTGGAAATTATTCTATCTAGTCATGTTTGGAATGATAATTCATATCAAAATCAAAGTTTATATTTTAAAATAAAAAAATTATCTAAATTAAATATAATAAAGTTAAATCAAAATTCAATTAAAATAATTACAAAATACAGGGTTGTTACAATAATAAACATTGATATGTTTGGAGTTGATTAGGATTTTGATATTTTCATTTGGGCTTTGGGTTGTGTTCCCACTAACCCAATAAGAGAACCCAAACCTTCTACCAAATACCTTCCACTCCGCTCCTCTTCGTTCATTTATTGCACTCAAAATTTTCTAACACTCAAGTCCTAGGAAAAATGATGGAAAGAGGAAAATAAATTCCTAAGCCCTAGTTCTCTTAGAAAATTCAAGTTCTAAAATCAAGGAGAAGCTTAGGTAAGCATCCTCTTCATCTTCTCCATCTCAATCCCTCTTTAATGCTTGATGTTTCCTATAACCTAACTTAGGAAAAACTTTGCATTTGATAAAAGATTGAAGATTCTAGAGGTGTAGTGAAGAGGAATTGGTCTAAGCTTGTTTTTATAGCTTCTCAATTCTTGTTTTTTAATTTAAATGTGAGTTCAAACTCACATCTATGTCTATAGCTTTCATTGTTGTTAGCTATGAATTCCTAATATCTATTTCATGTTCAATTGCTTTTGATTTGAATTGGTTTGCTGAATTTTTTAATTTTGGTTTTGAAGTCAAAATTTGTGAAAATCCTACTATGAATGTTTAGACATGTTATTTAGGGTGTATCGAGAGCTTATAGGGCTGGGTTGTCACTTGGCATAAATCCCTAGCCTTCGTCGCTCATCCGATTTCCTCTGAATTGGTTAGGCCATCATTGGCCTAGGAAAATTCTGTCCAGGCCTGGGCAACCAGACGTCTGGTTGAAAAATCCAAACGTCCACTAGGGGCTTCTAGAAAAAAATATAAATCAAAAGATGAAATAAAATTCCAAATCCCAGGACCAAACTTCCAGCTAAAATCCAACTAGACGTTTGGGAGGCTTGAGGAAATAAAATAGAAACAGGAGAAAAGGTCAAAATTTCCAAAACTCCAGGTCAGACGTCTGGCTAAACCAACCAAATGTTTGGTCCTGTTGAATTTTGCCTATTTTGCCTGTTATTGCATGGATTTCTAATTTTTATCGATTTTTGTTGATCCGGTTAGTTGTTGTTATTTATTTTCGACTTTGATGACTTCTTTTCTGGATTTTTGAGAATATCCATTTGATGGACTTATATCGATTGTTATGGTTTTAATTCATGTCATCGAATGTGGATTTTGGTGATAAACTGTTTTTACAATCATTTCTATGATTTGTCATTTTAAGATACAAAGGTTTATATACTAGTAGTAAATACCCAAACTCTTTCACAAAAATGATTTCAACATTTCTGTTAATACAAAGCTCATTTTTAAAACCGTTTTCCAATTTATTAGCATATACAAATTTTTACCTCATCGTATGAGAAATCCAATTACGACTTAGCAAAACAAATGGTATGAAACGCTTGCATTTACTTCATCGGTTAATTCTTAGACTTGTTCAATTGAAATCTTGTGACAATTTTCAAGTGAAAATCTACAATTTGTTTGTAAACATTTAAGTTAAGCCAGTGGTTATGGGACATGAAGCTAAACTCATTTATTTACTAGCTTTATGTAATTTACACTTATTGATCTATGGCGATGATTTTGAGGATTAGACTAGCGATATGTGATGTCTCTTTGTCCGCGTAAGGGACTGTACCCCATTCTATTGAGCTTCGTCTCATTTTATAGGCTATGACCTATGGGTTTTTTAACCGTTTTATGGAGTTCGGTTCATTGGGCGTATCATTATACTACGTCATTGTTTCGACTTATTTGAGTTTCAGGTTCATCGGGAGTATCGTTGTACTACGCCATTGTTCCAGCTTATTTGAGTTTTAGGTTCTTCGGGCGTATCGTTGTACTACGTCATTGCACCGACTCTATGGGTTAGCAACCCATGGGATAGCGTCCCGTTTATGATACACATGTTGGTGAGTTTTCATGCCCCCATTTATGACAAGCCTTCCCCTTTTATGTTTTCTTGATTTTCAATTATGAATTTACGAAATTTATATTTCACTAATTTTTGCGATTTACATTGATATGTTTGTCAATATTTGAGGTTTGGTGAATAAGCTAAAGAATATGATATTCTTTTTGGGTATTTGAGGAGACTTGAGATATTGTATGATTTCATTATTATCAAATGTATACTTGTCATGGTATGGAATTATTGTTATCATATGTTTTTGTCGTAACTCTTATCCTATCTCATCTTATATGATATTTATAGCTAGAATAATCTGTTTATTATTTTTCTTCTTAAATAATACTCCGGTCAGACCGAGGTATTTCAGGTGCTTCCACTTGACTTCTTAGCACGGACTATCTTCTGACTTTTGGCTAACTACTTTAGTTTAGTAGTTTTTATTTTTATACATTCGAGATAGAGAATCCTTGATGTATACATATTCTTTTGTCTAGCATTGTACCTATTCTTTTGTGATGTAGTGGTTCTTATATGACCACTGCTTTAATGTTCACTTCTATGTGTTATATTCATATTTGTTTCTGCCTTAGTGATATGAATATATGTGACTGATTGGTGTTATGCTTATTTTATATATTTTTCCAAAGGCCACATAGCCACTATGCATTAACATTGAGTTTATATTTGATATGTCAGATTTCCTCTTGAAATGAAATGCATGTCATACAATCTGAAATATCGGTACTGGCACAAAGCAATTACATAGATGGTCGCTCTATAACAGCCTTATTCTTCATTCTAGTCGACGGCATTACCCTCTAGTGTCCTTGGCTAGTGTGATTATAGAGGTGGGCGTCACAGCTTGGTATTAGAGCCAAACTTCGAAACAATGTGGAATATTCTAGCAAGAATCATTGTCCTAAGTCTCTTTTAGGAATCGTGCCTTAGGATTTAATTCGAGTCTTAGGACCCGTTCTATCATATTGTCTTTTATGATGCTTTGTTTACCAATCAAGCATGTTTGATATTCATTCTGAGAATAATTTTTTTCCTCTTCGTTCTTTCTTTCTTTCTTAAAGAAGAAGAGATGGTTATACCTTCCATTCCTAGCGCTGGTCAATCCAGTAGTCCTCCTCTGGATGGCGTATTAATGTCAGCCCAACAACTTTTGGATCTTATAAAGAAACAAAGGTTTATTTATGCTTTGAATAAGAACCCCAAAAAGGTTTTACCTCTGAAATTAGAAGTACCTTTCAACCAGCCTGTAGATATCACTCTTCAACTTGAAGAGGCCGATAGAGGAAGTGATTGTTATGTTAGAGGTGCCAAAAAGAGCCTCAATAACAACATAAGAGACATATTAAGTTCAAAAGCCCTAATCCTAACAAGAAATGGAAGTAAGAAACTTCGGTAGCAAATACTCCTACCCTTGATCGTGGAGTATGCTACAATTGTAGTTCTAAGGATCACCATGCAAATAGGTATCCAAGGCCCATTTCTTGTCGTTATTGCAAAAGTTCGAGTCATCATATATCTTCATGTTGCAGACTTCAAAACAAGAAAGAGGGAAAGCTGAATGTTGCGCAAGCTTGTAGTAACCCTTCTCTTGGTCAAGGTATTTCTCATTCTATTCTTGATGGCATTATTATGTTCCGTGATCATCCTATTCGAGTTCTTTTTTATACGGGTGCATCTCACTCTTTTATATCAAAGGAACTTGTTGATACTTTGTATTTAAATGTTGTGGGCTTGATGGCTTCGCTGAGAATTGCGAACCCAGTTGGTGGATCCGCAACACTCAATTTACTTTGTAAAGATGTCAAGATTACTTTATATGATTATGCTTTCTGGTCCGATTTTCATGTTATGCGCTACTTAGGCTTCAGAATTGGTTTTGAAAAAGGATTGGCTTAATCGTTATGAAGCCCATATCCTATGTCCCAAAAGGACTATCCATCTTTGACATCCCCAATCTGTTAAGCAGTTTTCTATTATTTTTAAAGATTCAGATTCCAATTCGGTGGCATCCCTATGTTCTCTAAATCCATATGATGACGATAATGACGACAAGGAAGATGTCATTTCCCTTATTCAAGTTGTTCGTGAATTTTCCGATATCTTTAAGCCTGTCTTAGAATTACCACCTAAGTGATCAGTTGAGTGGTGCTAAGGTCTTTTCAGCTCGACCTTGCCATCAGTTTTTATCAGCTATGAGTTGCGGAGGACAGCGTTCCACTTACCGCATTCCACACTCTTATGATTCTTATGAGTGGCTCGTTATGTCATTCAGTTTGACAAACCCTCCAGCCTATTTCATCCATCTTACGAATCGAGTATTCTACGAATATCTTGATGAGTTCGTCCTTGCATTCATTGACTATGGGTGAAAACAACAATTTTAAATTGCAAATCTTTCTAATAAGATATATTTATAAGTATAATTAGGTTTTGTTCTTAAAACGAGCAAAGAATATTCATAAAATTTTTAAGAGACATGTTTATCATATAGAAGATGATTTTGTGTTGTATTGTCCATTGTGTGCTTTAAGAACTCTAGTCGATGCTTTGATCAACGTTATCGATAGGAGTCTCCTAAACGCTATGATGAGACAGTCAGACACTGTAAATTGACTTGTAATAAGGAATTTTTTCTAAAAAGATGATTACATAAAGTTAATTATAATTTTGAATGTCTTAACTTTTCGGGAAAGAGGATCATGGAATAAATGATTTAGCATAGAAGCTGCTTTTCAAAAAATTGAAAAAACTCCTTTCCGATGCTCATATTCTTATGATTTCCAAAGGGAACCAAGACTTCACTGTTTGTACCGATGCTAGTCGTATTATTTTGGGAGCCATTCTCATGCAAAGGAAACGTGTTGTCGCTTATGCTTCTAGACAATTAAAGCCTGCCAAGACTAGATATGCCACTCATCATCTAGAGCTCACGAGCATTGTTTTCGCTCTTAGAATTTGGTGCATTATCTTTTGGGGGAGAAATTTTTTTACACCGATCATAATCTTTGAAGTATTTTTTCTCTCAAAAGAAACTTAATTTGCATCAACAAAGTTGGCTCGAATTCCTTGCATCTTATGATCTTGATATTCTTTATACTTCCGAAAAAGAAAATCATGTTGCCGATGCCCTTAGTCATAAGCAACAAGCGGTTGTTTTCATGATGATATCGGAATGGAACGATCTCGAGACTTTGTCCTCTTGTGAGATTCGAGATCGTGAATCCGATTCGTGTTCATATCTTATTTTATGTAGCCTTGAGGCTCATCCATCTCTTTTAGATTGCATTCTTGAAGCTCAAAAGCATGATCTCAAATTGGCTCTTCTTAGCCAAAGTTGTAGGGATAAAAATAAGGTTGATGGTTTGAAAGACTTTGATATTGATGCTCGCGGAGGCATTCGAAAATTTGGTAGACTTGCTGTGCCAAATATTAGCGATCCTAGTAATGACATTTTGGAAGATTCACATTGTTCTAAATTTACCATTCATCCCGGTAGTAGTAAAATGTACACGGACATAAAATGACTTTATTATTGGGATAGAATGAAATCTGATATTTCTAAATTTATTAAGCGTTGCATGACTTGCCAACTCGTAAAGGCCAAGCATCAAAGGCTGGTGAGTTTTTGCAACCTGTAGACATTCCCGTTTGGAAGTGGGATCAAATTTCCATGGACTTTATTGATGGTCTTTCCCGTTCTTGCTCAGGTCTTGACAGTTTATGGGTGATTGTAGATAGACTTACAAAATCAGCCATTTTATATATGTTCGGTCCAATTGAATCGTACCTCTTTTGGCCAAACTCTATGTTAAAAAAATTGTTAAATTGCATGGAGTTCCTACTTCTATTGTTAGTGATCGTGATCCATTATCTACTAGTGGATTTTGGAAGGGTCTTCAAAAAGCTTTAGGAACAAAGCTTAATTTTAGCACCGCTTATCATCCTCAGTCCGATGGACAAACAGAACGTGTGAATCAAACTCTTGAAGATCTTCTTCGTGCATGTGTTTTTTATTTTGGTGGAAGTTGGGTAGATCATATTTCGTTTGTTGAGTTTTCTTACAATAATAGCTTCCAATCTAGTATTGGTATGGCACCTTTCGAGGCACTCTACGAAAGGCCATGCCGATCTCCTTCGTGTTGGCTTGAAGCCGGTGAGAAGCTGGTTTTAGGTCCAGATTTTATTCGTGATTCCACAGAAAAGATTGACCTTATTTTCCATAGGATGAGAAAAGCTCAAAGTAGACAAAAATCCTATGCCGACAACTGAAGAAGGAATTTAGAATTTTCTGTGGGAGATTTGGTATTCATTCTTGTTTCACCTATGAAGGGTGTTGTGTGTTTCAATCGATCGGGAAAATTATCACCTCGATATATTGGTCCATTTTCCATCATCGAACGCATTGGTTCCGTGGCTTATCGCCTTTTATTACCGGCTCAATTTTCTGCTATTCATGACGTATTCCACATTTCTTAACTGTGGAAATGCCTTAGAGATTCCGATTCTATTCTTGAGCCTAGTGTTATTGAAGAAATTGAAGTTTCACCTTAGAGATTAAACGCCTTCGTAATAAAGATGTTCCGCTTGTTAAAGTTCAATGGTCCACAAACCCTAAGGATTGTTCTTAGAAATTCAGAGAATTCATCGAGCGAACACATCTGGACTTACTCTCTCGTGCTCCTTATGGTGTACTTCTCACTTCATAATTTTCTTTTGTGTCGTTATGCATTAGAGTGGTTGTTACTCTTTATTTTCTTCTTAAGTATTGCAAGGACGCAATTTCTTTAAGGAGGGGAGTCTATAACAACCCGCATATTTTACGATTTCATATTTAAATATTTTATTTATATATAGCGTCGTTGATTTAATTTAAAGTCTGAAACTTGAATTTTTGTAAACGGTCGAATCCGGACTCAAGACTACTTTCATTGAGTTCAAAACGACGTTTACAACTTGTTTGAGTTTAAACATTGATATGTTTAGAGTTGATTAGGATTTTGGTATTTTCCTTTGGGCTTTGGGTTGTATTCTAGCCCACTAACTGAATGAGAGAACCCAAATCTTCTACCAAATACCTCCCACTTCGCTTCTCTTCATTCATTCCACTCATAATTTCCTAACACTCAAGCCCTAGAAAAGATGGTGGGAAGAGGAAAACAAATTCCTAAGCCCTAGTTCTCTCAGGAAATTCAAATTCAAGTTCTAAAATCAAGGAGAAACTTAGGTAAGCATCCTCTTCATCTTCTCCATCTCAATGCCTCTTCAATTCTTGACTTTTTCTATAACCTAACCTAGGAAAAACTTTGCATTTGATAATAGAGTGAAGATTCTAGAGGTGTAGTGAAGAGGAATTGGTTTAAGCTTGTTTTAGAGCTTCTCATTTCTGGTTTTTGAATTTAAAGGTGAGTTCTTAAGCTCACATACATGTCTATAGCTTTCATTGTTGTTAGGTATGAATTTCTAACAACTATTTTATGTTCAATTGCTTTTAATTTGAATTGGTTTGGTGAATTTTTAGTTTTGATTTTGAAGTCAAAATTTATGAAAATCCTACCATGGATTTTTGGATATGTTATTTGTGGTGTATCGAAGAGCCTATAGGGCTGAGTTTTCGCTTGGCATAAGTGCCTATCATCCATCGCTCATTCGATCACCTTCGAATTGATTTGGCTATCATTGGCCTAGGAAAATTCTGCCCAGGCACAGGCACCAGATGTCTGGTTGAAAAATCCAGACGTTTGGTAGGGGCTTTTGGAAAAAAATATATAAAATGAAAGATAAAATAAAATTCCAAAGCGCAGGACCAGATGTCTGGTTAAAATCCGACCAGAAGTCTGGGAGGCTTCAGGAAATAAAATAAAAAAAGGAGAAAAAGGATAAAATTTCTAGAACTCTGAGTCAGATGTTTGGCCAAACCAACCAGATATCTGGTCCTGTTGAATTTTGCATATTTTGCCTGTTTTTGAGTGGATTTCTAATTTATATCGATTTTTGTTGATCCCGTTAGTTGTTGTCATTTATTATCGACTTTGATGACTTCTTTTTTAGATTTTTGAGAATATCCATTTGATGGAATTGTTATCGATTTTTATGGTTTTAATTCACGTCGTCGACTGTGCATTTTGGTGATAGATTGTTTTTAGAATCGTTTCTATGATTTTTCACTTTAAAATACAAAGGTTTTTATACTAGTAGTAAATACTCAAAATCTTTCACAAAAATGATTTCAACATTTCTTTTGATACAAAGCTCATTTTTAAAACCGTTTTTCAATCTATTAGTATATACAAACCTTTACCACATTTGTATGAGAAATCCAATTAAACGACTTAGCAAAACAAGTGGTATGAAACGCTTTCATTTACTTCGTCGGTTAATTCTCAAACTTGTTTGATTGAAATCTTGCGACAATTTTTGAGTGGAAATCTACTATTTGTTCGTAAATATTTAAGTTAAGCTAGTGTTTATGGAACATGTAGCTAAGCTCATTTATTTACTGGCTTGATGTAATTTACACTTATTGATCTATGGCGATGATTTTGAGGTTTAGACTAGCGATATGCGATGTCTCTTTGTCCGCATGGGGGACTGTACTCTGTTCTGTTGAGCTTCGTCTCATTTTTATGGGCTAGCGACCTATGTGTTTTTTAATCGTTTTATGGAGTTCAGTTCATTGGGTGTATTGTTATACTACGTCGTTTTTCCTACTTATTTGAGTTTCAGGTTCATCGGACGTATCGTTGTACTACGTTGTTGTTCCGGCTTATTTGAGTTTCAGGTTCCTTGAGCGTATCGTTGTACTACGTCGTTGCACTGACTCTATGGTTTAAATACCCATGGGATAGCATCCCTTTATGATACACGCGTTGTTGAATTTTCATGCTCCCGTTTATGATAGGCCTTCCCCCTTTTATGTTTTCTAGATTTTCAATTATGAATTTCGGGAATTTATGTTTCAACAATTTTTGCGAATTGCATTGATATGTTTGTCAATATTTGAGGTTTGGTGAATAAGCTAAAGAATATGATATTCTTTTTTGTTATTTGAGGAGACTTGAGATATTGTATGATTTTCGTTGTTATCAAATATATACTTGTCATGGTATGACATTATTGTTGGCATATGTTTTTGTCGTATCTCTTATCCTATCTCATCTTATATGATATTTATAGCTAGACTGATCCGTTTATTATTTTTCTTCTTAAAAAATACACGGGTCAGACCGAGGTGTTTTAGTTGCTTCTACTTGACTTCTTAGCAGTGACTATCTTCTGACTATTGGCTAACTACTTTAGCTTGGTAGTTTTTGTTTTTATACATTCGAGATAGAGACTTTTTGATGTATACATATTATTTTGTCTAGCACTTGTACCTATTTTTTTGTGACGTAATGTAACTTGTATGACCACTGGTTTGATGTTCACTTCTATGTGTATATTTATCTGTTTCCACCTTAGTGATATAAATATTTGTGACTGATTTTGTGTTGTGCTCATTTTATATTTGTTTCTGAAGACTACATAGCCACTATGTATTAGCTTTGATTTTGTATTTGATAAGTCAGATTTCCTCTTGAAATGAAATGCATACCATATTATCTGACATATGGATACTCGCACAAATCAATTACACATATGGTCAATCCTCAACAGTCTTATTCTTCGTGCTAGTCGACGGTATTGCCCTGTAGTGTACTTGGCTAGTATGAGTATAGAGGCCGGGTGTCATAACTAAGGTTAAGTAAATGGGTGTGGGTGTTGGCTAAATAATAATTAAATGGGATGGAGATTAATTAAAATTGAAATTGTTAGGTGGGCTACTTCTTTATTAGCATATTTCCAGTTGAGGTAATTACCTAATTAAGTATTCTACTTCTACTTACTCCAATGTATTTACAATTGTTGGACTCATATTATTGGACTTTTACTTAACATTGAACATGGAACTTTTATTGGACTTGGACTAAACACTGAACTTGTAATGGACTTGAACTTGTATTGGATTTGCAATGAATATCTTAAAATTTTCATTGTAAATATAGAAATCCTATATCAGAATCAAAATCGAAACAAAAACCAAAACTTTGAAATATAAGAAATTTATCGAAACTAATAAAATTTCAATGTCTGAAACCAAGATTGAAACTGAGTTATTGAACCTTGTTTTGATTTGAACCCCAAAGTGTCAATGTTGGCATCTTTTGTTACAGAAACCATCATCAGTACTTGCAGTAACAACATTGTATCTGAACAAGCTCGTTGTGATGGTTTACGCAGGCTCGTTTACCCGATTCCTTTTCTTCAGCCTAGTAATAATATAACCTGTTCGTTGGTATCTAATTATGCTATTGAATGTAGAAATATATTGTTAGTTAGACAAGTATTATGCCGTGGTTTGCTTTACGTGCTGCTAGTTTTGCATTTTTAAAATTAAACAAATTCGTAATATAACCTTTTCTTTCCTTTCTTTTCATTTTTTGGTTCTCCGGATAATTCAGTTAAGACCACTCTCGTTTTTCGCCATGCCCAATTAGGCCAAGCGACAATTGGGATAAGGGATAAGCAAGAAAATGAATTAAGTTTCACATGGGGACAGAAACACGCATATTTAAATATATACATCCGGATACAAACGTATACATCAAATACCATGGGCACATAAATACACGCAATGACAGATCCAAAATTTCATTGGTGAGGCTAATACAAAAAAAGGAAAAGCTTTCTTCGTAATTGAATAAAATATATAATCAAACCGACCGTTAAGGAGGTTTGCTTACTGTTACTGAGCAAAATCAATTTCTCTGAAGCCAAAAAAACAAGCTCCATGTTTTTCGTATTGTTCCTCCGTAAATTTTCCTCCGATATTTTTTGCTTAATGTCGGTCTATTTCAAATTTCCTGATCTAATTAAACCTAGAAATCGCCTCCAGTAACTAGCTGACGTCGTAAGCTCCTACGTATAGACGAAAAAAATCGCTTCCCTAGAAATTATCTCGATGACTTGTCTACCACCTAAAATTACATTCAGGTATTATACAATTTCAAATATCAAGTATCGTGTTGTTGATTCATGGCTCATTTTTTTCATGTTTTAAAAATTTCCTAATTTAATTATGCACAAAAAATGGTTTTTTGTTTTTGTTTTCTATCTATACGGTAAATCATACCTGACTTCTACACCTCCTAATGCTTCTGCACCTCCTGTTGCTTCTCCTATCAAAAGCTATACTACTCCCACTTTGACCTCTTTTGGATCCAGCTTTGCTGTTTTTATTGCTTCTCTTGCTGCTGCTTTTTTCTAGTTTTCTTGTTTCTTCTTTAATCCACTTTTGAGTTTTACCCTGTCCTGTTTAATGATGCGTTGTGTTGTGATTATGGTTTTTAACTATTCACGAATGTTGTTTTGTATGTTATTTTCAGTATGGATTCGCTTTGATAAAAAAGATAATAAAATATAAAACGAAGACTATACTTATTTACCAGTTACATTTTCAAATACTCGCCTTTAATCGAGCACTTTTGAAGTAGTTGTAGGAAATAATAATGATTTTTTTTTTTCTGGAATAGCTTCCCTATAAAAAGTAATATCCTATTGTAACAACTTTGAACCAGATGAATACATTTTTGAACAAATTGTCTCCATTTTAGATATATTTAGAAAAACTTTCATTTTCATATAGTTGAAAGAGGAATTGCTTTTATAAACTCATCATAAACCGACTAAATATAGCATTTAATGTTATTTAGTCAACCATTAATGCAAATAAAAGCAAATAGTATTGAAACCATGCTATGTGTGCTTCATGTATATGTAACCATGAGTAAATTCACTTTAATGTTTACTGTAGGTTTGTTATGAGCTATTCGACTACTAAAAGACTATTTAGCATAGAGAGTACCTTCAGTGCAGTGTCAGGCAAGAGAAAAGCAATAGAATAGAAAATGAATATATATGTGTAAGAGGTGCGAGTATTTCTTTTATTGAACCAAGGTGTTTAAGTTTGAGGTTTATTCGCTAAGATAGAGCACTTTGTTTGTTTATAAGTTGGTTGACTCATGGCTTATGATAATAACCATTTTCCTCTAGTATGAAAATGTTTATTGTATTTGCAATTTGATTGATGAGTGGATTATTTTATGAATATTTCTTTAGCACATTAAAGACATGTTTTTTGCAGGAGAATCATATTTTTACAACATTATATGAGATTCTACCTTTGTAGCATGTTACCAACTACGTGATGAGTATCTATTTCAAAACCCAGCATTCTAATAAGTACAATGCTGTAATACTGTTTAGATATGATACCGTATAATAGGTCATAGCTTACTGTTATATGTTTTCATTACATATGATGATAGCTTCGAATATTCTTATCAGCTTTATATAAGATTTTAAATAAACTTAAAAATATTAAACGTTCGCCTTTTGACCCGTGAGTCGGATTCATACCAAAGTTAAAGCTTTATTTTCATCTTCTGGACTCGACATATAAGATCTTTTCCATATATTTTGTGCATACGTATAACATTATCAAATTCGAAAGCGAGTAAATACAAATCCACAGAAGTGGATTATTTAGGACTATTTTTGTCATAAGTTTCAAAGTAAGCCTATTATTGCAATAAGTTTTCAAAGAATGCATTGGTTACACATACACACACAGACACCAGATTTATGTATGTACGTACAGATATCTTTTCCAATACATAAATTTTAATAATTTTTCTATTTTATATTTATATTATATTTTTATATAAACAATTTTTTTTTCAACATAACCAAATTAATCGAATAAAAGTTTGTTTTTAAAATTTATCCATTTAGACGGTCGGTTCACCGTCGTTGTACGGTTATACTAGTAATATAACAAAGTTCAATATTGCTACTAATTTTAAAAGTTCGTAGTAAACTAATGGATATGCCTAGTCCATTTTACATTTTACCATTAATCAAGTTAGGTTGCATAATCTTTTTAAATCCAAAGCATCTACGCTTGAGCGCATATCCGTAATGAAAACCTCTAATTGGTTAGAAAACGCAAAAAAGATCAACATGTAAGAAGTTATTTGGGTAAAACTGAGCTAATCGAACCAATTTTTCATTTTAGACTTTACGTTTGTTGCATATCTACTATAACCGTGTTAAATAACTCAACATGACAATGATGAAATTTTGTCATCTCTTTGACTTTACGTTAGATCTCCCTTGAGCAACATACTCATCTTCCATACAGGATATAGAAATCATATGTTTACTATACTATCCCGCCATCGTCTCTCATCATTTGAAGACATTTTTAGACATGTCAACCTATCCCATAGCATCTTCGACATCTTGATCTTCTATTTGCAACGCTCACGATAACTCATATGCGATTCCCAATATTGATTTCATCAAGTGTAATGTAATCACGACATCTTGTCTTTTACGTGAACCTTCAACAACATTGTACAATATTAGATATTAATCCGAGAAGCCGGAGAATAAGCATGTGATTCTTATCAAGTTTGTGTGTAAACAGTGAATGTAATATGCACCACGATGAGGGCTTTCAAACCATTATATTCACCTTGCATGTTGCGAGATCCGTCATAACCTTATCCACGTAACAAAGAAATACTTAATCCATGTTCAGAAAACGCACTGTCCAGTTAATCTTTAGATTTTGCAGTAGTGTTTGACATGTTTAAGACCTATAAATCATTCAATCAAACGTCCATTTTTATCTAGGCGTCCCAACACAACTGCCATTTATTCTTACATATCGTAAGATTCATCGATAAGAATACATTACAAGGTACACGGTGATTTCCAATGGCTCGTAGTCGTTGACGGCCGTCCCGAGCCATTTGAATTCCCGTCGAAACACAGAACACGAATTTTGTCCATTTTCGACGGCATCATCGACGACTTTAAGACGGCTTTCGACTGTTTTTCCAACGGTGCCAACGGTCACGTGATTTGAAAACTCGTCCGAAAATCGTCGAACGCCGTCGGAATATTCGACCGGTAAACAGTCCTGAGCCGTCGATATTCATCGTAAATTTTGAGTTATAGATCGTCGAAAGCCATCGGTATCCGTTGAGAATTTAGGCAATTTTTTTTTCCAACCAAATAGTTGTTCCATATTAATATACATCACAACACATCAAAACCAATATATATATCAGATATATAAGTTGAAATCAATAGCAATATCAATAATAATATAAAATTCAATCATTTTCAATTAATACAAAACAAGCCTTCCATCATCAATCTCACATATCCTACTGCAATATCTACATCCAATATCAATGTACAATATATAAATCCAACATCAAATCGCACAAATCAACCCCACAAATCAATATCAAACACCAGATGTCCATAAATCAACCTCACAATCTCTCATTGTATAAATACACCAGTTTCAAAAACTGCAAAACGTATCTCATGACTCATCATCGGCTTCGAAACCACCAAACGAAGGAATGCTCTATGACGATCTACATATTTGGCAAAACGCTAGTTTAGTTGCTCCATTTGCGCCTACTCGGAGGCGGTCCTGCTCCTGTAGCTGTGCAATCAGCTGTCAAAGCTCATTAATCTCAGCGCTGCCCTCAAATTTCTGATTAAGCCTTTTGTGAGGCCCAAGCCTACAACATAAGTCGAAATATGTATAAATTATTACGTAACTTTTGTAAAAATTAAGCAATTTTTACAGCGTGGTTAATTTTTATAAATTATTGACTGATTGTCGCAGTCATAGCGCATATTTCTCTATATCGGATCCATAACGGAGTCGAAGATAGCGTCTTCCTCATCAGTAGTCTACTGCTATCGTTCTGAATGCTCAAGCATCTGTGCACGTGCTTGCATAAATCTTTCTTGCAACGCAAAATTAAATACAATTAAATATTACATGAAATAATTATAATATTTTATAACTAATTAATTAAAAATATCATTATTAATAATTTATAACTTAAAATATATTTATATGTACGGTGTATGCTTTATCATGCTCATGCTAGGCATACGATACAGATCCTTCGTCGTCGGTCTGCATGACGGCATGAGTATGCGCAATACGTCCATATACGAAGCAAGAGCCCCGCGTGCTCTTTCCTGCAATAATTGGGGTATATTATTGTTATTCATACAAATTTATACTAAAAATGCATAATTGTTCACAATTGCAATTAACCAATTTATCAGTCCTCACGATGATGCTGAAATGATTTCGAGCCACCACGGTGTGTGACTGAATTTTTTTGCTTGTTCGCCGAGTTTCTATCTGACTTCACCTGCAAATTAAAAATTAAGATTATATTTTACAGGTATAAATTATATATTCGCTACTGAGCAAATTAAGCTAATATCTGATAGACTTGCCCTGAATTTATCGCTATTCCACCATGCGACCCAAACATTCAATCTACTAGCGCCCATCCAGCTTGGCTTCTTTCCAGATTTTCTGATGTTAAACATCGTATCCCGATAATTGTTTGCAACTTTAGAGTACCAGTGGTGCTAGCAAAGAGAAACATCCTCCTCTTATACCGCCCCTTGTATATATATATTGAAAAAATATAAGTTATACATTTATAATTAGTCAGCAAATTGTAAATTGATTATATATAATGATATATAATTTTACACTTACCAAGAAGTCCTGCCAGATGCTCTCCCGTACATGCACTGAGATTCTGCTCCATTTCGTCCAGCATGCAATCATACGGCTCATGTATGCCTGCTTAGATATGCTGAAAACTATGTTCGAAGGCTCAAGCTCAAAACCTCTGCATTAAATATGATATAAACAAATCACGACTAATATATCATACAAAATATTTATAATGTTGAAGTAAAATTAGTGCTTACGAGCCATCTGCTTTTGGTAGCAGTCTAACCACCAAGCGTGGCGCCTCTTGCAACAGGCCGCTGCCATCATCTCCGCTGCGAACGGTCCTCCTTTGAGACGAAAAGGGAGAATCGGACTGCGAAGAACTCTGACGCCTGAAGAAAGACATCTACTATACATGTCGTATACACACTATTTTATTATGGTAGAATATATCATTCATTATGAGTAAATATATCAAGATTTAACATCAATAATCGTATATAATATACAAAAAAATGTAACACCGATGCTCCCATAAATTACCTTTTTTCAACATGTATGTTATTAAATCCATCGTCATCGTTTTTTGATTCAGACTCGGTCTCGTACTCTATATTGGTTTCCTCTGTAGTCTCAAATGATTGTACTAATACATTTGATTCATCATTTAGAGGTCCAAAATCGGCTTGATTACTGTAATTTTGCCATTTTCCTTGAAATCCGCTTTGTATGCTTGTTCGTCTGGAATATCCTTTCCATCAAACATAAATCTTACCTTCATTTTAAAGTTACCGACCAATCTGCGTTATCTTTTTTTAGAGATGAATAAGGAGCATAATAAACCTGTAGGGCTTGTTTTGCTAGTATAAATGGATCGTACTTATGATAACGTGATGTATGCTTTATTTCAATAATATTATATTTTTGGTGAACGCTGATTCCAGAACCTGCAACATTACTGAACCAGTTGCATCTAAACAAATAAACTTCTTTCGTAGCTCTAGTGTGTTGGAAATAGAGGTGGCTATAATACAATGTTGGATCTTAAGGCTATTCAGACACTAGAAGTTGTGAATTGTGTATTAACTACTTACTTATGAATATAAAACCGTATTTACTCAAATTGCAAACAGAAAGAAGTAATCAGAGAATAAGTAAGTAATAAAGTAAAATGCAGTAATGTAAATAACACCCGGATTTTTATACTGGTTCAGATTAATCAATCCTACATCCAGTCCTGCACTCTATCATGCAGAATTCCACTATAATCGCTTGCTTTCCACGGGTGACAAGAACACCTTTACAATCTTGGTTTCACGGGATACAAGACACGCCCTCTTGATTTTACAGGCTACAAGAACACCTTTTTCTTATCACCAACAACAAACTATGGCAAGTGGTTGTATCTTCAATACAGATTCTTGCAGATTCGGTACAATGATCCTATAGACCTCCAATGGCAATATATCTTTGAATTCTTTGAGGAATAGGATGAAATCAGAGAGAGAATGATGTGAATTAAAGTACAACTCTCTGATATTGTGTGGCTTGCAAATCAGTGAAGAATTGGAGTGAAATAGTGTCAATTTGCAAGGAGATTTGAAGAGTATGCAATGGATTTCTTTTGCAAATGTTTGGAGAAAAAGGAGTAAGAAAAAAAAATGAGAATTCTTGATGTTAAAATTCTTTTTCAGAGGCCTTTATATAGTGGTTGAAGAGACGTGTTTTTTGGTGAAGAGGTGGAGGGAAATGTCTCTTCATTTAAAATTTGTAATTTTGAAAAACTGCTAGTATGTCGACATTTTGCCCAAGTACCCCATGTCGACATGGGTGTGTTGCAAAATGAACAGCAACACTAATAAGTGTTGCAAATTTTCAGCATTTCAAATTACCTTATATTTGTGGATTTTTGTGATTCTGTTGAGCTCAATGGTTGATGATCTTCAAGTATAATTGCCATGAGATCTTTAACAAGATATTCTAAGGTTCGACCAATTCCTCATCACTTCAAACACCTTTATGCTTCAGCATTCTTCTCTAATTGGGTTTTGTTCTTCAATTGCTCTGATCAACCTTCTTCTATAATTCATTTTCTTCCACACTGGTACCCTTCTTATTATGGGGTCCATGAGGTTAAGTTTTGGGATGCCAAACCCATAAAGAGTTTGAATGTCCTCTCAAAATATAATCATTAGATGAATGAACCTTATTAATAAAATTATCAATATATTTTTCTTTTTCAATATCATCCAACCTTTTTGGAACCTATAAATTAGTGAATCTATTTTGATGCAGCGCAATCCGAAAATTCTGGAAATTCACAAGTCTTAGGTCGCTCACGACCTAAGAGAGAAATTTTAGGTCGTTCATGACCTAACAGTAGTGATCTACGACCTAAGGAAGAAGAGCAACGACCTAAAGAAGGGAATTTAGGTCGGCCACGAGTTAACATCGCTCTAGGTCGTGTGGAAGAAGTTTCGGAGTTAGGTCGTTGGGAAGTTTTAAGTCGTTGCCGACCTAAGGAACACTGCTCACGACCTAACAGAAACACTCTAAGTCGTTTACGACTTAACGAGATAAAAGGCAACGAGTTACAGGAACCAAAACATATTTTAGGTCGGCCCCGACTTAAGGAGGAGAAGCTGCGAGCTAACAAAGATTTAAGTCGCTTGGTGGATTCACGACCTAGTGGAGAAGAAGGGGCGGTGGGTTCACTACCAGGTACATTGGTAACTCGTTCAAACGAGTTAACGACTTATGGCCAGCAACTTAATGCAGATGACTCGTGTGAGGAAGTAGGTCGTTTGGAGTTAAGTCGCGAGGAAGCAAGTCACTTGGAAGATAAGTCGTAGGTCATATACGACCTAAATGATGAGTCGTAGGTCGTGACATGGTGTTGTAAACTGTTTGTTTTCTTGAGTCGTTTACTTCGTATGTCGTAAGTCGCTAGGTCGTATACGACCTAAGTGTTGTGTTATGTTGAAATACGTTGACTCGTTTGTACCATTGAGTCGTGTACTGTTTTGAGTCTGTACATATCTTGAGTCGCGGTATTCTGGGTCGTAAGTCGTTCACGACCTAGTATAAGTCGTGTAATGTGTTGTTTGTATGTGAATGTTGTACTAAGTCGTGAGCGACTTAAATGTTGAGTCGTGTGTTCTGTTGGTAGGTCGGCTACGACCTAGGAAGGTCATAAGTCGTATACGACTTAAGGGTGAATGGTGAAAACACTATAAATAGGCGTGTGTTGTACATTTTTGGAAGTTGTTGATTTTGAAATAAAAATTTCTTGTTGATTGCTTTGTGCTTTCTTCTCTAATTGGTAGTTGAGTGTAATCTCCTATCTCCACTTACGTCATTCGAGTGTGCTCGAATCCACGTTTGTTGAAGCCGATTCACGGAAACTAGTGCGCTAGATCAACGTACGAAGAATCGTAGATCTTTGAACACGGTATAGTGCGCTATCAACGTGTTTGAGATAGCTAGAATTCGGTATCTTCGGATCAACGAATTTGGGCAATTCGGTATCTTCATTCCATCGATCGCTACTCTCACCGATTGAAGTTTATTTTGATTAATCCGCTGCGTCATATTTGGAGGTTTTAGCTTTAATTTCCTAGGTTTTGGTTCGAGCTTGGTAGCCTTAACAAACTTAGTATTTTGAACACTGTTTTTCGATTTAGCCTTAGGGGTGTATCCAAGTCCATGTTTATTCCTAGTGTGTTTAGATGCAGATAATATTCTAGATTATCCTTCCCTTTGTAAAATTGATCAATATCAGTTTTCATTTTGTCAAAATCCTTATTATGGTTAAGAATAAAATTGTCTAGAGATGTTATTTTGTCATTCAGATCAGTGATCTGTGACTTCATTAAAAGATTTTCTGATTTTAAGGATTCATTTTCACTTTTTAGTTTTTCAAAACTTCCAAGTGTCAAATCCTTTTCATCATTATACCCATTAAGTCTTTCAATTTCATCTTTTAGACATCGTTTTTCTTTAGTTAACCTTTCATTAAATATTTTTAATCTATCTATCTCTGCCAAACTATTGTTGCACTCTTTCCTAAGTATTTTATATCCCTGATTCATATCATTCAAAACATTAGTAATTTCTTTATTAAAATTCCATACATGGTCATCCTTTGCCATGAAGCACATGTTGGCGTTTTCTGTTTCTGAATCACTATCACTTGATGATGTATCTAAATCATCCCATTTTGCATTGAGTGTCTGTTTCCTCTCCTTATTGAAAGTGTTTGACTTTGATTTCTTCAGTTTGGGACAGTCTTTTTTCAAATGACTGGGTTTATCACATTCGAAATACTTAACAACATTTCCATTTCTAGAATTATTGCTGTTAGTTTTTCAAAGTTTGTTTATTATCCAATACTTCAAGAATTTCTTGAACTTCTTGGTCATAAACTCGATATCATCATCAATAACATCATCATCTGGTTCATCTTTGTCGATCATAACATTGAGTGCTAGTGGTTTATTCTCATTTGCCTGATTCTCTTTTCTAATCTGCAACTTTACTTCATAAGACATTATGTTACCAATTAAATATTCTAATCTCATAATACTAATATCATTGGCTTCTTCAATTGCCAGAGTCTTCTGATCCCATTCACTAGGAAGTGAATTCAAGATCTTTCTGACTTGGTCTTCTTCAGTAATTTTCTTTCCTAATGATATTAAGGCATGCACTATATCTTGAAATCTAGAATACATATCAGAAATAGACTCATTTGGTTTCATTTAAAAGAGTTGAAACTGGTTAGTTAGCATAGATATCTTTGTTTGTTTTACTTTATTGGTGCCTTCATGTGTGACTTGCAGAGTTCTCCAAATTTCATATGCAGAATTACAAATAGACAATCGATTAAATTCATTTCTATTTAAGGAGCAAAATAAAATGTTCATGGCCTTAGAGTTATTAAGTGCTTGTGTCTTTTGGTCTAGTGTCCATTTTGAATATTCAGTTTGAGGCTCTGTATACTCTATTTGGGTAATGTTCCAAATATCCAAACCATTAGACTGCAAATAACATTTCATCCTACAAGCCCAATATGCATAACTACTGCAATCAAATAGAGGGGGTCTAGTGGTGGATTGCCCTTCTACAAAAATGTTAAAAAATGTGTTATTAGTGTCATTAGCCATTTATACTTTTCAAAAACCAAGTTATGAATTTTTGAAAACCAAGGCTCTGATACCAAATGTTGGAAACAGGGGTGGCTATAATACAATGTTAGATCTTAAGGCTATTCAGACACTAGAAGTGGTGAATTGTGTATTAACTACTTACTTATGAATATAAAACTGTATTTACTCAAATTGCAAACAGAAAGAAGTAATCAGAGAATAAGTAAGTAATAAAGTAAAATGCAGTAATAAATAACACCTGGATTTTTATACTGGTTCAGATTAACCAATCCTACATCCAGTATTGCACTCTATCATGCAGAATTCCACTATAACCGTTTGCTTTCCACGGGTGGCAAGAACACCTTTACAATCTTGGTTTCACGGGATACAAGACACACCCTCTTGATTTTTCAGGCTACAAGAACACCTTCTCCTTATCACCAACAACAAATTATGGCAAGTGGTTGTATCTTCAATACATATTCTTGCAGATTCGGTATAATGATCCTATAGACCTTCAATGGCAATATATCTTTGAATTCTTTGAGGAATAGGATGAAATCAGGGAGAGAATGATGTGAATTAAAGTATAACTCTCTGATATTTTGTGGTTGCAAACCGGTGAAGAATTGGAGTGAAATAGTATCAATTTGCAAGGAGATTTGAAGAGTATGCAATGGATTTCTTTTGCAAATGTTTGGAGAAGGAGTAAGAGAAAATGAGAATTCTTGATGTTAAAATTCGTTTTCGGAGGCCTTTATATAGTGGTTGAAGAGACGTCTTTTGGTGAAGAGGCGGAGGGAAATGTATCTTCATTTAAAATTTGTAATTCTGAAAAACTGCTAGTATTTCGACATTTTGCCCAAGTACCCCATGTCGACATGGGTGTGTTGCAAAATGAACAGCAACACTAATAAGTGCTGCAAATTTTCAGCATTTCAAGTTACCTTATATTTGTGGATTTTTTTGATTCGGTTGAGGTCAATGGTTGATGATCTTCAAGTATAATTGCCATGAGATCTTGAACAAGATATTCTAAGGTTCAACCAACTCCTCATCACTTCAAACACCTTTATGCTTCAGCATTCTTCTCTAATTGGGTTTTGTTCTTCAATTGCTCTGACCAACCTTCTTCTATAATTCATTTTCTTCCACTGTATTCTTGTTTATCTCTGTAAATGTCTCTATAATATATCTGATATGACTGCATAACTCGAAAATATGTTAGTAGTAATATTTATATGGTTGTTGTCATCAAAATCAATACATAAGGTATTAATATGGTAAAATATATTGATTGCAAAACCTGAGTTAACACGCCATAAAAACCATTTATGCGATCATTTGGATCGTCGCTACCTTTAACATATACACTAGTATTGTTAGTTAAATTTTCAACCTCATATTCTTTGTTGTTGAATTTGTATCCATTGACAAAAAATATTGGATATGTCTTGACTTTTCTTTTTGGTCTCATCGCAAGATAATTCCATCCTTCGTTAACCACAGAATTTACCGGATCATATACGTGGTTCGAAAACCAAGTTGCAAATTTTTTGCTAATATCGCGGCTTGGATGTTGTGATTCGTAAATACTGCATATACATAGATAATATATTGCATTACAATTAATACATACATGTATTATTCAAGTAAATAATTGTAGATGTGTTATTTAATAATACCTAACAAATGGTGCAACTTATGCACAGTTAAAAAGAACACATGTGTGGGCTACATGGTAATCTCTGTCGTCTAACCATACTTCCACATATTTTTTAGCAGGGCATCCATGCTGTCTAAAAATAGATAGCACTGATTCAAAAGAATCTTTTTCAATGCCGTCATCATTTCGCGTAGCACTTTCAAAAGATAAGTTCACATGGTCACTGAAATAATGAGGAAAAAAGAACAAAGCTTCTTCTTCGATATATGATTTGCATATCGAACCTTCAACTCGTGCTTTTTGTCTCACTTTTTTCTATAGATAATTTAAGTACCTGTTAAGAATAATTATAATTAAATTTTATTACATGTACTTAAACTAAAATTTAACATACTCAATATTAATACCTTTCAAATGAATACATCCATCCTATTGCACAGGACCTCGAAGACGTACTTCAAACGGAAGATGTACTTCAAACGGAAGATGAACAGGTAAATGCCCCATTACATTGAAGAAAGCCAGAGGAAATATTTTCTCCAATTTGCAGCGCAGTATGCAAATTTCTTCCTCAATTTTACATAGATGATCAACTTTTAACATAGTTGAACAAATGAACAAAGCTCCTTATAAAATAAACTAAGTTCTGCTGCAACCATCAAAACTTTTATTGGCAACAGTTCTTTGAAAGCGACGGTTAACAAATGTTCCATCGTTACAGGACAATCATGACTTTTCATCTCACTCAGTTTCCCATTCTTATAGTCGACACATCTATGAAGATTAGAGAAAATCGCACCAGGAAATCTTAATCCTTTCATCCACTTTAACAGTACTTTATCTTGGTTACTGTTTAGCTCATAGCATGCTTTGCTTTTTTTTCCGTCACGTGGCTTCATATGAAGCTCATACTATTGCATATTACCTCTATATCACGTCTTGATTTCAAATCATCTTTAGTTCTTCCTTTAACATTCAGAACTTTGTTAGATACATTATCAAACATATTTTTCTTATTGTGCATCATGTCGATATTATGACGAATTAGGGATTTTTTTCAAAGGCGACTCTCAAAATATACTTCGTTTGCAGAAATTATGAATCATCGATTTAACTTGAATTTCAATTATTTTGCCAGTTTCATGCATCTTTGGATAATCTTTTATAAGGTTATAAATATCTTTGCTTGACCAAATCGTTGGTGGTCACAAGGTCTCAAGTCTATTACTTGTAAAGTTTTTTTTAATCTTTTTTAACATATGATTAATATGAAGAAAACACCGATGACAATCAAACCATAAAATTTTCTTCCCATATTGTAAAGAAAATACTCGTGTTTCTTCCACGCAATAAACACAATCTAGACGACCAGCCGTGCTCCAACCCGAAAGTTTTGCATACGCAGGAAAATCGCTTATAGTCCACAACAGAGAAGCGAACGATTGAAAATTCTTTTTTTTCAAATGTCATATGTTTCGGCACCTTCAAACCAATGTTTTCAACTCTTCAATCAACGATTGTAAATATACATTAATTCCTTATGTGGATCATCAGGGCCAGGGATGATAATAGTGAGAAACATATAAGGAGTTTTCATACCATCCACGAAGGTAATTGTAAGGTGTAACGATTATAGGCCAAGGTGGATATTTTGAACCAAATTGAGAGAACGGTGAAAATCCATTTGTGCATAAATCAAGTTTAATATTACGGCTCTCCGCTGCGAAAGCGGAGTAGTCTTATCAAAATGCTTCCATGCGTCTCCATCAGCTGTGTGTGTTAACGTATCTTCTTTCTGTGTTGCCATCTCATATGATGCGCATTTACAAAAGATGCGTATAATCATTGAAGTCAAGTAATGATCGGCAAGTAATGCATACGCTTGTACGAAAATTCATTTTCCTTCATTTTTCATGATTTGTATCTTTCCTAATTACATATTTTACAATTCGTAAGATTGATGTCTTCTTTCCAAAACAATATGCAACTATTTAAACATGTATCTATTTTTCGATATGGCAAAGCAAAAGCAGATATAAGTATTTTTAATTCATAGTGATTTTCACAAATTAAATTATCGGAAGGCATATGTCATTTTGCAGCTTGTACTACAACTGTAAACCGGCTTCTATGAAGTTGTATTTTGATTTCATCACGATGTATTCTGCTGTTAGTGACAGTTGAGTACCTCTTATACAATCATCCCAAAAGGGTTTCTTAGCAGCATCCAATAAACCACAAAATTTTTTGCTCCAATACTTGGTTCTTCTTCGACATTAAAATCGTTACCATCAATTTCAACAGTATGGAACATTGAACGTGCTGCATTTTCAACCATTACTTCTATGAGATTCGTCGGAACAGTTTTAGTATCCACCTCCTCCCCCTCCTCCGAATGTATGGGATTATGTGCTATAAGTTCGCCATGACGATCCCACATCAAATAATTTGGTAAGAAACTATATTAGCGCAAATGAACTATTACAGTATCTTGTATCAAATACTTCTACAATTTTGCACCTACTACATGGACAACAAATTTCTTCATCATTTCCATTATTACTTAAAGCGAATTCAACAAATATGTAACAACCCGCATTTCATCGCACTGAATGACGCATCTTTAAAAAGAAAGAAAGGGATAGAAAAGAGAAAGATAGAAAAGAAAGAACTAAACAACATTAGAATCTCATAGTGGAATGAATAAATTATATTATATCACATAAGATATTACATAGTATCAGATACATAAGAGTTATACAGCTTATACAACACAAATTAGACAGTTATAAGACATGCCTAAGCATTACAACTCAAGTACATACAGGCTTCAACACAAAGATCAACACATCGGAACCACTTTATATCTACACGCTGAAGCCTCCTGCTCCAAATCTCCTCTAAAATTCGCCAAAGATAATCTGAATCTCTTGGATACTTGTAAAAATTAGAGTACCCAAGAGTTTAATAAAACAGAAAATAAACTCCAGGTCAGATATGGGTTTGGTGTGAGTAAACGGGTTAAAGTTGCTTAATTTTGAAAAACCTTTGAAAACAAAAGGTATCCCGTAAGACTTCCCGCACATAAACACGAAAAAGTTTTTACCTTACGATAACCAAAACATTCGATAGGAAATCCAGTTATATTATATTAGGGTCTAGGGTTTTCAAGTAAAACATAGAAATAGCTGGAATGCTTACATCCCACGTTTCAACATAGTTGGGCATAATCAAAAAGTACGACACTCATTGGAGATTGGATACCATACAATGGCAGGGATACTGGGTTACCGCCCATCACAGTACGTGGCCTAGATCACCATACCGAGGATCTACCCTAAATCCCCTGCAACACAAGGTCGGAACCATCCCTTGCTGGATAGTCTCGAACAAGATAACTCCACAGTTGTTCATGACCAACTGCCCACTAAGCCGAAGAAAAGGAACCTCTAGACAGGGGTAAATCTCGTCCTGCTTGGGTGCTACCCACTTAGCCTTGCTGCACCTTCCCTGTTTTATCCATTCCCGGTTGATGAGGCTTAAGGCGACGATAACCTTTAAGAACACATCTATCTTAGAATGCTCATCGTCCTCCAACGATGTTCTGAAAGCATTCAATCCATACAAGTCCATTTTGGGTTCGAACGAAACCGAAGGCACTATCTCGCTACAGTCATTTTGGAATCACCCTCGGAGTTAACAAAAATAGCCCTTGCACTCTGAATCTTCATCTCAATCAAAAGCACTATCTCCGTTAACTCGTTTTGTAATCACCCTCAGAGTTAACGACAATAGCCCTTGCACTCTGAATCATCATCTCAATCAAAAGCGCTATATCCATTAACTCGTTTTGGAATCACCCTCAAAGTTAACGACCATAGCCTTTCCTCTGAATCTTCATCTTGATCTTCATTTGAGATTCACGACTTGTCGTTTAATTTCGATCGATGTGGTTTTCGGATATCCAAATTTGGAAATCCGATCCCGGTCTCACCGAAACCCAAAATGTCGTCTTAATGTCCAAGTTGTTTGAGTTTAAACAATTTAATTCAATTTAATACATCGAATTCACACAACATCATTCGCAGATTAACATCACGCATTTACCACAGCTATAACCAATATCACATCACAGAATATCACATATTATCAAACTATAGGTATTAATCAAACCAGATATTCTACTCAAACAATCATCCCCAAACAGGAATTATAATCCATATTATAATCAATTTAATTAACTTAAATTAAATTAATTACTTGAGAAATAATCACTTAACCCTGCTTAATCAATCATTAATTAAATACAAACCATTTAATTAATTAATCATTCTTTCATTCCCTTATAAACCAATTAATTAATCTTTAATTGCAGATTAATTATCCTTTATTATTCTCTAAATTAATCATCCTTGATTAATATTTTTTAATTACATTAAGTAATTAGCCTTTAAATTAATTATACAAATTAATTATTCTTTAACCATTTACATTAATTAACTTTTAATTACTCTCATTAATTAATTAACTATAATTAATTACATTGATCCTTAATTAATTATATTAATTAATTATACTATAATCACTTCATTGATTAATTATATTTTAATTAATCTCATCCATTAATCAATTAAACTTTTAATTATTCTTATTAATTACGTTAATTAATGATGCTCTAGTTATGCTAATTACAGTTAACAAGAAATCTTTAACTTAATCACATTCACTAATTAACATTAATTAATTACTTCCAGTAATTAACTATTCTTTAATTAATTACCTCCTTAATTAATTACATTAATTAATCATTTAATTGATTACACTGAGTAATTAACCCTTAATTACTTTCACTAAGTAATTATTCTTTAATTACTTTTATCAAGTAATTCCCCTATAATTAATTACATTCGGTAATTGTCCGTTAATTACTTACACTAAGTAATTACACTTCATTAATTAAATTAAGTAATTATACTTAACCCATCATCAAGATTATCTTTAATTAATTAAACTAATTAATGAACTTAAATTAGCCACATTAATTTAATTAATTATATCGAGTAATTTATTCCTTTAAAATTACTTCATTAAGTAATTTCCCTTAATAATCCTCTTAATATTAAGTAACCAACCTCTAATTACATCCATTACTTAATTATTCCTTAATTAATTAACCTTTGATTACTTAGATTAATCAACCCTAAATCAAGTGATTAACTACCCTTAATTAATTACATTAATCAATTTATCTTAATTTAACTACCTAAATTAATCATCTTAGTTGATTAAGTAATTGTACTTTAATTACTTTTGTTAATAAAACTTGATTAAATTAAGATAACCCATATACCACATCAAATTCTTACCTACCATTTAAAAGCTTGAATTTGGTTTACAAAAAATCATCATCCTTTGAATTATTAAAGTTAAATACCTTTTACTTTAATCATATTTAAATTTCAATAATTACATTTTATTTGAAAACACTTATGGACTAATTACATGATTTATCTAAAGCAATATTTATATAAACCAAACTATTTTCAAAACAAAAATTTAAACTTTGAAAATCCATACTTTTAAAACTTAAACTTGTTTTAAACATCTTATTTTAAACTTCAAGTATTCATGTATTTTTAAAACTGGTCAATATATATACCATTTTGAAACTTTGTTTAAAATTTAACTTTGCTTTCAAATTCATTTTATAGTTTAAAAATGGACAGGATTCTTTGAAAATCAAATGACCCGAGCAATATAAGCAAAATCCTGAGAAAATCTCAATTTCCCCCGAGCACACTCGCGTACAACCACGCGAACTCACATGCTTCGAGTCGAACACGAGAAAAACCCCGAAAACCCCCGGGCCAATCTCTTCTTCCCAAACCCACAAAACTTCCAGATGCACAGATGATCACTATGCATGTGCACGCCATAGCCACTCTGCTTCGGCCATCGATATGATACTTAGCAAATCATCAACACTCCCATCGTCCCTCACGACCACCCAGATCACCGAAAACGCCAGAGGAACAAAAACGAGCACTCGAACCCATAGAGATCAGAAACTCGACCAACAGAACTTGTACCAACGACAAACTCCTCCACCAGAAAATCTGTTACCTCGAGCACAGTCGCGTCTCGAACCCATGTACCCATTCCCCTGCTCGCGATTCGACCTGATGCACCATAGTCGTCGAGATCACCTCGATATCGACTCAGACAAAAATAGGTTCACAAACCCTAGATCATCGATCCTTGATCGCCACAGACCTCTAAAAATCCTCCCTCCAATTTTCCCGAGATCCTCTATACCCAAGCCTCCTTCAGCAGTAGTCTCGATCCTTCCCTTGCCGCCGATCGATGGCAATCGGCCAATTACCCAAAAATGAACATTTCACAAATTCATGTCAAATACTAAATTAAAAATCATGAAATTTATATTAAAATTCATGATTTACTTACACGAATCAGGTTCCAAAATCCAAAGATCAATTCGTACACATTGATTTTCAACTTAATTTAGATTTTTACTGTAAATCTTAAATTTCCAAAACTTTTGGTAAATATAATTACTTAAAATATTTTAAAAAACAAGATTACATTGTTATATTCGTTTCCTTTTTAATAATCAAAGTCTAATAATGATTGTTTGGGAAGATAGGAATTTTTTTAATAGTTGATCTTGCCAGAAATTTAACAGAGACATACATGCTAACATATAGGCATTCTTTCAATACATAGCAGCATTCAAACCAGATTCAAGTTGGAGACATGCATGCAACATGTATACATCATTATCATATAGATATAATATCACCAAAGATTTTACTTTCAAATGTTTACTCACCAGAACTTTGAAGAAGTAGAGGATAGGTCTGTTTTGTTTCCTGGAACTGTTGAATTTGATTTTTGATCTGGTATTTTTAATTAATTTTTTTGTTTAGATCTGGCGTTTGAATCTTACTGTTTAAGTTGAGTTTTCTTATTGAATTTGAAACCTTTGTTTGTCGAAACTTTTTCCAGAAGAGCTTGCAGTTGTCTCATCATTTAAATCTTGTTTTGGTTTTGTTTATATTTTTTAAGAAGAAAGAAAGGAAGAACTGAGGAAAATTTGAAATGAAGAAAATAAAACAGGCTTGTCCTCTTTAAACATTTTATATACTTAAATTTTTAAAACAAATGTGTTGCCACTTGTTAACTTGAAATGTTCTTAAGCTTACAAATGTCTTTGCATGTTTTTAGGGCTTACACATGTTTGATTTCAATATTATATTAATTACTTATATTTACAAACGTTTTAAATTTATTATTTAATTAATTTCTTATATTTTATATTAACATGTTTATGTTTATATCAATTTATGTTTTAGTTATATATATATATCCAAAAATACATTTTCCAAAGCTAAATTTAAAAGAAAGAAAATTAAAACAAAAGAAATGGACATTAAATTAAAGCTTACTTAAAAATTTAAACTTAAGTTATCATACTTAAATATATATTATATATATAAATCAAATTTATTTCAAGTACAACTTTTTAAAAGAAAACATATTAAACTCTTATTATAATATACTATTTTAAGCTATCATATTTTTAAATAAAATAAATATTTACTTTAAGTGCTTTTGAAAATATAAGATAAATTTTTAAATAATCTTTTGAAAAGTTTTATATTAAATCCAATCATAATCTTCCAAATCACAATATATTCATATACATATTATAAATTTGAAAATATTTTTATTAAATTTAAATTAAAACCAAACTTCCTATTTACAATGCATATGCGTATATACATTATAAATATATATACATTATAAATAAAATACTTTTTTTTATTAGCTTAGAAAGATAATTTTTTTATCAATTAAATATTATTAACTTTGAAAAGAATAAAATTTGCCAAATTAAATTATTATTACTAGTTTTGAAAAGATAATTTCCGTTAAGTTAGATTATTAAATCAATATTGCACGTTTATAATAATTATTAATGGAAATTATCTAATAAATATTTCCCAAAATTCCGAGACATCACATTCCTCCCCCCTTAAAAGAATTTCGTCCTCGAAATTTAAAAGCAAAGATAATTTAATAATCCCACACAGATTTTATTTATAATAACATATCAGCCATACACTAACAACCATAGCAACTAATTCAAACAACTCTAACTATCCAGGCAAAATTCTGGATAGAACTTCCAAGAGTTTTCATGTACAAACACCGGGATACTCGTTCTATTGAATCCAAACTAGCTACACCACTCTGATCCTGAGCTCCTATATCTCTAGATCTACAATCTGAACAGGATACCGGACCACAGACAAGTCCGACTCAACTTCCCAAATCTTCCTGATATGCTGGTTCTAAAACCAGTGATGGATCATACACGTACTCCCTCAGAGATACGTGAAATACATTACGAATCCCAACCATCCGAACTGGCAATTCAATCCTGTAGACCAAAGTACTTATCCTTATGAGAATACAGAAAGATCTAATACACTTCTGAGCTAGCTTTCCGATCTTACCCAATCTTATTGCTCTTATGATTGGAGAAAACTTATTCAAAATTAAATTTCCGACTTCGAATTCTGAATTCCTTCATTCCTTATCCACAAAACTCTTCTGTCAATCCTGGATTGCCTTCAACCTTCTTGATCAACCCAATTTTCGCAGATGCCTCTCGGATCAAAACTAGACCAAGAATAAGACGATCTCCTGATTCTACTTAACAAGATGGTCCTCCCAAGTTCCATAGAAATCCAGTACACCAACTTTACTTCACAAGCATCGGTAGACTTTGGACTTACTTCTCTAAACCAAAAAAATAGAACAGGTGCACTAGACAACCAAGCCTTCAGATCCCGAATGAACTTCCTATAGAAATCCTCTAATCCAAGACAAACACGAACTTCCGAGGAGTCCGAGGTTGCTTCTATTCTAGAATAGCTGCTCCTTGCTTCCGCTGCACAACTCTAATCTGAAGAACATGAGAATGCTGTCGTTGAACACAAGCATAGACTTGATCAACCCATCCCAGAAACATTGTCCATTAAATTCCATAAAATCTTAATGACTTATCCGATTTGGTCACAAATACCACAACAAAATCCAGCCAGAAAACTAGATCCAATCAATCCTGAGCTGCTTTACCAATCCTCTCTCTAGGAGCCCTCTCTCTACTATGCTGAACCACTGGCAATGCTCCAGCAACCAAATCGATACATAACTCAAACTCCTGATGCGAATGCAACCTTTGACTACCTCGAAGACATTCGGAAAATCTCAAACCACTTCGATAGCTCCAACATCCTCTAAAGATGCCTCAATCCCAAACAAAGGATTACCTAAGAGAACACTCAACTATTGCAAGTCGCTTTTGCGATCCTTCCCAGTTTAGATTCCAAAGAAACTGTTCTCTCTTCACATATCAGAACATCTTAAACCTTTCTAATTAAAAGAAGAAACTGATGGTCCACCCTCAACCAAAAACATCATACCCTGCTGAGCTTCCAAAAGAACTGGTGTAACGACCCATGTAAATTCGATGTTTAAAATGAATTAAATTAATAGGATTTTATTTTAAGTTCGAAAGAAATAGAAATATTATTTATTTATATGAAGGAGAATGTTGAAAATTAGATGTATCAAGGATAATTTCAAATTTACAAATTATATTATACATTGAAATTAATTTATAATAGTGGAAATTGTCGCATTTTGATATAAATGTAAATGAGGGCTAAAATAAATTTTGTAAATGGTGACTTAAATCCTATTTATAGAAATTGGAATGAAATTCAAATGAATTAAGTAAGAAAAGATTCTTACCTGGATATAAAATTTAATATGAGAAATTAATGAATTATTAAATTGATTTAATGCAATAAAAGAGTGTAAACGGTAAATGGAATAAATTAAGTAATCATGTTAATGCAAGATAACAATTTATGACTTGAATGAAATTCCAATTCATTAAAATCATATAAATGTTATGGCTTGATTTTTAACGGAATATGAGAAATACAAAGGTAAGGATTTGATTAATATATATGTGATTTAATTCAGGTTATTGAATAAAATTGGGAATCCAATTGTAATTAATGGTAATAATGATGGTATTAGCTAATAAATTTAATTTAATACCCATAAATGAATGGGCGTAAATGTATACTAGGTTATTTATCCAATAGAAGGAAAGAAAAGAAAATATTGAATTGATTGATGAATAAATATGCAGTGAACAGTGATTGGATGTAAAGTTAATGGTAATTGTTTAAAATCAATATAAGATAATGAATTGCGAATTGTGGGTTGATATTAAAGTGTGGATGGAAATGTGATTGGTTATATTAATTGAATAGAATTCAAATTTGATGGGAAAGGTAAATGGGTATTTGGTAATAAAATTTAAACGGACTTAAATAGTGATTTTATTTAATTAATGTATATAATAAATAATGATTGAATAAAAACCTATACCTGTAAATGTCTATAATTTTGAGTGGAAATAATAAGCTTATAAAATGCGGGATTAAGAGTTTTACAACAATTTTTATGAGTTATATAATTAGTTCATTCAATTTAATTTGTAAATCATTGAAATAAATGGTACGTTTAAATGAATTTAGGGAATAATGGGGAATAACGTAAATAAATTCTTCATTAAATGATGGTTAGTGTATATAAAGAATGGAGGTAAAGCTTTATAAATTGATTTGAATATAAAAATTAATGAAAGGAGTAATTGGAATTAAATGGTTTAAATGTTTGAAGTTACGTAAATTTTAATTTAGATAAAGGGTATACATTTATGTAACAGAGTATAAATCTATTGTTAAGTTTATTTATAAAATGGCAGTTGGGTAAATGAAAGGGTGCAAAAGTAAGCTTGTCAGTATATTAAAGTAATATATGATAATAAGTTTAATCGAAATAAATGAAATTTTTTAACATCTTAATATTACGTTAATAGGGATTTAAGTGTAATTGCAGAATATTAGGGTAATAAATTTGGAATCTAATATTAAATCCATCTATTTGAAATATATGAATGGAATAACCATTGATTCTTTGATTTAATATAAATTATTAGGAAGTTAATTTATGATTTGTAAATTTAATGAAATTAAGGATTTATATTGAATTTTATAAATTTACCTTCTTTAAATTTACATTTTTAAACTTGTTAAAATTTTGTAAGTGATTGAGAATTTTAAAAGTGATCAAATGGGTCAATTTTAGAATCCAAATATAAACTTTGATTTTTATTTATTTATTTTAAATTTATTTAATTAATATAAAAATAGTCATTTTGGTCACAGACTCGGATTTCGACGAAACCAGTTTCATCGGATCCGTAACAGTAAATTATTGTAGGGTTTTAAGTGTCGTAGCGATCGGACTTGTCGTCTGATCGTACGAACGCGAAACGCCTTGAAATCGATTTAATTGAAATCAATTTGAAAATATTGTTTTCAGCATAACTTCTTCATACGATGGAATTTGGACGTGAAACTTTTTCCATCGCATTCAGAATATTTTAAAATACCTGTTTTGATATATGGGTTCAACAAATTTTGTTCCGGGTCAGAACGGGCTTTTTGGGCCAACTATCGGTTAGTACGTTAATAATTCGTGCCCACCTATTCTATTGCAGTTTGTCTATAAATAGGCTGTTATAAACCCTAGCAGCCTCTATTCCTCACTTCTATACGTATAGGAACCTCTGTACCCCTCTTCTTCAATGGCAACAAACAATTCTAGATCCATTTTTCAAATTTCAAACATCAAATCAAAAGTCAAAAATTCAAACACCTCAGAAAATTTCCAAAAAAATATATGTTGAAGTTTTTGACGAGGGGAACTCATATTTGAAATTGGTTTCTCGATTCGAGTTATCGTTCGGCCTAAAATCATAGATTTAGTTCCGGCCGTTCGTTTTAGCTTTGTAATTCAACGGTGGATCGCCAATTTCCTGACGATTGAAGGACACAGCCGAGTAGAGGGAAGCAAAGGGGTTCGATCCATACGATTCATGGGGGTCGAAGTGGCCAGAATCGACCATGGTGGCTTCGAGAGCGTGGCGGCGGCGCTACCGGTGGAGGTGACCGGAATTGATAAGGAGGGTTCCGGAATGGGCGGCTCAGCGAGGCAAATGCAGTGAGACCCTCTGTTCGTAGCAAAACGTAACTGGGTGGCGGCGAAAATTGGCTAGGGTTACGGTGGTGTGGCGGCTGCAGGGGTGGTCGCGTTCTGTTGTGGGTACGGGGTACTGTGCGCGTGAGAGAGGGAAGATGGGATGCGGTGACGTGGATGATAATTTAAAGTAAGTTTTTTTTTATTATTTAATTTTGTTTTCAAATCGTTTTAACTCGTAACTTTTACGTACGACATTCGTTTCACGCACGATTTCTTTTTGTTAGGATCGTAATTAAATTCCGGACGCTTTGACGCTGGTTTGGACAGATTTGGAGACTGTCGAATTTTTGGATTTAAATCGGATTCAAATTAGATTTAAATTCAAAAGGTGAGTGTTTTAACCCACTCACAACTTCTAAAATTTCTTATGTTTGTTAATTTGATTTTAGATATGAGTAGAAATTTATTTATGACTGTTTGGCATGTTTTATTTATTATCTCTGTTAAAACGCATTTATTTAATATAACTGTTAATTAATTTTATTTATTGCATATAAATTTGACAGTTAGAATATATTAATTTGCATATTAACTGCCAGTCATAGTTATGTTTAATTTTTATTTCATATTTACTGCCATTTAAATTTACCGTTTATTTTTGCATATAAACTGCCAATTAACAGTTATTAAATTTATTTTGAGTATAAACTGGTAATTAATACCATTATTTATCACCTGTTATATATTAATGATTGTTTGAAATTGGACGATGACTGTGATAAATGGATGTATGTTTTGATGGATGAATGGATTATTAATTTTATTAATTGCAAGTTGCTATGCATTTCATTTCATTCGGGATTGCGGTTTGAAATGATATACAACCGTATTTTTATTTTAAATCGCGGATTGAAATGATAAATATCCGTATCACTTGACCATAGGGTAGAAAATTTTATACAGGCACCGCGGTATATATATAAAATATATTTTGAAATGTTTTACGGTTTTGTAAAGCTATATATATATGGTTTATGGGATATTGAATTGGTTATATATATATATATATATATATAGTAATTTTCGGTTTTTAAGCTTTGTATAAATTTGATTTGAAGTATAAAATAATGTTTGATTTTTAAGATCAAATACGATTAAGCATTTATTTAAAATCTAATTTCTGGAGTTTTTTTATGACTTAAATGAGAATAAGATTTGGAAGATGAATATTAAGTTAAATTGGAATTTAATGAAAACTAAATTTTTTAAAGGATATGATTTTTATAACTTGATTTTTGTGTAAAGTGATTTAAATGAATATCAGGTTGATTTAAATGAATATATCAAGTTTAATAAATTGAAAGATTTTCCAATTATGTGAAGTTAAAGGTTTTACTTAAATTATATTGAATTCATTAAGTAAACATTTCGAAATCTAAATAATTAGTAATTGAATTTGATATATATGGGTTTGTCAAATGAGTTTGTTTTTTTAAATGGTGAAATATTTAAAGCTTTGAAACATAAGAATTAAAAATGGTATTTGGAAGTTTAAATCGATATTTGGAATTGATTTGTGAAATGTAAAGAAGCTATTTTGGTTTATAAAAGTAATTTAATATTTAACCATTTGAGAGATGGAATTTGTTTCAAAGTTATGGCTTTCAAGGTAGTATAATTTGGAAATATTATATTCAAGAGTTTTGATTTCTAAATGTTTTACTTTGAAACCACTATGATTTTTGGAAAGAATATATTGAAAAAATAAAGATGATATCATATTGTTTTGGGTTTTAAAAGGAAATGGTATCATATTTATATGGTTTTGAAATGCATATTATATTCTGGTTTTAAAAGTATAAATTATTTTAAAGGACCCCGGTGTTATAATAACGTTTGGTTGTTGAAGAGACCGGGATCGGAAGTTGTCATACTCTCTGCCAACTCCGTAAACCACTTTAACAACCGTGTACACGGTGGAGATTCCAGAATGAAGTAGGTTGGTGGCGGCGTTTCCTGTAAGGTAAATACGTGGACCCGACTCCCGTGAGTTGGCATAAGGTGGCTAAAGCAGGAGCGATTCTCGAGCCAATGAGATCATTCCTCTGATCGGTCACTCCTCTTCGATATTATACTTTGACTTTGGATTGATTCAGTGGCCACTTTTATTTTTGTTTTGGGGGAGTTTGTTCGAGGTGGGCGGTAGCTGCGCGCTATGCATTTCCACCAGCCCGGATAGCGATTGGTATATCTACCCTGGCATTACCTAGTTGTGCCGTGTCACCTACCCTATCGCGCCTTGTACGAGTTTGGATTTCTCCCGTAGCCCGTGTGGTATCCTCTGGTGGCTTCCCGATTAGGAGGGACTATGATATTGGATGGACTACTGGGACTATTACGTGTTAAGGTGGAAAATGTAAAGCCTTAACGCTATTTAAAAGTAAGTTTATTTTACAAATAGACACTATTATAATAGCGCAATATACTATATAGTAAATAGTTTAACGGATCCTTAGGAGATGTAAATCCCGAGCATCTCTTGAGTTACTACACTCATATTTATTTCTGTTAATTTAACTTACATAAGAATCTTTTAGTTCTGACTCGAGTGTTTTTGTCTTTTCAAATTCGCTCGGGTCAGTCCGAGCGTTTCAGGATTTGAAAATTTAGCTTTAGAGGACGAAGACGAAGATTAGTATTATTATTATTTATACTAGTGTACTACACACTGTTCCGCTGTATTGTTATTGGTATGTGTAAATCTGATATGTATTATCTAAATGGTTTTGTAACCAGATTTATAAACTGTATATTTGATTATTATACTTTATCCTTCCGCTGTGAGATTCTGTTTAGTTTTTTTTTTCTTTTTCTTCTCTGTTTTTCTTATTTATCCTATAACAATCTGCCCTGACGTATGGTTTGAATAGGCAAGTGTGTCTGTTTAAACCGCCCGAAAAGGCGGATGTTACATCTGGTATCAGAGCTTTGGTTTAGCGATAAACCTTAGCTTTGTGGGGTTTGACTCTTTATTAATAGGGTAGTAATACCCTATGGGAGTCGCTGAGTGTATATATAAGAGAGCGTACTTGTTAGTGTTATAAAAAGGTTTTTGATATTGTGTTGCTTTGTTCCGTTTTGCGTTTATAAATTCTGGTTGATGCATGGGACGCCATGACATCAATAGGGATTTCTAAACACTTAATAGGACAGACCGACATAATATTTGTTTTTAATATAGGTGAATGAAATAATTTTGCCTATTATATTTTCTATATATATAAATTAAATTGTATAAAGATTATATTTGGTTGAAATATATTGGGTGTTAGGAATAAAATTTAAAAATAATAGGTAAAATAAGATGGAAAATAAAATCAATGAAATTTGGAAATTATAGAACTTAAGTCCGGGATTTTGAAAAATTTCTTTAAAAGGATTTTGAAACTTATTAATAGTATTTAGAAATATTTTCTGATATAAACATTTCAATAAAATTTGAAAGTGATTTTAAGAAATTCTGGAAAGAAATAAGTTTTGTACTTTCCTCCTTTGTCGCTGGAAAATAATTTCGGTGATGAGTGCACGCATCATCGACATTCATTTTCGAGTTTCGAAGTGGGAAGGCCACTGTAGTAATTTACTGCAGAATTGTTAAGAAAATTTTATTGTTTTAATTCTAATTGGATATATATGTTAAGTGTAGATATCTATCTATTATTTTAAATGATTTAAAATTAAACCCGGTATTTGGTTTTAAGTTCCAGTTAATTAATAGTACAATTAAGTATAGCAAATTTGAACCTTTAAGTAAAGTAAAAAATTTAATACAATAGGAAGAGAAGTAATGTAAATAAACGATTGTAAACCTTAGTAAATGAATAAATGAAATTCTTTATTTATAAGAATTGATGTTATAAGGTAACAAATTTGGTGTAATTAAAATGTTACTATTATTAAATATAAGAGAAATGTAAGCATTTAATAAATGAATGGAATTAAAAATAAGTTGAAATTGTAACTTATAAAACGAATACATAATTATTGAACCATAAATTAATTAAAGGATTTGAAAAGAAACTTGTATAATTTTTCACTTACCTTCTTAAAGCATATATATAACTTACCATATAATAAAAGTTACAATGTTAGTAAGAAAATGTAAGGGGGAAAATCTTACAAGTAAAGCTTGAGGAAATGAAAGTATTCAATGAATTTGCTGTTATGAATGAGAATTAAATGTTATAAGCTTAAGTTGTAAATTGAAATTTTACCCTAATTAAAGGTAAGTATTATAATTAGATGATTTTAAAACTTAAGTTAATAGAATGAAATTCTATAATAAATGAAACTGTGAGAAATAAATAAATAAAATTTAGAAATGCATAAATGGAATGCAATAAAAAGAAACTTACGGGACATTAAAATGAAAGATGAATATTGTAAGTAATAAATGAAAATAAATGAGGTAATCACTCAATGAATGAAAGAAAGGAAATCAAACAACTAAAGTATGAAATAAAATTTATAATAAGTTAATTTGATTTGTTAGTTGGAATTGTTGTTGTTTGGTTATGGTTGTTTGGGTAAAATACTTTAAATTTGGGTTTGAGTGGATGAATAATCTATTTAGTTTCATCTAAGACTGTTGAGTAAATGATGCACTTGATGGTTTATTCTTCATTCCGTACGATTTAAAAGTTTGAACCCATACGACTATTTGTTTGTTTGATTGAATGGTTGCTTTGAATTTGTTGGGTATGTTGGTTGTTGAAATTGATGAATGTTGTATTGATTTGTTGTTAGTGATTGAAACCACTTAAAAATTTCACTTTATATAAATTGTAACCCTTTGGATTATATAAGAAAATGCAGTATCTTGGAAATATTTTGAAAATTGTTTTTCCAAACTTTAATAATTTAAATATAAAGGATTAAATAGTTATAAATTAGGATATCTTATTCAAAGAAATTAATTTTGTAAATTTAATTGTTTATAAGTTAAATATTTTGGATAAGATGTATTGTATTTAATTTTTTTTCCCCTTCTTTTCTTTTTCGAGGACGAAAAGTTTTGAGTGGGGGAGAGTGTAACGACCCGTGTAAATTCGATGTTTAAAATGAATTAAATTAATAGGATTTTATTTTAAGTTTAGAAAGAAATAGAAACATTATTTATTTATATGAAGGAGAATGTTGAAAATTAGATGTATCAAGGATAATTTAAAGTTTACAAATTAGATTATACATTGAAATTAATTTGTAATAGTGGAAATTGTCGCATTTGGATATAAATGTAAATGAGGGCTAAAATAAATTTTGTAAATGGTGACTTAAATCATATTTATAGAAATTGGAATGAAATTCAAATGAATTAAGTAGGAAAAGATTCTTACCTGGATATAAAATTTAATATGAGAAACTAATGAATTATTAAATTGATTTAATGCAATAAAAGAGTGTAAATGGTAATTGGAATAAATTAAGTAATCATGTTAATGCAAGATAATAATTTATGACTTGAATGAAATTCCAATTCATTAAAATCATATAAATGTTATGATTTGATTTTTAACGGAATATGAGAAATACAAAGGTAAGGATTTGATTAATATATATGTGATTTAATTCAGGTTATTGAGTAAAATTGGGAATCCAATTGTAATTAATGGTAATAATGATGGTATTAGCTAATAAATTTAATTTAATACCCATAAATGAATGGGCGTAAATGTATACTAGGTTATTTATCCAATAGAAGGAAAGAAAAGAAAATATTGAATTGATTGATGAATAAGTATGCATTGAACAGTGATTGGATGTAAAGTTAATGGTAATTGTTTAAAATCAATATAAGATAATGAATTGCGAATTGTGGGTTGATATTAAAGTGTGGATGGAAATGTGATTGGTTATATTAATTGAATAGAATTCAAATTTGATGGGAAAGGTAAATGGGTATTTGGTAATAAAATTTAAACGGACTGAAATAGTGATTTTATTTAATTAATGTATATAATAAATAATGATTGAATAAAAACCTATACCTGTAAATGTCTATAATTTTGAGTGGAAATAATAAGCTTATAAAATGCGGGATTAAGAGTTTTACAACAATTTTTATGAGTTATATACTTAGTTCATTCAATTTAATTTGTAAATCATTGAAATAAATGGTACGTTTAAATGAATTTAGGGTGTAAATAAATTCTTAGTTAAATGATGGTTAGTGTATATATAGAATGGAGGTAAAGCTTTATAAATTGATTTGAATCTAAAATTTAATGAAAGGAGTAATTGGAATAAATGGTTTAAATGTTTGAAGTTACGTAAATTTTAATTTAGATAAAGGGTATACATTTATCTAATAGAGTATAAATCTATTGTTAAGTTTATTTATAAAATGGCAATTGGGTAAATGAAAGGGTGCAAAAGTAAGCTTGTCACTATATTAAAGTAATATATGATAATAGGTTTAATCGAAATAAATGAAAATTTTTAACATCTTAATATTACGTTAATAGGGATTTAAGTGTAATTGCAGAATATTAGGGTAATAAATTTGGAATCTAATATTAAATCCATCTATTTGAAATATATGAATGGAATTACCATTGATTCTTTGATTTAATATAAATTATTAGGCAGTTAATTTATGATTTGTAAATTTAATGAAATTAAGGATTTATATTGGATTTTATAAATTTACCTTCTTTGAATTTACTTTTTTAAACTTGTTAAAATTTTGTAAGTGATTGAGAATTTTAAAAGTGATCAAATGGGTCAATTTTAGAATCTAAATATAAACTTTGATTTTTATTTATTTATTTTAAATTTATTTAATTAATATAAAAATAGCCATTTTGGACACGGACTCGGATTTCAACGAAACCAGTTTCATCGGATCCGTAACGGTAACTTATTGTAGGGTTTCAAGTTTCGTAGCGATCGGACTTGTCGTTTGATCGTACGAACGTGAAACGCCTTGAAATCGATTTAATTGAAATCAATTTGAAATCAATTTGAAAATATTGTTTTTAGCATAACTTCTTCATACGATGGAATTTGGACGTGAAACTTTTTCCATCGCGTTCAGAATATTTTAAAATACCTGTTTGATATATGGGTTCAGCAAATTTCGTTCCGGGGTCAGAACGGGCTTTTTGGGCCAACTATCGGTTAGTACGTTTATAATTCGTGCCCACCTATTCTATTGCAGTTTGTTTATAAATAGGTTGTTATAAACCCTAGCAGCCTCTATTCCTCACTTCTATACGTATAGGAACCTCTGTACTCCTCTTCTTCAATGGCAACAAACAATTCTAGATCCATTTTTCAAATTTCAAACATTAAATCAAAAGTCAAAAATTCAAACACCTCAGAAAATTTCCAAAAAAATATATGTTGAAATTTTTGACGAGGGGAACTCAGATCTGAAATTGGTTTCTCGATTCGAGTTATCGTTTGGCCTAAAATCAGAGATTTAGTTCCGGTCGTTCGTTTTAGCTTAGTAATTCAACGGTGGATCGCCAATTTTCTGACGATCGAAGGGCACAGCCGAGTAGAGGGAAGCAAGGGGGTTCGATCCATACGATTCATGGGGGTCGAAGTGGCCAGAATCGACCGTGGTGGCTTCGAGAGCGTGGCGGCGGCGCTACCGGTGGAGGTGACCGGAATTGATAAGGAGGGTACCGGAATGGGCGGCTCGGCGAGGCAAATGCAGTGAGACCCTCTGATCGTAACAAAACGTTACAGGGTGGCGGCGAAAATTGGCTAGGGTTACGGTGGTGTGGCGGCTGCGGGGGGGGGGGGGGGGGGGGGGGTGGTGTCGCGTTCTGTTGGGGTACGGGGTACTGTGCGCGTGAGAGAGGGAAGATGGGATGCGGTGACGTGAATGATAATTTAAAGTAAGTTTTTTATTATTATTTAATTTTGTTTTTCAAATCGTTTTAACTCGTAACTTTTACGTACGACATCCGTTTCACGCGTGATTTTTTTTTGTTAGGATCGTAATTAAATTCCGGACACTTTGACGCTGGTTTGGACAGATTTGGAGACCGTCGAATTTTTGGATTTAAATCGGATTTAAATTCGATTTAAATTCAAAAGGTGAGTATTTTAACCCACTCACAACTTATAAAATTTCTTATGTTTGTTAATTTGATTTTAGATATGAGTAGAAATTTATTTATGACTGTTTGGCATGTTTTATTTATTATCTCTGTTAAAACGCATTTATTTAATATAACTATTAATTAATTTTATTTATTGCATATAAATTTGACAGTTAGAATTTATTTATTTGCATATTAACTGCCAGTCATAGTTATGTTTTATTTTTATTTCATATTTACTGCCATTTAAATTTACGTTTACTTTTGCATAAAAACTGCCAATTAATAGTTATTAAATTTATTTTGAGTATAAACTGGTAATTGATACCATTATTTATCACCTCTTATATATTGATGATTGTTCGAAATTGGATGATGACTGTGATAAATGGATGTATGTTTTGATGGATAAATGGATGATTAATTTTATTAATTGCAATTTGCTATGCATTTCATTTCATTCGGGATTGCGGTTTGAAATGATATACAACCGCATTTTTATTTTAAATTGCGGATTGAAATGATAAATATCCGTATCACGTGACCATAGGGTAGAAAATTTTATACAGGCACCGTGGTATATATATAAAATATATTTTGAAATGTTTTATGGTTTTGTAAAGCTATATATATATGGTTTATGGGATATTGAATTGGTTATTTATATATATATATAGTAATTTTCGGTTTTTAAGCTTTGTATAAATTTGATTTGAAGTATAAAATAAAGTTTGATTTTTAAGATCAAATACGATTAAACATTTATTTAAAATCTAATTTCTGGAGTTTTTTTATGACTTAAATGAGAATAAGATTTGGAAGATGAATATTAAGTTAAATTGGAATTTAATAAAAATTAATTTTTTTAAAGGATATGATTTTTATAACTTGATTTTTGTGTAAAGTGATTTAAATGAATATCAGGTTGATTTAAATGAATATATCAAGTTTAATAAATTGAAAGATTTTCCAATTATGTGAAGTTAAAGGTTTTACTTAAATTATATTGAATTCATTAAGTAAACATGTCAAAATCTAAATAATTAGTAATTGAATTTGAAATATATGGGTTTGTCAAATGAGTTTGTTTTTTTAAATGGTGAAATATTTAAAGCTTTGAAACATAAGATTTAAAAATGGTATTTGGAAGTTTAAATCGATATTTAGAATTGATTTGTGAAATGTAAAGAAGCTATTTTGGTTTATAAAAGTAATTTACTATTTAACCATTTGAGAGATGGAATTTGTTTCAAAGTTATGGCTTTCAAGGTAGTATAATTTGGAAATATTATATTCAAGAGTTTTGATTTCTAAATGTTTTACTTTGAAACCACTATGATTTTTGGAAAGAATATATTGGAAAAATAAAAATGATATCATATTGTTTTGGGTTTTAAAAGGAAATGATTTCATATTTATATGGTTTTGAAATGGATATTATATTCTGGTTTTGAAAGTATAAATTATTTTAAAGGACCGCAGTGTTATAATAACGTTTGGTTGTTGAAGAGACCGGGATCGGAAGTTGTCATATTCTCTGCCAACTCCGAAAACCACTTTAACAACCGTATACGCGGTGGAGATTCCAGAATGAAGTAGGTTGGTGGCGGCGTTTCCTGTAAGGTAAATACGTGGACCCGACTCCCGTGAGTTGGCATAAGGTGGCTAAAACAGGAGCGATTCTCGGGCCAATGAGGTCATTCCTCTGATCTGACACTCCTCTTCGATATTATACTTTGACTTTGGACTGATTCAGTGGCTACTTTTATTTTTGTTTTGGGGGGAGTTTGTTCGAGGTGGGCGGTAGCTGCGCGCTGCGCGTTTCCACTAGCCCGGATAACGTTTGGTATATCTACCCTGGCATTGCCTAGTTGTGCCGTGTCACCTACCCTATCGCGCCTTGTACGAGTTTGGATTTCTCCCGTAGCCCGTGTGGTATCCTCTGGTGGCTTCCCGATCAGGAGGGACTATGATATTGGATGGACTACTGGGACTATTACGTGTTAAGGTGGAAAATGTAAAGCCTTAACGCTATTTAAAAGTAATTTTATTTTACAAATAGACACTATTATAATAGCGCAATATACTATATAGTAAATAGTTTAACGGATCCTTAGGAGATGTAAATCCCGAGCATCTCTTGAGTTACTGCACTCATATTTATTTCTGTTAATTTAACTTACATAAGAATCTTTTAATTCTGACTCGAGTGTTTTTGTCTTTTCAAATTCGCTCGGGTCAGTCCGAGCATTTTAGGATTTGAAGATTTAGCTTTGGAGGACGAAGACGAAGATTAATATTATTATTATTTATACTAGTGTACTACACACTGTTCCGCTGCATTGTTATTGGTATGTGTAAATCTGATGTGTATTATCTAAATGGTTTTGTAACCAGATTTATAAACTGTATATTTGATTATTATACTTTATCCTTCCGCTGTGAGATTCTGTTTAGTTTTTTTTCTTTTTCTTCTCTGTTTTTCTTATTTATCCCATAAAAATCCGCCCTGACGTATGGTTTGAATAGGCAAGTGTGTCTGTTTAAACCATGCGAAAAGGCGGATGTTACAAGTGGGCAAGCCTTCACCATCTTCCCGGCCTGCTGACAGTGGAATCACAAAGACTCCTAAACCATCAAAGAAACGGGCCACTCTACTGCTTCTGAATTCAACCTTCTAGGACACTGCTTAGCCAGAGGACCTTCCTGCTGACACACAAAACACTCTCGAGCCGCAATGCTGCCTCTGGGTTTCTCTTCACCTTGCTTCTTCCAATACGGATTGAATTTCCCACTTGGAGCTGCCGCTGATGCCAAAGACTCCTAATTCATAAGCTCTTCGATCCTCAAAACCATATCAGCCATTTCCACAAACGAACCTTTGATATGGCAAACATTTTCTCAAGAAACTCGGGACTCAAACCAAGCACAAACATCTCATCGAACTGAGTCTTATGCTCCGATACAGACAAAACTCTTTCCTACGGTCGCCAAGATACCGTCACTCGCTTTAGCACTTCCGACTGATCCAAGCTCTATAAAATCCGCTCACACAAGCGCAACCAAGCTTACATTCTAAAGATGGACTCCAAACCTTAAAAAGTTTTGCTTCAGAGATTGGCGAAATCCTTACACTATGCTGCAAAGCTTACTCGAGATGCCCAATACCGCCCTAGCAGATACACTTCCAATCTCAATTACACAGACTTCTTCCACTAGTGGTAGTCGTGCTATACACACCACTACCTCTCAACCAAAGAACTTATATTGGAAAACTCGAACAGGTAACCAAACAAATTAGGAATATATATATATACACATAAATATACATGTACGCTCTCTCAGAAAGAAATCACTCCAAAGCCTAGGTATTCACTCAACCTTGCGCTCTGATACCATAATGACGACCCGCCTTTCATCATACTGAAATACGTATCATTAATAAGAAAGAAAGTGATAGAAAATAGAAAGATAGAAAAGAAAGAACTAAACAACATCAGAATCTCACAACGGAATGAATAAATTATATTATATCACATAAGATATTACATAGTATCATATACATCAGAGTTATACAGCTTATACAACACAAATTAGATAGTGATAAGACCTGTCTAATCATTACAACTCAAGTACAATACAGACTTCAACACAAACATCAACACAGCGGAACCACTTTATATCTACACGTTGAAGCCTCTTGCTCCAAATCTCCTCTAAAATTCGTCAAAGCTAACCTGAATCCCTTGGCTACTCGTAATAATTTGAGTACCCAAGAGTTTAATAAAACATAAAATAAACTCTAGGTCAGATATGGGTCTGGTGTGAGTAAAGGGGTTAAAGTTGCTTAATTTTGAAAAACCTTTGAAAACAAAAGGTATATCGTAAGACTTCCCGCACATAAACACGGAAATATTTTTACCTTACGATAACCAAAATATTTGATAGGAAATCCAGTTATGTTATAATAGCCAATAGGGTCTAAGGTTTTCAAGTAAAATATAGAAATAGCTAGAATGCTTACATCTCACGTTCCAACATAGTTGGGCACAATCAAAACGTACGATACTTATTAGAGATTGGATTCCATATAATGGCATGGCTACTGGGGTACTGCCTATCATAGTACGTGGCCTAGATCACCGTACCGAGGATCCACTCTAAATCCCATGCAACACAAGGCCAGAACCATCCCTTACTAGATAGTCCCGAACAAGATAACCCCGCAGTCGCTCATGACCAACTGCCCACTAAGCCGAATAAAAAGAACCTCTAGATAAGGGTAAATCTTATCCTACTTGGGTGCTGTCCACTTAGCCTTGCTGCATCTCCCCTGTTTTAGCCATTCCTGGTTGATGAGGCTTGAGGCTATGATTATTTTAAGAACACATCTATCTTAGAATGCTCATCGTCCCCCGACGATGTTCTGAAAGCATTCAATCCATACAAGTCCATTCCGGGTTCGAACGAAACCAAAGGCGCTATCTCGCTACACTCATTTTGGAATCACCCTTAGAGTTAACGACAATAGCCCTTGCACTCTAAATCTTCATCTCAATCAAAAGCACTATCTCCGTTAACTCGTTTTGGAATCACCCTCAGAGTTAACAACAATAGCCCTTTGCGCTCTGAATCTTCATCTCAATCAAAAGCACTATCTCCGTTAACTCGCTTTGGAATAACCCTCAGAGTTAACGACTATAGCCTTTCCTCTAAATCTTCATCTTGATCTTCATTTGAGATTCACGACCTATCATTTAATTTGGATCGATGTGGTTTTCGGATGTCCAAATTTGAAAATTCGATCCCGGTCTCATCGAAATCCAAAATGTCATCTTAATGTCCAAGTTGCTTAAGTTTAAACAATTTAATTCAATTTAATACATTGAATTCACACATCATCATTCACAGATAAATATCACACATTTATCATAGCCATAATCAATATCACATCATAGAATATCATAGATTATCAAACTATAGGTATCAATCAATCCAGACGCTCTACTCAAACAATCATCCACAAACAGGAATTATTAATCCATATTATAATTAATTTAATCAACTTAAATTAAATTAATTACTTAAGAATTAATCACCTAACCCTGCTTAATCAATCATTAATTAATTACAAACCATTTAATTAATTAATCATTCTTTTATTACCTTATAAACCAATTAATTAATCTTTAATTACAGATCAATTATCCTTTATTATTCTCTAATTTAATCATCCTTGATTAATAATTCTTTAGTTACATTAAGTAATTAGCCTTTAAATTGATTATACAAATTAATTTTCTTTAACCATTCACATTAATTAACTTTTAATTACTCTTATTAATTAATTAACTATAATTAATTACATTGCTCCTTAATTATATTAATTAATTATACTACAACCACTTCAATGATTAATTATCTTTTATTTAATCTCATTCATTAATCAATTAAACTTTTAATTATTCTCATTAATTATGTTAATCAATGATCCTCTAATTATAATAATTACATTTAACAAGAAATCTTTAACTTAATCACATTCATTAATTAACCTTAATTAATTACTTCTATTAATTAAATATTCTTTAACTGCTTAGTTTAATTAATTACCTCCTTAATTAATTACATTTAATTAATCCTTTAATTAAATACACTGAGTAATTAACCCTTAATTACTTTCACTAAGTAATTATTCTTTAATTACTTTTATCAAGTAATTCCTCTATAATTAATTACATTCAGTAATTATCCATTAATTACTTACACTAAGTAATTATACTTCATTAATTACATTAAGTAACTATACTTAACCCATCATCAAGTAATTATCTTTAATTAATTAAACTAATTAATTAACTTAAATTAACCACTAATTTAATTAATAATTGAGTAATTCATTCCTTTAAAATTACTTCATTAAGTAATTGCTCTTAATAATCCTCTTAATATTAAGTAACTAACCTCTAATTACATCCATTACTTAATTATTCCTTAATTAATTAACCTTTGATTACTTAGATTAATCAACCCTAAATTAAGTAATCAACTACCCTTATATAATTACACAAATTAATTTATCTTAATTAATTACCCAAAATTAATCATCTTAGTTGATTAAGTAATTATACTTTAATTACTTTTGTTAATAAAACTTGATTAAATTAAGATAACCCATATAATACATTAAACTCTTACCTACAATTTAAAAGCTTGAATTTGGTTTATACAAAATCATCATCTTTTGATTTATTAAAGTTAAATACCTTTCACTTTAATAATATTTAAATTTCGACAATTACATTTCATTTGAAAACACTTATGGACTAATTACATGATTTAACTAAAGCAATATTTATATAAACCAAACTATTTTCAAAACAAAAATTTTACTTTGAAAATCCATACTTTTAAAACTTAAACTTTTTTTAAACATCTTATTCTAAACTTCAAGTATTCATGTATTTTTAAAACTGGTTAATATATATACCTGGAAATTTCTTTTAAAACTTTGTTTAAATTTTAACTTTGCTTTCAAATTCATTTTATAGTTTAAAACTGGACAGGTTCTTTGAAAATCAAATAACCCGAGCAATATAAGCAAAATCCCAAGAAAATCTCAATTTCCCCGAGCACACTTGCGTACAACCACGCGAACTCACCCGCTTCGAGTCGAATACGAGAAAAACCCCGAAATCGTCGGGCAAATCTCTTCTTCCCGAAACCACAAAACTTCCAGATGCACAGATGATCACTGTGCACGAGCATGCTGCAGCCACTCTACTCCGAGCATCATTACGATCCTCGGCAAGTCGCCGACACTCCCATCATCCCTCACGACCACTCAAATCACCCAAAACGCCAGAGGAAGAAAAACGAGCACTTGAACCCACAGAGATCAAAAACTCGACCAATAAAACTCGTATCGACGACGAACTCCTTGACTAGAAAACCTGCCCCCTCGACCACGGTCGCGTCTCAATCCCCTGTACCCATTCCCCTGCTCGCGATTCGACCCGATGCACCATAGTCGTCGAGTTCATCTTGATATCGACTCGGAAAAAAAAGGTTCATGAACCCTAGATCATCGATCCATGATCACCACAGACCTCTAAAAATGCTCCCTCCAATTTTCTCGAGATCCTCTATACCCAAGCCTCCTCTAGTAGTGGTCTCGATCCTCCCCCTGCCGTCGATCGACGACAATCGACCAATTACCCAAAAACGAACATCTCACAAATCACATCACATACTAAATTAAAAATCATGAAATTTATATTAAAATTCATGATTTATTTACAGGAATCAGGTTCCAAAATCCAAAGATGAATTCGTACATATTGATTTTCAACTTAATTTAGATTTTTACTTTAAATCTTAAATTTTCAGAACTTTTAGTATATATAATAACTTAAAATTATTCTTAAAAACAAGACCATATTGTTATAATCGTTTCCTTTTTAATAATCAAAGTCTAATAATGATTATTTGGGAAGATAAGAATTTTTGTAATAGTTGATCTTGCCAGAAATTTAACAGAGATATACATACTAACATATATAGGCATTCTTTTAATACATAGTAGCATTCAACCCAGATTCGAGTTGAAGACATCCATTCAACATGTATACATCATTATCACAGAGATATATTAGCACCAAAGATTTTACTTTTAAATGTTTACTCACCAGAACTTTGAAGAAGCAGAGGACAGGTCTATTTTGTTTCTTGGAACTGTTGTATTTGATTTTTGATCTGGCATTTTAGTTGATTTGTTTGTTTTAGATCTGGGATTTGAATCTTGTTGTTTAAGTTGAGTTTGCTTGTTGAATTTGAAACCTTTGTTTGTTGAATCTTTTTCCGGAAGAGCTTGCAACTGTGTTATGATTTAAATCTTGTTTTGGTTTTGTTTATATTTTTAAGAAAAAAGATAGGAAGAACTGAGGAAAATTTGAACTGAAGAAAATAAAACGGGCTTTTCCTCTTTAAACATTATTATTTACTTAAATTTTTAAAACAAATGTGTTGCCACTTGTTAACTTGAAATGCTCTTAAGCTTAAAAATGTCTTTGCATGTTTTTAGGGCCTTACCCATGTTTGATTTCAATATTATATCAATTACTTATATTCACAAATGATTTAAATTTATTATTTAATCAATTTCTTATATTTTATATTAACATGTTTATGTTTATATCAATTTATGTTTTGTTTATATATATCCAAAAATACATTTTCCAAAGCTTAATTTAACAGAAAGAAAATAAAAACAAAATAAATGGACATTAAATTAAAGCTTATTTAAAAATTTAAACTTAAGTAATTATACTTAAAAATATATTATATATATAAAGCAAATTTATTTCAAGTACAAATTTAAAAAAAAAACATATTAAACTCTTATTATAATATACTATTTTAAGCTATCATATTTTTAAATAAAATAAATATTTACTTTAAGTGTTTTTGAAAATATAAGATAAACTTTTAAATAATCTTTCGAAAAGTTTTATATTAAATTCAATCATAATCTTCCAAATCACAATATATTCGTGTATATATATATTATAAATTTGAAAACATTTTTATTGAATTTAAATTGAAACCAAACTTCCTATTCACAACGTATATACATATATACATTATAAATAGAATACTTTTTTTACTAGCTTAGAAAGATAATTTTTTTTATCAATTAAATATTATTAACTTTGAAAAGAATAAAATTTTCCAAATTAAATTATTATTATTAGTAGTAATTTTGAAAAGATAATTTTTGTTAAATTAGATTATTAAATCAATATTGCAAAATTTAGAATAAATATTAATGGAAATTATCAAACAAATATTGCCCAAAATTCTAGGACATCACAAAAGACGTGTACACAATTATAAAAATGTTCACCTATTGAGCCTTCAAATTCTCTTCTTTTACATCCAGCTTCGATCGATAAAATAATTAACCATTTTTCCTAATTTAGAACATAAAAATGTAATAATCATTTACATATTGAGATTTATTTTTCAATTAAATCATACATTTTAATTTTCGCAAATATATAATATTATTTTATGTAATTTTATTTTCAAAGGGATTTATAAAAATTATATGAATATAATCTATAATTTTTAGGTTATTGTTTTAGACTTTCATGATTGGTCATCCTACTTTCCATTACAAACACAGTAGTAATTATATTTTGTAAATCACTTCATTTTAAACAAATCAACAAAATTTTGGAAGCACTTCTCCTCTATTCACTGTATCGTACACATATGCGTATACACAAGGAACAAAAAGTAAGTATTATGGAAATTTTATAAACCATTTAAAATGACATTGTTTGCAAAATATAACTACTTTATTATGTCTGTAACTTGTCTTATAAGTTAAATCTGGCAAATATTGTATCTAATGAATATAAATGTTCGTTTTATGGTAAAAACGAATATTCATAAAACGATCATCTATAATACTTATCAGACGTGGCCAAAAACTATCTAAGAGATTTATAAAAAGTAAAGCGTATTATACAATAATTTTTATAATGGTCTTTTACATTCTAAAAAACACATACACTAAATCGTCGTTTTCGTCATCTTAACAACGCATGCACTAAATCCTGAGCATCGACTCAAATTAATCCAAACTAGCCCCAATGTACGTATGCACTAATGAATCAACACATACACAAATTAACGCACATATACACTCAATAAATTATTTTTCTCAACATTTAAATGATAAACAATCATAATAACAACCTTATTAGCATTCAATAGAGTCTAACGAACAATCAATGCGGTATAATAAACAAATATAACAACAAATTAATCATAATTTACAAAATCAAAATTAAACAAGGTTTATAAATTAAACCTTCTTATCAAGAAATAGCTAATGGAGAGAGTTGAAAATTGAAGATGAAGACTTGCTGACGGTGTTGAAGCTTGCTGACGGTGTGGAGGAGGGATTGGGCAGTTGAAACTGATTTGGGGAGGAAGATGATAATGAATGAAACTGTCGACCTAGGGTGAGGATATTTCGACTTTGTGACGGCTTCCAACGGCTGCCAATGGCTTCATTTGCAACGGCTGCCAACGTCTTCTGTCGGCTAGTTTGTTTTGTTTTCATTTAATGGCAATTGATTACTGTCGGCAGCCGTTGTAAAAAAATTGACGAGGCGTCAGCGGCTGTCGAAAAATGGCTGCAACAAGCTTTTTTTCAAGAAGATAAGCAAATTCATAACAAGAAGACTCAGAAAGTTTAAAGCAAAAATCAAGAAAGCCATTAAAAGGAGAAAGAAAGGAATTGCCTTCCCAAGAACCCATTAGATCGCTCTCATCATTTTGGTTTTGCAGCAGCAAACTTGATCACAGTACATTCTTTTCTTTTGATCTATCTTGCATTAGTCAAACTCGAAGATTTCAAGTGTGTTTGTCTCTGTGTTGATTCTTCATGGATGAAGGAAATGACAACTTAGCAACTTCTGAAAATACTGCAAACTCTCAGCAACAAGTTGCAAAAGCAACTGAAAGATTAATCAAGACAATCATCAGTCCACAAAGCCAGCTGATCGTTGTCCATCTTAAAGAAGTCAACAATCTTTTGTGGAAACTTCAAGTCGAAACTGTTATTCAAGGATATGGCCTTGAAGGATTTATTCTTGATACCATGTCCATCCCACCAAAATTCATTGTTGATCAACAAAAAAAATGATCAGTAATGAAGAATACATAATATCATAGGCAAGACAGATTAATAAGTTTTTGACTACTTTCATCCATCAGCACCAATCTGTTGTCCCAAGTGATTGGATGCAAATCTTATAAGGAAATCTGGACCACGGTTAAATAAATATTCAATACATAATCAGCTTCCAAAGTTATGCATTACAAGAGACAATTGCAAAATATTAGAAAAGATAATCGACCTATAAGAGAGTACTTATCACAGGTCTGTTGTGAAAAAATGGCAGCGCTTTGCGAAAGCTTATATCAACGGATATTTGTCACCCAAACACAAAGAGATTCCTTTGATTGGAAACAAGACAAAATTGAAATCAAAATGCAATAACACAAGATATTCCACTCAATCACCCACTTTATTGATTCACCAAAATTTTTGTTTACAATTAATAGAATAAAGCTAAAATAAACAAAATACCATTGAATCAATAACCAAATTGAGAAAGGGAGCAAATATCTATATGGCTAAAATTGTTGAAGAAGAAGAATAAAAATGAAGAAGAGAAAATAAGCAAATAGATTTTCCACCATACATTTACCCTCTCTTCTAGTCTTTATTTATATAATCAATTAGTTAATGCTCAAGTTAACATTAGATGGCAAAAAATAATTTGATTAGCCACTTAGAGAAAGAAATAAATATACTCAATATACCTATTAATTAGGGGAAACAAAATCTTCTCTTTCTTTATTTTACATATTTCTTTCCCTCTAATTGAGATTTTATATCACCAAAATTTAATACTCCACCTTGATGCTAAATCACATATCTCCAACATATCAAACATGCCATATCTAGATCTATCACAACTCCCTATATCTCAATCATACCAAATTACAAACCTCTACCACCGCCTGCAAGTGATGCATCTCCCACATAAGGTGCACCACACAAATCCGGTCTCAAAAACATTTATCATACCACAAAGATCTCCGTCTTGCCTTTGTGGATTTTGCAACTTGAAACTCGTCTATCACTCGATCTGAGCTCATTACTTGATCATTATCGATCCCTCGAGCATCATTAACATAAATATCCCTGTCTAAAATATGATCCTCAATCTACAATCATAAGCAGTGGCCACATTAACCTCTCCACCTTGCTGTGGACTAGGTTCTTCAACCTTCACTCGTTTTCCATAGTCGACTATAGAACCAACCAAGCTATAAAGGTTTCCTTCTTCTAATACTCCTCTCATCCTTACACGACCACTTTTCTTCACTCTCAAAACTCCACCTTGAGTCTCATAAGTGCAACCACAGCGATCCAACTGACCAAGAGAAATAAGATTATGCGAACAAGTGGGTACATGTCTGACTCCATAGACTTCTCTAACCACACCGTTATGCATACGAAACCAGAGAGATCCAATACCACAAATCGGTAGCTCTTCTCCATTGGCTGTCCTAAACATGTTGGAAATCTTCTCATAAGAAGAAAAATAATTCACATCTCTACAAATGTGAAAACTGGCTCCCGAATCCATCTTCCAAGGCTTATTTTCACTAAAGAGGACATCATAAGAGGCATCACTATCGGTACCTTTAGCAAAAACTGCATATGCATCACTACCAGTATCACCATACGCAGCCTTTTTCTGATCTCTTTTATAAGCATAACACTTGCTACGTATGTGACCTTTCTTATTACAATAATGACAAGTGATAACACCTTTACCATTAGCGTTATTCTTCTTCTAAATTGTAGCTTTCTTCGAGTCCCTTGCCACCATAGCCTCACCTTGAATTGATTTCATACCAAACCCTTTTCTTCTAAGCTCCTCATTCAAAAGACCGCTTCGAACAGTTTTCAAAGAGATAGTTCCATTAGCATTGGAATTACTCAATGAAACAACCAAAGTTTTCCAAATTTTTGAAAGCGAACTCATCAATAAAAGAGCCTATAACTCACCATCAAAACTGACCTTCATATTTGCCAATTGATTATTACATCCTGAAATTCATTCAAATGCTCTACAACAGACTTCTCTACATCTAATCTCAGTTGTACCAACTTTTAAACTAGAAAAGCCTTACTAGTAGCACTTTATGACTCATATAAAGATACCAACTTATCCCACAAAGCCTTTACGGATTCACAACTAGCCACATGATGGAAAACTGAATCATCAAGATATTGGCGAATCAAAGCAATCAGCTTCTTATCCATATTCTTCCATTTTTCCTCCTCTACATCAAAGGGCTTCTTTCCATCTCCATCAATTAGATCGTGATGATCATTGAGGTACAGAACATCCTCCATCTTAAGCTTCCAAATACCCCATTTTTTCCATCCAAAATAGCCATCTTCGAAAACGAAATTATATCCGACATCAATAATTTTTCAATCCAAAATTACTCTAAGCTTTGTGATGATCTATGATTTGATACCTAACTGTTGTGAAAAAATGGCAGCGCTTTGCGGAAGCTTATATCAATAGATCTTTATCACCCAAATCACAAAGAGATAACTTAGATTGGAAACAAGATAGAATTGAAATCAAAATGCAATAACACAAGATATTCCATTCAACCACCCACTTTATTGATTCACCAAAAGTTTTGTTTACAATTAATAGAACAAAACTAAAATAAATAAAATACCATTGAATCAATAACCAAATTGAGAAAGGTAGCAAATATATATATGGTAAAAATTGTTGGAGAAGAAGAACAAAAATGAAGAAGAGAAAATTAGCAATAGATTTTCCACCATACATTTACTCTCTCTTCTAGTCTCTATTTATATAATCAATTACTTAATGCCCAAGTTAACATTAGGTGGCAAAAAATAATTTGATTAGCCAAGTAGAGAAAGAAATAAACATACTCAATATGCCTATTAATTAGGGGAAACAAAATCTTCTCTTTCTTTCTTTTGCATATTTCTTTCCCTCTATTTGTGATTATGTATCACCAAAATTTAACAAGATCAAGACAATATGCAACTTGTTAGAGGCCGCAGGACATGAAGTGTCATAAACCGAACAAGTTCCGACTATTTCAAGTGTACTTAATGAAGAGTATGAAGCAGTTGTTGCAGTTATATCATCACAAGAAACTTTGCCATCTATGCAGTATGCATACACACTCTGCTTGCACATGAGGCAAGAATTAATCACAAAAAGCCACAAGATTTAGATTTTGATTTATCAATCAACTATGTAACCAGTTCTAAAAAAAAGTTGGAACTATAATAAACCAGGTCAATCTTATCAAAGAGATGGATATTCAAACAGATTAAGAGCCGAAGGAAGATGGAGCAACAATAGTAATAGATCAAAGTGTCAAATTTGCGAAAAAGTTGGTCATATAGCAACTAAATGTTATTTCAGATACAACCCAAATTATGTGCCAATTCAGAGGACAAGTTATCAAAGAAATCCTACTGCAAACATGGCTCAAGTGAAACAAGACTGATATGTTCAGTAAGATAGCAACAAAAATCACAATCTGAATGAAATAACAAGGCCTAAGCACATTCAAAATGAAAGCTGGTATCCTGATTCAGAAGCAACCAATCACATAACTAGCAATCTTGACAACTTAAATCTTAGAAATAAAGAGTACAGAGGTAAATAGTCAACATGCATGGGAAACGACAAATCAATTAAGATTACTCATACTGGAAATGCATACATCAAAGTGGGAAGGCAAATTATTTTAAACAATCTGTTAAGAGTGCCAGAAATAAAGAAAAATCTTGGGAGTATATCTCAACTTGCAAGAGATAATAATGTATATTTTGAATTTTATCGTAATTATTGTTTGGTTAGAGACATTAACTAAAGAAATTCTCTTGCAAGGTGATGCAGTCAGAGAGTTATACAAGTTCAATCTAGTTAACTGTACCAAATATTGTAAGAGGGAAAAGTATTGTAATCTGTCTGAAATAAATCATATAGAAAGGAATACAAGTATGTTTGATCTGTGGCACTATAAACTTGGTCATCCTAATGCAAATTTTGTAAAAAAAACTGGTTATAGAAAATAAAATTGCCTTTGGTAATATTTCACAACCATATGTTTGTACTTATTGCCCAATGGGTAAAAGTCATAAATTAGCATCTAATGATTCCTTGACCGAATATACAAAACCATTAGAATTGGTTGCTACTGATCTATGGGATCCAGCACCTATAAGTTCTGATTATGGTTATAGATATTATATATAATTTTTGACGCATACTCTAGGCACAATTGGATTTATTTTCTGAAAGCAAATCAGAAACATATAATGTTGTAGTTCATTTTATAACCTTAGTTGAAAAGAAAACTAATTCCCAAGTGAAGATTATGGAAACAGATGATGGTACTGAGTATAAATTACTCAGTAATTTCTTTAACAAAAGGGAAATATGCATAGAATTATATGCCTCTATACATCTGAGCAAAATGGTTTAGTTGAAAGAAAACATAGACACATTGTTGAATCAGATCTTACTTTACTTGTACAAGCATCGCTACCTTAAATTTTTGGTCTGATTCATTCAACACAGCAGTATATCTAATCAATAGACTACCAACAAAAGTGTTGAAGGGAATCAGTTCAGTAGAAAGTTATATGGTGTTAAGCCAGATTATTAAAACTTAAGAGTTTTTAGGTGTCTATGTTTTCCTTATCGAAGGCTGTATGATACTAATAAATTAAATTTCAAGTCAAAACCATGTACCTTTTTAGGATATGGATTTAATCAGAATGGTTACAAGTGTCTAGATGCAAATGGAAATTTTTTTATAAGTAGACATGTTGTATTTAATGAACATGTATTCCCTTTTAGTGGCATAGGCATGAAGGTAACTGAAAAGATATATATAATCCAAGGGTATCATTTCCAAAATTACCTATATATTTAGATGCATGGGATCAAAGAAAGTTTGAGAAAACTACAGAAGGTCTTGATCCAAACCTTTCTAATCAACCAAATAATGAACCAATAGAGCAACCTAGTCATCTCCACCAATCTCCTACACATTCTTCAGTCAAAGCCAACACGTTAGTGAAGGAAATCCAAATAATTTGGAAAGCAGTTCAGAAAATAACACTGGTCAAGTTAATATAGATGAACCATCACATGATGAGCCATAAGTAAGATCAGGACGTCTCATGATCACAAGGGCAAAGAGTGGAATTTTTAAACCAAAGCTATATACTGCAATCACAATGCCTGAAGAACCATAGAAATTTAAACAAGCTGTTGGAGACAAAAACTAGAAAGCAACTATGGACGAGAAATATAGCGCACTCTTAATAGATGAAACATGGGATCTAGTGTATCAACCAAACAACAAGAACATAGTTGGATGCAAATAGACTTATAGGCGGAAGAAAAACCCAGTGGAACCATTACTAGATATAAAGCAAGGCTAGTTGCCAAGAGATATACTCAACAACATGGATTTGACTTTAATGAGACATTCTCGCCGGTTGTCAAACCAACTACAATCAGAGTTGTTCTTATTACTGCCTTATGTAAAAACTGGGGCATTAGGCAGTTAGATGTCAATAATGCTTTCGTAAACGGCATTCTATAGAAGAAATTTTATATGGAGCAGCCACATGGATATAAGCAAAACATAAATTATGCGTGCAAGCTAAACAAGGCAATATATAGCCTTAGACAAGCCCCAAGAGTCTGGTTTGATAGACTGAAAATCATATTAGTTAATTTGGTTTATTAGTCTACCAAATCAGAATTTTTATGAAGATCAATCAAATGTCGTCTATTTACTTTCTCATATATGTTGTTGACTTAATTATTACAAGAAATGATGAAGTTGAAATTAACAATCTCATTCAATATCTAGACAAACAGCTTTCATCAAAGTTCTTGGAAACTTAAACTATTTTTTGGGCACAGAAGTCAAGAGGAAATCAAATTCGAAGATAATTTTAAACTAGAAGAAGTATCTTATAGAGCTACTTATCAAGTGTAAAATGAATGATGCAAAATCTCAACCAACCCCAATGATAAGCAACCAACATTTTTCCAAAAACAGGGGAGAACCCATAACTAATACTAAACAATACAGAAGTATTGTTGGTGCTCTATAGTATGAAAAAATTACTAGATTAGACATATCATTTAGTATTAACAAACTGTGTCAATTCATGCAGGAACCATTGGATGAACATTGGAAAGCAGCGAAGCGAATACTGAGATATCTAAAAGAAACTGCAAATTATGGTCTAACATTAAAATGTGCAACAATCTTAATATAACTGGATATGCAGATTGGGCAACTGATCCAGATGATAGAAAATCAGTAACTGGATATTGTATTTACATTGGTGATAATCTAGTATCATGATGTTCGAAGAAACAATCAACCATTTTCAGATCCAGCATTGAAGCTGAATACAGAAGTGTAGCAAGTGCAATAGGAGAGCTAATGTGGATACTATCATTTTTAAGTGAATTAAAAATCAGATCAGAAGTCAAATGATATAATGGTGTGACAATCAGAGCACAGTCTATATGCTTGCAAGAACAAAACACATTGAAATAAATTTTTATTTTGTTCAACAATAGATTCTACAAGAGAAACTACAAGTAAATCATATATTTTTACCATATCAACATGTCGATGTTCTTACAAAAGCATTGACAACAAGAAATTTTATGGAATTCTGAAGTGACTTGAAGATTGAAGAAATCAAGATCTAATTTAGCTGAATTCAAGTAGATCTAGATAGTTTAATGAATTTTCAGATGCTTAAAAGTTAGAAATCTCATTGCATCGAGGCAGCTCAATCATTGTGACCAAATAGCTAATAATTTCACTGAAGATGCTTAGATCTCATAAGTATTCAAGCCAAGGAATGCTTACAAGAAAGAAACTTCACCCAATTTATTAAAGTTGAAGAAAAATTTGAAGCGACGGTGAAAATTGAGAATCGTCATAAACATAACCCTAATATCAGTTTGAGCGGGTATTGGAAAAGAGAATAAGTGAAAGCTGAATATACTTTACATAAGTATGCTTCTCATATCTTCACAGTATGAAAGGCATTGCCATTAGCGATGGCTAAAAAGCGACGCTAACCATCGTCGACCGTCGCAAGCCATCGCTAAAATGCGATGCAAAAACTATTGACACCGATAGATTTAGCGACACTTTAGCGATGCCATCGTCGCAAGTTTAATGACGGCTAGAGTTGCCAAATTAGACACGTGGAAAATTCAGGGTGGTTGGCAGGATGTCGCTGACCGACACTAGCCGATGCAAAACTGGATAAATTGGTCGTAGCAAGCCGTCGCTAGCCGACGCAAGCCTAGACAAACAGGTCATCGCTAGCCGTCGCAAAATTGGACATTTTTTTATTATCTACAGGTTCTATTTGAGCCATCTAACCGCGCAAATATCATCATATCTATATACATCTCATCTATAACACATGTAAATCCAATTTCGCAACTACAACTATCGCATATCACCCATAAGCAAGTATATAACGCAAAAATCAATATCTACATCTATATTCCATCAAACGTCTATATTCCTCAAATAACACATCCACACATCCTCCAACCAACACAACCATATCGACAAATACTCATGTCCATCAAACAAAACATCCCAAAAACCATCAAGCAACACAATCGTCAAACAAATATCAAATCCATCAACACATTTCAAATTTATACAAAACAAAACGAACAAAATCCATTAAACACCACAGTCATACCTATTGATTGTCATATCCCGACCCATCTTCCCCAAGCATTCTCCCATGCTCTACTAAATATGTCGCAATCCACTCATATAGAAGCTGCACTAATCCTCCGCTCTTCCGCCAATCATTGAACTTTGCCATCCGCTGTTTCAGTTGAGCTATCTCCTCCCTTGCCTGGGATCTCCTATAAACCGTCAGGGTCGTTATCACGTGTAAAATAGTTAATAGTGAGTTATAATTTATGCTCAATATTAGATAAATTTATATATTAGTCAATGAAGTAGTTTACCTCCTGATTTTTGTAACTATAATGCCTATTTCATGAAGGAGTGTCAGTCAGAGCATACCATATACAGTTTGACTCCTTCAAGGTCAACTCACGGCCAGTGGACTGCACCACTCGAGCTTGCCCCACTTCATATATTTCTTACAATGATGAACATAAGTTGGCTACGATAAATATTCAATTAAAAACTTATGAAATGTGAATTAAAAAATTAAGCATGTTTATCATTATAGATTGAGATTTATCATCTGTCTACACATATGAAACGTTTCCATTCTCATTTGTCTGCTCAACGACATGCATGTGAGTGAAGACCTCTGCCATTGTAGGCTCATGATTATACTTCTTATATTGAAATTACATATATAAATAAACAATAGTACCGACATGATTAAATATCGGTAATATATTTAAAATCGCAATCTATAAGTTTACCAGTTCCTTCCAATGTTGTTGGAAGAGTCACTGCGGTGTACAACAGGATTATTATTCCTATTTGCACAGTTCCTCTATGATATTTCCTGTAAACTAAATATATTATTAAATAAAGTAATGCAACTAATATATAAAATTTAAACGAATTATAATAATAATAATATAAAATAAATAACTTACTCTAAATTCAGGAGTATCCCAGAGCTGGAGAAATTCAGTCCAAACATTGGCGCTCATCCAAGTGGTATTTTTATTCACATTCTTCGCTTTTGAGTGAACGTCCCTATAATTTTTCCGCTTCTTTTTATTCCAGTGATTTCTAAAAATATCCATATCTTCTTGATCAACAGGGACTGTAGCCTGCATATTGAAATAAATTTGAATTATATACATTATATTAACTTTCAAGTGAATAATAAATTTATACCCACCATCAAGTTTCGTAACATGGTTTGGGATGTCATCCCGATGAACCCAATATTCCAACATCTAGGACTTGAAAGCCTTCTTAGAGACTTGAAGAATGTAATTCGAAGGCTCCACCTCGTAACCCATATATAAATTTTGATGTAGTCATTTAATAAATTTTAAATAATGTGCACACAATAAATTTGAGACTTACTCTACACTCCTAGGAACAACCTCTGCTACTGGTCGAAAATCTGATGCCATGCTGCCGCCACCCGCGTTAGGAGAAGGCCGAGATCCATTGGAATGTCTCCTGTAAGACATATATATCTACACCAAACATATCATTTCATATAATAAAAAACGTATCAAATTATTATTAGAAAACATGTTTGATCAATCATCAAATGAAACTTCTACTAAAACATCATAAATGAAACAAGATCTCCTGAATATATATATATATATATATATATATATTTGACAAAATGGATAATGAATGATACATAGCTTACAACATACTCATCATTATTAATAATAGTGAAAACTCAAAATATACATTTTACAACAAGTGATACAGATATTCAGAATTATCAGTCTTCGTCGTTTTTTGATTCAGACTCGGTCTCGTACTCTATATCGTTTTCTTCTCTACTCTCAAATGCTTCTATTAAAATATTTGATTCATTATTCAATGAGCCTAAATCAATATTATTAGTAATTATTATTTCATTATTTGGCTCAAGGTCTGCTTGATATGCTACTTCGTTTGGAATATTATTTCCGTCGATCGTAAATCTAGTCTTTTTTTAAAAACAGCTGACCAACCCACTTTATCTCTTTTTAAGGATGGATAAGGAGTAAGATAAACTTGTAGTGCTTGCTTGGCTAATACAAAATGATCATACTTATAGTAATGTGAGGTGTGCTTTATTTTGTTATGCTTATAATCTTTGTGCACATTGATTCCAGAAGCAAGAACATTGCTGAACCAATTGCACTTGAATTAATTTTTTTTCTGTAGGTTGTATATAATATGTCAATTCTAAAAGCTACGTTAATACGCCGTAAAAATCTTTTATATGGTCAATTGGATCATCACTACCTTTGACAAATACACTGCTGTTATATGTTGATTTTTCAGCACCATACTCATTGGTGTTGAATTTAAATCCATTGATGTAGAATATTGGATAAGACTTAACATTTCTTTTTGGTCCAAGCGCAAGATGTTGTAATCTTCATCAACGATACAATTTCTTAGATCATAAACGTAGTTCGAAAATCATTTAGCAAATTCTTTACTAAGATCACCAAATGGATGTTGTGATTCGTAAATACTACAAATATATAAAATATGTTCCATTATAATTAATACGTAAGTATACTCAAAATAAATATGAATTTATTATTACCTAACAAATGGTGCAAATTATGGACAGTTAAGAATAACATATGTGTGTGTGTTGTATGGTAATATCTATCGTCTAACCATATCTCCACAATTTTCCAACAAATCAACCATGTTGTCTAAATATAGATAACATTGTTTGAGAAGAATCTTTTTCAACGGCTTCATCATTACGAGAAATACTTACAAATGATAAGTTCAGATGGTCACTGAAGTAAAGAGAGAAAAATAATGAAGCTTCTTCTTCAAAATATGATTTGAAAATCGAACCTTCAACTCCTGCTTTTTTTCTAACTTTTTTCTTCAGATGATTCAAGTACCTATTACAAAATTAATTCAATTTAAATTTATTTATATAAATTTGAATTTTAAACTAAAATAAATAGTACAATTATTCGATATTACCTCTTAAATGGATACATCCATCCATATTGCACAACACCTCGAAGAAGTGCTTCAGATGGAAGATGAATAGTAAATGCTCCATTATATTAAAGAAACTTGGCGGAAATCTTTTCTCCAGTTTGTAGAGCAGAATATGGATCTCTATTTCAAGTTAACTTGTACGATCGACTGTTAACGTGGTCGAACAAAGCTGTTTATAAAACAAACTTAATTCTATTATAACACTTCATACTTTTATGGGCAACGATCCTTTGAAAACCACAAGTAATAAATATACCATTATGATATGACAATCGTGACTTTTTATCCTACTTAATTTATTATTTTTAAAATCAACACATCTACGGAGATTAGAAGAAATCCCATCAGGACATCTTAGTCCTTCCACCCACTTTAGCACGAGTTTTACTTACTTACTGTCAAGCTCATAGCATGCTTTGGGTTTTTTACTATCATTGGGCTTCATATTAAGTTCGAGACGTTTACAAAAATGTGATACATCAAGTCTTGAATTCGAATTGTCCTTAATTTTTCTCTTAACATTCAAAACTGTATTAAACACGTTATCAAATACGTTTTTTCCGTTGTGCATCACGTCAATATTATGTCGAAGTAAGAGATCTTTTCAATAAGGCAACTCCCAAAATATACTTTGTTTGCACCAATTTTGAATGTTCGATTTACTTGAAATTTCAATTTGTACTCCAGTTTCAAGTATCTTTGGATAGTCCCTTATAGTTTCATATATTTCTTCGCTTGACCAAATCTTTGGTGGTAGCATTCTCTCTTCTCTGTTAGCTTTAAAGTTTTTTTACCTCCTCTAAAGGTATGATTAAGATGGAGAAAACACCGATGATAATCAAACCATAAAATTTCTTCCCATACCATAAATAAAATGCTCGTGTTACTGTCATGCAACAAGGACAAGCTAGACGACTGGCAATACTCCAACTTGGAAGCATTGCATACGTAAGAAAATCACTAATAGTCCATCATAAAGAAGCGAACATGCGAAAATTCTATTTTTTGAAATGTTGTATGTTTCAACTCCTTCATGCCATAGTGTTCTCAACTCTTCAATCAATAGTTGTAAATAAACACCGATTTTTTGTGTCGGATCATCAAGGACAGAGATGACAATAGTGAGAAACATATATGGAGTCTTCATAAAAATCCATGAAGGGAAATCATAAGGAGTAATGATAATAGACCAAGATGAATATTTGGTACCAAACTGAGAGAATGGGCAAATATGTCTGTATATAAGCCAAGTCTGACATTATGGCTCTCTGCAACAAACGTGGGATACGTCTTATCGAAATGTTTCAATACTTCTCCATCAGATGGATGCATCAAAGTTCCCACTTCATGTGTCTCACACTATGACATCGCATATGACATGTCGCAACTGAAGACGCATATAACCTTTGAAGTTCGGAAGTGATGGGTAAATTGTAACATCCCGCCATTTTGGGGCCATTCAAATTGACAATAAAACCATACATGTCGGATTTGAATAATTCAAAACAACAGATTGTTAATAAAATTTGGGGCAAATAAAATCAATCATAGAATCACAGACACAGAATACCAGAATAACTTGTAGTGGAATGAAATAAACATAGGAGTTCATGAAGCTCCTTGATACATAGTCTCAAACTAATACATAATACCCAAGTCTAAAAACAAATACAACGAAAAGTCTAGATACATAAGTTCTCAATTACAAAAGCAAAAGCTAAGTGAAAATACCTGGAATGGAAATATTAGGTGGACAACTAAATATTCGACGGATCTCTAGCTCCAACAAGGGATGAATCCAAAGCTGTGAAACTCAGGCTGACCGGAGCGTAAAGAGAAACAAAAAACACTCGAGTCAGGACATACATACTTATAAAATGTAAATAAACTCAAGTGAACTACAAAAGAAATGCATCAGTAACTTAAAGGATGCTTGGGATCGCCCATCCTTTAAGGATCCGTCAAACTATCTACTATGTAGTAATATACGCTATTATAATAATGTCTAAAATAAAGTAAACCAGTAAAATAGCTTTAAGGCATTACTCATATCCCCCTTAACACATTTTATATATTTCCATAGTCTATACAGTACCGTAATCCTGCCCGTACTGAACGTCGTCAGAGGGCACTCCATAGGTATGAAATAAAACAAACTCGTAGAAGGCGCGCTAGGGTAGGTGACACGACACAACTAGGCAATGCCAAGATAGATATACCAATAACACTTACGGACTATTAGTAACGCATAGCCGCAACTATCGTCCAACTCGATCCACACTCCCAAATCAAAGGTGCGCACCAAATCAATCACAATGTAATTGAATGGCTAAGGATGAAGTGTGTTTGGTCGGAGGAGCTACCTCACTTGGCTCGTCAATTGCCCCTGTTTTAGCCACCTTATACTAACTCACGGAAGTCAGGCCCATGTATGTATACCTTTAGGATTGTTGCTATCATCCTACTTCATTCTGGAATCTCCACCGCATACACAGTTGTCAAAGTGGTTTTCGGTATTGGCAAAGAGTATGACAACTTTCGATCCCGATCTATTTAACAACCAAACGTTATTATAACCATGGTTATTCAAGTTCAAATGGTTTATTTTTCATATCAAACATATTTCTTTCAAAACCATATAAATTACATACCATTATTCTTTAAACTATTATTCATTTTTCCAAAGTCGTACACTTCCAAATTCTTTTAATTATAAACCCTTTAAATGTAAAAATTTAGAGATCATAGCACTTTAAAAATATAACCTTTAGAACCATAACATTCAGAACTATAACCCTTTAGAAAATTTTGTAGCATTTTGGAATTGTCACCTTTAAGAAACCGTAGCAGTACAGAAATGCTACTGTAAGAATTCGCAGCGGTGCAGAATTGTTACTGTAAGAATTCGCAACAGTGCAGAATTGTAGTGTAAGAATCCTCAGTAGTGCAGAATAATTACAGTAAGCAATCGCAGCATTTTTGAATTGTTACCGTAGGAAATCGCAACAGTTTTGAATTGTTGCTATAAAACTTACTACTAGAATAGTTTATATAATCAAATAGTACATATATTTGCAGTTTTATCATAGTCATTATATCATTCCTATTATATTACTCTAAGTTTAGCTATTTGGTCATTAGAGAAACCACACCTTTAGTTAAATAACTTTGTTACTATAATGTCAAATTTTAAATCTAAAATCCTTATGCTAAATTAAAAGTATGTTATTAACTTACACTTTATTTTCTTTTCAGTAGATAACATTATCATTTTTATTACCAAGTTATACCATTTACATTAGTTAAAACTTACATGTCAAATGTACGTTTTAATTTACATTTTTTTCCACGAGAAAAACCATTTATCATCTTAATCACTGTTTCATGAATTAAAAATTACAATTTATAGGTTAGAATGAAATCCATTATTAAGTCAAATCGGATTATTAAATTTCAATTAACCTTCATACTGTAAATTAGATTCCCAAATATACATTTCTAATAATTTATTTCTTATAAAATTTTTAACACATATAAACAGATTTACAGAAATCATTACATTAAATTTTAGTTGAGATTCATATCCAAAGTACTTGATAGTTTTTAGAAAAATCATTTTAAATCAACCTCGGAGTCTGTATACAATTCTCTACACTAGGGTCAAGTAAATACGGACATATATCATTTCAATCTGCATTTTATTAATTTTTCGGGTTTTATATCATTTCAAAACCCGCAATCCAAATTCAAATAAAATTGCTTAGGCCTATACTTTCAGCCCATAACAATTTTCCTTAATCTAAAGATCATTCAGGTATGTATCGTTTCAACCCATAGTGAAGAAACTTGGAGTGTGAGAATCGAATATTAAATAAACATAACAATATTCAACATATCGTGGCATATGATCATAACAGGTATAATATGATATGAAATAACATAATATAAACATAGATGAAATTCTCAACTTTCATATACAAATCCATTCAATTCCATTGTCATCAATTCACCAAAATATAAGTACGTTGTCAAGAGTGATTAACCACCTTCTTTGGTTAGACAAGTGATTCCAAACACAACATAACGACTACAACAAGTAAAACAATTACGGACAAGCTTGAGTGGGAGGAGAATCCAAATCCAAAGCCTTTAAAAATAAAGTAAATTTCATATGTAAACAAATAATTCGCATAGAAAAATAAAAGTAGAAAGATTATATATTTGTAACCATGTGAAGAGAGCTTGTCTAGGGGACACATAGGTTTGGTCTAGGGTTTGTTTGGGTTCGGTCTAGGCTAGATTTAGGTGGGGTTCGGATCGGCTAGGGTTAGGGTTAGGTTTGGGTGGCAAAGGCTCGGCCTAGGGGTATGAGTTTGGTTGTGGAGAAGGTGGTCATGGCCAAGGCAAAGCAAGGGGAATGGTAATGTAATGGTTCGGCTATAGCGTTTGTGGTGGGAAGAAGAGGAGTGGAGGCCGAAATTACTTGAAGAGGAAGGGAAAAAGAAAGGAGGAGAAGTGGTTTTGGCTAGGGTTTTTGGTTGGAGGAAGAGGATATGGGTGTGGTGATGAGCATGGCTGAAATTTGAGGAAGGAGGAAGGAGAAACTTTAGAGAAGAAATCTACGGTTTTAAGGAGGAAAAGGAAGAAGAAAAATTTATATTAATTTCTTTCTACGGAGGCACAAATGAAAATGAAGAGTCTTGCAAAACCATACGATATTATATAGTCATCTCGATCATGTCGCTTTTCATCTACTAAAGAAATTTCTAGCCCAATAGTACAAGCCCAAAATCAAAATGTAAATAAGATAAATGTTATAGGAAAATAACTGCGTGTAATATGCTAAAATTTGTAAATTTTGAGAAGTAGAAACCAAAATTTTACAAAATGAAAAACAAAGAAAATGTTAGAATTATATCCATCTTCATAAAAAAAAGAAAAAGTTCAAATTTCAAAATTTAAAATTTTTCACAGAAAGTTAAACTTTGACCAAAGTTGACCAAAATTTGCATTTTAAGAAAAATCTTTATTTTTTTAAGTTGGAAGAACATTTCACATCAAATCCAAAAATATTACATTAAATTTCCAAGTTTATCAAACTTTGAAACAATTATATTCAAATTTTTAAATGAATTTTCATTTAAAATATTTTCAAAATTTGCGGGTTGTTACACTCTCCCCCCCTTAAAACATTTTATCCTCGAAAAAGAACGCCCAGAAAACAAAGATGGATAAAATAGGATAACGAATAGTATCTGGAACAAATAATTCTGGATTCGAAGTACGAATGCCCTCCTCTGTTTTCCAAGTACAATCCCGATCGTCAGTGCTCTATTGCACTTTGACTAGGTTGATAGATTTTCTTCGTAGCTGCTTCGTACCTCTATCGATAATACGAAGTGGCTTCCTCTCGACAGTAAGGTTCAGCTCAACGTCCAAACTATCGAGAGGAGAAGGTTGGACAATCAAAGATGGTTCATGAAGACACCGACGAAGATGCGAAACATGGAACGCATTATGCACTCCAGAAAGCTTCTCAGGCAAATCTAAGCTATAAGCTAAGGAAACAATTCTCTCTAAGATGCGAAAAGGACCAATAAACCTAGGAGCGAGCTTCCCTCTCCGACTAAAATGAATCACATTTCTTAATGGAGAGACCTTCAGGAAAACCTGATCACCAACAGAAAAGTCCAAACTCCTCCTACGCCTATCAGCATACTTCTTCTGTCTATCCTGAGCAATCCTCATCTTTCTCCTAATCTCCTCGACCTTCTCAGATGCTTCTAGAATCATATCAGGACCGAGAACCAAACGATTAACAGATTTAATCCAGCAAGATAGAGATTTGCAAGGGCGTCCATAAAGAGCAGCAAATGGAGCCATTGCGATACTAGCCTGATAATTATTTTTATAGGTAAATTCAACAAGATGGATATGGTCTTCCCAAGATCCTCCATAATCAAGGACATAGGCACGAAGAAGAACTTCCAGATTCTGATTCACTCTTCCGTATTATTGTTGATCTACGGATGGTAAGCAGTGCTCAGATTCAGACGAGTACCTAAAGATTCCTTAAAAGCTTTTCAAACTGACTAGTAAAGAATGGGTCTCTATCACAAATAATACCGACCGAAACACCACAAAGACAAACAATCTTCCTCATATAAATCTCAACCAAACTAGAAGAAAAACGGTTGGACCTAATTGGAATGAAATGAGCTGACCTGGTCAATCTATTCATAATAACCAAACTACTCTCATTACCTCTCCTAGTCCTTAGTAATCCATCAATAAAATCCATAAAAACTTGTTCCCATTTCTAATTAGGCATCTCAAGGGGTTGCAATAATCCAGCTGCCTTTTGATGATCAGCCTTAACCTGCTGACAAGTCGCACATCTACTAACAAAAAAGGAGATATCACGCTTCATACCACTCCACCAATATAGCATCTTCATATCCTGATACATCTTTGTCACACTTGGATGTATAGAAAGTCTGGACCAATGATTTTCTCGAAGTAACTCTTGCCTCAATACATCGACATTCGAGACGTAAATCTGATTATTAATCCTCAAAATACCTCTATCATCGATCTGAGCTTGACGCAGCGGATAACTCAACAAGTTGTCGCCAAATGATGCAACAACAACAAAAAACGATGGAACGATACAAAGTTGAATCGATGGATTGATAATACCCAAGATAAATGCCCAAATCCGTTGATCTTGCGAGATACCGGACTCTAGCTATCTTTAACGCATTGATCGCGCACGATACTGTGTTAGAAGATCTACGATTGTTCGACGTTGATCTCGCGCACGAGATTCCGTGAACCGGCTTCAAAATCGTTGATTCGAGCGCACTCGAATAACCGAAAATGGAGAAAGGAGATAACACTCAACTACCAATTTTTAAAGAGGCACAAAACACTCAAACAAAAGTTTATTCAAAATCAACCTCCCTTTACAAATGATCAACATCCCTATTTATAGAACTTACAATACAACAGACCGACCTAACACAGGTGCTCAACGATCTACGACCTAACTATCTCGACCTAACAACAAACGAGTTAACACACGAGTTACAACATACGACATAACAATATATAACGACCTAAGAACTCAGCGACTCAATATCTGGACGGAGCAACTTGAGGAAACACGGCAGCGATCTACTGGAAGCGACATAAGGAACTTCGACTTAAGGAATTCCGGAGAGACTTAAGGAAACTCGCGACCTAAGGAAACCCCCACGATTTAAGAGGTTCTGTAGCATGGGGCCTGCTCTGCTCGCGATCTCTGTAGCACAGGGCCTGCTCTGCTCGCGATCTAATGCTTCATTCGACCTAAGGAAAAGTAGCGACCTAAGCTCGCCGCGACTTAAGGAATCAAATGCGGCATAGGTTGTTAGGTTGTGTAACTCGCTAGCACGCCTTAAAGTATAGGTCGCAGGCGACTTAAGGTGAAGCATAGCTCGCGGGCGACTTAAGAGAAGCATAGCTCGCGGGCGACTTAAAGCATCACAATTGCTCGCATCATCCTCCATTGCATCATCCTCCCAACCATCTTCCACAGACTCAACCAAAAATGACTTAGAAATCGAGTATCCCGGTCAGAAACAATGGTCTCATGTAGCCCATGTAGTCGATAAACCTCTTTAAAGAACAATTGAGCAACACAGACTGCATCAGCGGTCTTTTTACAAGCTATGAAATGTGCCATCTTTGAAAATCTATCCACTATAACATATATGGAATCATTCCCTCATTGATTTCTTGGCAAACCCAAAACAAAATCCATGCTAACATCAACCCTTGGTCTAGTAGGCACGGGCAATGGCATATACAATCCTGCATTCGTAGCTGTCCCTTTGGAAACTTGACATATGTGACATCTCTGCACAAATCTTTCAACTTCTTTCCTCATGGAAGGCCAAAAATATGATTAAGAAATCAACTGCAACGTACGATCTCTTCCCATATGACTTTCTTCATGCAATTCCTTCACAATCTTCATTCGCAAGCTGCACTCTGGTATACACAACCGATTTCCCTTGAATAGAAAACCATTCACCAACACATACTCATCTGTCTTCCCTTTCTCGACTTCATCTATAATATTAGCAAAGTAAGGATCTTCAACAAACAATTCTGTAAATACTTCAAAACCCGTCACTTCAACTCTCATCGTAGTCAACAAATGATTTCTTCTACTCAATGCATCTGTCACCCGATTTGTAACTCCCGACTTATGCTTTACAACAAATGTAAACTGTTGCAAGTATGCGATCCACGAAGCATGTCTGGCTGCAATCTTATTATGTCCCTGCAAATGCTTCAATGCTTCATGATCAGTATTCAACACAAACTTTTTATGAAACAAATAGTGTCTCCAATGCTTTATGGCTTGGACAATAGCATAGAACTCCAAGTCATAGGTATTGTATCTTGTCTTGGCTCCAGAAAGTTTCTCACTAAAATTAGCAATTGGACGACCCTTCTGATTTAATACTCCACCAATTCGAACCTTAGACGCATCGGTATCTAGCTCAAAAAGCAACTGAAAATCCGGGTATCTAAGAATCGGTGTTGTAGTCAAAAGTGTCTTGATCTGTTGGAAAGCAGAATAAGCCTCTTCAGTCCACACAAACTGCTTTCCTTTCATACAATCTATCACTGGTGCCATCACGCTACTGAAATGTGGAATAAACCTTCGGTAGAATGATGCTAACCCATGGAAACTTCTTACTTCAGTTACAGTCCTGGGTTGTGGCCAATCCTTGATTGCTTCAACTTTACCTTGATCCACATGGATTCCTTCCTTGGACAACACATGCCCCAAAAACAAAACACTGTGTGTCATGAATATGCACTTCTTTGTTGCCGCGTAAAATTGCTCCTGACGAAGTATCATCAACACTTCCCGCAAGTGTTGTAGTTGTTCTTCCGTGCTTCCACTGTATATCAATATATCATCAAAGTATACCACCACGAACTTTCCAATATGTTGATACACGAAGATTTTTGATCAATGACAATGTATAAAGGAAGAGATATATGCAAGATAGAGGAAGATCAATGAAATATAAACTTGAGTATGATTTTTATATATATAGGTTTATTTGTTCAAATCTATCCTCAAGAGTTGCACAAACACAAGAACACATTCATTATACTTCAATTTTTCACTGAGCATACTTCAATTCTTCATAATGCATAAATTCATATGTCAGTCGACTGAACTGAATTTACCAGTCGACTGAACTGGCAAACATGTACAAATATGCACAGTTTTAGTCGACTAAATTTTCTGCACAGTCGACTGAAAATTTTCCAGAAAGATTCCTACTATAATTTCAGTCGATTGAAATTCCTGCACAGTCGACTGAATTTGAACCTGCGAATTTTGCATGAAAGGACACCTTCTTCTTCCCAAGAGTTGCGACCATTCCTCAACAGAAATGGAAGCTTCTCTTATCTACAACCCTTGGCAACACATGCATCCTTTTTACAACTATAAATACATGATTCAAACATCATTCAAGACATCGAATTCTCTTACTCTAATCTATCTATTTCTTGATCATATTTTCTAAACATTATCAAAGCAATCACTACTCTCTTTGCTTGAATCACTGTTTATATTTAATATATTTGATTCATAGCAAATTCATAATTCCTTAATCTTCACAAACATATTTCATATTCTTGAGGATAAGATTATAGGAACATTGTACTACAATAGACTCATTCGTGTTATAAAGAACACAACTAGTCAAAACTTGTTTAGCATTGAGGTTTGAAGTCCTCTTAGGTAGTTTGAGGCAAAGAAATCTCGTTCGGTTGTTCGGGTAAGTTGTGAACCTATTCCTCCGGGTTAAGAGAGGGTTTTGTAGTTAGTGAAATACCTAAGTGAAGCTTAGGGACTGGACGTAGGACAAGTGATCCGAACCAGTATAAAATCTTGGTGCGATTTTTACTTACCATATATACATTAACCATATAGCTATTCCATATTACACGATCCTATCAATTACCCCCGACTTTTAATTGGTATCAGAGCCTGGTCGTCCTATAACCATAACACCGTTATTAGACATATTGATAATATGGAAAATAACGCAAGTACAAGTACAACTTCTGCCTATAACTCTACATTTGCCGAAGGACAATCTACTCAAAGACCCCCTCTTTTCAATGGACTTAACTATAACTATTGGGCTACAAGGACGAGGATTTATATGCAAGCAACTAGCTTCGAAGCATGGAACGCCACTCAAGTAGAGTTCGTTGTACCCACAACCGACTATCCTACATGGACACAAACTCAGAAGAATGAAGCTAGTGCAAATGCCAAAGCAATGAATATGCTATTTTGCGCCTTGGATAGAAATGAATTCAACCGAGTTAGCATATGTACTACTGCACATCAGATATGGGAGACACTTAGAACCATACACGAAGGCACTAACAAGGTCAAACAAACAAAGATCTCCATGCTAAAGAATCAATTCCAAAACTTTAGAATGCGACAAAATGAATCCATCAATGACATGTATTCAAGATTTCAAGACATTCATCATGCCTTAATCGGATTGGGAGAAAAGTTTACGGATTTCGATATTGTATCTAAGGTTCTAAATTCACTCACTGATGAATGGGAAAGAAAGGTGCTAGCAATCGAGGAAGCAAACGATCTATCTTCAATGAAACCAGAAGAATTAATTGGAAATCTCATGTCATATGAAGTTAATATGCAAGCTAAGAAAGATCAAGCTCAAGAAAGAAAGAATGTTGCTTTTCACGTGGAAAAAGAAGATTCAGAATCGGAAGATGAGGATTTAGCATTCATAGCCAAGAATTTCAAAAAATTCTTAAAATTTAGAAAAGGGAACAAAAACGGATTCAAAAAGAATTTCATGAGTAAACCTCCTTCCTCAAATATAGAATGCTTTAATTGTCACAAGAAAGGACACATGCAAAAGGATTGCCAAGAACAAAAGAAGGAAAATTAGAAAAGTTTCAACAACAAAAACAAAAATGATAAATTCAAAAAGAAGGCATTCTCTGTAACATGGGACGATTCAGATTCATCTTCATCTGAAAGTGATAGTGATAGCGACAATGAACAAGCAAATGTATGCTTCATGGCTCAAGAGTCTGAGGTAAGCAATTTAACTTTCGATGATTTAATTGAAGTAAACACTGAACTTTTAAGCACAATAAAAAGTCTTAAAAAGAAAATTAAGGAAATTCTTGAAAATAAAAACAAAGCTGAGTTTGAAAGAGATATGTTACATGATGAAAAGAAAATTCTTGAAGAAGAACTTGAAAAAGTTCAAGAATCTTATTCAAACTCAGAAACTCAATTATCACTTTTAAGTCAAGAAATTGAAACTCAAAAGACTAAGAATGATATAATTGCTTCTGAAAATCATGAGTTAAAAACAAAAATTAGACAAGTTGAGTTAGAAAACAATGGTCTTCAAGCTAGATTAGATAACATTACTAAAAATGTTTCTAACTTTAATAAAGGAAGAGAAAATTTATCTAAAATTTTAGAAAATTCTCAATCCTCTTCAAACAAACATGGATTAGGTTATAAAAAGGAAGTAAAAATTTCTAAAAATAAAAATTTTAAAAATTCAAAACAACAAATATTACTTCAAGAACCTATTCAAACAAAAGTAGAAACCAAGATAGTCAAAATTTGGATTCCAAAGACTAACAATATTTTAATTAGGAATAAATATATTAAAACATTTATAGATAATGTTCACCATAATAAAAACTATATTTATAAAAAGGATACTAAACCAAATTGGGTTTGGTTTCCTAAACTCTAATTTTTCTTTAGGACCCTATTAAAAGGTGGGTACCAATAATTTCATATCTATTTTCAGGTCCCACTCAAAAAGAAAAAATGGATATTAGATAGTGGTTGTTCAAAACACATGACCGGAGACAAAGATATGCTTACAAACATAACATACTTTGATGGTGGCTCGGTTACCTTCGGAGACAATTCAAAAGGCTATATCATTGGCAAAGGAGATGTGAACAATTACGGTACATCAAAATTACCTTTTATAACAAATGTTTCATTAGTTAAAAATTTAAAACATAATCTACTTAGCATAAGTCAACTATGTGACAAAGGCTTTAAAATAATTTTTTCGGATAATAAATGTAGTATTTTTGATCAAAACCAAAATCTTGTTTTTGAAGGAAATAGAGATAGAAATGTTTACGTTTTAAATATGAATATTAATCATAATACAAGTATGTGTCTACTTGCCAAAGACAATGATCCTTGGTTATGGCACAAAAGATTTTGTCATATAAATTTTAAAACTATTAGAAAACTTTCTAAAAATGATTTAGTAAGAGGTCTACCCAAGATAAACTTTAAAATAAATAATCTTTGTGATGATTGCCAAAAAGATAAATTAACAAAATCATCTTTCAAATCTAAGAAAATTATTTCGACTTCACAACCATTAGAATTACTACATATGGATTTATTTGGACCAACACAAGTTCAATCCATTAATCATAATCGATACGTATTTGTAATAGTTGATGATTTCTCAAGATATACATGGACTATTTTTATGAAAAATAAAAGCGATACTTTTGAAAATTTTAAAACATTTGTCAAAAGAATTCAAAATGCTAAAGACTTAAAAATTAAAAATATTCGAAGCGGTCATGGAGGAGAATTCGAAAACGAGGATTTTGAAACTTTTTGTAAAAAGAAAGGAATAAATCATAATTTTTCATTTCCTAGAACTCCTCAACAAAATGGAGTTGTAGAAAGAAAGAATAGAACATTATAAGAATGCGCAAGAACATTATTAAATGGATGTTCCTTACCAAAACATTTTTGGGCAGAAGCCGTTGCTACTGCATGTTACGTATTAAATAGAATATCAATTAGACCACTAACTAAAAATACTTCTTATGAACTATTTAATAACAAAAAGCCAAATATATCGTATTTTAAAGTATTTGGATCAAAATGTTTCATTGTAAATACAAAAGATCAATTAGGAAAATTCGATCCAAAAGCTAACGAAGGAGTTTTCGTAGGATACTCAGAACGAAGTAAAGCATATCGAGTATTTAATAAACATACAAACATAATTGAAGAAACCTTACATATATCTTTTGATGAAAATTTTAATAGAAATTTAAGTATAAAAGATGATGAAGCATTAATAAATATAGAAGAAACAAATCTTGAAAATAATAATTTAAGATCCCCTCCTAGAATATTACGAGATCATCCAACTCAAAATATTATAGGAGAAACAAATTCTCAAGTTAGAACAAGAAATCAACTAAATCAAATGGGTCATGTAGCTTTCATTTCATCAAAAGAACCTAAAAATCCTAAAGAAGCATCAACAGATGATTATTGGATTATTGCTATGCAAGAAGAATTAAATCAATTTGAACGTAACGACGTTTGGAAATTAGTTCCCCGTCCTAATAATCAATCAGTAATAGGAACAAATGGATTTACAAAAATAAAGTAGATGAATTAGGTAATATAACAAGAAATAAAGCTAGACTAGTAGCACAAGGATATAATCAAGAAGAAGGTATTGATTTTGAAGAAACATTTGCTCCCGTCGCAAGACTTGAAGCAATTCGTATACTTTTAGCTTTTGCATGTTTTCACAATTTCAAACTCTTTCAGATGGATGTGAAAAGTGCATTTTTAAATGGTTTTATTAAAGAAAATGTATATGTAGAACAACCTCCTTTATTTATACACGAAAAATATCCAGATCATGTCTATAAATTAAAGAAAGCACTATATGGTCTTAAACAAGCACCTCGTGCTTGGTATGAAAGACTTAAAAGTTATTTATTAAATTCGGGATTTAAAATTGGAAAAGTCGATCAAACACTCTTTATTAAAGATACCTCAAAAGACATTTTAATAATTCAAATATATGTAGATGATATTATATTTGGATCAACAAATGAAAATTTGTGCAAAGAATTTTCAAATATAATGACTAAAGAGTTTGAGATGTCTCATATGGGAGAATTATCATACTTTCTTGGACTTCAAATAAAACAATTATCAAATGGAATTTTTATAAACCAAGAGAAATATTGTACAAACTTAATTAAACGTTTTGGAATGGAAAACACTTCAGCTAAACCTACTCCTATGAGTACTACTACTCATCTCGATCGAGATGACAATGGCAAAAGTGTAGATCAAAAATTATATAGAAGTATGATAGGCTCCTTACTTTACTTAACCGCAAGTAGACCAGACATAATGATGAGTGTATGTTTATGTGCACGTTTTCAATCTAATCCTAAAGAATCACATTTAAGAGCAGTTAAACGAATTATACGATATCTTAACTACACTAAAGACTTTGGACTTTTTTATCCAAAAGAGTGTACATTTGAATTAGTATCATTCAGTGATGCTGATTTTGGTGGATCTCGAACAGATAGAAAAAGTACAAGTGGTACATGTCATTTTATTGGAAAATCACCTATATCATGGTTTAGTAAGAAACAAAATTGCGTCTCTCTTTCCACCTGCGAAGCAGAATATATATCAGCCGCATTAGCTTGTACTCAAGTTATATACATGCAACAAACACTCAAAGATTTTAATATAAATTTAACAAATTCTACAATATATTGTGATAACACTAGTACAATAAACTTATCTAAAAATCCAGTTAATCACTCTCGTACAAAACATATAGATATTCGTCACCATTTTTTACGTGACAATATCGAAAAAGGTATAATTAATCTAGAACATATTTCTGCCGAAAATCAAATTGCCGATATATTTACTAAACCCTTATTAGAAAATTCCTTCATAAAACTTCGACGAGAATTAGGGATAATATCCTTTAAAGATATCAATTAAATTTACAATAGATATATACATATTTCAGTCGACTAAAATTTTTTTTCCAGTCGACTGAATATAAATCAAGAGTTATTTTCAGCTATATTATAAACCTCACATTTTTTAACTGATTTATTAATAACATCCTTACATTTTTAACAAATTTTTCCTTAATCATTGAATATTTATGTGGTTACAAATCTTAGCTAAACAATAACCATTAATTGTTTAGTCAAATTCTATTATAAATTCTTAAAAAAAAATTAGTTTTTAAAACATCTAAATTTTACAATTAAAAACTTAACAAACTCAAAATGTCGTCTAACAACTCCTACTCTCCAATCAACATCACATCGTCAAGCAAGAACTCTCCAACATCACCAAAACTTCCCACACCAACACCACCACATGAGCCGATGTATAATTGGAAAAATTATCGTACTGGTTACACTCCAGAAACCAAGAAGGCTAAGCGCGGACTTTTTATTTCTCCGGACACGAAAAGAAAGATTGATGAGATTCATCACTTTCAACAACAACAGATTGACCTTCAACGAGAACTATACTTCGAGCAAAAGATTACAGCTAGACGTTTGAACTTCCTAGAGAAAATTGGCTTACGTTTCTGTGGATCAAAGAAGAACGAAGTGGCTGAGCCCCTACCTCGACCCGTCAGTTCATTTGATCCATCTTCATCTTATCGTACACCAAACGATCCCGTCAATCCATGGATGTCTCCTAAGACACCACAATATAGTCCGAATTCATGGGATAGAAATTACATGAAGAATGAAGGAAAGAAGAATCCAAGTCCTTCTCAAAAGAAATAATTCAATTTGAAATATATTATTTGTAACTATTTTTCTTAAAATAAATTGTTTAAATTCAAAAAGAACCTGAAACAACAAAAGTACATGACTCAGTCGACTGAACTTATAAGCCCAGTCGACTGAATGTAAACAGAAAAACATTTTTTCCATATTTTCAGTCGACTAAATATTTCTGCACAGTCGACTGAAACATAACAGAAACTCTCGGGAAAATATTCAGTCGACTAAAATCTCTGTTCAGTCGACTGAATTCAAACCTACAAACTTTCGGTCTACAATTCAGTCGACTGAACAGACATTTTCAGTCGACTGAACGGCCTTTTCCAGGTAAAATTCCCTTTATTTACATCAGTTTTTCACTTTCAAAATCACTTTTTACATCTTCTTCCCCAAATTTCCCCAAAACCCTAGATCTCAAATACTTCCAATCTCCCTCAAATCAAAAGCAAATGGCACCAAAACGATCTAGAGCTTCATCCTCTTCATCCTCCGAGCCCATTGATGCTCAAATTGCTCAATGGCTATATGATGAAGTCGCGATAACCCGATGGAACAAGATGAAGAACTCAAGAATATTCGAGCATTCATTTGTAGATTTCCAAAGTCTTCACACCTACAATTTCCAAGAGCTCACTGATCGAGCAGGCTTAACTCCTCTTCTTGATTTGAAACGGAATGACATTGCCATAAATCATATTATGGTCAAATTGTTCTACGCAAATCTCAATCTTGGACACCAAACTCCAAGGAATCCAAACGACAGTGTTTGGAGCATGGTCTGCGGAAAGAAGGTTTGGTTTTCTTTGGATCGAATAGCTCACATTTTAGGGTCAACTAATATCGGAAGGAAACTAGAAGAATTAGAGTTCAATCCACAAATTCGTGATAACATAAATCACCAATTTATGGATGATAATATAAATTTCCAAGATTTCAAATCTACTTCTCTTCGTCCTCGAGCAAGAATTCTACATAAAACTCTAATGAGAACGATCACTCCTCGCACGGGCTCATATGAAATCGTTTACCCAATTAACTATCGAGCTTTATATGCCATCTTTGGCAATATTAAAGTCAATTGGGTACAACTAATCCTTGATGAGTTTCTCTCGTTTCATAATAGTAAAATGCGCACAATTTACTTTGGAGAATATATCATGCGACTTCTCCTCAATGTTGATACACCATTACCGGATTCAGAAAACACAATGGTCCATCAAATAAACCATCGGACCATAAGCCTTATGCAACTCCCTACTCGACCTCCTCGATTTATATCACTTGCCGAATGGGAAGCTAGGCGTCAAGAGCAACAACAACAACCTCCGCCACCTCAACACGAAGAACATTTCGAACAAGAAGATGAAATTCGTCTTGTTGACCCGACCTACTCTACCAACCAATCCTTAGGAATATTATAAAGAAATCAACAAATTCTTGATAATCGTATTAAAAAGGTGGATAAAAAGCTTGACAAAATCAAAGGATTTTTTAATAAGCTTTGGGACGCTATCTCGTGCTCAAGCACTACTACCGCTTCAACATCTCGTGGCAAGCGTCCTGCACCAACATTTACATGGACGTCATCCGAGGAGCATACCAGTAGCAGCACAAGTGGAGCTAGTGGTGGACAAGGAGGAAGACCTTATCGACCATCAACAGGAGGACCAGTCATTAGAGAACCAGGAGATAGAGAAGGTTCTTACGATTGGGATAAGGATCAGTAATTTATTTGAGTTATTGTTCTATTATGTTTCTTGCAACTATGACATTTGAACTATTATATTTTATGCAATTCTAAGATTCATTCTTTTTGGTTAAAGTAATTGTTTTAATTCCATGCAACTACGGTTATTACTTCCTTTTTGTCGATGACAAAGGGGGAGAAAATCTATGGTACTAACTTTGTTGTTGTAGGAAAGATAGGTGTACACATTCAGGGGGAGAAAGTTTAAATATCTTTAGAAAATCAAGTATCGTCATCAATCAAAAAGGGGGAGAATGTTGATACACGAAGATTTTTGATCAATGACAATGTATAAAGGAAGAGATATATGCAAGATAGAGGAAGATCAATGAAATATAAACTTGAGTATGATTTATATATATATAGGTTTATTTGTTAAAATCTATCCTCAAGAGTTGCACAAACACAAGAACACATTCATTATACTTCAATTTTTCACTGATCATACTTCAATTCTTCATAATGCATAAATTCATATGTCAGTCGACTGAACTGAATTTACCAGTCGACTGAACTGGCAAACATGTACAAATATGCACAGTTTCAGTCGACTAAATTTTCTGCACAGTCGACTGAAAATTTTCCAGAAAGATTCCTACTATAATTTCAGTCGACTGAAATTCCTGCACAGTCGACTGAATTTGAACCTGCGAATTTTGCATGAAAGGACACCTTCTTCTTCCCAAGAGTTGCGACCATTCCTCAATAGAAATGGAAGCTTCTCTTATCTACAACCCTTGGCAACACATGCATCCTTTTTACAACTATAAATACATGATTCAAACATCATTCAAGACATCGAATTCTCTTACTCTAATCTATCTATTTCTTGATCATATTTTCTAAACTTTATCAAAGCAATCACTACTCTCTTTGCTTAAATCACTGTTTATATTTAATATATTTGATTCATAGCAAATTCATAATTCCTTAATCTTCACAAACATATTTCATATTCTTGAGGATAAGATTATAGGAACATTGTACTACAATAGACTCATTCGTGTTATAAAGAACACAACTAGTCAAAACTTGTTTAGCATTGAGGTTTGAAGTCCTCTTAGGTAGTTTGAGGCAAAGAAATCTCGTTCGGTTGTTCGGGTAAGTTGTGAACCTATTCTTCCGGGTTAAGAGAGGGTTTTGTAGTTAGTGAAATACCTAAATGAAGCTTAGGGACTGGACGTAGGACAAGTGATCCGAACCAGTATAAAATCTTGGTGCGATTTTTACTTACCATATATACATTAACCATATAGCTATTCCATATTACACGATCCTATCAATTACCCCCGACTTTCACAATAAACGGTCGAAAGATTTGATTCATCACTCGCATAAAAGTACTAGGTGCATTCGAAAGACCAAATGGCATGACCAGCCATTCGTACAACCCTTCCCGCGTATTGAATGCGGTCTTCCATTCATCCCCTGGTCGAATTCGAATCTGATGATACCCACTCTTCAGATCAATTTTTGAAAAGGTAGCAGCTCCGCTCAACTGATCCAACAAATCATCTAATTTTGGCATCGAAAATCTGTACCTCACTGTAATCTTGTTTAGTGCTCGACTATCTGTACACATTCTCCAAGTTCCATCCTTCTTTGGCACTAACAACGCTGGTACTGCACAAGGGCTTAAACTTTCTTGTACGCGCCCTTGTTCAAGTAACTCCTCCACCTGTCTTCTCAACTCTTCGTGCTCCTTTGGACTCATTCTATAGTGTGGTCTATGTGGTAACATATCTTCCGGAACAAGATCAATCTGATGTTGTATGTCTCTCAACGGTGGTAACTCTTTCGGTAATTCATCAGGAAATACATCTTCAAATTCCTTCAACACTGACTTAACTTCCTCATGAATTTCAACCGCTTCACTACTTTCACGTCCAATCAACAGAAATACTTCAGGCCCATCCTCTACTTCTTTGACAAACTCCTTCAAAGATAACAGAGTTGTTAGTTTCTCAATTTCCTCCAACTTGCTTTCACTTTGTTGTCGCCTTTTAGGAACTAAAGTGATTTTAGTGCCTTCGAACATGAAACTATAGTAGTTGGTCCTTCCATCGTGTTGCACAGCTCTATCGAATTGCCATGGTCTCCCCAACAACAAATGACATACATCCATATCTACCACGTCGCACCAAATTTCATCCTTATACTTCTTTCCAATGGAAAAGGTTACACAAGCTCTTTGACTAACTTTCACTTTCCCACCTTTCCTCAACCAAGCTAATTTGTAGGGTTTGGGATGCTTCTCTGTCTTTAATGCTAACTTATTTACAGCTTCTGTAGAGATGATGTTATCACAACTTCCTGCATTGATAACAAACTTACAAACCCTTCCCAAAATACTGCACGTTGACTGAAAGATATTACTCCTCAACCAGCTAGTCTTCTCTTCCTGTTTTGGTGTCAAGCAAGATCTCCTCATCATTAAAGAATATCCCTCGTCTCCTGCCAATAATTCTTCTTCCTCCTCAACTTGTGGTAAATTGGAACATTCTATTTCTGCATCCTCATCCTCAACCTCAGCAACCATCGCTCGCTTCTTAGGCTTCGGACATTCATTGCTCTTATGACCAAACTCCTGACAGTTATAACACTTGAAATTGTTGTTGACCTTGGTCTTAGTAACTTCATTGACAACCGGTTTACTAACAGCCTTGGAAACATTAGTATTGCTACTAGCTCCTTTCACTCGATTGATCGAACTTGTAAATATACCACCTCCTCTTCTACCTTGCTTCTCCCAAGCTAGAGCCTTCTGGTGTGCTTCAGCAACGGATCTTGGATCAAACATATTTACCATATCCTGAATTTGCATTCTCAATCCTCCAACAAATCTAGATGTCAACTGTTCCTCCGTCTCCATGATATCATTTCTAGCAATCAGTTGATAAAATTCATCTTCATAATCATTTGCCGACTTTGTTCCTTGTCTCAAATTTTGCAAGCGCTGATACATAGGAGACTAATAATTATAAGACAAGAAAGTAGCCTTCATCAACTTCTTCATCTTTTCCCATGAAACAATCTTCGACTTTCCCATTCTCTCCCGTGTAAGTTTAGTTTGTTGCCACCATGCCAGAGCTCTTCCCCTCAATCATGTAGCAACCAACTTAACTCTACGATGCTCGGGTACTTCCTTGAAGTCAAAAATTTCCTCAACATTTGATAACCAATCCAGAAACTCTTCCGCTATCATTCCCCCTTTGAATTCTGGAATCTCTGTTTTCATCCCCGACTCCCATCGACGATCATCTTCTACATTCCGATATTGACTTCGTACTTGGTCTCGATCTCGATAATGAATACTACCTCTATCACCGTCTTCATCATAATCAAAGTTTTACTTTGATATCGATCTCGACCATCAACATCTCCACGATCACGCATATCTCTTCTACTATGTCTTTCAGCATCACGATATGGCTCATCTCCAAACTCAAGTGGAATTCTTCTCTCTTCATTTCTGTACTCATGGTGTTCCCGTCTCATTGAAACTGATGATTCTCTTCTTTCTCGACAAGATTGTGGTGACACCCTCCTCGCTTTCGAAACCGATTGCGAAACCCTGTTTTCTCCATGGTTCGAGATTGGTGACCTTCTCCTTTGACTTTGATTCATGTCATTCATCAATTTCTCTAACTTCCCAATACCTTCATCGAACTTTTCATTGATACGTTGTTCCATTTTCTCAGCTTCTTGTCTTCTATACACATTTTCAACATTTTGAAATCGATTAGCACGTCTCGGAGGCATTGTCGAATCTTCAACAAATCCAAACACACACTTCAACTAGCACAACTTTAACTCAAATCTGAACTTGACTTCTCTCAGCCTGCACTTGGCTTGGCTCGGCTGTTACTGCTTTGACTCGGCTCCAACTTCTATAACTCTCGGCCTTGATCCAACTTCTATACTCGTCTCAAACTCCAACAGGCTCGGCTTAGCTATGATTGGCTAAGTCTAGCTCTGATACCAAATTGACACAGTGGATAACTCAATAAGTTGTCGTCAAATGATGCAACAACAAAAAACAACGATGGAACGATACAAAGTTGAATCGAAGGATTGATAATACCCAAGATAAATGCCCAAATCCGTTGATCTCGCGAGATACCGGACTCTAGCTATCTTTAACATGTTGATCGCGCATGATACCATATTAGAAGATCTACGATTCTTCGACGTTGATCTCGCGCACGAGATTCCATGAGCCGGCTTCAAAATCGTTGATTCTAGCACACTCGAATAACCGAAAATGGAGAAAGGAGATAACACTCAACTTCCAGTTTTTAAAGAGGCACAAAGCACTCAAACAAAATTTTATTCAAAATCAACCTCCCTTTACAAATGACCAACATCCCTATTTATAGAAGTTGCAATACAACAGACCGACCTAACATAAGTGCTCAACGATCTACGACCTAACTATCTCGACCTAACAACAAACGAGTTAGCACACGAGTTACAACACATGACATAACAATATATAACGACCTAAGAACTCAACGACTCAACATCTGGACGGAGCAACTTGAGGAAACACGACAGCGATCTATTGGAAGTGACATAAGGAACTTCGACTTAAGGAATTCTGGAGCGACTTAAGGAATTCTGGAGCGACTTAAGGAAACTCGCGACCTAAGGAAACCCCCGTGACTGAAGAGGTTCTGTAGCACGGGGACTGCTCTGCTCGCGATCTCTGTAGCATGGGGCCTGCTCTGCTCGCGATCTAAGGCTTCATTCGACCTAAGGAAGAGGAGCGACCTAAGCTCGCCGCGACTTAAGGAATCAAATGAGCCATAGGTTGTTAGGTTGTGTAACTCGCTAGCATGACTTAAAGTATAGGTCGCAGGCGACTTAAGGTGAAGCATAGCTCTTGGGCGACTTAAGGTGAAGCATAGCTCGCGGGCGACTTAAGAGAAGCATAGCTCGCGGGCAACTTAAAGCATCACAATTGCTCGCATCATCCTCCACTGCATCAGAGCTCCATTTCCATCTTGGCTACTACCACCAACCCTGCTACGAACATTTTCCTTAATAAGCCTAAGCATCTCATCCTCATCTTGCTTAGCAATAATACGATCCATAAGAGGAGAAAAAACAACAAGCTACATAACATAGCCTTCTTCCAACTCAAAGCATCGGCAACAACATTAGCTTTTCTAGGGGTACAGTTGATGTCGAGGTCATAAGAAGCTAGAAACTCAAGCCATCTAACCTGCCTCAAATTCAAGTCCTTCTGGGTTAAAATATATTTCAAAGACTTATGATATGTAAAGTGATGTAACTTAATTCCCAATAGATGATGGCTCCAAAGCTTTAAAGCAAAAACCATGGCAAGCAATTCCAAATCATGGGCTACATAATTGGTTTCATGAGTCTTCAATTGACGACTGGCGTAAGCGATAACCTTCCCATTTTGCATCAGAACGGCTCCCAAACCTTCATGACTGACATCGGTGTATACCGTTAATCCCACATTTCTATTTGGAATGGTAAGAACTGGTATGGAAGTAAGCTTGCACTTCAACTCATTGAATGTAGTATCACACTTATCATTCTATCTAAACCAAGCATTCTTACGAGTTAGAGCAGTGAGAGGTGCGATAATCCAAGCAAAATTCTCAATGAATCTCGGATAATGACCAGCAAGGCCCAGAAAACTACGGATATCAGATGGAGTCCTAGGAATTTCCTAATTGTAAAATTGAGTAGGGAGAATAAGAACCGAGAAAGAGATAGAAAAATTAATGTACAAATGAAAGAAGAGAAGATAGATTTACATTGATCGCAGCGATCTTAATTGGATCAACATAAACTCCATTAGCAGAACCAACATGTCCAAGAAATCAGACTTCATCTTTCCAGAAATGGCATTTTGAGAATTTAGCCTTCAACTGATGACTCCTAAGAGTTCCCAAAACAAAGCTCAAATACGATTCATGCAACTCCTCTGACTTAGAGAGAACAAGACTATCGTCGATGAAGATTAGAACAAACTTATGAAGAACATCACGAAAAACATGATTCATAAGGTCGACAAAGAAAGCTGGGGCATTAGTCAAGCCAAAAGGCATACTAACCATTCAAAGAAACCATCCTCAGAACGGAAAGCGGTTTTAGGAATACATTCCTTGGCAATTCTGAGCTGATGGAAATCGGCGGCAAGATCAAGCTGAGAGAATACAGTTGCTCCATAAAGCTGATCGAACATTTCATTAATATGAGGCATTGGATATCTATTTTTCATAGTGAGCTTGTTCAGCTCCCTATAAGCAACACACATCCTCAAAGAACCATCAGACTTAGTGACAAAAACCACTGCTGCTCCCCATTCGAAATGACTGGGTCTGATCAAACCTTTGGAGAAAAAATCTTCAATTTGCTTCCTCAACTGAACCTTCTCACGAGTGTCATTCTTCCGGATGAAAGAACTACAGGTTAAGCTCCAGGAATGAGATCAATACGAAAATCGATTTCCCATTTACGAGGTAAAGAAGTGACTTCACCAAACACATCAGGATAGAGTTTGACCATAGGAGTAGAATCAAGATCACTAGGGGAAGAATCAAGAGAATAGATAAATCTTCCTGCATAATCCTGAGGCATACGACACTGAATCATTAAAGGATTACCCCGATCATCAACAAGAGAAATAGTTTGGGTTTTACAAGAGATAACAGCTTCATGATTCTTCAGCCAATCTCCTCCAAGCAACAAATCAAAAGCATCGAAACCAAGAACAAAGAAGTCATCAGAAAAACGATGGTCGATATAGAAGAGTTTCACCTTTTTACAAATCCTACTAAGGTTTGCAGGGCCACCAATAGCTTTAGTAACACAAAAAGGTACAGTTGCATACTCAGGTGAAAGGATATGCTCAAACTTATCACAAAGATCCATAGAAATGAAAATATGCAAAGCTCCAGTGTCAAATAAAACACGAATAGGAAGATTAAAAAAAGGTAAAGGTGCTCTGGAGAGTACCTTGGGTATCAGTAGGAGCAGGAGGAGTTGATGAAGAAACTGCAAAGATACCAAATGGTTTGCCCTTCTACTAAGTAGGACAATCCTGCTTGAAATGGCCAAGCTGTAAGAAAATATGACAAAGATCACGCCTACTCATCTGAGTTTGAGGAACAATAGCTCCAACTAAAGTAGGATAACCATTGACATAGTGCCCCTTTTGGTCACACTTGAAGCAAGTGATGGAAGATAGATCAATAGGCTACCTCCGGGAAGAAGAAGATCCTAAACCTGGATTCTTAAGCCAATTCTGCTTCTGACGATGGAAATTAGACTTCCTCTTCTTAGAGTTGTCGGAAGAAGGCTGGGGTGAAGGTGCACGAGCAACAGATGACTCCTTAGAAGTGGGGTTCTCATATCTAATGGCCTTATCCATCAATCCAATCAAAGGGTTGTACATATAAGAAATCAAACGATTATAAAACTATGGGCGACCTCCAGCTATAAACTTCTCATTCTTCTTAAGAGGGGTACCAATCAAGCTAAGACCAAACTTTGAAAGTTCGTTAAACTTCCGCTCATACTCAGAAATTGAGATATGCCCTTGCTTAAGATCCATAAACTCCCTGTATAGCTGAGACTTCCCAGCTTCTGGCATCCACTTCGCCACAAAAGCTCCTTAAAACAAGATATCCAAACTTAAGAAAGATTCCAAAGGGATAACCTAAACCAAATTCAAAAGGGATAACTCAAGACAATACCTAAAATTTTCCCAAGAAATGTCTGCCTCAATAGTATTGGCTGTAACAAACTTCCACCAATCCAGGGCTGCCTCATACAACTGTCAAGCTGCTAACTGATGCTTCTGAGAGTCGTTGATCTCCAAACCAGCGAAAATCCTTTCCAAACTCCTCAGCCACTGATGAGCCTCAATGGTGGTCTCTGATCCCGTAAACTTAGTACCATCTAGATGGGTGAACTCCTTACGGAGAGTGGTAAACCTAATGGGTGCAACTGGTGCTGGAACTGAGCCAATGCCACGACCCTGACCTTTGGCATTCCTACGATTCATTTTGGAAATTCAAGAATGAATTTATCTTTAGGACCAAGATAGAGGAGAAAAAAAAGATGAGATTCAACTAGATTGGAAATCCTAATCAAAGAATTCTATTAAATAAGGTCGATTCGAAAAGAAGAAAATTCGAAGAAAAGGAATTTGATTTTGAAATAAGACGATTTTATATCCAAAATAATCCATGAAAATCATTTGAAAAACATTTTATACTTGAAAATAAGTTCTCTCGCAAAGAATGATTCTAAGATTGATTTTACTCATTCTAGGATATTTCTACCCTATCTCTATTGAGTTTTTCCCCCGTAGGCTAAGGTTTGCCTAAAACCAAAGCTCTGATACCAATTTTAACATCCCGCCATTTTGGGCCATTCAAATCGACAATAAAACAACACATGTCAGACTTGAATAATTCAAAACAACAGATTGTTAATAAAATTTGGGGTAAATAAAATCAATCACAGAATCACATACACAGAATACCAGAATAACTCGCAGCTGAATAAAATAAATATAGGAGTTCATGAAGCTCCTAGATACATAGTCTCAAACTAATACATAATACCCAAGTCTGAAACAAATACAACGAAAAGTCTAGATATATAAATTCTCTACTACAAAAGAAAAAGCCGAGTGAAAAATAAATGGAATGGAAATATCAGGTAGACAGCTAAATCTCTGGCGGATTTCTAGCTCCAAAAATGGATGAATCCAAAGCTGTGAAATTCAGACTGACCCGAGCGTAAAAAAAAATAAAAAACACTTGAGTCAGGATATACATACTTATAAAATATAAATCAACTCAAGTGAACTGCAAAAGAAATGCATCAGTAACTTAAAGGATGCTTGGGATCGTCCATCCTTTAAGGATCTATTAAACTATCTACTATATAGTAATATATGTTATTATAATAGTGTCTAAAGTAACTAAACCATTAAAATAGCATTAAGGCGTTACCCATATCCCCCTTAACACATTTTATATATTCTCATAATCTATACAGTACTATAATCCCACCCGTATTAGACGTCGTCAAAGGACATTCCATTGGTATGGTACAAAACAAACTTGTAGAAGACGCGCTGGGTAGGTGACATGGCACAACTAGGTAATGCTATGGTAGATATACCAATTATACTTCCAAACTGTTGGTAACGTATAGCCGCAACTACCGCCCAACTCGATCCACACTCCTGAATCAAAGGTGCGCACCACATCAATCACAATGTAATAGAATGGCTAATGATGAAGTGTGTCCGATCGGAAGAGCTACCTCACTTGGCCCGTCAATTGCTCCTATTTTAGCCACCTTATGCTAACTCACGGGAGTTAGGTCCTCGTATGTATACCTTTAGGATTGTCGCCACCATCCTACTTCATTCTGAAATCTCCACCGTGTATACAGTTGTCAAAGTGGTTTTCGATGTTGGCAGAGAGTATGAAAACTTCCGATCCCGGTCTCTTTAACAACAAAAGGTTATTATAAGCCGTGGTTATTCAAGTTCAAATGGTTTATTTTTCATGTCAAACATATTCCTTTCAAAACCATATAAATTCCATATCATTATTCTTTAAGCTATTATTCATTTTTCCAAAGTCATACACTTTCAAATTCATTTAATTATAACCCCTTGAAACGTAAAAGTTTAGAGATCATAGCACTTTAATAATGTAACCATTGGAACTATAAAATTTGGAACTATAACCCTTTAGAAAATTTTGTAGCATTCTGGAAATGTCATCTTTAAGAAAGCGCAGTAGTACAGAAATGCAACTGCAAGAATTTGTAGCGGTGTAGAATTGTTACTGTAAGAATCCACAGCGGTGTAGAATTGTTACTGTAAGAATCCGCAGCTGTACAGAATTGTTACAGTAAGAAATCGCAGCTGTTTTAAATTGTTACCTAAGAAATCACAGCAGTTTTGAATTGTTACTATAATACTTCCTACTACAATAGTTTGTATAATCAAATAGTACATATATTTGCAGTTTTATCATAGTCATTATATCATTCCTATTATTACTCTAATTTTAGCTATTTGGCCATTAGAGAAAGCACGCCTTTAGTTAAATAACTTTATTACTATAATGTCAAATTTTAAACCTGAAATCCTTATGCTAAGTTAAATGTGCGTTATTAGCTTACACTTTATTTTCTTTTCAGTAGATAATATTTATCATTTTTATTACCCAAGTTATACCATTTACATTAGTTAAAATTTACATATCCAATGTACATTTTTACCTTACATTTTTTTTCCACAAGAAAAGCCATTTATCATCTTAATCACTATTTCATGAATTAAAACTTACAATTATAGGTTAGAATAAAAATCCATTATTAAGTCAAATCATATTATTAAATTTCAATTAACTTTCATACTGTAAATTAGATTCCTAATTTACATTTTCAACTATTTATTTCTTATAAAATTTGCGGGTTGTTACATAAATAATGCATTCACTTATATGGAACTTCATTTCCTTTTTTTTTTTTTGTATCTTTCCTCATTACATATTTTGCAGTTTCTAAGGTTAATGTCCTCTTTTCAATACAACATGCAACCTTTTATACATGTATCTATCTTTTGCTACGGCAGATCAAAAGCCGACTGAAGTGTTTTCACTTTATAATGACTAACGCACGTTAGATTATTACGTGGCATATGTCGTTTTGCAGCTTATACAACTGCTATAAATCCAGCCTTTGTAAAGTTTAATTTTGATTTCGGTGATGTATTCAGCGCTTACTGGTAATTCGGTTCCACTTTTACAACCATAGCACAACGGCCTCCTAGCAGCATCCAATAGATCATAAAAAAATTTCGCTTCCACATCGGTTCTTCTTCGATATTTACGTTTCCATTGTCAACTTGAATGGTAGGGAACCTAGATCGTGCTGCACCTTCCATCATATATTCTATTTGATTCGTCATAATATAATCGTTCTCTGATACTACAAGATTAAGTTTAGATGCAGCAAGTTCTTCGTGACGATATCATAAATAATAATTTGGCACAAAACTAGATTTATACAAATATACTTTAACTATATCTGATTTTCAATGCTTCAAATGTTGGCATTTACTACAAGGGCACGAAGTTCTTCGTTATTTCGACTATTAGATGTACCGAATCTAATAAATTCGTGTATACCATTATATAAATGTTCCTTTACCAAACCTTTTATACCAGTTTTGACTTTATACATCCTAGTACGGTCGAGAAAATAATTGAACATTGTACCTAATTTTAAAATATATGTTAGTAATTTCGACAACATCCAAATTTTGTCTACAACAAAACTAAAGCCTTTTGGGACTAAAGACTTCATACACCACACTTGTCTAATTTCGGCAGCACTTCACTTCATTTCTCTTCTAGGCACAATTTTGCATCCAAGGAGTATATTATTGTTGTATTTTCTAAAACAAATTAAACCTTTTTGGAACTAAAGGTTTTAATTTGTTGCGTTGTATTTGTTAAAATAATACTTAGCGATTCTGTCTTAGTTTTTTAAAAATCAATTTGTACAATATTTGTTTCAAAAAAAAAATTATTATTTCAAACTAAAATTTATTATTTCTTAAGTGATTATTTCGCTTCACTTCATTTCTTAATTTTATAATTCATTCAACTATCGAAATATTTTATTAACTAAATTTAAATTTTTAAAACATATTTTACAATTCATTTAACTATTTAAATTTTGAACCGAATTAGTAAACTAAATTTTGAAGTTTGCACTAATTTTAATCAATAATTATACACTAACTTTTGCGCTTATTTTAATCAATAATTATTATACATTAATTTTAAAATATATTTTACAATTCATTTTACTATCTAGCATCATATTAATCAATAATTATACACTAATTTTTGCACAAATCATAACAAACATTATTTTAAACTATACTAAACATTCGCGTAAACTTATTAATAAGCATAATAATCAATAATTATACACTAATTTTTGAATTTCAATTCAACCTTACTTTTGCGAAAGAATGAAAAGTTTTCAGGTTCGCGGGTTTTTGGTCTGTGTACACAGATCTGCGTCGACTAGCGACGGTTAGCGTTGGCCACTTATTCTAGCTGTCGCCGGCAGACGCAAAAGGCTATCGTCGACTTTAGTAGAATATTTGTTTCAACTTTTTTTATTATTATTTCAAACTAAAATTTATTATTTCTTAAATTATTATTTTACTTCACTTCACTTGTTAATTTCATAATTCATTCAACTATTTAAATATTTTATTAAACAAATTGAAATTTTAAAACATATTTTACAATTCAGTTAACTATTAAAAATTTTAATTTACCGATTTTGTAAACTAAAATTTGAAGTTTGCACTTGAAATAAAATAAAAAAAAATATTTTATACTACCCACTAATACTTATAATTAACACACACTGATTAATTGAAAAATATTACTTACATTTAAGCATACCAATCTAGTAGCATATTAATCAATAACTATACACTAATTTTCGCATTATTTATAACAAACGTTGTTCTAAACGATAACAAACATTTATGTAAACTTATCAATAAGCATATTAATCAATAACTATACACTAAATGTTAGCTTTTAAATCAACTTTAATTTTCAGTTACAAATTAAACAAACAAACCATTAATTAACATCCTCAAATCAACTAATACAGTATTATCGTCAACTTATACACAATGATCATCAATTTCAAACCCATAAACAACTAATTTTCGAAATTAGGGTTTTAATTATTTTCCCAAATCGACTAATACATTATTATCATCTAATACGGAATAATCAACAATTCTAACCCATAATCAACCAATTTTCGAAATTATGGTTTTAATCATGCCTAGATTAAGATGAAGTTAGAGAGGAAGAAGATATCGGCAAGCTTTGAATGGTTTAGACGATCGAGGCGGCTGACGACGGTTGATGGAAGGAGCAAAACTGGTTCGTCGTTTATGTTTAGGGGATTTGGTGAGAAGGGGAAAATGATTTCTGTTTCACAGATTTGACATGCATATTCGTAGCTTGCGTCGGCTAGCGACGACTAATGACAGCCGCTTATTTTAACCGTCATCAGCCGACGCAAAATGCTGCCGCTCTAGGTAGCATTTACTGTTGTGTCAGCAATTTAATTATTTCAAGTATTGGGCCTTTAAGCAACAGCCGACATAAACAATACTGGTATACTATAGAAGAAAACAATGTACTGCATATCTTCGTAATCAGTTGTATCATTTTGAATCGTCAGCAATAAAGGAAAATGCTTATGTTTACATTTTTTTTTAGAATCATCGTATCTAAATTCTTCAATTCTTTTAACATTCCTTGGATTATTATTTCCAAGATCCATGTACTCCGCCTATATTTATGTAATTTGACAAATCACAGTACCTGTGTTGATGTATAATAAGATAATCTAGAATAAACAACCTCATTATATAGTTGCATATTGTAAATGAAGCAGTATATTCCTCCAACACAGTATGCTTTTTACTCTCTTGATAAGGACCATATGGTAGCACGTAGGACTAAATCTGAACTTTCACTTCTAATCAACGCGGTTTGAAAATTAGAACATATGGTTAAACCTTTCAGTTTTGTCTTATATAAGTTACTCTATCACAGGCGATCTCATTGCAATCGCATATGGTAATATAACTTTCCAAACACCTAAAAAAACTCCTTTATGCACACACGACATGGTATTATTACATGCTACATGCTATCACAGCTTCCTATACCAATCACTGTGGCTTGAAAAAACGAAGCTTTAGACCTGTTAGCACAAGATTCCACACTCCTCCAATAACCAACACGATACTCAACCCCATACCTAGACTTCCCAGTCCCCAATTAACATACCACATCACACTGTATTTTTCCGGCTTCTTTATATAAATCCACATGAAGCACGGGTAAGCCAAAGTAACAGGTAGTGCAATACCACCAATAAGGCCCGCTAGATCCGATAAGAAAGGAAATGCCACTGCTATCAAGAAACTAACCGCTGCAAAGAAAACACGGAATGCACACCTTAGCCATCTTGGACATGGTTTGTTGTGCTTGCTCGTGTACCCAGATTCCATGTTGTCGAATACTGGCATTGCGTAGATTTGGAACGAGGCTAGGCAGTTTATCACTACAAACATGGCTGTGAACCCCAGTATCACACTTGATGTGTCTCTACTATGAAATTCGAATAATGCTGTAAGCACCCCATTTTGTGGTATCTGTCATTTTAAGTTGACGTTAAGTTTAAATTTTAAAGGGTAAGTTAGGAATTTATACAAAAAAAAAAAATTGTTGCTTACCGAATTGCCATAAGCCCAGAAACCACCTATAGCTAGAGGGTACAGACAAAATGCAATGATGGAATAGCCAAACTTTACTCCTCTCCACATAGGTATACGTGAAGGGTGTTTTAGACTAGAAGGCATGGTTGCTTGTATCTCTAACACCAAGTTATGTCCTCTAAAGGCAAAAGCTATGATTCCAAGAGCATTGAGAATTGCCAACACATTGTTGATGTCTGACTTTCCTTTTACTTGACTGTATGAAATTCCTGGTTGTCTGTTTTTACTAACTGATACCACCCATATCATTGTGCAGTAAACAACGGCTGTGATTGCTCCAATCAGTGAAATTCCGGCTATGGAGTTGAGATTTGGAAGTTGAGATAGGATGACCGCTAGGCAAGTGAATACGAGGTACCACTCGATGGCTGTGAGCGGCTGTGAGCTGCATGTGGACCCACATACAGTTTCAAAGAATAGCTTCATTGTCCCCCCACCAACTATTATCAAGGCAGAGCATGTTCCTGCCGATAAGTACATGGTTGGGAAGAAAGCAAGGAAATTTCCGAGTTTTGTGCCTGAAAATATATTGTTTGTTATATATTATTATGAACTGATTATTCATTTGTTGCTTGGTTTTTGTATATCGATCGGAAATAGGTGTAGTGGAAATACCAAAAACTGAAGTAGCAAGCTGGAGATATCTGCTGTAACGAGTACCGGGTACAGATTCGTGCAGTTGTACCAGTATCCAGAGGGTGTACATTTGCCAGATAAATGCCAAGGTAAGAATTATAATTCCCCATGTCCTGCATATATTGAAATAGGGAAGGATATTTATTTATTGTAACCACTAGTACATGCGTCATCTGGTTAAACTGATATGATAAGGAAATGGACATAGTCTGGATTCATAAGCATTAGATGTCATTTGTTTCGTTTACAGTGTGAGTGGGACATCTGTGCTACTTGGTAGGATGAATCTTCAAATTGGATGTATTATTTATCAAGTCTCTCTCCATTTTAGAGACGTCTATGACCCAAAAACTCTTTTTTGAAAGCTATACAGCTTGTTTATTTCGTAAATATTCATAAGTTAGTTTAATGTTTGGACAGCAAATGTCAATGTCATGGCAGCAATATTTCCTTAGCAGGCGTGCAATTGTATTACATGCAGATATAGATATGGGTAGATGCCAGCTTAGCAGAATATGGTGTGAATGCTGAGAAAGTTTGTACATTTTCATCCTGTTAGGCTATCCCCTAATTATTGAAGTAAAGGAAGATAGAAATTGACATCGCCTATAATACAAGTTAAATTGGTGTACCCGTATACTGAAACCGACGTTTGAGCAACCGTAACTGTACATATTGCCAAAGTTTAAGTTCGGGACTTTATGTGATGCAGTTGTAGGTATCATGAGGAAAGTTTTTATCATGTTGTGTGTGGTGCATAACAGCATTTAATATTTTTGTATTGTGCGATTTGGGCTCTATTCTCTTTTTCTTTGGGAGGATAGATCATTTGCACTACATTCAATCTTTTATGAAAGAAGAAACAATAAGATATAATGTTGAGGATTCATTTCCTTGCAAATAGACAAGGAATAACCTTTTTGCTGCGTCGTTTTGTTATACTTTCAGTAAATATAAAACAAGGTTATCATAGATTGGTAGAACATAATCTAAGAAACTCAGAATTATCTGGTGAAAGCTATGTACTAGTATTGTTTTCTTGCTGGATATAATTTTCCATTTAGACTTTGATTAAACATTTGTAAAGTACAGAAAGAATCATTGACTTAGTTGATGTTAATATATTTTATTCTCTAACTGTATTCACACAAGGTCTAATTTGAAGAATTTATATTAAAAAAGAAATAGAAATAAACAGTATGTTATGCTTTAGTTCAAAAATAAGGAACTGGCGCACCTTAAAAGCTGGGCTACTAGTGTCAAGATTTAATTCAAAAAAAATGCTCACCAGCCAAGAACGATGAAGGCGACAGGCAAAACCAAAGCCTGAAAACCAATCCCAGAGCTCAAGGTATGAAAAGCAGCATAGTAAGCGTTGCCATTCCTAGACTCGGTAATAGGCAACCAAGCATCCTGAGGATCGAGCTTGGTGATGTGGCCGACTTCCTCCAAGTAGCTCCTCATGTTGGCCACCGCCTTCCTCATCGGACTCGCTATCGGAGTCATCGAAAAACGTGGCGTTCTTGGCGTCTTAGGTGTTGGCGTTAGAAGCGGAGATCTTGTTAGGGACGGAGAGTGGAATTGGGATGGAGGTGCCGATACAGGCGGTGTACGGCCTTTTGGAGTCATCGGTGTCGAATGGATTTCCCCCACTTCACCCATTTCCACCTCTTGATTATCACACTGCTTTTTTCTTTTACCTTTTCTTTTCTTTTCTTAATTTCTATGTGATGAGGAATGGGAAACGGGTATTTATGCATATATGATTAGGGTGCTCATGTCATGTACATGGAATGGTGTGTGTGAATATAGGTAGCCGGGTTGGTGGGACATATACATGTGTTGGTAGGTGCATTTTCGTTGAATTTGACTTCCTTTGGACCTTTGTTCTAATTCGGTTCTCTCTTCCTTTTTCAACCATTTAACTAATTTTTACCCTTTTTTTCTTTCATTATTCACTGTAGAATTTGATCCCACTGTTGAATCGCTTGTTTGGTAAATTGCAATGTATATAACACACTCATTGGAAGCAGTTAGTCTACCGGACTAAGATAGGAAGTCTTAAGCTCATTATTTAAACACAAAAGTCAAAATTTACCAATAGTAAAATGATGGCTTAAGCCTAATGGCATACTTCATATGTCAACAAGATTGAATCAACTTGCATTTTGAGGTCCGGATTTAAGTAATCTTCAGTTTACATAACTACCGTTGAATTACTCTTGGTTGGTTGTTTGGAAAAGTGTTGAAACCTTCCCATTGTTTCACATAACCACAAATACAGATTTTACAGTTAAAAAACTATAGAACCGCGCACAATTTTGCTTTTACATATTGATGATCAAATTAGAACAATAACTTCATGGCAAAACAAGGGATGTTTTCAAAGACTTTCAAAGATTTCTTTTATAGAATTTAGTAAGATTTGTGTCCATATGCAAAATAGCAACGGAATTCAGATCACTTCATATCGTAGAATATATATCAAAACGCAACGCTAACTTTTGACAGATGTGCCATACAAAGCCGACTTATTATTACATTTTGATTAATGGATCTGCTTTGATTAATTTGTTTATAGGTAGAAAGCCAGTAATCAAACAAAGTCAAAGATTAATGGATTGGTAGGTGAGACTAATGGTATTAGTTTTCTAAATTTGGATTACATTAAAGAAAGGTATTTGTTGGATATTACTGTGCCCATTGAAATCAGCTGTGATTACATGGGAACATGAGACATCATTGGTTGGTAATGATCGCATTTTTGATTGTCAATGCAATTATGATATGAAATTCCAAATTTACTACCCTAGAGTGCAATACCGAATAAAATTTAAGTTGCATATGTTAATAGATTTTGAATCTCATTTTTGCATCTGAAATTGCAAGTGACCAATTTGGTTGGTAAAAATTCTTTATGACAATTTTGTACGAATTTGACCATAAATAGAGCTTTGATACTCTAATATACAAAATTTAGCAGGATGTAGCAATTGTTGAAATATTCGGCATCTCACACATCTTCTGCTATGCGCGCACTTCATTTAACGTAGAAGAAGCAAAAACACTGAACGAAGCTCTTTTGGTATCAGCGTTATAATTGGATATCCATAAATCTCCTTAAAGCACATATATTTTCATGACAACATTTATTTGTAACAAAAGAAATCTATTATTATTGCATTCTACAAATTTCATACATATGCTCATCTCTTTTAGAATATCTTGCAATGTGCGACTAATCATAATCTAATTTACGCACTCACACTAATACAATGCGAGCCACACCTAACATATCTCCACATTTGCGAGCATTTTCTCAATTCAACTTGAAGTTATACAGAGTCTTCAAACACTTGGATAAGGTCACTAACACCTCCAGCAGTTTAGATTGGGTCGCTACCACCTCTCAGTAGTTGGGCCAAGCTGTTTTTTTTTACAACAAAGAGTTCTCTTTTCCACGGTTGGAGCAAACCGCATTCTAACTTATAACTCCACCTTAATGAGAACTCGAGTTCAAACCACATACTGGAGCATACTTAGGTCAATGCTGCATCATATTGATCCTCTCGAACCATCGACTCTGATACCATGTTGAAATTTTCGGCATCCATCGCATCTTCCGCTATGCGCGCGTTTCATTTAGTATAGAAGAGGCAAGATCACTGAACGAAGCTCTTTTGGTGGCAATGTCATGATTGGATATCCCTACATCCCCATTAGAGCACATATATTTTCATGGCAACATTTATTAAAGAAATCCCTTATGTTTACATGCCACCATTCTTATTTATAGAGAAGAATATTTTACGATGTTGGACTAATCATTATCCAATCTATGCACCCCTCTGATATAATGCAAACCACACGTAATAGATTGTTGATATTTTCGGCACCCCTTGCATCTTCTGCTATATGCGCACTTCATTTAAAGTAGAAGGTATAAAACCACTGAACGAAGCTATTTTGATGCCAGTGTCATGATTGGATATCCTTACATCCCTCTTAAAGCACATATATTTTCATGGCAATATTTATTTGTAACAAAAGGAATCCCTTATTGTTACATGCTACCAATCTCATTTATATACTCATCTCTTTTAGAACATCTTACGATGTGTGACTAATCATAATTCAATCTACGCACCCACTCTAATACAATGCGAGCCACACCTAACAAATTGTTGAAATTTTACGCACCTCCTCGCATCTTCTGCTATGTGCGCACTTCATTTAGTGTAGAAGAGGTAAGACTACTGAACGAAGCTTTTTGGTGCCAGTGTCATGATTGGATATCCCTACATCCCCTTAGAGCACATATATTTTCATGGCAATATTTATTTGTAACAAAAAGAATCCCCTACTGTTACATACTATCAATCTCATTTATATGTTCATCTCTTTTAGAATATCTTACGATACGTGACTAATAATAATCCAATCTACGCACCCACTCTAATACAATGCGAGCCACACCAAATAGATCCCCACCTTGGCGAGCATTTTTTCATTTCAATTTGAAGTTATACAGAGTCCTCAAACACTCGGATAAGTTCGCTGACACCTCCAGCGGTTTCCATTACGTTGCTGCCACCTCTCAGCAGTTGGGCGAAGCTGTTTTATAAAGAGTTCTCTTTTCCACAGTTGGAGCAGGCCACCACATACTGGAGCATACTTAGGTCAGTGATGCATCATATTAGTCCTCTCGAACCATCGACTGTGATACCATATTGAAATTTATGGCATCCCTCGCATCTTTCGCTATGCGCGCACTTCATTTATTATAGAAGTGGCAAGAATACTGAACGAAACTCTTTTGGTGTCAGTGTCATAATTGGATATCCCTACATCCCCCTTGGAACACATATATTTTCTTGGCAACATTTATTTGTAACAAAAGAAATCCCTTATTCTTACATGCTACTAATCTCATATATATGGTCATCTCTTTTAGAATATCTTGCGATGTGCGACTAATCATAATTCACTCTACGCATCCACTCTAGTACAATGCGAACCACACCTAACAGCAATATACAGAAATTATACAACTCTCATGTTTTGAGGTTTTTTAGAGTAAGATCACAAACTTTTGAGAAACAGCTACCAACTTAGCACTATGATTGATGAATGTTTCAAATTTATAGTAGCATGTTGTCAATTGCACACCACTTTTAATCTTCTTTTTTTTGATATGAAACCCTCTTTTTTGCCAACTTGAAATGTCTAAAACTGTTGTTTTACACGCTAAGTCAACATGTGAAGTAAAAATATCTGAAAATAGAATAGCATTTTTAAACAGTGATAATCATGCTAAGAAACTGAGGATAACTGTGGACACGAACATGTGATTAATTTCTTCGATTATGATTGTGTATTGTTTGATCATTGACATATCATGTTTCCAAGCATTTTAAATGTCATGCTTCATTCTAATATATGTAATCGTCATGAAAATTTAGGTAGTGCTTGTGTTGTTTTTAATTTTGTGTTTCGTCCATAATAAAATGCACCTGACGCATGTATATCGTCGAAAATGACTAATTTAGAAAATGAAGTTAACATACAAAATAGAAAACAACTTTTTTATTTTCGGTATTTTGAGAAATAACATAAGCACGTGAAACAATCCATTCATCCGTCATCCCTCTATCCCCTTCGTCCTTCCATCCGTCTTTCTTTCATCCCCTTCGTCGTCCCTCAAATTTTCTCATTTTTGACATACATATTGAAAATTGAAAACACAAAATTCATTTTCAAACCAAACATTACCTTAATTGCTTGATTAATACGAGCGATATTAGAAAGCATGCAATGCCTGAATATAAACGATGGGACCGTCGAATGAAAATTTTATGGATATGATGGGGACACAAAGTGGCAACATGTTCGCTCTATCATAAAATCACCGCATGGAAATGCGAAGATAACAAGATCTAAAATATTTCAGGCCGCCAAAACACCTAATAAAAAAAGTATCAGTCGCTATTGCATAGTGAGCGCAAAAAATTAAAACTAAATGGCACTTATCAAAAATTTCATATTCAATTGTTAGATGTGACTCGCATTTGAAATTGTGTGGGCTGAACGATAAGTCACACATCACAAGAAACATAACGCATAACGTGGTGTATATGTGAGATTGGTGACACGTAACATTGAGAATTCCTTTTGTTGCATACAAGTAAGTGTTGCCAAGATCGTGTGATCTGTGAAGCGCACGTTCATGGGACGCGTTGGAGCGCCGAAACATAACATTAATGTCAACCGAAGCAACTGTACATGGATTTTCACAACCTTAAGGTGCATAGAATAGAATCAAAGAAATAAAATCATATTAGAATACTTAGTCTAATACAAATACATATCCTCCAAAATAATACATCAAATAGAATATCTCACAACTTCTAAAATAGACACATAAGATGACTCGATAATACATAAATGAATAGCACAACGCATGAGTACACGGCAACAAAAATAAAATGGATACTTCCACTTTAATGGTCCAGCTTATAAAGCAGATTAACCTATCAATAGAGACTAACCGAAGCTTTATTAAAAAATATTATTCGAATGAGACAGGATGATCTAATGTGAGTTAAATAGAACAAGAATAAACAAATCATGAACATTCAAAGTATCATAAGAAAATAACATAGGTAATGCAGTTAAGATTGTATATTAAGTGTTAAACGTATACACATGAAAATTAGAGATTATATATATATATATACATATAATATAAATGTATAGTATTATAAGAAATACTCATTTATTAAAGTAGGGTAGCGAAATGTGAAAAAAAGACAACCCATCGATCAAAAATTCCAACAAAAACATACCAAATATCCTAAGAAAGAGCGTTACTTAGTATCTTATAAAATTATTGCTTAACATGTGTTAAATGGAAATGTTATAAGTTATTTATAACCCTCATTAAAAAGATGTGGACAAAACAACACAACTCAATTCTACCTACTTCTAAAAAGTGATACAACACCTTTACACTAAAGGAAGACACATCCAACTGAAAAATCCTAAAGCTACCATAGAACGGCACAGTAAGGATGTCCCACAGTTCATATGGTTGAAAAAAAACACCAAATTTTCCTCGAGTTGCAAGTTGTTGACTATGATGACAAGGGCAAAAAATATCATCAATTTAGGTAGCGAGTCTGAATCCAGTCAGCTAAGAGCGAAAGAACTTTGCACACCAAGTCCAGTATTAAAAGTTACTCTTTTATTTTGTTAAAAAAGTAATATTTATTGAAAGTTATATTGAATATTGATAATATTCGATATTTTTATCAAGAAACAGATATATGAAAATACCCCTCTCATAACTTATTAAATGATGAAACACTGAAAATCAGTATTTGACAAGTTACAAAAACTGATCGATATTGCGAAAAATACTGAAGAATTATACAAGTAAGTGTATAAATAATTTTACACTTAAAATAAATGTTTAAGATAGATTTTCAACTTATAATGATAAATAATATCTTAAACAAATTTTCGAAAATATTTATTTTACCAAATATTAAATGCTGAATGTTCCATAATCGTTCCATAATTTATTTTAGACAAAAGAATAATAAAAATACCCTTAAATATTCATTCTAATAAATAATGCACGATGTCATATTTATCGTATTTTATTACAAACAAGCAGATAAATGAAAATTAATTTTTTCAATTTTAAACAACCAACCTGCAATTTCGTTATATAAAATTACCATCACTATGCGAAAATATTAACTTATTTATTATTGATAATACATGACATTATCATTTCAAAAATTTCAAAACAGTGGATTATAAGATATCGCTTCTGTTTCTTCATCAAATACCTTCTATAGATTAAGTTCCCAAAATTCAGCGTATAAATTTATTTCTGTAAGTCCCCAAAATTCAGAATATAAATTTATAATGATGTATTACCATCCCATAACCATTCATATGCCAACATAATAATTTTATTGAAATCGTATTGATTATAAAAGTTAATTAAACATCCTTTAATTATTTAAATAACAATAATATTTATTAACATCTTTTATAGCTTGCTAAATACTATTTTCAGTTTATAATTGAAATAGGTTTCTCATATTTAATTCCAACGCTGAATTTCAAATTTATAAAGTGAAGATCCAGATCAATGATATCATAGTATAAATCATCCAATTTAATCCACATTTTTGTTCTAGCATGTAAATAGTGAATAAAACGTATCAAAAATATGGTTTAACTCACCTAAACGATATAAACTCACCATGCAAATAGTTTAATGAGTTCTACATGTGAATCAAATAAACATAAGATGATTTAATGCTTGCAATTCCCCACTACTCTAGCTTGCCTTGCCATCACCAGCCTTTAGCCACACATAGCCCTTCCTCTAAATATATTTCAACTGATTTAATTTAATGTACATTACATTATACATAATATATTTCCATAATAGAGAATCTTATTCAATTCAATATTTGTTTGTTTCTGCTTAACCGTTCATTGTATTACCGTAAAATAAATTTATTTGAATTATTTCGATCATTATAAATTATTCACTACATAACATATTTGATATTTATTAAAACATTTCATTCGATTCCAATATATTCTCCAAAAAAGATTTATTGATTTAATTTAATTTATTAAAACAAAATCTTTTATTAACTAGATTTCAAATAAGTAAGAATATATTTTCAAAATAATAATCGTTAAACATTGTGATAGCCCGGATTTTAGAATATCTGTAATCGATAAAATATCTAGATTTAATTTGTAGAAATACTAATTTGCAAATTGAACAAATAAATTCTAGTAATTAATAATATCTGGATGTATATAAATGAATTTGAGTTATAATAAATGCTGGATTTTAAATATATGAAAAATAGTAACTCTTGTAGTAAATTAATAAAAATATATAAATAGATATATGCCAACTTTATGATATTAAAATTGTATACATATACAAGTATAAGTGTGTGTGTGTGTATATGTGGTTATTAAGTGTTAATGACTTAAGCCTATAAGAATCAAATTAAGGTTTTAAATTATTTCTTCTAAATAATATCTTAAAAATAAATTTACAACTAATATTTATATGGCTATTAATTGATTTTAAAACTTTTTCTTTAAAAGTTATAAATATAAATAAGAGGGAAAATTTTAAAACATATATAAATTTAAAGAAAAATAGGAAATATAATATAAAAATTATATAAAAACATTTGTAAACTTTGTATGCATGCAAATTGACATGTGTAAGCTAAAAGATATCATGTAATTACAAATGGCCTTAACTTTCTTTAAGTTGAAAAAAAGGTGTTTAAGAACTAGGCTGGTGATTGTTTTCTAAATCTTCTTTCTTCTTCCTCTAAATAAACTGAAAAGAAAAAAAAGAAAAAAAACAACAGCCTCAACTTATTCAAACTTCAACCTGATCAAAGCTAGTAGATTCAAGATCATCATAAGTCAAGCAATTTGAATTCAAACATCAGACACCAAATCAAAAGAAGAAGTCTGTTTACCTATTCTCCGCCTTCTAAAACAGTGAGTAAACTTCCTTTAAGAAATTTTTTAACTATGTTATGTGATGAATCTGTAGAGTAAAGTTGTAATAAGATTTGCATGGAAGATTTCAATTAGATTATTGATTGAATTACTGTATATAGCTATGCATGTCTTTGTGTTTACATGTTCTTGACTCTGTTATATTCGAAGTTCCAGACCACTCAAATAAATTTATATCCCCCAATCCTTATCAATTCAAGCTTTGATCTTTAAAGAAAAGTATCTATAACAATGAAATATTTATCACAAAAATTGTTTCAAGAATTTTTATTATGGAATTACTTAAAAAATAATAAATCCCAGAGATAATCAAAGACAGGCTAAAATTTGATCATATGGAAATTTAGCTTTGATTATATAAGCTGATTCGTGGTTGAGAAATTTGAATTTTGATATAAATTTTAGGATTTAAAATCACGTGATTGATGAGATATTCGAAGTTGATCAATTTTGGGTTTATGGTCAATTTCTGTCGATCGATGTCGAACTGGGGCTCGTGGTTCATGTCAGAGCTGGCGGCGGAGGAGAGCAGTTGGCGAAAATTGGCGAGGCATTTTTCTAGGCTGTGAGGTGGTCGGACGGGAATGATATAGGGATTAAGTTAAGGTTTGGGTCGAGTTTGATTTCTTGGGATTTGCGGCGTCGACGTTGAGTCGAGTTGGGTCGGAGGAGTGGGAAATGGAGCGAAGAACTTAGGCAGTGGTCCAGATACGAAGCCGTAGCCTGTGGTGGTCGGAGTGATCGTCGGCGGGGCGAGTTCGTTGAAGAAGTTGGTTCCAGTGGGTTCAGGGTAGCTCCTTTTTGTTTCGCGTCGAGTTAAATGGTGCTGGGTGGTCAGAGCACTAGCAGGGGTTGTCGGCGACTGGTCGAGGAACCAAGGGTTTGTCGGAGAAGCATCTGACCAATGTGCACGTGCACGCGTGCACGTTTGTGTCAGGTTTTAGCACGGCTGCGTGTTTGAGTTTGGGTTGAAGCATTTTTTACGGGGTTTAGTTCGTGACTGTTACGTGTTTGACTCGGGGTGTTGAAGCGAGGAGCTGAGTACGCGAGTGACACGGGGTTAGCTTGGTGATTTTGTGAGTTTTACTCGAGTGTTATCTGGTAGGCTCGGTATTGTTTTGGTTTACGCGTTGGTCTTTGAAAAAATAGAAAGTGAAACAGTTTTATAAATAATAAGGTACAAAGTTTTAAAAGCAAACAAAAATAAGTTTCTAAGCTTAAATATTTATCAAATTCCAAAGTAATTGTTTAATCAAGTTTTAAGAGTTAACAAAAATGGATAAGTTTTCGAAGAAAATACAAATTAGGATCTAAAACAAAGTATTGGCAAGATTTAAAAGATTTTCAAAGTTTTAAAATACTTTAAAATTATTGTTTAAAGAAAATGTATAATATGTTTCAAAGGTGAATTAAATAATGTATTAATTATCTAATGTATTAAAGGATCGCTAGTTTATTAATGTAATCAATTAAGGAAATAATTAATTATTTTAATTATTATGATAATTAATAGAGGTTAATTATTTTAAAAAATCAATTTAAAAGATTGATTTATTAATGTGATTAATTAAGGTAATTAATTTAAAATGTGATTAATTATGGATTAATCACTTAATGAAATTAATTAGTGATAATAATGAAAGTAATTAAAGAACGATTACTGAATGTCATTAATTAAGGAGAGTAATTAATGGATAATTACTAAAAGTGATTTAATTAATGATAAATACTTAAGGGAAGTAATTAAGAATTAATTACTTAGAGTAATTAATTAAAGGATTGATTAGTTGAGGAAATTAATTAAGGGTTAGTTAACTAATGAGTATGATAAATTAGAAGATAATTAATCAATGTACGTGATTATAAAATAATTAATTTGAGTAATTAATTAAGGATAAATGTAATTAATGAGAATGGGTGAAGGTTTATTAATTTGTGTTATTAATTAAAGGCTAATTACTTAATGTAATTACAAAGGTTAATTAAGGGATGATTAATTAATGGTTTGAAATTAATTAATGTTGAATAAGCAGGATTAAAAGAAATTGAAGTAATTAATTTAAATTTAATTTAAATTAATATTAAAATGGTATGACAAATTAATCTTGCTTATGAATGATTGAATAATATTGTATGCCTTAGATTAGTTGATATCTCTGATATGTGGCTTGTGATGCTATGAGATATGAAATGTTTGGGTTGAACTGTGATAATATGGTTTATCTGTCTATGTTGAACGACTATGTAAATATGTGATTCTGGATACAAATGGAATTGTTTAAACTTAAACAGCTTTGTTTTTAAGATAATATTGGATTCGAAGAGACCGGGGTCGGGTATCAGCAAATACCCGAAACCACTTCGATTTGGTATCTACAATAATTCTTTATAGATTTGACTTGTGAAATCAATAGGGTGGAATGGAATAATTCAAGTAAACCGGACCATTTAAATTATGTAATCATACTTGAAGGACTGTGTATGAAATGTGTTTGATTATGGCAAGTTAAGAACTCGTAATAAGGTACGAGTTACCCGGGTTTAAAAAGTTGTATGCATTGGTATTTCTTGTTAGATGGGTTTACTCATGCTGTTTTCCAGCCTCACCCGGGTGTTACTTTGATGTAATGCTCGGGTCAAACCGAGTATTACAGATTTCTAGGTAAGGACACTCTGGAGCACAAATGACGAGCTGGATGGTAGGGACGTATAAAGTATTCCGTTGAGAGATATTATTATTTATCTGGGACAAGTTATTTTAACTGTTCAGGGATTGTGAAAGGCTGTAACTCTGATGTATTAATGTAAATTAACTGGTACAGTTTTCCTTTGTATAATTATTATTTTATTTGATATTATATTTTGATCCGCTGCGAATGTGAGATTCTGTGTTATGGTGTTTCTGTTTCTCCTTCTTCTTCTATCTCTTTTCTTATTTTCCCTAACTATTTGAAATTTTCAGGATTGAAAATTTTGGGTCGTTACATTTTGGTATCAGAGCTGAAGGTTAAGTGAGAACCTTGGCTCTGGTAGGTTTACTCATTAAGGATAGGATCAATGGTACCCTAGAATGAGTTGAATGTGTGTGTGTGTGTGTGTGTATGAGAGCGTACTTTTTATTTTCTTATATAAAGATTTTAAATGGTTTTAAAAATAAATAATTTTATATAAGATTTTATTTTGATATATAAAGCAATATTTCTTTCTAATAAATATTAAGGTAATTGGTTGTTAAATCATTGAAATTAAATAAAATAATGAGAACTAAGTGGTAATAGAAATACAACCAAACCAAAATTGAATCAAATAAGTTTGAAATGGATTCAAATTGAAATTAAAATCTTGAATTTGGAGAAGAGTATTCAGAATAAGATAATAGTGAATTGGTTTCTAGTTGTAATAACCTTGGTTATTATCCTAAAACAATGAAAAGTTTGAACGAAGTAAACTTAGTTGAGTATAACTTGTAAATTAAAGTGGGTTTTGAATTGTGAAGTTTTGAATTCTAAGTCTAGAAACATTTGAAATTGTTTTCAAAATGTTAAAGGAAATAATAAATAATATTATTAAGACTATTTTGAATATAGTCTTATTTTGAAATAAGAAGTTGTTTGAAAATTTTAAAAGAATTTATTTTTAATTAAAACCAAAGGTGGTTTAAATTTTAAAATTTGGCTTGATGGGCCAAGAAGTAAATATGTATATATGTGTGGATATACATAATATCAAAGATGGTTTGAAATAAACTCTAAAGTGATGAGTTTTGATTTTCCCTAAAGAGTGATGGAAAATCCCAAATTAAAATAAGTTTTTGAACTTTTAAGTGATAGAAATTTGAAATTTGAAATGAAGAATTCAAATTTTGAGTGGGATCAATGCGATTAAATTGAAATTAACTTAGAAGAAGTTAAATAAGTTCAAATGAACAACCTGATTTGAAAATTTCAAGATGAAATTGAGATTTAACTTGGAAAGTTAAATGGTTGATTTAAATGGGGAGTTTGTGTGATCTCAAAATGGGTTTGAGATCTGGAAATTTAAAATGAATGGATGTTTTAAATAATTTGGATGATATCATTCTGTTGTTATTAATAATCTTTAAACTGTGAATTGTGTGGTTTAAAATGAATTAAGAAATGGATTCGAGTATGTCCATTGTATAAATTAAATGGAAATAGAACTTTAATCAGGAAATTCGACTTGTGGAGATGAAATTACTTTGAAATTAAGATTTAAATGTTCAAAAGGAACTTGGAAATTTAAATTGTTAAGGATTGGTTTCAAAAATTGAAATCAGGTAATAAATTGGATTTCAAAAATTAAATTGTTTAAAAAGGATTTGAATTAAATTGTTTAAAAAGGATTTGAATTATTATTTGAACCTAGAAATTGGTTTATGGAGAAGTAAAGGTTAATTTGATTTAAGGGAATTAAATCAACATTTGAAAATTGAACACGAATTTGTATAATTCGAAATGATTTAAAAAGGTGGAGATTGGAAATGGATAAATTCAAATAAGAATTCAAATGATTTGAAATCGAAGTGGGTTCAATTTGAAATTAGTCCAAATTGATTTGAATAATTTGGAATTGTGATTAAAGTTGAACAGGTTTAAAATTGAAATGGGAATTGATTTGAATTTGGGATAGAAATCAAAGTTAATTCAAATTGAATTGGAATTGAATCAATTTAAATAGAAATGGAAATTTAAATTGAATTGATGGGAATGGAGATTGGAAATTGAACAATTTGGCTCTGGACTATTTTCAAATAAATTATTTTAATATAAACTGTTTCAAATCTATCTTCCTAACTATTTACCATACAACTTTTCTTTTTAAAACCCAAAAACTATTTTATACTTATTTTACAACTACTTTTGAAACTATTTAACTATTTTATAACTGTTTTATAAACTAATTACTATTTTTCAACTACTTTATAACTAATTACTATTTTACAACCATTTTGCAATTATCTAACTACTATTAACTATTTGACTATTTTCCAACTATTTTACAATTACTTAACTATTTTATAATTATTTTACAAATAATAATTATTTTTCATCTACTTTTAACTTTTCAAATTTTTTTCTAATTTTAAGGTGGTCAGAGTGCAAACTGTTTATGATTAAATACCCAAGTGAGATAAGAATTGAAGTGATAATCCAAATGGAATTGAAGCAACTGTGAATAAGTGAATGAAAATCAAGATGAATGTGAATGGAAAAAGAGGATTGATTTAGCTAATAATCGATGAAGATAAATATGTAGGATGTACGCATATTATTCTATTCGCATAGTGATTTGATTGAGATTCGAGCAAAGAATTTCGAGATATACATCAATCCGAGTTGGCGATTATCACTCGATTTTCGACGACGAACCTGGATATGGATTATTGATTGATTCTGGATATTCTATGTCATAGTTATGGCTATGCAAGGACAATGACGGTTTTTGATCAAGAAACTAGATCCGAGTCCGCACTAGGAAGTCGGGTGGACGATACTAGTTCGGAACTGAAATTGTGTGATCGAGTGAGCAATCATATTTATAGCGTACGGATGATATGTGTACATCGTACGGTTTTGAATGAAATTGATATTGAAAATTGGTGGATAAGAAATGTAAAATGATTTTTGGAATGGAAAGAGTATTTTGTGAAATGTATGATAAAATAAAGTGGAAATTGGATATTTCTATGGTAGAAATTTACATTATGGAAGTACGTAATATGGTAAGTGACTTTATAGAGTAATCAGGCTTGAATATTATTTTGGCATAAACAAATTTATGTATATATATAATTGATAACTCCCCTTGTTGAATCTATAGCCAGAATAAAAAGGGTTTTTGAAAATATTTGAAGTATAAAAAGGGAATTTATACAAGTATGAAATCCAAAGATTTTCAAAGTTATATATATATATATACATGAAGGATCTTATAAGAATGATTTTGAGAAAAGATTTTGGAACCTATGGATTTTGGGAAGGCTTTTGATTTTTTGGGTAAATCAATATTGGAATTTGGAAAGCCTAGTTGAAAATTATCAATTTTGGGATAATCGATTTTGAGAAAAGGAGATTATATGGGATTCATACTAGGTGTATGATTTGGAAGATACTATATGTGTATAGTATAAAGTGTTTTGAAAATGGCTCTGGAGAAAAAGGCGCTCCCTTGAAATGAACTTCTCAGGAGTACCATAGGTTGGTACTGCCTTAAGCCTCAAAAGGCGGAGGCTCTAAAGTGGATCATGTGAGGAAGTCCGGACAAACTGAAGTTCCTAAGGATTATTGGGTTGTGAAAGTCGAGGGCGCTGATGCCTATAGAGGCATTTGGGTTATACTATGACGACATTGTAACTCGATGTCGCCGCGATCTACTGTGGACCATAGCGAAAATCATCCGGAGGTGAGTGTCAACGGTCTACGTTTGATTTTGCCGAGAAGGCAACGTAACATCGGTAGACTGCGATCTATAGTCGAGTGGAGTGGAGAAGTTTCATTTTTTTTGGCAGCGGAATGCGAGGGCCCTGATGCCGACAATTATATGGATTTTTGTTGTGATAGTAACGTAACCCCAGATGTAGGTGCGATGTGTAGCGGGTTCCTTGGTGTACTCAAGGGGCGTGGAGTGCCCATAATTATTTATGGATTTTGCCAAGATGGCAACGTAATCATAGGGTTAACTTCGACCATGGATGAGGGTGATGATTTCCAGAGCATTCTCACCAAAGATGTTTCCTCTATTTCAAAAATATTTTCTACATTTTCAACGAAATGTTTTCCAAAGTATTTTCACAGGGTATTGAAAACGGATCTGCCAAGCACTTATAGATTTTCAGTCTTACGCCTGATTAATGTATGACCGGATTTCTGTAAGAACTAGGATGGACTGGTTGAGACATCAAGTTATAAAAGTATTTTTATAAAAAGGATTTTGGCAATATTATATAGATTTTAAAATGTTTTAAAAATGATCAAAGAAATTTTATCTAATTTTAAGCATTTTAATAATTCTGGCTTCGTTCCTTTTTGAGGATGAAAAGATTTAAAGGGGGTGGAATGTGATAACCCGGATTTTAGAATATCTGTAATTGATAAAATAACTGGATTTAATTTGTAGAAATACTAATTTGTTAATTGAACAAACAAATTCTAGTAATTAATAATATCTGGATGTATATAAATGAATTTGAGTTATAATAAATGCTGGATTATAAATATCTGAAAAATAATAACTTTTATAGTAAATTAATAAAAATATGTAAATAGATATATGCAAACTTTATGATATTAAAATTGTAAGTGTATACATATACAAGTATAAATGTGTGTGTGTGTATATAGGTGGTTATTAATTTAAGAGTTAATGACTTAAGCCTATAAGAATCAAATTAATATAGGGTTTTAAATTATTTCTTCTAAATAATATCTTAAAAATAAATTTACAACTAATATTTATGCGGTTATTAATTGATTTTAAATCTTTTTCTTTGAAAGTTATAAATATAAATAAGAATGAATTTTTTTAAAATATATAAATTTAAAGCAAAATAAGAAATATAATATAAAAATTAGATAAAAACATTTGTAAACTTTGTATGCATGCAAATTGACGTGTATAAGCTAAAAAGATATCATGCAATTACAAATGGCCTTAGCTTTCTTTAAGTTGAAAAAAGGTGTTTAAGAACTAGGCTGGTGATTGTTTTCTGAATCTTCTTTCTTCTTCCTCCAAATAAACTGAAAAGAAAAGAAAAAACAAAAGCCTCATCTTATTCAAACTTCAACCTGATCAAAGCTCGCAGATTCAAGATCATCAAAAATCAAGCAATTTTAATTTAAACATCAGACACCAGATTAAAAGAAGAAGTCTGTTTACTTGTTCTCTACCTTCTAAAATAGCGAGTAAACTTTTAGAATTTTTTTAACTATGTTATGTAATGAATCTGTAGAGTAAAGTTGTAAAAAGATTTGCAAGGAAGATTTTAATTAGATTATAGATTGAATTACTGTATATAGCTATGCATGTCTGTGTGTATACATGTTCTTGACTCTGTTATATTCACAATTCCAAACCACTCAAATAAATTTATATCCCCCAATCCTTATCAATTCTAGCTTTGATCTTTAAAAGAAAAGTATCTATAACAATGAAATATTTGTCATAAAAATTGTTTCAAGAATTTTTATTAAGGAATTACTTCAAAAATGATAAATCCCAAAGATAATCAAAGACAGGCTAAAATTTGATCATTCGGAAATTTGGCTTTGATTATATAAGCTAATTCGTGGTTGAGAAATTTGAATTTTGATATAAATTTTAGGATTTTAAATCACGTGATTGATGAGATATTCAAAGTTGATCAATTTTGGGTTTATGGTCAATTTCCGTCGATCGATGTCGAATTGGGGCTCGTGGTTCATGTTAGAGGTGGCGGCGGAGGAGAGTAGTAGGTGAAAATTGGTGCGGCATTTTTCTAGGCTGTGAGGTGGTTGGACGGGAATGATCTAGGGTATAAGTTAAGGTTTGGGTCGAGTTTGATTTCTTAGGATTTGCGACACCGACATTAAGTCGAGTTGGGTCGGAGGAGTGGGAAATGGAGCGAAGAACTTAGATGGTGGTCTAGGTACGAAGCCATAGCCTTCGGTGGTCGGAGTGATCATCGACAGGGCGAGTATGTTGAAGAAGTTGGTTCCAGTGGGTTCGGGGTAGCTCGTTTCCGTTTCGCATCGAGTTAAATGGTGCTGGGTGGTCAGAGCACTAGCAGGGGGTTGTCGGTGACTGGTCGAGGAACCGAGGGTTGGTCGGAGGAGCGTCTGACTAAGGTGCACGTGCACGTGTGCACGTTTGTGTCAGGTTTTAGCACGCTGCGTGTTTGAGTTCGGGTTGAAGAATTTTTTTGAGGGGTTTAGTTCGTGACTGTTACGTGTTTGACTCGAGGTGTTGAAGCGAGGAGCTGAGTATGCGAGTGACACGGAGTTAGCTCGGTGATTTTGTGAGTTTTGCTCGAGTGTTATCTAGTAGGCTCGGTATTGTTTTGGTTTACGAGTTAGTTTTTGAAAAAAATAGAAAGTGAAATAGTTTTATAAATAATATGGTACAAAGTTTTAAAAGCAAACAAAAAAAAGTTGCTAAGCTTAAGTATTTATCAAATTCCAAAGTAAATGTTTAGTCAAGTTTTAAGAGTTAACAAAAATGGATAAGTTTTTGAAGAAAATACAAACCAGGATCTAAAAAAAAGTATTGGCAAGATTTAAATGAGTTTTCAAAGTTTTAAAATACTTTAAAATTATTGTTTAAAGAAATTGTATAATATGTTTCAAAGGTGAATTAATAATGTACTGATTATCTAATGTATTAAAGGATCGCTAATTTATTAATGTAATCAATTAAGGAAATAATTAATTATTTTAATTATTATTCTAATTAATAAAGGTTAATTAATTTGAGAAATCAACTTAAAAGATTGATTTATTAATGTGATTAATTAAGGTAATTAATTTAAAATGTGATTAATTAAGGATTAATCACTTAATGAAGTTAATTAGTGATAATAATGAAAGTAATTAAAGAACAATTACTGAATGCCATTAATTAAGGAGAGTAATTAATGGATAATTACTAAAAGTGATTTAATTAATGATAGATACTTAAGGGAAGTAATTAAGGATTAATTACTTAGAGTAATTAATTAAAGGATTGATTAGTTAAGGAAATTAATTAAGGGCTAGTTAACTAATGAGTATGATAAATTAGAAGATAATTAATCAATGTAAGTGATTATAGAATAATTAATTTGAGTAATTAATTAAGGATAAAGGTAATTAATGAGAATGGGTGAAGGTTTATTAATTTGTGTTATTAATTAACGACTAATTACTTAATGTAATTAAAAAGGTTAATTAAGGGATGATTAATTAAAGGTTTTAAATTAATTAATCTTGAGTAAGCAGGATTAAAAGAAATTGAATAATTAATTTAAATTTAATTTAAATTAATATTAAAATGGTATGACAAATTAGTCTTGCTTATGAATGATTGAATAATATTGTATGCCTTAGATTAGTTGATATCTCTGATTTGTGGCTTGTGATGCTATGAGATATGAAATGTTTAGGTTGAACTGTGATAATATGGTTTGTCTATCTATGTTGAATGGCTATGTAAATATGTGATTCTGGATACAAATGGAATTGTTTAAACTTAAACAGCTTTGTTTTTAAGATAATTTTGGATTCGAAGAGACCGGGGTCGGGTATCAGTAAATACCCGAAACCACTTCGATTTGGAATCTACAATAATTCTTTATAGATTTGATTTGTGAAATTAATAGGCTGGAATGGAATAATTCAAGTGAACTGGCTATTTAAATTATGTAATGGTACTTGAAGGATTGTCTGTGTAATGAGTTTGATTATGGCAAGTTAAGAACTCGTAATAAGGTACGAGTTACCCGGGTTTTAAAAAGTTATATGCATTGGTATTTCTTATTAGATGGGTTTACTCACGCTGTTTTCCAGCCTGACCCGTGTGTTACTTTGATGTAATGCTCGGGTCAGACCGAGTATTACAGATTTCCAAGTAAGGAAGTTCTGGACCTCAGATGGCGAGCTGGATGGCAGGGACGTATAGAGTATTCCGCTGAGAGATATTATTATTTATCTGGCACAAGTTATTTTAACTGCCCAGTGATTGTGAAAGGTTGTAACTCTGATGTGTTAATGTAAATTAACTGATACAGTTTTCCTTTGTATAATATTATTTTATTTGATATTATATTTTGACCCGCTGCGAATGTGAGATTTTGTGTTTTGGTGTTTCTGTTTCTCCTTCTTCTTCTATCTCTATTCTTCTTTTCCCCAACTGTCTGGAATTTTGGGGATCGAAAATTTCGGATCGTTACAAAAATTGAATTCGAATATTTCAATCTTAATTTAATTAATTAATTATTACAACATAGAAAGCAGAATTGTGAAAAAGTCCTCCCTTATGAAAATTATGTTGGGTGTCTCGCATTGTCTGTAGGTAATGAACGCACATTGAAAAAAAAGAATAGTCTCACATCGTGAAAAATAATGGAAGTGGAGTGGTATATATATGAGTTTGGACACATGTAACAAAAAGGGTTTCCTTTTGTTAAGAGGTGTTGACTAAATTCATATGTTATCCTCACGTAGAGATGCGCAGACGTGATTTCAACATGGTATCAGAGCCGATGGTAGTGCTTGGACAATGGACATTGTGCAAGAGATTTGTAAATCATGGTGGCTAGCAGTGTAGGCTTAAGTAGTCAGACTTAAGGTGGAGCTAGATTATGGTATGTTAGAGGTAGAATGGCACAGGAACAAAGTATCATTTTGGTGCAGGCATCGTATTGGCGTATTAGAAGATGCATATATGGATGCGAGCCAAGGTGGAGATATGTTGGGGTATCTCGCATTGTGTGTGGGTAATGGGCGCACATTGAGAAAGAAAGAATAGTCCCACATCGTGAAAAATAATGGAAGTGAAGTGGTATATATATGAGTTTGGCCGCATGTAACAACAAGGACCAAACTCATATGTTGCCTCCACGGAGGGATGTGCGGACGTGATTTCAACATGGTATCAGAGCCGATTATAACGCCTGGGACAATGGACAATGCGCAAGAGATCTGTAAATCGTAGTGGTTAGTAGTGTAGGCTTAAGTAGTCAGACTTAAGATGGAGCTTGACCATGGTACGTTAGATCTGGTAGAATGACACGAGAACAAAGTCTCAATATGGTGCAGGTATCAAAGTAGGCGTAGTGGAAGATGCATATATGGATACGAGCCAAGGTGGAGATCTGTTGGGATGTCTCGCATTATATGTGGGTAATCAGTGCACATTAGAAGAAAAAGATAGTCTCACATCGTGAAAAATAATGGAAGTGGAGTGGTATATATATGAGATTGGTCGCGTGTTACAAAAAAGTATTCTTTTTGTTAAACGGTGTTGACCAAACTCATATGTTGCCCCTATGTAGGGATGTGCGGACGTGATTTCAACATGGCATCAGAGTCAATGGTAACGCCTGGACAATGGATAATGCGCAAGAGATCAGTAAATCATGGTAGCTAGCAGTGTACGCTTAAGTAGTCAGACTTAAGGTTCTAGCTCTTGGTATGTTGGATTTGGTAGAATGGCATGGGAACAAAGTCTCGATATGGTGCGTACATTGTATTGAAAGACGCATTATGGATGCGAGCCAAGGTGGAAATCAGTTGGGGTGTCTCACATTATGTGTAGGTAATGGGTGCATATTGGAAAAGAAAGAATAGTCCTACATCGTGAAAAATAATGGAAGTGAAGTGGTATATATATGAGTTTAGTCGCATATAACAACAAGGGATTTCTTTTGTTAAAAGGTGTTGACCAAACTCATATGTTCCCCCGACGAAGGGACATGCGGATGTGATTTCACTAAATAACAACCTCGCAATTTCTTATAGGAAGACCTCAAACAACTCATACCTTGATTTCATTTGTATCTATGATCTTCTATCAAACTTAACCAGAGAGTCCTCTATGTGGCTCTTCTTTCGATTTCTCTTATCGTATGCTACAATTTAAATAGATTCAATTCAATGATTTTCTATTTTCGCATACGATAAAAATTTGTGAAAATATTATAAATGTTGGATTTCTATGAAAAAATTCGGTTGAGGATACTTTGTACGGAGAGTGTTTCAAAAAATTAAAACATAATAATATCACAATATATATACACATCTCAACATGGACATCTCGTAACATAGGAAAATAATATAAAATCACAATATATTCAATATCATATAAAAATGTATCTTTTTATTAGCATTTAAGCGAGAAATTTCACTTTATGTGAGCAAAAGTGAGCTAAAGTCGCTATTAGATCCCAATATGCAGAAATGTACCTATAGTTAACTTAGTTTGAACCTTAGTCACTTACGAAGAGTTATAATAAGTATACATTCATTTACTATAAAAGAAACATCACATTCACGTTTAAACCACTTCTAACAAGTTTTAAAATCAAAATACAAAATTAGTAGATGGTTTAGAAAAAATGAAATGTTGAATAGTGAGTTGAATTTTCAAGATAACTTTCGAATTGCAAAAATATGGATTACAACTCAAGTTATGGGGAATTCACTAAAGAGTAGCATCATAGGTTTTTCGACATATATGCAAACCCACTGCTGAAATTTGTATTTTTAGCATTGAAAACATTAAAATTTTGCAAAACTCTTAAGACAAAAGTTGTTTCTTAGGTTCTTAACTTTCCGAACGGGAAAAATAATCGAAATTAGACAAACTATTCGAAAGTTACATCTAAATGAAAATAATGCAAGTGCACAGGCCTGAAACAGCAACACATAAGCATAAAACACATTTGCGGCAATAATAAAAGAAATTTAATTTCAGGCACAAAAGCAAGGTCACTCAGGTCAAGTGTAGCAAGGTCAAGCTCAAGGGCTCAACATAAATGCTCAAGGCTAAAACATAACAACACCATAGAAACAGCCAAGTACATGCATTCAAACAAGTAAAAATTAAAACAAAGGCGAGCTCATAGTCAAGCAACACATAGGGAAGAAAATTTAAAGTTTTTGAAAATCTCTACAAATTCAAAATGGTGAAGGAACTTATAATTTAGTATCTCCTTGCATATGAATTGAAAATAGAAGCAAATATTCATAAATGTTAAATACGAAGAAAATAGTAACAAAGCAGGCACTAAAATCTCATATTTTATCAATGAAGAAAATAGCAGCTTAGGTATAGAGCAAAAAACAATCAGATTCACTCAAAGTAAATAAATTTATTAGTGTATTAATTAGCACATTTGTGGAATATATTATTAGTTTCATGTTTTATCAATGTCAACTGCAAAAGCATAGGAAAAATATCAGAGAAAAAGAAGAAAAACAAGTTGAGGATCAAAGGTAATTGTAAATTTATGGAAAATGCCGAGGAGTTTTTATAATTTGAGAAAAGTCTTTTTTATGCATTCTCAACCCTTCTTTCCAATATTAAAGACGTAAGGAGGGTCGTCTGATTCCCCTCACTTATAGATAGACCTGCCACTGGGAGTGTTTGAAGGATTAAGTAGGGAATAAAGTACCATTATTGATGTACATGCAAATATGTATATTGCTATGTATCCATAATTAAAAAGGAATCATAGAATTCAGCCGATATTGATTTTCTCATTAGTTGAAATAAAGTCAGGTAAACATACATATATACATTCCCTTTTTTTTGAACCAAAATTTGTCTTCAACTTAAAACAAACTTAATATATATCCACAAATACGTTCCATTTGAAAATTATTTTAATACTGTCTTAAAAAAATATTTATATTTATACATAATAAACCATAAATTAATTTTATATTAAAGACAACATTGTCGTGCCATAAATTTCTAACAATCCGTTTTGCCAATTGGCTACAATTTTGACTACCTAGAATTATATATCAATATTGTCTCGCTAGTGACCTTAACTTCACACTGATATCCAATGGCTACATATGTTGTTCAAAAAAAATTCATATGTAGAAAATAACATTTTTTGTTTTTCAAAATAATATATATTACCTTATAAAACAATACACAATTTTAAATAAAATATATTTTTATACCATTTCCAAAAGAGTGTGTCGGGTTGCCACATATAAGTGTTTAGGGATCCCTATTGATAATGTTGATCAAGATGTAGGTTGCGGAATTATGGATCTTAAAGCTAACTAAACACTAAAGGGGGGATGAATAGTGTTTTCTAACGTTTGCAGATCTATTTAAATTTCTTTAAAGTTTGGTATTAAATCATAGATTTTCAACACAGAATTATATCAATAATCAATCATAGATAATAAAGCAATAAAGTAAAGTAGCGAGTTAGAGAGAAAACACCAAGGAATTTATACTGGTTCAAATTTCCCCTAAATCCAGTCCCGTACAGTTGCTTGTACGTATTTCTTTTCAAATGCCAATCTTTAAACAGGAAGAAGGCAAATCCAATTACAATCTCAATTTCGAGGTTACGAGATACATCCTCTTGATTTTTCGTGCTCAAGGTACACTCACTTGATTTGGATGGGCTACAAGCACATCCACTCGGATTTTTGGGCTACCCAGCACACCAAATTGATTTGAACGAGCTATAATCACACCCAAGCAAATGCAAATAGAGTTTGATGGTTTTTCCAAAGACAGTTTCTTGAACTTTGGATACAATGGATCCTATAGCCTCTTGGACAACATTTTAATCTTTGATTTGAGAGAGAGATGATTCCAAAATAGTAAGAACGTAATATTGAATCAATACACGCAAAGTATGAATTGATTCTATTTAATTTTGAGGACAATTTTTTATATTTTAATGGAGATTCTAAGAGAGTAAGAAGTGGGAAGAAAACAAGATAATAACAAACAAAAAATTCATTTGAAACCCTCTATATATAGTGTATAAACAATTGTGTCTGCTTGTGAAGAGTTATGATGAATGGACACTTCAATTCAAAATTTGAAATACTAATTTACGGCATGTTTGTCGATAAATCTACAACATGTATGTCGACATATACATGAAATTTTTGAAAACTAGTTTCTTTAAATATGTTTTAAAAACTCTATACTTTGTTAAATAGTTTGATACTTTGTATAACATTTTAAACATAGTTTACAAATATTTGGAATGTTAAATTTTTTTATAATCTATTTGAAGTATATTTTATAAATTTATTTTGTGAAAAATATAAAATATGGAAAAATAAGAGATAGAGATCAAAGACTGTTACAAGGACTTTAACAATATTCTATGACTCTATACACCATACCATAGTCTTGAGGTCTTGATATCTTTATACTCATGAGTCTTCATGTCCATTTCTTGAGTCTTTATACTGTACAACCTTCGATTTAATACTTATGTAATATCTTGTGCTATATACTGTAAAAATTGGTAAAACATTAGTATCCATATTTTACATGAATGTATATTATTGTTTATTAAGGTTGTTATGATCAAAATCAATAACTGAGGTATTAACAATCTTCTCCATTTTGATGATGACAATCATTAATATCCTGAACCTTAATATCATGTACGTAAAATATGATATAACTTCCCCTGGATCTATGCATATGTATATTCTATATTTTTCACCCTTACCAAACAATGGGTGGGAAAGTAAAAACTCCCCCTAAATACAAATATTTAGAAATAATAGATTCAAAATCAATAACTAAGTTAAAGATGATATATACGATGAAATAATGCACTATTTATAAGCACAACGATAAGATAACACAATTTATTCTTATTAAAATAAATTTTATATATTATTCAATTATTCAAAACACACATATCCAAGTGTCAAGCAATCCAAACCAATCAAATTCAATCAAAATACACACACTAAATCAATCACACCAAATCCTAAAAGTATGTATACATATTTACATATTAAATTCAAACCTAATAACTAAATGTTTCACGGAACTTCAACCCAACTGTCGACCCAAAGATTAGATCTGCTTTGATAACATTTCAATCTTCATTATCCTAGGTAACAGTGCACTCTAGGTGGTTGGACGGTTCATCTTTTTAATTAAGGAAGAAATCATCCATCGAATGGCATCGAAATGATTTTCTTGTTCCTTGATAATTTGCATTTGACTTTAGTTTAAATGCCTTTGACTTCTTAAGATAAAAGAGAGAATATCCTTAAAAGACATAAGAGTTTGATTAGGCTTTTCACATAGTTTCTGATATGGAGAAGACATACTTGTAAAAAGAAGTTTAAGAATGAAAATAGAGTATAAAGTAAAATAATGAGTGATTTTTCTAGAAGAAATAGGCTTATATAGGAGTGGAAAGTTGTTTGGAATGAATTGAATAGGTTGTAATTATTTAGTTTTTGTTATAAAATAAAGAAAGTAGAAGCCATTAGAGAGAGAACAATTTTATTCATTCAGGGATTAGTAATCCATTTTCATTATATTAGCACCTTTATATAAAGGCCTAGGAGCTTGGGATAGAACTAATCCCACGATGTGGGATTAAATACAAAATAGTATATTGCATATTCACTATTTATATTTACATATATTATAACACTCCCCCTTGAATATGCGTCTTCAAAATCTTGAATCCTCTAATAACTTGAAATTATCCCTTTTGTAACGTGTATGATGATTGCTCCCTCTCATTATTATCATGCTTACATTTATCTATTCAGTCGATATGGATAATGTCCGTTGCCTCATTAAAAACCTCTACAAGGAAAACCCAATGGGAAAAACCTTAAAAGAGGAAAAGAGTGCAACTCGTGAAATCATATTAAAAATAATATTCTTTTTAAAGGGTTTAATACTTTGGGATCAAAACAATGCCTCATTAAAACCTTACTAAGCAAAATCCAACGGTAAAAATTTTAGTGAAGGAAAAAGAGTACAATGACATATTTTATTTTCTTATTTATTTAAATGAAGCTTGAAACTTTTGGATCAAACTAATGCCTCGTTAAAACCTTACTAAGAAAAACCCTAGGAGAAAAATCTTAGTTAGGATAAAAATACAATTTAACTTAAATATCATATTTGAGATGTTATTTCTTGAAAAGATGTTTGATTCTTCTAGATCAAAATAATGCCTCGTTAAAACCTTAGTAAGCAAAACCCAGTGGGAAAAATCATAAATAAGGAAGAAGAGTACATTATAACTTGTTTTCAAATGTTACTGGGGAGTTGATACTTCTGGATCAAGATAATGCCTCATTAAAACCTTACTAAGAAAAACCCAGTGGGAAAAAAATCTTAGTTAAAGAAAAAGAGTGCATTATAACATATTTATGGATGCTCCCCCTAATTTAAAAGTTTTCTCTGAATTCATATTCGTCTTTCGATAACTCAAATTGGTTATAGATACTTCTGGATCCATAAATATATATCTCATTAATAATACAATTTATCAATAGTTTCCTTCGACACAATCAGATTTTTCAAGATTGTTTCTTCCAAATATGATTTGCATTTTATGTATTTTGTTGCTACCTTTATGAAAAACACATCATGTGCTTTCATTTTTGTGCTTCAAATCAATTTTGCATATTGCAACTACATCTTTGATGAATATTAAAAGTTTTATTCCAACGATACTTAAAAGCAGAAAGTAATGTACTCATCTTGAAGTGCATCAAGATTTTCATTACAGCAATACTTAGAAGAAGGTTGTAATCTACATTCCTTTTTTTTCATTCTTTATAATCATCAAAGTTATTTTCTTCAGGAACTTAGATATTTTAATAAGTTTTGCATATCGCAACTAACACCTCAACGAATGTTAAGAGTTTCAATACAACAATACTTAAAAATAGGAAGTAATATACTCATCCTGAATTATACCAAGATTTTCATTACAACAATAATTAAAAGTAGGTTGTAATCTACACTCCTTATTCTTTGCCTTCTTTATAACCACGAAAGTATTTATATTCTTCAGGAATTTATATACTTTCATTAATATGATTTAAACCATATTTATACCATCGAGGTATATTAAGCGTTTCAAGCACTTTCGCTACTTTGCAGACTACATGTCCATATTTCTCTATTAATAAAGGATTCATGATGGCCAGTCATGTTTTCCCCTAATTCAAGATTTTTAATCTTTTTATAAACATAAGCGCTTTATTATTTATAAATTTATCATCAATGATTATTTCTTGTCAGTTCTAGACATGATCTATTAAGATCTCTTTAATTATCATGCTTTAGGTACCTAAACCACTTCTAGGGTAATTTGACAATCATGTCATTAGTCTCTTCAAGAGCACCCTTAAGTGTTTCTTCAAGAACGCTCATCTCTTTATTTGACATCTTTATTACTTACTCCAAAAATATTTCAAACTGACTTTTGTATCATATTTCAGATGTGGTTTACACGATCCTTTAGGGATTCAAATCTATATTGGAGAAAGTCTACTTGGGATATTATTGATAATTTATTCAAGTTACTTAATATTTTGCATCATGGTATATTTTAACAAATATTTAACACTGATGATCAAAATGAGCTTGTATCCCTTTATCCCCCCCCCTCAATGTTGACAAACATTGTCATATTAAATAATAATCGTCTTTGGACTCTCATTTTGATCCATTATGATATTGCTAATAGTAAATACACTATACATATTAATAATAGGAGGATATTTTTTATTTATTTTTATTATTAGTTGAAGATGCATTCAATTGATATTGCTTATTAGAGTTTGTTTTCATTCATTGATCTAGTCAATTGGAGGAATTTCCTTATTGTACAGATTATTTGAATACATACACGACTTCAAGTCATTCAACATTTATGTTGCTTTAAATCGCTAAATAATATATATACATAATTATTAAGATGAGCTCATAACAAACTTCAGGTTGTTGGCTGAATATATACATATATGGATATATACGTGTGTCCACGTATTATATTTATATTATAAATTTTCTTTTTATTTATGGATCAATGACAGTGTGAATCCTTCAAGACCGCATGATAATTTTCAAAACATCTAGTTTGAAATCATATTGAACTTCCGGTTCAAATAAATTGTATACACAACTTCAAGTTGGTAATTTTATTCCTTGATTATATCTCTAATATTACTTTTGAACATTAATTATGATTTTTTACTAGAGAATATATACTTAGTTATAATTATATATATAAACATCTCTTCTAGAGAGTTTAGTAAAATAGATATATTTACAACATAAATAAGAGTATCTTATGGACCCTTGAAATGTTATAAAAATAAGAAATCATATTGGTTGCACATATCAGTTTGTTCAAGATCGTATTTATATAGATTTAGCGAAAATTATGATACGACATATAGATTATCTCTTCAGGAGCATATCTAAAGATATTTCTTTAAGAATACTTGTGCATATAACATTTGATTCATCATAAGTTCTGAAAAGTAAAAGGTTACATATCACTGTATGCTTCTAAATTTGTCTAATGGAGCTACGGGTCCATGACAATAGACGATTGAATTTTAGGTAATTTATTATCACATTACTTTTTGAAGTGTTATATCATGTTTGACAATATTCTATAGGAAATTCTTTTATAGTTCTATATGATTATATAATATCACTTCTGGGGATATTTTATAAACACCGCTTCTAGAGTAGTACATATCATTTCTAAAGATTCTTTATATGCACTATTTTTGGGATGTCATCAATAATCAATATCTTTTTCTACATAATTGACATAATTCTACAACATCTCTTCTAGGATGTTTGGATTTTGCAATATAAAAATCATAAAACATCTCTTCAAGAGTATGTCATTTGGGTTATCTCTTTTGTAGAATATTAAAATGTACTTCTTCAAATATATAGTTTGGCAAACACACCCAAAAATTATCAAAACCTGGGTTTTACCAACTTCAACCTTTATATTAAACTAAAGTAAAATAAAACAAAATCCACATAGCAGACTTCAAGCTGGTATTAGTTGATCAATTCGACCATATCATTTATTATTGCACTTAGATTTTCATCATTAATGAAGTTTTCATCATTACCTTTGAAGAAATGATCTAACTTCATGTTAGTATTACCAAACAATCCTTTCACACAATTTCAGCTTAGAAGTAATTCTAAATATAAAGGAACTGTATTTTCTAACAGATTTAAAGTCTTGAAACTTCAGGTTCAACCACTTGTGTCTAGTGCTTGGAAGTGTGACCATCTTCTAGTGGTCGTAACACTTCTTCAGGGAGTACCATAAGTAAAGGTGGTCTTTTTCAATTATATGTTTTATTTTAAGATTGCCGTGGATATAACACCTTAAAAATATAATTGCCTTTGTTTTATCCTACTGGGACATATTATTATTATTTTTAATGGCATTTTCTAAGCAATGAGATTGTAATTGAATGTCAACATCCAATATCTATGACAAAACGTTATCTCCTAATATATCTAAAGCTTTAAATTCAAGCTTGGCTGTGTTTATTATATTTCCAACTATAAGTGGAAATAAAAATGCATAAGCATCAAAATATTGTTCATGAGTATATAATCAATGCATTTCATTAAATAAGAACCCATATATAATAGTACTTATAGTGAAAGAAAGAAAAACATTACTGCAAAATAGTAAAAGACAGCCAAAAATAATCTATAAAAGCGACTATAATTTCTTATTTACATCCTTTTGATAGCTCTATATCCAATCTCATTTATTCATTCATTAATTTCCTTGAAAATTCAAACTTACCTTTGAAAATATGGAAAGGCCTTTTTATGGATTGATTGGTGGAGAAATGATGAATTATAATCAAAAATTATGCTGACTTTATCATGTTTATTTTTATAATAAAGGAAGATTTAAGAATATGAGTATGTAGTATTAAATACCATTTATTAATTCATAACAACTGCAATAGTGAGAGACAGAAATATATACCATGTATATATGTTATGATCCTTGTCCACAATAAGAGATATAAAAGAAGAATAAATGTATGAAGCATTCAAACACATCTTTGTTGGACCATTCTAATTAATCAATAAATTTTATTTATTGATTCATTCATTGATATCAATTAATATATGAATAAAATATGCGCTATTTACATATTGTAATTACAGAGAGAGAAAATTTGTACATCACATGTTAACATTCATTTTATGAAGAATCCAAAATACTTACTTGATGAGCCATAGGAAAGAAACTTGATCTATTACATATTTTACCTTTTGAAAGGCATGATTGAATGAATGGAAGAAGGGAAAAAAATTAAGAAATAAACTTCCTGTTAGAACACCTTATTTTCTATTAAAAAGAAAGAGAGCGGGAGAGTAGATATATTTCTATGTATTTATTTGGTTTAATAAAAGCACCAAATATATCAATAAATCTCTTCTAGAAATATTTTATCATTACTAAATATACAAACCTCTTCTAGATATTTTGTTTAATATTATTATTATCACCACTTCTGGGGTGAACAAATTTCTATACATTTATTTGGTTTAGTAGTTAATACTATTGGCAAATATTTTAGTACTTCAGGTTCCAATTTTACTTTAAAGTAAAGTCTTTTTTTAGTACTTTGGATCCTAAATGGTACAACTTGATTTTCATTATCAAACTTCAGGTTTGATTGCAAGCGTGGTTAGAATTTACCATAATCTGAATTAGCTTTTCTAATAATTCAACGCTTCACATCTCAAATTTATAGAGCATTGATATATAATTCCCTTTTTTAGGAATATAAACTTAGATGCATAAATTTTATTTGAGAACTTCAGCTCTCCAATATTAAATAAACACAATGAAATAAGAGAACTTTTCATAATTGTATTCGAACATGAGAATCATAATACTATTTCTCTTCAAGGAAATAGTATTTGCCAATTTGTAATGTTATTCCAGCATATTGTTTTTATGTTATGTCTTCTGGACATATCAACATCTTCTTCTGGAATTGCTCGCTTATTTTCTTCAAGGCTTTATTTCAGCTTATGAAAGCTTTAATCTTTCACCTTCGTAAAAATGAACTTCAGGTTCCTATTCTTTCATATAAACTCAATACGATCTTCTAGATACGTATTATCCTTCTATTTGTTTCTCTAAAAAACAATAAAATATTTCTTCTGAAAATATAAATCATGTAGCAAAATCATTTCTATAGTCCTCATTCAAACCGAAATCCAAGAAAAAAGTTTCAAAATAAAAACCCTTTTTTACCAAACAATGGAATGAGATCTAAAAGTTTAGATCTACGATAAAATGAGATCTAAAATGATAATATTAATAGAGTAAGATCTATAAGATAATATATATATATATATATATATATAATGAAATCTAGAAAATTAGATATGATAGATAAGATCTAAAAAGAATACTAACAGAATAAGGTTTGAAATTACATTTTAGTCTATGAAACAATTTTAGTTGCAGATCAAATTCAAAATTATCACAAAAATGGATATACATTAACAAAAATTAATAAGAGATCTGATGATTAAAATCTACAGATCTAAAAAATATATCATTTGAACATGATATTAAGATCTACAAGAGATCTGAAAAATTAGAAAAAAAAAATAAGATCTGCAACAAAATGAGATCTAAAATACAGGGACAAAAAATAAGATGTAGAAATAGAATGAAATCTAAATAATTAGATCAATGATACAATGAGATCTAAAAGAAATAAAATTAACAGAATGAGATTCGAAAGATTTGATTAATCAAATCAGAAATAGCTTACCGCTTTGAAGATTTATAATCAGATCTGAAATTTTCCTTTTATTTAGAGATCGTGCTGATAACGTGTTATAAAATAAAGAAAGCAGAAGCCATTAGAGAGAGAACAATTTTATTCATTCAGAGATTAGTAATCCATTTTCATTACATTAGCACCTTTATATAAAGGCCTAGGAGCTTGGGATAGAACTAATCCCACGATGTGGGACTAAATACAAAACAGTATATAGCATATTCACTATTTATATTTACATATATTATAACAGTTTTGAAATTTAAGAAGTTTTGCCAACTACCTATTATATGTCAACATATATGATACATGTATGTCGACATACTTGTCATAAATTGCAAAATTTATGTTTTTGTTATAGTTATTATTTTAAACCTACACCATTATGTTTCTATAACTTTCAGAGACTAATAAAAAATATAGGACTGTAAGAGATTTATTTCATTACTTAGAATTTAAAGGTACATGGATTTCAAAGATTAAAAAATGAAATACATAATATAACTATGAACTTAAACTAAAAGCACACAATACAAAGCTATATACCATAAGGAAACAACTAGATAGGCTTAAAAAGATGTAGACGATGATGATAAAGAGCCGCCAAGTTTACAAATGATTTTTCCGAAGTATTTTTCCACTTTGTTGGAAAGAAAGGTGAACTTTTTACTAAATGATCACTTAACCTTTTTTTGGTTTTTAAGAAGCTTTTCTTGATTCCTTAGGATCTCTTTGTTGGAGGGGTATGATGGTTTATCAAAACTTTCAAAGGAAGTATCAATTTCTTCCTTCTCCTCTTCTTTTTCTTCTTCTTCCATTTCCATCTCATTGCCTTCTTCTTGTTGGATCTGTAGTTCTTCTTCATATGCCAACCTTTGTTCATTTTGGAAAGTGTCTCATATGGTTCGAAAAATGGTGGAATGCGCATGAGATAGTTGTTGGCCTTGTTGAATTTTTTTCGAGAAATATATTTTTCTCCTCTTAAATCAACAGCAAAATATATGAAAATTCTAGTAAGATATACATCATGGTAGAGTGTGTTCTTATGTGTAGAAATGTTATTATGAACAAATTCATCTAAAATGACTTATGTCCAATTGATGTTGTAATGAACGTAAATGGAAAAAGGAGCTTTAGATTTTTTTTGAGTAGGGTTATTGTAATTACCCTTCCTTGAAGTGATACTTTGTGTAAAACGAGACTCGTATGATTTGGTTGAAGATTCTTGTGTTTAAAATTAATTTCTTCATCACTTTCGAAAATATCATGAAAAACTTTACGATTTATTCATCAATTTGAAAAGTGGAGAGGTTAATTCCACTAGATTTGCAACCAAGAATATTATCCAAAATATCACAATTTAAAACAATTTGAGTACAGTTAACACTACTTCAATTTTGTCCCTCTTCTCCTTGAAATTTTTTTCATTTAAATTCGTATAAAACATTTTGACCAAATACGGATAACAAATAAAATTATTTTGAGAAGAGTCAATTAAACGAAGAATTTCATTTTCAAAATAAAGATCTTATAAACTATAAGAGATAAAAATCTTCGAATTTAGCAAATCTTCAGGAAGAAACTTTTCTGCAAGTAGCATACTCCATATAGGCTTCAATGGGATCTTTTTCATTCAAGAGAAAGCTTTTAGTTCGCTTAGAGAGCCTTATGGTTTTCAGATTCTGATTAAAGGAAGCAATTTTTGAGCTTTTGAGGAGATAAGATAACGAAGAAATACATGAATTAAAGTAAGTGAATGAATAGATGGAGATAGGATCTCTAGTAAAAAAACATTTCTTTTCATAACATGGGAGTAAATGCAAGGAGAGGAAAATTTGAAATTTGAAATTTGAATTGAAATTTCATTTCTCAATTTTCTAGTATGTATGTCGACATATGATCTGAGGGTATGCCAACAAATAGCAGGAAATTTTCAAAAATAACACTAAGATAATATAGTCAAACACACACATATACTTGTATACTTATATTTATTCAATATTATTATTTTCTATATGTTGTTCGTAAAAACCATAATCAACCATAAATAAATAAAAATTTATTAGATAAAAGGTACCCTTTTGCTGCCTTTTGTTGATCAGTTTTGACTAATCTATTATTGCCATGAAACACATATTTATATTTTCGGTATCGGGTTCATTATCACTAGAGGGAATGTTTGAATCATCTAAGGTTGCTATATAAGCCCTTTTTCTTTTGGTGGTTGAGTCACTAACTGGTGAAATCTTTGATTTGTTTGGATTTGGCCAATCTCTCTAAAAATGACTGTGTTCATTACAACTTAAGCATCTACTCGCAGTTCCAGTTGCAGGAGTTCTATTTTTAGGTTTTCGAAAATTGTTCATTTTTCCTATATTTTAGGAATTTTTTGAAGTTTCTGGTCATAAAGGCAATTTCTTCATCATTATCATCGTCAGAATCTAGATCATCATTTATTGCATTGAAAGCAATGGATTTCTTTTCGGTTGCCTTGCTTTCCCTTCTTCCCCATGTGCTTCTTAGGACATTAAATTGCCTATTAACTTTTCAAATTTCAGAGTATTAATATCATTAGCCTAGTATCTTTTGATCTCATTCTTAAGAGAGTGAATTATGGATTTTACTAATTTGGTCCTCTTCAAAAAAGTTTTTACCTAATGCAGCTAATGAATGCACTATATCTTTAAATCTACAGTACATGTCAGAAATAGATTCATATGGATTCATTTAAACAATTGAAACTTATTACTTAACATAGAAATTTTAGTCTATTTCACTTTACCAGTGCCCTCATGGGTGACTTACAGTGCTCTCCAAATTTCACGTATAGACTTACAAGTTACCAAATTCATTTTTATCTAGTGAGAAAAATTAAATATTCATGGCATTTGAATTATTTTGTGCAAGTGCCTTTTGGTCAATAGTCCATTGTGCAAAATTAATCTCAGGTTTAGTGTACTTATTTTATTTGGCATTCCAAATATCTAAGCCATAAGGTTGTAAGTAAAATTTTATTCTACACGACCAATAAGTGTATTTACTGCCATTAAAAAGGGAGGGTCTAGCAGTAGACTGTCCTTCAAAAAAAGTGTTAATAAAATATACCAACAGTGTTGCTAGCCATTAAAACAATTCAAAAATTCAACTACGAGTTTTTGTAAACCTAATGCTTCAGTACCAAATGTGGTTTGCGGATTTATAGATATTATGGCTAACTAAACACTAAAGGTCGATGACTGTAACAGCCCAAAAATTTTGATAAATAAATTTGTTAATTAAATAAGAAGTTTGTAATTAAATTTAATAGGAATAAAATTTTTATAAATTAATATTGAAATGATCGCTAAAATAAAATATAGCAATGGTAATTAAAACCTATTTATTCGTAATTTTGAATAAAATTCTAATAAATGAAATAGTGAAAGGTTGATACCTGGATATAAATTAAATATGTGAAATTTGAGGTAAGTATTGAATTGGTTAATGCAATAAAAAATGGTTAACAGTAATTGGATGTAAATTAAGGAAATACGTTACTGCAAGTTAATCATTTATGAACTTGAATGAACATTCCAATTTAATATAATAATTCAAATGTTATGACTTAGTTTAATTGGAATATAGTATAAACAAATGCAATCAGTGTATTAATGTGTGAAATAATATATTGATTTATTTGTAACGGAATGTAAATCTATGCAATTATGTTAATGTAAGTTAATAAATAATAAATTTAGCGCAATCCCGATTAATTGAAATAACTGTAAGGTCATAATTTGTTGTATCTAGTAAATTTGGAAATTTGATTCCAATAAATGCAATAAAGTATTAGAAATGTATATTGTTTTCATAAGATAGTATAAAGAAATGTAAACTTGTGATCTATGTATGAAATAATAACCAAAATAAGAGAAATAGTGTTAATGCAGGTAAAGTTGTAACAAATTGGTCTACTAAATCAAATTTGGATATCAATAATGTAATGTTTATGAGAATTAATGCAAGGACTGAAGGTAGGTATGTAATAAATAAATAGAAACATGAAATTTTTATTAAGCAATAAATTAGTAAATTTATGGAATGGAAATAAAGACGAATTAATGTAAAACTTAATAAATGGAAATTTGAAAGGAAAGGTCAGGTGAGATATTGGACTCTGTTATAATTGGTTATGAGGTTGAAACATAAGAAACAAATGTAATTACTTAATTAGCGTGTATATTGGTAGGAAATAATAACATGGAAATAGGGTAGTCAATACAAAGGAAAGATGAAAATTTGAACATACTAATGTAATAAAGGGTAAAACAAATTTTATCTTTGTTTATTGAATAATAATTGATTTAATAAAAAGGATTGAAGTTAAATCAAGTTAATTTATTGGAATAAATTATAATTAACTGAATTTATTGTGAATGAAATTAATTATGACATTTATTGAAATTAAGATAAAATTTGTGAATAATAATGTAATAAACCACGATCTAGTGTTAATTTCATCCGTTGGATAATAATGAAATGAATAGTAGAATGAAAAATAAGTTAATAGAATTTTTGGAAATTAAATTTATAATTTTTGAATTTAATGAAATTGTGGTTAATACTGAAATTGATAAATTAATCATCTCTAAATTGACATTTAAATTCATTTAAAACCATTGTAAATAATTGAGAAATCAAAAATGATAAGAGTTGTCAATTTCAGAATTTAAATTGAAAATTTGATTTAATTAATCAATTATCAATTTATTTAATTAATATAAAAACAGCCATTTTGGCCAGTGACTCGGATTTCGACGAAACCAGTTTCGTCGGATCCGTAATGGTGAATCATTATAGGATTTCAAGTTTCTTAGCAATCGGACTTGCCGTTTGATCGTACGGATTCGAAACGCCTTGAAATAAATTAAATTGAAATCAATTTGAAAAATATTGATTTTAGCATAAATTCTTCATATGATGGAATTTGGACGTGAATCCTGTTCCACCGCGTTTAAAATATTTTAAAACACCTATTTTGATATATGGGTTGACCCAATTTCATTTCGGAGTTGGAATAGGCTTTTTGGGCCACTTTGTCGTTAGCACGTAAATCTATCTTATCATCCATTCAAATTTCAACCCTGCTTATAAATACTCTGTTATAAACCCTAATTTACTCCATTCTCATTTGTCTGTGCATACCATTTCTTTCATCTCCCCAGTTCAATACAGACAAACACCTAATTCCAATTGCAATTCAAAATCAAAGCCAAATTTCAAAATCCACAAAATATAGCAAATTATATATGGATTCGAAGCTTTCAAAGAGCATAACTCAGATATGCAATTCGTTTTTCAATTCGAGGTTCGATGTGGCCAGGAATCAAGCAAACATTCTCGGCCGTTCATCGCGCATCGATGAATGGTGTCGGATCGTCAATTCCTTTCTGGGTTTTGTAGAGGAAGCCGAGGGGATCGCATCTAAGTGATTAGTTCGTCGATTGGACGGTCGGATTGGAGGTAAAAATGAGCTAGGGTTTCGAAATATAGAGGTGGCTGCTTGATTTTGGGCGAACGCGACTTGCTCGCGTGGTGGCCGGAGAAGGGGGAGGAACGGCGAGGCGACGGTGAGGCAAGGGGTTGGCGGAGACTTCATGGTATAGGGTGGCGGCTGTTGATTGCGTTCGAATTTCTGTAGGCGCGTTCGTCTCTGGGAAGAAGGTGAATAAGATGACGTGGAGGGTAATATGTGTTCTTTTTTTTTAATTGAATTTCAATCACAACTATCGCTATATCTTTCACATACGATATCTGATTCACGCGCGGGTTTTTTTGTTAGGATCGTATTTAAATTCCGAACATTTTGACGCTTGTTTGGACGAATTCTGAGACTGTCCAATTTTTGGGTTTAAATTCAATTTAAATTCAAAAGGTGAGTGTTTTAACCCACTCACAACTTCTAAAATTTGTTATGTTTGTTAAATTGATTTATGATGTGTTTAGAAATTAATTTATAACTGTTTGGCATATTTTCAATCATCATCCAAGTTAAATTAAATTAAATTGTTATTTATTTATTTATTTCTTATAAACTACCAGTTAAATAGTTATTTATTTATTTATTGCATAAACTGCCAGTTAAATTGTTATTTATTTATTTATTGTATATAAACTGCCAGTTAAATTGTTATTTATTTATTGCATATAAACTGCAGTTAAACAGTTAATCAAATTATTGTTGAATATAAACTACTAGTTAATACCTATTGTTTATTATTTGTTATATATTGATGTATTGTTTGAATTGGATGATGATTTTGATGAATGGATGTATGTTTTTATGATGGATGAATGGATGTTTATTTATATCATCATAGACTACAAGTTTTTATGCATTTTATTGCATTGGGGATTGTGGTTTGAAATGATATATAACCGTAAAATTTTATTTTTAATTGCGGATTGAAATGATAAATTTCCGTATCACTTGACCATAGGATAGAAAATTTTATACAGAAACCGTATATATATATATATATATATATATATATATATATATATATATTGAAAATGATTTCTATGGTTTGGATATGATACGGTTTAATAAATAGAAATTTTTGATATTATATAAATATTATTTTATATATACATATATAGTTAAATTATTGAATTTAAGCTATGTATAAATTGGTTAAATAAAATAAATAAATTGAATAATGGAGTTTGATTATTTTATACTATATGGTTAATTACATGTTTAAGATATTGTATACATATAGAGTTCTAATGATTTAAATCAATTAAGATGGGAAGGTAAATTGGAAATTTATTTGAAATTGAGCTTATTTAAGAATTAAACTCCATAAGTTGAGGTAGAACTTATTTACTTGAAATTTTAAAGGGTATGATATTCATAACTGAATTTTTATTCAAGATGAATTAAATGAATATTTCTAGTATAAATAAATTGAAGAAAATATTTAGTTATAGGTAATTTGAGTTTTTTTAAATGATTATGGATTTATTTTGCAAATATTTCAAAACTAAATAATACGACATTGAATTATTGAATAGTAATTTCCAAACTTAGCTTTGAAATTGTTTAATGCTCAAAGTTTGAAATATATTGAAATTGAAGTGGTTTATTGAAAACTGAAAGTGAATTTAAAATGTATGGATTCAGACTTAATTTAAAGAGAATAAAATTGTAAATTCGTGGAAATTATATTACTTTATAAAGTAATTTTAAATTCAAACCATTTTATTTTATATATTATTTGAATATCCAAACCATTTAAATTTTGGAAGTTGTGGTTTTAAAGCTATGGATTTCGAAGTATTATGTTTTTGAAAAGTACAATTCAAATGTTTGTTTCGAGATATTATAAATTTTAAAGTGGTATGGTTTTAGAAAAAGATGTATTTGAGCATGATATCATATTGATTTGGTTTTTAAAAGAGGAAGTGATATCGTATTTATATGGTTTTGTAATGGATATTTTATTCTGGTTTTTAAAGTATAAACTATTTTGAAAAGATCGCGGTGTTATAATAACGTTTGGTTGTTAAAGAGACCGGGATTGGAAGTTGTCATACTCTCTGCCAACTCCGAAAACCACTTTAACAACCGTGTACGCGGTGGAGATTCCAGAATGAAGTAGGATAGTGGCGACGTTCTATTAAGGTATATACGTGGACCCGACTCCCGTGAGTTGGCATAAGGTGGCTAAAACAGGAGCGATTCTCGGGCCAAGAAGGTAGCACCTTTTATCAGACACATCCCTTCGATACTATACTCTGACTTTGGATTGATTCGGTGTCCACTTTTACTTTTGATTTTCGGGGTGTTTGTTCGAGATGGGTGGTAGTAGCTGCTACGCGTTTCCACCAGCCCGGATAGCAATTGGTATATCTACCCTGGCATTGCCTAGTTGTGCCGTGTCATCTACCATACCGAGCCTTTACTACGAGTTTCTATTTGTGTCGTGCCTATGGAGTATCCTCTGATAGCCTCCCGATCAGGAGGTATTACAGTACTGTATAGACTATTAGCATTATTACGTGTTAAGGTGGAAAATGTAAAGCCTTAACGCTATTTAAAAGTAAGTTTATTTTACTATAGACATTATTATAATAGCGAAATATTACTACATAGTAAATAGTTTAACGGATCCTTAGGAGATGTGAATCCCGAGCATCTCTGAAGTCACTGCACTCACGTTAGACACTGGATAGGAGATGTCAAACCCCATAAACATCTTCGACGATGTTACATTCATATTTATTTCAGTTGATTTAACTTACATAAGATCTTTTAGTTCTAACTCGAGTGTTTTGTCTTTTCAATTCGCTCGGGTCAGTCCGAGCGTTTCAGGATTTGAAGATTTTATTCTGGAGGACAAAGACGAAGATTTGTAGTACTATTATCTACTATATTACTCCACTACACCATTTAGTTCCGCTGCATTAATTATTATTCTCTGGTATGTGTACTCTGATATGTATTGTATAAGTATAATCGAATATTTTGCAAACAACTTCATGAACTGTATATTTGATTATTATATTTTATCATTCCGCTGCAAGATTCTATTTTATTTTTTTCTTTCTCTACTTTTTCTTATTTACTCCATAATAATCCGCCCTTCTGTATGGTTTAAGTCTGACGTGTGTGGTTTATCGTTGATTTAAAACCGTGCAAAAAGGCTGGATGTTACAATCTAGTATCCGAGCTTTGGTTTAGCGATAAACCTTAACTTTGTGGGGTCTGGCTCTTTACTAATAGGGTAGCAATACCCTATGGGAGTCGCTGAGTGATATATATGAGAGATCATATTTGTTAGTGTTATAAAAAGGTTTTAATATTGTGTTAATTTGTTCCGTTTTGTATTTATGAATTCTGGTTTGTGCATGGGACGCTATGACATCAATAGGGATTTCTAAACACTTATAGGACAAACCGACATAATATTTGTTTTAATATAGGTGAATGAAATGATTTTGCCTATTATATTTTCTATGTATAAAATAAATTTTATAAATAAGATATATATTTGGTTGCTATATATTGGTTGTTAGGTAATGAAAATATAAATAATAGTTGAAATAAAGTTAAAAATAAAATAAATGAAAATTGGAAATTTAGAACTTAAGTTCCGGGTTTTGAAACTTTCTTTCAAATACTTTTGGAATATAGTAATAATATTGTTAGAAGTATTTTCCGATATAAATATTTCAATATAATTTTAAAGAATTGTTTTAAAGAAGATTTTGGAAAAATAAGTTCTGTACTCCCCTCTCTGTCGTTGAAAAATAATTTCGGTGATGGAGGCCGCATCATCGACATTCATTTTCGAGTTTCGAAGTGGGAAGGCCACTGTAGTAGTTTTACTGTAGATTTATTTTGATAAACAAATATAAATTTTAAATTGTTTCAAATATAATTGGATATATAAAGTGTAAGTGTATACATTTATCTATTATTTTAAAATGATTTAAAATTTAACCCGGTGTTTAGTTCTTAAGTTTCCATTAGTAAATAGTTTCAATTATTTTAGTAAATTGGAATGTAGGTAATTAATAATTGACACATCTGAACAAAATAGAGATTTAATGCTAAGTACAAATAGAACTAAAAAGATAGTTGAAACTGTAATCTATAAAACAAAAGATGAAATTATTGAACATTAAATTAAATTAAAAGAAATGAGGTAAAAAAAACAACTTGTATAAATTTCAATTGCATTCTTAAAAGCATATATATAACTTACCAAAAGATTTAAAAGTTGAAATGGCTGATAAGAAAATGTAATGGATATTATACAGGTAATAAACTTGAGGTAATGAAAGTATGTAATGAAATTCCTTTAAATAAGAATTTGATGTTATGATTGTCATAAACTTAAGTGAAATTGAAATACTACTAATTAAATATAATAGAAGGTGAGTATTGTAAGTAAAAAAAATAATTAAACTTAAGGATATAAGTTGAAGTTATTTCTAAATAAAATTGTAAGAAATAAATGTGAATTAAAGGAAATCATTATATAAGAAAAAAGGAAATTAAATAATTAATGCAATGAAACTGGAAAATTTAACTTGATTTATTGTTTGGATGTGCTGTTTGTTTGGTTTATGGTTGTTTGGGCAAGGATGTTTTAAAATTGTTGGATGTATGAATAATCTATTTAGCTTCATCAGAGACTGTTGAGTAAATGGTGCGCTTAGTAGTTTATTTTTCATTCTATACAATTTGAAGTTTTGAACCGGAACAACTATTTGTTCTGTTGATATGAATGAATGATTGATTTGGTTGATTCTATTTGATGGTTGGTTGCTTGTTGCAAGTGATGGTTGTATGCCTTGTTGCAATTGATTGTTGTTGTATTGATTGTTGTTTGCGGTTGAAACAACCTTAAATATTCCATTTTATATAATTGTTAACCTTTTGGATTATATAAGTGAAATACAGGTTATGAAAGCAATTGCTACTGCTTTTGGTTTCATAATTTAAGCGTTGGTTGCTCGACAAATAGGTACGTTTTCGGATTACGGTTTATAGCGATATTATATTTTTCCCGGGTTGGGATATATATTATTTTGGAAAATATATGTGTATATTGTTATATTTGATATTATATTTTCTCCCGAGCCTTCCCGTACAAAGGAGACTCTGCCGAATTTTTTCGTAAATTTTGGACTTAGAAATTTTTAAAATGTTTTCCAACTTTATAAATTTGAACATAAAAAGATTTATTTGTCTACAAACCTATATATTTTATTTAAATTATCCAATTCTGTAAACCTATTGTTATGAATATAATGTTTTGAATAATAGATGTTAATTTATAAGTTCCTCTTTTCTCTTCTTTTCCTTTTCTGGGACGAAAAGTTTTGGGTGGGGGAGAGAGTAACGACCTGAAAATTTTGATAAATAAATTTGTTAATTAAATAAGATGTTTGTAATTAAATTTAGTACGAATAAAGTTTTTATAAATTAATATTGAAATGATCGCTAAAATAAAATATAGCAATGGTAATTAAAACCTATTTATTCGTAATTTTGAATAAAATTCTAATAAATGAAGTAGTGAAAGGTTGATACCCGGATATAAATTGAATATGTGAAATTTGAGGTAAGTATTGAATTGGTTAATGCAATAAAAAATGGTTAACAGTAATTGGATGTAAATTAAGGAAATACATTACTGCAAGTTAATCATTTATGAACTTGAATGAACATTCCAATTTAATATAATAATTCAAATGTTATGACTTAGTTTAATTGGAATATAGTATAAACAAATGCAATCAGTGTATTAATGTGTGAAATAATATATTGATTTATTTGTAACGGAATGTAAATCTATGCAATTATGTTAATGTAAGTTAATAAATAATAAATTTAGCGCAATCTCGATTAATTGAAATAACTGTAAGATCATAATTTGTTGTATCTAGTAAATTTGGAAATTTGATTCCAATAAATGCAATAAAGTATTAGAAATGTATATTGTTTTCATAAGATAGTATAAAGAAATGTAAACTTGTGATCTATGTATGAAATAATAACCAAAATAAGAGAAATAGTGTTAATGTAGGTAAAGTTGTAACAAATTGGTCTACTAAATCAAATTTGGATATCAATAATGTAATGTTTATGAGAATTAATGCAAGGACTGAAGGTAGGTATGTAATAAATAAATAGAAACATGAAATTTTTATTAAGCAATAAATTAGTAAATTTAAGGAATGGAAATAAAGACGAATTAATGTAAAACTTAATAAATGGAAATTTGAAAGGAAAGGCCAGGTGAGATAATGGACTCTGTTATAATTGGTTATGAGGTTGAAACATAAGAAACAAATGTAATTACTTAATTAGCGTGTATATTGGTAGGAAATAATAACATGGAAATATGGTAGTCAATACAAAGGAAAGATGAAAATTTGAACATACTAATGTAATAAAGGGTAAAAAAAAATTTATCTTTGTTTATTGAATAATAATTGATTTAATAAAAAGGATTGAAGTTAAATCAAGTTAATTTATTGGAATAAATTATAATTAACTGAATTTATTGTGAATGAAATTAATTATGACATTTATTGAAATTAAGATAAAATTTGTGAATAATAATGTAATAAACCAAGATCTAGTGTTAATTTCATCCGTTGGATAATAATGGAATGAATAGTAGAATGAAAAATAAGTTAATAGAATTTTTGGAAATAAAATTTATAATTTTTGAATTTAATGAAATTGTGGTTAATATTGAAATTGATAAATTAATCATCTCTAAATTGACATTTAAATTCGTTTAAAACCATTGTAAATAATTGAGAAATCAAAAATGATAAGAGTTGTCAATTTCAGAATTTAAATTGAAAATTTGATTTAATTAATCAATTATCAATTTATTTAATTAATGTAAAAACAGCCATTTTGGCCAGTGACTCGGATTTCGACGAAACCAGTTTCGTCGGATCCGTAATGGTGTATCATTATTGGATTTCAAGTTTCTTAGCAATCGGACTTGCCGTTTGATCGTACGGATTCGAAACGCCTTGAAATAAATTAAATTGAAATCAATTTGAAAAATATTGATTTTAGCATAAATTCTTCATGTGATGGAATTTGGACGTGAATCCTGTTCCACCACGTTTAAAATATTTTAAAACACCTATTTTGATATATGGGTTGACCCAATTTCATTTCGGAGTTGGAATAGGCTTTTTGGGCCACTTTGTCGTTAGCACGTAAATCTATCTTATCATCCATTCAAATTTCAACCCTGCTTATAAATACTCTGTTATAAACCCTAATTTACTCCATTCTCATTTGTCTGTGCATACCATTTCTTTCATCTCCCCAGTTCAATACAGACAAACACCTAATTCCAATTGCAATTCAAAATCAAAGCCAAATTTCAAAATCCACAAAATATAGCAAATTATATATGGATTCGAAGCTTTCAAAGAGCATAACTCAGATATGCAATTCGTTTTTCAATTCGAGGTTCGATGTGGCCAGGAATCAAGCAAACATTCTCGGCCGTTCATCGCGCATCGATGAATGGTGTCGGATCGTCAATTCCTTTCTGGGTTTTGTAGAGGAAGCCGAGGGGATCGCATCTAGGTGATTAGTTCGTCGATTGGACGGTCGGATTGGAGGTAAAAATGAGCTAGGGTTTCGAAATATAGAGGCGGCTGGTTGATTTTGGGCGAACGCGACTTGCTCGCGTGGTGGCCGGAGAATTGGGAGGAACGGCGAGGCGACGGTGAGGCAAGGGGTTGGCGGAGACTTCATGGTATAGGGTGGCGGCTGTTGATTGCGTTCGAATTTCTATAGGCGCGTTCGTCTCTGGGAAGAAGGTGAATAAGATGACATGGAGGGTAATATGTGTTCTTTTTTTTAATTGAACTTCAATCACAACTATCGCTATATCTTTCACATACGATATCTGATTCATGCGCGGGTTTTTTTTGTTAGGATCGTATTTAAATTCCAAACATTTTGACGCTTGTTTGGACGAATTCTGAGACTGTCCAATTTTTGGGTTTAAATTCAATTTAAATTCAAAAGGTGAGTGTTTTAACCCACTCACAACTTCTAAAATTTGTTATGTTTGTTAAATTGATTTATAATGTGTTTAGAAATTAATTTATAACCGTTTGGCATATTTTCAATCATCATCCAAGTTAAATTAAATTAAATTGTTATTTATTTATTTATTTATTTCTTATAAACTACCAGTTAAATTGTTATTTATTTATTTATTGCATAAACTGCCAGTTAAATTGTTATTTATTTATTTATTGTATATAAACTGCCAGTTAAATTGTTATTTATTTATTGCATATAAACTGCAGTTAAACAGTTAATCAAATTATTGTTGAATATAAACAACTAGTTAATACCTATTGTTTATTATTTGTTATATATTGATGTATTGTTTGAATTGGATGATGATTTTGATGAATGGATGTATGTTTTTATGATGGATGAATGGATGTTTATTTATATCATCATAGACTACAAGTTTTTATGCATTTTATTGCATTGGGGATTGTGGTTTGAAATGATATATAACCGTAAAATTTTATTTTTAATTGCGGATTGAAATGATAAATTTCCGTATCACTTGACCATAGGATAGAAAATTTTATACAGAAACCGTATATATATATGTATATATATATATATTGAAAATGATTTCTATGGTTTGGATATGATACGGTTTAATAAATAGAAATTTTTGATATTATATAAATATTATTTTATATATACATATATAGTTAAATTATTGAATTTAAGCTATGTATAAATTGGTTAAATAAAATAAATAAATTGAATAATGGAGTTTGATTATTTTATACTATATGGTTAATTACATGTTTAAGATATTGTATACATATAGAGTTCTAATGATTTAAATCAATTAAGATGGGAAGGTAAATTGGAAATTTATTTGAAATTGAGCTTATTTAAGAATTAAACTCCATAAGTTGAGGTAGAACTTATTTACTTGAAATTTTAAAGGGTATGATATTCATAACTGAATTTTTATTCAAGATGAATTAAATGAATATTTCTAGTATAAATAAATTGAAGAAAATATTTAGTTATAGGTAATTTGAGTTTTTTTAAATGATTATGGATTTATTTTGCAAATATTTCAAAACTAAATAATATGACATTGAATTGTTGAATAGTAATTTCCAAACTTAGCTTTGAAATTGTTTAATGCTCAAAGTTTGAAATATATTGAAATTTAAGTGGTTTATTGAAAACTGAAAGTGAATTTAAAATGTATGGATTCAGACTTAATTTAAAGAGAATAAAATTGTAAATTCGTGGAAATTATATTACTTTATAAAGTAATTTTAAATTCAAACCATTTTATTTTATATATTATTTGAATATCCAAACCATTTAAATTTTGGAAGTTGTGGTTTTAAAGCTATGGATTTCGAAGTATTATGTTTTTGAAAAGTACAATTCAAATGTTTGTTTCGAGATATTATAAATTTTAAAGTGGTATGGTTTTAGAAAAAGATGTATTTGAGCATGATATCATATTGATTTGGTTTTTAAAAGAGGAAGTGATATCGTATTTATATGGTTTTGAAATGGATATTTTATTCTGGTTTTTAAAGTATAAACTATTTTGAAAAGATCGCGGTGTTATAATAACGTTTGGTTGTTAAAGAGACCGGGATTGGAAGTTATCATACTCTCTGCCAACTCCGAAAACCACTTTAACAACCGTGTACGCGGTGGAGATTCCAGAATGAAGTAGGATGGTGGCGACGTTCTATTAAGGTATATACGTGGACCCGACTCCCGTGAGTTGGCATAAGGTGGCTAAAACAGGAGCGATTCTCGGGCCAAGAAGGTAGCACCTTTTATCAGACACATCCCTTCGATACTATACTCTGACTTTGGATTGATTCGGTGTCCACTTTTACTTTTGATTTTGGGGGTATTTGTTCGAGGTGGGCGGTAGTAGCTGCTACGCGTTTCCACCAGCCCGGATAGCAATTGGTATATCTACCCTGGCATTGCCTAGTTGTGCCGTGTCATCTACCATACCGAGCCTTTACTACGAGTTTCTATTTGTGTTGTGCCTATGGAGTATCCTCTGATAGCCTCCCGATCAGGAGGTATTACGGTACTGTATAGACTATTAGCATTATTACGTGTTAAGGTGGAAAATGTAAAGCCTTAACGCTATTTAAAAGTAAGTTTATTTTACTATAAACATTATTATAATAGCGAAATATTACTACATAGTAAATAGTTTAACGGATCCTTAGGAGATGTGAATCCCGAGCATCTCTGAAGTCACTGCACTCACGTTAGACACTGGATAGGAGATGTCAAACCCCATAAACATCTTCGACGATGTTACATTCATATTTATTTCAGTTGATTTAACTTACATAAGATCTTTTAGTTCTAACTCGAGTGTTTTGTCTTTTCAATTCGCTCGGGTCAGTCCGAGCGTTTCAGGATTTGAAGATTTTATTCTGGAGGACAAAGACGAAGATTTGTAGTACTATTATCTACTATATTACTCCACTACACCATTTAATTCCGCTGCATTAATTATTATTCTCTGGTATGTGTACTCTGATATGTATTGTATAAGTATAATCGAATATTTTGCAAACAACTTCATGAACTGTATATTTGATTATTATATTTTATCATTCCGCTGCAAGATTCTATTTTATTTTTTTCTTTCTCTATTTTTTCTTATTTACTCCATAATAATCCGCCCTTCTGTATGGTTTAAGTCTGACGTGTGTGGTTTATCGTTGATTTAAAATCGTGCAAAAAGGCTGGATGTTACAATCTAGTATCCGAGCTTTGGTTTAGCGATAAACCTTAACTTTGTGGGGTCTGGCTCTTTACTAATAGGGTAGCAATACCCTATGGGAGTCGCTGAGTGATATATATGAGAGAGCATATTTGTTAGTGTTATAAAAAGGTTTTAATATTGTGTTAATTTGTTCCGTTTTGTATTTATGAATTCTGGTTTGTGCATGGGACGCTATGACATCAATAGGGATTTCTAAACACTTATAGGACAAACCGACATAATATTTGTTTTAATATAGGTGAATGAAATGATTTTGCCTATTATATTTTCTATGTATAAAATAAATTTTATAAATAAGATATATATTTGGTTGCTATATATTGGTTGTTAGGTAATGAAAATATAAATAATAGTTGAAATAAAGTTAAAAATAAAATAAATGAAAATTGGAAATTTAGAACTTAAGTTCCGGGTTTTGAAACTTTCTTTCAAATACTTTTGGAATATAGTAATAATATTGTTAGAAGTATTTTCCGATATAAATATTTCAATATAATTTGAAAGAATTGTTTTAAAGAAGATTTTGGAAAAATAAGTTCTGTACTCCCCTCTCTGTCGTTGAAAAATAATTTCGGTGATGGAGGCCGCATCATCGACATTCATTTTCGAGTTTCGAAGTGGGAAGGCCACTGTAGTAGTTTTACTGTAGATTTATTTTGATAAACAAATATAAATTTTAAATTGTTTCAAATATAATTGGATATATAAAGTGTAAGTGTATACATTTATCTATTATTTTAAAATGATTTAAAATTTAACCCGGTGTTTAGTTCTTAAGTTTCCATTAGTAAATAGTTTCAATTATTTTAGTAAATTGGAATGTAGGTAATTAATAATTGACACATCTGAACAAAATAGAGATTTAATGCTAAGTACAAATAGAACTAAAAAGATAGTTGAAACTGTAATCTATAAAACAAAAGATGAAATTATTGAACATTAAATTAAATTAAAAGAAATGAGGTAAAAAAAACAACTTGTATAAATTTCAATTGCATTCTTAAAAGCATATATATAACTTACCAAAAGATTTAAAAGTTGAAATGGCTGATAAGAAAATGTAATGGATTTTATACAGGTAATAAACTTGAGGTAATGAAAGTATGTAATGAAATTCCTTTAAATAAGAATTTGATGTTATGATTGTCATAAACTTAAGTGAAATTGAAATACTACTAATTAAATATAATAGAAGGTGAGTATTGTAAGTAAAAAAAAAAAATTAAACTTAAGGATATAAGTTGAAGTTATTTCTAAATAAAATTGTAAGAAATAAATGTGAATTAAAGGAAATCATTATATAAGAAAAAAGGAAATTAAATAATTAATGCAATGAAACTGGAAAATTTAACTTGATTTATTGTTTGGATGTGCTGTTTGTTTGGTTTATGGTTGTTTGGGCAAGGATGTTTTAAAATTGTTGGATGTATGAATAATCTATTTAGCTTCATCAGAGACTGTTGAGTAAATGGTGCGCTTAGTAGTTTATTTTTCATTCTATACAATTTGAAGTTTTGAACCGGAACAACTATTTGTTCTGTTGATATGAATGAATGATTGATTTGGTTGATTCTATTTGATGGTTGGTTGCTTGTTGCAAGTGATGGTTGTATGCCTTGTTGCAATTGATTGTTGTTGTATTGATTGTTGTTTGCGGTTGAAACAACCTTAAATATTCCATTTTATATAATTGTTAACCTTTTGGATTATATAAGTGAAATACAGGTTATGAAAGCAATTGCTACTGCTTTTGGTTTCATAATTTAAGCGTTGGTTGCTCGACAAATAGGTACGTTTTCGGATTACGGTTTATAGCGATATTATATTTTTCCCGGGTTGGGATATATATTATTTTGGAAAATATATGTGTATATTGTTATATTTGATATTATATTTTCTCCCGAGCCTTCCCGTACAAAGGAGACTCTGCCGAATTTTTTCGTAAATTTTGGACTTAGAAATTTTTAAAATGTTTTCCAACTTTATAAATTTGAACATAAAAAGATTTATTTGTCTACAAATCTATATATTTTATTTAAATTATCCAATTCTGTAAACCTATTGTTATGAATATAATGTTTTGAATAATAGATGTTAATTTATAAGTTCCTCTTTTCTCTTCTTTTCCTTTTCTGGGACGAAAAGTTTTGGGTGGGGGAGAGAGTAACGACCTGAAAATTTTGATAAATAAATTTGTTAATTAAATAAGATGTTTGTAATTAAATTTAGTACGAATAAAGTTTTTATAAATTAATATTGAAATGATCGCTAAAATAAAATATAGCAATGGTAATTAAAACCTATTTATTCGTAATTTTGAATAAAATTCTAATAAATGAAGTAGTGAAAGGTTGATACCCGGATATAAATTGAATATGTGAAATTTGAGGTAAGTATTGAACTGGTTAATGCAATAAAAAATGGTTAACAGTAATTGGATGTAAATTAAGGAAATACATTACTGCAAGTTAATCATTTATGAACTTGAATGAACATTCCAATTTAATATAATAATTCAAATGTTATGACTTAGTTTAATTGGAATATAGTATAAACAAATGCAATCAGTGTATTAATGTGTGAAATAATATATTGATTTATTTGTAACGGAATGTAAATCTATGCAATTATGTTAATGTAAGTTAATAAATAATAAATTTAGCGCAATCTCGATTAATTGAAATAACTGTAAGATCATAATTTGTTGTATCTAGTAAATTTGGAAATTTGATTCCAATAAATGCAATAAAGTATTAGAAATGTATATTGTTTTCATAAGATAGTATAAAGAAATGTAAACTTGTGATCTATGTATGAAATAATAACCAAAATAAGAGAAATAGTGTTAATGTAGGTAAAGTTGTAACAAATTGGTCTACTAAATCAAATTTGGATATCAATAATGTAATGTTTATGAGAATTAATGCAAGGACTGAAGGTAGGTATGTAATAAATAAATAGAAACATGAAATTTTTATTAAGCAATAAATTAGTAAATTTATGGAATGGAAATAAAGACGAATTAATGTAAAACTTAATAAATGGAAATTTGAAAGGAAAGGCCAGGTGAGATAATGGACTCTGTTATAATTGGTTATGAGGTTGAAACATAAGAAACAAATGTAATTACTTAATTAGCGTGTATATTGGTAGGAAATAATAACATGGAAATATGGTAGTCAATACAAAGGAAAGATGAAAATTTGAACATACTAATGTAATAAAGGGTAAAAAAAAATTTATCTTTGTTTATTGAATAATAATTGATTTAATAAAAAGGATTGAAGTTAAATCAAGTTAATTTATTGGAATAAATTATAATTAACTGAATTTATTGTGAATGAAATTAATTATGACATTTATTGAAATTAAGATAAAATTTGTGAATAATAATGTAATAAACCAAGATCTAGTGTTAATTTCATCCGTTGGATAATAATGGAATGAATAGTAGAATGAAAAATAAGTTAATAGAATTTTTGGAAATTAAATTTATAATTTTTGAATTTAATGAAATTGTGGTTAATACTGAAATTGATAAATTAATCATCTCTAAATTGACATTTAAATTCGTTTAAAACCATTGTAAATAATTGAGAAATCAAAAATGATAAGAGTTGTCAATTTCAGAATTTAAATTGAAAATTTGATTTAATTAATCAATTATCAATTTATTTAATTAATGTAAAAACAGCCATTTTGGCCAGTGACTCGGATTTCGACGAAACCAGTTTCGTCGGATCCGTAATGGTGTATCATTATTGGATTTCAAGTTTCTTAGCAATCGGACTTGCCGTTTGATCGTACGGATTCGAAACGCCTTGAAATAAATTAAATTGAAATCAATTTGAAAAATATTGATTTTAGCATAAATTCTTCATGTGATGGAATTTGGACGTGAATCCTGTTCCACCACGTTTAAAATATTTTAAAACACTTATTTTGATATATGGGTTGACCCAATTTCATTTCGGAGTTGGAATAGGCTTTTTGGGCCACTTTGTCGTTAGCACGTAAATCTATCTTATCATCCATTCAAATTTCAACCCTGCTTATAAATACTCTGTTATAAACCCTAATTTACTCCATTCTCATTTGTCTGTGCATACCATTTCTTTCATCTCCCCAGTTCAATACAGACAAACACCTAATTCCAATTGCAATTCAAAATCAAAGCCAAATTTCAAAATCCACAAAATATAGCAAATTATATATGGATTCGAAGCTTTCAAAGAGCATAACTCAGATATGCAATTCGTTTTTCAATTCGAGGTTCGATGTGGCCAGGAATCAAGCAAACATTCTCGGCCGTTCATCGCGCATCGATGAATGGTGTCGGATCGTCAATTCCTTTCTGGGTTTTGTAGAGGAAGCCGAGGGGATCGCATCTAGGAGATTAGTTCGTCGATTGGACGGTCGGATTGGAGGTAAAAATGAGCTAGGGTTTCGAAATATAGAGGCGGCTGGTTGATTTTGGGCGAACGCGACTTACTCGCGTGGTGGCCGGAGAAGGGGGAGGAACGGCGAGGCGACGGTGAGGCAAGGGGTTGGCGGAGACTTCATGGTATAGGGTGGCGGCTGTTGATTGCGTTCGAATTTCTATAGGCGCGTTCGTCTCTGGGAAGAAGGTGAATAAGATGACGTAGAGGGTAATATGTGTTCTTTTTTTTAATTGAACTTCAATCACAACTATCGCTATATCTTTCACATACGATATCTGATTCATGCGCGGTTTTTTTTGTTAGGATCGTATTTAAATTCCGAACATTTTGACGCTTGTTTGGACGAATTCTGAGACTGTCCAATTTTTGGGTTTAAATTCAATTTAAATTCAAAAGGTGAGTGTTTTAACCCACTCACAACTTCTAAAATTTGTTATGTTTGTTAAATTGATTTATAATGTGTTTAGAAATTAATTTATAACTGTTTGGCATATTTTCAATCATCATCCAAGTTAAATTAAATTAAATTGTTATTTATTTATTTATTTCTTATAAACTACCAGTTAAATTGTTATTTATTTATTTATTGCATAAACTGCGAGTTAAATTGTTATTTATTTATTTATTGTATATAAACTGCCAGTTAAATTGTTATTTATTTATTGCATATAAACTGCAGTTAAACAGTTAATCAAATTATTGTTGAATATAAACAACTAGTTAATACCTATTGTTTATTATTTGTTATATATTGATGTATTGTTTGAATTGGATGATGATTTTGATGAATGGATGTATGTTTTTATGATGGATGAATGGATGTTTATTTATATCATCATAGACTACAAGTTTTTATGCATTTTATTGCATTGGGGATTGTGGTTTGAAATGATATATAACCGTAAAATTTTATTTTTAATTGCGGATTGAAATGATAAATTTCCGTATCACTTGACCATAGGATAGAAAATTTTATACAGAAACCGTATATATATATGTATATATATATATATTGAAAATGATTTCTATGGTTTGGATATGATACGGTTTAATAAATAGAAATTTTTGATATTATATAAATATTATTTTATATATACATATATAGTTAAATTATTGAATTTAAGCTATGTATAAATTGGTTAAATAAAATAAATAAATTGAATAATGGAGTTTGATTATTTTATACTATATGGTTAATTACATGTTTAAGATATTGTATACATATAGAGTTCTAATGATTTAAATCAATTAAGATGGGAAGGTAAATTGGAAATTTATTTGAAATTGAGCTTATTTAAGAATTAAACTCCATAAGTTGAGGTAGAACTTATTTACTTGAAATTTTAAAGGGTATGATATTCATAACTGAATTTTTATTCAAGATGAATTAAATGAATATTTCTAGTATAAATAAATTGAAGAAAATATTTAGTTATAGGTAATTTGAGTTTTTTTAAATGATTATGGAGTTATTTTGCAAATATTTCAAAACTAAATAATACGACATTGAATTGTTGAATAGTAATTTCCAAACTTAGCTTTGAAATTGTTTAATGCTCAAAGTTTGAAATATATTGAAATTGAAGTGGTTTATTGAAAACTGAAAGTGAATTTAAAATGTATGGATTCAGACTTAATTTAAAGAGAATAAAATTGTAAATTCGTGGAAATTATATTACTTTATAAAGTAATTTTAAATTCAAACCATTTTATTTTATATATTATTTGAATATCCAAACCATTTAAATTTTGGAAGTTGTGGTTTTAAAGCTATGGATTTCGAAGTATTATGTTTTTGAAAAGTACAATTCAAATGTTTGTTTCGAGATATTATAAATTTTAAAGTGGTATGGTTTTAGAAAAAGATGTATTTGAGCATGATATCATATTGATTTGGTTTTTAAAAGAGGAAGTGATATCGTATTTATATGGTTTTGAAATGGATATTTTATTCTGGTTTTTAAAGTATAAACTATTTTGAAAAGATCGCGGTGTTATAATAACGTTTGGTTGTTAAAGAGACCGGGATTGGAAGTTGTCATACTCTCTGCCAACTCCGAAAACCACTTTAACAACCGTGTACGCGGTGGAGATTCCAGAATGAAGTAGGATGGTGGCGACGTTCTATTAAGGTATATACGTGGACCCGACTCCCGTGAGTTGGCATAAGGTGGCTAAAACAGGAGCGATTCTCGGGCCAAGAAGGTAGAACCTTTTATCAGACACATCCCTTCGATACTATACTCTGACTTTGGATTGATTCGGTGTCCACTTTTACTTTTGATTTTGGGGGTATTTGTTCGAGGTGGGCGGTAGTAGCTGCTACGCGTTTCCACCAGCCCGGATAGCAATTGGTATATCTACCCTGGCATTGCCTAGTTGTGCCGTGTCATCTACCATACCGAGCCTTTACTACGAGTTTCTATTTGTGTTGTGCCTATGGAGTATCCTCTGATAGCCTCCCGATCAGGAGGTATTACGGTACTGTATAGACTATTAGCATTATTACGTGTTAAGGTGGAAAATGTAAAGCCTTAACGCTATTTAAAAGTAAGTTTATTTTACTATAAACATTATTATAATAGCGAAATATTACTACATAGTAAATAGTTTAACGGATCCTTAGGAGATGTGAATCCCGAGCATCTCTGAAGTCACTGCACTCACGTTAGACACTGGATAGGAGATGTCAAACCCCATAAACATCTTCGACGATGTTACATTCATATTTATTTCAGTTGATTTAACTTACATAAGATCTTTTAGTTCTAACTCGAGTGTTTTGTCTTTTCAATTCGCTCGGGTCAGTCCGAGCGTTTCAGGATTTGAAGATTTTATTCTGGAGGACAAAGACGAAGATTTGTAGTACTATTATCTACTATATTACTCCACTACACCATTTAATTCCGCTGCATTAATTATTATTCTCTGGTATGTGTACTCTGATATGTATTGTATAAGTACGATCGAATATTTTGCAAACAACTTCATGAACTGTATATTTGATTATTATATTTTATCATTCCGCTGCAAGATTCTATTTTATTTTTTTCTTTCTCTATTTTTTCTTATTTACTCCATAATAATCCGCCCTTCTGTATGGTTTAAGTCTGACGTGTGTGGTTTATCGTTGATTTAAAACCGTGCAAAAAGGCTGGATGTTACAATCTAGTATCCGAGCTTTGGTTTAGCGATAAACCTTAACTTTGTGGGGTCTGGCTCTTTACTAATAGGGTAGCAATACCCTATGGGAGTCGCTGAGTGATATATATGAGAGAGCATATTTGTTAGTGTTATAAAAAGGTTTTAATATTGTGTTAATTTGTTCCGTTTTGTATTTATGAATTCTGGTTTGTGCATGGGACGCTATGACATCAATAGGGATTTCTAAACACTTATAGGACAAACCGACATAATATTTGTTTTAATATAGGTGAATGAAATTATTTTGCCTATTATATTTTCTATGTATAAAATAAATTTTATAAATAAGATATATATTTGGTTGCTATATATTGGTTGTTAGGTAATGAAAATATAAATAATAGTTGAAATAAAGTTGAAAATAAAATAAATGAAAATTGGAAATTTAGAACTTAAGTTCCGGGTTTTGAAACTTTCTTTCAAATACTTTTGGAATATAGTAATAATATTGTTAGAAGTATTTTCCGATATAAATATTTCAATATAATTTGAAAGAATTGTTTTAAAGAAGATTTTGGAAAAATAAGTTCTGTACTCCCCTCTCTGTCGTTGAAAAATAATTTCGGTGATGGAGGCCGCATCATCGACATTCATTTTCGAGTTTCGAAGTGGGAAGGCCACTGTAGTAGTTTTACTGTAGATTTATTTTGATAAAAAAATATAAATTTTAAATTGTTTCAAATATAATTGGATATATAAAGTGTAAGTGTATACATTTATCTATTATTTTAAAATGATTTAAAATTTAACCCGGTGTTTAGTTCTTAAGTTTCCATTAGTAAATAGTTTCAATTATTTTAGTAAATTGGAATGTAGGTAATTAATAATTGACACATCTGAACAAAATAGAGATTTAATGCTAAGTACAAATAGAACTAAAAAGATAGTTGAAACTGTAATCTATAAAACAAAAGATGAAATTATTGAACATTAAATTAAATTAAAAGAAATGAGGTAAAAAAACAACTTGTATAAATTTCAATTGCATTCTTAAAAGCATATATATAACTTACCAAAAGATTTAAAAGTTGAAATGGCTGATAAGAAAATGTAATGGATATTATACAGGTAATAAACTTGAGGTAATGAAAGTATGTAATGAAATTCCTTTAAATAAGAATTTGATGTTATGATTGTCATAAACTTAAGTGAAATTGAAATACTACTAATTAAATATAATAGAAGGTGAGTATTGTAAGTAAAAAAAAAAATTAAACTTAAGGATATAAGTTGAAGTTATTTCTAAATAAAATTGTAAGAAATAAATGTGAATTAAAGGAAATCATTATATAAGAAAAAAGGAAATTAAATAATTAATGCAATGAAACTGGAAAATTTAACTTGATTTATTGTTTGGATGTGCTGTTTGTTTGGTTTATGGTTGTTTGGGCAAGGATGTTTTAAAATTGTTGGATGTATGAATAATCTATTTAGCTTCATCAGAGACTGTTGAGTAAATGGTGCGCTTAGTAGTTTATTTTTCATTCTATACAATTTGAAGTTTTGAACCGGAACAACTATTTGTTCTGTTGATATGAATGAATGATTGATTTGGTTGATTCTATTTGATGGTTGGTTGCTTGTTGCAAGTGATGGTTGTATGCCTTGTTGCAATTGATTGTTGTTGTATTGATTGTTGTTTGCGGTTGAAACAACCTTAAATATTCCATTTTATATAATTGTTAACCTTTTGGATTATATAAGTGAAATACAGGTTATGAAAGCAATTGCTACTGCTTTTGGTTTCATAATTTAAGCGTTGGTTGCTCGACAAATAGGTACGTTTTCGGATTACGGTTTATAGCGATATTATATTTTTCCCGGGTTGGGATATATATTATTTTGGAAAATATATGTGTATATTGTTATATTTGATATTATATTTTCTCCCGAGCCTTCCCGTACAAAGGAGACTCTGCCGAATTTTTTCGTAAATTTTGGACTTAGAAATTTTTAAAATGTTTTCCAACTTTATAAATTTGAACATAAAAAGATTTATTTGTCTACAAATCTATATATTTTATTTAAATTATCCAATTCTGTAAACCTATTGTTATGAATATAATGTTTTGAATAATAGATGTTAATTTATAAGTTCCTCTTTTCTCTTCTTTTCCTTTTCTGGGACGAAAAGTTTTGGGTGGGGGAGAGAGTAACGACCTGAAAATTTTGATAAATAAATTTGTTAATTAAATAAGATGTTTGTAATTAAATTTAGTACGAATAAAGTTTTTATAAATTAATATTGAAATGATCGCTAAAATAAAATATAGCAATGGTAATTAAAACCTATTTATTCGTAATTTTGAATAAAATTCTAATAAATGAAGTAGTGAAAGGTTGATACCCGGATATAAATTGAATATGTGAAATTTGAGGTAAGTATTGAATTGGTTAATGCAATAAAAAATGGTTAACAGTAATTGGATGTAAATTAAGGAAATACATTACTGCAAGTTAATCATTTATGAACTTGAATGAACATTCCAATTTAATATAATAATTCAAATGTTATGACTTAGTTTAATTGGAATATAGTATAAACAAATGCAATCAGTGTATTAATGTGTGAAATAATATATTGATTTATTTGTAACGGAATGTAAATCTATGCAATTATGTTAATGTAAGTTAATAAATAATAAATTTAGCGCAATCTCGATTAATTGAAATAACTGTAAGATCATAATTTGTTGTATCTAGTAAATTTGGAAATTTGATTCCAATAAATGCAATAAAGTATTAGAAATGTATATTGTTTTCATAAGATAGTATAAAGAAATGTAAACTTGTGATCTATGTATGAAATAATAACCAAAATAAGAGAAATAGTGTTAATGTAGGTAAAGTTGTAACAAATTGGTCTACTAAATCAAATTTGGATATCAATAATGTAATGTTTATGAGAATTAATGCAAGGACTGAAGGTAGGTATGTAATAAATAAATAGAAACATGAAATTTTTATTAAGCAATAAATTAGTAAATTTATGGAATGGAAATAAAGACGAATTAATGTAAAACTTAATAAATGGAAATTTGAAAGGAAAGGCCAGGTGAGATAATGGACTCTGTTATAATTGGTTATGAGGTTGAAACATAAGAAACAAATGTAATTACTTAATTAGCGTGTATATTGGTAGGAAATAATAACATGGAAATATGGTAGTCAATACAAAGGAAAGATGAAAATTTGAACATACTAATGTAATAAAGGGTAAAAAAAATTTATCTTTGTTTATTGAATAATAATTGATTTAATAAAAAGGATTGAAGTTAAATCAAGTTAATTTATTGGAATAAATTATAATTAACTGAATTTATTGTGAATGAAATTAATTATGACATTTATTGAAATTAAGATAAAATTTGTGAATAATAATGTAATAAACCAAGATCTAGTGTTAATTTCATCCGTTGGATAATAATGGAATGAATAGTAGAATGAAAAATAAGTTAATAGAATTTTTGGAAATAAAATTTATAATTTTTGAATTTAATGAAATTGTGGTTAATATTGAAATTGATAAATTAATCATCTCTAAATTGACATTTAAATTCGTTTAAAACCATTGTAAATAATTGAGAAATCAAAAATGATAAGAGTTGTCAATTTCAAAATTTAAATTGAAAATTTGATTTAATTAATCAATTATCAATTTATTTAATTAATGTAAAAACAGCCATTTTGGCCAGTGACTCGGATTTCGACGAAACCAGTTTCGTCGGATCCGTAATGGTGTATCATTATTGGATTTCAAGTTTCTTAGCAATCGGACTTGCCGTTTGATCGTACGGATTCGAAACGTCTTGAAATAAATTAAATTGAAATCAATTTGAAAAATATTGATTTTAGCATAAATTCTTCATGTGATGGAATTTGGACGTGAATCCTGTTCCACCACGTTTAAAATATTTTAAAACACTTATTTTGATATATGGGTTGACCCAATTTCATTTCGGAGTTGGAATAGGCTTTTTGGGCCACTTTGTCGTTAGCACGTAAATCTATCTTATCATCCATTCAAATTTCAACCCTGCTTATAAATACTCTGTTATAAACCCTAATTTACTCCATTCTCATTTGTCTGTGCATACCATTTCTTTCATCTCCCCAGTTCAATACAGACAAACACCTAATTCCAATTGCAATTCAAAATCAAAGCCAAATTTCAAAATCCACAAAATATAGCAAATTATATATGGATTCGAAGCTTTCAAAGAGCATAACTCAGATATGCAATTCGTTTTTCAATTCGAGGTTCGATGTGGCCAGGAATCAAGCAAACATTCTCGGCCGTTCATCGCGCATCGATGAATGGTGTCGGATCGTCAATTCCTTTCTGGGTTTTGTAGAGGAAGCCGAGGGGATCGCATCTAGGTGATTAGTTCGTCGATTGGACGGTCGGATTGGAGGTAAAAATGAGCTAGGGTTTCGAAATATAGAGGCGGCTGGTTGATTTTGGGCGAACGCGACTTGCTCGCGTGGTGGCCGGAGAAGGGGGAGGAACGGCGAGGCGACGGTGAGGCAAGGGGTTGGCGGAGACTTCATGGTATAGGGTGGCGCCTGTTGATTGCGTTCGAATTTCTATAGGCGCGTTCGTCTCTGGGAAGAAGGTGAATAAGATGACGTGGAGGGTAATATGTGTTCTTTTTTTTAATTGAACTTCAATCACAACTATCGCTATATCTTTCACATACGATATCTGATTCATGCGCGGGTTTTTTTGTTAGGATCGTATTTAAATTCCGAACATTTTGACGCTTGTTTGGACGAATTCTGAGACTGTCCAATTTTTGGGTTTAAATTCAATTTAAATTCAAAAGTTGAGTGTTTTAACCCACTCACAACTTCTAAAATTTGTTATGTTTGTTAAATTGATTTATAATGTGTTTAGAAATTAATTTATAACTGTTTGGCATATTTTCAATCATCATCCAAGTTAAATTAAATTAAATTGTTATTTATTTATTTATTTCTTATAAACTACCAGTTAAATTGTTATTTATTTATTTATTGCATAAACTGCCAGTTAAATTGTTATTTATTTATTTATTGTATATAAACTGCCAGTTAAATTGTTATTTATTTATTGCATATAAACTGCAGTTAAACAGTTAATCAAATTATTGTTGAATATAAACAACTAGTTAATACCTATTGTTTATTATTTGTTATATATTGATGTATTGTTTGAATTGGATGATGATTTTGATGAATGGATGTATGTTTTTATGATGGATGAATGGATGTTTATTTATATCATCATAGACTACAAGTTTTTATGCATTTTATTGCATTGGGGATTGTGGTTTGAAATGATATATAACCGTAAAATTTTATTTTTAATTGCGGATTGAAATGATAAATTTCCGTATCACTTGACCATAGGATAGAAAATTTTATACAGAAACCGTATATATATATGTATATATATATATATATTGAAAATGATTTCTATGGTTTGGATATGATACGGTTTAATAAATAGAAATTTTTGATATTATATAAATATTATTTTATATATACATATATAGTTAAATTATTGAATTTAAGCTATGTATAAATTGGTTAAATAAAATAAATAAATTGAATAATGGAGTTTGATTATTTTATACTATATGGTTAATTACATGTTTAAGATATTGTATACATATAGAGTTCTAATGATTTAAATCAATTAAGATGGGAAGGTAAATTGGAAATTTATTTGAAATTGAGCTTATTTAAGAATTAAACTCCATAAGTTGAGGTAGAACTTATTTACTTGAAATTTTAAAGGGTATGATATTCATAACTGAATTTTTATTCAAGATGAATTAAATGAATATTTCTAGTATAAATAAATTGAAGAAAATATTTAGTTATAGGTAATTTGAGTTTTTTTAAATGATTATGGATTTATTTTGCAAATATTTCAAAACTAAATAATACGACATTGAATTGTTGAATAGTAATTTCCAAACTTAGCTTTGAAATTGTTTAATGCTCAAAGTTTGAAATATATTGAAATTTAAGTGGTTTATTGAAAACTGAAAGTGAATTTAAAATGTATGGATTCAGACTTAATTTAAAGAGAATAAAATTGTAAATTCGTGGAAATTATATTACTTTATAAAGTAATTTTAAATTCAAACCATTTTATTTTATATATTATTTGAATATCCAAACCATTTAAATTTTGGAAGTTGTGGTTTTAAAGCTATGGATTTCGAAGTATTATGTTTTTGAAAAGTACAATTCAAATGTTTGTTTCGAGATATTATAAATTTTAAAGTGGTATGGTTTTAGAAAAAGATGTATTTGAGCATGATATCATATTGATTTGGTTTTTAAAAGAGGAAGTGATATCGTATTTATATGGTTTTGAAATGGATATTTTATTCTGGTTTTTAAAGTATAAACTATTTTGAAAAGATCGCGGTGTTATAATAACGTTTGGTTGTTAAAGAGACCGGGATTGGAAGTTGTCATACTCTCTGCCAACTCCGAAAACCACTTTAACAACCGTGTACGCGGTGGAGATTCCAGAATGAAGTAGGATGGTGGCGACGTTCTATTAAGGTATATACGTGGACCCGACTCCCGTGAGTTGGCATAAGGTGGCTAAAACAGGAGCGATTCTCGGGCCAAGAAGGTAGCACCTTTTATCAGACACATCCCTTCGATACTATACTCTGACTTTGGATTGATTCGGTGTCCACTTTTACTTTTGATTTTGGGGGTATTTGTTCGAGGTGGGCGGTAGTAGCTGCTACGCGTTTCCACCAGCCCGGATAGCAATTGGTATATCTACCCTGGCATTGCCTAGTTGTGCCGTGTCATCTACCATACCGAGCCTTTACTACGAGTTTCTATTTGTGTTGTGCCTATGGAGTATCCTCTGATAGCCTCCCGATCAGGAGGTATTACGGTACTGTATAGACTATTAGCATTATTACGTGTTAAGGTGGAAAATGTAAAGCCTTAACGCTATTTAAAAGTAAGTTTATTTTACTATAAACATTATTATAATAGCGAAATATTACTACATAGTAAATAGTTTAACGGATCCTTAGGAGATGTGAATCCCGAGCATCTCTGAAGTCACTGCACTCACGTTAGACACTGGATAGGAGATGTCAAACCCCATAAACATCTTCGACGATGTTACATTCATATTTATTTCAGTTGATTTAACTTACATAAGATCTTTTAGTTCTAACTCGAGTGTTTTGTCTTTTCAGTTCGCTCGGGTCAGTCCGAGCGTTTCAGGATTTGAAGATTTTATTCTGAAGGACAAAGACGAAGATTTGTAGTACTATTATCTACTATATTACTCCACTACACCATTTAATTCCGCTGCATTAATTATTATTCTCTGGTATGTGTACTCTGATATGTATTGTATAAGTACGATCGAATATTTTGCAAACAACTTCATGAACTGTATATTTGATTATTATATTTTATCATTCCGCTGCAAGATTCTATTTTATTTTTTTCTTTCTCTATTTTTTCTTATTTACTCCATAATAATCCGCCCTTCTGTATGGTTTAAGTCTGACGTGTGTGGTTTATCGTTGATTTAAAACCGTGCAAAAAGGCTGGATGTTACAATCTAGTATCCGAGCTTTGGTTTAGCGATAAACCTTAACTTTGTGGGGTCTGGCTCTTTACTAATAGGGTAGCAATACCCTATGGGAGTCGCTGAGTGATATATATGAGAGAGCATATTTGTTAGTGTTATAAAAAGGTTTTAATATTGTGTTAATTTGTTCCGTTTTGTATTTATGAATTCTGGTTTGTGCATGGGACGCTATGACATCAATAGGGATTTCTAAACACTTATAGGACAAACCGACATAATATTTGTTTTAATATAGGTGAATGAAATGATTTTGCCTATTATATTTTCTATGTATAAAATAAATTTTATAAATAAGATATATATTTGGTTGCTATATATTGGTTGTTAGGTAATGAAAATATAAATAATAGTTGAAATAAAGTTGAAAATAAAATAAATGAAAATTGGAAATTTAGAACTTAAGTTCCGGGTTTTGAAACTTTCTTTCAAATAATTTTGGAATATAGTAATAATATTGTTAGAAGTATTTTCCGATATAAATATTTCAATATAATTTGAAAGAATTGTTTTAAAGAAGATTTTGGAAAAATAAGTTTTGTACTCCCCTCTCTGTCGTTGAAAAATAATTTCGGTGATGGAGGCCGCATCATCGACATTCATTTTCGAGTTTCGAAGTGGGAAGGCCACTGTAGTAGTTTTACTGTAGATTTATTTTGATAAACAAATATAAATTTTAAATTGTTTCAAATATAATTGGATATATAAAGTGTAAGTGTATACATTTATCTATTATTTTAAAATGATTTAAAATTTAACCCGGTGTTTAGTTCTTAAGTTTCCATTAGTAAATAGTTTCAATTATTTTAGTAAATTGGAATGTAGGTAATTAATAATTGACACATCTAAACGAAATAGAGATTTAATGCTAAGTACAAATAGAACTAAAAAGATAGTTGAAACTGTAATCTATAAAACAAAAGATGAAATTATTGAACATTAAATTAAATTAAAAGAAATGAGGTAAAAAAAAACAACTTGTATAAATTTCAATTGCATTCTTAAAAGCATATATATAACTTACCAAAAGATTTAAAAGTTGAAATGGCTGATAAGAAAATGTAATGGATATTATACAGGTAATAAACTTGAGGTAATGAAAGTATGTAATGAAATTCCTTTAAATAAGAATCTGATGTTATGATTGTCATAAACTTAAGTGAAATTGAAATACTACTAATTAAATATAATAGAAGGTGAGTATTGTAAGTAAAAAAAAAAATTAAACTTAAGGATATAAGTTGAAGTTATTTCTAAATAAAATTGTAAGAAATAAATGTGAATTAAAGGAAATCATTATATAAGAAAAAAGGAAATTAAATAATTAATGCAATGAAACTGGAAAATTTAACTTGATTTATTGTTTGGATGTGCTGTTTGTTTGGTTTATGGTTGTTTGGGCAAGGATGTTTTAAAATTGTTGGATGTATGAATAATCTATTTAGATTCATCAGAGACTGTTGAGTAAATGGTGCGCTTAGTAGTTTATTTTTCATTCTGTACAATTTGAAGTTTTGAACCGGAACAACTATTTGTTCTATTGATATGAATGAATGATTGATTTGGTTGATTCTATTTGATGGTTGGTTGCTTGTTGCAAGTGATGGTTGTATGCCTTGTTGCAATTGATTGTTGTTGTATTGATTGTTGTTTGCGGTTGAAACAACCTTAAATATTCCATTTTATATAATTGTTAACCTTTTGGATTATATAAGTGAAATACAGGTTATGAAAGCAATTGCTACTGCTTTTGGTTTCATAATTTAAGCGTTGGTTGCTCGACAAATAGGTACGTTTTCGGATTACGGTTTATAGCGATATTATATTTTTCCTGGGTTGGGATATATATTATTTTGGAAAATATATGTGTATATTGTTATATTTGATATTATATTTTCTCCCGAGCCTTCCCGTACAAAGAAGACTCTGCCGAATTTTTTCGTAAATTTTGGACTTAGAAATTTTTAAAATGTTTTCCAACTTTATAAATTTGAAAATAAAAAGATTTATTTGTCTACAAACCTATATATTTTATTTAAATTATCCAATTCTGTAAACCTATTGTTATGAATATAATGTTTTGAATAATAGATGTTAATTTATAAGTTCCTCTTTTCTCTTCTTTTCCTTTTCTGGGACGAAAAGTTTTGGGTGGGGGAGAGAGTAACGACCTGAAAATTTTGATAAATAAATTTGTTAATTAAATAAGATGTTTGTAATTAAATTTAGTACGAATAAAGTTTTTATAAATTAATATTGAAATGATCGCTAAAATAAAATATAGCAATGGTAATTAAAACCTATTTATTCGTAATTTTGAATAAAATTCTAATAAATGAAGTAGTGAAAGGTTGATACCCGGATATAAATTGAATATGTGAAATTTGAGGTAAAGTATTGAATTGGTTAATGCAATAAAAAATGGTTAACAGTAATTGGATGTAAATTAAGGAAATACGTTACTGCAAGTTAATCATTTATGAACTTGAATGAACATTCCAATTTAATATAATAATTCAAATGTTATGACTTAGTTTAATTGGAATATAGTATAAACAAATGCAATCAGCGTATTAATGTGTGAAATAATATATTGATTTATTTGTAACGGAATGTAAATCTATGCAATTATGTTAATGTAAGTTAATAAATAATAAATTTAGCGCAATCCCGATTAATTGAAATAACTGTAAGGTCATAATTTGTTGTATCTAGTAAATTTGGAAATTTGATTCCAATAAATGCAATAAAGTATTAGAAATGTATATTGTTTTCATAAGATAGTATAAAGAAATGCAAACTTGTGATCTATGTATGAAATAATAACCAAAATAAAAGAAATAGTGTCAATGTAGGTAAAGTTGTAACAAATTGGTCTACTAAATCAAATTTGGATATCAATAATGTAATGTTTATGAGAATTAATGAAAGGACTGAAGCTAGGTATGTAATAAAGAAACGTGAAATTTTTCATAAGTAATAAATTGGTAAATTTAAGGAATGGAAATAAAGATGTATTAATGTAAAACTTAATAAATGGAAATTTGAAAGGAAAGGTCGGGTGAGATATTGGAATCTGTTATAATTGGTTATGAGGTTGAAACGTAAGAAACAAATGTAATTACTCAATTAGCGTGTATATTGGTAGGAAATAATAACATGGAAATAGGGTAGTCAATACAAAGGAAAGATGAAAATTTAAACATACTAATGTAATAAAGGGTAAAACAAATATTACCTTTGTTTATTGAATAATAATTGATTTAATAAAAAGGATTGAAGTTAAATCAAGTAAATTTATTGGAATAAATTATAATTAACTGAATTTATTGTGAACGAAATTAAATATTACATTTATTGAAATTAAGATAAAATTTGTGAATAATAATGTAATAAACCATGAACCGGTGTTAATTACATCCGTTGGATAATAATGGAATGAATAGTAGAATGAAAAATAAGTTAATAGAATTTTTGGAAATTAAATTTATAATATCTGAATTTAATGAAATTGTGGTTAATACTGAAATTGATAAATTAATCATCTCTAAATTGACATTTAAATTCGTTTAAAACCACTGTAAATGATTGAGAAATCAAAAATGATAAGAGTTGTCAATTTCAGAATTTAAATTGAAATTTTGATTTAATTAATCAATTATCAATTTATTTAGTTAATACAAAAATAGTCATTTTGGCCGCTGACTCGGATTTCGACGAAACCAGTTTCATCGGATCCGTGACGGTGATTATTGTAGGATTTCAAGTTTCGTAGCGATCGGACTTGTCGTTTGATCGTACGGATCCGAAACGCCTTGAAATAAATTAAACTGAAATCAATTTGAAAATTATTGATTTTAGCATAACTCCTTCATATGCTTGATTTTGGGCGAACGCGACTTCCTCGCGTGGTGGCTGGAGCATGGGGGAGGAACGGCGAGGCGGCGGCAAGGCAAGGGTTGGCGTGAGTGCGTGGGCATGCGGCATTGGCGGCGACTTCACGGTATAGGGTGGCGACCATTGATTGCGTTCAAATTTCTGTAGGCGCGTTCGTCTCTGGGAAGAAGGTGAATAGGATGACGTGGCGGGTAATATGTGTTCTTTTTTAAAAAAAAAATTGAATTTCAATCACGATTATCGCAATATCTTTCACATACGATATCTGATTCATGCGCGGGTTTTTTTGTTAGGATCGTATTGAAATTCCGAACATTTCGACGCTAGTTTGGACGAATTCTTAGACTGCCCAATTTTTGGGTTTAAATTGAATTTAAATTCAATTTAAATTCAAAAGGTAAGCGTTTTAACCCACTCACAACTTCTAAAATTTCATATGTTTGTTAAATTGATTTATGATGTGTTTAGAAATTAATTTATAATAGTTTGGCATATTTTCAATCATCATCCCAGTTAAATTAAATTAATTTAATTAAATTGTTATTTATTTATTTGTTGCATATAAACTGCCAGTTAAATTGTTATTTATTTATTTATTGCATATAATCTGCCAGTTAAATTGTTATTTATTTATTTATTGCATATAAACTGCTAGTTAAATTGTTATTTATTTATTTATTGCATATAAACTGCCAGTTAAACAGTTAATTAAATTATTGTTGAATATAAACTACCAGTTAATACCTGTTGTTTATTATTCGTTATATATTAATGTGAAGGTAAATTAAGATGGGAAGGTAAATTGGAAATTTATTTGAAATTGAGCTTATTTAAGAATTAAACTCCATAAGTTGAGGTAGAACTTATTTACTTGAAATTTTAAAGGGTATGACATTCATAACTGAATTTTTATTCAAGATGAATTAAATGAATATTTCTAGTATAAATAAATTGAAGGAAATATTTAGTTATAGGTAATTCGAGTTTTTTTAATGATTATGGATTTATTTTGCAAATATTTCAAAACTAAATAATACGACATTGAATTGTTGAATAGTAATTTTCAAACTTAGTTTTGAAATTGTTTAATGCTCAAAGTTTGAAATATATTGAAATTGAAGTGGTTTATTGAAAACTGAAAGCGAATTTAAAATTTATGGATTTAGACTTAATTTAAAGAGAATAAAATTGTAAAGTCGTGGAAATTATATTACTTTATAAAGTAATTTTAAATTCAAACCATTTTACTTTATATACTGTTTGAATATCCAAACCAGTTAAGTTTTGGAAGTTATGGTTTTAAAGCTATGGATTTCGAAGTATTATGTTTTGAAAAGTATAATTTAAATGTTTGTTTCAAAATATTATAAATTTTAAAGTGGTATGGTTTTAGAAAAAGATATATTTGAGCATGATATCATATTGATTTGGTTTTTAAAAGAGGAAGTGATATCGTAATTATATGGTTTTGAAATGGATATTTTATTCTGGTTTTTAAAGTATAAACTATTTTGAAAAGACCGCGGTGTTATAATAACGTTTGGTTGTTAAAGAGACCGGGATCGGAAGTTGTCACACTCTCTGTCAACTCCGAAAACCACTTTAACAACCGTGTACGCGGTGGAGATTCCAGAATGAAGTAGGATGGTGGCGACGTTCTATTAAGGTATATACGTGGACCCGACTCCCGTGAGTTGGCATAAGGTGGCTAAAACAGGAGCGATTCTCGGGCCAAGAAGGTAGCACCTTTTATCAGACACATCCCTTCGATACTATACTCTGACTTTGGATTGATTCGGTGTCCACTTTTACTTTTGATTTTGGGATGTTTGTTCGAGGTGGGCGGTAGTAGCTGCTACGCGTTTCCACCAGCCCGGATAGCAATTGGTATATCTACCCTGGCATTGCCTAGTTGTGCCGTGTCACCTACCATACCGAGCCTTTACTACGAGTTTCTATTTGAGTCGTGCCTATGGAGTATCCTCTGATAGCCTCCCGATCAGGTGGTATTACGGTACTGTATAGATTATTAGCATTATTACGTGTTAAGGTGGAAAATGTAAAGCCTTGACGCTATTTAAAAGTAAGTTTATTTTACTATAGACATTATTATAATAATGAAATATTACTACATAGTAAATAGTTTAACAGATCCTTAGGAGATGTGAATCCCGAGCATCTCTTAAGTTACTGCACTCACGTTAGACACTGGATAGGAGATGTCAAACCCCGTAAACATCTCCGACGCCGTTACACTCATATTTATTTCAGTTGATTTAACTTACATAAGATCATTTAAAACTGACTCGAGTGTTTTGTCTTTTAAATTCGCTCGGGTCAGTCCGAGCATTTCAGGATTTGAAGATTTTATTCTGGATGACAAAGATGAAGATTTGTAGTACTATTATCTACTATATTACTCCACTACACCATTTAATTCCGCTGCATTAATTATTATTCTCTGGTATGTGTACTCTGATATGTATTGTATAAGTATAATCGAATATTTTGTAAATAGCTTCGTGAACTGTATATTTGATTATTATATTTTATCGTTCCGCTGCAAGATTCTATTTTTTTCTTTCTCTACTTTTTCTTCTTTACCCCATAAAAATCTTCCCTTCTGTATGGTTTAAGTCTGACGTGTGTGGTTTATCGTCGATTTAAAACCGTGCAAAAAGGCGGGACGTTACAATGACTAATGTTTTCTAATTTTTGTAAATCTTTTTAAATTTTTCTCTAGTTTAATATTAAATCATAGATTTTCAATACAGAATTATACCAACAATCAATCACAGATGCAATCGTAGATAAAAATAAAGCAGTAAAGTAAAGTAGAGAGTTAGAAAGATGATACAAGAGATTTTATATTGCTTCAAATTTCTCGTACATCTAGTCCCATATAATTTCTTGTACAAATTTCTTTTCAAATGCCAATATTTAAATGGAAAGAAGGCAAACCCAATTACAGTCTCGATTTCGAGGCTACGAGACACACCCTTTAAATATTTCGGGCTTAGGGTACACCTACTTGATTTGGACGGGCTACAAGCATACCTAGTTGGAATTTTGGGCTACCTAGCACAATAATTGATTTGAACGGACCACAATCACACCTAAGAAAATGCAAATAAATTTTTTCAAAGATAATTCTTGAACTTTGGATATAATGCCTATAGCCACTTGGACAATACTTTGATCTTTGATTTAGGGAGAGATGATTTGAAAACAATAAGAAAGTAATATTGAATCAATACATAAAAGTATGAATCGATTCTATTTGATTTTGAAGAGAATTTTGTATATTTTTAATGGAGACTTTGGGAGAGTAGAAGAGGGAAGAAAACAAAATAATAACTAAAAAAAATTCATTTTAAATCCATTATATATAGTGCATAAACAGATCTATCCATTCACGAAGAGTTATGACGAATAGGCACTTCAATTCTAAGTTTGAAAAAATGATTTGCAGCATGTATGTCGACATACACATGAAATTTTTAAAAACTACTTTCTTTAAAAATGTTTTAAAAAACTTTATACTTTGTAAAATAATTTGATTCTTTGTAAAATGTTTTAAATATAGTTCATAAATATTTTGAACGTTAAAATTTTTAAATATATTTTGAAAATTTATTTTGTTAAAAATATAAAATGTAGAGGTCAAAGATTGCAACTAGGGACTTTAACAAATTTCTATGACTCTATACACTATACTGTGGTCTTGAGACCTTCATATCTTGGTATTTATACTCATGAGTCTTTATGTCCATTTCTTGAGTCTTTATAATATATAGTCTTTGACTTAATACTTGTGCAATATCCTGTACTATATACTACAAAACTTGGCAAAATGTTAGTATCCATATTTTATATAAATATATATTATTGCTTATTAAGGTTGTTATCATCAAAATGAATAACTAAGGTATTAACACAAGCCATCGACCAGAATTCTTAAATTAATTTATGGATAAACTAACAATAGAATAAGCTACTAAATTATTTTCAATCATTTTATATAAAAATCCTCATATTTTATTAATCGTTTGCTTGTTCAAAAAATATTTATTTCCAACACTTGTATGTACATTCAGTTCAACAACCATTAACAAAAGTACAAATCATCACACATTAATAATATCAATCAAGCAAACTATTAATTTTGTTTCTCGTTCCACATCTTTATTATATTTTATTATCATTATCATTATCATTATTATTATTATTTCTTAAATAGATTTATTATCCCCTAGCAGTTCAGTTCTAGATAAACCGATGGCTTCTATTAATACTTGACTCTGTCTAGATTCAAGTGGATTTAGAATATCCGACTTCTACTCAATCCTCACATTCTACACTAAGCTAAATGAAATAAAAATTAATTCATCCAAGTACATATCGAATAAACAAACAAACACTTTCAACAGAAAGCAATTTACCAACATTCGCTGCGTAGTTTGATCACTACCAAATCCTTCTATTAAACTTGCCACATAGAGGTTTATTCACCTTCACTAATGCTAACATTACTAGTCTAGCTGACAAATCATTATTTTACTATCTCCATCAACAACTTAAATTCCACATAGAGTCAAATACACAAATATGATAAGTACAAAATAATATGTTTAGTAGGAAAAATAATAAATACGTCCCACGATGATTACCCCCGGTAATCATCTTATACTCATATCATCCCTTTATTAATACAGAGTAACTACCCAACATACCCAAGGGGATAGGGACTCTAAGTCTCTCCAAGGTTTTGACTTGTGTCTCTTTTATACGATGTATTGTTCTTAACCTACTCTGATACTAACTATAAACACTCCACCTCTATATCCGTATTATCCAAGAGAACTACAAATTAATATTCTCGGATAATACGAAGAATAAGGCTATATGGGGTACATACATGCATATTCCTTTGGGCTAACACAAGTACGTATTTAAACATCGAATAAATAACTCACCTATACGTACACAGTATCGGCATAAAGCAATAAACATGTGTGCCTTTAGGGTAGAACAATACACAATATAAAATGAATATCAGAGATCACAAAGTCGGAATCACAATGATAATATAAATATAAAAATATATATAAGGTATGATATACATCACCAAGTTAAATACATTCACGAGTCTGTACAATTCAAAATAAAATACTACAACACTAAATAACTATCCTCTTATGTGCCTAAATAATACAAGATGGTCTCGTCGTCCCTGTACCGGAACTATCCCGGATTGACCTAAGTATTATGCAAATAACACATGGGTTAAACTATATCTAGATCAGAGGTTATACATATATTTATATGTTGATAAAAATTTAATGAATGGAATGATAACAACAACATTATATTAAAACATCTCTTACATGGAAGACACAAAGATGTCATGTAACAACCCGCATATTTATCAATTTTATATTTAAATATTTTATTTAAATATTCTATCGTTAGTCGGATTTTAGTCCGAAAAGCTATTTTTTGCATACGGTCGAATTAGGACTCGGGACCACTCCCATTGAGTTTAAAATGCCGTTTGCGACCTTTTTGAGTATAAGCTTCGATATGTTTGAAGAAAGTTGATTTTTGCTACTTTTCACTTTGGGTTTGGTTTTGGGCTCTGCCCTATGTTTAACTTATGCTCAAATCTGAGCCACTCTTCCCCACTCACTCTCATTCTCTTCTCTCTTCAGTTCTAAGGCATTAATGGTGGGAGAGATTGGAAATTAAAACTCTAAAACCCTAGTTTTCTTTTGCAAATCAAATTCCTAGCTCCAAATTCAAGAGAACCCATTGGTAAGCATTCTCTTCTTCTTCTCTAACTTATTCTCTTACCAATTTCAGAAATTCCTAAACCTAATTTTGGGAATGTTCTTGTTTTGAGCACAGATTCGAGCTCATTTGGGTTGTGTTGAAGAGAGGTTGATTCTCCATTTTCTTTTAAGCTTCTTCTTGTTTGATTTTGGTAAAAAGGTGAGATTTTTATCTCACATCCTAGTCTATAATTATCTTCGATTGTTAGGTATGAATTCCTAACGTTTATTCGTGTGCAATCGATTTTGGTTTGGATCGATTTCGTGTATATTCCAATTTTTGGTGTTTTGGTCTAATTTGTGAAAATCCTATTATGGATATTTGGACATTGATATTTGAGGCGTATCGAAGAGCCGTTTAGGCTGGGTTGTCGTTCGACGTAATTCCTTAGTCATCGTCATTTGCTCGTTCGATCGTTTTCGATGTTCGTTTGGCCATTTTTGGCCTAGGTTCAGGGAATGCCCTGAACCCTTCATTCAGACGTCTGAAACGTGATATTCAGACGTCTGAATATTGTCTGGGAAGTTTTCTATTCCCAGATTCGGACGTCTGAATATATGGTTTCAGATGTCTGAATTGGCTTATTTTCAAACAGAAAGAAAATAGGCTAAAATATGCCTATTTCAGACGTCTGAAACATTTGGTTCAGACGTCTGAATCGTGTTCTGGAAATTTTTATATTTCCAAATTCAGACGTCTGAACCACTTGTTTCAGACGTCTGAAACTGTTGTGATTTTGCCTTCTTGCCTTTTTGTTTCAGAATTCCAATTTAAATCGATTCGTGATAATCCTATTCGTTGTTATCATTTATTATGACTTTGATGACTCTTTTTAGGGATTTTTGAATATCCATTTCGATGGATTCTTTATCGGTTTCTTTGGATTTTATTCACGTCTTCGAATGTGAATTTTAGTGATTGATTGTTCTTACAATCTTCTTTGTGACTTGTCACTTTAAAAATATAAAGGTTTTCTATACTAGTAGTAAATATCAAAACTCTTTCCTCAAATGATTTTAATACTATTTTAATTACAAAGCTCGTTTCTAAAACCGTTTTCCAATCTATTAGTATATACAAACCTTCACCTCACTCGTATGGGAAATCTAATTAAACGACCTAGTAAAACGAGTGGTATGAAACGCTTGCGTTTACTTCGTCGGTTAATTCTTGGACTTGTTCGATTGAATCTCTTGTGATAATTTTCTAGTGGAGATCTACAGTTTGTTCGTAAATATTTAAGTTAAGCAAGTGGTTATGGGACATGAAGCTAAACTCATATATTTACTAGCTTAGTGTAATTGACACTTCTCGTCGATCATGATGATCATCTTTTGTGATTTAGACTAGCAATGTGCGATGTCTCTTTGTCTACGAGGGAGACTAAACCCCGTTTTGTGGAGTTTCGACTCAATTTGGTGGGGTAGCAGCCCATGGTCTTCGGGCCGTTTGTGGAGCTTCGGCTCAATTTGTGATGGTTAGCAACCATGGAATTAGCATTCCGTTTGTGATACACGTGTTGGTGAGCTTTATGCTCCCGTTTGTGATAGGCCTCCCCCTTTTTGTGATTTCTGGATTTCTTGAGATGATTTCTAGAATTTGTGTTTCACCAATTTTCATGATTTCCATTGATAAGTTTTATCAATATTTGTGCATTGGTGAATTTGTGTGTCATTGACTTTTGTGATTGACATTGATATAATCATCAATATTTGTGGCTTGATGAACGAAATAAGGAGTATGACATTTTCTTTGATTCTTGTGTAGAATTTGTGACATTGATTAATCTCTTGATGATTTTCAACTATTTATATATATCACAGCTTGACATTGTGATTATTATGTGTTTAGTCATATCTCTTATTCTATATCGTTTCATCTGATATTTATAGTTAGACTGATCCGTTTATTATTTTCTTATTAAATAATACTCGGGTCAGACCGAGATGTTACAGGTGCTTCTGCTTGACTTCTCATCCTGGATCATTACTCTGACTTTTGGCTAACTACTTAGATTAGTAGTTTATTTTGTTGTATACATTTGAGATATAGACTCCATAATGTATACTTATTCTTTTGTGTAGTTCGTGAAACTATTCTTTTGTGATATTGTGGATCTTTTTAGACCACTACTCTGATGTACACTTCCTAGTGTAATATTCATATCTTCTTCCGCCTTTGTGATATGAATTATCTGTGACTGATTTATGTTATGTTTATTTCTATATTTGTTTCTGAAGATATTACATCCACTGTGTAGTAGCTTTGAGTTTGTGTCGGTATGTCGGATTTCCCTCTTGATAAAGAAATGTATGTTATACTATCTGACATATCGATGCTCGCGCAAAGAAATTACACGGATGGTCGCTCCCCAACAGCCTTATTCTCCGTGCTAGTTGACAGCATTCACCGTAATGTTATTGGCTAGCGTGGGTATAGAGGTGGGGCGTCACAGCTTGGTATCAGAGCCAAACTTCAGAACAATATGGAATGATATAACAAGGATCATCGTCCTAAGTCTATCTTAGGAGTTGTGCTTTAGGATTTAATTCGAGTCTTCGAACCGATTCATCCTATTTTCTTTTATGATTCTTTGTCTTGTCTATCAAGATTGCTTGATATCCAAATTGGTGAATAACCTTTTTCTTCTTCTTCTTTCTTTCTAAAGGGAGAAAAATGTCTAGACCAGGCCGCCCCAGAGCCGTACCGTCTAGCACTCCGCCCCAGGATGGAGTTTTTATGACTGCTCAACAGCTTCTTGATTTAGTGACAAATGCTTAAGCAGCTGGAGCTAACCCGGAACCTACTCATCCAAAGTCGGGATTTGCACGCTTGTGCAGCGATTACACTAATTTGGGTGGGGAGCCATTCAAAGGTTCCGAAACTATTATTGAAGTACAGGCTTGGCTAAGGTCATGCGATCGAATCTTTTCTCGCATGAATCTTATTGACCTTCACCGAGTTCAGGTGGCCTCTAGTATGCTCCGAGAAAGAGCATTGGACTGGTACGAGCTTCTTATTTCCGAGATTAATGAAGCGGATCTCACCTGGGAGCAATTCCGGGAACGCTTCGAGTTGAAATTCGTACCAGAAGCTGAGATGGTGACTTTGGCTCGCCGTTTTATAGACCTTGTTCAAGGTGAATCTTCCATGGCAGAGTATGTCGCGTCTTTTGAATCTCTCTCCAAATATGGGGTTGAATACATAAACACCCCATTGAAGAAGAACCAGAGGTTCGTCTATGGCTTGAACAAAAGTCTCAAGAAGCCATTACTTCTAAAATTAGAAGTTTCTTTCGACCAACTCGTTGATATCGCTCTTCGTCTTAAAGAGGCGGATAGGGAGAATGATGTTGAAGTGATGGGTTCCAAACCAAGCTTCAACAACAACAAGAAGATGCCAAACAAATTCAAAGGCCCCTATCCTAATAAGAAAGGGAAGCAAGCAACCTCCGTGGCAAAGACTTCTTCCTTTGGTCGTGGGGAATGCTATAATTGTGGTTCGAAGGACCATTATGCGAACAAGTGTCCCAAGTCTATCTTTTGTCGCTACTGCAAAGGTCCCGGTCATGTTATATCTTCATTTCCCAAGCTTCAGAGCAGGAAAGAGGGAAAGCTTAATGTTGCTCAAGCCCCTGGCAACACATCTCGTGGCCAAGGTATTTCTCATTCTATTCTGGATGGAATTATTTTATTTCGTGATCATCCTATTCGAGTTCTTTTTGATACGGCTGCGTCCCATTCTTTTATATCAAAAGAACTTGTTGATACCTTTTATTTGGATGCTTTGTGTTTAATGACTTCTTTGAGAATTGCGAATCCGGTTGGTGGATCCGCAACAATCAGTTTATTGTGTAAAGATGTCGAGGTTATTTTGTGTGATTTTTCTTTCCGAGCCGATTTGCATGTCATGCGTTATTTAGGCTTTGGAATGATTTTGGGAATGGATTGGCTTAACCGTTATGAAGCTCATATCCTATGTCCTGAGCGGACTATTCATCTCCGACATCCTCATCTGTTAAGCAGATTTCTATTAATCTTCAAGATTCAGTTTCCAGCTTGGTCGCATCTTTATATTCTTTAAATCCTCGTGATGACGATGATGATGATGAGGGTGATATTATTTCTCTTATTCACGTCGTTCGTGAATTTTCCGACATATTCGAGCCCGTTTTAGGATTACCACCTAAGCGAGCAATTGAGTTCAGAATTAATCTCATTCCTGGAGCTCAACCTATCACTCGCCCTCCTTATCGTATGTCCAATAAAGAAAATGAGGAGATGCGTAAACAATTATCTGAATTGGAGACGAAGCAATTTATTCGCTCTAGTTCCTCGCCTTGAGGAGCTTCAGCTATTTTTGTGAAGAAATCCGATGGTACACTTAGGCTTTGCGTTGACTACCGCAAGCTTAATGATCTTACTATCAAAAATAAATATCCTTTACCTCGGATTGATGATTTATTTGACCAACTTAGTGGTGCTAGAGTCTTTTCACATTGGCTACCGGTTTTCATCAGCTTCGTATTGCAGAGGATAGCATTCCTTTGACATCGTTTCGTACTCGGTATGGATCTTATGAATGGCTTGTTATGCCATTTGGGTTAACGAATGCCCCGGCCTATTTCGTCGACCTTATGAATAGAGTTTTCAAGGATTTTCTCGATCGATTTGTTCTCATCTTTATTGATGATATTCTTGTGTATTCAAAAACCGAGGAGGAGCATGAAAAGCATCTTCGGATTGTGTTGGAAACTCTTAGGAGTAATTAATTAAAAGCAAAATTTTCTAAATGCCATTTTTAGCAATCTCGTTGAAGTTTCTAGCCCATATTATTTCCGAGTCCGGAATATCAGTGGATCCTTCAAAGATTGAAGCGATTCAGAATTGGAAGAGACCGGAGAGCGTGACAGAAATCCGTAGCTTTCTGGGATTGGCAGGTTATTACCGTCGATTTATCAAAGACTTTTCTAAGATTGCTGTGCCTCTCACTAGCTTGACGAAGAAAGGTGTTAAATACATTTGGTCAGACAAATGTGAAGTTTCTTTTTAGAAATTAAAAGAACTTCTTTCTGATGCTCCTATTCTCGTTATTCCCGAGGGGAATCAAGATTTCGTTGTTTATACCGATGCTAGTCGCGTTGGTTTGGGTGCCGTTCTTATGCAAAGAGAACGTGTTATTGCTTATGCTTCTAGGCAATTGAAGCCTGCTGAGACTAGATATGCCACTCATGATTTAGAGCTCGCGGCTATTGTTTTCGCTCTTCGGATTTGGCGTCATTATCTTTTAGGAGAGAAAATTGTTCTTTATACCGATCATAAGTCCTTGAAGTATTTATTCTCCCAAAAGGAGCTTAATTTGCGTCAACAGCGTTGGCTCAAATTCCTTGCACCATATGATCTTGATATCCTTTATACTCCCGGAAAGGGAAATCGCGTTGCGGATGCACTTAGCCGTAAACAACAAGCTGTTGTTTCTATGATGATATCCGAATGGAACGATCTCGAGATCTTATCCATTTGTGATATTCGAGACCGCGTATCCGATTTATGCTCATCATTTGTTTTATGTAGCCTTGAGGCTCATCCTTCTCTTTTAGACCGCATTCTTGAAGCTCAAAGGCTAGACCCTGAAATGGCTCTTCTTGGCCAAAATATTGGGGATAAAATTGATATTGAAGGATTGAAGGAATTTGATATCGATTCTCGTGGCGGCATTCGAAAATTTGGTAGACTTATCGTACCAAATATTATTGATCTTCGTAAGGATATTTTAGAAGATTCTCATCGTTCTAAATTCACCATTCATCCCGGAAGTAGTAAAACGTACACAGATATGAAGCGACTTTATTATTGGGAGGGAATGAAACTTGACATCGCTAACTTCGTTAAGCGTTGCATGACTTGCCAACTCGTTAAGGCCGAACATCAAAGGCCCGGTGGGTTATTGCAACCTTTAGAAATTCCAATTTGGAAGTGGGATCAAATTTCCATGGATTTTATAGATGGCCTTCCCCGTTCTCGTTCGGGTCATGATAGCTTATGGGTGATCGTTGATAGACTTACTAAATCCGCCCATTTTATTCCCGTTCGGTCTAACCGAACCGTTCCTCTTTTGGCCAAGCTCTTTATCAAAGAGATTGTTAAATTACATGGAGTTCCTACTTCTATTGTTAGTGATCGCGATCCATTGCTTACTAGTGGATTTTGGAAGAGTCTTCAAAAAGCTTTGGGAACGAAGCTTAATTTTAGCACCGCTTATCATCCTCAGTCCGATGGACAAACCGAGCGTGTGAATCAAACTCTTGAAGATCTTTTTCGTGCTTGTGTTCTTGATTTTGGTGGAAGTTGGGAAGATCATATTTCACTTGTTGAATTTTCCTATAATAATAGCTTCCAATCTAGTATTGGTATGGCACCTTTCGAGGCCCTCTATGGAAGGCCATGCCGATCTCCTTCTTGTCGGCTTTAGGCCGGTGAGAAGCTGGTTTTAGGTCCAGATTTTATTCATGATTCCACAGAGAAAATTGAACTTATTCGACAGAGGATGAAAGAAGCCCAGAGTAGACAAAAATCCTATGCCGATAATCGAAGAAGGAAATTAGAATTTTCTGTTGGAGATTCTGTTTTTATTCGTGTTTCACCAATGAAGGGTGTTGTACGTTTCAGTCGATCGGGAAAATTAGCGCCTCGATATATTGGGCCATTTCCTATCACTGAACGTATTGGTTCCATGGCTTATCGCCTTTTATTACCGGCTCAATTTTCTGCTATTCATGACGTGTTTCACGTTTCTCAATTACGGAAATGCCTTCGAGATTCCGATTCTATTCTTGAGCCCGGTGTTATGGAAGAGATTGAAGTTTCTCCTAATTTAACTTATGAGCAACATCCTATTCGTATCATTGCTTCGGAGGTCAAACGACTTCGAAATAAAGATGTCCCGCTTGTTAAAGTTCAATGGTCTTCAAATCCTAAGGATTGTTCTTGGGAATCTAGAGAGTACATCGAGCGAACACATCCGGACTTACTTTCTCGTGCTCTTTGAGGTGAACTCCTTATCTCAAATTTCTTTTGTGTCGAATATGCTTTTATGGTTGTTACTACATATCTTCTTCTTAAATATTGCGAGGACGCAATTTCTTTAAGGAGGGGAGTCTGTAACAACCCGCATATTTATCAATTTTATATTTAAATATTTTATTTAAATATTCTATCGTTAGTCGGATTTTAGTCCGAAAAGCTACTTTTTGCATACGGTCGAATTAGGACTCGGGACCACTCCCATTGAGTTTAAAATCCCGTTTGCGACCTTTTTGAGTATAAGCTTCGATATGTTTGGAGAAAGTTGATTTTTGCTACTTTTCACTTTGGGTTTGGTTTTGGGCTCGGCCCTATGTTTAACTTATGCTCAAATCTGAGCCACTCTTCCCCACTCACTCTCATTCTCTTCTCTCTTCGGTTCTAAGGCATTAATGGTGGGAGAGATTGGAAATTAAAACTCCAAAACCCTAGTTTTCTTTTGCAAATCAAATTCCTAGCTCCAAATTCAAGAGAACCCATTGGTAAGCATTCTCTTCTTCTTCTCCAACTTATTCTCTTACCAATTTCAGAAATTCCTAAACCTAATTTTGGGAATGTTCTTGTTTTGAGCATAGATTCGAGCTCATTTGGGTTGTGTTGAAGAGAGGTTGATTCTCCATTTGCTTTCAAGCTTCTTCTTGTTTGATTTTGGTAAATAGGTGAGATTTTTATCTCACATCCTAGTCTATAATTATCTTCGATTGTTAGGTATGAATTCCTAATGTTTATTCGTGTGCAATCGATTTTGGTTTGGATCGATTTCGTGTATATTCCAATTTTTGGTGTTTTGGTCTAATTTGTGAAAATCCTATTATGGATATTTGGACATTGATATTTGAGGCGCATCGAAGAGCCGTTTAGGCTGGGTTGTCGTTCGACGTAATTCCTTAGTCATCGTCATTTGCTCGTTCGATCGTTTTCGATATTCGTTTGGCCATTTTTGGCCTAGGTTCAGGGAATGCCCTGCACCCTTCATTCAGACGTCTGAAACGTGATATTCAGACGTCTGAATATTGTCTGGGAAGTTTTCTATTCCCAGATTCAGACGTCTGAATATATGGTTTCAGACGTCTGAATTGGCTTATTTTCAAACAGAAAGAAAATAGGCTAAAATATGCCTATTTCAGACGTCTGAAACATTTAGTTCAGACGTCTGAATCGTGTTCTGGAAATTTTTATATTTCCAAATTCAGACGTCTGAACCACTTGTTTCAGACGTCTGAAACTATTGTGATTTTGCCTTCTTGCCTTTTTGTTTGAGAATTCCAATTTAAATCAATTCGTGATAATCCTATTCGTTGTTATCATTTATTATGACTTTGACGACTCTTTTTAGGGATTTTTGAATATCCATTTCGACGGATTCTTTATCGGTTTCTTTGGATTTTATTCACGTCTTCGAATGTGAATTTTAGTGATTGATTGTTCTTACAATCTTCTTTGTGACTTGTCACTTTAAAAATATAAAGGTTTTCTATACTAGTAGTAAATATCAAAACTCTTTCCTCAAATGATTTTAATACTATTTTAATTACAAAGCTCGTTTCTAAAACCGTTTTCCAATCTATCAGTATATACAAACCTTCACCTCACTCGTATGAGAAATCTAATTAAACGACATAGTAAAACGAGTGGTATGAAACGCTTGCGTTTACTTCGTCGGTTAATTCTTGGACTTGTTCGATTGAATCTCTTGTGACAATTTTCTAGTGGAGATCTACAGTTTGTTCGTAAATATTTAAGTTAAGCAAGTGGTTATGGGACATGAAGCTAAACTCATATATTTACTAGCTTAGTGTAATTGACACTTCTCGTCGATCATGATGATCATCTTTTGTGATTTAGACTAGCAATGTGCGATGTCTCTTTGTCTACGAGGGAGACTAAACCCCGTTTTGTGGAGTTTCGACTCAATTTGGTGGGGTAGCAGCCCATGGTCTTCGGGCCGTTTGTGGAGCTTCCGCTCAATTTGTGATGGTTAGCAACCATGGAATTAGCATTCCGTTTGTGATACACGTGTTGGTGAGCTTTATGCTCCCGTTTGTGATAGGCCTCCCCCTTTTTGTGATTTCTGGATTTCTTGAGATAATTTCTAGAATTTGTGTTTCACCAATTTTCGTGATTTCCATTGATAAGTTTTATCAATATTTGTGCATTGGTGAATTTGTGTGTCATTGACTTTTGTGATTGACATTGATATAATCGTCAATATTTGTGGCTTGATGAACGAAATAAGGAGTATGACATTTTCTTTGATTCTTGTGTAGAATTTGTGACATTGATTAATCTCTTGATGATTTTCAACTAATTATATATATCACAACTTGGCATTGTGATTATTATGTGTTTAGTCATATCTCTTATTCTATATCGTTTCATCTGATATTTATAGTTAGACTGATCCGTTTATTATTTTCTTATTAAATAATACTCGGGTCAGACCGAGATGTTACAGGTTCTTCTGCTTGACTTCTCATCCTGGATCATTACTCTGACTTTTGGCTAACTACTTAGATTAGTAGTTTATTTTGTTGTATACATTTGAGATATAGACTCCATAATGTATACTTATTCTTTTGTGTAGTTCGTGAAACTATTCTTTTGTGATATTGTGGATCTTTTTAGACCACTACTCTGATGTACACTTCCTAGTGTAATATTCATATCTTCTTCTGCCTTTGTGATATGAATTATCTGTGACTGATTTATGTTATGTTTATTTCTATATTTGTTTCTGAAGATATTACAGCCACTATGTAGTAGCTTTGAGTTTGTGTCGGTATGTCGAATTTCCCTCTTGATAAAGAAATGTATGTTATACTATCTGACATATCGATGCTCGCGCAAAGAAATTACACGGATGGTCGCTCCTCAACAGCCTTACTCTGCATGCTAGTTGACAGCATTCATCGTAATGTTCTTGGCTAGCGTGGGTATAGAGGTGGGGCGTCACATGTCACCACCCATATAAAGTTACATCAATCAATAAATCATAAAACCAATATTGATTTGGGTGAATCATCCATATCTAGAAATTGTCATTAAAATCCAGACATAATCAATAATGAGATATCCTCAGGTATGTCAAGCTTAAACATAGAAATGCCCAAATATATCTTTCATTCTCACATTATAAAGTATCATAATCAGATCCTAGAAAACAATAAAGGTTTGGACTAGCCATGGCAGTGCCGAAGTTAAATCAATAAGGTATAGGATGTCTGCTTGAAAAGAATAAGCCGTCTGCTAAAATAGTATAGGACATCTGCCCATATATCATATAAAGATAAAATATGGGGATCGGCTATACTCTGGACATAGTCTCAGGTAGGAATATAAATACCATCTCTATATTCCACAAACACTGGAACCAGACGGGAGACTAACAACACATCTGCCTAATCCAAGAGCCTCACATATGTCCGTCTGACACCGCTCCTACAGTTATCTATTATATCTCCCTCGATATCGTGATAATATCCACTGCATGTCATAAACACGCCGTAATTCTACGCTATGCACCAATCACGATTCAACACATTGCCCCTATAGGTAACTAACCACTGGCCTATGTGACATTGGGGCAAAGGCACAAAACAAAGGCATATAACAATAAGATTGTCAAGGATCCGTGGTGCGACCACTACGATTAGGCCACCAAGGTGGATATTGACCAATCTAGTTCACTTTTGAAACAGAGAAGAAGCTGGACAAGATAGATAGACACGTAGTATGTGCACTCGATAGTTGACACATAGCTACTCATAAACGCCAACACATGGCTCTGTATATTGTAGCCGCACAACTTGATAATATTGCCAGCACATGGCTCTACATATTTCTGTCATACATCTTGATAATATCACCAACATATGGCTATATATGTGATTGCCGACACATGGCAATACATTTGATTCACTGTGGCGAGTCTCCATAAATCCTCGTCATGTAAATGTCATCTACTTACAATAAATAACCGAATATATAGCATAACAGCTTTCCATACCACCACGTGATACTCAAATGTTTATTCACTACTTATAAGCTCCACTCAATCACCACAATATTCTACATAATGAGTCCAAAGAATAACCGAAGAAATATACCAAGTGCCCATCCCAAATGTTTTTATAACTCCGTTTATTCAGATTTCATATTACACTGAATTTAGAAATAAAAAAATCAGTATGAATGTATCATACATCCATGTTAAAGGATATCATCATTGTATCATATACCAAAATCACAAATCAAATCAATATCAATGGTGAATCATTCATGATATCGAAATCAATATAGGGAAATGATAAATCATATATAACAACAAAAATCGATGTGGAAGAAAGAAGAAATCATAAAAATATAATAAAATTTCATTTTAACAAATATATAATAAACATCGTATACTCTTAACTATACGTATTACTTATAAAATAAATTATAAAAAACTTAAAATATTAAAAAGAAAATATCTTTTTTGAAACTAGGGAAACCTGTTCAATCACTATCGACATGCGATTCCTGAATGGTAAACCTAGGGAATAGACGGCTGACCCACCACAACCACTATTCCAAGTAAGCTAGACCTTTCGGTTGGCATGGTGCAAAGGGCGAAAAAGAAAATATTTCTTATTTTTAAAAATTTATATATAATTTTTAAAAAATTATATAAAACTAGTTGTGAGTTTCTTTTCAATAAATTATTAAATTTATATAAAAATATTCTTCAATCAATTTTATATTCTAGAACTAAAAAAATTAGAAAATCTTTAATAATAGTTGTAATACCTTTGGTGTCATACTTTTTTGGTATCAACGTGAACTACCAAAAATGCCACTCTATAAATATTATTAAATATTACTATTGCTTAAAAATAGGTTCTAACAGTTAATTTTTTTAACAATTCAAAACGTACTTATCTTATTATCACTTAGAAATAGAATCTTACGAATAAACTTTTTTCAAAGTCATTTTTTACCAATTAATAACAGAAATAAAAATTTAAACCAATATAAAATTAAATCCATTATTTAGTAATTAATAATAGAAATAAAAATTCAGACGTCCCTAAAAGTAGAATCTAATAATTAAACATACTTTACAAATTCAAAATGCTTCTAAAAATAGGATATAAAATTAAACTTTCTTTAAAATTCAAAATACTACTCTACAAATATACAAATCTTAGTATCACTTGAAATAACACTCGTATTTATATATTAAATACTTTCAAACCATATATATAATACCAAAATAAAGTTTAATGCTATAATATAACTTCAAATCCTTGTTTATATACTTACAAAACATTCAAAATAATTTAACAAAACAATTATAAATTATAGAATTTACCATATAATTTTCTATAATTGAAATATATTTTGAAATAATTTATAACTTCCGAAATAATTCTACTTTTATTTCAATCCTTTAATTATAATTCTTACCCATCGTTCTAAAATTTAAAATATTTGTAACTCAAATTATTAAATAATTTTAGAACATTCTAATATGAATTAGGAAAATGTTTTTAAAATAAGATTATTACTTTTGAAATACAATTTATAAAATAGTAGTATATTTTATTTTGCCTTAAAAAATATTCCAAACTTATAGTATATTATAATATTGATTTAAAAAAAAAGAATTTTATACCCAAAAGAAAACTATATATATATATATATATATATAATTAAAGATATATTTGTAGATACTAAAATAGCTAAATTATATAAATTTAGTAAAATATTTATAAAATACTTTTTAATACAATTTTAAACCTTTAAAATAACTATCTAAAGCTTTTGCAAAAATCATTTAAAGAGGGTAAAAGAATAAACATCCATAGAAAGCACATATATTAATATTCAAGTATATATAAAGTTCAATTTGTAATCGGATAGTGTTCCGTTTGAAATTGACACTTCCAACCAATACAAACAAAAAACTGTCTCAACATCTACCAATTTCACGATGACATATTTTAATATCTTTTGAGGCATGTAGCACACATGGTTAATAGAGAATCCAACTTGGATGAAGAGCATAAAATCCCCTATATATTCCAAATTTTGAATGCCTTGACTCCATAGGGTTCAACTTATGGACGGTAGAGGCCTATGACATGACTATTGACCCTAGTGTTCACTTAGTAAGCGTTGCGTGATGGTCAGAGGTCATATGCATGTTTTTTTGATCTTTTTAACATAATTAGCCAATATGATTCAACCATATACATGTATGATCCATGGGTTCATGGATTGAGTTGGTCAAGGAATTTAAGAAATAATTCATGGTGAATATATATAGTATGTTCAAAGGGTACCAACTTTCCAGTAGAATAAGGCAATGGGATGGATAATTAGAAATGAGTCATATTGGATGGGTCAACACTACAGCTACAATAATTGAAATGCCCAATCCTTCCTTGGTCCATATAGTGATGATTGTTGGAAAGGGAAAGGGCTCGAAGTTCTCATAATCTATAACGATGGAAAATGTTTTTTTACAAGTTAGCTTAAAAGTACATGCATTTGACGGACGTTGAAGTTTAGTTAAGGGCTTCAACTAACCCAGCAAAAGAGGAAACTAAAAGTTATGGGTGGATCGGTTAATAACTTAATATTGCGAAGAGTGTATACTTTAGCTAAAGTAGTAAATATCTTCTAACTTGAGTTAAACATAATAGAAAATAAATAAGGGAAATCAAAGTGTGCACATTATAATTTTTATACTACTTCAAACCTTAAATTTTATTTTAGAATTTCACTAATTTTCCTCGTTTAACTTAGGGGGAGATGTATTTTACAAACTCCACCTGAAAATATATAAACGACTTTAATACTAATTGGCTAAGCAACAACATGGTGATTCTGTTAGAGTTAAGGGTGTGCCCTATGGGCATATATATGATTTGTTACATAACTTAACTCTTATAAAAGAATCTTATTCAAAATGATGAATGCATCCTATTTATTTTCCTTTTATATATGTTGTTATATAGAGATATAAATAATGAATCAAAAACATTGAACGTATATAAATATAAATCCTTAAGAGATATCGATTGCAGTTATGAATTTGTTCATAACCACTAGTATTGAATCAATACATTTATATAGATATATAAATAAAACACTTCTTGAATGTTCCTCGGTAAGACGAATCAAGAAAAGAATATTAATATGTTAGTTAGGACTTATGTATCTAACGCTCTTCATATGATGGACGATGATTAATCAATTGGGGGTACATAGGGGTTACGTACTTGGTGGTTGCTTGGAACAATCGTACAAGTAGTCTTCTTACTTGAGGGTACTGTCAATCTTAAGTGGTTTGGTTATATTTTGATTATGATTAAATACTTAGCATAGCGACCTTGTTACAAACATATCTGGGTAAACATTGCACTACTTGAATTAAGACACTTCCTAAGAGAGGATTCGTCTTCTTCGTTATAAAATGTTGGTAACACCAGGATTGGTATACGAATTAAAAGTCAAATTCTCCGATAAGAGTAAATCATTTAATCGATAAATGTTATCGGATTGAACTAAAGACTTTAAAAGTTGTTTATGTAGTTAAATACAAATATTAATAGAGTTTTTGATCTCATATCAAACTCTATATATATAAGCGATACATTAATGACGAATGGAATACGAATACAAATTGTCATTATTAGGTAAGCTTATTTTAGATCAGAAATTGATTCCGTCTAAATTGTATATAAGTGTTGAAGTTAGCTCGATACTATGCTTTAGCAAAGTCCGTACATGGTTCCGTATTTATTAAATATCGATTAAGGACCGAGTTCACACTAGGGAGTCAAAACAACCATACTGTTAATTTTTTGAATTAGAATAATGGTAAAATTAATTTATACATGTTCTAAATCAGTACGAATGTTGTATTGATATTCTATGACATTTTTATTTATTTATTTAATGCTTAAAGTTGGACATAATGACGTATAAAAGTTGTACGTCAATTCAGTCACATAAAGGGCTTGAAATCGAATAATTGAACAACGATTGAAATAGGAGTCAAAGGGTTCTTTGATCTTGCATGGTCGATGTATGGTCGATCAGGGATGTTTGAAATGCGGGATTAGGCTTGGTCTTCTAAGGATAGAGGAACGTGAGGGGGGGAATGTGCTAATCTCTGGCTGTAAGTAGTCTAGCCTCCTCAATTTTTTGAATACACTTCCTCTAAGGTCTCTAGCCTCCATTTCTATCATTGGTAATGCCATGTTTTAACATTGAAAATTGAAATCGAAGAAGAGATGCGAAGCTCTAAAAGGAAATACCAGCAAACGACGTGTTTGTCTTTTGGCGAGACAACGACAGTGACGATAACCACTTCTATTAGTGTTTTCACACACACACACTCATATATAATTAAACATGTTTATCTATATATATTTAGTTTTATTTTTGACCAAAAATGTTATTATTTAATTTTGAAATTAATTTTAAAATAATAAACAATACATTTATTATATATATATATATTATATACACACGCACGCACACATATAACATATGTATACACTCGATTTTTTTAGATTTGATCAAAATGATATATGTTTTTTAAATTATTCATTGTTTATATTTATATTATTAAATCACTTTTGGCTATATATATATACGGAAAATTTTCGAAAAGAAAGTTCTAATACTTTTTTCTCTTTTAGTTTTGGTTTAAAGTAAATAACAAAATTATTTTTTATAATTTTATATTATTTTTAATAAGTCGTTAATTTTAAATTTCAAAATTTGTATAGCGCAATAAATAAATATATAGGTATATTTTGTTTAAAAAAGTATATGTTTTCTGATGTCGGTTGTGTTAAATAGATAAATTAATTTTATATGTAAATGTATGTATTTTAATATTTAGATAAACATTTGAAAATTTTGAATATGCTTGTTTTGAATTTTATATTTATTAATTTCATTTAAATAAGAAGAAAATCGAAAACGTTTATTAAATATATTTAATAGTATATATGTAATAAAATGATTTTATTTATGAATTTAACACTAATCATTAGATTATAAATGAATATACAAGTTTTATATTTATACAATTATACATAGATGAGAAAAAACATTATTAATTATTAATGTATATAAATAAATTTGTTATATCAACTAGTATATAATTTTTCCTATACATTCCTCAGAATTATATGTTGGCATTTATCACACATTGACATTTATTGGCCATATGATATAATGATCAATTTTTGCTTTATACCCTTATATTAATTTATAATTTAATATTACTATGATATTCATATTGTGAATATAAATATCTCATAACTTTAAATAAGAACTTTAAATGAAACTAAATTAATAAATTAATTTTTTTATTAAATCAATAATAAATATTATTTTAAACATTAACAAAAAAAATAATTATTTTAATTAAACTAAACAAATTAAAATATTATACAAACACTTTTATCAAACAAATACTATATTTGATTTGGTATAAATATACCTTGTCCACATAAACACAAAATAAGATTTTATGCAATTTTCTAAAAGGATTTTTTAAATAAAAATTTCACCCTTTTTGCTATATCGCCAATGCACCTGATCCAACGATGGTATCGGAGCTCGTTGTAATGACCCGCAAATCCGTACCCCTGAGTTAACACTATTATACCTAAATCAACTCAAGTTGTACAAAAATACGAACCATTTGGGTTAAAGAAGAAGAGGTAGAAGAAGAAAATAGAAAACAACATCAGAATCTAACCATCGTAGCGGAATAAAATATAATAGATAATAATGTTTTTTACTCAAAAATCAAATGTATCTGTTTATATATTACATCATCAGAGTACATCAATCACAGCTCAACATCAATATCATACAACTGGATATACAGCTACACTACACAATGGAATATATATATAAAACAAATACGAAAGTACGTATAGTCATCCAGCTCGTCTCCTGAGCTCCACAGCATCATATCCTGTATTCTATAATACTCGGTCTGACCTGAGCATTATAGTTAAATAACACCCGAGTCAGTCTGGAATACCAGCGTGAGAAAATCACACCCAATTGATTATTAAAGTTTCAAAAATCCTTTGGAAACAAAAGCATCTCGTAAGACCACGCCACAAATAAACATGTCGGTTTTTACCTTACGATAGCTAAAACAGTTTTATAGAAATCCTCTGATATTATAATAGGGTCTATATACAAATACTTATAAAATAGCCGAAATTGTTGCATTATTAAATTCCAGCTACTAGCTACAGAGTGGGTAATACAAACAAAACTCGTACAAGGCTCGTAGGGAGAATGGATTTCCAACCAATGACTAGGCATTGGGGTACCACCTGTCACAGTACGGGCCTAGATCACCGTACCGAGGAGTACGCCCTCTCCCTTGCAACACAAGACCGGGACTACCCCTTACTGGATAATCCCGAGTGAGATCACCCCGCGGTTGGGATCAGCAACCGCCCAATAAGCCGAAAAAAAGGGACATCTAGACAGGGATGACCTCACCTTGCTTGGGTGCTACCCACCTAGCCTTGCTGCATAACCCCTGATTTTCAGTCATTCCCATTTGATGAGGCTTGAGGCTAAGCGTTACCATTTTAAAACATATCCCTTAGAATGCCCATCATCCACGTGACGATGTTTCGCAAGCATTTATCCATGCAAGTCCGTCCCGGGTTCGAACGGAACCGAAGGCACTATTCCTACTACATCCATTTTGGAAATATCCTCAGGATTAGTAGCGACTAGCCCTTGCACTTCACTGCTCCATCTTCGAATCCAAAATCGTTTCCACGAAACGTACAAACCGGATCGAAGTGGTTTTCGAGAAATAAATCTCGATCCCGGTCTCTTCGAAACGATCAACGTATTTGTCCAATATTGATAGTCGGTGATTGAACTATCAATTTATATTCACAAACAACCATCAAACAATAAATAATTTTCCAAATTATTTATTTATCCAAAATATCTTTACAGGATATATTTCAGATTTTAACCCCTTTTTGAAAACAGTTGCAAACATATTCCTTTCCCGGAATAATTCCACTGAAACACCAAGTATAAAATACTTTTAGATTTTAAAATAATTTAAAATCACTTAGTTATAAAATATACTTCATAGCCTTAAAAATTCAAAACTACTTTAATACTTAATTAAAATATATATTTTAGGAATATTTAATAAATAAGGCTACTTTTATAAAATATAAAACTAGATTTTTTTTTAAAACAAATACCAAGTCATTTAATAATTACTACGATAATAGTTTTGAAAATATTTATTTTAGAATTTAAACATTTAAAAATAATAAATTTTCTAAGATATGCTTTTTAAAACAACATTAAAACCTTTAACTTATATTTAAAATTGCTTGAAAATCGTACTTGGCTATCCAGGGAAACACTCTTCTCTTTCACATCCTTCAAAAATGAATCTATTTATTTTTAAACGAATTTCCATTCCTTTATAAATTTTCACTTTGAATTCATCTTTAAAATATCCACCGATATTTTATTTTACTTGATAACCCAGTTTAAAAATTCCAAAATCTCACTTCCCTTTTAGATTTCAAATCCCAAAACACTTTAATCAATTTACAATTTATTCCCAATTTACATTGCTTAAAATCAATTTTCTTCCTTGCTTTACTCATTTCAAATTTCATTAACATTTAGATTTTATTTCCTCATTTTGAGTAAAAACCCTTTTAACTGAAGATACCAATTTCAGATTCCCATAATTCCTTCTTTATCTCTTAATTAAATTTAATTCTTAAATAAAAAAAATCTTTATTTCTTTAATTGATATAACTTAAGTTTATAATTCATCAATTTCATTTTATTCAAAATTCTTTTTCTCTTCATACTCGAAGTTATTTATTATTATTTTCATATTACTTCTATTTCTTTCCAATTCATTCTTAATTTATTCAAATTTCTATAATTATTTCGCTTATAAATTTACTTCCTTTTGATTTCTTTTCAACAATCCAATTCATATATTTGATAAATCATTATACGCGAATATCCAATCAAACCATAACATTCAATTTTCCAATATAACTCATCATAGGATATCAAAAAAAACCAATCACAACAAAGAATATTGAATAATTTAAATAAATGTGAGGGGTCCAGTTGGATCCCTCCAACCTATTTTCCCTGCATCCACAAATGTTAGCACAATATAATATGTCAATTCCAACATGTCATACCATATCACATCAATCAATTCAGCCATTCAAACAATTATTTAAATTTAATCATTTAAATTTAACTGAGTGAGATTAACTCACCTTTGATTTTATTTGCAATCCAATCCAAACGGCTTTATTTCTTCCGGATATTGGCCTTGTAAAAACAATTCATGATTTATTACTATTTGAATAAATCAAATAATTGATCACCATTCACTTATTAAATTTTTGACTTATTTGTTGATTTAAATTTTTTAAATTAATAGTTTCCTTTGACAATTTATATATTTTTTTAGCATCCCAAAATCAAACAAGTTAATTACAACAGCTTAATTATCAAACCCATTCCTTTATAAAAATTCATTTATACATATTTAAAATCTAATTTTATATAAACCTCTAATCATTTCAAAATTTCTATATTTATTATATATATTTTAAAAATCTGCAGTAAGTAACATGTATACGTATATTTATAAATTGAAGAAAATAAATCGTTTATGAATTTACCGCAAATTTGTTTCCTTTGCTGATGTTCACCTAACCTTTTTTTTTCTCTCTGTACAGATAAAAATATTTATTATTATTTTTATTTTTCTTTACTTAAGCTTTACTGAGCAAATACATATATATATAAATTAATTTAAATTAAAACAAAATGTAAATTATACCTAACCACTCTACCAGGCTCGAGACCACCGAACTCCAGTCACCTCCACCTGAATCCTACCCAAAACCATGCCCTACCTCGCAAGCGCCTCTAGCTCCTCCCTTTCCTCCTTCGCCGAGCCACTGGATCACCATTGCGAGCTACTCGCGAAACCCTATTCCAAATCCACGCGCGCTTGAACGCGATTTCAAATCGCGTGTTCAGATGCGATATCCACTCCCTCGTCACCAAATTTCGAGCTTAAATTCGAGCTCCTACTGCAGTTTCGAGTTGATTTTTTTATAAATCCGAGCTCAAGAAAAAAGAGGGGAATGAAGTATAAGGTAACGAGCTCGGCTATGATTTTATCATTTCATATTTTTTTTTAAAGAAGCGAGATTGATTTTGTATCGAAAAGGGTTTCGGCCATTTATTTGACCTTCTCTTTTTTTTCCCGTTCTGAACTGAAGAAGATGGAAGGAAAAGGACGCGATATAAAGTTGAAGGATGCGTGTTAGGAAAGGTTGGCTACATTGACTTGAAATGAAGGGAAGCAGCTGATGTGATATAATTTCGGCTGAACTTGACAGGATAAACATATATAATTTAAATTTAAATTCAAACTGTCTTGATAAACGCAACTTAAAATTTCGAATTCTTATTGAGACGTGCCACTAGGCGTTTATAATGTTAAACCCCTATTCCGAACATAATAGAAAAGGTTTCGAGTTCTAATTCGATCGTATGAAGAAGATAGCCTTTTGAATCGAATTAAAATATTAAATTTTCAATATAAATGTAACAACCCGATATTCGCGTCAATTCATAATCGACGTTAAAACGATTTATATTTTCGTCAATTGCCATTTTGAAGTTTTTAAAAATTTAAATTAAAATTTAAATTACAAATGGTTATTAAGTTTGAGGGGCTTTGATTTTTTTTTAAAAAAAATAAATGGTCCACGAGTTTTTATTTGGGCCGTGAAAATTTAATAAAGTAACCCGTTCCCCCCTTTTTCTTTCATACTTCCAATTCACGAACCCTAAAAAAGAAAAATAGAACGAAGAAATAATAATGGCGGTCTCTCTCGTCCTACCCCTTCTTTCCAAATTAGGGTTTCGTTCGTTCTGGCTTCGCTCGTCTCCGTGATGCTTCAATTCGTCGATAAGGTGAGTGGTCCCCTTCACTCACATCTAATTCCTCTCGTGTTCGACTGTTTTTGGTTCGATTCTTAGGCACTGACTTGTTTAATGTCGACTTTGGCATTTTTGTGACATTTGATTTCTGTGTTGTTCTAGTTCGTGCTTTTCTATGGATAACTAATTGATGCTCATGATTTTGACATCTTTGGTTAAACTGTATTTTGATTTCGTGAATTTCTAGCATCACCGATCCTTAGAGCTTTGATTTTATGGCCCCTGTGAGGTTCGTCTCTGGCCATCTTTGTAATCAATCCTGAAGCATTGATTTGAATTTATTTTTTTATATAACCACGGCTTTTAAAAATGTTTGACAATGCTTCGTCCCTTACCTGTTGCTTATTCTCTGTGCACGCCTGTTTTACTGTCTTCGTTTAAGTGATAATTTTCAACCTTGTTCTTGTGCATTTGTATGCATTACATCCGGACTTGTTCATCTAGTCTTTGAGGATGCTCCTTTGTTCAGTGATTATTTATGCCCACTGATATTAATTATGTTGTATTTTCATATTCATGCACGGGTGTTGTTTGGAATTTGGTCAGTGGTTCAAGTACTGGAATGTGCACCTGTTTACTTGTATTCTTGTTGGTTTAAGTTTAAAAGTTTTGGACTTTCACTTTGGTTTGCACTTGAACGTGAAATCTGTAGTTATGCTTACTGATTTGGAATTCGCAGTTATTACAGTCTCTGTATCTTTAACTGGTTTTTTTGTAATTGGTCCCGAGTTTGAGTCAGGGTTCTCACTGACTTCGATTCACTGTTGATTCACTTGCACTGTCTCTGACCTATTGGCATTTCTGTTGCATTTCGTTCCGTTGTTTGTTGGTCAACAAATGCTGCTGTAGTTTTCTCTACAACCTTAGTTATATATCGAGTTGTACTCATATTTGTCCCTTGGTTGGTCTGCAACTCTTTGCAGCCACCTCTGTTTCATTTTAGTCCCCATGTTTGAGCTTTGAGTGGTTGAAGCTCTGTTTGCCTGGTTCATCTCTGTTGATTACCTTGGTGACTGACACTGCTCAGTTGCTTGTATCAACCCCATTTCCAGGATGCATGTAATCTTGTTGAAGTTAAATTGTAGCGAACCAGATCATTTGAATCTGTGTGATATTAGATTCAATGTTTTTCTGTTGCAGTGTTGTCATTCACTTGTATTATTCATGAGCATATTTGTTCAGTAGCTCACTGTTTTGAGTTGAAATTTCATTATAAATATACTTGATAATGATGTATTGCACTACAATTTTTGTTCGCGTAATTAATATGCAAATATACCTTGGTGTGTCGCTGCTGCGTTGCCTTATCTTTGCGCATTTCTTTGATGTTTCACTGCCACTTTCGTTTTGCATATCTTATATGCAGATACTTGGGCATTTTGTTGTTTCATTACAACTTTTGATTGCATATTTAATATGCAGACGCTTGAGCATATGTGTTGGTGCATATTTTCTACCTAAAGTTTATCACATGTGTGTTCAAGTCTGCATTTTTGATATTCATTACTGATGGGCTTCATGTTGTTATGTACTCCATTATTTTAGTGAGTTGCATATCAGGGCTGTTGCACAGTAGATTGTTTTTTTTTATGTGGTGGCTTGGTACACTGGTGCATGTCTTTGACTGTTGGCATGTGCATTACATGTGTACTTCATGCTTGAACTTGAGGGTTGGGCCGATTGTGTACATCATTACTGTAGTGGCAAGGCAGTGCACGCAAGCGTGAACTGCAGCCACACGGTATGGCGTGTATGATATTCTATTTGTTTTGACTTATGGATCTTTTTGCGTACACCATATTCAGTAGTGGCGAGGCAGTGCACGCGTGCGTGTACTGCAGCCCTACTTGAATTAATATTTTAATTGATATTCCAATGGTTTGAACTGTTTTGTTTATTTCAATTCAATATTCTGAATTGCATTCTGATTTGGTTTAATTACTGTCGTCTATTCATTATTTAATTATTATTGCTTCTGTGCACTAATAACTGAGTTTGAATTAGACTGACCCGAGTATTATTTTCTTTTAAATTTAATACTCGGGTCAGACCGAGTATTTCAGGTTGTAGATATTCTGCTTTGGGTTGCTGCTAGAGCTATGAAGTTCTTTCATATCTTTTGGAGTAGTCGTCGTCATTTGTAGTAGTCCGTAAAATTGTATAGGAAGATATGTATTCATGTATATTAAATACGTTAATGTACTTGTATATGTAACTTCCTTAGTCGACTGTTGTAGTTGTATCATATGTACCGTGTCATATATATTGTATCAAATGTATTGTAACTGACATCAGTTATTGTATATATGGGACTTTCTGTTTGATTTGTGTTCCGCATTATATTATCTGTGTGATATTTTATATTTACTGTTCTAAACTATTACGAACCATCGTAGTTCGTTTTATACTGGAATTGGGGTATGTCGATGGGAGAAAATAAATCAGAGATGAAAAATGAAAGAAAATATATTTATATACCACTCACATTGAGATAACCAATACTAGTATAAGGCCTAACTATTGATGGTCGCTCCTCAACAGCCTTATTCTCCGTGCGAGTTGACAGCACTACACCGTAGTGTTCTTGGCTAGCGTGGGTATAGAGGTGGGGCGTCACAGCTTGGTATCAGAGCCCGGGGTTTAGAACAAATATAAAATATAACTTAGATAGTACATGTGATACAACTATTTGTTGACGTTTTATCTCTCATATTTGTATATGATTTTCTTTGATTGTTAGGTATGAATTCCTAACGCTTATTCATATGCATTTGATTTTTGAATTCTTGTGTTTTCGGCTTTGATTTGATTTAGCCGATGATTGATTTTGTTCAATTCTCAGCGATTCTGAACTTGATATTTTATGTTTTCCTCGGCTTGATTTCCATTCGACTTCGGTCACTTTGTTTTTGAGAAATTTCTAAATTCTTGATTTCCAAAACGCTGACTTGGTTTGCCGTTGAATTCTTTGATGATGATGTTGAATCGTTTTGTACTCGATTATGGCCATTAATTGTTGACTTCGACATTGACTTGATTTTTATTTTTGTTGAAGTCATTTATGTATTTATGCTCGTTCTGCTTCGTTATCCCATTTGTTAATCGATTCTTCTTTTCCGATTAGTTGTTATCTCCTTTGTTGACTTTGACAACTTCTATTTCTGGAATTTTTGGATATTCCTACTTTGATGGATTTAGAATCGAATTCTTTGGATTTTATTCACGTCTTCGAAGGTGAATTTTAGTGAATTGATTTGGTTTCCAAATTTAATCGATTCTTGTTAATTCCCCGATTTATTGCTATCATTTATTAGCAACTTTGATAACATTTTCTTCGGGATTTTCGTGAACATACTTTTGGATGGATACAGTATCGATTTCTTTGGATTCTATTCACGTCTTCGTATGTGAATTCTTGTGATTGATTGTTTCTACAATCATTTTTGTGATTTGTCACTTAAAAAAAATATAAATGTTTCAATACTAGTAGTAAATATCAAAACTCTTTTATCAAAATGTTTTCAACTCTATTTTCAATATCAAAATCTTTTCCTAAACCGTTTTCCAATCTATTAGTATATACAAACCTTTATTTCACTCGTATGAGAAATCTAATTAAACGGCTTAGCAAAACAAGTGGTATGAAACGCTTGCGTTTACTTCGTCGGTTAATTTTTGGACTTGTTCGATTGAACCACTTGTGACATTTTTCTAGTGAAGATCTACAATTTGTTCGTAAATATTTAAGTTAAGCTAGTGGTTATGGGACATGAAGCTAAACTTTTATATTCACTAGCTTAGTGTAATTGACACTTCTCGTTGATCTTGATGATCGCTTTATGAATTAGACGAGCAATTGCGCGATGTCTCTTTCATTGCAAGGTTAGACTAGACACCACTTGTGTGATTCCACTCACGCATACCTTTTTGCTTTTTGGTTAGTCTTGGCCTCAATCTGTGTGATTCCATTCACACATGCTTAGTGTAATTGACACTCCTCGTTGATCATGATGATCGTTCTGATGGTCAGACTAGACACCACTTGTGTGATTCCATTCACACATACCTTTCTGCTTTTTGGTTAGTCTTGACCTTAATCTGTGTGATTCCATTCACACATGTAGGGTAGCTCCCCTTAGTCTTCGGACCGTCATGTGATAGGCCTCTTTCCCTTTTTCTGTGATTTCTAGATTCCTTATGTTGATTTCTGGGAATTTTATGCTTCACCTATTTTTGTGCATTGGTGAATTCATATGTTATTGATTTGTCATGAGTACAAATTTGGGGTATGATACCTCTTTGGATCTTTGAGAAGATTCTTGTGATATTGATTATCTCTTATCGGTTGATCTCCTGTTGATCATTATTTGCATACTTATAGTTGTATGTCAGTATGGATATTTCATATTTATGCCATACCTCTTATCGGTTGATCTCCTGTTGATCATTATTTACATACTTATAGTAGTATGTCATTATGGATATTTTATGTTATGCCATATCTTTTATTCTATTTCATACTCCGTTTGAGTTTTCATACTCCGTTTGAGTTTTCATACTCCGTTTGAGTTTTCATACTCCGTTTGAGTTTTCATACTCCGTTCGAGTTTTCATACTCCGTTCGAGTTTTCATACTTTCATCTTGTGATTTCTGGATTTCTTGTGATGATTTCTAGAATTTGTGCTTCACCAATTTTCGTGATTTCCATTGATAAGTTTTATCAATTCTTGTGCATTGGTGAATTCGTGTGTTATTGACTTGTTATGAATACAAGTTTAGGGTATGATATCCCTTTCTATCTTTGAGAAGATTCTTGTGACATTTTTGATGAACGAAAATTCATTGGTATTATATTTTGATGCCAATTATTTCGATGAAATTTTGACGTATGTCGAAGTTGCTACTGACATTGCTATTTTAATCACGTGTTTTAAAAAAAAAATTGTTATTCTTCAAAATATTTCAAAATATAAATCAAAATTGTTTTCAAAATTTTTACGATTTGCGCTTTCAAAAGAATGAGGAAGCGAATTAAACGTTTCAGAAAAATCGAGGACTATGACCCCTTTCTTTTACTGATTCGCTTAATTCCGGGCTTGTCCGTTTGAGAACGTAAAATGTTATTTATTTAAAATACACAATTTTGCACTTTCAAGGAAACGATGAAGTGAATTAAACGATTTAGTAAAACTTGTGGTTATGGGTCATGTGCGTTTGCTATTTCGGTTAATTTTGGACTCGTTAATTGAAAATTTGTGATTTCTGATTATCGTTTGTGATAATCAGATATTTGCTGTTTCTGATTATCGCTTGTGATAATCAGATATTTGAGATTTAATTATCGTTTGTGATAATTAAACATTTGCGATTTGAGATTTGATTATCAATTGTGATAATTAAATATTTGTGATTTGAAATTTGATTACCGTTGTGGTAATTTCTGATTATCGTTTTGATAATTGGATGTTTATGATTTCTGATTTATCGTTTTTGATAATCAGATATTTAATGTTTCTAACTATCGTTTGTGATAATTAAACATTTGCGATTTGAGATTTGATTATCAATTGTGATAATTAAATATTTGTGATTTGAAATTTGATTACCGTTGTGGTAATTTCTGATTATCGTTTTGATAATTGGATGTTTATGATTTCTGATTTATCGTTTTTGATAATCAGATATTTATTGTTTCTAATTATCGTTTGTGATAATTAAACATTTGCGATTTGAGATTTGATTATCAATTGTGATAATTAAATATTTGTGATTTGAAATTTGATTGCCGTTGTGGTAATTTCTGATTATCGTTTTGATAATTGGATGTTTATGATTTCTGATTTATCGTTTTTGATAATCAGATATTTATTGTTTCTAATTATCGTTTGTGATAATTAAACATTTGCGATTTAAGATTTGATTATCAGTTGTGATAATTAAATATTCGTTGATTTGTGATTTCTGATTATCGTTTTTGATTATCAGATATTTATTATTTCTAATTATCGTTTGTGTTAATTAGATATTTGAGATTTAATTATCTATTGTGATAATTAAATATTTGTGACTAAGATTTGAATTATCGTTTTGACAATTGAATACCTATTGATTTGAAATTTGATTACCGTTGTGGTAATTCCTGATTATCGTTTTTGATAATTAGATTTTGTTGATAATTTGTGAATTTCTTTTATGAAATTAAAAGATTTCTTTGGCGTTTATATTGTACTACACCGGTGTACCGACTCAATTTTCTGCTATTCATGATGTTTCCACGTCTTCCAATTACGGAAATGCCTTAGGGATTTCCGATTTCTATTCTTGAGCAACCTTATATTCACATCATTGCTTCGGGGGTGTAGCACCTTCGAAATAAAGATGTATCTCTTGTGGAGATTCTCAATGGTTCTCAAATTCTATGGATTTCTCTTAGGAATCCAGAGAATTCATTGAGCAAACACGTTCAAGCTTACTCTTTCTTGCTCTTATGGTTGTTACCTTTTGGCCATTTATTCCTTATGATTGCGAGGACGCAATTTCTTTAAGGAGGGGAGTCTGTAACAACCCGATATTCGCGTCAATTCATAATCAACGTTAAAACGATTTATATTTTCGTCAATTGCCATTTTGAAGTTTTTAAAAATTTAAATTAAAATTTAAATTACAAATGGTTATTAAGTTTGAGGGGCTTTGATTTTTTTTTTTAAAAAAATAAATGGTCCACGAGTTTTTATTTGGGCCGTGAAAATTTAATAAAGTAACCCGTTCCCCCCTTTTTCTTTCATACTTCCCATTCACGAACCCTAAAAAAGAAAAATCGAACGAAGAAATAATAATGGCAGTCTCTCTCGTCCTACCCCTTCTTCCCAAATTAGGGTTTCGTTCGTTCTGGCTTCGCTCGTCTCCGTGATGCTTCAATTCGTCGACAAGGTGAGTGGTCCCCTTCACTCACATCTAATTCCTCTCGTGTTCGACTGTTTTTGGTTCGATTCTTAGGCACTGACTTGTTTAATGTCGACTTTGGCATTTTTGTGACATTTGATTTCTGTGTTGTTCTAGTTCGTGCTTTTCTATGGATAACTAATTGATGCTCACGATTTTGACATCTTTGGTTAAACTGTATTTTGATTTCGTGAATTTCTAGCATCACCGATCCTTAGAACTTTGATTTTATGGCCCCTGTGAGGTTCGTCTCTGGCCATCTTTGTAATCAATCCTGAAGCATTGATTTGAATTTTTTTTTATATAACCACGGCTTTTAAAAATGTTTGACAATGCTTCGTCCCTTACCTGTTGCTTATTCTCTGTGCACGCCTGTTTTACTGTCTTCGTTTAAGTGATAATTTTCAACCTTGTTCTTGTGCATTTGTATGCATTACATCCGGACTTGTTCATCTAGTCTTTGTGGATGCTCCTTTGTTCAGTGATTATTTATGCCCACTGATATTAATTATGTTGTATTTTCATATTCATGCACGGGTGTTGTTTGGAATTTGGTCAGTGGTTCAAGTACTGGAATGTGCACCTGTTTACTTGTATTCTTGTTGGTTTAAGTTTAAAAGTTTTGGACTTTCACTTTGGTTTGCACTTGAACGTGAAATCTGTAGTTATGCTTACTGATTTGGAATTCGCAGTTATTACAGTCTCTGTATCTTTAACTGGTTTTGTTGTAATTGGTCCCGAGTCTGAGTCAGGGTTCTCACTGACTTCGATTCACTGTTGATTCACTTGCACTGTCTCTGACCTATTGGCATTTCTGTTGCATTTCGTTCTGTTGTTGGTTGGTCAACAAATGCTGCTGTAGTTTTCTCTACAACCTTAGTTATATATCGAGTTGTACTCATATTTGTCCCTTGGTTGGTCTGCAACTCTTTGCAGCCACCTCTGTTTCATTTTAGTCCCCATGTTTGAGCTTTGAGTGGTTGAAGCTCTGTTTGCCTGGTTCACCTCTGTTGATTACCTTGGTGACTGACACTGCTCAGTTGCTTGTATCAACCCCATTTCCAGGATGCATGTAATCTTGTTGAAGTTAAATTGTAGCGAACCAGATCATTTGAATCTGTGTGATATTAGATTCACTGTTTTTCTATTGCAGTGTTCTCATTCACTTGTATTATTCATGAGCATATTTGTTCAGTAGCTCACTGTTTTGAGTTGAAATTTCATTATAAATATACTTGATAATGATGTATTGCACTACAATTTTTGTTTGCGTAATTAATATGCAAATATACCTTGGTGTGTCACTGCTGCGTTGCCTTATCTTTGCGCATTTCTTTGATGTTTCACTGCCACTTTCGTTTTGCATATCTTATATGCAGATACTTGGGCATTTTGTTGTTTCATTACAACTTTTGATTGCATATTTAATATGCAGACGCTTGAGCATATGTGTTGGTGCATATTTTCTACCTAAAGTTTATCACATGTGTGTTCAAGTCTGCATTTTTGATATTCATTACTGATGGGCTTCATGTTGTTATGTACTCCATTATTTTAGTGAGTTGCATATCAGGGCTGTTGCACAGTAGATTGTTTTTTTTTATGTGGTGGCTTGGTACACTGGTGCATGTCTTTGACTGTTGGCATGTGCATTACATGTGTACTTCATGCTTGAACTTGAGGGTTGGGCCGATTGTGTACATCATTACTGTAGTGGCAAGGCAGTGCACGCAAGCGTGAACTGTAGCCACACGGTATGGCGTGTATGATATTCTATTTGTTTTGACTGATGGATCTTTTTGCGTACACCATATTCAGTAGTGGCGAGGCAGTGCACACGTGCGTGTACTGCAGCCCTACTTGAATTAATATTTTAATTGATATTTCAATGGTTTGAACTGTTTTGTTTATTTCAATTCAATATTCTGAATTGCATTCTGATTTGGTTTAATTACTGTCGTCTATTCATTATTTAATTATTATTGCTTCTGTGCACTAATAACTGAGTTTGAATTAGACTGACCCGAGTATTATTTTCTTTTAAATTTAATACTCGGGTCAGACCGAGTATTTCAGGTTGTAGATATTCTGCTTTGGGTTGCTGCTAGAGCTATGAAGTTCTTTCATATCTTTTGGAGTAGTCGTCTTTATTTGTAGTAGTCCGTAAAATTGTATAGGAAGATATGTATTCATGTATATTAAATACGTTAATGTACTTGTATATGTAACTTCCTTAGTCGACTGTTGTAGTTGTATCATATGTACCGTGTCATATGTATTGTATCAAATGTATTGTAACTGACATCAGTTATTGTATATATGGGACTTTCTGTTTGATTTGTGTTCCGCATTATATTATCTGTGTGATATTTTATATTTACTGTTCTAAACTATTACGAACCATCGTAGTTCGTTTTATACTGGAATTGGGATATGTCGATGGGAGAAAATAAATCAGAGATGAAAAATGAAAGAAAATATATTTATATACCACTCACATGGAGATAACCAATACTAGTATAAGGCCTAACTATTGATGGTCGCTCCTCAACAGCCTTATTCTCCGTGCGAGTTGACAGCACTACACCGTAGTGTTCTTGGCTAGCGTGGGTATAGAGGTGGGGCGTCACAATAAATCTCAGTACGTTTATATATCGTATGCTCACATAACAACTCCGATCATTACGAAACTTAAAATCCGATAATAATACAATATTACGGATCCAATGGAACTGGGTTCGTCAAATTCCGAGACTGAGCCTCGGAAGGCTATTTTTAAATTCAATTTAAACGATATTAAATTTCAAAATTTAACAAACCATTCTTAAATTTGATTTCAATACTTCTATTATCTTCAATGCTATCAATATAAATTTTATAGGCCTTCAAATTATTTTCGACAGGCTTAAAACTCCAGATTCAACATTTTACTCAACTTTAAATTATTTAATTTAATAATTTAATTATCAAACAAATTGTGATATTTGTAATTCAAGTAAAAATTACTTTATTTAATATTCAAAATCAATTAAATATCCCGATATAAATGCTCGAAAATTCCGGGTCGTCACATTCCTCCCCCCTTAAAAGAATTTCGTCCCCGAAATTACTAGTTAGGAAGAATGGTCCAATACCCGTTTACTTATCTCCAAAACCAAACGGTTTCTAACAATTCAACATCATACCAACTATCTTTTTATAAAAGACCCATTATTATTCTTATTAACTTTCCAAACTTTTCCAAAACATTCTATAATTTTCAAATAACTTACTTGTTCAACTACTCAAATTATAATTCAAAACTAAATTTTGAATTATCAAAATTTTCTCAAAATTTTTCTAACTCCCTAAATTTCCGAAATTTTTTGCCAGCGTCTCCTTTGCGCGGCTAACTCGGTACAACTACAAAAGGCCTCTACGGGCTCCCAAATCCCAAAAGAAAAGAAAAAGTCAAGTGGCTAGATCCAAAAATCCAATCAAATTTCACAGAAATTTAAACACATACCATATTGTCGAGCATTTCAAATTTATCTTCTTGAAATCAAAACCAATTTTCATTTCCCTTATATTACCTGCATATCCTACATGACAATAATATCCAATCACAATATTCCAAAAACATTTTATCGACTTCCTTACAAAATGTCAATATTTATTCATTCGAATATTAACTTAGAATATGTTTGTAATATCAATTTCCAATTAATAATTTATCATTGTTTACCTAAGTTAGTATAAGCATTTTATATGCTTCTTTATTTATTTTCATCTTACCACTTTAGTTTATATCTATTTCTATTCAAATTGATTTCCTCCATTTCCATATGAATTCAATCTATCTTTAACTCTGAATATTTAAATTTTATTTTTCATTAATAACTAATTCATATCATTACTTTAAATTATTTTCATTTACAAATTTATTTCAAATTCCAATTTGAAAACATTTTTCGTTAACAAAATTTTCCAAAATTTTCAAAAATTTTATAACTCCCAAAATTTTCGGAAAATTTTGGCCGAGTCCCATTTATACGGAGGAGCTCTTGCAATTTGAAAAAAGATATAAATATATATACATCGAACTACCCGGTCGGAAAAACCAAAAACAGTTCATATTTCCTATTTTTATTGTGTAGGCGTACCTTATTTAGCGTTTTAAGCAAGCGACTTATAATTTTAGCAGATAATGCAATCAAATCCAGCCACACGGCTTCCAGGTACCTATATTTACTCAATTTAAACATGCAAGTGCCAAATATACGAAGTTTAACAACATTTCACTTATTTGCAATAGTTAAACACATGAATTCTTAAAGAAATTCACACCCAACATTTTCTGTAAGCAATTTATATAGTTTCATACTAATTCAACTGTTTCAACTAATTCATAAACCATTTTCATTCAATTTGAATGGTTTTCAATCCATCCGTATACAACTTCATCAATTTGAATGGTTTAAAACTCAATCGCTTACATTTAATTTATTTTTAAGCAAACCGAACTCATATTTGATTCAATTGCTTTCAAAATCAATTTATTTACTCCTATCAATTCATAGCATCTTAATTACTTCCGTTTACAACAAATGACAATTTATTCTATGCAATTCGACGAGATCTATGTGAATAAATAAGTATTCATATTTTATAACCAATTTAAATGGATTTCAACTCAATTTTATACTTAATTCTATTCCATTTTTTAAATTTATTCACAATTCATATATTCTCGTTTTCATTGGATTTCAGATTTGAATACATTCACTTGTATTTCATTTTATTAACCAAACTGGTTTCATTCAAAACCATTAACAACTTAAGTTCATCTTCATTACCAATTAAATTTCCTTTTTGTTTTAATTCATTCACAACCATTTATTTAGCTCAACCCATTGCAAGCTTTAACCATTCCCGAATTAATTCAAATCAAGCTTTAATTTAATGGTCTTCCATTTTCACCCGTAGTCGAGCTTCTAATTATTCTCAACTTAAGTTAATTTACTCAATTTACTCCACTTTAAACTTAAGTTCACTTCCATTCAACATAATTCTATTTCAGTTAAATCTCATTTTAAAATTTACAATTTCATTTGATGAGTTATTATAAAATTTAGCTTTCAGATTCAACTCATTCAATTGATTACATGGTCATCTCCAATTTATTTCCACATATTTGGAATTTGTTGGCAATTCAAACCATCACTATTTTAATCCAATCTCCTTTTTATTTGATACATTTCCGATCATATTTAATTTGTTAACACTTCAAGTTAAATTTTAATTTATAACTCTAGTTCTAAATCCACTATCCATTTTCAATTTACCACCCAATTTCATGAACTCACAATTCAATTACATTCTCAATTCATTTAATTAATTCATTTAATTAATTGCAAGACCACTTCCAATTATATTTTCTTCACTAATGATTCAAGTCGAATTTGATTTATAACTTGAGTTTTATTTCCAATCTTCATTATTAATTCACAATTCAGCTTTATTTAACTACATTAGGTTTCCATTACATATTTCATTATCGAATTTATTATCTAATTAATTCTTCCTCTGGTTAAAATTCAATACTTGATTTGTAATTCCAAATACCACTTCATTTAATTTTCTTAGTTCAATTTATTTTATAATTCAAGCTTTGATCTTCATTTTATTTTCTAATTCATCAAAAATATTTATTTTGGGTTTCTATCCCATTTTTTTTCTTTTCAAATTTTATAAGTCACAAATTATTATTTTCGCAATTCCATTCATCATAGGCTTGAATATATTATTCTTTTATTTCAACTCAAGCCTTATGCTTATTTATAACCCAAGCATGTTTCATTCCATGCATTTTAAATTCTTTTACTCGTTATTCTTATATATTTATTTCAATTCAATTCTTATCCAACTTATTTCTTATCCATTAAAATAAGAATCCGATTTCATTCAATAATTCACTGAACTTTTACTTCAATTCAATTTTATTTTAACTCAAATTTATTTAATCTCAATTCGATTTCAACTTAGTTCGAATACAACTGGATATTATTTTCAGCCTATTCAATTTATTTCAATCCAGTCAAATTTTTATTCCCAATCCAAATTAATTTCATTTTCAACTTTTGACTTTTAAATTTGAATTCCCAACATTCAAAGCTTATATTTTCTTCCTGATTTAAAAATCATCTCAATTTATAAGCTTACAACTATCTCAACTGGATTTTTATGCACCCGGCTTTGGTTTCAAATTATTTTAAAATCTCCAACTTCTCAAATCACATTTCTCAAAAGTTTAAACCAATCCTGGTTTTTATTTCTATCTAATTGCCTTTGAAATTTTCAAAAACAACCAGGTTTTCCTGAACAAATCAATTTGGCAGCAATTCTTCACTTAGAAATTCGAAAATGAATACTGATGATGCAGCCTTCATCATCAGAATTATTTTCCAATAATCCAAGTGATTTTAATGCTATATCACTTTCGAAATTCATTTAAAACAGATTTCCATTCAGAAATACCTCCAAAAACAACAATGCTACTATTTATCTTCAAAGTACTTCCAAAATCTCCGGGTTTTAAAGTTTCAAATTCTGCTTAAATCAATTTTAACTATAATGCATTTGTATAGTTTATTCTTATACAAATTCCCATTTAATTGTATTTCAATTTATAATTTACATTTATAATTCATATTTATGAATTTCATTTTACAATTTTATTCCCTTAACCTGTGGTTATGTTTTAAATTTCTAGTCAAATTTTTACACAATGATGATAATAACTTAATATTATCACTTCTAAAATCCAAGCAACCATATATTAGCTAAATAGTTTACAAAAACTTTCTTTATATCAAAAATATATTTTTGGGTAAAATTATTTCATTTACCCATATTTAAAACAATACCGTGTCGATTGTTCTATTCAAGTGTTTAGAAACCCTTTCGATACAGTTATACAGGCTGTGTCGACGAAGGTTCATATGCCACTCAATAAACCAATCAACACAATATTAAAACAATTTATATTCACTAACAAATACACGCTCATATCTATTAATAAGCTCAAATTCATTCTAGAGTTCTAGGACTCTATTTTAAATGAGTAATTCCCACCAGAGCCAAGGTTATCCCCAACCTAAGCTCTGATACCAAGTGTAACGACCCGCAAATCCGTACCCCTGAGTTAACACTATTATACCTAAATCAACTCAAGTTGTACAGAAATACGAACCATTTGGGTTAAAGAAGAAGAGGTAGAAGAAGAAAATAGAAAACAACATCAGAATCTAACCATCGCAGCAGAATAAAATATAATAGATAATAATGTTCTTTACTCAAAAATCAAATGTATCTTTTTATATATTACATCATCAGAGTACATCAATCACAGCTCAACATCAATATCATACAACTGGATACATAGCTACTCTACACAGCTTAATATATATAAAACAAATACGAAAGTACGTATAGTCATCCAGCTCGTCTCCTGAGCTCCACAGCATCATATCCTGTATTCTATAATACTCGGTGTGACCCGAGCATTATAGTTAAATAACACCCGAGTCAGTCTGGAATACCAGCGTGAGAAAATCACACCCAATTGATTATTAAAGTTTCAAAAATCCTTTGGAAACAAAAGCATCTCGTAAGGCCACGCAACAAATAAACGTGTCGGGTTTTTACCTTACGATAGCTAAAACAATTTTATAGAAATCCTCTGATATTATAATAGGATCTATATACAAATACTTATAAAATAGCCGAAATTGTTACATTATTCAATTCCAGCTACTAGCCACGGAGTGGGTAATACAAACAAAACTCGTACAAGGCTCGTAGGGAGAATGGATTTCCAACCAATGACTAGGCACTGGGGTACCACCTGTCACAGTACGGGGCCTAGATCACCGTACCGAGGAGTACGCCCACTCCCCTGCAACACAAGACCGGGACTACCCCTTACTGGATAATCCCCAGTGAGATCACCCCGCGGTTGGGATCAACAGCCGCCCACTAAGCCGAAATAAAAAGGGACATCTAGACAGGGATGACCTCACCCTGCTTGGGTGCTACCCACCTAGCCTTGCTGCAAAACCCCTGAGCATTCCCATTTGATGAGGCTTGAGGCTAAGCATTACCTTTTTAGAACATATTCCTTATAATGCTCATCGTCCACCTGACGATGTTTCGCAAGCATTCATCCATGCAAGTCCGTCCTGGGTTCGAACGGAACCGAAGGCACTATTCCTACTACATCCATTTTGGAAATATCCTCAGGATTAGTAGCGACTAGCCCTTGCACTTCACTGCTCAATCTTCGAATCCAAAATCGTTTCCACGAAACGTACAAACCGAATCGAAGTGGTTTTTGAGAAATAAATCTCGATCCCGGTCTCTTCGAAACGATCAACGAATTTGTCCAATATTGATAGTCGGTGATTGAACTATCAATTTATATTCACAAACAACCATCAAACAATAAATAATTTTCCAAATTATTTATTTATCCAAAATATCTTTACAAGATATATTTCAGATTTTAACCCCTTTTTGAAAACAGTTGCAAACATATTCCTTTCCCGGAATAATTTTCCAATATTTATTTCCACTGAAACACCAAGTATAAAATACTTTTAGATTTTAAAATAATTTAAAATCACTTAGTTATAAAATATACTTCATAGCCTTAAAAATTTAAAACTACTTTAATACTTAATTAAAATATATATTTTAGGAATATTTAATAAATAAGGCTACTTTTATAAAATATAAAACTAGATTTTTCTTTAAAACAAATACCAAGTCATTTAATAATTACTACGATAATAGTTTTGAAAATATTTATTTTAAAATTTAAACATTTAAAAATAATAAATTTCTAAGATATGCTTTTTAAAACAACATTAAAACCATTAACTTATATTTAAAATTCCCTGAAAATCGTACTTGGCTATCCAGGGAAACACTCTTCGCTTTCACATCCTTTAAAAAATGAATCACTATTTATATTTAAACGAATTTCCATTTCTTTATAAATTTCCACTTTGAATTCATCTTTAAAATATCCACTGATATTTTATTTTACTTGATAACCCAGTTTAAAAATTCCAAAATCTCACTTCCCTTTTAGATTTCAAATCCCAAAACACTTTAATCAATTTACAATTTATTCCCAGTTTACTTTGCTTAAAATAAATTTTCTTCCTTGCTTTACTTATTTCAAATTTCATTAACATTTAGATTTTATTTCCTCATTTTGAGTAAAAACCCTTTTAACTGAAGATACCAATTTCAGATTCCCAAAATTCCTTCTTTATCTCTTAATTAAATTTAATTCTTAAATAAAAAAATAAATTCTTTATTTCTTTAATTGATATAACTTAAGTTTATAATTCATCAATTTCATTTTATTCAAAATTCTTTTTCTCTTCATACTCGAAGTTATTTATTATTATTTTCATATTACTTCTATTTCTTTCCAATTCATTCTTAATTTATTCAAATTTCTATAATTATTTCGCTTACAAATTTACTTCCTTTTGATTTCTTTTCAACAATCCAATTCATATATTTGGTAAATCATTATACCTGAATATCCAATCAAACCATAACATTCAATATTCCAATATAACTCATCATAGGATATCAAAAAAAAACCAATCACAATAAAGAATATTGAATAATTTAAATAAATGTGAGGGGTCCAGTTGGATCCCTCCAACCTGTTTTCCCTGCATCCACAAATGTTAGCACAATATAATATGCCAATTCCAAAATGTCATACCATATCACATCAATCAATTCAGCCATTCAAACAATTATTTAAATTTAATCATTTAAATTTAAATTTAACTGAGTGAGATTAACTCACCATTGATTTTATTTGCAATCCAATCCAAACGGCTTTATTTCTTCCGGATATTGACCTTGTAAAAACAATTCACGATTTATTACTATTTGAATAAATCAAATAATTGATCACCATTCACTTATTAAATTTTAACTTATTCTTTGATTTAAAAATTTTAAATTAATAGTTTCCTTTGACAATTTATATTTTTTTTAGCAACCCAAAAATCAAACAAGTTAATTACAACAGCTTAATTATCAAACCCATTCCTTTATAAAAATTCATTTATACATATTTAAAATCTAATTTTATATAAACCTCTAATCATTTCAAAATTTCTATATTTATTATATATATTTTAAAAATCTGCAGTAAGTAACATGTATACATATATTTATAAATTGAAGAAAAAAAATCGTTTATGAATTTACCGCAAATTTATTTCCTTTTCTGATGTTCACCTAACCTTTTTTTTTCTCTCTGTACAAATAAAAATATTTATTTTTGTTTTTATTTTTCTTTACTTAAGCTTTACTGAGCAAATACATATATATATATATATAAATTAATTTAAATTAAAATAAAATGTAAATTATACCTAACCACTCTACCAGGCTCGAGACCACCGAACTCCAGTCACCTCCACCTGAATCCTACCCGAAACCATGCCCTACCTCGCAAGCGCCTCTAGCTCCTCCCTTGCCTCCTTCGCCGAGCCAATGGATCACCATCGCGAGCTACTCGCGAAACCCTATTCCAAATCCACGCGCGCTTGAACGCGATTTCAAATCGCGTGTTTAGATGCGATATCCACTCCCTCGTCACCAAATTTCGAGCTTAAATTCGAGCTCGTACTGCAGTTCCGAGTTGATTTTTTTATAAATCTGAGCTCGAGAAAAAAGAGGGGAACGAAGTATAAAGTAACGAGCTCGACTATGATTTTATCATTTCATTTTTTTTATTGATGTGAGATTGATTTTGTATCGAAAAGGGTTTCGGCCATTTATTTGACCTTCTCTTTTTTTTTCGTTGTGAACTGAAGAAGATGGAAGGAAAAGGACGCGATATAAAGTTGAAGGATGCATGTTAGGAAAGGTTGGCTACAGTGACTTGAAATGAAGGGAAGCAGCTGATGTGATGTAACTTTGGCTGAAGTTGACGGGATAAACATATATAATTTAAATTTAAATTCAAACTGTCTTGATAAACGCAACTTAAAATTTCGAATTCTTATTGAGACGTGCCGCTAGGCGTTTATAATGTTAAACCCCTATTTCGAACACAATAGAAAAGGTTTCGAGTTCTAATTCGATCGTATGAAGAAGATAGCTTTTTGAATCGAATTAAAATATTAAATTTTCAATATAAATCTCAGCGCGTTTATATATCGTACGCTCACATAACAACTCCGATCATTACGAAATTTAAAATCCGATAATAATACAATATTACGGATCCAATGGAACTAGGTTCGTCAAATTCCGAGACTGTGCCTCGGAAGGCTATTTTTAAATTCAATTTAAACGATATTAAATTTCAAAATTTAACAAACCATTCTTAAATTTGATTTCAATACTTCTATTATCTTCAATGTTATCAATATAAATTTTATAGGCCTTTAAATTATTTTCGACAGGCTTAAAACTCCAGATTCAACATTTTACTCAACTTCAAATTATTTAATTTAATAATTTAATTATCAAACAAATTGTGATATTTGTAATTCAAGTTAAAATTACTTTATTTAATATTTAAAATCAATTAAATACCCCGATTTAAATGCTCGAAAATTCCGGGTCGTCACACTCGTACTGTAGTTATGTGAATAATTAACCAACATGTAGGGCTTTATTTAGAAAAGACAAAGTAGGCGAGTGTCTAATAAAATATGCTCAAACTAAGGAGAATGTCATTCTAATTAAAAACCACTATTATGTGCGGAAAATCCCCAAATCTCTTGGCCTTTACCTTACCCGTCAAAATTTTCTATTTCTAAAGTGTGCCATTATGGAAGACTCATAAGTACTTTAGGTCTTAAGTTGATTTAAATAAGCATGTCTAAATATTATAAAATTAATTAAAAAATTAAATCAGGTAAATAATTACATAATTTTATAAAGAGCTATAAAATGCAAAAAATATATTCAAATTTAAATAAATATAAATGTATTTTTATAAATTAATTTAATTGTTTGATTAATAAAAGGATACATATGAATATATATACATACATATTATATATATATATTAATAATATAATTTTATAATAAATAAACGTGTTTGTGTGTGTTATGTACAAAGTAAACAAGAGGTTAAGAATAAATAAATCCTACGGGACTTAAGATAGTATACTTGGATTTATATAAAAGATATCCGATATCATGAGTTATACTCATTATACATCTCACTTAAATAGTCAATAATACTCTACAAAATTACTTTTTAGTTCTAAATTTAAAATAATAACGTTCCCTATAGTTATTGAGCACCCCCGAGCCATAAAATATATAAGGAGATGTCTATATCATCTATAGATAAGTAAGAATGTTTACATAACTTTTGCCGAGCAACCATAAGGGTTACTCAACTATCCTTAGATATCGCAAAATGATGGGTTTAGGGTATCTAATGCACTTCATGATTTATTGTGCGCACTCAAGGTCATAAAGGTGATTAGGAGCATAATCTAAGTTATGTTAGGATTTATATATGAGATATTACTAATAAAGTGTTACTTAGTATTTATGAGGACTACAACTTGTTAAGAAAACTCAAGGTTGTAGTAACATGATAAATAGATCCTAATACCCATTGAAGTAATTTATGAAATTCCCATATCTCGTTTAGGGGTTTTGGAAGATACAGAATTCAGTGGGGGTTGATAAATTAAATAAACCAATGTAATAAGTATAAGAACATATGTGCTATTATAAAACTACTTTAATAGATTTGAGCAACTAATAGGACTGATAAGATCATTTATCAATTAAAATATTTAAATGAATTGGATTAAAGATTGACAAATAAATGTAAAACATACTCTTATAAATCTTATACCTATCGCTTAAAGATCCATGCAAGAGTCGGATATTACAATCATTAAAAATAATCATACCTTAGTTACATAAGTGTTTATTATCCAAAATCGTGTATTGTATTTTTTAGTTTTGAACTCTAAAGAAATGAAAGGGTATGGATATTTGATCCATATTCGATCACATACAATAATTATTTGGTTAACAATCACGATCTTATTATACGAAATCTCAATGAAAATATTCCAATCGAAAAGACCAACTAAATTACAGTGCAAGATCATATGTTCAATATGATTGAATGCAATATAGACCTTATTGTGTTATAAACACCAATAGACTAAGTACTACATACAGACCTAGAATTTCGACCATTGTGATGTTGGTTTGATCGGTTTACTTAAGTGCAACTTATTCGATAAATGTTAAGGATGACCGAATGCATTTCTGTGAAGTAATCTGGTGCCATCATGTAGTAATTTTTTTTCTCTTTTGAATGATTTGACCTTCTAAAAGAGAGAAAAAGTATGGAAATAATGTTGGCACGGTTAGGATGAAGACAATGAATGGTCACTTCTATTTCATAAAGAGGCATCAGAAATGCAATTGGTTATCCTATTGATAGACGCTTAATTAGGGAATACGATATATTATTTCTATTCCAAAATGTATTTTCTAATAGATAAATGTTTTTTATAAGATTTATTTCTTTGAGTTTGAGATAATTGGTTCGAAACTCTCAAATATAAATTAGCTATAGTAAAAAAACAAATAGTCCATATTAAGTGGTTGAATGGAGCTCGGTATTTCAAATGTTGGAAAAAAATTTGGAAACATACCACATAACACTTAATAGTGAACGCATCAAGTTTTGTAAGGTCACTTTAGTTTATGCCAAATATTATTTATGTCATAATGACTTTTAGTATTGAAAGAAAATAAAAGTAATTTTTTTAGTATGAATATTATGAATATTCATTGTACAGTAATTCTTTGCTTTGGCATTTCGATGATGGTTTTGTTTCCATCACAATAGTGATGTGTTATCTATGGAAAATATAGAAGCAACTAAAATATTTAACATTAAATTATAGTATTGTAGACCAAGTTTTACAGTTGAGAAATAATTCTTTAATCATATGATTATGGATCATATGCTACTCATGAATTATATCTCAAACGATTAAAGGCAAAGCACCCATTTTATGGGAGCGACAAAGGAGTTAGTAAGCTCTTCAGATTAATACATATAAACATATACAATCCGAAGCTTAATGATGTCAAAATAAGTTCACTTCTTCATTAAATTCACCAATGAATTACCATAGATATGAACATATGTTTTAATACCTTGGTTATACATCTATGATAAGTTCATAGAATATAAAACCAATGTATAAATCAAGAACATGCAAAATAATAAGGTAATTCGATTTAATCAAATATGCGAGCATAATGGATAAGAGTTCCAATAGTACATAAAACCAAACAATATTCAATCATAAAAGTCACTCTTACCTTAATACATAATTATGTATTGATAAAGAGTAATCAAACTTTGTTGGACATAGTATAGTTGGTAATGAATGAAGTTAAGTTCCATTTTTCTTTAAGGTATACTTAAGTGTAAAGACATATGTTAAATTTAATTTCATATAAAAGTATTAGTTTATGATTTCATAAATTTTTGATTTCAAATAAGATAGTAGGAAGGAACCCCAATCTTAAATATTTTAAGATGAGTGGTTGTCTATTATACATTATGAACTTAAGTTTTGTTAACTCAAAACTAGATCTATTTTATGTAAGTTTATAGTCAAGTGATAATATGTTTTAAATGTCTATTTCACCGCAGTAGTAAATAAATTCTTATTTCGAGACATACCACCTTCTTACCAAAAGAATTTCTTTCTAGAGAAATTAGTGACAGTGCGACAGACTTGGATACGATCTAAGGTTCTAGCATAATAATTAGTTATATAGATGAAATAAGTTTCATTAAGCCTAAAACAAACATATTTACATTAAAATGTCTAATAAATATTCTCGCATATTGAAGAGAAACTACGATTTTCCCATAAAAGCCGAGGAAATGAGTTGTCAGAAATAATAATCCCCTTAATTTTCGATTGGTCGTGGAGAGTATAGACTCTACCACATGGCATGATGCTTTAAATCTGAAATAGATTTCAAGTACGTTAAGAAAATACGATATCCATAGTTGTACATAAAAGAATATTATCCACCGGTTGTAATTGAGTCTTTAAGAAGAAGGTCAATGTGGTTGGAATAGTATAGAGCCAAAACACCCCACCTCTATATCCATACAATTCAAGAATATTACTAAGTAATACTGTCATATAATATGGGGAATGATGCCGTATAGTGTACACACATGAATATTCCCTTAGGCTAACACCGATATGTATTTGAACATCGATTAAATAACTCACATATACGTACATAGTATTGACACAAAGCAATAAACACGTGTGCCTCAAGGACAGAATAATACATAATATACAATGAATTACAGAGAATACAATGTTTATATAATAAAATGTATACAAATCCAAAATATACATCAAATATACTGACATCAAAACATCCAATACGTAAATATAAGTAATCTTACGTGTATACAATGATATATATATAATGATATCCTAGAGTCTATCTACGCCCAATCGTCCATAAATCGGTCACCTCATCTCTAAACTAGAAATATCTCGGACTGGCCCGACTATTATGTAAATAACACATGGGTTAGACTATGTCTATTCATAGGTTTTAATAAATATAGGTGAAACAGAATATACTAGGATAATAGCATGATAACATGGTATAAAAACTCATGTTTATGAACACACTATGTAACGACCTAGAATATCAGTCATTTGAATTTGAAATATTTAATTGTCTAAAATTATTGGAAAGTTAATTTTATAAGTTAAATAGCTTAACTTTCAAATATAGCGATTTATTTGATAATGTGAATCATTAAATTGAATAATTGAATTGTTTAAATAACTGAATTTTGAATTTAATGTGAATAAAAATGATTTCGAATGCTGGTTTAAATTCTATTTGAATAAGAATGAAGATAATAAACTTTAATTTATAATTAAAAGTGATTAAACTGATTTTAATAATAATTTTTTTTAAGTAACATATGAAAATAGCCTTCCGAGATACTCTCTCCGAAATAAACGAAACTAGTTCCATTAGATCCGTGATAATAAATTATTATATACCGTCGAGTTTTGTGGCTATCAGACGCATTGTTTGGTCGTGCGAAGCCGAAACGTGTAGAAATTAATTAAATGAATTTAAATTAACATAATTCAATTTTGAAAAACTAACTTCTGGATGCGATCGAATTGGGTCCCAATACTAGTTCCAATATGTTCGGAATAAAGGTATTTCATATAAAACGCCAGGCGGCACGCCTCAATTGGAATTAGAAAATTTAGCGCGTGAGTAGTGTCACTATAATTTTCCATATAAGGACATTGAAAACATTCATTTGTAAAACCCTAACTTCACCAGCATCTCCAGTCGCCATTAAAAGAAACAAAATCAACGGCCATAAATGCTCTGGCCAATCCACACGTTTTCATGCCTCGACTCCAACTAGAGAAGTGTGTGCGTGGACAAGGCAAGTTCATCCATAGTGGCTGATCATTTAATGACGAAGCAAGGCAGAGGCGATTTGAATTCAATGACGACGGCGATTTTGAGCTCGATGACGAGCTGTAGGCGGCGTTAGGAAGTCGAACCAATGGGGATCGATGCGTCTACGCTAAGCGAGTCGACGGAGGCAATGTACGATCAACAGCGGCTGCTGCGGCGATGGCGAGGCAACAAAGTCGCGAATGAGAGTTTGAAAATGCACATGGCCTGGGTTTGAACGAGGAGAATTATTAGCTAAAGATGATTAAGTTTAAAACTAAAATTAGTTTAAGTTAATTAAAATTTATTCATCTCAAACGTTCATTAATTCGTGTCTTGTCCATACGAGGTCGAAATCGAACGCGACAAGTTGCGTTGCGCTTGTTACAACAAATTCTACGATATAGAGTTGTATTGGATGGATTTGGAGCAAGTAGGAATTTGGATTAAAATTGAACGCATGTTCGATTTTAATTCAAACTGGAACTCTGCAATAATTTTTGAAATCAAAATGAGTTAAACTCACCTCTCTAGCCCACTTATATTTTTATATAAGTGTGGATAATTCTATTGTTGATTATTTGTCGACTGTTGGATAATTTGCTATTTTATTAGTGTAACGACCCATGAATTTATCACTTTGATAAATTATATATATTTTTAAATTATTCAAATAAAAGGTTGATAATACAATACTTTTTTTAGTGGAAGGGAATAATAATAATCGTATTTTGAATAAATATTTACAAAAATATTTTTCTCGAAATTTAAATCAATAAAATGGTCGAAAACCATTTTATCGATAAACAACTCTAAGATTGTAAAACGCCATACATGAAGTTGGATACATACACTTATTTTTATAATTGAACAAGAATATGAGATAAAATAATTTATTTTGTTTTTGAAAAAATAAATGTATTTATGACATCACCTGTGATGCCCTCATAATTGATTTATGAAATTAAATTGAGATTTAATGATCTAATAATATTATAATTATTCAAATAATTATTTTTAAATGATAATAATTCATTTTAATTATTTATAAAATAATAACGAATGATTTATAATGGTTCTATAAATTTATAAAGGTAATTTAAAATCATAAGGAAAATTGATATCGCTTTATCGATAAAATAGCGATTTCTGTAAATAATTGTTAATATTAATTTATATGGTTTTATAATTAAAATGTGATCAATTTAATTAATTAAAAATGATTATAAATTTATTTTCTAATTTTTTTACGTATACTTGTAAGTTAATGTATAGGTGAAAATGTAACCGGGAATCGTTTTTCCGATTTTCAACGACGAACGAAAGTTGTTTTAAATCATCGCAACCTTGTTTTTGTGTCATGTGCACATATACAACATACACATACATACTCTCACATGCATATGAACATACATACACATACAAATAAACATACACATTTATATATATAAACATGTATAGGAAAAATCTAAGATATTTTAGAAGCTTAACCCTTAAGCTTTCTTTAAGTCAACAATCTCACATCAAAGTGCATACTTGAGCGCACACATATGGGGGGTTATCATGGTGGATGTTGATAGCCGAAATGATGGGTGGAAAGTGGTAACATAGGTCATGGAGATGGAGCATGTGGTGGTGATGAGGGGGATGATGCAAAGGTAGATATTTCCTCCTTCTCTTATCCTATAAATAGCCCCTCCTCAACTCATTTTTTCCATCCTCCATAACTTCCTCATATCTGACCTAAATGGTGAAATTTATTTTTTAAACCATTCAAAATTTCAGTAGCTACAACTTTCTAGTTGACCACTTCTTCCCATTCTAAACTTAGCCATGCTCAAAACCCACTTCTTTCCATTGCATTTTTGGGCCCAGAATTTTAGTTCCGTGAATGCCTTATCTTCTTTTGATCATATCTTTGCCATAACTAATCGAAATCATGTGTTATTTTTTTAAAAAAAATTGTAGATAAAAGAATTTTCAAGAACTTCCCCTTTAGACCATTTTTCATAATTCATTGAGTAACACATATAAAATTATGTTGGAAGTTGAACCATTTTTGGGTGTCATTTTTTTATAAATTAGAGAATGACTCTTCTTCATTTGATCATATCTCATTCAATACTAAACCAAATTGGATGATTATTTTCTTCAAACCGTATAAAAAAGAATTTCCTACAGCTTTATGTTGACAACTTTTCCAAATTCTGAGAGTAAGATGTTCGAAAATTCAAGATAAGATGGCCTATTTTTGGGTCTAGTTTTCTTGTAAATTCAATAATAATCCAAAGTCCTACACCTCATTCCCCATGCTTGGCCAGAGCACCACTTTTGGCATGGAATAGCCAAGCACACTAGAAGGCAAGGTGTTGGGGGTTCGTAAGCTCGTATTACGAGTTAGTGAAGCTATAGCCCTTTTCCAATAGAAAATCACTGTGAGAAACTCTTACTTATATTATATTTTTGGATGATGATATGATGTTTTCAATGGATGTTTAATATGTTTTGATCGTCAAGTTTGGTAGTTTAATATGAATATATATATATATATATATATATATATATATATATATATATATGCAAGTCACGAAAATATAAGCCAATAAACACAAAAGAAATCACTTTCTGTTTTTATGAATTGGTGTATATGGAATGTTGAACTTTTTTAAAAGGTTTTAAATTGAGTTTAGAATTTTTGTAAATATATAAAAGCGTTTTGGTGAAGATTGAAATGTAATTTAAAATTTAATCAAAATTAGAGCGTCGCGCAGTGGTAGTTTCCGATTTCATGCCATAAAGTCAAACGAGTATATAGAATGGATTATAGCTCGGAATTCTTTGAGATAGGAATTTTTTGAACTATTATATCCATAGTTTTCAAACAAAGAAAGAAAATCGAGATTTTGATAAGTTGATTTTGAAATATGAGTAAAACAAGTTTTTGGAAAAATCGCGGTTTTTGCAGTTCGTAATCCATAATGGATTTCTTTGAAACTGATATTTTTAAATTGTTTAAAAATAAGAAAGAAATTATAAAAATGTTTCAAAAGTAATTTGAGTTATAAAAATGAAAATTCAAATGGCAAAAAGTCGTTTTGATCAATATAACTTAAAAAGCACTTTCTGTAACACTTTTCTATAACTTTTAAAATATAGTTTTAAAGTAAACCGTTCTTTTCTATATCTTTTATAAAAAAATTCAAATGATTTGTAAAGTGTTTTAAACATGGTTTAAAAGATTAATGGAATGGTTATATGTTAAATGATTTAGAGTCGATCAAATAACTTGACTGCCTTATGGGTGTTAGAGAGATAGTGTCTAGACTTGGGTTTGGAAAACTATTTCACTACTATCCCTGGCTATCCGGATTGGCCCGATGGATGGGATGGTAAATTTGATTTACTCGGATCAAAATTCTTTGAAGTTTAAAGGATATGATTTTTTGAATATAAACAGCTCAGATTTTATGGAGATAATCTTCTTTTACTCGGTGTTAAAGCTCGAAGAGGGAATTTGTACAATTCGTGGAATTTAAAAGGTGATTTCACCGTTATTCACCCATAGTACTTGTTAAATATGGAAATTGATATAAAGTAGAATTAGATATGTTCTATAGATTCTGCTCACTTAATATTTACTAGTTTTGCATTAATATCCTAGATAACTTGGTTTTAACTCAATCAAAATTTCAGAGTTTTGAATTAAGAAATATTTGTTAAGATTTAAATGAAATGATTTTGAATTATTACTAGTTTTAAAAAGATTTTAAGTAATCAAAGGATTTGATAAGAGAGGTTTAATGATTACGTATATACCGAAAAGGATGTTTTAGAAATATATATCTCCAGAAGAGATTTTGATAAAAAGAACTTAATCAATTAAAGAATGATTCCCTATTCATATAACATCTTTTTATTGATGGTTGGTTAGAAGGAACCAGGGTCGGATTTTGGTAATTCCTATCCGAAGACCATTTCGAAATAATTTACGTATTCAAAGTGAAGACATGGATATGATTTGGAAGATGGAATGTAGGGATGCCTATCACTGGCCCTCGAGGGAAATTTCCCATATCATATTATGTGGTAGTAGTTCTTCAATTAAGATCTTCGATCCAAGGACTTCTAGCTGCTAATCCTAGGGGTAATTTCCGACAGGATGTGGAAGGGGAGTGCCTTAAGTTTGTCCTGTTCCTGGACAACTTTTATGGATGAATATTTTACGTTGCATTTTTAGTAACATAAATTGATCTCTATGAACGTATCATCTGTTTGGTGGCAAAGAAGACAACCTCTCTTAGCTTAACGCCCTTTTCTAAGATGTATGAGCTCAGAAATTATACATTTGTACAACTCAGTTGTGTGGCTATGGAATGGCGTTGTGGCATTCAAAGTGTAATGTGAAAGGTAATTGTTACCTTAGACCTCTTCACCCGGTAATGGCTTAAATAGGGTATACTGCAAGGCTGGGTGGTTCACAACCATTAGGGTATGGTCATCACCTTTCAAGATTACTCTCTGTATACCAACTATGTGGTGTATGCTATGGGACCTCAGATAGGTCGGTTACGACTGGGGTTATGTCATATTCGGTTCTATCCAGGCCATGTATGAGTGCCAAATCGGGATAGGCCGGTCTTGCCAGATGAGGAGGATTATTTAATGTACTATATGGAAGGTAGTCCTTTACCTGTTAGTGTATGGAAATCCATCCTCCAATAAGTGCCTTCGGACTTGATTGTAAACCTATTATGCCATTAAATTTAATCAATGTAACAATTTCGGCTATTTGAATATATTTACTTGAAAAGTGTATTCAAAGAATATCATTAAAAATAATATCCACATATTTTGGCAAATGTTTTGGTTATCATAAGGTAAAAATCCATTCCATGTTTATGTGCGATGTGGTCTTATGAGATACCTTTTCTTTTTCAAAATGTGTATTTTGAGTTTCTCATAACAATTTAGTTTCATTTCCCTTAAACTCCGGGTGCCCTAATTTTCCCTAGGTAGCCTAGTAGTCAAGTTTAGTTCGAAAAAATCTGATGAAGCTCGAAGAGTGGAGTTAGAAGATTCTTCTGAAGATTATTATCTATTTCCACCACACTTGTGTATTATTACATTCTGCATTTGCAAGGACATATATTTATTACTGTCCATGTTCAACTCTGATAAAAGTAGTTAAAATTTTCGCTATAAAAATTATATGCTGAAATATATGTTATTCCATTCGTTTGAGATTCGATTTTCGGTTCTATCTTTATTTTCTTTCTTACCACGATAATATGCCTCTCCGGCACTTGGATTTGCGGCACGTGAATACCAAGGATGTATTAGTGTCGATTTTTGAGGATCGAGGAGGTGGATCGTCCTAATTTGTTGGTTTGGATATATTCCGACCAATGGAGCAGATGAGATTCTGTTACGTCTCCATGTAAGAATGGATTGCCATTTGTATACAATCCCGCCTTAAAACGGTTGATTTATATTATTTGATTATATACTATATGTGATACATGGGAACAGGTTGGAGGGATCTAACTTGATTCCTCACCCTGTTTATTTTACTTTTCATATACTGTGACATATGATGTGTTGGATGCCATATCTGATGACATGGATGATTACTCTATTTAGTGCGATGGTAGTACTGGGCCTTATTTTTAGTATTTCGAATTACAATAAAATAACAATTTTGAATTGAAATAGTTTTGGAACTGTATATGTTTTTAATAATTATTATCGAATTATTAAAAGGAATGAATTTATTCTAAATAAATAAAAATGTATGATTTGTTAATGTTATAAAATTATAATTTTTAGAAATATTTAAATAGAGATTTTTGAATAATTTATAAAAATAATTTATAAAAGTGATATTTTGTAAATAAAGAAAATATTTATAAGTGGAATTTATAAATATATATATAAAATGGATCTGTAATCGTCATTTTGTAAATGTATTTATAAATGGGATTTTATAAATAAAAGAGATTTATAAAGATATGAATTTATAAATAGAATTTTATAAATAAAGAGATTTTATAAAAGGAAGTTTTATAAAATAAATAGGAGATTTATAAACATAGGTTTATAAATATGGAAATGATATATGTTGAGATTTAAATATTGAGTTAATCGTTTTAAACATGGCTTATCTTTTTAAATGAATGTTTTAAAAGTGATATTTTCAAATGAAGTTAAATGGTTTTAAAAAATGATTTAAAATTTTTTAAGTGATGAAAACATAGATTTCAACATTTTTTGTTATAATAAACGTTTTCAAGGAAAGTGAGCAAGGCATGGACTATAACGCTACTGTTATAGTAAGTGATATCCGAAAGGAGAAGTTTTATGTAGTATACAGGATATATATATATATATATATATATATATATATATATCCAATATTTGATGTTAATATTCGAGGTGTGTAACTTCTATCTAATTAGAAGTTATGAATGTTGTTCAAACAAGGTCTGAGATGTAATGATACCCCAACTTGAATGGCTTCATTGTTAATTAATAAATAGTTGAAATTCGACATCGAATATTAATGTTAAGTACAATAAATGGAATCCCTATACTAGTGTTTTTCGGTTGTCATACTGATGTTTTACGCAACATTCGTTTTGACCCAATAAATTGTGTTTATGAGCTTCCATTGTGAAATACACGAATTGGTTCTTATGGTTGTACTAAAGGCTTAGTCGTATAGGAAGATTGCTCCTTATACTTAACACCCATTTTGAGACGTATGAACTCGGGAGTAGTACCGTTGTAAGTTCTTTTTAATTTAGCATGTCTCCAAAATGGTAGTGTTATTAAATATACTTATACCATTGATGTAAATATATGGAAATGTATTTCAATATCGAAAGATTAAAGTGGTTCCGAGAATATATCTTTTTAAAGATGATTTGAAGTAAATATTTGGAAAGTGATTTAATTAATAAAAGATTAGTTAAATGGGCCTAGTGACTGCTTATGTGCTAGATTTTATTTGTTCTTTGATAGTTAAATAATCAACTATCAAATTTGGCCAATTTTAGTTCCTTGACTTGATGTGGAAACTAACTAGTCATGCACTTAGCATGAAGCTGACCGCATAGGCTTGATTATCGTTTGGTGTTAAGAATGGTGATTCGAGCAGGGTGGAGTGACTAGGGTACTCCAATCTACCACGCTTCCTTCTTGGCCGAAGGATGGCATGTTGAGAGTTGGAAAGTGATAAGTCTATGAGACTTGGTTTCTATATGAAGTTGAGGGCCTCTTTTCATTATTGGTCCGAAGAGACCGAGATCAAATTTATCTGAAAACCACTTCGGACCAACGTATGCATTCGAAAGTGCAGGTTTATGATGGTGATTTTTAAAGACGAAGATCTTCATGTTGCAGGGCAACTTACCACTAGACCCACGATGCATATTATATATATGATGGCAGTAGTGCTTCGTTATAGAAATCTTTGATATGCAAGATTTCTCACTACTAATCCCAGAGATAATTCCTAACCGGATGTAGTAAGAGAGTACCTTCGATTTTTCCTATTCTTGGACAACTTGTATGGACGAACGTCTGATGTTGCATTTCTAGATCACATTGATTGATCTCTATAAATGTATCATCTGTCTGGTGGCAGAGAAGGCAACCTTTCTTTTCTTAACACCCTTTCCTAAGACATACGAGTCAGGAGTTATATATTTGTAGAATTCAGTTGTGTGATTATGGAATGGCAATGTGGCACTCAAATGAAATGTGTTATGTGAAAGGTATTACGTTACATGTAACGCCCCACCCTGAGACCCACATTAACAAAGAGTATTACTGGGTAATACTGTCAGCTAATGTAGAGAATACGGCTAGTTAGGAGCGACCATCTATAGTTTTGTCTTAAATATCTATTAATACGTCAATTTGTGCTCTATATTTTTTTTATCTCAAGTGGATCGAAATATCCAATAAATGCTTCATACAAAACTATAGGTGGCTATAGGATCTATTTGAACAAAATATAACAACTCAAATGCATAACACATCACAGAACAGTAAACAGATATATATATATATATACACACACACACATATATACTAATTCATCCTAATACGATACAAATAATACATCATAAGTGGTATGACGACCACAATATACACATGAGTCAAAACAATATACATATCAGAGAGCGATAAAAATACTACAACAAAAAAGGCTAGCAGATAAGTCCATGTGGAAGCAGAATATGCTAAGTTCTGACCCAAGTATAATATACATGGGTCAGTCTAACTAAACAAATCAGTTTAGAAGGATAAGAGATAATACGAGCATAAGGATAATGTTATTCTCAAGTGAGAAGAGACAATTAAAGAGTATGATTACATCAAGTGATAATATGGTATCACTACAAAAACATATAATCTTAAAAGAGTTAAAATAACCCATAAAATGCTAAAAGTAGCGAGCCTCGTATCATCGGCATTCATAAAACATCAAATATGGTTTAGAGGAAAAACCTAAATCTGCCATCTTGGAAACCCAAAACATGCATAAAGAGGTCCATCTCAAAAACGCCATAAGGCAAATATATCTCCAAAGAGGAGAATAAAATCTTAAGTAAACGCCAAAAGGAAAATCTCATATAACGCCAATGCTGGCAATTCAAATCTCAAAAATAGAACTCTTAAGAGTTCAAATTTCCGAAAGGTAATCGCCACAAATATATATCGAATGGTTTAAAGGATCAATTCCGAAAAAGGGCGATACACTAGGGAAATCAGAAACATCAATGAAATCATCTCGAAGATATAGCACGTGCTCACAAATGACCGAAGCCTGCCAAGTACTATTCTCTCAAAATAAGGCGCCACGTCTTATAGACAAACGTCACGAAGGATAAACAAATACGTCTCTTAGACAAACATCCTAAAGGACAACATCCCGAAGGACATATACGTCGCAATGACAAACGTCTCTTAGACAAACATCCCGAAGGACAAATGACCCAAAGGTCCAATACTGGCAAATATGTCTCTTAGACAAATGTGTCACAAACTCTCGGATAGGAACTTGAATAGTGTTAACGTGTGTCCCATACCACATGTTCGCACTAAACAGTTTACTAATCGCTAGTAAATTTCACACTCGAGGCAGTAAAAAGTTTACCTCATCTCATCGGTAAACTCGACTCGAAGGTCATAGAAATCAAACGGATAAGTCAGGAACTATCCGATAGGATAAACGCACATGTCCCGTACCATGTGTTTTACCAAACCGTTTAATTCTCCTTCTCATTCGCTCGAATAGTGCAAAAATGTGTGTTTAATATTTAAAATAATTTACTTGAGAAAACAAGCTTTTAACACCAATTTTGAAAGCCATATTTGAAAATTCTTTTATTATCGAGAATAAATAGATTCTGTATTTGAAAATACTTTAGAAATATGATATAATAATAATTTAAAATGCCACTTTATTTTAAAAATTATTTCAAAAAGGTTTGGAAAAATCCGTGCTCGAAAACAAATAAAAACCAAGAAATCACTCAAATCGATATTCAAATTCAATTCAAATTAAATTCAATCCATAATTTGAATTTCAAAATCTCCAAAATTTGACTAGTCTACTGATAGACATCATGGCCTCAAAACATTTCGGGAATATCACAAAACATGAAGTAAAAGTCAAAAGTCAGACTTTGTATCATGAAGTAAAATAGTTTCGACCACCTAAATCTCATAATTTTACAAAAATTAAAACATGAAAGTTGTATACAAAAGTCTCAGCTTCCAAACAAGAAAAGGATCATTTAATTTGAATTTACGGTTTAAAGGTTATGATCGAAAAAATTTAGATTTAAATTCGTTGTCGCTATCGTTAATTCTCAAGGCAGCGACAAAAATTCTGATTTTGACTATATAAAGCTCAAAATTTAGCAAAATATTAAACATGAAAGTTGTAGCTAAAAGTAAAAGATTAGCAGAACATTACTAATTATCAAATTCCGATCGAAGACAAAAATGATATGGTCAAAATAATTCCATGTTTCAAAGTTGAAATTAAAAACACAGGACATAGAGGTTACTTGCTCTTCAAACACATATTACTGTTAGCAAATACTAGATTTATAGAAAATGATAAACATAAAAGTTGTTCCTTATAAATAAACATTCTAACTAAAAAAACTTCACACAGTTTTGTTTTCCCATTCAAAAGTAATGGTGATTTGAGTTTTAGGTTTCAACTCAGAAAATCAACAAATGTGGGCACGTGTATCAATTTCAAACCCAATTTCGACTATGTAGATCATAGAATTTGCAGAAACTTACAACATTAAACTTTTTCATCAATGGCTTAGCTTACTACCAAAAAAAGTATACATAATTCGGATTTATAGCTAAAAATTCATGGTCATTTTATTATCAGATATCAACTTAGGAAATTTGAAATGGCTGTGCTATAACATTAGTTTCAAACTTAACTAGACCCTTTTAAACATTGAATTTAGAACAATGATCAAAACAGAACTTATAGATTATTTAAATATCTTTCTACCATGAAAAGAATGAACGAATTTGGATCATTCTATACCGATATATTGCTGTTTTAGTACAACAATGTTCGCAAATAAATTTCAGCAACCACTTTGCAAATTTCAACAACTCAATCAAATTACTCAAACCATTCAACTATTTATTAACATTTTTCTCTCAATTCAAAGAATTAAGACTTAATAGAGCTAGATATGTGAGTTTGCAACTCGCCTTTGCAAATCGAAGGGTAAACTTGAATTATCTTAAAAAAGTTGCGAGCTTTGGGTTGGAATTTTCTTCAACAACCTATAAAATAGAAGAACAAAGACATGCAAAGAAGAATATCTCAATTACAAACAAACAAACATCTCCAATTTTGGAATTTGATGAAGTATTTAGGTTTAGAGATAGATTACCTAAAACTAACTAGCTTTAACTTGTTAATTACAGTAAGGGATTTGATAAAGATTGGAGTTTGCAATTTTGTTTGAGAAGAAGAAGGTGGGTTTCTCAATTTCTCTTAGCTTCTCGAAGAAACTATTTTGCTGTACGTAAAACAAAATGGGAAAGAGATGTTTTTCAAATTTCTGGTAAAGTTTTCTAAATGACCAAAGACCCAATATCCATATTAATTAGCCTAAAGGAAATTAACACTAAATTCACTAATACACTAATATGTACAGGTTATACTATGTATTTATGCAAATGTTTTTTACTTCTATAAAATCACACAATCAATTTTTATGTTCTAAAATTATTTTATATCAAAATAAAAGACAACTTTGCATTAAAATTTTGTTTTCCTTAATAAAACTCTTATTTTAATATAAATGCATAAATGCACAATTTGTATTAAAACTCCGTTTTTTGCTTCAAAAATTACATAAAATTTATTTCTTGTGTAATAAAATATAAAAAATCACATTTTCATCATTTCTTCATTCTAAAATTATTTTTAACCTAAATTTATCCTTTTTACTTATAATATACCATATTTTATATCAAATGCTTCTTTTAAAAATATATAGAAGAAACATTTGGCAACAATTATCAAAATTATTGCATTTCTTTAAAATAAAATCATGTTTTGCTCATTTTTAACACAAATATCCAAAAATAAAGTTTCAAAACTTTATTTTTATATTTTAAACACATTGTTTATTTAAATAAATCATTTTAATTCTCTAATCTATTTTATTTACAATATTAAATTATAATCACCGTTATAATTTAATATTATAGGTAATCATCAAAACCAGGGTTGTTACATCACCTCTCTGGCCTCATCATCCGGGAATGGTTAAAACTAGGTTGCTTCAGGACTATGTGGGTCACTCCCATGTGAGTATGGTCATCACCCTTCTTGATTACTCTCTATATGTCGAGTATGTTTGTGTATGCTGTGGCCACAGATAGATCGGTTATGACTGGGCCGATGTCATATTCGGTCCTATCGACTACCAGATAGGCCTAGGAGTAGGACGGTTCTGATTTGCAGAGGTTTCGAAGATGTTGATCCTTGGTACATTCCTCTAGAGATGTACTATACAGAATGTAGTCTATTACCTTGCCATTGTATGGAATCCATTCTCCAATATGTGCTAGCCATTTTGTTTGTAGGACCAATATTGTGGCTAGTATGCTGGAATTCAAACAATGTAACAATTTTGGCTATAATTAGTATTATTTGCGCATTAAACACTAGCGTAATATAATAGAATTTGATATGAAATGTTTTGGTTATCGTAAGGTAAAAATCCGCCTGTGTTTATGTGCGACGTAGTCTTAAGAGATACCTTTTGTTTTGAAAAAGAAAAGTTTTAGATAACTTTAAAAAGATTCAATTGAGATGTGTTTTCTCACTAAAATGAATTTTAGTGTCTTATGGATATAAGTACGTATTTGTTAGTGATATAAAAATGTTTTATATTGTGTTCACTTATCGGTTGAGTGATTTATGAATTATGGTCAGTAAAGAATGCAGAATGTACAAGTATATCACTAGATATTTCTAAATTCTTAACCAAGGTAAATCGACATAGCATCGTTTTGAAACTGGAAAATGAAATAATTTTACCTTGATTATATTTTATATATAAACGAATAGTTTTTCAAAAATTATTATATCCATATATGGATTGTTTGGTTGTTTGTGAATGATAATATTCGTTCATTAAAAGCTTAAGTTTAATAAATTTGTTTATTATAATCTAAACAATGATAAGCAATTGTAAAATGAGTTATAATAGAAAGTAAATTTATAAATGTGAATTATAAAGTATTGATTGTAATTAAAATGATCAATATTTGTAAAATGATCTTATATAAAAAAAGGAGTGAAACTGTATAAGTATATTTATAAATATGACATATAAATAAAAAATGAATTTAATCTAAGAATTAGAGAATTTAAACCCTGGAGATTTTTTTAAATGTTCTCAACATTTTGGAAAATAATAATAATTTTATTTGGAAAATATTTTTGGACAGAAATATATTAAAATGGAATTTAAAAGAAACAAAAAGCACCGAACTTGCTTTAGTCGCTGGGAAATAACTCAAATGATGACTGCAACATTATCAGTATTCATTTTCGAGTTTCTAAATAATGAATTGCTACCATAATGATTTTCTATTGGATTTTTGTTTTGGTAAAACAAGTTTTTGTAACTTATAATTAGAAGAAAAAAAATAGTAAGTTAAAACAAATTTTAAACTTGTTGAATATTCTGATAAAATAAATCAATTGGAAATTTATATACTCTTAGATATAGAAGAGTGTAAATGAATTTAAACTTAAGTTGTAAAATGATTATATACCATAAGTTTTAATTATAGAATGTGAATGAACTTAAGTAAAGATTTATAGAACTTTAGTAGGTAAGTTTTTATAACTTATAGAATATGAGAAAATAGAAAGTAAAACCAAATTTTGAAATGGTTGAAAATTTTGGTTAAGAAAAAAAATCTAAAATTAATATGAAATGGAATTTAACTTAAGTAAAGTTAAATGAAATTGAATTTGATTTGTAATGAACTAATGGAATGCATTAAATGAAGTGAACTAATGAAATGAATTAGTAAGTTGAATATGATTTGGAATATTGTTTGCTAGAATTAAGTATGAATTTAAGTACTGAAGTGATAATACAAAAGTCGTGTTATATAAAATGTTAATGAACTTAAGTAAAATTTTATGGAATGGTTCATAAATGATATTAGTATTAAAGAAATATAATAAGTGACAATGAAGTAAAATTTAACTTAAATAAAGGCAAATGAAATGATTTTATAAAATGGTCGATAAACGAATTTAATATGGAATGAATATGTTAAGCATATAATTAATGTAAATAAATTTAATGTGAATCAATTGAATGAGAATCAAATGATATGAATAAAAAGAACTTGGAATGATTGTATGCTATGCTTAGCTAACTTTATTTACTAATGTTGAATATGGTTGTTATATTAGTACATGTTATATAATAATTTTATCTTCCATTTACTTGTTCTCATTTGTTTTTGAGTGTTTGGTGGTAAATTCTTCGCCTTTCAAGCTTGCTTTCACATTACATTGATTATATATGTTTGCTTATAATAACAAAAGTTACACATCTTGGATTACATATTGTATTTTGTTTTTCCCTACAAAGTTATTTTAATCAATGAGAAAATTAATTTAAGAGGCTAGTAGTTGCTGATATGCTTAACCCATATTGGTTTTCCCTATGAAATAAATCCCTGATTTAGATGTGCGTTTGTCAATGATTAAATAACCGACTATCAAATATGGGACCCAAAATTTAACTCTGAAAATATCTAGGAGAAAGACATGAGTTGTATGACATAGTCATCTCTGATGATGTTGTACTGTACGTATAAATCTTGCTTCGTTCTCCTAAGACAAACGATAAGAAATCCGTCCACAAACGGTTAGAAAGTGATCTCCACTCTTGTCTTTGACTGTATATTTCCCGAAGAACCTGGGTTAAGTTTACTAGAAACTATTGAATGTTGTTTCGATGGATATGTATCCAAAAACCACTTTGATCCAACTCAAGTGTTGCGAAGTGAAGATATCTTGAAGTTGATGTAATTTGAAGACGGAGCTCTTGTTGAATATGCGCTTATATGATTTTTGTTTGATGATAATAAACATATATACATTCGTTTAAATGTATTTGTTAATATACTGTTTTGTTTTCACAGATTAAATAAATATTTGTTGAATAAATTAAATAACACAGAATTTGAATTCAAATAGATATTTTATTCAAATAAATATTTATTACATTTTTGAATAGTACAATTTCAAGCTCTCACTATAACTATACAACTTTGATTACAATTACATCACATTTCATATTTACAGTTCACCTCACTACATATCACTCACACTCGTATTTATCTTCAACTTCCTTCCAGTTTGAATCCAACATTTGAGAAATCTGCAAAAATATAAACTAACGCAGTAAAATTGAAAAAGAAATATTTTTTCAATTCAAAAATAAAAGATAATTTTTGAAAATATGATTTGCCTCAGTTATTTGGGTTGTTCGTCATAATTTAAATTTGAATTCATCATACACGAACAACTTGTGACATACACAGGGTATTACTATATATGCCACAAAGCCGTGCACGCCGATATACACACTTGATTGATTTACAGGGACAGGTGAGCACAGGTCAAACCCAAATAAAACGCCGGGTTCAACTCACGTGCAATAACATAAAAGTCACAACTCTCGAGCACTAGGTCAAACCCGAGTTTTTTTTTTAAAACTGGATTCAACACAAGGCTACAAAAAGAATGCAAAATTTAGACAAATTCCAAATGCATCAAAGCCAAACTACAAGCTGCAGTAACTCAAGCAAATGCAACAAAAACCAAGCTGCAGCGTACCAGAAGGTGGAGACAACTCAAATGAACACAATGCCACAATGCAAGTAACTCATGCAACAGACTCAAGAGAATGCAATAACATGGTAAACAATGAAACAGCTACACGATACCACAATATCAAGTTCAAGTGACATCAACCAAACACTGGCAAGTGAAGTACAGTATGCAACAACAGCCAGTGCAATAAACAATGAACAAAACCAGAAACATGATCAACTCAGCAATGAATTTAACCAAGTACAGTAAGCACAAAGGCATATAGCAACTGCCACTTGATACAGTAATGCAACAATGACCAACCAGAGTACAACTATTGAAGCTCAAGTACACCACAATATCAACATACAAGTCAGACCAACTACAGCCTCACATATACTCAATGCAACTATAGCCTCACATCAAACCATGTCAACAAGACAAATGAAGCATATACGTATGTATGAAATGCAAAGGTTCAGGCCGAGACTAAAGACATAGCAGCATGTGATGCCATCATATGTACAGTGTGGCAAATGCATGTACAAACTATGTGATGCAGAATAGACCATACAATGCAAAACTAACAAGCCAATATGCATTCATGAATGCAAACAATCAACTACATGCAGGTGAACAAATGAACAGAACATCAACTGGGCAAACTACATGCAGGTGAACAAATGAACAGAACATCAACTGGGCAGAGACAAAACAACTCAATAGCAACTGCATAGCGACTGCAACACAGTATCAAACTGAAACAAAGTGATGAACCAACAATGCAAACAAGTACCAGATGGCACCAGCTCAGTAATCAAGTGAACAACAATGCAAACATGAAGTGAATGCATCTACAGGAAAGCAATAAACAAGTCTAAGTTCGAATTCAATGCAGACGCAAACAATTTCAAGTTGAACAAATCAAAGCCGTGAGATGCAGTCAAGTCAAGAAGCCGTGTTCATACATAAAGTCAAAGCCGTGATCATCACAAAGAAATCAAAGTTTCGTTTTGACCAAATATATCGCAATTTCAAAATCAACGTCGTGACCATCGAGTAACAAATATACGTTTTTGAACAAGTCAGAAAACATCTCAATCATCGAAGCATAATCAAGCGGCCAGAGATGAAGAATTTGACAAATTCAAATATAATTGTACGAACGCAAATCTAGGGTTACAAACCCTATATAAACAATCATCATCGGCAATCTCAAAACCAACGAGTTCAAGCATCAATCCAGTAAAGCAAAAGGATAAATTACATACCGAATAAAGGAGACGAACTCGATCAAAATTGAAGAGCCGTGAGCAAAACAGTGAGGGAAACAATCGCCGAAAGCAACGACAAATCATATATTCGATCGAACGAAAGTCGGCATCTTCAAAATTTACAAAGCCCTAATTTTGGAAGCAAGGAGCAAAGAGCCAAAGCCTTAATTTTAGTTGCAGAGAAGATCAAGCCGCCATCTCAAAGAGGAACGAACGAAGATTCAAAAGAGGCCACCATTTCACATAAAGGAAGGGGCTAAAATAAAGAATAGGGCCGGCCGTGTTTTTAAAAAGGGCTTTAGTATATTTAAATAGGGTTTAACTATTTTAGTTTGTTTTTTGTTAATTGTTGTTTTTATTTTTTCAAGTCAAAGAATTTGTAAATCACCACCTAGGGATTAGGTAGTGTCAGATTGTCTAGTTAGAATTAGTTCAGTGAGCAGGGTGTGCGAGTTTGCAAAGTCTATAGGCGGGAGCAGAGTTTGTGAGTAATCAAAGCTCTATAGGCGGGAGCAGAGTTTGCAAGTAATCAAAGTTCTATAGGCGGGAGCAGAGTTTGCGAGTAAACGAAACTCTATAGGCGGGAGCAGGGTGTGCGAGTCTAGTAGAGTGTTTGTGAGCGGGTGCAAATGTTTGCGAGTCTAGTAGAATGTTTGTGAGCGGGAGCAAATGTTTGCGAGTCTAGTAGAGTGTTTGTGAGCGGGAGCAAATGTTTGCGAGTCTAGTAGAGCGTTTGTAAGCGTGATACTGTTTAATTCTAATAGAAATCTGGGAATGCAGCAGTAGGCAGGGGTTGCCGAAGCTGGGTAAATTTTGCGTGTGATTTACTTTTCAGCATATTTATTTCTGCAGTTTATTTCTGTGTTTAATTTGAGAAAATTTGCTATAACCCTATTCACCCCCCCCCCCCCTCCAGGGTTAATCTAGATCCTATAAGTGGTATCAGAGCCCGGTATTTTGTTTTTAACTCTAGAGTCATGAATTCATCGAATAATGCTTTTTCTGAGGGGCAATCTATTGCTAGGCCACCCATGTTTAACGGGAACGATTATGCTTATTGGAAAGTTAGGATGGGTATCTATCTTAGTTCTGTTGATTATGATGTTTGGGATATTATTGAAACTGGCTATAAACCTCCCACTATAATCGTTGGTGATACTGAGATTCCTAAACCTAAGGATAGGTGGGATGCTAACGATAAGAGATTGAAAACGACAAATGCTAAAGCCATGAATGCTTTGATATGTGCTCTTGATAAAAATGAATTTAATAGAATTTCTCATTGTACAACAGCACAAGAAATTTGGCACACTTTGGAGGTGACACATGAAGGAACTTCTCAAGTCAAGGAGTCTCGTCTAGCTCTATTCAGCAATGAATACGAAAACTTTGTGATGGACAAAGGCGAGAGCATAAAGGATATGTTTGGACGCTTTTCAACCTTGGTATACAACGCTAGAGCGCTTGGGAAGGTCTTCACTGAGGTAGAGCTTGTGCGGAAGATACTACGAGTCTTACCGATGAACTTTGAGGCAAAAGTCACGGCAATCCAAGAATCGAAAGATTTGAGTAAACTAAGCATGGAGGAGTTGATTGGTAACTTGATGACATATGAGCTTGAGCTAAAAGAAAAGGAAGAACGCAACAACTCCGAACCAAAGAAGAAGACGATTGCCTTAAAGAGCAAAGAAGAAAGCGATGAAGAAGATCCAGTTGAAGAGCTTGCAATGGCTGTCAATAATCTTAGAAGATGGTCTAGATTCAAGCCACGCAAGAAGAAAACTAGTTGTAATAGGCCAAAAGATTCTGAAAATTCCAATAATGAACTGACATGTTATAACTGCAACAAGCCTGGCCACATCAAAGCAAAATGCCCACTTCTCAAAAACAACAAAGGAAAGAAAAAGAAGAAGGAGGCCTTTGCAGCGACTTGGGATGATGAAGAAGGAGAGGAAGTTTCAGATAGCAGCTCAGAGGAGGCTAACTTGTGTCTTATGGCAAAATCAGATTCAGAAGCAAGCTCCGAGGAATCTAGTGAGGCAGGTGAGTATTCCTATAGAGATCTTGTTTTTATGTGCTTAGATCTTACTAAAACAATTGATAGCCTTGAATCTAAAATTGAAAAACTGAAATCTGATAGGAGAGAATTTGCTCGTGAAAATTTTAGGTTAAAAACTGAACTTGAAAATATTCAAAACCTAGAATGTAAAAAATGTAAGATTTTAGATTCAGAATTATCAAAACTTAGGAATAACTTTGAGAATCTTGAAAAAGAAAACTTGAATCTTAAGGAAAACATTGACACTAGGAAAAAGGATTTTATAAGCAGATGCACCTCACATGTCACTGAAAACTCAACATTAAAAACCAAAGTCCAAAATCTTGAGAAATCCCTGAATAAATTTTCAAAAGGAGAAAAATCTTTCAAAATGTTATCGGGAAATCAAATTTTTGCTAACAATAGAAAAGGACTAGGTTTTGGGAAATCACAAGATGATGATAAATGTAAAAGTGTCTTTGCTCGATCTGAAATAATTGGACATCATAGTCATAGGAACACAAAATTTAATCAAATGTGCACAATTTGTAGAAAATTTGGACACAATCAAAATAATTGTTGGTATAGACCCAAACACGTGAAAATATACCAATTTGGGTTCCAAAAGGCACAAATATAAAATCTTTGAAAGTCAAACAAATTTGAGTGCCAAAAGGAACATATATAAATAGTTTTGGGTCTCCACAAACATATTTTTCATGTTCTGCCACTAACAACCATGGACCTATAAAAACAAGTAGGTCACAAAAAAATTTCATCGTGTAGGTGTGGTGGCAGGCTAAGGAACAACAATAGTGTTCTCTGGATTTTTGCTGTTCTAGAAACACAACGGGCGACAAAGCAAAGTTCCTTAGCCTAGTACAAAGGTGACAGAATCACAATAGACAACAATGAAAAATTATCGTAAAGGTAAAACAGGTAAAATTGTTTTGAACGATATATTGATAATCTGCACCGTAATCTGAATTAAATCAGCCAGTAATGTAACGATGTCTTTAATTCTGACTTATTCTTAATTGATATTATTTTTTGACTTGTTCTTATTTATGACCTTGATTTATGCTTAAATGATGACCAATCAAATTTTCAACTTTGAACTAATCCATATAAATTTGTTCAGTCAAATGATGGTTACTCATGCTACACGTAGATATATTTGACATTTTGGTCACTGCTTGTAAATTTGCACGACTTCAAATTTCATGTGAAAGCTGTTAAAAAGGATTCTAAGAAATTGTTGAAACTTCAAGAAACTGTTTGAAATGATAATGATTGCTCATGAATATAGTTGTTTATTCTACGGCTTCTAAGATTGACACTATGATATGTTTTTGATTGTTAACACGGCTTCAATTCAAATTCAAAAGAATGTCATTTAAATTGATGTTAAGTTTGAAATTCTTGGTGCACACCTCATGGTTTGGTCAATCAAATTCAACGAGTGAATATTGAGTGAAATTTAAATTCAGATGCAGATTACACTGGTAATATAGTTGATAGAAAAATTACTAGTGGAACGTGATTAATTTTTTGAAACATTCATTTGCTACATCGTTTTTTAAAGAAAATATCTGCATATATTTCACTTGAAATAATTTTTCAAATAGCAGAATTTTTTTTAAAAAAAACCCCTTCGAGAAAATCATTGTTGACCATATTTTCAGATTAGTCATTCTTATTTGATTTTAAATGACAAATTTTTACTAATCTAACTCCTTTTGATTATCGAAAAGATGAATAGTGATTGAAAAAGTGATGAGTGTTGATATTTATCATATATTATAACTCGAAAAAGTATAATTAGAAAATTTCTTTAGAATTTCATAACAAGAGTTATAAAAACTTTTTGCTAGGTAAAAGTTCCATGATCATTTCTATTTCTACCATCTTTCTATCGACCATCACTCATCAAAATCATATATAGTATGTAAATTTGTGGTAGTTTACAAAGGAAATTATTCGTTCTTCAATATCTTTAAATCTGTGAAGGAAATTATTTGTGCTTCAATTTATTATATTTAGCAACAAAAATAAATATCCAAAGTATTCACTCTCATTTAAAAGTCCTCACGGTTATGCATGGGTGAATTTCTTGGATTTTTTGATTATGTGCTTCCATGCTCATTCAAAAGTCCTTACGGTTATGCATGTATGGAACGCATATCAAAATTAATTGATTAAATAGACAAGTTGATTCTAATCCTATTTAAAAGTCCTCATGGTCATGCGTGGTTAGAAGATACTTGATTTCATTTTTTTAAATAAAAAATTGTGAATACTACTAATCTCATTTAAAAGTCCTAACGGTTATGCATGGTTAGTAGATATTCAAATTTCCTGAAATAAATATACCACAAATAGATAGACTGTATGATTTTTTTGATGATTTTATCCCCATCACTTCTGAAAGTGGAATATGCGTCTGACAAGGGTAATTATGATTTTTGTTTGGGTTTTATTGAAATTTGATATTTATATTCAATTGAGTTAAATGTTTGATTCATGTTTGTCACTTCATCCCTATTTTTATAACACTGTTATTCTTTTGCTGATAACAAAAGGGGGAGAGAAAAGTTAAGATTTTGTCAAATAGAATCAAGCAAAGGTCAAATAATTTTCCATTTGCATATAGGCTCATTTACATACTTTTATTTGTATGCATATATGTAGGGGGAGTATCATGTAGAGAGGAAGCATTTAAATAGTGGGAGCAAATTGAACGATCAAATACATTTAATACATTCAAAATCTTAAATATATGTTTGTTATCATCAAAAGGGGGAGATTGTTGAATATGCGCTTATATGATTTTTGTTTGATGATAATAAACATATATACATTCGTTTAAATGTATTTGTTAATATACTGTTTTATTTTCACAGGTTAAATAAATATTTGTTGAATAAATTAAATAACACAGAATTTGAATTCAAACAGATATTTTATTCAAATAAATATTTATTACATTTTTGAATAGTACAATTTCAAGCTCTCACTATAACTATAAAACTTTGATTATAATTACATCATATTTCATATTTACAGTTCACCTCACTACATATCACTTACACTCGTATTTATCTTCAACTTCCTTCCAGTTTGAATCCAGCATCTGAGAAATCTGCAAAAATATAAACTAACGCAGTAAAATTGAAAAAGAAATATTTTTGCAATTCAAAAATAAAAGATAATTTTTGAAAATATGATTTGCCTCAGTTATTTGGGTTCATAATTTAAATTTGAATTCATCATACACGAACAACTTGTGACATACACAGTGTATTACTGTATATGCCACAAGGCCGTGCACGCCGATATACACACTTGATTGATTTACAGGGACAGGTGAGCACAGGTCAGACCCAAATAAAAAGCCGGGTTCAACTCACGTGCAATAACATAAAAGTCACAACTCTCGAGCACAAGGTCAAACCCGAGTTTTTTTTTAAAACTGGATTCAACACAAGGCTACAAAAAGAATGCAAAGCTTAGACAAATTCCAAATGCATCAAAGCCAAACTACAAACTGCAGTAACTCAAGCAAATGCAACAAAAACCAAGCTGCAGCATAGCAGAAGGTGGAGACAACTCAAATGAACACAATGCCACAATGCAAGTAACTCATGCAACAGACTCAAGAGAATGCAATAACATGGTAAACAATGACACAACTACACGATACCACAATATCAAGTTCAAGTGACATCAACCAAAAAGTGGCAAGTGAAGTACAGTATGCAACAATAGCCAGTGCAATAAACAATGAACAAAACCAGAAACATGATCAACTCAGCAATGAATTTAACCAAGTACAGTAAGCACAAAGGCATATAGCAACTGCCACTTGATACAGTAATGCAACAATGACCAACCAGAGTACAACTACTGAAGCTCAAGTATACCACAATATCAACATACAAGTCAGACCAACTACAGCCTCACATATACTCAATGCAACTACAGCCTCACATCAAACCATGTCAACAAGACAAATGAAGCATATACGTATGTATGAAATGCAAAGGTTCAGGCCGAGACTAAAGACATTACAGCATGTGATGCCATCATATGTACAGTGTGGAAAATGCATGTACAAACTATGGTGATGCAGAATAGACCATACAATGCAAAACTAACAAGCCAATATGCATTCATGAATGCAAACAACCAACTACATGCAGGTGAACAAATGAACAGAACATCAACTGGGCAAACTACATGCAGGTGAACAAATGAACAGAACATCAACTGGGTAGAGACAAAACAACTCAATAGCAACTGCATAGCGACTGCAATACAGTATCAAACTGAAACAAAGTGATGAACCAACAATGCAAACAAATACCAGATGGCACCAGCTCAGTAATCAAGTGAACAACAATGCAAACATGAAGTGAATGCATCTACAGGAAAGCAATAAACAAGTCTAAGTTTGAATTCAATGCAGACGCAAACAATTTCAAGTTGAACAAATCAAAGCCGTGAAATGCAGTCAAGTCAAGAAGCCGTGTTCATACATAAAGTCAATGCCGTGGTCATCACAAAGAAATCAAAGTTTCGTTTTGACCAAATATATCGCAATTTCAAAATCAACGCCGTGACCATCAAGTAACAAATATACGTTTTTGAACAAGTCAGAAAACATCTCAATCATCGAAGCATAATCAAGCGGCCAGAGATGAAGAATTTGACAAATCAAAATATAATTGTACGAACGCAAATCTAGGGTTACAAACCCTATATAAACAATCATCATCGGCAATCTCAAAACCATCGAGTTCAAGCATCAATCCAGTAAAGCAAAAGGATAAATTACATACTGAATAAAGGAGATGAACTCGATCAAAATTGAAGAGCCGTGAGCAAAACAGTGAGGGAAACAATCGACGAAAGCAACGACATATCATATATTCGATCGAACGAAAGTCGGCATCTTCAAAATTTACAAAGCCCTAATTTTGGAAGCAAGGAGCAAAGAGCCGAAGCCTTAATTTTAGTTGTAGAGAAGAACAAGCCGCCATCTCAAAGAGGAACGAACGAAGATTCAAAAGAGGCCACCATTTCACAAAAAGGAACGGGCTAAAATAAAGAATAGGGTCGGCCGTGTTTTTAAAAAGGGCTTTAGTATATTTAAATAGGGTTTAACTATTTTAGTTTGTTTTTTGTTAATTGTTGTTTTTATTTTTTCAAGTCAAAGAATTTGTAAATCGCCACCTAGGGATTAGGTAATGTCAGATTGTCTAGTTAGAATTAGTTCAGTGAGCAGGGTGTGCGAGTTTGCAAAGCTCTATAGGCGGGAGCAGAGTTTGCGAGTAATCAAAGCTCTATAGGCGGGAGCAGAGTTTGCGAGTAATCAAAGTTCTATAGGCGGGAGCAGAGTTTGCGAGTAAACAAAACTCTATAGGCGGGAGCAGGGTGTGCGAGTCTAGTAGAGTGTTTGTGAGCGGGAGCAAATGTTTGCGAGTCTAGTAGAATGTTTGTGAGCGGGAGCAAATGTTTGCGAGTCTAGTAGAGTGTTTGTGAGCGGGAGCAAATGTTTGCGAGTCTAGTAGAGTGTTTGTAAGCGTGATACTGTTTAATTCTAATAGAAATCTGGGAATGCAGCAGTAGGCAGGGGTTGCCGAAGCTGGGTAAATTTTGTGTGTGATTTACGTTTCAGCATATTTATTTCTGCAGTTTATTTCTGTGTTTAATTTGAGAAAATTTGCTATAACCCTATTCACCCCCCCCCTCTCTAGGGTTAATCTAGATCCTACAGCTCTTTGAAGTGCAAGGGCTGCTTGCTACTAATCTTGATGGTGATTCCATAATGGATGTAGTAAAAGTGGTGCCTTCGGTTTTGTTCAGTCTCATAATAAACTTGTATGGATAAATGTTGGCATTGCATTACCGCCTGGAAAGCAGTGTTAACATTCTAAGTGGTAAGTGCTATATCAAAGGTAAAACGTGGCCTCAAGTCTCATCAACTGGAAATGAATAAAACATAGGAGATGCAGCAGGGCTAAGTGGTCGCTTCCAAGTAGAGAATGATCATCTCTATCTAAAATCAATATTATCTCTCCGTTGTATGCTTCGGGGACCAATAAAAAAGGATGATCATATTCAGTACTATCCAGTAAAGAGTAGGTCGGTTCTGTGTTGGCAGGGGTCGATATGTTTGACCTCGGTGTTATTTTATCTACAGAGACATTGTGACGGGTGGTACACTAGTAGCCCGGTCAGTGATGGAAATCCATTCTTCAATACGTGCCTTTCGGTTCGATGTAGAGCCTATGCTGGAATGTAATAATGGTAACAATTTCGGCTATTTTCATATATTTACTTTGAACGCTTAGACATTATTATAATATTACTGGATTTTCTATAGAAGATGTTTTAGTTATCGTAAGGTAAAAAAACATCCGTGTTTATGTGCAGCATGGTCTTACGAGATACCTTTATTTTGAAAAGAGTTTGACAACTTTAAAATCCATTGGCGTGTTTTTCTCACGCTGGTTTACCAGACTGATCCGGACACTCTTCTCTTTCAATGCTTGGGTCAAATCGAGCTATTTACAATTTGGTTTGGATGCATTGGAGCTCAAGAGACGAGCTGAGGGTCCAAGATGTATCTATGTATTTCTTTATGTTATGCAGTGTTGTATGTTTGTTGTATTTATTAGCAATTGTAAGGATGTGCTGTTACAACTGTCAGGGCTGAAATAGTTTAGTGTACTCCGATTGGTATATGTATATCACATTTTTCTTTGTGTAGAGATTTGTTGTATATTATAGATTTTTCATTCTGTTGTTAGATTATGTATTATTTAGTTTTTTCTTATCTTCTTTCTTCTTCTTTTCCCCTAACAACCAGGTTTTCCAACATTCGATTTCTTGGCACGCAATATAGCAAACGTATTTGTATCGATTTTTGAGGTTCAAAAAACCCGGCTTCTTACACTTGGTATCAGAGCTAGGTTAAGCAATAACCTTAGCTTTGGTAGGGTACTCATTATAGATAGGGTCAATAGCACCTTAGAGTGAGTTTGAGTATGTATATATGAGCGCGTTTTGTTAGTGATATAAAAATGTTTTATATTGTGTTGATTGATCCGTTTAGTGGCTTATGGATTCTGGTTAATACGAGTAATTAACATTATTGATAGGGATATCTAAACACCTGAACAGAGCAATTCCAATAATATTGCTTTGAAATTGGGTAAATGTAATAATTTACCTTGATTAGATTTTATATATAAAGGAATAATTTTTCAGAGATTATTATAGTAAATATATTGTGTTCGGTTGTTAGTGAACGATAATATTTGATTATTATCATTTGTTGTTTGTTGTTTTTGTTCCAATAAAGTTGTTGTTTTTATAATATAAACAAAGAAACAATTAAGAAATGGTATAATATAACTATAGTGAAATCATATATAAGAGGGAAATATGTAAATATGATTTGTAAATAAAAAGTATTAAAAGCAGAGAATTTGATAATTTAAATCCCATTGATTTTGAATGTTTTTTCAAAGTTTTGAAAAAGAATAGTAATATTATTTGGAAAAATATTTTTGAACAGAAATAATTTAAAATGGAATTTAAAAGTGTTAGAAAGCACTGAACTTACTTTGGTCACTAGAAAATAATTTTGATGACGATTGCAACATCATCGATGTTCATTTTTTGGTTTCCAAGAGAGGAATTGATACCATAGGAGATGTGTTTAGTAAAACAAGTTTTGATTTGAATCCCAAGTTTGATTTTGTTATAAAAAAAGAGATATATCTTATATTATGTATTATTTCAAAATAGAGTTGAAATAAAACGGTGTGCTTAAAATTATGAAATTTTTTATCCAAGTATTTTGTTAAAATTATAAGAAATCAGTTTTTGTAACTTATAAATTGAGGAATAATAAGTTAAAATAAAGTTTTAAATTATAAAATATGAATGCTCAGAAAAGTAAAATTTAACTTAAGGTAATTTAAATGAAATTATTTTTGAAATAAAAGTAATTGTGATGTGGAATGAATTTATGAAATTGAATAATGAAATGAGTTAAATGAAATTGAAATTGATTTAAAACGAACATTAACTTAAGTTATAAAGTGAAAATAAACATGATAAGTGGTTATATAAAACGTTTACAATAAATTAAGTAAAATTTGATGGAATGGTTCTAAGTGACATTAGTATTGGAAGAAATATACCAAGTAATAAATGAATGTGAATAAAGAAATGTGAGTAATGAAAATGAAATAAAAGAGAAAAAAGAATCCGAATAATGAGAAACCAATTGAAATAAATACATAAATTGTACGTATATTATTTTATTCGCATAACTGTTTGATCCAGATTCGAGTACATGATTTTGAGTTGATTTACATCGGTTTGAGTTAGAATTTTTCACTTAATTTTCGATGGCGAACACTGGATATCGATTTTTGATTGATTCTAGAGTTCTCTATTATAATATATGGACATGTAAGGAGAATAGCGATTTCTAATTAAGGAACTAGATCTGAGTTCGCACTAGAGTGGTCATGCGGACGATACTAGTTCGAAAGTGGAATTGTCTGATTGAGCGAGCGATCAGGATTCAAGTATGATATTGTGTATGAATGGTATATGCACATCGTACGGACTTTAATAACTTAAAAGTTGGCATTGGAAAATGCAAATTGATATGGCTATGAATTAATTAAATGGGTATTATTTGTTTGATGGTTTCTCTAGTTACATTTGTTACATTTGCATCTGGTTGTTGTATAATCTATATCATATATTGATATTACTTTCTATATACATGTTCTCATTGGTTATTGAGTGATTAATAGATGCGGATGGCGTATGTTTCGCATTTGGAGCTTGCTTTCGCATTATATTGATTGTAGATGCTTGCTAATACTAATAGAAGGTACACATCTCAAATTACATACCGTATTTTTATATATTTTTTCTACGGGATACCTCATCCTTGAAGATGAGATGTATATTTGTGATTATATATATATATATATATATATTGAAAATTATCCGATCTATCTGCACAAAGGAGATACTGGCGAAATTTTCTAAAAATTTAAGAGTTAGAAATTTTTGAAGTAATTTTTTCAAACTAAAATTTGAGTTTTATATTATAATTTACAATGGTATTAATTAGTTACTATAATGAAATTTAAAGACATAGGAAAGGTGATAACAAAGTTTCAACAAATTGATTTTATAAAGTTATAAAGGCTTGAAAGAATTTGGTAATCTGTTTTAACAAATTATTTTTGAAAAGTTAATGGCCTTGGGGCATTTTTTTACTTGCTAACTTCAGGGACAAAATTCTTTTAAGGGAGGAAGAATATGACGACCCAGAATTTCAATCATTTGAATTTGAAATATTTAATATGTTTTAAATATTGAAAAGTTAATTTTATAAGTTAAATACTTGAATTTCAAATATAATGGTCACTTGAATATTTGAAATTGTTTAAGTAATTAATTCTTGAATTTTATGTGAATGAAATGATTTCGGAATTTGATTTAAATTCTATTGTGATAAGAATGAAGATAGTAAACTTTTGAATTTGAATTTAAAAGCGATTAAACTTGTTTTGTGATAGTCGTTAAAATAATGTGTGATGAAAAAGTCTTCCGAGGCACTGCCTCGGATTTCAACAAAATCAGTTTCCTTGGATCCGTAATAGTGTGTTATTGTGTGCCATAGAATATTGTGGTGACTGGGCATATCGTTCGTCGTACGAGGTCAAAACGGTAGAATTAATTAAAGGAATTAATATAATATAACAGTGTTTGAAAAGCTATCTTCTGGATATGATTGAATTAGATCTTGAGACTAGTTCCATTTTGTTTGAAATAGAGGTATTACCTATAGAACGTCAGGCAGCATGCTTTGTATGGGTTTCAAGATTTTTTGGTGCATCGAGCTATATATTTTCGAATATAACATATATATTTACCATATCGCTCCACTATTCAAACCATACCTAACTTTGCAGGCCATGCTCCCATCCATGTTCAAACCCATACACCTCTTCCCTTTTAAAACGCGTTTTAACCAGAGAGAAAGAAGTTTGCCAAATCTTCAAATCCAACTCCTCCAATCTAATGGCGAAGGGAGAACGGAGCCACTCCACACGTTTCAAGTCTAAGCTCTCAACTAGGAAAGTGTTCGTGTCATCGAAATAAACTTGTCCAATGGTTAGATTAGGTTGGCTCAAGTCGTGGTGGCCGCGTTTCTTCGATGAACGGCGATGGCTTGGGTATGGTTTTCTGGCAATTTGGGTGTTCGATTGATGATGGACTCTAAAGGAAAAGTGTAGGGAATATGGAGGGCTTTATTCGGCCAAAGTTTGGTGGCGATTATTCAACCATGGGAACGACAATTTTCGTTCGAAGGCGGCACAGTTTTGGGTTCGTTTCTTGTTGATGGCGGTGTTTCAGGGTGTGAAACCGGTGGCATTTGGATCGTCTTGGCCAGGCGCAGTGGCGAGGGAAGTATGATCGCTCAATCAATAGAGGAGGCGACGGCAAGGCGTCGAAGTTGCGTGTTGTTCGTGAATGGGGGGAGGGAAGATGGTTTGAATAGACAATTAGGACAGTTAACTATGTAACTAAGGAATAAATTTATATTATTTAGTTCATGATTTTATAAATTTAATATCTTGTTTGTTTTAAGTCCAAATTAAACGCGATTAATTGCATTAAGATCATATCTATGATATAGGGTTGGATTTGGAGCTGGTAGGAATTTGGGTTAAAATTGAACGCCTGTTCGATTTTAAATCAAAACTAGAGCACTTTAGCGGTTACTGGAATCAAATGTGAGTTAAACCCCCATTTTAGTTAACTAGTAATATTTATAGTTGATAAAATTGTTGATTGAATGTTTGGATTTACTATTTTATCAGTTGGTTTGGATTTATTCCCGCTCCTATGGTGGATGACCTTTTACATATACCTACCTAGTAGCGGATGACCTATATTATATAATAATATACTGTTTGTGATGTAGGGGTCCAGTTTGGAGGGATCCAATAGGATTCCTTACCACTGTTGATTTTATTTACATATATATGTGTTATATATATGAATTGTGATGCAAGGGGAAACAGGTTGGAGGGATTCAATGGGATTCCTTGCCATTGTTGATTTTAAATTCAATTATATTCCTGTCACGTAAATTATTGGGTATTAAACCTAATTGTGGGCTCTATTGATTATGACATTGTTATGTGTTCAAAAACCTAAACTATGTAGTGATAGAAAATCAATAATCGATATTAGTAAAACGTTGATGGTTATTGGCCTCAAATTAGTATTTTGAAAATACTATAAATTGCCATGTGAGTTAAAGTTGGTTTTGAGACAGAAATGATTTTGAATCTGAAATTGGGTTTCGAAAATATTTTGTTTTTAAAGGATTTAACTTCTATTTTACTCCGAGATTTTTTATCTATCTTTTCTAAGTTATTTATTTATTTTAATATTTTTCAAAGAGTATTTATATTTATTATTTATACCTAATATTGTTTAAAAGTTATTTATTAACTTTTTAATATTTTGAAAAGTTAGATATTCAAATAATTAATATGGTTTGAAATTAATAAAAATAATTTATTAATAATGTTTAGGAAATAAATTATTACTATTTATAAAAACGGTAAAGATTGATTATTATTGTTTTAATAATGATGTTTTGAAGTTAATTTTTTAGCAAAGCTAGCCGACTTTGTAGTGGGTCGTGCCACTATATATATAATAGGAAAACATGTGTTCTGCACATGCACAAAACAACTAAATGGGAAGAGCCCAAGAAAAATAAATAAAGCACAAGAGATAGGAAAAAAGAGCCTATACTACTAAACAAATACTACTATGAGCCCTCTAAGAAGGAACCGCCATTGACAAGATCAGGCTGCGGGCCAATAACATTCACAAACTCAGAGAAAAGAGCAGCCGGATTCAGGCTATAACCTTCAGATGAAGGAGAGTAAATAAATTTCCTATCCAAACTAACGTCATAAAGCTAACTTTTATTCTCTTCTCCTATCTCACCAACCCCTGTAAGGGAAAGACCCTCACCGTCAATGTGGTAAATAAGACAATGATTCTCACCTCTCATTTCCGAGGGAACATGAACCCAGGCCCACTCCTCAAAATTCCAAGTAATAGAATCAGTCAAATTCAAAATAGCACTCTCAAGCAAGGCCAAACTAACAGGAGCAACTATAGTTGGAGCAACTACAGAAGTAGCAAATTTCGACAGGGTGGGACTAATAAAAGCATCCATAGAATTAGCAATCCCTGGTAGGGCCGGACAAATAGGAGCATCTACATAAGGTGCAACACCAGCAGAAGCATCATTTGGAGACGAAATAGAGGGGGAAGGAGCAACCTTTGGGACCTACTTCTTGACATGAGGTCGAGGAAGTGGAACCCGATCAGATAAAGGGACAAAGAGGCAGAACTAGGACAAGCAACAGAAAGGTGCCCAAAGGACTGACAGGTCATACAGATCTCTGGTTTCTAGCTATAGCAAACCCTAACCTCAGTAGTATGGCCCTCGAAAAGTTTGACTTTCAACGAAGAAGGCATTGGTTTGGCAGGTGTTATTTCAATCAGGGCTTTGGCATAAAATAATCTCTTTTTGCCTACTGTGTTAATATCATAAGATATCACCTTACCAACAAGGTCTTCTAGCCAATCAGTCCCGATCGAGAGTTGAAGAACGGATGGAATGTGAGAAAAATGGGCCCGGACAGGAATAGATAACACCTGATCCTTAGCCCTATCAACAGACAGACTCCAGGATGTAATAATAAAAGTTTTCCCATCAATGAGAATAGGACCAACCTCTAGAATATGTTCTCTTTCATCACTGTGCGAGAATTTAAAGAAGAACATTGCATTATCATAATGAACACTTAATCCACCCTTAGGCTTTCATACCTGTTGCATCACGCCTTAACAAGCTGATAGGCAGGATTGGAATCGAGGAAAAATCCCACCAAATAATCCATCCAAAAATCTACACCGGTCCCTAACACTACCACCGGTGGAATCATAATACCCTCTATCTCTCCTTTATCAAAGTAGTGGGTAGAATGCACACTCGCATTATTTGGAAACTTAGAGAACAATGACGTCCACTATGGAACAACCCTTTGTGGAGAGGAATCCTTAGGAATAAGATTTAAACTACAAGGATTTAAACTGGTAGAGGAGTTATTTAGCTAGGCATTATATCGAGCATGAGTTGAGCTGATATGTGAAAGACCATTGTCAAATGAAGATAATCCATCTGCCTCAACATCAGTTGCATTAACAGCTCCAGAATCGACTTCCACAACCGTACCGCCATATTAGCCGAAGCACTGCCCCTATTTCAGTGATCAGATTCAACAAAACCCATATCTATTTCAACAGGCAAACCAACAACCTTTCTCGACCAAGGGTTATTACAAGCAGTGTCTAAGAAAGGCGACAGAGGGTTCTCACTAGAAGTCGATGGATTTCCAATGAAAGGCATAGTGAAACAATGCAAGTCAATGACATTCAGAAGCCCAAAGATAGGGTTACCGATTTCATTCTCAAGCGAGGGAGGTATGCTCGTAGGTCTTGCAATCGAAGAGGCAACATCAATACTATAAGGCGCAACCACACTGGAAATCAGAGGAGCGACATTGAAAAGAATGCTAGAGCGAGTTAGGGATCGTTCCAGATCTAGCATCGTGCTCTTCTTCTTGGCCATAGGGGAAGGCAAGGCGTAAACTAGGGCAGACGATGGATTGGACCAGAACATTATCGCTAGGAAAGATGCCAATTATTTTTATGTTTTGAAATTATTAAATATTATTCTTAGGATGTTTTGAAGTTAATAATTAATATTTATTAAAATGTTTATTGTTAATAATGATTATTATATAATAGTGTTTGAAGTAAATGATTTTTATTTATTTATAATGTTTTCAAGGCTTATAAATAGAGCTGTATGAACGGACTTGGCTTTTATAAGACAAGTTTATAAAATAAATTAAGGCTTAAAGAAAGATCATTTACAAGGCAAATGGGTTTTATAAATGATTAGATATTTATAAATGAATTTTAGAAATAGGTTTATAGATCTATAAAAGGGATTTTATAATTAGTTTTATGGATTTGTAAAGAGTTTATAAATGATTTAGAGACGTTTATAAAAGATTTTGAGTTTTATATAATAATTATGAATGGGCTTAGAAATTTATAAATGGTTCTAGAATTGTGTAATAAGAAAATCTTCCTTTGTTTGGTGACTATACCTATACCGTTAAGATAAGTATATAGATATTTTCCCAGCATTGAAAATATAGGGATTTGTGGGTATATCTTTGTAAATGTATTTTAATACTAGAAATTCACAAAGTGATTTTAATTAATGAGAAGATTATCTAAGAGGCTAGTGGTTATTGATGTGCTTAAGCAATGTTGGTTTTCCCTATGAAATATAAATCCTTGATTTTGATGCGTGTTTGTTGATGGTTAAATAATCAACTGTCAAATATGGTTCCAAAACGTAACTCTGGAAATATCTAGGGGAAAAACTTGAGTTATATGGAATAGTCACCTCCGACGATGATCTACTGTACGTATAAATCTCATTTCAATCTTCTAGGACAAATGATAAGTAATCTTTCCACTAACGGTTATGAGGTGAACTTCGCTCTTATCTTTGACTGTTTATTTTTAGAAGAACTGGGGTTGAGTTTACTAAATACTATCAAATGTTGTTTCGAAGAAACCAGGGTCGGATATGTATCCGCGAACCACTTCGATCCAACTCAAGCGTTGCGAAGTGAAAACATCTTGAAGATGATGGACTATAAAGAATGAGTTCCCTGAAGTGCAAGGCTGCTTGCTACTAATCCGGAGTGTGATTCCAAAATGGATGTAGTAGAAGTGGTGCCTTTGGTTTCATTCAGTCCCAGAACGAACTTGTATGGATAAATACTGGCGTTGCATTACTGCTTGGAAGACAGTGTTAGCGTTCTAAGTGGGAAATGCTATATAAAAGGTAAAACGTGGCCTCATGCCTCATCAACCGGAAACGAATAAAACAGAAGAGATGCAATAGGGCTAAGTGGGTCACTCCAAGTAGGGTATGATTATCCCTATCTAGATTCAATATTATCTCTCATTTACATACTTCGATGACAATTAAACAAGGGGTGGTCATAATAGGTACTATCTAATAAAGGGTAGGCCGGTTCTGTGTTAGCAGGGGTCGATAGGCTCGACCTTGATGTTATTTTTTCTAGAGATGCACCGTGACGGGCGATGCCCTAGTAGCCCAGTTATTGATGGAAATCCATTCTCCAATACGTGCATCACTGTTTTGATTGTAGAGCCTATTATGTTGGAATTTAATAATGGTAAGAATTTTGGCTATTTTCATATATTTATTTTGAATGCCTAGACATTATTATAACATCACTGGATTTTATACAGAAAATTTTTTGGTTATCGTAAGGTAAAAACGTCTCTGTGTTTATATGTAGCGTGGACTTACGAATTACCATTATTTTGAAAAGAGTTTGACAACTTTAAAATCCATTGGGCGTGTTTTTCTCATGCTAGTTTACCAGATTGATCCGGACGTTCTTCTCTTTCAATGCTCGAGTCCGACCGAGCATATTTACAGACTGCGTTGGAGCTCGAGAGATGATTTGGGGGTCCAAGACATATCTACATATTTCTTTGTGTTCCGCTATGTTGTCTATTGGTTGTATTTATCTACAATTGTAAGGACATGCTGTTATACTGGCCGGGCTAAAATAGTTTAGTGTACTCTGATTGGTGTATGTATATCACATTTTACTTTGTGTAAGATTTTTTGTATATTAGAGATTATTCGTTCGGCTGTGAGATTCTATATTATTTAGTTTTCTTCTTATCTTCTTTCTTCTTCTTTTCCCTTAACAATCGGGTTTTCGACGTTCGATTGCTAGGCACACAATACATCGAACGCATTACTATCGATTTTCGAGGGTCAAAAATCCCAGTTCGTTATAAAATATATTTTCAGGCGAGCTTTTACTTTTCACCTTGTTTTTAAACTTTTATGCAAGTGTTGGTAGTGTTGTATATTAATTTATATGTGTCTAAAATTTCTAAAATAGTATGCACGCGTGCCACACAAACATATGTATACACATACATATATATAGACACACACACGCATATATATATCTGTGTGTGTATATGTGTATAAATAAATAAATAAATATATATATATATATATATGTATAATGGAAGTGTGTATTGTATTGCTCATGAATTTTTAGTTGGTACATATACAAACATACGTATTGTATGTATACGTTCCAACTAACAATTCATGAGCAAGACCTTACACACTCCCATTACCACTCTAAAATACCAATTCTTCAAATCACCTTAAGAAAAATAAAAAAAAACTAAATATTAACACCAGTGCATCCCCAAATCCCTGAAATTCGATTGCCCATAAATATCCAAGTGTTATATAAGTTACCAGGAAATATATTGCACCTAATAATTACTCTACTCACCAATATAGTGCTGAAAATACTTTAATTCATGTGACTATATACTGCTAAACAAATAATTCATATTTTCCCATTAAATGTTCTTATTTTTAATAATCTCCTCAGAAATATCTCCATTAAACAAAGGTATAAAAACTATCAGATCGCTTGATCTTTAAACAGATTAATTAAAAGAAAATCATTTATACTTCCACTAATATATATTTTACAATCGTGGTCCAGCTGACATTCTCTTCTTAAAAATAAGTCATTATTCTCCTGGTTAAGTTTCAAAATGGAAGTATAAATGAGTAACATGTCGATGCTAATGAGAAACTTTGAAACAAAGTAGTAACAAATTAACTAATGAGAACATTCTGTTATTTGCTTCATAATTAAATTGCAAATGAAATAGAGATAGAGAAATCTAAATAGAATCATAAATGTCTATTCAAAAAATTTATGAAAGAGAAGTCAAAGAGAGGTGATATATTTTAAAAGAAGATGATTCCAAATATGTCATATTTTATGTCTCTAAATTAATCATTTAAAACCAATTTTATGAGTATGGAGTGGGTTTCGAGTGAACATAGTGGCATTCAAGATCAGATAATACTTAAAACAATGGAAACTTCTAAATTTTAAATCATTAAGTAACACTTGTATAGGATTTACGGATAATCTAACAATCCATTCATATGGAAATCATTTAAAAAGAGTTTGAAAGTAGCATAGCATATTTTATATTTACTTTATTGGTATACAGATGTTGTAAAATGAAAGTTTTTTATTTAAACATATTTATATATTAAATATATATATTCAGTTCAGATTTCTTTTTAAATGTGAAAACATGTAATGAAAAAATATAGATATAATTTATATTTATTATATATATATATGTGTGCATTATGTATATGTTTGTAATTAAACTAGTTTTAAATAATATTTATCTTTCAGTTTCAATATCAAAATAAATGAATTATTATAAATTTTGTTGCTATCGAATGCAATATGCACACATATATTTTCAATTTTTTTGTATATCTATAACAAAACACATTCATCCAAATATTGACGGCAATGAGATATGTTCATTATATATTCAACAACTATTCAATCACATATATGAAATAATAAACATTATATACACATTAATATATGATATTAAATAGATATTACCTTTCACCAAAGCCTGGTTGATACACCTAGAAATATTCAATCTAATCACCTATGGATCGAATCATGAATCCAGAAAATGCTACCTTCTAAATGCAACTACCATCGACACACGATTTGAATTTTATTTGATGTTTTAAAGCTTGAAAATTTGTGATATAGGAAGTGGGAGAGATCATCCTAATCTGGTTCAAAGGAGTGGAAAAGTAATAAAATAAAGTGAGGGTTCAGGAGCCTTAAATAGAGGAGATACCATGGAGAAAAATGTGGATCTGGATCTCTATTTTTCTCTTACCTTTTCTCCTCTTTTTAATTTAAAATCCAACCCACCCTTGGCTATCATATGGTCGGCCTCCTCTAGGCTAATCATGGCCACACTCTATCAAGCCCCATATGGGCCTCAAAATTATTTCAAGCCAGATTAATAATTAACATATTTATCCAATTTAGACACTTATCAATATCATATATCGATTAGTGTATTTAAAACCATTATATACACATTTAATGTTGATCAATAAACATAAATAAAATTTTATAATTAATATTTCGTAAATATTAATTAATTTATAATGATTATAATTTAATTAAATCGGGTGGTAACAAGAGTATTCAGCATTGCAATTATGTGACTCTTAGGTGTAAATTCTACTAGTGATTGATATCAAACAATTCGAATATTAACATTCAAACACCACTTAGCAGGGATGTGACATTATGACTAAATTTATCGCTTACTTGGTTTTGGTAAAATCCAATTTTACCTTATTTACCAATAGTAAAAATTATTTATACCATTTTTCTTCATCAAAGCTATATCATGTTAGGACTTATGGAATTAGGTAATGGCAATTCTGATATTGTCCATATTCAGCTCTATAGTCCAAATCCAAATTCATTGGTTCAATAATAGAAATTATTATTAATTGAGTTGCTCTAGCTAGAGACTTCAACTTCGACTTGATTTTAGTTGATCGTGGTACTAACCCCATATAACCATGGATATGAATTCTCTCTTGAATAGTGTCTCGCTTCCAATGCTTCCACTTGACTTAACTATAATTGTTTGATGGATGTTATGCCACGATTTAACTATAGTCAAAGCAAAGTTTCCACATTGAAGCTCGGTCCTATTATCAACTCGAGGGAATTATGTAATATTGTCACATCAGTATTTTATTTTTGACCTCAATTACATTAAATAATAGAAAACTATCGAGTAAGTCGTTTCATAATTATCCAATAACAATCAGTTGGTAACCCCTTAGTGCCCCCCAGTAATCGTGAGTCATACATTGCCCAACATATAGAGAATATTACTTACTATAATCTCAAAGGATGTATTGTTATCCAGTCTCGAAATATCTTGACTAGGAATATTTAAAATGGTATGTCTAATTTCATTGTGATAAATTGCTGATGGTCAAATTACTTTGTAACTACTATCACAAAACATACCATTTATGGGTTTTTTTATTAAATGTACTTTTAATTAAATTAATTAATTAATATAACACATTATATAAAGTATATAATAGAAAGAAGACACCTTTTATTCCGAACAAGATTAGTTATCGAGGTAGATAAATGTAACAAATTACATAATTGCTCTTAGGGCATACCCTTAACAGCATGAAAACCAAATAAATCAACAAAATCTGTTTATTTTTGTTGGTTTAGTTTTGTCTTGTAACTAGATTAGTTTCTAGTCTACCCCAAAAAATTAATTCGATTATCGAATTAACCAAATTAAACGAACTTTTATTATATTGTCAAAATTATTAGTGTTACAATGGTTTTTTATAATTACTTTAGTGATCGAATTAAATTTGTTTATCATATATGTGTCAAAATTAGTATTAAAAATATATAACAATACTAAGTGAGAATACTTTAATTGTATATTTATGTTTTATTTTAATGTATAATGAATATCCCAAACATAAAGTCGAAATCATTTTCAGTTCAGTTAAATCAGATAACCAATCAAACCAACCAAACTTAATTCAGTTGACCTGGTTTCATTTTTATTTTCATTGATTTTAGTTTAGTTTAACAATTTTCATCAACGAACAAACCGAACCAACCAAATGCTCACTCCTACATGTTCAACAGACACTTGGTATCAAAGTTTGTTCAATAGACACTCAAATATGAGGCATATATTGAAATATGTTTGATACTCAACTAATGGCATGTTTCGTAACACCAAGCGCCTGTTAGGAAGACGCTTAATATCAGATGTTTATTCAACAGGCACGTAGTTGCTGGACAACTGTTCAACCATCGCCCATCATGATTATAGATCTTAAACTAATCCCTCTGAAAATGTAACCAATTATAAATTGTAAGCCCCTGTTGGAATAAGTTGATTTTGCACATTACATTTTGTAAAATGCAATCAGTTATTGGAGATGCTAAATCTCATATAATAACAAAGTTATACCGATAAAAAAGTTTGTTTCAACTTTTGGAATTAATTTTCAATTATAATTTAATTGTTATCATCTATATGTCATGCATTGAAATTGTTATATAATAGAATTGTAGTTGATTTATATGCAAATTCCGTTCTTAATATACGTGAACAAACAAATATTGAGCTAATCTTCTACCATACGATATGTTAGTTACTTTTAGGTTTTGCAAATTAACAATAAAGACAATGCATTAAATATATGGTTATGCAATACTCCAAACAATTAGAATATTATTGAAATCTATGTTAGTTATATTTAGTTCATCTACAGTTAAAGATAATGGAAAACCATAACATAAAGGTTAATCAAGTTTTCTTACATTCATTGTCCAAAATCAAATATTCTAAAACACGTTCCCCCTTTCTCGATACAGTTTTCTCCGTTCCATCGACTTCAAGACTATTGTACCTAATATTTCTCCTGATATACAGTTTGTTCTTCAATTCTGCAGCTGATATTTATTTCGACTGCCATCTCCATCGCTCTAAATTCATACAAACCCTAATTCTCTAATTATATCCCCTTTGTCCTCAACTAAAATGCATCACCACGGCCAATCATCACACCATCAACATCGCCAGATTCACCACGTCACCATGATTTTTTCCAAATATAGACCGCTAGATCCATCATGCCATTAGGGTTTTGCCGCATCTACCTCACCAGGTCGTTACAACCATCATCTGTAAATATGAAAAATTAGGTTTTCACAAATTATTTACTTTTTATTGCTGATTGAATTTTTTATTAAAGATCGGATCTATTGGCATCAAAATATTATTCAATTGAATTTGAAAAAATCGATTGAACAAATTTATATTTTTTTACGGAAATATCATCCTATACTTTTGCAATTTGATTTAAATTCGATCTTAATTTTTATAAAGAAAATGGATTTGAACTGTATATAAGTTTCGATTGTATTTTTTACTGGACGACTTTAACATTGCAGATACCTTTCCTTTGTATTTTGTTGTTTGGAATATAGTTCTGTTTTATTTTCACTTGGTTATAAATTAGAGCATATACCGTTTTTGTTAAAATATATAACCTAACTAATATCTAGTTCGATGTTGAGTTTTAGTCAGTTTTTATTATGACTAAGTTGCTCTCGCATGAATAGATGCCCATGGCATTCATAGTAAATGGTTCGATGCAGTTTCCATCTGCTTTACCAGTGTCATTTTGCGACCGGATAAATTTAGCTTAATATTAGCTAATTCATTCCCAAGTAGTGGAATATTCAAGTGTTGTGTAGGATGGTAATTTGGATTCCACTATTTTTTTATTGTTGCAAATTATACACTTCAAAGCAACATCAACAAAAGAAAAAAAAAGCATTCACCATGATGTGCAGAGTTCGCTATCCCATGTTGCATTAAATAATACATTGGGTTTAAAACTATTATTAGTGCATTGTGGTGCATGAAATTCTGGACACAAATAATAAATTTATATTACTCTATCTATAGCTCATTTGCAATCCTATGCAGTCTAGAAGTAGAAACCAAAACTGGTTAATGTTGATTTGGATACTATATTGCCGTATTTTTTTAATTTACATAATTGATTGTAGCAAAACGTAACTTTAGTCTCTGGGTGGTTATTTTTTGAACCTGGGAAATTTTGGTTGAATACAGCTAGTATAGAGTATTTGTCGCTAAATTCCTCGAAAACATTTGTCTAATTTTGTAATTTAGTCTACTTATTTTGATGTACGAGGACTTTAAACCTATTTTGCATGAGCTTTTGGCAAGTCATCCAGGATTGGAATTGTTGTAGAGCATTCTTAAATTCCAAATTGTTTCCAGTAGAGATATGATATGCATATCTGACCAACGAAGAAGTACTATTTTTGTAACAACTAATTAACCTTTTTTCTAAGGATTTATCCACTCACACATGCATTAGTAGAAAATAATTAAATAAGCATACATTTATTGACCCCGTTTTAGTATGGCCGAATCTTTAATAAATATTTGAAATATCGTCTCTGAAAGAGTTTATGTATATTTTTTATTATAAAGAGTGATTCCTAGCCCCAAAATACCCTAAACTACTGTGATGTTCAATTTATATGTGTAGCACGTAGTAAAAGACGATATGACAAAATTTCTTATGCCAGTGAACTGTTGTTTTAGTTACAATTAGGATGATCAATCTTTTTAGGCTTCTTTTTTAGGCTACTTCATCTAAGAAGACATTTGACTTAAACTGAGTCAGTCCGAGCAAAATGCATTTGATGCTCTCTTTTTACATATTCACATCTTCAAAGATTATCCAAAATACTAGCATATACTAGCATAACCGCACAACGGTGGAGAAACCGACCGTTCGATTATATAACTTTGATAAGAAATATACATTTAAATTTTTTGTTAATATTACTTAAACATTAAGTGATAATATGTTGGAAAAGAATAAATTGAGATTTGAATCTGAAAATATGAATTTCAAATTTAAATATTAATCAAAACATTCAAAATTGTCGATTTGAAATTGAAATTTTAGATTTGAAAATCATAATAGATTTGAATTTGCAATCTTTGATGCGCGAAATAAAAGGAGGAAGTTTAGGCAAACCGCGATGAGACAAGATCCACGTTTTTAGGGAAACCGCGATGAGACAAGATCCACGTATTTTTGGCTTCAGAAAAATTAATTTTGGCCAGTGACAGTAAGCAAACCTCTCTAACGATCGGTTTGATGATGTTTATTTGTTTCTTAATCAACAATGATCTAATCTTATAAAATATCATTCCCCAAAATGCGAGATAACAATATTTGTTGGCACTTGCCGCAAATCGAATTTGATGAATTTTAAATGATGTATTGCTTGCATGAGCGTTCAACACAAGTGTTTTATTATGTATTTAAAGACTAAGCACTTCCAAATTTATGGTTTCATTCGTAATTAGCGGAGACTGTCACAATAGAATATTCTATTATGTTCATAGTTCTGGCACTGGCCATCTTGCTCTAAGAGAACTAAAGTTTGGAAATTTAATTGCCGCAATGCAGCATGCAAATGAAAAAGAGGATATTAACAAAGTTTTGAAGTATGAATCACAATAAAAAACGTTTATCTCATTAAAATTGGAGAAAAAAATCATTTGCTGTTCGAATGTTTATGATTTACTACGTGTTTGTGTATATATATATATATATATATATATATATATATATATATATATATATATATATATATGAATATTGATTTATATCAAAATGAATTTATAAATCTATGTATACACATATATTAATGTATATACGATTTTTCATTTACATATATAATTCTAGTATTTTAATACGGATATGTGTGTATATATACACACACTTTTATAAAAAAATAATTTTCAATATGTATATAATTATTATATTTATACAAATTTGAATTTATTAGATTTAAATACAACATATTACAATATTATTTATATTTTTTTATTCATATTAAATGTATAGTGTTACAATCATCTTTTATAATGAATGTTTATGTATAAACATTTACACGTATGCATAATTACACATCAAATGACTGGACGAAGGGGAAAATATGTCTGTTAAACCGTAAATCCCAACATCCATACAGGCATGCTAAACCATGAGTACCTTTTATGTTGCACGTACACGTGCACACATATGTGCGTATGATACATATATTATACAATATATTAATCAAAATATTAATTTAATAATACTTTATAACAACTAAATAAAATATTGATTTAATTTAAAATAAATGTAGATAAGATCTAAATAAATATAGACTTTGTAGACCCAATAGAATCCAAAAGGAAATATTTTTTTTGAAATTTACCCATTTACCCTACTACATGCTGACTCAGTTCCAACAAGGTATCATAGTGTAACAACCCAAAATTTAATCACTTTAAATATGATAATTTAAAAATATTTTTAGTAATTAATTAATGGATTTTATAACTCAAAAATAAGCTTTTTTAAATAATAACTAATGATGGTGAAATTGTTTTCAAAATTTGTTTAAAAAAAATATTTAGTTCAAAATAAAATAATAAATGTGATGAAAATCATTTTTCAAATTTTCGAATTTTCAGTATTTTTTTTTTTTTTTGAAAAACGTTGTGCACATTTGAGTTAACATACACAAACATTTATAAATGAGTTAAAATTTTACAATTATATATAGATATGTCTTTGTATGTATGTATGTACGTATGTATTTACTTAAGAAATATAATACGATATGATGTGACATGTTATGTTATTTTAGAACAAAATAAAAATGTAAAATATAACGTGACAAAATATGTCGTTTCTTTAGAAATCTTAAGTACATTAGCTATTAATGTACATTTTCTCATCAAAAATGAGGGGAAGGGGGACATGCTCATGTGAGCAAGGGTGGAGGGAGCAAGGTTATGATGTGTCAAACAAAGAATGGGGGGTATGCACCTTAAGGCTAGTTTGCTAATTTAGTTTATGCACTTTGTATAAAAAAATTCTTATTTTTTCCTCATTTTATCACTTCATCCTCATTTTTTAAAAACCTCTCCATGCTCTTAAAATATTTCATGGCTTCCAAATACTTCCACGAGTTTAAAAAGCTTAGCTCGTTCACTTTAAAATTCTAAAACCCTATTTAAATCCACTTCCATTCATACATCTCCTCTTCTCCAAATAAAGGCCACACAACCCCTCCACCACCTTGATCGAATTCATATTCCCCTTAGCTTGTGCCCTTTGCTTGCTTAAGCCACTAAAGTCTTCACTTTTCCTATCTAGAAGCGAAGACTTAGGTTGTATTCAAGTTCTAGAAAAAAGTTACCTTGACTTAGTCAACTTTTGATGGATAAAGATCTAGCCTTTAACTAAGTTTTTAGAGCTTATATATATGCTTATGTTTGCTTGGGTATCTATAGTGTTGACTTGGACGTATGTATATGTGCTTGATTGAGATGACATATAACTTTGAATATGGAAGTTAAAAGTTAAGTTAGTTTACAAGTTGTAATCTTTGCTTGTATGTGTTATAAATTACGGCATGTATGTGTGTCCATATATTAGAAATCTTGCTTATGCTAGGATAACGTTGTGCTATTGTATTTGTTATATGCTAATGGAATTACCACTTTAAATCGCTTGCTGTGACATCGGAAATCCTCTACTTGAACTTGCTTTCTTATGAGATTTCAGAAAAGTTTCCACAAAGGGTTAACTTTACTTTATTTTGTCTACAAACTTCATACAAGTTATAAAGTGGATATAAATAAAAAGGAAAGTTTTTAAGGCTATCTAGAATGTTAAATAAGTTTTGAAAATACCGGGCCATATAACGATAGGCGTTAGAGATATAGTTCGTAAAACGAACTATTTTGGAAAAAATTCAAAGTGTTTTCACTTAGGAATCTTTTTGGAAAGTGTTTTAAAACGTATTTTATTTAATGATACGTTTTTGTTTATTTATTTAATGATACGTTTTTGTTTATTTATTTAATGATTAATTAATTGATTAAGAAAGGTAATTAATACTTAATCATTAGTCAACAAGGTAATTAATACTTAAGTGTTAATCGGACAAGATAATTATAATTAGATTATTAATTAAAAGTTAAATATTAATTTGGGATTAATTATTATTTAATTATTTACTAAAATATTAATTATTAACTATTTATTTATTTATTTAAAAAAGGGTTTGATTATTAATTAATTACCGATTAAGTTAAATTTAATTAAGGCTTTAATTACGATTTAATTAAGATTAATTATTATTTAGTAAGGTTTTAATTTATTTAGTTAATTAATTAGAAAAGGTTATAAAAAATTTAAAATCGCTTTATTTTAAATATTGTTCTATTAAAAACCGTTATCTTTTGCAAAAGTGTTTTAAATCAAGGGATTTTTTTACCGATTACCCTTAAGTAGCCTTAACCAAATATGAAACCAATGCTAATATGGTGACACGTTTATAGGAAGAAAATCATTCCATGGTTATCACTAAAAGCCGATGAGTAGGCTAATCCTCTGTCAGTGAGATCTAGAATTTATCTTCAAGGCGAGGGATAGAGTAAGTTTGAAAAATCGAAAACGTGATAGATATGGGAGTATTAGTTTCTGTCAATGGGTCGCGTTTTAATTAATTATATAGTTATCCATATGTAAATTCGATATGATCACCCTATATAGTGGATTACCCACTATTTATAACTGTAACAATCTAGAATTTCGGTCATTCGGAATTCGAATATTTAATTAATTTTTAATATTCAATAGTTAATATTATAAGTTGAATAACTTATATTTCAAATATAATAATTTATTTGGACAATTAAATTGTTAATTTAATATTTGAAATTATGCAAATAATTGGAATTTGAATTTAATGTGAACGAAAATGATTTATAAAGTTGAATTAAATTCTATTTGAATTAGAATGATGTTGATAAACTTTTAAAATTGAACTAAAAGTCAATTTATAAAAATTGGATATTTTAATATTTAATTAACATGTAAAAATAGTCATTTTTGGCACTGTTTCGGATTTCGATGAAACCAGTTTTATTGGACCTGTAATGTTATCATATTATAGGATTTCAAATTTCGTGTCAATCGGACGTACAGTTTGGTCTGCGAAGCTGAAATGCGTAGAAATTTATTTAACTAAATTTTAATTTAAGTAATTCGATTAGAAAACTTATCTTTCAAATACGATGGAATTGGCTCCCGATATATATTCCACTGTGTTGGCCATAGGGGTAAAACATTATAAAAGCCCGACGGGCCGCTTCGATTGGAGTTTGAAATTTTTTCGAATGAATAGTGCACGAAAATTAAAAAAATTGAGATAAAAAAGTTGGGAAAAAAATGGCATCTACAATATTTCGATCTTGCTCTCAAAATCCATCTTTTTTAGCTCAATCGTCTTTGATTCTTCCAGATTATCGATTTCTTCCCATTAATCAATCATATGCTCAAGTAGTAAAGGATCGATATCCACCTCTTAGATCCAGATTTCCTCTGTTGCAATCTTCGAACAAGTTATGGATTGATTCATAAACTAGGAAAGAATACTGTTTCAGATGTGGTAACCATTATGCTTCTAAGTGTCGCGATCCAATCAGATGCTTTTCTTGTGGTAAGTTTAGTCACAAAAGAAATGTATGCGCGTCCAAATCCAACATCTATATTTCCTCTGAATCCTTGGTAGAACACGGTTTCTTTTTGTGCTTAAATGTATGCTGTTGAAAGGGATTCTAACGGATCATCTTCATCAAAAAAAATAAAGGAAATAAGCTGTTAGAGGATATGTTATTTCATTTTAACAATGTTAATTCGCCCAACATCGACAAGGGCAACAGAAAAAGATTCGGAGATCCAGAGTTGTATTTCGACAAGTCGGAATCCCCCTCCACTATTTCAATTTCTTCCTCATCTTTGATGGAAAATGTTTTTCAAGTTCTTCTAAAGTTCTTGTTGTTGAAGTGTATTTTGTTGGATTATCTCTGGCAAAAAAGATTCGAGGGTTTTAATTATCTAGAAGAATTGTTGCGTCATTTTAACATCGTCAATTCACCGAACATTAGTATGGGATACAAAGAGTGATTTGGGAATCCAGAAACCTATTTTGGTAATATCGATCTAGTTCATAATTCCTCAAATAAGAATTCTGTTTTGTTGAATGATAGTGAGTTTATAGAGATTGATATACATGATAGATCTTTAAGATTCGATCCTATTTCTTTCGATCCTGATGTTGTATTTTGCAATAATGGTCCTTGTTCACCTGTAACAGAGATTAATGGAGAATATTCAATTAAAGGTTTTCTTCAAATAAAGAAAAAAGGTAAATCTTTCTCTAGAAATTAGGAAATTTTTTATATTCAAACGTCAAACAAATTTGAATGTCTCAACTCTGAATTTATAGCTGAATTTGATTCAATTGAGAGTGGAGTTGATAGTGATATGGCTGTTGCTCTTTCGTCCGATGATTGTGATGCAAATCATATGAGGGATGCGACTGTTAGTGATGAAGTCTCTGTTGATAATATTGGTGAACAATCTAAGGTCAGTTATTTTTTAAGTGAACTTTGGGTAGATCTCGACTGCCAGAATTCTATGTCTGATGAAATAATGATCCTGATACTCAATTCGATGTTGATCGGTTATATTTGTCAAACAATTATTCTGATTTTTGGGCGAAAATATCAGAGATTGATATTTCATACTTAGTTGAATGCAATGATCTTAATGGGGTATTAGAATCTGGCACATGGGATGGTGTAGTAATGGAAGAGCTTGGCGACTCTCTTGTCATTGATGTTCAGGCTTTTTCAGATGATGAACATTTGTTTGAACTGGATTATCTTCGTGATTGGTTATTTTCTTTCAAACATCAAAATGATGATGTAGCTGTTGATTTAAAGCCTCGTCTATCTGATGTTTTTTCAAATTCTTTCTCTACTTCTCTAGATGATTTGCACGATGATATAGTTGTGCACGGTGCATATGTCTTGCCTGATATTGATGTGATAGCCAATGCGAATGATGATTTTAGTATTAAGAAGAAGTCTGTTTCACATCTAAATTCATTTGAAGGAGAGGGCTTTTATGTTGCTTCTGAACCAGAAATGAAAGGCTGTACAGAAGTGGGGTCTTCAGATTGTGCGAACTCTGGGGAAGTTGTTTTAAATACTGAAACAGATGTGAAGTCTCTGGGAGTTTCTTCAGATGAGTTAGTAGTAGTTGCTTCAGATGCTTTGAAGTCTAATAGGTTGGAGAATTATATTTGCTCAGTTCCTAACTCCGCATCGTTGAAGAGAGGAAAGCGTAAGCGATCAGTAGTTTCTAGTGGTTCAGTTCGTCGAAGTGCTAGAATCCGCAACTGCCAGTCTTCTTCTATAGGTGAGTTACCTGGATCGAGTGCCACGAGTGGTGCCACATATCCAGGCTCAGGTATGAGCTCTATTTTGGGTAGTAAGTTTTCTACTTATGCTCTAGGTAGTCTTTCATCTGTTGAGTTTAGTCAGCTAGCTCGTGACACATCTTTTATTTTTACTGATATTGAGCTAGATCGAGAGTATATTAGATGTAAGGAATTAGAGAGGGCTAATAAAGTTCATTTATGAGGATCATTAGTTGGAACATTAGATGTTTGAACGAATTGAACAAATGCGATAAGGTTAGAGTATTTTTAAAGACTTCTCTATAGATATTGCTTTACTTCAGGAAACCAAAACTAACTATCCTGATGTTCGTTTCTTTAGAAGATTAGGCGGTTTTCACTTTAGAAAATGGGTTTTTATACCTTCCGTTGGCTCTTCAAGGGGATCAATGATAGGTTGGCGGGATAATTATTTTAAATTACTTCAATGTATTGTTAAGCAATATTCTGTTCATGTTATTCTTATTAATCTTTTTGATAACTCTTTATTAAATATTTCTAATGTTTACGGACCTAATTCTAAAATTAATCGGAGAATTTTATGGAATGAATGCCTAGAAATTAGATCCCTAGCCTCGGTTTCTTGGATTATGGGGGTAATTTTAATGTTACGTGTTTCATAGGTAAGCGATATCCTAGGGAAGGGGATTACTCTGCTATGGAGGAATTCAATCAATTTATTTTTAATTCTAAATTGATTGAAATTCCCCTTTCTAATAAAGAGTTTACTTGGAGTAATGCTAGAGAGTTTCCATCCATGGCTCTTCTCGATAGATTTTTTGTTAGTGATGAAATTGAAGACAAATCTCGACTCTATAGAGTCAATGGCTTTCCTTATAACTACCCTGACCATTGTCCTATTATTCTTACTTGTGAGTATCATAGAGTTATTATAAATAATTATAAATTTGAAAAGATGTGGCTTTTGGAATCTAAATTTGTGAATTTAGTTATATGCAAATGGAATTCTTTGAGTGTCCAAAATATCAGAAATAAGGACAATTCTGCAAAAGCTTTTATTTCTAAACTTAGTGATCTTAAAAATTTTCTTAAAATTTAGAACAAAAATGTTTTTGACAATTTAAAAATAAAAAAGATAATATTCTTAATGAAATGCTTAAAATTAATAAGATAGAAGAATCTAGACCTCTAAATCTAGGTGAACGTAACTTTCTTGCTAATTTAAAAGATGAATTAAATTCTATTTTAGAAAAAGAGGAGGTTATATGGAAGCAGCGACCTAGAATTCAATGGATCAACGAAGGTGATAATAATACTAATTTTTTTCATAATATTGCTAATGCTAGAAAATGTAGCAATACAGTTAACTCTATATTGAGTTAGTTTATCAAAGAGATCTCAACAAGGCTTTTACAGACTATTATAAGGATAATTTTGGTTCTAAAATCAAACATAGAATCAAAGTTAGATGGGTAGATCTATATCCATCGGATTCTATTATTGATTTATCAGAGTTAGATAATCCTTTTATAGAAGAGGAAATTAGAAAAGTAATTAATGATATGCCAAGTGATAAATCCTCGAGACCTGATGGGTTTCCAATTTTATTTTATAAAACTTTTCGGGACGTTTTGAAATTTGACTTAGTTAATTTGTTTAATGATTTTTATAATGGTAATTTGCAATTAGGGAGATTTAATTTCGCAAATATTATTTTGTTACATAAAAAGTAGGAGCTAACAACTTCAAAGATTTTAGACCTGTTACTTTGATTAATTATTCAGTAAAAATCATTTTTAAAGTTCTAGCTAATAGACTTAGTACAAGAATGAACGATTTAATTGATTTTTCACAATCGGCTTTTATTAAAGGGAGAAATATCACTAATGGAGTGGCTATTGTTCAAGAATATATTAATTACTGTTGTAAGAATAACATAACCTGTGCGATTTTAAAACTTGATTTTGCTAAAGATTTTGATTCGGTGGATTGGGATTTTCTTGTAGATATTTTTCATGCTAGAGGTTTTGGCCATAGATGGATTAGTTGGATTTTGACTTTGCTTAGAACTGGAAACTCTAGTATTATGGTAAACGGTATATTAGGTAATAGAATTAAATCTAAGAGAGGTTTAAGGCAAGGAGATCCCTTATCGCCTTTGTTATTTAACTTAGCCGCTGACGTTTTTGCTAAAATTATTAAAAGAGCACTGGATAATGGATCTCTAGGAAGTGTTGGCAATGACATATCGCGTAATGGTATATCGGTTCTTCAATTTGCCGATGATACCTTATTTTTTTCTTTTCATCTTCCTAGACACATTATTACCCTCAAGTTTATCCTTTACAGTTTTAAGCTTTTATCTGGTTTAGAAATAAATTTTGACAAAAGTTCAGTATTGGTTTAAATGATTTTGAAAAAGTTGAAAACTTAGTTGCTAATACACTAAATCGCAAAACTTTGATTTTTCCTTTTGAATATCTAGGTTTTGTGATTAGACCTACTAAACTCAAGCATGATGATTGGCTTATTATCATTGATAAAATTAAAAATAGGATATCTAATCGAAATGGGAGATTTTTATCTAGAGCAGGTAGGCTAGTTTTAATAAACTCGGTTTTATCAGCCCTACCGATTTATTGGATGTCTATGCATCTGTTTCCAAATTGGGTTGTTGATAAAATTAGAAGAGATTTCTTATGGAGTGGGGATAATATTAATAACAGTATAAAATGTCTAGTAAATTGAGAAACTGTCTATAAAGCTAAAATGGAAGGTGCTTTAGGAGTTATTAACTTGCGTAACATGAATTTGTCTCTTTTAGGTAAATGGCTTTGGAAGTTTAAAGATATAAATGATAACGCTATTTGGAAAGAGATCATTTCTAAATATTACTATAACGGTAATAGAAAATTATACCAAATTGCTTATCCATATTATCAAAAAAAATCTAATTTTTGGAAAAGCATTTTAAAATGTCATGAAAATTTTAACTTAGGAACTAATACGATAGTACATTCAGGAAATTGTACTTCTTTTTGGCACGACTGTTGGATTTCGATCTTGCCTCTAAAGTTAGAATTTAAGGAGCTATATGAAATTTGTAACTTTAAGTATGCTTTAATCAATGAAGTTTATTCTTCGAAAAATGATCCTCCTTGGAATATCAGTTTTAACAAAATTTTAGTAGATTCAACCCTTAGGCAAGTTTCTTTGCTTTATGCCAGATTAAATCTTTATAATATTGATAATGATTTTATTAGTTGGGAATGGGATAAGAGTAAGAAATATGCTCCTAATTCTTTCTACAGATTTATTAATTTTTCGGGTACTATAAATAACTGTTTTAAATATATGTGGAAATCTAATGCTCCTCCTAAATCCAAAATTCACATGTGGTTAATACTTCATGGAAAACTTAATATAATAGAATTTTTAAAGAGAAAAAACATTCAAAATGTTAATAAATGTTATTTTTGTAATCTGCATCTTGAGGACATTAATCATATTTACTATGATTGTTTGGATTCTAATCACATCCTAATTAATACTCTTAAAAAATTTAACTTTAATATAATAACTAAAATTTCAAATTGTGAATTCTATTGGAATAATTATAGATTCAAGTTCAAAAAGAATATTAGATTTTTACTAGACGCTTTATTCATTATTATTAGTTGGTTTACTTGGTTTTAAAGAAATCAAAGAATTTTTATTAATAATAATAGTCATTTCAATAAATTGATTTTAATAATTTCTTCATTTTGTTTTAATTGGATTTCTAACCCCAAATACAGTTTGATTAAAAATATCCTTTTCAAACGGCATCATAACAAGGTTAGTCATGATATTAATTTTTTTAAACACAACAATAATCTTTTAACATTAATAATAGTATTATTAATATTTTCACAAATTTAAATGATGATTTCACTATTAATCATAACTTACTTATGAATAAAGGTTCAGAAGATAGTTCAGTCTCAATTTTTGTACTAGTCTCAGTTTGGTATTAGTTTATAGGTATTTTAATTCTTTTGTTATTATTCAGATAATCTTATTTAGGTTTTTTTTCTAACTTATAAATACATATATAATATATTAATTATATTAATATACATATATATGTATCATTCTAATTTTTTACTTAGTCATTTTTCAGACACAGGTATGGGCGATAGGATATCAGGTTCATTTTGCAGGTATTCATGTCTTCAGATTGCAGGATATCAGATTGTAGAGAGGTCATCAGTGCATAGATTCTTCACCCAAGACTACTAGCAGTTTTCTCCTCATATATAGGATACTACTATCTTCGTTTTGGAGTACTTTTTTCAAGACGATCTATTCTTCAGTTTGGCACTTCTTCCTCTTGACCAGAGCCTCCAGAGCGGCTTCTCTATTCAGCAGATCAACTTCAGAGTAGATGCTTATTCATCCCTTCTGATCCAGATGTTTGGAGCTTCCTTATTAGTTTGTTACGTCATCCAGTAGTTTTGTTTTTCTCTTTATTTTTTTAGGTACTTCTAACACCTTAATATCGGACGGTGGCCATGATGGAGCTCGATATCGGGGTGTGATGGGTGGTGGCCTTGTCGGAACTCATCTAAGGAGTACCTAGGATTTGATATATGTATTTAGTTTTTGTTACTTGCCAGGCATGTTGGCAGCACCTTATGTCCGTGATATATATATATATATATATATATATATATATATATATATTCACATGTGTGCTCTCCTCTATCAATAGAGGATCACATATTTTTCTCAAAAATAGTGCATGAAAGTTTTCTATAAAAGGCCACACATTTTTGTCAATTTTCACAAAACCTAATCCATTTAACCCTAGCCACCACCATTGTATTCGATGGCTAGAAATTCATCTCTTTCTCTCCTCGATCTCTTCTGATCCGTAAACATTTATCCGAAACCATCAACTACCAAAATGTAGAGCACCTCAAGATCTTCAAACTCAACGGCTATGATTGTCTTTGGTGAAGTGGATCGATGGCAATAGGCGTTTGAACACCATGCATTCGAGTACGAATCTCGAGGCGTAGGAGGAGCCGAGTACGACCGGTTTCCTATCGATGGTGGAGCTTGCGTAGGGCTTCAATTTAGAAGTCCCTGATCGTTGAATGGTTGGTCGTGGAAGGAGCGATGGTCGAAGGAAGCAAATGATGATGGATTTTGGCAAACTGCATATATGCGAATGAGAAGAAGATGAGAGCGGCCACGATTTTCAGATCCAATATGTGCGGCTGCAATTTAAAGGTTAAATAAAATAAAATAAGATCTGTGAATTATTATATCATAAATCGTTTAAACTTTAAAATGTTATAACTTTGTCATATGAGGTCGGATTCGCACAAAACAAGTTACGTTGGGTTCACATTCGTGAACACTATGCGATGGAGCTTCTTTGGATTTGATTGGAGCTAGTGAAAATTTTGAGTAAAATTAAACGCTCGTTTAATTTTATTCGAAATAAAACACTGCAACGGCTATTGGAATCAAAGTGAGTACGATTCACTCTTTTTGACTCGCTTATATTTTTATATAAGTGAGAATAAATTTATTTTGTGTTGATTGATAATTATTTGGATGATATATGATATTATATATGTATTGATTGGTTTGGATTTATTCCTGCCTATTGGAGCTTATGAGACCCTATATGTTCCCGTGTATGAGCAGATGACCTTTTGTACGCGCCTCTGTCGAAGTGAACATTGTGCATATTTTCTTATATGAATATTTGTTGCAGGTGACAGGTTGGAGGGATCCAACAAGATTTCTCACCAGTGTTGAGTTTTATTTACAAATATTGTTTTATATGCTGTTATCATGTGATATATGATGTTTCGATGCCATGATTGATATAATCCACGTTATTTAGTGTTGTTGTAGCATTGGACCATATTTTGGAATTTTAAAATATTAAAGTGCAAATTAAAAGGGAATTCAAAGTGATTTTGAAAATATATGTTTTATTAATTTTTGAATTGTTAAGGAAATGAATTTATTTTAAATACATAAAAGTTATAATTTTTATGTTATAAAAATTATGGTTTTTTTATGAACTATACGTAAATATGATTTGTGAAATATACTTAAATATGATTTTTGAAGTTATATAAGTTTTAATAATGATTTGTAGACTATTAAAAGAAGATGTTTAATTAGATGGAATCAAAATATGATTTTTGAAAATACGGAGTTAACTATTTTGTAAAATAGTTAAAATTGAGAATTTTGGATTTATGATAAATAGTTTATATATAAGATTTATAAAATTGATATTTATAAATAAAAATAACATAATTATAAATAAATTATATAAGTGTTAAAATGAAGTTATAATCGAATCATATAAGTAAAAAGATTTATAAATTTATGAAGTTATAAAAATAATGAATTTGTAGATAAGAGATTTATAAGGAAATAAATTAATAATCAGATTTTAGCATGTAAATGAGAGATAAATGAGATTGGTCGATAAAGGAATTTTATAAATGGAAGTTTTTATATAAATGTGAATTATAAAGATTATTTTATAAATCTGAAATCATCTTATTTTGATAAGTTAAATATGAAAGCTTATTAAAGTGATTTTATTCACGATTTTGGACAGTGGATAATCCTTTAAATTAAATTTATAGAAGTAATGGATTTGGTTAGGAATTATATTAAAGATTTTGGATATGATCATTCCTAAGTAGGATATGATCATCCTCTTCTAGATATATTTCTTCCCGCTATGATGTTCGGGATGTAATTAATATGGTTTTTATGCTATGCGGTCCCTTGAAAAGGTCGGTAAGGACCGAGGGATGATATATTCGGTACTACCTAGTTATAGAGGTAGGCCGGTCTTGTGTTGGTAGAGGATCATTTGTGGTGGTCCTCCGTACATTCCTCTAGATATGTACTGTCGAAAGGTAGTCCCTTCACCTGGTCATTTGTATGGAAATCCAAACTCGACTACGAGCTTGCGGTTTTTTTCGTATTGGCATAATGAATAGCTCCGAAATTCTGTATGGGTAACCATTTCGACTATGATTAATATTTTTTGTATACTAGACACTAGTATAATACAACATGATTTGACATGAAATGTTTTGTTTATCGTAAGGTAAAAATATTAAAAGGTTTTGGTAATTTAATAAGCTCAGTTGAGTGTGTTTCTCACGCCGGTTTACCACACTGATCTGTGTGATGACCCGAGTTTTCGCATTCAAAAATCGACACCCGTACTTTACTTGTACTCGAATGCCACAGATTCAAACATTCGAATCCGATTCGTCGGAGCTTATAGCACATTAAGTATAATAGCACAGTGGAGGAGAAACAACAATATCATTGATATACAACAGATATAATAACTGATACAATATGATACAATAGATCCATAATTATCAGAGACAAGATACAATAGGGGAAAGAGATAACTTGGACTTGAACCACCAAATGAGAACTCCAATATCTGCAACTCCATCTCCAAAGCACCAATCTATAAAATAGCTCGAATTCCCAATCAAGTTGTACTAAGCAAGGTCAGTCATCCAAACACTGAAGAAGATTTCCAGAGACTGAAGGCTACTGAATCTACTCCTAATATTTGATTATCTGAAAAACCCAGCTCTAGACTACCCGTGTAGAAAATTATGGATGCCCAGAGTTTAGGAAGGGAACAATAAACTCCGAGTCAGTCATGAGACTGGTATGAGCAAATAAAACAGCTTTATCTTTAAAACAAACAACAAAAGAATTTAAATTTGAAATTCACAATACTTTTTGGAAAATGAAACTACCATAAGGCCTCCCGCCGCATACACCATGCAAACACAGAATTGGAGGAGATTTCTCCTTATGATAGTCAAAAATGCTTGATATGTGAAAAACCATTTGACATTATTATTAGTGCATAGTGAAAACATTTGCAAGTATAATATTAATCTTAGCCAGCATAGACATTTCGAACTATGCCTACTATAGCTACCATCTAAACAGTGGTGACCACCATAAGTAAATGGCAGGTTATACAACTAAAATCGTACAAGGTGTGTATTGGAGATTGGATTTGCAAAAAATGGTCAGGCTAAGGAACTTCCTATTGCCACATGGGTACGCCTGTGGAGGGACGCCCCGAGAACCTACACGGCTCTCTGCCAACACAAGGCCGGTTTACCCCCTTTCCAGGAGTAACACCTAAAGCTATGACATCCCCGATCATTTACGACCTTTATCCGAGGATCCTCAACCACAAAGCAACAACCACAAAGAAGTGTATTTGCAGTAACCACATAGGTTAAATATATGGGCTCCATACAATGATACCACCCTTTTCCAGAAGGAATGGACATACCCTAGGGGCGCCACCCCTGCAACCTTGCCGCATCTTTCCTGTTTCGACCATTTCTGGGGTGTGAGGTCCTGATGCAGTCTCGTCCACAAAGCTACGCTTTTTCATGTCACGCTTTGATCACAAAATGATTAGCATCACTTCGTATGCCATATTACCAAATTGGGAATGTATCACTAGTAACCATAAACTACATAACCTCTGAGCTCGTACGTCTCAGAGAAGGGTGTTAAGCTAAGAGAATAAATCTTCCCACCAAACAGAAATGTATTTGATAGAAACCAGCTTTACATCTCAAAGTGTAACGTCATACACACATCCATAAAAATCTGTTTCGGGTTCGAACAGAATCGAAAGCACTTCCAAAGAAGCCTTTGCAATCCGGATAATCCCTAATCACGTCCAGACTCTCCATCACAAAGGGTGATCAAATCTCAATACCGGGGGCCATTCGGTGCAGAGACATTCGACGGGTTATCCTTTCGCTTTCGAAATATCCGGTCTTCACCATCGGTCTTCAAATGCTACCCATGACGACGTATCATTATGCAGAATGAGTTATATGACATAAAGGTCCTCTTCCGGCTAAACCGAATAATGAGCGCAATATTTAAAAACATATGGATATTGGGATCTCAATTAAGTCACAACTTATTACCCAAAACAAATGGTTTAAACAAATTAGCATTTTAAATCTTTTTAAACAAAAAGATTCACTTCACAAAGTTCACTAATCTTTCACAAAGATTCATTCATAGTTTTCAAACCCATTTCAATCCCAAATCATTTATACAAAAGATACCTTTTTAAAATACTTTTCAATTTCAAATTCAATGTTCAACAATCTTCCACAAAGATTCAATTATAGCTTTCAAAACAATTCACAATTCAAATTTTTTATACAAAAGATACACCATTAAGATCCTCTTATTTTGGAAACAAAGTTCATTAATCTTTAACCCAGATTCATTAATAGCTTTCAAAATAATTTACAATTCAAACTTGAAATCCTTTCAACACAGATTGGAAATTCTTTCTCTATATGAAAGCTATTATTGTTTGAAAAAAAAAGTTTTCGTTCCGGAAAAATCCAATTACATTTGCACAAGTTAAAACCCTTCAAGTATAAAACTTGGGTTAAATTTAAATTCCCAAATTAAAACTTTTAAAAATGGTTTAAAACCCATATATAGCATGTATAACCTTCTTAAACCATAAATTTCCAAACATAGAATTCAATTTCAAATCTTGAATTTAAATTCAAATCAAATTAATTAACTTTCAAAACTTAATTAAGTTATTCAAAATAACTTTCATCTTCAAAACTTCTTTTCAAAAGCTTTTCATATTTCACCCAATCCCATTTCCAAAGTCATTTGGATTCAAAACTCAATTTTAGAACCATTTCAAAAATCTGTGACTTAACCAATTTCCTCATGCAATCCAAATTTGTGTGTGTATAGTGTGGTCCAGGGGTTTTACGCTATAGTGCCAAAACATCAATCATCACAGTCTAAACACTGCAATATCGATAAGCGGTAAAATCCTATAACACTTACCTTCATTCACAAATTCACAGATAAATGTATCACAGATAAAATAAATAAATAGATAAATTATACTCAGCTCAATTCACAGAATAGAATATTACAGTCCAAAGATAACAATCAATTCAAGGCATTTCATACAATGCAAACATTCATAAGCATTCCAAGTATTCAATAATCATTTATAAACAGGATTAATTAATTGTTTAATCCTAAATTAATTCAATTTAATTTTCAATTAAATTAATTACTCATGAATTAATTATCAAATCTTGATTTAATATATTTACAAATCATTTGATATTAATTAATGAAATTAATCAACCTTAATTATTTATCTTAATCAATTACCTTGACTTAATTAATTATTCCTTAATTAATCATATTAAATTAATTATCCCCTATTAATTACTTTAATTAATAACTTTTATTTATTATGTAATTAACCTTTAATTACTTTCATTAAGTAATTATCTTTAATTAATAAATTAATTTTAATTTATCATATTAATTAATTAACTCTTTAATTAATTATATGTTAATTAATTATCCTAATTAATTAACCTTAAATCTATCACAAATAAATTAATCACCTCAATTAATTATCCTTTAGTTAATCACATAAATCAATTAACTTTTAATTGCTGACTAAATAATTAAATCTTAGATTACCCAAGGCTTAAATTTACTTAAGATAATCTACTTATCTTATCACATGCTTAAACACATCATCAAATTTTTATTTGAAATGCTTAAAACTATTTCAAATAACCATCCCGATATAGTTAAACAATTTTTTAAATATATCCTTAATTTTAAGATCAATTCTCTGAAAACATATTATAAAATTTTGTCTAAATAAATTTGCTTTTGTGAAAACTTAGTTCATAATCTTTTGAAAACTAATTAAATTTAAAACTTATTTAACCTTAATAAATTTAAAATAATTTGAACAAAACCTTTTCTAATCTCAAAACTTAATCAGGACAATTATTGTTTAAAAACAATGGGTTAACAAAAGTCAAATTTTGATTTGTTTTAAATTTTCAAAACCGTCATTACAATCACTCGAGCAAACCCCGAGATAATCCCGACCCAGACCCAAGCTCAACTTCGGGTTCCCCTTTCTTTTCACTTGCTTCGAGTCATTTCGCGATTACCTTCGGGTTCGAACCTGAGGAAAATCCTTCTTCTTCAAACCCTCTTCAAAACATATACACTGTTATACATATAAACATGCACAAACGATCAGAGTGACTCCGATCATCACAAAGATCCTCGATAAGTCACTGATGACCTCCTCGTCAACCTCAACAAACCAACACCCTCAAGTCCACCATGATTCGAAATCAAGTTGAACAGTGAAATACGGGAACCACGTTCGATTGGAATCATTCCCTCGCTGACGATTCCGGCCATCCCGCCATTCCAACTGGATCTTCATCAACCTCCCCAGCTTCGATTCCCACCGAAGTGATCGGCTCCGGTGCTCTGACGTCACCATAGAAATTCAAAAACCAACCTCGACCAAAATATAGGCTTAAACCCTAAAATCTTATCGCGCCATCACCACAAGGATTAATAATTTCATCGATCATTTTTCCCAAACTCTCTGACCTCCCAACCACCCTCACCATTAACCACGATCCACAATTCATCGTTGATCGCCAGAGATTGGAAAAAATGTAAAAAAAAATCAACATACAATTTCTCACAAATTACCAAACTAAAAATTATGAAATAATTCTCTAAAATCATCATTTTCCAAGTTAAAACTATTTATGTTATCGAATTATGAAATTAAAACATTTGATTCTAGGCTAATTTTAAATCATCACTGTATATATCATTTTGTTTAAATAAATGTTTAATTTAAATACTCGAATTTGCTTTTAAAAATGATGTTATATATATACAAGTATTTTTCATTCAAAGATCAAAGCTCTCAAAGGTTCAGATGGGATGATTCTTTAAATTTCCTATCAGGTTTTAAAAACCTGTTGTTAGACAGAGATAGCTCTGTATGTATACACAGACATACATTTAATCATTTAAACACATATATCTACATATAAACCAACAGATATATTTACATCCATTAACACTATCATCACAGGCATAAGATACAAAAGAAACTAGTTTAAAATTTAAAGTTTCCTCACCTGACAGATGAAGAACAGAGATAGATTTTAGGCGTGGAATTTGAATTTGAATATCTGGAAATAGCTTTGCATTTGAACTTTAATTTTGGATTTTGATCTGAAAACTTTAATCTTTAAATCTGGTAACAGTTTTGATGTTGCACTGATCTTGATTGTGTTGAGTTGAACTTGTAAATCTTGAACTGCTTTTACTTTGATTATTTTTTTCCTTGATCTGTTTTATTCTTTTGTTTCTATGTTTTGCTTGATTTATCTTGAATCTGTTTTCAGATTTTGAATTTGAATTTGCTGCTGGATCTTACTGCATGCTTTGATTTCCAGACTTGAGCTCAATTTTGTTGTTTGTTTGATGTTGTTGAATTGATTTCAATTGATCACAGGTTTTGAATTAAACCAGGTTTCTGTTTTAAATTTTCTGCTTTGTGGATTAAAAAAGAGGCTGTTAATTTTGCTTTGATATTGAAATAAATTTTTGTTTTTGATTTTTCTTTCAGGTTGGTGAAAGGATATTGAAACCTAGTTATTTCTTTTTCATGCATGTTTTCTAAATTCGAATCAAAAGAGAAATATATCTTTTGCCACTTGTTTACTTGCATGATTTCCTAAATTTAAAATGTTTAAATCCATTTTTAAAATAACAACACTTGCTATTTCTTATGTCTCTTATTTACACTTGTTAAAATTAAGCATTTTGTGTTTTAAACCCTCATTCCATTTTTATTTATAAATTTATGTTTAACCCTTGCCTTACTTTTATATTTACATATACATTATATTTTCAATTTAGTTTTATAATTACTTTATTCAAATCTTATTAATTTTTCAAAAGATATGTATACATTTGATTTTAACTTTTTAAATAGCTTTTGTAAATTTATTTATATCAATTTCAAATTATAACTTCCAAACCATTATGTGAAAATAAATTCTTTCCTATTATTAAAATATAGAGTTTTACTTTCAAATGACTTTTGAAAATGTACTATACTAAATTCAAATAAAATTTTCATAATACAAATAATAATATTTATTATTAAAAAAACAAGTTTCTAAAATTTCCAAAATATAAAGTTTAAAATCCAATTTATTTTAAAAATACTTATATTTGAGTTTCAAATCCAATATGTTATTTAAAACATTTATTTCTGAATTTCCAATTAGAAATCCTATTTAAAATCATATTTTTATATTTATATATTTATATTAATAAACAAATATCTGTTTATTTTGGAAAATAACAAATTAATTCACAATTTAACTCCAAAAATAATTATCAATTTTAATTTGTTTTAAAATCGAGATCGTTACAGATTCTCCACTTAAGAAAATTTCATCCCCGAAATTTGCCAGGGAGACAACAAAAGATAGATACAAAGATAGAGAATCGACTCATTACTTAAACCGATTATCTATTCTGTATTTGGCTTACCAAATCAGAATATCACCAATAATTGTGAGGACAAACTCATTCAATATTACACAAGATACTTGGGTCACTAGATCTACGAATATGTAGGGGCGTTGATTAGTTCGAAGGGATAACTAATCGTTCGTAGAATATATCGAGACCCAGACAATAGATAAATGGATTTAATCTTCCATAATTCTCAAACACTAAGTATGGATTCCAAACTTAGGTCGGAATACCCCAAAGTTTACACCAACTTATCCCTCTTCGGACTTTAATCCTCATACGAAATTACAATAGAATTTCAAATTTGGTTTTAATCGAAATCGTTTTATCGATACAAATTCAAGTTTAACTTTATTTATTTCAAATTAAAATTTCAAATTCATTAGAGTTAAAAATGGAAAGATTGATAAGTAACTGGTGAGGATACGGAGTAAGGATTTTCCACAACGATCTGCAATGCCATTACACCAAATCTTCTTCTCTCGAGGTGCCACGAAGCAATCAAAGAATTGGAACTAGATCAAAGGAGATTGATGAGGAAAGTTGTTTCCGTTGTTGCAGGGTATTGACCATTTATAGTGGTACTTCCCTATCTCGTCCTCTTCTTGCACTCATACTTATTATCAGTGAATCGTAAGAGAATTTACTAAGGCACGCGAATGGATATCTTAGGGATATACTCATTCTAGGGTATACTTCCCCCTATCTCTAATGTGTTACCTAATGTGTTATACTCCTGAGCTAAAGCTCAACCTTTAGCTCTGATACCAAATGTGATGACTCGAATTTTCGCGTTCGAAAATCGACACCCGTACTTCACTTGTACTCGAATGCCGCACATTCAAACGTTCGAATCCGATTCGCCAGAGCTTATAACACATTAAGTATAACAGCACAGTAGAAGAGAAACAACAATATCATTGATATACAACAGATACAATAGCTGATACAATATGATACAACAGATCCATAAATATCAGAGACAAGATACAGCAGCGGAAAGAGATAACTTAGACTTGAACCACCAAGTGAGAACTCCAATATCTGCAACTCCATCTCCAAAGCACCAATCCTAAAATAGCTCGAACTCTCAATCAAGTTGTACTAAGCAAGGTTAGTCATCCAAAGACTGAAGAAGATTTCCAGAGGCTGAAGGCTGCTGAATCTACTCCAACTATCTGATTATCTGAAAAACCCAACTCTAGACTACACGTGTGGAAAATTATGGACACCCAGAGTTCAGGAAGGGAACAATAAACTCTGGGTCAGTCATGGGACTGGTGTAAGCAAACAAAACAGCTTTATCTTTAAAAAAACAAAAAAAGAATTTAAATTTGAAATTCGCAATGCTTTTTGGAAAATGAAACTACCATAAGGCCTCCCGCCGCACACACCATGCAAACACAGAATTGGAGGAGATTTCTCCTTATGATAGTCAAAAATGCTTGATACGCGAAAAATCATTTGATATTATTATTAGTGCATAATGAAAACATTTGCAAGCATAATATTAATCATAGCCAGCATAGACATTTCGTAGCTACCATCTAAACAGTGGTGACCACCATAAGTAAATGGCAGGTTATACAACTAAAACCGTACAAGGCGCCTATTGGAGATTGTATTTCCATCAAATGGCCAGGCTAAGGAACTTCCTATTGCCACATGGGCATGCCTGTGGAGGGACGCCTCGAGAACCTACCCGGCTCTTTGCCAACACAAGGCCGTTTTACCCCCTTTTCGGGAGTAACACCAAAAGCTATGCCATCCCCGGTCATTTACGACCTTTATCCGAGGATCCTCAACCACAAAGCAACAACCACAAAGAAGTATATTTTCAGTAACCACATAGGTTAAATATATGGGCTCCATACCATGATACCACCCTTTTCCAAAAGGAATGGACATACCCTAGGGGCGCGACCCCAGCAACCTTGCCGCATCTTTCCCGTTTTGACCATTTCCAGGGTGTGAGGTCCTGATGCAGTCTCGTCCACAAAGCTACGCTTTTTCACCAAGCCATACTTCGATCAACATATGATCGGCATCACTTCGTATGCCACATTACCAAATCAGGAATGCATCACTAGTAACCATCAACTACATAACCTCTGAGCTCGTACGTCTTAGAAAAGGGTGTTAAGCTAGGAGAATAAATCTCCGCCACCAAATAGAAATGCATTTGATAGAAACCAGCTTTACATCTCAAAGTGCAACGTAAGACACATATCCATACAAGTTTGTTCCAGGTTCGAACAGAACCTAAGGCACTTCTAAAGAAGCCCTTGCAATCCGGATAATCCCTAATCACGTCCAGACTCTCCATCACAAAGGGTGATGAAATCTCAATAACGGGGGCCATTCGGTGCAGAGACATTCGACGGGTTATCCTTTCGCTTTCGAAATATCCGGTCTTCACCACCGATCTTCAAATGCTACCCATGACATCGTATCGTTATTTGGAATGGGTTATATGACACAAAGGACCTCTTCCGGCTAAACCGAATAATAAGCGCAATATTTAAAAACATATGGATATTGGGATCTCAATTAAGTCACAACTTATTACCCAAAACAAATGGTTTCAAAGAAATTAGCATTTTAAATTTTTTTAAACAAAAAGATTCACTTCACAAAGTTCACTAATCTTTCACAAAGATTCATTCATAGTTTTCAAACCCATTTCAATCCCAAATCATTTATACAAAAGATACCTTTTAAAAATCCTTTTCAATTTCAAATTCAAAGTTCAACAATATTCCACAAAGATTCAATTATAGCTTTCAAAACAATTCACAATTCAAATTTTTTATACAAAAGATACACCTTTAAGATCTTCTTATTTTGGAAACAAAGTTCATTAATCTTTAACCCAGATTCATTAATAGCTTTCAAAACAATTTACAATTCAAACTTGAAATCCTTTCAACACAGATTGGAAATCCTTTCTCTATATGAAAGCTATTATTGTTTGAAACAAATAGTTTTCGTTTTGGAAAAATCCAATTACATTTGCACAAGTTAAAACGCTTCAAGTATAAAACTTGGGTTAAATTTAAATTCCCAAAATAATACTTTTAAAAATGGTTTAAAACCCATTTATAACATGTATAACCTATTTAAACCATAAATTTCCAAATATAGAATTCAATTTCAAATCTTGAATTTAAATTCAAATCAAATTATTTAAATTTCAAAACTTAATTAAGTTATTCAAAATAACTTTCATCTTCAAAACTTCTTTTCAAAAGCTTTTCATATTTCACCCAATCCCATTTCCAAAATCATTTGGACTCAAAACTCAACTTTAAAACCATTTCAAAAATCTGTGACTTAACCAATTTCCTCGTGTAATCCATATTTGTGTATGTATAGTGTGGTCTAGGGGTTTTACCCAATAGTGCCAAAACATCAATCATCACAGTCCAAACACAGCAATATCGATAAGCGGTATAATCCTATAATGCTTACCTTCATTCATAGATTCACAGATAAATGTATCATAGATAAATTAAATAAATACATAAATTATACACAGCTCAATTCACAAAACAGAATATTACACTCTAGAGATAACAGTCAATTTAAGGCATTTCATACAATGCAAACATTCATAAGCGATCCAGACATTCAACAATCATTTATAAACAGGATTAACTAATTGTTTAATCCTAAATTAATTCAATTTAATTTTCAATTAAATTAATTAATCATGAATTAATTATCAAATCTTTATTTAATTTATTTACAAATCATTTGATATTAATTAATGAAATAATCAACCTTAATTATTTATCTTAATTAATTACCTTTACTTAATTAATTATTCCTTAATTAATCATATTAAATTAATTATCCTCTATTAGTTACTTTAATTAATAACTTTTAATTATTAAGTAATTAACCTTTAATTACTTTCATTAAATAATTATCTTTAATTAATAAATTTATTTTATTTTATTATATTAATTAATTAACTCTTTAATTAATTATCTGTTAATTAATTATCCTAATTAATTAACCTTAAATCTGTCACAAATAAATTAATCACCTCAATTAATTATCCTTTAGTTAATCACATAAATCAATTAACTTTTAATTGCTGCCTAAATAATTAAACTCAATTAATTATCCTTTAGTTAATCACATAAATCAATTAACTTTTAATTGCTGACTAAATAATTAAATCTTAGATTACCCAAGGCTTAAATTTACTTAAGATAATCTACTTATCTTAATCACATACTTAAACACATCATCAAATTTTTATTTGAAATGCTTAAAAATATTTAAATAAACCATCCCAATATAGTTAAACAATTTTTTAATATATCCTTAATTTTAAGATCAATTCTCTGAAAACTTATTATAAAAATTTGTTTAAATAAATTTGGTTTTGAGAAAACTTAGTTCATAACCTTTTGAAAACTAATTAAATTTAAAACTTATTTAACCTTAATAAATTTAAAATAATTTGTACAAAACCTTTTCTAATCTCAAAACTTAATCAGGACAATTATTGTTCAAAAACAATGGGTTAACAAAAATCAAATTTATATTTGTTTTAAACTTTCTAAACTGTCATTACAATCACTCGAGCAAACCCCGAGATAATCCCGACCCAGACCCAAGCTCAACTTTGGGTTCCCCTTTCTTTTCACTTGCTTCGAGTCATCTTGCAATTACCTTCGAGTTCGAACCTGAGGAAACTCCTTCTTCTTCAAACCCATCTTCAAAACATATACACTGTGGTGCACATATACGTGCATAAACAATCGGAGTGACTCCAATCATCGCAAAGACCCTTGACAAGTCATTGATGACCTCCTCGTCAACCTCGACCAACCAACACCCTCAAGTTCACCGAGATTCGAAATCGAGTTGAACAACGAAATACTAGAACCACATTCGATCGGAAATTCATTCCCTCGCCGACGATTCCGGCCATCATCGACCCCGCCATTCCAACTGGAGCTTCGTCAACCTTCCCAGCTTCGATTTCCACCGGAGCGATTAGCTCCGGTGCTCTGACGTCACCACTGAAATTCAAAAACCAACCTTGACAAAAATATAGACTTAAACCATAAAATCTGATCGCGCCATCACCACGAGGACTAGTAATTTCATCGATTTTTCCCAAATTCTTTGACCCCCCAACTTCCCTCACCATTAACCACGATCCATAATTCATCGTCGATCGCCAGAGAGTGGCAAAAATGTAAATTTTGTTCAACATACAATTTCTCACAAATTACCAAACTAAAAATTATGAAACGATTCTCTAAAACCATCATTTTCCAAGTTAAAACTTTTTATGTGATCGAATTATGAAATTAAAATATTTGATTCTGGGCTAATTTTAAATCATCACTGTATATATATCATTTTTTTTAAATAAATGTTTAATTTAAATACTCGAATTTGCTTTAAAAATGATGTTATATATACAAGTAATTTTCATTCAAAGATCAAAGCTCTAAAAGGTTCAGATGGGATGAATTCTTTAAATTTCCTACCAGGTTTTAAAAACCTATTGTTAGACAAAGATAGCTATGTATGTATACACAGACATACATTTAATCAATTAAACACATATATATACATATAAACCAACAGATATATTTACATCCATCAACACTGTTATCAAAGGCATAAGATACAAAAGAAATTGGTTTAAAATTTAAAGCTTGCTCACCTGAGAGATGAAGAACAGAGATAGATTTTAGGCCTGGAATTTGAATTTGGATATCTGGAAATAGCTTTGCATTTGAACTTTAATTCTGGATCTGAAAACTTTAATCTTTAAATCTGGTAACAGTTTTGATGTTGAACTGATCTTGATTGTGTTGAGTTGAACTTGTAAATCTTGAACTGCTTTTACTTTGATTCTTTTTTTCTTTGATCTGTTTTATTCTTTGTTTCCAGGTTTTGCTTAATTTATCTTGAATCTGTTTTCAGATTTTGAATTTGCTGTTGGATCTTACTGCATGCTTTGATTTCCAGACTTGAGCTTAATTTTGTTGTTTGTTTGATGTTGTTGAATTGATTTCTATTGATCCCAGGTTTTGAATTTAAACAGGTTTCTGTTTTAAATTTTTTGGTTTGTGGATTGAAAAAGAGGCTGTTGCTTTTGCTTTGAAATTGAGATAAATTTTTGTTTTTGATTTTTCTTCCCTGTTTGTGAAAGGATATTGAAACCTGGTTATTTCTTTTTCATGCATGCTTTCTAAATTCTAATTAAAAGAGAAATTTATCTTTTTCCACTTGTTTAGTTGCATAATTTCCTAAATTACAAATGTTTAAATCCATTTTTAAAATAACAACACTTGTTATTTCTTATGTCTCTTATTTACACTTGTTAAAATTAAGCATTTTGTGTTTTAAATACTCATTCCATTTTTATTTATAAATTTATGTTTAACCCTTGCCTTACTTTTATATTTACGTATACATTATATTTTCAATTTAGTTTTATGATTACTTTATTCAATTCTTATTAATTTTTCAAAATATATGTATACATTTGATTTTAGCTTTTTAAATAGCTTTTGTAAATTTGTTTATATCAATTTCAAAATATAACTTTCAAATCATCATGTTAGAAATACAAAATAAATTCTTTTCTATTATTAAAATATAGAGTTTTACTTTCAAATGACTTTTGAAAATCTACTATACTAAATTCAAATAGAATTTTCGAAATACATATAATCATATTTATTATTAAAAAAACAAGTTTCTAAAATTTCCAAAATATAAAGTTTTAAGTCCAATTTATTTTAAAAATACTTATATTTGAGTTTCAAATCCAATATGTTATTTAAAACATTTATTTCTGAATTTCCAATTAGAAATCCTATTTAAAATCATATTTATATATTTATATATTTATAGTAATAAACAAATATATGTTTATTTTGGAAAATGACAAATTAATTCACAATTTAACTCCAAAAATTAAATTAATTACAAATTAATTTTTTTAAAGTCGAGATCATTACAATCTGGGCGTTCTTCCCTTCCAACGCTCGGGTCAGACGAGTATATTTACAGGTTTAAATTTGGTGCTTCTGGAGCTTCTACAGGCGAGCGGGAGACCTTCATTTTCGTATACACGTATCTTCTTATTATCCGCTAGATTGTTGTTTTATATTATCAGTAATTGTAAGGACAGGTTATTATAACTGTCCAGGCTGATGATTCGTGATTGATTGTTTAACTCTGGTTAATGTATGTATATACAGTTTCTATTTTGTAAAGATCGTTAATATGATATTATATGTTTTTCGCTGCGATGCGAGATTCTGTATTGTTCTTTTTGGTTCTCTCTTCTCTCCTTCTTCTCTTCTCTTCTACCCTCTTCTTTTCTTTCTCATGACTTTCCTCGGCTTGTGCTTTTTGGGTCGGACATGTATGGTTTATTGTCGATTCAAAGGATACGGATTTACGGGTCGTCACACTAACTTGACCTGTTTTAATTCAGGAAGTATGTGTGTGTATTCGAGTTCCTTGATGATGATTCAAATACTTATTGCATACTTCCAAAGAACCAGAATTGAGTTAGCCGGAAATTACCACTTAGTTTGGAAACACTAGGTTTGCACAAGTATGAGTTATCCGATCCACTCAAAACTAATAACACTCATGATGGAAGTTATGAAATATGCCGTGAAGCTATACTATTCTTCTTGTGGATGATTACAAAATGGGAGATACTAAAGTTGAATGTTTATTCGATCCCAAAACAACTTGTATGGATGAGTGCTATCATTGATTGATTGCATAAGGGGAAATGTTAGCTTTACATGATGGTCTTCTAGGAGGAAAGCTAGAAGTATAACCACAAGCCTCACAACCAGTAAATGGCTAAAATATGGTAAATGTAGCAGGGCTATGTGGGTCGCACCAATCAGGGTATAGTCGTCGCCTGACGTAAAGCGATATCTTTGGTTTATGTTTGCTTCGGGTTATGGCTGTTGATTGCAACAAAGGTGATCGTATTCGATATTATCTAGTAAGGGATAGGTCGTCCTTGAATTGGTAAAAGGGCAAATGCATTTGTAGCCCTCGATATATTTTATCTAGAGATGTACTGTATGGAAGGTAGTTCCTTACTTTACCATCTGTTGGAATCCATTTTCCAATATGAGCCTTCGGACTTGATTGCATACCTTTTTTTTTGAAAACCTAGGAGAACCCAACAGGTCGGTAAACGCTTGAGGAGAGTACAGTAAACCGTTCGCTGATCCAACCCCCATACCCCCGGGAAAATTTATATAAGATGAGGAAGTGCATGTTAGGAATTGAACTTGGATCTTTTTACCAGAACCCAAGCCTCCTTTCCACTGCACTGCACCAGCGGACAGATTGTATACCTATTATGCTAGAATTTAATTAATGTAACAATTTAAGGTACGATTGCATATTTATTTTAAAACTTGACGTTATTATAATATCAGAGGATGTTATATAGAAATGATTTGGTTATCAAAAGGTAAAAACCCTTCAGTATTTATATGCGGCGTGGTCTCACGAGATACCTTTAGTTTGAAGGTGTTAATAAAGTCAAACTTATGTTTTACTCATAATAGACCCATATCTGATTTGGAGTTTTCTTTTTTTTCTTCTTAAACTCTTAGGTACTCGTATTTTTATGAGTAGCCAAATAGTCAAATTTCTTTGGAGCATTTTGGGAAGCAGTATGGAGTAGAAGCTTTCTTTATCATTTAGTAGTTATGTGTATTTTCGTTGTGACTGTATACTATGTATTAGAAGTTTGGGCAGGCTGATGTAACCATTCTTCTTGGGAATAGTACTTGTTATAACTTTGATGTGACATTTTGAAACCATATGTACTACTCTATGATGATGTTTATGTAACTCTAGCGTTGTAAGAAAAGAATTTGTTTTTTTTCTTGTCTTTTATTTTTCTTTACCCCACGACCTAGATGATCGGCACCTGAGTACCGATGATGTATTAAGTGTCTTCTTTTGGGTATAAAAAAGGCAGATCGTTACAGTTGGTATCAGAGCTTAGGTTAAGCAAACACCTAGTCCTTGGTTAGGGTCAACTCGTTAGAGATATGGTTAGTGGTACCTAGAATGAGTTCAATCTTTGAGATTGCATTTTTGTGTTGTTCTGATCAGCATTTCTATGTTTGGTTTTATGTTTTTTCTCTAAGATAATCTCGTATGTGTATTCTAAAGGTATCTTTATTCAAGTAGTAAGAATGAGTACGAGAAGGGGACGAGGAAGGGGAAACAGTAGCATAACAACCACAAATGGTCGAACCTCGAAGGTTAGAAGGGCTATGGTAATGGTTAGAAGGGCTATGATAGTGGAAGAAGCAGCCTCAGTGCAACCTTGAGTAAACTTCGCTGCTCTATGCATGGATTTCACAAACCTAGAACAAAAACCTTTCAAGAGTACAGAATCCATCATTGAAGTACAAGCTTGGCTACGGTTATGTGAGAAGACTTTCAAAGGTTTGAACATTTCTAATGATTAGAAATGCTTCTTGGCATCATGGCAATTGCAAGAAAGGGCAGTGGCATGGTGGGATTCTATCACGCAAATGTTTTCAGAAGATGAGTTATCATGTGCTAGATTCAAAGAAATATTTGTAGTAATATACGCCAACCAGGGGAAAAACTAACTACATAGAAGTTTCATAGATCTCAAGCAAAAAGACTTGTCAGTGGCAAATTATTAGACTAAGTTCAATGAGTTATCTCATTTTGGCCCTTGATTTATTGAAAACCACTAAAGAAAAATGAGATGTTTTGTTGAGTATGAGAGAAGAGTTCCATGAAAAGATGGTCGTTCATGTGAAGGAATCATTTGTAGACTTGGCAGACGTAGCCTTAACGTATGAAGTACTTTTGATGTAACGATCGGGATTTTTCGACGTTTAAATTTTGAAAATTTAAATGGTTGTAAATGTTAAGTTTGAATTATAAATTTATTTTTTATATAGAGTTATTGGTTGAATTCGAGAAATAGCGTTTAATTTCGGAATATAGCGATTTATCGTAGTACGAAAATGTGAATAATTGAAATTTAAATTGAATATGAATTAAAAATGATTTCTAATGTTGATATAAATTCTATTTGAATTAAGGTTTAGTTAATGAGTTTTTAAAACTAAAATTTCAAGCGATTTCGAAATTTTTGAATATCATCGATTTCGACGCGTTAAAATAGCGATCCGGAACACAGTCTCAGAATTCGACGAAACCATAGTGAATTATTATTGGCTTTTATATCTATAGAGTTTGGATTTACCATTTGGTCATGCAATCTGAAAACGCCTAAAAATAATTTTATTGAATTAAATTTAAATAGTCGATTTAAAACGCTATCTTCCACGTACGATCGAATTAGGCCTTGAGACTTGTCCCATTGGGTTCGGAATAGCGGTCTAATATTAGGGATGTCTGACGGCACACCTTAATAGAAGTTCAAAGTTTTCCTGCATATAATACGGATATTTGAATGGATAAATCGAAAATCAAATCAATGTCAACTGCAGCCGACCTAGCCTATACCCATTAGCCATCATATATGGGTTGTCCAACCTTTGTACAACGCACCGCTCTTCAGTTTTAAAAGGAGAAGCTTTCTTCTTCCCTCCAATCTAAATCAGACGAAAAAAATGAAATCGCCTGTTATACAAAAGAAAAAAAAGGTATTTCGAAACCAATCGAATTCAAACCTGAAAATCACGAAACTCAGATTCATAAATTTGCACGACCCCTCTTTCAAAATCCTCTTACCTAAATTAATGAACGAAATCAAAATCGTTCATAACAAAAGAAAAGAAGAGGGGAAATTTCACAAAGGGATCGCAATGGCGCAGGGAAGGCGCAAGGTTTCACGGTAGTGGGTGGTTGATTGGGCACGCGAGTGCAGTCGCGACATTCGCAAGGGTAAGCGCGACAAGGTGGAGTTCGCGTACGCACATAAGTTACACGTGAAGTGGTGCACAAGGGAGGGCGGCCGTTGGAGGTTGCTCGAGTAGTCGAGCATGGGTGCGTTCACGTGGTGCAAGTGAGCGGGTTGGTGGATTCGAGCGTGAGAGGTTGGGGAGGTTCGGCAATCTGATGGCATGCCTAGAGGGGTGGACAAGTGTGACAACATAGGAGAACGTGTGTGTATAGAGGGTGGTAGTCGATCGATAGGCAGGGGTTGCAGGTGAGGCAGTGGAGGGCCAAGATTTGTGGATGGGTCGACGAGTCAAGGCAGGAAGGCAAAGGTGGCGACAGTTCGTTTTCGGTAGAGATGCAGAGGAGGATTTTCTATGAAGTGGAGGTATAACGACCCGATTTTTCGATGCCCAAAAGTCAACATCGATACGTCCACGATATCCAATGTCGCACAGTCGAATGTCGGAAAACCGAACCATTAGGGTTAAAGAAGAAAAAGATAGAAGAAGAAACAGAAACAATAATAGAATCTCACATTTCACAGCGGAACAAATATAATAGATAAATGAATATCTTTTAAAATAAAGAATCATCTATATCAGTTTATACAATACATTATCAGAGTTTACAATAACACCATTCAACACTAGGCATTTAAAACAACTAATCCATATTAGAACTGAACCTGCAGCAATCCCAACGCAGCGGACACTACATAGTATAAGTGATACGACTCGCCATCCAGCTTGAACTCTAGATCTCCATAGCAACTTCTTGACTTTGCTCCCAAATAACTGATAAACTGACTCTAGGCTGCCCATGTGGAAAATTATGGGCACCCAGAGTTTAAAAAGGGGTCAATAAACTCCAGGTCAGTCATGGAACTGGTGTGAGATCTTAAAAATAGTTATATTTTAACAAAAGAATTTAAATGAAATCCGCAATGCTTTTTGAAAAATGAAACTACCATAAGGCCTCCCCCCCCCACACACAATGTAAATGCAGAATTGGAGGAGATTTCTCCTTATGATAGTCAAACATGCTTGATACGCAAAATCCTTTGATAATATTATTTTTAGTGCATAGTGTGGAAAACATTTCGAAAGTATAATATTAATCTTAGCCAGCATAGGGATTTCGCACTTATGCCTACTATAGCTGCCATTTTCAATAGCAGGTTACCGCCACATTCCATGGCAGGTTATACAACTAAAACCGTACCGGGCGTGTATTTTTTCTTTGGATTTCCTACAAATGGTCAGGCTAAGGTACTTCCTACTGCCACATGGGTACGCCTCTGGAGGGACGTCCCGAGAACTTACCCGGATCTCTGCCAACACAAGGCCGGGTTACCTCTGTAACCAGGTAACTACTACTCGAGTATGCCAACCCCTAGTCGTTTGCGACCTTTATCCGAGGATCGTCAATCATAAAGCAACAACCACAAAGTATAATAAATTTGCAGCAACCAGATAGGTTAAATATCTGGGCTCCATACCATGATACCACCCTTTCCAGAAAGAAATGACATACCCTAAAGGGCACGACCCTCATAACCTTGCCGCATTCTTCCTATTTTGACCATTTCTGGGGTGTGAGGTCCGACGAAGTCTCGTCCACAAAGCTACACTTTTCGCAAAGTCATGCTTCAATCAACAAATGATCAGCAGCACTTCGTATGCCACATTACCAATTTGGGAATATATCACTAGTAACCATCAACCACATAACCTCTGAGCTTGTACGTCTCAGAGAATGGTGTTAAGCTAAGATAATAAATTCTCCGCCGCCAACAGAAATGTATTTGATCGAAACCAGTTTTACATCTCAAAGTGTAACGTCAGACACACATCCATACAAGTCCATTCCGAGATCGAATGGAATCGAAGGCACTTCAAAGAAGCCCTTGCAAATCCGAATATTCACAAATCACATCCGGAATCCCCATCACAAAGGTGATAAAATCTCTATACCGGAGTAACCCGACGCAGAGACATTCGATAGGTAATCCATTCGCTTTCGAAAATACCCGGTCTTCAACACCATCTTCAAATGCAATCCCATTTCGTCGTATCATTGTTCGGAATGGGTTTTATGACACAAAGTCCTCTCCCGGCTAATCCGATTAATGAGCGCTTATTTTTAAAAATAAGTGTTCATTCAAATTTCAAAAAAATCACAATAAATTTACACTTTGATCTTTTAAATAAAAGATCCATCACAATGACAAAGGTTCGATGTGGTTTTTGAATATCCATTTGGAATCCGACTCCCGGTCGCATCGAAATTCAAATGCCATTTGAAGGCCAATATTGATAGTCGGTTGTTTAACTATCAATTAATATTCACAACAGTCACTGGATTTCAAATAATTTTTCGCCAATTATTACTTTCAAAATATCTTCGCAAGATATAATTTTAACACTTCAACCATTTGACAACAAATTTCAAATAACTTTTCACTTTTCAATCTTTTGAAAACAAATTTCAAATCACTTCCCTCACGTGGAATAAATTTCCAAATATTTATTTAATTCCATTGAAAATCTGTCGAGTTCAAATGGTTTAAAATACTTATTTTAAGTATTAGCTATGAAAACTTTATACCAATATCTCATATAAATCTTCAATTCCAAACTAATTTTTAAAAAAAAATAGTAGATAGGGTATAAATACTTAAATATCCACTTTCAAAATCAAATATCAATTTTAATCTTTAAAATAATCCCTTCTGTATTTAAGTAAATGAATAAATCTTTACATTAAATATTTACAAAATAACTTAAGAAACTAATTTCCCTAAAATATTCTTTTCAAACCAACTTTAGAACTTTTAATTTATATTTCAAAAGCTACTTTAAAAATGTACTCGGCTTTCCAGGGAAGAATTCTCTTTCCATTTCAAAATGGTCCATTTCACTAAATTAATAAATCTTTTCGATTTATTTTAATTTACACTCCAAATCTGTAAATTTCTTTCCTCACTTTTACAAATAAACCAATATTTATTTTTAAAACAAATTTCGTTTCCTTTATAAAATTCCCATTGTGAATTTTAAATTTTCAAATATCCACTGATATACGATTTTCAAATCGTTTCCCAAATACTCACTTTCAACCCCAAATCAATTTTCAAATTGATTTCCAAATTTATTTCAAACACCAAATCAAATCCCAAATTGATTTTCCAAATATTTATTTCAAACACCAAATCGATTTCAGAATTGATTTCCCAAAATTTATTTTGAAACACCAAATCAATTTCAAATCGGTTTCCCAAAATTTATTTTCTTTTAAAATAATTCCTTTATTTCTTCCAACTATTTAAAATCCGTATTTTAAAATTCTTCAACCTTTGAATAATATTATCCGAAATCCATTTATTAAGCCTTTTTCCCATAATTTGGAATTTTATTCAATAGGATTCAAAAATAAAATTTTATCCTCCTTAAAATTCCATCTTTTAAATCTATCCAATTCTCAAAAATAAATTTTACCCTAAATTTTCAACTTGAATTTGAAAAATCCAATTTTATTTATTTCCGGTATCCTACGGTACCAAAAATATATTTGGCTAAACTATAGCCTTTAATGATTTCAATCACAAATATGACCGCACACAGATTATAAATAATCAACACACAATATTGAAACAAATTCAAATATTTGAGGAATCCAGTTGGATCCCTCCAATCTGTTTCCCTGCATCCATAGACGTTAGCACAACAATTAAATACCAATTCCATTTCGAGGTGGAATATCGCGGTATATGGGTTTTATAAAATATCATCCGCTATTATGCGGCGCATAGGGTCTCATCCGCTGTATAATGCGGGAAATCAATCACTCCAAATACATATATAATACCAATTCTACTTCGAGGTGGAATATCGCGATATATGAGTTTACTATAATATCATCCGCTATTATGCAGCGCATATGGTCCATTCCAATACAACTAATAATAATTTATCATTAAAGCACACAATCAACAATTTGAAATTTAACTATTAAATGGAAAAAATTTGATTGAATGAGAAGATCTCACCTTTAACAATGCATGCCATCCATTTTCCATTCATGTTTGTTTTCTTCATGTTCTCAAACCTTGTATAAACATTTATACAATTCATTAATATTCGAAATAATCGAATAATCAATTTTCATTTGGTAATTTTTAATTATCCAATGATTTCATTTCAAACCAATTTCTTTTAAAAAATTTATTTAACTAAAGGTTTAATTTAAAAATTAATTTTCCTTTAATACACCTTTTAGTAACCAAAATAGTTTAGACAAGTCAATCAAACAATTTTAATCTCTACAATACATTTATTTAAAATAAACTAGTGATTGAAAATATGTATTTTTTTTCACTTTGAAATGATATATATATATATATATATATATATATATATATATTATAAAAATAAGCTATATAGATTCGTAGAAACCTAATTTATGTAAACCTTCAAACATTTCTAAAATTCTTATATACTTTCAGAATATTCTAGTATATATATATATATTGTTAAAAAAGATATGTATGTTGATATATAGGTATATTAAAATAGAATTATTTATACCATTACTGTAAATAATTTTTTTTCTGTTATCGTTTTAAATAAAAAATGAATTTGCATAAATTTTCTAATTAAAAGTTTAAATTTACAAATCACCTGAATGGATCGATCAAGCTTAGGCCGACCACTACTCTCGAATGAATCGCGGCAATTACGACAACACCCCAGCCAGAACAATTGCAACCAATCCCTTGACTTCCATTACGAGTTTGCCCGTCGACATCGAAGTCGACTGTCCATTGCAACGCGCTCGGTTACACGAATCTATCATCTTTGTCGAACCCTAACAACATCATGGGCCAAAAATTGACACATCGACCATCTCTGTCGCGAGTACAAGTGCCTCGACGTCCCCCCCATACGTCGATTATCCCTCTCCGGTGTCGTGCACGATCGGATTGCTTCCCTCCTCCGCCTTGGATCGATTGCCAAAAATTCGAACAAACTCTCGTTCGTTAGTATTTTTTTCTCTTGGTTTGAATGAGGATTCAATTTTCTTAGAGGGAAGAACCCGATTTGAAGAAGAGGATGAGAAGGTGAAGACTATCGCCATTTTTTTTCTATGATATGGGATAAGCCGAGAGATTTTATTTTCTTCGTTTTTGTTTTAATCCACATACATATAAATCATTTTCACTTTAATTAAACGTGTGTCTGCCATTTGCCAATGTTTGAAAATAAATGCCAGAAGAACGTGTAAACTTTGTCTTGTAAAACAATTATTATAATTTAAATTTAAATTTAAATTCAAAACGTTTTCGATTTCCGTGACTAAAAATTTCGATCTCTAATCGAAGCGTGCCGCCAGGCGTTCATAATGTTATACGCCTATTCCGAACACAATGGAAAAGGTTCTGGGTCCAAATTCGATCGTATGGAGAAGATAGCTTTTCGGACCCAGCCGTTAAATTAAATTTCGATATAATTTTCAACGCGTTTGCTCATCGTACGGCCACACAACAACTCCGAATGCTATGAAAATTGAAATCCAATAATACGGATCCAATGGAACTAGTTTCGTCGAAATCCGAGACTGTGCCTCGGAAGGCTATTTTTAATTATCGATTTAAACGATATAAATCCAAAACTGAACAAATCATTTTCAAATTTAATTCTGAAGCTTCTATTATCTTCGTTATTATCAATATAATTTTTCAAGCCTTGAAAATATTTTTAACAAGCATAAAACTGAAGATTCAAAATTTTATCCAAATTTCTATAACTAAATTCAATAATTTAATTGCCAAATTCATAGTTATAATTGAAATTCAAGTTTAAAATAACTTTCAATATTTAAAATAAAATAAATATTTCCAATTTCATATGTTAAAATTTTTGGGTCGTCACATTCTTCCCCCTTAAAAGAATTTCGTCCCGAAATTACTAGTTAAGAAGAATGATCCTCAACCCGTTTAATATTTTCGCAAAACCAAAACATTTTCTATCAACTTGCCAAAACAAATCTTTTATTAAAGATTCATTCGCTTCAAATAACTTTCCAAAGTCTTCCATAAATTCCGAACAACTTTATTTTCCCAACAATTCAAATTTAAATTTAAATTCAAATTTTAAATTTTCACAAAAATTTTTCTAACTCCCTAAAATTCCGAAAAATTTCGCCAGCGTCTCCTTTGCATGGCTAACTCGGTACGACTACAAAATGGCACCATGGGCCCCCAGATTCATAAAGAAAACGAAAAGCCAAGTGGCTGGACAAGAAAATCATCAAATTTCGTATAGAAATTCAAATACATACCTTTTCCGAGCAATTTAAATTATCTTCGAAAATCAAATCCCAATTCCATTTTTATTTATATTACCTGTATGCTATTTTACAACCATATCCAGTTACAATATTCAAAACCATTTTGCACTTTCCATTACAGAAGTTTCAACATATATATTTCATTCAAATCCATGCGATATACATACATCATTCGTACGCAATATCAAATTCGATCACTTACTCGATCACACAATTTTACTTCCGAACTAGTATCATCCACCCGACTTCTTAGTGCGGACTCAGTGGTTTCTTGATCAGAAACCGTCATTCTCCTTGCATAGCCGTAAACTATGATAGAGAATTTCTGGAATCAATCAAAAATCCATATCCAGGTTCGTCGTCGAAAATCGAGTGAAAAATCCCAACTCGGATCGATATAACTATCTCGAAATTATGTGCTCGAATTCTGGATCAAATTACTATGCGAAAGCAATATACATATATCCTACTTATTTATTCCAATTGATTGTCAGTTAAATCAATTCTCTTTTCTTTTATTCACATTGATTATTTTCATCCACTTTTTCACATTGATTTATTTATTCACAATTACCATTTCACAAATTTCCAGTTTAATCTTTACTTAATCATTAACTTAGAATATTTCCTCAATTCAAAATTTACTTAAGAATTTTGCCATCTACTTCTTAAGTTCAATAAATATACTATATATACCATATATTTAATTTCGTTTACTTGTATTTCAATTACATTTAAATCCAATTCACCACTTTGGTTTATAACTATTTATTTAAAATGGATTTTCAATTCTATATGAATTCAATATACCTTTCATATATAAATATCAAATTCCATTCATTTCAAACCATATTCAATTTTTTCATTTCTTTAATTAATTTCACTTACTAATTTTAATACTTCACTTTGATTATCACAAATCAAATTCAGTCCCAATTCAATTCTATTTGCTTACAAACTCGAAATGAATTTAAACATTCAATTTCACTTTCATTTACTTGCAATTGTAAATTTGTTTATTCATTCAAAATTTTATTTTCCACCTTAATTTTTTTTATTCCAATCATTTATTCTATAAGACTTCACAAATTCACCTTTATTCAAATTAACTCAAGTTAATTTTAGTATAAATCTGAATTTTTCTAAGTTTTCAAACTAATTTATTATTCCATAACTATTTTTATATAAGATTCCAAAGTTTTTTTCAACCTTTCAAAATCATCTTCGAAATCAATTCAAATTATCCTTTGAATTCCCAAAACCAAACCCAGTTTTCCAAACAACTTCTAAAATCATTTGGCAGCAATTCCTCTCTCGAAAACTCGAAAATGAACATCGATGATGATGCAGTCATCTCCGAAATTATTTTCCAGCGACCGAAAAGAGTTTAGTGCTTTTATCCCTTCAAAACATTTTTCCAAACCTTTGAAAACCATTTCCAAATCAAAAGGGATTTAATTTCTTGATTTTCCAAATTTCAAATCTTTCCAAAAACATTTCCAAAATTTTTCTTTGGAATTCTATTTCAATTTATAAATCACATTTACAATTTATATTTAAAAATCCTATTTGTATATTAGTTTATATCTTAACCTTTGGTTATGTTTTCAATTTCTTATTCAACAATAATGATAATAATGTAATATTATGACCTCCTAACATCCAAGCAACCATGTAATAATATAATAATTTACGAAAAATTATTCCTTCTATATTCGAAAATAGTTTGTGTAAAATTATTTCATTTACCCTATTTTAAAACAATACCGTGTCGGTTTTATCTCGTTTAAGAGTTTAGAAACCCCTACCGATACAGTTGGCCAAACTGCACTGACCAGAATCTATAAACAATTAACTGATAAGTCAACACAATATAAAACAATTTTTATATGAACTAACAAATATGTGCTCATATCTATTACTACACTCAAACTCATTCTAGAGTACTACTTACTCTATCTCTAATGAGTAACACCCACCAGATCCAAGATTGTTGCTTAACCAAATGCTCTGATACCAAATTTGTAATGACCTGATTTTTCGACGCCTGAAAGTCGACATCGATACGTCCACGGTACCCAATGCCGCATAAATATAATATATAAATGAATATATTTTAAAAAAAAGAATCATCTATATTAGTTTATACAATACATTATCAGAGTTTACAACTACACCATTCAACATTGGGCATTTACAACAACTAATCCATATTAGAACTGAACCTGCAGCAATCCCAACGCAGCGGACACTACATAGTACAAGTGATACGTCTCGCCATCCAGCTTGAACTCTAGATCTTCACATCAACTTCTTGACTTTGCTTCCCAATAACTGATAACCTGACTCTAGGCCGCCCGTGTGGAAAATTATGGCCACCCAGAGTTTAGAAAGGGAACAATAAGCTCTAGGTCAGTCATGAAATTGATGTGTGATCTTAAAAACAGTTATTTTTTAACAAAAGAATTTAAAAGAAATCCGCAATAATTTTTGGAAAATGAAACTACCATAATGCCTCCTCGTACACACACAATGCAAACGCGGAATTGGAGGAGATTTCTTCTTATGATACTCAAACATGCTTGATACGCAAAATCCTTTGATAATATTATTTTTAGTGCATAGTGTGGAAAACATTTCAAAAGTATGATATTAATCTTAGCCAGCATAGGCATTTCGCACTTATGCCTACTATAGCTACCATGTTCAATAGCAGGTTACTGCCACATTTCATGACAGGTTATACAACTAAAACCGTACAAGGCGTGTAATGTTTCTTTGGATTTCCAATAAATGGTCAGGCTAAGGAACTTCCTACTGCCACATGGGTACGCCTATGGAGGGACGTCCCGATAACCTACCCAGATCTTTGCCAACACAAGGTCGGGTTACCTTTGTAACTAGGTGACTACTACTCGAGTATGCCATCCCCCGGTCATTTGCGACCTTTATCCGAGGATCCTCAACAACAAAGCAACAACCACAAAGTATAATAAATTTGTAGCAACCACATACATTAAATATCTGGGCTCCATACCATGATACCACCCTTTTCCAGAAGGAAATGACATACCTTAAAGGGCACGACCCTTATAACCTTGCCGTATTCTTCCTGTTTTGATCATTTCCAGGGTTTGAGGTCCGACGAAGTCTCGTCCAAAAAGCTACACTTTTCACAAAGTCATATCATGCTTCGATCAATAAATGATCAGCAGCACTTCGTATGCCACATTACCAATTTAGGAATATATCACTAGTAACCATCAACTACATAATCTTTGAACTTGTACGTCTCAGAGAATGGTGTTAAGCTAAGAGAATAAATTTTTTGCACCAACAGAAATGTATTTGATAGAAACCAGCTTTACATCTCAAAGTGTAACGTCAGACACACATCCATACAAGTCCGTTCCAGGATCCAGCGGAACCGAAGGCACTTCAAAGAAGCCATTGTAAATCTGGATATTCATAAATCACGTCCGAAATCCCCATCACAAAGGTGATAAAATCTCTATACCAGAGCAACACGGTGCAAAGACATTCGACAGGTAATCCTTTCGCTTTCGAAAATACCCGATCTTCAATACCATCTTCAAATGCAATCCCATTTCGTCATATCATTATACGGAATGGGTTTTATGACATAGAGTCCTCTCCCGGTTAATCCGAATAATGAGCGCTTATTTTTAAAAATAAGTGTTCATTCAGATTTCAAACAAATCACAACAAATTTCCACTTTAATCTTTTAAATAAAAGATCCATCACAATCACAAAGGTTCGATGTGGTTTTCGAATATCCATATGGAATCCGACCCCCAGTCGCATCGAAATTCAAATGTCATTTGAAGGCCAATATTGATAGTCGGTTGTTTAACTATCAATCAATATTCACAACAGTCACTGGATTTCAAGTAATTTTTCCCCAATTATTACTTTCAAAATATCTTCGCAAGATATAATTAAACACTTCAACCATTTGAAAACAAATTTCAAATCACTTTTCAGTCTTTTGGAAACAAATTTCAAATCACTTCCCTCACGTGGAATAAATTTCCAAATATTTGTTTAGTTCCACTGAAAATCTGCCGAGTTCAAATATTTTAAAATACTTATTTTAAGTATTAGCTAGGAAAACTTTATGCCAATATCTCATATAAAACTTCAATTCCAAACTAATTTTTAAACAAAATTAGTAGATAGGGTATAACTACTTAAATATCCACTTTCTTAATCAAATATCAATTTTAATCTTTAAAATAATCCCTTCTATAATTAATTAAATAATTAAACCTTTACTTTAGAGATTTACAAAATAACCTATGAAACTAATTTCTCCAAAATATTCTTTTCAAACCAACTCTAGAACTTTTAATTTATATTTCAAAAGCCACTTTAAAAGTATACTCGGCTTTCCAGGGAAGAATTCTCTTTCCATTTCAAATGGTCCATTCAATCAATTAATAGATCTTTTCGATTTATTTTAATTTACACTCCAAATCTGTGAATTTCTTTCCACACTTTTAAAAATAAAACAACACTTATTTTTAAAACAAAATTTCCTTTCCTTTATAAAATTCCCATTGTGAATTTTAAATTTTCAAATACCCACTGATATACGATTTTCAAATCGATTTCCAAATACTCACTTTCAACACCAAATCAATTTTCAAATTGATTTTCAAATTTATTTCAAATACCAAATCAAATCCCAAATTGATTTTCCAAATATTTATTTCAAACACCAAATCGATTTTAGAATTGATTTCCCAAAATTTATTTTGAAACACCAAACCAATTTTCAAATTAGTTTCCCAAAATTTATTTTCTTTTAAAATAAATTCCTTTATTTCTTCCAACTATTTAAAATCCGTATTTTAAAATTCTTCAACCTTTAAATAATATTACGCGAAATCCATTTATTAAGCAATTTTCCCATATTTTGGAAATTATTCAATAGGATTCAAAAAACAAAACTTTATCCTTTTTAAAATTCCTTCTTTTAAATTAATCCAATTCTCAAAAATAAATTTTACCACAAATTTTCAACTTGAATTTCAAAAATCCAATTTTATTTATTTCCGGTATCCTACGATATGAAAAATTTATTTAGCTAAACTATAGCCTTCAATGATTTCAATCACAAATATGATCGCAGACAGATTATAATTAATCAACACACAATATTGAAAAAAATTCAAATATTTGAGGAATCCAGTTGGATTCCTTCGACCTGTTTCCCTGCATCCATAGCCGTTAGCACAATAATTAAATACCAATTCCACTTCGAGGTGAAATATCGAGGTATTTGGGATTTATAAAATATCATCCGCTATTATGCGGCGCATAGGGTCTCATTTGCTATATAATGCGGGAAATCAATCACTAAAAATACATATATAATACCAATTCCACTTCGGGGTGCAATATCGTGGTATATGGGTTTAATATAATATCATCTGCTATTATGCGGCGCATATGATCTATTCCAATACAACTGATAACAATTTATCATCCAAGCACACAATCAACAATTTTAAATTTGACTATTAAATCAGAAAAATCTGAATGAGTGAGAAGATCTCATCTTTAACAATGCATGCAATCCATTTTCCATTCCAGTTTGTTTCCTTCATGTTCTCAAACCTTGTATAAACATTTATAGGTATACTTATGTGGATATATAGGTATATTAAAGTAGAATTATTTATACCATTACGGTAAATATATTTTTTCTGTTATCATTTTAACTAAAAAAATGAATTTGCATAAATTTTCTAATTAAAATTTTAAATTTACAGATCACCTGAATGGACCGATCAAGCCCAGGCCGACCACTACTCTCGAATGAATCGCGACAACCACGACAACACCCCTGCCGGAATAATTGCAACCAATCCCTTGACTTCCATTACGAGATTCCCCGTAGACATCGAAGTCGACTGTCCATTGCGATGCACTCGGCCAGGCGAAACCATCGTCTTTGTCGAACCCTAACAACATCACGGGCCTAAAATTGACACACCGACCATCTATGTCGCGAGTACGAGTGCCTTGACGTACCCCCATACGTCGATTATCCCTCTCCAGTGTCGTGCGCGAACGGATTGCTTTCCCCCTCCGCCCTGGATCGATGGCCAAAAATTCGAACGAACTCTCGTTCGTCGGTATTTTTTTCTTTTGGTATGAATGAGGATTCGATTTTCTTAAAGGGAAGAACACGATTTGAAGAAGAGGGACAGGAAGGTGAAGACTATCACCATGTTTTTTCCTGTGATTTGGGATAAGCCGAGAGATTTTATTTTCTTCGTTTTTGTTTTAATCCATATACATATAAAAAAAATTCACTTTAATTAAACGCGTGTCTACCATTTGCCAAGTGTTTGAAAATAAATGCCAGATGTTTGAAGAAAGAAGAACGTGTAAACTTTGTCTTGTAAAACAATTATTATAATTTAAATTTAAATTCAAATCGTTTTCGATTTCCGTGACTAAAAATTTCGATCTCTAATCGAAGCATGCCGACACGTGTTCATAATGTTATACGCATATTCCGAACACAATGAAAAAGATTTCGGGTCCAAATTCGATCGTATGGAGAAGATAGCTATTCGGACCAGCCATTAAATTAAATTCTGATATAATTTTCAGCGTGTTTGCTCATCGTATGGCAACACAACAACTCTGAATGCTACGAAAATTGAAACTCAATAATAATACAGTATTACGGATCCAATGGAACTAGTTTCGTCGAAATCCAAGACTGTGCCTCGGAAGGCTATTTTTAAATATCGATTTAAACGATATAAATCCAAAACTGAACAAATCATTTACAAATTCAATTCTGAAGCTTCTATTATCTTCAGTATATTAATATAAATTTTCCAAGCCTTGAAAATATTTTTAACAAGCATAAACCTGAAGATTCAAAACTTTCTATAACTAAATTCAATAATTTAATTGCCAAATTCATAGTTATAATTGAAATTCAAGTTTAAAATAACTTTCAATATTTAAAATAAAATAAATATTTCTAACTACAAATGTTAAAATTTCTGGGTCATCACAGGAGGGGTGCGGCGGTGAGGAGCATGAGTGTTTTCGAGCAGGTATGAAAACATTAAATTTAAAAGTTAAATTCATGATCTTTTTTTATTACAAATCAAAATCGATATTTATGAAATTCATAATTTATTTAAACGAGGTCCAAAATGAATAAAACAAGTCGAATTGGTTCGTGGCTGGAAGATCTACGCAATATGATGGGTTTGGGATTTTTTGGAGTCGGTAGGAATTTTAAATTTAAATCGAATGTTGTTCGATATAATTTAAAATTTGAATGGTTTGTGATAAAAATCAAAGGTGAGTAAATTTCACTCATTTGGATTACTGTAATTAATTTTAAATGATTAAATTTAATTTTGGATGATTGGTTGAATTTTTAATTTATCATCAGTTTGGATGTTATATATATATATATAGTAGTATATATATTAGCAGTTGGACATACTTACGGCCAATTGGAGCGGATGAGACCCTATGCGCATGCGTAATAATGGATGACCCTATATTACTGTGATATCCCGCCTCGAAGCGAGAATGGTATTTTTATGTTATATAGCATCTATGGATGCGGGAAAATAGGTTGGAGGGATCCAACTGGATTCCTCCAAAATATATTGATTATTCATATATATTGATATATGTTGTGAGTAAGTAATCGAATAGATTTTGTTGGGAGTGAATCTTTGGATGCTATAGTAGCACTGGCCATTTTGGTATTTTAATTACCATAAATATTATATTTAAAATTTTGAAGGAATTAAAAGGAATTTGGATATAAAAATATTTATATTGGAAATTGGATTATTTTTAAAAGGAATTGAGTTGGAATAAATAAAATAAGAAAATATTTGATTTTGGTTGTACTTAACTTTTCGTAAATTGTTTTAAATAGAGATTTTTAAAATAAATTATATAAAGGGATTTGTAGATGATATTCTGAAAAATATGAAAAGGAGTTGAAATCAATATTAAAAATAGATTTGAAATATAAATGGAATTTATTAAGAAATAGATTCACAAAAAATGAGATTTTATAAATGAGACTATTTTTATAAACAAGTAAAATCCACATAAGTTTATAAATTTATAAAAAATGTATATAAATAAGGAAATGATATTAGTTGATAAATTGGGAATATAATTTCACAGTATCAACTTATATCGAGATATGAAGATAGATTTTTAGAAAAAATAGTGGGTTCTATTTTTGAAAGGTGGAAATGGTTAGGGAATCGGAATGAAATCATTGTGTTGGTAAATCAAGAGGAATTTATAAATTGAATTGTTTATTGGAATTCAAAAATATATTTTTACTAAGAAGTAAGTATTGTTTTAAAAGGGAAATTTATTTATTTATTTAACTATGAAATTTTAAACTAGTTAGTATTGGAATATTTCAGAAAGTAGATTATTCAAATATCCAATATTAATGGAAAAAAATTCTAATTTTTATAAGAAGCTTTGTAAATCGATTAGTTTATTTAAAAATGAGTTGTAAATAAGTTATCAATGTCCTATTTTAAGTGTTCAAAGTATTTTTAAATAATTACGTAAACATGTTCTAAAATAAATTATAATTTCTACCACATCTGCAGATTTGTCACATCCTGCCTTTTCGAGCAATTTAAGTTGACAATAAGCCACACATGTCGAACTCAAATCATTTAAAATGACGGGTTGTAATAAAAATTTCGGGGTAAAATAAAATCATATCACAAAATTCACAGATCACAGACGCAGAGAATTAAATATTTCAGCAAATAAATGAGCTAGAATAATCAGAGTTTCAAATCAGGTACAGAACAAGTACAACAGATATCCAGGTACATAAAGATCTCTAATACAAAAACCAAATGCTATAGGTTCAAATGAAACAGAAACTAAGAACTAAGAAAACTTCAAGTAGAGCTCCAGCACCTTGTCTTCAAGAATAATTTCCTCTAAGCTGCAAACTCAGACTGACCCGAGTGAAAATAAAAAAAACACCCGAGTCAGGACTAACATTCTCATCTAAGTGAATAACTCGAGTGAAACATCTACTGAAAGTACAAATAACTTAAAGGATGTTGGGATCGTCATCCTTTAAGGATCCGTTAAACCAGTAATATACGCTATATACAGTAATGTCTAATCAGTAAAGTATAATCATATAGAAAATAGCGTTAAGGGGATGGTGAACCTTAACGCGGTCGGATCTTTAAAACCAAAATCGTAATGGGCTCGCTATAAGGAGATGACACGGCACGCGAGGCAATGCCAGGGTGGATACACCGTTTGCACTCCCGGACCGGTGGTGACGGCAAGCCAGCAGCTTCCGCCCACCTCGAACAATACCCCAATCAAAAGTGGCGCCACCAAATCGAATCACACAAGTAATAGAATGGTTTCCGAAGAAGCATGCTCGATAAAAGGGTGCGACCCTTTGTGTAGCCCGGTATAGCTCCTGTTTTACTCATTTATGCCAACTCATGGGAGTTGGGTCCACGTAATATACCACGAGAACGTCGCCACCATCCTACTTCATTCTGGAATCTCCACCGTGTACACAGTTGTTAAAGTGGTTTTCGGTATTGGCCGGCAATAAGACAATATCCGATTCCGGTCTCTTTAACAACCAATCGTTATATTTTTCACACCGTGGTTGGTTTTATAAAAATCGATTTATAATTTCAATCATTTACGAAATATATATATAACTCCGATTCCTCGGTTTTGAATTGTACGGTTATGGTTTATCAAATTTACATTTTTAAATCTTCCAAAATTTGCACGTATCTATATATATATAAAGTTTAAGGAAATAATTATTTAAAACATTTTAGAGCAAAAGCTTTTGAAAAACAAAATATAATTTATAAAATAATGATTAAGTAGGTTTCAAAATTTGTCACTTATAAAGTTTAAAACTTACCATCATATTAAGTCCCAACAATATTTAGAAGTTTCGGTTTCATATAAAATTCCAAAATCAAAATTTTCTCAACCACGGTGTCCGTATATAAGTTTTCTAACCTATAGTCAAGTGATACGGATGTGTATTATTTCAATTCGCGAAAAAATTTATACCTACGGGTATATATCATTTCAACCCGCGAATCCCAACAAGGTTTGAACCATTCGGGTTTATCCTTTCAACCCGAAGGAGATTTAAAACTAATGAGGACTTTAAAATATTCGGGAATTAAACATATCATGTAATAAATCAGATGCTATCAACTAACAGTACATGAAGTAATACTACATGAATGGTACTACATGAAATGCTTCTACATGGCATGGCATAAATTATTCAATGACAATGATGCATTTAACATTTAATTTTATATGCATGCCTACAGTACGGGAAACAGTTCAGTCATTATTTTATCAATATAAATTCACTTATAAATCGAATGACAGTCGTGAATGATTACTCACCTTTGTCGGACAGAGATATTTGATGGCAGAAGTGATGGAGAGCACAGATCAGACGGTGAACGGATAACTCCTAAGTTATTGGATTCCGGCTGCGACAAACGTATTAAAATTATTAATCAATATTTACGTCGTTATGAATTTTCGTTAAAATTATTTAAATATTTGGTTGTCATTACGGTGTCAGCTTATATATATGGACTACGCATATACAAGTTAAAACATTGCGTGTCCACGGTTGTTAATTAATATACTCTCTCTCTTTTTTTTCTTATTATAAATACAGCACAACATAACTTATATAAACATCTGATATTTTTGTCAACTCTACGCCAAACAGTAGTAAAAATGCATAGAGTCAGATCTATGTGCGTTTTAACCCGATACCAGAAAACAGTATACAAACAATATGAAGATTTTTTCACAAAATAACATGTATAATAGGTATGGAAAAATCTAAATTTACTCAAATAAAATTCCTAGCCTATAGGAACATTTAGCAACAAAAATCTGAAAATGGACTTATCACAGCAACGTGCAAAATCCCCCTTTTTCCAACAAAATTTCCCATCATGGCTTGTATATATATATATATCAACTACCCTGTTCCTTCAGCACTTGTTCTATCTTTGGTCTAAATTTTTTTTTATATAATAATGTAACGCACGCAACAGTAGTGAGGAAAACAAAACAAAACAAAACAAAAAAAAATGCTCAGCCCTTCACCAAACGCGCAAGCTTCAGAGTATCACTTTCAATTTTATGCATATACCATACTTAAGTTTTCATGGCCAGTATCAAAAAAAAAAAAAATTCTTCTTTTTATAGCTCACGCAACTAGGCAGCAAAAGAAAACAAAACATACATTGTTTTGCTCAGCCATGCAATCAGAACGTGGTTCCACTGTAAAATTTTACATCTTCCATTCTTTCTCTTTTTCTTTTTTTTTTATATAGTGTAGGCAAACCTGATAGCAATAAACAAAAAAACGAAGAAGAAGCTCACCGCACGGCTGAAGGGGGTATTGGTTGAGACGGCGGCGGTGCAAGTGACGTCAGGAAAAGCTGGTCGGCGGCAGGGCTGCCGTGGCAGCGTCGGAAGTTTGGGTGTGGCCGAGTGTTGGCGGTGGAGGGAAAATCGTGGCTGTGGGAGGGGGTGTTGCGGTGGGTCGGGAATTTGGGTGTGGCGGTAGGAGCTCGGCGGCGGCTGACGTAGAGGGGGCGCGTGGGTGCGCGACGGCATGGATGCAGGGCGAAGGCGATTTTGCTTTGAAAGGGAAAAAATAAATAAGAATCGGCTGTTGCTTGTCTTGTTTTTTTTTTTGTGAGAGGAAGAAGAAGTGACGCCCTATATATATATTATACTAGTTTGGGTCTGCGCGAGTGATTCCAGGGGATAGAAGTATACGTTTAAGGTAACCGATTGAAATTTAAAAACGCACCATAAAATTTTGCAACGTACTTGTTAATTTTGTAACGTACTTATTAATTTCTAGATTACAACTGTTCATCATGCTCGAAAAATTAGAAATTTGAATTCTAACCCATACATTTCAGTTTTTTACCGGCAATTAAATAAATTTATATACGGACCCCTATATACACAAAACAGCGCGTAACTCCCACGTCGGACGTCCAAATTCAGCAATAAGGTGTCGTTGCACTCGCCTTGTCAGCATGAGTCTAATAATATACAGAAAAACCATGTTTGTTCTTTCAAATAAATATTCATTTTTTTGGCCATTTGCGGTCGCTGATACCGCTAATTGAGCAAAAAAAAAAAAAATCCAAACTTATCGCTCTAACAGACGTTATCATATTTTATATAATTTGCTCTTAAATATTACAGCAAAAAAAAAAATCATGACATTCCAAAATAAAAGTTTGTACAAATAAATTGTTAAATTACGTTACCCACAAATTTAATAGGTTATTATAAATAAAGTTCTTTTATTCCAACAAATCTAGATATTTACAACAATTTCTTATGTTATTAAAATTTTAGTTTCAAGTTTGTCGTTAATTTCCACAGGAATCCAATTTTATTTGCAGTAAATTTCTCGGGTCGTTACACTCTCCCCCACTCAAAGCTTTTCGTCCTCGAAAAGAACGAAGCCAAAGGAAAATGTATCAAAGGAAGAATCAGATCAAAATAGAGAAGGTTATAACGACATACCTATTCAAATACTTCGGGGTTTGAAGCACGAATACTGTCCTCGGTTTCCCAAGTGCAGTCACGATCATCATTGCTCCATTGGATTTTTACAAGGTTAACAGATTTTCTCCTAAGTTGCTTCGTATCCTTATCGACAATACGAAGTGGCTTCCTCTCTACGGCTAGATTGGGTTCAACATCGAGATTCTCTAGTAAAGCAGGTTGGACATGAAGCGATGGATCGTGAAGATATCTACGAAGATGAGATATGTGAAACACGTTGTGAACCTTAGCAAGTTTCTCTGGTAAATCCAAACGGTAGGCTAGAGAACCAACTCATCCAATGATACGGAAAGGGCCTATGAACCTAGGAGCTAGCTTCCCTTTCCGACTGAATCGGATGACGTTCTTAAGCGGTGAGACCTTGGGAAACACTTGATCTTCTACGGCAAACTCCAACTTCCTTCTTCTCCTATCCGCGTATTTCTTCTGCCTATCTTGGGCAATTCTCATCTTCGTTCGAATATCCTCGACCTTCTTGGAAGCTTCAAGAATCAAGTCGGGCCCAAGAACTAATCGATCACCCGATCCAATCCAACATGATGGGGATTTGCACGGTCATCCGTACAGAGCGGCAAAAGGGGATGTTTTGATGCTAGCCTAATTCAAGGATAGAGAATTACCGAATTGTATTTCAAATAAGCTGAAATTCGAATTAGATCATACCTGATAACTATTATTGTAAGTGAACTCAACGAGATGAAGATGGTCTTCCCAAGAACCTCCATAGTCAAGAATACAGGCACGAAGAAGGTCTTCTAGAATCTGATTCACTCTCTCAGTTTGGCAATCAGTCTGAGGATGGTAGGCTGTGCTCAGATTCAGTCGTATACCTAGAGTTTCTTGGAATGCTTTCCAAAACTTGCTGGTAAAGATTGGGTCTCGATCACACACAATACTGACTGGAACTCCATGCAGTCTGACGATTTCCCTCATATAAATCTCGGCTAGACTCGAAGCGGTACGGTTCGACTTGATCGGAATGAAGTGAGCAGATTTAGTCAATCGATCCACTATAACCCAAATGCTCTCATTTCCCTTTCTCGTCCGAGATAGTCCATCGATAAAGTCCATCGAAACTTGCTCCCATTTCCAGTTGGGTATCTCAAGAGGTTGCAATAATCCAGCGGTTCTCTGGTGATCGGCCTTAACCTGTTGACACGTGGCACATCTACTAATGAAAGAAGAAATATCATGCTTCATACCATTCCACCAGTATAGCCTCTTCATATCGTGGTACATTTTCAAAACTCCAGGATGGATTGAGAGTCTCGATTGATGGTTCTCCTTGAGTACCTCTTGTCTTAAATTGTCAACATCTAGAACACAAATTCTATCCTTTATTCTTAAAATCCCATATTCGTCAATCTGTGCATCCATTTCACTTTGATTATCACCCTTTCTCTTGCGAACATTCGCCTTCATTTTTACCAACATCGGGTCTTCGTTCTGCTTAGCCGCTATGCGGTCCATAAGAGATGGAGTAACCATAATCACACAAAGTATCGACTTCTTCCTACTCAGAGCGTCGGCAACAACATTTGCTTTCCCGGGAGTATAGTTGATGTCTAGGTCATAGGATGCTAAGAATTCGAGCCATCTCACTTGTCTCTGATTCAAATCTTTCTGGTAAAAATATGCTTCAACGATTTATGGTCCGAAAAGAGTTCGAACTTAGTTCCCAAAAGATGATGTCTCCATAACTTCAAGGCAAATATTACCGCAAGTAATTCCAAATCATGGGCTTCATAATTCACTTCGTGGGTCTTCAACTGTCGGCTAGCATAGGCAATCACCCTTCCCTCCTGCATCAACACAGCTCCCAATCCTTCTCGGCTAGCATCAGTAAATACCATAAATCCCTCACTCCCATTTGGGACGGTAAGAACTGGGGCAGACGTTAACTTGTCTTTTAACTCCTTGAATGCAGCCTTACACTTATCACTCCAGACAAATCTAACATTCTTTCGAGTCAGAGCTGTAAACGGAGTAGCAATCTTAGCGAAGTTTTCTATGAATCTTCGATAGTAACCAGCTAAGCCTAAGAAACTTCGAATGTCGGTAGGAGTCTTAGGGTCCTTCCAATCATTGATAGCGGTGACCTTAAGCGGATCAACGGAAACTCCATTTTCGAAAACAATGTGTCCGAGAAATCGGACCTCATCCCTCCAGAAATGGCACTTAGAGAATTTAGCCTTCAGTTGATGTTTCCTAAGTGTTTCAAGAACATAAGTTAAGTGTGTCTCATGTTCCTGTTCGGATTTTGAGAAGACGAGAATATCATCCACGAAAACCAGCACAAATTTATTAAGGACATCTCGGAAGACACGATTCATGAGATCAACGAAGTAAGCGGGTGCATTTGTTAGTCCAAATGGCATGACTAACCATTCATAGAATCCATTCTCAGCCTGGAAAGCTGTCTTGGGAATGCTCTCCTCAGCTATGCGGAGTTGGTGAAAACCGGTAGCAAGATCAAGTTGGGAGAATACTTTAGCTCCATAGAGTTGATCGAACATGTCATTAATGCGTGGCATAGGGTATCTGTTTTTGAGAGTAAGCTTGTTCAGTTCCCTATAATCCACACACATCCTCAAGGAACCATCAGACTTAGTGACAAATACTACTGCTGCTCCCCATTCAGAATAGCTTGGCCTGATTAAGCCCTTTGAAAATATGTCTTCGATTTGGCATTTTAACTCTGCCCTTTCTTTTGGGGCCATCCTTCGAGGAGGGAGGACTACAGGTCGGGCTCCAGGAATTAGATCAATACGGAATTCTATTTCCCGTGGAGGAGGAAGAGAAATAACTTCGCCAAATACATCGGGAAAATTCTTAACAATAGGAGTGGAATTAAGTTCATTAGGATGAGTATCAAGCGAAAAGATGAAACTGCCTGCAAAATCTTGAGGCATTTGACCTTCAATAATTAAGGGATCACCCTCATCATCAACTAAGGAAACGATCCGCTCCTTACAAGAGATATGTGCACCGTATTTACTCAGCCAGTCGCCTTCGAGTAAAATATCGAATGCATCGAACCCAAGGACATAAAAATTTCCAATGAAAGGGTGTAAGCCATATGTGAGTTTCACTCTCTTACAAACCATTTTAAGATTTGCGGGACCACCAATGGGATTTGATACGCAAAGTGACTCAGACGAATATTCAGGTTTTAATAAGTGCTTGAGTTTATCGCATAAATTTGTGGAAATAAAACTATGGGAAGCTCCGGTATCAAATAAAACATGTACAGGATGAGAATGTAGAGTGAAGGTGCAACGGAGTGTACCTTGAGCATCATCAGTTGTCGGGTGGGAAGAAGTCATAGCGAAAACCCCAGAAGTCTTTCCCTTTTGCTGAGTGGGACAACTGTTTTTGAAGTGACCTGGTTGCAAGAAGATGTGGCAAAGGTTGTTTCTGGTTGCTTGGGATGGAGGAGGAATAGTGGCTCTGGCCGGAAAAGGACAACTATTAGAGTAATGGCCCTTTTGGTTACATTTGAAGCATGTGATATGGGAGATGTCGATAGCCTGTTTCTGGGGAGTAAAACCAATGCCTTGAGAAAGTTGCCACTTCTTCTTCTGTTGCTGAAACTTATCCTTCTTCTTCATTGGACTAGTAGGGGTTTTAAGCGAACTGTGAGTAGAGGCAGCCTGCTTACCCTTACAAGTTGGGTTCTCAAATCGGGTGGCCATGTCTACTAAGCTAGTGAAAGTCCCATGCACATTCTGTATCAATCGGTCGTAGAACTCAGGACGTGCACCATTGACAAACTTTTCGTTCTTCTTAAGCGGGGTGTCAATCAAACTGGGGCCATACTTAGACAACTCATTGAATTTCCTTTCGTACTCTGCGAAAGTCATGTTGCCTTGCTCCAGGTCCATGAAAGCTCGATAAAGACTCGATTTTCCCGCTTCTGGCACCCATTTGGTGATAAAGGCATCCCTAGGGAAAACTCAAGATTTTAAGCTAGATTCAAGATAGATGTGAAAAATGGAAAAGGATAAAGATCGAATTTTAGATGTCACCTAAACTGCTCCCAAGTTATATCTGCTTCTACAGCCAAGGCAGTAACGGACCTCCACCAATCTCGAGCAGCTTCTTGAAACTGCCAAGCCACTAATTGGCGTTTCTGGGCATCATTAATCTCGAGCCCGGTAAATATCATTTCTACATTTTCCAACCATTGCTGGGCCTCGATAATACCCTCAGAACCTGTGAACTTGGTTCCCCCTAGCGGGGTATACTCCTTGCACAAAGTGGTAAATCTGACTGGGGCAACTACTGGGACCGGTGCAGCTGCAGGAGCTGGTTGAGCGTTTCCTCTTCCCTTAGCACTTCTTCTGTTAGCCATCTGGGAAGTTCAAGAATAGGCTTAGAACAAAGATGAAGATGATATCAAAGATTTTGAATCAAGGAAATTTTTTTTTTTTGCAAGTAAGATGAATTGTGAGTGAACGAAATTCCGTGATGTGATTTTACTCATTCTAGGGTATTGCTACCCTATCTCTAATGAGCTTTTTACCCCATAAACCATCAGCTCTGATACCACATGTCACATCCTGCCTTTTCGAGCAATTTAAGTTGACAATAAGCCACACATGTCGAACTCAAATCATTCAAAATGACGGGTTGTTATAAAAATTTCGGGGTAAAATAAAATCATATCACAAAATTCACAAATCACAGACGCAGAGAATTAAATATTTCAACAAATAAATGAGCTAGAATAACCAGAGTTTCAAATCAGGTACAGAACAAGTACAACAGATATCCAGGTACATAAAGATCTCTAATACAAAAACCAAATGTTACAGGTTCAAATGAAACAGAAACTAAGAACTAAGAAAACTTCAAGTAGAGCTCCAGCACCTTGTCTTCAAGAATAATTTCCTCTAAGCTGCAAACTCAGGCTGACCCGAGTGAAAATAAAACAAACACCCGAGTCAGGACTAACATTCTCATCTAAGTGAATAACTCGAGTGAAACATCTACTGAAAGTACAAATAACTTAAAGGATGTTGGGATCATCATCCTTTAAGGATCCGTTAAACCAGTAATATACGCTATATACAGTAATGTCTAATCAGTAAAGTATAATCATATAGAAAATAGCGTTAAGGGGATGGTGAACCTTAACGCGGTCGGATCTTTAAAACCAAAATCGTAATGGGCTCGCTATAAGGAGATGACACGGCACACGAGGCAATGCCAGGGTGGATACACCGTTTGCACTCCCGGACCGGTGGTGACGGCAAGCCAGCAGCTTCCGCCCACCTCGAACAATACCCCAATCAAAAGTGGCGCCACCAAATCGAATCACACAAGTAATAGAATGGTTTCCGAAGAAGCATGCTCGATAAAAGGGTGCGACCCTTTGTGTAGCCCGGTATAGCTCCTGTTTTAGTCATTTATGCCAACTCATGGGAGTTGGGTCAACGTAATATACCACGAGAACGTCGCCACCATCCTACTTCATTCTGGAATCTCCACCACGTACACAGTTGTTAAAGTGGTTTTCGGTATTGGCCGGCAATAAGACAATATCCGATTCCGGTCTCTTTAACAACCAATCGTTATATTTTTCACACCGTGGTTGGTTTTATAAAAATCGATTTATAATTTCAATCATCTACGAAATATATATATAACTCCGATTCCTCGGTTTTGAATTGTACGGTTATGGTTTATCAAATTTCCATTTTTAAATCTTCCAAAATTTGCGCGTATCTATATATATATAAAGTTTAAGGAAATAATTATTTAAAACATTTTAGAGCAAAAGCTTTTGAAAAACAAAATATAATTTATAAAATAATGATTAAGTAGGTTTCAAAATTTGTCACTTATAAAGTTTAAAACTTACCATCATATTAAGTCCCAACAATATTTAGAAGTTTCGGTTTCATATAAAATTCCAAAATCAAAATTTTCTCAACCACGATGTCCGTATATAAGTTTTCTAACCTATAGTCAAGTGATACGGATGTGTATTATTTCAATCCGCGAAAAAATTTATACCTACGGGTATATATCATTTCAACCTGCGAATCCCAACAAGGTTTGAACCATTCGGGTTTATCCTTTCAACCCAAAGGAGATTTAAAACTAATGAGGACTTTAAAATATTCGGGAATTAAACATATCACGTAATAAATCAGATGCTATCAACTAACAGTACATGAAGTAATACTACATGAATGGTACTACATGAAATGCTTCTACATGGCATGGCATAGATTATTCAATGACAATAATGCATTTAACATTTAATTTTATATGCATGCCTACAATACGGGAAACAGTTCAGTCGTTATTTTATCAATATAAATTCACTTATAAATCGAATGACAGTCGTGAGTGATTACTCACCTTTGTCGGACAGAGATATTTGATAGCAGAAGTGATGGAGAGCACAGATCAGACAGTGAACGGATAACTCCTAAGTTATTGGATTCCGGCTGCGACAAACGTATTAAAATTATTAATCAATATCTACGTCATTATGAATTTCCGTTAAAATTATTTAAATATTTGGTTGTCATTACGGTGTCAGCTTATATATATGGACTACGCATATACAAATTAAAACATTGCGTGTCCACGGTTGTTAATTAATATACTCTCTCTTTTTCTTTTCTTATTTAAAATACAGTACAACATAACTTATATAAACATCTGATATTTTTGTCAACTCTATGCCAAACAGTAGTAAAAATGCATAGAGTCAGATCTATGTGCGTTTTAACCCGATACCAGAAAACAGTATACAAACAATATGAAGATTTTTTCACAAAATAACATGTATAACAGGTCTGGAAAAATCTAAATTTACTCAAATAAACTTCCTAGCCTATAGGAACATTTAGCAACAAAAATCTGAAAATGGACTTATCACAGCAACGTGCCAAATCCCCCTTTTTCCAGCAAAATTTCCAATCATGGCTTGTGTGTGTGTATATATATATATATATATATATATATATATATATATATATCAACTACCCTGTTCCTTCAGCACTTGTTCTATCTTTGGTCTAATTTTTTTTTTATATAATAATGTAACGTGTGACGCCCCACCTCTATACCCACGCTAGCCAAGAACACTACGGTGTAGTGCTGTCAACTAGCGCGGAGAATAAGGCTGTTGAGGAGCGACCATCCATGTAATTTCTTATCACACGGTGGCTTTAAAATAATCTTCGGAAACAAATATAGAAGTAAGCATAACATGCGAATCAATCACATATATCCATATCACAAAAACAGAAAGAGATATGAATATATATCACATAAAAGTGTACATCAGAGTAGTGGTCTAAAAAGTTCCACGATAATACAAAAGAATAGCAACGCGTGCTATACAAAAGAATACAACTATGAGTCTATATCTCAAGTGTAAACAACAAAAGCTGCTAATTCTAAACAAGTAGCCAAAAGTCTGAGTAGTGAATCACTGGGGGAGGAGTCAAGCAGTAGCACCTGTAGCATCTCGGTCTGACCCGAGTATTATTTATAAGAAAATAATAAACGGATCAGTCTAGCTATAAATATCAGATGACATGATATAAAATAAAAGATATGGCATAAGCATAAAATATCCATACTGACATACTACTATAAGTATGCAAATAATGATCAACAAGAGATCAACCGATAAGAGATATATCAATATCACAAGAATCTTCTCAAAGATCCAAAGAGGGCATCATACCCTAAACTTGTACTCATGACAAGTCAAAGAGATAAATTTCAGAAATCGACACAAGAAATCCAGAAATCATAAAAAGGGAAAGAGGCCTATCACATGACGGTCCGAAGACCATGGGGAGCTACCCCACATGTGTGAATGGAATCACACAGATTGAGGTCAAGACTAACCAAAAAGCAGAAAGGTATGTGTGAATGGAATCACACAAGTGGTGTCTAGTCTAACCTTGCAATGAAAGAGACATCGCGCAATTGCTAGTCTAATTCATAAAGCGATCATCAAGATCAACGAGAAGTGTCAATTACACTAAGCTAGTAAATATAGAAGTTTAGCTTCATGTCCCATAACCACTTGCTTAACTTAAATATTTACGAACAAACTGTAAATCTTCACTAATAAAATTGTCACAAGAGGTTCAATCGAACAAGTCCGAGAATTAACCGACGAAGTGAACGCAAGCGTTTCATACCACTTGTTTTACTAAGTCGTTTAATTAGATTTCTCATCCGAGTGAGGTAAAGGCTTGTATATACTAATAGATTGGAAAACGGTTTAAGAAAAGAGCTTTGTTATTAAAAATAGAGTTGAAATTGTTTGTTAAAAGAGTTTTGATATTTACTACTAGTATTGAAACCTTTATATTATAAAGTGACAAAACACATAAGCAAGTGTAGAAACAATCAATCACAAAGATCGCATACGGAGATGCGAATAAAATCCAAGGAAATCAGCTCAATGTTTTTCAGATAAGATCCCCTACGGAGGGGGGGTCCAGGGGGGGTGGCAACCCCCCAAGGTGGGGGTGCGGGGGCAACGCCACCGCTTACGGGGTTCGACCTGCCCGGTCAGGTCGCGGGGGTCCAGGGGGCAGCGCCCCCGGCGGGGTGCGGGGCAGCGCCCCGACCAAAACGGTACAACCTAGTGAAGACAAAATGAGGTCTAACGACCTAAGGGGAATAGGGTCGAGCGACCTAATGGTTGCGACCTAGGGGTCTAAGGAGTCAAGCGACCTAACTGGAGCAACTCTATGGTCATGCGACCTAACTGGAGCAACTCTATGGTCATGCGACCTAACTGGAGCAACTCTATGGTCATGCGACCTAACTGAAATGGCCAAGCGACCTAACAATAGCACAGGTCAAGCGACCTAACGTTTTAAGGCCGAGCGACCTAATTAAACTCACGACTTAATGGTGTGAAAGGCGTGCGACCTAATGTGTTACGACCTAAGGGTCGAGCGACTTAGTGGAACAAGGTCATACGACCTAATACTTGTAGTAGGGTTGGGCGACCTAATGGAGTAAACGGTCGAGCGACCTAACAGGTTATAGGTCATGCGACCTAGTGGGTTAACGGCCTAACGACCTAACGACCTAAAAACCCGCGACCTAAGGGTTAACGGCCTAACGACCTAACGACCTAAAAACCCGCGACCTAAGGGTCGAACGACCTAAATGGTCCAGCGACCTAGCACTAAACAAGGCCGAGCGACCTAATGGTACCCGCGACCTAGAGGTCAAGCGACCAAGGGATGAAATGGCCAGAGGATATAGGCGAGCGACCTACGACCCACCTACCCACGACCTACGACCTAAGCTCAAACGCGAGCTGCGAGCTACGAGCTAGCGACCTAGCGAAGTGAGAGAGACCGAGCGACCTACGACCTAAGGTCCATACGACCTATGGCCTAACACCGAACAAGCATTTAGATGGCCCAGCGACCTATGGTACTAACTCGCGAGCGACCTAAGTCCTAGGTCGTGAGCGACCTAACTGCGAGTGAGCAAAAATGGCCAGAACGACCTAGGGGTTAACTCGTACGCGACCTACGACCTAAGGTCCACACGACCTAACTCCGAGCAAGCTAAAAACGGCCAGAACGACCTAAATGCAGAAATTTCTCCCAAACACCAAAAATCGGAGTTTTTTTGCCAATCCAATCCAAACCAAAAGCAAATATGCATGCTAAAGTGATAGGGAATCATTCCCAACAGTCCAATATAGTTATAGACTAGAATTGTGAGATAAAAATCTCACCTTTGCTCCAAAACCCAATGAAAATGAAGAACAAAGCTTGAAGGCAAATGGAGAAGCAACCACAAGCTTGAATCCGATGTCTTCTTCTTGAATTTGGAGTTGAATGTTGGAGTTGCAATAAAACAAAGACTTTGGAATTTTAATTTCTCATTCCATTCACCATTTTTGTTGAAGCTTTAGTGTTAGGAAATGAAATGAAGCAATGAAGAAGAAGGGGGGGGGGGTGGAACTTGGGCCTAATGGGCTAAAAGTCTAAACCAAAGGCTCGAGTGAAAAAGTGGTGAAATTCCACTAACCCCAAACATATCAATGTTTATACTTAGAAGATTGCAAACGACGTTTCGAACTCAATGGAAGTGGTCTCGAGTCCTAATTTGACCGTTTGCAAAAAGTAGCTTCGGACCAAAATCCGATTAACGATAAAATATTTAAATAAAATATTTAAATTTAAAAATCGATAAATATACGGGTTGTTACATAACGCACGCAACAGTAGTGAGGAAAACAAAACAAAAAAAAATGCTCGGCCCTTCAACAAACGCGCAAGATTCAGAGTATCACTTTCAGTTTTATGCATATACCATACTTAAGTTTTCATGGCCAGTATCAAAAAAAAAAAAATTTCTTTTTATAACCCACGCAACTATGCAGCAAAAGAAAACAAAACAAACATTGTTTTGCTCAGCCATGCAATCAGAACGTGGTTCCACTGTAAACTTTTACATCTTCCATTCTTTCTCTTTCTCTTTTTCTTTTTTTTTCTTTTTTTATATATAGTGTAGGCAAACCTGATAGCAATAAACAAAAAAACGAAGAAGAAGCTCACCACACGGCTGAAGGGGGTATTGGTTGAGACGGCGGCGGTGCAAGCGACGTCAGGGAAAGCTGGTCGGCGGCGTGGCTGTCGTGGCGGCGTCGGAAGTTTGGGTGTGGCCGAGTGTTGGCGGTGGAGGGAAAATCGTGGCTGTGGGAGGGGGTGTTGCGGTGGGTCGGGAATTTGGGTGTGGCGGTAGGAGCTCGGCGGCGGCTGACGTAGAGGGTGCGCGTGGGTGCGCGACGGCCTGGATGCAGGGCGAAGGCGATTTTGCTTTGAAAGGGAAAAAAAATAAGAATCGGCTGTTGCTTGTCTTCTTTTTTTTTGTGAGAGGAAGAAGAAGTGACGGCCTATATATATATTATACTAGTTTGGGTCTGCGCGAGTGATTCCAGAGGATAGAAGTATACGTTTAAGGTAACCGATTGAAATTCAAAAACGCACCATAAAATTTTGCAACGTACTTATTAATTTTGTAACGTACTTATTAATTTCTAGATTACAACTGTTCATCATGCTCGAAAAATTAGAAATTTGAATTCTAACCCATACATTTCAGTTTTTTACCGGCAACTAAATAAATTTATATACGGACCCCTATATACACAAAACTACGCGTAACTTACACGTCGGGCGTCCAAATTCAGCAATAAGGTGTCGTTGCACTCGTCTTGTCAGCATGAGTCTAATAATATACAGAAAAACCATGTTTGTTCTTTCAAATAAATATTCATTTTTTTCGCCATTTGCGGTCGCTGATACCGCTAATTGAGCAAAAAAAAAAACCAAACTTATCGCTCTAACAGACGTTGTTATATTTTATATAATTTGCTCTTAAATATTACAGAAAAAAAAAATCGTGACATTCCAAAATAAAAGTTTGTACAAATAAATTGTTAAATTACGTTACCCACAAATTTAATAGGTTATTATAAATAAAGTTCTTTTATTCCAACAAATCTAGATATTTACAACAATTTCTTATGTTATTAAAATTTTAGTTTCAAGTTTGTCGTTAATTTCCGCAGGAATCCAATTTTATTTGCAGTAAATTTCTCGGGTCGTTACAAGATTGCTTGAGCACCAGATCTGGCTAAGCTTATGCTACAAATTCGTCTCCTGTTCCTCAATCGGTATCTACTGCGACTGGAACTGTTGAACCGCTGCTAGCTTGTCATGTTCTTAAATCGACAATAATAAGCTGAGCTCGATGGTAACCTATGTTACTGATTACCATAATCTGTCTTCGACTATATGACCTATATGTGGAACACTGAATCCAATTTCACACTCTGTCGTTTCTCCTATCCTCCAACGATCCGCCTTAGCTTGGAATGGTAATGATTTTTCGCATCTTGATAGTTGTGTTATCCTGGATAATGTTGTTAGTAAAAAAAAACTTTTGCTGAAATGAATTTAAAATCTATTGATAATGTTGATATTGAGGCTGCTGAAACTTGTATTTGAGTGGAGAACTCTACGTTTGATGCTACTGTGTTACTTGGTAACTACGTCAACGCTCGAAAATCAGTTGTACAGGTTACCAAGTCTGATGGTTTGATACAAATCAGATGATTTAGTTAGCGATGTGTTTGTTAGTTCAAGCCTGGAGATAAATGTAGAGGGTAGCAATGATCGTGCTACTCTATTTCAGTATTTTGATCAGCTTATAGATGCCACTACATCTAATGAAAAAATTCTATCTGCAATAACACACCATAAAAATGAGCTGAAAACAGGATTAAAATGGTCCTCCTTATTCTCATCTTTGCCAATAATGCGGATGCTTCTGTGCCCCGTAATTTTGAAATGGTTAACAAAGACGGTGTTTTGATTCTCCTTCCGGAGGTAATACAAGCTGGTATTGATTCTGGTCAGACTATCTAGCTGGTTTCTTTTTGGACTATAATCCCCCTTATCAGTGGTCAAGGATTATTGTTTCAAAGCGTAGCAGCCAAAGGGAAGCCTACTAGTTCACATGGACAACTCTATGTTTTTCTTCAAGTTCTCTCGGCTTGAGGAGTGTCTTTGATTTCTTATTAAAGGTCCTATTTTTATCAGAGGCAAGCCTTTCATTGCCACTCCATGTAGTTTATCTATTGACTGTGCTAGAGAACAGGTGATATGTATTTCTGTTTGGACATATTTCTCTCATATTCCCTTCATTTTGTACCCTATGTTAGGTCTTAACAAGCTTGCAAGTGCGGTAGATAAAGTAAAATGTTTTGATGCTAACGTCGTTGCTAGGGATAAGCCAGTCTATGCAAAAGCCTTTGTAACACACCACACCCCTTAGTATACCCAAAAGAGCACACTAAAAGGCATATTGCATTGTAGGTATAACTAAAACTAGCAAAGACTAAGATTCATAAGACAATAATATATAAGAGTGGAAAAAAATATAATAATAATAATTTATTTAGAACAAACCTCGGTATTACTTTATAAATCAAATAAGTCGCCAAATACCAAATACATCAAATGTCGAAATAATCTTACGTGTCTTACGTAATAAAATCCATAGTATCAGTAATATCAGAGACAATACATCCCTTGCAAATGCCAGCTTAACAAAAAGAACTAAAAACTGAATGTGAAGAAAAGAAATACATTATAGAATCTCCTCTGAAGAAATCTCCAAGCAACTGCAGTCTACCATCCTTGCCCCTAATTGCCTATGGGGGAAAAGGAGTAAATGGAGGAGTGAGTCATATTAAGAATCTAATGAATGATAGTAATTATTAGAATCTTTAAGAGAAGTAAAAGTAATAGATTTTACAACAGTTCTAGTATATAAAGGAAACAAAGGAAACAGAGAGAAGGAATAAGCTGGAAATAAATACGAATTAACTAGATCAACATAATTGACTAATTTTGATTTTTTGCATTTGTTTTTGATAGTTGATTAGATTAGGATGAATTCCTAATATTGCCCTTTGATCGGCCTGCTACTCTATAGAATCTACTATGGAACGAACGCTAAAGCACCATACGCAGTAGACATTGGTGCCTACGAAAGGCACACACTAAACACTTGGAACACATAACGATTACTGAGCATCCGAATGGAAGTCGCACGTGTAACCGCCACCATGCTCATGTTACCTATTGTTCCACCTATTGGGTCTTCTTATTACCTCAAGCTCTAGCACATGCATCCCCCTCGTCTCACTTCAGGATTATGTGAGATGCCTCGTCCAACTTCAGGTTATGAGAGACATCTCATTTAAAGTGCTATGTGAAACACCGTGTCTATAGAAATAATAGGGGAAATGCTATTGGTACTGCCCGTCTTCCAAACAATATCTAGTTGCGGCCCTTTGTCCAAATCCCCATGATTTGAACTTCTACTTATTAAGCATTTACTACCGTTATTAACATAAGCATGCCTTTCGTCTCATTTCAGGATTATGTGAAACACCGTGTATATAGAAATAGGGGATTTGGTATAGGTCCTACTTTAATTCTTTGTTTATTAGCTTAGGTAAATTATTTAAATAAACCTTTACTTTTGTTTTACTATATGTGCTTATTAATTTATCCTAAGTCTTAAAATTAGCCTCACTCCATTCTATTTTTTATTACAACATACGTTATAATCGTGCTTATTACTTAACCCAAAGTCTCATTGTAAAAATTAGCTTCATTCATCTTATACTCTTTTTAGTTATATTTCTAAGTTATAACTAGGCCATTATCTTTAATTAGTCCAATTCTAACATCAATATCATAATTAGGCTCAATTTCAGCCTTAATTCCATTTTTATTATAGTCTTTTCAATTTAAATCTTATCTTAGGTTATTTTGGTATTTATATAATTTTAATCCATATTCGCGTTTAATCTATTCTAATCCATACGCGAAGAAGAAGGAGAATTAAAAAAAACTGAAACTAGAAGAAAATCCAAAGCGTAGGAAAAAGATGTAAATAATGCATAAATAATAGTAAATAAATAAAAATACTATAAAAAAACTGTAAATAAATGGAAAAGCTATAATTAACAGAAATAAACTAAAATTAACTAAAAATAATAGCTAAAAGAAATAAACAGGAAATAATTCTAAAAACTGCAAATAAACTACTAAAAAGGTTATTGCAAAAATCGTAGTAAAACTACAACTATTGGAAACCTTAATATTTTAAATTACTTAAAGAAATCTAAAATAATTACCATCACTCATCTGTGGTCCCAAGCTCTTCCCTTTTGGTCTTCCCCAATCCACTTATGGGTGTTAAAATATTTTTATAAAAAGATTCTCTTCTTGGAAAATTATTCCTTTTAGGGTCTTTTCTGATAAGGTGAACCCAAACGGAGAAAATCTAGAATGAGAAAAAGTGTTAGGCCTAGAGTCTTATTTATAGCAGTAGAAGTGGATCTCAAATCATTGGATTTGGAGATTTAATAGGATACAACCACGTCATAGGCTGAATGTGAGCCATCAGATGCAAGAATGGAAGAACCGGATTGGTTAAAAGAATGCAAATGAGGCGTATAACGTTCGAACGAATGAAAGTTCGTTCGTTCACAAGGGAAGGCGGGCCGACCGGGCGGTCGACGTCCCCTTCCTCTAGGTCGACCGGCAGGTCGACCAAAGGCACGGTTTGATCGACCTCTCGGTTGACCTAGCCTAATTAATTATTATTTTTCTTGTTTAATTTGTAACTCTCTTATATTAACTTGGATTCTAACATTCTATATATGGAAAATGACCAGAAAATTACCACAGACATAATGGTGCAACTCTCGTGGCTCAATTATGATAATTTCACAAAGTTATTTTATTATTTCATTAATTAATGAACTAATTATTATGGGTTAAGTTTCAGGTTGTTACATTCTCCCTGCCTTGAGGGATTTCGTCCCCGAAATCTCTAAGGATAAAAGAATAAACTAAATGTTTTCATCCAAGTTCTACAACCAACTACTTAACCATCATCCATTACATCCATTGTCCTTAAGTATTTCTAATGCAATTTATGATACTTAGCAATTAGTGTAGTGTCAATGCCCCTAACTAATGAAAAATGTTAGACGATCCACTGATTCAGTCGACCAACTAATATGCAATTATGTATGTGCCATGTATCCAAATGAATGAAAATTCCCTTATAAGAACTGATAGTTATGCATGCGTGCAACAATCATCATCCAAATGCAAAAATCATGTAATAATCATCCATTTATAGCAACCATCGAAAATAAAGAAAAATGCAAATGCACACACATCCATATGCATATGCCCTAGTGTCCTAGTTAGGCCGATCCCTAAGAGATAATAGTGTATAGTGTAAGTGTATGCATCCATTAGTATCCACTAGCAAACACTTGCAACCACTTGCATACATCATCCATAACATGTTCTAATAACATGTTTACATCAAATCCTATCATCCATAGGTTAACTCCTAGTTCTACCTTCGGATAATAAAGGAAAGAATCTCTTCAAAACTAAAGATGCAAAATAGGAAATTCAAAAAATTACTATCAAAGAAATGCGGATAAGAGATACGAATTTTCTCCAAATCAAATTTAGTCTTCTCCAAAGTCTTTTTAACCTCTGTAGACTTTATCCAACACGAAAGCGACTTGCGTGCTCTTCTATTAAGAGCTTCAAAAGGTGCCACTCTAATGCTAGCTTGAAAACTACCATCATGTGAGAATTCCACTAAAGGAAGATGCTTTTCCCAAGTTTCTTCAAAATCAAAAATACACGTCCTCAACCATATGTGCCTTATAATCATACTAATTTCACTTTCCTGTTCTTCTTTAGCCTGTTCACATGAATCAACATTCCTAAGTTCTTACTAGTGCCCTATATGCTTTACAGGAAACTCTATTATTACTTCCAAAAGTAATTACTACTATCTCATTTATAGCCTTACACCTTTTTAGTCGCTCCTTAGGGAATGATTCCTATCTATTCCAGTTTTAAGAGTTTGGTTTGGTATTTGTCCTCTCAGTTCAAAAACTAAGGCTTCTAAATTTTCAAATCCCAAAATCTTTGTCCTTAAAAGTGTTATCTTTAAATTCTTCTTAAATTCAAAAATACTCGGTTGCTTAACATTTTATGTTTCGAGATTTGCATACTTACATCTTTTTAAATTTACATTATTTTCCAAACCTAGAGGGAAAACTTTCAAATTCTAAGTCCAATACTTATTCCCCGCTTTCTTTTAAAGACCTGTTCAATTTTCTATAAAATTTGAATTTTTCAAATTCTACTTTTATTAATTTTTTCATTTCAAAACTTATTTACTTTTTCACTAAACCATTTCCTTTTAAAATATCCTTATGTGTTTTCAAAACATCTTCTTTTTACACCTAACAGTCTCATACCTTAATCTATTGGAACTAGTTTCTCCTATGAGAAGTTATTAAAGCTAAGATCTTTTATGAACCTTTTAAACGAGGATTTCATGTTTATGTGAAAATACAAGGAACTTTATATTTTTTGATATAGGCTATACAAAATATGGTGCTCTCTGTAATGACCCAAAATTTTCGATCTCGAAAATTCCATATAGTTATGAAAAAGAAGAAAGAGATAGAAGAAGAAGAAGATCAGAAACACTAGCATCCCACATTCGCAACGAATAAAGTATAATAATAAATAATAACAGTTTACAAAGCATTCTGTATCTGTCAATTACATTTATAATACATCAGAGTTTCACATATGTACAGTAACTAAATATGCACAATTTTCATGTCATAGATATGCAGAAATAAAATACAGCGGAAACGCTCCATACATTCTTGCCATCCAGCTCGCCTCCTGAGCTCCCGAACGTCCTTACCTGAAAATTTGCAATACTCGGTCTGACCCGAGCATTACACTAAAGTAACACCCGGGTCAGGCTGGAAACCAGCGTGAGTAAACCCAACTAACATGGAATATCCAAGCAAACAACTTATATAAACCCGGGGTAACTTATATCAATTCTCAATTCCATAATTTTTTTGTAGACATCACTTATTTCACCACCAATTTACTAATTACCAAAATTTAGATTAAATAGTCCAATTCACTTAAATCATTTCATTCCAGCCTATAGATTTCATATATCAATCTATAAAAATTCAAAGTGGTTTCGGGTATCTTCTAATACCCGACCCCGGTCTCTTCGAGTCTCGTGTCATCCTAACCCAAGTTATCCAAATGAAATACACAACACTTCATATCAGAGATATCAACTCATTCAAAGCATCCAATACCATTCAATCATCCATAAGAAAATTTGATCACTTCCAAATTAATTCAATTGATTCTAATTGAATTTCTATCCTCAATCACTTAGATTCTTTCATTTAACATTAATTAATTCCAAACAAATTAATTAGTCAACCCTTCATTATTCATCTTAATTAATCACCCTGGATTAATTATTTTTCAATTACATTCAAGTAATTATCTTTATTTAATTTCATGATATTAATTATTCTTAACCAAAATCAATAAGTAATCTTAATTACTTCATAAATTAATTAACTATATTAATTACATTAATCCTTAATTACTTATATTAATTAATTTCTCATAAGTCACTTATTATGGATTAATCAATTTTAATTTATCAATCTTTAATTACATCATTAATTATATAAATTAATGATTTCCAACTGTATTTTGATATATTTTTCTAATCTAAATTAATTACATTAATTAAACCACAGTATTAATCATACTTGATTTATCTCCACCTGAAATTATCTACCTTTTTAGTTACTTCATTAAATAAATTAATTCTCCTTAATTAATTATCTTAATTTATCTCTGGATTAATTACACAAAGTAATTTTATTAATTGCATTAAGTAATTACTTATTAAACCACCCAATGATCATTCTAAATTAATTTAAACTTAATTAATTAGCCTAATTAATTAATTAATTTAATTAATTAATTATCCATTTAAATTATCCTACCTATTTAATGAATCACCAATCATTAAACCCTTATTGACTTTAAAATGAACCATTTTCTTATTTACGATTTAAGTTTAAAACCATTTAAAACCCAAATGCTTCGAGTCAAACAATAATTAACTCGAGAACCAACCAAAACCAAAGTCACCAAATCATTAGTACACATTCAATCAATTCAATCATTCAACCAATTATTAAATTTAACCATTTAAATCTAAATAAAAATCAAACAGAGTGAGATTTACTCACCTTTGCTTTTACTGTTTGCAATCCATTCCAACTGGCTTGTTCCCTTGATTTTAAACCTTGTATGACCATTTACAGTTTATTAAGATTCCAAATAGATCAGAAAATAAATTTCCATTTATTTATCTAATTTAAACTAAAATTTAATTTATCTAAAAATTAAAATTTTAAACTAACTTTATATAGATAGTTCAATGTCTAAAACCCCTATGTTTTCCTGATTTACATAAGTTAACACAGCAACCTTATTTTATATAAATCCATTCCAATTCGATTTTAACCTCGTATAAGAAAATTTGAAATATATAGGTTATCGATTCCAGTTTCAATTATAATTAAATTTACTAATGACACTTAACTAGTGAATTATCTTATTTTAATTTAATTACTTATAAATGAAATCAATTAATTCTTGAATGATTTATTCACACTTAACTCAACTTAATGGAAAAGAATTTAAACTAATCCCTTACCTTCAACTTACAGTTATCCAAGCCAGTGCACGTCTTTAGAACAAGGTGATGTCTACGGCATCAAATCCCAATCCCACAACGTAATACATGATGCGACACCCTATACTGGCTCGCATCCACTTCGCGACCACAACCATCGACAATCCACCCCAAAATGATCACGCCTCACCCTCGGCTTCGTCACTGTTGCAGCACCGCACGCCACCATGTGAGACTCCACCCTTCAACCTTAAATCGCGCATCCCCCAAAATTATGGTGAAGCCCTAACTCGCGCGTGACCCAAAGTCGCGACGCTCGACTGCCAAAACATCATCGCACACGGCAAAACCCTCGGCCTTCCTCGTGCTCGCGACCGCTTCTCTTCCCCCTCGAGTTCGAGCTCGATTTGATTATGCGTCGCCGTTAACCTTTAATTAATTTTTTTTATTTGGTTTGAATTGATTTCGGTTTCATTTTTTTATCTGAGAAAAACGAGAAGATATTTCTTACGGGTGGCTTCGAGTATAAGCTATAGGGTGGCTGAGTTGACCCTTTAAAAAAATTTCTTTTATTTCCAAAATATCTCGTTTCGCATAACTCGAAATCTCGAACTCCGAATCATACATGCCGCCAGACGTTTATAAGGCTTTACCCGCATTCCGAACAAAATGGAAGGCGTTTCGGAAGCTAATTCAATCATATGTGCGAGTTACGGAAGAAAACGATCAATTTTAAATTAAATCGATTAAAATAGTTTCTAAGGGTTTTGAGCTGCCAGGGTCAAACGACAACTCCGATTGCTATGAAAATTGAAGTCCCATAATAACTAACTATTTCGAATCCAATGGAACTAGTTTTGTCAAATTCCGAGACTATGCCTCGGAAGGCAATTTTTAAATTTAATTTAAAGATATATTTTTAAAATTTAACAAATTACCTTTAAATTAAATTCCAACCATTCTATTATCTTTATTATCATCATTATAAATTTTATAAGCCTTCAAATTATTTTTAACAGGCTAAAACCTGAAGATTCAATAATTCACCCAATTTTAGTTCATTAAATCCAATAACTCAATTGCTGAATAATAATAATATTTGAATTCAAGTTGAAAATTAACCTTTTAAATGCTTAAAATCAATTAATTATTCCAATTTAAATTGTTAAAGATTCCGGGTCGTCACACTCTCATACCTAGTATATCTCTTTCATGCATTCCTCATAACGTGTGTAAAATATTTTTATTAGTTTCGTAGAAAATTATACCATTATTCTTTTCATTCCAATAGATTAAAGTATGTTTAAATTATATTTTCTTATGGTAGACGTCTTCTATATCTAACTTTTTCTTTTCAAAAAAACTCATCTTTAAAAAGGTTTTAATATATCCATAACCAAAAACATTTTATTATACCTATTTAATTAATAGGTGTATTCACAAATCACTTTTATTTATATTCTTAGAAATTATCTTTAAAGTACATTTTTATTTGGGTTTAAAACAGATGTTTCGTAAAACACTGTTACTACAACCCAAAAAAACTAGCGCATGAATTTAATTAAAAATAAATACTAATAAACCAAATCTATTATGTAAAAACATTTCCTTTGCGAGTCACTTACTATAACGGTAGCGTTATAGTCTATGCTCCCTTTATTTTCACGAAAATATCTATTACAATAATAAATGTTGCAATCTACGTTTTCGATACTTAATACTTTTTTGTTTTTATATTTAAAATCTCTGTTTACTTATACATAAACTAGCGAGCTATATACGTTCTATAATTCTTCAAAAAGAATTTCACTTTTAACAAAATTTATATCATATAAAAACCAATTTAAATTTCTTAACATATTCCCAAAAACCCAGTATTTACTTTTAAAAGTATTGACAATTCTTCTTTTCAATTCTAATAATTTCATTTTATTGGGTTAGACATAAAGTGGATTTTCCTACTTACTACCCTAGAAGTTTCCTTTCTAAAACTTGTAAATCTCATTTCCTTACTTAATGTCTTTTGTTCCTATACTCATATTTATTCTAAGGTGCTACCGTTAAATCCACTTATATGAGACGATTGTAATTTATGCAATTATCTACACATAGGCTTTCTTGTTTCCTTATCAACTAAATCTATTGTATATCTTTAGTCTTTGCCTACCACTCTTTGGATTTTCACAATTCGAGCCTAAATGTACAAAACTGTTTCTCAAAGTAAACCTTCTCTGTGCCTCAAGAAACACACCTCCTTACACCGCAGTGATACTTCAAGAATTTTGCTTTCATCTGATGAAGAACCTCTTCTAGATGAACAGCATGCTCCTCCATACTCTTGGAAAACATTAAAATTTCATCCACGAATACCACTATGAACTTATTTAGGACATCTCTAAAAACACGGCCCATCAAATCTACATAATAGTTTGGGGCATTGGTTAGCCCAAAAGGCATAACAAATCATTCAAAGAATCCGTCGAGTGTCCTAAATATGATATATCAATGTTGTCACCAGCGACCCTAAGTTGATGAAATCTAGTGGCTAAATCAGCTAAGAGAATAGCGAAAAGCCAACTAACTGGTCGAGAAGATCATCTATCCTAGGAAGTGGGTAATGGTTCTTCTTCGTGAGCCTATTTAATTCTCTAAAGTCTATGCAAAGTCAAAGGGAACCATCTGCCTTAGTAGCGAAGAAGATTGTCGCTCCCCGCTCCAATATGCTCCTTGTAATGAAGCCTTTCTCCAAGAGCTCATGAATCTGCTTGCTCAACACGTTCCTCTCCCTAAGTGCCATGTACCTCATAGGCAATGCTATCGGCTTAGCATATCAATCAAATAAACCCTAAATTCAATCTCTCTCCTAAGGGGTAGTCCCTTACCTCCTCAAAGACGTTTGGAAAATCTCTGATGATAGAAACTGGATCTAACTCTGTTGATGATGAATCGAGGAAATAAAGGAAGTCAACATAACCGACCCTTTCGAGTCACTAGAAACCTTGGGTGTCCTACCACTGCATGTCTCTAGTCTAACGACTCTCCTCTCGTAGTCTAATATAGCTCCATATGTGAATAGCCAATCCATCCCCAAAATCATCCCATACCCCGAGAATTCCAATACATAGGCGTCGTAATTAAATTCTATGCCTGGGATAAAAAATTTAAAAACCCTACAAACCATAGACAAGTGTGAAGATCCTCTTATAGGGTTTGAAACAACAATGCGGTCTACTACTAAAGAGATGTCTAAGTGCAAACAGTCTACCAAAGAACTAGAGATGAAAGAGTGATGCTCCAGAATAGAAAAGAGTCAAATGGGAAAATCAGAAATAGAAATCAAACCTTTCACAGTGACTTTCCTACTTCTCTCTGAAACGCTGTTGGAAGGTGTTGCGTCTAACGCCTGAATCTGCACCGCCGGTGCACTCGCTCCCTATCTCGTCCTCCAGGGACAATTCCTACTCAGGTGACCGGGCTGTCCGCAAGTATAACACTTTCCCTTCATCTTTTCTTTCTTGCAGTTTCTTGTGTAATGACCAATAATCGCATAACTATGGTGCTTTGCTCCCTTCTTGATTTACTTTTGAGGGCCTTCCTCTTTCTTATTGTCCTTATCCTTATCCTTATCCTTCTTATCCTTCCCCTACTGCTTCTTAGAGCCTGTAGGAACCTCCTTAAGTTCTCCCTTCGGCTATCAATATGTAGGTTAAATCGGTCCTCCAAACCTAACCGCCTAAACCTTCGCTCCATATCCTCCAACCTAGCTTGTGTCTCCTCGAAATCTTCTATGCCATAAAACATTCGGCTCCTTATGCTAGCAAAGTCCTTGCATAGCTTAGAAAAATCGAATGGTGTAGGAGGATTAAAGGGATTTGCACCTACCGGTGTTGTATTGGGCACTTGCCATTGCACCTATGATACCGTAACTCTATGGAACTAGTCATCCATACTATGTAAAGAAAAGGAAACTTAGGCTTGAAAGAACCGAAAGAAGGTTGAACTGAACTTTGATGGGATTTTTATAAAAACTCTTTGTACTTGAAAATTATTTCTAAGAAGTTCTTTTCTAAAAATACCTTTTAAAATAAGTTATTTTGGAAAATACTTTATTTTTAAAACAAATTTTTTGGGATCCTGTAACCTTAGACTTTGATACCAAATGTAACACCCCACACCCCTTAACATACCCAAAAGAGCACGTTAAAAGGCATGTTGTGCTGTCAGGATAACTAAAACTAGTAGAGACTAAGATTCAAAAGACAAAAATATATAAACATCGGAAACAATTATAATAATAATAATTTATTTAGAACAAAACCTCAGAATTACTTTATAAATCAAATAAGTCGCCAAATACCAGATACATCAAATGTCAAAATAACCTTACATGTCTTGCGAAATACTATCAATAATATTAGAGTATAATACATCCCTCGCAAAATGCCAACTCAACAAAAAGAAGAAAAACTGAAACTAAAGACAAGAAATACATGATAGAATCTCCTTCGAAGAAATCTCCAAGCAACTACAGTAACCGTCCTTGCCCCGATTGCGTATGGGGGAAAAGGGGAAAATGGAGGAGTGGGCCAGACTAAAAGTCTGGTGAATGATAGTAATTACTAGAATCTTTAAGCAAAGTAAAAGTAATAGATTTTATAATAGTTCTAGTATATAAAAGAAAACAAAGGAAATAGAGAGAAGGAATAAGCTGGAAATAAATACGAATTAACTAGACCAACATAATTGGTTAATTTTGATTGTTTGCACTTTTTTTAGATAGTTGCTTAGATCAGGCTGAATTTCTAATACTACCATTTGATCGGCCTGCTATCCATAGAATCTACTATGGATTGGACGATAAAGCTCTTTATGCAGTAGACATTGGTTCCTACGAAAGGCACACACTAAGCGCTTGGAACTCATAATGATTACTAAGCACCCGAATGGAAGTCGCATGCGTAACCGCCACCATGCTCATGTTACCTTTGTTCCACTTATTGGGTCTTCTTATTACCTTAAGCTCTAGCATAAGCATGCCCATCGTCTCACTTCAGGATTATGTGAGACACCTTGTCTCACTTCAGGGTTATGTGAGACACTTCGATTCACTTCAGGGTTATGTAAAACACCGTGTCCATAGAAACAATAGGAAAAATGCTATTGGTACTGGTCCGCATTCCAAACAATATCTAGTTGCACCCCTTTGCCCAAATCCCCATGATTTGGACTTCTACTTATTGATCATTTACTACCGTTATTAACATAAGCATGCCCCTCGTCTCACTTCAGGATTATGTGAAACACCATGTCCATAGAAAAAGGGGAATGTTATTTTGCACAGGTCCTACATTAATTCTTTGCTTATTAACTTAGGTAAATTATTTAAATAAGCCTTTACTTTTGTTCTTACGATCTATTCTTATTAATTCCTAAGTCTTAAAATTAGCCTCACTCTATTCTATTTGTTACTACAACCTACATTATAAGCATGTTTATTACTTAACCCAAGGTCTAAGTGTAAAAATAAACTTCTCTTTTTAGTTATAATACTAAGTTACGACTAGGCTAATTATCTTTAATTAGTCCAATTCTAACATTGATATCATAATTAGGCTCAATATCAGTCTTAATTCCATTTTTATTATAGTCTTTATAATTTACATCTTATCTTCCATTATTTCGGTAACCTTATAATTCGAATCCATATTCACATTTAATCTATTCTATTCCATATACGAAGAAGAAGGAGAAGTAAAAGAAAACTGAAAATAGAAGAAAATTTAAAGCATTGGAAAAAGATGTAAATAATGCATAAAAAACAGTAAATAAAATAAAATACTGTAAATAAATGGAAAAGGTATAATTAACATAAATAAACTAAAATTAACTAAAAATAATAGCTAAAAGAAATAGACTGAAAATAATTCTAAAAACTATGAATGAACTACTAAAAAGATTATTCCAAAAATCATAGTAAAACTACATCTATTGAAAACCCTATTATCTTAAGTTACTTAAAGAAATCTAAAATAATTACAATCACTCACCTATGGACCTAAACTCTTCCATTTTGGTCTTCTCGGATCCACTTGAGGATATTAAAATATCTTTATTAAAAAGATTCTCTTCTTGGAAAATCATTCCTTTTAGGGTCCTTGCTTAAAAGGTGAACCCAAGCGGAGAAAATCTAGAATGAGAAAAAGTGTTAGGCATAGGGTCTTATTTATAGGCGTAGAAGTGGATCTCAGACCATTCGATTTAGAAATAGGATGCAACCACATCATAGGCTGAATGGGAGCCATTAGATGCAAGAATGGAAGGACCAGATTGGTTAAAAGAATCATTACTACAAAACATGCCATTTGCATCGGTTGTTTACCCCCCCTTTGCATCAGTTCAACATCCGATGCATATGCAACCGATGCAAAAGGCTTAACAGTTTTACATCATTTCTAAAACCGATGCAATTCGGTCTTTTTTGCATCGATTGTTACTAACAACTGATACAAAATACGGTTAGTTGCTTGGACACAGCCCTCATGTTGCATCGGTTGTAATGAAAACCGATGCAACAAAGGAACTTTTTGCATAGGTTGTTGTTGGAAACCGATGCAACATAAGAATCTTTAGGTTTAAAAGGCTTCTTTGTTGCATCGGTTTGTTATAACAACCGGTGCAAACTAATCCCTCTATTGCATCAGCTATTTATACCTGATGCAAAAAAGTCATTCTTAGAAATCATTATTACAGTACTCAAATAGACAATATATATATATATCTATATTATTGATTATAACAAACAATTATTGCATGCAATATTACAATCGTTCAAAATTAAATTTGATGGCAGATAAAAAACGAATAACATAATACTAAAATAAACATATATCAATTATAGTGTTAATAATCCATACAAAATAATGGTTCATACATTCATTTTAGCAACATAATTCAAATCTTTAGTACAATCATTAAGTGGTATAGTCTTACTTCAGATCTTTAATTAGTATAACCATTAAGAAACACTATAGTGAAAACCTTAAAAACTTCATGTTTCTTGAAAACCCAAATTTTTAGGCTTCAGTTCAAATTTTTGCGGATTTGCATTAAAAGAGAACACTAATTTCATTAATCAGGTTATCCAACAAAAATTCAGTATACTAACTTGAATACAGAATAAACTTAAGCATAAATCTAATTCAAAATCAAATTTAAATGTCATCTTGTCATCAAATGGGTTAGATTGTCTAGTTGTTGACATAATATGAGATTGAGACAATTGATTGACTCCATACAGATCTAAGGTGCTATAATTAGTGAGTACATACATTATGAGATGATAATCAACTTCGCTGAAATTTTGAAGAATAGTAACCAAATTACCTTGCATATATCACAAAGAGGATGAGTTTGTGTATATGGAAAAAGATCAAATCTTTTGTGTTTGCTTGCTAAGTTGTTCGCATTTTGAAATTCTGATTGCAAGAATTGCATAAAGCGGCCTCGTCTGTAAAGCAGAAGACTAAGGCGCTGCAGACATCACATTGTATCTTCATGTTCAGAAATGAAGTTAACAATGATCTATGTTGAAGTCAATGAAACAAAAGATATGCACCATGTAACTTATGTGAATGATACTTGTTTAATACAACTCTGGTCATTATATATTTGATGAGCCAACAGACTTAATGAAGGATTCTCTTGGTATTTATGCTATTTTGATGTTTAGCCTATTTTATGTTAGGTAAAATATGACCTGATTAAACATTAATAAAAAAGGATGCTATTGTCTAGTATTGTCTATTAGTATATCTTCTTTGCATGAGTCGGAAATTGGTTGGTAGTTGACATGATCAGAGATGCTAGATCTCAAGAAACATTTGCCTTATAAAACTTGTATTTTTTTTCTCAAGTTTTGTACAAGTCTATAAACACAGGAGACAATAAAGTAATATGAAATAATTTAACTGTAAATGGAAATTTTCTTTTACTTATGCAAGCCAACCATCTGCTTGGAGTATATATATAATCATGAAGAGATTTAACATCTTTTCTTTGCTAAAATTAGTTACATAAAGCAGTTACATCAAAGTTAGAACTATGATAGTTACCTTCACGAATACATTCAAAACAAACATAGTTTCTACATCTAACTAACATAGGGTGATGATATCTAACGAGGGAGGCATCCAATGATGATCAAAAACATAATTAAGATGTGATTTTTCATAACATACCTTTTGTTTCAATTGGTTTCCCAAATAAGAAATACCTCCGCCTAAGGAGCTTAGGAATAATGCCAGGAAGATACAAATCTTGATTCCCAACTTCTCCGCTCACATCAGACCCATAAGCATCAATACTTGTTTAACAAAAAAGCATGTATGGATTTGATTTATTTTTTATTTCCCAAAAGAAGAAGAAAAATGTACCTCGGCCTTATTCCTTCTTGGTTTATCATCTTGTGAAAGTTATCATAGAAAGGGATGTTCTTATAATCATCTATACCTAGAACAACTTGACATAATATTACTTGGAATTTAAGCATATATCAATCAACAAAAGATAACATAAAACAACATTTAGCAAGCATGCAAGTTCAGGTTAACATAACATCGCTAAACTCTGCTATGTCATCTTCGCCTACAACAGCAAATGGTACGATAGTTAATTTGAATTCATTTAGAACAATTCTAAATCTGTTTTAAATAAAATCATGTATTTTATTTAAATTTAAGTATTTTGTAATGTAAAGTTAATTTGAATGATTTGATATATATGTATGTATGTATGTATACACATGTATCATATACATATATGTGTTTGTGTATGTGTAACATAATAATCCATGAAGGGTATAACATGCATGTATATAGATGTTAGGATTTACATCGCAATGGACACATTAGTTTATTTTGTATGTATTGTATGTTGTCTAAATATGTGCATAAATCTATAATGCAAAGTATATTTATATAAATACGTATATATATATACATATATTTAAAATATATTTTATAACTAAAAGTCTCAAAATTAAATATATAAATAAGCTAAAACATTTGTATAAATATATATACATAATTAAACATATAAAATTATACATACATATATATATATAATTAAAAATATATATAGATATATAGATATATATAAGGTTAAATAAAATGTGTATATATATATATGAATAATTAATTACATTCAAATACTTAAAATATAATTATAAATATTTTAAAATTATTTCCAAAACGAAATTATCATAACAAACATAAAATAATAATTTTACGATTTCATCATTATTATATATACACATAAAATAAATATTTTTGATCGTATTAATTAAAAATATTAGTAATGAATATTAAAAAAAATCAAATTTTAAAATTTACAAAAATTTAGGATCATAGAATACAGGTTCAATTTTTTTTTCATGATTTTATGAAATAAAATATTATTTTTAGCAAACAAAAGAAATGTTCAACTAAAGTAATTTTATTAATAAAAATATTAAATATTAAAAAAAATCTGAAATTTTTTCCTTAGGTTGCTACAAAGATGCGGTAATTTTAGAAAATATAAAATCGAATTTTCAATGCAATAATTATTTTAGATATAATAAACAATTCAAATAAACAATAAAGATAATTTAAAATTATTTATGTGTATATATATATAAATTTATTTTCAAATTTGATAATTCATATTATGTATAAATAGGTGTAAGAAAAAATTCAAAGCTGTTTATACATTATAAATATACATATATGTAATTATATGTTTAAAATACACATTAGTCATATTTAAATTAATATATAAATATACGTAAAATAATTAATAATGACAAAATTTAATTTTTTACAACAAAATAATTTTTTTTATACATAAATTATAACACATAATAATATAACCATGCACATAACCAAACTAATTTGTGACAACTACATATACCTATGAAAATCTCACCTAACCAGATATACATCATTAATATATATACACACAGATTTAGGATTAATCAGTATTAAATCATAAAATATGATATGATTACTGTAATATATGAATAAAATACCAATTGACGATGCCTTTGAGTCTACTTGAATCATCGAATTCCCTTCTCTAGTTATGCTTGATCCATCAGATTGCAAGTCTGGAATCGTCGACCTTTTCTATCAAATAGCGCATTTACTTAACTTGAATTGATTTGAGATTCTTAGAATTGATATAGGGATTAATTTCAGCCAGCAAACTTGATAATTATGGCAACCAAAATTTATTTTTGATTAAGGATTTAGAGATCCATATATATAGCCTTGTACAAGAGAGATATTAAGACAATCTCATTACTTATTCTCTCTTAATCTTAGCCATCCATCTCGAGGTCTAATCCTAAGTTTTAGGCACCTCTAGTAACTTTTCAAAACCAAAATTTGTAGCTCTAATGATGGGCTTTAAACCCATTTAAGCCCACGCCAAAATACTATGCAATTAAATCTAGTTTATTCGCTTGTCGATATTGTATATCGATCGATAATTTATAACTGTTATAAATATACATAACATTATTTATTTCTCAAATCATATTCAAATTTTGTAATTAATATTTCATAAATATTAATTAATTTAAATAACTTATAAGAATTATAAACTAATTAAATCTTTCGGTCTTAAGGGAATTCATCATTCGACTATGTAAGTTTTTGGTGTAAATTTGGTCAACGATTAACATCGAACTATTCTAATATTAACTTTCACACGTCACTTAGCAGGTGTTGTGACGTTATGGCCAAATTTTTCGCTTACTTATTTTCGATAAAAATTTAATTTTAATTTAATAAGCGTTACCCAGTTGTGACATTTGTTTATACCAATTCTCTTCTTCAAACTATATCACTTTGGACTTATGGAATTTGGTAATGGTCAAAATTCCAACTTCATCCACATTCAACTTTATAGTCCAAATACAAAATCCTTGGTTCAATAATAACAATTATTATTAATCGAAATACTCTGGCCGGAGACTTTGACTTTGAGCTGACTTGAGTTGACTGTGATATTAATCGTGTATACCTGAGGAGACAAATCCTCTCTTGAATAGTGTTTCACTTCTTATACTTCCACTCGATCCAACTATAGTGACACGATGGATGCCATGCTATGATTTGGCTATAATCGAAGCGGAGCATTCATATTGAAGATCCACAGTATTCTCAAGTCGAGAGAACTGTGTAAGTCTGTAACGGCCCATAGATTTTTATGGTTTTAATAAGTAATTAATTGAATTTTATGAAATTTTAAATAATAAAATTTGAAAATAAAAAATTTGATATTTAGAATACGTCTATTTAAACATAGCAAATGGTAAATTTTCATCAGAAATTATGCAAGTTTATTTTATTGTGTAATTTTATTTAAATTAAATTGGTCAAAACTTGATGATAATAAAATATTTCTAAAACCTAAATATTTTATATAATAAATTTGAAAATCATCTTCTGAGTGAAATGTCATATTTCATTTCGTCAAATTTGGAATGCTATTGCTCCATTTATCTTATTTTCGGCGTTTTAGCAGCATTTTCGGTACCAAATATCGACTTTTGATAGGATAATCGTACTACTAATATCTGCATACCATTTTGGTCGTCTCGTCGTGGTGATCTCCACATATTCGTTTGTGTAGTTCGACGTCCAGTACGCAAAAGCTGCAAAAACTGATTTCGTATCGGTTCCGCATTCGACCTTTTAGCTTCTTGTACCTTTCATATTCCACCGTTTATTAACCATTAGATGTCGATATTCCAGTTTTCAACAAACATGACTTTTGGTTTTTCAATTGATTTCAATATTATTCGGTTTCACCTTCTCTCCATTTTCGTTCTACATATTAAATTTAAAAAAACCTAGAAAGTATATTGTCTTAAGCCTTGCTACCATCATCTTCCCATACGCCATTCCACCATCAAAACCTAAGCGTCCCCTCTCCTTTCATCATTCAAACACACCACTGAGTCACCCTATGCGACCGGTCCCTAGCAACCAGCCTATCCTCTTCTTCTAACATCCACCATGCGAGCTAGTGCTGAACCCCATTTTCTTCTAACCCGTACAACCCGCCCTTCATCATCTCCCCACTAAGCTGCCTCGTTCCGGCTACTCTACCTTTCACGTGCGACTCGCCACATCAGAGCACCACCCTCTAGCCTTAAGTTGATCACCACTCGAGCTCGCCTGGATCCAACGCCCAGATCTGCCTCGACCAAGCACCATAGCAGCTTGCCAAACCTCCACTTTGATTCTTTTATAGGTATATTTATATTTTGTTCAGTACCATATATAAATATACAAGTTATGAGTAAAGAAGTTATATATTTTGGCAGTATATATATTTGTGTGCAGGTTATGTGTGTTAGTTTATTTTCGCATATAAGTTATATGTTGTTTGGTCTGCACTATATATGTAAATTATATATTGAATGAGTGTGTATGTTTTAAAGAAAATTTAGTTTATATGTTTATATATATTAGTTATATATTACAATATGATATACGTTAGCCTGCATACCTTTGTACTGAAGAATATATTTAGTTTTTATTATAGTATGAAGTGAAGGTGTGTGTGTATGTATAAGTATACTTTGGTATGTATGTAGTCAGACTCTTTTTTTGTTGCAGTTTATAATACAAAAAAAGTGAGTTATGTTTTCTTTTGTTTTCATATATTTCCAGTCGGATTAGCATATTTTAATTATAATATATATTGTTTAAAATATAACTTGTATGTAAGTCTATGTATTATATTATAAGTTATTGTATATATATATGTTATATTTTATATTTAATATAAGTTTATATAAAATCTGTTCATATATATAAATATATGTATGTATGTTTGGTAGCTTTGCTTATGCAGATGCAATGAATTATATTTATGGTTATGTTTACATTTTAAATTTGATATATGTGTGTGTGTGTGTAAATAATGTTCATGATGTCTTTTTGAGTGTGTACATACATCTATAATATGTTTGGTTAACTATGGGTCTTGATTGGTTTTGAATATAATGAGTTTGAATCATATATATATATATATATATATATATATTATTTTAATATTTTTCGTATTGATTTTTATAAAATAATATTAATATAATATGCATTCCATTCCTGTGATATCAAACTGATTTTGGTTCTTGATTTTCAATTTATCAGCTTCGTCCATCGAACTCGTGCCAATCTTGCTTTGCTTTAGAATTCATGTTTGGATTCGTAACTCATTTCATTGTCAAATTCCTTTAGCCTCGAAAGGTGAGAAATCATTCGCGATTATTTTTATATTTATTAAATTTGATTTCATTTGAAACGATAATTGAAATATGTTATTGCTAGTTATTTAGTTGCTATATATATATAAATATATATATATATATATATATATATATATATATATATATGATATGCCATTTCTATAACTGTTCACCTGTGACATCTGACACCATGATCCGTTGCTTATATTTTATTTGTTATTGATGATATATGCCTATTGTTAGTATGCTATTATATTATCATAATTGTTCTCACTCTGCAAGTTCCTTGTTAGTATAGAATTCTTTATAAGTTGAAATGATACATACCCGAATGATCTTGTAGAATAGGAGAAAATCGTTATGAGTTGAAATGATAAAGTCAAGCGATTTTCATTGAATTGAACTTTGGGATTGCGGGTTGAAAAGATACATACCCGTAGATAATTTAAGTGCGGATTGAAATGATAAATATATGTATCACTTGACCATAGGATAGAAAATTTATATACAGCCACCGTTTATATATATATATATATATATATATATATATATATATATATATATATATATATATATTAAAATGATTTCCAGGGTTTGAAAAGAAATATATATGGTGTTATATAAATATTGATTAATATATATATATATATATAAACGTTATTTTATATATGTTTAAAATTTTAAAATTATAGGTTTGAAATTCTAAAGCTATAAGTTAGTTTTGAAATTATAAATTTTAAAATATATTTTTACTATTAAAAAATAATATAAAATAAGTTTTCATATAATATAAATTTAATAAAGTTTGATTTAATTAGTATATAGTATGTTTAAGTCTTTATTTGAAATTATATATTTTTTAAATAGATTTTATAATAATTTTTAATAGATTGAGGTTGGAAAGATAAATTTGAAGTTGATTTGAAATTGTATTTGTATTTGTTTAAGAATTATACTTAATTAAAATCGATTGGAAACCTACTGAATCTAAGATTTAAAAAGATGATTTTATAACTTGATTTTTATTAAAAGTGATTTAAATGAATATTTCAAATTTACATAAATTGAAATGGTATATTTAGTTTTTATAAATTTGTATTTTAAAGTTTTATTTAAATGTTATTGGAATGATTAAATAAATATTTCAAAACTAAATAATAGTAAAGTGAATTTGATATATATATATATATATATATATATATATATATATATATATATATATATGAAATTATTAAATTTAGTTTTGTAAATGTTCTAATATTTAAAGCTTTGAAATCTATTGAAATTGAAATGGTTTAAATTGTAGTTTATAACCATATTTTAAATAGATATAAAATGGTTCATTGAGATTTGAATTGAATTGAAATGGAAGAGTCGAGATTTGGGTTAACTGGGATTTTGGAATTGATTTTATTTAAAATCGATTTGTGAACTTTGTGGAAACTATTTTTATTATATAAAGCATTTTAATACATAAAGATATTTTATTTTATAAGTTATTTTAATATATATATATATATAAAAACTTTTTTTAATATAAACTATTTTACTTACAACTATTTGAATATACTAATTATTTTATTATTCAAACTATTTTAACATAAAACTATTTAATATATACTAATAATTTTAATAATACAAAATATTTTAACTTATAACTATTTTATTTTATATACTATTTTATATCTAAACTATTAAGTGGAAAGTGTGACGATTTCAAATTATTACGATTTCAAACTATTATGATTTTTAAAGTGCTATGAATTTCGAAGATTTATAATTTTGAAAGTGTTACACTTTTAAAAATGCTATGATTATGGAAATGTATATGATCTCGAATTGATATGGTTTTGAAATGAATATGATGTTTTGGTTTTGAAGTATGATATTTTGAAATGACCATGGTGTTATAATACATTTGGTTGTTAAAGAGACCGGGATCGGTTATTGTCATACTCTTTGCCAATACCGAAAACCACTTTCACAACTGTGTACGCAGTGGAGATTCCAGAATGAAGTAGGATGATTGGCGACGGTTCTATTTCAGGTATATATCTGGACCCGACTCCCATGTGTTAGCTTAAGGTGGCTAAAACAGGAGTAATTGACGGACCAAGTGAGATAGCTCCTCCGATCGGACACACTTCTTTGATACCATTCTATTACTTTGTGATTGATTGGGTGCACCCTAGGATTTTTAGGAGTGTGGATCGAGTTGGGCAATAACTGCGTCTCACCAACAGCCCAGAAGTGTAATTAGTATATCTACCCTGGCATTGCCTAGTTTTGCCGTGTCACCTACCATATCGAGACCACTACGAGTTTGTTTTGTGTCGTACCTATGGAATGTCCTCTGGTAGCTTCCAGTTTATGGAGGTATTACGGTACTGTATAGACCATGACACTATAAAATGTGTTAAGGGGGATATGGGTAACGTCTTAACGCTATTTTAATATTTTTACTTTACTATAGACATATTATAATAGCATATTGTACTACATAATAGATAGTTCCACAGATCCTTAGAGGATGGATATCCCAAACATCCTTTGAGTTACTTGTATATCAGTTGATATTTCACTTAAGTTGGATATATTGATGTAAGAATGTTAATCCTGACTCGAGTGTTTTGTGATTTGCTTTATACTCGAGTTAGACTGAGTGTCATAGCATTTGAGACTCATCTTTGAAGTTGGAGCTTCGCTTGGAGATCCATCTATATCTATTCAGCTTTCAGTTATTCAGTTGACTCCAGTGATATATTCAGATTTTGTTATTTGACTATGTATTGAGACTTTTATGTATTCGAGACTTCCGCTATATTTTGTTTCATACTCTGTTATATAGATATATATATATATATATAGTAGTTTCATGAACTACTATACATTTGTTTCCACTGCTTATTGTTATATTACTCTATGTTTGTGATTCTATGTTTTATTTATTTACTATATATGCTGAGTTTTGCCAAATATAAATTAACAATATGATATTTTGAGCAATTTAAGTCCGGCATGTGCGGATGCAAATGGCATGAAATACCAGGATGTTACAAAGTCAGTCACATCGATATTTTCTATTTGACCTCAGTTATATTAGCCAACAGAAAACTATCGAGTGAGTGGTTCCATAGTTATCCATTAGTACGTAACTCCTAGGTGCCCCCGGCAGTCATGAGTAATACCTTGTCCAATATTTGGAGAGCATTATGTACTCTGTTCTCAATGGATACATCGATAACCAGTCTAGATACATCTTGACTAAGAACATTTAAAATGGTATATTTGTATCATTGTAATAAATTACTCACGATTACAATACTTTTAACTACTATCACAAAATATACTATTTATGGATTTTTCTATTAAATATACTCTTAATTAAGTTAATTAATTAACACAACACCAGAACTGTCATTTTGTAACAGTTATAACCGTTGGTAATCAAATTCCCAATGGTTATAACCGTTGGTAACATGTACGTTATAATTTTTTTACATATTTTGTAATGGTTATAACCGTTGAGAATTATGGTCATTCCCAACGGTTATAGCCGTTGGGAATTTAGGAACTTTCCAACGGTTATAACCATTTGGAATGACCAAAATTCCTAACGGTTATAACCGTTGGGAAAAACCGTAATTCCTGACGCTTATAACCGTTGGGAATCTTGGTAATTCCCAACGGTTATAACCGTTGAAAATATTTTAATTTCCAACAGTTATAACCATTGGAAAGTACTTCACATTCCCAACGGTTATAACCGTTGAAAATTCCTTATATAAGTAAATAGCAAAATTACCAACACTTATAAGTGTTACAAATTTGGTATAGTAGAACCATATTATTTCATTCAAGTATATCTATACAAATTTATAACAATAGAAAACACGAAACTAAATTTCAAAATTAACATATCATCAAATTATAAAAAAAACATCAAGCATACAAACTTTTATCTCTTCCCATCATTTCATACATCTTTTGTAATATCACAACCGATTATATTATCTTGTCCCCTGCATTCTCAAACAAAAAAAATCAAGTTTATTCTATTTCTTATATAGGCCTCAAAATACTTTCAGTTTGATTCAGTACGTTTCATTGCACTCATTGAACTTTCATTTTTGCACAGGCTTCAGCATTACATTACAAGTAGTTTACCACAATATGCAGTAAACACATTTTATGTATCTGGCAGCTCTGAATCTAATCACATCATGCTCCAGGCTTCATCTTCATGATATGCAGTGTTAACATAGAGCTACATCAACAAATTTAAACTGCAACGATCCATTTCTGGTCTGCTTCAAGTTTGATTCCCTCTTTGCTCATTTCAATTCACTATTCTAATAGCGTGCTCTTTGTCTTAGCACCTATTAAACCAACTCAGCTTAGATCTCATAACTTTCAGCTAGATTGGGGAAATTAATTTAAAGGACAAAAATTTCTATATTTTTTGCCTCAAGGACACGACCTCAATATTTTTGCCACAAGGACAAACATTCTTCTAAAATTTATTCACAAGGACAAACATTTTCCAAAATTATTCATAAGGACGACAAAACTGATACCGAGCTAAAAACTGATATCTAAAAACTGCTACCGATAACTACAAACTGATACCTAAAAACTGCTATCAATAACTAAAAACTGATACCTACAGAAAGTTGTCCTTCAGGATAAAATATTGAAGGTCTGTCCTTGAGGCTAAAAAGCTGTGAAATTTTGTCCTTGACAATAATTTCCTGTTTTTTTATTGTCTGTTTAATAGATGTTAGAAAGTGCAATGATGGATCTGTAAAATAACACCTTGATAAAATACCGACAACACAACACAAAACAATTTGTCATTTATAACAACACTCCACAGTAGCCATATAAAAGTTAAAGGCAATTGAAATTTGAAACTATTATATTGTTGATTTTGCAACTATACTTCTGATTCATACGACGGCTAATGTAGCTATTTGGTAAAACCTAAGTCGCATTTAGATTATGTTATTAGAGCTAGCGGTATTATATAGAGGTATCGCGAACTAAAACAGTAACACATGCAACCTGACAAAAGGTGATTTTGCAAAAATCTTCAGCTCCCTATTGTGTACAAAAGTTCCCACTAGACTTGTAAAGCCCCTCGAAATAGAAAATCAGTCATAACCAAAGCAGCGTGTTCTATGTATATATGGAGTTAAATAGGAATTAATCATTGTACCAATATTAGTATTAGTCACAAAATGGACGCTTGTACATTAACCAATGTGGATATATATTTCATAACATGCTTATCATTTGATTTTCTATTTGGATATTACTATAACTTATTGGCTAAAATATATTTCTCTCTAGCAATACTTCTGATGATTTATTAAAGGACAAATTTTCAAAGAATGCTAGTTTTCAAAACTATTTCGCGATAGGAGCTGCTTTTGTAACTTATTATCAAACAAGGCTGGTTTCTGTCCAGTCAGCAGCCAACTCAGCCATTTTGTAACTGTCTCGATGAAGCGCAACTATAAGTTGCGTTTTTTTTTAGGCGCAACTCATAGTTGCGCCCCTATTTTTTTTGAATTTTTTTTTCAGCTGCAAACGGAAAAATTGAAAAAAAAAAAATTAGGTGCGCAACTCATAGCTGCGCCTTAAAAAATTTATAAAAAAAATAGCGCAACTCATAGTTGCGCCTTATCCTGGCAGTTATAAAACTGTTGAGTTGGCTGCCGACTGGGCCAATACCAGCCTTATTTGATAATAAGTTTCAAAACTAGCCCCAATCGCGAAATTGTTTCAAAAAGTAGCCTACTTCAAAAATTTGTCCTTTCTTAAATTATTTGTATATGTTGTGCTTGCATTCATGTTATTTCTTTATATGTCACTTCAAACACCTTTTTCAAATAACAATCATGTTGTACTCGCATTAATGTCTTCTCTACACATATGATCTGAACACGTCATAGGAGCATAATAGCTTGAATCTTTCCAAAGATTGAGGCAAACTAAAGATAAATAATAAAAATTGGCAGGTACATTAAATCTAAATTTTTATGGTGAAGTAATATCTGGTTGTAAGCCTCGCTAAGCTTTCAAGAAAAGAAAGTACAAACTTCTATGGATCCTAAAGTTCCCAACAAATTAACTAAACAATTTTATTTAAGAAAGAGTTTCTTCTCTGCCTGTCTAATATACATAGCATTATTCAAAATTTTGATATTATCCATTTATTTTTTACAATTTGCACTTTGTTTTATGTCCGTTTCCACATAAAATACACGTGCCATATATACATTATAAGTTCTGTGTTTTTTAATATCAACACCTCAAATACGATAATTTTGACTTCTTAAGGTTAACAAAATATAATTAATTTCCGGGTTTTTAATCGTGGAAAAATGTTTACACATTATAAGTTCCCACATCAATAGCTATTGGGTATTAAGACTGTAAAAAGGGATTACATAGATATTTCAATATTGTTCAATGCAAAGGAAAAATCTGTATATTATAGTAAGCAAATTGCAATCATATGCAAAGCTATTTATAACCATAATTTTTTTTTACTTTATTTAAAACCAATAATAACATATAAAAGAAAACTGTTACCTTTTTGTGAATCCGGACATATGTATGACAGGCTAGTTCATCCCAACGGTACACTTTGATTCATACCTACAATTATTGAGTTAGTGATACTATGAAAGCCGAGTTCACATAGTCTATAAGATGAATACAATGAGTAACCTTCCGTGCATAAATTTACACCTCAGTATCTATAGCATGGAAGCGATGGAAGCGACATACCAATGAGTCGACTGTTAAAATGAAGATTACATGGTACAACTACCAGAAAGTTCTAACAAGCGACGTATCTTTACAAAATTTTGTAGCATTCATCCATCTAAGATGATAGCCAATAATTGGATCAAACTCAGCTGTGTTCTATAAGTTTACAAAAAAGTCTATTACTTTTCTCATTTGATCCACAAATAGTATACTATTTCGATAATTTTTATACTGAGAATGTTGGAAATTTTCATTTTCCATCTAAAATAATTTTGCAACTGACAGAAGGTAAAATTATAGGAAGAAAGACAATCTACAAAAAAAATTCTCAAATTAATAAATAAACTAGAAGTAAATTCCCCATGACGTTTAAAGCGTATATTTTTCAATTTTTTTATTGTCTATTTAACTGACATTAGAAAGTGTAAACATGGATCTGTAAAATAACACCCTAATAAAATACCGACAACAAAACACAAAACAGTTTGTCATTTGTAACAACACTCCATAGTAGCCATCTAAGAGTTAAAGGCACTCGAAATTTTGAAACTATTATATCATTGATTTTGCAACTATACTTCTGGTTCATACAACGGCTAATTCTTTGAATCTTATCCATTGCATTCATGGAATCATTTGCTATCAGTTGTTATCATATCCTCGTCACCAACGACCTGAACAAAGCTTATGTTTCCTGTCTATTGAACTAGCTTTTATATATTGTATCAGCCGCAACTTCAGTTATGAAGCTCGGTTTATCATTCTCGACCAACAAATATTTACCGTGCATTACAATAAAATTATCCAAAAAAAAAATCACTAACGAGAATTTATATTTTATATTTACCATGAATTAGAATCTACATTCCGTTATAAATATATAAATAATATAACTTTTACTTGTGCACTCACTACAAATGCCAACACTCTACTAGCACATTTTAGAAATCACACAATGCACATGTCTCATACTTATCTATTCACGGACCTTCTCTATTTTGCTAGATATATCCATATATATATTATATTGTGATGATACAAACCTAGTTGTCCAGTGTCCCTTTAATAATTTAGCTAAATACCATGGTTAAAATATTATTTAGGCTATTATCTGCACACATACGTACATAACCATGTTAAGTCACCAGGATTTTCAAAAGGAGAAGTTATGTGAAGTACAAACATCTAATTACCTCAGACAGCAATAGTCTATGTGAAAATTGTCAAAATAAAATAAAATGATGAAATTACAACTATACTTTTCCTGAATGATAAATTTGCTACTACCAAATTTTTGAGGTTCGGTACAAATGCAAAGCATAAACTCTACTAAGAAAGATAAATATCAAACAGATCCAACCCAGGGTGTAAACTCTGAACAAGGATGCTTATGCGGCAATAATTTCATCAATAGAAGAAGTGTAGTCTAAAGGCGACATTGTACTTAGTTGTGTGTATATAACCCATGAGGTAGGAATAAATGATGAGAAAGGAACTGAAGTAGCATGTGAAGAAGAAACGTAAGCAGTAAAAGGAGCATTTATAGGGACCTGCATGTTGCATTTCTTCTTCATAACATGCAACTCACATTGTCACATAGTGCATATTATGATATTAATGTGATGGTTGATTAACAGTTGATATTAGAGTCCTAAAATTGCAAATGTATGACTATCATCGTTTGGGAATCAACCGTGTGTCATTTAGTGAAACACTACTATTGATATTTCCATAAATGAAAAAAAGCTAAAACTAAATAATAGATTTATTTTAAATAGAACGATAAGGTGGGGAAGATGGAAAACAAAGATGGAAAACATACCTATGTGTAGCGATAAACTTTAGACGATTGAGGAAAAGGACATCAAATCAAAGTGTAGGAAAAAAGAAAATGGAAAGATGTAAGTCTACAAAAAAATTATTGACTTGTACTAACTATAATTAAGAATGATAATGATACATATTTATGAAAAAAGGGGTAAAAGTGAGAATAGATGAAAGGTTTGATAACTCGCTTTCGTACATTACGGAGACTATTGATGCAGCGGAAATACGAAAAATTAGATGAAACGGTGAAAGTAGCAATCGGTGGATTGAATGATACCGAAATGCCCAAATTCATTGATCCAAAGATACCGAATTCTAGCTATCTCCGACACGTTGATCGCGCACGATACCGTGAAGAGAGATCTACAATTCTTCGAGCGTTGATCAAGCGCACTTGATTCCGCGAATTGGCTTCAACGAACGTTGATTCGAGCGCACTCGAATACCGTAAGTGGAGATAGGAGATCACACTCAACTACCAATTTTATGAAAGCACAAAGCTAACAAATAAGAATTTTATTCAACAATAACCAGCTTTTACAAATGAACCCACATGCCTATTTATAGGCTTCAACACAACGCATCACACTTAGGTCGTACATGACCTTACAAGCAACATACCACGCGACTTAAAATAAGACGACCTACGAGTTAAGCAAGGTCGTTAGCGACCTAACATCAACACATATACTCATATATACAACACACACGACTCAAAACAACGGCAACAAAAAAGAAACGACCTAAAACACAAACGACTTAAGAACATAGCGACTCAACACACACACAACATGCCCAGTACACGAACTACGACCTAAGTAAGGTCGTTAGCGACCTAAGACAACACAATACAAGTACATCACGACTTACGAGTTATTACACGCATGCGATATTTGCATATTTACATCACAGTAGATTACAACACGCGGTACACGACATAACGACTTAACGGCCTATGACTTAAGACGTAGCTCGGCTCCAGAAATGTTTCAACGACCTAATCTTCAGTGCTTTAAAGAGATATCATGGTTTCAGTGGCTTAAGTCGGTCGACTAGCGCTAGGTCGTGTGGTAGATTAGGTCGTGGAGATGGTTAGGTCGTGGAAATGGGACTAGGGTTAGGTCGCGTGAGAGGTTAAGTCGTGGGGTTGGAAATGGGTTTATGTCGTGAGAGAGGTTAGGTCGTGGAGAGTTAGGTCGTGAAGATGGGGATAATGTTAGGTCGTGGGAGAAGTTAGGTCGTGGAAGGTTAGGTCGTGGAACTGGGAATTGAGTTAGGTCGCGAGGTGGGAATAGAGTTAGATCGTGGGTGAAGTTAGGTCGTGGCTCTTTTAGGTCGTGACTCGCGAGCTTGGTAGGTCGCGAACTCAGTGCAACTTCTCTCTCTTGTTCCTGGTTTGGTCGTGAGCGACCTTCACTAGGTCGTGAGCGACCTAAATTTCCTGAGCGACCTAAAACCGGGGCTTCATCCGAACGACCTAAGAAACTTTAGCACTTCAATTCTAGTGAGTTTGTAAATCGCGCTGCATTAACTATGAAATATATATTTGAGTTGGAGTTAAAATGTAAAATATTTATTCAAATTTAGGACAGCGTGATTTGCATTGAGAGTAAATGGGAAGAGAGAAGATGAAAATGTATATATTGAATTTTATAAGTAATAGAATAGATTCAAAGGGAAGAAAGTTGTCATCTAGGTAACTTACATTTGAACACATAACTACAGCTAAGATTTTTTTTCTTTTCCGCAGCTAGTTGTAGAAAAAGATGAAAAAGAAGAAATCAACTTAGAGCAGAAAGAAACTTAAGTTCATATAAATTCATAAAAAATAATTTCTAGTATGTATTATATATATGTGTGTGTGTGTGCGCGCGCGCGCGCGTGCGCGCGTGTGTGCATGCGCTTGTGTGGTTATTGTAAGAATGGTTGTTTATGAATTTAATGACAATGGCAATCGCGTTCAATGGCTCCATGGAGAAGTAGACGACGTCAGCCCACATACATGGGAAATCTAATAAATGTTAAATTTGGAACTTCATAAACCTAGATATTGCAAGGTAGTTACCTCCGTATATTGCAAAACAATAAACCAAGAGAGTCTAATGCTTACAGTCCCTTAACTATGGTCGATTTGTAGAAATCATTGGCTATTTATAAAAGAGTAGACTATAATCATAAAATTCATAGACATGGTAAAAGAGGAAAGGGTAAACAATTTGTTTGATGCAAAAGTTTACAAAAGGAGGATAAAAATAAAAAGATGAAGATGGCAGACATTTTGTGTCAGTGATTTTTCCAAAGATAGCGTTGACATTGGCATAACATCTTCGTAGCTAATTTACCACTCTAAATTCCGGCTTTTTTTTAGTGTTTTCATTTTAATTTTTACTCTGTTTTTGCTTGCTGCTTAACGACTTCGGTTTATTATACAGATGATGCAAAGAAAATTGTAATTTTTTATGGTCTACATATTTATTCCAACGTGGTAGGAATGATAACTATTGTATAAAAATGAATAGTATTTACTAATGTGGGTCAGAATAATTTGTAAAGAAAAACTAGGCGCCTTTATGAGCATTTCGTATCTATGAATGCCTCGGCAAGCTTAAGCTACATCAATGTTCGATGTCACGCCTATAAAAGGAAAATAAACATATTTAGGATGCATCATTGGTAGACCTATTATAAAGCAATGCTTTTTTTGTAAATATACTTCCAAGTTACAATAATAGCTAGCCCATCAAAATTCAGTTTTTGGTACAAAGAAAATGCTACATTCACATGTCCTATAGGAAGACCAGCAGTTGAACATTGAAGTTTTTATTCAAAAAAATGTTGAAGTGCAAGAAACAACCTAGTTATATGATTTAATTTATAGTGCAGCACTGTGAAAATGAGAAATCTTTACATATACTGAACGCAGCATGGCAAATCTTCAAAAGTACCGAAACATCAAAAAGCCATCAACATATACTACAACATAGCAACTATATAGCAACTAAATATCGAAGCAGGGGTATAAAATCACGTAATCATGAAAATTGAAAACTACAAATAGGCTAACATTTATATTCAAATGTCTAAATAATGCTCACCATTAAAAAAGGATATCGAGATTGAATTGAAATAGAAGGGACGATAGTTTAAGACACTACACCAAAAAGTACTTTTGGTGGCGCACAAAAAAGCAACCATAACTTATGGTGGCATTTTAGAGAACGCCGTCATACGACATGCAACTAAAAAACTAATATTTTTGGTTGCGTTTTTGTAAACGCTGTTATAATGTGGCATATTGCGGTGGTAAAAAAAGGCCACCGTAAATCTTTTTTTGTAGCATGTTGAAACACCACTAAAAGTGATACTTTTTCAACATATTTTTTCTATAGCGTTTTCTAAGCGCCACTAAATAGACGCTATTATAGATTGATCATTTTAAAGGCTGTATATTTCACCGCCGCAATATTTTTTTTTTGTTTTTTTCTGCCATTATATTTTTTCCGTAGCGTTTGATAAACGCCATTAAATATTTTTTCTTTTCTTTATCTATTTCTCACATTCTGCTAGCTCGTTCACTCTACAATTCACATTCATAATTTATATTAAACAGTAATAATAAATAGTTCAATAATTAACAAAAAATACATGAACAAGTGATCTACCATAAACACAAGTAGTACATTATCATACATTGATACAGAAGTAGTACATAACCATACATAGTCACACAACTGGTGCTAACAAAACGCTTGTTTACCCATAATTCTTTGTTGCATGCATAAGTGTAAGCTCGCACCATAAAAGTCCAACCTTGCTCTCTTCGAAAATCCAATGTCTGCACAAGTGAAATTACAACATATAGTCAAACAATTATGTTAATTCGTAAGACTTCAAATCTAATATCAAACAACTACAACATTGTACAAGTATATGATATTATTATTTATAAAATTTAGTTAACTTAAACTTAGTTTTTATAAAACTTCTTTAATTTAACAAAACTTAGTTAATTTTATTAACTTGGTTAACTTAGTTAATTTATTATTAATATTACTATTACTATTGCTATTGCTATTACTATTGATATTGCTATTACCATTACTATTATTAGAACTTGGTTAACTTAATTATATTATTATTATAAACTTGATTAATTTTTAAAATAAATTGATTAATTCATCATCATTATTTATAAAACTGTTAAATTATTTATATTATTGGAAGGAAAGCATGAAGTTGCAGCTGAAGCGAAGTAGCTAAAGCCTAGAAGGAAAGCATGTGGGAGCAATGGGATGTGTTGAAAGGAATCCATGTGAATGAAACAGAGTAAAGCTGTTATGCTGACAAAGAGACTGAAGTTAAAGAAGACTTTTCACCACTGTTCACTGTGCATTGCAGTGTTACTCGAACACTTTCAGCCAGACCCCAGCCTTTCGCCACTATGCACATACTTCCCAGCGTACTCATTCATATCATTTCAAACTATACTGCTAAACACTTAGATCTTAGAACTGCGCATATTAACATCCCCAACTCAACATTTTCATTTTCATTTTCACATCATTGCTGCAGATCATTGATCAAACGTCACATCATTGCTGCAGATCATCATCATCCATCTGCTTTCGACAAGCTTTTCAACCAACAACACTTCAGCCTATACTATAACTTGAAACATCACATTCCATTCCTTCTTCCCTCTCCTACAATCCCCTACCATACACATCCACTGCAACAGTTTCACCAAACCGCCTCTTCAACTTAAACATCCTCCCAAACCACACCATTACAACTCTGCAACAATTCAGCCAACTACTGACAGTGCACCATCAACTCCTATATCACACGACAGTATTTCTGTTCTACACAACCTCTGCCTACCATCTAATTGCAGTTTGCACTCAATCTCCCATACTAGCCACTGCATTGCCGAAACCACAGCCATACTTGCTACTACAATCACCAGTGCACTTCAATCACTCCAACAACATACAAACTGACCAAATTCACCATCCTCTACCCCGAACTCAAGCCACTGCCTGCAGTTCATTTTCCACACTCAATCACCACAACCTATTCAAACTGTCATCCACCAAAATCTCACCACTTAAACAAGCCCATTCTCCCATAATTTCCTCCACAAGCATTTCAACGGAGCCACTTCACCATAGCTTCCACTATCCTCTATAACTCACTTCTAACAACATCATTGCTTGTACACAAGCTCTGCCACCTTCTACCATCCATATCAAACTGCTACCATCCTCCTAACAATCATCAAGACCACCACCATATCACTTACATTCATCTTCATAACCAATACACTTGCCATTTCCATCACCAATACATCTTGCAAACACCCACTACAACAACTGAGATTTCCCACTACAACAACCGGCCCTAAAGCATCTACATCAAAACTGCTGTGCACATCCATCAAACTTCCAAACCCTTACATCGCCCTCAAATATAGAACTATAGAAAAAGGTCTTGAAGCAAGAATTTTGCCTATCGTAAGTTACAAGTATATGTATATGTTCTAATATATTTATGCATGCTTGTAACTTACGACTTACATGCCTAATCAGATTTCTATTCCATTGCATTATGTTCTCTTTCATGAATTATGTCGCTGCTGTAAGAAAATATTTAGATAGATAGTACGTAATTATATGTTGTATATACCACGTTTTTAATATCTATGTATGCAATCAAAATCAATATTAAGCCTACAAGGTTTTTAGTAGTTTGACCAATAAACATTCAAAATAAGAATTCATCTGCTCAACCATTCATTGTCATGCCATTGAAGGATGTACAGAATTCATTTGGAAATAGATGAATATAGAGCTACTCCACAGATGATAATATGACCAAACTGTGTTATACTGGAGATAACCCTATTATTCTACATCTTAAAAAATATTTATTTTGTGTTTTAGATGCAGTCACAGTGGAAGAAACTAGTTGATTGCAGCTGCACCTAAAGTGTACTTTTTAAATACAAATTATGCATATAAATTGAATAAAACTACTCAATTGAAAACAATAAAATGATTCCCATGAAATTGAAATCAAAGTATATGAAATGTGTAAAACAGAAATGAAAATATCTGAAGGATATTTATAATTAAATGAAATCAATATTCACTACATGTAATAATGTATAATACATGCCTATGCATATAAATCAAAATAAAATTGAAAATCCTTGAGATGAAGACAAAAAACATAGAAAATTATGTTAGAAGTTTTACTATATTTCATCTAATATACATCATAACTAATGGTGTACATCTAGGCAAAACTGAGAGTGATGGACTTGTAACAGTATATAGATGGACCAGGAAATGCAATTAGTGAAATAGGAAGAAGGCAAGAACATTCATCAATCCTATTACAAGATACTAAAGCGTAATAATTATGTCGAAAATAATAATCCATAATTAAGAGAAGTGAAAACGGAAAATAAAGAAGAGTTGTATAATAAAACATGTGCTGAGATGCTCCAAACTCCATGATTCATATAATTGGAATAGGTGCCCCTATAAATACAAAAATCATAAAACAATAAATATAAACAATCTAAAATAGATAAAATACTTAAAGTAAAGTTTCATTCTAATAAACATAGATGGGATGCCATAGTTAGCTATATTACTATGCTAAACATTCTTGCACCCTCAATGGATTATCCAAGCCATACAATTTGCATATTTACTATAAAAACATTCATTAATTATAATCTGGGAACTAAAATAATCATATTAGAACTATAATATGTATATATGTATGTATGACACATTTATTTTGTTAAATGGACAAAAAATATTGTTTCAATAAATAACTAACTTACACACTGATTAAGATCCACATTAATAAAATATTTTGTACAAGTAATTGGTCTCACATTTTAACAACTCCTGTATGGATGCAATTTTTGAACTGCATAAGATTTGAGTCCCGAAAAGAAAAAAGACCTAAGAAAACAGAAAATCCATGTCAACAAATATGCATAAGTCAAAAGGTTTTTTGAACAAACAATAACATTTTCCAGCTCATAATATAGAGAAAAACTGATAGCATAAGGGTGTTTATATAGTTTTAAATTTTAAGAATGTAGCACACAACAAGCTTAAATCTAAATACTAATTGCATATGTAAAGTGTAAATAAATTTAATAAGATTAACAAGTATGCATATTAAAAAGTAAGAAACCAATAAAACTGGCTTCGATTGTAGATGTATATGTAGAGAGTTGTTCAATTTGATTGAAACAATCCGCGATCAAAATTATTTTAGTCACAAAAGATAACTAAATAAGATTTTTTTTTCATCATCATACTAAGAAGGTCAAGAAGAAAATCTACAAGTACCTCCTCTTTCTTGTAATCAAGGAAAATTTTGCTAATGTTATCTTTCAAAGCAAAATAAGTTATTGCTGTCAATACTCCAACTTGCCTCATCCCTCCTAATATTTTTCTTAGTTATATTGCTTATCAAATAAATAAATGATAGTCACTAAAAAAATTAAATTAAAACAATTGGTGCACTTATTCAATTTGGAGACCCAAATGTACATTACCTTGGCAATAAAGCTTTCTAAACCAACAATAACATATCAAATGGTGCACCCAAACCTTTAGACAAACATAACTACATTTTTGTTTCAATAAGTCACTCATATATACCTAAGACGATCCAAAAAAATAGCCAAAATGCAATAAATGAGTGTCACAAAAACGAATTAACTGCTTGTACAAGCCTGGAAACTAGAACTTCCAAAGTTTATCTTATTAACAATACACACTCATGCTTGTTAAGCAATTTTCATGATATACTGAAATTGGATCACCTGCATCGATTTTAAAATCCTAATTATCCAGATCAACCACTTCGTTATTTCAACTTTCTAAATTTAAGATTATTCTATAATGCACCAACTAATCTTTACTTTTAACAATGAATCCCTCGAGATGAAATAACGAATTGATATAGAAACATACAACAGAAGCATTCAACATATGAGCACCATCAATATGGAGTTTCAGACCATGCTTCTTCACTATATCTCCTACGCTTCATGTGTACTCTACCGATATAAATCTCCTATTGCAACTGTTAAATGAAGTGTATATATAAAAAAATTATAGACAAAGACCATATCTAAATTGTGTTCAAAAAATCTAACGCGGGAGCCCTTCAGGAATCAAAATAAATGTTCTTCCAGAATAGATAAGTCATCCAAATGACAGTTTATTTGATCAAAGCACTAAGTTAGCAACTAAGTTATAAAGGTCACTAATGGTACCAAATACTCAAAAAATACATTTAATAATGATAAACAGAAAAATAAATAGCTTAGCAAATTTTGGATAAACAGAAATCAACCAATTCAAGCAACTAACTCTAACAACATAATCTAAGAATGAACCAATTTACATTTTGGATAAACAGAAACCAATTCAAGCAACAAATTCAAATAACAACCTCAAACAAAACTGATCTAATCCAGTTCAAAATGGAAACAGAGAAGAAAATTGGTTTTTAAATTACCTCATAAGAGCTGAATTGTGCAAGGTAGAGGACGAATTTTTCAACCATATTTCTGGTGCTAGGGTTTGCGGAGGATAGATGCGTCAAATTTCACGAGTTAAAAGATAAGAAATTTTGTTACAAAGCCTGTCGATTGATAATTGATAAAAAAGGATGAGAGAGATTCAAAGTTTCTGAAAAAGTTTTTTTTTGGGTTTTCATCGTCGTTTGAGAAGGACGAAGAAAATGTTAAGGGTAAAAAGAGATATGAGCGGCCTCATAAAATTCCAACAAAATTTTAGGGAAATGTTGGCGGGAGTCAATTAGTTGTGTTTCTTTATTGATTTTTATATTTTAAAATGATCAAATGTTTCATATAACATTAAACGCCACTAACAAATGCAACCAATAACAACTTTTGTTGTAGTGAGATAACAAAAGAAGGAAAAATAACCTGAATAAAGCCGAGGCGGCACTAGGATGAAATGAAGGAGGGGCGTAGTAACCCCAAATTGAAAGTGGATGGAACATAATGAACCGACGAGTGGAGCAGAAGCGCATAACCCTAGATTGAAAGAGGGAAGGTGAAACAACATAAGCATGAGGAGTGAGATAAGTGAAACAAAAGGGAAATTAGGATCATGTCCACTTAATTTTAACTGTTTACCACATAACCTTGTTTTATCACGGTAATAACCGTTGCAATCTTTTCTAACGAAGATATTCGTTGGAAATTTCTAACGCTAATAACCGTTGTAAATTACCTCATAAAAAGTGTTACAAGATGGTCTATTTGTTGTTGTGTAATATAATCACATTATATCAAGTATATAATAGGAAAAAATATCTTTCATTTCGAACAAGATTGGTCAATGAGTTAGATATATGTAACAAATTACATAATTCCCCTAGGGCATGCCCTTAACTCTATCAAGTATATTGGACCTTTTAAAGTTATTGAGTGGATTGGATCGTTTTCCTACAGATTTGAGTTGCTGAAAAGGTTGTTGGGGTGCATGATGTTTTCCATTTGACAAAGTATGTTCATGACCCAGCGCTAATTGTGGAGCCATCAATTCAAAAAGATTTAGAGATAGAACCAAACATGACGGTGATCTAGCGTCCAATTTATACTATTGGTCAGGATGAGAAGAGGTTACGTAATAATGTGGTGAAATTAGTTAAGATTCAGTGTAGAGATGATCTGAGAGATTTTACTTAGGAGACTATAGATCATGTGAGAGAAGGCTATCCTAAGTTTATGTTAGAATTGTTATTTGTTTGTATATATTATATATCCAAAGTTTGTGCTATGGATGCTTAGTATATGTCTTCTGCATGGATTTCATGATAAATATATGACCTTTTGAGTTATCTTGAGTTATCTCTTGTTTGCTAATTTCGAGATGAAATTCTATTAAGAGGGAGAGTGTAACAACTTGGAATTCAATCACTTTAAATATAGATATTTAAATATATTTTTAAAAATTAATTAATGGGTTTTGTAACTCAAAATAAAACTCTTCTAGATGTGGATAATGATGGCGAAATAGTTTTCAAAATTTATTTAAAAAATATTTGGTTTAAAGAAAAATAGAAAATGTGAGCAGAAATGGTTTTCTAAATTTTCGACTTTTCGGTGTCTAAAAGTTGTCGGAAAACGTTGTGCACATTTAAGTTAACATATAGACATTTATAAATGAGTTAAAATTTTGTATATGTGTGTGTATTTACTTAAGAAATATAATAGTACATAATGTGACATATTATGTAAATTTAAGATGGAATAAAAATGTAAAATATAATGTGACATAATATGTCGTTTTTTGGAAATATTAAGTACATTAGCTATTAATGTATGTTTGCTCATAAAAAATGAGGGGGGATGGGGACGTACTCACACAACCAAGGGTGCAGGGAGAAAGGTTATGATGCGGCAAACAAGGAATGGAGGGTATTTACCCTAATGCTCATTTTGGTAATTTAGTTTATGCACTTTGTATGGAAACAAAATTTCGTATTTATTCCTTATTTTATCACTTAAACCTTATTTTCTAAAACACTCTCCATTCTCTTAAATTATTTCGTGGCTTCCAAATACTTCTAAAAGTTTAAAAAGCTTAGTTCATTCACTTTAAAACTTATAAAACTATGTTTATATCTACTTTCATTTATTCATACATCTCCACTTCTCCAAATAAAGGCCACACAACCCCTCCACTACCTTGGCTGAGCCCTTTGCTTGCTTAAGCCACCAAAGGCTTCACTTTCCCAAGTTAGAAGCGAAGACTTAGGTTGCATTCGAATTCTGAAAAAAAGTTACCTTGATTTAGTCAACTTTTGGTGAGTAAAGATCTAGCCTTTAACTAAGTTTATAAAACTTATATATATGCTTGAACTGCTGTAAAATATGATGTTTGTTTGGGTATATATGGTGTTAACTTGGACTTGTTTTTATGTTCTCGGTTGAGATAACATATAATTTTGAACATGTAAGTTAAAAGTTAAGTTAGTATACAAGTTGTAATATTTGCTTGTATGTGTTAAATTACGACATGTACATATATTTTAGAAATCTTTCTTATGTTGGGATAATATTATGCTATTGTATGTGTTGTATGCTAAAGGAATTAACAATAAAATCCCTTGTTGCGACATCAGAAATTCTTTGCTTGAACTTGCTTTTCTTATGCGATTATTGAAAAGTTTCCATAAAGTGTTAAATTTACTTTTATTTGTTTTACAAACTTCACACAAGTTATAAAGTGGGCTTAAATAAAAAGGAAATATTTCTAAGGCTATTTGGAAAGTTAAACAAGTTTTGAAATTACAGGTCCTATAACGATAGTCGCTACTGATACAGTTCGTAAAACAAACTATTTTGGAAAAATTCAAAGTATTTCACTTAGGAATCTTTTTGAAAAGTGTTTTAAAATGTATTTTATATAATAATAAGTATTTATTATTTAATGAATTATTTAATTAAATAATTAAATAAGTAAGGTAATTAGTACTTAATCATTCGTTAACAAGGTAATTAATACTTAAGTGTTGATCAAATAAGATAGTTATATCTAGATAATTAATTTAAAGTTAATTATTAATTTGGGATTAATTATTATTTAATTATCTATTAAAATATTAATTATTAATTTATTAATTTAAAAAAGGGTTTGATTATTAATTAATTACCGGTTAATTTAAATTTAATTAAGACTTAAAATAGGATTTAATAAAGATTTAATTATTATTTAAAAAGGGTTTAGTTTTTATTTAATTAATTAAAAAGGTTTTAAAAATTTTAAAATCATTTTATTTCTAAATACCAGTTCTGTTAAAAACTGTTTTCTATTGCAAAAGTGTTTTAAATCAAGGGATTTCTTTATCGATTTTCCTAAAGTAACCTCAAACAAATATGAAGCAAATGCTAATGTAGTGACACATTATGGGAAGTCATTCCGCAGTTAGCATTAAAAGCCGATGAGTAGGTTAATCCTCTATCCGTGAAATCTAGAATTTATCTTTTATGATAGATATGGAGTAAGGTCGAAATAACCTGATAGATATGGGAGGGTTAATTTTCATTCATGGGTCATGTTTTAATTAAGTGTAATATTACGGAATTTCACGACTATGATTTGCGAATATTTAATTAATTTTAAATATTCAAATAATGGGCTTTATAATTAAAATAAAAATCTTTTAAATAATGAATAATGATGGTGAAATAGTTTTCAAATTTGTTTACAGATATAATTAGTTCAAAGAAAAATCAGTACAGTAATGTGATTGGAATCCGTTTTTCGAATTTTCGTCTTTTCATCGTCTAAAACTTTTTAGAAACATTGTGAACTCTAGTGTAATATATTTGCATAAATTAGTAAATGAGTTAGTATGTATATATTGATATATAAAAAGTGTACATACTTAAGTATGTAAGATTTAAAATATAAATTTAGTACAAGGAATGTATCACATCATAGGTAAACATAAGTACATTTAGCACTAAAAACATTAGTACTTAAGCATTTGTAACATCTATATTTTTAGTAACATTATTTAGGATATTTAATTAGTTAAATTAAATAAAATAACGTAATTTTATTAGTGGATTTAGATTTGTGATTAAATAAGAGGTAGTCGTGTCATGTAAATAATGAACTAAAGAATAAAAAGAGAACAAAAGGGTTAGGATATATGCAAGGGAAAGATAGGAACATGGCATATCCTTATACCCTAAACCCCTTAGGAATTCATTCTACACGTTTATTCTATTTTGACAAACAAAAAATGGAGCTAAAGCCGGCCACCATTAGGAAGAGCAAAGAGGAAGAATTCAAGAAGGAGAATTAAATCATTTAATCAAGAAAAAATCTCACACCCTTAATCAAAAAGATAAGTTGAATAATGACCAACTCTCAATTTTTGTTGGTTTTCAGTTTTGAATATGAAATCTAAATTATCTGCAATTTTTCCATGTTTTGGAAGATAAAATGTATATCTATATGTTTTTGATGATTTATGCTAATTCACATAGATTTTATGATAAGTTTTGATATGAAAACCCTATTATATGATATCTGATTCCCTTGTGAATTTAGAATAGGATCAGAAATGATATTTCAAAAAATTATTTCAATTTTCAAAATTTTCTGAATTAATGTGGATTTCATATGAATTTTCTAGTGAAGGAAATGCAAATTTGGGTTTGAAATTAGTTACGGCCAAATTATATTGGCTTAGGGTATGAAATTTATATATGTTAAAAAACATATTAGAAATGATTTTATGGAATTTTCGTAGAATTTTCCTAAGTGTTTTAATGGATATGTAAAATTATTTAAGGTATGGGACTTAAATGTTTTATATTTTTATATAAAAATGAAGGGGTATTCTGAAAATAATCCAAATTCTTATTTCTGAATATCGGTAGTACTTTTAGAAAAGAAAAACTTGCAACCAATCATAATTTGACAAACAAGGCAGGTTAGATACAAACAAATAGTTTAAAAAGTCTAATCTACATACATTTTCCTATTTCAATGCTTTCGGCACCAGGCTTTCGACTCCTTACCTCCACCTCTGGCTCCATCGAAACCAATGCACATGGTATCAAATACTTGGTATGTAGTGAATTGGAAAAGGAGGAAGGTATTTGGTCAAAATAAGGGGTTCTGAAGGGGTCAAAGTGCTACTTTGCTTTTAAATGAAAATACGCATGCTTTGCTTTCGACTGAATAGCTTTCGACTTAGTCTGATTTCAACTGGGTCAATGGTTCTAAAAGAATGGTTTTAAGAGGTTGTGCCTTTTTTTTAAGTAATTTCTTTCAATAGGTCGAAGCCCCTGACTGCCGCTTTTTACCTTTCGATTGAGACTGATTTCGAAATGGTTATGTTGTTTTTAAAACTAAGTTGCTTCTTCAATGCTTTCGAAGAGATGGTTTCGACACCATCACTTCTTTACTTAGGAATGCTTTCGAAAGAGATGCTTTCAAATTAAATGTTTTAAAGACCTTTTTTCTTTATAAAAAGTAGAACCCAAATGGTTTCAAAAGGTTTAGTTTTAATGTTTTCGAAAGATGTTTCCACATGTTATAAAATTGAACCTAAATGCTTTCAAAAGGCTTGATATTTTGATGCTTTCGAAAGGTTTCTAAAGGGTGGTTCCCCAATGTTATCGAAAGGTCTAAAAGGAAAGGTTTTCCAATGGTTTCGAAAGATCCAAAAGGAAATAATTTCCAATGGTTTTAAAAGGTCTAAAAGGAATGCTTTTCCAATGGTTTCAAAAGGTAATTTTAAGTGTTTTAAAGAGTATGTCTAAGTTTTTAAAGCTTTTGAAGGAGATGTTTTTAATGCTTTTGAAAGGATAAATATGAACGGTTTTGAAAGGTATGTTTTGACCTTTGGCTTAAGGTTTACTCATATTGAAAGGGATACTTTCGAAGGATTCGAAAGGGGTACTTTCGGAAGTTTAAACGTTTTCATCAATGAGGTTTTGTGTAAACAATATATGACATGGAAAGGTGATTTGAGTAAAGCAAAGAGTATATATAAATAATTTCCTTGCATATGTATGATTTAAAGGTTGAAATCATTTTGTAAAGATTTTCAAGGGAAAATTTAACCCTAAGAAAATGACTTAGATTAGAAGACCAGATGGGATTGGTGTATGGTCGTGTCCTATACTCATTAGCTATTACCCCTAGCTAATTTAGTCAAAATTCCGGTGTGTAGGGCTTTGTCATAAGTAAGACTAAATTATGTTACACATAAAATGGAATTTAAAAAGGAAAGACAGGTTATTGGCAAGTCCATAAAACCATTAGCATTAGTTAGACCTGGAGAAGTAAACAAGGACAGACCATCCAGAAGAGGAGTATCTAACAGATGTTAGATTTTTATGTTTTCTGGTAGGCCCGAGTAAGCCAAGAGTTGGTATTTAGCCAAACAAAACTACAGTATATAGACAGATAATCTATATGATAATTAAAATGTATATATACATGATATTGCTTTACAGATTTAACCTCTTTTGGTTGTAAGATTATAATTTGCAAGAGATATGTTTTAAAAAGGATATTAGTGAGGGAAAACCCATTTCGCTAAGTAGCATGGTCTCGCTTAATATCAGATAACCGAGATGTATAGTACTATTCATACTAGGCTTCATGTCTGATTCGAAGTTTATTTTCCTTAAACTCTTGGTTGCTCAAAATTGATTTGAGTAGGCTGAGGGTTGAGGTTTACAAGTTTTAGTAGTTTGATGAATAAAGCTTCCGGTGACGAGCATGTGGCTGACGGATAGCTAATTAGGAGTTGCTATTATATTTTAGATTAATTCCGCTGTATTGTATACATAGTAGTCTAGTCGACCAAGGGGGTATCGTCATATGTCACTCTTAGTGTATTTATGTAATTACTAAATTTTATCTAAACCCGAGAAACGGTTATGGGATAATGTAATTTGAATATGGAACATATGTTGGAAATATAGTTAAAGATATTATTTCTGAAATTTGTGATTTTTTTTCATATTCACGTGCTTCAGATATCATGGATACCATTAATATAGCCGTATTTGGCCATCGGAAGTTAATACTATGAATGACTACAACATCTTCAGCGCTTAGCTTTGGGCCTCTAGATAGGGGACGTTACATCATTGATGCATGTTTCCACATGAAGTGAAGGGAGGGGGACATAACGGTGCATCAGTACCATGGCAGGAGTGGGACAAGGAGATGTGGCAAACTAAGAATGGAGGGTAAGGTACAAGGATATTAAGGCAATTTAACATATCTCATTTTATATAAAAGCAAATTCTCTTATTTTCTTCTCATTATTTCATTTCTTATTTCTCACTTTTCTAAATTTCCTCTTCTTCCTTAGCTTTTGAAAACACTTTCATGGCTTCTCTTTTAGTTTCCAAAGTTTTAAAATTTTGAGTTTTTCCTTTCAAATTCATTTCAAACTTTGTTTTAAACTCATCCTTCTTCGAATTTTAGGCCACATTCTCCATAATTACCCATGGCTGAGCCCATTATGATCATGGTCGTGCATATAGCACCATGATTGAGCCCTTCTTGCCCCTTAAGGTCTTAAAAAATCAAGTTTTTCCACAGAAATACAAGTCCTGTGCCTTTTTGAAAAATTAAAATAGAGTTTGGTAAATTTTGGTGAGTAAACTTCTTGTTTTAAAAAAGTTTTTAACTTTGATATGTTGTATAAATTGTGGTATGGTATGTACTGAAATTTGTTAGATTAGAGTATGTTTGGGGTTATATTTGAACGTTGTGGTATGAGATGGAAAATTTGACTTGAAATGAAGTCTAAGTTTAGTGTTATTTGTAAATTTGTGAACTTTACTCATAGATGGGTTGTCGTGTGTTTAGATCTTGGATATGATATTGTATGTGAAACTTTGGCTATGATGTATGTTATGGATGTTACAAATTCTATGTTAATGGACTTAAGATCCGTTGGAAAAATCAAATGGAGCTGACTAGTTTTGTTTAATAAAAGTTTTAAAGTTTTAACTTTTTTTACTTTTCTAAATCTTTTGCTTATGTTTTAAAATGAAACAAAGTTAGAGTAAAAGAGTTTAAAGATAGTAACTTAGAAATTTACCTTAAATTATTGCATCCAAAACAATAGTTGCTATGGATGTAGTTCGGAAAAATCAACGCTATAAAAATATTTTGAACTAAATTGTTTTTGAAACCATTTTCAAATCTTTAATTAAGTAGGAGTAAAATAGTTAATTAATTATTATCAATTAAAGGTAAATATAGGTAATAAGTAATTATTTAGTGCTTAAATATTCATTAAGTTAATTAAAATTTATTTAATTAGGAAGGTTTTTCAATTAATTATTAATTAAGTACTATTTTTTATTCATTTAGAGTTTAATTATTTAATTAATTATTATTTAATTAATTATTATTTAATTAGAATTTTATTATTTAATTAATTTTTAATTAATTAGTGTTTAATTATTAGTTCATTACTTAAGACTTAACTTAGATTAATTTAGGTTTAATTATGATTTAAGTATGATTAATTAAGATTTAATTAAGCTTTATTCATAATTAAATTGAGATTTAATCATTTAGAAGTTTATTTTAAACTCTATCGATTATATTTTAAGTCAGCTTTCTTCTACAAATGAACTGATTTTAAACCAAGGGATCTCTTATCAGTGGCATTAGGTAGCCAAACAATCGCGTGTGAGTTATACTAAAGAGAATATGAAACCCAATGACATATGTTTAGCAAAATAAATCACCGTACTGCTAATTAAATTATAATTGACATATGTTTAGTAGAATACATCGTAATTCTACCATAGTTCACCAAATATGTTATGTTGACATCTATTAGGCAGAATAAAAACCCATTCGGCCATCAAATAACTTAGACATGTGTTTAGCAAAAAAAATCCCTATCTTTCATTTTGGTAACTTGTACATTCACCTATATATTATCGATTGTAGATTGTTGATTCCTTTTACATATCTGATTTATACGTAAATACCCATGTTATAACTTATGTAGGTTAAACTCAATTAAATGAAACATTATGGTCACCAAGCCTCTGTCTAATTCTGTGAAGTCAAATATTTCATTCTATCCTTTTTGAAAAGGGTTTAAAATCTATTATCATTTTTAATATGATATTTAAATTACAATTAAGCAACGATTTTATTAAAGATGTTTTTGAATTTAATTGAATATTTTTTTAATCATTATTTTGTTAATATGGTTTAAAGATAATTAAACGAAGGATGTTTTTAAATAATAACTTATTCTTTAAAGGTGTTTTAAAATAATCGTTTTGTCTATCAAAGGAACTTTATTAAGTGAGATTTACTAAAGGAGTTTTGTGTTAAATAAGGAACATTTATAAGGAAGTTTTAAAGGTGACTTTGGATATTCATATAGAGGTTTTATAAATGATTTTGGAGATTTAAAAAGAAATACATAAATGGTTTTGGTATTTATAAAAGAGTTTTGTAAATTAACTTGGAGTTTATAAATGGGTTGGAATTTAAGTAAAGAAAATTTCATAATTAAAAGAGATTTATTAAAAGGATTTATAGAAGCAAATTATAAAAGAATTTGAGATTTGGATTTCTTTTAACTAACCTTTTTAACATTCGTTCCACACTTAACACCGAAGGAATAGCGTTTGGGGTTATCCTTATTTCTATTTCAAATAACATTCGTTTTGATCCCTTTTAATATGATTTTGCAATATTTCATAATGTTTTATGGATGTACTTATTTTAGTGTGATAAGTTTATGAATAGTTTGGAAAGAGATTTAAATGAATAAAAGATACTTTTGAGGCTAGTGGTTGCTATGGTTAATTAAATCTCAGGATTGTTGCTTGTTTGTTTATTTGATAGTTAAATAATCAATTATGAAATATGGACAAAATTTAACTCTGGAAATATCTAGGACAAACACTTGAGTCATATGGCACAGTCATATTCGATGATTATGTACTGCGTATAAATATTATTTTATTCTCCTATGACAAATTATAAGGAGATCCATCCACTTAAACGATTATGGGGTGATCCCTGCTCCATGTGTTGGCTGGTTATTTCCAAAAGAACCAGGGATGAGTTTACTCGAAATTATCTTTATTGGTTTGGAGAGGCTGTGTAACACCCCGCTCGGCAAACTTATCCAGAGGCGATGATGTTACATATAATAGATGTTGCTAATAGAATAATATCACAAATTAACAAAATTATGTCGGAATATAAAATCATTCAAAGAATATGATTTTTAGTGAAAGAGTTATTATACATTTACATCATTATATAACATGACTACATAAGATCCAAGAGTCTAATCATCATATTTTTATACATATGAGTAAATAAAAGAGATAATATACATAATTCAAGTCTTCACATCAATGTATCCATCTAACTTCTAGGGTCGAACCACAAGCCATCTAAACCTGAAATGTTTGAGTGTAGCATCATGAGCAACACAGACCTAGTGAGCTGGCTATTTAAGCTAGTTTTCAAGTCATCTCATAATCGGTTATATTAATTGGGTTTTCATATTACAGTTTCATTATAAATTACTTCTTTGGAGACTCTATCAATCCAAAGTTCAACATAATATTTAAAAAAGACTTCGAAATATTAAATTAAACATGTTTGTAATAGAAATTTTAAAATAAACTTCTTTCTAAAATCTATCTAAATATTCAATCATGAATCTAAAACACACCCTCGATTTGGATTAGATCCTACGATATCTTGTCCTATTGTGGCTGGCATCCCGTCACTAAGTAGGGACGTACTCTACTTGGCTCGATACCAAAATAGAGTAATGTTGCACTACCCAAGATCTATTGTCTTATACCGCATCCTCGAAGTAATTATCATTGCGAAAATGTTTCCAAAAGTAACTTAAAATACCTTTCCAAACTCATATATGTATGGTATTATGACAAACCCCAAACCTCTTTTGGAATATTCTGATATATGCTAGAAAATATCTTTAAATTATTAAAGTGGATAGTTAAGCCATTTAAAATTGTTTTAAAGTCCCAAACAAAAAAGATAGCGTTTCAGAAATTGCTATAAAAGTTTCTACATCAATAAGAGTGTTAAAATATAAACCATAGCAGATTATTAAGCATTATGGAAAGTTCTACAGTAGCTTATAATGGTTTTGGACTCAAAACAGCTACCGCAGCGTTTTTCGTGTGCTATGAAAAGTTCTGGGCATGTTAGAGCACTTTATAAACAAATAAAAGAAAAGGACAACATATTGGACGTGCTATGAAAATTTCTGGTCAAGTTAAACACTAAAGTTTATGATTTAGATTTGAAATAGTTACGAGGCGTTGCAAATCAAAAGGGTTGCTAATTTCAGGTTTAACTTTAAAAGTTTACAGTAGCATTCCGAAAATGCTAGCTAAAGTTTTGTAACAGCTGAAATTGTTGCTGGACTCAAACATTGCTGATTATGGCCTTGAATAACACTTTAGGTTTAGTAACAGTTAAAAAGAGTTGCAACTTTCAGAAGGGTTACTAATTTCTGTAACTTAGGTTTTTGACCAGTTTTTTCGCGAAATGTTTGATTTGATTTCTCAAAGATAAAGTAGATTTTGTTGAATATGCGAGTATATGATTTTTGTTTGATGATAATAAACATATATATATATATATATATATTCATTTAAATGTATTTGTTAATATACTATTTTCACAGATTAATAAATATATGATGAATAAAATAAATAACACAGAATTTGAATTCAAATGGATATTTTATTCAAACAAATATTTATTATAATTTTTTAATAGTAAAAATTTCAAGCTCTCACCATATATACAATTTCAATTAAATACAATTTGATTACGTCACGATTCACATTTACATTTGACCTCACTACATATCACTCATTCACTCAACTCATATTTTATCTTCAACTTCACTCCAAATTGAATCCAGCATCTGAGAAATTTGCAAAAATAAATATTGACGCAGTAAAATTGAAAATAAAATATTTTTGCGGTATAAAATAAAATGTGATTTTGAAAATAATATTTGCCTCAGTTATTTGGGTTGTTCGTCATCATTTAAATTTGAATTCATCATACACGAACAGCTTGTGACATGCACAGTGTATCATGGTACATGCCACAAGGCCGTGCACACCGATATACACTTGATAAAATTACAGGGACAGGTGAGCACAGGTCAAACCCAAAATGCCGGGTTCAACTCAAGTGCAATAAAAATAATGTCACAATATCAGCACAAGATCAAACCCGAGCTCTAAGCTGGATTCAACACAGGTGCAAGTTAATGAAAATGGTCAAGACAACTAAAACAAGCCACGACCAAAATCCAAATGTACAAATGCAATATGAACCAAACAGTGCACAAAGGCAGTGGTACAAACTACATGAAGACAATGCACAAACATATATATACATATGTATATACACATGTATACATACATGTAGTGACAGCAAAACTCAAACCAGCCATGATATGGAAGCAACCAGACGGGTTCAGCTTAAAGCAAGCTTATAGTGCAACAGGACAACACAATATAACTGAGCAAGCAAGTGCACCACAAACCAAACAAGGGCAAAACTGCAAACAAAATGAAACTGCAGCAACCACATGAATACAACAATTCAATTTCAAAAATATCAAGAGAAGATGACAAAAGTTGTGCAGTAGACCATAATGAAACCAAACTAATATGCATGTACAACTACAGGTGAAATGAAGTGGGTAGTACAACCCAATTCAACATGCTTAGTTCAAGTGGACAGCAGCTACAACTACAAATGCACTTGCAACTGAAACTGTCTCGAAGTAAATGAAAACAAATGCAAAGACCAATGATGCAACTCGATACATCAAAGACCAGGCACCAAGTATCAAGTGAACCAGTTCGATATGCTATACACAAGAAACCAAGAAGCCAAAGAAAATGAACGAAGTGATGAACCAACAATGTAGCAGTTCCAAACTATTGATATACAGCAAGTTCGAAATCATGGATAAATAGTTACATCCCAAAAATGATCAAAGAGAAGTGACAATGTACATGAAACTCAAAGCTAACACATATTTATATACATGTGTGTATACATATTGCAGCCTGGCTCGTAGCAATGCTCAGTGCATAGCAACAATGCAACTGTATGCAAACTGTCTGAAGAGTACAAGTTAAAGACTACAACACTACAACTACAAGTGACAATGTCAGGCCAAAGCAAAACCAAAATGGACAGCGGATACAACACATCAAATGAAACAGTTGCAAACAGCATATATGTCAAAGTCATGAAACAGCAGTCTCAGTGGTGAATCATGAAATCAAGTAAATCAGTAAATGATACAGTGGTCACAAGTTCGAACAAATGCATAGACACAACAGTGCAGAACTACTCGAGATGGAGATGTACAAGATGATAATACATATATACATATGAATGCATATATATACATGCAAGCAATCAAGCACGGTATCGAAATCATAGTATAAAAAATGCAGTGGTTTTCAAAGAATTTGAACGAGCCAAAAATGGTTCAAAAGTCATGAACATCAATTAACAGTTTTACCAAAGCCAAAATTCAGTGATGTCAATAGAGCAAAGTCAGGAAGGTTCACAAATGATCGAAGTCAATCTACAAGCATCAGAAGAAGCCGTGGGTCAAAAATCAAAATGCCAAAGTCAAATGCAAAAAGAATTCAAAACCGTGATAGCCAAGAAAATGAACGGCCTAAAGAACGAAACCAACATCGTCAAAGAAAATCAACGCCGTGATGACCAAGTTTCGAAACCGTGTCAACCAAGCGATATATATACAAATTGAAACAAGTTAGTAATCATCTCTAACATCCAAACGAAGATCGAATGGCCGAGCATAGTATTGACGAAATCAAACAACTATTAGACGAACGCAAATATAGGAATTCAACTTCTATAAATCCCATTCATCATCGGCAGTTTTCAATCATTGAGTTCAAGTATGCCAAATCAGAAAAAAGCAAAAGCACAAATTACATACTGGAGCAAGATCGAACTCGATCATCGAAGGAGCTGTGAGCAAAGTGAAGAGACGATCGATCGACAGAGCAAGAGAGCGAAATACCAATTCGATTGATCAATTTAAAGTCGGCGTCAAAAAGCCCTAATGTTTGGAAACGAACTAGCAGCGAAGAAAGCCACCATTTTTCAAAAGGAAGCGGGCCGACATAGATAAAAGAATAAATGGAATAATATTTCACTTAAGAAAAATTGGGCCAGCCTTTTCATTAGTATGGGTTTATAATAAAAGGGTTTTAATTAGGGTTTTGTTTCTTTTGTTTTAAATTGTATTTAAATTGTATTTTCCTTTTTAAACTGTTGTAATTTCTAGTCGTGTGACTAGGGGAAAAACTACGTGGCGTAGTTTGAGAATTCGCAACTCAGTGGCTGAGTTGTGGCAGGGTTTTGAGCATAGAGTTAAGGCTAGTCGATAGCGGGTGTCGCGAGTTTACGTGTGTAAGCGTCTGACTGCTTAATTTCTAGTAGAAACCTTGGAAGCAGCACGTAGGCAGGGTTTTGCCGAAGCTAGGTAAATTCTGTGTCATTCTATTTCTGCATTTACTATTCTGCTAGTATATGTGCTGCTATTATTTTGATATATCTGTGTTGAAACAATTTTATAAGCTTCCGCAATAATTTTTATAATTAATAGCATTAGCCTATTCACCCCCCTCTAGGGTGAAATCGATCCTACAAGTGGTATCAGAGCAAGGTACAAAAGCTATTTTATTTCAACAAAAAATGATTTTTTTTTCAAAAAACCAATTTTTGTTTTATAATTTTAAAATTTTAAAAATGGCTTCTTTTAATAAAGCTTTTGCGAAGGGTAAGTCAATAGTTAGACCACCAATGTTCAATGGTGAATGTGCTTACTGGAAAAATAGGATGGAAATTTTTCTGAAAACCATTGACGCTTGGGATATTGTTGAGGCAGGATATAGAGCAACAACTATAATTGTAAATAATCAGGAAAAAAATAAACCAAAGGATCGATGGTCAGATCTTGAAAATAAGTTACAGATTACTAATGCCAAAACTATGAATTCAATTATTTGTTCATTAGATCAGTTTGAATTTAGTTGTGTTTCACATTGTCTAACTACGCAGGAAATATGGCACACACTAGAAGTGACTCACGAAGGAACATCTCAAGTCAAGGAATCTCGCCTTGCCATGCCGAGTAGCGAATACGAGAATTTTACAATGGCCAAGGAAGAAAATGTTAAAGAGATGTATGGACGGCTTTCCAACATCGTATACAAGTCAAAAGCTCTCAGAAAATCAAATACAGAATTGGAAATAGTCCGAAAAATCCTTAGAGTCCTTCCGCGAAGTTTTGAAGCAAAAGTAACTACCATTCAAGAATCGAAAATTTTAAAACAAATCAAAGTTGAAGAACTCATAGGAAATCTCACCACTTATGAGCTAGAAATGAAATTCAAGGAAGAGCGTGAAGGAGGAGATACTCGAAAGAAATCAATAGCTCTCAAAAGAACAACTGAAAGTGATGATGACGACGATGATGATGGAGTAGCTGAGCTGGCATTAATAATGAAGAAATTCAAAAGGTGGAACCGCAAATATGGAAATCCAGCTCTAAATCATAAATTGAAAAGCAGAATGGACAAAGTACTAGATAATCCAGACGAACAGAAGATCATCTGTCACAAGTGCAACCAACCCGGACACATCAAGCCCAATTGTCCTCAAAACCAACACGACTTTGAAAAGAAATCAAAAAGGAGAAATTTTGCAGTCACATGGAATACAAGTGATGAAGATAATCGAAGTACTAGCAGTGAGAGTGAGAAAGCAAATATGTTCCTTCGAGGTAATATAACTGATAGCGATGATGACGAGCCAAGCGAGGTACCAAAACTCACTCACTCACAACTATTTATATATTTCCATGAAGTAAATGGCTGTTTTGAAAGACTTGGGGAGAAATATGCTAAAATTGAATCATAAAGAGATAATTTGATAGAAGTAGATGACCAACTTGAATAATTAGTTAAAACCTATCAAAGTAGGATCCCTAAGTGTGATAATGTCCAACATTCGAAGAAGAAATTAAAAAATCAGAAATTAAAATTAAATTGCTTGAAAATAAAATTCTGATTTTGAAAGAGAGTGAAAACACTAGAAGAGAAAATTCCATTAAAAAGTGCACACAATTATTAAACGAAAATAAATCTCTCAAAACACAAGTCCAACAACTGTCAACGACTTTAGATAAATTTTCAAAATGTGAAAATCGTTGAATATGCTATTAGGAAAACAAAATGTTAATATAGTTAGACAAGGACTTGGGTATAACCAATCTAAAAATGTTAGAAATGAGATTAATCAAGTAAATTCAATGTGCACAATTTGCAGAAAATTTGGACGCAATCAAAATATTTGTTGGCATAGACCCAAACACGTAAAAACTATACCAATTTGGGTTCCAAAAGGCACAAATATAAAGTCTTTCAAAGTTAAACAAATCTGGGTGGCGAAAGGAACATATATAATAGTTTTGGGTCTCCACATAATTATTTTTAAAAATATTCTTCCACTAACAATCATGGACCTATAAAAACAAATAGGTCACAAAAATCTTCCATCGTATAGGTGTGGTGGCAGGCTAAGGAACACAATAGTGTTACTTGGATTCTGGCTATTCCAAGGACACAACGAGCGTTAGAGCAAAGTTCCTTAGCCTATACAAAGGTGACAGAATCACAATGGGCAACAGCGAAAAATTATCGTAAAGGTAAAACAGATAATGGTGTATTTTGAACGGTACATTAAATGTGATAACCTGCACCGTAGTCTGAATTAAATCAGCCAATATTGTGATGATGAAATAAATGATGATTTTGACTCTGACTTATTCACAATTGTTGGCCAATTATATTCTTATGCCAAGAACACTATAAAAATCTCTAGAGTCTTTGAATTACTTCATATACATTAGTTCGGATTAATAATACTGTTTTATTGGTAAATGATAATACATTTGGTTATTTTACAGCTGACTCTATATTCACGTTTTTTTATTATTTACACGGTTTCAATTCAAATTCAAGAGAATGTCATTTAAAAAGCTGCTAAAATTGATTTTAAGATATTTTGATGCACACATCACGGTCTAGTCTATCAAATTTAACCAATGATAATTTCAAGTGGAAAAAAAAATTCAAATGCAGATTACACTGGTAATCTAGTTGATAGAAAAATTACCAGTGAAACGTGATTTATGTTGAGACATTTAGTAACTGCATCATTTTTCAAAAAAAATATCTACATATTTTTCATTCCAAATAATTTTCATATAGCAGAAATTTTTCTCATAAAACCCGTTCTAGAAAATTATTTTTGACCTTGTTTTTAGATTGGTCATTTTTAAAAATTAATTTTACAATTATTTTTGAATTTAATTTTTAAATTATAACATTGACTAATCTGACTCCCTACTAATTATCAAAAAGATAAATAGTGATTGAAAAAATGACGAGTGTTGATATTTATCATATATTATGACTCGAGACGGTATAATTAGTAAATTTCTTTAAAAATTTAAACACGAGTTATAAAACTTTTTGTTGGTAAAAATTCCATGACCATCTCTATTTCTATCATATTTCTAACGACCATCTCTCATCAAAATTCAATATACTTTGTCGATATGTGGTACTTTAAACAGGAATCATTCATTTTTCATTTTATATTTTTTAATAAAAATTAAAAAATAATAATAAAATAATAATAAAATAAAATAAAATAAAATCCAAAGTATTCATTCTCATTTAAAAGTCCTCACGGTTATGCATGGGTGAATTACTTGGAATGTGTTATGTGCTTCCATGCTCATTTAAAAGTCCTCATGGTTATGCATGTATGGAACGCATATCAAAATTGATTTTTTTAAAATAAACAAGTTGATTCTAATCCCATTTAAAAGTCCTCACGGTTATGCGTGGTTAGAAGATACTTGAATTCATTTTTTTTAAAATAAAATTGGAATACTACTAATCTCATTTAAAAGTCCTAACGGTTATGCATGGTTGGTAGATATTCAAATTCCTGATACAAATATAACAGAAATAGACACAACGGTATGGTTTTATATGATGACATCATTCACATCATTCTAAAAGTGGAAGATGCGCCTAACAGAGTATTTATGATTTTTGTTTGATTATTTATTGAAATTTAATATTTATATTCAATTGAGTTTTAATGTTGTATTAATATCGATCACTTTATCTCTATTTTTCTAACACTATTACTCTTTTGCTGATAACAAAAGGGGGAGAGAAAAGTTAAGATTTTGACAAATAAAGATCAAATATTTTCTATTTGCATCTAGGTTCATTTGCATATTTTTAATTGTATGCATATATGAAAGGGGAGCTTTGTGTAGAGAGGAAGCATTGAAAAGAGGGAGCAAATTCAATAATCAAATACATTTAATATATTCAAAATCTTAAATATATGTTTGTTATCATCAAAAGGAGGAGATTGTTGAATATGCGAGTATATGATTTTTGTTTGATGATAATAAACATATATGTATATATATATATATTCATTTAAATATATTTGTTAATATACTATTTTCATAGATTAATAAATATTCTATGAATAAAATAAATAGCACAGAATTTGAATTCTACGGATATTTTATTCAAACAAATATTTAGTACAATTTTTGAATAGTACAAATTTCAAGCTTTCACTATATGTATACAATTTCAATTACAATACAATTTTGATTACGTCACGATTCACATTTTTACATTTGACCTCACTACATATCACTCATTCACCCAACTCGTATTTTATCTTCAACTTCACTCCAAATGATTCCAGCATCTGAGCAATCTACAAAAATAAATATTGACGCAGTAAAATTGAAAATAAATATTGACGTATACCATGATTTCTGCTGTGTCTGACATTTGATTCACAAGGATATTTCATAAGAAATATATTATTCCATAAGTCGATATCACTCAGTTAAATATACTGAAGATTATAAATCTTCAATATAAGTGTTGTCCTTAGCCATTTATATATTAATAAATGACCTGCATATCTTTGGTGTTGAGCAAACTCAAGCTAGACATGTTATGTGTAGTATTATTAATATATTGATGTAAGGACATTTTCTTCGACCCTTGGAAATCGAAACTAATACATCCTTGGTGTTTACATACCACAAACCCAAGTGCTGGAAAGGTGGTTCCTTAAAGGTAAAAGGAAAAATAGAGATAGAATAGAATCTTACATGAATGGAACAACATATATTATTTTAATATATAAAATCTTTACATCGGAAGTTTTAAATACAATTCTTAGAGTTAAACATGGATGGTAATAAATCTCTATCTATACAAAAGCACGGTATGATAGTACACAAGTGTGGTGGAAAACGAGGTAATAGTTTACCGAAAAATCTTCTAACTCTATGCTTTGAGTTCTTTCCAATATGTTCTAACTAAACCTGACTACTGTGCTGCTTGGGCACCTAGAGTTTAAGGAAAAGGAAATAAACTCCGGTTCAATCATGGGACTAGTGTGAGAGCTCAAAGTATGGGTTTTGAAAACAAAAGGGTATCTCATAAGACCATGCCACACATAAACACGAGTTTTTATCTTATTATAACCAAAATCCTTGCTACACAAAACGTGGTGTATTATATTCAATGACATTCTTTTTTACAAAAACATTTGCAAATAAACTTATAAATCTTAGCTAAAATCCTTGCACCTCACATTTCCGTACTTTGCACAACTAAGCTTATACGATTATTGGATATTGGATTTCCAACTGAATAGCTAGGTAAGGGATTACCTCCCATACAATGCATTTCTAGAGGAATGCATACCCGAGTCCTCTACGTTAGTCTTCATGTGAATTAAAACTGGCCTATCCGGAAATATAATATATGAATAACACTGAGTATTACATCATCCGGCCATTGCCGACCAATCCGAGACATCTTAAAGCAAAAACCACATAATTTAAACCCGATGTTATAGAAAATAGAAATTTTATCCATTTAGAAGGTGATTTATACCTTGATTGGTTCCGATCCACTTAGTCTTAAAGCATCCTCTTTTTTACCATTCCCATATGTGAAGCTTTGAGGTAACAGTTTCCTTTAATATAGAACATATTCCACTTTGAAATGCCACTTTGTCATTTCACAATCACATAATTAGTTTCTATAAACGTACAACTCCTGAGCTCGTACGTCCAACGAAAGTGTATTAAGATAAGAGAAGTTGTCTTCTTCGCCATCAAACAAATGGAACGTTCATAAAGATCAATCAATATGGTCTAGAAATGCAACGTCGGACATTCGTCCGTACAAGTTGTCCAGGAACAGGACAAACCGAAGGTACTTTCTTACCACATCCTATCGAAAATTTACTCTAAGATTAGTAGCAAATAGTCCTTGTGTTTCAAATATTTTCAAAACAAAGGGACCACTGCTATTTATTTAACTCTGGAGCTACCCAAAGATTATCAAGAAGCAGTCATTCCGAAATGAAGATCTTTTATCTTCAAAATTATGGTCTTCAATATATATCCTGATTTTCAAACGCATAAATTGGTTCGTAGTGGTTTTCAGATTGGAGTTACCCAATTCCGACATTAGTTCCTCCAAATCAATCATCGATAAAAAGATGGTTTATAAAGAGGTGATTAATGTTCCACTAATTAATACCTTTTATTCAAAATATCTTCTTGAGATATTTATCTTTTGAAACTATTTAGTTTCTCTACATAAGGAATTCATTAAAACTTTCTTTGTTAAATTCATCAGTTTAATTAAACCCTTTTTAAAATTTAGAATAATTCCAAATTATTTTACTTAAATTTTAACAAAAATTTCTCAATTCAAAAATGTAACTTTTAATAAGTTGAAACCATGTTACTTAGGATAGTAAATCCAAATTAGTTAATATTTGAATGAAATAGGTCCATAGAAATCATTCAAACTATACGTGATGTTAAGTTATTCATTCAACAAGTACTATCCATTGAATAACGATGAAATCACCTTTTAAATTCATTAGAGTATACAAGTTTCCTCCTTGGAATTTAATATCATTATAAGAAGATTATCTTTATACGACCCAAATTGTTTAAAGTTGGAAAATTTAATCTTTTATACTTAACTCGTTTTCGACATTTCGACCTTATATAACCCTTGTATAAGTGAAGCCAGTGAGCCAAGGCACTAGTTTCTCCTAACTACTCCTTAGTTTAAGCGCATCAATTAGATCTCACGAATAGAAAAATCAGGTATACTCGTCGGCTTATTAGAGCCAAGATTAAAACAATTGCTTATAATAGCTTTTCTTTTATTCTTTTATTTAAACCCTTTTAAATAAATCATTAAATCTTCAAATCATCTTTAAAACACTTAATTATTTGTTTAAAAATATTCATAAAAGATTTGAGAAAGAATTGTTAAGTTTAAAGTTATATGTCAAAAGTTATTGAAAACCGCGGCAAATAGGGCTTCGAATAGTTTTTTTTAAGTTATATATTGATCAAAACAACTTTTCTATCTTTTGAAAACTTATTATATAACTAAAATCTCTTTTAAAACTTTTAAAGATTTACAAAGATTTTTCCATATTTAAAAAATTAAAAATATTAAATTTTAAGAAATCCTTTTTTGGATTCCGAACTGCAAAATCGCGATTATTTTTGAAAACTTGTTTTACTTATATTTCAAAAGCTACTTATTGAAATCTTGATCCCTTTCCTTTGTTTGAAAACTATGGAGATAGTAGTTAGAAAATTCTTATTATAAAGAATTCCGATCTATATTCTACTTTATATACTCATTTAACTTTTACAGCACGAAATCGCGAACTGCCATTACACGATGCACCTAGTTTTGTCTCTTTTTTCATTTCTTATTCAAACTTCACCAAATTTGTTTTTAGTGTTTACAATACATACATAAATCATTTAAAGCCATTTCAAAGAGTGTTGGTGATTTTATGCTACTTTTATAATTTGATTCGGAAAGTGATTTCTTTCTTTAATATCGACTGTATTTAACATGACTTATTTATATGTCCAAACAACGATATTTTCACAACATCCAAACATGGTAAATAATCATTATAAACAACCATATCACACAATATATGTATGTACAATATGAATGGAGTTTCTAATATATATTTTTATATAACATATCTAGTTTTTTGTTGCCAATTACTGTCCAAATATCCATAATCACGTAGTTCATCCAACCAAACATCTTAAGCATTTCAATAGTCATCTTAAACATTTATAACTATTTATAAAGATTTAATTTGGAGTTCTCAACTTTATCGGATATCGTATTGACTAGATCTCGCTATAGCTTCGCTATCTCGAACTAAAACTCTACGAACTCGAGCATGGAAGCCCTCTGAGTGCTCGACCTTGGTCCTTATGCTCATGGCCAAGTAACGAGGTGGTGGTTGCTCATGGCCAAAATGGTGGATGATGGTGGCCGTGGGTTTATGTAAGGAAAAGAAGCGATTTTGAAGTGTTTTGAGGCGTATATACTATTATATATATATATATTATAAATTTGTATTATTTCCACAAATATTTTCTTCGTAATTTTTATTAAGTGGAGAAGCCATGGAAATAACTTAGAAATGAGGAAGAAGATGAAGAAAAAGTTGTAGGAAATTATGAAGAACGGGTGGAGTATTTATAGGAAAATTTTGGAACCAAAATATTTTAACATGAAATTACCAAACTAATTTTGCCATCACTTCTAACCCGCCAGGATGCAAGCAGCCACTCCCTCCTCCTACCCATGTGGTGGTGGTGGTGATGGTGGGTGGTGGTGATGTGATGTGGTGCAAGGTTGGTTTGATATTTGCTTTTTAAAATAATTATTACTTTAGATATTTTATTCTTTTACCATAAATAAATGTGTAAAATGGTGAGAATCCTTTTTACTATTCTTTTATGTATTTACATATATGTCAATGTGTTCATTTCATGTTATGAAATGTGCAGAAGTCATTTGAACAACGTTATAAAACATATATACGTTAAACCATTACGAACTTGGATCTAATCTTTGGTCATATTTTCATTTATTAATTAACATGCGTATATTTATAAAGAAGTTTGAAAACTATTTTCTTATTATTATCCATGATTTAAAATGATCTTATGTGAGTTATAAAGCCATATAAATCAATATTAAATGATTATTTACAAAAAGTGTTATTACATCAATAAATTGATATTGATTTTGCTTACAATTTCAAATCTTATCTATAAATTTATATAACTATCATATTTGATTTATCATCACTTTACTTCTATTATAAATAAATTATTATCATTTAAAACTTATTTGAATATTTATAATAATTATTAAGTCATTAAACCTTAATTTAAAATCATTAATTATTATATATACTGGCTTTACTAATGATATCATAAATCAATTAAATCTTTGTTAATACATTTTAAAATAGTTTACCTTTTTTACTTATGGTTCAAAACATTATTATTGGGGTTATAAATCCTTGCTTTTGAATATTTCAAAAATAACCTTAATTTATTAAAATGGTGAATTTGCGGTTCGTTGTAGACTCATCTCCTAAAAAGAATTTCGTTCTTGAAATTGAGCGCAAAAGTCTGTGATACTTATTCCAAAGTTGAAATTTCAAATATATCATCGGGTGGTACTTACATATTATTCATATGCACTATCTTATTCGACCTTAAATTCGAATATATCATTTTGCTTTTGAACTAGTATCGATCTTTTGATTTTCTAGTGCAGATCTTGATTAGACTCGGAGGTTGTTATTCTCCTTACATAGCCCTCGGCTATGATAGAAAATGTAAGCAATCTAACTAAAACCCTTATCAATGTTCGCCTTCGATCATCGGATGTTAAATCCTTTTCGGATATCAAAATTTTACATTCAAATCTTGGGCCAAATTTGTGCTTACTATATAATACTTTTAATTTTTTTTTCAAATATTTTAGAAAATTATGGTTTAAGTTTTAAACTTTTTATAAAAATATTGTTTATTCTTTTACAAAGAAAATTTTTACTTGTATATTTTACCAAAAGTTTTATTAATTTTTTCTTAAGTGATTCGTGTATTCGCTATCGAACAAAGTTAAGAATGAAGGTCATAAAATTTTTGTAGATAGTTTCTTTCTTACATCACCATACAAACCATATCAACATGCATAAAAAAACATTCTTACGTCATTCGTACCCTTCAGGAGTTCATAATATAGACACTAGTACATCACTAAACATCATCTCCTCAAATCTTCGACTCATATACGAGCTAATACTTAATACTAAATACCATTAGATAGACAACTAGCTTCCGAACACTACCATCATTCTGAAGCTAATTCATTCCAATAACTAACATCAAATATCTCTTTGTCATTTCCTTCATCGTCGTCATCATTAATCCCCTACTCGTCGTCTGCCTCGTTTCCATCCTCATATTGTTGCATCCTATCTTCCTCATATGGAAACCATGGTTGGTTCAGTGGAACATGCCCATTCCTACTATAACTCCTTGGATTACTTCCCCAGCTTCTTTTTCCTCGAGACCCTTTATTTGGATTTCCTATGGAATTTTTCCCTCAATCTCCTCTAACCCCTGCACTTTCTTCTCTTCGGACATTTCAACTTCTACTTCCTCAGGTTCTTCCTCCTAGTTGTGGTTCATATACGAGCTTGAAGATTCTTCTTATCAAACGATATGGTTTCCATCTAAATCCTATATAATATTGTTGTTTATGATGCATGCATTTGATTCATGGGGTATCACGGAATTTGGATCTTCCATAGGCTCATATTGCTCCACCTCCATCGATTCCTCAAAGGCTGGAGCAACTTCTTCATACTTTGAAACAGTTATAAGTACAGGAGTGGCTGGAGTTATTATAGCCATAGGATAACCGTCTTCGTCTAACTTAGTATATTGATCTATGTCTTCCTCTATGATGGGTCGACCAATTCTAGGTGGCCATTGCAGGGTTTCTTCGTCGCTAGTTAGGACGAACAAATTATCTTTCTTCTTCCCCTTTCTCTTTAAGGACTCTCCCGTTGAATACTTCCCACGAATGGTTTCTACCAATGCAACATAGTCTTCTTAGATATGGATACTAACTTATTCTAATGGCAAGGTTTAAATTAAACATGTCCTATCATAAAATCATTTAATAGTTAAGGGTAATAATGCTCTAAGTACTTTGCTGTTTGCCTTAAAATCATACTTGATCAAATTTTAGAAAGTCAATCTACATTTGTTTAAATCCTTATGAAAATGTTTTCCAAACATTATTATTATCAACTTTCAAAATTCTTTAAAAAAATTCTCAATTTTTTTTCAAAAGTTTCTATTACTTTACTTTATAACCTTTCAGTATCATAATGTCAGTTGACTATTAAATAATTTACTAAGCAAAGCTTTTTGATACTTCTAAACCAACTCAAAAGTCCATTGGAATATTTCTACAAAAACCCCTTAGACAAAAGTTCTCATTATCCAAATTCTTAAGTTTTATATACATCCCTTATTACTCTTATTTAATAATTCTTATAGTCAAATTGTGAATTCCTAATCATAAGATGTTTTAGGCTTAAATCTTTTTATTATCTTGTTTTTTTTTAAAAATTCAAGTTACTATAACTTTTAAAAATATATCTATTATATTCAAAATATAATTTGGGTAAAATTATTTCTTTTACCATATTTTTTAAACTCATTTTTGTGTATTAACAAAAATGTGCTCATATATGTAATAGTCTCAACTCATTCTAGGATGTTACTAACCCTATCTCTAATGAGTTACTCGTCGTAGAATATTACTAATCCTATCTCTGATATGTTATTATCCCGGTTAGGCTCAGGTGTTCACTAAACCTAAGCTCTGATACCAAAATGTAAGGACCCGTTATTCGACATTAATACATTTTCGGTATTCACATGCCGCAAACCCAAGTGCCGGTGAGGCGGTTCCTTAAGGGTAAAAGGAAAAACGGACATAGAATAGAATCTTACACGAATGAAATAACATATATCATTTCAATATATAAAATCTTAACAATGAAAATTTTAAATACATTTATCAAAGTTAAACATGGATAGTTATAAATCTCTGTCCGTACAAAGGTGGAGTGCGATAGTACACAATGGTGGTGGAAAAAGAGGTAATAGTCTACTAACGAATCTTCTAACTCCATGCTCCAGGCTCTTTCATATTTCTTCAAACCGAACATGATAACTAGGCTGGCGGAAAAAATTAGGGCACCCAGAGTTTAAGGAAAAGGAAATAAACTCCGGGTCATCCATGGGACTGGTGTGAGAAGTCAAAATACGGGTTTTGAAGACAAAAGAGTATCTCATAAGACTATGCACACATAAACACAAAATGTACCTTAAGATAACCAAAATCATTGCTATGAAAAATTAGGGATATTATTTTTAGTGACATTCTTTTGTTTGAAAGCATTTGAAAATAAACTTATAAATCTTAACTAAAATGCCCGCATCTAACATTTCAGTACTTTGGACAACTAAGTCCGTAAGGCACTTATTGGATATTGGATTACCTTCCGTACATTCCATTTCTAGAGGAATGCACCTGAGGCCCCTATGTTGTTCCTCGTGTGAATAATGACCGGCTTATCCTAAGATATAATGTATAGATAGCACTGAGTATAACATCACTTGGCCATTACTAACATATCGAAGACGTCTCGTAGAATACGCCACATAATTTAAACCCAACGTTATAGCGGGTAGAAATTTTATCCATATAGAAGGTGATTACATACCCTGATGGGTTGTGATCCACTTAGCCTTAAAGCATCCCCTGTTTCACCATTTTCGAGTGTGAGGCTTAGAGGTAATGATTACCTTTTATATAGAACATATTCCACTATGAATGTCACTTTACCATTTCATAATCATACGACTAATTTCTACAAATGTGTATGTAATGACCCGTAGTTTTAGCTTTTTTAAATTAGTAAATTTGATGTAGTTATGGAATAAAAATGATTAAAAATAAAATTTAATGCTTTATAATGTAGTTTTTTAATATGAATCTAAATAAAATCTTGAAATAATAAATTTCAAAGATTTAGGCAACAACAACTATTAAAATGAAAATTTTGTTTATTGAATGTGTCTGTAATTGATGTCTCTAATTGAAAATAAATGTTCAATTATTTAGATCATAATAAAATGGTTGTTAATAAATGGTGAATTATTTATTAAAGGTGGTTTATTGAAAATTAAACCATTTAAATTTAATATTGCAATTATTTAAATAATTGAATCATGAATTAATGTGACTGAAAATAGTATCAAAAATTAATCTAAATTTAATTTAAATAGAAATGAAGATGGTTAACATTTAAAATTGGATCTTAAAGTGAATAATTAGAAATCGAAAATTTTATATTATAATGAACAGGTGAAAATAACCATATTGGCCACTGACTCGGATTTCGACGAAACTAGTTTCATCGGATCCGAAATAGTGAATTATTATAGGATTTTAAATTTCATAGCGATCGGACTTGTCGTTTGGCTGTGCGAGCTTGAAACACGTAGAAATCAATTAAACGAATTTAATAAAAATTAATTGATGTTGAAAGCTATCTTCTGCATATAATCGAACTAGGCCTCAAGACTAGTTTCATTACGTTCGGAACGGAGGTAAAACATTAGGAACGTCAGGCGACATGCTTCGTTTGGAGCTCGAGAATTTCAAGTGTTTATAGGCGAGATATTTTCTAATATAATAATAATATATATATAACAAAATCATACTCGTACATCACATCGCCATCTTCTTATCTCCCTCCCCCACCCAACGTACCCCTTTCCTTACTCCCATTTTAGATTCAAATTGAGTAAACGAAAAAAATATAAAAGCAGATCGATTGAACAAGAGAATATTAAAAAATGGAGGAGGAATCGCAAGTCACTCGATGTAGAGGAGGAGTCGCATGTTGCGCGCGAGGCCAGGCTATGGTTCAGCCTTTTTAGGATTTCGGTAAGGCACTTCACGTGCGCATTGACGTCGAGCTAGCTGAGGCAGTGCTGTATTGGCTAGGTGGTCGGCAGCTTGGGTTAGTGGTGCTGAGGCAATCGCAACCTCTGGCGATTTCTACGAGTGTGCGACAGCGTCTGCTAATAAAGAAAAAAAAAGAATGGGTGACAAAATCACGACAAAGGAATGTCATGACGGCGAAACGAGGCATGAATGAGATGTTTTTTAAGAAATTAACTTTATTTATTTTCATTGAGTTAATGTGAATGTTATTAGGTTATAATTTTATTGTATATTTTTATATTTCATATCTATTTCATACGAGGCTCGTTTCGAACAGAACGAATTGCATTGGAATCATATCGACGTCTTCTACAGCTTGGCATTCAGTTGGCATTTATTTGAAGCTTGAAATATGTTCAATTTCAATAAAAGGTAAGTGTTTCATAACGCACACAATGCACTAAAATATTCTGTGTTTGGTAATTGATATCATGGAGTTAATCAATTTTACTGACTGTTATTTGGTAATTTAAATTGGCAACTAGATTTTCATCTGAATTAATTATTAAAAATTAAAAATTGACAGTTAGATTGAAATTGGAATTAAACTGCTAGATAAATTCCGATTTTTGATAACTGAATAATTGTGGTGATTTATTGATTGTTTTGGATGTTGATTGCAATTGGATGCTACTGGGTGATATTTTGATGATTGATGTTTAATTCTTTTATATATGTCATGTTATCATTATGTATAGAATTTATAGTATATAAAAATATAAATCGACTTATTTCGAACAAATTAAGAAATAGGTTAAAACGATATATAGCTATAACATTTATTGCGGATTGAAAAATACATATCCATCTCTAAATTAGACTGAAATAGCTGATTCACTTGGCCATAGGATAGAAAATTATATAGGATTGATTAAATTAAATGATTTTGAAAATTTTGATTTTAAATTATTTAAATTATTTGATTTAAAGGAATAAAAATCATATTTTTGGAAATTGAATTATTGTCGAAATTGAGCTCAAAATGTTACAATCGGAATTTGTTAAACGAAATTTTTTAAGAATGAAATTTGAGATTTTGAAGCTAGATATCGAAATATGATTTGAATTTCGGAAATTGATGTGTTTTAAAAGAAATTTGAACTTTCATTCGAACTTTGCATTATTGCTTAGTAAAAATAATATAATTGGATGTATATATTTGGACTCGAGAATGGAATTTATTTTAAGATTTGAATTTAAATTCAAAGATTGAAGTTCATTTTGAATTCAGTGACTTAAATCCATATTTTGAAAATCGAGCTCGAAATTGATATAAATCGAAATTGTTAGATTTGAAAATTGAGTTGAAATCTAACCATTAAATTGGATAGTCGGAATTGAAAGTGAAATTAATTTGAAATTGAAATTAAATTGGGTTCGCATTGAAATTTACTCAAGTTGGAATTGAAATCAGTTGGAATTGGAATCGAAATTAAATTAATTCGAAATCGAAATCGAATTATTTGAATCAAAATTGGAATCAAAGTGAAATTTGACTTGAAATTGGATTGAATCGATTGAATTGAAACGGAAATTGAAATCTATTTGAATTGGAAGGTTTGGAATTGAATCAGTTTGACTTTGAAATTATTACCAAATAGATTATTTTTAATATAAACTTTTTAAAATCTATCTTCTTAATATTCAATTGTTTTCAATTTTTAATCTATTTTATTATATAAATCATTTTTAATACTCAAACTATTTTATATTAAACTATTCTAAATTTTACACTATTTAAAGAAATTCAAACTATTTTCAAAAATTCAAACTGGTCAGAGTGGGAATCGCTTATATTTAAATCGTGGATTTAAATATGAAGTGGGCTAAAATGAAGTTATAACCCAAATTTTTAGTCGAATTGAATTTTGAAGTGAAATTGACACATCGAACTAAATTGATATATTTTGAAGTAAATATGATATTTCAAAATGAAATTGATTTTTAAGTGAATATGACATTTTGATATCAAGTACGAATTGTTTTCGAAATATAAAAGAACCAACCGGTGTACGAAATGACGTTTGGTTGTTAAAGAGACTGGGGCCTCTTATTGGAATACTCTTTATCAATTTTGAAACCACTTTAACTACTGTGTACATGGTGGATGATATCCAGAATGTAGTGATTGACTTGGCGAACATTTACTAGAATAAAGTAAGAGAATGATGATGGATAGCCTTCACACTTGTATCATAATTAAAATGACTAAAATAGGAGCCTATGTCTGGCTAATGAGTTCAGCTACCTCTAGCGACGTTTATCACTCGCATTACTATCATGATTTTATACTCGATGGGTGCACCCTTTTGATTAGATTGATGGTGGCGGTCGGCCATGTGTGGGCTACGACCCGTATTTTTAGCTATTTTAAATTATTAAATTTGATGTAACTATTAAATAAAAATGGTTCAAAATAAAATTTAATGAATTATTAGTGTAGTTAATGAATATGAACTTGAATAAAAATTTGAAATAATAAATTCCAAAGATTTGAGCAATAACAACCGTTGAAGTGAAAATTCTATTTATTGAATGTGTTTGTAATCGATATTTGTAATTGAAGACGAATGTTGAGTTATTTAGATGATAATAAATTGATTGTTAATAATTGGTGATTTATTGAAAATTAAATTGCTTAAATGGAATTATCTAAATAATTGAATATTTAATTAATGTAAATGAAAACGTTACCAGAAGTTGATTTAAGTTTTATTTAAATATGAATGAAGATGGTTAACATTTAAAATTGGGTTTAAAAAGTGAATAATTAGACATTGAAAATTTTATATTATAATTGATGAGTAAAAATAGCCATTCTGGCCGCTGGCTTGGATTTTCAACGAAACCAGTTTCATCGGATTTGTAATGGTGAATTATTGTAGGATTTCAAGTTTCGTAGCGATCATACTTGTCGTTTGGCCGTGCAAGCTTGAAATGCGTTGAAGTTAATATCGAAAATTTAATATTATAATTGGTTTCAAAAACCTATCTTCTCCATATGATCGAATTAGATCTCGAAACATGTTCCATTGCATTAGGAATAGGGGTATAGCATTATGAACGTTAGGCGGCACGCCTCAATAGGGGCTCGAAATAAATATCTAGATATTTGAATTTGAATGATATATATATATATATATATATATATATGCATGCATGCATGTATGTATGTATATACATATATTGATTTGATCAAACCTTCACATCAGCCTAAATTTTTACCCTGCCAGCCCACCCTATTCCTATGCAAGCCACCCTACAGCCACCATCTACATTTTTTTGTTACTTAAACCAAAGCACAGTCGAGTAGAAGAGGGAAAATATTCGAAAATTTGAAAACAAATTTCTCCATCTTTACGCAATCAAAAAATGTGAAACAGATTTTAACAATCTTAGCGTGGCAAGTACCTTAATCTGATATGCTCGAATTGAAGCACGACTGGATTAGGGAAGTTCGACAGTAAAAGTCGAATAGGCAGTAGAAACTAGGGTTCGAGTTTATTAATTATAGAGCCATCGATTCAAGTTCTAGGCTTTGTTTTTGGACTCAGAGCAGCAAATAGCATCTTGGCACCGAGAATACCGAGGTCCGATTAACTGGGGAGGGGTGCGATAGTGTACTATAGCATGTCGAGGTCGTGAGCAATCATGTTTCGATAAGAAGCTTCGGCTATGGGGTTTTTGGGTCTGTTGGATGGAGCTAGCGGAGGGAAATTCGTCGATGTGGTTGAATGGGTCGACAATGGTCTCGGTGGTTTGTGCACATGCACGGTTGGATGAGTGTGCATTTAGGGTTTACCGGGAAGCAGTAGTTTGGGGAAGAAGGAGCTTGTTGGGCCAGGTGCATACGTGTTGGGCTAGGTTAAGTGGGTAATGTAATTAAATTTAACTTAAATTATATAAATAGTTTAAATGAATTCCAATTTTTAAAAATATAATATCTCGTTCGTTTTAGTTCCAATCGGAAGTAGTTGTTGGCTTTGCATTCATATCGACGAATATGACGCATAGGAATTGGATTGACTGAATTTGGAGCTTCAGGAATTTTCCGTTAAACTTGAACGCGTTTGAATTTAATCGAAACCAGAACGCGAAAGCGACAACAAAAAATAAAAGCATAGTGTTTTATAACGCTACGAAGTACTGAATTATTTTTATGTAGTTAGATTGAAGTTGTGAAATAATTTAAATTTATTGATTATTGTTGGTAGTTTAATTGAAAATTTAAATCAACTTATAAATTGACTATTAGAAATTAAAATCGACAGTTAAATTTGAAATTAGAATTAAACTGATTGTTAAATTCCTGATTATTGATAACTGATCAACAGTTATGATATTTTGGCTGATTTGGATGTTGATTGTGATGGATCATATTGATTGTTATTTTGGATGAGTTGGATGTTTTTTTATTTTAATATATCGTGTTATCATCCCGTATATTATTTACAATATATAAAATTGTAAATTGAATAATTTCAAAAAAATTACTAAATAGGTTGAAATGATACATACCTATGACATTTATTTTGGATTAAAATGAAATATATCCATTCCTGAATTAAATTGTAATAACTGATTCACTTGGCCATAGGATAGAAAATTATATACGTACACCGGATTGGTTAAATTTAACGATTTTAAATTCTTGGATTTGAATTTATTTAAATGATTCCATTCATAAAAAAATGAAATTGGATTAAAATATAGAAATTGAATTAATTTCTAATTTGAGGTTTGATATGTGTAAACAAAATAGTTTAAAATTAAATTTGATATTTTGATGTTATAATCGAAATATGATTTAAATTTTGGAAATGGATTTGTCATAAAAGATCGAACTTTTACTCGAACTTTGAATGTTGCTAAGTGAATGTAATTTAATCAATATTTAAAAAATTCAGCTTGAAATTGATTTATTTTAAAGATTTGTATCCTAAATTGAATATTGAAGTTAAATTCAACTTAAGTGATTTAAATTGACATTCTGAAATCGAACTCGAATTTATATAAATTGAAATGGTTTGAAATTGAGAATTGAAATGTAACTAATTCAAATTGGAGTAGAATAGGAATTAATTGGAATTGAAATAGAGATTAAATTAATTTGGAATCGAACTGAAATTGATTTGAATATAAGTTGAAGTTGAAGTTATTTCGAATTGAAATCGGAATTAAATCAATTTAAATGGAAATGGAAATTGAATTTACTTGAATTGAGTAGATTTGGAAAATTGAATCAGTTTGACTTTGAAACTATTTTCAAATAAATTATTTTAATATAAACTATTTAAAATATACCTTTTCACATATTCAATTTATTTTGATTTTCCAAACTATTTTACCTTATAAAACATTTTAAATATATCAAACTATTGTGATTATTTAAACTATTTTTAAACAATCTAAATTTTCAAACTATTTTTCTAAATTCAAACTAGAAAAAGTTGGAAGGTTTATATTTAAATCATATATTTAAATACAAATTGGGTTAAATTGAAGTTATAGCCCAAATGAAAATTCGAAACAGTGTTGAATTGGAACTAAAATTGAGATATTAAGATGGACATGATTTTGAATTCAAATATTATATTTTGAGTAAATATGATGATTTCCAAATGAATTTGATTTTGAAGCAAATATGATATTTTGATATCAAGTACGAACTGTTTTCGAAATCTAAAAGAACCAATCGATGTGTAAAATGACATTTGTTTGTTAAAGAGACCAGGACCTCTTATTGGCATGCTCTCTATCAATATTGAAACCACGTTAATAACTGTGCACGCGTAGGCGACTCTAGAACAAAGTAGTTAGATTTGACATCGTTTGCTAGATTTAAAAGAAACAAAACGGTCATGGATTGGCATGACACTTATGTCAATTTGAAATTACTAAAATAGGAGCCATACCGATAAATGACGCTAGCTACCTCTACCAGACACACTTCTTTGTATTTCCATCATTTACATTGTGATTGATTGGTGCGCACCCTTTGATTTTAGGAGTGTTGGACGCGGTGGGCCTTAGGGATTATCACCAGCTGGGAAGGGTAAATTGGTAGTATCTTACCTTAGGCATTGCCTCACGTGCCTTGTCATACTTTTATCCCTATACGAGACCCCTACGATTTTAGTTTAGTGTTATCGTATCACGGTGCATCACTGACTACTGACGTGCTACTAGTGGTGTTAAATGCAAACTGTACGTCAATGTTTAAAAATAGGGGATTAATGTAAAGCCTTAATGCTAAAAATATATTTATTTTACTGATTATACATTATATATGTAGCATATTCTATAATATATAAATATTTTGATGGATCCTTAAGAGATGGAAACTTCTGTAACATCTCTTGAGTCAATGCACGCACGTTATACACTTGATAGGTGATGTGAAACCTTGTAAACATCTTTGATGCCACGGCACTCACGTTATCTGCAATATCGATTTGACTCACATAAAAATATTTTAGTCCTGACTCGAGTGTTTTGTCTTTTCATTACGCTCGGGTCATCCCTGAGTTTTTCAGCGTATAGAAGATCATTTTTCTAGAGGACGAAGATGAAGATTGGGTATATTACCATTATTCTCTACATCAAGTTGTTCTACTGCATTATATTTTGTTCTATCGTATATGTATAACTCCGATAAATGTTGTTTAAATTATAATCAAATGTATAGTAAACAGCTTCATGAATTGTTTATTTTATTATTATATTTATCGTTCCAATGCGAGCTTCTGTGCTTGTTTTCTTCTTCTTTTGTTATTTTTTTATTTAACACCAATGATTATCTATGTTCCTGATTATTTACGTCGGATATGTATGGATTATTGTCGATCTAAGCCTTTCGAGTCGTAATAGTTGGCATCAGAGCCAGGTTTAGTGATAACCTTAGCTTTGTGGGGTTTGACTCATTAGAGATAGGGTAGCAATACCCTAGAACGAGTTTGTTTGAGTGTACGTATATATGAGAGAACATATTTGTTAGTGTTGTATAAAATGTTTATATTGTGTTGTTTGAATTGTTAAGTTTGAATTTTGGGTTTTGATCGGTACGTAGGATGCCACTATATCGATAGAGATTCTGAAACACTTAAACAAAGCAACCAACAAAATATTGTTTTTGAAATTTGGTAAATGAAATAATTTTACCTAGGATTACATTTTATATATAAAAGAATGGTTTTGTGAAATTTAAAGAGTTAAATGAATTTTTATTAGAAATGATAATATTGATCATTATTGTTTATTGTTTGATTAATCGATATTCCTAAACTATTAATATTATACGATTGTAAGAAAATGAAACTGTATAAATTTGATTTATAAAATATAATTTTCAAGTAAATGGATATAAAATTGAGAATTTGGGAAATTTAATTCCAGTGCTCTTGAAAAAGGTTTTCAAGGTTTGGAAAATAATATTAGTATTGTTTAAAAGTATACAGAAATACAAATGGTTTTCAAATAAATTTTGAAAGGAATGAATTCGTACTCCTCTCTTTTGTCGCTGGAAAATAATTTCGGTGATGATTGCGCAACATCATCGACGTTCATTTTCGAGTCTCAAAGCGAAGGAGACTTCTGAGAAGCTTTGCTATGAAATTTTTTGACAAACAAAATTTGGTTTAAACTCCAAAAAGTATGATTTAATATACAAAAGATATAAGTATATATACTTATTTCAAATGATTTGAAATGAACCCGGTATTTAAAAAAAAATTGGCAAGGCCAGCCAGTTTTATAGTGGACCCTCCACTTTTATTACGTACATAATAAAAACTTGAAATATAGGAGTAAGGTAAAAGCACCTTAACTACTAAGAAAAAGAAAAATACAGCACAGGAGTGTGACAGACATGCCACAACTACTATAAGTTTTACCTAGACTATGTCTCCCCCGGAGAGGAAGAATCACCAACATCCGCAAACACCGGGGTAGATACCAAAGGGACATTCGCAAAAAGACCAGCATAGGGGCGGAAAAGGATAGCAAGACGAGGATCATAACCCACAGCATCAGAAGAGTATATAAAAGATCGATCCCAGGCAGAATCAGCAAGCATGGCAGAATTCGACCGCGCATACTGACCGTCCATATCGAGAACTAAGGAATCACTAGAAGGTCTGTAGTGAAGGCATCTAAGGTCTAGATGATCATCGGAAACAAATCTAATGAAAGAATCATCCAAGGGGTTAAATCTCATATCAGATTTGAGATCAACCCAACACTTCTCGGTTCAATCCAAACAACAGGCAGACGAGGCGGAACATGATCTGGAGTAGCATCAGGAGTTGCTGAAACATCACAAGAGACCAGCATAGCAGTAGGGGAGGCAGGCCTAACAACAGAATATGGAGGCCTAATAACAAAATTTTAAGTTCTGTCAATTAATAATCTTCAAATTATTTGAATGAAAAGAAATATTTGAATAACCAGAACTTGTAAAATAAGAGAATTAAGAAATTTAAGCTAAATGTTTTAAGAAACTTTGAAGTTGAAGTTCACAACTTTAAATCGAAAGTAAAGAAAATTTAAACAACTTAAAGTTGTAAACATTCTAATTAAGTAAAATGAATCAGATTAATTTGTATAACATCACAAATTGCATTCTAATAACATATAATAAGACTTGCCAAATGTTAAAAGTTAAAATGATGATTTGGATATGTAATGGGATATTATACAAGTACAGAAAACTTAAGAGTAATTAAAATGTATATAAATGGAAATTTAGTTGTAATAATAAATATTATACACTTAATTAGTATATTATGAAATGATTAACGACTAAATGGAATAAGTAAGTGGAACCTAAGAAAGTAGACAAATTGATTAAATAAAATCTTTGTAAATTGGTTAATGAATTATAAATTTGCAAGGAAATTTTGTCATTGAATTTGTAACTTTCGAGATAATTATAAATTTAGATAAATATATAAGAAGTTGGACTTTTATAGAATGATTAGGAAATAAAGCGATGATTAATAAAATATTTCACCAATAAATTTGTATTAATGAAATTGTGAAAATAAATGTGAATTAAGTTGTAAAGAAACTTAAGTAAGGGTATAAGAAATAATTCACTAATGATGTTGACGCTAAAAATGGAAATATGAACATTGTAATTCAAATGTTTCACAAAAATATAAAGTAAAGCTTATAGTTTATAACTTTGATAAATGTTAGTTAAACAAGATGTTAAATTAACTAAATATGGATGTTAAAGGAAGGAAGATAACATTGAATTATGAAATGAATGTTAGTTGTTGAAAAACTAATTGAAATGAATAAATGGAAGAAGTTAGTAAATTGTATTAATAAAATGAATAAATGAAATAACATTGATTTTAAATGAAAATGGACTTAATTGTAGAATGAACGTGAATAAATGAATTGATACGAGATGCTTCTAAACGTAAAAAATAAACAATTGAAATTTAACAAATTGAATTAAATAAATTGAATGCAAATGAAATAGATTTGAATAAATTAGAAGTGAATCAATTAAATGTTGATAAAATTTGGATGTTAATAGGAAATGAAGTGTATAAATTAAAATATTGACATTGGAAATGTGAATGGTGGTAGTTTGGATTAATTGGATGAATATTAATAATTGTGAATGTATTTCTTGGTGGTAAATCATCGATTTTATTGTTTTGACTACGTATGATTGTTTTGTCGTATATTGGTGCTAATATTTATGATTTGGACTCAAAATTCATGCTATGTGATTCTATTTAGCTCATATATGTTTTCTATATCTTGACAAGTGACTAATATTCTAAATTGAGTTGAGTTAGATACATATGAATATATTTTAAACGTATACGCAGATTTATATGCTTTTGCTTGTTAAATACGAGCGAACTCGCTCGTATTAATAATAATAAGGTACATATCTCGGATTACATATCCCACTTTTATATTTTTGCCTTCAATATGCCTCATCATTGAGGTGAGATGTATATTTGATATCTATTTGGTGTATTTGGATTATATATTACATTGGAAAAAAATTTCCAATAAATCCGCGCAACGGTGACTCTGCCGAAATTTTCCGTAAATCCGAGAGTTAGAAAATTTTGAAGTTCTAAAATTTTTATAACTCATTATATATATATACATATAAGTTATATTTTTCCGTAAAACCTATATCGGAGTGGCGTAGTACGAGCATAGTCATAGTTTTGCAAATAAGATGTTTGTGTCTTATAAGTTAATAATTTTGAATAGAATATATCAAATGTTAAATTCTGTACTTAGTCGCTTTTCGAGGATGAAAAGTTTTAAGCAAGGGAGAATGTAACGACCGTATTTTTAGCTATTTTAAATTATTAAGTTTAATGTAATTATTAAATAAAAATGGTTAAAAATAAAAGTTAATGAATTATTAGTGTAGTTATTGAATATGAACTTGAATAAAAAATTGAAATAATAAATTCAGAAGATTTTGGCAATAACAACTATTGAAGTGAAGATTCTATTTATTAAATGTGTTTGTAATCGATGTTTCTAATTGGAAAATGAATGTTGAATTATTTAGACGATAATAAATTGATCATTAATAAACGGTGATTTATGGAAAATTATATTGTTTAAATTTAATATTGAAATTATTTAAATAATTGAATCTTAAATTAATGTGAATGAAAACGATATCAGAAATTGGTTAAGTCTTATTTAAATATGAGTGAAGATTGGTAACATTTAAAATTGGGTTTGAAAAGTGAATAATTAGAAATTGAAAATTTTATATTATAATTGATGAGTAAAAATAGTAATCTTGGCCACTATCTTAGATTTTTGACGAAACTAGTTTCAATGGATCTGTAATGGTGAATTGTTGTAGAATTTGAAGTTTCGTAATAACCGGACTTGTCGTTTGGCCGTGCATGCTTGAAACGCGTTGAAGTTAATATTGAAAATTTAATATTATAATTGGGTTCAAAAGCTATCTTCTCCATACGATCGAAGTAGATCTCGAACCTATTCCACTGCATTCGAAATAGAGATATAACATTATGAATGGGGATTCAAAATAAATATCTAGATGTTTGAATTTAAATAATAATAATAATATATATTTATTTGACCATACCTTCACATCAGCTCAAATTTTTACTGTACCGGCCCGCCCTATTCCTGCGCAAGCCAACCTGCATCCACCATCTACAATTTTTTTTCTTATTTAAACCAAAGAACAGTCGAGTAAAAGAAGGAAAAAAAATCAAAACTTTAAAAATAAATTTCTCCATCCTTACTCGATTAAAAAATGTGAAACATATTTTGAAAATCTTAGCGCGGCGAGTACTTCAATCTGATATGCTCGAATTAAAGCGCCATTTGGATTAGGGAAGTTTGACAGTGAAAGTCGACTCAGCATCGAGAATGGCGAGGTTTGATCACCTAGGGAGGAGCGCAACAGTGTACTGTAGCAGGTCAACGTCGCGAGCAGTCGCATTTCGGTAGGAAGCTTCGGCCATGGGGTTTTTGGGTCTGTTGGATGGATCTCGTGGAAGGGAACTCGTCGATGTGGTTGAATGGGTCGACGACGGTCTCGGTGGTTTGTACACGTGCATGGTTGGGTGAATGTGCATTTGGGGTTTATTAGGAAGCAGCATTTGGGGAAAAAGGATCTTGTTGGGATGGGTGCATACGTGTTGGGCTGGGTTAAGTTGGTAATGTAATTAAATTTAACTCAAGTTATATAAATTGTTTAAATGAATTCAAATTCTTAGAAATATCATATCTCGTTCATTTTAGGTCCAATCGATACACGGTTGGTTGCTTTGCGTTCATATCGATGAATACGACGCATAGGAATTGGACTAACTGAATTTGAAGCTTTTAGAATTTTAACTTAAATTTGAAGCGTTCGAATTCAATCGAAACCAGAACGTGGAAGCAACAACAGAAAATAAAAGGTGAGTGTTCTAAGTACTGAATTATTTTAATGTAGATAGATTGAAGTTGTAAAATAATTTAAATTTATTGATTATTGTTGGTAATAATTGAAAATTTAAATTGACTTACAAATTAACTGTTAGAAATTAAATTGATAGTTAAATTTGAAATTGGAATTAAAATGCTTGATAAATTCCTGATTATTAATAACTGGTCAACTATTATGACAATTTAGCTGATTTGATATTTTGGATGAGTTGGTTGTTTATTTATTTTGATATATCCTGTTATCACCCTGTATATTATTTACAGTATATAAAACATAAATTGAATAATTTTGAATAAATTAAGAAATAAGTTGAAATGATATATACATATGACATTTATTTTGGGTTGAAATGATATATATCCATCCCTGGATTAAACTGAAATAACTTATTCACTTGGCCATAGGATAGAAAATTATATATGGACACTAGATTGGTTAAATTTAACGATTTTAAATTCTTGGATTTGAATTTATTAAAATGATTCCTTTTATAAAAAAATGAAATTGAATGGAATATACAAATTGAATTAATTTCAAATTTGAGGTTTGATATGTGAAATTTAAATTTGTTAAATGAAATTGTTTAAAATTAAATTTGAGATTTTGATGTTATAAAAAAATGATTTAAATTTTTAAAAAGTGGTTTGTTTTAAAAGATCGAACTTTGAATATTGCTAATTAAATGTAATTTAAATTGATATTTCAAAATTGGAGCTCGGAATTGAGTTATTTTGAAGATTTGAATCCTAAATTCAATATTGAAGTTAAATTTAATTTAAGTGATTTAAATTGATATTCTGAATTCAAACTTAAATTTATATAAATCAAAATGGTTAAAGGTTGAGAATTGAAATGAAATTAATTCAAATTGGAATAAAATTGGAATTGAAATATAAATTAAATAAATTTGGAATCGGAATTGAAATTGATTTGAATATAAATTAAAATCAAAGCTAATTGAATTGAAATCAAAATTGAATCGATCTAAACGAAAATGGATTGAATTGATTTGAATTGAGAAGATTTGGAAAATTGAATCAGTTTGACTTTGAAACTATTTTCAAATAAATTATTTTAATATAAACTATTTAAAATCTACCTTTTTGCATATTCAATTTATATTGATTTCCAAACCATTTTATCTTATAAAACATTTTAAATACCTAAATATTTTATATCAAACTGTTTTAATTATTTAAACTATTTTTAGACAATCTAAAATTTCAAACTATTTTTCTAAAATTCAAACTTGTCAAAGGTTGGAAGGTTTATATTTAAATCATGGATTTAAATACGGATTAGGCTAAATTGATGTTGTAAGCCAAATGAAAATTCGAAGCAATGTTGAATTGGAACTGAAATCGAGATATTAAGAAGGACATGATTTTCAATTAAAATAGTATATTTTGAGTAAATATAATGATTACGAAATAAATTTTATTTTGAAGCGAATATGATATTTTGATATTAAGTATGAACTATTTTCGAAATGTAAAAGAACCAACCGGTGTATAAAACAATGTTTGGTTGTTAATGTGTCTAGGACCTCTTATTGGCATACTCTTTGTTAATATTGGAACCACTTTAATAACTGTGTACATGGAGGAGACTCCAGAACGAAGTGGTTGGATTTTCCATCGTTTGTTGGATTTGAAGAAAGAGAACGATGATGGATTGGCCTAACACTTATGTCAATTTGAAATGACTAAAATAGGTGTTGTACTAGTCACTAAGGGTAGCTACCTTTAGCGGACACACTTCTTCATATTTCCATCATTTAAATTGTGATTGATTGGTGCGCACCCTCTGTTTTTGGGAGTGTCGGACGCAGTGGACCGTTTGGGGATACCACCAGCCGAGAAGGGTAAACTAGTAATATCCTACCTTAGGCATTGCCTCACGTGCCTTGTCATACTTTGTCCCTATACAAGACCGCTACGATTTTGGTTTAGTGTTGTCATATCACAGCGCATCACTGACTACTGACGTGCTACTAGTGGTGGCAAATGCAAACTGTATGCCAATGCTTAAAAACGCGTTAAGTGGGATTAATGTAAAGCCTTAACGCTAACAAAAATATTTATTTTACTGATTAGACATTATATATGTAGCGTATTCTACTATATATAAATATTTTGATGGATCTTTAAGAGATGGAAACTCCCATAATATCTCTTGAGTTATTGCACGAACATTATACATTGGATAGAACATGTGAAACCCCGTAAACATCTCTGACGCCATGACACTCATGTTATATGCGATATCGATTTGACTCACATAAAATTATTTTAGTCCCGACTCGAGTGTTTTTTATTTTCATTACGCACAGGTCAACCCTGAGTTTTTCAGCTATGGAAGATCATTTTTCCAAAAGACGAAGACGAAGATTTGGTATATTATTACTATTATTATTCTCTGCATTATGCTATTCTACTGCATTATATTTTGTTCTGTTGTATATGTAACTTTGATAAATGTTGTATAAATTATAATCAAATGTATAGTAAACAACTTCATGAACCGGTTATTTGATTATTATGTTTTGTCGTTTCGCTGCGAGATTCTGTGTTTATTTTCTTCTTTTTTCTTATTTTTCTTAATTAACCCCAATGATTATCAATGTTCCAAATTGTTTAAGTCAGACGTGTGTGGATTATCGTTGATTTAAATCTTCCGAAATATGGGTCGTCACAACTAGTTAGAAAGGGTAAATAGGTAGAATCCTACTTGGGCATTGCCTCACGTGCCTTGTTATATTTATCCTTATGCAAGCCCATTACGACTTTGGTTTAGTATTGTACCTAGAAAAATGTGTTAAAGTGGATCGATGTAAAGCCTTCACTGTATTTTGATATTTATTTTACTAGTAGACATTATCTACTATAGCGTATGCTATTATATATAACTAGTTTAATGAATACTTAGGAGGTGGAAAATCCTGTAACATCTCTTGAGTTATTGCATGCACGTTATACACTTGATAGGATATGTGAAACCACGTAAACATCTCTAATGCCAGGACACTCATGTTATATTCGATATCGATTTGACTCATATAGGAATATTTTAGTCCTGACTCGAATGTTTTGTTTTTTCAGTACGCAAGGGATAGCTCTGAGTTTTTCAGTGCGTTGAAGATCGTTTTTCTCAAGGACAAAGAAGAAGATTTGATATATTATTACTATTATTATTCTCTACATCATGCAAATTTGTTGCATTATTTATTTATCCCTGATGTATATATAACTCTGATAAATGTTGTATGGATTATACTCAAATGTATAATATAAACATCTTCATGAACTATTCATTTGATTATTATATTTTGTCATTCCATCGCGAGATTCCGTATTTGTTTTTTCTTCTTCTTTCCTTATTTTTCTAAAGTAACCCCAATGATTATCCATGTTTCGGATTCTTTAAGTTGGATATGTGGATTATTGACAATTTAAAACTTTCTAAATATGGCTCGTCAAGTTGGTATCAGAGCTCAGGTTTAGCGATAACCTTAGCTTTGTGGGGTTTGACTCACTAGAGATTGGGTAGTAATACTCTATAATGAGTTGTTTTGAGTGTATATACATGAGAGAGCATACTTGTTAGCGTTATAACATATTTTGTATTGTGTATACATATCCATTGAGTTGTTTATGAAATCCGGTCAGTGCGTGAGATGTCATGTTATCGATAAGGATTTCTATACACTTAAAGGAGGCAAGGCGACATAATATTGTTTTAATTTGGTAAATGAAATAATTTTACCTAAATTATATTATATATATATAATGATTATTAATGAATTTTGTTGTTAGGAGTGATAAGATTTAGTAATCATTGACTATTGGTTGAATTAAACTAAAAAATACTTTGTGAATTTTATTTTACGAAGTATTCGATAATTAAATTGAATTTCAATCAATTGCAATAAGAATTGTTTAAAATCATAAAGTTGCAAACTAATGAACTGTTTTGGTAGTAAGGCAATGAAATGAATAAATATATTTATAATGTAACTTATAAATAGAAAAGACTTAAAAGCTGAGAATTTTATAATTTAGAATCCTGTTGATTTTTCAAAATTTGTTTTCCAAGCCTTCAAAAATTAATAATAATATTGTTTGAAAGTGTTTTGATGAGAAACATATTTTGAAAGGATTTTTGAAAGAAATTAAAGCATTGAACTAGTTTCAATTGCTGGGAAATAATTTTGGGGATGACTACAGCATCGCCAGTATTCATTTTTGAGTTTCTGAGTGAGAATTGCTTCCAAAAGAAATTTATTTTCGGTTAGAACAAGTTTGAAGGAAGAAAAAGGTATTCCAAGAATGATTTGATAAATATAAGAAATAAATTTTAACTTATAAATTAAAATTATTATAGATAAGAAATAAGTTTATACTTATAAATTTGAAGGAGAAAATAAATCGAATTAAAAATGGTTGAACATTTTGGTTAAACAAATTTGAATTTGAGATATGAAATGAAATAATTAACTTAAGAAATGTTGGGTAAATTGAGTTAGTAAAATAAAGAAAATAAAATGAAGTTTAACTCAAGAATGCCTAAATAAAAGTGAATCGTATTGAAATGAGTTAGATAAAATAATGAAATGAATTTTTTTAGTGAATAAATTTGTATACTTATAGATTTAAGAGATATTAAGCTAATAACAAATTCTAAATTTGTTGAGTGTGAATGATAAGAAAGAAAAAGGAAAAAAGTTAACTAAAATAAAGTTGAATAAATCGAGAAATGAATCAAATGAAATAAAGTTTAATAAAAATTGAATAAATAGAAGTGGATTTGAATATAACAAGATAAACTAGCAAAGTGAGTTAATTCTGCTTAAACCATAAAATGATTTAATAAAATGAATACGAACTTGAATTTTAAAGTGAAATGTAATTTAAGTGTGAAAGAAATAAATAAAATAAATGAGTAAGTAAAATTAATATGAGCAATTGAATTTAATTTAAATTAGACGTAAATAAATTAAATGCAAATAGAATGAGTTTCCATAAAATTGAATAGTAAATAATTGAATATCAAATAAGTTAATGGAATAAATTATAAATTGAAGTTAACTTAAGAGAAGTTGAATAAAATTGATGGTGATAAAAAAAATTGTTACTATGAGTTGGAGTTATAAAATAAAATTTACTTAAGTAAAATTATTGTATGAGTTGGAATCAATGAATAAACTAATGAAATGAATCATTTTGTAAAATAAGATTTACTGAAGTAAAATTATTAATATGAATGTGAAGTTATGAAATAAACTAATTAAGTGAATCAATGGATTAATATGAACTCAAGTCATGGAATTAAAACAAAAATGAGTTGCAACTTTGTAACATGTTTATAATAAACTTAAATGGTTTATAAATAATATTAGTATTAAAATACTAAATCATAATGAAATAAATTTAACAAGGTTAAATAAAAATAATTTTATAAAATGGTTCATAAATGATGTTGATGTGAAAAAGAAATATGAACATTATAATTTAAGTGTTATGCGAAGCATAAATGCTAAAGTTTTATAACTTGTAGATTTGATAAATATGAATGATACGGAAAGAAAATATGGAATGTGGTATGGAATCAAAATTTACTTAAGTGTAATTAATTATATGAATTACTGAAATAAAATAATGGAAGTGAAAAATGAATGCAACCATAAACAAATGTTAATTAATAGAATATGAATTCATTAATGTTGATAAGTGCATGTCAATCAATTGGAAGTACATAAATTGAATGAAAATCAATTCAACGTGAATCAAATTGAATGTAAGTTGGTTGTATACAAATAAACTGAAACGAGTCAATTAAATGTTAATAAAAATTGGATATTAGAAGAAATTATAGTGTATAAATTATAAATTGACAATGAAATGTAGATTGTGATAGTTTGAATAAATTAAATGAATATCGTTTGGTTGGATGATTTCTTTGGTTGTAAATTTTTGTTATACCCGTTGATTGCATATGATTGGTTTGTCATGTATTCGTGCTTGTGTTATGGTTTGGATTCACAATACATGTTATATGGTTCTATTAGACTCATATGTGTTGCCATATTTTTAATAAATGACCAATATTTTAAATTGAGTTGAGATAGGTACATACGAAGATCGTTGGACATATATGTGGGTTTTTATGTGCTTTTGCTTGCTTAATACGAGCGAACTCGCTCGAATTAATAATAATAAGAAGGTACACATCTCGGATTACATACTGCGCTTTTATATTTTTCCCTTCGGGATGCCTCAATCTTGAGAGGAGATGTATATTTGATATATATTGGGTATATTTGTGTTATATATTGTATTGTGAAATTTATAACGACCCGAAAATTTTCGTTGATTAATATTGGTTGAATTAATAAGATTTTGTAATTAAATTTAGAAGGAAATAAAATTTTTATAATTTATATTAAAGTAAATGTTAAAAATGAATTGTAGCCATGATTATTAAAAACTAATTATTGACAATTGAAGTGATACCACAACAAAAAAATGAAATAGCGTAAATTGTTGCACTTGGGAAATAAATTGACAATAAGTAAATAAATGTAAGTGTTGTATAGATAAAGGAATTTGTACATAATTAATAATAATTGAATGAATTTTGTATTATGTATGTAATTATAATAATTGGTTTAAGTATGATAAACTCATGTGCAACCTTAGCTTGTAAACAATTATTTTAAGTTGCATGTTGAATTAGTTGATTGAAATGGGAATTAAAACTAAAATTTAATGAATATAAATAAAGGTTACAATAATGGGAATGAGAATATGGCAAGTAAATGAAAGGTAAACTATAGTAACTAGTTTGTAACGTAATAATAGGCATAATATAAAGATGGGAATTTAGTTCAAATCAATGGAAATAATGAGGTTGTTATACTTAGCTACAAATTGGATATATAAAAACAAATTTAAGAATTTAATTAATTAATGAATTTGAATTTTAATAAATGGTAATTGAATATAAATCAATGTTCTGTAAGTAATCATAATATTTGCTTGAAAGTAATAAACTTAAAGTTAATTAAATTTTAATGGTTACAATTGTATAAGCTACCTATTTGTTTAGTTCATAAAAATTTAATTTGAAAGCAATTGCAATAATTGACTTAATTAGTGAAATTCCAATTATTTGAAACCAATTGCAAGGTTTTAATTGATTGAAATTAGTGGATTTGGGAAATAGATTCAAAATTTTATAAATTGATAGAATAATACGTAATAAATTGTAGATGGTAGGATTAATGCTTGAGAGTAATTATAATAGTTGTTGTTTGATAATAAAGTAAGAATGGGAACCAATATTATTAATTTAAATGTAATAAAGTGGATTAATTGGAATTACATAAAAAGATTATTAATTTAAATGTAATAATGTGGATTAATTGGAAAATATTAATGTGCCAAGTTATAGCCTATGCTAATTAAAGTTAATAATTAATGAATTGAATGAAAGGCCAATTCATGAAAATAAATGGAAATGTTGGTTTGTGAGTAATAAAAGCTTATTAATGTGACTAAAAGTTAGCGTAACGATCATTGTATGTTACCTATTTATGTAGAGTGTTAATTTACAATTGGAAATCAGCTACAATATTTATAATTTAATATTACGTTAATGTTAATTAAGGTAATATCTGTAAGTAATGCTAAGGTTATCCATATTGGACTTTGTTGAATTATGAGTGTTGGAAATAAAGCTTTATCAATATATTGGAATTTAACTGGATTAATTGCAATTAAATGAAATTAAAATATCTAAATATTGCGTTATTTAAAATTAAGATGGAATGTGAGGATATTAATGTAATAGTTTTGAATCTAATGTTAAATCCTTTTATTTGACAATAATAAATGGAATAATTATTAATTTATTTAATTAAATGGAATATTGGAAGTTATATTTATAATTTTTGAATAAAATGAAATTGAAACTTAACGCTGAAATTGAAGGGATGAATCAACGTTAAATTAACATCTAAATTTGTTTAAATCACTGTAATTGTTCAAGAGATCAAAATTGATAGGATTGGTTAAGTATGGAATTGAAATTTGAAAAGTGGTTTAATTTATTAATTATTAAATTATTTAATGTAAAAACAACCATTTTGGCAACTGACTCGGATTTTGACGAAACCAGTTTTATCGGATCCGTAACGGTGAAGTATTGTAGGGTTTCAAGTTTCGTAGTGATCAGACTTGTCATTTGATCGTACGGACTCGAAACGCCTTGAAATTAATGAAATTGAAATCAATTTGAAAAATATTAATTTTAGCATAAATTCTTCATACAATGAAATTGAACGTGAAACCTGTTTCATTGCATTTAAAATATTTTAAAACATCTATTTTGATATATAGGTTGACCCAATTTCGTTCCGGAGTCAGAACGGGCTTTTCGGCCCATTCATCGTTCAGCGCGTTTATAAATCTGTCCATCTATTCTATTTCGATCTTGCCTATAAATACCCTGTTATAAACCCTAGCCTACCCCTATTTCTCATTTGTCTATACATATAATTCAACTCTCTCTCCTCCTCAATGGCAGACAATTGTAAATCCAATTGCAATTCAAAATTCAAAGCAAAAATTTCAAAATCCTCAGAAAAATTTGGAAAAAATATATATTGAAGCTCTCAATGGGTGTTATATTCTGGTACTGTTCGTATTTCAAATCGGTGCACCGTTTACCCAGAAATCGCAAATCAGTTACGACCATTCATTTGGTGGTTTCGATTTTAACGGTGGATTCGCGTCATGCGAACGATCGGAGAGGATAGGCACGTAGAGGAGGCTGAAGCATGACGATCCAGTGGGTTAGTTCGCGTCGAAGGGGACGAAAATCGCCGCGGTAGGAGGTTGAATGTGGCAAATCGGCGTCGGCCTAGGGGTTCGATTGGGTTGCGCGATGCTAGGGGAGGCTCGGCCTCGAACGACGAACGCAATTGCAGGCTTCGATCGGAATATGGATGGAAGTTGGTCGCAGTGTTCGGTGATTGGCTGGAGGCGGCTCGATTTTGTTTCAGCATGCTCATGTAATTAGGGTTTGAATTTGTGTTCATTTGCATGGGAGAGTATGCACGTACAGGAAGGTTGGTGACGTGTTCTTTTTATTTTTATTTTAATTATTTTCTAATTTCAATCGTTTAATCTTTTAATTATCAAAACTTTCTTATACGATCTCCGTTTTACGCACGGTTTCTCCCGCTAGGTTCGTATTGGAATTCCAGACATTCTGACGCAGGTTTGGACGAATTTGGAGACTATTGGAATTTTGGGTTTAAATTGGATTTAAATTGGATTTAAATTCAATTTAAATTCAAAAGGTGAGTGTTTTAACCCACTCACAACTTCTAAAATTTCTTATGTTTGTTAAATTAATTTTTGGTGTGATTTGAAATTTATTTATTGTTATTTGGTATATTTTTATCATCATTCCAGTCAAATTTTAATTTATTGAATTAAATTATTATTTAATTTATTATTGCCTATAAACTGCCAGTTAGATAGATTGTTTAATTTATTATTGAATATAGACTATCGGTAATTACCTGTTATTTATTATATGCTCCATATTGATGTTATAGTTTAAATTGGATGACGATTGTAATAAATGGTTGATGATTTATTTTGGATGAATGGATGTTGTATTTTATATTGTTTTAAACTGCAAATTTATTATGCACTTTATTTTATTCGGGATTGCGGTTTGAAATGATATATGACTGTATTTTTATTTTAAATTACAGATTGAAATGATAAATATCCGTATCACTTGACCATAGGGTAGAAAATTATATACAGACACCGTGGTCTATATATAAAAATATTTTGAAATGATTTTCTATGGTTTGTAAAGAAATATATGATTTTGGAGATATTGATTGGGATATTTTATAAAGGTTCTTTTATATATAGTTAAATCCTTGGTTTAAACTATGAATAAATTTGTTTAAAGTATAAAATAAGTTTAATAATAAACTTTAATTTTATTAAAATATAATATGGATAAGGATTTGCTTAAATTATATTTTAATATAGAGCTTATATTGATTTTTACAAATCAAGCTTGAGAAGATAGTTTGAAATTGAATGAAATTTTATGTAATTAAGAACTATATTGAATAAGAATCCATTTGGAACTTAATTTAATGGAATATGGTTTTATAACTTAATTCGGGTTTAAGGTGATTAAGTGAATAAATTGAGGAATATTCATTTTTGAAATTTGAAGTTTTATTTAAAGGATATTGGTTTTAGTAAGCAAATATTTCAAAACTAAATAATAGTAAAAGTGAAATTTGTATATAAATGAATTATAAATTTTGGTTTATTTAAGCTTTGAAATATATTAAATTTAGAAATCTAGAAATTCGGGTTGGTTTGGAATTGATTTGTGAAAATTAAAGAAGCTATTTTGGTTATATAAAGTATTTTTAATATTTAAACCACATCAGTGGTGGAAGTTATGAGTTTCGAGGTAGTATAAATTGAAAAGGTTATATTTCTAGCATTTTGATTTCGAAATGTTGTAATGTTGAAAATGTTATGATTTTTGAAAAGGATATATTTGAAATAAAATGATATTATATTGATTTGGCTTTTATAAAAATAATATCGTATGGATTTGGTTTTAAAATGGAAATGATATCGTATTTATGTGGTTTTGAAATGGGTATTTTATTCTGGTTTTGAAGTATAAATTATTTTGAAATGACCGTGGTGTTATAATAACGTTTCGTTGTTGAAGAGACCGGGATCGGAAGTTGTCGTACTCTCTGCCAACTCCTAAAACCACTTTAAAAACCATGTACGCGGTGGAGATTCCAGAATGAAGTAGGATAGTGGCGGTGTTTCCTTTGAGGTAAATACGTGGACCCGACTACCGTGAGTTGGCAGAAGGTGGCTAAAACTTGAGCGATTGACGGGTTAAGAAGTTAGCACCTTTTATCGGACACATCTCTTCGATATTATACTTTGACCTTTGGATTGATTCGGTAGCCACTTTTGATTTTTTTGATTTGGGGTGGCTCGAGGTGGGTGGTAGCTTTGCGCTACATGATACCACCGATCCGGAAGCGTAATTGGTATATCTACCTTGGCATTGCCTAGTTTTTCCGTGTCACTTACCCCAGCGTGCCTTGTACGAGTTTGGTTTTCTCCCGTAGCCCGTGTGGTATCCTCTGGTGGCTTCCCGATCAGTAGGGACTATGATATTGGATGGACTACTGGGACTATTACGTGTTAAGGGAAATATTGGGTCACTCCTTAATGCTATTTAAAAGTAAGTTTATTTTACTATAGACACTATTATAATGGTGAAATACTACTACATAGTAAATAGTTTAACGGATCCTTCGGAGATGTGAATCCCGAGCATCTCTTGAGTTACTGCACTCACGTTAGACATTGTATAGGAGATGTCAAATCCTGTAAACATCTCTGACGTCGTTCCACTCATATTATTTATTATTGATTTAACTTACATAAGATCTTTTAGTTCTGACTCGAGTGTTTTTCTTTTCAATTCGCTCGGGTCAGCCCGAGCATTTCCGGATTGGAAGAACTTACTTCTGGAGGACGAAGACGAAGAGTTTATTATTATTATTATTATTATTATTATTATTATTATTATTATTATTATTATTGTATTATTCCACCGCATCACATTGTTCTGCTGCATTGTTATTGATTATTTTCTGGTATGTGTAACTCTGATATGTATTGTATAAGTATAATCGAATATTTTATAAAACAGCTTCATGAACTGTATATTTGATTATTATATTTTATCGTTCCGCTGTAAGATTCTGTTTTTTTCTTTTTCTTTCTCTGCTTTTTCTTATTTACCCATAACAATCCGCCCTTACGTATGGTTTAAGTTTGACGTGTGTGGTTTACCGTCGATTTAAACCGTGCGGAAAGGCGGGGCGTTACAAAAAATTTCCGATCGAGCCGCGTAAAGGAGACATTGCTGAAATATTCCATAAATCCGGATGTTATGAAATTTTTAAAGTTTTTAAAATTTTATAACTAGTTTTTATATATAAGTAGTAATCTCCGTAAGCCAATCGGAGTGACGTAGTAGAAGTATTGTGATGGTTCTGTAAATAATATTTTTAATGTTTTATAAGTGATTGTTTTGAATCAAATATATCACGGGTAAAATTCTATACTTAGTCCATTTTCGAGGATGAAAAGTTTGAGTGGAGGAGAATCTAATAACCCATATTTTTAGCTATTTTAAATTAGTAAATTTAATGTAATTATGGAGGTTAAAAATAAAATTTAACGTTTTATTAATGTAGTTATTTAATATGAACTTGAATAAAATCTTGAAATAATAAATTAAGATTTAGGCAATAATAACTATTAAAATGATAATTATATTTATTGAATGTGATTGTAATTGACGTCTATGATTGAAAAATGAATACTGAATTATTTTGGTGATAATAAAATGATTGTTAATAAATGGTGAATTATTTATTAAAGGTAGTTTATTGAAAATTAAATCATTTAAATTTAATATCGCAATTATTTAAATAATTGATTCTTGGATTAATGTAACTGAAAATAGTATCGGAAATTGATTTAAATTTTATTCAAATATGAACGAAGATGGTTAACATTTAAAATTGGATTTTAAAGTGAATAATTAGAAATTGGAAACATTATATTATAATTAACGAGTGTAAATAGCCTTTTTGGCCACTGTCTTGGATTTCGACGAAACTAGTTTCATCGGATCCGTAATATTGAATTACTACAGGATCTCAAGTTTCGTAGTGATCGGACTTGACGTTTGGTCATGCGAGCTTGAAAGGCATAGAAATCAATTAAACAAATTTATTTAGAATTAATTAATTTTGAAAGCTATCTCTGCATACAATCGAATTAGGCCTTTGAGATTAGTTTCATTACTTTCGAAATGGGGGTAAAACATTAGAAACGTCAATCGGCACGCTTCGTTTGGAGCTCGAGAATTTAATGTGTTTATAGGAGAGATATTTTCTAATGTAATAATAATATATATACTTAAAATCATACCCATACATCACGCCATCTTCTTATCCCCCCCAGCCCGCATACCCCTTTCCTTTCTCACATTTCAGATTCAAATCAAGCAAATGAAAAATATAAAGGCAGATCAATCGAACAAGAGAAGATAAAAAATGAAGGACGAATCGTGAGTCGCTCGATCTAAGAGAGGAGGCACGTGTTGTGTGTGAAGCCAGGTGATGGTGTAGCATTTTTAGGGTTTCGGCAAGGCGCTTCACGCACGCGTTATGGTCGAGCTAGCTGAGGTGGCATCGTCTTGGCTAGGTGGTCGGTAGCTTGGGGAGTGGTGATGTGGTGGTTGTGGCCTTTGGCGATGTCTGCGAGTGTGCGATAGTGTCTGCTAATAAAGAAAAAAAAAGGGATGACAAACTCACGACATGGGAACTTGGTGATGGCGAAACAAGGCATGAACAAGATGTTGGTTAGGTAGTTAACTTTATTTATTTTCGTTAAGTTAATGTGAATGTTAATTTGGTTTTAATTTTATCGTATATTAATATTGCATATTTATTTCATATAAGGCCCGTTTCGAATGAAACGAATTGCATCGAAATCGTATTGACGTCGTCTACAACATGGAATTCGATTGGCATTTATTTGAAGCTTGAAATATTTTCGGTTTCAAATAAAAGGTGAGTTTTTTATAACGCTCACAACGTACTAAAATAGTTTTTTATGTTTGGTAAATTGATATTATGAAGTAAATCGATTTTATTGATTGTGATTTTGTAATTTAAATTGACATCTAGATTTTCATCTGAATTGATTGTTAAAAATCAAAAATTGACAGTTAGATTGAAATTGAAATTAAGCTGCTAGTTAAATTTTGATTTTTGATTACTGATTAATTGTGGTGATTTATTGATTGTTTTGGATGTTGATTGCAATTGGATGCTATTGGGTGATATTTGGATGATTGGATGTTTAATTATTTTATACATACATATATATATATATATATATATATATCATGTTATCATCATGTATATTATTACAGTATATAAAACTGTAAATCAAATTATTTCGAATAAATTAATAAGTATGTTTAATTGATATAAACCAATAACATTTATTGTGGATTGAAATGATATATATCCATCGTTGAATTAAATCGAAATAACTGATTCACTTGGCCATAGGATAGAAATTTATATGCAGACAATGGATTGATTAAATTAAATGAATTTGAAATTTTGATTTGAAATTAATTAAATAGTTTGATTTAAAGGAATAAAAATTAGTTTTTTGAAAATTGAATTATTTTCGAAATTGAGCTCAAAATTTTGGAATCGGAATTTTTTAAGCGAAATTGTTTAAAAATGAAATTTGAGATTTTGAAGTTAGAAATCAAAATATGATTTGAAATCTAGAAATTGATGTGTTTTAAAAGAAATTTGAACTTTTATTCAAAGTTTGTATTATTACTAAGTAAAAGTAATATAATTGGATATTTAAATTTGGACTCAAGAATGGAATCTAATTTGAGATTTGAATCAAAATTTGAAGATTGAAGTTCGTTTTCAATTTGGCGAATCAAATCAATATTTTAAAATCGAGCTCGAAACTGGTATACATCAAAATGGTTTAAATTTGAGAATTGATGTAAAGTCCCGAAAATTCGTACTCCTTTAAACTGGCAACATTCCACAACAATCCAGCCAAAGAGGAACAAACTTATGAGTCCTTATGGTTAAAGAAGAAGAAAAAGATAGAAGAAGAAAGAAAGAAAAAGAAAACAACAAAACAATATCAGAATCTCACAATCGCAGCGGAACAACATATAATAGATAGATGAATAATCTTTAAACAAAGAACTATATCAGTTATTACATCACGTCACGTTACATTACATCATTAGAGTGTACAACAACAAACAGCGGAAAAGAAATACTATATATTAGTGAATACGCCATGCCATCCAGCATGCCTCCAGCAACTCCTGAATTTCAGAATATCCTGATAAACCTGACTCTAGACTGCCCGTGTGGAAATTGGTGGGCACCCAGAGTTTAGGAAGGAAAACAATAAACTCCGAGTCAGTCATGTGACTGGTGTGAGAACTAAAATAGTTTATTTTTAAAACAAAGTACAGGATAATTTTAAAATAGATTCGCAATGCTTTTTAGAAAATGAGACTACCATAAGGCCCCCCCGCACACACACGCAGTGCAAACGCAGAATCGGAGGAGATTTCTCCTTATGATAGTCAAAGATGCTTGATACAGATTAAAAAGAAACATTTGATATTATTACTAGTGCATAGTGTAGGAAAAATCATTTCGGAAGTAAAGATATAAATCTTAGCCAACATACGACCATTATCGTATGCCTACTATAACTACCATCCAAACAGTGGGGCACCACCATAAGTGAATGATAGGTTCTACAACTAAAACCGTACAAGATCGTATTGTTTCTTTGGATTTCCAACAAATGGTCAGGCCAAGGAACTTCTCATTGCCACATGGATACGCATCTAGAAAGACGACCCGAGAACCTAACCGGATCTCTGCCAACACAAGGCCGGGTTACCCCTAACTGGGTAACTACTGACAGGAATATGTCATTCCCCGATCGTAACCGATCTATATTCGAGGATCCTCGATTTCCGACAACCATAAAGCAATAAATTTGCAGCACCAACATAGGTTAAGTATCTGGGCTCCATACCATGATACCACCTCTATCCAGAAGGAATGACATACACTAAAGGGGCGCTACCCCCTAATAACCTTTCCGCATCCTTCCTGTTTTGACCATTTCCGGGGTGTGAGGTCCGACGAAGTCTCGTCCACAAAGCCACGCTTTATACAAAAGTTGTACTTTGTTCAACAAATGCTCAACAGCACTTCGTATGCCACATTACCAATTTGGGAATGTATCACTAGTAACCATCAACTACATAACCTCTAAGGGTGTTAAGCTAAGAGAATAAATTCTCCGCCACCAACGGAAATATATTTGATAGAAACCAGCTTTACATCTCAAATTGTAACGTCAGACACACATCCATATAAGTCCGTTCTAGGATCGAGCGGAACCGAATGCACTTACAAAGAAGTCCTTGCAATCTGGATATTCACTAATCACGACCGGACTTCCCATCACAAAGGGTAATAAATTTCTATATCGGAGATCAGCCGATGCAGAAACATTTTGTGACGCCCCACCTCTATGCTCACAATAACAAAGGGTATTAAAAGAAATACTGTCTGTTATTACGAAGAATAAGGCTGGATAGGAGCGGCCATCCGTAGCTAGGCCTTACATTAGTATTGGTTATTGCGATAGGAGTGTATATATTTTTAATTTTTCATCTCTTATTTATTTACTTCCATCGACATACCCAATTCCAATATAAAACGAACTACGATGGTTCATAATAGTTTAGGACAATAAATATAATAATAACACAGATAATATAAATGCGGAACACAGATAAAAGAGAAAGTCTCATATATATAATAACTGATGTCAGTTACAATACATATGATACAACTACAACTGTCGACTCTGGAAGTTACATAAACAAGTACATTATCGCAAATAATATACATGAATATACAACATCCTATACTAAGACTACGAGTACTCCTAAAGGTATGAAAAGATTTCATAGCTCTAGCAGCAACCCAAAGTAAGATATCAACAACCTGTAAATACTCGGTCTGACCTGAGTATTACATTCAAAAGAAAATAATACACTGGTCAGTCTAATTCAAACTCAGTAGAAGCAATAATAATTAAATAATCAAATGGATGACAGTCCTAATAAATTTACCTATCCGATTCTTAAATAAAGAAATCGGATAACGATAAATATAACACGTAACAGTGTTAGTCAACAAATCAGCAGATTCAAATCATCAACAAAGATAAGTGAAAAGAATATCAATGAAGATAATTTAGAAAATAACAGGATTGCCTAATTGGCAATTAACAACAAAATCTAATTATTTAAATAAATAATTAGAAACTCAGAATCTAATTATCAAATAGATAATTAGACAACAACAAAATAATCAAATCAAACCAAATCAATTTAAAAAAATCCAAAACATATTGGAATATCAATTAAAATGCCAACTCGAGTAGGGCTGCAGTACACGCACGCGTGTACTGCCTCGCCACTACAGCATATGAAATATGCAAAAGATCAATAAATCAAAACAAAATAGAATATCATAAAAGCCATACCGTGTGGTTGCAGTTCACGCTTGCGTGCACTGCCTTGCCACTATAGTGATGATGTACACAAAAGCTCAATAGAACCGTGTGGCTGCAGTTCACGCTTGCGTGCACTGCCTTGCCACTACAGTGATGATGTACACAAATGGGCACAAGGTCAAATCCAAAATAATGGATTCAACTCAAGTGACGTCGAAAACAAATCCAATTACATCGATGCAAAGCAAACCGACAAGGGAAAACTGCATACAAACGAAACTGCAGTCACCATATGAAAGCAAGGGTACAACGGATACAAACTGCAACAATCAACAGGTTGCAACTGTATTTGAAAATGATGTACGGCATACATATAAAGGAATAGCATCAAGGCACAAAGGCAGTTGTACCAAAACAAGTGCACAAATGAAGTGGTGCACCAGACATGATGACCACAAACCAAGTATACATGAATGCACATATATAAATGAGAATGGAATGCCTAAGTGATACTACAGTCCAGTGAACAAGTAAACACAAAGGCTACAGGTTCGAAATCACAAGGCAGTGGCAACATAGAACATAACCGAATGAGAGTAGTATCACTGCAACATGCACCAGTGATGCTTGTTAACAGCAACTACAGAATGATAGCACCCAAAACAATTGCAACATGGAAAGATCCAAATGTAAACTGACTTACAAAAACTAAAGCAAACCCAAGTAAACGAAGTAGTTCGAGCTTGGTTGCTATCAAGTGAGCAATATACAAACTCAAATGAGTGTGTGCACCAAAGATATGGATACACAGTAGCAAAGGCCGGGCAGCAAACATGTATGAAACAAAAGTGCCGACTGGCTTAAATATCACGAAACACAGCAAACCACAATGGGTGAAATTGATGTATGGTGCAATGTACAGCATACATAAGGTTCCAGAATAGCAACAATGCAGAAGATAATCAAGTTCGAAGAAAACAGATGCCAGGTGAACATCAAAATGCAATTCTCAGTACACAACAGTGGCTCAACACATAAAAAAGGCACAAGCAAGGCTGAGACGAGAAGCCACATCAGTGCAACAGTGAAACACAATGGTGTAACTACAAAACTGGTTTTAAGCATGTGCAACATCAAGGGAAGCACAAATGAAACAGAAACAAGTACGCTAAGACCCCAAGTTCGTAACTATTTCAACCATTTAAGCTCCATACAGTATCAGGTTCGAACAAACCCGAAGACATGGAATAACAAAACAAAGTCAAACCAAAGTAAAGGTCGCAACTGCTATCAGGGATGAACAAAATGGCCAGAGTTATGAAACAGTAAGAAAATCGAACCAGGTCGATAGTCAAACAAATTCAACATTGTAAAATCGAGTGCGCATCACTTATCAAATGAAGACTCAAATTTCAACTTCACTGTCTCAACATCAATGTATCATCGACAAAGTGAAACAACAATATACAGCAATCTCAATCCAAGGCCGAAGCCATTAGAATTCATCGACTACCAAAATCATACAATGGTATGGTACAGTTCAACAATATCACCACATTTTAAGAAATCAAGTGACCAAAGTCAAATGCAAGCACCAGTTTTTAAACAAAAACAAAGAATGGAAATGGTCATCAAGTAACAGAGAAACTCGAAAACTAGTATCAAATAATAATTCGAACAAGCCAAAATGCAGATGAGTTGTACAGCAATTCCAGAATAGGCAAGTTCGAACAAATATAAATCAAAGTCAGAAGTGAATGAACAACGTCCACTTTCATCTCAAAGTCCAACACAATTCAACCCGTGGTTGTCGAGAAGTCAAGCAAGCCAGAAAAACAAAGCCGTGAAAATCAGTAAATCAGAAATTCACGCAACAAAATCAAAACAAAGCCGACAAAATTCACGCGACAAAAACAAGTCGAAGTCGAAGCAAAACAACATCGTCCAAAGAGTTCAACATCGAAAGACAAGAAATATACAAACTTAAATTAGATGTGAGGGTCACTCACCTCTTTCGACGAGCATAGAAGCAGTCGAGCGGAGCTCTACGAGATGAACGATCGACAAAGCAACTGAAAGCGGCTTCTACAGATTGCAAAGCCCTAATTTTTGCAGAGGACGAAGAAGAGGACGAAGCTGCCATTTTTTTCCTTTCGTTTTATTAGGTTTTGGGTTTTAGGGTTCGAATAAAAATGAATAAAGGGGATTGGTATTCGTTATTATCACGGCACCAAAACATTTGCAAACGTGGGCCAAGATTCAAAACCCACATAATCACTTGATAATTTAGTACAAAGAATTTCAACCCAATTCAAACTCCAATAGCACTTTGCCAACAATATTACGTAAAGGAGTTGTACCAAAACAAATGCCACGGTGAGAGAGAAATAAACTAACCAATGTCAAAGCACACAACAGTGAACATGCAACCTGACTCGAATCAGTGCACAGTTAAACTCAAATGTGCAAGGTCAAACAATGCAAAATTCAAATCGAAGTAGTTTCAAGTCAAGTATAGCAGCAATGCATGGATATGCAAACCAATCTAATCGTCATTTGACGATAATTAATTGTCATAAAACCCCGGGTTGTTACAGACTCCCCTCCTTATAAAAATCGCGTCCCCGCAATTTTCATAATTAAAGTCGTCAATAACAATCGTTTTTCTAACATAAACTGATTAAGCTAGAAAAATAAAGGTCGAAAATATAAACACCAAAGAAATCTCTTAATTTCTTGAAAGAAATTCACAAATTCTCAACAAATCTAACTATCCAATAGATAATCAAAAAACAACTAAACTGAATAAATGCAATTATCAGTAATATGCAATTATCAATTAGATAATTAGAACACAGAAATAACGAAACAGCAATATCTAATTATCGATACGATAATTAGGAAATAGCAAAATCTAATTATCAACAAAGATAATTAGAAAACCCAATTCGCAAATCGCAAAACTGCAAATATCTAGTTACCAAAACGGTAATCAGAAACAACAAAGGTCTAATTATCAAAAACGATATTCAAATCTCAAATTGACAAATATTTAATTATCACAAATGATAATCAAATCCCAAAGCAACAAATATTTAATTATCACAATCGATAATCAAATCTTAAATCAACAAATATTTAATTATCACAAATGATAATCAAATCAACAAATATCTAATTATCAAAAACGATAATCAGAAACAACAAATATTTAATTATCAAACGACGATAATCAAATCTTAAATCAACAAATATTTAATTATCACAAATGATAATCAAATCAACAAATATATAATTATCAAAAACGATATTCAAATCTCAAATCAACAAATATTTAATTATCACAAATGATAATCAAATCAACAAATATCTAATTATCAAAAACGATAATCAGAAACAACAAATATTTAACTATCAAACAACGATAATCAAATCTTAAATCAACAAATATTTAATTATCACAAATGATAATCAAATCAACAAATATCTAATTATCAAAACGATAATCAGAAACAACAAATATTTAATTATCAAATGACGATAATCAAATCTTAAATCAACAAATATTTAATTATCACAAATGATAATCAAATCAACAAATATCTAATTATCAAAAACGATAATCAGAAACAACAAATATTTAATTATCAAACAACGATAATCAAATCTACCAATATCTGATTATCAAAAACGATAACCATAAAGAACAAATATTTAATTATCACAAGCGATAATCAGAACTCATATCAACAAATATTTAATTATCACAAATGATAATCAAATCAACAAATATCTAATTATCAAAAACGATAATCAGAAACAACAAATATTTAATTATCAAACAACGATAATCAAATCTTAAATCAACAAATATTTAATTATCACAAATGATAATCAAATCAACAAATATCTAATTATCAAAAACGATAATCAGAAACAACAAATATTTAATTATCAAACAACGATAATCAAATCTTGAATCAACAAATATTTAATTATCACAAACGATAATCAAATCAACAAATATCTAATTATCAAAAACGATAATCAAAAACAACAAATATTTAATTATCAAACAACGATAATCAAATCTACAAATATCTGATTATCAAAAACGATAATCAGAAACAACAAGTATTTAATTATCACAAGTGATAATCAGAACTCATATCAACAAATATCCAATTACCTGCAGATAATTGGAAACAACAAATATCTAGAAATCAATTAAGATGATCTAGAAAATCAACATAAAAGGTGGATCGATCCCAACAAATGGCGAGTTTTAGCTACGCCGCACGTGCATCAACAAATGACCGAAGCCTACCAAGTACCCAACATAATTTTGGCGCCCAACAAATGACCCGGAGGTCCAACAAATGACCCAAAGGTCTGGTACTGGTATTGACCCGAAGGTCCAACATATGACCCGAAGGTCTAACATAGTGGCTCGAAAGTTCACACGAAAATCATCAAAACAGCAAATGTTTCAATTAACGAGTCCGGAATTAATCAAAATAGCAAACGCACATGTCCCATAACCATGAGTTTTACTAAATCATTTAACTCTCTTCATCGTTTCCTTGAAAGTGCAAAATTGTGTATAAAAAATTAACATTTCACATTCTCAAACGGACAAGTCCAGAATTAAGCGAATCAGTAAAAGAAAGGGGTCATAGTCCTCGATTTTGCTGAAACGTTTAAATCGCTTTCTCATTTTTTGAAAACGCAAACTGCAAAACTTCTGAAAACAATTTCATTTATTTTATAAAAATAATAGTTTACATTCTCAACCAAACAAATCCGGAATTAAGCGAATCAGTAAAAGAAAGGGTTCATAGTCCTCGATTTTGCTGAATCGTTTAAATCGCTTCCTCATTCTTTTGAAAGCGTAAACTATAAAACTTTTGGAAAAAAATATTTTTTTTAAAACGATTTGCAGATCCGTGATAAAAACAGCAGCATTAATGACAATTTCGATAAGAAAATTGTACTTCTCGAAATACCGTAAAAACGGACAACAAAATCAGCAATTGCGGGATAACCGCTAGAAAATCCACTTTAAAATTTGACGGTTACTGAAGCAAAAGCGACAGTAATATTCATACGTCAAAATCTCATCAAAATAATTCGCATCAAAATATAACACCAGTGAATCTTCATTCATCAAAAATGTCAACAAAACACCATGTTTCAAGATTTAGCATTGATGTAAAAATTCCATTATAAAATAACGGCAACAAAATACGTTAAAACCAAACATCGGTTCAACGTAAAATTAATGCAGTAACATGCAACTTAAATTTACACGTATACCGCAAAATGAATAAAGAAATCATTCAAATATATCTTCAATGAAGATAATTCAAAACAGCAGAAATCTCAACAAAATCACATATCTGCAACAGCTTTGAATTCTCAAATTGGATTCGAAATTTTCAAAGAAAACAAATTAAACACAGCTATGTAAACAAAAAATGAAATTTATTTCAATTTCATATTTTGATTTACAAATCAAAAAGGTTATCAGTCGTACTCAGCGAAGACAGTCTCACTATTTTCGCTGCGCACTCTGATAAACAAAACACGAATCAACCAAATCAACAAAACACAAATTCACTTTTATTTTTAATTAAAGATATTTAAAATTTTCATCAAAATTTCAAAACTTTAGTTTTGACTCAAAGCACAACTAAAACATCGACTAATAGTTGTAAAACATGTTCCATCCAAGTTATGTTTTATATTATGTCCATAAACCCCAAGCTCTGATACCAACTGTGACGCTCCACCTCTATGCTCATAATAACAAAGGGTATTAAAAGAAATACTGTCTGTTATTACGAAGAATAAGGCTGGATAGGAGCGGCCATCCGTAGTTAGGCCTTACATTAGTATTGGTTATTGCGATAGGAGTGTATATATTTTAATTTTTCATCTCTTATTTATTTACTCCTATCGCAATAACCAATACTAATGTAAGGCCTAACTACGGATGGTCGCTCCTATCCAGCCTTACTCTTCGTAATAACAGATAGTATTTCTTTTAATACCCTTTGTTATTGTGAGCATAGAGGTGGGGCGTCACACATTTGACGGTAATCCTTTCGTTTTCACACATATCCGGTCTTCAACACCGGTCATCAAATGCAATCCATAACGACGTATCACATATTCGGAATGGGTTATACGACCCCAAGGTCCTTTCCCAGCTAACCCGAATAGTGAGCGCTTATTCAAAAATAAGTGTAGCATTCAAATTCAAGCAATCACAAGAAATACCTATTTAAAGATAAATATTGATAGTCGGTTATTTAACTATCAATAGGCATGCTCAACATCACCAGATTCCAAATAATTTCCCAAATTATTTATTTTCCAAAAATATCTTTACAAGATATATAATTTCCACACTTCAAAAATAAATCAATATTTATTTTTAAACAAATTCCCTTTCTTTTACAAATCCCATAGTGAACTTACAATTCCAAAATATCTATGAATATACGATTTTCAAATCGATTTCTAATATTCATTTTCAATTTATCTTTACAAACATAAATTCTAAAACGTTCATTTCATACTGGAAAACTATTTCCATACTTATTTAATAATAAGCAATTCACAAATCTATTTATTTTCAACATTTGGAAAATATTCGATATACTTAAATCACAGTTAAGTATAGATTTCATTCTTTAAGGAAAACATCATTTCAAACACATTTATTTGGGTCAAAACGAATGTTGCGTAAAACATTGTTACAACGACCCAAAATCACTAGTATAGGGATTCGAAATTAAAATAGATATATAAATCCCAATACTATACAAAATATTTCCTTAAGGAAATCATTTACTATAACAACAGTGTTATAGTCCACCATTTCCTTCTATTTCTCGAAAACGTCTATTTCAACAATGAATGTTGAAATCTATGGTTTCGACACTTAATGCATTTTACAACAACTTCAAATCATTTTAACTCTATTTAACTTCCCCAAAACACTTTAATATATTATTCACTGTCCTAAAATCGTGAATATTCTTCGTTAACCAAATTCAACATTTTTCTACACATTTTGTTTGAAGGATTACCCACCGTCCAAAATCGTGAATATATCTCCTTTAAAAATCTAAAATAATTGACTTATCAAAATAAGTCGATTTCGGATTTATAAAACAATGTTTATAAATCCCCATTTATATTTTTATAAGGACTTCAATTTGTAAGATTTAAAAATCTTACTACTTATAAAATTCCATTTATAACCTCATTTTCAGCATTAACAGAACTTCTTTTATAATCCCACTTATTTCGATTTATAAAATATATATTTTATAAATCTCATCTATAAACCATTTATACTTATTCGAAAATCTCAATTAAAATGCCAAAATCCGATTTATAAGTTAATTATTTATAAATCTTTTTATTTTACAAAATCTATTCATTTCATAACTCCACAATTTATAAATCTATAAATTTTATTCACTTGTGAAATCTATTTATACTTCATTTTAACACTTATAAAAACTCGTTTTATAATTCCTATATTTTTTATAAATATCAATATTATAAATCTTTTATATAAACCGTTATTTAAAATATCAATAATTTACAAGACATTATTTAAAACTTATATAACTCCAAAATTATACTTAAGTATTATTTCCAAAAAAGTATCTTTTATAACAATACAATTATAATGTTTATTTATTTTAACAATTCAAAATTTAATAAAACTTATACTTTCAAAAAATCACTTTAAAATTATTTTTAAAATCAAAAATCATTATTTTAAAACTTCAAAAATGGATCCGATAATGCAACCGCACCAAATAGTCAATCACGACAACAAAGACATCATATATCAGTATACGACAATCAACAAATATCACAATATCTGTAAATAAATCAATATAGTTGAGGAATCCTGTTGGATCCCTCCAACCTATTTCCTTGCATCCAAAGATGTTAGCACAATATCAATTCCGTTCCAGTATGGAATATCGCGGTATATGGAATTCATAAAAATATTATCCGCTTAATAGGCGGCGCAATAGGGTCTCATCCGCTATATAATGTGGGAAAATCAACTCCATGTACATAAATAATACCAATTTCACTATACTGTGAACTATTCGCGGTATATGTTTTTAATAAATAACCTCCGCTTACTAACTGCGTATAATGTCTATTTTAACAATCAATAGATAACAATCATCATTCAAACATACATTCAAGCAAATTTTAAATCTAACTATTTAAAAATTTAAATCGAAACAATTCGATTGAGTGAGAAGTTCTTACCTTGATTTCAATTCCGTTCCAGCGTTTTATTTCGAATAAAATTAAACAAGCGTTTAATTTTACCTGAAATTTTCACTAGCTCCAACTATTCCAATCCAGCTCTATTGCGTAGTGTTCGTCCAAACGATTGCAACGCAATTTGTTTCGTCCAAAACGGACCTCGTATGACAAAGATATGCTATTTTAAAGTTTACACGAATTTAAATATATAATTTCAGCTTTTATTTTTATTTTTCTAACCCTAGGAAAATCTGGACCGTCCAACCCCAAGCCCTAGCGATCCAGGCCGTCCCCTTTCTCTTCTCCTCTACGTGAAAGCTCACGTTCAACCCTACCCATAGCCGCCATCCTTGCTTCAATTATCATGACCCCTACGACGCACTTGAAGATGATCAGAGATGGCCATGTCGAAGCCTAGCCCCGACTCCACCCACGGCCAGAGCACGGCCAGGCTCGGCTGCCCCCTCCACCTCGAATTTAGTGCAAAATGTAGTGACTTTGTGGTTAATTTCCCGTCGATCCGCTCAGTATTTTCCGATCATGACCGTTGGTTTTAAAGATCTCGAGGAGATCTACAACTTTGTAGTTGACAACGTTTTGAATTAATGTGTAGATTGAGAGAAAATTGGAGGAGAAGCACACAAATTTCTAGCCATTGAATTATAAGTGACGGCCATGAAACCCTAGCTAGGTTTATTTGCAAAATGAAGAAAGCAAGGGCTTTTATAGAAATTCTACCCATCACTATTCATTTCGGATTTTTTGAACTCCGATTTACGCGCGGTGACCAGCGTTTCTAGGGTTTACCCTGCGTTTCGGGCACAATGGAATAGGTTTCGGAAGCTAATTCGACAGTATGTGTGAGATATGGCAATAAACGATCGGTCTAAAATTAAATCGCTTAATCAAATTTCTGTGCGTTTTAGCTTGCCTCGGACAAAAGGTAAATCCGATTGACTTGAAATTTGAAATATTACAATAATATCACATTACGGATCCGATGAAACTGGTTTTGTCTAATTCCGAGACTGTTTGAAAAATGACTATTTTTCAGTCGATAATTAAATATTAAAATATTCAATTTTCACAATTTAAATTCAAATTCGATTTTAAAAGTTCTATAATGTTATTCTAACTTCAATATGATTAAATAAAATTTTCCAAATCATTTATAATCATTTTAAACCCAATTTTCAATTATTTCTGTAATTTCAATTATTAAATAATCGATTTAATTATCCAATTAAATCCATATATTCGAGATAAAATTATTCGACTTATAAATTTCACTTATTAATATTTAAAATCAATTAAATATACAAATTTTAATTAACAAAAATTCTGGGTCGTTACAATTGAGTTGAAATTTAAGCATTGAATTGGATAATTGGAATTAAAGTTGAAATTAATTTGGAATTGAAAATGAAATTAATTTTAATTGAAAGTGAAATTAATTTGGAACATAAATTGATTCTAAATTGGGTTTGAATTGAAATTTACTGAAGTTGGAATTGAAATTAAAACCAATTGGAATTGAAAGCGAAATTGAATGGAATTGAAAGCGAAATCGAATTATTTGAATTGAAATTAGAATCGAAATAAAATTCGTCTTGAAATCAGAATTGGATCAGTTGAATCGAAATGGAAATTGAAATCTATTTGAATTGGAAGGTTTGGAATTGAATCAGTTTGACTTTGAAATTATTTTCAAATAAATTATTTCTAATATAAACCGTTTAAATTCTATCTTCTTAATATTCAAAAAAATTGATTTTCCAAGCTATTTTATTATATAAACCATTTTTAATACTCAAACTATTTTATATCAAACTATTCTAACTTTTAAACTATTTCAAACTATTTTCAAAAATTCGAACAGGCCGGAGTGGGAATCATTTATATTTAAATCTTGGATTTAAATACGAATTGGATTAAAATGAAGTTATAACCTAAATTTTGATTCGAATTGAATTTTAAAGTGAAGTTGACACATCGAACTAAATTGATATATTTTGAAGTAAATATGATATTTCGAAATAAAGTTGATTTTTAAGCAAATATCATATTTTGATATCAAGTACGAATTGTTTTCGAAATATAAAAGAATCAACCGGTGTGTAAAATGACGTTTGAATGTTAAAAAGATCGAGGCCTCTTATTGGCATACTTTCTGTCAATATTGAAACCACTTTAACAACTGTGTATGCGGTGGATGATATGCAGAAGGTTGTGGTTGAATTGGCGAGCGTTTACTGGAATGAAGTAAGAGAATGATGATGGATAGCCTTGACACTTGTGTCATACTTAAAATGACTAAATTAGGAGCCTTTGTCTGGCAATGAAGTTAGCTACCTCTAGCGATGTTGATCATTCGTATTACTATCATGATTTTGTACCTGACGAGTGTACCCTATTGTTTGGATTGATGGCCATGGTCGGCCACGTATGGGTTACGACCAGCCAAAAAAGGTAAACTGGAAGAATCCAACCTTAGGCATGGCCTCACGTGCCTTATCATATTTATCCTTGTGTGAGCCCATTACGAATTTGGTTTAGTATTGCACCTGGAAAAAAGTTTTAAGGTGGATCAATGTGAAGCCTTAACGCTATTTTGATATTTATTTTACTGGTAGACATTACCTACTATAGCGTATACTATTATAAATAAATAGTTTCATGGATTCTTAGGAGATGGAAAATCCCGTAACATCTCTTGAGTTATTGCACGCACATTATACACTGGATAGGAGATGAGGAACCACACAAACATCTCTGACGCCACGACACACATGTTATATTTGATATCGATTTGACTCACATAAGAATATTTTAGCCCCGAATCGAGTGTTTTTTCATTACACTCGGGTCAACCTTGAGTTTTTCAGCGCATCAAAGATGGTTTTTATGGAGGACGAAGATGAAGATTTGGCATATTATTACTAATATTATTCTCTGCATTATGCTATTCTGCTGCATAATTTATTTATCCCTGATGTATATATAACTTCGCTAAATGTTGTATAGATTATAGTCAAATGTATAATATAAACTTCTTCATGAACTGTTTATTTGATTATTATTATTTTCATTCGGCCGTGAGATTCTTTGTTTGTTTTTCTTCTTCTTTCCTTATTTTTCTAAATTAACTCCAATGATTATCCATGTTCCAGATTGTTGAAGTTGGACATATGTGGATTATTTTCAATTTAAACCTTCCGAATTGTGGGTCGTCACGGTATAACTCTTGAACTCGTACGTCCCATGAAAGGGTGTTAAGCTAAGATAAGTTGCATTCTCCGCCACTAAACAGATGATATGTTCATAGAGATCAATCAATATGATCTAAAAATGCAATGTCAAACATTCGTACATACAAGTTATCCAGAAAAAAGACTAACCGAAGGTACTTTCCTACCACATCCTATTGGGAATTGCCCCCAAGGATCGGTAGCAAACAGTTCTCGTGTTTCGAAGATTTTTAGAAAAAAGGGACCACTTCTGTTTATTTATCTTGAGAGCTACTCGGAGATTATCAATAAGCAGTCCTTCAGAAATGAAGATCTTATATCTTCAAGATTATGGTATTTAATATATATCTTCATTTTCGAGCGCAAAAATTGGTTTGTAGTGCTTTTCAGATAGGAATCACCCAAATCCGACCCCAGTAGCTTCAAACCAATCACTGATAAAAAGATGGTTTATAGATAGGTGATTAATATTCCATTAATTAATTTGTTTTTATAGAATTCATTAAAACTCTCTTTGTTGAATTCTTCGGTTTATTTAAACTTTTTGCAAAACCTATAATAATTCTAAATCATTTTACTTAAACTTTAACAAAAATTGCTCAATTCCGAAATCGGAACTTTTTAATAAGTTAAAACCATGTTATCTAAAATGGTAAATCCAAATTAGTTAATATTTGAAAAAAATGGACCTATAGAAAACATTCAAATTATGCTTGATGTTAATTACTGTATTCAACAAGTACTATCCATCAAATAACAATGAAATCACTTTTTAAATTCATATGAGTAGTATGAGTTCCCTACTTGGAATTTAATACCAATTATAAGAAGATTATCTCTATACGACCAAAGTTATTTAAAGTTGGAAATTTAATCTTTTATACTTAACTCTTTCGCGACATTTCGACCTTATCTTTCCCTCGTCTAGGTGAGGCCAGGTGAGCTAGGGACTGGTTTGCCCTAAATACCTCCTTAGTTTAAGCATCTCAACTAGATCTCATGAATAGAAAAAACAGGTGTACTCATCGACTTATTATAGTCAAGATTCAAACACTTGCTTATAACAACTTTTCCATAATATTTTTATTTAAACCCTTTTAAATATAAATCATTAAATCTTCAAATCATCTTTAAAACACTTAATTATTTGTTTAAAAATATTCACAAAAGATTTAGGAAAGAATTGTTAAGTTTAAGTTTATATTTCAAAAGTTATGCTGCAAATAGTGCTGCGAATAGTTTTTTAAAGTTATATTGATAAAAAACGACTTTTCTATCTTTTGAAGTTTTATTTACATAGCTCAAATATCTTTTAAAACTTTTTAAATATTTATTAAATTTTTTCCATATTTTTAAAACATTTTAAGATATTAAATTTTAAGAAATACTTTTTTGGATTATGAACTGCAAAACCCCAATTGAAAAATTATTTTACTTATATTTCAAAATCTACTTATTGAAATATTGATCATTTTCCTTTGTTTGTAAAATGTGGATACAATAGGTTGGAAAAATATTATTACAAAGAATTCCGATCTATATTCCACTTTATATAATCATTTAACTTTTGCGGTATGAAGTCGCAAACTATCGTTACACGATGCGTCTAGTTTTGACTCGTTTTTCATTTTTCTTGTTCAAACTTCACCAAATTTGTTTTTAGTGTTCATAAAACATATTTAAATCATTTAAATTTATTTTAAAGGGTTTTAATGATTTCATGCTACTTTTATAATTTAATTTGGAAAATGATTTCCTTATGTAATAACAACTTGTATTTAACTTTACTTATTTATATGTCCAAATAAAAATATTTTTACAACATCCAAACATGATAAATAATCATTATAAACAACCATAACATCCATTATATGTATATATAAAATGAATGGATTTTCTAATTTTTTTAAATAACATATCTAACTTTTTGTTACTAATTAGTTTCCAAATATTCACTATTCACTATAATTCATCCAACCAAACATCTTAAGCATTTCAATAGTCATGCTAAACATTTATAACTATTTATAAAGATTTAATTTAGGGGTTCTCACCTCCATTGGATACCGTATTGACTAGATTTCGCTATAGCTTCGCTAACTCGAACTGAAACTCTATTAACTCGAGCCCAAAAGCACTTGGAGTGCTCTGCCTTGGTCCTTATGCTTATTGCCAAGCAAGGAGTTGGTGGTTTCTCATGGCCAAGGTGGTGGATGATGGAGGTTATGGGTTTGAGTAAGGAAAAGAAGTGATTTTGAAGTATTTTGAGGTGTGTATACTATTATATATTATGTAAATTTGATTTATTTCCACAAATGTTTTCTTTCTTATTTTTTTAAGTGGAGTAACCATGGTAATAGCTTAGAAATGAGGAAGAAGACGAGAAAAAAGTTGTATGAAATTATGAACAATGGGTAGGGTATTTATAGGAAAACTTTGGAATTAAAATATCTTAACATAAAATTACGGAACTAAAATTTCCATCACTTCCAACCCCTCTATGATGAACGACAGCCGCCTCCTCCTCCTAACCATGTGGTGGTGGTGGTGATGGTGGGTGGTGGTGTAAGGTTAATTTGATATTTGCTTTTTAAGGTAATTATTAATTTAGATATTTTATTCTTTTACCATTTGTAAATAAATGTGTAAAATGGTAAGAATCTTTTTTTACTATTCCCTTATGTATTTATATATATATATATGTTAATGTTTATATTTTCATGTCATGAAAGGTGCACATGTCATTTGAACAACATTGTACAATTTATATACGTTAAATCGTTACGAACTTGGATTCCGATCTTCGGTCATATTTTCATATATTAATTAACGCATATATATAATTGTAAACAAAGTTTGAAAACTATTTTCCTATTGTAATCCACGAATTAAAATGATCTTATATAAGTTATAAAACCATATAAATTAATATTAAGCGAATGTTTACAAAAAGTGTTATTATATCGATAAAATTATATCGATTTTCCTTATAATTTTAAATCTTATTTATAAATTTATAAAACGATCATATTTGATTTATTATCACTTTATTTATACTGTAAATGAATTATTATCATTTTAAAACTATTATTTGAATATTTATAATAATCATCAAATCTTAATTTAAAATCATTAATTGATTATTATATATACCGGCATTACTAATGATGCCATAAATCAATAAAATCAATCTTAATATATTTTAAAATGGGTTACCTTCTTTATTTATGGTTCAAAATATTATTATTATGGTTATGAATCCTTATTTTAGAGTATTTCAAAAATAATCTTAATTTATTAAGGTGATGAATTTGCGGGTCATTACAATTGACTAGACGAGGTAAGATAACTACACTACAACAAAAATACCCTATTGCAACGCTCTTTTTACAATGGGCATTGGTTGTCCGTTGTAATAGAAGGCTATTACAACGGTCCATTCAGGCCCGTTGTAAAAGATGTCATATATAATGTCATTTTTACAATGGGCATTGATTGCCCGTTGTAATAGAAGGCTATTACAACGGTCCATTCAGGCGTGTTGTAATAGATGCCAACTTTACAACGGCCACAAAATGCCCATTTTAAGAGGCAAAGCCTTTATTAAAAAAATAAGGCCGGCCTTTTTATTTCTTGTATTTCGTTTCGTTCCTCTTTGCTCGAAATTAGGGCTTTGGGAAAAATTGAAGTTGCCGTTTTCAATGATCGATGCTCTCTTCCTTTGTCAGTCGATGCTCTCTTCCTTTGTCGATCGATGCCCTTAAAGCCTTGAGCGAACATTCGGTGTCTCTTGTGCTTTGAAACATTATAAAAGATGGACGCCTTCGGGGAACTGACATTATTGGTAATTACCCATTGAGAGCAATTCAATTCAACTTTGTTCCATGTATATTATTCATTATTATCCTCTTTGCTCTCTCCCTCAAATCCATTGGTGAAGGTTTTCCGTTTTCCTGCTCAATCAAATTCAATCTTTGCTGGTAATTCCTTTTCTGCTAAATATCTTATTTGTCTGGTTCACTACTGTTTTCAGCTCAATTGTAAGAGCTGCTTTCTTCTTAATTCTGGTTATCTATCGATCTTTCTTTGTGATGAAGTTCCAACATTTTTTATTTAACCTCAGTATCCTCTGAAGTTGTGGTCTTTTTTGGCATAGATGGGTGATTTGAAAGGAAATTTCAACTGGAAAAGAAAAGAAAACCACACTAATCTTGTTCCAGCCTTGGAATTTTGAAACAGATTCCTCGCCGGCTTCAAGACTGCTTAAAAGTATATATCGTAATCTTTTTTCAACTTAAATGTTCCATTGCTCATCATTATATTACTAATCTTTTTTTCCTTTTTCTTTTTCTTTTTTTCATTCAAGTCACGTTTTGAGCATTTGGCAAAGACTGATTTGAATTTTGACAGTACTAAACCCAAAAAATGGACAGCGAGAGAATCATTGAATGAACTGAATATCAACTTAGATAAGAAAATGCAAACTTGGAGAGAAAATCCTAATTAGGTTGACCAAACTCCAGAAATAGAGGTAGTAATATTGATATATGTCTTTGGTTTATTGTCATGGATAGTATATTTTAGTTTTACACCAAGATGTTAACATTTTGCAGGTTACGGTGCCAAAAGGTTCTTTATGCAATTTGAAAGTAAAACTCAATGTTGGGATACCTCCAGATGCTATATATAACATTGTTATTGATCCTGGAAACAAAAGATTTTTCAAGAATATTAAGGTATAGACTGCATGTTCATCTGCTAAATGGTTGTTGTTGTTTAATGGTTAATAACTTCTTCCATTGTGATGCTGCTTTATCGAAACCAATTTCCATGTTCAAGTATAAAACTTGAATTTTATGAGGTGAAGGATGTGACATCAGTCACACCGTTGACATTAAAACTAGAACTATAGATATTTTTTCCTTCATATTCAATATATTACTGGCACGATACATGCATGCCCCTCAAAATCATTGACAAGCAATATGCTTTGTTGTTTGTACATGCCAATACATTGTGCAGTCTATTTGTTTATTGCAAAGCATGGGAGTATTATTTCACGGAACGCCCTGCTTTTGCGTTTTACACTCAGTTACCTAATTTTCTTTACGTATCTAAGCACTATTAGGTTCTCTTGGATATTTTGGCCCTTATTGGCAGTCCCAGGGACACATTTTCCGTGTTCTGGTATGTGTACATATACACACACATGTGTGTATGCTTATGCATACACACACACACACACACAGATATATATATATGCATATATATGCATATATATATGTACATATGTTTGCATAGGGAGTGGCTTTTGAAATAAAAAATAAAACATAAATTTGAGACAATATATCCTTGATCGTTGGGTCTTAACAGTTGAGATCAATTGTGTCAAATTTTGTGTTTTTTCCATGTCTCGATAAACTTTCTCATATGTGTGAGTTTCCACATGCATGCTCGTGCATGGGTGTGTGCACATGTGTGATTGAAAAGTGTTGGTTCACCTCTTATGTGCTCTCTTATTGATCTCCTACTGATTCACCTATTCCAACCAGCCAATTATAATTTGCCACATATGTGGCTTCTCACTAAAAATAGTGGGGTGAGATGAAAAGTTACCTGCACACGCTATTTGACTAGCTTACTTCAATCTATTATGCCAGAGATGTCTTGGTACCATCAGATATTCTTGCTATTTCTTAGGTCAATTTAGCGGCATATTTGCATGGTGTCAAAAATGATAGCTTACATTCATGAACCTTTCATAAATGGTGGGGTACTTCCATTTAAGCAAAGGCCTGGATACAGATATATATTTGTTTTTCCTAACAATCCTAACATTTAGCAAATGTCAAAAGATTGATGAAAACGGGCATTAATTCTGATTTTTGTTGTGCATTCAAATTCATGGTGGATGAAGAATATAAGGTTTTATTGCTGAAGATGTTAGGAGTACGATGGAGGGAGGCAAAGTCAAGATTAGTTTCGGCTATTAAAGTAGCTTCTACTTGCCCTGACGCTTCCTCTAGATTAGCGATGCTAAAACCGGATACTATACAAAATGTTCAAGAGTGGAACGACTTTGTTAAGGAAAAGTTGTTGGAGAAATTTGAGGTAATAAGTTGTATCTTATTCAATATAAATTAAAAGGTAAATAATAGTTTATTAATGAATTTCTCCTATGTAGGAAACTAGCAAAAAATTCAAAGCACTGAGAGATAAAAATAAACTCCCATATACAATGAGCAGAAAGGGTTATGCGAGATTAGCTGAAGATATGGTAAGAAATGCATGAACATTTACATCAATAATATATTTTTTCTTCGGTTCGTCTTCTTACTATTATTATTTGCAGAAAAAGGAAACTGGAATATCAGATATTAGCAGAGACGAGCTATGGTGCAAAGCCCATACAAATAAAAATGGAGACCCACCGAATTCCGTCGTTGCCGATTGCATCGTAAGTTTTTTTCATTCTTTTGAGATATAAGTGTAGATACTTATTCAAAATTCGTATGTACTTGACATTAAGGGATCAATATTTCTGTGATCCACTCATATATCAGCTCATATATATTTTCTGCGATCAATATTTCACTACAAATATTAAATACATTGAACTGAACATTGAGGGATGATAGTTTATTCATATTTCATTTTTCTTGAAATGGTCTATTTTGATTTGTATGCAACGATAAAAGAGCACAGTAGTGCTCAGAGCTCTCATGGAACAACATCGGTGAGTGGAGATGGGGTGTCACATGTTTTTGGAAATGAACATAGGGGAAGGGTGAGAGGACTGGGTTTTGGTGTATTACCATCTCAAATGGGTGTTTATTCAACTAATTCAAAAAAGGTGATTGCATTGGAAAATCAAGTAACTCAGTTGGCGGCTAAAGTAGAAGAGTTGACTAATTTGGTCATGACAGTAAGCTTATATTTAATTAGCTATTGTTAATAAATATGTGATATGTGCTTATGAATTACCAAGTCATCTCTTGTACTTTTACAGAGAAGAAATGGTAATGTGGCGGATATGGAGATCGTTGAGGCTCATACACCTCAGGTTAGAATATATAAATAATCCTAAATTAGTATATGAAATTTTGGTTTTTTTTCTCTGAGAAATTGTTGTTCATTAATCATGGTAGTAGTTCAATTAGTTTAATTAGTTCACATTTCATTTCATTTAAATACGGCAAGTACACAAAGAGGAATATCGAGATTTGTAGTAGTATTCCTACTCGTACATCCTTCTTCTTATAACAACCCGCCATTTCATACCATTCAAATCGACAATAATCCACACATTTGGACTTGAATGATGCAAAATAACATATTGTAAATAAATTTGGAGCAAATGAAATCAAATATACAGAATCACAGAAACAGAACAATCAGAATAACTCGCAGCGGAATATAAAAATAACATAGTAGTTCATGAAGCTACTATAACAGAGTCTCAACCTAAATACGTAATAACAGTCTGAAACAACATAATAGAAATCCCAAATACATAGAAGTTCACTAATACATGAGATAAACTAGAACAGCTGAAACAGAAATAGATATATAGATAGATAGGCAGAATCTCCAGCAAAGAGCAGCTCCAGAAAGAGAATCCAAAGCTGTAAATACTCAGGCTGACCCGAGCGTCAAGCAGAACACAAAACACTAGAGTCGGGACAATATATACTTATATAATGTAAACCAACTCAAGTGAACTATAATAAGGTATAAGTAACTTAAAGGATGCCTAGGACCGCCCATCCTCTAAGGATCCGTTAAACTATTTATTATGTAGTAATATTACGCTATTATAATAATGTCTATAGTAAAATAAACTTACTTTTAAATAGAGTTTCGAGCTACCCATATCACCCTTCACGCATAATAGTCCCAGTAGTCCATCCAGTATCAGCGTATCTCCAGATCGGGAGACTACCCTAAATACTCCATGGGCTATAGGAGAAAAACAAACTCATAGTAAAGGCTCGGTATGGTAGGTGACACGGCACACGAGGCAATGCTAGGGTAGATATACCAATTACGCACATGGGTTGGTGGTAACGCAGCAGCCACATACGCCCACCTCGGAACACACTCCCATATCAAAATCGGAGGATGTCTGAAATGATCCTCACAAATATCTACCTTAATTTCTCAAGATTTTTTTTTTTGCTATGCATATGTATATGTATAAATTTACAAACACATTTAATTTATATGTACATGTGTCCATATATATATCCAATTGCATATTTAAGTTTGATTTAATCTTACTTCCAATTCTCAGGGTCATTTTCCTTTTCAAATAATTCACCCAGGGTTCAAATTTTGCTACCAATATAAATATATCAGTTTATTCCTAAAAGATATACACATTACATATGAGGATGCGTGTGTTCCTCTTGTTTAAAGTCAGAGTATGTTTTTATTCCATTTGTTAAACAAGAGCATGTTGTTTGACCTTGGATTTGAATAAATCTGCATATAGTTAATTACCATTTTTTTTTGAATATTTGTAATATGTTACTGAATCCAATGCATATTTAATTCATGTGTATTTGGTCATTCTATTTTAGAAATTTGTTGTCAATTTATCTTGGCAGATAAATCTCAAAGTACTTGGTTTCTTTTGTTTCCACAGTTTAATTATATTGATATTTATCTAAGACCAGAAAATGATATATTCACTTATCATTTCCCACTGATGTATTTTCTAGAAACCTTCTTATTTGATTCAATCTATATGGCTTGTTTATTTCAATCTTATTCCATATGACATATTGTGAGTTAAGTATATGTATAAGATCTGCTGTAACAAGAACTTAAACATAAAAAGAATGTTTAAAAGAATAAGGTGTATTTCCAGATTTGATGGTGCAAATCTGTCCAGATTGCATATCTGTTATGGTTTTTGAAAGTTAGTTGTGGTAAAACAATTGCTAATGAACTAAAGCTTTTGAGATGTATTTTACATTCAGAATATCATCAAACATGAACAACCAAAACTTCACTCATTTGAAGCTGATTAACCCATGAGTCTTGTGTCTACCAGATACCTGATCATGGCAATTGAAATGCCAGTCATTTGAATTATATCTGAAGCCTTCCTATACATTTTCTTTTCTCAAAACAATTTAGAAAGTAGACTTGAACCTTTTGCAAAGCATTTCAGAGAAAAACAGTTAAATACTTAAAAGTATACTCCAAGGTAAATTCTGAATTTTACTCTAAAACTCATTGTTTTTTTTAAATAATTCCAGGTTGTCTAATACATAATATAATTTATACAAAGCAATTGCTCACTTACCTATATATTTCTTTACCAGGTTTTCATAGCTAACACTTTGAGCATATTTTTCTTGTTTATGTCTCAGATAATACTTCAATATTCAGACCTTAACACACAACAATTTCAACAGAACAACTAATTTAATCTAACACTTTACAAAGTTTTATAAAAACAACATGTTCAACTAAACATAACAGTTCATTACATAACTGGGATTTAAAACTTAGTTTTCATGAACACATGCAGATAAACATCATAGGCTCTTATTAAAACTAGCAAGCATGCTCATCCAATTTTCTCATTAGCCATTAACCCGTTTCTTCCTATTTAAGCTTTGCATTCCCTGCAAGAACATTGGTGGCTGCCTCATTTTTAAATGACACACCCCCATATGTCATGAGCAAACAAGGGTCAGATCAATGATCTGGTATGAGCAACATCAAAATATTCATAGTATTCAGCAAACAGAGAATATAAGTGTAATGACTTGTTATTTAAGCAAGTTTCTGCAGTCAATTATTTTATCATTGTGTAAATAAAGTGACTCAGGTATGATAACTTCATCTATCATTCCTACACATACATACATCATCTTGCAATCATAAATATAAATCTGCAACCTTTGTATCCACCGGAACAATCTTGGTTCCAGACCAACCAACCTAAGAAATATTCATAATTCTATCTCTTCATATACAGGTTGTATATTTCACTTTAAATTCCTGCTTCATCTGCTATCAAGGAATCATAGGGACACATTGCAATGAACTAATTCACATCATTGCACAAAGATCTCAGGGCTTAAACAAACCATGTGCCAACTTGCATACTTCAAATATGACAAGCATTCCAGCAGGCTTCTTGGCCTTCCCTTCCCTAGTTTATTTACTAGTGCATTGATTTAAATCTTATTATCAAATAGCTAAGTGAACATGTCACTGTATACATGGAAACACCCATAATTCTTCCTAGCATAATTCCCTCAGAAATTAAGTAGACAGTTATTTCCAAAGATGTGGACAATATGTCTTGATTTCAGTAAAATATAAGAATATTTTCAACTGTAGGAGAAGCATGGCATGTCATATTATATTGATCTGCAAGCCTCTATGATTGAATTAGATTCATGATCTGGCTCAATCATAATTTTTAGCCTGTGGGGTTTTTTTTTTTGATTAAGGGCTCGGCACATATAGTATTTCTATTGCACCCTTAATTAATTTCCTCTTTTTTTTTCAAGCCTCAGCACTTATACAAAGTATAATGCAGCTCATAATATTTTTCCTTGTTAAAATTTCCATGCCATAGATCTATAACAGTTGAGAGTATTCTCTCCATAATTTTAAAGTTTCAGACCTTAACATTTCTGAGCAAAATAAAACAGTAAGTTGCACATCCCAAAGACAACCATCACAACAAATCAAAGATCACCCAAAACATCCATAATAAAATCATGACAGATCCAAAATCATCCAAAGAGCATTGATAAAATCATATACATCAAAACCAGAAACATGTAAATGGCAATATAAAAAGTGGCTTCCTCATCTCAGGTCTTAATGCCATGAATTTAGTGAGGTTTACTCACCTAAATATTTTCTTCTTTTGATCCAGAAAACCCTTGTGTGTTTTCTCCTTCCTTTCAATATGTTTCTTTCTTTCTTATTTTTAAGCAACTCGGGGTAAAATGATTTCCTGGCCAAAACTGCCTATTTATAACAATGTTTTCCATTAGGGTTTTGTTAAAACAAAATTCCATTTCTATCCCAGTTAACATCATGCATTTTTCATTTTGCATTTTCACATTTTCATCCCCGGCCACATTAGTCAGTTCTGGGCAGTGCTTGTCTCTTTTGCCTTATTCCAGAAATGGCTATTTTTGTATACTTACCCAAGTCATAATAAATGTGTGACCCTGCCATGTTTTTTATTTATTTATTCTTTTATTCTTTTCTATTTTTACCTATACAAGCATATTGACTTGTATTATATTTCATGTCATTTTGATGTTTCCTTTCTATTGTTTTACTTTAACACTTTCTGCTCACCGAAAATGTACATGTACATAGGTATATATATATATATCTATATATATATATATATATTTATTTGACCTCTCTTACCTTACAGAAAATATACACATATATATACATTTTCTAATTTATAAATGAGTTAGATCTGGTAAAAGAAAATCCAATGCTTTAAGTAAGAATTACTTCTTTGCTCAAATAAAAAAATTCAGCATCCTTATTATTTTTATTATATTAATTTTTTTTCCAAATTCTTAGATTTCCTTCTGTGCCATTTTCAGTGTGCATGTGCACACATATTCAGAATATCATCAAATATGAACAACCAAAACTTCACTCATTTGAAGCTGGATAACCCATGAGTCTTGTGTCTACCAGAACCTGATCATGGCAGTTGAAATGCCAGTCATTTGCATTATATCTGAAATCTTCCCATACATTTTCTTTTCTCAAAACAATTTAGAAAGTAGACTTGAACCTTTTGCAAAGCATTTCAGAGAAAAACAGTTAAATACTTAAAAGTATACTTCAAGGTAAATTCTGAATTTTACTCTAAAACTCATTGTTTTTTTTTAAATAATACCAGGTTGTCTAATACATAATATAATTTATACAAAGCAATTGCTCACATGCCTATATATTTCTTTACCAGGTTTTCATAGCTAACACTTTGAGCATATTTTTCTTGTTTATGTCTCAGATAATACTTCAATATTCAGACCTTAACACACAACAATTTCAACAGAACAACTAATTTAATCTAACACTTAACAAATTTTTATAAAAACAACATGTTCAACTAAATATAATAGTTCATTACATAACTGGGATTTAAAACTTAGTTTTCATGAACACATGCAGATAAACATCATAGGCTCTTATTAAAACTAGCAAGCATGCTCATCCAATTTTCTCATTAGCCATTAACCCGTTTCTTCCTATTTAAGCTTTGCATTCCCTGCAAGAACATTGGTGGCTGCCTCATTTTTAAATGACACACCCCCATATGTCATGAGCAAACAAGGGTCAGATCAATGATCTGGTATGAGCAACATCAAAATATTCATAGTATTCAGCAAACAGAGAATATAAGTGTAATGACTTGTTATTTAAGCAAGTTTCTGCAGTCAATTATTTTATCATTGTGTAAATAAAGTGACTCAGGTATGATAACTTCATCTATCATTCCTACATATACATACATAATCTTGCAATCATAAATATAAATCTGCAACCTGTGTATCCACCGGAACAATCTTGGTTCCAGACCAACCAACCTAAGAAATATTCATAATTCTATCTCTTCATATACAGGTTGTATATTTCAATTTAAATTCCTGCCTCATCTGCTATCAAGGAATCAGAGGGACACATTGCAATGAACTAATTCACATCATTGCACAAAGATCTCAGGGCTTAAACAAACCATGTGCCAACTTGCATACTTCAAATATGACAAGCATTCCAGCAGCCTTCTTGGCCTTCCCTTCCCTAGTTTATTTACTAGTGCATTGATTTAAATCTTATTATCAAATAGCTAAGTGAACATGTCACTGTATACATGGAAACACTCATAATTCTTCCTAGCATAATTCCCTCAGAAATTAAGTAGACAGTTATTTCCAAAGATGTGGACACTATGTCTTGATCTCAGTAAAATATAAGAATATTTTCAACTGTAGGAGAAGCATGGCATGTCATATTATATTGATCTGCAAGCCTCTATGATTGAATTAGATTCATGATCTAGCTCAATCATAATTTTTAGCTTGTGGGGTTTTTTTTTTTTGATTAAGGGCTCAGCACATATAGTATTTCTATTGCGCCCTTAATTAATTTCCTCTTTTTTTTTCAAGCCTCAGCACTTATACAAAGTATAATGCAGCTCACAATATTTTTCCTTGTTAAAATTTCCATGCCATAGATCTATAACAGTTGAGAGTATTCTCTCTATAATTTTAAAGTTTCAGACCTTAACATTTCTGAGCAAAATAAAACAGTAAGTTGCACATCCCAAAGACAACCATCACAACAAATCAAAGATCACCCAAAACATCCATAATAAAATCATGACAGATCCAAAATCATCCAAAGAGCATTGATAAAATCATATACATCAAAACCAGAAACATGTAAATGGCAATATAAAAAGTGGCTGCCTCATCTCAGGTCTTAATGCCATGAATTTAGTGAGGTTTACTCACCTAAATATTTTCTTCTTTTGATCCAGAAAACCCTTGTGTGTTTTCTCCTTCCTTTCAATATTTTTCTTTCTTTCTTATTTTTAAGCAACTCGGGGTAAAATGATTTCCTGGCCAAAACTGCCTATTTATAACAATGTTTTCCACTAGGGTTTTGTTAAAACAAAATTCCATTTCTATCCTAGTTAACATCATGCATTTTTCATTTTGCATTTTCACATTTTCATCCCCGGCCACATTAGTCAGTTCTGGGCAGTGCTTGTCCCTTTTGCCTTTTTCCAGAAATGGCTATTTTTGTATACTTACCCAAGTCATAATAAATGTGTGACCCTGCCATGTTTTTTATTTATTTATTCTTTTATTCTTTTTTATTTTTACCTATACAAGCATATTGACTTGTATTATATTTCATATCATTTTGATGTTTCCTTTCTATTGTTTTACTTTAACACTTTCTGCTCACAGAAAATGTACATGTACATAGGTATATATATATATATATATATATATATATATATATTTGACCTCTCTTGCCTTACAGAAAATATACACATATATATACATTTTCTAATTTATAAATGAGTTAGATCTGGTAAAAGAAAATCCAATGCTTTAAGTAAGAATTACTTCTTTGCTCAAATAAAAATTTTCAGCATCCTTATTATTTTTATTATATATTTTTTTTTTCCAAATTCTTAGATTTCCTTCTATGCCATTTTCAGTGTGCATGTGCACACATATCCTTGCACACTATTTAATTTCAAAAATTTCACCATATTTAAATCTAAATATTTCAAAATTAAATTATTTTATCAAAATGATTTTTCACAAAAGTTTGGGGTATTACATTCACCCCTCCTTTTTAGGAATTGTGTCCTCACAAGTTTCCTAGTACTTATAACAAGCATCATCTTATTTTCTGAAAATCTAACAGACATATGCATAAGCAAGCAAATTCAACCACATCAATCATTCATATCAAATTTTTCAGAAATTAAAATTACCTATAATTTGAAAAAAGCTTAGGATAATCCCTCCTTATCTTATCTTCTAACTCCCATGTACAATCATTAGGATCAAGACTCCATTGGAGCTTCAACAATTTCAGAGTTTTACTCCTTAATTTCTTTTCTTCTTTAGCTAATATTCCCACTGGTTCTCTCTCATAGACCAAATTGGGATTTATCTTAATTTGAGTAGGCTTGTCCAGAATTTCCCGCTTATCATGTACCCATCTTCTAAGTTGTGACACATGGAAAACATTATGCATTGCTTTCATTTCCTCTGGCAGTTCCAGTTTGTATGCTAGTGAGCCAATTCTTTCCAGAATTCTATAGGGTCCAACATACCTTGGTGTGAGCTTACCTTGCTTTCCAAATCTCAAGACCTTTCTCATAGGTGAAACTTTGATAAAAACAAAGTCACCCACTTCATATTCTACTTGCTTTCTCCTCCTGTCTGCAAACTTCTTTTGCCTGCCTTGAGCTGCTGCAATTCTTTTCCTCACCAATTCAATTTTCTCTGTAGTTTCTTGTATGTACTCAGGCCCTAAAATAACTCTTTCTCTTGTTTCCACCCAACACACAAGTGATAAGCATGGCTTGCCATATAAGGCTTCAAATGGTGCCATCCCTATGGTGCTTTGATAACTGTTATTGTATGTGAACTCAGCTAAATGGAGATAGTCTTCCCAATTGCCTCCAAAATCCAGTGCACATGCCCTTAATAAGTCCTCTAAAACTTTGTTCACCACCTTAGTTTGTCCATTTGATTGTGGATGGTAGGCAGTGCTTAAGCATAATTCACTTCCCATAGTGTAACGCCCCGAAAATTTTCGACTTTCGAAAATTCAACATCGATACTCACTTTATCGACTGCCGAGAAATCGAAGGCCGGAAACCCGAAATGTTATGGTTTAAGAAAAGGAAAGAGGTAGAAGAAGAGAGAAAAGATAAAATAGAGGGAAAAGAGAATAGAAAATAGAACGGAATAGACAACAGAATTACATCAGAATCTCACAATTCGCAGCGGAACAACATATAATAAATAAATGAATAATCTTTAAACAAAGAACTATATCAGTTATTACATTACATCACATTTCATTACATCATATCATCAGAGTGTACAACAACAATAACAATCAACAACATCAAACAGCGGAAAAGAAATACTATACATAATAATACGCCATGCCATCCATCTTGCCTCCAGCAACTCCTGAATATCCAGAATATCCTGATAAACCTAACTCTTGACTGCCCGTGTGGAAATTGGTGGGCACCCAGAGTTTAGGAAGGAAAACAATAAACTCCGAGTCAGTCATGTGACTGGTGTGAGAACTCAAAACAGTTTATTTATCTTTAAAATCAAAATAAAGGAATATTTTTAAAGTCAATTCGCAATGCTTTTAAAAATGAGACTGCCATAAGGCCTCCCGCACACACACACAATGCAAACGCAGAATCGGAGGAGATTTCTCCTTATGATAGTCAAAGATGCTTGATACGCATTAAAAAGAACATTTGATATTATTACTAGTGCCTAGTGTAGAGAAAATTCATTTCGAAAATAAAGATATAAATCTTAGCCGACATAGACATTTCGAACTATGCCTACTATAGCTACCATGTTCAATAGCGGGTTACCGCCATATTCCATGACAGGTTATACAACTAAAACCGTACAAGGCTCGTATTTGAAGAATGGATTTTTCAACCAATGGTCAGGCCAAGGAACTTCCCATTGCCACATGGAAACGCCTCTGGAAGGACGCCCCGAGAACCAACCGTTCTCCGCTAAACAAAGCCGGGAACCCCTTTTCCCAAGGGATATTACAAACCCTCAGATATGCCACCCCCGGTCCTTTGGAACCTTTAAACGAGAGCTCTCTAACCAACATCACACCATAATAATAAGTGTTTCAACATGAGTAAGTATCTGGGCTCCATACCATGATACTACCCTTTTCCAGAAGGAATGGTCATACCCTAGGGAAGCGATCTCTGAAAACCTTGCCGCACAATTCCTGTTTCGACCATTACCGGTTTGTGAGGCTCGACGAAGTCACGTCCACAAAAACATACTTTATACAAAAGCCATGCTTAGGGTCAACAAATGATCATAGAAATGATCACCAAGATAGACGATCAAATAAATGATCCTATCACAAATAATCAACACAATGATCATTTCACAGCAACACTCAGCATGTCACATTACCAAAATTGGGAATATATCGCTGATAACCTTCAACTATATAACCTCTGAGCTCGTACGTCTCAGAGAAGGGTGTTAAGCTAAGAGAATAAATTCTCCGCCACCAACTGAAATATATTTGAAAGAAATCGGCTTTACATCTCAATTTGTAATGTCAGACATACTATCCATACAAGTCTGTTCTGGGTTCGAACAGAACCGAAGGCACTTACAAAGAAGTCCTTGCAATCCGGATAATCTCTAATCACGTCCGGACTTCCCATCACATAGGGAGTCTCTATACCGTAGCTACTCGGTGCAAAGACAATCGACAAGTTGTCCTTTCGCTTTCAAAAAGATCCGGTCTTCAACACCGGTCTTCAAATGCAATTCATAACGACGTATCACATATTCGGAATGGGTTATACGACCCCATGGTCCTTTCCCGGTTAACCCGAATAGTGAGTGCTTATTCAAAAATAAGTGTGGCATTCAAATTCAAACAAATCACATCAAATACCCATTCAAAGGGAAATATTGATAGTCGGTTATTGAACTATCAATGGATATTCACACATCACCAGTTTCCAAATAATTTTCCAAATTATTTATTTTCCAAAATATCTTTACAAGATATAAGATTTCAATACTTCAAAAATAAATCAATATTTATTTTTAAACAACTTTCGTTTTCATTTATAAATTCCATAGTGAATTTATATTTCATAATATCCATGCATATACGATTTCAATTATTCATTTCAATTTATCTTCAAAAAGATAAATTCTCAAAATATTCACTTTATATTGGAAAACATTCCCATACTTATTAAATAAGTAATTCACGAACCTATTTATTTTCAACACTTGGAAAATATTCAATATACTTAAATCGAGATTAAGTATATATTTCATTCTTTAAGGAAATCATTCTCTTAAACATATTTATTTGGGCCAAAACGAATGTTACGTAAAACATCGTTACGACAACCCAAAATCACTAGTATAGGGATTCGAAATTAAAATAGATATATAAATCCCAATACTATACAAAACATTTCCTTTCGGAAATCATTTACTCTAACAATAGTGCTATAGTCCACCATTTTCTTTTATTTCTCGAAAATGTCTACTTCAACAATAAATGTTGAAATCTATGGTTTCGAATCTTAACACATTTTAAAACATCGTTAGATCGTTTTAATTCTATTTAAAATATCACATTCTAAACATTTCCTTTAACATATTATTCACTATTCAAAAACGTGAATATACTACGTTAACAACTTTCATCACTTCTATTCATTTTATTTCAAAGGATTATTCACTGTCTAAAACGTGAATATAACTTCATAAATAAGTTATAAAAATTAACTTATCAAAATAAGTCGTTTGCGAATTTATAAAACAACGTTTATAAACTCCATTTATATTTATCTTGTAACTACTTCCTTTTTATAAATTCCTTTATTAACCTATTCAATTTATAACTCAATGATATACTAAAGATTCATATTATAAGTTAAACACTTATAATTTATTTGTTTACAAGAATCGTTCCTTTGAACTTCATAATTATAAATCTTATAACTTATAAGATTCAATTATTTATCCAAATATATTCTTTAATAACTTCACAAAATCTATAAATCTTACTATTTATAAATTTCATTTATAACTTCACCATTTATAATTTTATAAATTCCATTCACTTATGCAATCCATTTTCACTTCATTCAAACACTTATAAAAACTCGTTTTATAATTCAAATATTTTAATTTATAAATATCAATTTATGAAACTCTTATATAAATCAATTTATACTATTATTTTAAAACATCTTTAATCCCCTTTATAATTTCACCATCTTGATTTATAAAATAATTAAATTTTATAAATCCTATATTTTCAACTTTTTACAATAAATCCAAAAATCCCAATTTAAACTCTTTTTATAAAATTATTAACCCATTTTTCAAAAATCAGTTTTTTTAACTATATTTCTCAAAAATCATAATTTTTATAACATTTAAAAATTATATCGTTTATTTATTTAAAAATGAATCAATTTCCAAACATATAGTATATTTTCAAAAATCACTTTAAAAAATCATTTTAAAATTCCAAAGTTTGGTCCAATGATGCTACATACCAAATAGTCAATCACGACAACAACGATATCATATATCGATATGATAATCCATCAAATATCAAAATATCTGAATTCAAATAAATACTGTTGAGGAATCCATTTGGATCCCTCCAACCTGTTTCCTGCATCCACAAACATTAGCACAATACCAATTCCGCCCCAGTACGGAATTATCGCGGTATATGGGATTTAAAATATTATCCGCTTAATAGACGACGCAATAGGGTCTCATCCGCTATACAAATGCGGGAAATCAATAACTCCAATATATACATATGCCAATATATATATATATTGCTATTATATATAATACCAATTTCACTGTTTATGAAATATTCGCGGTATATGTTTTTAATAAATAACATCCGCTTACTAACGGCGCATAATGTCTATTTTAACAATCAATAGATAACAATCATCATTCAAACATGCATTCAAATATTTTAAATCTAACTATTTAAAATAAGATCGAAACCGATTCGATTGAGTGAGAAGTTCTCACCTTGATTTCAATTTCGTTTTAGCGATTTATTTCGAATAAAATTAAACGGACGTTTAATTTTACCCGAAATTCTCACTAACTCCAAACGACTCCAATCCAATTCCATAGCGTAGTGCTCGTCCATACGATTCCAATGCAACAGGTTTCGCGCGTTTTCGACCTCGTATGAAAAAGTTATGGATTTATGAAGTTACACGAATTAAACTATATAAATTACAACAATTTCTTAATTTTAAACCTTGCTTCTAATCTAAGCCGTCCATCCTCTACCTAGCAATCACGGCCCTTGATCTCCTTCATCTTCCACGTGACCTTCCCCCCAGTAAAATAAGCACGGCCGAACCCATTTTTTTAGGAATTAGGGTTAAATCTTTCGACCACCTTGCTTGCTTATAACTCGATCAGTTCGTGCCATTGCGAAGCTCGCACTCCACTCCATGCTCGGCCTCAAGGGCTTGAAACTCGGTCATCTTTCTGCACCTAGAAACACGTGCGTTCGGCCATGGTTCAAGCTCAATTTTCCACCAATCCAAAGCACTAGAAATGATCTTATATCTAGCTCTTGACGAGCTCTACAAGTTTGCTTCAGAAAGTTTTACGAATTGTTGCTTGGATTCGAAGAAAAGAGAGGGAGAAGAGGGGTGCATTTCGGCCATTCATTGATATGGAGACGGCTGAACAATTAGGTTTAGGCTTTTGTTATTTTTTTATTTTTTTATGAGAGAGGTGGTCTATTTATAGGATTTTCTCAAATACTATTCAATCTGGAAATTCCGAACTCCGATTCACGCGCCGTAACCCGCGTTTCTAGGGTTTACCCCGCGTTCCGGACACAATGGAACATGTTTCGAAAGCTAATTCGGACATCTGTGCGAGTTATGGCAAACGGTAAATCCGATTGACACGAAATTTGAAACCTTACAATAATATCACATTACGGATCCGATGAAACTGGTTTCGTCGAAATCCGAGACTGTTTGAAAAATGGCTATTTTAACTCGCCAAATTAATATTAAAAATAATTCGATGCGTTTCGAGCTGCTACGATCAAACGATAACTCCGATTGCTACAAAAATTGAAATCCGGTAATAACTAACTATTACGGATCCAATGGAACTGGTCTCGTTCAATTCTGAGACTGTTCAAAAATTGACTATTTTCACTAGTCGATTTAAATATTAAAATATTCAATTTTCACAAACAAACTTTTAATTCGATTTTAAAAGTTCTAAAATATCATTCTAACTTCAACATGATAAAATAAAATTTTACAAATCATTTTCAATCATATTTAACCCAATTTTCAATTATTTCCATAATTTAACATATTAAATTATCGAGTTAATTATCCAATTAAATCCAATTATTCGAAATAAAATTTATTCGACTTATAAATTCACTTATTAATATTTAAAATATCTAAATATTCAAATTTAAATTAATTAAAATCCTGGGTCGTTACAATCTTCCCCCCTTAAAAGAATTTCGTCCTCGAAATTAACAAGTAAGAAAAGTTACAGAATCTATTACTTTTCCAAAATCCATAGTTAAACTTCTTACAATATCTTTACTAAGTTTTCAAATCATACTTAGTTATCTTTCCAAAAACAATTACTATTGTTTATCTTTCAACTTCTAAATCAAAGTTAAAGTTTTCAAAATTTTCCCAAAAATTCCCAAATTTTTTCTAACGCCTTAAATTTTCGGAAAAATTCGCCATAGTCTCCTTTGCGCGGCTCGATCCGAAAAAAAATGACAGTATATATATCACAAATATACATCTCATCAAGTAATGAGGCATCCCGCAGGGAAAAGGTATAAAAGTACGGTATTTAATCCGAGATATGTACCTTATATTTTATTAGCGAGCATATACGGCTAATATAGCGCGAAAGCGAGCTCCAAATGCGAAGCAAACGCGATCCGCACCTACTAATCACTCAACAAACAACATGAGAGCATGCATATATGAAAATAGTATCGATATACAACATATAGCAACATAATAACTATATATGCCAACATAGCAAATGCAACAAAACAACAAATGCAAACATCAACCAACTATCATCCATAACCAAATCAATATTCATTTATATTCTCATTAATATTCAATGAAATAGGTTTTCAATTTAATCACATTGATTCATTTACATTGGATTTTACTAACATTCATTTTCAATTAGTTTATATTCACTAATTCATATTCAAGTTGGTTCACTTCCAAATCAAATTCAATTCTATTTAAGATTCATTTAACTTCCAATTGAATTCCAATTACATTAACTTCCAATTTCATTAATACTTAATGAATTATATACAATCAACTAACAATCATATAACAATCAATGTATATTAATTGCAACCAAATTCCTTTTCTTATATTCATTCAATTTAGTTTCAACACCATCACTTTCAATTGGTTTAATTAAATTGATTTTTATTCAATCTTTCAACTTCCAATAACCTTAGATTTTAATGAATTAACTCTTACATTCATTACTTCATATCAACTTAATTTACATTCAATTGATTAACATTCAATCCTTTAATCCAATTCAATTTCCAATTCATTTATATAACTCAAGTTCACATTTATCACTAAACTTTATTATTTTACTTTGATACCGAAATCAACTTCATTCAACATCTCTTAAGTTATATTTCCATTTCTAAAGTAAATTTCCATTTAACTTTGAATTCATTTTTATTTTACAACTCATATTCATAAATATATTCACATAGTTTCACTTCTCATATATATAAGTTTATTTCATAATTGTAAATCACTTTAATTATAATTTCAATTCTTATAATTCATTTTACTTATACAATTATTATTTTATTTAGATTATTCAAACAACTAAAAAAAATCCACTTATATACTTTAATAATTCTGCAAAATTATTCCTTTATATATAAAATAAAATCAAGGTAAAATTATTCCATTTACCCAATTTAAAAACAATATTGTGTCGAATTGTCCTATTCAAGTGTTTAGAAACCCCTTCGGCATAGTTGTCGAGACCACGCTGACGAAGGTTCATATGCCACACAACAAACCAATCATCACAATATAAAATAATTTCATATTCACTAACAAATACGCTCTCATAGCTATTATTACACTCAAACTCATTCTAGAGTACTACTGACTCTATCTCTAATGAGTAATACCCAACAGAACCATGGTTGTCGCTTAACCATATGCTCTGATACCAAATGTAACGCCCCGAAAATTTTCGACTTTCGAAAATTCAACATCGATACTCACTTTATCGACTGCCGAGAAATCGAAGGCCGGAAACCCGAAATGTTATGGTTTAAGAAAAGGAAAGAGGTAGAAGAAGAGAGAAAAGATAAAATAGAGGGAAAAGAGAATAGAAAATAGAACGGAATAGACAACAACATCATAATCTCACAATTCGCAGCGGAACAACATATAATAAATAAATGAATAATCTTTAAACAAAGAACTATATCAGTTATTACATTACATCACATTTCATTACATCATATCATCAGAGTGTACAACAACAATAACAATCAACAACATCAAACAGCGGAAAAGAAATACTATACATAATAATACGCCATGCCATCCATCTTGCCTCCAGCAACTCCTGAATATCCAGAATATCCTGATAAACCTAACTCTTGACTGCCCGTGTGGAAATTGGTGGGCACCCAGAGTTTAGGAAGGAAAACAATAAACTCCGAGTCAGTCATGTGACTGGTGTGAGAACTCAAAACAGTTTATTTATCTTTAAAATCAAAATAGAGGAATATTTTTAAAGTCAATTCGCAATGCTTTTAAAAATGAGACTGCCATAAGGCCTCCCGCACACACACACAATGCAAACGCAGAATCGGAGGAGATTTCTCCTTATGATAGTCAAAGATGCTTGATACGCATTAAAAAGAACATTTGATATTATTACTAGTGCCTAGTGTAGAGAAAATTCATTTCGAAAATAAAGATATAAATCTTAGCCGACATAGACATTTCGAACTATGCCTACTATAGCTACCATGTTCAATAGCGGGTTACCGCCATATTCCATGACAGGTTATACAACTAAAACCGTACAAGGCTCGTATTTGAAGAATGGATTTTCCAACGAATGGTCAGGCCAAGGAACTTCCCATTGCCACATGGAAACGCCTCTGGAAGGACGCCCCGAGAACCAACCGTTCTCCGCTAAACAAAGCCGGGAACCCCTTTTCCCAAGGGATATTACAAACCCTCAGATATGCCACCCCCGGTCCTTTGGAACCTTTAAACGAGAGCTCTCTAACCAACATCACACCATAATAATAAGTGTTTCAACATGAGTAAGTATCTGGGCTCCATACCATGATACTACCCTTTTCCAGAAGGAATGGTCATACCCTAGGGAAGCGATCCCTGAAAACCTTGCCGCACAATTCCTGTTTCGACCATTACCGGTTTGTGAGGCCCGACGAAGTCACGTCCACAAAAACATACTTTATACAAAAGCCATGCTTTGGGTCAACAAATGATCATAGAAATGATCACCAAGATAGACGATCAAATAAATGATCCTATCACAAATAATCAACACAATGATCATTTCACAGCAACACTCAGCATGTCACATTACCAAAATTGGGAATATATCGCCGATAACCTTCAACTATATAACCTCTGAGCTCGTACGTCTCAAAGAAGGGTGTTAAGCTAAGAGAATAAATTCTCCGCCACCAACAGAAATATATTTGAAAGAAATCGGATTTACATCTCAATTTGTAATGTCAGACATACTATCCATACAAGTCTGTTCTGGGTTCGAACAGAACCGAAGGCACTTACAAAGAAGTCCTTGCAATCCGGATAATCTCTAATCACGTCCGGACTTCCCATCACATAGGGAGTCTCTATACCGTAGCTACTCGGTGCAAAGACAATCGACGAGTTGTCATTTCGCTTTCAAAAAGATCCGGTCTTCAACACCGGTCTTCAAATGCAATTCATAACGACGTATCACATATTCGGAATGGGTTATACGACCCCATGGTCCTTTCCCGGTTAACCCGAATAGTGAGCGCTTATTCAAAAATAAGTGTGACATTCAAATTCAAACAAATCACATCAAATACCCATTCAAAGGGAAATATTGATAGTCGGTTATTGAACTATCAATGGATATTCACACATCACCAGTTTCCAAATAATTTTCCAAATTATTTATTTTCCAAAATATCTTTACAAGATATAAGATTTCAATACTTCAAAAATAAATCAATATTTATTTTTAAACAACTTTCGTTTTCATTTATAAATTCCATAGTGAATTTATATTTCACAATATCCATGCATATACGATTTCAATTATTCATTTCAATTTATCTTCAAAAAGATAAATTCTCAAAATATTCACTTTATATTGGAAAACATTCCCATACTTATTAAATAAGTAATTCACGAACCTATTTATTTTCAACACTTGGAAAATATTCAATATACTTAAATCGAGATTAAGTATATATTTCATTCTTTAAGGAAATCATTCTCTTAAACATATTTATTTGGGCCAAAACGAATGTTACGTAAAACATCGTTACGACAACCCAAAATCACTAGTATAGGGATTCGAAATTAAAATAGATATATAAATCCCAATACTATACAAAACATTTCCTTTCGGAAATCATTTACTATAACAATAGTGCTATAGTCCACCATTTTCTTTTATTTCTCGAAAACGTCTATTTCAACAATAAATGTTGAAATCTATGGTTTCGAATCTTAACACATTTTAAAACATCGTTAGATCGTTTTAATTCTATTTAAAATATCACATTCTAAACATTTCCTTTAACATATTATTCACTATTCAAAAACGTGAATATACTACGTTAACAACTTTCATCACTTCTATTCATTTTATTTCAAAGGATTATTCACTGTCTAAAACGTGAATATAACTTCATAAATAAGTTATAAAAATTAACTTATCAAAATAAGTCGTTTGCGAATTTATAAAACAACGTTTATAAACTCCATTTCTATTTATCTTGTAACTACTTCCTTTTTATAAATTCCTTTATTAACCTATTCAATTTATAACTCAATGATATACTAAAGATTCATATTATAAGTTAAACACTTATAATTTATTTGTTTACAAGAATCGTTCCTTTGAACTTCATAATTATAAATCTTATAACTTATAAGATTCAATTATTTATCCAAATATATTCTTTAATAACTTCACAAAATCTATAAATCTTACTATTTATAAATTTCATTTATAACTTCACCATTTATAATTTTATAAATTCCATTCACTTATGCAATCCATTGTCACTTCATTCAAACACTTATAAAAACTCGTTTTATAATTCAAATATTTTAATTTATAAATATCAATTTATGAAACTCTTATATAAATCAATTTATACTATTATTTTAAAACATCTTTAATCCCCTTTATAATTTCACCATCTTGATTTATAAAATAATTAAATTTTATAAATCCTATATTTTCAACTTTTTACAATAAATCCAAAAATCCCAATTTAAACTCTTTTTATAAAATTATTAACCCATTTTTCAAAAATCAGTTTTTTTAACTATATTTCTCAAAAATCATAATTTTTATAACATTTAAAAATTATATCGTTTATTTATTTAAAAATGAATCAATTTCCAAACATATAGTATATTTTCAAAAATCACTTTAAAAAATCATTTTAAAATTCCAAAGTTTGGTCCAATGATGCTACATACCAAATAGTCAATCACGACAACAACGATATCATATATCGATATGATAATCCATCAAATATCAAAATATCTGAATTCAAATAAATACTGTTGAGGAATCCATTTGGATCCCTCCAACCTGTTTCCTGCATCCACAAACATTAGCACAATACCAATTCCGCTCCAGTACGGAATTATCGCGGTATATGGGATTTAAAATATTATCTGCTTAATAGACGGCGCAATAGGGTCTCATCCGCTATACAAATGCGGGAAATCAATAACTCCAATATATACATATGCCAATATATATATATATATATATTGCTATTATATATAATACCAATTTCGCTGTTTATGAAATATTCGCCGTATATGTTTTTAATAAATAACATCCGCTTACTAACGGTGCATAATGTCTATTTTAACAATCAATAGATAACAATCATCATTCAAACATGCATTCAAATATTTTAAATCTAACTATTTAAAATAAGATCGAAACCGATTCGATTGAGTGAGAAGTTCTCACCTTGATTTCAATTTCGTTTTAGCGATTTATTTCGAATAAAATTAAACGGACGTTTAATTTTACCCGAAATTCTCACTAACTCCAAACGACTCTAATCGAATTCCATAGCGTAGTTCTCGTCCATACGATCCCAACGCAACTGGTTTCGCGCGTTTTCGACCTCGTATGAAAAAGTTATGGATTTATGAAGTTACACGAATTAAACTATATAAATTACAACAATTTCTTAATTTTAAACCTTGCTTCTAATCTAAGCCGTCCATCCTCTACCTAGCAATCACGGCCCTTGATCTCCTTCATCTTCCACGCGACCTTCCCCCCAGTAAAATAAGCACGGCCGAACCCATTTTTTTAGGAATTAGGGTTAAATCTTTCGACCACCTTGCTTGCTTATAACTCGATCAGTTCGTGCCATTGCGAAGCTCGCACTCCACTCCATGCTCGGCCTCAAGGGCTTGAAACTCGGTCATCTTTCTGCGCCTAGAAACACGTGCGTTCGGCCATGGTTCAAGCTCAATTTTCCACCAATCCAAAGCACTAGAAACGATCTTAGCCGTTGGATATCTAGCTCTTGACGAGCTCTACAAGTTTGCTTCAGAAAGTTTTACGAATCGTTGCTTGGATTCGAAGAAAAGAGAGGGAGAAGAGGGGTGCATTTCGGCCATTCATTGATATGGAGGCGGCTGAACAATTAGGTTTAGGGTTTTGTTATTTTTTTTATTTTTTTATGAGAGAGGTGGCTATTTATAGGATTTTCTCAAACACTATTCAATCCGGAAATTCCGAACTCCGATTCACGCGCCGTAACCAGCATTTCTAGGGTTTACCCCGCGTTTCGGACACAATGGAACAGGTTTCGAAAGCTAATTCGGACATCTGTGCGAGTTATGGCCATAAACGTTCAATTTAAATTAAACCGATTTAAACGATTTTCTAGGCGTTTTAATTTGTACCGGACAAACGGTAAATCCGATTGACACGAAATTTGAAACCTTACAATAATATCACATTACGGATCCGATGAAACTGGTTTCGTCGAAATCTGAGACTGTTTGAAAAATGGCTATTTTAACTCGCCAAATTAATATTAAAAATAATTCGATGCGTTTCGAGCAGCTACGATCAAACGATGACTCCGATTGCTACGAAAATTGAAATCCGGTAATAACTAGGTATTACGGATCCAATGGAACTGGTCTCGTTCAATTCTGAGACTGTTCAAAAATTGACTATTTTCACTAGTCGATTTAATTATTAAAATATTCAATTTTCACAAACAAACTTTTAATTCGATTTTAAAAGTTCTAAAATATCATTCTAACTTCAACATGATAAAATAAAATTTTACAAATCATTTTCAATCATATTTAACCCAATTTTCAATTATTTCCATAATTTAACATATTAAATTATCGATTTAATTATCCAATTAAATCCAATTATTCGAAATAAAATTTATTCGACTTATAAATTCACTTATTAATATTTAAAATTAATTAAATATTCAAATTTAAATTAATTAAAATCCTGGGTCGTTACACATAGCTTCTTGAAAACTTTTCCAACACCTTGAGGTGAAGATGGTATCCCTATCACTCACAATGGTTTTGGGAATGCCATGTAGTCTTACCACTTCTTTCATAAATACTTGAGCCAATTTTGGTGCATTCCTTTCTGACTTGACTGGAATGAAATGTGCCACTTTAGTTAGCCTATCTACTATCACCATATGCTTGTGTTTCCTCTCTTGGATCTAGGCAGACCATCTATGAAATCCATAGATATATCCTCCCATTTCCACTGTGGTATACTAAGGGGTTGCAACAGTCCTGATGGCCTTTGTGTCTCTGCCTTGACTTGTTGGCAAGTCATACACTTTGCAACATGCTTGGCCACATCAGACTTCATTCCCTTCCACCAAAGATTTCTCTTCAAGTTTTGATACATCTTTGTACTGCCTGGGTGTATGGAGTATTTGCTCCTATGGTATTCATTCAATATTTCCTCCTTCAACTCTATGTTTTCTGAAACACACATTCTGTCCTTTTTCCTTAAATAACCATTTTTATCAATATGGTAGTTTATCACCTCTTCCCCTTTTAATAAGGGCATTTTCTTTTCCAATAGGTTTAAGTCTTGATCCTGCATTTTTCCAACCTTCAGAAGTAAATCCGATTGCAGAGATATTAAACTCAATTTTCCTTTACTCTCACCTTCTTCCATTGGTACTATTTGTACTTCACTACTTGCTTCAATCTCTAAGTCAGTGAGTATAGACAAATTCTTAAATTCTTCCATCATCAACATGGCTACTTTAGCATGTTGTCTACTCAAGGCATCTCCAACTTTATTTGCCTTACCTGGTGTATAGAGTATATCTAGATCATAGGCAGCTAGAAACTCCACCCAACTATGTTGCCTCATGTTCAAATTTTTTGTGAGAAAAGATATTTCAATGCTTTATGATCTGTGTACAAATTAAACTTTGCACCTAATAAATAGTGTCTCCAAAGTTTCAAAGCATACACTACTACTGCTAGCTCAAGATCATGGGTTGCATACCTAGTTTCATGTGGCTTTAATTGCCTAGATGCATAGGCTATCACCTGGTCTTGCTGCATCAACACAGCCCCTAGCCCAGAGCCACTTCCATCTGTATACACAATTAATCCCTCATTTCCTTCAGGTACTTTCAATACTGGTGCATTGACTAAGGCTTCCTTTATCTTGATAAAGACTTGTTCACATTTTTCTGTCCATACAAAGGCTTGATTCTTTCTAGTTAAACTGGTAAGGGGTGATGATATTTTTGAAAAATCTTTTATAAATCTCCTATAATATCCTGCCATCCCCATAAATGATCTTACTTCACTCACTGTGCTAGGCCTCTTCCATGCTTGGATAGCTACTACCTTATTGGGGTTTACTAAAATTCCTTTGGCAGAAATGACATGGCCAAGGAGATGTACTTCCTCCTTCCAAAATGCACATTTTGAAAATTTCGCCTTTAGACCATTTTCCCTCAATCTAGACAAAACCAAATGCAAATGATTCTTATGCTCTTCCACTGTTTTGGAATAAATCAAAACGTCATCAATAAAAATTAGCACAAATTTGTCTAAATAATCTCTAAAGGTTCTATTCATTAAATATACAAAATATGAGGGGGCATTTGTCAACCCAAATGGAATACCAATAAATTTATATAACCCATATATAGTGTTAAATGCAGTATACTTAACACTTGAGTCTTTAACCTTCATTTGATGAAATCCTGATGCCAAGTCTAGTCTACAAAATATTTTAGCTTCACTGAGTTGATTAAAGAGATCATCAATCCTAGGCAGTGGGTATTTATTTCTGATGGTGACCTTATTCAGTTCTCTGTGATCTATGCACATCCTCAAAGTACCATCATGCTTCCTCACAAACAATACTGGAGCACCCCAGCATGAGTTACTTGGCCTTATGAACCCTTTACTGTCCAATTCTTCTAACTGGTTTTTCAATTCCTTGAGTTCACTTAGCCTCATTCTAGTAGGCTTCTTAATTATTGGGCTTGCTCCTGGAATGAGATTGATTTGAAACTCTACTGGTCTATGATGTGGAACACCCTTGACTTCCCCAAACACATCCAAGTATTCATTGACTATGGGTATTTCTTCTATAATAAGTTCACTGGAATCTTTTTCCAAGTCAATTAAATGATACAATTTCCTTTCCTTAGCTACTTCACACAAAACTGTGATTCTCTGACCCCTAGAATTTTGCAATGATATGGTGGATGAACTTAAATTAATTATGGCTTTAAATTGCCTTAACCCAGTCTACCCCCAATATAACATTTATATTTGGGTAGTTTAAAACATATAAATTGGAAATAAAAGTATCTCCTCCTATGTTTAATTCCACATCTACACAAATCATATTTAAAACACTAGAACACCCTAGTGGACTTTGTACAAGCAATGGGGTTTCAACCAATATGCAATTTAATTTTAACATTTTAACTATTTCATAAGAAATTAAGGAGTGAGTTGCCCCGGTGTCATATAATACTGCTATGGGTATGGTGCAAATAAATAGTGTACCTTCCACTTGTCTATGATTTTCAGCATTAATTTCCACTGTGGGTTTGCCTTTGTTCTCTAAGTTTGCTAATTTCCCTTGCTGTTTATTTTCAGGACAGTTTCTTTTCATATGTCCCTCCTTTGCACATAAGTAACACTTGAAAGCTCCTCCTTTTAATTCTGGGCACCTGGGTTTGATATGTCCTTCCTTTCCACAATGATGGCAGACCAACTTCTTCTTAGCATCACTGGCCTTAGTATCATTGACCTTCTTGCTATCTGTCCCCTCTTTCTTTTTATCATAAGGGTGATATCTTCCCTTATTCTTCTTGTTGTTGCTACTCTTAAAATTTCTATACTTCTCCCTTTCCTTGTCATGCTGCTCAAGCTTCAAAGCCAAGTCTATTACTTGATCAAAGGTTCTATCAGCATATGGTAACATGGCTCTGCTAAGTCCTGGATTCAATCCTTTAATGTACCCATCATTTTCGGATGCTTCATCTGCCACTAGCTTTGCTCCATATTTAGATAACCCCTCAAAGTTTTGAGTGTACTCAGAGACATTCAAAGTTCTCTGCCTAAGTCTGATGAATTCTTCAAGTAAAGTGGTCTTAGCTGATGCTGGTACAAATCTTGCCTCCAACATTTCCTTGAATTGATTCCAAGTGATTTCATTTTCAATTCTTCTAGCTATGATCACCTCCCACCAGCTTAGAGCTACTCCTTTCAGCTGTCTTGAAGCCACTTGCCTCTTCCTTCATCAAGCTGCATATCATTAAAAATTCTATCCAATGTTTTCAACCACGCTTGAATTTCCATCACATTCTCGGTCCCTTCAAAACTCTTGCCTCCCAAATTTGCCTAAGCCTTTAATAGTTTTGAAAGTTCCTCATGTGGATTCTCAGGTCTATGCCCAATTACATCCCTTAAAACCCTTACAAATTCTTGCATATCAAGCATTTGTTATAACAACCCTGGTTTTGGTGATTACCTGGAAATTTAATTATAATAGTGGTTACAATTTAATAATGGAGAAATAAAAATAAATTGGAGACTTAAAATTGTTTATTTTGAACAAATATTGAATTTGGAACGAATAAATGGAGTTAGTATGATAATGTCGGTAATAAATGGTGGAAAATTAATATATTAATTTGGTAATTTATTGGATAAAATAAATTAACAAAAAAACTTTATTTTGATTTTCTGGATTTGAAATGAGCAATATATGATTGTAATTTGAGAAAATGCAATAATTCTAGCAATTATTGCCAAATGGGGCATTTATTGGTTTTTTTTTATGAAGTATTTAATTTAATATGTTGTTTATTGTAAATAAAAAGGTGAAATATTTGAAGAAGAAAAATTTGGAAGTAAGAATAATGTTAAAATGGTTTGTTGCATTTTATTATTTAAGAAAATTATTTTTGTGTAATTTTTGGAGTTGAAAATGGTTTTTTTGTATAGATATTTGTGTAAATTGTTTATTTAATAAAAATAAGAATTTTTATTAATCAAAAATATTTTTAAATAAAAATTATCTTTTATTTATTTGTAAATAAATTTTAGAACATAAAATATGTTGTGTGATTTTATAGAAGTGAAAACATTTACATATAATTGTTATAACTTTAAATATATTAGTGCACAAGTGATTTTGGTGTGTTAATTTCATTTAGAGGCTAAATTAATTTAGTGTTGGGTCTAAGCCCATTAAATTTCATAACCAGAAAAGAAGAAACATTTCCTTCTCATTTCTAGAACATACTGCATTTTTACTTCTTCCTGTAAACTAAGAAAAAGGAAGATAAACCCATTTCCTCTTTCAAAAAAAAGCCAAAATCCCCATCTTTAATCAATCTTTTGCTGTAATGATCAATTCAAAGCCAATTTACTTCAGGTAATCAAAGCCAAAACCCAAATTTCTCACATCAATTTCTGAATTTTTTATGAGTTATTGTTTGTAATTGAGTTTTTGTACTTGCATGTCTCTACAAACTTCTTTTTCAGATTCTAGAAGCTAAAATCAATGGCAAGCTTCCATCTTTCTTCAAATTTCAATGGGTTTGCTCTTTAAAATTTCTAAGGTGAGTTGCAAACTCACATATCTATCTCTATAAAGTCTTAATTATTTGAATTGAGTGATATGTATCAATAAATTGTTGAATGGTTTGAGTAATTCGATTGAATTGTTGAAATTTGCAAAGTGGTTGCGGGAATTTTTTTTATGAACCTTGCTGCAGTAAAACAGCAATATCTTAGTGTAGAATGATCCGAATTCATTCATTCTTTTTGTGGTAGAAATATATTTAAATTCATTCTATGTTTAAAAGGGTCTAAACTAAGTTTGAAACTGATGTTATAGCACAGTCATTTCAAATTTCCTGAGTTGATATCTGAAAGTAAAATGGCCATAACTTTTAAGCCATAAAACCAAATTATGTGTACTTTTAATTTTTTAGAAAGCTAAGACATAAAGGAACAACTTTCATATTGTAAGTTTCTGCAAATTCTATGATCTATAGGGTCGAAATTTAGTTTGAAACTGATGTACACAGCCCTGCTCTGTGCAATTTTTTTTTGTGGAAACCTGATTTTAAAATCACCATAACTTTTGAATGACAAATCAGAACTGAGTGAGAAATTTTCAGTTGGAAGATATATTTATAAGGAACAACTTTTATGTTTATCATTTTCTTTAAATCAAAAATTTTCTAATCGTAATATGTGTTTGAATAGCAAGTAACCTCTCTATCCTGTGTTTTTAATTTCAACTTTGAAAAATAGAATTGTTTTAGCCATATCTTTTTCATCTTTGATCGGAATTTGATAATTTTTAATTTTTCGAAAAGTAGAAGTCATGTACAACAAGTTTAATGTTTTACGTTTTTTGTAATTTTGAGGTTAGCTATGTGAAAATCTAATTTTTATACTGCTAACCCAAGAGCAAAACCAATATTTGCGCTGTCATTGAAGCAGAAACTATTTTGACCATAACTACTTCGTTTCTTAACCAATTTTGATAATCCTGGTCATTCCAAAAAGCTTAAAAACTAAGCAACAACTTTCCTTTTATTCATTTTGCCTGATTTCGAAGTTATCTATGCTAAAATTGAAATTGTTTGTCGCTGTCTTGCAAATGCATAAGTTCAGGCCGAGTTTAATTTTTTTTTTAGTTATTTGATCATAACTTTCTTGTTTCAAATCGGAATTTAGAAATTTTAGATGTTCTGGTATCCTTGTGAAATATTCCACAACTTTGATGCTTTCAGTTTCGAATGATTATGAAGTATACATAGTGAAAAATTGACATTTTCATCGCTGGCCTGTGCTGATAGCCAGTGCACGTATTTTATTTTATTTTTGTAGTATTTCGATCATAACTTTCATGTTACTGATCGGAAACTTAAAATTCAAGATGTTATGGAATCGCTAGAAAATATGCTACAACTTTTATGTTTTAAATTTTGTATGATTTTGTTGTTTACATGGTGGAAAATTGATGTTTTCTTGAGTTTTGAAAACCCGAATAAATTCCAGAAAATCTTCTAACGTCATGGTTGGAGTAATAAATGCTTTTATACATTTTTTTAAAGGTCTTTAAAAAATTATTCTTTATTTTTAAGGCTTTTAAAATTATTAAAATCCTTTTTAATGATGTGTTTTCTCTCAAAATCTTTTAGATAAATTTCTAAAATTTGTTTTATAACCCCGTTTTCTCCAGAAAAATATTTTATAATTAATTTTATTTATTTTAATTACTTTTCCACTATTCGAACGTATGAGAAAGAAAATTAAATGATTTAGTAAAACACGTGGTATGGGACATGTGCGTTTACTATTTCGGTTAATTTTGGACTTGTACGATCGAAGCTATTTGAGAATATTGATTCTGAGGCGTTTTGCCATTTTATGGCGTGTTTTGAGTTTTATAATTTCTATTTATTGGAATTATCTAAGATGACCAATATTTGGCAAATATTTTGGTTTGAGATCTCTTATATAGGAGTATGGTCGATGAGATCCATCACAATGTTTTATTTACTTGCCAATGATATAAGGCAAGTCTTGAGTTTATGATTTCATATGATTTATGGTTTATGAGGAACCATCATGATGTTTTCACTTGTCGATGAGATGAGACAAGTTACGATGCCATTTAATACTTGTCGATGAGATGAGACAAGTATGGTGTCTCTTTATCACTCGTCAATGAGACTAGGCGAGATATAATTTTTTGAGTTTTATGATGTTTGAAGTGTGGCATCGACTAACGGGTAGTAAACCGCTAAGTGCGGATGTGTGGTATGGGACACACGTTAACACTTTTTGGGTTCCTATCCGTGAGTTTGTGAGACATTCACGATGTTTACATAACAGAACTGCTTTGAGAGGTGTTAGCGACCTAGTCATGAGGATGAACTGCTTGGAAGGTGTTAGCGACCTTGTTATGGCTGACAAAACGGCTTGGTGAGGTGTCAGCGACCTTGTCATGAGGACAAACTGCTTTGGTGAGGTGTCAGCGACCGTGTCATAAGGACGAACTGCTTTGGTGAGGTGTCAGCGGCCTTGTCATGAGGACGAACTGCTTTGGTAGGTGCTAGCGACCTTGTCTGAGGCTTCGGTCGTCTGAGTTTAGCACGTGCAGCATTGCTTCGGCATTGCAATCGGGGATTTTGCCAATCCGGGTTCTAAGTTTTCTGTTTTATTGTGATTTTACCATTTTAAGATGTTTGATTACATCGATAGCCTAGTGCTGTATGAGATGTTATATGTATGGTGATTTCATTTATGCTGTTTTGAACTCTTATTGAGTTCCTTGAGTTATGAGTTTGGATGATTTCATGATTTTATAGTATATTTTAGGCCTTGCCATTCTGGCGAGTTGAGATTGAGATTTATATACATTTATACCGATGAGACAAGGTATAATTGAGTTTGGAGATTCTTTTATATTTGAGTTTTGGATCATCCTACATGAGAATGTCTTATGTTTGCCTTTTTGGCGAGATTTTGTATTAGTGTTTCACCTTTTGAGAAGATATGGTTCATGGAAACCATGTAGACATTTTGGGATGTCGCCGATGATATGAGGTGAACGTTTATATTATTTGAGTATTATTATTGAACTTACCTCTTTTGAGGTCTTTGTACTTAAGTGACATTATTTCACTTAAGTCATGAGTTGTATTCTTTCTATTGCCTTTTCTCATTCGAAAAAAATTATCATCTTGTATCTTATGCTTCATATTATTGTCTATCCTCGCTAACTGATTATTTTAGCTAGACTGACCCGTGTACTTTGTACTCGGATCAGACCGAGTTGTTTCAGGTTAGCTATCTGTTACGGGACTTTGCTTTGATGCATCTGCTTGGATATCATCCTAGCACTTTTGTGTAGTTTATATTTCTTTCCAATTGACTCTGATGTATTTATATTTGATTCAATGTATATAGTGTGGTTGAATACCACCTTTATTGTATTCATATTGTATTGTACTAAACATGTATCAGTGTATATGTATATATATGATGTTGATTACTGTTCTGTGATGTGCTTTAGATTTAGTTATTGTATTTTGTTCTGATAGATCCGTTAGCCACCTATAGTTTTGGATTAAGCATTTACTTTGTATGTCGATCCATTGAGATAGAAAAGAAAAATCATAGTGCATTTATCGACGTATTCAGTAGATGTTTAAGACAAAGTTATAGATGGTCGCCCTTAACCAACCCTATTCTCTGCTTTAGTAGACGGAATTACTCATTAATTCTCTTTACTAAGGCGGGACTCGGGGTGGGACGTTACAGCATGGTATCAGAGCTGTGGTCAGAACAAAGTAGAATAAACATAGAACAGTACGTATATCACGAGTGAATCATTGTCCTTTATTCGAGCTTGTTTTCGAATCGTGCTTTGATTCTTTTTCGAGTTTTTGGATATGTTGAGATGGAATATGTCTAGGAATATAAATTGTATTCCGTAATATTCCATAATTGAGTTTGATGTCATCTTATCTTATGAATAATCTTATTTGGGATTATTCTATTCTGTTTTTTTGTCGATACGAGTGAGTTCGTATTGATGGAGTTGATCGATTTCTTTGAGAATTCTTGTTGCATTCCATTGAGAGTTGTGAAACCTATTGAAGGGATCCATAATGATTGGCTCATTGTGGGCGTTCTGAGATTTTTATTTGATGTTGCTTTTGTTATTATTTGTTTGTTACTCACAATCTTGAGATATATCTGATTTGAGATGGACTAACTTATTCGATGTTAAGTCCGATCCTTTTGTTGTTATAGGATCCTGTATTTATTTAGGCATCCTAATTTGATTGGGTTATTATTTCTATCACTTTGGAATGTTAATGATGATTTCGAAGTTTCTGTATTCACTCTTGAATATCGAGATGTTGATGATATATCTCGAATTCCAGTCAAGGTGACTTTGTTAAGTTTTGTGAGTCCGTTTGGATTTGACATCCAATCAGGCAATCGAGTGTTGAGGTAACCTTATTCCTAGCTCTTAGCTCTTCAGTTATCCTTCCATAAGGATATCCACTAAGGAATGAGGAGAGTTTCTAGATCATTCGAGTCCGATTGAGTTTATCATTCTACTTTGTTTGAGTGTTCTTTTCAGATACTCAATCAATGTTATCCTTTAGCATTACTCCGTTTGAAGTAGTGATTCATGGATTGTATGCTTCTTCTCCTTCAAGAAGAATATCTTTCTTATCTTGTATCTTGCTGATATTTTTTTGGGAGTGTCTCGTGACATCGTAAGATTGACGAACACTATCTCCTTTTGATGATTTTGAGAATCGAGTATTCTGGGAAAATCTCGATGCATTCTCTTAATGTTCTTTGGTTTGAGTTTTTGAAGCTATATAGCTATATATATGAGTTTTAAAAAGAGAAATTGAAGTTTTGAGATATTTTAAAAATCAAAGAATGTTTTAAGAATATATTTATATGAGTAGTATTCTTTCATAGAAATAATTTGAGAGTGTTGGGTTGTCCATCGAGTACTTATGAGTTCCGGTTGACACGCCTGATCAACGTTATCGATAGGAATCTCCTAAATGCTATGATGAGGCAATCAGACACAATGGTTTATGTTTTAAAAATTGAGATTTTGAAAATAATATTTTGAGATCATATATTAAATTTATTTTTGAATAGTAATTGCAGCCGTTGACTTTAGAGACGAATAACAGAGTGGCGAGGCAGTTTTGATCATTCGATCGACTCTGCAGCCAACGGATATATCTATTTATTAGAGGTTCAATGGCGAGGCAATGCCATTTATTTATTTATTTACTTTGAGCTATTCTTTATTGAAAGTGTATTTTGAGGTTTTAGAATCTATATTACATACATTGGATGTTTTAAGAGAAGAGTTATAAGAAGATTTGAAGATTGTTTTTAAACGATTTAAGTGGTTTAATAAAAAGAGTAAAGAGAATTTAAACCCTTAATTTATTTTGAGGAAAATTATTATGGATTTACAAAATTCTTTGAAAATTAATTTTGAAGTAAGAGAAGAAATTTGGACTTTTAATTTGAGTTTTAAATTACTTACTAAGTAATATAGTAAAGAGTTTGAGAAATTTTCAAATGTTGAAAATTGAAATTTAAAAATTTAAAAGATGTTGAGATTTAAAATTATAAATATCTTGTATTAAAAGATAATTCAAACTTATATCCGTGTTCTTGAGTATATTCTATCTTTGAGCTATTATCAATGACGTGCATTTTCGCGGTCGTTCGAGTTTGGTGACCTTGTGAGAAGCCATTTTGTGTGATTTATCTATCTTGTCTATTGAGTCTATCCTTGTCGTGAAGATGTTCTTTCCGTATTATTATGCGGAAAATTGTGTTGATCATCATTTTTGTTGCTTAGAGTTTGGGTTAGAATGAGTTTGATCCCGACTCTATTCGTAGACTTTTAAGAAATATATCTTATTTGATATATTATTTGTTGAGCTTTTTATTGCGTATTGATCCGAAGACTTGATATCTTCGAAATACTTTCGAGTTGCTTGGAAAATTCGATGGTTTGCTAATCACTATATTAGCATATGATGGACCATTGGATTAACCATGGGAGTTTTTCCTTATTTCTCTCTACCATTCTATGCTGAGAGTATGAATGGTTTGAGCTTCGAGCATGTCTATCTTTCTCTTTGCTTGATGAAAATAAATAGTGTTGTTTCTAATTCGTCTCTAGGAATTGCGGGGACGTAATTTTTAGAAGGGGGGAGTCTGTAACAACCCTGGTTTTGGTGATTACCTGGAAATTTAATTATAATAGTGGTTACAATTTAATAATGGAGAAATAAAAATAAATTGGAGACTTAAAATTGTTTATTTTGAACAAACAATGAATTTGAAAAGAATAAATGGAGTTAATATGATAATGTTGGTAATAAATGGTGGAAAATGAATATATTAATTTGGTAACTTATTGGATAAAATAAATTAACAAAAAAAACTTTATTTTGATTTTCTGGATTTGAAATGAGCAATATATGATTGTAATTTGAGAAAATGCAATAATTCTAGCAATTATTGCTAAATGTGGCATTTATTGATTTTTTTTTATGAAGTATTTAATTTAATATGTTGTTTATTGTAAATAAAAAGGTGAAATATTTGAAGAAGAAAAATTGAAAGTAAGAATAATGTTAAAATGGTTTGTTGCATTTTATTATTTAAGAAAATTATTTTTGTGTAATTTTTGGAGTTGAAAATGGTTTTTTGTATAGATATTTGTGTAAATTATTTATTTAACTAAAATAAAAAAAATTATTAATCAAAATAATTTGTAAATCAAAAATATATTTTATTTATTTGTAAAAAAATTTTAGAACATAAAATATGTTGTGTGATTTTATAGAAGTGAAAACATTTACATATAATTGTTATAACTTGAAATATATTAGTGCACAAGTGATTTTGGTGTGTTAATTTCATTTAAAGGCTAAATTAATTTAGTGTTGGGTCTAAGCCCATTAAATTTCATAACCAGAAAAGAAGAAACATTTCCTTCTCATTTCGAGAACGTACTGCATTTTTACTTCTTCCTGTAAACTAAGAAAAAGGAAGATAAACTCATTTCCTCTTTCAAAACAAAAGCCAAAATCCCCATCTTTAATCAATCATTTGCTGTAATAATCAATTCAAAACCAATTTACTTCAGGTAATCAAGGCCAAAACCCAAATTCCTCTCATCAATTTCTGATTTTTTTTTGAGTTATTGTTTGTAATTGAGTTTTTATACTTGCATGTCTCTACAAACTTCTTTTTCAGATTCTAGAAGCTAAAATCAATGGCAAGCTTCCATCTTTCTTCAAATTTCCACGGGTTTGCACTTCAAAATTTCTAAGGTGAGTTGCAAACTCACATATCTATCTCTATAAAGTCTTAATTCTTTGAATTGAGTGATATGTATCAATAAATTGTTGAATGGTTTGAGTAATTCGATTGAATTGTTGAAATTTGCAAAGTGGTTGCGGGAATTTTTTTTATGAACCTTGCTGCAGTAAAACAGCAATATCTTAGTGTAGAATAATCCAAATTCATTCATTCTTTTTGTGGTAGAAATATATTTAAATAAGCTATAAGTTCTGTTTTAATAATTTTTCGAAATTTTATGTTTAAAAGGGTCTAAACTAAGTTTGAAACTGATGTTATAGCACAGCCATTTCAAATTTCCTGAGTTGATATCTAAGAGTAAAATGGCCATAACTTTTAAGCCATAAAACCAAATTATGTGTACTTTTAATTTTCTAGAAAGCTAAGACATAAAGGAACAACTTTCATGTTATAAGATTCTGAAAATTCTACGATCTATAGGGTCGATATTTAGTTTGAAACTGATGTACACAGCTCTGCTCTATGCAATTTTTTTTGTGGAAACCTGATTTTAAAATCACCATAACTTTTGAATGACAACTCAGAATTGAGTGAGACTTTTTTCAGTTGGAAGGTATATTTATAAGGAACAACTTTTATGTTTATCATTTTTTGTAAATCAAAATTTTGCTAATCGTAATATGTGTTTGAATACCTAGTAACCTCTCTGTCCTGTGTTTTTAATTTCAACTTTGAAAAATAGAATTGTTTTAGCCATATCTTTTTCATCTTTGATCGGAATTTGATAATTTTTAATGTTACGAAAAGTAGAAGTCATGTAAAACAAGTTTAATGTTTTAAGTTTTTTGTAATTTTGAGGTTAGCTATGTCAAAATCTAATTTTTATACTGCTAACCCGAGAGCAAAACCAATATTTGCGCTGTCATTGAAGCGGAAACTAATTTGACCATAACTACTTCGTTTCTTAACCGATTTTGATAATCTTGGTCATTCCAAAAATATTAAAAACTAAGCTACAACTTTCCTTTTATTCATTTTGCCCGATTTAGATGTTATCTATGCTAAAATTGAAATTGTTTGTCGCTGTCCTGCAAATGCATAAGTTCAGGCTAAGTTTGATTTTTTTTTTTTACTTATTTGATGATAACTTTCTTGTTTCAAATCGGAATTTAGAAACTTTAGATGTTCTGGCATTCTTGTGATATATTCCACAACTTTGATGTTTTCAGTTTTGAATGATTTAGAAGTATACATAGTGAAAAATTGACTTTTTCATCGCTGGCCTGTGCTGATAGCCAGTGCACATATTTTATTTTATTTTTGTAGTATTTCGATCATAACTTTCATGTTTGTAATGATCCCGAGTTTTAATTTATTTTAATTGGACAATTAATTTCATTTTTGAACAAAAATTATGAAATAATGGGTAATTGATATAAAATACTATTTAGGTTATGAATTAATTAAGAATTTATTTGAATATATGGAAATAAACAATAAATAAGTAAATACATCAACTAAAATTTAACAGCATTTTCTCTTAAAAAAAATGTGTGTGTATATGATAATAATAACAAAAATGTAATTTGAAATTTATTTGAAAGCTTTTGATTTATGGATAGAAATAAATATAAAATGTCTTTGTATACTTGTAAAATAATGAACAAAGGAAATAATAAAGTACAAAAGCTTGCAAAATAAGATTATGAAACAAAACAAACTGTAAATAGCATAAGTTTGTAGATAAAGAAGTACACAACATACTCACATTAGCCGAGTAAACAAGTCAAAGCAATAAGACTTGAAAAGAAAATATGTGTACATTTGCAAAGTAAAATAAAAAGATCCTTAGTACAGCAAATATATTTAAGTAAAAACATAAAGTACTTAATAATAAATACAACATACCTCTAGCATATCAGATCGTACCCGTCAGCGTTACATATTTTCTATCAGCCTCCATTCAAGGAAAATATACACTGTTGTACAAACAAAAGTATGGTCACCCTGTAAACTCACTTTGCATATATCATCATCTATCTCAGCTCGTCCATTCAAAACTAAGAAAAATATGAAGCAAGCATCACTTTAAAATCTGAAACAAAACTTCAACTAAAACAAACCTCAAATCAAATGCAAGCCAGAGGATCAAAAGAAGACTAAATAATATCAAGCTCTGTTCATTTCTAAACCAAGTGAGTAACTTATTCTTTTTAGATACTTTTAAAATATAAAACTGTTGCTTATATATATAGGTATATCTGTGAGTAAACATCAACTTTAAACCTTTAAGTTTAAATTAAATATAGTTAAGAGGATTCACTGATTATGGTGTGATGTATGTATTTCATTTTGAATATGGATTTGTGTTTGTTGTTCTTTAATATATTGATCTGCTCTGTTACTATCAAACTCAATTTTTTATTTCTTCAAATCATTATCAAACTTTTAAAAAAAATTAACAAAAAAAAGAAATGCTTAAACTTCAATCAAGATTTATAAAAGCTGTTTAAAAAGGGAATAGAGGAATATACTTTTGAATATTATACTTTACAGGTAACAAGAACTTACTTTGATAAATTTGATTTTTTTAAATTATTAATTCAAGTTCATAACTTGAATTCTTATACAAAGATAGGATTTTTAAACTGGATATGATGATTTTTTAATTTAGTATCTCAGGTGCAGTTCATACTTGAACAAATTATGCCTTTTAATCGATTCCTGAAAATCAAAGAGTCCTTGAACATAGTAATTGTGCTTAAAGCTTGCTCGGCCATTAATGGTTTCAGGAAAAATGAAACCAATTTTTTTTGTTGCAAGAATTGAGGGGGCGAGAGCTTTTTAGGGTTTTGGGTTCGTTTTGGTTTGCTGTTGTTCACGAGCAAATCGCGTCTTCATCACGGTGATCTGGGCGATCGCACCTATGGGGATGGACTCGTGGATGAGTAGCGGAGGTTTGGTCAGGTTCGCGTGGACTCCGGTGATGTCACGTGGTGGGGCGAAGCGGGTTTTTGGTGATCGAATGGGTTCAAGAAGAAGGGAGTTGGCTCTATACTTTCTCGATTTTGACTTGGTGATGATTTTGCATCGTGGATGGCTCGAAACGCTTGGGATGGTCGTTGATGACTTGGGTGGGGCTACGTCATTGACCGGAGTTGGTCGTGGCGTTTGTGCACGTGTACGTGCAAGCTTGTGCAACTGGGAAATATAGGAGTTGGGAAGAAGAAGGAGATGGGTTGCGTACAGGGAGTCTCGGGGAACATGGGTAAATGACTCGAAGTAACACTCGTGTAAATCGAGTAGTTGACTCGAAGCAAAATAAGATGGCTCGGCTGATTCACTAGTTACAGGTTGTAAAAGAAAACCGTCTGTGTTTTAAATCTGGAAATGGGAAAAAAAAACTTTGAAAGCCAGACTTGAACAAGTTTTGAAATCCATATTAAAAGATGGATTCAGATTTGAACTTTGCAATCTGGTTTTATAATAATATAAGTTTGCAAGGAGATTTAAATTGTTTAAACAACCTGAATGTATGAAGTATACTTTAAAGGTTTGGATTTAAAAAAATAAATTGTAAATGTAAGGAAGAGATTTAAACAAAAAGTTTTAAATCAAGGTTTAATTCTGTAAATCAAATTTAGTTTGAATCTTGGTTTGTAAATTAATGATTAATTAATCAAAGTTAAAAATAAATGCATGTTCAGTTTTAAAGTTAGTTAAGCATATAAGTGGATTTAAAAGAATTTGAATTTCAAAGTGAAGTGGAATGAAAGAAAGGAATTTAAACAAAGTAAAACCAAAAGAGAAATCTGAATTTAAGACTGGAATTAAAGTCGAGATTTTGATATTAAGTAAAGTTTTGTAAATCAAATATTTGAATATTAATTAGATATTAATTAATGATTAAAGTGGATTAAATCAAGTGATTAAGCAATAGTTAATTTAAGGATAATATGATAAACCAATTTGGTAATTTATGTGAGAATTATTAATTCATTAAAGGTTAACTGATTTAATGAAAGTGATTAAAGATTTATTATTAATTAAGGAGTAATTACTTAGTTGTTGCAAATTAATTAAAAATAATTTATTGAGGATAAATTATTAACTAAGCGATAATTAATGATCAACTAAAGGATAGTTTATTAAATGTTTGTAATTAATTGATTACTAATTGACCCTAACTAGCAAATTCATTCATAAGAATTAATATGATTTAAATTAATCAGATAATTAAATTGACCCTATTTATGGATGTTTGGATATATTGGATGTTGAATTGTTTGATATCCCTGATATGTGTTGCTTTCTGTTATATTCTGATTTGTGTTGTGATATGTGATATAGTTTATTATCTGTGATATATATATATATATATATATATATCTGTGAATCTGTGTATGAAAGATAAGCGTTATAATTTATATCGCTTATCGAATATATTGTTGTATTTGATCTGTGATGATTGAATGATGTTGCACTATTGTGTAAAACCCCTGGGCCACACTTATACACACACAAATATGGATTTCACGAGGAAATCGGTTAAGTCGTAGATTTTTAAATACGTTTGAATTTGAATTTTTAATTCAAATATTTTTGGAAATAAATTAAGTTTAATATGAAAAGCTTTTGAAAAGCTGTTTTAAGAATAAAAGTTATTTTTGAATAACTAATAAAGATTTGGAATTTGAATAATCGGATTTAGATTGAAATTCAAAAAAAATCTGAAATTGAATTCTATATTCAGTATTTATGATTTAAAAAGGACTTTACAAGTTATAGGGGTTTAAACTGTTTTTAAAGCGTTATTTTGGGAATTTGAATTAACCCAAAGATTGTAACTTGTATAAATGAAATCGGGTTTTTCCAAAATAAAACAGTTGTCTCTAACAGATAAAAAGCTTTCATAAGAGAAATGAATTTCAAATTGTATAAAAGGGATTTCAAGTTTAAACTGAAATAATTTTTCAAGTAATAGATGAACATTTGGAAACGAATTTTGTAAGAGAATATTTGGGAACGATTAGAAAGCTATGAAACAAATCTTCGATTTAAAGATTTAATGAATTAAATCCAATTGAAATGGAATTGTTTTGAAATACAGGAATGAATCTTTGTGAAACTGAGTGAACTTTGTGAAATAAATCTTTTTGTTTAAAAGATTTGAAATGGTAATTGGTTTAAACCATTTGAAAGAAAGTTTGAAATTATTAAGTTGTGACTTAATCGAAATCTCATATCCATATGTTTAAATGTTGCGCTCACTATTCGGGTTAGCCGGGAAAGGAACTTTGGGTCGGATAACCCATTGCGAATATGTGATATGTCGTTATGGATAGCATTTGAAGACCGGTGGTGAAGACCGGGTATTTGCGAGAACGATAGGATGACCTATTGATTGTCTCTGCACTGAGTTGCTCCGGTATAGAGATTCCCTAAGTGATGGGAAGTCCAATCGGGATTGTGAATACCCGGATTGCAAGGGCTTCTTTGGAAGTGCCTTCGGTTCTGTTCGAACCCAGAACAGACTTGTATGGATTGTTATGTCTGACATTACAATTTGACATATAAAGCAGATTTCTTTCAAATATATTTCTGTTGGTGGCGGAGAATTTATTCTCTTAGCTTAACACCCTTCTCTGAGATGTACGAGCTCAGAGGTTATGTAGTTGAAGGTTATCAGCGATATATTCTCATCTTGGTAATGTGGCATGCTGAGTGTTGCTGTGAAATGATCATTGTTTGATCATTTGTGATATGATCATTTGTTTGATCATTTATCTTTATGATCATTACTTTGATCATTTGTGGACCCAAAGCATGGCTTTGTACCAAAGCGTGCCTTTGTAGACGAGACTTCGTCGAGCCTCACAAACCGGTAATGGTCGAAACAGGAATTGTGCGGCAAGGTTTTCAGGGATAGCTTCCCTAGGGTATGACCATTCCTTCTAGAAAAGGGTAGTGTCATGGCATGGAGCCTTGATACTCACTCATGTGAACACACTATATTTATTTATGTGTGGTTGTTGGTTTAGAGGCGCCTCGTATAAAGGTCCCAAAGGACCGGGGGTGGCATATCTGAGGTTTTGTATATTCCCCAGGAAGGGGGTTAGGCGGGCTTGTTTGGCAGAGATCCAACTGGGTTCTCGGGGCGTCCTTGCAGAGGCGTTTCCATGTGGCGATGGGAAGTTCCTTGGCCTGACCATTTGTTGGAAATCCATTCTTCAAATATGTACCTTGTACGGTTTTAGTTGTAGAACCTATCATTCACTTATGGTGGCGCCCCACTGTTTGGATGGTAGCTATAGTAGGCATAGTTCGAAATGTCTATGTTGGCTAAGATTTATATCTTTACTTTCGAAATGATTTTTGACTACACTATGCACTAGTAATAATATCAAATGTTTCTTTTTAATGCGTATCAAGCATCTTTGACTATCATAAGGAGAAATCTCCTCCGATTCTGCGTTTGCATTGTGTGTGTGCAGGAGGCCTTATGGTAGTCTCATGTCTAAAAAGCACTGCGAATCTATTTTAAAATATTTCTTTGTTTGTTTTTACAGATAAACTATTTTTGTTGCTCACACCAGTCTTGCTGAGCTTAGGGCTATGTGATGGGGGGTTCTCGCTTCGCAGTTTGGTGGCGAACGGGAGACTCTTGCCCCCACACGTCCTCTTTACGCGGTTGGTTAGGCGTAAGCTGAGACAGTCGAGAGGCTGGCCGTAAAAGCAAGTTTGGGGTACCAGTGTAAGCCACGGTGGGGCTGTGATGGTTGAAAAGCCTACCAGTCGTGACCGCTACCTCCGCGTCGTTACATTTGGTATCAGAGCTAAGGTTGAAACTTTAGCTCAGGAGTATAACACGTTAAGTAGCTCATTAGAGATAGGGTGAAGTATACCCTAGAATGAGTATATCCCTAAGATATCTGTTCGAACGTCTCAGTAAATTCTCTTACTATCCGTTGATAGTAAGTATGAGTGCATGAAGAGAACGAGATAGGGGACGGGGGAATACGACTATAATTAGTCAAAACTCTGTAACAACAGTGGGAACATCATTCTTATCAATTTCCTTTGATTCATCTTTTCAAATTCTTTTGATTTCTTCGTGGCAGTTACAAGAAGTTTCGGTGTGATGATGGCCCTATGAATCGTTGTAGAAAATTCTTATTTCGTATTTCATCGGTTTCTTATCGGCTTTTCGATTTAAACCTTAATGAATATAAATTGGAAATTTTAAATTGAGTTTAATTGCTTAATAGAATATGAAGATAATTTGAATTGTATCGATAAAACAATTTCTTTTAAAACTAAATTTGAAATTCTATTATAAATTCTTGTATCTATTGTTGATATTCTGATTTGGTGAGCCAAATGCAGAATTGATATCCAGTTTGATTTGAAAAGATATTTCTCTATCTTTCATCTATCTTTGTTGTTTTCGTGCCTACGAATTTCGAGGACGAAATTCCTTTTAAGGGGGAAAGTCTGTAACGATCCCGAGTTTTAATTTATTTTAATTCGACAATTAATTTCATTTTTGAATAAAAATTATGAAATAATGGGTAATTGATATAAAATACTATTTAGGTTATGAATTAATTAAGAATTTATTTGAATATATGGAAATAAACAATAAATAAGTAAATACATCAACTAAAATTTAACAGCATTTTCTCTCAAAAAAAATGTGTGTATATATGATAATAATAACAAAAATGTAATTTGAAATTTATTTGAGAGCTTTTGATTTATGGATAGAAATAAATATAAAATGTCTTTGTATACTTGTAAAATAATGAACAAAGGAAATAATAAAGTACAAAAGCTTGCAAAATAAGATTATGAAACAAAACAAACTGTAAATAGCATAAGTTTGTAGATAAAGAAGTACACAACATACTCACATCAGCCGAGTAAACAAGTCAAAGCAATAAGACTTGAAAAGAAAATATGTGTACATTTGCAAAGTAAAATAAAAAGATCCTTAGTACAGCAAATATATTTAAGTAAAAACATAGTACTTAACAATAAATACAACATACCTCTAGCATATCAGATCGTACCCGTCAGCATTACATATTTTCTATCAGCCTCCTTTCAAGGAAAATATACACTGTTGTACAAACAAAAGTATGGTCACCCTGTAAACTCACTTTGCATATATCATCATCTATCTCAGCTCGTCCATTCAAAACTAAGAAAAATATGAAGCAAGAATTACTTTAAAATCTGAAACAAAACTTCAACTAAAACAAACCTCAAATCAAATGCAAGCCAGAGGATCAAAAGAAGACTAAATAATATCAAGCTCTGTTCATTTCTAAACCAAGTGAGTAACTTATTCTTTTTAGATACTTTTAAAATATAAAACTGTTGCTTATATATATATAGGTATATCTGTGAGTAAACATCAACTTTAAACCTTTAAGATTAAATTAAATATAGTTAAGAGGATTCACTGATTATGGTGTGATGTATGTATTTTAATTTGAATATGGATTTGTGTTTGTTGTTCTTTAATATATTGATCTGCTCTGTTACTATCAAACTCAATTTTTTGTTTCTTCAAATCATTATCAAGCTTTAAATTTTTTTTTTAACAAAAAAAAAAAGAAATGCTTAAACTTCAATCAAGATTTATAAAAGCTGTTTAAAAAGGGAATAGAGGAATATACTTCTGAATGTTATACTTTACAGGTAACAAGAACTTACTTTGATAAATTTGATTTTTTTAAATTATTAATTCAAGTTCATAACTTGAATTCTTATACAAAGATAGGATTTTTAAACTGGATATGATGATTTTTTAATTTAGTATCTCAGGTGCAGTTCATACTTGAACAAATTATGCCTTTTAATCGATTCCTGAAAATCAAAGAATCTTGAACATTGAAATTGTGATTAAAGCTTGCTCGGCCATTAATGGTTTCAGGAAAAATGAAACCAAATTTTTTTGTTGCAAGAATTGAGGGGGCGAGAGCTTTTTAGGGTTTTGGGTTCGTTTTGGTTTGCTGTTGTTCACGAGCAAATCGCGTCTTCATCACGGTAAGCTGGGCGATCGCACCTATGGGGATGGACTCGTGGATGAGTAACGGAGGTTTGGTCAGGTTCGCGTGGACTCCGGTGATGTTACGTGGTGGGGCGAAGCGAGTTTTTGGTGATCGAATGGGTTCGGGAAGAAGGGAGTTGGCTTTGTACTTTCTCAATTTTGACTCGGTGATGATTTTGCATCGTGCATGGCTCGAAACGTTTGGGATGGTCGTTGATGACTTGGGTGGGGCTACGTCATTGACCGGAGTTGGTCGTGGCGTTTGTGCACGTGTACGTGCAAGCTTGTGCAACTGGGAAATATAGGAGTTGGGAAGAAGAAGGAGATGGGTTGCGTACAGGGAGTCTCGGGGAACATGGGTAAATGACTCGAAGTAACACTCGAGTAAATCGAGTAGTTGACTCGAAGCAAAATAAGATGGCTCGGCTGATTCATTAGTTACAGGTTGTAAAAGAAAACTGTCTGTGTTTTAAATCTGGAAATGGGAAAAAAACTTTGAAAGCCAGACCTGAACAAGTTTTGAAATCCAGATTAAAAGATGGATTCAGATTTAACCTTTGCAATCTGGTTTTAAAATAATATAAGTTTGCAAGGAGATTTAAATTGTTTAAACAACCTGAATGTTTGAAGTATACTTTAAAGGTTTGGATTTAAAAAAATAAATTGTAAATGTGAGGAAGAGATTTAAACAAAAAGTTTTAAATCAAGGTTTAATTCTGTAAATCAAATTTATTTTGAATCTTGGTTTGTAAATTAATGATTAATTAATCAAAGTTAAAAATAAATGCATGTTCAGTTTTAAAGTTAGTTAAGCATATAAGTGGATTTAAAAGAATTTGAATTTCAAAGTGAAGTGGAATGAAAGAAAGGAATTTAAACAAAGTAAAACCAAAAGAGAAATCTGAATTTAAGACTGGAATTAAAGTCGAGAATTTGATATTAAGTAAAGTTTTGTAAATCAAATATTTGAATATTAATTAGATATTAATTAATGATTAAAGTGGATTAAATCAAGTGATTAAGCAATAGTTAATTTAAGGATAATATGATAAACCAATTTGGTAATTTATGTGAGAATTATTAATTCATTAAAGGTTAATTGATTTAATGAAAGTGACTAAAGATTTATTATTAATTAAGGAGTAATTACTTAGTTGTTGCAAATTAATTAAAAATAATTTATTGAGGATAAATTATTAACTAAGCGATAATTAATGATTAACTAAAGGACAGTTTATTAAATGTTTGTAATTAATTGATTACTAATTGACCCTAACTAGCAAATTCATTCATAAGAATTAATATGATTTAAATTAATCAGATAATTAAATTGACCCTATTTATGGATGTTTGGATATATTGGATGTTGAATTGTTTGATATCCCTGATATGTGATGCTTTCTGTTATATTCTGATTTGTGTTGTGATATGTGATATAGTTTATTATTTGTGATATATATATATATATATATATATATATATATATATTATATATCTGTGAATCTGTGTATGAAAGATAAGCGTTATAATTTATATCGCTTATCGAATATATTGTTGTATTTGATCTGTGATGATTGAATGATGTTGCACTATTGTGTAAAACCCCTGGGCCACACTTATACACACACAAATATGGATTTCACGAGGAAATCGGTTAAGTCGCAGATTTTTAAATACGTTTGAATTTGAATTTTTAATTCAAATATTTTTGGAAATAAATTAAGTTTAATATGAAAAGCTTTTGAAAAGCTGTTTTAAGAATAAAAGTTATTTTTGAATAACTAATAAAGATTTGGAATTTGAATAATCGGATTTAGATTGAAATTCAAAAAAAATCTGAAATTGAATTCTATATTCAGTATTTATGATTTAAAAAGGACTTTACAAGTTATAGGGGTTTAAACCGTTTTTAAAGCGTTATTTTGGGAATTTGAATTAACCCAAAGATTGTAACTTGTATAAATGAAATCGGGTTTTTCCAAAATAAAACAGTTGTCTCTAACAGATAAAAAGCTTTCATAAGAGAAATGAATTTCAAATTGTATAAAAGGGATTTCAAGTTTAAACTGAAATAATTTTTCAAGTAATAGATGAACATTTGGAAACGAATTTTGAAAGAGAATATTTGGGAACGATTAGAAAGCTATGAAACAAACCTTCGATTTAAAGATTTAATGAATTAAATCCAATTGAAATGGAATTGTTTTGAAATCCAGGAATGAATCTTTGTGAAACTGAGTGTACTTTGTGAAATAAATCTTTTTGTTTAAAAGATTTGAAATGGTAATTGGTTTAAACCATTTGAAAGAAAGTTTGAAATTATTAAGTTGTGACTTAATCGAAATCTCATATCCATATGTTTAAATGTTGCGCTCACTATTCGGGTTAGCCGGGAAAGGACCTTTGGGTCGTATAACCCATTCCGAATATGTGATATGTCGTTATGGATAGCATTTGAAGACCGGTGGTGAAGACCGGTGGTGAAGACCGGTGGTGAAGACCGGGTATTTGCGAGAACGATAGGATGACCTATTGATTGTCTCTGCACTGAGTTGCTCCTGTATAGAGATTCCCTAAGTGATGGGAAGTCCAATCGGGATTGTGAATACCCGGATTGCAAGGGCTTCTTTGGAAGTGCCTTAGGTTCTGTTCGAACCCAGAACAGACTTGTATGGATTGTTATGTCTGACATTACAATTTGAGATATAAAGAAGATTTCTTTCAAATATATTTCTGTTGGTGGCGGAGAATTTATTCTCTTAGCTTAACACCCTTCTCTGAGATGTACGAGCTCAGAGGTTATGTAGTTGAAGGTTATCAGCGATATATTCTCATCTTGGTAATGTGGCATGCTTAGTGTTGCTGTGAAATGATCATTGTTTGACCATTTGTGATATGATCATTTGTTTGATCATTTATCTTTGTGATCATTACTTTGATCATTTGTGGACCCAAAGCATGGCTTTGTACCAAAGCGTGGCTTTGTGGACGAGACTTCGTCGAGCCTCACAAACCGGTAATGGTCGAAACAGGAATTGTGCGGCAAGGTTTTCATGGATAGCTTCCCTAGGGTATGACCATTCCTTCTGGAAAAGGGTAGTGTCATGGTATTGAGCCCTGATACTTACTCATGTGGACACACTATATTTATTTCTGTGTGGTTGTTGGTTTAGAGGCGCCTCGTATAAAGGTCCCAAAGGACCGGGGGTGGCATATCTGAGGTTTTGTATATTCCCCGGGAAGGGGGGTAGGCGGCCTTGTTTGGCAGAGATCCAGTTGGGTTCTCGGGGCGTCCTTCCAGAGGAATTTCCATGTGGAGATGGGAAGTTCCTTGGCCTGACCATTTGTTGGAAATCCATTCTTCAAATACGTACCTTGTACGGTTTTAGTTGTAGAACCTATCATTCACTTATGGTGGCGCCTCACTGTTTGGATGGTAGCTATAGTAGGCATAGTTCGAAATGTCTATGTTGGCTAAGATTTATATCTTTACTTTCGAAATGATTTTTTACTACACTATGCACTAGTAATAATATCAAATGTTTCTTTTTAATGCGTATCAAGCATCTTTGACTATCATAAGGAGAAATCTCCTCCGATTCTGCGTTTGCATTGTGTGTGTGTGCGGGAGGCCTTATGGTAGTCTCATTTCTAAAAAGCACTGTGAATCTATTTTAAAATATTTCTTTGTTTGTTTTTAAAGATAAACTGTTTTTGTTGCTCACACCAGTCCCATGACTGATCCGGAGTTTATTGTTTCCTTCCTAATCTCTGGGTGCTCAAAATTTTTCTATACGATCAGTCTAGAGTTGGGTTTTTTTCTCAGATAGTCAGATTAGTAGGTTATCTGGAGCTAGTTCAATCTTTGGATATGGACTACACTTCCTTATCTTTGTGCATCGTTATTGGGAGTTTGAGATATTGTTGGATTGTTTCTTGGAAATGGAGTTGCGGTTTTTGGAGTTCTTCCTTGAAGACTATCTTAGAGTTAGTGGTTCCGCTGCTAGTGTTATGTATTTTCATTCTGCTGCTATTTCTTGTATCATATCTCTGATGTATATTGATATCTATTGGATCATCTGTTGTATCAGATATTGTATCAAAGCTGTATATCAATGTATTATTCTTTTCTTCCGCTGTGTTGTTTACTTAATGTTGTTATAAGCTCCGGCGAATCGGATTTGAACGATCGAATCTATGGCATTCGAATACGATATGAAGTATGGATGTCGATTTTCGAGCGGGAAAAATTCGTCTCGTTACAATGTTACTGATTGGAAACTTGAAATTCAAGATGTTCTGGAATCCCTAGAAAATATGCTACAACTTTTATGTTTTAAATTTTGTATGATTTTGTTGTTTACATGGTGGAAAATTGATGTTTCCTTGAGTTTTGAAAACCCGAATATATTCCAGAAAATCTTCTAACATCATGGTTGGAGTAATAATTGCTTTTATACATTTTTTTAGAGGTCTTTAAACAATTATTCTTTATTTTTAAGGCTTTTAAAATTATTAAAATCCTTTTTAATGATGTGTTTTCTCTCAAAATCTTTTAGATAAATTTCTAAAATTTGTTTTATAACCCTGTTTTCTCAAGTAAAATATTTTATAATTAATTTTATTTATTTTAATTACTTTTACACTATTCGAACGTATGAGAAAGAGAATTAAACGATTTAGTAAAACACGTGGTATGGGACATGTGCGTTTACTATTTCGGTTAATTTCGGACTTGTACGATCGAAGCTACTTGAGAATATTGATTCTGAGACGTTTTGCCATTTTATGGCGTATTTTGAGTTTTATAATTTCTATTTATTGGAATTATCTAAGATGACCAATATTTGGCAAATATTTAGGTTTGAGATCTCTTATATAGGAGTATGGTCGATGAGATCCATCATGATGTGTTATTTACTTGCCAATGATATAATGCAAGTCTTGAGTTTATGATTTCATATTTTGAGATTTATGGTTTATGAGGAACCATCATGATGTTTTCACTTGTCGATGAGATGAGACAAGTTACGATGCCATTTAATACTTGTCGATGAGATGAGACAAGTATGGTGTCTCTTTATCACTCGTCAATGAGACTAGGCGAGATATAATTTTTTGAGTTTTATGATGTTTGAAGTGTGGCATCGACTAAAGGGTAGTAAACCGCTAAGTGCGAATGTTTGGTATGGGACACACGTTAACATTTTTTGGGTTCCTATCCGTGAGTTTCTGACACATTCACGATGTTTACATAACAGAACTGCTTTGAGAGGTGTTAGCGACCTAGTCATGAGGACGAACTGCTTGGAAGGTGTTAGCGACACTGTTATGGCTGACAAAACGGCTTGGTGAGGTGTCAGCGACCTTGTCATGAGGACGAACTGCTTTGGTGAGGTGTCAGCGACCTTGTCATGAGGATGAACTGCTTTGGTAGGTGTTAGCGACCTTGTTTGAGGCTTCGGCCGTCTAAGTTTAGCACGTGCAGCATTGCTTCGGCATTGCAATCGGGGATTTGGCCAATCCGGGTTCTAAGTTTTCTGTTTTATTGTGATTTTACCGTTTTAAGATGTTTGATTACATCGATAGCCTAGTGCTGTATGAGATGTTATATGTATGGTGATTTCATATATGATGTTTTGAACTCTTATCGAGTTCCTTGAGTAATGAGTTTGGACGATTTCATGATTTTATAGGATATTTTAGGCCTTGCCATTCTGGCGAGTTGAGATTGAGATTTATATACATTTATACCGATGAGACGAGGTATAATTGAGTTTGGAGATTCTTTTATATTTTAGTTTTGGATCATCCTACATGAAAATGTCTTATGTTTGCCTTTTTGGCGAGATTTTGTGTTAATGTTTCACCTTTTGAGAAGATATGGTTCATGGAAACCATGTAGATATTTTGGGATGTCGCCGATGATATGAGGCGAACGTTTATATTATTTGAGTATTATTATTGAACTTACCTCTTTTGAGGTCTTTGTACTTAAGTGACATTACTTCACTTAAGTCATGAGTTGTATTCTTTCTATTGCCTTTTCTCATTCGAAAAAAATTATCATCTTGTATCTTATGCTTCATATTATTGTCTATCCTCGTTAACTGATTATTTTAGCTAGACTGACCCGTGTACTTTGTACTCGGGTCAGACCGAGTTGTTTCAGGTTAGCTATCTGTTACGGGACTTTGCTTTGATGCATCTGCTTGGATATCGTCCTAGCACTTTTGTGTAGTTTATATTTCTTTCCAGTTGACTCTGATGTATTTATATTTGATTCAATGTATATAGTGTGGTCGAATACCACCTTTATTGTATTCATATTGTATTGTACTAAACATGTATCAGTGTATATGTATATATATGATGTTGATTACTGTTCTGTGATGTGCTTTAGATTTAGTTATTGTATTTTGTTCTGATAGATCCGTTAGCCACCTATAGTTTTGGATTAAGCGTTTACTTTGTATGTCGATCCATTGAGATAGAAAAGAAAAATCATAGTGCATTTATCGACGTATTCAGTAGATGTTTAAGACAAAGTTATAGATGGTCGCCCTTAACCAACCCTATTCTCCGCTTTAGTAGACGGAATTACTCATTAATTCTCTTTACTAAGGCGGGACTCGGGGTGGGGCGTTACAGTTATGGTGCACGTGTTCCTGCATAATGTGATCCCCTTCCTACCATGGTCTGGTCACTAAGTATTGGGCAGAGGGTATTAGTACACTGTGAGTATTTTTCTATAGCTAATATTTTCCTATCGAAATTATTTCACTCAAAACAAACAGTCATAATACACTTCTATAATACTTAGCAATCAATGCAACCAAGTGCTCTGATACCAAATGAAATGACCCTCACAAATATCTACCTTAATTTCTCAAGAATTTTTTTTTGTTTTTTTGTTATGCGTATGTATATGTATAAATTTACAAACACATTTAATTTATATATGTACATGTGTCCATATATATATATCTATTTGCATATTTAAGTTTGATTTAATCTTACTTCCAATTCTCAGGGTCATTTTCCTTTTCAAATAATTCACCCAGGGTTCAAATTTTGCTACCAATATAAATATATCAGTTTATTCCTAAAGATATACACATACATATGAGGATGCATGTGTTCCTCTTGTTTAAAGTCAAAGTATGTTTTTATTCCATTTGTTAAACAAGAGCATGCTGTTTGACCTTGGATTTGAATAAATCTGCATATAATTAATTACCATTTTCTTTTGAATATTTGTAATATGTTACTAAATCCTGTGCATATTTTATTCATGTGGATTTGGTCGTTCTATTTTAGAAATTTGTTGTCAATTTATCTTGGCAGATAAATCTCAAAGTATTTGGTTTCTTTTTTTTCATAGTTTAATTATATTGATATTTATCTAAGACCAGAAAATGATATATTCACTTATCACTTCCCACTGATATATTTTCTAGAAACCTTCTTATTTGATTCAATCTATATGGCTTGTTTATTTCAATCTTATTCTATATGACATATTGTGAGTTAAGTATATGTATAAGATCTGCTGTAATAAGAACTTAAACATAAAAAGAATGTTTAAAAGAATAAGGTGTATTTCCAGATTCGATGGTGCAAATCTGTCCAGATTGCATATCTGTTATGGTTTTTGAAAGTTAGTTGTGGTAAAACAATTGCTAATGAACTAAAGCTTTTGAGATGTATTTTATATTCAGAATATCATCAAACATGAACAACCAAAACATCACTCATTTGAAGTCGGTTAACCCATGAGTCTTGTGTCTACCAGAACCTGATCATGGCAGTTGAAATGCCAGTCATTTGCATTATATCTGAAACCTTCCCATACATTTTCTTTTCTCAAAACAATTTAGAAAGTAGACTTGAACCTTTTGCAAAGCATTTCAGAGAAAAACAGTTAAATACTTAAAAGTATACTTCAAGGTAAATTCTGAATTTTACTCTAAAACTCATTGTTTTTTTTAAATAATACCAGGTTGTCTAATACATAATATAATTTATACAAAGCAATTGCTCACATACCTATATATTTCTTTACCAGGTTTTCATAGCTAACACTTTGAGCATATTTTTCTTGTTTATGTCTCAGAAAATACTTCAATATTCAGACCTTAACACACAACAATTTCAACAGAACAACTAATTTAATCTAACACTTAACAAATTTTTATAAAAACAACATGTTCAACTAAATATAACAGTTCATTACATAACTGGAATTTAAAACTTAGTTTTCATGAACACATGCAGATAAACATCATAGGCTCTTATTAAAACTAGCAAGCATGCTCATCCAATTTTCTCATTAGCCATTAACCCGTTTCTTCCTATTTAAGCTTTGCATTCCCTGCAAGAACATTGGTGGCTGCCTCATTTTTAAATGACACACCCCCATATGTCATGAGCAAACAAGGGTCAGATCAATGATCTGGTATGAGCAACATCAAAATATTCATAGTATTAAGCAAACAGAGAATATAAGTGTAATGACTTGTTATTTAAGCAAGTTTCTGCAGTCAATTATTTTATCATTGTGTAAATAAAGTGACTCAGGTATGATAACTTCATCTATCATTCCTACACATACATACATCATCTTGCAATCATAAATATAAATCTGCAACCTGTGTATCCACCGGAACAATCTTGGTTCCAGACCAACCAACCTAAGAAATATTCATAATTCTATCTCTTCATATACAGGTTGTATATTTCAATTTAAATTCCTGCCTCATCTGCTATCAAGGAATCATAGGGACACATTGCAATGAACTAATTCACATCATTGCACAAAGATCTCAGGGCTTAAACAAACCATGTGCCAACTTACATACTTCAAATATGACAAGCATTCCAGCAGCCTTCTTGGCCTTCCCTTCCCTAGTTTATTTACTAGTGCATTGATTTAAATCTTATTATCAAATAGCTAAGTGAACATGTCACTGTATACATGGAAACACCCATAATTCTTCCTAGCATAATTCCCTCAGAAATTAAGTAGACAGTTATTTCCAAAGATGTGGACACTATGTCTTGATCTCAGTAAAATATAAGAATATTTTCAACTGTAGGAGAAGCATGGCATGTCATATTATATTGATCTGCAAGCCTCTATGATTGAATTAGATTCATGATCTAGCTCAATCATAATTTTTAGCCTGTGGGGTTTTTTTTTTGATTAAGGGCTCAGCACATATAGTATTTCTATTGCGCCCTTAATTAATTTCCTCTTTTTTTTTCAAGCCTCAGCACTTATACAAAGTATAATGCAGCTCACAATATTTTTCCTTGTTAAAATTTCCATGCCATAGATCTATAACAGTTGAGAGTATTCTCTCTATAATTTTAAAGTTTCAGACCTTAACATTTCTGAGCAAAATAAAACAGTAAGTTGCACATCCCAAAGACAACCATCACAACAAATCAAAGATCACCCAAAACATCCATAATAAAATCATGACAGATCCAAAATCATCCAAAGAGCATTGATAAAATCATATACATCAAAACCAGAAACATGTAAATGGCAATATAAAAAGTGGCTTCCTCATCTCAGGTCTTAATGCCATGAATTTAGTGAGGTTTACTCACCTAAATATTTTCTTCTTTTGATCCAGAAAACCCATGTGTGTTTTCTCCTTCCTTTCAATATTTTTCTTTCTTTCTTATTTTTAAGCAACTCGGGGTAAAATGATTTCCTGGCCAAAACTGCCTATTTATAACAATGTTTTCCATTAGGGTTTTGTTAAAACAAAATTCCATTTCTATCCTAGTTAACATCATGCGTTTTTCATTTTGCATTTTCACATTTTCTTCCCCGGCCACATTAGTCAGTTCTGGGCAGTGCTTGTCTCTTTTGCCTTATTCCAGAAATGGCTATTTTTGTATACTTACCCAAGTAATAATAAATGTGTGACCCTGCCATGTTTTTTATTTATTTATTCTTTTATTCTTTTCTATTTTTACCTATACAAGCATATTGACTTGTATTATATTTCATGTCATTTTGATGTTTCCTTTCTATTGTTTTACTTTAACACTTTCTGCTCACCGAAAATGTACATGTACATAGGTATATATATCTATATATATATATATATTTATTTGACCTCTCTTACCTTACAGAAAATATACACATATATATATACATTTTCTAATTTATAAATGAGTTAGATCTGGTAAAAGAAAATCCAATGCTTTAAGTAAGAATTACTTCTTTGCTCAAATAAAAAATTTCAGCATCCTTATTATTTTTATTATATTAATTTTTTTTTTCCAAATTCTTAGATTTCCTTCTGTGCCATTTTCAGTGTGCATGTGCACACATATCCTTGCACACTATTTAATTTCAAGAATTTCACCATATTTAAATCTAAATATTTCAAAATTAAATTATTTTATCAAAATGATTTTTCACAAAAGTTTGGGGTATTACAATGTCCATCTAATCAATCACAAGTAAGAGTATAGTATCGAAGGAATGTGTCCGACCAGAGGAGCTACCCCTTTTGGCCCGAGATCGCTCCTGTTTTAGCCACCTTAAGCCAACTCATGGGAGTCGGGTCCACATAATATACCTCAAGAACGTCGCCACCATCCTACTTCATTCTGGAAACTCCACTGCATACACAGTTGTTAAAGTTATTTTTGGTATCGACAGAGAGTATGTCCATATCCGATCCGGTCTCTTTAACAACCAATCGTTATTATAACCCGTAGTTATAATTTAAAAACCATAGTTTATACTTCAAAATAAAGTATCATTTCAAATTCAAATCTTTATCAAAATAAAGATCTAATCATTTCCAAACCATTTCAATATATCAAAATATCATATCTATCAAAATTCATTTCAAATCATTATTTGAATTCAAATCCAAATATACACATTTAAATATGCTTTTAAATTCAAAGATATCATTCGTTTATTATCCTTTTTAATTCACCTTTCAAATAGTTTATAATTAAATCAAAACAATTCATTTAAACCATTTAAAAGTGAAGTCATAATATTTACAATCAAATATTCAGTTCCCAAAGATTTAGACAAATTCTGAGCTCATTTATTTAAATCAAAACCTCAAACATTCATTTCAGCCTACCGCAACACTTATCAAGTGCTACTGTAGCCCTTTATTTAGTTTCAGATTTTAATTATCTTTCTGCTATCGCAACACTTACCAAGTGCTGTAATACCACTTAGTTATAATTTATACATAGTTCATTTCTATCAACCACGGCATTTATAAAGCACTGTAATATCTTTACGTTAGAAATAATAGAATTTCAAAATACGGTTAATTACATTTCCAATATTCAATATAATTTCACAAACAATTAATCTTTTTTTTCATTTTAAACTTATAAAATCATAAAATTTCACTTTTAAAACAATCATTTAAATATCCTTATATTCATGATTTTATAAGGTTAAATTTCCAATCAAGAAAAAAATCAATATTTAATGATAATTCACATATTAAATTCACACATTCAATTCCAATTTTATAATTAAATTTTAACTTAACATTCAAGTTTACATTTTCAAATATAACTCATTCTCATCTTATTTACTTAACTTAAAATTTCACTTTCAAATCAAATTCACAAATTTTCAATTTAAGTTACATTTCAAAATTCAACTCAATATTCATTCATTTAAATTTTTTGACTTTATTCAACAATCATTAGTATATTATAAAAAAATCATTTTAAATTTATTTTAATTCAAAATATCATAAATTTATCATATTTTCATACTTAATTTAAATTCCATTTATCACAAATTATAATTTCCAAAATAACTTCCATTTCAAATTTTCTAACTTTACCATTAATTTATTTCACTTATAAATTTTCAGAAAATCAATAATACTTTACAAAAATCATTTTTAATTAAGTTTTAAATCAAAATATTATAATATTTACATTTTAAACATATTTTAAAAAATTTAGAAAAATATATTTTAACCACGGGTTTCTATATAATTTTCTAGCCTAAGTAAATTGATACGGGTAATATATCATTTCAACCCGTAATTTACAAAGAACGTCCGGTTTTATAATTTCAAACCCGCAGTACCAAGTAAATGAAAATAATTGAAAATCATTCAGGCCTATCATTTCAGCCCATAACGATTTTCCCCTATTCTAAAGACCGTTCGGGTATGTATCATTTCAACGCATAGTGATTCTAACCTAAAGGGAACTTGCATGTGATAAACTGATAAAATTAACAGAACAGCATAATATAACAGTAACAGATGATATAACAGGTATTTAAGCATAGGTGAACATCATATAATCATAAACTAGCAAATATAATATGGTGATGCATTTTACAAATTCAAATGTGATCGATTCACTAGTTATATAAGTATAAACTGTCTGGTGAGAATAACTCACTGGTATAAGCTGGAGATGACAACAAACGAATGCACAACTGAGATCCACAAAAGCATGATAGCATGACAAAGATTCGAGTTTGAGAGAGCCAAAGATTAATTGCCTTGAACACATTCAAACAAGACAATACAAACAACATAAGTTTCAACCCAAAATACGATTAACAATGTTAGGAATAAATGCATAAAAAAAACCAAAGTCTTTGCACTTGCTTTCTACCACAAATGCTCTGCCATAAGTCAGGTTTGCATAGCCAAAGTGTGTGTTAGGGTCTGGTTTGGGTTCAAATGGTCGGCCAAACATGTAAGAGATGATGGTGCGAAGGTATATGAGCATGAACTACAACACAAAGGCAAACTACATGGTTTCTAAGCCACATAACACGTCGAAAGCAATACAAGTCAAGGCCAGGTCTGTAGTGTGTCCGGTACAGGTGTGGAAGTGGTGTCAGGGTCAACTATGGCAAGTGGTGGTGATGTAGGTGGCGGCCAAGGAGTAGTTTGGAGGTGGCGGTGATGTATGGTGCTCGGTTAGGCATATAGGGTGAAGTTTTGCGCAAAGTTGTGGTGGATCAGATCACATAAGGCTAGGGCTTGGGATGGACTGGAGGAGGTGGTGATTGGTTCAGGTGATGGAGGAGGCGGCCATGGCGAAGGAGGAGCAAGGGGCCGAGCATATAGGTGAAGGCAAGTGCACAAAATCATAAGAAACAAGAAGAAAAAGAGAAAAAGAATTGAAAATATACCAAATCCTTTTGCTTCGGGAATGGAGGCCGAATATTTTGGAGATGAGAAACATTTTCATACGTGAAAATGAAGAAGAGAAGAAGCTGAAGAAAGAAGTAAGGTCGGCAAAAAAGAAAGCATGTGTTGGTTGAAATTGAAAAGGCAAGAGGATACCAAAAGTCAAGGCATACAAAAGGTTTCAAAAACTCTTCATATATCCGCCATTTCTTTTCAATTTTTAAATACATGAAAAATGATGATAAATAAAGATAAAAACTCAGAAATAAAAATGAATGCATAAAATAAATATATAAATTTTAATTAAATATAATGAAATTAAGAAAATAGCAAAGAAAATAGAAACAAGGCTTTAAAATTTGAAAATAAATTCAATAAGCTTTGGAAAAATTCAAACATCGCTTTAAAAATATTTTAAAGACAAAAATATATGTAACACAACATATAATACAAATTTGAATAAGATATGACAAATAAAAATATTATTTATATAATTTAAAATAAACAATATTGTTAAATAAAACAATTTACACCCAATATTGGAAAAAACATAACTTTCACAATATAACTCCGATTTCAACGAAACGAAAAGCAGTATTCTTAAAAATTAGTCTATTTTCATAATAAAAGATAAAATTAAAAATTTTGAATATTTAAATTTAAAATTTAAAAGTCAAAGTTTGACCATATTGACCAAAAATTCACTTTGTAGAAAATATTCAATTTATTCAAGTTTGGAAATATAATTCACATAATAATCAAAATTTATATTTAAGTAAAAAAAATTATTCATTTTAATAAATAAAATAAAGTTTTTAAATCAAGAATTCAACTTAACAGAAATAAAATATACAATAAAATAATCACAAAATACAGGGTTGTTACACTCTCCCCCACTCAAAACTTTTCGTCCTCGAAAAAGAACGAGGTACGGGAAAATTCATAAAAATAGAATAATTGAATGACAAGGAAAAGAAAAAGAAAAGAAAGAAAGATTTCCATTGATCGCAGCGGTCATGACTGGATCAACAGAAATTTCATTACTAGAAACAATATGTCCAAGGAATCGGACTTCATCTTTCCAGCAATGGCATTTAGAAAATTTATTTAGCACAGCACGAAAACAAGATTCATCAAATCAACAAAGAAAGCAAGGGCATTAGTCAAACCAAAAGGCATGACTAACCATTTATAGAACCCATTCCCAGAGTTCCAGGAATAAGATCAATACGAAAAGAAATTTCTCGCTTAGGACGTAAAGCAGTGACTTTACCAATATATCGGGATAGAATCTGACTACAGGAGTCAAATGAAGATCACCACTAAAGCAATGATCAGAATAGAAAAGTTTCACATGCTTACAAATCCTATTAAGGTTTACAAAGCCTCAATTGGATTTGAAACACTTAAAAGAACAGAAGCAAACTCAGGAGAAAGGAGATACTCAAACTTATCACACAAATCAACAAAAATAAGACTATGGAAAACTCTAGTATCAAATAAAACACGAATATGATACAGAAATAAAGAAAGGTTGCACTGAAGAGTACCTTGGTCATCACTAGGAGTAGGAGCAGGTGGAGGAACAGCTACAACAGCTAAGGTAGGACATCTAGTGGCATAGTGTCCTTTCTCATCACATCTGAAGCAAGTGATGGCAGAAAGGTCTACAGGTTGCCTATGAGTAGGAGGAGATGAAGAAGATGCCAAACCCGAATTCCTGAGCCAAATCTGCTTCTGCTGCTGGAAATTAGGCTTTCTCTTACTAGAATTGGCAGAGGAAGACTGAGATGAAGGAGTACCATCAGGAGCAGGAGCAGGACCCTTAGAAGTAAGGTTCTCCTAACGGATAGCCATATCCATAAGCTGGGTGAAAGTGCCATGGACATGAGAAATGTGACGATCATAATACTCGGGACGAGCACCAGATATGAACTTCTCATTCTTCTTGAGAGGAGTGTCAATCAGGCTAGGACCGAACTTAGAAAGTTCGTTGAACTTCCTCTCATACTCAGCAAAAGACATGGTACCCTGCTTGAGATCCATAAATTCACGATAAAGATGAGATTTCCTAGCTTCCGACATCCATTTTGCCACAAAAGCCTCTCTAGAAAGATGATAGATAAACTTAGAAAAGAACAAAAAGATAGAAAAACAAAATTCAAAGAATCACGAGAAGATACCTAAACTGCTTCCAAGTAATATCAGCTTCGACGGTGTTAGCCGTGACAGACTCCCACCAATCTAGAGCAGACTCATGCAACTGCCAAGCTGCCAACTAACGCTTCTGAGCATCAGTAATCTCAAGACCAGTAAATATCCTCTCAAGACTCCGCAACCATTGCTGAACCTCAATGATGCTCTCCGAACCGGTGAATAGGTATCCACCAAGTTGAGTGAATTCCTTACAAAGAACGGTGAATCTGACAGGATCAACAGGTTGAGGAGCTGGGGCAATACCACGACCCCTACCTTTGGCATTTCCTCGATTCATCCTGAAAAATATCAAGAACGAATTTAGGACAAGATAAAGACAAGCCAAAGATAAATTAAGATAAGACAAGAGAATTCACTTGGATGAATATTCTAAAGAAAAAATAATCTAACAAGATAGATATGAAAGAAAGGAAGTTGGAAAACATTTAAAAATCCTTTAAAACAAGAAAATTTTATATCAAAATAATCTTTGAAAAAAATCTTTCGAAAACATTTTGAAAATCATTTTATACTTTGAAATACATCTCTCACAAAGAAAGTGATTCTGAGATTGATTTCACTCATTCTAGGGTATTTCTACCCTATCTCTAATGAAGTTTTGCTCCTCAGGCAATGGTTTTCCAAAAACCAAAGCTCTTATACCACATGTAACGACCTGTCATTTCATACCATTCAAATCGACAATAATCCACACTTGTCGGACCTGAATGATGCGAAATAACAGATTGTAAATAAATTTGGAGCACATGAAATCAAATACACAGAATTACAGAAACAGAACAATCAGAATAACTCGTAGCTGAATATAAAAATGACATAGTATTTCATGAAGCTACTATAACAGAGTCTCAACCCAAATACATAATAACAGTCTGAAACAACATAATAGAAATCCCAAATACATGGAAGTTCACTAATACATGAGATAAACTAGAACAGCTGAAACAGAAATAGATATATAGATAGATAGGCAGAATCTCTAGCAAAGACCAGCTACAGAAAGAGAATCCAAAGCTGTAAATACTCAGGATGACCCGAGCGTAAAGCAAAACACAAAGCACTCGAGTCAGGACAATACATACTTATATAATGTAAACCAACTCAAGTGAACTGTAATAAGGTATAAGTAACTTAAAGGATGCCTGGGACCGCCCATCCTCTAAGGATCCATTAAACTATTTACTATGCAGTAATATTGTGCTATTATAATAATATCTATAGTAAAACAAACTTACTTTTAAATAGCGTTCCGGGCTACCCATATCATCATTCACACATAATAGTCCAAGTAGTCCATCCAGTATCAGCTTATCTCCAGATCGGAAGACTACCCTAAATACTCCATGGGCTATGGGAGAAAAACAAACTCGTAGTAAAGGCTCGGTATGGTAGGTGACACGGCACACAAGGCAATGCCAGGGTAGATATACCAATTACGCATACGGGCTGGTGGTCACGCAGCAGCCGCATACGCCCACCTCGGAACACACTCCCATATCAAAAATCGGAGGATGGTCATCTAATCAATCACAAGTAAGAGTATAGTATCGAGGGAATGTGTCTGACCAAAGGAGCTACCCCTTTTGGCCTAAGATCGCTCCTGTTTTAGCCACCTTAAGCCAACTCATGGGAGTCGGGTCCATGTAATATACCTCTAGAACGTCGCCACCATCCTACTTCATTCTGGAAACTTCACTGCGTACACAGTTGTTAAAGTGGTTTTCGGTATCGACAGAGAGTATGTCCATATCTGATCCTGGTCTCTTTAACAACCAATTGTTATTATAACCCGTAGTTATAATTTAAAAATCATAGTTTATACTTCAAAATAAAGTATCACTTAAAATTCAAATCTTTATCAAAATAAAGATCTAATCACTTCCAAACTATTTCAATATATCAAAATATCATATCTTTCAAAATTCATTTCAAACCACTATTTGAATTCAAATCCAAATATACATATCTAAATATCCTTTTTAATTCAAAGTATCATTCATTTATTATCATTTCAAGTCACCTTCTAAATAGTTTATATTTAAATCAAAATAATTCATTTAAACTATTTAAAAGTGAATTCATTATATTTACAATCAAATATTCAGTTCCTAAAAATTTAGACAAATTCTGAGCTCATTTATTTAAATCAAAACCTCAAACATTCATTTCAACCTACCGCAACACTTAACAAGTGCTACTGCAGCCCTTTATTTAGTTTCAGATTTTAATTATCTTTCTGCTATCGCAGCACTTACCAAGTGTTGTAATAGCACTTAGTTATAATTTATACATAGTTCATTTATATCAACCACGACATTTATAAAGCGTTGTAATATCTTTGCGTTAGAAATAATAGAATTTCAAAATACGGTTAATTATGTTTCCAATATTCAATATAATTTCACAAATAATTAATCCTTTTTTTCATTTTAAACTTATAAAATCATAAAATTTCACTTTTAAAACAATCATTTAAATATCCTTATATTCATGATTTTATAAATTTAAATTTCCATTCAACAAAAAAAATCAATATTTGATGATAATTCACATATTCAATTCCAATTCTTTATAATTAAATTTTTAACTTAACATTTAAGTTTACATTTTCAAATATAACTCATTCTCATTTTATTTACTTAACTTAAAATTTCACTTTTAAACCAAATTCACAAATTTCCAATTTAAGTTACATTTCAAAATTCAACTCCATATTCATTCATTTAACATTTTGACTTTATTCAAAAATCATTAGCATATTATAAAAAAAATCATTTTAAATTCATTTTAATTCAAAATATCATAAATTTATCATATTTTCATACTTAATTTAAATTCCATTTATCACAAATTATAATTTCCAAAATAACTTCCATTTCAAATTTTCTAACTTTACCGTTAATTTATTTCACTTATAAATTTTCAGAAAATCAATAATACTTTACAAAAATCATTTTTAATTAAGTTTTAAATCAAAATATTATAATATTTACATTTCAAACATATTTTAAAAAATTTAGAAAAATATATTTTAACCACGGGTTTGTATATAATTTTCTAGCCTAAGTAAAGTGATACGGGTAATATATCATTTCAACCCGTAATTTATAAAGAAAATCCGGTTTTATAATTTCAAACCCGTAGTACCAAGTAAATGAAAATAATTGAAAATGATTCAGGCCTATCATTTCAGCCCATAACGATTTTCCCCTATTCTAAAGACCGTTCGGGTATGTATCATTTCAACGCATAGTGATTCTAACCTAAAGGGAACTTGCGTGTGATAAACTGATAAAATTAACAGAACAGCATAATATAACAGTAACAGATGATATAACAGGTATTTAAGCATAGGTGAACATCATATAATCATCACCTAGCAAATATAATATGGTGATGCATTTTACAAATTCAAATGTGATCGATTCACTGGTAATATAAGTATAAACTGTCTGGTGAGAATAACTCACTGGTATAAGCTGGAGATGACAACAAACGAATGCACAACTGAGATCCACAAAAGCACGATCGCACGACAAAGATTCGAGTTTAGGAGACCCAAAGATTAATTGCCTTGAACACATTCAAACAAGACAATACAAACAACATAAGTTTCAACCCAAAATACGATTAACAATGTTACGAATAAATGCATAAAACAAAACCAAAGTCTTTGCACTTGCTTTCTACCACAAATGCTCGGCCGTAGGTCAGGTTTGCATGACCAAAGTGTGTGTTAGGGTCTGGTTTGGGTTCAAATGGTCAGCCAAACATGTAAGAGATGATGGTGCAAAGGTATGTGAGCATGAACTACAACACAAAGGCAAACTACATGGTTTCTAAGCCACATAAGGTCACGGCCAAGGAAATACAAGTCACGGCCAGGTCTGTAGTGGGTCAGGTATAGGTGTGGCAGGGGTGTCAGGGTCAACTATGGAAAGTGGTGGTGATGTAGATGGTGGCCAAGGAGGAGTTTGGAGGTGGTGGTGATGTATGGTGCTCGGTTAGGCATATAGGGTGAAGTTTTGCGCAAAGTTGTGGTGGATCAGATCACATAAAGCCATGGCTATGGGCTTGGGCTGGATTGGAGGAGGTGGTGGTTGGTTCAGGTGATGGAGGAGGCGGCCATGGTGAAGGAGGAGCAAGGGGCCGAGCATATAGGTGAATGCAAGTGCACAAAATCATAAGAAACAAGAAGAAAACGAGAAAAAGAATTGAAAATTTACCAAAGCTTTTTGCTTCAGGAATGGAGGCCGAATATTTTGGAGATGAGAAACATTTTGATATGTGAAAATGAAGAAGAGAAGCGGCTGAAGAAAGAGGTAAGGTCGGCAAAAAAGAAAGCATGTGTTGGTTGAAATTGAAAACTCAAGAGGATACCAAAAGTCAAGGCATACAAAAGGTTTCAAAAACTCTTCATATATCCACCATTTCTTTTCAATTTTTAAATACATGAAAAATTCTGATAAATAAAGATAAAAACTTAGAAATAAAAATGAATTCATAAAATAAATATATAAATTTTAATTAAATATAATGAAATTAAGAAAATAGCAAAGAAAATTGAAATTAGGCTTTAAAATTTGAAAATAAATTCAATAAGCTTTGGAAAAATTCAAACATCACTTTAAAAATATTTTAAAGACAAAAAAAATATGTAACACAACATATAATACAAATTTGAATGAGATATGACAAATAACAATATTATTTATATAATTTAAAATAAACAATATTGTTAATTAAAACAATTTACACCCAATATTGAAAAAAACATAACTTTCACAATATAACTCCGATTCCAAAGAAACGAAAAGCATTATTCTTAAAATTTAATATATTTTCATAATAAAGGATAAAATTCAAAATTTAGATATTTAAATTTAAAATTTAATGTCAAAGTTTGACAATATTGACCAAAATTCACTTTGTAGAAAAATATTCAATTTTATTCAAGTTTGGAAATATAATTCACATAATAATCAAAATTTATATTTAAATATTCATTTTAATAAATAAAATAAGGTTTTTAAATCAGGAATTCAATTTAACAGAAATAAAATATACAATAAAATAATCACAAAATACAGGGTTGTTACACTTCTGTTGGCCAAGTCCTGAGAGCACCTCAGCAGGCAACGTTGACATGTTTAGTTTAGGCTATTATCTACAGTTAAGTAACTTTAATGTTGACCAAGAATGTATAATATAGATGAGGTAAACTTACTTCATACATAGTCAATGAATGTTGAGTCTTTTATATCAAAGATTTTACTACTACTATACATTGTGTTACTCTTTAGTCATACTCAAGTTCCATAAAAGAAACTTTTGACCAACTTTAATTTTGATCAGTTGATAATTATAATTGAGATTCACTTGATTAATCTCCAGATTGTTTGGGAGAAAATTTGCTTTGATGGTTGCTAGAACAACATTCATTCAATTTTCACATCTTGTTTATTAATTTAACATCTTGACTGAAATTCCAAATCAGTTTTAATTACTATAAGATATCACACAATTAATTTTTGTTGGTATGTCTGTGAAGCGATTGGGCAACTACAGGGCATATGGTTAGGATGAATCTTGAGGCATTGCACCTCATAGAAAAGTTAGAAAGCATATCACTATTAATATATAAGATGAAATCGTCTACTAACTACCTTCAGGCTATACTAATAATTTGAAAGTTAGAATATGAAAACATTAAAGTTAGAAAGCAGATATTGCATTTGGTTAGAAAATTGCAGATTTTGATTGATATGATTGAAATTATCCTAGAAAATGATAGTTTCACTTAATTTCCAAAAACCTTCTGGACTCATGACACGTTAAGATCGATATTCAAGGATCAAAATACTGGTAAAACAATCATATGTGAAAGGTTGACCCCATTGGATATGAACACAATTTCTTATAGATTTAATCCACTATCAAAAGTAGGATCACTATGAAAAAAAATGTAGTAAATCCTAGAAACATGTTCAAACAACTGACAGTTTTATAATAGCATACCTTACCATTTGTAAAGCAAGATAACATCAATTTTTCTAGCATATGGTTATACCTTAAAAATATGGTACAAATTCAACATCTTTGCAAGCATATGGTTATGATTTTACCTCATCTATATTTTATTACAACAATTCATTATGAAAATATATTATCAGTGTGAATTGGCTCAGGAATGTGTGTACTCTCAAGTTTTTGAGTCTGTGCTTTGGAGTGGACCATGTATTAGCTAAGTCATCTTGATAATAGTTGAAAGATCACTTAACGGCTTTCAGGCTATAGCTAAAATTTATTTCCGGATATGAAAATGTACTTGATTCTATGATCCTTCTATTTAACATGAACATTTTCTTCCAGTATTCTCTAGTTTTCCAGTATTCTCTTGTTTTCCAGTATTCTTCCAGTATTCTCTCGTTTTCCATGGGCTATAGCTAAAATTATAATTATCCAGCCAATTTTAATTATCCAGCCAATATAAACCTTGTTCCATACTTACCTTTTGAACCTCATTATTTTTATATAACCTTATTCCATGGTTTTTTGCTTGCAGTCACACTACAAGAGTAACAATGTGCAGGTTCAAGATCAGCTTACCGTGGATGGTTTGGTGAAAAAAAGTGCAAGCTATTGAGTTGGCAGAAGAACGTAGTTGCAGAAGGGACGATAGCAAGCGCTGATCCTGACGCTTCAGTACATTTTGTAAGGCTTGGAGCAAATGCTTGGAAAGTATGGGTTAATGTAGCAGTGGAACTAGAAGCTTTTTATTTAGGCCAAATTCAGAGATGCAGAATATCAAAGAGGTCGTCGGATCAACCGTCGCGTGGCATAAAGACTTCATCTGTTTGGTATATTATGATTGTACTTAGAACATGATATGTGTAGCGGACTGTTATGTGTTAATGCTTTATGTATTTGGCATGTAAACTTATCTAACCTTTTGGAGTGTTAGAATTCTATGACTCTACCTTTTAGTCTTTTCATATGTGATTTTAATTATTTTACAATATTTAGTATTAGCATGGATGAATTGCATGGATGTTGCTGTAAGTTTTTTAAAAATTTGCATTTATTTTGCAACGGGCAATGTGCGTTGTTATTTTAGTTTCTTACAACGGTCACTGCACGTTGTTAAATAGGTATTTTACAACGGTCAATACATGTTGTGAAATATGCTATGCAACTAGTATGGTTAGTCTATTGCAACGGGTTATGGCCATTGTATTATAGTCTATTACAACGGTCATAACCCGTTGTAAAAAGGTATACTACAATGGTTTTTACAACGTGCTTTGCCCATTGTAAAATATGGTGCATCTATTACAACGAGGCCTATTACAACGAGCACGTGCCCATTGCGAAAATCATATTACAACGGGCATTGCCCGTTGCAAAAAGACTTTTTTGTTGTAGTGCTATATGTTTTTGTTGAGCAAACACAAGGTACATATACTATACTTTGACCATTGTAAAATTGTAGGTAAAAGTGGGTTATTTCTTTTGATTTATTGAGCAAACTTAAGGTCAAAATGAGATTAAGATAATAAGCCATGGATTAGGAGTGATATGTGGGTTATCCATCATTTCTAGGGCTACCACTTGTTGAGTAAACTCAAGGTCAAAATTCCAAGATAGACGAGTCTTCACAACCACTAGGGTAGTTGTGATGACCCAGAATTTTGGACAATATCAATACTCTGTATTAAAAATTAAATTGATTTGATAATCTTTGTTAATAAGATTCGAATTTATTTAATAATATTCTTTTAGAAAAATATTTAATTGGTGAATTTTATCTTTTAAAGCTAATAAATTGTTTTCTATTTATAATGTATATATATTTGTATATATTGTAAATAGAAAAGCTTTGTTTTAAATTTAACTAATAAAATTATGTTTTCAAATTCTAATATACATTTTAGTAATTCAGAAATTATGATTTATTTAACATTAAGCTTTTTAAAGATATTTAAATAAATAACTATATTGTTTCAAATTATTTAATGTGATTGTTAATTGTTTAAAATACATTTTCAAGCTTAACGTTTAAATTTAAATAAGGGTAATAAAAAGATTTGTTTTATTTTCTTTTTAATATTGCTTAAATAAATATGGTTTGTACTTAGATATGAAAGTTTAAAATGCAGTATAGCATTAGAAACATTAATTCATTTAAGTAAGATAAGTAATTTATTAATAATAAGAAAATTTCTTTTATAAATTATTTAAAATTGTCAAATGCGTTATTTTCAAATAATATTAATAATGTGTTTAGATATAAATAGTTTCTAACAAAAATTGAATTTACATTGATATGTGTGTGTGTGTGTGTGTATAAGTTGACTTTAAATTGGATTTTAGAATTTAATTTGAATTTGAATTTAAAATTGAAATTTAAAGGATAAATATTTAAAAATATTTGGATTTAAAATATATGTATAAGATTTTATTTTGTATATAATTGGTTTTGTTTATATTTTCTTTAATGAAATTTATACATATATATGCATTTAGATAAGAAATTTATTAATTAAACATAAAAGCTTTAATTTAACATTTAATTAAATATAAATTAATTAAATGACAAATGTATGTATATTAAGCTTGTTTTAAACAAGTGTAATAAACATAAGTTTTGACAAATGTTGAGAGGAGAAATAAGTGTCACCTTAGATTTTTATTTTTCTTCTTTTATTTTTAATAAACCATATTTTACTTATAAAAACATTAGCCTTCCTCTCTTCATACCTTTTTTATCTTCTTAATTCAAAAGCCAAGAAAAACTTAAACCATTTCTCAAACAAAATCTGTTAATTCACAATCTCAAACCAGAATTTATCAAATCACAAAAACCTAATACATCATTCTTCAATCTGAAATCATCTTCCTCAAACTAAAATCAAAAGCCTGCATTTTTCAATCCTGTAATTCATTTTCAAAGACCAAATTTGCAAATCAAAAGCTTGTATCAGCTTTTCAAAAAAAAAACATGCAACTTCAACTCTGTTTTGAAAATAAATCTGTAATTAATTACAAATCAAAACATGAAAAGAAAGTTCGAAAATCAAAACCTGAAGCATTAAAGCCTGCTTCTTCTTCAACTTGAGTTTCAAACTAAAGCATGCAAAACCTGAGATTTGATCAAGCAAGTAAACCTGGAAAATTGTCTGAAGCAAGCAAGTCCAAAGCAAGCATGCAAGTTTTTAAATAAAAGACTTTTTCCAGCAACTCAAATTCAAAAGCTTTTTCAAAATAAAGGAGGCTCTATTCTTCATTTCCTAAACAGTGAGTAACATTTTTTTAAATCTTAAGTATGAATTTGGTTGCCTGATCATCTCTGGAAATATGCATGTTTGTGTGTACATTTATAAGTGCATTTCTGTGTACATATATGAATGTGTGGATTTGTATATGGCCGTGCTAACTGTGCCGTACGTTTTAGTTGTGCCCAACTATGTTGGAACGTGAGATGTAAGCATTCCAGCTATTTCTGTATTTTATTTGAAAACCCTAGACCCTATTATAATATCACTGATTTCCTATCAAATGTTTTGGTTAGCGTAAGGTAAAAATTTACCCATGTTTATGTGTGGAGAGTCTTACGTGATACCTTTTGTTTTCAAAGGTTTTTCAAAGTTAAGAGACCTTAACCTGTTACTCAAACCAGATCCATGTCAGAGACAGAGTTTATCTTCTGTTCTCTTAAACTCTTGGGTACTTAAATTTTTACGAGTAGCCAAGGGATTCAGGTTAGCCTTGACAAATTCTAGAGGAGCAATGGAGCAGGAGGCTTCAGCATTTTAGATATATATAGTGTTCCGTTGTGTATCTCTGTGTGAATGTCTGTGTTGTATTGAGTTGTAATAACCAGACAGGTGTTAAGAACTGTCTAGTCTGTGATGTATAAGCTATGTAACTCTGATTGATGTTGCATATTATGTAAATACTTATGTGATTACTATAATTTTTCGTTCCGCCGTTGAGATTCTGATGTTGTTCTTTCTTTCTTCTCTATCTTTCTCTTTTCTATCCCTTTCTTTCTTAATGATGACGCGTCTTTCTGAGGAGAGAAAGACGGGTCGTCACAGTTGGTATCAGAGCGCTAGGTTGAGTGAATACCTAGGCTTTGGAGTGATTTCTTTCTTGAGAGAGCGTATTTGTATATATATATATATATATATATATATTATTTCTACCTATTGTTGGGATACCTGTTCGAGTTTTCCAATATAAGTACTAAAGGTAGAAAAGGTAGTGGTGTGTGTACCACGACTACCGATGGTAGGAGTCTGGTTTTTGAGGTTGGAAGTGTATCTGTCGAGACTGTAGACTTAATGCCGTCTCATGTAAGCTTTGCAGTAGTGTAAGGATTTCATCAATCTATGAAGGTAACCTTCAAAAGGTTCGGAGTCCATCTTTGAAGTTGGTTGAGTAGAATTTGGATCTGTTGGATTAAGCAGAAGCTAGTAATGGTATCTTGGAAACTTTAGGAAGAAGTAGCTGCGTGATGAGATGCGGTGACTACGGATGTTTCCGAAGATGTTTCTTTGGAACAAGTTTAAGGAAGTGTGTCTGCATCAATGATGAGGCAAGGTTCAGCAGGGTGCTTGTGTTTGGCTTTGAGGCCCGAGTTTCTCGAGTAGCTTATGGATTAGGAAGTCTTTGGCATCAGTGGCAGCATTGCAGCTCGGAGTGTTCTGTGTGCTTACAAGAAGGTCTTATGGCTAGTATTTTCTAGAGGAGGAGTTCTGAAGCAGCTGAGTGAATCCATTTCTTCGATGGATTGGTTAGATGAGTGCAAACTGTTCTGATTGGTAAGTAGGGAATAGTATTTTTGGATGTTTGTCTGGGTTAATTGCAAAAGTGACTTGCGATGGATGAGTGTTCTCTTGGATTGTTAGAGAATTTTCGGATATCTTCAGGGAAGTCAGAGGTTTGTCCACATCTGGAAATTGAGTTTTCATATCAACAAGAATTCCAGGAGAGGTACCGGTGGTTCAGCTTAGTAGAAGGATGATTCCTAGAGAAATTATTTGGTGAAGCAGCTTAGGATATCGTGGAACTTCTGAGTTTTCTTTTATGGATCCGTTGAACCATATTTCTGGGATGTGTTGTCTAGTTTGTGCTCGTGTTCTTCATCAGCATTCTCATCTACTCCAGATCCGAGTTGTGCAGCGAAAGCAAGTTTGGCGAGTGCTCTTGTTTTGTCTTTTTCGGAAAGGAGAATTTGTTTTCTACTGATGATAGTAGAGTTTGAGTTTTTGATTTTGGATTGATCTTGAAAGGATCATTCTATTGGGTTGTTTTTGGTCCAATTTGTATCTAGATGCATCAGCAAAGGTTAAGCTGATCGGGAAGGATGTGGCAGCCCAGGATCGTCAGTAGAATTTTGTGATTAAGAGTCGGAGATTCGATTTTGGATAAGTTTTCTCCGGTTAAAAGAGCTATAAGATTGGATAAGACTGGGAAGCTAGCTTTGAGGAGTATTGGATCTCTTCTATGTTCTATTTAGGATAAGTGCTTTGGCCTAGTGGGATTGAATTTCCAGTTTGGAAGACTGGAATTCAGTGAGTTTCATGTATATCTGAAGGAGTACGTGTCTGATCCATCTCTGGTTTTGGAACCAGCAATTCTGGAGGATTTGGTTGTTGACCAGGACTTGAGTTTGGTCTGATATGCTGTTCATTTTTGTAGATCTAGATGAGTAGAAGCTCTGTAGCTTAGTTGTATAGATTGTTTGGATTCTGTAGAGCGAGTATCCCGGTATTTATACCTCGGAAACTCTAGGAAGTTCTATCTAGAATTTTGTATGGATAGTTAGATTTGCTTGATTGAGTGAATTGGTTGCTATAGTTGTTAGCATATGATTGATAATATATGTTGTGGTTTAAAATTGAATCTTTAATGAGATTATTAAATTACATTTGTTTTTAAATTTTGGAGACGAAATTCTTTTAAGGGGGGAGGAATATGATGACCCAGAATTTTGGGCAATATCAATAATCTGTATTAAAAATTAAATTGATTTGATAATCTTTATTAATAAGATTTGAATTGATTCAATAATATTCTTTTAAAAAATATTTAATTGGTGAATTTTATCTTTTAAAGCTAATAAATTGTTTTCTATTTATAATGTATATATATTTGTATATATTGTAAATAGAAAAGCTTTGTTTTAAATTTAACTAATAAAATTATGTTTCAAGTTCTAATATACATTTTTGTAATTTGGAAATTACGGTTTATTTAATATTAATCTTTTTACAGCTATTTAAATAAAAAACTATATTGTTTCAAATTATTTAAGGTGATTGTTAAATGTTTAAAATATATTTTCAAGCTTAAAGTTTAAATTTAAATAAGGGTAATAAAAAGATTTTTTTTATTTTCTTTTTAATATTGCTTAAATAAATATGATTTGTAATTAGATATGAAAGTTTAAAATACAATATAGCATATGAAACATTAATTCATTTAAGTAAGATAAGTAATTTATTAATAATAAGATAATTCCTTTTATAAATTATTTAAAATTGTTAAATGTGTTATTTTCAAATAATATTAATAATGTGATTAGATATAAATAGTTGTTAATAAAAAAATTGAATTTATGTTGATATATACGTATATATATATAAGTTGACTTTAAATTGGATTTTAGAATTTAATTTGAATTTGAATTTAAAATTGAAATTTAAAGGATAGATATTTAAAAATATTTGGATTTAAAATATATGTATAAGATTTTATTTTATATATAATTGGTTTTGTTTATATTTTCTTTAAAGAAATTTATACATATATACACATTTAGATAAGAAATTTATTAATTAGCTTTAAGTTAACATTTAATTAAATATGAATTACTTAAATGATAAATGTATGTATATTAAGCTCGTTTTAAACAAGTGTAAATTAACAAACATAAGTTTTGACAAACGTTGAGAGGAGAAACAAGTGTCACCTTAGATTATTTTTTTCTTCTTTTATTTTTAATAAACTATATTTACTTATAAAAACATAAGCCTTCCTCTCTTCATACCTTTTTTATCTTCTTAATTCAAAAGCCAAGAAAAACTTAAACCATTTCTCAAACAAAATCTTTAAATTCACAATCTCAAACCAGAGTTTATCAAATCGCAAAAACCTGATACATCATTCTTCAATGTGAGATCATCTTCCTCAAATCAAAATCAAAAGCCTGCATTTTTCAATCTTGTAATTCATTTTCAAAGACCAAATTTGCAAATCAAAAGCCTGTAGCAGCTTTTCAAAAAAAACATGCAACTTCAACTCTATTTTGAAAATAAACCTGTAATTAATTTCAAATCAAGACATGCAAAGAAAGTTCAAAAATCAAAACCTGAAGCATCAAAGCCTGCTTCTTCTTCAACTTGAGTTTCAAACTAAAGCATGCAAAACCTGAGATTTGATCAAGCAAGTAAACCTGGAAAATTGTCTGAAGCAAGCAAGTCCAAAGCAAGCATGCAAGTTTTTAAATCAAAGACATTTTCCAGCAACTCAAATTCGAAAGCTTTTCCAAAATAAAAGAGGCTTTGTTCTTCATTTCCTAAACAGTGAGTAACATTTTTTTTAAGTCGTAAGTATGAATTTGGTTGCCTGATCATCTATGGAAATATGCATGTTTGTGTGTATATTTATAAGTGCATTTCTGTGTACATATATGAATGTGTGGATATGTATATGGTTGTGGTAACTGTGCTCAGATTCAAGGCTAAGAATTCAAACAGAATTCATTTCCTCTTAAACTAGTTTCTGTTAGGATTTAGAATATAAACTAAATTTGTTTGTTTGATCAAAATGCAAAGTTTAAAATTTGATTTAAATGAATTAAAATTGAAATTTGCTCTGGAAAACTCAGTAGAACAGTGTAAGCTTGATTTATGTTAAACTTCAAACATATTAATTCACTGATCTAAGTATATAATCTAAAAGCTTATTCAAAATCATGATTTTTAAAACTAAAATCATAGTTTTTAGTTTGGGTTTGGATGAGTATTGTGGGGTTGATCATAATTCGAATTCTGGGTGATTTATGGTGATCTCGGAGGTCTGGGAGATCGAGGTTCTCTCTGGTGGTAGTAGAGTAATCGGAGATGGTGGGAAAATGCCTGTATGGTGATGAAGTTGTTGTGGCGGCGGTAGGAGGTCATTTCAGTTTGTAACCCTAGTTTGGGTATTGATCGGAAAAATGTCCACCACGACGTCTCTGGTGGACCGAGTGCCACCATAGTTTGGGAATTGGAAGATTAGGTAATTGCGAAGTAGTGGTCGGAATTGTAGTCGCTCCTTTGTGGTCGGAGATTCGAGTACGAGGTGATTTTAGGTTTTGTTGGTTGTTCCAGTTCAGTATTTGAAGACTAGGTTTTGACTTTGAGTTGTTCTGGGAATTCTGATGATCAGGGTCATGTGGTTTGATGATCGGCGACATGAGAAAGCCTTCGGCGATGATCGGAGTTGGACGGAGCCACCATGCATGTGCACGGTGCACTTCTTTGTTTCTGATGAAGTTTGGTTTGAGGGGGAGTGGTCTACTCGAGTTTTCCTCGAGCAGTTCGAGTATTTTACACGAAGATTTTAATTTCGGACTCGAAGACTTTAGTAAGGGGCTCGGTTCACTTGGATTTTTACAGGTTCTAAAAACTGTCAGTTTTTAAATTGTAAACTGAATTTAAAAATGTACAGCAAGATTTAAACCAGTTTTTAAATTAAGTTTAAGTATGGATTCAAATTTAACTTTGTATCCTAGTTTTGAAATGAATAAGTTTTAAAATTTAAATTGTTTTAACAACCTTAAAATGTTTAAAGTATATTTTAAAATGACTTGAGATTGAAATGTATTTGGTTTTGAAACTCTTTAAAATTTCTTTATAAAATAAGTGTTTCTTTAACATTTGATTGAGAAGGTTTTTATATTATTTTTAAATTTTCTTAAAATTTAGTTTGTATTTTACTTGAATTTTAAATTTGAAATGGAATTTAAAAGTAAATTCAAAAGTAAAATGTTTCCAAAAGCATTTATGAATGATAATTAAGTAATTAATAAGAATAATGTTTTTATCTTAGAGATGATTAAGATTTAAAGATTTGGAATAAATTAAATTATTAAGGTAATTAATGAATAATTAATTAATTTAATTAACTAATGATATGGATTAATTAATTTAATAATTAAGGGTTTAAATTAATTAAAGTTTAAGTTAATAAATTAAGGAATAATTAGTTTGTAATTAAGAATCATTAATTAGATAAGATTAGATTATTAATTCATGATTAAGAAATTAATTAATCAATTAATTGAAATTAATTAAGTATCAGTTAATCACTTAATTAATTAATAATTAGAGATTAATTAATTGGTTATTAAAGATTTATTAATTTGAAATTAATAATTATTAATCTAAGCTTAATTACTTAAAAGAAGTAATTAAAGAATTGTTAATAGTTAATGGAGATCATTTACTTGGAATTATTAAATAATTAATTAAGTGATTAATTTTAATAATTAATTATATTAATTAATTAAGTATAATCATTTGTGAAATTGTTTAATGAAAGTAATTAAAGGAATTAATTACAAGTGTAATTAATTAATTAATAGGATTAGTTTAAGTTAATTAATTGGTTTAATTAATTTAAATAATCATTTGAGCATGGGTTAAGTATAATTACTTAGTGTAATTTAAAAAGGAATATTACTTAGTGAAGTAATTAGTGGATAATTACAGGATGTAATTAATTAAAGAAAGGATGTAGTTTTGAGTTTAATAACTTAGTGTACTTAATAAGGAAGTACAATTACTTAGTGAAAGTGATTAATAATTAATTACTTAGTGTAATTAATTGATTAATGAAGTTATTTGAAGATAATTAAGTGATGTAATTAATTAAGGGTAATTGATTATTGAATGAGATTAATCAAGGGTGATTAATAAATATAATTAATTAAATATTAATTATTAAATATAATTAATTAAGGAGTAATTAATTTATTTAATAAAGTAATTAAGGGTAGTTATTTATTGAATGTGATTAATCAATGCTGATTAATGAATAATTAATTAAAGATTAATTATTAAATATGATTAATAATTAATTAAAGAAGTAATTAAGGACCATTAATTATTATAATTAATGATGTAATTAAAGGTTGATTAATTAAGGAATAATTAATCAATGAAGTAATTAATTAATGTAATTAATTAAGGATTAATGTAATTAATTATAGTTAATTAATGAAGTAATTAATGGTTAATTACTGTAAGTGGTTAAGGATAATTAATTTGTGAAATTAATTAAAGGCTAATTACTTGAATGTAATTAAAAGATAATTAATTAAGGATGATTAATTAAGATGGATAATTAGAAGATGATTAATCAATTGGTGTGTGATTAATAAATGGTTAAGTAAGTATGATTTATGTGATTAAAGTAATTAATTTAATTTATTTTAAATTAATTGGAGATGGAAGTAATTAATTTAATTCATTTTAAATTAATTATAGATGTTGATTAATAAATCATTGCTTATGGATGTTGAATGATATTGTTTGCCTTGAATGGTTTGAGATCTCAGATATAAGATAAGTGATGTTATGTGATATGGATGCTTTGGTTGAATTGTGATGATAATGTGGATTATCTATTTGCGATGATAATGTAGATCATCCATTGTGAGATTGTGAATTATCTATCTATGTGTATATACATAAAAGAATTTAACTGTTTTAACTTTAAAACAACTTGGACCTAAAAATGGCGTTTTGGAATTCAATGAGACCGGGATCGGATTTCCAGACTTGGATATCCGAAAACCACATCGATCCAAATTAATGATAGGTCGTGAATTTCAAGTGATGATGACGATTCAGAGTGCAATGGTTATTGTCGTTAACTCTGTGGGTGATTCCAAAATGAGTGTAACGAGATAATGTCTTCGATTTCATTCGAACCCAGAACGAACTTGTATGGATGGAATGCTTTTTCAGAACATCGTTAGGTGGACGATGAGCATTCTAAGAGATGTGTTCGTTAAAGGTAATCGTAGCCTCAAGCCTTATCAACCGAGAATGGCTAAAATAGGGGAGGTGCAGCAAGTCTAAGTGGGCATCACCCAAGTAGGACAAGATTTACCCCTGTCTAGAAGTCCCTTTATATTCGATTATGTGGGTAGTTGGTTGCAAACAACTATGGGGTTGTCTTGTTCGGACTGTCCAGTAAGGGATGGTACTGGCCTAGTATTACAGGGGATTTAGGGTGGATCCTCGGTACGGTGATCTAGGCCACGTACTGTGACGGGCGGTACCCCAGTAGCCCTGACATTGTATGAAATCCAATCTCCAATAAGTGTCGTACGTTTTAGTTGTGCCCAACTATGTTGGAACGTGAGATGTAAGCATTCCAGTTATTTCTGTATTTTATTTGAAAAACCTAGACCCTATTATAATATCACTGGATTTCCTATCAAATGTTTTGGTTAGCGTAAGGTAAAAACTTACCCATGTTTATGTGTGGGGAGTCTTACGTGATACCTTTTGTTTTCAAGGGTTTTTCAAAGTTAAGCAACCTTAACCTGTTACTCACACCAGACTCATGTCTGACCCGGAGTTTATCTTCTGTTTTCTTAAACTCTTAGGTACTCAAATTTTTACGAGCAGCCAAGGGATTCAAGTTAGTCTTGACGAATTCTGGAGGGGCAATGGAGCAGGAGGCTTTAGCATTTGTAGATATATATAGTGTTTTGCTGTGTATCTCTATGTGAATGTCTGTGTTGTATTGAGTTGTAATAACTAGACAGATGTTTATAATTGTCTAGTATGTGATGTATAAGCTATGTAACTCTGATTGATGTTGTGTATTATGTAAATACTTATGTGATTAATATAATTTATTCGTTCCACTGTTGAGATTCTGATGTTGCTCTTTCTTTCTTCTCTATCTTTATCTTTTCTATCCCTTTCTTTTTTAATCATGATGCGTCTTTCTGAGGAGAGAAAGACGGGTCGTCACAGTAGTCGAAAGACTTCTACGTTTCGTTATAGGGTTTGAAGAAACAGAAAAGACTATTGAGAGCCCTATTAGAAAAATGAAATGGTAACATATTGCCTTTCTAATATTTTTAGAACATCTGCTATATAAAATTATAATAATCTAAATTGATAAATTTATACAATTAATGTAATTGGTAAAATGTTTATCAATTAAAATATACCGTTGAACTAATTTACTATTGACAAATAGAAATATAAAATATAATAACCAGTAAATTTTTGTTAGTTGACCCATGCAACTGCCTAATTATACAACCACTGAATATGTTCGTAAGTTGATCACTTATGAGTTTACTTACCCAAGACTATGTCTTGTCTTTGGTGAGTTTTGAACTCTTAAAATAATATAAGAACATGGATATTTGATCCATATATGATCATATATAAATGTTATATGGTGAATGATCACAATTCATAATGTATGAAATTAGTTTATTGAAATTAGCACGTAAACTGTAGTGTGAGATCGTGTGTTCAGTATCATTTATTACCATAAAGGCCATGTTATATTAAATGTAACATCGGACCAAAAACTATAAGACAGATGTATGAATTCGATCATTGAAAAGTCAATTTGATCAGTTTACGTAAAGTACAATTTATTTGATATCTTTAAACATTATGGATGATCAAATGCATTTTTGCAAAGAGTTCGTTATGATATTTCCTTTGAATGGTTCGACCATTTGGAAAGGAAAATCAAATGTATAAGAGTGAATGTAACCTAAGGCACAATTGGGATGAAGAGAGTGAATGGTCATTTCTGTGTCATAAAGAAATTCAGATACAATAATTGTAAAATAATAATAGATATTTAACATTGGAATGAGAAATATGACTTTTTTTCCTAAAGTATTTCACATAGAAAATAGCTTTTCTTGATAATTATTTCTGCTAATTTAAGGTACTTGATCTAAAAATTCTCTGCTGTAAGATAGTTACAGTAAATAAAATAAATAGCGTACATTAAATGGTTGAATGGAGTTTTGAATTTCGTACGTTATTGTAGTAATGGTAGAAATAGTGAGAGCATGCAATGTAACACTTATTAGTCGTATCAAATTATGAAAATTATTTTTGTAAAACATATCAAACATTATTGATGAAATAATAATTGTATTTCATTGCAGATTGAAAAATAGACTTAGTTTTATTTCAATATTCCTTATTATTAAATAAAACTATAATAGTAGTATTTGTTTTCATAAAAAAGTAATGCATTGGAAGATACAAAAACCTTTAAAATTATTTGCAATCATTTTGGAAATATAGACTAAGCCGTAGTTTTGAGAAGTAATTTTTAATATATAATTATGAATCATTTGTAGTACTTAATTATATCTCAAACAATTAAGGACAAAACACCCATATAGTAGGCATCATAAGAGTTGATGAACTCTTCGAATTGATACATGTGGATGTATGCAATCGTAAGTCTATTAATACCAAAATGATTCCATGTACTTCATTATATTCACTAATGAGTTACCACCAACCAGAACATGTGCATTTGATACACATGTAGTATGTCTATGATAAGATCATAGAATATAAATTGCAAATAAAATAAATGTGCAATAGAATAAAAGAATGATTCGATTTGATTGAATATGTGAGTATATTGGAAAGAGTTTCAAACGTACCTAAAACAAAAATAGATTCAATTTCAAAAGTCACTCCTCCCTATGATCATAATGATGAATCGATAATGAGTAATCGAAATTTAAAAAAAGTATGGTGAGTGAAGTTGAGTTACTATAAGGTCATGTACTTAAAAGTAGTGCACAGGGTTAAAATTACTGTCATCAAAATAATAGTTTACAAAATCTTAGAAGATAAGAGTTTATACGAAACCGCAACATATCATGGGTCAAGTAGTTGGTAGGTTGTGTGAGTCAAAAGACTACACGTAATAATTGTACTTGAGTGACCTTGTATGAACCGCCCCAAAAGAATTTTGGAAATGATAATCATTGGATGACCAATTTATGTTTAAACACAAGTGTAGTAAACTAAATTAGTTTCATATATATGGTAATTCATAAATGTTTATGAATACCCATTTCGTTTGATTGAGAAACAATTATTGTTTAAGGAAATACCAACTTATAGTGAAGGAATTTCTTTAAGAAATTTATGGCAATAAAATGGATTTGAATTCAATCCAAGGATAAAACTAATTACGAGGGATGAAATGAAGTTAACCAAACCTATAGTGAACTCGACGCATTAGAATGTCTAATAAAAATTCTTGCACATTAAAGAGAAACGATAAGTTTCTTATCAATGTCAAGCATGGATAATCCTCAGTCGTCAAATAAAGCATTAATAGTATTGACTCTACGATACGCTAAGACATTCAAATCTAAAATGAACTCCAAGTACATTATCAAAATATTATTTTGGTACCTATACCCAAAGGGAGATGATCCATTGGCCTTCATAGGAAAGATAAATACAGTTGGAATATAATGAGCAACGTTGATAATAATAACGTCGTAAATTTCAACTGTTAAAGTTAATGTAACATATTTACCTTTCAATGTGCTGAAGTTGATTCAGATTTTACTCACAAATTATCACCCTATACGACTTTATGTTTCGGTACATATATGTTGAAATAAAAAATTATAAATAATAATTTAGAATAAACTGTTTTCATATAAGTCTTGAAGTTATTGGGAATGATATTGAGTGTGGGTTTTTGAATATGATCCAATAACAGATATGAAAGTATCGTTCGATAAGTATAAAAGTTGAACAAGTGTTCTGATAGAAATATCAAATAGTTTTATTTTCAATTAAATTAAAGAGAAAGCGTATGTCCATAAGAAAGACTATTGAAAGGTATATAGATATTTCTAAACTACAAGTAAGAAACATATTATTGAATTTTAACACATTCTTGTGTTTAAATAGTTCTAGTTTAGTTGTTTAATACTCGACATCGAATTTGTAAGTAATATTTTTGATAAAAAGTATAAAGGATATTGGGAGTATCCCAAACGATATGTGAAGGCATTTTGTTAATATGAAACATATAAGATGGATTTCCTATGCATTAGCAATAGGAATGATCATACATGTATTATCTATAATATTGTAATTTGCTTATGCATTTGATGCATAAAGCATATATCAAATCAAAATTAAGATAGCTAAATGGTAGTTTAGATCTAGAATATTTATGAAATACTATAGAATTGTTTATAGAAACAACGAACTCTTTGTGAAGAAGTGTTCGGACTCAAACTACATAAGTGATGTTGAGTATAATATATCAAAATCAAATTCATGATCAAACCTTGATTAATAAGTTTTAAGTTGTAAATATTCCAAACGAAAGGCTATGGCTGATTCAATGAAAATGCAAAGTACATCGGGTTGAATAGTGATGCAATAAAAGTAATGTATAAAATAAATGCACAAATTTATAACTGATCTGAGGGTGATTACAAATGTTGAGAATCTCAAGACATTGTTATATGATAACGCTGCAGCGATATGGTTCACAAAAAGCATAGAACTCGTCGAAAGTCAAGATACATACTTTAAATTGTTCCACATGATAATGGCAATTTCTCAGCGTCGAAAACAGTTGATTGACAGAGTATATAATTAAAACAAAATAGCATACCCGTTCACTAAGGGACTGACCACATTAGTTTGAGCAAATCTATCAAAGAAGTTGAAATAAGATTCCATGATTGACCCATAGTGCAAGTGGGAGATTGAAAGAGTTAGGGGTATGCCCTAGAGGAAATTATGTAATTTTTTACTCATATCTAACTCAACAAACAATTTCGTTAAAAATAAAATGTTTTTTCTCTATTATATACTTGATGTAATGTGTTATATCAATTAATTTAATTAAAAGTATATTTAGTAGAAAATCCATAAGTAGTACGTTTTGTGATAGTAGTTACAAATTGTTGTAACCATGAGTAATTTATCACAATGAAATTAAATATACCATTTTAAATATTCCTTGTCAAGATGTACCGGGACTGGATATCGATACATTCGTTGAGACTAGAGTACATAACATTTTCCAAATGTTGGAAAATGTATTACTCGTGACTACTGGTGGCACCAAGTAGATACATACTGATAGTCGTTGGATAACTATTGAATGACTCATTCGATAGTATTCTTTGATTAATATAATTAAGGCCCAATAGAAAATATTGATGTGACAATATCACACAATTCCCTCAAGTTGTTAATACTATCTAGCTTCAATGCGGAAACTCCACTTGGATTATAGTTAAATCATGGAACGACTTCCATCAAACGGCTATAATTTGGTTAAGTGGAAGCGTTGAAGTGAGACACTATTCAAGAGAGAATTCACCTCCTCGGTTATATGGGGTTAGTGTCATAGTCTATTTGAAGTCATCTCAAAGTCAAAGTTTCTGGGCAGAATAATTTGGTTAATAATAATTATCATTATTGAACCAAGGACTTTGTGCTTGGATTATAGAGTTGAATACGGATGATTTTGAAATTTTGATCATTACCAAATTCCATAAGTTCTAATGTGATATAGTATTGACGAAGAGAATTAGCGTAAACAATTGTCACTGCTAAATAATGCTGAATGAAGTAAAATTGGATTTTACCGAACCAAATAAGCAATAAATTTATTCATGATGTCACACTAGTTGCTAAATGACGTATGAACGTTAATATTCAAATTGTTCAACATTAATCACTACCCAAATATACACCTAAGAATGTCACAACCGAAATGTTGAATACTCTCGTTACCACCCGATTTAATTAAATTATAATTATAATTATTATAAATTAATTAAATTAATTAATAATTATGAAATATTAACTATGAATTTTTATTTCATGATTGTTGATTGAGATTAAATGTGTATGCCTATAATAGTTACAATTATGCTGATTGATATGCAATATCGACACACATTTAAATTTGATTTAAATGTGCTAATTATAGATCGGGCTTGAAATGATTTTGAAACCCAAATAGTGCTTGATAGAGTGTAGCTATGATTAGCCTAGGTAGACCGCCTATATGATGGCTAAGGGTGGGCTAGATTTTGAATTAAAAAGAGGATAAAAGGTAAGAGAAAAATTAAGATTTGAATCCACATTTTTGTAATGATCCGGAAGTTTATCGCTTTGATTTATGAATGTCTAATAAATTTTACACATCTCATTAATGGTTTTTAATGGTCAAATAAGCCTCTTTAATTAATAAGCAATGATAGTAAACTCATTTTGGAAGTTTGTTCAAAAAATAGATAGTTTGATAAAAAATTAAAATAGTGACCGAAAATTGTTTTTTGGATTTTCGAATTTTCATCGATCAAAAGATGTTGGAACATGTTGTGTATGCAAGTGTACATATATAAAAATAACAAAACAACTTTTACTAATTAAATTGTTTATTTACAAACAAGTTTAAAACGATATTTAAGTAATTAAGTAAGAGTGGACTTTCCTTTTCCATTTAAAAAGAATAAAGTATAAAAGTATAATAACAAAAGAACATAAGAAAAAAGTGGATGTGATGGCTTAGTTCATAACATGATGAGAGGGTGGTGTGTTATGTAATTTCCAAAGGAGGGTATTAATTTATTTTTAGGATGGGTAGTTTAGTAATTAACCTATATTCAATTTTTATAAAAAAAGGCTCGCTCTTTCTTTTCTCATTTTCATTTTCATTTCCATTTTCTTACTTTCTTCTTCACTTCTTCCATTAATGGCTTCCTCCTCTTCATTTTCTTTCCTTCAAATCTTTTCCATATCATTTCAAAATCACTCCATTTCTTCTCTAATTTCTAAAACAAGCCTAGAATAATATAGTAAATACTCTCGATACCCCATGGTCACAAATTTTTGTGTCCATTCCATATTTTGGCCTTGGGCCATGAGCAAGAGAGATGGAGGAGGCCTTGTATGAGTATTAGAAGTAAGGGGGATGGGTATATGCAAGTATGAGGAGGGGAGAAAGCTTGATCATGAGCTTTGGTGTATGATAGGATGAAGTGTAGCTTATTTAGGAGTTTGGTTTAAATAAAGTGAGATTTATCATTTTGGTTTGGTTAAAAAATATTATAATAATTAAATGATTATTTTATTGTTATGTGCATATAATTTAGTGAGCTTATTTTCGTAGCAAATAGGTTGCTACAGAAGCACTTCAGAGAATATAAATGTGTAGAGTGATCCAAAAGGATTCTTTGCCCATTGTTTTACATTTCATTAATATATGTATATATGAAATGATTATATGCTATAGCTTGGTAATGTTGAATATAATTTGGAAAGTTGAATTCTTTTGAAAATAAAAATAAATAGTAGTTTGTTTAAGTACCATAGCGGTTGTGAAGCCTCTTTTTGAATTTGTAAAGTTATAGATTTTGAATTGAGATCCGCTTTATAATATTTTAAAGTGAAATGTCTTCTATATTTATAATGGTTTAAAATATAGAAAGAAATATTGTTTAAAAATTATTTAATTTACGAATCAAAGTTTCAAAATTACAGTTCATACAGCGATGGTCGCTGTGAATGCACTTTGAAAATCCAAATTTTAGTAAAGTAAAAGGAGATTACCAATTTTAAACATTTTATAAATTCTTTTCGAAAGTGTTTACAAAATTTATATAAGTATTCTAAAAGAAGTTGAAGTTTTTAAATATATTTTGAAATTTAAAACAAGTGGTTTATTTTAAGAAATTCCTTCACCTTTTCAAAGTCGGATTCTTTTTAAAGTGATAGTTTTTTAATTATGATTTGGATGGGGGTTTGTACTTTGTTTAAAAGTATTTAAAAGAGGTTCATAATTTATGTAAATGATTTTTTTTAAAGGACTTATATTTGAAGTATCTAATTAAGTGGCTCACTTTTACATAAAGGGAAATCTTATCTTTCTAAATCAACTTTGGTTTAGCAATGACTTCAAGCGATGTTTTGGATAAGTGTTTTGAATTAGGATTTAAGCAATATAAATTGTAAGGAAGAACGTTTAAAAGGATTTAAGCTTCAAATTGATTAATGTAAGATTTTTAAACAAGGGGTTTATTTAAAAGGAAATCTATTTGTTTTCCAAAGTTGAATTCTCTTTTAAGGCGATGACTTTTAAGTTATGTTTCCAATGGAAGTTTAAACTTTATTTAAAGTGTTTTAAAGGGGACCTGAAATTTATGTAAGTATTTTAAGGGATTATTTGATATGATAAACAAGTAGTATTTTATAAACGGAACCTTGGTTTCCAAATCAACTTTGGTTTAAACAAAGATTTCAAGTAAGATTTATATGAAGGTTTAAACTTTGTTTAAAGAAGCTTTTAAAGGATATTTGAAAGAGGAAGAAGTCATGGATTACAACACCCTTGTTGTAATAAATGGTTTTGAGAAAAAGAAAGAGATTATGTACTATAACATTTTTGTTATACTAAATGATTTCGTGAAGGATGAATGAAAGACTTGTTTGATAATAATTTGTTTCTTATAAATAGTATATAGAATTTATGAATCTAATACTCGATATTAAACTTCGAGGTAGGTAGACTTCTACCTATCCTGAAAGATATGAATGTTGTCAAGTCAAGGTTTAAGAGGTAATTATACCCTAACTAGAACAACTTCATTTTTATCCAAAGATTAGTTTAAGTTAGAAATCAAAGATTGATGTTGGTATGTAGAGCATTATTTCTGTATACGAATTAGGTTACATATGGAAAGTAAGCAGTCCTATACTTGACACTAAAAGTCGATGAGTAGACTGATTATTTATTTATTAGATTTAGAATTGTAGTGTCAAAGGCAAGGCTTTGATATGAAACCAGTTCTTTGACTGACCTAGCCAGCTTAGATTCTAGGCAAAGGGATATAGTAAGTCAAAATATCAAAAACGTGATAAATGCAGGAAATTTGATTTTCATAAATAATCTTGATAATTATGGTGGTTGAAAATATTCTTTTCATACTTAAACGCCAAATTCCATAGTATGGAAACTCATTTCTATCTTGAAAATTAAGAATAAATATCGAGGCAAAGATAGTTTTCTAACTTGTTCGATTTCATATTGATTGAGGGATAGTACTATTTGAAATCGGAACGTGACGGTAAGTATATTTGGTCTAATTTCCATATGATCTTTTTACTTACACCTAAAAGAAAGTGGTTTAATTAATGGAAGAATTAATTAAGGAGGCTTAGTGATTGCTTTTGTGCTTAATCATGCGGGGTTTCCATGTGAAATTAAACCTTTGATTGGGTTGTATGTTTATTTCATAATTAAATAACCGAATACTAAATCTTGGCCAGTTTTAAATTATCAATTGTTGGTTCAGAGAGACCACGATCAAATAAGCGTGAGTTATTCAAAAACCATTTCGAACTGACATAAGCATTCGAATTGAAGACATCTTGAAGATGGTGGAAATCGAAGACGAAGTTCTTTGAAGTGCAAGGGCTACTTGCTATAATCGTGAGGGTGATTCAAAAAGGGTGTAGTAGAAGTGTGCCTTCGGCTTGTTCATATTTTAAACAACTTGTATGAATGAATGTTGGCATTGCATTGTTGCTTGGAGGGCAGTATTGGCGTTCCAAGAGGGATTTGCTAAAAGTAAAAGGTAGTCATGGCTTCACAAGCCTCACAACCTAGTAATGATTAAAATAGGGGATATGCCGCAAGGTTAAGTGGGTCGCATCCATTCAGTTATGATCATCACCTATCTAGATCATTATTTATGGATTTGGTATGTGCATGAGAGCTCTTGAGGAAAAGATCGTAAAGCAACCAGGGTGATGACATATTCGGTACTATCCAGGAAGGGGTAGGTCGGTCTTGTTATGAGGGCGGCATCGTAGGGTTTGTGACCTTGGTACATTTTACCTAGATATGTACTATGGCAAGTGGTACACTGGTCCTTGTCTTATATGGAATCCATTTCCCAATCATGCCTTATGGACTTAGATGTGCCCAAATACTGGAATGTGACATGCCAACATTTCAGCTATGTTATATATTATTTTAAACCCTAGACATTATTATAATACCACCTAATTTCTTATTTGAAATGGTTTGGTTATCGTAAGGTGGAAACCCGTCCGTGCTTATGTGCGGCATGGTCTTATGAGATACCTTTATTTTTGAAAATGTTTTTTTAATATAAAAATTCATATGATTTGAGTGTGCTCATGCTGGTTTACCAGATTGATTCGAATATTATTTCTTACAATACTCGGGTCAGACCCGGGTATTTTTGCAGAGTTAGATTTGGATGCTTGAAGCTTCAGAAGACATTGATGTATTTTATTTTCCACTATAATGCTTCTTTTGTATAAATTAGCATTTGTAAGGACATGATATTATAACTATCCAGGCTCAGGATAGGATAGTTACTCAAATTGGTTGTATGAATATTAAAGTTTCTATTTGTAAAGATAATTTGGATATTATATATTACTAGTCACGATGTGAGATTTTTTTTCTATCTTTTCTTTTCCTTCACCCTAACAGTCTGTCTTTTCAGCACTTGGATGCTCGGCATATGAATACAATAGATGTATTAGCATCAACTTTTGAGGGTTAAATGGCGAGTCTTTACAGCTTGGTATTGTTACTACCAAAAATTCCTTTTGACTTCGTCAAAACCTATTTGAAAAGAGAATAAAGAAGATCAAAGGGGAAAAGACTCCAACCAAGCCTTTCGACAGTAATGGAGGGATGCTATAGACCTTTCAAAGAAGTCGAATGAATGCTATAGCCAAAGTTTGAAAGCTTCAGAACCTTTTGAAGGTGTCGGAAGTATGATGTAATCATGATCTAGAAGGTTATTGGCTTTCAAAAGAGTCGAAGGAGTCGAAAGCATCCTTCCGCCTTCAGTAACCACCTTTCGAAGCAGATAATTCTACATGCTTGAGGACCTTTCAAATGAGTTAAAGCAGCACCTTTCGAAGATATGAAGGTCAACTCTACAAATATGCGCTAAACCTTTTAAAACCAAAGGTTTCGCCATCACTCAAGTCAATCGAAAGCAAGTACTATCCTGAAAAACCTTATTCGAAAACTATAATAAGCCTTTCTAAACGGTCCAAGCCATTATGATCCACGACGGTTCCGCATTAAGTCATAAACAAGAGTCCAAAACAACCAACACTGTCGAAACCACTAAACAAAGCCTATCGACAGTATCGAAAGCTCTTACAAGACAACACAAAGAAGACAAGCACGACCATTACTTTCAAAAAAGGCGGAAGCATACTAGGAGTTTTTTCGGTAGCCACCTTTCGACCAAGTCGAAAGCCTTAGGGTCAAAAGGTGTTGACCCTCATCTATAAATAAGACCCAAGGGGTCATGTTTTGGGGGTCCGAATCTTGCCATTCTAAACTTGTATTTACTTAATTGAAAGAGTTCTAAACCCTAATTTCTAGATTGATTTAGGGATTTTGAGGAATAAAGTCTACTTTAGCATGTGAAAGGGAAGTCCTAAATATTTCATATTATTTTCTTTTTTTAAAAGCCTTTGTCTGGTTTAACTTTGTGTTTCAAGTGTTGCCTATATTGCAAGGACCCTTCCGACACAATCAGAACATGGCATATCCAAATAATTCAGTCATATATTCCAATCTACCTTACTATGAGCTTCAAATTTCGATTAAATTGAAACTAGACCTCTAGTTATTCAAGCCTTAGGACACCTAACCTAACACAAGGTGCCAAAAGATCAAGCTTTCGACAAGGTCAAAACCCCAACTCAGGTTCCTGGTCCAAGTCTTAACACCTAAATAACTTTGCTTTCGATAGGGTCAAAACCTTAGTCTCGAATTTTTGGATAAACTCCCAGCCACACAATAACTAAAGCCTTCGATGGGTCAAAACCAACCAAGGCCAACATTATCCAAGGTATCTCGACTGGGTTGAAAGGACATTAAAAGAAGAAACCAATTGTTTCGACTGAGCCAAAAGGTCGACCTAAGCAATTCTTTACTATTGGCAATCTATTCCAAAGGAAATTCAAGGAGGATTTACACATTCCACTTTTCTCAATTCACCTAAGGTATAAACCTTGTTCCTTAACACAACTTTGGGGTGTTGACAAGATTTCTTATTAAAATTTGACGCTAGAAGGATGGGCTTGACTTTCGACTTGGTTGAACACCCAACACCACTTGTCTCTAACCCTACTTAACTCAATCTCAAGTTCATCTACTTTGATCTAATCATGGCTAGAAGAATCAAAAAAAATCTAAACAAGGATCCTCTAAACCACATGAGATAAGATTCCCCTCAAAATCCATCAAGGATTCCAACCAAAATGAAGAGCAAAGGCTAAGACTAAAAGCTCTAAGAAACATAAACAAGAAAAAAGCGAAATCATATGAGCCTTAGAAATGGAGCTTAAACCCCTTTTATATTGTCTCCACCCCTACTTTTGCTTTTGGAAAAAGGGAAAATGGAAGTGGCAGTTTGTTCAATTAAATGAGATGAACAATCCAACACTATTCTAAAGGAACAATCAAAAAGAGACAATGGTTGATAATGCCTTTGCGTACAAATGGCAGCAAACTGCTACAAGAAAACTTCCAAAACAAGAACTCCAAAAGGTGGCAAAAAGAAAAGCAACTGAATAATGTGAAACTACAAGGCCAAGGAATAAGAAATCAAAAGGTCATCCTCAAAAATTAAATTTCAAGTCTAGACTCCCAAAAGAATGCAACTTGACAACATCCATAGAAAATGTCTACTTGCTAACCAAGGATGAGCTTAACTATTGGTCATCGCAGAAAAAAGCCAAAACATAAAAGGAATCTAGAGGGATGCTATTATCACTATCATACGATGAACGGACATGAGACCAATCGTTGCAGAGACCTGGAGGGGATGATAATCAATTTCTTCGTTTAATCAAAGAATTTGTAAAGAGAATTTGAGAAAATCAATAAAGATTTACTTTTCAAAGAAAGATCTATATGGTTGGGAATGAAATGCTCCTTATATTGGATACTACCTAAGATGGTAGTCTATATAGGATGGTAGAAAGCCTCTGTCCAAGCCAAGATGGCCGGAGTAGAGCACCTTGTAGAGGGAGGGAAGAGTAAGCCCTTAACCGCGCCATAAGATGGCCAAGTTAAAGCATCGGACAAGCCCTTGACCGTGCCATAGTCAGGTCAAGGCACCTCCTAAAGGGAGGACAGAGTAAGCCTTTATCTGTGTCATAAGATGGCCAAGGTAAAGCACCAAACAAGCCCCTATCCGCGCCACGCTACAGCAAAGGTAGGACGCCTCCATGAGGGAGGTCGCAGTAAACCTTTATCCGTGCCATAAGATGGCCAGGGTAAAGCATCGGAAAAGCCCTTGATCGCATCTCTGGGCAGGTCTAGGCATCTCCTAGAGGGAGGTCAGGTAAGTCCTTGGTTCCAGCCTCTAAGATGAGCTAACCAAGAGCACCGGATAACAATGGACTAAGATGTATAGGACCAAGAAGAGACTCATCCAATAATGCGCTAGGATGTCCAGTCCCAAGAAGAGGCTCGTCCAACAATGGATTAAGATGTCAGGCCCAAGAAGAGGCTCATCCAATAATGGACTAAGATGTCCAAGCCCAAGAGGAGGCTCATCCAACAATGGACTAAGATGTTAAATCCCAAGAGGAACCCCATCAAATAAAAGACTGAGATGTTCAATCCCAAGAAACGACATATCCAATTATGATTAAGACGTCCGAGCTCAAGAAGCAGCTAATAAAACTACTTTTAAACAAGACCTGATGGGTTCATGCATAAAAGGAGTAGAATAGAACTCCACTTATTAATACCTTAATCTGGGTTTCGGGTCTCTAGTGTCTAAATTTCATCAATTGATACCTACATCTAGGTTTCGGGACATTCATTTCAAAACTTCATGCACTAATACCCGAATCTGGGTTTTGGGTCTTTTTCAATCACAAACTATTTTTGTTATATCCAATCTAGGTTTCGAGACTATCACTTATTTATGCCACATTATGGGAATAAGATTTCGATAATGGATTTCTATTTATCCATCACAAATGCCTGAATCAGGGTCAAAGAATAGCCTTAAGAAGATCATTACTATAAGTGTCAGTGAAAACCCAAATTTGGGTCTCGGAATTTTGAGTTTTCAAATTTCATTAATACCCGAGAATGGGTCCGCGGGTTTCTACTAAAATATTCAGATAATGATTTCTGGATTTAGCTTTTTATTAGGTATCTCTTGAAAATTACTTTCCAACATTTATACCCCTGTTTAGGGGTAGGATTAACTATTAACAAGACTTCGGATATTCCAGCCAAATGGTTGGAGCTGAATTCTTAATTATTTCTCATCTTGGTTAAAGATGGGATTTAGACATTTAATATAAACTACTTTTCATGCGATTAAAAAGATGATCTATTAATCTACGAAAATAATTTACATAGACTGGTATGTCAATTTCAAGCTAATAATTAAAAATATTGTTTGCTTTATACTTTTCAGGGAAATCGGCATAGCAAAGAGAAATGAAAGATTTAGCAGGTACAGAAACCAATGTATGGTCTATTAAAAAGCATTTAAAAGTGACATTACAGAAAAGAATTACAAATCAGGTGATATTTAAAAAGTTTATATGATTTACATAACTCATTAAATTATTTACAAAACTTATGAAGTTATTCATATATATACAAGACAAGTCTACACATTTCAAAGATACAAATATGTCATAAGTTTTTAGTAGCCTTGCTAAGATTCTCAGCAATCGAAGGATCAACTATGTGACAAATTGTGGCACAAAGAACTTCTTTAAGTTTATTTTCCTTCTACCTTACCCTGTTGCGTCGTCACTTGCATCAATATTTGTCTTCAGAGCGCGATTGAAAGCTCTATTTGCACACCTAAGGGTTTTGCTTTCCCTTTCTAGTTCTGAGATGCGCTTTTGAAGGAAGTTATTATTGCATTCAAGCTTTTGATTCTTGGTGGCATACTCATTGATACTTTACGAATATTTTATTTTTGCTACTCTTCAAAATACCTGGCTATTTCAAACTTCACCTTGCTGCACCATTCACCCGCAACGTTCTCATCTAAGCCAGGAGGAGGACTGAGCATCGTGGGGAATTTTTGGGTAGTAAGGGAAATAGACCTTATTGGTCTGGAAACAGAGGGAGCAGTGCGAGGACCGGTAAATCAATGCTCGAAATATTATCTCCCATAATGAATCCCAATGATTCTCACTATGCTTGACCGTCCTTCAATTTTAACTCCAAGTCATTAATTTGTTGAATAATTTCTGACATCTTATGATCGAAGTCGATTGAATGGTTTGACTTTACTTGTCACTTTAGTGAAGAAATCATTTAATCTTTGCTTTTGTCATCGGCCTCGAGATAGGCAATTTGATCTTCAAGATTACTAACAATTGTTTTCTAAAGTAAATATCTTTTATGCCATTTCAAGGCTTCAGCATTGCCATGGAAACGTGCTAGTAAGATATCATCAAGAGGTTCACTCCTTCCACATTCTTTTAACAGTTTAGCTCTAAGATTAGCAAGGTGCGATGTTAAATCAAGGGAGAGAGGAGCTACAGATAATTGTAACTCCTATTTAAGCAAAAAGAAATAAAATAAAGTTAAAATCAAGATGAAAAATCTCTTTATTACTGTAATAATAGATTACAAATCAAACAACAACAAAGCTAAAAGATACAATAAACAATTAATTTACATCTAAAGTTGAGAAACTACATCTCTAACTTTATCTAATGAATTAGAGGAAAGGGTAACTATCGAATCAAAGGGGATATTAACTCCTTCAGGAGTGATAGCTGGAGGACATCTCCTATAGTACCACTTCCCAGTTGGAGGACTATAACGACCACAAACTAACTTGGAATGGAATGTCCAGTTTCCTTAATAAGTTTGTCTTTTTCATCACCACGAAAATCAAAGTGAAGTCGAGGATGTTCCAAGTAAAGTTTTTGTAAATCTCCAAGGAAGCAGTCTTGCTAGTTTTGAAGATTTTACAATTGATGCATTTTCAAGACAAAATCATCTCAATTTGACATATTGCCTTAAATGGTCTCTAGAAATAAGTTGGCCAGATGAAAAATCATTATGTGATAATATTATAAAATGAAGCTAAGCATAAAAAGAAAGGCTAAAACAAATATTTATAAGTCAATACATTGTTTCATATTTACAATTATTCATCTAGTTCATACAAAACAGACTTAGAAAATAATTCAGAGACAAATTTATTCTTATATTACTTATGCTTTTCAGGAGGAAGTTCTTGGGAAATCGATCTGACCGATGGTAAGTTCCAACAAGCACCAGGGTGCGGGTTAGGTCCGAATTCGTCCTAATATCTCTTATGGAAACGCCTAAGTAGACCTCACTAAATTCGCCTAAATATGAAAAATCAATAATTGAGTGTCTATAGTAAGCCTTATATAAGAAGTTGAATAAATATCTCTTTCTTCAATCAACATCCAAAACAAAGTGATCAACTCCCGGTTTTCTTTTAAGAGAGCATCGTAGCGAAGGCATGCTCTCTTTAGCAGAAGGGAAGATTTTTGATGCTTAAAAGACGCCAGCATTGACGCACTTCTATCAAGCCTATGATATTTATCTGAAAGTATATTATGCTCCTTTATTTGCTTGTCTAATTCCCTGTGTGATCTGTTTATCTCTGCTTGTTTTCTCTCGAGTTTGGTTTTATAGGGGAGAACAGATTTCTTCCTTATCTAAATAAAAGAATTTCACTACTATGGCTTTCGAATTAAAAGTTATTTAAACAAAGAGTCCCATACCTGAGATATCAGGATAGAAGTTTGAGGAACTTGCTCTTTCTCTGTATGTTCCTAGACATTAATGGAAGCAGGATCCTCTTAAGAAGCAGAGGGAGCAGTAGATTCAAGCAGGGTAGCTTCATAAGATGATGGCTCTTTTTCACAAGCTCTTGCATTATCATCTCCATCTTTATCAGAGGCTTCAGTGTGGCCTCCTCCATCACCGCCCAAGCCTTGGCCGTCGTTGTTATCATCATCGTCGTCATTCTTATCAACTTCATCATCATCGTTATTGTCGCCCTCCTCTTTGGCAAAATCATCTTTATTTCCTTCGTCCTTTGAGTCGGACTCGACCTCGAAAGGAATGTCAAAAGAAAGAGCCTTGGAGGCATCGATTTCCTCCTCTTTTGCAACATTAATCCCCTACTTCATTTGGCTATTCTTTCCTATTACTCTATCAATTAGGGCAGAGTCGAGTGAAGGGAAGCTTAGCTCGAGGCACTTGTCAATATTATCACATAAGTGAGCATCGGGGCTTCTTCATAAGAATTCAGCATGATTTCCCCAAGTGTAGTGTCGAGAAACTGCAACACTCGATGTTTGGTATCAGAGATAGTGTCGACGGCAAGTTTCAGGGAAGCCATATTTTTCTTCAACTTCTCTTTCAAAGAAGTGTTCTTTGCTGCCATGCGAGCCCTTTCCTCGTCAGTTTATTTAACGGATAGCTATGTGGAAAAGTTCTCATTGGTGAGAAGTTGACGAGCCTTTCTTTCCTCCAAAACAGCAGATTCTGATTGGGCGCGGGAAGTTTAAAATCGCTCCAATTTAGGTGTTGCTTCATCTTTTGCCATAGAAAGGGTCGACACATGATTCTTTACAGCATAAATTTCCTCTCGAAACTGGGAAGACCCAACAGAAGATTTTGATACCTGCTCATGCAAAACTAGTCAACTCTTGAAAATCTAAAAGAAGTACAACAAAGGTCAAAAATTTGAAAAGAGAACATCAATGATAAAGTTAATCGAATTGAAACTTACTAATAATTGTTGCTCCATCGGAGAGCGGTAATGACCCGCCAAATCAAAGATGGTGGAAGGCGGGTGGATGGAGGTGAAGGACTCGTAATTTAAGACAGATTGGGCTATCTCTTCAAAATTAACATAAGGAGAAGAAGGTGTCAGCCTTAGGGGAATACTCTTTAGAGTGGGGTTCATCTCCAAAGCTTGTTGCATTTGTACGAGTGCGGCAGGAGAGCTAGAAATAGTAATGCGAGAGAGGGGATCGATGGCAGTAGAAATTTGCTCGGGTTTATCTTATGGAGCTTCAATGATCGGGCTCTCCAAAGCTTTATCAAAACATGAATGTTTCTCCTCCTCTATATGAATAAATTTAGCAATCTTCAGAGGTGGTTCTGCTTAAGTTGATTGCACCAACCTCCTCTTGACTGCAATTTCAGTTCTCGCAAGGAATTGAGCAATGGAAGGCACTCCAGGAGAAGTAGTAGGGAGAGGAGCTGGACCACTAATAGGCTTTTTAACTTGAGAAGCAACTGAAAATAATTCAAGCAGGTTATAAATCAGTAGAATAATTCGAGAAAAATGACGCAGCAATTCATAACAAGTGCAGTGTTTATCACATACCAGAGTGGTCAACGCAAATGGGAGACATGGGAGAGAAAGTTGATGGGTCCCCTAGAGAAAGGAAGCATTTTCTCCAGGAGGTATGTTGGACAAAAGGAGAATTTCCAAGGATTCTTTGGCCTTCCGACATAAGAGAGTGCTTTTGTAAATTTGATTGAGCTAACAACGTCAATCTGCTCCCAATTTGACTTGAGGATGCAATCAGAGACTCTATTATTCTCTTATCTTCCACATTTAACTCCTTAATAGAGGCACTTGACAAAATCAAAAATTAGACAAGAGAAACCATTGAAAGAAGGAAGATAACAAAAATCTGGACTTACAAGGGAAAGAAAAAGTCCGACTGATGTTTGGGAAGCACTTAACAAAGAAAAACAAGTTCTCCCAATCTCTAAATTTATTAACCCCATCTGATATTAGTTTCTTCTAGGGGGTTTTCTCTGAATATTTGGTTGCTAAGATTGCTAGTCTTGACTAGCCGGATCAAGTAGTTCAACACTTTAGCACTTCGGCACTTAGAGAGGGGAGACCAGACTCTAATGCCATCATCTTCGGAGATAGGAGATTGGTGTAAACGTTTGGCTACAATAGGATCTGAGCAATCTCGAGATGAGAAAGGAGCTTGGATAAAAACTATGGAAATAGTAGTAACCACTTATGCCATATATGGATGACGGTATAAGCGAAAAACCTTTTAAGAGGGTTGTTGATGGTATCTGTTTCTTTAGGAGGAATGGCTTCTACACCAGTAATGTTGTAGTCACTAAGGATAGCATCTACTTTATCTTGAGTAGATATGAGTGAATGCTTGTAAGTAGCTTTGGCCTTCTTTAGATAGCTCATGGTTCTGCCAAGTGAAAACATTCCAGTTAAAAATTTCAGTTTATTATAAACTTAGCATTCCTTCAAGAATTGGTAAAAAACCTACTTAAGCAACTTAAACACAAAACCAAGCATGGAACTTCAAATTCTTGGTAAAATGTTAAAGTTGAAAATCAAAGATATAGAACTTTCGACCGAGTGGAAAGGGAAAGGAAAACTAACATTTAGCAACTACCTCTCGACAGTGTCGAAAGCCAAAATATGAGCATTCACACAGCTTTTGACATGGTCGAAAGGAAGGATGGAAACAAATGTTCAAGTGACACTTTTCAACAATGCCGAAAGCTCTATGGGAACCAAGTTGTTAAAAGGAAATAGTTAAAACTAACTTGAAAATATGAACCAAGTACATATAACAAGTATTTCATAAACAAGTTAGTAAGACCCTTCAAAACTGTCGAAACCTATGACTAGAGTTTTTATAAGGGACATATGAATTTCGTCAAAACCTTATAAACTCATTGAGTTGAAAAATCCTAACTTAAAATCATGTGTACTTAAAACATTTCGATAATGCTGGAGAAAGATGGTTTTAGAGGGTTTTGACTTATTAGATACAAAAGGTTTCGAAAGGTTCAAATGGGCATTATGGTTTCAAAAGCATACTAAAAAGAAAGGATTTCAATCAGCATAAAAGGGTTTCGACTAGGTCGAAATGTTTTGCGTTTGAGAAAGTTAATTACATTCCACTTCACAATATAGCTTTCGATAAAGACAGTCAAACTCACACTACAATACCTTTAGACTCCATAGAAAAAGCCTATGAAAGCAAAAATCAATTTTGCTGCTTCAATCCCTTCCAAAAGGATAGAAAGGTAACTTTTGTGGCGCCAATTTTTCATCCATACACTTAAAGCTTCCAGGCGAAGAAAACAGAAACCCGTTTCTTCCCCCAAATCCGATTGCAAATCCATGAATTTAAAAAGAAAAGAAGATTAGTAAACAAAGAAATCAAAACCATCAAACAAGATTTCAACATGAATTAACCTGCGCGAAATTCGTAGTTTATTAAACAAGAATTTAAATTCTGTTAAAAATAATGGAAATCATGAACACTGAATCTAGGTTTGAAATGAGAGATGAATTTCTTCGATTCATGAAGCTGAGTCATAAAATTACCTCAGTTAAATTAAAATTTAAAACATAAACAATTCATCGAAAACCAAAGTGGAATTCAAAACCTTGATTATAAAATTCGAAAATGAAATACCAATCATAAGATCTAAGAGATGAGAATTCGTCGAGAAACATAAAAATTAATAAATGGAAATTGAAATTTGCAGATTGAAAAAAAGTTTTACTCATAGTTAGATTTGATTTTTTCTTTGATTAAGGAAGAGATAGTCTGGAAATTTTTGAAATCTCTCTACTTTTTCTTGATATTGATTTAACTACAGATAAGTGAAGAAGAAAGGAGCATACTTTATAAGAAAAGTCAAAAAGGGAGATGACCATTGGATCAGATTCAAATGAGTGGTCCAAATTCATGCGGGAAGACCAAGAGGTGGGAAATTTCTAGGTTCGACAAAGTTGACTTGGAAAGTCAAGTGCATCCCTTCGCTGAAGGGAGGGGGCAAATGTTACTACCAAAAATTCTTTTCGAATTAGCTGAAACCTATTTGAATAGAGAATAAAGAAGAAAAAAGGGGAAAAGATTTCACCAAGCCTTTCGACAGTAATGGAGGGATGTTATAGACCTTTCAAAGAAGTTAAATGGATGTTACAGTCAAAGTCTGAAAGCTTTAGAACCTTACAAAGGTGTCGAAAGGATGCTGCAATCATGATCCATAAGGTTATTAGGTTTCGAAAGAGTGAAAGGAGTCAAAAGCATCCTTCTGCCTTCAGTAACCACCTTTTGAAGCAGATTATTCTACATGCTTGTGGACCTTTCGAATGAGTTAAAGCAACACCTTTCGAAGACAATGAAGTTCAACTCTATAAATACGCGCTAAAACTTTCGAAGCCAAAGGTTTCTCCTTCAGTCAAGTCAAACTAAAGCAAGTATTGTCCTGAACAACCCCTTTCGAAAGCTATAATAACACTTTTGAACCGGTCGAAGCCATTGTGATCCAGAAGGGTTCCACATCAAGTCACACACAAGAGTCCAAAAATAACCAACACTATCGAAACCACTAAACAAATTCTATCGACGGTGTCAGAAGCTCTTACAAGATAACACAAAGAAGAAAAGCATAGCCGTCCCATTCAACAAGGCGGAAGCATACTAGGAGTTATTTCGGCAGCCACCTTTTGACCAAGTCGAAAGCTTAGGGTCAAAAGGTGATGAACGCATCTATAAATAAGACCCAAAGAGTCATGTTTTGGAGATTCGAATCTTGCCATTCTAAACTTGTATTTTCTTAATTAAAAGAGTTGTAAACCCTAATTCTAGATCAATTTGGGGATTTTGAGGAATAAATCTACTGTATCTTGTGAAAGGTAAGTCTTAAATCTTTCAGATTACTTTCTTATTTTAAAAGCTTTTATTAGGTCTAACTTTGTGTTTCAGGTGTCGCCTATATCGAAAGGACCCTTCTTACACAATCAAAACATGGTATATCCAAATAACTTCAGTCATATATTCCAATCTACCTTACTCGGAGCTTCATCTTTCGATTAAGTTGAAACCAGACCTCTAATTATTCAGGCCTTAGAAAACCAAACCTTATACAAGGTGCTAATGGATCAAGCTTTCGACAAGGTCGAAACCCCAACTTCAGGTTCCTGATCCAAATCTTAACACCTAAACAACTTCGCTTTCGATAGGGTCGAAACCTCAGTCTCGGGTTTTTGGATAAAGTCCTAGCCACACAACAACTAAGGCCTTCGACGGGGTCAAAACCAACCAAGGCTAACCTTAACTAGGGTATCTCAACAGATTCGAAAGGAGATCTTTCAGAGGCAAATCCACACTATTTCATCAGGGTCGAAAGGACATCAAAGGAAGAAACTAACCGTTTCGACTGAATCGAAAGGTCGACCTATGCAATTCTTTACTATGGTAATCTATTCAAAAGGATATCCAAGGATGATTTACACATTCCACTTTTCTCCATTCACCTAAGGAATACACCTTGTTCCTTAACACAACTTTGGGATGTTGACAAGATTTCTTATTAACAGGTATTAAAGCCGAAGGTTAAGCGAGAACCTTGGCTTGGTGGGGTAAACTAACTAGAGATATGGTAAGTGACACCCTAGAATGAGTTTGAGTATACATATGAGAATGCGCATTTATTAGTACTATAAAAAAATTTATATTATTTTGATATTGGTAAATGAAATAATTTTACCTAAATTTATATTTATATATAAAAGAATAATTTTCAAAAGCTGATATAGCTATTTTTGTTATTGTTTGTTGGGGAAGGATGATTTTTATTTATCATCATTTCTTGACTGATTATTTATGGTCGACTAGTTTAAGAGCATTTATTGTTTAATTGACTTAAAAACGAAAACTATCTGGAATCAGTTTCATGATTTAACTATAAGATGCCCATTAATAATTTAGGTTTTAGCAAGTTTACTTTATTTAAATGGTCGCTATAATAGAGGAAGTTATTGTATAAGTATAATTTTATATAAATTTGGTTTATAAGATGTGTCTTGTAAAATAAGGAGGATTTTTAACAATTTAAACCATGCTATCTTTAGAAAAAAATTCAAATGTTTTTGGGAATAAAAAATAATAGTATTACTTATAGGAATTTATAAGTATAAGTATTTTCAAAAAGAATTTGAGTAAGATGCATTTTCTTTGAATATTTTCAAGAAAATGTTTTGATTAGTTTTTATGATGATCTGAATAATCTTCAACTGACGATTCGATGCTTGCCAAGGCAAACGTTATATTGCACTTAGTAAATTATTCTCTTTTTCATTGTATGATCGAAACGAGTTCGAATCCTGAAGAATCTAAAGCAAGTTTTAGTAAATAAAGTGCTAAAGCTAATATATATATAAGAAATATATATAGTATTATTTCAAAATGGGATTTGAAAGAGAAGAAATATTTTTTATATTAACAAGTTCGAGTGACTCAAAAATGACTAAAAATGGGCAGGAGATGTGATCGGATGGTAAGTACTTCTCTTAAGTATTTCCCTTCTTGGTAAGGGGATGTACGATACGGTTTAGTAGAACCCAGTTCCTTGGTACCATTTTGGTGTTACTCGGTACATATATATATATATATACATATATATATATATACATATATATATATATATATTCGATGGATTACAATATATGGTATCATTTCAAAAGGGTTTTGAAATAAAAATTCGGTATTTAGTTCTTAAGGTTCTTTAAAGAAAATGGATTCAAAATAAAAGGTATTATGATAAACGAGTGTGTTGATAAATGAAATGGTTAATATGGGTTTATATCACTCTTGGTTGGTGAAAAATCAATTTAACATAAGTTATTAAATTAGTCAAATGGGTAATAAATTTGTTTTACTAAAACCGTGTCTTATGTTTTAACATCTAAGTTGTATAAACTATTTGATGTTATTGGACCGGCTAATAAACATTTTTACCTTAGAAGTGTCTAAGGAAAAGTAGACTCTAGGACTGAGTTTGGATACTAGCATCCTACTCTTTTTAACTACTTGCCAGACTGGATGAGTAAAGAGGTTAAAGAGATCGACTCAGTTTTAAGACTTAGATATATTTTAGGCCTGCATTTGATTTTAAGGAAATTAAGAGATTAAATAAGATAGTTGATATACTCTCAGGATATAGTAGGGTATTATGCAAGTTTAAAACTAAAGTTACGTTTTTATGAAATGTTTTCATGAATAATTTTAGAAGTAAAATGAAATAAGTATAAGTAAGAACTAATATTAATAAGTACGTAAGTCGTACATAGATCATTTCTTCACATGGTTTTTGAAACAAGATTCGAGCACATGACTTTTAGATGATTTACACCGGTCCGAATGAGGATTTATCACTTGATTCTTGACGGTAAATACTTAGTGAGGGATTTTGATATGGTACCGAGGTTTTCTATCATAGTATTTGGCTATGCAAGAAGAATGGAAGTTTCTAATGAAGGAGCCTAACCGAAGTATGCATTAGGGAAGTTGGTTGAGCGATACTTGTTCAGAGGAAAGGCTTATGTATTAGAGAAAATGATCAAATTAGATATTGCATACGGATGATTTATATACATTTTACGGGAATAAGTATATTTGCCTTTGTGTTTGATAGAATCGGGTAGATGACTCTTCGATTTTTTATAAGGTGGTGTGAGTAATCATTGAGTAATAACGTATGGCTGTTGAGCATGAGGTATGCTTAGTGGGCTGTTTATCATCCTTATGTGATGAGAAAGTTATGAACCAGAAAAAAAAAACTAAATTTATTTGTTAGTCATTTAAAAAAATTGGGAAATGTTAAAAATCAGTATGATTTGTTTCGAGTTGTTTGTTTGTGATGAAATTTTAGAGTCAAAATTCATTTAAGGGGGAGAATGTAACGACCTGGAATTTTATCGCTTTGATTTTTGAATATTGGATGAATTTTAAATATTTAATAAATCATTTTTAATGGTTAAATAACCCTCTTTTAATTGATAAATAATAATAGTACACTCATTCGGGAAGCTTGTTTACAAAAATAAATAGTTCGATGAAAATTTTAAAATGTGACCAAAAATAGTTTTTTGCATTTTCGGCCTTTCATCAATTAAAAGTTGTTGGAACATGTTGTGTACACTAGTTTACATATATACAAATAACAAAACAACTTTTATTAATTCAATTAGTTTAGTAGAAACAAGTTTAAAAAGATACTCAAGTAATTAAGTAAAAGTGGACTTTTCTTTTCCATTTAAATGAATAAAGTATAAAAATATAATAACAAAAGGACATTAGAAAAAGGTGGATGTGATGACGCAGTTCATAACATGATGAGAGGGTGGTGCGTTGTCTAATTTCTACAGAATGGTATTAAGTTATTTTTAGGATAGGTAGTTTAGTAACTAACTAATTTTCATTTTTTTATAAAAAGAATTCTCTTTCTTTTTCTTTTTTTTTCATTTCCATTTTCTTACCTTCCTCACTTCTTCCATTAATGGCTTCCTTCTCCTCATTTTCTTTCCTTCAAGCCTTGTCCAAATCATTTCAAATCACTCCTTTTCTTCTCTAATTTCCTAAACAAGCCGACAATAATATAGTTACTACTCTCTATACCCCAAGATCACAAACTTTTGTGTCCATTCCTTATTTTGGCCTTGGGGCATAAGCAAGAGAGAAGAGGGAGGCCTTGTATGAGCATTAAGAAGCAAGGGGGAGGGGTGTGTGCAAGCATGAAGATGGAAGGAAGCTTGGTTGTGAGCTTTGGTGTATGGTAGGAAGAAGTGTAGCTTATTTTTAGGAGTTTGGTTTAAATAAAGTTAGATTTCTCATTTTTTTTTTGGTTAAAAAATATTGTAATAATTTAGTGATTATCGTGTTGTTATGTGCATATATTGTTGGTTTTTGTTGATTCTCACTTGAAGGCAAATGACATAAACAACCATTGTGTTGCAGGGGACAAAAACAATGAATGGAAGTCCAAGTATCTTCGTAGCGAATAGGTCGCTACAGAAGCACTTCGGAGAATAGAAATGTATAGAGGGATTCAAAAGGATTTTTAGCCGTTTTTTATATTTCATTTATATATGTGTGTATGAAATGATTATATATTATGGCTTGATACTGTTAAATATAACTTGGAAATTTGAATTCTTTTAAGAGAAAAAACAAATGGTAGCTTGATTAAGTAACACAATAATCGCGAAGCCTCTTTCCGAATTTGAAAAGTTATGGATTTTATATTGACTTCAACTTTATAATATTTTGAAGTGAAATGTTTTCTATATTTATAATGGTTTAAAATATAGAAAGAAATGTTGTTTAAAAGTTATTTGGCTTACAAATCAAAGTTTGAATAGTTACGGTCTATATAGCGACAGTCGCTATGGATGCACTTCGAAAATTTGATATTTTAGTAAAGTAAAAGGATGTTATCTATTTTAAACATTTTATAAAATCTTTTCGAAAGTGTTTATAAAAGTTATATAAGTATTGTAAAAAGAGTTGAAGTTTTCAAATATATTTTGGGTATTTCAAACAAGTGTTTTATTTTAAAGAAATTCCTTTACTTTTTCGAAGTCAAATTCTTTTCAAAAGTGATGGTTTTTAATTATAATTTGGATGGAGGTTTTAACTATTTAAAAGTGTTTAAAAGATGTTTGTAATTTATATAAATATTGTTTTTAAAGGACTTATATTTGAGGTATCTAAGTAATTGGCTCACTTTTACATAAAGGAACATCTTATCATTCTAATTCAACTTTGGTTTAACAATGATCTTCAAGTGATATTTTGGATAAGAGCTTTGAATTATGATTTAAGTAATTTAAATTGCAAGGAAGAACATTAAAAAAGGATTTAAGTTTCAAAGGGATTTATTGTAAGATTTTAAACAAGGGGTTTATTTAAAGGAAATCTATTTGTTTCCAAAGTTGAATACTCTTTTAAAGTAATGGCTTTTAAGTTATGTTTCGAATGGAAGTTTAAACTTTGTTTAAAGTGTTTTAAAGGGGACTTGAAATTTATGTAAGCATTTTAAGGTATCATTTGATATGATAAAAAAGTAGTATTTTTATAAAAGGAATTGTGGTTTTCAAACCAACTTCGGTTGAAACAAGATTTCAAGTAAGATTTACATGGAGATTTAAACTTTGTATAAAGAAGTTTTTAGAAAGTATTTTTAAAAGAGAAAGAAGTCGTGTATTACAACACTCATGTTGTAATAAATGGTTTCGACAAAAAGGAAGTGATTATAGACTATAACATTGTTATTATAGTAAATGATTTCGAGAAGGATGGAAGGAAGTCTTGTTTTATAATAATTTGTTTATTTATAAATAGTATACTGAATTTATGAATCTTATACTCGATATTAAACTTCGAGGTAGCTAGAATTCTTCTACCTATCCTGTAAGATAAGAATATTGTTATGTCAAGGTTTAAGAGGTAATAATACCCCAACTTAAGTGGCCTCATTATCCAAAGAATAGTTTAAGTTTGAAATCAAAGGTTGATGTTTAATATATACAATATTATTTCTATACATGAATTGGGTTGCTTATGGAAAGTAAGTAGTCTTATACTTGGCACTAAAAGCCGATGAGTTAACTGATCATTTATCTTTGAGATATGGAATTGGAGTGTCGAAGGCAAGGCTTTGATATGAAACCAGTGTTTTAACTGACCTAGCTTCGATTCTATACGAGGGATAGAGTAAATTAAAATATCGAAAATGTGACAAGTGCGGGAGATTTGATTTCCATAAATGATCTTGATAATTATAGTGGTACGAAAAATATTATTTCCATACTTAAACACCAAATTCCAAGGTATGGAAATTCGTCTCCATCTCGAGAATTAAGAATGTATATCGAGGCAAGGATAATTTTTAACTTGTTTGATTTCATTGTTAATCGAGGGATGATACCGTTTTAAATTGAAAAGTAGCGGTGGGTATATTTGGTCTAATTTGCATATAACTTACAGCTGAAAAAAAAGTGGTTTAATTAATGAAAGGATTAATTAAGAAGGCTTCGTGATTGCTTATGTGCTTAATCATGCAGGATTTCCATGTGAAATTAAATCTTTGATTGGGTTGTGTGTTTATTTGATAGTTAATAGCCGACTATCAAATCTTGACCAGTTTTAGACTATCGATTTTTGGTTTGAAGAGACCAGGATCGGATAAGCATGACTTATCCAAAAACCAATTTGAACCAACATAAACGTTTGAATTGAAGACATCTTGAAGATGGAATTCTTTGAAGTGCAAATCTTAGAGGTGAATCGAAAAAGGATTTAGTAGAAGTAGTGCATTTGGACTGTGCATATCCTGAACAACTTGTATGGATGAATGCTGGCACACATTGTTGCCTGAAGGCAATGTTAGCATTCCAAGAGGGATTTGCTAAGAGGAAAAGGTATCATAGCCTCGTAAGCCTTACAACTTGGTAGTGACTAACACAGGGGATATGTCGCAAGGCTATATGGGTCGCACCCATTATGGTATGGTCACCATCTTTCTAGATCACTATTTATGGATTTGGTATGTGGATGAGAGCTCTCGAGGAAAAAGTATAAAGAATTCGGGGTGATGACATATTCGATACTATCCAGGAAAGGGTGGGTCGGCTTTATCATGTAGGGGTCATAAGGTTTGTGACATCGGTACATTTAATCTAAAAATGTATTGTGTTTGGTGGTACCCCAATGCCTTGTCATTGTATGGAATCCATATTCCAATACGTGCCATGCGGACTTAGAAGTGTCCAAATACATGAATGTGAGATACAAGCATTTCAGCAATGTTATATATTTATTTTAAACCTTAAACGTTATTAAAATATCACTGGATTTCCTATTTGAAATGGTTTGGTTATCGTAAGGTAAAAACCTCATCCGTGTTTATGTGTGGCAAGGTCTTATGAAATACCTTTATTTTTTAAATGGTTTTCTTTAAATATAAAAATCCATATGATTTGAGTTTCCTCAGACTAGTTTATCAGACTGATAAGTGTGTTATTTTCTTATAATACTCGAGTTACACCCGAGTATTTTTCCAGAATTAGCTTTGGACACTTGGAGCTTTAGAAGATGGCTGAATGCTTCCAAGGCTTGACGTATTTTATTTTCCGCTATATTTCTTCTTTTGTAAAATTCAACATTGTTGTTGGTAGCTACATTCAATTCGTTTGTTGTTGGTAGCTACATTCGAAAGGTGGCATTTTTTGGATACATGATTCGATCAAAGGGCGATTAGATTCAACATTTCCAGATGTATCAATTAGGCATTAGTAAAAGGTAATAATCTATTAAATATCATATATTAATGTGTGTATAGCTATTTAATATGTAACAAATCCCTATATGTCATTGCCATTGATATTTGGAAGAATGTGTTTTGCGATTTACACACACACATATATATATAATTTTGTAAATATATTTGTAAATATTTCATTCGGTGGCAAATTTTTTCATAACAATTCATGTATTTTGATTTTGGAAATAAAAGATAAATATTATTTGAAACTAGTTTAGTTAAAAACATATACATATTGCATATATATAATACATATATTTCTTTCTATATTTTTCATAACATGTTTTTGGATTTAAAAAAAAATTAAACCAAATATATGTATTTAATATATAAGTATATTTAGATACAAAAATATTTGTATATACCTATAAAGTAAATATATAATATGCAAAATTTATATAGTAAGTGTTTATACATCTTTGATGTTGATTTCAAAAAAAATATTTTAAAATGATTTTCGTGTAGAAATCGTAACGAAAAACATTTTTTCATTAAAAACGATAAAAAATCATTTTTTATGTGAATGTTTGTGATTTATTATATGTCTGTGTTTGTGTATTTAATATTAATTCATACTAAAATGAATTTATGAATATATGTATGCATATATTTTAATGTATTTATATTTTATCATTTAACATATATAATTCTAATATTTTAATTTGGATGTGTATATATACTTTTGTACGATTTTTTTTCAAAATACATACATATATATAATTATTAAATGAATATAAATTTGAATTTATTTGATATAAATACAATGTATTACAATGTTAATTACATATATTTAAATTAAATGTATATGTTTTACAATTGTCTTTTATAATAAATATTAACATATAAACAATTGCACATATATACAATGACACAGTAGACGACATGTATGTGTACGGAGGGACAAATATGTCCATTGTGATGTAAATCCCAACCTCCATGTATATGAATTTTAAAACATGTATACCATTTTTGTTGAACGTGCACGTACACACATATGTGCATATGATCACAAATTGTACTATATTAACCATAATATTAATTTAATGATACTTTATTATAAATTAAATAAAATATTGATTTATCTAAAATAAATTTAAATATGATCCAAATAAGTTTAGACTTCGTAGGCCAAACAAGATCCAAAACGGAGTAAATTTTTTAAATTACCTATTTACCCCTCTTCATGTTGGTCCGGTTTCAACAGGTTTAACCAAATATTGCTCACCTTATGAACAGATGGCTGACATCCAGGCGTATCTTCAACGGATACGTGGATCAATAAACGGCTGGAAATGCCTTTTTTTGATCCCTAAAAATGTAATATGTTACTAAAAAGTTGATGGAGATGATCTTATTTGTTGTTTTACGGCTCTTCTCAAACATAATTATAAATTCACCCGTTTATATCATTGATTTGATCTGTGATCTTTGGCCATCTAACCCATAGTCAATTCTTTTTAAACTTTATAATTTATTTTTCACTTCCCTCACAATGAGACAAAGCTTAGAACTTTGCATTCCTCCTTTCACACTTCACACATCTCCAAGATTTGTTGGACAAAATATGAAAAAGGGTGATTTTAGCATGTAAGAGCATTCTCAAGTATAATGAATAGGCCTATTCGACCCTCCAATATCGACACTAATATGTCCACTGTATTGCATGCCGAGCATTCAAGTGTCTGAAAATCTGATCGTTATGGAAAAGAAAGAAGACAGAAGATAAGAAAAAACTAAACAATTACAGAGTCTCACAACGCAACGGAATAACATTTATTAATTAACATAATTCTATACAAAGTCATTTCAAAAATGATACATCAGACTCATACCAATACAAAATCTGCCCAAGGACAATTATAACAGCATGTCCCTACCTAACTGATACAATATACATATAAACAATGGAAATAAGATAATAACTAGCTATTAATAAAGGCTCCTATTCCAAGCTCCTCCAAGACGCATCCATAGAAAATCTAAACTAGTTGACTGCCGATAAAAATTTGAGCACCAAAGAGTTATAAGGAAAGAAAATAGAAATCTGGGTTAGACATGAGTCTGGTGTGAGTAAACTCAAACAACTGGATTATTATTTTAAAACCCTTTAAAAATCGAAGGTATCTCGTAAGACCACATCGCACATAAACATAAGAAGGGTTTTTACCTTATGATAACCAAAACATTTTTTGTAGAAAATCCAGTGACATTATACTAATGTCTAACCGTTCAAATAAAATATAAATATAGCTGAAATGCTTGCATCTCACATTTCAACATAGTTAGGTACATCTAAAACCATAAAGGCGCGTATTGGAGAATGGATTCCATACTATGACAAGGTAAGGAACTACCTTCTGATGGCCCATCTCCAGATAAAATACACCTGGGTCTGAAAAGAACATCTTATACTCCTGCCACACAGGACTAGCCTACCACTTGACTAGTAGTACCGAATACGTTCATCCCACTTTGGGCCCCGAAGCATACATGGGTAGGTAGTATTCGATTTAGATTTGGGATGACTATACCGTGATGGGAGCGACCCACATGGCCCTGCTGCATGCCCGATTTTGGTCATTTCTTTGTTTTACCTTTATATAGCGCTTCCCACTTGGAATGCTAGCACTGTCTTCCAAGCAATAATGAAACGCCAGCATTCATCCATACAAGTTTGTTCTGGAACTGAATGAAATCGAAGGGCCTACCTCTGCTACATCCAATTTGGAATCACCCTCGGGGTTAGTAGCAAATAGGTCTTGCACTTCAAAACTCCGTCTTCGATTTGATACTCTTCAAGATATCTTCAGTTCGTAATGCTTGAGTTGGGCCGAAATGGTTTTCGGATAACATATTCGATCCCGATCTCTTCGAAAACAACTTTCGATAATTTTTGGTAAACTCTACCTGGTTCTTTAAGAAATAAGTAGATAAAAGGTAAGATCGGAGTTCACCTCCCAACCGTTAGTGAACGGATTTCCTTATCATTTATTATAGAAGAACGAAATGAACTTATACGTACAGTATAGCACCACCGACGGTAACTATACCATATAATTTTTGTGTTTCTCCTATATATTTTCAATGTTACATTTTGGTCCAGATTTCATAGTTGGTTAATTAACTATCAAATAAAAAAACATTCAAATATGGATTTAATTCCATATGGAATCCTCTAAGCCTTTATTAATTAATTTTTAATTAATAAAATCACTTTATAAAACTTGATCAAAAAGATCTTTACACAAAACTATTTCGAAAACCCTTACTTCTCGCTTTACTTGGAAAATATTTATACTTATCTTAGAGGCATAAGTATATTATAAAAACATTTGGAAAATTCTCTCTTTTCAAATCCCTTTTAAAAACATTACTTGCAATAAACCAATCCACTTATCCTTTATAAAAAGTTCTCTTTTAAAAGCTCACTTCACATTTAAATACCTTTACAAATTTCTAAAATCAATTTATAAACGCTTCTATAAGTCTACAAGTCAATTTACAAAACCTCTTTATAAACCTCTAAAATCATTTATAAAACATTTACCCATTTAGAACTCCTTTGATAATCTTCTTTAAGAAAAATCCTTTGCAAATTATCTTTTGCAACTCATCCTTTTAAATCACTTTAAATAAACCTTTTTACTTAGTAAAACCCATTTTTATAAACAAGTTATTATTTATGAATACCTCTATAAAATAATAATATAACTTGAAATATCATATATAAACCTTAAACCCAAATTGATTAAAGAATAAAAATTAATTCTAAAACATACTTTATAGTTTTAAAAGGAGGCTTAATAATTCCAATGGTAGTAATTTGAGTTATCATTTAACATTAATTTCACTTTCAAGTCACTTGACCATTTATTTACATAAGTCAACATGTATGTAAATGCAATTCGTATCCAAATCAGAGAATAACATATCAATACAACTCAACTAGCATATGCATGGCTAAATAATATAGTAGCAGCATATGCATGGCTAAATAATATAATAGCAGGACGGTGATTTGTTTTTCTAAATAGAATCCCAAACAATTCACTACTTAGAGTGAAATGAGAATTTATTCTACTAAACATATGTCCACAAAATAACAATTACATTATAGCACAACGGGAATTTATTCTGCTATCAGATGTCTAAACAATCAACTTATAGCAGAAAAGTGATTTATTATGCTAGCACACGTTCACAAATCAAATCATCTACATAACTCATTCACAATTGTTTGTCTATTTAATGATATCGACATTTGAATCCCTTGTGTTCAAAACCATTTGTAAAAGAGCACACGTTCACAAATCAAATCATCTACATAACTCATTCACAATTGTTTGTCTACTTAATGATATCGACATTTGAATCCCTTGTGTTCAAAACCATCCTTGTAAAAGAAGTACCTTTGAACAATTTGATTCTCGTAATAAAAGATTTAAAACTTAAAACTCCCTTTTAATATGATTACAAGTTAAACTCTTTGTTAAATCATAATTAATCTTTATTAAATTTGAACTTAATTTAATTATAAATTAATAAATAATTAAACATTTAGTAAATTATTTATTTATAATTTAAACCCTTAATTAATCCTTTATTAATTACTAAACAATAATTTAAAACCTTCATTAAAAATTAAATATTGGTTAATCTTTAATATTTAATTAAATAATATTTTAATTAAAAATTAAATAATAGATTAAGCCTTTAATAAATAATTATTTTAATTTAAAATCTTAATTAATTTATCATTGAAATAGTTTAATGCTTGATTAATTGAATAAGTAAATAATTGACCATATATTTGATTAATAATTAATTAAAAATAAATAATATACTTAACTCATAATCTTACTTCTAAAGGATAATTAACTAGTACTAATCTTTATTTAATTAAGATTAATGAACCCGGTTTAATATTAATTAATTATTAATTACCAAGATTAATTAATTATTAAAACTTTATTAACTTTCTTAAACACTTTTATAAAGTTTATAAAAAAATTCCAAAATAATTCTAAAGTATGAAATTGAATTTTCAAAAAAAAGGGACTTTTATCGAAACAGCATCCATAGCGATTATCCCTGGATGTCATACATGCAAATAGTTCATCTTTTCTCTTTAGAAACTTAACACTATAAAGCTCGTTAACGTTTCCACACACATAATAAATAATTTAAAACCAAGTTTCTAACGTTTGGAATCGATTTTGATTACAAATCAAAACTCGTACTCTTCACAAAGGATTCTTCACCGATAACCAAATCTAGTTGTTAACTTTGTTAACTTTTCTTTACACAATAACCACATAAGTATGTCCATAATAACTTGCTAATAACACAAACTCAAACAAACAAGATCATACTTTTACATCATTCACAAAAATCTAGACTTCATGTTCAAACGCAGACTAACTTAACCATATGCATTCACATATATAACCAACATATACATGCATCCAAACCATACAATAATCCAACCAAACAATAAAATTATTTTATCATTAAACAATCAAAAAATGAAAAGGTAAAATCTTTCCAAAAATTAAGAAGCCTACCCTCCAAGATTTTGGTAAACTCTTTCGAAAAACTTAAAATACTTTAGAACTTGCAAAGCTTGAAAAACCACAAAATCAACTCGAAAATGTGTCATATTTTCCTTGATTTTTGGTCATGTTACCCTCGGAATTCGAAAAGGCGGTCAAAAGAAAAATTCTTGAAAATTCTTTTTTCCATCATTTCAAAAAAGGAATCACTCGATTTGGATTTATTTTGAGGAAGATATGGTCAAAAGAAGGATTGCTACTTTCTGGCTTGAAAATATGGGTCCGCAAATGAGTTAGAAATAAATATATTTTGATCTAAAATATTCTAAATTCGAAAAAGTAGTTTAAATAAAAGTTGTAACCACTAGAATTATACATGATTTGAAAAAAATAAAATCTTGATTTGAAGAAGTGTAGAGGAAGTTATGGTCAGATGAAGTGCGAAGAAAATGGAGAAATTTGAAATCAATTTTGAAATGGATTTAAAAGGAAAAGTTTGTGGTTCTTTTTTTCTTCTTTAAACTTTAGAAATAGGAGAAGCCATTAAGGAGGTTTTAAACGCTTTGAAATGAGAAGGGATATTTGAAAAAAGAAGAGAAAATGAATGAGAAATGGAAATGGAAATGGAAAAAGGGAAAAAACTTTTATATAAAATGAAATGATGAAATTATCAAACTATCCTCATGTACTCTACCCTCCACACATTTGCTCCACCTCATCACCATGTCTTCACCTCCCTTCCACCCATGCACTCACACCTCCTTCATGCTTTCCCCTTTCATTTCCAAACTAAAACATGTTTAAACATGTTTTGGTACCTTAGTGTACTTATGTCTGCCTAAGATGTGACATGTACCTTTTTTTGTAAAACTTTATATACTTAAGTATAAATACATATATACATATACTAATACATAAACATACATACATATTCTAACTTGTTTACAAATATGTAAATTTATACTGAAGAGTTCACAACATATCAGGCAAATTTTAGCCGATGGAAAGTAGACAATTCGAAAAATGAATTCTGGTTACATTTTCAATCTTTCTTCGAACCAAATATTTTGTACACGCATTTTAAAAACTATTTCACCATCATTATTTATTATTAAAAAGAGTTTTATTTTCATTATAAAAATTATATATTTGAATATTTAAAATTAGTTAAATATTCGCAAATCAAAGCGGTAAAATTTCGGGTCGTTACACCAATACTAAAGTCAGCAGTGGTACCACGTACCCATTTTAGCTGACTAACCACTAGTAGTTGCCCTCAACGGGCATTTGGGAATGCCGAGTTATCCGAAATTTATAATGCCAAATAACTTACCATTCATTTACAACCGCCTATATGGCAATCCACGAGGGGTTTTAAAATCAGTCAAAGTCTACCGTTTATCCAACATTATACATGTCAGATAAAATGGTATAACTTATCCGGTCTTCCTTTTTCGGCATCATTTCTACTTCAATATTATATCCGAGAACCTATTCAAAATCATATTTTCACGATATTTTTCATTTTTCAACCCATTTTCTTCTCCATTTTTCAAACAGTTTAACCCAAAATGAGAAGAATTTTGTGTATTGCTCGTGGTGGAGTAGATCTTCGTAGAACGTTTGGGGCGATGGAAACGATGGGGTGAAGCTCCTAGCTCTAGTTCTTTGAGAAGACATATGGGTGATGGAACAACGGTATCTCGGAGGTGGTGCATGAGGTTTGTTTTTGAAGACCCGGCTTTGTATCCGAATATCGATCAAAACTTAAGACCGGACAAAGGGTTGACGAATTTTCGTGTTTTGCCCAATGGACAAGTGCATGTTTCTATCCATGTCGACATCACTAGATGTAAAATTTTACATTTAAACATGATGATATTGATTAGCGATTGTTAACGTATTAACAAACATGGTATATAGTGTATGGTTCTATATTTAGGTTTGGTACTCTGTTGACATAGTTTTTATAAAATGTATAATTATACATTTAGGTTATGAAATTAATACGCATAATAATTTTCTTAATAGGCGAGCGAAAGAAAAAACTCATGGATCTCTTGCATCGGTATTTCGTCTATATCGAAAGATTGTAGCAGTCGATGTTGATAGACGTAATATTGAATTTTTGGATGACATTGGATTCTAGGAATTTTTGGTATGTTATTTTTTGATAAATATTTACATGTAAAGACGCATTGTATTTTTCTTAACCCTGCATGTTCCTCATTATAAGATTCGGTTGACCTTAATTCTGATGCACAATTTTGTGGTGCATTAGCTTATTTATAGTGGAAGACCACCCACATATTTCACTTTGCTTTTTAGGAGATATGAATTAATCCTTTAGATTTTGTTATGTTTGCTGGTATTTCAATTGGGTTACACCTTCCATGTAACGACCCTAAATTTTTAACACTTGAAATTGATAATATTTAATTAATTTTAAATATTTGATTATTGGTTTAGCTTGAATTCCCAATATAAATATGAATTTGGCGATTAAATTATAGAGTTTAATCTATTGAAAGTTGAATATAAATTTGAATCTTCAATTTTAAGCTAATTAAAAATATTTCAAAGGCTTGTAAAATCCATATTTATAATACTGAAGATAATAGAAGTTTCAGAATTGAATTTGAAAGCGAATTGTTCAGTTTTGAATTTATATCGTTCGAATCAATATTTAAAACTAGCCTTCCGAGGCACAGTCTTGGAATTCGACGAAACCAGTTCCATTGGATACGTAATATTGAATTATTCTCGGATTTCAAATTTCGTATTTTTCAGAGTTGATATGTGAGCACACGGTAAGTAAGCGCGTTGAAATTAAATCAAATTCGATTTAATTTTTAAATTTAAATTTAGTCAAACATCAGCTGCCTTTTATCAACTCAGATTACTGTAGCTTCCATTTATCACGCCTAAAATCGCGCCTAGTATCACGAGAAAATCGTGCAAGCACGTAATCCTGTCTTCCCCTTTCCTTTACAAATCTCACGCGACATCATTTCTAAGCAGGAAAAAAATGGAAATCGATCTCTACTCGTTTTAAAATAATAATGGCCGAAGCCTGTGAGCATCAAAATCCTCTGCAAACGAACTACCCAGTATTCATCTATATTTGAATTTCTCCTCCCTTAAAATCAACGGCCGAAGCCTTCAAATCAAAAGGAAGAAAAAAAAAATGGCTTCGCTCCCCACCTCAATTCACAAGTCTGTTCAAATCAAGCTCGGCATCGGAGGAGGCTCGTTGATTCTCGAGCGCGTGGGGTTTGGGGGATTGAAGCCGGTGCTCGCGTAAGGAGGGGTCGCGATGGTGATAGGCCGGGCTCAGGCGATTTGCGTTCGCGCGTGTGGGTGCTCTGATGAGGCATTCGAGTTGCTGGGGTGTCGCGGTTTGGTGCTCGCGTGGGGAAGTGCTGGGCAGTGAGGGGATCGTCGCGCGTCTCGAAATGGGGCCAGAGCCGTTCGAACTTGGATGCTACATCAGGTGAAGTGAGATCTAAGCAGTAATTCTTTAACAATCGAAGTCGAGGGGATTTGCAAAGCTAGGGTTTTGTTCAAAAACTAAGCTCGGCTGTAAGTATATTTTTACGAATTTTATTTATCAATATCTATAGAAAAAAAAATATACAGTAAAGTATATAGGCATATTTTTAATTTATATATATACAGAAAAAATAGTTATAGTAAAGAAATTTGTTTAACCGGTAAATCAATTATTTTGATGAGATAATTTATTAAAGTAAATTTAGTTTAAATCTAATTTTTAGCTAAATGAATTTATAGAAAAAAAAGAATTTGTTTAAAATTTAAAAGAATTAGTTTAAGTTGTGAAAGGGGTATATATAAAAAAAATGATTCCTTAATCTATATTTTTTTTTTATATATATAAATGAGGGTTTCAAAAGAAAAGAAGATATTTTAGTTCAAAATCAAATTTTAATTTTAAAACAAAATCATTAGTTAATTAAAATGAATGAATGATAATAAATTATTCGATTTGGTCGAATATTAATAAATTTATATAATTGTTTATACAAGGTTAAAAATTGTGAAGAAAATAATCTGGATTGGAAAATGGACTGCAAACGGAAATAAAGGTGAGAACTTCTCACTCAAAAATTTAAAGTTGGATTTGCAGTTATTGATTGATTGCTATTTGGTTGTGATATTAGATATAGTAGGATATATCTATATATAGCAATATATATGTATTGGCATATGTATATATTGGAGTTGTTGATTTCCCGCATTATATAGCGGATGAGACCCTATTGGCCGCCTATTAAGCGGATAATATTTTATAAAATCCCATATACCGCGATATTCCGTCTCGAAGCGGAATTGGTATTGTGCTAATGTCTGTGGATGCAGGGAAACAGGTTGGAGGGATCCAACTGGATTCCTCAACTGTAATTATTTATTTACAAATATTGTGATATTTGTTGTTTATCATATGATGATATATGATGTTTGGATGCCGTGATTTATTGGTTGGTGTGTTGCATCATCGGATCCATTTTTGAAGTTTAAAAAATAAAATAAAAAATAAAAATAATAACGATTTTGATTTTTAAGAGATTTTTAAAGTGATTTTTGAAATTATACGTTTATTAAATTATCGAATTGATTCATTTTAAATAATTAAAACGTTATAAATTTTTATGTTATAAAAGTTAAGATTTTTGTAAAATATAACCAAATTGAGATTTTCGAAATAAATAGTGATTAATTTATAAAATGGTTTAATTTGTAATTTTGAATCATTATAAAAGATTTTTAAATTTATTTTTATAAGTTAAAAATATTGGAATTATAAAACGAGCTTTTATAAGTGTTAAAGGTGAAATAAAGATGGATTTCATAAGTGAACGGAATTTATAGATTTATAAATTATGAAGTTATAAAAATGAATAGATTTTGTAAAATAGAAGATTTATAAGTAATTATCTTATAAATCGGATTTTAGCATTTAAAAGAGATATAAATGGAATTTGTTAGTAATGAGATTTATAAATCGAAGCTTATAAATAGAAATGTAATTTATAAACATTGTTTATAAATTCGAAATCAATTTAATTTGACAAATTGAATATTGAAGTTTATTAAAGGAAATATATTCACGATTTTGGACAGTGAATACATTATTGAATAAAATGGATATGCTTGGGAAAATAAATATTATAAAATGAAGTTAATCGTTTTAACGATGTTTTAAAATGTATTATGAATCGAATACATAGATTTCAACATTCATTGTTGAAATAGACGTTTTCGAGAAATAGAAGGAAATGGTGGACTATAACACTGTTGTTATAGTAAATGGTTTCCGAAAGGAAATGTTTTGTATAGTATTGGGATTCATATATCTATTTAAACTTTGAATCCCTATACTAGTGATTTTGGGTCGTCGTAACGATGTTTTACGTAACATTCGTTTTGGCCCAAACAAATGTGTTTAAGTGAATTTTTTCCTTAAAGAATGAAATATATACTTAATTTCGATTTAAGTATATCGAATATTTTCCAAGTGTTGAAAATAAATAGATTTGTGAATTACTTATTAATAAATAAGTATGGAAATGTTTTCCAATATGAACTGAATATTTTGAGACTTTATCTTTTAAAGATAAATTGAAAATGAATATTAGAAATCGATTTGAAAATCGTATATTCATAGATATTTTGGAATTATAAATTCATTATGAAATTTATAAATGAAAAAGGGAATTTGTTTAAAAAAATAAACGTTGATTTATTTTTGAAGTGTGGAAATTATATATCTAGTAAAGATATTTTGGAAGATAAATAATTTGAAAAATTATTTGGAATCTGATGATGTTGCACATCTCTATTGATAGTTAAATAACCGACTATCAATATTTACCTTTAGATAGGTATTTGTTGTGATTTGCTTGAATTTGAATGCCACGCATATTTTTAAAATAAGCGCGCACTATTCGGGTTAGCCGGGAAAGGACCTTGGGGTCGTATAACCCATTCCGAATATGTGATACGTCGTAATAGATAGCATTGATGACCGGTGTTGAAGACCGGATATTTTTGAAAACGGAAGGATAACCGTTGAGTTGCTCTGCATCGGCTGATCTCCGATATAGAGGTTTTATCACCCTTAGTGACGGGAAGTCCTGACGTGATTAGAAATTATCCGGAATGCAAGGACTTCTTTGGAAGTGCCTTCGGTTCTGTTCGAGCCCGGAACAGACTTGTATGGATTGTATGTCTGACATTACAAATTGAGATATAAAGCTAATTTCTTTCAAATATATTTCTGTTGGTGGCGGAGAATTTATTCTCTTAGCTTAACACCCTTCTCTGAGACGTACGAGCTCAGAGGTTATATAGTTGAAGGTTATTAGTGATATACTCCCAATTTGGTAGTGTGGCATGCTAAGTGTTGCTGTGAAATGATCATTGTTTGATCATTTGTGATATGATCATTTGTTTGATCATTTATCTTGGTGATCATTTCTATGATCATTTGTTGACCCAAAGCACGGCTTTTGTATAAAGCGTAGCTTTGTGGACGAGACTTCGTCGGACCTCACACCTCGGAAATGGTCAAAACAGGAAGGATGCGGCAAGGTTATTAGGGGGTAGCACCCCTTTAGTGCATGTCATTCCTTCTGGATAGAAGTGGTATTATGGTATGGAGCCTAGATATTTAACCTATGTTGTTGCTGCAAATTTTGTGGTTGTTGGAAATCGAGAATCCTCGGATAGATCGGTTACGATCGGGGATGACATATTCGTGTCAGTAGTTACCCAGTTAGGGGTAACCCGGCCTTGTGTTGGCAGAGATCCGGTTTGGTTCTCGGGATGTCATTCCAGAGGCGTTTCCATGTGGCAATGGGAAGTTCCTTGGTCTGACCATTTGTTGGAAATCCAATTCCCAATACGAAACCCTGTACGGTTTTAGTTGTACAACCTGCCATTTACTTATGGTGGTCACCACTATTCAGATGGTAGCTATAGTAGGCATAGTTCGAAATGTCTATGCTGGCTAAGATTAATATTCTACTTTTGAAATGTTTTCCTCACTATGCACTAGTAATAATATCAAATGTTTCTTTTTAATGCGTGTCAAGCATCTTTGACTATCATAAGGAGAAATCTCCTCCGATTCTGCGTTTGCATTGTGTGTGTGTGCGGGAGGCCTTATGGTAGTCTCATTTTTAAAAGCATTGCGAATTGACTTTAAAAATATTCATCTATTTTGATTTTAAAGATAAATAAACTGTTTTGAGTTCTCATACCAGTCACATGACTGACTCGGAGTTTATTGTTTTCCTTCCTAAACTCTGGGTGCCCACCAATTTCCACACGGGAAGTCAAGAGTTAAGGTTTATCAGGATATTCTGGAATTCAGGAGTTGCTGGAGGCAAGCTGGATGGCATGACGTATTACTAGTATAGTATTTCTTTTCCGCTGTTTGTTGTTGTTTGTTGTTGTACACTCTGATGATGTAATGAAATATGATGTAATGTAATAGCTGATATAGTTCTTTGTTTAAAGATTATTCATTTATTTATTATATATTATTCCGCTGCGAATTGTGAGATTCTAATGTTGTTCCGTTCTATTTTCTTTTCTCTCTATTTTCTATCTTTTTCTCTCTTCTTCTACCTCTTTCTTTTCTTAAAACCCTAAGTGTTCGGTTTTCCGGCATTCGATTGCTCGGCAGTTGATACAGTGGACGTATTGATGTCAGTTTTCGGAAGTCGAAGAATCGGGTCCTTACAAAGTGGTATTAGAGCATAGGGTTAAGCGACAACGATGGCTCTGTTGGGTGATACTCATTAGAGATAGAGTCAGTAGTACTCTAGAATGAGTTTGAGTGTAATAATAGATATGAGTGCGTATTTGTTAGTGAATATGAAATTGTTTTATATTGTGTTGACTTATCGGTTGATTGTTTATAAATTCTGGTCGGTGCAGTCTAGCTAACTGTGTTGATAGGAGTTTCTAAACTCTTAAACAAGATGAACCGACACAGTATTGTTTTGAATCGGGTAAATGAAATAATTTTGCCCAAAACTATTTTTGTACATAAAAGAAATGATTTTCTGTAAGTTATTATAGTATATGGTTGCTTGGATGTTAGGAGATGATAATATTAAAATTATCATTGGTTGTTGAAAAAGAAATTGAAATCATAACTCCAAAGTTAAGAAATAAATCCATATACAAATGAAATTTGAGAATGTAAATTATAAATGTGAATTGTAATTTGAAATGGAACTCCAGAGAATGTTTTGAAAAGAATTTGGAATTTTGAAGATTTGGAAAGTTTAAATTCCTTTTTGATTTGAAAATGATTTTCAAAGGATTTGGAAAAGTGTTTTGAAGGAATGAAAAGCCCTAAACTCTTTTGGTCGCTGGAAAATAACTTCGGTAGTGACTGCAGCATCATCGATGTTCATTTTCAGGTTTCCAAAAGAGGGATTGCTGCCCAATTGATTTAAAAGGAAGATGTTTGGAAAATTTTGGGGTTTGGTTTTGAAATTCAAAGATAATTTGAATTGTTTTCAATAATGGTTTTGAAAAAAGTTGAAAAGACTCTAGAATCCTATTTAAACTATTTATGGGAATAATAAATGAGTTGATAACTTATACAATTTGAATTTTGATAGAATAAATTTAACTTAAAGGATAGAGTTAAATTAAAGTAAGTATAAGTGAATCAATTTAATAAAGTGAATTTAAAGGAAGGTCTAAGGACACGAAGTGAAATAATTACTTAAAGAAAATTTATTAAGTTGAAAATAAATTTGGAGTAATCAAAATGAATTGGAATTGAGTATTGAATTATAGAAATAAATTGAGAATGAATGAATTTACAATTGCAAGTAAATGAAGTAAATTGAATTCATATGGAATTTGAAATCCAGTTTAAATATACGTGGTTATAAACTGAAATTGAAAACTGAATATTGACAACCAATTTGAATTGTGCAAGATGAAATGAATCAGAACTTGTAATGAATTAGTAATGGGAACTAATTTAAAATAGTGCAGTTGTGAATAAAAGATGATTGATAAAATTCAGTATTCAGAATATAAGTTAAACGGGATTCAAATAGAATTGAAATTATGAATTGAATTCAGATGAAATTGAAAATGCAAAATTGAATAGAAATGAATGTATAACTTCAATTGTAAACTAAAAATGGTATAAGAAGTATATACTGAATATTTTGTAATGGAATTGGCAAAATGGTTTGAATGTGGGAATTGGATATTATGGCTAGCAGGATATACAGGTGTATTAAAAGAAATGGAATTGGGATTTTGATTTCAAAGATAAAATTGAATTGCTCGACAAAAAGGTACGTATTTGAATTTCAGTATGAAATTTGATGATTTTCTTCTCCAGCCACTTGGCTTTCTCTTTTCTTTTTGATTCTGAGGGGCCGTGGTGCCATTTTGTAGTCGTACCGAGCTAGCCGCGCAAAGGAGACGCTGGCGAAATTTTTCGAAAATATAGGGTGTTAGAAAATTTTTGAGAAATTTTGAAAGTTGAAATTTGAATTTAAATTTAAAATTTGAATTGTGAAGTAAATGAAGTTGTTTGAAACTTATAATCAAAGTTGGAAAGCTAGTTGAAATGATAATGGATCTTTAATAGAAGATTTGTGTTGGTAAGTTGATAAAACTGATTAGTTTTAGAAAGAGAGCGAACGGGTTAAGGATCATTTTTCCTAACTTGCAATTTCGGGACGAAATTCTTTTAAGGGGGGAAGATTGTAACGACCCTAAATTTTTAACACTTGAAATTGATAATATTTAATTAATTTTAAATATTTGATTATTGGTTTAGCTTGAATTCCCAATAATATGAATTTGGCGATTAAATTATAGAGTTTAATCTATTGAAAGTTGAATATAAATTTGAATCTTTAATTTAAGCTGATTAAAAATATTTCAAAGGCTTGTAAAATCCATATTTATAATACTGAAGATAATAGAAGTTTCAGAATTGAATTTGAAAGCGAATTGTTCAGTTTTGAATTTATATCGTTCGAATCAATATTTAAAACTAGCCTTCCGAGGCACAGTCTCGGAATTCGACGAAACCAGTTCCATTGGATCCGTAATATTGAATTATTCTCGGATTTCAAATTTCGTATTTTTCAGAGTTGATATGTGAGCACACGGTAAGTAAACGCGTCGAAATTAAATCGAATTCGATTTAATTTTTAAATTTAAATTTAGTCAAACATCAACTGCCTTTTATCAACTCAGATTACTGTAGCTTCCATTTATCACGCCTAAAATCGCGCCTAGTATCACGAGAAAATCATGCAAGCACGTAATCTTGTCTTCCCCTTTCCTTTACAAATCTCACGCGACATCATTTCTAAGCAGGAATAAAAAATGGAAATCGATCTCTACTCGTTTTAAAATAATAATGGCCGAAGCCTGTGAGCATCAAAATCCTCTGCAAACGAACTACCCAGTATTCATCTATATTTGAATTTCTCCTCCCTTAAAATCAACGGCCGAAGCCTTCAAATCAAAAGGAAGAAAAAAAAATGGCTTCGCTCCCCACCTCAATTCACGAGTCTGTTCAAATCAAGCTCGGCATCGGAGGAGGCTCGTTGATTCTCGAGCGCGTGGGGTTTGGGGGATTGAAGCCGGTGCTCGTGTAAGGAGGGGTCGCGATGGTGATAGGCCGGGCTCAGGCGATTTGCGTTCGCGCATGTGGGTGCTCTGATGAGGCATTCGAGTTGCTGGGGTGTTGCGATTTGGTGCTCGCGTGGGGAAGTGCTGGGCAGTGAGGGGATCGTCGCGCGTCTCGAGATGGGGCCAGAGCCGTTCGAACTTGGATGCTACATCAGGTGAAGTGAGATCTAAGCGGTAATTCTTTAACAATCGAAGTCGAGGGGATTTGCAAAGCTAGGGTTTTGTTCAAAAATCTAAGCTCGGCTGTAAGTATATTTTTACGAATTTTATTTATCAATATCTATAGAAAAAAAATATACAGTAAAGTATATATGCAGATTTTTAATTTATATATATACAGAAAAAATAGTTATAGTAAAGAAATTTGTTTAACCGGTAAATCAATTATTTTGATGAGATAATTTATTAAAGTAAATTTAGTTTAAATCTAATTTTTAGCTAAATAAATTTATAAAAAAAAAAGAATTTGTTTAAAATTTAAAAGAATTAGTTTAAGTTGTGAAAGGGGTATATATAAAAAAAATGATTCCTTAATCTATATAATTATTATTTTTTATCAATGAGGGATTCAAAAGAAAAGAAGATATTTTAGTTCAAAATCAAATTTTAATTTTAAAACAAAATCATTAGTTAATTAAAATGAATGAATGATAATAAATTATTCGATTTGGTCTAATATTAATAAATTTATATAATTGTTTATACAAGGTTAAAAATTGTGAAGAAAATAATCTGGATTGGAAAATGGACTGCAAACGGAAATAAAGGTGAGAACTTCTCACTCAAAAATTTAAAGTTGGATTGGCAGTTATTGATTGATTGCTATTTGGTTGTGATATTAGATATAGTAGGATATATCTATATATAGCAATATATATATATATATATATATATATTGGCATATGTATATATTGGAGTTGTTGATTTCCCGCATTATATAGCGGATGAGACCCTATTGCGCTGCCTATTAAGCGGATAATATTTTATAAAATCCCATATACCGCGATATTCCGTCTCGAAGCGGAATTGGTATTGTGCTAATGTCTGTGGATGCAGGGAAACAGGTTGGATGGATCCAACTGGATTCCTCAACTGTAATTATTTATTTACAAATATTATGATATTTGTTGTTTATCATATGAAGATATATGATGTTTGGATGCCGTGATTTATTGGTTGGTGTGTTGCATCATCGGATCCATTTTTGAAGTTTAAAAATAAAATAAAATAAAAAATAATAACAATTTTGATTTTTAAGAGATTTTTAAAGTGATTTTTGAAATTATACGTTTATTAAATTATTGAATTGATTCATTTTAAATAATTAAAACGTTATAAATTTTTATGTTATAAAAGTTAAGATTTATGTAAAATATAACCAAATTGAAATTTTCGAAATAAATAGTGATTAATTTATAAAATGGTTTAATTTGTAATTTTGAATCATTATAAAAGATTTTTAAATTTATTTTTATAAGTTAAAAATATTGGAATTATAAAACGAGCTTTTATAAGTGTTAAAGGTGAAATAAAGATGGATTTCATAAGTGAACGGAATTTATAGATTTATAAATTGTGAAATTATAAAAATGAATAGATTTTGTAAAATAGAAGATTTATAAGTAATTATCTTATAAATCGGATTTTAGCATTTAAAAGAGATATAAATGGAATTTGTTAATAATGAGATTTATAAATCGAAGCTTATAAATAGAAATGTAATTTATAAACATTGTTTATAAATTTGAAATCAATTTAGTTTGACAAATTGAATATTGAAGTTTATTAAAGGAAATATATTCACGATTTTGGACAGTGGATACATTATTGAATAAAATGGATATGCTTGGAAAATAAATATTATAAAATGAAGTTAATCGTTTTAACGATGTTTTAAAATGTATTATGAATCGAATACATAGATTTCAACATTCATTGTTGAAATAGACGTTTTCGAGAAATAGAAGGAAATGGTGGACTATAACACTGTTGTTATAGTAAATGGTTTCCGAAAGGAAATGTTTTGTATAGTATTGGGATTTATATATCTATTTAAACTTTGAATCCCTATACTAGTGATTTTGGGTCGTCGTAACGATGTTTTACGTAACATTCGTTTTGGCCCAAACAAATGTGTTTAAGTGAATTTTTTCCTTAAAGAATGAAATATATACTTAATTTCGATTTAAGTATATCGAATATTTTCCAAGTGTTGAAAATAAATAGATTTGTGAATTACTTATTAATAAATAAGTATGGAAATGTTTTCCAATATGAACTGAATATTTTGAGACTTTATCTTTTAAAGATAAATTGAAAATGAATATTAGAAATCGATTTGAAAATCGTATATTAGTAGATATTTTGGAATTATAAATTTATTATGAAATTTATAAATAAAAAGGGGAATTTGTTTAAAAAAATAAACGTTGATTTATTTTTGAAGTGTGGAAATTATATATCTAGTAAAGATATTTTGGAAGATAAATAATTTGGAAAATTATTTGGAATCGGGTGATGTTGCACATCTCTATTGATAGTTAAATAACCGACTATCAATATTTACCTTTAGATAGGTATTTGTTGTGATTTGCTTGAATTTGAATGCCACACATATTTTTAAAATAAGCGCGCACTATTCGGGTTAGCCGGGAAAGGACCTTGGGGTCGTATAACTCATTCCGAATATGTGATACGTCGTAATAGATAGCATTGATGACCGGTGTTGAAGACCGGATATTTTTGAAAACAGAAGGATTACCGTTGAGTTGCTCTGCATTGGCTGATCTCCGATATAGAGGTTTTATCACCCTTAGTGACGGAAAGTCCTGACGTGATTAGAAATTATCTGGAATGCAAGGACTTCTTTGGAAGTGCCTTCGGTTCTGTTCGAGCCCGGAACAGACTTGTATGGATTGTATGTCTGACATTACAAATTGAGATATAAAGCTGATTTCTTTCAAATATATTTCTGTTGGTGGAGGAGAATTTATTCTCTTAGCTTAACACCCTTCTCTGAGACGTACGAGCTCAGAGGTTATATAGTTGAAGGTTATTAGTGATATACTCCCAATTTGGTAGTGTGGCATGCTAAGTGTTGCTGTGAAATGATCATTGTTTGATCATTTGTGATATGATCATTTGTTTGATCATTTATCTTGGTGATCATTTCTATGATCATTTGTTGACCCAAAGCACGGCATTTGTATAAAGTGTGGCTTTGTGGACGAGACTTCGTCGGACCTCACACCCCGGAAATGGTCAAAACAGGAAGGATGCGGCAAGGTTATTAGGGGGTAGCACCCTTTAGTGTATGTCATTCCTTCTGGATAGAGGTGGTATTATGGTATGGAGCCCAGATATTTAACCTATGTTGTTGCTGCAAATTTTGTGGTTGTTGGAAATCGAGGATCCTCGGATAGATCGGTTACGATCGGGGGATGACATATTCATGTCAGTAATTACCCAGATAGGGGTAACCCGGCCTTGTGTTGGCAGAGATCCGGTTTGGTTCTCGGGACGTCATTCCAGAGGCGTTTCCATGTGGCAATGGGAAGTTCCTTGGCCTGACCATTTGTTGGAAATCCAATTCCCAATACGAAACCCTGTACGGTTTTAGTTGTAGAACCTGTCATTTACTTATGGTGGTCACCACTGTTTAGATGGTAGCTATAGTAGGCATAGTTCGAAATGTCTATGCTGGCTAAGATTAATATTCTACTTTTGAAATGTTTTCCTCACTATGCACTAGTAATAATATCAAATGTTTCTTTTTAATACGTGTCAAGCATCTTTGACTATCATAAGGAGAAATCTCCTCCGATTCTGCGTTTGCATTGTGTGTGTGTGCGGGAGGCCTTATGGTAGTCTCATTTTTAAAAGCATTGCGAATTGACTTTAAAAATATTCCTCTATTTTGATTTTAAAGATAAATAAACTGTTTTGAGTTCTCATACTAGTCACATGACTGACTCGGAGTTTATTGTTTTCCTTCCTAAACTCTGGGTGCCCACCAATTTCCACACCGGCAGTCAAGAGTTAAGGTTTATCAGGATATTCTGGAATTCAGGAGTTGCTGGAGGCAAGCTGGATTGCATGACGTATTACTAGTATAGTATTTCTTTTCCGCTGTTTGTTGTTGTTTGTTGTTGTACACTCTGATGATGTAATGAAATGTGATGTAATGTAATAACTGATATAGTTCTTTATTTAAAGATTATTCATTTATTTATTATATGTTATTCCGCTGCGAATTGTGAGATTCTGATGTTGTTCCGTTCTATTTTCTTTTCTCTCTATTTTCTATTTTTTTTCTCTCTTCTTCTACCTCTTTCTTTTCTTAAAACCCTAAGTGTTCGGTTTTCCGGCATTCGATTGTTCGGCAGTTGATACAGTGGACGTATTAATGTCAGTTTTCGAAAGTCGAAGAATCGGGTCCTTACATTCCATTACCTTATGATGAGCAGTTCCAAAAACATGATAATTGGTTCCATGTTTTATATAGTATTCCTATTCCAACATGCCTATAAGGAGGTACTTAGATTAGAGTAAGTTTCCTTAGGGAAACTATTAGAAAGCTTGGAATTGTTGACTTAAATCATTGTTTCCATCCCATAAGATTCCATTTTCTACAAAGCCTCCATACTCATTTTGATCTTGATTGAAACCGCCATCAAATGCTTCAAAATAAGAAAATTTCTGGTGTAGTTGTTATTTTGTGTGAAGGTACCTCGCAGGCTGCCTCTAAAATTTTGTAAATGATATTGTTGACTATTTTTTGAGTAGTGTTTACTAAATTAATTGTTGAAATCTTGACTTGTTTGTTGTGATTGTTGATACAAACGAACTTGGAATGCGCATTTAGAATTTTTTTTGATAATTTTGTTTGCTCTGTCAATTTTGCATGAATTGCTGTAAGCATCAGAATTTTGGTTATATTCTTGAAATCTTTGAAATTGGAAAGACGTGGGTTTATTCTTCTTTGATTGTTAAACATTTTTGAAACTAAACGTAATACTGACATATGTGATTTAAAATATGATGTAGAGGAAATATGAAGAAAAGTTTGTATTTGAAAGAGAAAAATCAAATTAATTTATAGAAATTAAGGCAACGGTTACAAATATATTACCGTTGCCTTATATTGTCGGATAAGTTGGCAGCTGCAATATATTTGATACGTTTGTCTTGATTTATCCGGCATTAATAATGATGGTTATTTACTCGGCATTAGTAATGTCGAGTAAATCACCGACTGTTAGGATCACCAAAGCAATTCCGACTTTCAATGGTGGGTTCAAAATTGAGCTCAATGACTTTATGACTAATTGGAATGCTCTAACTGAATCGGATTTGTTATTGGTTAAAGTTTCGGATTGGTTATTTTGGAAGATTGATGCCTGACATCTTAAGTAACAAGTGTGTACAACCAAACCGCATTTGAGGCATAAGTGATTTCAGTCCAAACCCAGTAAGCCTCATACTTGGTTTATTGATTAACCAAGTACGATCCTATCAATGTGAACTAAAAAAAGCTATCTCCTTCCATACATCTCCACCTTTGTTATGTTCAACGTAGTCCATTAAATCTTTACATAAGCTTCAAAGTTATTCAAATGAGTTTCTTTGTTCTAATATCATTTCTCCAAAGATGAAAGTGTTTGATATATATATATATATATATATATATATATATATATATATATATATATATATATATATATATATATATATATATATAATTATGCAAATGAGTTTTTTTGTTCAAATCATTTCTCCAAAGATGAAAGTGTTTGACAGGGAAAAAAAATGAAAGGTATGCTGGTCCATTATTTGTCAGAAATTTTTGAACTTTTTTGTCAGAAACGAAAAGAAGATAAAGGGAGCTCAAATAGCATATGCCCTAACAAATGATACAATCCCGTTTCAAAATAAGACCGATGTACCATGGTATATGCGATCATTGAATAAAATGAAAATTGCAGCAAGCTATTTCTATTAACGCTTTGAAATTTCCTTCGCGCCTGATTTGTTCTGTTCATTCCTCATTTCATTCCAAATCATGTGAAACAATTTATCAAAAGAGAATTTAAACACCATTTCAGTTCATAATTATGATCTTAAAGATGGCAAAGCAAAAATAAAAACAGCCATGGATCAGTTTGTGATTATAACACAAAAATTTTCAGAATCATACGTCTAAATTTTCACAGCGATAAAAGTAACATCTCAGCATCAAAGCATACGGCCTAAAAGAACAAATGAAGTTTATATCTTGGTAATCGCAAATTACCAATTTCCAAACATCTGAATCCAAACAACAGTTTAAAAAACAATAAGATTTCCAAATTTTCAGAGTCTTACACCTGAACGAGTCCCAATCCTTCTTCCACTGCTAGCAGCAGTCACAGTTTTCCTCACACTCCCTAAGTTACCCAATCCATTCTTGATTTCTTTACTGCTTCTCAAAGACGATCTCAAACTACCTACTTTGATACCAGCCCCAGAACCATTAGGCATCGATTTCCTCACGTTACTTTCCTGCCCCTTCTTCAAATTCCTGATCTTTGATAACTCAACCGCAACTTCAGGATCCTGCCCAACAATCTCTTCGTATTCCAAATCGATCTTCTTCTTCATAAGCCTTTGATTTCTTTTTGCCGAATACAGCTCATAGAATCGACCTCTTTCAAATAATGGAGTTGAAAAGTTGTTAGTTGGATCGATATTGACGTTTTCGGAATCCAGTGCCTTTGCCATTTCCATAAGTTCCGATGAGATTAAGTTATCGTAGGACGCTGGGAGAGATTTTCGAGTTGGAATCTTGCTTTTGGGCATGATTCTTGTAGAAGCTGCAAAAATAAGAATTAGGGTTTACTATTTAATTGAAATAATATAAAAAGATCGAATCTTTTATGACTCACCTGGTGGAGTTTGAATAGAATTAGAAAGGGGTTTGAGGCTGTGCCGTGAGCGAAGGCGACGAGGAGAGAGAGCAACCGGAGGTTTTCCGTACATCGGCGGCATCGTTTAGAATTTGGAAGAAGGTGAGATTTAGGATAAATAATAAATAGATGGAGGATTATTATTCATACAATAGTGCAGGCAGGTTTATGAATGGAAGGATAATTAAGCCTGCACATATATGAAATATTTTAAAAAAATATGTTACGGGCTTCTTTTTCAGAGTGAAGAAGAAAGGACAGGGTTGCTCTTAACGGTCGTATTTTTAAATTTAAAATACTGTTTGGTGAGATTAGGATAAACTAATATTAAAAGAGACACGTTGAATCCAAATACCGATGTACAGAAATCTCATGTATGAAGATTACTTAGATGGCCCACGAAAGCTGTTCGACTTAATGTACCGAATATTTTCAATCTTATTGACATCTAATAAGGTGATGTATTAAAAAGAACATTAATTGCTGATCCATAACTTCTTAGAGTTGTTACAAACTAAAGTAGAGAAATGCATCTAAATAAGCATGAATCCTTACTAAATGCACATTTATATTTATTTATTTTCTTGATATTTCATATTATCATGTATCTAAACGTTGTTGATGCATGACATCGATTTTAAAGAAATGTACTACGGTGCTTCTAATGCCAGTGCATTGAGACAAAAAAACAAGGTTAAAAAGTAGAGATTCACGGGTCTCATTATCTGTTTTGCTTATGTATGACTAACTGTCCGAATTTCTTGCTAGCCTTTTACATTTTTATATTTACAAGTAAAACTCACATGATATACACATTATTTTACAATAATTTTATATAAAAAGTTTCTTAGTAAAAATATGAATGATTCATTACCATTAATCATCGTGAGTAAATCAAACAAATGATTTCTTTCCTGGTTGTTTGTTTCTCCATCCACCTCCCCTTCGTTGTCACCATCACCAACTACAAACCCCAATTTTGACGCACATATTCCGACGAATTCAAGAACACTTTAAATATTTTTTTATATTCTTGTTTATTTTCGATATTCTCTGTAACATATTTTTCCAAAATTGTTTAGAAATATTTGTAGTTTTTCCTTATATTCTTTCTCCAATGCATCTAAATTCGTTATCGATTGGACTCGCTAAAGCACATTTGAATCATCGACATGTGTTACGTTACGATTGAAATTCACAAACATTCAAGTGGAATAAGGTTTTAGAAGTTTCAGTTGGTTTCGACACGCAATAGCATGCCAATTGCGTCACTATTCATATGAAAATAAAAGAAAACTACTTTAAGCGCGTCCAGTTTTCTTGGAATAAATTGTTCCAAATTGAGAGAGATGTTCGAAAGAGGGAAAGAGTTTACGAAAAAGGAGACAATACGTGGTGGAATGCAGTTGTTTTAGGATATAAGAAATCCAAATATGGTTCTCAATTGAAGTTTAGACAGATGGAAACTATGTTTGATTGCTACATAATAAAAGATGTTGGATCTGGTGTTGTGCAGTAGTGGAAAAAATCTGATTATTTACACAACATCCTATCTTGTGCTATCATGAACAATGTTTATTTCTTATTAAATCATATTTAACATTTTCTATAGCCTTGATTTTGAAATTCAAATTCAACTTATTTATTTCATTAATAATATTAAGTTAATTCTATTTGTCATGAAAATCATATTCAATGTTAAAAAAGTGGCGTATGTACACAAATATTGCATCAACTTTTAAATATATGTGTGTGCGTGCGCGCGTTTACGTGTATGTGTATGTATATGTATGTATGACCATCAGAATTTATGGACACACATTTACATGCATATGATGACATGCATTATTTGCATTTATCACTGGTATTGGGTGTGTGTCTTACACTGATACAAACACATTGTTGTCTACGAAAAGGTCGAAGATACCTTAGATGTAGAGCTATAGATAGTAGGTTTATTCTATAGTTGTAAGTAATATGTATGACTATTTTTTGGTATAGAGTTATTTCGAGACATATATAATTAGCTAAAAATGTAAAAAGCAATAACATATAAGGTTTTTATAGTGGTTTGGCTAAGAGACTGCCTACATCCACTATAACTTGTCATTCATATCTTTATCGATCTCAAATAAAGTGCAGAAAAGAAAACTACCATTCGTCAAAACAAATGAAAAATGCAGCTTTAGGGGTTCTGTTCGACAATATTCGATGGATTACAGAGCTCCAAGCTTGTCTGTCATTACTATTGGTCTTAGCGGTGTTTATAGATATCAAGTCATAATGGAATCTAGTTAGCATTTCCTATAGAATTGACACTTTCCATCACTACAAGAGGGAACAATTATTTCAACAGTTTATAGCCGTCGACGATCGTCGTAAGCCAACGGAAATAACTATCGAAATAGCATCGTCGAGCAACTGCTCATCGACAGACATTTCAACGGCTTTGTCGATAGCATTTCGACGGCCTTCAGCGAAAAGTTCGACAGTTTTTGTCGCCTTATCAAGTACACGTGGCAAGCATGTAGACTATCAAGTTTTGACCAATTGGCTGTCTCTAGCTGTCGAAAATTTGAAATTTTTTGCAATTCAATATTAATTCATGTCTCAAACAACACATATATAACAATATATATCGCAGCACAATTTCACATATATTAATCATATATATTAAATCTTAAATCACACATATCACATATAAACAAAATATATCACATCGGTAATAAAAAATGCATTAATATATACAATAAACATAAGTTCAATCTCAAAAGTCCATCACAAAGTTCAATCTCAAGCATCCGTCAATATCTCAACGTATGTCATACATCACATCAAATCAACCTCATCCATCTCAAAGTATATATAACTCTCATATTACTTCACAACATCAAAGTGCATTACACAACCTCTCAACATAAAAAAATCATACCTACTTCTAATCGCCTCCAAATCCCTGTGATGGAAAAAATCTACCATCATGTTACAAATACGCAACAATGTGCTCATCTAGCGTCGGGTACATCTCCGTAGTTAACGCTTGACTCGATCCTTAAGGTCATTAATCCAAGCTCAATAGGATTCGTCGTAACATTATTATTATCCACCGACTCAAAGAGATTTCGCCATAGGATGTTCGTGCTACATCTTCAATTACATCTTCTATAGGACTCGCCGTATACTGTTTTTATCCACCTTCTCATCTAACACTGCATGACTAGGTGCAACACGTTCGCCATAACGATCCCACGCATAATAATCTGGCACAAAACTGTTTTAACACAAATGTAATATAACCATATCTTCTTTCCAATGTTTCAAATGTTTATAGGTAGTACAAAGACAATAAATTTTTTCATCGTTTCCATTATTACTTAAAGCGAATTTAATAAATCCATGCACACCATTATAAACATGTTCCTTTATTGAGCCTTTCATTCTCTTTCATTCATACATCCACCTCCTCCAATCGACAAAATAATTGGTTATTATTCCTATTTCAGAAACTATGATAGAAATTTAGAAAATTATAGCAAGGTTAAGATTTTTTTTTTTGGATTAACGTTTTATTTTCCAATTCATCTATAAATTTAATATTTTATTAATTATACCATATCTTATTCTTTTTACTTTTTTTTTTATAAAATCATATTTTCAATTTTAACATATTATTTTCTTTATATAATACTATATTTTCACATTATTATATTTTATTTTGATGGTCGATCATCCTACTTTCCGTTATAAGCACAATATTAAATAGATTTCGCAAATCATTTCATCTTAAACGATACAACAGAATTTAGGCAACATTTCCCCTTTGTTTTCCATATCATACACAAAAGTGCATACATAGGAAACAAAAAGGAAGTACTGTCGAAATTTCGTGAACTTTTCACATGAAATGATTTACGAAATATAATTACTATATTGTGTTTGTAACTTGTCCAATACAAGAACAAATTTGACAAATACTATATCATATTAATATTGATGTCCAACAAATATTTATATAACAATCAAATACAATACTTATCAGATGGGGCCAAAATATCTAAAGAATTTAAAAAACAAAATAGATTATACACTAATTTCTTTATGTTAATAATACACACTAATTCATTATTTGAATTCGTTAGCAACAAAAAACTAATAAAAATTTATTATTTCAACATTTTAGCTAGCTAATTTGAATTTATTATAAACTAGTAAATTTTTTACAGTATACACTAATTTGCTTATATTAACACATACATATAAACTAAATTTATATATAATTAACATTATACACTAATAAAGGGATTATATAAATAAACTGTTTTTTTTTTTTGTTGATATTTTAGCCAAATACATACACTAATTAATACTATATTTTATTACACTAATAACCACATGCACTAATCAACCCAAATTAGTGCTTACTACATACATTAATTTTTTGATTTAACATTAATCCAGTTTATAGTTACAATTTGAACACTAATAACCTTAGTTAACAATTCCAAATCAAGCAATACACGGTTATAACAAATCAATATGCTATCATCAATAAATTTAATCAAAAATTAACACTAATTTTATCAAAATTTGAAATAATTAGTTTAGGGGAAGAATACACCTAATTTTTGATGGAGTGAAGGTGTAGAAGCTTGAAGAATCAAATTTGATGAAGATTGGGATGGATTTTGACGGATTGCGATGGATGGGGACGAGTTGGGACATATTTGAAGGTTTAGAAATTAGATTTGAGGGTTTACAAATTGTGGGAAATGAGGAAGAAACGGGTTCCGCTGTAGTCATACTCGTGATTTTTTAACGGCTGCCAACGGGTAAAATCTAATAGTTTCTAATGGCTTTCGATGGCTATAAATATAATATTTTCACTCTTTATAAAATAAATTTAATTTGTTATAAAAAAAATTAAAAAAGTTTATTTTTTTAAATTTTAAATAGGTAATTTTATTTGTTATACAATACTATTTTAAAGATTTGATAATTAATTGTGATTTTTAAATGTATTAGAATATAAAATTCGATAAAAATATAATTTTTATGAATCTCATGTCGATCCAATGTAGTTTGGGCATATGGTCGAAATTTGAAAAGAAAATTAACAGTCTAAGGTATTATTAGTCTTGATTTTCAAATTTATAGCCGTTCATCATCGACATTCAAACTTAAACCTTTCGTTCGAAGGTCAAATGATCTTCAAGCGAGACGAAATTCAAACCATATATACTATATTATGTAATTGTCTAATCCGTATAGTTGGATTTTAGAAAAGACAAATAGAAAGAAAAAATTAGGCTTAAAACATGTTATTTCATAGAAGTAATATCATATACAAAGTGTTAGGCAACACCTTGAAAAATGATATATTTTAAATCTAATTTTTTTTTTCCTTCTTTATTTTCCATTTCTAGTCATATAATTGGATAATAACATTATAATATATATGCGGCACGAATTTCGTTCTGTTTGAAGATTGTTTGGTCTTTGAACAAAAGGCTTTTAGTCCTAATGTCGACAAACAGCTATACATTTGAGAACCAAGATCGACGCCCTAAATTTATTTACCTTTTTATCATATTTTGAAGGTAGGTCCAAAATACTTGAGATCTACATAAGATTCAAAAAAAGCCTACCGTGTATTTTCTTTAATATGAATTTATAATGTTAAATACATTTAAAAATTCATAATTAGTTACACAATGGTTAAAAAATATCTTAAAATATAAAACTATTATACATAAAAAAATTATCGAAATTATATAATGGACAGACTGAAGGTTGCATAAACTGATTGTTTGAGTTCGATCTTCATAAAGTTAAATATCGAATTACACGACAAAATATTATTGGAAATACTAATTTAATTAATCACAAATCATCATAAAATTGAAGGACTGAATAAATATATCTTCTTCAACTTTTAGAAACTGAATTAGTACCAGTGCGAACCCATGCTTCGCACATGGTATGGGAAAAATATTTTTGTTGCGGTTAGAAAATTGAATATTTTAAAAAAATAATCATAGTATGTTATTTACACGAAGGAATTTGAAACGTTGCAATATCAAATATAAATATTAAAATTAGTGCACAATCCATCTTGAATCAATATAGTAATAGGACTGAATGCTCTCAAATACACACACATACATACACACACAGAGATATATATATATACACACACACACACGAAGAGTTAAAAGGGAAAAGTAGACTTGTCGGTTGTAAAAAAAAGCAAATGCACTATGGTGAAATACATCCCAGAAACTCCAAACTACTCAAAGATGTTTATGTATCAATAGATTAAAAATATCATCTAGACAAGGACTTATGAAAATACAAAAGGTATACTCATACTATGTATCCTCGTCGGTTAATTTTCTCATAAACTTATGTTAACATAATCAACTTGAAATAATTCTAAACTCGATATCTAAAGAGTTAGCTCGTAAACTTGTTGAAAACTATGTAAAGAATAATGTAGTGCTTATAAGTTAAAGTGTGAGCTCATGCTCTACATAAGAGTAGTTGCAATATTTTGTTTTCTAATTATCAATGAATCTTTGTTTGTTTTCTTGTATCATTACCGTTATGGTGTTGGACATTTCATTCGAAATATGAAAAAAAAAATCAGATTGTTCAAAAATGTAAATTTAAATTGGTAGATAATATACGGTTGAAAGAATAAAAACTATAAGAAAAGTTTGGCTATTATTTGTGATACAATCTAAGATGTCTGCTTTAACATTATTATAATTAATTTTATAACTGTCATGAGCCAAAGAATTAGCCAAGGTAATCAATTTATTTTAGTCAAAATAGAATACTATAACAACATTTGACAATGGCTCATTTTAAATATCACTATTATTGATCATATTGCTCAAGCTTAAATTATTTTCTAATTATATTCGTTGATTTCAATTATAATTCCTTCACAGTGCAAAAAACGTAAACACCTAGCACTACAACAAAAATGTTTATTTGAGACTCATTTATTCTATCTCTAAACGGTAGATTTTATCTCTAATTTACATTTGAAATCCACTTAAAACAAATAATATTTGCCTCAAAAAACAGGTCTCTAAATAACTAGAGACCACAAACATTTGTCTCTAAAATATTAAAGACCCCACTAATGGTATCAAATAAGTGTCTAGATTAAAACTTGTTAGAGACAAATTAATGGGTCTCTTGTAAAACAGTAAAGACTAGGTTCCAAATCAGTCAGTAATACAGTTTTATTATAATGCAATTAAAGCCAACAAATGGAACATGATATTGGTTTAGTTTCATCGCAGTTCAATGAATAAACAAAATACATCGTCAAACTCAACATATAACAAGACAATGGATAAATTTTCAGAACATGTAAAAAAAGGAATAACCAATTGTCTATTGCTAGAAAAAAAGTTATAGAAGATCCAAATTACAAATGTCAGAACTAAAAAAACATAGTTGAGCTAATATCCAACAAAACAGACATTAAACAAATCTAAACAAAATAAATACTAGAATTAAAGTAAAAAAATAAAGGCATACAACTGCTTGGATCCAGGCCGGAGGGGTGTCTTAACAGTCGGTTATTTTTCTGGTTTGGTTTAATCTTTTGGCCCTTTGTCGTGCATGATTTAGTTTTTTTTTTTCAAAATAGAAGCTGCTTTCTTTGTCCATATCTCATAAACCTTGCGCTCAAAGATAATGTCATTAGTGTACGCCCTCTGCAAAAAAATGCAAGATAACTAAACTTACATTTATTATCATCACTACACCAAAAAGTACCTTTGGTGGCGCACAAAAAACGCAAGCATAACTTATGGTGGTGTTTAGGGAACGCCGTCATACGACATGCTACTAAAAAACCAATATATTTACAACCTTCCCTGCTTCATGCTTCTACCTGTTATACGAAGCGATTATCTCTCAACAGTTAGATTGGGTTCAACATTCATTTTTTTGAACAAAGCAGGCTGGACAATTGTTGTTGGATTGTGTACATATTTGCAGAGATGTGAGACGTGAAACACGTTGTGTACCTCTGATAGTTTCTCTGGTAAGTCAACTCTATAAACCAAAGTAACAATTCTTTCTAAAATACGGAAAGGACCAACAAATCTAGGAGCGAGCTTTCCTTTCCTTGCAAATCGAATTACATTCTTCAGAGGCGAAATTTTGAGATATACTTGATCTCCGACTGCAAATTTCAAGTCTCTTCTCCTTCTGTCTGCATATTTTTTCTGTCGATTGTGGGAAATTCTCATTTTCCTTCTGATTTCTTCGACTTTCTTGAAAGCTTCCAAAATCATTTCAGGATTAAGAACAAGTCGATTTCCCGATTCAATCCATCAAGATGGAGATTTGCATGGTCACCGTAAAGAGCTTTGAATGGTGCCATTTCAATACTTGCTTGGTAGCTATTGTGGTAGATGAATTCAATGAGATTTAGATGTTCTTCCCACGATCCTCCCAAGTCCAAAACATAAGCTCGGAGAAGATCTTCCAAAATCTGATTTACTCTTTCGGTTTGACCATCCCTTTGAGAATGATAAGCCATGCTCAGATCCAATTGAGTACCAAGAGTCTCTTGAAAAGCCTTTCAGAAATTGCTAGTAAAGATGGGGTCCCATTCACATACAATGTTGGACACAACGCCATGAAAGCGAACAAATTTCTCTCATATAAAGCTCGGCTAAACTCGAGGTAATTCGTGTAGTCTTCACAGGAATAAAGTGAGCAAACTTTGTCAATCTAACAACAATAACCTAGATACTCTCATTACCTCTTCTGGTCCTCGGTGGCCCATCAATAAAATCCATTGAAATCTGATCCCACTTCCGATTCGGAATCTCAAGGGGCTGCAATAATCCTACCGTCTTTTGGTGAACGGCTTTAACTTGCTGGAAAGTGGCACATCTGCTGACGTGAATGGAAATCTCTCTTCACCCATCTCCACCAATATAACTTCTTCATATTCTGAAACATCTTTGTGGTTTCCGGGTGAAAAGAGAGCCGGGATTGATGATTTTCTCTAAGCACTTCTTGTCCCAAACCATCCACATTTGGAACATAAATCGGATTATTAATTCTTAGAATACCAAATCTATCGATTTGTGTGTCCCCTTCGCCTTGAGTATCATCCTTCCTGCCATGAACATTTTCTCTTATTTGCCTAAGCATTGGGTCCTCATCTTGTTTAGCGGCTATGCGATCCATAAGAACTGAAGAAGCAACGAGCTGATATAACATGGCTTTGCTCCTACTCAGAGCATTGGCCAAAACATTTGCCTTTCAGGGAGTATAGTTGATGTCGAGGTCAAATGATGATAAGAATTCGAGCCATTAATTTGTCTCTGACTCGGATCCCTCTGAGTAAAGATGCACTTCAGTGATTTATGGTCCGTAAAGAGTTCAAATTTTACTCCAAGAAGGTGAAGTCCCCATAACTTCAAAGCAAAGATAACAACGAGCAATCCAGGCCATGAGCTGCATAACGAACCTCATAAGTCTTTAACTGACGACCAGTGTATAGTCAATTACTTTCTCGTGCTGCATCAAAACAACACCCAATTCTTCACTACAACATCCGTATAAATAGCGTACCCTTCACTACCATCCGGGACAGTGAGAATGGAGCAGATGTTAGCCTACGCTTCGGTTCTTCTAATGCTTCCTTACGCTTCTCACTTTAGACAAACTTAACATTTTTCCTAGTCAGAGCTGTGAGTGGTGAAGAAATTCGAGTGAAATCTCAATAAATCTCTTGTAATAACCAGCTAAGCCTAGGAAGCTGCGGACATCCGTAGGGGTTTTAGGAATTTCCCCATTATTGGTTACAGGGATCTTTGCTAGATCAATCGAAATTCCATTCTTCGAAACCACATGCCCTAGGAATCTAACTTCTTCTCTCCAGAACTGGCATTTAAAGAATTTCGCTTTCGAATGATGACTTCTTAGAGTTTGCAAGGACAAATTTATGGTGCACATCATGCCCCCTCTCAGTCTTCGAATATTCTAGAATATCGTCAACAAAACCAAGAGCAAATTTGTTTAGAACTTCCCGGAATACTCTATTCATGGCGTCAAAAAAGTAAGCAGATGCATTAGTTAAACCGAAAAGCATAACTAACCATTCATACAAACCGTCTTCTATTCGAAAAGCGGTTCTGGGGATACTATCTTCTGCAATCCTGAGATGATGGAAATCAGAAGCAAGATCAAGCTAAGAAAATATCTTTGCCCCATGTAGTTGATCAAATAAGTCGTTGATACGAGGCATCGGATATCTGTTCTTGTAGGTAAGCTTATTCGGCTCTCTATAATCTACGCACATCCTTAAAGAACTGTTATATTTCGTAGCAAATACCGTTGTTGTGCCCCATTCCGAATGACTACGACGAATCAAACTTTTGAAGAATAAATCTTTGATTTTGATCCTTAATTCAACTTTCTCTTTAGGCAACATTCTTCTTGGAGCATGTACGACTGGCCTCGCTCGAGGAATGAGATAAATGCAAAATTCAATTTCGCACTGAGGTGGCAAAGAATTAAATTCACCGAAAACATCGGGAAAGTGTTGGACGACAGGAGTAGAGCTAAGATCACTTAAATGGAAACCAAGAGAAAAGATAAAACTTTTGGCAAAATTTTGAGGTAATTGACATTTGATTTCCAAAGGTTCACCTTTATCGTTCAACAAAGAAACAGTTCGAGTTCTGCAGGAAATAAATGCATCGAAGTTCCTTAACCAATCTCCTCCTAAAAAATATCGAATGCTTGGAAACCTAGGACATAGAAATCTCCGGTGAAATGGTGCCTACCATCCTTATGAAGTCTTACTTTTTTACAGATCATTCTGAGGTTTGCGAGTCCACTGATGGGATTTGATACACACAAGGATTTCGATGCATTTTTGGGTTTTAAAATATGCTCTAATTTGTCACATACATCAACCGATATAAAACTATGAGACGCGTCGGTGTCAAATAAAACATGAACAGGTAAATCATGCAATGTAAAAGTACCATAAAGTGTACCTTTGTCGTCTTTTACCTTGGAAGTAGAAGCCGTCACAGCAAAGAATTCGGATGGGGTTCCTTTCTTCTGGGTGGAACAATCTCTCTTGAAATGGCTTGGTTGTAAATAGATGTGGCAAAGATCTTGCCTGGTCATCTGAATTGGCGGGACAGATGCTCTTGCAAAAACTGGGCAACTATTGGCATAGTGGCATTTTTGATCGCATTTGAAGCAAGTGATAGAGGAGATATCAATGGGCTTCCTCTGAGAATGTCTGATTCCACTCTTGTTCTGCCAATTCTTCTTTTGCTGCTCAAAGGTAGGCTTCCTCTTATTGGAATTGTTGGTAGCTGTTGAAGGAGTTGTTGAGTGAACAACCAATGCTCCCTTCGAACTTGAGTATTCATATCCGAGGGCCATATCCATAAGACTAGTGAAGGTACCATGAACATGGGCGGTCAGACGGTCATAATATTTGGGTCGAGCACCGACTATGAACTTCTCATTTTTCTTATGTGGAGTACCAATCAGACCTGGTCCAAACTTGGGTAGCGCATTAAATTTCCTTTCATACTCTAAAAATGACATACTCCCTTGGTTAAGATCCATAAAGCTACGATATAACTGAGATTTTCTAGCTTCAGGCATCCACTGGGTCATGAATACTTCCTTGAACTGCGCCCAAGTGATGTTTGCCTCCTTAGTGCGGTCGGTAATAGATTCCCACCAATCTTGGGCAGCATCTTGCAACTTCCAAGCGACCAACTGGCTCTTCTAGGCATCAGAAATCTCAAGTCCGGTAAAAATCCTTTCCAAGCTCTTAAGCCACTACTGAGCTTCAATAATTCCTTCGGACCATGAGAATTTAGTGCCACCAAGCCGTGTAAACTCTTTGCAAAGCGTAATGAACTTCATTGGTAGAATCGGCGCAACTGGTGCATTAGCATTTAGTACCGGGCTATTTCCTCTTCCCCAACCTCGGGCATCCCTTCTGTTACTCATCTTGAAGCCAAGGGTTGATTAGAACTAGGAAAAGCATGAACTTAAGGAAATCCTAATCAAAGCGAATTTTTAATAGAGAAGACATATTCAAATTGATCGAAATTTTGAAAATAGAATGGATTTTAGAACATTTTTATATTTTCAAAATACACTCTTGCAAGAATGATTCCACCATCATAGGACATTTCTTATCATATTCCTAATGAGTTTACCCCTCAGGCTAAGGTATTCACTAAACTAAAGCTCTGATACAAACTGTAATAACCCGTCTTTTTCGAACAACTTAAGCAGACAATAATCCCTCATTGTCCGACATAAACCATTCAAATAATACAGATTATCAATTTGCAGTTTTAATAAAGAATCAGACACAGAATAATACGGAATCTCACAGTGGAAATAAATAATATACATAATAGTTCATGAACCTATTACACCAAATACATTCAGATTATGGACTTTAATTATACAATAATAGAGATACATAAAAGTTTACTAATACAAGCCAAAATGAACATAGATAACTAATACTGGATAGAGTGGAGTCTTCGACCAAGTCCTCGGCTCCCAAAATAAGCACTACTTACAACTGCAACACTTAGGCTGACCCGACCATAGAGTAAAACAATATACACGAGTCAGGACTAGAAGTTTTCATGTAAGTAGTCCTACTCATGTAAAATGTACAAGTAACTCAATAGATGTTACAAGATTTTCCATCTCTTAAGGATCCGTTAAACTATTTATATATACAATAGGATACGTTATATATGTAGTGTTCATCGGTAAAGTAAATATTTTTCTTAGCGTTAAGACTTTACACTAATCCTCATTAACGCGTTTTTAAGCGTGGTCTTACAGTTTACATTTGACACCACCAATAGAACGTCGGTAGTTAGGGATGCGCCTTGATACGACAACACTAAACCAAAATCGTATGGGTCTTGTATAGGAACAAAAGTATGCACTACAAGGGGAGGGGGGATTTCCGACGGCTGAAAACCGTCGGCGGCCGTCGGAAGCCGTCGGCGGCCGTCGGAAAAAGCCGTCGGAAATGAAGGCGTCGGGGAGCAGTATTTCCGACGGCTACCGACGGGTGATGCCGTATACATTATCGACGGTTTCCGGCGGTTTCCGGCGGTTTCCGACGGCTTCCGACGGCCGTCGGAAACCGACGGAAACCGTCGGAAATCAGGCCAATAAGCCGTCGGAACCCGTCGGAAACCGCCGGAAAATTTCGACCAATAAGCCGTCGAGAGCCGTCGGAAGCCGTCGGAAACCTGCTGTTTTTTTTTAAAATCTGCTGCAAATAGAGCCTTCCAACCACATTTCTCTTCCAAACACTACAATATCAATACTGCACAATCAAATAAACAATAATCCAACCAAACATGCAAAACAATACTCCAAAATATTCAATAGACACAGAAATAAACTAAATTAGAATAAAAATAAAATACAAAATATACATAACATTCCAACATTAACAATAATACTAACAATAACTGTTCTAATCATGCATATCCTGATACAGCTACAGAACCAAGTGTATTATACATAATTATACATATCAACAATTAATTGTTCCTTCTACCAAATCATTGTAAACTAAAACTAAACATACCTGCACGAACGAATTAGAAAGCAATGAATCAATCTGCCCCAGATCCAGAGCCAGCCGATGAAGGGAAGCGGCCACCAAACTGCTGCATGTACTCAAATAACTGTGCCGTCTGCATGGCCTGTTGGCGGTTCTGCTCCTCCAACTGCTGAACTCTAGTCTGTAATTCTTCTATACTTGCTAGCTCGCTCTGAGGTCTACTCCGCCGTCTCCTACTCTGACTACTGGACTGCAATAATTGAAAAATAAATAAAATCAAAGTTTATTGTTTTGAAAAGGTAAGAATATCATATTTTAAGTATTTTAAGAAAAATTAAATTATTTACCGCTAAATTGCCAAATCCGTATCGTCGACCATGCTCTGGTGGACTCATAACGGACTCAAAAATAATGTCCTCTTCATCGGTCGTCAGCTGCTCTCGACCCGTATCAGAAAGGAGTTTCTGTCGCTGCTCCATAAACATCTCCTGCATTGACAAATTAATAATATCATATCTTATTTCATAATAATTTGACAACTAAAACAATTACTAATACTGAATAAAATGAAATATGCTTACATGGCTTTTACTGGATTTATCGTCCTGCCATGTGTACGAAACAGTCCCGTCTGGATTAACATGCTCAACAGCATGCGTACGGGTGAACACGTCCATATAGCTGACAGGACCATGTGCCTCGGCTTCCTGAAGTTGATTGTTACATACAATTATTATACATTTAAAATCATATAGCATAAACTATTTACATTTATTATTCAGTAATTAAATTTACCAACTCCTGCCGATACTGCTGAAACGACTTCGATCCTCCGCGATGAGTAACGGGATTCTTATTTCTATTTGCAGAGTTTCTATCTGACTCTGCCTGTACATTCAAAATTTGATACATTATTTTTCAATCACGTTAAATTAATAATTGAAAAAAAATTAGTATACTTGCCTTCGCCTCGTCCGTCTCCCAGTAGCTCAACCAAGCTTGCCACACGCTCTCCCCCATCCACCGTGGTCTCTTCCCGGATTTCTTAACCTCAGATATCGTGTCTCTGTAGTTCTTTCGCATCTTCCTCATCCAGTATGCTCGTGCCAGCTGCATATCATCTGTCTGGATGTCTATCTCAGCCTGTGTTAAAAAAAGATTACACTTTAAACGATAAACGGTAGAAAAACGACAAAAACGAATTAAAAATGGAAAACATAAAAATTACACATACTAGGACATCCTGCCATATGCACTCTATGATGTGCGGAGGGATGGTATCCCACTTTGGCCAGCACGCACTCATCCTACTACGATATGCTGCTCTGGAGACGTCCAACACTACCTTAGTGGGTAGTAGCTCGAACCCCCTGTTTTTAAGTACGATACAGATAAGTACATACGTATAGTATAGAAAAAATAAGATGATGAATAAGATTTAATTTTTACCCATCTGCTTTGGGGGCTAACGTAACAACTGGACGGTGTGGCGCTTGCGATGGGCCACTGCCATCGCCTCCTGAAGAACGGGAAGAGCTCCTCCCTCTATGTGACATAATGATAAACCTGTGACGTTTACACATCATTATATAAGAGAATAAAAACATGATAATGAAATATATTTCATATGAACATGACATCAATGGTATAAATTGCTTAATTATAATGACTGAAATGTAAATAGACATGTAAGTTTGTTATACCTGATTCATGATGGGTGTACTCTTCCTACGATAAGCAGAGTTCATTGCATTTTTAATAAAAATTGCTAAATAAATGACAAATTGAAATAACATAAAACAATAGTAAACGGATTTAGTTTCATAGTTACATCAATTTCATAATACATCAAGAATTCAACATAGTTACATCAATTGCAAAAAAACAGATTCAAATTTATATCAGTCATCATCGTCTTCTGATTCAGATTCGGTCTCGTTTTCGACGATATTTTCCTCTGCACTGTCAAACGCTTCTACCAAAACATTTGATTCATCGATCAAAGGACCAAAATCTGTATGATCGTCTGTAATTATTATTTCGTTATTTTGCTCAAGATCTGCCTGATAAGCTTGTTCGTCCGGAATATTCTTCCCATCGAATGTGAATCTGGCCTTTGTTTTAAAAACTGCAGACCAATCTGCTTTATCTCTTTTTAGAGACGGATAAGGAGCGTAATAAACTTGCAATGCTTGTTTGGCTAGTACAAAAGGATCATACTTGTGATAGTGCGATGTATGCTTTATTTCGATAAGATTATAATCCTTATGCACATTAATTCCAGAACCTGGAACATTGCTAAACCAATTGCATCTAAATAGAAACACCTCCTCCGCGGGTCTTGAGAAATATGTCAGTTGCAAAATTTGTGTTAGAACGCCATAAAAATCATTTAAATGGTTTTCTGGATCGTCACTACCTTTAACAAATACACCAGTATTATTTGTTAATTTTTCTGCACCGTATTCTTTAGTGTTAAATTTGTATCCATTGACGAAATATATTGGATATGTCTTGACCACTCTTTTTGGTCCCATTGCAAGATGTTTCAACCCTTCGTCAACAACACAATTTTTCGGCTCATAAACGTAATTTGAAAACCAACGGGAAAATTCTTTACTGAGATCTCCGTTCGGATGTTCCCGTTCATAAACACTGTTTATATAAACAAATTATTACATTAGGTTATACACGCGCATGCATTACAGAAAAGAATAAAACAAAAATTATTATTTCAGATTACCTAACAAACGGTGCAACCTCGGCACAATTTAGAAGAATATAAGTGTGTGCTACACGAAGATCTCTATCGTCTAGCCATATTTCCACACATTTTCCAGAAGGCCGACCATGTTGTCTAAAAATAGATAACATTGCTTGAGAGGACTCTTGTTCGTCGCCTTCATCATTACGAGGAACACTTTGAAATGAAATATTCACATGGTCACTGAAATAGTGAGAGAAAAAGAACGAAGCTTCTTCTTCGATGTAAGATTTACATATCGAACCTTCAACTCGTGCTTTTTGTCTCACTTTTTTCTTCAGATGATTCAAATATCTATGCAACATTAATTTATATTAACTTCATCTTTCAAATGCAATTAAATTACGTTATAACATATTACATACCTCTCAAATGGATACATCCATCCGTATTGGACAGGACCTCGAAGTCGTGCTTCAGATGGAAGATGAACAGGTAAATGTTCCATCACATTAAAAAAACCTGGCGGAAATATTTTCTCTAATTTGCAAAGCAATATAGGAATGTCCACTTCAAGTTTACGTAAACGTTGCACTTTTAAAGTAGTCGAACAAAGCTCTTTGTAAAACATACTAAGCTCCGTTACTACCTTCCAAACTTTTAACGGCAGTAGTTCTTTAAACATAACGGGAAATAAATTTTCCATCATTATGTGACAGTCGTGAGTTTTCATTCCGCTCAATCTACTATTTTTAAAGTCAACACATCTACGAAGATTTGATGATATCCCATCAGGAAATCTTAACCCTTCCACCCATTTTAACACAGCTTTAACTTGATTATTATCTAATTCGTAACAAGCTTTTGGTTTTTTACTGTCATTTGGTTTCATATGAAGCTCGGGACGTTTGCATAATTCTTCTATATCACGTCTTGATTTCAAATCATCCTTCGTCTTCCCTTTCACATTCAAAATTGTGTTAAACACATTATCAAATACATTTTTCTCATTGTGCATCACATCTATGTTATGGCGAAGCAGAAGATGTTTCCAATACGGCAACTCCCAAAAAATAGTTTGTTTGCACCAGTTATGAACAACTGATTTGCCTTCAATTTCTGTTTGCTCCCCCGTTTCATATATCTTTGGATAGTCCTTAACAAGTTCATATATGTCTTCGCTTGACCATATCGTCGGTGGTTGTCTATTTTCTACTCTATTAGCTAAAAAGTTTTTCTTGTCTCCTCTGAAGGGATGATTTACATGGAGAAAATATCGATGACAGTCAAACCATGAAATTTTCTTACCATGAGGTAAAGAAAACGCTCGTGTTTCATCCATGCAATATGGACATGCTAGACGACCGGCAGTACTCCATCCCGAAAGCATTGCATAGGCAGGAAAATCACTTATAGTCCACAACAAAGAAGCAAACATACGAAAATTTTTCTTCTTTGACACATCGTATGTTTCTACTCCTTCGTTCCACAGTATTTTTAACTCCTCAATCAACGGTTGTAAATATACATCGATTCCTTGTGTCGGATCGTCGGGGCCAGGAACGACAACAGTAAGAAACATATATTGCGTTTTCATGCACATCCATGGAGGTAAATTATACGGTGTGACGATAATGGGCCAGGATGAATATTTAGAACCAAATTGAGAAAATGGAGAAAAACCGTCCGTACATAATCCTAATCTAACATTTCGACTCTCCGCTGCAAAATTTGGATACGTTTTATCGAAATGCTTCCATGCTTCTCCATCGGCCGGATGTGTCAACGTACCCTCTTCCTCCGTTCTCACGCTATGCCACCTCATATTAGACGCAGTTACAGAAGATGCGTATAATCTTTGAAGTCTTGGAGTTATGGGTAAGTAGTGCATACGCTTGTACGGAACTTCCTTACCCTTCTTTTTTCTTGGTTTGTATCTCTCCTGGTTACAAACTTTACAATTTCTAAGGTTTGCGTCTTCTTTCCAAAACAACATGCATCCTTTTAAACATGTATCTATTTTCTGATACGGTAAACCAAAAGCCGACATAAGTTTTTTAACTTCGTAGTGATTTTCACACATTAGATTATCGGGCGGCATATGTCTTTTTGCAGCTTGTACAACAGCCGTAAACCCAGCTTCAGTGATGTTGTATTTTGACTTCATCGCAATGTATTCTGCGATTACTGACAGCTGCGTGCCGCTTTTACAACCATCCCAAATAGGTTTTTTAGCTGCATCTAGTAAATCATAAATTTTCTTAGCTTCAATATTTGGTTCTTCAACATTTACATCATCGTCGTCAACTTCAACCATAGGAAACATTGATCGTGCTGCATCTTCGACCATATTTTCTATACGGGTCGTTGAAACTATTTCGTTAACGACACTTTCAGACTCTACAGAAGTATTTGCTACAACTTCTCCATGCCGATCCCAAACATAATATTCGGGTGTGAAACCGTGTTGGCACAAATGAACTTTCACAATATCTGGTAACAAAAACTTCAAATGTCTACACCTACTACACGGACAACGAATTTCTGGATCGTTTCCGTTATTACTTAAGGCGAATTCAACAAACACGTTTATACCGTTATAAAAATCTTCTTTTATTGAGCCCCTCATTCCTTTTCTTTGGTACATCCATCTCCTTCGATCAACAAAATAATCAATCATTTTTCCTATTTGACAAAATGAGAAGTTCAAAATTTAATATTTATTTTGAAGAATACACATTCGAAAAAGATTATTTTCATGTTCGTATAATATTTTGAATTTAAAGAACAACTTCACAAATTTAAAAATATTTTCAAATAGGGCACATTTCATTTTTTAACGTACGTAACGATTAAAAATATATAATTTTTTTTCATTGGTCAGACATCCTACCTCCCATTACAAACACAGTAAGCATTTACATTTCGTATATTACTTCGTCCCAAACGATTCAATAAAATTTCGGCAGCATTTCCCTTTTGTTCCCTGCATTGTACACAAATGCGTGTACGCAGGAAACAAAAAAGAAAAGTTAGGGCGAAATTTTATGAACCGTTTGAGACGAAGTAGTATACAAAATGTAAATTCTTACTGTGTTCATAACTTGTCCAATACAGGGACAAATCCGACAAACATTGTACCAGATGAATATAAATGGTCGTTTTTCGAAAAAAACGACTATTTATACAACGATCATGTACAACACTCGTCAGACGGGGCCAAAAACTCTCTAAGGGACATTTGTCGGTTAACATGCGCGCATTTTACTCAAAAATACAGTTTTACTCACTGTTCACATTTATATATTAATTTCACACATTTATTCGACGTATTACGCATCAACTTAGGGCTGGTTTAACATTTTGTCATTTTTCAATACACACAATTATAATTTAGAGTAATGCATTTTTTTTGTGTCATAAGTAAAAACGTGCACAATATAATACTCCTAGTTCATTCAATCATTTTATCTTATTCCAAATAACGTATACAATCGTCGAATCAAGGCATACACAACAAAATACATATACATGAACATGCACAAATTATACGTGTTTATCACAATTTCACGATAAAAGATGAAATTGGTATACCATGTGATGCTATAAACCGTTATTACGCTAGTGGAAACAATTGCAATCATTAATTCGCCCTAATTTATCAATTTATGCAAATCTATAATTAGGGTAAAAACTGAATTTTTCATAAAAATAAGAGATTATACCTGAGATTAAGAGTACTGAAGCTTGATTAGAGTGCGTTGGAAGATCCGGAAGCTAAAAATTAGGGATTGGAAGCTTAGGGGTTGAATTTGGGGGGTTTTTTGGGTTTTTTTCGTATGAAATGGAGGAGGAAGAAAGGGCTCGGCTGGCTGGTATAATCGCAAATTTGCGACGGCTTCCGACGGCCGCCGACGGCCCGTCGAAAGCCGTCGGAAAATGGCCGTCGGAAGCCGTCGGTCTTGGCTGTCGGTATTCTGCCTTTTTCTTGTAGTGATGACAAGGCACGCGACGCAATGCCCAAGATAGGATACTACCAATTTACCTATCCCAACCGGTGGTAACGCATCATAACCATGATCGCCAACCACGTCCGACACACCCATAATCGAAGGGGGATCACAATAACAACCGAAATAGTATTCGAACGAAGAAGTGTGCCTGCTTGAGGTACCTAACCCACTTGGCCGGTACAGCTCCTGTTTTAGTCATTTCAAATAGGCACAAGTGCTAAGCCAATCCATCATCGTTCTCTTTCTTCAAACCCAGCAAATCGTATGCCAAATCCCACCACTTCGTTCTAGATCATCACTTCGCGTGCACAGTTATTAAAGTGGTTCCGATATCGACAGAGAGTATGCTCATACCCGGCTTCGGTCTCTTTAATAAACAACGTCATTTTTACACCGATTGACATTTTATCAGATAAAATATCTCTTATTTTTAAATATCTCATTTAACTTCAACAAATTTGGATCTAAAATCCAAAATCTAATTGTAAATAAATAATCCATTTTTACCAAATTACCTAAATCTAATAACTTTTCAAATTAACTGGGTTAATTAAGTCTTAAAATACAAAAGCTTTATAATTAAACATTTAATTTAATTAAACTTCAAAATTAATTTAATTAACCACTTTTAATTAAGCTTTAATTAAAACAATTTGATCATTATACTTTCAATTCAATTAAATTAACCAAATATTCTTTTTTTTTTGAATTCCGTTATTAAATTTTAATCCCATCAAATCAAATTAAATTTTCATTTAAAATTTAATTGCATATGTAGTATTAACACTTCATTAAATTTCCGGAAAAAAAATCAGCTTAACGAGTTTTAAAATTACTAATATTTAGCATAACCATTATTAACAAATTTCATAATTTGAAATAGTTCAATTAATCTTTCATTTCAAAATTTTAAATCAACTTAATAGGTTTTAAAATTTAATATTAACTTCAACATGAAATTTAAATTATAAATTCACATTGAATTTTCAAATCATTTCTTAATTTAAATACTATATATCCAAAATAAATTTCAACCAATTGTTGTTTATTATTAAATTTTCTTCTAGGTCAAATGATTTAATTAAGGTATTTATCATTTCAACCCCGTATTCTGGTCCAAAATTTCAATGTTCAAATCAATACATACAACAATATAAAAGTGATAATGTTAATAAATCAATCATCGTTCAATATTTACTTTCCATACTAAACGGGTTTTCATGCAATTTGAATTTCAATCAATAATTTCAACTATTTCAACCAATTCATATATCGCAATGTCAACTACCAATGATTTTCAACTTCAATATCGATCATAATTATCAATTAATTATTTAAACAGAGCAGTACATTTGCAATACGAAATTTAATTTATTCATGAGCTTACGCTCACCTTCGCGTATTTGACAAATGGATATGGACACGCTGCTTCACTATTATTTCACTTTTGCAAGCACAAACCCTTTTTTCTCTAACTCACTGAAACAAGGCTGCTCTTTTTTTTTCACAGGTGCATGCACACAATTCTTTTGATATTTTTCTTCCTCACATGCATGGCCTCTTGGCTTCTTTTTTCCTGAAAACAAGGCTGCTTCCTTTTCTATACACGTACGCAGGTGGGGAGGAGTTTCGGGGTTCAGCTGTGAGGAGGCTCGGGTGTGGGTGGTGGATGGCCGCGCACGGAGGGGCAGGTGATGGGGAAGTGGGGTCCAGGCGGCGTGGGCTAGTGGAGGGTCATGAGGTCTGGTGGGTGGGTGAGTTCGGCTTCTAGGTGGTAGGATGTGGAGGTTTGTGCGGTGGTGCAGGGGACGGTGGCTGGCTGGTGAGTGCGGCTGGGGTTGTGAGGAGGGGACGGTGGCTTGAAGGCGGGTGTACCGAGGTTGCTGGCAGTCTCGTGGGTTCGGTTGTAGGCTGGTCGGGGATGTGTGAGGTTGCAGGTCAAGCGAGGCAGGTCAGGGTGCACTTGAAGGAGGAAGGTGGTGTGGTAGCGGTGGAGCACGCTGGGGATGGGGACGCGGGGAGGTGGCGGCTGGGTCGGTGGGGAGGAGTTAAGGCGGAGCTGAAATGGGCGTGGGTAACGGTGCAAGGTGGGTGCGGTGCGAGGAGCTTCGGGTGGTCGGTGGTGGGTCGGGTCGATGGCTGCTATAGGGGAGCGCGGCTGGCGGTTCGGGAGGTGAGATGGCCTGTGGTGGCGAGGACGTGAGGGTGCAGCTGGGTGTTGGGCGGCGACCACATGGGTGAGTAGGGAGGGTAGGAGGAGCAGTACGTGCAAATATATATGTTTTTAGTTTTTTATAATCTAGCAAAAATTCTAACAAGGATGAGCAGAGAGGAAATGGGAGTAGCAGGGCCACACGCTCACATATATAAAGTGCAAAAGAGACATTAAATGCTGCATTTAATTATGTTAGTCTGCGCCATGCAGCCTCTTGGTTGACTGAAAAGAAAAGAATGCGGACTTCTCGGCTGAAAAAGAAAAGAAAACAATGAAATATTAGGACTCTTGTACAGTCCCAGATCAACATGGAGCGTTTTGGCACGGAATTCAAAATTTAAAAAAAATATAATCAACGGTTGTTCAGACAATATCACCATCCACAGATAGCATCTGAAAAATATTCATAAAGATTTAACAAATATGAAAGCCCGCATTCCTCACGAATAATGTATCAACAAGTGTGCGCACGTGCACTATGCGTGTGCATACATGTGTATACATAGAGCCATACACATACATACACATATATATGCATTTAGATTTACATGCGCACATGACTGAGGTGTAATGAAAAGAACTCAAACTTATTTGAAGTGGCAATTGATATAATAGTAAAATGGTTTCCCTAGTGCCATCGCTACGAATCTCAACATGTTTTTGTAATTGTGTAATATTACGAAAGTGATAATCATTAAAATCGTAGTACATGTTCGAAAGTATATTTTGAGTCATTATTGCTTAAATTTTTTTAAGAATTCGTGAATGTGTGTATGACTGTGACAATGTCAAAATTTTATAAGAATGTCATGGGATAACCGTATACCATCTTTTTTGCATGGGTAGAAATCTATGATTCCCATATTACTTTTAGTTATGATTGAACATGACTGAAAAAATCAAGCAAATACCTATGCTAGAGTTAAATGTAGGGATGTGCGTGGGTCGGTTTGATGCGGTTTGGAGTTCAAACCGCTTCCGCACCGCATCAAACGATTAATCAAAAATACAAACCATTATACAAATTCTTTAAACGGTTCGATTTCGGTTTGGTTTGAATATAAAACGGTTCAGTTTCGGTCCGGTCCGGTTTGAACCCGTATTACATATGAAATAAAAAAATTACTTTCATCAGCTATCAATTTACAAAGACAGTTGTGTGAAACTTATACATTTAAAGGTTAAAACACACAATATTATACTGAAATGAAAGATTAGTTATTAATTGTATGAATATTTCAATTTGACATTATCTACAAGTGATATTTCTTTTGGTAGATTAACCAAACATCAACATTAATCAATGTATAATCATTAAAGAAAATGACTACAGTAAGATTATAATTAACATTTATTCACACACAAAATGAGATGAAAAATATTATACCAAACTATAACTTCTTTCTTTACGTCGACGATTATTATTAATATAACAACAACATACGCTAAATATAGAATGTACATCGATAGAATCTAAAATAAGATAGGAGTTGCTTATATTTTTATCATAAGATTACTAATATAAATTTTCGGTTCGGTTCGGTTTAATATGGTTGGTTCAATCGTCCAACCGTAACCGAACCGTATCGATGCGGGTCGGTCCGGTTTGGAATATCAACTTTGGTTAGAAGATTCGGTGTGGGTTTCCACACCGTTTTTGCGGTTCGGTACAGACCGTTTTCGTATAGCGGTGCGGTTTATGCCCATCCCTAGTTAAATAATGACAATTTTCTCAAGCATCTCTAAATTTGACCCCAATTACATGCGTCCTGTAATGAAATTTTCTTGATCTTGCAGGATGAATGAGATTATGGGTACATAAGTTAAATATCGTGAATTTGTACCAACTAAAGTGTGGACAATTTGGAGGCTAAGAAGCGTTTGGAATGCAAATTCCTAATGTAATACATGCACATTTACCCTTTAAAAATAACCTAAGAGAAATTAAAATGAATAGGTCACCATTACGACTAGTTAAATCTTTTTTTTTTTTTCAGATTTAAGTTTATAATCACTAATTATTAAGGTGTGGCATTCCTTCTATCATTGCATGCCTTGAATGTGTCATGTCTGTAGGCCTAAATAATAAAAAACAATACACACGTTAGAATATAAATCAATGCTCGTTATAGTATATCGATAAACGTAACATTTTAGAATCAGGGTAAAGAGCATCAAGAGATTGAACTAAGGGTATTTTATATATTCTGGCCAAAAGCGGGAAAAGTACACTTGATTTAAGTTGGATCAAGGTTTTGTTGCAAGCTCTACGCTCACATTCTCAACAGCATAGATAAGAAAGATTTCAACTATAAACATACATTCACAATTTGTGTAAACATTTCCAATAGTGTAACGGTATTGTGTTTATACCTCATACACAAAAACAATCATATGCACAACATCTTCTGCACATGATGCTAGTGTGAGTTTAAGCATATATGTGCATTTTCAATGGAACAACATCGTTATGGAAAATGTCGCACAAATATTCACGCACAAATTTGCAAGTGTGCACACAAAAACATTTTGATAGTATCTTATTCAGATAATACATGACTATTAGCCAAGGGAAGATTACTTAAATTTTAGCCTTAAACCGTAGTTTTAACCTATTTCTTTCTTATAACCAATAAAAGCTTTATATACAAGAGAAACAAATTTTAGGGACAACAATTCCTAGGCTTATTCTTAGTTTAGCAACAGTGTACTGCAGCCCTTTCAAAGAACCCATGTGTAAGAATAAATTTATTGGTCTATTTAACAGATTTTCTTACATGATTCTAACCACTTCAACTTCTCAATTGACGAAGCAAGATCGTAAGCACCAAAAGTACAGTATACTGCAATCCTACGTTGTTAAATTATCAACAATTGTTAAGTAAATATGCAATAGCAAAATATAAACTGAAGAATTTAACACACTTTGATTAGTTTTTTTCTTCCAAAGTTAATCTTATACGTCTAGTATACCAAAACAGAGACGGATCAATAATAAACTTGTCTCACAAGTTTGCAACTCAGATTTCCACTACTCTAAAATTCTTTATTAGTTATGTTAACACTAAATATGTTGTAATTAATTACAACAACAAAGTAACAAATATAGCAATCATAACTGTAGTGTTAAATCAAACGTTATAATATTTGAAGAAATAGTACAACGATATACACATATATACACATATACATATATATACATATGCATATATATATATATATATATATATACACATATACACATATACATATATATACATATACATATACATATAAATCAACTAGAAATCTAATCGATTGAAGAAGGAAATTACGTCTGAGGCTTGTTGTAACAATTTTCTTAAAACTTTATTTAAAGCCTCCCAAGATACAACACACGTGATCTGCTCGAGATTGCGATGTGTATGGTCTTCTGTGTGATTTACAAAAGCGCAAGGATTGTAGATATTAAGAAATGAAGAGAAAGAAGAGAAAAATCGGAATTGATTGAGTGAGAAAAGTGATCAGGTTTTCTTCTTATTTATAGCCGAATTCCAATGGCTACACCCGTTGAGAAAAGTAGCATCCCTTCATTTACAACACCAAAAAAATCGCGTCTCTTCGTTTGCAACGGTCGAAAACTGTTGCGTCGCCGCAACAATCGCGTCTATTCGTTTGCAACGGCTAGAAACAATCGCGTCCAATAGTCTCTTCTTTTGGAATTTAAACAGTAGAAAACCGTTTACTGCTGTACAGCAAAAATATAGTACAGTCCACTCTTATTGGACCCGTACCGGCCCGATTCGACGTGTGTTAGGCTATGACCATATAGTTCCACCTCCTCACACAAAATTATCTAACTCTCAAGGCCAATATAGAAATTGAGAGTATACAATACAAATCAGAAAATTAACATATTTTTGACGACGTGTGACACATTTCATTGACCAATTTTAGAGAATTCTAACAGTTAACACACATGTCGGTTCAATATTTCACAATAAAATAGTATGTAACTGAGAGAGCTTTCAAAAAAGGTTAATACTGCTATTTTTTTTTTTTTCCATATCCCTAATATCGATGCATGTAAAAGGTACCACCAATTGTGACCTACCAACATAGATAACTACAGCAAGCAACCGATCATGAATAAACTTACGAATCAGAAAAAAGCAAAGAGAATTCAATGTAAAGTGGAAGATACATGTTTGAAGGATATATAAATAATACATTAGATAAGTAGTGATATAGCGGATGTTGAGGGTTAATACAATAAATATTGTTTGAAAATTGTTCAAGATGCATATTCAACTCGCATGGCACTAAATATATATTGATTGAAAAATGTGCTCTATACACAAAGAAGAGTGGTACAAAAAACACTGAAATTAAAAATAAACCACAAAAATAAATGTTGGATACACAAACAGATAAAAACTTAAAATTGACAATTATAAATGCAAGAGGTAAGGAAAGAGGCATGAACATGGCCAGGTGGGAGAAGAAACAGGACCTAAAAAATTAATTATCATACCAATGTGATAGTGGCATGCAGCAAAAATTCCAAATCCCATAACCTAAATTAATTGAGCTATCGATCTCAAGATATTGCTCTACGATTAGTCGCAAGGATTGCACAAATTGAAACTATGTAACCATAAAAAAAGCATATTAAATATCAAACTAACATGTGTTAAAAGCATGTACGATACATACTTGTTTTTTATTTTGTGTGTATCGACATATGTAACGGGTCTACAAAATATGTACTTGTTTTTTCAATCTTAAACTTTATTCGAATTCAATACTTATCAAAATGACCAGGCAGATAATAATATCATAGAATGATCACTGATATCAAGGAAGAAGAGCAGCAGATCCACTGAACAATCAATTTATTTGTGATGAATCTTCAAAAGGTGATACCTGTCGATCTTGAGGTCGAATTCTGTGTGTGAATGGAAGATCAGTAGTAGTAGAAAGTGGAAATTATCGATAATCAATTTTGGAAAGAATACTTTATTGGATGACAACTCAATTTTTATGAAAGTGGAGATGATTTTGAACAATATGCGTTGGAGGAAAGAGTAAATTTTGAGGAAGATAGTAGGGGTAGGGCTGTTATGGTTGAACCGTTCAACCGCTCAACCGCACCAACCGTTCATGCGGTTACCGTCTATAACGGTAACGGTTACGGTAACGGTTGAAAAATTTAAAAACCGTGGTTAACCACACCAACCGTACATGATTTTTTGTGTAATATTTAACATTAAAGTATAAAAATTAGTAAATTAAATTAAAAGAATAGCATGAAAATTAATAATATGTGTCTAAATGAACTAATAACATGTGCATTCATATTGGTCAATTTATAAACAAATAAATAAATTTGCAAAAACCAGTTAGAGCTATATTAATTTATCACCAATAATGCATATAATTGAAAATATATGTACGACGTGCTTCAAGGTCGAATGTATGACGGTTAACCATCATAAACGGTTGCGGTAACGGTTATAAGAATTTATAACCGTCAACAACGGTTACGGTTACGGTTGGCAGTAATAATGACGGTTACCGTAACCGTAACACCCCTAAGTGGGGGCACAGTTAGTCAGTTGTGTAATACAAAAGCACCGGACGGAACAAAATGCTGCTATTTTGAAATACCGAATAACAGTTGTGTCGCAGAAACAACAACGTGTTCCAGTTTTTATATTTAATAAATAGAGTAGATTATAAAACTTAATGCAGGAAATTATTGTCAATGACAAAATTTCACAGCTTTTTAACCTCAATGACAGACCTTCAATATTTTATCCTGAAGGACAACTTTCTGTAGGTATCAGCAGTTTTTAGGTATCAGTTTGTAGTTATCGGTAGCAGTGCAAAGTATATTTAGTGTTTACATAAAGAGTTTAATTCATTGTAATAACAAAAGACTTTAGTTTATGAAAGTGCAAATGTGCATCAGGAGCTCTTTCATTCTTTCTCTATTAGCATTATAATATTTTGCCTTCCATTATAATATGATCTTTGTATTTTTGACTAATGTTTATATATTATATGTGATTTGTTAGCGTCAAAATTGATAACACCCAAATCTAGATGAAAGCATCAAATCACAGTCACATATCACAGAAAAAATGTATATAGAGAACATGAATGTGAAGAATAATAAAAATTAAAAAGAAAGCAGTAATAACACATGATTTATAGTGGTTCGGCCGATTCTGTCCTACCTCCACTTCAGAAGTTTCCTTTTTATTGATGTTATAATCAATTACAGTTACAATCCATATTTTTTAGAACAACAATGACAGAGTAGCCTTAGTGTAGAAGAAGAAGGGAAGCAGGATGAAGATCCATTTTCCGAAGCCTCATATGGTGTATTTATAGACAAAACCCGAGCTACTGGGCTTCCTGAGTAGTCAGGCCCATCAAGGCCATGGCCGATCCAAACCCTTGTTTTCTCCAATGCCGAACCTATGCTGGAATCACCATAGCTGATGGGTATGCCGATCCCAAGCACTCTCGATTCCGAACCAATCCATTCCCTTCCATGCCGATCCCATCTTCAAATGCTTGGCGAACCCAGAACCAAATGCCGACCCGAAGACTACGACATGCGGACCCGACGCTAGTGTAGTACCGATCCTCCTTCTTGAAAGCACCAAACCCTTTAGCCGATCCACTCATGGTCGATCCATACATAACGGTCGACTCATCGAGACCAAACGTCCCACCCTGACTGAACCATGCCTTCCAGACCGAACCACGCCAGCCTGCCGATCCAAGTTCACCGATCCACACCATCAAGGCTGAACTGGCCTCAACACTACGACCGAACCAGGCAAGCCAAGCCACCAAGACCGATCCTATAGAGGCCGAACCGCCACAGGCTGAACCACATGACTTGATCCCTCCGAAGCCAATCCCATCCAAACTGAACCACCACAGCCGAACCCATTTAATCAGTCCACCTAGACCAACTCTATCGAGACCGAACGAACCCATCCTGACCGAGCCAGACCCGACCGTCCTATCTTGGCCGACCCACCTAGGCCGAGTCATGCATGACCTTTCATCGTCGGTTGAGTGGCACCTGTCGTATCACCTAAGTCGAGCCACATACACCGAACCATTCAGAACTGACCGTCTATCCATCCAGCTGGCTCAAACCCATCGTATTGCAGTCTCGACAAACGAGCAGTCAATTTAGTTAAATCCGTCTGTCCACGGCTTTATCAAGTTAACATTTGTCCCCCAAAACATGCCTTGCTATTGGAAGGTGTATTTTGAATAGCCTCAAATCCGATATTCGAAGTCCATATGTTATCCATAGCCATACCTTCCGATTCATAATCCAATCCATTTTATTCAAGTATCATTGCTGTATTCTTATTCAAATCCACGATTGCTCCGAGTTGACATCCGATTCCGAATCCAATAATCAATAACCAAATCCATGACTACTCTGGACCGTCATCATGTTTCGACCTCGACTTCCCGGTTAAGGGCTTTTATGTCCTCCGACCTCGGCTCTCTGGCCAAGGACATTTTATATTCTCCGGCCTCGGCTTTTCGGCCAAGGACTTTTTATATTCTTCGGTCGCGGCTCTCTGGCCGAGGACTTTTATATTCTCTAGTCTCGGCTCTCTGACCGAGGACTTTTATGTTCTCCGGCCACGGTTCTGTGGACGAGGACACTTTATATTCTTTGGCCGAGGACTTTTTAGTATTCTCCGGCCTCGGCTCTTCGGTCGAGGACTTTTTATATTCTCTGGCCTCGGCTCTCCGATCGAGGAATTTTTATATTGTGTTCGAGTCCATTCCATTGCTCTCCAGCGAAGGTACTCATAACTTGCGATCACGGCCCTGTCTCTCCGTCGGGACCGTGATCGCGAGACATGTATTGTTTATTACATTAATCCAAATTAATTCATTCAAAATAAGAGTTTTTACAGCCAGGGAAAACCAAATAAATGTCTGTACATCCAAGGAATCGGGAAAACGAAAAGAAAAACAGGATTTCACAGACTCGAGCAACACAGTCTATCATCGTCTCAAAGCATGCCTGGAGACCGTCCTCGACCCCATACATGTGTAACTAATTTAGTCGTATTACTTTGAGTTCTATTACTTATTCAAATCCATAAATCTATTTAGTTGATAATAAGCTGACGTTGCATAGGTCCAGTGCCACCTTCGTTCGAGGTATGCGGTGGCCGCTCCTGTTCCACTGCCACAGTCTGATTTCTTACATACAGTTGTCGATGACCATTCCTTACATGCTTTTCAACGATATATTTCAAATGCCTGCAGTCGTTTGTGTTATGCCCATCCAGCTCATGTAATAGGCAACGCTTTCCCAATGCCCGCTCGTATCCAGAAGGCTCCCTCCTTGCCGGCATTGGATACTTCCAAGTAAATTCTTTCTAGATTCTTAGTTAAATCTGTGTAAGAAGAAAACTTTGACTCCCTCCGAAGCCTTTTCAAAGTGCTACCGTTTTCATTATTTTTTCTTTTTTCTTTATCATCTTTATTTGGATCCTCCCTGCGTGGACCTCCACTCTTTACTGCATAAGCTTCAGCCTCTCTTCCTTCTCTCTCTACTTGAGCATCTTTCTGCCTCGGAAACCTTTTCGCCTCATGGTAGAACTCACCGAGATTCCTTGGTGGGTCTCGTTCCAATGATATCTTGAAATCTGAATTATCTGCAATTTCTAAAACTTCCGCTATCAAAACCATCGATGGATTGGGCTGACCCACCGAAGCCACCGCCGCATTGAATCTAGTTAAGAAATCCCTGAGCGACTCTCCTTTCCATTGTTTCATCGATGTTAAAGTCATCACGTTCTTGGGTCTGACTATGTGGATCCAAAACTGTCTCATAAACCTTCCATTTGGCTCTGTCCATGTGCTGATAGAGCCAATCTCCAGCTATCTGAACCATAATCTGCAATATCTGTCAAATACAAAGGGAAGCATCATGCCATGACTTCCTCCGATGCCTCCAGCTCTTACCATATGCCTCATGTACTTCGTCAAGTGAACAGTGTGATCCGTTCTCCTGTCATACATCTCTAGGGTCAATAGTCTGAAATCTGACGGGTTTCTAGCTTCCTTGATCGCAGGAGCAAAAGGACTCTTATTCACATCTTTCAAGTCTCTATTTACCAATCCGTCTCTCATGGCTCGCCTAACTATCTCCGTCAACCTATCACTATCGCCGAGCTGTAGCCCATGTCTGTTGCCACCAATCTACTCCCTGAGTTCACGAGGGAATCTTGGGGCCTACTCTCTTAAATGGGTATCCTTTCCTCTATCGACACCATGTTTCACAGCTCTACCTGGTACTTCACCCAGGATTGGATCAACATGCTCCGATGGAGTGCCCCCTAGTCCTGGTGCTGCTTCTGATGGTCTTGCTCTGTTCTGAATTCGACGAAACTAATTTCATTGGATCCATAATAGTGAGTTATTATATTTCGTCGAATTTCATGGCAATTGGATATATCGTATGGTCATGCGAGTTTGAAACGCGTATAAATTAATTTTAGGAATTTGTATAATATAATTGGGTTTGAAAACTATCTTCTGTATATGATCGAATTAGGCCTCGAGACTGGTTCCATTATGTTTGGAATAGGGGTATTACATATAGAACGCCAGATAGCACATCTTATTTAGACTTCGAGATTTTTGAGAGCCTACAATGGGATATTATAATATAAATACACACACACACCCCATACTTTAGCCCATGTCCTAACACTCCAGCTCATACTCATTCATGCGTACCCATACCTCTTCCCCTTATTAAAGCACTTTCAAACCATAGGATTCGCCCACTTTCAAAAGTTTCTCCTTCTAATTCAAAGATCGCCATTCAACGACCCACGTCCAACGGTGCCACCGCAAGCCATATCGGCCATCGACTCTAACTAGCAAAATGTAGAGCTCAAGGCTATGAAGGGTTCAATGGTTGGATTGTCGTATGGTGTGGCATGGAGGGTAGATTTTGGCCGTGTTCGTCGTAGCTGAGGTTCAGGTTCAGTCGATTTTGGTGGCGGAGACGATCGAGGGAGGAGAGGAGGTATTCAGAGATGGTGACGGTAGGCGAGGCAGAGTCAGGCAGTGCGCGATGAGTGGCAGAGGCAGCGTGGTCGAGGGGGTCACGATTTTGATTTTGGCGCAGTTGATTTTATTCGTACCTGGAGCGAGCGAATGTAGGAGGGAAGATTAACTAAGGTTTATAATTTAATTAATTAAAAGTTAACTATAATTTAACTAATTAAAAGTTAACTATAATTTAATTGTTTATGAATTCATAACTTTTTAATATGAGATCGGAATTGAGCGTGGCAAGTTGCGTTGTGATCATATCTACAAGTAATACGCTACGGAGTTGGATTGTGATAGTTTGAAGCTATTAGGAATTTGAAGTTAAATTGAACACCTATTCAATTTTAGTTCCATACTGGAGCTCTTATATGAGAACTGAAACCAAAGAGAGTTAAACTCACTTTTTGTTAACAAGTAATATTACATAATGATAATGAATTGTTGAACGACTGTTTGGATGATTTACAATATTAATTGTTAATTTGGATATATTTTTGCCCCTAGAGCGGATGAGACCTTATTACGTTACCGTGTAGAGTGGATGACCCTTTGTATACAATTCCACCTCGAAGTGGTTGGTTTATATTTTGGTTATATACTATATGTGATGCAGAGAGAACAGGTTGGAGGGATCCAACGGGATTCCTTACATTATTGATTTTATTTTTCGTATAATTTGATATGTGATATGTTGGATGCCATAATTGATGACATGGATGATTTTTCCTAGTTAGTGCCATAGTAACTCTGGCTATATTTTATGTATTGTGAAATACTATAAAATAAAGAATTAGTTTTTAAAATGATTTTAGTAATTTTCAAAAAATATATATTAATAAAAATACTTGAATTACTAAGAGAAGGAATTTTGTTTAACCAAAATAAAAGGTATGATTTTTGGGGATTATAAATTTACAGTTTTATAAAATATTTTAGATAGAGATTTTTGAACTATGAATAAAGATTTTTAAAATCTTAAAAATGAGCCTGTCTTTTATAATAAAGGGATATGGCTTTAAAAAGAAGATAGAAATATTTTGATACAAAAATATATTAACTGCTTTATATAAAGTGATATATATATATGTGTGTGTGTGTACATATATTATAATTTATTTATAAATATGGAATTTATAAATATAATAATTTATAAAAGTGATATTTTACAAATGAAGTGAAGATTTGTAAAATCGTATTTTTGTTAATAAAAGCATGGATTTATAAGCATGTTTATAAATGAAGGGAAACTTTTATCAATGGATAAATTAGGAAATAAATCACAAATTATGGATTTATAATAAGACGTGCAATGTTGTTTTAGAAAAATAGTTGATGTTATTTGAAAATTGAAAGTGAAGATAGATTTGAAGATGTTAAATGATATTTTATAAATTGAATAGAATTTATAAAAGAAACTAATACACATGGAAGCAACGTTAAAAACGAATTGTAATTGATGTTTAAAATGAAATTTTTATAAATAAGCGAGATTTATAAAAAGATAGAGTTATAAATGAGTTTTCATAAATAAAGAGATTTTATAAAAAGGAGTTTTATAAAATAGAAGGAGATTTATAAAATATAGTTTTATAAATATGGAAATGATTATGTTGAAATCTAAGCACAAATTTTTATCAAGTATATTTATGTTTTATAAGTTGTTTATTTATATTAATATTGTTTTAAAGTTGTTTATCAATATTTTAGTATTTTGAAAAGTTAATTATTTGAAATTATTAATATGGTTTGAAATTAATTACAATTATTTATCAATAAGATTTTGAAAATTAATTATTATTATTTGTAATAACGTTGAAGATAAATTATTATTGTTTTGTTAAGAATGTTATGAAATTATTAATCATTATTTTTAAGATGTTCTGAAGCTAATTATTATTCATTATTACATAATAGTGTTTTAAAGTAGATGATTATAATTTATTTATAAAATGTTTTCGAGGTTTATAAAAAAGATTTTATAAACAAAAGTGGGATTTATAAGAGGAATCTTATAATTTGGTTTGGAAAATTTTAAAAAAGGTTAGTTAAAGGGTAAAAGAGTTTTATAAATGTTATTAGGTATTTGTAAAAGAATTTTTAAAATGGGTTTATAGATTTATAAAAGGAGCTTTATAAATGGTCTTATGGATTTATAAAGTTTTATAAATGAATTTAGAAATGTTAGTAGGGAGTTTATAAATGATTTCAGAGATTTATGAATGGTGTTATAAACGGATTTTTGACAGTTATAAAGGAATTTATAAATTTGTCCTAGAGGTATGTAAAAAGGAAATCTTTCTTTGTTTTGTGAATATATTATATAGTTAAGGGTGTAAATCGGTTGGACTGGATCAGACGGAGGTGTGTTCAGTTTCTGTCCAAAATAAAATCGGACCGGACACGGATCGGATGAGATTTATATTTGTACAAATTTTATTGTCCTGGCTCGTGTCCTAAATGAAATCGGACGAACACATACATACGTTTTTTGGGACACAGACTCGAACGGACATGGACGGACATTGCTATTTACATCAAATTTTATGTTGTTTAATAGAATTTCCACCAGCTGTATTATTTTTATCAATGTGTATTGAAGTATAAGCATTTTATGAATCCTTACTCAATTAACCGACCAAATAGTTGTCATATATGTTTTGAGAAACATAAAAGATATACTGAATTATAAGAAATTCGAAGGAACATGGATCGGACGAGATTTTTGCTCGTACAAATTTGGTTGTCCCATCTTGTGTCCTAATTGAAAATAGAACGAACTCAGACGGATGTATTTTTGCCACGGACACGAACGGACATCGGACACTCATACAAAATTAACAGCCCTATATATTGAGATAAGTATATGGATACATTCCAAGTATTGAAAATATAAAGGTTGTGAATGAATCTTCGAAAAGGTATTTTGGTACAAATATTTACAAAGTGATTTTAGTTCATGAATTTTTTTATTTAAAAGAGCCTAGCGGTTGCTTATGTGCTTAACCAATGTTGGTTTTTCCTATGGAATAAATCCTTGATTTTGATGTGTGTTCATAGATACTTAAATAACCAACTATCAAATTTGAACACAAAACGTAACTTCGAAAATATCTAGAAGAAACACGTGAGTTATATGACACAGTCATCTCCGATGATTTTAAACTGTGCGTGTAAATCTCATTTCGTTCCCTTAGGATAATGATGGAGGTTATCTCTGCTCTTATTTTTGACTGTTTATTTCCTAAAGAACCGGAGTTAAGTTTATCAAAAATTATTGAATAATGTTTAGAAGAGACCAAGACTGGGTATGTCGAAAATTACTTCGATCTAACCCAAGCGTTTCAAAGTGAAGATATGTTGAATATGATGGAATTGGAAACAGAGCTCTCAAGTGTTTCGTTCAGTTCCAGAATGAACATGTATAAGTGAATGCTGGCATTGCATTGTTGTCTGGAGTGCAATGTAGTATTCTAAGTGAGAAGTGCTATATAAAAGTAAAACATAGCATCGAGCCACATCAACCAGGAAATAACAAAAATCAAGCATGCAGCAAGGCCATATGGGTTGCTCCCATCAGGGTATGGTCATCCCAAATCCAGTTCGATTACTATCTACTCATGTATGCTTCGAGGCTCACTAACGGAAGGGGTGATCATATTCGGTACTACTAGTCAAGTGGTAGGCTAGTCCTGTGTGGTAGGGTACAAGATTTTCTTGTCAAATCCCAATGCATTTTATCTAAAGATGCACCATCGGAAGGTAGTTCCTTAACTTGCCATAGTATGGAATTCATTCTCCAATATGAGCCTTTACGGTTTTAGTTGTATACCATTATGCTGGAATTTAATTAGTGTATCAATTCCGGCTATGATTAATACGTATTTGTATCTTAGACACTATTATAATATCAGAGAATTTCATGTCAAATGTTTTGGTTATCGTAAGGTAAAAACTCAACCATGTTTATGTGCGGCGTGTTCTAACTAGGTACTTTTGATTTTTAAAGGTTTTTCATAACTTTAAAATCCAGTTGGGTGTGTTTTCTCATGTTGCTTTTCCAGATTGACTCGGGTATTATTTTCTTATAATACTTAGGCCAGACCAAACATATTTACATATTGCTTTGGATGCATTGGAGCTCAAGGAATGAGTTGGTGGTCTTTATGACGTATTCCCATATTTATTTATTTTCCATTACATTATTGTTGAAATTATCAGCATTTTTTAGGACAGGTTGTTATAACTGTCCAGCCTAATGGTTGGTTATTTTTGTAATCTGATTTTGATGTATTAAATTACTTTTCTTCTTCGAGTAAAGATTTATTGTATATCATAGATTATTTGTTTCGTTGTGAGATTCTGTATTGTTTAGATTTAGTTCCTTTTTCTTTCTTTCACTCTTCTATTCTTTTTCTTTCTTTTCTCTAAATATTCGTCATTCCATTAAATTTGGATTGGACATATGTGGTTTATTGTCAACTTGAATTGTGGAGATTGGCGGGTTTTACACCTCCAAACCCTCTAGAATGCTCACGGCGAGAGGAGGTGGAGTATGGCTTTGTTTTTTCACAATCTAACTAGGTAGAATGTCTTGTTATATGGTGGCAAGGCTTTCCTCAAAGTTTGAGGTGATTTCAAGATGGTTTGCAAATTATTTGCTTTAGGAATTTAAGAAGAAGAAGGAGATGAAGCCATGGATATTTTTACTCAAAGCTTAGGAATATTTTTGATTTATTTCTAGGGGTTTACCCCCCTTATATAGGTTTAGTAATGATGGTGGAAAAAGGCCAAAAACCCCTCAAACCCCTAATGACATCGATTGCTTCTTATCACGATAACTTTATGCCGGTTCTTATTTATTCATTTTTGTACCTTACCCTTACCATGATAATATCTCTTATCCTATTAGAACTTTCTAGAACATCCAACCTTTATGAAGAGGAGAGTGTTTTAATTAATTGCTAATGTGTTCATTTTATTATTAATTAAATGCACAAGAGTTCAAATAACTTATATCGATTGAAAAGTTGTTTATCGATAAACTGATTTTTGCTTATATCGATTTTTCCTCGAAGGATGTATTTTTGTAAAAACTTTTCAAAAACAAGTTCCTTATCATTATTCATTAATTAATTGATGATTAACAAGGTTATAAAATCATATTTATAACACTTAATTATATTTCAAAATGTTTTGATATTCGAAAACGAAGTGTTCAAATTTCTGGGTCACTGCATAATGTCTAGGGTGAAGAATATAAATATATAATATAGCTGAAATGGTTATATTGGCCACATTCAACGGCATATTAGAGGATACAATCAAAACCGATAAGGAACGTTCGTATAATATATTTTATGTGGAGATCCCTTCGGTCAAGCTGAAATCCAATCTCTTGCTCAAGGGTCAGAAACTACCTCCGAGCATTATATATCTCGAGATAGAATATATCATTAAAAAAACATAGCCGGTCTGTCTAAATACATGATCTCAAATATCAACACCTTCCACATGCAACATCGATAAACATAATCTAGATATGGATTGATAATATCTTGTCTTGGATCAACCAAACCCCAAGTTTTGCCCCTACTCTATTTTCTTCCATTTCAGATGTCGAGGTCACGTTCGGCATCTCTCGCACGAGTCTTCATCGCTCGAGCAGAAAGAAAACCCCAAATGGATTTCAGCATCCCAAACTGATCTTGAAACCACACATGGATCGCAGCATCTCGAACAGATCCACTTCCAAGAGATAGAACACGTATCTCGGTGTTGAAATGATTTTTGATAAATAAAACACTTACTAATTTCAGTCTCCTCAAGACCGAATCGGCTAATTTGGTCATTCAATAATAATAAGATAATCGCATATGGAAACCAAGTCTCATGTACTTATTACCTTTCTGATATTTTCATCTCACACTATCCCTCGGTCAAGAGTGAAGCCGTAGGTTAGATCTCTATTGCTTATGTCCCTACTCGAACATCAGTCTTTACTCCCACAGACAGATAAGCCCACTTCAATGGCTATGCTAAGTATACGACTAAATGTTTTTCATATATAAGTAAACATACAAAGTATGATCAAGTCATACAAAGCAAGATTAAGTCAAAAAAGCGATTTCTAATTCCCTTTTTGTTTAATTAATCTTTTATCAATTAAAACCTCTTTTATTAATACAACTTCTTTTATCTAATAAAACATCATTTATGAATTTCTACTATTCATTTGTACTCTTTTAATACTTCAAAATGTATTCATATACTCGTCTCAAATCATATAAATATATTCAAAAATCATTAACAAGATTCCTTACTTAAAACCTTTGTTTTTTTGTCTTTCTCCAAAAGATTTCTTACTTATAATTTCCTTCAAAATATCTATTTTATGGATTTAAGTAATTTTATAAGTTCATTCAAAAGGGTTTGCGACCAATGTAACTTAAACATTGTCACTGCAAATCCAAAAACATTTCATTTATACTTTTCTTTAAGACATTCTTTTAAAGATCTATTTGCATTCATAAGTATAATAAAAAATGGTTAAATATAAACGTCATCAACACATTGTCATAACAAACCCAAGACCAGTCCATACTCATATTATCTTTAAAAACATTTTTAAAGATCTAATATAATGTTTTATTAAGTTCGATTGTCGACTAAGCGACTATCTAGTTAAAAACGATCGCTTACAGAAATCATGATTCGTATACTTAACTCATTCTGACATTTCAACTTAACTATTTCTCGTCCAAGCTTGAAGCCAGATAAATTAGAGCACTGGTAGCATATCAAAGACTTGCCTGGACACTTTATTCTTGGATTTCAAAAATAGATAAATCTACCTCGTCGGCTTTTTGTGTTAAGTACATTATTAATGACTTTCATAAATGGGTAAAAAAAACCAATATGATTAACACATTTTCGACATTCCCAGCTTAACTATTTCTTGATGAAGAGGGAAACTGATAGGTTAGAGCTATGTTACTCATATTCATACTCGACATCAATCTTAACTCTCACAAATAGATAAACCTACTTTTTCGACTTTTAACATTAAGCAAAGTTAATTGCTTCTCAAACAAATAAGTAAACAACAAGATCAACATGTTTTTAATATTCCAACTTAACTATTCCTCGATCATGTGAGAAACGGGTAGGTTAGAGCTTTATTACTCATATCGTTATTCGACATTAATCTTAACTCTCACAAATAGAAAAGTCTAACTCATTGGCTTTTAGTGTTAAGCCTGGTCAATTACCTTTTAAAAACTTATATATACTTTAAAAATACTTGTAGATAGGTTTTAAATATATATATGTAAAATATTAATTGAAAATAACTAATTTATAATTTGATGAAAAACTGTTTTATAATATAAAATCTCATTACTTTGAAATACATATATAATTCTTAAATATATATTTAAACTTCAAACCAACCTTAAAATACTTCAAAATAGGTTAGAAAACTTCTTTAGAAAGATTATAGAAAAATACGAAATTTAAATATCATTCTTAATCACTTAAAACGATAAGCAACTTACTACGGCAGTTATAATTTCTTTTAAAAGTCTTTGTTAAAGAACAACATTGAAATGCACAATCTTTACGATTAATTTTAACCACTTTAACAAATGATTTAAGCCTTGAAATTTTTATAGAAAATACAACCCTTAGGGTACTTAAAAACCATGGAAAGAAACGCCTAAAAATATCTTTTTGTTTATATGTAAAAATTCCTGAAAACAAATCATATTTATAAAGTGTATTTATAACCACATTTTTGCTCCAACTTTCACAACTTTGGTTCACAATTTCTATAACTTTTCAAACTATTTCTTTACTTACCAATCACCAAAATATGTGTAGAGAACAACCAAATCAAATTATTCCAAGTTAAGATTAAAAATATTCAATTTAGACAAATAAAAGTTAAGGGATATCGAAGTGCACTTATAGCGATTGTTTTTGCTTCAAACACTTTCAAACATACTTCAGTTCAACACATAATCCAAACTACCATTTAAACATCAAGTCAAGGTCACACCACATGTTTAAGAGGGTAATAAAAGTGAAGTTGTACAATATAAAGTTGTCATTTGCTTTTAAAAGCAAGAGGGGTCCAAATTTTATAACTTTAATTAGTTATTGTCACTTTAACTTTAATTTCAAATACAACATATATGTACACAATATATACAAATAAGATAGTGAGATAACTCACTTAGATCCAAGTCAAACACATGCTCAAGCATAACCAAATTCAAGAACACTTCCTATCATCACCATGCAACCATCTTCTTTCCCTCCTCTTTGCTTAAACTTGTTTTTTCCAAGGCTAAAATGCCATAATTTCTCACGCCCATTGAGTGTGGGGAGGGCTTGCTTTGCTTCTTCGAAATATAACATGGTGGAAGGTGTTGTAATATTATCCTAAGGCTTATGACAGATTTTGAGTAGATTTGGAGTTGATCTGCAAAAAATTATTTTAGAACATTTAGAGAAGAAGAAGACATTAAAGAAGTATAGTTTTGCTTTGTGTATTTATGATTATTTAAAAAGGTATGCCCCTCTCTATGTAGACTCAAAATAATGTTGCCTAAGCTTGTTCTCATCCTATCCCCCCACCCCCCAACACCTCTTTCCTCCTCCAAACCACCCCATGTCATAAAAGCCTTACCTTCACACATGTCATCACTTCAATTTTAACAAAATATACTTGTACCGTTAGAAATTTCACTTTAATATCTCTTATCTGTTGGAAACTTCTAAAACATTCCATTTGCTTTATGAAGAAAAGTGTATTGATTAGTTCCTAATGTGTTTATTTGATCATTAGATAAGTGCACAAGAGTCCGCACAACTTATTTTGAATTAAAAGTTATTTATCAATAAACCGATTTTCGGTCACATTAGCGATTTTTCTTTAAAGCATTTATTTTTGTAAACATTTTTTCAAAATAAGTTTAGCATCATTAGTTATAATTTAAAAGAGGTTAAGAAAGTTATTAAATCAATTTAATCATTTTTAATTCAAGGTTCAAATATTTAAATAATTCAGTTATTTAAATACGAAGTGTATGGAATTGTGGATTGTTGCATCCTTGATATGAAGTACAAGTTTCTATTTAAATATTAGTTATGTCCTCGTCCTGTCATGTAGATCAAATATTTAAATATAAACTTATGACATTAGAAGGCTACAAATGGTGCTAAATAAAACAGGCTATTGATCTTAGCTTACCTCTAAATTTTGTGCTTCAACATCAAGGAAAATTTGTGTATCTTAGGGTTGAAATTGTAAAATAACTTCTCATGCCCAAATCTTCTGCTTTTGCTGCGAAGTGGCAATTAAAAGGAAAGAAGACAGCAAAAATACGACGGCGCATATCTATCTGAATATCTACTTGGTGTTGTATTGGGTTGGGTTTGGGATCCGGATCTAACACCCATGGTCCATGAGTCATGGATGGAAGTATATGGCATGGAATATGGTTTTGAAGCTCATGAATATCCCAGCAGTGGTGTATTTGGAAGTAGAACCAAAAGGCTCTTACTGGTTTCAGAACTGATGATTTAACACGATCTGAGTTTCGTCAGTTCATTGAACAACTCTCTTGAAAATATCATGTTAACGCATACCATTTAATTGCCAATTAAAACTGCAATCATTTCACTAATGATGTTTGCATGCGTTTGACTGGGAATCCTATTCCTGGATGGGACAATTGGTTTGCAAGACTAGGTTCATTTTGCAATGTCTTTTACCTGAGAATATACAGGTTGCAGCAGTAAGGTGTTTTCCTGAGCACCCGGAACTATCCGCTGGTTCAGAATCTTTTGTTCTGTCACAGTTGATATTGTACGTAAACTTTTGTAGCGTTGTATCTCTTTGACCCAGTAGACAAATTTTGAAAAGTCAATAACAGACATAATTCCTAAATGCCAAAAAAATCTCAAAACCTAGTCTAATACGGCAAAATTTCCAATTAGAAGGGATCCCAACATATCTGAAAAGAATCAGCAAATATGAGCGTAACATGCGGAGTCCAAAGAATAGCCGCGGTCTAAATCATGCTATCTAATGCGACTGTCTGAACTAGAGTAGTCATGTTATATCCAATAATCATGCCGTCAAGTACTATGTTATTGAATCATTTCAAACCACTAGGAAACTAAAGAATGGCAGGAAGGTTCCCCACTTTTCAAGTTAACGTACTTCAAAATGAGGATAAAGCAAAATATTCCTAAATGAAGACAGCAATTCTGATAATATACAAGAACACCAGCAAAAGAATAACCTATTCAGTTCAATGAAGCAGCACAAAACTATAGGATTGCATAAGTGGAAAATTAGTTAATTATCTTTACATTTTTAAGGTCAGTCCCATATATATAAATAAATAAAAAGAATAAGCTCCATTTGGATATTCTATCTCTCAACTATACAATACAATAAGAAGTGATAATAAACTATTACAGTCATAGTTGACCACTCATTGTGTACCTGTCCAAAAAAGGGTGTAACTCGGGATATCTCAACCCCTTTTTACTAAACACCCGATTGTAGTTGGGTATTGATATCAATTAGCACTAAGAAAATGAGAATCTTGAGAAGATGGATCCCGGTGTAGATGAAGAATCAGCCAAAAGAGCGGCTGGACTTGATGTTTCATTTGATGCATGATATGCTGCTTGAATTTTTCTTATCTGCAAAAGATAATGTGTAATGGAATCATGTATGTGAGAATATTGACAGTTTCAGCAAGTGTCTTGAAGTTTGTTAAGTTTTACGTAACGCAACAGATGATTTTGATTGATTTTAGTATATAGAGGGTAAGTCGATACACACATGACATTCAAGGGGTTATGGAAAAAATTTCACAATATTTTCAACAACACCAAACAGGTAAATAGGCACAAGGAAGAAGTTGGAAAAAAAATTAGCCTTAAGGACAACAAGTTTGTTTTTTAGTCTGAAGGACACTTTTTAGTGTAAACTGAAAATGATAATTACAACTATCATTCTGTGATTTACACTAAAAAGTGTCCTTCAGCCTAAAAAACAAACTTCTTGTCTCTGAAACTAAATTTTTTTCTAACTTTTTCCTTGAGGCTAAAATCCCCTATTTCAAATGTGTTCTTTGCAAAGCAAAAGGACAGAGAAAGGGTTTGGAAATGAAAAGGACATTATGTTGTGCATTTGAAAGGGGCTATTTTAACAATGGATTGCTATTACCAAATAGTTTAGTGTTACTAACATTAGTTTATGTAATTATTTATGTACTATGTTGGTTTCTTTCTTTCTTTCTTTCTTTTTCCCCTGTTGAACGGTTCATAACAAATAACAATTTTTTTTGTAATGTTTTCCTATACGAAGAGTAGGGCCTAGGGGGGTGCGGAAGAAATGCCCAACAAACAGTGCCGATCTGACAACAAAGTTTCAAGGGTTGTAGCACCACCTAGCAAGCTGCGGGGTAGTGCCGGTCATAAAAAGGTATATGTCTATTGGTGTTATTTATCATTTTCACAAAAATAATCATTTTACGCATTACTAGTATTAATTGTTTTTTGAAAAATCTCACAGTATTTCGGATGTGTTCTTTGCAAAGCAAAAGGACAGAGAAAGGGGTTGGAAATGCAAAGGTCATTATGTACTTGAGCATTTGAAAGGGGCTACTTTAACAATTGATTGCTATTACCAATTAGTTTAGTGTTGTTAACATTAGTTTATGTAATTATTTATGTAATATGGGTTTTTTTTTAATATATTCACACTAGAACAGTTCATAATAAAACAAAATCTTTATAATGTTTTCCTATACGAATAGTGTCTGATTTGACAATAAAGGTATCGAGGGTTGTAGCATCACCCAGCGAGCTGTGGGGTACTGCCGGTCAAAAGAAGTTATATGTCTATTGGTGTTATTTACCATTTCAACAAAAATAATCATTTTGCGCATTACTAATATTTAATGACCTGTCAAATGGGTTGGGTTAGGTTTGGTTGGATAAAAATGGGTTGGGTTGGGTCGAGTTTGACCCAACCCATTTATGACCCATTCTTTTTGACCCATTTACGACTCAACCCATTTATGACCTAGCCCATTTAATAATTGGATTACCCATTTAACCCATTTAAAGTTTAAATTTCATTTAACTGATAAAAAACAAATAAATATAAAATAATTCTAATTCTAATTTTTACGTTTTGAATTCCGATAAAAACCAAATTTTAAAATTTTAATTCTAATTTTCATCAAAATTCAAATATGAGGATATGGTAGCATGTTATTTTCTAAGTACAACTATCAGTCTCTATGGAGAACTACAGTATGCGTTAACAATATGAAGTATCCGAGTGTTCCATACTGTTCGTAATTTATGTGGGAGTTCATCGGTCGAAGTCTCGTCTGATTCCGAGATAGTATGAAGAAGTTATTGTTGTCTGGAAAAAAATAACGGCTTCTGCACTAGGCGGAGTTCAAATATGAGGATGTGCTAGCATATTATTTTCTAAGTACAATTGTTAGTCTCCATAGAGAACTACAGTGTGCGTTAACAATATGAAGCATCCGAGTGTTTCATATTGTCCGTAATTTAGATGGAAGTTAATCGGTCAAAGTCTCGCCTGATTCCGAGTTAGTATGAAGCAGTTATTGTAGTCTGAACAAAAAAAATAGCGACTTCTGCACTAGGCGGAGTTCAAATATGAGGACGTGGTAGTCTATTATTTTCTAAGTACAACTGTCAGTCTTCATAGGAAACTACAGTGTGCGTTAACTATATGAAGTACCTAAGTGTTCCATATTGTCCATAATTTAGGTGGGAGTTAATTGGTCGAAACCTCGCCTGATTCCGAGTTAGTATGAAGCAGTTATTGCAATCTGAACAAAAAAAATAGCGGCTTCTACGCTAGACGGAGTTCAAATATGGCGACGTGGTAACCTATTATTTTCTAAGTACAACTGTCAATAGTGTGCGCTAACTATATGAAGTATCCGAGTGTTCCATATAGTCCGTAATTTAGGTGGGAGTTAATCAGTTGAAGTTTCGTCTGTTTCCGAGTTAGTATGAAGCAGTTATTGCGGTCTGAAAAAAAAAATAGCGGCTTCTGTACTAGGCAGAGTTCAAATATGGAGACACGATACAATTGTCAGTCTCCATGGAAAATTACAATGTGTGTTCAAAATTCTTATTTTTAAATTTTATATTTTCAAATTTTAAGTTTTTAATAAATTGATAAATGGATTATCCATTTATAATCCTTTCAAAAATGGATCAACTCAACTCATAACGCATTTAATAAAATTCATAAATGGGTTGATCCAACCCATTTATGAGTAAGTAGATGAGTTGGGTTAATGGATTGTGTCATATTTTGACAGGTCTAATAATTTATTTTTTTCGAAAAATACAAAATATCGTTATTTATTATTTTAATAACATTTTGAACAAAAAAGAAAAATTATCAATTACAAATATTTCATGCAGAATTGGAGAGTTAAACATTGTGAAGCACACTTTGACTTCAATATTTCAGAAGTTCATGGTAGCGAAGAAAGTTCAAGGAAGCAATATGACATTGAACCTTACTTGTCCGCATATTTCAGGTCCTTATATATAGATATAAAGCAGCTAGAGTGAGAGAGCCTATTGTGAAAAGTTGGATATAGAAGTCACTGCAACTCAACTAAATTACTTGATGGTTAGCTATACATTGGGTTCCCACCATCAACCCTATCTATGCAGCTTGACTACAATGAAATGTACATATCACTTATTTTTTGGCAATAATTTCCTTATAGCAAAGGTCATGCAAAGGAACCAGGTGGATCTCTTGGATCCATTCAAGACCAATATTTCACCTAGAAAAATAGTAACCCTGCATGATAGACTGGATGCTGAAAAAAAATACTGGTATCGGTGAAGGAAAGGTGCATGTATGAACCAAGAAAAGATAAATATTTTATTAGCATAGAAATAGTGGTGAAGAAGTGGCCTGGAAATTGTAAAAGGCTATACATTTTACTGGTAATGACCACAAGTTAGGGATTCTACCTCTTCTGGACTAAACTGTAACAATGTTCCAACTACAGGAAGCAAGGCCTCCACTTCACCTGTTAAAATAAGGTGCATTCTTGAAATCTGTTTTGGTCATACTAATGCTTATGAGCAAGTAGTTTGAATATACCTGTTTCAAGTAATTTTAAGATCACATTTTTCAGATATGTCATATCTACCCCTTCCCGTTTCCTTGATCTCTCCAGGTTCCGAAGCTCCATTTTTAACATGGCTTCCTACATTATCAGGATATTAACTGGATGAGTAACATTACTTCATAAAATAATGGGAAAACTTTGCCAAAAATCAAATTAGTTCATAAAATAACTACAAAAAATAGCAAATAACTATAGCCTTTATAAAGATGCAGGCAACATTGTAGCATACAAACGACTAATTTCACATGATTATTACCATGTTTTGAAATCAACACTAGTACCTTATTAAGCAAGAAGGGTTCTGCGACAAATCGGAAAATAATAGCAAAGAGCCAAGGACATACAAGAAATGCAAGAGAGCAAAAAGTGCTTCTTACATTCATATTACAATATTATATAGTTGTTCGAAATGTTGTCAAAGAAAAAATAAATAAATACCTGCTGACTATGTAGCCGGTTTTCACGCTCAAGCTCCTCGATCTCATCCTGAGAAAAACATGTTTGTACTGAATATGAAAAGGCAGTTATAAACAAAGCACTGACACTGAAAAGCTTACTTGAAGTGCTAATATGTGTCTCTGTGATTGAGCAAGTTCCTCTTCCCTCTGAGCTTGTTGTCTAGCCAAAAACTGAAATTTAAGTTCGGGATATTATGCCACCGTCTTTAAGGAAAAAATGTTCCACAAAAACAAAAGGTTGAGCTTTAAAAACGAAGGATCTTATGCAGAGTCCAAGGTTTGAGAACTCGGTTTCGATCTTTTAAATTTCAGAAAATATCGGTTCGTTTCGGTGATTTCAGAAATTTCATTAAAGGTTTCAGTTTCAGAACTAATTAATCTCAATAATTAGTTGTAGATTTTGGTATTAATATCGACAATCATAGAACTGCAATTCTACTTATGTCACTAAAATATTTTCAATAACTTACTATTGATAACTAATCTTCTATATTACATGGAACCATGTTATTGAGATCGAGCCTTGGCACAACGGTTAGATCACTCGCATGATGATCTAGGCGTCCCGGTTCAAGTCCGGAAACAGCCTCTTCGCAATGCAAGGGAAATGTTGCGTACATTATCGACCTTCGCAGAGTTCGCTATCGTGCGGGAGTCACATGCACTGGTTCCACCACATGGAACCATGTTATTAATATTACATGGTTTAACACATTTTCTATATATGCTATAAATATAATTCATATATTTGATAACTGATTCTCTAGCAAAAAGGTATGTTATGAACATATGCAATTTTGCGCAAATTATAATTTTCATTAAAAAGGGAAAGCAATTGCCCTCTTTTTCTCCTTTTTCCTCTTCCTTCTGGTTCATAAATTAATGACTATTAGATATTTTTTTATCTCATTTTTCTTCAGGTTTCCCTCTTACTACCCCTTTTTATTTACTGATGGTATATACATTAAAAAAAAAGTTTTCATTTTTTACCAGACCCAAAATCCAAGGTCAATCGCGGATCATTACACTCCGAATCCGGCCCAAGCTGGCCAAAATTTCATGATTTCGACCGAGACCTCTAACCATGGAAGCACAACAAAAAAATCCAAAGGAAAATTTCATCTAAATCTCGATACATCTAAGGGTATGTTAGCGGATAAAGGGTTTAATTAAACTGGAGTTGAGTCAGCATGCATTCTTGAACATATTGAACTAGATTTAAAGTTGACATGTAAGATTGATTTACGGTAATAACACAAAATTAACACCTTTACATCGTACATAAGGCAATTAATTATATCTAATGCACCACTCATATCATCAAACATAAAACCAAAACCGACGTTACCTCTCTTTTTCCAATGTGGCAACATTCAATCGGACTTGTGAATTTTGAGTAACCTATGTCTGCTCTGACATAAGCATATATCTAACATAAGGGAATAGAATTTTGTTCACACTTTTTTTTGAAGTGTGAACAAAACACTTTCCTCCTATTGGAGGAATTTGGTGGATCACATATGGGACCCCCTGAATTCCTCCAATAAGAGCTGAGTGTTTTTGTTCACGCTTTGAAAAAAGTGCGAACAAAATCGCACTCAACATAAGGCATGTCAAACGTGCTTGTCGATCAAGTTAAAGCAAGGTTCGAGATTCCGGTCGGTACGCCGAAATTCCGACGCCTCCGTTCCGGTTCCGGCATTGGCCGGACCGAAATCCACCTCAAAATCCGTTTTGGTAAAAGAGGGCGAACAAAATCGCACTCAACATAAGGCATGTCAAACGTGCTTGTCGATCAAGTTAAAGCAAGGTTCGAGATTCCGGTCGGTACGCCGAAATTCCGACGCCTCCGTTTCGGTTCCGGCATTGGCCGGACCGAAATCCACCTCAAAATCCGTTTTCGGTAAAAGAGGGCAGAAGGCAAGCATTTCCTGTATAAAAAGCAAATTCCATGTAAAGAAAAAGAGTTTCGAGCAAACAAACCCGATTCAAACTACGGAAATTTCATTCTGAGGGTAGCTGGGATCGATACTTATCGTCACCGAGCAAGCTAGGGGTTTTCAGCTAGCAGGTTCAAATCGAGCTTGTAGGCAAGGTTCTTTTGTGTGCGAAGGCTAACTGGATTTCGATATTATAGATATTAAAAAGAACGAAAGTGAGGCTGTTTTGAGATTGAGAAAATGAGATTCATGCTAACACCGGAGAAACACATGTGAGCAGGCTCTCTTGAGGGAGAGTACGTGATATCCATTCCGTAAGGACAGTTGTTATAAATAAAATAATATTAAACGTGTAGACTGGAGAGATGATTCTTCTACCTTTGCTTTATTATTTGTTTCTATCTTAAACTTATGTTTAGCGTTTAATAATACAACACAAATTTATACCAATATCAAATCAAATATTATTGTATAATAAAAGAAAACACGGGAATTCAAGAAACGGAATTGAAACGGAATTTTCGAAAATTTCCGAAACGGAACGAAATTTAACACTTTCTCAATGAGCGGAACGGAAACGAAAAACGAGATTTCAAACCTTGGTTTAAAGTATCCAAAAATTGACTCTAATACTCTTTCCTAACGTTGATGTTAATACTTTCCGCATGGCATATCAATTATTTTTTATAGTGTCTATTGTAATTTACAAGGTTAATTTTGCATGGTCTTCAAAACAAACATTCATAGCCCATGCTTTAAAGTTCAAGCTGCTATGTTGTGTTAGGAATACTTCCCTTCTTGTATTTTACTGACTATATTTTTCTTTCAATAGGTCAGTATTTTAGACCAACAAATACCCAACTTCCCCAAAAACAATTTTACAACAATAGTTTTTTGTTTCTTCAAAACAAGTTTATAGTCATTTTCAGGGCGTGACCAGGATTTTCATCGGTATCATCTAATTGGGGTCGCACTCTCGAGTGTGAACTCAATTTGACAATCATGTTAGGTTGTCTTGTTATATAATAGTCATTTTCAGGACTGACTCTGAGTAAGTGCGGGCAAGTTGACCACTAATAGTTGGTTTTCAAAAAGTGCCCTATAATTTCCTAGTAGTAGATGTAACGATGTATAGCTTGCTTCTTGTACGTCTATCATAAACTATTTCAGCACATAGGATATGCATGGTTTAATATCTTCTATTTCTCCTTTGAAATCTCCTTTGACATCTCCTTTTCACACATAGACGAGACGACATTCATATCTTTTTTGACAATCGTCTCATCTTAAATATTTCAAATCTCACCCCGAATATGAATTGAAATCTCATCCAAAATTATATATTTTTCTTATACATGACATTTTTAACTTCTCATATCGGTTCGGAAGAAATTACTCAATCCAGCTGCTATCTACAAACCCTACACGTATTTTTTAACTCATGAGTCCAAACAAACAATTTCATTCGTTCCAATGTGCGAACAAAGAGGATATTATTCAATCGTTTTACCAAACCATCCAAGCTTCCTTTTTTCTTCATAACATCCATTTCAACTCGTTTTTATAAGCTAATCAAGTATGTTACAACTTTTAATTTTATATTTTGAATAATAATTGTTTGAGAATACATTACAATTTTTAATTTTATATTTTGAATAATAAATGTTTAAGAATACATTACAACATCAATTTTGAACACATAAATTACATCGAAATAGTTACGATATGTACTTTAAGATCCAAGATGTACACCCGAGATACTATCATCTCCTTTGAAATTTTCTATGATACGAGATATTTAGTGTCGAAATTTCAAGACGAAATGAAAGTTAGGCTTATGTCGCAACTCAGTAAATATAATATTTTTTTGATTTTTTCCCCATCTTGCATGTTTATTAACAACCCCATTTATATTTCATTTATTGTTTTCTCTATATACACTACAATAACTCTTTGGCATTTTGGTGCTTCCAGTTGCTAATTTTTCCTCCAAGTTTAGTACAATATAACTTCAACAACATGAATGTTATTTTTATCGATCTAGTTATTTTAGAAATTAAACCAAAATCGCTAATATTATTATATAAAATAATTAAGAATTTTTTTTTGTTTCAAGACACTTGGCAAACAGTAACATAAACATATCTGTTTCAAAACTAAAAGCAAAAGCATTCATATTTCTACCATGTTGGCGTTTAGTCGCTGACGCGATTTAAAATCGTGTCAATATCAAAAATCACTAGCTCAGCTGATTAGTGGTATGATGCTCTAGGCTCAGGTTCTAAAGGTCATAGTTTTGAACCTTTGAGATATCAAAATGAGCACTCTGTTTAAATGAAGTACCGCTCTTAGTATCGAAAAAAATTGTTTCAGTGTACAATAGTGCGGTAGGAGTGAGCGTTTGGTTGATTCGGTTGGTTCGACGATGAAACTTGTTAAATCGAACTAAAACGAAGAAAAATGAAAACCAAACCAAACCGACTGAATTAAGTTCGGTTGGTTGTCTGATTTAACCGAACTAAAAACATTTGACATTTTATGTTTCGAATATTCATTGCATGTTAAAATAAAACATAAATATATTATTATTCTTATTTAATATTCTTTTTAATAGTAATTTTTACAATAAAATTTATTTAGACCACTAGCTCAACTGATTAGTGAAATGTAGTTCTAGACTCAAGTTCTAAAGGTCATAGTTTTAAACTTTTGAAATATCAAAATGAGCACTCTGTTTGAATGAAGTACCGCTCTTAGTATCAAAAAAATCGTGTCAGTGTACAATGGTGCGGTGGGAGTGAGCGTTTGGTTGATTCGGTTGGTTCGATGATGAAACTTGTTAAACCGAACTAAAACCAATAAAAATGAAAATCAAACCGACCGAATTAAGTTCGGTTGGTTGTCTGATTTAACTGAACTAAATATATTCGACATTTTATGTTTCGAATATTCATTGCATGTTAAAATAAAACATAAATATATTATTATTCTTATTTAGTATTCTTTTTAATAGTAATTTTGACAATAAAATTATTTGGACCGCTAAACTAATCTAACAAAATTAGTAATTTTGACATTATAATAAAAGTTTGGTTAATTTGGTTAAATCGATACCAAACTAATTTTTTTACGGATCGATTATAAATCAATATAGTTTCAAAACCAAATCAAACCGATCGAAAAACAGGTTTATTCGGTTTTAACCAAAGATTCCTCACCCCTAATGGTGCGGATTAGGATTGTCCCAAAATTTATTTATTTATTTTCCCCTCAAAATTAGACTGATGCGATCTCAAACCATTCTATTGTAGATTTCAAAAAAAAAGCCAAAATTTTATATCCTATCAGTGTAAATTACTGACTTACTGACTGTAATGTCAGCATGACAAAACAGACTTTGTTTGTATAATTAGTTTTGAAACAAACCTGCATAGCCAAATTATCCATTGAAATATTTGTTACAAACATTTAGTTATTTCTTTATTTATTAGAATAAGAGTGGTTCTTTATTTAAGCAAAAACGCTAATTTTGATGTCTCGTAGGTTCAAACACATGGCCTCTAAAACCTCGGTCTAGAGCGTTATACCACTAACCAATAACCACTTGAGCTAGTATCCTTTGACTTTTTAATTTTTATTTTTATTTGTTGAATCTCAAAGAACAAAGCATACGCTTGTAGCACTTTAAACTATATGGGAGTATGCATTGCACTCTCAACGCATATCCGGGTTAACCATGGGGTGTCTAGTGGCAACCTCCGCTACAAGTCTCAGACATGTGATGCTAGTTAGCTGATCATGCTGCAAGCTAATTGATTATTTGATAAACAATTTTTTTATATAAAAGTTGATATTTTGGTTCTTTTATACAAATACATGGAGCAATTACATCAGATTCAGTTTTATTACTCGCCCAAAATCTAGGAACAGCTCTGGTCATTTGAAGCTCAAATTTAAAATCATATCATTCTGATGGCTATTTATTGTTATACAATTATCATGCTTTTTATGTCTCTCCTGCCAAGTTTTTTAAAATATCCTGGATAAGATCAAAGCATAATGATATTGATCATCTCATCTCATGTGAAAACCATTCCCAAACATATTTATTCCTCATTTTATCTTTTTCAATGCTGTCACGCATCTAACACAGGTAAAATTTACTGCCAGATGCTTAAGGTTAGTTATGGTATCATCTAGTTACTGAAATTAAAGAATACCCCAAAGTATTATCCGATACGGGTTATTTATGGTACCATTTAGTTACTGAAATTAAATGACACCCAAAAGTATTATCAGATTCAGATCAAATTGGAATACCATCTATCAGATTTTGTACATACAATAATCACAAGAACCCAGTTTAGTTAGGGTAGCAAACTTAGTAAGGATTGTACAAGCAGTAATATCACTGGAAGTTGGAACAGAGTCTGGTTGGGATAATCACTGGAACACAGTTTAGTCAAGGTAACGGATTTAGAAAGGGCTCCGACAAAATTTGATGGTATAAACAAGTAACTAAGTATAAATATCAGTAAGTACCAGAATTTGTTGTTCTGCTGCAGCTATATCCACAATTTGCGCATCATGCTTTAAGTAGTCTGCAACACCCAATTCATAAAACAAAAGGCACGTAATGTGAATACTTAACAAGGTTTTCAAAGAAAACCATTCTATGATTTACCTGAATTTCTATTTCCATTGTAGTCAACCTGAAAAGAAAACAACCATTAATATACCTTGTCAATATTTAAATTTTAAAAAGGTAAATGAAAATTTTCAAGATAATTTGATGAATTAATCTAACTAAATCAAGTTAATAAAATTAGCAAGATACAATTTGTAGATTTGATGCTCTTGCGTACCATGTAATGAGTACACAGCTCTTATGTAACTGCTCGAGATGGCCATAATAGGTTAGGATAAGATGATGGATTTTATAACTAAACTTATAGTTCCTATTACCAAAATATTATAGTAAATACAAAGTTCAAGACAGTAAAATTTACTGGTTGTAAATTATTTAATATTCCATGTTCAAAAATGTATAATGTTTACAATTAATCAGAATTTGTTTGTTATGAAGTCCACACATAAATTACTGGGCAAACAGGGAATTCATGACATACCAATGGACTCAAGTCCAAAGACCGTTGAAGATTTTTATTATCTTCCAATAGTTTTGCTATCTCCTTCTCTTTTTCTTCAATTGTTCTATCCGCCATATCACGGAATGTATCATGTTCTTCCTAAAAGTTAGACATGAGATCAAATATGTGATAGATCAAGCAAATGTATAAAAAATACAACATCAGTTTACCTTCAATTTTTTATATTTCAGCTTAAGATCTTCCCAGTCCTTTTGAAGATTATCATCTAAGTGCACAGCTTTTTCAGCCTCTAAAGCACTGTATTTCACTACAAGAATAAAACAGATATAGTTATACTGTCCACAAAAAATAATAAGAAAAGGTTAAATATCATAGGTCTATTTGGTTTGAATTTAGATTTAGATTTTTATTTTTTGTGTTTTCAACATGTACTTAAAAAGGTGTGGAAGAGGGGAATGAGGTGGAAAAATCCTAATCATTACAAAAAAGAGAAGAGGAAGGATGAAAATAGTTTAGACATTTTCCAAAATGTGACAAACAAGAAAAGTTGATTTCATTTTTCTATGTTAAAATCATTATCTAAATTGATCGTTTTGAAAACCCAATGCATTTCAGTTCTTACAGAAGTCCAAAATTGAAATTGCAAACCAAAGAAGACCTAAATGTGGAAAAAGCGAAAAATACATTTCCATATCTCTTCTATACTGTCTACATTCTTCTGCCATGCTTCTTTTTCTGACAAATAGTGAGCATTAGCAGTATCAAGCTTCATTGTTAAGCTTCTTATCTTCTCTTCAGCATCATTAAGAGCTGTATCTCTGCAAAAAGACAAACTATATTATGATGTCCAATATATCCAAATATACACATCTTACAATATTATAAAAAAAGATAATTTTAACAAAAACAAAAATAAAAAGATTTTACTTTGCTGCAAGCTTTTCGTCATGCTTTGCCAGAGCGTCTTGAAGATCCTGAATGGCTTTATCTCTTTCTTCTATAACAGCCGACAATTCTCTTTCAGCTTCCTAGTGTAAACAATTCAAATGTAATAAATACTTCAATGCCTTAATATTAAACTCAATTTTAGTTATCCATCAATTCTAAGCTTAGATAAATACATTAAGTGCTTCCTCCTGAGCTTTAAAGAGTTCTGAGTCCTTAGCTGCAGATATCTCCGCATCTTTTTTTTGGAGAAGTGCATGAGCACGCTCTTTGTATGCAAGAAACTCACCTCTTAAATTATTTATCTGCGGTAAATTTTACAAAATATATTTAAACCCATTATCAACTGCATGGTAAATTATGAGAAGCGAATTTTATACGTAGACTATTCAGAGGATGTATTGTGTATTTGGATCAACTAAGGTGCAAGATCAAGTTTAAAAATAGCTATTAAAACTGTAAAAAATAATGTAGCAAATCTTTTACCAGCTTCCGTTGTGGCAGTAAAGTGTACAACACGATATTGAGCTTATTGAATTTCGTTTTGGTAAAAATTAGACGTGACATTGTGAAAATATACGTTGGGCATCGATTTGGTTTCGAAACTTCAAATAGATGTGACATTGTGAAAATTCAGTTGGAGTAAAACGATTATACCATTTTTTTTTTCTTCTGAAAATTGATAACTGATCATTAATTCTCAGTGTATCAAACCCAAACCTTTGATCACATTACCAAAGGCCTTATCTATTGGATGGTGGTTATTGGATATACTTGGAAACCATCAAGCATCCAACATACATACCATATATAATAAATTGAACCACATTCTAGAGCAAGTGATCATTATTTTATTTTTATTTTGTTACTTTCCGCTTTCCATTTTGTAATTTTGAAAATTGTTAAGATTATTGCACCTCGTTGACATAAAATTCTTCCAAGTGCACAAGTTAACCTAACTTTTTTAAAATGCTACATTTTTGAACATGTAACCAAAATCAGTACACAATAAACTGAGAAAGATTGTGGAGTTCTGTTGCCTTTTGCTTACCATTTTGTAATATATTAAGAATTGTCAAGAATTTATCAAATCAATACAGATCTATAAATTAATCTTCCTTTCTCAGAAAGGGAAAAAAACAGTACTTATTTTACAGGGGAGAAAACAAAGGATGTTCAAGATTTCAAGTAATGGCAACAACAATAAGATAACTGATCACGTGTGAAACTGCTATATGTGCTAATCTTTATTTTATAAGGTGGCGTGGCAGGCAAAAGAGAGTTGAAGATGAAAGCTGTAGTAACCTTCAGCTTACTTTTCATAACATCAGAATTTCATCAGTTAGCTGTTTAAGCTCTAATTCACAATGTAAAAATGTAACCATATCCTCATTAAACTAACTAGATGCACCATAGTACATATACTGTATAGAATAAACTTGAAACGGTTACCAGCAGCAAAATACTTCAATAAAGTGACAGAAAACAATTTAAAAGGCTAGAAAGAAACTGATGTTATTCACGGGTAAATTTTAGTTATATAAAATGTTCCAGCGCAATATCCAAGTTTTAGCAAGATGAAAATGAACCTCGTCTTTTAGAGTTACAAGTTCGGAATCCCTGGTACTTAACAATTGTTTTTGCATAGATAGTTCAAATTCCAACTGACCTGCCATTATTAATAACAAAAACGTCATGCAATACTCTGGAGGACTTAAATTATCAAAAATTACTCAGTAAGGATTTCACTTCTCATTTTGGCTGCTTCGATTTCTGATCGCAGGCAAGCACCCTCCGAGGCCTCCAGTTTAGTTCTTAATTCTTGACAGGTTACTTCCCAGTTCTGTTTTTCTTGTGCCTGATAGACGATTAAGAACCCCATGTAAATAAAAATTATAATAACTTAGTTGAACAATGATATCTGAACATTTTCCTGAATAATCCTGACTTATGAGAATTAGACCTCTAATTCAGTGTTATTTTCTAATTAAAATTTAAAAAAAAAACTTAGGTAAATGTGCCTCCACCCAGAGTCAATTGAATACAGCAAATTTTTAATGCCCAAAAAGGTTCAAGTTGATAAAGAGTAAATTAATAATTTAAGAAGTATATAATAATATAAAAAACATAATGACCTTCACAGTGGAAATGAATCCTTGTCTGTTGGAAATAGTCAGGATTATAAGTTATAATTTTTTAAAGAAAATATCTATCATGATCATGTGTTTTCTACAATATCCTACACGAAGAGAAGCCATGTCCACAGGGTCAAGCAAACAAAATGGCAAGCAGAGTATCTATATGGAGAGAGAAAAAAATACACAAAACCCAAATCAATTTAGAAGCCATATAAATGAACACACTTTTCTGGCTAAGATAAAAAATGATCTGCGTATACCAGGCAATCTGAGTATGGAATATTTGATGGCTGGTAAATGGCAAAAACATACTAAATAATACATAAAGACAATAAAAATATTTGAGCAACTTGATAATCTACCTATATGATTTAATATTTCTACATGTGTAAGTGTGACTAATCTATAAATGACAAAAGTTGAATTTACATTGTACAGCTGTATACCAACTCGTGTTCATTGATTTATGTTAACAGGACTTTTAGTAAAGGAAATAATTTTTTTCTTTCTATTTTTCTCTTTTCTTGTAAAGGGGAAAAAGAAAAGAAAATAAACTGATTTCGATGCCAGAGACAGAATATATCCTAGTTTCCTTAACCTCGATTTTGATGTGTATAATTAAAAAATAAAAATAAAAAATTGAAATAGATAATGTATTAACCGGACATGCTTATCTCTAAGCTGAATAAGCTCTTCTTTTGCCTCTCCCAACGATGCCCCAAGCCTTGCAATTTCACCAGATGAAGATGCATTCATCTCTGCGATTTTGGAATCTTTTTCGGCAACTAACATCTGCAAAAGGTAAAGGTAAAGTTGTTCATCTAGAATCAAGCGTAATAGTTTTACACTAGTGTCGTCGTAGGTTATAGCTTAGAAACCATAATCAATCAGGAGGCAAAGGTTTCTCAGTGAAAACCACGGTTCGACGATTTCTTTTTGGGAACAACAAGAGTACATTTCTATGTATAAAACGGCAAATTTGAAGTACAGAGAGCTCGCTTCTCCGTGGCAAGAACATTCTCAACAACATTATTAAAATTCTAAACGAGAACATTTTCTGAGAAAAAGAACTATAATTTCTTTTTATGCATGTTTATTAAAGTAGATAAGAAGTTACACATTTTGGCACTTGCACATTCTTGCACACATTTCCACCCTAGACATCAAATGGTCTATTTATAAAAGGACAAATTTTCAATGTGGGCTAGTTTTCGAATCAATTTCGCGATCGGAGTTGGTTTTGAAACTTATTACCAAACAGGGCTGGTTTCTGCCCAGTCAGCAGCACAGTCAGCGTATTTGTAACTGCCAACGCTGTGCGCAACTCTTAGTTGCGCACGGGAATAAGTTTTCCCAAAAGCGCAACTAAGAGTTGCGCTTGTTGGGGATTTAATTTCCTTCAATGCGCAACTAAGAGTTGCATCCGAGCGCAACTCTTAGTTGCGCAAGTGCAGGCGCAACTCATAGTTGCGCCTGCACAGCTTGCTACTGCTAAAACAGAGGCAGCAGCAACCATCCTCCCCATTCCACCAAAACCCTTCCCAAGCTTCAAACCCACTTCCATGGCCGAACCCAACAACTCCCAACCCAAATTTTAGCCAATTGCCACCATTTTTTCACAAAATTATCAAATTTCTTCCTCTTTCTTCGATTAAACCAAAGCTACAACAATGGAAGCGGGATCCTCTTCAACACAAATAGATTTTGGTAATTTGTAAACCCTAATTTTTTTGATAAATATAAAATTTGCTTATTATTTGGTTGTATTTGCTAGAAATATTGTCGTAGAGCTTGTTGTACATCTTAATAATCCAATTTGAAGCGTTGAATCAGTAATTGATCGTAAACGATGTGTAAAAATCGTTTTTTTTGCATGAATTATGAAGAACCGGAAAGCGGACCGGTAGACCGTAGCGTGCTTTATATGCAAGATAATCACCGCTCTAATTTTGAAGATTTAATGAGGGTAATATTATTCGCCTTGTAATGTTAGTAAATTTTTGCACGTTATTTTGCCTTTTGAATTAACTAAAAGATAGACTTCTTTGTTTTGCAGAGTGTAAAACCGGTGGATTGTCTGTATCATTCGCAAAGTTTTGAAAAATTGATGGAGATGGTTGAAGATCAACGGGTTCAACAATTACTACATCAGGCGGGATTCTGGTATTTCATGCAGATTAGATATATCAGATTTGACAGGTCATTACTCACAGCTTTATGCGATAGATGGAGACCGGAGACTTCCACTTTTCATTTTTCCGTTGGAGAAATGACCATTACACTACAAGACGTATCTAATTTGCTTGGCCTTCCTATCGAAGGCGCCGTGTTGAACTACGGTGGTAATGTGGACGCCGATGAGGTTTGTCAACGTTTGCTTGGTGAAATTCCACCTCCAGAAGCGGTGGTCAATAGAAGAGAGTTGAAGGTCAAATGGCTGAATGACCTTATAATCGGCCGGGAGATTTCAGTCGATTCATCTATTGAGAAGATAGAACAGTTCACACGGGCTGTCATATTACTTCTAATCGCATCTCGTCTATTTTCGAACCATTCGAAGGGTAGAGTAAGCGTTAAATGGTTGTACTTGCTAGAGGATTTTGCCACCATTTCCGATTATTCATGGGGTAGCGCCGTTTTGTGCGCATTGTACAAAGAGTTGGATAATGTGGCACTAAGAAAGACGAACGGATTAGCAGGTTGCCTAACCCTTCTGCAGGTATATCGGATTTGACTTATCGGTGTACGAAAGTTATGAAATCTTTTGAAAGACGTTTCTTTAACACTCATAATTTTCAGGTTTGGTCTTGGACGCGTATTTCTATTGGACGGCCAAACGTTAGTGCCAACGTTGCTCCGGGATTACCGTACGGGTCAAAGTAAAAGCTTCTTGAAATTAGCGGTGAAATTTTTTTTATTTCTGCCAATATTCAAACACTATTTTGATTATGATTGTAGATGGACCGGAGATAGACGTTGGAGAGATAATCCAGCCCGGCATCCTACATTCTATCGCAACGAGCTCGATGTTATGGACGAGCATGCTGTTGACTGGACGCCATACACCGCTGAGATCGTACAGGATCTCCCGCCTATATGTTTGGACGGCGAGCAAAGTTGGTATGCAAGGACCCCGATTATTTGCTTGCAAAGTGTTGCCATGCACTACCCCGACAGAGTGATGAGGCAATTTGACCTTCATCAGCATATACCGGATCCGGCCGAACAGATTTTCCCACATGGTTGGAATAGAGCCTTATACAACACGTATGTCGTAAGGTGGGATCACAGGTTGGATCACGTTCAGGTCGAACGCGTACCTAGAATTTCAATCGAACAGTACTATAGTTGGTACTGGCATATCACACGGCGATTTGTACTTAAAGAATCGTCAACTAGACTGTCCAGATATGCTCCACGGGGACCGGTGGAACGTGATTTGGTAAGTATCAAAAAGTTTTACTCTTTGAACTTCTTCAACAAGCTTTAATTGCGTCGTTTATTCTTTTATTTTAGGTTCAAGGGTTGTATATGATTTCCAATGAAGTTGACGATGTCCTGGCAGATCCTGCAGATGAGGACAGAGTAAAAAGAAAGTGCTTCAACACCAAGAAAATTATCAAGTCGCTTCTTGGAAGGCATAAGCTAGAAAGACCGCCACCGTATACGCCTCGTCCTCCCCGTGCTTTTGGTACTACCTACCAAAGAAGACGTTTTAGAGGCACACGGGGTCCTTCACAAGGTAGCCAGTCGGGGATGGAAATTGTCGAAGCTGGACCATCTCAACCGCCTCCGACGCAAACTTAAATAAAATTATGCTACCGCAAAAATTTAATAAGAAGATAGGGTTGTGTTGGTATGTCGTTTGGTTGCTATGTTTTGAATTTGTATTGACTTGAAACTTGTTTGCTGCGTTGTTTTATTATTGACTTGGAACATGTTGTTATATGACATATGATGAGTTGTATGAAATATTTTACCTCGTTGGATGAATTGTTGTACTTATATGTTGGTATATTATATGAAAGTTGATTTTTGATGAAAGTTGTTTATGGTATATGGTCTCTGGAAAGTTGCAGGCGCAACTGATAGTTGCGCAAAAGGCGCAACTTTGAGTTGCGCAAATTCGAGTTGCGCATAAGGCGCAACTTTAAGTTGCGCCTCTTAGCGCAGCTAAGAGTTGCGCCTGCATATCTGGGCTATTCCCTGGCCCAACAGCTGCATATGAACAACACAACTCCTCCCAAAACAAACACAACTCCTCAAACCCATTTTCTTTCAGAAACCCTAACATCCATTTCCATTATTTTCACTACTATCAACACAACTTTCCACTCAAAATCATTTAGTTCTACGGAGATAAACAAAAGATTTCACGTTCATCTACACTAGAGGTAAAGAATCGAAACCCTACTCCACCAATTTTCATAGGTATGGTGTTGATTATTAACTTTCTATAATTTTGATAGATCAATAACTACCGTGCCTATTATTTGTCACTATGACGGTGATTTAGTCATCGATGAAAATAGCAAGCCAACCTATGTTGGCAGAAAGCATAAGGGATCGAAAGTCAGGAGGGGTTGCAATTTTCTTGAGCTAAAAAGGGCAATTTACAAAGCTACAAAGATTGCTTCTACGGAGTTCGACATCGCGTTGGTTAGTAAGTGGGTAACAGATGATGGACCAATTGCTATTGAGGTAAACGACGACGACGACGTCGATTCTATGTTTTGTGTGGGGATGAAAGTAATTGAGCTGTATGTTAAGAAGACGGAGGTGGTACATACAACTGAACAGCGAGCTCAAATCTTTGATTATACCGGTCAACCCGGACCTAGTAATACTGCTGAGCAAAGTCACACATACTACCCACCCTACTCCTACCAGCCACCGAACATTTACGCACAGGCGGCCGGGTATGTGTTTATGTGCTGTAATAATGTTTTATTCATGTTTTTGGCACTTAACAATCAAATGTTTGTGTACAGGTACGGTGTCATGGCATATCCATCTCAGTCACCCGGGTATGGGTTCCTTCCATATCCATCGTATCCCCCACAGTCAATTCCAACTCCGAATTCAAACGACTACTTGCATGGACTTCCAAATGAACACGGAGGATATGGAGGGTGGAAATGCTGATATTGAAATTTCCCATTTGGACAGCATGGATATCGCTGCTTCACTAGACGACGATGAAACATGGATCGATGCTATGAATGTTAACAATGACGCTCCTTTAGATGATATTCCAGAGGAAGTTGATGACACCGATGAGCATATCGAGATGGAAGAACCGTTAGAAGATGACCAATGCAATGATACGATTATGGAAAGATCTGTTGTGCAAGAATTTCAATTTACCGACGAAATGTTTGGGCTAGAATGTGTGGAGAAAGGCCCTCGAGTTGGTATGATTTTTAAATCGAAGGAATCTTTGATTGAACATATAAGTGAATGGTCGATAAAGTGTTCAGTTTCATTTAAAAACATAAAGTCTCGTGCTAGAGAGTTCACTGCTATATGTGATATTGATGCTAATTGTCCATGGCGGCTTCATGCTATTGTGTCTAAAAGAGATCATGCTGGGTGGTGGATGATAAAAAAATACGGTGGTGATCACGCTTGCTCAAATCCAATCATCAACTCGAACCATAAACAAGCAACAGCTAAATTCATTTGCACCAAAGTCCTTCCACATGTTCGTTCGAATCCAAGTTACACTGTAAAATCTGTCCAAGAGCTTATGGCACACACATACAAAATTCAAATAAGCTACATGAGAGCCTGGAAAGGACTTAGCAAAGCGGTGTCTACAATTTTTGGCGATTGGGAGTCTTCGTACAACGATTTGCCTCAGTTTCTTCGTGCTATACAGAAATGCAATCCGGGTACTGTTTATCATGTACATACAGAAGGAGTACAATTCTGGGGGGCTTTCTGGGCATTTGGCCCGTGCAGGTTTCAACCATTGTCGTTCGGTTCTTTCTATTGACGGAACACATCTGTATGGTAAATATCAAGGTACGTTGCTTGTGGCCACAGGAGTTGATGCAAACAACTCTCTTTTCCCTTTGGCATTTGCTATTGTAAGGACAGAGTCTGCGGAAACTTGGGGTTGGTTTTTTTCATGCATGGGACACCTAATTCCATCGTTAAATGCAAGATGCATTACATTCATTTCCGATAGAATGAAAGGAATTCCGACCGCCTTGCAAGAAAAGTGGAGAAGACCACATCATCATCGCTTCTGCCTACGCCATTTGAAAGCAAACTTTAAAAAAGCTGGTTTTGGTAGCAAAATTTTGCAAAACATATTTCATGCATCTGCTGAAGCAAGAGATGAGATAGCATACAAAGCACTCAGAGAGCAACTAAAAAATGTGAGTCCGGCTGCTGACAGATGGATTGATAGAAGTCTTCGACATAAGGATGAACAATGGGCTCTTTACAAGGACAACGGTGAACGGTTCTGTATGATGACTACCAATGCTTCGGAGAGTTTTAATGGAGTTCTTAAAGGTGCAAGATCGTTACCGGTCAAGGCATTAGTGGCACGTACCTTTCATCGCCTTAATAGCTACTTCTACAGAAGACGTACCGATGGAACGGATTATGCATCTTCGCTCACGCCAAATTATGACAAAATGATGGAAAAATATTCAGCAGTAGCACGTAATATGAGCATTAACAGCTTCAGCTTAACGGAGTGGCAAGTAACAGACACAAACGCGTGCAATTACACTGTAAATATTACCAATGACAGCTGCAGTTGTTCATGCAATATTCCTATTCTAGCCCATTTTCCATGTTCCCATGTTTTAGCTGCATGCGCACGATGTAGAGGAGGAGCGAACAGAGCTTACCATGATCTTATTTCATCCTGGTTTACGACAGACAGTTATAGACATTGTTATTCTCCGGTTTTTCATCCAGTGCCCGACAGTAGATATTGGGATGTACCTGAAGGCCCTACTATACTTCCGCCGCCAACGCGAAGGAATACAGGAAGACCGAGGTGTACAAGAATAAGGGGAGTCATGGACGAAATGGAGGACAGAAGACAGGACGGATGTGGACAATGCGGTAACTTGGGTCATAAGAGACGAACGTGTGGGAAGCAATAAATATTTAATCTGTTTCTAGTACTTCTGTTATTCGTGAACTGTATAACTTATATGTTTATTCTATACGCAACTTTGTTATCAAACGCTATCTTTATGCCAAACGTTTAAATTACTTGCTATGTTATGTTATTTTGATTAAATCATCTATTGCATATCCACTACAACAAACCAAGTACAAATACAACCAAGTAATACAGCATTCATTACAACTAAAGCATACATAACTCAATTAAACAAGTTTGATGCATATCCATTACAGTACAGTTGCACTACCCAGTTTACTAGACCCCTTTCCAAATTGGATTTATGGACTGCAAATATTCTACTTGATGTCGAAGCTGTCTTTTTTCCTTTTCCAAACGTCTTACTTCGGCTTGCATCTCTAGCGCATATTCCACTCCTCTCGGGGTCAAGGGACGATCGAGCCATTTGAAGAAATTACAGCACTCAACACCTTTCGGGTTAGTTATATGATCAAGGTAACCGGCACATCCATAAAAACGACGTCCAGCATTTGTTTGAGTCTTGCATACAACTACCTCACAAACATCTCCACAGTGGCAAAGTGGATGTTTATCTTCTCTCACTCGTCCTTCCCCGCTAATTTGTTTTTCCAGTCTTTGATTCGGTTTGTCTACACACAATTGATTATCCAAAGCAGATTGAACATCAACATCATTAGCCGGCGGAACTATCTCAAATTGAGCTTCAGGAACGGTTTCAAACTGAGTTTCAGGAACAAATTCATTTTCAGCTTCCATCCGTTCAACATATTGCACCAATATTGCATCTGGAATCTCCCAATTATCCATAATAATTAGTGATAGTGTGAGTGAGGTTGAAGGGATTGTTGTAGCTTTGGTTTAATCGAAGAAAGAGGAAGAAATTTGATAATTTTGTGAAAAAATGGTGGCAATTGGCTAAAATTTGGGTTGGGAGTTGTTGGGTTCGGCCATGGAAGTGGGTTTGAAGCTTGGGAAGGGTTTTGGTGGAATGGGGAGGATGGTTACTGCTGCCTCTGTTTTAGCAGTAGCAACCTGTGCAGGCGCAACTATGAGTTGCGCCTGCACTTGCGCAACTAAGAGTTGCGCTCGGACGCAACTCTTAATTGCGCATTGAAGGGAAATTAAATCCCCAATAAGCGCAGCTCTTAGTTGCGCTTTTGGGAAAACTTATTCCCGTGCGCAACTAAGAGTTTTGCGCACAGCGTTGGCAGTTACAAATACGCTGACTGTGCTGCTGACTGGGCAGAAACCAGCCATGTTTGGTAATAAGTTTCAAAACCAACTCCGATCGCGAAATTGATTCGAAAACTAGCCCACATTGAAAATTTGTCCTTTATAAAAATAATTCAGCGCATTAAGTATAAGAATTTTCTAAATTTGACACGAAAATTACTATGGCCAGTAACAAGCACACACATGCAAAAATTATCGAGTTACAAAATCAATAAATTAACTGCATAAATAAATGCAAAAGGTCTTGAGGTCGAATATTTTTCCATAATGACAAAAGAAAGGTCAGTGCCTCGGAACTATATACTCTGATGTTGCCCATAACATACAATTATATGGCTCAACAATAAGACAATAAATCCAACTCTAACCTAGGTGAATGACAGTGTACTTCACCTGCAGTGAAGAGATTGTGGAAGCTGCTTTGGTTCTTTCTGATACTGCATCAGCAATTTGTGCTTCCAAATTTTCCAGTTGCTGAAATAATCAGAAAATAATCACAATTTTTGATACTGCATAGACTGACATCAGAAGTTGTATTAGATATGCAGAAAGGATAAATATTTACCTTTTGGTGTTTTACTGAAAGCTCTGAGATTGATGCTTGCCTTTTCTCTTCGGCAGCATGGAGTAGTCCCCGAGTTTCTTCTAAAAGCTAGATCATTTACCAAGTAAAATAGCATAAATTTATATTTTAATGCAGACATAAGAAAAAAGGACATAAACGAAAATACTGAGATTATAACCAGTACAAAGTTTCTGGACTGAATGCGTTGTGACTGTCAAAGTGGTAGCAATTTATCTGAATATTTAGGAACATAAACTGAATATGCACATGAAGATACGTATCCATTATAATTTGTAAAATCAAAATGAACATTAATGTTTGTTGTGAAAGGTCATCCTAATCAGTGGTATTGTGGCAAAGACAAGACTCTGAGCCAGGCAGGGCAAATATATATGATATCTTAATGTAGTTACCGTCTCTTGTTTCAAAGTACAGTCAATTGTATTTTGATGCAATGGCGTATTTAGCTTTAAAAAGTTTGGATATTCGCCAAAAACAGGTCTGCTAATTATGCAAATAGTAGAGAGAACTAATTTTTGGATCTTAATTTGCCAACATAGTTCAAATACACCGTTTTCAAATTGATTGAACAATCAGATTATAACTTATAATAAAAAGTATTTGATTAATTTCATCTTTAAATCATTTTATTTTGAGAAATGCCTTTTCTTTATAGCGAACTCTACTCCAAATATGTCCCATTACAATTGTTTGTAGCGACGAAAAGAATTTTTTACATCTACTTTGCAACATAGAAGTGGAAAAAAAATGCAACATACATACATAATTCTAGCAAAAGCTAATAATGATATAAAAAAGCTTAGCATTGTGTACCCGTTATTGATCTCGAGCCTCAAAGAGGAATCCCAGTATCAAACTATTCACTGTTGACTACTTATATGACTAGAGCATCTAACCTCCTTACGGTAGATCCAGGTAGGGAGTTTCCCCGCCAAAACCCAATTACCGCCTGTGGCCCAATTAACAAAGGCAACCGACACCTTATAGGTGTTCGAATAAACTTCTGCTATCAATATTACAAGTGTTCCGAATTTGATATGGTTAATAAAGGATTACTAAATCGAAGGAGGGTTTTCGGTATCACTAACAAAGAAACCAAATCATGTCATTACCATCGTACCATCCATACAGGATCGGCAAAATGTAGCAAGTGGATAATAAACAAGCACCAAGCGTTGGCAAATATTTATGGATATCCAATATGGAACCCAAAAAAAGAAAAAAAGCATGCATCACACACAGTTGCTTAAGTCATTTAATAAATGATTGATATGTGTTTTGCATTCCAAATTGCTCAAAAACAAAATCTCAATATTTCTTCTTTCTCAGATTAACCGTTGATCTTGTTAACAATACATAGTAACATAGAACAATATATTATTATCCCGTAGAAGAACATGGCCATCCATCTATACATATTGCATTCAACTGTATGAACCAATAGAGACTGCAGATAATTCTTGAAATGGTCAAAGAAAAGAATAACTATTCACTGTGCCTAATTTTTTAGGTGACGTCACTGAAATTCTCAAACTAGTAGACAAGCAGGAAGACAAGTGGGAAGATAAAATTAATAATAATAATTAATCAATAAATAAAACCTGTTGTAAAGAATAAAAGTAAGTTCATGATATAGAGCAGATCTCAAAATACTTAATTTTACGAATGTTATATCTGCAGGTAGCAATCTGAAGTCCAGCACCACTAGTCTAGTGATAAGACTCTAGGTTGTGTAGGTTAGAAACCTCAGGACATCAATTACCATTTTTTCTTGAAGTAATAAGAATATAAATCTGAATGTATCATGATAAAATCCATAATAAGAAAGCAATTACCTGTTCCTTCTCAGAAGAGGACCGCTGGTATTGTTCAAGTGCATTCTGTTTAGCTTCCAGTGAACGGCGCAATTCCTCAATATTATCTCGAAGTCTGCCACATATTTCATACAGACAGTTATCTTTAAGAAGCATACAGACACTGGACTCTACATTAGACACTAAAAACAAGTAAATCATGATGGACATATCATGTAGGTGCACGCTTATCGGAATCATGCTTTTAATGTTCGGTGTTCTTTCAGTAATAGTGTCTTAAGTATGCATGTATATCCAACAGATCATTCCTCTCCAATATGATACAATATGCTTACTGCAACTTATGCTAGAGCATAATCGGCAAAAACCTAACCTGAGTATAATTAATCTAAACTGATTTCTGCCCCTTTATATGACAAGAGCAATGATCTTTGAGAACAGGTATTGCTATGTAGCTAGACTTATTTCTTTGATTAACTGTTCAGTAAAAATCATTTCTAAAATTCTAGCTAACAGACTTAGTACAAGAATGAATGATTTAATTGATTGTACACAATCGGCTTTTATTAAAGGGAGAAATATTATTAATGGAGTGGCTGTTGTTCAAGAATATATTAATTTTGCTAAAGCTTTTGATTCAATAGATTGAAATTTTCTTGTAGATATTTTTCATGCTAGAGAATTTGGACATAGATGGATTAGTTGGATTTTGACTTTGTTTAAAACTGGAAACTCTAATACTATGTTTAATGGTATTCTAGGTAATAAAATTCAGTCAAAGAGAGGTTTAAGGCAAGAGGATCCCTTATCACCTTTATTGTTTAACTTAGCCGCTGACGTTTTTGCTAAAATTATTAAGAGAGCGGTGGATAATGGATCTCCAAGAAGTGTTGGAAATGACATATCGCGCAATGGTATATCGGTTCTGCAATTTGCGGATGATACCTTACTTTTTTCTTCTCATCTTCCTAAACACATTATTACTCTCAAGTTTATTCTTTATAGTTTTGAGCTTTTATCTGGTATAAAAATTAATTTTGACAAAAGTTCGGTTCTAGTTTTAAATGACTTTGAAAAGGTAGAAAACTTAGTAGCTAATACTCTAAATTGCAAAAGTAAGAATTTTCCTTTTAAATATCTAGAGTTTGTGATTAGACCTACCGAAACTCACGCATAATGATTGGCTTATTATTATTGATAAAATTAAAAATAAGATTTCTAATTGGAATGGGAGATTTCTATCTAAAGCAGGTAGGCTAGTTTTAAAAAACTCGGTTTATCAGTCTTATCGATCTATTGGATGTCCAGATTGGGTTATTGATAAAATCGATAAAGTTAGAAGAGATTTCTTATGGAGTGGGGATAATATTAATAACAATATAAAATGTCTAGTAAACTGGAAAACTGTTTATAAAGCAAAAAATGAGGGTGGTTTAGGAGTTATAAATTTGCGCAACATGAATTTGTCTCTTTTAGGTAAATGGCATTGGAAGTTCAAAGATATAAATGATAACGCTATTTGGAAAGATATTATTTTCAAATATTACTATAACGGTAATATCAATTTACACCAAAATGATTATTCTTTTTCTCATAAATTTTCTAATTTTTGGAAAAACATTTTAAAATGTTATGAAATTTTTAACTTAGGAACTAGGACGATAGTACATTTAGAAAATTGTATTTCTTTTTGGCATGACTGTTGGATTTTGATCTTGCCTCTTAAATCTGAATTTAAGGAATTGTAAGATATTTGCAACTTTAAGTATGCTTTAATTAATGAAGTATATTCTTCGAAAAATGATTCTTCTTGGAATTTCAGTTTTAACAGAATTTTAATAGGACCTACACTTAGGCAACTTTCTTTGCTTTATGCCAGATTAAATCTTTATAATATTGATAATGATAATGACTTTATTAGTTGGGAATGAGATAAGAGTAAGAAATATACTCCAAATTCTTTTTATAGATTTATTATTAATTTTTCGGGTACTATAAATAACTCTTTTAACTACATGTGGAAATCTAATTCTCCTTCTATATCCAAAATTCACATGTGGCTAATATTTCATGGAAAACTTAATACGATAGAATTTTTAAAGAGAAAAAACGTTCAAAACGATAATAAATGTTATTTTGTAATCTGCATCTTGAGGACATCAATCATATATATTATGATTGTTTGAACTCTAATTACATCCTAATTAATACTTAAATTTTTTAATTTTAATATAATAACTAAAATTTCGGATTGTGAATTCTACTGAAAAAAATATAGATTCAAATTCAATAACAATATGAGATTTTTACTAGACACTTTATTTATCATTATTAGTTGGTTTATTTGGTTTGCGAGAAATCAAAGAATTTTTAATAATAATAATAGTCATTTTAACAAATTGATTTTTTCAATTTCCACATTTTTTTTAATTGGATTTCTAATCCCAAATATAAACTAGCTAAAAATATCCTTTTCAAACGGTATTTTAACAAGATTAGTTATAATATTAACTTTTTTAAACATAACAATAACTTTTATAGCACTAATAATAGTATTATTAATATTTTTTCAAATTTATATGATGATCTCACTTTAAATCATAGCTTACGTATGATTAAAGATAAATAAGTCGGATCCGTCTCAATTTTTGTTCTTGTCCCCATTTGGTATTTGTTTATAGTTTATTCATTCCTTTAGTTTTTTTCCTGATAAGTCTTATTTAGGTTTTTAGGTTTTTATTTCATTCCTTATAAATACATATATATGTATATTTACTATATAAATATACAAATATATGTATCATTCTAATTTTTTTCTAGTCTTGTTTCAGATACAGGTTTGGGAGATAGGATATCATGTTCATTTTGCAGGTTTCTCTTGTCTTCAGATTGTTGGATATCAGACTATAGAGAGGTCATCAGAGCAGAGTTTCTTCATCCAAGACTTCTTGCAGTTATCCCCACAGATATAGGATTCTGCTATCTTTATTATGGAGTACTTTTTCAGGATGATATATTCACCGGTTTGACACTCCTCCTTGTTCAGAGTGGTCTCTATATTCAGCAGATCCTCTTCAGAGCATATGCTTATTCACTTCTTCTGATTTAAACTTTTGAAGCTTTTTTATTAGTTTTGAGTTGTCACTCAGTTTTTTGTTTTTCTTTTTAGTCTTTTTGGTACTTTTAACATCTTAATATCGGGCAGTGGCCATGCCGGAGCTTGATATTGAGGTGCGATGGGTGGTGGTCTTGCCGGAACTCATCTTAGGAGTACCTGAGATTAGTTATTTGTACTTTTGCTCTTGTTACCTATCAGGCATGTTGACAGCTCCTTATGTTCGTGATATATATATATATATATATATATATATATATATATTCATATGTGTGCTCTGCTCTATGCGTAGAGGATCACACATTTTTCTTAAAAAAAAGAATTGCTATGTAGCTATTTTATCCAAGATCTCATTTTTATAATTGGATGGGATGAAGTCATATGTTTTTAAATGGCTTGTTTAATTTTAACATGATCCAAACGCAATCATCCTACCAATTATTATTCAGGAACTTCTCCAACATCATAAAGTGTAAAGTATCCTTCCATGTGTTTGTACTTATTTTCCTTCATTGTTGTTTAAATGAGACCAAGTTTTTCAATTACTACCAATTAATCAAACCACTATTATGATCCAAAATTAATGAAGTTCTCTTTCTAGTGCAACAACTATCTTTCCATGCATATAAAATATGTTAAATTTTAATTTTAATTTTTTTGATAAAATATTTATTGGAAAAAAAATCTTTAAAGCATCAAATTTTAGACTGATATGTTACTTCGAGTTAATCTTGAAATGTACTTTTAAGATCTGAGATGTCAAGCTAAGATATACACTTGATAGGATATACTGTGTGTGGAAATTTCGAAACAAAATGTGACCAAAATCCAAGCTCGGAAATCTTGAATGGATCTTCAAGTGCCTACCACATATTAACTGACATAACGAAATTTAAATTTTTTGTACGTTCAAACAAGTCAGTCATTAGAAAAACCATTATGGTTTTTTAATTTTTTAGATAAAATATTTATTGGAAAGAAAAAAAATCTTTACAGCTTCAAATTTTAGACTAATATGTTGCTTCGAGTTAATCTTAATATGTACTTTTAAGATCTGAGATGTCAAGCTAAGATGTACACTTGATAGGATATATTGTGTGTAGAAATTTCGAAACAAAACGTGACCAAAATCCAAGCTTGGAAATCTTGAATGGATCTTCAAGTGCCTACCACATATTAATTCACATGACGAAATTTAAATTTTTTGTACGTTCAAACAAGTTAGTCATTAGAAATGTCATTATGGTAAATATTTATGGCTGGCGCATATGCATGGTCATAAAAGCATGTACACTTTACACTGCAAAAATTACCATAATAATTGTATTTCAACATACACTACTTCTAGCACACAAGTGCTCCTGTTATGAACATAACTGGGAATCCAGATCCATACTGGACCTTAAATCTTTTATACATGGCAACTTCCAAAATTTTAAGGGGATGCTTGGAAATTATTACCACCTTAGAGTAAAATTTAAAAGATGGGATAAATGTTTTTTCTATTATTATTTTAGTTTCAAAGAACAAAACTAACGTTTGTAAACTCTAAGGGCTATAAATTCAACCTGAACACATACTCCAAATAAATCACAGATGAATAGTAAAGCTACCAGTTGTGATGTTCGAACTCATGACATCAGGTCAACTGGTTGTGTTAACTATAACTGAGCAACCTCGTGGAGTTGATAAATGATTTTTTTTTTTTTTACTATTGAGCTTTCTATATAACCAAACAACCCCATATATCAAAGATCGTTCATGATGAAACTAAGAATAACTAACTTATGAAACTAATCAAATGAAAACAGATGAAAAATTACTTATTATTTGTAGCTTTTAACTGCTGTCTCTCAGCATCCATAGATCGCAATGCTTCATTAGCTTGTTGGCGAGTCTTTTCGAGCTCTTGTTGAATCGCGACTTGTTGAGCAGAAGCTTCTTCAGCTTTCTTACTTATATCTGTCATGCTGGCCTCTAGCTCATCTTTTTCCTGAACAAAAAAATGTATATCACTGAGGGTATCATAAAACCTAAAATGGAAAGAAATTTTTATTCAAAAAAAAGGAAAAAGTGAGAAGTTAATTGTTCTAAAGAACATGAATTATGGTACAGAATAACACAAAAACTAATCTGCATCAAACTTATAAACTATTAATACTGCAGCTCTTTCTTTGCGTCTAATGAATATTATATTCATGAATTTACTTGGTGAATTTGTGCAATGGTAAAAAATATTAAATATAAGTGGTTGCATGCAATATTAATACAGAAAAGGTATGCTTAAACCCAAAGTAGACATTTACCTTTTGTATATCTTGAATACGTTGTTTTGCACGCTTGTGAAGTCTTCCAAATTTGGTATCCAACTCAGCATACTTATCGTCTCGTGATTTTATCTCATTCTCCATTTTTTGTTGAGCTATAAAGGTAAAACTATACGATGGTTTAAGAGATAAACATACCACAAAGGTAAAGGCATAAACTTTCTACCATAGATTAGACAATTACTTGCTAGGGTTAGTGCTCCAATGGAAAAATAAAAAGCACTATACAAAGATGGTATGGCTAGAAGATTGCAACAAGGGATCAACCAAAAATGTGGCTTAAGTAATTTGTAACAATGAGAACACGCGCGCACATGCAAGGGAAATCCCACTGGCTCTTTTGAAGGGCATGCCTGGTCGCTACGCACCTCGATCACCATTTGGTAGGAAACCAAATGGCGGAAGAAGGGATTCTAATGGGAAGAGGAATACGGTAAGGTCAGGAATTTCGCATTCATTAACGGAAAGTAAACAGTCACACACGCACGTATGTATTTATTTATGGAGAGATGGAGTGAGAGAGAGAGAGAGAGACGTGTGTGTATCAATCAATCCTTCAGTTAAAGCAAAATCGAGATCCTTTGAGGAACAATATCTAACATCTTGGTTCGGTGAATGAAGCAGAAGTTAGTAAATTAAACCAGTAAATGTATATTTTGTGGGTGGGATGTTATGGATGATACCAAAGTCAATTTCCAATTGGAATAGTGGGTTGAGGCATTTATGGACAGTGTGGGTGGGTGGGTGGGTAGAATGCATTTCTGGTTGATAAGCCACTGCACAGACGTTATACAGATTACAAACAAATAACAAACAATGTCTGTTCTGTTCTAAGTTTATTCTCTATGTTCAGTAATTGGGCAAATTTAGTAGCTTTACTAGTGAATATGTAACAATAAAGAATCCTCAAATAAGAATGCTTGTATTATTATTAAGTCCAGATGTTATACAAACACTTAATGAGAATTTTCAATCATCAACTATGAGTATATCAAAATTTTACAAACTATTACATACTATAACCTCCTATGGAATTGATATTATCAATTATAGTCTTCACATTTAACTTTAAAGTAATTTATTTCAACACTTGCAATGAATTTTTATTTTTTTAATGCATGGTTGAAAGTTTTCACATTTTCTTTTACTTGCTTCACATCCGATTTTACCAAGTGCAACACATGTTTAGCAATAATTAACAACAAATAACACAAATTAGTGATAACAAGAAACCATACGTTGGTACAAGTTAGCATCTCAAATACTAAAATATTTTAAGGATGGCACGACAGTAATAGAAAAATTATTGTTTGAAAATAAGTTAATGGTAAGATCGACAAAAGTCAACTAGTTACAACAAGTACAAATGGCATGCACTCCTCGTGTGCAAAGCAAAATAATTAGTACAAATGACATACGCTTTGTTTATGAAAATCAAAATAGTTAATATAAGCAACAAATGCTTCACGCATTTCTATCTCTTGGAATTGACCAAATTCCTATTCTCATTACTTATAAGGTAAAATAATCAGTACAAATATTGAAGGATAATAAACAAGGAGATATTAAATGTATGTAAAACAATACCGCGAAGAATAAATATTTTAAAAGTTGTAACTGATGATGTTGATATCAAAAATAAAAACAAATAAACTGAAAATGAATAAAACGTAAATAGTTCTAGTTCGAGTTGCGATTCGAACTCATAACCCATTTATGCATCAATTTTTTCTAATAAAAAAAGATATCTCCGTCAATAATAAGACCTGAGCCTGTGGTCAAATATGCATAGCACATGATGACATTTTGGAAAATTCACGTTTACGGCAAACACATAGAGAGAATATTTAGAGAGGAAGGACTATAAGGTGAACATAACAAAGTGTTGAACATTTAGTAATAACAGTATAAGGAAATACCTTATTACGGGAATTTTCCGTGCACCAAGGTTTGATAACTCGGCTTTGATTTCGATCATTCAAAAAAAAAATAGTCTCGATTAGTTTTGAAATTTCAAAAGTCTTGGTCCAAATTTTAGATTTTAGTAAATTTTATATGAAACAATAATGATAAACTTTGTAAATAAATGTGAAATATTGCTCATACAAGCCTTCCTTTTACATATGACCATGATTATAGTATCAAAAAACCAAATTAAATTACAAAATACAACAAATTGGTCGCTTTACCATTTCATTCAATCCAACACCAGCACAATCCAAGTTAAATCAAAGAATTTAAAACCAGTTCAACCTACTTTCATAAAACCAACCCAACACATATCTCCCCTCGGTTCTTTTCTTTCCCATTGTTACTCCAAAACTAGGGCAAAAAGCACTATACAAGAAAGAAGAAGAAAAACACTGCTTGAAGAGAGAGAAAGCTCAAGATGAAATCGATAAGAGATATTTGATCATCACTCAGGTGTGTATTCAATCCGCTTTTTTTTTCATTGTTGTTACCATTTCTTTTGATTTCCTCTTTTACTTGTTTCATCTCATGAGTGCAATTTCAGAATGGAATGATTCAAATTTGAGGGAAAACTAGGGTTCCTCTTCAAAACAAACAAACGGTCTAAAATCAGATTACCTGTAACAATCTGGTCTGACAAGGACCGATACCGGTCCGGTACGACTGATTTTGATGTACTGGTCAATACCTTATACCTTGGTATGCACAGAAAAAAGAAACATATAGATCGTTCTCTTTTTAAGTGAACTTACAATTTAAATGAATTTTAAGATTTAAACCACATATTACTACACAATATGGCTCCAATTGACGTTTATCTATCCATATATATCATTTGGCACATTTAATGAAACTCGAATAGCATTCGTTCAATAACTAAAGCATAATACAATATAACGATGAGGGATTTGTGGTGCCTCTCTTCCATAGCATCATAGTAATATCCTTTTAATTTTTTTGAGCTACAAAATTTTAAGAATTTTTGTAAAAAAAATCATTATACAATTTATCTCCTTCAAAGTCTTCAGACAATATAAACCATTAAACATTTATCTTAACGATTCATTACTTTCGTCAAATTATTATAAACGAACAAATTTTTCATGAAGATGACCTTAATTGTTATGTAAATATAGCTTCAAATTTTGTATTATTTGAAACTGTATAAGTCCAAAAAAAGGATACAACGCAAGGGGATGTCAAAGATTTTCCCTCATGTGTATAATGAAAAAGAGATACAAACGCAATGTCTATAGGATAGCTAAGCTTCATGCGAGGAAGACGAGAGACTCCAACCAAGTTAAACGCATCAATGATGAGAATAATAGACTTTTAGTGAATAATGATGAGATAAAGAATAGATTGAGAGAATACTTCGACAAGTTATTCAATGAAGAAGGTGATAGCACACGATCGAGCTAGACGACTCTTTTGATGACACCGATAGGCATTTTGTTCGAAGAATTCAAGAGTCCGAGGTAAAAAAATGCTAAAACGGATGAAATCAAGCAAGGCGTTGGGGCCTGATGACATCCCCACTGAGATGTGGAGATGTCTTGTAGATGCAGGGGTAGTCTGCTTAACTAAGTGTTCAATAATATTTACAAATCAAACAAGATGCTAGATGAGTGGAGGAGAAGCATTTTAGTTTCAATCTTTAAGAATAAATGAGATATTCAAAGTTGCGCAAACTACAGAAGAATTAACCTTATGAGTCATACAATGAAGCTCTGGAAGAGGGTTATCGAACATCGATTAAGAAGCATGATAAACGTTTCAAAAACCAATTTGGTTTCATGCTTGAGAGGTCGACCACAGAGGCAATTTTCTTGATAAGACGACTTATAGAGATATATGAGCAAAAGAATGATCTACACATAGTATTTATCAAAAAAAGCTTATGAAAAAGCACCAAGAAATGTTATGTGGTGGGTTCTGGAAAAGAAGAGTCCCAACAAAGCACATCACCCTTATCAAGCGTATGTACGATGGTGAAACCGGTGACTTTCTCATTAACATAGGTTTACATCAAAGGTCAACTCTGAGCCTCTACATTTTTTCATAGTGATGGATGAAGTTACGAAGGGTCTACAAGGTAAGATTCCTTAGCGTATGCTCTTTGCTGATGATGTTGTGCTAATTGATAAAAGTAAGATAGAGGTTGATAGACAACTAGAGCTGTGGAGACAGACGTTAGAATTAAAGGGTTTTAGGATTAGCAAAAACAAAACAGATTATATGAAGCGCAAATTCAGCGGTATTAAATCAGAGGATGAAAATGTCACTCTGACCGAACAAGTAGCACCCAAAAAGGAATCTTTTCGATGTTTAGGATCAATGTTGTAGTATGATCATGAGATTGATGACGATGTTATTTTTAAAATTCGAGTGGGATGGATGAAATGGCGACTAGCATCTAACATTCTCTGTGACTGGAAAGTATCATTAAAACTTAAAGGAAAGTTCTACATAATGACAATCAGGCATGCGATGTTGCATGGTGCAAGAATGTTGGCCTACTAAAAGACAACAGGTCCAGAAGATAAGTACATTAGAGAAGCGTATGTTGCGATAGAGTTGTGGTCATACAAAACGAGACCGAATTAGAAATGATGGTGTATGTGACAAACTTGATGTAGCACAAATTAAAAAGAAGCTAGTACAACACCTTTAAGATGGTTTAGACATCTCCAACGGAGACATCACGAGGCAATTATACGCTGGAATTATAAGTCGCATCGAATGTTCAAAGAGAGATAGAGATCGATCAAAGTTGACATGCGAGGAAGTAGTAAAAAGGAACTTGAAGGATTGGAATATATCCGAAAAGCTGGTATCGAACATAAGTGCGTGAAAGTTAGCGATCGACGTAACAGAACTATGAGTTAGGAGTTTTTTGCTTAAGGCTGATTTAGGGATAGTGTTATAAGTTTTATATTACATGACTAGTAAACAGGAGCCTAAGATGTAGTGTTTGGTCTTCGACCCTATTACTATTGCTACCATCATCATCATCATCTTGGTTGTTTTTTTAATTTCTTTATATATTTAATTTCATCTTTATTTTTATTTTACTTATTTATTATTTTTATTTTTATTTTTTTAATTATTTTACTTTATATCATCATTATTATTATTATCAGGGTTTATTGTTGTTGTTATTGCTTTTAAATTGACTTTGTTATTTAGTTTTGGTTTCCATCTCTAGCCACCCCAACTTGCTCCAACTTGTTTGGGAATAATGAGTTAATTGTTGTTGTTGTTTTATATAGTGAAAAATCGATACCAATTTATGACAAGTTATATTGCGATAACGGTTCCATCGATGAATAACATTTTCTTACAAATATTAGTTAGGAATGAAATGTTTTTATAATAGTATTTTGTGCCATAATTTAAGACACAAGGTTCAAGGTTCTAGATGTTCGCAAACATTTGATAAACATTGAATAGTGGACTTTTAGCATTACCTAAATTGATAAACATTGTCCGGAATAAAAGCCCTTGTAACAACCATTGAATAGTCCAATAAGCTATTAACTCATAAATGCATGTATATTCTTGAAAGACTGTATATTCTTTTAGCAAGGTGTGTAAAATCCAAAGCAGGCCTAGCCACAAACGACCTAAGTTTAAGCATTGCACATGTATTATGTCAAGGTATCAATTTTTTAAAAACTAATGCATAATACATCAGGTTTATAATAATTCATCAAAGGTTACATACTTTAATGGACGGAACAAACGTCTCACATCATTTTAGTCATGAATTTGAACTTCTTAAGCATTAATATTTTCTTTGATTGTGTGAAATTTTTTATTTTTCCAATATTTCTTATAATATATGGCTTTCTAGAATCTTAAGATATTGTATTTAGAATATGTTTTGCACATCCCAATAGCTAGAACCGTTGTTTCAAATCTCGAATTTTGAAGAAAATTTTAGGTTGATATCTCGGGTGAAATGAAAATGAATTAAAACTCTGATAACCAACCAAGCTGTCAGATCTCGGATTTTGAAGAAAATCTCGGACTGATATATCAGGTGAGATGAAGCAGATTAAAACCTTGGCTAGAATTGGACCTGGTCAAATAGTATGAGACAATTTAAGATACAACTGTATGAAAGTGTAACCAAGTGCAAGGAATTCTTCATGGCGTTTGCCTCGTTAACTTCCATCAAACTAGCTGATCCATGTTAGAACCATCCCGATATAGCTATTGTGTATGTTGTTTAGCCTATGACGAAGACTAACTTGTGACAAAGGGGGTTTGAATAACAAGTCATTATTCTTAATATGGCTATAAGAAGAAGTCGTTTTCCCATGAATATGTAGATTAAATGGAATGCAAGTAATTTGCAACTTTCAACAAAAATTGAATTAGATTTAAAAAGTTGTCAAAAATTCTATAAATTTTGATAACGGTAAAAAGAATGAAGTTTAATAAAAAAAATCCATATTTACGTAACAACGATACATACTTACAAGAAGCGCAAATCAGCTTGTGCTTCAACAAATTGCAACGTATGAAACACACAAACTAGTTTGCGCTTTTCAAAAAAAATACGATTGGCCCAAATATTTGCATACACACTTACCAAAATTCAATAAAAAAATTAGATAAATTTTAATTTGGTAGAAAAAACATACATCTAAGACACAATTACGTTTGTTTGCAAAGAATGCAACGTATAAAAAATGCAAATAGGTCACTCCAACCAAAAACGAAAGAGTTTGCTTTTGTACAACTTTATGGACAATGGATAAAGTCAATGCATAGATGACGGGGTTCCATGAAAAAGTGAAGAAAATAATATTAATATTATTTTACTGTTATTTCTATTACTACTATTGCTGCTTCTACATGTATTCCGACATTAAAAAAAAAAAAAATTTAACTAGTACAATGGAAAAACAAAAAAAAAAGGACTTGGGATACATGTTTTAATCAACAAGCATTTTTTTTCAATAAAGTTTGTTAATGGCACAGTGATTCTCTCTTCTTAACGGTATGTGGAACTCAATACACGAGGCTTCCGCACGATAGCGGACTCTGCGAAAGTCAATAATGTACGCAACCTTTCCCTCGAATTGCGAAGAGGTTGTTTCCGGATTCGAGCCTGTACGCTCAGATCATCATGCAGGTGACCTAACCATTGCGCCAAGGCTCCACCTCAAAATCTTAATATCATTTCTAAATATCACCATACGGGTGATTCTCTCTTATTGATGTCATTTCTAAACAGTATCATCAAAATCTTGTCACCCCTTAATATCGAAATGGTAAGGTCACCACATTAGAGCGTCTTAGACAATTTATTACCGATGTCGATCGACGGTTTTGTATAGGGACTGTGGTTATAAATCATCATAAGTGAATTTTCAACAATGATCGATTCCTATGGTGATCAGCCGCCGGACGGTGGTTTCCAACTGAATGAAATAACAGGACTGATGTATTAGTAAGCACAAAATCATGTTCATTATCATTGAAATTTTAATGGTGTTTATAAGAGAGAATTGCGGTGGCCTTAGCAGCAACTTTGGATCGTTCCCTGTAAAACGAATGTTAACCTAGACTACACTACTTATACTATGAGCTGAATTAAAGTATATCTTGCCCGCAGTATAGAATAGCACACCAACTAAAGAAAAACAGCTAACCTTCAATAAGTTTGCTTTCAAGCTCATAAATCTTTGAATCTGCATCTGTATACTCAACCCTAAGATGCTCCAAAGCATTTTCTGCTGCCTTTTGTGTCTCCTTCTGCTCCGCAAGTTCCTTCTTCAACAATTCTATCTTCTCGTACAAGCTGTTCATGTCATCACTTCCATTAAGCGTCCCCTCTACAGCAACATGCTCCTCTCTCATTCCACAAATATGTGATTTCAAGTAATCATTCTGAAAGCCTAGTTCCATCACCATTTGCGTTAGCTCATCTTCAGATTCTTCGAGAACGGCAATATTCTCCTTCTTTCCATTTTCTGAGATGATTTCCTCTTGACTTTCTGTTGAATCGTGTAAGACATCGCTTTGATCTGTGTTGGCAGTTAATTCTTCAGCCATTGTTGCACCCGGATTAGAGATCAACGTATTCAATTGCATTTTTTTTTTTCTCTCTCTCTCTCTCTCTTTCTCAGATTAGTGAAAGAGAAAATTGAAGAGAGAGAGACTGGATTGATTACCGAAATTGTCTTTATTTGGGGAAGAAATCGAAATTTGTCAATTTGGGTGTTAATGGTAAACCCGAATCACTCATGCAAGCTTCAGATTTGATCCGGATCCATGGTTCTTTTTTTAATTAACTTATATAATCATCGGTTTCACGCAAGAATCTTCTCTTATATATTAGAGGATGAAAAAGGAGTGACCTTTCGTTTCATTTTCTTTAAAAATACTCCCAGTTAATTTATTATTCACGCCCCTGTGACATACTTATTGTGTTTCTATCTATCTATTATTTATTTGCTGGTCCAACCCAATGGATAGACTATTAAGACGGCAGCTTAGGACAACGACATGGAGAGAGCAACCGTGAAGCCAGTGACAATGTTGATTCTTTAAACTGATTAAAATTGAATAATACAAAAGTAAAACATGTGTTATTAGTTGTGTTATGTCCCAAGTGGTTTATTCATTGTTCAATGTAGTAAGCGACCAAAGTTTAATTCGCGTCGCATTAACCGTTTTCTCAGGGTCATTTTCCCCCAATTCGACCGGGGCAACAATTTCACTCTGGTCAGCCCTGTTTAGCCACGATGAAAAGCTAGTTTGTAACTTTTATATCTATCCACGATTTGCATCAATTAATTCACATATATGTTAATCTACGGAATAATGTTTAGTTAATTCACATGTGGATTAACTGATTAACAAAATGAAATGTTCTTTTTTTTAGTTACTTATCTCCATTGGTTAAATAACTCTTTCTGGATCAAAATGAATGTTATAAACGTATAAACTACAACTGATAAGAATGAATCATAAATTTAAATATATGATTTGTTGGCTTTTAATACTGACTTGCAATGATTGTCTGCGCATGAGTGGAAAACAACATGAAAAGTTAGCTCTCAACAAAATCCGGTTGTTTACTCTAAATCAAATTAGCTCTCAACATTGTTTGAATTTAGTGAACTAATCTCGTATAAAACTCTGAATCAAAATTGTTTACTGCCGTGGATTGATGCTTTCTTTGTGCATCGAAACTGCTTCTCCACTCCAAAGTTCCTTAACCCCTAAGACTAAACTGTTGAACATTTTTCTTTTTTGGGATGATGGTTTTATTAAGTATTATAAGACAAGTCAAAGAAACGGATGATGTGGATTTTAATGGTGGAGCTTCATAATTCATAAAAAGATGAAGATGGTCTTCAAAAGCAACCGTTCATATCAAAATTATTCATTGTTATTTGTAATGTTGTTGTGCAGAGTGAGGAACAACTTTGAGCGCACTGCCATTCTTGATGGCTTTGATATAATCAAAGGCGTGATGAATGAACAACAGATACTGAAAATCTTCTAAAAGGGAGAGGTTATGTTGAGCATATTCGTTGATGTTTGCTAATTAGCAGTATACAAAGGGCTCATATATCCAAGAAGAAGGACTATGTGAAGACAAAATAATAAAAACAGCTGGATAAACTAAATAAATTTATATTTGGTGGAAAAGACTAATTATGCTTCAAAGTGGGGTGGATGAACTAAATCATATTGTTGATATAAATAAACTTACTATGCTAGTCTTATCATTTTGGTTCTGTGTTCCCCTTCAAATGATCTTTTTATGCCATGTGGCAAGTGCCTTCAATTATATTATAATGTTTTATACCTATAATTTATTATCTATTGTATCAGTACGCACACATCAATTTTATCTACAAAAGTATATGTATTGCGTTTTGTCTATGGAAACCCTAGCAGCCGCCCTCCTCCTCGTCTAAATTTTTGCGATCATTCTTCCTTCTCGTTCGAGTATTCTTTCGTTTCAATCATCCTGATGTCCTCTCCTCCTCCTACTGATCAGGGATCCCCACATCCCGGTCCTTCTCCTACTTCCCCTACACATCCTCCGGGATTCGAACCACCAGGAAATGATGCCAACTGGGTCCATGATGATGATGGCTTCACACCAGTGTTATCCCGCAAGTGGAAAAGACAAATCAAAAGTGCCGCTAATAAAATTAGTATTCAAACCGAGAATAGATCCTTTCCTAATTATAGAGAATCTACAAAATCTAATTTAACATCAAACCAGTTTAGAACATCCAATCCTTCGGTTATGAATGTTCACGTTCCATCTCAGAATAAAAAAACTGGATCTGTTAAATGGAACTTTTCGTCCACTTCAAGTAAAGCGTGGAACGAGGTAGTCAAAGGCAATAATATTCTTATTTCTGTTCCATTGAAATTCTATCAGCCCTGGGAAATTAATTCTTTGAAGTGTGCAAAAATGTCTACTGAAGTGATTTCGGATGCCAGAAAGCAATGGAGTAACGCCATAGTGATTTACGTAGTTGGCCCTAAACCGTATTATCCATATTTTAAGGACTACATAATGAGAGTCTGGAAACCAGCAGAGGATTTCTCGATCTTTTCGATGGAAAATGGATTCTATGTGATTAAATTCAATAAAGAACAAGATTGTGTGAATGTTCTAGAAGGTGGACCCTGCTACTATAATAAGAAACTAATGATGATCAAAAGATGGCATCCAGGAATGCAACTCAATAAAGAGCTACTTCATACTATCCCGATCTGGATTCGCCTACCAAATTTGCCACTTGACTTCTGGACGGAAGAGGGGATCAGTCGTATTGCTTCCGTAATTGGTTCCCCTATCAAACTTGACAAATTCACTGAAGGTATAATTAAGATTGCATACGCTAGGGTTTTAATAGAAATCGGAAACTCTTTTAAATTTCCTACTAAAATTCCTATACTAAATGAGAAAGATGAGATTATATGGCAAGAAGTTGTCTACGAATGGAAGCCTAGTACGTGTTCTAATTGCTCGAGTTTTGGTCACATGGAAAATCAATGTCAATTTAATAAAGTATGGGTTCAGAAAGCTAAACAAGACACCACAGATAACACTTTAGCCATGAATATAGTTTCAAACGACCCTCTCCCAACTTATAATGTATCAAGTGAAGAAACAGTTAAGCAGAAAGCCATATTGATTAACGAATACGCTGATACACAAAATCAGCCTAAGGCAACAGATCAAATTCTCCATAATAATCCTCAATCAAAAGTCGTAATATCAGAACCTAATCAAAGTGCTATGCTCAATGTACAAACAGTCCCGCCAACTAAATCTAGTTTGACTATTTTTTCATCAGCAGATAATAACAAGATTGATAATCTGCAATCTCTAAACGACATTAACAATACAAATGTACACAATGAGTTTCAGTACACAAATTCAAATGATACTTCTTTAGCTGAAGATACTGCTCAAATGACAACGGAACATTCTTCGTACCAACAGCAAGATATGGCCAGCACAGAGCCACTGTCTTTCGTCAAATCTAAAGCATCCCGCAAAACTAGACCAGAGGAAGCCCCTTTCGAATTCAAAGCTTCTTCGAACTCTGAAGTAATGGATAACCCTACATGGGTAAATATGGTTAATCAACTGAAAGGTAAACAGAAAAAATCCAAGAAAGCTAAGACTTTGGAAAAAGCTACTTCCCCGGAAGAAAGTAGCAACCCGAATAATAATATTTAATGGAGTTCCTCTTCTGGAACATTAGAGGGATGAATGCCCTCTACAAACAAGTGGTAGTACTTAATATTCTTAACTCGAATAAGTATTCCCTTATTGGGATTCTTGAGAATAAGCTTTCTAATCATTCTATAAAAAGTTTTATAAATAAAATTGACAAAAAATGGAAATTCTCCCACAACATTTCTGAAGAACAAAGAAGTCGCATCCTTATCTTTTGGGACTCACTGGTTTGGACCAATATTATAGTACATAGCAGTGAGCAATTCATTACAAGTATGCTTTACAATGCTAGTAGTGTCAACATAATGTGCACAGTTGTCTATGCCTTCAACGAGGAGGAGAAGCGTAAATCACTATGGGATTATATAATAGCCCAATCCAAATATGTCAACCTTCCGTGGCTAGTGGCAGGAGATTTCAACTCTATTCTTTACAGCGGTGATAGAATGAACAATGGATCTTAAAATTCTGTTGGAGAAATAATTTCATTGATTGCATCACCATATCAAAACTAGTGGAACCTGATTTCACAGGTAATTTTTTTACTTGGCGAGGAGGTAACTCATTTTCAGTACATAGTAAGATAGATCGTATGTTTGTTAATTCTATTTGGCTTGATAAATTTGGCATTTGTTTTGGTAACCATTCCCCGAGTGATCATACACCAATTTTAATTAACCTCCAAATGCAAAACATGAGAAAGAGAAAGATACCTTTCAAATATAAAAATTCTTGGCATGTCTATGATGTTTACCACCAAGCAATCCATGAGTCTCTAGTAACTTGCAACACTGGCAGTCCTCTTTACAAGCTAATCTGCAAACTGAAAGCAGTGAAAAATAAATTGAAGAAATGGTCAAGCAATATAACAAATGCGACAGTAAAGATTAATAAACTGAAAGATCAAAACAACAAAATATACAATCAATTAATCAACAATCCTCTTGATGAAAGTCTCTTGGAAACTTATTCTAATAATTATGATTGTCTACACAAGATGATGGGGAAAGCTGCTATAGACAATGAACAAAAAATGAAAATTAATTGACTTACTAAAGGGGATAGACCTACGGAGTTCTTCTACAGTAAAATTTCTGACTGTAAGCCTAATAGAAGAATCAACTTTACTGTTAATAGTGAAGGAAAGTGGGTCTCAACATCAGAAACTATAGCAGAAGAAGCAATTTGCTATTTCTCAGAATTATTTCATTTGCCACAAGCCTTTAATCAATTTCCTAACATTACTTGTAAGAAAATCTTAACAGAGAATGCTAGAATCGGTTTATGTAGACCTTTACAGATGGAAGAAATCAAAGAGGCAGTCTTTCAGATTAATGAAAATAGCTCTCCCGTTCCAGATGGTTTCAACTCTAAATTTTATAAAATTCATTGGGATAGCATTAAAATGGATATCTGGGAAGCTATGAATGGTATTCTACAATCTGGTAAAATCATCAAAGAAATTAATCATACTTTCATATGTCTAATTCCTAAAAACCCAGATGCTACTACCATGTCCGACTTTCGACCTATCTCTTTATGTAATGTTACTTACAAAATTCTAGCCAATCTTATTTGCAATCGAATGAAAGTATACATGAATGATTTAATATCATACAATCAAAATGCTTTCATTCCAAATAGATCAATCTCAGAAAATTCTCTTCTAGCTTATGAGATGGTCATAAGTTTTAACATGAAAAATTCAATTAATGTTTGTATGAAAATTGATTTACATAAGGCTTATGACAAAATCAATAGAGAATTTATTCATCATATGTTGATTTCCATGGGATTCCCACTTTCCTTTGCCAACCTCATATATGAGTGTATATCCACTCCATCGTTTTCTATTTTAATAGAAGGTTCCCCGTATGGTCTTATAAATAGCTCGAGAGGACTCAGACAAGGGGACCCATTATCCCCATATTTATTTGCTATTGCTATGGAATTCCTATCTCTGAATTTGGAGCTTGAATTCCTTAAAGGAAATCTCAACCCTATTTATCAAGTGGAGCCCATTATTACTCATTTATTATATGCTGACGATATTCTTATTCTGGCGAAAGCTACTACTAATAATGCAGAAACCATCCACTATGTATTGCAGTGCATGACAAATCTCACAGACCTTGAATTAAACTCAGGAAAAAGCAGCTTATTTTTCAGTAAAGGGGCAAAGTGTAAGCAAAATATAGTGGACATAATTAAAATCAAACCAGATAACCTGCCAATCAAATATCTAGGAATTACTCTTTTAAATAATGCTTTGAAAGGTAGAGACTTTGGTTTGCTCATTGACAAAATCAACAAAAAATTCAGCAACTGGCATAACAGGTTTCTCGATATTAGTGGTAGGGTAGAACTCATAAAAACTGTTATTCACCCTATGTTACATTTCTGGTTACAAATTGCTCAAATCCCTGCTTCTATTATCCAAAAAATCAATTCCCTGTGTGCAAATTTCTTGTGGAAATCAAAATCTCACAAAATGTGCTGGGAAGAGGTATGCAAAACCAAAAGTGAAGGGGGTCTGGGAATCAGGAAAATTGAAGACATAGCAAAATCTATTGCTGCAAAGTTGTTATGGAATTATATTAATGGAGACTCTTTATGGGCACAATGGATGCATAACAAATATGGCAACAAAGGAAATTTCTGGGTGGCCAGAATGGATAACAATGCATCACACACCTGGAAGACCATATTGCGTGCTAGACAATGGTGCAAGGGGCATATAGACAGAAAAATTGTTAATGGTGCAAACACTGACATATGGTTTGACCCTTGGATTCAGGGTTCCAACCTAATTGACACTTATGGGTGGAACACCATGAGAACTATGGATGGTTGCTACAAAACAGTTTCAAGGCTTATAGCTAATTATAGATGGAAACGAAGACTCAATTTCATCCCTATGAACTCACATGCAGAGGTTAGAAAAATTTTCATTCATCAAGACATGAAACATGATTTATGGTGGTGGCTGCCTAACAATCAAGGCCAGTTTTCTTTAAAATCTGCATGGAGCATATTTAGAACCAGACATAACGAATTCGACTGGTCCATTGTTGTATGGGACAAGAGTTGTACCCCTAAAATGTCTACATGTGCTATGCTAGCCATAAGAGACAAGTTGCAGACAAAGTACAGAATCAGTAAGTGGTCCCCTAATATAGATCAAAAATATGTGCTTTGTGCTAATCAAATTGAAGATAAAAATCATCTGTTTTTTCAATGCACCTACTCGAGGCATGTTCCGGATGCTCTTATGCCTAAGCTTAACATAAAGCTAGATATGAACTACGACATCAATTCCTTACTGAATTCGATTTTACAAGCTCAGGAAAAAATTAAATCGCCGATAAAAAGCATTCTAAGTATCTTCTTTACTACTATCATATGGAATATCTAGGGTGAACGTAATAACCGTGTTTTTAAAGGACTTGAACAACCCTTCAGATTAAGAACTAACCAAATAATTATTGAAAGCAAACATCTTTTCCAACTAAGATTTCAAGATCATATATTAAACGAAGAGGAAAAACTTATCATTTCGAAGCTCGATCCAGAAATTGGGTTTTTCGCCCTCCCTGATTCCGTCCTGCTGCTGGCTAATCATCTGCATCTAGTTCTTTTAGATGCGTATTGTTATCTTCCTCCGGAACTGTCAGTAGCCCATTCGATTTAGATCTGAATGCGGAAGCTTTTGGGACTTTTCTTTTCTCTCCTCGTTTTGGCTGAGAGGAGGAATTAGTTGTCTTTCTTTTTTTTCTTTTGGTCTGATGTTTTATGTTATAGTAACATGTAGTGGTACTTGGTTTTTGTTGTGGTTTTCTAGTGCAAGCTGTTCGTACGGATGATTTTGAGTGTCCATTAACTCATTTTTACTCCTCCATCTGTTTGACAGCATGACACAGAATTTGTTTCGTTGTACTGTTAATATACGGAAATGATATGTACTCTTTTTCCTTCTCCAACGCACCCATTTAGGTTAGGGGGGTAACGGTTAAAAGGTTTTAATGAGGCATATCATGGAAGTATATACTATCTTGTTAATAAAGTACCTTTTTTCCAAAAAAAATCAATTTTATCTATCTACTTATATTTAAATTGGATTCATATCCTTTTCATTCTCTCTCTCTCTCCATTAAACTCGATCCACATATTTAATTTAAGCGAATAGCTCATATTTTTGTCCGAACATATATTCTACTCTCAAACTCTATCTCTCTTTCGCATATAATGTATTATCTATTCTAGTGTATTGAATAAAGATTCACATATATCGATTTATACAGAATATTATATCAATGCTTTTTTTATTTTCTCCCTCCAGATCAGTCTCAGTCCATGTAGTAAGTGTTGTGCAAAATTTTAATTAATTTTTACTAAAGCCAAACCGTTGTGGAATAGTTAGGCTTATGCGCGGAAAGAACCAAAAGATGGATCTACCTTATCGATTAATTATCAAGCGTCAATCCAATGAAAAATAATCACCAACCAAAGAAAAATAAAAGGGTAGAGAACATAACGATTTAATGTGATTTGGCCAAATTGCATACGTTCGTGGATCCAAAAACTATTCTTTATTTCACGGAAGAAAGAGGGTACAAAAGAGAGATTGCAAAACTATAGGTAGTAAAGTGGAGGCACTAACCTATAATTAAAATTGAATAATCAATTTCTCCAAATACTTGTTTGCGCTCAAAACCTCTAATTTGATTTGGCTACATAAATTAGATCTTACTGAAGAAGAGAATAATGGTGGAGGCTCCCTCCCACACACTATGAAGATGAACATCTTCATTTAAATAGACTTAATAAAGGAGTTACTTGGAGATTAAAAAAATTAATTTCCATATTATGTGACAACCTTTCCATATTCCTTGATTTGATTTCAATGCAAATAAATGACGAAATCATTGCTTTCCATAAATTTCCTTTGTTGATTAAATCTCCACATATAAAGTTTTATATCTTCATATAACAAATCTTTTGACTAATTAATTAGTTTTCTTTCTCCAAAAGCAACCACACATAATTTTCCTCTTTTTTTCCACATATTACCTAATTAATTGATAAGATCAATTAATTAAATTCTTTTCTTTAATGGCAAATATTTGAATCACCTAAATTTAACGCTCCACCTTGATTCAAATATAACAATCTATCTTCATCGTCATATCTCAACAAATTGTTGGGTCTACGCCACATGGTGCTAAACCCAAGGTGAAAATTTGGGAATTGTTGCCTAAACATGACTTCCAAATCTTTTCCAGGCATAAGAAATGTAATAACCCTTGATTTTGTGAATATTTTTAATAAAATTCTATTTGAAAACTTTAATTTTTAAATCATTTAAAAATGAATTTTTGGAATTTTCCAATGTAACTTTGGAATTTTTTTATAATTTATTTTTCAAATTCAATAAAATAAACAATTTCTAAAAAGTTTGTATTTTGGTCAACTGAAAGTCAAAGTTTGATCATAGTTGAAAATTTTAAATCTAAAATTTTAAATTCCAATCTTTTTTTGAAAATGTATTTTATTTTAGTTTTAATTCTGCTTTTCGTTTCGTAAAATTTCGTTTTATACTTTTTAAATTTGATAACTTTCAGCGTTTTACACGCGATTGTTTTAGTAAAATTTGTCTATTTTATATTTTCATTTTTCTACCTCAATTCTATTTTTCTATTTTCTACTTTATTTTATTTTCCATTCTATTTTCTAATGGATTTTATTTGGATTTTTTATTGGAAATTCAAATAGATTTAGGTTACTTTTCTTGGATAGGAAGTTAGGCCTTTTCATTTGCCTTAGCCTTTTTATTTTCTATTTTCCTATGTTTATTTCTCTATTTTTTATTTTTTATTTTATTTGTATAAACTTTGAATATATTTATTTGGTTTTTGATTGGTTTTATTTTTAATAATAGCTTAGAAATTTCAAGAGACATCGGTTGCTTGTTTTTATTTGTTGCCTTTTTCTTTTCCCTTGCCTTTCCATTTGCATAGCCAATTACTTCTCACATTCATAGCCAAGTGCTTTTCTCCTATCAACCACGTACATATTGTGCCTTAAACTCCTCTTTTCATTTCGTGCATACAAAGAAAAAAATTTAATTAAATCCATCAAGTTATTTGTTTTATAGTATTGCCGTTTTATTTTCCAAACCATTCAAACTCTTGCCTTTTTTGCCTAGCCTCTTTATTACTTCCCACATCTCTATCCGTTCTTTTCTCTTAACCCTAGCCGCCATCTAATCTTCTAAATCACATACACAATTGTTTCTCAATTCCTCATTTGCGCGAAAGAAAAAAAAATCAAAATCTAGGTCATGGCTTCTCCTTCCTCTTCTTTTTTTTTCTATTTTCTTTTTTTCTCCTTTGTTGTTCTTCAAGCTAGCTCGGCCTCCATCCATGCCCCTCTAGCCGACAACCATGACCACCTCCATCAATCATCACCACCGTTCCAAACATAGGTCGAGCCCACTTGGTGGTTGAAGCAAAGGTTATGTCATGTTTATCTCATATTTTCCATTGTTCTAATTTCTATTCTTTTGTATTGAAATATATTCTTATATATGTTGTATTTTTTTGCATACAGGATTTGGATCTGACTCTTCATTCACTCAAAAAATATAGTCATGCTTTGTCGTGCCTTTTCGTGCTTTGTGGAGTTTAGATTTGGGTTTGAATTTCAATTCTTGCTTTAAAAATGTGAGTTATTCACTCTAAACATACATACTTTTATAAATGTGATTCCCACAACGAAATACTGCCGGATTTTTTGCATTTGGCAGCTTGCATGTTGAACTTCATTTCTGCAAATTTTGGTTGAAAAATATTGTCATTTGGATGTTCAAAACAGTGATAGAAAACCAACTCGAAAGCAGATTTTTGCTTGTAGAAATTGTTTGCCGAGTTGTTGCAAATATGGTCTGAGTCCATGTTTGAGATAGCATAACTCTTTCATTTCTTACTGAAATTCATCGATTCTTTTTTTCGAAAGCAAGTTTTCTACTATAATCGTACCAAATTTCAGGTCATGTCGACTTATATAGCTTATAGAAAACGCTGCCGAACTTTGATTCGGAACATGTTTTTACTCAGATTTTACAATGAAAACACTGCCTGTGATCAACTTTGAGACATCATAACTTTCTCATACTTTATCCAAATTGCGTGATTCTTCTTTCTTTTGAAAGGTAAAGTTTTCTATTACATTCATACCGATTTTTTGCTCAATCCGAGGCCATCTTGTCCTTTATTTTAAATCCTGAAAATTGAACCCAGAATGGATTTTCAGGCCTGGGCACATTCTTGTTGAACTGTTACAAACATGGTCCGAGTCCATGTTTGAGACAGCGTAACTTCTTCATTTTCTGTCGGAATTCATTGATTCTTTTTTGTTTGAAGGATGAAGTTTTCTACAGCGTGCACACCAATTTTTAGTTCAATCAGACATCGTTTGGCCACCTATTTCATGTTCTAACGTTGAACCTAGAGAAGATTTCAGACCTGGGTATTATTTTGCCTATGCATTTTTATGTTCTTTTTCCGTCCGACTTTTGACTTTTACTTCATTTTTTTTATATTTTTGAAATGTTTTGAGGCCATGATGTCTACCGATAGACTAGCCATATTTTGGAGATTCTAAATTCAAAATTTGGTTTAAATTTGAATTTAATTTGAATTGAATACGAATATCGATTAGAGAGATTTCTTAGGTTTCTATTCATTTTCGAGCACGGATTTTTCCAAAAGTTTTTGAAATAATTTTTTAAAATAAATAGGCGTTTTAAATTATTATTATATGATATATTTTAAAGTATTTTCAAATATAGGATCTATTTATTCTCGATAATAAGGGGATTTTCAAATATGGCTTTCAAAATTGGTATTAAAAGCTTGTTTTCTCAAGTAAATTATTTTATATATAAAATACACGTTTTTGCACTATTCGAGTGAATGAGAAGAAGAATTAAATGCTTTAGTAAAACACGTGGTATGAGACACGTGCATTTATCTTATCAGTTAATTCCCGACTTGTCTTTAATCATTTTAACCTACGGGTCGAGTTTACTGATGAGATGAGATAAACTTTTTACTGCTTTGAGTGTGAAATTTACTAGCGGTTAGTAAACCGTTTAGTGCGAACATGTGGTACGGGACACACGTTAACACTATTCGAGTTCCTATCCGAAAGTGTGTGACACGTTTGTCTAAGAGAAGTATTTGCCAGTACTGGACCTTCGTGTCATTTGTCCTTCGGGACGTTTATCTAAGAGAATTATTTATCCATTGCGGCGTATTTGTCCTTCAAACGTCGTTCTTGGGGATGTTTATCTAAGAGACGTATTTATTGTCCTTCGGGATGTTTGTCTAAGAGACGTGGCACCTTATTTTAAGAGAGCAGTACTTGGCGACCTTTGGCCATAAGCACGTGTTATATCTTTGAGATGATTTCATTAATGTTTGTGATTTCCCTAGTGTATCGTCCTTTTCTGGAATTGGTCCTTTGAACCATTCGATATATATTTGTGGCGGTTACCTTTTGGGAATTTGAACTCTTGAAAGTTTTATTTTTGAGATTTGAATTGTCTACACTGGCGTTATACGTGAGGTTTGCCTTTTGGCGTTTACTTGAGAATATTATCACATTATCCTTATGCTCACTTTATCGCTTATCCTTGTTAACTGATTTGTTTGGCTAGACTGACTTGTTTATTTTATACTCGGGTCAGACCGAGGTATTTCAGGTTAGATACATTTTGACTTAGCCTATTCTACTTCCGTATGGTATCTATTCTGCTCACTCTTTTTGTTATAGCTTTTTATGTAGTCTTTTTGTTGCTACTCTGATATGTATATTCTTTTGACCCGCTTATATATTGTGGTTGCTATACCACTTGACATGTATCATTTTGTATACTCTATGATGTATCTGTATATGTATATATATGTGATGATCTATTGTTCTGTGATGTTTTTTGCATTCGAGTTATTGTATTTTGTTCTGATATATGCTATATCCACATATGGCTTTGTATTAAGATGGATATGTCGATCCACTTGAATTATAAGAAAAAAAATATAGAGCATTTATCATTGTATTCAATAGGTATTTAAGACAGGGCTAAAGATGGTCGCTCCTAACCAGCCCTATTCTTCGCATTAACGGACGATATTACCTAGTAATACTCTTTGTTAATATGGGTCTCAGTTGGGGCGTCACAAGCTCCACCTTCACTAAAGACCTCTCATCAAATATCACATGCCCTCTAGTCACAATTCTACTAGTTGTTTTATACCATAACCTGCAACTCTTCACGTCTTCCTTATTTTTTAACAAAATGCACTTACTTTTCCTAGATTTTAACTTATCATGTCTCTCATCTTCTAAATAAGCTGAACAACCAGACACTTTAAGGAATGAATAACCAATGGGCTCTCTTTTTATATCTCTTCCGGGATCATCATATCTATGGCAATAGAAGGTATATAGTTGACGACAAATACTGATACATATATCACTTTTTCTTAGAATCCCTCTTCTAGATCAGCGGCAGTTCACAAGCTCATAGCTCTGTCCATAATATCTGACACATGCTTTTCGTCACTCCATAACAATGTGACACCACAGAAATAGAAAAATCTCTAACTACATGCTCGGACCCACAATAATTAGTGAATTCTTGTGACATAAATTCACTACTATTTTCAACTTTAAGAACCTTCAAACGCTTCATCGACTGCTCTTTTACCAAGGTCTTCCAATTACAAAACTAGACAAATATTTTGTCTTTGGCCTTTAAGAAATAGATCCAAACCTTATATGAGAAATCATTCATAAATAAAACGAAGTAACTGTCTCCACCAAAAGATGCAACTGGGTTGGGTCTCACACATAAGATTGAACATACTCTAGAAACCGTGTAGCTCTAGGTCTAGCAACATCAAATGTGACATACTTCTTCTTCCCAAAAGAACAATCTCCATAAGAGATAGGCTTCGACTGAAAAACATCATCAATCAACCCCCACTTCTTTAATACTTCAAGACTCTCCTCATCAACATGATCTAAACGAAGATGCCATAACTGAGTAGAATTTCAAACACTAGAATCAGTAGAAACTACTGACTCTCCTAAGACTATCTCTCCATAAAGCACATATATATCATCAATTCGTACCCCTTTTATCACTACCAAGGAACTCTTTATCGCTCTCAAATTCTCTCTATCTACTATTATCCTCGCACCAAGTCTACTCAAAGTTCCAACTAACAACACACTTCTATGCAGCATTGGAATATGTGTAACATCTGTGATGGTCCTAGTAAAACCATCATGCATCCTAAACTTCACATTTCTGACACCCACAACATGACAAGTTGTGTCATTCCCCACATGAACTGCTCCATCATCAATCTTCTTATAACCGACAAAACAGCTCCTATCTGGCGTAATATGATAAGAGGCTCAAGAATCAATCATCCAACTTGTACACTCTAAATGTGAAACACTAGCTGAAAATAATGATGTATCACTATCGCTTCTATTTGCATCCGATCTAACTGCTTTCAAAACTGAAGCTCTCTTTTTGTCTCTCTTTTTCTAAGACCTAGGCAATCCCGTATGAACTGCTCCTTCTTCTTACAATAATAGCAAGCACCATTTCTAGAACACATGAAGTGGAACCTATGCATATCTCTTCCACCTCCAATGTGCTTCTAGCTTTTATCACTTCCTTTATGAACAAAGATATTGCAGAAGAACACTATCATTAGTCTTCACCTTTTATGTGTCAAAAACTCCATTTTTAGCAAATTTGACGTTGACATAATTTTTTATATCACAACTAAAAGAATTAGCCATTAATTACTAATCTAGAACAAGACAGCTAGCTCGATACCAATATGTTATGCAAAATTTTAATTAATTTGCACTAGTGCCAAACCGTTGTGGCATAGTTAGGCTTATGTGCGGAAGTAACCAAAAGAAGGATCTGCCTTTTCGATTAATTATCAACCACCAATTCAATAAAAAATAATCACCAAACAAAGAAAATGGAAAAGTAGAGAGTATAATGGTTTAACGTGATTTGGCTAAATTGCCTATATCCACGAACCCACCGGCTATTCTTTATTTCACGGGAAAAAGAGAGAGCAATAAAGAGATTACAAAATTATATGCAGTACAGTGTAGAGACTAGCTTATAATCATAAATTAAATAATCAGTTTCTCCAAAGACTTCTTTGTGCTCTAAACCTCTAATTTGATTTGACTATAAAAATTAGGGTCTAGTCGGGAAGAAAATAATGGTTGATGCTTTATCACACACTATAAAGATGAACGCCTTCATTAAAATAGACTTGATGAAGGAGATACTAGGAGTTAAGAAAATTTATTCTTAGATTATGTAACAACCTTTCCAAAATCCTTGATTTGATTTCAATCCAAATAGATAACAAAAATTTTGATTTTCACAAATTTCCTTTGTTGATTAAATCTCCACATATAAACTTCATATAACAAATCATTTGACTAATTAATTAGTTTCATTTCTCTAAAAGCAATCACACATAACTTTCCTCTCTTTATTTCCATATATGACCTAATTGATTAATAAGGTCAATTAATTAAATTCTTTTCTTCTTTGGCAAATATTTGAATCACACAAATTTAATAGTAAGCTCGTTTTAACTTAAGGAAATAATTTACGCTTTTCTTCTAGCATATATTCTAATCTCAAACTCTCTCTCTCATCTATCATGTATCATATATTCTACTTTATATTCTTTGCAAGAAAAGAGCTATAGGTCTTTGTTTTTGATATTGTTATAAAAAAAGTCCCTGCAAAAATGAATATGTAAATTTGGTCCCTATTTTTGAAAAAAAGAAATACAAGGTGGCTTGCACTTTTTTGACAGAAAATGCAAGGTACCCGACACTTCTCTAATTTTGGAATTTTTTTTGAAATTTTTGAAAAGCAGGAAAGCACAAGCTAGTTTGCATTTTCTAATTTTGAATTCTTTTTGATATTTTTGGAATTTTTGAAAAGCGTAAGTTAACTTGCGATTTCTATTGAGAAAATGCAAGTTAGTTTGCGCTTTCTGATTTTGAATTTTTTTCAAAAATTTTGAAAAGTGCAAGTTAACTTGCGCTTTCTATTATATTAGAAAAGCATAAGCTAGTTTGCAATTTTTGATTTAGAAAAAATAGGGACCTAATTTACATACCCATTGCTACATGGACATTTCTTGTAATAACATTAGAAATAGCGAACTTCTGTGCAAAGCCCCTATTATTTGTATACTATTTAGAACAAAGGTTCGAAAGACTCCAAAAAATCAAAATGCATCTTTCTAATAAGATTATTGTTATCACTGTCATCATTTTCGTCTATTGAATAGTTCAAAAAAATATTAAAATTATAAACTATATTAAAAAAAACCTGTCTGTGAAAATATTTAAATGAAAAGTGAGTTCTCTGATCCATACTCTTATATCTTGCTAATATAGTTTAACATACGGCTAATATTTATCTCTCGTCTCCTTTATTCTCATCGTAAATGCTTCATTCTCGTAAATTCTAGCTCAAATTTTATATCAAAGTTTAGCCTAGTCTTTGAGAATTTGTTGAATCTATTATATATAATGAAAGTTCAATATAGGTTAATGTTTAACCCCGCCCCTTTCGTTCTCATCCCAAATGCTTAATTTTCTTAAATTCTAGCTTAAATTTTACATTAACATCCATCTTCCTCTTTGAAAATTTATTTAAAATTTATTTTTACATCGTCCTTATTTATATAATACACCTTAAAATGCTTGATGGCATATATGTCTACTCTGCCCCTTTCACTAAAACATAAATCCATTTGATATTTCATTCCTTATCTTTAGCTATAATTATCGTAGTTTATCTTCAATGTATTCTCATTTCATACCCAATCGTCGCAAACTGACGGAAAGTCGAGTATAAAGATAAAAAAACGTGCGACATTCTCATTATTTCCAACTTACCACCAAAACGTACCCTACGAAAAAGAAGAAGAATCCCTTGTCGGTTGTCTACGCCACCCTTCCACTCCATCGCCTCCCGTTGACTTTGCCTAAGCCTCTAAAGCTCGCCCAAATCATCATTCACTCCAGTTTCATCTTAATAGAGGTAAAATTAAAATCCTAATTTCAGATTTAGGGCTAATTGGTACGATTATGGATTTAAAATTGACGATTATTGCGTATTAGTTGGTGATAATAGTACATTAGTTGATTTGGGGATATCAATTAGTATTGTGATTGTTTAATTTGGAATAAAAAATTAGATTTGATTTAAAATTCAAAAATTTATATATAATTATTGATTAATATGCCTATTGGTTAGTTTATGCGAATGTTTGTTATGGTTTACAACAATATATGTTACTGTTTACGCGAAAATTAGTGTATAGCTATTGATTAATGCTTATCGATTGGTACGGTTAAACATAATTAATTTATTTTAATTAATTAGTATGTGTTAATTATAAGTGTTAGTGGTTAGTACAAAATAAAGTTATTTTAATTTATTGTAGGTGCAAACTTCAAATTTTAGTTTACAAAATAGTTAAACTAGGATTTTAAATAGTCAGATGAATTTTATAATGCGTTTTTAAATTTCAGTTTTAGTTAATAAAATATTTAAATAGTTCAATAAATTATAAAATATGGTTTTAAATTTAATCTGTAGTTGTTAAAATAGTAAGTTGTGTATTTTTGGAAGTAATTTGAAATAATAAATTTCTTTTGAAACAAATATTCAACTAAAATCGATTTTCTTAAATATAAAAAAATGAGTATATGTCTATTTAAAATAAGCATTAAGTATTATTTTAACAAATACAACAACAAAAAATTAAAGCTTTTAGTCTCAAAAGGGTTTAATTTATTTTAGAAAATACAATAACAACACACCCATTGGATGCAAAGTTATGCGTACAAGAGAAAGAAGTGAAGTGCTATTGAAATTAAAGCATTTAGTCTCAAAAAGCTTTAATTTGTTTTAGAAAGAAGTGAAGTGTTATCGAACTTTCTAGCAAATATTTTAAATTAGGAAAAATATTAGATTATTTTCTCGATCGTACATGGTTATATGAAGTCACAATTGGTACGAAGGGCTCGGTGAAGGACCATTCTACAATGGTGTACACAAATTTATTAGATTCGCTAAATCTAATAATTGAAACAATGAAAAAATTTGTTTCCCTTATAGTAACTTCAAACATTTGAAGTATTGAAAACTAGATATGGTTAAAGTGCATTTTTGTAAAGCTGGTTTTATACCAAAGTATTACTTGTAGAATCGTCGTGGAGACCTACATCTAATCATATAGTGTCAAAGGACGATTATGTTATGGCGAATGCAATAGAAGATATGGTGAAAGATGCAGCACAGTCAATGTTTCCTATCATTCAAGTTGACAATGAAGAAGTAAATGTTGAAGAAGAACCGACAGTGTGAGTGAAAAGAATCAACGATTTATTGGATGCTGCTAAGAGACCATTATGGAATGGTTGTAAAAGTAGATACGAACTATCAGTATCTGCTTAATACATTAGTATAAAATCAAAATCAACTTTACAGAAGCTGGATTTACAGTAGTTGTACAAGCTGCAAAAAGACATGTATCACCTAATAAATTGATGTGCAATAGTCATTATGAAGTGAAAAATTTTATGCCCGCTTTAGGTCTGTCTTACTAAATGATAGATACATGTATAAAAGGTTGCATGTTGTATTGGAAAGATGATATTAACCTTAGAAAATGCAAAATATGAAATGAGAAAAGATATAAACCAAGAAAAAAGAAAGAAAAGGAAGTTCCATAAAAGAGAATGCATTGTTTACCAATCATTCGTAGATGTCAAAGGTTATATCTGCTATGGCATGTCATATACGATGGCATAATACAGATATACATGAAGATAGAACTTTAACACATCCATTTGATGGAGTAGTATGTAAACATTTCGATAAGACTTATCCCGCGTTTCCTTTAGAAAGGCGTAATGTCAGACGTGGTTTATGTATGAATGGATTTGCACCATTCTCTCATTTGGTAGTAAATATTTATCTTAGCCTGTTATCATTATCCCTTATAATTTACCTCCATGGATGTGTATGAAAACTCCATATATGTTTCTCACTATTACCATCCATGGTCCTGATGATCCGACACGATGAATCGACGTTTATTTACAACCATTAATTGAAGAGTTGAAAACACTATGGCATGTAGCAGTTGGCACGCATGACATTTCAGAAAAAAAAATTTTTGTATGTTCACTTCTTTATTACGGACTATTAATGATTCTCCTACGTATGCAATGCTTTTAGATTGGAGTAAGGTAGGTCGTCTGGCTTGTCCTTAATGCATGGAAGATACATGAGCTTTTTTTTACCGTATGGGAAGAAAATTTCATGTTTGATTATCATCGATATTTTCTCCATATCAATTATCCTTTTAGAAGATATAAAAATTTTTTTTACAGCTAATAGAACAGAAAATTTGTGAACCACCAGTGATTTGGTCAGGTGAAGAAATATATGAAATTGTAAAGGATTATCTGAAGATACATGAAACTAGAGTACATATTGAAATTCCAAGTAAATTGATAATTCATAATTGGTGCAAACAAAGTATATTTTGAAAGTTACCTTATTGGAAAGATCTCTTACTTCAACATAATGTTGATGTGATGCACAGCGGAAAAAATGTGTTTGATCCAATTATCAATGTTATGGGAAAAACTAAGGACGATCGGAATCAAACGTGATATATAACACTTTAGTAAATGTTCCAAACTTCATATAAAGCCCAATGACAATAAAAAAAACTTAACGCATGATGTGAGCTAGATATCAACCAAGTAAAACTTATGCTAAAGCGGGTGGAAGGACTGAGACGTCCTGATGGGATTTCTTCTATTCTCCGTTGATGTGTTGACTTTAAAAATAATGAATTGAGTGGAATGAAAAGTTACAATTGACATATCATAATGGAAAATTTATTTCCTGTGGTTTTCAAAGAACTTTTGCTCGTAAAAGTATGGAGTGTTAGAACATAATTAAGTTTGTTTTATAAACATCTTTATTCGACGATGTTAAAAGTCGATCGTATATGTAAACTTGAGAATAATATCCCTATACTGCTCTACGAACTACAGAAAATATTTCCTCTAGGGATTTTTAATGCAACGAAGCATTTACTTGTTCATCTTCCATTTGAAGCACTTCTCCGTGGCCCTATGTAATATGGATGAATGTATCCATTTAAGGGGTAATATTGAATATCCATAATATTAATTTTAATTTAAAATTTGAATAAAATTAAGGTTTACATAAGTACATTTAAATTGAATTAATTTTGTAATAGGTACTCGAATCATCTGAAGAAAAAAGTTAAACAAAAAGCACGAGTTGAAGGTTCGATTTGAAAATCATATTTTGAAGAAGAAGCATCACTCATTTTCTTTCGTTACTTCTATGACCATGCGAACTTATCATTTGTAATTTTTTATCGTAATGATGAAGCCATTGAACAAGATTCTTCTCAAATAATGTTATCTAATTTTAGACAACATGGCCGACCTGTTGGGAAATGTGTGGAAATATGGTTAGATGATAGAGATTACCATATAACACACATATATGTTCTTCTTAATTTTTTTGAAATTGTGCCTTTTTTAGGTAAAATTAAAGTCATATTTATTATAATTATACTTACATATTAATTATAATGGAACATATTATATATATTTGCAGCATTTATGACTCACAACATCCACTTGACGATCTTAGTAAAGAATTTGCTAATTGGTTTTTGAACTACGTTTACAATCTCAAAAATGGTGTCACTGATGAAGGAGCGAAGGCAGAGCTTGCAAGTCGTTAAAGTCCATTTATGGACTCAAACAAGCTTTATGGGGTTGGAACAAGTGTTCTGATAAAGTAATCAAATAGTTTGGTTTTTACTAGAACACCAAGAAAGCGTGCATGTATAGAAAGGAACAGGGAAGTGCTACCATATTCTTAGTACTCTATGTTGATGATCTATTATTGATTGGCAATGACACTTCATTATTGCAATCAGTCAAATCTTGGCTTTCCAAAAACTTCTCCATGAAGGATTTGAGAGAAGCAGCCTATATACTTGGTATAAAAATCTATAGAGATAGGTCTACGAGGCTGTTGGGATTGTTCCAATCTCTGTTCATAGACGCTATACCAAAACGATTTAGTATGAAGAATTTCAGGCATGGAAGTGTTACAACGCAATCTGGAATTGTCCTTTCTAAAAAGGACGCTTCTCATACCTTTGATGAGAAATAACGTATGAAGAGGATTTCCTATGCTTCAGCCATAGGATCCATAATGTATGATGTGTTATGTACTAGACCGGATGTAGCATACGCATTAGGATGTGTGAGCCGATACCAGTTTAATCCAGGAGAAAAACATTGCACAGCCGTAAAATGTATATGTAAGTATTTGAGAAATGCTAAGGTTCTATTCCATGTTTTTGGGACTGGAGACCTCCTTATAAAGGGTATACAGATTCGAACTTTCAAAGTGATATAGATGATAGTAAATCGGTGTCCAACTATGTTTTTACACTAAATGGTGGAGCTGTTAGCTAGAAAAGTTCCAAGTAAGAAACAGTTGCTGATTCCACGATGGAGGCAAGTATATTGCCCTCAATGAAGCAGCAAAAAAGGCGGTATGGATGTGCATGTTTTTGAGTAAGCTTGGAGTGATTCCCGATACTGAGAATCTAATGACATTGTTTTGTGACAACAATGCAGCGATACAGATCGCAAAGGAACCAAGAGCACATAAAAAGTCACAACATATGCTGGTAGAAAGTTTTTACAGCGTAGGTCAATCAATACACCAAACATCTTGTATGCATGAATGACACTGAGCACATCGAATAAATAGTTGCGCATATGTCAATTATTTGGAAATTTTGAAACTATAATGAAATAAAATAAAATAAATGTATGTGCAATACGCCTTTAATTTTCTCGAAGGATTTTTCTAATCCTTTATGTAAACCATATAAGTTACAACAATCATACTAATGTATAATATTTTCATCAAGTAAAATAATGTATGGATCTCAAAAACCGTAGACCTCCTTTGCTTTCTCTCTGAATCAAAGTCCAATTTTTTTAAAGAAAAATCCTATAATAAAATAAATAAATTAAAACAGACAAAATCAAATCAGTAAACCCAAAATACAATCACTAAAAGAAAGGTTAGATGTAGATTTTTAAAAATCAAATTCAATACCTATCACGGCCTACAGTGATGGGTTCTAGTCTTCTTAAAAAATAAAATAAATAAAAAGGACATCTTTGAATAGAAATTCCTTCTTATCATATGGGCATTACATTTTGAAAGACGATCAAACCAATAAAAAATAAAAGGAATTACCTTGTTATTTTTGCAATAATCATGATGAACCTATAATATTTCGTCTTTACAGCATGGCGATGCAACATCGAAAAGGACAGAGATTTGAGTAATGATGTAAAGGAGAACTTGTAGATGAGGGGTCCGCCATAGAGGAGTAAAGAGCGGTCAGTGATGGCATCAGTATTAGGTAGTTCTTCAACATGTTGGTTTCTGATCGACTGCATAATAAGAAATAGAGTAAAATAGTTTATACATTTGACTGGTTTGGGTGTATACGAGAAAAAATGGAAGATGAGAGCACCAAAGGATAGACAAACATGGGGTAAGTAGGCAAATAAAATGACAAGCATAACCCTGAAAAGTCGGTATCCAATTTTAAATACAAGTTAGTTGAAGGATTACTAAAAAGGGTTCACTTTTGACCAAATTGGTCAAGTATTTGTGTTATATATATGTTATTCAAAATATATTATTAAGTACTGAAGTTAGTGAATTACAAATTTCAAAGTAATATTTTATTTTCTACTCCATTGTGCAACTTCAAATTTTTGTTAAAAGTTTAGGTCTAAAATATGCTCTATAGAATAACTGATTTTGTGTAATCTTAGTCAAACTAACTTGCTCTCTGTGAAATTTAATGACATTTTTCTCTATCAACATTTGCTACAATTTTCATTGGCTAGTTAATACACCTTGAAATGTTGTGATATATTAATCTTTTTTTTGTTTGGAGATGTTATATATTATAAATTTTGTTATTCCTAATTTTTATAAGTAATTTTAAATTGGAAATATGACGTAGAAGAATATCACCTTTCAACTATTAGAGAAACTAATATGAGTGAAATAATTGTATTTAGTTCCATTTAATCTTGAATTAAAAATAACTAGAGAAATAACTATAATTGTTCACTTTAATTTAAATTCAATTCAATGAGATAATTAATTACATATGCTTTCTCTTTGATGCCAATCTGTTAGAAAATCAGTAATCAATGTTTAAGATGTATTGAATATTTCAACTTTATATGCGAGTATCCATAAAAGCTTCCTTATTTTAAAAGGACACATTTACTCCAAAAGAAGTGTGTTGGGTGTTGGGGTCTATTCTTCCAAGCTGATTTTGCCCAACAACACAAATGTGGAACAATATGATCAAATATAGAATGACGAAACAAACAAATAAAATTATTGGGGTTATTCTCCTTTAAAGAATGTTGGAACTGGACTATTCCGCAGTGGAAGTTATGGGTGAATTTCAAAAAATTTACTCTGTTGGATCTTTTATTAGGCCTATGAAGTCTAACTGAATTAGAATATATCTAAATTTCATTTAAATAATATCATTTATTTTATTTAAATTCAAATATATTAAGATATGAAATTAATTTTGTTTGATTTAATTTATACATAAATTTATCATATACGTATATGTGTGAGTGCATGCGTAACATAATAATCCGTGAAAGGTACAATATGTCCATATGTAGATGTTAAGATTTACATCGCAACAGACATATTAGCTCATTTTGTATGTCATGTAAGTTATCCATATGTGCATGTATATGTGTTACAATATACACACACATGTATGTATAAATATATCATATATAATATATAAACATAAAACATATATATATATATATATATATATAACAATTATTAAAAATTATTTATAATTCAAAATTAACTTAGTCTTGCAAACACAATAATTTTAGTATTTTAATTTGTATATATCATGAATAAATAATATTTTCATTCATAAATAATTAACATAAAATAATCTATTGATGAAAATTTAAATTTTACAATTTTTGAAAATCTAGGATTATAAAATATAGCTTAGGAAAAATCTGGAGATTTTTTAAAGTTGAAATATTATTTTTAAAAACAAATAGATTGAATTCGACATTAATTATTTAATATAAAATAATATATTTTTTAAAATTAAAATTTAAAATTTTTATAAATTCTAGGATCGTGAATGAAAGATTATAAAAAAAATTGAAGAAATTTTCATTTAAATTGTTATTTTTAATAAATCATAAACATTTTTTTGAAATAGTATTAATTATTAAAAATAATAAATTTATTGAAAAATTACTTAATTTTTGTTTATGAAATGATATAGTATTTTAAAATAATATAAAATTAAATTTTTAATGTAATAATTATTTTATATTTAATAGAAAATTCAAAAATTCAATAAATGTTAATTTAAAAATATGAATATATGTATGATAATTAATTTTCGAATTTTTAAATTCATAATATATAAAAATAAGTATGCTAAATTTTTAAACCATATATATGTATATGCATATATGCTATTATGAGAGTGAAATATACACTAATATATATATATATATGAATTTATTAATAAATATATATAAAAAATAATTATTAATGACAAAAATTGATTTTGTACAGCAAATAACATTTGTCCATACATAAATCAAATAGTATAATAAACAAATTATGCACATAACCAAGATGATTTATGACAACCACATCTACGTACAAAAATCTCACCTGACAAAACATATATTAGCAATATATTTAAAAGATAAGAAATTGCTCATTATAGGATCATAGAATATAATTTAATTACTGCAATATGAATTAAAATGTAACGACCCAATTTTTCGACGCTCGAAAATCAAACCATTAGGGCTAAAGAAAAGGGAGGGTGAACAAAAGGAAACCAAACATCAACATAATCCTACCATCACAGAGGAATAAAATATAATAGATAACAACTGAACTTCACACAAAAAGAAACTATATCTATTTTACACATTACATCATCTGAGTACATCAGAATCAAAACAATTACTGGACAGTTATATTAACTTGTCCTCACAACACTGACTATACAGTTAATCAAGCACAGCGGAATATTCATCAAATACGTGTGACAAGTCTCGCCATCCAGCTCATCTCCTGAGCTCCATAGCAGTACATCCAGAATCTGTACTCTATAATACTCTGTTTGACCTGAGCATTACAGTTAAATAACATCCGGTCAGTCTGGAAACCAGCGTGAGGAAATACACTCAATTGGATTAACTAAGTTTTCAAAATCTTTTGAAATCAAAGGTATCTCGTAAGACCACATTACAAATAAACATGCCGGGTAACCTTACGATAACCAAAACATTTTCTATTAAAAATCGTCTGATATTATAATATTGTCTATAGAAAGTAAAATAGAATCTAGCTGAAATGCTTGCATCTCACGTTTCAGCAATAGTTGGGCACAATCAGGACCGTACAAGCGTTTAATGGAGAATGGATTCCATACAATGGCAGGACTACTGGGGCACTGCCCGTCACAGTACGTGGTCTAGATCACCGTATCGAGGATCCACCATGATCCTCTGCATCACATGACCGGAGCTACCCATTATTGGATAGCCCGAATAAGTTCACCCCGCGGTTGGGATCAACAATCTCCCACACATCCGAAATAAAAGGACCTCTAGACAGGGGTGACCTTACCCTAATTGGTTGCTAGCCACTTAGCCATATGTGCACCTCCCCTGTTTTAGCCATTCTCGATTCATGAGGCTCGAAGCTATGCGTTACCTTTTTAGCACATATTCACTTAGAATGCTCATCGTCCTCCTGACGATGTTCTGAAAGCATTCATTCATACAAGTCTGTTTCAGGTTCGAACGGAACCGAAGGCACTATTCCTACTACATCCATCTTGGAATCACCCTCTGGATTAGTAGAAATTAACCCTTACACTTCACTGCTCCATCTACGACTCTCAGCTCTTGTCTTCCTTACGAAAACATTCAAACCGGATCGAAGTGGTTTTCAGAAAATTAGTCCCGATCCAGGTCTCTTCGAAACGATCAGCGCATTGGCCAATATTGATAGTCAGTTATTTAACAATCAAATAACATTCACAAAACAATCAACAAGCCATAATAATTTCCCAAATTGTTTATTAATTTCAAGAACCTTCGCAAGATATATTTTGTGACACTTCAACTTTTGAAAATAGTTTTCAAATCTCTTTTCTCTTTCGGAATAAATATTGTTTATTTTCACTGAAAATCACCAAATCTAAATACTTTAGATTTTAAGATAATTTAAATCACTTTAATCTAAAATATACTTTTAAAACATTTAGATTAAAACTAATTAAACACTTTATTCAAATATATATATATATATATATACACACACACTTTAAAATATTTTAAAAAAATAAAACCACTTTATAAAATATAAAACCACTTTATAAAATATAAAACTAATTTTTAAAATAAAATTAAGCCAAACTAAATTTTAAAATAAGAGCTACAAAATTCTATACAAGTTTTTAAATAAAACTTAACCAAACTCTTTAAAATAAAAATATTTTATAAAATATAAATTTTAATAATTATCTTTTTAAAACATAGTACCAGTTAACCTTTTTAAAATAATTACCACTAAAACTAATTAAAATAAATATTTACCTTTAAAATTTAAACAATTTAAGTAATAATTTCTTTAAAAAATTTCTTTAAACAACTTTAAAACTTTTAACTTATACTTAAAAATCTGCTTTGAAAACGAACTTGGCTTTTGAGGGAAATACACTTCCCTTCCACACCTTTAAAAATAAACCATTATTTATTTTTAAAATAAATTACCCATTCCTTTATAAATTTCCATCGTGAATTTATATTTTCAAATATCCACTGATATTTTATTTCACTTTATAAACCCATTTTATAAATTCCATGGTTTCATCTTCTTTTAAAACGCAAATTCAAACTCTAAATCAATTTCCAAATCGATTTTCAGATTTTGCTCCATTTTGAAATAAATTCCTTTACTTACTCAATTTTATTTCAAAACCCATTAATTTAAGATTTAGCTTCTTTATTATCATTTAAAATCTTATTTAAATTGAAACTACCAATTCCATATTTATTTCAAAATTCTTCTTTCATTCCTCCCTAAACCATTTAAATTTTGAATTTAAAAATAAATCTTTTATTTCGCTATATAATAGGAAAAATAAATCTTTTATTCCTTTAAATAATATTACTTAAGTTTAAGAAGTTCATTTGTTGCCATTTATTCAAAAATCTCCTTTACCATATTTAGACATTTATTTATTAGAATTTAAAAAAAATCAACTTTTATCCTTTTTCAATTTATACTTTAATCTATCCAAATTTCTATAATTAATTTACTTAAAAATTCTCTATTTTGTTTTCCTCTCAAAAATCCAATTTATACATTTTTGATAACTCAGTATACCCAAATATATTCAATCAAACCATAACATCCAATATTTTCAATTACCAATATAATCTATCTCATATTATTTATAAATCAGATCACAGAATATTAAACAATCTAAATATTTTGAGGAATCCAGTTGGATCCCTCCAACCTATTTCCCTGCATCCATAGATATTAGCATAATAAAAAAATATCAGTTCCACTTCGAGGTGAAATATCGCGGTATCTGGGGTCATCCGCTATTACGCGGGGCGCATAGGGTTTCAACCGCTATATAATGCAGGAAATCAATCACTCCAATATAATATATATATACACTACTATATATATACTACCACATCCAGACATTTCAAGCAATCAATCAATAATTTAAATTTTACCATTTAAATTTATACGGAATCTAAATGAATGAGATTAACTCACCTTTGATTTTTATTTGCAACCCATTTCCATCTTGACTTGTTTTCTTCACAAATTTGACCTTGTAAAAACATTTATGCGGTTTATTAATATTTGAGATAATCGAACAATCAATTACCATTTTAATAAATTTAACATAACTAATAAATTTTATTCAAAACAATGTTTTAATTTTAGAAAAATAATTAAATCTTAAACTAATTTCCCTTTAAAAATATCCTTTAGTAAATAAAATAGTTAAATAGGTTAATAAATTAAATAAATAAATCACCAAATCCATACAGTTATAAAATTAATTTACGTAGATAAAAATCTAATTTTTATATAAACTTTTCAACATCTAAAATCTCCATATATATGTATAAAATTTCTGACTCTTTATGTATACTTTTTCTGTTTACCTACAATCAAAATGGACAGGTATATATATATATATATCAATATTTGTATTGTACTTCCCTTTTACTGTAAATATATATATACATATATGTATATATGTATATATAAACCTTAAAATTGAAATAACAAACTGTTTTACATCTTACTGAACATTTAAAAAAAATCTTGTCTACCTATATATACTTTTTTAATCTATATATATATATATTTATTAATTTAAATTAAATGAAACTGCAAATACCTTACTGTCAATATCCCTCGCGTGCCCGACTTCACCTTCCCTAAAACACCTCGATTGGCGAAGCGATGCAAACCCACGACTCACTGTTCAGGCAATCAAACACCCACTTGCTTGGAAGGACGCACTTCACCAACGTCGAAACTCCACTGCTCCATGCGATTTCCGATGAACCCAAATCAATGTCGCCTTTTACTTCAGTGCTAATCCAATATCCTCGAACTGACGTCGCCTTTTCTTGGCGTCAACAAAGTTGAAGTTGCCTTACTTCAGCGTGACTTAACCAAGCAGCCTCGAAAAATTCTTACTTAGATCTGTGAACTTAACGCCGTCACGAGATCAAGATGTAAATGCCCTTGTACGCGCACCCACTCACTAAACAGGGTGGCCATGGATCTATATTCTATTCGAGTCAAACGATTGAAGATCTCAAATTGAAGAGAGAGGAGGGAGATCGTTTGGCTTGATTATGAATTAAACAGGAAGTGCGGCCATTAATTTTTTCTTAAAGATGACTCGATTTGGTTGCTGATAAAGAAGAGAAAAGAAGAAAATCAAATTTGAAATCGCGGCCACCACTATCAGAAGATGATTTCGATCTGTTCACACGTGTTGGGTTGTTTATTTTAGAGGTGGACGCGTATTCTACCAGGTGAACACGTGTTGTAAGGGAGGAATTGTGAAAACATTATTCAAACTATATAAAATATATATCAAACTAATTTCAAATTTTAAATCGTCTCGATAAACGCAACTCAAAATCTTGACCTCCTATCGAGGCGTGCCATCAGGCGTCCATAAGTTTATACCTCTATTTTGAATGCAATGGAAAAGGTTTCGAGTCCTAATTCGATCGCATGGAGAAAATAGCTTTTTGAACCAGTTATTTTATTGAATTTTCGATATAGATTTTAGCGCGTTTATCTATCGTGCGATCACACGACAGCTCCTAACGCTACAAAAATTGAAATCCTATAATAAAACACTATTATAGATCCAATGGAATTGGTTTTGTCGAAATTCGAGGTTGTGCCTCGGAAGGCTATTTTTTAAATATCGATTTAAACGATAATTTTTTTTAAATTGAGCAAACCACTTTTAATTTCAATTTCAAAAGTTCTATTACCTTTAGTATTATCAATATGAATTTTACAAGCCTTCAAATTATTTTTAATAGGCTTAAAAATCAAGATTTCATATCTTACCCAAATTTCAATAATTAAATTCCATAATTTAATTATTCAATAACAAGTGATATTTGAAATTCAAATTAAAAATCTACCCCTGAATATTTAAAATCAATTAAATATTCCAATTTCAACTATCCAAAATTCCGTGTCATCACATTCCCCCCTTAAAATAATTTCATCCCAGAAATTACTACTAGGAAGAATGGTACATAACCTGTTAACTATATTCCCAATCCAAATAGTTTTAACAACCTCCCAAAACCAAACAGTTTCAACAACTTCTCTAAACATTCTTTTTATTAAAGACACACTATTCCCCTTATTAACTTCCTAACCTATCTATAACTTCCAAACAATATTAGTTACCCAACAATTTAAACTTAAATTTAAATTCAAATTTTAAATTACCAAAATTTTCTCTAAATTTTTTTCTAACTCCCTGAATTTTTGAATTTTTTTGCCAGTGTTTCCTTTGCACGGCTAGCTCGGTACAACTACAAAATGCCTCATTGGTCCCCCAAATTTCAAAAGAAAACAAAAACGCCAAGTGGCTAGACCAGAAAATCATCAAATTTCATATAGAAATTTAAATACATACCTTTGTGTTGAGCAATTCTATTTATCTTCTAAAATCAAAAACCCCAGTTTCCTTTTTGCTATTGATTACCTGCACCCTACTCAGTATAATATCCAATCATAGCATTCAAAATTATTTTTTACCTTTCTTTACAAAAGTTTCAATATCTATTTCATTCAAGTCCGTACGATGCACATATATTATCTGTACGCAATACCAAATTTGATCGCTTACTCGATCACGCAATTTCATCTCTGAACTAGTATAGTCCACCCGACTTCCTAGTGCGAACTCAAATCTGGTTTCCTAATCAGAAACTGTCATTCACCTTGCATAGCCACAAACTATAATAGTGAATTTCTAGAATCAGTTAAAAATCCATATCCAGAGTTCGCCATTGAAAATCGGGTGAAAAATCCCAACTCGGACCGATATAACTATCTCGAAATTTTGTGCTCGATTCTGGATCAAATCGCTATGCGAATAAAATAATATACTTTGTTCATATTTATTTTGATTTCTATTCACTTATTTATAACCATCCCATTTCACAATTCCATTTTAAATTTCATCTACTTATTAACTTAGTATATATTCAATACCAAATTTACTTAAGAACTTTCACCCTTAACTTTTCTTAAGTTTAATATAAGCATTTTGTATACTCTTATATTATTACTTTCACTTTACCACTTGGATTTTATCTATATTTAATCAAATTGGATTCCAATTCCATATAGATTCAATTTGCTTCAATTTACTAATTAATTTCAAATCTCAATGCTTTTTCCCAATTTTTCATCGAGATTTTTTTTTCAATTCTACTTGAATTCGATTCATCTTTAAACTCTGATTATTGAATTTTATCAACTATCTTCCATTCACAATTGGTTCATATCATTATTTTAAATTAGTTCCACTTACTAATTTATTTTAAATCTCAAAAAAAAATTCTTATTTGCAAACTTTTATAATTTTAGTTCACTTCGAATTAATTTTATATCTTCACTTTATTTTACATATTTTAAATTAAATATCATCCCAATGTACAATTCCAATTCATCTGCTTACCCTCTTGAATCAATTAGCTCACTCACTAATTTTATTCTAGTTATTTATTTTATTTAGTCAAATTTTCACTAACTTCCCTTATACACAATTCAAATTAGTTCCTAATATTCAGTTTCCTATTCTATTTACTTACAAATGCAAATTCATTTGTCTATCCACAATTTTATTTAAGTAATTATTTCTCTTAGTTTCCTTAGACCTTCTTTATATTCACTTTTACTTAACTATATTTAATTAAATTTCAATTTAATTTAAATTTTAAGTTTCTATAAGATTTTTAATTTATCTCCATTCCATGTACTATCCTTCTTTAATTTACTTCATTTAATTGGCTTTCCTTTCTAACTTTATTCTCTAGTCACACTTACTTTTATTTAATCCCTTTCAAGTTGAATCTTATTCTACAAATTTCAATTTTTTTTAAATTATCAAACTTATTTTTATTCTATAAATATTTTAAACCAGTTCCAGAGTATTTTAAACAATTACTCATATTTCAAAAGCATTTTTGAAATCAACTATATCCAAAATCCTTTGGTATCAAATTATCTCTTGAATTTTAAATCTAAACTTAGTTTGCAGACACTCCAATTTAAACAATTTGGTAGTAATTCCTCTCTTGAAAACTTGAAAATGAACATCGATGATGCTGCAGTCATCATCGAAGTTATTTTCCAACGACCGAAGAGAGTTCAGTGCTTTTATTCTTTCCAAAAACCCTTTCCAAATATTTTTAAATTCCAAATCTCACCAGATTTCAAATCCAATTCAAAAATATTTCCGAAATAATATCACTATTATTTCTCCAAAACTTTTGAAAACCACATTCAAATTCAAAGGATTTTAATTTTATCTCAAAATTCCAATTTCCTAAATTCTTTCAATTCATATTCAAATATTACTCTAGAATTTTTTTTTAAATTATAAAACAATCTATAATTCACATTTACAAATCTCATTCTATATTATAAATTATTCCTTAACTTGGGTTATAATATTATTTTCTTATTTCAATTTCCACGCATCAGTGATAATATTTCATATTATCACTTCCTAACAATCAAGCAACCAATTATAATAATTTCTTAAAATTATTCCTTTTATATACAAAAATAATTTGGGTAAAATTATTTTATTTACCCTATTTTAAAACAATATTGTGTCGGTTTATCTTGTTTAAGAGTTTAGAAACCCTTATCGATGACAGGGCGTCCCACATATCGACCAGAATTCATAAACACTCAATCGATAAGTAAACACAATATAAAAACAATTTTTACATTCACTAACAAATACGTGCTCATATCTATTAATACACTCAAACTCATTCTAGAGTACTACGGACTCTATTTCAATGAGTAATTCCCACCAAAGCCAAGGTTCTCGCTTAACCTTCAGCTCTAATACCAGGCGTAACGACCCGATTTTTCGATGTCCGAAGAGCCACTAGGGCTAAAGAAGAAGGAGGGTGAAGAAAAGGAAACAAAACAACAACAGAATCTTACCATCGCAGCGTAATAAAATATAATAGATAATAACTGATCTTTACACAAAAAGAAATTATATCTGTTTTACACATTACATCATCATAGTACATCAGAATCAAAACAATTGCTGGACAGTTATATTAACTTGTCCTCACAACACTGACTATACAGTGAATCAAACACAGTGGAATATTCATCAAATACGTGTGATACGTCTCGCCATCCAGCTCGTCTCCTGAGCTCCATATCAGTCCATCCAGAATCTGTACTCTATAATACTCAGTCTGGCCCGAGCATTATTGTTAAATAACACACGATTCAGTCTGGAAACCAGCGTGAGGTAATACACTCAATTGGATTATTAAAGTTCTCAAAATATTTTGAAATCAAAGGTATCTCATAAGACTATGTCACAAATAAACATGTCGGGTTTTTACCTTACGATAACCAAAACATTTTCTACTAAAAATCGTCTTATATTATAATAGTGTCTATAGAAAGTAAAATAGAATCTAGCTGAAATGCTTGCATCTCATGTTTCAGCAATAGTTGGGCACAATCGAAACCATATAGGCACTTATTGGAGATTGGATTCCATACAATGGTAGGATTACTGGGGTACCGCCCATCACAGTACGTGGTCTAGATCACCATACCGAGGATCCACCATGATCCCCCGCATCACAAGACCGAAGCTACCCCTTACTAGATAGTCCAAATAAGTTCACCCCACGGTTGGGATCAGCAACCGCCCACACAGCCGAAATAAAGGGATCTCTAGGTAGAGGTGACTTACCCTAATTGGTGGGTAGCCACTTAGCCTTGTGTGCACCTCCTTCGTTTTAGACATTCCCGGTTGATGAGGCTCGAGGCTATGTGTTACCTTTTTAGAACACATTAACTTAGAATGCTCATCATCCTTCTGACGATGTTCTGAAAGCATTCATCCATACAAGTCCATTCTGGGTTCGAACGGAACCGAAGGCACTATTCCTACTACATCCATTTTGGAATCACCCTCAGGATTAGTAGCGATTAGCCCTTGCACTTCACTGCTCCATCTTCGGCTACCAGCTCTTGCCTTCCTTACGAAAAAGTTCAAACCGGATCGAAGTGGTTTTCGGAAAATTAATACCGATCCGAGTCTCTTCGAAACGATCAGCGCATTGGCCAATATTGATAGTCGGTTATTTAACTATCAAATAACATTAAAAAACAATCATCAAGTCATAATAATTTCCCAAATTATTTCTTAATTTCAAAATATCTTCACAAGATATATTTTGCTACACTTCAACTTTTGAAAATAGTCTTCAAATCTCTTTTTTCTTTCGGAATAAATTTCCCAAATATTGTTTATTTCCACTGAAAATCACCAAGTCTAAATACTTAAGATTTTAAGATAATTTAAGTCACTTTATTCTAAAATATACTTTTAAAACATTTAAATTAAAACTACTTAAACACTTTATTCAAAAAAAATATACTTGAAAATATTTTAAAAAAATAAGACCAATTTACAAAATATAAAGCTAATTTTTAAAATAAAAGTTAAGCCAAACAAATTTTTAAAATAAGAGTTACGAAATTCTATACAAGTTTTCAAATAAAACATTAACCAAACTATCTTTCAAATAAAACTATTTTATAAAATATAAATTTTAATAATTATCTTTTTGAAACATAATACTAATTAACCTTTTTAAAATAATTACCACTGTAACTAATTAAAATAAATATTTACCTTTAAAATTTAAACAACTTAAATAATAATTTCTTAAAAGCATTCCTTTAAACAACTTTAAAACTTTTAACTTATACTTAAAAATCTGCTTTGAAAATGTACTTGGCTTTTCAGGGAAATACACTTCCCTTCCATACCTTTAAAAATAAACCATTATTTATTTGGTAAATAAATTACCCATTCCTTTATAAATTTCCATCATGAATTTATATTTCCAAATATCCACTGATATTTTATTTCACTTTATAAACCCAGTTTATAAATTCCATAGTTTCATTTACTTTTAAAACACAAATTCAGACTCTAAATCAATTTCCAAATCGATTTTCAAATTTTACTCCATTTTGAAATAAATTCCTTTACTTACACAATTTTATTTCGAAACCCATTAATTTCAGATTTAACTTCTTCATTATTATTTAAAATCTTATTTAAATTGAAACTACCAGTTTCATATTTATTCCAAATTTCTTCTTTTATTCCTCCCTTAACCATTTAAATTCTGAATTTAAAAATAAATCTTTTATTTCTCTATATAATAGAAAAATTAAATCTTTTATTCCTTTAAATAATATTACTTAAGTTTAAGAAGTTCATTTATTGCCATTTATTCAAAAATCTCCTTTACTATATTTGGACATTTATTTATTAGAATTTAAAAAAAATTAATTTTTTTGCTTTTTCAATTTATTATTTAATTTATCCAAGTTTCTATAATTATTTTACTTAAAAATACTCCCTTTTGTTTTCCCTTCAAAAATCCAATTTATACATTTTTGATAACCTAGTATACCCAAATATATTCTATCAAACCATAGCATCATATATTTTCAATTACCAATATAATCTATCTCAGATTATTTATAAATCAGATCACAGAATATTAAACAATCTAAATATTTTAAGGAATCCACTTGGATCCCTCCAACCTGTTTCCCTACATCCACAGATGTTGGCACAATAAAAAAAATATCAATTCCACTTTGAGATGGAATATCGCGGTATATGGGGTCATCCGCTATTATGCGGGGCACATAGGGTCTCAACCGCTATATAATAAGGGAAATCAATCACTCCAATATATACTATATATACTACTATATATATATATATATATATATATATATATATATGCTATCACATCCACACATTTCAAGCAATCAGTCAATAATTTAAATTATACCATTTAAATTTAAACGAATCCAAATGAGTGATATTAACTCAGCTTTGATTTTTGTTTGCAACCCATTTCCATCTCAACTTGTTTTCTTCACAAATTTGACCTTATAAAAACATTTATACGGTTTATTAATATTTGAGATAATCGAACAATTAATTACTGTTTTAATAAATTTAACTTAACTAATAAATTTTATTCTAAACTATGTTTTAATTTTAGACAAATAACTAAATCTTAAACTAATTTCGCTTTAAAAAAATCCTTTAGTAACTAAAATAGTTAAATAGGTTAATAAATTAAATAAATAAATCACCATATCCATACACTTATAAAATTAATTTACATAGATAAAAATCTAATTTTTATATAAAATTTTCAACATCTAATATCTCTATATAAATGTATAAAATTTCAAACTCTTTCTGTGTATTTTTTCTGTTTACCTACAATAAAAAAAGACAGGTATATATATATATATGTTAATATTTACATTATACTTCCCTTGTACTGTAAATATATATAAACCTTAAAATTGAAATAACAAACTGTTTTACATCTTACTGAACATTTTGAAAAAGAAAATCTTGTCTACCTATATACACTTTCTTTAATCTGTATATATATATATATATATATATATATATATATATATTAGTCTAAATTAAACGAAACTGCAAATACCTTGTTGTCAATATCCCTCATGTGCTCGACTTCATCTTCCCTAAAACACCTCGATCGGCAAAGCGATGCAGACCCATGACTCACTGTTCAGGAAATTGAACACCCACTTGCTTGGAAGGACGCACTTCACCACCGTCGAAGCTCCACTGCTCCACATGATTTCCGATGAACCCAAATCGATATCGCCTTACTTACTTCAGTGCTAATCTAATATCCTCAAATTGACGCCGCCTTTCCTTGGCATCAACAAATTCGAAGTTGCCTTACTTCCGCGTGACTTAACCAAGCAGCCTCGAACCTTCTTACTTAGATCTATGAACTTAACAGTATCAGGAGATCAAGATCTAAATGCCCTTGTATGCACCCCCACTCTGATGTGATTCGAGAATTAGACAGAGGCGATTCGAATCGACTAAACAGGATGGCCATGGAACTATATTCTATTTGAGCCAAACGATTGAAGGTCTCGAATTAAAGAAAGAGGAGGGAGAATGTTCATCTTGATTATGAATTAAACAGGAAGTGCGGCCATTAATTTTTTTTTAAAGATGACTCGATTTTGTTGCTGATGAAGAAGAGAAAAGAAGAAACTCAAATTTGAAATCGCGGCCACTACTATCAGAAGATGATTTTGATCTGTTCACATGTGTTGGGTTGTTTATTTTACAGGGGACACGTATTCTACCAGGTGAACACGTGTTGTAAGGGAGAAATTGTGAAAACATTATTCAAACTATATAGAGTATATATCAAATTTTAAATCGTCTCGATAAATGCAACTCAAAATCTTGACCTCCTATCAAGGCATGACGCTAGGTGTCCATAAGGTTATAACCCTATTTTGAATGCAATGGAAAAGAATTCGAGTCCTTAGCTTTTTGAACTAGTTATTTTATTAAATTTCCGATATAGATTTTAGCGCGTTTATCTATCGTACGATCACATGATAACTCCGAATGCTACAAAAATTGAAATCCAATAATAAAACACTATTATCGATCCAATGGAACTGGTTTTGTCGAAATCCGAGGATATATCTCGGAAGGCTATTTTTAAATATCGATTTAAACGATAAATTTTTTTCAAAACTGAGCACACCATTTTTAACTTCAATTTCAAAAATTCTATTACCTTCAGTATTATCAATATGAATTTTACAAGCCTTCACATTATTTTTAACAGGCTTAAAAAAACCAAGATTTCATATCCTACCTAAATTTAAAAAATTAAGTATAATAACAAGTGATATTTGAAATTCAATTTAAAAATCTACACCTAAATATTTAAAATCAATTAAATATTCCAATTTCAAATATCCAAAATTCCAAGTCATCACGTAAAATTACCAATGTAATGATGGCTTTAAATCCACGTTGAAGCAATGACTTCCCTTCCTTTTACTGTTCTTGATTCGTCAGTTTGCAAGTCCAGAATCACTGACCTCTAACTATCGAATAATATTATTTTAATTTTAAAAATATATTTGAGAATTTTGAAGTGGATTGAGAGTTATGTTTTAATCCGCAATGTAGAAGGTAATGGCGGCCAAAAAAAGTTCATCATTATTTTTAAAGATACACACAGATATATATATATATATATATATGTATATATGTATGTTTGTATGTATATATGTATGTAAGGTTATAGTAGAGAGAAATGTGGAAAACATTTTTACCCATTCTCACTTGATCTCAACCCATTATCTCCGAGCCAATTTCTTATGTTTTAGCCACGCCTAGACCTTTCTAAAATCAAAATTTTTCAGCCCTAGTGATGGGCCTTAAACCTATCTAAACATAAGCTAAATATTATGCAATTAAATCTAATTTAATCGCTTGTCGGTATTGTACATCGATCGATATATTTACAACTTTATAAATATATATAACACTATTTATTTCTCAAATCATATTCGAATTTTATAATTAAATTTCATAAATATTAACTAATTTAATCAATTTATAACAATTATGAACTATTAAATCGTTCAGTCTTAAGGGAATTCATCATTTCGGTTACTAAATCTTGGGTGTAAATTTGGTCAGCAATTAACATCGAACTATTCTAATGTTAACGTTCACACGTCACTTAGCAGGTGGTATGAAATCATGGCCAAATTTATCGCTTACTCATTTTTGGTAAATATCCAATTTTAGTTTAATAAACGTTACCTGGTTGTGGCATTTGTTTACACCAATTCTCTTCGTCAAAACTATATCTCTTCGGACTTATGGAATTTGGTAATGGTCAAAATTCCAACCCTATCCACATTCAACTTTATAGTCCAAATACAAAGTCCTTGGTTCAATAATAACAATTATTATTAACCGAAATGCTATGTCCATGGACATTGACTTTGAGTTGACCGTGATACTAACCGCATATAACCGAGGAGACGAATCCTCTCTTGAATAGTGCTTCACTTCCAATACATCACTCGACTCAAATATAGTCACTCGATGGATGTCATGTCATGATTTGGTATAATCAAAACGAAGCTTTCATATTGAAGATTCACAGTATTCTCAACTCGAGAGAACTTTGTAAATCGGTCACATCGATATTTTCTGTTTGACCTTAGTTATATTAACCAACAGAAAACCGTCGAGTGAGTCGTTCCATAGTTATCTAATAACTATTAGTAGTAACCTTAGGTACCTTCAGTAGTCATGAGTAATTCACTATCCAATATTTAGAGAGCGTTACGTACTCCAGTCTCAACGGATACATCAATATCTAGTCTTGATGCATCTTGATTAGGAACATTTAAATGGTATATTTGTTTCGTTTTGATAAATTACTCATGGTTATAACACTTTGTACTACTATCACGAAATATACCATTTATGGATTTTTCTATTAAATATACTTTTAGTTAAGTTAATTACTTGATATAATCATTATATATCAAGTATATAATAGGAAGAAAATACCTTTTATTTCGAACAAGATTTGTAAACGAGTTAGATACATGTAACAAATTACATAATTGTCCCTAGGGGTACCCCTAACTCTATCAAAGAAAAGGTGAAAATTACCAATTAATTATAAATGAAATGGAAGTTCACCAAAAATTTTAAAGTGGTTCCACTATCAATATGATAGTGTACGTCCACCAAGGGGAGAAGAATTTTTATCAATAATTTGAGAGAGAAGATTACCGAGACAGGTATAAGTTATTTCTGTTACATAGGCTCTTTTATTTAAGGCTTTGGAAAAAAGGTTTGAACTTATCTTGCGATGCGAGACTAAACAAAATGACAAAACCCAATATTGTATCACATTTTTCAACGCTCTACCTTGATACAATATACATATCTATAACAAAGCCATCCAACTCCATCTACACCTTCATACTCTGATCAGTCTCGAGCATAATAGATACATTTCCAATGAGCTTCGGCAACGCCAACACCCACTACACTTTTTGGCGAATTCCGACAATTCCACCGCCCACCAATAAAGTGTTTAAATGTATCTTCCCCTGTAGAAACTATCATTCTTCTCAATGAAAACAAACGTCTCCATCTACCAATTCTCTCCCCCCCATGCCACAGTGTGGCAATTATCACCTTGATAAGCAGTTCAAGTTCAAGCAATGCCCGAACTTTGCAACAGGTAAGGAGTTGGTGAACATGTCTTCTATATTCTCCTCTGTGTGAAACTTATGAAAACGAATTAGTTTCTCTTCATTCATTGAGACAAGAAATGATTCTCTCATCTCTATATGCTTCGTCCTTAAGCTGAAAGCCAGATTTTCAGCTAAATAAATTGCAATTTGACTGTCACAATTCACTTCTACTCCATCATACACGAAGCCCAAATCATATATCAACCGCCTTAAATACAGTTCCTCCTTAGCCGCTTTAACAACTATAAGTTCTGCCTCTGTAGTAAACAAAGCAACAACGGTCTGCAATCTCGCTCACCAACTAATTGTTGTCCCTCCAAGAGTGAACATATAGCCTGAAGTTGATTTTCTTCGATCTCTATCATCGACATAGTATAAATCACAAAATCCTACCATGCTGAAATCTCTATCTCTGCCACAAAATACAAGCCTATGGTCTAGAATCATCTAAAATATCTAAAAATGTACTTTACTACCACCCAATGCATTTTTCCTAGATTTGCTATATATCTACTAACCAATCCAACTGCTTGTGTAATGTCGGGCCTAATGCAAACCATAACATACATCAAACTACTAGCATCACTCGCATAAGGCACCTTCTCCATGTAAGCTTTATCTTTCCCTGAGATTGGAGAGCCTTTATCAGAAAGTTTTATGTGCAAAGGCATAGGTGTACTAATTGCCTTTTCTCCTTCCATGCTAAACCGCGCAAGTACCTTTTTAAAATACTTCTTTTGAGTGAGTCTCAAAAGACCTAGCTTTTTATCCTTTTGGATTTCTTTAGCCAAATCTTCCTTGCTTCCCCAAGGTCTTTTATCTCAAATTCCGCTTTTAGTTCATCTTCAAACTATCAATTTCAGCTTTATCCTTGGAAGCAATCAACATGTCATCCACATACAAGAATAAATAAACCCAATCACTGCTCTCTAATTGCTTGAAGTACACAAGCGTCTTTGATATATTATCAAAACCAAGTGAAAGCATAAAAGAGTCACACCTCTTATGCTATTGTCTAGGCGACTACTTGAGCCATAAAGTGACTTCTTCAACTTGCAAACTCGTTTCTCTTTCCCTCTGACAAAAAATCCTTTTGGTTGTTTTATATAAATGTCTCCTCTAAGTCACTATGTAAGAAAGCAGTCTTCACATCAAGTTACTCCAACTCCAAGTCATGAGTAGCCACAAGAACAAGCAAAATGTGAATGCAGGTATATCTCACTACGGGATAAAATATCTCATCATACTCCACTCCGTCCCTTTGTGAAAATCGTTTATCCACTAATCAAGCTTTGTATATCCCATCATCCTTTACCTTGAATACCCAGTTGCAAACTATGGCTCGACTTTCTAGAGGTGGTGGTACTAAATCCCAAGTATTATTCTTTCTTAAAGACTCTAACTCCTCTTCCATAGCGCATATCCATTTCGAGCTATCACTCGACTTCGTAGCTTCTTCAAGGTCAAATGGCTCATTGTGAACCACGTCTAGGCATAACAAAACTAATTACCAAGGCTAAGGTTTGCATACTGCCAATCACCATACCACTTGAGTAGCCTAATAGTCCTATGACTGGCCCGAATGGATACAAGTTCACCTAAACTCCTTTCAGCTCCATCTTGAAATGAACTTCTTTTAGTTTTATACACATCACCCACACTACTAAAAGGAACCTATGGACTACTTTGTGATGTCTCATCAACTGGATCTATATCCCTCACAATAGAAACTCTACTACCAGGCTGAAATAAGCGAACCTCTTCCAACTCCTTGGGCCTATCAAACTCGTCTAATGTGATAGGTAATTCCTTCTTGGGATTGAATATTGCAGACTCATTAAAAGTAACACGTCTAGAGTGCATAATCTTTTTATCAACATGGTTCCAAATGCGATACCTTTTGATACCATCCTTGTATCCATAAATATGCCCTTGTATGCTCTAGTTTCCAACTTATCATCACTTGTATGGTGAACATACATAAGACAACCAAAAATACGAAAGTAATCAAGATGCACTGCTTTACTCTCCACTTCTCCTTTGGAATCTTCCCATCTATAGTGGAGCATGGAATTCGATTTATAATATGTACTATAGTTGATAAAGCTTCAGCCCAAAAACCTTTAGGCAAACCCACCGTCAATCTCAAACAACATGCCTTCTTAAGTAGAGTCCGATTAATCCTCTCAACAACCCCATAGGATTGTGGATCTTCTAGTGTAGTGAAACGTCTCTGAATACCATGCTGCTTACAAAAATTGAGGAACTCTTTAGAAATAACTTCAACACTATTATTAGATCTAAGCACCTACAACTTACAACTAGATTGGTCTCAACTGGAGCTTTCCAAACTTTAAACTTCTCATAGCTTTCTGATTTGGCCTTCATCACATACACCCAAACTTTTCGAGAAAAATCATCAATAAAGGAAATAATTTTTTTTCTCCCCTAATGGAAGTAGTGGCTACTGGTCCTCAAACATCTGTATGCACATAATCAGGCACCCTCTTCGATTTATGAAGTCCAACTCCAAAATATACCTTCATCTACTTTCCTAACACATACTCCGGGCAAAATTCAAACTTTTCGAAGCTTCCTCCTTTGATCATCTTTCGACACTGAAGCAATCCTAATCCTTTCTCCAAAATATGGCCTAATCTTAGATGCCAAAGTTTAGCTACATCCAAAGTATGAGAACTATCCACTCCAACACAGGATTCACCAAGAACTGTGGTTCCATTCAGTAGATACAGATTTCGAAACACATCCCCCTCCATCAAAACAAGTGCACCCCTAGAAACCTTTAAACCATCCTTCTCCATAGTCACCATGAATCCCATGGATGAAAACTACCCTAAAAAAATCAATGACTTTTGAAGACTTGGTACATAGCAAACATCTGTTAAAGTGCATATCACTCCATCAAACATTCTGATCCGAACTGTACCCTCTCCCATGGCTAGACAACTAACACCATTTCCCATAAAGATTGCACTTTCCTATTTTGCAACAAAAGAGATGAAATAATCACTGCACCAAAAATTACTTTTAACTGCACTCATTCTCAGCGTTTGAACCTTAATTGCAGTAAAATTTAATCAATTCAGAAAATAATTTGCATTCTAATGCTGAGGATACTACTCTTATTTCAAATTCATTTATCTGCCGCCTCTCTCAATATGCTTTTACCGAAAGTTTCATCTAACCTCTTCTATCAAAACTACCGCTCCCCCATCGTCCTTCATTTGCAGTTTCCCTCAAATTTTTCTTGTTCTTTGATGTTTCTTTGGTAGAGTTGCTTGTCGTCGCCCTAATTACGTGTTCATACTTCAGATAGCCCTATTTACCTATTTTATCTTTATTCAATTAATTAAATTTTAGGTTTATTTCGTTTGTTGATTTCGATTTTCATATTCCAAATACCCTACTTTGGTATTGCTGCAAGTCGAACTTTGTTGGATTATCACTTGTTGGAACGACTTTCTAGAAACTCGATAAAGTTGAGTTATTGATAAAATTCGATTACTACAGGTAGCTTTAAGTGCTGTAATTGATGAAACAAAACACTTTCATTTGATTTATATAAGCCAAGAAACTCTTTCATAGGTCGGATCAAGAAGCTTCAAGAATATCTTAATAAGGTACTCTTTTTTTAGCATTCAAATATTTTACTTTCCTTTTAAAGTGATATGTAGCTTAAAAAATCCACATGTTACCATTATAATTTGGTAACTCGCTTAAAGCTCAAGTTGGTTAGGAAACTATAATTACTGTTTGATGGCAATGAATTTATCTTTTATGCCATTCTAAGATGATAATTTCAGCGATGTGTTTGAGTCTTCAAACTCACGTTACCCCTCTTACTTACATTCTTTTGAAATAGTTTGGTAAAATATGTAAGTGGCAACCCCAAATAAAAATTCTAGTGCTTCCTACTTAGGATCCAGGTAAGAGATAATGAATGAATGATGCATCATTATGACATGGACTGATGTGTTTATACATGTGTGCATGTTGTTAAGATGTAATGCATATGTATTGAAGGAGCCTTTGTCTATCGTAACTCTGATCATTTGGCAGCAAAATGCATTGTAGTGAGTTGCCAGATCAGGTACCAAAATTTAATTATTTATTTTATGGTTTAAAATGCATGATTGATTTAAGGTGGTTCCAAAGAGTGAAAATCCCAAGAATAGAGGTCGAAACCTCTACTGGTTAGGGTTGTCGGATATTTCAGTTTCAATGAGGTGAAACCAAGACATTAATTGAGTTTGACATGTAGATGTATATTGTATTTATGTATGCATTGCCTGTTGATTAAGCATGCACATTAAATTCAAAATTTTGAATAATGAACAGAACAATACGCTTAATTTTACACTAGTAATGAATATTTTGATTGATTAGGTGCTAATATGAATATTTTGATCGATTAGGTGCTAATATTTTGATCGAACAGAATAATACCCTTAATTTCAACACCAAATTAAGACTCTTGATGATCAAGATCATATCTATACCCTAGGATTCTTTTGTGGACCTATATGAGGTCCACAGAACTACTATTAGGATTCTATGCATGCTCCATTGGTAACGGCTTTGTAGAAGGTTCGAGCCATTATGTTTTTTCTATTAGTAATATTGGTTTGAAAGTTACTTAACCAAGATTAAAACCTTGATGCAGGTAAAAGTAGAGATTATTCTGTTTCAAAAATCTAGAATACATATGAATAACCGTTACTATGAATATATAGAAAGCCTACTCAAGGTATTATTTTGTAAAATATAGTGTATTTAATTTCAAATATAGTATTGATCTTAAGTTTAAACCAAAACTATAGTAAATTAGATCAAATAGGTGGTGTAGATGTCATTGACCATATTAATTGTTGGAGTTCAAGTCTTCGAAAAGTGTGATAAGAATATATATTAAAACAATTGAATAAGGGATGCTTTATTCTCAACCATTTTAAACAAGGCAGATTTTTCTTCTTCTGTTTTCGTCTTTTGAAAAGTTGCTTCTTATTTTGGGTAGGTGAAAGGAAAAAAATATTCCCCAACCATAGATTCATATGACAGAGTAATTACATCCATATGTATGTAATCAAATAAAGCTAACAACTATAGATTATATTTCCAAAGTATTCCTTCTATTATTTGGTTTTCAGTCTAAAAATATTTTCAGTTTCTTTTGATTTGCTGTAGGTAATGTTAGGAAATTAAAGAAGCTGTTAGCCCAAAAAGAAAATCACACTTATGCAGGTTATGGTGGGCCGGATCCAAAATGGGCGCAAGTCTTAGAATTTTACGTATATTTTTATAGATTATTGCTATCTAGAATTCAACGGCATTTAGAGACTTTTCCTTTGTTTTCATAGTCAGAACATCCATGCATATGTACCACTAGTACGTAAGAGAAACCCTGGCACTGGAGCAGTATTTAAGAGTAAATGTTTGTTCCCTTAATTTTATAGGTCAGCAAATATTGGGGTGTTCATATGCCTTTAAGTGTCGTGGTGTCCATACCAGTCTTGGTGCCCATGTATCAAAGGTATCGTCATAATATAACAACAATGCAACTCACATTCTATATGTTTTGAACCTTCTCAATTTTTCATTTGCAACATTTTTACCCTCTCATAAAATGCAATATCTTGACTTTTACAACATTTTATCACACCTGATGCTACTTACTTGATTCATTGCATTGCTAAAGGTATCTACAATTACTAGTTGCATTCTAAACTAGGCTGGAAAATATCAAATTTTATCGGTAATACTAGATGAATGATCCGACGAGGAAGTTGAATCCATGAATTGGGGGGGAATTTATGTGTAAACAAGATTTATGAGGCTTATATTCCTAAGGGAGTTTCAAAACTTAAACCAGATTCAAGTAACGAGGAAAGAACCAAATTTATCAGGTAAACATATCGATTTTCCATCTGAACCAGTATTAAGAGCTTACTTTTTTAAGCCAAACACTACAAGAAAACAACTCAGTAACAACAATTATTATCAGCGTTTTTGAGCTGAGTGCTGTATGAAATACCTCGGAAGAAAACATTCATCGTCCGAACACTATTTTATTATTGCCGCTAAAATTTAGAAAGGCGGGTTAACTCAATAAGCTGGCCTCTAATTATCACTTCATAGTCTGCTCTTCCACCAAAATCAAAGAATCCTAAAATTTCTTTTCTTCTTCTCTAACCTGAATTTCTGATTCAGTTAGAGCTCCATCGGTGAATCCAATATTATTAGTTACACAATAATATATGGCGTAGTCTTGAATCAATGGAGGTGGAATTTATTGGTTGATAAACATATTTACCAATATTATTTCTTATTTTTTCTATGAATATTTTTTTGCAATGGATGTATGGATAAGAATTAAATAATAGACCATCGAAATCATTCTTTAGCTTGTAAATTTTCCTTTACGTGCTTGTAACACATGTTTAATCTATACAAACATCTTGAATCTTTTACACTCATTCTAGAGAATAATTTTTAATACTAAGCATTAACGAACTATACTCATTTTTTCACAATACGAGGTGAGTATTATGTCTGGAAATTTCTACAATGGTGGTTTTCCTACAATAGACATGAGGTAGTTTTCTTTGAGTTTTTGAGAAGGCTTAAAAACATTTGGTATGGGTATGCCTTTCATTGTTATTTTTTTCCCAATGCCCACATTGAATTACTCCACGCCTAAAATATAACATATTCTTATATCATATGCAATAAGATAGTGAATTCATATCCTTCATCATCTTCAACCAACCGTTTGTGCATATATTTGCTTAACTGCATGTGTATGTCTGTATTATAAGCATATGCTTAGGCGTTTGTAGCTTTTGAATTGTCTGTCCATATGTTATATAAGAAAGAAGTTGTTCGTTCTGAGAAAGCACCTGCAACATTGGGACATTATTCTCGGGTTATCAAGGCTAACAAGCAATAATATGCCTTTTGTATCTAGTTTTCCTGGCATTATTCCTAAAGTACTTTCTTGCTCAATTTCACCTTTTTATTCTTTCCCATACCGATCAGTACTTTGGTTATATGAAATCCTATGCATAGATAGGAAATTTTATTTTTAGAGATTGTGGAGGATCAAACTGAGCAGGTAACTGAAGAGGCCAATGATATGTATTTAGCAAAGTCTCATGTATTGGTTCTACCATGCATATTTATGAATAGGTACTAATAACCAATCTAAAAATTTATGATCTGTATCTGTTGACTCTTTTGTTATAAGATAAAATATTGGACCATCATTGTCAAATGCAAAATCTCTTTTTGGGAATTGAGCCTTGTTGTTGGCATAATCAAAATTTTATAGAGAATAAAATTTTCTTATATGAGTGCAAGTCTTAGCCGTGAAACACTTAAAACCGAGCTTTCTAAACAAAGTATAAAAAGTTTCCTCTATATAGTCTCAGATGGTCATAAAACATATTCTTTTAAGGCATAATTATATAAAAAAGCTTGGAAGGTGTGCACTAAAATTTCATGTATTTTTTGAAGCAGAAGTGTAGGAATTCCCATTTATTTAAGGGTTTTCCACAATTCAAATAGGCATTCTAATGGAGATGCTCTAACAGCAGGCATTGTTCTACTGTACTTTGAAAGAACAGAAAAAATCAAGAGCATAGTTTTGTAAAAAATTCTTCAGACAACAATACCTGATTTAGCACAATATTAATAGCAAAATTTAACTACTGATATTATCGGACCTAAAAATTAATTTATGTTGCACCTCATATTATTATATCACTGCTCATGAAAATGATATAGAATTGATATTTAATCAACTTCCTAAAACAAAAATATGCACCCAAGATTGGATGATGGTGGGATCAAGTATCTCTAATTTTCTAATTTTGGTAGCTTTGGGTGCATGAACTATGATAATATATCACTGGATGAAAATTATGCATTTAACGATGGTAATTTATTTGTACTTTTTGGAAAATTTATCAATAAAATATAGATGACAATGGCAAAAGGAATGACAAGTATAAATATTAGTCAGTTACAGGTCATTTCTGAAATTCTTGTTTTCAAATCAAGTGAATCCAACTAAATAATATTGTTTTTTATGTTGATCGAATGCTTATGCAAAGTGTATGCCTTTTTGCTTTAAAAAAACAACTTAGCATCTAACAAGTATTTCAAGAGTTTGATTGCTTTCCATGCTTCTTTTACATGTAAAAAAAATCGAATAGTGAATTGTTGTTATAACTAATTGATGGAAATACCAAATTACAATGATCTAAAATCAGCTTTTAGCATATTGATTAATTTACAATAGATAATGCAATATAACATCAGATGTATTTGTGGTGATCAAATCAGCCTTTTTCTTTTATTATTACAAGTCCATTATAGGGTAAAATCATATGATCGGAAATTTGATGTTAAACTTGGGTCAGGAAAACAATATAACATCAAAGACAAGAATATATTTTGTTTTCCCAATTTAAGGTATGAAAGGTGCAGCAACACCTTTCATCCTCCATGTATATTTGTGTTGGGATATTATGCTTTTTTTATACTTTCTTTTCCTTTACTATTAGTTGGTTTTGGTTGTTGCCGCATTTTAGTTTTCTTCTTTATACCCATTGCTATATTGGTTTTGTTGTGCATTTCGAATTATAGTACACCAATATTTTCCAATAGATGTATCTGGATAGCATATAATCATCTTTTATTAGAATTTTAACTAATTCATTGTCGGCACTATTGTAATATATATTGGAATCAAGATAAATGTTATAAGTTTTGAGATGCTCTAATTTTGAGCTAATCTAAGTTATATATTGCAACTTAGTCGATAAATGTTCTAATTTTTGGTGAAAAAACATATACATTGACGATTTAGTAATTATGCTTAGCTTGTCGTGCATAATTTTGAGATGCAGTTCTAGGTATGTGGGTGTTGAAATTATTTATTTACTCTTATAAGAAAGATTTAGTTTTTAAGGTTGCTAAGGAAGTTTTACTCGGGAAGATGCGATAAAGAGAGAGAATAAAATCAATTCACACGAGTCTACTAGGGAACAAGGTAACAACTCAAAACACAAATTTATCATGCTTTTTGGAAAGATAAGAGAGAACGGAGAGCACCAAAAGCACTTGATGTGCTAATTTTATTTCCTATAGGCGTATGTTTGTATACATATAAATGAGATGTAGTTTATTTACATATTCGTTTGGCGATTTAAGAAGAAAACTTAACGTTATCAACCATAAAACCGTGTTGAATGATTTTACTATGATTTTTTATATTTTTTTTGATAGTATTATAGGAGTTTTTAGCTATAATAGTTAGTTGCCAAATTCTATTGATCATTTTTTTTCTTTTTTGTTGCTTCTTCACTTTTCCATGTATTTTTATGACTGACTTCACTGCATTTTATTTTTATCTAAATTTCTTAGTTAAAATGTCAACTGCTATTTTTCAGGCTTTAGCTGCTTCTGGTTTAAGAGCAATTCAATATGCTTAAGAAAATGAAGGTATCTATTAAGTTATAGCATTGTACAATGATAAAGGTACATCTACAGTTATACAAAATTTGTTACCTTTTCATTATTTATTCATATCCACCAGTTGGGTAAGCATTTATTACCTTTTTCATAGTTCACTGATTGGATTTTTCCAAAGTATGATAATGTTAGAATTTAGTTGTAGCATATGCATATATATCTACCAAACTAGTTATGTTAACTAAGTTTTATAAAAATTAACCAAAATTTTATAAGTTTTTAGCATAGTTTTATAAAATTAATCAAGTCTATAGAAATTAAATAATTTTATAAAATTCTAATTTTTATAAAATATTAGTAAGTTAACTATGTTCTATAAAATTTAAAGTTATTAAGTTTATAAAAATCAAAAAAGTCTATAAGACTTAACCAAATTTTATAAAAGTTAATTAAGCTTACATGAATTAACTAAGTTTATAAAAATTAACTAATTTAACTAAGCTATATATGTACCTTTATAAAACTTAATTAGTTTTATAAATGTTTAACAAAGTCGACTAAGTTTTATGAAGATTAACTAAATTATAAAAGGTAATTATTTTTTCATAAAAACTAACTAAGTTAACAATGTTTTTATAAATCTTAAACAAGTTTATAAAAAAAAATAAGTTTTAAAAAATAAATTAAGTTTCATAAAAAATCAATTAAGTTTATAAAGATAACAATTTCATAACTATTAACTAAGTTTTGTAAAAATCAGCTGCGCTTTATAAACATTTAACTAAGCTATAGAAGAAATCTTTTGAGAAAAAAAGGAAACATGATTTTGTTTATTGGTTTGTAGTATTTTTCTGACATCGTTTTGAGTTGAAATAACCAGGAGAAAGAACAGGGATGAGTTAACATACAATTGGAATATTCTAACAATTCCCTACTAACTCAACCTTCAAATTTTGAAAATAATTTTGAAAAGATTTATTATAAAATATTAGAGTTACATAGACTATTCATTCAAGAGATGGGATAATAAATTTCTGTTCATTTTTTAAAAGATGGCTAGGTTATATAGATACTCTTTGGTAAGTTGAAAAATGAATTTATATAAATGGAAATTAGGTTGAAGAGCTTCTATTTGTAGGGTAATAAGTTTTAAGACAACACTTCTAAATAATTAGTTTTAAGGACAATTTACAACACAATAATAAATCCATTTATCTTTTTAAGTTATACATAAAATGATAAATCCTTTTATCATTATTTCTGTATGACTGAAAATGATAAAATCATTTATATTTTTCCTGTAAAATATCCTTAAAACTAAATTTTCAGAAATAACGTCCTTAAAACTTATTACCCTGCACAATAAGCCCTTGAAGTGAAAATCCCCTATATATAGACTACTTTTTGGTAAGTCAAAAGTACAGATTTGTATTTAGTAAACTAAAAATTGAATTTGACTTCTATTCAACGAGGTATTACATTGTAGAGGTGTATAGAAATTAGTGTGGTAGTCGAATCAGTCGGTTCAAGACTAGAGGCTTTGCTAAGAGGCTAAGAGCATCCATTTTAGATATTCAATTATGAGTTTATATAAAATATATAACGATTTACTCATGTTGTTTGAAAGATATCTGTCACCCAGCTGAAACAAATAAACAAAACTGAAATGGGATATTAGTTACCCATCTGCATAGACATCATTCCACCCCTTGCTAATGCCCTAGTCACTCAATTTCTTTGTCAAATGAAAAAAATGTTTCCAACTTGTTACCATATCCACTATCATAATGCAACTGTTTCTCATCATTCATCTTTGCCTGACATCATAATCACAGCCTTTAGTAACTACAGCCTGATCCCTCGGATCCCCTCTTTCTCCTACTGCTTAGCTTCAACTCTTCTCTCCTCTAAAGAAGCATCTTGTTGCTTCTCAACCTAATCATGATACGCTTAAGGATATTTATTAATTTTCTCCTCTGCCTTCTTCTTCTCCAGGGCTGGTCACTTCCATGTTTGATATGCCTATTTCGGTGTTACATATGCATATCAAGCAGGTTTTATTTCTACCATGATTGTAGGCGTTGTACTATATTTATCGAGATCTTGTAAATTATCTTAGTACCCAAAGCAACACTGAAAAGAGGTATTTATAGCTATTGAATTACCTAGTTAAAGATACACCTATATCATGCCAAGAAACAGAGAAACATGTGAGTATCAAACCATGCTATTTTGGAGTTGTTTGATTGGTTATCGGAAATGGACATTTCTTTCTATGCCATGACTGACCCAAATTCAAATACAAGATGTTAGATAAAAGCTGCAATAGTCCCTTTCTCATGTTTTTTCTTCATCTATTGTAATCTCTATTTTTAGATACATTTACAGTGCTTTTAATCAGAAGCTTGCATTAATTGCATATGTTGGCTAGTGTAGCATCGCTACTTTGAAACATGACAGTATATTGTCCCTGTATGTATAAAGTATATCTATTCCCTCTTCTGTCCTATGTAATCAATGCCACTGCGTTGAACATCCAATTTGAAATTTTATCTTTTCTTTTATATTTGTTCATTTCGAACGATTCAAATGATTAACGATTTACAAGAAATATTCAGATACAATTTTGTTCCTAAGCAGGCTATATAGCTCGTTAGTTTTATTAGCTACCAACATTTATAGTTAATATATGTCATGCAATAATAAAGTATCCACTATTACGTAAAGAGTCAATTTGATCCATCAGTAGCGTTTTCCCAATCAAACTAAGTCATTTTAGTCTTTCTATTGCTCTCTCCTCTAAAGTTGATCATTTTGATCTTTCTGCTTGCCTTAAGCCTGAGCTTGATTTAAATGTTTTCTTTCTTGAAACACTTTGCTTCAATTCATTAATTGTAGAAACACCCATATTTTCTTCTTATGTAGAAACTTCTTATCCTAAGAAGGTAAAAGAGTGTTGTGTTAAGAATAGGAATAAATGCCTATTGTTCTAGAGACGATAAGGAAAAAATAGTTAAAAACAGCTGGATTTATATATACTAATGACATTGACAGAGTTTTAGTATGAGTATATTACATGAACACATGAAAATACATAATGGGCTAACTTTAAGTAACCTGAATGCTAGCACTACCAACACTGTAACTGCTAAGAATGTGAGGGTATAAAACCCTAAATTAATGACGACTTCAACAAACTGAAATATTAAGCTCCACGAAAATCTGAAACCTTTTCTGTAACTTTGTATATACGAACTCTGACACCAAAAAATGAGCTAAAGCTCAGTTTGTTTCAAAACCGACCTCTCACTTGTTTCAATTCAAAACTGAGCGTTAACAACTTCTAATAGTGATAAAAAAATGTGTTTTTATTGCATTCAAAACCAAGTTAATGCTACAATGTAAATCTGTGTTGCAATTTTTTAGTAGTTGATAATTAAATATGTTATTTTAAATGTGTATTTGATCACTAACTTTCAAATTTCATTGTTATAGGTAGGTGAAGTTTTCAGATGCATAAAATTCACATGATATTCTTTAGGTTTTTGGAGGTTTGGCCTAGTTAGCCATGAAAAAAAATTAGTTGCATGTTTAGTCATTAATATTTGATGAAAACTTTGTAGATATCATGCCTTTGTCTAATGTTGTATGAAGATGGTTTATAAATTTTATCGTTGTTTGAGTAAACTTTGTTCATTGATACTGTGTTCAACTTATTTTATGGAAATGATTAATTGTTATGCTTTTATCTTATAGTTTTTAGTTTGATTTGTACATATTTTGTATATTATCCGATTGAAATATAATTAAATGGAATTAGATTAATGATACGTGAATATTGTAATGATACAATATGTCATAAACGACAACGTTTAAAACGCGCGGTTAGTATTTTGGAAAATATATTTCATATTAATACGACAGCATTAATACCTCACTATGAGTTCTTTGAAAAGATAAATATATTGATACTACAACATCTAGGAAGTACCGATGAAATAAGTAATAACAACGTTTATAGATTACTGTTGAAAACTAACGAATAAGCTTTAGACAGTGTATTTTAAACGCTGTCATAACTTACTAACAGCACTTAAAAACGCTGATGAAAATGTAAAACAATACCTAAACACTTTTTCACAACAACTTGAAAACGTTGTTTTAATTTTAAAACAGCAAAATATAAATGCCGTAGAAAACGAATTAACAGCAACAAAATAACGTTGTATAATATTATTTTTGACAGCGTTTTCTTTTAACTGTTAGAAATTGTATATCAACGACCGCATGTCGTTAGACATCGCTTCTAACAACGTTGTTCTTTCCTTTTACAACAGTTTTCGAACACTGTTAAAAGGCTATTTTGTTGTAGTGAATCCTTGTTTAGAGTCATATGGAATGAGACCCCCTGAGTCAATCACCCAATGGTCTTATATATCAAATACTGCTATAGTTAATACATCATCGGATATAGTCTTCTCCAACGCAATCGATGAATATCCATCCTTTGCCTTCTTCTTTAAATATGAATAGTCTCTCTTCCAATGGCATGGCTTCTTATTATTGTGATACTTTCCATCTCTAAACTATCATTCCTAACCATTTTCCGGCTTTCTATACTTGGAGCGCCCTTAGGGTTCCAACTTTTCTTCTCATCTCTCAATACATAGGCCCTAACTACTACTCCCTTCTCTTCCTTCACCCAGCCCCTTCATCTAATCCCTCAAGTCTTCATATAGAAGATCCAACTTCACATCATCTACAGTCAAAGTGTCTCTTTCATAAATCAGACTGTTAGCGAAACCTGTGTAACGGTTCGGAAGGGAACTAAGATCATCGGGTTTTGCTCTTCATCCACCTTCAAATCCACAGTCTTCATCTTCATTAGAAGATCATCGAAGAAACCAAGATGCACATTTACTGAAGAATCCTCTCTCGTCTTCATGGTGAATAACATCTTTAGCAGACTCAAACAGTTATTGGGTGTTCAAATGGAGGTTTTCCAGCTTGGTCCAAATTCCTTTCGCAGTGGTTCCATCTAATTTTCAAGATAACATTTTCTCCCATGACCAGCTGTAGAGTTGTAAATGCCCATTCTTCCATCTCCTTCCTTTCCATGGCAGAAATTTCAAGTGGTAACTCCTCAGTGTCAAAAACTACCTGATGAACCATATTCTTTTTTAGAATACCCTTCATCCTCTATTGGCACTTCTCAAAGTTCTTATCCACATTCTATCTTTCTATTACCAACTGGGATCCATTTGCAATATATGAACCTTTGACATAAGGTCTTGTTACAACAGGGGTAGCCTCGTTATCTGTCGTACTTCCTTACACCTTCTATAAATCAACATAGATGCTATAATACCAAATTGTTGGGATCTATCTTTCAAAACTGATATTACCTAACAACACAGATATGAAACAATAGGATCAAATATAGAATGACGAAACAATCAAATAAAATTATTGAGGTTACTCTTCTTTAAATAAAAGGTGAAAAATTACCAATTCATTATAAATGAAAGAGAAGTACACCAAATTTTTTAAAGTGGTTCCATTATCAATATAATAATGGACGTCTACCAAGGGAGAATTTTTTATTAAAATTTAAGAAAGAAGATTACATAGATTGGTACAAGTTATTTCTATTATGTAGGCTCCTTTATATAAGGTTTTGGAATAAAGGTTTGAACTTATTTAGCGACGTGGGACTAAAAAAAATAACAAAACCCAATATTATATCACATTTTTTAACAAAGTGGTAGAACACCGATTAACTACATGTACTTAATTAATATTTGGCTTTTTTATATAAAAAATGCAGCCAAAAATTAATATGTAGCAACCCGCTATTTTGGACTATTCGCATCCGCACATGTCAGACTTGAATAATTCAAAATATCGAATTGTTAATTTAAATTTGGCAAAACTGAGATATACAGTAAATAAATAGTCATAGAATCACAGACACAGAGTAATAATATGCAGCGGAAATAAAAGAGATAGTAGTTCATGAAGCTACTATGTAAATATATAAGATACATCAGAGTTTACAACAGAAGAGTCATACGATACAACAGATACAAATCAGAATACACCACCGGAATCGTCGAATACTGAAAGCTGAATAGATGGCTGGATCTTCAAGCAAATCTCCAACTCCAAAGGTGAGTCTCGAATACTGGTACACTCAGTCTGACCCGAGCGTAAAGGAAAACACAAAACACTCGAGTCAGGATTAATATTCTTATATCAATAAATCCAACTCAAGTGAAATAACAATCGAAATACGAGTAACTCAAAGGATGTTTGGAATAACCATCCTTTAAGGATCCGTTAAACTATCTAATAGGTAGTAGTGTACGCTAAATAGATAATGTCTATCAGTAATATAAAGTATCAAAATAGCGTTAAGGCGTTACCATTATCCCCCTTAACACATTTTTATAATGCCATAGTCTATACAGCACCGTAACCCCACCGTAAACTGGTGGTTATCAGAGGGTACCCCATAGGTATAACACAAAACAAAACGTAGTGGTCGCGAATAGGATAATCAGTATGACAAGGTACATAAGGCGATACCAACTAGGATACTAGTAGTTGCGTGATCCGGACTGATGTTGAGCATAGCCAGCAGCTACCTCAACACCGCGAAACAACACTCCCAAACCAAGGGGTGCACCCAAATCGAATCACAAAAGTAATAGATATGGTATTGAAGAAGTGTGTCCGCTAGAGGTGGCGAACCTCAATGGCCCAGCGCGGCTCCTGTTTTAGTCATGTCAGGGGTCATCCAATATCGTTCTCTTTCTTCAGTCAACGCGTTCACCAAACCATCCACTTCATTCTAGATCAACTCTCCTCGTATAATAGTTATTAAAGTGGTTTTCGGTATCGACAGAGAGTATGTTCATATCCGATCCCGGTCTCTTTAATAACTACGTATTATAACGCCTGATTGGCCGTTTAATATATTTCAAAACAATAAATTTCAATTTCAATTAAAATTCGTAATAACATTCCAGTATAATTCAATTTCAAATTTTATTTAAACAATTCAAATATTGATTCAAGTTCGTACAAAAGTTTCATTCCGAAATTATTTAAATTTAGCATTCAAATCAATTTAAGTTTATTTATCGATCTTATTCAATATTCGTTAAGTTAATTTAACATCCAAAACAATTCTTTTAAATTTCCAAGTCATTAAATCAATCACTTAAGTTAACTTCATTATATCAAAACTTTTAAATTAAATTTAATTAACTTTGTCAAATCAAATTCTTTAAATTACAATTCTTACATTAATTTCAATAAAACACAATTATTTCTTGTCAAGAAATTCAATTTAACTTATTCTTTACATGGTTACAATTTCAAAACTCAATTAATAAAGAAACTAAATTTCATATATTCGAGAAATCAAATTTCACTTTAACTTACTTAAATAATCTTTCCAACTTAAAAGAAACCTAATTTCATTTATTAACGAAGTTCAAATTCACTTATTCAAAAGTTAAATCTCTTATCAAAGAATTCAATTTTTATTCGCTTATCAAATACTTCAATCTTATTCAATTATTAAATAATTTCAACTTAATTATTAATAATTTCAAAACTTAATAATTTCAATTTGATTATAAATTCAAATTTAATTATTAAATCACTTCAAACTTAATTCAATGAATAATTCCAAATTTTTATTGTCAATAATTAATTTTAAACAACGCTCTTTCAACAACTACTATGTTAATATTCGTTTCAGATTTTAAATATTAACATTTTCCTTTCATTAAATTCAAATTCCAATTTCATTTCAAACCTTATTCTTTACTCAAATAAAATCATTATTTTATTTTAAATCAAATTATTGACCAATCGGGTTTTATTTAATTTTCTATCCTAAGTCAAGTTCATTTGGGTATTTATCATTTCAACCCGATTTCATTTTAATTCAAAAATCAAAGCATAGCAAAGGGAACTTGCAGTGTGATAACAAGGATTGTGTCAAAGTAAATGAACAAGCAATAACAACAACCAATAACAATTCAATAATCAATTCAGATAATCTCGAAATAATCGTATTAATTCATATTTTTATTTGTGCAAATTAATATAATTATTTCTAAAATCTACACTATCATTTCATGTAGATTAAAGATTATTACATTATTATTTTATACGGTTTTCACTTGTCATTAAATTTTAATTTCATACTTCATCAATTAATGCAATATACATTCAACGGTTCAAAGTATAATTATCACTATTCTACATGTCAATTAATTTAACAATTAAAAGGGGTCATATTTAACTAATCAAATTCAACGTATATGTCGATTCAAATTTTTAACCATCCTACGACAATTTCAATTTCATAATTTTTATCACTTTATACATTACCATTTGACATCCAATATCAACAACAAACAACAATCAATTATCAACCAAACTGGATTATTATTTCATACATAACCGATAACGGTGTCAGATGTCAAAAGTGAACTGATATATAAATAACAGTGCAATAAATAACAGCAGTATATCTCAATTGTCGTTCCAATTGAGATCAAATTTAATAAATAAAAGAATATTAATCGTGAGTGATTGCTCACCTTTCGAGGTTAGAGAGAACAGGAGATGACACGGATACACACATCGACACGGACACTAAAATTGCGTTACGAATCCTAGCACACATTTCGAAGTAATGCTAGATTGGCACAATTCGGCGATCAAAGCTGAAAGATATAAATAGACGAAATCAAATCAGAATCGGATCGATGAAGAAAATCGGTATAAGTGCACTTGTGTATATCTATATATAACTATATCAGTACAACCATATTCTAAATTTAAACACATACTAAATTAAGATATACCTATTTATTTCAAATCAAAAATATAAATTTCATATAAAATAATATTTCTATATATATAAATATTACCTATACGAACTAAGTATATTTGTGTTTTAAAATCTTAATAAATTTGTATACATGCAGACATACGTCATATATAGCCCCGCGGATCATTTAAAAATGCATGTAACTATAACCACAATTATGTGCAGATTACAGTTTTAAACTAATATATGTAGTATAAGTGTAATCTGGAATCAAGTATCATGAAACACATGCCATACGTAACATGCCTGTACCCTTCAAATTGTAAAACAATGCCTTTATATTTTCTTTCTATGCAAGTTGAAATATTGCCTGTACATGTCACCAGAAAATCCATAACCATATGCTACTAAAAAAATCTACACTTAAACTAAAAGTAAAACAACAATGTACACACATTATTTATATCATCTATACTATAGACCTATGCACAACCCAAAATACATATATGAAACTGTTCCAATAACGTACGTACTGACTGATTTATACTCAACAACAAGTGCACATATAAAATGGCTTCATTTTATAGACAGGTGGGAGGAATTTGCTCATAACATTATATATACATTATATTAAAATGTATGTACATTATATTTAAAGTCAGAAAAAGAGTCTTGAACGCCTAAAAGAGCTAGTAGATATAAATCCCAATTGGATTGACATACTGAAATATAACATTATAAATTTCTTATTAAATCAATATTTTATTTTAAAACAAATATCAAAACAAAATACATATGTAAGGAAATCATAGGTTTGTATTCAACACATGTATTAAAAATAAAATATAATATAGTTTGAAATAAATACTGTAAACTAAAATTTGAAAGTCGATGTACACGTGTATTAAAATATCCGTAGCCGAACAGACTTTTAATATATAAATGTAAACTAAACTGAAGAAACATCTTAATATAAACTAAACTGTATACTACTATATATATACTCTTAACTTTGGACAACAGGAAGGCAAAAAAGAAAAAGAATGCAGCTTTGCAAAATGCTAACCTATCAACCCAAACGTATATATGTATTACTCATATTATAACAGTGTAACCATTTTAACATATCACTTAAAATATAATATTAAGTATATTTTAAACAAAAGATAGAGCTACTCACGGACGAAGAGGGACAAGCTGGTGGAATGGTGACTCCCATCAACTACACTCGGATCAGCGGAGAGTTGAGGCGAGGCAGATGGAGGCCTCGGTCAGGTGGAGCACAACACGCGAGTGGAGAGAAGGGGGAAACGCACGACGGTGGTTGCGTGCTGCAGGTGGGCGGGCTGCATGGGGAGGCGGAGGCGGTTGCACGATGGTGTGGGACGTGGCGGGGAAGATGCATGCGGAGGGGAGAGGAGAGGTTGATGGGGACACACGTTTCATATTACAGGGAAAGAAATAGAAAACAAAAGAGAAAGAAGAAAGGGAGGAGGGAGAGAAAGAAAAGGCAGAGGAGTAAAGAAACGTACCAATTTTCTCTGAGGTGAAATGTTATGCAGAGCAATAAATGAAGGTGTACAGTACACGTTATTCAAAGTGCATACGTCAGTGCAATGATGGTTTTCAGCTGGTGGCTATTGGGTTCCCAAAGCAACTGAATGGCTATTTGGGTACCGGTTTTGCTGCCTAACGGACCGGTTTGCGCTCCGTTACAATTTATCGTTTGCAATGCCTAACTCCGATTGACACAAATAAATATACCGTTTTGATCAGCGCGACGAGGCGGTCACAACGGTATGAAGATATTGGTGATACGATCGAATTATAAAAATTCGAAATTTTCTACTACGGAAAATGCATAAAATTCGCCGAAAAAAAAACGACGGAGCCAAAGATGTCCGAATTTGGAAAAACGACAAACTGACAACTTGCTCAAAAGATGGTTTAGAATTTTTCTATATAAAAATATTTTGGTTTCGAAAACGGTTTATTTCCATCGATTACTAACTGATTTAAATTTGAAGTAAGTTTACGCGCGAAATAAACTTTCATATTTCCGGACGAAAACCTACCAGTTGCTATGTTTAATTAGACGCATTTCAAATATGAAGTTTGAATAGCATCGGAATTTGTTTGTGAAAATACGAAATTCTACACTAAATAATCAATTTTAAAAATTTTAAACTGGTCTGAATTTCAGGGTCGTTACATTCTCCCCCACTCAAAACTTTTCGTCCCTGAAAAGGAAGGAGGTAGGAGAACAGAAACACCCAGAAGAAATAGACTTGAATTACATCATAAACAATTAATTAAAACCATAGAAATTTCAATTTAAATTAATTTATATTTAACAATTTGACTTTAAACTCAAGACTTTCATAAAATTGGTTTGATTTCACATATATTAATGTTAGGTACAAAAGATTCGTTTCAAATGAAATTCAATTTAAATTCGATTAATTCAAGATATTTTCTGAAGTTAATTTAATTCAGTTTATTAACTTTCAGAACAAAATTTTCTTCTATCATTCATACCTATTATTTGTTTAACTTATTATTCTATTTACCTCATAAACATTTATAATTAAAATTTAAATGAATAACATTTATTATACGCACTTACATTTTATTTATAAAGACAATTTATATCATATATTATCCGATTTTCTTAAATTAGCAACTTCAAAGATCATAAATTTTGAAGTCATTTATTATAATCAAACCTTCTTTGACAAAATTTAATTCTTCCTTATTCCAAATTATTATTAAATTTATTCTACTTAATATATCCTATCACATATATATTAAGCATATTTACATTTATTATAACTACTCAATTTATTAAAAATCCCTTTGATATCATTTTCTACTGTATAATATTCAATTACATAATTAACCTTCTTCTTTTTTATTTAGGTAAGTTATATATATAATGCAATTTGAGTATTATCTAAACAAAATTTTACCATTTAGTTATTTCAAGCTAAGTATTTATATGAAATAATTTGGCTTCATTTAAAATTGTAAAATCATCTTTTAACAAATTTTAAGAATTAATTTTCGATTAGCTTCAAACAACTTAAGATAAAATAAATATATATTCATAATATATTAAATCAAATTTAAATCTTCAATATATATTATAAATCAAGTAATGTTCAGAAATTCAAATCAATTTATTTTTCAAAACAAACCGTAGCAAAGCTACAGAATAGTCTCTCCACTTCGAAACTCAAAAATGAATGTCGATGATGCGGCCGTCATCACCGAAATTATTTTTCAGCGACAAAAGAGAAGAGCTCAAATTTAATCATTTAAAATTCTTTGCAAACCATTTATATTCGAAAATATTTTAAATAATATACAATTGGAACTTTCAAAACCATAGTTCGAAATCACCAGAAATTAATTTCTTAAATTCTTGATTTAAATTCATTACAAACTTCAAATCAAATTATAACCAAAATTTATAAATTCATTTATTTATGTTATGAAATAGTCAATGATTTATAAAATAATAAATGAAAATTAAATTTTAACATTTCGGACAACAGATTCATTAACATTTTAATTTTAGAAAGATTTATACTTATATATAATAAAATCATTCAAAATTATTTTATTTACCAGATTCGAAAATACTATGGTGTCAGTTTGTTATGTTCAAGTGTTTTGGAAATCCTATCGATAGCGTTGATCAGACGAATCGATCGAAAACCCAAATCAACATCAACAACTCAAACAACACAAATATATGTAAAACATTTTTAATATTAATTTATAAATACACTTCCTCGCTCGACGATACAAGAATTGATTTCAAAACAAGTATAGAAATTCAAATTCGATGGAAATCAAATCAAAGAGAATTTTGATTCGATAATAATTTTGAAATAGAAGATAAGATAATTCAATTAACAGAATCGGGAGATGGACAAGCTTATTTAATTCACGGGCAACCTAAACCGGTCGACCGTAACTTCAAGAACAAGATCGATGCTGAATTCCGAGGTAAATCAGCATTCGATCTCAAGAAATTGAATTCAGGTATTGCAGGAGATAGATAGCATCGTAAACCGAGGATACATAAATCTCCGGTAAATCAATGCTTATTGTAAAGGAGTTTCACCCATTTACCAATCATTCGGCGTTTGGGGAGACCGCCGATTCATTACAAGAGTCATTCGGAGTGAACTTATGGGATGCTCCAGAATTGAAAGAAGACGAATCGTGAGGGACACGAATGAATTTTGGAACTGCAGGGAACGTTCCAAAGTTCAAAGGAATTGAGTCAAAAGAAGAGATTGAAACTCGAATGAGAGTGATTCTGTAAATACATTTACCCTATATGCTAAGTTCTGCCTAGAGCTACCAAAAGCTTTGATACCAACTGTAGCAACCCGCTATTTTGGACTATTCGCATCCGCACATGTCGGACTTGAATAATTCAAAATATCGAATTGTTAATTTAAATTTGGCAAAACTGAGATATACAGTAAATAAATAGTCACAGAATCACAGACACAGAGTAATAATATGCAGCGGAAATAAAAGAGATAGTTGTTCATGAAGCTACTATGTAAATATATAAGATACATCAGAGTTTACAACAGAAGGGTCATACGATACAACAGATACAAATCAGAATACACCACCAGAATCGTCGAATACTGAAAGCTGAATAGATGGCTGGATCTTCAAGCAAAGCTCCAACTCCAAAGGTGAGTCTCGAATACTGGTACACTCAGTCTGACCCGAGCGTAAAGGAAAACACAAAACACTCGAGTCAGGATTAATATTCTTATATCAATAAATCCAACTCAAGTGAAATAACAATCGAAATACGAGTAACTCAAAGGATGTTTGGAATAACCATCCTTTAAGGATCCGTTAAACTATCTAATAGGTAGTAGTGTACGCTAAATAGATAATGTCTATCAGTAATATAAAGTATCAAAATAGCGTTAAGGCGTTACCATTATCCCCCTTAACACATTTTTATAATGCCATACTCTATACAGCACCGTAACCCCACCGTAAACTGGTGGTTATCAGAGGGTACCCCATAGGTATAACACAAAACAAAACGTAGTGGTCGCGAATAGGATAATCAGTATGACAAGGTACATTAGGCGATACCAACTAGGATACTAGTAGTTGCGTGATCCGGACCGAAGTTGAGCATAGCCAGCAGCTACCTCAACACCGCGAAACAACACTCCCAAACCAAGGGGTGCACCCAAATCGAATCACAAAAGTAATAGATATGGTATCGAAGAAGTGTGTCCGCTAGAGGTGGCGAACCTCAATGGCCCAGCGCGGCTCCTGTTTTAGTCATGTCAGGGGTCATCCAATATCGTTCTCTTTCTTCAGTCAACGCGTTCACCAAACCATCCACTTCATTCTGGATCAACTCTTCTCGTATAATAGTTATTAAAGTGGTTTTTGGTATCGACAGAGAGTATGTCCATATCCGATCCCGGTCTCTTTGATAACTACGTATTATAACGCCTGATTGGCCGTTTAATATATTTCAAAACAATAAATTTCAATTTCAATTAAAATTCGTAATAACATTCCAGTATAATTCAATTTCAAATTTTATTTAAACAATTCAAATATTGATTCAAGTTCGTACAAAAGTTTCATTCCGAAATTATTTAAATTTAGCATTCAAATCAATTTAAGTTTATTTATCAATCTTATTCAATATTCGTTAAGTTAATTTAACATCCAAAACAATTCTTTTAAATTTCCAAGTCATTAAATCAATCACTTAAGTTAACTTCATTATATCAAAACTTTTGAATTAAATTTAATTAACTTTGTCAAATCAAATTCTTTAAATTACAATTCTTACATTAATTTCAATAAAACACAATTATTTCTTGTCAAGAAATTCAATTTAACTTATTCTTTACATGGTTACAATTTCAAAACTCAATTAATAAAGAAACTAAATTTCATATATTCGAGAAATCAAATTTCACTTTAACTTACTTAAATAATCTTTCCAACTTAAAAGAAACCTAATTTCATTTATTAACAAAGTTCAAATTCACTTATTCAAAAGTTAAATCTCTTATCAAAGAATTCAATTTTTATTCGCTTATCAAATACTTCAATCTTATTCAATTATTAAATAATTTCAACTTAATTATTAATAATTTCAAAACTTAATAATTTCAATTTTATTATAAATTCAAATTTAATTATTAAATCACTTCAAACTTAATTCAATGAATAATTCCAAATTTTTATTGTCAATAATTAATTTTAAACAACGCTCTTTCAACAACTACTATGTTAATATTCGTTTCAGATTTTAAATATTAACATTTTCCTTTCATTAAATTCAAATTCCAATTTCATTTCAAACCTTATTCTTTACTCAAATAAAATCATTATTTTATTTTAAATCAAATTATTGACCAATCGGGTTTTATTTAATTTTCTATCCTAAGTCAAGTTCATTTGGGTATTTATCATTTCAACCCGATTTCATTTTAATTCAAAAATCAAAGCATAGCAAAGGGAACTTGCAGTGTGATAACAAGGATGGTGTCAAAGTAAATAAACAAGCAATAACAACAACCAATAACAATTCAATAATCAATTCAGATAATCTCGAAATAATCGTATTAATTCACATTGTTATTTGTGCAAATTAATATAATTATTTCTAAAATCTACACTATCATTTCATGTAGATTAAAGATTATTACATTATTATTTTATACGGTTTTCACTTGTCATTAAATTTTAATTTCATACTTCATCAATTAATGCAATATACATTCAACGGTTCAAAGTATAATTATCACTATTCTACATGTCAATTAATTTAACAATTAAAAGGGGTCATATTTAACTAATCAAATTCAACGTATATGTCGATTCAAATTTTTAACCATCCTACGACAATTTCAATTTCATAATTTTTATCACTTTATACATTACCATTTGACACCCAATATCAACAACAAACAACAATCAATTATCAACCAAACTGGATTATTATTTCATACATAACCGATAACGGTGTCAGATGTCAAAAGTGAACTGATATATAAATAACAGTGCAATAAATAACAGCAGTATATCTCAATTGTCGTTCCAATTGAGATCAAATTTAATAAATAAAAGAATATTAATCGTGAGTGATTGCTCACCTTTCGAGGTTAGAGAGAACAGGAGATGACACGGATACACACATCGACACGGACACTAAAATTGCGTTACGAATCCTAGCACACATTTCGAAGTAATGCTAGATTGGCACAATTCGGCGATCAAAGCTGAAAGATATAAATAGACGAAATCAAATCAGAATCGGATCGATGAAGAAAATCGGTATAAGTGAACTTGTGTATATCTATATATAACTATATCAGTACAACCATATTCTAAATTTAAACACATACTAAATTAAGATATACCTATTTATTTCAAATCAAAAATATAAATTTCATATAAAATAATATTTCTATATATATAAATATTACCTATACGAACTAAGTATATTTGTGTTTTAAAATCTTAATAAATTTGTATACATGCAGACATACGTCATATATAGCCCCGCGGATCATTTAAAAATGCATGTAACTATAACCACAATTATGTGCAGATTACAGTTTTAAACTAATATATGTAGTATAAGTGTAATGTGGAATCAAGTATCATGAAACACATGCCATACGTAACATGCCTGTACCCTTCAAATTGTAAAACAATGCCTTTATATTTTCTTTCTATGCAAGTTGAAATATTGCCTGTACATGTCACCGGAAAATCCATAACCATATGCTACTAAAAATATCTACACTTAAACTAAAAGTAAAACAACACTGTACACACATTATTTATATCATCTATACTATAGACCTATGCACAACCCAAAATACATATATGAAACTGTTCCAATAACGTACGTACTGACTGATTTATACTCAACAACAAGTGCACATATAAAATGGCTTCATTTTGTAGACAGGTGGGAGGAATTTGCTCATAACATTATATATACATTATATTAAAATGTATGTACATTATATTTAAAGTCAGAAAAAGAGTCTTGAACGCCTAAAAGAGCTAGTAGATATAAATCCCAATCGGATTGACATACTGAAATATAACATTATAAATTTCTTATTAAATCAATATTTTATTTTAAAACAAATATCAAAACAAAATACATATGTAAGGAAATCATAGGTTTGTATTCAACACATGTATTAAAAATAAAATATAATATAGTTTGAAATAAATACTGTAAACTAAAATTTGAAAGTCGATGTACACGTGTATTAAAATATCCGTAGCCGAACAGACTTTTAATATATAAATGTAAACTAAACTGAAGAAACATCTTAATATAAACTAAACTGTATACTACTATATATATACTCTTAACTTTGGACAACAGGAAGGCAAAAAAGAAAAAGAATGCAGCTTTGCAAAATGCTAACCTATCAACCCAAACGTATATATGTATTACTCATATTATAACAGTGTAACCATTTTAACATATCACTTAAAATATAATATTAAGTATATTTTAAACAAAAGATAGAGCTACTCACGGACGAAGAGGGACAAGCTGGTGGAATGGTGACTCCCATCAACTACACTCGGATCAGCGGAGAGTTGAGGCGAGGCAGATGGAGGCCTCGGTCAGGTGGAGCACAGCACGGGAGTGGAGAGAAGGGGGAAACGCACGACGGTGGTTGCGTGCTGCAGGTGGGCGGGCTGCATGGGGAGGCGGAGGCGGTTGCACGGTGGTGTGGGACGTGGCGGGGAAGATGCATGCGGAGGGGAGAGGAGAGGTTGATGGGGACGCACGTTTCATATTACAGGGAAAGAAATAGAAAACAAAAGAGAAAGAAGAAAGGGAGGAGGGAGAGAAAGAAAAGGCAGAGGAGTAAAGAAACGTACCAATTTTCTCTGAGGTGAAATGTTATGCAGAGCAATAAATGAAGGTGTACAGTACACGTTATTCAAAGTGCATACGTCAGTGCCATGATGGTTTTCAGCTGGTGGCTATTGGGTTCCCAAAGCAACTGAATGGCTATTTGGGTACCGGTTTTGCTGCCTAACGGACCGGTTTGCGCTCCGTTACAATTTATCGTTTGCAATGCCGAACTCCGATTGACACAAATAAATATACCGTTTTGATCAGCGCGACGAGATGGTCACAACGGTATGAAGATATTGGTGATACGATCGAATTATAAAAATTCGAAATTTTCTACTACGGAAAATGCATAAAATTCGCCGAAAAAAAGAACGACGGAGCCAAAGATGTCCGAATTTGGAAAAACGACAAACTGACAACTTTCTCAAAAGATGGTTTAGAATTTTTCTATGTAAAAATATTTTGGTTTCGAAAACGGTTTATTTCCATCGATTACTAACTGATTTAAATTTGAAGTAAGTTTACGCGCGAAATAAACTTTCATATTTCCGGACGAAAATTTACCAGTTGCTATGTTTAATTAGACGCATTTCAAATATGAAGTTTGAATAGCATCGGAATTTGTTTGTGAAAATACGAAATTCTACACTAAATAATCAATTTTAAAATTTTTAAACTGGGTCTGAATTTCAGGGTCGTTAAATAATATAACTAAGAAAGATACATGGATATTTTATTCAAATATTTTATCATAATTATTAGGGCAATCTTGGCTTATGAATTAAAGGTCATACTAAAGTCAACATTATGGAACACGATTACAATTTTGTCTTATATATGTAGTAACCATATTAAATTAGAAATATTATATTAATCTGATTTTAGATATATAAATGAAAAATTACAATTGTTCATACTAATTTTGTATTGATATTCATAAAAAATAAAATCTACGATCAACTTTCTTTTGGTACTCTAGAAAATATTCATGATCGATGGCTCGATCTATATTCTTACGTGAAGAGTACGAATTAATGAACGTTGAGTACATGAAAAGAGACAAAGCGAAAGTCCATAACTATTGAATAAAGAGTCAAATTTAAGTTAAATTTATATTTGATTGCATAACCGGGTATGAATAAAGTTGAAAATGTAGCGATATTTATTTGCTAAAAGATGATTTATATGAAATGTGCTTCCATTCAGTTAATTATTTAAAAGAAATTACAGGAAGATAATAAAGGTTTTATTGAACACAATTAATAGATAAGTCTATCCATTTGCATTTTGTGGAATTCGTATAAGTTATCTTCGAGTAAAATATGGTTTCAATTTTTTTTTATCATAATAAATGAATTAATTTTAGCTATAAATATTTGTCCACCACTCTTAATTTAGTATTTGTTTCTTTTGTGCATAATTACATGTCATATAAAATATTTGTTATTCTCTATAATATAGCAAAGTTATTTATTACTTCATAAAATTAATTTGCATACCAATTATTTAACTTGCTATTATTTTAGTCTGCTATAGTTTATTTTATAATTTTTTTATTGACTGTTTTGTTATGCCATGTGGCCTTACAGTTATCATTAATAAAACATCAAAAGTACTATTTAAATGTATACGACAATATTTTACATTATGATGATTGGTTATTTTGCTTTGAATTATGTTAATTGTTATATTGTTCAATGATTATCTATGTACGAATGTTTAAAATAAAATAATTTTTTAGTTATTTAAAAAATTAGATGTGCATTATTGATATTACATATCATTCTCACAATATATAATCATTATCGTATTAGAAAATACGATTCTTCAATGCTAGTGGTATATTTTTCTAATTCAGGTAATATTGGAAATGTCATAAAATGTATCGGTGCAAATGTTGGAATGTTGTTTGTTTGAACTAAATTTGAAACCGTATTCCACTCATAGTATAATTTTATGTGAGGTTTGGAGTATCGTACAAAAAAGTGTACATTTTTTAATTTATACATTGAATATAGAATAAACTCATGTTAAACTTATGAATTCCTTATATTTGAAAATAAATATGCGCACTAAATAATATAAAACCTACAAAGTTAGGAATAATTGGTAGTCAATGTTAACCTTCTGTACAATTCCATTATTTTTTAAAATGAATTGTTTTCCTTAAGGCTTCATACTTTGTGTGCCTTAAGGTTATCTAACAAACTTATAAACAAAGAATTGTCAATAAAGTTTAAAAATAAAAACTAACCTAAAAAAGTTATAATATATAGACATATATTTCCATCTTCCTATAGCTAAAGAAATTTAAAATGTAAATGTTAGGTTATTTGGTAAAAGCCATGTGCATAACATGTGTTCGTATTAGTTTAAATTGGAAAAATGACATATTCGGGCCGTGTATCCTTTATATCCGTTTGACAATAAATAAATAAATAAAAGGCCTATTCTATTTGCATCCAACTTTCACCTATACAGAAATAAACCACAATCTCTAATAATGACATTCGATGCATATTCGTTTTATATGTACAATCCTTATAGGAATATAAGTCAATGTCCATAAAAAATAAAAAATAATAGGACAAATCCAAAAAATATCTATGGTTATGTCTGTTCCATCATCTTAATTACGATGTCATTTAAAATAGTTAAACTCTATAAGCTTGCTTAGTACATATTGAATTTATGAACGTCCAACACGTTCGATTAAGTTTTGTTGACTAACAACATTGTAGATTGTCTTTATGGTAGTACAATTTTTAGATCATTCTTTTGAACGTATGCAAAATGGACTTGCCTTTAACCATATTTTAGACGTATCAAAACAAGTTTAAATCCTTCCTTTGTCAATCTTCGAGGAAAAGAATGACCATCGTTGTTTTTTGTTGCATAATGGTTATGAACACCGTTCACGACTTCCAACTTCCATCGATCCAACGAAGACATTATAACACTCTTAATTCAAAATAGATAGCTGCATTTCTTCGTATCGATCAATCTAGGGTTAAAAAGAACCTTCTTTATAATTTCTATATTTCCACTTCTTTTGCTATCAAATAGAACTTAGGGTATCCTACTGTGAGTATGAAGTTCTGATCGAAAAACTATAACAAGAAATCCAAGAGCTCTATCGATTACAACATCCCAATCTTTCAATTTATCATAACTCAGGATTATCCATATTTGACAAATTTAAGATAAACAACCTATAAAAAACAAAACTTAAAAAGTTGAAATAGTACTTACATCGTATGCATTGAATTCACTACTATCGTCCAGTACAATTCTTCGGATTCATTCATGCACTGTTCCTTTTCGTACATCACCAACTGAAAATGAAATAATTGCAAATTCAACATCTACTTCATCAAGAAATGTGGGAATTCAAAAAACCATTGTATGAGCTAAATGTGGGTAACTACACCACCCTCGTTTAGACCTAACGAGGATTTCTACAGCAACCACGCAGCCCTCGAGCGTGGTTGCTGCAAACAAATTTTTTCATAAATTTAAAGCTTGAGTAAGAAAAAACCTCTAATGATTTCATGGGATCCAAATCTCCAATGTCCCACTTTGATTTTCTTGAAAAACTCATAACTTGATGATTGTAAGTGTAGTGAAATTTATTTTAATTTGAGCGGAAGTGAATTATTTGATCAGGATCTAGTATTATCTATTTAGATATTAATGGAACTTAAAAATAAAATTAATTATGCAGTCTTACAGAAACAATAGCAGAAATTAGAGACAAAGAAAATTTAACGTGGTTCGAATGTGAATATCCTATGTCCACGAAGACCCAACAACTTCTTTAATTTCAATAAAGAATAAAGTACAAAAGAGAGGGAAGAATAATGGTGGATACTCTCACACACTCATTTGCATATGAAGATGAAATTCCTTCATTCAAATAGACTTGATAATGAAGGGTTGCTTGGAGATTAAGAAAATAAATTTCTTGACTGCCCAAATATCTTTCCAAATTGCATGATTTGATTTTAGTACAAATAGATGGCATAATCTTGGTTTTCATATCTTTTCTTTGATTGATTGATTCTCCATGCCTAATTATTTGTTTCTTCATATAGAAAATGCAGTACTAATTAATTAGTTTCCTTCAAAATATCCTTCCATATACCAGCCAGATTAATTGATTTGAATGAATCAATTTCTTTCCTCTTTAACAAATATTTGAATCATCCAAATTTAACAGTAAGGTGGATTGGTTTTAGTTTATAGAAAAGAATGAATAAAAAATGAAGAAAGAATTGAATAAAAAAAAATGAAAGAAAGGTATAATGGGAAGGAAAATGTATCGAGATATAAAAATCACGAGATATGGAAAGTAAAAGTCGAGGTGCAAATAAAATTGGCTTAAATAAAATAACTATATCGTGCTTTTTTCAACCACACTTTGACTAGTGCCCAAAATATCTATAAATAATTATCCAACGAAGATCGGCAAATGACACACTAGCAAAGTATATAATGCTCACCGTGAATATTATTTATCGATGATCCATGCTCAAAGGGATCATGGGTCTTCGATGCTAACCGAAACACGTTCCGTGGAATTGTTGATCGCTCGGTTCTTTGATGAATCATGCTCTCTCACATAATCACACAATGATTGTTTTAAAGTAGTTTATGAAATGTGAAAAAGCAAAATAAAACAGGGGTGAAAGTATAACTATGGGGTTAGAATTGATACAACCAAAAGGTATATTGTCTTCAAAAATTTGCCAGTGAAATTGGTAATAGGTGACTTTGAAAATATTAGTTTTAGTAGGGTTTTATAAGATGTTTTGAATTATATTCAATATATATACGCTTTTAGGTCCATCAATGCCAGTCTTAGCAACTTAATTATTGAAAATAAAATCATTTATACTTGAAGAATTAGCATAATCTATATGTGTGTTTGTGTATGTATATGTATGCATGTGTGTATAAAAGTATGTAATAAAATCAAACATAGCATGCACATAAAACATATCACAAATGTCATGCATGTCAAATACTCACTATTCATGAGTGCTCTCCATATAATTTGTTTATTTGGACTCCATAATAAGTTCATAATAGATTCTAACTCCTCTTCGATGCCCGCTGCATGTGTAAATCTTTTGCATGCTCGTTTAAGCATACTTTGGATGTGTTATGTTAGCATACGACGAAGCCTGAGGGGTTATGGAAAGTGGATCATGAGCTCTGAACCATGAAAATCATTGCACAATAAAGCTCATAAACCACCAAATAAGTTAAACCGAAGCCACTATGATCGTGGAATCTAGTAAATACATCTAATGCAGTATTTCTCACAACCAACGATAACTTGTTTTTGATAAAGTAATCTCATTTAGATTTGATAAAAGTTGAATTTACTAGGATGTTTTGGAGGAAAAAAACCTTTTTAGTAAAATTATGCTTGATAGTCCAAACAAATAAACAAATAAGAGATATTCTAGTTCCATTTCGTTGAACCTCTGTATGGTCGACACCACATCCCTAGTTTCTCTAAAGCCATGTATTCTTGTTCCATTTTGCTACCTTGAAGTAGCTAAGGTATTGATGTATCCAGGTCAACACAAAATGTGTTAAATGTGTAAATTTAAAAAAATGTCATTTTAAATCTTATTGGGCCTATAAAGTCCAAATTCATTCGGTAGATTTAATCTAACTACTTTAAATAAAATTTTATTTGACTTAATTTTCTGATCAAACAATCGACGAATTTAATTATTAGGTGTTTTTTATTATTATATGAGTATTTCATAATATACTCGTGTGTAAATATAGTGCATGTGCAATATTTAATAAAGCATACATAATTAATGTATACGTATATAGATGTTGAGATTTACATCTACAACAAACACGTTCATTGTCCATATACACATCTATTGTCTTAAAATTATTATCTAAATATGTATATTTAATTATATATGTTAAGATACAAATTAAAAGCATAGGTGGTTTCAAAATGAAGGAGGCAAGGAGACAAACTCCCCTTAACTTACTCCTTTCTTTATTACAATTTACTAGACCTTGATTTAACAATTCAAATGCCTATCTGACTACTTAAAATAAGTAAGTTTATATATATGCATATTAAGTTTCCAACCCAAAAGGTTTTTTAATTTATTTGACAAAGTCAAAATTTTATATTTGAAATTCAATATCAATGAAATCTAACTTTGATTTTGAAAATAATTTATATGACAACTTTCCTTAATTCACTACTATATGTGCGGTAAGTAGTAAATTTGGTACTGGAGTTGATAAATTTTTGAAAATATTGATTTGATTTTCGAAAATAATTTATAAGACAACTTTCCTTAATTCACTACCAAGAGAGTAGTGAATAAAAATTGAATGTATGTAGGAAATGAATTAGTGGATTTCTTTTTAACTGAAAGAATGAAACATTTCTCATTCTTTTAATTAAAGCTTCTCTAATCAATTTCCTGAATTTGTCTCTCTCTCCATTCTTCTCTATTCGTATGGTATTGATGAAATTACTTACCATCAAATGGTACAAAATTTCCATAAATCCATTCATGTTGTTTAAACATGTTTAAAAATACATAGATATCGTATATCGAAGCGTGCAAATATAACTTTTATATATGCATTCAAATAATTCCAATAACTCCAAAATATCAAATAATTAAATAATAATCAATATTTCTAAAACATTAATTAATTTAATTAACTTAAAACATTATACAAATTAATTAAATCATGTGGTTTTTCAAAGAATTCACAAATACAGTTACACGACTTAGAGTTGTGAATTTAGCTCATGGTTAATATTGAACAATTCAAATATTAATGTTCACACGTCGCTCTAGCTAGTGGTGTGATAGTTTGGTCAAATTTTATCACTTATAGACATTTTAGTAAAATCAAATTTCACATTTTCTAAAGTTATGTACATCAGTTCTCTTTGTCAATACTATATTACATTAGGACTTATGGAATTTGATTTTGGTCAAAATTTTATTATTGCTCACATTCAACTTGATTAGTGCATAAACAAAGTCATTGGTTTCATATAACAGTTATTATTAACCGCACTACTCTAGTTAGAGATTTTAAATTTGAGTTGACTATAGTTGATCGTGATAGTAAACTCATATAATTGAGGAGACGAATCCTCTACTGAATAGTGTTTCACTTCCAATTCCTTTAAATCAGACTCAACTATAGTCGTTCGATGGATGCGATGTCATGATTTAATTATAATCAAAGTGGAATGTCCATATTGCAGTTCCACAGTATTCTTAGGTCGAGCAAACTGTATAACATCAGGTCGAGCAAACTGTATAACATCATCACTTCATGATTCTTTGTTTAACCTTAGTCATATTAACCAGCAAAAAGCTCATGAGTGAGTTGTTTTATAGTTATCAAATAACTATTAATACTTTACCCCTTAGTACGGACGAGTATATATCATGTAAAGACCCGAATTTTAACGTTTTGAATGAAAATATTTAATTTATTTAACTATTCAAGTTTGATCCGAATGTAGTAAATAATAAGAAAACCAAATTTTAATAAGATGACTTGATTTTTGATGAAGTATTTTTATTTTAATTTATAGGATTTTTCCATAATTTTAAATTAGAAAAATATTTAAATTATCATTTGACATATTTTTGATGAACGAGGGTATTTTTGGAATTTTATAGAATAAGATAAATACTATATTTTATTATTGTTTTGATATCATATCACATTGTTGTATGCGATCATATTTTTGTTTCTATTGTCCATGGTTCGTAGTTAACGAAATTGTGCATAGGGAAGTGTTAGCAAATTGTAGAATAAACTAACCCCCACCCTCGTACTTTTCTTTACATTTTCATTTTCCCTCTCTTACTTTTCGTTTTCCGTCCTCTCTCTTATTTTCATTAGAAGTGAGATTTTTAAACTAGCCATCTTCAAAAATCCAATTCAAGAGCTACAATCCACTAAAAAAAATATAAAATCGTATCTATTTTGTTTGTATCGGAGAGATCATCAAATCCACATAAGATTTGGTGGGTACGGTGATGGTTGGCTTTAATCGACGTGGAGGTCATATGCTAGGGTTTGACTTTGTCGTTGATCGAGGAGGCATTTTGCGATGGCATGGGTTGCGTTGAGTTCGTGGTGACAAGATGAAGTGGTAGCCGAAGTTTGAAGGGGTGCGGTAGCATTTTGAGCGGCGCGTCATTCGTGAACAGCGACTAGATTCCCCCAGGTCGCGATCTAATTGGGGAAGTCGGAGTAGAATTCGAGTGTAGCATTGGAATCGGCAAGCGAAGGGAAGTCGAATGGTGGTGGTTTGGAGTTTTCAGGTGGACCGAGCTAGAATGCGACTTGACATGGTCGAATTAGGGCAATAGATCGCTTTTCATGGGAGAAGGTCGAGTACAACTTGGTCGAGTTCGGTGTGTCGAGTTTGCACAGAGAAGCTCAAAGGCGAAATCCGTTTGTCGAATGGTGTAGCATAGCTCTTTATTGCCATATGTGCGTGCACATTGGTTGCCCGTGTTCGAGTGTGTGTGCTGGTTTTTAATTGGATGGAGAAGAAAGGTTTAGGGGAGAGAGGTTAGTAGTAAGGATACTTTTAATTAGTTATTAATAAATGAAGTTTTAAATCCCATCTTATATAAATCGTAACTTCTTCAGCCAATTGAAACGTGTTTGCGTTGCACTCGCAGGAGAGTTATCTACTCACTGGAATTGATTTTGTTAAGTTTGAAGCAAGTGGAATTTTAGGATTTTAGATCAAACCAGAATGCTTAAGCAACAACTGGAATTTTGGTGAGTTGATTCACCTCTGGATGAATACTGTATAATATATGGTAAACATAAATTATTATTTTTTGTGTTTGAAGGATTTATTGGTTTAGTTTGACTGGATTTCGGTTTTGAAAATTGAATGATATATAAAATAAAATACAGAGAATTTTGTAAGAGAATCTGCACTACAAAAAAGAGGGTCATTTTCGACGGCTATAAACCATCGACGACCATGAGTAGCTATTGGAACGCCGTTGGAATTTCCGTTGGAACTACATCCACTCTTTTCAACGGTTGACGAAGGCTTCGATGAAGACTTGGTGACGGCTATTGTCGACTATTTCCCAAAAGCCATCACGCACGCATGGCCAGCAGTTGTTCGTTTAGACTGTTGTCGAAGCCGTCAAAAACCGTTACACTTCTACCGTAGGAAGCTGTTACGCGTCGTCATATTGTCTTCGCCACCATTGAGTGCCTTCGGTAACCGTTGGATAATTATGACCTATAAGACGTTGGTAACCGTCAGAAGCCGTCGTAAATCTGGGATGTTTTTTTTGTTTCTGCTGCCTTTCGTCCCCCATATAACACATACATATCAACATATATCGCAGCTTAATTTCACACATATAAACATATAAATATAAGCCCAAATCACGTATATAAATATTTACACCAAACTAAACTCAAACAGTACACTATACAACAAAGCAATCCAACAACATACACAAAATCAACCTCAACCATCTCAAACTGTATCAATCATGTCAACACAAACCAACAGATCATCCAACATCTCCTCAAAATGGATCAAACTAACCAAAATACATCATGCTCACCATCTCGAAGTGCATAATGTCCAGACATAAACATAAAAATCGTATCTATCAAGACTCATCATTGCCTCCAAAACCACCCGACTAAGGAAACTCCCCATGCTTTTGCATATACTCAACCAAGCACTAGTCCAACTGCGCCATCTCCGCAGCGCGAAGGCGGTCTCGCTCCAGTAGCTTTGCAATCTTGGCTTTCAACTCCTTAATCTCTTCTTTGTCCTGAGCATTTTTGTACGCCTTCAGCGAGCTCCTAGCCTGCAACACTCGATATAATAAGAGATTTGTATCTAATGGCTAGCAAAAATTATTTGCTTAGCAACCGCTATAATAGTGTGATATGTTGTTGTAATCTAAGTTATTGTTATAAACTAAGTTATATATTTAAAAATCAAATGTTATTAACCTAGTTGTTTTTACAAACTAACTTATTTCTTCAAAAACTTAATTGTTATTTATTTATTTATTTATTGTTATACACTTATTTGATTGTTATAAAACTACTTAACTTTTATAAAAATTAGTTAATTTTTATAAATTAGGTTACTTTTTATAAATTTATTTAATTTTTGTAAAACATAGCTAATGTTTATAATTTATTTAATTTTAATCAAACTTATTTAACATAGTTAGTTTGTGTAAAAATTAGTTACATTTTTATAAACTTAGTTAATTTTATAAAATTTCAACCGTTTGGTGTTGAATTTATATCCATTGACGCAGAATATTGGATATGTCTTGACTTTCCTTTTTGGTCCTATCGTAAGATGTTTCAATCCTTCGTAGACTATATAATTTCTTGGATCATAAATGCAGTTCAAAAACCAACCAATGACTTCCTTACCGAGATCACCACCTGGATGTTGTGATTCGTAAACACTGCAGATATAGATAATATATTGCATTATGTACATGTGTATTATTAAAATAAATATATCTAGACTTACTATTTAATATTACCTAACAAATAGAGCAACTTCAGCACAATTAAGAAGAATACATATGTGTGATACATGGTAATCTCTATCGTCTAACATACTGCCACACAATTTCCAGCAAGTCGGCCATGTTGCCTAAAAATAGATAACATTTTTTGAGAAGAATCATGTTCAACACCTTCATCATTACACGTAACACTTTCAAATGATAAGTTCACATGGTCATTGAAATAATGAGAGTGAAAGAAGGAAGCTTCTTCTTTAATATATGATTTGCAAGTCAAACTTTCAACTCGTGCTTTTTTGTCTAACTTTTTTATTTAGATGATTTAAGTACCTATTAAAAATTATTTCAGATTAAATTTTACTTAAATATGTATTTAAACTAATTTTTAACATACTCAATATTAATACCTCTCAAATGGATGTATCCATCCATACTACGTAGGACCTCGAAGATATTTTTTAGATGGAAGATGAATAAGTTAATGCTCCATTACTGTGACGACCCACCTTTCCGGCCCCTGAGAACGACACTTAATACATCCATGGTATTCATGTGCCGTTGCCTAAGTGTCTGAAAGACGAGTTGTCATGAGGTAAAATATAAGAACAGAACAATAATCTCACAGTGGAACAGTTAAATATATAACATAACATAAGACAGTACATAAGGTTACTCCCAACATGGAGTTATCAGAGTTACAACAAAAGTACTACTATCAGTCTAGGTAGTTATAACAACCCGCCCTTAAATATAGATACATAGAGCCAACATCTCATAATAGTGGAAATAAATAGCTAGACAGACAAGGAACCTTCTGCTCGTCTACCATCTTCAATAGAGCCCAAAGAAACTTATCATTTTTGAACTACTCATATATAAATGAGTACCTGAGAGTTTAGGGAAAACAAACAATTCGGGTCAGATAATAAATCCGTTATGAGTAAATTCCAAATTAAAAATAAAACCCACAAAATAACCAGTGAGACCACGTCGCGGAAACGCAGAACGTGTTTCTTCCCACATGGGCAACATCTAAGTATAAAAGAATGGCCACAAATTATTAAACATCGTGAATAGCACAGGACGCTTCCCAATGCAATTAAGAAAGAATCGTCTAAAGATTTGAATCAAAAATAAGGAAAAGTAATTTTTCCAACAATGACTAGGAGGGTGCGCCCCCCTTATTGAAAGTATACCTCTAGAAAATATACTTGAGAACTACGATGACTCTCGGATACCTCCAAGCTGAATCCCGCCAACCTTACCGATTATCCGAGTATTTCACATCTTCGTGTGCATACAACCAAAACCAATCTAGAGTAAATGTGACAATACCCTAATGGGAGCAACCCCACATAGCTTTGGCCCCTACTCGCTCTTTATTTAATCATTTCTGATAAATGATATCAATGCTCTAAATGAGCAACAAATCATCATAGATCGACGAAACAAAAACAAAAGGAAGAAGGGTATCGAAGTTGATAGTTAAGATATCAATTATCGGGTATAACAAAACGATTGTATATGGAAATTAAATCTTATACTTTTTCAATACTTGAAAAATATTCATATACTTATGTCATCGGTATAAGTATATTCAAAAAACATTTGGGAGGATTTCGTATTTCAAAAGCTTATTAAATGGGTCAAAAACAATCGTGCACAAGAAAAGCGAATGTTTTCCAAACCATAATAATTATAAATATCATTTATGGAAATTAAATCTCCTACACTTGTTACATTTCTGACGTTCTCCACTTACGCTATCCCTCGCCTAGTAACATAGCCAGGTAAGTCAGGGCACCAGTTGCTCCTGGCCTTGCTTAGACACTTTGGTTCTAGATCTTACAAATAGAGGATCAATCTGCTCATCGGCTTTTAGGGCCAAGTATAGGACTACTTACTTTCCATAAATAATCCATTTAAATCATTATATAAATTTCGAAACTCCTTTCAAATAATTTAAGCCAAGATTTAAAACTTCCATTCAAGTCATAACTTAAACCCATTATCTTTAAAATATAATATGACCAAGAGGGGTGAAGCTCCGTCTTAATCAAATGAGATAGCTAAAAGGGGTGTTATTTCCTTTTAACCAAAAAGTCACTAAATGTCAATCTTAAGTTAAAGGTGGTGTAAGTTTCCTTTAACTAAACGCCAAGGTTATTGCTCATAAACTGGCCGAGCACAAATGGAACAACCAAACAAGAATAATAATAGACCCATTATTATTAACAATGTGCAATCAATAGTCAACACAACATTTATTAAAATGAAAATGTGTGAAAGGAAAGAGATGAAGATTACACTCACTGTAAAATAATTGAATTATACTTAAAGAATAAGTTATACACACTAAACCATGAAAACAAGGAATATACTCATATCTTATTTGCTTTGCTGGAGACTTGGAATACTTCGTCTTTGATAATAAAATTTAGTTTTTTTTCTTCGGTTTGTAAATGAATTAAAATGAGATATGGACTTGGCTATTTATATGTGAAGAGAATGATACTTTAGTAATTTCCTAGAGCCTAATCTGATTCGACCAGATTTTGTCCAATAGAAACCAGCCTTATGACCTAATTTGATTCGATCACATATTGGTCCAATAGGAAATATCCTTATGGCTTAATTTGATTTGACCACATTTTAGTCCAATAAGAATCCCTCTTATCAACTATGGCCAAACCTGATTCGATCAGATTTTGTTCCAACGATAACCATCCATATGGTATAACCTGATTCGACAAGATTTTAGTGCAATGGCAACCATCGGTATGGAATATAATAATCATTATTGTTACGACCCGCCATTCATTCCATAGAATGACGCATCATTAATAAGAAAGAAAGGAATAGAGAAGAGAAAAGATAGAGAAGAAAGAAAGAAAGAAACAACATCAGAATCTCAAACAGCGGAACGAATAAATTATATTAATCACATAGAATATTACATAGTATCATATACATCAGAGATATACGGCTTATACAACACATACTAGAAAGTTATAAGAACCTGTCTAGTTATTACAACACAAGATATAACTCAAACAAATCGACTCAGAGAACACATAGCGAAACACTATATCTACAAACGCTGAAGCCTCCTGCTCCATTGCTCCTTCCGAATTTGTCAAAGCTAACCTGAATCCCTTGGCTACTCGTAAAAATTTGAGTACCCAAGAGTTTAAGAAAACAGAAGATAAACTACGGGTCAGACATGGGTCTGGTGTGAGTAACATGTTAAATTTGCTTAACTTCAGAAAAACCTTTGAAATCAAAGGTATCACGTAAGACTCCCCACACATAAACATGGGTAAGTTTTTACCTTACGCTAACCAAAACATTTGATAGGAAATCTAGTTATATTATAATAGGGACTAGGATTTTCAAGTAAAATACAGAATTAGCCGAAATTGTTACATTCATTAAATTCCAGCATATTAGCCACAAGGTGGGTAATACAATCACAACCGTAAAGGGCACGTAGGAAGAATGGGTTTTCATCCATGGCAGGGCTACTGAGGTACCTCCCATCACAGTACGGGGCCTAGATCACCGTACCGAGGATTACTCCCAATCCTCTGCAATGCAAGGCCGGAACCATCCCTTACTGGATAGTGCCGAACATGACAACCCTGCAGTTAGCCGCGAACCAACTGCCCACACAGCCGAATAAAAATGGACTTCTACGCAGGGGAAAATCTTGTCCTACTTGAGCGCGACCCACTTAGCCTTACTGCACCTTCCCTGTTTTAGCCATTCCTAGTTGATGAGGCTTGAGGCTACGATTACCTTTAGAGAACACATCTCTTAGAATGCTCATCGTCCTCCTGAAGATGTTTTGAAAGCATTCAATCCATACAAGTTCGTTCCGGGTTCGAACGAAACCGAAGGCATTATCTCGTTACACTCATTTTGGAATCACCCTTAGAGTTAACGACGATAACCTTTGCACTCTGAATATCCATCTCGAATCTGAAAGTACTATCTCCGTTATACTCTTATTGGAATCACCCTCAGAGTTTTAACAACAAATAGTCCTTACACTTCGAGTCTTCAAATTGATCTTCACTTGAATTCACGACCTATCGTTAATTCAGATCGATGTGGTTTTCGGATATCCAAATCTGGAAACCCGATCTCGGTCTTATCGAAAACCAAAACCGCATCTTTTAGATCCAAGTTGTTTTAAAGTTAAAACAATTTGATTTTTATTATCTATATACACACAGATAGATAATTCACATATCACAATAGATAATCCACATTATCATCACAAACAGATAATTCACATTATCATCATAAACAGATAATCCACATTATCATCACTCTTCAACCAAAGCATCCATATCACACAACATTACTTATCTCATATCTGAGATCTCAAACCATTCAAGGCAATGAATATCATCCATCCATACATAAGCAATGATCTATGCCATTTTTAATTAAATTAAAGTGAATTAAATTAATTACTTCATCTCTAATTAATTTAAAATAAAATAAATTAATTATTTCATTCTATAAATCTTGCTTACATAACCATTAATTAATTTCAAATCAATTACTTAATCATTCTCTAATTATCCATCTTAATTAATCAACCTTGATTAATTATCCTTTAATTACATTCAAGTAATTATCCTTTAATTAATTTCACAAATTAATTATTCTTAACCATTTACAGTAATTAACCTTAATTACTTCATTTATTAATTAACTATAATCAATTACATTAAACAAATACTCTTTAATTACTTATTGTTGATTAATTAATATTAATTAATCAACCATTAATTACATCATTAATTATATTAATTAACGATCCCTAACTACTCTTTAATTAATTACTCTATTTAAATTAATTACATTAAGTAATCAATCTTTAATTAAATCACATTTATTTATCACTCTTGATTAATCTCATCTAATAATTAACTACCCTTAGTTGCTTCATTAAATAAATTAATTACTCCTTAATTAATTATCTTTAATAATTAATCTTTAGTTAATTATATTTATTAATCACCCTTGATTAATCTCATTTGTAATTAATTACCCTTAGTTAATTACATCACTTAATTATCTTCAAAAGACTTTATTAATCAATTCTTTAATTAATTACACTAAGTAATTAATTGTTAATTACTTTCACTAAGTAATTATCTTTAATATTAATTACATAAAGCAATTAACCCCAAATCTCTTTCATAGTTCAATTAATTACATCCACTAATTACTCATCTTAATTACTTTACTAAGTAATTACACTTTATCAATTACAATAAGTAATTACTTATCAAATCATCCAATGATTAGACTAATTAAACTTAATTAATTAACTTAAAATAATCACATTAACTCAATTAATTACATTGAGTAATTAATTCCTTTAATTACTTCTATTAAGTAATTATACTTACCCGATTTCCATAAATAATTATCCTTAATCAATTAATCAAATTAATTATTAAAATTAATCATATTAATTAATTATTTAATAATCTCAAGTTAATGACCTTCATTAACTATTAACAATTCTTTAATTACATCTCTAAAGTAATTAAACTTAGATTAATCATTATTAATTACAATTTAATAAATCTTAATTACCAATTAGTTAATCTCTAATTATTTAATTAATTAAGTGCTTAACTGTAATTTAATTAATCCTTAATTACTTAATTAATTAATTCCTAATCATTAATTAAAAATCTAATCTTATCTAATTAATGATCCTTAATTACAAATTAATTATTCCTTAATTAACTAACTTAACCCTTAATTACTTAATTAATTAACTCTTTAATTAATTTACTAACAATCCATAATTACCAATTAATTATTACAAAATCATTAATTAATTAACTATATTAATCATTAATCATTGAAATCTAAATTGTCTTTAGGATAAATCATTTTTTTATTAATTACTTTAATTATCATTAACATATGCATATTAAACATTTCATTTTTAAATTTACTTATAATTTCAAATTTAAAATTTAAAATGATTAACAAATTTAAACTTTAACCAAATTTAAATCAATTTTATAACCCTCTTAAAATCAAATGTTAAAGGTACTTTTAAAAAGAATTTTATATAAATAAGTTTTAAACATTTTATTAAAAAACTATTTCATTTAAAAACATACTTTAAACATTAAAACTTGTTTAAACAATTTAAATTTTTAAAACTTTATTTATTTTAAAACTAGGATTCAAAAGTTAGTTTGAATCCATACCTTAAATTTGATTTTAATCTTTGTTTAAAATCTTGATCAAACAGGTTTGAATAACCTGTAACACAAACACTGACCCGAGCCACCCTCCAATTACTTCGAGGCCAACCTAATCAGACTTCGAGCACAACCAACAAATGACTGGAGAATTCCTCGAGGTTACTCCCCTGCTCAAACCAACATCACCAGAGATAAAGGAAGTGCATCGTGCACATGCACGGTGGCGCCGTCCAACTCCAGCCATCTCCGATGATCTTTACACATCGGCAATCGTCCTTACACCCTCTCGCGATCATCAGATCATCATCCCAAACTCGAAATCGAATTCGAGTGTTTAAAACCAAACCTAGAACAAAGCCTGGAACCACCTTATCAAAACCTGAAACCGCCTCGTCCTCGCATCTCCGACCACCGGAGTGCCTATACTTCCGGTCACTCATTCGCCATCAACTAAGCTTCCATCTCACCGAGTTCTAATGAACTCGATCAACCAGCTAAGACATGATGATCAAAATACTCAACCTAGTTAAAACTAGGGTTACAAACTGAAATCAACCACCGCCACCTTCACAATGATCTAATCCTCTTCCTGACAATTTTCCTTCCAACGCTGATAATCCTACTACCACCAGAAGAAAACCCAAAATCCCAGATCCTCGAGATCACCAGAATTTCCCCAAAACATCATTTCTGGTCAAACCAGAACTGCACACTCCTCCTCAAACTAAAATTATGATTTTAGTTTTAAAAATCATGTTTCGAATGATGTTTCAGACCCTAAGCCTGAAACTTCGAATTGTGATGTTTGAATTTTCACTATTTCAAAGTTTGATCAGTTGTTTATGATTTCCAGAGACATTTCAATATTATCTTAACTTAAGTATAATTTTAAACTAAAATTTGTGATGAAACAAACAAGTTTGATTTGAACCTTAAGTTTAAACAGAGACTAAATCAAGAGACTTTGAATTTTAATTCAAAATAAGAACCTGGAAACTATGAACAGAGAGGTTTTCAGATATTCACAAGCATGCATACATCATATATCTAGAAATTCAACAATATACATATACAAACTTACTTATTTCAGATATTAATCATGCAACCAGATTTATATACTTAAACTTGTTAAAAGTGATGTTACTCACCTGATTAAAGAAGATGAATAGAGCACCAAATTTTGAAACAGCTTTTGATAGAGAAAACTTGAATTGCTGTAGTTTGCTTGAGTTAAATACTTAAATTGCTTCTTGTTTTAAACTTGAGTTGCTTGTCTCAGGTTGCATGCAGGCTTGTTCATCTCAGGTTTGAATTAAGAAACGGGCTCTAGATTTTTAAATTGGATTACAGGTTACTGATTTGAAACTTGAAAATGGTTTGCATGTTTGAATTTATTTCTGGTTCTGAGGAAGTGTTTTACAGATTTTGATTTTGAGAAATTGTTTCAGCTGAAGTTTGATTTCAGATTTGTTCTTAGCTTTTGAAAAAGAAGATGATAGAAAAAGAATGAAGGGAAGAGAACAAATAGTTATACATAGGCTGAAATGATTTATAAATAAAAATAAAAGAAAAACTAGATTTAAAAATGCCACTTGTTTAGATATTTAACATTTGTCAATTATATATACTTATCAATTAACACATGTTATATGAAGCCTTAAGATAGTAACACTTGCTTTTTAAGTAATTAGTATTTATTTTTAAATGTTAATTAAGGTTAATATAAGTATATACTTAATTAGTTAGTTTATAAATACTTATTTATATATAAATAATTTTAAAGAAATAAAACCAATTACATTTACATATATTTTTAAAATCCAAAACATTTTAAAATATTTACCTTTTGAATTTCAAAACTTTAAATTCAAATTCATATCAAATTCTAAAATCCAATTTAAAGCCAACACATTTAATTTAAAAAAATAGCAATTCTATTGTCTTTAAAACCTATCTATATCTATACATTATAATTATTACTTGAAAATAACACATTTATCAATTTTAAATAATTTATAAAAAAGATTATAAATTACTTATTACTTAAATGAATTAATGTTTATATGTAAATTGTATTTTAAACTTTCATAACTAATTACAAATCATATTTATCAAGTAATATTTAAAAGAAAATAAAATAAACCTTTTTATTAATTTGATATTTAAACTTAAGCTAAGTTATAATTTTAAACAATTAACATTTACCTTAAGTATTTAAAACCATATAGTTATTTATTAAATAACTTTGAAAAGTTATATATTAAATAAAACACTATTTCCCAATTACTAAAAATATTAGAACTAGAAAATATGCTTTATTATTTAAAATTAAAACAAAGCTTACCTATCTACAATATATACAAATATATTTACATTATAAATAGAAAATATTTTATTAGCTTTTAAAGATAAAATTCATCAATTAAATATTTATTAATGGAAGATTATTAAATCAATTCAAATCTTATTAACAAAGATTATCAAACCAAATTAATTTTTAATACAGATTATTAAATTGATGTTGCCCAAAATTCTAGGTCATCACAATTATGCTATTTTGTTTTGTTAGGAAAGGGTAATAATTCGCAATTATGCTATTTTGTTTTGCTAGGAAAGGGTAATAATTCTTTCTTGTTTTACTAGGAAAGTAATTATACTATTCTGTTTTGTTAGAAAAATTCTTTTCTTAAGTAATCATTCTCATTTGGTTTATTAGGCAAACTTATTCTTATATAAATCGGTATCCCTAGCCGCCTTATAACTCGAACCGTCGTTAAACTAAAATTTTACATCAGTTCTAAAAATCCATTCGAGTCATTTTATCCAAAAATTTAATTTAGATATAAAATCCATTATTTAATCATTTAAAAACATATTAACTTTTCAAGTTTAAAGTGATTAAATTATGGATCGTTATAATTACATTAAAGAAACCCGAAGGAAATATTTTCTCCAGTTTGTAGAGCAGTATATGGATTTCTACCTCAAGTTTATATAGACATTCAACTTTTACCGTAGTCAAATAAAGCTTTTTATAAAACAAACTAAGTTTGGTTATAACCGTCCAAACTTTTACGGGCATCTTAATCCTTCCACTCATTTTAACAGTACTTTAGCTTGGTTATTGTCTTACTCATAGCATGCTTTGGGCTTTTTACTGCCACTGGGCTTCATAAGAAGTTCGGGACGCTTACATTATTCTTCCATATCACGTCTTGATTTCAAATCGTCCTCAATCTTCCCCTTAACCTTCAAAATTGTATTAAATATATTATCAAACACGTTTTTCTTATTGTGCATCACATCAATATTATGACAAAGTAGGAAATTTTTATAATAAGGCAACTCCTAAAATATACTTTTTTGCACCAATTATGAATCGTTGATTTACCTGAAATTTCAGTTTGTACCACAGTTTCATGTATCTTTGGATAATCTTTACGAGTTCATAAATTTCTTCGCTGGAGTAAATCATCAGTGGTTGCATAGTCTCTTTTCTATTAGATGTAAAAAAATTTCTATCATTTCTAAAAATGATGATTAATATGGAGAAAATACCAATGACAGTCAAACTATGAAATTTTCTTTCCATACAGTAAAGAAAATGCTCATGTTTCTTCCATGCAATAAGGACAAGCTGGACGACCGATTGTACTCCAAACCTGAAAGCATTGCATACGTAGGGAAATTGCTAATGGTCCATAACAAAGAAACGAACGTACGAAAATTCTTTTTTTGAAATGTCGTATGTTTCAACTCCTTCATGCCGCAATGTTTTCAACTCTTCAATTAACTGTTGTAAGTAAACATCGATTTCTTGTTTCGGACCATCGGGGCCAGAGGCGACAATGGTGAGAAACATATATGGAGTTTTCATACATATCCACAGAAGAAAATTGTATGGTGTAACGATAATAGGCCAAGATGAATATTTAGAACCGCATTGAGATGATGAAAATCTATCCATACATAAACCAAGTCTAACAGTATAGTTTTTCACTGCAAAAGCGGGATATGTCTTATCAAAATGCTTCCATGTTTTTCCATCTGCTGAGTGTGTTAAGGTACCTTCTTCCTGTATTCTCACATTATGCCATCTCATGTGATGTGCGGTTATAGAAGATGCTATAACTTTTGAAGCCGAGGAATGATAGGTAAGTAATGTATACGCTTGTATGGAACTTCCTTTCCTTCCTTTTTTCTTGATTTGTATCTTTCTTCTTTACATATTCTACAATTCCTAAAATCGATGACTTCTTTTCAAAGTAGTATGCAATCATCTAAACATGTATCGATAAGGCATACCAAAAGCAGACATAAGTTTTTTCACTCTATAATGATTTTCGAACATTAAATTATCGAATGACATATGTCGTTTTGCGACTTGTACAATAGTTATAGATCCGGCTTCTATAAAGTTGTATTTTGATTTCACCGCAATGTATTCTACAGTTACCGATAATTGAGTGTCACTTTTACAGTCATCCCAAAGGGGTTTCTTAGCAGCATCCCATAAATCATAGATTTTATTTGCTCCAATATTTAGTTCTTCAACATTAACATCGCCATCATCAACTTCAATGGTAGGGAATATTGATTGTGTTGCATCTTCAACCATATCTTCTATGGGATTCGTCATAACAATTTCATCATCCACCTCCTCTTCTGGCTGTAAAGGATTTGGTGCTACAAGTTCTCCATGACGATCCACATTAAATAATTCGGCACAAAACCGTATTGGCGCAAATGAAATTTAACCATATCTGGTATCAAATGTTTCAATAATTTTCACCTACTATATAGACATTGTTTTTTTCATCATTTCCATTATTACTAAAAGAGAATTCAATGAATATGTATAGACCATTATAGAAATGTTCACTTATTGAGCCTCTCATCTCCCTTCATTGTTAACACATCCAGCTACGATCAACAAAATAATTGACCAATTTTCCTATTTAAAAAACATAATAGAAATTAAAAAAGTATTGACCAGATTATGGATTGACATTTTATTTTTCAATTCATTTATATTGTTTAAAGTTACATTAATTATACAATATATTTTTCTTTTTAATTTTTTTTTTCAGTTCATTAAAATGTTTCTTTAACCATAATTCATTTATTAATTATTAGTTATACATTTTATGGATTGGCACAAATTATGAATATAATATGATATTTTTAGTTTATTGTTTTCTACTTTGATGGTCTGTTAACCTACTTCTCATTACAAAAACAGTAGTAATTACATTTCGTAATCATTCACTTTAAATGATTCAACAAATTTCGACAGCACTTCCCCATTGTTCCCTGCATCATACACAAATGCATGTACACATGGAACAAAAAGAAAGTGCTATCAAAATTTTGTGAGCTGTTTAAAATGAAATGATATACGAAATGTAATTACTTTATTGTATTTGTAACTTGTCAAATACAAGGACAAATCCAAAAATATTGTATCAGATGAATATTGATGTTCGTTCTGTGACAAAAACATATATCCTATAACGATCATATACAGTACTTGTCAGACATGGCCAAAAACTCTCTAAGGGATTTTAAAAAATAAAGCACATTACGCACCAATTTGTTTATAATTACCATTATACATTTTAATTTCTTACTAATTACATAACATATAACGAATTTTGAATATAATATTATATTTAAAAAAAATAAATTACAGTATACACCAGTTTATCGCATGCCACACATTGTAGCAAACTAGGTTTTATATACAATTAAGGGTCCAAAGCAATAAATGGCTATGTAAATAAATTATTATTATCAACATTTTAGAAAATTCTTATACTAAATTATGCGTAATAGTTAAGCCAAGCTAGTCCTAATGCACATATATACTAATTAATTAATGCATATACAAATCCACTAAATTAAACATTAATTTTTGGATTTAAATTATAATAACTGCAATTAGCATTCGACGGGGTATAATTAATGATCAAGGGGAATTATAAACAACTAGAATCATAAACCGACCCTAATTTAGCAAATCAAAATTAATCAGGGTTAGGAAAAAAACCTTATTGGAGATGAATGAATGGCCTAGGGTAGTTGAGATTGGAGAATGATAAACTTCGTGATGGTCGAGGAGGTGCGTGAGTTGGCCGACGACGGAGATTGGGGAGGAGCTGGGGTTTTAGACTGAAATTGAGTGTGGAGCGAAATAAAATTTGCTCTCGGCTGGGGCAGAAGTAAGATCGCAATATCTGACGGCCGTCGACTGTTCGTATTATCGACAGTTTCCAATGGCTTTCGACGGCTATTTTATATTTTTTTTACCGAAATTCCAAGGAAATGAGTCACTGTCAAAAGCTGTCGAAAATACATTAACGGAACCGTCGGCGTCCGTTAATGGACCCACCGATATTTACTATTCTTCTTGTAGTGCCAAATTCCTTACCATTATTGATTTTAAATTTTAGTTATATACCCGTTGTATATATTGTTGAATGAAAAACATTTGGTAGTTGGCCATATTGGATATGACATTGATACATGTTAAAAGTTGAACCTTTTTAGTGATAAAGCCAGTAGTAGCATTGGTTAAGTGCTTTGGTAGCTGTTGGCCTCATTATAGCATTTGGAAATACTGTTATTTTCTGCTTTGATTTGAAAAATGGTTTTGATTTGGAGAATGATTTAAATATGACTTTTGGGAATTTTCTATGGCATTTTCTTTCGAAATGAGTTTGAACTTCTCTATTTTACCAACTATTTTATTAATCTTTTGAAATATATATGAAAATGTTTAAAAGTATTTCGAAAAGTATATATTTTACATAAAAGTTAATATAATAATGAGTGTTTATTTTAAAGAAAAAGGAGAATTTATATTTTGTAATAAATCTATTCTGTTTTAAAAGAAGATAACAATATTTTGAAATAAATATTGGTGAAACGTCTTATGTAAATGTTGTATAGAAAAAGAGAGATTTGTAAATGGTATTTAAAGATTAAAAAAATAGATTTTGTAAATAGTATTTTATAAATAAAAGAATAGATTTATAACTGATATTTTATAAAAAGGGAAATGATATTATTTTGATAGATTAGAAAATAAATCACATTTGAGAATTTGTAGTGATATATGGAATGATCATTTTCATGAAAAGTATTTAATCCTCTCTTGAAATTTGAGATATGTAATATATATATATATATGAGATTTAAAGTTAGAGATTTATAAAAGGACTTTTATAAGTAGAAATGAATTTATAAAAAGGAGTTTCATAAATAGGCATGAATTTATAAAAAGGAGTTTTATAATTATATTTAGATATTTATAAAAAGATTTTTGTAAATATAAAAGGAATGTATAAAAAATGAGCTTTATAAGAAGGAATCAGATTTGATTAAATGATCCATTCAAATTATGGTGGCATGGAAAGTATTCATTTCATACTTAACACTAGATTTTGAGGTATGGAAACTCGTCTCTATCTTGAGAATTAAGAACGTATGTCGTGGCAATGATAGTTTTCCAACTTGTCCGATTTCACTGTTAATCGAGTGATAGTATTGTTTGAAATCGAAAAGTAGGGATAAGTTTATTTGGTCTAATTTCCATACGATCTATTTACTTACATCAAAATTGTTTTGGGTTTATTGTTACCAATGTTTTAAATAACATTTGTTTTAATCCAAGTAAGTATGATTTATGGAAGCGAAATCTTTCTTAAGATTTTTAATACTTAGACCATTGATATAAGTATATGGAGATGTTTTCTATGTATTGAAAGTGAAATGATTTGTGAATGCGCTTATACCGTTGAGATAAGTATATGAATATTTTCATTATTGAGAGAGTTTGTGAATATATCCTTGTAAAGGTATTCTGATACAAGTATTTACAAAGTGGATTTAATTAATGACAAGATTAATTGAAGAGGCTAAGTGGTTGCTTATGTGCCCATGCTTTTTTTCCATGTGAAATTAAATCTCTGATTTGGTTGTTTGTTTATCAGATAATAAATAACCGATTATCAAATGTTAGCCAGTTTTGAAAACTATTGTTTTTCGGTTCGGAGAGTCAAAGATCAGATTTATTATCCAAAAACCACTTCGAACTAGCATAAGTGTGGAAATTGAAGACATCTTGAAAATGATTGAATACAGAGTTCTTTGAAGTGCAAGGGTTACTTGCTGCTAATCCTGAGGATATAGTAGATGTAGTGCCTTCAGTTTGTTCATATCATGCACAACTTATATGGACGAATGCTGCCATTGCATTGTTGCCGAGCTGCTCTAGCATTCCAAGTGGAAATTGTTAAAAAGGTAATCGTAGCCTCGAACCTCATACCCAGGAATGACAAAAATTAGGGGAGAAGCAACAGATTATATGGGTCGCACCCATTAGGGTATGTCATCACCATTCTAGATCACTATCTATGAATTTATGTATGTTGCGAGCTTGAGGATAAAGGTTGCAAAACAACCGGGGTGATGACATATTCGATACTATCCAGTAAATGGTTGGCCATTTTTGTGTTGGCAGAGGATCTAGGAGAGGCCCTTGGTACATTTTCTAAAGGCATACTATTATAGGTGTTACCCCAGTAACTTGTTGTTGTATGAAATCCATTCTCCAATATCTGTTTTTACGTACTTAGTTGTATACTTAATATGCTGGAATGCAATTAATATATCTATTTCGGCTATGGTTCAACATTTATTTTAAACCCTAAACATTATTGTAATATCATTAGATTTCTAATAAAATGGTTTTGTTATCATAAGGTAAAACCCGTTCGTGTTTATGTTCGACGTGGCCTTATAAGACACCTTTATTTTAAAAAGTTTTATAACATTAAAATCCATATGATGTGTGTTTATCACGCTGGTTTATCAGACTGATTCGTGCGTTATTTTCTTACAATGCTTGGGTCAGCCCGAGTATATTTTCACGTTTAGTTATGGACGCTTTGGAGCCTCAGGAGACCAGCTAGATATCTCCAATACGTATTCACGTATATTTTACCTTTCGCAGCATTTGTTATTTTGTATTTATCAGCATTTGTGAGGACAAGTTGTTATAAATGTCCAAGCTGATGAATGGTTAGTTTACCTAGATTGATTTACGTATACTACGGTTTTCTTCTGTAAAGATCTGTTGTATATTATATATAACTCGTCACGATGTGAGGTTTTATTCCGTCTTTTCTTTTTTACCCCAATAATCTCTTTTTGGCAAGTGGATGCTCAGCATATGAATACTGTTGATGTATTACTGTCGACTTTTGAGGGTCAAAAAAGCTAGTCGTTACAATATATTAAAACATCTTGAATAGAAATGTTTAAAGCAATATATTATTTTTAATGTGATAAAATTCACATGATTACAACACATTGCAATTTATCAAATATCATATCATTTAAGGATTTTCTATCTATATACTTTAAATTAATTACTTAATTTATTTATATCACTATATAGTAGTATATAATAAAAAGGAAAAAACCTTTTATTTTGAATAAGATTGGTCACCGAGTTAGATATACATAATAAATTACATAATTTCCCCTAGGGCATGCCCCTAACTCTATTAGGTATCAGTGCTTTTCACTTTCTAAGTGCAGAGCCTACTAGCTGCGGTGCTTTGTTTGGTTGTGAAGATGGTTATTTACTGAGTTTTGTTTTTTTGTACGTTTGTCTGAAAACTCTATTTTTGATGACGCTGCTTTTGGTTTTGCTATTGCCTGTACTAGTCTTGTGGTAGGAAATTTGTATTGCTTTAGTTATTTAAAGAGCCTTAAACCTCTCCAATTATTCTTAACTAACAACCTCCATAGTTATTGCACCGTGTGGCAGATGCGCGGTTCTCGTTGGTGATGCACATAGTGATTGTTATGCTTTTAGCTGGATGGTTTATCGAGCTGCAAGCGTGTTGTATTTAGTTTCTATCTTTGCTCATGGCTTGGTCTTATGTGATACTTGTAGATTTTGCTACTCATGAAGTTAGCTTTCTCTCATGAATGTGCCTTCGGTGGGTTTTGGAAATGTATGCTTTACTTGTAATGTTAGTTTAATCTTTTGTGTAATGTTTTATATTAGAGTGAAATTTGAGGATTTGAGTGAGTTGATTGTAAATTGAAGTTGTTGAGGTGCTTTAGCCTGACAATGTATCTTAAATGGTCTATAAAAATGGACGGACTGGACTATTTGGAAAATCGATCTACCTTGCAAAACAAACAAACAAGAGAGGGAGAGGGAGAATTTGAAGTTTTCAAATAAATTATTCTTTCTTTCTCAAGGTTTTTATGCAAAGAAATAAGGCTCTTTACAAAGGTTGAATTTTTAAGTAAAATTTTATTAAAAAAAATATATAAATTTTATTTTTAGGAAAAGTTGTACTTCTTGACTAAAAGGTAAATCTTTTCAAATTTACTTTATGAAGTTTAAGTTGGTAATAAATTTCCCTAAATCTCATTAACTTTTGATTGGGGTGCCCGTCCTCCAATCAAAAGTTAATGAGATTTAGGGAAATATATTATTTTCTTTTTTAAGAAAAAATTATTATTTTCAAAAAAAATAAAATATAAATTGCACTTGTTTGAAACACCCTATTGCCTAAAAACATCCATCCTCTACGTATACAGAGGTGGTTAGCTATAAGTTTGACCATGGCGTACACTTGAATCTATAACCAAGAGCAAGCCGATCAAAGAGCAATACAAACCTTGGAGCGGCCAAAAACAATTTCAAACAGAGATCATGAATTGAGTAAAAAAATGAAGAAAATCATCAATTTAACCATGTTTTGTGCAAATTAGAAGGCTCACAAAGGCTCGAGTTGACATTAGAACTCGAAACCCACCTCAGTCCGTTCAAATTCAAATCCAACCCGTACATAATCATCCCCAACCCATCCAAAATCACTTTCAACTCGTTAAAATTCATCTCATACTCTACCAAAATTGGTTCCAACTAGATCAGAACGAACATCCAAGAAATCAAAATAAATAGCTAATGCGATCAAATTCAACCAACCAACGGTGTACGAACCCAAAACCATGACAGGCGCTCAAATTTAACCAACCAACGGTTTCTAAACTCAAAGCTATGGGAGGACACCCAACGATGTCCAAACCCAAAATTGTGGGAGGTGTTCAAATTTAGATGTGAGCGCAAAAAATCGAGTACTACAAGACAGTCAAAGGCAACTCGTTGTAGGCCTTCGTAGTAAGAGGTAGGAAGTTGATTCCACTACTTTTAGGAAATAAGATGATTTATTAGGGTACATGGCAAAATACTGCAAGATATGATACTAATTTAAGGGAATGATGACTGTAACGACCCGTAAATTTCAATGACTAAAATTAGTTAAATTAATAAGATTTTTGTAATTAAATTTAGAAAGAAATAATTTTTTTTATAACTTATAATGAAGTAAATGTTAAAATGAAATGTAGCAATGGTAATTAAAATTAATTATTGACAATTGGAGAGAAATCCCAATAAAGAAATAGTGTTAAATGTTGCACTTGGGTATAAAATTTAAAATAAGCATTTAATTAACCAATGCAATAATATATTGATTAATAGTAAGTGATTGTAAATTAAGGCAGTAATGTTAATGCCAGTTGATAAACAACTAATTTAGTGCAATCCCAATTTAATTAAATTTTGTTATTTAATATTCGAAGAAATAAGAATTTTCATTTCGTTAATGAAATCATAATGGGAATGAATCATAAGAGTGTTAATGTAAGCTAATAAGTAATTAATTTAATGCAATCCCAATTGATTGAAACAATTATTTGGGTTATAATTGATTGTAAATAGGAATATTTGGTAATAAATTAATATAATAAAAATAAATGTAAATATTGAATTAATCAATGAATTAATAATGAATAAATAGTGATTGAATAAAATTAATGTTCTGTATGTAATTGTTTGGAAATGATAACTTATATAAATACGATTAAGGGTTAGTGGCAACCATGGAAATTCAAACTAAGTATTAACAATTGAAATAAAATTAAAATTAAATGAAGTAATGTAAATTGTTATACTTGGCTATAAAGTAATGTAAGAAAACTAATGCAAACATTAAAATTTATAAGCGAAATAATATGTAATAAATGACTAGTGAATAAAGATTGGGTATATAAGAATGGTAACATTGTTGCGAACAATGAATTCATTAATGTGAATCAAAGCAATAGTAACGGTCGTAAGTTACTATTTAATTGGCTTATTAATTATTTGTAACCGTTAATTTTGAGAATAAAATTTTAATATAAGTAAATAAATATAAGTATTGTATGAATATATGAATTAATGTACGATTTATGGTAATAGAATGAATTCATATGATGTAAGTAATTATAATAAATAATTGTAATAATAAGCCTAAGCAAAGTTTTAAGGCTATGGTAACAATCATCATAAATTACCAGAATATATCTAGTCTACCAAATTTATTGGAAATCAATTACATTTAAATGAAAATAAATGTCTCATTAATGTGGGTAAAAAACTGTAATTGTAAAGTGTAAATGTAATAAAACAACGGGAATGCATATTTTATTCATAAGATAATATAAAGAAATGAAACCTATTTTAATGAATTAATTGAGGTTCTAATTATAACAAATGTATATATTTGACAACTTCAATATATTTGGAAATAATAGTTAATACAAAGGGAAGTTGGAAATTTGAATATATTAATGTAATGAAATGTGAGACAAGTGTTAACTGTGTTGCAGAGTAATAATAAACTCAACTAAAGGGTTGGAATTGAATCTAATCAGTTTATTTGGAATTAACTAAAATTAATTGGATTCAATTCATAATAAAGGGGTTATTTTAAGTAAATGAAATAAATACGATAATTGGTGAATTAATTAACTTTAAATTGACAAGAGAATTTGTTTTAAATGATTATAAATTATTGAAGTAATGCAAGATGTTAAATTTATAAATTATAGAATTTGAATTTAAATAGTGATTTAATTAATCTAATATTTACTTTATTTAATTAACTGAAAATAGCCATTTTGGCCACTGACTCGGATTTCGACGAAAACAGTTTCATCAAATCCGTAACGGTGAATTATTGTAGGATTTCAAGTTTCGTAACGATGGACTTGTCGTTTGATCGTACTGGCTCGAAATGCCTTGAAATCAATTAAATTGAAATTAATTAAAATCAATTTGAAATGATTTGATTTTGGCATAACTTCTTCATACGATGGAATTTGGACCTGAAATCTATTCCATTGCGTTTAAAATATTTTAAAACATCTATTTTGATATATGGATTGGCCCAATTTCGTTCCGGTGTTAGAATGGCTTTTCGGGCCATTTTATCGTTCAACGCGTATATCCAATCGATCCGGTCCATCCTAGTTTCAGCTTGCCTATATATACCTTCTTATAAACCCTAGCCTGCCTCTATTTCTCATTTTTCTGTGCGTACAATTCCTCTTCACCTCCTCATTTCAATGGCAGACAATTCTAGATCCAATTGCAATTTCAAAATCAAATTCGATTTCAAAAATTTAACCTCCTTAAAAAAATTCAAGAAAAATATATATCGAAGATCTCAATGATACGAATCTACGTCTGCTATTCTTTTTCTAGACAGTGACTGGATCGATCAGAAATCGTGGTCAAAGTCAAAATTTCGGTGTTTGATTTCGGCATCAATTCACGAAATTGATTGAGGGGTTTCGTGGAGATGGTCACGTGGAGTCGTGGGCTGGTGTTCGATTGGGTTACAATGACCTGTAGTGGTCGAAAATTTGAGCTAGGATTTCAAATTTACCCTAGGAGATATGGCGGCCGATTGAGTTTAGGGATAGGGAGCAATCGGTGTGGCGTGCGGCGGCCAGAAGGCGACGAAGTGAGATGATCGGCGTGGCATTTAGGCGATGGCGGCGGCGTACGTTTTGGTTGAGCAAGGCGTTATCGGGTTTGTTCGAGCATGGTATAGTCATGTGCGTGGAATTTGCGTGAGAAAGGGGGGGGGGGGGAGGGGGTGACGTGTCTGAATAGTGATTGGTAACGATGGTTTTAATTTACTTTTAATTTCATATTCAAAGGTTCTAATACGTATAACTTTTGCATACGAGGTCGAAATTTCACGTGGTTTTCTCCTCTGGAATCGTAATAAAATTCCGGAGATTTTGACGCTGGTTTGGATGGATTCGAAGACTGTTCAAATTTTGAGTTTAAATTAGATTAAAATTCAAAAAGTGAGTGTTTTAACCCACTCACAACTTCTAAAATTTCTTATATGTGTTAAATTAATTTATGATGTGATTAAAAATTTATTTATTGTTGTTTGGTATATTTTTATCATCATTCCGGTTAAATTGAATTTATTGAATTGTTATTCAATTTATTATTGCATATAAACTGTCAGTTAAATTAATTTATTATTGAATATAAAATGCCAGTGATTACTTGTTATTTATTATCTGTTCTATATTTGTTGTTATTGTTTGAATTGAATGATGATTATGATATATGGTTGATGATTGATTATTGGGTGAATGGATGTTGTATTTATATTGTTATAGACTGCAAGTTGTTATGCATTTTATTTCATTCGGGATTGCGGTTTGAAATGATATATAACCGTATTTTTATTTTAAATTGCGGGTTGAAATGATAAATATCCGTATCACTTGACCATGGGATAGAAAATTTTATACAGACACCACGGTCTATATATTAAAATATTTTGAAATGATTTCTATGGCTTTGTAAAGAAATATATGATTTTATGAGATATTGATTTTATATTTTATAAATGTTATTTCATATATAGTTAAATTTTGGTTTTAAGCTACGAATAAAATCGTTTAAAGTATAAATAAGGTTAATAATAAAGTTTGGTTTTATTAAAATATAATATGGATAAGTATTTACTTAAATTATATTTTAATATAGAGTTTATATTGATTTTTATAAATCAAGGTTGAGAAGATAGTTTTGAAATTGATTTAAGATTTTATTTAATTAAGAATTATATTTAATAAGAATCCATTTGGAACTTATTGGAATTGAGATTTTAAAATAATATGGTTTATAACTTAATTCGGTTTAAAGTGATGTAAGTGAATATATCAAGTTTAAATAAATCGAAGAATATTCAATTATTGAAATTTGAAGTTTTATTTAAACGATATTGGATTTATTAAGCAAATATTTCAAACTAAATAATAGTTAAGTAAATTTGGTGTATATATATATATATATGGAATATATAATTTAATTTTGAAATATTGAATGTTCAAGTTTGAAATATATTGAATTTGAAATGATTTATTTTGTGGATCAAATCTGTTTTGAAATCAATAAAATTTGGAATGGTCTATTTGAAAACCGGATTGAATTGAAATTTATGATTTGGGAATTTGGTTAAATGTAAAATTTAGCAATTCAGGTTGTTTTGGAATTGATTTATGAAATTTAGGAAGCTAGTTTATTTTATAAAATATTTTAAATTTAAATCATGTAATGGTGAAAGTTATGTTTCAATGTTATACATATCAAAGTATTACGTTTTGGAAGTGTTATGGTTTTAAGTCTTTGATTTCGAAATTTTATAACTTTGAAATACTATGATTTTAAAATGATATCATATTGATTTGGTTTTAAAACAAAAATGATATCATATTTATATGATTTTGAAATAAATATTATATCTTGGTTTTGAAGTATAATTATTTTGAAAAGATCGCGGTGTTATAATAACGTTGGTTGTTGAAGAGAGCGGGATCGAAAGTTGTCATACTCTCTGCCAACTTCGAAAACCACTTTAACAACCGTGTACGCGGTGGAGATTCCAGAATGAAGTAGGATGGTGGCGGCGTTTTCTTTAAGGTAAATGCGTGGACCCGACTCCTGTGAGTTGGCATAAGGTGGCTAAAACAGGAGCGAATGACGGGCTAAGAAGGTAGCACCTTTTATCAAACACATCCTTTCGATATTATACTCCGATTTTTGGATTGATTCGGTGGCCACTTTTGTTTTTTTGATTTGGGGGTGTGGCTCGAGGTGGGCGGTAGTAGCTTCTACGCGTTACCACCGGCCCGGAAGCGTAATTGGTATATCTACCCTGCCATTGCCTAGTTGTACCGTGTCACCTACCCTATCGCGGCTTGTACGAGTTTGGTTTTCTCCCGTAGCCCGTGTGGTATCCTTTGGTGGCTTCCCGATCAGGAGGGACTATGATATTGGATGGACTACTGGGACTATTACGTGTAAGGGGAATATTGGGTCACTCCTTAATGCTATTTAAAAGTAAGTTTATTTTACTATAGACATTATTATAATAGCCAAATATTACTACATAGTAAATAGTTTAACAGATCCTTAGGAGATGTGTATCCCGAGCATCTCTTGTGTTACCACACTCACGATAGACACTGGATATGAGATAACAAATCCCGTAAACATCTCTGACGCCGTTCCACTCATATTATTTACCGTTGATTTAACTTACATAAGATCTTTTAGTTCTGACTCGAGTGTTTTGTCTTTTCAATTCGCTCGGGTCAGTCCGAGCATTTGAGGATTTGAAGATTTTATTCTGGAGGACGAAGACGAAGATTTGTATTACTATTTATTATTATATTCCACTGCATTCATACTGTTCCGCTGCATAAATTGATATTCTATGGTATGTGTAACTCTGATATACATTGTATAAGTATAATTAAATGTTTTTTTGTAAAACAGCTTCATGAACTGTTTATTTGATTATTATATTATGTCGTTCCGCTGCAAGATTCTGTTTTAGATTTTTCCTTCCTCTGCTTTTTCTTATTTACCCCATAACAATCCGTCCTTCTGTATGGTTTAAGTCTGACGTGTGTGGTTTATCGTCGGTTTAAAACGTACAGAAAGGCGGGACGTTTAAATGACCTAGTTAGACCTGTCAACGGATACTTTCGGATGCGGATATTGTCATATCCGCATCCAAAATGATTTTCGGATATCAGATATCTGCATCCGCGGATACGAACGGATATCGGATAATTATGCTATCCGCTAAAGACTGATAAATCAAGAAATATAAATTTTAAGTTTAATATACATTTTTTTCCAATCCAATTGATTATAAAAGTGTTAAATATAAACAAATATGACGATAATAAATAGGTTTGAGCCGTTAATAAGCATTAAGTGCATATAATATAAACTATTAACTTAATAAAACAATAAATAAATATCTTTCATTATACTAAAATACACATAATTTATATTATAATCTTGACAAAGACAAGACGAATAATTTTCGGATGCGGATGTCTTCGTATCAGCATCCGCATCCTTTTTTGGGATATTGGATGTTATCCGCTTTTCGGATACGGATGCGGACGGTTTTCGGATTTTTTGGATATCCATTGACAGCCCTAGACCTAGTTACAAGCAGGAATGGAGTCACTAGAAACCAAGTCATAAACTCTCGGAATTAAAATAAAAATCAAGAAGAATAGGATCCAATCAACCCCGGATCCAGACCCTATCAAAAATACTTCCATAACCATTGAGTTCTACCCGGTTAAAATGACCGAGATAGATCAATCAAAGTTCACAAACAATCAAGGACGTAACTACATAGTGGGTCAGGTGGATATTTGCCCTACCCAGAAAATCATAACTAATCAGAAAAGTGTATGACTATTTGCACTTGATTTATGCTATAGGCCACCGCATCCTTTTTAATATGGTCGGTGGGCAACAGCCGAACCAAGTAAGGTTCGGTCGGCGGTTGTCCACCAACCGTGATGGCCTCTAGCAGTGTTGATATCGCTACACATCAGAAAATAATTATATTGAGAACATCCCTGCAAATTAAGAACAACTCTAAGCTATTTTTCCAATCATTCTCTTCTCATTCCATCTCCACAAATTAAAGATCAAATCTATCTTTTCACTCATCTGTCCAGAACTCCATTTCTTTTCAGATTATTTTAGAATTTTTAGGTATGTAGCACATGCTCAAATCATTCTTTTCACTCATATGCCCAGAACTCCACTTTTTTCAGATTATTTTAGAATTTTTAGGTATGTAGCATTTGTATTGAAGTGCAGGAATTTACTGTACATCAAATTCTGATTGGCTAAAAAGATGTATTTTTTTGTTGTTGTGCATTCTATCGAAATGGATCAAACTATTTGTTGTTACATGTTTAAATTGGGTTAAAGAAAATAATTTGTTTGCAAATTCTCTATGGACGTATAGTTGCAACTTTAGAAATCAGTAAAAGCTTTACTATTTTGATTTTTTATGCTATGTCCAAATCTTTGCTGCTTAAATAATATCCATTTTGCAAATTTAATTAGAGACCGATATACAATTTTTTGTATTACCGTTTTAAAGTTATGTCCAAAAATAAACAAAATATTGTTTTCATTCTGCAAAAATGACGATATTGAGACATCGGCAAATCTGTTTTTACATATGAGGGGAAATATCTTGGTTCCTACAAATAATCCAGATTGTTTCTTTAAAATTCAATTGAAGACATTATAAAACATGATTTTTGGCATCTTCTTCTTCTTCTTCCTTTTTTTGATTAAATTTGCATATGGTATTTACTCTAATGCAATTTAGTTAGACCATATTATTTTTATAGTATATCTAATTATGTCCACCGCAAACGAAAATCCTGGTTACGTCCTGCAAACAATGATCGGTTAAAGTAGTTGTTCATAACGCTTAAAGAATTCCCTGGCAGTGCCGATCAAACAACTCATGACGATCAAATTCAACGGCAAAAACAGTCCAAAGAAGGCATTGTAACATCTTATAACCTCAAAACTAATGAATTGTAGCACTTGACAAATGTCTAGGGGATAAAGTCACGATCGAGCCAATGAAAGAGTCAAACTCCGATCGATGACAAGATTGATACGTGAGACAAACCAATCTAGAGTACGCCAGGATGGTCAAAATTTTCCATCATATAAATTCCAAACCTTCGTTGCTAAAGTTGGAACCACATCCTCAGAGACCTTGGCTGGCATGTTGAAAAATGGTTGAATTCTTAAAAATTGATCAAAATCACTTATAATTGGCTATGGCTTGGAGAAAATAATAATCTAAACTACATCCCTGCATGGTAGAAGCGACGGGTCTGTTTGGTTTCATTTTGTGTTTTCAATTTTCAACATTCTTAATAAAATATGAGGATAAAATAAAAGAAATTTCAAATTTAAGACTATTATGAGTAAGATGTAGAGGATGGAGGGATGACAGAAGGAGTGGATTGTTTTTCATTCATTTGTTATTTCTCAAAACACCAAAAAACAAAATATATTTACTTTCTATTTTATAGGTTAGTGCTGTTTTTCAAATTAGTTGTTTTTTAAAACTGCATGCGTCTTATGTACAATGAAAACACAAAACTAAAAATGACAAACCAAACATGGACAAAGACTTTTAAATGACAACGCTCCATCCTGCTCTCCAGCACTATTGATAACATGTTTACAAGGAAGACCATGTTTCTAGAATAGATCTATTATCCTCTGATAGTAAGAAAGCTTGAAGGAAAATGATGAACGTGTGCTAACTGCTTAGTTTCGAAACAAAACCCTACCCAAAGGACAATATTTCGCTTCAATTGATAGTCAACTGACAACTTGTCAACCAAAAGTTGCTAAGCAAATTGACTGCAATATGAGATCGAAAACTTGTTTAAAGAGGCCAGGGGTCATGTCACAAACCTCACTGAGGTGCATAGCAATTTTACATGATATAGCATGAGTTCGAATCCACAAAAAGGCACTCGAAGATATTGAGGAACCGAAAACTACCAAATGTGCAATGAGCTTAAAGAGTAATAACATTCAGTCGTTTCAAATTGAAAATAATCAACATACCTTTGTCATTCTTCGAAGGACTAAAAAGGAGATTCCAATTTAGATAAAAGGATAGATGTAAAAAATTCTTCCAATAATTATACGGTTCCTTGTTTCAACCACCCATAATGCAACCAAAAATGGAGTAGGATCTTACGCATATCTAGTCGAGCAATCCAAATAAGCGAGGAAGATAAGATATGGTGTACTACCTAATATAAAAGCAAAGACTGTTCAATGCATAACCCCAATACCGTAGGACTGAAGAATTTTTAATAACATACTTGTCACAACCCAAGAGCTTAGCCTATGTATTCAAGCATATGCGAACATGGACATGACAGATCAATAATTAGGCAAATTTATGCAACCGTGAAACTTTAAGCAGGCTACTCACAAGACAAATAAAGCTGAATCCATGTAATACTTCTTATTAATCTTGAATATAAATCAAGGGGAAAGTATGGACAAACTTCCTTGGTAAAGTATGATTGTAACCACCCACGTTTTTTTAACATGTAGTAATTAAAATAGTAAATTAGTTTAACTGAATTAACAACTTAATCAAACGAATAATTTATGAATGGAATTTTTGAAAATAAATGAGTTAGCGTTGCATTTGTAACACCCTTTACATATAACATAGATATAAAGTTTGTTAAAAATCAGATAACAGAAAAGAAAAAAAAAGATGAAAAGAAAAGCTAGGGGTAAAACAGTAAATAAATCAGAAAGTTAGCTTTATAGTTTTTGAAATGAACACTCTCCCTCATAATTTCCTCCTCCTTCTCTTCTTTCTTCTTCTCTTCTCAGAAGAGAAGACTTAGTGTCCTAGTCCTTTTCTCCATAACTTCTTCATACTTCAATATAAAGATTCTTAACAGACCCATCCATTAAAGTTGACAACCTGGCTACAATTGAGTCAAGATTTCTAAGCTCAGAGCTTCAAGAGTTGGTTTGGAATTTGAGCTTAGGATTTCTTTGTAATTTGTGAGTGAAATTTACTCTGCATACTACTGTTGGAGAATTTTGCGGTTCGATACGAATTTGATGGCGATAGCGATGAAGACAATGCTGTACTTTCGACTTCAAGGATCTATGGAATAGATTCTTTCAGACAATAGTTCAACCTACCAGGTATAAACGGGTTATCGAACTATCAACTTTCAAGATTCAATGAAGCCCTATAACAGCGTAATCGGATTCAAAGTTTGTACGACTTTGATCCGACCAAAAACACTTCAGAAATTGTATCTGATGATGCAATTTATATGTAATAGAATAAGGAGGAAGAAGGAAAACAATTCTGCAAAGCTTTCTGAATTTCCAACACCTTAGAGGCGTCACAAAACAGAGCAATGGCTGTAATGATTTCTGGGCATCGCAGAACTGTGTGGAGAAGAAGAAGAGGATTGAAACTTATTTTGCAACTATTCTGGGCGTTGCTATTTATATACATGAGGAGATGCCCATTCGCGAAGTGTCACGGTCATTAGCAACGGTTCGCAACCGTTACGAACGGGTTCAAAAATCAAACGTCGTGTCTATTCATATTTGTAACGTTCAGAAAACATTACAAATTCCCGCCATCATTCAAATTCTGAATTCTGGTTCCTTAACGGGCTGAAATCTGGCCCGTTACTGTTTCATATTTTGATCCAAAAATATTTTCAGATCCGAACCTGAAACCCGTACCCGGCCCGGCCAGGCCCAATTTGGTTCGGTCGGACGGACGGACGGCGGCGGCACGCGTGTGGTGTTGCATGACTTCTCTCCTCACAACAAAGCAAACATGTGGGAGCCCCAAGGCCCCAACATCCACTTGAAAGAGCTATACTTATACAAGAATATTGTATAAAACTCTAGAATGTGGGACTATAGTTCTTTCTTCTTCCTTCCTTCTTTCTCTTCCAAACAAAAAACCCAAAGCCCAAATCTTTTGAAAATTTACAACAATCTCCCCCAATTTTTAAAATAAGAAAATAAATAAATAGGACGGCTGCATCACTAGAGCGATTTCCTACATACCCAAGTGGGATCAAGCCTATGTAGTTCTAAGATCAAGTTTTGCATCATCGTGAAAACCAACACATAAATAAAAGGTATCTTTTGGATTTGAACCTTTACTTAGTGCAAACTATCCAAAACCTTATCGAGATTCTATGGTGAACGAATCTTGAACCAAGTATCCCTAATGATAAAACCGAAACAATCACACATGTTGATTTCCTTAGGTAAAGTGTCCTGTATTGCTCAACACGTTAATGACCATGTGCTTAAATCCTGGTTCATGAGTCAACTTTGAAAGCGGTCTTACTTTCCTAGGAAACGACCTGATTTCCATACTCATATAGGTAAGTCTCTTAAGGTGTTCCTACGATACACCTTTTAAGGTTTCTAGACTTATTAAGGATACATATCCATCCTTTGTTCTTGCAGAATCCAACACTAAATATTATGGGAATATCTATTTAGTGTTCCATAACCATTCTCTTAACTTGTTGGTACCCATTGAACTTTGTCTATCCTTTTCAAGACATAAGTTAGGTTTCTGTTAAGGATGATCAACCTTCATTCACAGACCTTAGTCTCATTTCTTGTGACTTTATATAAACCATTGCCTTTGGAAGACCTTTTGTAAGTGGGTCAGCCAAGTTTTTCTTTGTTTCTATGTAGTCAACAGTTATAACTCCTCTTTTGAGTAACTGTCTCACCATTTGATGTCTTAGACTCACATGCCTAGACTTTCCATTATATGTCTAATTAGACACATTGTATATCGTTGCTTGATTGTCACGGTTAATCATGACTGCTGGAGATGGCTTCTTCCACAAAGGGATTTCCATTAATAAATTCCTAAGCCATTCTGCTTCTTTACATGCATCTGCTAATGCGATCAATTCTGACAACATTGTTGAGTTATAAATACAGGTCTGCTTCTTGGAAGCCCAAGACACAGCAGCGCCTCCTAATGTAAAGATCCATCCAGTCGTAGACTTGGATTTGGATTCTACATTGTTCTAGGTTGCATCACTATATCCTTCTATTACAGCAGGATATCCTTTATAAGATAAACCATATTCAATGGTTCCTTTCAAATAAGCTAAAACTCTGGAAATGGCTTTCCAATGTTCGAAACCTGGATTACTCGTAAGTTGACACAATATACTTATAGCATGTGCGATGTCTGGTCTAGTGCAATGCATAGCATACATAAGACTCCCAATAACACTGGAATACTCTAGTTGAGAGATAGTACGTCCAGTGTTCTTTTCTAATTTAATACTAGGATATAATGGAGTTGGTGCTGGTTTGTCATCGTAATGACCATACTTTTGTAGGAGTTTCTCTATGTAATGAGATTGAGTTAGTAATAACTCCCCCTCTTTCCTAACAATTTTAATTCCCAAAATCACATCAGCCTCTCCTAGATCTTTCATATCGAATTTAGAAGACAGAAACTTTTTAGTTTCATTCACATAGGATATATTGGAACCAAATATTAGCATGTCATCAACGTATAAACATATTATAACAATACCGTTGTCATCCTATTTGCTATAAATACATTTATCAGCATCATTAACAATGAATCCGTATGACAGTGCAACTTTATCAAATTTATCATGCCATTGCATGGGAGCTTGCTTCAAGCCATAAAGAGATTTCACTAATTTGCAAACTTTCTTTTCTTGGCCTAGGGTTTTGAAACCTTCAGGTTGTTTCATATATATCTCTTCTTCTATATCTCCATTTAGAAAAGCAGTCTTTACATCCATTTGATGTATGACTAATTTATGAATTGATGCAAGTGCGATTAAACAGCGTATAGAAGATATGCGAGCAACTGGAGCATATGTATCAAAATAATCTACTCCATGTCTTTGCTTATATCCCTTAGCAACTAATCTGGCTTTAAACTTATCAATGGATCCATTTGTATTCAATTTTTTCTTGAATATCCATTTACATCCTATAGGTTTAGCACCAGGAGGTAAATCAGTTAAAACCCAAGTTTGATTTAACATTATGGAATTCATTTAATCATTTGATAGCTCTTTCCAGAAATTAGAATCTCTGGAACTCATAGCTTCAGAATAAGTTTTGGGATCGCCATCAACGTTCATTACATATTTAGTCACATTAAGGACTTCATCCTTACTGCCTTCTACAAGATATGTAATGAAGTCAGGACCATAGTCCTTCTCTATTATTGCTCTTTTACTTCTCCGTTGTTCAGTACTATTATCTGGTACTGACACTTCCTTGCTGTTTTGAGCAGGAGCATAATCATCGTCATTGATATCATTAGTCAGACTAGGTTCTGGACTAGATGATCTCAATGGGATCTCAACAGTTTGATTTTCAAAAAATTCTACATCTACAGATTCTATAACTTCTAGGGTGTCAAGAATAAGAAATCTATAAGTTATACTATTAAGTGAATATCCTATGAAAACGCATTTAAATGCTCTATTTCCTAACTTTGGTCGTTTAGGGTCTGGTTTTCTAACATATGCTAAGCAACCCCAAACTTTAAGTCTAGTTAGGTTAGGTTTTCTATTAAACCATAATTCATAAGGAGAAATATTATTCTTTTTAAGTGGTACTCGATTTAAAATATAACATGTAGATAACATAGCATCACCCCATAGGTTTTAAGGTAAATTAGAACTTATGAGCATGACATTAACCATTTCTACTAAAGTTCCATTTTTCCTTTCAGCAACACCATTTTGCTGTGGTGTATATGGAGCAGTATATTGGTGAATTATACTTTGTTGTTTACAAAACAAGGTGAATTCATTTTAGAAATATTCACCACCACGATTTGAATGTAATATTTTAATTTTAACTCCTAATTGTGTTTCGACCTCTGCTTTGTAAATTTTGAATTTATCAAAAACCTCATCTTTAGTTTTCATTAGATATACATATGCATATCTAGTATAATCATCAATGAATGTTATATAGTATTGGTTACCATCATAGGTGATATGACTTTTAAAGTCACCCACATCACTATATACTAAATCAAGCAAACCAGTTTTCCTTTCTACGGATTTAAAAGATTTCCGGTGAATTTTTGCTTGAACATATATTTCACATTTAGAGATGGCATCTAAATCACAATCAGAAATTAATCCTAATTTATTCATATTTCTAATGGAATTATAATTAACATTTCCTAATCTACTATGCCATAAATTAATAGAATCAACAATATAAACAGAAGATTTCTTTATTAGATTCAACTTAATCATGCAGTTACAAGAGTATCCATGTCCAATAAATTTACCATTCTTAGACAACACTAGCTTGTCAAACTCATATACCATCTTGAATCCTCCTTTTTAAGAAGGTATCCAGAGACCAATTCTTACACATATCAGGTATATAAAATACATTGACTAATGTAAGAACTTTTCCAGAAGTGGGAGGAAGTTCTATAGTGCCTTTTTCCAGAACTTTGCTTGGAACCTTATTTGCTCTAGTAACTTCGTCGGCTTCTCCTTTATTTTCTTCATTACTCTTGAAAAGATTACGGTCTTTGCAAATGTGAATGGTTGCTCCAGTATTGAACCACCAACCATTATCATTGCCACTAATGGAGTTTGTCTCTTGCACTGCAGCCACAAGCGAGTCTTCGACCACATTCACTTTTTGTTGTTTCTTCCACAGACGGCAGTCTTGGGTATAGTGGCCGGGCTTGTTACAAAAATAACAAGCACCTTTCCTTTTGTTGTTGGTTTTGGAATGATCTTTATTCTTAAATTGTGTCTCATTCTTTGGATTTAATTTATCGGTAATTTCCACATTATTCGCCTTAGAATGGGACTCAGTTTGCGGATTATCATCTAGATCACGTTTGCGAGAGTCTTCTTCAATACGAAGATAACGCTGCAAACCGTCTAAATTATAATCCGTTTCCGCATGTTTCATCTTTTTCTTATAATCATTCCAACTATGCGGAAGTCTAGAAATTATAACTCCAACAACAAAAGATTCAGGGAGATCAATTCCAGCATCTTTAAGTTGATTCACCAACAGTAAAATTTCGCTTACTTGTCCAATTATGGACTTATTGGTGACCATTTTGAAATCCATAAAATTAGAAATAAAAAACTTTTTATTACTTGCCTCAGATATGCGGTACATATTTTCCAGTGCAGTCCAGAGTGTCTTCGCTGTTTCCAAGATCCTATGAGCATTGTAGACTGGGGTAGATAGCGTATTCAGAATATAGCCTCTGCATAGAAAATCGTCCTCTTTGCGCTTTGCATGTTTAGCCTTTAGAGCATCGTCATAATTATCAGTTTCCTCCGGGATTTCTTCCAAGTTATCTTCCAAAATATAGAACAACTTGACGGTGATCAGAAAAAATTTCACAGTCTCTTGCCAACGAGTGAAATTGTCGCCATCAAAACACTCTAATCGAGTTAGATGCTGATTCATAACTTGTAGAGCGCTCAAACCTTCCATGGTTGAAAAATATTGTCTAAAATTTGTTGGAGAATTTTGCGGTTCGAAACGAATTTGATGGTGATAGCGATGAAGACAATGCTGTACTTTCGACTTCAAGGATCTATGGAATAGATTCTTTCAGACAATAGTTCAACCCACCAGGTACAAATGGGTTATCGAACAATCGACTTTCAGGATTCAGTGAAGCCCTATAATAGCGTAATCGGATTCAAAGTTTGTACAACTTTGATCCGACCAAGAACACTTTAGAAACTGTATCTGATGGTGCAATTTATATGTAATAGAATAAAGAGGAAGAAGGAAAACAATTCTGCAACGCTTTGTGAATTTGCAACACCTTGGAGGCGTCACAAAACAGAGCAACGGATGTAATGGTTTCTGGGCGTCGCAGAACTGTGTGTAGAAGAAGAAGAGGATTGAAACTTATTTTGCAACTGTTCTGAGCGTTGCTATTTATATACGTGAGGAGATGTCCATTCGCGAAGTGTCTCGGCCATAAGCAACGGTTCGCAACCATTACGAACGGGTTCAAAAATCAAACGTCATGTCTATTCATATTTGTAACATTCAGAAAACGTTACAAATTCCCGCCATCATTCAAATTCTGAATTCCGGTTCTGAGTCCTTAACGGGCTAAAATCTGGCCCGTTACTGTTTCATATTTTGATCCAAAAATGTTTTCAGATCCGAAACCCGAAACCCATACCCGGCCCAGTTCGGTTCCTTCGGACGGACGGCGGCGCCGCGTATGTGGTGTTGCATGACTTCTCTTCTCACAACAAAGCAAACATGTGGGAGCCCCAAGGCTCCAACATCCACTTGAGAGAGTTATCGTATACAAGAATATTGTGTAAAACTCTAGAATGTGGGACTATAGTTCTTTCTTCTTCCTTCCTTCTTTCTCTTCCAAACAAAAAACCCAAAGCCCAAGTCTTTTGAAAATTTACAACAACTACATGATCATTAAAATGCTATGTTTCTTATTAAATGCAAATGGTTGATTTAGGGTTTGATGAATGAATTCAAGTTAGGATTTGGAGATGAAAATCGTGCTGAATGAGTATTTATGAATGTTTAAACATAAACGAATATAATAAAATCACTTAGGAATGAATGCAGTATCTTGATTGTTGATTTTGATCGTACTAATTGTTGTTTGGTTTGGGAATGGATTGTATGGGCAAAGAATATCTTAGAACATTGGAAATGACTTGGTTAAAGTATGTAGGGGATTTGAAATGGAAGACGATTTATTATACTTGTATGTTAGTTGAAATGGATCTACCGCCTCAAAGTTGTTCATTGGATATAGAAGGAAACGACATTCGTCCAAATGGAGAATAGCTTATAACAAGGTGTGAATTCGAGTGGAGAGGCATAGGTGGAAAGTTCCTGAGTAAAACATCAAGAAGGAAATATGGAAGACGAATGATGCAAGGAGAAGAAGGTGGAATGTATTTTCTCTAAGGAAAATTCATCCATTAAGACTAGAGTTTGGCTTTTAACAGGATTTAGAGGTTTGAAATTCCATTTAGATGTTTTAATTGTTGAAAACTGGTTTCCTACAGGATTATAGTGCAAATCTAGGGTGATTCACGTTTGGATACTTGTTCCAGACGTATGAAATCAATACAAGATTTCATATTCTTTACACTATAAAGAAAGGTGTGATTTCTGATGTCAATTCGACTCATAGCGAATTGGTGATGGCGCGACATCGTTAAATGTACCGCCATCACTAAAACGTCACAATGGTATCACAAAGACGTCACTAATTAGCTGCGTCTTAGTGATGTCATGAATGTTTCAACGTTTTAAGAAAGACGTCACACAAGTGTCGAAAATTATCCATGCTTTTGCAGACATGCCTTCATTTTTTTTAATTTCCCGTAAAAGTAGCGGTAACCCCAATTACCGTCCACCTATATTTTAATTATCTGCACAAGATAAAACTTCTACTCTACATACTTTATATCCCCTCTCTTAAAACCCTAGTTCTATTACCCTAAATTCAACTAAAGAATAAAAAACCGTACGCACTTCTTGCACTTAGATTTTCAAGCAGTTTCAAGCATCTATCAGATATTTGATTATCTATCATTTTTTGAATTTATCAAATCAAATTTCTCAACTCCAAATTAAGTCCGATGACAACCATGGCTGAAAATATTGCGCCCTGAACATTTAATTTATTACTATGCAAGCCGAGAATTACAAGATTTATCCTATAAGATAAGAAAGGGGAAAGATATGATGTCAAGATGTAGCTTATCAAACATTTTCAAGGAAAAAGAAAGAAAGAGAAACAAGTTAGCAAGCATTGTTTATTTATTGATTCCTTTAACAATCGAGGGTAAAGTAAGCAACATCTTTCTTTTACGAACATTCTACTGAAAGTTTGTTTCTAGTATACAAGCTTGGTTAATACTTCGCATAATTTGTTTATAACTATCTTTTGCTAATCTGTATAATATAATTATGCCTTTCTCATAACTTTATCTTTGTAAAATAGGGTTCTTTGAGCTTGCTTAATTTATGTTTGACAATTTGTTTAAATGGCCTTAATTCTTGTCATGGAATTTTTTTAAACCATTCTATTATAGATTGTTATCGGTATTAATATATTGCAAATTGCATTTAACTCCAATTATAAAAAAAACAAAAAACAAAAAACCAGTTCATAATTTTCTATATTTATCATACTAAAATCTGTAGGTGGTTACTTTAGAACTATTTTCTTTGAAGTCATTATCTAAAACTGCCTTCGATACTTAGACTTGGACCCTCAACTGATCTAAATAGGTTGCTTTAACTTACTGTAATGCCATAGAAGGTCACGATGCTGGTAAAATGAAAATATGTTTCCAGAGAAGTATTTTGAATAAGAATATATTGTTAGTGTATTTTATTGTTAATGAATAAAAATATCTTCCAGCTTACGCTGTGCAACTCTGATCACTAACAGACCAGGACAAAACAATTCGATTACAAGCCATACAAGATCTCATTCTTCACAGAAGTAAGTTTCACATTTAAAATCATTTTCATAGTAATAATTTGTATAGCAATTCATTTTTTTTTACAAATACGACCCGTAAATTATTACCAATAACCATTTATATTAATATCTTAAATAGGAAATAAATTCTAGATTCTACCATCCACACTCAAGGGACATGACTCTAAGTCTATCTTGGTTTAGATCTCGACTCTATCTCAATTGTATTCTATAATGTTCTAGACACAGCTCTAGTACCAAGCTGTAATGACCCCACTGATATACCTTTGTTATTAAAAAATATTACAAGTAACTTCGTCTAATAACACGGAGAATACGGCTGATTAAGAGCGACTGAATGCGAATATATCTTTGCACCAACACAAATGCATCCTTTATTACCTTTGTAGGATCTGAACTAATTTTTTTTGACATGTACAGTATTAATACAAAGTAAGAAACACATCGATTAAAAACATTCGGAATAGTATATAATATAGATAAATCGTAATCAGAGTTACAGTTCACCACAGAATAATAATCATCATATATCATAATAAGACGCAAGTCTATAAAAGATCAGTACTAGACCCATATGAATATATAAACTGCATCCAAAATACTATATCCGGTACAAAATGACTACTAAATATTATACATGACATATCATCCTAAATGTCAACATATACAATAATGAAGTAAACTAAAACAGTCAAAATCGTCTACTCCATGGCTTACACCAAATCCAAAAGTCGTTGAGTCCTTGTACCTTTGGAGTCTCTGCCCGATCCAAGTATTACAAAAATAAACGGCTCAGACTATATCTAATAGAAAGGTGAGATGATACTGATATCATAAATATATGACTTAACAATTAATAAGTCATAATAAAAAATATTAAAACAAACGATCATAATAAGGCATATCAATTAAAATCATCATTTCATAAATCCATTCATCACTTAACCATAAGATAAGTCATCTTAAAATATGCCTAACATCAAGTAACCAAAATAAGGCATATCAGGCCAAATCACCATTTCATAAATCCATATCCAGTCTCAAATGGACTATCATAAAAAATATGGTGATAACAATTCAAAAAAATTCAGAGCCAAAAGGATACTAAATATCCATCCCAAAATTTCCGAAGAACAATCATCACTAATGAAATAATAATGGTAGTCAACAATCGTTTAAAAACAACGAATCAGAGTCTAATAACCAAATAGATTGATGTAATCTAATAACCAAAAAGATCCCGCCATATAGTATAATAGTCTAAACCCACAAAATACACTACGATGCAAATTTACCTAAACCCACAAAATAGACAAACATTGTCTACTGTACAAAAAATAAACTAATAGGCCTGCATATAACGCCTGTCCAAGGGGCGAAAGGGCAGTTTATAGCATAACAAACCTAAACCTTCAAAATAGGTCTGCCTACCTAAATCTAAGAATGTATCGATTTACAGATCGATAAAAAATGAGTCATTATTTCTCATGATCTGTCGGCCCGAAATCCAAACACCTAAAGATAATATAACTCTAAGTGCTGATTATTGTCACTCAAGTAATCACAAGAATTTAACTAACGGTCCCATACCAGATAGTAAATTCAAATATTTACTAAAAACTAGTAATTTCACTCAAACTCCATCTAAAAAATCATAATAATAAGCAAATGAATTGTATGAAATGTTCCATACCAATTTGACAGTTCAATCGTTTATTAAAATTATTTGTTTTTATAGAAAAGCACGAAATCTCATCAAAATCTCAAATCCATAATAAACAAAATAAAAGAGTTTTTAAAATAATTAAAACCTTATAATTATTTCTAGGAACAAATAATTTATTTTAAAATATAAATATGAAATTTCCAAAGGCTTTTAAACTCTTCCTAAAATTATTTAAAGGGTTTCTATACCCAAAATTACTTGAAATTTAATTTATTTCTTTCATAACCACTTTTCTAAAATAATATCATATCTTATCTTTTGTCTTTAAAACATCTTCGAAAATATATGCTTATAAATGGTAAATTAAAAAGTTCTGTAAATAATTTATCTATATTTTATAGTTCAAATAAGGATCAAAATAAATAAAATCTCATTTTGAGAATCTTTTAACAACATTTAAACAATTCAAATAATAAATTCATTAAAAATTCAACTTCTGGAGCCATCATAGCTCTATAAAAACATCATTCCATAAAACGAAATTAATTAGCGATCCGACAACTCTGATCACTCAAACAATGTACAACCATAATATGATCTAGTGACAAAAATCAATTGCATTTTGATGATTTTTGCATACATTTTATTTTATAATCAACCATTGATTCAAATCCAATATTTCAAACACACAAATCAACCAATTCGAATATCGAACTAATTGACCTATAGCATGCAATTTTATTTCAATAATATCAATCATTCGCAACAAAAAATTATCAAAATTCCTAAATTAAGAAGGCATGCAAGAGGGATATAATTATTCAAATATAGATGTGTGAGTTATAAAATAACTCACCAAATCTGAGAGAGAAAAAAAAATAGCTTCCACCTCAAGTTCAATGACCATCTTCGGGAACTTGCACACAGGCATTGTCGCTTCGATCCATGCCGCTGCTGGTCTCATAACCATACACTGCCACCCATCGCTATGCTTCTCCGCCAGAGCACCTCATACGCGTCGCCCGCTTTCCTTAGTCAACAATTCCCCCACATGAGCATAGCCATGCATTGACTGCCTCCTCCTACGTGCCTAATCGCCGTCACTTCCCCTCTCAAATGGGAGCTGCCCAAACGATCGCTTCCTGTCACATGTGCTTGGTGCAGCATTTCAGCCATCAATGCCGGCAAAATGATCGTCGCTGCCTTCCTGTCGCAAGCGCGGCTTCATATTATTATTATTTTTCTTTTTGTTAAACGTGATTTTGGGTTTAGGGCTGGAAATGGATAAAAGTAGATACGGGTTTTAAAGATAATGGAATTATATTGGACTTAAATGGGTTTGGGTCGGTCTAAGGAATGCGTTTTCTTTTTCATTTCTATTTGTTCTCTTTTTGTTTATTAAAATTATACTTCAATTTAATTTGAAAGCGGTATAAATAAATTTATTCATCTTCGTCAATTTATCGATTTTAGCGAATATTGAATAGAACTTATCTTCATATATTTCAATTATACAAAATTATTTATACTTTTAAAATGTTTCATATTTGTTAATATATTTTATTTAAATTTTAATATATTATCTAGAATGAAATTTATTAACTAATTCAATTTTACTATAACAAAATACTTTGTTAAATAGACTATAATTAAATAATAATTCAATTCCAAAATAATAATTATCAAATTCGAATTCAAACATTTCTATTCAATTAAATAGTTTAGTATTACATCTTCAGAACATGGTTGTTACAGACATCCCCTTATGAAAATTACGTTCTCATAATTTCTTATAAGGAGATGTCTCACACACACTTAACATTAACTAAATTTGAAATCTACAATCAAATTGAAACTCATACAATATTCTAAGATGATAAGACTATAATCAATCCTAACATATGTTATAAATTTAAATAGGTTCATTTATAGATCTTATTTCTTTGCATACGAAAAATTATTGAAATTTTTTCTAAGTGTTAGAATTTCGGAATTTTTTTGGTAGGGTCTCTTTTGTACGAAGAGCCGTTTGCAATTTCACGAATATAATATATACAATATACATTGACCGCATGGTCGAAAACATGAAATATATATATATATATATATATATATCATATTTCTAGCATTTCTGTATTTTAAATGGTAGGCGTACCTTTGTTTTAGCATTTTAAAGCAAGTTATCTGACTAATTTGCTAGCAAAAGCAAGGTAAAGTCGTCGCAAAGTCGCACTAGTCCTTCTTGAGCGCACCTATACGAAACTCAACTTCAAACATTAGTCACTTGTAAGAAATATAATAAGTATACATGGTTTTAATATATAGACATATGCATTTTAGTTAGATCTCTAACCGCCAAGGCTTTCAAGGTCAAACATCATAAAATTAGATGATGGTTTCAAAGGAGAGTTGTGTTAGAATTGATACAAGAATTCGGGAAGCCATTGGAGAAGCGTCGATGGGGAAGAAAGAAGCCCTAACCCTAGGTGCGGTGAAGGAGAGGCGAAGTCACAGTGCCTTGTGGCTTCGTTTCGGTGGAGGAGACGCCGGACCAAAGATTTGGTCTGATGAAGCTCTTTCGGTGTTGATGCTATGAAGACCAAACGAGTAATCTTGTTCGGTGGAACCGGAGCGGTGTAGAGTGGAGACCGAACGAGGAACTTCGTTCGGCAATTAGGAGGACCGGAAGAAATATTTCTACTGGTGGTAGTGCATCGATCAACGGTGAAAGAAAGAAGGAAGTTATTTTGTTCGGTGGCTAGTGCAATGAAGGGGATAATGCCGAACGAAATATTTCATTCGGTGGCATGCCGAATCAGATGGATGCAGAACGAAATATATCATTCGGTATTTTGGAGATGCCGATCTAAATTTCTCGCTCGACACTTTGCCGAACCAAATACTAAGTGATGCATGCCGAAGCAGGAATGCCGAATCAAATTGTGCCAGACCAGATGCATGCTGAACCAAACCCCAAGGCTGCTATATAGCAGCTACCCCCTCCTCATTTCTTCGCTCTATAAATAGTGGAGCTTCTGGACAACAATGATAGCCATACTAGAAAGCTAAAATTCTACAGAATTTTGTCTGTATTGTAAATTCTTCTTATATATAGCCTCTAAAAGTGAATCAATCTTGTAACTCTAATCTTTCAGTGATTAATAAAATCTCCTCTTCTCAGGTGGACGTACACTGCCTCGCGGTAGTGGAATCACTGTAAATACTGGTGTTATTTTTTTTTTGCATTGCATTGATCTGTAACTGTCTATTCTGGTGTTTATCTCTGTTTGTTCCGTCTCATTACAATCACGATCCAGTTTGTTGTTTTTCCGCTGCGTTGTGTTTTTTGTTCCCTTAAACTGATCATCTAAAGGGATTTTTCCCAACAAGTTGTTGCCATATTGTATTTTCTTCTCAAAACAACTTTCGGATCATCATTATGTATAAAACATGACATCAGTTATCATATTTTTGCTAAAGCTACAAAATTCAGGAAAATTTTGAAAAAATCCAGGCTCTCTTCCAAATACGATGTTTTTAACATAAAAGACGTCAAAATTCTACAAAACTCTTAACATAAAAGTTGTTTCATATGTTATAATAGCTTTCCAAAAAGTGCAAGATCATCAAAATCGGACGATCCATTGAAAAGTTAGAGCCAAATTTCTTTAGCGTTGAAATTCTGAAATTATTTCTCCTGACCAAATTTTTGTTTTAAATTTAAACTATCTTCAACAGCCATAGATTTCAAAATTTTTAAAAGCAACTAATACGAAAGTTGTTCTGTATTACATTATCTTTCAATAAAAAAAGAATCGTCATAATCGCATGGCTAGATCAAAAGTGATGTCCATATTTGTAAAGCACTTTTCAAAATTTTATATATATCTTGAAAGTTGCCTTTAAAATTTACAATGAATGAAAATGCCTCAAATCCCATATCAATATTTTGGACTTGTATTTCAGTAGTATGTCAAATGTGTACTTGGCCTAATCCAATTCAACGTTATCACAAAAATGAAATTCAATTCAAAGGAATTGGGAATTGGAAACAAAGACTTGGAACATAATCACTTAAAATTGGAATTTGTTTTCATTTCCAGTAACTAAACAAAGCTTCAATTCTCAACTCACTCCCTTATCTCATGAAATCAGGTTGTTGTATATGGTCTTTGTAATGTATTTTCATTTTCTTCACAATTTCTTTACATACAATTACTTTGAATCATATGCATTGTTCACTTGTACATTTGGATAATGTACACACCCTTCCATATATAATTCAAAAAAAATATTTATATGTACAAAAGAGAAAAACTGTTAATGAAAAGATTCATTTAAACTTGCAAGTAAATATGGTGTGAGCTATAGTAGCTGTGTACTCACGTTGACTCTGGTAAACACTAGTAAATAATTAAAATAAAGATATAAATATACGAACATGAAAGCATAAATCTTCAATAATTGAAAAAAGAATAATAAGTCAAATCTTAGCTATTATAGACGTCCTTCTTGTCTGCAGAATAGCTGGTATCAAATTCACGACATAACTGCAATCAAAGACTTACGATAACAAATCAACATGTATTTAAGAGATTTACAGGTTAATAATAATTTTTGGTTAGATGGTTGATTATCTTTAATGTAAATTTTGTATGAGCAAGAGACATTTAAGTATAATCCTAAATATTTGAATATAAATCCTACTAAAACCCGGGTCAGCTTTGAGATAACAGGATATGACTACAAAGTGCTTGTCTTGAAGGGTTATCTATTAAATAATAGTAAAGCAGAAGATTTTCTGGCTCTCTCCTTGATTCTAGGAATTTTCTCACTTCTCCTTAATTCTCTCTTTAGATATTTTATTTTAAAATTCTTTAATTTATTACTTTACACTTATTTTATTATTTCTCTTCTATTATTTTACATTTTGGTACATGTGTTCTAAAGTTTATATAATTATTTACATATAATTTATCAGCTACCATCTATATTCTATATTTAAGTCCGCACATTTAGCTTAATTAAATAATCCAAAATTTAAGCTATTTAAATAAATTCATTTAATATTTCTTATAAATACCAAAGAACGACAATTTAAATATGTATACACTTAAACAACTAAACCATAATATTAATCTTTCATTCAACTATAAAGATATATAAATCACATAAACCAATAATAAAAAATTATAGTTAATTTATTTCAGTAAATTTATCATACATTTCATTGTAAATTCTACTTTAACTTCAAATACCTACATTTAAAATTACCATAATTATTCACAAAATTTACCTCACTTTTCTTCTAATATTTTACTTTTCACCCTATATGTATCAATTAATTATGTGATATAAATTTAAACTAACTAGATAAATCCAACTAACTAATATTCGTTAATTCGTTTACTAATTTATGAAAATATCAATATGTACACTATATTCATATTAACAAAATTTAAAAAAATGAATGTAAAGATATCTAAGTTATATAACCTTAAAGAACTTAAAAAGTGAATACATAAATAATAATAATAAATCCCTTTTTCACATTTCTCTCAATAAATTTATCGTGAAATTCATTACAAAATTATATTTTTTGTACTCCGAATACCTACATTATAAATTTTCTATAATCATTTACAGCCTTCCCTCAATTCCTTTACAATATTTTACATTTAAGGTCATATATTGTGATCAATTACATAATTTGAAAACTATTTAAATAATTTTACTATGCAATTTTTCACCGATTTGTCAAATAAGTTGATCAATATGAACCATATTCATATTAACAAAAATGATGAAAAAATTCATTCAAATATATAAATACATCAATCACATAACATAAACTATATTCATAAATAATAATTACAATTTTAAAGTTTTATTTATTTATTTCAATATGTGAATCATGCATTACATTGTAAAACCCTTTTTTAATGTCAAAAACCTACATTTTGAATTTATCCAATTAGTTACAAAACACTTCACAGTATCACCTACCATTGTATACTAAAGTCGATATTTTCAAATTAATTATGTGATCTTGAATTTAAATTATTTAAATAAATTCAATTAATAAATTTTTGTTAATTCATCTAATAAATGCTAAGACATAACGGTTTCAATATGTATACCATATTCATATCAGGCGCAAAGGTGATAAAATTAGTTTTTCATTTAAATACAAAGATATATAAGTCACCTAACATAAATAATATGCATAAGCAATATTTCCATATTTAATATATTATTCATATATCTAAATTTTTTATATTGTATTACATTGAAAAATTCTGTTTTTAGCTTCAAATACGTTTATTTTAACATTTTTACAATTATTACTAAACCGTCTTCAATTATTTTCTATTATTTTATATTTAAATCCATGTATTCAAACTACTTATGAAATCTCAAATTTAAATAATTTCAATGAATAGTTAATATATTCTTCCAACGAATCATAAAAATACATGTCAATTTTAACACACACGCGCTCACATTATGGAAAATTGTAAGACTGTTTTTTTTTTCAACTATAAAGATATATAAATCACATAACATAAATTATGTGCATAAACATCACAACAAATTAATTTGTAAATAAGTTATAATTCCTTTATATTAAGAATTTATCATACAATATATTACAAAATTATGTTTTAGCTTCAATATATCCATATCGAAATTATATATATTTTTATAAAATTCATCTCGATTCTTCCTATCGTCTATTTTCAAGTCCATGTATGTAAACTAATTACATAATTTTATGTTTGATTTATTTAAACAAATTTCTTTAAATAATATTTTTCAGTTCATTTAAAAAATTAATAACATACGTCAGTTTCAACATGTATGTTATATCCATATTAACAAAATTGAATAAATTACTTTATTATATATATGCGTGTGCGCACGCGCGCTATACGACAAAAATTATAACCAAACATAATACCAGTTTTAATTTATAGTTCATTTATTTCACTAAATTTATCATACATTATATAAGAAAGTTCTCACTTTAACATTAAAGATATAATATCATATTTTATAATATTGCCGTGTGCAATGCATGGGTTACACACTAGTTATTGGTAATAATCTTTTAGTTTGCATCTCTCAGTTAAATAGTGAACATTTGTCGTAAGTAAAAACTACTTCTATTTTAGCGGTAAACAAGTTGTACGGCCTTGTATTTGCATATATATATAATCCAGTATGAGTTTTGTGTAAAATGATATCAGGTGGAAAAAGATACTTGTGAATTACATATATTACTCGACTTGAAGATGGCCAAACCTAATTAAAAACCAGTCACCTCAATTGAAAAAAAATGGAGAAGAGCATGTTGTGCCTTAAACAATTTAACCATACAGTTGATGTTTGAAATTATATAGTGAAACTATGTAGAAAATGACCTTCCCATTGCAGTAACAAAAAAAAAATTACAAATACACACACCCAGAGACACTTGATTGAATCTTATTCTGACCCGTGCATGTTGAGCTTAACACAACATTCACTACAACCATAGTATAATATGCACCATCATCTAAAAATATCACACAAAATTTATTTAACAAACATCTTTGTAAATGAACATAGAGTTCACAAATACTAAATAATACATGAATTTCCCTGCTAAAATATCTTAGGATACCTCCTTTTAAAATATAGCTTATATACTTCTGTAAAATATTAGTTTTACTTTTAAAACAACTTTTTCAAACTACCCACTTTATTTTGTATAATATTTAACATGTTTCAAAATTCTATCTTCTCTTCAGAATTAATATTCATCCACTAAATATAATTACTTCAACATTTTAATACCCAAAACAACGTGTCTGAATGTCTCATTCTAGTGTTTAGAAAACTCATATCAATAACATTGATCAGGTGCATTGACCAGAATTCTTAGAACACACAACAGGCAATTTAACATAAAAATTAGTTTTCATATAATATATATATATATATATCTTTTAATACTTTATGCGTTTATAAAATATTTGCTTGCCTATAATAAACCTAATCGGGTTCCATATATATATGTGTGTGTGTGTGTGTGTGTGTGTGTGTGTGTGTGTGTGTGTGTGTGTGTGTGTGTGTATCTAATATGAACAGATTTTAATTCAAATATATGCTTGCACTTATTAAAATCCTTTTAATCAATCTTAATATTGTCATAAAAATAATAATTTACTGATAACAATTCCATATCACACACATTCATCAATATATACATCAAGCAAACATCAAATTTTTAATTCATCTTAACATTTAATTAATCATACATATGAAGTACCATTTCTATTTATATAAATTTAAATTTCAATATTTTTAGCGGCAGCTACACTACGGAAGACAGCGCAAGTTTTTATTGTTATTATTGAGTAGGTTTCAACTTTCAACAGTGATTACTACTCAATATTAATTTTGCACAATCACTTACAATTTTTAAAACAACCAAGCATCCATCAACCAATCAATTTTTATGTTATCTTACGAGTGTATATGCACGTCCGGGTGAGCCTGCATGTACATGCATTTATAGTTATACCCCTAATAATAAATTTGACAGTATCATTGTCTGCATAAACTGAACCTAAAGCAGCTTTGAGAAAATCAAAACAACTGAAGAACAGCCATGATCCAATTTTTTTATAGTACTAAAGTTTTATTATTCATTTCTTTTGTTTTAGTTGCGTTTATTTTATACTACTGGAAATGGAAATGATACTTGTACTTATACATCCATATGCTCTTTTAGCTAATATGGAAACATATTATATGCCTCATCATTTCACAATATGGCTTCATCTCTTCTTCTATCTAGTCTAGTGATAGGGAGAATTCAATGCATAAGACTTTCAACATGGCTTTTTTTATACATATGAACTTCTATCAATGTTTCTGACATCTGACTCTTGTTTGTAAAAGTATTTTTAAAAAAAAACAAAAAACAAAAGAAGAAGCGAAACTAAACTACTATCCGGCTTTACATTAACAAAGTAGTTGAGTCTTAATAATTCAATTCACAAAGCGATTAAAGCAATCAATTTCAAAGTTGTTGAAATTGCACTAAGTTTTATACAAATTTCAAAGTAAAATGTATCTATATGTCTATTAATAAATGATGTATAAATTAGAAAGTTTTTAATTACATGTTCTATATGTAATTATTTTATTTTGTTTGAACCGCTTTGAATGTTTAATGTTTCTTATTTAAATGTTCGGCGTATATTATTGTATTGATCAACGAGACATGTTTTAAAACGTTATAAGTTAGATTAATTGATAATTTACTCTATAATAAGAAAAGGGAAAAAATCATGTTGTTGGTAAAAGATTGTTCGGTTTTGAACATGTGTACCGAGGACTTGTTGCCTAAATGGAGAAGCAACACATCGATGGTTAAAGACAAAAAGACAAACAGTTGAGTAGCCTGCTAGGAAAAAGTAGATATTAAATATGTATCTTGTCTTTAATATGTGTGGACTTTTTTTTGAAAGATTGGTAAATGGGCCCAGCCAAAAGTTTACAAAAGAATGACGGGTAGCAAGAAAGCTATACCCGCTACCAACTCATTACATCCAAGCCCTAAGATGCCTAGGCAAACAAGCGCCTCTATCTAATACTACAGAAAAAAAATCAAAAATGGCGAACTGCCTTAAGCGAACTCTTGCTATGGTGGTTTTCAAATTTTCGTAGCCTCTTTATGATTATTGTTGGTAATTTTCTTGGCAAGAGTATTGCTCAAATTATTGAAACCGCATTCGTTTCTTGGGGCTCTCTCCATTTGCCATTGAATATGCTATTTTTCTTCGGATCTTCACTATACTTGACAAAGTCACGATCTTCGTGGCTCCAATTGCTGCTGTTAACTTCTGATTCATTTGGGAGGTCAAAATTACAGTAAAGCTTGCTGCTTTTGTAATTGGTTTGAACTTTTGATTCATTCTGGAGGTCAAAATTGCAGTAAAGCTTGCTACTTTCAACATCATTAGTTGTCTTGCATTCCACTTTGTTTGAAATTTTGCCGCTTTCGCCCTTTTTCCACATAGGTAAGTGATAAATATTGCCATTAATTTTATTGATGTAGTGGTAATTACCGATCCTTTGCAAATTGTGATCTAACTGCTTTGATTTGTTTTGAATCAAGGGAAACTTCAACTTCAATGTCTCGTTGCTTGTTGAGCGGTAGTTCCTGCCAATATCAGGTGAGGGGTAATTAGAAAATCTAGTTTGAATATACTTAATAGGAGCAATATTTATGTTTAAGTCCTGTTTTCTTTCCTTGCAGAAGCATCTTCTGGTATTGGAACTGTAATGGCCGCCTCCAGTATATGAAGTGTTGAAGTTGATAGTATCATTCTCCAAAGATGAAGTCCAATGATTATTAGTCTGGAGATAATTGCCATGAGAAATATCATTATTGAGTTTCCCATTCTGTAAGTATGATTCCACTCCTGTTTTGAAATCTTCTTGGTCATTATTATCTGAAAATATTTGATGTGAGCGATTGCTATTTCTGTTTTCTTTGTGAATTAAAATTTGAAAGTTTGATTCAATGCATTTTCAAACTTGGATGGCATCTGTTTCTCTTTTGTATGTAATTCCATATATAGTATATGGCAGTAGTTAACATGATGCTAGCCTTATTGAATTCTTTTGATTTGGTTTTGAAACTTTGTTGGATATGATGAATACATTCTTTGATGCTTTGAATTGGAATTTTTTTACTGAATTTGAGCTTATTTTTGGCAATGAACCAGATATGTCTTGAAAAATTACAATCAAAAAATAAGTGTTCTGCTCTTTCAATATCATTCTTACAAAGGAGACACATTAACTCATTGTTTTTATTCCATTTATCACACTTATCTCTGGTTGGCAGTCTGTTCAGTAGAGAAAAGCAGGCACAATATGCCCTTTATGGGCAGTTAGCTCTATTCCAAATAACAGAATGCCAATCCATTTTAGTTTCAAACCCTTTTATATAATTCTAAGTAGTTTTAAAAGAAAATTTATCTTTCTTTGAGAGTTTCCATCTTCAGTAGTCTTCAGCCAAATTTGGATTAATATCAATGCTTTTTATACTTCTTTTAAAAATAGAAGTTGCTGGATGGAAATTTGCATTCCAAATGTGATTTTGAATGATATGGTCTACTTTTAAATTTGTACCACCAAAATGTAAGAGATTATTCCAGCCTAATAAGCCAATTAGCAACTTTCCATTGATCCAAGGATCGAACCAAAGGCTGGTGTTTTTTCCATCTTTAAAGCTTCTATCGAATAATTTGATACCAATATTTTTGCTTTTTACGATGTTTTTCAATGAGCTTGAGTTGTGAATTTCTGCTAGCATGGTCTAGAAATTTTTGCTTTTAACATATTTACTTTTCATCCACTTGGACCATAAAGATTTTCCTTCTACAAATCTTCAAAAGAGCTTCATGTTGCAGGCTTCTTTTAAATCCTTGATATTTCTTAACCCTAGTCCCCCAACCTTTTTTGGTTTGTAGACTGTATCCCATGAGACTTCATGATAATTTCCTTTCCTTATGAACTTGGCACACATTTTTTCAATTTTATGAATGACTGTTTCTGGAAAATTGTGGGTCTGAATCCAATACATTATGATAGCCGTGATGACAGTGTGTGTGAGTTCTAGTCTTTCAGCGATAAATAAGAGTCTGCTCGACCAGCTTTCTAATTTTGTCTTGAATGATGTTAAAAAGTCTTGAGCAGTCTTTGTCTGTTAGCTGATTTGTACTAAGAGGAAGTCCCAAGTATTTGACAGGCAGTTGACCTTCCCGAATTTTAAGAGCGTTAAGAAATTCCCCTTTGTTCTCACATTTTTTGCTAAAATAAGCTTTACTTTTACTCTCATTGATTTGAAGGCCTGCATATTCTTTTAAGCATTCAAAATTTTTTCCTATAGTATGAGCACTTTTAGAGTGTGCATTCATAAACAAAAGCAAGTCATCATCATATATTAAATGAGTGATACTAGGCAAGATCCTATTAAGAGGTTTGAGATTGCCTTTATTTTGTTCAATCTCCATTTGAAGAGTTAAAAATTCCATAGCAATTGTGAATAAGTAGGGAAAAGAGGGTTTCCTTGTCTAATACCTCTATCACTATTAATAAACCCATATGGTGATCCATTAATTAAGATGGAAAATGAAGCAGTTTCAATGCATTCTTTAACTAGATTGCAGAATTTTTCATGAAAACCCAATTGCCTTGTCATGTGAATAATAAAAGATCTATTTATCTTGTCAAAAGCTTTGTGAATATCGGTTTTGATACATACTTTATTTTTGCAACCTTTGTTAATGCTTCAAATGACTTCATGTGCCAAAAGGGTATTTTCAGTAATAAATCTACCAGAGATGAATGCATATTGATTTTCAAAAATCGAGTATTTATAATTTTTTTAATTCTGTTACTCAGAATATTAGCAATAATTTTGTATATAAACTTACAGCAAGAAATTGGTCTGTAATCACCTAGCCCTAAAGGGGATTTAACTTTAGGAATAAAAGTGATAAAAGTATGATTTAAACTTTTCAAAAGCTTCCCAGTAGAAAAAAATTCATTTACAACATCAAAAAATTTATATTTAATATCCTCCCAATGAACCTTGTAAAATTTATCCCCAAACCTATCAGGGCCAGGGCTTTTATCATCTTTGGAATTAAAAACAATATTTTTAATATCTTCTAAAACAACTGGAGCAAGAAGAATGTCTTTACTTCTATCATTAAGAATAAATTTTGTTTTAAAATTTGGGAACTCCTTCCTATACTCATCAGTATTGTACAGATCAGAAAAATAGTTGACAGTTAACTGCTCAAGTTATGAAACATCATTTAAGATATTCCCATTTTTGTCTAGCATTTTTCCTATGTTATTGATTTTCTTTCTACTAGACATCTTGGCATAGAATAACTTGCTAGCCTCATATCCATTAGTAAGCCAATCCACCTTGTCTTTTTGCCTCATATTGATAGCTTGCACATGCAAACATTTACTTAGTTTGTTCTGACTTTGGAAAATTTGATTAACAATAGAATTGTCTGAGCTATCTATATCAATAATGTTTTGGAGAGACTCGCATTCTTTTCAAATTGTATTAATTTCATCCCTTTTCTATTTTTGTTCCATTGTTTCAGATTTTCTTTTGAATTTAAAAAAAAAATCTGAGTTTGTATTGGGCTGAGCCATGGTTGGAAGAGATATTACTGTTTCTCACCGTATCCATATAATCTTTTTCTAAAGTCCAACCATTGACAAATCTAGATGGGAAATTATTTCTATAAGGTTGGTCACCAGAGAAAAGAATATGGATTGGTGCGTGATCACTAGTGGCCTGAGGAAGAGTAGAACATTTACAATTAGAAAATGCTTTTGCAAAATTATGGTTAACTAAGATCCTATCAAGCTTGCATTGAATATTTCAAAATTCACCAGATTTCCATGTAAATTTATTTTCAAACATATTGGGTTCAATTAGACCTGTTTTAAGTAAAAAATTATTAAGAAATTCCAATTTTCTAAAGGGAATTGGCATACCACCTTTTTTTCAAAAGAGTGCAAAACTGTATTAAAGTCTCCCAACATAATCTATGACTTGCTCAAATTTTTATTTAAAGTTTCAAGATCATTCAAGAGGGAATTTCTATTTTTTCGCTATTTGAAGCATTTACAAAAGTCATTTCAATTTGAAATCCTTCCTTATTAGAGAATTTACAATGAATGTATTGAAAATTTAAAAAGTGTTGATTTAAACTCCAGATATTAGGGTCCCCGAGCACCATAGTTCTACCCTTACCCCCCATAATATTGTTATTCACAAAACCTCATTCTTTGAAATTTCTTGCATGAAAATTAAGTATGTTAGTATCCTCAAGTTTGTGCTCAGGGATACCAACAATACTTGGTCTAATTTTATATGTTAGATTGTTTAAATCTAATTTTCTTTCAGAAGAGTTTAACCCTCTAATGTTCCAATCAACAATCGACATAATTAATAGAAATAAAGAAATATATGATACACAAAAGGATATCTCTGCTACAAGATTGAGAGACTAGGGTTGAATTCCTCCAAACTCTCTATGTCTTTCTACTCCTCCATGTACTCTATGCTCTTAGTCCCCTTTCTTTTAAGTGATTTTCTGCCTTGAATTTTTGGATGATCTGCCTACCTTGGATTTTTCATTATATATTTTTTCTGAAAATTATCTTTTTACCTACTTCCTTCGTTCTCTTGAGCTATAACGTCTTGTAACTTTTTTTTTGTTTTTTTCTTTTCTTTTCTTTAATATTCTTTTTTACTGGAGTTAGAGGTTTTGGGATAAGCTTTATGGCTTTTTGAATCAAATCTTCTGCTACATTATGTTGTGAACTGCTTGAATTACCATTTTGATTCGAGAGCTCAATATTCCCAGCAGAGTTGATTTTTTCCTCAATGCTCATGTTGATTTCCATAACATCTTCTGCTAAACTTGCTTGTTGTTTTAAATATTTGTATTTTCTTCTGTATTATCTATCATATCTTGATCTGGTAAATCTTTCTCTTGGGAGGTATCTGAGGGTTGGAAGTCACATCTTTTGTTTTTAATATTTTAAAAAAAAATTGATCTTGCCTGAGAGGGAGCTTTCCAGTTTTTCGGGAATGTGAGCTTCCTGCTGCTCAAAGATCAGTATAGAATTGTTTTAAGATGTGTTGATTGTTTCTTGATTTTGTCCCCTTGTTCTTTGAATTTGTTCTATTGTATTCTCCTTTTCTTGATTGCCATTTGAGTCTTTCACTTTCTCTTTCCAAATCTTTTTTGATGAACAACCCTCTGTGTTATGCCCAAAACATTCACAAATTGAACATTTTGGTGGAATCCACTAATATTCAATTTTCTAAACTATGATTTCTCCATCATGCATTATAATATGTGCTTCTTCAGGAAGATCTGTTTTTGCATTAATTTCAACAAGGATTCTAGCATAGCTTAATCTGGTTTCTTTTGCTGTTTGTTCATCCAATTTTAGAGGAGTTCCTACTATATTTGCTATTGCTCCAAAAGCTTCATTATCCTATAGTTTTAAACTAATTTCTGGGAGACGAATCCAGATTGGGATTTTGTTTAGCAGATCTTTATCAAAATCAATCTTATTGTTCCATCTTTTCAAAATAATTAGTTTTTCGTTAATAAAGTAAGGACCTCCATTGATTATTTTTTCACAACCACTTCAACAGCAAATTCGATAATAAAGAAACCATTGTTTCTTGTTAAAATTTCGAAATTACCTGTGGGATTCCAAGTTCTTTGAACAAAAGCTTTAAAATGATGATAGAAACACTACAACAAAATACCTCTTTTACAATTGGAAATTCCCGTTGTAATAGAGGTTTAGCAACGGGCATAGGCCCGTTGTATTATGCGATGTTGTAATAGCGTAGATGAATTTTACAACGGTTATTGCCCGTTGCAATAAGGGTCTTTTACAACGGTTTTTTTCGTTGCAATAGGGTCTTTTACAACTATTTTTTCCCGTTGCAATTAATCCTTTTACAACTGTTTTTGCCCATTACAAAAGGGTTTTTTGCAACTGTTTTTGCCCGTTGTTAAAAAAATTTAAATGAGGAAAAAAATAAAACTACTACAATACACGTGTAAATTTTAAACTAGTTTGAATGAAACAAAATTATTATACTAATGACAATCATATTTATTCATATTTACTTAAAACAGCAAAAGAAGTTCATATTTCAAAATAACAAAAAGATTTATCTATTCACATCATTCATAAATTTTTGCATAGTTACAAAACATCGAATACAACCCTAAACTAACATAACACGTAGTACATACAAATAATAAAACAAGATCTAAAATTTAGACCGAACGACATTGAAGCAAACCTTGAACCATAATATTTTTGTTAATCAAAACCCACATAACACATTTTTTCTTCAAAAATTCCTTTGCTTCTGCTATGTCCTGCCATACATACAAAGATAATGTAAATTACACATATACACGTGTGTGTGTTAAAATGATAAACATGCATATCCTAACACAAATGAGTAAGCATGGCCAAAAGCAACATATATAGGGAATCAGTTTTACTTAACTAGAAAACTTCATTGCATGTGTTCGTTCCTAAAGCTTTACTCTCAATACGTTGGACCTGGAGTCAACTCATTTTCCTAGATCTAGATAACTTGTATATGTTTGTTTATATTATAAATTCTCTAATGGTAATTGCAAGTGTTATTTTACTAACATAGAGAAGATTGATTTCCACATCATGTCACCTGCAGAGAACGCCTTAATAACTATTCCTTTACACAACAAAAGTAAAACATTTGCTACAATTTTATTTTTTCCATGATGAAGATAATGGGAGAAAGATTGAAAAAATTAACGCTTGAAAATCAGCTTTCAGATTTAAAGTGCATGTGGATCAAATGTAAAATAGAAAGACATGAGGTATTGTGCAAGAGTGATGCATTAGCGAAGTGATTAAGGGTAATTTAGTAACTTGGTTTTGATGGTTTTGTAAATAGAAACGGATCTGTATGTTTTGATCGAGAGGAATGTTTTGTGGTTTTTGAAACAAAATAAGGATCTTTGCCACAACTTCCTTTAAAAATGTAATAAAAAACCTTGACCATTGTATCACGCATGAAGTCATACTCGAAACGCTTCAACTGAAGTTGTAGAACAGGGGGAAATCGATAAAGAACACCTTTCTTAGCATCTTGAAAAGTAAAAATTGATATGGTATTAAACGTTACATCAGAGCTTAGAAGAAACCAGGTCTCTAGGTTAAAACAAGGAAATAGAGTAACGAAAAATGATTTGAGACAAAATTAAAGTTCAGCATGGTCTGCAGAAAATAAATTGTGGATGACCTATGGAATCAGATATGTATTATCTATGCAAATGCTCGGAACAAGAATCAAACTGAATGCTAGACCTCATGATGTTATAGTTCAAGTGTTCAGTGGAAAATGAAATTTGAGTATTGCAAGTTATTAATGAGAAGTTATTTGTGTCTTAAACTTCTTGTCATCCATGTGCCTCAAGCTAGTTAAATAATTCTTTGAGTTTCCTAATAACTCTTTACTTTTGAGAACTACATACCTTTCCTCACGGTATATGAGCTATTCGCTTGGTTGATGACTGACAAACTAAACAGTGCAAATCCATTCCAGCCAAAAGGCAATTCTGCTGCATCAAATTTTCCATACAAATTTACTTTTTTTTGTGTGGAAAAAGGTACTTTATAATTAATATGAAAATAAAACATATACTTCCTTGATATGCCTCATTAAAACCTTACAACCCCCCTACCTATACGGTTGCCTTGTAAGGAAAAAGAGTACATATCAATTCCATATATTAACATTACAATAATCCGGTAACTGGACTAAACTGTCAAACAGATGGAGGAGTAAAATATTGACAACACTCTTAAAACCATCCGTACGAGCAGCTTGCACCAGAAACAAACACTTAACCAATCCCAAAACAACAGTAAAACAGTGGGCGGTAAATACAAAAAAACCAAGACTTTGACCGACTCTACTTCATTTGCTAACCAGCGAAAGGGAGAGAGAAATCAAAATACCCAAATTCTCAGATCGAAGTTCAAAATCTTCCAGAGACAAGGAAGAATCTGACGGAGTCAGTTGACAGAAAAAGCGTACGTTAACAACTATCGATTATCACCAATCGTTTGAAGATTAAAGGGGTCGAAAGCAATCGTGGAGATTCGTCGCCATATTGAGTTTCGACAAGATAAGTCTCTCATCTGAGTTTAGATTATGCACTTGAACTCTCTGATGAATAAGGTGTTTGCTGTCAATAAGTATATGTTTAATTCTCAGATCGAATGGTTGTTCGATTCCGTTAATCACTCGGTTATTCCGTTCGCACCATATGTTCCATAAGATTGTTGTAAAAATGATGCTAAATATATTTGTATTAGATGAGTTGAGCTTTTCCTCAGTTTTTTAATAGCAGTCAGAATAATATTGAGCTCATAATTGGAGCCTATCTTAATATTAAGCTTGGGGAAAAGATCCTCCAATATATTCTTCGAGTAAGTACATTGAAAAAAAAAGACGGTCTCTGTCTTCATTATGATTAGCACATAAAACACACTTTTGATCTATATTAGGGGACCATTTGCTAATTCTGTCTTTGATATTCAATTTGTCTTTAATGGCTAGTAGGGAGCATGTAGACATTTTCGGGGCATAGCCTTTATCCCAAATGATTTTGGTCCAGTCAAGTTCGACATATTTGTTTCTAAAAATGTTCCAGGCAGATTTCAATGAAAATTGACCTTGTTTACTAGGAATCCACCACCAAAAATCCTGATTCATGTGATGATGAATGAATGTTTTCCTAACATCATTATGGGATTGTATGGGAATAAAGTTGAGATTATGTTTCCGGTTATTATTAGATATAAGCATTGAAACTTTTTTGCGACAACCACTCAAAGTTCTCATGCAGTTCCAACCATAGTTGTCAATTAAAGAAGAACCTTGTAACCATTGGTCAAACCAAATGTCAGTATTAACTCCATCCACAATTTTTCTGTCTATATATCCTTTGCACCATTGTCTAGCATGTAGAATGGTTTTCCAAGTATGTGAAGCATTGTTGTCCATTCCGACAATTCAAAACTTAGTGTTTTTGCAATATCTGTTATGAATCCACTTTGCCCACAAAGGATTTCAATTAATGTAATTCCATAATATTTTAGTTGCAGTAGCTACAGCTAAGTCCTCAATTTTCCCGATTCCCAATCCTCTTTCACTTTTGGTTTTGCATACTTCATTCCAACTTATTTTATGTGACTTTGATTTCCACAAAAAATTTGAACATAATGAATTAATCCTCTGAATAACTGTTGTAGGAAACTGTGAAACCTGAAGCCAAAAAAGCAGCATAGGGTGGATAACAGTCTTGATAAGTTCAGCTCTCCCACTTATATTGAGAAATCTGGTTTGCCAGTTATTGAATTTTTTGTTAATTTTGTCAATAAGCCAACCAAAGTCTCTCGCTTTCAAAGAATTATTAGAAAGAGGAATCCCCAAATATATGATTGGCCGATTGGCAGTTTTGAATTTAATAATGTCAGTAATTTCCTGTTCGAAGTTGGCACCTTTACTGAAGAAGAGTCTAGATTTTTCTGTATTTAATTCGAGGCCAGAAAAAATTTGCATGTTTTGTAGAATATGATGAATGGTTTCTGCATTTTTTGGGTAGCTTTTTCCATTATTAAAATATCATCAGCATGGAGAAGGCGAGTAATCAACGGCTCAACTTGATGTATAGGTCTGATATTGCCTTTAATAAATTCCATGTCCAAATTGAAAACGAGGAATTCCATGACAATTGGAAATAAATAAGGGGATATAGGGTCCCCTTGTCTTATTCCCCTCGAGCTATTAATGAAACCATATGGGGAACCATCTATTAAGATAGAAAACGAAGGGGTGGATATACACTCATATATGAGATTAGCAAAGGTGATAGGAAATCCCATAGAAATCGGCATATGATGGATAAATTCTCTATTGATCTTATCATAAGCCTTATGTAAATCAATTTTCAAACAAACATTGCTTGAATTTTTTCTATTAAAACTTCTGACCATTTCATAGGCAAGGAGGGTATTTTCAAAAATTACTCTATTAGGTAAGGATGCATTTTGATTCAGTGAGATTAAATCATTCATATATTCTTTCATTCTGTTGCATAATAAATTGGCAAGAATTTTGTATGTGACATTACATAGAGAGATTGGTCGAAATTCAGACATATTAGAAGCATCTGGAACTTTTGGAATTAGACAAATGAAAGTATGATTAATTTTTCTAATGGTTTTACCAGTTTGAGGAATACCATTCATAGCTTTCCAAATATCCATTTTTATGCTGTCCCAATGAATTTTATAAAATTTGGAGTTGAAATCATCTGGACCAGGAGAGCTATTATCATTAATTTGAAAAATAGCCTCTTTGATTTCTTCCATCAAAAAAGGTTTACACAAATTGGTTTTTGCATTTTTTGAAAGAATTTTCTTGCAAGTAATGTTCGGAAATTGGTTTGAGGCTTGAGACAAGTGAAAAAGATATGAGAAATAGATAGAAGCTTCTTGAGAAATTTTATCTGATGCTGAAATCCACATACCTTGATTATTGATAGTAAATTTGTTCCTTCGGCGAGGTCTGAAATCAGAGATTTTATTGTAAAAAAATTCCGTAGGCCTGTCCCCTTTGAGAAGCCAGTTGATTTTCATTTTTTGATCATTGTCAATGGCAAGTTTTCTCATCATATTATGCAATGTTTCACAACTAGTGGAATAGTTTTGTAGGAGTTTGTCATCAAATGGACTGCTAACTAATTGATTATAAATGCTATTATTTTGATCTTTTAGTCTATTAATCATTAGTTGCAGATTAGGTTTATTGCTTGACCAAATCTTCAGATTACTTTTCACCCTTTTCATTTTGCAGAGCAACTTATAGAGAGGGTTACCGGTGAAACTAAATTCCAAAGCCTCATCAATGACTGGGGAATAACCAGAATATGAATGCCAAGAATCCTTATATTTAAAAGGTATCTTCCTCTTTTTAATATTTTGGACATGTAGGATAATTGAAATAGGGGTATGATCACTCAAAGAGTGATTACCCAAATTAATGCCAAAGTTATCAAATTTGTCTAACCATAGAGAATTAACAAAAACTCTGTCTATCTTACTATGAATAGAAAATAAGTTACCTCCTCGCCAAGTAAAGAAGTTGCCTGAATAGTCAGGTTCCACTAGCTTTGAGAGAGTGATACATTCAATAAAATTAAGATCTCCACTAGAATTAAATCTACCGTTATTCATTCTTTCATTGCTATGTAGAATAGTGTTAAAGTCACCTGCCACAATCCACGACAGATTAGCTTTTTTGGATAATAAGATGATGTCTTTCCATAATACTTTGCGATTATCTTCCTCATTATTTGCGTAAACAATAGTGCACATATGACGACCCGGAAATTCTAACAGTTTAAATTGGAATGGTTAATTGATTTTAAAATATTTAAAAGTTAATTTTAACTTGAATCCAGTTATCAATATTTACTTGGTAATTAAATTATTGAATTATATAGTTTAAATATTGAATTTAATAATTGAAATTTAGGTAAATTGTTGAATCTGAAATTTTTAAGCCTGTTAAAAATAATTTGAAGGCTTATAAAATTTATATTGATAGCATTGAAGGTGGTGAAAGGTTGAAATTGAGTTTGGAAGTGTTTTGTTCCGTTTTAAAAATATATCGTTTAAATTAAATTTAAAAATAGCCTTCTGAGGCACAGTCTCGGAAGTTGACGAAACTAATTCCATTGGATCCGTAATAGTTAGTTATTATCGGATTTCGATTTTCGTAGCAATCGGAATTGTCGTTTGACCCTGGCAGCTCAAAACGCTTAGAACTATTTTAATCGATTTAATTTAAAACTGATTGTTTTCTTCTGTAACTCGTGCATGCAGTCGAATTTGGTTCTGAAACATGTTTCATCGTGTTCGGAACGCGGGTAAAACTTTATAATTGCCTAATGGCATTCCATAAGAAAAGTTCGAAATTTAAATGGCAGTAAATGAGACGTTTTGAAAATATAATAAAATTTAAAGTCAAAAAGGGGTCAAAGATATTTTCATTAACTCGTACTAAATAAGCCTCTCACTCACCTATATCTAATTTCCATCTTCCTCTCAAATCGATAGCAGAATCAAAAGCAAAATTAAAAAATAATAATAAATGGCCATATCTTTCGGGTCCAAGTCGAGTACAAATCGAAAAAAAGAGAGAAATTATGAAATCATGGCCGATGGGGGGAAGTCGCGCGTGCGTGGATTTGTTTGAGGCCGCATTCGAGGAGGCACAAATCAAGTTCGACTCGAGAACGTTTGGGTTTTGGGCTCGCGACTCTAGGGTTTCGGACGAGGGGTTTCGGCGTGTCTTGTCGCTTTGGGTGCTGCCGTGATTGAAGGAGGATGTCGCGGTGGTGAAAATCGACCGGAGCTAGAGTTTGATGGTGTAGCAGTTCGGCATGGATCGTGGGTTTGGGTCCGTGGTGGTTGGTTGCAACGAGGTTGGGTGGAAGGCTGCTCGTTCTGGAACGACGTTGGTGGCTTGAGTTGGTGATAATTGCGATGTTGGGAAGGGGGTCGAACATGAATTTGGATTGTTGGCTAGTAGCGAACGCGAGCGTAGGAGGTATAATTTCTGTGATTTAGGTAAACTGTATTTTTCTTGTTAGTTATGTAAGTAAAATTTTACTTACAGGTTAAATTAAAATATATATTTTCAAGTCTGAAAAAAAAGTACTAATATGGTTAACTTAGCTTATTTAATTATTTTAGGCATTAAAAATAAGTTATTAAAGGAAGATTAGGTTAAATAAAATTCTTAGTAAACTAAATCAATAATTGGCAATTAATTGTTCGATTAATTCAAATAATAATAAACTGTAACTGATTATACAAGGTCAAAATCTGGAAAGAAACAAGCTGGCCTGGATGGATTGCAAATTAAATCAAAGATGAGTAAATATCACTCTGTTGGAGTTTTATTTAAATTTAAGTGGTTAAATTTAAATATTTGGTTGAGTGGTTGAATTGATTTGATGTGCAATGTGAATTGATGATCTGTTGATTTTGGTTTTTGGTTGATTCTCGAGTTGATTGTTGTTTGACTCGAAGCGTTTGGGTTTTTAAATGGTTTTAAACTTAAATCGTAAATAAGAAAAATGGTTCAGATTAAAATCAATAAAGGTTTAATGATTAGTGATTCATTAAATAAATAGGATAATTTAAGGAATAATTAATTGATTAAATTAATTTATGATTTGGGTTAATTAATTGGGCTTAAAAAAATTAGAATGATCATTGGGTAGTTTGATAAATAATTATTTAATGAAATTAATAAAATATAGTTACTTTGTGTAATTAATCGAGAGATAAATTAAGATAATTAATTAAGGAGAATTAATTTATTTAATGAAGTAAATAAAAGGCAAATAATTTCGAGTGGAGATAAATCAAATATGATTAATATTGTGGTTTAATTAATATAATTAATTTAGATTAAGATAAATTGAAATATAATTGGAAATCAACAATTTATATAATCACGATGTAACTAAAGATTAGATTAATTAAGGTTAATTAATCCAAAATATGCGATTTATGAGAAATTAATTAATATAAGTAATTAAGGATTAATGTAATGAATATAGTTAATTAATTCATGAAGTAATTAAGATTTCTTATTGATTTGGTTAGGAATAATTAATATCGTGTAATTAAACAAAGATAATTTCATGAATGTAACTGAAAAATAATTAAACCAAGGTGATTAATTAAGATGAATAATGAAGGGTTGATTGGTTAATTGATTTGAAAATTAATCAATGAGAAGTGAAGAATTCTAGATGGTTGAGGTTAGAAATTCAATCAGAATTAATTTAATTAATATCGGTAGCAAACAAGCTTTGCTTATGGACGATTGAATGGTATTGGATGTTTTGAATGAGTTGTTATCTCTAATATGAAATGAATGTGTTTTTTGTACGGATAACTTGGGATAGGATGGTATGAGACTCGAAGAGGCCAGGATCGGGTATTGGGAGATACCCGAAACCACTTCGAAATTTTATAAATTGATATGAGAAATTGATAGGTAGGGACGATTGGATTTAAATGAATTGGATTATTAAATCTAAATTTGGACACTTAGAAAGCTTATTTTGAAAATAAGTTATGTCTATAACAAATTATGACTTGTAAAATTAGTTTGAGTTACCCGGTTTTTTATATAAGTTGTTTGCTTTGGTATTTCATGTTAGTTGGGTTTACTCACGCTGGTTTCCAGCCTGACCCGGGTGTTACTCTGGTGTAATGCTCGGGTCAGACCGAGTATTACAGATTTCCAGGTAGGTACGTTCTGGAGCTCAGGAGACGAGCTGGATGGCATGAGCGTATAGAGTATTTCTGCTGTGTTTATATTATTGTAAATCCGAGTCATGATAATTGTATATGTTCAGCGACTGTATATATATGAAACTCTGATGTATATTAAATATAATCGACTGATATAGTATTCTTTTGTAAACTGCTATTATTTATTATTATATTTTATCTGCTGCGAATGGGAGATGTTTGTGTTTCTGTTATTCTTCTTCTATCTCTTTCTTCTTTTTCATAACTATCTGGAATTTTCGGGTGTGAAAATTTCGGGTCGTTACATTTGGTATCAGAGCTGAAAGGTTAAGCGAGAACCTTGGCTCTGGTGGGGATTACTCATTTAATAGAGTCTGTAGTACTCTAGAATGAGTTGAGAATATATATATATATATGAGCGCGTACTTGTTATTTTCTTATATAAAGATTTTAAATGATTTTATATAAAATATATATTTTGCTATATATAGCAAAATTTCCTTCTAATAAATATTAAGATGATTGGCTGTTAATTATTGAAATTAAAATTAAGAAGTAATATAATACAACCAAACCGAAGTCTTGAATTGGAATTAAATTAAGTAGAAATAGAAATACAAACAAATTAAAATTTAATTGATTGAAAATGAAATTCTAAATTTGGTCCCAGAATTCAGAAATTTTATTTCAAAGTAATGAAAAATAATAAATAAGTATATTTGGATAACTGGGACTTGTTGAAAACAATGGGTTGTTTGAAATTTGATTTGGATTTAAAACAAAGGGTGGTTTAAAATTTTGAAACATGGCCGGGAGGGCCAAGAAATAAATATGTATATATGTATGGATATACATGATATCAAAGATAATTTGTAATAAACTCTAAGAGGTGGAGTTTTGATTTTTTTCCTGAAGTGTGTTGTAAAAACCCAAAGTGATATAAGTTTTGAACTTATAAGAGGGAAAGAATTTTGAAGTTTGGAGCGGAAATTCAAATTGAGTAAGATTGATTGGATTAAGTAAATTGGAATTTAACTTTGGGAAAGTTAAATAAGTGTAGAAAAAGCAACCAGAATTGGAAATTTCATGATGAAATTAGAATTTAACTTGGAAAGTTAAATGGTTGATTTGAATTGGGAATTTGTGTGATCTCAAAACGGGTTTGAGATTTGAAAAATTGAAAATGGAGGGACGTTTTAAAAATAAATTGGATGATTTCATCCTACTGTTAATAAAAATCTTTAAATTGAGAATAGTATTGTACAAATAAAATAAATTTGAAGAATTGAATTATAAATTAAACTTGTTTAAGAACCGGCTTCAAACTGGAAGATGAAATTTAATAATTAATTAAAATTTTAAAATAAAATTGTATTTACTCTTGTTTGAACCTTGAAATACATAAGTTAAGATAATTTAACATGGAATTTTGAGAATTGGACTCAGAAATTAAATTGATTAAAAACTTTGAATAAAAGTTAATTTGGTTTAAAAAAAAAAGTTAAACCAACCTTTGAGAATTTAACTCGAATTTACATAATTCGAGGTAGTTTAAATTCAAGATTGAAATTGAATTAGTTCAAAATTTGAATTTGGTTTGAATTAATTGGATATATGATGGAAGATGTATAAGTTTAAGAATCTAGATGGGAAATTGAATTGAATTATATTGAGATGATGTGAATTTGAAATGGATTCAATTAATAATAATTCAAATTGATTGGAATAATTTGAAATTATAATTAAAGTGAACAGGTTTAAAATCAAATGGACTTTGATTTAATTTGAAAAGAAACCAGGGTTGATTCAACTTGAATTGGGGTTAAATAAATTTCAACGGAAATTGGAGTTATTCAAATTGGAATTGGATCAATTTAAATGGAAATGGAATCTTAAATTGAATTGCTGGGAATGTGAACAGTTTGACTCTGGACTATTTTTCAACATAAATTGTTTTAATATAAATAAATTTTTCTAAGCTATTAAATATATACAACCCTTCTTTCTTAAAGCCAAATTATTTTAAACTTGTTTTATAATTATTTTTGGAGCTATTTAACAATTTTTCAACTGTTTTCTAAACTAATTACTATTTTTCAACTATTTCATAAACTAATTTCTATTTTACAACTATTTGGCAATTATTTAAAAATTTCTGAAACTATTTAACTATTTTACGATTAGTTAACTATGTTATAGCTATTTTGCAAACTAACAATTATTTTTCAACTACTTATCTATTTTTAAAATTTTCAAGCTATTTTCTAAATATAAACTGGTCGAAGTTCAAACTGTTATTGATTTAAATACCCAACTGAGATAAGAATTGAAGTGATAATTCAATGAGAATTAAAGGCAACTGTAAATAAGTGAAAGGGAATTAATGGAAATGTGAATAGAAAGGAAATTGATTTGGCTAATAATTAATGAAGTTAAATACATAGGATATACGTATATTATTCTATTCGCATAGTGATTTGATCCACAGAATTTCTAGATAGTTTATCTATCTGAGTTGGGATTTTTCGCTCGATTTTCGACGGAGAACCTGAATATGGATGGTTGATTGGTTCTGGATATTCTCTATCATAGTTATGGCTATGCAAGGGGAATGACGGTTTCTAATCAAGAAACCAGATCTGTGTCTGCACTAAGAAGTCGAGTGGGCGATGCTAGTTCGGAAGTGAAATTGTGTGATCGAGTAAGCGATCAGATTGGTATAGTGTACGGATGATATATGTACATCGTACGGATTTGAATGAAATTGATATTGAAAAGAGTAATCGAATTGGAATATTTGATTTTGAATAAACAAGTCATGTATCTTTGTTATATAAGATAAATCTCCCCTTGTTAAATCTATTACCAGAAGAAAAGGATTTTTAAAAGTGTTTGAAGTATAAAAGGAGTTTTATACAAGTTTGAAAGGATCCAAAGTTTTTAAAATTATATATATCTGAATATATATAAAGGATCTTATGAGGATTTTGAAAAAGGCTTTGGGAACCTTTGAATTTGGAAGGGCTTTTGATTTTTAGGTAAAATCAATATTAAAATTTGGAAAGCCTAGTTTGTGAATTATCGATTTTGGGATAATTGATTTTGTGTAAAGGAGCTTTGTATGAGATCATATTAGGTGTATGATTTGAAGATACTATATGTGTATAGTATAAAATGTTTTGATGATGGCTCTGGGGAAAAAGACGCTCCCTTGAAATGAACTTCTCAGGAGTGCCACCGGGTGGTGCTGCCTTGAGCCCCAGGGGGGGTTCTAAAGTTGATCCTGTGAGGAGTCTGGACAAAACTAGTTCCTGGGGATTATGAGTAGTGTATACCATAGCGAAAGTCGTGTGTGCTGCTGAGAGCCAACAGTCTGCGTTTGATTTTATATCGGTAGACTGCGACCTATGTAGGAGTGGAGAAGTTTCATTTAACAGCGAAAATCAGAGGCCGTAGAGAGCCTGCAGTTACATGGACTTTTGTTGTGATGGCAACGTAACCCTGGGATGTAACTGTGATCTATTATGGGTTCCATGGCGTAATCGAGAGTCGGCGGAGAGCCTGCAGTTGCATGGACTTTTGCTGCGACGGCAACGTAACCCTGGAATGTAACTGCGACCATGGATGGGGGTGATGATTTCCAGAGCATTCTCATCAAAGATATTTCCTCTATTTCAAAACGCTTTCAATATTTTCAATAAAATTATTTTCAAAAGTATTTTCACCGGGTCTTGAAAACAGGTTTACCAAGTACTTATAGATTTTCAGTCCTACGCCTAATCAACGTATGACTGAATTTCTGTGAGAACAAGGATGGACTGGTTGAGACATCAAGTTATAAGAAGTATTTTTATAAAAAGCTATTTTAATAGTATGAGGTGGATTTAAAAGCCTTTCTAATTTTTTTAAAATAAAAGTTTTAGAATTTTGGGAAATGAAGAAATCCAAACTGGAACTGTAAATAAGATTTAGCTCAGGGAAATTTAAATGAAGTGATTTTTGAATTAAAAGTTGGAAGTAAGTTAATAAATAATTATTTGATAGAGTATGTTAATGAAATTTAACCTGGTTAAATAAAATGGATTGTGAATTAATAATGGAGTTTGGAAATGAATACGAATTGTAAATAGAATTCGACTTAGATTTGATAATGAATTAAATAAGAGGAGATGTTGTAAAATAAAATAAAATAGAGTTGAATTGAAAAATGTGATGGTTTGAATTACAAATAAAATTCAAGGGTGATTTAATAATATTTAATGAAATTTGCAAGTAAATTGGATATAAGAAAAGTGATTATAATAGAAATGGTTCGAGTTGCAAAACAAAACCCAAGTGAATAGAAAGAAATCAAGAATGGCCTTGTATTAATAAAATGAATTCGAAAATGAATTAAGTAAGTAAAAGAAAATTTTTAAATGGGTTAATTGAATTAAATAATAATTGAATGAAGTCTGATTGAATAAAAACTAAATCAAGTTGTGATTGGAATTGGATTAACAGACTGAACTTAAAATTTGGTGGTATATTAATTTGAAGTATAAATGAGTTAAGTATGTTCTTGGATATTATTTTGACAAATTGAGAAGGTGAATTTGAAATTAAAATTTAAAATTTATGGAAGCTTGGCTTCGAATAGGAGTGAAAGCCTATTAAATAAAAGCTTGGATTGAATTAATTTGGGAATGGCTAGAAGCATACAAGAATGGAATGTGTCGAGCTAAATAAATGATTGGTGAATAAATTAGAAATGAAATGAAACGCATATGTATGGTTAGTGTAAAAATTTGAAATGGAATTGCATACAGAATGAGTTGAAATTAATTTAAAGTAATTATAAACTAAAAATAAATAATCTGTTAAGCGAATATCGTCGAAATTGCATAAAAATAGTTGTCATTCGGTGTAAACAAAGGTAATTAAATTTCTGTGAGTTGATAGAGATTAAATAAATTGGTTTTAGAATTAATTGAAGTGAATATGAGCTTATTTGGATTAAAAATCAATTGCATGTAAGAAATTGAGGTGCAAACCATTAAAAATTGAATAAAATGGCTTATGAATTGGTTGAAAGCAATCGAATTAGTTTTGAAAACATATAAATTGCTTGTGAAAGTTATTTTGAATGCATTTCTTTTAGAATTGAAGTGTTATAGTTGTTTAAGTAAGATAAATGTTATAAACTTCATATATGTAGTGCTTATATGTGTAAATTGAGTAAGTACAGGTACCTGAAGGCCGTTTGGCTGGTTTGGATTGCGCTAATTGCTTAAATTAATAAGTTGCTTGCTTAAAATGCTAAATAAGGTACGCCTATGCAATAAAAATAGGAAATATGAACTGTTTTTACTTTTTCCGATCGTATGGGTCGATGTATATATATTTATATCTCTTGTCAAATTGCAAAAGCTCCTCCGTACAAAGGAGACTCTGCCAAAAATTTTCGAAAATTTTGGGAGTTAGAAAACTTCTGAAAATTTTTGGGAAAAATTTTGTTAACGACAAATTGATTTCAAATTGGAAATTAAAGTAAATTAGTAGGTAAAACTAATATGAATCAGTTATAAATGAAAGATAAAATTTAATACTCAGAAGTGAAAATAAATTGAATTCATATGAAAATGGGGAAAACGAATTTAAATGAGATAGATATGAAAATTTCCGTAAGAAAATGTGTACAATAATTTAAAAAAAGGGCTATGATTGGATATTATTGCTTGGTAAGATATGCAGGTATTAAAGGGAAAAGAAAATTGGATTTGATTCCAAAGGATAAATTTGTATTGCCCGACAAAAAGGTATGTATTTAATTTCTGTATAAAATTGAATTGAGTTTTTGGTCTAGCCACTTGGCTTTTGTTTTCTTTTGGAAATTTAGAATCCTGTAGAGGCCTTTTGTTGTCGTACCGAGCTAGCCGTGCAAAGGAGACGCTGGCAAAAAATTTCGAAAATTTAGAGAGTTAGAAAAATTTTGATAATTCAAAATTTGGTTTTAAATTGAAATTTAAATGATTAAGCAGAAGGGTATTGATTGAAACTATAGGAGGTTTTGGGAAGTTGGTCAAGGTGATAGTGGGTCTTTAATAAAAGGTAGTTGGTAGAAAGTTGAATTGTGAGTTTGGAAAAGGGTAAACGGGTATTGGTCCACTCTTCCTAACTAGTAATTTCGGGGACGAAATTCTTTTAAGGGGGGAGGAATGTGACGACCCGGAAAGTCTATCAGTTTAAATTGGAATAGTTAATTGATTTTAAAATATTTAAAAGTTAATTTTAACTTGAATCCCAGTTATCAATATTTACTTGGTAATTAAATTATTGAATTATATAGTTTAAATATTGAATTTATAATTGAAATTTGGGTAAATTGTTTAATCTGAAATTTTTAAGCCTGTTAAAAATAATTTGAAGGCTTATAAAATTTATATTGATAGCACTGAAAGTGGTGAAAGTGTTGAAATTGAGTTTGGAAGTGTTTTGTTCCGTTTTAGAAATATATCGTTTAAATTAAATTTAAAAATAGCCTTCCGAGGAACAGTCTCGGAAGTTGACGAAACTAATTCCATTGGATCCATAATAGTTAGTTATTATCGGATTTCGATTTTCGTAGCAATCAGAATTGTCGTTTGACCTTGACAGCTCAAAACGCTTAGAACTATTTTAATCGATTTAATTTAAAACTGATCGTTTTCTTCTGTAACTCGTGTATGCAGTCGACTTAGGTTCCGAAACACGTTTCATCGTGTTCGGAACGCAAGTAAAACTTTATAATTGCCTGACGGTAACGGCATTCCGTAAGAGGAGTTCGAATTTAAATGGCAGTTAATGAGACGCTTTGAAAATATAATAAAATTTAAAGTCAAAAAGGGTTCAAAGATATTTTCATTAACTCGTACTCAAGAAGCCTCTCACTCACCTATATCTAATTTCCGTCTTCCTCTCAAATCGATAGTAGAATCAAACGCAAAATTAAAAAAAATTATAATAAATGGCCGTAGCTTTCGGGTCCAAGTCGAGTACAAATTGAAAAAAAAGAAGAGAAATTATGAAATCATGGCCGAAGGGGGGAAGTCGTGCGTGCGTGGATTTTTTTGAAGCCGCGTTTGAGGAGGCACAAATCAAGTTCGACTTGAGAACGTTTGGGTTTAGGGCTCGCGACTCTAGGGTTTCGAACGAGGGGTTTCGGCGTGTCTTGTCGCTTTGGGTGCTGCCGTGATTGAAGGAGGATGTCACGGTGGTGGAAATCGATTGGAGCTAGAGTTTCGTGGTGTAGCAGCTCGGCATGGATCGTGGGCTTGGGTCCGTGGTGGTTGGCTGCGACGAGGTTGGGTGGAAGGCTGCTCGTTCTGGAACGACGTTGGTGGCTTGAGTTGGTGATAATTGTCGATGTTGGAAAGGGGGTCGAACATGAATTTGGATTGTTGGCCAGTAGCGAACGCGAGCGTAGGAGGTATAGTTTCTGTGATTTAGGTAAACTGTATTTTTCTTGTTAGTTATGTAAGTAAAATTTTACTTACTGGTTAAATTTAAAATATATTTTTTCAAGTCTGAAAAATAAAAATAAGTACTAATGTGGTTAACTTAGCTTATTTAATTATTTTATGCATTAAAAATAAGTTATTAAATGAAGATTGGGTTAAATAAAATTCTTAGTTAACTAAATCAATAATTGGCAATTAATTGTTCAATTAATTCAAATAATAATAAACTATAACTGATTATACAAGGTCAAAATCTGGAAAGAAACAAGCTGGCCTGGATGGATTGCAAATTAAAATCAAATGTGAGTAAATCTCACTCTGTTGGAGTTTTATTTAAATTTAAGTGGTGAAATTTAAATATTTGGTTGAGTGGTTGAATTGATTTGATGTGCAATGTGAATTGATGATCTGTTGATTTTGGTTTTTGGTTGATTCTCGAGTTGATTGTTGTTTGACTTTAAGCGTTTGGGTTTTTAAATGGTTTTAAACTTAAATCGTAAATAAGAAAAATGGTTCAAATTAAAATCAATAAAGGTTTAATGATTAGTGATTCATTAAATAAATAGGATAATTTAAGGAATAATTAATTAATTAAATTAATTTATGATTTGGGTTAATTAATTCGGTTTAAAACAATTAGAATGATCGCTGGGTAGTTTGATAAATAATTATTTAATGAAATTAATAAAATATAGTTACTTTGTGTAATTAATCGAGAGATAAATTAAGATAATTAATTAAGGAGGATTAATTTATTTAATGAAGTAAATAAAAGGCAGATAATTTCGGGTGGAGATAAATCAAATATGATTAATACTGTGGTTTAATTAATATAATTAATTTAGATTAAGATAAACTGAAATATAATTGGAAATCAATAATTTATGTAATCACGTTGTAACTAAAGATTTGATTAATTAAGGTTAATTAATCCAAAATATGCGATTTATGAGAAGTTGATTAATATAAGTAATTAAGGATTAATGTAATGAATATAGTTAATAAATTCATGAAGTAATTAAGATTTTTTATTGATTTGGTTATGAATAATTAATATCGTGTAATTAAACAAAGATAATTTCATGAATGTAACTGAAAAATAATTAAACCAAGGTGATTAATTAAGATGAATAATGAAGGGTTGATTGGTTAATTGATTTGAAAATTAATTAATGACAAGTGAAGAATTCTAAATGGTTGAGGTTAGAAATTCAATCAGAATTAATTTAATTAATATCGGTAGCAAACAAGCTTTGCTTATGGACGATTGAATGGTATTGTATGCTTTGAATGAGTTGTTATCTCTAATATGAAATGAATGTGTTTATCGTATGGATAACATGGGATAGGATGGTATGAGACTCGAAGAGGCCGGGATCGGGTATTTGGAGATACCTGAAACCACTTCGAATTTTTATAAATTGATATGAGAAATTGATAGGTAGGGATGATTGAATTTAAATAAATTAGATTATTAAATCTAAATTTGGACACTTAGAAAGCTTATTTTGAAAATAAGTTACGTCTATAACAAATTGTGACTTGTAAAATTAGTTTGAGTTACCCGGGTTTTTATATAAGTTGTTTTCTTTGGTATTTCATGTTAGTTGGATTTACTCACGCTGGTTTCCAGCCTGACCCGGGTGTTACTCTGGTGTAATGCTCGGGTCAGACCGAGTATTACAGATTTCCAGGTAGGTACGTTCTGGAGCTCAGGAGACGAGCTGGATGGCAAGAGCATATAGAGTATTTCCGCTATATTTATATTATTGTAAATCTGAGTCACGGTAATTGTATATGTTCAGTGACTGTATATATATGAAACTCTGATGTATATTAAATATAATCGACTGATATAGTATTCTTTTGTAAACTGTTATTATTTATTATTATATTTTATCCACTGCGAATGGGAGATGTTTGGTGTTTCTGTTCTTCTTCTTCTATCTCTTTCTTCTTTTTCATAACTATCTGGAGTTTTCGGGTGTGAAAATTTCGGGTCGTTACAGCACACACAACACTAATATTGTTAGCATTATGCAGTATACTGGATATGTATTGTTCAGTAGTGTGTAAAATAATAGTAGTCCATAAAGAAGAATCCCAAATAATAATATTTCGACTTTTTCGATCATCAATAATGTTGTGAGACATTTTCCATTTATTATCAATTTTATCCATAAAACGTTCGATAGAATTAAGAGAAAGCTTATTTTCCAGAATACCAATAAAGGAAAATTTATTCGAGTGAATGATATTTAAAATTTCCAATTGTTTGCGGGGGGCATTCATCCCCCTTATGTTCCAAATTAGGAACTCCACTAACAGTTATTATTAGGAGTGCTACTTTCTTCCAAAGGAGCAGCTTTCCCCGTGGTCTTTGCTTTTTTCGACTTTTTATTTTTATTTTCAGCTGGTTAACAAGATTTGACCATGCAGGATTATCCACAACATCAGGGTTCGAAGAAGCTTTGAATTCAAAAGGAGCTTCCTCTGATCTCATTTTGCGAGTTGGTTTTGTTCTGGCGATAGACGATGGATATGAGTTTAAGGAACCGGCTTGTTGACTCAAAAAGGGGATATCAGCTACGCAAGCAGCATCTTCTTTGGGAGGATATTCAATAGGGTTAATATCCGAGGTCAATATGAGGCTATCTAAATTATTAGTATCAGGCAAATTAATCAAACTATCTGCCATGTTATGATCTTCTGTAGATGTAATATTCGTGCAAGCTTTATTCGATTGGACTGTATGAATGTTGAGCGATGTATTTTGGCTAAATTCTGGATTTTCTACATATGACTTAGAGTTGAATTTCTTACTCTGATCTGCTCCAACGCTCGACTGATGTCGTTTCTGAATGTTATTTTCCAAACTAGTGCACTGTCTGTTTGTCTTTTCATTGATAACACAATTATTCAGGAGATTTTCGTTGGGATCCATTGTAACATCCCGCCTTGTCACACACTTTAAACCGACACACGTGCCAATTCAAAGCATACGCAAGGGCGGATTGTTATGGGGTAAATAAGAAAACAGAGAAGAAATAAAAACAAAACAGAATCTCACAGCGGAAGGATAAAATATAATAATCAATATACAGTTCATGATAACTGTTTACAAAATATTTATTTTACTTATACAATGAATATCAGAGTTACACATACCAATACAATCAATGCAGCGGAAATTTAAAGTGTGGTGCAATACTATAGATAATAATAATACGACTCCTTCGTCTTCGTCCTTCAAAGCTAAAGTCTTCGATCCTGAAACGCTCGGACTGACCCGAGCGAATTTGAAAAGACAAAAACACTCGAGTCAGACTAAAAGATCTTATGTGAGTTAAATTAACAGAAATAAATATGAGTACAGTAACTCAAGAGATGTTCGGGATTTACATCTCCTAAGGATCCGTTAAACTATTTACTATGTAGTATATTGCGCTATTATAATAGTGTCTATTTATAAAATAAACTTACTTTTAAATAGCGTTAAGGGGTTACCCATATAGCCCTTAACACAAATAATGCCAATAGTCTATACAGTACCGTAATACCTCCTGATCGGGAAGCTACCAGAGGATACTCCACAGGTACGACACAAATAGAAACTCGTAGTAAAGGCTCGGTATGGTAGGTGACACGGCACAACTAGGCAATGCCAGGGTAGATATACCAATTGCTATCCAGGCTGGTGGAAACGCGTAGCCGCAGTTACCGCCCACCTCGGACTAACTCCCCAAAATCAAAATATAGAAGTGGCCACTGAATCAATCCAAAATCAAAGTATAATATCGAAGAGGAGGGTCCGATCAGAGGAATGACCTCATTGGCCTGAGAATCGCTCCTGTTTTAGCCACCTTATGCCAACTCACGGGAGTCGGGTCCACGTATTTACCTTACAGGAAACGTCGTCACCACCTACTTCATTCTGGAATCTCCACCGCGTACACGGTTAGTCAAAGTGGTTTTCGGTATCGACAGAGAGTATGTCAGATATCCGATCCCGGTCTCTTTGTCAACCCATCGTTATTATAACACCGCGGTCATTTAAAAATAGGTTATACTTTAAAAATCAGAATAAACATTCCATTTCATAACCATGAATACGATATCATTTCAAAACCCAAAACCATATTTTATCACTTATCCCAAATATAATTCTTTTCCAAAATCAAAATGCTTTAACTTCATATCGTCTGAAAATCAAATATTTTCAAAGCATAGTATTTTGAAAATCATAATTTAAAACCATAACTTCTATATAAAAAAAAACTTGAATGGTTTGGACATTCAACGGTATATGAATTAAATGGTTTAACTTAAATGTTACTTTGTAAAGAAAATAGTTCTCATGGCTTTACAAATACATTTCTTTATTAAAGTCTAAACCAAAATTTATATTATCTCTCTCAAGTTCCAAAACCACTTCAATTTATTTATATATACGTATATCCATTTTGAGTAACAATATTTCAAACTAAAATTGGATTTTATTCTTTCAACAAATCAATTGTTCTATTAATTAGTCTTGAATATTCACATAAAATCCATAAATAATAAGACTTCAATCTCTAGTAATAAAGTATATATATTTTCCCAATTCAAATTATACTAGAATATTCATTTCAATTTATTTTGGGAAAAATCCAATTATAAATATCATATCTTAAAATTTCCAAACTTAACATTTAAACATATGATATAAATTATTAAACTCCATTTTCTTAATTTTTTTCCATTTTTAAATAAAGATTTTTATACACCTTTTAATTTCAAAATTTTCAACTTCATATGTATATATATGGAAGAATAATATTTATACAACATAAAATTTAAGATTTTTAGAAACCGTATTCCATCCAAACCATAGAAATCACATTAAAATAGTTATATATAGACCGCGGTGCCTGTATAAAATTTTCTATCCTATGGTCAAGTGATACGGATATTTATCATTTCAATCCGCAATTTAAAAGATATAAAATTTTGCGGTTGTATATCATTTCAAACCACAATCCCGAATGAAATGAAATATGCATGATAATTCGCAATTTTATGATATTCAATAAACATCCATCAACATCATCCATCATCCAATCAAAATCATCAAGCAATATCAATCAATAACAATTTATATTTGATAATAGATAACAGGTAATACTGGCAATTTTATTCAGATTAAATTTAACAACTATTAATCTAATAGTTAATATTCAGTAATAATCTATATAACTGTTAACTGGCAGTTTATAGGCAAACAAATAAATTCTAACTATCAATTAATACGCAATAAATAAATTAAATTAACAGTTAAACTTAATAAATGCAATTCAACAAATATGAGTGAAATAAACATGCCAAATACTCATAAATAAATTGCTATTCATTTCTAAAATTAATTTAACAAACATAAAAGCTTGTAGTAGTTGTGAGTGGGTTTTAAACACTCACCTTTGGAATTTAAATCGAATTTAAATTCAATTTAAACTCAAAATTTTGACGGTCTCCAAATCCATCCAAACCAGCGTCAAAACGTCAGAAATTCCGATACGATCCCAGCAAAACAAACCGCGCGTGAATCCGAGCTCGTATGCAAAAGTTATGGAAATTTGAAAAATGGAAAATTCTGGTCCTGGGTCGACTTCGGTGCGCCGCCTCAATTCCCCGGTGCTTGCTTGGAGTTTTCGCCAAAACGACCCGGAGCGACCCGAGTCATTTTCTTCCTGACCCGAAGTTGCTCTAGGGTTTTCTCCCCTGAAACCCGAAGCGCGACCAGAAGCTGCTGCAGATCCGAATTTTTTTTTTTTTTTTTTAAATTTGAATTTTTTTTTTGAACTGACTGGATCTAGGGTTAGCCCCCATTGAAGAAGAAGAGAAGCTTGAAGAAAATACGCGCAGATAAATGAAATTAGGCGGAGGCTAGGGCTTGTAGCTAGGTTTATATAGAGGGGTTAGAGATAGAGTAGATAGACCGTAGAATGAACGTGCGGAACAAACTATGGCCCAAAAAGCCCGCTATGCCTCCGGAACCGAATTTATTAAATCTATATATCCAAATAGGTAATTTAAAATATTCTGAACGCGATGGAAAAAGTTTCACGTCCAAATTTGATCGTATGAAGAAGTTATGCTGAAAACAAAATTTCCAAATTGATTCAAATTGATTTTAATTAAATTTGATTTCAAGGCGTTTCACGCCCGTACGATCAAACGACAAGTCCGATCGATACGAAACTTGAAACCCTATAATAATTCACCGATACGGATCCGATGAAACTGGTTTCGTCGAAATCCGAGTCCGTGGCCAAAATGGCTATTTTTAATATTCATTAAATAAATTAAATAAATTATAAAAAAAATCCAAATTTTATATTAAATTCTAAAATTGGCCAAATTTTATTTCTTATATGATTCGTAATCAATTGAAAAGATTTAACAGGCTTAGCTGTGAATTAGAAGTTGACAGTATATTAATTGCAATGTTAATTTCTACACTTTCTTATATTTAAGAATTTTATAAATTATATTCTCAAAACCCATACTTTAGATTTTTAATCTTTATATTCTCAACTTTCACTTAAAATAAAGATGCCATAAACATTAGTTCCTGATTCACATCATTATTCTTTAAGTCTAATTTAAATCTCAATAATGTAGTATTTAACGTTAGAATCCATTTTATTATGCATAAATTACAAATTTTACTGACCCAAATTTTCTTCTTTTCATTCCATATCAATTGTCAATCCTATAAGAAAAATTAACATTAGGTTCATACTTATTACAAATAACTCCAATTTCTTCCAAATAATAATTACATAACTATTAAATATTAAATCCATTTAATTGCAATAAATTCAATTGATTGCAATAAATTTCCAAATAAATTTGGATCTTTATTTGGTTATACAAAAAAAATCCGTTATCACTTACCTAACAAAGTTATTTTTATTACTTAAGATCTCATTGCATCCACATTTTCACATTTTCATTTCCTGGTTTCTTTACTTTATTCTACATAAATTATTATAAATGGGATTTTCTTGGTTACATCTTATTTGTATTTAACATTACTCATTCACCAATTTATTTCACTTTAACTGCGGTAAATTGGCGGATAAATTGAATTTAATTCCCAAAATTTAAATTAACAAGCAACAAGAATAGGTAACACACAATAGTCGTTACGCTAAATTCTAGTCACCTAAATAAGCTTTTATTACCTTACAAAATGGAATAACTTTTAAACTCATAAATGTAATACCAAAACCATTATAAATCCAATAAATTTCCAAATCGAAGTTTGTACACATTTTACACAACTATTATGATTTCTCACAGAACGTTGAATTTATTAAATGACCATTTATTTAAAATTTAATTCCCTTAATTGAATCAAATGCTTATAATTTTTACATTCTTACCATTCCTTCCCATTATAAATTCATTAACGGATTTACAAATCTCTATCTTCCAAACATTAAATAACCAAACTGATTACAACCACTGTTCTTATCAAATTTTCATAAATTTGTTCAAATCTATACTCTTTTTCCATATAAATAAATTTTATGTTACTACTAGATTTTTTATCCACTACAGCCATTAAATTTTTACTATCTACACTTATTACATCTTTGTATTAATGAATCCCATTCAAGTTAATATTTATATTAATATTCACAAATTCAACATTTATATGTTTCTTAAAATTAACTTTCAACCAAATGTGCCAATTTACATTTCATTTCCATTCAATATATATTCATTTTATTCCGTTCATTCGGGTACTGCATTGAAATATATTTATTCTCTAATACTAACGTTATTATCATTAAATTATGATTGGATTCCAAGTTTTTATTCAATACCTCGAACAATAACTTACATATTAACCAAATCCTTCTTCTACTTAATTCAAATTGGATTATGTTCCAATTCCTATAACCTAGGTCTTGAGTCACCATTGACATAATTAAATTTATCGTTTATTTCAATCTTCATTTATAATTTAAAGTTCTACTAAACTAAATTACAAAACTTATGAATTTTAACAAATTTAATCCACCAATTAAATTTTTCTGATGTTTATATATTGCAATTAAATTCAGTTATTATTTCATTAATACCATTTTAATCAACTAATTATGACTTATAACCACAAACACAAATTTTCGTTATTTCAATCTATGTCATATAAACATTTTAAATTATTTACCTTTAATTACAGTTACTAGCTAACCCCTACATTTACTCCATTAAAAATCCTAAGACTTCTATTTCAATTTAAATTAGATTAGAAAACATATCAAATTGACTCATTTAATATTATTGAATTTAACGGGTCGTTACACTCTCCCCCACTCAAAACTTTTCGTCCCCGAAAAGGAAAAAGAAGGGAGAAGGAAGAATAAACAGTACATCTTATTTCAAATATTAACTTATAAACAATAATTTACTGGATTAATTTCCTTTAATGAAATATACCCGTTTATAATCGTTACAACCTTTTATACTTAAATCATTAAAGTTTGGAAAATATTCAACAAAATTCTAAGTCCAAAATTTACGGAAAATTTTGGCAGAGTCTCCTTTGTACGGTGAGGCTCGGGAGAAAATATAATATCAAAATATACAAATATATTACATATATTATCAAAATATTATATCCCAACACGGGAAAAATAGCGCTTTAAACGTAATCCGAAAACGTACCTATTTGTTGGGCAATATACGCTTATTATTTTGGAACCAAAAGCAGTAGCAGTTGCTTCCATCACCTGTATTCACTTATATAATCTAAAAGGTTAAATATTTATATTAAAGTGAACTATTCAAGTGGATTCAATCATTAATCAACCAAACAATTCAACAACCATCAACCTTACAAACAACATACATACACAAACAAAGCAACCATTTAATCCATCAAACAAATAGTTGTTTGGGTTCAAACTTAAAATTTGTATGAAATGAAATTAACTATCAAGTGCATCCTTTACTCAACAGTCTTAGATGAAACAAGGATAGATTATTTATTCATCCAACAACTTCAAATTCCTTACCCAACAAACATAAATCAACAATAACAATTCAAACCAACAACCAAATTAACTTATTATACATTTATTTCATGCTTCAGTGGGTTGATTTTCTTTCTTTCATTTATGGAGTGATTTCTTTATTTCTTACAAATTTTCAATTTCCATTTATCACAAAATTCATTATATTTGTATTCCAATTTATTTACTAAAGTTTCTATCCTCTATTTATACTTCTTACTTTTACTTAGTAAAATTTCCAATTTCTTATGCTTATACAATTAATTCTCATTAACAATAGCAAATTAATAGAATACCTTTATTACCTTACTCTTCACTTGTAAGATTTCCCCTTACATTTTCCTACTAACATTGCAACTTTTTTATTATATGGTAAGTTATGTATGTTTTAAGAATGTAAGTGAAAATTTACAAGTTCCTTTTCATTCCTTTAATTAATATATATTTGTTTTATAACCTACAATTTCAACTTACCTTTAATCTCATTTATTTATTTAATGTGGAAGTTTCCATTATATTTAATAGTAGTAATAGTTTAATTACCCACTTTCTATAATATTTAATTACAGTAACCCTTTTTAATTACACTTAAATTATTAACCCTTTAACCTTCATTCTTAAAAATAAGGAATTTTATTAATTAATTGCTTAGGGTTTACAGTCATTTATATATTACTTACTTTCTATTATATTAGAATAGGGGGGATTAAAGCATACTTAAGTTAATAACCCTACAATCAAACTTTATAAATTAAGGAATTTCATTTTTACTTTCTTAAGGTTAAAATCACCTATTAATAATACAACTTTTAATTTTAGTAAAATTCCAATCATCACTTAAGTTAATACCATTAAATTCTTATTTATAACAGTAATTTATTGAATACTTCATTTTTCCAAAATTTCTACTTGCATAATATTCTATTCCACTCTTAATTTACATTTCAACTTTTTATACTTGGTAAGTTATTTATGTTAAAGAAAAAGCAAAAGAACTTATGCAAGTTTAATCTCAACTCTTTTAATTCATTGATTACTTCTTTTATTTCACTAACCTAAAATTTTTTTACACTAATTAATGGAAATTCAAGAATTAATACCGGGTCAAATTCCAAAATTTCTTTAAAATAATACATAATTAATTTCTTACAACTTCTATATCTCAATTATATTTTAAAACAATTAAAATTTTAGAAAATTTCAAAACAAATCTGCAGTAGAATTTTCTACAGTGGCCTTTCCCCTTCGAAACTCGAAAATGAAAGTCGATGATGCGGCCGTCATCACCGAAATTATTTTCCAGCGACAGAGAAGAAAGTACAAAATTATTTTCTTCAAATCCTCTTTAAAATAATTTTTCCGAATTATACTAAATATTTGTATAAGAAAATACTTATAAACCAAATCCCTATATCCCATAAATCCATTGAAAACAGATTTTCAAAATCCCGGACTTAGGTTCTAAAATCTCCAATTTGATTTATTATAATTTCAACTTAGCTTTAATTCATTACAAATATTTTTATTACCTAACACCTAACTATAGCAACCAAAATATATCTGTATAAAAATATTTTTATATATAGAAAATATAATAGGCAAAATTATTTCATTCACCTATATTAAAAACAAATATTATGTCGGTCTGTCCTATTAAGTGTTTAGAAATCCCTATTGATGAAATAGCGTCCCATGCATCAACCAGAATTTATAAATACAAAGCGGAACAGATTAACACAATATCAAAAAAAATTATAACACTAACAAGTACGCTCTCTCATATATATACGCTCAGTGACTCCTATAGGATATTTCTACCCTATTAACAAAGAGTCAAACCCCACAAAGCCAAGGTTTATCGCTAAACCAAAGCTCTGATACCAACTGTAACATCCCGCCTTGTCGCACACTTTAAACCGACACACGTGCCAATTCAAAGCATACGCAAGGGCGGATTGTTATGGGGTAAATAAGAAAACAGAGAAGAAATAAAAACAAAACAGAATCTCACAGCGGAAGGATAAAATATAATAATCAATATACAGTTCATGATAACTGTTTACAAAATATTTATTTTACTTATACAATGAATATCAGAGTTACACATACCAATACAATCAATGCAGCGGAAATTTAGAGTGTGGTGCAATACTATAGATAATAATAATACGACTCCTTCGTCTTCGTCCTTCAAAGCTAAAGTCTTCGATCCTGAAACGCTCGGACTGACCCGAGCGAATTTGAAAAGACAAAAACACTCGAGTCAGACTAAAAGATCTTATGTGAGTTAAATTAACAGAAATAAATATGAGTACAGTAACTCAAGAGATGTTCGGGATTTACATCTCCTAAGGATCCGTTAAACTATTTACTATGTAGTATATTGCGCTATTATAATAGTGTCTATTTATAAAATAAACTTACTTTTAAATAGCGTTAAGGGGTTACCCATATAGCCCTTAACACAAATAATGCCAATAGTCTATACAGTACCGTAATACCTCCTGATCGGGAAGCTACCAGAGGATACTCCATAGGTACGACACAAATAGAAACTCGTAGTAAAGGCTCGGTATGGTAGGTGACACGGCACAACTAGGCAATGCCAGGGTAGATATACCAATTGCTATCCAGGCTGGTGGAAACGCGTAGCCGCAGTTACCGCCCACCTCGGACTAACTCCCCAAAATCAAAATATAGAAGTGGCCACTGAATCAATCCAAAATCAAAGTATAATATCGAAGAGGAGGGTCCGATCAGAGGAATGACCTCATTGGCCTGAGAATCGCTCCTGTTTTAGCCACCTTATGCCAACTCACGGGAGTCGGGTCCACGTATTTACGTTACAGGAAACGTCGTCACCACCTACTTCATTCTGTAATCTCCACCGCGTACACGGTTAGTCAAAGTGGTTTTCGGTATCGACAGAGAGTATGTCAGATATCCGATCCCGGTCTCTTTGCCAACCCATCGTTATTATAACACCGCGGTCATTTAAAAATAGGTTATACTTTAAAAATCAGAATAAACATTCCATTTCATAACCATGAATACGATATCATTTCAAAACCCAAAACCATATTTTATCACTTATCCCAAATATAATTCTTTTCCAAAATCAAAATGCTTTAACTTCATATCGTCTGAAAATCAAATATTTTCAAAGCATAGTATTTTGAAAATCATAATTTAAAACCATAACTTCTATATAAAAAAAAACTTGAATGGTTTGGACATTCAACGGTATATGAATTAAATGGTTTAACTTAAATGTTACTTTGTAAAGAAAATAGTTCTCATGGCTTTACAAATACATTTCTTTATTAAAGTCTAAACCAAAATTTATATTATCTCTCTCAAGTTCCAAAACCACTTCAATTTATTTATATATACGTATATCCATTTTGAGTAACAATATTTCAAACTAAAATTGGATTTTATTCTTTCAACAAATCAATTGTTCTATTAATTAGTCTTGAATATTCACATAAAATCCATAAATAATAAGACTTCAATCTCTAGTAATAAAGTATATATATTTTCCCAATTCAAATTATACTAGAATATTCATTTCAATTTATTTTGGGAAAAATCCAATTATAAATATCATATCTTAAAATTTCCAAACTTAACATTTAAACATATGATATAAATTATTAAACTCCATTTTCTTAATTTTTTTCCATTTTTAAATAAAGATTTTTATACACCTTTTAATTTCAAAATTTTCAACTTCATATGTATATATATGGAAGAATAATATTTATACAACATAAAATTTAAGATTTTTAGAAACCGTATTCCATCCAAACCATAGAAATCACATTAAAATAGTTATATATAGACCGCGGTGCCTGTATAAAATTTTCTATCCTATGGTCAAGTGATACGGATATTTATCATTTCAATCCGCAATTTAAAAGATATAAAATTTTGCGGTTGTATATCATTTCAAACCACAATCCCGAATGAAATGAAATATGCATGATAATTCGCAATTTTATGATATTCAATAAACATCCATCAACATCATCCATCATCCAATCAAAATCATCAAGCAATATCAATCAATAACAATTTATATTTGATAATAGATAACAGGTAATACTGGCAATTTTATTCAGATTAAATTTAACAACTATTAATCTAATAGTTAATATTCAGTAATAATCTATATAACTGTTAACTGGCAGTTTATAGGCAAACAAATAAATTCTAACTATCAATTAATACGCAATAAATAAATTAAATTAACAGTTAAACTTAATAAATGCAATTCAACAAATATGAGTGAAATAAACATGCCAAATACTCATAAATAAATTGCTATTCATTTCTAAAATTAATTTAACAAACATAAAAGCTTGTAGTAGTTGTGAGTGGGTTTTAAACACTCACCTTTGGAATTTAAATCGAATTTAAATTCAATTTAAACTCAAAATTTTGACGGTCTCCAAATCCATCCAAACCAGCGTCAAAACGTCAGAAATTCCGATACGATCCCAGCAAAACAAACCGCGCGTGAATCCGAGCTCGTATGCAAAAGTTATGGAAATTTGAAAAATGGAAAATTCTGGTCCTGGGTCGACTTCGGTGCGCCGCCTCAATTCCCCGGTGCTTGCTTGGAGTTTTCGCCAAAACGACCCGGAGCGACCCGAGTCATTTTCTTCCTGACCCGAAGTTGCTCTAGGGTTTTCTCCCCTGAAACCCGAAGCGCGACCAGAAGCTGCTGCAGATCCGAAATTTTTTTTTTTTTTTTTTTAAATTTGAATTTTTTTTTTTTGAACTGACTGGATCTAGGGTTAGCCCCCATTGAAGAAGAAGAGAAGCTTGAAGAAAATACGCGCAGATAAATGAAATTAGGCGGAGGCTAGGGCTTGTAGCTAGGTTTATATAGAGGGGTTAGAGATAGAGTAGATAGACCGTAGAATGAACGTGCGGAACAAACTATGGCCCAAAAAGCCCGCTATGCCTCCGGAACCGAATTTATTAAATCTATATATCCAAATAGGTAATTTAAAATATTCTGAACGCGATGGAAAAAGTTTCACGTCCAAATTTGATCGTATGAAGAAGTTATGCTGAAAACAAAATTTCCAAATTGATTCAAATTGATTTTAATTAAATTTGATTTCAAGGCGTTTCACGCCCGTACGATCAAACGACAAGTCCGATCGATACGAAACTTGAAACCCTATAATAATTCACCGATACGGATCCGATGAAACTGGTTTCGTCGAAATCCGAGTCCGTGGCCAAAATGGCTATTTTTAATATTCATTAAATAAATTAAATAAATTATAAAAAAAATCCAAATTTTATATTAAATTCTAAAATTGGCCAAATTTTATTTCTTATATGATTCGTAATCAATTGAAAAGATTTAACAGGCTTAGCTGTGAATTAGAAGTTGACAGTATATTAATTGCAATGTTAATTTCTACACTTTCTTATATTTAAGAATTTTATAAATTATATTCTCAAAACCCATACTTTAGATTTTTAATCTTTATATTCTCAACTTTCACTTAAAATAAAGATGCCATAAACATTAGTTCCTGATTCACATCATTATTCTTTAAGTCTAATTTAAATCTCAATAACGTAGTATTTAACGTTAGAATCCATTTTATTATGCATAAATTACAAATTTTACTGACCCAAATTTTCTTCTTTTCATTCCATATCAATTGTCAATCCAATAAGAAAAATTAACATTAGGTTCATACTTATTACAAATAACTCCAATTTCTTCCAAATAATAATTACATAACTATTAAATATTAAATCCACTTAATTGCAATAAATTCAATTGATTGCAATAAATTTCCAAATAAATTTGGATCTTTATTTGGTTATACAAAAAAAATCCGTTATCACTTACCTAACAAAGTTATTGTTATTACTTAAGATCTCATTGCATCCACATTTTCACATTTTCATTTCCTGGTTTCTTTACTTTATTCTACATAAATTATTATAAATGGGATTTTCTTGGTTACATCTTATTTGTATTTAACATTACTCATTCACCAATTTATTTCACTTTAACTGCGGTAAATTGGCGGATAAATTGAATTTAATTCCCAAAATTTAAATTAACAAGCAACAAGAATAGGTAACACACAATAGTCGTTACGCTAAATTCTAGTCACCTAAATAAGCTTTTATTACCTTACAAAATGGAATAACTTTTAAACTCATAAATGTAATACCAAAACCGTTATAAATCCAATAAATTTCCAAATCGAAGTTTGTACACATTTTACACAACTATTATGATTTCTCACAGAACGTTGAATTTATTAAATGACCATTTATTTAAAATTTAATTTCTTTAATTGAATCAAATGCTTATAATTTTTACATTCTTACCATTCCTTCCCATTATAAATTCATTAACGGATTTACAAATCTCTATCTTCCAAATATTAAATAACCAAACTGATTACAACCACTGTTCTTATAATATTTTCATAAATTTGTTCAAATCTATACTCTTTTTCCATATAAATAAATTTTATGTTACTACTAGATTTTTTTTATCCACTACAGCCATTAAATTTTTACTATCTACACTTATTACATCTTTGTATTAATGAATCCCATTCAAGTTAATATTTATATTAATATTCACAAATTCAACATTTATATGTTTCTTAAAATTAACTTTCAACCAAATGTGCCAATTTACATTTCATTTCCATTCAATATATATTCATTTTATTCCGTTCATTCGGGTACTGCATTGAAATATATTTATTCTCTAATACTAACGTTATTATCATTAAATTATGATTGGATTCCAAGTTTTTATTCAATACCTTGAACAATAACTTACATATTAACCAAATCTGTAACAACCCGCATATTTATCGATTTTTTATATTTAAATATTTTATTTAAATATTTTATCGTTAATCGGATTTTGGTCCGAAGCTACTTTTTGCAAACGGTCAAATTAGGACTCGAGACCACTTCCATTGAGTTCGAAACGTCGTTTGCAATCTTTTAAATATAAACATTGATATGTTTGGGGTTAGTGGAATTTCACCACTTTTTCACTCGAGCCTTTGGTTTGGACTTTTAGCCCATTAGGCCCAAGTTCCACCCCCCTTCTTCTTCATTACTTCATTTCATTTCCTAACACTAAAGCTTCAACAAAAATGGTGAATGGAATGAGAAATTAAAACTCCAAAGTTTTTGTTTTATTGCAACTCCAACATTCAACTCCAAATTCAAGAAGAAGACATCGGATTCAAGCTTGTGGTTGCTTCTCCATTTGCCTTCAAGCTTTGTTCTTCATTTTCATTGGGTTTTGGAGCAAAGGTGAGATTTTTATCTCACAATTCTAGTCTATAACTATATTGGACTGTTGGGAATGATTCCCCATCACTTTTGCATGCACATTTGCATTTGGTTTGAATCGAATTGGCGAAAAACTCCAATTTTTAGTGTTTTTGGTGAAATTCTGCACTTAGGTCGTTCTGCCTATGCTAGGTCGTTCGCGTGGAAAAGTCTCGGCCTCAAAATAGCTCGTTTCCGACCTTAAAATGACCTACAACGTTAGGTCGCTCGGCACTCGGAATTAGGTCGTAGGTCGTATGGCTCTTAGGTCGTAGGTCGCGGGCTTTTAGGTCGTTAGGTCGCAAACACTTAGGTCGTTTCTGGCCTTAAATCCCCTATATAGCCTTAGGTCGCTCGCTCTGGCTCCTTAGGTCGTAAGTCGTGGGCCTTTAGGTCGTAGGTCGTCAGGCCGTTAGGCCTTAACTCGTGTGGCCTTGGTTCTTTAAGTCGCTCGGCCTTGCCTTCCATTTTTAGGTCGCATGACCTTCTAACCCGCTAGGTCGTTGGACCTATAACCCGTTAGGTCGTTGGGCCTATAACCCTTAGGTCGTTAGGCCGTTAACCCACTAGGTCGCATGACCTATAACCTGTTAGGTCGCTCGATCGTTTACTCCGTTAGGTCGTATGACCTTGTTCCACTAAGTCGCTCGACCCTTAGGTCGTAACACTTTAGGTCGCACGCCTTTCACACCATTAAGTTGCGAGTTTAATTAGGTCGCTCGGCCTTAAAACGTTAGGTCGCTTGACCTGTGCTATTGTTAGGTCGCGAGTTCCTTAGGTCTCTCGTCTCCCTTAGGTCGCTTGACCTGTGCTTTTGTTAGGTCGCGAGTTCCTTAGGTCGCTCGTATCCCTTAGGTCGCTTACCTGGTCGAGTCGCACCTCACCTTAGCTCGGCCATGATTAGGTCGCGAGTTTCCTTAGGGTCGCTTACTCCTTTAGGTCGTGACTCTTTAGGTCGAAACCCTTTAAGTCGCTCGATCCTATCCTTCCTTTGGTCTTCACTAGGTCGTACCGTTTTGGTCGGGGCGCTGCCCCCTGGACCCCCGCGACCTGACCGGGCAGGTCGAACCCCGTAAGCGGTGGCGTTGCCCCCGCACCCCCACCTTAGGGGGTTGCCACCCCCCTGGACCCCCTCCCTCCGTAGGGGATCTTATCTGAAAAACATTGAGCTGATTTCCTTGGATTTTATTCACATCTCCGTATGCGATTTTTTGTGACTGATTGCTTCTACAATTGCTTCTGTGTTTTGTCACTTTATAATATAAAGGTTTCAATACTAGTAGTAAATATCAAAACTCTTTTAACAAACAATTTCAACTCTATTTTTAATAACAAAGCTCTTTTCTTAAACCGTTTTCCAATCTATTAGTATATACAAGCCTTTACCTCACTCGGATGAGAAATCTAATTAAACGACTTAGTAAAACAAGTGGTATGAAAAGCTTGCGTTCACTTCGTCGGTTAATTCTTGGACTTGTTCGATTGAACCTCTTGTGACAATTTTATTAGTGAAGATTTACAGTTTGTTCGTAAATATTTAAGTTAAGCAAGTGGTTATGGGACATGAAGCTAAACTTCTATATTTACTAGCTTAGTGTAATTGACACTTCTCGTTGATCTTGATGATCGCTTTATGAATTAGACTAGCAATTGCGCGATGTCTCTTTCATTGCAAGGTTAGACTAGACACCACTTGTGTGATTCCATTCACACATACCTTTCTGCTTTTTGGTTAGTCTTGACCTCAATCTGTGTGATTCCACTCACACACGTGGGGTAGCTCCCCATGGTCTTCGGACCGTCATGTGATAGGCCTCTTTCCCTTTTTATGATTTCTGGATTTCTTGTGTTGATTTCTGGAATTTATCTCTTTGACTTGTCATGAGTACAAGTTTAGGGTATGATGCCCTCTTTGGATCTTTGAGAAGATTCTTGTGATATTGATTTATCTCTTATCGGTTGATCTCCTGTTGATCATTATTTGCATACTTATAGTAGTATGTCAGTATGGATATTTTATGTTTATGCCATATCTTTTATTTTATATCATGTCATCTGATATTTATAGCTAGACTGATCCGTTTATTATTTTCTTATAAATAATACTCGGGTCAGACCGAGATGTTACAGGTGCTACTGCTTGACTCCTTCCCCAGTGATTCACTACTCAGACTTTTGGCTACTTGTTTAGATTAGCAGCTTTTGTTGTTTACACTTGAGATATAGACTCATAGTTGTATTCTTTTGTATAACACGCGTTGCTATCCTTTTGTATTATCGTGGATCTTTTTAGACCACTACTCTGATGTACGCTTTTATGTGATATATATTCATATCTCTTTCCGCCTTTGTGATATGGATATCTGTGATTGATTCGCATGTTATGCTTACTTCTATATTTGTTTTCGAAGATTATTTTATAGCCACCGTGTGATAAGAAATTACATGGATGGTCGCTCCTCAACAGCCTTATTCTCCACGCTAGTTGACAGCACTACACCGTAGTGTTCTTGGCTAGCGTGGGTATAGAGATGGGGCGTCACACCTTGGTATCAGAGCCAAACTTCGGAACAATGTAGAATAATCTAGCAAGGATCATGTCCTAAGTCTTTCGTAGGAGTTGTGCCTTAGGATTTAATTCGAGTGTTCGTACCGATTCATCCTATTTTCTTTATGATTCCTTGTTTTACCTATCAAGATTGCTTGATATTCATTTTGTGAATAACCTTCTTCTTCTTCCTTCTTTCTTTCTTAAGGAAGAGAAATGGTTAGTTCTAGCAGTCCTAGCGCTGGTCAATCCAGTAGCCCTTCTCTGGATGGCGTATTAATGTCTGCCCAACAACTTTTGGATCTTGTAAAGAATCAAGAGTTTATCTATGCTTTGAGTAAGAATACCACAAAGATCTTACCTTTGAAACTAGAAGTTCCTTTCGACCAGCTTGTAGATATCACTCTACAAGAGGAAGAGGTTGATAGAGGGATTGATAATGATATTGGGATTTCCAAGAAGAGGCGTATTAAATTCAAAAGCCCTCATCCCGATAAGAAGGTGAAGCAACCTATTTTTGGAGCAAAGACTCCAATCCTTAATTGTGGAAAATGCTACAACTGTGGTTCTAGGGACCACTATGCGAAGGAGTGTCCGGAACCACTCTTTTGTCGTTACTGCAAAGATTCCAGTCATCATATTTCTGTCTGCCCCATACTTCTAAGTAAGAAGAAGGTGGGACCAGAAACATCGGTAGCCAAGCCATCTACCTCTAGTCGTAAACGATGCTACAATTGTGGTTCCTCAAACCATTATGTAACTAAGTGCCCGAAACCCCTCTATTGCCGCTATTGCAAGGGCTCGGGCCATTACTTGTCTACATGTCCCACACGACCTAGTAAGAGAGACGGAAAGCTAAAAGCTTCTAACGAAACTTCTCTGGGTCAAGGTATTCCTTATTTAATCCTTGTTTTCATTTGTTTGCGATTATCCGATTCGAGTTCTTTTTGATATGGGTTTCCCTCATCATTTTTATTTATCAGAAGAACTTGTTGATTCTCTTTATTTTTATATTTTGGGCTTGATGACTTCTTTGAGGATTGTGAATCCGAATCAGAGGATTCGCAACACTCAATTTGCTTATTATTGATGTCGAAATTATTACATGTGGTTTTTCTTTCCGAACCGATTTGCGTATTGTGCATTGCTTAGGTTTCGGAATTGATTTGCGTGAAAGGATTGGCTTAATCACTTTGAAGCCCATATCCAATTGTTCCGAATGGACAATTCCTTTTTCGACATTTTCAATCTGTTAAGCAGATTCATATTTTTCCTTTGTGATTTCGATTTCAAATCGATGGCATCATTTTATTCTTTAAGCTCACATGTTGAATAAAGAGATATCTCTCTCATTCATATCGGTTGAGAATTCTCCGATATTTTTGAGTTTGTCTTAGGATCATTACCTAAGCAACCTTTTAAGTGGTGTTAAGGTCTTTCTAGTTTGACCTTGCCACTGAATTTCAATCACTACGAGTTGCGGAAGTTAGCCTTCCACATACCGCATTCCGCACTCATTATGATTTATATGAATGACATATTGTGTCATTCAGTTTATCCAGTTTGTTTCATCCATTTTATAAATCAAGTATTCTATGGATATCTCAATAATTCCAATCTTGTATTTATTAATTTTGGATGAAAATAGAAATTTAAAATTTTACAAATCTTTTAAGAAGATATTTTAAATTCCTATAAAAAGGTAATTTTGTGTTGTATTGCCCATTTAGTGTTTTAAGATTTATGGTCGATGCACTTGATCAACGCTATCGATAGGGATTTCCTAAACGCTTTGATGAGACAATCAGACACAATAAATTGACTTGTAAAATATAAATTTTTCTATAAAGGTAATTGTGATTTTTAAAGTTTTAGCTTTTTGGGAAAGAGGACAAAATTCCTTCTTTTCAATATTCTTATTCTTGTGGTTCCCGAAGAGAACCAAGACTTTAACCTTAGTACCAATGCTTATTGTATGGGTTTGGATGCCGTTATCTTGCGAAAGAGAACGTGCAATCACTTTTGCTTCTAAATCTTTAAGCCCAATCGAGACTAGGAATGCCACTTATGATCTGGTACTCGCGGCTATTGATTTTGCTTTCAATATTTGGCATCATCGTCTTTGGTGGAGAAATTTGTTCTCTACCTCAATTATAAATCATTGGGATATCTATTTCTCATAATTAAGTTGCGTCAACCACATTGGCTCGAATTTCTTGCATCTTATGATCTTGATATTCTATATACTCAACAAGTAGTTGTTTTCTATGGTGATATCCGAATGGAACGATCTCGAGACTCTATTCACTTGAGAGATTCGGGATCGCGAAATCCGATTTATATGCATCCCTTGTTTTATGTAGTCTAGAGGTTCCTTATTCTTTTTAGACTACATTCTTGTAGCTCAAAGGGCTAGATTCTGAATTGGCTCTTCTTAGCCAATGTTGTAGGGATAAAATTATTATTGAAAGTTAGAAAGACTTCGATATTGATTTTCGTGGCGAAATTTAAAAGTTTGGTAGACTTATCGTACCAAATATTTATGATCTTCGTCAATATATTTTAGAAGATTCACATCATTCCAAAATTACCATTCATCCTAGAAGTAGTAAAGTGTACGTAGATATGAAGCGACTTTATTATTTGGAGTGAATGAAATCTGATATCACTAACTTTGTTAAGTGTTGTATGACTCGCCATCTTGTCAAGGCCCTACACTAAAGGCCTGGTGGGTTAATGCAACCTTTAGAAATTCCAATTTGGAAGTAAGACCAAATCTCCATGGATTTCATAGATGTCTTTCCCCGTTCCCGTTCGGGTCATGATAACTTATGGGTTATAGTAGATAGACTTACTAAATCCGTCCATTTTATTCCCCGTTCGGATTAACCGAACCGTTCCTCTTTTGGCCCAAACTCTTTGTCAAAGGAGATGTTAAATTACATGGAGTTCCTACTTCTATCGATAGCGATAGTGATCCATTGTTTACTAGTGGATTTTTGGAAGTGTCTTCAAAAAGCTTTAGAAACGAAGCTTAATTTAAGCACCGCTTATTACCCCAGTCCGATGGACAAGTAGAGCGTGTGAACCAAACTCTGGAAGGCATTCTTCGTGTTGTGTGCTTGATTTTTGTGGAAGTTGGGAAAATCATATTTCTCTTGTTGAATTTTCCTATAATCATAGCTTCCAATCTAGTATTGGTATGGCATTCTTCGAGGCACTCTAGGGAATGCTATGCCAATCTCCTTCTTGTTGGCTTAAGGTCGGTGAGAAGCTGGTTTTAGGTCCAGAATTTTACTCGTGTTTCACCTATGATAGGTGTTGTACGTTCCCGTTGATAGGGAAAGATTAGCGCCTCAATATATTGGGCCATTCCCTATCACCGTACGTATAGATTCCATGGCTTGTCGCCTTGCATTACCGGCTCAGTTTTCTGCTAAGCACGACATGTTTCACGTTTCTCAATTACGGAAATGCCTTCGGGATTCCGATTCCATTCTTGAGCCTACTGTTGTGGAAGAAATTGAAGTTTCGCCGAATTTAACTTATGAGCAGCATCCTATTCGAATTATTGCTTCGGAGGGCAAACGGCTTCGAAATAAAGATGTTCCGCTTGTGAGGGTTCAATGGTCCACAAATCCTAAGGATTGCTCTTGGGAATCCAGAGAATTCATCGAGCGAACACATCCGGACTTGCTTACTCCTGCTCTTTAAGGTGAACTTCTAATATCAAATTTCTTTAGTATTAATATGCTTTTATGGTTGTTACTTCTTATTTCCACCTTATATATTGCGAGGACGCAATTTCTTTAAGGAGGGGAGTCTGTAACAACCCGCATATTTATCGATTTTTTATATTTAAATATTTTATTTAAATATTTTATCGTTAATCGGATTTTGGTCCGAAGCTACTTTTTGCAAACGGTCAAATTAGGACTCGAGACCACTTCCATTGAGTTCGAAACGTCGTTTGCAATCTTCTAAGTATAAACATTGATATGTTTGGGGTTAGTGGAATTTCACCACTTTTTCACTCGAGCCTTTGGTTTGGACTTTTAGCCCATTAGGCCCAAGTTCCACCCCCCTTCTTCTTCATTACTTCATTTCATTTCCTAACACTAAAGCTTCAACAAAAATGGTGAATGGAATGATAAATTAAAACTCCAAAGTTTTTGTTTTATTGCAACTCCAACATTCAACTCCAAATTCAAGAAGAAGACATCGGATTCAAGCTTGTGGTTGCTTCTCCATTTGCCTTCAAGCTTTGTTCTTCATTTTCATTGGGTTTTGGAGCAAAGGTGAGATTTTTATCTCACAATTCTAGTCTATAACTATATTGGACTGTTGGGAATGATTCCCCATCACTTTTGCATGCACATTTGCATTTGGTTTGAATCGAATTGGCGAAAAACTCCAATTTTTAGTGTTTTTGGTGAAATTCTGCACTTAGCTCGTTCTGCCTATGCTAGGTCGTTCGCGTAGAAAAGTCTCGGCCTCAAAATAGCTCGTTTCCGACCTTAAAATGGCCTACAACGTTAGGTCGCTCGGCACTCGGAATTAGGTCGTAGGTCGTATGGCTCTTAGGTCGTAGGTCGCGGGCTTTTAGGTCGTTAGGTCGCAAACACTTAGGTCGTTTCTGGCCTTAAATCCCCTATATAGCCTTAGGTCGCTCGCTCTGGCTCCTTAGGTCGTAAGTCGTGGGCCTTTAGGTCGTAGGTCGTCAGGCCGTTAGGCCTTAACTCGTGTGGCCTTGGTTCTTTAAGTCGCTCGGCCTTGCCTTCCATTTTTAGGTCGCATGACCTTCTAACCCGCTAGGTCGTTGGACCTATAACCCGTTAGGTCGTTGGGCCTATAACCCTTAGGTCGTTAGGCCGTTAACCCACTAGGTCGCATGACCTATAACCTGTTAGGTCGCTCGACCGTTTACTCCGTTAGGTCGTATGACCTTGTTCCACTAAGTCGCTCGACCCTTAGGTCGTAACACTTTAGGTCGTACGCCTTTCACACCATTAAGTCGCGAGTTTAATTAGGTCGCTCGGCCTTAAAACGTTAGGTCGCTTGACCTGTGCTATTGTTAGGTCGCGAGTTCCTTAGGTCGCTCGTCTCCCTTAGGTCGCTTGACCTGTGCTTTTGTTAGGTCGCGAGTTCCTTAGGTCGCTCGTCTCCCTTAGGTCGCTTACCTGGTCGAGTCGCACCTCACCTTAGCTCGGCCATGATTAGGTCGCGAGTTTCCTTAGGGACGCTTACTCCTTTAGGTCGTGACTCTTTAGGTCGAAACCCTTTAAGTCGCTCGATCCTATCCTTCCTTTGGTCTTCACTAGGTCGTACCGTTTTGGTCGGGGCGCTGCCCACCGGACCCCCGCGACCTGACCGGGCAGGTCGAACCCCGTAAGCGGTGGTGTTGCCCCCGCACCCCCACCTTGGGGGGTTGCCACCCCCCTGGACCCCCCCTCCGTAGGGGATCTTATCTGAAAAACATTGAGCTGATTTCCTTGGATTTTATTCACATCTCCGTATGCGATTTTTTGTGACTGATTGCTTCTACAATTGCTTCTGTGTTTTGTCACTTTATAATATAAAGGTTTCAATACTAGTAGTAAATATCAAAACTCTTTTAACAAACAATTTCAACTCTATTTTTAATAACAAAGCTCTTTTCTTAAACCGTTTTCCAATCTATTAGTATATACAAGCCTTTACCTCACTCGGATGAGAAATCTAATTAAACGACTTAGTAAAACAAGTGGTATGAAACGCTTGCGTTCACTTCGTCGGTTAATTCTTGGACTTGTTCGATTGAACCTCTTGTGACAATTTTATTAGTGAAGATTTACAGTTTGTTCGTAAATATTTAAGTTAAGCAAGTGGTTATGGGACATGAAGCTAAACTTCTATATTTACTAGCTTAGTGTAATTGACACTTCTCGTTGATCTTGATGATCGCTTTATGAATTAGACTAGCAATTGCGCGATGTCTCTTTCATTGCAAGGTTAGACTAGACACCACTTGTGTGATTCCATTCACACATACCTTTCTGCTTTTTGGTTAGTCTTGACCTCAATCTGTGTGATTCCACTCACACACGTGGGGTAGCTCCCCATGGTCTTCGGACCGTCATGTGATAGGCCTCTTTCCCTTTTTATGATTTCTGGATTTCTTGTGTTGATTTCTGGAATTTATCTCTTTGACTTGTCATGGGTACAAGTTTAGGGTATGATGCCCTCTTTGGATCTTTGAGAAGATTCTTGTGATATTGATTTATCTCTTATCGGTTGATCTCATGTTGATCATTATTTGCATACTTATAGTAGTATGTCAGTATGGATATTTTATGTTTATGCCATATCTTTTATTTTATATCATGTCATCTGATATTTATAGCTAGACTGATCCGTTTATTATTTTCTTATAAATAATACTCGGGTCAGACCGAGATGTTACAGGTGCTACTGCTTGACTCCTTCCCCAGTGATTCACTACTCAGACTTTTGGCTACTTGTTTAGATTAGCAGCTTTTGTTGTTTACACTTGAGATATAGACTCATAGTTGTATTCTTTTGTATAGCACGCGTTGCTATCCTTTTGTATTATCGTGGATCTTTTTAGACCACTACTCTGATGTACGCTTTTATGTGATATATATTCATATCTCTTTCCACCTTTGTGATATGGATATCTGTGATTGATTCGCATGTTATGCTTACTTCTATATTTGTTTCCGAAGATTATTTTATAGCCACCGTGTGATAAGAAATTACATGGATGGTCGCTCCTCAACAGCCTTATTCTCCACGCTAGTTGACAGCACTACACCGTAGTGTTCTTGGCTAGCGTGGGTATAGAGGTGGGGCGTCACAAAATCCTTCTTCTACTTAATTCAAATTGGATTATGTTCCAATTCCTATAACCTAGGTCTTGAGTCACCATTGACATAATTAAATTTATCGTTTATTTCAATCTTCATTTATAATTTAAAGTTCTACTAAACTAAATTACAAAACTTATGAATTTTAACAAATTTAATCCACCAATTAAATTTTTCTGATGTTTATATATTGCAATTAAATTCAGTTATTATTTCATTAATACCATTTTAATCAACTAATTATGACTTATAACCACAAACACAAATTTTCGTTATTTCAATCTATGTCATATAAACATTTTAAATTATTTACCTTTAATTACAGTTACTAGCTAACCCCTACATTTACTCCATTAAAAATCCTAAGACTTCTATTTCAATTTAAATTAGATTAGAAAACATATCAAATTGACTCATTTAATATTATTGAATTTAACGGGTCGTTACATCCATTATCATTTCTGAGTTATTTATAACTGTATTATGATTCATTTTGGGCAACCATACTTGGTGAATTGACATTGATTTTCCGTGTGTCCAAAACTCGAACAGTTAGGGCACACACTAGGCTTCCATTCATAAACAACTTCTTGCCAAACTATTTCATCTTTCACATTCAGGATAGGAAGTTTACTTGGATAGTTAAATTTATTATCAATTTAAATAAGAACTCTAGCAAATGCAATCTTGATTATGCCTTCCGTAAACTTGTCAAGTTTGATAGGAGTTTAGAGCACAGAGGCAATACGACTAATCCCCTCTTCTGTCTAAAAATCCAGTGGCAGATTGGGGAGGTGGATCCAAATCGGAATGGAATGGAGTAGTTCTTTATTAAGTTGCATTCCGGGGTGCCATCTCTTCATCATCAGCAGTTTCTTATTATAATAGTATGGTCCACCTTCCAAAACATTCAGGCAGTCTTGTTCTTTGTTGAATTTAATCACATAAAATCCATTTTCCATTGAGAAAATCGAAAAATCCTCGGTTGGTTTCGAGACTCTGATGATATACTCTTTGAAATATGGATAATACGGTTTAGGGCCTATTACATAAACTACAATGGCGTTACTCCATTGTTTTCTAGCATCTAGGATAACTTCAGCGGACATTTTAGCGCATTTCAAAGAATTGACTTCTCGCGGATGGTAAAATTTCAGTGGAACGGGGATTGGAATATTGTTGCCTTTGACAACCTCGTTCCACGCTTTACTATTTTGAGATGCAAAATTCCATACAGAAGAAGCGTGCTTGGTATTCAATCGGCAATTTTGGGAATCAGATCCAATTGGGTTGATATTACTCTGAATAGGAGGAAAACCAGATTTGCTTGTGGGATGAGTGCGAACTGAATGATACGCATCTTTGGCTTGACGATTAATAGGACCAGTTTTGAGTTGTCTCTTCCATTTTCGCAACATAACAGGGGTGAATCCATCATCATAGGCGGGAAGATTCGGCACTGGTTCGTTTGGTTCAAAGCCCGGCGGGTGGTCTAACGAAGATGGCGGCGGATCAGCGGACGAAGCTGCTTGATGGTTAAGCGAATTGGGGGGAGTCATTCGAAAACGAAGGCAGGAGAACTTAAACAATCGGAGAAGACAAGGAAAAGAGGGAGAAGCGATGAAAAATTTCCAATCGCCAGAAAGAGCTGGCGGCCACTAGGGTTCTTCTATCTTTACACAAACAGATTACATACGAAAATTTACTTTATATCGAAGCACGAACAGATTACATAAGAAAATTTTCCAGGAGTGAAATCCTAACTTATAATATTATACTAAGTTAAGCTACGGACTATTTTTCAAGGCAATAGGACAATATAATATGGTGCATGACCATATTCTCAAGTGACAGAGCAATTTAAGTACATAACAAGGTCAAAATATTAAACGAAACAAATGACATGCAAAGGAATTCAAAACAACTAAAGCACTATTCACAAGGGAGAAATTTTTCATATAAGTTTAAATTAATGTGTACAACTACATTAGGGGAAGGGTGCTTCCTTCATTTCAAAGCAACAGAACAAAGCATGGATTGACAAAGGACATTTGCATTTAATGCAAAGGCAAGGGACGTGATACATTTCAAGGCATCGATATAAGGCATGATCCACTTTCAAAGCAACTAACATATATAAGTAAATAAACCAATGACATATTGCAGCTACTATTCACAAATGAAGAAATGTAAATACAGTTGGTCATAACTAAGAAAAATATAATTGCTGGTAAAATTAAAAAGATAACCTTTATGCATAAGTTGGCGGGCATTTGTTTAAGTTTATTAACAAAATAAGAAAACTACTTCCCAAGAAAAGCATATATCGCATATAAGCAATATGACAGCTAAGAATACTACACGGCTATGATGCAAATATTGTTAAAAATCATGCATTACTACAAGGTGAAGTAGAGAACGCAACTTGAAGTGAACAACAGCAAAGAGCACGAGTTCCTGGAGCCAAGCTACAAATTTTCGTATGTAATCTTCCACACAAATTTTGTTATTGCAGGTTCTTCTGCCTTCTGATTCTCACAGAGACTGTTGTTCTCAGTTTCACACAGAGACTGTTGTTCACGATTCACACAGAGATTGCAGGTTCTCCTGCCTTCTGAAATGAAGTGTATTTATAAGTACACTTGATCACGATTCACACAGAGACTTGTTCTCAGTTTCAATTTCCTCATCAAAGAAAAAAGAGAAAGAACATCACTTGGGTGTTAAAAATGAATTGTCCGACAATCAAACATGCAAAACAAAAAAATGAATTTCTCATACCTTCTGTTACTTTTCTTCGTTTCCTTGAACATACGATGTTTCCCCTCTTTCTGCCAATCAGACTCAGCACATTGTCCATACTCAAATTGTGCGCCTCTACCATACAGATGCAGCAACGCGACCTTTACCATCTCATATCTGTTCCGGATTGATGCATAACCCAGCTACTGCAGCAATCCAAACTACTATATCAGCAAATAAAAGAGAAGGTATGCGGAGGGGTGATAGGCAGCGAGGCAATGGAGGATGGATTCGTGATGCCAACAAGGGTAAATGATGAAGAAGTTTGGGTTAAAAGGAGATGAAGTGGAGAAGACTCAGAAGAGCGTTTGGGCATAGAGAAAAAAATGGAAGAGGCGGCTAGTCCTAGTCTCTAAGGAAACGTGATTTTGTTTTAGGGTTGCTGATTTGGGCTTTAAGAGCGTATTTCCTGTGGTTCTGCTTTAAAATTATGGCGGAACTTCAAATTTTTTAAGTTTTTCCTACACCGGAAGATTAAAAATGAAAGGAGGAAAGCTGAAAATTGTATGATTTTTTTTAATTATTGTTAATTATAATCCATAAGATATTAATTATAAATCATTATATGATAAAAAATTAACTCAAAATTATTAATCATTATTTATAAGTTATTAGTTAATATAATTAATAACTATAAATTGCTAAATTTTAAGTATACATTATTATTAAAAATTATTAATTAACTAATTAATTATTAATAAATTTATGAATATAACTAATTAATTATGAATATAATTTTATCAAAATTTCAAATTTCAATTTTTATGAATATTTATAAATTTATTTTGAAAATTTTCAAAATTTTAATTTTTTCCAATTATTAAATGTTAAATATAACTAATATTTGGAATTTCTAAAATAATTAATAAATATAACTTCTTAATTATTAAAAGATTACTTATTAATCATTAATTATTACAAAATAAATTATAAAATAGTAAATATTAATTATTACTTCTTAAATATTTAATAGTAATTATTAGTTATTTATTATTAAACAATAGATATCAATTATTAAATGTTAATTATTAATTATTAATAGTAATAATTCAATATTTATTATTAATCATTTAATAGTAATTATTAGTTATTAATTATTATTACACAATATTAAACATTTTTTAAATATATTTATTAATTATAGTTTGAAAATATTAAATACTAAATGTTGCTTCTTAATTATCAATATTACTTATTAATTATGAATTATTGGATATTGATCTTAATTATTGATTAGTATTAATTATTAATTTTTTAATGATTAATATAATACTAATTAAGTTATAAATGATTAATATAGTATTATTAATGATTAATTGTTAAATATTAGTAAATAATATTATATTATTAATTATTAGTAATTAGTAATTAGTAATATAATATTATAATTAGTAATTAGTACATATGATTAATGTAATATTATTAATGATTAATTATTAAATATTAATAAATATTAAATATTAATTTGAAGAAAGCATTGTAACTATTAATTATTGAATGTCGAAAATTGGCAACATACAGTTTTTACAATGGGTATTTTATTGTCATTGTAAAATTGGCATCGGCTAAAATAGGCATTTTATGACCATTGTAAAATCGGCTAAAACAACCATTAATTACTATAAGTTATAAATGATTAATATAATATTATTAATGATTAATTATTAAATATTAATAAATAATATAATATTATTAATTATTAGTAATATAATATTATAATTAGTAATTAGTAACATATGATTAACATAATATTATTAATGTTCAAGTATTAAATATTAATAAATAATAAATATTAATTTTAAGACAGCATTGTAATTATTAATTATTGATTGCGAAAGTTGGCAATGGACATTAATTACAATGGGCATTTTATAACCGTTGTAAAATTGGCACCTATTACAATGGGCATTTTTAGTCCGTTGTAAAATTGGTACCTATTATAACAGGCGTTATGAGTGTTGTAAAATTGGCACCTCTTACAACGGACATTTTGTGACCGTTGTAAAATTGACATCTATTACAAAGGGCGTTTTGTGAACGTTGTAAAATTGGCATTTATTACAACGGGTATGAATGGACCATTGTGATAGCATTCTATTACCAGGGGCAGTCATTGTCCGTTGTAAAAAGCATGTTGTATAAGTCACCTATTACAACGGTCCTGAATGGACCTAATAGCCTTCTATTACAACGGGCAGCCAACACCCATTGTAAAAATGGCGTTGTAATAGGGTATGTTTGTTGTAGTGAAAGGCCTATTACCATAAACGTATGGTATCACCGAGCAGCCCCATTTGGACTATGTTCTCTTACTGACCCCTTCATTCATTATAACTATTTTCTTGTCGTTAGTGGTTATAGGTGCTTGATATTTCAAGGTATATTCATGTCCGAGGCCTCCCTCTTTAATCAAGTCTGTCCAAGATGTACCTTGTGTGAGAAAATACCTTACTTGCTTATTAATTGTCTCTGATTTGCTGTTGCACCATTGTATATTTGTTCATTCTGCAAACCCATAACAGATTTCAATGTGTTCTGAGAGCCTTGCCTTGAATTTTGATTGTTATAATTGATTCTTGACTCTCTGTAACCATTATAGAATGTATTCTTGGTGCGAAACTGTAAAGATTTTTATTGTAGAGGGGGTTTCTCTCTTATGAGACGGTTTCTAACTAGTTGGAACCCCTCACGGTCGAATTGAGGTTGCACCACCTTGGAGTTAGGGGAAGAAGAATGGGGGAGAGAAGGAGGAGGCTCGAGCATGATGGATTGAGAGGCCACTATCTGATTAGAGTCAATTGTCATTTTCTTGATTTCTTGAATTTGATTCTCAGTTTATTTATTTTAGGGTGGAAAAAGCTAGACTAAACTGGAGATTGCTACCATGTTTGCAATACCCTGCTGTATGTATGCTATGTCGCACTGTAAACATTAATATGTTTGGACTTAAATCACTGACATTTAATGGCAGTGAACGCAACAATGTGGGACAAAACCAGTAATCGCGGTTAGAAATTAACTGAATTCATGCTTCATGTAGCAGGCTTCCTAAATGTACGGCCTACGGATACATATGTATCTAGTAATCATTTTACAGAGCTAAATTTTGCTAAATTTTTATTCAGGTAAATCACACAGCAGTAGTCTTCACAATTTTAAAATTTAGCTACATTTTGTTTAATTTTTTTTCAGGTAAATCACACAACAGTAGTCTTCAAAATTTCTATTAACGCTTCTTTTTTCGCAACAAACGTTACCATTCAACTTGTTTTTATGTATGCTCATTGTCATGTATTTGCTTCATCATTAACAATACAATTGTTGTTTGCAATTAGTCAATAGAATTGATTTAGTTGGTTGGTAGTTTAAATTGCAAATTTGAGATCATAAGTCCGACCTTTGAAATCAACCCTTGTTAGTATTAATATGAATGATTGTTAAAGAAAATTGCTGTTTGCAATTGTATTAATGAAAACAATTTTCCAACTTTCCATGACTGTGACGTGCAGTAAATGCTAGAAATTAATTCATTAAACTTAAACTAATGCTTACATACTCCAAATTTCTTGAAATAAATATCAATCATTAATGTCCTTCTATCAAATATTTTATACACGATGCCTATAACAAAATTAAGCTAGAAGATGGTGTTATTTCCAAAAAAATGCGTATATTGTTCACTTCATCCGGTATAATGGTATCTGATGGACAGTACGAATGTCAGAAACAGTTTGATGCCATTGTTGATGCATATATTCTGCTTTGGAGAAGATGGGTGCATCTAATGTTCCTGTTGTTGTTTCCGAGAGTGGCTGGCTATCTGCTGGTGGTGATCCCGCTGTTACTAATAAGGGTAATGCTCAGACTTAAAATCACAATTTGATTAAACTTGTTGGTAGTGGAACACCAAAAGACTTGGAACTGTAGTTGAAACTTACCTCTTTGCCACGTTTGACGAGAACCAGAAGACTGGTGATGAAACTCAAAGAGATTTCGGACTTTTCTACCCCAATCAAGAAGCTGTATATCAACTAAATTTTTTTAATATTATGGAAGACATAGCGTATATCATATAAAAAATAAAGAAGTGGTTATAAGTTATAACAATGTACGGTTGAGAGAGAGAGACAAAGAAATATACTTGCATCAATAAATATCTAATGCAAACTCCACGTACCTGTACTGAACTATTCATCTGCTTCAATAAATCTCATCAATAGTAAATGGTCAAGTTTAACTGATGAATTTGTTCAAACCGGTATGATTAATAACTATTGGATGTAAACCAAAACACAGATAAAACAGATAAAACTGGTCACATGTTACTATCCAAGTTAATAAATAAAATGTCATGATTTAATGTTTGCTATACTCTTACCTAGTCTGGGTTACTGCTGTAGTTATCACCAGCTAAGTCCATATAAAGTATCTATATAATTTGCATTTTAAAAACTAAAAAATATAGCAATAAATGAAACTGATACACTATTGACGCAGGATGTAAAATATTATATAGTCTATGGAAGGCATGGCATTTTGAAGTATATCATCCATGTAGTCCCAAGCTTATGTAACTAACAGCAACACGAATCTATGGCATATATACCAAATAATAAAATATAAAATATATCATCCTGAAGGTGATATAACAAATAATAATAATAACAAAATTGCTTTGCTGATGAGAAGATGGTTGAAATGGAATATATAAATGTATTCACATACTTGATTTCAGTTCCCATACAACCATGTTTGTAATATTGGTAGATATGCTTCTAGTTAAACCATAGGCCATTAGGTGAACTATATGTAAATATCCCAAGGGAGTACGGTGTGTACACTTCCTTGGTTCTAACATTGATCTACATTTAAATAATGAACATATGAGTAGGAAAATGGTTCAATACACTTTCAGTATTATGAACAAAAGTTCTTTAGGACTAAGACACACATAAACCAACTTAAGCTATGCTTTTGTTTTCAGCTCATGTCATTAGTAAAGTTTCATCACTTTCCAATATAAAAAGTAATAAGAATAAAAACTTTAACAAATTGACCAAAAGACGTAGATTATTGTCCATTTTAGTATATACATATTAACTTTAACAAATTGACCAAAAAATTATTGACAAAGATAGAATGAAAAAGGGTACTGGTTAATGCAAAAATTAAAATAAAAACCATACCGAGAGAGGTCTAGACAAAGCATAAAATCGGCATTACCTGTAGTACTAATCCGCTTTCTCTTAACACGATCATCAACTGCCTTCTGATCTGATTACCTAAACATTCTAGATTAAATGGTAACCAACTTGAGTCCAATGTACAAAGGCCCGAGGAAGTTAACAAAATAATACAATAAAAGAGGAAAAACCAATTGAAACAATCTATTTGGAGGGGAAAAGATAAAGTATCTAAAACCTAATTTTTAGGTATTCGTATTAAATTAAAAAAAAATGTACATCTGGTATGAAAATTATTGAAGCAAATAAATTATTAGCATAATTATGGTCTGTGGGAACAACTTTTACAGCACACAATCATATAGGGAAGGATTAGAAGTTGGAACAGAGCATTTTAGCAATTGAAGCATTGTAACTTGGGACAAAGACAAACATGAAGTTTATGACAATACATCATAATTAAACCACAGGAAATAAATAAAAGGAAGAAGGGATGACTTACTAAAGAAAAAGAAATTTGTATTAATCATAATATATATTAATTTTTTATTACTGTTATGTCTAAGTTGTCGCTGTTGCATAATGATTGATGTATACGATGTTATCTTTTCAAATTTGTTGTGTTTCTCTTTAAAATCAAAGTGCCTCTATTTCATCTTTTCTTTTGTAGGTGAAAAATTGGGCACAAAAACAAATATGCAGAGTGTTGATTACCTTCTCACATTAAAGACAATTGGGTCAACCCCAAAAGACTTTAGTCCGCATTGATATAATGCAAAATATTACTTTTGCAAACAATGAGCAAATATATTGCAATATTAATAAGACAATTTATCAAGTGGTAGATCAACAATGTTGCACATGAATAATGCCTTTCGTGAATACGAGTTTAGAATTTAGAGTCACTTGTTGAGAAATATAGAAATCTACAGATGAGATATTTAGTTATGGTAATATTAATGTCCTATTGCACTATGATGTACCAACTGATGCAATTTTTGATGCAAAATGCTTATATCAAGTTAATTTTACGTATTTACTAATTATCACAGGTAAGGGGTGATTCCAAGTGATATCATGAACAAACCTCGAAAATAATTAGTTACCAAACTGAAGTTAACTATTAAAATTATGCATTATATTATTGTCATAATATTGTTGAATAACACAATACCATAACAAACCATATAAGCATGACGTCACAACCGAATCTGGATCATTTTATATATTAAAGTCTCATTTTAGTAACCAATACAATTCATTCTTTTCTTTACGTCATTATGATCATCATTCAATTATTTTACTTGTATGTAGTACAAGAATACCTATTTTTAGTTGCAAATAACGACAGCGAAATCAAATGCTACCACAGGCTCTAAGGAAAATTGCAAAACGCTGGGGCTTATTTTTGATTGGCCCGCCTAATATTTTCGTGAAATTTTTTCCATGTACCATTCATTTTTCATTTCTTTTACTTCCACTCACAACAGCGCTCTCAGAAAAACATACATCGCCACCTCCTTAATCCACCTTCAAAAACCACTTCGTTGATCTACTCTACCTTCAAAGCACCAAATCCTCGTCAGTCTACTAATACACCAAAAGCCCTAAGTCGTTGATCTACTAAGGCACTCAAAAACTTCGTGGTAATCAATCGTCATTTATTTACCTGGCCGTAATAGATCTACTCGCCAGCAACGATAAGCGCCAACTCCTTCTTAGTCACAAACCCTAAATCATCATCTCTCCAGCATTGAAAAGCTTCTCAATAGACGGACTCAGCCTTGGTATCAACTTTAACTTTATTTCTTCTTCCCGTTCTTTCCGTTCTTCTTGTATTAGTTCAATTGATTATAACATGCATACATTATTGTATTGGAGCAATTCAGACTTGCACCTTTATATACATGGAAAAAAAAGACAGCTGTAGAACTGATTTTTAAATGACTAGCATAGAGTTCTAAAATGTTTTTAAAATGTGGTCTACTTTTTCTAGCAGCAACAAAAATCGGTCCGAGTTGAAACTTTCTACAATTACTAATGCTCTTGCCTATTTATATTTACTGTTTGTAGGTGTCCCTTGATAATTTATTCTCCAAATAATTCTTTTTTCTAATAGTAATAGATTCATGTTCTTCTGTCTTCTAAATGTTGCAATAGCAGAATTCATATCAACGTTTCTGTTTCTGTTTCTGTACATACTTGTGCTTACAGTTATAGGCGTTAAGAAAACCGGTTATGTTGACACGTGCAACAGCGTTGGATTGCAAGGCATCGCTTGGGCAGTCGGTGGCATGATCATCATTCTAGTATGCTGCACTGGTGGCATTTCAGGTTATACTTTAGAGATGCATCAAAAGGATAATTTTATACTTCATTTAATTTCTTTGTAGTATACGTACACTTATGCCACATTAATAGAAAATCATAATGTGAAATGACTAAAGTTCAAGCTCTGTGTAGGAGGTCCCATAAACCAAGCAGTGACATTAGGCCTGCTTCTGGCAAGAAAGCTATCGATTCCACGAGCTATATTGTACATGTTGATGCAGTGCCTGGGTGCAACATGTGGTGCAACCTTGGTCAAAATTTTAGAGAGCTTAATGTAAGATTTGTATGGTGGTGAGGTCAATTTAGTGAGCGAAGGGTTCGGTAACAGCACTGCTCTTGGTGCAGAGATCATGGGAACATTTGTACTTGTTTATACAGTGTCCACTACTACTCATGCTAAATGCAATGCCCGCGACTCTCATGGCCTTGTAATATATATATATATATATATATATATATATATATATATATATATATATATATATATATATATATCATTGTTGCTGATCATCGATTTAAGCTTATCAATCAATGTATTGTAGCATTTAATTTAGAGCATTAAAACAGGTACTGGCCCCGCTGCCTATAGGATTTGCTGTATTTTTGGTGCACTTGGCTGCTATTCCGATTACAGGGACAGGCATCAACCCTCCACACAGTCTAGGAGGCGCCCTTGTTTATAATAAACTGAACGCTTGGGATGACCAGGCAAGTTCTATATACTCCTTGTAGTCTAAAAAATAGATTAGTTATGGATACAAGGACCATTTGGGTCATGCCTACAGTGCATATGAGAACAATATTAAACGCTTGAGAAAGCAATACATAGCCACTTTGGTTGTCTGAAGAAGATAGAAGAACATGAATCTATTACTATTACTTGCATACTTCAATAATTTCATGACTCTCTTGACAGATGAGATGAGAAAATGAATATCAAGCTAACTTCATTGCCATGAATATTTATAGTGTTTGCAAAGCATTCACATTTACACTACTCATCCATCATGGAGTCGCAAAAAAGTATTAATAAGTTCCTGCATTTGAATTTCAATCGATCTATTTGAACTTGTAGCTACACATATGTAGTTTACTTTATCAAGGGAAATGTCACTTTTAGTATATTAGTGAGATCTTCACGTTTAAAACTTAGACTTGCATGCACACGCATAAATTTCAACTTAAATTCTAACATTAATTTCAATCCCCATGATATAGGAAACATGGGCGGACTTTTGACTATCTGACATATTGAAATTTGTATTTGAATTTTAAGCGTAAATTTTGAGTGTGAAGATCCAGTCTCTTTATAAATTCTAATAACTATATGAAAAACATAAAAGAATTTTGGATCAAATAATGTCAACCTCGAGTTACAAAACATCAACTTGGATAACATAACTTAGAATCAAATGTAGATGTTAACTGCGAACACTACAAGAAAACTTACATTTAGTTGCACTTATTGGTGTTAGTTTAGCTTGGGCAACCATGCTCACGATCATCCATACAGTTTTCTAACTAATTTATCATAGATGGCCTATACATTTTAAAACAAGCCTTTTCCAAATTTTTACAACCTAAAATCCATTCAAATTGTGCTAGCACTGTTTGACGTTAATATTGTTCAAAGGTCTGCATCAAATGATGAGGTTTCAAACATTTATGCGTTCAGGAAAAAGGTTGTGAGGCTGGCACGATTCTTCTATTGGATTCAGCATTGTTAAGAAGTTTTTATCTACCCAAGATGTCACTTCCAATGATATAAGAATTTCCACCTTTTTTGGAGGTAACCGACTTCTTATGTTTCCATCATAAACTTGTCTATGATTATTTCATCTTAAGCAATCTAAGTATTTATGGTACATGATTGATAGGAACTCATGAGTGTTATTAACTACATAGTACTAAACATGACGAACCATATTGGTGAAGATAGCCTATGATAACACACTTTACTTGTAAGAAAAACTTATTTCTTTGCTGCTTTTAGTAATGCAGTCTTTATGTCCAATTTTTGAAAAATAAACATCAATCAAAACAAGACGAAATATATTTGTGAAGATAGCATATGCTATAAGAGGAATCTATTTCCTATATGCTTTTAATAAGGTGGTACTTAAAATGTTTGGACACGTATCTGCAGAGAAAAGCATGTTGTTATCTTCGTAAGTTCAAAATTAATTTGTATTCGAGTGCCTTTGTACTAACTAGTTTCAGTCTTGCTAATATTTTCTCAGAATGCTTTTAAACTATTTGCATTTCATCATGGGACAACATTGGGTTAGATGGGAAAGTAATTTTAAGACTGTCATGGTATAATATGGCAAGGCACTATATAATTTCCAAGTAGAAGAATTGTTAAACTTGTTGAACATGACAAGTGCAATGACCGTGATATTAAACTAAGCCAATTAGGTACAAAGCCTAAATTAACTATTGGAAAGTCTATAAATTTTCTAATATTACGAGGCATTGCTGTTTGATCCATGCTGTGTGTTCATACTTTAAATAAAAATATAACTACTCAAATCGATACTTTGGTAGTCATTCAACCCATCCCAAGGATTTCAAATTCCGCAATAGGAAAAGAATATCGACAACCACTTATAAATTGTTCACATCCACAATTAGTGGCAAATCTATAGACGAATGAAATGGGTCAGCTGACCCCCTCGGATTTTTAACTTTTGTTATATAGATTAATTATCGAGACCTATCTCAAATTACTAAAACTCTAAAGCTTATGAAATTTAAGGTACAACTATTTGCTTTTTATTTGCTTAACTGGGCATCAGAAGCATAATGGCGATGGCATCTTAGTGTTTGGTCTTTACTACTATTTTAATTCCTTGTAGTCGAAGTTTGGAATTAACTAATACTAGTTGATGAATTGAAGATTTAATGGGTAGAAATGACAGAGTTAGTTAGATTTAAAAATCTGAGAAAAATGAAAAGGAAAAGTAAAGTTAGAGATAAAATTAAATATAAAGAGTAGACTAGTTATTAATCAAGCAATTTATTTCAAGATGTAATAAATTATGTAGTGGAAAAAAAAAGGTATAGCCATTGTGAGATTTTCAAATGCCGAATAGTTGAATGGTTTATAACATGTTAGGTCTTATTATTATATTGATGTTCTCTACCTACTTATGTTTTATATGCTCATGGTGATCTGCATGTGATAAACTTGATAGGCTTAGTTGTATTGCTAATTTATTAATTATAATAAATAAAGTAAGAACTTAACAATCTACCAAAATGTTAACAAGCCTTACTAGTGATGTCATCACCAGCGCATTGTACATAAAAAAATAGAGCTTTGCGGTCCTATTTTTATTAACTTACAAATGGTTTATATTCATTAGCATACAAATTTGGATTGTCAAGACCGCTCTGATTTAAACTGAAGCTGACAATGAAACATGTGTTTTGTTTGCTGAAGCTGTTTGCAAAATCAATTTTAAGGGCACCCAGTTTGGACTGCATGTGATCAACTAGATTAAGCAGTTGCATGGGTTATATTAATATGTAAAATAGGAGCTTCTGTAGTTCTTGCTGCACAGTTTCAGGTTTAGCTACATTACTTTGCTCAACATATGATATTCAAACTGATGTATACCACATTTTTGAGTTTATTGTCAGCGTTCAGTTTAATTATTTACAATAAGCATGACTATATTTGATTTTTCAGATCGAGTCTTCTCTGAAGATGCTAAAGGCTGAAAAACAAGGTAATTATGAAACCGGTATAGGTTTGATCTCTCAAGTATATTTAAGATCAAATGATTGTGTGTGATATTATACTAGCTTAAACCATTCAATGTGTATTGACATGGCTATGGGCAAATTTATCTTTATTTCGAAACTTTATGTTACTCTCCCACAAAAGACTAATGAATTTGAACAAATGTTTTTTGCATGGCTTGGCATGCAAAGAAACATGCTTCTGAATGTAAGTGATCTTTTACATCTCTTTTCAATTCTTATGTACCCTAATATACAGTACCATTTAACTTTTATATGTGCAAAAATTAATGAAATCAAAGCTGCTAAAGAAACTCCCATATCACATTGGTTGATCTTTATATTACTACCTACAATTAACGCGAAAATTGCACCGTCAGTCTATAAGTCCCTCTACACAAATATTCCTCGTCAATTGATTTGGGCAGTTGTAGGAAATTACCGTTTTGAACTTGTTTTCATTGAGGTAAATAACTGTTTTTCCCCCTAACATAATTACAGTTAGTAATGTGACACAGTTAGATATTTCAACTTTTTCTGCAGTCCAGAAAATTTGTTAGTGAGATTGACGATATGATGAACATACAAGAGTTATCGTTGAAGGATATGTAACTAGCTCAACTCCATTTATTTCGGAGCAATTGGAGGAGAAAACTAAAATATTTGAATAGTTATTGCAATTTCTCCTCACTGCTCCTTTTATAGAAGTGCTTTCATTTCGTAACATTTTTCTTATAAGCCTATACATGATGGTACGTCTGTGCACAATCGAAGTTTGATATTTGACTTGTGCAAGTCTCAAATCCATCAATTGTAAAATCACATCTACAATGTTGGTTGAACCCACTGAAAAATTACATTATGTTTCAAGCAGTGTTCTTCTTCTTAGATAATTGTTCTATAACTGGTTAATATTTCAGTACATGCTTTGCAAATCAACATGAATCTTCTTGTGCACTGCAGCGCTGTTTATTATAGACATGGGGTACATTTCATAGCAGGATTGAGAATGGTAGATCAACGCTTAAAATTAACAGTCACATTTAATGCCAAGCAATTGCTGTAACATTAACCATTAAACATAGTATTCGATTTTCATTTTTCTTTTTGTGCAAGTTCAGATCACTGCTAGTGAAATTTCCACTGTAACAGCCGTCAAACGCTATGTTAACAAAATTTTGCCTCCACCAGATAATACAAGTGCTCTTTTGTGAGTCCTTAACATTATGTTAATATCATCAAGTTCCCATTTTACTTATATATGCCGTCTCATATATACTATAGTCAGTTAGAAAATGGTTGCGGTGGAATATTTAAACTGGTAGTGTGTTCGCCATCACCTAAGGTTATAGAAACAAATTCACTGAACTCGACTTTCAAATATCAATATGGTGCTGGCCGGCAAAAGTAATCAAAATTTTGTCAATTGTGCTTTGTACGTTTGAAACACGAGCAAGTAGTTTATATTGATATGCTATTTCTCCTTTTCAGATTCCTTGCATATGGATTGGAGAAGACCTAGTATAGAGTAAAAAAAATCTATGAAGGTTAGTGAAAAAATAATTTTGTTCCTAGAAATGCACATTTATAATCATGTGATAATATATGATGCATAGTCAAAGTTATATCCAGGATTAATCAGTGTAGATAAGTAGTTCATATAAAATTAGTGGGTGAAAGTTAGTGGTGATTCCGAGCGATGCATATGTTATCTTTCTGAAATAATTAAGCAATTATCTTGAATAATGTATGTCTGTTTGAACTGGTCATTTAATCCTTATATAAATTAACAAAGTCAACTAAGTTTTATAATCATTAATAATAAAATTAAAAACAACAGTAATAACTAAAAATAAGTTTATAAAAATTAACTAAGTTAATTAAGTTTTATTAAAAATAAATAAGTTTATAAAAATTGATTAAGTCTATAATAATAATAATAAATTAACTAAGTTTACAATAATAATAATAATAATAATAAATTAACCAAGTTTATGAAAAATGTATAAGTTTGAGATAATTCATAAAAATTAACCATGTTAATATGAAATTTAAGTTTGAGATAATTTATAAGTTTAAGTTAATTAAAATATAAGCCATGACATTTAAGTTTTACCAATTAAGATAATTTATAAGATTGGGTTAATATAAATAAATTTATAAATAAGTTAACCGAGCTTTATAAAAAAATTAACTAATTTATATAAAATTAACCAAAATTTTAAAAAATAACTATGTTTTATACTACGTTTTATAAAAATTAAATATATTTATACAAATTAATTAAGTTTTTTTTTAGAATTTAACTATGTAAATAAGTTTTTAAATATTAAATAAGTTTATTATAAAAATTAACCAAATTTTATAAAAATTTAACTAAATTTTATAAAAATTAAATTTAAGAAAAGTTCAACTAAGAATGTTTGATATACTTCATAATCATTTGTTGATTGTTAAACTTGTCTATATGTAATTAGCATTTTAGGAGTAAAGACCAGCTGCAGCAAAGAATTATGGGAAATCAAGTAATGAACATGTCTTTAATTGTTATATATACTATAACATTTTGTTAGCACTTGTTGTGTAAACTTCTTTATCAATTGTTATGGATTTTATGTGAATTTGCTCGTTTTGTCGATAAACTATTATCGAAATGGTTATGGATATAATATTTGATGTGTTTTTTAGTTGTTTGAATACGACGATTATGTGATTGATTGCTGGTTGTAATAAGACTATTATGTGAGCTATGGTTGGAAATGGTACAGACCATATTAACATGAAATAGTAGCGTGTACAGTATGCTACAAAACAGTTAATAACTTTCAGTAGCGTTTTAAAAACGCTACTAAAATAAATGTAAATAGATGCGATATGATTTTTGAAGCGTTGAAAAACGCTACCAAAACTTTTAGTAGTGTTTTAGTGAACACTATGATAAAAAAATGCAACTAAAAGTCTGAACTTTTTTTTAGCGTTTCTAAAACCCTACAATAGGTCAAGTTTTGGTAGCCTTTTCTAAAACACCACAAAAAGTTTTAGATTTCTAGTTACATGTCGTATCGCAGCGTTTATGGAAACGCTACTAAAAGTTTTGGTAGCGTTTTTTCAACGCTACAAAAGGCCTTTTTTGGCATAGTGATATTCTATCATTTATCACAACGGAGCCCCTATGTAATCCAGTGCCACCTAAGGGAATTGCAATACGAACATAATCAAACTATATCAGATGTTTATTTATCTAATTTAACATGTAATATAAATTAGTCAAAAAGAGCTTCGTTGTATCAATAACGCTAGCTATATATAGGAATAAACATGCTAATGGAGTTTCTTACTTACATATTATAGTTAAAACTTAAAAAGTAGCAAGAAAAAGCTTAAGTATTGAAAATCTATGTGCATGAATATAGAGTTCCCTATTCCTATGATTTTCTTTCAGTATTTAAAATTAAATCCATGCAAGTACAGTTCTTGCAAGGAGTTTTTAATACTGACATATCATCATGGTGGCTGAAGTAAGTAAAATCTGAGAAAAGAGTTGACATTCTTAGAGTCGTAGTAATGAATGAAATTGTTAAGTGAAAAATGCCGTAACATGTATGTTAAAACACAAAAATTAAGATGCTAAGTCCAAGAACTTTCAGTACAAACAAGCTAGCTTGCTTAGAAGTCGGACTGCCACAAAGATTGAGATATATACTCAATTGCACCAAACAGAACTAAAATTCAGCATTAAACTATTAATGCATATTAATCATAAACACACGACACCAAGATACTGATGAAATAGTAACGCTACAACCAAAACCAAATTCATTTGATGCATTTGATAAATGGAACAACACTACAAAAGTAAAATTAATATTCGGCAATTTAGCAACGCGGATCGTCATTTTTTAATAAAAACGGAAATAGCGAAATCAAAACATATGAATTTAAAAAGAAAAATTTGAGATTGATGGATGAGGGAAAAAAGGGATTTTCGTAAATGAAAAGAATTAAAAGTCACCTGCATAATCCTCGAATTTTAAACAAAATCAGTTAAATAATCACCAACCTTAAACATATGAGATAATCAACAACAGTCTATAGAGTGAAAATATATAATATGGCTCATTTCGAATAGTTCCAAAAATCAATATACAGTGGAACATAAATAACAAAAAATTTATAGAAGATTTAAAAATACTTAAAAGTGGCCGAAGCTCGGTATTTAAAGAGCAGTGCTCGAGGAGTCGGAGCAAAATAAGTTAGTTAAGTGGAGGAACTATAGCACAATTAGTTATAGCTAGTCTACAAAATGGTCGATTGCAAACTACGATGCGCGTCCCTTTGGAAATAGCGACACGATGCATTAGCTGAAACTTCCAGCAATTGATAGCGTTAGTGATCAAGAGACGGCGGATGCTTGGTGGACAGTGGATTGTCGACGATGAAAACGTTATGATGACCATGCATTGCAGCTGGGTAGGAGGACGATTGCGATGAGATTTTTGATCGATTTTAAGTGTAGAGGAGGTGCGGGTTCGAAGGAGTATGAATTTGATAACAAAAAGCTTCCAATCTTTAATCGATCTAGGGCTTCACATTCGAAGTGAGGGCAAAAGGATGACAGAGTTTGGATTTGATAAGCGAATATCTTTTGATTTCTGATTGATCTAGGATTTCTAATTAGAAGAGAGGGCGGAGGGATGACGAAGTTTGGGTTTGATAAGCGAATAACTTCTGATTAGGGTTTCTCAAGTGGTTTGAAAGGGTATTTTGGGTAATTTAAAAAGACGCGGTTGAAATTAGTTCATGAAATTATCATTATTAGTAGTAAAGACTATATTTATTAAGTATATTTCTCAATTTCAAATTCAATTAGATATATATTATTTATCATTCTATATTTTATAACTATTAATTACTTAGATATTTTTATTATTCCCCAGCAATTCAATTTTGTAAAAACCACTGGCTTTTATTAATAATTGGGTTCGTCCAGATTCAAATAGGTTTATAAATCCTTTGAATGATAACATCTTTTTTAATTCTACATTTTAAACAAGCATAAACAAAACAAACATTGATGCAAACAACATACATTTCTATCAAACAAACAAACAATCGCCTTCAACGAAAAGCCATCTTCCAGCTTCCGCTGTGCAACTCTAATCACTAACAGATCAAGACAAAACAATTCGATTACAAGCCATATAAGATCTCATTCTTCACAGAATTAAGTTCCACATTTAACATCATTTTCATAGTAATAATTTGTATAGTAATTCAATTTTTTTTGCAAATACGTCCCGTAGATTTTTACCAATAATCATTTATATCTTAAATAGGAAACAAATTCTAGATTCTACCCTGTACATCCAAGGAACAAGACTCTAAGCCTATCTAGGTTTAGATCTCGACTATGTCAATTATATTCTATAATGTTCTAAACACAGCTCTAATACCAAGTTGTAACGACCCCATTGTTATACCCTCATTATTAAAGAATATTACAGGTAATGTCATCTAATAACACGGAGAATACGGCTGGTCAAGGGCGATTGAATGTAAATATATCTTTGCACTAACACAGATGCATGTTTATTACCTTTTTAGGATTCGAACTATTTTTTTTTGACATGTACAATATTAATAAAAAGTAAGAAACACATCGACTAAAATCATTCATAATAGTATATAATATAGATAAATCATAATCAAAGTTACAGTTCACAACAGGATAATATGCGTCATATATCATAATAAGACGTGAGTTTATAATATATCAGTACTAGACCCATATGAATATATAAACTACATCCAAAATACTATATCTGGTACAAAATGACTATTATATATTATACATGGCATATCATCCTAAATGTCAACATATACAATAATGAAGTAAACTAAAAGTCAAAATCGCCTACTGCATAGCTGATACAAAATCCAAAAGTCAACGAGTCCCTATACCTGTAGAGTCTCGACCTGGTCCGAATATTATAAATATAAATGAGTCAGACTATATCTAATTGAAAGATGGGATGATACCGATATCATAAATATATGACTTAATAATAAATAAGTCATAACCAAAATATGCCAAACAAACAATCATAATGAGGCATATCAATTAAAATCACTATTTCATAAATTCATCTATGACTTAACTATAAAATAAATCATCTCGAAATATGCCTAAATCCAATTAACCAAAATAAAGCATGTCAAACCAAACCATCATTTCATAAATTCATATCAAGTCTCAAATGGACTATTATAAAAATGTGGTGATAACAATTCAAAATTCTTTAGAGCCAAAAAGATACTAAATATCCATCCCAAAATCTCTGAAGAACAATCATCATTAATGAAATAATAATGGTAGTCAATTATTAATTTAAAAACAATGACACAAAGTATAACAACCAAATAAATTGATGTAGTCTAATAAACCAAAAAGATCTCGCCACATAGTGTAAGACTCTAAACCCACCAAATAGACTACTATGCGAATTTACCTAAACCCACAAAATAGGCAACTATTGTCTACTGTACATAAAATAAATTGATATGCCTGCATATAACGCTTGTCCAAGGGGCGAAAGGGAAGTTATGTTATACCATAACAAACCTAAATCTTAAAAATAGGTCTGCCTATCTAAATCTAAGAATGTATCGATTTTCAGATCGATGAAAAATGAGTCATCGTCTCTCGGGGATCTATCACCTGAAATCCGAACACCCTACGATAATATAACTCTAAGTATTGATTACTGTCACTCAAGTAATCACAAGAATTTAACTATCTATCACATACCAGAAATTCAAGTATTTACTAAAAGTTAGTAATTTCCACTCAAACTCTATTCAACAAATTATAATAATAAACGAAGAAATTGTACGAAATATCCTATACCAATCTGGCAATTCAATCATTTATTAAAAAAAATTATTTCATAGAAACGCACGAAATCTCATTATGATCTCAAATTCTTAATAAAAAAAGAGTTTTTAAAATAATTAAAACCCTATAATTATTTCTAGAATCGAATAACTTATTTTAAAATATAAGCATGAACTTTCCAAAGGCTTTTAAACTCTTCCTAAAATTATTTAAAGAGTATTTATAACTAAAATTACTTGAAATTGAAATTATTTCTTTCATTACCACTTTTCTAAAATAATGTCATATCTTATCTTTTACGTCTAGAACATTTCCAAAAATATACGCTGATAAATGGTAAATTTAAAAGGGTTCTGTAAATAAATATTACCCATCGCTCATCTCCTCCGCTAGAACACCACAATGCCCGAATCACGTCGCCCGCTGTCCTCAGTCAACAATTCCCCTACGCGAGCATAGCCAGGCGTCGACCCCCTCCTCTTACATGCCTGATCGTCGTCGCCTCCCCTCTCAAATGCGAGCTCCCCAAACGATGGTTTTCAATCACATGTGCTTGAGCTTGCTCTTCGGGCATCGACGCCGGCAAGAGGATCGTCGCCGCCTTCATGTCGCAAGCGTGACTTCATTTTTTTTTTCTTTTTGTTAATCGCGATTATTGATTTAGGGTTGGGAATAGGTAAAAAGTGATATGGGTTTTAGGGACAAAGGAATTATATTGGGCTTGAGTGGATTTGGGCCTTGCCTGAGGAATGCGTTTCCTTTTTCATTTCTATTTGTTATCCTTTTTGTACTTCAATTTAATTTGAAACTAACATAAATAAATTTATTCATCTTCGTCAATTTAACGATTTTAGTGAATATCGAATGGAGAAATTACATAAAATTATTCATACTTTTAAAACATTTCATATTTATTAACACATTTTGTTTGAGTTTTAATATATTATCTAAAATGAAATTTATTAATTAATTCAATTTTACTATAACAAAATCCTTTATTAAATAGACTTTAATTAAATAATACTTAAATTTCAAAAATAATAGTTATCAAATTTGAATTCAAACACTTCTACTTAGTTAAATTAGTTTAATATTACATCTTTACAACATGGTTGGTACATCCAACCTCTCTTATTTTTGAACATGTTATAGACGTGTGCTCACCGAGTTGGGTTTTTCAAGCTTTCAACTTTTGAGTATGTTTTTCCAATACTCAATGTTTGGAAACAAACTTAAATTTTGAACTTAAAATGAGCAATTAAGTTGAGTTATTACGAGCTTTACAACTAAATTTCACTGAAATTTTAACCTATCCAACCAAACACTAGACACGTATAAATATTTTGATAATGGCAATAAGAAACTTCATAAACTTGCTGATTTTTTTAGAGTTAACTGAACTTACTTTTGGATGCAAATCATAGGCTAACAGTATAGTTGAGTACATTGATTTATTTTCTTCCGTTTCTTTGCAATACAAAAAATAAAAAAAGACAAGAATAACAAACCAACATAAATAAGTAAAGGAATTTTAAGACAATAATACTTTATAACTTAGAGCTATATTATTCAATTTGGTGTGCAGTTATGCATTGTTGTTACTTGAACTTGTACTGATTTTTTAAGAATTCGAGGTAGATTCAAATTGTTTGAAACACACTATAATACCAACGTAAATTGCAGTTGGTATTTTTATTATGATTTAAAATGAGAATATATGTTCAGAAATTAATTGAATTAGATCTTATTCAAAAAAATGTGTGATACTGATATGCTGTACAGGTAATAACAGAAAACATTATAATTATACTAATATGATAATCCAAATAGACAAACAACTTTATTAAAATATATATAATAAATTAAAGTTACCTCTTTTGGAAATATGAAAATTCTATTGGATGCTATCAGTATTACAAACAGATGGTTCAATATGTTAGCTGCTTAAATTGTATTTTACAAATCGCTATGTCTGTGTATATGATATAAATTACCTGGTACCGATGGATGGAGCAAATGCCCAACTTATTTGAGCACTACAACTGAAATATAGTTCTGTAACAATACATTTCAATACTGTAACCTTGTAAATAGATTTAGAAATGAATATTAAATATCAGTATACTCATATTAAAGTGTTGGATGTGTTGGTGAAAGGGGAAGGATGTGGTAGTCTGTTGGCAGTCGTAATATATATCCTGTCACATTCCCTATTCTTAATATAGGCATTTATATGGTTCGATTTCTAAGTACTTTGTAAATTACCTTTTCTCATAGACTAACTGATAAAACGTTCAGAGGACACCACTGAACGAATTGTCAAGTCTATACATTACATTCATTTATCAATCTTTCATGTAGTCAACATCATCGTTTAATGTCTTTGTGCAACAAAGCAAGTCCTTTTAGAAATTACAAACTCTAACTGAATATTATTTCTTCATATGCTTCATTTGGCTTTCATTTAGATGACAGATCTTCAAGATTAAAATTTGTATTTGAAAAATCACATTAATTCATAGCCTGACAAGAAATTCAGATCTTGATTGCGTAATTAAGATTAGTTAACTGTGAAACGTAGTTTTTTTTGGCTTTTTGATTGGTGAAGTAGTGCAATGGTTTAAGTGTTTTAATCGATTCTTAATTAGTAGAGTGCTAAAACCAGTTTTCTGGTAGATATCATAATTATTATATTGTAAACAAATATCATTTTTTTTTGCTTGTATATTATTTATTCTTAACGAATATTGAAACCGAACCTGGAGTCTTTTTTGCAACTGTCTGCTGTCACATTTTGTACCTCAATAAACAATGTTCATATTGTTGTTCATGTATACTGTTGTTTTGATAAAAAAATTTAAGTTTGTAGCTTTCTATTATTCTTGTATAAAGAGGATATATAAGGCAACTTGGATTGATTAGAATGAAGTGGGATAAGGGTTGATGAGGCTATTTCAACCACCAATTCAGCTTATTAATTAGGAAGTAAATAGAAACTATACGATAGTTCAATCAAATTGGATTCAAGCGTACATCAATTTTACTCATTTAATTTGTGTGTATTCCTAAATGCATCTACACACCCGTAATTTTCGATAATTAAATTTTGTAAATTTAATAGAGTTTTGTAATTTAATGTTGGAAGAAAATAAAAGTTTGTGATTTAATGATAGAAATATAACTAAAATGAAATGTAATGATGTTAGTCTAAGTTAATTATTAACGATTTGAATGAAATTCCAATTAATTGAAATAATATAAATTTTATACTTTGTTATAAATTTAATATAAGAAAACATATGTAAATATTGAATCAATTAATGAAATATTATATAATTAATGGAATTGAATAAAATCAGTGCTATGTAAGTGGTTATAATATTTGTTTGAAAACAATAAACTTATAAGTGTGATAAAAGGTTAATGATAACAATTATCATATGTTACCTATTTATTTAATCTCTTAGATTAAATTGAAAATCAATTAAAATTCAATACAATTTAATGTTACATTAATGAGAGATAAGACGATAACTGTAAATTTTTGAATGAAATAAAACGAATAGAAATATTTATTTTATTCATAAGGTAATAATTGATTTAATAAAAGAATGAAACCAAGATTAATAAATTAACTGGAAAGATTGTAAAGTTAAATTTCGGTATAAACGGTAAATGAGTAAATAAATCAAATGTTATACTGAATGGTAAAATTGTATGTAATTAATTTGAATTGATTAAAATAGAACAGTTAATCTGTACGTGAATTTATTAGTTTGTTTGCTAACACTAAACATAAAAATGTGTTTGAATTGGTAAGTTATAGCAATGGTAATTATAAATTCATTATTTGGTTCATTGATAATAGATTGAAAATCATTGCAATTAATTCACTTAATTAATGCAGTTAACGTAGATTAAATTGATAATTGTAGAATATTAATTCAATAAGATATAACCTAATGTAAATTTTATTCATAATATGACAATTGATTTAATAATAGAATTTGAAATCAAATTAAATCAATTTATTGGAATTAATTATAAATAATTGATTTAATTACAGTTGAAATTGAACATTGTAATGAAATATTAAACATTGAAGTTGATTGTAAACTGCTTTAAGTTGTTATAAACGTCTAAGTGATTAAAAATGATGAAATTGGTTAACTGTCAAATTTGAATGAAAACTGATTTAATTAATTTAATATTAATTTATTTAATTAACCTGAAAATAGCCATTTTGGCTATTGACTCGGATTTCGATGAAACCAGTTTCATCGGATCCGTAATGGTGAATTATTGTTGGATTTCAAGTTTCGTAGCGACCAGAACTGTCATTTGATCGTACGGGCTAGAAATGCGTAGAAATCAATTTAATTAAATTCAATTGAAATCAGTTTGAAATAAGCTCATTTGTAAGCTAAATTATTCATACGATGGAATTAGGACTTGGAACCTGTTCCATTGAGTTTAAAAATATCGAAAACATCTATTTTGATATATGAGATGATCTATTTTCCTTTCGGAAACGAAACAGGCTTTTTGGATCGTTTAACGTTCAACCCAAATCGATCTAGCACATTCATTCCTATTTCTGCCCTGCCTATTAATAACCTGTTATAAACCCTAGTTGTTCTCATTTCTTGTTATTTGTACGTACAAATCTCTATGGCTTCTTCTTCTCAATGGCTACAAACCCCATTTCCCAATTTGCAAATCAAAATCAAACTCAATTCCAAAACCAAACTCTTCCAAACCCTATCAAATTATATACTGTATCAAAGCTCTCGATGAGCACATCCCAGATCTGCATTCCTTTTTTGAAATTGAGTCATGATTTGGTCAGAAATTGATAAATTATCCACGACTGTTCATCGCTAGTTGATCAACTTCAACAGATCGTCAATCCATTGATACAGTTTTGTAGAGAGGACCAAGAGAGTGCATCCATGCAAGTTAATCAGCGATTCAACGGTCGGATCGATGGCAATAATTGAATAGGGTTGGAGATAGTAGGCGGCTGCAGCTCCTTGCGTAGCTCGGAGTCGAGTGATCGAGAATGGGGGGTGTCGCGCGACCACGTGAGGCAGCGCGATTGCCTAGCGTGGTTCATAGTTTGGCCAAGCGGGCGGCGTGCGACGATGGGTGGCGGCCCGGTCTCGTGCGCGCGAAGATAGGTGCGTGCGAACGTGATTAGCAGGTAGGACTTCTGGTAGATGACAACGTCGTGGATAATAATGTATGTTATTTTATTTCATTTTATTTATTTTCAATTTAAAAATCATATTGCTTACGAGGTCCGATTCACGCGTTGTTTGTTTTTTGGTGAGATTGTATCGAAATTCCGGATATTTTGACGCTGGTTTGGACAAATTCTAAGACTGTTGAATTTTGGCCCTAAATTAGATTTTAATTCGATTTAAAATCGAAGGTGGGCGACTCACTCACAACTTCAAAAATTTATTATATTAGTTAAATTAAATTTATGATGTGATTAGGAATTTATTTACGACTGTTTGGTATATTTACATTGCTATTCCTGTTAGTTTGAATTAAACTTTCATTTAATTTATTATTGAATTAAAATAGCTAATTAATTTCTGTATATAATAATCTGTTTATTATCGAGATTTATTGGTCGAATTGGATGATGATTGTGATGGATGTTTAAATTTATTATTGGATGATTGGATGCTATATTTGATTTATGAAAGGCTATCACTCTGCAAGTTCCCTTAGTTATTGTTTAGAAAAATCGTCATAGATTGAAATGATAGACTCGAGCGATTTTACGGATTTTATTTAATTCGGGATTGCTGTTTGAAATGATATGCAACCGTAAAATTTTAAATTGCGGATTGAAATGATAAATATCTGTATCACTTGACCCTAGGGTAGAGAATTACATATGGACACTAGATTGGTTAAATTAAATGATTTTAAAATCCTTACTTTTTGATTTTGGTTAAACGATATTTTGAAACAAATTTGATTCAAATAAATTGAATTAATATTGAAATTCAAGTTTTATGTTTGAAACTGGAATTGATTTAAAGGAAATGGTTAAAGAAATTAAATTAAACTTTTAAGTTGGATTTTGAAGTATAAATGGAATTTATCGGAATTGAGTCATTAAAATTGAGAAATATAACTTTGATATATATTGAAATCATAGTAGCTTAAATTGATATTTCAAGCATGAATTGAAATCGATGTAAAATTTAATATTTTATTTAGAATGTGAATGAAGACTTGAAATTGGATTTTTGTTGATTAGGAAATTGAAATGGTTCTATTATGTTGAAATGAAATAAATAATAAATTGATATTAATTTCAAAATTCATATTTTTAATTTAAACTCTTTTAAAAATATAATTTTTTTAAAGACTTTAATTTTTAAGATTTTCAAACTATTAAACTATTTTAACCTATATTAACTATACTAAATCATTTTAACCCATTTTAAACCATTTAATTCATTTTAAACTAATTAACCTACTTTAACTTATTTTAAATCTAATTAATCTATATAAAACTATTTAATCTATTTTAATCATATTTAATCTATTTTAAAACTATTTAACTATCTTAAATCAATTTAACAAGTGTCTTTAATCTATAACTACACTATTTTTGAGTATTTTAACTATTTATAATATTTAAACTATTTTCAAAATTTTCAGACTAAGTAGAGGGAAGGTGTTTATATTCAAACTCAACGATTTTAAAGTGAATATGGTCAAATGATGTTATGACCTAAGTTGAGATTTAAATATTATAACTAATTGAATATACTAATTTGATATCAATTATGAAATAGTTTTGGAAATATAAAACACCATCTGGTGTGTAATAAGTGATTGGTTGTTAAAGAGACTGGGATCAGATATTGTCATACTCTCTGCCAATACCGAAAACTACTTTAATAACCGCGTACGTGGTGGAGATTCCATAAATGAAGTAGGATGGTTTGAGAAACGATTTCTGTATAAGGTATGACGCGACCCTGACTCCCGTGAGTCAGCTTAGATGTGACTAAAACAGGAGCTATAGTTGGGCCAAGTGAGGTCATTCCTCCGATCGGACATGCTTCTTCGATACCATATTATGACATTTGTGACGATTTGATGGCCTCCTCTTGATTTTGATTATGGGAGTATGTTCCGAGGTGGGCGGTAGTAGTTGCTATGCGTTACCACCAGCCTGGTTCTGCAATTGGTAAATCTACCCTGGCATTGCCTCGAGTGCCATGTTTACATGCATTAGAGCGCCTTCTACGAGTTTGTTTTTTTACCATACCTATGGAGTGCCCTCTGACAGCCCTCCAGTTTGCAGAGGAATTATGGTACTGTATAGACTATGAGAATATATAAAAATGTGTTAAGGGGGATATAGGAACGCTATTTTAATACTTTACTTTACTGTAGACACTATTATAATAGCGTATTATACTACACAGTAGATAGTTTAACGGATCCTTAGGAGATGTAAATTCCAAATATCTCTTAAGTTACTGCACTCACATTAGACACTAGATAAGAGATGTCAAACCCCGTAAACATCTCTGGCACCGCCGCACTCATATTTACCGTTGATTTAACTTACATAAGGTCTTTTAGTTTCGACTCGAGTGTTTTATCTTTTCAATTCGCTCGGATCAGCCTGAGCATTTCAAAATTGAAGACCTTATTTCTGGAGGATGAAGATGAAGATTTGTACTATTATATTTATTATATTTATTCCGCTGCATCATGTTGTTCCGCTGCATCTTTTTATTTATTTATTTCTGATTATGTAACTCTGATGTTTGTGTTGTAAATAATAATCAAATTATATTTATAAAATAGCTTCATGAACTGTTGTTTGATTATCATATTTTGTCATTCCGCTGCAAGATTCTATACTAGTTTTATTTCTTCTTGTTTTCTTATTAACGCCATAACAATCTGCCCTTTTGAATGGTTTGAGTTTGGCATATGCGTCTGCTTAAAACGTCCAAAAGGTTGGTCGTTACAGTTGATATCAGAGCTTTGGTTTAGTGATAACCTTAACTTTGTGGGGTTTGACACATATTAAATAGGGTAGTAATACCCTAGAATGAGTAGCTTGTGTAAATGTATGAGAGAGCGTATTTGTTAGTGTTATAGAATGTTTTTGTATTGTGTTAATTTTCTTCGTTTTGTATTTGTAAATCTCGGTTGGTGCATATGACGCTATGACATAGAAAGAGATTTCTAAACACTTAATAGGGAAGACCGACATAATATTTGTTTTGAAATATATGTAAATGAAATAATTTTGCTTATTGTATATTTTGTATATAAAATAATAACAATTTTATAAATGATATATTTGGTTATAATATATTGTTTGTCAGATAGTGAAATTTATAAGTATTGGTTGAAAAATGGGATTGTAAATAAAATGAATATAAACTGAAATTTGAGAATTTAATTTTCGGGATTTTTGAAAATTTCTTTCAAAAGATTATGGAATATAATATTACTATCATTAGGAAATATTTTCAGATATAAGTATCCCAATATGATTTGAAAGAAATGTTTTAAAAGGAAATTTTGAGGGAAATAAGTTCTGTACTTCCCTCTCTGTTGTTGGAAAATAATTTCGGTGATGAATGCACGCATCATCGACGTTTATTTTCGAGTTTCTAAAAGGGAAGACCATTATAGTGGTTTTATTACACCTTGTCTTGATAAACGTATCTTAAATTTTAATTTCTAAATATGATTTGATCTATAAAGAATAAATATATATTATTTTCTAAGTGACTAAAATGAATCCGTGGTTTAGTTCTTAGATTTTTCTAATAATTAGTAGTTTCAATTATTACTGCAACACCCCGGTATTTACAACCATTCGCATCCACACATGTTGGACTTGAATTGCTCAAAATATCCTATTGTTAATTTAAATTTGGCAAAACTAAGCATATACGGTAAATAAATAAATCACAGAATCACAGACATAGAGTAATGTAACAATACACAGCGGATATAAAAGAATAGTAGTCATGAAGCTATTATATTTATATATAAACAAAGTTAAACAAGATACAATAGAAGTCTCAATACAAAAGTGAAATACAAGATCAGAATGCATCACTGGAATCAACTGAATAACTACAAGCTAAATGGATAGATGGATCTCCAAGCGAAGCTCCAACTCCAAAAGTGAGTCTCAAAAGCTGTATCACTCAGTCTGACTCGAGCGTAAAGAAAAACACAAAACACTCGAGTCAAAATTAACATTCTTATATCAATAAAACCAACTCAAGTGATATAACAACTGAAATACTAGTAACTCAAAGGATGTTTGGGATAGCCATCCTATAAGGATCCGTTAAACTATCTACTATGTAGAAATATACGCTATTATAATAATGTCTATAGTAAAGTAAACTATTAAAATAGCGTTAAGGCGTTACACATATCCCCCTTATCACATTTTATAGTGCCAGTAGTCTATACAATACCGTAATACCTCCTGGTCGGGATGCTACCAGAGGATACACCATAGGTATGGCACAAAACAAACTCGTAGTTGTCTCGATAGGGTAGGTGACATGGCACAAGTAGGAAATGCCAGGGTAGATATACCAATTACACTTCCGAGCTGGTGGTAACGCATAACCGCAGCTACCGCCCACCTCGAGCCACACTCCTAAATCAAAGGTGTGCACCAAATCAATCACAAAGTAATAGAATGGCATGCGAAGAAGTGTGTCCGATCGAAGGAGCTACCTCACTTGTCCGGTCGATTGCTCCTGTTTTAGCCACCTTATGCCAACTTATGGGAGTTGGGTCCACATATATACCTCATATAGGTTGTCGCCAACATCCAACTTCATTCTGGAATCTCCACTGCGTACACAGTTGTTAAAGTGGTTTTTGGTATTGGCAGAGATTATGACAATATCTGATCCCAATCTCTTTAACAACCAAACATTATTATAACACCGCCGTCATTTCAAAATAGTCTATACTTCAAGACCAAAATATCATTGCCATTTATAAACCATATCAATACGACATCATTTCCATTTCAAAACCAAATACGGTATCATTTTCATTTCAAAACCGTATCAATATATCAATTCCATTTCAAAACCAAATCAATACGGTATCATTTCCATTTCAAAACCATATCAATATAATATCACTTTCACTTCAAATATATTCATTTCCAAAATCATAGTACTTTCAAAGTTATAATACTTTGAAATCATAATACTTTGGAAAACCATAACATTTTGAAATCATAACACTTTGGAAATCATAACACTTTTAAATCATAACACTTTTAAATCATAACACTTTGAAATCATAATACTTTGAAATCATAATACTTTTCTTTAAACAGTTTAGATATTAATAATAGTATATATAATAAAATAGTTTATAAATAAAATAGTTTATATAAAATAGTTATAAATTAAAATAGTTTATAATAAAATAGTTAGTATATTAAAATAGTTTATACTAAAATAATTTATATTAAAATATATAAATAGTTTTAAATAAAATTTTAAAATAACTTTGTATAATAAAATAGTTTCCTCAAATTTCATAAATCGATTCAAATCAACTTGAATTCCAAAATTCAAATTTAATTCAATCTCAATTCACTAATTTCAATTCAATTCAGTTTCTAAATAAACCATTTAAAATTATATCAAATTTCAAATATAGATTTGAACCATAAAATAAACCATCTCAGTTTCAATATATTTCAAAGCTTTAAATATTCAACATTTTCAAAACTAAATTTGACAATTTCATATATATATATATATATAAATCAAATTCACTTTAGTATTATTTATTTTGAAATATTTACTTAATCATTCAAATAACATTTAAATAAAACTTCAAACTTCAAATTTAAATAAAACTAAATATACCGTTTCGATTTATGTAAATTTGAAATATTCATTTAAATCACTTTTAATCAAAGTCAAGTTAAAAAATCGTATTTTTAAAATCCCAAATCTAATAAATTTCAAATCAAACTTATTTGAGTATAATTCTTAAATAAATTCAATTTCAAACCAATTTCTATTTCTCTTTCCAACCCGAATTTTATTAAAATCATTACAAACTCTATGTTTGAAAATAAATTTTTTCGATAAATACTTAAGCATATTATATATTAATTAAATCAACTTTAATAAATCAAATCTTATTATTAAACTTATTATATATATATTTTAAAATAATAAAATTGTAAGTAAAGTCTTAAAATTTATAATTCCAAAAGTAACTCATAATTTTAAATTTTCAAAACATATAATTTTAAAAATCAAAATTTAAAACCTTTATAAAATAACATATATATATATATCTTAAAATCAGTATTTATTAAAACCAAAATATTCATTTCAAAACCTTGGAAATCACTTCAATACACACACACACACACACACACACACACACACACACGAGTAGTTTGGCACGTGCGATGCACGTGTGCAGAAGGAATTGGTGTTAAGAAACAATGTCTATGAGAGTTGTTGAATGCGATAAAATGAGTGTGACGTACACTTATTGTTGAATATTTTGGATATTGACATGCAGAATGAATGTACAACAGATGGACGTGGACGTAGAAAATTTGTATCGAACATGAGAAGAAGCGTTATATCAGACTGACATTGTGTGGGTAGAAAGAAAAGTAATATATATCCATATGGTGTAACCAATTATTAACGCATGTTCATGCAAACCGTAGAGAATTAATTTGATTTGTAATGGAAATAGAATATGTTGTTCGTTACATATAGTAGGTGATCACAGATAGATATGATTGCATTTTGTGGGGATAGGGAAACAGAATGAGTTGTTGTAGCTAAGAAACTATTTGATAGTAAATTGTTGGTAGTAAGTGTAGTTGTCGTAACAGTTTTCTCTTCTTCTTGTTTCGGGCTTGAGACCGGCATCAGCAGCATGTTGATGGCGGAGTTAAAAACATTTTTTAAGGGAATTTTTATGTGAACCGAAAGTGAGTTGGAGTAGTAAAGGAGGAACTTTTTGTTAACCCAGTTTTGTATTTTGTATAAGCTGTAGCTAAATATATGACCGAAAAACAATAAAATGGAGAAAAATATTATAAGTGCAGATATTAGTCATTCATGGTCGTATATTATTTACGTAGAGTAATAAAATAATGGTGAAGAACTTATATTTGCACCCAATGTTGTAGAGTAATAATTGTAGTAAAATGGCAGCATGTGAAGTGGAAAAATGAAGTATTGTTAATTAAGTTCGTGAGTACATTGTAATAACACATCCTTATACACAACATTTCTAGTATGTGTGCCATTTCTATTTCGAATCTTTCCATTTTTCACCAAAACTTTTGTTGTTTTTCATGAAACGCCTCTTGATAACGCAACATATAGCTGACCATGACTGAAAACATGTTCGGGAAGATAAATACCAACCCGAGGGATGGTTTGTCCTTGTGATTTATTAATCGTTAAGGAAAAAGCTAATTTAATTGGAAATTGTTTACGTATTAGGTTGAAAGGCATGTTAGTATTCTCAGAAGGCTCTAGTGGTATACGTGGAATAAATACTCTTCTACCACGAAAATGTCCAACAGTTATTTCTGCATCTATGACATTTCTGTGAAAGACACGATAGTAGTCTGGTTCCATTACATAATCCAATTCGTGGATTAATATTTCTAAGCAACATGATTGGTGCACCTACTTTCAGTCTTAATTTATGTGGGGGTAGACCTTCGGGAGCAAGCGAGTTTAAAAATTCATATTGGTATAGATTATGTGTATCTTCTTCGACTTTGTCAAAGGAGTAGTAAATGCGCTCACTACCTGGAAACAGTTCTATAACTTTGTTATTAATGTCATCCACTGTTTTGTTTGTAGGGGCTAATATTGCTCTATCCATTATAAAATTAGGATCACCTAATCTGTCATTGAGTTCAGCGAAGACTTCATTAATTAGAGCATAGAGTGAAGAACTATTGGTCCAAGGTTTAACGATATCATTTTGGAGCTATATAATATCGTCTTGAACATAGACTTCATCTCCATTTCCAATACGTAAAAGAAACTGTGCATATGATTGATCGTCTTTTGCATGCATATTTTGTGTTAAATGAATTACCTGAACATTTTTCCATAAATATGATCGTACAATACATGCATCGACGGTTTGAGCTCTACTACCGTTTACGACCATTTGTATAACTCGACGAAAATCGCCGCCTAAAATAACAATCTTTCCTCCAAATGGTGCATCAAAATTAGTTAAATCTCGTAATGTTCTGTCTACGGCCTCAAATGCATGGCGGTGAGCCATGGTAGCTTCATCCCATAGGAAAACAGTAGCACTCAATAAAAGTTTTGCGAGTTCAGATTGCTTGGGAATATGACATGTAGAGGAAGAGTCTAAATCAATTGGTATTTTAAATCGAGAATGTGCAGTTCGACCTCCTGGAAGAGCAAGAGAAGCAATTGTAGAAGTAGCGACTGCAATTGCAACATGACCATGAATTCGTAAATATTCTAAGATTGCTCTATATAAATATGTTTTTCCTGTACCTGCAGAACCGTATATGAAATATATAGCATTAGCTCCACTTTCAACAGAAGACATTATCGTGTCAAATGCCTTCTTTTGTTCGGAGTTCAAGTTATCTACAGAATTGATATCATTATTGGGTATTTCTATGCATTACTCTTCTGAAATAAGAGTGGATGTGTTTGTATTGGTAAAGTCGTTGAAATTAGTATGTGGAATGTCATAGTCAAAAATTGTTTTGTTATATTGTTTGAGAAGGTTGTCGAGGTCAGACAGACATTGAATCACTGAAAATGAATTGGTCACAGTAGTAGCAAATGTAGTAGGATAGTCTTCAAGTAAGAAAGGTGAAAACTCTTTCCACAATTCATGCACATGGCATGGGTCACAATATACTAAAATTGTAACAAATAATAAAGATACATAGGGCATAAAAAATTAGCGGAGGATGTATTTATATTGGAATCTGAGCACAGCTCCATTGCTAAGCACTAATATAGTTATTTTGGATATTATTTATCAGTGCAACCTGCTGCCAGTTATTATTTTGCATTGCCAAACACTCATATTTCATTTTCTTTTACTTCCACCAGGTTTGCAAGTTGAGGTGTAAATTAGTGAAAATTTGTAATATTAGAAGGTATAAATAATAATTATAAGGGCCAAACTTTTAGAAATACGTCCCATTTCAAACATGTAATTTACAGAAAATTGAAGAATCAAACATGTCAGACACATACATGATACATACAAATCAACTGTAGTACATACAGCTCCAAATGTTTCTCGACTAAGAGTGAAGTGGTAGACCGTCAATACTCTTAACTGCCACATTGAGATCTTCCAGAACCATGCTTCTCGAAGGGCAAATGACTGCACTCTTCCAATAAGAATTCAACCTGCATTTGACTTAATAATTATCATAAAGTTCTAACCCTAATATTGTTTTTATGAAATGCGCTTGACAGTGGTATTATATAAACAGTCACAAACTCATATCCAAACAATCAGTACTGATAATCAATATTTTTAGGTAATAAAACCACTAACAGTTTTGAGTGAACATAGAAGGATAAAATAGCCAATTCTCCTCGACATGCATAAAAATGGTGGTTGGTGGGCCCATATGGCCCAATTCGAAAATAGTTATACCTGGTGGGCGTGACCTGATATTGAATGCTGGACTGAGCCCAAACGTAGGGCGATTGAAGCCCATTGGACCATTAGGGTGGTGAGCTGGCAAAATCAGTTACGTGGAAGACTGCGTTGAGCTGGCATGATGGCTGTTCTTTGCTGCAGGGACTTCGTGGTTGTGCTTGCCTTCGTATGTTGTGATGACTGATTTAAGATCCCGAGATGCTCTTTTTACGTGCTTTCGCACTGTGCGTCTTGGGCTTGTGCACTTGTAGTAAGTTCTGCAGAGTAATATAATTGCTTGATTAGAAAGTACATAATGGTCCCAAAAATGCAAGTAACAGTAAAACATGTCTTGTATTAACCACTACTTCAATAAATTAGACTGACATACTTATGTCTGTATACTTGATAAACCAACTAAAATCAGCAACCATATTAAAGACAATAGTAGTTATATGGTAAAGAATACAACCTTATTACTTTGCATTCCAAATTTGTCTGTTAAATAATAAAAATTTGATGTTTTCTTTGAAAAGCCTCCATCGTCTCCTTTTTCTGAATGAGCATCTGTCTGGCTCTTGTCTAATATAATGATTTTGACTGCTCCCTTTGAAGGCTTTTTGCTGGTATAAATATTGGAAAATGTAAATACCACTGATATATTCAGTTTTTGACCTGAAAATGAAACACGGAATTCGATTAGAATTGGAGTGTAAATATCGCAGTATGGATAAACATACTCAGAATAAATTGTAGGCATAGTGGACCAACTTAATTCTATTACTAATCTAAAACAAATTTCTTAAATTGGATTAAATTGGTTTTACCCCATTTTGTAAAAATTATCAATTTCCTAGTTCACTGGATTGATCAGATCAAATCGATGACTATATTAAGCGTAGATGTAAATCATAGGCAAATTTAAGGAGACTTGTAATAAACACACCAATCAAATCATTATCTTTATATGATAAAAAGGTAATTAACTATGAATTAAAAGTAACCTAGCAAGTTAGGCGAGCAAGATTGATGCAACCAAAAAGGTTATACCCAGTTTATAGCCTTTGAGGATTAAGAGAAGGCCGATTACTTTAATGGAGCACGGATGGTAACGAAAGTATATAGTGTTTACAGTCTCCATAACAATAAATACATCTGGATTGTAGAAGTTATGACAATGAAAAGAGTAAAAATAGTAAAAATATGGTACAGATTGTAGTTGACATCATTCAAACACAAATATTATCAGAAAGACATAATATAATTATGGAGTTTTTAATTTTACTGATAAAAAATAAATTGAAAATACATGAAGTTTATAAATGGTATGAATGTATTTACTGTCAGTCAGTCATAAAATATAGGAAAACACATGAAATTGTCATGGAGCTTATATTTTTGATAATGTAAATTTAAATTAAACACGGAAAGGCAGATAATTTGAAGCTAATAGTTGGAGAAGAAAGATACAAATGGACACAAAATTTTAAACAATTATAATGACCTGATGCTTGTGAGTATGTTGATACATAATATTAAATAATAATAAAAGTTGGATTATGAAGAAAGATAAACGATTAACAAAGTAAAAAATATAAAATCAATGACAAAACTGGAAGATTAAAGTTTGCCTGAAAGAAGATTGAGCATTCAATAATGAGAAGATTCAATTACAGATGAGAAGACCTGTTGTTTTCATTAACAACATTGTTCTTGGTAATAAATTCCCATATACTGCAATAGTAGTAGGATTGAAACATATATTTAGTATGAACACCAATTGAATATATAGTAACAGAATTCAATTATAGCAGTAACCAAGTCATTTATATTAATAATTAATGTCCATTTTTTAATCCTTTCCCAATTGCTGCTTGGTTGTTCATCCACGACAGCTTTTCTTCTAATCTCTTAGTTATTTTATACAAACTCATATCCATCCTTTTTTTCAATTACACATGCAAGAGGATAAATCCGTGAAAAAGTACAAATATTTTTGTACATTAGTTTCAATAGTACCTTATGGAAAACAATGACAAAAAGGAATTTACATGAAATGTTCTAATATAAAAAATCATAGCCAACCCAAATGAGCGAATCAATGGAAAATTTGTCAAAATTGACTATGATATCCATAATCAATAATCCAAACAAAGAAAATCAAACTTTCTATAAAATAAATTCCAACACAGTGAAAGTAAATTTTTGAGTATGAAAATCGGTTGAATTAATCATAAAGTAAATCTTTTACCTTGAATGATGACTGAATCGTCTTTCAATCTGCTAATTCCTCCAACTTATTTGTTAACTCTAATCAATTCGTTACATTACATCTCCCACATTCAATCTGCCACACAGCGAATGGAGTGTACCTAAAAAAATAAAAAATGAAAACCTAAAATACTACTGAATTATTGAAATTACAAACTAAAACTGCGTTTTTTTTCCTCATCGTGTTTTCAGATTTTTAAACACCCTTATTGAATCTTCAACATCAAAATACATGGAATCATTTTTGAAGTAATTGACTGTTTGATAAAAATAAAATAAACCAAACATAAATACAATAAACAGAAGTTTCACGAATTTAGTACAAACACATTAGAATTTGAAAATGCGAGCATAAAGAGTTGATGGCGTAATGATGAGAAAATTAGGGTTACAAAATGTACCTATTGTAAGAGCTGAGTAGAACCTTGGGAAATAGTGTAATGATATCTAATGACTAATATCTTTACCTATTTTCTCATCCCCACAAATTATGTGCGTATGAAACAAACTACAATTGCAAGCATTATGATCAGTCCTTATGAGACTGTAACCTTTTCTAAGTTAACATACTATCATTCAATAAAAGTGAAGTATTTTTGGAAAAAATGGAGAAATTTATTGATGTTAAGCATTAAACTTAGTTAATTAGGCAATGGTTAATCTTTTTTCTTCCATTGTCATGTAGTTGAAATAAAGATTTGGAGAACAATGCATTCATGAAAGACTAAAGAGAAAGAACTGGGCACTGTCTCATAAAAATCACAATCATATACACTAATGCATCCCGACAGCTAGATCAAACCAAATTTTATATTAAAAACGAAACAATATTTACAATCCATATGTATCCAATGACAATCACCTTCCCATTTGCCTACACATGTAACCTCTATGCTCAAATCAACATCAAACATAAATCCAAATTCATATAAACATTTCAATTCTCAATTAACTACCAAACATTAACGAATAATCGTTATCCTCTAAGATACATGAAATTTACATAAATCCAAGCTTTCTCCATCACCATATCATAATAAATAAAAGGGGAAAAAAATCCTGATTTCAATTGGGAAACTGTTCTTGCAAACCTATGTATTGCATTCAACATTTCAGTAAAAAACATAAATTAAATAAAAAGATTACCTCCTAATATGTTAGTTTTTATGAGGATAGCATGGCATAGAGACCTGATTTTATTGAATTCCAGAAGGAGAGAAGAACCTAACCCGATCCCTAACCCAGTCGCTTCTCAAAACACCGAATATGAGCATCTGTTAATCATGAGCTTCAGTGAAGGATCTAAATTTTTCTATTTTATTTGTTCGTTCAGTTATTGATGACTTTTTGAGTAAATAGGGTTGAGAAACGAACGGGAGGAAGAAATGAGTTGCATACCAATTAGAAAATGTCGAACATATCAGTATTCACCTTCCGAACAAAGCCGTAGTTGCTGTCTTTGTCGAACTCTATGGATTGGAGACTATGGCAGCGAAACTTAAACACCAATTAGCATCGCTGATGTAAATCTTTTGGTAGTAATTAGATTTGTGTATTTTTGTTCGGCATCAATTTTTTGCTTCGTTTCTTCTTTGTTTGGTTTGTTAAGAAAACGTGAGGAAGAAAGGGAAATGGGGTAGGAAGTGGGCCGCAAAACCGGAACATTGTGGGTAGAATGAAAAAAGACAAATCTGTCCCTGTTTGAATGATGGGGATTAAATTTTTTTCCAAACGTATTAGGGCATTTCTGGAAATTCAAAAAAGGCTTCAGTTGGGGAAGTATTTGCTTTATATATAAGATATATATATATATATTGACCAATGACGTCTGTATATAATTTTCCATCCTATGGTCAAGTGATACAGATGTTTATCTTTTCAATCCGCAATTTAAATATATGCGGGTATATATCATTTTAACCCGCAATCCTAAATTCAATTCAATGAAAATCGCTTGGGTTTATCATTTCAACCCATAACGATTTTCTCCTATTCTACAGATCGTTCGGTTATGTATCATTTCAACCCATAGGGAATTCTAAACTAACAGGGAACTTGTAGAGTAATAACAGTTACAATAATAATCTAACATGCATATATCATCAATATAAATAACACATAACAGTGTCGGATGTAACAAATGAACAGATACAAATAATAGCATATCTATAGCAACGTAAATAACTAACATTGGCATATTTCAATTGTCGTTTTAATTGAAATCAAATTTAATAAATATAAGAACGTTAATCATGAGTGATTGCTTACCTTTCCAGGCTAGATAAGAACGAGAATGAGATGAGTTACGAATCCAATCACGAATTCCAAAACAAATCTAGATTGGCACGAATTCGACAATCAAAGCTGATAAATAGGAATTGATGAGAACATGATATATACAGAATATATTGCTATTATTATTTATCAATGTTTAATTTAAAAACATATTACAATAAAATAATATATATATATATATATAATTAGAAATTATCACCCTTAAGACACATACATATTAAAGTCAAAATATTTTGTAATTTCAAAAACAATACTTAAATAGTCTTCATAAAGCAATATTTATATAAGATTGAACACATACATATACTATCATTACTTTATCATTCAAGATTACCATTATATATATATATATATATATATATATATATATAAAATACACGTCAACCACGTCCAAATCTTTGAAAAACATATATATTTAATCTACACAATACTATAAATATAACCACCGCAAACTGCACTCTACCAAAATTTCTTTATATAACAAACATGCTTATGTAACAGATTATACATATATAACAGGTATAAGCACAGCTAGCCCATATACATACAAACCTCTACAACTGACATATATACTTATAAAATAACATTTTCTGTAGCTTTTTATATATATGTGTACTGGCAAGCCATACTTATAATTATACTTCAAATTTGGTTATAACAACATATATATACTATAACCAAATATTATAATATATTCACAGGCTATATACCATAACATAGCCTTATAGTATAAACTATTTAACACACACACACACACACACACATATATATATATAAATCAACATTACCATATTTTAAAATTTGTACTACAAATCATATACGCAATACAACCTAATATAAACATATATACTTATACAAACCATATATATATAGACTAACTTAACCTATAATGTATATAAACTTATATATAACAGACCGAAATATATATATATAGACACACACACACAACATACAAACCTAAATCATATAAACAGAACTCGAGTATACAAAAACAAAGAAGAAGAAAATATATAATTTATATATATAAAAAAACATATATACTATATACCTATTATACCAAGCACAGAAGCTGTAGGCTTTAAATATGTGAAATCTGCTTTTACATATATATACACCAACCTAATTTAAGGTTTGTGTAAACTAGCATTTACACTACATATAATATAATATACTATACTGAACAACATATAATACCGTTCTTATATTATAACCTGCAGATCGGCTAGGAATTGTTTATACAAATTGTATATGTAAAATATATAAATTAACTCATATAACATTGTATACATATACTACAAAACATATATGAATGACAAAGGTAAAAATTACATAAAAGAGAGGAGGAAATCGGTCGATAGGGATGATGACGTGGGGAGTTCTCTGGCGCGAGGCAATGGCTGATGGCAGCCAGGTTATCGAAGGGCGAGTTGTAGTGTGTGGAGGATATGGAAAGAAATAGGTGAGAGAGAGAGGAAGAGAAAGGCATGCAGAGCGGGTGATGAAGGCTTGGGTTGTGGGCTTGTCGAGGCTAGGTTGTGGCGGCTCTTATGGTCAAGGATGGTCGAATTCTAAGAGGAGGGCACCGGGGGGGAGAGAAAAGAGAGAGGGGAGAGGCTTGACTACGGGGAAGGTGGCTCACTGCCATGGCGTTGATGGAGATAGGCGTGGGTTAAGGGAGATGCAGCTCGACCAAATTTGAAGAGGAACAGTTTCCAAATGTTTCAAAAAATGATTAGGAAAATATAAATAGCTGAATAGAAAATGGAACGTACCAGTTGATATTTTTGAAAACCATAGGAATTGCAAAAGCCAAAAGCTGAAAATTATTAATGGCTATGGCTGTTGGATCACAGGAGATAATGAGTGGACACAAGGAATACAAAAGGATCAAAACATACCGATACGGTAAACCGTTTCACATATTTCGTTGTGCACCGGACATCAAAACATAGAATTGAATATACCGCAAAGATCAGTACGACGAGACGATCAAAATGGTATACATATATCAGTGGTACGATCATCCTATCAAAAGTCGATAATCGGTACCGAAAATGCTGCGAATTTTCCAGAAATAAGATAAATGCGGCAATAGCAGTCAAAATTTGAAGTAATGAAATATGACGTCTCACTCAGAAGATGATTTACAAATTTATTGTACAAAAATATTCAGGTTTGGAAAACATCTTATTAGCATCAATTTTAACTGACTTGAATTAAAAATAGAATTTACACAAGAAAATAAACTTCCATATTTTTAGATGAAAATTTACCATTTACTATGTTGGAATAGGCGTATTCCAAAAATTAAATTTTTATTTTCAATTTTTATTATTTAAATTTCACAAAAATTCAATTAATTAAATAAATAAAACCACTAAAATTTACGGGTCATTACAATTACCATGAATGGAATTTTGACTACATTAATAATTGGAAACTTCTAAAATGAAAATAAGAATTTGATGTTAAAAATGATTAATGAAATAGATAAGAAACTGAAATTTTGAAAATTGTAAATAAAAGGGGAAATGAAAATAAGAAACGGTAACCGCTGAACCTTTTGTAACTAAACAAATAAGAGAAATTTGTGTAACTTTCTATTACATTCTATAAGACACTTATATACAACTTACCAAAAAAAGTTATAAAATGTTAACGGGAATATGTAATTGTTAATTATCCAAATAAAACTTAAATAAATGAAAGTGTTCAATGGAATTACTTATATAAGTAAGAACTTTGACATTACAGTTGCTATAAACTTAAGTTATAATTGAAATGCTACTAATTAAATGTAATAGGAAAGTGTGTATTATAAATAAATGATTACAAACTTAAGTAGATGTTTGAAGTTAATTATAATTAAAATAAGTAGAAAGGATAAATACTGTAAGTTGATGATTATAAACTCAAGTTAATGATGGAAGCCATTTATAATTAAAATGAATACTATATTAAATTAAATGATTATAGCTTCACGAAAGTTGAAATAATTTAGAAAATGGATTTAATATTCAATAACACTTGTGACGCCCCACCTCTATGCTCACAATAACAAAGAGTATCAAAAGAAATACCATCTGTTATTACGAAGAATAAGGCTGGATAGGAGCGGCCATCCGTAGTTAGGCCTTACACTAGTATTGGTTATTTCGATAGGAGTGGTATATATATTTATTTTTCATCTCTTATTTATTTACTCCCATCGACATACCCAATTCCAGTATAAAACGAACTACGATGGTTCGTAATAATTTAGGACAATAAATATAATAATAACACAGATAAGTCAAATGCGGAACACAGATAATAAAAAGTCTCATATATATATATATATATATATATATATATATATATAAAACTAAAGTCAGTTGATATACATGTGATACAATACATATGATACAACTACAACTGTCAACTCTGGAAGTTACATATACAAGTACATTATCGTAAATAATATACATGAATATACAACATCCTATACTATGACAACATCTACTCCAAATGATATAAAGAAACTTCATAGCTCTAGCAGCAACCCAAAGCAAGATATCTACAACCTGTAATAACTCGGTCTGACCCGAATATTAAATTCAAAAGAAAATAATATACGGATCAGTCTAATTCAAACTCAGTTATTAATGCATGGAAGCAATAATAATTAAATAATCAAATAGACGACATTCACAATAAATTTACCTATCCGATTCTTAAATAAAGAAATCGGATAACGGTAAATATAACACATAACCGTGTTAAACAACAAATCAACAAATTCAAATTATTGAATTGGACACACGAAACAATTCAAACAATTGAAACATCAATTAAAGGGCCAACACGGGTATGGCTGCAGTACACGCACGCGTGTACTACCTCGCCACTACGACATATGGAAATACGCAAAAGATCCATAAATCAAAAGCAATATCAGTTTCAAACAAATTCCAAGCAATGTCATCGTTGCAGACTTGATGAATAAAAAGGCAAGAAACAGCAGTGGATACAAATGCAACACTGAGATCAACCTACAATGTGCACAGCCATTAGCACATATAGATATACAGTATGAACTAAAGTAAATGAGGACTCAATGCTCTAACTCGAAGAACAATGGACAGCAGTCAATACATGATGGCAGCTAAACATCAAGACAGTAATCCAAAGAAAACAATAAGGTCAGGTTTGGACAGTATTATCTAACTAACTTCAAAGATGCAACCATGTACACGAGTGGTCAGTGAAATCCAAATACTTAATGAAATAAGTATGCAACTGACTTGAATGTCACAAAACACAGCAACAAAATGGATGCAACAGATGTATGGTGCAATGGACAACATACATAAGGTTCAAGTATAACAATAATGCACAATGGATTTGAGTTCGAAGCAAAACAGATGTCAAGTGAACATCAAAATGCAATTTGAAATAGGCAGTGGCAATACCACCATGAAGTATATAAGTGCAGACTAGCTACATGAATGACCATACCACAAATGCTATCGACGTGGTGTATATGTCAATGAACCAACAGAATTCGAGTGTCGACCGAACTACAAATTCAAACCAAATTCAACAGTCAAAGTATCATCAACAAAATGATACAAAAAAATCAAAGACATAATGGCCGAAACAACAAATGACAGAGAATCAACTGTAACAGGTTAAAAATCAATCGTGAATATACATACATGAATGGATATATATATGAAGCAATGCAACGAAGATAATGGAACTGCAGTGGGCCGAGCATTGAAAATGTTTCAAAGCCAAAGCCAAAAGAAATATGCAGTTCAACATCAAAGTCGGTATCGAAAACGATGCCAACTGAGAAAATAACTAACAAAGCCAAAGTATTCTTGGCGAAAGTCAAAGCAAGGTGTAACCAAAGCAAAGTTAAAGACAACAGTAACAACTCAAATGCAAACTATGTCATACATGATATAGTGACAAATTGCATAAACAAGTTCAAGTGTGCTACAGAGAATATGAAACTTGAATCTGGATATATCAATTTCACTAGAAACGCATATGAACCTGAAGTAGACAGTTTATTAACTAGCTAGTGACCCACGGCAGTGGACAAAAAGTGCAGCAGTTCAAAAGAAACAAACTCAGAAATGGTCAAGGACCAAGTATACGAAGTCGAACAACGTACTGCATATGTATGTAGTACGACCAAACTTGCATAAACAAGAGTGGTACTAATATTTCAAAGAATGTAAAACCATGTCAAACAGTGAAACGCATTTTCACGATATCAAGTGAAGCAGAAAACAATTGATATTACCACCGAACCGTGAACAAAATTAAGGGGTGAGATTCAAAAGTCAAAGTTAATGCCGAAATCATCGAAATATTCACATTAGAGTAGGTCCGAGAAAACACCAAATACAATTCAATGAAATTAAATGGCCGAAAAATTCTCAAGTCGTGTAATCGCATAAACACAGTCAAATGGCCGAAGGATGGCCAAAATCGAACAAGAACGAAAACAACATCGTCGATTCAGGTAAACGAATTTATACGAAATTGATAAAATCAAAGAAATCATCAACGACAAAACCAAATCAAACTGTCAAGCACTATACTAAGCACGAATTGAGACGTGAGTGAAAAATCACTCACCTTTTCTATCGGAGCATGAACGATCGATCGAGCGACATCATTCGATCGATTAATTGAGGTTGGCGCCTTCGATTTTTGAACGTGCCCTAGCTTCGAAAAGGGGACGACGAGAACGAGCAGCCATAAATTGCCGCAGCCCTAATTTTTTTTTCTCGAACGAACGAGCCGCCATTAACATTTCGTTTGCTTCATTTTTTTTAGGGTTGTGAAGAATGAATACAGGGGAACGGTTATACACTTCGATATATCACAGCCCCAACAAAACATGGGCCAAGATTAAAAAAACCCATATAATTCTTAAATAAATTTCAAAAGAATTTCAACCGGTTTAAAACTCCAAATAGCAAATTTGCCAACAATATTAATCGTCATTTGACGATAATTAAATAATTGCGAAATCCCGGGTTGTTACAGACTCTCCTCCTTATAAAAATTGCGTCCCCGCAATTTTCATAATTAAGGTCGTCACTAACACTTATTTTCCTACCATAAACTGGTTAAGCTAGAAAAACAAAGGCTAAGAGTACAAATGCCAAAGAAATGTTTTAATTTCATAAAAGAAATTCATAAATTTTCAACAAATCTAACTATCAAATAGATAATCAGAAAACAACAAAACTGGATAAATGCAATTATCAGCAATATTTAATTATCAATTAGACAATTAGAATTTAGAAATCACAAACAGAAATATCTAATCACCTATACGATAATCAGAATTCTCAAATCAACAAATATTCAATTATCAAAAATGATAATCGAATCTCAAATCAACAAATATTCGATTATCAAAAAGGATAATCAAATCTCAAATCAACAAATATTTAATTATCAAAAACGATAATCAAATCTCAAATCAACAAATATTAGATTATCAAAAACGATAATCAAATCTCAAATCAACAAATATTCGATTATCAAAAACTATAATCAGAAACAACAAATATCCGATTATCAAAAACGATAATCAAAATCAACAAATATTCGATTATCAAAAACGATAATCAGAAACAACAAATATTCGATTATCAAAAATGATAATCAAAATCAACAAATATCCGATTATCAAAACGATAATCAAAATCAAAAAATATCCGATTATCAAAAACGATAATCAGAAACAACAAATATTCGATTATCAAACACGATAATCAGAAACAACAAATATTCGATTATCAAAAACGATAATCAAAATCAACAAATATCCAATTATCAAAAACGATAATCAGAAACAACAAATATTCGATTATCAAAAATGATAATCAAAATCAACAAATATCCGATTATCAAAACGATAATCAAAATCAACAAATATCCGATTATCAAAAACGATAATTAGGAATGTGACGACCCGCAAATCCGTACCCCTTGAATATACACTAATCTCCATAGATTAATTCAAGATGAACAGAAATACGAATTATCAATGTTTTAGAAAAAGAAAGAGCTAGAAGAAGAGATAAGAAGGAAGAAAATAGAGAGGAAAGAACATAGAAAATAGAACGGAACAGAACACAACACAACAATATCAAAATCTCACAATTCGCAGCGGAACAACATATAATAATAAATGAATAATCTTTAAACAAAGAACTATATCAGTTATTACATTACATCACATTTCATTTCATTACATTATATCATCAGAGTGTACAACAACAACAAAAAACAGTGCAGCGGAAAAGAAATACTATATACTTTAATAATACGCCATGCCATCCAGCTTGCCTCCTGCAACTCCAGAATATCCTGATAAATCTTAACTCTTGACTGCCCGTGTGGAAATTGGTGGGTACCCAGAGTTTAGGAAGGAAAACAATAAACTCCAAGTCAGTCATGTGACTGGTGTAGGAACTCAAAACAGTTTATTTATCTTTGAAAACAAAATAGAGGAATATTTTTAAAGTCAATTCGCAATGCTTTTAAAAATGAGACTACCATAAGGCCTCCCGCACACACACACAATGCAAACGCAGAATCGGAGGAGATTTCTCCTTATGATAGTCAAAAATGCTTGATACGCATTAAAAGAACATTTGATATTATTACTAGTGCATAGTGTAGGAAAAATTTATTTCGAAAGTAGAATATAAATCTTAGCCAACATAGACATTTCGAACTATGCCTACTATAGCTACCATCTAAACAGTGGTGACCACCATAAGTAAATGGCAGGTTCTACAACTAATACCGTACAAGTTTCGTATTGGGAAATGGATTTCCAACGAATGATCAGGCCAAGGAACTTCCCATTGCCACATGAGAATGCCTCTGGATGGACATCCCCGAGAACCAAACCGGATCTCTACCAACACAAGGCCGGGTTACCCCTAACTGAGTAACAACTGACCGAATATGCCATCCCCCGGTCCTTTGGGACCTTTCACCGAGCGCTCGCAATCAATTCACACAATCATAAAGTGTTTTCAACATGAGTAAGTATCTGGGCTCCATACCATGAAACCACCCTTTTCCAGAAGGAAATGCACATATCCTAAAGGGCGCTACCCCTCATAACCTTGCTGCATCTTTCCTGTTTTGACCATTCACGGGGTGTGAGGCTTGACGAAGTCACGTCCACAAAAACATACTTTATACAAAAGCCATGCTTTGGGTCAACAAATGATCATAGAAATGATCACTAGGATAGACGATCAAACAAATGATCCTATCACAAATAATCAACACAATGATCATTTACAGCAACACTCAGCATGTCACATTACCAAATTGGAAATATATCGCTGATAACATTCAACTACATAACCTCTGAGCTCGTACGTCTCAGAGAAGGGTGTTAAGCTAAAAGAATAAATTCTCCGCCACCAACAGAAATATATTTGAAAGAAATCGGCTTTATATCTCAATTTGTAATGTCAGACATACAATCCATACAAGTCTGTTCCGGGCTCGAACAAAACCGAAGGCACTTACAAAGAAGTCCTTGCAATCCGGATAATCTCTAATCACGTCCGGACTTCCCATCACATAGGGAGTCTCTATACCGTAGCTACTCGGTGCAAAGACAATCGACGAGTTGTCCTTTCGCTTTCAAAAAGATCCGGTCTTCAACACCGATCTTCAAATGCAATTCATAACGACGTATCACATATTCGGAATGGGTTATACGACCCTATGGTCCTTTCCCGGTTAACCCGAATAGTGAGCGCTTATTCAAAAATAAGTGTGGCATTCAAATTCAAACAAATCACATCAATTACCCATTCAAAGGGAAATATTGATAGTCGGTTATTGAACTATCAATGGATGTGCACAACATCACCAGATTCCAAATAATTTTCCAAATTATTTATTTTCCAAAATATCTTTACAAGATATATATTTTCAACGCTTCAAAAATAAATCAATATTTATTTTTAAACAAATTCCACTTTTCTTTTATAAATCCCATAGTGAATTTATAATCCAAAATATCTATGAATATTCGATTTCAATTATTCATTTCAATTTATCTTCAAAAAGATAAATTCTCAAAATATTCACTTTATATTGGAAAACATTTCCATACTTACTTTTTCATAAGTAATTCACAAATTTTATTTATTTTCAACACTTAGAAAATATTCGATATACTTAAATCGAGATTAAGTATATATTTCATTCTTTAAGGAAATCATTCTCTTAAACATATTTATTTGGGCCAAAACGAATGTTACGTAAAACATCGTTACGACAACCCAAAATCACTAGTATAGGGATTCGAAATTAAAATAGATATATAAATCCCAATACTATTCAAAACATTTCCTTTCGGAAATCATTTACTATAACAACAGTGCTATAGTCCACCATTTCCTTCTATTTCTCGAAAACGTCTATTTCAACAATAAATGTTGAAATCTATGGTTTCGAATCTTAACATCTTTTGAAAACATCGTTAGATCGTTTTAATTCTGTTTAAAATATCACATTCAAAACAATTTCTTTAACATATTATTCACTATTCAAAAACGTGAATATACTACGTTAATCAATTTCATCATTTCTATACATGTCATTTTAAAGGATTATTCACAGTCAAAAATGTGAATATAACTCCATTAATAGGTTTCAACAATTTACTTCTTAAAATAAGTCGTTTTCGAATCTATAAAACAACGTTTATAAACTCCATTTCTATTTATTTTATAACAACTTCCTTTTATAAATTTCTTTATTAATCTATTCGATTTATAACTCAATTATAAACTAAAGGTTCATATTATAAGTTAAATGCTTATAAAACGATTATGTTACAAAATCGTTTCTTTGAACTTCATAATTATAAATCTTATAACTTATAAGATTCAATTATTCATCCAAATATATTCTTTAAAAATTTCACAAAATTTATAAATCTTACTATTTATAAATTTCATTTATAACTTCACCATTTATAATTTTATAAATTCCATTCATTTACAAAATTCATTTTCACTTCATTCAAACACTTATAAAAACTCGTTTTATAATGTCAATATTTCAATTTATAAATATCCATTTATAAATCTCTTAATATAAATTAATTTATATTATTCTTTAAAACGTCTTTAATCTCCTTTATTATTTCACCATTTTGATTCATAAAATAATTAAATTTTATAAATCCTATATTTAAACTTTTCACAATAGATTCTAAAATCCCAATTTAACTATTTTATAAAATCATTAATCCCATATTTTCAAAAATCAACCTTTAACTACATTTCTCAAAAACCATAATTTTTATAACATTAAAAATTGTAACGTTTATTTATTTAAAATGAATCAATTCCAAACATATTTTATAAACGTTTTCTTTAAAAAAATCACTTTAAAAGTCATTTTAAAGTTCCAAAATTTGGTCCAATGATGCTACATACCAAATAGTCAATCACGACAACAACGACATCATATATCGATATGATAGTCCATCAAAAATCAAAATATCTGAAATCAAATAAAAACTGTTGAGGAATCCAGTTGGATCCCTCCAACCTGTTTTCCTGCATCCACAAACATTAGCACAATACCAATTCCGCTCCAGTACGAAATTATCGCGGTATATGGGATTTAAATAATATTATCCGCTTAATAACGGCGCAATAGGGTCTCATCCGCTAAAAAAAGGGGAAATCAACAACTGCAATATATACATATGCCAATATATATATATATATATATATATATTGCTATTATATATATAATACCAATTTCACTGTTTATGAAATATTCGCGGTATATGTTTTTATTAAATAACATCCGCTTACTAACGGCGCATAATGTCTATTTTAACAATCAATAGATAACTATCATCATTCAAACATGCATTCGAATATTTTAAATCTAACTATTTAAAATAAAATCGAAACTGATTCGATTGAGTGAGAAGTTCTCACCTTGATTTTAAATTCCGTTTTAGCGATTTATTTCGAATAAAATTAAACGGACGTTTAATTTTACCCAAAATTCTCACTAACTCCAAACGACTCCAATCCAATTCCATCGCGTAGTTCTCGTCCATACGATTCCAACGCAACTAGTTTCGCGCGTTTTCGACCTCGTATGAAAAAGATATGATTTTACAAAGTTTTACACGAATTATATTCATAATATTTACAACATTTTTAATTAATTTTAAACCTAGCTTATCCATAGCCGTGAGTGCATCAGGGCCGCCCTTGCCTATTTCTTCTACATGCGTGTTTACCTCCAGGAAACAACGCAAGGCCGAACCCATATCTTAGGAATTAGGGTTCGATTTCGCCATCACCACGACGCACGAGAAGTTGATCAGAAGCTTGCACCTCGAAGCTCACCTCTCGCTCTACACTCGGCCCATGACCGGTCACGTGCGGCCCCCCCATCTGCACGCAGTTCAAGGCCGAACGCGCCTCCTTCAAACCCCTCCCCACGTCGATCCATGGCTCCAAACGCGATCATAACCGTTGATCTTGTAGTCCTCTTCATGCTCTACCTCTTTGTAGTTGGAAGTTTCGTCTAATTGTTGATGGATTTGGAGTAATCGAGGGGAGAACGTGGGTGTTTTCTGGCCATTGGTGAAAGGGGGTGGCGGCTAGGGTTTTAGGAATTAGGTTTTTTTTTTTATTATTTATGAAGGGAGGTGGGCTATTTATAGAATTTCGAACGACACTATTCATCCGGAATTCCCAAACTCCGATTCACGCGCCGTAACCAGCGTTTCTAGGATTTACCCCGCGTTCCGGACACAATGGAACAGGTTTCGGAAGCTAATTCGGACATCTGTGTGAGTTATGGCTATAAACGTTCAATTCAAATTAAACCGATTTAATCGATTTTCTAGGCGTTTTAATTTGTACCGGAGAAACGGTAAATCCAATTGATACGAAATTTGAAACCTTACAATAATATCATATTACGGATCCGATGAAACTGGTTTCGTCGAAATCCGAGACTTTTTGAAAAATGGCTATTTTAACTCGCCAAATTAAAATTAAAAACAATTCGATGCGTTTCGAGCTGCCACGATCAAACAATAGCTCCGATTGACACGAAAATTGAAATCCGGTAATAACTAACTATTACGGATCCAATAGAACTGGTTTCGTCTAATTCTGAAACTGTTCAAAAATTGACTATTTTCACTAGTCGATTTAATATTAAAATATTCAATTTTCATAAATTAATTTTTAATTCGATTTTAAAAGTTCAAAAATATCATTCTAACTTCAATATGATAAAATAAAATTTTACAAATCATTTTCGATCATATTTAACTCAATTTTCAATTATTTCCATAATTTCACATATTAAACTATCGATTTAATTATTCAATTAAATCCAATTATTCAAATAAAAATTTATTTGACTTATAAATTCACTTATTAATATTTAAAATTAATTAAATATTCAAATTTTAATTATCAAAAATTCTGGGTCGTTACAATCTTCCCCCCTTAAAATAATTTCGTCCTCGAAATTATTAAGTTAGAAAAGTTACAGAATTTATTAACTTTCTAATTTTCTCAAATTTTTTCTAACGCCTTAAATTTCCGGAAAAATTCGCCATAGTCTCCTTTGCGCGGCTCGATCCGAAAAAAAAATGACAGTATATATATCACAAATATACATCTCATCAAGTAATGAGGCATCCCGAAGGGAAAAAGTGTAAAAGTACGATATTTAATCCGAGATATGTACCTTATATATTATTAGCGAGCATATACGGCTAATATAGCGCGAAAGCGAGCTCCAAATGCGAAGCAAACGCGATCCGCACCTACTAAACACTCAACAACAACATGAGAATCATGCATATATGAAAATAGCATCAACATACATCATATAGCAACATAATAACTATATATGCCAACATAGCAATTAAAACAAAAGCAATATATTCAACCATCAACCAACTAGCATACATAGCCAATTAATATTCATTCATATTCTCATTAATATTCAATGAAATAGATTTTCAATTTAAATCACATTTGATTCATTAACAGTGGATGTTTCTAACATTCATTTTCAATTAGTTTGCATTCACTAATTCATATTCAAGTTGGTTCACTTCCAAATCAAATTCAATTCTATTTAAGATTCACTTAACTTCCAATTGGATTTCAATTACTTTAGCTTCCAATTTCATTAATACTTAATGAATTATATACAATCAACTAACAATCATATAACAACCAATGTATATTAATTGCAACCAAATTACTTTGCTTACAAAATGTTTAATTAAATTGATTTTTATTCAACTATTCAACTTTCAATAACATTACATTTTAATGAATTAACACTTATATCCATTATTCCATATAGTTTCACTTCTTATATATATAAGTTTATTTCACAATTGTAATTCACTTTAATTATAATTCAATTCTTATAATTCTTTTCTTATACAATTATTCTTTTATTTAGATTATTCAAACAACTAAACAATCATCTTATATACTTTAATAATTTTAAAAAATTATTCCTTTATATACAAAATATAATCAAGGCAAAATTATTTCATTTACCCAATTTAAAACAATATCATGTCGGTTTATCTTGTTTAAGAGTTTAGAAACCGCTTTCTACGATAGTTAGCTAGACTACATCGACCGAAATCTATAAACAATCAACCGATAAGTCAACACAATACAAAACAATTTTATATTCACTAACAAATACGCTCTCATAGCTATTATTACACTCAACTCATTCTAGAGTACTGCTGACTCTATCTCTAATGAGTAATACCCAACAGAACCATGGTTGTCGCTTAACCATAAGCTCTGATACCACCAGTGACGACCCGCAAATCCGTACCCCTTGAATATACACTAATCTCCATAGATTAATTCAAGATGAACAGAAATACGAATTATCAATGTTTTAGAAAAAGAAAGAGCTAGAAGAAGAGATAAGAAGGAAGAAAATAGAGAGGAAAGAACATAGAAAATAGAACGGAACAGAACACAACACAACAATATCAGAATCTCACAATTCGCAGTGGAACAACATATAATAATAAATGAATAATTTTTAAACAAAGAACTATATCAGTTATTACATTACATCACATTTCATTTCATTACATCATATCATCAGAGTGTACAACAACAACAACAAACAGTGCAGCGGAAAAGAAATACTATATACTTTAATAATACGCCATGCCATCCAGCTTGCCTCCTGCAACTCCAGAATATCCTGATAAACCTTAACTCTTGACTGCCCGTGTGGAAATTGGTGGGCACCCAGAGTTTAGGAAGGAAAACAATAAACTCCAAGTCAGTCATGTGACTGGTGTGGGAACTCAAAACAGTTTATTTATCTTTGAAAACAAAATAGAGGAATATTTTTAAAGTCAATTCGCAATGCTTTTAAAAACGAGACTACCATAAGGCCTCCCGCACACACACACAATGCAAACGCAGAATCGGAGGAGATTTCTTCTTATGATAGTCAAAGATGCTTGATACGCATTAAAAGAACATTTGATATTATTACTAGTGCATAGTGTAGGAAAAATTTATTTCGAAAGTAGAATATAAATCTTAGCCAACATAGACATTTCGAACTATGCCTACTATAGCTACCATCTAAACAGTGGTGACCACCATAAGTAAATGGCAGGTTCTACAACTAATACCGTACAAGTTTCGTATTGGGAAATGGATTTCCAACGAATGATCAGGCCAAGGAACTTCCCATTGCCACATGAGAATGCCTCTGGATGGACATCCCCGAGAACCAAACAGGATCTCTACCAACACAAGGCCGGGTTACCCCTAACTGAGTAACAACTGACCGAATATGCCATCCCCCGGTCCTTTGGGACCTTTCACCGAGCGCTCGCAATCAATTCACACAATCATAAAGTGTTTTCAACATGAGTAAGTATCTGGGCTCCATACCATGAAACCACCCTTTTCCAGAAGGAAATGCACATATCCTAAAGGGCGCTACCCCTCATAACCTTGCTGCATCTTTCCTGTTTTGACCATTCACGGGGTGTGAGGCTTGACGAAGTCACGTCCACAAAAACATACTTTATACAAAAGCCATGCTTTGGGTCAACAAATGATCATAGAAATGATCACTAGGATAGACGATCAAACAAATGATCCTATCACAAATAATCAACACAATGATCATTTACAGCAACACTCAGCATGTCACATTACCAAATTGGAAATATATCGCTGATAACATTCAACTACATAACCTCTGAGCTCGTACGTCTCAGAGAAGGGTGTTAAGCTAAAAGAATAAATTCTCCGCCACCAACAGAAATATATTTGAAAGAAATCGGCTTTATATCTCAATTTGTAATGTCAGACATACAATCCATACAAGTCTGTTCCGGGCTCGAACAAAACCGAAGGCACTTACAAAGAAGTCCTTGCAATCCGGATAATCTCTAATCACGTCCGGACTTCCCATCACATAGGGAGTCTCTATACCGTAGCTACTCGGTGCAAAGACAATCGACGAGTTGTCCTTTCGCTTTCAAAAAGATCCGGTCTTCAACACCGATCTTCAAATGCAATTCATAACGACGTATCACATATTCAGAATGGGTTATACGACCCCATGGTCCTTTCCCGGTTAACCCGAATAGTGAGCGCTTATTCAAAAATAAGTGTGGCATTCAAATTCAAACAAATCACATCAATTACCCATTCAAAGGGAAATATTGATAGTCGGTTATTGAACTATCAATGGATATGCAAAACATCACCAGATTCCAAATAATTTTCCATATTATTTATTTTCCAAAATATCTTTACAAGATATATATTTTCAACGCTTCAAAAATAAATCAATATTTATTTTTAAACAAATTCCACTTTTCTTTTATAAATCCCATAGTGAATTTATAATCCAAAATATCTATGAATATTCGATTTCAATTATTCATTTCAATTTATCTTCAAAAAGATAAATTCTCAAAATATTCACTTTATATTGGAAAACATTTCCATACTTACTTTTTCATAAGTAATTCACAAATTTTATTTATTTTCAACACTTAGAAAATATTCAATATACTTAAATCGAGATTAAGTATATATTTCATTCTTTAAGGAAATCATTCTCTTAAACATATTTATTTGGGCCAAAACGAATGTTACGTAAAACATCGTTACGACAACCCAAAATCACTAGTATAGGGATTCGGAATTAAAATAGATATATAAATCCCAATACTATTCAAAACATTTCCTTTCGGAAATCATTTACTATAACAACAGTGCTATAGTCCACCATTTCCTTCTATTTCTCGAAAACGTCTATTTCAACAATAAATGTTGAAATCTATGGTTTCGAATCTTAACATCTTTTGAAAACATCGTTAGATCGTTTTAATTCTGTTTAAAATATCACATTCAAAACAATTTCTTTAACATATTATTCACTATTCAAAAACGTGAATATACTACGTTAATCAATTTCATCATTTCTATACATGTCATTTTAAAGGATTATTCACAGTCAAAAATGTGAATATAACTCCATTAATAGGTTTCAACAATTTACTTCTTAAAATAAGTCGTTTTCGAATCTATAAAACAACGTTTATAAACTCCATTTCTATTTATTTTATAACAACTTCCTTTTATAAATTTCTTTATTAATCTATTCGATTTATAACTCAATTATAAACTAAAGGTTCATATTATAAGTTAAATGCTTATAAAACGATTATGTTACAAAATCGTTTCTTTGAACTTCATAATTATAAATCTTATAACTTATAAGATTCAATTATTCATCCAAATATATTCTTTAAAAATTTCACAAAATTTATAAATCTTACTATTTATAAATTTCATTTATAACTTCACCATTTATAATTTTATAAATTCCATTCATTTACAAAATTCATTTTCACTTCATTCAAACACTTATAAAAACTCGTTTTATAATGTCAATATTTCAATTTATAAATATCCATTTATAAATCTCTTAATATAAATTAATTTATATTATTCTTTAAAACGTCTTTAATCTCCTTTATTATTTCACCATTTTGATTCATAAAATAATTAAATTTTATAAATCCTATATTTAAACTTTTCACAATAGATTCTAAAATCCCAATTTAACTATTTTATAAAATCATTAATCCCATATTTTCAAAAATCAACCTTTAACTACATTTCTCAAAAACCATAATTTTTATAACATTAAAAATTGTAACGTTTATTTATTTAAAATGAATCAATTCCAAACATATTTTATAAACGTTTTCTTTAAAAAAATCACTTTAAAAGTCATTTTAAAGTTCCAAAATTTGGTCCAATGATGCTACATACCAAATAGTCAATCACGACAACAACGACATCATATATCGATATGATAGTCCATCAAAAATCAAAATATCTGAAATCAAATAAAAACTGTTGAGGAATCCAGTTGGATCCCTCCAACCTGTTTTCCTGCATCCACAAACATTAGCACAATACCAATTCCGCTCCAGTACGAAATTATCGCGGTATATGGGATTTAAATAATATTATCCGCTTAATAACGGCGCAATAGGGTCTCATCCGCTAAAAAAAGGGGAAATCAACAACTGCAATATATACATATGCCAATATATATATATATATATATATATATTGCTATTATATATATAATACCAATTTCACTGTTTATGAAATATTCGCGGTATATGTTTTTATTAAATAACATCCGCTTACTAACGGCGCATAATGTCTATTTTAACAATCAATAGATAACTATCATCATTCAAACATGCATTCGAATATTTTAAATCTAACTATTTAAAATAAAATCGAAACTGATTCGATTGAGTGAGAAGTTCTCACCTTGATTTTAAATTCCGTTTTAGCGATTTATTTCGAATAAAATTAAACGGACGTTTAATTTTACCCGAAATTCTCACTAACTCCAAACGACTCCAAACCAATTCCATCGCGTAGTTCTCGTCCATACGATTCCAACGCAACTGGTTTCGTGCGTTTTCGACCTCGTATGAAAAAGATATGATTTTACAAAGTTTTACGCGAATTATATTCATAATATTTACAACATTTTTAATTAATTTTAAACCTAGCTTATCCATAGCCGTGAGATCAAACGTGAGTGCATCAGGGCCGCCCCTGCCTATTTCTTCTACACGCGTGTTTACCTCCAGGAAACAACGCAAGGCCGAACCCATATCTTAGGAATTAGGGTTCGATTTCGCCATCACCACGACGCACGAGAAGTTGATCAGAAGCTTGCACCTCGAAGCTCACCTCTCGCTCTACACTCGGCCCATGACCGGTCACGTGCGGCCCCCCCATCTGCACGCAGTTCAAGGCCGAACGCGCCACCTTCAAACCCCTCCCCACGTCGATCCATGGCTCCAAACGCGATCATAACCGTTGATCTTGTAGTCCTCTTCATGCTCTACCTCTTTGTAGTTGGAAGTTTCGTCTAATTGTTGATGGATTTGGAGTAATCGAGGGGAGAACGTGGGTGTTTTCTGGCCATTGGTGAAAGGGGGTGGCGGCTAGGGTTTTAGGAATTAGGTTTTTTTTTTTTTTTATTTATGAAGGGAGGTGGGCTATTTATAGAATTTCGAACGACACTATTCATCCGGAATTCCCAAACTCCGATTCACGTGCCGTAACCAGCGTTTCTAGGGTTTACCCCGCGTTCCGGACACAATGGAACAGGTTTCGGAAGCTAATTCGGACATCTGTGTGAGTTATGGCTATAAATGTTCAATTCAAATTAAACCGATTTAATCGATTTTCTAGGCGTTTTAATTTGTACCGGACAAACGGTAAATCCAATTGATACGAAATTTGAAACCTTACAATAATATCACATTACGGATCCGATGAAACTGGTTTCGTCGAAATCCGAGACTTTTTGAAAAATGGCTATTTTAACTCGCCAAATTAAAATTAAAAACAATTCGATGCGTTTCGAGCTGCCACGATCAAACAATAGCTCCGATTGACACGAAAATTGAAATCCGGTAATAACTAACTATTACGGATCCAATAGAACTGGTTTCGTCCAATTCTGAGACTGTTCAAAAATTGACTATTTTCACTAGTCGATTTAATATTAAAATATTCAATTTTCACAAATTAATTTTTAATTCGATTTTAAAAGTTCTAAAATATCATTCTAACTTCAATATGATAAAATAAAATTTTACAAATCATTTTCAATCATATTTAACTCAATTTTCAATTATTTCCATAATTTCACATATTAAATTATCGATTTAATTATTCAATTAAATCCAATTATTCAAATAAAAATTTATTTGACTTATAAATTCACTTATTAATATTTAAAATTAATTAAATATTCAAATTTTAATTATCAAAAATTCTGGGTCGTTACAATCTTCCCCCCTAAAAGAATTTCGTCCTCGAAATTATTAAGTAAGAAAAGTTACAGAATTTATTAACTTTCCAATTTTCTCAAATTTTTTCTAACGCCTTAAATTTCCGGAAAAATTCGCCATAGTCTCCTTTGCGCGGCTCGATCCGAAAAAAAAATGACAGTATATATATCACAAATATACATCTCATCAAGTAATGAGGCATCCCGAAGGGAAAAAGTGTAAAAGTACGATATTTAATCCGAGATATGTACCTTATATATTATTAGCGAGCATATACGGCTAATATAGCGCGAAAGCGAGCTCCAAATGCGAAGCAAACGCGATCCGCACCTACTAAACACTCAACAACAACATGAGAATCATGCATATATGAAAATAGCATCAACATACATCATATAGCAACATAATAACTATATATGCCAACATAGCAATTGAAACAAAATCAATATATTCAACCATCAACCAACTAGCATTCATAACCAATTAATATTCATTCATATTCTCATTAATATTCAATGAAATAGGTTTTCAATTTAAATCACATTTGATTCATTAACAGTGGATGTTTCTAACATTCATTTTCAATTAGTTTGCATTCACTAATTCATATTCAAGTTGGTTCACTTCCAAATCAAATTCAATTCTATTTAAGATTCACTTAACTTCCAATTGGATTTCAATTACTTTAGCTTCCAATTTCATTAATACTTAATGAATTATATACAATCAACTAACAATCATATAACAACCAATGTATATTAATTGCAACCAAATTACTTTGCTTACAAAATGTTTAATTAAATTGATTTTTATTCAACTATTCAACTTTCAATAACATTACATTTTAATGAATTAACACTTATATCCATTATTCCACATAGTTTCACTTCTTATATATATAAGTTTATTTCACAATTGTAATTCACTTTAATTATAATTCAATTCTTATAATTCTTTTCTTATACAATTATTCTTTTATTTAGATTATTCAAACAACTAAACAATCATCTTATATACTTTAATAATTCTAAAAAATTATTCCTTTATATACAAAATATAATCAAGGCAAAATTATTTCATTTACCCAATTTAAAACAATATCGTGTCGGTTTATCTTGTTTAAGAGTTTAGAAACCGCTTTCTACGATAGTTAGCTAGACTACATCGACCGAAATCTATAAACAATCAACCGATAAGTCAACACAATACAAAACAATTTTATATTCACTAACAAATACGCTCTCATAGCTATTATTACACTCAACTCATTCTAGAGTACTGCTGACTCTATCTCTAATGAGTAATACCCAACAGAACCATGGTTGTCGCTTAACCATAAGCTCCGATACCACTTGTGACGACCCGCAAATCCGTACCCCTTGAATATACACTAATCTCCATAGATTAATTCAAGATGAACAGAAATACGAATTATCAATGTTTTAGAAAAAGAAAGAGCTAGAAGAAGAGATAAGAAGGAAGAAAATAGAGAGGAAAGAACATAGAAAATAGAACGGAACAGAACACAACACAACAATATCAGAATCTCACAATTCGCAGCGGAACAACATATAATAATAAATGAATAATCTTTAAACAAAGAACTATATCAGTTATTACATTACATCACATTTCATTTCATTACATCATATCATCAGAGTGTACAACAACAACAACAAACAGTGCAGCGGAAAAGAAATACTATATACTTTAATAATACGCCATGCCATCCAGCTTGCCTCCTGCAACTCCAGAATATCCTGATAAACCTTAACTCTTGACTGCCCGTGTGGAAATTGGTGGGCACCCAGAGTTTAGGAAGGAAAACAATAAACTCCAAGTCAGTCATGTGACTGGTGTGGGAACTCAAAACAGTTTATTTATCTTTGAAAACAAAATAGAGGAATATTTTTAAAGTCAATTCGCAATGCTTTTAAAAATGAGACTACCATAAGGCCTCCCGCACACACACACAATGCAAACGCAGAATCGGAGGAGATTTCTTCTTATGATAGTCAAAGATGCTTGATACGCATTAAAAGAACATTTGATATTATTACTAGTGCATAGTGTAGGAAAAATTTATTTCGAAAGTAGAATATAAATCTTAGCCAACATAGACATTTCGAACTATGCCTACTATAGCTACCATCTAAACAGTGGTGACCACCATAAGTAAATGGCAGGTTCTACAACTAATACCGTACAAGTTTCGTATTGGGAAATGGATTTCCAACGAATGATCGGGCCAAGGAACTTCCCATTGCCACATGAGAATGCCTCTGGATGGACATCCCCGAGAACCAAACCGGATCTCTACCAACACAAGGCCGGGTTACCCCTAACTGAGTAACAACTGACCGAATATGCCATCCCCCGGTCCTTTGGGACCTTTCACCGAGCGCTCGCAATCAATTCACACAATCATAAAGTGTTTTCAACATGAGTAAGTATCTGGGCTCCATACCATGATACCACCCTTTTCCAGAAGGAAATGCACATATCCTAAAGGGCGCTACCCCTCATAACCTTGCTGCATCTTTCCTGTTTTGACCATTCACGGGGTGTGAGGCTCGACGAAGTCACGTCCACAAAAACATACTTTATACAAAAGCCATGCTTTGGGTCAACAAATGATCATAGAAATGATCACTAGGATAGACGATCATACAAATGATCCTATCACAAATAATCAACACAATGATTATTTACAGCAACACTCAGCATGTCACATTACCAAATTGGAAATATATCGCTGATAACATTCAACTACATAACCTCTGAGCTCGTACGTCTCAGAGAAGGGTGTTAAGCTAAAAGAATAAATTCTCCGCCACCAACAGAAATATATTTGAAAGAAATCGGCTTTATATCTCAATTTGTAATGTCAGACATACAATCCATACAAGTCTGTTCCGGGCTCGAACAAAACCGAAGGCACTTACAAAGAAGTCCTTGCAATCCGGATAATCTCTAATCACGTCCGGACATCCCATCACATAGGGAGTCTCTATACCGTAGCTACTCGATGCAAAGACAATCGACGAGTTGTCCTTTCGCTTTCAAAAAGATCTGGTCTTCAACACCGATCTTCAAATGCAATTCATAACGACGTATCACATATTCGGAATGGGTTATACGACCCCATGGTCCTTTCCCGGTTAACCCGAATAGTGAGCGCTTATTCAAAAATAAGTGTGGCATTCAAATTCAAACAAATCACATCAATTACCCTTTCAAAGGGAAATATTGATAGTCGGTTATTGAACTATCAATGGATATGCACAACATCACCAGATTCCAAATAATTTTCCAAATTATTTATTTTCCAAAATATCTTTACAAGATATATATTTTCAACGCTTCAAAAATAAATCAATATTTATTTTTAAACAAATTCCACTTTTCTTTTATAAATCCCATAGTGAATTTATAATCCAAAATATCTATGAATATTCGATTTCAATTATTCATTTCAATTTATCTTCAAAAGGATAAATTCTCAAAATATTCACTTTATATTGGAAAACATTTCCATACTTACTTTTTCATAAGTAATTCACAAATTTTATTTATTTTCAACACTTAGAAAATATTCAATATACTTAAATCGAGATTAAGTATATATTTCATTCTTTAAGGAAATCATTCTCTTAAACATATTTATTTGGGCCAAAACGAATGTTACGTAAAACATCGTTACGACAACCCAAAATCACTAGTATAGGGATTCGAAATTAAAATAGATATATAAATCCCAATACTATTCAAAACATTTCCTTTCGGAAATCATTTACTATAACAACAGTGCTATAGTCCACCTGTAACGACCCAGAATTTTTATTTATTTAAATTTTAATATTTAATTAATTTTAAATATTAATAAGTGAATTTATAAGTCAAATAAATTTTTATTTGAATAATTGGATTTAATTGGATAATTAAATCAATAATTTAATATGTGAAATTATGGAAATAATTGAAAAGCGAGTTAAATATGATTGAAAATGATTTGTAAAATTTTATTTTATCATATGGGAGTTAGAATGATATTTTAGAACTTTTAAAATCGAATTAGAAGTTAATTTGTGAAAATTGAATATTTTAATATTTAAAATCGACTAGTGAAAATAGTCAATTTTTGAACAGTCTCAGAATTGAACGAAACCAGTTCCATTGGATCCGTGATAGTTAGTTATTACCGGATTTAAATTTTCATGTCAATCGGAGTTATCGTTTGATCGTGGCAGCTCGAAACGCATCGAATTATTTTTAATATTAATTTGGCGAGTTAAAATAGCCATTTTTCAAAAAGTGTCGGATTTTGACGAAACCAGTTTCATCGGATCTGTAATGTAATATTATTGTAAGGTTTCAAATTTCGTGTCAATTGGATTTACCGTTTGTCCGGTACAAATTAAAACGCCTAGAAAATCGTTTAAATCGGTTTAATTTAAATCGATCGTTTGTTGCCATATCTCGCACAGATGATCGAATTAGCTTTCGAAACATGTTCCATTGTGTCCGGAACGCTGGGTAAACCCTAGAAACGCTGGTTACGGCGCGTAAATCGGAGTTCGGAATTTCCGGATGAATAGTGTTCGTTTTTTCTCTATAAATAGCTCATAATTCTCAAAAAAAAAAAGAAACTAAACCCTAATGAAAACTACAGCCGCCTCTTTTATAATGGATGGCCAGAAATTATCAATTTTCTTTCCTCAATTACTTCCAATCCGTGGAGTTTTAGCCAAAGTTGTTAACTACAACATTATAGAGCACGACGAGATCTTTAGATCCATACGGATGTGATGGAGTTTAACGTCGCGTGGAGGGAGATAGGGGGGCCGACGCCTGGGACTTGCGCACGAAATTCAAGAGGATGCAGGTGGCCGAGCATGGCCATGCTGGGGGCGAAGGTGGCTCTCGTCGAAGGCTACAATATGGCGCATCCTGATCGTCGTAGAGTTGAACGTGGAGGCTCGAAGATGGAACCCTAGTTTCATGCATTGGGTTCTATGGTGCGGCGGCTATGTCCTGTAGGATACGTGAGTGGAAGATGAAGTTATGTGCGGCCAAGATTGCAAAGGAGATGGATCCAGTGGCTGTAGTTGAGCTAGGTTTAAAAATAGTTAAGTTATATTGTAAATTTTAGTTTAAATCGTGTACAAACTTCAAATATTCATAACTTTTTCATACGAGGTCGAAAACGCGCGAAACAAGTTGCGTTGGAATCGTATGGACGAGCACTACGCGATGGAATTGGATTGGAGTCGTTTGGAGTTAGTGAGAATTTCGGGTAAAATTAAACGTCCGTTTAATTTTATTCGAAATAAATCGCTAAAACGAAATTGAAATCAAGGTGAGAACTTCTCACTCAATCGAATCAGTTTCGATTTTTATTTTAAATAGTAAGATTTAAAATATTTGAATGCATGTTTGAATGATGATTGTTATCTATTGATTGTTAAAATAGACATTATGCGCCGTTAGTAAGCGGATGTTATTTATTAAAAACATATACCGCGAATATTTCATAAACAGTGAAATTGGTATTATATATAATAGCAATATATATATATTGGCATATGTATATATTGGAGTTATTGATTTCCCGCATTTGTTTAGCAGATGAGACCCTATTGCGCCGTTATTAAGCAGATAATATTTTAAATCCCATATACCGCGATAATTTCGTACTGGAGCGGAATTGGTATTGTGCTAATGTTTGTGGATGCAGGAAAACAGGTTGGAGGGATCCAACTGGATTCCTCAACAGTATTTATTTGATTATGAATATTTTGATATTGGTGGACTATCATATCGATATATGATATCGTTGTTGTCGTGATTGACTATTTGGTGTGTAGCATCATTTGACCAAATTTGGAATTTTAAAATGATTTTAAAGTAATTTTTGAAAGTATAAGTTATAAACTATTTTTGGAATTGATCCATTTTAAATAAATAAACGTTATAATTTTTAAAGTTATAAAAATTATGATTTTTGAGAAATATAGTTAAAAACTGATTTTTGAGAATATGATGCTAATGATTTTATAAAATAGTTTAATCGGGATTTTTGAATTTATTATAAAAAGTTATAAAAATAGGATTTATAAAATTTGATTATTTTATAAATCAAAATGATGAAATTATAAAGGAGATTAAAAATGTTTTAAAAGAATAATATAAATTGATTTTATAAAAGATTTATAAATTGATATTTATAAATTAAAATATTTGAATTATAAAACGAGTTTTTATAAGTGTTAGAATGAATTGTGAATGGATTTCATAAATGAATGAAATTCATAAAATTATAAACGGTGAAGTTAGAAATAGAATTTTATAAGCAGTAGGTTTATAAAATTTATAAAGTTATTAAAGAATATATTTGGATAAATAATTGAATCTTATAAGTTATAAGATTTATAATTATGAAGTTTAAAAGAACGATTTTGTAAAATAATCGTTTTATAAGCATTTAACTTATAATGTGAACTTTTGGTTTATAATTGAGTTATAAATCGAATAGGTTAATAAAGGAGATGTATAAAAAGGAAGTAGTTATAAAACAAATAGAAATAGAATTTATAAACGTTATTTTATAAATTCGCAAACGACTTATTTTGATAAAAAAATTGTTGAAACCTATTAATGGAGTTATATTCACATTTTTGACTGTGAATGATCCTTTAAAATAAAATGAATAGAAGTGATGAAAGTTGTTAACGTAGTATATTCACGTTTTTGAATAGTGAATAATATGTTAAAGAAATTGTTTTGAATGTGATGTTTTAAATTGAATTAAAACGATCTAACGATGTTTTAAATTGTGTTGAGATTCGAAACCATAGATTTCAACATTTATTGTTGAAATAGATGTTTTCGAGAAATAAAAGGAAATGGTGGACTATAACACTGTTGTTATAGTAAATGATTTCCGAAAGGAAATGTTTTGAATAGTATTGGGATTTATAAATCTATTTTAATTTCGAATCCCTATACTAGTGATTTTGGGACGTCGTAACGATGTTTTACGCAACATTCGTTTTGGCCCAAATAAATATATTTAAGTGAATGATTTCCTTAAAGAATGAAATATATACTTAATCTCGATTTAAGTATATTTGAATATTTTCCAAGTGTTGAAAATAAATGGATTGAGAATTACTTAATAAGTAAGTATGGAAATGTTGTCCAATATAAGGTGAATATTTTGAGGATTTATCTTTTTGAAGATAAATTGAAGTGAATAATTGAAGTCGTATATTCATAGATATTTTGAAATATAAATTCACTATGGAATTTATAAAGGAAAGAGGAACTTGTTTAAAAATAAATATTGATTTATTTTTGAGGTATTGAAATTATATATCTTGTAAAGATATGATTTTTGGAAAATAAATAATTTGGAAAATTATTTGGAATCTGGTGATGTGTGCATATTCATTGATAGTTCAATAACCGACTATCAATATTTCCCTTTGAATGGGTAATTGATGTGATTTGTTTGAATTTGAATGCCACACTTATTTTTGAATAAGCGCTCACTATTCGGGTTAACCGGGAAAGGACCATGGGGTCGTATAACCCATTCCGAATATGTGATACGTCGTTATGAATTGCATTTGAAGATCGGTGTTGAAGACCCGGTATTTGCGAGAGCGATAGGATGACCTGTCGATTGTCTCTGCACTGAGTTGCAACGGTATAGAGACTCCCTAAGTGATGGGAAATCCGATCAGGATTGTGAATATCCGGATTGCAAGGACTTCTTTGTAAGTGCCTTCGGTTTTGTTCGAGCTCGGAACAGACTTGTATGGATTGTATGTCTGACGTTACAAATTGAGATATAAAGCCGATTTTTTTCAAATATATTTCTGTTGGTGGCGAAGAATTTATTCTTTTAGCTTAACACCCTTCTCTAAGACGTACGAGCTCAGAGGTTATGTAGTTGAATGTTATCAGCGATATATTCCCAATTTGGTAATGTGACATGCTGAGTGTTGCTGTGAAATGATCACTGTGTTGATTATTTGTGATAGGATCATTTATTTGATCGTCTATCCTGGTGATCATTTCTATGATCATTTGTTGACCCAAAGCATGGCTTTTGTATAAAGTATGTTTTTGTGGACGTGACTTCGTCGAGCCTCACACCCCGTGAATGGTCAAAACAGGAAAGATGCGGCAAGGTTATGAGGGGTAGCGCCCTTTAGGATATGTGCATTTCCTTCTGGAAAAGGATGGTATCATGGTATGGAGCCCAGATACTTACTCATGTTGAAAACACTTTATGATTGTGTGAATTGATTGCAAGCGCTCGGTGAAAGGTCCCAAAGGACCGGGGGATGGCATTTTCGGTCAGTTGTTACTCAGTTAGGGGTAACCCGGCCTTGTGTTGGTAGAGATCCAGTTTGGTTCTCGGGGATGTCCATCCAGAGGCATTCTCATGTGGCAATGGGAAGTTCCTTGGCCTGATCATTCGTTGGAAATCCATTTCCCAATACGAAACTTGTACGGTATTAGTTGTAGAACCTGCCATTTACTTATGGTGGTCACCACTGTTTAGATGGTAGCTATAGTAGGCATAGTTCGAAATGTCTATGTTGGCTAAGATTTATAGTCTACTTTCGAAATAAATTTTTCCTACACTATGCACTAGTAATAATATCAAATGTTCTTTTAATGCGTATCAAGCATCTTTGACTATCATAAGAAGAAATCTCCTCCGATTCTGCGTTTACATTGTGTGTGTGTGCGGGAGGCCTTATGGTAGTCTCATTTTTAAAAGCATTGCGAATTGACTTAAAAATATTCCTCTACTTTGATTTTAAAGATAAATAAACTGTTTTGAGTTCTCACACCAGTCACATGACTGACTTGGAGTTTATTGTTTTCCTTCCTAAACTCTGGGTGCCCACCAATTTCCACACGGGCAGTCAAGAGTTAAGGTTTATCAGGATATTCTGGATATTCTGGAGTTGCTGGAGGCAAGATGGATGGTATGGCGTATTACTAGTTATATAGTATTTCTTTTCTGCTGTTTGATGTTGTTGTTGTTGTACACTCTGATGTAATGATGATATGATGTAATGAAATGTGATGTAATGTAATAACTGATATAGTTCTTTGTTTAAAGATTATTCATTTGTTATTATATGTTGTTCCGCTGCGAATTGTGAGATTCTGTTGTTTCCTTTCTGTTCTATTTTTCTATTTTCTTTTCTCTCTCTATCTTTTCTATCTTTTTCTCTCTCTCTTCTGTCTTTTTCTTCTTCTTAAACCCTAACATTTCGGTTTTTAGGCAACGAAAAATCGAGAACGTTACATTTGGTATCAGAGCTTATGGTTAAGCGACAACCATGGTTCTGTTGGGTATTACTCATTAGAGATAGAGTCAGCAGTACTCTAGAATGAGTTTGAGTGTAATAATAGCTATGAGAGCGTATTTGTTAGTGAATATATAAAATTGTTTTATATTGTGATGATTGGTTTATTGAGTGGCATATGAACTTTCGTCAGCACGGTCTGTCAAACTATGCCGAAGGGGTTTCTAAACACTTGAATAGAACAATTCGACATAATATTGTTTTAAAATTGGGTAAATGAAATAATTTTACCTTGATTATATATTTTATATATAAAGAAATAATTTTTCAGAATTATTAAAGTGTATATAAGTGGATTGTTTAGATGTTTGAATAATCTAAATAAAAGAATAATTGTATAAGAAAAAGAATTATAAGAATTGAATTATAATTAATGTGATCTACAATTGTGAAATAAACTTATATATATAAGAAGTGAAACTATATGGATATATATATATATATGAATATGAGTTATAAGTAAAAGTGAATTTAAAGTTAAATGGAGCATAACTTAAGTGATGTTGAATGAAGTTGATATTGATATCAAAGTAAAGGAATTTGGTTGCAATTAATATACATTGGTTGATATATGATTGTTAGTTGATTGTATATAATTCATTAAGTGTTAATGAAATTGAAAGCTAAAGTAATTGAAATTCAATTGTAAGTTAAGTGAATCTTAAATAGAATTGAATTTGATTTGGAAGTGAACCAACTTGAATATGAATTAGTGAATATAAACTATGAAAATGAATGTTAGTAAGAACATCCACTGTATATGAATCAAATGTGATTAAATTGAAAACCTAATTCATTGAATATTAATGAGAATATGAATGAATATAAATTGGTTATGGATGTTAGTTGGTTGATGGTTGAATATATTGCTTTTATTGCATTTGCCATGTTAGCATATATAGTTATTATGTTGCTATATGATGTATATTGATACTATTATCTATATGCATGATTCTCATGTTGTTTGTTGAGTGATTAGTAGGTGCGGATCGCGTTTGCTTCGCATTTGGAGCTCGCTTTCGCGCTAGATTAGCCGTATATGCTCGCTAATAAAATATAAGATACATATCTCGGATTACATACCGTACTTTTATACTTTTTTCCCTACGGGATGCCTCATTACTTGATGAGATGTATATTTGTGATATATATACTGTCATTTTTTTTTCGGATCGAGCCGCGCAAAGGAGACTATGGCGAATTTTTCCGGAAATTTAAGGCGTTAGAAAAATTTTGAGAAAATTTGGAAAATTTTGGAAACTTTAACTTTGATTTTAGAATTGAAAGTTAAATGATATAGTAGTTGTTTTTGAAAAGATAACTAAGTATGATTTGAAAACTTAGTAAAGTTATTATAAAAATTTTTAACTATGGATTTTGGAAAGTTAATAAATTCTATAACTTTTCTTACTTGATAATTTCGAGGACGAAATTCTTTTAAGGGGGGAAGATTGTAACGACCCAGAATTTTTATTTATTTAAATTTTAATATTTAATTAATTTTAAATATTAATAAGTGAATTTATAAGTCAAATAAATTTTTATTTGAATAATTGGATTTAATTGGATAATTAAATCAATAATTTAATATGTGAAATTATGGAAATAATTGAAAATCGAGTTAAATATGATTGAAAATGATTTGTAAAATTTTATTTTATCATATGGGAGTTAGAATGATATTTTAGAACTTTTAAAATCGAATTAGAAGTTAATTTGTGAAAATTGAATATTTTAATATTTAAAATCGACTAGTGAAAATAGTCAATTTTTGAACAGTCTCAGAATTGAACGAAACCAGTTCCATTGGATCCGTAATAGTTAGTTATTACCGGATTTAAATTTTCGTGTCAATCGGAGTTATCGTTTGATCGTGGCAGCTCGAAACGCATCGAATTATTTTTAATATTAATTTGGCGAGTTAAAATAGCCATTTTTCAAAAAGTGTCGGATTTCGACGAAACCAGTTTCATCGGATCCATAATGTAATATTATTGTAAGGTTTCAAATTTCGTGTCAATTGGATTTACCGTTTGTCCGGTACAAATTAAAACGCCTAGAAAATCGTTTAAATCGGTTTAATTTAAATCGATCGTTTGTTGCCATATCTCACACAGATGATCGAATTAGCTTTCGAAACCTATTCCATTGTGTCCGGAACGCGGGGTAAACCCTAGAAACGCTGGTTACGGCGCGTAAATCGAAGTTGGAATTTCCGGATGAATAGTGTTCGTTTTTTTCTCTATAAATAGCTCATAATTCTCAAAAAAGAAAAAGAAAAAAGAAACTAAACCCTAATGAAAACTGCAGCCGCCTCTTTTATAATGGATGGCCAGAAATTATCAATTTTCTTTCCTCAATTACTTCCAATCCGTGAAGTTTTAGCCAAAGTTGTTAACTACAACATTATAGAGCACGACGAGATCTTTAGATCCATACGGATGTGATGGAGTTTAACGTCGCGTGGAGGGAGATAGGGGACCGACGCCTGGGACTTGCGCACGAAATTCAAGAGGATGCAGGTGGCCGAGCATGGCCGTGCTGGGGGCGAAGGTGGCTCTCGTCGAAGGCTACAATATGGCGCATCCTGATCGTCGTAGAGTTGAACGTGGAGGCTCGAAGATGGAACCCTAGTTTCATGCATTGGGTTCTATGGTGCGGCGGCTATGTCCTGTAGGATACGTGAGTGGAAGATGAAGTTATGTGCGGCCAAGATTGCAAAGGAGATGGATCTAGTGGCTGTAGTTGAGCTAGGTTTAAAAATAGTTAAGTTATATTGTAAATTTTAGTTTAAATCGTGTACAAACTTCAAATATTCATAACTTTTTCATACGAGGTCGAAAACGCGCGAAACCAGTTGCGTTGGAATCGTATGGACGAGCACTACGCGATGGAATTGGATTGGAGTCGTTTGGAGTTAGTGAGAATTTCGGGTAAAATTAAACGTCCGTTTAATTTTATTCGAAATAAATCGCTAAAACGAAATTGAAATCAAGGTGAGAACTTCTCACTCAATCGAATCAGTTTCGATTTTTATTTTAAATAGTTAGATTTAAAATATTTGAATGCATGTTTGAATGATGATTGTTATCTATTGATTGTTAAAATAGACATTATGCGCCGTTAGTAAGCGGATGTTATTTATTAAAAACATATACCGCGAATATTTCATAAACAGTGAAATTGGTATTATATATAATAGCAATATATATATATTGGCATATGTATATATTGGAATTATTGATTTCCCGCATTTGTTTAGCGGATGAGACCCTATTGCGCCGTTATTAAGCGGATAATATTTTAAATCCCATATACCGCGATAATTTCGTACTGGTGCGGAATTGGTATTGTGCTAATGTTTGTGGATGCAGGAAAACAGGTTGGAGGGATCCAACTGGATTCCTCAACATTATTTATTTGATTATGAATATTTTGATATTGGTGGACTATCATATCGATATATGATATCGTTGTTGTCGTGATTGACTATTTAGTGTGTAGCATCATTTGACCAAATTTGGAATTTTAAAATGATTTTAAAGTAATTTTTGAAAGTATAAGTTATAAACTATTTTTGGAATTGATCCATTTTAAATAAATAAACGTTATAATTTTTAAAGTTATAAAAATTATGATTTTTGAGAAATATAGTTAAAAACTGATTTTTGAGAATATGATGCTAATGATTTTATAAAATAGTTTAATCGGGATTTTTGAATTTATTATAAAAAGTTAAAAAAATAGGATTTATAAAATTTGATTATTTTATAAATCAAAATGATGAAATTATAAAGGAGATTAAAAATGTTTTAAAAGAATAATATAAATTGATTTTATAAAAGATTTATAAATTGATATTTATAAATTAAAATATTTGAATTATAAAACGAGTTTTTATAAGTGTTAGAATGAATTGTGAATGAATTTCATAAATGAATGAAATTCATAAAATTATAAACGGTGAAGTTAGAAATAGAATTTTATAAGCAGTAGGTTTATAAAATTTATAAAGTTATTAAAGAATATATTTGGATAAATAATTGAATCTTATAAGTTATCAGATTTATAATTATGAAGTTTAAAAGAACGATTTTGTAAAATAATCGTTTTATAAGCATTTAACTTATAATGTGAACTTTTGGTTTATAATTGAGTTATAAATCGAATAGGTTAATAAAGGAGATGTATAAAAAGGAAGTAGTTATAAAACAAATAGAAATAGAATTTATAAACGTTGTTTTATAAATTCGCAAACGACTTATTTTGATAAGAAAATTGTTGAAACCTATTAATGGAGTTATATTCACATTTTTGACTGTGAATGATCCTTTAAAATAAAATGAATAGAAGTGATGAAAGTTGTTAACGTAGTATATTCACGTTTTTGAATAGTGAATAATATGTTAAAGAAATTGTTTTGAATGTGATGTTTTAAATTGAATTAAAACGATCTAACGATGTTTTAAATTGTGTTGAGATTCGAAACCATAGATTTCAACATTTATTGTTGAAATGGATGTTTTCGAGAAATAAAGGAAATGGTGGACTATAACACTGTTGTTATAGTAAATGATTTCCAAAAGGAAATGTTTTGAATAGTATTGGGATTTATAAATCTATTTTAATTTCGAATCCCTATACTAGTGATTTTGGGATGTCGTAACGATGTTTTACGCAACATTCGTTTTGGCCCAAATAAATATGTTTAAGTGAATGATTTCCTTAAAGAATGAAATATATACTTAATCTCGATTTAAGTATATTTGAATATTTTCCAAGTGTTGAAAATAAATGGATTGAGAATTACTTAATAAGTAAGTATGGAAATGTTTTCCAATATAAAGTGAATATTTTGAGGATTTATCTTTTTGAAGATAAATTGAAGTGAATAATTGAAGTCATATATTCATAGATATTTTGAAATATAAATTCACTATGGAATTTATAAAGGAAAGGGGAACTTGTTTAAAAATAAATATTGATTTATTTTTGAGGTATTGAAATTATATATCTTGTAAAGATATGATTTTTGGAAAATAAATAATTTGGAAAATTATTTGGAATCTGGTGATGTGTGCATATTCATTGATAGTTCAAGAACCGACTATCAATATTTCCCTTTGAATGGGTAATTGATGTGATTTGTTTGAATTTGAATGCCACACTTATTTTTGAATAAGCGCTCACTATTCGGGTTAACCGGGAAAGGACCATGGGGTCGTATAACCCATTCCGAATATGTGATACGTCGTTATGAATTGCATTTGAAGATCGGTGTTGAAGACCCGGTATTTGCGAGAGCGATAGGATGACCTGTCGATTGTCTCTGCACTGAGTTGCAACGGTATAGAGACTCCCTAAGTGATGGGAAATCCGATCAGGATTGTGAATATCCGAATTGCAAGGACTTCTTTGTAAGTGCCTTCGGTTTTGTTCGAGCCCGGAACAGACTTGTATGGATTGTATGTCTGACGTTACAAATTGAGATATAAAGCCGATTTCTTTCAAATATATTTCTGTTGGTGGCGAAGAATTTATTCTTTTAGGTTAACACCCTTCTCTGAGACGTACGAGCTCAGAGGTTATGTAGTTGAATGTTATCAGCGATATATTCCCAATTTGGTAATGTGACATGCTGAGTGTTGCTGTGAAATGATCATTGTGTTGATTATTTGTGATAGGATCATTTATTTGATCGTCTATCCTAGTGATCATTTCTATGATCATTTGTTGACCCAAAGCATGGCTTTTGTATAAAGTATGTTTTTGTGGACGTGACTTCGTCGAGCCTCACACCCCGTGAATGGTCAAAACAGGAAAGATGCGGCAAGGTTATGAGGGGTAGCGCCCTTTAGGATATGTGCATTTCCTTCTGGAAAAGGGTGGTATCATGGTATGGAGCCCAGATACTTACTCATGTTGAAAACACTTTATGATTGTGTGAATTGATTGCGAGCACTCGGTGAAAGGTCCCAAAGGACCGGGGGATGGCATATTCGGTCAGTTGTTACTCAGTTAGGGGTAACCCGGCCTTGTGTTGGTAGAGATCCGGTTTGGTTCTCGGGCATGTCCATCCATAGGCATTCTCATGTGGCAATGGGAAGTTCCTTGGCCTGATCATTCATTGGAAATCCAAAGAAACAATACGATCTTGTACGGTATTAGTTGTAGAACCTATCATTCACTTATGGTGGCGCCCCACCGTTTGGATGGTAGCTATAGTAGGCATAGTTCGGAATGTCTATGCTGGCTAAGATTTATATTCTACTTTCGAAATGAATTTTTTCCTACACTATGCACTAATAATAATATCAAATGTTCTTTTTAATACGTATCAAGCATCTTTGGCTATCATAAGGAGAAATCTCCTCCGATTCTGCATTTGCATTGTGTGTGTGTGCGGGAGGCCTTACGGTAGTCTCATTTTTAAAAGCATTGCGAATTGACTTAAAAATATTCCTCTATTTTGATTTTAAAGATAAATAAACTGTTTTGAGTTCTCACACCAGTCACATGACTGACTTGGAGTTTATTGTTTTCCTTCCTAAACTCTGAGTGCCCACCAATTTCCACACGGGCAGTCAAGAGTTAAGGTTTATCAGGATATTCTGGATATTCTGGAGTTGCTGGAGGCAAGATGGATGGTATGGCGTATTACTAGTTATATAGTATTTCTTTTCCGCTGTTTGATGTTGTTGTTGTTGTACACTCTGATGTAATGATGATATGATGTAGTGAAATGTGATGTAATGTAATAACTGATATAGTTCTTTGTTTAAAGATTATTCATTTGTTATTATATGATGTTCCGCTGCGAATTGTGAGATTCTGTTGTTTCCTTTCTGTTCTATTTTTCTATTTTCTTTTCTCTCTCTTTCTTTTCTATCTTTTTCTCTCTCTCTTCTGTCTTTTTCTTCTTCTTAAACCCTAACATTTCGGTTTTTCGGCAACGAAAAATCGAGAACGTTACACCACCATTTCCTTCTATTTCTCGAAAACGTCTATTTCAACAATAAATGTTGAAATCTATGGTTTCGAATCTTAACATCTTTTGAAAACATCGTTAGATCGTTTTAATTCTGTTTAAAATATCACATTCAAAACAATTTCTTTAACATATTATTCACTATTCAAAAACGTGATATACTACGTTAATCAATTTCATCATTTCTATACATGTCATTTTAAAGGATTATTCACAGTCAAAAATGTGAATATAACTCCATTAATAGGTTTCAACAATTTACTTCTTAAAATAAGTCGTTTTCGAATTTATAAAACAACGTTTATAAACTCCATTTCTATTTATTTTATAACAACTTCCTTTTATAAATTCCTTTATTAATCTATTCGATTTATAACTCAATTATAAACTAAAGGTTCATATTATAAGTTAAATGCTTATAAAACGATTATTTTATAAAATCGTTTCTTTGAACTTCATAATTATAAATCTTATAACTTATAAGATTCAATTATTCATCCAAATATATTCTTTAAAAATTTCACAAAATTTATAAATCTTACTATTTATAAATTTCATTTATAACTTCACCATTTATAATTTTATAAATTCCATTCATTTACAAAATTCATTTTCACTTCATTCAAACACTTATAAAAACTCGTTTTATAATGTCAATATTTCAATTTATAAATATCCATTTATAAATCTCTTAATATAAATCAATTTATATTATTCTTTAAAACGTCTTTAATCTCCTTTATTATTTCACCATTTTGATTCATAAAATAATTAAATTTTATAAATCCTATATTTAAACTTTTCACAATAGATTCTAAAATCCCAATTTAACTATTTTATAAAATCATTAATCCCATATTTTCAAAAATCAACCTTTAACTACATTTCTCAAAAACCATAATTTTTATAACATTAAAAATTATAACGTTTATTTATTTAAAATGAATCAATTCCAAACATATTTTATAAACGTTTTCTTTAAAAAAAATCACTTTAAAAATCATTTTAAAGTTCCAAAATTTGGTCCAATGATGCTACATACCAAATAGTCAATCACGACAACAACGACATCATATATCGATATGATAGTCCATCAAAAATCAAAATATCTGAAATCAAATAAAAACTGTTGAGGAATCCAGTTGGATCCCTCCAACCTGTTTTCCTGCATCCACAAACATTAGCACAATACCAATTCCGCTCAAGTACGAAATTATCGCGGTATATGGGATTTAAATAATATTATCCGCTTAATAACGGCGCAATAGGGTCTCATCCGCTAAAAAATACGGGAAATCAACAACTGCAATATATACATATGCCAATATATATATATATTGCTATTATATATATAATACCAATTTCACTGTTTATGAAATATTCGCGGTATATGTTTTTATTAAATAACATCCGCTTACTAACGGCGCATAATGTCTATTTTAACAATCAATAGATAACTATCATCATTCAAACATGCATTCGAATATTTTAAATCTAACTATTTAAAATAAAATCGAAACTGATTTGATTGAGTGAGAAGTTCTCACCTTGATTTTAAATTCCGTTTTAGCGATTTATTTCGAATAAAATTAAACGGACGTTTAATTTTACCCGAAATTCTCACTAACTCCAAACGACTCCAATCCAACTCCATCGCGTAGTTCTCGTCCATACGATTCCAACGCAACTGGTTTCGCGCGTTTTCGACCTCGTATGAAAAAGATATGATTTTACAAAGTTTTACACGAATTATATTCATAATATTTACAACATTTTTAATTAATTTTAAACCTAGCTTATCCATAGCCGTGAGATCAAACGTGAGTGCATCAGGGCCGCCCCTGCCTATTTCTTCTACACGCGTGTTTACCTCCAGGAAACAACGCAAGGCCGAACCCATATCTTAGGAATTAGGGTTCGATTTCGCCATCACCACGACGCACGAGAAGTTGATCAGAAGCTTGCACCTCGAAGCTCACCTCTCGCTCTACACTCGGCCCATGACCGGTCACGTGCGGCCACCCCATCTGCACGCAGTTCAAGGCCGAACGCGCCTCCTTCAAACCCCTCCCCACGTCGATCCATGGCTCCAAACGCGATCATAACCGTTGATCTTGTAGTCCTCTTCATGCTCTACCTCTTTGTAGTTGGAAGTTTCGTCTAATTGTTGATGGATTTGGAGTAATCGAGGGGAGAACGTGGGTGTTTTCTGGCCATTGGTGAAAGGGGGGTGGCGGCTAGGGTTTTAGGAATTAGGTTTAATTTTTTTTATTTATGAAGGGAGGTGGGTTATTTATAGAATTTCGAACGACACTATTCATCCGGAATTCCCAAACTCCGATTCACGCGCCGTAACCAGCGTTTCTAGGGTTTACCCCGCGTTCCGCACACAATGGAATAGGTTTCGGAAGCTAATTCGGACATCTATGCGAGTTATGGCTATAAACGTTCAATTCAAATTAAACCGATTTAATCGATTTTCTAGGCGTTTTAATTTGTACCGGACAAACGGTAAATCCAATTGATACGAAATTTGAAACCTTACAATAATATCACATTACGGATCCGATGAAACTGGTTTCGTCGAAATCCGAGACTTTTTGAAAAATGGCTATTTTAACTCGCCAAATTAAAATTAAAAACAATTCGATGCGTTTCGAGCTGCCACGATCAAACAATAGCTCCGATTGACACGAAAATTGAAATCCGGTAATAACTAACTATTACGGATCCAATAGAACTGGTTTCGTCCAATTCTGAGACTGTTCAAAAATTGACTATTTTCACTAGTCGATTTAATATTAAAATATTCAATTTTCACAAATTAATTTTTAATTCGATTTTAAAAGTTCTAAAATATCATTCTAACTTCAATATGATAAAATAAAATTTTACAAATCATTTTCAATCATATTTAACTCAATTTTCAATTATTTCCATAATATCACATATTAAATTATCGATTTAATTATTCAATTAAATCTAATTATTCAAATAAAAATTTATTTGACTTATAAATTCACTTATTAATATTTAAAATTAATTAAATATTCAAATTTTAATTATCAAAAATTCTGGGTCGTTACAAGGAACAACAAATATTCGATTATCAAAAACGATAATCAGAAACAACAAATATTCGATTATCAAAAACGATAATCAAAATCAACAAATATCCTATTATCAAAATCGATAATCAAAATCAACAAATATCCGATTATCAAAAACGATAATCAGAAACAACAAATATTTGATTATCAAAAACGATAATCAAAATCAACAAATATCCGATTATCAAAAACAATAATCAGAAACAACAAATATTCGATTATCAAAAACGATAATCAGAAACAACAAATATTCGATTATCAAAAACGATAATCAAAATCAACAAATATCTGATTATCAAAAACGATAATCAAAAACAACAAATATTCGATTATCAAAAACGATAATCAGAAACAACAAATATTCGATTATCAAAAATGATAATCAGAAACAACAAATATTCGATTATCAAAAACGATAATCAAAATCAACAAATATCCGATTATCAAAAATGATAATCAGAAACAACAAATATTCGATTATCAAAAACGATAATCAAAATCAACAAATATCTGATTATCAAAGCGATAATCAAAATCAACAAATATCCGATTATCAAAAACGATAATCAAAAACAACAAATATTCGATTATCAAAAACGATAATCAGAAACAACAAATATTCGATTATCAAAAACGATAATCAGAAACAACAAATATTCGATTATCAAAACGATAATCAAAATCAACAAATATCCGATTATCAAAAACGATAATCAGAAACAACAAATATTCGATTATCAAAAACGATAATCAGAAACAACAAATATTCGATTATCAAAAATGATAATCAAAATCAACAAATATCCGATTATCAAAAACGATAATCAGAAACAACAAATATTCGATTATCAAAAATGATAATCAAAATCAACAAATATCCGATTATCAAAAACAATAATCAGAAACAACAAATATCCGATTATCACAAGCGATAATCAGAACTCATATCAACAAATATCCAATTACCTGCAGGTAATTGAAAACAACAAATATCTAGAAATCAATTAAGATGATCTGAAAAATCAACATAAAAGGTGGATCGATCCCAACAAATGGCGAGTTTTAGCTACGCCGCACGTGCATCAACAAATGGCCGAAGCCTACCAAGTACTATATTTTTGGCGTCCAACTAATGACCCGAAGGTCCAACAAATGACCAGAAGGTCCAACAAATGACCCGAAGGTCTAGTACTGGTATTGACCCGAAGGTCCAACAAATGACCCGGAGGTCCAACAAAGTGGCTCGAAAGCACACAAAAATCATCAAAACAGCAAATATTTCAATTAACGAGTCCGGAATTAACCAAAATAGCAAACGCATATGTCCCATAACCACGAGTTTTACTAAATCGTTTTATTCACTTCATCGTTTCCTTGAAAGTGCAAAATTGTGTATTTCAAAAATAACATTTCACATTCTCAAACGGACAAGTCCGGAATTAAGCGAATCAGTAAAAGAAAGGGGTCATAGTCCTCGATTTTACTGAAACATTTAAATCGCTTTCTCATTCTTTTGAAAACGCAAACTGCAAAATTTCTGAAAACAATTTCTTTTATTTTATAAAAGTAATAATTTACATTCTCAAACGGACAAGTCCGGAATTAAGCGAATCAGTAAAAGAAAGGGGTCATAGTCCTCGATTTTGCTGAAACGTTTAAATCGCTTTCTCATTCTTTTGAAAATGCAAACTGCAAAACTTCTGAAAATAATTTCTTTTATTTTATAAAAGTAATAATTTACATTCTCAAACGAACAAGTCCGGAATTAAGCGAATAAGTAAAAGAAAGGGGTCATAATCCTCGAATTTACTGAAACGTTTAAATCGCTTTCTCATTCTTTTGAAAACGTAAACTATAAAAATTTCGAAAAACAATCTTTTTTTTCAAACGATTTGCAAATCCATGATAAAAACAACAGCATTAATGACAATTTCGATAAGAAAACTGTACTTCTCAAGACGCCGTAGAAACGGATCTCAAAATCAGCACCACGGGATAACCGCTTGAAAATCCACTTTAAAATTTGACGGTTACTGAAGTCAAAGCGACAGTGATTTTTAAACGTCAAAATCTCATCAAAATAATTCGCGTCAAATTATAACACCAGTGAATTTTCATTCATTAAAAATGTCAACAAAACACCGTGCTACAAAGATTTAGCATTGGTGTAAAAATCTTATTATAAAAATAACGGCAACAAAATACGTTTAGAACCAAACATCGGTTCAACGTAAAAATAATGCAGTAACGTGCAACATAAATTTGCACGTATACCGTAAAATGAAGAAAGAAATCATTCAAATATACCTTCAACGAAGATAATTCAAAACAACAAAAATCTCAACAAAATCACATAACTGCAATAGCTTCGGATCCTCAATCAGATTCGAAATTTTCAAAGAAAACAAAATAAACACAGCTATGTAAACAACAATGAAATTTATTTCAATTTCATGTTTTGATTTTTAAATCAAAAAGGTTATCAGCCGTACTCAACGAATACGGTCTCACTGTTTTCGCTGCGCACTCTGATAAACCGACACAAATTACTTAATCATCAAAACAAAGATTCTCTTTCATTTTTAAATAAAGATATTTGAAATTTCATCATAATTTCAAAACTTTAGTTTTGACTCAAAGCACAAATAAAACATCGACTAATAGTTGTAACACATGTTCCATCTAAGTTATGTTTTATATTATGTCCATAAACCCCAGTCTTTGATACCAACTTTGGCGCCCCACCTCTATGCTCACAATAACAAAGAGTATTAAAAGAAATACCGTTTGTTATTACGAAGAATGAGGCTGGATAGGAGCGGCCATCCGTAGTTAGGCCTTACAATAGTATTGGTTATTTCGATAGGAGTGGTATATATTTTTATTTTTCATCTCTTATTTATTTACTCCCCATCGACATACCCAATTCCAGTATAAAACGAACTACGATGGTTCGTAATAGTTTAGGACAATAAATATAATAATAACACAGATAAGTCAAATGCGGAACACAGATAATAAAAAGTCTCATATATATATATATATATATATATATATATATATATAACTGAAGTCAGTTGATATACATGTGATACAATACATATGATACAACTACAACTGTCGACTCTGGAAGTTACATATACAAGTACATTATCATAAATAATATACATGAATATACAACATCATATACTATGACAACATCTACTCCAAATGATATAAAGAAACTTCATAGCTCTAGCAGCAACCCAAAGCAAGATATCTACAACCTGTAATAACTCGGTCTGACCCGAGTATTAAATTCAAAAGAAAATAATACACGGGTCAGTCTAATTCAAACTCAGTTATTAATGCATGGAAGCAATAATAATTAAATAATCAAATAGACGACATTCACAATAAATTTACATATCCGATTCTTAAATAAAGAAATCAGATAATGGTAAATATAACACATAACGGTGTTAAACAACAAATCAACAAATTCAAATTATTGAATTGGACACACGAAACAATTCAAACAATTGAAACACAATTAAAGGGTCAACACGGGTAGGGCTGCAGTACACGCACGCGTGTACTGCCTCGCTACTACGGCATATGGAAATACACAAAAGATCCATAAATCAAAAGCAATATCAGTTTCAAACAAATTCCAAGCAATGTCATCGTTGCAGACTTGATGAATAAAAAGGCAAGAAACAACAGTGGATACAAATGCAACACTGAGATCAACCTACAATGTGCACAGCCATTAGCACATATAGATATACAGTATGAACTAAAGTAAATGAGGACTCAATGCTCTAACTCGAAGAACAATGGACAACAGTCTGTACATGATGGCAGCTAAACATCAAGACAGTAATCAAAAGAAAACAATAAGGTCAGGTATGGACAGTATTATCTAACTAACTTCAAAGATGCAACCATGTACACGAGTGGTCAGTGAAACCCAAATACTTAATGAAATAAGTATGCAACTGACTTGAATGTCACAAAACACAACAACAAAATGGATGCAACAGATGTATGGTGCAATGGACAACATACATAAGGTTCAAATATAACAATAATGCATAATGGATTTGAGTTCGAAGCAAAACAGATGTCAAGTGAACATCAAAATGCAATTTGAAATAGGCAGTGGCAATACCACCGTGAAGTATATAAGTGCAGACTAGCTACATGAATGACCATACCACAAATGCTATCGACGTGGTGTATATGTCAATGAACCAATAGAATTCGAGTGTCGACCGAACTACAAATTCAAACCAAATTCAACAGTCAAAGTATCATCAACAAAATGATACAAAAAAATCAAAGACATAATGACCGAAACAACAAATGACAGAGAATCAACTGTAAAAGGTTAACAATCAATCGTGAATATACATACATGAATGGATATATATATGAAGCAATGCAACAGAGATAATGGAACTGCAGTGGGCCGAGCATTGAAAATGTTTCAAAGCCAAAGCCAAAAGAAATATGCAGTTCAACATCAAAGTCGGTATCGAAAACGATGCCAACTGAGAAAATAACTAACAAATCCAAAGTATTCTTGGCCAAAGTCAAAGCAAGGTGTAACCAAAGAAAAGTTAAAGACAACAGTAACAACTCAAATGCAAACTATGTCATACATGATATAGTGACAAATTGCATAAACAAGTTCAAGTGTGCTACAGAGAATATGCAACTTGAATCTGGATATATCAATTTCACTAGAAATGCATATGAACCTGAAGTAGACAGTTTATTAACTAGAAAGTGACACACGGCAGTGGACAAAAAGTGCAACAGTTCAAAAGAAACAAACTCAGAAATGGTCAAGGACCAAGTATACGAAGTCGAACAACGTACTGCATATGTATGTAGTACGACCAAACTTGCATAAACAAAAGTGGTACTAATATTTCAAAGAATGTAAAACCATGTCAAACAGTGAAACGCATTTTCACGATATCAAGTGAAGCAGAAAACAATTGATATTACCATCGAACCGTGAACAAAATTAAGGGGTGAGATTCAAAAGTCAAAGTTAATGCCGAAATCATCAAAATATTCACATTAGAGTAAGTCCGAGAAAACACAAAATACAATTCAATGAAATTAAATGGCCGAAAAATTCTCAAGTCGTGTAATCGTATAAACACAGTCAAATGGCCGAAGGATGTCCAAAGTCGAACAAGAACGAAAACAAAATCGTCGATTCAGGTAAACAAATTTATATGAAATTGATAAAATCAGAGAAATCATCAACAACAAAACCAAATCAAACTGTTAAACACTATACTAAGCATGAATTGAGATGTGAGTGAAAAATCACTCACCTTTTCTATCGGAGCACGAACGATCGACCGAGCGACATCATTTGATCGATTAATTGAGGTTGGCGCCTTCGATTTTTGAACGTGCCCTAGATTCGAAAAGGGGACGACGAGAACGAGCAGCCATAAATTGCCGCAGCCCTAATTTTTTTTCGAACGAACGAGCCGCCATTAACATTTCGTTTGCTTCATATTTTTTTTAGGGTTGTGAAGAATGAATACAAGGGAACGGTTATACACTTCGACATATCACAGCCCCAACAAAACATGGGCCGAGATTAAAAAAACCCATATAATTCTTAAATAAATTTCAAAAGAATTTCAACCGGTTTAAAACTCCAAATAGCAAATTTGCCATCAATATTAACCGTCATTTGATGATAATTAAATAATTGTGAAATCCCGGGTTGTTACAACACTATTTAAGGAAATGAATGTAAATTAAGAAGAAAGAAACTTAAGTACGAACTTCTGCTCCAACTATATTAATATTTAATGGAAATCAAGTATATAAATTACTAAATGCGAGCTAAACTGTAATAAAAATAAATGTGATACTTGGATAATGAATTCAGTGATTATTATAAACAACTGAATGGAAATAACTTATGTAAGAAATGAATGTGAAGAAATGGAAAAGAAGTTTGCATTATACGAATAACTGAGAATGATTTTTTTAAGTAATGAATGAAAATAAATGAAAATAAGCACCGAATGAATGAATGTGAATTTATTTACAAAGACCTACATAGTTCTTTAAGTGTTGATTTACATATGTTTAAATAATTGTGTATAAGTAACATATGTAAGAAATTGTAAATAACATATGCAAATAAATAAATGTAAATAAATGGAATTAAGTATTATATGAATGAATGAAAACTGAGTTTGTGAGAAATAAATGTAAATTAAAGAAATAATCATGGCATGAAAAAAAATGAACAACAAATGTTGTGAAAGGAAATTTATAAGAATAAACTTAAATAATGTTTGGAATTTATTGTTTCTTTGGCTTATGGATGTTGGGAAGTGATGCTTTAAATTTGTTTAGGATGTATGAATACTCTATTGATTTTTATCTGAGATTGTTGAGTATATGGTATACTTAGTAGTTTATTTGTCATTCTTTACGATTAAAAGTGCCTAAACCCGAACAAAACCATTTGTTTTATTTGATATGGATGTATGATTGATTACATTGGTTTCATATGACGACTGTATGCTTTTGATTGCAAGTTCTTGTTGTATGTTGTTTGCAAGTGAATATTGTTATGATTTGTTTGTTATAAATTGAAGTAATATAAATATTCCTCTTATATAATTTTTAACTTCTTTGGATTATATAAGTGAAATACAGGTTGTGGAAGCAATTGCTACTGCTTTTGGTTTCATAAATTAAGCGTTGTATGCCCGACAAATAGGTACGTTTTCGGATTATGGTTTATAGAGATATTATATTATTTTTCCATTGTTGGGATATATTATTTTGAAATATATGTGATGTATATTGATTATTATATATATATATATATTATTTCTCCCAGACCTCGACGTACAAAGGAGACTCTGCTGAAATTTTTCATGAATTTTGCGCTAAGAAAAATTTGTGAAATATTTTCCAAACTTTTGTTAACTTGAATATGAAAGGATTTAATTATTATAAATTGATATATTTTGTTTAAATTATTTAATTATATAAATTAATTATTTATAAATTTAATATTTTGGATAAGATATTGATTTCTTAATTTCTTCTTTTTCCTTCTTTTTCCTTTTCAGGGACGAAAAGTTTGAGTGGGGGAGAGTGTAACGACTTGTCATTTTCGATGATTAAAATTATTAAATTTAATAGAGTTCTTTAATTTAACGTTGGAAGAAAATAAAAATTTACGATTTAATAATTGGAGTATAACTAAAATGAAAAATAATAATGTTAATTTAAGTTAATTATTAACAATTTGAATGAAATTCCAATTAATTGAAACAATATAAATGTTGTACTTGGTTATAAATTTAATATAATAAAACAAATGTAAATATTGAATCAATTAATGAAATAATATATAATTAATGGAATTCAATAAAATCAATGTTATGTAAGTAATTATAATATTTGTTTGAAAATAACAAACTTATAAGTGTTATAAAGGTTAACGGTAACAATTATCGTATGTTACCTATTTATTTAGTCTGTTAAATTAAATTGGAAATCAATTAAAATTCAATATAATTTAATGCTACATTAATGAGAGTAAGACGATAACTGTAAATTGTGAATGAAATAAAATGAATAGAAATATTTATTTTATTGGTAAGGTAATAACTGATTTAATAAAAGAACGAAACCAAGATATATAAATTAACTGAAATGATTGTAAAGTTAAATTTGGGTATAAACTTTAAATGAGTAAATAAATCAAATGTTATATTAAATGGTAAAATTGTATGTAATTAATTTGAATTGATTAAAATAGAACAATTAATTCGTACGTGAATTTATTAGTTTGTTTGCTAACACTAAACATAGAAATGCGTTTGAATTGGTATGTTATAGAAATGGTAATTATAAATTCACTATTTAGTTCATTGATAATAGATTGGAAATCAATTGCAATTAGTTCACTTAATTAATGCGTTAATGTAGATTAAATTGATAATTGTAGAATATTAATTCAATAAGATGTAACCCAATGTAAATTTTATTCATAATATGACAATTTATTTAATAAAAAGATTTGAAATCAAATTAAATCAATTTATCAGAACTAATTATAAATAATTGGATTTAATTACAGTTGAAATTGAACACTGTAATTAATGAAATATTAAACACTGAAGTTGATTGTAAACTGCTTTAAGTTGTTATAAACGTCTAAGTGATTAAAAATGATGAAATTTGTTAACTGTCAAATTTGAATAAAAAGTGATTTAATTCATTTAATATTAATTTATTTAATTAACGTGAATATAACCATTTTGGCTACGGACTCGAATTTCGATGAAACCAGTTTCATCAGATCCGTAATGTTGAATTATTATAGGATTTCAAGTTTCATAGCGATCGGAATTGTCGTTTGATCTTACGGGATTGAAACGCTTAGAAATCAATTTAATTAAATTCAATTGAAATCATCTTGAAATAAGCTGTTTTTTGGCTAACTTATTCATATGATGGAATTAGGACTTGAAACCTGTTCCATTGAGTTTAAAAATATCAAAAACATCTATTTTGATATATGGGATGATCTATTTTCGTTTCGGAAACGAAACCGGCTTTTTGGGTCGTTTAATGTTCAAACCCAAATCGATCTAACCCATTCATTCCTATTTCTGACCTACCTATTAATAACCTATTATAAACCCTAGTTATTCTCATTTCTTGTTATCTATACGTATAATTCTCTATGGCTTCTTCTTCTTCTCAATGGTCACAAACCCTAATTCTCAAATTGCAAATTAAAATCAAAATCAATTCCAAAATCAAATTTCTCCATATCCTATCAAATTATATATCGTTTCAAAGCTCTCGATGAGTGCATTCAGATTTGCTTTCCGTTTTTGAAATAGAATCATGGTTTGGTCATGAATTGATGAATTATCCATGATCATTCATCGCGAGTTGATCAACTTCAACGGATCGTTGATATAGTTTTGTAGAGAGGACCGAGGGGAGTGCATCTACGCAAGTTAATCAGTGATTCGATGGTCAGATCGATAGCAATAATTGAATAGGGTTGGAGATAGTAGGCGGCTGCTGCGTCCTTGCGTGGCTCAGAGGAGGGGTGTGTCACGCGCCATGTGAGGCGGTGCGAGCGCTTGGCCTGGGTCGCGGTTTGGCCAAGCGGGCGGCGTGCGACGATGGTGGCGGCTCAGTCTCGTGCGTGCGAAGATAGGTGCTTGCGAACGTTGACTAGCAGGTAGGGCTTCTGGTAAATGACGACGACGTGGGGAATAATGTATGTTATTTTATTTATTTTCAATTTCAAAATCATAACTTCTATAGTACATAACTTTTACATACGAGGTCCGACTCATGCATGGTTTGTTTTGCTCGGATCGCATCGAAATTCCAGACATTTTGGCGCAGGTTTGGATGAATTCTGAGTCTATTGAATTTTGGCCCTAAATTGGATTTTAATTCGATTTAAAATTGAAGGTGAGTGATTTGACCCACTCAAAATTTCAAAATTTTATTATGTTAGTTAAATTAAATTTATAATGTGATTTGGAATTTATTTATGACTGTTTGGTACATTTAAATTGCTATTCCTATTTGTTTGAATTTATTTTGAATTAAATTGTCATTTAATTTATTATTGAATTTTAATTTGCAGTTAATTTCCTGCATATAATAGTTTGTTAATTGTTAAGATTTATTGGTCGAATTGGATGATGATTGTGATGGATATTTAAATTTATTATTGGATGATTGGGTGCTATATTTGATTTATGAAAGACTTTCACTCTGCAAGTCCCTTTAGTTGTTGTTTAGAAAAATCATTATCGGTTGAAATGATAGACTCGAGCGATTTTATGGATTTTATTTAGTTCGGGATTGTGATTTGAAATGATATGTAACCGTAAAATTTTAAACTCCGGATTGAAATGATAAATATCCGTACCACTTGACCCTAGGGTAGAGAATTATATACGGACGCCGGATTGGTTAAATTAAATGATTTTAAAATACTTACCTTTTGATCTTGGTTAAATCATATTTTGAAATAATTTTGATTCAAATAAATTGAATTATTATCGAAATTCGATTTTTATGATTGAAATTGGAATTGATTTAAATGAATTGGTTAAAGAAATTAAATTGAAATTTTAAGTTGGATTTTGAAGTATAAATGGATTATTGGAATTGAGTCATTAAAATTGTGAAATGTAACTTTGATATATATTGAAATCGTAGTAGCTTAAATTGATATTTCAAACATGAAGTGAAATGGATGTAAAATTTAATATTTTATCGAGAATGGGATGAAGACTTGAAATTGGATTTTTGTTGATTAAGAAATTGAAATGGTTCTATCGTGTTGAAATGAAATAAATAGTAAATTGACATTAATTTTAAAATTCATATTTTTATTATAAATTGTTTTAAAAATATATTATTTTAAAGACTTTAATTTTTAAGATTTTCAAACTATTAAACTACTTTAACCTTTATTAGCTATACTAAATCATTTTAACCTATTTTAAACTATTTAATTTATTTTAAACTAATTAACCCACTTTAACTTATTTTAAGTCTAATTAATCTATTTTAAAACTGTTTAATCTATCTTAGTTATATTTATTCTATTTTAAAACTATTTAACTGTCTTAAATCAATTTAACAAGTATCTTTAATCTATAACTAAACTATTTTGAGTATTTTAACTATTTATAATTATTTAAACTATTTTCAAAATTTTCAGACTAAGTAGAGGGAAGGTGTTTATATTCAAACTCATTGATTTTAAAGTGAATATGGTCAAATGATGTTATAACCTTTGTTGGGATCTAAATGTTATAATTAATTGATTATGATAATTTGACATCAATTATGAAATAGTTTTGGAAATATAAAAGAGCCATTCGGTGTGTAATAAGTGATTGGTTGTTAAAGTGACCGGGATCAGATATTATCGTACTCTCTACCAATACCGAAAACCACTTTAACAACCGTGTACGTGGTGGAGATTCCATAAATGAAGTAGGATGGTTTGGCGAACGATTTCTGTATAAGGTATGACGTGATCCTGACTCCCATGAGTCGGCTTAGATGTGACTAAAACAGGAGCTATACCTAGGCCAAGTGAGGTCATTCCTCCGATCGGACATGCTTCTTCGATACCATATTATGACTTTGTGATGATTTGGTTGCAGGCCTTATCTATCATCTTGGGATTGGCATATCATCTTCCCACCCCTTGATTTTGATTATGGGAGTGTGTTCCGAGGTGGGCGGTAGTAGCTGCTATGCGTTACCACCAGCCTGGTTCTACAATTGGTAAATCTACCCTGGCATTGCCTCCAGTTCCATGTTCAAATAACCTAGAGCCCCTTCTACGAGTTTGTTTTATATCATACCTATGGAGTGCCCTCTGACATCCCTCCAGTTTACGAAGGAATTACGGTACTGTATAGACTATGAGAATATATAAGAATGTGTTAAGAGGGATATAGGTAATGCCTTAATGTTATTTTAATACTTTACTTTACTGTAGACACTATTATAATAGCGTATTGTACTACATAGTAGATAGTTTAACGGATCCTTAGGAGATGTAAATCTCGAACATCTCTTAAGTTACTGCACTCACGTTAGACACTGGATGGGAGATGTCAAACCCTGTAAACATCTCTAACGCCGCTGCACTTATATTTACCGTTCATTTAACTTAGATAAGATCTTTCAGTTCCGACTCGAGTGTTTTGTCTTTTCAATTCGCTCGGGTCATCCTGAGCATTTCAGGATTGATGACCTTATTTCTGGAGGACGAAGATGAAGATTTTTAATATTTCTATTTATTATATTTATTCTGCTGCATCATGTTGTTCCGCTGCATCTTTTTATTTATTTATTCCTGATTATAACTCTGATGTTTGTGTTGTAAAGAATAATCAAATTATATTTATAAAACAGTTTCATGAACTGTTATTTTATTGTTATATTTTATCATTCCGCTGAAAGATTCTGTATTTGTTTTGTTTATTCTCCTTTTCTTATTCACTCCATAACAATCTGCCATTTTGAATGGTTTGAGTTTGGCATGTGTATGCGCTTAAAACGTCCAAAAGGTTGGTCGTTACATCATTAGTCTCCTCAGATTTATGGGTTTACAATGCTTTGTGTGCTTACACAGACCTTAATTGCTTTTGATTTTGACTTGGAATACTATTGATTTCGAACTTCTATTAAACCGGTAGTAATACCATGTTTATTAATTTTTGGTAAGTAACGTATATGTGTTAATGCAATAATTTTTATACAACTGTATAGAGACAACACATTCAATGCAAGTAGTGTTGAATCGAATGAGAGCTAGAAGCTCTACGAGGAGTTGAAAGTGAAGGATGAGTAGATTTCTACACTCAAAAACAAAGTGAGCAGGTTAGATATGAGTATGGAGAATATGACGGAGTTCATGCAGGAGTATAAACAATAGAGGGGTAAGGACGATAGTGGTACGTCACATGAATTATAAGTTGCTTCATTTGGAAATTTTGTGATAAATTTGTGTATTATATACATACATACATACATACATACATACATACATACATACATACATACATACATATATATATATATATAAAATTGTAACAACCCATAATTCAACCTCTTTAAAATATGGATATTTAATATATTTTTAAATAATTAATTAGTGGATTTATAACTAAAATAAAACTCTTTGAAATAATAAATAATGATGGTGAAATAGTTTTTCAAAATAGTTTACAAAAATATTCAGTTCGAAGAAAAATTGAAATTGTGACCGAAAACTGTTTTTCAAATTATCGACTTTTCGACGTCGAAAAGTTATCGGAAAAACTTATGCATATTGGTGCATCATATAAATACTCATATGAATAAAGTTAGGGCATGTGTATATACATGTATGCATGTAGTTAAGTACATATACATACATACATACATACATACATATATATATATGTGTGTGTGTGTGTGTGTGTGTGTATAAATATATCTGTGTGTGTGAGAGAGTGTGTGTGAGTGCGTTGTAACATTTTATGAAAAAAAGGAATATTCCATAAAGATACCTTGTGAAACAATATAAAAAATGTTTATACACTAAAGTACTTAGCATTTAATGGCACGTTAGAAGAAAATAAAGGGGGAACCACCTATATACATGTAAAATGAAGGAGGAGGGGACAACGAAGTGCGGTGGCATGAAAAATGATGGAGGGCAGTGTCTCTAAGGGCATTTTAGTAACATGTTAAGTACATTTCATATGAAAAATAATTTCCTAATTTCTTATTTCATTTTATCTCAATTCCTACTTCATCATTCTTATCTCAAGCTTCCTTCCAAAATTTCCATGGCATCTTAAGTTTAAAAATCCAAAAAATACATTCTTTTTCCACTCCTTTCTTACATAAATTACTAAAACTAGCTCCTTTTCACTCTAAGTTACTTAACCCCTCAAAAACAAGACCCTAAGACCCTATTTACACCTAGTCCAAGCCCATTCCCATCTTGGCTGAATTCAACTAGCCCATTAAGGGCCCAAAAATCCAAGCATTGGTGTAGGAGATGAAAGACCGAGTGTTAGGCAAGGAGTTGCGATAATTGAAGCCTACCGAGTACTATAATAGACCCATCACTCTAAATAAAGACCCACCACTCTAAATAAAGACCCCCCAGACTTTGAATGAAAACTCATTTTTTAAAAAGCATGCAATGGTGATATGGATCCATTTTTTATATATACTAGTATGGCCCCGTGCTTCGCACATGGGCTATTTATATTATTGTAAATAGAAGCAAGGACATTTCTGGAATTTCAAAAAGACACCAAGTAAATTGGTTCAATGAATTTTATTTATTAATAGTATATATATATAAATGGTGTTTTGGTGATTTCCATCTTGGAATCTGAGTTGAAAAACGCAGATCAGTAATAAGAAAATGCATTGTTTAGAAATAGAGAAAACATGTTTATAAAAAAATTTGAAATCCTTTAAATATTTTCTTCAAAAAACTATATATATTTAAAATATTGTATATTATACAGCTTTGGAGCAATTTCATTTTTAAAACAAATCCAGAAAAAGTGTTTGTCCCAATGCGATAGAAATTTATAAGCTACGGAGGTCGAAATTAAACGATTAGGTAAAACATGTGGTATGGGACACTTGCATTTACTAAACCGTTTAATTCTCCTTCTCATATTAGTGAAAAAATGTGTATTTAATGTAGAAATAATTTGTCTGAGAGAACAAGCTTTTAAAACAATTTTTCGAAATCATTTTTGGAAAATAGTCTAATTTCTTTATTATAGAGAATACATAGTTTTTATAGCTTAAAAATAATTTATAAATATTATATAATAATTATTTCGAAAGTTGATTCATTTTAAAAATCATTTCAAAATTATTTAGAAAAAACCATGCTCGAAATCAAAGAAAAAACATCGAAAAACACTAAAATCGACATTCGAAAACATCTCAAAAATCAATTCGTTTTGAATCACAAATTCACCAAAATTCTAGCTCGCGTATTGATAGGCTTCATGACCTTCAAAATAGTTCATAAATATCACAAAAACAAGATGCATAAGTCGGAAAAAGGATTAGAAAACAAGGTAGAACACAAAAATGTATAGGCCAAAAATAATACCCAGGTTTGAAATCTTCTTTGGGTTCAACTTTTAGACATGATTCGAATGGATTAATGACCTCAGGATAATATGAAATTTGACATACACAATGTAGAACAACTTTTCTATGAAGTGGAAAAAGATTCATGGAATTCTAACTTGAAATGGTAAAGATATGAAATTTCTAACATGGACTCTGACCATGTTGAATTCTGCCCAGGTTTAAAAACCTTCTCGGGTTCAACTTGTGGGCAAGAAATAGAAGATCATACTATCTCAAATTGAACTAAAATTGGAATGCACATAGTATAAAACTTTAACTTTCAAATAAAAGAAGAATCAAAGAATTACGACAGTAAATGAAAGAGATACTCTATCTCAAATATGGACTCAGCCCATGTTTGCAGCAGCTCGGAAATAGGAATATGTACAGGCCTGAAAACCATCTCAGATTCAACTTTAAAGCATAAAATGGAGAACCAAACGATTTCAGATTGAACTGAAAATTGATATCCACATAGTAGAAAACTTTAGCTTTTAAATAAAAAAGAATCAACGAATTTCGACATAGGAATAAGAAGATATGGTCATACAAAATAACACCCAAACACAATTTTCATAGAAATGAAATAGCTATAGGAAAATTTACAGAAACTATATCTTTGCTCAGATTTGGATTTTCAAAGCTTTGCTTCGGCTAGATTTGTGAGTTTGACATCGTTTCATAGCACTTAAGTGAGTAAAATCTCACTTTTCAAATAAAAGATTTTAGCTTTAATATATAGCTCATATTATTAGTTGCTATTTACTTTGGGTAATGTACGGTATTGTGTTTGGTTATTGGTTTGGGTTATGCTTTACAAAGATGGCATCTTGGTAGTTGGTTAGTAGCTTAAAAATGGACACCTTGTCAGTTAGTTAATAATATGAAAAATTATTGGTGATAGTTAATTATGTTCTATGAATGTTCTCTACTTATTTAGTAAAGTACCTTGTATTATGCTTTGCTTATGGTTATGTGATGTTTAGATGTAAGTAAAGTGACACGAAATTAGTTATCGAAGTGTCCGTATAGCGACTATCGCTATATTGGCACTTTTGACGAACATATCATTATCGAAATTTTTCGATTTTAAATGTTCCTAGTCAAGATGCATCGAAACTGGATATTAATGTATCCGTTGAGACTAGATATTGCTGCAAAATTATGATTTTGGAAAGGTCTAGGGGTGGCTAAAACATATGGGATTGGTTTGTAGATAATGGGTTGAGATCAAGTAAGAATGGGTAAAAATGTTTTCCTCGTTTCTCTCTAATACAACCATATATATATATATATATATATATATATATATATTTCTAAAACAATGTCTAACCTTTTTGGCTGCCATTACCTTCTACTTTGTTGGTTAAAACATAGCTCTCAACCTACTCCAAAATTCCCAAATTTATTTCAAATTAAAATAATACCATTCGATAGTTGGAGGTGGTGATTCTGGACTTGCAATCTGACGAATCAAGAACAGTAAAAGGAAGGGAAGTCATCGCTTCAATGTGGATTCAAAGCATCATTAAATTGGTAATTTTAATTCATAATACAGTAATTTACTTATATTCTATGATCCTATAATGAGCAATTTCATATATCTTTAAATATATTGCTACTATATGTTTAGTTAGGTGAGATTTTGTAAATAGAAGTAGTTGTTACAAATCAGTTTGGTTATGTACATAATTTGTTTATTATACTATTTGATTTATTGATAGATAAATGTTGTTTGCTGTATAAAATCAATTTTTGTCCTTAACAATTGTTTTATATATATTTATTAATAAATTCATGCATATATATATATATATATATATATATATATATTAGTGTATATTTCACTCTCATAATAGCATATATGCATATACAAGATATATATATATATATGATTTAAAAATATTAGTACACTTATATATATATATATGAATTTACAAATTCGAAAATTAATTATCATACATATATATATATATATATATATTCATATTTTTAAATTAACATTTACTGAATTTGAATTGTTTATTATATATAAAATAATTATTACATTACAAATTCAATTATATATATATATTTTTTAAATATTATATCATTTCGAAAAAACTGTTTATGATTTATTAAAAAATAATTTAATTGAAAATTTCTTCAAAACTTTTCATAACCTTTCATTCATGATCCTAGAATTTCTAAAATTTTAAAATTTGAATTTTTAATAATATACTATTTTATATTAAATAATTATTATCGAAATCAATGCATTTGTTTTTAAAAATAATATTTCAACTTTGAAAAATCTCTAGATTTTTTTAATGCTCTATTTTATGATCCTAGATTTTCGAAGATTGTAAAATTTGAATTTTCATCAATAGATTATTATATGTTAATTATTTATGGATGAAACAGTATTTTATTCATAATATATACAAATTAAAATACTAAAATTATTCTATTTGCAAAACTAAGTTAATTTTGAATTATAAAGAATTATTAATAATTGTTCTCTCTCTCTTTGTATATATAAATGTTTTATGTTCGTATATCATATATAATTTATTTATACATACATGTCTCTGTGTGTGTGTTTTGTAACATATATACATGCACATATTTGACAACATATATGACATACAAAATAAGTTAATATGTCTATTGCGATGTAAATCCCAACATCTATATATGGGTATATTATACCTTTCACAGATTATTATGTTACACATGCACTCACACATGTATATATATGATACATTTATGTATAAGCTAGATCAAATAAAATTAATTTCATATCTTTATATATTTGAATTTAAATAAAATAAATGATTTTATTTTAATGAAATTTAGAAATGTTCTAATTCAGTTAGACTTCATAGGTCCAATATAGATCTAATAGGGTAAAATTTTCGAAATTCACCCATAACTTCCGCTACGGGCTGGTCCAGTTCCAACAATGGTATCGGAGCCCAATAGCCTATGCGGTTTAAATTAGTCATATTAGGGCTAACTAATTAAGCTTGCCCACTTAGTGTGGTATGTAGAATGATAATATCTAGGATTGGAATTAGGTAATCAAGTAGCATGTCCTACCTGGTTACTGACCTGGTCCGAAAGGTAAAGTGAGCCCAAAGGTTTCCCCTAATAGAAAATGCCTAACTTAATTTGGGCCTTAGGCTAATTTTCAAGATCGTTTTGAAAACTAATGTTAAAGATTTCAAATTTAATAGTTAAATTTAAAATAAAACATGTTTATTATAAAAATTATAATACTACATAAGTTTTCATAATGTTTGAAAATACTTATATAATAATTTCTAATTTTAAATTTATTAATAAGATTAATAAAATAAATTGATTAAATATGTTAATTAATCAACACATATATGCATGTATTATATATGTTGATATATGTTATGTTATTTTAAAATGTTTAAGATAATATAAGCACACATGTATGTATAAAAGATAAAATTTAAAATTAATACATTTTAATAAAAATTGTTTAATTAAATAAATTAATTAAAGGTTAATTAATTAAATAAAATTCACATATATATGATATTTGTATGTTACACTATAAAGGTTATAGTATACACTATAAATGTTATAGCAGATATGTCCAATATAAAGGTTATAGTATACACTATAAATGTTACACTATAAAGGTTATAGTATACACTATTTGTATGTATACATTACCCGTATTGAATGTCGGAGATTCAAACATTGAGTCTGGTTCGCCGGAGCTTTTAACAACATTAGGTGATAACAACACAGCGGAAACAGAAGAATAATTTTATTGATACACAACAATTGACACAATAATCTTATAAAAACATTTACAACAAATGTCCAATATCAGAGACAAATATACAACAGCGGAAAGATAACATCTTCAAGAGAGAGAGAAAATCCAAACACTGCATCTCCAAAGCACCAAACCACGAAGCGAGAACCCACAATCATGTTGAATTTGTAGCAAAATCGGTGCAGAATCTCATGCTGTAACGAAACAAATGCTACCGCTAAAATCCAAAGATTTTGATGATTGCCAAAAGCTACACCTACTACCTGACTATTTGATAACCTGACTCTAGGCTGCCCGTGTGGAAAATTATGGGCACCCAGAGTTTAGAAAGGAAACAATAAACACCAGATCAGTCATGGTACTGGTGTGAGCAAACAAAAACAGTTTATTTTGAACAAAAAGAAATAAAAGGAAATTCGCTATGCTTTTTTGTAAAATGAAACTACCACAAGGCCTACCGCCACACACACAATGCAATCGCACCCTTCGAGAAGATTTCTCCTTATGATAGTCAAACATGCTTGATACGCAAAAAAATCATTTTGATATTATTATTAGTGCATAGTGGAAAACATTTCAAAAGTATAATATTAATCTTAGCCAGCATACTACCATTATAGTATACCTACTATAGCTACCATGGTTTATGGCAGGTTACCACCACGCTGCATGGCAGGTTATACAAATAAAACCGTATAGGGCTCGTATTGTTTTGTTTGGATTCCAATAAATGGCCAAGGCTAAGGAACTTCCTTTATCCGAAAGGGTACGCCTCTGGAGGGACACCCCGAGAATTTAACTAGCTCTCTTCCAACACAAGGCCGGGTTACCTCTGTAACTAGGTAAATAACTGTCACGAGTATGCCATCCTCCGGTCGTCACCAACCTTTATCCTGGGATTCGCCAACAAATTATAACAACCGCATAAGTTAAATATCTGGGTTCCATACCATGATACCACTTTTTATCCAGAACGAAATGCACATACCCTAAGGGGCACGACCCCCGTAACCTTGTTGCATCCTTTCCTGTTTCGACCATTTCCGAATTGTGAGGTTCGATGAAGTCTCGTCCCACAAAGCTACACTTTTAACAAAAGCCATGCTTCGATCAACCAATGATCAACACTTAGCATGCCACATTACCAAATTGGGAGTATATCACTAGTAACCATCAACTACATAACCTCTGAGCTCGTACGTCTTAGAGAAGGGTGTTAAGCTAAGAGAATAAATTCTCCGCCACTAAACAGAAATGCATTTGATAGAAACCAGCTTTACATCTCAAAGTGTAACGTCAGACATACATCCATACAAATCCATCCTGGGTCTGAATGGAACCGAAGGCACTTCATCCAATTAAGGATAGAAGCCCTTGCAAATCCTGATATTCCCAATCAAGTCCGGACTTCCCATCACATAGGGTAATCAAAATCTTTATACCGAGGCCATTTAATCCTTTTGCTTTCGAAAATACTGCTCTTCACCACCATCTTCAAATGCTATCCATTTCTTCGTATCATTATTCGAAATGAGTTTTATGACGTAAAGTCCTCTCCCGGCTAAACCGAGTAATGAGCGCTTATTTAAAAACATATGGATATATTGGAATCTTAGTTAAGTCGCAACTTTTAGCCCAAAACCTTTACGTTTGAATGGTTTAAACAAATTTCCATTTTTTTATCTTTTAAACAAAAGATTCACCCTTTAAGATCCTTTTCAATTTGAAACAATGTTCACCAAATCTTTAACAAAGATTCATTCATAGCTTTTCAAAACTATTTCCATTCCAAATTCAAAATCCTTCCAAAAAAGTGGAAATTCTTTCTTTATATGAAAGCTATTATCATTTGAAAACAAATGCTTTTCGTTTCAGAAAAATTCGATTTATTTTACTCAAGTTATAGCCTTTTAAAAATATAAATTGGAAAATCAGCGAACTGCCGTATCCTCGGCAAGTTCTTTTTGGGTTAAATTCAAATTCCCAAAATAATTCATTTAAAATAGTTTTAAAATGGTTTAAAATCCATATCTATACATTATATAACTTGTATAACCCTTTTCAAATCATATTATCTTAATTTCCAAACTTTTAACAAACTATATTATATTCAAAATAATTTTAACTTCAAAATTCCCTTTTCAAAGGTTTTCCATATTTAACCCAAATCACTTCCAAACCATTTTGGATTCAAAATTCAACTTAAAACCATTTTAAATAAAATAATATTTGTGACACCCCACCTCTATACCCACGCTAGCCAAGAACACTACGGAGTAATGCTGTCAACTAGCACGGAGAATAAGGCTGTTGAGGAGCGACCATCCGTGTAATTGCTTTGTGCGAGCACCGATATGCCAGATAAAATATATCATGCATTTCATCTCAAGAGGAAGTCCGACATACCGATACAAACTCAAAGCTACTACACAGTGGCTATATATAAACTTCGAAAACAAATATAGAAATAAACATAATATAAATCAGTCATAGATAATTCATATCACAAAGGCGGAAACAGATATGAATATATAACTAACACATGAAAGTGTTCATCAGAGTAATGGTCAGAAAGATCCACAATAATACAGAAGAATAACAACACGTGCTATACAAAAGAATACAACTATGAGTCTATATCTCAAGTGTATACAACAAAAAGTGCTAATCTGTATGGTTAGCCAAAAGTCAGAGTAGCAAATCCCAGAAGAGAAGTCATATAGAAGCACCTGTAACGTCTCGGTCTGACCCGAGTATTATTTAAAAGAAAATAATAAACGGATCAGTCTATCTATAAATATCAGATGACATGATATAAAGTAAAAGATATGGCATAAACATATAATATCCATAATGGCATACTACTATAAGCATGCAAATGATGATCAACAAAAGATCGTTCAATACCATAAGAATCTTCACAAAGACCCAAAAAGGGTTTCATACCCAAAACTTGTATTCACAACAAGTCAATGACACACGAATTCACTAATGCACAAAAATTGATAAATCATATCAATGAAATCACTAAAATTGGTGAAGTATAAATTCCAGAATTCAACACACGAAATCCAGAAATCATAAAAAGGGGGGAGGCCTATCACACGAACGGGAGCACAAAAACTCACCAACATATGTATCACACGAACGAGACGCTATCTCATGGTAGCTAGCCATTAATTTTTGACACACGAACGACCTGAAGACCATGGGGCGCTATCCCACATGTGTGAGTCAAAATCACACTGAAATGGGGTTTAGTCTCCCTCGCAGACAAAGAGACATCGCACAATTGCTAGTCTAAATCACAAAAATGTTCGTCATGATCATCAAGAAGTGTCAATTACAGTAAGCTAGTAAATATATGAGCGTAGCTTCATGTCCCATAACCACTAGCTTAACTTAAATATTTACGAACAAATTGTAGATCTCCACTAGAAAATTGTCACAAGAGATTCAATCGAACAAGTCCAAGAATTAACCGACAAAGTAAACGCAAGCGTTTCATACCACTTGTTTTACTAAGCCGTTTAATTAGATTTCTCATACGAGTGAGGTAAATGTTTGTATATACTAATAGATTGGAAAACGGTTTAAGAAACGAGCTTTGTAATAAAATAGTGTTGAAATCGTTTTAATGAAAGAGTTTTGATATTTACTACTAGTATTGAAACCTGTATATTTTTAAAGTGACAAATCATAGAAATGATTGTAGAAACAATCAATCATCAAAATTCACATTCGAAGACGTGAATAAAATCCAAAGAAATCGATACCGAATCCATCAAAATGGATATTCCCAAAAATCACGAAGAAAATGTCATCAAAGTCGATAATAAGTGATAATAACAAAATGGAATCAACACGAATCGATTAAAGTTGGAATTCTCAAGCGAATAGGCAAATAGGCAAAAAGAGTGCAGATTCATACGTTTGAAATGAATGATTCAGACGTCTGAATCTGGAAAATAAAATATTTTCCAAAACAAAATTCAGACGTCTGAATCGTTGATTTCAGATGTCTGAAATAAGCACTTTTTAGCCTATTTCCTTTCTGGTTCCAAATGAACCAATTCAGACGTCTGAAATATAGATTCAGACGTCTGAATACTGGGGAATAAAAATTCCCAGTATAATATTCAGACGTCTGAATACTACGTTTCAGACGTCTGAATCAAGGGTTCAGGGCATTCCCTGAACCTAGGCCAAAAATGGCCAAACGGATACCGGAAGCGATCGATCGAGTGACAACGACCAAGGATTTACGCCAAGCGACAACCCAGCCCTAACGGCTCTTTGATATGCCTCAAATATCAATGTCCAAATATCCATAAAAGGATTTTCATAGATTTTGATTTTAAAACACCAAAAATTGGAATATACACCAAATCAATCCAAACCAAAATCAATTACACAAGAATAAGTGTTAGGAATTCATACCTAACAATCGAAGATAATTATAGATTAAGATGTGATATAAAAATCTCACATTTGAACCCAAACAATTGAAGAAGAAGCTCGAAAGCAAAGGGAGAATCAACCTCTCTTCAACACAACCCAAACGAGCTTGAATCTATGCTCAAAAAGAAGAACATCCCCAAAGTTAGGTTTAGGAATTTCTGAAATTCAAGAGAGAAGGAGTTGGAGAAGATGAAGAGAAGGCTTACCAATGGGTTCTCTTGAATTTGGAGCTAGAAGTTGGATTTGCTAATGAAGACTAGGGCTTGGAGTTTTAATTTCCTCTTCCACCCTCCATTGTTATAAAAGCTTGAGTATTAGGAAATGAGGAATGAAGTAATGAAGAGGAGAAGGGGTTGGGACTGAGTTAGTAAGTGATTAATGGGTTCAGCCCAAACCAAAGCCCTAAGTGAAAAAGTGGCAAAATTCCTCTAACTCCAAACATATCAAAGCTTATACTCAAAAAGATCGCAAACGGCGTTTTGAACTCAATGGGAGTGGTCCCGAGTCCTAATTCGACCGTATGCAAAAAGTAGCTTTTCAGACTAACTTCTTAGTATCGATAAAACATTTAAATAAAATATTTAAATATAAAAATCGATAAATATGCGGGTTGTTACAGACTCCCCTCCTTAAAGAAATTGCGTCCTTGCAATATTTAAGAAGAAGATATATAGTAACAACCACGAGAGCATATTCAACACAAAAGAAATCTGAAATAAAAGGTTCACCTTAAAGAGCGCGGGAAAGTAAGTCCGGATGTGTTCGCTCGATGAACTCTCTAGATTCCCAAGAACAATCCTTAGGATTTGAAGACCATTGAACTTTCACAAGCGGGACATCTTTATTTCGAAGGCGTTTGACCTCCGAAGCAATAATTCGAATAGGATGTCGCTCATAAGTTAAATTAGGCGAAACCTCAATCTCTTCCACAACACCGGGATCAAGAATAGAATCGGAATCTCGAAGACATTTCCGTAATTGAGAAACGTGAAACACGTCATGCATGGCAGAAAACTGAGCCGGTAATGATAGGCGATAAGCCATGGAACCAATACGTTCAGTGATAGGAAATGGCCCAATATATCGAGGTGCTAACTTTCCCGACCGACTGAAACGTACAACATCTTTCATAGGTGAAACACGAGTAAAAACAAGATCTCCAACAGAAAATTCTAATCTCCTTCTTCGATTATCGGCATAGGACTTTTGTCTACTGTGGGCTTCTTTCATCCTATGTCGAATAAGTTCAATCTTTTCTGTGGAATCATGAATAAAGTCTGGACCTAAAACCAGCTTCTCACCGGCCTCAAGCCAACAAGAAGGAGATCGGCATGGCCTTCCGTAGAGTGCCTCGAAAGGTGCCATACCAATACTAGATTGGAAGCTATTATTATAGGAAAATTCAACAAGAGGAATATGATCTTCCCAGCCTCCACCGAAATCAAGCACACAAGCACGCAGAAGATCTTCAAGAGTTTGATTCACACGCTCGGTTTGTCCATCGGACTGGGGGTGATAAGCGGTGCTAAAATTAAGCTTCGTTCCTAAAGCTTTTTGAAGACTCTTCCAGAATCCACTAGTAAACAATGGATCGCGATCACTAACAATAGAAGTAGGAACTCCATGTAATGTAACAATCTCTTTAACAAAGAGCTTGGCCAAAAGAGGAAAGGTTCGGTTAGACCGAATGAGAATAAAATGGGCGGATTTAGCAAGTCTATCAATTACAACCCATAAGCTATCATGACTCGAACGAGAACGGGGAAGGCCATCTATAAAATCCATGGAAATTTGGTCCCACTTCCAAATTGGAACTCCTAAAGGTTGCAATAACCCACCAGGCCTTTGATGTTCGGCCTTAACGAGTTGGCAAGTCATGCAACACTTAACGAAGTTAGCGATGTCAAGTTTCATTCCCTCCTAATATTAAAGTCGCTTCACATTCGCGTACATTTTACTACTACCGGGATGAATGGTAAATTTAGAACGATGGGAATCTTCTAAAATGTCTTTTCGAAGATCACTAAAATTTGGCACGATAAGTCTACCAAATTTCCGAATGCCGCCACGAGAATCAATATCAAAGTCTTTCAAACCTTCAATATCAATTCTATCCTTAATATTTTGGCCAAGAAGAGCCAAGTCGAGATCTAGCCTTTGAGCTTCAAGAATGCGGTCTAAAAGAGAAGGATGAGCCTCAAGGCTACATAAAACAAATAATGAGCATAAATCGGATACGCGGTCTCGAATCTCACAAGTGGATAAGATCTCGAGATCGTTCCATTCAGATATCATCATAGAAACAACTGCTTGTTGCTTACGGCTAAGAGCATCGGCGACACGATTACCCTTACCGGGGGTATAAAGAATATCAAGATCATAAGGAGCAAGGAACTCGAGCCAACGTTGTTGACGCATATTAAGTTCCTTTTGAGAGAATAAATACTTCAAAGATTTATGATCGGTATAAAGAATAAATTTCTCTCCCAATAGATAATGACGCCAAATTCGAAGGGCGAAAACAATAGCCGCGAGTTCTAAATCATGTGTGGCATATCTAGTCTCGGCCGGCTTCAATTGCCTAGAAGCATAAGCAATAACACGTTCTTTTTTGCATAAGAATGGCACCCAAACCAATGCAACTAGCATCGGTATAAACAATAAAATCTTGGTTTCCATCGGGAATCACAAGAATAGGAGCATCGGAAAGGAGTTCTTTTAATTTCTGGAAAGAAGCTTCACATTTGTCCGACCAAACGTATTTAACACCTTTCTTTGTTAAGCTAGTGAGAGGCACGGCAATTTTAGAAAAGTCTTTAATAAAACGACGGTAATAGCCCGCCAATCCGAGAAAGCTACGGATTTCAGTCACACTCTCAGGTCTTTTCCAGTCTGGAATCGCTTCAATCTTTGAAGGAACCACGGAAATTCCGGATTCAGAAATAATATGACCGAGAAACTTCACACGGGATCGCCAAAAGTGGCATTTAGAAAATTTTGCTTTTAAATGATTACTCCTAAGAGTTCCCAACACAATCCAAAGATGCTTTTCATGTTCCTCCTCGGTTTTTGAATACACAAGGATATCATCAATGATGATGAGAACAAATCGATCGAGAAAATCTTTGAAAACTCGATTTATAAGGTCAACGAAATAAGCTGGAGCATTCGTTAAACCAAATGGCATAACAAGCCATTCATAAGATCCATATCGAGTACGGAACGATGTCAAAGGAATGCTATCCTCTGCAATACGAAGCTGATGAAAACCGGTTGCCAAGTCCAATTGTGAAAAGACCTTAGCACCACTAAGCTGATCGAATAGATCATCAATCCAAGGTAAAAGATATTTATTTTTAATAGTAAGATCGCTAAGCTTGCGATAATCAACGCAGAACCTAAGAGTACCATCGGATTTCTTTACGAAAATAGCCGAAGCTCCCCAAGGCGAGGAACTTGAGCGAATAAATTGCTTCGTTTGCAAATCGGATAATTTTATGCGCATCTCCTCATTTTCTTTATTGAACATGAGATAAGGAGGACGAGTAATAGGTTGAGCTCCAGGGATAAGATTAATTCTGAACTCAATTGCTCGCTTAGGTGGCAATCCTAAAACGGGCTCAAATATGTCGAAAAATTCACGAACAACGTGAATAAGAGCAATGACATCCTCCTCCTCATCATTATCGACATCACGAGGATTTAAAGAATATAAAGATGCGGTCAAAGAAGAATCCGAATCTTTAAGAATAATAGAAATCCGCTTAACAGATTGAGGGTGTCGAAGATAGATAGTCCGCTCAGGACATAGGATTTGGGCTTCATAACGGCTAAGCCAATCCATTCCCAAAATCATTCCAAAGCCTAAGTAACGCATGACATGAAAAGCGGCTAGGAAAGGAAAATCACACAAAATAATCTCGACATCTTTACAAAGCAAACTAAGAGCTGCAGATCCACCAACTGGATTCGAAATTCTCAAAGAAGTCATTAAAGCAACAACACTTAAAGAAAAAGTATCAACAGGTTCTTTTGATATAAAAGAATGGGATGCACCCGTATCAAAAAGAACTCGAATAGGTTGATCACGAAATATAATGATGCCATCAAGGATAGAATGAGACATACCTTGACCACGAGATGTGTTGCCAGGGGCTTGAGCAACATTTAACTCTCCCTCCTTCTTGCCCTGAAGCTTGGGGCATGAAGATATAACATGACCGGGACCTTTACAGTAGCGACAAGAGAAAGACTTTGGACACTTGTTCGCGTAATGATCCTTCAAACCACAATTATAGCATTCCCCACGACCAAAGGAAGAAGTCTTTGCTACAGGGGTTGCTTGCTTCCCTTTCTTATTGGGATAAGGGCCTTTGAATTTACTGGGCATTTTCTTGTTGTTGTTGAAGCTTGGTTTGGAACCCACCACTTCAACATCATTTTCCCTATCTGCCTCTTCAAGACGAAGAGCGATATCAATGAGTTGGTCGAAAGAAACTTCTAATTTTAGAAGTAATGGCTTCTTGAGACTCTTGTTCAAGCCATAGATAAATCTCTGATTTTTCTTCAATGGGGTGTTAATATATTCAACCCCGTATTTAGAGAGAGATTCAAAAGACGCGACATAATCTGCCACGGAAGATTCACCTTGAACAAGGTCAATAAAACGACGAGCCAAAGTCACCTTCTCGGCTTCTGGTACGAATTTTAACTCGAAGCGCTCTCGGAAATTCTCCCAAGTGAGATCCGCTTCATTCATTTTAGAAATCAGAAGCTCGTACCAGTCTATTGCTCTTTCTTGGAGCATACTAGAAGCTACCTGAACTCGGTGAAGATCAATGAGGTTCATGCGAGAAAAGATTCGATCGCATGCTCTTAACCAAGCCTGGACTTCAATAATAGTTTCAGAACCTTTGAATGGCTTCCCACCCAAATTGGTATAATCGCTGCACAAACGTGCAAATTCCGACTTTGGGTGAGTAGGTTCCGGATTAACTCCAGCTGCTTGAGCATTTGTGACAAGGTCAAGAAGTTGCTGGGTAGTCATAAAAACTCCATCTTGGGGAGTAGCACTAGAGTGACTGGCGCTGGGACGGCCTGGTCTAACCATTTATCTTCCTTTAGAAAGAAATAAAGAAGAAGAAAAAAGTTATTCACCAAATGAATATCAAGCAATCTTGCTAGATAAAACAAGGAATCATAAAGGATATAGGATGAATCGGTACGAAGACTTGAATTAATCCTAAGACATGACTCCTAAGCTGGACTTAGGACGATGATCCTTGTTAAGTTATTCTACATTGTTCCGAAGTTTGGCTCTGATACCAAGCCGTGACGCCCCACCTCTATACCCACGCTAGCCAAGAACACTATGGAGTAATGCTGTCAACTAGCACGGAGAATAAGGCTGTTGAGAAGCGACCATCCATGTAATTGCCTTGTGCGAGCACCGATATGCCATATAAAATATATCATGCATTTCATCTCAAGAGGAAGTCCGACATACCGATACAAACTCAAAGCTACTACACAGTGGCTATATATAATCTTCGGAAACAAATATAGAAATAAACATAACATAAATCAGTCACAGATAACTCATATCACAAAGGCGGAAACAGATATGAATATGTAACTAACACATGAAAGTGTTCATCAGAGTAGTGGTCAGAAAGATCCACAATAATACAGAAGAATAGCAACACGTGCTATACAAAAGAATACAACTACGAGTATATATCTCAAGTGTATACAACAAAAAGTGCTAATCTATGTGGTTAGCCAAAAGTCAGAGTAGCAAATCCCAGAAGAGAAGTCATACAGAAGCACCTGTAACATCTCGGTCTGACCCGAGTATTATTTATAAGAAAATAATAAACGGATCAGTCTATCTATAAATATCAGATGACATGATATAAAGTAAAAGATATGGCATAAACATATAATATCCATAATGGCATACTACTATATGCATGCAAATGATGATCAACAAAAGATCGTTCAATACCATAAGAATCTTCACAAAGATCCAAAAAGGGTTTCATACCCAAAACTTGTATTCACAACAAGTCAATGACACACGAATTCACCAATGCACAAAAATTGATAAATCATGTCAATGAAATCACTAAAATTGGTGAAGCATAAATTCCAGAATTCAACACACAAAATCCAGAAATCATAAAAAGGGGGGAGGCCTATCACACGAACGGGAGCATGAAAACTCACCAACATATGTATCACATGAACGAGATGCTATCTCATGGTAGCTAGCCATTAATTTTTGACACACGAACGGCCCGAAGACCATGGGGCGCTACCCCACATGTGTGAGTCCAAATCACACTGAAACGGGGTTTAGTCTCCCTCGCAGACAAAGAGACATCGCATAATTGCTAGTCTAAATCACAAAAATGATCGTCATGATCGCCAAGAAGTGTCAATTACAGTAAGCTAGTAAATATATGAGCTTAGCTTCATGTCCCATAACCACTAGCTTAACTTAAATATTTACGAACAAATTGTAGATCTCCACTAGAAAATTGTCACAAGAGATTCAATCGAACAAGTCCAAAAATTAACCGACGAAGTAAACGCAAGCGTTTCATACCACTTGTTTTACTAAGCCGTTTAATTAGATTTCTCATACGAGTGAGGTAAAGGTTTGTATATACTAATAGATTGGAAAACGGTTTAAGAAACGAGCTTTGTAATAAAATAGTGTTGAAATCGTTTTAATGAAAGGGTTTTGATATTTACTACTAGTATTGAAACCTTTATATTTTTAAAGTGACAAATCATAGAAATGATTGTAGAAACAATCAATCATCAAAATTCACATTCGAAGACGTGAATAAAATCCAAAAAATCGATACCGAATCCATCAAAATGGATATTCCCAAAAATCACGAAGAAAATGTCATCAACGTCGATAATAAGTGATAATAACAAAAGGGAATCAACACGAATCGATTAAAGTTGGAATTCTCAAGCGAATAGGCAAATAGGCAAAAAGAGTGCAAATTTAGACGTATGAAATCAAGGATTCAGACGTCTGAATCTGGAAAATAAAATATTTTCCAAAACAGAATTCAGACGTCTGAATTGTTGATTTCAGACGTCTGAAATAGACACTTTTTAGCCTATTTCCTTTCTGGTTCCAAATGAACCAATTCAGACGTCTGAAATATAGATTCAGACGTCTGAATACTGGGGAATAAAAATTCCCAGTATAATATTCAGACGTCTGAATACTACGTTTCAGACGTCTGAATCAAGGGTTAAGGGCATTCCCTGAACCTAGGCCAAAAATGGCCAAACGGATATTGGAAGCGATCGATCGAGCGACAACGACCAAGGATTTACGCCAAGCGACAACCCAGCCCTAACGGCTCTTCGATACGCCTCAAATATCAATATCCAAATATCCATAAAAGGATTTTCATAGATTTTGGTTTCAAAACACCAAAAATTGGAATATACACCAAATCAATCCAAACCAAAATCAATTACACAAGAATAAGTGTTAGGAATTCATATCTAACAATCGAAGATAATTATAGATTAAGATGTGAGATAAAAATCTCACCTTTGAACCCAAACAATTGAAGAAGAAGCTTGAAAGCAAAGGGTGAATCAACCTCTCTTCAACACAACCCAAACGAGCTTGAATCTATGCTATAAAAGAAGAACATTCCCAAAGTTAGGTTTAGGAATTTCTGAAATTCAAGAGAGAAGGAGTTGGAGAAGATGAAGAGAAGGCTTTCCAATGGGTTCTCTTGAATTTGGAGCTAGAAGTTGGATTTGCTAATGAAGACCAGGGCTTGGAGTTTTAATTTCCTCTTCCACCCTCCATTGTTATAAAAGCTTGAGTATTAGGAAATGAGGAATGAAGTAATGAAGAGGAGAAGGGGTTGGGACTGAGTTAGTAAGTGATTAATGGGTTCAGCCCAAACCAAAGCCCTAAGTGAAAAAGTGGCAAAATTCCTCTAACTCCAAACATATCAAAGCTTATACTCAAAAAGATCGCAAATGGCGTTTTGAACTCAATGGGAGTGGTCCCGAGTCCTAATTCGACCGTATGCAAAAAGTAGCTTTTCAGACTAACTTCCGAGTATCGATAAAACATTTAAATAAAATATTTAAATATAAAAATCGATAAATATGCGGGTTGTTACAATATTAAATTCAAAACCCATGACTTAACCAATCTCCCGTGAAATCCATATTTTTTTGTGTGTTGTGTAGTCCAGGGGTTTCACAGGCAACAGTAAGATATCAACCATCATAAATTCAAACACAACGGTATCAATAAGCGGCATAATCCTATAGCGCTTATTTTCCATTCACAGATAAACAAGTAAATTCATCACAGATAAATAAATCACAGTTCACAGCTCCATCCATAACAATTCACACCATACATAAGAGATATCAAATAATTCAAGACATTCAATAGAATTCAATCATCCATAAGCAAGATAAATTAATAACATTATTATAATTAATTTAAACTTGATTAATTACTTATGAATAAATTACTAATCCTGGTTAATCAACATTAATTAATTACAAACCATTGGCTGTTATTTTAATTAATTAATCATTCTTAATTATCCAACTTAATCAATTATCCTTAATTAATTAATTAATTATCCTTAATTAATCACATAAATTAATTAACCTTAAGTTAATTACATTAATTAATCAACCCTTAATTATTTATATTAATCAATCATCCTTTAATTATTTAATTAACCTTTAATTATTAAGCGATTAACCTTTAATTATTCTTTAATTACTTACATTAAGTAATTAATCTTTTAATAAATCACATTTAGTAATTATCCATTAATTACCCAGCTTAATTAATGACATTAAGTAATTATTCTTTAATAAATTTCATCCAGTAATTATCCCTTAATTACTTACATTAATTAATCACCCTTTAATTAATTCCATTAAGTAATTGTCATTAATTAATTAACAATGTTCCTTTAATTAATTAAGACCTCAATTATTTTAAGATAAACCATTAATCTTAATTAACTATTTAATCCAATTATTATTAGATCTCATTTGAAAATAATTAAGGATAATTTATTATTAGCTTAATATATAGTTACTCCAAAACCAAATTTATTAACTTTAATCAACATTTAATCTTTAAAATTTAATCCTTGAAAACTTATTTGAAAATAGCCTTTGAAATACCTGGATTAACTTAAGATTCTTAAGTTAATTAATAATTTAAAACACTTCATTTACTTAATTAATTTAGTAATTACAATATTAAATTTGTTTAAAGAATTTGTTAAAAGAATTAATTATAAATAATGATCACATAAATAAATAATTTAAGCTTAATTGATTTCAAATAGTTTACTTTTAGATACTAATCCTAACTTAAACAAAAACAATTATTTAAGAGAATAATTTAGAAATTAATTAAAACTTGTTTTTATTAAATTTTAAAACTATTACTTAAATACCCGAGCAACCCCCGAGATAAACCCAAGCTCAACTCCGTGTTCTCACTTCCTTCTTTTTGCTTCGAGGCAATCTACCATCGAACTGGAGCAACGACCCGAGCCTGCCCTTTCTTCCTCAATCCACAAACATTACACAGATACTCACACACCTACGCGTGCACGTGTACACTAATTTTGGTTACCTCCGACCAGAGCCATGACCACCCACACATCGTCAACAACCTCGTCGATCATCCCACCATCCTGTTTATTGAATTCAACAGATAGTACCGGCCATCAGAGGCCATGCAACTCGACTGAATCCTCGCCGTAGACCCAAGCATCGATCTCCCCCATACCGGTCAAGCTCGATCCACCATCGGTGTCGCACGAACTCAAGAATCGACTTTGACCAAAACTGGTCCTCAAACCCTAAAACGGCTTCGCGCGCCACCACGACACTCTAGAACTTCCCCGAGTATTTTTCCATGGATCTCCATCATGCTGGCTTCTTTTAGCCTCGAGCTCGACATCTATCCCTTCACTGATCGACGGAAATCGACAAATTTATCGATTCCGTTCAACTCGAAGTATCTCAACCATTCTCAACTTAAAAACCAAGATTTTAACATCAAAATTCATTATTTTCAAATGTGAATCCATTCCTAGAATCAAAACTTGAAATTATAATCTTTGATTTTTCTGATATTGTATATATTTACTGTAAATTTCTAATTTTCAAAGTATTTACTAATATTCCTACCTAAAACAAGTTTTCAAATTCAAATCTGGTTGATACTAACATTTTTCATTTCGATATCAAATCCTAAAAGAGACTAAGGGAAGAGAAATTTGAATTTGAATCTTGTTTTTAAAACCTATAACTTATAACGGAGCATCAACATACATATACACAAGCATGCACAGGCATATATACATATTTATATGTATATGCAACATAATTTCATCACTTCACTTCACATACATCCGTTTATAAACAGATTCAAGCTTTAATAGGTTAGTTTGCTCACCTGGAATTTAAGAACAAAAAACCCATGAAGCCTGGAAAATGAAAGACAGAGAACTGAAAATTTGTATTTGATTGTTGTACTTAAATCTGAAACTTGAAATTGTGAGCTTGATCTCGAAAACTGATCCGAAACTTGATCTGATTTGCTTTGTGTTTAAAAAATGGAAAACATTTTGATTGGAAACTTGAATTTGATCTGCCATTTTGTTTTGAAATGCTTCAGGTTTGAAAACAATTTCACTGTTTTGATTTTCAGTTTGATTTCCAGATTTGAGATGATCTGCTAGTTTTGAGATAAATTTGTTTTGCTATTTGATTTGAATGATTTTTGATTTTTATTTGATTTTTCATTTCAGGTTTTAGTTTATTAGATTTTGAATATGTGAAAGAAAGATAGGAAGAAGTATAGATGTATATATAGCATATTTCTTCTCTTTATTTATTAATTTTGAAATGAAAAAAAATTTTAAAAATAGACAACACTTGTTTATTTGCATGATAACTTAGTTTATACTTATTTAATCTTCATGTTAAAATGGTTACAAATGTTAATTTGTATGATAAAAATTTTACACTTGTAAATTGTATGTATTAAATATGTTTTCAGATGATTTATATTAATGCATTTCCTTTTCATAATTATTTATAATTTTTTAAAGAAGTTGATTTTAAAACCTAATTACACATAAATAAATGAGCATGTGTATATATATATATTGGAATTTAGCCTTTAAGTAGCTTTTGAAAATTTATTATATTTAATTCAAAATTTAACTTCCAAATACACACACACACACATATATATAATTAGAACACAAATTTTATTAATGTTAAAATACAGAATTTTATAGCCAATTTATTTTTAAGATATTTATTTTTTGAATTTCAAATCAAATTCCAAATTACAATCTATTTATATATATATATATATATATATATATATCAACAAACACATATCTTATTTAATTTGGAAAAATTCAAATTAATTCACAATTAAATCCAAAATTTTATATTAATCACCAATTTAATTTTGACTCAAAAACGGGATCGTTACAGATTCCCCCTTAAGAAAATTTCGTTCCCGAAATTTGCCAGACTGGTAGACAACAAAGAACAGATGAGCACACAAAGATAGAGAAATAACTTCCAGATCAAGCTGAAATATTTGTTCTATATTTGGCTTACCAAATCAGAATATCATTAATAAATATGAGAATGAACTTATTCAATATTTCACGAAATACTCGGGTCATCAGGTCTATGAAATATGCAGAGGCATTGGTTAGTCCGAAGGGATAATTAACCTTTTGTAGAATGAATCAAGACCCCAAAAACAAACAAATAGATACAATCGTTCGCAATTTTCGAACAATAGGTATGGATTCCAAACTCAGGTCTGAATACTCTAAAGTATACACTAGCTTGTCCCTCTTCGGACTTGGATCCTCACAAGAAATTACAACAAAATTTTCCAAATTTGGTTTTGACCGAAATCGTTCTATTGATACAATCTATTTTAGCTTCATATTTCATTAACCAATTCATTTAGGTAAAATTTCAAATTAATTAAAGTTAAGAATGAAAAGGCTGGTAGGAATGGGCGATGAGAATACGAAATAGGAACCTTTCTACAACGTAAACAAAGATTCACAGGGCCACCACCACACCAAAGCTTCTTCTTGTAGCTGCCAAGAAGCCATCAAAGAATTGAAATTGGATGAAGATCAAAGGAGATTGATGGGAAAAGACCATTCCTTGTTGTTACAGGGTATCGACAATTTGTAGTGGTAATTCCCTATCCCCTACCTCGTCCTCTTCTTGTACCCATTCTTACTATCAGTGAATAGTAAGAGAATTAACCGAGGCATACAGACAAGATATCTTAGGGAATAATCATTCTAGGGTATTTCTACCCTATCTCTAATGAGTCACCTAATGTGTTATGCTCCAAATGCTAAAGTTCTTACTCAACCTTTAGCTCTGATACCAAATGTGATGTCTCGGAATTCAACGCCCATAAATCGACATCAAATACATCGCCCGTATTGAATGCCGGAGATTCAAACGTAGAGTCAGGCTCGTCGGAGATTTTACAACATTAGGTGATAACAACACAGAGGAAATAGAAGAATAATTTTATTGATACACAACAATTGATACAATAATCTGATAACAACATTTACAACAAATGTCTAATATCAAAGACAAATATACAATAGCGGAAAGATAACATCTTCAAGAGAGAGAGAAAATACAACACTGCATCTCCAAAGCTCCAAACCGCAAAGCGAGAACCTACAATCATGTTAAATTTGTAACAAACTGTGTGCAGAATCTCATGCTGTAATGAAACAAATGCGATCGCCAAAATCCAAAGACTTCGAAGATTGCCAAAAGCTACACCTACTACCTAACTATCTGATAACCTGACTCTAGGCTGCATGTGTGGAAAATTATGGGCACCCTGAGTTTAGAAAGGGAACAATAAACTCTAGGTTAGTCATGATACTTGTGTGAGCAAGCAAAAACAGTTTATTTTGAACAAAAAGAAATAAAAAGAAATTCGCTATGCTTTTTTGTAAAATGAAACCACTATAAGGCCTCCCGCCTCACACACAATGCAATTGCACACTTGGAGGAGATTTCTCCTTATGATAGTCAAACATGTTTGATACGCGAAAAAAAATCATTCTGACTTTATTATTAGTGCATAGTGGAAAACATTCTGAAAGTATAATATTAATTTTAGCCAGTATACTGCCATTATAGTATACCTACTATAGCTACCATGTTTTATGGCAGGTTACCACCACGCTACATGGCAGGTGATACAACGAAAACCTTTACAGGGCTCGTATTGTTTTGTTTAGATTTCCAACACATGGCCAAGGAACTTCCTTTATCCAAAAGGGTACGCCTTTAGAGGGACGCCCCGAGAACTTAACTAGCTCTTTGCCAACACAAGGCCCGATTACCTCTGTAACTAGCTAACTAAATGTCACGAGTATGTTATCCCCCGATCGTCACCGACCTTTATTCTAGGATTCACCAACAAATTGGAACAACCACATAAGTTAAATAACTTGGATCCATACCATGATACCACTTTTTATCCAGAGGGAAATGCACATGCCCTAAGGGGCGTGACCCCCGTAACATTGCTCCATCCATTCCTGTTTCGACCATTTCCAGGGTGTGAGGTTCGATGAAGTCTTGTCCCACAAATCTAAGCTATTCACAAAAGACATACTTCGATCAACCAATGAACAACACTTAGCAGCCATATTACCAATTTAGGTGTATATCACTAGTAACCATCAACTACATAACCTCTGAGCTCGTACGTCTCAGAGAAGGGTGTTAAGCTAAGATAATAAATCCTCCGCCATCAAACAGAAATGTATTTAATAGAAACCAGCTTTACATCTCAAAGTGTAACGTCAAACATACGTCCATACAAGTCCATCCTGGGTTTGAATGGAACCGAAGGCACTTCATCCAATTAAGGATAGAAGCCCTCGCAAATCCGGATGTTCCCAATCACATCTGGACTACCCATCACATAGGGCAATCAAAATCTCTATACCGAGACCATTCGGTGCAGAGACATTCGATAGGTAATCCTTGCGCTTTAGAAAATACCGCTCTTCACCACCATCTTCAAATGTTATCCATTTCGTCGTATCATTATTCGGAATGGGTTTTATGACATAAAGTCCTCTCTCGGCTAAACCGAATAATGAGCGCTTATGTAAAAACATATGGATATATTGGAATCTTCGTTAAGTCACAACTTTTACCCCAAAAAATTTCCGTTTGAATGGTTTAAATAAATTTCCATTTTTTTATCTTTTAAACAAAAGATTCACCTTTAAGATCCTTTTCAATTTGAAACAATGTTCACCAAATCTTTAACAAAAATTCATTCATAGCTTTTCAAAACTATTTCCATTCCAAATTCGAAAATTTTCCAACAAAGCAGGAAATTCTTTGTTTATATGAAAGCTATTATCATTTGAAACAAATGTTTTTCGTTTCGAAAAAATTCGATTTATTTTACTCAAGTTATAGCCTTTTAAAGATATAAATTGGAAAATTAGTGAACTGTCGTATCCTCGGCAAGTTCTTTTTTGGTTAAATTCAAATTCCCAAAATAATTCATTTAAAATACTTTTAAAATGGTTTAAAATCCATATCTATAAATTATATAACTTGTATAACCCTTTTCAAATCATATTATTTTAATTTCCAAACTTTTAACAAACTATATTCAAAATAATTTTAACTTCAAATTCCCTTTTCAAAGGTTTTCCATATTTAACCCAAATCACTTCCAATCCATTTTGGATTCAAAATTCAACTTTTAAAACCATTTTGAATAAAATAATATTAAATTCGAAACCCATGACTTAACCAATCTACCACGAAATCCATATTTATGTGTGTGTTGTATAGTCCAGGGGTTTCACAGGCAACAATAAGATATCAACCATCATAAATTCAAACACAACAGTATCAATAAGCGGTATAATCTTATAGCGGTTATTTTCCATTTACAGATAAACAAGTAAATTCATCATAGATAAATAAATCACAGTTCATAGCTCTATCCAAAACAATTCATACGACACATTAGAGATATCAAATAATTCAAGGCATTCAATTGAATTCAATCATCCATAAGCAAGATAAAGTAATCATATTATTATAATTAATTTAAACCAGATTAATTACTTACGAATAAATTACTAATCCTGGTTAATCAACATTAATTAATTACAAATCAGTGACTATTATTTTAATTATTAATGAAATCAATTAATCATTCTTAATTACCTAACTTAATCAATTATCCTTAATTAATTAATTAATTATCCTTAATTAATTAATTAATTATCCTTAATTAATCACATAAATTAATTAACCTTAAGTTAATTACATTAATTAATCAACCCTTAATTATTTATATTAATTAATCATCCTCTAATTAATTAATCAACCTTTAATTATTAAGTGATTAACCTTTAATTACTTACATTAAGTAATTAACCTTTTAGTAAATCACATTTAGTAATTATCCATTAATTTCCCTGCTTAATTAATGACATTAAGTAATTATTCTTTAATTAATTCCATCCAGTAATTATCCCTTAATTACTTACATTAATTAATCATCCTTTAGTTAATTCCATTAAGTAATTGTCATTAATTAATTAATAATGATCATTTAATTAATTAAGACCTCAATTATTTTAAGATAAACCGTTTATCTTAATTAACTATTTAACCCAATGATTATTAGATTTAATTTGGAAATACTTAAGGATAATTTATTATTTTCCTAATATATAGTTATTCCAAAACCAAATTTATTAGCTTTAATCAACATTTAATCTTTAAAATGTAATCCTTGAAAACTTGTTTGAAATTAGCCTTTGAAATACCTGAATTAACTTAAGATTCTTAAGTTAATTAATAATTTAAAACACTTCATTTACTTGACTAATTTCTTAATTACAATATTAAATTTGTTTAAAGAATTAATTATTAATAATGATCACATAAATAAATAATTTAAGCTTAATTGATTTCAAATAATTTACTTTTAGATCTTTACTAATCCCAACTTAAACAGAAATAATTATATAGGAGAATAATTTAGAAATTATTTATAACTTGTTTTTATTAAATTTTATAACTATTACTAAAATACCCGAGCAACCCCCGAGATAAACCCGAGCTCAACTCCGAGTTCTCACTTCCTTCTTTTTGCTTCGAGGCAATTTACCATTGAACTCGAGCAACGACCCGAGCCTGCCCTTTCTTCTTCAATCCACAACATTACCCAGATACTTACATACCCACGCGTGCACGTATACACCAATTTTGGTCAACTCCATCCAGAGCCACGACCGTCCGCACATCGTCAACAACCTTGTCGATCATCCCTGCCATCCAGTTCATCGAATTCGACAGAGAATCAAAATCGAGCAGTTCGATCACCCAGGCACTCAAACCCAATCAATCAAAATGCCTCACCAACGATAGTACTAACCATCAGAGGCCACGCAATCTCGACCAAATCCTCACCGTAGACCCAAGCGTCGATTCCCCCATACCGGTCAAGCCTGGTCCACCATCGGCGTCGCACAAACTCAAGAATCGACTTCGACCAAAATTGGTCCTTAAACCCTAAAAAGGCTTCGTCGCGCCACCACGACACTCTAGAACTTCCTCGAGTATTTTTCCATAGATCTCCATCATGCCGGCTTCCTTCAGCCCCGAGCTCGACATCTATCCCTTCACTAATCGACTGAAATCGACGAATTTATCAATTCCGTTCACTCGAAGTATCTCAACCATTCTCAACTTAAAAATCAAGATTTTAACATCAAAATTCATTATTTTCAAAAGCGAATCCGTTCCTAAAATCAAAACTTGAAATTATAATCTTTGATTTTTCTGATATTGTATATATTTACTATAAATTTCTAATTTTCAAAGTATTTACTAAATATTCCTACCTGGAACAAGTTTTAAAATTCAAATCTTATTGACGGTAACATTTTTCATTTGGATATCAAATCCTAAAAGAGACTAGGGGAAGAGAAATTTGAATTTGATCTTGTTTTTAAAACCTATAACTTATAACAAAGCATCAATATACATATACACAAGCATGCACAAACATACATATCTATATGTATATGCAACACAATTTCATCACCTCACTTCACATATATCAAGTTTATAAGCAGATTTAAGCTTTAATAAGTTAGTTTGCTCACTTGGAATTAAAGAATAGAGAGCCTATGAAGCCTAGAAAATGAAAGACAGAGAACCGAAAATTTGTATTTGATTGTTGTACTTAAATCTAAAACTTGAAATTATGAGCTTGATCTTGGAAACTGATCCGAAACTTAATCTGATTTGCTTTGTGTTTAAAAAATGGAAAACATTTTGATTGGAAACTTGAATTTGATCTGCCATTTTGTTTTGAAATGCTTCAGGTTTGAAAACAGTTTTACTGTTTTTATTTTGCGTTTGACTTCCAGGTTTGAGATGATCTACTGGTTTTGAGATAAATTTGTTTTGCTACTTGATTAAAATGATCTTTTGAATTTTATTTGATTTTTCATTTTAGGTTTTAGTTTCATAGCTTTTGGATATGTGAAAGAAAGATGAGGAAGAAGTAAAGATGTATATATAGCTTATTTCTTCTCTTTATTTATTAATTTTGCAATTGAAAAGAAAATTTAAAAATAGGTGACACTTGTTTATTTGCATGATAACTTAGTTTACATTTGTTTAATCTTCATGTTAAAATGGTTACAAATGTTATTTTGTATGATAAAATTTTTACACTTGTAAATTATAGGTATTAAATGTTTTAAATATGTTTTCATATGATTTATGTTAATGCATTTCCTTTTTATAATTATTTATAATTTTTTAAAGAAATTGATTTTAAAACCTAATTGCACATAGATAAATAAGTGTGTGTGTGTGTATATATTGGAATTTAGCCTTTAAATTGCTTTTGAAAATTTATTATATTTAATTCAAAATATAACTTCCAAATATATATACATATATATTATAATTAGAAAACAAATTTTATTAATTTTAAAATATAGAATTTCAAATCCAATTTAATTTTAAGATATTTATTTTTTGAATTTCAAATCAAATTCCAAATTACAATATATATATATATATATATATATATATATATAAACAAACACATATCTTATTTAGTTTGGAGAAATTCAAATTAATTCGCAATTAAATCCAAAAATTAATATTAATCGCCAAATTAAATTTGAACCAAAAAAGAGATCGTTACAAATTCCTCCCTTAAGAAAATTTCGTCCTCGAAATTTGCTAGACAGGGAGACAACAAAGAACAGATGAACACACAAAGATAGTGAAATAGTTTTCCAGATCAAGTTGAAATATTTATTGTATATTTGGCTTACCAAATCAGAGTATCATCAATAAATATGAGAACAAACTTATTCAATATTTCATGAAATACTCGGGTCATCAGGTCTACGAAATATGCAGGGGCATTGGTTAGTTCGAAGGGATAACTAACCGTTCGTAGAATGAATCAGGACCCCAAAAACAAACAAATGGATACAGTCTTTCGAAATTTTCAAAAAATAGTTATGGATTCCAAACTCATGTTGGAATACTCTAAAGTATACACTAGCTTGTTCCTCTTCAAACTTGGATCCTCACAAGAAATTACAACAAAAATTTTCAAATTTGGTTTTGATCGAAATCGTTCTATTGATACAATCTATTTTAGCTTCATATTTCGTTAACCAATTCATTTAGGTAAAATTTCAAATTCACTAAAGTTAAGAACGAAAAGGCTGATAGGAACTGATGATGAGAATAAGAAATAGGAACTTTTCTACAATGCAAACAAAGATTCGCATGGCCACCACCACACCAAAGCTTCTTCTTGTAGCTGCCAGAAAGCCATCAAAAAATTGAAATTGGATGAAGATCAAAGGAGATTGATGGGAAAAGACTGTTCCTTGTTGTTACAGGGTATCGACCATTTGTAGTGGTAATTCCCTGTCCCCTACCTCGTCCTCTTCTTGCATTCATTTTCACTATCCGTGAATAGTAAGAGAATTGACTGAGGCATACGGACAAGATATTTTAGGGAATACTCATTCTAGGGTATTTCTACCCTATCTCTAATGAGTCACTTAATGTGTTATACTCCAAAATCTAAAGTTCTTACTCAACCTTTAGCTCTGATACCAGATGTGATGGCTTGCAATTCAGCGCCCAAAAATCGACATCAAATACATCACCTATATTGAATGCCCGAGATTCAAACGTTGAGTCTGGTTCGGTGGAGCTTTTAACAACATTAGGTGATAACAACACAGTGGAAGCAGAAAAATAATTTTATTGATACACAACAATTGATACAATAATCTGATAATAACATTTACAACAAATGCCCAATATCAGAGACAAATATACAACAGCGGAAAGAAAACATCTTCAAGAGAGAGAAAGAGAGAAAATCCAAACTGCATCTCCAAAGCTCCAAACCACGAAGCGAGAACCCACAATCATGTTGATTTGTAGCAAACTCGGTGCAGAATCTCATGCTGTAATGAAACAAATGCGATCGCCAAAATCCAAAGACTTCGAAGATTGCCAAAAGCTACACCTACTAGCTGACTATTTGATAACCGTGTGGACAATTGTGGGCACCCAGCGTTTAGAAAGGAAACAATAAACTCCAGGTCAGTCATGGTGCTGGTATGAGCAAACAAAAACAGTTTATTTTGAACAAAAAGAAATAAAAAGAAATTCGCTATGCTTTTTTGTAAATTGAAACTACCATAAGGCCTCCCGCCACACACACAATGCAATCGCACACTTGGAGGAGATTTCCCCTTATGATAGTCAAACATGCTTGATATGCAAAAAAAAAATTTTGATTTTATTATTATTAGTGCATAGTGGAAAAAATTTCGAAAGTATAATATTAGTCTTAGCCAGTATACTACCATCATAGTATACCTACTATAGCTGCCATGTTTTATGGCAGGTTACCACCATGCTGCATGGCAGATTATACAAATAAAACCGTATAGGGATCGTATTGTTTTATTTGGATTTGCAACAAATGGCCAAGGCTAAGGAACTTCCTTTATCCGAAAGGGTACGCCTTTGGAGGGACGCCCCGAGAACTTAACTAGCTCTCTGCCAACACAAGGTCGGGTTACCTCTGTAACTAGGTAACTAACTGTCACGAGTATGTCATCCCCCAGTCGTCACCGACCTTTATTGTAACATCCCAAAATTTTGAATTTTAAATTCGATAAATCGTTTGAACCTTTAAATTTAAATTGAAAAGTTTCAAAGGAAATAAAATATTATTAATATTAAATAAAAGAAAGATATATGGATATAAATAAATATTTGATAGTTAAGTTTTAAATAAATAATAATAATAAATAAGTAAAAACATATAACAAACAAAAAAATTGTTTTAAACAACAAAATAAAATATATGTGATGGATCAAAAATTACTAGTTAACTTTAAAATAGAAATAAAATTCAAGGTTTATGATTGTAATAAAATCATATAGATATAAAATAGCATAAGAATACATATAAACTGGTGTGAAAGAAAATAAACAAGGGAACAAGACTTATGCAAGAAGATAAACAAGGAGAAAAAAATCTGCAAAGGTAAAACAAAATTTGTACTTATAAAAATCAAATAAGATTGTATGTTAACAAGGATGGAACATGCATTAAATGCTTTCTTCTTAAGCCCAAATCAAAAATCATTTCAGCCGAAATAAATTTTGGCTTAGTCAACAAAAATAAACAAAAATAATCTGATCAAAGAAAAAACCTTGCACCAGTTAAACCTCCCCTTAGTACAAACCATCTCCTTTATATAAACACATCCATATTCATTTTATTTCATACAAACAAATATTAGCATGCCTGAAAGAAAATAAAAGAAAACATCATATTTTACAAATTCAAGATCATTCAACTGAGTAAAACAGAAACAAAAAAATTAAAAGCAGATCATCTGCAGTTCTTCAAAAACATAGAAACAACTCTGTTCATCAACATACTACGTGAGTAAACTTATTTTTCTTAAATTGGAATCTAAGTACTTATTTCATGAATCTTGTATTTTTGATTGTATATTGGAAAGAAAATGTTGTTGGGTATGTTTCTGAATTACTGGAAGTATTCATACAGTTTGTTCATAATATTTAGTTTCAGGACAAAAGTAAATTGAAGAAAAATTCAAATAAACTCACACAATCTTTTTATCTTAGTTTTTTTTACAAAACAAGTTTTCTTCGACTTGAATCACAGTTAAAATTTTGTTTCAAGCTTGAACATGAAGTATTTGTTTGTGCAACTTGTAATTTACAGTGAAAACAAAATTTTGTGATGAATTCAACTATTTTAAATCATGGATTTGATCACATAATTTGAATAAGCATATCAAGTTATGATTTTTAAAGGCAATACGATGATTTATACTTAAGTAGTTTAAGAGTAGTTTGAATTTAAACCAAAATTGCATTTTTCTTAATTTCTGGTGAACGATTAAATTATAAACGTTGAAATTTGGATAGAAGCTTGTTTGAGCTTCGGTGATGATGAGAAAATTGTCGAAAAAATTTCGAATGCGTGAATTTGTTGATCGAACCCAAAGTAGGGTTTATACTCAAAGTTACAGTGAGTTGGAAGAATGATGATTTCATCACCATGGATGGATCGAGTTGTACGAGGTTGAAGGGGAGGGTGGTACGGAGTGTTGACGTGATATGGCCAAAGTCGTGGATTTTCTGGTGAACTATGCGAGGAGGACGAGGCAAGTTGGTTTGGGTACGTTCGAGCTTCAGTTCGACGAAAAGGTGAATTTTTGATTTCGAGTTCCTTGTGTCGAATCGAAGTTCGATTTCGTGTTTGAGTGGATTTTTCGACCTGCCGATGATCGCGATGATCACCGGGGTGGCGGCGCCACATCGTGCATGTGCACGACGTTGTTTTGGGCATCAAGGAGTTCTGCAGATTGGAAGCTCGAGTTGAAACTCGTGAAAAATGACACTTGGCTTTGGGAAGGAACTCGCGTACGTGAGTATACTTTCTGCTATCTTAGTTTGGACACTTAAGTTAAACTGGACAAAAAGGAAAAAGAAGAAATAGGTACGAGGGGAGGAGAGAAAGAACTCGGGGAGAGGATGTGAGGAATTCGAGTTTGACTCGAGTGAAAAACCTAGTTTACTCGGGTTACTTTAAATATGGGTTTGGCCCAAATAAAATTTAAGTTTTACTGTTAACATACCATAGTTTTATGAAGCAATTAATATTGACTATATTGAGTTAATGGCTTATTACAAAATTTTAATTAACTAAGTGGATACTTAATAAACTAATTAATACTTTAAATATTAAATTTAAATATAGGAATTGAAGTAAATTAACATTAAAACTTTTAATGTAACAATAAATTGATTTTTAAAGTATAAAGAAGATTTTTAAACGATAATTAAGGTGAATAATTTATTTTATAAATTAATGGTTTTGAAAAGAAATTAAGAATGATTTATAATTTGTAATTAGAATTGATAAACAATTAAGTGTTTAAATTTATTTGTAAGTTAAGAATTTGTTAATTAGATAAATTAAGTTGATTAATAGGCAGTTAATTAAAATAATTAAATTAAGAAATAATTAATCAAGTTAATTAAGATTTAATTAATTTATCCAAATTAATCTTTGACTTTAAATAATCAATAAAAATAATTATGTGGTTAGTCTATTAAATCACACTCACATTAATTGAAAATAATTAACTACTGCTGTGCACTAGATTGAGATTTATGTTCTGTTTGTGATTCTGTGTGATGTAGATTGCTCTGTACTGCACTACGATTTGTGATTTGTTTCTATATTGATGTGCAAAACCCCTTTGCCCGTAAAACGACATTTAAACTGCGATGCGACTGGGAGTCGATTTCGGTTAGTTATCTGAAACCCACATCGAACCCTGAATGTGAATCTTTGTGATTGATATGTCCACATGTTTTAAAATTAAACGCTCACTATTCGGTTTAGCCGGGAGAGGACCTTTGTGTCCTATAACCCATTCCGAATAGCGATACGTCGAAATGGATAGCATTTGAAGACCGGGTGTCTTCAAAAACGATAGGATAACCTATCGATTGTCTCTGCAATGAGTTGCTCCGGTAGAGATTCCCTAAGTGATGGGAAGTCCGATCGGGATTGTGGATACCCGGATTTGCAAGGGCTTCTTCCTTTATTGGACGAAGTGCCTTCGGTTCTGTTCGAACCCGGAACAGACTTGTATGGTCATATGTTTGACACTATACTTTGAGGTATAAAGCAAAATCTTTCAAATACGTATGTGTTGGTGGCGGAGAATTTATTTTCTTAGCTTAACACCCTTCTCCGAGACGTACGAGCTCAGAGGTTATGTAATTGAAGGTTATCAGCGTTATACTTCCAATTTGATAGTGTAGCATGATAAGTGTTGTTGTGTGTTGATGATCATTTGTTGATCATTTGTGATCAAAACATGGCTTTCGTGTAAAGCATAGCTTTGTGGACGAGACCTCATTGGACCTCACAACCCGAAAATGGTTGAAACAGGAAAGATGCGGCAAGGTTATGAGGGTCGCGCCCTTTAGGGTATGTCATTTCCTTCTAGAAAAAGGTGATGTCATGGTATGGAGCCTAGATATTTACCTGTGTGGTAGCTCCAATCTCATTTATTGTGTGGTTGTTGCTTTGGGATAGAGGGCCCTCGGATAAAGGTCCCAAAGGACCGGGTAATGTAGCGATCCTGAGTCGACCTTCGAAAATCAGCACCGAATACGACACTCATATTCAAATGCCGCAGATGCAAATGTCGAATCTGGTGTGCCGGAGCTTATAACACCATTAAGTACAACACAACGGAAGAAAAGAATATCAATATATATAACATTGATACAATGACAGATACAACAGAATGGTACAATGAATACCAATACTACCAGAGATATGGTACAAGGCTCAGCGGAAAGAGAAAGATAACTCCAGCAGCGGAAAGATAATGATAACATCAACAGCGGAACAATAACTTCAATAGAATGCATCCCCAAATCCAACGCTCCAATCCAAAGCTAGCTCGAACCAACATCACGTTTCACCTAGATAAGCAAGTCTCGTCCTGATCCAAAGGCTGGACTAACTCTAGACAATCTACTAAACCTGACTATCTGAAAAACCCAACTCTATACTGCCCGTGTGAAAAATTTATGGGCAACCAGAGTTTAGGAAAGGAACAATAAACTCCGAGTTAGTCATGGGACTGGTGTGAGTAACAAAAATAGTTTAGTCTTTTAAAACGAACAACAAAAGAATTTAAATAAATTCGCAATACTTTTTGGAAAATGAAACTACCATAAGGCCTCCCGCCGCACACACCATGCAAACGCAGAATTGGAGGAGATTTCTCCTTATGATAGTCAAACATGCTTGATATGAGAAAATTTCTTGATATCATTATTATAGGTGCACAGTGGTAAACATTTCGAAAGTATAATATAAATCTTAGCCAACATACGACCATTATCGTATACCTACTATAGCTACCATGTTAAATAGCAGGTTACCGCCACATTCCATGGCAGGTTATACAACTAAAACCGTACAGGGCACGTATTGTTTTGTTTGGATTTCCAACAAATGGTCGGGCTAAGGAACTTCCCACTGTCCATGGGTACGCCTTTGGCGGGACGTCTCGAGTACTTAACCAGCTCTCTGCCAACACAAGGCCGGGTTACCTCTGTAACTAGGTAACCACTTCTCGAGCATGCCACCTCCCGGTCCTTTGGGACCTTTATCTGAGGCGCCTCTAAACCACAAAGAAAGAACCACACAGAAATGAGATTGAAGCCCACCACATAGGTAAATATCTGGGCTCCATACCATGATACCACCCTTTACCAGAAGGGATTGACACACCCTAAAGGGCGCGAACCTCATAACCTTGCCGCATCTTTCCTATTTTGACCATTTCCGGGTGTGAGGTCCTGATGCAGTCTCGTCCACAAAGCTACGCTTCATACAGAAGCCATGCTCTGATCACAAATGATCAACAAATGATCATCAACACACAACAGCACTCAGCATGCCACACTACCAAATTGGGAATATAGCGCTGATAACCTTCAACTACATAACCTCTGAGCTCGTACATCTTGGAGAAGGGTGTTAAGCTAAGAGAATAAATTCTCCGCCACCAACAGATATGTTTTGAAAGAAATATGCTTTATATCTCAAAGTGTAGTGTTAGACATGTAACCATACAAGTCTATCCCGGGTTCGAATAGAACCGAAGGCACTTCCGAAGAAGCCCTTGCAAATCCGGGTATTCACAATCCCGATCGGACTTCCCATCACTTAGGGAGAACTCTATAACGGAGCAAATCAGTGCAGAGTCAATCGATAGGTTATCCTATCATTTTCACAAATACTCGGTCTTCACCACCGGTCTTCAATGCTATCCATAACGACGTATCATTATTCGGAATGGGTTATATGACACAAGGTCCTTTCCCGGCTAAACCGAATAACGAGCGCAATTTTTAAAAACATATGGATAAGGGATTTTTGGTTAAGTCACAACTGATAAAATCCAAAACTTTTCTTTTGAATGGTTAACAATTTACCATTTCAAATCTTCTTAAACAAAAAGATTTATTTCACAAAGTTCACACAGTTTCACAAAGATCTATTTACGGATTTCAAAACAATTTCCGTTTCAACTGGATTCACTCATTAAATCTTTAAATTAATGATTTTACTTATAGCTTTCAAACCGTTTCCATAACTGGGAAATCACTTTTATTTTACACTTGAAATCCCTTTTAACACAAATTGGACGTTCATTTGTTATATGAAAGCTTTAATTATTTGAAACAAAGAGTTTTCGTTTCAGAAGAATCCAATTATATTTGCACGAGTTAAAGCCTTTGAATTTAAATTCAAATTCCCAAATTAATACATTTGAAATGGTTCAAGCCATATATAACTAGGTTAACATCTTTAATCCCTAGTTTCAAATCATAGGATTCAATTTTGAATTTTGAACTTAAATTTAAATCAATTTATTTAAATTCCAAGGCGTAATCAAGTTCTTCAAAAATAAATTTTAACTTTGAAACTCCTTTTTCAAAAGCTTTTCACATTTAACCCGATACCATTTCCAAACCATTGAATTCAAATTGTCTGTTTTGAAATCATTCAAAAATCTATGACTTAATCGATTTCCTCGTGAAATCCATATTTGTGTGTGCATGGTGTGGTCCAGGGGTTTAACACAATAGTGCAACAACATCATCATCACAGATCAAAACACAGAAATATAGTTGATAAGCGGTATAAACTATAACGCTCATCGTTCATTCACAGATTCACAGATAATATACAAAGATATCACAAACAAATGAATAAAATACACAGCTCAGTCCACAGAACAAAATATCACAGATCAGATAGGACAATCAATTCAAGGCATCTCATATAATACAATCATTCATAAGTAGGGTCAAGCATTCAATAATTATTTATAAGTAGGATTAATTAATTATTTAATCCTAATTATTTCAATTTATTTCCAATTAAATTAATTACTTATGAATTAATTATCCAATGTCGATTTATAAATTTCAAATCATTTGATATAAATTAATTAATCAATCGCCTTAATTAATTAAATTATTCTTAATTAATCATATTAATTGATTTAACCTTTAAACCAATTACATAATTAACTAACCCCTTAATTAATTATTTTAAGAAATTAAACCTTCAATTACTTACCATAAAGTAATCGTCTCTTAAAAATTAATCATTAATTACCAATAAATCTTTATCATTAAATTAATCAAAATATCCAAAATTAATTGCAATTAGTAATTAACCCCTTAATTACTTTCATTAAGTAATTAACAATTTACAATTGATTATCTTAATTAATTAATCTAATTAATTATTAAAATTAATATCATTACTTGATACTTAATAATCCTTAGTTAATTATCTTCATTAACTACTAAATTTCTTTAATTACTTTCTGAAGAATTATCTTAGATTAAATCATTATTAATTATTTATAATTATAAATTAATCTAAATTATTAATTTATAAATTAAATAAATCATTCCTTAATTATCTTATTAGTTAAATCACTTAATTACCCTAATTATCTCTAAGGTAATCCATTTCTTTATTAATGACTTTATTAAAATTAAAGTGTATTTAAAACATTATACTTCTAAATTTAGATTCAATTTTCATTTTGAATTTAAATTTCATTATACTTCTAAAATTCAAAATGATTATATATTTAAACATTAACCAGTTTAAATATCAATGTATCAACCTTAAAATAAATGTAAAGAACATTTATTATTTACATAGGAAACCTATATAAGGAAAAGCCTTTAAACTCAATTACTTGAATTTTTCTATTTCACTTAATTAATAAATTATCATCAATTAATTTCTTATTCCATTTCAAATCATTTAATTAATTAATCATTTCTTAATCAACTATTAAATCTTAATTACTTAATTACTTTATTATTTTATTATTTTATTTCATACCATTTAGTTAATTACTTCTTAATCAATTTATTTAACTTTAATTAACCATTTCTTAATCATTAATTAATAACCTTAATTATTAATAAATAAAACTTAATTACCTATTTATTAACTGCTAATTATTTAATTAATCATTTATTAATTCTTAATTAAATTACTTAATTAATTAACTATTATCATTTATTTATTTACTTAAGCAGTTAAGTACAATTCCATTAATCACTTAATCATTTGTTATCAATCTTTAATTACAATTATAAAGTAATTATTCTTAATTACTTTCTAGAAATAATTAATTTAATTTTAATTATTTAACTTAGTTAAAATTTGAAAGTCCTCTTTAAACTTTGGAAATCAAATTATTATTCACTACAAACTTACGTGTTAATTAACTTTATACTTAACTTACATTAATTACCTAATTAAAATATTAACTAAGTGTTAAAAACGTTGTTAAGAATTGACAAAAGTAATTAAAACCTGTATTAAGTTTTAACCTAAAACGATTAAACAATTATTAAGTTTTACAGTACTTAACCTTGATGGAAAACTTTTCACTAAGCTTTATTTATAAAATACACTACTGCAGTTTTTAAAGGAAACCCGAGAACTACCATGTAAAAACACATGCAGCACTTCGAGTAAATCATCCATTTCCTCGATATATTCCCCTGAAACATCTTCTTCTTCTTCCCTTCTTTTTTTTCTCCAGTAGTTAGTTTAAGTCTAAATTAAGTTAAGAATTTAAAGCATCAAGCACTCACTCGAACACGTCAAAAAAAACCCCGAAGCAACCCATCTCCAAACTCGAGCACGACTCGAGTCAGATGCCGATAACGCCACTAACACGATTCACCGCGCCGTACACGTGCACGGCGGCGCGGCCGACCTCCGGCGATCACCAACATCATCGACAACTCGAAAATCACCCCCAAACTCGAAATATAAACTCAAATTACCTACAGGAATTTCGAATCGAAAATTTAGCCTAAGGTCGAAAAACTGCAAACACCCCCACCATCTAAAACGCCATGCCATCGCCGCTCACGCCGCCGATGACTCCCTAACTTCGGCCACGCGACGACAATGCGTTAAGCAACCTTCCACGGGACCCTCGAGCGACTCGATCACGTGAAGAGGTCGAACACGTCACATTTACAGACATGTGCCAAACTTTAAACAAAACCCTAGAATGATCTCGTCCTTTGAATTCACACATTAGAAAAATTATCTGGTAATTTTTACGACATCACTAATATCTACTCTTCCTTCAATCTAAATTTCAACAATTTAAATTGATTCAGTTATCCTAAATTTGTGAAAATGCAGATTTTATTCAAATACGAACTGCTCACAAAATACCAATTTAAAAATCTTCATTTTTGGTTTAAAAATCATGATTTGCAGTAAGGATTCAAACTATGAAGTTGAATTAACTTTTTATGACAATCGAATTCATCAAAGAATTATTTGATTACCTATAAACAAAGTTCCAGTGGGAATAATTCACTACGTATTAAATAAGCTTTGCAAAAATCTTGTTTGAGGATTAAACATCTTGATCGATTGAAAAATGAAAGCTTGACAATGATTAACAACAAATAAAATTTTAGTTTTGAAACAAATATACACCCTGTATAAATTTGCAGAGAAACACAGAACATCACAACAATATGTTCATACTGAAGCATGTACAACCAGACCATCGTAGAATCTTGAACTATTTTAATCAAATTTAAAGCTTTTAAAAATTATGTTTACTCACTTTGATTTCCAGAAAAATGAACAGAGCCCTCTTCATGTTGACACAGGCTTTGAATTTGCTTGCTGAAACTTCTTTTTGATTCTCTGGTTGTTGTTGATTTGTTTTGATGTTTAAGTTGAAGTTTTTAAGATGATAGTTACTTTAAATTTTTTTAGCTCTAAGGAAACGAACCGATGAAGAGATTGATATAACGAAAGAAAGCTACAGGTGATAAAATTTTGTACAGGGTGATATCTTTGTTTGTACAATTATATCAGAGATTTTTTTCCTACTTGGTGGCTGATAGAAAATATGTTGTGCGAAGAGATGCAAACATTTAATGCATTGTACTTTATGTTTCTATACTTATCTTATTATATTTTTATTTGGTAAGTACATAAATATTTATATTTTTGTTTCTTGTTTTTTAAGTCTATATACTTATCTTATTTTTTTAAAACTTAAACTATTAAATACTTCTTTTTACTTGTTATTATTTTCATACTTATGGTAATATTTATAAGATTTATTGTTATTTTAAATAAATTTGAAAGACTTTACTTTAAATGTTCAAACCATAGCTTTTGTTTCAAAATCCACATACACATACATATAGATAAATTTGAAATAACCATTTCTATTTATATTAAAAATCATTTGTAAAGACATTACATTATTAACATTGAGTAAAAATAACTCATTATTAAATTAAAATAATTTATAAAAGAAACTATCTCTTTATTAATAACATATTTTATTTGAATTTGGAAAAACTCAAATCAATTTACCAATTATTTTCACAAATTTTATTCAAAAATTAAATAAATCATCAATTTAAACTCAATATAAATCCGGGATCGTTACAATCGAGGAGTGGTATACTCGAGTAGTAGTTACCTAGTTACAGAGGTAACCCGGCCTTGTGTTGGCAGAGAGCCGGGTAGGCTCTCGGGACGTCCCGCCAGAGGCGTACCCATGTGTTAGTAGGAACTTCCTTAGCCTGACTATTTGTTGGAAATCCAAAGAAACAATACAAACCCAGTACGGTTTTAGTCGTAAAACCTGCCATGCAGCGTGGCGGTAACCTGTCACAAAACATGGTAGCTATAGTAGGCATACAACGAAATGTGGTATGCTGACTAAGATTAATATTATACTTTCGAAATGCTTTCTACACTATGCACTAGTAATAATATCAAAGAATTTTTCTCGTATCAAGCATATTTGACTATCATAAGAAGAAATCTCCTCCAATTCTGCGATTGCATTGTGTGTGTGTGGCGGGAGGTCTTATGGTAGTTTCATTTTCGAAAAGCATAACGATTTTTCCTTTATAAATCTAGTTTGTTTAAAAGCAACCATTTTTGTTTACTCATACCAGTCCCATGACTGATCCGGAGTTTATTGTTTCTTTCCTAAACTCTGGGTGCCCATAATTTCCACACGGGCAGCCTAGTAGCTGGTTTCTATGTTCTGGTCTTAGCAGTATTTTAGAGCTTTTGCTTTGGAGATATTTTAGAAGTTTTTGGGACCTCAGGTGTTTGGTTTTTGGGAGTTCGTTATCACTTCATTCCTTTGAAGACTTTTTGGATAAATGATCACTGTTGTATTATTATGATATTTATTTAGAGTTGTGGTGTATGTGTTAAAAATACTCTGTTGTAGTAATGGATATTATGATGTTGTGGATGTGATGTATGCATGATATTCATTTTTTTTCGCTATTTTATATTCATCTGATGTTGTTATAAGCTCCAGCGAACCAGATTCGATGTTTGGATCAATGGCATTTGAATACGAGTGTCGTATTTGGTGCCGATTTTCGAAAGTTGAGTCAGGGCCATCACATTTGGTATCAGAGCTGAAGGTTGAGTAAGAACTTTAGCTACAGAGTATAACACATTAGATGGCTCATTAGAGATAGGGTGAAGTATACCCTAGAATAAGTATAACCGAGACTGAAACTCCAAATTTTTTTAATCTAATAACTGCTGATATTCTTTAAGATATTTCGTCCGTATATCTAAACCAGTTTTCTTACTAATTACAGATAGTAAGAATGAGCGGACGAAGAGGAAGAGTTAGGGGTCAAGGGAGTGCCACAACACCTAATCAAGATTCCCCAACAGCAATAGCAGCAGCACTTATTCAGCAACAGCCGAATCTGGCTGATTTATATAAAAAAAATTCAAGGCTTGGTGGTTAGCCGTTCACCGGCAAGGAGTCGATTGTTGAGGCTCAAGCATGGATTAGGTCATGTGAGAAAATCTTTAGAGGGATAAAATTGCAAGATGATCAGAAGCAACTCATAGCTTCTTGGCAACTTCAAGAAGAAGCCTTAGCCTGGTGGGAGACAGTATTGTAGATAAACCAGAAGACGAGTTTACTTGGGAGAAATTTAAAGAAGTATTTGAGAAGCATTATCTGCCATCAGCTGGAATTTTTCAAATGTACCAGGAATTCATGGACTTAAAGCAAGGGAGTTTGTCATTCGAGGAATATCTATACAAATTCAATGAATTGTCTCATTTTGGTCTCGAATTGGTGAGCACACCTTTGAAGAAGAATGAAAGATTTATTCGTGGGATGAATAAGAAATTCCACGAAAGAATGACTGGCCACGTTAAGGAATCTTTTTCAGATTTAGTTGATATGGGGTACAGATATGCCACACTTGATATGCAAGAAGCCTCGGCAGAGAAAGGAAATTCGAGCAGTCAAAATTGGAAGAAGCGGATGTTTGGAGGCAAGAAACCATGGCAGGGCAAAGAGAAAAAGAAGAGCATTCAGGGAAGCATAGTAGAGAATGTCACTTGTTATAATTGCATGGAGAAGGGCAATTATTCAAGCAGATATACGAAGCCTAAGAAACAAGTCAGTCAATCTGTTCAAGCGATGTCCATGAAATGTTATTATTGTTAGAAAGTGGGACACGAGGTTAAAGACTGTCCAGTTATGAAGCAAGTTCAGACAGCAAAGGTGTACGCAGTCAAAGACCAACCTGCATCTTCCAAAGCAGAAAAGGGGAAAGGAGTTCTAGAAGGTAATCTCATTATTTATGATAGCATTGTTAGAGTTCTATTTGACACAGGCGCTACACATAGTTTTATCTCTCAGTAAGCTATTAATGAATTAAATCTTAAACCCGATTTTGTTGATGAGCCTATATGTGTAAAGAATCCAGTTAGAGGTCCCGCGAACCTTTGTCTTCGATGTAGAGACGTTCCTATCTCATATTCTTGTTATCAATTTCCTATCGGTCTCTTTGTCCTTGATTTTAACGAGTTTGAAGTCCTACTCGGAATGGATTGGCTAGCAAAATACGAAGCCAAATTGGATTGTATTAATCGATTGATTTCAATTAAATCCGAATTTAGAGATTTCATCGAAATTTCTTGTGAGGACCCTACTCCTAAAAGAGAGGGATTGATGTATAACTTAGGTTATCCCGAACCCAGTTTGGAGTCTATACCCATTGTTAGAGATTTTCGGACGTGTTCGGAGAAGTGAAATCTTTACCTTCACATCGGGAAATAAAATTCAGAATCGACCTAGTTCCCAACGCTCGTCCTATCGTTCACGATAGTCGCAGGATGGCACCCAGGGAAAAGGTTGAATTAGTTCAGCAAACCGATGATCTACGAGCAAAAGGATTAATTCGACCCAGTGTTTCTGAATGGGGCTCAGCAGTAGTATTTGTTGCTAAATCGGACGGATCTTTGAGATTGTGCGTAGATTACCGCGATCTCAATAATCTAACTCTCAAGAATAAATTTCCACTACCCAGAATTGATGATCTATTTGATCAATTACACGATACTCGTTTCTTTTCAAAGATGGATCTAGCCCAGGGATTCCATCAACTACGAATCGCCGAAGATTGTGTTCATTTGATCGCTTTCAGGGGTCCTAATATGTTTTACGAATGGTTAGTCATGCCTTTCGGGCTAACCAATGCTCCAGCGTACTTCGTAGGTCTTATGACCCTGTATTCCGAGAAGTATTGAATAAGTTTGTGCTCGTGTTTATTGATGATATTTTGATCTATTCCAAGACCGAAGAGGAGCATGCCGAGCATCTTAAAATCGTCTTGGAGATATTGAGGAGAAATATTCTATTTGCAAAATTTTTCAAATGCCACTTTTGGGTCGAAGAAGTTAAATTCCTTGGCCATATTGTTAATGAAGAAGGAATTTCTATCGATTCTAGCAAAATTTCCGCCATTCTTGATTGGAGAAAACCCACTACCCCAAATATCACGACCCGCCGCCCTGACCGCCTCCAGCCGGTAATTAAACCAACTAGAAACGTTCAAGATGACGGATTGTTATTTAGTTTATAACATTTAAACAGAATCAGCCACAAAATCACAGAATAATAATCATATTTCTCATAAATGAATTTTCTTTTATATGCAAATATCAGAGTTATACAATGAATTACATTTAATACAGCGGAACAATTTATTTTTTTAAGTACAAGAAAAATTTCCCGAAAAACTTTAGTGATGCGGTAATCCCCCTCTCTCTCTAACTTCGCTGCCTGAAAATCTTCAAGCTGTAAAAAATACTCGGTCTGACCCGAGTATTACATTCAAAAGAAAATAATACCCAGTTCAGTCTAATTCAAACTCAGTTATTAGTGCATAGAGGCAATAATAAAATAGAAATTAGACGACAGTCAAAGATAAATTCACCTATCCGACCCTTTACAAGAAATCGGATAACGGTAAATGGTAACACTAAACAGTGTTAAAAACAATAAATCAGCAGATTGAAATCATCAATGAAGATAGATGAAAAGATTTTTTTTCTTTTAAAAAAAATAAATTAGAAAAGCATCATAATTTGCCTAAACGGCAGTTTAAACCAAAATCATCAATTTAAATCAAATCAATTTAAATAATTGAAAAGTTACTTAAAAAAATCAAAACTGATTGGCTGCCGTACACGCACGCGTGTACGGCCTCGCCACTCCAGCGTTCAAAATAGAAATCAGCACAAGGTCAAATCTGAGCTACAAGCTGGATTCAACTCAAGTGAATTCGAAAACAAATCCAAATGCCGTCCAGTGGTACAAGGCCACATATATAAATATGCAGAAGATGACAGTAACTAACTCAGAAATGCAGCACAGTGTACCACAAAGCAACCCATGTGACATGCATAAAGGGATTTCAAGTGAACTCAACAATGAAGCACACAAAAGCAACTGCTATATTCAAGTACCCAGAGAATAACAAGTCATGAACCAGTAACATGCAAATCCAGACAGCCACACCAACCAACAGATGACCAAAATTTCACATGATATGGCAACTATATAATGCTCAACTGTACCCCAAATGAAATTATGACCAAGACAGTAACATACCAAAAGAGATCAATGTATGCAAATGAGCTACAAACCAGAAAATAATAACCTGGTTGGGGATGCAGACTCAGGTAATACACGCAAAGCCAACAACACTCAAATGAACACAGCAAACACTCAGGACAAGGTGCAAACGATCCGTATACTACAAGCATGCAGTAATGCAAATATACTTCAGACCAGTTCAATGTGGAATGCAAACTTTAGAAGATCAAAACTGTTGCAACATGATGCAATCAAAGCCGTGACAAATCTAAGTATGTAAACTGTCTTACATATGCTCAAATGAAAATGACCCAAAACATCTTTGATGAAGATGTGGAGAATCCGGTGCAGACTGCATATACTAATAAAACAACAATGGGCATATATATAAGTATGCATATGATTGATGCTTGACAAATTACTAACTGCTATTAAAACAGCAGCTCACATAACAAAATAGGTCAATCGACAATCAATGTCACGGCATGAACCAACCGGGAGTTCAAGTGAAAATAGAATGGTTCAAGTGGAAGTGAACTAATTGACACAAATCAATACCAACAATATGAACTCACTGTATGCAACTGTGACACGAAGTGGGCAGTGCAAGAACAGCCGAGTGAAGGTGAGAGCACCAAAAATATGGCACCACAGCACACACGACAGTAATGAGTCAAGTGGATGCAACATGAACTAACAGTGTGAAGGATAACAAAGTCCACAAGACTCGAGCCAGTGCGATGGAACAGTTTCACTAAATGCAACTGGAAATGCAAACAACAAATAAAGACAAAGGTCAAGCTAATGTTACTTGAACTCGAACTCATGACAAAATATCCCAAATGCAAACTCCACAACTAAATGCAAATTATATCAAACAGTGACACTGCCAATGCAAGAAGATCAAATGAGGTGTTCAGTGCAACTTGGATCAACAGCACAAGTTCAAATGCACAGTATCAAAGGCATAAAGGTGGCAGACCAATGCATAAATCTGACCCAAACAGATGCAAACCAGGTTGAAATAGTACAGGGCAAGGTCAATGCGAGGTAAAAATCATCTTAGCAAAATTATCAAATGAAAACTCAAGTTAAGCATGAATCAGTGATGTACACCTGATAGTATCAGTGGAAAATATAAATGGTGCACAGCATAAGTATGAATGATGCAATACATGCACGGTACAACTCAATACACATAAACACATATTGAGTACAAAATATTTAAAGATGGAATGTCAAAATTTCACAAAGGCAGACTAAATGATGCACAGCTACCAGATCAACTAAGCAAATTCAAGACAGCATGTTTTTTTTTTCTTTTTTTTTTGCTACTGGTGCCTGTAACTATAAGGACAGGCATATATGCCTGTATACAATATTTTGATTTCATATCCAACATCTAGGCAAGATTTCAATTCATATTTAAACACCAATCACAAGTATCCAAACAAAACAAGAATAGAGGCAAGTGAGATTGCTCACAAACAAAAAAGAAAAATAAACAGATTCCAGGAAATGAAGAAGTTCAAGTTTAAGGAAAAAGAAGTTTGCTCACAAATTTTTCTTCCCAGAAGACAGAAAACTTCCTGACTGTTTTTTCAAAGATGAAAGCCTGAACTTGCTTGCTTGAATGCAAATTTGTTTTTAAAACTCCAGTGAGAATCCAAACTTAAATTTAACTTAAACAATTTTTTTTTATGAACTAATGATAGCACATGTTCTCATCAATTTAAATTCAATTAACTGAGCAAATGGAAGCAAACAGTGTCTGTCCTCATCAGATTTCACTTATGTATATACATACAATACCTATTCATTTCAATAACCTAGCATGCAACCAAATTTACTAAAGTTTTAAAAGTTACTCACAGGACCAGTTTAACTTGTTCAATTTTGAGTCATGAAACCTCATACTCAAAACAAGACCGAAGTCAATCACAAAATCAATTGCCAGAAATTCGAACAAGTAAACCAGGGAAATCATCAGCGAAATCAAAATCAGAAAATTCAAGCAACCGAGTAAATCATAAAAGCACCAATTGGAAAAAAAATCACAAAAATCACCAAACAGAAATCGAATTTGGAGAATACCAGTTTAGAGATGAATTAGATGTGAGAATTACTCACCTTAGAACGAAGAGCAGATCGAAGCCGGCGCCTTTGAATTCAATGAGCCCTGATTTCTGTTACAAAGAGGAACGAACGAGGAGAACACGGCCGCCATTATTTTTTTCTCTTTCGTTTCTTTATTTTTTTTTCCGTATGAAATCTGAAATGATGGAGGGTGGGCGAAAATAAAAAGAAGAAGAGACAGCGTACGCGATGGCAAGCGTACAGAGTAGGGTGGCTGAAGGTACGAGATTTACAGAGAGAAGATACATAGCAGTGTACTAGAGATTTTGCAATCTAATTTTTTTTTCTTATTTTTTTTATTTCTTCTCAAATACAATTTGGTTTCAACACGAATTCCAACGCGTTTAGATGCCGTATGCTCACATATCAACTCCGAACGCCACGAAAATTGAAATCCGGTAATAATTCAATATTACGGACCCAATGGAACTGATTTCGTTGAATTCCGAGACTGTGCCTCGGAAGGCTATTTTTAAATTCAAATTGAACGAAAAAAATCCGAAACTGAACAAATTATTTTCAAATTCAATTTTGAAGCTTTTATTATCTTCAGCATTATCAATGTGAATTTTCTAAACCTTTGACATATTTTTAATCAGCTTAAAATTGAAGATTCAAATCTTTATTCAACTTTCAATAGATTAAATTTTAAAATTTAATCGCCAATTCATAGTTATATTGGGAATTAAATTTAAACCATCATTCAAATATTTAAAATTAATTAAATATTTTCAATTTAAATTGTTCAATATTCAGGATCGTTACACCAAAAGAAGTTCGAAGCTTTTTGGGTTTAGCAGGCTATTATCGAAAGTTTGTTCAGGACTTTTCTAAGATAGCTAGTCCATTGACCAAGCTAACAATGAAGGATGTAAAGTTCAACTGGACTCCGAAATGCGATGAAGCTTTTAAGGAATTTAAGAAGAGACTAACCACCGCTCCTGTTCTCGCTATTATCAACGGGAACCAGAGATTATCTGTTTATACCGACGCATGTGGTGATGGGGTAGGTGCAGTATTAATGCAAAATGGGAAGGTAATTGCCTACGCAAGTAGACAATTATGTACGCACGAGAGAAACTACCCAATACATGATTTGGAACTTTTGGCTGTTGTTTTCGCTTTGAAAATATGGCGACATTATCTTCTGGGTAAGAATCTTTTCGGTTTTCTTAATAATTTATAAATTTAACTTAACTTATACAATACACTCAATGAACTCTTCTTTCTCTAGGTTAAAAATTTAACTTAACTTTGTTTCTTTCCTAAACTCTGGGTGCCCATAATTTCCATACGGGAAGCCTAGTAGTAGGTTTCTATGTTCTGGTGTTAGCAGTATTTTGGAGCTTTTGCTTTGGATATATTTTAGAAGCTTTTGGGATCTTAGGTGTTTGGTTTTTGGGAGTTCGTTATCACTTCATTCCTTTGAAGACTTTTTGGATAAATGATCGTTGTTGTATTATTATGATGTTTATTCAGAGTTGTGGTGTATGTGTTAAAAATACTCTGATGTAGTAATGGATATTATGATGTTGTGGCTGTGATGTATGCATGATATTCATTTTGTTCCACTGTTTTGTATTCATCTGATGTCGTTATAAGCTCCGACGAACCAGATTCGATGTTTGGATCTACGGCATTTGAATACGAGTGTCGTATTCGGTGTCGATTTTCGAAAGTCGAGTCAGGGCCGTCACATTTATCCTGGGATTCACAAACAAATTGCAACAACCACATAAGTTAAATATCTGGGCTCCATACCATGATAACACTTTTTATCCAGAAGGAAATGCACATACCTTAAGGGGCGCGACCCCCGTGACCTTGCTGCATCCTTTCCTGTTTCGACCATTTTCGAGGGAGGTTCGATAAAGTCTCGTCCCATAAAGCTATGCTTTTCACAAAAGCCGTGCTTCAATCAACCAATGATCATAACTTAACATGCCATATTACCGAATTGGGAGTATATCACTAGTAACCATCAAATGCATAACCTCTGAACTCGTACGTTTCAGAGAATAGTGTTAAGCTAAGAGAATAAATTCTCCGCCACCAAACAAAAATGTATTTGATAGAAACCAGCTTTATTTCTCAAAGTGTAACGTCAGACATACATCCATACAAGTCCATCCTGGGTCTGAATGGAAACGAAGGCATTTCATCCAATTAAGGATAAAAGCCCTTGCAAATCCGGATATTCCCAATCACTTCCGGACTCCCCATCACATAAGGTAATCAAAATCTCTATACCGGGGCCATTCGGTGTAGTGACATTCGACGGGTAATCCTTTCGCTTTTTAAAATACCAGTCTTCACCACCGTCTTCAAATGCTATCCATTTCGTCGTATCATTATTCGAAATGGGTTTTATGACATAAAGTCCTCTCACGGCTAAACTGAATAATGAGCACTTATTTAAAAACATATGGATATATTGGAATCTTAGTTAAGTCATAACTTTTAGCCCAAAACCTTTCCGTTTGAATGGTTTAAAAAAATTTCCATTTTTTTTTATCTTTTAACCAAAAGATTCACCCTTTAAGATCCTTTTCAATTTGAAACAATGTTCACCAAATCTTTAACAAAGATTCATTCATAGCTTTTCAAAACTATTTCCATTCCATATTCGAAATCCTTCCAACAAAAGTGGAAATTCTTTCTTTATATGAAAGCTATTATCATTTGAAACTATTTTTTTTCGTTTCGGAAAAATTCGATCGTTTACTCAATTATACCCTTTTAAAGATATAAATTGGAAAATCAGCGAACTGCTGTAGCCTTGGCAAGTTCATTTTGGGTTAAATTCAAATTCCCAAAATAATTCATTTAAAATCTTTTAAAATGGTTTAAAATCCATATCTATACATTATATAACCTGTATAACCCTTTTCAAATCATATTATTTTAATTTCCAAACTTTCAACAAACCATATTATATTCAAAATAATTTAACTTCAAAATTCCCTTTTCAAAGATTTTCCATATTTAACCCAAATCACTTCCAAACCATTTTGGATTCAAAATTCAACTTTTAAAACCATTTTGAATAAAATAATATTAAATTCAGAACCCACGACTTAACCAATCTCTCGTGAATTCCACATTTGTGTGTGTGTTATGTAGTCCAGGGGCTTCACAGGCAACAACAAGGTATCAACCATCATAAATTCAAACACAACAGTATCAATAAGTGGTATAATCCTATAGCGCTTACTTTCCATTCACAGATAAACAGGTAAATTCGTCGCAGATAAATAAATCACAGTTCACAGCTCTATCCAAAACAATTCATATCACACATCAAAGATATCAAATAATTCAAGACATTCAATAGAATTCAATCACCTATAAGCAAGATAAATTAATCACATTATTATAATTAATTTAAACCATATTAATTATTTATGAATAAATTACTAATCCTGGTTAATCAACATTAATTAATTACAAACCATTGGCTTTTATTTTAATTAATTAACGAAATCGATTAATCATTCTTAATTATCTTACTTAATCAATTATCCTTAATTAATTAATTAATCAATTATCCTTAATTAATCACATAAATTAATTGACCTTAAGTTAATTACATTAATTAACCCTTAATTATTTATATTAATTAATCATCCTCTAATTAATTAATTAACCTTTAATTATTAAGTGATTAACCTTTAAATATTCTTTAATTACTTACATTAAGTAATTAACCTTTTAATAAATCACGTTTCGTAATTATCCATTAATTACCCAGCTTAATTAATGACATTAAGTAATTATTCTTTAATTAATTCCATCAAGTAATTATCCTTTAATTACTCACATTAATTAATCACCCTTTAATTAATTCCATTAAGTAATTGTCATTAATCAATTAATAATGATCCTTTAATTAGTTAAGACCTCAATTATTTTGAGATAAACCATTTATCTTAATTAACTATTTAATCCCATCATTATTAGATTTCATTTGGAAATACTTAAGGATTAATTTATTATTATCTTAATATATAGTTATTCCAAAACCAAATTTATTAACTTTAATCAACATTTAATCTTTAAAATTTAATCCAAGAAAACTTGTTTGAAAATAGCCTTTGAAATACCTGAATTAACTTAAGATTCTTAAGTTAATTAATAATTTAAAACCCTTCATTTTCTTAATTAATTTCTTAATTACAATATTAAATTAGTTTAAATAATTTTTTTAAAGAATTAATTATAAATAATGATCACATAAATAAATAATTTAAGCTTAATTGATTTCAAATAATTTACTTTTAGACCTTTACTAATCCCAACTTAAACAAAAATAATCTTAAGAGAATAATTTTGAAATTATTTAAAACTTGTTTTTTATTAAATTTTAAAACTATTAGTAAATACCCGAGCAACTCCCGAGATAAACCCGAGCTCAACTCCGAGTTCTCACTTCCTTCTCTTTGCTTCGAGGCAATCAACCATCGAACTCGAGCAACGACCCGAGCCTGCCCTTTCTTCCTCAATCCACAGCATTACCCAGATTCTCACACACCCACGCGTGCATGTGTACACTAATTTTGGTCACCTCCGACCAGAGCCACGACCACCCACACATCGTCAACAACCTCGTCGATCATCCCTACCACCTAGTTCATCGAATTCGACAGAGAATCAAAATCGAGCAGTTCGATCACCCAGGCACTCAAACCCGATCAATCAAAATGCCTCGCCAATGACAATACCGACCATCAGAGGCCATGCAACCTCGACCAAATCCTCTCTGTAGACCCAAGCGTTGATTCCCCCCATACCGATCAAGCCCGATCCACCATTGGCGTCGTACGAACTCAAGAATCGACTTCGACTGAAACTGGTCCTTAAACCCTAAAACGGCTTTGCTGCGCCACCACGACACTCTAGAACTTACCTGAGTATTTTCCATGGTTCTCCATCATGCCGGCTTCCTTCAGCCCCGAACTCGACATCTATCCCTTCACTGATCGACGAAAATCGATGAATTTATCGATTCCATTCAACTCGAGTATCTCAACCATTCTCAACTTAAAATTCAAGATTTTAACATCAAAATTCATCATTTTCAAATGCGAATCCATTCCTAAAATAAAAACTTGAAATTATAATCTTTTATTTTTCTGATATTGTATATATTTACTGTAAAATTCTAATTTTCAAAGTATTTACTAAATATTCCTACCTGAAACAAAATTTAAAATTCAAATCTGGTTGATTCTAACATTTTTCATTTGGATATCAAATCCTAAAAGAGACTAGGGGAAGAGAAATTTGAATTTGATCTTGTTTTTAAAACCTATAACTTATAACAGAGCATCAATATACATATACACAAGCATGCATAGACATATATACATATTTATATGTATACGCAACACAATTTCATCGCTTCACTTCACATACATCAAGTTTATAAACGGATTCAAGCTTTAATAGGCTAGTTTGCTCACCTGGAATTTAAGAACAGAGAGTCTATGAAGCCTGAAAACGAAAGACAAAGAACTGGAAATTTGTATTTTGTTGTTGTACTTAAATTTGTAACTTGAAATTGTGAGCTTGATCATGGAAAACGATCTGAAACTTGATCTAATTTGCTTTGTGTTTAAAAACTGGAAAACATTTTGATTGGAAACTTGAATTTGATCTGCCATTTTGTTTTGAAATGCTTCAGGTTTGAAAACAGTTTTACTGATTTGATTTTTAGTTTGTTTTCCAGGTTTGAGATGATCTACTAGTTTTGAGATAAATTTGTTTTGCTATTTGATTTGAATGATCTTTTGATTTTTATTTGATTTTTCATTTCAGGTTTTAGTTTCCTAGGTTTTGAATATGTAAAAGAAAATAAGGAAGAAGTATAGATGTATATATAGCTTATTTCTTCTCTTATTTATTAATTTTGAAATGAAAGGAAAATTTAAAAATGGGTGACACCTGTTTATTTGCATGATAACTTAGATTACACTTGTTTAATCTTCATGTTAAAATGGTTACAAATGTTAACTTGTATGATAAAATTTTTACACTTATAAATTATATGTATTAAATAGTTTAAATATGTTTTCATATGATTTATATTAATGCATTTCCTTTTTATAATTTTTTAAAGAAATTGATTTTAAAACCTAATTACACATAAATAAATAAGCATGTACATATATATTGGAATTTAGCCTTTAAATAGCTTTTGAAAATTTATTATTTTTAATTCAAAATATACCTTCCAAATATATATATATATATATATATATTATAACTAGAATTTTTTTTAATTAATTTTAAAATATAGAATTTTAAATCAATTTTTTTAAGATATTTATTTTTTGAATTTCAAATCAAATTCCAAATTACAATCTATTTATATATATACAAACAAACACATGTCTTATTTAATTAGGAAAAATTCAAATTAGTACACAATTAAATCCAAATATTTATGTTAATCGCCAATTTAACTTTGACTCAAAAACGGGATCGTTACAAATGGTTTATTACCAACATGAACATGTATATTAGATATACATGTAGTAAGTTTACGATAATATCATGGAATATAAGAGAAAAGTAAATAAATAACATGCAATATAATAAAATGATTTGATTTGGTCGAACAAGTGAGTATATTGGAAAGAGTTCCAAATGTACCTAAAAAAGGAATATAGATTCTATCTTAAAAGTCACTCCTCCATGTGATACATAATGTTGCGTCGATAAGGAGCAATCAGAAATTGTTGGACAATTACGATTAACTGTGAGTGAAGTTTTGTTAGTTTCTTTCTATAAGGTCATGTACTTAAGAGTAATACACAAGGTTGATATTATTTCATCTAAACAATAGTTTACAAATCATACAAGATAAGGGTTTGTATGAGATCCCAGCATATCCTAGGCCAAGGAGTCGGCAGGTTGTGCGAATCAAAAGATTGCACGTAATAATTGTACATGAGGGATCCTATATGAATATCCAAAAAGATTTTTAGAAGGTTTGTCATCAAATGACATATTTATGTTTCGAACACAATTTTTGTAAACCAAAATCAGTTTTGTAAAGGCCCATAAATCCGTATCTTTTGAGTCGATCATATTTCATATCAATTCAACTCAAATTGAACGGAAATACGAATATTTAGGCGTAAAGAAGCAAAAGTAGCAGAAGAAACAGAGAAAAACAAAGAATCTTACAAACGCAATGAAACAAATATAATATATAATAATAGTTTTTAAATACAAGAACTGTACTATTACTATACATACCATTATCGGAGTACAATGGACAACAATCAATCTGGACAGTTTAATAACTTGTTCTCACATACATAGCTTACACAACGGAAATATAAACTAAATACGGAAATATGTCTCTGCCTTCCAGCTTGTCTCCTGAGCTCCATAACATCCTATCCTGAATCTGTAATACTCAGTCTGACCCGAGCATTATAATAAAATAACACCCGAGTTAGTCTGGAAAACCAATGTGAGAAAACACACTCAATTTGAATTATTAACTTTTCTCAAAACCCTTCGAAAATAAAGGTATCTCGTAAGACCAAGTCACATATAAACACAACGAGTTTTTACCTTACGATAACCAAAATAATTTTTATCAAAATAATTTGATATTATAATAGTGTCTATAGAAAGTAAATAGAAAATAGCTGAAATGCTTGCATCTCACGTTTTAGCATAGTTGGGCACAATCAAAACCGTACAACGCTTATTGGAGAATGGATTCCATACGAATGACTGAGCTACTGGGACATCACAGTACATCTCTAGAACAATGTACCGAGGACCACGCCTGGATCCCCTGCTACATAAGCCCGGCCTACCACTAACCTAGATAGACCGAATATTATCACCCTGGGTGTTCCTACCCTTACGATCGAGCGCTCCTTCTTTCATGCATAACCATATCACTATACATAGGTTTTCGAGGACATCCAAAAAAGTGACAACATACCCTAATTGGGTGAGACCCACTTAGCCTTGCTGCATTTTCCCCGTTTTAGCAATTCCTGGTTGATGAGGCTTGAAGCTAAGCGTTACCTTTCAAGAACCAATTCTACCTAGAATGCTCATCATTCTCCGATGACGATGTTCTAATAGCATTCGTCCATACAAGTTGTCCTGGGTCTAGACAAATCGAATCATCATCTTCATATTTACGATATTCATTCGTCACGTTTAAAATGAATCGATGGTTTTCAGATAATTAAATCTGATCCCGGTCTCTTCGAAACGATTAATGAAATTGTCCAATTATTGATAGTTGGTTATTTAACTATCAATAAAACATCCATAAGCAGTCACTAGGCCTTATTATAACTTTTCCCCAAACATTTATTCCAAAATATCTTTATTAGGATATATATTCAAATCCCTTCCCATGTTCCAATACTTGAAACAATTTCAAATACTTAATCAATAACCGGATATTTCCAAACCATCTCAACACTTTGAAATATTTCCATATTTCCATTTTTATACTTAGGAAAATATTATAAGTCTTATCTTCCAAAATCTTTCAAATATCAACACTTAAAAGAATATTTCACCACTTATCTCATTAGTATTCGAAATTTACATTAATACCTTTTCCTTTTCAAAATTGATTATATCAACTTATATTCTCTTCTATATATTTATAACTTCTCTATGACTTCAGATTCAACCTCGAAGTTCTTATTCCTAATATCCCAAAACCTCCCTCAAGTTCTGAGAATTTTATTTTAAGATTTTCCAAATACTATCCATTAAATAACTTCGTTTGCAATCTCGAAAAGATTTATAAATAAATTTCAATCTTTTAAAACTATATATATAAAATAATTATATTTCAAGGATAATAGTTTTTTTTTGGCATTGCCGACAGGGTTGGATGGTCCCCTACCACTTTATTAATGCACCGGAGAGATAGAAAAACATACAGAAATTTAAAAAGACCACACACACACATTAAGGTTACACAAAGCAAACGAAGGATGGAACAAAGTGCAACAATAAAAAAAGAAAGAAAAACACTAGAGAACAGAGAGGAAGAGCGAAAACAGCCAGATCATAGAGCATTCAGAATTCCAGGTTCAATTGCAAAATTTGCAGAGTTCAGCCCCGCTTTTATTTCATAGGAGAGCTGAGAGTAGAGGAGATCTTCATTTCGCAAAAGCTCCGGATGGAAGACACGCTGATTTCTTTCCTTCCAAAAAACGTACAGAAATTTCTTTAAAACGAGGAAGAGGAGCCTATTCCTATCAACATTCATGTCAGTGACTTTTAGAATTGTCCTCCAAATATTACCATTCCAAAGCTGAGTATCCAAGAAACCAAGCTTGATCATTACCTTTGTCCATAGCCGTAAGACGAAGTCACAATCAAAGAAGATATGATCTGTCATTTCTGGTTCAAAACTGCAGAATGTGCAGTGGATCGGCACGTCCATCCCACGACTAAAAAGTTTAATACGCGTGTGCAGAGCATTGTTGATGACTTTCCAAAGCTTTAGATTTTCTCTAGCGTTATTGTCTCCAGACCAAACTCTTTTGTGCCATTTGCATTCTTCCAGGTTGACATGCCCTGTAAGAAAGTTGTACATTTGTTTGATTTTGTAAGAACTGCCTATGCCTTTCCAGTTAATGAGAAGGTTGCGATTTAGAGAGGCCTCAGAAGCTCTGATCTGATTCCATATTAGATGAATAGCCTGGTTCGACGTGTTAGGAAGCACAAAAACACCATTGGTATACACATCAGAGACCTTCGAGTTTTGGTGAATGCCAGTTTGGATTATGTCATTGTGCATTAGCTTCGAACGGAGAATGCAGCCATGGGCAATCCACGGATCGTTCCAGAACTGAACGTTGCTCAATATGCCGTATTGGATATAGGGAAGGATGCAATCACACATTTTTAAGATAGAGCGCCAGGTCCAGCTAATGTTTTGAGGGGGTTGCATGCTCTAGAAATCTCTACTTTTAATAACATAATTTTTCGACCAGAGGACCCAAAAGCTGTCTCGATTGTTTATGAAGTTATCAAGATGTTTCATTAGCGCAACCTTGTTCCAGACAGCGACATTGTAGATACCAAGACCACCCTTGCACAGAGGTTTCTCAACAAGCTTGAAAGATATAGGGGTTGTGAAACGACCATGAATGGACCCTTTCCATATGAATCTCATAGCAGCCGTTCTGATCATGTTGATTAGTTTAAGCGGCATTACGAAGGTTTTAGCCCAGTATACTAGCATAGCAAATATCACGGATTTGACAAGGGTTATACGGCCAGCCTGACTCAAAAATCTGGAGGTACAACACTCCAGTCTAGAGATGATTTTTGCAAACAGAGGGAGGCATTGGGCTGAAGTAATCCGAGAAGTTGCGAGTGGGATTCCAAGATAAGATGCCGTGTTAATATTGGGCTGAAGGCACGTGAAGTTGAGGATCGATAAAGTTTGTTCATCAGAGAGGCCAGCCAGCATAATCTCAGATTTAGCAATATTTATTTTCAGTCCAGTTTGTCTGTAGAAAGCATCCAAGGCATGCATAATGGAGTGAATGGAAGTAGGATCAGGTTTGCAGAAGACAACTAGATCATCAGCAAACATAAGGGAGGTTATGCGCAGATTACTACATCTAGGGTGAAGGTGGAACAGATCAGAGGTAACTAAATTGTCAAGCATACGTGTGAGGAGTTCCATAACTGTAATGAAAAGATAAGAAGACATCGGGTCGCCTTGACGAACGCCCTGCTTGCCACAGAAGTATCCTTTCGCAGAACCATTAATAATAATGGAGTAGTTCACTGTAGATATGCAGGTGTAAATCCAAGCAATAAAGTGTGGCGGAAAATTCATGTATCCTAGAATTCGAACCAGCGAATCCCACTGAAGAGAATCAAAAGCTTTTCTGACATCAAGCTTCAACATCGCTCTAGGAGACAACTTTTGCCTCCTGTACCCTCTGAGAAGTTCATGAGAAAGCAAAACGTTGTCTAAGATACTTCTGCCCGGGAGAAAAGCGGATTGGTTAGGGGATATAATGTTCGGGAGAACCGCTTTCAGGCGAGTGGCAATAATTTTCGAAACACATTTATATATCGAGTTGCAACAAGAGATAGGCCTGAAGTCAGCAACAGACGCAGCGGAGGATGATTTGGGAATGAGGGCAATGTTAGTGTTATTGAAAGTATTCAAGATCTTTGAGTTTTTAAAGATAGACATAATTGCACGACACACGTCATGTCCAACAATGCTCCAGCAGGAAGTGTAGAAGAAGGTGTTGAGGCCATCAGGTCCACTACAAGAGTTAGAGTTTAGCGAAAACATGGCGTCTTTAATTTCTTGTTCAGTAACTATGTTGCAGAGAAATGCAAAGTCATGTTGATTAAGCTTCGGAAGGATGTTTGGATCTATTTCATCAATACAAGGACTGAATTTTTCTGCATTACCAAGGAGATGGGAGAAATAGTCGATGGAGGCTTTGTCAATGGCCAATCCTTCAGTATGTTCATTACCATCCAAGTCAACGATTCCATGGATGTTGTCGCGGTTTTGTTTCGCTTTAAGTGTTGCATGGAAATACGCAGTATTTAGATCGCCTTCATCAGTCCATCGAACGCGCGCCTTCTGCTTAATCATGGATAGCTCCTTTTGAAGTTCCAGCTGATACTGCTTAGCTATGGAAGTTTCAAGAGAAGCCAAGCTTTCATCATGGGCATTGCTTTGCATTTCAGATTGTATCTCCTGCAGTTTCTGTTTCCAGATATTCGATTGCTTGCTGCCATTCCCAAATCTGGATGTAGACCAAACTCTCAGCGCTTCCTTCGCGGCCCTGAGCTTTTTCTGTAAAACAAGCATCGGATTACCATAGTTAGGAGAGGACCAAAAGGTACAGACAATATCAAAAAATTCATGTTCTTTAGTCCACGAATTAAAAAATTTAAAATGAGGTCTCCCTCTCATGGCAGCACCTCCCAAGTGGATGATTTGCGGTGAGTGGTCAGAAATGGATGGGTTGGGAATATGGTTGAATAAGGAAGGCCAGGCATTCAAGGCTTCTTGGTTGGAGAAAGTGAAGTCGATTTTACTAAAAGTTCTAACGCCCTGTCTTCTCTTATTGTTCCAAGTGTATCTATTACCAGAGACTTTAGTTTCAATCAAGTTAGCTTCTTGAATAGCATCGTTAAGCGGTTTAATGTCAGCTAGAGAAAGGGAAGTGCCACCTATTCTATCCAAAAGGTTAAGGGAACAATTAAAATCACCACATACCACCCAGGGATGGGTGTCTTGTCTTAAACTAAGGAGAGTGGAAAGAAATGGAGCCCGGGAGTTTGCTGCATTCTCAGCATAAATGAATGTGAGGTAGCAAGAGATGTTTTTGGGATGAACAAGCTATGGCAGTGGACAAATTGTGAAGAGGAAACGACGGGGGTTAGGAGGTGGACGGTAGGATCGAAGGGAATTAAGATGCGACCAAAAGGAGCTTGGTCAAGATTGTGTGCTATCTTCCAGGACGGATTAATCAGATGGGCTGCTCTGCGGGACAGAGTAATGTTAAACTTGGTTTCAAGAATTGCTAGGATACTCAGGTTGAATTGAGTGATCAGATTTTTACATATATGCAGTTTAGAGTCATCATGAGCTCCACGGACATTCCAAACACATATATTATGTGTCATTGATTAAACTCGAGAGATTCAATTATTGCTTTCTTCATTTGCCTAGTCAAGGCACCAGAGGTTTTGTTATAGTCGGGGATGGAAGCAGAGAGTGGGGAGTTCATAAAGATGGAGACTGGATTGTCAGTTGTTTCAAAATGGGTTGGATTAGGGGACTGCATGGGAATTAGTGGGGGTGGGCCAAGAATTAAGGGTGAGGTGTCAGGAAGAGGAAGGAAAGCTTTGGGAGGATTGATATGATTGTAGGGGTTAGTTTGTTCAGCATGCGCAGCATGAGTGACCATTGCATTGCATGGAGGCGCTGGGTTTAAATGTGGGATATCCAACGTTTTATGTTGAGTCACCTGAGATGACGAAGCGTCAGAAGGTAGCATGGGGGCTTGGGGGGGTATGTTATCAGAGAGAGAAGCTATTGTGTGCACGTGCACATGCATAAGATCCTGGGATGATGATTCAACAACAGAAGTATTGTGAGGAGACAGAGCTGGTACGTTGAGTTGTTGGACTGTTTTGGAATTTGAAGAAGCATTGGATTGTTGGTTGCATAGGGATGACTGCATGTTTGCAAGTTTAACACTGGAATTGTTCGGGGCAGGCAGTTTGGATGGTCGAACAGTGCTGTGGGATTCAGAGTGAGTGTCAGATGGGGAAGGTAGGGAAGCAGGGATTTTTCTGGAAAAAATGACGTGAAGGGGAGTTGGGAGAGCAACGTTATGATTTGAATTATTGAGCAAGCTTGTGATTGGACCACTCACATATGTTTCATGCAGAAGGCCTTCTGAGTTTACGTTATGAACCGAAACCATATCATTGATGCTACAAATTTTAATTGGGTCAGTCACTGCCTTTTGTAAAGTGTCCAAACATTCTTCAGCAGTCTCATTCATTGGAACAGTTTGTGGTATATCCTCGTCTTCATGAGAGGCATATTCATGCAAAATGTTAAATTTGTTATGAGTTAAAAGGATGGGCTGCTCAGCACGTGTACAATCTAGTAGCGTGTGAGATAATAGTTTATTTTAAAAATATGTTTAAGTAAATTTAAAATATCAAAACATTTTAAATAACATCGATAACTCCTTTCCAAATCATTTTTAAATAACTAATTAATTTACAAAAATGATTAATAAAATTAGAATTTGTTTCAATAAATATTAAATATTACAATAACTAACTTTTCGGAATATTCTAAATCCAAATAATAGTTTAAGTTATATGGTATAGTAATTAAAAATCCCATTTAAAAAAAAATTAATTCCTCGAAAAAAATCTATTTTAAAAATTCAATATTACCAATTTCAATTTATAAATCCCTCTAGATTCGTATCAGATCAATTATATCTCAATTTTATCACCGTTCTCATATTCAAAAATAGATTTCATTATTTCTTTCCCAAACATTTTCCATAACTCAATATAAATTCACATCGTAAATCTATATTTCCAATTTATCAACTGACCATCATTTTCCTTATTTATAAACATCATTTATAAACTCCTTTGAGTTTCACTTATTTATAAAATAATTTTTTTATTCATAAAAAATCCAAATTTATAAATCTCATCCTTAATAAATCCTAATTTTATTTCAAATCTATTTTTAATATCGATTTCAACTCCTTTCATGTTTTTAGAATATGATTTATAAAATTCCTTTATATAATTTATTTTTAAAATCTCTATTTTAAAAATTCATGAATAGTTAAGTATAAAAAAAATGATACACACACACACACATATTTCTAACTCAATTTCTTTAAAATACTTCCAATTCCAATATGAATATTCTTATATCAATATCTTCTTTAAATTCCTTTAAAAATTCAAAATAATAATTATGGTATTTAAAATACCAAAATTAAGGCCAGTGCTATTGTAGCATCCAAAAATTCAAATCACAATAATAATCTATAATAGATTATTCACACAAATCATATCTCACTACATATGAAAATTAAATCAACATTTTTGAGGAATCCAGTTGGATCCCTCCAACCTGATTTCCTGTATCCACAGATGTTAATACAACATAAAAATACGAATCCCACTTCGAGGGGGATATCGCGGTATATAGGGTCATCCGCTATTATGCGGGGCGTATAGGGTCTTATTGGCTAAAATGTGCGGGAACAACAATCCAACTACTAGTATATATACTACTATATACATATACATATATATATATATAACATAATATCATTCAATAGAGAATAATTATTAAATCAACCAGGCATTCACCAAATAATTTTAACTATTTTTCAAGTCAGTCTGATAATCCAAATGAGTGAGAATTTCCTCACCTTGATTTACAAATTTGTCGTACATCGAATTTCATCGCGTAGACTTTGCAACTACGAATTCATCATGATTATTTCCATGAATTTGGACCTACTAATCGTAATCTTTATTCAATCGCCTAAGCCAAGCACCACCCAAAACACACCGATCGAAACCAGACCACTCCAAGCTTCCATCACCAAGTGCGACCATTTTCCAAGTGCTCGCTTCCTTGCTACTACCACTCGCGACCCTATACGATCGCATCTAACCCCTACGAGCCCAGTCACCACTGCACGGTCGTGAACCCCCAGCCCACCGAGTTTCTCGATAATTTGACAATAGGTGCCGCTCGACCTCGCAATCCTATAACAGCCCTCCATTTCAGCAATCGCGGCTCCCATCCATAGCGAAGTAAAACCACAGTTCACTTTCCTTTTCGTTTGAGCCGCCCTTCACCATCGAATGGCATACAAGCATCGCCAATCTCACTTCCAGGATTGAAGCACGTTCAACTTCGATCGTATTTATTTATTTTCTCTGAATTTTAAGTGCACGGCCATTTTTATTTTCTGATTTGTGATTTCGATTTTGAACTCGGAAGAAATGAAAGCGCGATTTGTTTTTTGTTTCCTTTCTCTTTTTTTCTTTTTCGAATCGATGTGGAACTAAAAGAAATAGAAGAAGGGACGCAATTTGAACAAACTAGGGAAAATATGCGTATGACGGTAGGTCAACATCCTAGGGTAGCTGACTATAGAGTACAGGGTGGCTTGAGTTGACCGTTGATTTAAAATTTATAAATTTTTATTTTCAAAATATCCTGCTTAGCATATGTTAAAATTGTTAGTCCTTGAGATGATGGTTTTGATGACAACAACCTTAGAATAGGATTATAAAGTATAAATACTAACATTATAGTTTAGAAATATATGTACATGCGGGATTTAACCATGTAGGTACCAAGAATGAAGACTGTACAGTATAGAGATTCAAGATATCAAGATCGAAGACTAATGAGTATCAAGAATATCAAGATTATCAAGAGTTCAAGATTTCAAAAATAAGTAATTTAATTAGGAATTTTTTTTAAAACTCCTAAAAAAGCAGTAGCATCTTAAAATCCAATTTATTCGTGGAATGGAATGCACTTCAAGCCTGTTAAAGGGATGGAACCCTAATTAGGATGGAACCTACGAAAAATCTAGTGGAACATTGTTTTCTATCCACTAACTTTTATTCAAAATGTTTTTACAAAATTATATCTTGTTTTCAAAATGATTTCAAAACCTTCCTTTTAAAAGAATAAAAAACATCTATCTTGGTTTTAAATATTTTTAGCGTCAAAATAATCTTTATCTTCAAAATCAAATTATCCTTAGTTTAAAACTATCTTTTAATAATAACATATTTAACTTTTAATATTTATACTTAGACTTAAATATAAAATTATAGTAAAATTTTATATATACCAAAATATTATTCTCTATATTTATTTATGTATTTTAAGTATATTTAAGTATATTTATAAAAGTTTAAAATAGTTTTAATATAAGATAATGGTTATTTTCAAGGAAAAACAAACCATCAAAATTTCCTTTGGGATGTTGACATACTCAAGATACCCATGTCGACATAGTAGCAGTTGATTTCAAAAATTTGAATTTCAAAGAAGTGTTTATTCGTCATATCCCTTCATGAAAGGACATGGTCGTTGTTCTTCTATAAATAAGGGCTGTTTTCAACGAATTTCTAATCATATTTTCTTGTTTTCACTCCTCTTCTTCTTCCATATTTCTTTATACACATTCTTACCATCACTCTACCAAAATCAACATTGAATCTAACTAGTCATTTCTGGTTTGATTCTCTATCACTATCTCAATAAGATCTCAGTGCTATTCAGAATTATAGATTTCTTTGTAATCAAATTAGCGAGAAAAGGTGTGATTATAGCCTTGGAAATCAATCAAGCGAGAAAAGGTGTGATTGTGGCCTTGGAAATCAATCAAGTTAGAAAAGGTGTGACTATAGCCTAGGAAATCAATTGGGTGAACTTGTTGCCCCTGAAATCAAGTATCTCTACCGAGAAGATTGTGAATCTGGAGGGGTACCTTATAGCCTTGAAATCGAGGGTATAATTATAAAGATTGCTTTTGAAAGAAAATCTGTACTTGTGTGCGGGACTGGATGTAGGGTAACTCTGAACCAGTATAAAATCCAGTGTGTTCTTTCGTTTACTGCTTTTACTTTATTTCTATGTTTGATTCTTGATCATATCTGTGTCTGAATGTTGCATACATTTGTGTTCAAATTAACAAAAACTCAAAAAGATTTAGTAATTTCTTTAAACACTATTCACCGTCCTCTTAGGTTAATCCTAGCCTTAAGATCCATATTCCGCATTTCTCACACTTTATATCAAAGCAAGGTTTTCAAAGTTTTTATAATCTGAATTTTGAAAAATTTTCAAAATGGCTACCAATACTGGTACTGGTAACACTACCAACACTAGTTCTATCATCCCTGTCACTAGTTCATTTGTAGAAGGTCAGTCTATTGTCAGACCACCACTTTTTAATGGAAGTAATTATGCATATTGGGCATGTAAGATGAAAAATATATAGGATAAGACACCTGGAATATCACACAGACTGAATATTCTGAACCCACAACTGATTTTGCACAGTGGACCGTTGAGCAAAAGACTGTTGCACAAAATAATTCTAAAGCAATGAATGTTCTATTTTGTTCACTTGATAGGAACGAATTTAATAGAGTGTCAGTTCGTAAGTCTGCATATGAAATTTGGAAAACTTTTCAAGTTAGTCACGAAGGAACAATCAAAGTTAAACAGACCAAAATTTCCATGCTCACAAATCAGTTTCAGTTATTTAAAATGAATTCTAATGAGTCTATTTCAGATATATATAGTAGATTTCAGGATATTGTGCATTCTCTAATATCCTTGGAAAATAAATTTTTGGAATAAGATCAAGTCAGAAAAATCTTAAATTCTCTTACTCTAGAATGAGATCAAAAGACACTTGCGATCGAAGAGACAAACGACATCAGTACCTTAAAGATAGAAGAATTAATTGGAAGTCTAATGTCATTTGAAGTCCAAATGATTGAGAGAAGAGAAAGCAAAGCATCTGAAAAGAAATCAATGGCATTCAATGCATTGATCGATGGATCAGACTCAAATAGCAATAATGATGAAGAGATAGCCTTTATGACCAAGAATTTTTGGTAATTCTTGAAATTCATAAAGATGAACAATCTCAAGAGAAACAACTATAAGAACTCTGGAAATCAGAATGTAGCGCCAAACAATATCAAATGTTTCAATTGTGACGAACCAGGCCATATCAAAAGAGACTGTCCATGTCCAGATAGGCAAAAACTTCCTATAAACAATGATTCCGTGAAGAAATGAAAACGTGCATTTACTGCTATTCCAGATGACTCAGACTTGTCCTCAAGCGATGATGATCAGAAGACAGATAATTCTAATATGTGTTTCACAGCAGTTCACGACTCCGACGAATTCAGAGAAACGGACTCAGAAAAAGGTACACATTACAATACAATTGGTTGAAATTGCATGCTTAGATTTGGATGCTTAATTGCTTGATTGATTGATTTTGAATTGGCGTGTTGTTTGGATTTTAAATTTTTTAAAGTTTACTATTATTTTATTTTTATTTTTAATTTTAATAGTATTATAATATTTTATAGAATATACTATAATTTCACAATTATTCCAGATATATATATACACACACATTAAAAATAATATATATATATATATATATATATTAGAATACTTAGGAAAAATAAATCATAGAAATTCAAAGACACATGTCGACATGGTTCCTACCATGATGTCGACATGGGTATAGAATTTGAAATTCAAAATTTGAATTCAAATGGTTGAATTTCCCTCCACCTTTTCACTTCATTCAATTCTCTGGAAACTCATCTTTTGACAAGAGAACATGTCCTTTGAGAATCTATTTATTCACTATCTTTTATCACATCTTTTCACTCTCATTTTCAAATTCAAACTCTCTCCTAAAAACTTCAAGCTCTCTACTCTCTACTCTCTACTCTAATGGCTTCTTCAAGCAACCCCTTCACCATGAAAATTTCCAGAAAGATAAAAGAGCAACTCTTCAATGATCCAGAGGCCATAAAAGCATACATCAATTATGCTAATTATGGAAAAGTCCATCCCAGAAAGTTTGCTATATTTTAAGATTTCTCTTCTTATGAAATTGATTCTCTTTTTGCAAACAATCAAATTCTTAGTCTTATTAATGCTTCTCAAAATGATTTCGTTTGTTATCCAAATCTTGTTAAAATTTTCTATGCAAATTTAAACCGTGGGTTTTATATGGGAAATAATGATAAGATTTGGAGTAGTGTCAAAGGCACTAGAATCGTTTTTAAATTGTGATCTTTTGGGTATTATTCTCAATTGCAAAAGCACGGGAATGGATCTTTCTAGCTTTAATATTGATGAAAATGATCGTGAGACGTTTCATCACATTTTTGAAGGAAATGATGATTTTGAATTCAAAAATCGAAATTTTCGAACAAAATCTAGAATTGTCAATCTTCTTTTACAACATACTCTGACCCCAAGATTGGGGAATTTTAACAATCCTACTTCAAAAGTTTGCAAAACACTTTTTGCTATTTTTGGAAATTATGATATTAATTGGACGCAAGTTATTTTGGATGAACTTCGTCCCCAAAATCTTGAAATGGGTGATAATACTTTGTATAATGGAATCTATCTCACTCGGATTTTTAACTATTTTGTAGTAGATTTCAAAGGTGAAGAATTTGTTTCAAGAAAGGTTTTCAATCATTCCAATATTTCTCTTATGAAAATTCCATTTGTTTTTCAACCTTATGAGACTCTTGCCGAAAAGGAAGAGCGTTTGGCTCATGAGGAGATGGAAAAGGAGGAAGAGGAAGAAGAGCGGGATGAAATGGAAATTGAAGAATAAGAAGGTGAAATATCTTTGGAAAACATTGATTATCCTCCTAATTTAACCAACAAAACCCTTCTCAAAAACCAAAAGACCATTGTTGAGAATCAAAGGATTCTTAAAATATCCGTTCGTAAGAAGTTGGACAAAATTTCATCCAAGATGAACAAGTTTATTTCCAAAGTCAGCAAGAAGCTTGGATTATCTTCATCTTCGTCATTCTCCAACTAGTTCTATCTTTTCATTTCATGTTGTATTAGTTTAGTTTGTTTTAATTTAAAAGTTCATGTAATTCTTTGTGTTTAATCGTTGTATCGTGTTATCATGAAATGAAATTGAATTTCTTTTCTGTTATCTAGCTTATCTTATCTCTAGAATAAATGTTCGTATATTATATAAATATATATATACACACAATGTAACGATCCCGATTTTTAATTAAATTTAAATTGACAATTAATTTTTTTTTTGAATAAAATTGTAAATTGATTTGAAATTTTCAAATTAAATAGGATATTTATTTATTTGGTCATTGATTTTAAAATTTAACCGTAGATTTGAAATTGGATATTTAATATCTTATAAATAAAAAGTAATATCCCAAACTTATCAATTAAATTAATAATATATTTAAGCTTTTGAAATTTAATTTGAAAATATATTGAGAAATCTCAAACAAATAAAATAAGTAATAAACCATATATAAATAAATTCCAATTTCTTTTGAGTTTAAAATTTTGAAATAATGAGTGTTTAAAAAAAAGTAATTTAAGTTTAAAATTTTATACATATACGTATATTGCATATATGAATAGAATTGTATATATATTGAGATTGAATTTAAATTTATTCAAGAGATGTGTGAATATATAAATGGAAGAAATGGTTATATTTCAAGTTTGAATTTAAATTTGAATTTAAATTTAAAATAAATATTTATAAAAAATAAGTGGCATTTAAAAAAAAATCATTAAGATGTAATGTATATAATATAAATATTGGTTAAAAACAATTCTTTCAACATTGTATACATGTATATACAAATGAATAAAGGGTATGTTTATTTATAAAGTAAATATGATATAAAAATCTATTTAAAAAAAATCTTTGTCTTTGTAAAATTATAAATGTTAAACATATACATAAGGAAGTAAAGGAATTAACATGCATAAGGGAGTAAAGATTTACAAGTGTTACAATGTAATAAAGAGAATGAACAAATAGCATCCAATATATTTAATTGAATAAAATAATGAAATTTAAAATTACATAGAAACTTTCCATCTACCCATGCTCAATCATATAATGTCTCAGCCAAATCTGAAAGCACAGTAAAAAAAAAGATTGAACATCTCATATCTCAACACCCATGGAAAAGTAAAGTAGAAAGCAAGATATCAAAACAAAAACATTTCGTCATCAACCTGGAAAGCAAATCTAGGTTCAAAGCCACAATCTTGAAGCAAATTCAAACAGAACCTGAGCAAATCAAAGTTCAGGCAAGCAAAAATTCAAAACATCTTAAAAATCTGAAAGCAAGCAAGGCTTCAAATCATGAAAACAATCTTCAAGCTTTAGAAGAACAAAAGCCAAGCCTGTAGGTCAAAGTTCAAACTGCAACATTGACTTCAACCTTAAAAAGACTAAAGCAAAACATAAGGGATCAGAAGCAAAACAAAATAAAAAAAGCAATAAAAAAATCATATTCAAGCAAATTCACTGATCAAAACAGCAATTCCAGTTTTCAAATTGCAAATTCCAGATTTCTGCTCTGTTTCCTGTTCTTTGTTTCTGCTGCAACTCCAGGTGAGCTAATCTGACCTATTTAAATTGGATTTGTGAATTATCTGAGTGCATTGTGAAGTAGAATAATGAATGGCTGTGGATATGTTTGCACATATGCAAATAGGAGTACATACCCTTGTGCAAGTTGATTAAGTATGTCCCTCTGTTTAAGATTACAGATTATAAAACCTGTTTCAAAAATTTAAAGAATTCTTCCTCAAATCTTTTTGGGCTTTAAGATCTTACAAAACTTGTTATATATTATTAAGTGCCAAGTTTTAAAATATTTCCAAGTAAACAGATTTGAGTTTCTTCTCGAAATTAGGAAGTACAAATAAATCCAACATTTATCAAAAATTTAGCTAGTAAGATTTCTGGTGTCACCTATACTATCTTGTTCGTGTTTAAAAACTATAAATTTTTAAAGAAGAATCAGGATTTTTAATATCATATTGAGGGAGAAAATTGAGTTGAACGAAATTGACATCATCCTCAAAGCTCTGATGATCGACGCTATGTTGGCCGTCGAGATTTGGCATGGTGGTAGGGTGAAAAGTGGTGATTCAGGGAAAAATTCTCGCGCATTTTTTAGTTGATCGTGGTGATGGTGCGATAACGTTTTAGGGTTTAATGTGAAAATTTAGCGGTGGTTGGAATTTGAGTCGCTGCGTCATCATAGACGAACCGAAGTTGATCGCTTCGGTGGGAAATGAAGTCGAAGACTTAGGCGGAGGTCCTGGTGGCGTGGTGTGGTCTCTGGCGTAGGGTAGCATCGTAGCGTGGCAATTCAAGATGATCAAGTTTAGTTCCATTTTGATTAAAATGCTCGAACTCGATTTTGTGGTTATTGCGTGGATCTGGATGTTTGGGAGGTTCGAGGGGGTTGTCGTCGGTGTGACGAGGTTTGCGACGTCAGTCGGAGGTGGTCCGATTGATGGTGCACGTGCACCAAGTATCTCCGATGTCTGTTGATTGTGAAGTTGGAGAAGAAGACGGGGAATCGTGTCGGTCTCGAGTAAGTAGCGTGAGTGACTCGAAGGCGAGAGGGGTGTGGGTTCAACCCGAAGTTAGCTTCGGGGAAATCCAGAAAAAGCTCGTGTCACTTAACATGTTGAACAGTTTTTTTTAAAATGTAAAGTAGTCTGTTACAAATCAGTTTTAAAATTTGTATCTGGTTTTCAAGGGCAATAAAAAATAAAGTTTTAATGCAAATGTGTTTTGAAATTAAATTATCTTGATTTGACAAAATTAAATATCAGGTGATTATTTAATTTAATTTAAATTCTCAAATTTGTTTTCAAAATAAATTACTTCAAATCAATTAAGTTTAAAGTGGTTAATTTATATAACCTTTATATTAAAAATTTATTTCCAATAAACTAAATATTGTAATTAATTAAAGATGTAATGTTTTTGTTATATGAAACATATATTTAATTTAAAGATTTTAAGTTAATAATGTACTTATTTCAAGACTTTTACTTAAATGATGATTTTTGTAATGATTTAAGATAAATGGATTTAAAGGACCATTAATTTGTAACTTAACGATGAATTACTTAATATAAAGGATAATTACTTTAAATGTAATCAAATATTGATTTATTTATAAAATTAATCATTTAAAGATAATTACTTAATTAAAAGTAATTAATTAATGATTAGAGGTTGATTAATCAAGTGATTAAACAATAATTAATTTAAGAATAATCAATTAAGGTGACTAATTGAATCAAGGTAATTTATTAAGAATAATTTAATAATTAAAGGTTAATTATTTAATAATTATGGGTTGACAAGTTAAAATTAAAGGTTAATTAATTAATTTTTTATGGTTAACTAATAAATGATTAAAGAATAATTTATCAAAATGATTTGTAATTTATTAATGTTAATTAACCAGGATTAGTAATTCATAAGTAGTTACTCTAATTTGAATTAATCAGATACTTATCTGCTCTTACTTATAGATGTTTTGGATGATTGAATTTTTTGATATCCTTGATTGTGATGCTTTGTTTTGATTTAAGCCGTGTTTGATGTAATTTATTATCTGTGATGAATATACTGTCGTAGGACTATGAAAAACCCCTTGACCCGTAGAACGACATTTGAATTTCGATGCGACAAGGAGTCGGATTCTAATTGGTTATTCGAAATCCACATCGAATCGTAATGGTAAATCTTTGTGATTGATAAACTTATTTATCTAAGAATCTGTAAATGAAGATAAGCGTTATGGGTTATACCGCTTATCGATATTAATATGATTGAATCTGTGATGATTAATGTTGTGCACTATTGTGTAAAACCCCCTGGACCACACTTATACACACACAAATTTGGATTGCACGTGGAAATTGGTTAATTCACAGACTTTTGAAATAGTTTAAAATTGAATTTTTGAATCCAAATAGTTTGGAAATGGATTGGGTTTAATATAAAAAGTTTTTTTGAAAAGGAATTTCAAAGATAAAAGTTATTTTGAATAACTTGAATTAGTTTTGAAATCTGATTTAAATTTGAATCCCAAATTTGAAATTAAATCCTATTTACGATTTAAGAGGTTATACAAGTTCATATAGGTTTTAAAAACATTTTAAAGTGTTGTTATGGGACTTTAAATTTAACCCAAGATTTCAACTTGTATAATATAATTGGATTTTTCTGAAACGAAAACTATTTGTTTCAAATAATAAAAGCTTTCTTATAAGAAATGAACCTCCAATTTGTGTTAAAAGAATTTCAAATCTAAAATGAAAATGGTTTTACAAGTTATGAATAAATCTTTGGAAATGTGTCTTGAAAGCTATAAATTAAATATTTAATTTAAAGATTTAACGAGTTAACCCATGTGGCAGTAGGAAGTTCCTTAGCCTGACCATTTGTTGGAAATTTAATCTTCAATACGCGCCTTGTACGGTTTTAGTTGTAGAACCTGCCAATTACTTGTGATGGCGCCCCACTGTTTAGATGGTAGCTATAGTAGGCATACGATACTGGTCGTATGCTGGCTAGGATTAATATTATACTTTCAAAATGGTTTTCCATACTTTGCACTTACAATAATAATATCAAAGAAATTTTCTCGTATCAAGCATATTTGACTATCATAAGGAGAAATCTCCTCCAATTTTGCGTTTGCATTGTGTGTGTGGTGGGTGGCCTTATGGTAGTTTCATTTTCCAAAAAGTATTGCGGATTTATTTTAAATTCTTTTGTTGCTGTTTTAAAGATAAACTATTTTTTATTTGCTCATACCATTCCCACGACTGACCTGGAGTTTATTGTTCCTTTCCTAAACTCTGGGTGCCCATAATTTTCACACACGGGCAGTCTAGAGTTGGGTTTTTCAGATAGTCAGGTTTAGTAGATTATCTGGAGTTAGTTCAGTCTTTGGATCACGACTGCACTTGCTTATCATTGTGCATCATTATTGGGAATTCGAGCTATTTCTAGATTGGTGCCTTGGAGATGGAGATTTCCGATGCTGGAGCTCTTTCTTGAAGACCATATTGGAGCTATTGTTCCGCTGCTGGTGTTATCTTTTCTTTCCGCTGCTATTGTCTTGTATCATATCTCTGATGTATATTGATATTCATTGTATTATCATTGTATATTGTATCAATGTTGTATGTCACATATATTATTCTTTTTCTTTCGCTGGTTGTACTTAATGTGTTATAAGCTCCGACGAACCAGATTCGACGTTTGGATCTGCGGCATTTGAATACGAGTTTCGTATTCGGTGCCGATTTTCGAAGGTCGGGTCAGGGCCGTTACATTTGGTATCAGAGCTGAAGGTTAAAACTTTAGCTCAGGAGTATAACACATTAAGTAACTCATAAGAGATAGAGTAAAGTATACCCTAGAACGAGTATATCCCTAAGATATCCATTCGAATGCCTCATATTCTCTTACTATCCACTGATAGTAAGTATGAGTGCAAGAAGTGGACGAGATAGGGGACAAGGGAGTACCACTATAAATGGACAATACCCTACAATAGCGGAAACAACCTTTTCTATCAATCTCCTTTGATTCGATTCTAAATTCTTTTGACTGCTTCGTAGCAGCTCCAGAAAGAAGCTTCGGTGTGATGGTGGCCCTACGAATCGCTATAGGAAACCCTTACTTCATATCTTCTTTGGTTTCTTATCAGTTTTTCTATCTTAAACTCTAATGAATTTGAAATTTGAAATTGAAAATTTTAAATAAATTGGAATAAATTAGTTAACAAATATAAGGATAAATTTGAGTTGTATCAATAAAACGATACCGATTAAAACCAAATTTCGGGATCCGATATATTCTACAAACGATTAGTTATCACTTCAAACTAATCAATGCCCTTGCATATTCGTAGACCGATGGACCTGAGTATCTTGTGGAATAATTGTATGAGTTTGTTCTCATATCCTGATTTGGTAAGCCAAATACATAATTGATATCCAGTTTGATTTGGAAAGATATTTCTCTATCCTTCATCTATTCTTTCTCGTCTCCCTAGCAAATTTCGGGGACGAAATTTTCTTAAGGAGGGAATCTGTAACGATCCCAATTTTTAATTAAATTTAAATCGACAATTAAAATAAATTTTTGAATAAAATTGTAAATTAATTTGAATTTTTCAAATTAAATAGGATATTCGTTTATTTGGACATTGATTTTAAATTTTAACCGAGGATTTGAAATTGGATATTTAATATCTTATAAATAAAAAGTAATATCCCAAACTTATCAGCTAAATTAATAATATATTTTAAGCTTTTGAAATTGAATTTGAAAATATATTGAGAAATCTCAAACAAATAAAATAAGTAATAAACCATATATAAATAAATTCCAATTTCTTTTGAGTTTAAAATTTTGAAATAATGAGTGTTTAAAAAAAAGTCATTTAAGTTTAAAATTTTATACGTATATGTATATTGCATATATGAATAGAATTGTATATATATTGAGATTGAATTTAAATTTATTCAAGAGACATGTGAATATATAAATGGACAAAATGGTTATATTTCAAGTTCGAATTGAAATTTGAATTTAAATTTAAAATAAATATTTTTTAAAAAATAAGTGGCATTTAAAAAATATATTAAGATGTAGTGTATATAATATAAATATTGGTTAAAAACAATTCTTTCAACATTGTATACATGTTTATACAAATGAATAAAGGGTATGTTTATTTATAAAGTAAATATGATATAAAAATCTATTTAAAAAAAATCTTTGTCTTTGTAAAATTATAAATGTAAAACATATACAAAAGAAAGTAAAGGAATTAACATACATAGAGGAGTAAAGATTTACAAGTGTTACAATGTAATAAGGAGAACGAACAAATGGCATCTAATATATTTAATTGAATAAAATAACAAAATTTAAAATTACATAGAAATTTTCCATCTTCCCATGCTCAATCATATAATGTCTCAGCCAAATCTGAAAACACAGTAAAAAAAAAAGATTGAGTATCTCATATCTCAACACCCAAGAAAAAATAAAGTAGAAAGCAAGATATCAAAACAAAAACATTTCATCATCAACCCAGAAAGAAAATCTGGGTTCAAAGCCACAATCCTAAAGCAAATTCAAACAGAACCTGAGCAAATCAAAGTTCAGGCAAGCAAAAATTCAAAACATCTTAAAAATCTGGAAGCAAGCAAGGTTTCAAAACATGAAAACAGTCTTCAAGCTTTGGAAGAACAAAAGCCAAGCATGCAGATCAAAGTCCAAACTGCAACAATGACTTCAACCTGAAAAAGATTAAAGCAAAACCCGAGGGATCAGGAGCAAAACAAAATAAAAAAAGCAATAAAAAAAATCAGATTCAAGCAAATTCACTGATCAAAACAGCAATTCCAGTTTTCAAATTGCAAATTCCAGATTTCTGCTCTGTTTCCTGTTCTTTGTTTCTGCTGCAACTCTAGGTGAGCAAATCTGACCTATTTAAATTGGATTTGTGAATTATCTGAGTGCTTTGTGAAGTAGAATAATGAATGGTTGTGGATATGTTTGCATATATGCAAATAGGTGTACATACCCTTGTGCAAGTGGATTAAGTATGTCCCTCTGTTTAAGAATACAGGTTACAAAACCTGTTTCAAAAATTTAAAGAATTCTTCCTCAAATCTTTTTGGGCTTTAAGATCTTAACAAAACTTATTATATATTATTAAGTGCCAAGTTTTAAAATATTTCCAAGTAAACACAGCTTGATCGTTTTTCCAGTTGGGGCAGTCGATCGTATTTCCGAGTAAAATATTATTAAGTAATCTTTATGGATTGGGTTTAATATAAAAAGTTTTTTGAAAAGGAATTTCGAAGACAAAAGTTATTTTGAATAACTTGAATTAGTTTTGAAATCTGATTTAAATTTGAATCCCAAATTTGAAATTAAGTCCTATTTACGATTTAAGAGGTTATACAAGTTTATATAGGTTTTAAAAACATTTTTAAAGTGTTGTCATGGGAATTTAAATTTAACCCAAGATTTTAACTTGTATAAATATAATTTAATTTTTCTGAAACGAAAACTATTTGTTTCAAATAATAAAAGCTTTCATATAAGAAATGAACCTCCAATTTGTGTTAAAAGAATTTCAAGTCTAAAATGAAAATGGTTTTACAAGTTATGAATAAATCTTTGGAAACGTGTTTTGAAAGCTATAAATTAAGTCTTTAATTTAAAGATTTAATGAGTTAATCCAATCAAAATGGAAATTGTTTTGAAATCTATGAATAGATCTTTGTGAAACTAGGTGAACTTTGTGAAATGAATCTTTTTGTTTAAAGATTTGAAATGGTAATTTGTTTAAACCATTTGAAGAAAGGTTTTGGTTTTTTTTTTAAAGTTGTGACTTAACTGAAATCCCATATCCATATGTTTTTAAATATTGCGCTCACTATTCGGTTTAGCCGGGAGAGGGACTTGTGTCATATAACTCATTCCGAATAAGTGATACGACGTTATGGATTGCATTTGAAGACCGATGTTGAAGACCGGGTGTCTTCAAGAACGATAGGATAACCTGTCGATTGACTCTGCACTGCGTTGCTCCGGTATAGAGTTCTCTCTAAGTGATGGGAAGTCCGATCGGGATTGTGGATACCTGGATTGCAAGGGCTTCTTAGAAAGTGCCTTCGGTTCTGTTCGAATCTGGGACAGACTTGTATGGTTGTATGTCTGACACTACACTTTAAGATATAAACTGATCTCTATCAAATACATTTCTGCTTTGTGGCGGAGAATCTATTCTCTTAGCTTAACACCCTTCTCTGAGACGTACGAGCTCAGAGGTTTTGTAGTTGATAGTTATCAGTGATATACTCCCAATTTGGTAGTGTGGCATGCTGAGTGATGTTGTGTATCATTTGTTGATCAAAGCATGGCTTTTGTATAAAGCATAGCTTTGTGGACGAGACTGCATCAGGACCTCGTACCCCGAAAATGGTCGAAACAGGAAAGATGCGGCAAGGTTATGAGGGTTGCTCCCTTTAGGGTGTGTCATTCCCTTCTGGAAAAGGGTGGTATCATGGTATGGAGCCCAGATACTTACTCATGTGGACACTTCAAATCTATTACTTTGTGATTGCTTTGTGGTTGAGAGGCACCTCGGATAAAGGTTCCAAAGGACCGGGGGATGGCATGCTCGAGTAGTAGTTACCTAGTTACAGAGGTAACCCGGCCTTGTGTTGGCAGAGATCCGATTAGGTTCTCGGGACATCCCGCCAGAGGCGTACCCATGTGGAAGTACGAAGTTCCTTAGCCTGACCATTTGTTGGAAATCCAATCTTCAATACGCGCCTTGTACGGTTTTAGTTGTAGAACCTGCCATTTACTTATGGTGGCGCCCCACTGTTTAGATGGTGGCTATAGTAGGCATACGATACTGGTCGTATGCTGGCTAGGATTAATATTATACTTTCGAAATGGTTTACCACGCTTTTTACTTATAATAATAATATCAAAGAAATTTTCTCGTATCAAGCATATTTGACTATCATAAGGAGAAATCTCCTCCAATTCTGCGTTTGCATTATGTGTGTGGCGGGAGGTCTTATGGTAGTTTCATTTTCCAAAAAGCATTGCGGATTTATTTTAAATTCTTTTGTTGTTATTTTAAAGATAAACTATTTTGTTTGCTCATACCAGTCCCACGACTGACCTGGAGTTTATTGTTCCTTTCCTAAACTCTGGGTGCCCATAATTTTCACACACGGGCAGTCTAGAGTTGGGTTTTTCAGATAGTCAGGTTTAGTAGATTATCTGGAGTTAGTTCAGTCTTTGGATCATGACTGCACTTGCTTATCTTTGTGCATCGTTATTGCGAGTTCGAGCTGTTTCTGGATTGGTGCCTTAGAGATGGATATTTCCGATGCTGGAGCTCTTTCTTGAAGACCATATTTGTTGTTCCGCTGTTGGTGTTATCTTTTCTTTCCGCTGCTATTGTCTTGTATCATATCTCTGATGTATATTGATATTCATTGTATCATCATTGTATATTGTATCAATGTTGTATATCATATATATTATTCTTATTCTTCCGCTGTGTTGTACTTAATGTGTTATAAGCTCCGACGAACCAGATTCGACGTTTGGATCTGCGGCATTTGAATACGAGTGTCGTATTCGGTGCCGATTTTCGAAGGTCGAGTCAGGGCCGCTACACATAATTATTCACAAAATCAAAATAAGCCATCAAAATTCACTATACCATATCGACATCCCCGTATGACCATGTCGACGTGTGCTGGTCAGAAATGACATTTCATTTTGAATTTGAAATTTGAATAACTGCCTTATGTCTATTCATTTCAAACAAATTTCTACACCTATAAATACCTATTTCTTCCAGAATTCATCACTCAATATTATTTCTTATCTACTTTGTCTCTCATTCTTCTCACAAACTAAAATTTGGTCAATCCTATTCATAATTTATCCGAGAATCTTGAAGAGACTCTTATTTCTTTCAAGAATATACTTTCGTTCATTCTTCGAAACCAGCGACACTTAGAGTTGAGTCAAATGTAGATGATCAAGGAGCAAGAAAGGCATTTCGATGCAATACGATGGATGATTTCCTCCCTGCACAAGGATGATAACGAAGCACATCCTCTAGTCTCTCTCACTAATGATAATGAAAATTGGGATGCTATTAAAGCAGACCCTATATTTGGAGAAGAAGGATGGGTGGAAGGTCCTCGTAATGTTTGATTTGATTGCTTGTTTGATTTGAATTGTTTGCTTTTATTGATTTGATTTGATTCGATTTGGATTGATATTTGGTGTGAAAAATATGTATAAATATGCACTGATATTTATATGATCTTTAATAAATTATCATGTCTATCAATATAATTATATCTATTATATACTCTATTGTATAGTTTATTAATGTAGGTACTTTAGTCCAAGAATGAGGGGGAGTTATATAGTTTGGAGATTATATAGTTTGGAGTTAGTTTTTGTTGATGACAAATGGGGAGAAATATAAAATATGATAGTTAGGCATAGATTAAGAGGAGTTCTTAGTTTTAGGGGGGTTATTAGGATAGAGGTAATATTTTATAAACAAAAGTTGTCATCATCAAAAAGGGGGAGATTGTTAGTCCTTGAGATGATGGCTTTGATGACAACAACCTTAGAATAGGATTATAAAATATAAATACTAACATTATAGTTTAGAAATATTAGCATATGCAGGATTTAAACTTGCAGGTACCAAGAATGAATACTGTACAGTATAGAGATTCAAGATATCAAGATTGAAGACTCATGAGTATCAAGAATATCAAGAGTTCAAGATATCAAGAATAAGTAATTTAATTAGGAATTTTTTTAAAACTCCAAGAAAAGCACTGGCATCTTAAATCTAATTTATTCGTGGAATGGAATCCACTTCAAGCCTATTAAAGGGATGGAACCCTAAGTAGGATGGAACCTACGAAAATTCTAGTGGAAAATTGTTTTGTATCCACTAACTTTTATTCAAAATGTTTTTACAAAATTATATCTTGTTTTCAAAATAATTTCAAAACCTTCCTTTTAAAAGAATCAAAAACATCTATCCTGGTTTTAAATATTTTTAGCCTCAAAATAATCTTTATCTTCAAAATAATCTTTATCTTCAAAATAATCTTTATCTTCAAAATCAAATTATCCTTAGTTTAAAACTATCTTTTAATAATAATATATTTAACTTTTAATATTTATACTTGGACTTAAATATAAAATTATAGTAAAATTTTATATATAACAAAATATTGTTTTCTATATTTATTTATGTATTTTAACTATATTTAAGTATATTTATAAAAGTTTAAAATAGTTTTAATATCAGATAAAGGTTATTTTCAAGGAAAAATAAACCGTCAAAATTTCCTTTGGGATGTCGACATACTCAAGATACCCATGTCGACATAGTGGCAGTTGATTTCAAAAATTTGAATTTCAAAAGAAGTGTCTATTCATCATATCCCTTCATGAATGGATAAGGCTGTTGTTCTTCTATAAATATGGGCTATTTTCAACAAATTTCTTATCATATTTTTCTGGTTTTCACTCCTCTTCTTCCACATTTCTTTATACACATTCTTACCATTACTCTGCCGAAATCAACATTGAATTTAACTAGATCATTTCTGGTTTGATCTCTATCACTATCTCAATAAGATCTCAGTGCTATTCAGAGTTATAGACTTCTTTGTAATCAAATTAGCGAGAAAAGTGTGATTGTAGCCTTGGAAATCAATCAAGCGAGAAAAGGTGAGATTGTGGCCTTGAAAATCAGTCAAGTTAGAAAAGGTGTGATTGTAGCCTAGGAAATCAATTGGGTGAACTTGTTACCCCTGAAATCAAGTATCTCTACCCAGAGGATTGTGAATCTAGAGGGTGTACCTCATAGCCTTGAGATCGAGGGTGTAATTGTAAAGATTGCTTTTGAAAGGAAATCCGTACTTGTGTGCGGGACTGGATTTTGGGTAACTTCGAACCAGTATAAAATCCGGTGTGTTCTTTCCTTTACTGCTTTTACTTTATTTCTGCATCTGTGTTTGATTTTTTGATCATATCTGTGTCTGAATATTGCATACAATTGTGTTCAAATTAACAAAAACTCATAAAGATTTAGTAATTTCTTTAAACACTATTCACCCGCCTCTAGTGTTAATCCTAGCCTTAAGATCCTATTCCGCATTTCTCATAAAAATTCTACCTCCGATTAAGGCATGCCGCTAGGCATTTGTAATGTTATAACCCTATTTCGAACGCAATGGAAAAGGTTTCGAGTCCTAATTTGATCGTATGGAGGACATGGCTTTTTGGACCCAATTATTATATTAATTTTCAATATGAATTTCAACGCATTTTTATCCCGTACGACAAAAGGATAAAACGAAATGCTATGAAGTTTTAAAATCTGATAATAGTGCACTATTATGGGTCCAATAGAAATGGTTTCGTCAAATTCCGAGATTGTGCCCCGGATCGCGATTTTAACGCGTCGATTAAATCGACTATTTTCAAAATTTACGAAATCGCATGAAATTCCAGTTTTAAATTTACTAACTAAATTCTGATTCAAATAGAATTTATATCAAAATCGTTTAGGTTTCATATTCAACTCCAATTCAATTATTTAAACAATTTTTAATTATTAACTCAGCAATTTCATTTATTAATCAATTCGCTATATTTGGAGCTTAAGTTTTATTACACTATTTTCAATCGATAAACTTCATATTGAATCCCAGTCACATTCCAAAAATCAACATTTAAAATGAATTTCAAAATTAACGATCAAAAATTCTGGGTCATTGCAAGTTTTATAAATAAAAAGTTTATAAAGCATTTATGAATCCCTATTCTATTTGCACTAAGAAACAATTATTGTTTCAAGACTTATCAACTCCATTGTGAAGGAATTTCTTTGATAAACTTTTATTAGTTAAATGGAATTGGATCCGATCCATGGATAGAACTGATAATATAAGATGAAGTGAAATTAACTAATCTAAATGAACACATAGTATTAGAATGTTTAATAAGTATTCTCGTACGTCGAAGAGAAACTATGAGTTTCTTATTAATGTCGAAAATATACATTACCTTCGGTTGCTCAATTAAAACATTAAGATTGTTGACTCTATGTGGTATAATGTGCAAATCTGAAAGAATTCCATGTACGCTATCAAAATACGATTTTGGTGGTCGTAACCAAAGAGTTATGATCCATCGGCCGAGATTGTGCCTTTATTGGAAAGACTAATATTGTTGGAATTAAATGAGCAATGTTGATATGAATAATATCACAAATTTCAATGATTGAAACCAGCATAACAGATTTGGTATTCAACATGCTCAAGTTAATTCAGATTTACTCACAAAATTATCGCTCGATAAGACTTAGTGTTTGGTACTTATGTATTGAGACAGAAAATTCTAAATAATGATTTAGAGTAAGCCGTTTAAACATATTAACCAAAATGCCTTGAAGTTAGTGGGAGCGATGTTGGGTTTGTGAGTCTTTGGATATGATCCAAGAAATGATATGAATATATCATTTTATAAGCATCAAGATTCAAAAACTATTTTGATAGAAATATCAGATAGTTTGATTTTCAATCAAAGTGCAGAGGAAGCATGTGTTCATAAGAAAGAACGTTAAAAGGTATATTGATATTTCTACACTATAAGTAAACAACACGTTGTTGATTTTAACAATATGCTTGTATTAAAATCAACTTTAGTTGTTTTAATACTCTATTTTGGACTGTAAATGATGTCTTTTATGGTGAGTATAAAAGATATAGGGATTGTACCAAAACGATATACAAGAGCACCTTATTAAAAAGAGAGCATTTAAGTTGGATTTATTATGCATTAGCAATAGGAATTATCATATAGGTTATGTTTTGTATGATACTGTATTTCGTTTATGTATTTGATACATAGAGCAAGTATAAAATCCAAATTGATATCAATAAATGGTTTTTTGAGGTGTTCTTGCATATTTATGAAATACTAGGGAATTGTCTATAGAAACAACGAACTCTTTATAATGGAATATTTGGACACAAACTTTTATAAGTGATATTGAGTATAACATGTCAATGATAAAATTCAAGTTAAAATCTTTAATTTGAAAACGTTCCAAAATAAAGGTGATTGTGGTTGATTCAACGAAATGTTGAGAACATTAACTTGAATAGCGTTATATGTAACACCCTTTTAAAAAATCGGAATAATAGTCCAACATTGTGGAAAAACATTATGAAATGGGTGCTTATATACCAAAGCATTCACCGCATAACAATGTCGAGGCCTTTTGAGGAACAAAAACTCATACCCTGGCTTGGCCCATGAGGCGGAGGTGACTAAGTTGGGGACAATATCTGCTTTAGGTGAGGTACGAGCTATTACAATAGTATCAGAGTCATACCCAGCCAAAATTATGGTCTGTACATATTACAGCCATGACGCCTGGTTGGTGTTGTGTTCATGAGCCAACAAGGGCGTTGGGCTCTAAAGGGGGGAGATTGTAACATCCTTTCAAAATTGGAATAATAGTCCCACATCATGGAAAAATACTATGAAGTGGGTGCTTATATACTAAAGCCTTCACCTCATAATAACGTCGAGGCCTTGAGAATACTGTGGTGACTTGATAGTTTTATTGATAGTCACCTCAAAGAGAAAGTCACCAGTGGGTGCTGGATTTGATGTGACTGATTTACGCAGTTCTTTTGACTTGAGAATACTGTGGATCTTCAATATGAAAAGTCCGCTTTGATTATAGCCAAATCAAGGCATGACATTCATCGAGTGACTATAGTTAGGTCGAGAGGAATTATTGGAAGCGAAGCATTATTCAAGAGAGGACTCGTCTCCTCAGTTATATGCGGTTAGTATCACAGTCAACTCAAAGCCAAAGTGTCTGGCTAGAGCATTTCGGTTAATAACGATTGTTGTTATTGAACCAAACACTTTGTATTTGGACTGTAAAGTTGAATGTGGATGAGGTCAGACTTTTGACCATTACCAAATTGCATAAGTTCAAAGTTATATTGTTTTGATGAAGAGAATTGATGTAAACAAATGTCGCAATCGGGTAACGCTTATTAAACTAAAATTGGATTTTATCGAAAATGAGTGAGCGATAAATTTGGCCATAATGTCACACAACCTGCCAAGTGACGTGTGAACGTTAACATTAGAATAGTTCGATGTTAACCGCTAACCAAATTTAAACCCAAGAGTTACATAGCCGAAATGATGAATTCCCTTAAGATCGAACGATTTAATTAGTTTATAATTGTTATAAATTAATTAATATTTGTGAAATATTAATTATAAAATTTTAACATGATTTGAGAAATAAATAATGTTATTTATATTTATAATAGTTACAAATATATCGATCGATAATATCGACAGACGATTAAATTAGATTTAATTGCATAGTACTTTGGCTTGGGCTTAGATGGGTTTAAGGCCCATCATTAGGTTTGCAAAATTTCGGTTTTGGGAAGGTCCAAGGGTTACCGAAACATAGGGAATTGATTTGAAGATAATAGGTTAAGATCAAGTGAGAATATGTAAAAAGGTTCTCCTTGTTTCTCTCTAATACAACCCTGTGTGTGTGTGTGTGTGTGTGTGCGCGCACGCGCACGCGTGTGTGTGTGTATCTCTAAAATAATGACTAACCTTTTTGTCCACCATTACTTTCCACATTGTTGGTTAAAACATAGCTCTCAATCCAATCCAAATTTCTTAAATATATTTCAAATTAAAATAATATTATTCGATAGTTAGAGGTCGGTGATCACGGACTTGTAATCTGACAAATAAAGAACGGTAAAAGGAAGGGAAGCCATCGCTTCAACGTGGATTCAAAGGCATCATTAGATTGGTAATTTTAATTCATATTACAGTAATTAAATTATATTCTATGATCATATAATGAGCAATTTCATATCTGTTTAAATGTATTGCTACTATGTGTTTAGTTAGGTGAGATTTTGTAAGTAGAAGTAGTTGTCACAAATTAGTTTGGTATGTGCATAATTTGTTTATTATACCATTTGTTTATGTATAGACAGATGTTGTTTACCGTACAAAATCAATTTTTGTCACTAGTAGTTGTTTATATACATTTATTTAATAATTCATATATATATATATATATTAGTGTATATTTCTCTCTTATAATAGCATAGATGCACATATAAGATATATATAGATATGTTTTATAAGATTTAGTACACTTATCTATATATAATATGAATTTAAAAATTCGAAAATTAATTATCATACATATATTCATATTTTTAAATTAACATTTATTAAATTTTTAACTGTTTATTATATTTAAAATAATTATTACATTAAAAATTCAATTTTATATTTAAAAAAAATATTATATCTTTTCAGAAACATGTAGAAATTTTTTAATGTTTTTTCACTAAATTTTATTATTTTTAATAATTAATATTATTTTGGAAATATGTTTATGATTTATTAAAAATAATAATTTAATTGAAAAATTCTTCAAAAATTTTCACAACCTTTCATTCATGATCCTAGAATTCCTAAAATTTTAAAATTAGAGTATTTAAGAATAGATTATTTTATATTAAATAATTATTGCTAAAATCAATGAATTTGTTTTCAAAAATAATATTTCAACTTTGAAAATCTTTAGGTTTTTCCTAAACTCTATTTTATGATCCTAGCTTTTCAAAAATTGTAAAACTTGAATTTTCATCAGTAGATTATTTTATTTTAATTATTTATGGATGAAAACATTATTTTATTCATAATATATATAAATTAAAATACTGAAATTATTATGTTTGAAAAATTGAATTAATTTTAAATTATAAAAAATTATTAATAATTGTTCTCTCTCTTTCTACATATATTTATCTATATATAAATGTTTTATGTTCATATATTGTGTATAATATATTTATACATACGTGTGTGTGTATTGTAAGACATATATATATATATATATATATATATATATATATATATATGCACATATTTGGACAACATGCATGACATAAAAAATAAGCTAATATGTCTGTTGCGATATAAATCCCAACATTTACATATGGGCATATTATACCTTTCACGAATTTTTATGTTACACATGCACTCATACAGATATGAATACGATACATTTATGTATAACCTAAGTCAATAAATTAATTTCATATCTTAATATATTTGAATTTAAATAACATAAATGATTTTATTTAAATGAAATTTAGATATATTCTAATTCAGTTAAACACCATAGGCCTAGTAAAGATCGAATAGGGTAAAAAATTTGAAATTCACCCATTACTTCCGCTACGGGCTGGTCCAGTTCCAACAATTAACAACTAGGCTTAGATGTTAAGATTTAGGGATTTTGGGAATACGGGTTTGGTTTATGTGTAGGTTTTAGTACACTGCCATTGAGCCAAAAGATGAATTTCAATATTTTTACATTTTATCAATTTGCACAGCATCTTTATTTTGTGTTTGTGTAAATAAATATTTGTTTATACCAAATCAAATATAGTGTTTTAATTAATAAAAGAGATTTAGAATATTTTAATTTAATTAAAACATTTATTTATCATTAATGTTTATGTCGAATTTATTAATAATTTAATTTAAAATTAATGCTTTATATTAATATGCTATGATATTCATATTTAAAATACGAACATCAAAACACACACACATAACCTAAAATAAGGGTTCAATGGGAAAATCGACTGCTTTGTCCTAAGGACAACAAGATGTTTATGTGTGATAAATGTTGAAAAAGGGGATATGTATACACAACGCAGAATGGATCCTAAGGCTATTTGAACACTTGAGGAGGTGAAGTGCATATTTCAATTATTTAGAACTAACTTATGACTTCAGCACCATATCTAATCAAATTGCAAATAGAAAACCAATAATTATTGAATAAGTAAATAGTAAATTAAAATGCAGTAAAGGAAATAACATCCTGGTTTTATACTGATTTGGATTGGCCAATCCTACATCCAGTCCTACACTCCAATATGCAGAATTTCACTATAATCGCTTGTTTTCAACGGATGGCAAGAACACCTTTACAGTCTTTATTTCATGGGCTACAAGGTATAACCTCTTGATTTCAAAGGCTCAAGATACCATCTCCTTTTTACAAACAACAACAAAGTATGGCATATAGTCGTATCTTCAATATAGATTCTTTACATATTTAGTACAGTGATCCTATAGACCTCCAATGGTAATATATCTTTGAATTCTTTGAGGAATAGGATGAAACCAGAGACTGAATGATACGAATTCAAGTAGAAACTCTTTGATATAATGTTATTTGCAAATCCTTGAAGAATCGAAGTGAAATGGTCTGGATTTGCAAAGAGAATGAAAGAGTATGCAATGGATTTCTTTTGCAAAAGTATGAAAGAGAAAGAGTATGAGCATGAAGAGAGAATTGATTGGAAAATTCGTTTTCCAGGGCCTTTGTATAGTGGTTGAAGAGATGTATCTTTTGGTGAAGAGGTGGCGGGAAAATCCCTTGATTTAAATTTTAAAAAACTAACCAACAGGAAGTATGTCGACATATTTGACCCCCATATGTTGACATATAGACATTTTTCAAAGATAACAGCAGCACCAATAAGTGTTGCAAATTTCATATTTCAAAGTATCTCTTTTTTGTGGATTTTTGTGATTCGGTTGAGGTCAGTAGTTGATGATCTTCAAGTATAATTTCCATGGAATTTTTAACAAGGAATTCTAAGACTCAACCAAGTACTCATAACTTCAAACACCTCTGTCATTTTAGCATTCTTCTTCAATCAGTTTTACTCTTCCATTGCTCTGATTAACCCTCTTATATAATCCATTTTTTTCACTGAGTTCTTGTTTATCTCTGCAAATATCTTCATAATATATTTGAAAGTACCGTACAACTCGGAGATACGTTAGTAGTAATATTTATATGGTTTTTTCATCAAAATCAATACCTAAAGTATTAACAATCTCCTCCTTTTTGATGATGACAACCATATAAATATTTAAGACCTAAAATATAATACTTTGATATTTGACTGTCTTTTACTCCATGCACACCCCCATCATTTTTCCTAGTATATTTATACATTTTCTCCTCCTTTGTCATCAACAAAAAGGGCGAAAATAGATCGCTTAAGCACAACTAGACAATATGTATAGAGTTTGTGTGTGTATTTTTTTGAAGTAAAAGTTTGTATGTGTGTGTGTGTGTCTATATATATATATATATATATATATATACACACACACACACATACATAACTAGAACTTACGAGGGGAATAAAAATCAATACAAAGCATGAAGTAAAATATAAAAAAATTTAGAGTTACCGACTTTGCCGATGCTAATTTCCTTTTGAATTGTATTAAATCACCGTCTTTGTATATAATCTTGCTCATTATCTATGGATTATATGCTTTGAACATCCGCTGGCCGGAATCCATTATTTGGTGCCTGGAAAATATAAAATATATGCACCGATACCCTTTTTATTTTGGGTCCATGGGGTTAAGTTTTGGAAAACCAAATCCATGAAGAGTTTGAATACCCTTTCAAAATATAATCATTGGATAAATGAACTTTATTAATAAAATTAATAATAATTTTTTTCAGTATTATCTAACTCTACACAAACCCATCAATTAATGAACCTATTTGGGGGTTTTAACTTTACTTTTCTAGGTTTTGGTTTGAACTTGGTAGCCTTAGCAAATTTAGTACTTTGAGTACAATTTTCATTTGAATTGGGGTTAGGGGTCTATCCAAGTCCATGTTTATTCCTAGTAGGTTTAGATCCAGATAATAAATCTTCTAGATTATCCTTCCCTTTATTAGATTTATCAACATCGGTTTTCATTTTATCAAAATCCTTATTATAGTTGAAATAACTTGCAAAGATGTTATATTATCATTCAGATTAGTGATCTCTGACTTCATTGAAAGATTTTATTGATTTTAAAGATCCATTTTCACTTTTTATTTATTCAAAATTTTCAAGTGTTAAATCCTTTTCATTATTTTCCTCAAAAATTTCAAGTGTTAAATCCTTTTCATTATTTTCCTATTAAGTCTTTCAATTTCATCTTCTAGACATAGTTTTTCTTTGATTAACATTTCATTAAACATTTTTAATATATGTTTCTCTCCTAAGCTGTTCTTGTACTCTTTCCTAAGTATTTTATATCCCTTATACATATCATTTAAGACAATAGTAATTTCTTAATTAAAATTCCACACCCGATCATCCTTTTCCATAAAGCACATGTTAGCATTTTCTATTTTTGAATCACTATCACTTGATGATGTATCTGAATCATCCTATGTTGCATTGAAAACCTGTTTCCTCTTCTTATTAAAAGTGTTTGAAGAGTACTTTGGTTTCTTCAGGTTGGGCGGTCTTTTTCAAATGACCGGGTTTATCACATTTGAAACACTTAACAACATTTTCATTTCTAGAATTATTGTTGTTTTTTTTCCCATGTTTATTCGTTTTCCAATATTTCAAGAATTTCTTGAAATTCCTGTTCATAAACTCGATATCATCATCAATAGTAGCACCAACTGGTTCATCGTTATCGTTTATAGCATCGAGTACTGGTGATTTCTTCTCATTTTCTTGATTCTCTTTTCTAACTTGCAACTTACTTCATATGACATAAGATTACCAATTAAATATTTTATTTTCACGGTACTATTATCATTGGATTCTTTGACTGCTAGAGTCTTCTGATCCTATTCACTAGAAAATGAATTCAAGATCTTTCTGATTTGATCCCTTCTTTAATTTTCTTTTCTAATGATATTAATGCATGCATTATATCCTGAAATGTAGAATAAATGTTATAAATAGACTCATTTGGTTTCGTTTGAAAAAGTGAAACTGGTTAGTTAGCATAGATATCTTAGTTTGTTTTACTTTACTAGTACGCTCATGTGTGACTTTCAACGTTCTATAATTTTCATATGCAGACTTATAAATAGACACTCGATTAAATTCATTTCTATTTAAGGAGCAAAATAAAATGTTCACGACCTTTAAGTTACCGAATGCTTGTATCTTTTGGTATAGTGTTCATTGTGAATAGTTCACTTAGGGCGCAGTGTACTTTATTTTGGTAATGTTCCAAATATCTAAACCATTAGACTACAAATAAAATTTCATCCTACAAACCCAATACGTATAATTACTACCATCAAGTAAAGGGGGTCTTGTGGTAGATTTCCCATTTACAAAAGTGTTAAAGAAAGTGTTACAAGTATCATTAGCATTTAAACTTTTCAAAAACCAAGTTATGAATTTTTGAAAACTAGTGCTCTGATACTAAATGTTGAAAAATAGGGTGTCTATAACACAATATGGAATGGACCTTAAGACTATTTGAACACTAGAAGGGGTGAAATGTATATTTCAATTATTTAGAACTAACTTACGACTTTAATACTATATCTAATAAATTTGAAAATAGAAAACCAATAATCATCGAATAAGTAAATAGTAAAGTAAATAACACCTTTATTTTTATACAAGTTTAGATTTCCAATCCTACATTCAGTCCTGCACTCCACCATGCATAATTTCACTATAATTGCATGCTTTACATGGATGGAAAGAACACCATTACAATCTTGATTTCACAGGCTACAAGTTACACCCTCTTGATTTCACAGGCTACAATAACACCTTCTCCACAAACAACAACAAAGTATGGCAAGTAGTCATGTCTTCAATATAGATTCTTACAGATCCAGTACAATGATCCTATAGACCTCCAATGGTAATATATCTTTGAATTCTTTGAGGAATACAATGAAATCGGAGAGAAAATGATATGAATTCAAGTAGAAACTCTCCGATATAATGTGATTTGCATATCCTTGAAGAATCGGAGTGAAATGGTATGGATTTGCAAAGAGAATGGAAGAATATGCAATGGATTTCTTTTGCAAAGGTATGGAAGAGAAAGAGTATAGGAATAAAGAGATAATTGATTGGAAAATTCATTTTCCAAGGCCTTTATATAGTGGCTGGAGAGACGTGGTTTTATTGAAGAGGTCACGGGAAAATCCCTTGATTTAAATTTAAAAAACTAACCAATGGGAAGTATGTCGACGTACTTGACCCCCATATGTCGACATATAGACAATTTCCAAAGAGAAAAGTAGCACATCAGCAACACCAATAAGTGTTGCAAATTTCAAAAGTACCTCTTTTTTGTGGATTTTTTGATTCTATTGAGGTCAATGGTCGGTGATCTTCAAGTATAATTGTCATGGGGTCTTTAACAAGAAATTCTAAGACTCAACCAAGTACTCATCGCTTCAAACACCTCTGTCCTTTCAGATTTTTCTTTAATCATTTTTGTCTTCCATTGCACTGATTAACCTTCATATATAATCCATTTTCTTACCGAGTTCTTATTTGTTTCTATAAATATCTTCATAATATATTTGAAAGTATTGCACAACTCGAAGATACGTTAGTAGTAATATTTATATGGTTGTTATTATCAAAATCAAAACCTAGGGTATTAACAATACACACACACAGATATATATATGTATGATAATATAAATTATCCTGGGTGTTTGGGTGTACATAAAGCAAATAATAAACATTTTTTGAATTTAACCATTAAAAATAATTTATAAATAGACATTTACATTTAATAATATATATGTATATAATTATGAAAATAATTTTGTTTATTGGATGAAAGTCATTAAATAAATTTATATACAAATATATATGTATATATATAATCATTTTATTTTTTGCTATATATAACTATTCAAACTAAATTTTTCTAAAGTGTTGCAATCACCAGCATTTGTAAGATATTTTTTGATCAATTGGTTTTCGCCAAAATAGTTTGAGTTTGAAATTTTAAAAAATAGATTTTATTTTAAAACTTTGTAATGGTAAATTTAACAATTTTTTTTAAAACTTATATTAAAATGAATACACACACATACACATATATATATATATGTATGTACATGTATATGTACATATATCCATGTATTATCCACATAATTTCTAAGGAGAGTATGATGTCGAACTCAAAGAGATGATATCGAACTTATTACAAAATAGGAGCGTCGAAGCCATTATAATAGCAACCATTATAAAGCACTTAAATGCGGCATTAAGATAGCTAACGTTACTACTGTAATTACTGATCCTAAAGATATACGACATAGTTATGATATCGTACCAGCAAGTAGCGCGAAGGTATAAACTAATGTCCATATATGAAGATGAGCCAATGTCGAAGTATGGAGAAGAATCAATGGTGCCCCCCATTGATGTCGCACTTCTTCAATGCCACCCCATGCTGGAGTGGACCTTAAAATACTACTGCTTTCTGTCAACATTGCTTCTATGGATGTTGCATCTCATCAATCAAGAGAAGACATTGCACATCTATAAATGTTGTATTTATCTACGAAGGTTATAATGCCACTCCTTCTCAGTAAAGCTCATCGTTATACTGCTTCACACTAGTATTGTTTCAAACTGATGTTGCACATCTATATATGCGATGTTGATGCCAAAAGATAACAAAATTCATAGGAGTTATCAAGGCTGACATCATACAAAAAGATGCCACATGTTACTATCGTACCATAGCAATGTTGCTCCATATCAATGTTGATTCATGCTAGAATAACTTTAAACTAGTGTCACTCCTTATTAGTGTCGAATACCACCTCTATTGGCGCAGTACCAAAACTTAACTATGCATGAAAGAATGCTAAAGGACATTATTAAACAAAGCTAATGCCATGCCGTATTAATGCCGAAGCTCATGATTGCCGAAATCAAGTCACTATGCTGCAACTTAACCCCTATAAATATAGACCTAAAGGCATTATAGAAGGGGTCGATCATTCTTTCATCAATTTCTTACATTTTCAACTTTGTAACTCTAAATTGATTTGGGGATTTAGTATCGATTGTACTTTTTGCACATAGGACAGTGTACATTGAACAATTACATGGAGTATGAATAAAAAGACTTGAATTATGGCTTGCTCTTGAGCTCTAAAGCATTTGTAATTCTTACATCATAACTTGCTTCGAATTCCAAAATCACTCATGATCTCGAGTTTAATTTTCTTATATAGTTCAACCTATTAATCCTTACGTAACATGCGACATGACTTTGACCTTGATATTGAACTTGCACATGACTTTCATGGTTTCGACATGGATCATATGTCATCCTTGCCTATTGGCTTTGGGTCGCCTTAGAAATTTCTTGATCAAATCCACTTTCCTAACACTTTTGGAGTTGATGAAGAAATTCATTGACATTTTGACGGTAGAAGGAGGGCTCAAACCTCCGGTTCCTTATAATTCTCTCCATAAACAAATTGCATAAAGTTCTTTTATTTCAAGGAAAATGTTGAGAGCTAGAATAAATAATAACATCCCAAATAAAGAAGTCACACAATATGTAGCATCGATTTCACCCTAAAGGGGTGAATAGGGTGTAACTAATAATTATACAAATTTAATGTGGAAGTATATAAAATAATTATAGCACAGATAATAGAAGAATTATAGCAACACAGTTAATAGCAAAAAAATAAAAGCAGATATAGAACAACACAGATTTACCCAGCTTTGCAAAACCCTGCCTACGTGTTGCCCCCAAGGTTTCTACTAGAAATTAACTATTCAGACGCTTACATATGTAAACTCGCGACACCTACCATCGACTAATCTAACTCTATGCTCAAAATCCTACCACAACTCTACAACTAAGTTGTGAATTCTCAAACTACACCACCGTAGTTCGTCCCCTAGTCACATGACTAGGAAATTACAAATGATTAAAAGAAAATTTCAAACTAAAAAAAAAATTAAAACACAAAACCCTATAATATACTAAGCCCAAATAGAGAATAAAAGTGCCGACCCAATAAGTTAAAAGATAAGAAATTTCCCCCTTTTTTTCTTTTATACTACCAGACGTGTTTTCATGGCTTCCTCTACGTTCCTTTTTGTTCTAAAAAGTTAGGGTTTCATGGGAAATGGAAGTCCACTATACTAGTTGATCAATTGAATGAATGTTTAGTGTTGATTGCTTCGTCAATTGATTGTTTATTTGATTCGCACACGGCTGCTTCAATTTGTCGAGTTAGATATGAATTAGTATGTAATTTCCTTTTTGCTTTTCTGGTTAATTTGCTTGAACTCGATTGCATTCATTGCCTATGATGATTAGGTTTAAATAGGATTCGAACCCCTTAATTTTCGTTCATATACTTCTGATCTGAATTCTTCTTAATTCTTGCTTGGCCGTATGATTTTGATTCAATGCTTGTGATCAACCTTGACTTGTTCATTTTGTACGTGTTGCTTGATATATTTGAATTTGCTCCAGTCTTCAGTGTTATGACTTTTTCATTGTACTTGCGATTACCTTGGTCACCACAACTTGTTTTCTAATTTGTTTCCTTTCTTTTTTTTAATTTCGGCATCGTGAATATAAGAATTTTGTTACCTCCGTGACTTCGGCACTTTGATTATGTGATGATAATTTGAACTTGTTCGAATTTCGTTAACACCTAGAACTTTGGTCATCTGAAAATTGTTTCCTTACAAATACACAGTTTTTACTGCATCCGGTCTTCGAGCCAGTTCATGTTGTGAAGTCTGGTTTGGTGGTCTTGTTACACTTGCTGTTTACTGGTCTTTGATCTGTTGGTCTTTCCAGTCAAGTAGTTTGCTTGCATATTGAATTTGATTTCACTTGAGTCTTCATTGCTGTGATGTTTTGTGTACTTGTATTCCTTGGTATCAGTGTTGCTTTATATTCCATTTGCACTTTGATAATGCAGTCTATTCTGTGTCATCTTGAAGTCTAGTCTGGACATCTGATGCATTGTGGTTTTGGTCGAGTTTGGAGCTTGTTTGGTGGACTGGGTTTACTTGTGAAGTCTTTACTTCATGGTTGTTGTTCTCTGGTCTCTGTACCATTGTGTCTTTGGTTTCCACTTTGTACATTTGAGCACTTTTAGCTTCTGATTATTCATGCTTGAGCTCGAATCACTTGATTTTATTGCCACAACCGATTATATTGAGTGCATTTGTATCAAGTTGCACATTTCCTTGAGTTTGTATTGTAACTGTCATGCATATGTGCATGGGTGTTCGAAACTGTTTGCATATTTCTTTGGCATTGATGTCTGTTATAAGGTTTAAGCTTCAGATATATGGGTCTATTGGTAGTCTGGTTCTATATGAATTCTTTTTATGCATAGCATATATATGTATGCAGTGTTGCTCCTTTTTAGGCACTTGACCATTCGATGTCAGGTTTTGATACATGTAGTTTGTGTAAACTTGTGTGTATGCATATGTATTGGGTTGTAGCCTCAAGCCAGTTTGCATTTGAACTTGACTGTCTTGTTGAGTATATCCTGGTCGAGTTCATATTGTAATTGTTATTGCTTTGAGGCAGATCTTGTTGTGTTTATGTCTTTGACCCTAGGCATGTGCTGGTCTGGTGAATGTTGAGTTGAACGTGAAATGTTGAGTTGTATGTATGCATATAAGTTTGGTTTTCGTGTTGCATTGTGGTTTCTCTGACCAGTTGAATTTTTTATCAAAGCTTGTTTTATGTGTCTTGACACATAGTTTTGTATTGCACCTAAGTTGAATCTAGCGTAAAGCTCGGGTTTGACCTTATGCTCATGTCGTGACTTTATTTTTATTGCACTTGAATTGAACCTGGCTTTTCGTTTGGTCTGACCTTGTGCTCACCTGTCCTTGCAGTTTTGTCAAGTGTATACCAGTGTGCGCGGCCTTATGGCATGTACAGTGATACACTTTGCATGTCACAAGCTGTTCGTGTGTATGATGAATTCAAAAATAAATGACGACGAACAACCAAAATAACCGAGGAAAATAATATTTTCAAAAACACATTTTATTTTATACTGCAAAAATATTTCTTTTTTCAATTTTACCGCGTCAGTGTTAATTTTGCAGATCGCTTAGATGCTGGATTCAATCTGAAATATAATTGAAGATAACTACGAGTGAATGAGCGATATGTATTGAGGTCATTTGTGTAAATTGAACAGTATTGTAATTGAAATTTTATATATATAGTGAGAGCATAATTTGTACTATTCAAAATTGTAAAATATATTTGTTTGAATAAAATATTTGTTTGAATTTAAATTGTGTTATTTATTTTATTCAACAAATATTTATTTAATTATGTAAAAATAAAAAAGTGAAACAATAAATACATTTAAATGAATATATATATATATATATATATATATATGTTTACTGTCATCAAACAAAAATCATATACTAGCATACTCAACAATTTCCCCTTTTTGATGATAACAGACATATATTTAAGTTTTTGAATTTGTTAAATATATTTGATCACTCAATTTGTTGTATTGATCATTCAATTTGCTCCCCCTATTTGAATGATCCCTCTCTATAACAAAGCCCTCCTTCAAATATGCATGAAAATAAATAAAAATATGTAAATGAACCTCGATGCAAATAGAAAATACAAAACAAAATATTGACCTTTATTTGCCAAAATCTTAACTTTTGTCTCCCCCTTTTGTTATCGGCAAAAGAGTAATAGTGTTAGTAAAATAAAGATAAAGTGATTGAAATTAATACAATATTTGTACCCACTTGAGTATAAATATTAAATTTTAATAAAAAATCAAACAAAAATCATAAATACTCCATTAGGCATATATTCCACTTTAGAATGATAGGGATGATGCAAAAAAAGATATATGTGTCTATTTATGGTATATTTATATTATATTAGGAATTTGAATATTTACTAACCATTCATAACCATTATGACTTTTGAATGAGATTAGTAGTATTCCAAATTTTTATAAAAAAATGACTTTCAAGTATCTTCTGACCATGCATAACCGTGAGGACATTTAAATGGGAATAGAATCAACTTGTCTATTTAATAATCAATTTTGATATGCGTTCCATACATCCATAACCGTAAGTACTTTTAAATGAGCATGAAAGCACACTATCAAAAATTCCAAGTAATTCACCCGTGCATAACCATGAGGACTTTAATGAGACTAAATACTTTGGATGTTTTTATTGCTAAAAATATAATAAAATGAAATCCGAATGATTTCCCATTTAAAATACCACATATTGACATACTATATTGGATTTTTACGAGTGATGGTCGTTAGAAATATGATAGAAATAGAGATGGTCATTGAAAATTTTACCAAACAAGAGTTATTATAAATCTTGTTCAAATTTTTAAGGAAATTTACTAAAGATACTTTTTCAAGTTATAATATATGACCAATATTAGCACTCGTCGCTTTTTTCAATCACTATTTAACTTTTCGATAATCAATAGGGAATCAGATTAGTTACTGTAATCATTTAAGCTCAAATCCAAATTATAAAATCAATTTTTCTAAAATGACTAATCTAAAACAAGGTCAACAAAAAAACTATTTTCTAGAAGGGGTTTTATAAAAGAAAAATGTCTGCTAATTGAAAATCATTTGAAATGAAAAATAAGCAGATATTTTCTTTGAAAATTGCGATGCAGCTAATAAATGTCTCAACATAAATCACGTTCCATTAGTAGTTTTTCTATCATCTAGATTGTTAGTGTAATCTATATTCGAATTTCCTTTTGACTCACGATTATCATCAGTTGGATGTTATATATCAGACCGTGAAGTTGCAATACCTTAAAATCTTTTTACAGCTTTTAAATGAAATTCTTTTGAATTTTAATTGAAGTCGTGCCAATAAACAAACAGTGAATATAGAGTCAGCAGTAAAATCACCAAATGTATCATCATCGGTCAATAAAACACCATGATTATTCCAAACTATTTTATCTTTACTACTAATAATAAGAATTCAAAGAACAGGACATCAACCGCGTCTTTTTGAATTACCGATTATACCCTTCGCCCTTTATTCATTTTTTTATCCCGTATGATGCTTCTTCACGAAACAAAAAACCTAACTCTCAGACCACCATCGCTGCAAAATGACGTAATTGGATTTAATCTCCTTCGTAGACACAAACTACGTTAGCCCACTCTGATATCCGATTGAACGTTCTAACCTACAATTATCAACCGATTATCATCCAATTCAAGATCTAGAAAATCCAGATCTACCATCTCAAATTGCAATTATCAAGCGTCTCCAACTCGCCTCTAGATCTTTTGATTATTGACTGAACGATTTTTGATCTGCTACCAACCAAGGTTAGATCTATTTAGGACAATGCTGAAAATCTTCATAAAAAGTACACACAGTCCCTTTTTTTGTTGCTAAGATATGGCGTTCTGCATTTTTTGTTATTAATTACTAATATGGCGACAGTAAATGTGTAATCTCATGACCATGTTTTTTCTGGATTATACCTCACCACTCATCATATGATGATCCAATCACTAACTTTGTATACCCGAAACAGTTTTCATGATTTTGAATGCTTATGATAGTAATTTAACTGCCAAATTTGCTTATATTCTACTTTACACTGTTCATGATGAAATTTAACATAGGACACTTCCACTGTAAATATATGTTGTTTATGATGTAATTTGTTTATCAGTTGGGACAATGATATATATTATATATTGCAGTGGTGTTGCTTTGTTAGTTGTATACTATAAAGGCAAACAAAGTTCAGATAGACATCATTCACAATATCATATTATCCCATCTTTTTCCTTGGACTTTTATTCATATACTTACTATAACGTGAGCATGTATTCGTATATGCTTATACAAAAGCCACTTAAATCTTTCTTTAAATACTACAATAAACAGGTGCTAATGTCTGTTTGTGTGTACACTGCAAACGAAAATTGTTGTATCTATTTTGAGAAGTGGTGCACAGCTGAAATAAAATGACTACTATGATTTACTTCTGTTATGTGAAATTAGATAACTCTTAATATGTATACGATTAACACGCATGAAGTATTGTCATTTTAAAAAACCTTTTACTCATCTTGCCACTCTTAACTTATATTTCATTGTCACTTGGATGTCATCTTATTTTCCTACAATTAGCACTACAAAACAATGTTATCCTACAATTGGATAAATGATACTCGAATATGTTCTTAAAAAAATATTTCTTCAATTTATCATTGTTTTTCGATTTAATGCCACCACAAATCATCAATTTAAATGCAACTTAATCATCGCAACCGAAGTTGCAATGACAATGTAAGATGACATTTGAAGTGTAGCAAACTTCAACTGATTATTTGCACACATATTTTGTCCTATTTACCTGCAGTAAGGGATACAACTACTATTGAAAGCTCATCTGATAATGAAAACTCTCCATTCGTCTATAGTGGAGCAGATACAGATTCTAACTCAAGTCCAAAACTACGATGGGAAATGGTAAATAAGTCAAAATAGAAGCCAAGCTGCACAAGTAAAGTAACTTAGTTCCATTTTTCGTTTGTTCTCAACATAAACTCAGACATAAACAAGGAGGTAGACACTAATGTGGTGGATGCCATTGCCATGACTGCATGGAGGTAACAAATAGTCGCGGTCGTTTTTGCAATTGTTTGCCATAGTGGGTTTATTGTGGCCGTTGCTGTTCAAAAACAAAGAGGAAGAACATAAAAAACAAGCAAGGAAAGAAAAAGAAGTTTTTTGGTAGAGGCACCGATGAAGCACCTGCCATATCTTTAAAGAGAATTGAAGGTGAGAAATTGATAAAGACACGACATTTTTTTCATAATCTTTATTTTGTTTAACTGACCTAAACAATTCATCGACCATGGTGCAGAAAGCAAGATGCCATTTATGTCCGACAAAAAGCTGGAAAAGAAATTTGGCCAGTCTCCTATTTTTGTTGCATCTACCCTTCTAGAAGATGGTGGAATATTGAAGAGTGCTTCACCAGCATCTTTGCCAAATGAAGCTATTCATGTAATTGGCTGTGGTTATGAAGACAAAACCGATTGGGGTAAAGAGGTCAGTTTACTTATTTAGTATTTTATTTTTTATTTTGCTTGAATATGAATATACTGCATAAATACATAAAATAGTTGTCTAACCAAACCTTTCATGAATCCTAAGGTTTGATGGATCTACGGTTCAGTTACTGAGGATATCTTAATTGGTTTCAAAATGCACCACCTTAGATGGACATCGATATGATGTATTCCTTCAAGGCCCGCTTTTAAAGGATCTGCTCCACTTAATCTTTCAAATCCTCTACATCAAGTTATTCGATGGGCTTTGGGTTCTGTTGAAATATTGCTGTCACGACATTGCCCTCTTTGGTATGGTTATGGTGGTGGATTGAAATGGCTGGAAAGGTTGTTATATATCAATTCTCAGTGGTTTATCCTTTGACATCTATTCCTCTTCTTGCTTACTGTACTTTGCCCGATGTTTGCCTGCTTACTGGAAAGTTCATTTCTCCCGAAGTAACTACCATTCATAACACATTTTAACTAACAATGCAAATAACGTGGCTGTATAGAATAAAACCAAATCTATGTATATGTAGCAAGAACATTTAACATTTTTTTCGTGAAATGCAGCTGAGCAATGTGGCAAGTTTATGGTTTATATTTCTCTTCATATGCATTTTCATGACTGCTGAACGATGCTGCTTACCAATGCTATACCATCAACCAAACGTCGTTGTCGCCAAAGTATACACATCGCCTTTTCTCCTTTAGGTATGGTGAACTTAACCCTAAATTTTCTTTATATATTTTTATTTCTTTTCTGTTTTGGCGATTGCTTCTAAAGATTAAGACGTAGTGAGATGAAAAGTTATGGGTTTTATTAAATTAGATGAGATTTTACAAATTTTTTTCTTGAATTGAATCATTGTAAAGTAAGTCATTAGTTGAACTATTTCTCATGTCCATTAGTATAAAAAAGGTTTGAGAGTTTGAATGGAGATGTAAAAAAGAAAAGTTTTTTGTAAATAAAGATAAATCTACTCATTTTGACGTCCAAAAAAAGAGTACAAGTCAATTAGTATAAGCATTCCAACTTAGCTTAAGAATGTGAAATGCATTGCTTTTAAACTATTGTTTGCTCTGTGTATATAGCTATCTAAACATTAACTTTTTACTATTTTTTAACAAAACACATTTAATTTATCTTGACCACTGTTGAATCATACAAGAAAATCAGTATATATATTAGATCTATAGAAAAATGATATAAGTTGTGACCATTATTAAACAACCATTCCTAAAATCATTTTTGGCATAAATTTACTTTGAACCTATTAAGATATAACACCTTCTGATTTTTATTTAATTTTATATGAAAACTTATATGCATATATCTTTTATATATATATATATATATATATATATATATATATATATGCAGAACCCAGGCATCACTAACATAAATCATCAACCTTTTCATCTGGAAGTATATTTTCTTTTATTTTCATAAATTTGTTCTAAGAACAATATCCACATTAACATTGACAAAATCATAGCCTCCAATGTCTAAGTATTCAAGATGAGTACAATTATCAAGAATTTCAAACATGCCACTGTTACTGAGATTTAGTTTGATTATTTGAAAGCGACGCAACTAAGGCATGTAGTCGGCTATTGCAAGGGTATTTGCCTTCATCGTTTTCTTTAGTATTAGAATCGTAATCAAGGTATTGTTGCTTTTTGTCCAATTGGGATAGGTTCATTTGATAGTTTATATATGAAAGATGAATTTTATATGATAAACAGGATGACTTAAGAAAAGAACTAGAAATGGATGCACAGCTATCTGCTGTTTTCTTGATGGGAGAAGGCGCGGGATAATTCAATTAGTTTGGTTGATGAAAGGAGTCAAATAACTAGAAATTTTTGAGGTTCAGTCTTAGATAATGTAATTTGGTTTCAAAATTTTGCGTAAAATTCTAATGGAATGTTTTTCTTTCATATATCATATGCGTATGTGTTACAGTATGGAATAAAACCAAATAGGTCATGCCAGTTTTATTATTGATTGGATTGAAATTTTGGAAGAGTTCCTGTTATCCACATAGTCTCCCTCCATGACTTCTTCTGACATTAGCTGTTGTTTACTATTTTTTGTATGAAACAAATTGTTTGAGATTTTATTTCCGTATTTATTTACTTACAATAAGTTAAATGATTATGTGAATTGCTGAATAGAGAAGAAAAGTGGGAAGTAAGGGCAATTTGACTCATTTCTTTTCATAGCTAGAGGTTGAAGTCAGTATTAGGATGAGCGTAAATAGAACTGATGAGCGTAAATAGAATTTTTGACTAAATTGATCAACAAACAATTATATGCCCAGCATTATCTTGCAGCTATTAGTTTCGATCAAGTTTTTTTTTCTCAAAATGATGCATCGGAATAATTTTTTTCTAAAGTGTAATTAACCGATTACTAAAAATATGGTTTAAAGGTTTTTTTACTGAAGAATATATTCTTAGAATTTTGAAGCAACAATCAGGAGATAAATCAAGTTTAGATATGAATGTGGTATTGAACGGATCATGCAAATAAAAGTATCAAGGTAATGAATAGCTGATATTTCATTGTTAGTTTGTCTCAAAAAGAAAGCAACCGAAGTTATACCAATAAAAGCATCAATCTATCCATTATACACCACCTAATCATGTTGAAACTTCAAATAACATCACAAAATTTTTACGGTGCCTTATCCACGCAAATTATCATAAGCCGTATTTTTTATGTAGTGAAAGATTTGAAGCTTTGTTATGACTCTGCTACATCAGATGGTAGTTGCGACCGTAAAGAGTTACTCAACTTTCAAAAACCCTTATAATAATTATTGGTATGCTTGGACTGGACTTATGATTTGCTTAGCTTTATTTGAGATCAGTCTTCTCCTTTTTTAATAGTCATTGTATGTAATAAAAGAAGTTGTTTGTTGGTATTTTGTAGTAAAATACGGCTGTGTTTTTTAGCATTACTTGCATTTCTCTTTGTATTAGAATGTAATGTTTCTCTTAGTTCATTAATAATATTGATGGTTAATGAACTTTGGTTTGTCCCATATGAGTTATAGCACCATCTTGCATTGAATTTTTTAATCAGTATACAGAATTAGTAACACGTGCATTTTTTAGTTTTAAATCCTTTTATCATATTCCTAACGTTGGTATTTCATTCTATTTACGTGGTCTTAAATATATTCATTCTAATTTTCCAGTGAAGATTAGAACTATAAAACAATAATATGAAAATAAGGCTTAGTATATTAAATGCTGCACTCAGAATTCTGACACTATCCTCTTCAATTAGTTTTTTTTATTCTTGGTACTAAGCCATTCTGTCATCAAATGAATTAATCATTTTTTACTGGAATCTGCAAGAACTTGATGACACTGTTGGAGGTTTGATTGTTGTAACATAGAAAGTTATCAACGTTTGAACCTATAACAACAAATATAGTATAAGATATTATGTATAAACTCTAAATATCCAATTTATTAGATGTAAGCCAACATGTGTATTATCCTTTATTTACCGAGTTTTTCACCATACAATCATTTCTCTCAAATTTTGTATTCACATCAAACATATTTTTTATAAATGATAATTCAGTGATTTATACATATTTAAAAAAAATTATAAATATGTTTTACAATGTCCAGTTCCTAAACTTATACACATAACTCACTAATTTTTTAAATTGTGCGACTAATAATTTTATAATTTATGAGTGTGGCCTGGTTTATTGATTATAGAGAAAAAAACTAAATGCAGGTCCAACTGGACGTGCATTTATACTCGTGTGAAATAGTTCAAAGACTCTTGAGGTACTTATAGTGTTCTCGGTATAAAAAATATAACTGGTTAACAATTTTACATAAGTCAGAATCATTATCAACATTCATTATCAGATAGCTGGCTGATTTAATTTAGATTATGGTGCAGATTTTCACATTTAATAAATCATTCAAGACGAATATACCATTACCTATTTTAGCTTTACCGATAATATTTTATCGTTGCCTATTATGATTCTGCCACCTTTGTGCTAGGCTAAGGAACTTTGATTTATCACCCGTTGTGTGCTTGAAACAGCCGGAACCCAGATAACACTGTTGTTGTTCCTTAGTCTGCCACCACATCTACACGAGAAAAGATTTTTGTGACCTATTTTTTTATAGGTCCATGGTTGTTAGTGGAAAATGATTTTGAAAAATATGTTTGAGTAGACCTAAAACTATTTATATTTGTTCCTTTCGGTACCCAGATTTGTTTGACTTTAAGGGATTTTATATTCGTGCCTTTTGGAACCTAAATTGGGATTGTTTTCACGTGTTTGGGTCTATACCAACAATTATTGTTATTGGGTCCAGTTTTTCCACAAATTGTGCACTTTGAATTAACTTAATTAATTTCACATTTAATACATTCAAATTGATTATACCCAAGTCCTTATCTAATAGGATTGACAGTTTGTTTCCCTAATAGTATATTTAACGATTTTTCTCCTTTGGAAAATTTTCCTAAAGTTGTAGACAATTGCCGGACTTGTATTTTAAGAGATTCATTTTCCTTCATTAATTGTGTGCACTTTTTAATAAAATTTTCTTCATTTTCTTTCAAAATCAGAATTTCATTTTCAAGTGATTTAATTTTAATTTCTAATTTTTTAATTTCTTCTTCGAAGGTTGGACACTTTTCACACTTAGGGCACTTGTCTTGATAGTTTTTAACTAATTAATTAAGCTGTTTATTTAAATCTATCAAAATATCTCTTTATGATTCAATTTTAGTGCATTTCTCTCTAAGTCGTTCGAAACAGTCATTTACTTTGTGAAAAATATAAGCAATTCTGAGTGTGTGAGTTTTGATACCTCGCTTGGCTCATCATCATCACTATCAGGTATATCACATTAAAGGCATAAATCTGCTTTTTCACTCTCACTGCTAGTGCTTTTATCAGTTTCATCTCAAGTGGTTGCAAAACTTCTCCTTTTTTGTTTCTTTCCATGGCTGAGTCAATTTTGAGGACAATTGAGCTTGATATGACCGGGTTTGTTGCACTTGTGACAAATGATATCCTTCTCTTCTAAGTTGTCTAGTGCTTTGGCTATTCCGCTTTTCAATGGTTGATTTAGAGATGGATTTTCGTATTTGCGGTTCCACTTTTTGAATCTCTTTATTAATAGCGCCGGCTCAGCTGCTCCATCATCATCACCATCATCACCACCACCATCATCATCATCACTTTTAGTTGTTCCATTAACAGCTATTGATTTCTTTCGAGTATCACCCTCTTCTCATTCTTCCTTGAATTTCATTTCTAGCTCATAAGTGATGAGATTTTCAATGAGTTCTTCAACTTTGATTCGTGGCTGTAACTTTCACTTCAAAACTTCATGGTAGGACTCTGAAGATTTTTCGGACTATTTCCAATTCTGTATATGATTTTCCTAGTGCTTGTGATTTGTATACAATATTGGAAAGTCGTCTATACATCTCTTTCACATTTTCATCCTTGGCCGTTGTGAAGTTCTCGTATTCGCTGTTAAGCATGGCAAGGCGAGATTCCTTGACTTGAGATGTTCCTTCATTAGTCACTTCAAGTGTATGCCATATTTCTTACGTGGTTAGAAAATGTGAGACACGATTAAATTCAACTAAATCCAATGAACAAATAATAGAATTCATAGTTTTAGCATTAGCATTCTGTAGTCTATTTTCAAGATCTGTCCATTGATCCATTGGTTTATCTATTTCTTGATTATCTACAAGTATAGTTGGTGCACTATATCCTGTCTCAACAATTTTCCAAGCATCAATAGTTTTTAGAAAAAATTTCATTCTATTTTTCCAATAAGCATATTCACCATTGAACATTGGTGGTCTAACTATGGATTGACCCTCCGCAAAAGCATTATTAAAAGAAGCCATTTAAAAAAAATTAAACAAAAATTGGTTTTCGAAAAATCGAATTTTTAAATCGAAAATAGTTTTTGTTCCTAGCTCTGATACCACTTATATGATCGATTCACCCTAGAGAGGGGTGAATAGGGTGATACTAATAATTATAAAAATTTAATGTGGAAGTATATAAAATAATTGCAGCACAATAATAGCAGAATATAACGGCATAGATAACAGCAGAAAAATAAAAGCAGAAATAGAACAACACAGATTTACCCAGCTTCGACAAAACCCTACCTACATGCTACTCCCTAAGATTTCTACTAGAAATTAATAGTCAGACTCTTTGACACGTAAACTCGCGATATCCACTATCGACTAACCTAACTCTATGCTCAAAACCCTGCCATAACTCAGCCACCGAGTTGCGAATTCTTGAACTACGCCACTGTAGTTCGGCCCCTAGTCATACGACTAAAAAATTACAAGCGATTAAAAGAAAAATTACTAATTAAAAAACAATATTAAAACACAAAAGCCTATAATACACTAAGCCCAAATAGAGAATAAAAATGCCGGCCTAGTAAGTTACGAAATTATCCCTTTTTTTTCTTTTATACTATCGACCGTATTTTCATGGCCACCTCTTCGTTCCTTTTTGTTCCGAAAAGTTAGGGTTTTGCGAGAATTGAAGTTGCCGATACTAGTTGATCAATTGAATGAATGTTTAGTGTTGATTGCTTCTCAATCGATTGTTTCTTCGATTCGCACACGGTTGCTTCAATTTGTTGAGTTCAATATGAATTAGTATGTAATTTCCTTATATGTTTTCTGGTCAATTTGTTTGAAATCGATTGCATTATTTTCGATGATGATTGGGTTTAAATAGGGTTTATTGCATTATTTCCGATGATGATTGCATTATTAGAATTATTCTTAATTCTTGCTTGACCATATGATTTTGATTCAATGCTCGTGATCAATCTTGACTTGTTCAATTCGTACGTGTTGTTTGAAATATTTGAATTTGCTCTGGTCTTCACTGCTATGACTTTTTCATTTTACTTGCAATTACCTTGGTCACCACGACTTGTTTTCTAATTTGGTGCTGTTCTTTTTTTAGTTTCGGCATCGTGAATATACGAGTTTTGTTACCTCTTTGACTTCGGCACTTTGATTATGTGATGATAATTCGAACTTGTTTGACTTTTGTTAACACATAGAACTTTGGTCATTTGAAAATTGTTTCCTTACGGCTACATAGTTTTTACTTTATCTGGTCTTCGAGCCAGTTCATGTAGTTCATGTTGCCAAGTTTGGTTTGGTGGTCTTGTTCCACTTGTTGTTCACTGGTCTTTGACCCATTGGTCTTTCCAGTCATGTATTTTGCTTGCATATTGAACTCGATTTCACTTGAGTCTATATTTCTATGATGTTTCATGTACTTGTATTCTTTGGTATCAGTGTTGCTTTGTATTCCATTTGAACTCTGATATTGCAGTCTGTTCTGTGTCATCTTGAAGTCTGGTCTGGACATCTGATGCATTGTGGTTCCGGTCGAGTCTAGAGCTTGTTTGATGGACTGGGTTTGCCTGTGAAGTCTTTATTTCATGGTTGTTGTTCTCTGGTCTCTGTAGCATTGTGTCTTCGGTTGCCACTTTGTACATTTGAGCACTTTTAGCTTCTGATTATTCATGCTTGAGCTCGAATCACTTGATTTTATTACTATAACCGATTATATCGAGTGCATTTGTATCAAGTTGCACATTTCCTTGAGTTCATATTGTAACTATCATGCATATATGCATGTGTGTTCGAAACTGTTTACACATTTCCTTGGCATTGATATGTGTTATAAGGTTGAAGCTTCAGATATATGGGTATATTGGTAGTCTGGTTCTATATGAATTGTTTTTATGCATAACATATATATGTATTTAGTGTTGCTCCTTTGTTAGGCACTTGACCATTCGATGTCAGGTTTTGATACATGTAGTTTGTGTAAACTTGTGTGTATGCATATGTACCGGGTTGTAGCCTCGAGCCAGTTTGCATTTGAACTTGACTACCTTGTTGAGTTCATCCTGGTCGAGTTTATATTGTAATTATTATTGCATTTACGAAGATCTTGTTATGTTTATGTCTTTGACCCTAGGCATGCGCTTGTCTGATGAACGTTGAGTTGAACCTGAACTGTTGAGTTGTATGTATGCATATAAGTTTGGTTTTCATGTTGCATTGTGGTTTCTCTGACCAGTTGAATTTTTGGTCGAAGCTTGTTTTATGTGTCCTGACCCATAGATTTGTATTGCACCTGAGTTGAATCCAGCTTAAAGCTCGGGTTTGACCATGTGCTCATGTTGTGACTTTATTTTTATTGCACTTGAGTTAAACCTGGCTTTTGGTTGGAATTGACCTTGTGCTCACCTGTCCCAGTAGTTTTGTTAAGTGTATATCGGTGTGCATGGACTTGTGGCATGCATAGTGATACATTGTGCATGTCACAAGCTATTCATGTATGGTGAATTCAACATAAATGATGACGAACAACCCAAATAATCGAGGTAAATAATATTTTTAGAAACACAATTTATTTTATACTGCAAAAACATTTCTTTTTCAATTTTACTACATCAGTGTTTATTTAGCATATCGCTCAGATGCTAGATTCAATCTGGAATTGAGTTGAAGATAAATACGAGCGAATGAGCAATATGCAGTGAGGACACTTGTGTAAATTGAACTGTATTATAATTGAAATTTTGTATATATTGTGAGAGCACAATTTTGTACTATTCAAAATTGTAATAACATATTTGTTTGAATAAAATATTCGCTTGAATTCAAATTCTGTGTTATTTATTTTATTCAGCAAATATTTATTTAATTATGTAAAAATAAAATATTACAATAACAAATATATTTAAATGAATATATATATATATATGTTTATTATCATCAAACAAAAATCATAAACTAGCATATTCAACACAACAAATGACTTTGAAGGATAATATCATCTCAAGCTTCAATTTAATGAAATGGAAGTTGGACAATCTTTGACTCTAACAAAGTTCGCAAGCAGTGAGGCCAAGGTTCAGGATTTAACGAAACGACTGGTATTTATGCAAGATCTTCTTGAGAAAGCTCCATCTCAAAAATCTTCTAAAACTATAAAGCTTATGTAAGAAGGGGATAAAGCGGGATCTCCAAGTAAAACCAAAGATGAGGGACCAAAATATATTCTCCAAGATCGCAAACAAAAGAAAGCAACAAACTAAAATGAGTTGACAAAACAAAAATCAAGTAAGTCAAGTGGTAAGATACCTTGAATAATCAAATTGCTTAATCTTACAAAGATAGTAAAACCCTACAAGTGGAACTATTATGATGACAAAACTTACCAAAGGGACATGCCCAACCAAATAACAAAGGATATGCTTTCCCTTAAGGAGAAGGGAACCCTTGACCTAAGGAATAATAGTAGTTTTCGAGAAACACTTTTTACAAAGGAAATAATATCTATTAGGAATAATTCGCACATAAAAATTCCTACACTAGTGTATGCTGGAACCACTGATCTAAATGATCACCTTTTAGCTTGCAAAAATCAAATGGATTTGTATAATATCTCTAGGGTCATTCATTTAGGTTCTTCCCCATAACTTTTCATGAAGCAACTGCCAAATGGTATAGGCATTACCAAGAAAAGACCATCTTCTATTGGGAACAATTTTCTTATGAACTCTCGGCACAGTTTTGCATGTATAAAATTCGATTATAGATTCCAATGTGTTAGCTAATATCAAACAAAGGCTAGGGAATCGCTTGGCCAATACCTAAAGAGATTCAATATAGAAGCATTAAGAGTAGAAAATATGACCGATAGAGAAAAGCCGATGGCAGTTCACTCAGGGATAATTAAGCAAACTCCTTTTTAGAAGGAACTTTGTATTCATGGATTAAAGACCTACAATACTTTCTTTTTTGGGATGATAAATTCATTTGTATGGACTAGATGTATTGTGACAAGAAGATATATCAACAAGAGAAGAAGGAAGAAAAGTTTGCTTTTTATCACTATAAAAAAGGACAAAATAGGATGAAAGTAAAAGAGAGAGTTGGAAGAAGATTTCATAATTCGATTAAGTAGACTTAAAAAAACTGTTCTCCAACCTTTTTGCCATGGAAAAGATGATGAAAATTTTCCTACTTTTTACAAAACACATAGTCATCTTGAACCAAATATAGGAAGAGAGTATTGTGTCTACCATAAAGTAAACGGACATAAGACTGACGAATGCCACATCTTGGCTTGAATAATTCAAAATATGATCAAATTGGGATTTCTAAAGGAATTCATTAAAGAAACTTCTAAGACTTTTTGCCCTAAAGAAAATAGTCTAAGAACCTGAAACCTAATTTTTTTTTCTACAACAGAAAAGTAGCTTTTGCAACTTCAGACTCAGATTCTAGTCAAATTTTGAAATTTTATGGTAGTTACACACAATGGATCAACTTTATTCATCAAAATTCCTAGTTTGATTTATACTTGAAATTCACCATGTGCTAACACAAAATTCGAGTTTCTTTACAGCTTAAAACAAAGACCAATCTAGTATGAATAATGTCCAAGAGGTTCTGGATTTTCTTGTCAAAGCATAACAGACTTCTAGTTTTTCATAAACGAGGATAGTTCAAATATCCAAGATAAAATAACTCTCTATCTCCGGGCCTGATCTTTTGAATCATAGTAAATCCTTCGGCACAAGCCAATCTTCGAAAATGAAGTAAATACTTAAAATCCTTCTAAGAAGGGATTCCTAGAGAAAAGCATGATCTTGTCTACAAAGTCTATCAGTTCATGAATCAAGACACACTTATAAATAAGATACTCTTTTTTCCTAAGCAAAACCTAAATTATTGCCATTATGCATATCATACAAAGGTGGAGTAATCTACACTAAACTTGATTTTTAACAAGCAATTTCATTAGAAAAGTTTTACCAAACACGTCTTTGAGAAAAATATTTTCAGAAATCAAAAGGATTATTACCAATTACCTTATAGATTAGGGAAAGCTTATATTTATTTATTTTAAGGAAGATTTATAAAATCTTCGAAATATATCACTTAACATTAGTAAATGCACATAAAGGTTTTGATTTAGCATGTGCTGATAAAAGCATTTTCCAAGATTTTAAAATTTACTGAAAAAGTAAAACCTATACATATTTTTCAAAGAAAAGTTTTTGGAACTAGTAAGGCCCACTACTACCGCTAAAACTATAATTAGAAGAGCCTATTCTCGATTAAAGGGCTATTCGTTCATGAATCATGACCATTCAGTCTCTTATTTAAGATTTGCATTTCTACTATGAGATTGGCCCAAAAGCCCTTCTTAATGGAAATTCTAAGAAAGGGTTTCTCTATCAAAGAATTCAAATATCCAAAATCTTTAAAAAAAGACCAATTTTAAGGGAAAAATTCTCAAAGAAGTTATTTTTTGAAAAATCATTTCTTCCAAAGGGAAATCTCACGTCATAACAGTTAAATTTTTGTTACTAATTTTTTTTTCAAACATATCGATTGGCCAAAAATCATTTTAACAAACAAGTTTTCCAAAAAAACTCTTTTTAGTAAAAAGCTCCGACGTTTTTCTGGAGCACCTTTTAGAGGAAGGGACAAAGCCTTTGATGTTTGTCTGAAGCATCTCCTAGAGGGAGGGATAAAGCCTTCGATGCATTTTCAGAGTAAATCCTAGAGGGAGGGACAAAGCCTCCGATGCATTTCTGGAGCGTCACCTAGAGGGAGGAAGGCTCAATTCCAACCAAAATGCCTCTGATTTATTTCCAGAACGACTCCTAAAGGGACTTGGATGTCTAAAGCCCAAAGAGAGGCAAAGCCCAAGGAGCGACGAAGATAGAAGAGACAAAGAAGTTTGAAGCCCAATGAAAAAGCAAAGAGATTAAGTAAAGAATAAATCTTTACTAGAAGGGTTAGAATAATTTCGTCCAAAGGATAGATCAAAATAGACTTAAGGTTAAGTCTAATGGAAAGATAGGAAAAGCCTTCAAAAGAAGGTCGTGTAATGAGTATCAATAAAGTAATTAGATCTTTTCCGAGCTAAACGGTTGAACTTTTGAATGGAAATACTTATGAACGGCTAAACGGCTGAATGGAACTGCTTTGCTCCAATATAAAACTAAAAATAAAACAAAAATTATAATAAACACCTTAAAGATCACATATCTCTTAGCAAGAGACATTCCATTAAATAATAGGAATCTCCATTATTATTCAAATTATTAGTCCCTAGAAAAAAGGGAATTGGTAGATAGATTTTCTGGTTCTTTTATTGCCGAATGAATTTTCTGATCTTATTATTATTATTAGATGGATTTCTGGTATTTTATTCAGATTATTATTACCAGATGGTTTTTTGGTCTTCTTATTATCAGAGAGTTTTCTGGTCTTCTTTTTATTATCAAATAGATTTTTGGTCTTCTATTCAGATTATTATTACCAGATGGTTTTCTAGTCTTCTTATAATCAATGGGATTTCTGGTCTTCTTATTATTATCATATGGATTTCTGGTTTTCTAATTAGATTATTATCACCAGATGGTTTTCTGGTCTTCATATTATCAGAGGGATTTCTGGCCTTCTTATTATTGGTAGATGGCATTCTGGATTTCTTTTTGTCAGAAGATGGAACTATGGATTTCTTATTTTCAGAAGATGGAACTCTGGATTTCTTATCATCTAATGACAATTTCTGAATTTCTTATTATCAAGTAGTATTTTGGATTTCCTATTATCGGACTGTATTCTGGACTTCTTATCAGATGGAATTCTAGTCTTCTTATTATTAGATGGAGTTCTAATCTTTTTATTGTTAGATGGATCTGTAGCCTTTTTTTTAATAATTGTACTAGAAAATTCTCTAGGTTTGTGTTAAATGAATTGCCGATTTCTTAAATTATTAACCTATTATCAAAGTGGATTTCAGGTTTGAAGATAAGAATTACACTACGAAGGCAAGCCAAGGGTTACATATCATAATGCATCGAATTAAAGCTGTAGAAAGCAAATTATATAGTATATTCAAGGTAACAATTATTTAAGTACGAATTTGTCCGATACACTATGACAGGAACAAAAAATTGAACAATAAGGGAGTCTAGTTAAGAAGTTTACAAATAACTCTATATTAAAAGCCAATCTTCAACAACCAAGAAGAATTTACTTAGAGGGAGGAGCTTTAGAAACTATACTAATCTTCTGGATGGATTTCTTGCTCGTCTTTGAGTCTTCCATTAGCCTGCAAGGCGATATTATTCCAAATCATTATAAAAAAGAATTATTATAAGCTAAGTCAAAAAACATTTAAGTGATTTACTATTATCTAAAGATCAAAAGTTTAAAGTCCTACATACCTACTACAACAAATCAATGACCATTGAGTAGTCAATGTCGAGTTCATAGGAGAACTTAAATTTTTTAAGTTGACTAAAAGTGCTCGAATAAATGCTAAACTTATAATAAAAGAGAATGAGACTTAACTAAAAAGTTTCCTAATTATAATGTGAGTTACTGTATAAAATAGTAATGTAGTGCCGCAATTATGATCAGTGCCAAAATATAGGATTGTCGACATTAGTAATGTCGGCATACTTCAATGATGCTATTGTTAAAGTACTAGATAAGTAAATAGACCCTAAAATTGCAACGACAACCATGTCGTAACTAGCAATGATGAATGATATTAATACTAAAACATTTAAAATGGTTACCGTAAAGGAGCAATAACATATTGTTAGCAGCGTCATACAATAACCTAAAAAATCAATACTGCATTTAAATGACAATCCTTCTAGTTAATGCCGACATAATAGAATGTCGTATTATAATTTAAACCAATTGTTGCATCTTTGTATATTAGCAGCATAAAGACCTTGCACCATTAATGCTTCGTACTATAGAAATGATTGTTGAAGTAATAGATAAAGGGAAAAAAATTAATTAATACTGAACACTAGAGTGACATTGTAAAACAGAGTAAAGTAATCAATATCGAACGTCTTGATAACAGCGTAAAACATTAGTTTCAATACAGAGCAGGGCGATGTTAAGTTTTAGGTTTAATAGACTATTTGTTTCACCATTACTAAAAATGGCCGAGCTACAGAGTCAATGTTGCTTAACTACTAATTAGCCCTAGAATCATCAAAGTAACATAGAAATCCATCGCTAATTCAATCTATAAGCACAATCGATCATTAACCTAAGCAATAATATGAATATAAACATCAAAGTCATGTGAGTAAAGCCTAATAACAATTTTGGTACGAAATCCCCTTATTTAACTCGTTCATCTGATCGATAAAGGTGAGAGATATACAATGATTTTAACTTTGGTTAATCTTGTGAATTTTTAAGTTTGCTTGCTTGAGCTTTTTATTGCAGGTAAAATAGAAAAAGGAAAAGGACTTGACCATATATAATGGACGAAAATACATACAATTGATCAATTTTGAGTGGTTGATTAGATCTGCAAGGAATACTAATGGCCGGTAAGCACTATTCACAAGATTATTGAACTGAAAAGTCAATGCTTCCACTACACTTCGAGGGGGGAGGGGGGAGGGGGGAGGGCAAATGTTATCCACGTACTTTCTAAGGGCAGTATGATGTCGAAATAAAAGCTTCAAAGAGATGATAACGAACCTCATCACAAGAAGGAGCATCGAAGCCTTTATATAGAAACCATTATAAAGCACATAAAGGTGGCATTAAGATAGTAAACGTTACTACTATTATTATTGATCCTGAAGAAATGCGACATAGTCATGATATCGTAATAGTGCCAAAGCTACAAACCAATGCCGACAATATGAAGACGAGCCAATGCCAAAGTATAGAGAAGAATCTTTATTGCCTCCCATCGATGTCACACTTCTTCAATGCCGCCCCATGCTGGAGTTGACCTTTAAATACTACCGCTTTGTATCAATGTCGCTCCTATGGATGTCGCATCTCATCTATCAAGAGGAGACACCACACATCTACAAATACTACTCACACTAATATCGCTTCAAACTAATGTCGTGCATCTATACATGCGATGTTGATGCCGAAAGACCTCAACGTTCATAGGAGTTATCAAGACCGACGTCACACAAAATGATGCCGCCACATGTTATTATCACACTACATCAATGTTGCTCCATATCAATGTCGATTCATGCTGGAAAAACTTTAAACTAATATCGCTCCTTACTGGTGCCGAATACCACCTCTATTGGAGCAGCGCCGAAGCTCAACTATGCATCCAAGAGTGCCAAAGGATATTATTAAACGAAGGTAATTCCATATGGTATTAATGCCGAGGCTCATAAATGCCGAAATCAAGGTATTGTGCCGCAACTCTACCCCAATAAATACGAACCTAGGGGCGTTGTAGATGAGGTCGATCATTCTTTCCTCAAATTCTTACATTTTAAACTTTGTAACCCTAAATTAAGTTGGAGATTTAGTTCCATTTGTACTTTTGCACATAGAACATTATACATTCAACTATTACATGGAATATGGAGACTTGAATTATGGCTTGTTTTCGAGTTTCAAAGCAGTTGTGATTCTTACATCATAACTTGCTTTTGATTCCAAAAGCACTCATAATCTTGAGTCTGATTGCCCCATATAGTTTGAGCTGTCGATACTTACATAATATGCTACATGACTTCGACCTTGATATTGAACATACATAAGATTTTCATGGATTCGACATGGAGCCTTTGCCTATTGGCTTAGGATCGCCTTTGCATTTTCTTGTCCGAACCCACATTCCTAACACTTTTGAAGTTCATGAAGAAATTCGTTAACACCTTGCAAATGTGTGTGTGTGTGTGTATAAAATTAGGGGTATGTCATAGAGGAAATTATGTAATTTATTCGTACATCTAACTCGACAAACAATCTTATTCAAAATACAAGGTGTTTTCTGCCTATTATATATCTTTTTTTATTATAATATAATTAAATAAGTAATTAATTTAAAGTGCATTAAAAGAAAATCCATAAATGATATGATATATGATAGTAATTATAATGTGTTGTAATCATGAGAAGTTTATCACATTAAAATAAAATATTATTTTAAACATTCCTAGTCAAGATGTTTCAAGATAAAATATTGATACAGTCGTTCAAACTATAGTACGTAACGCTCTTTTAATGTTAGGTAGTGTATTTGTCATGGCTGCTGGGAGAGCGGAAGATATGAGTGGATTTCAATTTTTTTACCGTATTGGATCTTTGTCGAGCCTACGAAGTCTAATTTATTTAACAAATTTCTAAATTTAATTTAAATAAAATCATATATTTTATTTAAATTAAATTTAGAAATTTGTTAAATAAATTAGACTTCTTTATTTAAATTTGTAAATCATAATTCAAAATTTATTTGACTTATTTTCCCTTTATATATAAGTGTATATATATACATGTATACGATACATATGTATAAGTGTGTGCATGTGTAAAATTATATTCCGTACAAGATATAACATGTCTGTATGTAGATGTTGGAATTTACATCACAATGGACATATTAGCTCATCATATATGTACTATACGTTGTCCAAATATGTGCATATACTTATAGTTAATATATATAAATATCTATGTAATTACATGTGTGGTATTATGAATACCATTATAAATACATATATCTGTGTGTGTGTGTGTATATTCCAGATCGAAATACACTATAGTTCCAAATTTATTGTAATTTTATTATATTAATATATATTTATTATGAATTAATTAGTCAAACTATCTCAAAAAAATAATATAAAAGAATTATATAATAAAAATATCAAAATTTAAATTTTACGAAAATCAATAATAGAGTTTTAAGGATTGTGAAATTTTTCTAGATTTTTTTGAGTGAAAATTATATTTTTTGTCGAATTTTAAAAAATATTAAAACATGTTTAAAAACTCTAAATTTTTGACCGAGAGCTTCTGTCATGACAGAATAATTTTAAAGTGTATAAAATTAAAATTTTAAACTAAGATTTATTATATGAATTTATTAAATCTTATAATGATTACATAATAATAAAAATATCTAATAATTTCAAAAACATTATTTTCGATTACTAAAATTCATAATTAATATAGACATACATTGGAAAATTATTAGCTCAAATTTTATGTAATATAGAGATGTATATGTACTTTGATATAAATTATATATATATGTGTGTGTGTGTGTGTATTAATATAATATTAAAATAAAATACGGTAATTCGACATGGAACCTCAGATCATTAATAATACACACACACACACACATATACATACATATATACATATGTGTGTGTGTATTAAACTTATGCACATAACCAATCATTATTGTGATAGCATAATTACCTATAGGAATGTCACCTAACGAACAATGTAGTAATAATATATGTAGACGTCAATAATCATTATATAATGATCATAATCTTATATGAAATTAAACATTTACTTATAACTCATGCCCTTAAGTCCGCCCTGAAATGATGAGTCCTCTTCCTTTGGAAACCTCCTCGATTCATCAGATTGCTAGTCCTTGGACCGCAAACCCTTTGCTATCAAATAGCTATTGATTTGGATTTGACTTGATTTGAGATTTTAATGGGGTATATGCATGCATAGATCAGCCGTGAGAAGGAAGGAGGAGGCAACTAAAAAACAAAACTCATTTAGATTAAGGTTAGAGATGCTTTTATAATGGTCGAGAGAGAAAAGAGCATCATATCTTGCATTTTTTAACCAATCTCCACCATCCATCTTAAACTATAATTGCCCCAATTTTGGCCGCCTGTACCATATAATTGCAGTCAAAGATTCCCTTCCAAATCTATAGGTAAGTACCCCATTTAAGCCCAAGCAAATATGGTAATTAAATCCAATTTAATTTTGTTATCAATATCTCATATCGATCGATATATTTATAACTACTATAAATATATACAAAAATATTTATTTCTCAAATCATGTTCAAATTTTATAATTAATATTCCATTAATTTAATTAATTTATAATAATTATAAACTAATTAAATCGTTTGGTCTAAAGTGAACTCATCATTTCAGTTGTGTAACTTTTGGGTGCAAATTCGATCAGCGGTTAACATTGAAATATTTAAATATTAACGTTCGTATGTCACTTAGCAGGTGATGTGACATTATGGACAAATTTATCACTTACTTAGTTTCGATAAAATCCAATTTTACTTTATTAAGTATTACTCGGTTGTGATATTTATTTATACCATCTTTGTCAAAACTATATCACTTTAGACTGATGGAATTTGTAATGGTCAAATTTCCAATATCATCCATATTCAATTCTATAGTCTAAATACAAAGTTCTTGGTTCAATAATAACATTATTATTTACCGAATTGCTCTACCAGAGACTTTGACTTTGAGTTGACTTAAGTTGACCGTGATACTAACCCAAAATAACTTAAGAGACGAATCCTCTCTTGAATAGTGCTTCCTTCTGATACTTCCACTCGACCCAACCATGGTCACTCGATGGGATGTCATGCCATGATTTGACTATAATCAAAGAAGAGCCTTCATATTGAAGATCTACAATATTCTCAAGTCGAGAGAACTATGTAAATCAGTTACGTTCATATTTTCTGTTTGACCTTAGTTATATTAACCAATAGAAAACTATCGAGTGAGCCTTCCATAGTTATCTAATAACTATCACTACGTAAGCCCTTCATACCCCCTAACAGTCATGAAATACATTATCCAACATTTGAAGAGCGTTGCGTACTCTAGTTTCAATGGATATATCGATATCCAGTCTCGATGCAGGTTGACTGGAACATTTAAAATGATATATTTATTTTCATTACGATAAATTACTCATGCTTACAACACTTTTAACTACTAATGGTAGTTTAGATAATAAACTATCCAATATATATAGGCCATCAAAATTTCTTATAAATAATATTTATTAAAATATATAAATAGATACATGCAAAATTATATATATAATTGAATAATTTATATATATATTTACTATAGATACATATATGTCTTAAATAATATATATATATATATAATTAATATATTTACTGCTGGCCATTTAAATATTTTAAAATTAAAATTGTAAATATTTTATCTTATTTAAAATATATAAAATAAATTAATATGCTAAAGCCGTAAATGAAGGTTTTTATTAATCTTAATTCGATAGCATTTATTTTAGTACATTAAAAATTCAATTTTGATTTTAAAATTCATTTGACTTGGTAAAAATATTTAATTATTAAACATAAAAACCTATTTTACAGTTATCTGAATATATATTTTTTAAATAAAATACCCATATAAATATTTTAATCATATATACATGTATGTACGTGTGTGTACACACACACACGTATATATGTAGAGTATAATAGTGTATGATTTTTGTTTGATGATAATAAACATATATATTCATTTAAATGTGTTTGTTATTATACTATTTTATTTTTCACAGAATTAAATATATATTTGTTGAATAAAATAAATGACTCAAAATTTTATTTGAATAAATACTTTATTCAAACAAATATTTTATTACAAATTCAAATAGTACAAATTTGAGCTCTCACTACATTTACACATTTTCGATTACAGTACAACTTCAATAATAGCACAATTGTCACTATACAATTTGCTTACAATTATTCCTCACTACATACACTCACTCAACACTCACACACTTGATCTTGACCTACTCCAGCTTGTATCCAGCCATTTGTTATACCCATCAAATAAATAATGCAAGAAACTGGAAAAAGAAATAAATTTAAAGTGCAAAAACAAAATTGAATTTAAAATTTATTTTTGCCTCGGGTATTTGGGTTGTTTCTTTTCATATTTTCTGATAGGGACCAAATATATATGCACGAACAACTTGTAATATGCATACTGTATCACTGTGAATATCACAAGACCGTTTTCTAATTCCATCTCACAGACAAGTGCAAATGCACACATGTACAAATCGAATATTAAAGGTCATGGCACATGAATTACGCAATTACACATATATGCATGCATATATACGCATGTATGCACATGAATATGTGTATGATTTTCAAAATCAATGAGCAAATGCAAACAAACACAACAGTGCACAGGAGTTCAGAGGCAAACAGGTTCAAGTGAAATCTAGTCTGAAGTGATAAGTCAAAGTGCATAAAGTATACATGCACTAATACATGTGCAAGCATACATGGGCATAAGCAGTGGTGAACATAAGGGACGCAACCAGACTTGAACAATGCATATGTGCATACAAGGATCCATCAGATAAGGCTATGGAAAACAAAGAGCAAGGTGATTAGGCAAGTGCAATAGAAGTTCACACAACAAATTAAAGGAAGCAGGTTCAAGTACAAGGGTATAAACACCAATGGCAAAGCATATGGTCAGGGATACAAGAGCACAAACATGTATATAAACATGAACAAGTTGTATATGCAGGTTAACACAAGAATGAAGCAAACTACATAACTCAGGTGCAATGCAAAAACAAACAACACGACAATAATTAGTACAAAGCAATCAAGTAGGAGCATCATGCTAGTAAGGCACCAACATAAAAACAAGCCTCAACCAAGCATACAAAGGTCCAACCAACATGACAGCAGCTCAACCAAATTTACACATGAAGATCCAACCAACATACAAAACAACATGCAACCAGACCATAATAACTCAGGCAAGAACATACCAGTTTGGACGTATAGGAACCAAATAACAAAGCTTTAGACATGCTTACAAGTCCAAATATGTTAACATGAATGCAAAAAAACAACAGGCAACCAAACAAGTAAACATGCTCATATGTACAGGGATATGCAAGCATTTAGGCATGAACACACATGAAAACAAGACGACCAAAATTGAGCGCAGATATCAACATGTAGCGCAAATATACAAAGTGGTGCACTAGATCTAGACAAGAAGCAGAAGAGACATCCAAGCATCAGAGCATGCCATAGCAATCACACACATATACACACACATACATATATGAATGTATATACATAGAGACATTAGATCAAACTCAATGCAAGGCTAACATCCAAGACTCCAAGACCAGAGCAATGAAATGATAGAACTTAGACCAACTAATCGTAATACAGCAAAAACAGTGAAGCTTACGTGGGTCATGAATCAGTCAAAGAGATGTTTCAAAAAGAAATGGCCAAACGAAAAACACCGTTGAAGTGTTAAAAAGGTAAAAAATTATCTATAGCAGTTTAAACAAAATCAAGGGAATTTAATCAGAGGTCATAAGGAAACATATTTCTGAAAATGGAACGAGAAATGATAAATTGAGCAAGTCGTAGGCAGCAAAGAATGGAACCAGAGCAAATAAATTTAAGCATATTCAAATATAGTAGAAATATATTCAACCAATGAACAAGTCAAAAATCACAAAATCGTTCAACAAGAATCAAACGGCCGAGCGCAACAATTGAAGAATTCAAACCAAAATATACGAACGAAATAATAGGGTTTCGATCCCTACAAATTAACCTATTATCATCATCGGTGGATTATATATGAGTTCGAGACAAAATTCAGAGAGCTTGCTTAGAACAAATCACAAACAAATAAAAAATTCGAATCAAAGTCGAGCATAATCAAAAATCAAAAAGGGGAAAAATCATGTACCAATTCAAAGTAACATCCAACTCGACTCTCGAAGTCAACCGCACCAATCAAGCGCTGCAATCGAAATTCACGAGCAACAGTAAAGGAGGAGAACAATTCGAAATTTCGAATCCCTCATAGGGGTTTCAATTATAAAGCCCTAATTTTGAACAAAGATAAAGGGAGAATGACCTAGTTGTTTGAAACAATGGATAAGCTACAAATCTGTCCATTGACCATAGGTTTATCAACTTCTTGATTGGCTACCATTACTGTTTGTATGCTATATCTCATTTCAACAATATTCCATGCATCTATGGTTTTTAGAAAAAATATAATTCTAGTTTTCCAATATTCATATTCACCGTTGAACATTGGTGGTCAAGCTATGGACTGACCTTCAGTAAAAGCATTATTAAACGAAGCCATTGAAAGAGAAAAAAATCAAAAAAAATTAACAGAAAATGGTTTTTTATCCTAGCTCTAATACCACTTGTAGGATCAAATTAACCCTAAAAGGTGTGAATAGGGTTTACAAGAAAACTCACAGATAAAATATATAATAATCAAAGCACAGATAATAGCAGAGTAAAATAAAAGTGGAAATAGAATGACACAGATTTTACCCAGCTTCGGCAAACCGCCTACTGCTGGCCCCAAGGTTTCTACTAGGAATTAAACAATCTGACGCTTACAAACTCTGTAAACTCACGACTCTCGCTCACTTGATTATTCTAACCCTATGCTCAAAACCCTACCCGATTCAGCCACTGAGTTGCGAATTCTCGAACTACGCCCCGTAGTTCGTACTTAGTTACACAACTAGAAATTTACAAAGATTTAAAAGAAAAATACAACTAAAAATAAAACAAAGCCCAAATATAAATCATCCCTTGACATGATAAGAACACGCGGCCTATATTAAAAAATAATAGAGAAAAAATAAACTACAAACTGCTAATGCCAAAGCTATGAATTATATTATGTTCATTAGATCAAATTAAATTTAACTGTGTCTCACATTGTCTAAATGCATAGGAAATCTAGCACACGCTTGAAGTGAATCATGAAGGAACCTCCCATGTTAAAGAATCTTGCATTGCCATACTTAGTAGCGAGTACGAAAACTTCACAATGGCAAAGGATGAAAGTGTCAAAGAAATGTATGGACAACTTTCTAAACTTGTATACAAATCAAAATCTCTAGGAAGACAATACACAGAACTGGAAATAGTCCAAAAGATCCTCAGAATTCCTCCATGAAATTTTAAAGCAAAGGTGACTTCCATCCAAGAATCAAAGGATCTGAAACAGGTTAAAGTTGAAAAACTCATCGGAAACCTCACCACTTATGAGCTAAAAATCAAATACAAGGAAGAACGTAAAGGAGGAGATACACGAAAGAAATCAATAGCTCTCAAAAGAACAATGGAAAGTGAAGGATGATGGTGATGATGAAGAAGCAACTGAATTGGCACTGATAATAAAGAGATTCAAAAGGTAGGACTACAAATATGAAAATCCAGCCCTAAATTAACAACTGAAGAGCAGAATCGTCAAAGTTCTAGACAACTCAAAAAAGTAGAAGGTCATTTATCATAGGTGTAATAAACCTGGTCATATCAAGTCAAACTATCCTGAAAATCGATTTAGCAAAGGAAAGAAATCGAAAAGGAGAAGTTTTGCAGCAACTCGGCGTGAAAGTAATGAAGATGATAATGAAAGCACTGGTTGTGAGAGTGAAAGAGCAAATTTGTGTTTTTTAGGAGAAACAAATGACAGCAATGATGACGAGCCTAGCGAGGTATCAAAACTTACTCACTCGCAATTACTTATATATTTTCATGAAGTAAATGGCTATTTTGAAAGACTTAGGGAGAAGTACGCTAAAATTGAAGCATAAAAAGATAGTTTGACAGAAATAAATATGCAACTTGATCAAATGGCTCAAAACTATAGAAAAAAGAGCCCTAAGTGTGATAAGTGTCCATCATTAGAAGATGAAATAAAAAAAATTAGAAACTAAAATTAAATCGCTTGAAAATGAAATTCTGACTTTGAAAGAAAGTGAAAATACTAGGAAAGAAAATTATATTAAAAGGTGCACTTTGTTATTGAATGAAAATGAATTTATTAAGTTACAAGTCGCACAATTATTTACAACTTTAGGAAAATTCTCCAAAGGAGAAAGATCACTAAATATGCTATTTGGAAAACAAACTGTTACTATTAGACAAGTACTTTGGTATATTCAATTTGAAAAAGGTAGAAGTAAACTAATCATGTCAACTCCAAGTACACGATTTGTGAAAAAATTAGACACAATCAAAACAATTGCTGGTATAGACCCAAACATACGAATGTAAATCCTTTAACCGTTAAACAAATATGGATTCCAAATGTTACAAAAACAAAATTTTCTAAATTTAAACAAATTTGGATTCCTAAGGGCACGATTGCTAAAATCGTTTTTCCATATAAATAAACTTAGGTACCAAAGACTTTGATAGAAAATAATAGTGCTCTTACATCCTTCAATAGACCACTTTCCTCCTCCAGAATTTAGACACAAAAGCAAGCTAAAGAACAACTTTGATGGAGATAGGTTTCAAGTTGTTCTAGATGATTGATGAGCTAAATTTCAAATGTTCCATAAGCGATGGAGATATACATATTATGAATAATCACAATATCAAAGGTAAGTAGGTATGATCTCTAAACTCTATTTTGTTCTTTTATTGTTAATTTTGTTTTTATTGATATTGCTGTAGCATTTCTACCATATCTTGAACTTTTTGACTCTGATTTGTAAAATTCAAGATGTTCTGGAAATAGATTTAAAATGCTACACATATTTAGTTCCATGTTTTCTCAAATTTTTTATTTAAGAGCGTGAAAATCTGCAAATCATTTGGAGTATTGTTTGAAAACAGTTTCAGAACATTCTTAACACAGCTGTAGTAATTTGATCATATCTTGAACATCTCAACTCTAATTCTTGAAGTTCGTAAAATCTTGGAATACTAACTGATTATGCTACAACTTTTCTGTTTTGAGTTTTTATTGATTCACTTTGGAATGTCATGAAAAATTGCAATGAATTCAATATATAACTCGAAAATCATATCTATTTTATACAAACAAGTTGTGGTATTTCAAGTATAATTTTTGATTGATTTGATAAATTGACTTAAAACCAATTTTGGCAAGTAGCATCTTTGAATATCTAAAATTTCCATTATGAGACAAATCAAATTTCAAACTTTTACCATTCAAATAAAGGTTTCGAATTGAGTGAGTCTTCAAAACAAAGATTGTCAACTACTTGGAAACAACAATCACTTTTTATTGACTCTCTTCATATCTATCAAATCAATTTTCAAAACTGCTTTGGCGAATTTTGGAATGAAATTTTTTTCCCAATGTATATTACTTTGCCTTTGCTTTTTTTTAAAGGTTTTAAATTGAAACAGATGGATATAAAAAGTGTGTTTTTGAATGGAAAACTGAAAGAGGATGTCTTTGTTGAACAACCCTCGGGCTTTGAAAATCAGAATTTTCTGTATAAACTTAAAAAGGCGCTATATGGTCTAAAACAAGCCCCTAGGGCTTGGTATGACTGTCTTAGTACATATTTTTTTGAAAATGGTTTTAAAAAGGGTTTTGCCGATACTACACTATTCCTTTTGCATGGTAATGGTGATTTGTTGATTGTACAGATATATGTTGATGATATTATATACGATGCTACTAACAATATTTGTGCGAGAAGTTTGAAAAATTCATTCGGTTTAAATTTGAAATGAGTTTGGTTGGAGAATGGAATCTCTTTTTAGGACTTTAGATTAAACAAACTGACAAGGGAACGGTCATCTCACAAACAAGATATGTTAAAACGCTAGTGGAAAAATATGGACTAACAAATGCAATATTGTCAAAAACTCCAATGAATGCTACATTAAAAGTAGACAAAATGAAAAAGGTATTGTTGTTTATCAAAAGAAATATCGAGGTATGATTGGATTACTTGTCTTTCTTACTGCATCTAGACCACATAGATTCCAATCTAATCCAAAAGAATCACATCTGAAGGCTGTAAAACGAATTTTAAGATATCTTCCCTACACACCAAATTGTGGCGTATAATACCCGTCTAGTAATAATTTTGATTCGGTAGGATGTTCGGATGCGGATTATGCTGGTTGTTTGTTGATAGAAAAAGTACAAGTGGAACGTGTTTCATGTTAGCACATGATGGTCTAGTAGAAACCAAAATTGTGTTGCATTATCTACCACTGAAGCTGAATATGCAGCTCTTAGTGGTTGCTCCGCTCAAATTTTATGGATGATCCAAACCTTATTGGATTTTGGTCTAACATCTAAAAGGGTTCCATTGAAATGTGATAGAAAAAGTGCCATAGATATGTCAAATAATTCTGTTCACCACTCATGTACCAAGCATATAGGTGTAAGACATCATTTCATTAGAGATCATATTGCAAAAGAAGACATCTACATAGAATTCACTTCAACTAATTTTCAGTTGGCCGACATTTTCACAAAACCCATTCCAGAAAATAGATTTTCACATCCTCGTCTTGATTTAGGGATTCTAGAAATGGCGTAATAATAAAGGATTTACTTTAGAAAAGATAATTGATGACTAATTGAGCCTTTTTGGAACCTATCAAAATTATTGTAGTACTTGAAAAGTGATGGATAATGATTAAATTATATTTCATAATAAGAGGAAGTATAATTTTATAGTTTCATGAAAATTAAATAAATTTTATAATATTTTTAGATTAGCACTTATTCCATGGTCATTTTGATTTCTATCACCTTTCTTTCAATCCATACACGATAATTTAGTATAGTGTGTAGAATTTGGTATTTCAAAATAAGAAAATATTTTTGAAATAATAATAATAATAATATCCTAAAGTATTCACTCTCATTTAAAAGTCCTTATGGTTATGCATGGGTGAATTATTTGAATTTCTATATGTGTGCTTCTATTCTCATTTAAAAGTCTCCGCGGTTATGCACGGCTGTGACGCATATAAGAACAAGTATATTCTAATCTCATTTAAAATATGGTTATGCATGGTTAGAAATACTTGACATTCATTTAAATAACTGCTAACCTCGTTTAAAGTCCTAATGGTTATGCATGTTAGTAAGTGCTTCACATTTTCTTTACATAATACTTTTTTAAAAAGGGGAAAATTTATAAATTATTCCTTCATTGAAAATACCGAACCTTATTACTATATAAAATTCCATAATCCTATAATTCCTCTAAAGTGGAGTTTGTTTCTAATTAATAAGATATTATGATTTTTGTTTGATTAATTGGAATTTGAAATTAATATTTCCCTCTTGATTTGATTTATATTCTTAATCAAAATTCATAGTTGTTTCAATTACTGTTATTATTTTTGATGATAACAAAAGAGGGAGAGAGAGGTTATGTTTTTCGATTGTTGAGTGACGCCCTCACTAATATTCGAGAGTGCTTTTATTCAAAGGTGTTTTGAAAAATAAATTTTTCATTTTTTTAAAACACGTATCTATGTAGGGAGAGTCTAGCTGTAGGGATCATCTATACAAGGGGAGCTTGAACACAGTATATCAAACACATTTACTTAAACTCAAAATTTTAATATATGTTTGTTATCATCAAAAAGTGAAGATTATAGAGTATAATAGTCTATGATTTTTGTTTCATGATAATAAACATATATATTCATTTAAATGTGTTTGTTATTGTACTATTTTATTGTTTACAGAATTAAATAAATATTTGTTGAAAATAAATTACTTTGAATTTTATTTAAATAAATAAATTATTCAACAAATAATTTATTACAAATTCAAATATTACAAATTTGAGCCTCACTACATTTACACATTGTCATTTACAATACAACTTCAATTACAACACAATTATCACTATACAATTTGCTTATGATTATTCCTCACTATATACACTCACTCAACACTCACACGCTTGATCTTGACTTGCTCCAGCTTGTGTCCAGCCATCTGTTATACCCGTCGAATAAATAATGCGGTAAACTGAAAAAAGAAACAAATTTAAATTGTAAAAATAAAACTGAATTTAAAATTTATTTTTGCCGTTTGGGTTGTTTTATTTCATATTTTCTGACAGAAACCAAATATATGTGCACGAACAACTTGTAATATGCAGTGTACCACTGTGAATATCACAAGACCGTATTCCATTTCCATCTCACAGACAAGTGCAAATGCACGCATGTACAAATCGAATATAAATGGTTACAAAACATGCATTACACAATTACACATATATGCATGTATGTACATGAATATGTGCATGATTTTCAAAATCAATGAGCAAATGCAGACAAACACAATAGTGCACAGGAGTTTAGAGGCAAACAGGTTCAAGTGAAATCTAGTCTGAAGTGGTAAGTCAAAGTGCACAAAGTATACATGCACTCATACATGTGCAAGCACACATGGGCATAAGCAGTGGTGAACACAAGGGATGCAACCAGATTAGAACAGTGCATATGTGCATACAAGGATCCATCAGATAAGGCTATGGAAAACGAAGAGTAAGGTGATTAGGCAAGTATAAAAGAAGTTCACATAACAAATTAAAGGAAGCAGGTTCAAGTACAAGGGTATAAACACCAATGGCAATGCATATGGTCAGGGATACAAGAGCACAAACATGTATATAAACATGAACAAGTTGTATATGCAAGTTAACACAAGAATGAAGCAAACTACATAAATCAGATGCAATGCAAAAACAAACAACACAGCAATGGTCAATACAAAGCAATCAAGTAGGAGCATTAAGCTAGTAAGGCACCAACATAAAAACAACCTCAACCAAATGTACAAAGGTCCTACCAACACGACAACAACTCAACTAAATGTACATATGAAGATCAACCAACATACAAAACAACATGCAACCAGACTACAATAACTCAAGCAAAAACAGGCCGTGTGGATGTGTAGGAACCAAGAAACAAAGCTTCGGACATGCTCACAAGCCCAAATGTGTTAACATGAATGCAAAGCAATAACGGGCAAACAAACAAGTAAACATGCTCATATGTACATGGACATGCAAGCATTCAGGCATGAACACACATGAAAATAAGACAACCATAATTTGAGGGCAGATGTCAATATGTAGTGCAAATATACAAAGTGGTGTACCAGATCTAGACGTGCAACAGAATAGACATCCAAGCATCAGAGCATGCCATAGCAATCACACACACACACACACACACACACACACACACACACACATACATATATGTATGTATGTATGTATGTATATACATAGAGACATCAGATCAAACTCAATGCAAGGTTAACATCCAAGACTCAAGACCAGAGCAATGAAGTGACAGAACACAGACCAACTAATCATAATACAGCAAAAACAATGAAGCAGCCGTCGGTCATGAATCAGTCAAGGAGATGTTTCAAAAAGAAACGGCCAAACGAAAAACACCATTGAAGTGTTAAAAAAAATTGAAAATTATCTATAGCGGTTTGAACAAAATCAACGGAATTCAATCAGAGGTCATAAGAAAACATATTTTAGACAATGAAACAGCGAATGATAAATTAAACAAGTCGTAGGCAGCAAAGAATGGAACCATAGAAAATAAATTTAAGCATATTCAAATATATCAAAAATATATTCAACCAATGAACATGTTAGAAATCACATAATCCTTCAACAAGAATCAAATGGTCGAGCGCAGTAATTGAAGAATTCAAACCAAAATATACGAACGAAACAATAGGGTTTCGATCCCTACGAATTAACCCATTATCATCATCGGCGTATTATATTCGAGTTCGAGACAAAATTAAGAGAGCTTACTTAGAAAAAATCACAAACAAATCCAAGACTCGAATTAAAATCGAGCATAATCTAAAATCGAAAAGGGACAAATCATGCACCAATTCAAAGCAACATCCAACTTGACTCTCGAAGTCAAAAGCACAAATCAAGCACTGCAAATTGAAATTTGCGAGTAACAGTGAAGGAGGAGAACAATTCGAATTTCGAATCTCTTGCAGGGCCTTTCGATTATGAAGCCCTAAGTTTGAATGAAGATAAAGGGAGAACGACCTAGTTGTTTGAAACAATGGATAAGCTACAATTTATCTCTATATAGGTCGTGTGTTCTTATCATGTCAAGGAATGATTTATATTAGGGCTTTGTTTTATTTTTAGTTGTATTTTTCTTTTAAATCTTTGTAAATTTATAATTGTGTAACTAGGTACGAACTACAGGGCGTGGTTTGAGAATTCGCAACTCAGTGGCTGAGTTGCAGCAGAGTTTTGAGCGTAGGGTTAGAACAATCAGGTGAGCGAGAGTCGCGAGTTTACAGAGTTTGTAAGCGTCAGATTGTTTGGTTCCTAGTACAAACCTTAAGGGCAGCAGTAGGCAGGTTTTGCGAAGCTGGGTAAAATCTGTGTCGTTCTATTTCTGCTTTTTTTTACTCTGCTATTATCTGTGTTGTGATAATTATATATTTATCTGTGAATTTTCTTGTAAAGCCTATTCACCCCTCTGGGCTTAATTTGATCATACAATACATACTTAAAAATATTTTATTATTTTAAATTTATTACATTAAAGAATAAATTAAAATAGTTTCTTATATAAATTATAATGGGAAGCATAATTATAAAAAGCAATTAATTTAAATTAATTATATATAATACATAAATTTATATTTATACTTTTGGAACAATTTTTTTAAATAAGCCAAACATATGTGTATGTGGGTGTATAACATACCCACATAAAAGACGTATATGGTATAATATAAGATATAATTTTATACAGAAATTATTATTCTAAAACACTTATGGCCAAATATAACAAATAGAATAGGGTGACATATATGAGCATGTTCATATGAATTTAAAACTAGATCAAAAAATATTATATTTCTAAAAAACAAGCTTGTGAGGGAGTCAATATGTTGCTTGTTTAGAATGTCCAATTGGAGCACCACTGTCTCCTTCTCCTCACTCGTAAAGACTAAAAGTAAGCTTCACCAAGGCTGGGGGTGCACCTGAAAAGATGTGAGATAAAGCTAAGAAAGGTGCACTCAAATTGCTTTGGTGGCTAGGCTATTTATAACCACGAGTCAGCATCTTTCTCTCTCCCTTTTCCTCTAGATCTAAAGACTTGATTTAGTTTTTGTCTCGTAGCATATGTGATCGGCCTTGGGATAAGCAAACGAGGTCAAGACCCCCTTTGACTCTAGTTTGAATCACCATTTAATTAGCTAATTCCTAAATCCTAAACCAATCGAACTATTATAACTTTTATACATCGTTCTGTCCGCTCTTAAGCTTGAAATAAATAAATAAAATAGCCACATAATGATACAATAATAATTTATTATTATTTTATAATATTTATAAATTAATTTAATCCTTGGTCGAATTTGAAAATAACTGACAACGTAGTTGTAATGAATCTTTGGTGTAAACTCGATCCACAGTCAATATTTAAAAAAAATACTGAAGCCTATACGGAATTTACCGAAGCATAATATAAGGTTCAAGTCAAGCTTACAAACCATTAGGTGAAATCGTAGTTCTTATCTAATATAAGCTCACCTAATAATGGCAGTTTGTACACATATTTTTTTTGTCATCAATGTATCATTAGATATCTAGAGTTCGATCTAAGATCAATAACTTTATTAGTATGTGTATTGATTGTGTAAATCACTTTAAAGTCATTGGTTTAATTGGATAACATTTATCGATTAACTTATTTACTCTGGTCAAAGATCTTGAATTTAAGTTAACTTACCAATTACGGTGATACCAACCTTATATTACGAAGGAGGCGAATCCTCTCTTGAGTAGTATTTCATTTTGAGTAGTTTAATGTATACCCAACTATGATTATAACATGATCGCCATGCAATGTGATTGACCTTAGTCAAAGTATAGTCTACGAACTGAAGATTGATAGTACTCTGAAGTCAGAAGACTATTGTACATCGTTACTGTAAGATCTTCTATTTTGACTTAGTCATATTAACTTCTAGAAGAATCTCGTCGAGTCATTTTGTGATAGTTCCAGATAAGCACAATACATAACTAATTGGTGCCCTAATGGTCATGGGTAACTCACCGTTCAATGTATGAAGAGAGTTACGTACACTAGTCTCAATAGACATATAAATTTTCTTTTTCTCGATACATCTCAACTAAGAGTTGATGTTTTTGTTTATATCGATTCAACGCTCATGGTTGTGAACTCATTCGTAATTGTAGTCGATAAAGCATTGCTCCTAATGATTTTCTAGTCGTATATGTTTGATGTTGTTAATTCATTACTTATATCACAATATTACAACATATATAATAGAAAAATACCAAAAACATATTTAATTTCGAATAAGTTTGTTTACGAAATTTACAAAACATAACAAGCTACATAATTACCCGTATGGCATGCCCTTATCATCACATGGTATTTTCAACTAAACTTAATACAATAACTTATAGAAGGCTCTCGATGAATTGTTTTAGAATTATACCTAACAACTACAAGTTCATACTTTTGATTCCCCAACGGTCATAGGTAAATTATCGTTTATTTTACAGAGGGCGTTGTGTACACTAGTCAAATCGGTGTATTGGTATCATATTCTCAAAACGACTTTGACAAAGATATTTGAGGATAAGTGTTTATTAGTACAATTTAATTCTCTTGGTTACGAACAATTTCGTAACCACAGTTGACTAAACACTTTATCTTAAGGTACTTATGCGCTGTAATGCACTCTTAAACAAAAAAAATAAAAATAAAATAAAATAAAATAAACTGAAATAAAACTTAAAACATACTTTTCGAACAAGATTCGTTTTACTTGTAGTGTTAATATGAACACATCTAAATATCCAATTAAAAAGAAGATTCGTTATAAGCGTTAAATTGTGTTTGACGTAACTCTTTCGAGTATTTCAGTTGCAGCACATTCTGTGACTCTAATACGGTCATCGTGAAGAGCCATTGCAGTTCAATAACATAGCATTCCGAGAACGGACGTTCCCCTCTGTAAAGGTGAAAGGTCAAATTATTTACGAGCATTCTCTCGATGTGCAAACAGAACATTCCAAGAGATAATATTGTCATAATTTTTGAAAGATTCCACTCACAGTACGAAGCAACACCGGAATTTATTGTTGGATTGTAACATAAATAGCCTACCGTTATGGGTCCATGCATCAAAACTTCACTGTCTTCTTATTTATAAATATTAATCAATGCACAATGCTACAACACCTCAAACAAGAAAACCCAAAACTATTTAAATAACAAATTGTAGCGGCAACTCTATCTTTCAGCTGTTTTCTTGCTTCCACCTACCCAATATTGCTTTACAACAAATAACACCTTCGTTGAATTTGAAGAACCAACCACATTATCTATTAACTTAGAGTTCCACCTCATGGCTTTTGCCATCTTTTTAACCTTCACCACCATATCTACATCATCCCGAATTATAATTGAACCTTCTGGACGCAATATCCGATCCATTTCTATGAGCATGTCTTCCACCTTGCACCTGTTTACAACACATCAGGTGATTTTTTTTTTTTTTTTTTTTTTTGAACTTGCAGTAAAAAATAAAGAAAATTAATAGATTTAGCAAGCATACTTGTCCTTGTACAAGCTGAAGACGCCATTGGCATGTATAAGATCATATGTCCTTGGGTATGTAGAAAAAGCTTCACACCTGTGTACAAGAAGCATTAATGTTTGTTTAGCTAACCGCTTTATATTCTTTTGAATAAATGCACACATGAGAAAAGCTCGATACCAAGTAGCAAAATATGTAATGTTCAACCTAATGTGGTATGGCAAATCATAACATTATATATATCTTTCCATTAGGCATGATATAATAGTTTGTCTGTAAAATCTCATCTGCGAGCCACGATCACTAGCAGTAGTGATAAGATATTTGATTGTTATGTAATCAAAGATCTTGAGTTTAATTCTCAGAAAACTTGTAACAAAAAAAAAACTAACAAAAACACTCAAAATATAAGTCATACCAATCATGATATATGCCAATCAATCCACGCTCATATATGACGCCCAAAGTAGATGTCTCGGAAATTGTCGGAACAACGTTCATAACCCATAACTTTGGAGATTCAATAGCTGCAGCAAAGCTTCCAATGCCGGCATTCATATCCATTATATTTCGATACCTTCCGCTATCAATATATTTGTTTACTTGTTTGTAAGCAACGACATAATTTTTCCATAATTTACTGTCTTCCATGTAAGATTCAGATGACATTTCTGGAACAGTGTTCCTAGCTATCCTGGGAGGAATAGCAGTCAGCCTTTCGGGGAAAGGCTTCAAGTCTACTGCATTGTAAGCCTCAGGAAAATGATTTACACAAACTTCCATCTTCTTGTACCTAATGTCATTTTAAAGAGACAAACATTATAAATGTAACTGGACACGATTAACAAATTGAGCAAAGATTTTCTAGATATCAATCTGCCATTAAATTAAATTTTAGAATGAATTCATGTCGGGTATTGCAAATTTAATTTTGGCTCGTTGGTTTAGTGATATGTTGGCTATATATAAATGAATGATAACAATTATGTGGCTATACAGTGCATTAGGACCAAATACCTTTCGAAGATAATCAATGGTTCTCGATACAAAAGAGAGTATTACAGTTTATTTCTGAGTTAAGATATGGAACAGGTTCAATAAAATAGCAAAAGACTGTAAATCATCTACGACATGAAAGAAGACATATAATTTGCTAATTTAAGCATTTTCATGTTTCTTCCAGACCTTCGTCATTGTTATCATTGTTATATTCATCGCCGTTATTAAATCACAGTTTCAGCGTATATTAGCTAGTGCGTTGTCCTCTTTTTTCTCTTGTTTTATTCCTAAAAAATATAGATAAGTTTTTGGTTCTCAGTTATACATCACTAACCCGCACTAGTTGCTTCTTACTTCTTTACTCAACACATAAAATGTTATCTATAAATTTACAAGACTGCGGCTGCGGCTGCAGCTGAGGAAAAGTATTTTAAATGCTACTGTAACCGTAATTCAGACCGCTTTCAAAGTATGTTAGAAAAGCTGAATCTCCTAAGATTGGGTAGACTTTTTCCATTAATAAACAAGAGAAGTGGCTATCTTTGCAGATAATGTATACAAAGAGCAATCGAATATGCAAAATTATATACATGGATCTTGGTAATTACCAGACATCATCAGCATCTTTTGATGTGCAAGTACTAACAGGACGCTCTTCTTGCTTTACGGTACAGGAATTAGCATCATCTCTTTTTCTCCATATTGCAATTTCATCCATCTCAGATATCTTCTCCCAACAAAGAAGTTTGGCAGTTGCTTCAATTTTTGCTTGTTCTGCTTCAAGGTCAGCTTCTGTACGCTGCCATGCATGGTAGTTGTTCCTCCAGTTGATCGGAGGGCCTGAAAGCACCCAATATCCACCAGGTCTAAGAACCCGATCCACCTCCATCATATACATTCCATCTACAAAACAATGTTCGATATAAGGGATTGATTTCTCTTAACGTTATTCATTATTCTAATGGGTTGAATAAATTCTACTCAAATTTAGAAACGCAAAGGGGACCTAAGTAAGAGGTAGACACACACCTTATAGAAGGAGAAATACAGTGCATAGGACTCCAATATTCAGAAGTATGGAAAGGATTTCCATTAAATGCTAGAATTAACTTAAAAATAAATGAAATTTAACAAGCACATGAAATGAATTATGATTACTGGAAACACATTGATTTGTCATTATTTTGATATCAAGTCTATAAAGGCGACGTTGCATGACAAAGATAATTTAGGCATAAAAACAATGATGCACTATTAGTTTGTTATACTCCTAGTGTTTCTGGAGGAAGCGCCTTACTCTGGGGCCAGCCTTGAGTAGGGGTCCAAAGGACAATCGTCTTAAATCCCTACTCTGGTTAGGCCCTAAATTTATTAGCATGTTTACATTTTCTTATTAATCAGCGTGTCACTCATTTGTTCCACATGGCAATATTGTAAAAAGAAAAATATTTAAATTTAAAATATATTGTTAGAAATTAGAATTTGTTATGCGATGTACAGTGAGCTTGCTGAGGCAAATGCACTAACAAATCAAATTCGTCTTTTGTTTAAATATATAATTTTTGTCAGGTGGTTTATTCAGTTTTATATTTGAATAAAAAATACGTTAGCCATATTTATTTATATAAACGAGTTATATATTTTATTATCATTAGGATTTAATACTACTAAATAAATGTTAGCTAATCATTTTCTATTTTTATTTTTGTTGATTATATATCAATTATATTAATTTGGTCGATTTAAATTTATGTTTTGTTAAAATTTTCAGATAAGAACTTATCAAGATAAATTTTGAATTTTATATATCATATATTTGATTAGATAAATGGTATCTAAAATCTACTTTAAATATTTATTGAGATAGTGATGAAAAAATAATCTAAAAATGTAAGTGTATTAACGATGAATCAATATATCTTGTACATTTAAAATCTTAGCAACAAATATCAAAATATCATATAGAAATTATGCAAATCAACAAAAAAAAACATTATTTTTAGTTATAGATTAAAAAAAATGAAACTGTAAACCAAATATGAAATGTGAGAAATTGTTTATCATTTAAATTTTGTTAAAAACATTTTGTGCTTTATCCGTTGTTCATATTTCAATCTGTTTGTGACAGAACTTCAAACGAAATCAAACATTTATCTTAAAACAATAGTAAGTTTAATTCGTTATTTTTGTTAACATAAATTTGTAAAAACTAAATTTCATTAAAAAGTGAAATGTCACAATTGATATATGATCTCATTGTAACTCCATGAAATGAAAACAAGTAAATAACCTTGATACGAATAAAAAACAGTGGATAGTAACGTAAAGACAGTAACTTGAATGAGAATTTAAATTATGAGCGATTTTAATTAAATATAATCTAAAGATTCAACTCTACTATTGTTTATGATGAAATATCCTTTTTGACAAGAAAACTAAATGAACTTGAATGTAAAATAGCGAGAGAGATCAAAAGCAATTGTACAAAGAATAAATTATAGTAATTTGAATGTAAAATATCATGGAGAACCATGTAAACGCCTGGAAAGTGCTAAATCGGCAAGGGGTCTCAAATTCTTCTACTTTACTGTCATTTAATAGATTTACTATTGTTACATTTACACACGCATTATTTAGTTATAATGAAATATCAATTACTGAATAGAAAACTATATGAACTTAAATGTAAAATAGTGAGGGAGATTAAATGAAACAACTGTACAAAGAATAAATTATAGTATTTAAATGTAAAACATCAAAGAATTAAAGAGATGCTTCGAAAGTGTCAAAATCAACGAAGGGTGCTCAAATTCATCTACTTTATTATTATTAGTAGATTAACAGTATTATTTTTTGTTATATATGTGTATATGTGTGTGTTTATTCAAGATATGAAATTTCGGCCATCTCGGTTCGGCTCCGGTTGATGACGGTATGAGTTTAGATTAAAAGATCGTTTTGGTAGGGAGAAGATAGCCAAAACCCCCAAAACATAAAGATTTGCATTTTATGATGGGCAAGGTTAAAAGAATCAGAACTAAAAACAAAAGGCTGCAAAACCAATGAAATCAAACATCACATGTCCAAAATCGAATCTTACCTCCGTTTTATTTTGCATTCTAGCTTCATCTTCCATTTCTATCTTGAATTCTAGCGTTGCAGTCGATTAATTGAGAATAGCAGCTCCCAATTCGAGCGACAATGAGGTGGGTTTTTTTTTTTTTAAATTATTGTTGCCTTTTTTTAATCTGCTTTCATTGTGTTGGGTTGAAACTTACAAAGCATGGGAGGGACTAAATAATGGGTCGGCTTGAAGAAAAATTAGGGTTCTAGGTCTTTTACGGGCAGCTTTAGTTTGATTTATATTCTGGCCTGGGTTGGGCTGGGAAATTAGTGAGGAACCGAAGTATATTTGGTTTTACATTAAATTTAAATAGGGCAGTTTTGGGTAAAATGTGCATTTCCTTAAGTTATTTTAAAATTTTAGGCTGAGCTGGGCTAAAAGTTACACTAATTTAAGTTCATTTGGAAAATCTAAGTTAATTTAAACTAAAACCGAAACATTCGAAATTTCCAAACCCGACCGAAACTATAAAAATTTCAAATAAGTGAAACCGAGATCAAAACCGAGTTCTCAAACCTTGATTTATCGTTTATAACGAAATATCCATTTCTGAAAAGAAAATCATCTGGACAAAAATGTATAATATTTAGAGATTAAATCAAATAATTTCAATAAATAAATAATTATAATCTGAATGTAAAATACTACGAGCGAATTAGACGTCTGGAAAGTGTTAAATACTCTCAAATTCTTCTACTTTACTATTATTAAATACATCAAACTTATTTAATGCATGCTATTTTAAACTGAATAAATATATTATTATGAATTTAGAAGGCTCGTTACCTAGTGTTGTCCTATGCCCCTAAATTTTTAGGACCCGCCTTGCCTTGTTGTGCTATGAGTGTCAAACACGCATAAACAAATACAACAATGATTGTGGAGGATCATTTGAATTTAAGCATTAACATCAAACGACCTGATTATGTGGAGGATCATTTACTGATATAAATATCAGTGGCCATAAGTTGATTTCTAGATTTATATTGCATGAGGAGCTAAGTGATTAATGACAGTTGATACAACTCTTACCATTTAAAGACCATGGAATCAAGCATCTTGAACAATGTGCCATGTCAAATGCATTAGATGGGTATGGAAGCTTTACAGAGCCAAATACACCAATTACAGCAGGAACACCTCTTTCCAAAGCAAACTGTACTTGTGCCTCGTGTGAATCTTTTGGTGCAAATGACATGGTCAATACATTCCTACTCAGCAAGTAAGCCCCCAAACTCGCAACCTAGAGCAATCAGCACTTAGTATATGAAAACATGTGCATATGCAATACCATTAGGGTAAAACCTTCCTGTAAATTGAGCTAGAGTTCATTGTCATATACACCACAATTTTATGTGCCATCTATGATGGCGTGGGCAACCAAAAGCTTTGGAACACATTCAAATATAGCTTACGTACTTTTTGTTTGAAGTTCCTAGAGAACCAAGCTTCGCTTGTAAACTCAAAGGAAGTATGTGTCTCCCAAACACAAACATACGTATTTTATTTATAACTGTTTACAATGGGGATGAACTTTTTCTTTTACAGGACAAGTATAAACTGCATCTAAACTAATAGCAAGTTGATCTTTAGGGGATATAATCCAACATGCTTCAAAGGTCTGAAATGGATTGCCATTGTAAACTGGTCTTTACTTAAATAAAAATCTAGATGAATAGTGTGGGTCATAAAAATTAATGGTGGTAAGCAGTACACAAGCAATCAAGATAACTAAATGAGAAATATAGTTTAAGCTAATCAAAGCTCGAGTTTCGAAAAGTGGACTGTTTGACCAATATCCTCGTATATCTTGGAGAATGCATATATTTAAAAACCGACATGTGTGCATACGATGTGCATATAATTGAACATATAGAACAGTTATACATACCCCACAACCAGTGTCCAATGCAGTTCGAACAGTTCCATTAGCGATAGGGATGACAGAACAAAGCTGATCAATATACTTTTCTGCACCTTGAGGAAACTGAGTACCTCCGCCTGGAAATCTAAACACATGTCCCTCATACTGAACCCAGTTTTGAATAGCCTTCTCGACCACCAAACTCTTGTAAGGAACGTTAACGTACGGCACATAGTCCCGACTCAAAGGCCATGGATATGGCACTACATAACCTTTAGGTGCCGGTACCAAACACCTAAGCTTTTGTTCTTGAGACGGACAATGTCTCTCTCTATATATCATATTATCTCTGGGAAATTTCATTGCTCGCTTTTGATCATGGCAAGGAGTGTAATCGGTGAATTTATCATTACATGGTCCAAAATTTTCAAAATTGTCATTTGAGACTCTGCTCCTTGAATGATGAGTCTCGTATCTGAGGTTTTTTAAGATGGAACAATCGGTTTGTTCAGTTATTTTATGTGCTATGGTATCTCCCTTTCCAATTCCAGTTTTTTGCCATGCACCAAATACATAGAAAAATCCACATATACCAAATATGATGAATATGGTTACAGAATTTCTTGTTCTCGGGTCGCCAAGAATGCCTTTAAATGCCATAGTAATATTGATCTGAAAACGCACAATTTTTTGAGGATAATGAAATATCCCTTTTCTCGGAAAATAAACATGCCTAGTTCATTAACAGACTTTAAAAATATCCAACAACTTTCAAACTCAGCGCAACACTTATACTTCATCACTTAATAAGAGTCGACGGTGAAATACCTCCATAATTTCAACTTCTAAATACTATATAAAATTCCTATTTTTTGACAGTAGAATTAAATAGACTGTCGCAAATGAAAATCTAATACTAAATTCAAATCGGAAATGAGACAATATACTACAAATGCTGCTTAAGACACATAGTTTAGAAAATCGGAGCACAACACACGTAACTATTGAAATCCAATAAAATACGAGAAATTTACCGAAGAGGGACGACTAGGAGATTAATTCATATCAGAATCGGGTGAAAAATCCTAGTTTGACGAGGAGAGAGACCGAAGCAAGCCGATGAAATCGAGGATACTCTTTTCCTTGATTTGTTTGATCCGCCAATTAGTGTGACGGTATATATCTGTACAAATACTGAACCCAGTCAATGAATAGGATGCTAAATTATAGTGTAATGTTATATTACAGCTATTTGTTCTTTTCTATATAAGCCAAAATTCTGTTCGAACACAAACGATTTGCCTTCCAGATTTCTAAAATAATACAAACAAAACCACTCAATTTGCTGAGTTGCGCCTGTCGAAAAGAATAATAATCCAAAAATAATCTTTCACATATTAGCACTACGTTGGGCCTTCAGAGCACCGCGCAATGACATTGCAAGGTGTACATAAAATTGAAAGAAAAAGAAAAGTAAAACATAAATTTAAGTAAAAAAGTTGAAAGAGTAATGAACTTTTTTTGAAAAAATAGAGGACAACTCAGCAAATTGTAGGGTTCAAATAAAATTTGCCTCTATATAAAGTTCTCGACAGTTTGAATTAATTTCCCGACGGACGTTAACGTCTCTAATACTCAACTCTATTTGGTTTAGTATAAGTTTTGCATTTTGAATTCTTTATCCACTCATTATCCTCTCTAATACTCAAGTCTAACTGGTTTAGTATAAGTTTTCCATTTTAAATCCTTTCTCCACGTTCATTATCACTTCTAATACTCAATTCTACCTTCATTATCACCTCTAATACTCAATTCTACCTGATTTAGGATAAGTTTTCTATATGGATGCTCTATTTCTTCTGTATTTATTTTCATAATGAAATATTAACATTTTCTCAAATCTTACATTAATTGTCAAATTAGTCATATACGTTGAAAGTGAAATGTTTGTCTTCTTATTTATCTCTTCAACTTCTTCATTTCGATGTCTCGTTATTTTTTTGCTATTGTATTTAGGTCTATATACTTTCGAATACAGATATTGTCATATCTGTATCTGCATTCGAAATCATTTTCGAATATCGAATAATTAGCATACCCCTAACAACCGATAAATCAAGAAACATAAATAGAAAGTAAATTTTTTTCAATCCTGTTGATTATAAAAAAATTACAAATAAACAAACATGATAATAAATAGTTTTGAGTAGTTAATATGCATTAAGTGTATATAATATAAACTACTAATCTAATAAAGCAATAAATAAATATTTTTCATTGTACTAAAATATACATAATTTAAACTATAATATTGACAAAAACTGAACGGATAATTTTTGGATGATGATGACTTTTTATTCGCATCTTCATCCGTTTTTACGGATATCAGATATTTATTCACTTTTCAGACACGGAAGCAAACATATTTCGAATTTCTCAATTATCCAGTAACATTCTATTGTCAATTTGTATTTTAATTTTCTAAACCATGGCTTTCACCATGTAACGACCCGTGAATTTAACTGGTTTTTAATAACGTTATGAATTGAAATTTTGTGAAATTTTAGACAATAAAATTTTGAAATATAAATTTGATATGAAATGCATCTAGTTAAACATAGCAACTGGTAAATTTTCATCCGAAAATATGAAGTTTATTTTCGTGCGTAAATTTATTTCAATTTAATCAGTTAAAAATCGATGAAAATAAAACATTTTCGAAACCTAAATATTTTCCCATAGAAAAATTCTAAACCATCTTCTGAGCAAGACGTCATTTTTCGTTTTTTCAAATTCGGGCTTGTTTAGCTCCGTCGATCTTATTTTTCTGCGATTTTGCTGCATTTTGTGTTAGTAGAAAATTTAAATATTTATAATTTAATCGAATTACAGATATTCATATACCGTTTTGATCGTTTCGTCCTGCTGATCTCAACGGTATATTCAAATATGTGTTTTGGTTTTCGGTGCACAACCGGATACGTGTAAAGGTTCAAATTGAAATTTACTACTGTAACGTTCATATATTCAAAGCCTATGCATTTTTCTTTTGTAGCCAGCTGTTCACCATCTTTTACAACTTACTGTAGTTATGACTTTAACTTTTGTGTTTCCACATATTCCAAAATTCTAGTTTCTTCGCAGCAATTCATTTTAATCCATTATATAATACTAGTGTATAATTCGAGGCTATTCATATTTCCAACAATTGCCTGTTCCAATTCTATTAAACCATCCTTATTCTTCTTCAAAACTTTTACTGTTGCTATCTTTAACCTCTCTTCCACTAACCGCAACCAATACCGTGCTTCCATCCTTCACGCGCCTCCCTTCCTCCGCTTCCTTCGTCGGCACGACAACCCACCAAGCCAGGCCACCTCCTCCCCGCCCATGCTCGACCTCCTCTTATCACCGAGCTCCGCCACTATACAAAACCGAGCACGCATCGCGTCATCTCCTCCTCTCTTCCTTTTGGCCAACGCTACTTATTCACCTCACCAACGCAGCTCGCCAAACCACCATCCCCTCTCGTGTATGAAGCATCAGCACTTCCATGTTTATGCATAAGGTATTAGTATATGTTCCGCTGTGTTTCCATGTCTCACTGTGCTTCCAGTTCACATTTTGGCTATACAGTGTATGTTGAGTTATATGTATTCGTTTTAAAAAAAAAAAATCAATTAGAAGTTAGATTTATGTATGTACTAGTTTAGTGTTATACATTATAAGGTTTATTTTTATAGATTCTATATGGTTTGCTTTTATTTGTTGAACGTACATATGTAGCAGATGTTTAAAGCAAATATATAAGCATCACATAACATAAACTGTTGGTTTGAAATGGGTTTATACCAGTTATATTGAGCTCCTACGATAGTATGCACGAAGTTTGAAATAAATACATAAGCTTGATCTGGGTAGGTTTTAAATACGCATGTATAGTGGATCTGCTGAATATTTAAGTCCTATATGCACTCGGGTTTTGAATTGCAATTTATAATAATAAGTGATGGTTTACATTGCTGTGTGTACATTGAATTTGCTGTATGGATCTATTTATATATATAAGTTTGCCTATACAACCTATACATATGTTTTAATTACATTAGCTAATATATATACTCTGTAGAGTTTTAAGTTTATTAGTTACTGTTAAAGTTTATATTTTACTTATGATGGGTTAAGTTTGTAAGTATGTTTTGTCTGAACATATATTTTATATTGTACAAGCTACTGTTATATTTTGAAACATTTAAAGTTCCTGTTATATATGTATTGATTCCTTAAACAATATATTTTGTTGTAAACATATATTTTGTAATATGCCTACACAACACGTATACAACATATTTTAGTTATAGATGATAGTATATATTTTGATTCTTAGTCAAATGTAATGTGTAAATATAGGTTGTAATATATATACCAGTGTTTAAGATGGATATGCTTGTTCTATTATGTGTGTCTTATTTAAACAATGATTTTAATATATTTTAATATAAAATATGTTTGAATTTAGAATATGAGTTAAATGGAAATATATAGTTATATATTATGATATATATGAGTTCACTTATACCGGTGATCTTCGTCAATTCAGCTCTGATTTGATCTCGTCCATTCTGATTTACCAGCTTCGTTCGTGGATTTGTGCCAATCTAGCTTGTTTGAAGTCGTGCTTACATTCATAACTCAATTTCAGTGTCAAAATTCTCTAGCCTCGAAAGATGAGCAATCACTCACGATTAATGTTCTTTTATTTATTAAATTTGATTTCGATTGAAATGACAATTGAAATATGCGGCTGTTAGTGATTTACGTTGTTATATATGTTATTACCTGTATCAGTTCACTTGTGACATCTGACACCATTATCTGTTATTTATACGATAATAATCCAGTTTGATTGATAATTGATTGATTGTTGATGTTATATTGAACGTTAAATTGTTAATGTTAAAGTGATAAATAGTATGCAATTGAATTTGATATAAGATAGTTAACAATTTAAAATGGATTTATATGTTGAATTTGATTTGTTAAATTTGACCCCTTTAAATGTTAAATAAGTCGACACGTAGAAATAATGTTAACTACACTTTGAACCATTGAATGTATATTGTATAAATTGATGCAGTATAAATTAAAGAATGGACATCAAGTGAAGAACGGCATAAATAATAGTGTAATAATCTTTAATCTACATGAAATGACAGTGTAGATTCTAGGAATAATTATATTAATTTGCACAAACAACAATGTGAATTAATACGATTATTTCGGGATTATTTGAATTAATTATTGGATTGTTTATTGATTGTTGTTATTGCTTGTTTATTTACTTTGACACCATCCCGGTTATCACACTCTAAGTTCCCTTTGCTATGCTTTGATTTTTGAATTGAAATGGAATCGGGTTGAAATGATAAATACCCAAATGAACTTGACTTAGGATAGAGAATTAAATAAAACCCGATTGGTCAATAATTTGATTTAAAAATGAAAATAAAGATTTTATTTGAATAAAATAATAAGGGTTTTAAATGAAGTTGGAATTTGAATTCTAGTAAAATTTAAATGTTAATATTTAATAATCTGAAACAAAATATTAACAAAGTAATTGATGAAAGAACGTTGTTTAATTTAAGAAATGATTGAATTATGTTTTGAAATTATTTAATAATTAAGTTTGAAATTATTTAATAATTAATTTTTAAAATTATTTGATAATTGAATAAGATTGAATTATTTAATAATTAAATAAATTGAATTCTTTAATAAGTGAAATTGGACTTCTTGAATAAGTGAATTAAGTTTCTTTATGAACTGAGTTTTGGAATTTGTAACTAAGTAAATAAATAAATGAAATTGAATTTTTTTAACAAGAAATAAAATGTGACTAATTGAAATTAATGTAAGACTTGTAATTTAAAGAATTTGATTTGACGAATCTAATTTAATTCAATTTGTAAGTTTTGATGTAATGGAGTTGAACTTAAGTAATTGATTTAACGAATTGGAAATTCAATTCGAATTATTTTGAATGATAAATTTACTTAATTTAAATGATTATTGAACGAAATCGATCGATGGATTTAAATTGATTTGAATGTTAAATTAAATTCATTTAAATGATTACGAAATGAAATTTATATACGAACTTGAATCAATATTTGAATTGTTTAAATAAAAATTGAAATTGAATCACAAGATTTTGAAATAGTAATTTGGAAGTTTTTAAACGTAAATTATGGAAATTGATATAGGAAGATAAATGGAATGTTGGTTTACAAATTCTAATTGAATTAAATTTGGTTTGGTTTTGAAATTTATTAAACGACCAATCGGTGTAATAATTACGAAAGTTATTAAAGAAACCGGGATCGGTTATGGACATACTCTCTGTCTAAACCGAAAACCACTTTAATAACTATACGCGGAGTGTGATCCAGAATGAAGTGGTTGGAATGATGTACGTGATGACTGAAGAAAGACAACGATGATTGATAGCCTTGACACTTGTGTCAAATTGGAAATGACTAAAACAGGAGCCGTGCCGGGCCAAATGGGGTTAGCCACCTCGAGCGAACACACTTCTTCGTAAAACTACTCATTACTTGTTATTGATTGGTGCACCCTCGAAATTTTGGGAGTATTGTTTCGCGGTGTTGCGATCGTTGCGGCGATGCGTTCTCACTAGTCCGGATCAGGCAAACGGTAGTTTCACTACCTTGGGTATTGCCTCATATGCCTTGTCATACTTGTTTCCCTATATACGCGACCACTACAAATTTGTTTTGTGTTATATCTATGGAGTACTCCCTGATATCCCACTAGTTTACGGTGGAGTTTACAGTGCTGTATAGACTATGACGCTTGTATAAAATGTGTTGAGGGGGATAATGGTAACGCCTTAACATTATTTTGATACTTTATATTACTGATAGGCATTATGTACTTAGCATACACTACTACATAGTAGATAGCTTAACGGATCCTTAGAGGATGGTTATTCCAACGTCCTTTGAGTTACTTGTATTTCAGTTGTTATTTCACTTGAGTTTGATTTATTGATATACGAATGTTAATCCTGACTCGAGTGTTTTGTGTTTTCCTTTACGCTCGGGTCGGACTAAGTGTAACAGTATTCGAGACTCACCTTTGGAGTTGGAGCTTCGCTTGGAGATCTAGCTATCTATCCAGCCTTTAGATATTCAGTTGATTCCAGTGATGTATTCTGATTCTTGTATTTGACTAATTGTATTCGAGACTTCTGTTGTAACTTATTTAACTCTGTTATATATATAGTAGCTTCATAAACTACTATCTTTTGTTTCTGCTGCATTTATTACTCTGTATCTGTGATCTGTGATTATTTATTTACTGTATATGTTCAGTTTTGCCAAATTTAAATTAAAAATTCGGTATTTTGAGCTATTCAAGTCCGACATGTGCGGATGCGAATAGTCCAAAATAGCGGGTCGTTATAGTTGGTATCCGAGCTTTGGTAGCTCTAGGCAAAATTTAGCATAGAGGGTAAATGTATTTACAGAATCACTTTCATTCGAGCTTGAATCTCTTCCTTCTTGATTTGAATTTCCTTTGAATTTTGGAACGTTCCCTGCGGTTCCAAAATTCATTCGTGTCCCTCACTATTCGTCTTCTTTCAATTCTGGAGCATCCTATACTCCACTTCGAATGACCCTTATAATGAATCGGCGGTCTCGTCAAACTTCGAATGATTGTGGGTGAAACTCCTTTACAATAGGCATTGATATACCAGAGATTTCTGTATCCTCGGTTTACGATGCTATCTATCTTCTGCTATGCCTGAATTCTATCTCTTGAGATCAAATGTAGATTTACCTTGGAATTCTGCATCGATCCTATTCTTGAAGTCTCGGTTGATCCGGTTAAGGTCGCCTGCGATTTATATAAACTTATCCATCTTCCTATATTCGTTATTTAATCATCTTATCTTTTTTTCGAACCTATCTTCGAATCAAAATTCTTTTGATTTGAGCACTTGAACTTGAATCTCTATTCTTGTTTTGAAATCTATTCTTGTACCATCGAGCGAGGAAGTGTATTTGTAAATTAAATTTAAAAATGTTTTATATATTGTGTTGTTTGAGTTGTTGATGTTGATTTGGGTTTTCGATCGATTCGTCTGATCAACGCTATCGATAGGATTTCCAAAACACTTGAATAGAGCAAACTGACACAATATTGTTTTCAAATTTGGTAAAATAAAACAAGTTTGTATGATTATATTATATATAAGTATGAGTTTTCTTTAACTAAACTGTGAATAAATTGATTGTTGAAATGATAATATTTGATTATCGTTTATTGTTTTGTAAACCATTGACTATTGCAATATAAATAAATGAATTTATAAAACTTGGGTATAATGTGATTGGAATTTGAAGTGAATTTAAACTAGAATTTGAGAATTTAATTTCCGATAATTTGGAACTATGGTTTTAAAGTTTTAAAATGTATATTATTTAAAATATTTTCGAATAGAAATGGTTTTCAAAGAATTTTAAATGATTAAATTAGTGCTCTTCTCTTTGTCGCTGGAAAATAATTTTGGTGATGATGGCCGCATCATCGACATACATTTTCGAGTTTCGAAGTAAAGTGACTTATTCGTAGCCTTGCTACACTTTGATTTGGAAAAAATTAAATAGATTTGAATTTCTAAATTATGGCTTGATTTATATATATTGGTATATGATTATTGATTTGATGTGATATATTTATTTCTAAATTGTTTGGAGTCAATCGAAAATGTAATTCTTAAAATTTATGATAAGAATAACTTCAATTTTAAAGTGAAGCAAAAATTTTGAATGAGGATTTAAACTTAACTAATTAAATTAGAAAATTTACTTGTATAATACCCAATTACATTATATATAACTCACCTAAATTTTCAAAAGTTAACTATGTAATTGGATAATGTACAATATAAAATGATGTTAAAAGAAATTTTAAATAAATTTGAGTAGTTATAATAAATGTTATACACTTAAAATTTTAATTATGAAAATGTAATAGAGATAATTAGAATAATAAGTTAATAGAATAATAAATGAGATAAATAAAATAAATTCTATTTTGAGGAAATTAATAAATTGAAATAAAATCAACTTAATGAGATATCGTGACATTAATTGAATTTAAATTGAATTTTGTTTTAAAAGAAACCTTTTTGTATCTAACATTAATAAATGTGAAATTAAATCAATTTAATGGAAACCTTGAATTTAAAAAAGGAAAAAAAACAATTGTTGAATTTAAAAATTGAAATTTATATGGTTTAAATTAATTGTTTTACTCTGTTTTCAAACTATTTTCTTTCTGGTTGTTCTATTCTCCTACCTCCTTCCTTTTCGAAGACGAAAAGTTTTGAGTGGGGGAGAGTATAACGACCCGTAAATTTAACTGGTTTTAATAACGTTATGAATTGAAATTTTGTGAAATTTTAAGCAATAAAATTTTGAAATATAAATTTGATATTTGAAATGCGTCTAGTTAAACATAGCAACGGGCAAATTTTCGTCCGAAAATATGAAGTTTATTTTCATGCATAAATTTATTTCAATTTAATCAGTTAAAAATCGATGAAAATAAAACGTTTTCAAAACCTAAATATTTTTACATAGAAAAATTCTACATCATCTTCTAAGCAAGTCCTCATTTTTCGTTTTTCCAAATTCGGACTTCTTTAGCTCCGTCGATCTTATTTTTCTACGATTTTGCTGCATTTTGCGTTAATAGAAAATTTAAATTTTTATAATTCAATCGAATCACCAATATCCACATATCGTTTTGATCGTTTTGTCATTCTGATCTCAACGGCATATTCAAATATGTGTTTTGGTGTCTGGTGCACAACCGGATACGTGAAAAGGTTCAAATTGAAATTTATTACTGTAACGTTCCTATTCAAAGCCTATGCATTTTTCTTCTGTAGCCAGATGTTCACCATCTTTTACAACTCACTGTAGTTATGACTTTAACTTTTGTGTTTCCACATATTTCAAAATTCTAGTTTCTTTGCAGTGATTCATTTTAATCCATTATATAATACTAGTGTACAATTCGAGGCTATTCATATTTCCAACAATTGCCTGTTCCTACTCTATTAAACCATCCTTATTCTTCTTCAAAACTTTTACTGTTGCTATCTTTAACCTTTCTTCCACTAACCGCAACCAACATCGTGCTTCCATCCTTCACGCGCCTCCCTTCCTCCGCTTCCCTCGTCGGCACGACAACCCACCAAGCCCGGCCACCTCGTCCCCGCCCATGCTCGGCCTCCTCTTCTCACTGAGCTCCGCCACTACCCAAAACCGAGCACGCGCCGCGTCATCTCCTCCTCCTCTCTTCCTTTCGGCCAACGCTACTTATTCACCTCACCAACGCGGCTCGCCGAAGCCACCATCCCCTCTCGTGCGTGAAGCATCGGCACTTCCATGTTTATGCATAAGGTATTAGTTTATGTTCCGCTGTGTTTCCAAGTCTCACTGTGCTTCCAGTTCACATTTTGGCTATACAGTGTACGTTGAGTTATATGTATTCTTTTTTAAAAAAAAATCAATTATAATTTATATTTATGTATGTACTAGTTTAGTGTTATACATTATAAGGTTTATTTTTATAGATTCTATATGGGTTTGATTGTTTTTGTTGAACGTATATATATAGCAGATGTGTAAAGAAAATATATAAGCATCACATAACATAAACTGTTGGTTTGAAATGGGTTTATACCAGTTATATTGAGCTCCTAGGATAGTATGCACGAAGTTTGAAATAAATATATAAGCTTGACCTGAGTAGGTTTTAAATACGTATGTATAGTGGATCTGCTGAATATTTAAGTCCTATATGCACTCGGGTTTTGAATTGCAATTTATAATAATAAATGATGGTTTACTTTGCTGTGTGTATATTGAATTTGTTGTAAGGATCTATTTACATATATAAATTTGCTTATACAACCTATACATATGTTTTAATTACATTAGATAATATATATACTATGTAGAGTTTTAAGTTTATTAGTTACTGTTAAAGTTTATATTTTACTTTTGATGGGTTAAGTTTGTAAGTATGTTTTGTTTGAACATATATTTTATATTGTACAAGCTACTGTTATATTTTGAAACATTTAAAGTTTCTGTTACATATGTATTGATTCCTTAAACAATATATTTTGTTGTAAACATATATTTTGTAATATGCCTACACAACACGTATACAACATATTTTAGTTATAGATGATAGTATATATTTTGATTCTTAGTCAAATGTAATGTGTAAATATAGGTTGTAATATATATACCAGTGTTTAAGATAGATATGCTCGTTTTATTATGTGCGTCTTATTTAAACAATGATTTTAATAAGTGAAATTGGACTTCTTAAATAAGTGAATTAAATTTCTTTATGAACTGAGTTTTGGAATTTGTAACTAAGTAAATAAATAAATGAAATTGAATTTCTTTAACAAGAAATAAAATGTGATTTATTGAAATTAATGTAAGACTTGTAATTTAAAGAATTTTATTTGACGAATCTAATTTAATTCAATTTGTAAGTTTTGACATAATGGAGTTGAACTTAAGTAATTGATTTAATGAATTGAAAATTCAATTGGAATTATTTTGAATGATAAATTTACTTAATTTAAATAATTATTGAATGAAATCGATCGATGGATTTAAATTGATTTGAATATTAAATTAAATTCATTTAAATGATTATGGAATGAAATTTATATACGAACTTGAATCAATATTTGAATTGTTTGAATAATAATTGAAATTGAATTATAAGATTTTGAAATAGTAATTTGGAAGTTTTGAAATGTAAGTTATGGAAATTGATATAGGAAGACAAATGGAATGTTGGTTTACAGATTCTAATTGAATTAAATTTGATTTGGTTTTGAAATTTATTAAACGGCCAATCGGTGTAATAATTACGAAATTTATTAAAGAAATCGGGATCAGTTATGGACATACTCTCTGTCTAAACCAAAAACCACTTTAATAACTATACGCGGAGTGTGATCCAGAATGAAGTGGTTGGAATGATGTACGTGATGACTGAAGAAAGAGAACAATAATGGATAGCCTTGATACTTGTGACAAATTGGAAATGATTAAAACAGGAGCCGTGTCGGACCAAATGGGGTTAGCCATCTCGAGCGAACACACTTCTTCGTAAACTACTCATTACTTGTTATTGATTGGTGCACCCTCAAAATTTTGGGAGTGTTGTTTCACAGTGTTGCGATCGTTGCGGCGATGCGTTCTCGCCGGTTCGGATCAGGCAAACGGTAGTTTCACTACCTTGGGTATTGCCTCATGTGCCTTGTCATACTTGTATCCCTATATACGCGACCACTACGAATTTTTTGTGTGTTATATCTATGGAGTACTCCCTGATATCCCATTAGTTTTCGGTGGAGTTTACAGTGCTGTATAGACTTTGACGCTTATATAAAATGTGTTAAGGGGGATAATGGTAGCGCCTTAACACTATTTTGATACTTCATATTACTGATAGTCATTATCTACTTAGCGTACACTACTACATAGTAGATAGCTTAACGGATCCTTAGTGTATGGTTATTCCAACGTCCTTTGAGTTACTTGTACTTTAGTTGTTATTTCACTTGAGTTTGATTTATTGATATAAGAATGTTAATCCTGACTCGAGTGTTTTGTGCTTTGCTTTACGCTCGGGTCAGACCGAGTGTACCAGTATTCGAGACTCACCTTTGGAGTTGGAGCTTCGCTTGGAGATCCAGCTATCTATCCAACCTTCAGATATTCAGTTGATTCCAGTGATGTATTCTGATTCTTGTATTTGACTAATTGTATTCGAGACTTCTGTTGTAAATTATTTAACTCTGTTATATATATAGTAGCTTCATAAACTACTACCTTTTGTTTCAGCTGCATTTATTACTCTTTATCTGTGATATGTGATTATTTATTTACTGTATATGTTCAGTTTTGTCAAATTTAAATTAACAATTTGGTATTTTGAGTTATTCAAGTCCGACATGTGCGGATGCGAATAGTCCAAAATAGTGGGTCGTTACACACCAAGATTAAATTGATTCTCATCTTGATTATCATCTAAAGCTTAGCTCCAATATTCTCAACTTACAAGTAGATATACTTTTTCAACACCCTTATTTCATTTTACAAATGGGTTAATGCTTGATTTGTGTAAGATGGTAAATATTTTTATTAATATTGTTTGGTTAGTTTAGTGATTATGCATTGACTTTTATATTTCATACTAGATCTTGATTGTGCAAAAGCGATTTCAATATTTGTAGTTGGTATTAATCATAATCAATATTACATTTAGCCATCCCAAATACTACTAAAGTTTGGTGAAGTATTCTTATGTGTAGATTTATTTGATCGAGATCTTGATTTGACTACAAGATTGGATGCTTACTACATAAATGATTTTGATGGCTATCTTACAAAGATATGAAAAGACTAAGTAGGTAACTTCAAACCTAATTTTCTCTCTCCAAGAATTCACTGCAAGTATTTGAGATTAAGGAATTTCGACATGATTAAATGTTTGCTTTCTTAGTGAAACAAATTTGTTAATATGCTCTTAGCCTACTGTGTTTAATATGTATGTAGTGTTTCGTCATGAATTTTTACACATGAATTAGCTGAACGTTTCTATAGATCAAGCGTTACTAATTTTATGATTATACGGCATAGTTGGTTTTTTTACACTAATATTATAAATAGAGCGTCTAAATCATAAAAGAATTTATTATTATGACTTATTTTGTAAAATTTAAAATAGATATGTGTGTGTTATAACACACACACATATACACACACGTACATATACATACTTACATACCTACATACATACTTATATAAACTTTTTTTGTAATTCAGATGTACTATTTTGTTTTCCATAGTATTAATATGAAATTTATTGTATTATATATAAAGAGAATTTAAGACCATTTATTTTTCTCTATTCTTAATCATTGTCAAGTTCTAACCTTTTTTTACCATTACATCCTCTAAACAAAAATCTCCATGCAATGGCAACTCAAAGTTTATATTTCTCTTTAAGTGTCTTGCAATCAGCTTACACTTCCTTCGTTGAGTTTTACTATTAAAATGCAATTAATCCGATTTCTTTATCCTCTCTTAGATGGCATCTACTTCATCCCCTCAGTCTTGTCATCTTTAATTCTCGTCACCTCCCCAATCCTTTTCCCATTCAGAAAATCATAAAACAATATTAATTTCTCTATGAATAAAAATGTCTTCTTCATTACATTATCACTAAATTATCAAATTTTTTTGAGTGAAACCTCCATGCATCCTTTTCCATTGATCATTACTTAAGGTAAAATTTTCCCTAATTTTTCAAATGGACATTCTTTCCATCATAATAGGCCTCTATTATTGATCTTAAGATCACGATTCTTATTATAATTTATTTAACACAAATATGATCTGTTGAATTATAATGGTATGTTTTGATCTCTCCTCTACCGATTTCCATTTATATAAGTTTATTCGCATTTTATGTGTACTTTTCCTAAAATGGAGTTAATGATACTTTTTGAGAGATTTTTTGTTAACCCTGCTCTAATATTTTTTATTACAGAATGTTGACATCAATTTATAATCTGAAAAATAATTAATTTTTTACACTCTAAAAAAAGTTACTATTATTATGCATTGTACATAAATAAATTTAATCCCTATACAATTCATTTAAACATGTTATATTTTGAATTTTCTCAAGTGTTACACTTAGACTTGTTTTATATGTATCTGTATTAAAGTTAAAATAAAATTGACCGGATTAACCCTTCCTCTTGATGAGTTACTAATTTATTATCATTGTATATGGACGGTCTCTACTTTTTGTAATTTCTTTATTTTTGTTATATAATTAATATTTTCCAACGAATAATTCCATAAGACATCGACTAAGTGTAGGATCGATTTCACCCTAGAGAGGGGGGGTGAATAGGGTGATGCTGTTAATTATAAAATTAATTACGGAAGCTTATAAAATAATTTCAACACAGATCACATAATAATAGCAGCACGGATAATAGTAGAATAATAAATGCAGAAATAGAACGACACAGAATTTACCTAGCTTTGGCAAAACCCTGCCTACGTGATGCCCCAAGGTTTCTACTAGAAATTAAATAGTCACACGCTTACATACGTAAACTCGCGACACCCGCTACTGATTAACCTAACTCTATGCTCAAAACCTTGCCATAACTCAACCACTGAGTTGCGAATTCTCAAACTACGCCACGTAGTTTGTCCCCTAGTCACACGACTAGAAATTATACAAGTTTAAAAGGAAAATACAATTTTAAAAACAAAATAAAGGAAAACAAAACCCTAATTAGCCTTATTATAATTTTAAACTCAAAGGCCGGCCCAAATATCTTTTCTCTTTATTTTCCTTCGGCCCGTTCCTTTGTGGTAATGGCGGCTCTCTGTTGTTCGTTCCTCTTCCTGATTTAGGGTTTCGTGGAATTCTTTGAAGCTGCCGCTTGTGGTAGATTGAATGATACTTCGTTTGCTTTCTTCGGTTGATTTCTCGGCTGCTTCAAATTGTCGAGTGCCTTCACTTGATTGAAAGATTGGTACGTGAAATTCCTTTATAGATTTATACTGTACTCGACTTGATTCGAGTTCCTAATTGATGTTATGATTTGTGATATGCTTGAACTCAAATGCTATTGCCATTGATGATTATGGGTTTTTATATGAGTTCGATCTCCTCTATTTGCGTTCGTATATATTTGTTTGAATTTGTCAATTTATTGATCTCGGCCATTCGATTTTGATTTGATGTTGATGATGATTTCTGACTTGTTCATATTGAGTAATTTGGTTTATTGACTGACACGGTTTTGATTTTGACTTCGCTCAATTCTTGACTACCACGTCTCTGACTTATTCATCATATTCTTTGATCATGGCTTTGACTTTGCTGTGATGATATTGGTTTATTTCATCTCTGTAGCATGTTGGAATTTGACTCTATTGTGATTTTTGTATTACCGCAATCTGCACTTTTCCACGGCATTTTTTATGCTATGATTTCGATATTGTACTTGATTGCTTGCATGTATATATATGCATTCATGTAGTTTACTTTATCTTTTGCATTTTCTTTATCTTCGACGTTTTCCTTTTCTTCATGTGATTTCTCCTCAGTGCACAAAGCATCAGCTTCATCATTGACAGCGTCTTTTGCAAGCTTTTTGCCTTTTGCAGACCCGCTGTTGTTATGATCAGTTTTTGACTTTTGGACCTTCTTCCGAGCTTCACTGATATTAGAGTTATTCTTCTTCATATTTGAATTCGTCTTGGTACATGTCATGTTTGGGTTTGTGACAGAAAGAGCACCCGAATTCAAACACTTCGTTTCAGATTCCCAGCAGTAGTTGATGCAGACTTTATGTTTTTATTGTGTCAACTCTGTTGTCTGCACTTGATTCATTCGAGCTAGTTCACATTGTACTGGTTTATTGTTTTCATACTTCGTGTCATCCGGACAAGAGAGCTGGTTTGTATATGACACTTTAATTTGTGTCTGCACTGTGATATGCACTATATAAATTCCAGTGTACCTTTATACATGACTTTTATACTTTGTTCATCCTATCACTTGTAGTTGTATATGCATATTGGTTTGGTTTCATTGTGGTCTTGTTTGTGTATTGAGCATATCCATTACTCCACTGCATATTGATCACTGTCACTTGTTCTTTGCTTGGAGTTCAGTAGCTTGTCTTCATTATTTGTTCATCTGGAAGTTTTGCATTGTTCTTCTTTTTGACACTGTATGACTATATGCATACATTGATGTCACCTCTGACCTTGGTTCTTGTGCATAGCATATTGAGCTGGTATCTTTGTTAACCATTCACGTGTGTTTGCTTTCAGTCAATGTGCACTGACTTGAGTTGTTGCTATGTGCATTCGAGTGTGTACTGACTGAAGCTCGAGTTGCATTCATTAGCTTGACCCTTGTGACTTATTTGCATTGTTGATGCCATGTTCAAATGTGAACTTCTTTTCTCTGGCATATTAGTCCCTCTGTTGTAGTTTGCAGTATCATGTGGTCTTGTACATTGGGATTTTTAGTCGAGGCTTGTTTTAATTGTCTTGACCATTTTCATGAACTTGCACCTGTGTTGAATCCAATTTATAGCTCGGATTTGACCTTGTGCTGAAAGTTGTGACATTATTTTATTGCACTTGAGTTGAATCCGATAATTTGAGTTTGACCTGTGCTCACCTGTCCCTGTAAATTTATCAAGTGTATATATTGGTGTGCACGGTCTTGTGGCATATACAGTGATACACTGTGTATGTCACAAGTTGTTCGTGTATGATGAATTGAAAATTAAATGATGACAAACAACCCAAATAACCGAGGCAAATATTGTTTTCAAAATTCAAATTTTGTTTTATACTGCAAAAATGTTTCCTTTTCAATTTTACCGCGTCAATTTTTATTTTTGTAGATTGCTCAGATGCTGGATTTAATTTGAAGATAAATATGAGTGTGAGTGATATGTAGCGAGGTCAACTGTAAATGTGAAATTATGATGTAATCAAAGTTGTACTGTAATTGAATATATATAGTGAGAGCTTGAACTTTGTATTATTCAAAGATTGTAATAAATATTTGTTTGAATAAAAATTCTGTTTGAATTCAAATTCTGTGTTATTTATTTTTATTCAGCAAATATTTATTTAATCTATGAAAAATAAAATAGTACATTAACAAATACATTTACACGAATATATATATATATGTTTATTATCATCAAACAAAAATCATATAATCGCATATTCAACAATCTCCCCCTTTTGATGATAACAAACATATATTTAAGATTTTGAATATGTTAAATGTATTTGATCATAGATATACTCTAAGTGCTCCCCTATTTAAATGCTTCCTCTCTACACAAAGCTCCCCTTACATATATGCATACAAATAAAAATATGCAAATGAGCCTAGATGCAAATGGAAAATATTTGAATTTTACTTGATTTTATTTGACAAAATCTTAACTTTTCTCTCCCCCTTTTGTTATCAGCAAAAGAGTAATAGTGTTAGAGAAAATAGAGATAAAGTGATCGATATTAATCCAACATTAAAACTCAATTGAATATAAATATTAAATTTCAATAAAAAATCAAACAAAAATCATAAATACTTTGTTAGGCGCATATTCTACTTTTCGAATGGTGAGAATGATGTCATCATATAAAACCATATAGTTGTGTCTATTTGTGGTATATTTATATCAGGAATTTGAATATCTACTAACCATGCATAACCGTTAGGACTTTTAAATGAGATTAGCAGTATTCCAATTTATTTTAAAAAATTAAAATGATTTCAAGTATCTTCTAGCCATGCATAACCGTGAGGACTTTTAAATGGGATTAGAATCAACTTGTTTGTTTTAAAAATCAATTTTTGATATGCGTTCCATACATGCATAACCGTGAGGACTTTTAAATGAGCATGAAAGCACATAACAAATTCTAAGTAATTCACCCATGCATAACCATGAGGACTTCTAAATGAGAGTGAATACTTTGGTTTTTATTTTTTTATTTTTTTTATTTTTTTAAAAGAAATATAAAATGAAAAACGAATGATTCCTGTTTAAAGTACCACATATCGACGAACTATATTGAATTTTGATGAGTGATGGTTGTTAGAAATATGATAGAAATAGAGATGGTCATGGAATTTTTACCAACAAAAAGTTTTATAACTCTTGTTTAAATTTCTAAAGAAATTTACTAATTATACCGTCTCGACTCATAATATATGATAAATATCAACACTCATCATTTTTTCAATCGCTATTTATCTTTTCGACAATTAGTACGGGGTCAGATTAGTCAATGTTATAATTTAAAAATTGAATTCAAAAATAATTGTAAAATCAAATTTTTCAACAATGACCGATATGAAAATATGGTCAAAAATGATTTTCTCGTAGGGGTTATATGAGAAATATTTCTGCTATTTGAAAATTATTTGAATTGAAAAATATGCAGATATTTTCTTTTTTAAACATGATGCAGTTACTAAATGTCTTTACAAAAATCACGTTCAACTAGTAAGTTTTCAATCAACTAGATTACCAGTGTAATCTGCATATGAATTTCTCTTTCACTCCAAATTATCACTAATTGAATTTGATAGACCATGAAGTGTGCACCAAAAATTTCAAACTCAATTTTAATGACATTCTCTTGAATTTGAATTGAAGCCGAGTTAATAATCAAAAACCGTGAATATAGAGTTAGCCGTAAAATAACCAAATGTATTATCATCCAATAAAACACTATTGTTAATCCAAACTAATATATATGAAGTAGTTCAAAGATTCTAGTGATTTTTATAGTGTTCTTGGCATGAGAATATAATTGGCCAACTATTTTGAATAAGTCAGAATTAAAATCATCATTATTTCATCATCACATTCTTGGCTGATTTAATTCAGAATACGGTGCAGATTATCACATTTAATATATCGTTCAAAAAAATATACCATTACCTGTTTTACCTTTACGATATTTTTCATTGTTGTCCATTGTGATTCTGTCACCTTTATACTAGGCTAAGGAACTTTGCTTTGTCGCTCGGTGTGCCCTTGGAACAGCCAGAATCCAAGTGGCACTATTGTTGTCCTTAGCCTGCCACCACACCTACACGGGAAAAGATTTTTGTGACCTATTTGTTTTTATAGGTCCATGGTTGTTGGTGGCAGAATATTTATAAAAATAATTTTGTGGAGACCCAAAACTATTTATAATTGTTCCCTTCGGCATCCAAATTTGTTTAACTTTGAGAGATTTTATATATGTGCCTTTTGGAACCCAAATCGGTATAGTGTTCACATGTTTGGGTCTATACCAACAATTATTGTGATCGTGTCCATATTTTCTACAAATTGTGCACATAGAATTAACTTGATTAATATTTCTTTCAACATTTACAGATTGATTATATCTAAGTCCTTGTCTAACTGTATTATCAGTTTGCTTTCCTAATAGCATATTCAACGATTTTTCACTTTTTGAAAATTTATCTAAAGTCGTTGACAATTGTTGGACTTGTGTTTTGAGAGATTCATTTTCGTTTAACAATTATGTGCACTTTTTAATAGAATTCTCTCTCCTAGTATTTTCACTTTCTTTCAAAATCAGAATTTCATTTTCAAGTGAATTTATATTAATTTCTGGTTTTTTAATTCCTTTTTCGAATGTTGGACACTTATCACACTTAGGGATCCTACTTTGATAGTTTTTAACTAATTGGTCAAGTTGTTCATTTAATTCTATCAAAGTATCTTTTTATGATTCAAGTTTGGCATACTTCTCCCTAAGTCGTTCAAAACAGCCATTTACTTCGTGGAAATAAATAAGTAATTCAGAGTGAGTGAGTTTTGATACCTCGCTTGGCTCGTCATCATCGCTATCAGTTATATTTCCATGAAGGCACATATTTGCTTTCTCACTCTCACTACTAGAACTTTGATTATCTTCATCACTTGTATTCCACGTGGCTGCAAAACTTTTCCTTTTTGATTTCTTTTTAAAGTCGCTTCGATTTTGAGGACAATTGGGCTTGATGTATCCGGGTTGGTTGCACTTATGACAGATGATCTTCTGTTCTTTAGAGTAGTCTAGTGCTTCGGCTATTCTGCTTTTCACTTTTTGAATTCGAGCTACATTTCCGTATTTGTAATTCCACCTTTTGAATTTCTTTATTAATAGCTCCAATTCTGCTGCTGCATAATCATCATCATCACCATCACTTTCTGTTGTTCCTTTAAGAGCTATTGATTTCTTTCGAGTGTCACTTCCTTCACGCTCTTCCTTGAATTTTATTTCTAGCTCATAAGTGGTGAGATTTCCGATGAGTTCTTCAACTTTCATCTGTTTTAAATCTTTTGATTCTTGAATGGCAGTCACTTTTGATTCAAATCTTTGTGGAAGGACTCTGAGAATTTTTCGGACTATTTCCAATTCCGTGTATGATTTTTCGAGAGCTTTTGATTTGTATACGATATTGGAAAGTCATCCATACATCTTTTTGACATTTTCTTCCTTTGCCATTGTGAAGTTCTCGTATTCGTTGCTTAGCGTAGCAAGGCGAGATTCTTTGACTTCAGATGTTCCGTCGTGAGTCACTTCTAGTTGTGCCATATTTCCTGCGCAGTTAGACAATGTCAGACACGATTAAATTCAAATTGATCTAATGAACAAATAATAGAATTCATAGTTCTAGCATTAGCATTTTGTAATTTATTTTCTAGTTCTGTCCATTGATCCTTTGTTTTCTCTATTTCCTGATTATGTACAGTTATAGTTGGTGTTCTATAACCCGTCTCAACAATATTCCAAGCGTCAATGGTTTTCAGAAAAATTTCCATCCTATTTTTCCAGTAAGCATATTCACCATTGAACATTGGTGGTCTAACTATGGACTGACCCTCAGCAAAAGCATTATTAAAAGAAGCCATTTAAAAATTCAGATTTTTAAAACAAAAACTGATTTTTGAAACACGAATTTTTAAAACAAAAGTTGACTTTTATTCCTAGCTCTGATACCACTTGTAGGATCGATTTCCCCTAGAGGGGGTTGAATAGGGTGATGTTGTTAATTATAAAATTAATTGCGGAAGCTTATAAAATAATTTCAACACAGATCACAGAATAATAGCAACACAGATAATAATAGAATAATAAATGCAGAAATAGAATGACACAGAATTTACCCAGCTTCGGCAAAGCACTGCCTACGTACTTCCCCCAAGGTTTCTACTAGAAATTAAGTAGTCACACGCTTACACACGTAAACTCACGACACTTGCTACTAACTAACCTAACTCAATGCTCAAAACCTTGCCACAACTCAGCTACTGAGTTGCGAATTCTCAAACTATGCCACGTAGTTTGTCCCCTAGTCACACGACTAGAAATTATACAAGTTTAAAAGGAAAATATAATTTTAAAAACAAAGTAAAGGAAAACAAAACCCTAATTAGCCTTATTATAATTTTAAACTCAAAGGCCGGCCGAATATCTTTTCTCTTTATTTTCCTTCGGCCCGTTCCTTTGTGATAATGGCGGCTCTCTGTTATTCGTTCCTCTTCCTGATTTAGGGTTTCATGGAATTCTTTGAAGCTGCCGCTTATGGTAGATTGAATGATACTTCATTTTCTTTCTTCGGTTGATTTCTCGGCTGCTTCAAATTGTCGAGTGCCTTCACTTGATTGAAAGATTGGTACGTGAAATTCCTTTTTCGATTTATACTGTACTCGATTTGATTCGAGTTCCTAATTGATGTTATGATTTGTGATATGCTTGAACTCGAATGCTATTGCCGATGATGATTGTGGGTTTTTATATGAGTTCGATCTTCTTTATTTGCGTTCGTATATATTTGTTTGAATTTGTCAATTTATTCATCTCGGCCATTCTATTTTGATTTGATGTTGATGATGATTTCTGACTTGTTCATATTAACTAATTTGGTTTACTTGACTGACACGGTTTTGATTTTGACTTCACTCGATTCTTGACTACCACGTCTCTGACATGTTCATCATATTCTTTGATCACGGCTTTGACTTTGCTGTGACGATATTGATTTATTTCATCTCTGAAGCATGTTGGAATTTGACTCTATTGTGAATTTTGTATTACTCAATCTGCACTTTTCCACGGCATTTTTTATGCTATGATTTCGATACTGTACTTGATTGCTTGCATGTATATATATGATTCATGTAGTTTACTTTATCTTCTACATTTTCTTTAGCTTCGACGTTTTCCTTTTCTTCATGTGATTTCTCCTCAGTGCACAAAGCATCAGCCTCATCATTGACAGCATCTTTTGCAAGCTTTTTGCCTTTTGCAGACCCGCTGTTGTTATGATCAGTTTTTGACTTTTGGACCTTCTTCTGAGCTTCACTGATATTAGAGTTATTCTTCTTCATATTTGAATTCTTCTTGGTACATGTCATGTTTGGGTTTGCGACAGAAAGAGCACCCGAATTCAAACACTTCGTTTCAGATCCCCAGCATTAGTTGATGCAGACTTTATGTTTTTATTGTGTCAACTCTGTATATTTGTATGGTCTGCACTTGATTCATTCGAGCTAGTTCACATTGTACTGGTTTATTGTTTTCATACTTCGTGTCATCTGGACTTGAGAGTTGGTTTGTATATGAAAATTCAATTTGTGTCTGCACTGTGATATGCACTATATAAATTCAAGTGTGCCTTTATACATGACTTTTATTCTTTGCTCATCCTGTCACTTGTAGTTGTATATGCATATTGGTTTGGTTTCATTGTCGTCTTGTTTGTGTATTGAGCATATCCATTACTCCATTGCATATTGATCACTGTCACTTGGTCTTTGCTTAGAGTTCAGTAGCTTGTCTTCATTATGTGTTCATCTGGAAGTTTTGCATTGTTCTGCTTTTTGACAATGTCTGACTATATGCATACATTGATGTCACCTCTGACCTTGGTTCTTGTGCATAGCATATTGAGCTGGTATCTTTGTTAACCATTCACCTGTGTTTGCTTTCAGTCGATGTGCACTGACTTGAGTTGTTGCTATGTGTATTCGAGTGTGTACTGACTGAAACTCGAGTTGCATTCATTAGCTTGACCCTTGTGACTTATTTTCATTGTTGATGCTATGTTCAAATGTGAACTTCTTTTCTCTAGCATATTTGTCCCTCTATTGTAGTTTGCAGTATCATGTGGTCTGGTACATTTGGATTTTTGGTCGAGGCTTGTTTTAATTGTCTTGACCATTTTCATGAACTTGCACCTATGTTGAATCCAGCTTATAGCTCGGATTTGACCTTGTGCTGAAAGTTGTGACATTATTTATTGCACTTGAGTTGAATCCGATAATTTGGGTTTGACCCGTGCTCACCTGTCCCTGTAAATTTATCAAGTGGATATATCGGTGTGCACGGTCTTGTGGCATATACAGTGATACACTGTGTATGTCACAAGCTGTTCGTGTATGATGAATTGAAAATTAAATGATGACAAACAATCCAAATAACTGAGGCAAATATTATTTTCAAAATTCATATTTTGTTTTATACTGCAAAAATATTTCCTTTTCAATTTTACCACGTCAATATTTATTTTTGCAAATTGCTCAGATGCTGGATTTAGTTTGAAGATAAATACGAGTGTGAGTGATATGTAGTGAGGTCAATTGTAAATGTGAAATTGTGATGTAATCAAAGTTGTGCTGTAATTGAATATATATAGTGAGAGCTTTAACTTTGTACTATTCAAAGATTGTAATAAATATTTGTTTGAATAAAAATTCTGTTTGAATTCAAATTCTGTGTTATTTATTTATATTCAGCAAATATTTATTTAATCTATGAAAAATAAAATAGTACATTAACAAATACATTTACACGAATATATATATATATATATATATATATATATATATATATGTTTATTATCATCAAACAAAAATCATATAATCGCATATTCAACAATCTCCCCCTTTTGATGATAACAAACATATATTTAAGATTTTGAATATGTTAAATGTATTTGATCATAGATATACTCTAATTGCTCCCCCTATTTAAATGCTTCCTCTCTACACAAAGCTCCCCCTACATATATGCATACAAATAAAAATATGCAAATGAGCCTAGATGCAAATGGAAAATATTTGACCTTTACTTGATTTCATTTGACAAAATCTTAACTTTTCTCTCCCCCTTTTATTATCAGCAAAAGAGTAATAGTGTTAGAGAAAATAGAGATAAAGTGATCGATATTAATCCAACATTAAAACTCAATTGAATATAAATATTAAATTTCAATAAAAAATCAAACAAAAATCATAGATACTTTGTTAGGCGCATATTCCACTTTTAGATTGGTGAGAATGATGTCATCATATAAAACCATACAGTTGTGTCTATTTATGGTATATTTATATCAGGAATTTGAATATCTGCTAACCATGCATAACCGTTAGGACTTTTAAATGAGATTAGCAGTATTCCAATTTTATTTTAAAAAAATAAAATGAATTCAAGTATCTTTTAACCATGCACAACCGTGAGGACTTTTAAATGGGATTAGAATCAACTTGTTTATTTTAAAAATCAATTTTCGATATGCGTTCCATACATGCATAACTGTGAGGACTTTTAAATGAAAATGGAAGCACACAACAAATTCCAAGTAATTCACTCATGCATAATCGTGAGGACCTTTAAATGAGAGTGAATACTTTGGTATTTTTTTTAAAGAAATATAAAATGAAAAACGAATATTCCTGCTTAAAGTACCACATATCGACAAACTATATTGAATTTTGATGAGTGATGGTTGTTAGAAATATGATAGAAATAGAGATGGTCATGGAATTTTTACCAACAAAAAGTTTTATAACTCTTGTTTAAATTTCTAAAGAAATTTACTAATTATACCGTCTCGAGTCATAATTTATGATAAATATCTACACACATCATTTTTTCAATCGCTATTTATCTTTTGGATAATTAGTAGGGAGTCAGATTAGTCAATGTTATAATTTAAAAATTGAATTCAAAAATAATTATAAAATCAAATTTTTCAAAAATGACCGATCTGAAAATATGGTCAAAAATGATTTTCTCGTAGGGGTTATATGAGAAAAATTTCTGCTATTTGAAAATTATTTGGATTGAAAAATATGCAGATATTTTCTTTTTTAAACACGATGCAGTTACTAAATGTCTTTACAAAAATCACGTTCAACTAGTAAGTTTTCAATCAACTAGATTACCAGTGTAATCTGCATATGAATTTCTCTTTCACTCCAAATTACCACTAATTGAATTTGATAGACCATGAAGTGTGCACCAAAAATTTCAAACTCAATTTTAATGACATTCTCTTGAATTTGAATTGAAGCCGAGTTAATAATCAAAAACCGTGAATATAGAGTTAGCCGTAAAATAACCAAATGTATTATCATTCAATAAAACACTATTGTTAATCCAAACTAATATATATGAAGTAGTTCAAAGATTCTAGTGATTTTTATAGTGTTCTTGGCATGAGAATATAATTGGCCAACTATTTTGAATAAGTGAGAATCAAAATCATCATTATTTCATCATCACATTCTTGGCTGATTTAATTCAGAATACGGTGCAGATTATCACATTTAATATATCGTTTAAAAAAATATACCATTACCTGTTTTACCTTTACGATATTTTTCGTTGTTGTCCATTGTGATTCTGTCACCTTTATACTAGGCTAAAGAACTTTGCTTTGTCGCTCGGTGTGCCCTTGGAACAGCCAGAATCCAAGTGGCACTATTGTTGTTCCTTAGCCTGCCACCACACCTACATGGGAAAATATTTTTGTGACCTATTTGTTTTTATAGGTCCATGGTTGTTGGTGGCAGAATATTTATAAAAATAATTTTGTGGAGACCCAAAACTATTTATAATTGTTCCCTTCGACATCCAAATTTGTTTAACTTTGAGAGATTTTATATATGTGCCTTTTGGAAACCAAATCGGTATAGTTTTTACATGTTTGAGTCTATACCAACAATTATTGTGATTGTGTCCATATTTTCTACAAGTGCACATAGAATTAACTTGATTAATATTGCTTTCAACATTTTCAGATTGATTATATCCAAGTCCTTATGTAACTGTATTACCAGTTTGCTTTCCTAATAGCATATTCAACGATTTTTCACTTTTTGAAAATTTATCTAAAGTCGTTGACAATTGTTGGACTTGTGTTTTGAGAGATTCATTTTCGTTTAACAATTGTGTGCACTTTTTAATAGAATTCTTTCTACTAGTATTTTCACTTTCTTTCAAAATCATAATTTCATTTTCAAGTGAATTTATATTAATTTCTGATTTTTTAATTTCTTTTTCGAATGTTGGACACTTATCACACTTAGGGATCCTACTTTGATAGTTTTTAACTAATTGGTCAATCTGTCCATTTAATTCTATCAAAGTATATTTTTGCGATTCAAGTTTGGCATATTTCTCCCTAAGTCGTTCAAAACAGCCATTTACTTCGTGGAAATAAATAAGTAATTCAGAGTGAGTGAGTTTTGATACCTCGCTTGGCTCGTCATCATCACTATTAGTTATATTTCCATGAAGGCACATATCTGCTTTCTCACTCTCACTGCTAGAACTTTGATTATCTTCATCACTTGTATTCCACGTGATATGTGTGGCATATGCAATGATACACTGTGTATGTCACAAGCTGTTTGTGTATGATGAATTGAAAATTAAATGATGACGAACATCCCAAATAACTGAGGCAAATATTATTTTCAAAATTCACACTTTGTTTTATACTGCAAAAATATTTCCTTTTCAATTTTACCGCGTCAATATTTATTTTTGCAGATTGCTCAGATGCTGGATTTAATTTGAAGATAAATACGAGTGTGAGTGATATGTAGTGAGGTCAACTGTAAATGTGAAATTGTGATGTAATCAAAGTTGTACTGTAATTGAATATATATAGTGAGAGCTTGAACTTTGTACTATTCAAAGAGATTAATAAATATTTGTTTGAATAAAAATTCTATTTGAATACAAATTCTGTGTTATTTATTTTTATTCAGCAAATATTTATTTAATCTATGAAAACTAAAATAGTACATTAATAAATACATTTACATGAATATATATATATGTTTATTATCATCAAACAAAAATCATATAATCACGTATTCAACACTAAGGAATCAGGGATCCGTTAATTAATCGATTTCAAGAAGTACCTCTACACCTCTATATCTTTGAAATTATGCTAAAATTCACAATGATAAATGTTAGGTAACTTTGCTATCAAATTATTTTTCTAAATTATATAGTATGTTTTTATTTCCTTCAATTCTCTATTTCTATCATATTTGTTTATGAATTAATGGTTGTTGTATGTGATAGATCTTCGATTTATTATCAACATTTTATATTATTTATAATTTCATAATTATAACAAATTGAGATATCGAACTTCTTATATAATAGAATAAATTTTACATTTAATCATTTTCCTTCAAATAATATTGATTTTATTCTATATATTATCATTTGCAGCATGTTCTACAATATATAAAATTCAATAAATAACCTTTTATCCCAATACTTCATTCGGTGTGAACACATATACTGAACTCCCATTCATCTGAAGAAACTTTTACAATTATCTCCTACGCTATTCCCTTTTCACTTCTCATCTCCGTTTAAAGTTTAAACTCCAACAATTTATTTTAACCCTTCATCTTCATGCATGCAATATTCCTTTGATTGAGTAAATAAATCCCATCTCAATTTTTTTATTTTTTTTTACATCTTTATTATCATTCACGTTGATTCAAATGTAACTTAACTTTTTTATAAAATGATCTATTATCATTCTCCCTTTCATAATTAAAATAATAATTAAAATAGGAGAAGCTTCTGTTATATCACTTTGGTTCAAGGTATTTGCTACTTTTACTTTTTAAGCTTAGCCTTTTGATTTATGATTACATAATTACTCCTTTAAATGTTCATCATTTTCTATCTTTTTCCTATATAAGTATTACTTTCATTTCCGTCAATATAAATCTATCAACATTCTAATTTGCAAAAAATTCTATGATTTTAGGTTCAATGAATCAATTAAGAATATTACGATTTGTTTAGATTTTTGGGCTTTTACTTTATTTATTTATTTATTTCATGTTACCTGCTCTGATTATACAAAAAGTTCAATTGCACCTTTTATATTTTAATTTCTTATTCAATCTAAAGTCATATATTCAACCCTTATTCATTAGAAGATTCTTTTTGCAATTACCTCCTATACCTATTCCTCATCTCCTTTAAAATTTAAATTTCAACCATTAGTTCAACCCTTCGCTTTCATGCATAAAATTTGTTATTTTGATTGAGGTTATTAAATATCATCCTAACTTTCTATTTTTCGTTGTCTCTTCATTATCATTCTTATTAATTCAAAGGTGAAACATATTTTTTGTAAAGTGTTGTTCTATAATTCTCTCATTAGCAATAAAACACTTCTTTAATAAAATGATTTTTTTTATCATATTCCCATTTCCTTTTTCACTTCTCATCTCCGTTAAATTTTAAATTCCATCCAATTACTTCAACCCTTCAATTTCATTCACGTAATTTGTTCTTTTGATTGAGGTAAATAAATATCATTTTATCCACTTATTTTGCATTGCATCTTCATTATTATTCTCATTAATGGAAAGGTATTTGTTTGTAGAATGATCTTTTATAGTTCTCCCATTAGCAATCATAACATTTTCCATAAAATGATTTTTGATCATGCTTCTACTAAGAATTAAAAAACTAATAAAAATAAGAGAACCTTCTACTATATCACTTTAGTTCGAGGCATTGTCATTTCTTATTTTTATAGTTTAGTAATTTGATTTATAACTATATGTTTTCTCTTTGCCATGTTTTCATTTTTTATCTTTTATTTGTATATATATATATATATTACTTTCATCTTCATTACAATGAATCCACCAAAATTTGAATTTGCAGATGTAACGACCCATAATTTTTGACAATTAACAATAGTTAATTTAATAAAGGTTTTGTGATTTAGTGTTGGAAGAAATAAAAATTTGTGATTTAAAAATAAGAAGATGACTGAAATGAAATGTAATAGTATTAATTTAAGATAATTGATAACTGCTTTAAATATAATTTCAAGAATTAAAGTGGTTAAAAACTTGTAATTGGCTATAGATTGTAATTAGTTGTAATAATATGTGTATTAATTAATAATTGGATTTAAAGAGAAACTGATAATTTAAAAGGTTTAACTTAATGAAATAAAGTGTAATTAATTGTAATAGATAAAAGTAGTGTTGTATAAGTTGTTATAACAATTGGTGGTAAATAATAAACTTACAAATGTTATTAAATATAGAAATAATGACAATTGCTATTTGTTACCAATTTAATTAATCAATTACAAATAAAAGTACATAAACGTTACATTAATGTGAGTTAATACAATAAATACAAATTGGGAATGTAATGCAATGTACATAATTGTCAATTACACTCATAAGGCAATAAATTGATTTAATAATAAAAACGAAACCAAGATAAATAAATTAATTGGGATTTCAAATTTTAACTAATGTGAAAAATCGACAAAATTCAGTATAATTGAAATATAGTAGTTAATACAAATAAAAGATGGTAATTGTAGAATATTTGTGTAATAAGATATAAAACAATGTTAATCATGTCTATAGAATAATAATTGATTAAATAAAAAGATTGAAATCAAATTAAATCAATTTATTGGAATTAAATTATAATTAATTGGGTAAATTGCGGTTGAATTTGAACAATGTATTTAGGGTAATAATTAAGAATGAATTGATATGAAAATTTGTATTACAGTATTGTAAATGTCTAAGCAATTAAAAATGATGAAATTTGTTAGTTTATAAGTATTTAATTAAAAAGTGATTTAATTGATTTAATACTTATTTAATTAATGTAAAAATAGCCATTTTGGCCACTATCACGGATTTTGACGAAACCAGTTTCATTGAAACCATAACGGTGAATTATTGTAGGATTTCAAGTTTTGTAGCGATCTGACTTGTCGTTTGATCGGACGGGCTTGAAACGCGCAGAAATCAATTGAAATCAATTTGAAATAAGCTGATTTAAAGCTAACTTCTTCATACGATGGAATCAAGGCTTGAAACCTATTCCATCAAGTTTAAAACTATCAAAAAAATCTATTTTGATATATGGGATTACCCATTTCTATTTCAGGAATGAAACGGGCTTTTCGGTCGTTTATCGTTCAACCTTCAAGTCGATTTAGTCCATTAGTTCTATTTCTATTCTGCCTATATATAGCCTGTTATAAACCCTAGCTATTTCTTATTCCATCTTTCTGTACGTACAATTCTACTTGCTTCTCTCTTTACAATGACAGACAAACAAAAACCTAATCCTCAAGTTCCCAAACCCCCAATTCAATTTCAAAACCAAATCGAAAATTCAAATTCCTCAAACCTTATCGATTTATATATCGATTCGAAGCTCTCGACAAGCGTAAACTAGATCTGCAGTCTGTTTCTTGAGTTGGATTTCAATGTGGCTAGAATTGGGTGATGAAGTCGCGACTGTTCATTGGTGTTCGATGATCTTCGACGGATCGTTGAATTGATGGTATGGTAACGTAGAGAGAGAGAAGGGGAGTTCATCTGAGTCGTTGGTTAGGTGGATAGGTGGCTTGATCATCGACGATAATAGGTTTAGGGTTTCGAAATCCTAGGCCAAGGTGGCAGCGACGTCGCTTGGGGGGGGGGGCATGAATTGGCTATGGGGTCACGAGGTGATGGGGAGCTCGCGGGCGGCGGCGGCTTGGTTGACGGTGGTCTCTGGTGAAGGACGCGGTCGATCAAAGTCGAGCCTGATGGGTTCGTCGTCAATCTCAGTTGTTGCATGAAGAAGGCAAGCCTCGTGATTGCTTTTTTATTATTATTATTTTATTTTATTTAAAATTTTAATTTTAAACGTTCTAACGTGTATAACTTCTACATACGAGGTTCGATTTATGCGCGGTTTGTTCCGCCGCGATCGTACTGAAATTCGAGAGATTTTGATGCTAGTTTGGACGAATTCTGAGACTGCTGAATTTTGGGCCTTTATTTGAAATTCAAATCGATTTGAAAATCAAAGGTGAGTGTTTTTACCCACTCACAATTGCTAAACTATCTTATGTTAGTTAAATTAAATTTATGATGTAATTAGAAATTAATTGATTGATGTTTGTTATGTTTAAATTGTCATTCTAGTTAAATCTGACTTTTATTGCATTTAATCATTGTTTAATTTAATATTGAATTTAATTGTCAATTTTATTAACGATAATCAGTTATTTATTGATGTTTATTGATTGCTTTGGATAATGATTGTGATGGATGTTTGATTTTTGATATTAAATGATTGGATGCTATATTTTATATTGTTATAACACTACAAGTTCCCTATGGGTTGAAATGATACATACCCGAATGATCTATAGATTAGGGAAAATCATTATAGGTTGAAATGATAGACTCGAGCGATTTTATGGCTTTTATTTAATTTGGGATTACGGTTTGAAATGATATAACCATAAAATTTCAAATTGTGGACTGAAATGATAAATATCCGTATCATTTGACCATAGGGTAGAAAATTATATATGGACACCAGATTGGTTAAATCAAATGATTTTTTCAGTTAACTAGTACTTTGAAATAGAAATTGTTTTATGTAAATTGAATTATTTTCGAAAGTCCAAGCGTAAATGTTGAAATGGGAATTGATTTAATGAATTGTTCAAAGGATTTAAATAGGAATTTCAAAGTTGATGTGTCAAATATAAATGAATTTATCGGGAATTGAGTTATCTGAAAATGTTTGGATATAACTTTGAAATCTATCTTAAATTAATTTAAAATATTTTAATCAATTTAAAACTATTTTAATTTATTAAATCTATTATAACCTATTTTATCCAATTTAATCTTTTTACCTTTTTTAACCTAATAAATTTATTTAATCTATTTTAAATCTATTTAATATAATTTAAATCTATTTAATATAATTTAAATCTATTTAATCTATTTTAAATTTATTTAATCTGTTAATAAATCTACTTAATATAATTTAAATTTATTTAATCTATATTTAATCTATTTAAAGCATTTTAAACCTAATTAAATTTATTTAATCTATTTAAAATCTATGAAAATCATTTTAAATCTAATTAAATCTAATTTAAATCTATTTAAACTATTTTTACTATTTAAATGATTTTAAATCTATTTTAACCATTTTAAAACTATATAAACTATTTATAATTACCTGAATTATTTTCTTAAATTTCAGACTGTGTAAAGTTGAAGTATTTGAATTTAAATCCATGATAATGATACAACCTAAGTTGGAATTTGGAATTGATATCTTTTGTGAAATGACATATTTGAGTAAACATAATTTTGGAAGTGAATGTGATTTTGAAAGTGAATATGATTTGAAATGATATGGTTTTGAGAATATGATATTTTGATACCAATTGCGAATTGACTTTTGAAATGTAAAAGAACTATCCGGTGTGAAATAAGCGATTGGTTGTTAAAGAGACCAGGATTAGATATTGTCATACTCTCTACCAATATTGAAAACCACTTTAACAACTGTATACGTGGTGGGGATTCCAGAAATGAAGTAGGATAATTTGATAAACGATTATGTATGAGGTATTTACGTGACCTTGACTCCCGTGAGTCAGCTTAGATGTGAATAAATAGGAGCCACGCTGGGCCAGGTGAGGTCGCATCTTCGATCGGACACATTTCTTCAATACCATATTATGACTTTGTGATGATTTGGTGGCCACCCCTCGATTCGGATTATGGAAGTGTATTCCGAGGTGGGTAGTAGTAGCTACTATGCGTTATCACCAGTCTGAATCCGCAACTGATATACCCACCCTGGCATTGACTCGAGTGTCGTGTTCACATGCCCTGTCATGCCTTCTACGAGTTTTTTTTGTGTCGTACCTATGGAGTGCTCCCTGATAGCCTACCTAAGGTTGGAGTTTACAGTATTTGTATAAACTATGACATTATATAAAATGTGTTAAGAGGGATATGGGTAATGCCTTAACACTATTTTAATACTTTACTTTACTGTAGACATATTATAATAGCGTATTGTACTACATAGTAGATAGTTTAATGAATCCTTAGGAGTGTAAATCCTGAATATCTGTTAAGTTATTGCACTCACGTTAGACAATGGATAGGAGATGTCAAACCCCGTAAACATCTCTGATGCCATCGCACTCATATTTACTGTTGATTTAACTTACATAAGCTCTTTTAGTTTTGACTTGAGTGTTTTGTCTTTTCAATTCGCTCGGGTCAGCCTAAGCGACTCAGTTGAAGACTGCTTTCTGGAGGATGAAGACGAAAATTTTGCACTACTACTTTTTTTACTTATTTCGCTGCATCATGTTGTTCCACTGCATTGATTTATTTATTTATTCCTGTTTTTGTAACTATGATTTTTGTGCTGTAAAAGAACAATTAAATGTATTTATAAAACAAATTCATGAACTATTATTCGATTATTATATTTTATCATTCTGTTGTGAGATTCTGTATTTTTTTTCTTTCTCTACTTTTCTTATTTTACCACATAACAATTTGCTCTTTTGAATGGTTTGAGTCTGGCATGTTTGTCTGCTTAAAACGACAAAAAAGGCAGGTCATTACAATAGAATCTTTCATGATTTTAGGTTTATTTTAACTTTTAGAATCATTTGAAAAATATCATGTAATAGGAGTTTTGAACTGTTATTTTATTTATTTATATTATTGCAAAGAACGACAAATATATTTGGTTTTATGAGGACTAATGTTAATTAACTTCACTGTCATGAATTTATTATTAGAGTGTCTCGCTTTGTATAAAGGTAATGGGTGCACACTAAAAAAGAATGCCCCATATCATGAAAAATAATGGAGGTGATATATATATGAATTTGGTCATATGTAACAATAAGAGATTTCTTTTGTTAAATGGTGTTGACCAAACTCTATGTTGCCTCCACGGAGGGATGTGCAAACAAATCCGTGAACCTCAACATGGTATCAGAGCCGATGGTAACCTCTGGGACAATGGATAATGTGTAAGAGATCTGTAAATCATGGTGGCTAATAGTGTAGGCTTAAGTAGTTAGACTTAAGGTGGAGCTAGATCTTGATTCATAGGGTCATGTAAAATGACACTTGAACAAAGTACCGATATGATGCATGCATCAATGTTGGCATAGTGAAGGATGCATGAATGGATGCGAGCCAAAGTGGAGATTTATTGGGGTGTCTCGCATTGTATGAAGGTAATGGGTGTAGGCTGGAAAAAAGAATAGTTCTACATTGTGAAAAATAATGGAGGTTGAGTGGCATATATATGAGTTTGGTCGCATGTAATAATAAGGGATTCCTTTTATTAAAAGGTATTGACCAAACTCTATGTTGCCCACATAGAAGGACATGTAGATGAATTTTGAAATTTTGAAATGGTATCCGAGCTGATGATAACACCCGGGACAATGTACAATGCGCAACAGATCTGGTGGCTAGCAGTGTAGACTTAAGGTGGAGCTAGATCACGGTACGTAAGATTTGGTAGAATGGCACATGAACAAAGTCTTGATATGGTGTAGGCACCGTGTTAGCGTAGTGGAAGACACATGGATGGATGCAAGCTAATGTGGAGATTTTTTGGGGATGTCTTACAGTATTTAAGGTTAATGGGCGCATATAGGATAGTCCCATATCTTGAAAAATAATGAATTTGGAGTGGTATGTATATGAGTTTAGTCGCATGTAATAACAAGAGATTCCTTTTGTTAAAAAATGTTGACTAAACTCTATGTTGCTCCAATAAGGGATTTGTGGATGGATTCACGGACTTCAACATGGTATCAAAGCCGATGGTAATGCTTGAAACAATGGACAATGCATAAGAGATATGTAAATGATGCTGCTAACAGTGTAGCCTTAAGCAGTTAGACTTAAGATGGCGCTAGATCATGGTACATAGGGTCTCATAGAATGACACTTGAACAAAGTATCGATATGGTGAAAACATCAATGTCAGTGTAGTCGGAGACGCATGAATGGATGCAAGCCAAGGTGGATATTTGTTGATATGTCTCGCACTTTATGAGGGTAATGGGCATAGATTAGAAAAGGAATAGTCCTACATCATGAAAATATTGGAGATGGAGTGGTATCATTACCACAAAACATGTCATTTTCTTCATTTGTTTACCCCTAGTTGCTTCGGCTCAACAATCGAATCAAATGAGGACGACAAAGACTTATTGCTTTGGTTATTGAACCAAAGCAACATGTACCATTTGTTTTAGTTCACCAAGCAAATGAAGCAATTGATTGAGTCTTCTGCTTTGGTTATATTACAGCAACCGAAGTGTATGGTGCTCTTTTGCTTCTGATTCTTACTTTATAACTGAAGAGAACCTACATGCTCCTTAAATACCCAATTTGTATTTGCTTTGATTATCACATGACAACCAAAGCAAAAGAAGATCAATTGCTTCGGTTGTCACATAACAACGGAAGAAAATGTCAGCAAAATAATAATAATTTAATTTCTAGTTGAAATGAAATGTAAATCATTATGCATATAGATGTTACACACATCAATACACAAAAGTAGACATATAAGCACAATTTCTTGACTACAAATATTTAGTAGTAAAAGTAAATTATAATTGAAAATATGCTATATTTGCAACAAGAGCATATTCAGTTTACAATAAAGGTCTTGCTTATAGTTAAAATCAAAGTAAATTTTTTCACCCTCCAACGCCACATAAAATTTTCTTTCTATTCTTATCTAAAATGGATTGTGCAACAACCAACCATCTAAATCGCATGAAATATTGCTATAACATTAATGTGCCAAAATGTACCAACCATTGAATCAAATTGTGTAGACTTTACATGCAGCCAATATAGATTATATGGTGAATAGTAACGACATATCAGAGATGAAGAAGGTTATATGGTTAACAAGAAGAAATGCTTAATTTAAAATATTTTTCCTTGATGCGTGGACTCTTTATGTAGCCAATCCCACAATAGCAACTGCAGCTCCAACTGCGATCATCATATACAAGTAAATGTTAATGAAGAAACAAACAAATAAAATACTTAGATGAAATTGGAATGTGAATTTCCATTTTGATTTTCGAAGGAACCGGGGTCGGATTTTGGTAATTCTTATCCGAAAACAACTTCAAACCAATTTACAAGTTTGAAAGTGAAGATATGTTGAAGACAATGAAGTTGAAGGTGGGAACCTTTATAACGGAAGGACTGCTTGTTGATAATTTCGAAGTAGCTCCCGAGATATATAAATAATAGTGGTACCTTCGTTCTAGGATCTTCGTATGCAAGAACTACTCACTAGACATGATGTGGTAGAAGAGTGTGTTTGGTTTGTCCTATCCTGGACAACTTGTATGGATTAATGTCTGACATTGCATTTCTAAGATCATAGTGCATTGATCTCTGCAAACGTACATCTGTTTGATGGTGTAGGAGGTAATCCCTCTTATACTTAACACCCTTCTCTAAGATGTACGAAGTCAAAGGTTGTACTTTATTGAAATCAACGGTGTGTCTTTAGAAATGGCAGTGTGCCATTTTAAGTGAAAAGGTTCTAAGAAAGATAAATATTACCTCAAGCCTCGCACTCTGAGAATTATGAAATCGGGTGTAACGACTCGCAAATTTATCACTTGGATAAGTTATATTTATTTTTAAATATTTAGACATGGGTTTGGAAGTAAGAAATAATCATGTTTTAAGTGGAAATTAATACAGTTATTTTGTTTGGAAAATATTTGGGAAAAATTATCGTGGTAAAATATTGATAATTTGTAAATATCTCCTAGGTAAAATATCGATAAAATAACCAAAAATCATTTTATCAATAAAATTGCTTTTAAACAATAAGGATCATGCACGATTTTTGATAAATACACTAATATATGTACTCAAACAAAGTTATGAAATAAAATTATTTTTTTTATTTTTGGATAATAAAATATATTTATGACATCGAAATTTTATATCACCGGTTTATATATTTCTTCGAAAAATCAAGTTAAGTTTAAATAATAAATAAATGGGCTTTTATTAACAAATAAACCTATTATAATTATTTAATAATGTTGATAAAATCACTTTTGAAATTTGTTTACCAAAGTGGATAGTTCTTAGAAAAATGGAAAATGTGACCGAAGAACGTTTTTCGGAATTTTAACTTTTCGACACCGAAAAGTTATTGGGAATATTGTTCACCTTTGTGCACCGTATTATACATATATAGTAGATAATTAACCATATAATAATACATTTAGTATTATGTTATCTTTAATTATGTTTAGGAAGTGATGTGATAAGTCATGGTTTTAAAAATAATACATACACGCACACACATATACACTTATACTTATACAAAGTATATACCCATTACCTCTTGTCTTTTCCTTACTATCACCATAATCTTCAACGACAAAGCCAAAGCCTAAGTCTAGGAGGGTAGGTAAGGGGAGATGTGACAAGAGAGGGAGGGCAAATAGGTGATGTGACTTGTCAAAATAATGACAAGTTAGGATATTTTAATCTAAGGTTAGTTTGTAATTTTCCTACTTCCTTGTGTCTATAAATACACATTAATTTCACCATATTTTCATTTACTTCTCCATTTCTATTTCCCTGAAGCTTTCTTAATGTTTCATGGCTTCTTACGAGATAGTTTGAGTTGTTTTTTTTAAAACCAGAAGATTTAAATTGTCTTAATGATGCAAACTTATTTTTAAATTCTTTCTTCTCCATTTTTCCTCCACTATATTTGGCCATATATTACTGCATTTTATAACAAGTCAAGATTTTCTTTTTTTAAGTCGTATAAAATTTCAGGAGCTATAACTTTCTCTCTTACCAATTTTTCTGATTTTAAGCTTAGATTTGTCAAAATCTCATTTCTTTGCAATGTACTTTAAACTCAGAAGTTCAGGTCCGAAAATAGCACTCCTTCTTTTGACCATATCTGGCTCGAATCTAATCTGATTTGAGTGATTCTTTTTTAAAATCATAGAGAAATGAATTTTCTAAAACTTTTCTTTTGATCATTTTTTCAAAATCTGAGAGTAATATGTCCAAAAATCAAGTGGAAGATGACATATGTTTGGGATGATTTTTGGTGCATCTAAGACATTTCAGATTTAAAAGATTTTTGGTGAGTAATTTTTTTGAATTTATTATGATGTATTATTGTGCTGATAATATGATGAGATAATTGAATGGTTATAATGTTGGTCAGTGGTGATTTGATGGATGCTATGTTTGGTATTGAATTTAAGATTTGAATGTGATGTTGTCGAGTTAGTGATGAACGTATTTTTCTGCATTTTAAACCGTTTGTTTCATATATTTTTATTTTAATAAAGCGGTATTATACGGGTATTTTGTTATGGTTTTGCATATTATAGATTCCAAAGTGCAACATTTTGAATACCGTCGAAGAGAAAGTACATATCGTTCATGAAGAAATGCATCTCATATTACCACATGTGTACTATTCATGCAAGAAATCAAATGCAAATATTGAAAATACACATTCAAAGTTTGACCTGAAAATCTCTCAAAGCAAGGCCACTTGTTAATCAAATAACAAAGCAAAGACCAATTCAAAGTGAAGTGGCCTTATTTTTCTCCTAATATCAAACACATGGACCTAAATAGTTGGGTTATTTGTGGAGGCTGAAGTCTTTAAATAGAGAGAGCAATGCAGATGGAAAATCATCTCTTACCCCATCACTCTTCTTCAAGTTTAGTTTTAAATTCGGCACTGTTTTTATTTTCGAGCGGAATACGTAGTATTGTTGATTAGATTTAGCAATTTATTTATTCTTCTTCTTAGTTATTTTCTGCACTCTTTTCAGTTAGTTAATAATTATTTCAGTTGTTTGCTCTGTTATTTTCTTTTCCACAATTTCAATTTATGTTCTGATTTTTACAATTTTATATTTTGGTTGCAATTTCGATTAGTTTCGAAATCGATTTGGAGTATATTATTGTTTTTATTTTCTGTTCAAATTCACCATCAAATTCGTTTAACACGCCAAAGATTTAACTATGGATTTCAATTGTTTTAAAATACAATTCCCTGTGTTCGACCTGCATACTACACGCCTGTGCGCTTGCATAATTTATTAAAATTTGTGCTTTTCTAATCAATAGAAAAGTCGCAACAAGTTTTTGGCGCCGTTGCCGGGAAATTGCTATTTTGAAATTTTTGATTTTTCGTTTTTTAAGTCTATTCGTGTTAATTTATTATTTTTGCATTAGCAAAAAAAATCGTTCTTTTTCATTTTCACCAGTAGCGTTTTACTTTAAAAAAATTCGTTTTTTTCGCTGTTTTCTTTTTCGCATTTCTATTTTAGTCAGTTTCACGCTGCATTAGTTTCCAAAAAAGAAAATCATTTTTTTTCGTTTTTCAGTTCCTTTCACCAAAGTAGCGTTTTACTTTTTAAAAAAACATTTTTTTCTCGCTGCATTCATTTTCACATTTCTATTTTAGTCAGTATCATGTTGCAAGTCCGGTATTTATTTCACACAACAAGTTCATTTTCCACGATTGTATAAATTTAAGTTCTGCATTTTATTCAAACCATTTATGTTTATATTACGTGCTACTTGCATTATTATTACGTGATTCTACTGCTAGTCAATCACGTTTCACAATTCACAAATTGCATTTTCACGTATCAAGCATTCACCATATTCGTTTCTTGATTCACGCATCACCAAGCATTAACTTCAGATCTGCGTAATTTCAAGTTCATATAAATAAATAAAAAAATTTCGTTTTTCCCTTCGTTCATTCACACATTCATTTAGTCTCTGTTATTTTCTTTTCTAATCAATATAAAAAAAATCGTTTTTTTCCTTTCGCTGCATGTTTTCAAGTTTCACATTGGTTTAGTTTCTGTTTCAATTGCTTTTCACACTGCATTCATCTACAATGATTACAGGTAGCTCAACTAAGTAAATATCATCCATTCAACAATAAGGATCTAGTCAAGCTATTACAAACAGTCGAGTTTGAATCACTAGCACTACTCAGTTGCACTGGACGGACAGCCATACCCCTCTGTAAGTAATTTTCTACTCTACAGGTACTCAACTGAAAACTGTTTAAATTTACTTTTGGTTACTACACCTTGATTTGTTTATGCGCGTTTGGGCAAGAAATAATTTTAACCGTTTAGAAAGCCAAATATTTCATTAAACAAATCAATGGAAATTTCAAATCAAACAAATATGAGCGATCACGGTTCACAACACGGTTCACATCACAGTTCACACCACAATTCACCAAAATTATCACGTAAATCACATGTTGGAAATAATGAATTTCATGAGAACCGACCATTATCCCTTAGAGACCGATGCTATCCAACACGGATTGTTCAACCTTCGGTTATTTCATTTCCACTCGCCGAAGGAAATAATTTTGAGCTAAAGCATTCTTTTATCCAAGGGGTACCAAAATTCACTCGGTCTGAAAATGCGTATGAATTTCTTAGTGAATTTGAGTTATACGCTTCTACAACTAAAATGCAACAACTTTCTAATGAATCCATCAAGTTAAGACTTATTCCATTCGCGCTTCTAGAAAGCGCGAAAAGATGACTTAATTCTCTTCCTAAAAATTCAATTAAAAGTTGGGGACAATTTCGTTACTATATTTTTTAAAAAGTTTTTTCCCTTCCACAAAACCCTTAAAATTCGAACTGAAATCAACCAATTCTCTCAGAATGAAGGAGAAAATTTTTCAAAATATTTTGAAAGGTTCAATCAATTGTTATATAGTTTCCCACATCATGCAATCCCTAAACACATTTTGTGCCAAATCGTTTATGAAGGGCTTACTATCAACCAAGATCCCAAATCGAATCAATATACGGAGGATAATTCATGGAAAAAACAGACGAGGAGGCTTGGGAATTTTTAGAAGAGTATTCGGAAAAGGATCTGCAATGGGAAACAATTCGTGTTCCAATTCGTACTCCAAACAGAGGAGTACATGCCATTAACCCATCACATCTTCCTATAGATGCCCAAATTCCTCAAGAAGGGGAAGGACTACCTCATTACTACACACAAGACCAGATCAATGCTATAGCTCAAAACAGTCCTTACTCGTCCACATACAATCCTAACTAGAAGCATCATCCAAATTTTTCATGGTCAAATCCTAACAATGCGGCTAATCCATCGCATATGTATCCGATGATATCAAATCCGAATTATCGAGCCCCAACATCTAGTGCTCAAAATTCACAACCAACGCCTCAAACAAAACCTTCGAATCAACCATACAGGCATCCTAATTTCAATCCATCAACCCAACCTTCTCAGCCTTCACAAGAAATTGCTCGATTGGAAAAACAGCTCTTTAAACAAAATGAACAAATCACTAACCAAGATGCAAGAATTGAGCAAATCACCAAACAAAATGAACAAATGTTGATAATGATGAAGAATCTCATGAAAATCAACGAAAAAGGTAAATTGCCTAGTCAAACCGAAGTGAATCCAAAGTATAACTCTTGAGGAGTAAATCTTTGTGAGGACGAAGATGTAAATTCGGTTAATGCTATCACCACATTAAGGTCTGGAAAGAAGGTGGACTACCATATCGGCAACCCCGACGTCCTTATTAAGTCTTCCCTTGTTCAAAATTCTGAAACTCAGTCAACACTCACTGTTGTCATTCCAAGAAACTCTAATTCTTCATCCAAGGTCGGCAATCCCGACCACTCTTCGCTTTCTGATGTTGGCAACCCCAACATTTCAGCGCCCTTCTCTTCACCCTCTAATATCATACCTTCTTCTTCAAATGAAAAAACTACCGAACGAGTCTATAAACCCATAGCTCCATTTCCTCATAGACTCAACAAAAAGAAGAAGCCCGCTAATTTTGACCAAATCCTTGAAATCTTTAAACATGTTCGAATTAATATTCCACTTCTTGATACCATTGAGCAAATCCTCAATATGCCAAATGTCTGAAAGAGCTATGCACTCAAAAACTTTCCACTAACGTTCCTAAGACTGCATTTCTAACTGCAAACACTAGCTCTATTCTTTCAAATCCCTCCCCAATCAAGTATAAGGACCCCGGTTGTCCTACAATCGGTTGTAAAATAGCCAATACTCACATTAGTCATGCCTTACTCGATCTTGGAGCGAGTGTGAATCTTTTGCCTTATACTGTGTACTGTTAACTTGGACTAAGGGAATTAAAACCTACAAACATCACAATTCAACTAGCTGATCGATCTGTCAATAAACCATTGGGCACGATTGAAGATGTTTTGAAACAAATCGAGCAATTCTATTTCCCAGTCGATTTCATAGTCCTAGAGACTGCACCTGTCTCAAATCCCAATGGTCAGATTCCTTTGAAATTAGGTCGTCCATTTTTAGCAACATCAAATGCTATCATAAATTGTAGGAATGGTCAACTCCGACTTTCCTTTGGGCACCTAACCATTGAACTAAATATTTTCAATCTTAATAGAAAACCAAGGGATCTTGAAACAGAAGAAGTTGACATGATCCAAGAAATTATAGAAAATGATTTTAGTGATATTACGGAGTCTCTTAACATGTGCCTAGATCATTTTAATTCCAATTTAAATGAAGATGAATACATTATGAATTAAATGATATGCTCGGCTCTTCTCATAATTCACTAGAATTCAATCAGTTGATGTCTACTGAAGCCTCAAAAGAAGTGCGCCCTAAATTAGACCTCAAACCTCTTCCTAACGATCTTAAGTACGCATACTTAGATTCTTCGAAAATTTTCCCTGTAATATTGGCATCCGATCTCCTTAAGGACCAAGAAGAACAACTTTTAAAAAATTTAAGGAAAAATAAAGAGGCAATAGGATGGGTAATCGCTGACATTAAGGGAATTAGTCCATCAATCATTGAACATCGAATACATTTAGTCGACGAGGCTAAACCCACTCGCGAAGCTCAAAGGCGATTAAACCCTAATATGAGAGAAGTGGTAAAGGAAGAAATTATCAAATGTTTAGACAATAACATTATCTACCCTATCTCTGATAGTACTTGGGGGTAAGTCCGGTACAACTTGTGCCCAAGAAGTCTGGAATCACTGTAACCCAAAATGAGAATAACGAACTTGTTCTGACAAAAGTCAAAACAAAATGGCGTGTTTGCATCGACTATCGAAAACTCAATACAGCAACAAGAAAAGATCATTTTCCCCTCCCTTTCATTGATCAAACGCTCGAACGCTTAGCCAGTCATGAATATTATTGTTTTCTTGATGATTACTCCGGCTATAATCAAATTCCCATTGCGCTAGAGGACCAACACAAAACAACGTTCACATGCCCCTTCGAAACTTTCGCTTATCGTCGCATGCCTTTCGGTCTTTGTAATGCTCCCGCTACCTTTCAGAGATGTATGATGAGTATATTTTATGATATGGTGGAGGATTTCATAGAAATATTCATGGACGATTTTTCAATCTATGGGTCATCTTTTGATCAATGCCTACTTCGTTTAGAACGTGTCTTAAAGCGATGTAAGGAGAAATCCCTTGTTCTTAACTGGGAAAAATGTCATTTTATGGTTAAACGAGGAATAGTCTTAGGTCATGTTGTCTCTAAACATGGCCTAGAAGTTGACAAATCTAAAGTTGATCTTATTGTTGGCCTTCCTCCTCTAAGGTCCGTAAAGGACATTCGCTCATTTCTGGCCATGCAGGATTTTATAGGAGGTTCATTAGAGATTTTTCAAAAATTTCAAAACCTCTTTCTAATCGTCTGGCTAAACGTCTTTTGAAACCCTCAAATCGGTCTTGACCACTGCACCTATCATCCAACCTCAAAATTGGACTTTGCTTTTCGAATTAATGTGTGACGCTTCTGATTATGCCATTGGAGCCATCTTAGGTCAACGAATCGATAAACTTCCTCGAGTCATCTATTATGCTAGCAAAACTCTTAACGAAGCTCAATTGAATTACTCAACCACAGAAAAAGAGTTTTTAGCAGTTATCTTTGCCCTCGATAAGTTTAGATCATATCTCGTAGGTTCTAAGGTCATAGTTTACACCGATCATGCCGCCTTGCGGTATTTACTCACGAAAAAGGATGCCAAACCCCGCTTAGTCCGTTGGATTCTCCTTTTTCAAGAGTTTGACCTAGAAATACGAGATAAAAAGGGTTCTGAAAATGTCGTAGCTGATCATCTTTCTCGTATTATTCATGAAAACTACAATAACTCTCAAATCAACGATCATTTTCCCGATGAACAAATTCTTTCCCTCTCCAGTGCACCATGGTACGCGGACATCGTAAATTATCTTGTCACAAATGAAACACCTTCCTATTGGTCAAAACAAGATAAACAAAAATTTCTCTCCAATGTTCGAAACTTTTACTGGGACGATCCTTATCTCTTCAAATATTGCACCGATCAAATCATACGTAGATGTGTCCCCGAACATGAATTCCATAACATCCTCTCTTTTTCACATAATCAAGCATATGGAGGACATTTTGGAGCAAAGAAAACTGCTGCCAAGGTGCTACAGTGCGGTTTTTATTGGCCTTCTCTTTTTCGTGATGCCTACGAATTTTGCTCCAAATGCGCTAGATGTCAACAAACAGGTCGTATTTCCAAACGTAACATGATGCCCCTAAACCCAATCCTTGTCATCGAAATTTTTGATGTTTGGGGCATTGATTTCATGGGTCCTTTTCCTAATTCTTTTGGAAATCTCTACATCTTACCCGGAGTAGATTACGTGTCTAAATGGGTTGAGGCCATTCCCACCAGAACGAACGATAATAAAGTTGTTGTCAAATTTTTGAAAGAAAACATATTTTCCCGTTTTGGAACACCTCGAGCCATTATAAGTGATAACGGTTCTCATTTTTGTAATCGTGCTTTTGAATCTCTTTTTAAGAAATACTCCATCACTCATAAACTATCTACTCCATATCATCCACAAACCAACGGTCAAGTCAAGATTTCCAATAGACAAATTAAACAAATTCTTGAAAAGACGGTTAACTCCAACTGAAAAGATTGGTCATCTAAATTGACAGACGCCCTTTGGCCATTTCGCACAGCTTATAAAACCAATCTAGGAATGTCACCATACCGATTAGTCTTTGGAAAAGCATGCCATTTACCTGTTGAGCTCGAGCATCGCGCACTTTGGGCAATCAAATACCTTAATTTTGACATAGAAAAAGGGTGGCATCGTAAATTACAATTGTCAGAATTAGAAGAACTAAGAAATGAAGCGTATGAAAATGCAAAGATTTATAAAGAGAAAACTAAATTTTATCATGATAAATCCATACTTCGTAAGACATTCGAAGTAGGTCAGAAAGTTCTCTTATATAATTCCAGACTTCATTTATTTTCGGGAAAATTGAGATCCCGTTGGACAGGTCCATATATTTTGAAAACAATATACCCTTATGGTGCAGTTGAAATTGAAAATCCTAGGGACAGTTCCATTTCAAAGGTCAATGGACAGCGCTTGAAGCCATTTCTAGAGTTTGAACAACACGAGGATGACGAGTTCATGGATCTTCACGAACCTAGCTATTCGGCATGAGCCACTCACTATCTTGTATATATCAGGTTGTATGTTTTTTATTTTATTTTTCTATTTTACATTTGCATTGGCATTCCATTTGACAGTTGGGACACTGTCTCATTCCACTGTGGGGGTGGGGGATGCATATCTCATTCTATTTTGTTTGTTCATATTTTGTAGTGTGGCATCATTTAAAAAAAAATCTCATTATTTGTTTTCAAATTTCCTTTCAATTTTTTTTCTCATTTCCCATTATTTTCAGGACTTCGATTTATTTTTAATTAGTCAAGACAAAGTAAGTAAGCAGTTGAAGTCAATTGATGAAAATTTGGGTGAATCGCTAATTTCAAATGTAAATATAATGAAAAGTTGAATTACAAGCGATAATAGAAAGGTCAGTATATAGGGGAATTCATAGGCGATGGTTATAAAATCCTTTCTAAACTGTAGTCTTTGTTTTAAAAAAAAGTGGCAGATTTAAAGTACATGCGTTGACATTTCAAATCATTGAAGTTAAGTGGTGCTAAGGTTATTTGCATAACACTCTTTAGTTAATTTCAAATAATAATAATAATAATAATAATAAGAAGAAACACTTAGAGTCGATAGGTGTGCACACTTGTGAAAGTGTGTGCACTCGCCATGCTCTGTACTCTTCTCACGTAAGCCCGCAAGGCAGTGCATGGATGGTATATCTGGCCTCAGCATTCTGAGTTAGGTGTATAAATAATTAAATAAATAATCACCTAAGGATTACCGACCTTTTCTGACATAGTCAGCGTCGGTTTGCACAATCCGCCAAGCTCTTTCCCAACTCTCACGTAAGCCCGCGAGGCAGTGCATGGGTGGTATGCCTTGGTTCAAAGGTCAGGTGTAAAAAAAACAAAAGAAAAAAGAAAAAATTTTTAGTAAAGAGAGACTAAGCTTTGAAACCCAAACACTTCTTGACTTTGTTGATTTGGCTTGTTATACAAATGGAAATGAAAAATGCTATTTTGAAAAAAACTGTGATTAACAGTGAAGAATTTATTTCATGGCTGCACTATGTTATCGACCGAAACAACTGGCCAAACTAGAATCTAATGTATGAAAACTTGAGTTATATTGAAATTTGTGCTTAGTGAGGAACCAAAAATTTCTAAAAGTTGACTAAAACTGATATACATTATTTTGTTGCAATTATTCTGAAGTAAATCGAGTCTCCATTTGTTTAAAATTTTGCATTCATGTAGTACATTAGAATCATCACATAATGCATTTGGATTTTGTGGGTAGTATCCGCTGAAAACCCTCACGAGACACCACTCATCCTACTAGGGACACCTAGAGGTTTAACGGCTTGTTGCATACGCTCAATGCAATCGTGTTTCCTACGAAAAAGGATTTAGTTAGTTTTTATTTTCTTGTTTATTCGAAGATGAATAAAGTTCAAGTGTGGGGGTATTTGATGAACGTATTTTTCTGCATTTTAAACCGTTTGTTTCATATATTTTTATTTTAATAAAGCGGTATTATACGGGTATTTTGTTGTGGTTTTGCAGATTATAGATTCCAAAGTGCAACATTTTGAATACCGTCAAAGTGAAAGTACGTATCGTTCATAAAGAAATGCATCTCATGTCACCAACATGTGTACTATTCATGCAAGAAATCAAATGCAAATATTGATAATACACATTCAAAGTTTGACCTGAAAATCTCTCAAAGCAAGGCCACTTGTTAATCAAATAACAAAGCAAAGACCAATTCAAAGTGAGGTGGCCTCAATTTTCTCCTAATATCAAGCACATGGACCTAAATAGTTGGGTTATTTGTGGAGGCTGAAGTCTTTAAATAGAGAGAGCAATGCAGATGGAAAATTATCTCTTACCCCATCACTTTTCTTCAAGTTTAGTTTTAAATTCAGCACTATTTTTATTTTCGAACAGAATACGTAGGATTGTTGATTAGATTTAGCAATTTATTTATTCTTGTTCTTAGTTATTTTCTGCACTGTTTTCAGTTAGTTAATAATTATTTCAATTGTTTGCTCTGTTATTTTCTTTTCCACAATTTCAATTTATGTTCTGATTTTTACAATTTTATATTTTGGTTGCAATTTTGGTTAGTTTCGAAATCGATTTGGAGTATATTATTGTTTTTATTTTCTGTTCAAATTCACCGTCGAATTCATTTAACACGCCTAAGATTTAACTATAGATTTCAATTGTTTTAAAATATAATTCCCTGTGTTCGACCTGCATACTACACGCCTATGCGCTTGCAGAATTTATTAAAATTTGTGTTTTCTAATCAATAGAAAAGTCGCAACAGTTAGCAAGCATATAATCTTATGTTTACATGTGTGTTTCACAGTGATGCTAAGAGTATGGTAGTATGGATGTATGATTGCACTTTAAAAAAAAGTAGGTTGAGTTGAAACAAAGTTAACAAATTCGTGTGTTGTGATGGGCATGAGATCCGATTTGAAATCAAAACTATGATTCTACTTTCAAAGTTTGGAAACAGTTTTAAGTTTTATCTTGGTTTAAGGTTTCAAAAAATTTCTACATATTATTTCAAAACATGCAGGAGCAAGAAATTAAGTGAAGTATTGCACCTAAAATAAGTAGAGCGAACTTCACTCATAGCGATAGTCGCTATGGATGTAGTTCGATAAAAAATTCACGAATTCCATCTTTAATTGATTCATTTTGGAATTGTTTTGCAGATTTTTCCAAACTTAATTAGTAACTAAAAAGGGATTAAGTTTAGATTATTTAATAATTTATTTATTTAATAAAATAATTAAAGGTAATTAGCAATTAAGTGATAGGGTTAAGTAACACTTAAGGAAGGTTGGTGTTAAATTTGTGATTAGTAAATTTTTTAATTAGTGATTAAATAAGAAGAAATTAAATGGTTAATTATTATTTTATTAAGTAAGTCAACTAATTATTATTTAATTAAGTGATTATTAAATTAATTTTTAATTAATTAGGGTTTAACTAATAATGAATTGTTTAAACCTGAACTAAAATGCATTAAGAATTTAATTAGGACTTAACTAAGTTCATTGAGTTAATTAAAGTTTATTTACGATTTAATGTTGATTTAATTAAGATATAATTAGAGTTAAGCCAACTAAATATACTTTAACATTTTCAAAGGTTGTTTTAAACCCAATCGATTATATTTTAAATCAATTTTCTTTCTAAAGTTAATAAAGATTTCAAATCAAAGGATCTCTCATCTGGACCATTAAGTAGCCAAATGAATCAAAGTAGTGATTTTAAAACGTTGACACGTTTTACGGAAAGTAAGCAACTTGTGTTTAGCACAAATGTTGAATATCAGCAATGTGATAAATACAAGGAAGTTAATTTCAATAAGCGGATCATGATAACTTAAGCATATAGAATATACTTCTATATGTACATTTCTCACCAATAATGGATGTATCTATTTTTGTAACTTGGATATCTACCTTTGATTGATTGTATGTTATGAGCGAATCCCTTATATATCTGATGTTAGGCAATACTAATGATATAATTTGGATAAGTAAACCCAAATTTATTGATCCATTGTAGTCACTAAGCCTTTGTTTCATTTTGGAAAGTTAATATTTCATTTTCTTTTAAAATGATCTTTCAGGTTATTCTATTTTGAACAAGATATTTGAAGAATAAATAGACAAATTCTATAAAGAAGTTTATGAACAATTTTAGGGTATTCATAAAAGGAGATTTATAAATAGTCTTGAATATTGATAAAAAATATTATATAAAAGTTTAGATGTCTTTAAAGGAAAGTTTTATACAAGGTTTGAAAGTTTATAAAGAAGTTTATATAACTAGGTTTGAATATTTATATTGATAAACGTTTTGTAAATGGGTTTTGGTTAAAGAAAAAAGGATTCCATGGGTAAGGGAAATTTATAAAAGGATTTCATGAAGATAATTGCAATAGAAATTCGAGGTTTGAGTTTCTTGAGGTTGACCTTTTAAAAAATGGTGGTATGGAACATCCATTCCACACATTACACCGAAGGAATAGTGCTTAGAGTTATCCTTTTCTCCAATTTTAATAATATAGTTAAATCCTTTTTTGAGATATGGTAATGGGAAATCTTACATAAGTTTTATATACCTATGCCAGAAAGATAAGTATATGATTGTTTTTGAAAAAGATTTATTAAACAAAGATATGTTTTGAGCTTAATGGTTGCTATAGATAAATAAGTCTCAAATGGAATTGGTTGTTGTTTTTTATTTGATTGTTTAACAACCGACTATCAAGTTTGTCCCAATTTGACTTTGGAAGTATGAATGTAAAATTCGAGTTTTCGACAAGGACTTGAATACTTACTTTCAAAAGAACCTGGAATGAGTCAACCGAAAATTATCGGTTGTTGGTATGGAGAGACTGAGATCAGATTTATATATCTGAAAACCACTTCGAACCAACGTGTACATTCGAGTGGAAGACATCTTGACGATGATTGAAGATGGTGCTCTTTGAAGTGCAAGGGTTGTTGCTACTAATCTTGAGGGTGATTTCAAAATGGATGTAGTATAGTTAGTGTTTTCGATTTCTTTCAGACCCAGAACGAACTTGTATGGATGAATGCTGGCGTTCCATTAATGCCTGGAAGGTAGTGTTAGCATTCCAAGATGGGTTGCTATTCAGAAAGGTAAAATGTAGCCTCAAGCCTCATCGATCGGGAATGACTAATATAAAGGGTATGCAATAGGGCTATGTGGGTCGCACCTATTAGGGTATACCGTCACCCTTCTAGACATATACACAATAATCAATGAATTCGTGTACGTGAGCTCAATTAAAAGTTGAAAAGAAACCGGGGTGATCATATATTCGGTACCATCCAACAAGGAGTAGGCTGGTTCTGTGTTGGCAGGGGTCGTTAGGTACGACCTTAGTACATTTTTGTAGAGGTGTACTGTGGCGAGCGGTACCTAAGCAGCACAATCATTCATTGGAATCCAATACGTGCCTCACATTTTTGATTATAGATCCTAGTATGTTAGAATATGAGATGCAAGCATTTCAGCTATTTTATCTATTTACTTTAAACCTAGACACTATGATAATATCATTTGAATTTGATATAAAATGTTTTGGCTATCATAAGGTAAAAACCTATATGTTTTTATGTGCGGTGTGGTCTTACGAGATACCCTTTGTTTGAAGAGTTTTCAAATGTAGCAATTAGTTTGGTTGTTACTTGTTATCGAGTTTTACTCATGCAGGTTTACCAGACTGACCCATTCGTTATTCCATGTAATGCTCGGGTCAGACCGATCATGTTTTCCTAGGTTTAGCTGGATACTTTGGAGTTGGAGAGGAGCTGGATGGTCGAGACAGATTCACATATATTTTTCTTATGCTGTATTATAGAGTCTGTATGTTTGTCAATGTGAGACAGTTTCTATAACTGTCCAAAAATTTAGGATAAGTCTAATGTACTCTGATGTTGTATATATGAATAAAGATGTTTTATTTTTATAAAGATCATTGTTGTATTATATATTATTCGCTGCATTATGAGATTCTATGTTGTTTAGTTTTCTTATATCCTCTACCTTCTTCTTTCACCCTAATAAATCAGTATTTTCGGCACTTGATTGTTCGACATGTGATACAATGGATGTATTAGTGTCGATTTTCGAGGGTCGAAAATCCAGTTCGTTACATTCGGTATCAAAGTAGAAGGTTAACCGAGAACCTTAGCCCTGGTGGGGTATATTCATTTGAGATAGGGTAAGTGAGACCCTAGAATGAGCCTAAGTATATTACGTACGAGTGCTTGTTTGTTGGTGTGTAATTTTTTTTATTGTGTTGTTGATTTATTAAGTGGCTTAAGAATTCTGGTCGATGCGTTTGGCCAGCATTATCGATAGGGATTTCCTAAACACTTGAACAAGTCCAATTGACATAACATTGCTATAAAATCGGTAAATGAAATAATTTTATCTAGGATATTATATATATATATATATATATATATATATATATATATATATATTAGAGAATGATTTTCAAAATTCTATATAGTTATCAGTGAGATGTGGGGTTAAAATTGGATTTAGAATAGAATTTTTTTAGTTAAAAGAAAACCTTTAGATGACCTTATAAAAATGAAATGGATTATGAGAATATTAAATCCTGGTGGCTTTGATAAAGATTTAAATGATTTTGGAAATTTTTAGTAATTGTACTTAACGAGATTTTAAAATATAAATATTTTAAAATGTATTTGATGGTAAAGTTTTCTTTGGACAGTTCAGGAAGGAGTTTCGATCTATTTTGTGATAATCAGGCTAATCTTCTAAGTGACAACCGAATGTTTTCTTAGGCAGATATAATATTTGCACTTAGTAAATTATCCTCTTTGTCATTGTACAATCGAAATGAGTTCAAATCTGAATGAATCCAAGTCTAGTGGATAATTACATTAAAGAACTATTTACCTATAAATAGTATTGTTTCAAAAGGGAATTTGTGAAGAAAGAAATATTTTTATGATTAACTAGTTCGAGTGTCTTGCAAATGACTAAAAATGGATAAGAGGTGTGCTTGGATGGTAAACGCTTCTCTTTGTAGGATTGATTTCACCCTAGAGGAGGGAGGGGGAAAGGGGTGAATAAGGTGATACTAATAATAATAAAAAAATCAATGCGGAAATATATATAATAATTGTAGCACAGATAATAGCAGAATAATAAAAGCATAAATAGAATAACACAGATTTAACCAGCTTTGGCAAAACCCTGTTTATGTGCTGCCCCCAAGGTTTCTACTAGAAATTAAGTAGTCAGACGCTTACATACGTAAATTTGCGGCACCCACTGACGACTAATCTAACTCTACGCTCAAAACCCTTCTACAACTCAGTTGCGAATTCTTGAATTACACCACCGTATTTTGTACGACTAGAAAGTCACACAAGTTTAAAACAAAATTACAAAGTAAACTAAACGACACAAAAACAAAACCCTATTAAATATTTTAAGCCCAATATAAAATATATAAAGGCCGGTCCAAAATAAAAGAAGAAGCGTTCCCCTTTATTATTATTATTATTATTATTTTCTCTATGCAAAACTTTGGCCGATCCTTTCTTTTTTCGTACCTCTTTATAGGGTCTTGTTCGATTGAAGTTTCCACTTCGATTGTGATCAATTAAGACTATAGTTTCACTCATTTGGCTTTGTCAATTGATCACTGGCTTTGATTGGCTTTTGGCAGCTCCAATTTGTCAATCTTGAGTACTTGGATGAAATTGGTACATGACTTTCCTTTTTGATTTTGATTATTGTTCGACTTGATTCGAGTTTTCATGATTTATTGCTCTTTTATTTTCTTTAACTTGAATCAACGATTTACCGATGATGTAATGGGTTTAATTTGTATGGATAAAATCCTTAAATTTTCGTTCGTATATATTGTTTGAATCCTCTATGATAATTTTGTTCGGTTATTCGATTTTGATTGAACGCTGGTGATTAATTGTTGACTTATTTGTGTTGGATTTTGCTTGAATAGTTTCTAGTCAGTTCCGTTCATTATTCCTTGTGTGATATATGCACTTACATTGATTTATGATTACAAGGTTGAAATGATTCCGACCTATTCATATATTTGTGATATATTATTGCTACTACCTTGGTCACCACGACTTCGACTCTGGCATGACATGATTAGTTTGAAATAAATTGACTTTGTTTGAAAACACTTCATCACAATTTCAATTGATAAGATCCTTTTTGAAACTACTTTGATTTGTTCGAACTGCTACTATGTTGACAGTTTGATTACATGTTTAGTTTTATCGTGACTCATGTAACTACTTCAATGTTTTATATGATCGTCTGAGGTGATTCTCTGGCATAGCTTTGCATTCCACTATGTGTAGAGCTGCTGTCCTTTTTCATATGAATGTAGTTTTCATTGGTCTTGATGTATTGTTTTGTTGAGTCTGTTGTGTCCACTACTATTACCTTTCTTTGTACTCTACTGTGTTTATTTGAAGTCTGGTTGCGCCACGTCTGGATTGAGTTGTGTTGCATCCCTGGTTTTCTTCTTGTTTAGTTGATGTGCACTGCACATGTATGTATACATGTGTGTATACATATATATGTGTGTGTGTGTGTGTATGTGGTGGTTTCTTTGTGTAGCCTTCATCTTATGCTTGTGCATTGCTCCCATAGTTGTCTGTGTTTCATATGTTCCACCGTTTCATGTTGTATTCATTGTTGTCTCCTTTGAAGATGATTCATGTGGTATGAAGCTTTATTCTTTTACAAGTGCATTTGCAGTCTGGTTGTCCTTATGTGTACTCTGGTCTCTTTGCTTTGAATTGAACTTTAGTTTGTCTGCATTGCTGCCATGTGATCTGGTGCCTTGTTCCATTTGGTGGTTTGACTTGTTTTCAGGTGCTTGTTGCGTTTTCGGTATGGTCTGAAGCTTTTTGTATATGCACTTGTTGCTGCTTTCATTTATACACACTTCTTTGGCTTATCTGGTACATTGTGGTCTTGTCTACCTCTGGTTCATTTGTTTTGTTGCTCTTGCCTAGAGTTTGAATGGTTGATGCTTGAACTGTATGTATGTTGAATGCATATGTACTGGTTGTCACACGTATGCATTCATGTGTATTTTCATTGTAATCTGCTTTATTTTGTGTATATGTGTGGGTTGTTGCAGCCACTGGAGTCGGGTTTCATTAGAGATCATTTTTGTCGAACCATTGAACTTGAGTATGGTTACGTTGAGTTGGTCGAGACTCATATGCACTTGAGTTGAATCCAGCATTTGGCTCGGGTTTGACCTTGTGCTCACCTATCCCTGTAATTTTATCAAGTGTATATCGGTGTCCATGGCATTATGGCATATACAGTGATATACTGTGCATGTCACAAGTTGTTTGTATAAGATGAATTCAAAATAAATGATGACGAACAATCCATATAATAGAGGCGATTGATATTTTAAACACATTTTTATTGTACACTACAAAATATTTCTTTTTTAATATTACTGCATCAGTGTTTATTTTACAGATAATTCAGATGCTGAATACAAACTGGAATAGAGTTGAAGAACAAATACAAGTGAATGAGTGATATGATAATTATCAATTGAAATTTGTGATGTAATCGAAATTGTATTGTAAAATGACAATGTGTGAATGTATTGTGAGAGCTTAAATTTGTACTATTCGAATTTGTAATAAAATATTTGTTTGAACAAAATACTTGTTTGAATATAAATTCCATGTTATTTATTTTATTCATCAAATATTTATTTAGTTATGTGAAAAATACTATAGTACAGTAACAAATACATTTCAATGAATATATATGTATATGTATATATATATATATGTTTATTATCATCAAGTAAAAATCATATACTAGCATATTCAACAATCTCCCTCTTTTGATAGTAGCAAACATATATTAAGATTTTGAATTTGTTAAATGTATTTGGTCATTGATTATTTGCTCCCCCTATTTGAATGCTCCCTCTCTACAACAGAGCTCCCCAATCATATGTGCATGAAAATAAATAAAAATATGCAAATGAACCGAATGGTAATATGCAAATAAAAAATAAAATATTTGACCTTTATTTGCCAAATCTTAACTTTTCTCTCCCCCTTTTGTTATCAGCAAAAGAGTAATAGTGTTAGAAAACTAGAGATAAAGCGATAGACATTAATACAACATTAATACCCAATCGAGTATAAATATTATATTTCAATAAAAAATCAAAAAAAAAACCATAAATACTCTGTTAGGCGTATATTCCACTTTAGAATGACAGGGATGATGTAAAACCATATAGCTGTGTCTATTTGTGGTATATTTGTATCAGGAATTTGAATATCTACTAACCATGCATAACCGTTAGGACTTTTAAATGAGATTAGTAGTATTCTTTAAATTAAAAAAATGAATTTCAAGTATCTTCTAACTACGCATAACCATGAGGACTTTTAAATGGGATTAGAATCAACTTTCCTATTTAACAATCATTTTTGATATGTGTTTCGTACATGCATAACCGTGAGGACTTTTAAATGAGCATGAAAGCACATAATCAAAAATTCCCAGTAATTCACCCATGCATAACCATAAGGACTTTTAAATGAGAGTGAGTACATTGGATATTTTTATTGTTAATTAAATTTTAAAAAATGAATAATTTCCTGTTAAAAAACCACATTTTTGACATACTGCGTTGGACTTTGATGAGTGATGTCGTTAGAAATATGATAGAAATAGAGATGGTCATGGATTTTTTTTTTACCAACAAAGGTTATTATAAATCTTGTTTAAAAGTTTAAAGAAATTTTCTAAGTATACCGTCTCAAGTCATAATATATGATTAATATCAACACTCATCATTTTTTCAATCACTATTTATCTTTTCGGTAATCAGTAGGTAGTTAGATTAGTCAACATAGGAAAAAAAAAAAAATTTCTAAAATGCCTAAACCGAGACAAAGTTGACAAAAACTATTTTCTGGAAGGGGTTTTGTAAAAAGTATGCCAATTGAGAATCAACTGGAATGGAATGTATGCAGATATTTTCTTTGGCAATGTGATCTCTTATGAAATAATGTCTAACATCTATATGCTTGGTGTGAGAATTATGTACAAGATTATTTGTGAGATTAATTGTACTTATGCTATCACACATAAGTGGAACCCATTTAAAATTTAGACCATAGTCTTGCAAAGTTTGTATCATCCATAAAATTTGAGCAGAGCAACCATTTAGAGCAATATATTCTGCTTCGATGGTAGATAATGTAATACAATTCTGTTTTCGACTTGACCATGCCACTAATGAACGTCCTAACATAAATCACGTTTCGCTAGTACTTTTTCTATCAACTAGACTTCCAGCATAATCTACATTTGAATACCCTTTTAATTCAAAGTTATCATTAGTTGGATACCATATACCAAAGCGTTGGGTGTGCAACAGATATCTTATAATCCTTTTGACAGCTTTTAAATGAGATTCTTTTGGATTTGATTGAAATCGTACACATAAACAAATAGAGAACATAATATCAGGTCTGGAAGCAGTAAGATAAAGAAGTGATCCAATCATACCTCGAAATTTCTTTTGATCAACTGCCTTACCTATTTTATCCTTATCAAGTTTAATTGTTGTGCCCATGGGATTTTTTTGCAGGTTTAGCATTTTCCAATCCAAATTTGTTGACAAGCTCTCTGATATATTTTGTTTGGAAGATGAACGTATCCTTTTCGCTTCGTTTTGATTTGAAATCATAAAAAGAATTTCAGCTCTCTTACCAAGCTCATTTCAAACTTTTCCTGCATGAATTTTTTAAAATTTTCACACAAACTGTTGTTAGTGGAACCATAAATAAGATCATCAACGTATATTAGAACAATCAGAAGGTCATCATTTTCATGCAATAGAAATAGTGTGATGTCTACACAGCCTTTTTTGAACCCATTTTCAAGGAGATAGGTGCTAAGACATTCATACCAAGCCCTAGGTGATTGTTTTAATCCATATAGAGCTTTCTTAAGTTTATATACATGTTTAGGGTATCATGACTTTCAAATCCTTCAGATTGTTCAACGAATACATCTTCTCTTAACATTCCATTCAGAAAAATGCTTTAATATCCATTTGTCTTAGTTTAAATCCTTTATAGTAAGTAAAAGCTAATAGTATTCTAATGGATTCTAATCTGGCTACCGGTACAAAAGTTTCATCGAATTCAATTCCTTCATATAAGCTTTAGCAACTAACCTAGCTTTGTTCCTAATCACATTACCAAATTCATCAAATTTATTTTTAAAAATTCATTTGGTTCCTACAATTGGATAATCATTAGGTTTAGGTGCTAGAATCCAAACATTATTTCAGTTCAAATTGATTCAGCTCTTCTGCATAGCCATAAACTCACTTTCATCATTGAGAGCCGTATCTATGTCTTTGGTTTCAATTTCTAAAATAAATCCACTGTATAGGCACAAATCACATAAATTTCTAAAGGAGGAACGAGTTTGAATACCTATGGTAGGGTTACATATTACCAATTCTAGAGAATGATCTGCTTTGAATTCAGTCTCTGTGGTTCTAGATTTCTTTGGACTTCTTCCGTGGTTGGAATTTCTTTTGGATTTTTACTTTCATTTTATTCGTTCTCTTCTTGACATTGCTTTTGATTGTTTCCTTGCTTCGATCATTAATGCCTTCATCAAATTCACATTGATTGACTCCACGATTGTTCTCGTCTTTTTTTGTATACTCTGTAAGCTTTGCTTCTGAAAGAGTATCCCATGAACATGCCTTCTTTAGCTTTTGGCTCAAATTTTCCCAATTGATCACCTGTATTGAGAATAAAACACAGACAACCAAAAACTTTGAAATATGCAATGTTTGGCTTATTGTTGAACCATGCTCATATGATGTTTTCTTAAGAATTGGTCTAATCATAACGCTATTCATTACGTAACAGGCTGTATTTACTGCCTTTGCCCAAAAGAACAAGGGTAATTCATACTCATTTATCATATATCTAGCCAACTCTTGTAATGTTCGATTCTTTCTCTTGACTACCCCATTTTGTTATGGAGTACGTGGGGCAGAGAATTCATGTTTGAATCCATTTTCATCACAAAAGTTTTCAAATTCATAATTTTCAAATTCTCCACCATGATCACTTCTTAGCGAAATAATAGATATTCCTTTTTCATTTTGAACTGATTTTGTGAATTTAGTGAAGTATGAGAAAGTTTATGATTTTTTTGCTAAGAAGTACATCCGCATGTTTCTTGAGTAATCATCGACCAATATAAAACAATATTTCTTACCACCTAAACTTGCAATATCGTTAGGTCCAAACAGATCCATATGAACTAGTTCAAGGACTCTAAAAGTACTCACAGTGTTCTTGGCATGAAAAGATGATTTTTTAAGTTTTTCCACAGTACGTCCTTTACATAGATTTTCTATTTTGAAATCGTGAGATGGTAAACCTCTTACCAAGCCTTTTCTTTTCAATTTTTTTAACAGATTCATACTAGCATGTCCTAATCGTCTACGTCATAAGTTTGCTTCTACATCCATAGCTATCAAACATTTTGAAAGAGCGAGACCATCAAAAGATAGAGAGTATATATTACCCTTCCTTTCACCTGAAAACAATATTTTTTTGATGATCGGTCAACAATCTTGCACAAACCAAAGTCAAAAACAACATTCATTCCCTTATCACATTACTAACTGATTGAAATCAGATTATGGTGCATATTTTCAACATATAATACATCATTTAAAGTAAATGTATTGTTACCTACTTTACCTTTACCAATAGTTTTACATTTGTCGTTGTTAACCATTGTGACCCAGCCACCTTATGCTTATCTAGACTAAGAAACTTTGATTTGTTGCCTATCATGTGCCTAGAACATCCAGAATCTAGGTACCATTGTTGTTGTTCCTTAGCCTGCCAATATACCTACACAAGAAAAGAATTTAGTGACCTATTTGTTTTTATAGGTCCATGATTTTTAGTGACGGAAGATTTTGAAAAACAAGTTTATGTAGAACCAAGGCAATCTATATTTGTTCCTTTCGGCACCCAAATTTGTTTGACTTTAAGGGATTTTATATTTGTGCCTTTTGGAACCCAAATTGGTTTGGTTTTCACGTGTTTGGATCTATACCTGCAATTATTGTGATTGTGTCCATTTTTTTCACAAATCGTGCACTTGGAATTGACTTGATTAATTTCACTTCTAACACGTTCATATTAATTATACACAAGTCATTGTCTAACAGTATTAACAGTTTGTTTCCCTATTAGCATATTTAGGGATTTCTCATCTGAAGAATTTTCTTAAAGTTGTAGACAGTTATTGGACTTGTGTTTTGAGTGATTAATTTTCATTCAATAATAAGGTGCACTTTTTAATAGGATTTTCTCTCCTAGTGTTATCACTTTCTTTCAAAATTAGAATTTCATTTTCAAGTGATTTCATTTTAATTTCTGATTTTTTAATTTCTTCTTCAAGTGATGGACACTTATCACACTTAGGGCTCTTATTTCGATAGTTTTTAACTAGTTGATCAAGTTATTTATTTAATTCTATCTAACTATCTCTTTATGATTCAATTTTAGCGTACTTCTCCTTAAATCTTTCAAAACAATCACTTACTTCATGAAAATATATAAGTAATTCTGAATAAGTAAGTTTTGATACCTTGCCTGGCTCATCATCATCACAGGCAGTTGTTTCTCCATGAAGACACAAATTTTCTTTTTCACTCTCACTGCTAGTGCTTTTATTAGCTTTATTAGTTTCATCCCAAGTAGCTGCAAAACTTCTCCTTTTTGGTTTCTTTCCTTAGCTAAGTCAATTCCGAGGATAATTGGTCTTGATGTGACCAGGTTTATTGCACTTGTGACAAACGATCTCCTTCTCTTCTAAGTTGTCTAGAACTTTGACTATTCTGCCTTTTAATTGTTGATTTAGAGCTTGATTTCCATACTTGTGGTTCCACCTTTTAAATCTCTTTATTAATAGTGCCAGTTCGGTTGCTCCATCATCATCGTGGCCGCTTTCACTTTCCGTTATTCCTTTGAGAGCTATTGATTTCTTCCGCGTATCACCTCCTTCGCGTTCTTCCTTGAATTTGATTTCTAGCTCATAAGTGGTGAGGTTTTCGATGAGTTCTTCAACTTTGATTTGTTCCAGATATTTTGATTCTTGAATGGCAGTAATTTTCGCTTCAAAATTTCATGGAAGGACTCTAATGATTTTTCAGACTATTTCCATTTGTATTTATGGTTTTCCGAAGACTTTTGATTTGTATACGAGATTAGAAAGTCGTCCATACATCTTTTTAACATTTTAATCTATGGCCATTGTGAAGTTCTCATATTCACTACTAAGCATGGCAATGCGAGATTCTTTGACTTGGAAAGTTCCTTCGTGAATCACCTCAAGTGTGTGTCAAATTTCCTAAGCAATTAGACAATGTGAGACATGATTAAAAAATAATAGAATTCATAACTTTAGCGTTAGCATTCTGTAGTCATTTTCAAGATTTGTTTATTGATCCATTGGTTTTTCAATATCTTAATTATCTACCACTATAGTGGGTGTCCTATATCCCGTTTCAACCATATTCCATGCATCTATGGTTTTCTAGAAAAATTTTGATTCTATTTTTCCAATAAGCATATTCACCACTGAACATGGGTGGTTTAACACTGGACTGACCCTTGGCAAAACATTATTAAAAGAAGCCATTTAAATTTAAAAATAAAAATTGGTTTTTGAAAAATCAAACTTTTAAAACAAAAAATGGTTTTCGTTCCTAGCTCTGATACCACTAGTAGGATCGATTTCACCTTAGAGGGAGTGAATAGTGTAACGACCCTGAATTTTCACTAAATTTAAATTGATAATTAAATCAATTTTTGAATTAAAATGGTTTTGAAATAAATATAAGAATATAAACCTTGGACACAAGAAAGAAAATAAATAAATTGATTTAAATTTAGAATTGATAGAAGTAGAATAAAAACAAAGATATAGATAAATGCAAGATAATGAATATTAAAGTAAAATAATAGTAATAAGTTAAAATAGAAATAGAAATCAATATATAAAAGATAACTATATATATGTATAAAGTAAACAAATAATAGCTAAAATGTTAACAATAAATTCAAGAATGGAAATTCATCTACATTGTAAAATAAATAAATTTTATAGTTCATACAATATAGAGTAAATCTTAATATCATAATACAAAATAATACAAATAGAATGAGACAAAAAAAAGAAAAAAAGAAAACAAAAACATGTACACATGCAAATGAAAATAAATGAAACAAAAAAACACATGTATAGAAAGATTGTAAGAGGAGCCACACAAACTATCTCAAATCTGTACAGCTGAAAAGAAAAGAAAATATGAATTTGTACAAGCTAATTAATGCTAGCACACTAAAAAAATTCACATCAGCCAACAAAGAAGATATCCCTGCTAAAAATTTGTACAAACCAGGCATAATCAAACCTCATTTCAGCTTAAACAAATCAACTTATCATCCTGTAAACTTCTCTCAGCTTCATTCCAGTTCGTTCATCTATTTAAACTGAGTAAAAGAAAATTGAAATGAATATCATCCTATACTTAAACCAAACATCAACTTAAACATCTCAGTAAAAATATCAAGGCAATCAAAGGAAAAATCTGAGATCAAGAAAAAGACTTCCAGTAGCAAACTCAAACAAGATTTCTACCTTGCAAATTTCAAAAAGGCTTCAACTTCCATTTGAAAGCTCTGAAACCATGATCTGGAAGGTGAGTAACAGTTAGTAATTTAAACTTAAATATATGTTGCCATTGTTCTGTATATATATATGGTATCAGTGTGAACATCTTCTTCTCTGTTTCTTTACAGGGTATAGAACAAAGAATTTTTTTTTTAAAATTCAATTTCTTGTTTTCTAATCCATATCAGACTTTGGATCCTATACGAAATAGGTGTGTTTAGGCATAGATGATAATTTAAAAATAGTTTCATGGAATAAAAATGTATGTAGAATGAAAAATCCAATTTTTACAGTAAAAAATTTGTTTTCTGGAAATTTCGAATTACATAAAATACCGATTCAAGTACATGGCTCGAATACTTATTGAAAGTTATGATTTTTAAGGTAGGTTTGGTGATTTTTAGTGATGGGAGTTAGGAGCAGATTGTTTTTGTTTAAAAAGTAGATTTTTACCAATTACTGGTGATCAATTGATTCGTGGAGGTTGGGGTTGTTCGTGGAAATGGAGAAGCCTACGGGGATGCTTGGAAAAATGATCGGAGTTGACAATGATGACCGAGGCGACGACGTCGTAGATTTCTAGTTTGTAAACCTAATTTTTGAGGGAATTGAGTTTTTGATCGCCGAGACCTCCTCAGTGCATCGAGTTGAACGTGGTCTTGCGAGGTGATGGCTGGGTGGATGACGAGGGCATGGCCGGAGTTTCGAGTCATCTAGTGGTCGGAGCGCCGAAAATGTGGCGTTGACAGGTTGTAGTGGGTGGTTCCAGACTGTTTCCAGCTTTGGGATATTTGCCTCGATTTCGATTTCGAGGCGACGACGAAGTTCTGGTGGTTGCGAATGGATCTGGGGGTGATCATCGATGTGACGAAGGTATGGGTGATGGCCGGAGTTGATCAGAGTCACGGTGCAAGTGCAAGTGCACCGTGCACCTTTGTATCCGGTGAACCTTTGGGTTGAATTCTGGAGTGAGGCTCGAGTTTTCTCGAGTAAACGTCGAGTGAGACTCGAAGTAGGGCAGGGTTGGACTCGAAGCAGATGAGTATTGCCTTGGGTTAGTCTTGGTTTGTACAGGTTTTTGTAAACCTGTCTGTAATTAAATTTTAAAGCAATTCAAAATGGAATTTGAATCTATGAGCAAGGTTTAAACACAGTTTAGATTCAGTTTTAAGTTTAGTTTCAAATAAACTTTGAATCTTAAAGTTTTAAAATGGAATTTGGATTTTTAATTAAAGTTTTAAACCAAGTCAAATCAAAGTTTAAATTAAAATATAAAATATGGACTCAAGTTTACTATGAATCCAAATCTTGAATTTAAATAGAGTTTTGTAAATCTAAATGTTTAAATAAGTAAAGCAAATTTAAATGTGTGAATTTAAAAAGGAATTTAATCTAACTCTTTTAAATTCCTTTATAAAAAAAGTATTATTTAACATGTGAATTCAAAGGTTTTAAAAAAAATTAGTTGTAGACTTTATTAAAGATAAACCGGTATTTCATTTTAAATCTTGAATTTAAAATGAAATTTAAAAGTAAACTTGAAAAAAAGTATATTATTAAACATATTTGTAAGTGGAAATTTAACCATCAAGAAGAATGAGTTTCACTTTAACGTTAATGAAAATTTAAGGATTTATAATTCATTAATTATTGAGTTAATTAGAATAGATAATTTATGTTTTATATTAATTGAATTAGTAATCCTAAGTTAAATTTATTTATGAAAGTTAAGTAAATTTAATTAAGGAATAATTAAATCGTAATTAAGAATTCATTAAGATACAGTTGACACCTATTTAATTAAATAATTAGGATTAATTAATGGATAATTAATGGTTAATCAATTTTTATAAATAATGATTAAAGTTATTTATCAAGTGATTGAGATATAATTACATTTAATGAAATTAAATGTTGATTTATTTATAAAGGTAATTAATCACTTAAAGATAATTATTTAATGAAATTAATTAAGGTTAAATGATTATGTAATTAACTTAAGGTTAATCTAATTAATTTATTAATTAAGAATAATTAAATTAAAATGTTTGATAAATTAATTTATATCAAATGATTTGTAATTTATTTATCAGGATTGGATAATTAATTCATTAATTTAATTGGAAATAAATTGAATTAATTAGGATTAATCAATTAATTAATTCTGCTTATAAGTGATTATTAAATTCTTGACCCTACTTATGAATGATTTTATTGTATGAGATGCCTTGAATTGATTGTCCTGTCAAATCTATGATATTTTGTTCTGTGGATTGAGCTGTGTATCTTATTCATTTATTTGTGATACATCTGTATATTATCGGTGAATCTGTGAATGCGCAATAAGCGTTATAATTTATACCACTTATCAACTATATTTCTGTGTTTTGATCTGTGATGATGATGTTGTTGCGCCATTGTGTTAAACCCCTGGACCACACCATACACACATAAATATGGATTTCACGAGGACATTGATTAAGTCATAGATTTTTGAACGATTTTTAAATAGAAAATTTGAATTCAAATGGATTGAAATGGAATCGGGTTAAATGTGAAAAGTGTTTTTGAAACAGAATTTCATGATGAAATTTATTTTTGAATAATTTGATTACGCCTTGAAATTTAAATAATTGGATTTAAATTTGAATTCAATATTTGAAATTGAATTCTATGTTTGGAAACTAGGGATTAAAGATGTTATACTATTTTTGTATGGGTCAAACCATTTTCAATATATTGATTTGGGAATTTGAATTTAGTTCAAAGTCTTTAACTCGTGCAAATATAGTTGGATTCTTCTGAAACGAAAAATGTTTGTTTCCAAATAATAAAAGATGTCACATAAGTAATGAACTTCCAATTTGTGTTGAAAGATTTCAAATTTAAAATGAAATTGAAATGTTTTGAAAGGCTATGAATGAATCTTTGGAAACGAGTTTGAAAGTTATAAATTAAATTTAATTTTAAAGATTTAACGAGTAAATCCAATTGAAATGGAAATTGTTTTGAAATCTATGAATGGATCTTTATGAAACGAGGTAAACTTTGTGAAATGAATCTTTTTGTTTAAAAGATAAGAAATGGTAATTTGTTTAAACCATTTGAAAGAAAAGTTTTGGGTAATAAGTTGTGACTTAACTGAGACCCCAATATCCATATGTTTCTTGTAAATATTGCGCTCACTATTCGGTTTAGCCGGGATAGGACCTTTGTGTCATATAGCCCATTACGAATATGTGATACGACATTATGGATAGCATTTGAAGATCGGTGGTGAAGACAGAATATTTTCAAAAGCGAAAGGATAACACATCGAATGTCTTTGCATCGACCGGTCCCCGGTATAGAGACTCCATATGTGATGGGAAATCCGGACGTGATTAGGGATTATCCGGACTTGCAAGGGCTTCTACGGAAGTGCCTTCGGTTCTGTTCGAACCCAGAACAGACTTGTATGGATTGTATGTCTGACATTTCATTTGAGATATAAAGCAGATTTCTTTCAAATACATTTCTGTTGGTGGCGGAGAATTTATTCTCTTAGCTTAACACCCTTCTCTGAGACGTGCGAGCTCAGAGGTTATGTAGTTGAAGGTTATCAATAATATAGTCCCAACTTGGTAATGTGGCATGCTGAGTGCTGCTGATCATTTGTGATCAAAGCATAGCTTTTGTGAAAAGCGTAGCTTTGTGGACGAGACTTCGTCGGACCTCACATCCCGAAAATGGTCGAAACAGGAAAGATGCGGCAAGGTTATTTGAGGGTAGCACCCTCTGAGGGTATGTCATTTCCTTCTGGATAGAAGTGATATCATGGTATGGAGCCCAGATACTTAACTTATGTGGATATCGCAGATATATATATATATATATATATATATATATATATTACTTTATGATTGTTGTTGGGGCCTCAGATAAAGGTTGGTTACGACCGGGGGATGGCATACTCGTGTCAGTTGTTACCCAGATAAGGGTAACCCGGCCTTGTGTTGGCAGAGATCCGGTTAGATTCTCATGGCATCCTTCCAGAGGTGTACCCATGTGGCAATGGGAAGTTCCTTGGCCTGACCATTTGTTGGAAATCCAAAGAAACAATACGAGCCTTGTACGGTTTTATTTGTAGAACCTGCTATTTACTTATGGTGGCGCCCCACTGTTTACATGGTAGCTATAATAGGCATAGTTCGGATGTCTATGCTGGCTAAGATTAATATCCTACTTTCGAAATGTTTTCTGCACTTTGCACTTATAGTAGTAATATCAAAGAAATTCTCTCATATCAAGCATATTTGACTATCATAAGAAGAAATCTCGTCCAATTCTGTGATTGCATTGTGTGTGTGGCGGGAGTCTTATGGTAGTCTCATCTTCTAAAAGCATTGCGAATCTAATTTAAAATATTTCTTTGTTTGTTTTTAAAGATAAACTATTTTTGTTACTCATGCCAGTCTCACGACTGACCCGGAGTTTATTATTTCTTTCCTAAACTCTGGGTGCTCAAAATTTTTCAACACGGGCAGTCTAGAGTTGGTTTTTTTCAGATGGTTAGGTTTTGTGGATTATCTGGAGCTAGTTCAGTCTTTGGATATGGACTGCAGTTGCTTACCTTTGTGCATCGTTATTGGGAGTTCGAGCTATTTCTGGATTGGTGCCTTGGAGTTCTCTTTTGAAGACTATCTTAGAGTTATATTGTTCCGCTGCTGGTGTTGTCTATTTTACCTTTCCGATGCTATTTTATTGTATCATATCTCTGATGTATGTTGATATCTATTGTATCAATGCTGTATATCAATGTATTATTCTTTTTCTTCCGCTGTGTTGTTTACTTAATTGTGTTATAAGCTCCGGCGACTCGAATTCGAACGGTCGAATCTACGACATTCGAGTACGATATGAAGTATGGATGTCGATTTTCGAACGCGAAAAATCGAAACGTCACAAATAGGGTGATACTAATAATAATAAAAAAATTAATGTGAAAATATGTATAATAATTGCAGCATAGATAATAGCAAAATAATAAAAGTGGAAACAGATATTACAAATTTACCCAGCTTTGGCAAAACCCTGCCTACGTGCTGCCCCCAAGGTTTCTTTTAGAAATTAAGTAGTCAGACGCTTACACATGAAAATTTGCGACATCCGCTAACGAATAACCTAACTCTATGCTCAAAACCTTGCCGTAACTCTATTGTGAATTCTTGAATCACACTATCGTATGTCGTACGACTAGAAAGTTACAATAGTTTAAAAGAAAATTACAAACTAAACAAAACAAAACAAAAAAAACCCTATTAAATATTTTAAGTCCAAAATAAAATATATAAAGGCCTGCCCAAAATAAAAGAAGAAGCGTTCCCCTTTATCATTATTTTTTTCTCTATGCAAAACTTCGGTCGATCCTTTCTTTCTTCGTTCCACTTTCTAGGGTCTTGTTCGGTTGAAGTTGCCGCTTCGATTGTGATCAATTGAGATTATAGTTTTACTCATTTGGCTTCGCTAATTGATCACCGACTTTGGTTGGCTTTCGGCAGCTCCAATTTTTCGAGCTCGAATACTTGGATGAAATTGGTACGTTAATTTCCTTTTGATTTTGATTATTGCTCAAATACTTGGATGAAATTTCTATTAATGACATTGGGTGGAATCTAGAACGTATATTAATGTGTATTTTAATGACACTGTTTCAAATGTAATTAATGGATAGGAATACCAAAGGTTAATTGTAACAAGGAATATAATTTAGGAATATAAGTGGTAGACAAATAAAAATTTATGATTTTGTTTGTCTTAACGTATGTTAAGAGGTATGTTTATGATATTAATTTGAATTTCTACTAATAACATGTATTATAGTAAGATAAAAAAATGATAACATACGTGTATTTAATGACATTGTTTGAATGTAATTAATAACGATGATTATAATAATAAATGTTAATGAAGAATAAAAAGAATAAATTTATTAGGGGAGAAAACATACAATTATTTATTTGAAACATGTTTTAGCATAGAGTAAGAAATTAATTATTTTGTAAGTAAGTTTCTAACTCATGTTTGTAACCAATAATGTTAATAGATATGTTTGAAATACAATTAAATGGAAAAGAATTAGATTAACTATCTTTCCAGCAATCAGTGTATGTTTTGAAATTTAATTATTAGAATTAATAACAATTAAAATCTTCCCATTAATAAGAAATAGAAGTGCATTGTAATTTATTAGTGATATGTGCAACTTACGTTTTTATGTTAAAAATACAATAATTATTTTAATGAGAAATATTAAGTTAATTGGTGTGTTCAGTATTATTTATTGTATGTAAAAAAATATTGGTTAAATTAACATATATTTGTGTGTATATTTGGATTTAATGAAATGTATTGAAGGAAATATACGTTTTAAAATTGAATTTCGCAATTTGTTGCAGTATATTAATCCTTCCATCCTCGTTAATTTATTACCATACTTTATTATGCTGCCATCTCATGTTTCATTGACCCATCTCTTTTGCATATTTCATTCCATTTGTTCTCTAACTTCTTGCCATAAATTTAATTATTAATGAGGCGTTACTTTGTATTTGAAATGAAATATGTGAGTCCATTAATTCATGAATTCATATGCATGGACTATTCACTCATGCATGCATTCATTTCCCTTTAGAAACAAAAAAAACTTTTCACCTAGCACGTCAATCTAAACTGAATTAAATGCTCTGTTCTTTCTTTGTGTAATGAATAATTTTAAATATGTTAGAATTTCGTATTCCATTATTCACGTTCATTGATCTTTTCATTTATTTATCTTTTCAAATTTCAACCGCCCCTTTTCATTTATTTATTTCCATTATTATTTTCTTTTACTAAATACTAGCCCCTTCTGGTTTTCCTGTAAGTTCCATTTATTTACACGTGTGCCTTGTTCTGAAACATTTCCTATTAATGAAATTAATTGAGGCAGCACTTTGAAATTTTATACCAAAAGTATTGCTTGCTTTGTAAACATATCTTTTAAAATTCAAACGTGTATTTTTCATTCTTTATTTATTATCTGCCTCATTTCTTTCCTCGTTTTTGTTTGTTTCTTCATTTTGGTTGTTCCTTCTTCTTTTTCTTGAAGCTGCATCTTATCAAACGTGAGTTTCATTTTATATGTATACATATTTTTTTATTTAACCTTTCTTCACCTCTTTACACCATGTCCTACCTCCAATTCTAAAAAAATTGTGAGTTCGTTGTTTTTTCCATCTCATTTCATATTTGTACAGCCAATTCAATTCTTTTCATTTTGTTTTCCTATAGCCTTCTTCCACAACTTCATATTTTTGTTTTTATTTTGATAGCCTATATTTCCTAAAGCCTTTATTTTAGAATAGTGACATTCATTTTTGTCCCTCTATCTTCATTTATTTATTATTAAATAACCTGTCATTTTATTTCTTCTTTTATGTTTTGTTTCTCCTGACACCTCATGTTCATGTAGTTCATATTATTCTTTGCTGAAGCTATAATCTCATCAACAAATTGTTCATGTTTTTTTATTATTGTTTCCATATTTTTTTTCCTTTAGTCACCGCTTTATTTCCTATGTTTAGATCTCCATTTCAAATCTTCCTTTCCCTAAATCATTTTAACGTGAACTTGCAAATTCAAAAACTCTCATTTTTTGCAAATTCAAAAGCTTTCTTTTATGAAACATGAGTCTCATTTTTTTCCATTTTGCTACATGTCCTGCCTACATCTTAATTCGTTCTTCAATCTTTGCCTAAAGCCTTATCTTGAGAAAAATATAAGTATTAATTTTTTTTTTATTTTTTAAGACATGTTCCAATTGTTATTTTAATATTATTTCTTATAACATGAATATCTTTTGCATATAAACTTCGATTCACGCGCGATTCCTTCTATTGGAATTTTGGACTTTTATTTGAATTTAAAACCAATTTAAAATTAAAGGTGAGTGTATTAACCCACTCACAACTACTAAATTATCTTATGTTAGTTAAATTAAATTTATGATGTGTTTGGAAATTGTTTGGTTGATGTTTGGTATATTTAAATTGTCATTCTAGTTAAATTTTACTTTTATTGCATTTAGTCAGCTTTTAATTGAATATTTAATTTAGTTGTCTATTTAATTCCTGTAATTGATTTTCAGTTATCTATTGATGTTTATTGATTGATTTGGATGATGATTATGATGGATTCTTGATTATTAATATTGGATGACTGGATTTTTTATTTTACATTGTTATAACACAGCAAGTTCCCTATGGGCTGAAATGGTACATACCCGAACGATCTATAGATTAGGAAAAAATCGTTTTTGGTTGAAATGATAGACTTAGGTGAATATATGGACTTTTATCTAATTTGGGATTGCGGTTTGAAATGATATATAAATATAAAATTTTAAATCGCAGATTGAAATGATAAATATCCGTATCACTTGATCATAGGGTAAGAAATTATATACGGACACCGAATTAGTCGAATTAAATGATTTTTGAAGCTTTAAAATTTTGAATTCAGTTAACTGGTATTTTGAAATGGAAATTACTTTATTTAAACTGAATTCTTTTCAATAATCCGAGCATTAAGGCTAAAATTGGAATTGATTTAATGAATTGTTTAAAGGATTTAAATTGGAGTTTGAAGTTGAAGCGTCAAATATAAATGAAGTTCTCGAAGTTGAGTTATTGAAAATGTTTGGATAAAACTTTGAAATCTATTTTAAATTAATTTAAACTATTTTAATGAATTTAAACTATTTTAATTAATTTAAAATTTAATTTATTTAATCTATTATAATCTAGTTTTATCTAATTTGATATATTTTAAAAATAATGATCTAATTTTAATATATTTAATATAATTTAATTCTATTTAATCTATTTGAACCATTTTTAAATCTAATTAATCTAATTTAAATCTATTTAAACTATTTAACTATTTAACTATTTTAATCTATTTTAAACTATTTTAAATCGGTTAAACTATTTTAGAGTATTTTAACTATTTTAAACTATTTTTAAACTATTAGAAACTATTTGTGACCATCTAAACTATTTTCTAAAATTTCAGACTATGTAAAATTGAGTATTTATACTTAAATCCTTGATGATGATACAACGTAAGTTAGCATTTAAAACTGATACCCTTTTTGTGAAATGATATTTGAGTAAATATGATGATTTTTTAATGAGGATTTAATTAACCTATCTTATCGAAAATTTTGAAAGTGAATATGATTTGGAATGTAATATGGTTTGAAATCGAATATGATATTTTGAATATTAATTATGAATTGATTTTTTTGAAATGTAAAAGAACCATTTGGTGAGAAATAAGCATTGGTTGTTAAATAGACTGGGATCAGATATTGTAATACTCTCTGCCAATACCGAAAACCACTTTAACAACTGTGTACATAGTGGAGATTCCAGAAAGTAAGTAGGATGGTTTGGTGTACATTTCTGTATGAGGTATTTACGTGACCATGACTCCCGTGAGTCAGCTTAGATGTGATTTGAACAGGAGCCACGTCGAGGCCAAGTGAGGTCATTCCTCTTATCAGATACATTTCTTCAATACAATTCTATTACTTTGTGATTGATATGGTGGCCGCCCCTTATTTTGATTTAGGAGCGTGTTTCGAGGTGGGCGGTAGTAGCTGCTATGCGTTACTACCAGTACGGATATGCAATTGGTATATCTACCTTGGTATTGGCTTGAGTGCCATGTTCACATGCCCTATCGCACCTTCTACGAGTTTGTTTTATACCATACCCATGGATTGCCCTTTGGGTAAACCTCACGAAGGAGCGTACGGTACTGTATATACTATGGAAATATGTAAAATATGTTAAGGGAGATATGGATAATGCCTTAACACTATTTCAATACATTTACTTTACTGTAGACATATTATAATAGAATATTGTACTATATAGTAGATGGTTTAATGGATCCTTAGGAGATATAAATCCAAACATCCCTTAAGTTATTACACTCACGTTAACACTGGATCGGAGATATCAAACCCCTTAAACATCTCCGACGCCATTACACTCATATTTATTTCTTGTTGTTTTAAATTTCATAAGATCTTTTAGTTCTGACTAGAGTGTTTTGTCTTTTCAATTCGCTTGGGTCGGCCTGAGCTTTTCAGTTTATCGAAGACTGCTTTCTGGAGGATGAAGATGAAGATTTTGTACTATTATTATCTATTATATTTAGTCCACTTCATCATTTTGTTCCGCTGCATTTGTTTATTATTTATTCTTGTTAGCTCTAATCTGTACTTTTAAAAGAATAATCAATGTTAGTTGTAAACAGCTTCATGAACTGTTTATTTGATTATTATATTTTGTCATTCCGCTGCGAGATTCTGTATTTGTTTATTCCTTTCTCATCTTTTTCTTATTTACACCATAACAATCTACCCCTTTGAATGGTTTGAGTCTGACGTGTGTGGTTTATCATCGATTTAAACCGTCTAAAAAATCAGGTCGTTACAGTTGGTATCAGAGCTTTGGTTTATCGATAACCTTAGCTTTGTAGGGTCTGACTTATACATAATAGGGTAGTAGTACCCTAGAACGAGTCGTTGAGTGTGTATATTTGAGAGAGCGTATTTGTTAGTGTTATAAAAGGGTTTTCGTATTGTGTTAATTTGTTCCGTTTTGTATTTATAAATTCTAGTCAATACATAGGATGCTATGACATCAATAGGGATTTCTAAATACTCAATAGGACAGACAGACACAATATTGTTTTGAAATATAGGTAAATGAAATAATTTTGCCTATTATATATTTTGTATATGAAATAATAAATTTTATAAATGATACAGTTGGTTGTTATATATTTGTTCGTTAGGTAGTGAAATTTTATAAATACCGATGGAAAAATAGATTTACAAATATAATGGATATAAATTGGAATTTGCGAATTTAAGTTCTGGATTTTTAAAAAAATTTCGTATTTTTTTGGAATATAATACTTATACCATTTAGAATTAGTTTTTGATACGAATATTTCAATATGAATTGAAAGAAATGTTTTAAAGGAATTTTGAAATGAAATAAAATTGTACTTCCCTTTCGATCATTGGAAAATAATTTCGGTGATGAGTGCACGCACCATTGACGTTCATTTTCGAGTTTCAAAGTGGAAACACCGTTGTAGTAGTATTACAGCACATTTGTTTTGATAAATAAATCTTGATTTTGAATCCTAAGTATGATTTGATCTATAAAGAAAAAAAAATTATTATTTTCTAAGCGACTAAAATGAACCCGGAGTTTAGTTCTTAGATTTTCTCATAATTTGTAGTTTCAATTATTATAATGGATGGAAGCTTAACTACATTAACAATTGGAAACTTCAAAAATGAAAATTAGAAATTTGATGTTAAAATGATTAATGAAATAGAGAAGAACTAAAATTTTGGAGACTGTAAATAAAAAGGAAATGAAAATAAGAAATGGTAACTATTGAACATTTTGTTAACTAATAAATAAAAGAAACTTAGGTAATATTCAATTGCATTATAAAAGATATATATATATACATATACATATATATATATATATATATATATATATACTATAAAGCAAAACCTTTGGTCAACCGGTCAAAGTGAAGCTTTTTTACAATGCCTAGAATGACCCTCCCTATAGCACCACGTAAGAAACTTGCTAATGATACTTTTGTCATTTCTCCTTCAGACGTGACAAACAGTTTCCTCTGCACGATCCGTTCTTTCTCATTTCTCTCCTCCACTTTCCTCAACTTTCCCCTCTTCTCAATCCCTTCAGCAATGCCGATTGTATTTCCCATACGAACTTACCAATATGTTTTCACTCATTTTAATTTACCTCTGATTAAAATCATCATGTTGTGTTTTATTGCTTTTACAGACAATTCACAACATCACGAATAAATTTCATCTCGATCTCCACCAATGAATTGATCTACCAAACCAAACGCTATGAATTCAAAATCAGACGGAGGGCTTCTTGGAAAAAGTGATGAATTGGAGGAGAAAGGTCAGTGTATTATGTTTAGGGTTGGTTTACCTTTTTTTGTTTTGATTTTTTTTATAAACTATGAATCTTCTTCTCTATTGAATTGCAGTTATGTTGTGACTGGGAAAAGCAATTTCTGGATCTCAAAATTGGCGATCAAAAGTGAAGCATTAATATTTCTGAGTTTTGTTTCCATTTTTTCCCAAAGCTGGATCTTGATTTTCCTTTACATGATAATTTATTTTCATCTACAGTTTGTTGTTTTCGGCTTTTTGAGTTATATAAATATCAATTCTAGGTTCAAATTCGTACTTGCCAACCAGTAAAAAATTGTGAATTTTTTTTAAACAGAAACACCAAAGTTTAGATATACTTTGTTGACCAAAAGTGGAAAGATAGTTTTAGAAAACAGAGGACATGAATATAGCTGCGGTATTAACAATGGAAACCTGCTCCGACTTTCCATTTTTGTTTAAACAACCTCTTCTCAGTTATATACTAGGTATACTACTATATGAAACTACCTTCGGTCTTAGATGTCGAATGTTTACACCATATCTCAATTCTGTGTTATGTAAGCTCATGTATGGCTAAGTTTTTACCATATCTCAATGCGCTCGGGATACCGTAAGCAACGCCTCATCTAAAACCTAACAGACCCCTCTTTAACGATCATCAAGCGCCATGACGGCCCCTTCCCTCACAAATCTGCATCCCTGATATGATGAGATGGAGGCTTTCTTATTTTCATCACCTTACTCTCCATCCACTGATTTGAAAATACCGCTGAAATTTTTGATCTTTGCTTCTAAGCCGTTAGTGCTAGCATGGTGAGATCCGTGACATCTATTAACAAGTATGTTAATGCTAATTTTCTCAGTAGAAAGCTTTTAAGATGGAGAATATCACTTTTCCTGGCCATGACCAGGTAGAATTTTGCATACAAAAGTTGCATTATTATTTTATTTATTCCCTTTGTCTATCTTAGTTTGATTGCTACAGCAACAATGAAGCTTATCTTTATTATTCCAGAAAACAAATAATGATATGATTTTTGCTTTACGTAATTATTACTATTTTGCGATAATATATCTTGAAAGTTGTTTCATATGAGATGAATACTATGAAAGCAGGAGGATATTTGTTTCATTTGTTGCCAAATGCGTTCACCATGATTAGTTAGGTAAATTGAACTTTTTTTTGGGAATTTCAATTGAAACTGTAAGTATGAGATTAACTTTCACATCTTATTTAAATGCGTTCACCAGGATTACTATTTTGATGCTGCATGGATCTACAGATTATACTGATTGAATTTGATAGCCCATTTGGCGTATATATATTCACTTCCCCTTACTTGGCTATTGGATACCATCTCCCTACACTCAATACCACACCCGAAATCAGGCTTTATGTTACTTTCATGAACAAATCAGATTGCACTGGCTATCACCTACATCGATGCAGCTGTCTTCAACCCTTTCGTGCCTCCATTTGTCTCTCAGTCGAATTGCGTCGGGTACCATCATGGAACTGCTGCTGGGGGGTACACCTTATGGGGAATTTCCATAAATTCACAATGACAGCAGGTAAATAAAAGAAAAAAGAGTAGTATATCACTTATTTTTGAATGGGATCTAAATAATTATATATTAGTGGCTATGATAAGAGAGCAGCAGCAGCATGTTGCTTAGAAGCTGGAAGCCATGGCAGCAGCAACAGTAGGGAGAGAGAAGGAGTTGATGATGGTGAACAGTATTAGAGTAATAATGTTCTGATGGCAGAGCCAATGGTGGGGACTGGGCTGGTGCATGAGGATTTGGAGCTAGACCCATTGCAGTTTGATGACGGTTTCAATATGCATGGTCAGAAGGTCAGAGTTAGCTGTAGCAACAAAATTTTCAAATGCAATATCCGAATGCGGATGTAGCAGGTAATCTTGGGATCCGCAACCCGAATCCGCATCAACAACAGAATCATTTTAGGCAGCATCAAAAGGCTAGCAGTGATGGAGGGAGGAGTGGTTGAATTAGTCTGCTATACCATGTTTACTGGCCAGCTTTAAGTATGTGCATTTTCTACATGTATGTTTTATTCGATATTAGATATTCGTTCAATTTCATATGATTTTGAAAAAAAATGAGCATACAATTCATGACTTAAATCTATTTTCACACACTTCGGCTCTTCTTGGTACTTCCTTTTTCATCCATGCACAACTTAGCATTATGGTTAACTTATTTAATCAACATTTTGTAATGTTCTTGAAATTGTACTTTACCTGACTACAAGTTAACAGGAAATCTGCTTTCAGGCATCAAATGGTACATCTTATTCTCATAATACTAATATAAACAATATTTATTACACTCATATTCATGGGAAGCCTCAACCCAGGCCAATATTGTAAGTCTATGCATTATGATATTTGTCTCTTTCTAATGTTTTAACTTTGAGTACTTGACTATTTTGCATATCACTTCACAGGGATACTTCCCTTAGCAAGGAATTGAAATATCTATTGTCATGTGATATTTTATATTGTCCGTAATCTCTGTACTCTTAACTACATGCTTTTGATATGTCCTAATTTTTAAGGTTAATATTTAGTTTAATATCCCGTGCGCACACTTTTAGTTACTACAGGATTCTCATTTTTCATCTTCAATTTTATATAATAGATAGTTCCCAATATGAAGTCAATATTCTGTGATTATTTCTTCAGCATTCTTAACCACTCATGCTTATGTTTGTTGACTACCGTTGGACAAGAGGGTCTAAAGAGGGTCTAGCTCAACACTGAAAGAGTTAGAAACTGGCATACTTGCTTCATTAGCAATTTTGCTTGGTGTACTTAGTTGAGCTGTTAGCTTCTCTCGCAAGATGGATTTTAGTGATACGACTCAGCCATGCCTTTTTTTAGATGTTGAAGCTCCTTGCCTGTAAACTTTAACACAAGCTTCAGCTTTTCATCATCATCATTATATGTGGTAGCAATATACGCAGAAATGCACAAAGTAGCCATGTAAAGTAATATGTATCTAATTATTCTACATTGACAATACAGCATTAAAATGTAATTATTTGCTAACATAAAAAAGCTCTGAAAATTTATTTTTTGATCCATTGACTTGGTAAGGTTTTGAATTTTGGTAAGAAAGCATTAACGATACGTTTCTCTTGATTGTTTGCAATTTTGAAAATATTAATACTGTACGGAAAATTTAGTCAATAATTGATCATAAACATCAATTCATTATAGATGGCATTACTTCAAAATAATGTATTCATGCCACTAAAATGTGTGCCTACAAATTCATTTTGACAGTTCAATGAGCCTTCATCAAAATTCTTCATTTACCTATTTTTATTTCCTAATTTATACCATATTAAACCTCCTTAAAGAATTAATCTTTATTTTGCTATTTTTATTCTCCAAGGCTTTGATTTTGGCTTATAAATGAGTTGTCATTGATATGAGTTAGTACACCTTAAGTTATTCCATAACTTTTTAAGAATAATGCTAAAATAATTTGTAATTTTACTTTTCATTTTGTTCAATTATTTTGAAGAGAAACTGAAGTTAAAATTGAGGCTGAAATAATTCATTTCTAAGGTAGCTAATTTTCATAACTACCCATTAGTTCCTTAACCTATGAGTATATGTGTAATCAGTGCGTTAACAAATTTAGTATGTTCAACCGTAATAACATATTTCACCAAAATTTCAGTAATATTAGTTATAATTAGCAGTTTTTTGAAGCCTGGGTCAAATGTATTTTTTGTTATTACTACTACTATTATTATATTATTATTATATACTCATTTATGTTTCCACCTTATTTACAGTCTGATTTGCAACAATTTTGTTATTTCCTTATCCTACAATGGTATTGTCATCCAAAAGATAGTGAATCCATGTATCATTATAGTTTGTAATATTTCTATAATTAATACAGTACTAAATATAGCGATTAGGTGGTGGCTAATTACTATAGATGTAGATACTTGATGAAATATGAGCCAAATATAATAGGAAATGATAAATTATCACACAATGCTAAAGAGATCATTAAATCAAGCAAGATTAGCTTTATCAATGCTAACAAGATTATAAAATTTATATAATTGAACTTTTACCATGCTTATAATTCTCTTCCAATTTTAACTAAACTTCTGCAAAAACATATCACCTAAAAAAGTTTGCAAGCACAAGTACGGAATAGTTTATTAAAAATCCCTACTGTTTAAAAAATAACTAATCTTAAATTTATGTTGATAAAAGAGTAACCTTGGATACATATGGTAAGATAGACAAATCTTAATCATTTGGGGGAAACAAATATATTAAGATTTTTAATTACGTCCTATTTTCCTTTCATTTTATTTCATATAATTTCGCATGGTTTACCAGAGGTATTGATAATGAATGAAATCAATATAGGAATGATAATGTACAATATTTACTTTAATATCTATTTAACTTTACACCTTTCGCTTCTGCACTTATGATGCTTCTACATTTTCTTTTCAACTTCTCATGCAGCTTTCCTATATGTTATAAATAAATTGCAGAAGGACAATAGTTTTAGTCCATTCTCTGATAAAACACTAGATAACACTGCTAGAGATAATCTGTAATATTATGATTTAAATCATCAATCAAAATAGTTGTGTTGGACTATGTTTTTTTACAATGAAACTATTAAATCCATATTCTTAATATAACGATAAGACAAGTCCCTACTTGATACAAAATGTGTTATTGGTACCTGTTTTTATTCGCTTTCATTTATATTATTAGTACGATTACTATATGGATATATAAATAAAATGAAAGAAGTATGGTGACAGAAAAAATTATGAAATAATTTACTTAAAACTTACTACTAATTATCTGTGAATTTAACACATTATTTTTAGTGTGAGTTTTTAAGGGAAACATGCAAATAAAAATTGCAAATTGTTTACTTTCTAAATATTTGAATATTTCATAACGGTTTACCGTCTTTCCCGATTATACTCTATTGCAATTCTTTTAAATATAAATATAAATTTTCCTTTATTTAGATTACTTCTTATAATTTTCATAGTCATCTTCAAAATCATTCACTTATTTACTGAAGCCAATTGCCAATATAAAAGCTAAAAACACACATACACACTCACCAAGATATACGTTTTTCTTAATATATACATACATATACATATATATATATATATATATATATATGTTATTTATTAATCTAATTTGATATGATCTGTTTTTATATGGTTAAGTCAAGCCTCTACATTTAACTTTTCTACATAGCTTATGTGCAACACATTTATTACATATTAATGAAGAATCAAATACCACCAAAATCTTGATGACTAATGGTACGAGAAAATTAAATTTCAATCGCAAACATTGTTAGCGTACAACCAAAAGATCATTTGATCGATAATCTATTAGAAAAGGTATCTTTGACTACTAGTAAGTACAATTGAAATATAATTTATAAAAACCTTAGCAGTACAACCGACAATATAAAAATAGCATAAAAGCTTTTGTAAATAAGAAGCAAAATGCACGTATGTCAAGCAGTGCATGGTAGAGACAATAGAAGCATAGTATTGCATTATTGATTGGCTACACTTCATGTTGTACAGGTGTTGTTACTGATGATGTACATGCATTATACAACGGGAGAAGACAGTGAGATCGAGCTAAAAGTAATGATACGAAAGTAGAAGGCAGAGAAATAACAGTGAGCAGAGGTTCAGTTCTGATGATGAGATAAGCAATAAAAGCCAGATATGATTATGGAGCTGAGATGAACTGTAGAATATAGCAAAAGGGCAGCTCAGTAGAAGATAAGCATCAGCGAAGATGAGTTGTAGAACTTTTGATGCTGATATTTGATTAAGTGTGTTACTATAATTCTGAATTTCTGATGCAAAAGCAGAGTATGCGTGCGGATGAATGAGTTGTTGATAGGTTTGTTCAAAGCTGATGGTAGCATGACAGTAGAACTAAAGCATGACAGTAGAATGGTAGTATGATAGTAGATGAATAATAATGAAGATGAAAGTGTACATCATCCATCAACTTCTCTACTTATTATTAGCAGCTTTATACAAACCATTATGTATGGACGTAAGTTACATAACATAAATAGACGCATCTGGAAAGAAGGAAACCATTGTGTACTGTCCGTATAAAAGACTGCAGAGGATAAAGCAATTTCCTTTTTTGTCTACATAAAAAACTATAGACTATTAACCAATTCACTTATCAACTTAAAATTGTATGGATTTTCCACAGTTAATTTGTACCTTTTCCTATCCAACCAATTACATATATATATTACACTGTTCAAATTACCTGCATGTTGTGCTTCGCTGTTAATTCATTTTTCCCATCCACTCATCATGTATTGAATTACCTCCCTTCCTCCTTTATATATCTATATCGCATTGCTTCACCCCACTCTTTCAACAAACCAACGTTGCTATTACACTGCTTCCCACTAGCCGTTAAAACCCAATATTTCAGCCACAATTATAGAGTTTTGACCACAATTAGGAGCTTGGGATACTTATAACTGTAACTACGAAGCCCTAAACAAAGTTTGATACTGTGCAAACTTACAATGGAAAATGAAAGGAAAAAATAGTTTTACAGTTTGGGAACCATGGTATACAATGTACAACAAGTATATAATGTATAATAAAATTTTCAGCCTACTGAATTCATTGTTGCAAAACATAGACACAACTGTAAATTAATTAACAACAGCATTATTTGTCTGATCAACAAGTCACCATTTTTTCAACCACTGCTATTACGACGACATACTTTTTTTCTTTACGTCAACATATTAAAAGGTCTCTGCTCCATCCAAAAAGATACAAAGAGTTGAAATCACATAGTTTCATATTTCTATATCCAGCCAATAAACTTTCAAAAAAATGTTTTCAACCGCTACACACTTCTTCGTTTAAAATTTACTACACTTTTATTGGTCGGGCACATCTTCATAACTTTGGGAATAGGTGATTCCCACTTGATAGGAATGCATCGACATTAATCTCAACTTAGTTTGGCATGCATGGTGTTTATGCTCACGTGCAGAGCACGTGCATATGTACTCGTATATATATATAACTTACCAAATTATTGAAAGTTGAAATGTTAAATGGGGATATGTAATAGAATATTATATATGTAAAACTTAGAAATATGAAAGTGTTCAAAGGAATTTCTTCTATGAATAAGAATTCGAATGTTATAAATTGTTATAAACTATTGGAATGCTACTAATTAGGTGTAATAAAATGAATGATGTAAGAAAAATGATTATAAACTTAAGTTGACATTTTAAGCTATTTAAAATCAGATTGAATAGTAAAAGGTGAATATTGTAAGTAAATAATTATAAACTTAAGTCAACGTTGAAGCCATTTATAATTAAAGTGAGTACTATATTAATTGAATGATTATAACTTCAGAAAACATTGAAATGATTTAGAAATGGGTTTATACTCAATAATGCTATATATGGAAGAATGAATGTAAAAAGGAAATAATCTATTAATGGTGAATTAAACTGTAAAGAGACTTACATAACAATGGATAATCTAATAATTGAAATGGAAATAACTTATGTAAGCAATGAATGCAAAGTAATGAAAAGAGAAAAAAGGCATTGTATATATGATGGAGATAAATTCTGTAAGTAGTGAATGTAAATTAATTAAATAAACATTATATGAATGAATGACACCGAAGAACAGTAAATTATATGAAATGAGATTTATAAAAATGAACTCAATTGATATTTGAACTTTTGTTTGTATGGCATAGGGAATGGTTGGGAAAGGATGTATAAAGAGTGTAAATAATCTATTGAGTTTTATCTAAGACTGTTGAGTGTATGGTATATGTTACCCAACGCCTTGGCCCGGCTACAATGCGACAAGTGAAGACATTATCGTTAGCACAAGACAAGATTCTGATCAAGAAGAGTTGATGATACACGGGTTTGATGAAATCGACGTGTTTTGGCATTTATGTGCCGTGCGGGAGGTACGGTTCGACACACATCACTCGGTCTAAGTCACTCGACATGCGTCGCTCGATCCAGATCGCTCGGCAAGCGTTGATCGTTCGGTCGAGTCTTTGTCCCCGGCATGTACCGCTCGGCCAAGGGAAGTGAAGTCACACATGGCTCGGTCAGATTGGGGCGGAACGTGTAGCTCGATCGACGACGCAAGTCACATGTGAAAGCTAGCACTGCTTTACTTCGAGGTCCACTACGAGCTACCCCGAGTCCTTTAAGAGATCAGTTACCTAAATGACCACCATTCGGCCATCCTGGGTCGGCATTTTTCGGTCGAAGTATATTGCTCGGCATGCCTGGTTCAATCAACTTGGGGTTCCCATATATGGGACAAGGTACTTTGCTCCTAGGCCTGAGAAGGAAGTCCAGCCTATCTTCATTTATAAATAGAGGGACAGGGGTGCAGCGAGAATGGACCTTTTCTGAGAACATTAGGGAGACTGCCATTTTTTATACTCTCCTTTTTTTAATTCAAACTTGTATTCGAGTGATTTGTTTACGGATTGTATCCGTATTCAAGTGTTTGAGAAAGTAATAAAGATTTAATTCAAAGTGGATGTAGGTAATTACACTGAACCACTATAAATCTGGTGTTCTTGTTTTGTTATTCTTTTTGGCATTGAATTATACTATTTTTGTGTTCTAATTTACTCTCTTCATTAATCTCTCTATATAACTCTACTCAAGGGTGTTAGTGATCAATTTTGGTGCTAACATTTTGGTGCTTTTACTGAGAATTGAACTCAGGGCTTAACTGGATCTCATCGACTACTAGTGTATTTCCATATTCACGAGATAGATCCGTTTGTTTACTAGAAAACTTCCTATTCTACTCAGATTTGAAAGAAATATAAAGGAAGCTAATAACTGTAGTCAGAGAAACAAAGTCTACTACCCCTGTTTTTGGAAGATTTGATTAAGCTAGATTTCTTGTTTAGAGTTAACCAAGTGTTCATGTTCATGTGAAAGGATTGGATTCGCTGATGTATGAAAGATCTGGGGATTGGATGTTGAAGTTTGCGCTTAAGTTGATTGAAGGCCGACCCTCCTCTGAAGGCAACTCATCCGATCGCCTCAGAAAAGCCATATGCCGACCGCTCCAGAAAAGGCATATGCCGAACGTCATTTTGCCTGGCGATGCTTGTCGAGTGAGATATGCCGAGCGATATATGCCGAACGACATCTAGGCCGAACCACATGCCTATGCTTAATGGCATCAGGCCAAACCACATGCCTATGCCGAACGGCAGTCAGGCCGAACCACATGCCTATGCCGAACGACATCCAAGCCGAGCCACATGCCTATGCCCAACGGCATCCAGGTCGAACCACATGCCTTTGCCGAACGGCATCCAGACCGAACCACATGCCTATGTCGAAAGACATCCAAGCCGAGCCACATGCCTTTGCCGAACGGCATCCTGGTCGAACCACATGCCTATGCCGAACAACATCCAGGCCGAGCCACACGTCTAGGCTGAACGACATCCAAGCCGAGCCACCTTGGCCGATCCAACTTGGCCGAGCCACCTTTGGCCAACCCACCTTGACCGACCCACCTTGGTCGATCCATCTTGGCCGACCGACCTTGATCGAGCCACCTTGGCCTGTCCACCTTGACCGACCCACCTTGGCCGATCCACCTTAGCCGAACCACCTTGGCCGAGCCATGCTTAAGTTACGCTGGTCTCTTATACGACCCCTATTTTTTTTGAAAGAAATATTTTCAGGTACGACCCAAATTTTCGATAAAGAAGCTAATTTTTTTTTGGGTAGCGGCAACGTAGTGCTTCTGGATAGTAAATTCAAAACTCAACTTAATAAAGGAACATTCTATCCACTTCCCTTACATCCCATGATCGACCAGGGCATAAAGGATCTAGAGGCAGCTTCTGAATGGAAACAAGGGAACGGACAAGCAATCGCTACTCAAACGATACTCCCAAAGGTTGGAGAACATAGATTATATGACTCTAGACAAACGCCAAGACTCCAACCATCATTCTTCACTGACCAAGCACTTCTAATTAAGTGACTCCAAGCAGACCAATGCTTGGCTCTAAGCAATTTATTCCAAATGCTAACAAGGATATCATGCTAATCGCATTTAAGGAGAGTCGACCTCCAGATATATTTTGGCAACTAATTAGCTGGAGAGCCTCCTACGACCATGGATTGTTTCTGTTACAAATTAAATTAGAACCAAAGTGATGAGGAGTGGAGAAGACTAGGAGAAATAACATGCAAGCCCGTCGGCTAAGGACACTAATTCCAGAAGACAAAACAAGATCTCAAAATTAGACTAATATGCTTTTTGAAAGATTCAATCGATAGCCTCTATTTGGAGACTCATGACTCAAAGTGGTAATGAAAACCAACCTCGAGAGAGTCCATCGAACTCCAGAAGAAATCAGGGGAATGTTGTATGTTCCAAGATGCACACTGATCCTAAAACTGGCGATTACAAACACCTTCGAGGTGTCATCAGAAAGTAGATTCAGAAAGAAAAGCTTCAATAGTACGTGCAAGCCCTGTAGAATGGAAAGCCAGGACATTCGGATGCCCATCAATAAAGAACTTCAATTATCAATTGGACCGTTGGTAGTCGACATCCCGCATGAAGGGCTAGGGGCAGAGTTGAATAGTGAGCACACGATACTACCCCCTTATCAATGAGATTTATACCAATCTTCTTTGGATTATTTTAATTTCAATTATTCTTTGAATTATGACCAACTTGAACTAAACTTCTTTCAAAACCATTCAAGTGACCAAGTACTCAGATTTGGCCACCAACCAATCCACGCAGACCGTGATCAGACCTGTGAAGTTTCATCAAGACGAGCATGATTCGACCGCTCAACATCAACCATATGCCTTCGATTTTGGGATATATACTAGAGATTGAAAAGCTCGTCACGATCAGAGCCCAATATAAAGCGAACATGACCGACCATCCATTTGTCGACCTCCACATTTGACTTGAAGACCTAAGCAAGGCTTGGAATGGATATGGCCCGATCATCCACTCAAATCAAGTCATAAAGCAAACTTCGATAAAATATAGATGCCTCTCCCAAGGCTCGGTGACCTAGGGGTCTATCTAGAGCAGACGTGATTTGATCGTCTACACATCAAATCCTACTCGAGACACAAAAGGTTGTTCGAAAGCCCAACTTGGAGTAGCTGTGATGGACTATCTACTTGTCAACCATCGCTCTCAATACATGGACATGACTGCACCTTGAAACATATGTAACTTTGTCTACTCAATGATCCACTATCCTTATTTTCAAGAAAGGGATACAAAGCAAATTATGCAAGACTTGATTATCCAACCCAACATGAATGTGATCCATCCATCTGTCATATACCTCTTTCCTTGACTTGATTGGAAGAGATATAATCACCGAGCGGATGAGAATCGATGTCCATGTTTCAAATTTCGTCCTTCATGCTGGGGACAGATTCCCATTCCATGAGCAAACGTGGTTCGATCGTTCATTCGACAACATTTGCCTCGAAACAGTAAATGAAATAAAAATTAAACGGGTGGAAATACGAATGCTCTCAACAAAAATCTCTAAGTCCCTGAAGCGGACTAGAGTACTCTAAGTCCCTTGAGTGTGGACTAGAGTATAAATGACTTAAAAATCTCTAAGTCCCCAGAGTGCGGACTAGAGTACTATGAGTCCCCAGAGTGCGGACTATAGTATAAACGACTTAAAAATCTCTAAGTCCCCAAAGTGCGGACTAGAGTACTCCGAATCCCCGGAGCGTGGACTAGAGTTTGGACGACTTAAAAATCTCTAAGTCCTTAGAGTGCAGACTAGAGTACTTTGAGTCCCCAGAGCGTGGACTAGAGTATAAACGACTTAAAAATCTCTAAATCCCCAAAGTGCGGACTAGAGTACTTTGAGTCCCCAGAGTGTGGACTAGAGTATAAATGATTTAACTATCTCTCAGTCTCCAAAGTGCGGACTAGAGTACTCTGAGTCCCTAGAGCGCAGATTAGAGTATAAATTACTTAAAAAATCTCTAAGTCCCTAGAGTACTCTGAGTCCCCAGAGCGCGGAATGAAATATAAATGAATTAAAAGTCTCTAAGTCCCCAAAGTGCGGACTAGAGTACTCTAAGTCCCTAGAGCGTGGACTAGAGTATAAACGACTTCAAAATCTCTAAGTCTCCAGAGTGCGTAGTAGAGTACTCTGAGTCCCCAGAGTGCGGAATAGAGTATAAACGACTTAAAAATCTCTAAGTCCCTAGAGTGCAGACTAGAGTACTCTGAATCCCCAGAGTTCGGACTTGAGTATAAATGACTTAAAAATCTCTAAGTCCTCATAGTGCGGACTAGAGTACTCTGAGTCCCCAGAGCGGGACTAGAGTATAAACGACTTAAAAATCTCTAAGTCACCAGTGTGCGGACTAGAGTACTCTGGGTCCATAGAGCGTGGACTAGAGTATAAATGACTTAAAAATCTCTATGTCCCCAAAGTACGGACTAGAGTACTCTGAGTCCCTAGAGCGCAGACTAGAGTATAAATGACTTAAAAATCTCAAAGTCCTCAGAGTGCGGACTACAGTACTCTGAGTCCCAGAGCGTGGACTAGGGTATAAACGACTTAAAAATCTCTAAGTCCCCAAAGTGCAGACTAGAGGACTCTGAGTCCCCTGAGCGCGGACTAGAGTATAAACGGCTTAAAAATCTCTAAGTTCCCAGAGTGCGGACTAGAGTACTTTGAGTTTCCAGAGCGCGAACTAGAGTATAAAAGACTTAAAAAATCTCTAAATCCCCAGAGTGCGGACTAGAGTACTCCGAGTCCCTAGAGCATGGACTAGAGTATGAACGACTCAAAAATCTCTAAGTCCTGAGCGTGCGGACTAGAATACTCCGAGTCTTCAGAGCGTGGACTAGAGTATAAACGACTTAAAAATCTCTAAGTCCCCTGTAACGACCCGGAATTTTGGGAAATATCGATTTAATAATATGTAATAATAATTAAATTGGTTTGATAAATTTTCTTTATAATTTTAATTTAAATTGATGAAATTAATCTTTTATAGAATAACAAATATTTAATCTGGTTAGTGTGGTCAATATCTTTTAACAATTTAAAATGAATAAGGTTTATTTTTCCAAAGCTAATAAATTTTATTCTATTTATAATATATATGTTTGATATATATTGTGAATGGGAATATCTTTTGTTTTAAATTAAAAGTTGAATTTTCAAATTATAATATATGTAAGCATATGTTATAATTTGATATTGTTTTGAAATTTAATTTAATCTGTTAGTAAATTATATATGAATGAATATTGTAATTGAAGCTTTGTTTTAAAACATAATGTTTTTCAAAAGATAATTTAAAGATTAATTTAATCTGTTTCCAAAATTATAAGATTGTTATTTATTTTAATAAGATAGTTTAAAAAGGTTGTAAACAAAGTTTTGCTTTGTCTTTCTTTTAAAGTATTTAAAATATGATAGTTTGAAAAGAATTTAAACAAGCTTTGTTTTGTTTAAAAAAATGCTTAAATTTTAAATGGTTATATAAATGTTTAGATTTTAAATCTATGAGAATATATTTGTATTCATTAGTTTTAGAATATTTTCTTTAAGAACTAAATTTATAATCACATATGTAAGCATTCATTAAATAAGTAGATTAAACATGTTAATTTATGTTAACATTTAAATTAATTTTTTTAAAGACATGTGTAAACATGCAAACTTCTTTAATAAACAAATGTAAGAAGATTAAATACTTATGTGACAAGTGTCTTTATTTTAAAATCTTGCTCTCTTTAATTTTTATAAACATAAAATATGAAGAAATTTGTTTCCTCTTTCAATTAAGGGCTAAAACCAGAAATTCATTTACAAACCTGAGATTTTAAAATCAAACTCAAAGTTTTTCTCAACTTCAATCTATAAACTTCAACCTGCATTTCAAAAGACTTCAACCTACAAATTTGAAAAAAATATTGCAACTCAAATCTGCAATCTGCAAATCTTTAAGGGCTGCATTTCAAATGTTCAACAGCAAGTTTAAAACAACTAAGTGAAGCATGCAAGGGATTTGCAAACAGCAAGCACAATCAAAAGCAAATGCATTTTTGAATTAGAGTTAAAGCCTGGAAGTAATAATCTACCCTGCAGATAAAAGGTGAGTAAAACTTCTTTTAAAAACAGTTTTATTTGTTTAACTACCATGCTTTGTTCTCTGCTCTCTGCTCTCTGCAATTTAATCAAGTGAGTAAACTATTTTAAAGACAGTTTAATTTTAGATTTCATTTTGATTTTATGATGATATCATGTTGTTACCTGGAAATTTTATTTAAATTGGATTGCATGTGAAATTAAAATATTTAATTGCCTGTAAAATGTAAATTGAATACAGTGTTTAATAGGAACAGTCAAGTTTTTTCAAAAATCTAAATAATTTGGTTTTATCATGAATTGGACTATAGTATGTTAATGAAAGTTGTTTGTAAAAACATAGTATATCATCTAAAAATAATTATAAGATTTTAAATTGAAGGAGTTACTCAGAATTTCAATTTTTACAGTAAAATACTGTTGCACTTGAAAAATTAATAATCATGTTTGCTGATTTTGATTACAAGAATGAATTAGTAATTAGAAATCATGATTTTTAATACCGATCTCATGATTTTTTAGTTTGAGAAATCATGAGAATTTTTAGTTTGATCGGTTTGGGAATTTTGGTGTACTGTCTATGATTTATTCAATAAACTGGGATGAAATTATGGGTTAAGCTTGCTCTAGTGTCAAGGATTTAGGGGAAATGCTTTGGAATTTTTCTATTGATTGTGGTGTGTGTATTTGATCAAACTAGGGTTACTTTGGGTTTTGGTTTTAGCTGTTTTGTCATGGCTTTTGCATCGAGGATTGGGGATCGGGTTTGACCGCATTCGGAGAGAATGGAGTTCTTAGGTGTGGTGTTCCTATGGTGGGGTCGGCAAGGTTAATCGACAATGAGATGATCGGCGATAGGGTGGTTTTGGAGTCGGTGCTTCCCGTTGTTTCAAGCAAATGGGTCAAATTTCGATTCGTATTTGGATTTTTGATTCTGGGTGCGAATTCAGGCTCGCGAGGGAAGAAGTGGTGATGGACGTTGGTCGTGATGATCGGCGTTGGTCGGAGTTGTTGGTGTATGTGCACAAGTGGTCGTGTACGCTGGGTGATGGGTTTTGGTGAAGAGGTTGGAAGCTCGAAGGGAAACTCGGGTAGGTGTTCGAGTTGTACTCGGGGATGACTCGAAGAAGATGGGGGCCAAGTTGCTTCGGGGTTGTCTCGAGTAGTTTTAGTGTTTTACTCGGGTTTGACTGAGAGAACTTCTGTTCCAACCTGAAGCTTAGTTTTTTTTATGCAAAGGTTAAGTTTACAAGTTAAACTTGTTTTAAAATATATATATATATATATATATATATATATATATATCAAGTTGAGCTTTATAAAAGAAAAAGAATTTTCAAAGTTAAACTTGTTTGTTTTGAAAATTAAGTTAATCAAACTTTAAAATGTAAATTGAATTTACTTTCAAATTAAAAACGTGTGAGAAGATTTCTTTGAAGAAGTTTTTACTTAATTAAAGTTTGAATTTTAATTTAAGAAGAGTGTTTGAATTTAATTATTAAATTAAAGTTTAAGTACAGTATAAAGTAATGTTTTAAAAACAAACTATTCAAATTTTATTTTAAATGAATAAGTTTAACTTAGAAAATTAATGTGTTTTGAAAATTTCAAATTTGATTTCCAAAATGTGTTATTTTTAAATAAAGTTATTATTATAATTTTTGAAGACCCAATAGGATAAGTTGATTAAGTTGTTAAAATTTGATTTATTTCAAATAACTTATTTATAAAGGTAAATAACATTAAATTATTTTGATATGAACTTGAGAGTACTTAATAAACATGATTTGTTAATTAAGATTAATGAATTCTTAATTAATTAAGGATTTTGAAATATAAGAAATTAATTAATTAATTATTTAATTAATTTTAAACAATTAATTAATTGTTTATTTAGTTTTAAATAATCACTTAATTACGGATTAATTAAGTGAGATTACTTAATGAAATAATCAATGGTTAGTTTTTGAATATAATTAGAATATTAATTACTTAGGGAAATAAGTAGTAGAGGTTACTCATGGAGTAATTTAAGTTAAGTGATTATTGGGTAATCATTTAATGATATCAATTAAGAAATTGATTAATATAATTGTTGAAGTTAGTTAATTACGGGGTAATTAATGAATTAATGAATTAAGAAGTATTAATGATGATCTTAATTAATTGTTAAGTAATCAATTAAGGGAATAATTAAGAATTATTATTAAGGATGTAATTAGAGATAATTACCTGTTAAGTAATTAAGAGTTAATTACTTAATTATTTAGTTAATTAATTAATATGATTAAATTAATTTATGAATGAATTTAATTTAAGATTAATTATCAAGTGTAATTAATTAAAATGTAATTAATTAATTAAGTAATTAATTAAGGATTAATTGTTAATTTAAATTGATTAATAATTACTTAATGAAGTAATTAAGATTTATTAATTTAAGTAATTAATCAAAGGGTTAATATAATTAATTAAGAAGTTAATTAATTAAGATAAGTAATTACAAATTGTTAATTACTGATTATGAATTAATAAGATGATTAATTACAAGTTGATTATCAATTAATAAGGATCATTAATTAATATAATTAATGAATTAATCAAGGTTGATTAATAAAGGTAATTAATTGAAGTACGATTAATAATTGTAATTAATTGAGGATTAATGTAATTAATTATAGTTAATTAATTAATAAAGGATCATTAATTATTGTAATTAATGATAGTAATTAAAGGTTAATTGCTGAATATGGTTAAGGATAATTACTTGAATGTAATTAAAGGATAATTAATCAAGTAGGATTAATTAAGGAAGATCATTAAGAGATGATAATGAATTTGATTTGAAATAAATCAATAATCCAAGTGATTAAAGAATAGCAATTAATTTAATTAGAGGATAATTAAATTTATTAAGAGTTAATCAATTCTGCTGTGGGTGATTGATTATTATTGAATGGTTGATATTGAGTGATTGATATTGGATGTTGAATGATACTGAATGATTGATATTGGGTGATTGGTTGATACTGGATGATTTGGATGACTATGATATTTGTGATATGCTGCTTTGTGAGATGAATGTTTGACATGAATTATCTATTGCGATAATGTTATTCATCTATATGTTATATCATCCTGAATATAAGTTAACTGTTAAACCCTTAAGTACAACTTGGACATTAAAATGGCGTTTGGTTTCGATGAGACCGGGATCGGGTTTCCATATTTGGAATCCGAAAACCACATCGATTCCAATTAAACGTTAGGTCGTTAATCCAAGTGGAGCAAGTGAAGACTCGAGGTGTAAGGGCTATACGTCAGTATAACTCTGTGGGTGATTTCGTAATGAGTTTGACGGAATAGTACTTATAGGTTCGAGATGGTGATTTAGAGTGCAAGGGCTATGGTCGTTGACTCTGAGGGTGATTCCAATATGAGTGCAATGAGATAGTGCCTTCGGTTTCGTTCGAACCCGGAACGAACTTGTATGGATTGAATGCTTTCAGCACATCGTCAGGTGGACGATGAGCATTCTAAGATAGACGTGTTCTATAAAGGTAATCACAGCCTCAAGCCTCATCGACCGGGAATGGCTAAAACAGGGGAGGTGCAGCAAGGCTTCGTGGGTAGCTCCCATTGGAGAGCAAGATTTACTCCTGTCTAGAAGTCCCTTTTTATTCGGCTGTGTGGGGCGGTTGAATTCCAGACAACCGCCGGGGTTGTCTTGTTCGGGACTGTTCAGTAAGGAATGGTCCCGACCTTGTGTTGCAGGGGAGTGGGAGTACTCCTCGGTACGGTGATCTAGGCCACGTACTGTGACGGGCGGTACCCCAGTAGCCCTGCCATTGATGGAAAACCATTCTTCCTACGAGACCCTACGGTTTTGATTGTATTACCCACTTTTGTGGCTAGTAGCTGGAATTTAATAGATGTAACAATTTTAGCTATTTCATATTTACTTGAAAACCCTAGACACTATTATAATACCACTGGATTTCCTATCAAATGTTTTGGTTAGCGTAAGGTAAAAACTTTTCCATGTTTATGTGTGGGAAGTCTTACGTGACACATTTTCTTTTCAAGGGTTTCCTAAAGTTAAGCAATTTTAACCCGTTTACTCACACCAGACCCCTGTCTGACCCGAGTGTTTATTTTCTGTTTTATTAAACTCTTGGGTACTCATATTATGTATGAGTAGTCAAGTGGTTCAGGTTAGGTTGACGAATTCTGGAGGAGTAATGGAGCAGGAGGCTTCCACGTGTAGATATATATTATGATTCCGCTGTGTATGTTGTATCTCTGACTAGTATACTTGAGTTGTATGAATTAGACAGATGTTTATAACTGTCTAATATGTGTTGTATAGTTGTGTACTCTGATGTATTATGATACTATGTAATATTTTATTTGATATATTATATTTTATTCGTTCCGCTGTGAGTTCTCTGATGTTGTTCTGTTTCTTCTTTCTCATTCTTTTCTTCTTCTATCCCTTTCTTTCTTCAAGATGATGCGATTTCCTGGTGATAGGAAGTCGGGTCGTCACATCCCCAGAGTGCGGACTAGAGTACTCTGAGTACCCAAAGCACGGATTAGAGTATAAACAACTTAAAAATTTCTAAGTCTCCAGAGTGTGGACTAGAGTACTTTGAGTCCCCCGAGCATGGACTGGAGTATAAAAGAATTAAAAATATCCAAGTCCCCAAAGTGTGGACTAGAGTACTCTGAGTCCCCAGAGCGTAGACTAGAGTATAATCTCTAAGTCCCTAAAGTGCGAACTAGAGTACTTTAAGTCCCCAGAGCACGGACTAGAGTATAAACGACTTAAAAATCTCTAAGTCCCAGAGTACTCTAAGTCCCTAGAGCGCGAACTGAAGTATAAACGACTTAAAAATCTCTAGGTCCCCAGAGGGCGGACTAGAGTACTCTATGTCCCCAGAGTGCGGACTGAAGTATAAACGAATTGACGAAAATCTCTACATCCCTAACTATGAACTAAAGCATAAATCGTTCGACAAATCTATAAGTCCCCAGAGCGTGGACCGAAGCATGAACACAAATTGGGCGCAAGTCGACTGGGGAGGAGAATAACACTAACTCACCAGATTGCAGAGTGGTGTATAAACATAGATAAATAGACAAGTGGATTCCGACCATTCTCTATTCCGCAAACTTCGGCCTGAAATCGACAGGAGGAGTACTAACTCCCTAAGGATGGAGTTCGACCATCCAACTAGTGGCCTAGCCAAATCAATGCTGGAAGCAGGAGTACAAATCACTAAAAGCTGAATACGACAGCTTATTGTAGCTCTAACTTGGTGTTCTTTACAACTTAAGGCAACGAATACAGGGAAGCCTTAATACAAAATAAATCGAAATGGCATCCAAAGCTACGAGCGACCGACTATATCATACCTCCAATCGAGGGTCAATACCTATCCGCACCAATCACATACGAATGTGACTCGGATGTTACTTGAAAAACTATGACCTCCAGAGTGTGAAAAGGAAAGTAAACCACGAAGACTTGGTCAAACATTCTCCAGCACCCTCCATCGATCCGTCATGAGGAGTATGAAACTGGATGAGCATGACCCGACTGCTTTTGAGCCAACTTTGCCTAGAGATCTGATTACAGAACATGAACCAAAGTGGACATGACTGACCGTCCAGTGTCCAAATTACACCCTGAAACTGACAAGGCATAGAAGTATTCTTCTTGGAATGAAAAACTGCAATAAAATCCGGGATAAGAGAGACCCAGCCTCCTATCGACTGACCTGATCCCACGGTTCAATGGGAAAGAGAGTAAAACTAAAGTGAGCATGGCTGGCCTTCCTACTTATCGATATATGCCCCAGACTTAGGCTAACGAGAGAGAAGCATGATGAATGTGAACCGACTATCCAACTCTATGTCTTTGGAGTTTAGTTGGAAATATAAACATTGCTAGGACGTGACTCAACCGTCCATGCAGTACATTTATCAACCCAAGACTGGGAGCAGACGCATGGTCATCCAAAGACTAGCTACGATAGCTCAACATTGAAACTTATATATAGTGCTTACAACTACTCAAGGCTACAACCAAAAGAATGCCTAGGGATGGAATCATTAAATGGATACCTAAGCTCGTGGGCAACTGACTGTCACTCCAACCCAAAGGACGGGTAAAAGATCAAGAATGCATTGAATAGAAAGTGCGTTACTCAAACGTACAAGCAAAATTAAACTCATAGCTGTGAGAAATGCGGATTACGGATCTTAAGGCTAGGATTGACACTAGAGGGAGGGGGTGAATAGTGTTAATGAAGAATTACTAAATCGTTTTCGATTTGTGTTAATTTAGACACCGATGTATGCAATATACAGACACAGATATGATCACAGAAACAAACGCAGATGCAGAAATAAAATAAAAGCAGTAAAGAAAAGAACACACCGGATTTTATACCGGTTTGGAGTTACCCTACATCCAGTCCCGCAACACAAGTACGGATTTCCTTTCAAAAGCAATTGTACAATTACACCCTCGGTTTCAAGGCTACGAGGTACACCCTCCAGAATTTCGATTCTCTGGGTAGAGATACTTGATTTCCGGGCCACAAGTTTACCCAATTGATTTACCAAGGCTACAATCACACCTTTTCTTTCTTGGTTGATTTCCAAGGCTACAATCACACCTTTTCTCGCTTAGTTGATTACAAAAATCCGATAACTCCGAATAGCACTGAGAATCTTGTAGAGAGAGTGATAGAGAATCAAACTACGAATGATCGAGTTCGATTCAATGTTGATTTCAACAGAGTAATGGTAAGAATATGTATTAAGAAATGTGGAAGAAGAAGAGGAGTGAAAAACCAGAAAATCTGTTATAAAATTAGTTGAAGCTAACCCATATTTATAGAAGAACAACAACCATGCCCATTCATGAAGAGTTATGACGAATAGACACTTCTTTTGAAATTTAAATTTTGAACTCAATTGACACCATGTCGACATGGGTACCCTGGGCATGTTGACATCCCAAAGCAATTTTTGGTGATTTGATTTTCTTTGAAAATAACCTTTATCTTATATTAAAACTATTTAAAACTTTGTAAATATACTTGACTATAGTTAAAATTCATAAGTAAATATAGAGAATAATTTATATAAAATTTTAACTCTAATTTTATATTTGAATCTAAGTAGAAATATTTAAAAGTTAAATATATTATATTAATAGATAGTTTAAAATCAGGAGTAATTTGTCTTTGAAATTAAAGATAATTTTGAGGCTAAAATTATTTAAAATCAGGATAAAGGGTTTTGAATCTTTTAAAAGGAAAGTTTTGAAAACATTTTGAAAACAGGATATAATTTTGAAAAATCATTTTGAATAAAAAGTTAGCGGATACAAAATAATGTTCCACTAGATTTTTCGTTGGTTCCATCTGTAACAGCCCGCAAATCCGTACCCCTTGAGTCACACTATTCTACAATAATCAACTCAAGTTGCACAGAAATACGAACCATTATGGGTTAAAGAAGAAGAGGTAGAAGAAGAAAATAGAGAACAACAACAGAATCTAACCATCGCAGCGGAAAAAAAATATAATAGATAATAAATGATCTTTACTCAAAATCAAATATCTCTGTTTATAAATTATATCATCAGAGTACATCAATCACAGCTCAACATCAATATCATACAAATGGATACACAACAACCCCACAGCGGAATATATATAAACAAGTACGTAAGTATGTATCGTCATCCAGCTCGTCTCCGGAACTCCACAGCATCAAATCCTGTATCCTATAATACTCGGTCTGACCCGAGCATTACAGTTAAATAACACCCGAGTCAGTCTGGAATACCAGCGTGAGAAAATCACACCCAATTGATTATTAAAGTTTCAAAAATCCTTTGAAAACAAAAGCATCTTGTAAGACCACGCCAAAAATAAACATGTCGGGTTTTTACCTTACGATAGCTAAAACATTTTTATTAAAGTCCTCTGATATTATAATAATGTCTATAGAAAGTAAAATAGAATCTAGCTGAAATGCTTGCATCTCACGTTTCAGCAATAGTTGGGCACAATCAAAACCGTACGGGCGCGTATGGAAAATGGATTCCAACTAATGGCTAGGCACTGGGGTACCACCTGTCACAGTACTTGGTCTAGATCAGCGTACCGAGGAGCCACCCTAACTCCCCTGCAACACAAGACCGGAACCATCCCTCACTGAACAGTCCCGAGCAAGATCACCCCGCGGTTGGGATCAGCAACCACCCACTAAGCCGAAATAAAATGGACATCTAGACAGGGATGAACTCACCCTCCAGTAGAGGCTACCCACGAAGCCTTGTTGCATATCCCCTGATTTTCAGCCATTCCCATTTGATGAGTCTTGAGGCTAAGCGTTACCTTTATAGAATATATCCCTTAGAATGCCCATCGTCCACCTGACGATGTTTCGCAAGCATTCATCCATACAAGTCCATCCCGGGTTCGAACGGAACCGAAGGCACTATTCCTACTATATCCATTTTGGAAATATCCTCAGGATTAGTAGCGACTAGCCCCTGCACTTCACTGCTCCATCTTCGCCTCCGAACACGTTTTACGAAACGTACAAACCGGATCGAAGTGGTTTTCGAGAATAAATCTCGATCCCGGTCTCTTCGAAACGATCAATGCATTTGGCCAATATTGATAGTCGGTTATCTAACTATCAATTAATATTCACAAACAACCATCAACCAATAATTTTCCAAATTATTTATTAATCCCAAAAATATCTTCACAAGATATATTTCTATTCTCAATCCCTTGAAAACAGTTCCAAAACCATCTTTCTTTTCAGAATAAACTTTCCCAAATATTTACTATCTCCTCTGAAATCACCAGGCATAAAACTAGATTTTTAAAATAATTTAAAACACTTTACTTAGAAATATACTTTATAACATTTAAGTTAAAACTACTTCAATGATTTGTTAAAAATACATACTATATGAATATTTGAAAATAATGTTACTAAATAAAATATAAAACTAGATTTCACTTTAAAAAAAATATAATACTAAGTCACTCTTTAAATAATTATTGCTATAATAGATTAAAATAATTATTGCTATAATAGATTTAAAAGGAAATACTTACTTTAGAATTTAAATATTTAGAAATAGTAAATTTTTCAAAACATACTTCTTAAAACAACTTTAAACTTTTAATTTATATTTAAAAATTTACTTTGAAAACGTACTTGGTTATTCAGAGAGAAATTACGAATCTCAATCACTTAAATCAATTTTCCCAATTGATTCCCAATTTATTCCATTTGAAATAAATTTCTTCACTTATCAGTTCATTTCAAGATTCATTAATTATGGACTTTATTATTATTTTCAGTTTGATTTTAAATCCTTTAGCTGAAATATACAAATTTCAGGTTATTCCCAATTTCTTCTTTATTCTTCTTAAATAATTTAAATCCTAAATTTAAAATAAATGTTTTGTTCTTTTAAACAATAACATTGAAGTTTAAGTTTCATTAACTTTCTGTTTATTTAAATTTTCCTTCTTATACTCAAGATTTATTTATTAAAAATTTAAAGTCACTTTATTTCCTTTCCAGTTCATTCATAAATTTATTCAACTTTTCTATAATTATTTTACTTACAATTTCACTTCTTTTATTTTCATTCCCAACTCAAATTATATATTTGGTAATTCATTATTGCCCGATTATAACAATCAAGCCATAGCATTCAATATTCCCACATAATTCATTACAGAATATCAAATATTCAGAACATAGAATATTAAATAATTAAATAAAGTTGAGGGGTCCAGTTGGATCCCTCCAACCTGTTTTTCCTGCATCCACAGATGTTAGCACAATATAAAATGCCAATTTCAAATATATATCACACTACAGCACATAAATCAATTCAACCATTTCAAACAATTATTTAAATTTAATCATTTAAATTTAAATTTAACTGAGTGAGATTAACTCACCTTTGATTTGTGTTTGGCAATCCATTTCCATCTCGCCAATTCCACCATAATTTTAGACCTTGAACAACATTATATAATTTATTAATATCTGAGATAATCAGATAATCCATTACTATTTATTAATTTTAATTTAACTAATAATTTTTCCTATAAGAATCCCTTTGTTTAAAAATAATTAATATAAGTTAATTACACTAATTAGTCTCCTTACTATTTTCAGACCTTGTATGACAATTTATACGATTTTACTTACATTCGAACCAAATGAAAAATCAACTACCATTTAATATATTTAAATTAACAAATTATTTGATTTAAACTAAATTTCCTTTTTTTATAAAATATATGTGACTTAAACATATTTCATGAAAAGTCAGATTTATATATATAAACTCTACAACACTCTACTATATAAATAAAATTTCATTTCATTTTTATTTCGAATTCATAAACATATAAATTAAATGAATAAATAAATTTAAAGAAATGCCTATCTGACGAAAACGTGGCCAAACACGAAACCAGTCCCAGGTTCGAACGAACTTCTGGCCACTCGTTCCTCCTTCCTCAATCGCGTGCCCACACGCGCTTCAAAATCCATCGCGACACAAGTCTCGCGATCGGCCTCTCGGCCTCTCACCACAGCCGTCATCACTTACTGCGAAATCGCGATCCACCAAAACGAGCGTCGCCATGACCCGGCTAAACCCAATGCGCCGCCCCTTTCGCGAGACCCTTCCTCTTCGCGACCTCGGCCTAGCTTCTCGTGCTCACGCGATGACTCGACCCATGTGCTTTTGAACCACAATCGATTCGAATGCAGCCCAAGCATCGCGACTTCGATTTCGAGTTTCCCTCTATTTTTTTTCTCCCACGAACGATTTTGACTTACGTGAATTGGGGATGGAAAAGGAAGCATCCATTTCCTTCGAACAGATCAGGTTGGGGGGAAACAAGAAGACATGATTTTGAAGAATAAAGGCTTCGGCCATTTTTTTTTAATTAGTTTAGGGATCGAGCTGATTTGTTTGTTAGAGATGAATCTTTAAGGGTCGAATTGCTTCCAAAGGAAGACAAGATAGCGTGCCAAGGAAAGAACTGGAAAGGTTCTGATGTAAATTAAGTTTGACTAATCAAGTACAGTGTTCACTTATTTTAAATTCAAATTCGAATCGATTATTATCAATTAAAATTTCAGCGCGTTTATATATCGTACACTCACACACTAACTCCAATCAATACGAAATTTGAAATCCGATAATAATTCAATATTACGGATCCAATGGAACTGGTTTCGTCGAATTCCGAGACTGTGCCTCGGAAGGCTATTTTTAAATTCAATTTAAACGATAAAATTTCAAAACTAAACAAATCACTGTTAAATTCAATTTTATCACTTCTATTATCTTCAATGTTATCAATATAAATTTTACAACCCTTCAAATTATTTTTAATAGGCTTAAAACATAAGATTCAACAATTTACCCAATTTCTAAATATTATGTTCTATTATTTAATTACCAAATAAATAGCGATATTTGTAATTTAAGTTAAGATCGCTCTATTGAATATTTAAAATCAATTAAATATTTTGATTTTAAATGCTCGCAAATTCCGGGTCGTCACATTCCTTCCCCCTTAAAAGAATTTCGTCCCCAAAATTACTAGTTAGGAAGAATGGTCCAATACCCGTTTACTTTTTCTTCGAAACCAACGGTTTCTAACAATTCAACATCTTACCAATTATCTTTTATGAAAGACCCATTATTATTCTTATTAACTTTCCAAACTGTTCCAAAGCCTTCTATAGTTTTCAAATAACTTACTTGTTTAACTATTCAAATAATAATTCAAAATTAAATTTTGAATTATCAAAATTTTCTCAAAAATTTTCTAACTCCCTAAATTCCCAAAAAATTTCGCCAGCGTCTCCTTTGCGCGGCTGACTCGGTACAACTACAAAATGGCCCTACGGCCTCCCATGTCCAAAAAGAAAACAAAAAGCCAAAGTGGCTATATCCAAAAACCCAATCAAATTTCATACCAAATTTAAATACATACCTTTTTGTCGAGCATTTCAAATTTTTATCTTCTTGAAATCAAAAACCAATTCTCTTTCCCTTTATATTACCTGCATATCCTGCTTAGCACAAATATCCAATCACAACTTCCAAAAACTTTTTATCGATTTCCTCACAAAATGCCAATATCTATTCATTCCAATATTGACTTAAATTATATTAGTAGTATCAATTTCCAACTAAGAATTCACCATTCCTTATGTTTAAGTTTAATATAAGCATTTTATATGTTTCTTATACTTATTTTCATTTCCGACTTTAGTTTATATCTATTTCTATACAAATCGATTCTTTCATTTCCATATGAATTCAATTTATCTTTAACTTTGAATGTTTAAATTTTATTCATCATTTATAACTAATTCATGTCATCATTTTAGAGTAGTTTCATTTATTAATTTATTTCAATTTCCAGTTTGAAATTGTTTTGTCGTTAACAAAAATTTTTTTTTTCAAAAATTTTCTAGCTCCCAAAATTTCTGGAAAATTTTGGCAGAGTCTCCTTTGCACGGAGGAGCTTTTGCAATTTGACAAAAGAGATAAATATATATACATCGACCCACACGGTCGAAAAAACCAAAAACAGTTCATATTTCCTATTTTTATTGCGTAAGCGTACCATAATTTAGCATTTTAAGCGATCAGCTTATTTATATTAGCAACTAGCACAACCATATCCAACCCCACGGCATCCAGGTACCTGTACTTACTCAATTTAAACATGTAAGTGCCAAATATATGCAGTTTAACTATATTTCACTTAGCTGCAATGGTTAAAACAAATGAATTCTATGAGAAATGCACGTCAAACATTTTCTGTAAGCAATTTATACAATTTTCATACTAATTCAACTGTTTCAATTAATTTACAAACCATTTTCATTCAATTTGAATGGTTTAAAACTCAATCGCTTACACTTAATTTATTTTTAAGAAAACCGAACTCATATTTAATCCAATTACTTTCAAAATCAATTTATTTTACTTCTATCAACACATAGAATTTTAATTACTTCCATTTACATCAAATGACAATTTATTCTATGCAATTCAACGAGATTTATGTTAATAAATAAGTATTTTTGTTTTATAACCATTTCAAATGGATTTCAACTCAATTTATACATAATTCTATTCCATTTTTAAAATTTATTCACAATTTATATATTCTCATTTCATTGCATTTTAGATTTGAATCCATTCACTTGCGTTTCATTTTATTAACCAAACTAGTCTATTCAAAACCATTAACTACTTAGGTTCACCTTCATTACCTATTAAATTTTATTCACAGTCCACTCGTTTATACTTCATTTCTTATCCACATTCATTTAAATCCATTCTATTAAACTTGAAACATTCTATTTTCTTATTGTCTTAAGTTATTTCAATTCCTTAATAATTTTAAATGGTTTACAATTATTTATTCCAGAATTTTATTCCATTAATATTATTTATAACTCACCAAATTTTATTTCGATTAAAAATTTATTTTCACTTGATTTAAAACCAATCCAATATTATTAAACTTTGTTTAAGTTGAATTAAATTCAACTCCTTTCCATCTTTTTAGCTTAAGTTGATTTACTTCAATTTTATACTAAAGCTCATTTTCATTTTACAAGTAAATTTTTTCTTCTGTATTTTTTTTTCCAACTTAATTCCATCTCAATCTATTCTCATTTAAATCTACAATTTCATTTGGTTAGTTATTATAAAATTTAAATTTTTCTAGATTCAATTCCTTCAATTGATTACATGGCCATTTCCAATTTATTTCCACTTTGTTGGATTTTATTTTCAATTCAAACCATTACTATTTTAATCCATTTCCATTTTTATTCGATACATTTCAATTACATCTAATTTGTTAACACTTCAAGTTAAATTTTAATTAATAACTCAAGTTCTGATTCCATCATTCACTTTTAAATTACCATCCAATTTTATTAATTCACAATTCAACTTCATTCTCAATTCATTTAATTAATTGCAAGGCCGCTTCCAATTATATTTTCTTCACTAATGATTCAAGTCGAATTTGATTTATAACTTGAGTTCTATTTCCAAACTTCAATATTAACTCATCAATTCAGCTTCTATTTAACTACAATTGGTTTCATTTACACATTTCATTAACTAATTTATTAACAAATTGGTTCCTTTTATTTATAGTTCAATACTTAATTTCATATTTTTTTTTCCAAATATCTCTGCATTTAATTTTCTTAAGTTCAAATTTATTTTATAATTCAAATTTGAATTTTCATTTTATTTTTTTCAAGTCATCAAACAATATTTATTTTGGGTTTTTATCCCACTTTTTCAAATTTTATAAGTTACAACTTATTATTTACACAATTCCATTCATCATAGGCTTGAATATATTCTTCTTTTATTTTAACTCAAGCCTTATGCTTATTTATAACCCAAGCATATTTTATTCCATGCATTATAATTCTTTTACTCGTTATTCTTATTATTTATTTCAATTCCAATCCTTATCCAATTTCCATTTGTCCAGGTAAGAATTTAATTCCATTCATTAATTCAATTTTATTTTAACTCGGTTTTATTTTACTCAATTCGATTCCAACTTGATTCGAATACAACTGGATATTATTTTCAGCCTATCCAATTAATGTCAATCCAGTCAAATTTTTATTTCCCATCCAAGTTAACTTTATTTTTAACTTTTCTCTTTAAATTAAATTCTCAACATCCAAAGCTTATATTTCCCTCCTGATTTAAAACTCATCTCAATTTATAAGCTTACAATTTATAAGCTTCAACTTATCTCATCAGGATTTTTAAACTCTCGGCTTTGGTTTCAAATCATTTTGAAATCTTCAACATCTCAAATCACATTTCTCAAAAGTTAAACCAATCCTGTTTTATTCCTAACAAATTTCTTTTGAGATTTTCAAAAACAACTAGCTTTTCTGAACAGATAAATTTTTTGGCAGCAATCTGTCACTCAGAAATTCGAAAATGAATACTGATGATGCGGCCGTCATCATCAGAATTATTTTTCAATGATTCAAGTGATTTCAATGCTATTTCACTTTCAAAATCCATTTAAAACGACTTTCCTTTCATAAATACCACTAAACAATAATGCTATTATTTATCTCCAAAACACTTCCAAAATCTACGGGATTTAAATTTCCAAATCCTGCTTAAATCACTTTTAACTATAATTCATTTGCACATGCTCATACAAATTATCATTTGATTATATTTCAGTTTATAATTTACCTTTATAATTCATATTTATAAATTTCATTTCATAATTGAATTTATCACCTCAATCTTTGGTTGTATTTACAATTTCTAGTTAAATTTCCACTCAAAATGATAATAAATTAAATATCATCATTCCTAACATCCAAGCAACCATATATTAGCTAAATAGTTTACAAAAACCTTTTTTTTAATATCAAAAATATATTTTTGGGTAAAATTATTTCATTTACCCATAGTTAAAAACAATACCGTGTCGATTGTTCTATTCAAGTGATTAGAAACCCCTTCGATACAGTTGTCCAGACTGTGCCGACGAAGGTTCATATACCACTCAATAAACCAATCAACCCAATACTAAAATAATTTATATTCACTAACAAATACGCATTCATATCTATTAATACACTCAAACTCATTCTAGGGTACTATTGACTCTAATTTAAATGAGTAATTCCCACCAGAGCCAAGGTTATTATCAGCCTATGCTCTGATACCAATTGTAACAGCCCGCAAATCCGTACCCCTTGAGTCACACTATTCTACAATAATCAACTCAAGTTGCACAGAAATACGAACCATTATGGGTTAAATAAGAAGAGGTAGAAGAAGAAAATAGAGAACAACAACAGAATCTAACCATCGCAACGGAAAAAAAATATAATAGATAATAAATGATCTTTACTCAAAATCAAATATCTCTGTTTATAAATTACATCATCAGAGTACATCAATCACAGCTCAACATCAATATCATACAAATGGATACACAACAACCCCACAGCGGAATATATATAAACAAGTACGTAAGTACGTATCGTCATCCAGCTCGTCTCATAAACTCCACAACATCAAATCCTGTATCCTATAATACTCGGTCTGACCCGAGCATTACAGTTAAATAACACCCGAGTCAGTCTGGAATACCAGCGTGAGAAAGTCACACCCAATTGATTATTAAAGTTTCAAAAATCTTTTGAAAACAAAAGCATCTCGTAAGACCACGCCATAAATAAACATGTCGGATTTTTACCTTACGATAGCTAAAACATTTTTATCAAAGTCCTTTGATATTATAATAGTGTCTATAGAAAGTAAAATAGAATCTAGCTGAAATGCTTGCATGTCACGTTTCAGCAATAGCTGGGCACAATCAAAACCGTACGAGCGCGTATGGAAAATGGATTCCAGCTAATGGCTAGGCACTGGGGTACCACCTGTCACAGTACCTGGTCTAGATCAGCGTACCGAGGAGCCACCCTAACTCCCCTGCAACACAAGACCGGAACCATCCCTTACTGGACAGTCCCGAGCAAGATCACCCCGCGGTTGGGATCAGCAACCGCCCATTAAGCCGAAATAAAAGGGACATCTAGACAGGGATGACCTCACCCTTCAGTAGGGGCTACCCACGAAGCCTTGCTGCATATCCCTTGATTTTCAGCCATTCCCATTTGATGAGGCTTGAGGCTAAGCGTTACCTTTATAGAATATATCCCTTAGAATGCCCATCGTCCACCTGACGATGTTTCGCAAGCATTCATCCATACAAGTCCGTCCTGGGTTCGAACGGAACCGAAGGCACTATTCCTACTACATCCATTTTGGAAATATCCTCAGGATTAGTAGCGACTAGCCCTTTCACTTCACCGCTCCATCTTCGCCTCCGAACACGTTTTACGAAACGTACAAACCGGATCGAAGTGGTTTTCGAGAATAAATCTCGATCCCGGTCTCTTCGAAATGATCAACGCGTTTGGCCAATATTGATAGTCGGTTATTTAACTATCAATTAATATTCACAAACAACCATCAACCAATAATTTTCCAAATTATTTATTAATCCCAAAAATATCTTCACAAGATATATTTCTGTTTTAAATCCCTTGAAAACAGTTTTGGATCTTTCTTTTCAGAATAAACTTTCCCAAATATTTACTATCTCCTCTGAAATCACCAGGCACAAAACTAGATTTTTAAAATAATTTAAAACACTTTACTTTGAAATATACTTTATAACATTTAAGTTAAAACTACTTCAATGATTTGTTAAAAATACAAACTATATGAATACTTGGAAATAATGTTACTAAATAAAATATAAAACTAGATTTCACTTTTAAAAAAGTATAATACTAAGTCACTCTTTAAATAATTATTGCTATAATAGATTAAAATAATTATTGCTATAATAGATTAAAATAATTATTGCTATAATAGATTTAAAAGGAAATACTTACTTTAGAATTTAAATATTTAGAAACAGTAAATTTTTCAAAACATACTTCTTAATACAACTTTAAACTTTTAGTTTATATTTAAAAGTTTACTTTGAAAACGTACTTGGTTATTCAGAGAGAAATTACGAATCTCAATCACTTAAATCAATTTTCCCAATTGATTCCCAATTTATTCCATTTGAAATAAATTTCTTTACTTATCAGTTCATTTCAAAATTCATTAATTATGGACTTTATTATTATTTTCAGTTTGATTTTAAATCCTTTAGCTGAAATATACAAATTTCAGGTTATTCCCAATTTCTTCTTTATTCTTCTTAAATAATTTAAATCCTAAATTTAAAATAAATGTTTTGTTCTTTTAAACAATAACATTGAAGTTTAAGTTTCATTAACTTTCTGTTTATTTAAATTTTCCTTCCCATACTCAAGATTTATTTATTAAAAATTTAAAGTCACTTTATTTCCTTTCCAGTTCATTCATAAATTTATTCAACTTTTCTATAATTATTTTACTTACAATTTCACTTCTTTTATTTTCATTCCCAACTCAAATTATATATTTGGTAATTCATTATTGCCCGATTATAACAATCAAGCCATAGCATTCAATATTCCCACATAATTCATTACAGAATATCAAATATTCAGAATAGAGAATATTAAATAATTAAATAAAGTTGAGGGGTCCAGTTGGATCCCTCCAACCTGTTTTTCCTACATCCACAGATGTTAGCACGATATAAAATGCCAATTCCAAATATATATCACACTACAGCACATAAATCAATTCAACCATTTCAAACAATTATTTAAATTTAATCATTTAAATTTAAATTTAACTGAGTGAGATTAACTCACCTTTGATTTGTGTTTGGCAATCCATTTCCATCTCGCCAATTCCACCATAATTTTAGACCTTGAACAACATTATATAATTTATTAATATCTGAGATAATCAGATAATCCATTACTATTTATTAATTTTAATTTAACTAATAATTTTCCTATAAGAATCCCTTTGTTTAAAAATAATTAATATAAGTTAATTACACTAATTAGTCTCCTTACTATTTTCAGACCAAATGAAAAATCAACTACCATTTAATATATTTAAATTAACAAATTATTTGATTTAAACTAAATTTCCTTTTTTTATAAAATATATGCGACTTAAACATATTTCATGAAAAGTCAGATTTATATATATAAACTCTACAACACTCTACTATATAAATAAAATTTCATTCATTTTTATTTTGAATTCATAAACATATAAATTAAATGAATAAATAAATTTAAGGAAATGCCTATCTGACGAAAACGTGGCCAAACACGAAACCAGTCCCAGGTTCGAACGAACTTCTGGCCACTCGTTCCTCCTCCCTCAATCGCGTGCCCACACGCGCTTCAAAATCCATCGCGACACAAGTCTTGCGATCGGCCTCTCGGCCTCTCACCACAGCCGCCATCACTTACTGCGAAATCGCGATCCACCAAAACGAGCGTCGCCGAGACCCCGCTAAACCCAATGCGCCGCCCCTTTCGCGAGACCCTTCCTCTTCGCGACCTCGGCCTAGCTTCTCATGCTCACGCGATGACTCGACCCATGTGCTTTTGAACCGCAATCGATTCGAACGCAGCCCAAGCATCGCGACTTCGATTTCGAGTTTCCCTCTCTTTTTTTCCTCCCACGAACGATTTTGACTTACGTGAATTGGGGATGGAAAAGGAAGCATCCATTTCCTTCGAACAGATCAGGTTGGGGGGAAACAAGAAGACATGATTTTGAAGAATAAAGGCTTCGGCCATTTTTTTTAATTAGTTTAGGGATCGAGCTGATTTTTTTGTTAAAAATGAATCTTTAAGGGTCGAATTGCTTCCAAAGGAAGACAAGATAGCGTGCCAAGGAAAGAACTGGAAAGGTTCTGATGTAAATTAAGTTTGACTAATCAAGTACAGTGTTCACTTATTTTAAATTCAAATTCGAATCGATTATTATCAATTAAAATTTCAGCGCGTTTATATATCGTACACTCACACACTAACTCCAATCAATACGAAATTTGAAATTCGATAATAATTCAATATTACGGATCCAATGGAACTGGTTTCGTCGAACTCCGAGACTTTGCCTCGGAAGGCTATTTTTAAATTCAATTTAAACGATAAAATTTCAAAACTGAACAAATCACTGTTAAATTCAATTTTATCACTTTTATTATGTTCAATGTTATCAATATAAATTTTACAAGCCTTCAAATTATTTTTAATAGGCTTAAAACATAAGATTCAACAATTTACCCAATTTCTAATTATTATGTTCTATTATTTAATTATCAAATAAATAGAGATATTTGTAATTTAAGTTAAGATTGCTCTATTGAATATTTAAAATCAATTAAATATTTTGATTTTAAATGCTCGAAAATTCCGGGTCGTCACACCATCCTACTTAGGGTTCCATCCCTTTAACAGGCTCGAAGTGGATTCCATTCCACGAATAAATTAGATTTTAAGATGCCAGTGCTTTTCTATGAGTTTCAACAAAATTCCTAATAATAAAAAATACTTAACCTTAAAATCTTGAACTCTTGATAGTCTTGATACTCATGAGTCTTCTATCTTGATATCTTGAATCTCTATACTGTACAGTCTTCATTCTTAGTACCTGCATGGTTAAATCCTGCATATACATATGTATCTAAACTTATAATGTTAGTATTTATATTTTATAATCTATTCTAAGGTTGTTGTCATCAAAACCTTCATCTCATGGACTAACAATCTCCCCCTTTTTGTTGATGACAACCTTTGTTTATAAAATATTACTTTTATCTTAATAACTCCCCCTTAATCTATGCCTAAATACCCTATTTTATATTTTCTATTTTATATTTCTCCCCCTTTGTCATCAACAAAAACTCACTCCTCCTCATTCTTGGGCTTCAGTACTTGCATTGATATACTATACAACAGAATATATAGATTAAGAAATAATTATACTTATGAACATGATAACTAATCAAGTCTATATATATTTCAATGTATATATATATATATGTGTGTGTGTGTGTGTGTGTGTGTTTTATACAACAAATTTCAAACCAATATAAAGAAGTCAATCCATACCAAATCAATTTAACAATTCAAACAAATAAAAATCAAACGTTACGTGGAACTTCCACCCATCCTTCTTCACGAAAGATTGGGTCTGCCTTAATAGCATCCCAATTATCATTGTCATTGGTGAGAGAGATAGGAGGATGTGCTTCATTATCATCCTTGTGCAGAGAGGAGATCATCCATCGTATCGCATCGAAGTGCCTTTCTTGTTCCTTAATCATCTGCATTTGATTCAATTCTAAGTGACGCTGGTTTCTATTCAAGATTTTCGAATAGATTGTTAATAGGATTAGCCATAGTTGAATTTGTGAAAGAAATAAAGGATATAGATGATAAGAAATGAATTTCAGTGAAGAATTCCGAAAGAAACAAGTATTTATAGGTGTAGAAATTCGTTTGAAATGAATAGACATTTGATAGTTATTCAAATTTCAAATTCAAAATCAATTGTCATTTCTGACCAGTACATGTCGACATGGTCATATAGGGGATGTCGACATGGGTTAGTAAAAACATATGACAAATTTGATTTTGTGTGTGTATATATATATTTATATAATATATTAACATTTATTCTACAAATAAGATAAGGTAGATAACAGAAAGGGAAATTTCATTTCATTGCATACTACGATAATACAACGATTAAGCACACAACAAACTATATGAACATTCGAAATAAGGCAAACTAAAGCAAATACAACAAAATACGAAAAGATAAAACTAGTTAGAGGATGAAGATGATGAAGATAATCCAAGTTTCTTGCTGACTTTGGAAATGAACTTGTTCATCTTGGATGAAATTTTGTCCAACTTCTTACTAACGGATCTTTTAAGAATCCGCTGATTCTCCACAATCATCTTTTGGTTTTTGAGAAGGGTTTTGTTAGATGGATTAGGAGGATAGTCTATGCTTTCCAAAGAGGTTTCACCTTCTTCTTCTTCAATTTCCATTTCATCCCCTTCTTCTTCTTCTTCCTCTTCCTCTTCTTCCATTTCCTCATGAGCCAAATGCTCTTCCTTTTCGGCAAGGGTCTCATAAGGTTGAAAAACAAAAGGAATTTTCATAAGCGAAATCTTGGAATGATTGAAAAATTTTCTAGAGACAAATTCTTTGCCTTTGAAATCCACTCCAAAATAGTTAAAAATCCGAGTGAGATAAATTCCATGGTATAAAGTATTCTCACCCATTTCAAGATTTTTAGGACGAAGTTCATCCAAAATAACTTGCGCCCAATTTATGTCATAATTTCCGAAAATAGCAAAAAGGGCTTTGCAAACTTTTGAAGTAGGATTGTTAAAATTCCACGATCTTGGGGTCAAAGTATGTTGCAAAAGAAGATTGACAATTCTTTCCTTTGGTCGAAAATTTCGATTTTTGAATTCAAAATTATCAATCCCTTCGAAAATGTGATGAAATGTCTCACGATCATTTTCATCGATTTTAAAATTAGAAAGATCCATTTCCATACACTTGCAATTGAGAATGGTGCTCAAAAGATCACAATTCAAAGCAATTCAAGTGCCTTTGACACTACTCCAAATTTCATCCTCATTTCCATGATAAAATCCACGGTTTAAATTAGCATAGAAAATTTTGACTAGATTTGGATAGCAAACAAAATCATATTGAGAAGCATCAATAAGACAAAGAAATTCATTGTTTGCAAAAAGAGAATCAAGTTCATAAGAATAAAAATCTTGAAAAATAGCAAATTTTCCGGGATGGACTTTGGCATAGTTAGCATAATTGATGTATGCTATTATTGCCTCCGGATCATTGAATAATTGCTCTTTGATTTTTCTGGAAACTCTCATGGTGGAGGGGTTGCTTGAAGAAGCCATTAGAGTTGAGAGTAGAGAGTTTGAAGTTATGAAGAGAGAGTTTGAATTTGAAAATGAGAGTGAAAAGATATGATAAAAGATAGTGAATAAATAGATTCTCAAAGGACATATTCTCTGGTCAAAAAGTAACTTTTCAGAGAATTGAATGAAGTGAAAAGGTGGAGGGAAATTCAAACATTTGAATTCAAATTTTGAAATTCAAATTCAGGTACCCATGTCGACATCATGGTAGGGACCATGTCGACATGTGCCTTTGAATTTTCATGAATTGATTTTTCCTAAGTTCTCTAATATATATAAAATTATTATTATTATTATTAATGCTTATATATATATATATATATCTGAAATATTATTAAACTTCAAGTATATTTCATAAAATATTATTATACTATTAAAAAATAATAAAAATAATAATATAACAATGAAATATAAATAAAAAATAGAAAATAAATTTTAAAATTCAAACAACACACCAATTCAAAATCAATCAATCAAGAAACTAATTCTAAGCAAGCAATTTCAACCAATTGTATTGTAAACGTGCACCTTTTTCTGAGTCCATTTCTTTGAATTCGTCTGAGTCATGAACCGCCGTGAAACAAAAATTCGAATTATCTATTTTCCGATCATCATCACTTGAGTTCGAGTCTGAGTCATCTAGAGTAGCAGTAAATGCATGTTTCCCTTTCTTTACTGGATCATTGTTCATAGGAGAATTTTGCCTATCAATATACGTACAGTCTCTTTTGAAATGGCCTGGCTTATCACAGTTGTAACATTTGTCATTATTTGGCACTACATTCTGATTTCCAGAATTATTATAGTTTTTTCTCTTGAGATTATTCATCTTTCTGTATTTCAGGAATTTCCTAAAATTTCTGGTCATAAAGGCTATCTCATCATCATTATCACTGTTTGAGTCCGATCCATCGGTCAAAGCATTCAATGCCATTGATTTCTTTTCAGATGCTTTACTTTCTCTTCTCCCGATCATTTGAACTTCATATGACATTAGATTTCTAATTAATTCTTCCATCTTTAAAGTACTGATGTCATTTGCCTCTTCGATCGCAAGTATCTTTTGATCCCATTCTGGAGTTAGAGAATTTAAAATCTTTCTGACTTGATCTTCTTTAGAAAATTCCTTTCCTAAAGATATTAGAGAATGCACAATATCCTAAAATCTACTATACATATCTGAAATAGACTAATTAGGATTCAATTTAAATAATTGAAACTGATTTGTGAGCATGGAAATTTTGGTTTGTTTAACTTTGCTTGTTCCTTCGTGAGTAACTTGAAAAGTTTTCCAGATTTCATGTGCGGACTTACAAACTGACACTCTATTGAATTCATTTATATCTAGTGAACAAAAGAGAATATTCATTGCCTTAGAATTATTTTGTGCAATAGTCTTTTTCTCAGCAGTCCACTGTGCAAAATTAGTTGTGGGTTCAGATTATTCGGTTTGTGTGATATTCCTATTGACTAATCCTATAGATTGTAAATATATTCTCATCCTACATGCCCAATATGCATGGTTACTGCCATTAAAAAGTGGTGATCTGACAGTAGACTGACCCTCCACAAATGAACTAGTGACAGGGATACTAGTGTTAGTAACAGTACCCGTGTTGGTACCATTTTGAAAACTTTTCAAAAATCAGATTATGAAACTTTGAAAACCTTGCTCTGATACCAATGGTGAGAAATGCGGATTACGGATCTTAAGGCTAGGATTAACATTAGATAGGAGGTGAATAGTGTTAATGAAGAATTACTAAATCTTTTTCGATTTGTGTTAATTTAGACATCGATGTATGTAATATACATACACAGATATGATCATAGAAACAAACACAGATGCAGAAATAAAATAAAAGCAGTAAAGGAAAGAGCACACCGGATTTTATACTAGTTCGGTGTTACCCTACATCCAGCCCCTCAACACAAGTACGGATTTCCTTTCAAAAGAAATTATACAATTACAACCTCGGTTTCAAAGCTACGACGTACACCCTCCAGAATTTTGATCCTCTGGGTAGAGATACTTGATTTCCGGGCCACAAGTTTACCCAATTGATTTACCAAAGCTACAATCACACCTTTTCTTTCTTGATTGATTTCCAAGGCTACAATCACACCTTTTCTCGCTAAGTTGATTACAAAAAGCCTATAACTCTAAATAACACTGAGAATCTTGTAGAGAGAGTGATAGAGAATCAAACTACGAATGATCGAGTTCGATTCAATGTTGATTTCGATAGAGTAATGGTAAGAATATATATTAAGAAATGTGGAAGAAGAAGAGGAGTGAAAAACCAGAAAATCCGATATAAAATTCGTTGAAATTAACCCCTATTTATAGAAGAACAACAACCATGTCCATTCATGAAGAGTTATGACGAATAGACATTTCTTTTGCAGTTTAAATTTTGAACTCAACTGACACCATGTCGACATGATACCCTAGGCATGTCGACATCCCAAAGCAAATTTTAGCGATTTGATTTTCTTTGAAAATAACCTTTATCTTATATTAAAACTTTATAAATATACTTGACTATAGTTAAAATTCATAAGTAAATATAGAGAATAATTTATATAAAATTTTAAGTTTAATTTTATATTTAAATCTAAGTATAAATATTTAAAAGTTAAATATATTATATTAAAAGATAGTTTAAAATCAGGAGTAATTTGTCTTTGAAATTAAAGATAATTTTGAGGCTAAAATTATTTAAAATCAGGATAGAGGGTTTTGAATCTTTTAAAAGGAAAGTTTTGAAAACAAGATATAATTTTGAAAAATCATTTTGAATAAAAAGTTAGCGGATACAAAACAATGTTCCACTAGATTTTTCGTAGGTTCCATCCTACTTAGGGTTCCATCCCTTTAACAGGCTCGAAGTGGATTCCATTCCACGAATAAATTGGATTTTAAGATGCCAGTGTTTTCTATGAATTTTAACAAAATTCATAATAAAAAAAAACTTAACCTTGAAATCTTGAACTCTTGATAATCTTGATACTTATGAGTCTTCTATCTTGATATCTTGAATCTCTATACTGTATAGTCTTCATTCTTAGTACCTGCATGGTTAAATCCTGCATATACATATACATACATACATACATACATACATATATATATATATATATATATATCTAAACTTATAATGTTAGTATTTATATTTTATAATCTATTCTAAGGTTGTTTTCATCAAAACCATCATCTCATGGACTAACAATAGCAAGATCTAGCTACACAACTGCACGCAACTCAAGGCTGACCCTTACTCGATATTTCCTTCAACATGCTTTTAAGCCTGATCTTTGGCCATTTGCAGATAATCGATTAGAGCATTCAGAGCTCTTCACTATTAGACTTAACAACTGATGACAAGACATTAGGATTCGACCAGAGTAACCTTTTACATTGACCGTCCCAATAATATTTCACATTGAACGTTATGCAAAATAGTTACATCTGAACTCAAAGAATCCGGGATTGCACCCTCTAAACTGACAGTCGACATTATAGCCAGCCATGGCGACCCTTTCCAGGTGCTGAATATCAGGTCACAGCTCATATAATGATGATAAAAAATTAGTTGGATTTTTCTGAATAAATGATGATATGTTCCCTTGGACCCATTCTGACATGCATGTGTGATTTCACCAACTATCGCGAGCCATGCATTAGATATCGACCCAAAGTTACAAAAGCTAGCGCAATGTCTATTGATTTCATCATGAAAGCTCCACTCCTACTTTTAGGCTCACCCTATCAATGTCTATGCCTAGCAGCCATTACTATAGGGCATACAACAACCTGAACGTCTGAAAGCCTACTTAAATAAAATATCAAACTAAGCTTGATATCACTTATTTCCCTCGAAGGGCTATCCAAGGATGGAAATTAGCAAACCTCATACCCGAATTCGCTACATCAGACGACTACTCGAAAAGTAGTAGAGAACCAACCAACAGATGGAAAATGTATGCGGATGGAGCATTCAGTGATCAGTGTTATGGCATAGGAATCATGCTAATGACTCATGAGGAACAATCGATCTGCTACGTCCTGAAACTCGATTTTCCTATAACAAACAACAATGCTTCATATGAAGCCTCGACCGCCAGCCTCAAATTTGATAGAGGATTTGGGGTGGAAACTTTACATATGTTTTGTGATTTCTGATCAATGGCATGCGAAGTTAAGGAAGTTGATTTTGCTAAGGGGCATTGTCTTGCTCCTTATCTCGGCCAGGTCCAAGAGCAACTAGCCGACTTTCCATATTACATCATTACATACATACTCAGCGAACAAAATAAAAAGAGTCCGGTCGCTGGCCAAGCTGGCTAGTTTTAGGGACGCGCAACGGACATACATTGTTTCGGTTGAAATACTTAATATTCCAAGCATTGACGGATGGAGATCGGCTAGATCATGGAGATAGAGCTAGAAAAGGGGTCATGGTTGACTTCTATCAAAGACTATCTACAATGAGGAATTATTACTGAACGAATGAATGGAAAACGACAGATCCTCCTCAAAGCTTCACGCCAAATCATCCAAGAAGAAGTCATGTGTAGAAAGGATTTTATCCATTCCCATGCTTCGGTCTATCACCCATGATGACATCAAATGAGTCTTAAGCGAAGTCTATGAAGAAGAACATAGCGATTACACCAGGGGGAAAACCGTGATAAAGAGAATACTCTCCTACGGGTATTACTGGCCAACTACCAATCCAGGTGCGGTTGATCATGCTAGACAATGCGACAAGTGCAAGATGTTTGAAAAAAATCTGGGAGCTCCGCCGATGGAAATTACTCAAATGGCTAGTCCATAAGCGTTTGCCACTTGGGGGCATTGACATCATCTTCTTACTGATCCTAAAGGTGGTGCGAAATACGCCATCATAGTAGTTGATTGCTTCACTGAATGGGTAGATGAAGAACTTTTAACCACGACCAAGATGAGGAAAATAATCAACTTCATTATCCGTAACGTCATCTGTCCTTATGACATTCCATGATCCATTATAACTGCAAATGGACAGGTTGAAGCTGTGAACAAAATCATAAAGTATGTTCTCAAGAGAGGTTTGGAAAAGGCTAGAGGTAAATGGGCGGAGTAACTCCCAATAACATTATGGGCTTATATAACTACCCACAAGTCCGCGACTGGTCATACTCTATTCGTCCTTGCTTACTGCTCTGAGGTCATCATCCATGTAAAATATGAAGTCCCCTCTCATCAAGTGGCTGATTATAACCCTTGTTTCACAAAAAATACAAATAAGGAATCGCAATTGAATTGCATTAAACTAGATGGAATTGGTGATGACTTATGAGCATATAGAACGCATCCGAGAGCCAATGGCAGGAACATGTACCTAAACATGCATGTGTACATCCAAAAAAGTTCGACTTCTTGAAATCAATAGAAATTGAATTCTCACTTAAGGTTATTAAGAAAAGACTCAATCAGATAGCCGAAGCTTACTAGCCATGTAGTACCGGACACGGATGGCCACTGATGAACTACAACCCTGGATTTATAATATTGGGAATCAACCAAACGTCATGACGACTAAAGAAGGATACGATACCTTGTAGGATAAAATTGAAGGATAATGACTATTTACGAAACATGATGGTTTTCTTTATGGAAACAAAGAATACTCGCTGATTCAAAGCGTGTCGTGTTGCTTCACACGACATATTTTGGGGGAAAAATGTTACGCAGTGCCTTGGCCTGGCTACAAGACGATAGTTGAAAACATTATCGTTAGCACAAGGCAAGATTTTGACCAAGAAGAGTTGATGATATACGGGTTTGATGCAATCAACGTGTTTTCGCGTTGATGTACAATGCCGTAGGTACGGTTCGACCCACGTCGCTCAGTCCAAGTCGTCGCTCAGTCCAAGTCACTCGACACGCGTTGCTCGGTCCATATCGCCCGGCAAGCATCAATCGGTCAGTTGAGTCTTCGTCGCCCGTCTTGTACCGCTCGGCCAAGGGAAGTGAAGTCACACATGGCTCGGTCGGATTGGAGCAGAATGTTTAGCTCGGTCGACGACGCAAGTCACATGCGAAAGCCGACACTGCTTTATTTGGAGGTCCACTGCGAGCTATCCCGAGTCCTTTAAGGGATCGCTTCGAGTCAGTTACCAAATGACCACCGTTCGACCATCTTGGGTTGGCATTTTCCGATCGGAGTATATTGCTCGGCATGCCTGGTTCGGTCAACTTGGGGTTCCCATATATGGGCCAAGGTACTTTGCTCCTAGGCCTGAGAAGGAAGTCCAGCCTATCTTCGTTTATAAATAGAGGGGCATGAGTGTAGTGAAAAGAGACCTTTTTTCGAGAACACTGGAGAGACTCTACCATTTTTTATACTTTCCTCTTTTTAGTTCAAACTTATATTCGAGTGATTTGTTTATAGATTATATCTATATTAAAGTGTTTGAGAAAGTAATAAAGATCTAATTTGAAGTGGATGTAGGCAATTACACTGAACTACTAAAAATCAGGTGTTCTCGTTTTTGTTGTTCTTTTTGGCATTGAATTACACTATTTTTCTGTTCTGATTTACTCTCTTCATTAATCTCTCTACATAACTCTACTCAAGGGTGTTGGTGGCCAATTTTGGTGCTAACAATATACTTAGTAGTTTATTTACCATTTTATACAATTAAAAGTTTCTGAACCTGAACAAACCATTTGTTTAGTTGCTATTGATGGATGGTTGATTAGATTACTTTGATTGCATGTGATGATTTTATCGTTTTGGTTGCAAGTGATTGTTGTTATATTGTGGTGATTTGTTGTTATAAATTGAAACAATGTAAATATTTATCTTTTGCAAAATTCTGACTCTTTGGATTGTGTAAATGAAATATAGGTTTATGGAAGCAATAACTACTGCTTTTGGTTTCATAAATTAGCATTGTTTTTCTGAAAAATAGGCACGTTTTCAGATTATGGGTTTATAGCGATATTATATTGTTTTCCCGTGGTTTGGGATATTTGATTTTCAAATATATGATATATATTATTATTGATATTATTATTTCTTCCAGACCTCTCCGTACAAAGAGACTTTGCCAAAAATTTCCGTAAGTTTTGGACTTAGAAAATTTTATGAAAGAAAAGATGTTCTCAAACTTTTATTAACTTGAATATGAAAGGATTTAATTATTTATAAATTTATATCATTTATTTAAATTATTTAATTAATTGTTTATAAATTTAATATTTTGAATAAGACATATTAATTCCTTAATCCCTTCTTTCTTGTTCCTTTTCGGGTACAAAAAGTTTTGAGTGGGAGAGATTGTAATGATCCATATTTTAATTGTATTAATATATTAAATTAAATAAGAAAGTTTGAACATAATTGTTAGGAATTTAATTTTTATGTATTTTTGATACAAATTAAACTATGATATAATGTTGTGATCTTAAATTAAATTTCTATTAATGACATAAGTTGGAATCTAGAATGTATATTAATGTGTATTTTAATGACATTGTTTCAAATGTAATTAATGGATGGAATAGCAAAGGCTAATTGTAACAAAGAATATAATTTAGGAGTATAAGTGGTAGAAAAATAAAAATTTATGATTTTATTCGTATTAACGTATTTTAAGACATATGTTTATGATATTAATTTGAATTTCAACTAATAACATGTAATAGAGTAAGATAAAAAATGATAACATACATTTGGTGTATTTAATGACGTTGTCTGAATGTAATTAATAACGGTGATTATAATAATAAATGTCAATGAAGAATAAAATGAATAAATTTATTAAAGGAGAAAACATATGATTATTTATATGAAACGTATTTTAGCAAGGGAAAGAAATTAATTATTTGTAAGTATATTTCTAACTCATGTTTGTAACTAATAATGTTAATTGATATGTTCGAAATATAATTAAAGGAAAACAATTGGATTAACTATCTTCCCAGCAATCTACGTATGTTTTGAAATTTATTTATTGGAATTAATAACAATTAAAATCTTTCCATTAATAAGAAATAGAAGTGAATTGTAATTTATTGGTGATAGTGCAACTTACATTTTTGTGTTAAAAATACAATAATTATTTTAATGAGAAATATTAAGTTAATTGGTGTGTTCAATAGTATTTATTGTGTGTAAAAAAGATATTGGTTAAATTAACATATATTTATGTGTACATTTGGATTTAATGAAATGTATTAAAGGAAAAATAGGTTTTAAAATTGAATTTCAAAAGTTGTTGCAATATACTAATCCTTCCATCCTCGTTAATTTATAACCTTACTTTATTCTGCTGCCATTTCATGTTTTGTTGACCCCTCTCTTTTGCGCATTTCATTCCATTTGTTCTCTCACTTTTTTCCATAAATTGAATAATTAATGAGGCATTACTTTGCATTTGAAATGAAATGTGTATGTGCATTAATTCATGAATTCATTTGCATGCACTATTCACTCATGCATGCATTCATTTCCCTTTAGAAAAAAAAACTTTTCACCTAGCACGTTAGTCTAAACCGAATTAAATGCTCTATTTTTTCTTTGTGTAATGAATGGTCTCAAATATGTTAGAATTTCATGTTCCACTATTCACTTTCATTAATATTTTCATTTATTTATATTCTCAAATTTCAACCGCCACTTTTCATTCATTTATTTCCATTATAACTAAATACTAGTCTCTTTTGGTTTTCTTGTAAGCTCCATTTATTTACACGTGAGCCTTGCCTTGAAACGTTTCCTATTAATGAAATTAATTAAGATAGCACACGTTTTGAAATTTTATGCAAAAAATATTGCTTGCTTTGTAAACATATCTTTTAAAATTCAAACGTGTATGTTTCATTCTTGATTTTATACCTGCCTCATTTCTTTCCTCTTTTTTGTTTGTTTCTTCATTTTGGTTCGTATCGATTCCATAAAAAAAGCGCTTGGTCGAATTCATCAGAGAACCTTGGTTCGTATCCATCAGTTATTCTCACTTCATATCCATCCCAAATATGCTTGTTCGTGTCGATCGAATGGAGACAATTTCCATCGATGCGAAAAACGCCACCTCCATTGATACAAAGTGGGCACGCTGCAAACCGATGCGAAGTACATGTTATTGGTGGATTCGACCTATGCAACGGTCATCTATACAAACGAGGCGAAACTCATGGAGTCGAAGCGGTCAACTCGGAGCAAAAGGCGGATCGATGCGAAATGTGCGCGCCACATCGTCTCGAAGGCACGTGCATCTATCGATTCGAAGGCATGGATTCGAATTGGTCGGTTCGAAGCAAACAGCCAACCCAGAAACTCCAGCTCGTATCAATCATATCTTACAAACCAGAAGTCCAAATGCTATGAAATTTTCTGGGGAGCTCACGTACAAAGTAAAGAATGTTCCCGCCAAGTTTCACCTCGATTGGATCAATTTATGATGGATACGAAATTGTTTCGTATCGATCGCAGATCGAGTCGAAACTTGGTGGGGTTGGTCGCGTGAGCCCACTCACGTGCCAGAAAAAATCTGCCGAATTTTGAGCGTGATCTCGGCCTCCTACGCCTATAAATAGCCCCTGAAGCCTTTAGAAAAGGGATCTTTTCGACTTTGGGACATCCAGACTCTACCGGATTGATTCTACACTTCAATACCATTGTTGTATTCGCACTTCAGAGCTATTATCAACTATAAACCTGTTGTAACTGATTGAAATCACCAAGTGAATCAATAAAGTTATCAACTTTAGAGTGGACGTAGGCAAGATCGCCGAACCACTATAAATCCTATGTCATTTACTGCTTTATTGTGAATTTGCAGAGTACTTTTAGTGTTTATTTCTCTACATATTCGATATCTGAGATCTGTGATTGTGAATGGGTGCTTTCCACGGCTATTGGGTGTTTGTGGCCATTTTTGGCATAAACATTTTGGTGCTTTCACTGAAAAGGCTAATTCAGGAGTTCTATGCATTAAGAGTTGAATCGGAGAGTTTGGAGATTCCGGTCCGAAGAGTTATGACAAGGCAATCGAGTAGAAGGCAAAGACCAGAGAGGAGTCAGCACGAGGGGAGTCAAGAGGCTTCCTCAGGAGCGAACCAAGCTTCAGTCTTCATCACTAGGGACGAGATGGAGACAATGATGAGGAGGCAAGAGGAAATGATCCAGAACTTGTTTCAACAGATTGAACAACTTGGAGCGCAGAATCAAGGAGCTACTAGAGTTCAGAATGGGGGAGGACCATCTGAGGCAGCACCTGAGCTAGGGGCACTCATCTAGAGCACGCAGGCCCAATACCATGAAGAACATCGGGTGGATTCGAACAGCATGGCATTGGCAGAGGGACAGAAGCTCAACCAGGAGAATAGATTCTAGAATTCCCTCATGAACTCGGGGGGCAGGCCAAAGGCAATGGACGAGGACTACAGTTAGGAGACAACGATAGATTGGCGGAGATGGTTAGATGAGCTGTGAGAGGCGGTTTGGTAAACAGAGATTTGGAAGACGTGAACATGAGTCCTTTTTCTCCTGCGATTAGGATGGATAGGAACCCACCAGAGTTCAAGTTATCATCAGTGGAGATTTACGATGGGAGGACGGATCCTGCGGTCCATCTATAAAAGTATATGAGGCACATGGAAGTGATGGGGCATCACAGGAAGTCATGGCCCGGTGCTTTCCATTGTACCTAACAGATATCACAGCATTATGGTTTAGGCAGCTAGAGAGTGGCTCCATAGGAACATGGGCAGATTTAACTGAGAGATTCATGAGGCAATTCAGGGTTCACATCGCAAGACCCATGAATGTAATGAGTTTGGCAACTTTGAAGAAGAAAGCTGGAGAGTCTTTGAGGAGTTTTCTGACGTGATTCAATGCGGCAGCAACATCGGTGGATGGGCCAGATCCATCCATGGTTATGATGGCAGCAATGTCCGGAATAGCTGATGGCACAGAATTCAAAAATTCATTAACTAAAGACCCACCTATGGATCTAGGAGAATTCTATCACGAAGCAGAAAAGTTTTTGCGATTGGAAGATGCTAGTGCAGAAAGAGAAGAAGGAATCGAGTTTGGTGAATGTTAAAATGGAGTTATAAACGGATTTTATAAGTAAATAAGATTTTCAGATTTATAAATTAATAATGTTATAAAAAGAATGATTTTGTAAATAAATGAATTATAAGTAATTAACTTATAATTTAGATTTTGGCTTATAAAAGAGATAAATGAGATTGGTTAATAAAAGGATTTTAGAAATGGAAGCTTTTATAAAATATAAATGGAACTTATAAACGTTGTCTTATTAATCCGAAATCAATTGAATTTGATAAGTTAAATACAGAAGTTTATTAAAGGAATTATATTCACTATTTTGGATAGTAGATAATCCTTTAAATAAAATATGAAGAAGCAATGAATTTGGTAAAGAAGATATATCCAAGATTTTGGACAGTGGATTATCCTTTAATAAATGTGTAGAAATATTGGATTTGTTAAATGAATTGTATCCATGATTTTGGACAGTGAATAATCTTTTAAATTATATAAATGTTTTGGGAAGTGGTATTTTAAATGGAATTAAATGTTTTAAAGATGGTGTAAAACATGTTAACCATCGAAACCACAGATGTAACAACCCGGGGTTTCGTATCGATTGATCATCGTCATTGGACGATTAATATCGTTTGTTAATCGCTATTGGAGTTTTTAAATCGACTTAAAATTCTTTTGAAAAAAAAAATTATTGTTAGGAGCAAATGGGCTTTAAATAAAATTGTAACCTAGGTTTTTTTTTTGTGGGCCGTGAAAATTATCAAATAGGGGAACACCGTTCCTTCATTCTTCAATCACAAACCCGTTTCCTCCCCCATTTTCTCGATTTACCCTTCATTCTCTAACCCTAAGCAATAATAAACGAAGAGAAAATAAATGGCGGCCGTTCCTTTCGTTTGTTCTTCCTTTCGAAGCTAGGGCTTGAGAAAATATGAAGACGCCGACCTTCTATTGTTCGTCTCCTTTTAGCTTGGCTCTCGGCTGCTTCTATTCGTCGATAAGGTGAGTGATTCTCTCACTCACATCTCAATTCATACTTAGCTTATTGTCTCGGTAGTTTGATTCTGTCTTGTTAGTGATTCGAGGTGAAAATTAATTTGGGGTTTTGCTTTTATGTTTTTTTTGCTTGTGTTCGAATCTGTGAATTTGCTAATCCCTTGATTTTTATTTGCGTTGTTGGCTTCGGCCTTGCCTTCTCTGATGAACTACTAACATGTTGGGTTCATAACCACGGCTGGCTTTGCATTGACTTCGGTCACTTAATTTTATGGATTTTGGTTTGGTTGACAATACTAAGCTTCGGCTTTGATTTTTGTGTTGACAATTCACTGTGGCATTTGTTTGTCCATTTGGTTTTCATTTTTTCCTATACTTGATTTCATTTGACAATGTTGCTGGCTTCAAGCATAGTCTTCATTATATATAGATGATCTCGAGTTCATCCCTGTCTCAGCTTTGACCTTTTCTGATCATATTGCAATATAACCTGTTTTGACCTGTAGTTTGCACACTGCTTCCATCCCGTTGCTTTCACTTGCAGTTTTTAAATTGTACCATTCGAGGCAGATTGCTTATTCGTTGTGCACTGGCTTTACTTGAAGTTGTAGTTAGCACTCTTGTTGTTTCCAGTTGCACTTGATCATTTTGTATCGGCATCCTCAGTTGAGTAATTTACACTGCCTTCTTTGTACACATGAAATCCATTGATGGTTTTTGCATTCACTTGAGACTGTATATTCATCATGGCAATTGTTCATGTGTCTGCACTTTGATATATAAGTTCGACCTTTATTTGTCTGTGATGTTGTTTTTTTGGTGATATTCACACTGCGGCATTGAGTTGGTATTGATGCATATTAACCTCTTTGGTGTCGAGGCTGCTGTACTCTTTCCATTTTCTACTGCATCACCAGAGATGTATTATTCATGTACATTGCTTTCACACCTATGTTGTCTGGTTTCAATGTTTTTGCATTGAGTCAGATGAATCATTCATATGCATTGATGTTGACTTTTGTCACTTGCAAAACTGCTGTTGAACTTCGGGATTTGACTTGGGTTTTTACTGACCTATACCCATGTATTTGCCTGCATCCATAATGTCACTGTATCACGTATGATATAATTTGCATTTGAGTTGTACACTTGTGATGTTTGTATCGCTTGATGTATAGTGCATTGTTGCTTATGTACACTTGTGTTGTGTTGCTCTTGAGTTGAACTGATGCATTGCCTTTGTGGTCTTCATACCTGTAGTGTTTAAGTATATTCAAATCACCTGTTGGTCAGTTGCATTGCAATGTTGCGAGTTGCATTGCATTGTTGCCAGTTGCATTGCATTGTTCAGTTCGTACTTGTAGTCTCTGTGCTTCATTGTTCCACTATTGGCATTGCCTTGTATTTTGTTATTCGTGATGCCTGGCTATGTTGCCTTATCATAGGTGCACTGTCCAGCTTCAGGTTGTAACATTGATTTATATTAGTCGTTTTAGGGCTTGGTTTTGTACTGTCTGCATTTCGACTCATTCAAGCTAGTTCATATTGAACTAGTCCATTTTTGTGTTTCACCATGCAGTCATGTTCATTTGAAACCCTGTTGCATTTGGGTTAGTGGCTGCATTAAGTTGTTTTCATGTCTGATACTTGTGGTGACTGCAGTCTTGTTGCAGTATTGCCCTTGTATCCATTAGTGACTGCAGTTTCGTTTTTTTTAAATGCAGTCTCACCTTGATGGTTTGAGTTGCATTGATGCAATTGGACTTGTTTTTCTAATTTCACCTGTGTTGAATCCGGCTTAAACGCTCGGGTTTGACCTCGTGCTCGCGTTGCGATTTTATTGGAATTTCATTTGTGTTGAACTCGACTTTTTCTTGGGTTTGACCTTATGTCCGTCTATGAGTTTTCATAGAGCTTTTGTGTATTACCACTGTCTTGGCGAGGCAGTGCACTGCAGCCAATCGATATTGAGGTTTTAAATGATATTTCAATTGTTTGAATTAATCTGATTTAAGTTTTTTGTTGTTAATTGACGTTTAGGCAATTCTGATGTTTTCTAAAATTATCTTCATCGATATTCTTTTCATTATCTTTGTTGATGATTTAAATCTGCTGATTTGTTGTTTAACACTATTATGTGTTATATTCACCATTATCCGACTCCTTTTTAAAAGGGTCGGATAGACGAGATTTATTGTGACTGTCGTCTATTCATATTTAATTATTATTGCTTCTGTGCACTAATAACTGAGTTTGAATTAGACTGACCCGTGTATTATTTCTTTTGAATTTAATACTCGGGTCAGACCGAGTATTTACAGGTTGTTGATATCTTACTTTGGGTTGCTGTTAGAGCTATGAAGTCTTTTCACTTCTCTTGGAGTAGTCGTCGTTATTGTAGTAGTCAGTGTATTTGTATAGGATGTTGTATAGTCATGTATATTATTCACGATAATGTACTTGTTTATGTAGCTTCCAGAGTCGACAGTTGTAGTTGTATCATATGTATTGTATCAAATGTATATCAACTGACATCAGTTATATATATATGAGACAATCTGTTATATCTGTGTTCCGCATTTATATTATCCGTGTTATTATTATATATATTGTCCTAAACTATTATGAACCATCGTAGTTCATTTTATACTAGAATTGGGTATGTCGATGGGAGTATATAAATATGAGATGAAAAAAAAAAATTATACCACTCCTATCGAGGTAACTAATACTAGTGTAAGGCCTAACTACGGATGGCCGCTCCTATCCAGCCTTATTCTTCGTGACAACAGACAGTATTTCTTTTAATACTCTTTGTTATTGCGAGCATAGAGGTGGGGCGTCACAGTTGGTATCAGAGCTTGGGGTTTATGGACATAATATAAAACATAACTTAAATGGAACATGTGTTACAACTAATTGTCGATGTTTTAGTTGTGCTTTGAGTCAAAACTAAAGTTTTGAAAATATGTTGAAATTTTTAAATATATTTGTTTAAAAATAAAAGTGAATTGTGTTTTGTTTATCAGAGTGCGCAACGAGAACAGTGAGACTGCTTCGCTGAGTACAGCTGATAATTATTTTGATTTTTAAAAAAAAAAATCGAAATATGAAAATGAATTTAATTTCATTATGTTGTTTAACCAGTGGTTTGATTTGTTGAAATTCTTGCTGGTTTTCTGTGGTGCTAATCATATCTGATTAGATTTTAGCCGTTTTAAAATATCTTAATTGAAGATATAATAGAATGATTTCTAGGTTTATTTGGTAGTATGCGTGCAAACATGAGTTGCACGTTACTACATTAATTTTACGTTGAACCGATGCTTAGTTATGAAACGTATTTCGTTGCCGTTATTTTTATAACGGGATTTTTACACCAATGCTATATTTTGAAGCAAGTTGTTTTGTTGACATTTTTAATGAATGAAAATTCACTGATATTATATTTTGATGCAAATTATCTAGATTAGATTTTGACGTTTAAAAATTACTGTCGCTTTGTCTTCAGTATCCGTCATATTTAAAGTGGATTTTCAAGCGGTTATCCCGCAATGCTGATTTTGAGATCTGTTTCTACGGTGTTTTGAGAAGTACAATTTTCTTATTGAAATTGTCACTAATGTTGCTGTTTTATCACGGATTTGCGAATCGTTTTAAATATAAAATTGTTTTTCAAAATTTTTATAGTTTATGCTTTCAAAAGAATGAGGAAGCGATTTAAACGATTCAGAAAAATCGAGGACTATGAACCCTTTCTTTTACTGATTCGCTTAATTCCGAACTTGCCCGTTTGAGAATGTAAATTATTACTTTTATAAAATAAATGAAATTGTTTTCAGAAGTTTTGCATTTCTCGCCTTCAGAAGAATGAGAAAGTGACTTAAACGTTTCAGAAAAATCGAGGACTATGACCCCTTTCTTTTACTGATTCGCTTAATTCCGGACTTGTCCGTTTGAAATTGTGAAATGTTATTTTTGGAATACACGATTTTGCACTTTCAAGGAAACGATGAAGAGAATCAAACGATTTAGTAAAACACGTGGTATGGGACATGTGCGTTTGCTTTTTCGGTTAATTCCGGACTCGTTAATTGAATATCTGATGATTTTATTTGGCTTTCGAGCCACTCTGCTGGACCTCCGGGACATTTATTGGGCTTTCGGGCCACTCTGCTGGACCTCCGGGTCATTTGTTGGGCTTTCGGGCAACTCTGCTGGACCTCCGGGTCAAATACCAGTACTAGACCTTCGGGTCACTCTGCGGACCTTCGGGTCAATCTGATGGGGGCCAAAATTATGTTGAGTACTTGGTAGGCTTCGGCCACTCTGAGATGCACGTGCGGCGTAGCTTAAAAACTCGCCATCTGATGGGATCGATCCAACCTTTTATGTTGATTTTCTAGAGTATCTTAATTGATTTCTAGATATTTGTTGAATCTAATTATCTGCAGGTAATTAGATATTTGATGTTTCTGATTATCGTTTTTGATTATCGTTTTTGATAATTAGATATTTGATGCTTCTGATTATCGTTTTTTGATAATTAGATATTTGATGTTTCTGATTATCGTTTTTTGATAATTAGATATTTGATGTTTCTGATTATCGTTTTTGATAATTAGATATTTGATGCTCCTGATTATCGTTTTTTGATAATTAGATATTTGATGTTTCTGATTATCGTTTTTGATAATTAGATATTTGATGCTTCTGATTATCGTTTTTTGATAATTATATATTTGATGTTTCTGATTATCGTTTTGATAATTAGATATTTGATGCTTCTGGTTATCGTTTTGATAATCAGATATTTGATGTTTCTGATTATCGTTTTGATAATTAGATATTTGATGTTTCTGATTATCGTTTTTGATAATTAGATATTTGATGCTCCTGATTATCGTTTTTTGATAATTAGATATTTGATGTTTCTGATTATCGTTTTTGATAATTAGATATTCGATGCTTCTGATTATCATTTTTTGATAATTAGATATTTGATGCTTCTGATTATCGTTTTGATAATTAGATATTTGATGTTTCTGATTATCGTTTTTGATAATTAGATATTTGATGCTTTTGATTATCGTTTTTTGATAATTAGATATTTGATGCTTCCTATTATCGCTTTTGATAATTAGATATTTGATGCTTCTGATTATCGTTTTTTGATAATTAGATATTTGATGTTTCTGATGATCGTTTTGATAATTAGATATTTGATGTTTCTGATTATCGTTTTGATAATTAGATATTTGATGTTTCTGATTATCGTTTTTGATAATTAGATATTTGATGCTTATGATTATCGTTTTTTGATAATTAGATATTTGATGCTTCTGATTATCGTTTTTGATAATTAGATATTTGATGCTTCTGATTATCGTTTTTTGATAATTAGATATTTGATGTTTCTCATTATCGTTTTGATAATTAGATATTTGATGTTTCTGATTATCGTTTTTGATAATTAGATATTTGATGCTTCTGATTATCATTTTTTGATAATTAGATATTTGATGCTTCTGATTATCGTTTTTGATAATTAGATATTTGATGTTTTTGATTATCGTTTTTGATAATTAGATATTTGATGCTTCTGATTATCGTTTTTTTTATAATTAGATATTTGATGTTTCTAATTATCGTTTTGATAATTAGATATTTGATGTTTCTGATTATCGTTTTTGATAATTAGATATTTGATGTTTCTGATTATCGTTTTGATAATTAGATATTTGATGTTTCTGATTATCGTTTTTGATAATTAGATATTTGATGCTTCTGATTATCGTTTTTGATAATTAGATATTTGATGCTTCTGATTATCGTTTTTGATAATCGAATATTTGTTGATTTGAGATTAATTATCGCTTTTGATAATTAAATATTTGCTAATTTGAGATTTAATTATCGCTTTTGATAATTAAATATTTGCTGATTTGAGATTTAATTATCGCTTTTGATAATTAAATATTTGCTTATTTGAGATTTAATTATCGCTTTTGATAATTAAATATTTGCTGATTTGAGATTTAATTATCGCTTTTGATAATTAAATATTTGCTGATTTGAGATTAATTATCGCTTTTGATAATTAAATATTTTCTGATTTGAGATTTAATTATCGCTTTTGATAATTAAATATTTGCTGATTTGAGATTTAATTATCGCTTTTGATAATTAAATATTTGCTGATTTGAGATTTAATTATCGCTTTTGATAATTAAATATTTGCTGATTTGAGATTTAATTATCGCTTTTGATAATTAAATATTTACTGATTTGAGATTTAATTATCGCTTTTGATAATTAAATAATTGCTGATTTGAGATTTAATCATCGCTTTTGCTAATTAAATAATTGCTGAATTGAAATTTGATTATCGTTTTTGATAATCGAATATTTGTTGATTTTATTATCGTTTTTGATAATCGAATATTTGTTGATTTGATTATCGTTTTTGATAATCGAATATTGCTGATGATTGCATTTATACAGTTTTGTTTTCTGATTATCTATTTGATAGTTAGATTTTATTGAAAATTTGTGAATTTCTTTTATGAAGTTAAAAGATTTCTTGGGCATTTATAATCTTGACCTTTATTTTCTAGCTTAACTAGTTTATGTTAGAAAATTTATTGTTAGTGACGACCTTAATTATGAAAATTGCGGAGACACAATTTTTATAAGGAGGGGAGTCTGTAACAACCCGGGGTTTCGTATCGATTGATCATCGTCATTGGACGATTAATATCGTTTGTTAATCGCTATTGGAGTTTTTAAATCGACTTAAAATTCTTTTGAAAGAAAAAATTGTTGTTAGGAGCAAATGGGCTTTAAATAAAATTGTAACCTAGGTTTCTTTTTTTTTGTGGGCCGTGAAAATTATCAAATAGGGGAACACCGTTCCTTCATTCTTCAATCACAAACCCGTTTCCTCCCCCATTTTCTCGATTCACCCTTCATTCTCTAACCCTAAGCAATAATAAACGAAGAGAAAATAAATGGCGGCCATTCCTTTCGTTGCTTCTTCCTTTCGAAGCTAGGGCTTGAGAAAATATGAAGACGCCGACCTTCTATTGTTCGTCTCCTTTTAGCTTGGCTCTCGGCTGCTTCTATTCGTCGATAAGGTGAGTGATTCTCTCACTCACATCTCAATTCATACTTAGCTTATTGTCTCGATAGTTCGATTCTGTCTCGTTAGTGATTCGAGGTGAAAATTAATTTGAGGTTTTGCTTTTATGTTTTTTTTGCTTGTGTTCGAATCTGTGAATTTGCTAATCCCTTGATTTTTATTTGCGTTGTTGGCTTCGGCCTTGCCTTCTCTGATGAACTACGGACATGTTGGGTTCATAACCACGGCTGGCTTTGCATTGACTTCGGTCACTTAATTTTATGGATTTTGGTTTGGTTGACAATACTAAGCTTCGGCTTTGATTTTTGTTTTGACGATTCACTGTGGCATTTGTTTGTCCATTTGGTTTTCATTTTTGCCTATACTTGATTTCATTTGACAATGTTGCTGGCTTCAAGCATAGTCTTCATTATATATAGATGATCTCGAGTTCATCCCTGTCTCAGCTTTGACCTTTTCTGATCATATTGCAATATAACCTGTTTTGACCTGTAGTTTGCACACTGCTTCCATCCTGTTGCTTTCACTTGCAGTTTTTAAATTGTACCATTCGAGGCAAATTGATTATTCGTTGTGCACTGGCTTTACTTGAAGTTGTAGTTAGCACTCTTGTTGTTTCCAGTTGCACTTGATCATTTTGTATCGGCATCTTCAGTTGAGTAATTTACACTGCCTTCTTTGTACACATGAAATCCATTGATGGTTTTTGCATTCACTTGAGACTGTATATTCATCATGGCAATTGTTCATGTGTCTGCACTTTGATATATAAGTTCGACCTTTATTTGTCTGTGATGTTGTTTTTTTGGTGATATTCACACTGCGGCATTGAGTTGGTATTGATGCATATTAACCTCTTTGGTGTCGAGGCTGCTGTACTCTTTCCATTTTCTACTGCATCACCAGAGATGTATTATTCATGTACATTGCTTTCACACCTATGTTGTCTGGTTTCAATGTTTTTGCATTGAGTCAGATGAATCATTCATATGCATTGATGTTGACTTTTGTCACTTGCAAAACTGCTGTTGAACTTCGGGATTTGACTTGGGTTTTTACTGACCTATACCCATGTATTTGCCTGTATCCATAATGTCACTGTATCACGTATGATATAATTTGCATTTGAGTTGTACACTTGTGATGTTTGTATCGCTTGATGTATAGTGCATTGTTGCTTATGTACACTTGTGTTGTGTTGCTCTTGAGTTGAACTGATGCATTGCCTTTGTGGTCTTCATACCTGTAGTGTTTAAGTATATTCAAATCACCTGTTGGTCAGTTGCATTGCAATGTTGCGAGTTGCATTGCATTGTTGCCAGTTGCATTGCATTGTTCAGTTCGTACTTGTAGTCTCTGTGCTTCATTGTTCCACTATTGGCATTGCCTTGTATTTTGTTATTCGTGATGCCTGGCTATGTTGCCTTATCATAGGTGCATTGTCCAGCTTCAGGTTGTAACATTGATTTATATTAGTCGTTTTGGGGCTTGGTTTTGTACTGTCTGCATTTCGACTCATTCAAGCTAGTTCATATTGAACTAGTCCATTTTTGTGTTTCACCATGCAGTCATGTTCATTTGAAACCCTGTTGCATTTGGGTTAGTGGCTGCATTAAGTTGTTTTCATGTCTGATACTTGTGGTGACTGCAGTCTTGTTGCAGTATTGCCCTTGTATCCATTAGTGACTGCAGTTTCGTTTTTTTAAATGCAGTCTCACCTTGATGGTTTGAGTTGCATTGATGCAATTGGACTTGTTTTTCTAATTTCACCTGTGTTGAATCCGGCTTAAATGCTCGGGTTTGACCTCGTGCTCGCGTTGCGATTTTATTGGAATTTCATTTGTGTTGAACTCGACTTTTTCTCGGGTTTGACCTTATGTTCGTCTATGTGTTTTCATAGAGCTTTTGAGTATTACCACTGTTTTGGCGAGGCAGTGCACGCATGCGTGCACTGCAGCCAATCGATATTGAGGTTTTAAATGATATTTCAATTGTTTGAATTGATCTGATTTAAGTTGATGATTTTGTTGTTAATTGACGTTTAGGCAATTCTGATGTTTTCTAAATTATCTTCATCGATATTCTTTTCATTATCTTTGTTGATGATTTAAATCTGCTGATTTGTTGTTTAACACTATTATGTGTTATATTCACCGTTATCCGACTCCTTTTTAAAAGGGTCGGATAGACGAGATTTATTGTGACTGTCGTCTATTCATATTTAATTATTATTGCTTCTGTGCACTAATAACTGAGTTTGAATTAGACTGACCCGTGTATTATTTTCTTTTGAATTTAATACTCGGGTCAGACCGAGTATTTACAGGTTGTTGATATCTTACTTTGGGTTGCTGTTAGAGCTATGAAGTCTTTTCACTTCTCTTGGAGTAGTCGTCGTTATTGTAGTAGTCAGTGTATTTGTATAGGATGTTGTATAGTCATGTATATTATTCACGATAATGTACTTGTTTATGTAGCTTTCAGAGTCGACAGTTGTAGTTGTATCATATGTATTGTATCACATGTATATCAACTGACATCAGTTATATATATATATATATATATATATATATATATATATATATATATATATATATGAGACAATTTGTTATATCTGTGTTCCGCATTTATATTATCCGTGTTATTATTATATATATTGTCCTAAACTATTATGAACCATCGTAGTTCGTTTTATACTAGAATTGGGTATGTCGATGGGAGTATATAAATATGAGATGAAAAAATAATATATACCACTCCTATCGAGGTAACTAATACTAGTGTAAGGCCTAACTACGGATTGCCGCTCCTACCCAGCCTTATTCTTCGTGACAACAGACAGTATTTCTTTTAATACTCTTTGTTATTGCGAGCATAGAGGTGGGGCGTCACAATAGATTTCAATATTCATTGTTAAAATAAACTTTTTCGAGAAGTAAGAAAATGATGGACTATAACACTTTAGTTATAGTAAATTATTTTCGAAAGGAAATGTTTTATATAACATATGGGATTTATATATTTATCTAACTTTCGAATCCCTATACTAATGATTTTAGATTGTCCTAACGATGCTTTACACAAATTTCGTTTTGATCCATATAAATATGTTTAAGAGAATGTTTTCCTTAAAGAATAAAATATATACTTAATTCTGATTTAAGTACATGTAATATTTTCTAAGCGTTGAAAATAATTTAATTGTAAATTACTTATTATAAAATAAGTAAATGGAAATATTTTCCAATATTGAAAAGTTGATACGGTTTTGGGAATATATCTTTTTAAAAGATAATTTAAAGTGAATATTCGGAAAATGATTTAATTAATAAAAATTAATTAAAAGGGCTTGGTGATTGTTTATGGTGCTAAATATTTGTTTGTTGCTTTGATAGTTAAATAACCGACTATCAAATTTGGCCATTTTAGTTCTTCGACTTGATGTGGGAATTATTTAGTCGTACATTTAGTACAAGCCTTCTGTGTAGGCTTTATTCTCATTTGTGTTAAGAATGTTGATTCGTGTAGTGTGGAGTATTACTCTAATCTATCGAGCTTCCTTCTTGGCCCGAAGGATTGTAAGTTGAAAGTTGGAGACGTGATAAGTCTATGAGACTTAGTTTCTATGTGACGCTGAGAAACACTTTTGCATTGTTGGTGCGAAGAGACCGTGATCGGTTTATTCGAAAACCACTTCAGACCAACGTATATGCGTTCGATTGTGCAGGTTCGCCGATGATATTGATATTCAGGATTTTTATAGTGGAGGACTGCTTGTTGATTGTTTGGGGGTAAAAATCCCAATATACATCCAGTAGTAGTAGTCTTTTCGTTATGAAATATCCAATACAAGGGCTACTCGCTACTAATCCTAGGGATTTCTGGACAGGATGTGGTAGGAAAGTACCTTCGGTTTGTCTTGTTCCTGGACAACTTGTATGGATGTTTGCCTGACATTGCATTTCTAGAAGATTACGTATATTGGTTTTTACAAACGTACATCAGCGGTGACAAAGAAGGCAACTTCTCTTAGCTTAACATCCTCCTTGAGACGTATGAGCTTAAGGGTTGTATTTTTGCGGAAGACAAATAGTAGTCAATGGAAATGGCCATGTGGCATTCTAAGTGATGTGGTATGTGATCTGTGAAAGGTAATCGTTACCTCAGGCCTCATCAACCGAAAATGATCAAAACTGGGTTAGATGCGGCAAGGCTAAGTAGATCGCTCCCAAGTAGGGTATGATTATCCTCTTCTAGATATATCTTTACACGCTACGATGTAATATATCTTATTATTTTGGTTTGTATGCTTAGAGGGCCCACGATAAAGGTCAGTAATGACCTGAGGATGACTTATTTGGTACCATCTAGTTATAGAGGTGGGTCAGTCTTGTGTTGGTAGAGGAACGTTGTGGTGGTTTCTTGAGACATCCATCTAGAGGTGTACCCATCAGAAGGTAGTCCCTTCACCTGGTCATTTGTGTGGAAATTCAAACTCCATTATATGCATGTCATTTTTATTGTATTACTCATTTTGGGCTATATGCTGGAATTTAATCAATGTACCAATTTCGGCTATGAATAATATTATTTGTGCAATAGACATTATTATAATATAAGAGGATTTGATACGAATTTTTTAGTCACTGTAAGGTAAAAACATGTCGGTATTTATGTGTGGATGTGTCTTACGAGGTACTTTTGTTTTGACAAAGGAAAAGTTTGGTAATTTAATAAATTCAGTAGATTGTGTTTCTCACGTTGGTTTAACAGACGGATCCGGGCATTCTTTCCTTTCAATGCTTGGGTCAGGCCGAGTATATCTACAGGTTTAGATTGGTGCTTTTGGAGCTTCAGCAGAAGAGTTGGAGATCTTCATTTTCGTATATGCGTATCTGTTTATTATTCGCTGCTTACTTGTTGCATGTCATCAGCAATTGTGAGGACGTGTTATTATAACTGTCCAGGCCAATGATTATTGATTGATTACTGAACTCTGATTGATGTATGTATATACAGTTTCTGTTTTGTAAAGATCATTGATATTCTGTGAGATTCTGTGTAGTGTTGTTTTGTTTTGTTTTATCTTGTCCCTTTCTTCTCTTCTTCTATCTTCTTTTCTTTCTTCTGACTTTCCGTCAGTCTGTGCTTTTTGGGTCGGACATGTGTGGTTTATTGTTGATTCAAAGGGTATGTATTTGTGGGTCGTCACACGTGGTATCAGAGCTTAGATTTTGTATATTCCTAAGCTTTGATGTGTACTCAGCATAGATAGAGACAGTAGCACCCTAGATTGAGTTTGACTGTATATATGAGCACGTATTTGTTAGTGATTATAAAATGTTTTATATTGTGTTTGCTCATACGTTGAGCTGTTTGTGAATTCTGGTCGGTGTATGGGACGCCATATTATCGATAGGGATTTCTAAACACTTAAACGAGACAAGTCGACATAGTATTATTTTAAATTGGGTAAATGAAATAATTTTACGTCGATCATATTTTATATATAGAGGAACAATTTTTCGAAAATTGTTAAACTGTAAATAAATTGATTTTTTGGTTATTTGAAATGTAAAAATATATAAGTTAATAAAGCTATTTGAATAATCTAAATAAAAGCAAAAATTGTAAAAGAGTAAATTATATAAGCAAATGAATTATAAAGTATGGAATTATAATTAATATGATATACAATTGTGAAATAATCTTATATATGAGAAATGGAACTAAGTGGGTATATTTATAAATATGAGTTATAAATAAAAATGAATTTAAACTAATTATTTGATAATTTGAATCCCGTGATTTTGAAAATTGTTTTTCAAAAGTTAAAAGAGATTATATTATTATAAATCTAAATAAGACCAAAAAATTTGAAATGAATCTTATATAAGTAAAGTAAAATTGTGAAATTAGATAAGTACGAAGATTTATAAATGTGATTTGTAAATAATAAAAAGGGAATTTTAAAATAATATAAAGCTCTGAATTCACTACTATTGCTGGGAAATAATAAGGGTGATGTTTGCAGCATCATCACTATCATTTTTGAGTTTCTACATGATTGATTTGCTACCAATAGTAAATGAAATTGAAGTTTTGTTTTTATAAACAAATTTGAATAAAAAAATCCAAGTTGAAATTGATGAATATAAGTGAAATAAGTTTTGGACTTATAATATGAAATAAAATTTGAGCTTTGGTAAAGTTGAAATAAATTTGAGTTAACATAATAAATATATGAATTGAAATTTAACTAAAGGAAAGTTATATAAATTAAATTGAATTTGAACTAGATTAGATAAGTTATTGAAATAGAAGTATACTTTGGTAAATATTCATGGAAATTTAGATAAATAAGTTGTATAACTTATAAAATGAGAAAAGGTAAGTAAAACCAATTGTTAAAATAGTTAAACAATTTTGTTAAGCAAAACAAAATATGAATTTGAATAGTGATATGAAATTGGTTTAAGTAAAATTTAAATAAAATAGAATTTGAATTAAATTAATAGTAAACTTAAGTTAAATGCAAATGAAGATGAAATGAAAAATAACTTAAGTAATGTTGAATGAAGTTGGATTTGATATCAAAATGAATTAATAAAATGAATAATGAAATGAAGTCATTAAAGAATATGGACTTGAGTTAATGAAATTAAACTTGAAGTGCAAAATGAATTAGCGATTGAATTAGTGAATGAAATCCAGTTAGATATTGAACCAATTGAAATTAAATGTGTTACACCAAATTGAAGGCAAATGAAGTAAATTTGAATGTTGAGCGTAAATTAAATAAATTTGGTAATGTTGGTTATACATTGGTTCTTAAATAGATGTTAGTTGATTGAATAAAAAAAATTCATATGAAATTTAAAGCTAAATAATTGAATTCAAATTGGAAGTGAAGTGAATTTGAATAGAATTAAATTTGATTTGAATTAGAAGTGAAAAAACTTGAATATGAATTAGTGAATGTAAACTAATTAAAAATGAATAAATGAATGTTAGTAAAATCAAATGTCAATGAATTAAATACGAATAAATTGTAAATAAATCCAATGAATATTAATGAGAAGTGAATTTATATTGATCAGGTTATGGATTTATTGGATAGATATGGTTTGTTGGATTTGGATGATAGTTGTTTGATGGTTGGATTTGTTGTTTTTGATTGCATTTGCTATAAGTTGTTCTATTGGTATATGTTGTATATTGATATTACTTTCTATATACATGTTTCTCATTTATTTGTTGAGTTTTTAGTAGGTGCATATGGCACTTACTTCGCATTTGGAGCTCCTTTCGCGCTATATTAGGCATATATGCTCACTAATAATATATAAGGTACATATCTCGGATTACATCGTACTTTTATATTTTTTCCCTACGGAATGCCTCATCCTCGAAGATGAGATGTATATTTGTGATATATATATATATATATATATATATATATGTTGTGATCTTACTACGTTCGAACCGTGCAAAGGAGGCTGTGGCGAATTTTTTTGAAAATATACGGCGTTGGAAAACTTTTGAGAATTTTGGAAAAATATTTTTGACAACTAAATTTTTGATATTAAGTTAAGAGTTATACAATATTAGTAGGTTTTGAAAAGATAACTATATATGGATTTGAAAACTCAGTAAAGTTTTTATAAGAAGTTTAACTAATGGAGTTTTGGAAAAAGTTAAAAGGTCAAATAATGTTGATATCTAGTTTGAACGAATTGTTTTGAAAAGTTAATGGATTTTGTGACTTTTTTCTTACTTGGTAATTTCGAGAATGAAATTCTTTTAAGCAGGGGAGAATATAACCACCCAGAATTTCAATCATTCGATATTCGTATATGTAATTGATTTTAAATATTCAAAAGTAAATTTTATAAGTTGAATAAGTTATATTTCGAATATAAGGATTTAATTGGATAATTAAATCGTTAATTTAATATTTGAAATTACAAAATAATTGGAAATTGGATTTAATGTGAATGAAAATGATTTATAATGTTGAATTAAATTCTATTTGAATTAGAATAATGTTAGAGAACTTTTAAAACTGAATTAAAAGTTAATTTGTAGAAATTGAATATTTTTATATCTAATTAACGTGTAAAAATAGCCAATTTTCATACGGTCTCGGATTTCGACGAAACAAGTTTCATTGGATCCATAGTGTTATATTATTGTAAGATTTCCAATTTTGTGTCAATCAGATTTACGGTTTGTCCGGTGCAAGATACAACACGTAGAAATTTGTTTAAGTGAATTTTAAATTTAAGTAATTCGATTCGAAAACCTATCTTCCAAATACGATCGAATTGACTTTCGATATATATTCCATTGTGTTCAGAATAGGGGTAAAACATAATAAATCCCAGGCGGCACGCATTGTTTGGAGTTCGAAAATATCTCGGGTGAATAGTGTCGCAAAATTTTCTATAAAAGGATGCTATATTTTCTATTTTTCAAAACCCTAGAGAGGCTAGGACTAGCCGCCGACTTTGATTCAATGGCCGGTATCTTCCCATTTTCTTCCCTTAATTTCTTACAATCCGTCAACCAATATGAAAAATCTCCAACTACAAAAACGTAGAGGGGCATTGAGATCTACAAGATCAACGGTCGAGATTGGGTTGGGCGATGTAGATCAACAGAGATTGGATCATGAAGGCCTACCGTTCAAACTCAAAACCCGAAGCATATACGCGACTGAGTTCGTTCATATTCACGTCGGTGGTAGAGTTTGGCTAGGCGCTTCGAATGGCTATGCCTGATCGACGTCGAAGTGGATCTTGGTGGCACGAAAATCGATGAAGATCGGCGGCCACAATTGTGTTCTCGCATACGAAGTATGAACGTAGGGGAGGAAGAAAGCATGATCGGCTCAGATCTGATGTTGTGCAAATCAACGGTTAGAATTTGAGCTAGGTTTGGAAAATAAAATTAGAAATTAAAATTTATATATATTTAATTCGTACAAACTTTAAAATGCTATAACTTCTTCATACGAGGTCCATTTTTGATGAAACAAATTGCATTAGGTCCATACTGACGAGCGCTACATTTTAGAGCTGGTTTGAAGTATATTGGAGCTAGTGTAAATTTTGGATTAAATTAAACGATATTCAGTATAAAACACCGCAACTTCTATTGAAATCAATGTGAGTACAACTCACTCTTTCCGACTCACTGATATTTTTATATAAGTGAGAATAAATATATTTTACGATGATTGATGATTTTTGGATGATATATGATATATCATCTATATATTGATTAGTATTTGGATATATTCCTGCCTATTTGAGCGGATGAGACCCTATATGTTTCCGTGTATGATACATTCCCGTGTATGAGCGGGTGACCATTTGTATGCGCATCTGCCTCGAAGCGGACATTGTACACATATTCTAATATGTATATTTGTTTCAGGCGACAGTTTAGAGGGATCCAACTGGATTGCTCACCAGTATTGGTTTTATTTAGAGATATTGTAATTGTGACGGTCTAGATTCTCACGTTCGAAAATCGACATCCATACTTCACTCGTATCCGAATGCCATAGATTCAAACGTTGAATCCGATTCAGCGGAGCTTATAACACATTAAGTATATCAACACAGTGGAAGAAAAATGAATAATATGATATATAATAGTTGATACAATATGGTTACAACAAATGATAGCAATACTACCAGAGATACAAGACTACATCGGAAGAGATAACAACAACTAGATGTTCTAGACTTTGCAACCATCGATAGCAGAAAGATAACTCCAATAGAATGTATCTCGAAGAGAGAAAGAAAGAATCCGAAATTGCATTCCAATCCAATGCTCCAAAAGATCTGCATTCCAAAAGCCGTGATATCCAAGCCACAAGCTCGAACCACCATCATCACGCTAACTAAGCAAGGTCAGTCCCAAATGCGATCGCCAAGATCCAAAGACTGGACGCTATTGAATCTACACCTATTATTTGATTATCTGAAAAACCCAATTCTAGACTGCCCATGTGGAAAATTGTGGGCACCTAGAGTTTGGGAAGGGAACAATAAACTCCAGGTCAGTCATTGGACTGGTATGAGCAAACAAAAACAGTTTATCTTTAAAACAAATAACAAAAGAAGTAAAAGAAATCCGAAATGCTTTTTGGAAAATGAAACTACCATAAGGCCTCCCACCGCACACACAATGCAAACGCAGAATTGGAGGAGATTTCTCCTTATGATAGTCAAACATGCTTGATACGCAAAAACCTTTTGATATTATTATTAGTGCATAGTGTAGAAAATATTTCGAAAGCATAATATTATTCTTAGCCAGCATAGACATTTCGAACTATGCCTACTATAGCTTCCATATAAACAGTGGTGACCACTATAAGTAAATGGCAGGTTATACAACTAAAACCATATAAGCCTCGTATTGGATGATTGGATTTCCAACATTGGTCAAGCAAAGGAACTTCCCACACCGAATGGAACGCCTTTAGAGGGACGCCCTTGAGAACCTAACCGGATCTCTGCCAACACAAGGCCGGGTTACCTCTGTAACTAGGTAACCACTGACATGAGTATGCCATCCCCCGGTTGTTACCAACCTTTATCCGAGATTCCTCTACACCAACAACCACAAAGCAATAAGTTTGCAGCAACCACATAGGTTAAGTATCTCGGCTCCATACCATGATACCACCTTTTATCCAGAAGGAAATGGACATACCCTCAGGGGGCGCTACCCCCAAATATCCTTGCTGCAACGATTCCTGTTTCGATCATTACCGGGTTGTGAGGCTTGACGTAGTCCCATCCACAAAGCTATGCTTTACACAAAAGCCATGCTTTGATCAACAAATGATCAGCAGTACTTCGTATGCCTCATTACCAAATTGAGAATGTATCATTAGTAACCATCAACGACATAACCTCTAAGCTCGTACATCTCAGAGAAGGGTGTTAAGCTAAGAGAATAGATTCTCTGCCACCAAACAGAAATGTATTTGATAAAAACCAGTTTTACATCTCAAAGTGTAATGTCAGACACACATCTATACAAGTCTGTTCCGGGTTCGAACAGAACCGAAGGCACTTCATCCAATAAAGGAAGAAGCCCTTGCAATCCGGGTATCCACAATCCCGATCGGACTCCCCATCACATATGGAGATCTCTATAACAGAGCAACTCAATATAGAGTCATTCGATAGGTTATCCTATCGTTCACGAAGACATCCGGTCTTCACCACCGTCTTCAATTGTTATCCAGTTCATCGTATCACTATTCGAAATGGGTTACATGATACAAAGTCCTCTCCCGTCTAAAGCAAATAGTGAGCGCAATATTTTAAAAACATATGGATATTGGGATCTTAGTTAAGTCACAACTTATTACCCAAAACTTTTCTTTCAAATGGTTTAAACAAATTACCATTTCCAAAGCTTTTAAACAAAAAGATTCACTTCACAAAGTTCACCAATCTTTCACAAAGATTCACTCATAATATTTGAACAAAAGATCTATCTTTGAGATCCTCTTTTATTTGAAAAAAAAGTTCACTAAATATTTCACAAAGATTCCTTCATAGCTTCCGAAACAATTCCAATTCAAATCTTTTATACAAAAGATACATCTTTAAGATCCTCTTAAATTTCAAAACAAGGTTCAACCATCTTTCACAAAAATTCATTCATAGCTTTCAAAACTATTTTAATTCCATTTCAAACTTGAAATCTTTCAACACAAATTGGAAATCCTTTCTTTACATGAAAGCTATTATTATTTGAAAACAAATAGTTTTCGTTTCAAAAAAATACTGTTACATTTGCACGAGTTAAAGCCTTTAAATATAAAATTTAGGTTAAATTCAAATTCCCAAAAAACACTTTTAAAATGGTTTAAAACCCATATACACACATTTATTACTAGTATAACCTTTCTAAACCAAAATTTCCAAATATAGAATTCAATTTCAAATCTTGAATTCAAAGTCAAATCAAGTTATTTAAATTTCAAAACTTTATCAAGTTATTTAAAATAACCTTTATCTTTAAAAATTCCTTTTCAAAAGCTTTTTTTGTACTTAACCCAATTCCATTTCCAAAACCATTTGGATTCAAAATTCAACTTTAAAACCATTTTATTAAATTCCAATATCTGTGACTTAACCAATTTCCTCATGCAATCCATATTTGTGTATGTATGGTGTGGTCCCGGGGTTTTACACAAAAGTGCAACATCATCAACCATCGTAATCCAAACACAGCAATATCGATAAGCGGTATAATCCTATAATGCTTATCATCATTTACAGATTCACAAATAAATAATATAAATTTATCGCGGATAAATAAATTACATTCGTCACAGCTCAAATCAAAACAGAGAATCACACATTAGAGATATCAAACCATTCAATCATTCAATAGAATCCAAACATCCATAAGTAAGCTTAATTAATTATCTGATTAATTTAAATCAGATTAATTACTTATGAATAAACTACTAATCCTGGTTAATTAATTATTGATTAATTACAAACCATCTTAATTAATTGTCCTTTAATCATTCATTAATTAACTTTTAATTAATAAATTAATTAACCTTTAATTATTAATTAATTAACCTTTAATAAATAAATCAACTTTTAATCATTAAATAATTAACCTTTAAATATTTAATATCCTTTAATTAATTATCCTTAATAAATTACATTAGTTAATTAATCATTAATTAATTATCCTTAATTAGTTATAATAAGTGATTATCTCTAATCACTTAGATAAATCAGAAATTAGTTTTCACTTGATTAACTAACCATTAATCATTATATAATTACTTATAATTAAGTAATTATCTTTTAATTATAAACTAATGAACCTTTATTCAATTTAATTAATTAACCTTAATTAATCTTTAATTAAGAAATTATTCTTTAAAGTAATTATCCTTTAATCACTTTCATTAATCTATTCTTCCTTAATCACTTTCATTAATTAATAATTCTTTAATTATTTAAGTTTTCATCAATTAAAGATAAACCATTTATCTTTATTATTTTTAATTATCATTTAATCCTTATTTAATAATCCTTTGGAAATAGGCCATCATCAACATATTTATTAGCTTAAAATCTTTAAGTTAGATTAGGATTATAAAACCGTTTCATTTTTCTCAATAATTCACTTAATTACAAAAATTAAGTTTATAAACTTTAAAACCAAAAGTTATATAAATTAAAACACTTTTAACTTAATAAATTTGAAATAATTTATTTTTAAACCCTCAAGTAATTTCAATTTAAATAAACATTGATTAATTTAGAAAAGAAAAGCGTTTTAAGAACCTGTTTGCAAATTTAAATTTGAAAACTTGGTTCATATTCTTTGAAACCTTCTTATTTCAAATCCTTTTCAAACTCGATCATTCCAGTATAATTTAAACTTGGCTAAATAAAATTATCTGAGACTTATTATATTTTTTCTCAAATCTTAAAAATGATTTATAACAAATTTTACTTCACATTTTAAAATCCTGTTAACATATTAAATAACTCGAGCTATTACTGAATTCCCCCAAGACCAACTTTCGGTTCACACTTCCCACTCTTGCTTCGAGACACTCATGCGAAAAACTCGAGTTTTCCCTATTAAAACTTCATCTTCTCCCAACTACCATAAGCACTTCCAGGTCCAACGTGCACTGTGTGCGTGCACGAACGACCGAAGCCACTTCGATCATCGCCGCGATCATCCACACGCCATCGTCGATCAACCCGACCCAAACGATCACCCAGAAACTCAAAAATCCTATCAACTCGAAATTGAGTATGTTGAAACGAAACTGAAACCCACTGCACCACCAAAAATCGTCTCGATGTCGACGATCTGACCACTAGAACCCTACCACTCTGGCCAAAGCAACTTCATGACCCTACGCATCATTTTCCCTCCAGTCAGGTTACCTGAATCGCCTCGACGACGTCGCATTTCTTCTGAGAACAAGTTCGACAAAAACGAGTTTTAAACCCTAAAATGATCTCGCCCAATCACCATGATCTTCTGGAAAATTTATGAGTATTTTTCCGACGATCTACTACACCTAAGCTACCTTCCACCTTGATCACGTCGAGTATAAGCCTGCCGATCAATAGCAATGGACAAAAAGGTGTTTTCCGATCAACTTTAAATTTCTCAACTAATATAAACTTAAAATTTATGATTTTATCTTTATAATTCATGTTTTACGAAGGTGAGTAGGATCATGCAATCAAAACTCAAGTTTTGTTCAACTAAATTTTTGAACAAAATTTGATTTCATTGTGTTTTTAAAGTTCTCGGTAAATCCATCCATTTTTAATACTTAAAAGTGTTTTTAAAATTTAAATCCTGATATTTAAATTATATTTTGTTCAAAAATCAAACTCTAACAGAGATCGAGGACGAGATTTGAGTTTTTGAAATTAACTTATGCTTGTAACCTCTAAACAGAGGTATATACAGACATGCACACACCCATTTTTACATATAAACATGTATATTTACATTCACACAAACGTATTTACAACTTCACTTCGACATTTATCGCAACATCAAATCAAAGATCAGAACAAAGGTAAGTTTGCTCACATAGAAAAACAAAGGACAGGCTTTGAGTTTTTTTTCTCTGTTCTAGGTTGAAGCTCTGATTTGCTTCTGATTCTTTCATTTCTGGTTTTAAATTTCCCTTCGAGGCTTTGATTTCCAGTTTGTTGAAGTTATCTGCTTGATACCTACTTTAGTTGCTTCAGATTTGATTTGAATTTATGTTGAAATAGTCAGAATCATGCTCAGGTTGAAGATGCTGTTTGATCTGGATTTTGCTTTGATTTCTTTTCTGATACAAGCTTACAAGTCTAAAACTGAGAACATTTTGATTTGCAGGTTTTAATCACTCAGGTTTTTAAATCTTATTTCTTTAGTTTTGAAGTGTACGGAAAAAAATGAAAAGGGAGGGAGTAGATGTGTTTATATGACTTATTTTTCCCTTTTTATTTTCAAAATAAAATTTAAAATCACGACACTTGTTCATTTTATTAACACTTGTTAATTTCATGATATTATCAATTTACAAATGTCACTTTTGATTAAATTGTGTTTAAGTCCTTTTTGATAAATCTATTTATAAATTTTGTTAAATCCTTTACTTTAATTTATTTACAATTTATGTTTTAACCCCTTATCATATTATAATTTATAACTTTGTTTAAACCCTTACTTTATTTTTTATTTATAAAACATGCTTTATGTTTTTTGAATCTTTTTATTTATTTATCAACTATATTTATTTTTAGGTATATAAGTGTCTTAAATTTTCACTTAAGTCTTATTTTGTATATTTACAAATCAATTATAAACTATATATTTTCTTATTAATTTCCAAAAGATAAGTATAATTTAAAACTTTTATTAAGCCTTGTTTTAATACCAATTTATATTTACATTATGCATACATTCTCAATTTAAGTTTATAATTAATATATTATTCAAAATATTTATTTCTGAATTTCCAATTTGAAATTCTATTTAAAATCATATTTATATACATTTATATTAATAAACAAATAAATATCTATTTAATTTGGAAAATACCAAATTAATTCACAATTTAATTTCAAAAATTAAATTAACTACCAATTAAAATTTGATTTAAAAAAAGGAATGCAACAATAATATATGCTGTTATCATGTGATATGTGATGTTTTGGATGTCGTGATTGATGTGTTTAATGTTGTTATAGCCCTGGGCCTATTTTTGGAAATTTAAAAATAATGAAGTGATGATTTCAATTTAAAAAGGATTTTCAAGTGATTTTGAAAATATACGTTTTGTTGAATTTTGAAGTGTTAATTAAATGGATTTAAGTTGAATAAATAAATGTTATAATTTTGATGTTATTAAAATTATAATTTTCTATGGAATATATCAAAATGACCGTTTTTGAAATATAGGGTTAACTAATTGGTAAACAAGTTTAAATTGAGATATTTGAATTATTATGAATGGTTTATATATAAGATTTATAAAATTGAATCTTTTATAAATCAAAATAATGGGATTATAAAGGAGTTTGGTAAATGTTAAAATGGAGTTATAAATGGATTTTATAAGTAAATAAGATTTCCAGATTTATGAATTGGTAATGTTATAAAAAGAATGATTTTGTAAATAAATGAATTATAAGTAATTAACTTATAATTTGGATTTTGGCATATAAAAGAGATAAATGAGATTGGTTAATAAAAGGATTTTAGAAATAGAAGTTTTTTATAAAATATAAATGGAATTTAAAAACATTGTTTTATAAATTCGAAATTAATTGAATTTGACAAGTTAAATATTGAAGTTTATTAAAGGAATTATATTCATGATTGTGGACAGTAGATAGTCCTTAAATTAAATATGTAGAAGCAACGAATTTGGTAATGACGATATATCCACAATTTTGGACAGTGGATTATCCTTTAATAAATGTGTAGAAATATTGGATTTGGTAAACGAATTATATTCACGACAGTGAATAATCTTTTAAATTAAATAAATGTTTTGGGAAGTGGTATTTTAAACGGAGTTAAATGTTTTAAAGATGTTTTAAAACGTGTTAAGTATCGAAACCATAGATTTCAACATTCATTGTTGAAAATAGACATTTTCGAGAAGTAAGGAAATGATGGACTATAACACTGTGTTATAGTAAATGATTTTCGAAAAGAAATGTTTTATATAGTATATGGAATTTATATATTTATCTAACTTTCGAATCCCTATACTAATGATTTTGGGTTGTCGTAACGATGTTTTACACAACATCCGTTTTGACCCAAATAAATATGTTTAAGAGAATGTTTTCCTTAAAGAATAAAACATATACGTAATCCTGATTTAAGTACATGTAATATTTTTTAAATGTTGAAAATAAATTGAATTGTGAATTACTTATTACAAAATAAGTAAATAGAAATGTTTTCCAATATTGAAAGTTGAAATGGTTTTGAAAATATATCTTTTTAAAAGATAATTTGAAGTGAATATTTGGCAAATGATTTAATCAATAAAAGATTAATTAAAAGGGCCTGGTGATTGCTTATGGTGCTAAATATTTGTTTGTTGCTTTGATAGTTAAATAACCGACTATCAAATTTGGCCATTTTATTTTCTCGACTTGATGTGGGACCTATTTAGTCGTACATTTAGTATGTAGCCTTTGTGCAGGCTTGATTATCGTTTGTGTTGAGGATGTTGATTCGTGTAGTGCGAAGTATTACTCCAATCTATCGAGCTTCCTTCTTGGCCCGAACGATAGCCAGTTGAAAGTTGGAGACGTGATAAGTCTATGAGATTTAAATTCTGTATAAGGTTGAGAAACACTTTTGCGTTGTTGGTGTAAAGAGATCGGGATCGATTTATCTGAAAACCACTTTGGACCAACGTATATGCGTTCGATTGTGCAGGTAGGCCAATGATATTGATATTCAGGATTTTCATAGTGGAGGACTGCTTGTTGATCGTTTGAGGTTAAAATCCTAATATACATCCAGTAGCAATAGTCTCTTCATTATGAAATATCTAACGAAGGACTATTCGCTACTAATCCTAGGGATTTTCCGATAGGATGTGATAGGAAAGTACCTTCGATTTGTCCTACTCCTGGACAAATTGTATAGATGTTTGTATGACATTGCATTTCTAAAAGATTACGTACATTGGTTTTTACAAACTTACATCAGCGGTGACGGAGAAGGCAACTTCTCTTAGCTTAACACCCTCCTTGAGACGTATGAGCTTAAGGGTTGTATATTTGTGAAAGGCAATTAGTAGTCAATGGAAATGGCCATGTGGAATTCTTAGTGATGTGATATGTGATTTATGATAGGTAATTGTTAACTCGGGCCTCATCAACTAAAAATGACCAAAACAAGTTTAGATGCGGCAAGGCTAAGTGGGTCGCTCCCAAGCAGGGTATGATCATCCTCTTCTAGATATATCTTTACATACTATGACGTCCTTTATCTAATATATTGTGGTTTGTATGCTGATGGCCCTCGCTAAACGTCAGTAACGACCGGAGGATGACATATTTGATACCATCTAGTTATAAAGGTAGACCGGTCCTGTGTTGGTAGAGGGACTTTGTGATGGTTTCTCGGGATATCCATCTAGAGGTGTACCCATCAGAAGGTAGTCCCTTCACCTGGTCATTTGTATGGAAATCCAAACTCCACTACGTGCTTGCTATTTTGATTATATTACTTATTTTGGGCTATATGCTGCAATTTAATCAATGTAACAATTTCGGCTATGATTAACATTATTCGTGTAATAGACACTATTATAATATAAGAGGATTTGACATGAAATGGTTTAGTTATCGTAAGGTAAAAATATGTCTGTGTTTATGTATGGATGTGTCTTACGAGATACTTTTGTTTTGATAAAGGAAAATTTTGGTAATTTAATAAATTCAGTTGAGTGTGTTTCTCACGCTGGTTTACTAGACTGATCCAGACCTTCTTCCCTTTCAATGCTTGAGTCAGATCGAGTATATTTACAGATTTAGATTGGTGCTTTTGGAGCTTCAGCAGGAGAGCCGGAGATCTTCATTTTCGTATACACATATCTGTTTATTATCCGTTGCTTAGTTGTTATGTATTATCAGCAACTGTGAGGACATGTTATTATAACTATCTAGGCTGGTGATTATTGATTGATTACCGAACTCTGGTTGATGCATGTATATACAGTTTCAATTTTGTAAAGATCATTGATATGGTATTGCATGTTTTCCGCTGCGATGTGAGATTCTGTATTGTTCTGTTTTGTTCAATATTCTCTCTTTCTTCTCTTCTTCTCTCTTCTTTTCGCTCCTGACTTTCCGTCAGTCTGTGCTTTTTGGGGCCGACGTGTGTGGTTTATTGTCAATTTAAAAGGTACGGATTTAGGGGTCGTTACAGAAGTCTAGTTTGAGGTTGGAAAAAGGTGAGTTCTTATTCCATGAAGGGATTTCTTAGTTGAGTTGTCAATTGTTTGGGGGCTGCATATGATTATTTATGGTTGGTGGGCTTGTATTGGGATTAGCAATGTTTAAGGGTTAGATATTAGCCTTAATTCTGGATGTTTGTTGGGGAAGAGGTGGAGCAGAATTAGAGGGGGACATCTGATGGGGATTTGATGCAAGAATTCCTTGTACATGTGCAGATAGTAACGATAATCGTTAGTTAAAGCTTTTTTTTGTAACTATTTAATACCGATAGACTAAATAGGCGGATGCGGGGGTAATACCACATCCTATGGTCAAAGGTGTCATATACTATTTACAATGGTAATATATGTTAATAAGTCATTAAACAAAGCAACTTGCAAATTGTAACAACCTGCTTTTTACAATGCCCAAATATATGTTGACCAACACATATATTTGGAATATCACAAAAGGAGAAATTCCGTATAAATTTAAACTTGGTTAAACTCTTAATTTTTGACATGACCTTTTACGCAATCCACAATGGAAAACAATAATAAATAAATAGACAAACACAAGTGAAACCCTTTGAAGGCATAAACCATGAACACCGGCATAACTAATAATATATATCTACATAAGGATATAAATGGAAATATAAGACAATAGAGTCATACACAGATACATCAGTCCCTGTCTGCTCCATTCACACGAAGTATCAAATAAATACACAGCATAATGCATAGTGATATACATGAGTGAGACATCTACTACATGCCGTCATACATGGACTACTCGTAAACATAAGCAAATCTCCAAAACCCAAAAGTCCAACTCTCTAACCAGCCTACCAAAATAACCTATCACTCAGACTACTCTGATGAGAGTAACCATAAGCCCAATAGGATATACATGAAGGGAAAAGAGTGTCAGACACAAGTTTGGTGAGGGGAACTAGCCTTAAAATATCATAGTTAAGTATAAATACACATCCTAGCATGCAATGGGTCAAAATCGATCACCACTTAAAGCATCTGTTGTTACTATTTAATACCGATAGATTAAATAGGTGAATGCATAGGTAATACCACATCCCATGGTCAGAGGTGTCATATACTTCTTATATCTCAACTTAACCGAATTACATGACAAGCATAACAACAAAGATACTTTTTAACCAAAGCATCCCATACCCCATAACAAAACAGGACTATCCATAATCACTATACGTATCGAATTGCCATTAGCTACCAAAGAAACTTATTGAGAGCCTTAACTAACTTGTAGACTCCCACCTAACATATAAAAATAATTTGGTCCGTATGTCCTATCGCAACATACAATTGTACTATGGAACAGTATAACCTACTCTTGACCGACATTCCAGTCTATTTCCGTCCTGCTCCGGGACCACATCTGTAGGTCTTGCACCTTAATAGTATAATGGATTCCTCTTAAAAAGCATATAACATCCAATTTTCTATGGGTAAACAATCTGGATTCAAACTATCCCTTACTCCCTAACGTCGTTGTATCTTGAAGCTCCATCAAGGTAAAATATCTCCCTCATCTTCATCCGAACAAAACCGAAAGCTCTTCAAGGCCAATTAATTATTAATATTTTTCCATGCTCCGAACGCATATTCGAACTCTGTCCCGACCATAAACTCTGTCGTGCATTGCACGATAGCACTCCTTGGCTCCATCGTAAAGAGGTGCCCTCTAGTGCTTGGGTGCACTGCCTGAAATAGGTAGTGCTACGCTGCCTGAACAAGAATTGCATTTCCGTCTAGTTCTTGGGTGCACTGCCTGAAACGGGCAGTGCTACACTGCCAGAATAAGCAGTGCACAAGAACTGCCTGAAACAAGCAGTGCCACTACCTTGTCAAGGCAGTGCGAGTTCTCTGCCTTTATAGGCAGTGCTAAGCACTGCTTGAACAGGTAGTGCATAAGCACTATTTGAAACAAGTAGTGCTTTGCTGCCTGAAATAGAAAGTGCTACGTGTTGCCTGAAACGGGCAGTGCGTTGGCGCTGCTATGTGCACAATAGTTCCCTACTTCGACTAGGTGGGGAGTTATTTTGGGGTTTACCAAGGGGTCTAGGATTATCCTTGCCTTTACACTTCTAAATTTTTAATATTTTAAATTATTTTTTTATTCTCCTAATTTATATTCACAACATTTCATCAATGATCTAGCCTTCCTATTTGCAGTATCCCACTTTTTATTAATAACAAAACTTGATTTTCATTACCAATATAATCTTTCATTTATCATTATAACATGGTTATCATTCAAATTTTACCCCATTCACCCATCATTTCTACAAGGCCAACATCACTAGCAAGCCTACTCATTTCATAGTCTACTAACTCCTTATAGTTCGATCAACATTTGGTCAAATATGAATTGTTTTACCCCTCTTACTACCATTATCAACCCGAACTATGATTACCATAAGGCAATTAAACCAAGTTACTTAAATCATTTACTAACTTGTTGAAAATCACATTTTTATTGATTTTCATGATGTGAACCTTCTTTACTCTTCTTAGCTAACTTTCCATGATGCTATATCAATCCCCCAAACAATGAAACCCAACAATTTCAAATATTTATCATATCATATTTCAAGATGTTTTTCAAATAACTATAAGTTTAAGGCTCATCTCCACTCACTTAAACCCAAGCCTAAAACAAGTAGAAGCTCTCTACTCTAACCTTCATGCCACTTCAAAGAGTTAATAACCACCTTTTCCTTTATTCGACTTGATATGACTTGGGTTTTCTCTATATCTTCCAACTTGAATTATGGTGATTTTCTTAGAATTTAAATGGTTTGTTAAGACGGGCTTATGTTGATTTAAAGAGAGGGTTTTTGTTTTTTTAAAAAGAAAGATAAATGAAAGTGAATGCGAATGAAGAAAGAAAGGGGATGTGAGGGATTTAAGTAGGCAATGTCCCATGAATCAAGTCCATTAAATTCTAGCTTTGAACGCCTCGAACTTCCCAACCTCATATACAAAAGTTCCAACCTCGAAATATATATAAGTTTATACCTAAAAGAGTCAGAAACATCATTTTGAACATAATAGAATTGGTCCCAAGTCCCAATTCCATTATATGCAGAATTTAGCTTGCTCGACCATTTAGTGTCCAGTACCAAGTTTTAACTCAAAATCCATACCCCTAAATATATTGAAGTTCATACTTAAGATAATTGGAAATGGCATTTTGGACATAATGGAAGTGGTCCCAAGGCCAGATTTCATCATATGCAAAAACATAGATTTTTCCCTGTTATGCTAATTTTTAACCGGAATAATTACAAGACAGAGACGAGTTGTTACATTCTCCTCCCTTTAAGAATTTCGCCCCTGAAATCCCTTGAGTAGAAAACCAAGGAAAACTCTATAAGCTAGTATGCATACACACAATACTACCAAGTAAGAAATAATACAAAACAAAAGGAGTTATACCAGTAAAGAGTTCCGAATGTGAATCCCTAACCCTCTCCAATGGTTCCCAAGAGCTATTCTCCTTACCATCACTCCACTGGATCCAGACTAGCTCGACGTCTTTATTCCTAAGTCGTTTGGTGCTATGATAAACTATGTGAATCGATCCACCTAGCCCAGGTACTTCTCGTTCAGTGTCCTCCTCCTCCAACTGACTTGGTGGGACAATGACATCGGAATCATGCACAACCTTGTGTAGATGAGAAGTATGAATTTTATTATGCATTCCGGCCATCTTCTCAGGGAGATTAACCTTATATGCTAAAGAACCGGCCCTTTCCAAAATATGAAAGGGACACACAAATCTAGTTGCAAGCTTACTTGAAGCACCAAACCTCATCACCTTCCTCAATGGAGAATTCCTAATGAATACCATGTCTCCTACGGAGAACTCCAAATCAATGCGTCTTCTGGCGATCCTAGGCTGCCATCTTCCTCCTCCTAATGAGATCAGTCATCTTCAAAGTCTCCCTAATCATCTCCGATCCTAATATCCGTCTATCCATAGTCTCCCACCAACATGATGGTGACCTACATGGCCTCCCTTATAAAGCCCCGTAAAGTGCCATACCAATGCTTGTTTGGAAACTATTATTGTGAGAAAACTCTACCAAAGGTAAATGATCCTCCCATGTACCCCCGATAAAGGAATGCAAGCTCTAAAGAAATCCTCCAATATCCAATTAACATGCTCTATTTGGCCACGGTTTGCGGGTGGTGCGCTGTATCCAATGCAGACTACAAACTACGCCAAAATCCACTAGTGAACAACGTATCTCTATCATAAACTGTACTCCTCAGAATGCCATGAAGCTTTACTATCTCACTAACATACTTTGCTACCAGGGACATAGCCATCCTTGTGAATTTTACAGGGATAAAATGAGCATTCTTTGTCAAGCAGTCAACCACAATATAAATGCTCTCATTTCCCCTTCTACTCCTAGGCAACCCATCCATAAAGTCCATGAAAATCATCTCCCACTTCCACCCTAGAATCTCCAAGGGTAGCAACAACCCCGTTGGTTTCCCCACCTCAGCTTTAACCCTTTGGCACCTCATACACTGAACAATAAATCAAGCTACCTCCCTCTTCATCTGCTTCCAATAAAATGTACATCTAACATCATTGTACATCTTATTACCCCTTTGGTGGAGAGTCATCCTTGAATGATGACTCTCATGAAGGACCTCCTTCTTCAACATGAGAATATTCGACATACAATGGTCATCTGTTCCTACAGATCCAACTATTCAGATCAATAGAATACTGCTCCTTCTCCCTAAAATCTACACCCTGCCTCAGCTGATTTGAAATCTCTGCCAATCCAACATCCTTCCTAGAACCAACATTCACGAGGGTAGGCAACACCTCTAATGTGGCTAAAACCTCAAGCTCAAGGCCTCTTGAAGATCTAAAGTCAAAATCTGAAATGAACAACAACTACTTCCACTCCCCAAACAAACTTCCCAACATCGCATGTCTCCGGCTAAGGGCATCAGCCACAACGTTACCCATCCTTGGAGTATAAGAAATCTCAAAATCATAAGAGGCAAGAAATTCTAACCATCTCTACCGATGAAGGTTCAGATCCCTTTCAGAGAAAAGGTACTTCAAGGACTTATGGTTTGGGAAGAGCTCAAGCCTTTCCCCCCAGTAAATAACGTCTCCATGACTTGAAGGCGAATATAATAAATTCTAACTCTAGGTCATGAGCCGAGTAATTCTTCTCACACTACTTCAGTTGCCTAGTCCCATAAGAGACCACATTGCCCTTCTGCATCAAGACTGCTCCCAATCCTGTGCCACACGCATTTGTAAAAACTATAAGCTCATTCACCTCATTCGGAATAACTAAAACTAGAGCGCAAGTTAATAATTATTTCATCCTAACAAAAGCAGATTCATTTTTGTCTTTCCAAAGGAAAGGCCAGTTCTTCTTAGTTAGAAAATTAAGAAGTGTGTCAACCTTTGCGAAGTCCTTAAAAAAATTTCGGTAATACCTCGCAAGACCAAGAATACTTCTATTGTTAGTAGCATTCTCCAGCACCTTCCAATCTTGCACCACTGCTACTTTACTCGGTCCACAGTAATCCCTCTCTAAGAAACAATATGTCCTAAAAATCTCACCTCCTTCCACCAGAAATGGCACTTGGAGAATTTTCCATAAGCTGATGATGTCTCAAAGTCTCTAATACCCTCCTAAGATGCACCAAATGCTCCTCCTCACTCTTAGAATATATCAATATATCATCCATAAATACTAGTACACTCCTATTGAGTTGTTCTCTAAAAAACCAACTCATAACATTAACAAAATAAGCCGGCGCGTACGTCAAACCAAATGGCATGACCCTCCACTCAAAGAATCCATCTTTGCAATACTCCTTAGCTACCTTCAACTGGAAAAAATCCACGGCCAGATGCAGCTGAGAAAATGTCCTCGCGCATCTCAATTGATCAAACAGATCATTTATGCGGGGTAAGGGGTACTTATTCTTCCTAATTTACTTGTTCAACTCCCAATAGTTGACACAAAGCATCAATGACTCGTCAGCCGTTGCAGCAAAGACAAATACTGCACCCTACTCAGACGTGCTCTTCTTGATAAAACCCTTTGCTATCAAATCTTGAGGCCGAACCTCTAGCTCTTGCCGCTCCTAGAGTGCCATGCACCTGGCCATAACCACTAGTTGGCATCCTTCTTCAAATCAATACAAAACTCCATCACCTGATGGGGTGGAAACCCTACCTCCTCCTCAAAAACATCTAGGTACTCACAAATTATAGGAACGGATGGAAGCTTACCTGTGGAAATGGAATGAGAATAAAGATAGCTGCTCATCACTGCACTACTGGCCCATACCATTTCTCAAGCCTCTTCCCATTACAGTTCCTTAAACTAACCCGTTGCCCTCGCAATCAAGGACTACACTATGAAGACCCATCCAATCCATACCCTGTATAAGCCCATAACTAGAAAACCCAAAGACATAGGAATCACATGTGAATTGCACCCATACGCCTCCGAAACAATACCACAATAGATAGATCAAAGACATATCAAACCCCCAATAGGGTTTGACACTACTAGAGGATCCTGAATAAGACTAGAAGCTAAATGCAAACTATCAACCAAGGTACTGAAAATAAAAAAGGGTGAAGCTTCCAGTATCAAACAAAACAAGAATAGGCACATCAGAAATTAAGATCATATCTTCCAAGATGCCCTTGCTTTTCAGTTGAGGAGGAACCTTGCTAGAATCAGGAGCCGCTGCCAAGGTATAATTCTTCACTATTGGTCCAATCCTACTCGGCGACTTACAGTCCTTCTTCAGATGCCCTACTTGATCATAGTTGAAGCACTTCAAACATCCTAAATTCACTCTCCAATTCTTCTAAAGATACCCCTTCTGATTGCATGTCCTAAAAATAATCTCTGACCTCGGTACTTTCCCACTTTGATTTCCCCAATTTCCCTTCCAGTTAGCACTTATGTCAGTCTTCCTTACTATCTTCAGCCTACTGATAGAGTAACTGAATGCGCACTCACATACCTGAGTGTCATCTCCACCAAGTTCTTGAATGGGGCACCCATCGAAATGTGACTAATAACATGATCCCATAAGGCTAGACCCAAACTTTCTACAAACCTTTCTACCTTACTGGCTAATTTATCAACCATATGAATTGCAAACTTCCCCAAGAGATTGAACCGGCTCACATAGGCTCGAACTGATAGATTCCCTTCTTCAGATGGAGGAATTTCTCTAATTATGCATCTCTCTTTGTCCTAGATATAAACTTGGCCTAAAACCTCTTCCTAAGGTCCTCCCATGTGATCTCCTCCTTCGAAACCTCCTCAATAACCAACTCCCACCAAGATAGTACCTCCCCCAAAGGTGTCGAGAGGCGACCCTCCTTTGGGACATACTAACTAGCTCCATATCACCAAAGATCCTATCACATTTCCAAATCCAAACATGAGTATCGGCAAGACTCTCGGTACGATCAAAAAATTTACCCTCAAACTGATGATGTCCCAGCATAATTTTGGAAATCAACAGCTGACCGTATGCCACAACACAAGCCCCTCCATTCCTACCCCTCCACAATATCTGGGATACCCCCAACAGGCGGAGTGCCTCATGGTATGGTATGCAAATGCCAATGAAATCAAGTGGGAATTTCCTCCTTAATGACTGTGGCTCTCACCCCACTAACTCTCACTGCCCTAGTATCTCGACCACCTCTTCCACTTACGGTAGCAAACTTGAAATGGAGATACACTTTAGCAACTTACAAGAGTATTTTAAAAGAGCAAGAATTAAATGAAGGCATGGATGGTAAAATATAAAATATAACAAGTGTTAGTACCTTAGGTTTGGGTTTTTATGATAACAATTATAGGACATTATATAAAATATAGATACTAATGTTTTACCAAGATATATATAGTACATAGTGCAGGATATAGATGTGTGTAGATTAAGAAGACTATGCAATATCAAGAGTTGATTTAAGATAATGATAATCGAAGGCTTATGAGTACTGAAGAGTTCAGGATATTCCAGATGTGTTATAGAGTCATAGGATTTATGTTAAAACCTTGATAGCACTTTCTCAATCTTTCTCTCCTTCTCCATTTTTTTTTAAATTGTTTTTCAAATATCCTGATTTAAAATAATCTTTTTAACATAATATGTTCAAAATATTTCTTAACATTATTTTAAATCTCTTATAAAGATATTATTTTAACGCTTTTAAGTTTATATATATATATATATATTAAATTTTGTTTATGATTTAATATGTTATAATTATATTGATTTTGTATATTATTTACATTATATTAGATACTCTTATCAAATCTTTCAAAATTATTTTATAATTTTTTATTAGTTTATGTTTTGATTAAAATGTGTATAAACTATATTTAAATGATTCTACAAAGTATCAAATTATTTTACAAATCAATAAATTTTCAAAATAATATTTTGAAAGTGTTTTTCAATTTTATAAAGGATATATCGACATATCCAATCCCTATATATCCACATAGTGGCCGTAATTTTCAAAATTCAAATTTGAATGGATGTGTCTTTTCATCGTATCTCTTCGCGAATGGACATGATCGTTGTTTTTCTATATATACCAGACTTCTAAATGAATTTTAACCTCTACTTTCTTATCTTCTCTCCTCCTTCCACCATCTCATTTTCTAAATCAAAATATACCCACGTTCTACCGAAATTCAACTGAAATCAAATTAAATCATCACTTGTTTGATTCTCCTTCATCTACTCTTTAATTTCTCTCATTTCTCTCAAGATCAAAGTGCTATTCAAGAGTTATAAGATCAATTATAATCAAGATCAAAGATCCAAGTTCGTAAAATTCTATCAAATAATACTTCTATGCTTTTGGGAGTGATTGTAGCCCGTAAAATCAATTGAGTGTGCTTGGTAGCCTGTAAATCTAGTATGTGTGATTATACCCCAAGAATCAAGTGACTCTACCCAGAGGTGGGGATTCAGGAGGGTGTGTCTCACAGTATTGAAATCAAGATTGTATTTTCATTAGCTAGTAGAAAAGAAATCCGCACAAGGAATTGTGCGGGACTGGATGTAGGATAACTCAAAACCGGTATAAAATCCTAGTATGTTCTTTCCTTTTTTACTTTTACTGCATTTACTTTTATCTGTATTTGTATTCTATGATTGTTTATGTGATTGTTAATTACATCATTCAAGTAGAATCTTAAAGATTTTAAAAAATATTCATGTAATCAATTAAACGTTATTCATCCCCTCTACGGTTAATTTAGCCTTAAGATCCTTATTCCTCTGACTCACATTTGGTAACAGAGCATTGGCTTTTAATGTATTCATCATTTGATTTTTGAAAATGTTTTAGTGGTTACTAACACCATTGATACACTTGTTAGTAACAAATTTGCCGAAGGACAATCTATTGCTAGACCTCTACTTTTTAATGGCACTAGTTACATATATTGGTCATGTAGAAAAAAATTTATTTACAGTCAATTGGTTTAGACACTCGGAATATCGCACAAACTAAATACACTGAACCCGAGACTAATTTTGCATAATGGACCGCTGACCAAAAAGCAGTTGCACAAAGTAACTCTAAGGCTATAAATATATTATTTTGTTCACCGAATAGAAATGAATTTAATTGAATATCTATATCTAAATTTAATTAAGTCTGCATTTGAAATTTGGAGAACATTGCAAGTTACACATGAAGGCACAAGTAAGGTTAAACAGACGAAAATTTCCATGTTAACAAACCGGATTCAATTATTCAAAATGAGTCCATATCTGATATGTATAGCATATTCTAAGGTATAATACACTCACTTATCGCACTGGGTAAAAGTTTTTCTGAGGAGGATCAAGTTAGAAAAATCTTCAATTTCACTTACTCTAGAATGGGATCAAAAGACTCTTGTAACTGAAGAGGCTAGCACTCTAAAAATTAAAGAGTTAATTGAAAATTTAATGTTTTTTGAAGCACAATTGCAGGGCAAGAGACAAAAGCAAATAAATAGAGAAGAAATCTATAGCTTTTAATACAACGACAGATAATATGGATTCAAACAACGATGACGATGAAGAAATTGCTTTCATGACTAGGAATTTCAAAAAAAATTTAAAATATAGAAAGATGAACTATTTCAAAAAAATGACAATAAAAATCCAGACAGCGAAAGCGGAAATGGCATTAGATGTTATATCTACGATGAACCTGGTCACTTAAAACGAGACTATCCACATGCTGATAAACTTAAAACTACACCAAATACTGATTTATCCAAAAAATGGAGAAGGGCTTATGGTGCAACATTGGATGATTCAGATACTTCCTCAAGTGATAATGAATTAGATACAGAAATTGCTAACATGCGCTTCACAACAATGCATAATTTAGAACAAAATGGTGAAATGGATCAAAAAAAAGGTATGCTTTTAATATGTCAAAAGTTTTAATTTCATGAATGAATATTTTTTCGGTTGCTTTATTGGTTGTTAGGAATATCCAAGATTAATAATAATATTGGTTGAATATTGTATGACTATATTTTAAATTCGAGTATTTAAATATTTTAATACTATAAATTATATCTAAAATAATTTTTTCTATAAATAGAATAAATATAAATATATATAACAAAATAGGGCATAGTTAAATAAAAATCTTTTTTGAAAATTTCGTCCGATATGTCGACATACCCTATATATATATGCCGACATATGCAGAAAGATTTTGAATTTCAAATTCAAATTCAAATTTTGAATTTTCCTCTACCTTTTCACTAATTCTACGTTTTGAACAGATGTCTCTTGACCAAGGAACATGTCCTTTGATTCTCTTTTATTTACTCTATCTACATCCATTCATTTTTCACTTTCATATTCAAATACAGAACTCATAAACTCTCTTATCTCTTCAAACTACTCTTCAATGGCATCCTCAAGTAATATTAAGGCAACTATTATACTTTCTAAGAAATAAATGAATATCTTTTTAACGGTCAAGAAGTCATGCAAGCCTATTTGTTAGTCGCTATGCGCATGATCAAAGATGGCCAATAGTTAAACAATGTAAATGTAATAGAAATAGTATAGTAGATCACACAGTCGATTTTATACTAGTTCAGAGCATCTCAACTATGTCTAGTCTCTAAGCAGCTCTTAGGAATTTCACTACCAACACTCTCACTTCACCTGGAGGAACAGGTTTACAAACTCCGCCTGAACAACCAAACAGTACTTCAACAATAGTTACAAGTAGTGTAACAAATGGTACTTTCTGACCGAGCGTATCCTTATATACAGAATGTCACTTTGAAGTTCAATAACTCCTATAATCAAACCAAATGATAGAGGTGTAGATGCTAAGGAGTTTATTCGACTAGAATATGGGATGTGGAAATGAAGCACACTAGTTGAAATCATTGAATCACATGAATTTCTTGGAATTCAAAGTATTGCTTAGTAATCGAGAGTTTATGGTCTACAATTCAAAGCATAGAGTTCGTTCAATGAATTTTTTGATTCAAGAATGGTTAGGGGATTATACAATTGTTGTATGATGCCAATGTAGGGGTACAACCTTCCAAATTTGCCATTGATGAAGAGAAACGGCTGCAGAAGTGGCGAGATGCAACCTCTAGAGCGAAGAGACATGAAGGCACCAATTCAAAAAATATATCCGTTTTTGTGCTAGCTCAGTCGACTGAGGAACAAATACGGTCGACTAAAAGTGGCTAATTTTAGTCCAGAACTTCAGGCTTGATTCAATTGACTGCTTTTTATAAGTTAGTCAACTTAGGCTAATTCAGTCGACCGAGCAAGGATTTCAGTCGACTGAATAAGCATAATTTCCAAAAGCTTGCTTAATTCAGTGGTAAAAGCATGCGCTCGTCTTTTAGCCCACTCGGGTTCAAGTCATATCTTCACATATTTTTAGTCAATTTATTTTTTACCTTTTCCATCATCGTTTTGACCTGAAATAACTTAATAAATATATTAGTAGCATTATTGTATAGTTGTTGTCATTAAAAGACCATATATATGGTTTTAATAATCTCCTCCTTTTTGATGATGACAATCAGAAAATAATATCCCCCCTAAATATAGGTTATGTATAATAAGTTTATTTCCCTCAACTTTATATAGATGCTAATACAAAATATTTAAAGCACGCGTTCTTCTCCCCCTTTGTCATCAACAAAAGGGATAATAGCACTTGCGCACTGTATGATACAAAAACTCCCCTTAAATATAATATTTCTCTTTAACTTTTAACTATGTGCTCCCTCTATCAATATGCTCATTATTTCTCCCTATTTGTAACTAACAGAAAATATGAGAAAATTGAGAAATAAATGGAGAATATAACAGAGAAGTCATAAATAATAATTTTTTAACATTATTGTAAAACAACGAGAGTCCAATAGATATGTCAAATGTAAGCAAATGATACACATTTTACAATAGACATAAGGTTTATGACTTAGGAAACCATATCCAGTTGGATGTAGTTGATCTCTTAAACAAATAATTCCCACTCGTAAAAATTGCTAATGTACGATTGTCAAATATAATCGATAAGATTAGTAGGAACGCATATGTCAACATTAATTGTCATTGATTTAGTATTCAAAGGATTTTTTCTATTTTTAAGCATAATACTATCATAACATGGATTAATTTTAGAATCATCACTATTTTTAGTACTAGCATTAAAATGTGTATACAGGAATGCATGTCTGGTACTTTTTTTACAATTATCTTGTTTATAGTCTAAACAAATTCTATTATTGTAAGCTTTGCTATTAATAGTTAAGGAAGACAAATTATCCTTTTTTGTATTAAACTTCATGATTTTCTCATTTAATTTATCAAAAATAGCTTTGGACTCACAAATTTCTTTTTACAAAACAATATTTATCTATAAGAATTTCACATTCTTTAATTAATTCTAGATTCTTATCATTTAAAATCTTATTCTCTTTTTCAAGAGACAAAAGTTTAGAATTAGAATCATTTAAATAATTTTCCAATTTTTTTTATTTTGCCAAACTTTAATTTCCTTTAAACGATCATTATTTTTATCGTTAAGTGCTCACTTTCTTGTAATAGAAAATCTTTTTGTAGTACAAGTTCTTCCAATGTCTTTTTAAAAACTTCATTTTTTTAAGTAAAAACTTATTTTCTTTCGTTAAAATACTAATTTTATGCTCAATCATCCAATTTAGCTAAAGCAATAGAATTGACCTTTTGTGATGTCTTAAAATCTTTTAATAACTTCTCATGTATTTGTAAAAGATCATTATATATAGAATCTAAGCATATTGATTTTGATATGAGATTATCCATATAACATATGTACCTTGATTCTATTGATTGTTGCTCGATTCCAGAAATTTGCGTTTTCTCGACTATTTTTGAGCTCTGACTGGATCTTCTCTTTCTAGCCATTATTCTATGATGTTGTGACGATCAATAGAATTCTAGGCACTGATACCACTTGTTAGTCGCTATGCACATGATCAAAGATGGCCAACAGCTGTAAACAATGTAAATGCAGCAGAAATAGTAATATAGGTCATACAGTCGATTTTATACTAGTTCGGAGCACCTCTCCTAATCAATTAAACACCATTCACCCCCTCTAGTGTTAATTTAGCTTTAAGATCCTATTCCGCTAACTCACAACAAGTATGCACTCTAATTGCTTCCAAATTACTATGAGTTCGGTCAATCTTCGGCTTTGATAACAAATGTAACAATCCGCCTTTTACAACGCACCAAACATATGCTGATCAACAAATATATTTGTAATATCACAAAAGACAAAAAGCTATATAAATTTAAACTCGGTTAAACTCTAAAATTTTGACATGACCTTAGCCCAATTCACAATGAAAAATAATAATATATAAATAGACAAACTTAAGTGAACCCCTCAGAGACATAAACCAAGCGCACTAGCTCAACTGATAGTATATCTATATAAGGATACAACTAGATACATAAAACAGATAGAGTCATATACAAATATATCAATCCCTATCCTCTCTATACATATGGAGTGCTAAACAAATACGCAACGTAATACATAGTTATATATTAGCAAGACATCTACTACATGCAGTCATACATGGACTGCTCGTAAATATAAGCAAATCTCCAAAACCAAATGTCTAGATCTCTAGCCGGCCTACTAAAATAACATGTCACTCAGACTACTTTGATAAGAGTAATCATAAGCCCAAAAGGAAATACAAGAAAGGAAACGAGTGTCAGACACAAGCCTAGTGAGGGGAACTCGCCTCAACATATCATAGTTAAATGTGAATATACATTCTAGCATGTAATGGGTCTAAAAAGAAATATCACCAAATAAAACCATCTATTGTAACTATTTAATACTAATAACATAAATAGATGGATGCAAGGGTAGTACCTCATCCATTGTCAACGGTATCATATACTTCTTATATCTCAACTTAACTGAATCACATGACAAGTATAACAACAATGATACTTTCTAACCAAAGCATCCCATACCCCATAATGAAATACGACCATCCATAATCGATACACGTATCGTATTGCCATTAGCTACCAAAGAGACCAATCGAGATCCACAACTAACTTGGTGATTCCCCAGAAAACCAACACCTAAAAAGAAGTTGGCTTGTAGGTCTTGTCGCAGCACACAATTGTACTATGAAATAGTATAACCTACTCCAGACTGGTGTCCCGGTCTCTCCTCCCTACCTCGGGACCATGTCTGCAAATCGTGTGTCTTAATGGTACAATGGTTTCCTCTTACAAACCGTACAACATCCGATTTTCTACGGGTTGGCTATCTGGATTTATGCTATCCCTTACTCTCGAATGTCACTATATTTTGAAGCTCCATTGTCATGACCCACCCCTCACGACCCTCAAAAATCTAAATAAGTATACTCATCGTATAACATGCCGAATGATCGAGTACCGAAAAGACAGATTGTTAAGGGAAAAAATAGTAGGTAGAAGAAAGAAGAAACTAGACAAACATAATCACACAGTAGACTGGAAAATATGTAGTATCAATAGCTCTTTACACAAATCAAATCTGTAATATGCATATCTGACATCAGGTACACAAACAATAATTACCAGCCTAGATAGTTATAACAACCCACCCTCACAATTACTGGTAAATTCAAACAAAATGCTGCAGCAAAATAAAAACAAGTATATGTCTCGATCTCCAGCTCGTCTCCTGCTCCATAGCATCCTAACTTGAACCTGAAATACTTGTTCTAATCGAGCATTATATAAAATAACACCCGAGTCAGTCTGGAAAACCAACGTGAGAAAAACACACTCAATTTGAATTATTAAAGTTATCAAAATCCTTTGGAAATCAAAGATATCGCATAAGACCACACCACAAATAAACACGATGGGTTTTTGCCTTACGATAACCAAAACATTTCATATCAAAATCCTCTGATATTATCGTAGTGTCTAAGTACAAATAATTATTCAAATTGCCGGAATGCTTGCATCTCATGTTCCGGCATAGTTGGACACAATCAAAATTGTATGGTGCTAATTGGAGAATGAATTCCATCATAATAACTAGGTGCTGGGGTACCACCTATCACAATACTCGTCTAGAACAGCATACCGAGGTCCACACCAGGATACCCTACTACACAAGACCGACCTATCCCTGACCTAGATAGACCGAGTATGCTATCACCCGGGGTGTTCCCACCCGTTTTCGAGCTCCTTCCAAAATCATAGCAATACTATCCGAGGGTATCTAGAAAGATGATAAGCATAGCCTAATTGGGTGCTATCCACTTAGCCTTGCTGCATCCCCTATTCTTTTTAGCCTTTCCCGATTAATGGAGCTAAAGGCTATGATTAAATTTTTAGAAATATTCACTTAGAATGCTTATTGTCTTCCAACGACAATTTACTAATAGCATTCATCCATACAAGTCCATTCCGGGTCCGAACGGAACCGAAGGCATTACTCCTACTACATCATTTTGGAATCACCCTCAGGATTAGTGGCGATTAGCTCTTGCAATTCACTGTTCCATCTTCGTCTTCATGCCCTTTTCTTAATTTCAAAAACGTACTCGTTGGATCGAAGTGGTTTTGGGATAACTCATCCGATCCCAGTCTGTAACAGCCCGCAAATCCATACCCCTTGGTCAACACTATTCTACAACAATCAACTCAAGTTGCAAAGAAATACGAACCATTTGGGTTAAAGAAGAAGAGGTAGAAGAAGAGAATTGAAAACAACAACAGAATCTAACCATCGCAGCGGAATAAAATATAATAGATAATAAATAATCTTTACTCAAAATCAAATATATCTGTTTACATATATTACATCATCAGAGTACATCAGTCACAGCTCACATCAATAACATACAATGGGTACACAACAACTCAACACAGTGGATATATATATATATATATATATATATATATATATATATATATATGTACGAGAATACATATCGTCATCCAGCTCGTCTCCTGAGCTCCATAGCATCATATCCTGTATCCTATAATACTCGGTCTGACCCGAGCATTACAGTTAAATAACACTCGAGTTAGTCTGGGTTACCAGCGTGAGAAAATCACACCCAATTAATTATTAAGGTTTCAAAATCCTTTGAAAACAAAAGCATCGGGTTTTTACCTTACGATAGCTAAAACAATTTTTATAAAAATCCTCTGATATTATAATAGTGTCTATTTACAAATACTTATAAAATAGCCAAAATGGTTACATTCATTAAATTCCAGCTACTAGCCACCGAAGTGGGTAATACAAACAAAACTCGTACAAGGCTCGTAGGGAAAATGGATTTCCAACAATGACTAGGCACTGGGGTACCACCTGTCACAGTATGGGGCCTAGATCACCGTACCGAGGATTACTCCCTTCATCCCCTGCAACACAAGGCCGGAACCATTCCTTACTGAACAGTCCCGAACAAGATAAACCCCGTGGTTGGCGCGACCAACCACCCACTAAGCCGAAAGATGTACAAGGGACATCTAGACAGGGGAAATATCTTGTCCTGCTTGGGCATGACCCACCTAACCTTGCTGCATATCCCCTGATTTTCAGTCATTCCCATTTGATGAGGCTTGAGGCTAAGTGTTACCTTTAGAACGTTTTCACTTAGAATGCCCATCGCCCACCTGACGATGTTTCGCAAGCATTCATCCATACAAGTCCGTCCCGGGTTCGAACGGAACCGAAGGCACTATTCCTACTACATCCATTTTGGAAATATCCTCAGGATTAGTAGTGACTAGCCCTTGCACTTCACTGCTCCATCTTCGACTCAAAAAATCGTTTTCACGAAACGTACAAACCGGATCGAAGTGGTTTTCGAGAAATAAATCTCGATCCCGGTCTCTTCGAAACGATCAACGCATTGTCCAATATTGATAGTCGGTTGTTTAACTATCAATTAATATTCACAAACAACCATCCAACCAATAAATAATTTTCCAAATTATTTATTTATCTCAAAATATCTTTACAAGGTATATTCTCATTTTCAAATCTTTTTGAAAACAGTTTCAAACTACCTTCCTTTTTCTCAGAATAAATTCCGAGTATTTCATTCCCACTAGAATCACCAAGCACAAGATTTTGGAATTTAAAATAATTTCAAAACACTTTAATTGTAAAGTATGGTTAATATTTAATTTAGAAAATCTTTCTTTAGTACTTAATTTAAAATAATGCTTTTAACAAAATACCCAGTCATTCTTTATATAATTATTACGATAATAAATAAAACAAAAATTCTTACTTTGGAATTTACCTTTAAATACTTAAGTTACGACTACTTTAATAATTCACTAAGATACATATTATATAAACATTTGAAAATAAAGCTACTTAATAAAATGTAAAACTAGATTTTTACTTTTATAAACCAAAATACTAAGTTACTTCTTAATGATTACTGCTAGAATAAATTAAAGGAAATACTTACTTTAAATATTAGAAATTATAAATTTTACAAAAACTTGCTTCTTTAAATAACTTTAAAACATTTAATTTATATTGGCAAATTTACTTTTAAAACATGCACGTGGCCATCCAGAGAAAATCCAAACTTCAATAACTTAAATCAAATTTCCCCAAATTGATTTCGTATCTATTCTTTCTGAAATAAATTCTTTTACTTATCAATTCATTTCTAAATTCAGTAGTTATGGTCTTTATTATTATCATCATTATCTTCTTTAGTTTCTTCTTTACTCTTTCAATAATTCAAATCTTAAATTCTAAATAAATGTTTGTTCCTTTTTAATTACTAATACTGCATTTTAAACTTCATTAATTTTCTATTTATTCAAATTTCCCTTCCATTCTCAGGATTCATTTATTAAAATTTAAAGTCACTTTATTTCTTCTCCAAGTCATTCTTAAATCCATTCAAATTTCCTAAATTATTTTACTTACAATTTCACTCCTTTAATTTTCTTTTCCAAAATTCAATTTATATATTTTTGGTAATTCGTTATTCCCAATTATATCCAATCAAACCATGACATTCAATATACCAATTATCAATAATATCAATAATATTCATCACAGAATATAGAATAATCACAACAGAGGGTATTAAACAATTTAAATAAATGTTGAGGGATCCAGTTGGATCCCTCCAACCTTATTTTCCTGCATCCACAGATATTAGCATAATATACAATACCAATTCCAAATATATATCACACTATAGCATATCACTCAATCCAATCATTCAATAATTATTTAAATTTTGTCATTTAAATCTAATTTTAACCGAGTGAGATTAACTCACCTTTCGTTTTGTTTTGCAATTCGATCCAACCCGGCTTGCTTCTATCAGATTTTGACCTTGTATAACAATCATACAATTTATTAACACTTTGAAATAACTTGAACCATTTATTTCCATTTATAAATTTAATTGATAATTAAATTAACTAGTGATTTAGTCCTAAATTTGGTGATTAAATTTTAAACTAATTCACTTTAACAATCTCTAGAATAATCAAATGAGCTATTTAAATAAATTCATAAAAATGCTGCCGATACTTATATACATATATACATATATATATTTCCGATAACCTTATAAAATTACTCAATTGAATATTTAATTGATTTTTTTTTAACTCTGCGTTTGTATAAATATACTTATTCTCCGAGAAAATTTTCCTTTCTGTAAATATCAAATAGAAGTTTACTGTCCTGTGAATATAAACTGAAATAAAGAATTATTATATATGTTATTGAATAAATCAGAAAAGGGATTACCTCACCACTCTCAAGAATGCCAGCAACTGCGCCCTCCACCGCGCTCGCCGTCGCTCCAACCCCTCCCATCCACATGCTCGAGTTCGCGAGACACCCTAGCACTGCCGCACGTCTCAAATCGATACGCCTTGCTTCCACGCGCGTGAATTCGCACTGCCAAACCCTAGGTCGACGCCACCACTCGCGCTTTCCCCCCCATCACGCTCGCGACCAACCCCCTGCCCAGCGCCACTTGCTTCGTGAATCTCATGAAGTCGCGATGTCGAATAAGGGGAAAGGCGTTCGAACAAGGTGTTTGAAAAAGGGGATCTCGCGTTCGGCTTTATGGGATTCCATTTTTCCTTTTTTTTAAAGCCTGGTAACGGATTGAAGATAATGGCTTCGGCCATGAATTAAATTTCGAGTCAACAGAATTCAAAGAAGATAAGCGACCTCGGCGATAACCTTTGAAAATAAATAAGGACGAAAATAAAAGAGATAAAGCGTATTCGAGATGGCAAAGGAAGCGTGCTTGATACGGTTCGTAAACAGTGCTTTGAAAAGCTCTGATGTGCTATGAATTAGACCAATTACTTTATTAAATTCGTTTCAAATTTCAGCGTGTTGATAAATCGTACGCTCACACCACGCCTCCAGATGCTACGAAAATTGAAATCCGACAATAATACAACATTATGGATCCAAGGGAACTGGTTTCATCGAATTCCGAGACTGTGCCTCGGAAGGCTATTTTTAAATTCAAGTTAAACGATATAAATTCAAAACTCAACAAAACACTTCCAAATTTAATTTCAACACCTTAATAATCTTCAATGTTATTAATATAAATTTTACAAGCCTTCAAATTATTTTTAATAGGCTTAAAATTATAGATTCAACATTTCATCCAATTTTAAATTATTAAATTTAATAATTAAATTATCAAATAATTGGTGATATTTAAGTTCAAGTTAAAAACTAACTTTTAAATATTCAAAATCAATTGAATATTCCAATTTTAAATATTCAAAAATTTCGGGTTGTCACATTCCTTCCCCCTTAAAAGAATTTCGTCCCCGAAATTACTAGTTAGGAAGAATGGTCCAATATCCGTTTATTATTTCCCTAAACCAAACAGTTTCTAACAATTCAACATCGCACCAACTATCTTCTTATAAAAGACTCATTATTATTCTCATTAACCTTTCAAACTTCTCCATAGTGTCAAACCATACTATTTGTTTAACCATTCTAGTTTCAATTTAAAACCAAATTTTGAATTATCAAAAATTTCTCAAAATTTTTCTAATTCTCAAAATTTCCAAAAAATTTCGCCAGCGTCTCCTTTGCGCGGCTAGCTCGGTACAACTACGAAATGGCTCTACGGCCTCCCGAATCCAAAAAGAAAACAAAAGCCAAGTGGCTCAATCCAAATCCAAATCCAAATCCAAATCCAAATCCAAATCCCAATCAAATTCCATACCAAATTTAAATGCGTACCTTTTGTCGGGCAATTCAAATTTATCTCTTGAAATCAAATCCAATTTCCTTTTCCGTTTTATAATACCTGCATATCCTGCTTAGCACTAATATCCAATCACAATATCCCAAAATATTTTATCGACTTTCTTACAAAATGTCAATATCTATTCATTTCAATATTATCTTAGATTATATTTGTAATATCAATTTCCAATCTAGAATTTACCACTCCTTTCTTAAGTTAGTATAAACATTTTATATGTTTCTTATCTTTATTTCTCTTTACCTCTTTTAGTTTATACTTATTTCTATTCAAATCGATTTCCACATTACATATGTATTTCATTTATTTCCAACTTTGAATTTTTTAAATTTTATTCTTCATTTATAACTAATTTAAGTCATTACTTTAATTAGTTTCATTTACTAACTAATTTCAATTTCTAGTTTGAAATCGTTTTGCTGTTAACTAAATTTTCCAAAAATCTTCAAAAATTTTCTAACTCCCAAAATTTCCGAAAATTTTTGGCAGAGTCCCCTTTGTACGGAGGAGCTTTTGCAATTTGACAAAAGAGATAAATATGTATACATCGACCCACACGGTCGGAAAAACCAAAAGCAGTTCATATTTCCTATTTTTATTGCGTATGCGTACCTTATTTAGCATTTTAAGCAAGCAGCTTAGTTATTTAGCAGTTAATGCAAACCAAATCCAGCCATACGGCCTCCAGGTACCTGTACTTACTCAAATTTAAACATGTAAGTGCCAAATATATGCAGTTTAACTATATTTCACTTATTAGCAATAGTTAAAACATATGAATTCTAAAAGAAACTCATACCAAACCTTTTCCGTAAGCAATTTATATAGTTTCCATGCCAACTCAAACTGTTTCAATTTATTTATAACCATTTTCATTTAATTCGAATGGTTTTCAATCCATTCGTATACATCTTTATCAAATTTGAATGGTTTAAAACACAATAGCTCACCTTCAATTTATTCTTAAGCAAACTGAACTCATATTTAATTCAATTGCTTCCAAAATCAATTTATTTTACTACTATCAACTCATAGAATTTTTATTACTTCTATTTACACCAAATGATAATTTATTCTTCGCAATTTGACGAGATTTATGTGAATAAATAAGCACTTGAGTTTAATAATCAATTTAAATTGACTCCAACTCAACTTACGCTTAATTCTATTCCATTTTTAAATTTATCCACAATCCATATATTCTCAGTTTCATTGCATTTCAATTTTATTAACCAAACTAGTTCATTCAAAACCATTAACAACTTAGATCCATCTTTATTACCAACTAAAATTTATTCTTACTTGATTTAAATCCAATCCACTATTATTAAACTTAATTTTAAGTTGAATGCAATTCAACTCATTTCCATTTTTTTTTATTTTAGCTTAAGTTTATTCACTCCAATTTTACACTTAAGCCCATTTTATTTTCCAGTAAATCTCCCCCTTTTTTTTCTTTCTTTCTATTCTTAAGCTCATTTCCTTTTTACAATTAAATTTCTTTTTTTCAATTCAATTTGATTCTATCTCAATCCAATCTCATTTCAAACTTATTTGATTAGTTATTATAAAATTTAACTTTTCAGATTTAACCCATTCAATTTATTCCCTGGCTATTTCCAAGTTATCTTCACTTATGGATTTTATTTGCACATTCAAACATTGCTATTTTAATCCATTTACATTTTTATCCGATACACTTCAATTATATTTAATTTGTTAACACTTTAAGTTAAATTTAAATTAATAACTCAAGTTCCGAATCCTCTATCCATTCTCAATTTACCATCCAAATTTATGAACTCATAGTTCAATCATATTTACTTCATCGACAATTTAATTCGAATTTGATTTATAACTTGAGTTTTATTTCCATACTTCAATATAAACTCACAATTCTGTTTCATTAGCTAACTCATTATCTAATTAGTTCTTCCTTTATTTATAATCCAACACTTGAATTTTTATTCCAAAATCTCTTCATTTAAATTTCTTAAGTTCTAATTTATTTTATAATTCAAGTTTGGATTCCCATTTCATTTTTCAATTCATCAAAATATTGATTTCGGGCATTATATTCCATTTTCAATTTAATAAGTCACAACTTATTGTTTTATACAATTCCATTCATCATAAGCTTGAATATATTCATCTTTTATTTTTAACTCAAGCCTTCTACTTATTTATAGCCCAAACATATTTTATTTCCATGGATTTTTAATTCCTTCATAAATTATTCTGATTTATTTATTTAAATTCTCATTTCTTATCCAATTTATTTTTCATTTATCCAGGTAAGAATTTAATTCCATTCATTAATTCAATTGAATTCTTATTCCAATTCAATTTTATTTTAACTCAGTTTTCTTTAACTCAATTCGATTCCAACTTGATTCGAATACAATTGGATATTATTTTAGCTTATTCAATTAATTTCAATCCAGTCAAATTTTTATTACCAAATGCAAGTTAATTTCAATTTTACAACTTTTCACTTTAAATTTTAATTCCAACATTCAAAGCCTATATTTCCTTCCTGATTTAAAACTCATCTCAATTTTATAAGCTTACAATTTTTCTCATCAGGATTTTTTTTTAAACTCCCGGCTTTTGGCTTCAAATCATTTTGAAATCTCCAATATCCCAAATCGGACTTCTCAAATTTTTAAACCAATCCTGATTTTTATTTTCCAACAAATTTCCTTTGAAATTTTCAAAAACAACTTGTTTTTCTAAACAAATCAATTTGGTAGCAATCCGTCACTTAGGAATTCGAAAATGAATATTGATGATGCAGCCGTCATCATCAAAATTATTTTCCAATAATCCAAGTGATTTCAATGCTATATCACTTTCAAAATCCATTTAAAACAGATTTCTTTTCAGAAACATCACTAAAACAATTGTGCTATTATTTATCTTCAAAACATTTTCAAAATCACCGGGTTTTAAATTTCCAAATTCTGCTTAAATCGATTTTACTATAATTCATTTGCATAGCTTATGCTCATGCAAATTCTTATTTGATTATATTTCAATTTATAAATTTCATTTATAACTCATACTTATGAATTTCATTTTATAATGAATTTATTCCCTTAAACTTTGGTTATACTTTCAATTTCTAGTTAAATTCACTTAACAATGAAAATACTTTAATATTATCATTTCTAACATCCAAGCAACCATATAATAGCTATATAGTTTACCAAAAACTTTCTTTATATCAAAAATATATTTTTGGGTAAAATTATTTCATTTACCCATATTTAAAACAATACCGTGTCGATTGTTATATTCAAGTGTTTAGAAAACCCTTCGATACAGTTGCGCAGACTGTGTCAACGAAGGTTCATATGCCACTCAATAAATCAATCATCACGATATTAAAATAATTTATATTCACTAACAAATACGCACTCATATTTATTAATACGCTCAAACTCATTCTAGAGTACTATAGACTCTATTTATGAGTAATTCCCAACAGAGCCAAGGTTATCACCAACCTAAGCTCTGATACCAAGTGTAACAGCCCGCAAATCCATACCCCTTGAGTCAACACTATTCTACAACAATCAACTCAAGTTGCACAGAAATACGAACCATTTGGGTTAAAGAAGAAGAAGTAGAAGAAGAGAATTGAAAACAATAACAGAATCTAACCATCGCAGCGGAATAAATTATAATAGATAATAAATCATCTTTACTCAAAATCAAATAACATACAATGGGTACACAACAACTCAACACAGCGGAAATATATATACATATATATATATATATATGTACGAGAATACGTATCGTCATCCAGCTCGTCTCCTGAGCTCCATAGCATCATATCCTGTATCCTATAATACTCGGTCTGACCCGAGCATTACAGTTAAATAACACCCGAGTCAGTCTGGATTACCAGCGTGAGAAAATCACACCCAATTGATTATTAAGGTTTCAAAATCCTTTGAAAACAAAAGCATCTCGTAAGACCACGCCACAAATAAACATGTCGGGTTTTTACCTTACGATAGCTAAAACAATTTTTATAGAAATCCTCTGATATTATAATAGTGTCTATTTACAAATACTTATAAAATAGCCGAAATTGTTACATTCATTAAATTCCAGCTACTAGCCACCGAAGTGGGTAATACAAACAAAACTCGTACAAGGCTCGTAGGGAAAATGGATTTCCAACAATGACTAGGCACAGGGGTACCACCTATCACAGTACGGGGCCTAGATCACCGTACCGAGGATTACTCCCTTCATCCCCTGCAACACAAGGCCGGAACCATTCCTTACTGAACAGTCCCGAACAAGATAAACCCCGTGGTTGGCGCGACCAACCACCCACTAAGCCGAAAGATATACAAGGGACATCTAGACAGGGGAAATATCTTGTCCTGCTTGGGCATGACCCACCTAACCTTGCTGCATATCCCCTGATTTTCAGTCATTCCCATTTGATGAGGCTTGAGGCTAAGCGTTACCTTTAGAACGTTTTCACTTAGAATGCCCATCGCCCACCTGACGATGTTTCGCAAGCATTCATCCATACAAGTCCGTCCCGGGTTCGAACGGAACCGAAGGCACTATTCCTACTACATCCATTTTGGAAATATCCTCAGGATTAGTAGCGACTAGCCCTTGCACTTCACTGCTCCATCTTCAACTCAAAAAATCGTTTTTCACGAAACATACAAACCGGATCGAAGTGGTTTTCGAGAAATAAATCTCGATCCCGGTCTCTTCGAAACGATCAACGCATTGTCCAATATTGATAGTCGGTTGTTTAACTATCAATTAATATTCACAAACAACCATCCAACCAATAGATAATTTCCCAAATTATTTATTTATCTCAAAATATCTTTACAAGGTATATTCTTATTTTCAAATCTTTTTGAAAACAGTTTCAAACTACCTTCCTTTTTCTCAGAATAAATTCCGAGTATTTCATTCCCACTAGAATCACCAAGCACAAGATTTTAGAATTTAAAATAATTTCAAAACACTTTAATTGTAAAGTATGGTTAATATTTAATTTAGAAAATCTTTCTTTAGTACTTAATTTAAAATAATGCTTTTAACAAAATACCCAGTCATTCTTTATATAATTATTACGATAATAGATAAAACAAAAATTCTTACTTTGGAATTTACCTTTAAATACTTAAGTTACGACTACTTTAATAATTCACTAAGATACATATTATATAAACATTTGAAAATAAAGCTACTTAATAAAATGTAAAACTAGATTTTTACTTTTATAAACCAAAATACTAAGTTACTTCTTAATGATTACTGCTAGAATAAATTAAAGGAAATACTTACTTTAAATATTAGAAATTATAAATTTTACAAAAACTTGCTTCTTTAAATAACTTTAAAACATTTAATTTATATTGGCAAATTTACTTTTAAAACAAGCACTTGGCCATCCAGAGAAAATCCAAACTTCGATCACTTAAATCAAATTTCCCCAAATTTATTTCGAATCTTTTCTTTCTGAAATAAATTCTTTTACTTATCAGTTCATTTCTAAATTCAGTAGTTATGGTCTTTATTATTATCATCATTATCTTCTTTAGTTTCTTCTTTACTCTTTCAATAATTCAAATCTTAAATTCTAAATAAATGTGTGTTCCTTTTTAATTACTAATACTGCATTTTAAACTTCATTAATTTTCTGTTTATTCAAATTTCCCTTCCATTCTCAGGATTCATTTATTAAAATTTAAAGTCACTTTATTTCTTCTCCAAGTCATTCTTAAATCTATTCAAATATCCTAAATTATTTTACTTACAATTTCACTTCTTTAATTTTCTTTTCCAAAATTCAATTTATATATTTTTGGTAATTCGTTATTCCCAATTATATCCAATCAAACCATGACATTCAATATACCAATTATCAATAATATCAATAATATTCATCACAGAATATAGAATAATCACAACAGAGGGTATTAAACAATTTAAATAAATGTTGAGGGATCCATTGGATCCCTCCAACCTATTTTCCCTGCATCCACAGATATTAGCACAATATACAATACCAATTCCAAATATATATCACACTATAGCATATCAGTCAATCCAATCATTCAACAATTATTTAAATTTTATCATTTAAATCTAATTTTAACTGAGTGAGATTAACTCACCTTTCGTTTTGTTTTGCAATTCGATCCAACCCGGCTTGCTTCTATCAGATTTTGACCTTGTATAACAATCATACAATTTATTAACACTTTGAAATAACTTGAACCATTTATTTCCATTTATAAATTTAATTGATAATTAAATTAACTAGTGATTTAGTCCTAAATTTGGTGATTAAATTTTAAACTAATTCACTTTAACAATCTCTAGTATAATCAAATGAGCTATTTAAATAAATTCATAAAAATGCTGCCGATACTTATATACATATACACATATATATATTTCTAATAACCTTATAAAATTACTCAATTGAATATTTAATTGATTTTTTTTAACTCTGCATTTGTATAAATACACTTATTCTCCGAGAAAATTTTCCTTTCTGTAAATATCAAATAGAAGTTTACTGTCCTGTGAATATAAACTGAAATAAAGAATTATTATATATGTTATTGAATAAATCAGAAAAGGGATTACCTCACCACTCTCAAGAATGCCAGCAACTGCGCCCTCCACCGCGCTCCCCGTCGCTCCAACCCCTCCCATCCACATGCTCGAGTTCGCGAGACACCCTAGCACTGCCGCACGTCTCAAATCGATACGCCTTGCTTCCACGCGCGAGAATTCGCACTGCCAAACCCTAGGTCGACGCCACCACTCGCGCTTTCCCCTCCATCACGCTCGCGACCAACCCCCCATGCCCAGCGCCACTTGCTTCGTGAATCTCATGAAGTCGCGATGTCGAATAAGGGGAAAGGCGTTCGAACAAGGTGTTTGAAAAAGGGGATCTCGCATTCGGCTTTATGGGATTCCATTTTTTCTTTTTTTTTTAAAGCCTGGTAACGGATTGAAGATAATGGCTTCGGGCATGAATTAAATTTCGAGTCAACAGAATTCAAAGAAGATAAGCGAGCTCGGCTATAACCTCTGAAAATAAATAAGGACGAAAATAAAAGAGATAAAGCGTATTCGAGAAGGCAAAGGAAGCGTGCTTGATACGGTTCGTAAACAGTCTTTGAAAAGCTCTGATGTGCTATGAATTAGACCAATTACTTTATTAAATTCTTTTCAAATTTCAGCGTGTTGATAAATCGTACGCTCACACCACGCCTCCAGATGCTACGAAAATTGAAATACGACAATAATACAACATTATGGATCCAAGGGAACTGGTTTCATCGAATTCCGAGACTGTGCCTCGGAAGGCTATTTTTAAATTCAAGTTAAACGATATAAATTCAAAACTCAACAAAACACTTCCAAATTTAATTTCAACACCTTAACCATCTTCAATGTTATTAATATAAATTTTACAATCCTTCAAATTATTTTTAATATACTTAAAATTATAGATTCAACATTTCATCCAATTTTAAATTATTAAATTTAATAATTAAATTATCAAATAATTGGTGATATTTAAATTCAAGTTAAAAACTAACTTTTAAATATTCAAAACAATTGAATATTCCAATTTTAAATATTCAAAAATTCCGGGTTGTCACACAGTCTCTTCGAAACAACGTTCGACATTTTCAGTAAGCTCAACCCCAGTTCTCTAGGAAATAAGGAGATGATAAGGTCAATGATCACCTCCTAACCGTTTGTGGATAGATTTCCTTTTAAACGTCCTAGAAGAACGAACTGAGTTTATACGTACAATATAGCACCTCGAACAGTAGTTGTACCATATAATTCTCATGCTCCTTCTAGATATTTTCGAAGTTATATTTAGGTCTAGATTTCATAGCCGGTTATTTAACTATTATATAAACAATCAATTCAACCAAATACTTCTTTTTCTTTGAAAAACACCAAGTCTTATTAAATTTAATTTTTAAATAAATTAAATCACTTTATCAAAGGTCATTACTTATCTTATTAAATTTAGTATATTCACAAAGTATCTTTTTAAAAAAACATATTTGAAAACCCTTTTAAAATAATGTGGAAGGTACCACTGCAGTATCAAACCATGGATCACAACTCAATGGTTACATCTCTATCCTAGAGAAATCCAAAACTTAACTGTAGGCACTCACTGCCTCCGATTTACGCCACGCGAGTATACCATTACTTTTCGGAAAATCTTTATGTTAAAAATTATCTCAAAATAATGTTCGTAAATTATAAAATAAATTTCAAGTTTAATCTAGGAAAATATAATTAAATAAAGGTTGTTATATAAAGCCATATTCGTATTTAATAGTTATTTTTTTAAAACAAAAATGCCGACCATTGCTTAAATAATAATAATAAATCTTTGACAATCATTATAAAGTGAGTATTAATATTAGATATGCTTTAAACAATTTTAAAATACTTAAATAACTAATTTTTAGAATATTTTAACACTTTTAAAATTACCAAATCAATAATTAAAAATCCTTTTTTTAAAACAAGCCTAATTTCCTCGATTATAATTTCACTTTGTAAATTTGGAAATCTTACTTGAACACGAATATAACCTACCTCTACCTTTCAAAAAAATATTTAAAATCTCAAGTATTAAAACCGTATATTTCAAACAAGTACCATCTACAGATTTATTATTTAAAAATCCTTTGTTATATACTTTTATTCCAAAATCATCTTTTCAATATCCCGATGTAGTTAAGTACAAATTTCACCCCCTTTATTTTACCCAATTGATTAACCCAAAATTCTTTACAAACATTTTGCTTCAAAATCATTTTGATTCTCTTTTCCAATTTAAAACATATATTAGTGGTATTTAAAAAACACCAAAATATAGGTCAAAACCTACCATAGCATCCAATCAATTCAAATCACATAACAATCTATCACAGATTATCCTAACAAATCATATGCAAATAAATATGAAATTTGATTCAACATTTTTGAGGAATCCAGTTGGATCACTCCAATCTGTTTCCCTGCATCCACATATGTTAGTACAACAGAAAAATATCAATTCCGCTTCGAGGCAGAATATCGCGTATATAGGGCAATCTGCTATTATGTGGGGCGCTTACGGTCTCATCCACTATATGTATAGGGGAATATAAATCACTCCAATATATATACTACCATATATAATATCACATTAAACTGATAAAAACGCCTCAAGTTAACCGATCAATCATTTATTAATTTGAACTATTTAAAATTAATCACTAGCAGTCCAAAATTGAGTGAGATTAGCTCACCTTGATTTTTAATTCGCCAAACGCTTAGATTTTAAATTAAATCGAACACGTTCGATTTAACCTAAAATTTTCACTAGCTCACTCTAGATCTGCTTCACTGCGTAGAGCACGTTGCCATGATCCCGTCGTCGCTTGTTTTGTGTGATTCCGACCTCGTATGACAAAGTTATGGATTTTTAAAGATTAGAATATTAATTATACAAATCAATTTCTGTTTTTAATTTACCAAAGAAAATCTGGCCACACATTAGCATCAGAAGATCAAGGCCGTGAATTCTTCATCTTCCCAACCTTCATACAGGGTCGAAAATCCCACCCTTATCATCGCTTTGACCAACCCAAACCCCAACGTTTCGGTGCCTGGAGTCAATCCAACACCTCCACGAGATGCGCCTACATGGACTCCACTATCGGCCGAAGACACGTAACGGTCGACAACCCCAAGCACCACGATTTCCCTTAGAACTACATGCATTCGTGGCCCCATCGCCGTCAATCCATCCCCTTCCAAGCGATCATAACCGTTGGATATGGCAAGCTCGGCAAGCTATATGATTTTCATGTTAGAGCTTTTTGCTGAAAATCGATGGATAAGGAGATCAGAGGGAGAGTAGTTCGGAGTGTTTCGGCCATTGGTTTCAACTGGAAGCGGCTACGTTTAAAAATGGCTAGGATTTCACTATGCATGTATTTATATATATACGTTTATTATTTTAATATTATTTTCAGTTTTTACATGCTTTTTCAAACGAACTCCAAACGAGATGTGCCTCCTGGCATTTATAATGTTTTGCCCCTATTCCAAACACATTAGAACATGTTTCGGGGCCTAGTTCGATCATATATGGAAGGTATCTTTCTGAATCGAATTAAAATATTAATTTTTTGATTTTAAGTTCAACACATTTCTATTTTGTACGAACAAATGGTAACTTCAAACGCTACGAAATTTGAAATCCAATAATAATACACTATTACGGATCCAATGGGACTGGTTTTGTCGAATTCTAACACTGTGCCCTAGAAGCCTATTTTAACGTGTCGATTATGCCAAGCGATTTTTCAAAATCGTCGAAATCATTTAAAAATTAAAATTTTAAAACTTACTAACTCAATTAAAATTCAAATAGAATTTATATCCATATTAGAAATCATTCTGATTTATATTAAATGAAGATTCGATTATTTACATTATTTCCATATATTATTTCCATCATTAAATTAATATATAAATTCCCAATTTTAAATTTATCGACTTTTGAATCCCATTTAAAAGGCCATATTACAATTCTAATCCAAAAAAATTCAAATAAATTTTAGGCATCATTTCCATATCCAATTTTTTTCTAGATTCACCTATTTACCTAATTTTCCATATTAAATTTATATTTACCAAATCCAATTAATCGCTATCTTTGAAATGTTAAACCATTTTACCGATTCTTTCAAAATCTCCATGTTCGAAGTCAACTAATAATTCAAATTCAACATTTAAAATAAATTAAATGTTCAAAACTAAATGACCAAATTTTGGATCATTATATTCCTTCCCCCTTATAAAATTTCGTCCTTGAAATTTGCTAAGGTAGGAAAAATGCTCCAAAACCCATTTACTTTTCCAAAACCCACTTAGTTAAAATCCTATTTCACTTTTCTAACCCTTTTGGTTTTACCCAAAACAATTTGTTTCCATTTCTAACTCAAAACCCTTGATTTCTAATATAGTTCAAAAATACCTTCTAGTTAAACAAAAATTTTCCAAATTTTTTTTTTTAAAAAATAACACCCAAAATTTCCGAATTTTTTGACAACGTCTCCTTTGTACGGATAGCCTTTTGCAATATCACAAGAGATATAAATATATATATATACATTGACCCACATGGTCGGAAAACAAAATATATATATCAATATATAATCATTTCTTTGTTTTTATTGTGTAGGCGTACCTCATATTAGCATTTTTGAGTGAGCGGCTTATTTTATATGCATTTACATTACCCAAAATCTATCCAATAGCCTCCTATACTTGTACTTGCTCAAAATAAACACATAAGTTTCATAAACGTGAAATTTTATAACATTTCATTTATGTAACTAGCCAAAGACATAAACTTCATAATCCAAAAATGCCAACCATATATTCACAAGCAACTATAAGGCTCGAACACTGATTCAATCCCTTTCCATGGATTCATATATCATTTATATCATTTGATTCAACTTGAAATGACTTACAATTGCATTAAATTCACATTCACAATAAACAACTCATATCCATTTCAAGTTTATTTATATGTGCCTTCTTGCATTATTTCACTTTTATTCAATTTCAAATTGATTCACAATCAGTTTATTCGCATTCCATTTTATATTCATTTCTATTATATGCAAATTCATTTTATTAAACTTCAATTTATTCCCTTTTTACATTGACTTTAAACCAATTTATAAAATTTCCATTTGATTCCTGGTTATGCTATTCACCAACCCTTGTTTTGCTTTATGTTGCATTAACCAACATTCCAATCCACATTAATTTTATGAATCCATTTCACAAATAATCACTTAAGTTAAGTTTCCATGGCAGTCAAATTCTAATTCATTTTAAATTGATCTTATTCAATTTGTTTGCTTTTATTTTACTTAGTATATCTAACTAATACTATTACTGTGGGGAATCATTCATATAATTGATTCACGAACAATTTAGTTCAGGTTCATACACTTGTATTTTCTGTTAACTTTACTACCACTTATATTACCGCTTTACCATTCACTTTCCTTTTATTCACATAGATTTGTTCACTCCATTTTATAGTGAACGGCCTTTCATTTCAAGCAAATTTATTTATAACCACTTCACAAAATTATTTCTAAGGTTTATTATAAACATTCCATATCACTGCTTAAGTTATATTCACCTTATAACTTAAGTTCACACTCAACTTACCAAATCCATATTCCGAAATCATATTCAATTCATCTACTCTTAAATCGAATTTGTTCCTTGTTACTAATTACTTAACCATTTAACCTGGTTCTTTTTTTCACCTGCTTAGTTTAATAAGTTATACAAACTATTTTATTTACAATCCCTTGAATTTCCTACTTAAGTTTATTCACATTCTATATTTACAAAATATAGTTATATAATCACTTCACAATTCATATTTACTTTCAGTTTACTCCATTCTGATTCACTCTCTATTAAAAAAAAATCAGATTTTAAATTTTCAATTCTCTTACCTTAATACCAAACCATTTTCATTTGGGTTTTATCATTGAATTTTTCAATTCATAAGTTCAAAACTTATTTACTTAAAATCTTATATTGTTCCCCTGAGTCCATTTTCAATTTATAATCACAACTCTGTATTATATACATCACGTAATAACTTAAGTTTATCCATTTCATTCAATAATTATAACTTATAGTTATACAATTATCTTACATTTCACTTTATATTCCATTCAACTCGAATCTAATTTCAATTTTATTTCACTTGTCTTAAGTTAAATTCCAACCTATCTTATTCATTTTAATTTACTCAAGTTAAATTTTGATTCAAGGATTAAAATTCATAGTTTCCTTTTCTTATCTGTACCAACTTCAATTTTATAAGTGGAATAACTGTTTTTTCTTACTTTACTAATCATCTAATTGGAATTCTAGAATTTAATTATTCGGTTTTATTTCAAATCATTTGAAACCATAAATATACACATATCCACTTTTGTATATCAAACCATACTTCTGGATTTTCAAACAACTTGGTTTTGCTCAAAACAATTTCCCTTTTGGAATTTCTAAAACAAAACTTGTTTGTCAAATGAGTCTAAAACAAGTAATCATACCCAATTACCACGGTAGCAATCCATCACCTGGAAGCTTGAAAATTTATACTGATGATGTGGCCACCATTAGTAGGATTATTTTCCAACGACCAAAGTGAGTTCTATGCTTTGTTACTTCAAAATTCATTTTAAAACAACTATTATTCCAAAAACATCTCAAAATAATACTCCATTATTCCTTTCAAACACTTCCGAAAACATTTCCAAAATTATTAAGGTTTAAAAAAAATCCTAAACACTTGGTTTAATTTCATTTTAACCCATTTCTCAAATTTTTTGGGAATTAAATTCTAGTTTAAATCAAATTTTAGTTATAACTTCTTCGTATATATTATACTTATACAATTTTCTATTTGGTCATATAACTCATTTCAAACTTTATAATCTCATTTGATTATAATATGAACAAACGAACATCTAAGCATATACACTATAATAATTTCAGAAAAATATTTCTTTTATACTAAAATATAGTTTGGGTAAAATTACTTGATTCGACCACTTTAAACAATACTATGTCGGTTTACCTTGTTTAAGAGTTTAAAAACCCCTATCCATACGGTTGTACTTCCTGTATCGACTAGAATTCACAAACACTCAACCGATAAGTCAATAAAATAAAAAAATATTTATATTCAGTAACAATACATGCTCATATCTATTAATGCCCTCAAACTCATTCGAAAGTACTACTAACTCTATCTTTAATGAGTAATCCCTCACCAAAGCCTAGGTATATCGCCAGCCTAAGCTTTGATACCACAATGTCACGACCCGCCCCTCACGACCCTTGAAAATCGACATAAATACGCTCATCGTATAACATGCTGAACGATCGGGTGCTGGAAAGGCAGATTGTTGAGGGAAAATAAATTAGGTAGAAGAAAGAAGAAACTAAACAGAACAGAATCTAACAGTGGACTGAAAAAATATAATATCAATAGCTCTTTATAGAAATCAAATCTGTAATATACATATCTCACATCAGAGTACATAAATTACTAATTACCAGTCTGCATAGTTATAACAACCTGCCCTCAAGCTGTAGGTAATTTCAAACAAAATACTGCAGCAGAATAAAAACAAACACACATCTCGGTCTTCGGCTCGTCTCTTGCTCCATAGCATCCTAACCTGAACTTGAAATACTCGGTCTGACCCGAGCATTATAATAACACTCGAGTCGGTCTTGAAAACCAGTATGAGAAAAATACAATCAATTTGAATTGTTAAAGCTATCAAAATCCTTTAGAAATCAAAGGTATCTCATAAGACCACGCCACAAATAAACAGGACAGGTTTTTGCCTTAGACAACCAAAACATTTTATATCAAAATCCTCAGATATCATAATAGTGTCCAAGTACAAATACTTATTCGAATAACAGAAATGCTTGCATCTCACATTCCAGCATATTTGGGCACAATCAAAACAGTACGATGCCTATTGAAGAATGGATTCCATCCGAATGAATAGGTGCTGGGGAACCACCTATCATAGTACGCGTCTAGAACAACATACGGGGACCATGCCGGGATCCCCTGCTACACAAGAACGACCTTTCCCCGACCTGGATATACTGAGTATGCTATCACCCCGGGAGTTCCTATCCTTTTTCGGGCTCCTTCCATAATCATAATAATAATATCGAAGGGTATCTAGAAAGATGACAAACTACCCTAATTGGATGCTACCCACTTAGCCTTGATGTATCCCCCTGCTTTTCAATCATTCCCGGTTAATGAGGCTAGAGCTATGTTTACCATTTTCGAAATATTCACTTAGAATGCTTATTGTCATCTAATGACAATGTACCGATAACATTCATCCATACAAGTCTGTTCTGAGTCCGAATGGAACCAAAGACACTTCTCTTGCTACCTCCATTTTGAAATCACCTTCAGGATTAGTAGCGATTACCCTTGCACTTCACTGTTCCATCTTTGACTCCATGCCCTTGTCTTTATTTTGAAAATGTACTAGTTGAATCGAAGTGGTTTTCGGATAACTTATCCGATCTCTATCTCTTCGAAACAACATTCGATATTTTTGGTAAACTCAACCCCAGTTCTCTAGGAAATAAACACACAATGATAAGATTGGAGATCACCTCCTAACCGTTTATGGATGGATTTCGTTATAAACGTCCTAGAAGAATGAAATGAGTTTATACGTACACTATAGCACCTTGAACGGTAGTTGTACCATATAATTCCCGTGCCCCTTCTAGATATGTCCGAAGTTATATTTAGGTCCAGATTTGATAGCCGGTTATATATTATATATCTATTATATAAACAATCAATTCAACCAAATACTTCTTTTTCTCTAAAAAACACCAAGTCTTATTAAATTTAAATTTTAACTAAATTAAATCTCTTTATCAGAGGTCATATACTTATCTTATCGAATTCAGTATATTCACAAAGTATCTTTTTCAAAAAATATATTTGAGAACTCTTTTAAAATAATGTGGAAGGTACCATTACGGTGTCAAACCATGGATCACAACTCAATGGTTATGTCTCTATCCCAGAGAAATCCAAAGCTTAATTGCAGACACTCACTGCCTCTGATTTACGCCACGCGAGTATACCGTTACTCCCCGGAAATTTTTTATTTTAAAAATTATCTCAAAATAATATTCATAAATTTTAGAATTTCAAGTTTAATCTAGGAAAATATACTTAAATAAAGGTTATTATACAAAGCCATATTCGTATTTAATAATTATTTTTTTAAAACAAAAATGCTGACCATTGCATAAATAATAATAATAATAATAATAATAATAATAATAATAAATCTTGGGCAATCATTATAAAGTGACTATTAATAATTGAATATGTTTTAAATAATTTTAAAATATTTCAACAACTAATTTATAGAATATTTTAACACTTTTAAAATTACCAAATTAATAATTAGAAATACTCATTTTAAAACAAGCCCAATTTCCTCGATTTTAATTTCACTTCGTAAATTTGGAAACCTTACATGAACACAAGTATAACCAATTTTATACTTATTTCCAAATTCACTTCTACCTTTCAAACATATTAAAATTCTCGATTCTTAAAACCTAATATTTCTAACAAGTACCATCTATGGATTTGTTATTTAAAAATCCTTTATTATGTACTTTTATTCCAAAATCCTCTTTACAATATCCCGATTTAATTAAGTACAAATTTCACCCCATTTATTTTATCCAATTGATTAACCCAAAATTCTTTAGAAACATTTTGCTCTAAAATCCTTTTAATTCCCCTTTCCAATTTAAAATATATATTACTGGTATTTAAAAAAATACCAAAATCAAGGTCAAAATCTACCATTGCATCCAATCAATTCAAAACACACAACGATCTATCACAGATTATTCAAAAAAATTATATACAAATAAATATGAAATTTAATTCATCATTTTTAAGGAATCCAATTGTATCCCTCCAACCTGTTTCCCTGCATCCACAGATGTTAGTATAACAGAAAAATACCTATTCAATATCATCCGCTATTTTAAGGGGCGCATAAGGTCTCATCCCTTATATGTATGCGGGAATATCAATCACTCCAATATATATACTACTATATATAATATCACATTCAACTGATAAAAATGCATCAATTTAACCAATCAATCATTTATTAATTTGAACTATTTAAAGTTAATCACTAGCTGTTCAAAATTGAGTGAGATTAACTCATCTTGATTTTTAATTCGCCAAACGCTTAGATTTTAATTAAGTCGAACATATTCGATTTAACCAAAAAAAATTCACTAGCTCCGATCAACTCTAGATCTGCTCCACTACGTAGAGCTCGTTGCCATGATCCTATCATCGCTTGTTTCGTCCGATTCCAACCTCGTATGACAAAGTTATGGATTTTTAAATATTAGAATATTAATTATAAGAATTAATTTCCTTTTTAATTTACCAAAGCAAATCTGGCCATACGTTAGCATTAGGAGATCAAGGCCGTGAATTCTTCATCTTCCCAAACTTCATACACGGGCGAGAATCCCACCCTTATCATCGCTTTGACCAACCTAAAGCCCAACTTTTCGGCGCCTGGAGTCAATCCAACACCTCCACGAGATGCGCCTGCGTCGACTCCACCATCGGCCGACGACATGTGACTCTCGGCCACCCCAAGCGCCACGATTTCCCCTTAGAATTGCATGCATTCGAGGCCCCATCGCCGTCAATCCGACCCCTTCCAAGCGATCATAACCGTTGAATATGGCGAGCTCGGTGAGCTCTAAGATTTTCATGTTGGAGCTTTTTGATAAATATCGATGGATAAGGAGATCGGAGGGAGAGAAGTGTGGTGTGTTTCGGCCATTGGTTTCAATTGCAGGAAGCTGCATTAGAAAATAGCTAGGGTTTCACTGTGCACGTATTTATACACATATACGTTTATTATTTTAATATTATTTTCAGTTTTTACATACTTTTTCAAACGAGCTCCAAACGAGACGTGCCGACTGGCATTTATAATGTTTTACCCCAACTTCGAATACAATGGAATATGTTTTGGGGCCTAATTCAATCGTATGTGGAAGGTCGCTTTTCGAAATTTAAAATTTCGATTTTAAATTCAATGCATTTCTATTCCGTACGAAAAAAAGGTAACTCCAAATGCTACAAAATTTGAAATTCGATAATAATACACTATTATGAATCCAATGCGACCAGTTTCATCGAATTCCGAGACTGTGCCCCAGAAGGCTATTTTAACGCATCGAATATACCGAGCGATTATTCAAAATCGTCGAAACTGTTTTAAAATTTAGTTTAAAAAAATTATAAACTCAATTGTAATTCAAATAGAATTTATATCCATATTAGAAATCATTCTGATTTATATTAAATCAAGATTCAATTATTTACAATATTTCCATATATTAATTCCACTATTAAATACATATATAAATTCCCAATTTTAAATTTATCAACTTTTGAATACCATTCAAAAGTCCATATTATACTTCTAATCCAAAAAGAAATTAAATAAAATTTAGGCATCATTTCCATGTCCAATTTTTTTCCAAATTCACCTAGTTTCCCATTTTTCCATATTATATATATATTTACCAAATCCAGTTAACCGCTATCTCTGAAACGTTAAACCATTTTACTGATTCTTTAAAAATCTCCACATTCGAAACTAATTAATAACTCAAATTCAACATTTAAATAAATTAGATGCTCAAAACTGAACGACCAAACTCCAGGTCGTTACATCCATCAAGGTAGAATACCCCCTCATCTTCATCCGGACAAACACGAAAGCTCTTTAAGGCCGTTTAATTATTATTTTTCCATGCTTTGAGCACGTATTTGCACCCTATCTTGAGCACAAACGCTGCCGTGCATAGCACAGTAGCACTCCTTGGCATCGTCGTAAGGCGGTACCCTTTGATGTCGTGGTGCACTGGCCTTACAAGGCATTACGCTCATTGCCTTGTCATGGCAGTGCACCCCTATACTGTCTTTATAAGGCAGTGCACACACTACATTGTAAAAGCAGTGCAAGTGCACTGCGTTTACAAGCAGTGCTAAGCACTTCCTGAAACAGGAAGAGCTACGTTGCCTAAAACTGGTGGCGTTGAATAGGCAGTGAACAAGAACTACCTTAATACGTACTATCACTGCCTTGTCAAGGCAGCGCACGTTAACTGCCTTTATAGGCAGTGCACAAGCACTGCCTTAATATGGGGTTGTAATGTCTGAACTGGCGGTGCCCAAGCACTGTCTGAAACCATCAATGATACGGTGCCTGAAATAGGCAGTGCAATGGCGCTGCTGTATGCACAGCAGTGCCATACTTCGACCAGGCAGCACTTTCCAAATTTTTATCAATAACAAAACTTGATTATTATTGCCAGTATAATCTTCCATTTATTGTTATAACATGGTTATGAACCAGTATAAATTTTTTGTTGTGATTGCTTTTTGGTTTACTTTTCTATTTGTTTCCGCTGCTATTATATTTATATTGCTGCCGCTATGATTACTTCGCGTCAACTCTGTATCTATATATTTGGTCATCATCGATCTAGTGCATAGCGACTAAAAAGTGGTATCATAGCTTGGAATTCTATCGGTCTTCACATTATAACAGAATAAAGGCCAGAAAAAGATCCAATTGAAATACAACAAGCAAAATTCCTACCAAGCCACCAATGAGGATAACAAAAAACACTTTCTAATTTACAAATTTCAATAAAAGATAATAATGAATTAGTTAGTATAAGCGATAAGATCTCAAAGCTTAATTTTATTATTTTTTAAAAAACGATATTTATCGGACTTGAAAATGAGAGATTGAAAAATGAGAAATTAATTTTATAAAATCAACTTGGTGTTCTGAAAAATAATTATATAACTCTTAAAGATTTTCTAGATGTACAAAATACCTTACTTGAAAAAGAGAAAGGAAAATTTTCAAAAGAAAATTTTGATTTGAAAAGACAAAATGATTTATTATAATCCTCTTTAGATAATTAAGAATATCAAAATCTTCTTCTCAAAAATGAGAAATGTACGTTAAAAAACCAGAGTTCTGAATTAAATGAGAAGATTGATATTTTGAAAAATAGCAATATTTCTTCTGAAAATAACAATTGTGACTTTAAAACTAAATTTGAAAAACGTAAAAATGAATTTGTAAAATTTAATAAAGGTCAAAATCATTTAAACATGATTTTATCTAGTTCTAAACCATTATATGATAAAATTGGTTTATGATATAATAAAACTGATCATAGAAATAGCACTGTATATGCTTTCATGTACAGTAAAAATTATTAATGCTAATACTAGATTTAGAGTAAAGTCTAAATCCAATTTTTGTAGAAATTCAAGTGCTGTTATAACCAATAATATTTATAGTATCTCTAGAAGTACATAATCATTGACTGGAAATATGAATAAAAATTATCTAAGCTTTTGGGTTCCAGTTAATTAGAAAAAAAGAGAAAAAACATTGATGATTATTTTGATACAATAGTTAATAATGAAAAATTTATCGTCAAAGGTTTCACCAAACCCTCTTGGGTATGGTTACCTTTGACCTAACTCCTTGGACCCTTATGTAGTAAGTGGGTACCGAAAATGATTATTATTTTTGCAGGTACCCAAGAAAGATAAAAGGATGTGATGGATTTCGAATAACAAATGTTCCGTACATATGATGGGGAACTAACATTTATATATAATGAAACGTAAGAAAATTCAATATACCTAACTCATTTTTTTATAAATAGTTTGGGGTGGTTATTTTTATTAGAGTATTAAAAAGGAATATTTTTGAAATAAATAAATTAGATACTTTTTTTTATACAATACATTGATCGCAAAGTTGCAAGAAATATAGTGTGAAAATGTGACGCCCCACCCCGAGTCCCACATTAACAAAGAGTATTACTGGGTAATACTGTCTGCTAATGCGGAGAATACGACTGGTTAGGAACTATCATCCATAGCTTTTTTTTAAACATCTATTAAATACGTTGATTTATTACTCTAAATTTTTTTCCCTTCTTAAGTGGATTGACATATTCAATAAATTCTTAGTACAAAACTACAGTGGCTTATGGATCTATTAGAACAAAATACAACAACAATATATGGACAACATATCACAGAACAGTAGCCAAATATATATATATATATATATATATATATATATATGTATATATATATATATATATAGACACACATACACAAATACATCCCATACAATACAAATGATACAACAGAATTGTTACAAGGACCACAATATATACGAGTCAATACAATAAATGCATATCATAGTCATACAAAACGACTATAAAACTACAAAAGAAGATAAGCTGATACCTAAGGCGAAGCATCAAGTAAAGTCCAAAAGAAGGTATCTAACATGAAATAACTCGGTTTGACACGAGTATAAAATATACGAGTCTATCTTGCTAAAAAAATCAGGTTAAGAGGATAATCGATAACATAAGCATAAGACAGGGCGACAATCTTCTCAAGTAAGAAGGAATAATTCAAGAGAATATGGCTACTTCACATGGCATAACTAAGTAGGTATAGTAATTTCAAGTGATACAAGGATATCACTAAATATGAATGCAACTCAAAGGCAATAAAGCTTAATAACAAATCTCACAATAAAAGCACACATCTTCTCATCGGTGTATCATAAAACATCAAATATGGTTTAGGAGAAAAACATAAATCCAAAGAGGAGAAATCCCAAACCCTCTATATCAGGATCTCAAAACAATCTCAAAGAAATCACCATCTCAATATACGCCATAAGGCAATCCAATATAAACCTCCAACAAAGGAGAATATAATCCCAATAGACCCAAATGACAAATCTCATATAATAACACCAATAGGCAAATCTTAAATAATACGCCAAAAAGGCAAATCTCAAATAACGCCATGTGTTGGCGAACCCAAATCTCGAATATAGAATTCGATAAGAAGTTCAATTTCTAAAGATGTAATCGCCATATATAATATCTCAAATGGATCAAATAGCCAATAATGTAAAAAGGTGATACACTTGGAAAATCAATGAAATCATCTCAAAGATATAGTACGTGCATATGGCCGAAGCCCGGCAAGTACTGTTCTCTCAAAATAAGGTGCCACGTCTTTTAGATAAACATCCCCAAGGATAAATAAATATGTCTCTTGGACAAACATCCTGAAGGACAACATTCTGGAGGACAAATACGTCTCTTTGACAGACATCCCGAATGACAAATGACCCAAAGGTCCAATATTGGCAAATACGTCTCTTAGACAAATGTGTCACAAACTTTCATATAGGAATCCGAACGGTATTAACGTGCATTCATACCACATGTTTGCAATAAATGGTTTACTATCCGCTAGTAAATTCCACGCACAAAACAGTAAAAAGTTTACCTCATCTCATTGGTAAACTCGACCCAATGATCAAAATGATCAAACAGACAAGTCAAGGATTAACCAATAAGATAAATGCACGTGTCCCATACTACGTGTTTTACCAAACCGTTCAATTCTCATTCGTTCGAACAGTGCAAGAATGTGTATTTCATATATAAAATAGTTTACTTGAGAAAACAAGCTTTTAAAACCATCTACCGAAAAGGATTATTGAAAACAATATTTGAAATTACCTTATTATAGAGAATAAATATATTTTATAACTAGAAAATACTTTGAAAATATCGTTTGATAATTATTTAAAATGCCCATTTATTTTAATAATTATTTCACAGCTGCTTGGAAAAATCCATGCTAAAAAACGAAGCAAAACAAAGACATCTCTCAAAATCGTAATCCAATTCAATTCAAATTTAATTAAAATTCAAATCAAAATTTGAATTTCAAATTCTCCAAAATTTGGGTAGTCTATTGATAGACATCATGACCTTCAAAAACATCACGAAATATAGCAAGAAAATGAAGTGAAACGGCTGGAAAACTCAAGGAAAAGGAGTAAAACAAGGCAGGCAAATGCCTTTATCCAGGTCGACCTGGAGGTCGACTGTAGCTCCCTATAGGTTGGCCGTATGCTCCACTTAGCTGGGCTCATGGGCGACACCATGGTTGTCAGGGGAATTTTCCCCAGGCTAAAATCTACTATGAGTTGAACTTCAATATTTTACAATGAAATTTTTTAGGCATGAACTACTGCAATTGAACTATCAACATAAAAAATTTCGACGCCATTTCATTGCCAGAATCAAAAGTTACAGCCATTCAAAAAAGCAACAAAAATAAGATTGAAACAAAAGAAAATTATGAACAAATAAATGATTGCAGTGACTTATTTTGCACAGTTGTAAGCAATTGCAACTCTTGTTTTGCTAGGTATATGAGTTTATTCAACTCATCTTGTTGTTTGATTGCAAATATCTAGATTCAAGAGGAAAGATTGAAGCTTTGGTGGAAGAATTAGTCTCTAGGAACCTGTGTTGTAAAAAGAAATAGCATGCAAAAGAAAATTTTCTGTAAATTAGAAAATCATCGCTGAAATTAGAAATTGGGTGAAAATAAAAGCTTTAGAGTTAGATTACTTATTGATTAACACTCTAGATTGAAAAAGATTTTAATTTGGTGAGTTAACTTGAAGTTTTGAGCTTGAATTCGGAAATCTGAGAGGTGGGTCATTATTTTCAGTTTTCTGGCTAAGGAAGAAGATGAAGATTGTGAAAATGAACGCACTGGTTAATTTTCTCACTTCCTTAATTAGGCTAAGGAACATAATGGGCTAACGGACCCAATATCAAAAGAAAATAAGATGGCTTAAGTTAATTAATCAATACTTATATTAAAAAGGCTTCATATTTACTCTAATTTACAAAACCAAAATGCATTTTCTCCATATCTTTACATAAGAAAAATATGTAAACTTGTGTACCTACAAAATAAAACATTTCTACGATATAAAATGATAAATTTATATTTTAAAACATTTTTATTAATAAAAAAATTTTATTTAACAAAAATTCACTATTTATTCAAATAAAAGAATAAAACCATATTTTTAACTTATAAAATTCCACAAAAATACTTTTCTTACTTAGAAAATTACTTTAAACCATTTCCAAACTTAATTTATAGCCAAAACATATTTTAAGACCAACTTCCATCTTTTTATTTAAATAAACAACCTTTAAAAATAACATACATTTTTTAAAAATTATTAAAAGAAGTAATTGTCAATAATTAATACAATTATTGAATTTTCCCTAAATAAAATCCATTTTCCAATCATTATTAACCCATACAATTAAAATAAAGTTTCGAACTTTATTTTCTCATTTTATTTCCAAAATTTATTGTTTATTCCAAATAAACAATTATAAATCTCCAATTTTGTTTTAATTTACAATATTAAATTATAATTACCATTATAATTTATTATTGATAGGAAATCTCCAAACCAGGGTTGTTACAGGCTCCACCCTTAATAAAATTGCGTCCTCGCAATTTCTAAAGAAGAATTTATATTCAACCTATTAATTTCATCAATCAAAAGAAAGATAGATAAGCTTAGATTAAAAAATTTCTCACCCTAACACAAGATGATAGAAAAGTAAGATAGGATTGCTCGATAAATTTTATGGTTTCACGAGTATAATTACTGGGATTAGCGGAACATTGGATTTTTACGAGCAATACATCAGGATTTCTTAGGTATCTCACCTTCGAAGGAAAACATAAATAGGAGGTTTCGAAATAGACAAATCGGGTGAGTTCGATTCCTCAAAAGTTTCACGAAAAGAGTCGGGATTTAGCCACAACTTTATCCCGAACTCCAACCCACAAGATGATAATCGATACGACTTTTCATATAATACTACGAAGGGGGTCATACCGATATTAGATTGACAATTATTGTAGAAAGAAAATTCAATAAGAGGCAGGTGGTTTTCCCCCAATACCACCAAACTCATACGACTGCATAAATGTAAGTTTTAAAATAATTGCACAAAGGCAAGTTAAGACTCAAGGAATAGATTTTTATATTCTTTTACAAAACAAATATTCTTAAAGTTCACAAACCCATTATCTTCAAAATAATTGAATTCTTAATTTTCAACGTTTGAACATTTCTAGAGCTTCTTACTTAGATTCTTAATTTGAACTAATTACTCTTTATTTATAGTAAATAAAAATTTTGGGTTGTCTATCCTCTAATTCTTCCATTAATTTTAATTGGTAACATATATTTTCACATATGTTTCTCAAATTTTCTAAGTGCTAGAAATTTCCGAAAAAATCGACGGAGCCTCCTTTGAACGGAGTGTTGTATACAATATTACAAAAATAGTCTATATTATATACATTAACCATTAGGTCGAAAACACAAAATACATCATTATTTAACTCTTAAAATTAACCTGAAAACATACTTTTCCTTTTAGCATTTTAAAGTGAGTTTACATAATCGTATATATATAGTCTTTTTACTCAAAATATAGTCCAACTATTCTCTTTTTACCTGTACTTAACTCAAATAGATGATATTAGTTCATGTTCATAAATAAGAAGTGCTATATTTAATTATTAATGGGAAATATATCAATTTCATTTCAGACCTGCTATAAAGAAGACATGTTTTGACCAGAAAACAACCAAATCCGATTTTTTTATAAAACTAAAATTGTTCTGCTCAGTCTAATCTTTCCAGCAATATAAAGATCATCAAAATAAAATTTATGGTTTGGAAGTTATGCTATATTTACTTTCAGCTTAAATTTTAGAAAATTTTGTAATAGGACAGAAATGCCTATCCATTTTCAAACCTATTTTAAACTAAATCAAATCAAAATCTTCCAAAGTGGTAAATAAAATTTATATCTTAATAAAAGCTCTTTCATTTTGAAAAATATTGAACTTAATTTGGAGTTCTAAATCTCAAGCTATCGTTGTTTTACTACAACACTTTTCCAAAAGAAAATTCAGCTTTTAAATCAATTTGAAATTTGAAATTTACCCAAACCATTTTAATTTCAAGCTTCATTCTCAAACAAGCTTTTTGATAAATCATTTATTAACTAATTTTATTTTTTTCGAAAAGCTAAGACATATAAAATTATGATCAACTTTATGTAATCATTATAAAACATTTTATTAAGTGGAAATATTTTCATTACTTTCCAAAATCTAACTTTAAAACAACTAACTTGAAAACTCATTTTGGAAGAGATAACTATCTTATCAAGAGATGATTATTGATTGTCTACCAAAATAATTTTTGGGATATATATAAAGTTTAAATTTATTCTCACAATGAAATGATTATACTACATGAATTATTCATTTATCAAAAACAATTCAAATTAACATTTTCACTTGTCACAAAAATAAATTTCGATCCAATAAAACTAATTAAAGTTGATAACTAATTCAAACTTGTTTTCAAAAGAATTTTGTAATTTCAAACCCGTAAATTTGAATACCATTTAAGTTTAAAACAATAGCCAGCTTACAAATTTATACTAAATGTTCTAAACTAACACTTCTTTATTTTCTCTTAAGATAAATTTTTATGTTTATTGTAACGACCCGGAATTTTGGACAATATAAATTTAATAATCTGGGTTTAAATTTATATTGAATTAATAATTTTGATTAATAAATTTGATTTGATTTAAATAATCTTCTTTATTTAATTATTTAATTTGTGAAATTATTTTTAATGAGTTAATAAATTGTTTTCTATTCAATAATGTATATGTATTTATATATATTTTAAATAGACAAGTTGTTTTTAGTTAAATTGGTATAGCATAATTTTATATGTTTTGAAAATAGAAATTATGATTTATTTTTGATTTGAGTTTTTCAAAAATATTTAATTAAATACTATATGATTTTATATATGAGATAAATGTTTTAACTAGTTTAAAATTTCATTTTAATTCAAGTTGTATATTAAAAACTCTTTTATAAATTTGCTTGAAAAGTTTCTTTTCAAATGAACTACTTGTATATTATAATAATACTTTGCTTTATTTATTTAGAGAATCATTTTTATACATAATTATGTATAAAATTTAATTAACAAAGCTTAATACTTATTTAACTTTAATTAAACATGGTTATTAATCAAAGAGACATGTGTACATATATTAGAGCTTAAAGCTAACAAGTGTTTATTTTAAAAAGACAAGTGTCAATGTTTCATTTAATTTTTCTTTTAATTCATTTAAAACTGAAAATACATTCTTATTGAATTGTGTCTTCATTCATATTCATATTTTTGTTCTTAATCAAGAAAACCAAACTTCATTCTCACAACCCAAATTCAAATCTGCACATTTCAAACTTGCATACATTCATGTATTCAAAACTCCTCTGTTTCAAAACAAATTTGCATTCTTCAACCATATACAAACCTGCATGTTCCATTGAGAAGCAAACATGCATTTCAATCTTCACCATTTAAAGCTCTGCATATCATTTAAGAACAAAGAAGATTTGCATTCATTTTCAAAAAGCTCTGCAACTTCAAGTTGAAGGCCTGCATGCATTAATTTAAAGCCTGCATTTAAAACCTGATAGCATCAAGTAGAAGCTCTGTTCAATCCTTTTCAAGTAGAGCCTGCATTTCAATTTTTAGCATAAAGCTCTGCATTACAATCTGGATTCCTTTGCATCTACAACCTGTATTAGAATCTGGAAGCAAATTCAGGCCTACATGCATCATTTAAAAGCAAGACAAAGGGACTGCATTTCATCTTTTAAAATCTGGAATGGAACCTGTATAGTGAATGTGCTCTGCAAATTTGGATGTGCTCTGCATTTTATAAATAAAGTGAGTAACTCTTTTTATTTTAAAATTAAGTAAGGTTGTGCATGCTTATAGATTAGAAATGAACCTATATAAAATTGCTATGAATAGTTTACCTGTGATTTATGAACTGTTGAGCATTTATATTTGAATGTGGTGCATGTTTGTTCATCAGGGTATTGACTGTATACCCATTTGATGATTTTCTTCTGATTTGGCTGTGTTATGAATTAACATCTGAATGAAATATGTTTGGTTCTTGATAGAATAAAGTTAAAACACTTTATGTAGGTTAAATAAATTTGAAATAATGAATGAATGCATGAATTTTAAATCAAAAAGATTACTAGTTATAATACTGTAAAACAAGGAAACAACTTTCAATTTACAATATTATACATATTGATAAACACAGAGGATGATTGAATTTGTTTGATTGTATTTATTTCTGAAGGTGGTATATCTATCTAAGATTGTGGGAAATTATTTAATTGGGTTGAATTTTAGTTTAGGGTTGAAATTTGGAAGGTTCTGTTAGAACACTGGTTTACTGGGATTAGAAAAAGGTTTGGGTGCTGTGGCTTCTTGAATGCATCGAGTTCAATGCCATTTTGGGTATTGGTATATGGTGTATTAATGAAGTTAATGCCGGAGTTTGGTCGATGATGGTGGTCGGAGTTGAGAGGAACTGGAGTTGACAGGTTTGAAGGGTGGAGTTTGGTCTGTTGTGCAGGTTTTGATGTTGTTGGTTGCAGGGAATTTTGACTCGGGTAGGTCTCGGGTTAATTGGAATAAAACTCGAAGCAAGTAAGCTTCTGACCCGAAGTAAAATGGGGTTGCTTGAGTGTATTGGTGTTTCAGGTTTTATCAAACAGAACTGTTCTGTTTCTTTAGAATTTTTAAAAATAAAGTTTAAATTAAAATGGAAATTTGAACTTAGGATTTAAACTTGAACTTATGGATGAATTCAAATTGTTTGAATCATTATTTTGTAATAATTTAAATGCAGAATTCAAATTTTGGTTTGAAATTAGAATAAAGAGAAAGGGGAAATTGAAAACCTGTTTCAGGTTTATAAAATTTGAAAATAAAGTGCAATATTACATTTGTGATTTAGAAGTTGAAACTGAATTAAAATTGAATTCAAATAAGTTTGAATTCTGTTTTCTATGAAATAGTTTAAAGTCAGGAATTTTAAAGTTTGTTTTTTTTAAATAAAACAGAAAAACTGTTTTCTGTTTTATATGTAAAAGGTAAGTTAAATTTTAAGTGAGATTTAAACTGAGTTTTTAAATCTGGATTTAAAATTTAGACTTCAGTTTTTAAATAAAGATTTAAATTTAAATTTCTTTCAAATGATTTACATTGAATTGAAAGTGTAAAATATAGAAAGAGTTTTAAAGATTTAAAACTAAAATGAGTTTAGAAGTTATATTTCAATTTTGAAATTTTAAAGTAATTTTTAAAATTGATTTGAATTTGATTTGAATTGAAAATTTAAACCCTTTTCAACTTATTAATTGATTATATGTTTCTTGTAAACATATAAGATTAAGTTGTAATGTTTTAAAATCTTATTTTAATAAATTTGAGTCTTTAAGTTTAAAGAGAATGTTAAATGGAAATTAATGTAAATTTAAAAACATTTTGTTTTTAAATGCTTAATTTAAATAAGAAATATTTATCTAAAAGATAAATAAATGTTTAATGATTGGATTCATTAATTATGAAGGTAATTAAGATGAATATTAATTATTTAATTAATTAATAACGTGGAAGTTTAATTAAATAATTAATGATTTTTAATTTGATTTGAGATTAATTAATTGGTTTAATTAATCTATAATTAAGGATGGTTAACTAAATTTTAATTTATGATTAAGATTTATTTAATCAAGTGATTAATAATAATTTAGATTTTAATTAACACTTAGTTAATTAATGATTAGTGATTAGTTAAATAGTAATTAAATATTAATTACTTAATAACTAATGATGATTAATTTAAGTTAATTTCTTAATTTAGTAATTAAGAAATGTTAATGAAGTCATTAACTTAAGATATTAACAATTAATTAATGTGATTAATTTTTGATAATTAATTAGATTAGATTAATTAATTAATAATCAATTGTTTAAGTTTTAATTACTTAATGAAAGTAATTAGTGAATTAATTACTTAATGTAATTAATTAAGGTTAATATGATTTGTTTAGGTTAATTAATTAAGTTTAATTGATTTAAACATTTGTTGAATTGATGAATAATTACTTTATGTAATTTATGAATTTGTAATTACTTAAGGAAGTAATAAATTAATAATTACAGGATGTAATTAAAGATATTTTGATATAGAAGTAATTTGGATTTAAATTACTTTGAAATTAATCAAGGGGATTAATTTGGATAATTAATTAAGAATAATTAATTATTGGATTGAGTAATTAATGTAGTTAATTACTGAATGGTTATTAATCAAGGGTGATTAATATATATGTAGGATTTAATATAATTAACTTGTGTGTGGTTAATATTAAATACTAATTACTTATTGTAATTAGAGATAGTTAATCAGCAATGATTAATTGAAATGAATATTGAATAATGATTTATAAATTGATTTATAATCAATGGATGGTTTAGTTAAGTAGGATTTTATGATGAAGTAATTAATTTAATTCATTTTAAATTAATTAGAGATTGAGTAATTAATTTAATTAATTTTAAATTAATTGTTGAAGGTGTGATCATTTGATCATTTGCTTATGTTTAATGAATAGTATTGGTTGCTTGGTATGGTTTGTAATCTCAGTTATGAGATGAATAGTGTATGTGATTTGGATGTATTGGTTGCTTTTGGATGATAATATGGATTATTTGATTATGATATGGATTATCTGTTGATAATGATAAGGTTGATTATCTATTGTATTGTGAATTATCTATCTGTATTTAGATAATGAATTGAATTGTTTTAAACTTAAAACAACTTGGACCTAAAAGACACGCTTTGGATTTCGATGAGACCGGGATCGGGTTTCCATATTTGGAATTCCGAAAACCACATCGATTCCAATTAACGTTAGGTCGTGAATCTAAGTGGAGCAAGTGAAGACTCGAGGTGTAAGGGCTATACGTCAGTATAACTCTGTGGGTGATTCCGTAATGAGTTTGACGGAATAGTACTTATAGATTCGAGATGGTGAATCAGAGTGCAAGGGTTATTGTCGTTAACTCTGAGGGTGATTCCAAAATGAGTGTAACGAGATAATGCCTTCGGTTTCGTTCGAACCCGGAACGAACTTGTATGGATTGAATGCTTTCAGAACATCGTCAGGTGGACGATGAGCATTCTAAGTGATATGTCCTATAAAGGTAATCGTAACCTCAAGCCTCATCAACCGGGAATGGCTAAAACAGGGGAGGTGCAGCAAAGCTTCGTGGGTAGCCCCCACTGGAGAGTAAGATTTACCCCTGTCTAGAGGTCCCTTTATATTTCGGCTGTGTGGGACGGTTGATCATGACAACCGTCGGGGTTGTCTTATTTGGAACTGTTCAGTAAGGAACGGGTCCGGCTTTGTGTTGCAGGGGATGAAGGGAGTAATCCTCGGTACGGTGATCTAGGCCACGTACTGTGACGGGCGGTACCCCAGTAGCCCTGCCATTGTATGGAATCCATAATCCAATAAGTGCCAACGGTTTTGATTGTATTACCCACTTTTGTGGCTAGTAGCTGGAATTTAATCATGTAACAATTTCGGCTATTTCTTATTTATTTGAAAACCCTAGACACTATTATAATATCATCGGATTTCCTATCAAATGTTTTGGTTAGCGTAAGGTAAAAACTTTTCCATGTTTATGTGTGGGAAGTCTTACGTGATACCTTTCTTTTCAAAGGTTTTTCAAAGTTAAGCAACTTTAACCTGTTACTCACACCAGACCCATGTCTGACCCGGAGTTATTTCTGTTTTTCTATAACTCTTGGGTACTCAAATTTTTATGAGTAGTCAAGAGAATTCAGGTTAGGATTCAGGATTAGCTTTGACGATTTGTGGAGGAGCATATGGAGCAGGAGGCTTCTGCGTATAGTTATTTAGTTCCGCTGTGTTTGGTATCTCTGAGTCTTGTGTTTGTATTGAGTTGTAATAACTAGACAGGTGTTTATAACTGTCTAGTATGTGTTGTATATGTCTGTGTACTCTGATAATTGATGTATACTATGTAATACTTTGTTATTAATATAATTTATTCGTTTCCGCTGTTGAGATTCTTGTGTTGTTTCTTTCTTCTCTTCTTTCTTTTCTTCTTCTATCCCTTTCTTTCTTAATTCATGACGCGATTTTCTGGGAGTGAAAGTCGGGTCGTGACATTGTGGTATCAGAGCAGTAGGTTGAGTGAATACCTAGGCTCTGAAGTGTATTTTTCTTTAGGGAGCATTAGGTTGAGTGAATACCTAGGCTCTGTAGTGGTGTCTATCTTGAGAGAGCGTACTTGTATTTTTATTATATATATATATATATTTATGGTTCTACTTATTTGTTGGATTACCTGTTCGGGTTTTTCCAATGTAAGTTATAAAGGTAGATGAGGTAGAAGTGTGTGTAACACGACTGTCATTGGTTGGAGTTTGATGGATGAGGTTGGAAGTGTATTTGTCGAGACCGTAGACCTAATACTGTCTCGAGTAAGTTTTTCTTGGTTGAAGGACTTCATCGATCTCTGAAGGTAACCTGTTAAGGTTCGGAGTTCATCTTTGAAGTGTTGAATTGAGTTTGGCTCTGACGGTTGGGCAGAAGCAAACAAGTAAAGGTGTCTTGATATCTTAGGAAATAGTAGCTGCGTGATGAGATGCAGTGACTATGAATATGTCCGAAGATGTTTCCTTGGAATAAGAATAAGAAGTGAGTCTGCTCGGTGATGTGGCTGAGTTTAGCAGAGTGTTCTGAGTTGGTAGGAGTCTTCTGGCTAGATAGTTTTTCTGAAGTGGAGTTCAGAAGCAGCAGAGTGGATTTTTCTCTGGTAAGTTGGCTAAGTCAGCATAAGCTATTCTGTTTGGTTGAGAGAGAGCAGTTACCTTGGATTTAGGCTGAGTTGATCGCAAAAGTGACTTGCGATAGTATGTTCTCTTGTGTTTGTTGGAGATTGTCTGGATGTCTTCTGGAAGTCAGAGTTTGTCTGCACCTGGAGATCGAGTTTTCTTTCCAGGATTGGATCTGGTGGTTCAGTTAGTAGATGGATGGTTCCTTGAGATAGAAGTTGGTGAAGTAACTCAGGTTTGGGAGGGACATCTGAGTTTTTCTTTATGGATCTGTGGAATCATATTTCTGTGTTGGGTTGTCTGGTCTGTGCTTGTGCTTTTCGTCAGCATTTTCTTCTGTTTCGAATCAGAGTTGCGCAGCGGAAGCAGTTTGGGAATGTTTCTGTTTCTTTTCCGGATAAGGAGAAGTTTGTTCTTTCTTCTGTTGTTGAGAAGCAGGGTTTGTGTTCTTGGTTTTTGGGTGATCTTGAAGAGATCATTGGATTGTTTTGCTTCGGTCTGTTTCTTTTGGAATCAGCAAGAGTTGAGCTGATCAGGATGGATGTTGGTAGCCCAGGATCGTCCAAAGAATTTTTATGGATAAGAGACAGAGAAATTTGGATTCTGGAATTGGAGATTTGATTTTGGTTAAGTTTTTCTCTGATTCAAGGAGCTATAAGTTTGGAAAGCTAGCTCCGAAGTGTTTTGGTTTCTTCTGTGATTGGTAAGATCAGTGTTTGATTTTCCTAGAACTGGATTGTCAGTTTGGATAACTGGGATTCAGGGTGTTTCGCGTATCTCTGAGGGAGTATGTGTTTGATATTTCTGGTTGTAGAACCAGTAGTTTAAGATGGTTTGTTTGTTGAGTCAGACTCGTTTGTAGTCTGATATTCTGTATAGAATTGTTGTTAGGAGCTCTATAGCTTAGTAGTATTGATTGATTGGATTCGATAGAGCGAGTATCCCGATATATATATACCGGGGAAACTCGTGAAGTTTTATCCGAAATTCTTTTTGGATAATTAGATTTGTTCTGATTGTGTGAATTGATTGCTTTGGTTGTTGGCATATGTTTAACATATGCTGTATTTTAAAATAAAATCTGTAAATAGATTATTAAATTGCCTTTGTTTTAAATTTCGGGGACGAAATTCTTTTAAGGGGGAAGGATTGTAACGACCCGGAATTTTGGACAATATAAATTTAATAATCTGGGTTTAAATTTATATTGAATTAATAATTTTGATTAATAAATTTGATTTGATTTAAATAATCTTCTTTATTTAATTATTTAATTTGTGAAATTATTTTTAATGAGTTAATAAATTGTTTTCTATTCAATAATGTATATGTATTTATATATATTTTAAATAGACAAGTTGTTTTTAGTTAAATTGGTATAGCATAATTTTATATGTTTTGAAAATAGAAATTATGATTTATTTTTGATTTGAGTTTTTCAAAAATATTTAATTAAATACTATATGATTTTATATATGAGATAAATGTTTTAACTAGTTTAAAATTTCATTTTAATTCAAGTTGTATATTAAAAACTCTTTTATAAATTTGCTTGAAAAGTTTCTTTTCAAATGAACTACTTGTATATTATAATAATACTTTGCTTTATTTATTTAGAGAATCATTTTTATACATAATTATGTATAAAATTTAATTAACAAAGCTTAATACTTATTTAACTTTAATTAAACATGGTTATTAATCAAAGAGACATGTGTACATATATTAGAGCTTAAAGCTAACAAGTGTTTATTTTAAAAAGACAAGTGTCAATGTTTCATTTAATTTTTCTTTTAATTCATTTAAAACTGAAAATACATTCTTATTGAATTGTGTCTTCATTCATATTCATATTTTTGTTCTTAATCAAGAAAACCAAACTTCATTCTCACAACCCAAATTCAAATCTGCACATTTCAAACTTGCATACATTCATGTATTCAAAACTCCTCTGTTTCAAAACAAATTTGCATTCTTCAACCATATACAAACCTGCATGTTCCATTGAGAAGCAAACATGCATTTCAATCTTCACCATTTAAAGCTCTGCATATCATTTAAGAACAAAGAAGATTTGCATTCATTTTCAAAAAGCTCTGCAACTTCAAGTTGAAGGCCTGCATGCATTAATTTAAAGCCTTCATTTAAAACCTGATAGCATCAAGTAGAAGCTCTGTTCAATCCTTTTCAAGTAGAGCCTGCATTTCAATTTTTAGCATAAAGCTCTGCATTACAATCTGGATTCCTTTGCATCTACAACCTGTATTAGAATCTGGAAGCAAATTCAGGCCTACATGCATCATTTAAAAGCAAGACAAAGGGACTGCATTTCATCTTTTAAAATCTGGAATGGAACCTGTATAGTGAATGTGCTCTGCAAATTTGGATGTGCTCTGCATTTTATAAATAAAGTGAGTAACTCTTTTTATTTTAAAATTAAGTAAGGTTGTGCATGCTTATAGATTAGAAATGAACCTATATAAAATTGCTATGAATAGTTTACCTGTGATTTATGAACTGTTGAGCATTTATATTTGAATGTGGTGCATGTTTGTTCATCAGGGTATTGACTGTATACCCATTTGATGATTTTCTTCTGATTTGGCTGTGTTATGAATTAACATCTGAATGAAATATGTTTGGTTCTTGATAGAATAAAGTTAAAACACTTTATGTAGGTTAAATAAATTTGAAATAATGAATGAATGCATGAATTTTAAATCAAAAAGATTACTAGTTATAATACTGTAAAACAAGGAAACAACTTTCAATTTACAATATTATACATATTGATAAACACAGAGGATGATTGAATTTGTTTGATTGTATTTATTTCTGAAGGTGGTATATCTATCTAAGATTGTGGGAAATTATTTAATTGGGTTGAATTTTAGTTTAGGGTTGAAATTTGGAAGGTTCTGTTAGAACACTGGTTTACTGGGATTAGAAAAAGGTTTGGGTGCTGTGGCTTCTTGAATGCATCGAGTTCAATGCCATTTTGGGTATTGGTATATGGTGTATTAATGAAGTTAATGCCGGAGTTTGGTCGATGATGGTGGTCGGAGTTGAGAGGAACTGGAGTTGACAGGTTTGAAGGGTGGAGTTTGGTCTGTTGTGCAGGTTTTGATGTTGTTGGTTGCAGGGAATTTTGACTCGGGTAGGTCTCGGGTTAATTGGAATAAAACTCGAAGCAAGTAAGCTTCTGACCCGAAGTAAAATGGGGTTGCTTGAGTGTATTGGTGTTTCAGGTTTTATCAAACAGAACTGTTCTGTTTCTTTAGAATTTTTAAAAATAAAGTTTAAATTAAAATGGAAATTTGAACTTAGGATTTAAACTTGAACTTATGGATGAATTCAAATTGTTTGAATCATTATTTTGTAATAATTTAAATGCAGAATTCAAATTTTGGTTTGAAATTAGAATAAAGAGAAAGGGGAAATTGAAAACCTGTTTCAGGTTTATAAAATTTGAAAATAAAGTGCAATATTACATTTGTGATTTAGAAGTTGAAACTGAATTAAAATTGAATTCAAATAAGTTTGAATTCTGTTTTCTATGAAATAGTTTAAAGTCAGGAATTTTAAAGTTTGTTTTTTTTTAAATAAAACAGAAAAACTGTTTTCTGTTTTATATGTAAAAGGTAAGTTAAATTTTAAGTGAGATTTAAACTGAGTTTTTAAATCTGGATTTAAAATTTAGACTTCAGTTTTTAAATAAAGATTTAAATTTAAATTTCTTTCAAATGATTTACATTGAATTGAAAGTGTAAAATATAGAAAGAGTTTTAAAGATTTAAAACTAAAATGAGTTTAGAAGTTATATTTCAATTTTGAAATTTTAAAGTAATTTTTAAAATTGATTTGAATTTGATTTGAATTGAAAATTTAAACCCTTTTCAACTTATTAATTGATTATATGTTTCTTGTAAACATATAAGATTAAGTTGTAATGTTTTAAAATCTTATTTTAATAAATTTGAGTCTTTAAGTTTAAAGAGAATGTTAAATGGAAATTAATGTAAATTTAAAAACATTTTGTTTTTAAATGCTTAATTTAAATAAGAAATATTTATCTAAAAGATAAATAAATGTTTAATGATTGGATTCATTAATTATGAAGGTAATTAAGATGAATATTAATTATTTAATTAATTAATAACGTGGAAGTTTAATTAAATAATTAATGATTTTTAATTTGATTTGAGATTAATTAATTGGTTTAATTAATCTATAATTAAGGATGGTTAACTAAATTTTAATTTATGATTAAGATTTATTTAATCAAGTGATTAATAATAATTTAGATTTTAATTAACACTTAGTTAATTAATGATTAGTGATTAGTTAAATAGTAATTAAATATTAATTACTTAATAACTAATGATGATTAATTTAAGTTAATTTCTTAATTTAGTAATTAAGAAATGTTAATGAAGTCATTAACTTAAGATATTAACAATTAATTAATGTGATTAATTTTTGATAATTAATTAGATTAGATTAATTAATTAATAATCAATTGTTTAAGTTTTAATTACTTAATGAAAGTAATTAGTGAATTAATTACTTAATGTAATTAATTAAGGTTAATATGATTTGTTTAGGTTAATTAATTAAGTTTAATTGATTTAAACATTTGTTGAATTGATGAATAATTACTTTATGTAATTTATGAATTTGTAATTACTTAAGGAAGTAATAAATTAATAATTACAGGATGTAATTAAAGATATTTTGATATAGAAGTAATTTGGATTTAAATTACTTTGAAATTAATCAAGGGGATTAATTTGGATAATTAATTAAGAATAATTAATTATTGGATTGAGTAATTAATGTAGTTAATTACTGAATGGTTATTAATCAAGGGTGATTAATATATATGTAGGATTTAATATAATTAACTTGTGTGTGGTTAATATTAAATACTAATTACTTATTGTAATTAGAGATAGTTAATCAGCAATGATTAATTGAAATGAATATTGAATAATGATTTATAAATTGATTTATAATCAATGGATGGTTTAGTTAAGTAGGATTTTATGATGAAGTAATTAATTTAATTCATTTTAAATTAATTAGAGATTGAGTAATTAATTTAATTAATTTTAAATTAATTGTTGAAGGTGTGATCATTTGATCATTTGCTTATGTTTAATGAATAGTATTGGTTGCTTGGTATGGTTTGTAATCTCAGTTATGAGATGAATAGTGTATGTGATTTGGATGTATTGGTTGCTTTTGGATGATAATATGGATTATTTGATTATGATATGGATTATCTGTTGATAATGATAAGGTTGATTATCTATTGTATTGTGAATTATCTATCTGTATTTAGATAATGAATTGAATTGTTTTAAACTTAAAACAACTTGGACCTAAAAGACACGCTTTGGATTTCGATGAGACCGGGATCGGGTTTCCATATTTGGAATTCCGAAAACCACATCGATTCCAATTAACGTTAGGTCGTGAATCTAAGTGGAGCAAGTGAAGACTCGAGGTGTAAGGGCTATACGTCAGTATAACTCTGTGGGTGATTCCGTAATGAGTTTGACGGAATAGTACTTATAGATTCGAGATGGTGAATCAGAGTGCAAGGGTTATTGTCGTTAACTCTGAGGGTGATTCCAAAATGAGTGTAACGAGATAATGCCTTCGGTTTCGTTCGAACCCGGAACGAACTTGTATGGATTGAATGCTTTCAGAACATCGTCAGGTGGACGATGAGCATTCTAAGTGATATGTCCTATAAAGGTAATCGTAACCTCAAGCCTCATCAACCGGGAATGGCTAAAACAGGGGAGGTGCAGCAAAGCTTCGTGGGTAGCCCCCACTGGAGAGTAAGATTTACCCCTGTCTAGAGGTCCCTTTATATTTCGGCTGTGTGGGACGGTTGATCATGACAACCGTCGGGGTTGTCTTATTTGGAACTGTTCAGTAAGGAACGGGTCCGGCTTTGTGTTGCAGGGGATGAAGGGAGTAATCCTCGGTACGGTGATCTAGGCCACGTACTGTGACGGGCGGTACCCCAGTAGCCCTGCCATTGTATGGAATCCATAATCCAATAAGTGCCAACGGTTTTGATTGTATTACCCACTTTTGTGGCTAGTAGCTGGAATTTAATCATGTAACAATTTCGGCTATTTCTTATTTATTTGAAAACCCTAGACACTATTATAATATCATCGGATTTCCTATCAAATGTTTTGGTTAGCGTAAGGTAAAAACTTTTCCATGTTTATGTGTGGGAAGTCTTACGTGATACCTTTCTTTTCAAAGGTTTTTCAAAGTTAAGCAACTTTAACCTGTTACTCACACCAGACCCATGTCTGACCCGGAGTTATTTCTGTTTTTCTATAACTCTTGGGTACTCAAATTTTTATGAGTAGTCAAGAGAATTCAGGTTAGGATTCAGGATTAGCTTTGACGATTTGTGGAGGAGCATATGGAGCAGGAGGCTTCTGCGTATAGTTATTTAGTTCCGTTGTGTTTGGTATCTCTGAGTCTTGTGTTTGTATTGAGTTGTAATAACTAGACAGGTGTTTATAACTGTCTAGTATGTGTTGTATATGTCTGTGTACTCTGATAATTGATGTATACTATGTAATACTTTGTTATTAATATAATTTATTCGTTTCCGCTGTTGAGATTCTTGTGTTGTTTCTTTCTTCTCTTCTTTCTTTTCTTCTTCTATCCCTTTCTTTCTTAATTCATGACGCGATTTTCTGGGAGTGAAAGTCGGGTCGTGACATTTATCCTCTACTATTGCTCAAATAACTAAGTATCAAAACAAATTTTTATAGTCATCATTAATAGCTTGTACTAAACTATTCAATTAATATTTTAATTTTTTTTCAAACCAAATTATTCTTTTACCTTAAATACATCATTTCCTTAATCAAAGCATCAAATGACATTTTCTTCTAATTAAGACATCCCCTTAATTTTAATTATTCACTTTTACTTACCCAAATTACCATATTCAATTTCTCAAATTTTAAATGTTATACGGGTATTGCCCCGCCATTGATTTATAGTGAATGACCCCATCAATCGGCTGAAGAGTTGATCAAATGATCAAAACTGCCTCGCCACTCATCCAACCCTAACTGCAGTTCAATGGCTTCATTAAACATTTAAAATAAAAGGTAATACTCCACCATATTAATTATTTCCAAGCTTTACTTATTAAAACTCAATTTACCATGTCTGATTGTCTCATCACAGCATTTAGGAAATTCCTATCGATAATGTTGGCCAAACGCGTCAACTAGAATTCTTAAAGCACTAGACGATAACCCGACATGAAAGTTCATTTCCTTTAAAAAGAAATACCTCATATATAATAATTAAAATATTCTTTGTTTTTCCCAAAAAAAAAATCCCATTTCTCTTAGAAACATATCTTCGATTTTTTTTGAAAAATTTGAAAACACAATTCATTACTTATTCTTAAAATCAAGGAACACATATAGAGCTCATCGAGATACTCCTAAAATACTCGATCCTCAAGATTGATGGGATAGACTGGAGTGTTCATTATTCCGAAAGTATAACGAACTACTCGCAAGACTCATAACGTATGCAGAATGTGGAAAGAGTAACACATTCCTCGATGACTTGTAGCTCTTGAAAAATTGGTGTAGGGTCAAGCTAAGGAATGACCCTAGCATCAATCAATAGATTAAAAAGAGATAAATGAGATATAGATGTAAGGGTAAAATATCTTCTCGAATGAGGAAAAGTAACATTAACAACAAATCATTACTTCGAGTGAAGTAATACCACAAATTATATCAACAATTGAGTATCCAAAGAGGATATCTCAAAGGGGTAAAAATTACAATATCAAATAAATTCAGCGAATCATCTCATTTCCCTAGTGGACATCCTCGTGTGAGGATGGCCGAAAGGCTAAGAACTGGGAATGAAGTCAATACAATACTCGATTTCCCGATGGGATGATGTAACGACCCGAAAATTTCGTTAACTAAATTTGTCATATTTTCCATAATTTTTAATAAAATGAATGTTAGGAATTTGGTGTTGCCATTTGTTCTTATTAAAAGTTAACAATTTAAAATGAGATTTCCAATTCAATAAAATAATGTAAATATTGTGGTTTAATTTTTGAATGGAATATGTGAGAACAAGAGTAATTATGGAATAATATGTTATTTATTTAGAGTATTGAATAAAAAAAAATTAAATGGTAATAATGCGATATAAGCTAATAAATTTGATCTCAATGCGATAACCATTTAATGAAGGTAATGAAACAGGATTTAGGAAAATGTATACTAGGTATAAATCAAATAGAAGGAAACAAACGTATATATCGAATTGATTTATGAATAAATACTTTGGATAGTAATTGAATGTACAGTAATGGTAATTTAAAACCTATTTATAGTAAGACTGCATAAGATTCAGTAAATTAAGTGCTGGAAAGATTTTTCCTAGATATACTTTGAAGATGTGAAATTAAAGGTGAATATTAAAATTGGTTAATGTAAAATAACATTGATTAACCGTAAATGGGAATAAATTTGAAAATAAAAATTTACGTTACAAGTGGGATAAGGGTTAAGAGTGTTGGAATAGGTATATTAGAGTAACTATAAAGTGTAAATGTACGTATTTATAGCAACATGAATTATTGAAGGAAAATAATTGGTAAACGGGGTTTGGGCTAAGGAAATGATATTGATTGTTTTGAAACCTTATTTATTATGGGAAATTAATTTAGCATAAGAAAAACCAATGCAAATATCTAATTTATCAGTAAAGCAATAATAATAAATAGTAATGTGACGCCCCACCTCAATACTCACGCTAGACAAGAACATTACTGTGAATGTTGTCAACTAGCACGGAGAATAAGGCTGTTGAGGAGCGACCATCTGTATAATTTCTTTGTGCGAGTACCGATATACCGGATAAAAATATATCTTTTCATCTCAAGAGGAAATCCGACATATCGACACAAACTCAAAGCTACTACACAGTGGCTATAAAGGTCTTCGGAAACAAATATAGAAATAAACATAACACAAATCAGTCACAGACAATTCATATCACAAAGGCGGAAATAGATATGAATATTACACTAGGAAGTGTACATCAGAGTAGTGGTCTAAATAGATCCACAATATCACAAAAGAATAGTTACATGAACTACACAAAAAAATAAGTATACATTATGGAGTCTATATCTCAAATGTATACAACAAAAAAAACTACTAATCTAAGTAGTTAACCAAAAGTCAGAGGAATCAATCCCAAGAGAGAAGTCAAACAGAAGCACCTGTAACATCTCGGTCTGACCCGAGTATTATTTAATAAGAAAATAATAAACGGATCAGTCTAGCAATAAATATCAGGTGAATTGATATAGAATAAGAGATATGACATAAACATATAGAAATCACAATGCCAAGCTGTGATAAATAAGTAATTGAAAATCAACAAGAGATTAATCAATATCACAATAATCTACTCAAGATAAAAAGGAATGTCATACTCCTAATTTCATTCACCAAGCCACAACAAATGACACACACACACACACATATATATATATATATATATATATATATATCCATGCCTGTCGTAAAAGTTGGTGAAACATAAATTCCAGAAATCAACACACGAAATCCAGAAATCACAATAAAAGGATGGCCAAGACATTGATGTAGTACAGACGGTACATCCAATGAATCAACGGAGATGGAACATCGATGTAGTACAAACGGTACATCCAATGAATCGAATCACATTAGAAAGTACATGGGTCGCTAGCCCACGAAGAAATGAGACGAAGCTCAATTTAATGAGGTACGGTCCTCCACATAGACAAAGAGACATCGCACATTGCTAGTCTAAACCATAAAATGATCATCATTGATCATCAAGAAGTGTCAATTACAATAAGCTAGTAAATATACGAGCTTAGCATCATGTCCCATAACCACTAGCTTAACTTAAATATTTACGAACAAATTGTATATCTCCACTAGAAAATTGTCACAAGAGTTTCAATCGAACAAGTCCAAGAATTAACCAACAAAGTGAACGCAAGCGTTTCATACCACTTGTTTTACTAAGTCGTTTAATTAGATTTCTCACACGAGTGAGGTAAAGGTTTATATATACTAATAGATTGGAAAACGGTTTTATAAACGAATTGGGTATTAAAATAGTATTGAAATCGTTTGAGGAAAGAGTTTTGATATTTACTACTAGTATAGAAAACCTTTATATTTTTAAAGTGACAAAGCACAAGGGGGATTGTAGAAACAATCAATCACAAAGATCACATTCGAAGATGTGAATAAAAATCCAATGAAATCGATAAAGGATCCATCGAAGTGGATATATCTAAAATTCCAAAGAAAATAAGTCATCTAAGATGATAATAAATGATGACAATAAATAGGATCATCACGAATCGATTTAAATTGGAAATTCAATCCAAAAAGGCAAATTGGACTAAAACAGCAGGTTCAGTCGACTGAACAGGAGTTTCAGTCGACTGACCCTGTACCTGGGAATTTTCCAGGTTCAGGAAACTTTCTGTTTCCAGGTTCAGTCGACTGAACAGAGGATTCAGTCGACTGAATCATGCCTGGAAACTTTCGGGTTTCAGGTTCAGTCGACTGAACAGAGTATTCAGTTGACCGAATCATGCCTGGGCTGTTTTTCAGCCTTATTCAAATGAAGAGCAAACTCTTCCAAAATGCAACCGGACGAACATTGGCTCTAAGGGTTTATGCCAATCGACAACCCGGCCCTATATGCTCCTCGATGCATCACCAAAAGCATGATCAAACATCCATAAAAGGATTTTCACACAAATTGACTTAAAAACTCAAAAATTGGAATATTCACAAAACTAATCCAAATCAAGAGCAAATGCACATGAAGAAGTGTTAGGAATTCATACCCAACAACCAAAGATATTTATAGTCATAGATGTGAGATAAAACCTCACCTTTGAACCCAAACAAATGAAGAGGAAGCTATGAAGCAATGGCAAGAACAAGCACTCTTCAATTCCAACTCAACAAGCTTGAATCTAAGCTTAAAAGATAATTATTTCCCAAATTAGGTTTAGGAATTTTCTGAAATCAAAGAGAGAATGAGTTGGAGAAGAAGAAGAAGAAGCTTACCAATGGGTTCTCTTGAGTTTGGAGCAAGAACTTGGATTTGCAAAGGAAGCTAGGGCTTGGAGTTTTAATTTCCTCTTCCACCCTCCATTAACATAAAAGCTTGAGTATTAGGAAAATAGAAGAGAAGTGAATGAAGAGGAGAGTGTTGGAACTGAGTTAAGTGGTTAATTGGCTCAGCCCAACCAAAGCCCTAAGAGGGAAAAAGTAGCAAAAATCAACTTTCTCCAAACATATTGAAGCTTATACTCAAAAAGGTCGCAAACGGCATTTTAAACTCAATGGAAGTGGTCTCGAGTCCTACTTCGACCGTATGCAAAAAGTAGGTTTTCGGACTAAAATCCGACGAATGATAAAATATTTAAATAAAATATTTAGATATAAATTGATAAATATGCGGGTTGTTACAAGTAATCAATGCAAATTTATGTAACAATAGAATGTGAAATTTGGGGAATAGACGCAAAGTCTATATGAGTTGCTAAAAGTATGCATAATAAGTGCAAATTTAATAAATCAATGTCCTGTAGAGGTTGGAGTATGGTTAGTAATAAAAGCTTTTAAAGGAAAAACCTTTAATTTATAAATGAAAATCAATGCATTAAATTAGGTGTAACTGAATGCATGTAAATAATTTTGTAAGAATAAGTTAATAAATAATTTATTTGTGCATACCCGATTTAATTGAAATAACAGAAAAGACAAGAACTTGATTTGCCTAGGTATATATATTGATAAACTATAACTAAATAGAAAGTTTGGTAGTAAATAGGATATAAGTAGACAAAAGGCAACTAGTAAATTAATAAATGAATTCATAATAATAAGTAGTAGTTAATGCATATATATTTGGCATTAGTGATAATTCCAAAACTTTACCCATTTATCTAATTTATTTAATTAAATCTAAATCTATGGCAACATTGTTGTAATGATGGTTGTAAGTGAATTTTTAATGTAAAAGGGTAACAATCATTTAGGTTAACCATTTTGAGTATGTTAAGTTAAGAATGGCAATCGATTGAAATAAATCTAAATTAATTATTTTGTTTTGGTTAATGTGTTCTAGTTAATAAAGGGGAGTTTATAAGAAATGAAGCATGCACTAATGACATGTATTATAATTCAAATGTTATTTATACCCATAAAAGTGTCTATTTACTGAATAGAAAGATTTTAAATCAATAAGCGAATTTATTGAGGTTCCAATTTATAATTTATAACATTTAATGTAGACTCAATTACAATTAATTGACTTAAATCGTGCAGTTAGCGTAGATTTGTTTTGTAATTGGAGTAGTTAATTCTATAAGATGAAGTTAATGCTAATTCTATTTATAATTGGACCATTTGTTGATATAGATTATAGAAAGCAAGATGTATAAATTTAATTAAGGTATCAACATTCAACAATTGTAATTATTGAAAATTTAAAATGGAATTTGAGGATAATAAGGTGAAACCATGAACAAATGTTAATGCATACTTATTACTGGTAAAAGATGAGTATATAAAAGTTTGAAAATCAAAAATAGGTTTTTGAAAACTTAATTTATAATTTCTAAATATAAGGAAGTGGAGAAATTAACACTGCAATGGATAGACTTATCAGCTTTTAATTTACATCTAAATTTGTTTAGATCAATTTGGAAATTAATAAAATTGTGGATATATTTTGAAACGTAAACGAAACGTCTAGATTTACATTTGTAAATACGTTAAAATAAAATGTAAATGATAAGGAATTTATTTATTTCCTAAATCCGTAACGTGTGTAATTAATATTATTTATCTTTTGGGACCACTTCCGTTTGCATGTTAAAATTCGTGCACACCTATTCTTTTGCGATCTATCTATTATAGACGATCAAAAAACCCTACCCTCCATCTTCTATCATTTGTCTGTACGTTCTTTTCTTCAACTCCTTCTCCTCCTCAAATGGATGCAAACCTAGATCTATTTCTATTCAAATTTCAAATGAAAATTCAAACATCTCAGAAAAATTCCAAAAAATATATGTCGTAATTTTCATCAATACGAATCTACGTCTGCTGTTCGTTTCTCAAGACAGTGAACGGTTTTACTAGAAATCGAGGTCAAACGTTGGAAATTCGAAACCCTATATGTGATTTGGGGCTTTTCGATTTAGGAGTCAATCGGGGAAATTGAAAGATGGGTTTTGAAGTACTCATCAAGAGGAGTCGATAGGTGGTAGTCTCGTGGCCTAGCTCGACCGGAGGCGTTGGGAATTTGACAATTAGGGTTTCGAAACCCTAAGTTTATGGTGGCGGCGGCGAGCACTAGGGGGTGCCGCACCGACATCTGAAGGAAGAGGAGACTTAGGCGGTGACGTTGGTGGTCGCGGCGTGGCACATGGTGGTCGAACGGCGAGGGTAATCATGGCCAAAGGTCACGGCTGTAGAGGTTGCCTGCGTGTTTTGTTACGAATGTAGTCGCGTGTGCTTGAGAGGAAGCTTCTGTTGATGACGTGGCATAGCATATAGGGTAGGTTTGTGTTATTTTAAATTTTGTTTTCATACGTTCAAATCAACATAACTTTCTCATACGAACTCGTTTTCACACGAGATTTTTTTTATTAGGATCGAAATTAAATTGCGGATCTGTTAGCGCTGGTTTGGAACGATTTGGAGACCGTCAAATTTTTGGGTTTAAATTGGATTTAAATTCGATTTAAATTCAAAAGGTGAGTGTTTTAACTCACTCACAACTTCTAAAAGTTTTTATGTTTGTTAAATTATTTTAGATATGATTAGAGATTTATTTATGACTGTTTGGCATGTTTTATTCATCATATCTGTTAAATCGCATTTATTTAATATAACTGTTCACTAAATTTTATTGCTGCATATAGATTGACAGTTATAGTTATTTATTTGCAGATAAACTGTTAGTTAATAGTTGTTAAATTTATTTTTGAATATAACTGCCAGTTATTACCTGTTATATATTATCGGAGATATATTGATATTGTTTTGTTATTGGATGATGATTGTGATTTGGATGATGGATGATGATGGATGAATGGATGTTTTATTTTATATCATTTAACTGCAAGTTATCATGCATTTTTCGTTTCATTCGGGATTGTGGTTTGAAATGATATACAACCGCAAAATTTTACTTTTAAATTATGGATTGAAATGATAAATATCTGTATCACTTGACCATAGGATAGAAAATTATATACAGGCACCGCGGTCTATATATAAAATATTTTAAAGTGATTTCTATGGTTTGGATGGGATACGGTTTATAAAAAAAAATTAAGTTTTGATATTTTATGAATATTATTCTTCTACATATATACATATGAAGTTAAAATTTTTGAATTTAGGCTGTGTATAAATCTGTTAAATAAAAATGGAAAAAAAAATTGAGAAAATGGAATTTTGATAATGTATATTATATGTTTAAGTTTGGAAATTTAAGGTATGATATTTATAACTGGAGTTTTTCCAAGATAAATTTAAATGAATACTCTAGTATAATTAAATTTAAGAAAATATTAAATTTCTAGAAATTGGAGTTGTATTTATGGATTTTTATGTGAATATTCAAGATTTAATAATAGAACAATTGATTTGTGAAAGAATAAAATTCCAACTTTAGTTTGAAATATTAATACTCCAAATGGATATATATATATATAGAAATTGAAATGGTTTTGGAACTTGAAAGTGATATTTAAATTATGGTTTAGACTTTAAATGAGGAAATATATTTGTAAAAGCCATGGAAATTATTTTTCTTTAAAAAGTAACCTTAAAGTCAAACCATTTATTTTATATACCGTTGAATATCCAAACCATTCAAGTTTTAGAAGTTATGGTTTTAAAACTATGAATTTTCGAAATATTATGCTTTGAAAGTATAGTTCAAATGTTTGGTTTCCAGATATTATAGATTTTAAAGCAGTATGATTTTTGAAAAAGAATTATATTTGGATAAAATGATATCATATTGTTTGGGTTTTAAAATGATATCGTATTCATAGTTTTTGAAATGGAAATTTTTATTCTGGTTTTTAAGTATAAACTATTTTTAAATGTCCGCGGTGTTATAATAACGATGGGTTGGCAAAGAGACCGGGATCGGATATGGACATACTCTCTGTCGATACCGAAAACCACTTTGACTAACCGTGTACGCGGTGGAGATTCCAGAATAAAGTAGGTTGGTGGCGACGTTTCCTGTAAGGTAAATACGTGGACCCAACTCCCGTGAGTTGGCATAAGGTGGCTAAAACAGGAGCGATCGACGGGTTAATGAGGTCATTCCTCTGATCGGACACTCCTCTTCGATATTATACTTTGACTTTGGATTGATTCAGTGGCCACTTTTACTTTGATTTTGGGGGAGTTTGTCCGAGGTGGGCGGCAGCTGCGCGCTGCGCGTTTCCATCGGCCCGGAAGCGTAATTGGTATATCTACCATGGCATTGCCTAGTTGTGTCGTGTCACCTACCATACCGAGCCTTGTACGAGTTTGGATTTCTCCCGTAGCCGGTGTGGTATCCTCTGGTGGCTTCCCGATCAGGAGGGACTATGATATTGGATGGACTACTGGGACTATTACGTGTTAAGGTGGAAAATGTAAAGCCTTAATGCTATTTAAAAGTATGTTTATTTTAATTAGACACTATTATAATAGCGCAATATACTACATAGTAAATAGTTTAACGGATCCTTAGGAGATGTAAATCCCGAGCATCTCTTGAGTTACTGCACTCATATTAATTCTGTTAATTTAACTTACATAAGATCTTTTGGTTCTGACTCGAGTGTTTTTGTCTTTTCAAATTCGCTCGGGTCAGTCCGAGCGTGTCAGGATTTGAAGATTTAGCTTTGGAGGATGAAGACGAAGATTTGTATTATTATTATTTATACTAGTTCCTACGCACTGTTCCGCTGCATTGATATTTTGGTATGTGTAACTCTGATATGTATTATATAAATGTTTGTAAACAGTTTTATAAACTGTATATTTTATTATTATATTTTATCCTTCCGCTGTGAGATTCTATTTTGTTTATTTCTTCTCTGTTTTTCTTATTTACCCCATAACAATCCGCCCTTCCGTATGGTTTGAATTGGCACGTGTGTCTGTTTAAATCGTGCGAAAAGGCGGATGTTACAGTTGGTATCAGAGCTTTGGTTTAGCGATAAACCTTGGCTTTGTAGGGTTTGACTCTTTGTCAATAGGGTAGTAATACCCTATGGGAGTCGCTGAGTGTATATATGAGAGAGCGTATTTGTTAGTGTTATAAAAAGGTTTTATATTGTGTTAATTTGTTCCGTTTTGTATTTATAAATTCTGGTTGATGCATGGGACGCTATGACATCAATAGGGATTTCTAAACACTTAATAGGACAGACCGACATAATATCTGTTTTTAATATAGGTTAATGAAATAATTTTGCCTATTATATTCTATATATATATATAAAAAAATTCAAATGATATATATTTTGGTTGCAATAGATTGTTTGTTAGGAATAAAATTTTAAATAATAGGTAAAATGAGATTGAAACTAAAATCAATGAAATTTGGAAATTTTAGAACTTGAGTCCGGGATTTTTGAAAATTTGCTTTCAAAGGATTTATGAATTATAATAATTTTGTTATAAGTATTTTCTTATATAAATATTTAGTATAATTCGGAAGAATTATTTTAAAGAATATTTTGGGGAAAATAAGTGCCGTACTTTCCTCTCTGTCGTTGGAAAATAATTTCGGTGATGTCGGCCGCATCATCGACTTTCATTTTCGAGTTTCGAGGGGGAAAGGCCACTGTAGTAAATTCTACTGCAGATTTATTTTGAAAATATCTAAAATTTTAATTTTTTTACAAATAATTTGAGGTATATAAGTTATAAGAATATATCTATCTATTATTTTTAAAATAATTTGAAATTTGACCCGGTATTTAATTCTTAAATTTCCATTAATTAATTGTTTAAATTATTTTAGTGGAATAAAAGGTAAGTAATTAATGAATTGAAATCTCTAATTTAGGCAAGAAATTCAATGCAAAGTTATAAATGGGAATTAAAGGAAATTTGAAATATGTAACATATGAAACGAAGAGTAATATTGTCGAACATTAAATTTAATTAAAAGATGAGATAAAACTTGTATAAGTTCTTTTGCATTTTCTTTAACATATATAACTTACCAAATATGAAAAGTTGAAATGTTAAATAAGAGATTGGAATAGAATATTATACAAGTAGAAATTTTGGAAATAATGAAGTATTCAATGAATTGCTATTATAAATGAGAATTTAATGGCATAAACTTAAGTTATAATTGAAATTTTACCATAATTAAAGGTAATTATTATAAATAGGTGATTTTAAACTTAAGTAAATAAAACGAAACTCTTTAATAGATAAGGATTGATGTGTATGGTTATAAAATTTAGTATGATTTAAATGCTACTAGTTGAATAAAATGGAAAGTAGGTAATATAAATAAATGACTGTAAACCTTAGGTAATAAATTAATAAAATCCTTTATTTATAAGAATGGAGGTTATAAGGTTAAGAATTTAAGTGTAATTAAAAAAGGGTTGCTGTAATTTAATATAATAGCATGTAAGCATTTAATAAATGATTGAATTTGAGAAGTGCATTAAATGTGATACAAATAAAAGAGGCTTACATAACTTAAATAAAATAAAAATGAATAATGGTAAGTAATAAGTAGAAATAAGGAAACAACCATTGAATGAGAAATAAAATTTGAAGTTTGTTAGAAATAAATGTAAATTATAAAAGGGAAAATTTATGTGGGTTGAATAAAAGAAAGGAAATCAAACAATTAAAGTATGTAATGAATTTATATAAGTTGAATTGATTTGTTGGTTTAAATCGATATTGTTTACTTTATAGTTGGCTGGGTAAGGAAATTTGAAGTTGTTGGATGAATAAATAATCTATTTTTGTCCCATCTAAGACTGTTGAGTAAATGATGCACTGGATAGTTATTTTTCATTCCGTACCATTTCAAGTTTTGAACCCGAACAACTATTTGCTTGTTTGATTGAATGGTTGTTTTGTTTTGTTGTGTATACTGTTTGTCGAAATTGATGATTGTGTATTTATTGTTGTTAGTAGTTGAAACCATGAAAATATTTCACTTTATATAAATAGTTAACCTTTTTAGATTATATAAGTGAAATGCAGGTATGGAAGCAATTGTTACTGCTTTTGTTTCCGTAAATTAAGCGTAATTTGCCCAACAAATAGGTACGTTCCCGATTTATGTTTTGTAGCGCGATTTTTATATATTTTCCCGTGTTGGGATATACTATTTTGAATATTCTATATGATACTTTGTTATATTTTGGTATTATATTTTTCCGAGCCTCTCCGTACAAAGGAGACTCTGCCAAAATTTTCCGTAAATTTGGGACTTAGAATTATGTTGAAAATGTTTTCCAAACTTTAATTATTTAAGTATAAAAGGATATAATGATTATAAAATGGGTATATTTTATTTAAGTTAATAAATTTAGTAAATTACTGTTTATAAGTTAAATATTTTGAATAAGATGTATTGTTATTTAATTCTTTCTTCTTCCTTCTTCCTTCTTTTCCTTTTCGGGGACGAAAAGTTTTGAGTGGGGGAGAGTGTAACGACCCGAAAATTTCGTTAACTAAATTTGTCATATTTTCCATAATTTTTAATAAAATGAATGTTAGGAATTTGGTGTTGCCATTTGTTCTTATTAAAAGTTAACAATTTAAAATGAGATTTTCAATTCAATAAAATAATGTAAATATTGTGGTTTAATTTTTGAATGGAATATGTGAAAACAAGAGTAATTATGGAATAATATGTTATTTATTTAGAGTATTGAATAAAAAAAAATTTAAATGGTAATAATGCGATATAAGCTAATAAATTTGATCTCAATGCGATAACCATTTAATGAAGGTAATGAAACAGGATTTAGGAAAATGTATACTAGGCATAAATCAAATAGAAGGAAACAAACGTATATATCGAATTGATTTATGAATAAATACTTTGGATAGTAATTGAATGTACAGTAATGGTAATTTAAAACCTATTTATAGTAAGACTGCATAAGATTCAGTAAATTAAGTGCTGGAAAGATTTTTCCTAGATATACTTTGAAGATGTGAAATTAAAGGTGAATATTAAAATTGGTTAATGTAAAATAACATTGATTAACCGTAAATGGAAATAAATTTGAAAATAAAAATTTACGTTACAAGTGGGGTAAGGGTTAAGAGTGTTGGAATAGGTATATTAGAATAACTATAAAGTGTAAATGTATGTATTTATAGGAACACGAATTATTGAAGGAAAATAATTGGTAAACGGGGTTTGGGCTAAGGAAATGTTATTGATTGTTTTGAAACCTTATTTATTATGGGAAATTAATTTAGCATAAGCAAAACCAATGCAAATATCTAATTTATCAGTAAAGCAATAATAATAAATAGTAATCAATGCAAATTTATGTAACAATAGAATGTGAAATTTGGGGAATAGACGCAAAGTGTATATGAGTTGCTAAAAGTATGCATAATAAGTGCAAATTTAATAAATCAATGTCCTGTAGAGGTTGGAGTATGGTTAGTAATAAAAGCTTTTAAAGGAAAAACCTTTAATTTATAAATGAAAATCAATGCATTAAATTAGGTGTAATTGAATGCATGTAAATAATTTTGTAAGAATAAGTTAATAAACAATTTATTTGTGCATACCCGATTTAATTGAAATAACAGAAAAGACAAGAACTTGATTTGCCTAGGTATGTATATTGATAAACTATAACTAAATAGAAAGTTTGGTAGTAAATAGGATATAAGAAGACAAAAGGCAACTAGTAAATTAATAATTGAATTCATAATAATAAGTAGTAATTAATGCATATATATTTGGCATTAGTGATAATTACAAAACTTTACCCATTTATCTAATTTATTTAATTAAATCTAAATCTATGGCAACATCGTTGTAATGAAGGTTGTAAGTGAATTTGAATGTAAAAGGGTAACAATCATTTAGGTTAACCATTTTGAGTATGTTAAGTTAAGAATGGCAATCGATTGAAATAAATCTAAATTAATTATTTTGTTTTGGTTAATGTGTTCTAGTTAAAAAAGGGGAGTTTATAAGAAATGAAGCATGCACTAATGACATGTATTATAATTCAAATGTTATTTATACCCATAAAAGTTTCTATTTACTGAATAGAAAGATTTTAAATCAATAAGCGAATTTATTGAGGTTCCAATTTATAATTTATAACATTTAATGTGGACTCAATTACAATTAATTGACTTAAATCGTGCAGTTAGCGTAGATTTGTTTTGTAATTGGAGTAGTTAATTCTATAAGATGAAGTTAATGCTAATTCTATTTATAATTGGACCATTTGTTGATATAGATTATAGAAAGCAAGATGTATAAATTTAATTAAGGTATCAACATTCAACAATTGTAATTATTGAAAATTTAAAATGGAATTTGAGGATAATAAGGTGAAACCATGAACAAATGTTAATGCATCCTTATTGCTAGTAAAAGATGAGTATATAAAAGTTTGAAAATCAAAAATAGGTTTTTGAAAACTTAATTTATAATTTCTAAATATAAGGAAGTGGAGAAATTAACACTGCAATGGATAGACTTATCAGCTTTTAATTTACATCTAAATTTGTTTAGATCAATTTGGAAATTAATAAAATTGTGGATATATTTTGAAACGTAAACGAATCGTCTAGATTTACATTTGTAAATACGTTAAAATAAAATGTAAATGATAAGGAATTTATTTATTTCCTAAATCCGTAACGTGTGTAATTAATATTATTTATCTTTTGGGACCACTTCCGTTTGCACGTTAAAATTCGTGCACACCTATTCTTTTGCGATCTATCTATAAATAGACGATCAAAAAACCCTAGCCTCCATCTTCTATCATTTGTCTGTACGTTATTTTCTTCAACTCCTTCTCCTCCTCAAATGGATGCAAACCTAGATCTATTTCTATTCAAATTTCAAATGAAAATTCAAACATCTCAGAAAAATTCCAAAAAAATATATGTCGTAATTTTCATCAATACGAATCTACGTCTGCTGTTCGTTTCTCAAGACAGTGAACGGTTTTACTAGAAATCGAGGTCAAACGTTGGAAATTCGAAACCCTATATGTGATTTGGGGATTTTCGATTTAGGAGTCAATCGGGGAAATTGAAAGATGGGTTTTGAAGCACTCATCAAGAGGAGTCGATAGGTGGTAGTCTCGTGGCCTAGCTCGACCGGAGGCGTTGGGAATTTGACAATTAGGGTTTCGAAACCCTAAGTTTATGGTGGCGGCGGCGAGCACTAGGGGGTGCCGCACCCACATCTGAAGGAAGAGGAGACTTAGGCGGTGACGTTGGTGGTCGCGGCGTGGCACATGGTGGTCGAACGGCGAGGGTAATCATGGTCAAAGGTCACGGCTGTAGAGGTTGCCTGCGTGTTTTGTTACGAACGTAGTCGCGTGTGTTTGAGAGGAAGCTTCTGTTGATGACGTGGCATAGCATATAGGGTAGGTTTGTGTTATTTTAAATTTTGTTTTCATACGTTCAAATCAACATAACTTTCTCATACGAACTCGTTTTCACGCGAGATTTTTTTTATTACGATCGAAATTAAATTCCGGATCTGTTGGCGCTGATTTGAACGATTTGGAGACCGTCGAATTTTTGGGTTTAAATCGGATTTAAATTCGATTTAAATTCAAAAGGTGAGTGTTTTAACCCACTCACAACTTCTAAAAGTTTTTATGTTTGTTAAATTTATTTTAGATATGAGTAGAGATTTATTTATGACTGTTTGGCATGTTTTATTCATCATATATGTTAAATCGCATTTATTTAATATAACTGTTCATTAAATTTTATTACTGCATATAGATTGACAGTTATAGTTATTTATTTGCAGATAAACTGTTAGTTAATAGTTGTTAAATTTATTTTTGAATATAACTGCCAGTTATTACCTGTTATATATTATTGGAGATATATTGATATTGTTTTGTTATTGGATGATGATTGTGATTTGGATGATGGATGATGATGGATGAATGGATGTTTTATTTTATATCATTTAACTGCAAGTTATCATGCATTTTTCGTTTCATTCGGGATTGTGGTTTGAAATGATATACAACCGCAAAATTTTACTTTTAAATAGCGGATTGAAATGATAAATATCCGTATCACTTGACCATAGGATAGAAAATTATATACAGGCACGGTGGTCTATATATAAAATATTTTAAAGTGATTTCTATGGTTTGGATGAGATACGGTTTATAAAAAAAAATTAGTTTTGATATTTTATAAATATTATTCTTCTACATATATACATATGAAGTTAAAATTTTTGAATTTAGGCTATGTATAAATCTGTTAAATAAAAATGGAATTTTTTTTTTGAGAAAATGGAATTTTGATAATGTATATTATATGTTTAAGTTTGGAAATTTAAGGTATGATATTTATAACTAGAGTTTTTCCAATATAAATTTAAATGAATACTCTAGTACAATTAAATTTAAGGAAATATTAAATTTTTAGAAATTGGAGTTGTATTTATGGATTTTTATGTGAATATTCAAGATTTAATAATAGAACAATTGATTTGTGAAAGAATAAAATTCCAACTTTAGTTTGAAATATTAATACTCCAAATGGATATATATATATAGAAATTGAAATGGTTTTGGAACTTGAAAGTGATATTTAAATTATGGTTTAGACTTTAAATGAGGAAATATATTTGTAAAAGCCATGGAAATTATTTTTCTTTAAAAAGTAACCTTAAAGTCAAACCATTTATTTTATATACCGTTGAATATCCAAACCATTCAAGTTTTAGAAGTTATGGTTTTAAAACTATGAATTTTCGAAATATTATGCTTTGATAGTATAATTCAAATGTTTGTTTCCAGATATTATAGATTTTAAAGCAGTATGATTTTTGGAAAAGAATTATATTTGGATAAAATGATATCATATTGTTTGGGTTTTAAAATGATATCGTATTCATAGTTTTTGATATGGAAATTTTTATTCTGGTCTTTAAGTATAAACTATTTTTAAATGTCCGCGGTGTTATAATAACGTTGGGTTGGCAAAGAGACCGGGATCGGATATGGACATACTCTCTGTCGATACCGAAAACCACTTTGACTAACCGTGTACGCGGTGGAGATTCCAGAATGAAGTAGGTTGGTGGCGACGTTTCCTGTAAGGTAAATACGTGGACCCAACTCCCGTGAGTTGGCATAAGGTGGCTAAAACAGGAGCGATCGACGGGTTAATGAGGTCATTCCTCTGATCGGACACTCCTCTTCGATATTATACTTTGACTTTGGATTGATTCAGTGGCCACTTTTACTTTGATTTTGGGGAAGTTTGTCCGAGGTGGGCGGCAGCTGCGCGCTGCGCGTTTCCATCGGCCCGGAAGCGTAATTGATATATCTACCCTGGCATTGCCTAGTTGTGCCGTGTCACCTACCATATCGAGCCTTGTACGAGTTTGGATTTCTCCCGTAGCCCGTGTGGTATCCTCTGGTGGCTTCCCGATCAGGAGGGACTATGATATTGGATGGACTACTGGGACTATTACGTGTTAAGGTGGAAAATGTAAAGCCTTAATGCTATTTAAAAGTATGTTTATTTTAATTAGACACTATTATAATAGCGCAATATACTACATAGTAAATAGTTTAACGGATCCTTAGGAGATGTAAATCCCGAGCATCTCTTGAGTTACTGCACTCATATTAATTCTGTTAATTTAACTTACATAATATCTTTTAGTTCTGACTCGAGTGTTTTTGTCTTTTCAAATTCGCTCAGGTCAGTCCCAGCGTGCCAGGATTTGAAGATTTAGCTTTGGAGGATGAAGACGAAGATTTGTATTATTATTATTTATACTAGTTCACTACACACTGTTCCGCTGCATTGATATTTTGGTATGTGTAACTCTGATATGTATTATATAAATGTTTGTAAACAGTTTTATAAACTGTATATTTTATTATTATATTTTATCCTTCCGCTGTGAGATTCTATTTTGTTTATTTCTTCTCTGTTTTTCTTATTTACCTCATAACAATCCGCCCTTCCGTATGGTTTGAATTGGCACGTGTGTCTGTTTAAATCGTGCGAAAAGGCGGATGTTACAGTTGGTATCAGAGCTTTGGTTTAGCAATAAACCTTGGCTTTGTGGGGTTTGACTCTTTGTCAATAGGGTAGTAATACCCTATGGGAGTCGCTGAGTGTATATATGAGAGTGCGTATTTGTTAGTGTTATAAAAAGGTTTTATATTGTGTTAATTTGTTCCGTTTTGTATTTATAAATTCTGGTTGATGCATGGGACGCTATGACATCAATAGGGATTTCTAAACACTTAATAGGACAGACCGACATAATATCTGTTTTTAATATAGGTTAATGAAATAATTTTGTCTATTATATTTTCTATATATATATAAAAAAAATTCAAATGATATATATTTTGGTTGCAATAGATTGGTTGTTAGGAATAAAATTTTAAATAATAGGTAAAATGAGATTGAAACTAAAATCAATGAAATTTGGAAATTTTAGAACTTGAGTCCGGGATTTTTGAAAATTTGCTTTCAAAGGATTTATGAATTATAATAATTTTTTTATAAGTATTTTCTTATATAAATATTTAGTATAATTCAGAAGAATTATTTTAAAGAAGATTTTGGGGAAAATAAGTGTCGTACTTTCCTCTCTGTCGCTGGAAAATAATTTCGGTGATGGCGGCCGCATCATCGACTTTCATTTTCGAGTTTCGAGGGGGAAAGGCCACTGTAGTAAATTCTACTGCAGATTTATTTTGAAAATATCTAAAATTTTAATTGTTTTACAAATAATTTGAGGTATATAAGTTATAAGAATATATCTATCTATTATTTTTAAAATAATTTGAAATTTGACCCAGTATTTAATTCTTAAATTTCCATTAATTAATTGTTTAAATTATTTTAGTGGAATAAAAGGTAAGTAATTAATGAATTGAAATCTCTAATTTAGGCAAGAAATTTAATGCAAAGTTATAAATGGGAATTAAAGGAAATTTGAAATATGTAACATATGAAACGAAGAGTAATATTGTCGAACATTAAATTTAATTAAAAGATGAGATAAAACTTGTATAAGTTCTTTTGCATTTTCTTTAACATATATAACTTACCAAATATGAAAAGTTGAAATGTTAAATAAGAGATTGGAATAGAATATTATACAAGTAGAAATTTTGGAAATAATGAAGTATTCAATGAATTGCTATTATAAATGAGAATTTAATGGCATAAACTTAAGTTATAATTGAAATTTTACCATAATTAAAGGTAAGTATTATAAATAGGTGATTTTAAACTTAAGTAAATAAAACGAAACTCTTTAATAGATAAGGATTGATGTGTATGGTTATAAAATTTAGTATGATTTAAATGCTACTAGTTGAATAAAATGGAAAGTAGGTAATATAAATAAATGACTGTAAACCTTAGGTAATAAATTAATAAAATCCTTTATTTATAAGAATGGAGGTTATAAGGTTAAGAATTTAAGTGTAATTAAAAAAGGGTTACTGTAATTTAATATAATAGCATGTAAGCATTTAATAAATGATTGAATTTGAGAAGTGCATTAAATGTAATACAAATAAAAGAGGCTTACATAACCTAAAGAAAATAAAAATGAATAATGGTAAGTAATAAGTAGAAATAAGGAAACAACCATTGAATGAGAAATAAAATTTGAAGTTTGTTAGAAATAAAAGTAAATTATAAAAAGGAAAATTTATGTGGGTTGAATAAAAGAAAGGAAATCAAACAATTAAAGTATGTAATGAATTTATATAAGTTGAATTGATTTTTTGGTTTAAATCGATATTGTTTACTTTATAGTTGGCTGGGTAAGGAAATTTGAAGTTGTTGGATGAATAAATAATCTATTTTTGTCCCATCTAAGACTGTTGAGTAAATGATGCACTGGATAGTTATTTTTCATTCCGTACCATTTCAAGTTTTGAACCCGAACAACTATTTGCTTGTTTGATTGAATGGTTGTTTTGTTTTGTTGTGTATACTGTTTGTCGAAATTGATGATTGTGTATTTATTGTTGTTAGTAGTTGAAACCATGAAAATATTTCACTTTATATAAATAGTTAACCTTTTTAGATTATATAAGTGAAATGCAGGTATGAAAGCAATTGTTACTGCTTTTGTTTCCATAAATTAAGCGTAATTTGCCCAACAAATAGGTACGTTCCCGATTTACGTTTTGTAGCGCTATTTTTATATATTTTCCCGTGTTGGGATATACTATTTTGAATATTCTATATGATACTTTGTTATATTTTGGTATTATATTTTCCCGAGCCTCTCCGTACAAAGGAGACTCTGCTTAAATTTTCCGTAAATTTGGGACTTAGAATTATGTTGAAAATGTTTTCCAAACTTTAATTATTTAAGTATAAAAGGATATAATGATTATAAAATGGGTATATTTTATTTAAGGTAATAAATTTAGTAAATTACTGTTTATAAGTTAAATATTTTGAATAAGATGTATTGTTATTTAATTCTTTCTTCTCCCTTCTTTTCCTTTTCGGGGACGAAAAGTTTTGAGTGGGGGAGAGTGTAATGACCCGAAAATTTCGTTAACTAAATTTGTCATATTTTCCATAATTTTTAATAAAATGAATGTTAGGAATTTGGTGTTGCCATTTGTTCTTATTAAAAGTTAACAATTTAAAATGAGATTTTCAATTCAATAAAATAATGTAAATATTGTGGTTTAATTTTTGAATGGAATATGTGAAAACAAGAGTAATTATGGAATAATATGTTATTTATTTAGAGTATTGAATAAAAAAAATTAAATGGTAATAATGCGATATAAGCTAATAAATTTGATCTCAATGCGATAACCATTTAATGAAGGTAATGAAACAGGACTTAGGAAAATGTATACTAGGTATAAATCAAATAGAAGGAAACAAACGTATATATCGAATTGATTTATGAATAAATACTTTGGATAGTAATTGAATGTACAGTATTGGTAATTTAAAACCTATTTATAGTAAGACTACATAAGATTCAGTAAATTAAGTGCTGGAAAGATTTTTCCTAGATATACTTTGAAGATGTGAAATTAAAGGTGAATATTAAAATTGGTAAATGTAAAATAACATTGATTAACCGTAAATGGGAATAAATTTGAAAATAAAAATTTACGTTACAAGTGGGATAAGGATTAAGAGTGTTGGAATAGGTATATTAGAATAACTATAAAGTGTAAATGTACGTATTTATAGCAACATGAATTATTGAAGGAAAATAATTGGTAAACGGGGTTTGGGCTAAGGAAATTTTATTGATTGTTTTGAAACCTTATTTATTATGGGAAATTAATTTAGCATAAGCAAAACCAATGCAAATATCTAATTTATCAGTAAAGCAATAATAATAAATAGTAATCAATGCAAATTTATGTAACAATAGAATGTGAAATTTGGGGAATAGACGCAAAGTATATATGAGTTGCTAAAAGTATGCATAATAAGCGCAAATTTAATAAATCAATGTCCTGTAAAGGTTGGAGTATGGTTAGTAATAAAAGCTTTTAAAGGAAAAACCTTTAATTTATAAATGAAAATCAATGCATTAAATTAGGTGTAACTGAATGCATGTAAATAATTTTGTAAGAATAAGTTAATAAACAATTTATTTGTGCATACCCGATTTAATTGAAATAACAGAAAAGACAAGAACTTGATTTGCCTAGGTATATATATTGATAAACTATAACTAAATAGAAAGTTTGGTAGTAAATAGGATATAAGAAGACAAAAGGCAACTAGTAAATTAATAAATGCATTCATAATAATAAGTAGTAATTAATGCATATATATTTGGCATTAGTGATAATTACAAAACTTTACCCATTTATCTAATTTATTTAATTAAATCTAAATCTATGGCAACATCGTTGTAATGAAGGTTGTAAGTGAATTTGAATGTAAAAGGGTAACAATCATTTAGGTTAACCATTTTGAGTATGTTAAGTTAAGAATGGCAATCGATTGAAATAAATCTAAATTAATTATTTTGTTTTGGTTAATGTGTTCTAGTTAATAAAGGGGAGTTTATAAGAAATGAAGCATGCACTAATGACATGTATTATAATTCAAATGTTATTTATACCCATAAAAGTGTCTATTTACTGAATAGAAAGATTTTAAATCAATAAGCGAATTTATTGAGGTTCCAATTTATAATTTATAACATTTAATGTAGACTCAATTATAATTAATTGACTTAAATCGTGCAGTTAGCGTAGATTTGTTTTGTAATTGGAGTAGTTAATTCTATAAGATGAAGTTAATGCTAATTCTATTTATAATTGGACCATTTGTTGATATAGATTATAGAAAGCAAGATGTATAAATTTAATTAAGGTATCAACATTCAACAATTGTAATTATTGAAAATTTAAAATGGAATTTGAGGATAATAAGGTGAAACCATGAACAAATGTTAATGCATCCTTATTACTGGTAAAAGATGAGTATATAAAAGTTTGAAAATCAAAAATAGGATTTTGAAAACTTAATTTATAATTTCTAAATATAAGGAAGTGGAGAAATTAACACTGCAATGGATAGACTTATCAGCTTTTAATTTACATCTAAATTTGTTTAGATCAATTTGGAAATTAATAAAATTGTGGATATATTTTGAAACATAAACGAAACGTCTAGATTTACATTTGTAAATACGTTAAAATAAAATGTAAATGATAAGGAATTTATTTATTTCCTAAATCCGTAACGTGTGTAATTGATATTATTTATCTTTTGGGACCACTTCCGTTTGCACGTTAAAATTCGTGCACACCTATTCTTTTGCGATCTATCCATAAATAGACGATCAAAAAACCCTAGCCTCCATCTTCTATCATTTGTCTGTACGTTCTTTTCTTCAACTCCTTCTCCTCCTCAAATGGATGCAAACCTAGATCTATTTCTATTCAAATTTCAAATGAAAATTCAAACATTTCAGAAAAATTCCAAAAAAATATATGTCGTAATTTTCATCAATACGAATCTACGTCTGCTGTTCATTTCTCAAGACAGTGAACGGTTTTACTAGAAATCGAGGTCAAACGTTGGAAATTCGAAACCCTATATGTGATTTGGGGCTTTTCGATTTAGGAGTCAATCGGGGAAATTGAAAGATGGGTTTTGAAGTACTCATCAAGAGGAGTCGATAGGTGGTAGTCTCGTGGCCTAGCTCGACCGGAGGCGTTGGGAATTTGACAATTAGGGTTTCGAAACCCTAAGTTTATGGTGGCGGCGGCGAGCACTAGGGGGTGCCGCACCCACATCTGAAGGAAGAGGAGACTTAGGCGATGACGTTGGTGGTCGCGGCGTGGCACATGGTGGTCGAACGGCGAGGTAATCATGGTCAAAGGTCACGGCTGTAGAGGTTGCCCGCGTGTTTTGTTACGAACATAGTCGCGTGTGTTTGAGAGGAAGCTTCTGTTGATGACGTGGCATAGCATATAGGGTAGGTTTGTGTTATTTTAAATTTTGTTTTCATACGTTCAAATCAACATAACTTTCTCATACGAACTCGTTTTCACGCGAGATTTTTTTTATTAGGATCGAAATTAAATTCCGGATCTGTTGGCGCTGGTTTCGAACGATTTGGAGACCGTCGAATTTTTGGGTTTAAATCGGATTTAAATTCGATTTAAATTCAAAAGGTGAGTGTTTTAACCCACTCACAACTTCTAAAAGTTTTTATGTTTGTTAAATTTATTTTAGATATGAGTACAGATTTATTTATGACTGTTTGGCATGTTTTATTCATCATATCTGTTAAATCGCATTTATTTAATATAACTGTTCATTAAATTTTATTACTGCATATAGATTGACAGTTATAGTTATTTATTTGCAGATAAACTGTTAGTTAATAGTTGTTAAATTTATTTTTGAATATAACTGCCAGTTATTACCTGTTATATATTATCGGAGATATATTGATATTGTTTTGTTATTGGATGATGATTGTGATTTGGATGATGGATGATGATGGATGAATGGATGTTTTATTTTATATCATTTAACTGCAAGTTATCATGCATTTTTCGTTTCATTCGGGATTGTGGTTTGAAATGATATACAACCGCAAAATTTTTCTTTTAAATTGCAGATTGAAATGATAAATATCCGTATCACTTGACCATAGGATAGAAAATTATATACAGGCACCATGGTCTATATATAAAATATTTTAAAGTGATTTCTATGGTTTGGATGGGATACGGTTTATAAAAAAAATTTAAGTTCTGATATTTTATAAATATTATTCTTCTACATATATACATATGAGTTAAAAATTTTGAATTTAGGCTGTGCATAAATCTGTTAAATAAAAATGGATTTTTTTTTTTGAGAAAATGGAATTTTGATAATGTATATTATATGTTTAGTTTGGAAATTTAAGGTATGATATTTATAACTGGAGTTTTTCCAAGATAAATTTAAATGAATACTCTAGTATAATTAAATTTAAGGAAATATTAAATTTCTAGAAATTGGAGTTGTATTTATGGATTTTTATGTGAATATTCAAGATTTAATAATAGAACAATTGATTTGTGAAAGAATAAAATTCCAACTTTAGTTTGAAATATTAATACTCCAAATGGATATATATATATATATATATATATATATATAGAAATTGAAATGGTTTTGGAACTTGAAAGTGATATTTAAATTATGGTTTAGACTTTAAATGAGGAAATATATTTGTAAAAGCCATGGAAATTATTTTTCTTTAAAAAGTAACCTTAAAGTCAAACCATTTATTTTATATACCGTTGAATATCCAAACCATTCAAGTTTTAGAAGTTATGGTTTTAAAACTATGAATTTTCGAAATATTATGCTTTGAAAGTATAACTCAAATGTTTGGTTTCCAGATATTATAGATTTTAAAGCAGTATGATTTTTGGAAAAGAATTATATTTGGATAACATGATATCATATTGTTTGGGTTTTAAAATGATATCGTATTCATAGTTTTTGAAATGGAAATTTTTATTCTGGTTTTTAAGTATAAACTATTTTTAAATGTCCGCGGTGTTATAATAACGATGGGTTGGCAATGAGACCGGGATCGGATATGGACATACTCTCTGTCGATACCAAAAACCACTTTGATTAACCGTGTACGCGGTGGAGATTCCAGAATGAAGTAGGTTGGTGGCGACGTTTCCTGTAAGGTAAATACGTGGACCCAACTCCCGTGAGTTGGCATAAGGTGGCTAAAACAGGAGCGATCGACGGGTTAATGAGGTCATTCCTCTGATCGGACACTCCTCTTCGATATTATACTTTGACTTTGGATTGATTCAGTGGCCACTTTTACTTTGATTTTGGGGGAGTTTGTCCGAGGTGGGCGGCAGCTGCGCGCTGCGCGTTTCCATCGGCCCGGAAGCGTAATTGGTATATCTACCCTGGCATTGCCTAGTTGTGCCGTGTCACCTACCATATCGAGCCTTGTACGAGTTTGGATTTCTCCCGTAGCCCGTGTAGTATCCTCTGGTGGCTTCCCGATCAGGGGGGACTATGATATTGGATGGACTACTGGGACTATTACGTGTTAAGGTGGAAAATGTAAAGCCTTAATGCTATTTAAAAGTATGTTTATTTTAATTAGACACTATTATAATAGCGCAATATACTACATAGTAAATAGTTTAACGGATCCTTAGGAGATGTAAATCCCGAGCATCTCTTGAGTTACTGCACTCATATTAATTCTGTTAATTTAACTTACATAAGATCTTTTAGTTCTGACTCGAGTGTTTTTGTCTTTTCAAATTCGCTCGGGTCAGTCCCAGCGTGTCAGGATTTGAAGATTTAGCTTTGGAGGATGAAAACGAAGATTTGTATTATTATTATTTATACTAGTTCACTACACACTGTTCCGCTGCATCGATATTTTGGTATGTGTAGCTCTGATATGTATTATATAAATGTTTGTAAACAGTTTTATAAACTGTATATTTTATTATTATATTTTATCCTTCCGCTGTGAGATTCTATTTTGTTTATTTCTTCTCTGTTTTTCTTATTTACCCCATAACAATCCGCCCTTCCGTATGGTTTGAATTGGCACGTGTGTCTGTTTAAATCGTGCGAAAAGGCGGATGTTACAGATGACAAACCCAACGAACTCACAGAAATCAACATAGTCACAACAAGTGAAATTCGAGATACATCATCATCTAGAAACTCAAGATTGAATATAGATACTTTGAAATCATCATTAATAATTCGATGAATAAGAGACAAAAAACCAGCTGAATTAAGATACCTAAATTTAGGATCTTCTATTCACAAAATGTGACTTGATAATAGTTAAGCCACTTCATCTCAAACACTCCAGACTCTAGATAGACAATGGCATGCTGATTCGCATGAAAAGATAATCTATAATCATCAATCCCAAATCCTCTTACATCATGCCAAATATTGTGGATCCCCTCAATAAGATCACAATCCTCACAAAAGAACAAGACATGAACTTCTAAAAGCATCAACAAACTCCTCTGATACGGATGGGTCTCAAGCACACGTATTGAAGAGGACTCGAATAAAACAATCACGATTAGGATTACTCTTAAGATAAGATATAATCAATTCTATTTTACGAATACTATGGAATAAAAATATTCCTAGACATATCCCCAACTTCTATCTCAAAGGACACGATAAGATAAAGGGCACGATGATTAAGAAATTTGTAACACTTGTACTATACTTTGATGTACCGTAATATATGTTTTTTTCTGTGTTTACCATATTTTGTTCTGAGCTTAGCTCTGATACCAAACTGTGATGCCCCATCCCAAGACCCACATTAACAAAGAGTATCACTGGGTAATACTGTCTTCTAATGTGTAGTATAAGACTAGTTGGGAGTGACCATCCGTAGCTTTGTCTTAAACATATATTGAATACTTCAATTTAGTGCTCTAAAGAAATTTTCCCTTCTCAAGTGGATCTACATATTCAATAAATGCTTAATACAAAACTACTGTGGCTAACGGATCTATCAAAACAAAATACAACAACAGTATACGTACAACATATAACAGAATAGTAGCCAAATATACATACATACACATACACATACACAGATACATCCCATACAGTACAAATGATACAACAAAAGTGGTACAAGGACCACAATACATACAACGAGTCAATATAATAAATACATACCAAAGTCATACAAAACGACTATAAAACTACAAAAGGAGATAAGCTGATATCCAAGGCGGAAGCATCAAGTAAAGTCCAAAAGATGGTATCTAACCTAAAACAACTCGGTCTGACCCAAGTATAAAATACACGGGTCAGTCTAGCTAAACAAATTAGTTTAAGAGGATAATCGATAACATAAGCATAAGGCAAGGTGACAATCTTCTCAAGTGAGAAGGAATAATTCAAGAAAATATGGTTATCTCACATGGCATAACTAAGTAGGTATAGTAATTTCAAGTGATTTGAGGATATCACTAAATATGAATGCAACTCAAAGGCAGTAAAGCTTTATAGCTAATCTCACAATAAACATGCCTCATCTCATCGGCGTATCACAAAACATTAAATATGGTTTAGGAGAAAAACATAACTTCAAAGAAGAAAAATCCCAAACCCGCCATATCGAAAACTCAAAACAATCTCAAAGAATCACCATCTCAAAATATGCCATAAGGCAATCAAATATAAATATCCAACATAGGAGAATATAATCCTAAATAAATGCCAAAAGGAAAACCTCATATAATAATTCCAATAGGCAATTCTCAAATAATACGCCAAAAATGCAAATCTCAAATAACGCCAGGTGTTGGCGAACCCAAATCTTAAATATAGAACTCGATAAGAAGTTCAATTTCCAAAGATGTAATTGCCATATATAATATCTCGAACGGCTCCAATGGCCAATAATGTAAAAAGGCGATACACTTGGAAAGTCACAAAGAAATCAATGAAATCATCTCAAAGATCTAGCTCCCGCTTATGGTCGAAGCCCACCAAGTAGTTTTCTCTCAAAATAAGGTACGACGTCTCTTAGACAAACATCCTGATGGACAAATAAATACGTATCTTAGAAAAACACCCCAAAGGTCAAATACATCTCTTAGACAAACGTCCCGAAGCACAAATGACCTGGAGGTCCAGTACTGGCAAATACGTCTCTGAGACAATGTGTCATAAACTTTCGGATAGGAAACTAAATAGTATTAACACGCATCACATACCACACGTTTGCACTAAACGATTTACTTACTGCTAATAAATTCCACACTCAAAGCAGTAAAAAGTTTAGTTCATCTCATCGATAAACTTGACCCAAAGGTCAAAACGATCAAGTAGACAAGTCAGAAATTAACCAATTCGATAAACATGTGTCCCACACCATATGTATAACCAAACCATTTAATTCTCCTTCTCATTTTCTCGGATAGTGCAAAAATGTGTATGTTATATATGAAATAATTTACTTGAGGAAACAAGCTTTTAAAACCATCTTTCGAAAACGATTATTGAACAAAATATTTGAAATTCCCTTATTGTAGAGAATAAATAGATTTTATAACTAGAAAATACTTTTAAAATATCATTTAATAATTGTTTAAAATGCTCATTTATTTTAAAAATTATTTCAAAGCTGCCTGGAATCCATGCTCGAAAACGAAGCAAAACAAAGAAATCTCTCAAAATCGTTATTCAAACTCAATTCAAATTTAATTCAAATTCAAATTCAAATCAAAATTTGAATTTCAAATTCGCCAAATTTGGCTAGTCTATGGATAGACATCATGGTCTTCAAAAACATCACGAAATATAGCAAGAAAATGAATTGAAACATGCTGGAAAACTCAAGACAAAGGAGCAAAACAAGGCCGGCAAATGCCTTTATTCAGGTCAACCTGGAGGTTGACATGATGATTGTCCATATCTTACCCTAGGTCGACCGTACGATCAACCTAGCTGGGCTCATGGTCAAAGAATATCGACTTTGGTCACGGGAATTTTCCCTAGGCTAAAATCTAGGGCGAATTGATTTTTGGCTCTAAGATTCTAGTATCAAACATCAATATTTTGCCATATAATTTTTCAAGCATGAACTATTGCAACTGAACTACCAACAGAAAGAAATCCAATAGCATTTCGTTGCCGGAATCTAAAGTTACAGTCATTCAAAGAAGCAACAAAAATCAGATTCAAAAGAAACTATGAACAGATGAGCGATTAAATTGACTTATTTGCACAGTTTCAAGCAATTGAAACTTTTTTTGCTAGACATTGAGTTTATTCAACTTACCTTGATGTTTGAATGCTAACACTTAAATTTAAGTGGAAAGATTGAAGCTTTGATGGAAGAATTATTCTCTAGAAACTTGTACAGTAAAAGAAACAACATGCAAAAGAAAATTTTCTGTAAATTAGAAAATCATCTCTGAAATTTAGAATTGGATGAAATTAAAAGGTTTGGAGTTAGATTACATGTTGATTAACACTCTAGATTGAAAAGGATTTTAATTTGTTGAGTTAACTTGAAATTTTGAGCTTGAATTTGGAAATTTGAGTGGTGGGTTATTGTTTTCAGTTTTCTGGCTAAGGAAGAAGATGAAGATTACGAAAATGAACATACAAATTAATTTTCTCACTTCTTTAATCTGGCTAAAGAACACTAAATGGGCTAATGGACCCAAAATCAAAATAAAATAGATGGCTTGAGTTAATTAATAAACACTTATATTAAAAAGGCTTCATATTTACTCTAATGTACAAAACCAAAATGCATTTTCTTCATAATTTTAAATTAGAAAAATATGTAAACTTGTATACTTACAAATAAAACACTTTCTACCATATAAAAAGATAAATTTATATTTTTAAAACATTTTTATCATTAAAATCCTTTATTTAACAAAAATTCACTATTTACTCAAATAAAAGAATAAAACCATATTTTTAACTTTTAATATTCCATAAAAGTACTTTTCTCACATAGAAAAATATTTTAAACCATTTCCAAACTTAATTTATAGCCAAAACATATTTTTAGACTAATTTCCACCTTTTTATTTAAATAAACAACCTTTACAAATCACATACTTCTTTTAAAAATTATTAAAAGAAGTAATTGGCAATAATTAATTATTGCGTTTTCTCTAAATAAAAACCATTTTCCAATCATTATTAACCCAAAAAAATAAAATAAAGTTCCAAACTTTATTTTTCTCATTTTATTTCAAAAATTTATTGTCTATTCCAAATAAACAATTGTAAATCTCCAATTTTGTTTTAACTTACAATATTAAATTATAATCACCATTATAATTTAATATTGATAGGAAATCTTCAAATCAGGGTTGTTACAGAAAAATTATTTCAAGGAAAATAAAGTTATTTTTTGACGGCAGTAAATATTTAATAAAATACAACTATGCTTCATATTGTTTTGAATCATCTTTTGTACTTAACATTGGCCAATATATGTACATTTTGTTAAACTATTTTTCCAAAATCGACTAATAATTACATATTTTCAACCTTTTTGTCGATGACAAAGGGGGAGAAAATTGGGCACATTGATAGGGGGAGTATATAATTTAGGGGAAGCTATTTAATCTATATCTACTTATGTTTTAACTCTTTTTGTTGATAACAAAGAGGGAGAGAAACTTGAGAAACATATGATTATATTGGCAATTTATGCAGACTAAAATATGGCCCATCTTTTAGGAGAGTTGTATTATTTTACATTTTAGTTGTATGGTTGTCATCATCAAAAAGGGGAGAATAAAAGAACCGTATCTACGGCGCTATGATAATAACAACCATATGACGACGTTACTAATATGGTTATTGAGTAATTGTAGTTCAAATAGCTATACAATGACTGGTAATGTTTATAGAATCTATATTAAAGAATACAAAAGAAGATCAACAAAAAAAAGAGAAAAAAGAGCAGAGCAAGATTCGAACCCATGATACATAGAGAAGAACGCATGCCTATACAATCATACTATAGTTGCTTTTTAAAAACATGTAGATAACCTGGTCCATGATCTATAGGGAAGATAGAAATTTAAATTGCAAAATTTTTCCAAAGGCATGGTTCAAACCTTACATGTAGGGATGTCGCATTCTTTACCAACCACACTATAAGTGGTTTTGTGGTGAACTTGTTACAAAGATTTCATATGCATATTAAAGCAAATGTAAATGGTTAAAAACATGGAAAGTTGGGATTTGAACCGAGGTTGCAAAGGAGACTTCTGCACATCTATGCCACTACATCACAACCGCTTTTGTGTTCTTGCATGCTACTAACCTTACAAAGAAAAGGAAATAAGAAATGAAGAAATAAAATAAAAGATCAGAGGTGGGACTCGATAGCGCATCACAAAGACATGTGCACGTCTTACCAACTGAACTACATGGCATTTTGAAGTTAACACCAATGGCTACTTTAGATTAGCACTCCAAAACGAATAGTCAAGCGATTATTCAAGTGCCTATTCAATCAATTGCAAATTTCCAAAGATGCATTTTTTAATGGGAATTTTTGAAGGATTGCGACTATTTATTGGCTTCCATTCACTCCTATATAAGCCTCGCACCATCCCAAAATTAAACGACAATCCTATTCTCTCAAATCATTCTTATATTGCTTCCAAACGCTCTAAATTCCATATTCATTCTAAAAGAAAATTTAGACTAGTGTTCTTTCGCTCCATATCATACAAGTCTAGTTCAAATCCACTTCCCAATCTCTGTGCACTCATTCTGTTTCAATTTTATAGGTTATAGAAATTGTACTCCAGTACGACTACTCAATGTATTGAAGACAAAATATATAGACAAGTTATTTCTTTGTAAAAGAAAATATTCAAGTCACATTCAGCTACTCGGGAAAGTGTAGTGAAATCCTGTTCTACTGCTCAGGTGCCTAATTCTCCCGGTGAAGTGAGGGTGGTTGTAACAACCCGCATATTTGTCGATTTTATATTTAAATATTTTATTTAAATATTTTATCGGTAGTCGGATTTTAGTCCGAAAAGCTACTTTTTGCATACGGTCGAATTAGGGATCGGGACCACTCCCATTGAGTTTAAAATGCCGTTTGCGACCTTTTTGAGTATAAGCTTCGATATGTTTGGAGAAAGTTGATTTCTGCTACTTTTTACTTTGGGTTTGGTTTTTGGGCTCAACCCTATGTTAACTTATGCTCAAATCTGAGCCACTCTTCCCCACTCACCCTCATTCTCTTCTCATTTCAGTTTTTAGAGTGTTAATGGTGGGAGAGATTGGAAATTAAAATTCCAAAACCCTAGTTTCTCTTGCAAATCCATCTCCTTGCTCCAAACTCAAGAAGAACCCCTTGGTAAGCATCTCCTTCTTCTTCTCCAACTCTTTCTCCATTCAATTTCAGAAATTTCCTAAACCTAATTTCGGGAATGTTCTTGTTTTTGAGCTTAGATTCAAGCTCATTTGGGTTGTGATTGAAGAAAGGTTGATTCTCCATTTGCTTTCAAGCTTCTTCTTGTTCGATTTTGTGAAAAGGTGAGATTTTTATCTCACATCTATGACTATAATTATCTTTGGTTGTTGGGTATGAATTCCTAACACTTCTTCATGTGCATTTGCTCTTGATTTGGATTGGTTTTGTGAATATTCCAATTTTTGGGTTTTTAAGTCAAATTTGTGTAAAATCCTTTTATGGATGTTTGATCATGCTTTTGGTGATGCATCGAGGAGCATATAGGGCCGGGTTGCTGATTGGCATAAACTCTTAGAGCCAATGTTCGTCCGATTGCATTTTGGAAGAGTTTGCTCTTCATTTGAATAAGGCTGAAAAACAGCCCAGGCATGATTCAGTCGACTGAAAAACTCTGTTCAGTCGACTGAACCTGAAACCCGAGAGTTTCCAGGCATGATTCAGTCGACTGAAAACTTCTGCACAGTCGACTGAAACTGGAAACAGAAAGTTTCCTGAACCTGGAAAATTTCCATGTACAGGGTCAGTCGACTGAAATTCTCTGTTCAGTCGACTGAACCTGCTGTTTGAGTCCAATTTGCCTTTTTGGATTGGAATTCCAATTTAAACCGATTCGTGATAATCCTATTTGTTGTTATCATCTATTATGATTTTGATGACTCTTTTTAGGGATTTTTGAATATCCATTTCGATGGATTCTTTATCGATTTCTTTGGATTTTATTCACGTCTTCGTATGTGAATTTTTGTGATTGATTGTTCTTACAATCTTCTTCGTGATTTGTCACTTTAAAAATATAAAGGTTTTCTATACTAGTAGTAAATATCAAAACTCTTTCCTCAAACGATTTCAATACTATTTTAATACCAAATTCGTTTATAAAACCGTTTTCCAATCTATTGGTATATACAAACCTTTACCTCACTCGTATGAGAAATCTAATTAAACGGCTTAGTAAAACTAGTGGTATGAAACGCTTGCGTTTACTTTGTCAGTTAATTCTTGGACTTGTTCGATTGAACCTCTTGTGACAATTTTCTAGTGGAGACTTACAGTTTGTTCGTAAATATTTAAGTTAAGCAAGTGGTTATGGGACATGAGGCTAAACTCATATATTTACTAGCTTAGTGTAATCGACACTTCTCGCTGATCATGACGATCATCTTTGTGATTTAGACTAGCAATGTGCGATGTCTCTTTGTCTGCGAGGGAGACTAAACCCCGTTTTGTGGAGTTTCGACTCAATTTGTGATGGGGTAGCAACCCATGGTCTTCGGGCCGTTTGTGGAGCTTCGGCTCAGTTTGTGATGGTTAGCGACCATGGAATTAGCGTTCCGTCTGTGATACACGTGTTGGTGAGCTTTATGCTCCCGTTTGTGATAGGCCTTCCCCCCTTTGTGATTTCTGGATTTCTTGTGTAGATTCCTAGAGTTTGTGTTTCACCAATTTTCGTGATTTCCATTGATAAGTTTTATCAATATTTGTGCATTGGTGAATTTGTGTGTCATTGACTTTTGTGATTTCTGGATTTCTTGTGTAGTCTTCTGGAATTTGTGCGTCTTTGACTTTGGTGATTGACATTGATATTATCGTCAATATTTGTGGTTTGATGAACGAAATAAAGAGTATGACACTTCTTTGATTCTTGTGTAGATTTGGTGACATTGATTAATCTCTTGATGATTATCAACTAAGTATATATTTATATATATATCACAGCTTGGCATTATGATTATTATGTGTTTAGTCACATCTCTTATTCTATATCGTTTCATCTGATATTTATAGTTAGACTGATCCGTTTATTATTTTCTTATTAAATAATACTCGGGTCAGACCGAGATGTTACAGGTGCTTCTGCTTGACTTCTCATCCGGGATTAACTCCTTGACTTTTGGGTTAACTACTTAGATTAGTAGTTATTTTGTTGTATACATTTGAGATATAGACTCCTTAATGTATACTTATTCTTTTGTGTAGTTCGTGTAACTATTCGTTTGTGATATTGTGGATCTTTTTAGACCACTACTCTGATGTACACTTCCTAGTGTAATATTCATATCTTATTCCGCCTTTGTGATATGAATTGTCTGTGACTGATTTGTGTTATGTTTATTTCTATATTTGTTTCCGAAGGATTTATATAGCCACCGTGTAGTAGCTTTGAGTTTGTGTTGGTATGTCGGATTTCCTCTTGAAATAGAATGCATGTTATATTATCTGACATATCGGTGCTCGCGCAAAGAAATTACACGGATGGTCGCTCCTCAACAGCCTTATTCTCCATGCTAGTCGACAGCATTCACCGTAATATTCTTGGCTAGCGTGGGTATAGAGGTGGGGCATCACAGCTTGGTATCAGAGCCAAACTTCGGAACAATATGGAATATTATAACAAGGATCATCGTCCTAAGTCTTTCTTAGGAGTCGTGCTTTAGGGTTTAATTCGAGTCTTCGTACCGATTCATCCTATTTTCCTTATGATTCCTTATTTATCTATCAAGATTGCTTGATATTCAATTTGGTGAATAACCTTTTCTTCTTCTTCTTTCTTTCTTAAGGAAGAGAAATGTCTAGAACTGGCCGCCCCAGAGCCGTGCCATCTAGCACTCCACCCCAAGATGGAGTTTTTATGACTGCTCAACAGCTTCTTGATTTGGTAACAAATGCTCAAGCAGCTGGAGCTAACCCGGAACCTACTCACCCAAAGTCGGGATTTGCACGCTTGTGTAGCGATTACACAAATTTGGGTGGGGAATCATTCAAAGGTTTCGAAACTGTTATTGAAGTACAGGCTTGGCTAAGGTCATGCGATCGAATCTTTTCTCGCATGAATCTTATTGACCTTCACCGAGTTCAGGTGGCCTCTAGTATGCTCCGAGAAAGAGCATTGGATTGGTACGGGCTTCTTATTTCTGAGATTAATGAAGCGGATCTCACTTGGGAGAGATTCCGAGAACGCTTCGAGTTGAAATTTGTACCGGAAGCAGAGAAAGTGACATTGGCTCGACGATTTATAGACCTTGTTCAAGGTGAGTCCTCCGTGACTGATTACGTCGCCTCCTTCAAGTCGCTTTCCAAATATGGGGTTGAATACATCAACACCCCTCTTAAGAAGAATCAGAGATTCGGTTATGGCTTAAACAAAAGCCTCAAGAAGCCATTACTTTTAAAGTTAGAAGTTTCTTTCGACCAACTCGTTGATATCGCTCTTCGTCTTGAAGAGGCGGATAGAGAGAATGATGTTGAAGTGGTGGGTTCCAAACCAAACTTCAACAACAAAAAGAGGTCAAACAAATTTAAAGGCCCTTATCCCAATAAGAAAGGGAAGCAAGCAACCTCCGTGGCAAAGATTTCTTCCTTTGGTCGTGGGGAATGCTATAATTGTGGTTCGAAGGACCATTATGCAAACAAGTGCCCAAAGTCTCTTTCTTGTCGCTACTGCAAAATTCCCGGTCATGTTATATCTTCATGCCGCAAGCTTCAGGGCAAGAAGGAGGGAAAGTTACATGTTGCTCAAGCCCCTGGCAACACATCTCGTGGCCAAGGTATTTCTCATTCTATTCTAGATGGAATTATTTTGTTTCGTGATCATCCTATTCGAGTTCTTTTTGATACGGGTGCCTCCCATTCTTTTATATCAAAAGAACTTGTTGATGCTTTTTCTTTGGATGTTTTGTGTTTAATGACTTCTTTGAGAATTGCGAATCCGGTTGGTGGATCCGCAACAATCAGTTTATTGTGTAAAGATGTCGAGATTATTTTGTGTGATTTATCTTTCCGAGCCGATTTGCATGTCATGCGTTACTTAGGCTTTGGAATGATCTTGGGAATGAATTGGCTTAACCGTTATGAAGCTCATATCCTATGTCCTGAGCGGACTATTCATCTTCGACATCCTCAATCTGTTAATCAGGATTCTGTTATTCTTAAAGATTCAGATTCTGCTTTGGTTGCATCTTTATATTCTTTAAATCCTCGTGATGATGATGATGATGATGAGGGTGATATTATTTCTCTTATTCACGTCGTTTGTGAATTTTCCGACATATTCGAGCCCGTTTTAGGATTACCACCTAAACGAGCAATTGAGTTCAGAATTAATCTTACTCCGGGAGCTCAACCTATCACTCGTCCTCCTTATCGTATGTCCAATAAAGAAAACGAGGAGATGCGTAAACAATTATCTGAATTGGAAACGAAGCAATTTATTCGCTCTAGTTCCTCGCCTTGGGGAGCTTCAGCTATTTTTGTGAAGAAATCCGATGGTACACTTAGGCTTTGCGTTGACTATCGCAAGCTTAATGATCTTACTATCAAAAATAAATATCCTTTACCTCGGATTGATGATCTATTCGATCAACTTAGTGGTGCTAGAGTCTTTTCACAATTGGACTTGGCTACCGGTTTTCATCAGTTTCGTATTGCAAAGGATAGCATTCCTTTGACATCGTTCCACACTCGGTATGGATCTTATGAATGGCTTGTTATGCCATTTGGGTTAACAAATGCCCCGGCTTATTTCGTTGACTTAATGAATCGAGTTTTTAAAGACTTTCTCGACCGGTTTGTTCTCATCTTTATCGATGATATTCTTGTTTATTCTAAAACCGAGGAGGAGCATGAAAAACATCTTCGGATTGTGTTGGAAACTCTTAGGAGTAATCAATTAAAGGCAAAATTTTCTAAATGCCATTTTTGGCAATCTCCTGTGAAGTTTCTCGGTCACATCATTTCCGAATCCGGAATTTCCGTGGATCCTTCAAAGATTGAAGCGATTCAAGATTGGAAGAGACCGGAGAATGTGACAGAGATTCGTAGTTTTCTTGGATTGGCGGGCTATTACCGTCGTTTTATTAAAGACTTTTCTAAAATTGCCGTGCCACTCACTAGCTTGACGAAGAAAGGTGTTAAATACATTTGGTCGGACAAATGTGAAGCTTCTTTTCAGAAATTAAAAGAACTTCTTTCTGATGCTCCTATTCTTGTTATTCCCGAAGGGAATCAAGATTTCGTTGTTTATACCGATGCTAGTCGCATTGGTTTGGGTGCCGTTCTTATGCAAAAGGAACGCGTTATTGCTTATGCTTCTAGGCAATTAAAACCTGCTGAGACTAGATATGTCACTCATGATTTAGAGCTCGCGGCTATCGTTTTTGCTCTTCGGATTTGGCGTCATTATCTCTTAGGAGAGAAATTTGTTCTTTACACAGATCATAAGTCTTTGAAATATTTATTCTCTCAAAAGGAACTTAATTTGCGTCAACAGCGTTGGCTCGAATTTCTTGCACCATATGATCTTGATATTCTTTATACTCCCGGTAAGGGTAATCTTGTCGCCGATGCTCTTAGCCGTAAACAACAAGCTGTTGTTTCTATGATGATATCCGAATGGAACGATCTCGAGATTTTATCCACTTGCGAAACTCGAGACCGTGTTTCCGATTTATGCTCATCGTTTGTTTTATGTAGCCTTGTGGCTCATCCATCTCTTTTAGACCGCATTCTTGAAGCTCAAGGGCTAGATCCCAACTTGGCTCTTCTTGGCCAAAATATTAGGGATAAAATGGATATTGAAGGTTTGAAAGACTTTGATACCGATTCTCGTGGCGGCATTCGAAAATTTGGTAGACTTGTCGTGCCAAATATTGGTGATCTTCGTAAAGATATTTTAGAAGATTCACATCGTTCTAAATTTACCATTCATCCCGGTAGTAGTAAAATGTACGCGGACATGAAGCGACTCTATTATTGGGAGGGAATGAAACTTGACATCGCTAACTTCATTAAACGTTGCATGACTTGCCAACTCGTTAAGGCCGAACATCAAAGGCCCGGAGGGTTATTGCAACCTTTAGAAATTCCAGTTTGGAAGTGGGATCAAATTTCCATGGATTTTATAGATGGCCTTCCCCGTTCTCGATCGGGTTATGATAGCTTATGGGTAATTGTTGATAGACTTACTAAATCCGCCCATTTTATTCCCATTCGGTCTAACCGAACTGTTCCTCTTTTGGCCAAGATATTTATCAAAGAAATTGTTAAATTGCGTGGTGTTCCTACTTCTATTTTTAGTGATCGTGATCCATTGTTTACTAGTGGATTTTGGAAGAGTCTTCAAAAAGCTTTGGGAACGAAGCTTAATTTTAGCACCGCTTATCATCCCCAGTCCGATGGACAAACCGAGCGTGTGAATCAAACTCTTGAAGATCTTCTTCGTGCTTGTGTTCTTGATTTTGGTGGAGGTTGGGAAGATCATATTTCGCTTGTTGAATTTTCCTATAATAATAGCTTCCAATCTAGTATTGGTATGGCACCTTTCGAGGCACTCTATGGTAGGCCATGCCGATCTCCTTCTTGTTGGCTTGAGGCCGGTGAGAGGCTGGCTTTAGGTCCAGATTTTATTCGTGATTCCACAGAAAAGATTGATCTTATTCGTCATAGGATGAAAGAAGCCCAAAGTAGACAAAAATCCTATGCTGATAACCGGAGAAGGAAGTTAGAATTTTCTGTGGGAGATCTTGTGTTCATTCGTGTTTCACCTATGAAAGGTGTTGTACGTTTCAGTCGATCGGGAAAGTTAGCGCCTCGATATATTAGGCCATTTCCTATCACCGAACGTATTGGTTCCATGGCTTATCGCCTTTTATTACCGGCTCAATTTTCTGCTATGCATGACGTGTTTCACGTTTCTCAACTTCGGAAATGTCTTCGAGATTCCGATTCTATTCTTGAGCCCGGTGTTGTGGAAGAGATTAAAGTTTCGCCTAATTTAACTTATGAGCAACATTCTATTCATATCATTTCTTCGAAAGTCAAACGACTTCGAAATAAAGATGTTCCGCTTGTTAAAGTTCAATGGTCTTCAAATCCTAAGGATTGTTCTTGGGAATCTAGAGAGTACATCGAGCGTACACATCCGGACTTACTTTCTCGTGCTCTTTGAGGTGAACTTCTTATTTCAAACTTCTTTTGTGTTGAATATGCTTCTATGGTTGTTACTATATATCTTCTTCTTGTAAAATTGCGAGGACGCAATTTATTTAAGGAGGGGAGTCTGTAACAACCCGCATATTTGTCGATTTTATATTTAAATATTTTATTTAAATATTTTATCGGTAGTCGGATTTTAGTCCGAAAAGCTACTTTTTGCATACGGTCGAATTAGGGATCGGGACCACTCCCATTGAGTTTAAAATGCCGTTTGCGACCTTTTTGAGTATAAGCTTCGATATGTTTGGAGAAAGTTGATTTCTGCTACTTTTTACTTTGGGTTTGGTTTTTGGGCTCAACCCTATGTTAACTTATGCTCAAATCTGAGCCACTCTTCCCCACTCACCCTCATTCTCTTCTCATTTCAGTTTTTAGAGTGTTAATGGTGGGAGAGATTGGAAATTAAAATTCCAAAACCCTAGTTTCTCTTGCAAATCCATCTCCTTGCTCCAAACTCAAGAAGAACCCCTTGGTAAGCATCTCCTTCTTCTTCTCCAACTCTTTCTCCATTCAATTTCAGAAATTTCCTAAACCTAATTTCGGGAATGTTCTTGTTTTTGAGCTTAGATTCAAGCTCATTTGGGTTGTGATTGAAGAAAGGTTGATTCTCCATTTGCTTTCAAGCTTCTTCTTGTTCGATTTTGTGAAAAGGTGAGATTTTTATCTCACATCTATGACTATAATTATCTTTGGTTGTTGGGTATGAATTCCTAACACTTCTTCATGTGCATTTGCTCTTGATTTGGATTGGTTTTGTGAATATTCCAATTTTTGGGTTTTTAAGTCAAATTTGTGTAAAATCCTTTTATGGATGTTTGATCATGCTTTTGGTGATGCATCGAGGAGCATATAGGGCCGGGTTGCCGATTGGCATAAACTCTTAGAGCCAATGTTCGTCCGATTGCATTTTGGAAGAGTTTGCTCTTCATTTGAATAAGGCTGAAAAACAGCCCAGGCATGATTCAGTCGACTGAAAAACTCTGTTCAGTCGACTGAACCTGAAACCCGAGAGTTTCCAGGCATGATTCAGTCGACTGAAAACTTCTGCACAGTCGACTGAAACTGGAAACAGAAAGTTTCCTGAACCTGGAAAATTTCCATGTACAGGGTCAGTCGACTGAAATTCTCTGTTCAGTCGACTGAACCTGCTGTTTGAGTCCAATTTGCCTTTTTGGATTGGAATTTCAATTTAAATCGATTCGTGATAATCCTATTTGTTGTTATCATCTATTATGATTTTGATGACTCTTTTTAGGGATTTTTGAATATCCATTTCGATGGATTCTTTATCGATTTCTTTGGATTTTATTCACGTCTTCGTATGTGAATTTTTGTGATTGATTGTTCTTACAATCTTCTTCGTGATTTGTCACTTTAAAAATATAAAGGTTTTCTATACTAGTAGTAAATATCAAAACTCTTTCCTCAAACGATTTCAATACTATTTTAATACCAAATTCGTTTATAAAACCGTTTTCCAATCTATTGGTATATACAAACCTTTACCTCACTCGTATGAGAAATCTAATTAAACGGCTTAGTAAAACTAGTGGTATGAAACGCTTGCGTTTACTTTGTCGGTTAATTCTTGGACTTGTTCGATTGAACCTCTTGTGACAATTTTCTAGTGGAGACTTACAGTTTGTTCGTAAATATTTAAGTTAAGCAAGTGGTTATAGGACATGAGGCTAAACTCATATATTTACTAGCTTAGTGTAATCGACACTTCTCGCTGATCATGACGATCATCTTTGTGATTTAGACTAGCAATGTGCGATGTCTCTTTGTCTGCGAGGGAGACTAAACCCCGTTTTGTGGAGTTTCGACTCAATTTGTGATGGGGTAGCAACCCATGGTCTTCGGGCCGTTTGTGGAGCTTCGGCTCAATTTGTGATGGTTAGCGACCATGGAATTAGCGTTCCGTCTATGATACACGTGTTGGTGAGCTTTATGCTCCCGTTTGTGATAGGCCTTCCCCCCCTTTGTGATTTCTGGATTTCTTGTGTAGATTCCTAGAGTTTGTGTTTCACCAATTTTCGTGATTTCCATTGATAAGTTTTATCAATATTTGTGCATTGGTGAATTTGTGTGTCATTGACTTTTGTGATTTCTGGATTTCTTGTGTAGTCTTCTGGAATTTGTGCGTCTTTGACTTTGGTGATTGACATTGATATTATCATCAATATTTGTGGTTTGATGAACGAAATAAAGAGTATGACACTTCTTTGATTCTTGTGTAGATTTGGTGACATTGATTAATCTCTTGATGATTATCAACTAAGTATATATTTATATATATATCACAGCTTGGCATTGTGATTATTATGTGTTTAGTCACATCTCTTATTCTATATCGTTTCATCTGATATTTATAGTTAGACTGATCCGCTTATTATTTTCTTATTAAATAATACTCGGGTCAGACCGAGATGTTACAGGTGCTTCTGCTTGACTTCTCATCCGGGATTAACTCCTTGACTTTTGGGTTAACTACTTAGATTAGTAGTTATTTTGTTGTATACATTTGAGATATAGACTCCTTAATGTATACTTATTCTTTTGTGTAGTTCGTGTAACTATTCGTTTGTGATATTGTGGATCTTTTTAGACCACTACTCTGATGTACACTTCCTAGTGTAATATTCATATCTTATTCCGCCTTTGTGATATGAATTGTCTGTGACTGATTTGTGTTATGTTTATTTCTATATTTGTTTCCGAAGGATTTATATAGCCACCGTGTAGTAGTTTTGAGTTTGTGTTGGTATGTCGGATTTCCTCTTGAAATAGAATGCATGTTATATTATCTGACATATCGGTGCTCGCGCAAAGAAATTACACGGATGGTCGCTCCTCAACAGCCTTATTCTCCATGCTAGTCGACAGCATTCACCGTAATGTTCTTGGCTAGCGTGGGTATAGAGGTGGGGCGTCACAGTGGTAGTTGAATTTCAGAAGGAGTCTGGGACCGGACATAGGAATGGAGGTCCGAACCAATATAAAAACTTTTCTGTGATTGCTTCTTGCTTTACTTTTCTATTTATTCCCGTTGCTTTTATATTTATATTGCTGCTGTTGTGATTACTGCACGTCAACTCTATATCTATATGTTTAGCCATCATCGATCCAATGCATAGCGACTAATAGTCGTCATGGAATTGGAGGGTAATTGTTAATACATTCTAACAATAAACAAAAATAAAAGGAAGCAGATGGTTCTTGAGGTCGGAGAGAATATTCTTATAACAAAGGGACTGGGCTGAGAACAGACCGAGATCAAGCTACAAAAAACAAGTACTGCACATACCAGGAGAATGGAGAAAAAATTTCGGCCGTCTTAGAAACAAATGCAAACTGGAAAACAAGGCCAAGGCATAAAGACTAATGCATGAGATTTCGAGTTGACTTTGCTCACACATTGTCAGACATCTACAGGAACAGATCTACACAAGCATACACCAGGGACATCCTAGACAACACCATATAGAGACAAAAATACTCCATTGAAGTTGTATACATCGTCACCCATGATATGCTTCCACACATACTCAATCCTATAGGCAAATGACAATGTGAAGTTCTCCCTCACCCAATCTCTCGGCAGCAACAATCAAGAAAATAATTCAAATAGCACATAAGCATGAACTTGTTTAGGCAGCTTTTAGCAGATAATACGAAGAGCTACTCCATTCTTTCCCAACACGATAACAAGTTAAACAAAGAGAGTAAAAGCAGAAATAGAGCAGTATGGTCTGAACAACAAATAACATCCACCGCTACACTTGTTCTTGCACATTTTCAAACTAATAAAGCAATAGGGTAGTTTCCTACCATTCCTCTTGGAGCAGCTTGCTACTTCAAGAGAGAGGAGGATGACCTATGCAGACCTGGGTTCCCCCCACTTCTCAGGCATCCCACTTCAAAATTCCAATGTCCCACAAATTATTTGGATTCCCGTCGAAATCCTGTCATCAATCCAGGCACAAAGTACAAGTATTGGAGATAAGTGGCAAGTGGCAAAATCCAAGGGCGGAGGTTGAAGGAAGATGCAGGAAACGATTTAAACCATCAACAATGCACTTTTCATAATATAAAAGAAAAGACACAAGGACAAACAAAGTGGATCTTCATTTTCAACCTTTTCTTCTTCCTAAAAAGAAAATTAAAATATTGTATGCCTAAAGGCCATTAAATTCTCTTGTACAAAAATAGTCAAATATAATGGATTACCCTATGGACGTAGGATTAACAACAACCAAAACTACCCAGGTTTGGATCCCACAAGCCAGAATTTCTTTAGTATATTTCAAAATCATTCAACTCTCATTGATTCCTTCAATCTATCCTCATTTTATCTAATATATTTCAGAATAATGAAGCTCAATAATGTTGCTGTTCGGTTTTTTCCTCTTTTAGGTCTCTTCTTGCAATATAATTTGTTTCAAAAACTGATTTTTAATCCTTTTGGTTATTTTAAATAAGCAAGCATGATCCATTTTTGCATTTTATTGGGTCTACTTTTCCAATCTTATACTATACATCTTATTAGTGTACCTCTCCCGATATTTTTCAGACTTTTCTCGTATTAAAATACTCCATGCTCCTTGATTTACTCAACTCTTAAGCATCATTCATTTGATGAGAACACCACCCAAGTTTGAAACCAACTAACCCTATTTTTTTTTAATATATTTCTAAATCAATCAATTATCGTCGATTCCCTCTATTTAATACAAGACTGAATTTGGAATTCTACTATCCTCATTTTATATGATACATTTTAGAATCATAAAGTTCAATAATATTTTTTATTTTTTCTTTTAGGTCTCATCTTACATTATAATTTATAGCAGAACCTGACTTCAAATCTTACAACCTATGGTTATTTTATATAAGGAAACTTGATTCTTTTTTTATTCTAATGGTACAAGTTTTCTAAAATAAAACTTTATTAGAGAAAATAAAATATCGTTTTAAGCACATGTAGTAAAATTATTAAGAGTGAAAAATAAACTCTTAAACCATTAATAATAAATATCAATAAAATATAATTATCATTAAATCTTTATATTTATTAAGTTTACAATTGTAGAATTTATTTTGATGGAAATAACACTCCAAAGTATTATAATAGATTATGAAATATATATTTTTCAAAACAGGAAGTTTTATCCTTGTGTTTGTTTAGAATTTATTTTATTGTTAATTTCACTCAATATGTAATTATGATGGATGCAAAAAATCATGTTAAAAATTAACTTGAAGTAACATATATTAATTGTTTAGTCTTATAACCATTTTTAGTATTGATATCATTGTATATTAACTTTCATCATAATTATAAACATATTAAGTGGTTAGAATCAGATTTGAAAAGATGGAATTCTACATTTATTTTTTATATTGATTGCGTAATAGATTTCTTCCTAATCCAATTTCGTGTGACTATTAAGATCGTGACATATTGACAACATCGTGCCCGGTCCGCTCATCCTTATCCAAGCTACATTCCAATCTATATCCAACATCATCCCATAACGAATCATTCAATTAACTGCAAAATCAATCCATTTCAATTCATAATAAGTCATAAATATATGGATCGCTCCTCTAGACAAACTCGACACCAACATAAATTCAGGCACCATGTGAGATTTATTTTTTAAACAATTTACGGTCACATTCCTTAGTCAAAATCATAACTCATCTCCTATGACAATATACTTTCCCTTCTTTATATTAATTGTAGCATATTTGCACTTGGGGCAACCAACACTTCTCTTCTTTATTTGCTTTCTAACTCTTTAAATCACTCTTGATTTTACCCTTTCAAAAATTCTTTTTCATATTTCAAAATAATAGTAAATAATTTGATGATGAAACTCATGATACTATCAAAATTTAAAACTAATATTCACCTTTTAAAACATATAAATCCTTTTCAAAATACCATTTTACTCAAAAATCTCATTTACTTAGAATCCATAAAATATAATCCTTTAAAAAAACATTACATTTGTTTTTATAACTCAACTTTGACATCAATAATTTTCTTTTCACTTCAATAACTTAATATTAATCGCTTCAAAATAAATTTAAATATTAAGTGAACTATAGTCATTATCTAAAATACTCTTCCTTTATTTCAAAAAATCGTTTCAAATAATTTATAATCATTTCAATACATATATACAAGTATGCATCAATTTATTTTGAACAATAATTCTTTTTCAACAATTCTAATAATACACCTATGTATATGTATGCGTGCACGAGCGTGTGTATGTATGTGTAACGACCCTAGATTTTAATTTAATTTAAATTGATAATTTATCGAATTTTTGAATTAAAATTGTGAAATGTATAGATGGATTGATGCGAGTTTCCCCGATCTCAAATAAAAAATGTGTTAAATTACTTGAATTTAAATCTTATATTAGTGGTTTGAAAAATAGATATTAAAGTATATACATTGACACAAGTACGAAATGAATAAATAAGTGAATTGTTAATTTATTATTGATGGTTAAAATATATATAATAAATACAAGACAATAAATAAGAAGTAAATAAAATATAGGATATAACAATATAAAGTAAATATATATATATATATATATCTTAATCTCATATTAATAAATCAATAAAAGATAATACAAATGGAGTAGGTTACAAAAGTAATAAGAGTAAAATAAAAATAGAAGTTCACTTATTTTGTAAAGTAAAATAATTCATACTTAAGCTATGAATAAAAATAAGAACATTGATATATAAAACAAAAACAATAAGTATAAAACAAAACTAAAAAGAATAAGTATGCAGGCAAATAAGCATGGAATGAAACAAACAAAAGACAAGTACCCAAAGCAATACAAGAGCCTGGGAATAAAAATATAAATAAACAAAGCTAAAATACATATGATGTTTCAGCCACCATTTAAAGCAAAAGAAATAAATGTAATCAAGTATTCATACAAGACAGCAACCTTATATGTTCATATACAAGTAAAACATTAGTATAAAAATAAAATAAAATATGTATGTAAAGTAAAAGCAGACTGCCTATATTATACAAATAGAACATGATGTAGATGTACAAGGAAGCATGAGGCATTAAATGACATTTACTCTTCAGCCATAAACAAGATCACATCACCAATTCAAGCATGGGTTTAGCAACAGTAAAAGAAATATGAAAATGCTGAGTAAAAGGAAATAGTGTACTTGCTTATACCTTCCCCTGTACACAATCTTCATTTATATATATACACATCCACAAACCTTTATTCATTCGCTCAACAAATCTTAGCAAAGATCATAATAATAAAAAGGAAAACACCTCTGATCAAAACATTAACAAACCAGAAAACAAATTCAACTTAATCAAGCAATGCAAAGTTCATGCAAGTTTAAAAGCAAATCCAGTTTCCAGTTTCTCAGAGAACTTCCAGGCTTGTACTCTCTGTTTCAAACAAAATCAATGTGAGTAACTTATGTTTCTAAAATTTAAAAGTTGAATTGATTTAATATAGGTGTCTGTTGCTATATATATATATCCTCTGAATATTTTGGAAACAAGAGATTACAGTAAAATCTTTTAAATCTGGAAAAAAAAATCACTGTGAGTAAACAAATTTATATTGATACTTAAATATCATCAAGTTTGAGTATAAATACTTGGTGTATGAAGCTCTGTTTGTTTTTGTGAAGTTGATCTGTGAGTTGTTGTTCCTTTCTCCTCTGTTCTTTTGTTTTCTTCCTTTCTGAGCTTACAGGTTGTTATCAAACAAGAAACAAAACTCAAACTCATATTATCAAATTATCATCAGGCTTTGGTTTCAAAAGAAAGTTGCGTATTGAAGTATGAACTAAAATCTAAAAATAGATTTAAGAAGAATAGAAATATACAGTGAAAAAAAAAATGGATTTTTACAGAGTAACTCAAATATATGAAAAATTCGAACATGATGAATCGGTGCTTCAAGTATATATTGGGAATTGTTATTCGAAAACTAGATTTTTAAAACAAAAATTTCAATTTTTCATCAAGTATGTTGAGAGCAATTTCATGTTGAACTAAAAATGCTTTTAAATCAATTTCCACCGATCGCACCAATTTTAAATGTTGGGATTTTGTGCAAAGCAAGTTTAGAGATGGATGATGTTAGGAAAATTGTCTAAAAAATTTTCTATTGTAAGGAATGATTGAAGGAGAGCAAATTAGGGTTTAAAGCTCGTGTTCACTGCCTTGAAGTCGTGAGTTCATCGCGTCGTCGCCGTCGTGTTTCTGGCGATCGCACCGAGGGGAATTGAATCAGGGGTGGTTGACGAAGCTCCAGTGGGTGTTGCGTGATCAACGGTGGTCGGGGAAGATGATTCGAGGCGTGTTCCAGATGATGGGTTAGGGTCTGGCAGGAGCTGGATTGCTCGATTTTGCTACGTCACGAATTCATGAGTGCTGATGTGGTTGGAGCAATCGTTAGGTGATGGTCGTTATGTTGATGATCTCGGTGAACGACCAGAGGTGGTCTGATGATCGTGCACGTGCACGTCGTTGGTCGTGTGTCAGGTAACGTTGCTTCGAGGCAACTCGAAGTGGAGCTCGGAATTTTTGTGGTCTTGACTTGAGACTCTGGGTTGCTTGTATGTGTTGCTGTAGATTACTTCTCCTGTTTTTAAGTTAAACTTAATCTAAGCTTTGGCAAAGGAAAGTATGGGAGAAAGGAAGAAGGGGATTCGGGGAAGATGTGATGGAACTCGAGTGCATACCCGAGTGCAATGGAGATTTTCTCGGGTTTGTGACTTAAGTGCTTACTTTTAAAAAAAAAAGAAAAAAAAGAAGAAAAAGAAGAACTTGGACTCGAGGTAATCCTCGGGAAGTTTGCAAGATAGCTCGAGTTCAGACTCGTGTATTTTAGGTTCATGCCGAGTAAAATTTATTTGTTACAGGTTTTAACAATAACCTGTACTATTGTGTTTTAAAAGTTTAAAATGAAATTTAAAATTGATGTTTTAAATAAGTTTAAATATCTTAAATTTGAAGGGAATTTAATATCAAAAATCTTTTAAATTTCTTAATAACAAAGTAGTACTTTAACATATGAATTTAAAGCAAGTTGAAAAATCAATGTTTCAAATATTGTTTTTTGTGTGTTAACTAAATCATTAATAAATATGAGTTTTACTTTTAAGTAAATGAAGATTTAATAATTTGTAATTCATAAATTATTAAGTTAATTCGAATGATTAATTATGAAGTTGGTTTAAAGGTTAATTTAAATAAGTAAGTAATTAAAGAAATATTATTAGTTAATGAAGATAATTAATTAGAGATTGTTAAGTAATCAAATTAGTGTAATTAATTTTGATAATTAATTTGAATTTATAAATAAAGATAATCAAATGTAATTTGTTGATTACTTAATGAAAGAAATTAAGGGGTTAATTACGAATTGTAATTATAAATTGGATATTTTGATCAAATTTTTTATAAAGGTTAACTGGTAATTAATGATTTATTTGTATGAGATGGTTGCTTAATGATAAGAAATTAAAAGATTTAATTTCTTTAAATAATTAATTAAAGTTAATTAATTAGGAAATTGGTTTAAAATGTTGATTTAATTAATATGATAAATTAAGAGGTTAATTAAGGTAATTGATCAATTAATTTATATTAAATGATTTGAAATTAATTCATCAGGATTGGATAATTATTTCATAAGTAATTAATTTAATTGGAAATAAATAGAATTGATTTGGATTAAACGATTAATTAATCCTGCTTATAAATGACTATTGAATACTTAATCATACTTATGAATGATTGTATTATATGTGATGCCTTGGATTGATTGTCCTAACTGATTGTGATATTTTGTACTGTGGATTGAGCTGTGTATGATTCATTCATTTATTTACATTGTATATTATCTGTGAATCTGTGAATGAGCGATAAGCGTTATAGCTATATCGCTTATCAATTATATCTCTATGTATTTGATCTGTCATGATTGAATGATGTGCACTACTGTGTATAACCCCTGGACCACACCATACACACACAAATATGGATTTCACGAGGAAATCGATTAAGTCACAGATAATTTAAATGTAATATTTTTGAAATTAAAATTTTAATTTCAAATTGATTTTGAAAATGGATTTGGGTTAAACGGTAAAGCTTTTGAAAAAGGTTTTCACAGATAAAAGCTATTTTGAATAACTCGGTAAAATCTCCAATTTAAATAATTCAATTTGAATTTGAATCCAATATTTGGAATTGAATTCGATGATTGGAAATTATGGTTAAAGATATTATAAACATGTTTGTATGAATTTAAACCATTTTAAAGGTATGGTTTTGGGAATTTGAATTTAACCCAAGGATTTCAACTCGTTTAAATGAATCAAATTTCCAAAATGAAAACCGTTGTTTTCAAATGATAAACACTTTTAGATAAGAACCGAGATTCCAGTTAATTAGGGGAATTTCAAGATTGAATAGAGAAATGATTTTCCTAAGTTATGAATGAATTCTTTTTGAAAACTATGAATTAAATCTGTTTATTTTTAACAGATTTAAATTGATGATTTGTTTAAATCAAATTGAAATGAAATTGTTTTGAAGGCTATAAGTTAAATCTTTGATTTAAAGATTTAACGAGTAAATCAAATTGAAATGAAAATTGATTTGGAAAATCTGTGAATGAATCTTTTGTTTAAAAGATTAAAATGTGAAAATTGTTTAAACCGTTAAAGGTTGTGGAAATAAATCTTTTGTTTAAAGATTGAAAATGGTAATTTATTTAAACCATTTGAAAGAAAGTTTTGAATTATTAAGTTGTGACTTAATTGAAATCCCATATCCATATGTTTTGAAAATATTTTCGCTCACTATTCAGTTTAGCCGGGAAAGGACCTTTGTGTCGTATAACCCATTCTGAATATGTGATTCAACGTTATGGATAGCATTTGAAGACCGGTGATGAAGACCGGGTATTTGCGAAAGCGATAGGATGACCTATCGATTGTTTCTGCACCGAGTCGCGCCGGTATAGAAACTCCCTAAGTGATGGGAAATCCGATTGGGATTGTGAATATCCGGATTGCAAGGACTTCTTTGTAAGTGCCTTCGGTTCTGTTCGAGCCCGGAACAGACTTGTATGGATTGTATGTCCGACATTACAAATTGAGATATAAAGCCGATTTCTTTCAAATATATTTCTGTTGGTGGCGGAGAATTTATTCTTTTAGCTTAACACCCTTCTCTGAGACGTACGAGCTCAGAGGTTATGTAGTTGAAGATCATCAGCGATATATTCCCAATTTGGTAATGTGACATGCTGAGTGTTGCTGTGAAATGATCATTGTGTTGATTATTTGTGATAGGATCATTTATTTGATCGTCTATCTTGGTGATCATTTCTATGATCATTTGTTGACCCAAAGCATGGCTTTTGTATAAAGTATGTTTTTGTGGACGTGACTTCGTGAAGCCTCACACCCCGTGAATGGTCAAAACAGGAAAGATGCGGCAAGGTTATGAGGGGTAGCGCCCTTTAGGGTATGTGCATTTCCTTCTAGAAAAGGGTGGTATCATGGTATGGAGCCTAGATGCTTACTCATGTTGAAAACACTTTATGATTGTGTGAATTGATTACGAGCGCTCGATTGAAAGGTCCCAAAGGACCGGGGGATGGCATATTCGGTCAGTTGTTACTCAGTTAGGGGTAACCCGGCCTTGTGTTGGTAGAGATCCGGTTTGGTTCTCGGGGATGTCCATCCAGAGGCATTCTCATGTGGCAATGGGAAGTTCCTTGGCCTGATCATTCGTTGGAAATCCAAAGAAACAATACGATCTTGTACGGTTTTAGTTGTAGAACCTGCTTCCTCGGGAGGTAGCTATAGTAGGCATAATATAATGGTACCTATGCTGGCTAAGATTTATATTCTACTTTCGAAATGATTTGTTCTACACTATGCACTAGTAATAATATCAAATGTTTCTTTTTAATGTGTATCAAGCATCTTTGACTAACATAAGAAGAAATCTCCTCCAAGTCTGCGTTTGCATTGTGTGTGTGGCGGGAGGTCTTATGGTAGTCTCATTTTTAAAAAGCATTGCGAATTGACTTTGAAAATCTTTTGTTGAATGTTTTAAAGGATAAACTGTTTTTGTTGCTCACACCAGTCCCACGACTGATCCGGAGTTTATCGTTTCTTTCCTAAACTCTGGGTGCTCATTATTTTCTACACGAGCAGTCTAGAGTTGGGTTTTTCAGATAGTTAGATATAGTGGATTATCTGGAGTTAGTTTAGTCTTTGGACCGCACCAGTCTTGCTGAGCTTGGTGCATCGTTATTGGGAGTTCGAGCTATTGCTGGATGGATTCTTGGAAATGGAGTTGCAGTTATTTTTGGAGTTCTTCCTTGAAGACTATTTTAGAGTTATTTGTTCCGCTGCTAGATGTTATCTATTTTCCTTTTCCGCTGCTATTTATTGTATCATATCTCTGATGTATATTGATATCTATTGGATCATCTGTTGTATCAAATATGTTATCAAAGTTGTATATCAATGTATTATTCTTTTTTTTCCGCTGTGTTATTTACTTAATGTTGTTATAAGCTCCGGCGAATCGGATTTGAACGGTCGAATCTATGGCATTCGAATACGATTTGAAGTATGGATGTCGATTTTTGAGCGGGCAAAATTCGAAACGTTACATTTGGTATCAGAGCTAAGGGTTGAAACTTTAGCTCAGGAGTGTAACACATTAAGTAGCTCATTAGAGATAGGGTGAAGTAAATCCTAGAATGAGTAATCCTTAAGATATTTGTTTGAATGCCTCAGTAAATTCTCTTACTATCTACTGATAGTGAGTATGAGTGCAAGAAGAAAACAAGATAGGGGACGGGAGAATACGACTATAAATGGTCGATACTCTGTAACAACAGTGGAAACATCTTTCTTATCAATTTCCTTTGATTCGTCTTTTCAATTCTTTTGATTGCTTCGTACTAGCTACAAGAAGAAGTTTGGTGTGGTGATGCTCTACGAATCGTTGTAGAAAATTCTTACTTCGTATCTTCATCGATTTCTTATCAGTTTTTCGTTTTAAACTTTAATGAATTTGAAATTTAGAATTAAAATTTTGAATAAATTAGAAATTTTAAATTGAGTTAACTTGATTAATAGAATATGAAGAATGATTAGAATGGTAACGATAAAATGATTTTGTTTAAAACCAAAATTTGAAATTTTATTACAATATCTTGTATCTATTGTTGATATTCTGATTTGGTAAGCCAAATGCAGAACTGATATCCAATTTGATTTGAAAAGATATTTCTCTATCTTTCATCTATCTTTGTTGTTTTCGTGCCTGCTAATTTCGAGGACGAAATTCTTTTAAGGGGGGAAGTTTGTAACGACCCTAGATTTTAATTTAATTTAAATTGATAATTTATCGAATTTTTGAATTAAAATTGTGAAATGTATAGATGGATTGATGCGAGTTTCCCCGATCTCAAATAAAAAATGTGTTAAATTACTTGAATTTAAATCTTATATTAGTGGTTTGAAAAATGAATATTAAAGTATATACATTGACACAAGTACGAAATGAATAAATAAGCGAATTGTTAATTTATTATTGATGGTTAAAATATATATAATAAATACAAAACAATAAATAAGAAGTAAATAAAGTATAGGATATAACAATATAAAGTAAATATATATATATCTTAATCTCATATTAATAAATCAATACAAGATAATACAAATGGAGTAGGCTACAAAAGTAATAAGAGTAAAATAAAAATAGAAGTTCACTTATTTTGTAAAGTAAAATAATTCATACTTAAGCTATGAATAAAAATAAGAACATTGATATATAAAACAAAAACAATAAGTATAAAACAAAACTAAAAAGAATAAGTATGCAGGCAAATAAGCATGGAATGAAACAAACAAAAGACAAGTACCCAAAGCAATACAAGAGCCTGGGAATAAAAATATAAATAAACAAAGCTAAAATACATATGATGTTTCAGCCACCATTTAAAGCAAAAGAAATAAATGTAATCAAGTATTCATACAAGACAGCAACCTTATATGTTCATATACAAGTAAAACATTAGTATAAAAATAAAATAAAATATGTATGTAAAGTAAAAGCAGACTGCCTATATTATACAAATAGAACATGATGTAGATGTACAAGGAAGCATGAGGCATTAAATGACATTTACTCTTCAGCCATAAACAAGATCACATCACCAATTCAAGCATGGGTTTAGCAACAGTAAAAGAAATATGAAAATGCTGAGTAAAAGGAAATAGTGTACTTGCTTATACCTTCCCCTGTACACAATCTTCATTTATATATATACACATCCACAAACCTTTATTCATTCGTTCAACAAATCTTAGCAAAGATCATAATAATAAAAAGGAAAACACCTCTGATCAAAACATTAACAAACCAGAAAACAAATTCAACTTAATCAAGCAATGCAAAGTTCATGCAAGTTTAAAAGCAAATCCAGTTTCCAGTTTCTCAGAGAACTTCCAGGCTTGTACTCTCTGTTTCAAACAAAATCAATGTGAGTAACTTATGTTTCTAAAATTTAAAAGTTGAATTGATTTAATATAGGTGTCTGTTGCTATATATATATATCCTCTGAATATTTTGGAAACAAGAGATTACAGTAAAATCTTTTAAATCTGGAAAAAAAATCACTGTGAGTAAACAAATTTATATTGATACTTAAATATCATCAAGTTTGAGTATAAATACTTGGTGTATGAAGCTCTGTTTGTTTTTGTGAAGTTGATCTGTGAGTTGTTGTTCCTTTCTCCTCTGTTCTTTTGTTTTCTTCCTTTATGAGCTTACAGGTTGTTATCAAACAAGAAACAAAACTCAAACTCATATTATCAAATTATCATCAGGCTTTGGTTTCAAAAGAAAGTTGCGTATTGAAGTATGAACTAAAATCTAAAAATAGATTTAAGAAGAATAGAAATATACAGTGAAAAAAAAATTGATTTTTACAGAGTAACTCAAATATATGAAAAATTCGAACATGATGAATCGGTGCTTCAAGTATATATTGGGAATTGTTATTCGAAAACTAGATTTTTAAAACAAAAATTTCGATTTTTCATCAAGTATGTTGAGAGCAATTTCATGTTGAACTAAAAATGCTTTTAAATCAATTTCCACCGATCACACCAATTTTAAATGTTGGGATTTTGTGCAAAGCAAGTTTAGAGATGGATGATGTTAGGAAAATTGTCTAAAAAAATTTCTATTGTAAGGAATGATTGAAGGAGAGCAAATTAGGGTTTAAAGCTCGTGTTCACTTCCTTGAAGTCGTGAGTTCATCGCGTCGTCGCCGTCGTGTTTCTGGCGATCGCACCGAGGGGAATTGAATCAGGGGTGGTTGACGAAGCTCCAGTGGGTGTTGCGTGATCAACGGTGGTCGGGGAAGATGATTCGAGGCGTGTTCCAGATGATGGGTTGGGGTCTGGCAGGAGCTGGATTGCTCGATTTTGCTACGTCACGAATTCATGAGTGCTGATGTGGTTGGAGCGATCGTTAGGTGATGGTCGTCATGTTGATGATCTCGGTGAACGACCAGAGGTGGTCCGATGATCGTGCACGTGCACGTCGTTGGTCGTGTGTCAGGCAACGTTGCTTCGAGGCAACTCGAAGTGGAGCTCGGAATTTTTGTGGTCTTGACTTGAGACTCTGGGTTGCTTGTATGTGTTGCTGTAGATTACTTCTCCTGTTTTTAAGTTAAACTTAATCTAAGCTTTGGCAAAGGAAAGTATGGGAGAAAGGAAGAAGGGGATTCGGGGAAGATGTGATGGAACTCGAGTGCATACCCGAGTGTAATGGAGATTTTCTCGGGTTTGTGACTTAAGTGCTTACTTTTAAAAAAAAAAGAAAAAAAAAAGAAGAAAAAGAAGAACTTGGACTCGAGGTAATCCTCGGGAAGTTTGCAAGATAGCTCGAGTTCAGACTCGTGTATTTTAGGTTCATGCCGAGTAAAATTTATTTGTTACAGGTTTTAACAATAACCTGTACTATTGTGTTTTAAAAGTTTAAAATGAAATTTAAAATTGATGTTTTAAATAAGTTTAAATATCTTAAATTTGAAGGGAATTTAATATCAAAAATCTTTTAAATTTCTTAATAACAAAGTAGTACTTTAACATATGAATTTAAAGCAAGTTGAAAAATCAATGTTTCAAATATTGTTTTTTTTGTGTTAACTAAATCATTAATAAATATGAGTTTTACTTTTAAGTAAATGAAGATTTAATAATTTGTAATTCATAAATTATTAAGTTAATTCGAATGATTAATTATGAAGTTGGTTTAAAGGTTAATTTAAATAAGTAAGTAATTAAAGAAATATTATTAGTTAATGAAGATAATTAATTAGAGGTTGTTAAGTAATCAAATTAATGTAATTAATTTTGATAATTAATTTGAATTTATAAATAAAGATAATCAAATGTAATTTGTTGATTACTTAATGAAAGAAATTAAGGGGTTAATTACGAATTGTAATTATAAATTGGATATTTTGATCAAATTTTTTATAAAGGTTAACTGGTAATTAATGATTTATTTGTATGCGATGGTTGCTTAATGATAAGAAATTAAAAGATTTAATTTCTTTAAATAATTAATTAAAGTTAATTAATTAGGAAATTGGTTTAAAATGTTGATTTAATTAATATGATAAATTAAGAGGTTAATTAAGTAAGGTAATTGATCAATTAATTTATATTAAATGATTTGAAATTAGTTCATCAGGATTGGATAATTATTTCATAAGTAATTAATTTAATTGGAAATAAATAGAATTGATTTGGATTAAACGATTAATTAATCCTGCTTGTAAATGACTATTGAATACTTAATCATACTTATGAATGATTGTATTATATGTGATGCCTTGGATTGATTGTCCTAACTGATTGTGATATTTTGTACTGTGGATTGAGCTGTGTATGATTCATTCATTTATTTACATTGTATATTATCTGTGAATCTATAAATGAGTGATAAGCGTTATAGCTATATCGCTTATCAATTATATCTCTATGTATTTGATCTGTCATGATTGAATGATGTGCACTACTGTGTATAACCCCTGGACCACACCATACACACACAAATATGGATTTCACGAGGAAATCGATTAAGTCACAGATAATTTAAATGTAATATTTTTGAAATTAAAATTTTAATTTCAAATTGATTTTGAAAATGGATTTGGGTTAAACGGTAAAGCTTTTGAAAAAGGTTTTCACAGATAAAAGCTATTTTGAATAACTCGGTAAAATCTCCAATTTAAATAATTCAATTTGAATTTGAATCCAATATTTGGAATTGAATTCGATGATTGGAAATTATGGTTAAAGATATTATAAACATGTTTGTATGAATTTAAACCATTTTAAAGGTATGGTTTTGGGAATTTGAATTTAACCCAAGGATTTCAACTCGTATAAATAAATCAAATTTCCAAAATGAAAACCGTTGTTTTCAAATGATAAACACTTTTAGATAAGAACCGAGATTCCAGTTAATTAGGGGAATTTCAAGATTGAATAGAGAAATGATTTTCCTAAGTTATGAATGAATTCTTTTTGAAAACTATGAATTAAATCTGTTTATTTTTAACAGATTTAAATTGATGATTTGTTTAAATCAAATTGAAATGAAATTGTTTTGAAGGCTATAAGTTAAATCTTTGATTTAAAGATTTAACGAGTAAATCAAATTGAAATGAAAATTGATTTGGAAAATCTGTGAATGAATCTTTTGTTTAAAAGATTAAAATGTGAAAATTGTTTAAACCGTTAAAGGTTGTGGAAATAAATCTTTTGTTTAAAGATTGAAAATGGTAATTTATTTAAACCATTTGAAAGAAAGTTTTGAATTATTAAGTTGTGACTTAATTGAAATCCCATATCCATATGTTTTGAAAATATTTTCGCTCACTATTCAGTTTAGCCGGGAAAGGACCTTTGTGTCGTATAACCCATTCTGAATATGTGATTCAATGTTATGGATAGCATTTGAAGACCGGTGATGAAGACCGGGTATTTGCGAAAGCGATAGGATGACCTATCGATTGTTTCTGCACCGAGTCGCGTCGGTATAGAAACTCCCTAAGTGATGGGAAATCCGATCGGGATTGTGAATATCCGGATTGCAAGGACTTCTTTGTAAGTGCCTTCGGTTTTGTTCGAGCCCGGAACAGACTTGTATGGATTGTATGTCCGACATTACAAATTGAGATATAAAGCCGATTTCTTTCAAATATATTTCTGTTGGTGGCGGAGAATTTATTCTTTTAGCTTAACACCCTTCTCTGAGACGTACGAGCTCATAGGTTATGTAGTTGAAGATTATCAGCGATATATTCCCAATTTGGTAATGTGACATGCTGAGTGTTGCTGTGAAATGATCATTGTGTTGATTATTTGTGATAGGATCATTTATTTGATCGTCTGTCTTGGTGATCATTTCTATGATCATTTGTTGACCCAAAGCATGGCTTTTGTATAAAGTATGTTTTTGTGGACGTGACTTCGTCGAGCCTCACACCCCGTGAATGGTCAAAACAGGAAAGATGCGGCAAGGTTATGAGGGGTAGCGCCCTTTAGGGTATGTGCATTTCCTTCTGGAAAAGGGTGGTATCATGGTATGGAACCCAGATGCTTACTCATGTTGAAAACACTTTATGATTGTGTGAATTGATTACGAGCGCTCGATTGAAAGGTCCCAAAGGACCGGGGGATGGCATATTCGGTCAGTTGTTACTCAGTTAGGGGTAACCCGGCCTTGTGTTGGTAGAGATCCGGTTTGGTTCTCGGGGATGTCCATCCAGAGGCATTCTCATGTGGCAATGGGAAGTTCCTTGGCCTGATCATTCGTTGGAAATCCAAAGAAACAATACGATCTTGTACGGTTTTAGTTGTAGAACCTGCTTCCTCGGGAGGTAGCTATAGTAGGCATAATATAATGGTACCTATGCTGGCTAAGATTTATATTCTACTTTCGAAATGATTTGTTCTACACTATGCACTAGTAATAATATCAAATGTTTCTTTTTAATGTGTATCAAGCATCTTTGACTAACATAAGAAGAAATCTCCTCCAAGACTGCGTTTGCATTGTGTGTGTGGCGGGAGGTCTTATGGTAGTCTCATTTTTAAAAAGCATTGCGAATTGACTTTGAAAATCTTTTGTTGAATGTTTTAAAGGATAAACTGTTTTTGTTGCTCACACCAGTCCCACGACTGATCCGGAGTTTATCGTTTCTTTCCTAAACTCTGGGTGCTCATTATTTTCTACGCGAGCAGTCTAGAGTTGGGTTTTTCAGATAGTTAGATATAGTGGATTATCTGGAGTTAGTTCAGTCTTTGGACCGCACCAGTCTTGCTGAGCTTGGTGCATCGTTATTGGGAGTTCGAGCTATTGCTGGATGGATTCTTGGAAATGGAGTTGCAGTTATTTTTGGAGTTCTTCCTTGAAGACTATTTTAGAGTTATTTGTTCCGCTGCTAGATGTTATCTATTTTCCTTTTCCGTTGCTATTTATTGTATCATATCTCTGATGTATATTGATATCTATTGGATCATCTGTTGTATCAGATATGTTATCAAAGCTGTATATCAATGTATTATTCTTTTTTTTCCGCTGTGTTATTTACTTAATGTTGTTATAAGCTCCGGCGAATCGGATTTGAACGGTCGAATCTATGACATTCGAATACGATTTGAAGTATGGATGTCGATTTTTGAGCGGGCAAAATTCGAAACGTTACAGTATGTATGTATATGGAAAATACATTTTAAAATTTACCTTGAACTTTAATAATATTCATATCAATTATGAAAACCATTTCCGCAAAATTGAATCATATATATTAATATACATTTAAAATTTTAGACCATAAGTCTTCAATATCCATCCAAAAATATATTTTATTAAAATGGGAACATCTCATTTACTATTGAAATAAAATTTTAAATTACTTTTTCAAAATCCTTCAAATAGTTATAATCTTATATAAATATAATATTAGTTCATAATTCTCGTACTAACAAAATTTATAATTCTAACTTTCAAAATAAAATTTAATTTTCAGTAGTTTTTAGAAATTTTCTACTCTTAAGAATACCTTGTTTCCGAAACTCCTTACTACCCTCATTAACTCCATATTCGGTGCATTTATCAACGCAAACCCAAAAGTTGACATATATTCTCACAAGTGCTTAGCCACTTCCCAATTACCAGTTATGGTTCAATTCCAACATATGCCTAAGCATTACTCTTCATACACTGGGTACATGTACTACGGGGTTTGGTATGACTCATCGCTTGTAGATATCAGTGCAACCAAATAGGAATGTTCACACTGCAATATCCCTAGTTTTGAGTCCATTACCATTTCCAGCTTTCGCCTTATCCTACCAAAGTCTAACTCTATTCCAGTTTCCATCCTAACTAACTCACTTACCTTTTACTATCCATACATGGGATTCATTTGCAACTCCCTAGTAGATAGATTGCTCAAATGGAATAGCTCCAGATGAATCACATATTATATTATTATATGTAATCACATTTATAAAAATACAAATATGCTATCCCAATACATCCTAGTCCTTAATTTAAGGAAAGTATTTTCTTTGATATCGATTGTAACAATCTGCCTTTTGACTCCCAGGTTCAACGCCCAAACTGGCATCGACACCTCGAGAACCAAAAAGGAGGATTTGTTGTGATATGATAATAAAAAATATAATTTTAACTAATAGCTTCCAAAGTCTCGCGGTGGAAGGAAACGAAGTATAGTATATTAATAGTCATAATCATTTCATATCCCCATAATAATTTACATTGTCAAATACATATGTTTGTACAATACAATCAAATCTGGGACATAACACTTAATTACATTATTTGTAATTATGTACAACATGATTTTCATCCTTTGAACCATCTCTTATCCAAGCTCCATCAACCTAAAGATATAGATAAAATTAAAAAATAGGAGTGAGTTAGATGAGAGAGCCATACTTGCTCCACCTATACTACAAAGGTAATATATAATATGATATTAGTCTAACGTTTCAATCACCTCATGTGCTACTGGTTATGTTATACTTAACATATCATATACATCTGATCGTATAGTATCAAATCTATGTAGACGCACTTCTCTTGACTCACCTCATGTGTACAGGGTCATCTATTGTCTACCATCATGTTAACTGCATGTAGGAATCACTTCCATGGACTCACCTCATGCGCTATAGGGTTGCTTGTCATCCATACCTTGTATATAAATTAGACTCACATCTTGGACTTGTCTCTTGCACTGCAGGATCGCTTAACATCCATCCTTTACTCTAAACCACCAAAGCATTATATGGGAAGAATGCAGTACCTGATCACTTCCTAGTGTCACAGGCTCATATTTTGGGTCGCCTACTTGTGCCGTAGGGTCATACCCACTCACGTCAACATGTAACGATTTGTATATAACGAATAACATACAAATCCAACTCAAATCAACAATCAACATCTATATAATTCACCTTAGTCAGTAACGTTGACCACCATCTATGAAATTGTAACGAACTGAATTTTCGACCCTTAAAAATCGATAATAATACGTCCACTGTACTACATGCCGAACATTTAAGTGTCAAAAATACCAATTTGTTAGCGTGAAAGTAAAAGGAAGAAGATAGAAGAAAACTAAACAACATAGAATCTCACAACACAACGAATAATATGTAACACAACGATGATCTTTACAAAAAGGAAACATCTTTATTCATATGTACAACATAAAAGTACACCTGACTTATCCTAAATTTGGAGAGTTATAGAAACCTATCCTTACATTGATAAACATACGGACTCTATAATACAACGGAAGAAATTATACGTAAATATTTCTTGACCATCCAGCTCCTTTCCAACTCCGAAATATTGGAGTTAACTTGGAAAAACATACTCGGTCTGACCTGAGCATTGCATGGAATAACGCCCATGTCAGTCTGATAAACTAGCATGAGTAAAATTTGATAATAAGTAACAACCAAACTGATTTCTATATTTTAAAACTTTTCACAAAGGGTATCTCGTAAGACCACACAGCACATAAAAACATATGGGTTTTAACCTTACAATGATCAAAATACTTTATATCAAAATCCAATGATATTATTATAGTGTCTAGGTTTAAAGTAAATAGATAAAATAGCTGAAATGCTTGCATCTCAAATTCCAACAAACTAGGCTCTACAATAAAAAATGTAAGGCACGTGTTAGAGATTGGATTACAATAATGGCAAGGTAAGGGACCACCTTCCGATGATACACCTCAAGAACATGCATTGATGCTAACACAGAGTCAGCTCTTTTTTAACATGGCAGACCTGATAACTTCACCCCTTGACACTAAGGCCTTATATAGCCACGGCGTTTGCATGCAAACCAACTATGAAAGAGACATCTAGAATAGGGTGACCACTCCCAATGGTATCTAACCACATAACTTTGCTGCATGTCTTGCTTTTGCTTTCCTCCCGGTTTGGAGGCTTGATGCTATGCTTTACCTTTCTAAATAGCAATCCATCTTGGAATACTAACATTGCCCTCTAAGCGTCAATGCAATGCCAACATTCATCCATACAAGTTGTCCAGGATAAGGACAAACTGAAGGCACTACTTCTACTACATCCATTTTAGGACCACCCTTAGGATTAGAAGCAAGCGGTCCTTGCACTTCAATGGCTTCGTCTTCGATCCCATGCTTCAAGATGTCTTCATTTCAAAACTTTAAGTTGGATCGAAGTGGTTTTCAGATACCATATTCGATCCCAGTCTCTTTGAAACAACTTTTGATATTTTCGGTAAACTCAACCCCGGTTCTAGACAAATGACAAGAGCGGAGTTCACCTCCTAACCGTTTATGGATGGATTTCCTTATCATTCATCTTAGAAGAATGAAACAAGTTTATATGTATTGTATAGCACCTTCAACGGTAACTTTACCATATAATTCTCATGATTCTCTTAGATATTTCCAAAGTTATGTTTTGTCCAGATTTGATAGTTGGTTATTTAAGTATCAAATAAACAAACATCCAATCATGGTTTAATTTCCATATGGGATCCACTAAGCCTTTATTAATTCTCTTTAATTAATAAAACCACTTTATAAAACCCAATCACAAGATCTTTTCAAACACTATTCCCAAACCCCTTCTTTTATAATTGGAAACATTTATGTACTTGTCTCAATGGTATAAGTATATTACCAAAACATTTTACTTTTCATGCCTTGAAATAAAATCATATACTTATCTTATCAATATAAGTATATTTACAAACTTTTCAAAGTTTTCTTCTTTCCAAATCCCATATTAAATAACCAAACATTTCTTCCACATAAAACATTCCACTTATCTTTTATCAGAAATTCCCTTTTCAACAGCTCATCTCATACTTAAATTAACTTATAACTTTCAAAACAAAGTTATATCCCACTTTTATAAACCTTTAGGTTAATTTATAAACCTCATTCCAAATCTCTAAAACGAAATTTAAACCTTTTTCCTATATTTAAAACTCTTCATATAAACCTTTCTATAATCCTTTATGAATCTCATTTACAAAACATAATTTGTAAAACATTTTAATAACCCTTTCCGAGAGTAAAACTCCTTTCTATACACAAGTTATCGTTTATGAACATCTTTACAAGAATTATATAACTTGAAACCATTTATAAACCGTTACTCTCAAATTGATTAAAGAATTTAAGTAAATTCAAAATCATACATTATAAATTCCAAAGGAGGCTTAACAGTCCCAATGGTACTGACTTAAGTTACCATTTTATTTCAATTTAATTCGAAGGCACTTATCAATTATGTACATAAGCCAACATATATGTAAATCCAACCAATTATCAAATCGGGGAATAACAACCCATACAACTCAACTATCATATACATGTCTACATGACATAATAGCAGGATGGTGATTTGTCTTGCTAAATAGATATCAAAAAAAATGTAATCAAATAATATTAGAACGTGGATTCATTCTGCTAAAAACATGTCCAAACAATCCAAACAATTACCTTATCATAGAACGGTGTTTTATTCTGCTAATAAATGTCTGTACAACACAAACAATCACATTCTAACTAATTCATAGTTGTTTGTCTATTTAATATCATGGATAAGAGATCCTTGGTAAAAATCAAACAACTTAGAAAATAAACCAACTTAAAACATAACCGATAAAGTTTAAAATAACTTTTAATAATTAAGCCATAATTTAACATAATGAAAGCTTAATTAAATCTTAAATATTCAAAATCAAATCATAATTGATTCTTAACTAATTAAAAGTAAATTAATACTTAAACTTTAAACAAATAAATATTTACATAAAATTATTCCCTAATTAAGTAATAATTAAGTAAATAATTAATCTTTAATTAAATTATTCAAATTTAATTAAATAATATTAAAATAGTTAAACTTGATTACATCAAATAATCACCCTTAGTAACTTAATTAATTATTAATTAAACTTCTTAATAACTTATTTAATTATCACTAATTAGTCACTACATACTTAACCTAATTACTGATTAATAAATAAATTATTAAATATACTTAACCAAATATAATTAACTTATGTGTTGTTAATTACATTTGAAAAATAGGTTTTCAAATCAATGTTAAAAGAAAACTTTAAAGTTCGAAATTAAACTTTTTCGAACTCCATCAATAGGAACTATCGCTATGAATGCGATAACTTAGAATTTGCTTCTTTAAGTTACCATCTAAAAGTTTAAACTTCCACTTTGGGCTATTTTATAATACATAACAGGAAAAGTTTTTAAAACCTAAACTCGAGTTAGAATCTAAATAAAACATTTACTAACTCAAAACTAGTAAATGATTAGATTTTTAAAATGAATCTCTAGTCCTCTACTAACAACTCAAGTTCCTATCTTCCATACGATTCAACCATAATCCAAGCATATATGAAAGATAACAAATCAAACCATCATCGTTAATTTGTAGTAAAATTACCATATTCATATCCAAACACATCACCTAACCATCAATCTCAAAACAAATGTTAAACTACAAGTTAGTACATACACAAAACATCCAAGCCATATCATAATCCAAACACAACATTATATATATATATATAACCATTTAACAAAAATATACATAAAGATAAGATATTTCCCAAAAAGTAAGGAATTGACTCACTATAAAGCTTTCCTAAATTTGAATGCTTTAAAACTTGAAAAACTCAAAAAACAATCTAAAAATCACTCAACTTCTTCTCGGCTTTTCGCCATTTTACTTCAGAATTTCAAAAAGCAATCAAAAAAATAGTTTTAGGAAATTCTTTTCTCTATCATTTCAAAAAAAAATCACTCAATTTGGATCATTTTTGAGAAAATTATGGTCAAAAGAAGAGGTTGTATTTTTGGCCTTCAAAACATAGGTTCAGAAACGGGTCTTAAAGACAAGGGTCCGAAGGAAGTAGGATGAAAATGAAGAAGATTTTAAGTGGATTTTGAACGAGTTTTCTAAGGATTTCTTTGTTTTTATTTTTTTTTTATTTTTTCTTCTCTCAAGGCTAAAAGAAGAAGGCTTGAAAAACCTTAACACGGAAGAAGAAGGAAATGGAAGCAAGGAGAAAAGAAAAAGAATAAGTGGGTGTATATAGGCAAAATGAATTAAATAATACAGCTATTCATAATTATATCTAGTCACATAACATATATATATATATATAATTATGTTTAATCACATCACCCTTTTATATATACATAATTATGTTTAGTCACATAAATTTCTTATATATATAATTATGTTTAGTCACATCACTTCCTTTATATATATATATATAAGTTAAATTATTAGTTAAAGCTAAGACATGACATAAGATAATGATGGTTTATGATTACAATTTAAGATGTGGTGATACTTTATATATATATATATATATATATATATAAAACCTAAGATGTGATAATACTTATATATATATATATAAGTTTATTATTTTTACAACTATGTCTTATCACATCACTTACTAATCCAAATTGACATAAGATAATTTATTTCTAAGTGTATTATTATTTAGTTAATTAACTCTTATATATATGTATGTATGTATATGGTGCACAAAGACAAACAACGTTCCCAACAACTTTTCGGTAGACAAATTTTATAAACAAATTGAGAAAACGATTTTGTCATCGTTATTAATTTATTAAAATGAGTTTTATTTTCATCATTTTTCTACGAATTATTTAATTTGGTAAACAAATTTTTAAAATTATTTTACCATCATTATTAATTTATTAAAATGAGTTTTGTTTTCACTATAAAACCTACATGTGGAATTTTTAAAATTAAATAAATATCCACTCTTCAAAGTAGTGAAATTCCAGGTCGTTACATTCTTTCCTCCTTAAAAGAATTTCATCCCCAAAATTACACCTCGACCTATCCCAAAAAACACTAAACACTATACATCTGCTCCTATGATGTACATAGATCATTCTTATGCAAAATCTGATTCGATCTCAACTGGAATGCATAACTTTCCCTCCGAACTAGTATCACTCACTTGATTCTCTAGTGTAGACTCCTTTTAGGATCCTTGATTTGGAACCTCTATTCTTCTTACATATTTGTAACTATGATAGAAAACCTCGATCCCACACCAAGAACCCTCGTCAAGTGCTCGCCGTCAAAGGTCAAGTAATAGATCCTTATTCGGAACGGTGCAACATCTCAAAGCCATGTACTCGAACCTTGGATCGCCCTATATGGAAAGAGAAATGATCTACATCCGACTTACGCACTTACTAGATTGGTTTTCCCTAATACCAATTCTATTTCCACCAAATTATGTATGGAAAATTTCATAAACTAGTCTTAGGTTCAACTTATATGCTACTCCACTACATCTTATGATCATATATCCCTACCTGATTCCATTATTCCATTTTGCTTTTATCTTCCTAAGAAAATTCAAGATCCTCGACTTTTATTTACAAAAACTTTTTAAAATGGAACTTTATACTTTAAATCATACAAATATATAGACATAGCCCAAGTAACTCCAAAATGATACTAAGGAAGTGGGTATCACCAACAGTATTATACATTCCCTTACTAAGCAGGGTAATACTCAGTTGAAATGTTTACAATATGAACACATCTCTTTCCTAATTTTAAGTTATTTTCGAGCCACTCGAATTAGTTAACTTAAAAATATTCCTTTAATTTCTAAATTCTCATTTTTGGAACATTACTTTACATTTTCAAACAGAAAATATCACCAACTCACTTTGGCTTTGTTCCAGTTAAACTTATTTCGATCGTACAATGATATAGAGAATATTAACTAAGTATCCTATAACGTTCACCTAGGCAAACATCTGATCGTCGCTTAGAAGATTATTCTGATCATCACAAAACAATCAAGACTTGTTCCCCGTATTAATCCAAAGATAACACTTCTTACTTACACTTTTATTGCCAAAAAATTATACTTAAAACAAATCGATTTCAATTATTATTATTATTTTCCCAAAACCTTGGAAATCATTTTTCAAAAGCACCAGGATTTAGATTCTCAAGTTTTCAACCTAAATTTCTTCCAACTTAAATGTTACTTTTTTTATAAACCCATTTTATAAATCACTTCAAGTAAACCATTTTTAAATATTCATCCCAAAATATTCTAACTTTGAAATCAAATTCTACCTCAACATTAACATATGCCTTTTAGTCAAACCGTGAAACATAATTCACAAGGTGTTCGTTTCCATATTTTTCCCAATCCTTATCTACCCAAACCATATCATATAAAGGGAGCATACTAACAATAGTCAATGCTCAACTAGATGAGCATGATTAAACAAACCCTAAATGATAATAATAATAATAATAATAACGTACTATTATCTCTTAACACCTCAACCAACTATATTAAACTATTTGTGAAAATCATTATTTTATATATAAAATATATCCTGGTTAAAATTATTTCATTTACCCAATTCCAAAACAATACTGTGTCGATTTGCCTAGTTTAAGTGTTTACAAATCCCTATTGGTACAGTTGTACACCTTGTATCGACCAGAGTTCATAAGCCACTAAATCTCTAAATCAGCGTAATATAAAATATTTGATAATCACCAACAAATACATGCTTATATATATATATATATATATATATATATATATATATATAGACACACACTCAAACTCATTCTAGGGTGTCACTTACCCTATCTCTAATGAGTTAACCTCACCAAAGCCAAGGTTCTCACTTAACCTTCAACCATAATACCAAATGTAATGAATCAAATTTTCGACCCTAAAAAATCAACATTATTACGTCGACTGTATTATATGCCGAATATTCGAGTGCTGGAAATACCAATTTGTTAGGGTAAAAGAAGAAGGTAGAAGATAGAAAAAAACTAGACAACACAGAATCTTACAATGCAGTGAATAGTTTATAATACAACAATGATCTTTACAAAAAGGAAACATCTTTATTCATATAAACAATATCAGAGTACACCAGACTTATCCTAAATTTGGACAGTTATAGAAGCCTGTCCTTACATTAACAAACACATATACTCAATAATACAACGGAAGAAAAATATACGTGAATGCATCTTGACCATCCATCTCCACTCCAACTCTAAAGTATCCAGCTAAACCAGGGAAAACGTACTCAGTCTAACGCGAGCATTACATGGAATAACGCTGTGTCTGTCTGGTAAACCAGCGTGAGTAGAACTTGATAACAAGTAACAACCAAACTAATTTCTACATTTGAAAAACTTTTCAAACAAAGTGTATCTCGTAAGACCACACCACACATAAAAATGGATGAGTTTTTACCTTACGATAACCAAAATATTTTATATTAAAATCCAGTGATATTATCATAGTGTCTAAGTTTAATGTAAATAGATAAAATAGCTGAAATGCTTACATCTTACATTCCAACATACTACGCTCTACAATCAAAAACGTAAGGCATGTATTGGAGATTGGATTCCAACAATGGCAAGGTAAGGGACGACCTTCCGATGATACACCTCTAGAAAATGCACTAATGCTAACAAAGAACCGGCTACCCCTTTAACATTGCAGACCGAGATTATCTCACCCCCTTGACACCGAGGCCTTATGCCACCACGGTGTTTGCATGCAAACCAACTCTGAAAGGGACATCTAAAATGGGGTAACCGCTCTTAATGGTAGCTAAACACATAATTCTGCTGCATGCCCTGCTTTTGCCATTCCTCCCGTTTGTGAGTCTTGAGGCTACACTTTACCTTTCTGAATAACTATCCATCTTGGAAGGCTAATACTGCCCACCAAGCGTCCATGCAATGTCAGAATTCATCTATATAAGTTGTCCAGGATAAGGACAAACCGAAGGCACTATTTCTACTATATTCATTTTGGAATGACCCTAAGGATTAGTAGCAAGCAGCCCTTGCACTTTAATGTCTCCATCTTCGATCCCATGCTTCAAGATTTCTTCATTTCGAGATGCTTGAGTTGGATCGATGTGGTTTTCAGATAGCATTTTCGATCCTGGTCTCTTCGAAACAACTTTTGATATTTCCGATAAACTCGACCCTAGTTCTTTAGGAAATAAACAAACAAATGACAAGAGCGGAGTTCACCTCCTAACTATTTTTGGATGGATTTCCTTATCATTAATCCTAGAAGAACGAAACAAGTTTATACATACAGTATAACACCTTCGACGGTAACTATACTATATAATTTTCATGTTTTTCCTAGATATTTCCAAAGTTATGTTTTGTCCAGATTTGGAAGTTGGTTATTTAGCTATCAAACAAACAAACATCCAATCATGATTTAATTTCCATATGGGATCCACTAAGCCTTTATTAATTCTCTTTAATTAATAATACCACTTTATAAAACCTAATCACAAGATCTTTCCAAAACACTATTCCCAAACCCATTAATTTCCTTTATACTTGGAAACATTTATATACTTATCTCAATGGTATAAGTATATTACCGAAACATTTTACTTTTCATGCCTTGAAACAAAATCATATACTTATCTTATTAATATAAGTATATTTACAAACTTTTCAAAGTTTTCTTCTTTCCAAATCCCATATTAAATAACCAAACATTTCTTTCAAATAAAATATTCTGCTTATCCTTTATCAAAAATTCCCTTTTTAAAAGCTCATCTCATACTTCAATTAACTTATAACATTAAAATAAAGTTATAGCCCACTTTTAAAATGTAACGACCCACCTTTTTAACCCTCGAAAATCGACATAAATACGCTTGTAACGACCCAAATTTTTTTAATAATTTTTAATTGGTTTTATAACATATTTAATTGAATTTTTGAGAAATTTTAATGATAATAATCTTGAAATAAAAATTTATTATTTGGATTACGTCCAATTAAACATAGCAGATTTTAAATTTTAAATTTATTTTATCAAAGTTTATTTCATTGTGAAATTCTATTAAATTCAAGCTAGCTAATAATTGCTGATAATAAATTTATTTTCAAACCTGGATATTTTTCTATAGAAAATTTCTAAATCCTTTTCTGAGTAAGACATCATCTTTCGTTTTTCCAAATTCGGACGTCTACTGCTCCGTTTACCTTATTTCTGACAAATTAGCAGTATTTTTGGTATCGATCATCGACTTTTGATCGGATGATCGTACCACTGATATCTGTATACCGTTGTGATTGTTTCATCGTGCTGGTCTCAATAGTATATTTATTTATGTATTTTGAGGTCCGATACGCGACGGAACCAATAAGCTGTTCGTGTAACGATACCCTAAATTGTGACTTTACTTCTTTCTTCCGTTTCAAAATTTGAAACATCATGTCCAATCAAGCTATTAATTGCTGTAATTGTTTTTTTGAAACAGTGTGTAGCTGTTACTTTTTCTACCATTCAAATTTTAATTGCTTTAATAATTTATTCGCATAATTCAAGGGCCAGCTGTTACCGCTTTCATCTTTTCCATTTATTGTACAGTGGTCTTTTTCTCTGCCTTCTTTCATACTGTTGTTTTTCCAATTGTTGTTTATTTTAGCTGAGGCTATTCCACTTTTTCATTTTGAACACCAGCCTACCAAATTACTTTTTCTCTTCCTCCTCCCATTCTTTCTTCTGTACACAGTAAGCTCTCCTCTCTTATCCACCTTACTTTCTCAAATTCTTCTCCTCCCTCTTATAAAAATAAAATAAAAGCAAACACACAACTTGCATATCTTCTCCCGGTTGTAACTCGTCATTTCCCGACGGCCTCACCCATCCCCAGATCTTCCGTGCCCGTCCCCTTCATCACCGCCCACCGAGCCTCTCTTTCCTTCCTCCGCCTGAAACCGTGGCTTTCCCCTTGAACCAAGCTTCCATTACCAAGCGCAGTTGCCCGCCGTGCTCCCTACCAGTTTCGCCTCTTCCCCTTTTATCTGCTTGCCGAGACAGCCGAGAGACCATCAACTCAGCCCCTATCCGCTTTTACTCCTCCACCACTTGAATCGTCCTCGCCTATGCTGGCCGCGCCACCACCCGAGTCTCACCTCAGCCATGCAACACCTTCGACCCAAACCTTCTATCGGCATAGACACAATCCCGACCACCGCCAATCCTTCTCCCCTCCTTTGCTTGAAACCGTAAGTGTACATATAGGGTTTTGTATATATATACTTGCTATTTTACATATATATTCGTTTATCTAAGAAATGATTTTTGATAAGTTATGTTTAAAGAAGGATGTATGCATATATTTTACTTATTAAGTTTGGTTTATACATAATCTACTGTTGTATGGGTATGTCTATATCACCTAGTTTTTAGATGTAAGCTTATGCAAAGTTTATATTTATACGGTCAGTTATATATATGTTGTTTCGGAGGTGGACATGGATGCCAGTTTATGATTGTTTAATTTTATGAATACATTAGTTACACGTTATATTGGTCTGTCACATAAATATATTATACAAACTATACTATTTTATAAGTTGTATTTTGATTTGGAAGGGAGGTTTCATGTGGTTACTTAAGATATGTTACAATTTATATGCATCATGCTACAAAGGAATTTACGTTTGTAGGGCAGTTTGTATAATGGGTTTGTAAAGTTGTTTATAACTTTCTGTCACGTGTATGCTCATAACCGCCTGTAAATATATATATATATATATGTATATATTTTATAGTTTTATATGATTTGCAAAATGCATTGTATTCAAATCTGTTTTGCAGTTTTAAGTGTATATGTATAAACATTTCATGCATATTTTCTGTTGCCTTGTTTCAGAGTCTGCATATAAATTTTTATTAGTATATATATGTCTCTATAGTTTATAAGATCCATTGCTTTATGACCGCATTGATAGTAGTTATGTATGATTTTTTGTTGAATATATTAAGTAGTTGGTATAAACTGAGATGTTGGTTAGTAAATAATAAAAAGGAGTGTATATATGTCTTGGGTTAATATAATATGCAAGTATTTTTTTCAATTTGATGTATATATGATGATTAATTTCATTTAGTTGTTTTAAATTAAATTATTGATAGCATAGGAAATTGGTTTTATATACATAGACGTTATTTTATATTAAAGTTAAATTTTTGACTTGAAAATAAATATGTATGTTTTAATTTAAAATACATTTAAATTTAGAATACGGTTTTATAAATATAGTTATGTATATTCACAAGTTTACCTATATCAATTTTCTTCGTCAATCCAGCCGATTTGATTTCGTCTATTTCTATTTATCAGCTTATCCGTTGAATTCGTGCCAATCTAGCTTTGTTTTGAAATTCGTGTCTGGATTCATAGCTCATTTGATCGACAAATCTCTCTAACCTCGAAAGGTGAGCAATCACTCACGATTAACGTTCTTTTATTTGTCAAATTTGATTTCAATTGAAACGACAATTGAAATATGCTGCTGTAGTTATTTAAATTTGTTATATATGCTATTATCTGTAACTGTTCACCTGTGGGATATGACACCATATCCTGTTGTTTATATTATATTGTTATTGATGATATATGCTTGTTATTTTATTGTATTTTCTGTTACCACTCTGCAAGTTCCCTGTAGTTTAGAAATCACTATGGGTTGAAATGATACATACCCGAACGGATTTTAGAATAGGAGAAAATCGTTATGGGTTGAAATGATAAACCCAAGTGATTTTCATTTAATTGAATTTAGGATTACGGGTTGAAATGATATCCACCCGTATATATTTAGTGTACGGATTGAAATGTTAAATATCCGTAGCACTAGACTATATGATAGGAAATATATACAGACACTGTTGGTCCATATAAATATTGTGAAAATAATTTCTATAATTTTGGAAAGAAATATATGGTATAATAAATTTGATTCTTAAGATATTATATAAATGAAAATTGTATATATAGATTTAGTAGTAATATTTGATTTAAATTAGATTGATTTAATACATATAATATGGTTAAGTATTTATATAAATCTATATTTCAAATAGATTCTCTTGTAATAAATTGAATAATTAAGATTGGGAGATAAATTTAGGTTTATTAAAATGGTATTTAAATAAGGATTTATTTAACTAAATCGATTTGAAATTTTTTGAATGGGAAATTTAAAAGGTATGATTTTATTACTGGATTTTTGATTTAAGTGATTTAATGAATATTTCACGTTTAAATAAATTAAAGAAAATATTGAGTAAAATGTAATTTAAGGTTACTTAAATGATATTAAATCTAATAAGGGAGTATTTCAAGACTAAATAATAATGAGGTTAAATCGAGATCTATATGAAACTGTATATGGAACATTTAAATACTTAAGCCTTGAACTATATTGGAATTTAAATGGTTTATTTTGAGATTCGGATCTGTATTTGAAATCAATATAGTTGAACTTGTTATTTAGAAACTAAATCGAATCAAAGTGAAAATTTAGGTTGAATCAATATAGTTGAATTTATTATTTAGAAAACTAAATTGAATAAAATTTAGTTGAAACGTTGAATACTTAAGTTTTGAAATATATTGAATTATAAAGGGGTATTTTGTGATTTCAAATCCAAATTTGAGATTTGATAAAATTGAAATGGTTATTTTAGGAAAATTTAATTTGATAAATTGAGATTGAATATAATTTGAATGGGAAGGTCGGGTTGATGTTGAAACGATTTGTTAAGTTGAGGAAATTGAAATACTTTACTTTATAAATTATTTATTATATATAAATACTATTTTGGGAAATATAGAGATAATTGAAGTAAAATGATATTTGGTTTGAAGTATAAATTAAGTTGAAATGGCCATGGTGTTATAGTGTATATTTCTACCTTGTAGAAAGTTCCATGGACCCTTAGAGGATAGTTATCCCAAACATCCTTTAAGTTATTTGTATTTCAGTTGATATTTCACTTGAATTGGATTTATTGATATAAGAATGTTAATCCTGACTCGAGTGTTTTGTGTTTTTCTTTACGCTCGGGTCAGACTGAGTGATACAACATTTGAGACTCGCCTTTGGAGTTCGGAGCTTCATTTGGAAATCCAACTATCGATTCAGATTCCAGCCTTTCCAGTTGATTGGTTCAGAGAAGTCATCTGTTGCATTGGAGACTTCACTGCATTTGAACTATTCGGTTGTGTTTTTCTAACTCTGATGTATATAGTAGCTTCATGAACTACTATTCTTTATCTATTTCGCTGCATTATATTACTCTGTGATCCGTGATTGATTTATTTACTGTATATTTTAACTTTTTCCAAATTTAAATTAACAATTCGGTATTTTGAATTATTCAAGTCGGATATGTATGGTTTTATTGTCGATTTGAATGGTCCAAAATAGTGGGTCGTTACAGTTGGTACCAGAGCTTTGGCTCTAGGAAAAACTTAGCATATACGGTAAATTTATTTACAGAATCACTTTCGTTCGAGTTGAATCTTTTCCTTTCTGACTTGATTTCCTTTGAATTTTGGAATGTCCCTCGATTCCAAAATTCATTCTTGTCTCTTTCTATTTATATTCGTATGATTCTGGAGTATCCCATAACTCCACTGAATTTTTTGTAAAGGGGGTGAAAACTCCTTTACAATCGACATTGATTCACCGAAGATTTCTGTATCCTCGGTCTACGATGCTGCTATATCTTGATATGCTGAATTCTATCTCTGGCGATCGAATGCCGATTTGTTTTGGAATTCCACATCGATTATATTCCTAAAGTCACGGTGGACCGGTAAAGGTCGCCAGCGATTTATAGAAGTATATCCATCTTCTATTTTGTAATAAAATTTCCCCATTTTCGTTCGAGACTTCCCACTTTGTTTCGAAACTTCCTTTGGCCAGTTTCCCTTATAATTTTGAACCTCTATCTTGTCTGATTTTGGACTCCTTGATGATAGGAAACTATTTTGTAGATGGCAAAATCGGAAGAGCAGAAAGCAGCTCGTCGAGCTCGGAGAGCACTAGCCCGTAAGGAACAGGGGGAAGCAATGGAGAAGTGGGAAAGGTTGTGGAGGGAAAGGGCAGGACCTGGTCCTTATGACCATGTCATCTGTTATCGGTGTCAGGAGAAGGGACATTATGCAGCCATGTGCGGAAAGAGAGATGAAGGAAAGAAGAAAGAGGGCAAGCGTTATCGATCCAAGATCTTCTGTTTTAAATGCCGTAGTACGGGCCACTTTCCCAGTCGCTGCCAAAAGGTGAAGAAAGTAAAAGCTGCACCCACTGCATCAGTCGACCAGTCAACCATTTGCTATCACTGCAGGCTGCCTGGGCATATAGCCAGGAATTGTCCTGTAAGGAAGTACGGAAGGAAGGCTGCGTTTCCGCAGTTCGTTAGGGAGGATGGGCGTGTCGTGCATTTATGCAATAAATGCAGAAGTTGGGTCCATATTGAGGGGGAGTGTTCTGGACCCGTTGAAGTGCCACCCGGTAGAATTAATACCGATGCTTTGTTTATGTAGAGTGGTTTTCTGTGGATCTGTTGTTTTCAGCAGTTGTTATGTTACTTTCGGTAAACTCTATTGTATCTTTTGCTTAACTGAAGTTCTCAAATAAAGTATTCATGTTCCTGTTTTCGTTGATATGAAATTGAATCTCTGTTTGTTTGAAATCTATCCTTAAATAATCCTTTGAAAGATCGGGTATGTTGTATTTTTGAAATTGTTATATATATCGAAATTATTATTTGGATAACTATGATTTTATTCTATATATATATAAAAGCGAAAATGTTTTCGATAAGGATTATATACCTATATATAAAACAAATAAGAAACGTTATTCTATATATATAAAAGTTTTGAAAGGATTTGAAAATTTGAAAACTTGTAAGAAATTGATTTATATAAAAATGATTTACAACTGAAGGGTTAAATTTGAAATTCGAGAATTGAATTTCGGTATTTTGAAATTGGATTTATGATTTTGGAAAATATATAAAAATAATACGATTTAAATGTATTTTTCCAAATAAGAAATGTTTCAAATGAGTTCAAATGAATTCCAATAATTTTGAAGAAGTTTCAAAGAAGTTTTCAAGAAAACAGAAGTCCAGAACTCACTTATGTCGCTGGAAAATAATTTCGGTGATGAGTGCACGCATCATCGACATTGATTTTCGAATTTCAGAGTGGGGGAGGCCACTCTAGTAGCTTTACTATGCGAGTGATATTGTGAAAACAAATTTCGATTTCAAATTCTGAAGTATAATTTGATATTTTCGAAAGATATATGTATATATTTGAAACAATTTAAAATGAGACCGGTGTTCAGTCCTCGAGTTTCGGATTTAATAATTGATTTATCGTTGACTTTCAACTCTTGAATTGAAAATGTGATTTCCCCTTATCATTTTGAAGGTTCGAACACTTCCAAGTCAAGGTCTAAAATTTTAAAATTAAGAAATTTCGAAGAGTATAAAATGTTTGATAAAGAATATAAATTTAGTTTGAAATGTTTTGAAATAAAAATAGTTTGAATAATGGTTTTCAGAAAGGTAAACTGGATATTTCACATAGAAATAGATAGTTTAAAAGTTTTAAAAAGGGATAATTATAAATTTGGAAACCATTTTGAGTATAATTGATTTTGGGAAAATATTTGGTTTCGAAATTAAATTGAAATTAAAAACCAGTACTTATATGGTGATTTTTGGAAATGAATTTGTTTGACTTGAATTATTTTAATTTGAAAAATGGGACAATTTTCTAAACCTATTATTTTGGGAACTTTGAAATTTAGATATTTAATTTGGAAGAAAATTTGGTGAAATCATATATGATTTTGAAACTGAATTGATATTGAAATGATTTGAAATTTGAGAACCTTATATTATTAAGCACTTGATTTGGGAGTGGTCGAACTTATATATAATGGATTGTATAAGTATGAAGTTGATTTGAAATCTATTGATTTAAAAGGTACTCAATTTGGAAAGAGATTTTATATAATCGAAGTCTATATAAGTATGATTTGATCTACTATTGATTTTGGAAAGTACTCGATTTGGAAAAAAATGGAATCCTATATATATGGACTTTATATAAGTACGATATTTGAAAGTGATTTGAAAAGGTACTATATGATATATATTTTCGAAGTAAAGATATGGAAAGTGCCTTCTGCTTGATATCCGCTTTGTGGCCACATCGTGGATTCATTCTATCGATATTATTCTTTCTGATGTTTGGTTTTCCGGATTTAATACTCGAGTGTTCCCACCGTGGCGTAGCCCATGGTTTTTTTCTCTCGTGAATGCATAGCGCAATTGCCTGACTGAGTCTTGCCTAGGGGTACGGATTGTTTCCTGGGGGATCCAGGCGTAACCATTGTGTATCCTGCAATCTGTGTAGGTCGCGAATAGTAGCGCAAGTGCCTGGCTGAGTCTTGCCTAGGGGTACGGATTGTTTCCTGGGGGATCTAGGCGTAACCATTGTGTATCCTGCACTCTACTAGTCATCATGGCATAACTCGCAGGCCTGAGAAAGCTTACGGATATGGATTGTTTCCTGGGGGACCCAGGCGTAACCATTGTGTATCTGCGAACCATGGTCGGACAAAGGTTTTGGTTTGGTTGTTTGTTTGGATTGTACTTTCCATATCTGTTTTTAAAAGGTTTTTTCAAGTATTTTCACTGGGTGTTGAAACAAGTCTACTAAGTGCTTGAAGAATTCTAGCTCTGCGCCTGATCAACGCATGGCCAGAGTCTGTAAGAACGAGGATAAACTTGTTGAAATATCGAGTTATAAAAGTATTTTCGAAAGGAAAATTTATTTCGATATAATAGTACTTTATTATAAAAGTATTTTTCCCAACAAAGGAATTTTGGATTAATATTTGAAATTTAAATTCTTATGGTTCTAGATTAATTATTCGTGCCCGATACTATTCCTTGCATCTACCTTATCTGCTCAGTTTAGTTATTCACCTATATTCTGTTTTCTGAGTCTACCTATCTTCCTTTCCTTTTTGAATTTATTTTTAAATATTTCTTATTTGTATACTACATTGTTTAATAGAAAATTTTAGTGTTATAAATATTTTGAAGTTATTAATTTAATAAAACATATTTAAAGTAAATGATTTATAATAACGTTTGAAAAGTATATAAAGACAAATTTATAAATTTATGAATTAGGGGTTTAATGTTTTCAATAACTTCCTTGTAAATATAACTAAAGATGCAAATAATTGTTTTCAAATAGCTTTCATATATAAAGGTGTTATTTAAACATATTTAATTCCAATGAGTTTTGAAACATAAAGTATTAAAGATAACTGAATTGCAAATGTATATTTCAAGAAAAAATTATATAGTTTTAAAAATTAATTGTTTATCTTGTCTTTTAATCTATTTTCTTTCTGGTTATTTTATTCTCCTGCCTCCTTCCTTTTCGGGGACGAAAAGTTTTGAGTGGGGGAGAGTGTAACGACCCATAAAATTTTAATAATTTTTAATTGGTTTTATAACATATTTAATTGAATTTTTGAGAAATTTTAATGATAATAATCTTGAAATAAAAATTTATTATTTGAATTACGTCCAATTAAACATAGCAGATTTTAAAATTTAAATTTATTTTATCAAAGTTTATTTCATTGTGAAATTCTATTAAATTCAAGCTAGCTAATAATTGCTGATAATAAATTTATTTTCAAACCTGGATATTTTTCTATAGAAAATTTCTAAATCCTTTTCTGAGTAAGACATCATCTTTCGTTTTTCCAAATTCGGACGTCTACTGCTCCGTTTACCTTATTTCTGACAAATTAGCAGTATTTTTGGTACCGATCATCGACTTTTGATCGGATGATCGTACCACTGATATCTATATACCGTTGTGATCGTTTCGTCGTGCTGATCTCAATAGTATATTTATTTATGTATTTTGAGGTCCGATACGCGACGGAACCAATAAGCTGTTCGTGTAACGGTACCCTAAATTGTGACTTTACTTCTTTCTTCCGTTTCAAAATTTTAAACATCATGTCCAATCAAGCTATTAATTGCTGTAATTGTTTTTTTGAAATAGTGTGTAGCTGTTACTTTTTCTACCGTTCAAATTTTAATTGCTTTAATAATTTATTTGCATAATTCAAGGGCCAGCTGTTACCACTTTCATCTTTTCCATTTATTGTACAGTGGTCTTTTTCTCTGCCTTCTTTCGTAATGTTGTTTTTCCAATTGTTGTATATTTTAGCTGAGGCTATTCCACTTTTTCATTTTGAACACCAGCCTACCAAATTCCTTTTTCTCTTCCTCCTCCCATTCTTTCTTCTGTACACAGTAAGCTCTCCTCTCTTATCCACCTTACTTTCTCAAATTCTTCTCCTCCCTCTTATAAAAATAAAATAAAAGCAAACACACAGCTTGCATATCTTCTCCCGGTTGTAACTCGTCATTTCCCCACGGCCTCACCCATCCCCAGATCTTCCGTGCCCGTCCCCTTCATCACCGCCCACCGAGCCTCTCTTTCCTTCCTCCGCCTGAAACCGTGGCTTTCCCCTTGAACCAAGCTTCCATTACCAAGCGCAGTTGCCCGCCGTGGTCCCTACCAGTTTCGCCTCTTCCCCTTTTATCTGCTTGCTGAGACAGCCGAGAGACCATCAACTCAGCCCCTATCCGCTTTTACTCCTCCACCACTTGAATCGTCCTCGCCTATGCTGGCCGCGCCACCACCCGAGTCTCACCTCAGCCAAGCAACACCTTCGACCCAAACCTTCTATCGGCATAGACACCATCCCGACCACCGCCATTCCTTCTCCCCTCCTTTGCTTGAAACCGTAAGTGTACATATATGGTTTTGTATATATATACTTGCTATTTTACATATATATTCGTTTATCTAAGAAATGATTTTTGATAAGTTATGTTTAAAGAAGGATGTATGCATATATTTACTTATTAAGTTTGGTTTATACATAATCTACTGTTGTATGGGTATGTCTATATCACCTAGTTTTTAGATATAAGCTTATGCAAAGTTTATATTTATACGGTCAGTTATATATATGTTGTTTCGGAGGTGGACATGGATGCCAGTTTATGATTGTTTAATTTTATGAATACATTAGTTACACGTTATATTGGTCTATCACATAAATATATTATATAAACTATACTATTTTATAAGTTGTATTTTGATTGGGAAGGGAGGTTTCATGTGGTTACTTAAGATATGTTACAATTTATATGCATCATGCTACAAAGGAATTTACGTTTGTACGGCAGTTTGTATAATGGGTTTGTAAAGTTGTTTATAACTTTCTGTCACATGTATGCTCATAACCGCCTGTAAGTATATATATGTATATATTTTATAGTTTTATATGATTTGCAAAATGCATTGTATTCAAATCTGTTTTGCGGTTTTAAGTGTATATGTATAAACATTTCATGCATATTTTCTGTTGCCCTGTTTCAGAGTCTGCATATAAAATTTTATTAGTATATATATGTCTCTATAGTTTATAAGATCCATTGCTTTATGACCGCATTGATAGTAGTTATGTATGATTGTTTGTTGAATATATTAAGTAGTTGGTATAAACTGAGATGTTGGTTAGTAAATAATAAAAAGGAGTGTATATATGTCTTGGATTAATATAATATGCAAGTATTTGTTTCAATTTGATGTATATATGATGATTAATTTCATTTAGTTGTTTTAAATTAAATTATTGATAGCATAGGAAATTGGTTTTATATACATAGACGTTATTTTATATTAAAGTTAAAATTTTGACTTGAAAATAAATATGTATGTTTTAATTTAAAATACATTTAAATTTAGAATACGGTTTTATAAATATAGTTATATATATATTCACAAGTTTACCTATATCAATTTTCTTCGTCAATCCAGCCGATTTGATTTCGTCTATTTCTATTTATCAGCTTATCCGTTGAATTCGTGCCAATCTAGCTTTGTTTTGAAATTCGTGTCTGGATTCATAGCTCATTTGATCGACAAATCTCTCTAACCTCGAAAGGTGAGCAATCACTCACGATTAACGTTCTTTTATTTATTAAATTTGATTTCAATTGAAACGACAATTGAAATATGCTGCTGTAGTTATTTAAATTTGTTATATATGCTATTATCTATAACTGTTCACCTGCGGGATATGACACCATATCCTGTTGTTTATATTATATTGTTATTGATGATATATGTTTGTTATTTTATTGTATTTTCTGTTATCACTCTGCAAGTTCCCTGTAGTTTAGAAATCACTATGGGTTGAAATGATACATACCAGAACGGACTTTAGAATAGGGGAAAATCGTTATGGGTTGAAATGATAAACCCAAGCGATTTTCATTTAATTGAATTTGGGATTACGGGTTGAAATGATATCCACCCGTATATATTTAGTGTACGGATTGAAATGATAAATATCCGTAGCACTAGACTATATGATAGGAAATATATACAGACACTGTTGGTCCATATAAGTACTGTGAAAATAATTTCTATAATTTTGGAAAGAAATATATAGTTTAATAAATTCGATTCTTAAGATATTATATAAATGTAAATTGTATATATAGATTTAGTGGTAATATTTGATTTAAATTAGATTGATTTAATACATATAATATGGTTAAGTATTTATATAAATCTATATTTCAAATAGATTCTCTTGTAATAAATTGAATAATTAAGATTGGGAGATAAATTTGGGTTTATTAAAATGGTATTTAAATAAGGATTTATTTAACTAAATTGATTTGAAATTTTTTGAATGGGAAATTTAAAAGGTATGATTTTATAACTGGATTTTTGATTTAAGTGATTTAATGGATATTTCACGTTTAAATAAATTAAAGAAAATATTGAGTAAAATGTAATTTAAGGTTACTTAAATGATATTAAATCTAATAAGGGAGTATTTCAAGACTAAATAATAATGAGGTTAAATCGAGATCTATATGAAACTGTATATGGAACATTTAAATACTTAAGCCTTGAACTATATTGGAATTTAAATGGTTTATTTTGAGATTCGGATCTGTATTTGAAATCAATATAGTTGAACTTGTTATTTAGAAACTAAATCGAATCAAAGTGAAAATTTAGGTTGAATCAATATAGTTGAATTTATTATTTAGAAAACTAAATTGAATAAAATTTAGTTGAAATGTTGAATACTTAAGTTTTGAAATATATTGAATTATAAAGGGGTATTTTGTGATTTCAAATCCAAATTTGAGATTTGATAAAATTGAAATGGTTATTTTAGGAAAATTTAATTTGATAAATTGAGATTGAATATAATTTGAATGGGAAGGTCGGGTTGATGTTGAAACGATTTGTTAAGTTGAGGAAATTGAAATACTTTACTTTATAAATTATTTATTATATATAAATACTATTTTGGGAAATATAGAGATAATTGAAGTAAAATGATATTTGGTTTGAAGTATAAATTAAGTTGAAATGGCCACGGTGTTATAGTGTATATTTCTACCTCGTAGAAAGTTCCATGGACCCTTAGAGGATGGTTATCCCAAACATCCTTTAAGTTATTTGTATTTCAGTTGATATTTCACTTGAATTGGATTTATTGATATAAGAATGTTAATCCTGACTCGAGTGTTTTGTGTTTTTCTTTACGCATGGGTCAGACTGAGTGATACAGCATTTGAGACTCACCTTTGGAGTTCGGAGCTTCATTTGGAAATCCAACTATCGATTCAGATTCCAGCCTTTCCAGTTGATTGGTTCAGAGAAGTCATCTGTTGCATTGGAGACTTCACTGCATTTGAACTATTCGGTTGTGTTTTTCTAACTCTGATGTATATAGTAGCTTCATGAACTACTATTCTTTATCTATTCCGCTGCATTATATTACTCTGTGATCCGTGATTGATTTATTTACTGTATATTTTAAGTTTTGCCAAATTTAAATTAACAATTCGGTATTTTGAATTATTCAAGTCGGATATGTATGGTTATCGATTTGAATGGTCCAAAATAGTGGGTCGTTACAACGCTCATTGTATAACATGTCAAATGATCGAGTGCTAGAAAGACAGATTGTTGAGGGGAAAGAAAGTAGGTAGAAAAAAGAAGAAACTAACAAAACAGAATCTCATAGTGGACTGAATAACATTTAAAATAAGCAGTTCTTTACACAAGTCAAAACTTAATATACACATCTCACATCAAAATGCAGAAATCAGTACCATCCCGGACAGTTATAACAACCTTCCCTCACAATTGTTGGCAATTTCAACAAACACTACAACAGAATAAACAAGTACGAGAATATGTCTCGGTCTCCAGCTCGTCTCCTGAGCTCCATAGTATCCTAACTTCAACCTATAATACACCGTCTGACCTGAGCATTATAATAAAATAACACCCGAGTCAGTCTAGAAAACCAACGTGAAAAAAACACACTCAATTTGAATTATTAACTTTTATCAAAATCCTTTGAAAATAGAGGTATCTCGTAAGACCACGACACACATAAACATGATGGGTTTTTACCTTACGATAATCAAATCATTTCATATCAAATCCTTTGATATTGTAATAGTGTCTAGATACAAATACTTATTCAAATAGCTGAAATGCTTGCATCTCATGTTTCAACATACATGGTACAATCAAAACCGTACGGAGCTTATTGGAGAATGCATTCCATACGAATGAATAGTTACTGGGGTATCGCTTGTTATTGTACACATCTAGAAACAATCTACCGAGGACCACGTCGGGATCCCTGCTACATAAGACCGGATTATCCCTAATCTGGAAAGATCGAATATGTTATCACCCCGGATGTTCCCACTCTTCTTGAGCTCCTTCCATAAAGCATAGTAATAATATCCGAGGGTATCTAGCAAGGTGATAAACATACCCTAATTGGATGCTACCCACTTAGCCTTGCTGCGTCTCCTCTGCTTTTCATCCATTCCCGGTTGATGAGGCTATAGACTAAGATTACCTTTTAAAGGAATTTTCACTTAGAATGCCTATTGTCCTCTAACGATAGTGTACTGATAGCATTCATCCATAGAAGTCCATCTTTGGTCCGAACAGAACCGAAGGTACTATTCCTACTACATCCATTTTGGAATCACCTTCAGGATTAGTAACGATTAACCCTTGCACTCCACTGCTCCATCTTCGACTCCATGCTCTTTTTTCCTTTTTAAAACAAACTTGTTGGATCGATGGTTTTTGGATAACTTATCCGATCCCGGTCTCTTAGAACAACGTTCGATATTTTCCAGTAAACGCAACCCCGGTTCTCTAGGAAATAAACAGATGAAGAAAGATCAAAGATCATCTCCTAACAATTAGTGGACAGATTTCCTTATCATCGTCCTAGAAGAACAAAACGAGTTTATACGTACAGTATAGCGCCTCGAACGGTGACTGTACCATATAATCCCTATGTTTCCCCAGATATTCCCAAAGTTATATTTTTGGTCCAGATTTTTTAGCCAGTTATTTAACTATCAAATAAACAACCATTCAACCAAATATTCCATTTTCCACTGAAAACTCCAAGTCTTATTTAATTTAAATTTTAAATGAATTAAATCTCTTTAATCAAAAGTATGTAACTATCTTATCGAATTCAGTATGTTCACAAAATATCCTTTTCAAAAATATTTGAAAACCCTTTAAAAATAATATAGAAAGTACCACCACAGTATCAAACCATGAATTCATAGCTCAATGGTTACGTCTCTATCCTAGAGAAATCCAAGACTTAACTGTAGGAACTCACTACCTCCGATTGCGCTATGCGAGTATACCATTACTTCCCGTAACTTTATTTTAAAAAATTATCTCAAAATAATGCTTATAAGTTCTCAAAACTAATTTCCAAGTTTAATCCAAGTATATATACTTAACTAAAAGTTATTATACAAAGCCATATTAATATTTAATAATTTACCTTTTAAAAAAATAATGCTGACTAATTCTTAATAATAATAATAATAAATCTTTAACAATCATCAAAAGGTAACTAATTATTAATTAAATATGCTTTAAACCATTTAAAATAATCAAATAACTAGTTTCTAGAATAATTTTAACACTTTTAAAAGTTACCTAGTTAATAATTAAAAATCTTTTTTTTAAAACAAGCCCAATTTCACGATTCTAATTTCATTCCGTAAATTTGGAAATCTTACTGGAGTTCCAATATAACGAACTATATACTTTTTTCCAAATTTACTTCTTTCCTTCCATTCTATTAAAAATCTCGATTTCAAAACCTTTCATTTTAGAGAAGTGCCACTTAAGAATTAATCATTTCAAATCCTTTTAAATTCGTTATCATAAAATCTCTATTTACGATATTCAGAAATAGTTAAGTACAAATTTCAAAACCATTGTTTTATCAGATCAATTTACCAAAAATTCCATGTAAATATTTTACTTCAAAAATCCCTTTAATTTTTTTTTTCAATTCAAACTATATATTATTGGTATTTAAAAATACCAAAATCTAGGCTAGAGCTGCCATAGCATCCAATCAATTCAAATCACATATTGATCTATGATAGCTTACTCCAACAAAACATATATCACTATATATGAAATTAAAATTCAACATTTTAAGGAATCCAATTGGGCCCCTCCAACTTATTTCCCTACATCCACAGATGTTAATACACATAGAAATACCAATTCCACTTCGAGGCAGAATATTGCGGTATATAGGGTTATCCGCTATTATGCGTGGCGCAATGGTCTAATCCGCTATATATATGCAGGAATATCAATCACTCCAATTTATATATATATATATTACTATATATAATATCACATACAACTAATAAAAATGTATCAATTTCACCAAACAATCATTAATTGATTTTAACTATTTAAAATTAATTTCAACAATTGAGTGAGATTAACTCACCTTGAGTTTTAAATTTGCCAAGCATTCCAATTTTAAATTAAATCGAACACGTTCGATTTAACTTAAAGTTTTAGCTATCTCCAATAGACTCCAAATCTATTCCAGCACGTAGTGCTCATCGCCACGATTCCATCACCGCTTGTTTCGTCCAATTTCGACCTCGTATGACAAAGATACGATTTTTTTAAGGTTTTGAATATAAATAATATAAATAAGTCTTTTTTTTAACCTGGAATTCATCCGGGCCGTTGCTTACAAGAGAAAGAAATCATGGCTGCTGGTTCCATCTTCTTCCTTCCCAGGCTTAACACACGCGAGAACCCATCTGCCGCCTCCTTCCATCCATCGCCGTACCACCATCACCGATCGAGATGACGATCAGGCTCCACTACGTTGTGTGTGAATGCAAGCTCCATCTTTGGCCAGAAGCCGGCGAAACTTGGTGTCCCTTAGCCCTAGATTTTCATGCTTGAATACATTGCCTTCTAGTAAGAATTGTCACCAATCCGCTTCGTTAAATCCAATCATGGCCGTTCACTTTGTAGATCTCGCCAAGCTTTTCGATCATGCTTTAGGATTCATTGGCCAATATCGTATGGATGGAGAGATAAGAGAGGAAGAAGGTTGGAGCATTTCGGCTATTGAGTTAGATGGAGGCGGCTGCGTATATTTCTGCTAGGGTTTACTGTTGCCTATTATATATAGGCTTATACTTATATTATTTTAATATTATTTTCCAAAATATTTATAACGTTTTAACCCTATTTTAAACATGGTGGAACATGTTACGGGCCTAATTCGATCGTCTGTGGAAGATAGCTTTTAAAATCGAATTAAAATATTAAATTTTCGATATTTATTCAACTTGTTTCTATCCCGTATGACCAAACGGTAAATCCAAACGTTATAGAATTTGAAATCTGATAAAAACACACCATTATGGATCCAATGGAACTAGTTTCGTTGAATTCCGAGATTGTGCCCCGGAAGGCCATTTTAACGCATCGATTTAATCAAGCGATTTACAAAATCGACGGAATTACTTGAAATTTCAAAAACTTGCCAACCCAATTATAATTCAAATAGAATTTATGTTTATATTAGAAATCATTATAATTCATTTTAAGTCAAAATTCAATTATTTAAACTATTACCTTATATTAATTTCACTATTAAATTAATATATAAAATTATAAATTTTAACTTATCGATTTTTTTATTCTATCAAAAAGTCTAATATTATAATTCTAAGTCAAATAAATTTAAATAAATTTTAGAAATCATTTTCATATACATTTACTTCAAATTCACATATTATCCCAATTCCAAATATTCAGTTAACTATTCACCAATTTCCATCAAATCGATATATTTGAAATTTTAAACCATTTCACTAATTCAATCAAAGTTTCCATATTAAAAATCAAATAATATTTCAAATTCAACATTTAAAAATAAATTAAACGTTCAAAACTAAACGGCCAAAATTCCGGGCCGTTACATATAAATTATTACATTAACTTATAAACCTCTTTTCAAATCTTTGAAATGATTTGTAAACCTTTTTCCTATTTTTAAAACTCTTTATATAAACCTTTCTATTATCCTTTATGAATATCATTTACAAAACATCATTTGTAAAGCACCTTAATAACTCTTTTCCGATAGTAAAACCTCTTTCTATACATATGTAAGAATGATATAACTTGAAAACCATTTATAAACCCTTAATCTCAAATTGATTAAAGAATTTAAGTAAATTCAAAACCATACTTTAAAAATTCCAAATGAGGACTAACAGTCCCAATGGCACTGATTTAAGTTACCATTTTATTTCAATTTAATTCCAAGGCACTTATTAATTATTTACAAAGGCCAATATATATGTAAACCTAACCAATTATCAAACTAGGGAATAACATATCAACACAACTCAACTAGCATATACATGTCTAAACAACATAATAGCAGGATGTTGATTTGTCTTGCCAAATAGATGTCCAAACAATCTAATCAATTAATAGCAGAGCAGAGATATATTCTGCTAAACACATGTCCAAACAATCCAAACAATTGCTCTATTGTAGAATGGTGTTTTATTCTGCTAATGGATGTCCATACAACAAAAATAATCACATTCTAACTTATTCATAGTTGTTTGTCCATTTAATTTCATGGATAAGAGATCCTTTGGTTAAATCAAACCACTTAGAAAAGAACCCAATTTAAAACATAACCGATAAAGTTTAAAATAACTTTTAAGTTAAATCATATTTTAATATAAATTAAAGCTTATTAAATCTTAAAGAATCAAAATCAAATCATAATTAATTCTTAATTAATTAAAAGTAAATTAATAAATAAACTTTAAACAAATAGACATTTACTTAAAATTAATCCCCAATCAAGGAATAATTAAGTAAATAATTAATTTAATTAAATAATAATCAATTAAACAATTCAAATTTAATTAAATAATAATTAAAATAATTAAAATTTATTACGTAAAATAATTACCCATATTAACTTAATTAATCACTAATTAAACTTCTAAATAACTTACTTGATTATCACTAATTACTTAACCTAATTACCGATTAATTAATAAATAATCATCCTTAATTAAGTAATTATTAAACATACTTAATCAAGTTATAATTAAATTATGTGTTGCTAATTATGTTTGAAAATAGGTTTTCATATCATTTTTAAAAGAAAACTTCAAAGTTAGAGATTAAACTTTTTCGAACTGCTTCCATAACGACTATCGCTATGGACGCAGTAACTTATAATTTACTTCTCTAAGTTACCATCTAAAAATTTAACCTTCCACTCTGAATTATTTTATAATACATGAAATAAAAGGTTTTTGAAAACCTTAACTCGAGTTAGAATTTAAACAAAACATTTACTAACTCAAACTAGTAAACGATTAGATTTTCTAAATGGATCTCAAGTCCCTTACTAACAACTCAAGTTCCTACCTATCATACCACTCAACCATAATCCAAGCATATATGAAAGATACTAAATCATACCATCATCATATTATACTAAAATCACCACATTCATATCCAAACACATCACTAACCATCAATCTCAAAACAAATGTTAAATGACAAGTTAGCACATATACAAAACATCCAAGCCATTTCACATTCCAAATACAACATCATATATATATAACCATTTAATAGAAAAATAATATAAAGATAAGATATTTCCTAAAAAGTTAAGAATTTACTCACTATAAAGCTTTCCTAAAATTGAATGCTTTAGAACTTGTAAACTTGAAAAAATCAAAAAGAAATCCAAAAATAGCTCAACTTCCTCTCGGCTTTTCACAATTTACTCACGAAATTTCTAAAACTTATCAAAAAATTTTTTTAGGAAATTCTTTTCTCTTTCCTTTAAAAAAAAGAATCAGTCGATTTGGATCATTTTTGTTAAAGTTATTGTCAAAAGAAGAGGTGGTATTTTCGGCCTTCAAAACGTAGGTCCGAAAATGGGTCTTAAAGACAAGCGTTTTTGACATAGCTAGATTAAAACTTGAGGAAGTGGTCAACATGAAATTTATAGCCACTAGATTCATATGTAGATTGAAAAAAAAATCATGACTTGGAGCAGAAAGGTGGAAGTTATGGCTAAAGGAAGTAGGATGAAAATGGAGAAGATTTTGAGTGGATTTTAAACATGTTTTCTAAGGATTTTTTTTCTCTCAAGGCTAAAAGAAGAAGCCATAAAAAACTTTAACAAGGAAGAAGAAGGAAATGGAAGCAAGGAGAAAAGAAAAAAAAAGTGGGTACATATACAGGCAAATTGAATTAAATAATATGACTTGTCATAATTACATGTAGTCACATCACAAATATTTTATAATATATATGTGTGTGTAGTTATGTTTAATCACATCACTCTTTTATACATAAAATTATGTTTAGTCACATCACTTTATTATATATATATAATTATTATTTTTAGTCACATCACTTTCTTTATATATATATATAAGTTAAATTATTAATTAAAGCTAAGATGTGACAAGAGATGGTGATGATTAATGATCACAATCTAAGAAGTGACAATACTTAATTTTTATACATATAACCTAAGATGTGACAATAATTATATATATTTATATATACATGTTATTATTTTTATAACTATGTCTTGTCACATCACTTACAAATCCAATCCATATTAACATAAGATAATTTATTTCTAAGTGTATTATTATTTAGTTAATGAACTCTTATATATGTTTGTATATGGTGCACAAAGACGAGCAACGTTCTCGATAACTTTCCGGTGTCAAAAGGTCGAAATTTTGAAAAACGTTCTTCGGTCACATTTTTTGTTTTTCTACGACCCATTTAATTTGATAAACAAATTTTGAAAACAATTTTACATCATTATTAATTTATTAAAATGAGTTTTATTTTCATTATAAAAAACTACATATTGAATTTTTAAAATTAAATAAATATCCACTAATCAAAGCAACAAAATTTTGGGTCATTATAGAAATAGCCTCCAAATATCTCCTAAAAACAAAGGAAATTGAACTCGAATCGATAAACATTAACCTATTGGCCCATTTGGGTTTAAGTTCAACCTACGCTTGAAACACGACCACCTGTGCACTGATTGCTTAGACCAGCGGACCGTCGTAATTGATTTTTTAATTCTGATCGTGATTCCACTCATTTCCCCACATCATTTCACTTTCGATCATCCTTGTTCCACCTTCAATCATTTGAGAACTATCCTAGCTCCTACACCATGTTTCTATGGCCATTTTACACTTAAATTCCATCAAATTTCATAGTATGTTTGTTTAATTCGAAGAAAAAGGAAAATTTAGTTTATAATTTAATGTTTTATCAAATCCATCCCAAACCCATGTTTAAATATAAACTTAAGTGATTATAAATTGTTATCTACTCTATTTTAGATGATAAATCACATTCATAAGATTATAATTGCATTGTAATGAGAGAAAAGCAAGAATCACTCACTGAATCGCTTCCCACTGCTTCTGCCTTCACTGTCTAGACAACTATGTACTAAGCTTCATAAATTCACCATCAAATATGTATAGACGTGTAGCTCTCTCCAAGAGTTTTGCGATGCTGTTGATTTTGTGCGAATCCGTCGAGATCTGAGTGAGATATGATATTTGGGCTTTGCACGAATAATGGAAAACGAGAAAGAAATGAGCGCTATTAGTTTCTAAAACGAGGAAATAGTTATGCACTCTGGTTTTTATGAGCGGTTGGAAGGCAATGGTCCATTTAAATTCAAATTCAAACTTAGACCCTTTATTTAGCTAGATATGAAATCGTCCATGACTCAGTGGGGATAGGGATTTGGATGCCTCAGTGGAACCTCTGAAGCCACAAAAACTTGGAAGAAAAGTTCGTATTTCACACCTAATCTTCGAAAGAGTGGTTTCAGCTCGCGCTCTCCCGTGCCCGAGTCAAAGAGGCCTCCAAATGATGTAGGTTTCATCGTCAAATTCCAAAGTTAGAAAAATGACCCACTTATCACTCCTTATTTATATTTATTTTATTAAAAAATTAGATCCAATCAAATAACACTATTAAATTATTAATATTTTATTATAATGTATATCAAATTTTCGAGATATTACACAAAGTATCGTGAAGGGCTGGATTCGCAAAGGTATATTCATGTTCATTTTATGCATCCATGTATGTTCACCACTTAACATAATTGATACATGTAACATATATTTAAATTGACATTGTATATTATTGAAATTTTATTTGTTATATATATATTGTTTATAAATAAAATTCAAACAAGAAAACCATGATAAAATTTAATCTACTTATTTTGGTCATATGTATATAAATCAATTCATCTATACAATGTATTTTACTTAATGTTAAATTATATATATGTATATATAATTATTTTTGTATAAATTAATTATATATATTTATGTGTATCTAAAGTTGATTAATTATTAGTTTGTAGAAAGGAGGGTAAAAGGTACTTTCCATTTTCTTTTTAACTATCTAACCTTCCACATTCATTCCATCTTTTTTCTTCTTTATTTTTGGCTACATATATATAAATTTCGACAAATTATTTCAATTTATTCATATATTTTGCATTAATCAACTATTATAATTACATGGTAGTACATATATATTAAATATACATTGTGAAAACTCGTCTTCTCGACTCTCAAAAATCGACACTAGTACATCCACGGTATTCACGTGCCGTAAATCCAAGTGCTAGGGAGGTATATTTTCACGGGTAAAGTAAAGAAAAAGATAGAAACATAAATTCTCACATTACGTTAAAATAGATAATACATACAACACCCCCACTAGGTTACATCAGATTTTTTTTGTATGAACTATCCAAGCCACGAACATTTATAACTGCCTATTCCCACACATGCCGGTATTAACTAACTTAGACACAATGGAAAAAATAAAATAAATAAATAAATAGACATCCACATCGGGTGCTTGGAAAATTAGCGCACTCAGAGTTTAAAGGGAAAACAAAATAAACTTTTGGTCAGTCATGGTACTGATGTGAGAACTCAAAATACGTTGTTTGAAATTAAAAAGGTATCTCATAAGACCACGCCACACATAGAACATGGAACGAGATTTTAACCTATGATAACCAAAACATTCTTACGTAAAAGTACTTGATAATATTTTTAATGATATTCTTTGAAAAAATTACAACTAAACTTGTTAATTTTAGCTGAAATTGTTACATTATTAAATTCCAGCTTACCACCTTGTAATACAAGGCTTTCTACATTAAAATTTGTATGGGCTCTTATTAGAGAATAAGTTCCATACAAATAATTAGGTAAGGGACTAACTTCTAGCAATACATCTCTAGAGGAATGTACCGAGGCCCAACTGATGGTCCTCTACCAACACAAGACCGACCTACCTCTTCCTAGATAGTACCAAATATGTCAGCACCCCAGTCATTACCGACCGATTCGAGACATCTCTTAGCATACACCACAATAATTTAAACTTGAACGTCATAGCGGGTAGAAATATATCTAGAAGGGGATGATCATACCCTAATGGTTGCAAACCATATAGCCTTGCCGCATCTACCCTGTTTTGGCCATTTTTGAGTGTGAGGTAACGATTACCTTTCACGTTGCGCATCGTCTTTCTTTTAATGCCACACTGCCTTTCCATAGTCACGTAACTGTTTTCTAAAAACGCATAACTCCTGACTCATACGTCTTATGAAAGGGTGTTAAGCTAAGAGAAGTTACCTTCTTTGCCACCAAACAGATGAAATGTTCATAGATATCGCTTATGTAACTAGAAATGCAACGTTAGACATTCGTCCATACAAGTTTTTCAGGAATATGACAAACTGAGCGCACTCTCCTGCCACATCCTGTCGAGAATGCACCCTAGAATTAGGAGCGATTTGTACTTACATTGGATATTTCATAACGAAGAGACTACTGCTACTATATGTATATTGGGAGTTTATCCTCAAATGATCAATATGTAATCCGTCATTGTGAAAATCCAAAATATCATATCCATTTCTTTACTTCGAATTGGCAAATTGGTTCAAAGTGGTATTCGGATAGCGATCATCCAAATCCGATCCCGGTTCCTTCGAAACAATCATCGATAAAAAAGATGTTCGGAGAATAGGGAATCATCCTTTAATTGATTTAGTTATTTTTATAAAAATCTCTTTTGGAGATATATATATATATATTTCTTAAAAAATTATTTTTGGTATACACAAAATCATTAAACCTCTTTTATTACATCTTTTGATTTCTTAAAACCTTTTTACACTTAACTCGTTTCCGACATTTCGACCTAATCTATCCCTTCCCCAAGAAAGAGGCCAGGTGAGCTAGGACATTGGTTGCTTGTAACGACCCAGAATTTTTGTTAATTAAAATTTGTATATTTAATTGATTTTAAATATTAATAAGTGAAATTTGTAAGCCGAATAATTTATTTTTCGAACATCTGGATTTAATTGGATAATTAAATCGATAATTTAATATGTGAAATTACAGAAATAATTGGAAATTGGGTTTAATATGATTAAAAATGATTCGTAAAATTTTATTTAATCATATTGAAGTTAGAATGATGTTCTAGAACTTTTAAAATTAAATTAAAAGTTAATTTGTAGAAATTTAATATTTTAATATTTAATTAACGGGTTAAAATAGCCATTTTTCAATCAGTCTCGGATTTCGACGAAACCAGTTTCATCGGATCCATAATGTTATATTATTGTAAGGTGTCAAATTTCGTGTTAATCGGATTTACCGTTTGTGCGGGCCAAGCCAAAACGCATAGAAATTAGTTTAAATCGATTTAATTTAAAAACGAACGTTTATTGCCGTAACTCGCGCTGATGATCGAATTAGCCTCCGAAACCTATTCCATTGTGTCTGAAACGCAGGTTAAACCCTAGAAACGCCGGTCACCGCGCGAGATTTGGAGTTCGAAAAATCGAGTGAATAGTGATTTTCAGTAAATTTTCTATAAAAGGACCTAGCTCTTTTCTTTTTGCTCCAAAGTCCTAGTTCTATCATCAGCCGCCACCTCCACCTATCAATAGCCGAAAAGCTCCATTTTTCTTCCTCCTTTTTCTTCTAATGTACTCACTATCACCAGAAACTTCCAACACGAAAGTTGTAGAGCACAATGCAATCTATAGATCCAACGGTTAAGATCGTGAATGGAGCGGTAGATCGTCGGCAATTGATGATCAAAGCACGTGCGTTCATCCTCGATTTTCGAGCTACAGGTGTGACCGAGCTTCATGCTATCACGGCCGATAGTATAGTCAAGAGCAAGCTTCGCAACGGCGGTCTCTGATCAACTCCTCGACGTCGTTTGTGGGTGCGGCAATTAGGGTTGTTGAGAATTGCGTGGATTCGGTCGCGATTTTCTTTGACCTGGGGAAGGAGAAGGGGCCGAACGACCTTGATTTCATCAACAATATCGAACGGCCAGAAGTGTTGTTAGGTTATAAAATTAAAATAAGATGTAAATTTATTATATATCTTAATTCGTGTAATGTTTAAAAGTGTATAACTTTGTCATACGAGGTCGAAAAATTACGAAGCGAATTGCGGCGGGTTCGTTTTGTCGAGCACTACACGACAGAGCTGGATTGGTGTCATTTGGAGCTAGTTTGAATTTTGAGTAAAATTAAAGGCATGTTTAATTTTATTCGAAATAAAACACTGCAACCGTTATTGAAAGCAAGGTGAGAACTTCTCACTCAGTCGAATTACTTTCGATTTAAATTTTAAATAGTTAGATTTAAAATTGATGACTGTATGATTGAATGATAAATTATTATCTGTTGATGATTGAAATAGACCCTATACGCCGTATATTAAGCGGAGGTTATTTATTAAAAACATATACCGCAATTATTTCACCTTGAAGTGAAATTGGTATTATATATGTACTTGGAGTTGATTTTCCCGCATTATATAGCGGATGAGACCCTATTGCGCTGCATAATAGCGGATAATATTTTATAAATCCCATATACCGCGATATTCCGTATTGGAACGGAATTGGTATTGTGCTAACATCTGTGGATGCAGGGAAACAGGTTGGAGGGATCCAACTGCATTCCTCACCAATATTTATTTGATTACAGATATTGTGATATTTGTTGATTATCATATTTATATATGATGTTTCGATTGTCGTGATTGATATATTGTTGCTGTTGCAGCATTGTCCTATTTTTGGAGTTTTAGAAGTATTAAAGTGATGATTTTCAAAATTTTAAAGGATTTTTAAAGTGATTTTTGAAAGTATACGTTTTATTAAATTTTTGGAATTGATTCATTTTAAATAAATAAAAACATTTTAATTTGAATGTTAGAAAAATGATGATTTTTGAGAAAATAAGTTGAAAATTGATTTATGAAATACGGAGTTAATGAATTTTATAAAATAGTTTAAATTGGGATTTTTGAATTTTTATAAACAGTTTATATAAAAGGATTTATAAAATTGATATTTATAAATTAAAATATAGGAATTATAAAACGAGTTTTATTAAGTGTTAAAATGAAGTACAAATGGATTTCATAGGTGAATGAAAATTATGGACTCATAAATTGTGAAGTTATAAAATGAATAGATTTTGTAAAATAAAAGATTTATAAGTAATTAACTTATAAATCGGATTTTGGCATTTTAATTGAGATTTTCGAATAAGTATGAATGGTTTATAGATGAGACTTATAAAATATACGTTTTATAAATTGAAATAATGGAATTATAAAAGAAGTTCAGTTAATGCCGAAAATGAGGTTATAAATGGAATTTTATAAGTAGTAATATTTTTTAAATTTTGTAAATTGAAGTCTTTATAAAATATAAATGGGAATTTATAAACATTGTTTTATAAATCCGAAACCGACTTATTTTGATAAGTTAATTATTTTAGATTTTTAAAGGAGATATATTCACGATTTTGGACGGTGGATAATCCTTTAAATAAATGTGTAGAAAAATGTTGAATTTGGTTAACGAAGAATATTCACGATTTTGGGACAGTGAATAATATATTAAAGTGTTTTGGGGAAGTGATATTTTAAATAGAATTAAAATGATTTAAAGATGTTTTAAAATGCCTTAAGCGTCGAAACCATAGATTTCAACATTCATTGTTGAAATAGACGTTTTCGAGAAATAGAAGGAAATAGTGGACTATAACACTGTTGTTATAGTAAATGATTTCCGAAAGGAAATGTTTTATATAGTATTGGGGTTTATATATCTATCTAAAATTTCGAATCCCTATACTAGTGAATTTGGGTCGTCGTAACGATATTTTACGCAACATTCGTTTTGACTCAAATAAATGTGTTTAAGCGCACGTTTTCTTTAAAGAATGAAATATATACTTAATTCGATTAAGTGTATTGAATATTTTCCAAGTGTTGAAAATAAATAGATTTGTGAATTACTTATTATTATTAAATAAGTATGGAAATGTTTTTCCAATATGAAGTGATTGTTTTGAGATTTTATCTTTTAAAGATAAATTGAAAATGAATATTAGAAATCGATTTGAAAATCGTATATTCATAGATATTTTGGAAGTGTAAATTCACTATGGAATTTATAAAAGAAAGGGAAATTTGATTAAAAATAAACGTCGACTTATTTTCTAAGTGTGGAAATGAAATTACGGATTTGGAACGTAAGTTTAAAATAAATCGGTAAGGATTTATTTGATTGATTTAAATGAACCATTTTAAATTTAAAATGGATAAATATTTGGAAGTGTTTCCGCTTAAGGAAATTAATTTGAATTTTTTTTTCAAAGATTGAAAGATGAAAAAAATGATTTGAAATTTGTTTTCCAATGGTTGAAGTGTGGAAATTATACATCTAGTAAAGATATTTTTGGAAAATGAATAATTTGGAAAATTATTTGGAATCTGGTGATGTTGTGCATGCGTATTGATAGTTAAATAACCGACTATCAATATTTAACTTTAAATAGGTATTTGTTGTGATTTGCTTGAATTTGAATGCCAGGCTTATTTCCAAAATAAGCGCTCACTATTCGGGTTAGCCGGGAAAGGGCCTATGGGTCGTATAATCCATTCCGAATATGTGATACGTCGTTATGCATTGCATTTGATGATCAGTGTTGAAGACCGGATATTTATGAAAACGGAAGGATTACCGTCCAATGTTTCTACATCGGCTGATCCCCGATATAGAAATTTATTACCCTTTGTGATGGGAAGTCCGGTCGTGATTAGTGAATATCCTGATTGCAAGAACTTCTTTGAAAGTGCCTTCGGTTCCGTTCGATCCCGGAACGGACTTGTATGGATGTGTGTCTGGCGTTACAATTTGAGATGTAAAGCTGGTTTCTATCAAATATGTTCTCGTTGGTGGCGGAGAATTTATTCTCTTAGCTTAACACCCTTAGAGGTTATGTAGTTGATGGTTACTAGTGATACACTCCCAAATTGGTAATGTGGCATACGAAGTGCTGTTGAGCATTTAATGATCAAAGCACAGCTTTTGTATAAAGCGTGGCTTTGTGGACGAGACTTCGTCGGACCTCACACCCCGGAAATGGTCAAAACAGGAAGGATGCAGCAAGGTTATTAGGGGGTAGCGCCCCTTTAGTGTATGTCGTTCCTTCTGGATAGAGGTGGTATCATGGTATGGATCCCAGATACTTAACATATGTTGTTGCTGCAAATTTATTACTTTGTGGTTGTTGGAATCGAGGATCCTCGGATATAGATCGGTTACGATAGGGGAATGACATATTCGTGTCAGTAGTTACCCAGTTTGAAGGGTAACCCGGCCTTGTGTTGGAAGAAATCCGGTTAGGTTCTCGAGTCGTCTTTCCAGAGGCATACCCATGTGGCAATGGGAAGTTCCTTAGCCTGACCATTTGTTGGAAATCCAAAGAAACAATATGAACCATGTACGCTAGTATATAGTATTTCTTTTCCACTGTTTGTTGTTGTTGTTGTACACTCTGATGATGTAATGTAATGTAATATGATGTAATGTAATAACTGATATAGTTCTTTGTTTAAAGATTATTCATTTATCTATTATATTTTGTTCCGCTGCGATTGTGAGATTCTGATATTGTTCTGTTGTTGTTTTCTGTTTCTTCTTCTTTAACCACAACGGTACGGTTTTCCGGCATTCGATTATGCGGCAGTTGATACAGTGGACAAATTGATGTCGGTTTTCGAGCGTCAAAAAGTCGCGATCGTTACATCTGGTATCGAAGCATATAGTTAAGCGACAACCATGGCTCTGTTGGGTGTTACTCATTAGAGATGGAGTCAGTAGTACTCTAGAATGAGTGTGAGTGTAATAATAGATACGAGCGCGTATTTGTTAGTGAATATAAAATTGTTTTATATTGTGATGATTGGTTTGTTGAGTGGTATATGGATTCTGGTCAACACAAGTAATTAACGTTGTTGATAGGGATCTCTAAACACTTGTACAGAACAATTTGACACGATATCGTTTTAAAATAGGGTAAATGAAATAATTTTACCTTGATTATATTTTATATATAAAGGAATAATTTTTCAAAATTATTAACGTGTATATGAATTGATTGTTTGGTCGTTAAAAATGTAAGAATGTATATAAGTTAATTAAAAGAATGAATTGTATAAGCAAATGAATTATAGGTATGAAGTTAAAATTAAAATGATTTACACTTGTGAAATAATCTTATATATAAGAAGTGAAATTATATAAGTAAAAGATTTGTAAATGTGATTTGTAATTTGAAGTAAAATTCCAGAGGAATATTTGGAAATGTTTTGAAAGGGTTTGCAATTTGAAAAAGATTAAATTCCTTTTTGAGTTTGAAAATGGTTTTCAAAGGTTTGGAAAAAATTGTTTTGGAGAAATTAAAGCTGTAAACTCTTTTCGGTCGTTGGAAAATAATTCTGATGATGATTGCAACATCATCGGTGTTCATTTTTCGGTTTCCAAAAGAGGGATTGCTGCCAAATTGTTTTAAATGAAAGTTGTTTGGATAATTTGGGTTTGGGTTTTGAAATTCAAAGGATAATTGAATTGGTTTCAAAAAAAAATGGTTTTGAATGGTTGAAAAGACTCTGGAATCCTATTTAAAATATTATGGGAATGATAAATGAGTTGATAACTTATACAATTTGAATTTTGATAGAATAAATTTAACTTAAGGGATGGAGTTAAATTAAAGGAAGTATAAGTGAATCAATTAAATCCAAGTTGTAATAGTTGAATATAAGTGAAACCAAATGATAAATGGTTAAACAATTTTGTTAAGCAAAATAAATCTGAATTTGAATAAGTGATGAAAATTTGGCTTTGGTAAAAAGTTAAATAGAAATGAAATCTAAATTGGATTTATAAGTGGAATTTTAAGTTAAGTTAAACAAATGATGTTTGAGATGGAATATATCTTAAGTGAAGTTGAATAAAGTTGATTTTGGTATCGAAGTGAATTAATCGAGAAAAGTGATGAATATGAACTTGAGTTACATAAATGAAATTCAACTTTATATTGTTAAAGGAATTAGCAATTGAATTAATAAATGAATTGAACGTTAATCAATTGAATGTAGATAAATTGATATGGAATAATGAATGTAAGTGTAAATCTATTAGAAGCTAATGAAGTTAAGAAATTGAATAAATTGAATGGAAGTCAATTTAATATGAACCAATTGGAATTAAAAGTGTGGGACCAAATTGAATGTAAATTGAATAATTTGGTTATGTTGATTATACATTGGTTGTTATATGGTTGTTGATTGATTGTATATAAATTCATTAAGTGTTAATGAAATTAAATTAGCGAAATTGAAAGCTACGTAATTGAATTCAAATTGGAAGTTAAGTGAATCTTAAATAGAATTGAATTTGATTTGTAAGTGAACCAACTTGAATATGAATAAATGAATGTTAGTAAAAACATCCAATGTTAATGAATCAAATGTGATTTAAATTGAAAAACCAATTCATTGAATATTAATGAGAAGTGAATTTATATTGATTTGGTTATGGATTTGTTGGATGTTTATTGGTTGGATAGTTGTTTGATGGTTGCATTTGTTGATTGAATGCATTGCTATGTTGGCCCATGTAGTTGTTATGTTGCTATATGATGTATATTGATATTACTTTCATATATACATGTTTCTCATTGGTTTGTCGAGTGTTCAGTAGGTGCGGATTGCGCTTGCTTCGCATTTGGAGCTCGTTTTCGCGCTATATTAGCCGTATACGCTCGCTTATAATAAATAAGGTACATATCTCGGATTACATATAGTACTTTTACACTTTTTTCCCCGTGGGATGCCTCATCACTTGATGAGATGTATATTTATGATATATATACTGTCATTTTTTTTCGAATCGAGCCGCGCAAATGAGACTTTGGCGAATTTTTCCGAAAATTTAAGGCCTTAGAATATTTTTGAGAGAATGGGAAATTTTTAAAACTAAGTTTGGATTTGGAAACTTATTTGTTTTACGAAGTTTAACTATGAATTTTGGAAAAGTTAAACACTTAAGAGATTTGTAAAAATCCAATTTGAATGGTTTGTTTTGAAAAGTTAATGGATTCTGTAACTTTTTCTTCCTTGGTAATTTCGAGGACAAAATTCTTTTAAGGGGGAAAGTTTGTAATGACGCAGAATTTTTATTAATTAAAATTTGTATATTTAATTGATTTTAAATATTAATAAGTGAAATTTGTAAGACGAATAATTTATTTTTCGAATATCTGGATTTAATTGGATAATTAAATCGATAATTTAATATGTGAAATTACAGAAATAATTGGAAATTGGGTTTAATATGATTAAAAATGATTCGTAAAATTTTATTTAATCATATTGAAGTTAGAATGATGTTATAGAACTTTTAAAATTAAATTAAAAGGAAATTTGTAGAAATTGAATATTTTAATATTTAATCGACGAGTTAAAATAGTCATTTTTCAAACAGTCTCATATTTCGACAAAACCAGTTTCATCGGATCCGTAATGTTATATTATTATAAGGTTTCAAATTTTGTGTTAATCGGATTTACCGTTTGTTCGGGGCAAGCCAAAATGCATAGAAATTAGTTTAAATCGATTTAATTTAAAATCGATCGTTTATTGCTGTAACTCGCGCAGATGATCGAATTAGTCTCCGAAACCTATTCCATTATGTCCGAAATGCAGGTTAAACCCTAGAAACGCCGGTCACCGTGCAAGATTTGGAGTTCGGAAAATCGAGTGAATAGTGATTTTCGGTAAATTTTCTATAAAACGATCTAGCTCTTTTCTTTTTGCTCCAAAATCCTAGTTCTATCATCAGCCGCCACCTCCACCTATCAATGGCCGAAAAGCTCCATTTTTCTTCCTTCTTTTTCTTCTAATCTACTCACTATCATCAGAAACTTCCAACACGAAAGTTGTAGAGCACAATGCTATCTATAGATCCAACGGTTAAGATCGTGAATGGAGCGGTAGATCTTCGGCAATTGGTGATCAAAGCAAGCGCGTTCGTCCTCGATTTTCGAGCTATAGGTGTGACCGAGCTTCATGCTATCACGGCCGATAGGAGAGTCAAGAGAAAGCTTCGCAACGGCGGTCTCTGATCAACTCCTAGATGTCGTTTTTGGGTGCGAAAATTAGGGTTGTTGAGAATTGCGTGGGTTCGGTCGCGATTTTCTTTGACCTGGGAAGGAGAAGGGGCCGAACGGCCTTGATTTCATCAACAATATCGAACGGCAGAAGTGTTGTTAGGTTATAAAATTAAAATAAGATGTAAATTTATTATATAATTTAATTAGTGTAATGTTTAAATGTGTATAACTTTGTCATACGAGGTCGAAAAATTACGAAGTGAATTGCGGCGGGTTCGTTTTGTCGAACACTACGCGACGGAGCTGGATTGGAGTCGTTTGGAGCTAGTTTGTATTTTGAGTAAAATTAAACGCACGTTTAATTTTATTCGAAATAAAACACTACAACCGTTATTGAAAGCAAGGTGAGAACTTCTCACTCAGTCTAATTACTTTCGATTTAAATTTTAAATAGTTAGATTTAAAATTGATGACTGTATGATTGAATGATAAATTATTTTCTGTTGATGATTGAAATAGATCCTATACGCCGTATATTAAGCGGAGGTTATTTATTAAAAACATACACCGCGAATATTTCACCTTGAAGTGAAATTGGTATTATATATGTACTTGGAGTTGATTTTCCCGCATTATATAGCGGATGAGACCCTATTGCGCCGCATAATAGCAGATAATATTTTATAAATCCCACATACCGCGATATTCCGTATTGGAACGGAATTGGTATTGTGCTAACATCTGTGTATGCAGGGAAACAGGTTGGAGGGATCCAACTGGTTTCCTCACCAATATTTATTTGATTACAGATATTATGGTATTTGTTGATTATCATATTTATATATGATGTTTCGATTATCGTGATTGATATATTGTTGTTGTTGCAGCATTGGCCTATTTTTGGAGTTTTAAAAGTATTAAAGTGATGATTTTCAAAATTTGAAAGGATTTTTAAAGTGATTTTTGAAAGTATATGTTTTATTAAATTTTTGGAATTGTTTCATTTTTAAATAAATAAAAACGTTTTAATTTTAATGTTATAAAAATTATGATTTTTAAGAAAATAAGTTGAAAATCGATTTTTGAAATATGGAGTTAATGAATTTTATAAAATAGTTTAAATTGGGATTTTTGAATTTTTATAAACGGTTTATATAAAAGGATTTATAAAATTGATATTTATAAATTAAAATATAGGAATTATAAAACGAGTTTTATTTAGTGTTAAAATGAAGTACAAATGGATTTCATAAGTGAATGAAAATTATGGACTTATAAATTGTGAAGTTATAAAATGAATAGATTTGTAAAATAAAAGATTTATAAGTAATTAACTTATAAATCGAATTTTGGCATTTTAATTGAGATTTTCGAATAAGTATGAATGGTTTATAGATGAGATTTATAAAATATATATTTTATAAATCAAAATAATGGAATTATAAAAGAAGTCCAGTTAATGCCGAAAATGAGGTTATAAATGGAATTTTATAAGTAGAAAGATTTTTTAAATTTTGTAAATTGAAGTCTTTATAAAATATAAATGGGAATTTATAAACATTGTTTTATAAATCCGAAACCGACTTATTTTGACAAGTCAATTATTTTAGATTTTTAATGGAGATATATTCACGATTTTGGGCGGTGGATAATCCTTTAAATAAATGTGTAGAAAAATGTTGAATTTGGTTAACGAAGAATATTCACGATTTTGGGACAGTGAATAATATATTAAAGTGTTTTGGGGAAGTGATATTTTAAATAGAATTAAAATGATTTAAAGATGTTTTAAAATGCATTAAGCGTCGAAACCATCGATTTCAACATCCATTGTTGAAATAGACGTTTTCGAGAAATAGAAGGAAATAGTGGACTATAACACTGTTCTTATAGTAAATGATTTCCGAAAGGAAATGTTTTATATAGTATTGGGATTTATATATCTATCTAAAATTTTGAATCCCTATACTAGTGATTTTGGGTCGTCGTAACAATATTTTACGCAACATTGGTTTTGACTCAAATAAATGTGTTTAAGCGCACGTTTTCTTTAAAGAATGAAATATATACTTAATTTCGATTAAGTATATTGAATATTTTCCAAGTGTTGAAAATAAATAGATTTGTGAATTACTTATTATTATTAAATAAGTATGGAAATGTTTTTCCAATATGAAGTGAATGTTTTGAGATTTTATCTTTTAAAGATAAATTGAAAATGAATATTAGAAATCGATTTGAAAATCGTATATTCATAGATATTTTGGAAGTGTAAATTCACTATGGAATTTATAAAAGAAAGGAAAATTTGATTAAAAATAAATGTCGACTTATTTTCTAAGTGTGGAAATGAAATTACGGATTTGGAACGTAAGTTTAAAATAAATCGGTAAGGATTTATTTGATTGATTTAAATGAACCATTTTAAATTTAAAATGGATAAATATTTGGAAGTGTTTCCGTTTAAGGAAATTGATTTGAAATTTGTTTTCAAAGATTGAAAGATGAAAAAAATGATTTGAAATTTGTTTTCAAATGGTTGAAGTGTGGAAATTATACATCTAGTAAAGATATTTTTGGAAAATGAATAATTTGGAAAATTATTTGGAATCTGGTGATGTTGTGCACGCCTATTGATAGTTAAATAACCGACTATCAATATTTACCTTTAAATAGGTATTTGTTGTGATTTTCTTGAATTTGAATGCAACACTTATTTTCAAAATAAGCGCTCACTATTCGGGTTAGCCGGGAAAGGGCCTATGGGTCGTATAACCCATTCCGAATATGTGATACGTCATTATGGATTGCATTTGATGACCGGTGTTGAAGACCGGATATTTATGAAAACGGAAGGATTACCGTCGAATGTTTCTGCATCGGCTGATCCCCGATATAGAAATTTATTACCCTTTGTGATGGGAAGTCCGGTCGTGATTAGTGAATATTCGGATTGTAAGGACTTCTTTGTAAGTGCCTTCGGTTCCGTTCAATCCTGGAACGGACTTGTATGGATGTGTGTCTGACATTACAATTTGAGATGTAGAGCTGGTTTCTATCAAATATGTTCCCGTTGGTGGCGGAGAATTTATTCTCTTAGCTTAACACCCTTAGAGGTTATGTAGTTGATGGTTACTAGTGATATATTCCCAAATTGGTAATGTGGCATACGAAGTGCTGTTGAGCGTTTGATGATCAAAGCACAGCTTTTGTATAAAGCGTGGTTTTATGGACGAGACTTCGTCGGACTTCACACCCCGAAAATGGTCAAAACAGGAAGGTTGCAGCAAGGTTATTAGGGGGTAGCACCCCTTTAGTGTATGTCATTCCTTCTGGATAGAGGTGGTATCATGGTATGGATCCCAGATACTTAACCTATGTTGTTGCTGCAAATTTATTACTTTGTGGTTGTCGGAATCGAGGATCCTCGGATATAGATCGGTTACGATAGGGGAATGACATATTCGTGTCAGTAGTTACCCAGTTTGAAGGGTAACCCGGCCTTGTGTTGGCAGAAATCCGGTTAGGTTCTCTGGTCGTCTTTACAGAGGCGTACTCATGTGGCAATGGGAAGTTCCTTGGCCTGACCATTTGTTGGAAATCCAAATAAACAATATGAACCGTGTACGGTTTTAGTTGTATAACCTGTTATGGAATGTGGCGGTAACCTGCTATTGAACATGGTAGCTATAGTAGGCATATGATAATGGTCGTATGTTGGCTAAGATTTATATCTTTACTTTCGAAGTGATTTTTCCTACACTATGCACTAGTAATAATATCAAATGTTTCTTTTTAATGCGTATCAAGCATCTTTGACTATCATAAGGAGAAATCTCCTCCGATTCTGCGTTTGCATTGTGTGTGTGCATGTGCGGGAGGCCTTTTGGTAGTTTCATTTTCTAAAAAGCATTGCGAATCTATTTTAAAATTATCCTGTTGTTTGTTTTTAAAGATAAACTGTTTTAAGTTCTCACACCAGTCCCATGACTGACTCGGAGTTTATTGTTTCCATCCTAAACTCTGGGTGCCCACCAATTTCCACACGGGCAGTCAAGAGTCTGGTTTATCAGGATATTCTGGAATTCAGGAGTTGCCGGAGGCAAGCTGGATGGCATGGCGTATTCACTAGTATATAGTATTTCTTTTCCGCTGTTTGTTGTTGTTGTTGTACACTCTGATGATGTAATGTAATGTAATATGATGTAATGTAATAACTGATATAATTCTTTGTGTAAAGATTATTCATTTATCTATTATATGTTGTTCCGCTGCGATTGTAAGATTCTGATATTGTTCTGTTGTTTTTTTCCGTTTGTTCTTCTTTAACCACAACGGTACGGTTTTCCGGCATTCGATTATGCGGCAGTTGATACAGTGGACGTATTGATGTCGGTTTTGGAGCATCAAAAAGTCGCGATCGTTACATCTGGTATCAGAGCATATAGTTAAGTGACAACCATGGCTCTGTTGGGTGTTACTCATTAGAGATGGAGTCAGTAGTACTCTAGAATGAGTGTGAGTGTAATAATAGATACGAGCGCGTATTTTTTTAGTGAATATAAAATTGTTTTATATTGTGATGATTGGTTTGTTGAGTGGTATATGGATTCTGGTCAACACAAGTAATTAAAGTTGTTGATAGGATCTCTAAACACTTGTACAGAATAATTTGACACGATATCGTTTTAAAATAGGGTAAATGAAATAATTTTACCTTGATTATATTTTATATATAAAGGAATAATTTTTCAAAATTATTAAAGTGTATATGAATTGATTGTTTGGTCGTTAAAAATGTAAGAATGTATATAAGTTAATTAAAAGAATGAATTGTATAAGCAAATGAATTATAAGTATGAAGTTATAATTAAAATGATTTACACTTGTAAAATAATCTTATATATAAGAAGTGAAATTATATAAGTAAAATATTTGTAAATGTGATTTGTAATTTGAAGTAAAATTCCAGAGGAATATTTGGAAATGTTTTGAAAGGGTTTGCAATTTGGAAAAGATTAAATTCCTTTTTGAGTTTGAAAATGGTTTTCAGAGGTTTGGAAAAACAAATTAGGGAAATTAAAGCTGTAAACTTTTTTCGGACGCTGGAAAATAATTCCGATGATGATTGCAACATCATCGGTGTTCATTTTCGGGTTTCCAAAAGAGGGATTGCTGCCAAATTGTTTTGAATGAAAGTTTTTTGGAAAATTTGGGTTTGGGTTTTGAAATTCAAAGGATAAATGAATTGGTTTCAAAAAAAATTGGTTTTGAAAGGTTGAAAAGATTCTGGAATCCTATTTAAAATATTATGGGAATGATAAATGAGTTGATAACTTATACAATTTGAATTTTGATAGAATAAATTTAACTTAAGGGATGGAGTTAAATTAAAGGAAGTATAAGTGAATCAATTAAATCCAAGTTGTAATAGTTGAATATAAGTGAAACCAAATGATAAATGGTTAAACAATTTTGTTAAGCAAAATAAATCTGAATTTGAATAAGTGATGAAAATTTGGCTTTGGCAAAAAGTTAAATAGAAATGGAATCTAAATTCGATTTTTAAGTGGAATTTTAAGTTAAGTTAAACAAATGATGTTTGAGATGGAATATAACTTAAGTGAAGTTGAATAAAGTTGATTTTGGTATCGAAGTGAATTAATCAAGAAAAGTGATGAATATGAACATGAGTTACATAAATGAAATTCAACTTTATATTGTTAAAGGAATTAGCAATTGAATTAATAAATGAATTGAACGTTAATCAATTGAATGTAGATAAATTGATATGGAATAATGAGTGTAAGTGTAAATCTATTAGAAGCTAATGAAGTTAAGAAATTGAATAAATTGAATGGAAGTCAATTTAATATGAACCAATTGGAATTAAAAGTGTGGGACCAAATTGAATGTAAATTGAATAATTTGGTTATGTTGAATATACATTGGTTGTTATATGGTTGTTGATTGATTGTATATAAATTCATTAAGTGTTAATGAAATTAAATTTGGGAAATTGAAAGCTATGTAATTGAATTCAAATTGGAAGTTAAGTGAATCTTAAATAGAATTGAATTTGATTTGTAAGTGAACCAACTTGAATATGAATAAATGAATGTTAGTAAAAAAACATCCAATGTTAATGAATCAAATGTGATTTAAATTGAAAAACCAATTCGTTGAATATTAATGATAAGTGAATTTATATTGATTTGGTTATGGATTTGTTGGATGTTTATTGGTTAGATAGTTGTTTGATGGTTGCATTTGTTGATTAAATGCATTGCTATGTTGGCCCATGTAGTTGTTATGTTGCTATTATGATGTATATTGATATTACTTTCATATATACATGTTTCTCATTGGTTTGTTGAGTGTTCAGTAGGTGCGGATTGCGCTTGCTTTGCATTTGGAGCTCGTTTTCGCGCTATATTAGCCATATACGCTCGCTAAAAATAAATAAGGTACATATCTCGGATTACATATCGTACTTTTACACTTTTTTCCCTACGGGATGCCTCATCACTTGATGAGATGTATATTTGTGATATATATACTGTCATTTTTTTGGATCGAGCCGCGCAAAGGAGACTCTGGTGAATTTTTCCGACAATTTAAGGCGTTAGAATATTTTTGAGAGAATGAGAAATTTTTGAAAACTAAGTTTGGATTTGGAAACTTAGTAAATTTGTTGTAAGAAGTTTAACTATGAATTTTGGAAAATTTAAACACTTAAGAGATTCGTAAAAATCCAATTTGAATGGTTTGTTTTGGAAAGTTAATGGATTCTGCAACTTTTTCTTACTTGGTAATTTCGAAGATGAAATTCTTTTAAGGGGAGAAGTTTGTAACGACGCAGAATTTTTGTTAATTAAAATTTGTATATTTAATTGATTTTAAATATTAATAAGTGAAATTTGTAAGCCGAATAATTTATTTTTCGAATATCTGGATTTAATTGGATAATTAAATCGATAATTTAATATGTGAAATTACAGAAATAATTGGAAATTGGGTTTAATATGATTAAAAATGATTCGTAAAATTTTATTTAATCATATTGAAGTTAGAATGATGTTATAGAACTTTTAAATCTAAATTAAAAGTTAATTTGTAGAAATTGAATATTTTAATATTTAATTGACGAGTTAAAATAGCCATTTTTCAAACAGTCTCGGATTTCGACGATACCAGTTTCATCGGATCCGTAATGTTATATTATTATAAGGTTTCAAATTTCGTGTTAATCGGATTTACCGTTTGTCCGGGGCAAGCCAAAACGCATAGAAATAGTTTAAATCGATTTAATTTAAAATCGATCGTTTATTGCCGTAACTCGCGCAGATGATCTAGCCTCCGAAACCTATTCCATTGTGTCCGAAATGCAGGTTAAAACCTAGAAACGCCGGTCACCACGCGAGATTTGGAGTTCGGAAAATCGAGTGAATAGTGATTTTCGGTAAATTTTCTATAAAAGGACCTAGCTCTTTTCTTTTTGCTCCAAAACCCTAGTTCTATCATCAGCCCCCACCTCCACCTATTATTGGCCGAAAAGCTCCATTTTTCTTCTAATCTACTCACTATCATCAGAAACTTCCAACACGAAATTTGTAGAGCACAATCAATCTATAGATCCAACGGTTAAGATCGTGAATGGAACGGTAGATCGTCGGCAATTGGTGATCAAAGCAAGCGCGTTCGTCCTCGATTTTCGAGCTACAGGTGTGACCGAGCTTCATGCTATCACGGCTGATAGTAGAGTCAAGAGCAAGCTTCGCAACGGCGGTCTCTGATCAACTCCTCGACGTCGTTTGTGGGCGCGGCTATTAGGGTTGTTGAGAATTGCGTGGGTTCGGTCGCGATTTTCTTTGACCTGGGGAAGGAAAAGGGGCCGAACGGCCTTGATTTCATCAACAATATCGAACGGCCAGAAATGTTGTTAGGTTATAAAATTAAAATAAGACGTAAATTTATTATATATTTTAATTCGTGTAATGTTCAAAAGTGTATAACTTTGTCATACGAGGTCAAAAAATTACGAAGCGAATTGCGGCGGGTTCGTTTTGTCGAGCACTACGTGATGGAGCTGGATTGGAGTCGTTTGGAGGTAGTTTGAATTTTGAGTAAAATTAAACGCACGTTTAATTTTATTCGAAATAAAACACTGCAACCGTTGTTGAAATCAAGGTGAGAACTTCTCACTCAGTCGAATTACTTTCGATTTAAATTTTAAATAGTTAGATTTAAAATTGATGACTGTATGGTTGAATGATAAATTATTATCTGTTGATGATTGAAATAGACCCTATACGCCATATATTAAGTGGAGGTTATTTATTAAAAACATATACCGCGAATATTTCACCTTGAAGTGAAATTGGTATTATATATGTACTTGGAGTTGATTTTCCCGCATTATATAGCGGATGAGACCCTTTTGCGCCGCATAATAGCGGATAATATTTTATAAATCCCATATACCGTGATATTCCGTATTGGAACGAAATTGGTATTGTGCTAACATCTGTGGATGCAGGGAAACAGGTTGGAGGGATCCAACTGGATTCCTCACCAATATTTATTTGATTATAGATATTGTGATATTTGTTGATTATCATATTTATATATGATGTTTTGATTGCCGTGATTGATATATTGTTGCTGTTGCAGCATTGGCCTATTTTTGGAGTTTTAAAGTATTAAAGTGATGATTTTCAAAATTTGAAAGGATTTTTAAAGTGACTTTTGAAAGTATACGTTTTATTAAATTTTTGGAATTGATTCATTTTTAAATAAATAAAAACGTTTTAATTTTAATGTTATAAAAATTATGATTTTTGAGAAAATAAGTTAAAAATTGGTTTTTGAAATATGGAGTTAATGAATTTTATAAAATAGTTTAAATTAGGATTTTTGAATTTTTATAAACGGTTTATATAAAAGGATTTATAAAATTGATATTTATAAATTAAAATATAGGAATTATAAAATGAGTTTTATTAAGTGTTTAAATGAAGTACAAATGGATTTCATAAGTGAATGAAAATTATGGGCTTATAAATTGTGAAGTTATAAAATGAGTAGATTTTGTAAAATAAATGATTTATAAGTAATTAACTTATAAATCAGATTTTGGCATTTTAATTGAGATTTTCGAATAAGTATGAATGGTTTATAGAGGAGATTTATAAAATATACATTTTATAAATCAAAATAATGGAATTATAAAAGAAGTTCAGTTAATGCCGAAAATGAGGTTATAAATGGAATTTTATAAGTAGTAAGATTTTTTAAATTTTGTAAATTGAAGTCTTTATAAAATATAAATGGGAATTTATAAACATTGTTTTATAAATCCGAAACCGACTTATTTTGATAAGTCAATTATTTTAGATTTTTAAAGGAGATATATTCACGATTTTGGACGGTGGATAATCCTTTAAACAAAATGTGTAGAAAAATGTTGAATTTGGTTAACGAAGAATATTCACGATTTTGGGACAGTGAATAATATATTAAAGTGTTTTGGGGAATTGATATTTTAAATAGAATTAAAATGATTTAAAGATGTCTTAAAATGCATTAAGTGTCGAAACCATAGATTTCAACATTCATTGTTGAAATAGACGTTTTCGAGAAATAGAAGGAAATAGTGGACTATAACACGGTTGTTATAGTAAATGATTTCCGAAAGGAAATGTTTTATATAGTATTGGGATTAATATATCTATCTAAAATTTCGAATCCCTATACTAGTGACTTTGGGTCGTCGTAACGATATTTTACGCAACATTCGTTTTGACTCAAATAAATGTGTTTAAGCGCACGTTTTCTTTAAAGAATGAAATATATACTTAATTTTGATTAAGTATATTGAATATTTTCCAAGTGTTGAAAATAAATAGATTTGTGAATTACTTATTATTATTAAATAAGTATGGAAATGTTTTTCCAATATGAAGTGAATGTTTTGAGATTTTATCTTTTAAAGATAAATTGAAAATGAATATTAGAAATCGATTTGAAAATCGTATATTCGTAGATATTTTGGAAGTGTAAATTCACTATGGAATTTATAAAAGAAAGGGAAATTTGATTAAAAATAAATGTTGATTTATTTTTTGAAGTGTGGAAATGAAATTACGGATTTGGAACGTAAGTTTAAAATAAATCGGTAAGGATTTATTTGATTGATTTAAATGAACCATTTTAAATTTAAAATGGATAAATATTTGGAAGTGTTTCCGTTTAAGGAAATTGATTTGAAATTTGTTTTCAAAGATTGAAAGATGAAAAAAATGATTTGAAATTTGTTTTCCAATGGTTGAAGTGTGGAAATTATACATCTAGTAAAGATATTTTTGGAAAATGAATAATTTGGAAAATTATTTGGAATCTGGTGATGTTGTGCACGCCTATTGATAGTTAAATAACCGACTATCAATATTTACCTTTAAATAGGTATTTGTTGTGATTTGCTTGAATTTGAATGCCACACTTATTTTCAAAATAAGCGCTCACTATTCGGGTTAGCCGGGAAAGGGCCTATGGGTCGTATAACCCATTCCGAATATGTCATACATCATTATGGATTGCATTTGATGACCGGTGTTGAAGACCGGATATTTATGAAAACGGAAGGATTACCGTCGAATGTTTCTGCATCGGCTGATTCTCGACATAGAAATTTATTACCCTTTGTGATGGGAAGTCCGGTCGTGATTAGTGAATATCCGGATTGCAAGGACTTCTTTGTAAGTGCCTTCGGTTCCGTTCGATCCCGGAACGGACTTGTATGGATGTGTGTCTGACGTTACAATTTGAGATGTAAAGCTGGTTACTATCAAATATGTTCCCGTTGGTGGCGGAGAATTTGTTCTCTTAGCTTAACACCCTCAGAGGTTATGTAGTTGATGGTTAGCAGTGATACACTCCCAAATTGGTAATGTGGCATACGAAGTGCTATAGAGCATTTGATGATCGAAGAACAGTTTTGTATAAAGCGTGGCTTTGTGGACGAGACTTCGTCGGACCTCACACCCCGGAAATGGTCAAAACAGGAAGGATGCAGCAAGGTTATTAGGGGGTAGCGCCCCTTTAGTGTATGTCGTTCCTTCTGGATAGAGGTGGTATCATGGTATGGATCCCAGATACTTAACCCATGTTGTTGCTGCAAATTTATTACTTTGTGGTTGTTGGAATCAAGGATCCTCGGATATAGATCGGTTACGATAGGGGAATGATATATTCGTGTCAGTAGTTACCCAGTTTGAAGGGTAACCCGGCCTTGTGTTGGCAGAAATCCGGTTAGGTTCTCGGGTCGTCTTTCCAGAGGCGTACCCATGTGGCAACGGGAAGTTCCTTGGCCTGACCATTTGTTGGAAATCCAAAGAAACAATTGTTAGGAACTGAGTTGATGATGTTTTGATGACAACAACCTTATATAGTTATTATACTTTACTTTATAAAATATATACTAACATTTCCATATATATATATCTATGTATGTATGTATGTATATAGGAAGTATATGCAGGTATCATCGAAGACTGATCAGTATAAAGACTCAAGCATCAAGATGAAGATTAGAGATTCAAGATTCAAGACTCTAGAGAATCATGATTTCAAGATCTCAAGTTAAGTGTCTAGTATTTTGTTAAAACTTCATAATAGCACTCTCATATTTCTTCCAATTTTCTTTTGGGATGGAACCCAATTTCTATCGAAACCAGTGGCTTACAAACCCACGACAAGTAGCTTACAAACCTACGACAAGTGGCTTACAAACCCACGAAAATCAAAATCATTTAAACTACTTTGTACAAGTTCTCGAGTCCTATGGAGGAGCTCTATAGAAAGGTTCTTGCAATTTCAGTTTGAATAGATTTTTCAAAATGTTTTTAAATCTGTTTTCAAAATGTTTTAGCTTTCAAAATCATGTTTTCAAAAATATTTTCAAACTTTGTTTTAGCCTTGAAATATTCCTCTATTCTGATTTTAAAAACTTCTATTTTTAAAACATCAAAACTTATTCTGATTTTAAATATTACTTATATAATTGACGGTCTATATCAATTATATATATATATATATATATATATTTAAAATAATGTTTTATATTCATTCTCTATCTCAAAATATTGTTTAAACACTTTACTTTGCTTCAGAGAAGTTTCAACTTGTTTTAAATTCAATTGTCTTTACAAAACAACATCTCTATAATTTTGAACTAAGGGATGGCGACATAAGGGGATACCCCATGTCGACATGGTGATAGTTGGATTCAAAATTCAATTTTCAAAAGAAGTGTCCATTCGTTCGAAAACCTTTCGCCAATGGTTATGACTGTTGTGCATCTATATAAGGCTTCCAAAACGAATTTTTTTAACAACTACTTTCTTATTTTCTTCACTCTTTCTTCTCCACCATTCCATATCCATAAAACATCATATTTTCAAGATTGTGCCATCATTCTGCAAAATTCTCAATAGGAAATCATTTAGATACTCTCTCTATTTGATTCTCCATCATTCTACTAAAGATCAAAGTGCTATTCAGAGTTATAGGACTAATTTGTATTCAAAAAGTCCATAGAGTCTATCCACTCAAAAGGATTGTTATTAAGAAGTATTAGGGTGATCTTGTGTCCCGTAAATCAAGAGAGTTTACCCCAGACTCGAAGATAGGAGGGTTCCTCAAGGCCTTAGAAATTGAGGATTGTACTTTGGATATTGGCTTATAAAAATCTGTACAAGGATATTGCCTTGGTGCAGGACTGGATGTAGGAGGATTCTGAACCAGTATAAAATCCGGTGTGTTCTTTCCTTTTACTTGCTTTACTTTACTATTTGCATTTGTTATATGTTCTGTGATCATTCTGTGTTAGATTCTGTTTAGATTTGTGTTGAAAGTTTTAATTTAGTCATATAGTTCATATATTCTTTAAAACACTATTCACCCCCCTCTAGTGTTATTTCTGCCTTAAGATCCTTAATCCGCATCCCTAACAATTGGTATCGGAGCATTGGTTTTCATTGTTTTCATAATCTGAAACTTGAAAAATATAAAAAAGGCATTTTTGGAAAATTGTGTTAAAACTGTTTTGAATCTATGCATTTCATCAAAGTATCATAAGTCTGCATATAGTTATTTTGAAAAATCAAGTTATCAACCGAATTGGTGTGTTATGCAGGGACAGACATGTTATATGGCTTTTGACGAATCAACACCCAATGGACAAACTGTGCAAATTGAGAAAGATAAATGGATACTTGATAGTGGCTGTTCGAGGCACATGACTGGAAATCCCAAGATACTCAAGGACATTACTTATCAAGATGGTGGATTAGTGAATTTTGGTGACAACTCTAAAGGATATGTGGTTGGCGTCGGCAATGTCGTAATAGTTTTTGTGGATGACAAAGGGGGAGAAAGTTATAAAAATATATGTGCTTGGTGTAAGAGGAAGTCATGGAGTAAGGGGGGGTTGTAGTTTTAAGAAAAAATCACGGAGTAAGGGGGAGTTATGGTATGGTAAGAATATTTTATAAATAAAGGTCGTCATCATCAAAAAGGGGGAGATTGTTTGGAACTGAGTTGATGATGTTTTGATGACAACAACCTTATATAGTTATTATACTTTACTTTATAAAATATATACTAACATTTCCATATAGATATATATATATATATATGTATGTATGTATATGTATATAGGAAGTATATGCAGGTATCATCGAAGACTGATCAGTATAAAGACTCAAGCATCAAGATGAAGATTAGAGATTCAAGATTCAAGACTCTAGAGAATCAAGATTTCAAGATCTCAAGATAAGTGTCTAGTATTTTGTTAAAACTTCATAATAGCACTCTCATCTTTCTTCCAATTTTCTTTTGGGATGGAACCCAATTTCTATCAAAACCAGTGGCTTACAAATCCACGACAAGTAGCTTACAAACCTACGACAAGTGGCTTACAAACCCATGAAAATCAAAATCATTTAAACTACTTTGTACAAGTTCTCGAGTCCCGTGGAGGAGCTCTGTAGGAAGGTTCTTGCAATTTCAGTTTGAATAGATTTTTCAAAATGTTTTTAAATCTGTTTTCAAAATGTTTTTGCTTTCGAAATCATGTTTTCAAAAATATTTTCAAACTTTGTTTTAGCCTTGAAATATTCCTCTATTCTGATTTTAAAAACTTCTATTTTTAAAACATCAAAACTTATTCTGATTTTAAATATTACTTATATAATTGACGGTCTATATCAATTATATATATATATATTTAAAATAATGTTTTATATTCATTCTCTATCTCAAAATATTGTTTAAACACTTTACTTTGCTTCAGAGAAGTTTCAACTTGTTTTAAATTCAATTGTCTTTACAAAACAACATCTCTATAATTTTGAACTAAGGGATGTCGACATAAGGGAGTACCCCATGTCGACATGGTGACAGTTGGATTCAAAATTCAATTTTCAAAAGAAGTGTCCATTTGTTCGAAAACCTTTCGCCAATGGTTATGTCTGTTGTGCATCTATATAAAGGCTTCCAAAACGAATTTTTTTAACAACTACTTTCTTATTTTCTTCACTCTTTCTTCTCCACCATTCCATATCCATAAAACTTCATATTTTCAAGATCGTGCCATCATTCTGCAAAATTCTCAATAGGAAATCATTCAGATACTCTCTCTATTTGATTCTCCATCATTCTACTAAAGATCAAAGTGCTATTCAGAGTTATAGGACTAATTTGTATTCAAAAAGTCCATAGAGTCTATCCATTCAAAAGGATTGTTATTAAGAAGTATTAGGGTGATCTTGTGTCCTGTAAATCAAGAGAGTTTACCCCAGACTCGGAGATAAAAGGGTTCCTCAAGGCCTTAGAAATTGAGGATTGTAATTTGGATATTAACTTATAAAAATCTGTACAAGGATATTGCCTTGGTGCAGGACTGGATATAGGAGGAGTCCGAACTAGTATAAAATCCGTGTGTGTTTTTTCATTTTACTTGCTTTACTTTACTATTTGCATTTGTTATATGTTCTGTGATCATTCTGTGTTAGAATTCTGTTTAGATTTGTGTTGAAAGTTTTAATTTAGTCATATAGTTCATATATTTTTTAAAACACTATTCACCCCCCGCTAGTGTTATTTCTGCCTTAAGATCCTTAATCTGCATCCCTAACAACAATATGAACCTTGTACGGTTTTAGTTGTATAACCTGCCATGGAATGTGGCGGTAACTTACTGTTGAACATGGTAGCTATAGTAGGCATATGATAATGGTTGTATGTTGGCTAAGATTTATATCTTTACTTTCGAAGTGATTTTTCCACACTATGCACTAGTAATAATATCAAATGTTTCTTTTTAATGCGTATCAAGCATCTTTGACTATCATAAGGAGAAATCTCCTCCGATTCTGCGTTTGCATTGTGTGTGTGTGTGCGGGAGGCCTTACGGTAGTTTCATTTTCTAAAAAGCATTGCGAATCTATTTTAAAATTATCCTGTTGTTTGTTTTTAAAGATAAACTGTTTTAAGTTCTTACACCAGTCCCATGACTGACTCGGAGTTTATTGTTTCCATCCTAAACTCTGGGTGCCCCCCAATTTCCACACGGGCAGTCAAGAGTCAGGTTTATCATGATATACTGGAATTCAGGAGTTGATGGAGGCAAGCTGGATGGCATGGCGTATACGCTAGTATATAGTATTTCTTTTCCGTTGTTTATTGTTGTTGTGCACTCTGATGATGTAATGTAATGTAATATGATGTAATGTAATAACTGATATAGTTCTTTGTTTAAAGATTATTCGTTTATCTATTATATGTTGTTCCGCTGCGATTGTGAGATTCTGATATTGTTCTGTTGTTGTTTTCTGTTTCTTCTTCTTTAACCACAACGGTACGGTTTTCCGGCATTCGATTATGCGGCAGTTGATACAGTGGACGTATTGATGTCGGTTTTCGAGCGTCGAAAAGTCGCGATCGTTATATCTGGTATCAGAGCATATAGTTAAGCGACAACCATGGCTCTGTTGGGTGTTACTCATTAGAGATGGAGTCATTAGTACTCTAGAATGAGTGTGAGTGTAATAATAGATACGAGCGTGTATTTGTTAGTGAATATAAAATTGTTTTATATTGTGATGATTGGTTTGTTGAGTGGTATATGGATTCTGGTCAACACAAGTAATTAACGTTGTTGATAGGGATCTCTAAACACTTGTACAGAATAATTTGACAGGATATCATTTTAAAATAGGGTAAATGAAATAATTTTACCTTGATTATATTTTATATATAAAGGAATAATTTTTCAAAATTATTAAAGTGTATATGAATTGATTGTTTGGTCGTTAAAAATGTAAGAATGTATATAAGTTAATTAAAAGAATGAATTGTATAAGAAAATGATTTATAAGTATGAAGTTATAATTAAAATGATTTACACTTGTGAAATAATCTTATATATAAGAAGTGAAATTATATAAGTAAAAGATTTGTAAATGTGATTTGTAATTTGAAGTAAAATTCCAGAGGAATATTTGGAAATGTTTTGAAAGGGTTTGCAATTTGGAAAAGATTAAATTCCTTTTTGAGTTTGAAAATGGTTTTCAAAGGTTTGGAAAAAAATTGTTTTGGAGAAATTAAAGCTGTAAACTCTTTTCGGTCGCTAGAAAATAATTCCGATGATGATTGCAACATCATCGGTGTTCATTTTCGGGTTTCCAAAAGAGGGATTGCTGCCAAATTGTTTTAAATGAAAGTTGTTTGGAAAATTTGGGTTTGGGTTTTGAAATTCAAAGGATAACTGAATTGGTTAAAAAAATGGTTTTGAAAGGTTGAAAAGACTCTGGAATCCTATTTAAAATAGTATGGGAATGTTAAATGAGTTGATAACTTATACAATTTGAATTTTGATAGAATAAATTTAACTTAAGGGTTGGAGTTAAATTAAAAGAAGTATAAGTGAATCAATTAAATCCAAGTTGTAATAGTTGAATATAAGTGAAACCAAATGATAAATGGTTAAACAATTTTGTTAAGCAAAATAAATCTGAATTTGAATAAGTGTAAAAAGTTAAATAGAAATGAAATCTAAATTGGATTTATAAGTGGAATTTTAAGTTAAGTTAAACAAATGATGTTTGAGATGGAATATAACTTAAGTGAAGTTGAATAAAGTTGATTTTGGTATCGAAGTGAATTAATCAAGAAAAGTGATGAATATGAACTTGAGTTACATAAATGAAATTCAACTTTATATTGTTAAAGGAATTAGCAATTGAATTAATAAATGAATTGAACGTTAATCAATTGAATGTAGATAAATTGATATGGAATAATGAATGTAAGTGTAAATCTATTAGAAGCTAATGAAGTTAAGAAATTGAATAAATTGAATGGAAGTCAATTTAATATGAACCAATTGGAATTAAAAGTGTGGGACCAAATTGAATGTAAATTGAATAATTTGGTTATGTTGAATATACATTGGTTTTTATATGGTTGTTGATTGATTGTATATAAATTCATTAAGTGTTAATGAAATTAAATTAGTGAAATTGAAAGCTACGTAATTGAATTCAAATTGGAAGTTAAGTGAATCTTAAATAGAATTGAATTTGATTTGTAAGTGAACCAACTTGAATATGAATAAATGAATGTTAGTAAAAAAACATCAAATGTTAATGAATCAAATGTGATTTAAATTGAAAAACCAATTCATTGAATATTAATGAGAAGTGAATTTATATTGATTTGGTTATGGATTTGTTGGATGTTTATTGGTTGGATAGTTGTTTGATGTTGCATTTGTTGATTGAATGCATTGCTATGTTGGCCCATGTAGTTGTTATGTTGCTATATGATGTATATTGATATTACTTTCATATATACATGTTTCTCATTGGTTTGTTGAGTGTTCAGTAGGTGCGGATTGCGCTTGCTTCGCATTTGGAGCACGTTTTCGCGCTATATTAGCCGTATACGCTCGCTAATAATAAATAAGGTACATATCTCGGATTACATATCATACTTTTACACTTTTTTCCCTGCGGGATGCCTCATCACTTGATGAGATGTATATTTGTGATATATATACTGTCATTTTTTTTGGATCGAGCCGCGCAAAGGAGACTCTGGCGAATTTTTCCGAAAATTTAAGGCGTTAGAATATTTTTGAGAGAATGGGAAATTTTTGAAAACTAAGTTTGGATTTGGAAACTTAGTAAATTTGTTGTAAGAAGTTTAACTATGAATTTTGGAAAAGTTAAACACTTAAGAGATTTGTAAAAATCCAATTTGAATGGTTTGTTTTGGAAAGTTAATGGATTCTATAACTTTTTCTTACTTGGTAATTTCGAGGACGAAATTCTTTTAAGGGGGAAAGTTTGTAACGACGCAGAATTTTTGTTAATTAAAATCTATATATTTAATTGATTTTAAATATCAATAAGTGAAATTTTTAAGCCGAATAATTTATTTTTCGAATATCTGGATTTAATTGGATAATTAAATCGATAATTTAATATGTGAAATTACAGAAATAATTGGAAATTGGGTTTAATATGATTGAAAATGATTCGTAAAATTTTATTTAATCATATTGAAGTTAGAATGGTGTTATAGAGCTTTTAAATCTAAATTAAAAGTTAATTTGTAGAAATTGAATATTTTAATATTTAATTGACGAGTTAAAATAGCCATTTTTCAAACAGTCTCGGATTTCGACGATACCAGTTTCATCGGATCCGTAATGTTATATTATTATAAGGTTTCAAATTTCGTGTTAATCGGATTTACCGTTTGTCCGGGGCAAGCCAAAACGCATAGAAATTAGTTTAAATCGATTTAATTTAAAATCGATCGTTTATTGCAGTAACTCGCGCAGATGATCGAATTAGCCTCTGAAGTCTATTCCATTGTGTCCGAAACGCAGGTTAAACCTTAGAAACGCCGGTCACCTTGCGAGATTTGGAGTTCGGAAAATCGAGTGAATAGTGATTTTCGGTAAATTTTCTATAAAAGGACCTAGCTCTTTTCTTTTTGCTCCAAAACCCTAGTTCTATCATCAGCCCCCACCTCCACCTATTATTGGCCGAAAAGCTCCATTTTTCTTCTAATCTACTCACTATCATCAGAAACTTCCAACACGAAAGTTGTAGAGCACAATGCAATCTATAGATCCAACGGTTAAGATCGTGAATGGAGCGGTAGATTGTCGGCAATTGGTGATCAAAGCAAGCACATTCGTCCGTGATTTTCGAGCTACAGGTGTGACCGAGCTTCATGCTATCACGGCCGATAGTAGAGTCGAGGGCAAGCTTCGCAACGGCGGTCTCTGATCAACTCCTCGACGTCGTTTGTGGGTGCAGCTATTAGGGTTGTTGAGAATTGCGTGGGTTCGGTCGCGGTTTTCTTTGACCTGGGGAAGGAGAAGGGGCGGAACGGCCTTCATTTTATCAACAATATCGAACGGCCAGAAGTGTTGTTAGGTTATAAAATTAAAATAAGACGTAAATTTATTATATATTTTAATTCGTGTAATGTTTAAAAGTGTATAACTTTGTCATACGAGGTCGAAAAATTACGAAACAAATTGCGACGGGTTCGTTTTGTCGAGCACTACACGATGGAGCTGGATTGGAGTCGTTTGGAGCTAGTTTGAATTTTGATTAAAATTAAACGCACGTTTAATTTTATTCGAAATAAAACACTGCAACCGTTATTGAAAGCAAGGTGAGAACTTCTCACTCAATCGAATTAGTTTCGATTTAAATTTTAAATAGTTAAATTTAATATTGATGATTGTATGATTGAATGATAAATTATTAACTCTTGATGATTGAAATAGACCCTATACGCCGTATATTAATTGGAGGTTATTTATTAAAAACATATACCGTGAATATTTCACCTTGAAGTGAAATTGGTATTATATACGTACTTGGAGTTGATTTTCCCGCATTATATAGCGGATGAGACCCTATTGCGCCGCATAATAGCGGATAATATTTTATAAATCCCATATACCGTGATATTCTGTATTGGAACGGAATTGGTATTGTGCTAACATCTGTAGATGCAGGGAAACAGGTTGGAGGGATCCAACTGGATTCCTCATCAATATTTATTTGCTTACAGATATTGTGATATTTGTTGATTATCATATTTATATATGATGTTTTGATTGTCGTGATTGATATATTGTTGCTGTTGTAGCATTGGCCTATTTTTGGAGTTTTAACAGTATTAAAGTGATGATTTTCAAAATTTGAAAGGATTTTTAAAGTGATTTTTGAAAGTATACGTTTTATTAAATTTTTGGAATTGATACATTTTTAGATAAATAAAAACGTTTTAATTTTAATGTTATAAAAATTATGATTTTTGTGAAAATAAGTTGAAAATTGATTTTTGGAATATGGAGTTAATGAATTTTACAAACTAGTTTAAATTGGGATTTTTGAATTTTTTTAAACGGTTTATATAAAAGGATTTATAAAATTGATATTTATAAATTAAAATATAGAAATTATAAAACGAGTTTTATTAAGTGTTAAAATGAAGTATAAATGGATTTTATAAGTGAATGAAAATTATGGACTTATAAATTGTGAAGTTATAAAATGAATAGATTTTGTAAAATAAAAGATTTATAAGTAATTAACTTATAAATCGGATTTTGGCATTTTAATTGAGATTTTCGAATAAGTATGAATGGTTTATAGATGAGATTTATAAAATATACATTTTATAAATCGAAATAATGGAATTATAAAAAAGTTCAATTAATGCTAAAAATGAGGTTATAAATGGAATTTTATAAGTAGTAAGATTTTTTAAATTTTGTAAATTGAAGTCTTTATAAAATATAAATGGGAATTTATAAACATTGTTTTATAAATCTGAAACCGACTTATTTTGATAAGTCAATTATTTTAGATTTTTAAAGGAGATATATTCACGATTTTGGACGGTGGATAATCCTTTAAACAAAATGTGTAGAAAAATGTTGAATTTGGTTAACGAAGAATATTCACGATTTTGGGACAGTGAATAATATATTAAAGTGTTTTGGGGAATTGATATTTTAAATAGAATTAAAATGATTTAAAGATGTCTTAAAATGCATTAAGTGTCGAAACCATAGATTTCAACATTCATTGTTGAAATAGACGTTTTCGAGAAATAGAAGGAAATAGTGGACTATAACACTATTGTTATAGTAAATGATTTCCGAAAGGAAATGTTTTATATAGTATTGGGATTAATATATCTATCTAAAATTTCGAATCCCTATACTAGTGACTTTGGGTCGTCGTAACGATATTTTACGCAACATTCGTTTTGACTCAAATAAATGTGTTTAAGCGCACGTTTTCTTTAAAGAATGAAATATATACTTAATTTTGATTAAGTATATTGAATATTTTCCAAGTGTTGAAAATAAATAGATTTGTGAATTACTTATTATTATTAAATAAGTATGGAAATGTTTTTCCAATATGAAGTGAATGTTTTGAGATTTTATCTTTTAAAGATAAATTGGAAATGAATATTAGAAATCGATTTGAAAATCGTATATTCATAGATATTTTGGAAGTGTAAATTCACTATGGAATTCATAAAAGAAAGGGAAATTTGATTAAAAATAAACGTTGATTTATTTTTTGAATTGTGGAAATGAAATTACGGATTTGGAACGTAAGTTTAAAATAAATCGGTAAGGATTTATTTGATTGATTTAAATGAACCATTTCGAATTTAAAATGGATAAATATTTGGAAGTGTTTTCGTTTAAGGAAATTGATTTGAAATTTGTTTTTAAAGATTGAAAGATGAAAAAAATGATTTGAAATTTGTTTTCAAATGGTTGAAGTGTGGAAATTATACATCTAGTAAAGATATTTTTGGAAAATTATTTGGAATCTGGTGATGTTGTGCACGCCTATTGATAGTTAAATAACCGACTATCAATATTTACCTTTAAATAGGTATTTGTTGTGATTTGCTTGAATTTGAATGCCACACTTATTTTCAAAATAAGCGCTCACTATTCGGGTTAGCCGGGAAAGGACCTATAGGTCTTATAACCCATTCCAAATATGTGATACGTCGTTATGGATTGCATTTGATGACCAGTGTTGAAGACCGGATATTTATGAAAACGGAAGGATTACCGTCGAATGTTTCTGCATCGGCTGATCCCCGATATAGAAATTTATTTACCTTTGTGATGGGAAGTCCGGTCGTGATTAGTGAATATCCGGATTGCAAGGACTTCTTTGTAAGTGCCTTCGGTTCCGTTCGATCCCGGAACGGACTTTTATGGATGTGTGTCTGATGTTACAATTTGAGATGTAAAGCTGGTTTCTATCAAATATGTTCCCGTTGGTGGCGGAGAATTTATTCTCTTAGCTTAAAACCCTTAGAGGTTATGTAGTTGATGGTTACTAGTGATACATTCTCAAATTGGTAATGTCGCATACGAAGTGCGGTTGAGCATTTGATGATCAAAGCACAACTTTTGTATAAAGCGTGGCTTTGTGGACGAGACTTCGTCGGACCTCACACCCCGGAATTGGTCAAAACAGGAAGGATGCAGCAAGGTTATTAGGGGGTAGCGCCCCTTTAGTGTATGTCATTCCTTCTGGATAGAGGTGGTATCATGGTATGGAGCCCAGATACTTAACCTATGTTGTTGCTGCAAATTTATTACTTTGTGGTTGCCGGAATCGAGGATCCTCGGATATAGATCGGTTACGATCGGGGAATGACGTATTCGTGTCAGTAGTTACCCAGTTTGAAGGGTAACCCGGCCTTGTGTTGGCAGAAATCCGGTTAGGTTCTCGGGTCGTCTTTCCAGAGGCGTACCCATGTGGCAATGGGAAGTTCCTTGGCCTGACCGTTTGTTGGAAATCCAAAGAAACAATATGAACCTTGTACGGTTTTAGTTGTATAACCTGCCATGGAATGTGGCGGTAACCTGCTATTGAACATGGTAGCTATAATAGGCATATGATAATGGTCGTATGCTGGCTAAGATTTATATCTTTACTTTCGAAGTGATTTTTCCTACACTATGCACTAGTAATGATATCAAATATTTCTTTTTTATGCGTATCAAGCATCTTTGACTATCATAAGGAGAAATCTCCTCCGATTCTGCGTTTGCATTGTGTGTGTGCGGGAGGCCTTATGGTAGTTTCATTTTCTAAAAAGCATTGCGAATCTATTTTAAAATTATCCTGTTGTTTGTTTTTAAAGATAAACTATTTTAAGTTCTTGCACCAGTCCCATGACTGACTCGGGGTTTATTGTTTCCTTCCTAAACTCTGGGTGCCCAACAATTTCCACATGAGCAGTCAAGAGTCAGGTTTATCAGGATATTCTGGAATTCAGGAGTTGCTGGAGGCAAGCTGGATGGCATGGCGTATTCACTAGTATATAGTATTTCTTTTCCGCTGTTTGTTGTTGCTGTTGTACACTCAGATGATGTAATGTAATGTAATATGATGTAATGTAATAATTGATATAGTTCTTTGTTTAAAGATTATTTATTTATCTACTATATTTTGTTCCGCTGCGATTGTGGGATTCTGATATTGTTCTGTTTTTGTTTTCTGTTTCTTCTTCTTTTTTTCTCTCTTCTTCTACCTTTTCTTCTTCTTTAACCATAACGCTATGGTTTTCCGGCATTCAATTATGCGGCAGTTGATACAGTGGACGTATTGATGTCGGTTTTCGAGCGTCGAAAAGTCACAATCGTTACATTGCTCCTAAACATCTCATTAGTTTAAGCACCTCATATCCGGATCTTACGGATAGAAAAATCCAGTCTACTCGTCCGCTTTAGAGCAAATATTAAATCGCTTAATTTGCGATAGCTTTTCTTTAAATCGTATATTTGGATTCTTTTAAATAAAATGTAAAACTTCCAAATAATCATTAAAACACTTAATTGTTCCTTAAAAAAATTCATAAAAGATTTGGAAAAGAATCGTCAAGTTTTAAAAAATAATTTAATAGTTATTAAAAAGTGTGCGAAAAGTGCTTATTTTAGCTATATGGATCAAAATGACTTTATTATTATTTGAAAATCTATTTTTGTTATCAAATTACTTTTAAAACATTTATAAGATTTATTCCTAATTTTTTAAAAAAATTAAATATTATTTCCAAAGAATTCCAGTTTTAGATTCCGAACTGCAAAACCTCGATATTTCAAAAACTTGTTTTACTCATATTTCAAAATCTATTTATGGAAATCTCGATTTTCTTTCTTTGTAGGAAAAATATAGGTATTGTATTTCTAATATCATGAAGAATTCCAAGTTATATTCCATCTTTTACACATGTTTGGCTTTTTTGGCGTGAAATCGTGAACTGCGGTTACGCGTGCGCCTATTTTTGACTAAATTTTCAATTCTCATTCAGACTTCACCAAAACACTTTTAAATGTTTATAAAACATTTCAAACTAATTTTAAACCATTTTAAAGAGTTTTAACATTCCATACACACCTTTTTATTATCAAGGAAAGTGATTTCCTTTGTGCTTATCGATGTATGTTTCCGTGACTTGCATATATATTCAATATTCGTATGAAAACATCCAAACTTGATGATCAAGCATAATAAACATCCTTTTGCAAACATCATATCATCGCCCAAAATATAATATAACAGTTTAGGCGTTCTCATCTTGAGTTTTCAATGATTAATTTAAAATTAGTTATAGCTCCGCTACTCGATTTCCGTAGCTCGTTATTCTTCAGATTTTAGCTCCTTGATGCCTCGACCAAGACTTAAGATGGATTGGAGGTGCATGGCCTAGGGTGGAGAAAAGAAGTGCTCGGCCTAATGATGTAGTGGGGTGGGCATTTGAAGAACAAAGAGAAAAGGTGGAGTTTATGACTTGTTTTGAGGTGCTTAACTATAAAAAACTATATACTAAAATTTAAATTCTTTTTGAAATAAATTTTAACATTATTTCTATGAGGATGGAAGTCGTTAAGTGGAAGACAAAGCTTAGAAATATGAAGAAGAAGACGAATCAAAATGATGAGAAGAGGTTAGGTTATTTGCAGGAAAAGAAGAGTGTAAAAGCATCCATGCATACATCATCATCTTCGTCACCATTTCAAGGCTTCTCCAACACAACTTCCCCCTTTCAAGGCATGGTAAAAGCCCCCCCCCCATGTGCCTATCATTTCCATCTTTTTATGTATGCATATGTTGACTTATACATGCTTGAGAAGTAAGAAATCTTAAAATATATCATATATCATATATTATACTTTTATACTTAATTATTTTTGTGTATATATGTTTATGTGTTTGTATCACATTCCTACAATGTTGCACAAATTTCACACTTTGTACGTTAGAAATCCCAATTCCGATTTTAGTCATATTTTCTCTTTTAAATTAATATGCATATTTTTATAAACCAATTTTGAAAATAAATATTCTTATCATTACTAACTAATAAAAAATCTTATTTTATTTAAAAATCATAAAAATTAATATAAATATTTATTTTCAAAATTATTGTTATAGCGATAAAGCTAAACGATCGTTTATTTATGGTGATATATTCACAGGTCGTTACATACTCCCCTCCTTAAAAGAATTTTGTCCTCGAAATTAAGATAAGAAGAAAACAGATCAAAAGGAAATATATTTGATGTAATGAATATATACAAAAATATGGATAAGTGACTACACCGTAGGCGGTGAGTACACTACAACATCATGATTTATACAGTTCATTCTTCCATTCTAAATTTGGGATATGCCTTTTACGTTCTATCCTTTGTTTCCGAAGTGCAATCCTCAGCATCTCCACTCTATTGAACTTTAACTAACCTTACTATCTTCCGACTTAATCATTTCTCATCACGATCAACGATTCAGACAGGTCGTCTAATAACTGTCAAATTCGGTTCCACCTCCAAGTCTTCCTAAGTAGCTATTTCTATGATTTGCTCTGGGTCATGCACATATTTTCCAAAATAAGATACATGAAAAACATTGTGCACTCCTGCCAACCTTTCTGGTAATTGTACTCAATAGTCTAATGGGCTGATTCGTTCAAGAATGGGAAGTGGTCCAACATATCGAGGTGCTAATTTCCTAGCACTTCCAAATCTCGCTACTCCTCTCATTGGAGAGACTTTCAAAAGAATGAATCTTCAACTAAGAATTTACGATTTCTACGTCTTTGATCTGCATAACTTTTTTGTTCGCTCTGGGCTTCCTTTAGCGTTTTCTAATCATATCGACCTTCTTTAAAGCTTTTCGTATCATATCAAGACCAAGTACTAACCAATCTCATGTTTCGATCCAACATGCCGGTGACCTGTACGGACGACCACATAGAGCTTCATACAGTGTCATGCTGATACTAGCATGATAATTGTTGTTATAAGAGAACTCTACTAAATGCAAATGATTTTCCTAAGGGCTTCCAAAGTCTAGAACACATGCTCTCAGAAGGTCTTCCAAAACATGGTTAATTTTCTTTGTCTGTCCATCAGTTTGGGAGTGATAGGCAGTGCTTATATTTAGTCTTGTTAATGCTTCCCAAAACTAACTAGTAAAGATTAGATCCCAATCGCTTACTAAACTGCTCGAAACTCCACGCAATCGTAAAATCTTCCTTTTGTTGACCGGAAATTCTCTCTAGAAGAGTTGGAGTTACTACCAAATAAGAAATAACATCATATTTTCTACTCAACGCATCTGTTACTATGTTGGCATTCCTGGGTCCGTATAAAATATCTAGATCATAAGATGCAAGAAATTCCAACCAAGGTCGCCTCCTGTTTAAATCTTTCTAAGTGAAAAGATACTTTAAGGATTTATGTTCCGTAAAGTGCTCAAACTTTTCACCTACTTAAAAGAGGGAATTTCATTTACTAAGGTCAATCCAAAATTTAATTGAAATAAACTACGAAAACTTCTTACCCAGCAAATAGTGCCTCCATATTTTTAATGCGAACACCATGGCTAATAATTCTAGGTCGTGCGTTGCATAATTCTTCTTACGAGTCTTTAGTTCTATACTTGCATAAGCAATCACCTTTCCTTCCTACATCATAACTACACCAACTCCTTCTCCATAAGCATCTGTATAGATGGTTAATCCACTATTTCCATTTATAATTGCTAGAACTTGAGTGGTTGTTAACCTCTTTTTGAGTTCCTAGAATTCTACTTCACCTTTATGAGTCCAGATAAATTAAGCATCCTTTATGGTCAACTTCGTTAGGTGGTAGGAAATCTTTGAGAAGTCTTGAATGAATCTTCTATAATATCCGGCTCGACCTAAGAAGTTACAAATGTCTTTGAGAGTTTGTGGTTGCTTCTAATTTAAAACAACCACAACCTTTACAAGATCTACTGAAATCCCATGCCTTGACACTATATGTCCAAGGAATCTTACCTTCTTTTCCAAGAAATGGCATTTTGTGAATTTGGTTTAAGCACATTATTTCTTCATATCTCCAACACAACTTCTAGATGCCTTTCGTGTTCTTCTTTTATCTAAGAATATATAAGGATACCATCGATAAAGACTAACAAAAATTTATTTAGTACATCTCTAGTTACTTTATTCATAAGGTCTACAAAATAAGAGGGTGCATTGGTTAGCCCATAAGGCATAACCAACCACTTGAGAAAGTATTTGGACCTTTAATTGCAGTTAGATGGATGCATTCTTCTGCGATTCTCAATGATGGAATCCTGTAGCTAGATCCATTTTCGAGAACAGCCGAGCACCATGTTATTGATCAAACAAGTCATCTATTTGAGGTAGAGGATACTTGTTCTTAATCGTTTGTTTATTTAGATCATGGTAATCTACGCACAACCTTAGAGATCCATTCCACTTGGCAATAAAAACTACTGCCGATCCCCAACTTAAATGACTCGGTCTTAGCAGCCCTTTTTTAATAGCTCTTGAGTTTGGTTATTTAACTCTTCCCTCTCCTTTGGAGCCATCCTTCATTCATGTTGTTTAATTGGTCTTGCATCAGAAGTCAAATCAATACGAAATTCGATTTCCCAATGCAAGGGTAAACTCTTTACTTCTTCAAAGACATCGAGAAATTCTTTAACAACAGGTATTGTTTCTAATCCTTCCTGAGATGAGTCTAATGCATATAGGAAACTTCTCGTCCTTGGACTAGGATCTTCATAAGATATTTCTATGAACTTCCCGAAACTGGCTCAAAAGGTTAATGTCCTGCTAACGCAATCGAAAACAACTTTACACTTAGTTAACCAATCCATACCAAGAAAATTTTCGAATCCAATAAAATCTAAGACAAATAGGTCGAAAGAAAATTGATGAGAAGAACGGGAAACTGGGACTTTTTCATAATTCATATAAAGGTTAGTGGTATCACATATAGGATTCATCATGTAAATTAGGGTATCAACTATCTTAGGTTCAAGTTTTAATTCTCGTATAGTTTTCTAGGGTCCTGCTAACCCCATCTCTAATGAGTTATTGCTCACTAAAGCTAAAATTCTCACTTAACCTTCAACTCTGATACCAAATGTGAAGACCCATCTCCTCGACTCTCAAAATCGACACTAATACATCCATGGTCTTCACATGCCGTAAATCCAAGTGCCAATGAGGGAGACTTTCAGTGGTAAAGTAAAGAAAAATATAGATATACAAATTACTGCATTACGTTAAAATGGATAGATAGTACATGCAACACCCCTTATTAGGCTACATCAAAAATTTTAACTAACCCAGCCAGGAATAGTTATAACTGCATGTTCCCACACTTGCCTATATCAACTAACTAAGACACAGTGGAAAAAATAAAATAATAGATAGATAGATATCCACATTAGGTGCTCTTGCTCCGTCCTCCAAAAATCTCTTCTAACATGCTCTTCCCCAAAATATTCCAAATAGAATCCTGACTACTTGGCTGTCCAAGAAAAATAGGGCACCCAGAGTTTAAAGGGAAAACAAAATAAACTTCGAGTCAGTCATGAGACTAGTGTGAGAAGTCAAAATACTTTGCTTGAAAACAAAAAGGTATCTCATAAAACCACGTCGCACATAAAAACGGAATGGGTTTTTACCTTAAGATAACCAAAACATTCTTACATAAAAATACTTGATATCATTTTAATGACATTCTTTGAAAAAATTTGCAAGTAAACTTAATCATAGAAGAAATTGTCACATTATTAAATTCCAACATACAACCTTATACTACAAGGCTTTTTACATCTAAAATAGTATGGGATCTTATTGGAGAATGGGCTTCCATACAAATGACCAGGTGAAGGGACTGCCTTTCTGTAGTACTAAAAAGACAGCGCGGATCATGCTATATGGAATTATACTATACTAGTGCGGAAATAAATTAAGATACTATAGCAATGTGAATAAGTAAAATAAAACAAGCACACAAGTAATTTTTATACTGGTTTGAACTTCTTGTTCTACGTCCAGTCGCAGACTCCTTTTGGAATTTCAAATAAATATAGCCCTCATTTAAGCTGGAGGAATAGGTTTACAACACTTGAGCAACGGAATAGGATTTTGCGCCTCAGCAGCAGAAGAGGACTTCACTTTGCTTTAGCAGCAAAACGGGTCATTTACAAATAAAGTTTTCTTAACTCTATGTATTCTTCAATAACACGAATCTGTCAATTATAGTACACCCTTTCTATAATCTTCTTCTTTATGATGTATATATGAATATATGAAAAATGAGGAAGTAATAGAATGAATTGTATGAAATTGAATGCACAAGAGTGTTAGAACCAAAAAATATGAGAGTAGTGTAAGAATAAATTGAATTAAGTTATGGAAACATGATTCTAATGTGTTTATATAGATTACAAATAGGCGCATATGTACGTGAAGAATTATCATAGTGAGATATGGTCATATCTATTGAAATGAAGAATGCATCTCTTCAAGAATGGAAGTGCCTATTTAAAAATATAGCCATTATAGAAATTCAAACTTTTGAATTGAATAATTCAGACTTTTGAAATTGCCTGAGCTCAAACTAGAAAGAAATATGCTAAAATAACCATTTTCAGACGTCTCTGAAATGAACAAGTCAGACGTCTGAATATTGTACTAAACAATATTCATTTTTTCTAATTGAGACGTCTAAATTGGTACATTCAGACGTCTGAATGTAAACTAAAAATGAGAATATGAAAAGATTATTAGTGTATGCTAATGAAATGAAAAAAGTGTTGAAACATATCATATAGGAAAGATTTTGACATGAGTAAACTCTAGACACAGACTCGGTATATACTTATATAAGATTTGAAGCTTATTTGAATCCGGTCTTGATTAATTCCTGTAAAAACAAGTTAGTATATAATAATGACTTGTATAGTTGTCATAGTCAAAATATCGTAATTACGAAATATCGTAAATATGAAGTTTCAACATACTCCCACTTTTTGACGATGAAAACTATATAAGTATATACACAATATGAACATATATAAACAGGAAATAGAATTATACGTACTCCCCCTTACTATAAGCTCCCCCTGTTGATGGTAGTTCTTAAACTCCTTCTCCCTCTTTGACATTGAAAAAAAGGACACATAATATATATGAAATACTCACATATCATATGAACGATAGTGAGCAAGAATAACATAGATAATGTAGAATAGTTAACATACCACACTATTCCAAAAGAGACATAGAAGTTTAATTTTACAGACCAACATAGGAAGTACGAGATCATAATATAAATACATACACAACAAAAAGCATATAACTACGAATGTTTTGAGATAAGAAAACAACCATACCACTACCTTAAAACTTATTTCTTGACTCATCGTCACTTTCTTCTTCATCGTCATTGTTATCATCATCATTGGTGCCGGAGCTAGAGGACTATTGAAAAGGGGCTGGATCAAAAGCTTTGGTAGAAGTCGAGGAAGAGAAATTAATACGTTCCTATATATTATTTAGAAAACCACGAATGGAGTTAAACCTTTTTTTGGTTTGCCTCTTGAACTTATACATTTTAATCTTAAGCTTGGCTTGATTTTGGGAAAGAGTAACCAAAGCTTGTCGTGAGGTAGATTCAATGGTATAAAATTCAGCCGTGTGGCACATGTAAAGGGGAAGTCCATATATTTCAAGAATTTTCTTTTTTTCTTTACAACTATATACACATGCATGCTTATGTCGGTGAATTTAACCTACTCCTGAAGCCAATTGAATCAGTTTTTATTAGTGGGGAAAAAAGAAAAAAGAAAAATGGAATAAGCTACTATAATTCATAAAACTTAGAACCTCTATTTCATCGTCATCTTCCTCTTGAACTTGTGTAGCAACAAGGTGATTTTATTAAGGAGGTTGAGGACTATTTTGATCACGGTTGGCGGTCCATTCTTGGAAAGACATAAAAGTTAGACTTTGTGGACGTTTCGGTAAGTCCATAAGTCCCAAGCTTTTGGATCCAAGCTCTTTAATTGTTGAAAATTCGGATTCAAGAAAAGAAATACCATAGTTTTGGAGAATTTTCATTATATAAGCACCATAGTGAAAAGTTTTAACGACGACGGCGATTCACATCCATAAACTCTTCCATAATGACACGACCCCAGTCCATGAATTGTCCGTAGTACATAGCGTAGAGAGCTTGAAATTTGCGCTTATTAACAACTTCATAGCTACCGGTTCAAGGTTAAAGGGAGCGAATCAAAGCTCATCGAATGATACGGGCTAGTGGCCGAAGTTGAATAGAGGCGAGTTTAGTAATATTATCAGAAAGAAAGTGGTGAGAAACTTCATCTCGTTCGTCTAAGGATAGAGAGACCTCAATATCATCTAAATTGGTTCTGGTTGATGGACATTGAAGTATTTCTCCAAGATGAACAAGTGGAAGGAAAATTTTAGTACCATGAACTATAGTCCAAATAAAATCTTTGTGACGATGGTAATGATCCGAATTCATGTTTGCTTAAAAAAGCTTGACCAATAGATGATTAATCTTTACATTATTGGCAGTAAATGAAAGAAGAGATTCTAACCCATTAGAGCGAGCTATTTATCGAATTTGATAAGGCTCAAATTCTTCAAATTTCATGAAGGCACTGGGAAAGAATTTGGATCTATCCATTTGAGCAAAAGGTCATTTTGCCTCATCATTCCAAAGCCATTGATCAATGTTAGGACCAGATGAGGAAGTTGAAGCCCTAGATTCTTTGGTCTTGAAGCCATTTTTGAATATTTGATGATAAAGATTGAGTTTTTAAGATTGAAAAAAGGTGGTTTATGGTGAAATAAAATGAAGTTGTTTATTGGAAATGGGCTATAGAGGAGGATTCGAACAATTTTAAGATGGTAGGTGGGGAGAAAAATGTTGAAAACCCATAAAATTTGAATCGATAGAACTTTTCAAACGTTTGGATTTGGTATTTCAGACGTCTGAAATAATTTTTAAAAAAAAATGCAAATAGTTCATTTTTGGGCATATTCAGAAACCTTGATTTATTTCTAGTGATGTTACCTTATTCGTCCACCTTATTTTTATCGACCCATTTTGTACCAATAACAGTTTGATCACTTGGTCTAGGAACTAACTCCCAAACTTCATTACGTTCAAACTGATTTAGCTCTTCTTGCATTGCAATTATCCAGTAGTCATCGGTAGATGCGTCTGTAGGGTTTTTGGGTTCGATATTGGAAAGAAATGCTACGTGGCCCATTTGACTTAATTGTCTTCTAGTTCGGATGTTTGAATTAATTTCTCCAATAACATTTTGAACAGGATGATCCTGTAATATTTTTAGTGGAGATCTTAACTCATTGTTGTTATGAATAACATTTTCAACTTCCCTATAATTATCAATTATTTTTTCATTATTTTCAAATTTTATATTGTCAAAATTTATGATTTGGAAGTTCTTCATCATCTCTTATACTTGGTATTTGTAGAAAATTTTCATCAAAAGATACATGAAGGTTTTTCTTAACAGTATTAGTTCTTTTACTAAACACCCGATATGCTTTGCTTTGATCTAAATATCCTAGAAGGATATCTTCATTGGATTTCGCATCGAATTCGCCAAGTTGATCTTTTGTATTTCATATAAAACATTTTGATCCAAAAATTTTAAAATATGAAATGTTTGGTTTTCTTCCATGAAAAAGTTCATATGAAGTTTTTTTGGTAAGAGGTCGTATCGAAACACGATTCAAAACAAAACAAGCAGTTGCTACAGTTTCTGCCCAAAAATGTTTTGAAAGTGTGCTTCCATTTAACAAAATTCTTGCACATTCCTATAATGTTCTATTTTTCCGTTCTACAATTCCATTTTATTGTGGGGTTCTAGGAAACGATAAATTGTGAAAAATTCCTTTCTTTTTACAGAAATGTTCAAAAGCTTCATTTTCGAACTCGCCTATGTGATCACTTCTAATATTCTTTATTTTAATCCTTTCAAATTTTGGATTATTTTGACAAAAACTTTAAAATGGTCAAAAGTATCACTTTTATTTTTCATAAATATGGTCCAAGTATATCCAGAAAAGTCATCTACAATTACAAACACATATCTATTATGATTTATGGAATGTACTTGAGTAGGTCCAAATAAATCCATGTGAAGTAATTCAAGTGGTTGTAATGTAGAAATAACTTTCTTAGATTTGAAAGATGATTTGGTTAACTTTCCTAATTGACATGTATCACAAATATGATCAACTTTGAAGTTCACTTTTGGTAGCCCTATGACTAAATCATTTTTAGAAAGTTTGTTTATTCCTTTGAAGTTAATATAAAAGAATCTCTTGTGCAATAACCAAGGATAATTTTCTTTGGCTATTAAGCACATATCTCAAGTATGATCGATTTTCATATTCAAAACGTATATGTTTCTATCTCTATTACCTTCAAAGATAAGATTTTTATTGTGATCATAAATGCTACACTTATCCCCAGAAAATGAAATTTTGAATCCTTTGTCACATAATTGACTAATACTTAACAAATTGTGTTTCAAGTTTTTGATAAGTAAAACAATGGAAATGAGAGGTGAATTAGATATACCGTAATTGCTCACATCGCCTTTGCTGATGATATAACCTTTGGAATTGTCTCCAAACGTGACAGAGCCTCCATCTGAATATGTAATATTTGTTAGCATATTTTTGTCTCCTGTCATGTGTTTTGAGCAACCACAGTCGAATATCCATTTTCCTCTTTTCTTGAGTGGGACCTGCAAAAAATAAAAGAATAACATTGGTACCCACTTTTTAATAGGCTCCTAAGAGTTAGGTCCTAGGAAACCAAACCTAAGAGGATTCAGTATTCCCTTTGTACAAATAATTTTGACTCTTATGCACATTTTCCAAAAAGGATTTTATATATTTATTCCTAATCAAACTATTGTTTTTTTAGGAACCCATATTTTTATGTTTTTTGAATTTTGATTCCTTTTTGTTTGAACTATGGTAGACTTGTATTTAGAAATATTTCTCCTATTTTGTTTATTTTTGGGTGGAGCTACTGATTTCTTAGAATAACCTAGTCCTTTCTTATTTAAAACAGGTTTGGAATTATCAATAATCTTAGATAGATTCTCTCTGCCTTTATTGAAGTTAGTCACGTTTTTGGTAATGCTTTCTAACTTTGTTTTGAGGCTAGTATTGTCTAGTTGAATCATTTTGATCTTGGTTTTTAGCTCATGATTTTCAGAGATAAGAACATCATTCTTTTCCTTTTGAGTTTCAGTTTCTTGACTAAATAAGGTAATTTGAGAGTTATCATTAGAAAAAGTATCTTGAAGTTTTCCAGGTTCTTCTTCTAATATCTGCTTTTCGTCATTAAGCATATCTCTCTCGAATTCTGCTTTTCTCTGATTTTCTAGAGCCTCTTTGTAATTTCTTTTGAGACTTTTTAAAGTATTTAATAATTCATAATTTATTTCAATCATGTCATAAAAAGTAAGATCATTTACCTCATTCTCTATAGCCATGAAATAAACATTTGCTCGTTCATTTTCACTGTCACTTCTGCTTTCTGAAGAAGAAGAATCCGAGTCATCCTATGTTACTGAAAATGCTTTTCTTTTAAACTTGTCCTTTCGGCTCTTATTATGATATTTTTTTGGTTCTGGACAATCTTTTTGTATGTGCCCGTTCTAGTGGCAGTTAAAGCATTCTAGTATTGATGAAGATGGCTTATTTGAATTGTTGTTGAAGTTTCTTTTCCCGTTGTTTCGATTTTCTTTTCTGTACTTCAAAAACTTTTTAAAGTTTTCAGCAATGAACGCTATGTCTTCTTCATTCGAATCTGATTCTTCTTTTTCTGCATGAAATGCCATATTATTTTTGTCTTGTGCTTGTACTCTTTTAGCATGCAAGCTCACTTCGTAGGACATTAGATTTCCTATTAACTCTTCTGGCTTCATAGTAGAAAGATTATTTGCTTCTTTAATGGCTAAGACCTTTCTTTCCCATTCTTCTGTTACAGAGTTTAGGACTTTTGATAAAATCAAAATCAGTAAATTTTTCTCCTAGTCCTAGTAGAGAGTGATAAATATCTTGAAATCTAGAGTACATATCATTAATAGACTCATCCTGTTTCATTCTAAAATTTTGAAATTGACTTTTCAACATAGAAATTTTGCTTTGTTTAACTTTGTTAGTACTTTCATGTGTAACTTTTAGCGTTCTCCATATTTGATAAGCAGTTGCAAATATACTAACTCGATTAAATTCATTCTTGTCTAAGGCACAAAATAACATATTCATAGCTTTGGTATTTGCAGTAGCACTAATTTTTGTGTGTTTGATCATAAAGAGTATTCTATTGTTATACTCAGTTTGAGTGATATTGCATGAATCAAAACTATTTGCTTGCATATAAATATGCATTCGAGTTGCTCAATAGTTGTAATTCATGCCATTGAATAGTGGAGGTCGTGTAGTAGATTGACCTACAAAACTGGTGTTAGTGACAGTGCTAGTGCTAGTGTTATTTTCCATATTAACAAAATATCAAATAACTTTGTAACGGTTATTAGATGCCTTGCTCTGATACCAAATGAAAAGACAGTGCAGATCGTGCTATATGGAATTATACTACACTAGTGCGGAAGTAAACTATGATACTATAGCAATGTGAATAAGTAAAATAAAACAAGCATACTAGGAATTTTTATACTGGTTCAAACTTTCCTTCTACGTCCAATCTCAGATTCCTTTTGGAATTTCAACTAACTATAGCCCTCACTTAACCCGGAGGAATAGGTTTACAACACCTGAGCAATGGAACATGATTTTGCGCCTCAATAGTAGAAGAGGACTTCACTTTGCTTAAGCAGCTGAACAAGTCTTTTACAAATAAAGTTTTCTTGACTCTATGTGTTCTTTAATAACATGAATTTTTCAATTATAGTACACCCTTCCTATAATCTTCTCCTTTATGATGTATATATGAATACGTGAAGAATAAGGAAGTAATAGAATGAATTTGTATGAAATTAGATGCACAAGATTATTAGAATCAAAAAATATGAGAGTAGAGTAAGAATAGATTAAATTAAGTTATGGAAACATGATTCTAATGTGTTTATATAGATTATAAATAGGTGCATATGTTTGTGAAGAGTTATCATGAAGAGATATGGTCATATCTATTGAAATGAAGAACGCGTCTCTTCATGAATGGAAGTGCCTATTTGAAAATATAGTCGTTGTAGATATTCAAACTTCTGAATTGAATAATTCAGACTTCTGAAAATGCACGAGCTCAAACCAGAAAGGAAATAGGCTAAAAATAAACATTTTCAAATGTCTGAAATGAACAAGTCAGACGTTTGAATATTGTACTAAACAATATTCTTTTTTCCAAATTCAAACGTCTGATTTGGTACACTCAGACATCTGAGTGTAAACTAAAAATGAGAATATGCAAAGATTATTAGTGTATTCTAATGAAATTAAGAAAGTGTCGAAATATATATCATATAGAAGTGATTTTAACATGAGTAAACTCTAGACACATACTCGATAAATACTTATATAAGATTTGAAGCTTATTTGAATCTGATCTTGATTAATTCCTGTAAAAACAAGTTATTATATAATAAGGACTTTTATAGTTGTCATAGTCAAAATATTGTAATTACGAAATACCATAAATACGAAGTTTCAACAAGTACATCTCTAGAGGAATATTCCGAGGCCCAATGGATGGTCCTCTACCAACACAAGACCGGCCTACCTCTTCCTAAATAGTATCGAATATGTCATCCCCTGGTCATTACCGACCTATTCGAGACATCTCTTAGCATACACCATAATAATTTAAAATCGAATGTTATAGCGGGTAGAAATATATCTAGAAGGGGATGATCATACCCTAATGGTTGTGAACTACATAGCCTTGCCACATCTACCCTGTTTCCGCCATTTTCTGGTGTGAGGTTTGGGGTAACAATTGCCTTTCACATTGCACATCATCTTTCTTTGAATGCCACATTACCATTCATAGTCACATAACAGATTTTTACAAATGCATAACTCCTAAGCTCATATGTCTCAGGAAAGAGAGTTAAGCTAAGAGAAGTTTCCTTCTCCGCACCAAACAGATGATATGGTCATAGAGATTGCTTATGTAACTAGAAATGCATGTCAGACATTTGTCCATACAAGTTGTTCAGGAACCGAACAACCAAAAGCACTTTTCTACCACATCCTATCGAGAATTCAACGTAGGATTAGTAGCGACTTGTCCTTGCATTGGATATTCCATAACGAAGAGACTACTGTTACTATATGTATATTGGGAGTTTACCCCCAAATGGTCAACAAGTAGTCCTTCATTATGAAAATCCCAAATATCATATCCATATCTTTATATCGAATATGTAAATTGGTTTGAAGTGGTCTTTGGATAACAATCATCCAAATTCGACCCAGTTCCTTCGAAATAATCATCGATAAAAATGATGTTCTAAAAATAGGGAATCATTCTTTAAATGATTTTGTTATTTTTATCAAAATCTCTTTTGGAGATATATATTTCTTAAAACATTCTTTTTGGTATACAAGAAATCATTAAACCTCTCCTATCACATCTTTTGATTTTTTAAAACCTTTTTACACTTAAATTCATTTCTTAAATTTCGACCTTACCTTCCCTCGCCTAGGAAAGAGGCCAGGTGAGCCAGGGCACTAGTTGCTCCTAAACATTTCTTAGTTTAAGCAACTCACATCTGGATCTCATGAATAGAAAAATCCAATCTACTGGTCAGCATTTAGAGCCAAGATTAAATCACCTAATTTGGGATAGCTTTCCTTTAAATCGTTTAATTTATATTCTTCTAAATAAAATATAGAACTTCTTAATAATCATTAAAACATTTAATTATTCCTTTAGAAACATCATAAAAGATTTGGAAAAAAATTTCATGTTTGAAACTACATTTTAAATGTTATTAAAAAGTGCTGCAAAAAAGTGCTGCGGAAAGTGCTTATTTGTAGCTATATTGATCAAGAGGACTTTATTATTATTTGAAAATTCATTTTTATTACTCAAATAACTTTTAAAAAATTTACAAGATTTATTCCTAACTTTTAAACATGATTTCCAAAGAAATCCAATTTTGGATTTCGAACTGCAAAACCTCGATATTTCAAAAACTTGTTTTACTCATATTTCAAAATCTATTTATCGAAATTTCGATTTTCTTTCTTCATTGAAACTATGGATATTATAGTTCCAAAAAACTATTATCTCGAAGAATTATGAGCTACTTCCACCATTTACATATGTTTGACTTTTATGGGGTAAAATCGCAAACTATCGTTCCGCTCGCGCCTACTTTTGACTAAATTTTCAATTCTCATTCAAACTTCACCAAAACACTTATAAATACTTATAAAACATTTAAAACTCATTTTAGACCATTTTAAAGAGATTTAGCATTTCATTCACACCTTTTTATTAATTTAAGGAAGTAATTTCCTTTGTCTTATCGACGTATATTTCCATGACTTGCATATATATTCAATATTCATATGAAAACATCCAAACTTGATGATCAAGCATAATAAGCATCCATTTGAAAATGTCATATATCATCCAAAATATAATATAATAGCTTAGGAGCTCTCAATTTGAGTTTTCAACGATTAATTAACAATTTGTTATAGCTCCGCTACTCGGTTTTCGAAGCTCACTATTCTTTGGAATTAACTTCTAAATGTGTCGACCAAGACTTGAGATGGCTTGGGGGTGCATGGCCTAGGGTGGAGGAAAGAAGTGCTCGACTTAATGATGAAGTGGAGTGGAGATTTGAAGAACAAAGAGAAAAGGTGGAGTTTCGGGCTTGTTTTGAGGGGTTTAACTATATATAACTATACATTAAAATTTAAATTCTTTTTGAAATAAACTTTTACATTATTTCTCTTAGGATGGATGCCATTAAAGTGGAAGACAAAGCTTAGAAATATGAAGAAAAAGATGAATCAAAATGAAGATAAGTGGGTAGGGTATTTATAGGAAAAGAAGGGTGTAAACTTATCCATGCATACATCATCATCTTCATTATCATTTCAAGGCTTCTCCAATAGACCTTCCTCTCCAAGACACGGTAAAAGCCTCTATGTGCCCATCACTTCCATCTTCTTATGTATGCATATGTTGACTTATACATGATAAAGGAGTAACAAATCTAAAATATATTATATATTTTCTATTATACTTTTATACTTAAATTATTTTTGTGTATATATATATATAATTATTTATGTGTATGTTTTATATTCCTATAGCGTTGCACAACTTCCACACGTTTTATCATTATAAATCCCAATTTCAATTTTCGGTCATATTTTCTCTTTTAAATTACTATGCATATTTTCGTAAACAAATTTTGAAAATAAATGTTCTTATCATTACTAACTAATAAAAATGATCATATTTTATTTATAAAATCATAAAAATTAATATAAATAATTATTTTCAAATTTTTTTTTGAACTTGTACTTTATATACAACAAATCATTGGGACAACATATCCCATGTCAAATAAACGTTCGAAAGCAAGTTTCGAACTTGTGACATCCTGCACCAAAGCCGAATCAATTAACCAATTGGACAAAGGTGCTTGTAAAAATTATTGTTATATCAATAAAGCTAAATGATTATTTATTTAAAGTGATATATTTATGGGTCGTTACATATAAATACACACATATATACAAATACATACATACATAATGTCTAAACTATATGTATGCTACTATAAATGTGTAAACAAACCATATACATATCTTATAGTATATTTAACATATGTATATACTTAGACATTTTAATTCCTAATGTGCATATAAATTTATCATATGAATATGTAATTATAATATACATACACATATACATATACATATACATACATGCACAGATATAATCCATATATCTATACGTATATATACAGTTATACATGTACTTATATGTTATTGTGTTATCATGTCATACATATGTTTTCCTTTGCATTTTACACCATATATGCCATGTGACCTTTCTTGTATCCAAATGTGGTAAAACAAATTCCTAAATAATTACATACTTGTCACATTTTTTATTTGTTATTTATATCAAATAAATGAAAAATGACCTTTTATGTGCCAAAATTATAAAACATAAAGCGCCTAAATTAATTACATATACATGTGTGTGTATGTGTATCACACTCATAATGTATTTGAGTGTCATGTACATTTTATGTTATCGTCTTATGTTATGAATATAAACAATATATTTAAAACAATATTAATGAACTTAATTAAAAATATTAATTATATAAATGTAAAATACTTAAAATAATATACCATTTTATTTTAATATATATTGATTGGGTTTAATGATTAATAGATTTCATAGGATAACTAAGATCCAAATGGGGAATATTTTTTGAAATTTACCCATTTCACCCACCGTCGAATGAGCTAGTTCCAAGCATCTAGAAAATAGTGAATATCATATTTGAGACGTTATAGTATGTAACATCCCGCCTTTTCGCACGATTTAAACCGACACACGTGCCAGTTCAACCATACGAAAGGGCGGATTGTTATGGGGTAAATAAGAAAAACGAGAAAGAAATAAAAGAAAACAGAATCTCGCAGCGGAAGGATAAAATATAATAATAAAATGTATAGTTTATAAATCTGTTTACAAAATATTTATATACTATATATCAGAGTTACACATACCAATAACAATGCAGCGGAATTAAATGGTGTAGTGGAATAATATAGTAGATACTAGTAATACAAGTCTTCGTCTTCGTCCTCCAGAGCTAAATCCTCAAATCCTGAAACGCTCGGACTGACCCGAGCGAATTGAAAAGACAAAACACTCGAGTCAGAACTAAAGGATCTTATGTGAGTTAAATCAACAGGAGTAAATATGAGTGCAGTAACTCAAGAGATGCTCGAGATTTACATCTCCTAAGGATCCGTTAAACTATTTACTATGTAGTATATTGCGCTATTATAATAGTGCTAATTGTAAAATAAACTTACTTTTTAATAGCGTTAAGGGGTTACCCATATAGCCCTTAACACAGAATATATTCCCATAGTCTATACAGTACCGTAATCTCCCCCGTACTGGGCGTCGTCAGAGGGAACTCCATAGGTATGGTACAAAACAAAACTCGTAGTAAAGGCTCGGTATGGTAGGTGACATGGCACAACTAGGCAATACCAGGGTAGATATACCAATTGCTATCCGGGCTGGTGGAAACGCGTAGCCGCAGTTACCGCCCACCTCGAACAAACTCCCCCAAAATCAAAAATAGAAGTGGCCACTGAATCAATCCAAAGTCAAAGTATAATATCGAAAAGGAGCGTCCGATCAGAGGTATGACCTCATTGGCCCGAGAATCACTCCTGTTTTAGCCACCTTATGCCAGCTCACGGGAGTCGGGTCCACGTATTTACCTTACAGGAAACGTCGCCACCACCTACTTCATTCTGGAATCTCCACCGCGTACACGGTTAGTCAAAGTGGTTTTCGGTATCGACAGAGAGTATGTCCATATCCGATCCCGGTCTCTTTGCCAACCCATCGTTATTACAACACCGCGGTCATTGAAAATAGTTTTTACTTTAAAACCAGAATAAAAATTCCATTTCAAAACTATGAATACGATATCATCTTAAAACCCAAAACAATATGATATCATTTTATCCAAATATATTTCTTTTCCAAAATCATACTGCTTTAAAATTTAAAATATCTGGAAACCAAATATTTGACTTATACTTTCAAAGCATAATATTTCGAAATTCAAAATTTTAAAACCATAACTTCTAAAACTTGAATGGTTTGGATATTCAACGAATGTAAAATAAATGGTTTAACTTTAAAGTTACTTTGTAAAGAAAAATAATTTCCATGGCTTTTCAAATATATTTCTTTATTTAAAGTTTAAACCATAATTTAAATATCACTTCAAGTTCCAAAAACCCCTTCAATTTCTATATATATATATATATATATATATATATCCATTTGGAGTATTAATATTTCAAAACTAAAGCTGGATTTTCTTCTTTCAACAATTAATATTCTATTATTTAGTCTTGAATATTCATATAAATTCCATAAATAAAACTCCAATTTCTAGTAATTAAATATTTTCTCAAATTTACTTTATACTAGAATTTTCATTTTTAATTCATCTTGGAAAATCCAGTTATAAATATCATACCTTAAAATTTCCAAACTTAAACATATAAGATAAATTTCCAAATTCCATTTTCTCAATTTTTCATTTTTATTCAACAGGTTTATACACAACTTAATTTTCAAATTTTTAACTTCATATGTATATATATCGAAGAATAATATTTTATAAAATATCAAAATCATTTTTTTTATAAACCGTATCCCATCCAAACCATAGAAATCACTTTAAAATAATTTATATATAGACCACGGTGCCTGTATATAATTTTCTATCCTATGGTCAAGTGATACAGATATTTATCATTTCAATCCGCAATTTAAAAATAAAATTTTGCGGTTGTATATCATTTCAAACCACAATCCCGAATGAAACGAAAAATGCATGATGACTTGCAGTTTATACAATATAATTATAGCATTCATTCATCCAAATATCAATCATCAATTGCAATCATCATCAATTTTAAACAATCATTGATACATAGCATATGAATTATACAGGAATTAATAACAGATTATTAACAAACAGTTTCTATTCCATAATAAATTTAATGACTGTTAACTAGCAGTTTATGTGCAAAAATAAATTCTACCTGTCAAATTTTATGCAATAAATAAACTAAATTAACAGTTAAGTCAAATAAATGCGATTTCACAGATATGCTAAATAAAACACGCCAACAGTCATACATAAATTTCTACTCATATTTAAAATAAATTTAACAAACATAAAAACTTTTAAAAGTTGTGAGTGGGTTAAAACACTCACCATTTGAATTTAAATCAAATTTAAATCAGATTTAAACCCAAAAATTCGGCGGTCTCGGAATTGGTCCAAACTAGTTCCAAACTGTCCGGAATTTAATTACGATCCTAACAAAAAAAGTTTCGCGTGAATCCGATGTCGTATGAAAAAGTTATGCGATTTAAACGATTTGAAAATCAAAATAAATTATAAAACAAAACAAACCTTAATTAAATACTCGCCACGTCACTATCGTCTTCCACGCGCTTTGGCTACAGGAGCACGCGAATATGTTTCCAGACCGAACCCAAAATGGAAAATGAACACCACCAGTAGATTGCGTATTCTGAGAACTCCAACATATAATTTTTCTGGAATTTTTAGAGGAGTTTGAATTTTGACTTTTATTTGGATTGAAACTGGATCTAGAAATTTGTCTGTTGCCATTGAAGAAGAGAAGAAGTTGAAGAAGAGACTATACATAGGAATGAAGATGGAGGCTAGGGTTTCACCGCCTATTTATAGATAGATCGCAAAAGAATAGGTGTGCACGAATTTTAACGTGCAAACGGAGGTGGTCCCAAAAGATAAATAATATTAATTACACACGTTATGGATTTAGGAAATAAATAAATTCCTTATCATTTACATTTTATTTTAAACGTATTTACTAATGTAAATTTAGACGTTTCGTTTACGTTTCAAAATATATCCACAATTTTATAAATTTCCAAATTGATCTAAACAAATTTAGATGTAAACTAAAAGCTGATAAGTCTATCCATTGCAGTGTTAATTTCTCCACTTCCTTATATTTAGAATGGAAACGTTCACTTTATTTCCTCAACATTCTTTTATTTTCCTTAAAATGCTTATTTGTTACTTGCAATTCATAATGTAAACATTCTTATATTCTAAAATGATCAACTTATACAATATTAAATCAATTCTTATATTTCCAAATAATGTACATTCATAATGAAAACATTCTTACATAAATTTTATTAATTGCACTTTGTTTCTTTTCCTTTTTCAATTGAAAGATTTTAATAAATTTATTTCCAATTAATTTTAATCTTCCACTTCAAAACAGACCCTAATTGATGAAATCAATTAAATAAATACGTGAACATTGTAATCCTTATTTAGTCAAGCAAACATGTTTATAAAATTACAGTTTTCAAAAAGCATTAAATTACATACTAAATAAATCTTTTTCTCTATTCAATTAAATAATCAAATGTTTATTCCATCTAAAAAATTTAAGTACAAGGATTCCATGTTGGGTTCAAAATCTATTATTTTAATATCCTTGAATTTTAGTTTAATCTCTATAAACGAAATATTTAAACATTAATTTCATTTATTTTGCAATACTTAATTAAACCAAAATATCGTTTTCTAAACTTAAATCTATGCTCCCATTGATTCATTCAATTTGCACTTATTATGTATTATTTTAACAACTCATTTATAACTTTGAATCTATTCCCCAAATTTCACATTTCTATCGTTATATACATTTGAATTCCATCCTATTTAATATTTCAAATATTACGTCATTATCATTAATGAAATAAATATATTGTTAATTATTGCAATTGATTTTCCGTTATAACTTAATATACTAAATAGGTGGTAAATCTTAAATACTAGTTCTCATTAACGATTTATTTCTACTTACAAATTAATGCAATTATTACCTATTTCCATCTTTATCTCCAATTAACGTAAAATTTTATATTCAAATTCCATAAATTTCAATAGATTCAAATTATCATATCTATGAAGAACATTTACGTTATTATCCATTTATTACCTTAACTTATTCAACGTAACATTTAATTTATATTTAATGCAATGATTTCCAAATCAATTGAATTGAATTAAATATATATGTATCACTCATAATAACTTGTGGTCACAACTCTTGATCACCATTAGTAAGTTTATTATTTACAATCCAATAATCGCCATTCTATATATATATACGAATTAACTAATTCAATATTTCCATTTCGTCTTCCTATCCTAAATTTATTACTAAGTGTATTTACTCCATTCCAACAAGTTGGAATTCCATTTTTACTATACAATCATTTCCCTATTCACTTTTATTAGTAACCCATCATCATTGCATTTATTGTCTTTTATTGATTTAATCAATTTACCCCATATTCCCTTAAACTCATACTAACGAAACATTCAATTCTATTTATCTCATAAACTCCATTTCATAAATCTACCTGCAATTTCTACCTAGAAATAAGGTTACATTTCCATTGAAAATACATTTACATCTTACGTTACTACATTAATAGTTAGTAACGTTTATATCATCAACCATCACTTATGAATAATTAGCGTTTCCTATTTATTTTGTTACATTCACTTATATTCATTTATGAATAAATTGGTATCCCTTTAACCTATTAATTACTAACTTTAATTATTGCAATTCATTTATCTAACATAAATTTTGAATCTATTTCCAAATTTTCATATTTCAATTAATTAACACCTTACAATAGTTTACAAATAAAAGGGATTGTACTAATTACATTATTTCTTTTCTTGCATTACTTTATTACCTCTGTTTATATTCAATTTCCGTAAATCAATATTTTATTCCATTGACAAATTCAATACTTGCAACAATTTCCACTATTACTATTAATTGCAATATAATTTAATTACCAAATTTTAATTACCTTTGATACAACAAATTTCAATATTTTCTTTCATATAAATTAATAAGATTTTTATTTCTTTCTAAATTTTAAAATAAAATCCTATTAATTTAATTCATTTCAAACATCGAATTTACACGGGCCGTTACACATTCCCCCACTCAAAACTTTTCGTCCTCGAAAAGGAAAAGAAGGGAAAAATTAAATACAATACATCTTATCCAAAATATTTAACTTATAAACAATTAAATTTACAAAATTAATCACTTTAAATAAGATATCCTATTTATAACTATTTAGTCCTTTATATTTAAATTATTAAAGTTTGGAAAAACATTTCCAAAACATTTCCAAGATACCGCATTTTCTTATATAATCCAAAGGGTTACAATTTATATAAAGTGAAATATTTAAGCGGTTTCAACCATTAATCAACCAATCAATACAACAACCATCAACTTTACAAACAGCATACATACACAAGACAAAGCAACCATTTAATCAAACAAACAAATAGTTGTTGGGTTCAAAACTTGAAATTGTATGGAATGAAAATAACCATCAAGTGCATCATTTACTCAACAGTCTTAGATGGAACAACGATAGATTATTTATTCATCCAACAACTTCAAATTCTCTTGCCCAACCAACCATAAGTCAAACAATAACAATTCAAACCAACAACCAAATTAACTTATTATACATTTATTTCATGCTTTAGTTGTTTAATTTCTTTTCTTTCATTTATTGAGTGATTCCTTCATTACTTACAATTTTCATTCATTACAATATTCATTATATTTGCATTCCGTTTTATTTACTTAAGTTTATAATCATCTATTTATAATACTTAAAATTTCCATTTTAACTTAAGTTTATACATTTAATTCTCATTTTGTAACAGCAAATTCATTGAATACCTTTATTACCTCAAGCTTCACTTATAAGATTTCCCCTTACATTTTCTTACTAACATTGCAACTTTTATTATATGGTAAGTTATATATATGCTTTAAGAATGTAAGTGAAAATTATACAAGTTTCTTCTCAATTCCTTTAATTAATTAATGGTTCAATAATTATATATATTCGTTTTATAAATTACAATTTCAACTTACTTTTAATTTCATTCATTTATTTAATGCTTACATTTCTATTATATTTAATAATGGTAACAATTTAACTACACTAAATTTGCAACTTTATACATCAATTCTTATAAATAAAGAAGTTCATTAATTCATTTAATAATGTTTACAATCGTTTATTTACATTACTTATCTTCCTATTGTATTAAATTTTTACTTTTATTAAAGGTTCCAATTTCTACACTTAATTGAACTATTAATTAATTGGAACTTAAGAACGAAATACCGGGTTTAATTTTTAAATCATTTAAAATAATAGATAGATATCTATTCTTAACATATATATATATATATCCAATTATAATTAAAACGATAAAAATTTCTTAAACAATTCTGCAGTAAATTTCTACAGTGGCCTTCCCACTTCGAAACTCGAAAATGAAAGTCGATGATGCGTGCACTCATCACCGAAATTATTTTCCAGCAACAGGGAGGAAAGTACAAAACTTATTTTTTCCGAAATCTTCTTTAAAACAATTTTCCGAATTATATTGAAATATTTATATCAGAAAATACTTATAAATAATATTATTATATTCCAAAATTTATTCGGAAGAAATTTCAAAACCCCGGAATTTAAGTTCTAAATTTCCAAATTTCATCAATCTTATTTTCCAATCTAACTTATATTATTAATTATACACTTTATCACCTAACAAACAATCTATTGCAGCCATATATAGATATAGATTGAAAAATTTATTTTATATATAGAAAATATAATAGGAAAAATTATTTCATTCACCTATATTAAAACAGATATTATGTCGGTCTGTCCTATTTAGTGTTTAGAAACCCCTATTGATGTCACAGCGTCCCATGCATCAACTAGAATTTATAAATACAAAACGGAACAGATTAACACAATATTAAAACCTTTTTATAACACTAACAAGTACGCTCTCTCATATATATACACTCAGCGACTCCCATAGGGTATTACTACCCTATTAACAAAGAGTCAAACCCCACAAAGCCAAGGTTTATCGCTAAACCAAAGCTCTGATACCAACTGTAACATCCCGCCTTTTCGCACGATTTAAACCGACACACGTGTCAGTTCAACCATACGGAAGGGCGGATTGTTATGGGGTAAATAAGAAAAACGAGAAAGAAATAAAAGAAAACAGAATCTCGCAGCGGAAGGATAAAATATAATAATAAAATGTATAGTTTGTAAATCTGTTTACAAAACATTTATATACTATATATCAGAGTTACACATACCAATAACAATGCAGCGGAATTAAATGGTGTAGTGGAATAATATAGTAGATACTAGTAATACAAGTCTTCGTCTTCGTCCTCCAGATCTAAATCCTCAAATCCTGAAACGCTCGGACTGACCCGAGCGAATTGAAAAGACAAAACACTCGAGTTAGAACTAAAGGATCTTAAGTGAGTTAAATCAACAGGAGTAAATATGAGTGCAGTAACTCAAGAGATGCTCGGGATTTACACCTCCTAAGGATCCGTTAAACTATTTACTATGTTGTATATTGCGCTATTATAATAGTGTCTAATTGTAAAATAAACTTACTTTTTAATAGCGTTAAGGGGTTACCCATATAGCCCTTAACACAGAATATATTCTCATAGTCTATACAGTACCGTAATCTCCCCCGTACTGGGCGTCGTCAGAGGGCACTCCATAGGTATGGTACAAAACAAAACTCGTAGTAAAGGCTCGGTATGGTAGGTGACACGGCACAACTAGGCAATGCCAGGGTAGATATACCAATTGCTATCCGGGCTGGTGGAAACGCGTAGCCGCAGTTACCGCCCACCTCGAACAAACTCCCCCAAAATCAAAAATAGAAGTGGCCACTGAATCAATCCAAAGTCAAAGTATAATATCGAAGAGGAGCGTCCGATCAGAGGTATGACCTCATTGGCCCGAGAATCACTCCTGTTTTAGCCACCTTATGCCAACTCACGGGAGTCGGGTCCACGTATGTAACTACCCTGTATTTTGTAATTATTTTATTGTATATTTTAATTATTTTTAATGTAAGATTTTGATTTAAAAACTTATTTTGCTTATTTGAAATGATTAAATTTATTATTTAAATATAATCTTGATTTTTATATGAGTTATAATTCCAAAATTTTGTAAGTTGAATATTTGCCTGAAATGCTGATTTTGGTCAAAATAGTCAAACTGTGACTTTCAACTTAAAATTTTAAAAGTTTAAAAAATTTAAATTTTTCTTTTATTATGAAAATACATAAAATTATAAGAACACAATTTTTCGTTTCGTTGAAATTGGATGTAAATTGTGAAAGTTATACTCTTTACAATATTGTGCGTATATAGGGTTATTTAACAATGACTATTTTAAATTGTATAAATTACTTCTTCTTTGTTTTATTTTATTTTAATATGTGATAATATGTTATATAATGTATATTTTGACTTTTAAGTATTTTTAAAATGATAATATAATTTTTCTAAAGTTCATTTGAATTTATTTCTAATTTTAAAAGCCTAGTCTGCAATTTTAAGCCATTTTCTTAATTTAATTATATATAATTAAAATTTATTTATTTATTTTATGCACTCACTTTTATTTTCTGTGTTTTACTTTATTTTATTCATTTTACATATATTTAAATTAAAGTAAATTTTTCCAAAGTGTATTGAAGTTATTTCTAATTCTTAAGTCAAGTTTTCATTTTCTGTGCCATTTTTCTTATTTTAATCATATCTAATTAATATTTAATTATTAATATTTTGTTTATCTGTTATATTTTCGAATTTTAACTGAGATTTTAATTATTTTCAGTTATTTAGATGTATATGAATATATATATAGGAAGTTTAAAAGATTTGAAAGCAAAGAAACGTAAAACCGTTTTAACGTTTCTTCTTCCGTTTCTTTTCCAATTAATAGATTTAATTTCCTTTGACCGTTCTTTTCTTTATTGTAGCTGTGCATTTCTTACCTCATTTTCACATGAAAACATTCCTTTCCACTTCATAATAATTTTATAATGAAATGTATAATTTTCCAAGACTAAAAGTGATTTATGCACAATTTTAGAACACTGTTTGGTATTTTTAAGGCATTTTCTTCATTATTTTATATTTTTTCAAATTATACTATTTGTTACCTCATATTTCTAATTGATTTTGGTTTGTAAAGTATTTTCTCCTGAAATTTTGTTTATGTAAAGTTTTAAAAGGAAAAGAATATGGAAGATTGTAAATCACTTTTAAACGTAAGCCCTTTTATTTGTCCAAACCCTTCATTTCCTTAAACTCCTCAATTAATTGCCTTAGCCGTGTAAAACCCTAATGTAGCCGTCATCTCATTAGGTTTTCACGTGAAAAAAAAAGATCATTTTCATTTGTTTCTCACGGCTTCAAAGATCTGGTAATGGCTTCCCTTTCTTTTTCTTACTTTTCTACTTGTTTTCCCTAAATTTTAAATTTTTTCATTTATTTAAAGACTTTGGCTTTTATTTTCTTAAAAATCTAATTTTGAAAATTTTCTTGAAATGATTTCTGATCATTTGTCCAAATAAAAATAAACAATGTCTGAAAATTTGATTTGGATAAAAAGTGTAACTTTAATAGAAATTCTAAATTTTATAATTCTAAAGGCAAATTTTTCATCTTGAACTGTATACAATTGTGTAACATTTGTTTCACTTTTGTTTTGGTCAGATTTGTTGTATACTTTTTTTAAAAAAAAAGTTAGTAATAATTAGTGTGAAACGGGAAATAAACTTTACATTTCTTTTACATATGTTTACATCTGTTTCTTAACTTTATATTTAACAATCAATTGGATGAAGCTAAATCAAATGTTATTAATTATGGTACAATAGCTATTAAATTTTGGTTTAAAGTGATGGTTTATTTTCCTAATAGAAACGTTAGTATTTTAAATTTATTTAATAAGAGAAACAAAATAATTTGTACGTTATTTAATAAGAGAAACAAAATAATTTGTATGTTACTTTGGGCATATATTTAATTGTAGCTCTTGCCTTTTCGTTATCTATTTGATTTTTTTTTTCTTGCATTAACAATGCAAAGTTTTCAACCGTATATTCTCTTTTGAGAATCCAAAATCTTGCTCAAATCTTGCCTTAAATCATTTCCGTGTGTGAATTATTTCTTTCCCTCTTGCCTCCCATACGTTTCCACCTATTGGATAGAATTGAATGCCTCAATTGTCTCTACCGTTTAAGCATTTTTCTCTTGCCTGCCCTCTACATAAATTAGTGAGCAAATGTTAATATATATTTCACGTTCAAAAGTTCCATACCATAAATTATTCATTTTGCTTCCATCAAAATTTGCGTAAGCATCTCCTGAAGGTATGAACCGGCGCATGCTTTTACTTTCATTTTTTTTTCTCTTTTTTTTTCTTTTTTTTTCTTTCTTTCTTCTTTTCACTCTTGTTTTATTTCATTTGTTCTCCTTTCATTGTTTTGCTTTGGGTTGTTGATACAAAATCATATCTTGGCTATCTTTCAACTCAAATCAAAAGTCGTGAAATTGTGCTTGTCGTGCCTTTGGAGTCGTGCTTGTGTGTTGTTTTGGTCTCTAGCTTTGAAAAAGGTGAGTCTTTCTCACTCTGACATATATACTTATGAAAAGTGGATTGATGACAAGTGTTTAGTAATGTAAAATGTTTATGCAAGTTAATGATGATCACATGATATGCTATGCCGTGTTATTACCATGTTAAAACTGTTAATTTTCACCTGACATCTGATACATGACTGTATATTGTGATATTGACATTGTTTATATTATTTCTGTATATGATCACACTGCAAGTTCCCTGTTAGGATAAAAAATCATTGTGGGCTGAAATGATAGGCCTGAGTTATTTTATTTATTTATTTAAACTTGGGATTGCGGGTTTGAAATGATAGAACCCGGATTTTTACCTTTTAAACTGCGGATTGAAATGATACATATCTGTATCACTTGACCTAGGTTAGAAAACTATATACAGACCCGTGGTTATTCTATAAAGTGCTTTGAATATTTTAAGTATTTTAAAAATATAAAATTATGAAATTTGATTTAAATAGATTTTGAAAGGTTTTAAAATAAATAAATTATGATTTTTCTATGTGTTAAAAATGTAATTTATGAATGGATTAACTAGATTTTGAAATATAACTTATGTTTGAAATTTGGAATTTTGACTAAAAATGATATTTAAGTTACATGAATAAAATGGACTTTAATTTTATTTGGAAATGGTAAATATGATAAATTGATTTATATTTGAATTTAAGTGATTTATTAAAGAATTATTGATTTTCTATAAATTTAAGTGGTTGAATAAATGACTGTTGAAAATGAAATTTTAAAATATAACTTGACTTGAAAATGTGAAATTTGAGTTTTAACTAAAGATGTTAAATTAATCAAATAAACTGGAAGTTTAGTTAAATTTGTAAAATGGTAATATAAATCTGAAACGTATAGGTTTTAATTTATGAAAGAAACGTATAGGTTTTAATTTATGAAAGAAACGTATAGGGTTTAATTTATGAAAGAAACGTATAGGTTTTAATTTATAAAAGAAACGTATAGGTTTTAATTTATGAAAGAAACGTATAGGGTTTAATTTATGAAAGAAACGTATAGGGTTTAATTTATGAAAGAAACGTATAGGGTTTAATTTATGAAAGGAACGTATAGGTTTTAATTTATGAAAGAAACGTATAGGGTTTAATTTATGAAAGGAATGTATAGGTTTTAATTTATGAAAGAAACGTATAGGTTTTAATTTATGAAAGAAACGTATAGGTTTTAATTAATGAAAGAACGTATGGTGTTCTAATTAATGATAGGAACATGTAAATTCCTAATTAATGAAAGAAGGTATAAGTTTTAATTAATGAAAGAAACGTATAAGTTTTTAATTAATGAAAGAAACGTGTAAAGTCCTAATTAATGAGAGAACATGAAAGTTTTAATTAATGCAAGAACATGTAAAGTTTTAATTAAGAAAGAAACATGTAAAGTTTTAAGTAGTGTGGTATTGATTTAATTAATAAATGTTCATTATTGTAATAGGAATATAAAATTTAAAACGTACATTTGACATGTAGATTTTAATCAATGTAATGGTGTATTTTAAATTGATTAAAATGATAAATGTTACTTATTGTAATAATAATGTAAGTTAATAAGGTGCTTTTATCTTAACATAAGAATTTCGGTTTAAATTGTATATTACAGTAAGAAAGTTTATTTAACTATAAGGCTATGATAAATTGACATGTTAAAATTTTAAGTTTATCAATACTTTGATTATATACAATGTAAAGTGGAAAGTAGTACATTCCAAAAATGCTATGATTCCTTAAGGTAACATTTCCAAAATGCTATGATAATTTAAAGGAATATTTCAAGTTTAATAAATTTAAAGAAATATTCAATGATTTGAAAATTTGGGTTTTATTTGAATGATAAAATATTGAATTATTTTTGAAATGGAAATGATACAATTGTGATATTGTTTTGAAATGAGTATGATATTTTGGTATTGGAAGTATAAATTATTTGAAATAAATATCCATGGTTTATAATAACGATTGGTTGTTAAAGAGACCGGGATCGGATATTGTCTTATAGCCGGCCAATACCGAAAACCACTTTAACAACTGTGTACGCAGTGGAGATTCCAGAATGAAGTAGGATGGTGGCGACGTTCTCGAGGTATATTACGTGGACCCAACTCCCGTGAGTTGGCATATATGACTAAAACAGGAGCTATACCGGGCTACACAAAGGGTCGCACCCTTTCATCGAGCATGCTCCATCGGAAACTATTCTATTACTTTTGTGATTCGATTCGGTGGCGCCACTTTGATTCGGGGGTATTGTTCAAGGTGGGCGGAAGCTGCTGGCTTGCCGTCACCACCGGTCCGGGAGTGCAAACGGTGTATCCACCCAGGCATTGCCTCGCGTGCCGTGTCATATCCTTATATCGAGGCCACTACGATTTTGGTTTTAAAGATCCGACCGCGTTAAGGTTCACCGTCCCTTTAACGCTATTTTCTATATGATTATACTTTACTGATTAGACACTACCGTATATAGCGTATATTACTATATAGTAAATAGTTTAACGGATCCTTAGAGGATGGACGGTCCCAAGCATCCTTTAAGTTATTGATGCATTTTGTTACTGTTCACCTGAGTTGATTTACAGTTTATAAGTATTTATGTCCTGACTCGAGGGTTTTGTGTTTTGCTTTACGCTCGAGTCAGATTGATTGAGTTAGCATTCAAGATTCACCTTCGGAGTTGGAGCTTTCCTTTAAGATCCAGCCTTCTATTTTGTTTCAGTATCCAGTGTTTCAGTGATGTATCTAGTTACTCTTCTGTTGTATCTCATTTAACTCTGATGTATCTTATATTATTTTTTTAGTAGCTTCATGAACTACTATCTCTTTTACTTCCACTGCATTATTATATACTCTGTGTCTGTGATCTGTGATTTTATTTACTGTATATTCTGAGGTTTGCCAAAATTTTATTTACAACGCGGTATTTTGAGCAATTCAATTCCGGCATGAGTGTCTATCTATACACTTACAATGGATGCGAATGGTTGAAAATACCGGGTCGTTACAACGTATTTACCTTACAGGAAATGTCGCCACCACCTACTTCATTCTGGAATCTCCACCGCGTACATGGTTAGTCAAAGTGGTTTTCGGTATCGACAGAGAGTATGTCCATATCTGATCCCGGTCTCTTTGCCAACCCATCGTTATTATAACACCGCGGTCATTTAAAATAGTTTATACCTTAAAACCAGAATAAAAATTCCATTTCAAAACTATGAATACGATATCATCTTAAAACCCAAAACAATATGATATCATTTTATCCAAATATACTTCTTTTCCAATATCATACTGCTTTAAAATTTAAAATATCTGGAAACCAAATATTTGACTTATACTTTCAAAGCATAATATTTCAAAATTCAAAATTTTAAAACCATAACTTCTAAAACTTGAATGGTTTGGATATTCAACGAATGTAAAATAAATGGTTTAACTTTAAAGTTACTTTGTAAAGAAAAATAATATCCATGGCTTTTCAAATATATTTCTTTATTTAAAGTTTAAACCATAATTTAAATATCACTTCAATTTCCAAAAACCCCTTCAATTTCTATATATATATATATATATATATCCATTTGGAGTATTAATATTTCAAAACTAAAGTTGGATTTTCTTCTTTCAACAATTAATATTCTATTATTTAGTCTTGAATATTCATATAAATTCCATAAATAAAACTCCAATTTCTAACAATTAAATATTTTCTCAAATTTACTTTATACTAGAATTTTCATTTTTAATTCATCTTGGAAAATCCAGTTATAAATATCATACCTTAAAATTTCCAAACTTAAACATATAAGATAAATTTCCAAATTCCATTTTCTCAATTTTTCATTTTTATTCAACAGGTTTATACACAACTTAATTTTCAAATTTTTAACTTCATATGTATATATATCGAAGAATAATATTTTATAAAATATCAAAATCAATTTTTTATAAACCGTATCCCATCTAAACCATAGAAATCACTTTAAAATAATTTATATATAGACCACGGTGCCTGTATATAATTTTCTATCCTATGGTCAAGTGATACGGATATTTATCATTTCAATCCGCAATTTAAAAATAAAATTTTGCGGTTGTATATCATTTCAAACCACAATCCCGAATGAAACAAAAAATGCATGATGACTTACAGTTTATACAATATAATTATAGCATTCATTCATCCAAATATCAATCATCAATTGCAATCATCATCCAATTTTAAACAATCATTGATACATAGCATATGAATTATACATGAATTAATAACAGATTATTAACTAACAGTTTCTATTCCATAATAAATTTAATGACTGTTAACTAGCAGTTTATGTGCAAAAATAAATTCTACCTGTCAAATTTTATGCAATAAATAAACTAAATTAACAGTTAAGTTAAATAAATGCGATTTAACAAATATGCTGAATAAAACACGCCAACAGTCATAAATAAATTTCTACTCATATTTAAAATAAATTTAACAAACATAAAAATTTTTAGAAGTTGTGAGTGGGTTAAAACACTCACCTTTTGAATTTAAATCGAATTTAAATCCGATTTAAACCCAAAAATTCGACGGTCTCCGAATTGGTCCAAACTAGTTCCAAACTTTCCGGAATTTAATTACGATCCTAACAAAAAAAGTTTCGTGTGAATCCGAGGTCGTATGAAAAAGTTATGCGATTTAAACGATTTGAAAATCAAAATAAATTATAAAACAAAACAAAACAAACCTTAATTAAATACTCGCCACGTCACTATTGTCTTCCACGCGCTTTGGCTACAGGAGCACGCGAATATGTTTCCAGACCGAACCCAAAACGGAAAACGAACACCACCAGTAGATTGCGTATTCTGAGAACTCCAACATATAATTTTTCTGGAATTTTTAGAGGAGTTTGAATTTTGACTTTTATTTGGATTGAAACTGGATCTAGAAATTTGTCTGTTGCCATTGAAGAAGAGAAGAAGTTGAAGAAGAGACTATACAGAGGAATGAAGATGGAGGCTAGGGTTTCACCGCCTATTTATAGATAGATCGCAAAAGAATAGGTGTGCACGAATTTTAACGTGCAAACGGAGGTGGTCCCAAAAGATAAATAATATTAATTACACACGTTATGGATTTAGGAAATAAATAAATTCCTTATCATTTACATTTTATTTTAAACGTATTGACAAATGTAAATCTAGACGTTTCGTTTACGTTTCAAAATATATCCACAATTTTATAAATTTCCAAATTGATCTAAACAAATTTAGATGTAAACTAAAAGCTGATAAGTCTATCCATTGCAGTGTTAATTTCTCCACTTCCTTATATTTAGAATGGAAACGTTCACTTTATTTCCTCAACATTCTTTTATTTTCCTTAAAATGCTTATTTGTTACTTGCAATTCATAATGTAAACATTCTTATATTCTAAAATGATCAACTTATACAATATTAAATCAATTCTTATATTTCCAAATAATGTTTGTTTCTTTTCCTTTTTCAATTGAAAGATTTTAATAAATTTATTTCCAATTAATTTTAATCTTCCACTTCAAAACAGACCCTAATTGATGAAATAAATTAAATAAATACGTGAACATTGTAATCCTTATTTAGTCAAGCAAACATGTTTATAAAATTACAGTTTTCAACAAGCATTAAATTACATACTAAATAAATCTTTTTCTCTATTCAATTAAATAATCAAATGTTTATTCCATCTAAAAATTTTAAGTAGAAGGATTCCATGTTGGGTTCAAAATCTATTATTTTAATATCCTTGAATTTTAGTTTAATCTCTATGAACGAAATATTTAAACGTTAATTTCTTTTGTTTTGCAATACTTAATTAAACCAAAATATCGTTTTCTAAACTTAAATCTATGCTCCCATTGATTCATTCAATTTGCACTTATTATGTATTATTTTAACAACTCATTTATAACTTTGAATCTATTCCCCAAATTTCACATTTCTATCGTTATATACATTTGAATTCCATCATATTTAATATTTCAAATATTACGTCATTATCATTAATGAAATAAATATATTGTTAATTATTGCAATTGATTTTCCGTTATAACTTAATATACTAAATATGTGGTAAATCTTAAATACTAGTTCTCATTAACGATTTATTTCTACTTACAAATTAATGCAACTATTACCTATTTCCATCTTTATCTCCAATTAACGTAAAATGTTATATTCAAATTCCATAAATTTCAATAGATTCAAATTATCATATCTATGAAGAACATTTACGTTATTATCCATTTATTACCTTAACTTATTCAACGTAACATTTAATTTATATTTAATGCAATGATTTCCAAATCAATTGAATTGAATTAAATATATATGTATCACTCATAATAACTTGTGGTCACAACTCTTGATCACCATTAGTAAGTTTATTATTTACAATCCAATAATCGCCATTCTATATATATATACGAATTAACTAATTCAATATTTCCATTTCGTCTTCCTATCCTAAATTTATTACTAAGTGTATTTACTCCATTCCAACAAGTTGGAATTCCATTTTTACTATACAATCATTTCCCTATTCACTTTTATTACTAACCCATCATCATTGCATTTATTGTCTTTTATTGATTTAATCAATTTACCCCATATTCCCTTAAACTCATACTAACGAAACATTCAATTCTATTTATCTCATAAACTCCATTTCATAAATCTACCTGCAATTTCTACCAAGAAATAAGGTTACATTTCCGTTGAAAATACATTTACATCTTACGTTACTACATTAATAGTTAGTAACGTTTATATCATCAACCATCACTTATGAATAATTAGCGTTTCCTATTTATTTTGTTACATTCACTTATATTCATTTATGAATAAATTGGTATTCCCTTTAACCTATTAATTACTAACTTTAATTATTGCAATTCATTTATCTAACATAAATTTTGAATCTATTTCCAAATTTTCATATTTCAATTAATTAACACCTTACAATAGTTTACAAATAAAAGGGATTGTACTAATTACATTATTTATTTTCTTGCATTACTTTATTACCTCTGTTTATATTCAATTTCCGTAAATCAATATTTTATTCCATTGACAAATTCAATACTTGCAACAATTTCCACTATTACTATTAATTGCAATATAATTTAATTACCAAATTTTAATTACCTTTGATACATCAAATTTCAATATTTTCTTTCATATAAATTAATAAGATTTTTATTTCTTTCTAAATTTTAAAATAAAATCCTATTAATTTAATTCATTTCAAACATCGAATTTACGCGGGTCGTTACACTCTCCCCCACTCAAAACTTTTCGTCCTCGAAAAGGAAAAGAAGCGAAAAATTAAATACAATACATCTTATCCAAAATATTTAACTTATAAACAATTAAATTTACAAAATTAATCACTTTAAATAAGATATTATTTATAACTATTTAATCCTTTATATTTAAATTATTAAAGTTTGGAAAAACATTTCCAAAATATTTCTAAGATACTGCATTTTCTTATATAATCCGAAGGGTTACAATTTATATAAAGTGAAATATTTAAGCGGTTTCAACCATTAATCAACCAATCAATACAACAACCATCAACTTTACAAACAGCATACATACACAAGACAAAGCAACCATTTAATCCAACAAACAAATAGTTGTTCGGGTTCAAAACTTGAAATTGTATGGAATGAAAATAACTATCAAGTGTATCCTTTACTCAACAGTCTTAGATGGAACAACGATAGATTATTTATTCATCCAACAACTTCAAATTCTCTTGCCCAACCAACCATAAGTCAAACAATAACAATTCAAACCAACAACCAAATTAACTTATTATACATTTATTTAATGCTTTAGTTGTTTAATTTCTTTTCTTTCATTTATTGAGTGATTCCTTCATTACTTACAATTTTCATTTATTACAATATTCATTATATTTGCATTCCGTTTTATTTACTTAAGTTTATAATCATCTATTTATAATACTTAAAATTTCCATTTTAACTTAAGTTTATACATTTAATTCTCATTTTGTAACAGCAAATTCATTGAATACCTTTATTACCTCAAGCTTCACTTATAAGATTTTCCCTTACATTTTCTTACTAACATTGCAACTTTTATTATATGGTAAGTTATATATATGCTTTAAGAATGTAAGTGAAAATTAAACAAGTTTCTTCTCAATTCCTTTAATTAATTAATGGTTCAATAATTATATATATTCGTTTTATAAATTACAATTTCAACTTACTTTTAATTTCATTCATTTATTTAATGCTTACATTTCTATTATATTTAATAATGGTAACAATTTAACTACACTAAATTTGCAACTTTATACATCAATTCTTATAAATAAAGAAGTTCATTAATTCATTTAATAATGTTTACAATCGTTTATTTACATTACTTATCTTCCTATTGTATTAAATTTTTACTTTAATTAAAGGTTCCAATTTCTACACTTAATTGAACTATTCAATTAACTGGAACTTAAGAACCAAATACCGGGTTTAATTTTTAAATCATTTGAAATAATAGATAGATATCTATTCTTAACATATATATATATCCAATTATAATTAAAACGATAGAAATTTCTTAAACAATTCTGCAGTAAATTTCTACAGTGGCCTTCCCACTTCAAAACTCGAAAATGAAAGTCGATGATGCGTGCACTCATCACCGAAATTATTTTCCAGCAACAGGGAGGAAAGTACAAAACTTATTTTTTCCGAAATCTTCTTTAAAACGATTTTTCCGAATTATATTGAAATATTTATATCAGAAAATACTTATAAATAATATTATTATATTCCAAAATTTATTCGAAAGAAATTTCAAAACCCCGGAACTTAAGTTCTAAATTTCCAAATTTCATCAATCTTATTTTCCAATCTAACTTATATTATTAAATATACACTTTATCACCTAACAACCAATCTATTGCAGCCAAATATAGATATAGATTGAAAAATTTATTTTACATATAGAAAATATAATAGGAAAAATTATTTCATTCACCTATATTAAAACAGATATTATGTCGGTCTGTCCTATTTAGTGTTTAGAAACCCCTATTGATGTCACAGCGTCCCATGCATCAACCAGAATTTATAAATACAAAACGGAACAGATTAACACAATATTAAAACCTTTTTATAACACTAACAAGTACGCTCTCTCATATATATACACTCAGCGACTCCCATAGGGTATTACTACCTATTAACAAAGAGTCAAACCCCACAAAGCCAAGGTTTATCACTAAACCAAAGCTCTGATACCAACTGTTACATCCCGCCTTTTCGCACGATTTAAACCGACACACGTGCCAGTTCAACCATACGAAAGGGCGGATTGTTATGGGGTAAATAAGAAAAACGAGAAAGAAATAAAAGAAAACAGAATCTCGCAGCGGAAGGATAAAATATAATAATAAAATGTATAGTTTATAAATCTGTTTACAAAACATTTATATACTATATATCAGAGTTACACATACCAATAACAATGCAGCGGAATTAAATGGTGTAGTGGAATAATATAGTAGATACTAGTAATACAAATCTTCGTCTTCGTCCGCCAGAGCTAAATCCTCAAATCCTGAAACGCTTAGACTGACCCGAGCGAATTGAAAAGACAAAACACTCGAGTCAGAACTAAAGGATCTTATGTGAGTTAAATCAACAGGAGTAAATATGAGTGCAGTAACTCAAGAGATGCTCGGGATTTACATCTCCTAAGGATCCGTTAAACTATTTACTATGTAGTATATTGCGCCATTATAATAGTGTCTAGTTGTAAAATAAACTTACTTTTTAATAGCGTTAAGGGGTTACCCATATAGCCCTTAACACAGAATATATTTCCATAGTCTATACAGTACCGTAATCTCCCCCGTACTGGGCGTCGCCAGAGGGCACTCCATAGGTATGGTACAAAACAAAACTCGTAGTAAAGGCTCGGTATGGTAGGTGACATGGCACAACTAGGCAATGTCAGGGTAGATATACCAATTGCTATCCGGGTTGGTGGAAAAGCGTAGCCGCAGTTACCGCCCACCTCGAACAAACTCCCCCAAAATCAAAAATAGAAGTGGCCACTGAATCAATCCAAAGTCAAAGTATAATATCGAAGAGGAGCGTCCGATCAGAGGTATGACCTCATTGGCCCGAGAATCACTCCTGTTTTAGCCACCTTCTGCCAACTCACGGGAGTCGGGTCCACGTATTTACCTTACAGGAAACGTCGCCACCACCTACTTCATTCTGGAATCTCCACCGCGTACACGGTTAGTCAAAGTGGTTTTCGGTATCGACAGAGAGTATGTCCATATCCGATCCCGGTCTCTTTGCCAACCCATCGTTATTATAACACCGCGGTCATTTAAAATAGTTTATACTTTAAAACCAGAATAAAAATTCCATTTCAAAACTATGAATACGATATCATCTTAAAACCCAAAACAATATGATATCATTTTATCCAAATATATTTCTTTTCCAAAATCATACTGCTTTAAAATTTAAAATATCTGGAAACCAAATATTTGACTTATACTTTCAAAGCATAATATTTCGAAATTCAAAATTTTAAAACCATAACTTCTAAAACTTGAATGGTTGGGATATTCAACGAATGTAAAATAAATGGTTTAACTTTAAAGTTACTTTGTAAAGAAAAATAATTTCCATGCTTTTCTAATATATTTCTTTATTTAAAGTTTAAACCATAATTTAAATATCACTTCAAGTTCCAAAAACTCCTTCAATTTCTATATATATATATATATATCCATTTGGAGTACTAATATTTCAAAACTAAAGTTGGATTTTCTTCTTTCAACAATTAATATTCTATTATTTAGTCTTGAATATTCATATAAATTCCATAAATAAAACTCCAATTTCTAGCAATTAAATATTTTCTCAAATTTACTTTATACTAGAATTTTCATTTTTAATTCATCTTGGAAAATCCAGTTATAAATATCATACCTTAAAATTTCCAAACTTAAACATATAAGATAAATTTCCAAATTCCATTTTCTCAATTTTTCATTTTTATTCAACAGGTTTATACACAACTTAATTTTCAAATTTTTAACTTTCTATGTATATATATCGAAGAATAATATTTTATAAAATATCAAAATCAATTTTTTTATAAACTGTATCCCATCCAAACCATAGAAATCACTTTAAAATAATTTATATATAGACCACGGTGCCTGTATATAATTTTCTATCCTATGGTCAAGTGATACGGATATTTATCATTTCAATCCGCAATTTAAAAATAAATATTTGTGGTTGTATATCATTTCAAACCACAATCCCGAATGAAACGAAATGTGCATGATGACTTACAGTTTATACAATATAATTATAGCATTCATTCATCCAAATATCAATCATCAATCATCAATTGCAATCATCATCCAATTTTAAACAATCATTGATACATAGCATATGAATTACACAGGAATTAATAACAGATTATTAACTAAAAGTTTCTATTCCATAATAAATTTAATGACTGTTAACTAGCAGTTTATGTGCAAAAATAAATTCTACCTGTCAAATTTTATGCAATAAATAAACTAAATTAACAGTTAAGTTAAATAAATGCGATTTAACAGATATGCTGAATAAAACACGCCAAAAGTCATAAATAAATTTCTAGTCATATTTAAAATAAATTTAACAAACATGAAAACTTTTAGAAGTTGTGAGTGGGTTAAAACACTCACCTTTTGAATTTAAATCGAATTTAAATCCGATTTAAACCCAAAAATTCGACGGTCTCCGAATTGGTCCAAACTAGTTCCAAACTGTCTGAAATTTAATTACGATCCTAACAAAAAAAGTTTCGCATGAATCCGAGGTCGTATGAAAAAGTTATGCGATTTAAACGATTTGAAAATCAAAATAAATTATAAAACAAAACAAACCTTAATTAAATACTCGCCACGTCACTATCGTCTTCCACGCGCTTTGGCTACAGGAGCACGCGGATATGTTTCCAGGCTGAACCCAAAACGGAAAACGAACACCACCAGTAGATTGCGTATTCTGAGAACTCCAACATATAATTTTTCTGGAATTTTTAGAGGAGTTTGAATTTTGACTTTTATTTGGATTGAAACTGGATCTAGAAATTTGTCTGTTGCCATTGAAGAAGAGAAGAAGTTGAAGAAGAGACTATACAGAGGAATGAAGATGGAGGCTAGGGTTTCACCGCCTATTTATAGATAGATCGCAAAAGAATATGTGTGCACGAATTTTAACGTGCAAACGGAGGTGGTCCCAAAAGATAAATAATATTAATTACACACGTTATGGATTTAGGAAATAAATAAATTCCTTATCATTTACATTTTATTTTAAACGTATTTACAAATGTAAATCTAGACGTTTCGTTTACGTTTCAAAATATATCCACAATTTTATAAATTTTCAAATTGATCTAAACAAATTTAGATGTAAACTAAAAGCTGATAAGTCTATCCATTGCAGTGTTAATTTCTCTACTTCCTTATATTTAGAATGGAAACGTTCACTTTATTTCCTCAACATTCTTTTATTTTCCTTAAAATGCTTATTTGTTACTTGCAATTCATAATGTAAACATTCTTATATTCTAAAATGATCAACTTATACAATATTAAATCAATTCTTATATTTCCAAATAATGTACATTCATAATGAAAACATTCTTACATAAATTTTATTAATTGCACTTTGTTTCTTTTCCTTTTTCAATTGAAAGATTTTAATAAATTTATTTCCAATTAATTTTAATCTTCCACTTCAAAACAGACCCTAATTGATGAAATCAATTAAATAAATACGTGAACATTGTAATCCTTATTTAGTCAAGCAAACATGTTTATAAAATCACAGTTTTCAACAAGCATTAAATTACATACTAAATAAATCTTTTTCTCTATTCAATTAAATAATCAAATGTTTATTCCATCTAAAAATTTTAAGTAGAAGGATTCCATGTTGGGTTCAAAATCTATTATTTTAATATCCTTGAATTTTAGTTTAATCTCTATAAACGAAATATTTAAACGTTAATTTCATTTATTTTGCAATACTTAATTAAACCAAAATATCGTTTTCTAAACTTAAATCTATGCTCCCATTGATTCATTCAATTTGCACTTATTATGTATTATTTTAACAACTCATTTATAACTTTGAATCTATTCCTCAAATTTCACATTTCTATCGTTATATACATTTGAATTCCATCCTATTTAATATTTCAAATATTACGTCATTATCATTAATGAAATAAATACATTGTTAATTATTGCAATTGATTTTCCGTTATAACTTAATATACTAAATAGTTGGTAAATCTTAAATACTAGTTCTCATTAACGATTTATTTCTACTTACAAATTAATGCAATTATTACCTATTTCCATCTTTATCTCCAATTAACGTAAAATGTTATATTCAAATTCCATAAATTTCAATAGATTCAAATTATCATATCTATGAAGAACATTTACGTTATTATCCATTTATTACCTTAACTTATTCAACGTAACATTTAATTTATATTTAATGCAATGATTTCCAAATCAATTGAATTGAATTAAATATATACGTATCACTCATAATAACTTGTGGTCACAACTCTTGATCACCATTAGTAAGTTTATTATTTACAATCCAATAATCGCCATTCTATATATATATACGAATTAACTAATTCAATATTTCCATTTCGTTTTCCTATCCTAAATTTATTACTAAGTGTATTTACTCCATTCCAACAAGTTGGAATTCCATTTTTACTATACAATCATTTCCCTATTCACTTTTATTACTAACCCATCATCATTGCATTTATTGTCTTTTATTGATTTAATCAATTTACCCCATATTCCCTTAAACTCATACTAACGAAACATTCAATTCTATTTATCTCATAAACTCCATTTCATAAATCTACCTGCAATTTCTACCTAGAAATAAGGTTACATTTCCGTTGAAAATACATTTACATCTTACGTTACTACATTAATAGTTAGTAACGTTTATATCATCAACCATCACTTATGAATAATTAGCGTTTCCTATTTATTTTGTTACATTCACTTATATTTATTTATGAATAAATTGGTATTCCCTTTAACCTATTAATTACTAACTTTAATTATTGCAATTCATTTATCTAACATAAATTTTGAATCTATTTCCAAATTTTCATATTTTAATTAATTAACACCTTACAATAGTTTACAAATAAAAGGGATTGTACTAATTACATTATTTATTTTCTTGCATTACTTTATTACCTCTGTTTATATTCAATTTCCGTAAATCGATATTTTATTCCATTGACAAATTCAATACTTGCAACAATTTCCACTATTACTATTAATTGCTATATAATTTAATTACCAAATTTTAATTACCTTTGATACATCAAATTTCAATATTTTCTTTCATATAAATTAATAAGATTTTTATTTCTTTCTAAATTTTAAAATAAAATCCTATTAATTTAATTCATTTCAAACATCGAATTTACGCGGGTCGTTACATAGTATTACTGGAAAATACTAATGATATCATCATAGGTCTAAGAACATTAACCTCCAAAACATAGGAAATCAAAGCGGTATGTCATATCCTGTACAAGACTAGTCTTATATAGATAATAAAAGATGACATGTAATTAATTAGATAACAGGATAGATAACAAAAATATATGCTAGTAGGGCGTCATACCTTCTAATCTTGTACCTTACTATAAAATTTCTCCTAATTAGATAAATATCCTATTCAAAATGTTAGAATGTAAATTGAAAAAATGGAAGGGTCGTCCATGTTGGATCAGGTGCATTGCCAGCGTGGCAAATTTCAAAAAGTTTCTTTTATTAATTTTACAGTTGTTCTTAGTTTTGCGTAATCATGAATAATGCAGCCACATCACTATAAATGTTTTTAAGTAAAAGTAATTTTGTTTTTTGAAATTAATTTTATTTTGAATTCAACTTTTAAATTTATTTAATGAATTTCATTTCATTTTTATTTTAAACATAATCAATTTAATCTATTTTATTGATATATATATATATATAATTAATGATCATGCATATAATATTTCAATGTGATATAGTTGAGAGATTTAAGGGTATGTCCTTGGGGCAATTATGTAATTTGTTACATATATCTAACTCAATAACCAATCATGGTCATAATAAAGATGTTTAATTTTCTATTATATACTTGATATATTATGGTATATCAAGTAAGTAATTAATTTAAGTATATTAATATAGAGAATCCTTAAATGATATGTTAAGTGGTAATAAGTACAAGGAGTTGTAATCATGAAAAAATTAACATAATATAAAATAACATATTATTTTAAATATTCTTGGTCGAGATGCATCGAGAAATGATATCGATGCATTGAGAAAGGATATCGATACATCAAATGAGACTAAAGTGAACAACGCTCTCCAAATGTTGAGTATTGATTACTCATGGTTGTTGGGACTAATAAGGGATTACATACTCATAGTGATTATATAACTATTAGATGACTCGCTCGAGAGTTTCCTATTAGTCAATGACAACTAGGTCAAATAGGAAATCTTAAGGTGTATATCGTTCCTTTGACTTGAGAATACTGTAGAACTTCAACGCGAATACTCCACTTTGATTATAGTTAATTCATTGCATGGCTAACCATTAAGTGACTACAATTGGGTTTGAGTTGAAGCAATGGAAATAAAGCACGGTCTAATGAAGAATCTGTCTCTTCAGTTGTATGAGGTTAGCATTATGGTCAACTATTGTCAACTCAATGCCAAAATCTCTAGCCAAAGTAGTACGTTGATAATAAATGTTATTATTGGATCAAAGAAATTTTTTGTAGACTAATTAAATTGATAAGGATGATATTAGGATTTTAACCAAAACCAAATTTCATGAATCCTAAAGTGATGTAGTGTTGATGAAGAAAATCTATATAAATTATTGTTACTAGATAATACCGCTTAAGATAATGCAAATATAATTTTACTGAAAAAGTTTGTAAGCGATGAATTTAATCAAGATGTTACACTACTACTAAGGTGACGAATGAATGTTATATTTGAATTATTTAATATTAATTGCTAGTTGAATTCACACATCTTAGTCACACAATCGTATTGTGAATTCTCTAAAAAACCATAAGATTTAATTGATTTGTAAAATGTTGTAAATTAATTAATATTTGATAAATTTGATTATTATTTAATTTATTTGATGTTAGGAGTTATTTGAAATTATTTGAATGCATATACAAAAGTTATATTTGTGTGGATCGATGCACAATATCAGTGTAATTTTGAACGAGTTTAAATGAAAGATAACTGCATGAAGGGGTTTACGTAAATTTTATGCCATTAGATTGCATCATAGAGCCGACCACATATTGGGAAGAAAAAGAGGTGGAGTGAAAAAGAAATTAAAGAGATTAATTAGGGAAGTTTTAATTGAAAAAAAGGATACGTTTCATTCTTTCTAATAAAATAAATCTCGTGATTTTATTTTCATTTATTCTTTCCTTCATTCACTTTTATTTTCTCCTTCTTTGCTACCATGGCTGAATTTTGGTGTCCCCTCCTAAAACAAAATAACTCCGAATAAAATGATAAATGTCGAATAAAATAAAACATAACTGGTTCATTCCGATCTCTTGTAAGGATAGGATGTAGATCTTAGAGATCTAAGGAGAAGTCATAAGGTAAGGTGTTACAAAGGGAAGGGCTTTTCAGGTTTGGATTTCCATCCTAAATTCATGAATCAAGTTTAGATCTAGTTTAGTTCACATATAGATGCGTTCATTTCCGCTTATTGAATATAATTTTAAAACTATTGTCATTTAAATTGAAAATCAATCATATATATGTTTTATTTTAAATATCGACATTGTCCTGATTGTATCTGAATTCATTGGTTGATATAGACATAATTTGTTATAAATTTTACTTTTTATCACAAATTTAGTCGTATAATTATTTAATTAGAACTAATTTGTGCTTTGATTCATTTATGTTCTGAATTTAATTTTCTTATTTGTTAGATATAAGATTGTGAGTTTGTTAGATCTGATATGTTGTAATAATATTTACTTTTTTCATTACGATTTAATTTTCTTACAATCATTACCTTAATATTTAAATAAATTAAGTTGTGTATGTATGCATATTCATATGTTCTTTTTGTATTTCAAAATTATAAATCAACATCAAGATAAACCTTTAGTTAGGTTAATTTATTCTAAATTTATATATTCAATTTCATTGCTTAGTCAAATGTATGTTTTGAAATTAAATATTAATTTACTATATACACATATGTGTAATATTCAAGAATTGATTGTATCACTGGAGCAATATATTCAATTATGATAATGCTTTTATTTTTTATGTTGAATGCGTACTAGTAGATCTGCAATTTTAAATGTTTGGATTTTGTTGTGATTAGGCACGGAGTTTTATATGGTATTGAATATTAAATGGTGTTTATAGAATGAAAATCTAAAATATCACTTCATACTATTTCCTTTTAATTCTAATTTGATTAAATCTAGCTCTAATATAAAATTTTATTTCCATCTTCATCTTTCAAGCTTTCTATTATTTTGGAACAGTACTTTTATGAATTTTTTTTCATAATTATATATAAATGTGTGTGTAAGTGGCAACTAAATATCACATGTGTGTGTTGTCCAAACTATATATATGGGAATATCAATATGTGTATACATACCATATACATATATTGTAGTACATTAAACATATGTACATACTTAGGCATTTCAATTCCTAATATGCATGTGAATTTATTACATGTATATGTAAGTATAGTGTAAATGTATGTACAACAGATATAAATCTCAATATCTCCATTTGTGTGTGTATCATTATACATGTGTTTACATTATATTATGTCATGTTGCTGTTGAATGTATTGATGATACATTCAAAATTCAACATTTAGTTGAATTAATTAATATGATTAATTAATGAATGCAAAATTAGGTTAAATGAAATATGATTTTATTTAATAACTATGTTAGATCTTGTAAAAGTGTAAAGCCCATTAGATTTCGTAGGCCCACTATGATCTAAATAGGAAAAAATTTAAAGTCTACATATTTCACCCATTGTAGACCTTCCCGTTTATTTAAATCGTATTAGAGCTAAATGGTTTATGCGATATGATTAGAAACCTTTTTGCCAACTAATTAAATCCACCTATCTGATAGATGCCCAGAAATGTAGTGCTTAGAATTACGGTTAAAAAATTAAGTACTCTCCTTTTCCAAGCTACCAACCTAGTCCAATTTGTGGAGTAGGTCCAAATATTGGCCCAGTTGTAAAGGTCCATTTTGGCTATGGGATAATTTTCAAATTTTAGATTCAAAAATTGAAAAGATATTTTAAATTTAAATGTTGTAGTAAAAATAAAAAATGATATCTTATAAATGTTATAAGATAAATACAAAATTTCAAAATTATTTTAAGAAATTAATTTAATTTTTTAAATTTTATTTAGATATTAAATTAATTTGATTAATTAAATAAGTAATTAGTTAAAATATACACATGATATTCCCCTTGCAGATTTGATTTACAAACTATCGATGGTATTAATATTCCTTCCATTAAAGTTATTGAAGCGGATTCCACATTTTGCCATGGTCAATTGGTTGGTTTTTTTCTCAATGAAAATTCACCCTTTTGCGTCGTTAAAACCCACTTGATGAGTTGTTGGAAACTTAAAGGAAAAAATGAAATGAGATGTGACAATTCTATGTTTTACTTTGAAGTTTCTTGTCCAGAAGATAGACTGAAACATTTGAAGCCCATCATGCAATTATTCGAGGGAGACCTTTCATAGTTACATGTTGGAATCCATCTGTGGATTCCGCTAGAGAGCAGGTATTATCTGCACCAATATTGGTTTAATTCTTAAAGATTCTGTCTGCATTATAATCTACGATAGGCATTGATTGGTTGCCTAACTTGATTGGTGATTTAGACTGTTTTGACGAGGCCACGGTTGGAAGGATAGGCTAGTATGGTTCTACCAGTCGAACCTACTGCTGGGCAAGTTGCTATAGTGGAAGTTAGTTAGTTATAAGTGGAAACCTCCCATTTGCACAAGTTTTTTTTCCTTTGGACATTTGGAGGAAATTTGCAAGCATTACTCTAAGGTTACACCCACATTCCTTTTGTCGAAGGAAGACATTGAGATTCCTCCTCTACAGAAAATTCCTTTGCCGAAGGTGGCAATGCGTATATGGGTACGCATGCCCAAGCTGCCGATTTCTACCCCTACACATGATTCTATGATTAATCCAATAGTAGAAAACAATGAAGTCTCTGGTTCTAACATTAGTGCAAGTACGTCTCTAGACTTGATATCATGATATTCAGATGAATAGACTTGAGTGCACGAAGACACAGTTCCAATATTCTCCTATGTGAGATTGTTTATTTAGATATGTATCTAATGAGATAGACGGGCATAGATTTTTACTTTATCAGTTCACTGGTAACACGTTATCTCTTGCATTGGATGAAAAGTAGGGGATCATAATAGAGTAATTCTATAAGATGTTAGTTGGGATAGGGTTTTCTTATATTCTGAGGAATCATTAGACAACGTCTCTTTCCTTTGGAAGATGTTTAGTTTATACTTACATATGCTTGGAATATATTCGTCTAATGATGGATGTGTTTCTTCCTTTTTCATGGGGTATAGTCTTTGACTATTCCTATAGTAGTAGAGTTTTTTCTACTCTGAAGTTGTTTTTTTATCCTACTTTTCTTTAAGTTTCTAAGGCATTTATGCCTTACACGTGTTATATTTGTTGTAAAATTGTACACCTTTCTATTCCGGTTTGCCAATACAAAATAATAATATTCTGTAACGACCCAGAATTTTTATTAATTAAAATTTGAATATTTAATTAAATTTAAATATTAATAAGTGAAATTTATAAGTCGAATAAATTTTATTTTGAATAATTGGATTTAATTGGATAATTAAATCGATAATTTAATATGTGGAAATACAGAAATAATTGAAAATAGGGTTAAATATGATTGAAAATGATTTGTAAAATTTTATTATATCATATTGAAGTTAGAACGATATTTTAGAAATTTTAAAATCGAATTAAAAGTTTATTTGTGAAAATTGAATATTTTAATATTTAATTATCGACTGAAAAATAGCCAATTTTTGAACAGTCTCAGAATTGGACGAAACTAGTTTCATTGGATCCGTAATAGTTTGTGATTACCGGATTTCAATTTTCGTAGCAATCGGAGTTATCGTTTGATCGTGGCAGCTCGAAACGCATCGAAATTGTTTTAATATTAATTTGGCGAGTTAAAATAGCCATTTTTCAAAAAGTCTCAGATTTCGACGAAACCAGTTTCATCGGATCCATAATGTGATATTATTGCAAGGTTTCAAATTTCATGTCAATCGGATTTACCATTTGTCCGGTGCAAGCCAAAACGCCTAGAAAATCGTTTAAATCGGTTTAATTCAAATCGAACGTTTATTGCCATAACTCGCACAGATGACCGAATTAGCTTTCGAAACCTGTTCCATTGCGTCCGGAACACGGGATAAACCCTAGAAACGCTTGTCACCGCGCGTAAATCGGAGTTTGAAAATTCCGGAATGAATAGTGTCGTTCAAACTTCTATAAATAGACCCTTATCTCTTCACAAAATAAAAAAAAGGGTTTAAAACCCTAGTCGCCACCCCTAAAACCAAAGGCCAGAAACGCGCAAGCTTCCCCCTCGATTATCTCCTAATCCATCCCCTTTCACCAGAAACTTCCAACTGGGAAGTCGTAGAGGACGACGAGGCGAACCTATCCAACGGTCAAGATCGTCATCGGAGCATCGTGGTCGCCAGAATCTGGCCATGAAGTACCCACGTTCGCGCGCAAATTGAGGGTGTTGGGGGAGGCCGAGCTCGTCACGGTTGCTGCCGTGGGGAGCTTGCGTGGAGGGCTACGAGATGGAGGTTTTTGATCAAGCTAAACGTGATGGAATTTGGTGCGTGTGTTAGGGTTTTTTAGCGTGCGTGATGGGTTCTACGGCCCGTAGGTTTTCGCGTGGAGGAAGAAGCATTCGTGCACGGCTCTGATGGGAGCAACAAATATCAACGGCTTGAATTCAATCCAGGGTTAGAAATATAATATAAGTGTTGTAAATTTTATATTAAAAATTCGAGTAACTTTAAAAATTCGTATCCTTTTCATACGAGGTCGAAAACGCGCGAAACCAGTTGCGTTGGAATCGTATGGATGAGCACTACGCTATGGAATTGGATTGGATTCGTTTGGAGTTAGTGAGAATTTCGGGTGAAATTAAACGTCCGTTTAATTTTATTCGAAATAAATCGCTAAAACGAAATTGAAATCAAGGTGAGAACTTCTCACTCAATCGAATAGTTTCGATTTATGTTTTAAATAGTTAGATTTAAAATTGTTGATTGAATGTTGAATGATGATGGTTATCTATTGATTGTTAAAATAGACATTATGCGCCGTTAGTAAGCGGATGTTATTTATTAAAAACATATACCGCGAATATTTCATAAACAGTGAAATTGGTATTATATATAATAGCAATATATATATATTGGCATATGTATATATTGCAGTTGTTGATTTCCCGCATTGTATAGCGGATGAGACCCTATTGCGCCGTCTATTAAGCGGATCATATTTTATAAATCCCATATACCGCGATAATTCCGTACTGGAGTGGAATTGGTATTGTGCTAATGTTTTTGGATGTAGGGAAGCAGGTTGGAGGGATCCAACTGGATTCCTCAACTGTATTGATTTATTTACAGATATTGTGATATTTGTTGATTATCATATCGATATATGATATTTGGATGTCGTGATTGACTATTTGGTGCTGCTGCATCATCGGATCCATTTCTGAAGTTTTAAAAATAATGATTTCGGTTTTAAAGGAATTTTTAAAGTGATTTTTGAAAGTATACGTTTTATTAAAATTTTGAATTGATTTATTTTAAATAAATTAACGATAAGTTTAATATTATAAAAGTTATAATTTTTGTAAAATATAACCAAATTAAGATTTTTGAAATAAATAGTGATTAATTTATAAAATGGTTTAATTGGGAATTTTGAATTATTATAAACGGTCTATATAAAAGATTTATAAAATGGATATTTATAAATTAAAAATATTGGAATTATAAAACGAAGTTTTTTTTATAAGTGCTAAAATGAAGGGTAATGGATTCATAAGTGAATGAGAATTTATAGATTTATAAATTGTGAAGTTATAAAATGAATAGATTTTGTGAAATTGAAGACTTATAAGTAATTATCTTATAAATCGGATTTTGGCATTTAAATGAGATATAAATGGAATTTGTTAATAATGGGATTTATAAATCGAAGCTAATAAATAGAAATGGAATTTATAAACATTGTTTATAAATTCGAAATCAATTTAATTTGATAAATTGAATATTGAAGTTTATTAAAGGAAATATATTCACGATTTTGGACAGTGAATACCTTATTGAATAAAATGGTCATGTTTGGCAAAATGAATATTATAGAATGAAGTTAATTATTTTAAAGATGTTTTAAAATGTATTATGAATCGAAACCATAGATTTCAACATTTATTGTTGCAATAGACGTTTTCGAAAAAAAGGAAATGGTAGACTATAACACTGTTGTTATAGTAAATGATTTCCGAAAGGAAATGTTTTTGTATAGTATTGGTATTTATATATCTATCTAAATTTCAAATCCCTATACTAGTGATTTTCGGTCGTAGTAACGATGTTTTACGCAACATTCGTTTTGGCCCAAATAAATATGTTTAAGAGAATGATTTCCTTAAGGAATGAAATATATACTAAATTTTGATTTAAGTATATCGAATATTTTCAAATGTTGAAAATAAATAGATTTGTGATGTACTTATTATTAAATAAGTATGGAAATACTTTTCCAATGTGAAATGAAATGTTTTGAGAATTTATCTTTTTGAAGATAAATTGAAAATGAATATTAGAAATCAGTTTGGGAAATCATATATTCACAAATATTTTAGAATGTAAATTCACTATGGAATTCATAAATGAAAAGGGGAATTTGTTTAAAAATAAATGTTGATTTATTTTTGAAGTGTGGGAATTAATTTACGGTTTTGGAACGTAAATATAAAGTAAATCGGTAAGGATTTATTTAATTGGTTTAAATGAACCATTTTGAAATAAAAGTATTTCCGAGTAAGGAAATGATTGAAATTTGCTTTTCAAAAGTGATAAAGGTGAAAATTGATTTGAAAATTTATTTTCAAATGGTTAAAGTGTGGAAAATTTTGTATCTAGTAAAGATATTTTGGAAAGTAAATAATTTGAGAAATTATTTGGAACTTGGTGATGTTGAGCATGCCCATTGATAGTTAAATAATCCGACTATCAATATTTACCTTTAAATAGGTATTTGTTGTGATTTGTTTGAATTTGAATGCCACACTTATTTTTGAATAAGCGCTCACTATTCGGGTTATCCGGGAAAGGACCTTGGGGTCGTATAACCCATTCCGAATATGTGATACGTCGTTATGGATTGCATTTGATGACCGGTGTTGAAGACCGGATATTTGTGAAAACGGAAGGATTACCGTCGAGTTACTCTACATCGGCTGATCTCCGATATAGAGGTTTTATCACCCTTAGTGACGGAAAGTCCGGTCGTGATTAGTGAATATCCGGATTGCAAGGACTTCTTTGGAAGTACCTTCGGTTCTGTTCGATCCCGGAACAGAGTTGTATGGATTGTATGTCTGACATTACTAATTGAGATATAAAGCTGACTTCTTTCAAATATATTTCTGTTGGTGGCGGAGAATTTATTCTCTTAGCTTAACACCCTTCTCTGAGACGTACGAGCTCAGAGGTTATATAGTTGAAGGTTATTAGTGATATACTTCCAATTTGGTAGTGTGGCATGCTGAGTGTTGCTGTGAAATGATCATTGTTTGATCATTTGTGATAGGATCATTTATTTGATCATTTATCTTGGTGATCATTTCTATGATCATTTGTTGACCTAAAGCACGGCTTTTGTATAAAGCGTGGCTTTGTGGACGAGACTTCGTCGGACCTCACACCCCGGAAATGGTCAAAACAGGAAGGATGCGGTAAGGTTATTAGGGGGTAGCGCCCCTTTAGTATATGTCATTCCTTCTGGATAGAGGTGGTATCATGGTATGGAGCCCAGATATTTAACCTATGTTGTTGCTGCATATTTTGTGGTTGTTGGAAATCGAGGATCCTCGGATAGATCGGTCCATCCAGAGGCATTCTCATGTGGCAATGGGAAGTTCCTTGGCCTGATCATTCGTTGGAAATCCAAAGAAACAATACGAGACTTGTACGGTTTTAGTTGTATAACCTGCTATGGAATGTGGCGGTAACATGCTATTGAACATAGTTAGCTATAGTAGGCATAGTTCGAAATGTCTATGCTGGCTAAGATTTATATTCTACTTTCGAAATAAATTTTTCCTACACTATGCACTAGTAATAATATCAAATGTCTTTTTAAATGCGTATCAAGCATCTTTGACTATCATAAGGAGAAATCTCCTCCGATTCTGCATTTGCATTGTGTGTGTGTACGGGAGGCCTTATGGTAGTCTCATTTTTAAAAGCATTGCGAATTGACTTTAAAAATATTCCTCTATTTTGATTTTAAAGATAAATAAACTGTTTTGAGTTCCCACACCAGTCACATGACTGACTCGGAGTTTATTGTTTTCCTTCCTAAACTCTGGGTGCCCACCAATTTCCACACTGGCAGTTAAGAGTTAGGTTTATCAAGATATTCTGGATATTTCTGGAATTGCTGGAGGCAAGATGGATGGCATGGCGTATTACTAGTATATAGTATTTTTTTCCGCTGTTAGTTGTTGTCTGTTGTTATACACTCTGATGATATGATGTAATGAAATGTGATGTAATGTAATAACTGATATAGTTCTTTGTTTAAAGATTATTCATTTATTTATTATATGTTGTTCCGCTGCGAATTGTGAGATTCTGATGTTGTTCTGTTGTTGTTTTTTTTCCTCTCCATTTTCTATCTTCTTATCTCTTCTGTCTTTTTCTTCTTTTTCTTTTTCTTAACACCCTAAGTGTTCGGTTTTTCGTCGTTCGATTGCTCGGCAGTCGATAAAGTGAGTATCGATGTTGAATTTTCGAAAGACGAAGAATCGGGTCCTTACATCTGGTATCAGAGCATATGGTTAAGCGACAACCATGGTTCTGTTGGGTAGTACTCATTAGAGATAGAGTCAGTAGTACTCTAGAATGAGTTTGAGTGTAATAATAGCTATGAGAGCGTATTTGTTAGTGAATATATAAAATTGTTTTATATTGTGATGATTGGTTTATTGAGTGGTATATGAACCTTCGTCAGCACGGTCTATACAACTATGCCGAAGGGGTTTCTAAACACTTGAGTAGAACAATTCGGCACAATATTGTTTTAAATAGGGTAAATGAAATAATTTTACCTTGAGTATATTTTATATATAAAAGAATAATTTTTCAGAATTATCAAAGTGTATATAAGTTGATTGTTAAGTTGTTTGAATAATCTAAATAAAAGAATAATTGTATAAGCAAATGAATTATAAGAATTGAATTATAATTAAAGTAATTTACAATTGTGAAATAAACTTATATATATATGAGAAGTGAAACTATATGAAAATATTTATGAATATGAGTTGTAAATGAAAATGAATTTAAAGTTAAATGGAATATAACTTAAGTGATGTTGAATGAAGTTGATATTGGTATCAAAGTAAATTAATAAAGTTAAGTGATAAATGTGAACTTAAGTTATATAAATGAAATTCAACTTTTGTAATTGAATTGAATAAATGGATTGGATGTTAGTTGATTGTATATAATTCATTAAGAGTTAATGAAATTGAAAGCTAAAGTAATTGAATAAATTTAATTGGAAGTTAAGTGAATCTTAAATAGAATTGAATTTGATTTGGAAGTGAACCAACTTGAATATGAATTAGTGAATATAAACTAAATGAAAATGAATGTTAGTTGGAGGATAGTTGGTTGATGTTTGCATTTGTTGCTTTTATTACATTTGCTATGTTGACATATATAGTTATTATGTTGCTGTATGTTGTATATCGATACTATTGTCTATATACATGATTCTCATGTTGTTTGTTGAGTGATTAGTAGGTGCGGATCGCGTTTGCTTCGCATTTGGAGCTCGCTTTCGCGCTATATTAGCCGTATATGCTTGCTAATAAAATATAAGGTACATATCTCGGATTACATACCGTACTTTTATACTTTTTCCCTTCGGGATGCCTCATTACTTGATGAGATGTATATTTGTGATATATATACTGTCATTTTTTTCTTCGGATCGAGCCGCGCAAAGGAGACTATGGCGAATTTTTCCGGAAATTTAAGGCGTTAGAAAAATTTGAGAAAATTTGAAATTTTTTTTTAAAACTATAAACTTTGGATTTGGAATTGAAAGTTAAACAATAGTAATTGTTTTTGAAAAGGTAACTAAGTATGATTTGAAAACTTAGTAAAGTATTGTAAAAAATTTAACTATGAATTTTGGAAAGTTAATGGATTCTGTAATTTTTCTTACTTAGTAATTTCGAGGACGAAATTCTTTTAAGGGGGGAAGATTGTAACGACCCAGGATTTTTAGTAATTAAAATCTGAATATTTAATTAATTTTAAATATTAATAAGTGAATTTATAAGTCGAATAAATTTTATTTCGAATAATTGGATTTAATTGAATAATTAAATCGATAATTTAATATGTTAAATTACGGAAAAAATTGAAAATTGGGTTAAATATGATTGAAAATGATTTTTAAAATTTTATTTTATCATATTGGAGTTAGAACGATATTTTAGAACTTTTAAAATCGAATTAAAAGTTTATTTGTGAAAATTGAATATTTTAATATTTAAATCGACTAGTGAAAATAGTCAATTTTTGAACAGTCTCAGAATTGGACGAAACCAGTTCCATTGGATCCGTAATAGTTAGTTATTATCGGATTTCAATTTTTGTAGCAATCGGAGTTATCGTTTGATCGTGGCAGCTCGAAACGCATTGAATTATTTTTAATATTAATTTGGCGAGTTAAAATAGCCATTTTTCAAAAAGTCTCGGATTTCGACGAAACCAGTTTCATCGGATCCGTAATGTGATATTATTGTATGGTTTCAAATTTCGTGTCAATTGGATTTACCGTTTGTCCGGTACAAATTAAAACGCCTAGAAAATCGTTTAAATCGATTTAATTTAAATTGAACGTTTATTGCCATAACTCGCATAGATGTCCGAATTAGCTTCCGAAACCTATTTCATTGTGTCCGGAACGTGGGGTAAACCCTAGAAACGCTGGTTACGGCGCGTAAATCGGAGTTTGAAATTTCCGGAATGAATAGTGTTTTGAATAATTTCCTATAAATAACCCTTAACCTCTCACAAATAAAAAAAAATAAAAAAAAATCCAAACCCTAACCCTAGCCAGCCGCCGCCTCCTATATTATGAACGGCCAGAAAGCACCCACATTCTCCCCTTGATTTCTTCAAATCGGCGCAGCGATTCAACAAACGTTCAACTAGAGACTTGTAGTGGGTATCGAGTTCTACGTCTTCAACGGTTATGATCGCGTTTGGAGCCATGGATCGACGTGGGGAGGGGTTTGAAGAGCTGGCGTTCGAGCTCGAATTCCTAGGCCAATAGGCGACCGAGCTCCTTGCTCCTCTGGCCGATGGTAGCTTCCTGGATGCTCTTCGAAATGGTGGGTCTCGATCGTGCTGAAGTTCGTTGTGGTGGTGGCAAGAATTGATGGAAGTAGGGCGGCTATTGGGTTAGATGATACGTGATATTTCTGGGTTAGGAACGAAGAGGAGGGGTGTGTGCGCGTGCGGCCATGATGCAAAGGACCGGGGAGATCCAAGGGTGATGATGAGACTAGGTTTAAATATTTATAAATTGTTGTAAATTATGAATATAAAATTCGAGTAAACTTCATAAATGCATATCTTTTTCATACGAGGTCGAAAACGCGCGAAACCAGTTGCGTTGGAATCGTATGGACGAGCATTACGCTATGGAAATGGATTGGAGTCGTTTGGAGTTAGTGAGAATTTCGGGTAAAATTAAACGTCCGTTTAATTTTATTCGAAATAAATCGCTAAAGCAAAATTGAAATCAAGGTGAGAACTTCTCACTCAATCGAATCAGTTTCGATTTTATTTTAAATAGTTAGATTTAAAATATTTGAATGCATGTTTGAATGATGATTGTTATCTATTGATTGTTAAATTAGACATTATGCGCCGTTAGTAAGCGGATGTTATTTATTAAAAACATATACCGCGAATATTTCATAAACAGTGAAATTGGTATTATATATGACAGCAATATATATATATATATATATATATATTGGCATATGTATATATTGCAGTTATTGATTTCCCGCATTTGTATAGCGGATGAGACCCTATTGCGCCGTTATTAAGCGGATAATATATTAAATCCCATATACCGCGATAATTCCGTACTGGAGCGGAATTGGTATTGTGTTAATGTTTGTGGATGCAGGAAAACAGGTTGGAGGGATCCAACTGGATTCCTCAACAGTATTTATTTGATTTCAGATATTTTGATATTTGATGGATTATCATATCGATATATGATGTCGTTGTTGTCGTGATTGACTATTTGGTATGTAGCATCATTGGACCAAATTTGGAATTTTAAAATGATTTTTAAAGTGATTTTTGAAAGAAAACGTTTATAAAATATGTTTGAAATTGATTCATTTTAAATAAATAAACGTTATAATTTTAATGTTTTAAAAATTATGATTTTTGAGAAATATAGTTAAAGGTTGATTTTTGAAAATTTGAGGCTAATGATTTTATAAAATAGTTAAATTGGGATTTTAGAATTTATTGTGAAAAGTTTAAAAATAGGATTTATAAAATTTAATTATTTTATAAATCAAAATGATGAAATTATAAAGGAGTTTAAAGATGTTTTAAAATAATAGTATAAATTGATTTTATAAAGGATTTATAAATTGATAATTTATAAATGAAAATATTTGAATTATAAAACGAGTTTTTATAATTGTTAGAATGAATTGTAAATGAATTTCATAAATGAATGAAATTTATAGAATTATAAACGGTGAAGTTATAAATGGAATTTTATAAGCAGTAGGTTTATAAAATTTATGAAGTTATTAAAAGAATGGTTTTGGATAAATAATTGAATCTTATAAGTTATAAGATTTATAATTATGAAGTTTAAAGGAACGATTTTGTAAAATAATCGTTTTATAAGCATTTAACTTATAATGTGAACTTTTGGTTTATAATTGAGTTATAAATCGAATAGGTTAATAAAGGAGATGTATAAAAAGGAAGTAGTTATAAAACAAATAGAAATGGAATTTATAAACGTTGTTTTATAAATTCGCAAACGACTTATTTTGATAAGTTAATTTTTATAACTTATTTATGAAGTTATATTCACGTTTTAGACAGTGAATAATCCTTTCAAATAAAATGAATAAAAGGATGAAGTTTGTTAACAAAGTATATTCACGTTTTTGAATAGTGAATAATATGTTAAAGAAAAATGTTTTAGATATGATGTTTTAAATAGAATTAAAACGATCTAATGATGTTTTAAATGTGTTGAGTTTCGAAACCATAGATTTCAACATTCATTGTTGAAATAGACGTTTTCGAGAGATAAAAGGAAATGGTGGACTATAACACTGTTGTTATAGTAAATAATTTCCGAAAGGAAATGTTTTGTGTAGTATTGGGATTTATATATCTATTTTAATTTCGAATCCCTATACTAGTGATTTTGCGTTGTCGTAACGATGTTTTACGCAACATTCGTTTTGGCCCAAATAAATATGTTTAAGAGAATGATTTCCTTAAAGAATGAAATAAGTACTTAATCTCGATTTAAGTATATTGGATATTTTCCAAGTGTTGAAAATAAATGGATTTGAGAATTACTTATTAAATAAGTATGGAAATGTTTTCCAATATGAAGTGAATATTAGAGAAATTATCTTTTTGAAGATAAATTGAAATGAATAATTGAAATTGAATATTCATAGATCTTTTGGATTATAAATTCACTAAGGAATTTATAAAAGAAAGTGGAATTTGTTTAAAAATAAATATTGATTTATTTTTGACATATTGAAATTATATATCTTGTAAAGATATTTTTGGGAAATAAATAATTTGGAAAATTATTTGGAATCTGGTGATGTGTGCATATCCATTGATAGTTCAATAACCGACTATCAATATTTACCTTTAAAAGGTATTTGTTGTGATTTGCTTGAATTTGAATGCACACTTATTTTTAAATTTATTGCGCTCGTTATTCGGATTACCCATTCCGAATAGTGATAAGACGTAATGGATAGCATTGATGACCGGTGTTGAAGACCGGATATTTGTGAGAGCGATAGGATGACCTATCGATTGTCTCTGCACTGAGTTGCAACGGTATAGAGACTCCCTAAGTGATGGGAAATCCGATCAGGATTGTGGATATCCGGATTGCAAGGACTTCTTTGTAAGTGCCTTCGGTTCTGTTCGAGCCCGGAACAGACTTGTATGGATTGTATGTCTGACATTACAAATTGAGATATGAAGCAGATTTCTTTCAAATATATTTCTGTTGGTGGCGGAGAATTTATTCTTTTAGCTTAACATCCTTCTCTGAGACGTACGAGCTCAGAGGTTATGTAGTTGAATGTTATCAGCGATATATTCCCAATTTGGTAATGTGACATGCTGAGTGTTGCTGTGAAATGATCATTGTGTTGATTATTTGTGATAGGATCATTTATTTGATCGTCTATCCTGGTGATCATTTCTATGATCATTTGTTGACCCAAAGCATGGCTTTTGTATAAAGTATGTTTTTGTGGACGTGACTTCGTCGAGCCTCACACCTCGGGAATGGTCAAAACATGAAAGATGCGGCAAGGTTATGAGGGGTAGCGCCCTTTAGGATATGTGCATTTCCTTCTGGAAAAGGGTGGTATCATGGTATGGAGCCCAGATACTTACTCATGTTGAAAACACTTTATGATTGTGTGAATTGATTACGAGCGCTCGATGAAAGGTCCCAAAGGACCGGGGGATGGCATATTCGGTCAGTTGTTACTCAATTAGGGGTAACCCGGCCTTGTGTTGGCAGAGATCCGGTTTGGTTCTCGGGGATGACCATCCAGAGGCATTCTCATGTGGCAATGGGAAGTTCCTTGGCCTGATCATTCGTTGGAAATCCAAAGAAACAATATGAGACTTGTACGGTTTTAGTTGTATAACCTGCTATGGAATGTGGCAGTAACCTGCTATTGAACATAGTTAGCTATAGTAGGCATAGTTCGAAATGTCTATGCTGGCTAAGATTTATATTCTACTTTCGAAATAAATTTTTCCTACACTATGCACTAGTAATAATATCAAATGTCTTTTTAAATGCGTATCAAGCATCTTTGACTATCATAAGGAGAAATCTCCTCCGATTCTGCGTTTGCATTGTGTGTGTGTGCGGGAGGCCTTATGGTAGTCTCATTTTTAAAAGCATTGTGAATTGACTTTAAAAATATTCCTCTATTTTGATTTTAAAGATAAATAAACTGTTTTGAGTTACCACACCAGTCACATGACTGACTCGGAGTTTATTGTTTTCCTTCCTAAACTCTGGGTGCCCACCAATTTCCACACGGGCAGTTAAGAGTTAGGTTTATCAAGATATTCTGGATATTTCTGGAATTGCTGGAGGCAAGATGGATGGCATGGCGTATTACTAGTATATAGTATTTTTATTCCGCTGTTAGTTGTTGTCTGTTGTTATACACTCTGATGATATGATGTAATGAAATGTGATGCAATGTAATAACTGATATAGTTCTTTGTTTAAATATTATTCATTTATTTATTATATGTTGTTCCGCTGCGAATTGTGAGATTCTGATGTTGTTCTGTTGTTTTTTTTTATTTGTGAGAGTTAAGGGTTATTTATAGGAAATTATTCAAAACACTATTATTCCGGAAATTCCGAACTCCGATTTACGCGCCGTAACCAGCGTTTCTAGGGTTTACCCCACGTTCCGGACACAATGGAACAAGTTTCGGAAGCTAATTCGGACATCTGTGCGAGTTATGGCAATAAACGTTCAATTTAAATTAAACCGATTTAAACGATTTTCTAGGCGTTTTAATTTGTACCGGACAAACGGTAAATCCAATTGACACGAAATTTGAAACCATACAATAATATCAAATTACGGATCCGATGAAACTAGTTTCGTCGAAATCCGAGACTTTTTGAAAAATGGCTATTTTAACTCGCCAAATTAATATTAAAAATAATTCGATGCGTTTCGAGCTGCCACGATCAAACGATAACTCCGATTGCTACGAAAATTGAAATCCGATAATAACTAACTATTACGGATCCAATGAAACTGGTTTCGTCCAATTCTGAGACTGTTCAAAAATTGACTATTTTCACTAGTCGATTTAAATATTAAAATATTCAATTTTCACAAATAAACTTTTAATTCGATTTTAAAAGTTCTAAAATATCGTTCTAACTCTAATATGATAAAATAAAATTTTACAAATCATTTTCAATCATATTTAACCCAATTTTCAATTTTTTCCGTAATTTAACATATTAAATTATCGATTTAATTATTCAATTAAATCCAATTATTCGAAATAAAATTTATTCGACTTATAAATTCACTTATTAATATTTAAAATTAATTAAATATTCAAATTTTAATTACTAAAAATCCTGGGTCGTCACAGGTTACGATCGGGGGATGACATATTCGTGTCAGTAGTTACCCAGTTAGGGGTAACCCGGCCTTGTGTTGGCAGAGATCCGGTTTGGTTCTCGGGACGTCATTCCAGAGGCGTTTCCATGTGGCAATGGGAAGTTCCTTGGCCTGACCATTTGTTGGAAATCCAAAGAAACAATACGATCTTGTACGGTATTAGTTGTAGAACCTATCATTCGAATTCACTTATGGTGGCGCCCCACTGTTTGGATGGTAGCTATAGTAGGCATAGTTCGAAATGTCTATGCTGGCTAAGATTAATATTCTACTTTTGAAATGTTTTCCTCACTATGCACTAGTAATAATATCAAATGTTTCTTTTAAATGCGTATCAAGCATCTTTGACTTTCATAAGGAGAAATCTCCTCTGATTCTGCGTTTGCATTGTGTGTGTGTGCGGGAGGCCTTATGGTAGTCTCATTTTTAAAAGCATTGCGAATTGAATTTAAAAATATTCTTCTATTTTGATTTTAAAGATAAATAAACTGTTTTGAGTTCTCACACCAGTCACATGACTGACTCGGAGTTTATTGTTTTCCTTCCTAAACTCTGGGTGCCCACCAATTTCTACACGGGCAGTCAAGAGTTAAGGTTTATCAGGATATTCTGGAATTTAGGAGTTGCTGGAAGCAAGCTGGATGGCATGGCGTATTACTAGTATATAGTATTTCTTTTCCGCTGTTGATGTTGTTTGTTGTTGTACACTCTGATGATATAATGAAATGTAATGTAATATAATAACTGATATAGTTCTTTGTTTAAAGATTATTCATTTATTTATTATATGTTGTCCGCTGCGAATTGTGAGATTCTAATGTTGTTCTGTTATTCCTTCTGTTCTGTTCTATCTTTTTTTATCTTCTTCTACTTTTTCTTTTTCTAAAACCCTAACAAGACGGTTTTTCGGCTTTCGATTGCTCGGCAGTTGATACAGTGGACGTATTGATGTCGGTTTTCGTCAACGAAAAATCGTAGTCGTTACATATGGTATCAGAGCGTATGGTTAAGCGACAACCATGGCTCTGTTGGGTGTTACTCATTAGAGATAGAGTCAGTAGTACTCTAGAATGAGTGTGAGTGTAATAATATATACGAGTGCGTATTTTTTAGTGAATATAAAATTGTTTTATATTGTGTTTGCTTATCCGTTGAGCTGTTTGTGAATTCTGGTCGATAGATGGGACGCCATATTATCGATAGGGATTTCTAAACACTTAAACGAGACATGTCGACATAGTATTATTTTAAATTGGGTAAATGAAATAATTTTACCTTGATTATATTTTATATATAAAAGAATAATTTTTCAGAATTATTTAAAGTGTATATGAATTGATTGTATGGTTGTTGAATAAGTTAAATTAAAACAACAATTGTAAAAGAATGAATTGTATAAGCAATCAAATTATAAGTATGAATTATAATTAAAATAATTTACACTTGTGAAATAATCTTATATATAAGAAGTGAAATTATATAAGTAAAAGACTTATAAATGTGATTTATAATCTGAAAATAAAATTCCAGAGAAGTGTTTTGAAAGAAATTTGATATTTTGGAAAATTGTTTTGGAAAGATAAAAGCTCTAAACTCTTTTCGGTCGCTGGAAAATCATTCCGATGATGACCGCGGCATCATTGGTGTTCATTTTCGGGTTTCCAAAAGAGGGATTGCTGCCAAATTGTTTAAAAGAAAGTTGATTGGAAAATTTGGTTTTGGGAATTCAAAAGATAATTTGAATTGATTTCAAAAATGGTTTTGAAAGTTTGAAAGGATTCTGGAATCCTATTTAAAATATTATGGGAATGATAAATGAATTGATAACTTATACAGATTGAATTTTGATAGAATAAATTTAACTTAAAGGATGAAGTTAAATTAATGGAAGTATAAGTAAATCAATAAAATCCAAGTTGAAATAAATTAGAGTTCTCATCAAAGACATGTAATTTGAAATTTAACAAAAGAAAAGTTAAATAAATTGATTTGGATTTGATAAGATGTTTGGTGTCAAAGTAAATTGATAAGTGAATTAATGAAGTGAAGTCATTAAGAATTTGAACTTGAGTTATATGAATGGAATTCAACATTATATTGTTAAAAGAATTAGCAATTGAATTGAACTAATGGATTGAATGTTAATCAATTAAATGTAAATAATTGATATGAAACAATGAATATAAGTGATAATTCATTAAAAGCTACTGTTATTGGAAGTTGAATAAATTGAATGGAAGTCAATTTAATATGATCCAATTGGAATTAAAAGTGTTGAACCAAATTGAATGTAAAGTGAATAAATTTGGGTTGTATTGAATAAACATTGGTTGTAATATGGATGTTAATTGATTGTATGTAAATTCATTAAGTGTTAGTGAAATTGAAAGTTATGTAATTGAATTCAAATTAGAAGTAAATAAATTTGAATAGAATTGAATTTGATTTGGAAGTGAACTAATATGAATGTAAATTAGTGAATGCAAACTAATTAAAAATTGGATATGAATGAATGTTAGTAAAATTCCAATGTTAATGAATCAAATGTGATTTAAATTGAAAACCAATCCATTGAATATTAATGAGCATATGAATGAATATTGATTTGGTTATGGATGATAGTTGGTTGATGTTTGCATTTGTTGTTTTGTTGCATTTGCTATGTTGGCATACGTAGTTGTTATGTTACTATATGTTGTATATTGATACTAGTTTCATATATGCATGATTCTCATGTTGTTGTTGAGTATTTAATAGGTGCGGATTGCGTTGCTTTGCATTTGGAGCTCGCTTTCGTGCTATATTAGCCGTATATGCTCGCTAATAATATAATAAGGTACATACCTCGGATTACATACCGTACTTTTACACTTTTTTCCCTGCGGGATGCCTCATCACTTGATGAGATGTATATTTGTGATATATATACTGTCATTTTTTTGGGATCGAGCCGCGCAAAGGAGACTATGGCGAATTTTTCCGAAAATTTAAGGCGTTAGAAAATTTTTGAGAAAATTTAGGAAATTTGTGAAAACTATAACTTTGATTTTGGAATTGAAAGTTAAATGATATAGTTTGGTTTTGAAAGATAACTAAGTATGATTTGGAAACTTAGTAAAATTATTGTAAGAAGTTTAACTATGGATTTTGGAAAGTTAATAAATTCTGTAACTTTTCTTACTTGGTAATTTCGATAACGAAATTCTTTTAAGGGGGGAAGTCTGTAATGACCCAGAATTTTTATTAATTAAAATTTGAATATTTAATTAAATTTAAATATTAATAAGTGAAATTTATAAGTCGAATAAATTTTATTTTGAATAATTGGATTTAATTGGATAATTAAATCGATAATTCAATATGTGGAAATACAGAAATAATTGAAAATAGGGTTAAATATGATTGAAAATGATTTGTAAAATTTTATTATATCATATTGAAGTTAGAACGATATTTTAGAACTTTTAAAATCGAATTAAAAGTTTATTTGTGAAAATTGAATATTTTAATATTTAATTATCGACTGAAAAATGGCCAATTTTTGAACAGTCTCAGAATTGGATGAAACTAGTTCCATTGGATCCGTAATAGTTTGTTATTACCGGATTTCAATTTTCGTAGCAATAGGAGTTATCGTTTGATCGTGGCAGCTCGAAACGCATCGAAATTGTTTTAATATTAATTTGGCGAGTTAAAATAGCCATTTTTCAAAAAGTCTCGGATTTCGACGAAACCAGTTTCATTGGATCCGTAATGTGATATTATTGCAAGGTTTCAAATTTCATGTCAATCGGATTTACCGTTTTTCCGGTGCAAGCCAAAACGCCTAGAAAATCGTTTAAATCGATTTAATTCAAATCGAACGTTTATTGCCATAACTCGCACAGATGACCGAATTAGTTTTCGAAACCTATTCCATTGCGTCCGGAATGCGGGATAAACCCTATAAACGCTGGTCACCGCGCGTAAATCGGAGTTTGGAAATTCCGGAATGAATAGTGTCGTTCAAACTTCTATAAATAGACCCTTATCTCTTCACAAAAAAAAAAAGGTTTAAAACCCTAGCCGCCACCCCTAAAACCAAAGGCCAGAAACGCATGAGCTTCCCCCTCGATTATCTCCTAATCCATCCCCTTTCACCAGAAACTTCCAACTGGGAAGTCGTAGAGGACGACGAGGCGAACCTATCCAACGGTCAAGATCGTCATCGGAGCATCGTGGTCGCCAGAATCTGGCCATGAAGTACCCACGTTCGCGCGCAAATTGAGGGTGTTGGGGGAGGCCGAGCTCGTCACGGTTGCTGGCGTGGGGAGCTTGTGTGGAGGGCTACGAGATGGAGGTTCTTGATCAAGCTAAACGTGATGGAATTTGGTGCGTGTGTTAGGGTTTTTTAGCGTGCGTGATGGGTTCTACGGCCTGTAGGTTTTCGCGTGGAGGAAGAAGCATTCGTGCACGGCTCTGATGGGAGCAACAAATATCAACGGCTTGGATTCAATCTAGGGTTAGAAATATAATATAAGTGTTGTAAATTTTATATTAAAAATTCGAGTAACTTTAAAAATTCGTATCTTTTTCATACGAGGTCGAAAACGCGCGAAACCAGTTGCGTTGGAATCGTATGGACGAGCACTACGCTATGGAATTGGATTGAAGTCGTTTGGAGTTAGTGAGAATTTCGGGTAAAATTAAACGTCCGTTTAATTTTATTCGAAATAAATCGCTAAAACGAAATTGAAATCAAGGTGAGAACTTCTCACTCAATCGAATAGTTTCGATTTATGTTTTAAATAGTTAGATTTAAAATTGTTGATTGAATGTTGAATGATGATGGTTATCTATTGATTGTTAAAATAGACATTATGCGCCGTTAGTAAGCGGATGTTATTTATTAAAAACATATACCGCGAATATTTCATAAACAGTGAAATTGGTATTATATATAATAGCAATATATATATATTGGCATATGTATATATTGCAGTTGTTGATTTCCCGCATTGTATAGCGGATGAGACCCTATTGCGCCGTCTATTAAGCGGATAATATTTTATAAATCTCATATACCGCGATAATTCCGTACTGGAGCGGAATTGGTATTGTGCTAATGTTTTTGGATGCAGGGAAGCAGATTGGAGGGATCCAACTGGATTCCTCAGCTGTATTGATTTATTTACAGATATTGTGATATTTGTTGATTATCATATCGATATATGATATTTGGATGGCGTGATTGACTATTTGGTGCTGCTGCATCATCGGATCCATTTCTGAAGTTTTAAAAATAATGATTTTGGTTTTAAAGGAATTTTTAAAGTGATTTTTGAAAGTATACGTTTTATTAAAATTTTGAATTGATTTATTTTAAATAAATTAACGTTATAAGTTTAATATTATAAAAGTTATAATTTTTGTAAAATATAACCAAATTAAGATTTTTGAAATAAATAGTTATTAATTTATAAAATGGTTTAATTGGGAATTTTATATTATTATAAATGGTCTATATAAAAGATTTATAAAATGGATATTTATAAATTAAAAATATTGGAATTATAAAACGAAGTTTTTTTTATAAGTGTTAAAATGAAGGGTAATGGATTCATAAGTGAATGAGAATTTATAGATTTATAAATTGTGAAGTTATAAAATGAATAGATTTTGTGAAATAGAAGACTTATAAGTAATTATCTTATAAATCGGATTTTGGCATTTAAATGAGATATAAATGGAATTTGTTAATAATGAGATTTATAAATCGAAGCTTATAAATAGAAATGGAATTTATAAACATTGTTTATAAATTCGAAATCAATTTAATTTGATAAATTGAATATTGAAGTTTATTAAAGGAAATATATTCACGATTTTGGACAGTGAATACCTTATTGAATAAAATGGTCATGTTTGGCAAAATGAATATTATAGAATGAAGTTAATTATTTTAAAGATGTTTTAAAATGTATTATGAATCGAAACCATAGATTTCAACATTTATTGTTGCAATAGACGTTTTCGAAAAAAAAGGAAATGGTAGACTATAACACTGTTGTTATAGTAAATGATTTCCGAAAGGAAATGTTTTTGTATAGTATTGGGATTTATATATCTATCTAAATTTCGAATCCCTATACTAGTGATTTTGGGTCGTAGTAACGATGTTTTATGCAACATTCGTTTTGGCCCAAATAATTATGTTTAAGAGAATGATTTCCTTAAGGAATGAAATATATACTAAATTTTGATTTAAGTATATCGAATATTTTCAAATGTTGAAAATAAATAGATTTGTGATGTACTTATTATTAAATAAGTATGGAAATATTTTTCCAATGTGAAATGAAATGTTTTGAGAATTTATCTTTTTGAAGATAAATTGAAAAAGAATATTAGAAATCGGTTTGGGAAATCATGTATTCACAAATATTTTAGAATGTAAATTCACTATGGAATTCATAAATGAAAAGGGGAATTTGTTTAAAAATAAATGTTGATTTATTTTTGAAGTGTGGGAATTAATTTACGGTTTTGGAACGTAAATATAAAGTAAATCGGTAAGGATTTATTTAATTGGTTTAAATGAACCATTTTGAAATAAAAGTATTTCCGAGTAAGGAAATGATTGAAATTTGCTTTTCAAAAGTGATAAAGGTGAAAATTGATTTGAAAATTTATTTTCAAATGGTTAAAGTGTGGAAAATTTTGTATCTAGTAAAGATATTTTGGAAAGTAAATAATTTGAGAAATTATTTGGAACTTGATGATGTTGAGCACGCCTATTGATAGTTAAATAATCCGACTATCAATATTTACCTTTAAATAGGTATTTGTTGTGATTTGTTTGAATTTGAATGCCACACTTATTTTTGAATAAGCGCTCACTATTCAGGTTATCCGGGAAAGGACCTTGGGGTCGTATAAGCCATTCCGAATATGTGATACGTCGTTATGGATTGCATTTGATGACCGGTGTTGAAGACCGGATATTTGTGAAAACGGAAGGATTACCGTCGAGTTACTCTACATCGGCTGATCTCCGATATAGAGGTTTTATCACCCTTGGTGACGGGAAGTCCGGTCGTGATTAGTGAATATCCGGATTGCAAGGACTTCTTTGGAAGTACCTTCGGTTCTGTTCGATTCCAGAACAGACTTGTATGGATTGTATGTCTGACATTACTAATTGAGACATAAAGCTGACTTCTTTCAAATATATTTCTGTTGGTGGCGGAGAATTTATTCTCTTAGCTTAACACCCTTCTTTGAGAAGTACGAGCTCAGAGGTTATATAGTTGAAGGTTATTAGTGATATACTCCCAATTTGGTAGTGTGGCATGCTGAGTGTTGCTGTGAAATGATCATTGTTTGATCATTTGTGATAGGATCATTTATTTGATCATTTATCTTGGTGATCATTTCTATGATCATTTGTTGACCTAAAGCACGGCTTTTGTATAAAGCGTGGCTTTGTGGACGAGACTTCGTCGGACCTCACACCCCGGAAATGGTCAAAACAGGAAGGATACGGTAAGGTTATTAGGGGGTAGCGCCCCTTTAGTGTATGTCATTCCTTCTGGATAGAGGTGGTACCATGGTATGGAGCCCGGATATTTAACCTATGTTGTTGCTGCATATTTTGTGGTTGTTGGAAATCGAGGATCCTCGGATAGATCGGTTACGATCGGGGGATGACATATTCGTGTCAGTAGTTACCCAGTTAGGGGTAACCCGGCCTTGTGTTGGCAGAGATCCGGTTTGGTTCTCGGGACGTCATTCCAGAGGCGTTTCCATGTGGCAATGGGAAGTTCCTTGGCCTGACCATTTGTTGGAAATCCAAAGAAACAATACGATCTTGTACAGTATTAGTTGTAGAACCTATCATTCGAATTCACTTATGGTGGCGCCCCACTGTTTGGATGGTAGCTATAGTAGGCATAGTTCGAAATGTCTATGCTGGCTAAGATTAATATTCTACTTTTGAAATGTTTTCCTCACTATGCACTAGTAATAATATCAAATGTTTCTTTTAAATGCGTATCAAGCATCTTTGACTATCATAAGGTGAAATCTCCTCTGATTCTGCGTTTGCATTGTGTGTGTGTGCGAGAGGCCTTATGGTAGTCTCATTTTTAAAAGCATTGCGAATTGACTTTAAAAATATTCTTCTATTTTGATTTTAAAGATAAATAAACTGTTTTGAGTTCTCACACCAGTCACATGACTGACTCGGAGTTTATTGTTTTCCTTCCTAAACTCTGGGTGCCCACCAATTTCTACACGGGCAGTCAAGAGTTAAGGTTTATCAGGATATTCTGGAATTTAGGAGTTGCTGGAAGCAAGCTGGATGGCATGGCGTATTACTAGTATATAATATTTCTTTTCTGCTGTTGATGTTGTTTGTTGTTGTACACTCTGATGATGTAATGAAATGTAATGTAATGTAATAACTGATATAGTTCTTTGTTTAAAGATTATTCATTTATTTATTATATGTTGTCCGCTGCGAATTGTGAGATTCTGATGTTGTTCCGTTATTCCTTCTGTTCTGTTCTATCTTTTTTTATCTTCTTCTACTTTTTCTTTTTCTAAACCCTAACGGTACGGTTTTTCGGCTTTCGATTGCTCGGCAGTTGATACAGTGGACGTATTGATGTCGGTTTTCGTCAACGAAAAATCGCAGTCGTTACACATTTTTTGTCTATAAAAAAATTATAAAGGTTATAGTTGAAAATTTATCTTAAATTATTTAAGGTAAGTTAAATTATATTTATATCTTTTTAAATTATTTAATTAAATAAATGATTTATTTAATAATTAATTAATTAAATTACATATGTTGATATATAAATAAATAAAACTGTAAAGGTTATATTTTAAAAACTTAAAATGTTTTGATTTTTTTGAAATTGTTTCAAGAAATGAAACTAAATAAAATTATGTAATTTATTTAATATTTAATTGAAATGTTTTATTAAATAGTTGACTAATTAAATATTTAATTAATTTGTAGATATATATTTGATATATATAAAAGTATAATTTTTCTAGTTAGAGTGTTATTCTTAATTAGCTTAATATGAATAAAATAAGCTTTTTAAAATCTGAAATTGAATTTGATTTAATTAATTAAAATAAAATTAATTCAATATGATTTAGTTAATGAGGTTGCATGTATATATTATATAGGTTAATTAACGTAAGTGGAACATCTAGAAAACCATCTAAAATTTTAGAATAAATACATAAGGATTTTATGTGTACCACGAATTTAGATATGTCTGATACTTGAATCATAAGGGTATTACATAAGAAATACATTGTTTCATAAATTAGTATAACCTAATGTGTGTCTATGTGTATTAAAGATTATGAATCATAAATATATAAGTTATCCTCTACCATTTACATATTAATAGATTGCTTGTATAACCTTTTATTATTGAGAAAACTCAAGTTAGAGATGTTATGTGTAGTACTATTTATATATTGACTAGACAAAGTAAGAAACATGCACGTATTTTTGAGCTTTCTTGGGGTACGTGCATTGGACTTTATCCATCGTGAAATGATGGGTATGAGTGAATAATTTCTTTCGATTTATTGAGCATCCTCAAGGTTAAGATTAGGTTAGGACAAAGTTCATCGGTTATGAGTTGTATATAATAAAACTGAGAAGGAGTTATCCATCGCACGCGGGCTTATGATTTATTAAGCATCATCAATACGAGAATTCTAAGGCAAGCGAGTCATGGCACACAATAGAGAAATCAAAAGATTTATTTTTTTATAATGGTATAAGAAACATAAAAATCTAATGGTAGTCTTATTAAAAAATGAAATGAAACACATTTAACCCTTCTAATACTATAAAAACATATGATATACAAGTTAAAATAATCTACTTCAATAAATTAGTGCCGCTAATTTAACCGATCAAATATATAATCGCATCGAATACAGGATTATATAAGAATCTTATTGTGTTAGAAGTAACATAGACCAAGAACTACTAGATAGACCTAGGAATTCAATTACTAAAGTGTTAGTTTGATTTGTTTACTTAAATGCAACATATGTAATATGCTTAAATGTTAAGGATGTCGGAATGACTTTTATAATGAGTTTGGTGTAGTTGTGTTGTTACAGTTTTCTTTTGAATGGTTTGACCATTTAAAAAAGGAAAGAAAATGGTTATTAATCGTTGTAAATAGGTACAATCAGGATGAAGAGAGTGAATGATCATCTCTACTTCATGAAGTGACATAGGAAGCAAGAATTGCATAAATGATAATGGATATTTAATATGGAATAAGAAATGTGATTTCTATTCCAAATATATTAAATTATAAAAAATTGATTTTTATAATAGTTATTTTTGAGTTCAAGCTATTTGATCTTGAACCTGAACTATAACTTGTTGCAGTGGATTAGTAAATGGTTGAATAAAGCTCCGTATTCCATATATTATTATAGTGATGATGGAAATAATGGGAATATGCCATATAGCATTTATTAATGGATGCATCTTGTAACAACCTGCCCTTCTGACCCCCAAATGTCGACAGTAATACATCTACGGTTTTCGTGTGCCAAGCATGTAAGTGCTTGAAAGGAGAATTGTTAGGGTGAAATAAATAGAAAAAGAAATAAAATAAGGAAGAAGGAACCCAATATTAGGATCTTACAGCAGAAAGGTAATATATAATATCGAAGGAACAATATAAAGGGTTACTCTGATATAGAAATTTCGAAGTTACAAAACCTGAGTACCATCATCAACCTGGATAGTTATAACAACCTGTCCTCACAAATGCTGATACGTACAATATAGTAATGCAGCGGAAATATGAATACTATGGTAGGTGAAACATCCAGCTCGTCTTCTCGAGCTTCAACGAACTTCAACAAAAACCTACCTTTCTCAGGCTACTCAAAAGAGCACCTGAGGACTTTTGGGTAAAACAAGAACCAAGCATCAGACATAAGTCTAGTATGAGAAACTCAAGAAACATGTGATCGACATATAACAGTACTTTTCCATGTCATAATGATTATCCCCTCGAATGAACCACCATCTACTAGGCACATATAGTGCTATAATAGATAACATGTAGAGTGTAAGATATAAATATTATAACATAGCTGGAATGGTTACATTGGTTACATTCATCAACATATTATGAGTACAATCAAAACTGAACAAGGAACGTTCGCATAATGGATTTGTCGTGGAGATATATTTAGGGAAACTAAATCCAAAATCCATGCATAAGAATAAGAAAATACTTTCCGAGCGTCGTATATCTCTAGATATGATATACCATAAGGTAAACACAAGAGGCAACATCTGAATATAAACATGAACAACGTGAACCAAATAACATCAATTCCTGCCGGCTAACAATCGATAAGTGTCTCTAGATATGGATTTAATAACATCCTAACATAGGTCGCTAACCCCAAGTTGTGCATCGTACTTTGTCTTTAGCCATTTATGATGTTGAGGTTACGTTCGGCATCTTTCACACAAGTCTTCACCACTCCAACAGAACATGAATCCCAAATTGGATCCTCACATCTCGAACGGATCACGAAACCACACACGGGTTCACATATCTCAATAGATCTTAGAATCATACATAGATTCCCACATCCTAAATAGATCATGAACAACTACATGTGTTTGAGCATCTTAAACAATCTCGAAGCTCCATATAGATTCTCATGTCTCGAACAAACCCACTTCCAAGAGATAAAACATGTATCTCAGCCTTGAAGTGGTTTCGGTAAGTAAAACGCTCACCGATCCTGGTCTCTTCAAGATTGAATTGATGAATTTTGTCATTCGATGATAATTATCATTGAGAACAATCGCATAAGGAGAACAAGTCTCGTATACTTACCACGTTTCTAGTATTTTCCTCTCACACTATTCCTCGATCAAGAGCGAAGCTGGCAGGTTAGAGCTCTATTGCTCATATCCATATACGAACATCAGTCTTAATTCCCATGGATATACAAGCCTATGTTATCGGCTTTTAGTGTTAAGTATACGAATACACGTTTTAAATAAATGAGGAAACAAACGTAGCATGATCAAGTCACACAAAGCACGATCAAGTCACATAAGCAACTTCTAACCTTCTTTTGTTTAATTAATCTTTTATTAATTAAAACCACTTTTATTAGTAAAACTTCTTTTATCTAATAAAATATTGTTTATGAATTCCTACTATGAATTTTTATTCTTTCAATACTTGAAAAGGTATTCATATACTTATCTCAAATGGTATAAGTATATTCACAAATTATTAACATGATTTCTTACCTAAAACCTTTACTTTTCCCATACTTCAAAATATTCTTTTTAAGGATTTAAGTTCTTTCACAAATCCGTTCAAAAAGGTTTAAGACTAATGTTATTTAAACATTGTCTCAACAAATTCAAAACCATTTCACATATGCTTATTTTTAAATCATTCTTTTAAAGATCTATTTACATCCCTAAGTGTAATCAAAAAGGGTTAAAGATGAATGCGATTAACACATCGTCACAACAAACCCAAACCATTTTCCTACTTGTAACTATCTTTAGAGACCTTTATTTTAAAGATCTAAGTTTGTATTCAGTCAGGTTCAATATGGACTAGTTAACTATCAAGTTCTAAAGATGATTGCTTATGCAAATCATGATTCATATGCTTAACTCGTTTTCGACATCCCAACTCAGCTATTCCTCGCCCAAGAGTAAAGCCAGGTATGTTTGATCACTGGTTGCTCCAAGCCTTGCCTTGACACTTCAGTCTTGAATTTCACAAATTGATAAGTCTACCTCATTGACTTTAAGTGTTAGGCATAGTATTAATGATTTCCATAGATAATAAGAAACCAACACGATTAACACATTACCGACATTTTTAACTTACCGATTCCTCGGTTAAGATTGAAGCTCGGTAGGTTAAAGCTCTGTTGCTCTATCCCTACTCGTCGTCAATCTTAACTCTCACAAATAGATATGATTACTTCATCAGCTTATTAGTGTTAATCATAGTTAATCACTTTCCTAATAAGTAATGAACAACCATGTTAATCCATTTTCGACATTCCCAACTTAACTTTTCCTCGTTCAAAAGGAAGGTCAAAGCTCTATTGCTCTATCCCTGCTCGACATCAATCTTAACTATCACAAATAGATAAGCGTAGTTCATTGGCTTTTAACGTTAAGCAAAGTTGGTTACCCTTTCAGACAAGTAAGCAAACAACAAGATTAACACGTTTTTGACATTTCAACTTACACTATTCCTCGTTCAAGAGTGAATCTAGGTAAGTTTGGGCACTGGTTGCTCCAAGCCTTGCTAGACACCTCGTTCTTGAATCTCACAAACAGATAAGTTTACTCGTCGGCTTTTAATGTTAAGCCTAGTCAATCACCTTTGCCAAAACTTGTATACATAAAGCACTACTTTAGAAACACTTTTAAGTAGGTTTTAAATATCTACGTAAAACATTACTTGAAAATAACTAATTTAGAATTTTGATTAAAAGATTATTTTACATTTTTCAAATTCGTAAATAATCATTAGAGCTATATTTGAACTTCTATTCTTTTTCTGTTCTCAAATACATTTTATAAGAATTTCCATTGAAAGGTTTTATAAAGAAAAGAAATTCAAAACCATTCAAATCACAAAAGACTAACCAAAACATCACATTTTAAATACTTTAAACAATAAATGACTTACTACAACATTTATAAGTGTTATTAAAAGTCCTTGTTAGAATAACACTGAAAAGCACAATCTTTTTAACCACTTAAATAAATGAATTAAGACTTGAAATTTTATAATGAGTACTAACAGTATTGTACTTAGAAACCATGAAACAAATCCTAAAGAATATCTACTCATTTGTTTATTAAAATTCCTAGAAAAAGGGATTGTGAAGTGCACTTATAACGACCATTCTTGCTTCAAACACTTTCAAACTTGCTTTAATTAACACAAAAGTTAAACAACCATTTAAACATCAAGTCAAGGCCATGCCAAATTTTTAAAAGGGTAATAGAAGTTAGGTTATATAATATAAAGTTATCATTTGCTTTCTAAAGAAAGGTCCAAAGTTTATAACTTTACTTAGTTAATGTCACTTTAACTTTATAATTCAAACATAACATATATGCACACAATATATACTTAAGAGATAGTGAGATAACTCACTTAGATCCTTGCCCAACCCAAGAACAATGCCACAAGAACCAAATAACCACCTACTCCATTAACACAAGCTTAAAGGTCCAACCTTTAGCATTTCCAAACCAAAGCCACCTTCCTCCTCCTCCTCCTCCTCCTCCTCCTCCTCCATGCTCACGGCCCATCCAAGCTCCCCCTCTTCCTTTCACCTCCTCCTAATTATTACTTGATAATCATGCTTCCCATAATGTCTTAGGCCCAAAGCCAAAATTTAAAAGAGATTAGAGAAGATTTGGTTAACTTTTGAAAAAGTTGGAGAGTAATTAATGGATTAAGGCTTAAGCACTTCCACTATTTTCAACCTTCCTACTTCATCTCAAGTTTAGAAATTTATTTATGATTATCAAGTGAACCCCTCCCTTTTATTTATAGGATTCACTTGGTGAAGCATAAGCTTAATCTTACCTCTCTTGGAAGGCTTACCTCCAATCACATCTACTTTATCATTTGCTTAACACTTAAGCATTTCCATTTATGCTTACTTTTACTTTATGTCACATCTCCTTTAGGATAAATACTATTATACCCTTGCCATAATACCTCTTATCCTATAGCAAGCTTCTTGAACCTTCCAAGCTTATATGAAGAGGAGAGTGTTTAATTAGTGGCTAATGTGTTAGATATTAGCTTAAGAATTAATTATTTCCATATTTTCTCCTTTTCCTTATTTTCACATTTTATATTTATTTAGAGATAAATATGAAAATATTTTATTTGTTAATTATTATCACCATAATGATTACTTAGACCTGTGTAGAAAGTTTGAACAGCTTTTGTTGAGAACGTAGTTATTTATCGACAAAACGATTTTCGGTCAAATTATCCATATTTTTCCAAAGTATATATTTTTGTAGAAATTTTTTCATTTCCATCATTATTTACTATTTAAAAGGCGTAAAAAGCTTATTGAATCATTTTGATAACATTAAATTAAAGATTCAAATATTTAAATAATTCGGATATTTAAATACGAAGTGTCCGATATTTCGGGTCATTTACAACAAGATACAAAAAATTATTTTTGTAAATATATGAAATATTGTTAATGAAATGATAAATTTTTTAGTATTAAATGAAAATAGAAATATTTAGGTTTTATATGAATATTCATTGCAAGGTAAAACTACAATATGATATTTTGTCATTATAACAAAAGTGATGCTTTAGCTATAGAAAATATAAAAGTATCTAAAAATTTTTACAATTATTTTAGAACTATAGACTAAACAAAATGTTTGAGAAGTCATTCTTTTTCATTTGATTATGTGTAATGAACCGAAATTTCGAATACTTCATATTTAAATATCTGAATTACTTAAATATTTGAATCTTTGGTTTAGTCTTATTAAATGATTTAATGAGTTCTTTAACCCCCTTTTCAAATCATAAGTAATAATGGAAAATTTCTTTCTGAAAAGCGTTTACAAAAATATATCCTTCGAAGAAAATCGATGATGTGACCGAAAATTGGTTTATCGATAAATGGCTTTTCGATAGATATAAGTAGTTTGAACTCTTATGCACTTAACTAATGATCAAATGAATAATTGAAAACTACTTAATACACTCTCCTCTTTATAAATCTTTTAATGTTCTAGAATGTTCTAAGAGGATAAGAGATATTATCATGGTAAGGATAAAGTTGTAAAATGAGTAAAGAAGAAGCAGCATAAAGTTGTCATGATAAGAACTAATTAATTTCATTTGGGTTTTGAGGGGTTTTTGTCTTTTCCCATCATCATTCCTAAGCCTATATAAGGAAGGGTACACCTTTAGATAATATTCACAAAAATTACGAAGCTTAAGAGTTATAAATCCATGTCCTCTTCATCTCTTACCCTCTTGTGTTCTAAAAAGAAAGAGTTGAAAATCAACTCGAAATCACTTCAAACTTTGCCGCAAGGTCTAGTACAATTTTAAAAACCCTTCCACCAAGCCAAAATATAAAGAAGTGGAGCCATACTCCCTTGGGAGCCGTAGGCTGTGAGCAATAGGGTGTTTGGGTGGGAGGAAAAGCAAGGTGAAGCCAAGGAAAAGAGGAAGGAGGTGGTTACAAGTAGGGTTTGGCTTCGGTTCTTAGATCTTGGTTTTGATTGGATTAAAGGTGAGTTAACACCTCACCTTGAAAATACCATATATATTGATGTTTGATCATGTTAAATGTTGTTTGAATTATTAAGTGACATATGTTAAAACATTGATTTGGATTCTTGTTTCGAAAACAAGTGACACATAAGATCCATGTACATGGACTTGAAAAGGATTGGAATGGACTTAAGTGGACTTATAGAACATGTGACATGACCTTGAAAAAAGCACATAGTTTATAGGTGGACTTTGGTTTAGTTTTGACTCAGATTTAGAAGTGCATTCATAGCAATAGTCGCTATAGAAGCAGTTTGGAATTGTCTTGTTTTTGGCAATCGTTATTGAACTCTTTAGAGAGATCTATAGGGATTTCTCAACATATCTATATTGATATATATGTACGTTTTTTGCTTTTGAAATTGATAGTAAAAAGTTAAGTAACTTCTTGAAAATGGCAAAACACCACTAGCGCAAAATTGTCCCGTTTAACCTTGATTTTTGGACTTCAAATGTCTCAGAAAGAACTTTTTGTTTAAGCACTTTAATTCATTCTTTTTAAAAGTATTATCTAACTCATATTATAGTATTTTAAAAGCAGACTGATATTTATATGAATTTTTAAGAATTAGTTGTGGATTTTTAAAGAAGAAATATTTTGTCGAAAACATACGTTTTCAAGTTTTAAGGAAAATTATAAAGTTGTTATTTTCAAGTAATATTTTGAAATATTTCAAAACATATTATAAATATTTTGGAGTATAAATATCTTATATAAATATTTTGGAATTATCTTATATAAATATCTTGTTTTTGATTATAAAACAAATGGTTTAGAAAGTGGTTGGTAATTGCTTAATGACCAAACGATTAAATTGTTTAATTACTTATTAAGAAAGTAATTAAATATGCTTATCACTAATAAGCCGACGAAATTTATCTATTTGTGAGGGTTAAGATTAATGCCGAGTAGGGATGGAGCAATAGAGCTCTAACCTATCAAGCTTTCCTCTTGACCGAGGAATAAGTACATGGAAAATGTCGAAAACGTGTTAATCGTGTTGATTTCCTATTATTTATGGAAATCATTAATACGATACTTAACACAAAGAGCTGACGAGGTAGACTTATCTATTTGTGAGATTCAAGAATGAAGTGTGTAAGCAAGGCTTGGAGCAACTAGTGCAAACTTACGTGGCTTCACTCTTAGATGAGAAATAGTTAAGTTGGAATGTTGGAAATGAGTTAAGCACAAAATTCATGATTTGTATAAGCAATTATCTTTAGAACATTATAGTTAACTATCCCATACTGAACTTGACTAAATATGAACTTAGATCTTTAGAAAAAATATTTGTAAATATAGTGAAAAGTAAGGAAATGGTTTGGGTTTGCTGTGATAATGTGTTAGTCACATTCATCTTTAACCGTTTTTTATTATACTTATGGATATAAATAGATCATTAAAAGAATGATTTAAAGATAGGAAAAAGCGAAAGGGTTTTGGGTTTGTAGTGACATTGTTTAAGTAACATTCACCTTAAACCTTCTGAATGGATTTGTGAAAGTACTTAGATCCTTAAAGTGGATATTTTGGAGGAAATAATAAGTACTGGAATCTTTTGGAAAAAGATAAAAAAAGTAGAAGTTTATTAGGTAAAAGAAGCTTACTAATAAAGGAGTTTTAATTAATAAAAAGGATTAGTTAAATGGAAGAGATTAGGAGTTGCTTAAGTAACTTAATCATATATTGTGTGGCTTGATTGTGTTTTGTGTGATGATGGTGTGTTCTGTGTTGATTTATTTAAGGAAAGTATGATTTTCATTCATAAACATCTATCTTATAATAGATAGTCGATTAGTTGACCATCGAATTGAACAAATATAACTTAAGAAATTATCAAAAGGCTTCGTGATTTCATACCAATAAGAAACCCCAGAGAAGAGTATTGGTAAGAAACATCTATAGCTTTCGCTTACTTATGAGAGAACCGAAATTGAGTTAACCGAAAAATTCATCTATTGATTTTGAAGAGACCAGGATCGCTTAGTATTTTACTTATCAAATACCACATCAAAACCTGTATACGAGTTCTATTTTTTGGAATGCTATAGAGTTGAACTGACTATCCTAAAGTTCAATCTAGGGGAAAGGCCAGCCTTAACATTTCAAATGATGGTATCATGTAGGATTGTCTATCTTAAGGAGTAATCCAAGGGAGTGGATAGCGTTAGCATTCATCAAAAGACTTATGCGGGGGAACCTATGTGGAGGTTCGAGATCTATTCAAGATGCTTGAATCCATGTAGTGATTCGTGATCTGTTCGAGATAAATGAGTCTAGTTGGGGATTCGTATATTGACTGAAATGAAGACTCATATCAAAGTTGCTAAATGTAGCCTCGACATAGGAAATGAATAAAACAAGAGTGTAGGATCGATTTCACCCTAAAGGGGGGGTGAATAGGGTGACAGTATTAATTTTAAAAATTTATTGCGGAAGAGTTTAAAATAATTTCAACACAGATCACAGAATAATAACAGCACAGAATAACAAAATGCAGAAATAGAACGATACAGAATTTACCCAGCTTCGGCAAAACCCTGCCTACATGCTGCCCCCAAGGTTTCTACTAGAAATTAAGTAGTCACACGCTTACACACGTAAACTCGTGACACCCGCTATTGACTAACCTAACTCTACGCTCAAAACCCTACTACAACTCAACCACTGAGTTGTGAATTCTCAAACTACGCCACGTAGTTTGTCCCCTACACGACTAGTGATTACAACGGTTTAAAATTTAGAAACAAATTTAAAAAGTAATTTAAAAACAAAAGACAAAAACCCTAATTAACAAACAAAAGGGTCGGCCTTCTTATTATTTTATATGGACCGTCTCCCTTTTAATTTCTTCGGCCCATTCCCCTTTTCGAGATAAAAGCCGCGCTAGTTCTTCTCTTCAGAAATTAGGGTTTTTCGTTAATTCGTTGATGCCGATTACAAATGCTCGATTCAACTTGATTTCCTTGCTTTGTAGTTGATCGTCTCTTGAGATGCTTTCGGCCGCTTAATTGAGTTCGTCTCTGCTTTGAATCGGATACGTGATTTTTGCGTTTGATTTCTGGTTTTAATGCTTGAACTCGATGATCTTGAAACTGCCGATGATGTTGCTTATATATAATTCGATGCCCTTTAATTTTTGTTCGTATCTATTTGATTGAATTCGTCACTTGAGTATTCTCGGCCATTTGATTTTGTTTTAATGCTATGGATATGTTCTGACTTGTTCATATCGTATATTTCCTTTTCTTCACTATCACGGTATTAGTCTGAAACCGTTCGATCCTTCCTTGATCGTTACGGTAGCAACTTTTCTATTTTATTTTGGATTTGATTTTTGACTTTTTCAATTTGTACACACACTTGATTTCTGATTTAGTCAATTTCGATTTTGCTTTATGAATTCAACTCTATTTTTCTGATGACTTCGGCCTTGAAACCGATCGTGTTTACTTCGGCCATTTTGATTTATTAAAATGCTGGATATTGTTCGAACTGTGCACTTGATTTTGATGAAAAGAATAAGTATTGGTCTTGTTCAACTTTTGCCATGCTATTCACTGTCTCTGGTAGCACTTTCGACCTTGTTCGATTTTACTTGCTGTTTCCTGCCATTATGTCTTTACTGCCATGTGTATACGTACACCTATGTATGTATCTATGTGTTGTATTTGTAATGTTCACTGTGATTCGCTCGAGTTGCTTCAATGTGATGTTTACACTGCTACATATCACTGCATTTCCAACACTGCACTGTTTATTTGCATATAAACTTGGATTCATTGTTCCATCACAGCATTTCCATCACTACTGTATCTGGTTTGGTATTGTCTCAAACTTGATACTGTGTGGCACTTCAATGTTTGAAATGCTTATAAACTTGGATTCTTTGTGTACTTGTCTCTGTTTCGAGCCTGATACTTTTTGAAGTTTGCATCTGTTAGCTTGTAGTTCATGTGTTCACATTAATTATGTGCATTGTGTTGGTATTGATTTCTTTCATATTGATGTTGAGCCACTTACTGGTTCTCTGCCTTGTTCAAAAGTGATACTTTCATTTATGTCTTCATGTATGCTTGTTGGTCTGATTCACCTTGTAGTCTTCACTTTAACTTTGAACTATTTGCATTAATTTTGGTTGTTGTGCTGATCATGCTTGCTACCTGGTCGACACTTCCAGTTCACTAGTCTTGTAACTGTGTCAAGTTGTTGTAGCCTTTGTGCATTGTTGTTATTCCTTTGGTGCACTATGCTTATGTATGACAGTTGAGGCAGTGCCATTTTCATTTGCGTCTGTATTGTATTTGAGTGCATTATCTTTGTGTATGTATTCTCTGACCTCTCTTGTATCATTGGTGCGTACTAAGCTGTCCCTTGCTTCTGTTTTGTTGGTCTTGCCTTGTATGACTGGTGCATGTTGCAGTAATACTCCTTTCATTTTGGTTTCTCTATCTTTGATGTTGAGGCCTGTATTTTGATGTTCTGGTTTTGAGGCTGCATATATGAGTCTTGCTTTCACTTGAGACTGTATTGCCACGTTGCATTGAGTTGAGTCATGATAGCAATGACTTGACCTTTGCGTTTTGCTTGTTTTTCGAATTACACCTGAGTTGAATCCAGCTTGAAGCTCGGATTTGACCTTGTGCTGAAAATTGTGACATTATTTTATTGCACTTGAGTTGAATCCGGTATATTGGATTTGACCTGTGCTCACCTGTCCCTGTAAATCAATCAACTGTATATTTCGCTGTGCACGGCCTTGTGGCAATACAGTGATACACTGCATGTCACTAGTTGTTCGTGTACGATGGATTCAAAATTAAATGATGACGAACAACACAAATAACCGAGGCAAATATTATTTTCAAAATTCACTTTTTATTTTATACTGCAAAAATATTTCCTTTTCAATTTTACTGCGTCAAAAATTATTTTTGCAGATTTCTCAAATGCTGGATTCACATTAAAATAAAGTTGAAGATCAGTACAAATTGAGTGAATGGGTGATATGTAGTGAGGTGCAATGTGAGTTGTAATTTGATCAATTTTGTATTGTAATTGAAATTGTATATAGTGAAAGCTTGAAATTTGTACTATTTAAAGATTTGTAATAAATATTTGTTTGAATAAAATTTCTGTTTGAATTCAAATTCTGTGTTATTTATTTTTATTCAGCAAATATTTATTTGATTTGTAAAAAATAAAATAGTACATTGACAAATATATTTAAATACATACATACATACATACATACATATATATATATATATGTTTATTATCATCAAACACAAATCATAACATAATCGCATATTCAACAATCTCCCCCTTTTGATGATAACAAACATATATTTAGGATTTTGAAATATATTAAATGTATTTGATGATTCCACTTGCTCCCCCTATTTAAATGCTTCATCTTTACACTGAAACTCCCCCTTCTTATATGCATAGGAGTATAAAATTTATTCGGCAAAATCCAACATTTCTCTCCCCCTTTTGTTATCAGCAAAAGAGTAAAAGTGTCATGAAAATAGAGATAGTGTGATAGATAGTAATATAACATTAAACTCAATCGAATATAAATATGAAATTTAAATAGAAAATCAAACAAAAAATCATAACTATTCTTGTTAGGCGCATATTCTATTTTTAGAGATGATGGGAATGGTGTTATCACATAAAATCATATAGTTGTGTCTAGTTGTGGTATATATCTATCAGGAATTTGAATTTCTACTAACCATGCATAATCGTTAGGACTTTTAAATGAGGTTAGTAGTATTCCAATTTTATTCAAAAAAATGAATTCAAATATCTTCTAACCACGCATAACCGTGAGGACTTTTAAATGGGATTAGAATCAACTTGTTTATTTAATAAATTAATTTTCAAATGCGTTCCATACATGCATAACCGTGAGGACTTTTAAATGAGCATGGAAGCACATATCAAATTCCAAGTAATTCACCCATGCATAACCGTGGGGACTTTTAAATGAGAGTGAATACTTTGGATTTTATTTTATTTTATAAAAGAAAAACGAATGATTCCTGATTAAGATACCACATATCGACAAACTATATTGAATTTTTGATGAGCGATGGTCGATAGAAATATGATAGAATTAGAAATGGTCATGGAATCTTTGTCAAACAAAAATTTATAACTCTTGTTTGAATTTCTAAAGAAATTTACTAAATATACTGTCTTGAGAAATAATGTATGATTAATATCAACCCTCATCATTTTTCAATCACTATTTACCTTTTTGATAATTAGTAGGGGGATAGATTTGTTAAATAGGCAATAAAATCAAATTTCTAAAACACCCAAACTGAGATGTAGTTTGCAGAAACTATTTTCTGGTAGGGTTTTTGTAAATATGTCTGCCAATTGAGAATCGGTTGAAATAAAATTTATGCTGATATTTTCTTTGGAAATATTATCTCTAATAAAATGATGCCTAACATCTATACGTTTTGTCCGTGAGTGATGCATAGGGTTATTTGTGAGATCAATTGCGCTTTTACTATCACACATTAGTGGTACACGTTTAAAATTTAGGCCATAGTCTTGCAAAGTCTGTATCATCTATAAGATTTGAACAGAGTAACCGCTTAGAGCAACATACTCTACCTCTGTGGTGGATAATGCAATACAATTCTGTTTTCTGCTTGACCATGCTACTAATGAATGTCCTAACATAAAACATGCTCCACTAGTACTTTTTCTATCAACTAAATTTCCAGCATAATCTACATCTGAAAAACCTTTTAATTCAAATTTATCGTTTGTTGGATACCAAACACCAAACCGTGGGGTGTGCAACAAATATCTTATAATTCTTTTAATAGCTTTTAAATGAGATTCTTTTGGGTTAGATTGAAAACGTGCACACAAGCAGACAGAAAACATGATGTCAGGTCTAGAAACAGTAAGATAAAGGAGTGATCCAATCATACCTCTGTATTGCTTTTGATCAACTGTCTTACCTTTTTCATCCTTGTCAAGTTTAATTGTTGTACTCATGGGGGTTCTTGCTGGTTTAGCATCTTTCAATCCAAATTTGTTGACAAGTTCCCTAATATATTTTGTTTGAGAAATGAATGTGCCTTTATCGCTTTCTTTGATTTGAAATCCTAAAAAGAATTTTAACTCTCCAACCAAGCTCATTTCAAACTTTTCCTGCATGACTTTTTCAAATTTCTCATACAATAACTTGTTAGTAGCACCATAAATGATGTCATCAACATATATTTGAACAATCAAAAGATCATCGTTTTCATGCAACAGAAATAGTGTGGTGTTTACATATCCCTTTTGAACCCATTTTCAAGGAGATAAGAACTGAGACATTCATACCAAGCTCTAGGAGCTTGTTTTAACCCACATAATGCCTTTTTAATTTTATATACATGGTTTGGATATTCATGACTTTCAAAACCTTCTGGTTGTTCAACAAGCACGTCTTCTTTTAAAATTCCGTTAAGAAAAGCACTCTTAATGTCCATTTGTCATAGTTTAAATCCTTTGTAGCAAGCAAAAGCTAATAATATTCTAATTGATTCTAGTCTAGCTATAGGTGCAAAAGTTTCATCAAAGTCAACTCCTTCAATTTGATTGTATCCTTTAGCGACTAGTCTAGCTTTATTTTTAATTACATTTCCAGATTCATCATATTTATTTTTAAAAATCCATTTTGTTCCTATAACTGGATAATCCTTAGGTCTAGGTGCTAGACTCCAAACATTATTTCATTCAAATTGATTTAGCTCTTCTTGCATGGCCATAAACCTGTTTTCATCATTAAGAGCTGAATCTATGTTATTTGGTTCTATTTTTGAAATAAATCCACTATATAAGCACAGATCACATAGATTTCTAAAGGAGGAACGAGTCTGTGTACCTGCTATAGGGTTTCCAATCACCAATTCTGGAGGATGGTCTGCTTTGAATTTCAGTTTTTCTGGATCCAAATTCCTTCGGACTTCTTTAGTTGTGGCAGTTTCTTTGGTGTCAGCAGTTTCTTTTGGTTCTTCATGCTCATCTTTTTCCTTCTCCTCTTCAATATTGCTTTTGGATGTTTCCTGATCATCAATGCCTTCATCAAATTTCACATTGATTGACTCTACGATTGTTTTAGTCTTTTTGTTGTAGACTCTATAAGCTTTGCTTCTAGAAGAGTATCCCATGAAGATGCCCTCATCAGCTTTTGCTTCAAATTTTCCTAATTGATCACCTGTGTTGAGAATATGGCAAGGACATCCAAACACTTTGAAGTAAGCAATGTTTGGTTTATTGTTGAACCATAGCTCATAGGGGGTTTCGTTAAGAATCGGTCTTGTCATAACTCTATTCATTACGTAACATGCTGTATTTACTGCTTCTGCCCAAAAATGCAAAGGTAGTTCATACTCATTTATCATAGACCTAGCCAACTCTTGCAAAGTTCGATTCTTTCTCCCAACTACCCCATTTTGTTGTGGAGTACATGGTGTAGAGAATTTATGTTTGATTCCGTTTTCATCACAGAAAATTTCAAATTCATAATTGTCAAATTCTCCACCATGATCACTTCTTAGTGAAATAATAGAAACTTCCTTTTCATTTTGGACTAATTTTGTGAAATTCTTGAAGGATGAAAATGTTTCTGATTTCTTAGCTAAGAAATATACCCATGTATATCTTGAGTAATCATCAACTATTACAAAACAATATTTCTTACCTCCTAAGCTAGCAAAGTCGTTAGGTCCGAACAGATCCATATGAACTAGTTCAAGTACTCTAGAAGTGCTTACACTGTTTTTGGCATGAAATGATGATTTTTTAAGTTTTCCCAAAGTGCATGCTTTACAAATGTTTTCTGTTTCAAACTCATGTGAAGGCAACCCTCTTACCAAATTTTTCCTTTTTAATTTGTTTAGCAAGTTCATACTAGCATGCCTTAAACGTCGATGCCATAAATTTACTTCTATATCCTTAGCTACCAAACATTTAGAGAGGGTGAGGTCATCAAAAGATAGATAATATATATTACCTTTCCTCTTACCTGAAAATAAGATTTCTTTTGATGATTTGTCAACAATTTTGCACAAGTCAGAGTCAAAAATAACATTCATACCTTTATCACATAGCTGGCTGATCGATATCAATTTGTGATGTAGATTTTCAACATACTGTACATCATCCAAGGTAAATGTATTGTTACCTGCTTTACATTTGCCAACAATTTTAACTTGTCATTGTTACCCATTGTGACCCTGCCACCTTTGTACTTTTCTAGGCTAAGAAACTTTGATTTATCGCCTGTCATGTGTCTGGAACAACCAGAATCTAGATACCATTGCTGTTATTCCTTAGCCGGCTGGCATACCTACACGAGAAAAAATTTTAGTGGCATATTTGTTTTTATAGGTCCAAAATTGTTAATGGCAGAATATTTTGAAAGATAATTTAGTGGAAACTCAAAAATATTTATATATGTTCCTTTTGGCACTCAAATTTGTTTTACTTTGAGAGATTTTATATTTGTGCCTTTTGGAACCCAAATCGGTATAGTCTTCACATGTTTGGGTTTATACCAACAACTATTTTGATTGTGTCCAAATTTTCTACAAATTGTGCACAATGAATCGACTTGATTAATTTGATTTCTGTCATTTTGAAATTTGTTATATCCAAGTCCTTGCCTAAATGTATTAATAGTTTGTTTCCCTAATAGCATATTCAATGATTTTTCTCCTTTTGAAAATTTATATAAAGTCGTTGATAGTTGTAGGACTTGGGTTTTGAGAGATTCATTTTCGTTTAATAGCTGTGTGCACTTTTGAATAGAATTTTCTCTTCTTGTGTTTTCACTTTCTTTCAAAAGCATAATTTCGTTTTCAAGCGATTTAATTTTGTTTTCTGATTTTTTACTCTCTTCTTCGAATGTTGGACACTTATCACACTTAGGGATTCTGCTTTGATAGGTTTTAACTAATTGGTCAAGTTGTTTATTTAAATCAATCAAAGTATCCTTTTGTGATTCAAGATTTGCATACTTTTCCCTAAGTCGTTCAAAACAGCCATTTACTTCATGAAAATATATAAGTAATTCTGAATGTGAAAGTTTTGATACCTCACTTGGCTTGTCATCATCACTATTAGTTACTTCAGCATGAAGACATAGATTTGCTCTTTCACTCTCACTTTCGGTGCTATCACTTTCATCTTCATCAATTTCATCCCAAGTAGCCGCAAAACTTCTCCTTTTCAGTTTCTTTCCTTGGTTTGATCGATTTTGAGGACAATTTGGCTTGATATGGCCTGGTTTATTACATTTGTGGAAGATGATCTCTTGTTTTTATGAAATGTCTAGTACTTTGTTTATTCTGCTCTTAACTTGATGATTTTTGGTCAGATTGCCATATTTGCGATTCCACTTTTTGAATCTCTTTATTAATAGTGCTAATTCAGCTTCACCATCCTCATCATCATCATCTTCATTTTCAGTTGTTCCTTTGAGAGCAATTGATTTCTTTCGAGTATCGCCTCCTTCTCGCTGTTCCTTGAATTTTATTTCTAGTTCATAAGCGGTGAGATTTCCAATGAGCTCTTCCACCTTGATCTGTTTCAAATCCTTCGATTCTTGAATAGCTACGACTTTAGCTTCGAAAGTTCGTGGAAGAACTGTGAGGATTTTTCGGACTATCTCCAACTCTGTGTATGATTTTCCAAGAGCCTTTGATTTATATACTATATTGGACAGTCGTCCGTACATCTCTTTGACATTTTCTTCCTTTGTCATTGTGAAATTCTCGCATTCGCTGCTTAGCATGGCAAGGCGAGATTCTTTGACTTGAGATGTTCCTTCGTGAGTTACTTTGAACGTGTGTCATATTTCCTGCGTAGTTAAACAGTGTGAGACACGATTAAATTAAAATTGATCCAATGAACAGATAATAGAACTCATAGCTTTAGCATTTTGTAATTTATTTTCTAGCTCTGTCCATTGATCCATCGGTTTGTCTATTTCCTAATTGTCTACAATTATAGTTGGTGCTCTATAACCTGTCTCAATAATGTTCCAAGCGTCAATGGTTTTTAGAAAAAATTTCATTCTATTTTTCCAGGAGGCATATTAACCATTGAACATTGGTGGTCTAACTATGGACTGACCCTCAGCAAAAGCATTATTAAAAGAATCCATTTTAAAATTCAACTTTTTAAAACAAGATTGATTTTGAAAAAAAATCAAAATTTTAAAATTCCTTGCTATGATACCACTTGTAGGATCGATTTCACCCTAGAGGGGGGGTTTAATAGGGTGACGGCATTAATTATAAAAATTTATTGCGGAAGCTTTTAAAATAATTTCAACACAGATCACAGAATAATAACAGCATAGAATAATAAAATACAGAAACAGAATGACACAGAATTTACCCAGCTTCGGCAAAACCCTACCTACGTGCTGCCCCCAAGGTTTCTACTAGAAATTAAGTAGTCAAACGCTTACACACGTAAACTCGCGACACCCACTACTGACTAACCTAACTCTACGCTCAAAACCCTGCCACAACTCAGCCACTGAGTTGCGATTTCTCAAACTACGCCACGTAGTTTGTCTCGTACACGACTAGTGATTACAACGGTTTAAAATTAAAAAACGAATTTAAAAAGTAATTTAAAAACAAAAGACAAAAACCCTAATTAACAAACAAAAGGATCGACCCTCTTATTATTTTATATGGACCGTCTCCCTTTTAATTTCTTCAGCCCATTCCCCTTTTCGAGATAATGGCTGCGCTCGTTCTTCTCTTCAGAAATTAGGGTTTTTCGTTAATTGGTTGATGCCGATTACAAATGCTCGATTCAACTTGATTTCCTTGCTTTGTAGTTGATCGTCTCTTGAGATTCTTTCGGCCGCTTGATTGAGTTCGTCTCTGCTTTGAATCGGGTACGTGATTTTTGAGTTTGATTTCTGGTTTTAAAGCTTGAACTCGATGATCTTGAAACTGTCGATGATGTTGCTTATATATAAATCGATGCCCTCGAATTTTTGTTCGTATCTATTTGATTGAATTTGTCACTTGAGTATTCTTGGCCATTTGATTTTGTTTTAATGCTATGGATATGTTCTGACTTGTTCATATCGTATATTTCCTTTTCTTCACTATCACGGTATTAGTCTGAAACTGTTCGATCCTTCCTTGATCGTTACGGTAGCAACTTTCCTATTTTATTTTGGATTTGATTTTTGACTTTTTCAATTTGTACACACGCTTGATTTCTGACTTAGTCAACTTCGATTTTGATTTGTGAATTCAACTCCATTTTTCCAATGACTTCGGCCTTGACACTGATCGTGTTTACTTCGGCTATTTTGATTTCTTAAAATGCTAGATATTGTTCGAACTGTACACCTGATTTTGTGATGAAAAGAATAAGTATTGGTCTTGTTCGACTTTTACCATGCTATTCATTGTCTCTGGTAGCACTTTCGACCTTGTTCGATTTTACTTGTTGTTTCCTGCCATTATGTCTTTACTGTTATGTGTATACATACACATATGTATGTATATATGTGTTGTATTTGTAATGTTCACTATGATTCGCTCGAGTTGCTTTAATGTGATGTATACACTACTGCATATCACTGCATTTCCATCACTGCATTGTTTATTTGCATATAAACTTGGATTCTTTGTTCCATCGGTGCATTTTGATCACTGCATTTCCATCACTGCTGTATCTGGTTTGGTATTGTCTCGAACTTGATACTGTTTGGCACTTCAATGTTTGAAATGCTTATAAACTTGGATTCTTTGTGTACTTGTCTCTATTTCGAGTCTGATACTTTTTGAAGTTTGCATCTGTTAGCTTGTAGTTCATGTGTTCACATTGATTATGTGCACTGTGTTGGTATTGATTTCTTTCTTATTGATGTTGAGCCACTTACTGGTTCTTTGTCTTGTTCAAAAGTGATACTTTCATTTATGTCTTCATGTATGCTTGTTGGTCTGATTCACCTTGTAGTCTTTAGTTTAACTTTGAACTGTTTGCATTAATTTTGGTTGCTGCGTTGATCTTGCTTGCTACCTGGTCGACACTTCCAGTTCACTAGTCTTGTAACTGTGTCAAGTTGTTGTAGCCTTTGTGCATTGTTGTTATTCCTTTGGTGCACTATGCTTATGTATGACAATTGAGGCAGTGCCATTTTCATTTGCGTCTGTATTGTATTTGAGTGCATTATCTTTGTGTATGTATTCTCTGACCTCTCTTGTATCATTAGTGCGTACTAAGCTGTCCCTTGCTTCTGTTTTGTTGGTCTTGCCTTGTATGACCGGTGCATGTTGCAGTAATACTCCTTTCATTTTGGTTTCTCTATCTTTGATGTTGAGGCCTGTATTTTGATGTTCTGGTTTTGAGTCTGCATATATGAGCCTTGCTTTCACTTGAGACTGTATTGTCACGTTGCATTGAGTTGAGTCATGATAGCAATGACTTGACCTTTGCGTTTTGCTTATTTTTCGAATTACACCTGAGTTGAATCCAGCTTGAAGCTCGGATTTGACCTTGTGCTGAAAGTTGTGACATTATTTTATTGCACTTGAGTTGAATCCGGTATATTGGATTTGACATGTGCTCACCTGTCCCTGTAAATCAATCAAGTGTATATTTCGGTGTGCCTGGCCTTGTGGCATATACAGTGATACACTGTGTATGTCACAAGTTGTTCATGTATGATGGATTCAAAATTAAATGATGATGAACAACCCAAATAACTGAGGAAAATATTATTTTCAAAATTCATTTTTTATTTTATACTGCAAAAATATTTCCTTTTCAATTTTACCGCGTCAAAAATTATTTTTGCAGATTTCTCAGATGCTGGATTCACATTGAAATAAAGTTGAAGATCAGTACAAGTTGAGTGAATAAGTGATATGTAGTGAGGTGCAATGTGAGTTGTAATTTGATCAATTTTGTGTTGTAATTGAAATTGTATATAGTGAAAGCTTGAATTTGTACTATTTAAAGATTTGTAATAAATATTTGTTTGAATAAAATTTCTGTTTGAATTCAAATTCTGTGTTATTTATTTTTATTCAGCAACTACATATTTAATCTGTGAAAAATAATATAGTACATTAACAAATATATATATATATATATATATATATATGTTTATTATCATCAAACACAAATCATAACATAATCGCGTATTCAACACAGAGTAGCGTGCATAATATCAGGTTTAGCTTACCCATGAGGGTATATCAACTCCGGATGTAAAGTATGTTTATTGATATGTTGTGCATGGGAATTTTTGATACTTAGTGCCACGCAATTCATAACCGGGACATTTATGTTTACCTTAGAGTATATCCCATCTAGAGATATACGATGCTCGAAAGGAAGTTTCTAATGCTATTCATGGAGTTCAAATTTTGCTAGATCCGAGGAGAGATATATGGAAATACTTATACCTATGTGAATGCACCTTAGCGGTATTGGTTGTATACCTATTATTGTTGTGGCGTTCACACAACAACTATTTGATATGACTTATGTGCTACACCCTAGATATTATCTGCCATATCACTATATATTAAACCTAATAAATGGTTGGTTTATTTGAGGGAAAAACTATTAAGGGAATACGTACGGTCTCAATGGTTACTGTTACTTATCACTCATATCTCTTAGGCTTCTCACGTTGGTTTACCAAACTGATCCAGGTGTTATTTTGTTAATGCTTGGTCCTAGTTTCTAGATTTAGATTTGGATGCTTTGGTGCTTTTGGAAAAGAGTTAGAGTTCTTCTTATCGTAGTATTTATTTCTGCTGCATTACTTAGTGTGTATCATTAACATTTGTTAGAATAGGTTGTTAAAACTATCAGGGCTGATTATTGTAATTCAGAAAAACTTTGTATCTTAAGATGACAGTTTATACTATATTTTGATATTATAAATGATCGTTCCATTGTGAGAGTGTGATATTGTGTTCCTTCTTCCCTTTTCTATTACGTTTTCTTTTATTTCACCCTAACAATTCATCTTTTCAGCACTTGGATGCTCGGTATGTGAATACCGTAGATGTATTAGTGTAGACATTTGAGGGTCAAAAAGGCGAGTCATTACATTATGCGTCATATAGTATGGGTAAATTGTATTCCAAACAATTAAGGAAAAGCACTCATTCAGTGGGAGTGACAATAGACTTAACGAACTCTTTGGATTAATGTATATATAGATGTATGTAATTCAAGGTCTAATGATACCAAAATGGATTCATTTACTTTATTTAGTGCATCGATGAATTATTACAAACATGAACATATGTATTTGATACACAAGTAGTATGTCCATGATAAGTCCATAAAATATAAAATAAAGTAGAAAATTTAACATGCAAAGTAAATAAAACAATTCGATTTGATCAAACATATAAGTGTTTTAGGAAAGGGTTCCAAACGTACCATAAATGAATAGGATTCAATCTCAAAAGTCACTCCTCCATATGATACGTAGTGATGTATTGATAAGAGGTAATTGGACTTTGTTGGATGGAGAATGAATGATAATGAGTGAAGTTGATTTAGCTTCTTTCTATAATGATGTGTACTTAATTTGTGAGTACATATGTTAATTTCGGTATCATATAAAGCATAGTTTATGAAATTACATAAGATGTGAATTGATAAGAATACCGATCTTAAATAGTTTAAAATGTGTGGTTTTCCAATTTATGTTGTGGATATAAGTTTCGTAAACCCAAAACTAAATTAGTTTTATGAGTTCTTAAAATGTTCCTAATGCCTGTTTCATCGTATTATGAAAGAATCGTTGTTTCAAGAAATGTCGTCTTCACGGCAATGGAATTTCTTCTAGAAGTTAGTGGTTACATAAGAAATAAAATTAAGAAAGCCTAAACTAGAGACAACTCATTAGATTGTCTACTCGCACATTAACGAGAAACTATGTGTTTCTTGTCAATGTTGAGAAAAGAATTTCCTCGGTTGCCAATAAGTCATGAAGAGTATTAACTCTGGCATATGGCTTGTTGTGCAAATCCAAAATTAGTTCTACATACATTTTCAAAACATGATTTTATAGTTGTATGCATAGAGAAAGAATTATGCATTCGGAATTAAATTAGCAACATTGAGGCAATAACATCGTAAATTTCAATTGCTTAAATTAACGTAATAGATTTTTCATTCAGTGTGCTTAAGTTAGTTCGGATTTATTCACAAAATTATCACCCTGTATGACTTTAAATTTTGGTACATCTTGTTAAAACAAAAATACTAAATAATGATTTAGTATAGACAGCTTCCAAATGATAGTCAAAATGAAATGACATTAGTGGGAGCGATAGAAAAGTTTATAACTATTGAATAAGATCCAAAACTAATATGATAGTATCTTCCAACAAGCATCAACATTGAGCAAATATTTTGACAGAAAAATCAAACAGTTTGATTATTTGTTAAAATGTAGTGTAAGGACATGTCTATAAAAAAGAATATTAAAAAGGTACAAAAATATTTCCAAATCTACAAGAGGATGTTAGGATTGTCCCAAATGTAGACATAAATGTCTTATTAAAATGTTAATGTAAAGCATATAAGATGGATTCCTTATGCATTGGTATTACGATTTATCCTATATGTTATGTTGTCTACTATATTGCAATTCGCTTATGTATGGTACATTGAGGAAGTATCAAATCCAAATTAAGATTGCTAAATAATAGTTTAGAGTGGTCTCAAAATTTTACAAAATATTATAGAATTGTTTATAGAAATAATAAGCTCCTTATGAAGGAGTATTCGAACTCGAACTTCATAAGCAACATCAAGTGTAGTATGCCAATCTTTTATTCATGATCAATCTTAGTTAAGAATCACTAAGTTGGAAATGTTCCAAATTAGTGGTTACGACTAATTCCACAATTAGGCTATGTACGTTGCCTTAAATAATAGCAACAATAAAAGTAATGTGCATATATAAATGCAACAATAAAAGCAATGTACATATATAATGTTGAGAATCTCATAACATATTTATATGATAATAATTCCATGATATAGTTCGCGAAAGAACTTAGAGCACATTAGCTGTTGAGAAACAGACTCTGAAAAAGTTCCATGTGATAAAGATAGTTTACTAGTGTCATGCGAATTAATTGACATAATATATAATTTAGACAATATAGCATATCCATTTACTAAAGAAATAACTTCATTGTTTTGAGAAAATTGATCAAAGCAATTTGATTTAGATTTCATGATTGACCCTAAGTGCAAGCGGGAGAGTAGGTAAGTCAGGGGTATGCCCTTGGGGCAGTTATGTCATTATTACATATATCTAACTCAATAACCAGTATTATTTGTAATAAGGGTGTTTAATTTTCTATTATGTTCTAGTCATATTAGGATATATTAATTAAGTAATTAATTTAATTATATTAATATAGAAAATCCTTAAATGATATGGTATGTGATAATAATTACAAGGAGATGTAATCATGAGAAAATTATCACAATATAAAATAACATATTATTTTAAATATGTTCGGTCAAGATATTTCAAAAAAAGATAATGATACATCTACTAAGATCAAAGTGCATAACACTCTCCAAATGTTAGGCAATGTATTACTCATCGCTGTTGGGGGCATCAAGGGATTACGTACTCGTAGTTATTGGATAACTATGGAATGAGTCGTTTGAGAGTTTCCACTTGGTTAATAATAACTATATCAAATAGGAAATCTTAGGGCGATAATGCTATGTGGTTCCCTCAACTTGAGAATATTGTGGAACTTTAATGTGAATACTACCTTTATTAAATCACAGCATGGTGATCCATCGAGTGACTATAGTTGAGTCTAAGTTGAAGCATTGAAAGTAAAGCACCATTCAATAGAAAATTCATCTCCTTAGTTGTATGAGGTTAGTAACACTATCAACTATAGCCAACTCAAAGTCAAAATCTCAGATTAGTGTAGTATGGTTAATAATAAATATTATTATTAAACCAAAGACATTGTTTATGGACGTTTCTATGAAAAACAAGCAATCACCCTAGTATAACAGAAGAAAGAGATGCATTAAAACAAAAATAAAATTAAAAGAAGGAATAACTAATTTTTAAGTTGTTTGGCAAAGAATTCATGCCTATATCCATTATCAATGTTATTATGGATTGCTTCAAGAACTACGACCAAGTTTTGTAACAAATTCAATCTAGAATAATATTGAGCTTCAAAAATGGCCGATTCTCCTTGTAAATCAAAGATTAGAATCAAAAGTCCTTCTTCGTAACTACAGGAGGTGTATTTATAGTCAAACCCTCTACAATAGTCGTTGGTATTTGTTTGAAAAGATTAGTACTCAGATCCATGTTTCCAATTATAATGAATGTGCCAAAATCAACAATGAAAACCATTCGATATTGACTGGTTTTGGTCAGTGCCAAGAGGTTTTGCTTATTTGATCTATAACTTAAGTCTTCAAGCTTTAGATCTTCGTTGAGAAAATTTCCCATCAAAATTGGTCGATATCCGACTAGTTTGTCCATCCAAAAACTTATATTTTATACAAAGTAGTAAGAAGCATCAACGGTAGCTCAAAGGGGTCCCCTGTACTTTCAAACCTCTCAGTACCGATTGGTTTTGATTGGTACCAACTGGTTTCACCTTGCGAAAAATAGTTCCAAACCTGTAGTGTTTTCTCCATTTATCAATCCTGGCATCTCTCAAGCTTCTTGATTCATTTCTTCATCATCTTGAAGTCTAGATCCATCGAAATATCACTTGATTCAAATTCTGGATAGCACTTGCCCCTAAAGTATGCTTTGGATTGAGAAAAGCGATAGAATTGCATCTGTAAAGATGCTTTTGGTCTCTGGTCTTTGAAATGGCATTTTGAAACATTACTTGCACTCTGGGAATATCAGTATGTCACTTCATACAGTTCTTGAACCGCATCCTTTATGTAGAGATAGAAGTTGAAGTCTTTCATCTGAAATCACTAATCGATGCGAGAATTTTTTAAAGGTCACTTATTCTTTAGCGAGGTTAGTTTCTTCTCTTTTTTTTCCTCTTTTTAGTAAAGAGAATTAAAAGGTTTTGGTACAAACGACATTTAGTCGGTACCAATTTTCTTTAAGCGTTGATATATAGTCAACACTTTGAATTTTTCACCGCTTCACTTTCACTTCCTACTACCTTGAGATTCTCCATTAGGATTTCTTGCACCCTAAGAATCAACATTCCCATGACACCATAGGATTCTCGAAAGCCACCATTGTTCATCGACTAGTTCATTTAAATTGCCTATCACCAATCATTCTTGCACAACTGCTGTTTGAATCCCAAGTGTTTTCAAATCATGATCTAAGGTGGGTCATTTCCTTAATCTTAGCCCTACCATTTCTTGAGCTTCCATCTTCTTGTACTCAACCTCGATTATTGTGCCACTACCGATTTGATCTTGAGCTACGGCCTTCTCCCTCCTTCACTTCTTCTATCTTATCCTTAATAATCTTGAGAACTACTTTGGGCCCTTGATGTCAATTCATGGGTCCAATGAGTTAGTAAGGCGAGAATTATGAAGGGAAAGGAAATGGACATTCTTTTTTGGGTCTTGGTTGAATATGAATTAGGGGAAAGAGGTTCGGTGAGCCGCTTCTAGGAAATCATCACACTGGATGGGTCACGGTGCTTAATTTGTCTAAGTGTAGACTCTTTGAGACCTTTCATCCCATCGACTCTTAAAATCGTTTTGTCACATCCTCATAGTCCTACAAAGAAAGGCTTTGTGTTTCTCTAGAAAATAGTTCAATTATCGTAATCTCCACGATAATGGGTAAAATCATATTCATAGTTCTATCACATGACAGAGCTCGTTTGGAAGCATAAGAGGGGTATCTACATAGAATATTCCCATACACCACGTTAGGGACACTTGATATACACTACAATAGAGTGACATAGTGCACTACTCCGGTCAACGTACTAGACATCCATATGAATATTTACATCAACCACACAGGTCTTTATTAAATTAACGCACTAAAATGAATCATACTTGACCTTTTTCATTCTCAAGCTCTCATTTTATCAAGGACGGCCATAGATGGTCCTCTCTTTTTTCCGTTGGGAATGACCCATCTACCTTGCAGCCTACTATGCTAGAAGTAGGCACTTCCTCAGCCCCGAAACTTCCTTCCACTCCATCAAGATTAAGATGCTTAATCACTCAAGAGCTTCATCTCCAAACTGTTCCTCCAGTGGAACCCTAAGGTCCTATCGATCTAGAAGATGACCAACCTATCCTTACGATCTTAGACAATCCTCTTTATGCTTTGGTTTCAAAATTGACCATGGTCGAGTTAAAGAGATTCTATAAGAAACATAGGATCCCCGAGGACAAAATTCTTCTTCACCGGTCCAATTAAAGAGCACACAACCCTCCGTCCAGTTATACTGCTTGTAACCAATATACGTGCCTCTCTAGAGTTATGCCTCCTTTTAATGACTTCCTATGAAACATCCTTCAAATGCTAGGACTAGCCCTATTGCAATTACACCCAAATGGTTATGTCATCTTAAACTCTATCTATATCATCTTCAAGGTGCATCTAGGCCGTTGTCCAACATTCGATGAGCTTACTTTCTTATGCTTCTTGAAGAGAAGAGCTGACCATCCTTTGCTATTAATTATCAAGTTCTACAACTGATGCAAGTTCATTAAGTTATTGCATAATAAAAGAAGCTACTTCGAGGATATATATTTCTTCGTTTGATGCTTAGAAAGCTTCAACAGTTTATGGCTCTCTAGACATAAGCATTGTTATTCAATAACTTGGACTTCCTCTTCCTCACATAAGAGAGAAAATAGTAATAATATGAGGAACTAAGCATAGACATGCTTAAAACAACATACAATCAATCACAGATAAGTGTAATACCAACAAAATGTCTAACAATCACAACAAAAACAAACACGAGTACTGGAGTATAATGTATGATCTTCTTGGCTAGTTATGAGGGAGTTTAATAATGCTCTTAACCCAAAGGATAAAAAGGGAGGATTGCCAATCTCTTTCTCCTATTTGAATACATATAAAAATTGCTTATTTAACTGTGGTTTGGTTGAATCTATTTTAAAAGGATGTAAATTTACATGGCGGTCTAGAGGAATTGCAACAAACAGACAAAGTTCTCGTTGATTATGAATTTATGCCTATGTTTCCACAACACGGCACTAATGCCCTACCATCATCTACAAGCGACCATACCCATATCTTAGTCTTTTTCAGTCCTCAACATTAGCACCAAAAAAGAGCCACATTTCGATATATTAACAACTGGTGCTACAAGGAAGGATATGGTCAGCGCATTGCAAATGGGCTGTCAGTTGTAACAGTGGGTTCCTACAGTTACTGTTTGCTGTCCAAACTGAAGGCTACTAAAAATCAATTAAAAGCATGGCATAAGTTAAGAGCGAAGGATAATATCATAGCTAATTTACAATTGAATTTGATACTATGTTTATCTTGCAGATCAAGACCTCGAAAATTGCATTATTTATGATAACATGTACCATATTGGTCAGAAGCTAAAGGATCAACTTACAAAGCAATATGAATTTCTAAGGCAACAAAGAAAATTTTTGTGGCTTCAATCGGGTGATAGTAATACCAAATATTTCTATGCCAAAATGTCAATGCGACGACATAGAAAAAAAAAACAAGCTCTAGTGGATGTGCAAGGACACTATACATATGACAGTAACGACATAAAGACTAAAGCCTTAACATATTATCTAATGCATTTCAATGGAGATTCTATGACTTATTTCCCTCCATAAGCACAGAATGCAAATAAATGAAACATGGAGTGCATACTTAACTTCTCCAGTCATGATGGATGAGATCCAAAAATCTTTTTTCTCAATTGATGATGCTAAGCCCCGAGCCCAATGGCTACTCTTCCAAATTTTATAAAATGCACTCGATGGACCTACAAGAAAACATATTCGACGCTGTATCGGAAAATTTTCATACAAGAAAATTGCCAAAGGGAGTGATTCACAATTTTATTACTCTAATCCTTAAGAAAGATAAGCCACAAAAAATCTTAGATCATCGGCCTATTGCTTGTGCTAATGTCTTATATAAAATAGTGTCAAAGATTCTCTGTAACCGATTTAAATAGTTTCTTCCATTTTTAATTACAGAAAATCAATCATCGTTTATACTAGAAAGAAACATTAGTGAAAACATCTTATTAGCTCATTAACTTATACGGGACTTTCCCAAAAGAGGTAAACAAAAAATGTGTACTAAAATCGATCTTCAAAAAGCATATGACATGGTTAATTGGGAGTTTGTTGTTCATATGCCCTCATTTATGGGCTTCCCTACGTCTATGTTCAACTTATCTATGAATACATCTTTACACCTAAACTTTCCATTATGATAGATGGGAGACCACAAAATTTTATTCTTTCCAACATAAAGCTTCAGTAGGGAGACCCACTGTCCCTTTATTTATTTTTCATAGCTATGGAATATTTTACCTTGTTACTGGAAGAGGGAGTAATTGACGGGCATCTACAGCCTATATCTAACTTTTAACCCGTAGGCACTCATCTCCTATATGTAGATAACGTTATGGTTTTTCTACCGGTTATTATAAACAATGCTAATTATATGAATCACGTTTTTTCTACTAAGGAGGAGACCGTTGGACTAAAAATAAATCAAACTAAATCTCTGATATTTTTCAGCATCGGGGCAGTTCACAAACTAGAAATTTCAAGTATTTTACATATTTATCAACAAGATTTACTTGTAAAATACCTTGGCGTGCCTTTATTCGTGGATTATATTCATGCTAAACATTGTACACCACTACTACAAAAACTTAGCAATAAGTTAGAAGGATGGGATTGCAAGTTACTAACTACAGTTGGCAGAGCAGAGTTAATTAACCCTCATTGTTCTGTACTGGTTATTAATGTATAACCTTCCCAATTCTGTGTTGAACAAAATTGATAAACTATGTACAGATTTTTTTTTCTAGAAAGGGAAGCTTCACAAAATTTCATGGGATACATTATGTAAGCCTACGATCGAAGGAGGGGTTGAACTTTGTGAATTCATAGATTTGAACAAAATTGCCAGAATTAAATTACCGTGGAATGTTTTAATAATGGACTGTTTAAGGTCTGAATGGATGAGAATTAAGTGTATGTCACGGGAAAATTTTCGGGTTTTACCCATAGATAATAACTACTCTGGAATATTGAAATCGATTCTAAGGCAACGTGATACAACTGCGTCAATTATGACTCGAGTTACTATCAATAGGGAAAACATAAATTTACGGTTCGACCCTTGGATAAACCATAAATATCTGGTTGACCTAATTAACTGGAACAGAATTCATTTAAGTAACACAACCAGCAGTAAACTTTGCCTTATTATACGAGCAGGGCCGGTTCTAGCAGCTGGGTTGCCCTAGGCAAGGCAGAATGCAGGTGAAAAAATTTGAGTTGCCCTGTACAACCCAGAAGTCTGAGGAATTTTCGTTGAAAAACACAATTGACAAAGGAGTTGAACTAGCAACCTCTGGAATGAGTGGTTTGCACACAACCACTATAGCATCAACTACTGCACAAACAATAAGTAAAGTACGTTTTTTAAAACACTAAACTATGTTAACATCACCTCCACCTCCACCCTGTTGCCCCCACCCGGGGGTTGCCCTAGGCGACTGTCTGCCTAGCCTAGCCCTGAAACCGGGCCTGTATACGAGATGGACAATTCCAACCTTAACTCTTTTCTGAACCTAAGGGTGTAGTAACACAAAGTAAACACGTGAAAATTTTCTCTAACCATACAACCGATTAATGTAAAATTTATGATAAATGAAACTACGTGTTTTCCTTGGTCTGGAATGGCATTTGACTTGCTACCGACATTGATGATAATTTCAAATTGACATGGCACAACAAAACAGCCAAAAAAATTTCATTTACCACTTATATGGCTTATCTACAACGTTTACCAATAGCGGATAGGTTATTACATTGGGGCATTACTACTGACCTAAAATGCATGCTATGTAACGAACAAAAAAAATCATCATCACTTATTTTCGAATTGCGATTATAGCACTTATCTGTGGAATTCTCTGTTACTCAGTCTCACCATGCAACTGATTTCGCCTATTTCATTATGAGACCGACTCTCCAAGCTACGACTCAATTTCAGATCATCATCAGCACTCCAAGGTTTGGCCTTTGTGGTGGCATCAACACGACATCATCTTTGGCTTTAACGTGTAAGACGATGATTTGAAGGAAAGTTTTGCTCGAAGGAGGCAAGAATGAAGTTACTGGAAATAGATGTTCGGCTGCAGCTATCTTGACGACTTCGTCACCAGCGTTGATATTGGAAGATAATGGATGATGGCGGCGTGAATTTCAGTTCTATGGGGTATAAGGATTTCCATGCTTAGCTATTCGTAAATGGGCTGGAACAGGTTGATATTGGAAGCGGTGGTGTCTTGTTTTAGCCAATCTTTGGGCCCAGGTTACTTGTTGTTGTGGGCTTTGTTTAAAAGTTACTTGGTATGTTGTTGTTTTTTGTTTTTAATTACCGGTATTGGAGTTTGTATTTTTAGAGGATTTCATGCTCTTTTCCCTTACCACAACGGTAAGGGTTTTTTAAGGAGATGAATCCGATTATATATTGGTTCTCATTTGTCGTTAATAAAGAACCTTCTTTCTTCTTCAAAAAAATTATATAAATAAATAAATCATAAGGAAAGGAGAAAAGAGAAAGATTTATGCAAAAGAAAATAAGTTTCCAATCCTATGCACTTAAGAAGTGGAATGTCGGGATATAGAAGAGGAAAAGTTCTAATCTTCACCTTTTCTTTGACGTCCTTGGTTGTCCATTGAAGACGATGATCAAGGGCTACTAGAAACGCACCATCTCTATACCCATACTATTCAAGAGTACTAGTGAGTAATACTATCTAGGTTATAGGGAGAATGAGGCTATATGGGGTATACACATGAATATTCCCTAAGACTAACACTGGTACATATTAAAACATCAAATAAATATCTCAGTTACACATACATAGTATCGCTATAAAGCAATAAACACGTGTGCCTCCAGGATGGAACTATACACAATATACATAATATAACAGAGAATACAGAGTAAGAATTGCAACAAAATCATATAATATATACGGATACATACAGACTGCTCAATGCAATAACAGTCTATATGTATACATAACTTCTCAAATGTCAACTGGCGCAATGCAGTACAACATATAATCAATATACAACTCGCTATACACACACACACATACTGTGAATCAAAGTAATGCAAATGTCTTACAAAAAACTTAATATAAGTCTCCTCTAAGCCCACTAAATTACCTGCTAGTCATGTTGTCCCTATACTTGAAATGTCTTGAACTGAACTGAGTATTACATAAATAATACATAGGTCAGACTATGTCTAAATCAAAGATCTATGAACATAAGTGACACAATATAAACCAGGAATAATAATATGACGGCATAACTAGAGAAACTCAAGTCAACAGTCAATACATTATTGTGTGTGTGTGTGTGTATAGGTATGGAAACATATGCATGGAATATAAATATAAGACCATAAATAATCATCAAAGCATCACATCACAGGAATAACTCAAAACCGTGCATAAAGATTTCATCGTCTATATAAAAGCACATCAAATCAAAAACCATAGTATTTATACAAATGGGTGAATCACACATATCTATAAATTATCATCTAAATCCAGGAAAAAAAAGGTGAGATATCACCAAGTATAAACCGGCTAACATGTAACATTGCCCAAATATATCTCTTAATATTAATAAATAAAACATCATCATCAATATATGTAAAAAGGATAGGCTTCCTATTAATACAAATAGTGATACGAGAATCCATTATACTCCAAACATCTATCACAGATATAATCTCATCTCCTCATATATGAACTACCAAAATATATCATAATGAGAAATGACTGTACGGCAGACACAAAGTCCCAAGTAAATCCATGTACACACACATCAATATATGGGTCGTCTAAGCCATATCTATATTTAAGTGAGGTATATCTATAGTATATGCCAATTTATTACTTCGTTCGTACTAGAAGGAAAACTGATAGCATGAAGCAAGCCTAAAAGATAAGAAGCCACTATAGACTTAGTTACATTCATGGTATAGTGACTCGTATCTACCGCTGTGCTCATCAATGTGAGGACTTAAAAGTCATGACCTGACTCTAATCATATAGGTAAAAGACAGCTGGCCTAAGTGACATATGGTTGAACGCATGAATCGAAAGCATGAAGTTATATATATTAGGTGTCATAAATTTAGGGTGCAACCCCACGATCAGGCTGCTAGGGTGGATTCTAGCTATCTGGTTCTTTCTAACGTCAATAAAAGGAGAATATCATAATAGAGGCATATAGAACTAATAATAATGGACATGAAGTCATACTCATCATAAGGCATATTGCCTTACTCGTTGAATATAAGCACGAAGCTATACTCATCACTACGTGTATCAGCTTACACTCATAACACTATTCCCTTCACATGATGTCACCAAATTACAATGAATAATCAAATAAATATCACAACAACATCCTCATACCACTGTGTGATACTCGAACATTTATTCATTATTTACAAACTACACTCGAACAACGTAATACTATGTATAACAAGTCCAATGAATAACAAGAGAAATATTACCGAATGCCCCACCTAAACGGTACTATAACTCTGTTTATTCAGATTTCTCGTCACATAGAATTATATATCATGAAATCATATAGAAGGATGTTGTCACCAAATCATATCAAAATCTCCAGTCAAATCTATTTCAACAATGAATCATTCATATCATCCAAAATCAATCTCTGAAAAGATATAATAAATATCAAGTGAAACAATTAATTAACTATTTATATTAAGTATAAGTAAATAAATCTAATTCAATATACTATAATTAGTAAAACTTTTAATAAACTTATACAAATGAAATTACTATTTTTTAATAAATCAAACGAAGCTTTAATATTTATAGACTGCCATTTCTATATTTTATATACTATAAAATAATTTGCAAGACCAAACATAACTCGTTACATTCATTTCATAATTTTATAGAATTAAACATGATTTATAATTACTTTATTTAATATCCAAATTTCAAATAGAATATTGCTTCATATCTTGTATATATAAATTATATAAGTTAACCAGTAATAAATCATTCACAATATCCCACTCATATTAACATAAATGAAAATATCAAAATTAAATGAAAATAATTATTTTTGAATTAAATTGAATTTCCAAATAATTTATATCATTAAATATATGAAAATATACTAGAAAACTCTAATTAAATTTATTTGTTGCAAAATTTACCTAAAAATTCTAAAAATGTTGATTAGATTGTATTTCTTATTTATCGGAACTTATATTCAGCCTTTCTAAGATTATTAAATTAAAAGTTTCTAATTTATTCTCTAATAAATTAATTTCTGCAAATTAACAAATATTGCATTTATAATTCTCGTATAAATTTCATAGATACATTAGACGTATGTATGTATGTATGTATATAACAAACTCGGCCACCAGTTGACGGGTCATGGTCTATTGCCGATAGACTTAGTTGGTGCCGAAGTTGGCTTTCTCAATCATCTTCTAGCCCCTTCCCCTCTCGTTCATGCATTGCTCACCTCAATTCAATGCATATCGAGTATATTATACAAACATAAGTTCAAAACAATATATGTGTCATGAATTATATGATTAAACATAGGTTCGTGTGTGAAAACACTCGCCTGTACATATGATTTTCTTCCTCCCTCCCTTTGAACGCATGCGCAAGTCCTCCAATGCGTCTACAAAACCCAATTCTCTTTCATGTGTGAGTGTATTTTGGTGTTGAGAAACATATAGTTGAATTTAAGAATTTACACATTTATATTTGAATTTAATTTGATTTATTAGATGGGTAGGGTTTAGGGATGAAATCGATTTTATTATAGAAGATAAAAATAAGATGATGAAGTATACGTAAATGACTTTGCTGAAGAAAGAAAAGTATAGAAATAGAGATTTTTTAAAAATGAATTTAGTTTATGAATACTTTGACATGGGATTTAGTAAATTAGTTTCCATTTTTTTATAAAACTAAATTCTATTTAGTTTTAAATTATATAAATTCTCATTGAAAATCACTTCTTTTCCAAACCGATACTATATTTCAATTAAGTCACTTTTATAACATATTATTTTCATATTTCTATCTTATTTCAATTTAAGTATCTTATTTTTCAGATTCCAAATCCTTTTACGTACCAACCCAAAACTTAATCACTTTAAAAATGGATATTCAGATATATTTATATAATTAACTAATGGATTATATAACTCAAAATAAAACTCTTAAAGAGGAAGTAGACAAGGGTGATGCGGTGGTAAGGTTTGAGTGGAGGGCATGGTACAAAAAGGGTTTTTGGTAATTTGATTTTCATAAGTTGTATAAGAGGAAATTTCCTATACATGCTAGGATTCAGGCTAAAGATACGTGGCTGATTTGGATGGTCGATTTCAGTTGAATGTTGACCAATTGCATCCTCGGAATGATGATTGAGTGAACTTACATGATATACATTGGGAAGATGTTGAATGAAGAAGTCGTGGAATGGTCCGTAGATGTCGATAGAACCATTCATGTGAGATGGAACATGACCACCTCTTGGCATCAATTATCTAAACGTCGGACTTGTGAGCCATGTTAGACAGTTAATGAGAGTGAGTCAAGGCTTGACCAATAATGACTGAGGAATCTTGATGAGCCAAACCCCGTTCACTGATATTGTCCTACATGTAGAGTACCAAATGAGGTTCAACATGTCGTCAATGCCTGCCTACAAGGGATGACCCTAGGAAGCACATCATGAAATATGAATGGCTAATGGATTCTGCATGTGTAGATGGTGCAACCAAGTGTAGATATTTTCCTACAACTCTCTCTATAATAGCAACAATGTGTTTTACATGGTTATTCCCATGGTCGATCTCTAGATTTGATGATTTGGAAACAAGGTTTATGGAGCAGTTTTGTATGCACACAACTCACCTCAAAGATGTAATGTCCATATCCAGCATGATTCAGGCTCCGAGAGAATTGCTGAAAGATTACTTAGAGAGATTCCATACGGCTTTCACAGAAATTAGTAATCCAAATGAACATTCAATATTAATGGTCGTAACAAGAGGTATTGATCCGGAGTCAGATTTTTGTGATTGGTTAGCTGGCAAGCCACCCGTAACATTGGAGTGCTTTTATGTAAAGGCGGCTCAGTATTTGAGGTAGGAAGAAGCCAGATGCTCTAGGAAGAAGAATTTTGTGGGACCAAGTGGAGAGGGAATATATAGTAATATTGTAGCGAAGCAGTCTGATGATAGCTTAGGAAAGGATCAAGTGTATTTCAAGAATAAATCGAATCAAATAAAGAAAGGTAGGGATAGGAGCCGAGAAGGAAAGAGGGATTATTTAAGAAGAAAGCATGGGATTGCGATGTACATACTTACACTCCACTGAATACTCCACTATAGAATATCTATTTGTCTAGGTGCAATACAATGTAGCATAGGAAGCGGCCTTTGAAAGAATCAATAGAGAAGTAGAAACAGAATGGAAAATATTATTAGTTTCATGAATGTTATAGTCATAACACAAATGAATGCAAGCATCTCCAAGATATTATCAAAAAGCTGATTCGAGAAAGAAAGTTACAGCAGCATGTAAATCCCCCATCGGATGGTGGGCAGGGGACATCCGACCCCAACCGAGGATGAGCACTGCACAGGGCTGAGGTGCCTGCATGGACTAGCGAAAAATTGGTAATCAATACAATAGTTAGAGGATCACATCCTGCTGATAAGAGTTGGCTGAGATGGAGAGGTAAGCTAGCACAATTAAGCATGTGAATTTTGAAGGTTATTCAAGTACGAAAGATGGAACTCCAGCAAAACAACAACATATAGCGGTAGATGCTATTGTGTTTGGAAATAGAGATCAGATTGGGTAAAGGCTCCGACAATCGACCCAATGGTCATTTCGAGCATGATGAGCCCCTCTGTAGTGAGAAGGATGTTGGCTGATCGTGGAAGTTCTATAAATATAATTTTCAAAAAAGCTTATGATCAGATAAGGATAGAAGCCAAGGACTTGAAATCATTTAAAGCCCATATTCATGCTTTGGCGGTGCTACAACCGAAGCTGTTGGTTATGTTGAATTTCCCATGGAATTCGGAGAAGGTGGCCATAGGAGATGCAGATTCTGCCTTTTGTAGTTTCAGATGTTGAATCTTTATAAAATGCTTTTTTAGGCCAGCCAGCCCTAGCTGAGTTTCGAGTAGCTCTTGTCCCATGCTGTTTGAAGTTCCCCACAGATAATGGCGTTGAAGTTGTTCATGGTGATCACACAACCAAACGTGCCTATTATTTAGCAAAATTAAGGGATATTCAATGAAAGGAAAATAGTAAGGATGTGGATAAGTATGTCCACATCCAAGACACTGAGGACTGACAACTGACAACTAGCACCTAAGCCTTGGCTCGGGTGCCACAATTTGTTCTATAGAGACATAGATTCGAGAGATGATGAGGAGAAGTCTAAAGAGACCAAGGTTGCACCGGCTGAGCTAATGATTGACATCACAATCATCCACAACGACCCATCATAGGTCCTAAAGATTGAATCACAGCTCATCCTCCCAATGATGAATGAACTTGCTAAGTTTCCCTGAGCGAATCTTGACGTGTTTGCTTGGAACTCTGACATGTATGGGATCTCACCTGCTATTGCGAGCCATGCATTGAATATTGACCCGAGGCATGTCTTGGTGAAACAACAAAAGGCGTGGCATGGATCCAAAGAGATTTTCCACTCTTAAAGAGGAGGTGGATAGCTCGAAGACAATGGGTTTTTTCACAACGCCCTCTAACTAAATGGGTATCTAATCCTGTACTTATGAGAAAGACGGATGGGAAATGGTAGACATGCCTTGATTACTTGAATTTCAACAAGGCATGCCCAAAAGACAGCTTTTCCCTTCCAAGGATCCACCATTTGGTGGACTCAACCGTGAGACATGAGTTGCTATCTTTAATGGATGCACTCTCAAGATACAACCAGATCTCGATGCACATTCCTGATCAAGAGCACACCAACTTCATTACTGATGTTGGATAATGTTGCTACTTGGTAATGACTTTTGGACTAAAGAACGCAAGAGTGACCTACCAGTGCCTAGTCAACATAATGTTTGAGGATCAAATCGAAAAAACAATGAAGGTATATGCGGATGATATTCTCGTGAAGTCACGACGACCTAACAACCACATTAGAGACCTAACAGAAATGTTCGATATCCTCTAGCACTACAAAATGAAGATTAATACTCTGAAGTGTTCTTTTGGCATATCATTAGGAAAATTCTTAGGTTTCATCGTTAATGTACCAGAATTGAAGATAATCTCGAGAAGGTCCAAGCTATTTGCAATATCCAAGTGCTAAAGACTATCAAACAAGTACAAAGCTTGAATCGAAAGGTTGCCGCCCTAAGCCTGTTTATTTCCAGAACTACCAATAAAAGCATTCCTTTCTTTGACTTGATTAGGAGAGGAAAAAAGGAATTTTGTATGGACACAAGACTGGAAAGACGCATTCCAAGCTTTAGTGAACCACTTAGAGAGTTCTCTCGTCTTGTCAAAGCCGATAGATCATAAAGATTTATATACCTACTTGGCTGTGTCAATACACGCTATAAGTGCCTCATTGCTTCCCGAAGAGAATCAAATCTAGAGACTGGTCTATTATGTTAGGAAGTGATTGACAAGAGCTGAATAAAACTATCTGAAGACAGAGAAACTGGCATACTGCCTGCTAATTGCTTTACGAAAGCTCCGCCCTTACTTGTAGGCACACCCTATCAACATAGCTGTTATGACAGATCCTATAGTTACCTGAGAAATTTAGAAGGTTACCCAAGTGAAATATCAAACTTAGCAGTTCAACATCATTTATCTTCCTCGGAGAGCTATCCAAGGTTAGGCACTGACAGACTTTATAGCACAATATACTGCGTATATGATTTCTTAAATAGCAGTGAAACCCCTACCATACGGTAGAAGTTGTATACAGATGGAGCATCCAATGGTTGTTGTAACGGAGTTGGAATTGTGCTTGTAACTCTTGAAGATTAGTCAATTTGTTATGCTTTAGAGCTTGATTTTCTTACAACAAAAAATAAACCTGAGTATTAGGCTCTGATTGTTGGACTTAAAATTGCTAGTGAACTATAAATAAATTCTCTAGAAATTTTTTACGACTCACAATTAGTAGCATACCAAGTCAGGGGAGATTATCAAGCTAAAGGACAACGACTTGCTTCGTACCTTACCCAAGTCCAAGAATTGTTGTCTGACTTTGAATACTATGATATTACGCACATTCCTTGGAATCAAAATAAAGAGGCTGATTCATTAGCAAACTTGGCTAGCACCAGGGATGCGCAACAAATCGGCTTAGTTCCAGTGGAAGTATTAAATGCTCCAAGCATAAGCCCGATGGAGATCACCAGGTACTAGAGATGGAGCCTGAGAAGGAGTCATGGATGAATCCGATTAAAAACTATTTGCTACAGGGAATCCTTCTCGAACGAAGGAATGAAAAATGACAAGTCTTTCGTAAAGCTTCACGATATATCATACATGAAGGAGTTATGTACATAAAGGGTTTTTCCATTCCCCTACCTGGTGTATCATTCATGATGAAATAAAATGAGTCCTAAAGGAAGTTCATGAAGGAGAATATGGCAAGCACAATGGGGGAAAACTCTAGCAAAGAAACAACTCTATTATGGGTATTATTGGCCGACCATCAATCGAGATGCTGCTGATTATGTAAGGCGGTGCAAAAAGTGCAAGATATATGCAAAAGTTCTAAGAGCTCCATCGATGGAAATTACACAAATGGTCCATCCATGGCTCTTTACCGTATGGGGTATAGATATTATGAACTCCTTACCAATTTCTAAAGGTGGTGTGAAGTACGCCATCGTCATAGTTGATTACTCCACCAAATAGGCCAAAACGGAACCATTAGCTATGATCAAAACTAAGAAAGTAATCAACTTCATCGTTTGGAACATCATCTGTTGTTTCGGTCTTCCACAAACTATTGTAACAGATAATGAGACTCAATTCGATAGTGCTGAATTCAAAGATTTCTACCACCGGCATCGTATTAAAAAGAAATTTGTAGCATTCGCTTACCCTGAAGCCAATGGACAAGTTGAAGCCGTGAACAAAATCATAAAGTCCATTTTGAAGAAGCATTTAGAGAAAGACAGAGGGAAGAGGATAGATAAATTCCCGATAGCACCATGGACTTATAGGACCACCACAAGTCTACAACTGGCCATACACCATTCGCCATTGCTTATGGTTTCAAAGCCATTATTCCTGTTAAGCTCGAAGTTCCTTCTCATCAAGTTACCTACTATGATCCCAGAATGAAAAAAGATCATCTCTTAGAACATCTAGACTTAGTATATAAGAAGCATGAAGAGGCTGATTTGAGGGATGCATCGACACCGATTCGCTCGATATTACAAACTAAAGTCCAACCTAGAACCTTTGAAATCGATGATCTAGTCTTGAAATGGGTTTTTCCTATCCTATTGCATATGAATCCTACTTGGGAAGTACCATATGTCATTGAACAAAGGCTTGGAAAGGGAACTTTCAAGCTAGCAACTGTAGATGGCATCAAACTTCCAAGGGTGTGGAAAAGACATCATTTACAATGCTATTTCACTTAGTTTATATCATTTTCATTTAGCTATATTTAATTTGAGGATTAGATTTAACATTTGATTTTCAAAGATATTTTATATGACAAAGTATATCATTTCTTTCCGTTTAGCAAATAAAGTTTTGAATTTCCTTCATGTCTATGTTTGTTGTAGCATTACATATTAGTTGCAATACCGAATTAACAAGTATTAACATGTCCAAGCAGGAACTAGCGGATTAGATAAGTTCACAACTGAACTAAATGAAATAAGAATGGTCCAACCATTCATTTGATGACTTGCGATCAAACCTAATAGAAGGAATACCTAACGATGAATGGATGTGGTTCGACCATCCAATGACCAACTTTATCCTATCAAATGATGGAACAAACATGAACAAAAAACGGTTGTGACATGACCGATCACTCTCTAAGTTAACCCCCAAACTTGAGGGTAAATCAATCAATTAAGGAAAGTATAGTCGAAGATTTTCCAAAATAACGCTAAGTCCTCAGAGTATGGACTAGAGCATAAATGCAAACTAGATGCGATTCAACCACCTGCTAACTAACTCTTATCCTTAGAGTGTGGATGTGAGCATGAACAAATAGATAAATGCAGTTCGACCACTCGCTATTCCATGAACTCCGACTCGAAGCCGACAGGAGGAATATAAACTCACAAAGGATCCAGTTCAACCATCCACCATTTAAATACACTGACCCAAGATTGGGGGTAGAAGTAAAATCATTCAAATTGTTGAATTCGACAGCATAACAATAGGGTTGAGCCTGTGTTTGGTACAACTCAAGACCACGACCACATGGAGGCTTTGGAATAGATTTATTGGATTATCATCCAAAGCAACAAGCAATGAATTTACAAGTACATTGAATGGAAAATAATAGCTCGACTGCTTTAATAAAAAATTTACATAAGAATTTGAAAAAAAACAAAGAAATTTTATTTACATAATAAACATCAAAAACGATGATACAAGTTTATTCAAGAAAGGGGGTCGCACCACACAATCACGTCCGGCAAAAGAAAAAAACAGTTATGAAAACTATATACAAACTAAGTCGGAGTGACATTATTTCATCCGCCCTTTATCCTTTTTGGATCTCCTAGAATTACCACGACCCGAACTTCCGCCTGTCCTTTTCCTTGATCCTTTGCCGCCCTTGGCTGGAGAACTTTTAAAGTATGGAGGGAGTTTTTAAGGAACTAATCCACTACGTGGGATGGCTTGTAATGGGACAATATTTGGATCGTCAACGTCCACATCGAAAGGCTCAGCCTTAGAGTTTTTCTTCAACAATTCCTTCCTCTTGATGTGCCCTTTTTTGTTGAGCTCATCTGTACATTCATTGGCGCCGGTAATTAAAACATCATCCAGCCCATCAGTCAACAACGGTCTACAGTTTTATCATAATCAAGTGCCCTGATAACTTAAGCATCGGCCTAGAGCGCTTGTGGCCATGGGAATCTCGGTTTATGTCCCTTGTTTCTCCATTGAGGCACCACTTTTTGGAGTTTGGCTGGGATCCGAAAGACTGTAGATTCGTGGAAACAAGAAGATAAGCCCATGACTATTAAACAAGAAGAACGAAATCTCTCAAAAAGTGGAGAATAGAGTCGAATATCTGTGTTCGATTGACTCTCATTTTTTGTCGGAGTCCCCATTCTAAGATAAGGGTTAGCACCTTAGATTGATAATCAGATTTGTCCAGATCATAGCTAAGATCCTTTCTCGAGTCGAGAGAAATTGATGCTCCAGCTGCGTGAAAAGAAGAGGGCCTTTGGGATCGGACTCTAAAGACACGGCAGTGGTTTTCCCTTTGTCGAAGGGTGCTAGAATGTCAAAAAATAAAAGTTTTGAGGCAGCAAGGTCTAGAGGCTCATTCTCGTGGGTAACCTTCTGTGCTAGTTTCTCTTAGTCTAAATCAGCTTCTCCGAGGGTTCTCTTTTCATCTCAACAATGTGCTCCCAGGCCTCATCGAGTGACTCAAGATAACCCTCGTCAAGAAAGCTCAGATCGTAGTGGATAAGGACTTTAGCATTGTATTCGATGATCAAGGGATCAAACATGTCCTTAATTTCATTTCGACCGGTTTCCTTGGCATCCTCTACCTGGACCTTGATCTGTTCTTTCATCTCATTATGGGGAGCTTTTAAACGACTCACTGCTTCAGATGTTTCTTTAGTACTTTTTTTTCCTCGGTCAGATTCACCATTAAATCCAAGATCTTAATGTCTTGTTGTTTAATTATATCTTTATTATTAATCGACTCTAGATCGAGACGATTGATTTCATGCTGTAACTCGATAGACACCAAGAAGTTCTTCTCTACTAAGTGGTGGAATGATTCCGTTGAACAAAAACATCACTCTGCGAGAGAACTTACCTTAACATTCTTTGGGATTGTATAAATAGAGGGGAGGAACTTAAGCCCTTCAAAATAAATCTTTAGGAAAATGGCCTTAAGTTCGACCAATTTTACTGCCGTGGAAGCTTCAGGAGCTATAGTTGGCAAAAATGGATCAGAAGCGACGATTGGACGTTTTCTCGACATGCAGTCATAGGACTGCTCGGAGCTGGAGGAACCAGAGTATTGCTCATACGGTATGGCAACTTGGGGACCATGGAAAGAGGTCTGATCGCCACTGTGCATAGTAAGATTAGGTTGAACATCCTTATGGGAAGACCGAGACTAGGACTTATGCTTGGAAGATAAAGATTCCCTCGAACATCGACTTTTTATCAGTCGTCATTCCTCTCTCTACGCTTACCCAATTATGAATCACGTTTGGATCCACATTGCATTGAGGAGCCTCTTAAGTGATCAAAAGCTCAAGATTGAGACATCACATTTGTAAAAACCAAACTAAAATGTATAAGTGACCATTATACAAAATATTGTTGGAGATTATGTGGTGAAGTGAACGTGATTGCAAGTGTCCTAGTGTCCCCTTGACGGACTAGAAGCTGCAGCCTTACTAATAATAGTTTTCTCTCCTTTACCGATGGGAAGAATGCCATCACCACTTCCTGTTGGAGAATTTATCCACTCGATATTAATGTTGGGGAAGTCATAAGTCATGATGTCATTAGAGATTTGGAGATTTGAAAACCCTTTCATTCATCTTTCCAAACGTTAGGAAGATGACTCTTCATCTGCGGAAGTGATTATAAACTCGGCTTCTTAATAATTTTCCTCCTATGGAGCTTATATGCAAGCTTCTTTCTTCTCTTAGCTGGCATGTGAGGTTGCACATGTTGTGACGGTTTGACCACAAGTGCAATTCTTGGACCCGCATCAGCATCGCCAGGCCCATAAGTTTTGACACCCCTAATTTTGCCGTCTTCGGCTTCATCTTGAGCACCCTCGATCGACTAGGGGAATGACAGGGTTATTGATATCATCTTCTTGTTCCATAACATATCCTGGTAGCGCAACGCTTCCTAGAAGCCCAATGCTTTGACCTTCTTTCAGCAATCCGAATAGAGATAGCCATTTGTCGATTACAAGAAGTCTAATGTCCCTGTCTTCGACCGAAGTGGCACGAATTGTTGAGATTGTCAATCAAAAAATATCGCCCTTTGGATGTGGAGGGACACATGTAAATTTTCAAAATGTCAATTAATTCAGGATATGACCTGGGTTAAAGAATTTGATAATTGAGTGTAGATGACACTTACGTCCTTCAAACCATCGCCACGCAAAGCCAGGAATACATTAGATATAAACCATTCATGTTTGAAGAGACTGAGTTTGTTCCAAGTACCTGTTAGGACTTAGAAGTTGGGCGAAGGCTTGAGGAAAATGTAGTAAAGGCTCCCCGTACGTCGGTTGAAGTTATAAATAAACCTTATGTCCAAAGGAGTTGGCGAACGAAACAAAATGCTCATGAATAATAATAAAGTGCCATGGAGAAAGGCACAACTTTTCCTGTGCCATTGAGTAGGAGCGATACCGAGGTATTTTAGCATCTCCAAGATAAAAAAATTAAAGGATGGCATGCGCCTTGCCCAGCATATGAACTTATTGCATGGGGTATAGCCCTCTGAGGGCAAGTGAGCCTTGTCGTTTATCTAAGGAACCATAACGTCAACAAATGGAATTCCATGTCTGGAACATAGTTTATGAAGAGCGACCTTACCAATTCTGGAGGCTTGGGAGTCTGTTGGGTTATCTAAGAATATAGCACCTTCTAAAGCATCATGCGCGGGACTTATATCTTCCTCCAGAAGGATGGGAATGTTAAAAAAAGGTCGGTTGATGGGCCAAAAACTTCCGGTTGTTCAGCCTAATGACCAGAGGAAAGACTGCTAGATATAGTTGCGGAACTTGACTCAGCTTCGGGACTACTATTTTGTGAGGCTGGTCCGAATGACATTGCAGCTAGACGCTCCAAATGTTTGAAGTCCATGTCAACTATGCTCAGTAGATAATCGAAATTAGAAAAGTTTTCCTGTCCCCCCGTGTTAAGTGTAACCTAGTATGGTGCAGTGTTGTGTAGTGCAAAGATAAGCAGCTCAAAATCAAATAAAACAAAGTAAATGAGGAGACTTTGGATTCCAACCAGAGTGACCATCATCATTGACCGTCTCAACTGGCGAATAGATTGATCAGTTGTGTAAGCTTTGGGATCGACCATCGGCATATCAAAGTGTGAAACCCATTATTAAAGCCATATGTTAAGTTTTAATTCATGTTCTAAGTCCCATGGGTTTGGCTGTTCAATTTGGAGTTCATCAGTGGATATGCAAGTCCTATTGTTCATCACTATTATATGTTCAAGTCCATTGAGATGGGATTGGTTTTGATTGTTAAACAAGCGATTATGGATTGGTTTTCTAGCTCAATTCGAAGACTACAATTTGTTGATCCCTATATGCTGATCCCTATTAGCCGACCCCTATCCTATTGCATTAAAACTGATCCCTCTCTTTAGATGAAAGATGCCAAACTCTTTCATTTCACAAAAATGCCGATCCCACCATGCCAACCAATCCACTAATCCCTCTACTTCATTATTTTCAGCTTTCCACAAAATTTCCATTTCTGATCTCTCCCATTTAACCAAACAATCAATCCCTCCTCTACCTAACGTTACCCTTCAACTTAATTGATTGAACCCTATATCATGAACTCCTATCTTCCTCTTCCTTTTTTGCTCTACCGAATTCTTCCATATCCCATATCTCATCTCCATCAAGCAACTTTGGCCAACATTTCTGTAACGACTCTATCGTGATGCCTAGTTTAGCAAAGAACATTACAAGTAATGTCATCTTCTGATCCAAAGAAAACGGTTCGTCAAGGGCGATCGAAGGTGAAAATATTTTTATACAATCACTAACATGTCATTTATACCTTTTCACTTAATATTTGAACTGAAATTTGACATGTACAGTATTAATACAATGTAATGGACACACCGATTTCTCGAAATCAGAACAATATATCATATAAATAACAGTCAAAGATCACAGTGGAATAAATCTCAACTTACAAATATACAAATTTTGAGTTTACAAAATGAAATACCATACTAGATTGTTATACAAGTTTAACAATTCTCTAATCTCATTTGTACATCTTATAAACATATTCACAAATTTCCTAAATGAGACAAAATAAAAATTCAAAAGTGTTTATCTCCTTACTAGCTTATACATCCAAAGGTAAACTTATCCTGTAATCTAAAAAGTCCCGGCCTTACCCGAGCAAAATAACACCTGGACCAGACTATCTCTAAATGTCCTGTAGGGTGAGCATAGAATATACCACAGGAATGAACAACATATAAGTAAATACAGATATCCAGGATATAACGAGGTACGGAATTAATTTAACTCAGAACAGCGTTATAACTTTAAATCACATACACAAACTAGCCGCTAAATATAGAATAATAGAATTGACTTAATTTAGCATCCATCACAAGACATAAGAATATATGTTTATTTCGCAAACACAAGAATAAATACTTATTTCACGAACATAAGACACTAGAATATATATATATATATATATATATATATATATATATATCACTAACAGATGGGCACAAGAATATATATTTATTTCACAACCACAAGACCAAAGAATATATGTTTATTTCACTTACACAAGACATAAGATTATATATTTATTTCACGGATACAAGACCCAAGAATATACATTTATTTCACAAACACGGAATAGTCAAAGAATCCTAATATCCATAATCCCAGAGATCTTACTCAAAACGATCATAATGATCGTACACAGAACAGTAGCAAACAAACAAACAATTTGGAATCACACGAATCGATCTGATATCAGGGATCATACAGAGGTCGGGAATCATAGGATCATACGACAATATCAAGGATAGTAGCCATGGTCAAATCTTTCATATTTATTCTAGATTATTACAATTGAAAAGATATCTAGGAGTAACTTGTTAAGGATCTGGCAGCCACTTGCCGCGCATCAAAAGAGAGTAAACTCTAAAGTGCCAAATACTATCGCTTTCAATAATTACTATGATTTAACTAATACGTCCCATTTCGCATGGTGAAATACAAGTATTTACTAAAAGCTAGTAAATATCACTTATTACGGATACTGCTGGAAAACCTGAACTACATTCTCTTATAAATCAAGCAACCACTTGTCGCACACATGAAGAGAATACAACTCTAAAGTGTTATGTATTTTCCCACATACGATCACAAGAATTTAACCAAGGCATTCGATACTACCCGGTAAAATTCGAGTATTCACAAATGGCCACTCAAACATTCCATTCAATGGGTTTTTCCATATTAGATGAAGCATGATTAGAAAGCATTTAAACCAGTTGATAACATTAAGTCAATTATTAGTACTTCCCAAATTATAGAATTAAGGTTCTTAAAACATTTATTTCATTTGTCACTCATTAAAATATTCCTTATTCCAGATTGTTGCAATAGTATTTATTTTATGAACTAAGATTTTCCTTTTTCAAAAACCATATTGATACTTAAATTTCTATAAAGTTGTATTGTCCCTGAATCATATTTTAAAACCATATATATATATATATATATATATATATATATATATATAAAATTAAGCAATCAGTTATTCTCTAAAACCATATTTATTGCATTTAGAAATGTCCAAATTAGTATTTATACACTAGTATGAAACAACTTAAGTTTATACTTCAAAATTGTGTTTCTTAATTTCATAACCATTTTATTTGAAGATAAATTAAATTTATATTTCACAAAAAATATTTCCAAATCCATAACTATTTATACCAGTAATACTTAATATAAATGTAGTTATTTGATAAAACATTTATAAAAGACATTAGACCAATTTATAAAACAAGTTTAATATTTATAACTTCAATAAACTTTCTTACAAAATTATTGGTGTTTATAACTAAATATTTATCACTATAAATAAATAGTATATCTTTATTTAATTCCAAATCTTTGAACCAAATGATTCAAAATCCACAAACACATCAGAATTCATTATGACTATATATTAATTCACTACAAGAAATTTTATTTTTGGTGGCGCACAAAAAACGCTACCAAAACTTATGGTAGCATTTTGATAAACGCCGTGATAATGCCCGCAACTAAAAATCCATGGTTTTTAGTTGCATTTATTTCAATGCCACTATAAATCCTTTTATTGTAGCATTTCTTCAACAACACCAAAAATCTTTTTGTAACATTTTAAAAACGCCACCAAAAAAGTTTTTTTGGCGCTACCAACAGATTTCTAACATTACCCCTCCTTTACCGTTGCGTTTACTCAACATTACTATATGTATTTCGGTAGTGTTTTTGAAACGCTACTAAAAATTGTTGATCATTTTGCACTATTTTTTCATCCTATTATTTCATGTTCATAGTCTATTTTGTTTCAACTATATCAATCAACAATCACTCACATAATCATCATATTCAAACAATTAAAAAATATATTAATCATATAATCAAATAATATATCCATAATCATTCTAATACAATAGTTTTTTGATAAAATGACCAAACTCACATACAATAACCATTTGTACACAAATTTACACACCTAGTACTAATAAAATATTATACCAAACTAGTGCTAACAAAATGCTTGATTACCCATAATTCTTTATCGCATGCACAAGTGAAAGCTAGCACCATAAAAGTTCAACTTTGCTCTCTTTGAAAATCCAATGCCTACACAAGTGAAAGAACAACATATAGTCAAACAATTATGTTAATTCGTAGGACTTCAAATCTAATATCAAACATCTACAACATTGTACGAGTATATCATATTACAAATAATGTCATATGAATAATCGAAGTTATAAACGAAATGAAATAAATAAAGTCCAATCTTATAGTTATATATAATATGTTGTTAAATTATTTATAAAATTTAGTTAACTTAAACTTAGTTAATTTTATAAAACTTGTTTAATTTTAACAAAGCCTGGTCAATTTTTATTAACTTGGTTAACTTAATTTATTATTATTATTATTATTATTATTATTATAAACTTCGTCAAAGTTTATAAACTAAGTTAATTTATCATCACCATCGTTATGTATAAATCTTTGTTAAATTAGTTATATCATTATTGTTTATAAAATTTAGTTAACTTAAACTTAGTTAATTTTAACAAAACTTAGTTAATTTTATTAATTTGGTTAGCTTAGTTAATTTATTATTATTATTGCTAAAACTCGGTTAATTTAATTATATTATTATAAAATTAGTTAATTTTATAAACATGGTTAATTGATCATCATCATAATCATTGTTATTATTTATAAAACTTTGTTAAATTAGTTATATTATTATTTATGAAATTTAGTTAGCTTAGACTTAACTAATTTTATAAGCCTGTTTAGTTTTAACAAGAATTAGTTAATTTTTATTAACTTGGTTAACTTAGTTAATTTATTATTTTACTAAAAAACAAGGTTAAATTAATTATATTATTATTATTAGTATTATTATTAATAATTTTATAAAACTTGTTTAACTTTAACAAAGCCTAGTCAATTTTTATTAACCTAATTAACTTAATTTATCATTATTATTATTATTATTATTATTATTATTATTATTATTATTATTATAAACTTCGTCAAAGTTTATAAACTAAGTAAATTTATCATCACCATCGTTATGTATAAATCTTTGTTAAATTAGTTATATCATTATTTTTTTATAAAATTTAGTTAACTTAAACCTAGTTAATTTTAACAAAACTTAGTTAATTTTATTAATTTGGTTAGCTTAGTTAATTTATTATTATTATTGCTAAAACTCGGTTAATTTAATTATATTATTATTATTATTATTATTATAAAATTAGTTAGTTTTTATAAACATGGTTAATTCATCATCATCATCATAATCATTGTTATTATTTATAAAACTTTGTTAAATTAGTTTTATTATTATTTATGAAATTTAGTTAGCTTAGACTTAACTAATTTTATAAGCCTGTTTAGTTTTAACAAGAATTAGTTAATTTTTATTAACTTGGTTAACTTAGTTAATTTATTATTTTACTAAAAAACAAGGTTAAATTAATATTATTATTATTAGTATTATTATTAATATAAACTTGGTTAATTTTATAAACTTAGTTAATTCATCATCATTGTCATCGTTGTTATTTATAAAACTTTGTTAAATTAGTTATAGTATTATTATTTATAAAATGTAGTTAGCATAAACTTAGTTATATTATTATTATTATAAACTTAGTTAATTTCTATAAATTTAGTTAATTAATCATCATCATCATTTATAGAACTATTTTAAATTAGTTATATTATTGTTATTTATAAATTTTAGTTAACTTAACTTAGCTAATTTATAAAAGTTATTTAATTTTAACAAAATTTAGTAAATTTTTATTAGTTTGGTTAACTTATTATTATTAATTTATTATTATTTCTCACTTGCAAATGATAAAAATTGGAACTGTCATGTTCAAGGTACAAACTTATATTGTGAACAACTTGTGCACTAGTTGCTGAGCACGTGATATTATTAAATAAGAATGTAAAATTTCCTTAAGCATATCCAAGGATCCGAACAAAATTGCAAGCAAAACAAGATCAAGGCCAAGAGGAATTTATATGCTAATAAAGATATCTGTCTATTTACCTCAGCATCTTTTTGAAATGACGTGAGGGCGTGTAAAGTGACTTCACATTTGGTCTTTCACGAGCTTTGTATTGTAGACATCGGAAAGCTAATCTAACTAATTCAATTCCATCATCATTTGAGAATTGGACTTCCAAACAAGAATCCAGAAGCATGTTGAAGTTTTTATCACGAATAAAATCAACTGCCTAAAATAAATAAGTTCATATTAACATGAGAAGCATTGGACATCACCTAAATAGCATATGCAGTTATTTAGTCCTATAGAGTTTAACAAAGCATTCAAAAGAATCCTAATGCCTACACCAAGATATGCCACCAAATTAAAACTAATTACAAGCAAGCATTATTAGTGGTCACCTACACGGTAGAAAGATCCTATCGCCTCGGATTAGAGCCCCACCAAAGTGGTGGCTAGACACGTCTATGCAGCGCCAGGCTCACCTAGGTCCATCTATACGGGTTTTAAATCTAGGATTTTGACCACATCTCATCGCGGGATTCTCATAGATATCTTGTATCACTTGATATATCAGATGACAAAAGTGTGCATCAGATAAATGTAATTGTATCACTCCAAAAAGGAGACTGCCTGTTCTTATTTGCTAGGTAGTCTTAGCTAAACCAACTTTGTAATAAGTGATGAATTCTTCCCACGTTAGAGTCTAAATATTGATTTTAAAAAATGATATCATTTATTATTAATTACCTATACAAACAAAAAACATTAGCTTGTAACATATGCTTTACCAAATCATGGAAAACTTTTTATACAAAAAAAGTGATAAGCAGCCAAGCAGCCAAAACAAAATCTTAAAATAAGGCATCCATAAAATTCAATATCACTAGTTTAGCATTACCTATATTAGTTACTAATAAAGCTAAACTCAAATAAGTGCATTATGGTCAAATTCCAAGAATATGATAAGAACACAACTCACATTTGATAACATTTGAGAAAAAGTGGAGCAGGATATTATTTGCATAGCACGGTGCATATGTAGGATGCACAATAATAGAAGAATGTCAATTGAATGGTCTTTAAATAGATAAATTAATATATGTTTTTTTAATTGATGATTTCCATATAAATCTAATGAAGTCAAAATATTACCTGCACGGTGCACCACCACTGACAGAAGCGCAACATCTCTTTATCTACTGCATGAACTCTAAATTATCATGAGGCCTTCCTTTTATAAGCTTGTTCACCTCAATGTCCTAGAACAAGAAAAGGAAATTGAAATTGCATCATTTCTGATTGGTATTAAACTGAAAAAATAGTACTTTCATTTAAAAAGTATAGAAGTGGACAAAAGTTGTAATGATGCCAACCAATGTTCTCGTGTTGAGTCGCTAAAAAAATGTCTAGACAACCAAGGCAATGAAACAAAACTTGTTCAAACATTTGTTCTAGTTTTATGTATTTTAGGATATAAAAATGTATGCAATCAATTATTTCTAGGTGCAAAACGGTGAAAAAGGTTAAGGGTAGAAATGAGAATAGGATAGGTTCATTGAATCGTGACGGGAGGTGAACCGAATATAAACCAAAACTATGCAACAATTGTTTCTAAAATATCTCTATTACAAATAATTCTATAAAGAAATAAACATAATTTGACCAGAAAATGCCTAACACTTTGTGGAGTCATCTTTGAAATTTTAACCATGGCATCGACTTCATAAATAACTACATAAACATAAATCTAACCAAAATATGAAATGAAAACAAAATTAAACTTGGTGATCTTCAGCTTGTTAAACAAGGAATATAGTATACACACACCTGCACATAGTAATACATAGGTCACTAAAGCTATTCAACCTACACTCACACTAACCTGACCATGTCTGAAATACATACTCACATAAAAACTGTAAACACGTGCAATGTCTCAACCATTTTAAAGTATAAATAAAGTCATAATAGAGTATGAAATAGCAATGACACAAACTAGTAATATAGTCAGGCAGACATATAATAGCAATGAAAAATATTTTCCATGATTGATCGCATACTGATGTATATTAAAGAAAAGCAAAAATGACAATTAACCAAGACTTTTGCAATCGTACTGTGAACATATATCTCTATAGGTTATAATTGGAAGACACAAAACAAGCTCAACTATACCACTGTAATCATGAATATTAAATCAAAAGATTATATTTAATTTAAAGGTGTTAGAGAAGAGCTGCATAATCCTACATTACAATAAAAGGCTTAATGGCAATTTCACAATTCCACAATGTTTGGATATTCAATGTTAATAGCTTTCAAGATTTCTTTTTTACTTATCATTCAAAGTTAAGTGTCATGTGACAAGATAATCTAATAAAATGGACTGAAAACGTGAGTGCTACAAACATTTCCTCTCCCAATGCTGTTACAGACATCCACATGCCCAGTTACCACCCAACTATCCTTAACCTTAACTAGCCTCATCTCAACATCACTCACTGTCTTATAATATAGCACTCAAAGTGGTGGTATTGAACTATCTTTGATAGGGAAAACGGTATAATCAATAACCATGTATAGGTATGAAAGAATAGCGAAAAATATACAAAGAACATGTATAAATACCACAATTATGGTACAGTCTAACCAAATAAATATCCAAATTTTAAAAAGACCCCTACCGTGAAAAGATGCATCTAACATATATTTATGAAACCATAAAGAAAAATTTAAATTATTAGAGAGTTGTGTGTGTGTGTGTATAGAGTTTAAAAACAGAGAATAAATACCACAATTTGATTTTTGATATACGGCAAAGAACTCTCGGTTATATGGCAAAGATCCAGGTAAGATATATAAGAGCAGCAAATTTCAAATTATCAAAGAATGCAAAGTACTCTCAGTTATTCTCCTAGCTAGTTGTATGTATCCATATGCTCCTAGCCCTACATCTAGATTTTATGCAACTTTTTCTAACAAGTGATTGGTAACAACCCTAAAAAAAATATTGAGCTTCATAGGATTAAAAATAATTGTTATGCTTTTGCCTTTTATAGAACTCCTTAAAATAAATGTTCATAAAAAAATATTTTTCAGGATTTGCATTGTTTTAACAATAAATTTATCAAACCATAAACAAACTAAGTTTTCCTGTATTCATTTATCCATATAAAAACAGAGGATATATTAGACGTAAACTCAGTACACCAATTCTTAGTAAATCGAAACAGAAAGCAGCTGTGATAAAAAATTCTCAGGAAACCAATTCTGATACATAAGGAAATCGATACCTAGGTATCTTAGCAACTGATCCATAAGAGATTCTATAAACCAAAATTAAATCTAGTGATGAAACCCTAAATAGTTTTTTCTACTATAAATTACTAGTTTCCTTATTAACAACAGTAAATCATCATTATGAACTAAAATTAAATCAATACCTAGGTTAAGTTGGTCAATCAACAAGCTCGCCAACGCTGGTGAGATGATGATTTAGCTTTCCTAGTGTAATTTATCATTACATCGTAGCCAAATAGATCATCAAAAATCAATTTAGCTTTTCCTGCTTTGTCAGTAGATCGATGGCAAAAAGGGAAGATCTGGAAGACAAAGACAAGGGATTTTGTGAGGATGAGATGGGTGATTTAGGAAACAAAAATGAGAGAGATAAGGAGCCGTCATGGAATTTTAGCAATGAGAAAAAAAATTAAGTGTTTAAAAGAGATAAGGAGTGGCCGTGGTAAATTTTAGAAAAAATTTCGTGAATTGTTGGCGGAAACCAATTAGCCGCGTTTATTTGTTCATTTTTATGAGTTAATTTGACCAACTGTTGCATAAGCCTTGAAATGCTACCAAGAAATGCAACAAAAAGCAAGTTTTCATGTACTGTAAGTTATCACAAGATTTTTGTCATGAATTAACTCTGTAGTATTCTAACTCTTAACTATATTCTAATTAAAATTTACAATATAAATATATTATTGTAAATATATATTTATATTTAACCAATGACCAAAACTATCACTCCAACACCTGGGCAAAACACAACAAACACAACAACACACATGCGTTCAAGTAATGGGTCGGGAATGCATCAGTCATTTCAACCGCTCCACCAATTATAGCTCATTCATTAATTCCATCTTTAAAATGCAATTTTGGCACTTAAAATCATAGAATTTTCAAAAAATTACAACATGAAAGTTGCTTCTTAACATCTCAGCTTTCCAATAATCTTTTTTCTTGCATAATTTCATTTTATGATTAAAAAGTTATAGCCATTTTACTATCAAGTATCAAATCATAAAATTTGATATGGTTGTATTATAACATCAATTTCAAACTCAATTTAGACCCTTTTAAGTGTCGTATTACGAAAAATGCTCAAAAGTGAACTTGTAACCTATTAAAAGAATTTTCTACCAAAAATAGATTAGGTTAAATCAGATCATTTTATACTAAAATATCACCATTTTACCACAATAATTTCTACAAATAGGTTTCTGTTATCGATTTGTAAATTTCACTTTTTCACTAACATAATTCATCTTTCTTTTAGACCTCATATGTTATGGTTTAGTTATATGCTCATTACTAACATTCAACAAAGTAAAAATAACCACAACAACAAGTGCATAAATGATCACATCTATATATGCAAGCAATAGACTTGTATTTCTACATCTAAAGATTAAAATAGAGATAGTTGTGAGATTACTCATCATTCTTCCTTAGCTTGCTACAACTGTACTTATCAATCTTGCATTCAATTTCAAAAATAACCCTAACAATTTGTCTCAAAACAAAGGAAGAACTATAGCAACTAAAACCTATTAGATATTGAAAATAAACTTATATAAATAGTAAATAAGAGTTAGGAGAACATATTTTTTATTTTTTCTTAATTTTTTGGAATTAACTGGATTTTAAAACTTCGATTTTAAGAGAACTGGGTTTTAGAAAACAAGAGGAAGAAGAGCTACTATTTACCATAAAGGAGAAAATGAACATGATGTTCATTATCTACATGTTGAAGAAAGAAATCCACCTTATTCTTAAGTGGGCTGAAATCATCCTAAGCCAAAACCTACTAGTTAATTTGAACAATAAAACACTTAACACATTTTCTCATTTTCTATCTTATTAAAACACTGATAACTTATTCAATTCAACATAGACAAATTCAAGTTAATATACTAAAATTAAGTTCATCGCCTAATCTTCATGATTAATTAGTAAAACATGATTTTTAATGAATTATAAACCCATATTTTCCTTTTCGAAAACATGGTATTTGCATTTTCTATAATATGACAACTTAACAAATAAATTAATTTTAACTTTAGAAATCCCCATTTTATTATTTGATAAAATCACGCCATATCTAGAAAACACTAATACGTTATTTAACAAGTCTTAAAAGAAAATTTTGATATCAATGAATTCCGTATTTTGCCTTTCCAATTATTATTTAAATAAAACACTTAATATTCAAATCAACTTCAAATAATGAGAGATACAATTTCTCATTAAAATTACAAGTTTAAATCTTTATTAAATTTAAATTACCAAAACTAAAAAATTAGGGTTATTACAAATTTCTCCCTTAAAGAAATTGCGCCCCGCAATTTCCTTAATGAAAGAAATCCAAAATATTTATTTCTTCTTGAAACAATTATTTGTTAACTGATCTCTAATTCCATTTCCAAAATATTCAATAAATACAACTCTAAATTATAAAGCTAAAAATCAATTTTTTTAGTTATCACAATTTTTAAGAATTTCTCAAAAAATTTCCAATGCCTAAATTTATAGAAAATTTCGTCTGCGTCTCCTTTGCGCGGCTAGCATTTCGAAAATTTACAGTAGGCATACAATTACATAATATTCATCTCATCTGAAGGATAAGGCATCCCATAAGGAAGAACAAAAATGCAATATGTAATTTGAGATACATACCTTATATTTGAAATATTAGTGAGTGCGCTAATATTCCTTAAGTAAACAATTTTTAATCTTTTAAACGATATCTACTTAACTTTTGATATCTGCACCTATCTTAAAAATTCATATTAGTATTTAGTATCAAATTCATACCATATAGGAGATATTAACAAGTCATAATATTCCACTTTAGTTAGATTGACATCATAATATTTCATAACGAAAGAAATTCAAACTTACATTTCCAATTTTAATTATTACTTATGTCAAAATGTCACATTCAATGTTTAGGAAACCCTACCGATAACATGAAGCCCCACATATTGATCAGGATCCTTAAACAACGTCAAGACAAGTTAATACAATTGATAATCTCAAGTTTAGATGCATTTATTTTATTATCACTAACATCCATGCAACCAATTATAAATAAATGCAACCAAGCAATCGATTTCTAGCAATTAATCAACCAAAACATACATAATCACTTATAGCGGAAAAAATTCAATATTTGAAATTCTGTTGCGCAACTCTACCTATTCTTAGATCATTTATATATTAAACTTATTTACTCAAATTTCCCAAATTTTCTGTTAAAAGAAAATAGTTCACTTTAATTTAATTCATTCCAGTTTAATTCCAAAATTTTCTAAACTCTAAAATATTTTACTCAATAACTTCCAAAAGTTTTAATGTCACAAATTCCAATTTATCAATGTAAAATTTTTAAATTAGTTTACGCCCTAAATGATTATCCCGATAATCATTTTATATTCCTATCCCTAATTAGAAAATTAATATAACTATCTACCATACACCTCAAGGGAAATGACTCCAAGTCATCTAGATCTCACATCCGTAGTATTATTGCTATAATGTTCTGACATAGCTCTAATACCAATTATAACAACCCCAAAGTGATGCCCAGTTTAACAAAGAACATTATAAATAATGTCATTTGCTATCCAAAGAATATAGATTACTAAGGGCGATCAAATGTGAATATATCTTTATACTAACATTGACATGTCGTTTACACCTTTTCACTTAAAATATGAACTGAAATTTGATGTATACAATATCAACTTACACATATACAAATTTTGAGTTTACAAAATGAAATAGTAAACTCAATTTTTATACAAGTTTAACAATTCTCTAATCTCAGTTGTACATCTTATAAACATTTCATAAATTTCCTAAATGAGACAAACTAAAAAGTCAATAGTGTTTATCTCCTTGCTAGCCCAAACATCCAATGGTCAACTTATCCTATGACTTGAAAAGTCTCAGCCTTACCCGATTAAAATAACACTCGGGTCAGACTATCTCTAAATATCCAATAAGGTGAGAACATAATATAACACAAGAATAAAAAACATATAAGTAAATAGATATGTCCAGGATATAACGAGTTAGGAAATTAATTTAACTCGGAACAGGGTTATAGCTTTAAGTCACATATACGAACTAGTCACTAAATACATAATCATAGGATTAACTTAATTTAGCAATCATCACAAGACATAAGAATATATATTTATTTCACAAACACAAGGATATATATATCATAAACACAAGACATAAGAATATATATTTATTTCACTAACATAGGGCATAAAAATATATATTTATTTCACAAACATAAGACCGAAGAATATATATTTATTTTACTAACACAAGAATATATTTATTTCACAAACACAAGACCAAGAATATATATTTATTTCACTAACACAAGACATAAGAATATATATTTGTTTCACAAACATAGGACCCAAGAATATATATTTTTTCACGAAAATAGAATGGTCATAGAATCCTAATATCCAAAATCCAAGAGATCTTACTCAAAATGATGGTAATGATCGTACACAGAATCGTAGAAAGCAAACAAACAATTTGGTATCACACGAATTGATCCGATATCAGGGATCATACATAGAATAGGAATCACAGGACCGCAAGACGATCCCAAAGATAGCAGCCATTATCGAATCTTTTAGATTTATTTAAATTATTACACTTGAAAAGAAATCCAGGAGTAACTTCTTAAGGATCTAGCCGCCACTTCTCACACATCAAAATAGAGTAAAGCCTAAAGTGCAAAATACTATCGCATTCAGTAATTACTACGATTTAACCAATACGTCCCATACCATATCGTGAAATCCAAGTATTTACTAAAAGCTAGTAAATATCACTTATCCTGAATACCACTGTAAAACCTGAACTACTTTCTCTTAAGGATCTAGAAACCACTTGTTGCATATCAAAAGAGAATACAACTTTAAAGTGTTACGTACTTCCCCACATACGATCTAAGAATTTAACCAAGGCATCCCATACTACCCTGGGGAATTTGAGTATTAACAAATGGATTAGTAAATTCCACTCAAACATTTTATTTAATGGGTTGTGCCATATTCGACGAAGCATGATTCAAAAGCATTTAAACCAATCGACAACACTAAGTTGATTATTAGTACTTCCCAAATTATAGAATTAAGATTCTCAAAACATTTATTTAATTTGTCACTTGTTAAAATATTTTGTTATTCCAAATTGTTCCAATTATATTTATTTTATGAACTAAGATTGTCCATTTTCAGAAACCATATTGATACTTAAATTTCCATAAAGTTGTATTTTCCACGAATCATATTTCAAAACCATATATATTTAAGTAATCATTTATTCTTTAAAACCATATTTATTTCTCTTAGAAATGTCCAAATCAGTATTTATACACTAGTATATAACTACTTGAGTTTATACTTCAAAACCATGTTTATAAATCTTATAGCCATTTTATCTAAAGATAAATTGAATTTATATTTCACAAAACATACTTCCAAATCCATAACTATTATACCATTAATACTTAATATAAATATAACTATTTAATAAAACCATTAATAAAGAGATTAAACCAATTTATAGAACAAGTGTAATATTTAAAACTTTAACAAACTTTCTTACCAAATCATTGGTATTTATAACTAAATATTTATCACTATAAATAAATAGATATATTTTTATTTAATTCCAAAACTTTGAACTAAACAATTCAGAATCCATAAATATATAAGAATATTACTAAATATTAGGTTGTCACAAGATTTTAGTCATGAATTAACTCCGTAGAATTATAACTCTTAACTATATTCTAATTCAAATTATAATATAAATTTATTATTGTAAATATATATTTATATATAACCAATGACCAAAAAAATCACTCCGACACCTAGGCTGAACATTACAAACACAACGACACACATATGGGTTCAATAAATGGGCGAGAATGCACCGGTCACCGCTCCACTAGTTACAACTTAGTCATGAGTTCTAACTTTAAAACACAATTTTGACCCTTTAAATCATAGAATTTTAAAAACTTACAAAGTGAAAACTATTCCTTAAACTCTCAGCTTTCAAACAATTTTTTTGTATAATTTGGTTTTATGGTTAAAAAGTTATGGCCATTTTACTATCTGGCTGTGGTATAACATCAGTTTCAAACTCAATTTAGACTCTTTTAAGTGCAGTGTTTCGAAAAATGCTCGAAAGGAAACTTGTAGCCTATTAAAAGAAGTTTCTAGCATAAAAAGATTGAGTCAAATCGGATCATTTATGCTAAAATATTATCGTTTTAGTATAGAATTTCTATAAATAATTTTCTACTATCGATTTGTAAATTTCACATTTTCACTAACATAATAAATTTTCCTTTTAGACCTCATGTGTTTTGGTCTAGTTATATGCTCATTACTAACATTCATCAAAGTCAAAATAACCAAAACAACAAGTGCATAAATAATCACATCCATATATGCAAGCAATAGACTTGTATCTATACATATAAAGATTAAAAAGGAGATAGTTGTGAGATTACTCACCTTTCTTCCTTAGTTTGCTACAACCATTCTTATCAATCTTGCATTCGATTTCAAAAAAACCCTAACGATTTGTGTCAAAACAAAGGAAGAACAACAATAATCAAAACCTATTAGATGCAGAAAATTTGCTTGTCTAAATAGTGAATTAGAGTTTAGGAGAACTTACTTTTGATTTTCTCTTAATTTTTTGGAGTTTATCAGATTTTAAAACTTTGATTTTGGGAGAACTTGGTTTTAGAAAACAAGAGGAAGAAGAGCTTTTGTTTACTATAAAGAAAAAAATGAACTTGATATTCATTATCTAAATGTAAAACAAAGAAATCCACCTTATTCTTAAGTGGGCTGAAATCATCCTAAGCCCAAACCCTTAGTTAATCAGAACAATAAAACACTTACACATTTTCTCATTTTCTATCCTACTAAAATGCTAATACTTATTCAATTCAACATAGAAAAATTCAAGTTAATATGCTAAAATTAAGTTCATAACCTAATCTTCATGATCAATCAATAAAACATAATAGTTTATAAACTCATATTTTCCTTGTTGAAAACAAGGTATTTTACATTTTCTATTATATGACAACCTAACAAATGATTAAATTTAACTTTAAAAATCCCTATTTTCTTATTAAATAAAATCACATCATATCTAGAGAACACTAATAATTTATTCAACAGGTCTTAAAACAAGAATTTAACATCAATGAATTCCATATTTTTCCTGTCCAATTATTAGTTAAATAAAACACTTAACATTCAAATCTACTTCAATAAATGATAAATCCAATTTCTCATTAAAATTACAAGTTTAAATCTTTATTAACAACACTGAAAAATTAGGGTTGTTACAATTTCATCACCGCGTCAAGCTCCACCCTAGTCACCGATGGCATGGAATCCATCATCTCATCATAAGATCGAAAGCTAAAACTAAAAAACCTACCTACATGAGATATATGTTATAGGTGGTGGCAAATGGCTCAGAGATAATCGAGATGGAAGATAAGGGCAAGTGGGTTCATAAGGGCAAGTTGAATTGCAAAAATATTTCGTTTTGAAGTTAAGGGAAGAAGAAGGAAAGGAGGGATTGGTTTAATGAAGAAACGAGGAAGGTTTGGTATTTTGAGGGATAGTTGGGAAATGAAATAAGTAAGGACGGAAGAAGGAATGCTAGTTTATACATGGGGACGAAGGGATCGGCCCATGATTTCGAGTCAAAGTGAAGGGGAAAGGGATCAACTAAAAAGATATCAGTCCCTTTGAGAATGCATATAAGAAAAGAAGAGAGAGGGATTGGCAAAACATACGCCTATCCCTACAAATGCTTGTTCAAAAAAATGAAAAAAGAGAGAAAGAAGAAAAGAAGAGGAATCGACTATGAGCATGTACGCAAACAAACATATCCATGGAAATTATTCAAAGCACGTATGTTCAAAATGCAATGAAATTGCATCTTATTCAATGAAAATTGAAATGTCCCGCGAACATGTGAACACATTTAGGAGCCAATGATGAGAACGCGTATCTCAATATGCATGGGTATGGTAAAAAAATTCAATTTTTGAAATCGACAGAAATTGAAATCAAACTTGAAACCTTAAGCTCAAGGCTGGACCAGATAACCAAAGCTTATTAGTCTTGTGGAACTGGACTTATATATCAATTGATGGAATATAACCCTAGATTTATTCTATCGGAGATCGACCAAGCATATTGACGAACAAAGAGGGATACAATATTTTGGGAAATTAATTCGATAGCATGATGGCGACTAATTAGAAAACTGGACGAGTTTCTTTCCGACGTCTATAACTTACTTCGATTCAAAGTATGTTATATTCAACACATCACGTACTTTGAGGGACAAGTGTTATAAGCCATTTTAGTGCAGCTATATTGAATTCATTGCACAAGTTACATTCAACTGCTATCAATGCCGATGAGTCCAGAGTGACAGTTATGGGGCCCAAAAGTCAAATACAGATGATAACACGAAGTAAAAGTTGAATAGAATTGATGGATATGCAAGACAGAATGTTCGAAGTATGAAATATGGTTCAATATATAGAAGGGATCGGTATAAATTGGCTTCCATCACAGGGATCGATATATTTTAGGGAATAAGAGCATTTCAATAGAAAACAAGCAATATCTCAAGATCCTAAAGTTCAACGCTTATGAAATTTTGTGCACAAGGTATGGGGGATGTAGGGAGCCTATCCAAGATATCACACCTCAAGAAGATGAAGTTAGTGGGACTGCCATTCTTCCCTTGGAAGGGATCAGTAGGAACCAGCAAGTTATCTTGAAGCAAAGATTAGGCAATAACTCAGGTTCTACCGATCAAATTGGCATTAAATTTAGAGGCTAAGCATAGTTTAGCATAAGGGAGCTACCATAGGGATCACACCCAAAATTCCACTAAAGTTGGGATCGGTACCGATCCCTCTTCTTTGAACATTAGGCCATGTAATCCCTCTTGTGGATCTATATGGTTCTAAAGGTCCTTTTAGCGAATTTTCAGGGAGATATTTGGCCATCTTCGTCTATAAGTACAAGTTTTGTTGTTCATTTTTGGAAGTATACACTGGTAGTTGCTTTATACTCTTTTGTAACTAAGGATTTTCATCCGGTCCCTATTGTACTCGGTTTATAAAGTGATTAATAAAGCAATCTGTTCAAAGTGGACGGAGGCAAAAAACGACGAACCATTGTAAATCATTGTGTGCGTTTTATTCTTTCGATATACTGCTATTTTTCTTATTACTATCCTCTATTTTCATTTTATATTCTTCATATATTTCTCTTCAAAGTTTCTATTCGGTGTTTTTGCCAATTTTTGGTGCAAACAATAGTATACACTTAACTGCTTTTAGAGGGCCAGACTTTTTGTATGAGTGTTTAGTTATGCCTTTTGGGCTAAACAATGCACCTTCATTTTTCATTGACCTTATGAATCGCGTTTTTGGGGATATGTTGAATAAGTTCTATTGGTTTCATCTACGACATTCTTATCTACTCAAAGACTGAGGAAGAGTATAAACACCATTTGAAAGTGGTGTTGGAAACATTAGGGAAAAACATTCTTAAGGCAAAGTTTCTAAATGCCACTATTGGCAATCAAAAGTGAGACCTAGGACATATTGTACCAGGAGATGGAATCTCAAATAAAGGTAGTGAGTGTGCAAGATTTCAAGAGACGCTGAACTCCTACAGAAGTGAGAAGCTTTTTAGCGATGGCAGGTGATTATCGAAAGTTCATCTAGGATTACTCCAAGATCGCCTTACACATGACCAAGTTAACAAAGGACGTTAAGTTGAGTAGACTCCAAAGTGTGAGAGTGCATTTCTCAAGTTAGAAGAGAGATTGACTAGTGCCTCTGTTTTAGCTATAATAGATGGAGGGAAAGGGTTAACAGTTTATACAAACCCATGTAGATTTGGGTTGGATGTAGTGTTGATGCAACATGGGAAGGTTATAGCCTATGCAAGTAGACAGTTAAAGCCTCATGAGAATAATTATGCAACACATAACTTGGAGCTGTCAGCCATAGCATTTGCATTGAAGATGTGGAGGCATTAATTGTTGGGTAAGAATCCTTCTTTTTCCTTTTTGTTTGTTTCTAATCTTTAAGAATTCTAGTTGGTGATTTCCTTCTTTAAATAGGTGAAAATTCGAACTCTTCATGAATCATAAGTCCTTGAAGCATCCTTTCACTCAAAAGGATCTGAACCTGAGGCAACAACGATGGTTGGAGTTTCTAGGAGCTTACAACTTGGATATTCTCTATATGCCAGGAAAAGAAAATGTGGTGGTCAAAAGCTCTTAGCAGGAACGTAGTGTTGGCTCTCTTGGAAGTTACACCGACATTATTTTGAAGGATTGTTAGTAAGAAAAACGAGGATAAGATCTTTGTAAAGATCATTAAGGATGTTGAGGAGGGGTAGTATGCAAGTTTTGAGACAGATAATCGAGGCATATTGCATATGAATGGGAGGATCTACATCCCTAATATCGATGGCCTTAGGCAAGAATTTTTATTAAAATGTCATCAATCCAAATTAAATATCCATCCAGGTGTTTCTAACGTGCATCGAGATAAGGAACGAACATTTTGGTAGCCTGGAATGAAGAGGGGTATCTCAATCTTTGTTGACATATTTTTGATCTATCAGTAGATAAAAGGCAATCACCAAAAGGTTGTTGGTTTACTTCAACCCTTGGAAATCCCAAATTTGAAATGAGAGATGATATTAATGGTCTACCTAGAACCAGAAAAGGGAATGAAGGTGTGTGGGTTATCATGGATCGGCCAACGAAGACTGCTCATTTTGTTCTGGTAAAGCCCACAAGGAATGCAACTTCTTTGGCCGAAACTTATATATGGGAGTTTGTTTGATTGCACGGAGTCCCAGTGTGTATTGTAAGTGATCAAGATCTCATTTTTTTAAGTCGGTTTTGGAAGGCATTGCAAGTAGAATTAGGGACAAAGCTATGTTTGAGCACGACATATCACACTTAAACGGATGGCCAAATGGAAACGGTGAATCGGATTCCAGAAGGTCTTCTTAGGGCATGTATTCTGGATTTTGAAGGATCATGGGAAGATCATCTCCACCTAGTGGAATTCTCCTACAACAATCGTTGTCAAACGAGCATCGACATGGAACCCTATGAAGCTCTTTATGGACGTCCGTGCAAGCCACTGGCATGTTGGGTTGAGACTGGAGATAGGCTAGTACTTGGATCGAACGTGATTCGAGAAGCTACGGAAAAGGTTGCATTGATCAAGAGAAGGTTGAAAGAAGCTCGAGATCGACAAAAAAGTTATGCAAATAAAAGAAGAAGAAATTGGGAATTTGAAGTCGAAGGCCCTGTGTTTGTGAAGATCGTCCCAATTAGAGGAATTGTTCAATTAGGAAGAACTGGGAAGTTAGCACCAAGGTATATTGGATGTAACAGCCCGCCTTTTTGTACGTTTTAAATCGATGATAAATCACACACGTCAGACTCAAACAATACAGAAGGGCAAATTGTTATTGGGGTGAATAAGAAAAATATAGAAAGAAATAAAAAAACAGAATCTTAGAGCGGAATGCCAAAATATAATGATCAAATAACAGTTCATGAAGCTGTTTAACAAAACATTTGATTTTACTTAAACAACACATATCAGAGTTACACATACCAGGGAATAATAAATGATGCAGCGGAACAATATAGTAAATAATAGTAATACAATCTTCGTCTTCGTCCTCCAAAAAATAAAGTCTTCAAATCCTGAAATGCTCAGGCTGACCCGAGCGAATTGAAAGGGAAAAACACTTGAGTCAGAACTAAATGATCTTGCGTAAGTTAAATCAACAGTAAACAATATGAGTGGAACGACGTTAGAGATATTTACGGGATTTGACTTCTCCTATCCGGTGTTAAAAGTGTGTGCAGTAACTTAAGAGATGCTCGGGATCCACATCTCCTAAGGATCCATTAAACTATTTACTATGTAGTGATATTTCACTATTATAATAATGTCTACAGTAAAATAAACTTACTTTTAAATAGCGTTAAGGAGTGACCCAATATTCCCCTTAACACGTAACAGTCTCAATAGTTCATCCATTATCATGGTTCCTCCTGATCGGGAAGCCACTAGAGGATACTCCACAGGCTAAGAGAGAAAACCAAACTCGTACAATGCGCGCTAGGGTAGGAAACACGGCACAACGAGGCAATGCCAGGGTAGATATACCAATTACGCATCCGGACTGACTGTGACGCATAGCGCGCAGCTACCGTCCACCTCGAGCCACACCTCCAAAAATCAAAAATCAAAAGTGGCCACCAAATCAATCTCAAAGTCATAATATAATATCGAAGGACTGTGTCCGATAAGAGGGGCTACCTCATTGGCCCATAAGCGCTCCTATTTTAGCCACCTTAAGCGAACTCACGGGAGTCGGGTCCACGTATATACCTCAACAGAACGTCGCCACCATCCTACTTCATTCTAGAATCTACACCGCGTACACGGTTGCTAAAGTGGTTTTCGAAGTTGGCAGAGAGTATGACAACTTCCGATCATGGTCGCTTTAACAACCAAACGTTATTGTAACACCGCGATCATTTTCAAAATAGTTTATACTTTAAAACCAAATATCATGGCCCTTTCAAAACCAAATCAAGACGATATCATTTTCATTTCAAATATATCCTTTCTAAAATCATAACACTTTCAAAGTTATAACATTTCGAAATCAAAACACTTGAATATAACAATTTTAAATTATAATACCTTGAAACTCATAACTTTGAAACATAACTTCCACTAATTAAATGGTTTAAACATTTAAATTACTTTATATAATAAAATAGCTTCTTCAATTTCACAAATCAAATCCAACACAACTCGAATTTTTTACATTTTATATTTAACCAAATCCCAAATCATAATTTTAAACTCAATTCAGTTTCCAAATAAACTATTCCAAATTTATCGATTTCAAAATGGATTTGATCCACAGTATAAACCATTTCAAATTCAATATATATTGAACTTTATGTATTCAACAGTTTCAAAACTAAGTTTGGTAATTACGATTCAACAATTAAATTTTCTATTATTTAGTTTAAAATAATTTACATAATAAATCCATTATCATCCAAATAAAACTCAAATTACAAATAACTAAATATTTCCTTCGATTTATTTATAATTGAAATATTCATTTAATTCACCTTAAAAGAAATCAAGTTAGAAAAATCACACCCACTAAAATTTCAAATTTAATAAATTTCACATCAAGCTTATTTGAGTTTAATTCTTAAATAAATTCAATTTCAAATAAATCTCAAATTTATCTTCCAACCTTGACTTTATTTAAATCATTATAAACTCTATATTGAAATAAAATTTAAATACTTAACCATATTATCTTCAATAAAAATCAACTTATTATTAAGCTTATTCTATATTAAAAAAAAATTATATATAGCTTAAAATCAAGGATAAAATAACATTTATATAATACCTAAAATCAATATTTATCTAAAACCATTTATTCCTTTACAAAACCATAGAAATCATTTCAAAATATCTTTATATATAGACCATGGTGTATGTATATAATTTTCTATCCTATGGTCAAGTGATACGGATATTTATCATTTCAATCCATAGTTTAAAATATAAATACGGTTATATATCATTTCAAACCGCAATCCCGAATGAAATAAAAATCCATAATAACTTGTAGTTTATAACAACATAAAATACAACATCCATTCATCTAATATTAATCGTCAAACATTTATCACAATTATCATCCAATTCAATCAATAATATCAATACAGAATAGATAATAAATAACAGGTATTTAATGGCAGTCTATATTCAATAATAAATTAAATAACTATTTTATCCGAATAAATTCAAATAAACTGAGATGATGATTCAAAATAAGCCAAATAGTCATAAATAAATTTCTAATCACATCATAAATCAATTTAACAAACATAAGAAATTTTAGAAGTTGTGGGTGGGTTAAAACACTCACCTTTTGAATTTAAATTGAATTTAAATCCAATTTAAACCCAAAATTTGAATAGTCTCAGAATTCATCCAAACCGGCATCAAAATCTCCGGAATTTCGATAGGATCGCAGCGGAGAAAACTGACCGTGAATTGGACCTCGTATATAAAGTTACTAAGTTTTGAAAGATTTGAAGTCAATATTTAAATAAAATAAAACTAAAATAAAAGATTACCAAAACGTTAGGGCCACGTCAGCTTCTTCATCATCACAAGTTATAGGAACCCTACCTCACGCTAAACTAAAGAGCTACCGCAATATCTTGAATTAAAACAGCCCACACACTCGACGACGTCAAAATCAAGCAGCACCACTACATCGCATAGCCACTAGGCCGCGGTCACTTCCGACCTCCTCAATCGCAACCGACACCGACGACAAGACACACAATTTTTGGTTATTTTGTACACGATATCGACCAATCATCCATGATGATGGCCCCTACTCAACGTCCTCTACACCCCGGAACCCTCTGATCGAACTAAAATCGCAGATCCACCGTTGAACGAGAAGCCAAACCTTGAACGGTCGAAATTAAACTACAATTTCCTAGACGGACAATGACTCCAATCGAGCAACGAATCACAGATTCGGGTTGCGCTTATCAAGAGCTTCAGATTGATATATAATTCAATATTGTTTGAGGAGTTTTAAATTTTTGATTTGGAATTTGATTTGAAATTGCAATTGGGAACTAGGATTTGTCTGCTATTGGAGACAGGAGGAGCAATTGGAATTGTGCGTATAGAAATAAGAAATAGAAAGGCTGCTAGGGTTTATAACGACATATATATAGGCAGAACCAAAATAGAAACAAATGGGTTCAATTGATTTGGATTTTGAACGATAATTGAACCAAAAAGCCCGTTTCAATTCCGGAACGGAAATCGGTCAACCCATATATCAAAATATATGCTTTTAAATGTTTTAAAACTCAATGGGACAGGTTTCAAGTCCTAATTCCATCTTATGAAAAAGTTATGGTAAAATCAAGTTATTTCAAACTGATTTCAATTGATTTCAATTTCATTGATTTTTAGGCGTTTCGAGCCCATACGATCAAACGACAAGTCTGATCGCTACAAAACTTGAAATCCTACAATAATTCACCGTTACGGATCCGATGAAACTGGTTTTGTCGAAATCCGAGTCGGTGGCCAAAATGGCTATATTTCACATTATTTAATTAAATTAATAAACTAAATTACTTTTTCTTTTCGAATTTAATAATTGACAAATTCCATTATTTTTTATTTCTTAAACAATTACAATAATTTAAACAACTTAGATGTCAATTCGAATTTAATTGATTTATCCATTACAGTATTTAATTTCAATTTTAGCAAATTCATTAATTATCAATTGAAATTCCAATAAATCCATTTATTTGAATTTAAATCCTGTATTCAATAAATTATTATCAAATGGATGAAATTAACTTTGGTTCATAATCTATTACCGTGATGTCCCAGAATTTTTGGCAATATTTACTTAATAATTTCCATTAATAATTATTTTAAAATGTGCAATATTGATTTAATAATATAATTTAACAGAATTTATCTTTTTCAAAACTAATAATCTTTTTAAGCTAATTAAAATATATTATTTTTATAATGTATATATGTGTATACTTGTGAATATGAAGTTTGGTTTTAATTTAAATTTAATAAAAAAATTCTAATTTATAATATATATATATATATATGAATATATATTGTGAATTTGAAAGATTATAATTGAATTTAATAAAACTTTTCAAAAGCTATTTTAAAATCTATCTTATATTTTTAAAAGTACTTAAAATATATATTTATGTTATTTAAAAATATAATAGCTTAAATAGTATATTATAATAAAATTTTAATTTGCTTTCCTTTAAAAATTGGTTTTTGAAATAAATTTAGTTTATATATATTAAAGTACAATATTTTTAGTTTGAAACTTTAAAATAAGATTTAATTCAATATCCTTTTCTTTTTAAATTTTCTCTCTTTAAAATTTAGCATTGGAAAATATATTTTAAAAATATATAAATAAAACATAAAAGTATGTACTTAATAAAGATGATTTGTATATATAAACAATTATAACCATATTACATAATTAATATAAAAATATAAGTAAAAATTTAAATGTGGAGTTAAACACAAAATTCTTGTTTCTTACATTTGTAAAACAATTAAAACATGAAAAAACACTTTAAACATTTCACAATCTAAAGTAACAAGCGACAACACTTTATATTAAAGAAATTAAGTATATAACGATGTTTTTAAAAAGAGAAAGGCTGTTCATTTATTTTTCTTCAGTTAAAATGTTTTCTATGTACTTTCTTTTCTTTTCTTCTTAAACGATGTAAACCAAGTATAAACAGTCTGTTCAAAAATCTTCAAAGCTCGTGATCTTGCAATCAAATGACAAATTGAAGATTTACAACAATAACAACTTCAAGAATCAACACAACTGCAAAAGGTCTCTGGGTCAAACAGCAAGTTCAACTTCAAGAAACTCAAACAACAGTAATCAAATCAGCAAGCAAACTCAATAGACAAAGTACCCGATCAAAACTATTCCACGAAAACAAAATGCAACAGAGTTGGCTCTCTCTACTTTGATAATAGGTGAGCAAACCTTTTATTTAAAAACAGTTTATAAATTTGTAATGAAATCTAGTTACATGTGTAGAAATATAGTTTATAATGCTTGCTGGAGATTTTAATATAAATGTGTGAATATAAGTATAACATATCTGTAAAATGGTCTCTGTATATTTTTATTTGTGCTCTGTTGTTAGTGACAGACTCATGTTCATCATCAAAATAATTCCTATCTCCTTGTATAATCAATATTAGACTTTGATTTCTGAAAAGAAAATGTAAATCACAATGTGTTATTTTATTTAAAAATAATTTTAAGTGTTTATGATTTTCAAATATTCTGTAAATATTAGGATTACAGTAAAATCAAGATTTTGTTAAAAACCAACATCAATGATATCATCTTTGAATTATATAGTCTGATTCATCTAAATGAATCATGAATTTAGGAATAAGAATTGAAATTTTTCGTTTGGGTTTCAATGAGATAATGAGTGTTGCTCGTTTTTGGGATTTCGGCCATTTGCCATTGATCGACGGTGAGGGGAAGCATGGATTTGGCCTGAAGGTGGTCGGGGAGACAAGGGTCTCTGGAGAAATGGCGAAGGGATTTTTTGTTGGCCGTGGTGGCCGGAACAGGGAGAAGTAGGGTTTGGTGGTTAGTTTTGATGGTCGGGGTTGCCGAGTTGAGAATGGCGACGGTGGCGCACCGGGTTAGGTCGCATAAGGGGGAATGGCTTTGGTGGTTCGAGGCGCGTCTTTGGTCATAGCAGTTTGGGTTCTAATGGCATGGATCACCGATGGCCGATGATTTTCTGATCAAGTTCATTTTACAGTTTCGATCGTGATGACGATTTTGGGTTTGCCATCGAGTTTCGCTGTTCCGCAGCGTTGAGGTGCTCGTTGAGGTCGAGTGTAGGTTGGCGAAGGCCGGAGAGTTGGTCGACGTCGAGATTTCTGGTCGTGCACATGCACGGTGATTGTTCATGTGCATCTGGGTTTTGAGTTTAGGGAAGAACGTTTGGCCCGTAGTTTTTCTTGTTTTCTCCCGTGTTCGACTCGGGGATGTCGAAGTGGGTAACTTTGTTTTGTTGTCTCAGGGTTTTGCTGCATTTGTCTCGGGAAAATTCATTGTTTGCTTCGGGTTTTGCTTTGGCTGGGTAGTTTTGTTATAGGTTTAAGTCCAAAAATGAATTTCAAAATTTGAAAGCAAGTTAAATTTTAAACAAGGTTTTTAACTGATTTTTAAAATATATGAAATGTCTGATTTAGAGTATGAGTTTAAAAGGAATTTTAGTTTTAGAAGTTTGGATTTTCAAAGTTTAAACTTTTGTTTAAAGATAGTTTGGGTTATATAAATATTGCTTTAGTTAACTTATGTAATAAATTTCTAAATATTTTCAAATAAAATGTTAATGAAGTAATTGAAATGTGATTAAAGTAAAGGTGTTTAACTTGAATAAATTAAAAGATGATGATTTTGTTAGAACCAAACTTAAGCTTTTAAATTTTATTTTATTTAAAATGGAAGTTAAGAGTTAATGTAATAAATGATTTATCTTAGTTTAATCATGTTTTATTAACTAAAGTAATTAAAGTATAATTAGTTAAGTAACTAAAATGATTAATTTGGGTAATTAAATTAAGATAAATTAATTTGTGTAATTAATTAAGTGTAATTAATTACTTAATTAAGGATTGATTAATCAAGGTTAATTAATAAGAAATAATTAAGTAATGAATGTAATTAGAGGTCAATAACTTAATATTAAAAGAATTATTAAGGGTAATTACTTAATGAAGTAATTAAAGGAATTAATTATTCAGTGTAATTAATTAAGTTAATGTGGTTAATTTTAGTTAATTAATTAAGTTTAATTAATTAAAGGTAATCATCTGATGATGGGTTAAGTATAATTACTTGATATTATTAATGAAGTGAAATTACTTAGTGAAGTAATTAATGGATAATTACTGGATGTAATTAAAGGGCTTGATGGAAAGTAATTAAAGAATTATTACTTAGTAAGAGCAATTAAGTGTTAATTACTCAGTGTAATTAATTAACGGATTTATTAATTAATTAAGAAGTTAATTAATTATTGTAAGTAATTAAGAATAGTTAATTACTGATTGTGATTAATCAATATTGATTAATGAATGTGAATAAATAAAGGTTAATTATTTAGTGAAATTAAAGAATATTTAATTAATGAAAGTAATTACAGAATCATTACTTAATGTAATTAATAAGAATAACTAAAGGTTTAATTGATTAATGAATGTGACTAATTAGAAGATAATTAGTCAATAAAGTGATTATGGTATAATCAATTAATGTAATCAATTAAGGATTAGTGTAATTAATTATGGTTAATTAATCATACAAATAATTAGGGTTAACTAATGTGAATGATTAAAGAATAATTAATTTGTGTAATTATTTAAAGCCTAATTACTTAATTTAATTAAAGGAATAATTAATCAAGGATGATTAATTAAGAGAATAATTAAAGGACAATTAATCTATAATTAAAGGTTAATTAATTAGGTTATGAGGTAATTAAAAGAATGATTACTTATTGAATGGTTGTAATTAATTAATGATTGAGCCGGATTAGATGATTAATTCTCAAGTAATTAATTTAATTTAAGTTGATTAAATTAATTATAAATAGGATTAATGATTCCTATTTATGGATGATTGTTTGGATAGAATGTCTGAATTGAATGATGCTTATAGTTTGAATAATCTGTGATGTGCTATGATGTGATATCGATTATAGCTGTGATAAATGTGTGATATTTATCTATGAATGATGCTGTGTGAATTCAATGTTTTAAGTTGAATTAAATTGTTCAAACTTGAATCACTTGGACATTAAGATGGAGTATTAGATTTCAGTGAGACCGGGATCGAATTTCCAAATTTGGAATTCTGAAAACTACATCGATCCAAATTAAACGTTAGGTCGTGAATCTCAAGTGAAAAAGTGAAGACTCGAGGTGTAAGGATTATTCGTCATTAAAATTTTGAGGGTGATTCCAATACGAGTTTAACGGGGATAGTACTTTCAGATTTGAGATAAAGATTTAGAGTGCAAGGGCTATTGTCGTTAACTCTGAGGGGGATTCCAAAATGAGTGTAGAGAGATAGTGCCTTCGGTTTCGTTCAAAACGGAAACGAACTTGTATGGATTGAATGCTTTCATAACATCGTCAGGAGGACGATGAGCATTCTATGATAGATGTGTTCTATAAAGGTAATTGCAGCCTCAAGCCTCATCAATCGGGAATGGCTAAACAGGGGAGGTGCCGCAAGGCTAAGTGGGTAGCACCCAAGCAGGACGAGATTTACCCCTTTCTAAAGGTTCCTTTTATTTGGCTTGGTGGGTAGATTGGCGACGGCCATCTGCGGGGTTGTCTTGTTCAGGACTATCCAGTAAGGGATGGTTTTGGCTTTGTGTTGCAGGGGATGGGGAGTGATCCTTGGTACGGTGATCTAGGACCTGTACTGTGACGGGCGGTACCCCAGTAGCCTTGCCATTGATGGAAACCCATTCTTCCTACGAGCCCTTTACGGTTTTGATTGTATAACCCACTTTGTGGCTAGCATGCTGGATTCAATCATGTAACAATTTCAACTATTTCTTATATACTTGAAAAACCTAAAACCTATTATAATATAACTGGATTTCCTATCAAATGTTTTGGTTATCGTAAGGTAAAAACTTTTCCATGTTTATGTGCGAGAAGTCTTACGAGATACCTTTTGTTTTCAAAGGTTTTCAAAGTTAAGCAACTTTAGCCCGTTTACTCACACCAGACCCATGTCTGACTTGGAGTTTATTTTCTGTTTTATTAAACTCTTGGGTACTCAAATTTTTACGAGTAGCCAAGGGATTCGGGTTAGCTTTGACGAGTTTTGGAGGATATATGGAGCAAAAGGCTTCAGCGTTTGTAGATATATAGTGGTTCCGCATTGCTAGTGTTGTATATGTTTTTCTTTGATGTACTTGAGTGTAATAACTAAACAGGTGTTTATAGCTATCCACTTTGTGTTGTATTAGCTGTATAACTCTGATGTATATGATACTATGTAATATCTTATGTGATATAATATAATTTATTCGTTCCGCTATAAGATTTTGATGTTGTTTGGTTCTTTCTTTTCTATCCTTTCTCTATTCTATCCCTTTCTTTCTTCTTAATGATGCGTCTTTCTATGTAATGAAAGGCAGGTCGTTACATTATGGTATCAGAGCGCTAGGTTGAGTGAATACCTAGGCTTTGGAGTGATTTCTTTTTGAGAGAGCGTACTTGTATTTATATATATAGGTATATATATCTATATACCTACCTATTTTGTTGGGTTACCTGTTCGAATTTTCCAATATAAACTCTAGAGGTAGGAGAGGTAGTAGTGTGTGTGGCACGACTACCGCTAGTGAAAGAAGTCTGAGTAATTGAGATTGGAAGTGTATTTGCCATGGCAGTATTGGGCATCTCGATTAAGCTTTGTAGCATGGTGTAAGGATTTCACCGATCTCTGAAGGAAACCTTTTTAAGGTTTAGAGTCCATCTTTGGAGTGTAAGCTTGGTTATGCTCATGCGAGCGGATTTTCTAGAGATTGGATCAGTCGGAGTGCTGAAGCGAGTGATGGTATCTTGGCAACCATAGGAAGGAGTTTTGTCTGTATTGAAGTTTGAGACTCAGTTTAGCAAGATGTTTGTGCTTGGTTTGAAGCCGAGTTTCTTAAGTGTTATCGGCCATCTTGAAGGCTCTTTTTTGGAGTTGGTTGATATTACCTTATGATTCAAGGAGCTTTTGGATAAGGAAGTCTTTTACAGCAGTAGCAGCTCAGAGGTGTTGAATGTGCTGTCAGGAAGGTCTCTTGGCTTAGCAGTATCCTAGAGGTGGAGTTCGGAAGCAGTGGAGTGGCATGTATCTTCGATGGTTCAGGAGTCTTTATGATTCCTCTGTCAGTAGGCCGGGCAGATGGTGAAAGTTTGCCCACTTCTTTTGGAAGCTCAGTTGGGTATGATGTTTGTGGTAGAGGATGGACCATCGGTTTCTTTTTTAGATTAGAAGAGTTAAGCTATTCTGATATGTGAAGAGAGAATGGTTTCTTTGGAATCTGAGCTGGGTAGAATCGAAAAGTGACTTGCGATGGTTAGGAAGTTCTCTTAGTAATATTTGTTTGGGATTGAGGTATCTCTAGAGGATGTCGAACTATCGGAGTGCTTTGAGATTTTTCGGTTGTCTTTGAAGAAGTTAAGGCTTGCATCCGCATCGGGAGATTGAGTTCTGTATCGACTTGGTTCTTGGGGCTTGTTCGGTGGTTTAGCCTAGTATGGTGATTGCTCCTTAAGAGAGAGGATTTTGTGAAGCAGTCAGGATTGACCGAATCTAGTTTTCTGGCTGGATTTTTGCTGTATTTGAAACCGAATTGGAAAGGTCACTAATATTTTATGGAATTTGATGAAGATGTTCCCAGGATGGATAGATTAAGCCTGTGCTTGTGTTCATCAACAACATTTTCATCTTCTTCAGATCAGAGTTGTGCAGCAGAAGCAAGGTTGCACTTATTTCATAATAGAAGCAACCTCGGACTTCTCAGAGGATTTCTACAGGAAGTTCATTCGGGATATGAAGGCTTGGTTGTCTTGTGCACCTGTTCTGTTTTTCCAGATAGGGAACTATGTTTGAAGTCTTCTGATGATTGTTTGTGTGGAGGATTTTGATGATCTTGGGGGAACCATCTTGTTGAGTAGAATCCGGAGATCCTCTCATTCTTGATCCAGATTTGGTCCGAGCGGCAAATATGAAGTTTGGTTGATCAAGAAGGTTGAAGGTAGCCCAGCATCGATAGGAAAGTTTTTTTTGGATAAGAGACTAAGGAATTCAGAATTCGAAGTCGAAGATTTAATTTTGGATAAGTTTTCTTCGATCGTAAGAGCAATAAATTGGGTAAGACTGGAAGCTAGCTCAGAAGTGCATTGGATCTTTCTTTATTCTCTTAAGGTTAAGTAGTTTTTTTACAGGATTGAATTGCCAGTTCGGATGGCTGGGATTTGTAATGTATTTCACGTATCTTTGAGGGAGTACGTGTACGATCCATTACTAGTTTTAGAACCAGCAGTTGTAGGGAGATTTGGAAGCTGAACAGGACTGGTCTAAGGTTCAGTATCCGGTTCAGATTATAGATCCAGATATAGGAGCTCTGGATCTGAGTGGTGTAGCCAATTTAGATTCAGTAGAGCGAGTATCACTGTGCTTGTACCTAGGAAACCTAGGAAGCTCTGTCTAGAATTTTATCTGGATAGTTAGATTTGTTTGTTTGAATTGATTGCTATTGTTGCTAGTATATGGTTGATAGCATATATTTGATGTTTTAAAATTAAAATCTATGTGGGATTATTAAATTATCTTCGCTTTTTAAAATGTGTAATATTGATTTAATAATCCAATTTAACAGAATTCATCTTTTTCAAAACTAATAATTATTTAATTTGACAAATGTTATCTTTTCAAAATTTATAATAATAATAATTTAATTTGGCAAATTTTCTTCTTTTCAAAGAAAATAATATTTAACTGATAAAATTTATCTTTTTAAGCTAATTAAAATATATTCTTTTTATAATGTATATGTGTGTATACATTGCGAATAGGAAGTTTGGTTTTAATTTAAATTTAATAAAATGTTTTCAAATTTATAATATATATATATATATATATGTGTGTGTGTGTGTGAATATATATTGTGAATTTGAAAGATTATGATTTAATTTAATAAAACTTTTCAAAAGCTATTTTAAAATCTATCTTATATATTTTCAAAAGTATTTAAAATAAATATTTATGTTATTTAAAAATATAATAGCTTAAATAGTATATTATAATAAAAGTTTAATTTGTTTTCCTTTAGAAATTGGTTTTTGAAATAAATTTAGTTTATATATATTAAAGTACAATATTTTTAGTTTGAAACTTTAAAATAAGATTTAATTCAATATCCTTTTCTTTTTAAATTTTCTTTCTTTAAAATTTAGCCTTGGAAAATATATTTTAAAAGTATATAAATAAAACATAAATGTATGTACTTAATAAAGATGATTTGTATATATGAACAATTATAACCATATTATATAATTACTATTAAGTAAAAATTTAAATAAGGAGCTAAACACAAAATTCTTGTTTCTTACATTTGTAAAACAATTAAAACATGCAAAAACACTTGTAAACATTTTACAGTCTAAGTAACAAGTGGCAACACTTTATTTTAAAGAAATTAAGTACATAACAACGTTTTAAAAAAAAGAAAGGCTGTTCATTTATTTTTCTTCAGTTAAAATGTTTTCTGTGTACTTTCTTTTCTTTTCTTTTTAAACAATGTAAACCAAATACAAACAATCTGTTCAAAAATCTTCCACGCCTGAGATCTTGCAATCAAAAGATAAATTGAATATTTACAAAATTCAAGAATCAACAAAACTGCAAAAGGTCTCTAGGTCAAATAGTAAGTTCAACTTTAAGATTAAATTCAAACAATAGTAATCAAATCAGCAAGCGAACTCAACAGATTCAAAGTACCCAATCAAAACTGTTCCAGGAAAACAAAATGCAACAGAGTTGCCTCTCTCTGCTTTGACAATAGGTGAGTAAACCTTTTATTTAAAAATAGTTTATAAATCTATGATGAAATCTTGTTGCATGTGTAGAAATATAGTTTATAATGCTTGCTTGAGTTTTGAATATAAATGTATGAATATAAGTATAGCATATCTGTAAAATGGTCTCTGTATATTTTTATTTGTGTTGTGTTGTTAGTTACAAACTCATCTTCATCATCAAAATAATTCCTATCTCCCTGTATAATCAATATTAGACTTTGATTTCTGAAAAGAAAATGTCAATAACAATGTGTTATTGTATTTAAAAATAATTTTAAGTGTTTATGATTTACAAATATTCTGTAAATATTAAGATTACGGTAAAATCAAGATTTTGTTAAAAATCAACATCAACGATTTTATCTTTGAATTATATAGTCTGATTCGTCTAAACAAATCATGAATTTAGGAATAAGAATTTACATTTTTCGTTTTGGTTTCGATGAGATAATGAGTGTTGCTTGGTTTTGGGATTTTGGCCATTTGCCGTTGATCGGTGGCGATGGGAAGCTTGGGATTCGACCTGAAGGTGGTTGGGGAGACGCGGGTCTCTGGAAAAATGGAAAAGGGATTTTATGTTAGCCGTGGTGGGCGGAGCAGGGAGAAGTAGGGTTTGGTGGTTAGTTTTGATGGTCAGGGTTGCCAAGGTGAGAACGGCGACGGTGGTGCACCAGGTTAGATCGCATAAGAGGGAATGGCTTCGGTGGTTTGAGGCGCATATGTGGTCGTAGCAGTTTGGGTTTTGGTGGCGTGGATCGGCGACGGCCAATAACTTTACGATCAAGTTCATTTTCCAGTTTTGATCGTGATGACGATATTGGGTTTGCCTTCGAGTTTCGCTGTTCCGCTTTGTTGAGGTGCTTGTTGAGGTCGAGTGTGGGTTGGCCAAGGCCAGAGAGTTAGTCGACGTCGAGATTTTCGGTCGTGCACACGCACGATGATTGTTCATGTGCATTTGGTTTTTAAGTTTGGGGAAGAACGTTCGGCCTAGAGTTTTTTCTTATTTTCTCTCGTATTTGACTCGGAGATGTCGAAGTGGGTAGCTTGGTTTTGTTGTCTCGGTGTAACGTCCCGCCTTTTCACACACTTTAAACCGACACATGTGCCAATTCAAAGCATACGGAAGGGCGGATTGTTATGGGGTAAATAAGAAAAAAAAAGAGAAGAAATAAAAAAAAATAGAATCTCACAGCGGAAGGATAAAATATAATAATCAATATACAGTTCATGATAACTGTTTACAAATATTTATTTTACTTATACAAAGAATATCAGAGTTACACATACCAATACAATCAATGCAGCGGAAATTTAGAGTGTGGTGCAATACTATAAATAATATAATACAGATTCTTCATCTTCGTCCTCCAAAGCTAAAATCTTCGATCCTGAAACGCTCGGACTGACCCGAGCGAATTTGAAAAGACAAAAACACTCGAGTCAGACTAAAAGATCTTATGTGAGTTAAATTAACAGAAATAAATATGAGTACAGTAACTCAAGAGATGTTTGGAATTTACATCTCCTAAGGATCCGTTAAACTATTTACTATGTAGTATATTGCGCTATTATAATAGTGTCTATTTATAAAATAAACTTACTTTTTAATAGCGTTAAGGGGTTACCCATATAACCCTTAACACAAATAATGCCAATAGTCTATACAGTACCGTAATACCTCCTGATCGGGAAGCTACCAGAGGATACTCCATAGGTACGACACAAATAGAAACTCGTAGTAAAGGCTCGGTATGATAGGTGACACGGCACAACTAGGCAATGCCAGGGTAGATATACCAATTGCTATCCAGGCTGGTGGAAACGCGTAGCCGCAGTTACCGCCCACCTCAGACTAACTCCCCAAATCAAAATATAGAAGTGGCCACTGAATCAATCCAAAATCAAAGTATAATATCGAAGAGGAGGATCCGATCAGAGGAATGACCACATTGGCCTGAGAATCGCTCCTGTTTTAGCCACCTTATGCCAACTCACGGGAGTCGGGTCCACGTATTTACCTTACAGGAAACGTCGCCACCACCTACTTCATTCTGGAATCTCCACCGCGTACACGGTTAGTCAAAGTGGTTTTCGGTATCAACAGAGAGTATGTCCATATCTGATCCCGGTCTCTTTGCCAACCCATCGTTATTATAACACCGCGGTCATTTAAAAATAGGTTATACTTTAAAAATCAGAATAAACATTCCATTTCATAACCATGAATACGATATCATTTCAAACCCAAAGCCATATTTTATCACTTATCCCAAATATAATTCTTTTCCAAAATCATAATGCTTTAACTTCATAACGTCTGAAAATCAAATATTTCAAAGCATAATATTTTGAAAATCATACTTTAAAACCATAACTTCTAGAAACTTGAATGGTTTGGACATTCAACGGTATATGAATTAAATGGTTTAACTTAAATGTTACTTTGTAAAGAAAATAGTTCTCATGGCTTTACAAATACATTTCTTTATTAAAGTCTAAGCCAAAATTTATATTATCTCTCTCAAGTTCAAAAACCACTTCAATTTATTTATATATACGTATATCCATTTTGATTATCAATATTTCAAACTAAAGTTGGATTTTATTCTTTCAACAAATCAATTGTTCTATTAATTAGTCTTGAATATTCATATAAAATCCATAAATAATAAGACTTCAATTTCTAGTAATAAAATATATATATTTTTCCCAATTCAAATTATACCAGAATATTCATTTCAATTTATTTTGGGAAAAATCCAATTATAAATATCATATCTTAAAATTTCCAAACTTAACATTTAAACATATGATATAAATTATTAAACTCCATTTTCTTAATTTTCTTCCATTTTTAATAAAGATTTTTATACACCTTTTAATTTCAAAATTTTCAACTTCATATGTATATATATATGGAAGAAAAATATTTATACAATATAAAATTTAAGATTATTATAAACCGTATTCCATCCAAACCATAGAAATCACATTTAAATAGTTATATATATACCGCGGTGCCTGTATATAATTTTCTATCCTATGGTCAAGTGATACGGATATTTATCATTTCAATCCGCAATTTAAAAGATATAAAATTTTGCGGTTATATATCATTTCAAACCACAATCCCGAATGAAATGAAATATGCATGATAATTTGCAATTTAATGATATACAATAAACATCCATTCATCAACATCATCCATCATCCAAATCGCAATCATCAATCAATATCAATCAATAACAATATTATTTTTGGTACTACATAACAGGTAATACTGGCAATTTTATTCAAATTAAATTTAACAGCTATTAATCTACAGTCTATATTCAGTAATAAATTATATAACTGTTAACTAGCAGTTCATATACAAACAAATAAATTTTAACTGTAAATTTATACGCAATAAATTAATTAAATTAACAGTTAAATTAAATAAATGCAATTCAACAGATATGAATAAAATAAACATGCCAAATACTCATAAATAAATTTCTATTCATTTCTAAAATTAATTTAAACAAACATAAAAGCTTCTAGTAGTTGTGAGTGGGTTAAAACACTCACCTTTTGAATTTAAATTGAATTCAAATTCAATTTAAACCCAAAAATTTGACAGTCTCCAAATTCATCCAAACTAGTGCCAAAACGTCAGAAATTCCGATACGATGCCAGCAAAACAAACCGCGCGTGAATCCGAGCTCGTATGCAAAAGTTATGAAAATTTGAAAAATGGAAAATTCTGGTCCTGGTTCGACTTCGGGTTCGACTTCGGTGCGCCGCCTCAATTCCCCGGTGCTTGCTTGGAGTTTTTGCCAAAATGACCCTGAGCGACCCGAGTCATTTTCTTCCTGACCCGAAGTTGCTCTAGGGTTTTCTTCCTTGAAACCCGAAGCGCGACCAGAAGCTGCTGCAGATTCGAAATTTTTTTTTTTTTAAAAAAAAATTTGAAACTTTTTTTTTTGGAATTTGGGAATTAGGTTTTTTTTTTCCTTCCATTAGAATGAGGAGGTGAGAAGGAGACGTATGTATAGAAAAATGAAAATAAGGAGTGGTTAGAGTTTATAACAGGTTATATATAGACAAGGCTGAAAAATAATAGATGGATCGGATTGGATCTAAACATAAGTTTAAATTTAGGCATAAACATATATGCAATAAACTAGCATTAAATTTTTGAAACGTGAATTAATTTAATTGGAAATAAATTACTCAATCCAAATTTATTTTAATCAGTTTCCAATTAAACTGATTAGATTCAATTCCAACCCTTTAATTGAGCCTATCATTACATTGTAACGCAGTTAACATTTGTCTCACGTTTCATTCCATATATATTCAAATTTCCAGCTTCCCTTTGTATAAATTATTATTTCCAAATATATTGAAGTTGTTATTCCAAATTATTATTCCATCCCAACTATATACATGTGCTAAAATTAGAAATTATCAATTAAGTTTCCCAAAAATTTCATTGAATTAAATCTTCATTCTTATTATTCAATCCATTATAGCCAAATGGATGAAATTAACATACATAAATATTTTTCAAATTTCAACTAAATTTTCAATTAACGTAAAATAAATGTTTAATTTTTACTTAATTGCAAAAACTCAATTACCTTAATTCTTTATATTCATATAAATAAACAATTCTTGATTTACAATCTTTTCATTCACCCATAGTCATATTATAAATAGAATTTATATTATCTTCAATTATTTCGATTAAATCTATTATCATACATTACTTTAATATACTGACAACATTACTTTTGCACCCTTTCATTTACCCAACTGTCATTTTATAAATAAACTTAACAATAGATTCATACTCTATTACATAAATGCATACCCTTTTATCTACGTTAAAATCTTCGTAACTTCAAACACTTAATCCATTTAATTCCAATTACTCCTTTCATTAAATTTTGGATTCAACCTCCATTCTTTATATACACTAACCATCATTTAATGAAGAATTTATTTACGTTATTCCCCATTTATTACCTTAATTTATTTATCGTAACATTTAATCTATAATTATTGCAATGATTTCCGATTTAATTTTAGATCTCAATTTACACAATAATTTATTAATTCCATCTAAATTTACATCTTCCTACTATCTAAATATTTAGAAAAATTACTTACCACTTTTTATTGTAAATTTCTAAACTAGTAGATTTGTGTCATTTCTAGCCCTCTGGATATTTTATATTAACTAAAAGCAAATTTACGTATAATTTCCATCGTCAATTATTTTAGTGAATAAATCTTCAAAGGTTACTGCAATTAATCCCCTAAATTGCAATGAATTCTAATAAATTTGACTCTATTTGATTACAACTCACAAATAAATCAATTATTCCCCAACTACAAAGTTACCGTTTCTTATATATATATCACTACAGTAATACTTCCAAATGTTCATCTTTTGTTTGCATAAATTATTGTATTCAATTGAATTGTAATATTGTTAACTTACACATAAATAAAACTTAACAACTAATAGAATAAATAACTTACAAAATTTGTTGTCATAAATATATTTTATAAGTCTACACTTAATTATTATCTTACAATACGTTTTTACGTTACTATAAAATTTATACACTCTTCCGTTACCATATTAATAATTACTAAAGTAACGTTCATTCTTAATAACAACGTTATACTATTCAACATATAAAAGGACTCCATTCCCCAAATACATTCATTTATATTTATTCCCTTAAAGTTCTCCTTTATTGACTAGACACATAAATTTAGATTCATTTACATCGAATGCCCTTCTTAGCTATATACTCAATACATGTTAAATCTACATAAATTTTTACCCTTTTATTCAAATTCACTTATACCATCAATAACAAAATGTTGCCCTAAATTTAGATTCAATCATATACATTAGATAAATGGGTAAACTTTTGTAATTATCCCATATATGAAAATATTTTTATGCATACATTTCCACTTACTTACTATGCATTCATTTATTAAATTACTAATTGCCTTAGTCAACTTATCCCCTATTTACTACCAAATTTCAAATTTAATTATAGCTTATCAATACATAAAATTTACATAGGCAAAACAAATTTTATTACTATCTTAAGTCCATCTATTATTGACAACATTCATTAAATCTCCTTATCAACACTTATTGCATTGATTTATTCAGCGGTCACCTTTTATTTAGTTACTATCCATTTTACAATCCAATGTAAGTCTTCCACTATTTATTTTATATTAAATGAATTCCATTCTACTTAATCTTTTTATTGATATTCACTAATTCAACCCTTATATCAGTTTCTTATATTTAACTTTAAATCAAATTGTGACAATCTACATTATCCAAATCTATTGTCATAAAATTTATTGTTACACTAAATTAAAACTACTATACCAAATTTCTACATTTATTCTAAATTAGATTAGAAATTATATTAATTCAATTCATTTAATATTATTAATTTAACGGGTCGTTACAATCTCCCCCACTCAAAACTTTTCGTCCCCGAAAAGGAAAAAGAAGGGAGAAGGAAGAATAAACAGTACATCTTATTTCAAATATTAACTTATAAACAATAATTTACTGGATTAATTTCCTTTAATGAAATATACCCGTTTATAATCATTACAACCTTTTATACTTAAATCATTAAAGTTTGGAAAATATTCAACAAAATTCTAAGTCCAAAATTTACGAAATTTTTTGGCAGAGTCTCCTTTATACGGTGAGGCTCGGGAGAAAATATAATATCAAAATATACAAATATATTACATATATTATCAAACTATTATATCCCAACACGGGAAAAATAGCGCTTTAAACGTAATCCAAAAACGTACCTATTTGTCGGGCAATATACGCTTATTATTTTGGAACCAAAAGCAGTAGCAGTTGCTTCCATCACCTGTATTCACTTATATAATCTAAAAGGTTAAATATTTATTTTAAAGTGAACTATTCAAGTGGATTCAATCATTAATCAACCAAACAATTCAACAACCATCAACCTTACAAACAACATACATACCCAAACAAAGCAACCATTTAATCCATCAAACAAATAGTTGTTTGGGTTCAAACTTGAAATTTGTATGAAATGAAATTAACTATCAAGTGCATCCTTTACTCAACAGTCTTAGATGGAACAAAGATAGATACTTATTCATTTAACCACTTCAAATTTCTTACCCAACAACATAAATCAAACAACACAATTCAAACCAACACCCAAATTTATTTATTATACATTTATCTCATGCTTCAATGGTTTGATTTTCTTTCTTTCATTTATGGAGTGATTTCTTTATTTCTTACAAATTTTCATTTTCCATTTATCACAAAATTCATTATATTTGTATTCCAATTTATTTACTAAAGTTTCTATCATCTATTTATACTACTTACCTTTACTTATAGTAAAATTTCCAATTTAACTTAAGTCTATACAATTAATTCTCATTAATAATAGCAAATTAATAGAATACCTTTATTACCTTACTCTTCACTTGTAAGATTTCCCCTTACATTTTCCTACTAACATTGCAACTTTTTATTATATGGTAAGTTATGTATGTTTTAAGAATGTAAGTGAAAATTTACAAGTTTCTTCTCCATTCCTTTAATTAATATATATTTGTTTTATAAATTACAATTTCAACTTACCTTTAATCTCATTCATTTATTTAATGTTGAAGTTTCCATTATATTTAATTACAGTAACCCTCTACTTACACTTAATTTATTAACCTTATAACTTGCATTCCTATAAGTGAAAGATTTTACTCATTCATTAACTATGGATTGCAGTCATTTATATTTTTCCTGCTTTCCATTATATTAGAATAGGGGAAATTAAGGCGTACTTAAGTTAATAACCCTACAATCAAACTTTATAAATTAAGGAATTTCATTTTTACTTTCTTACGGGTAAAATCACCTATTAATAATACAACCTTTAATTTTAGTAAAATTCCAATCATCACTTAAGCTAATACCATTAAATTCTTATTTATAACAGTAATTTATTGAATACTTCATTATTTCCAAAAATTCTACTTGCATAATATTCTATTCCACTCTTAGTTTACATTTCAACTTTTTATACTTGGTAAGTTATTTATGTTAAAGAAAAAGCAAAAGAACTTATACAAGTTTAATCTCAACCCTTTTAATTCATTGATTACTTAACCATTATTTTACTTACCTAAATTTTTTTTTTTTTTTTGCAACTAATTAATGGAAATTCAAGAATTAAAACCGGGTCAAATTCCAAAATTACTTTAAAATAATAGATAATTAATTTCTTATAACTTTTATATCTCTAATTACCTTTAAACAATTAAAATTTTAAATAATTTCAAAACAAATCTGCAGTAGAATTTACTACAGTGGCCTTTCCCTTCGAAACTCGAAAATGAAAGTTGATGATGCGGCCGTCATCACCGAAATTATTTTCCAGCGACAGAGAGGAAAGTACAAACTTATTTTCTTCAAAATCCTCTTTAAACCAATTCTTTCGAATTATACTAAATATTTATATAAGAAAATATTTATAAACCAAATCATTATATTTCATAAATCCTTTGAAAGAAGATTTCAAAAATCCCGGACTTAAGTTCTAAAATCTCCAATTTGATTTATTAAAATTCAACTTAGCTTTAATTCATTACAAATATTTTTATTACCTAACACCCAACTATAGCAACCAAAATATATCTTTATAAAAATATTTTTATATATAGAAAATATAATAGGCAAAATTATTTCATTCACCTATATTAAAAACAAATATTATGTCGGTCTGTCCTATTAAGTGTTTAGAAGTCCCTATTGATGACATAGCGTCCCATGCATCAACCAGAATTTATAAATACAAAGCGGAACAGATTAACACAATATCAAAATCCTTTATTAATACTAACAAATACGCTCTCTCATATATATATACACTCAGCGACTCCCATAGGGTATTACTACCCTATTAACAAAGAGTCGAACCCCACAAAGCCAAGGTTTATCGCTAAACCTCGCTCTGATACCAACTGTAACGTCCCGCCTTTTCGCACACTTTAAACCGACACACGTGCCAATTCAAAGCATACGCAAGGGCGGATTGTTATGTGGTAAATAAGAAAAAACAGAGAAGAAATAAAACAAAATAGAATCTCACAGCGGAAGGATAAAATATAATAATCAATATACAGTTCATGATAACTGTTTACAAAATATTTATTTTACTTATACAATGAATATCAGAGTTACACATACCAATACAATCAATGCAGCGGAAATTTAGAGTGTGGTGCAATACTATAAATAATATAATACGGATTCTTCGTCTTCGTCCTCCAAAGCTAAAATCTTCGATCCTGAAACGCTCGGACTGACCCGAGCGAATTTGAAAAGACAAAAACACTCGAGTCAGACTAAAAGATCTTATGTGAGTTAAATTAACAGAAATAAATATGAGTACAGTAACTCAAGAGATGTTTGGGATTTACATCTCCTAAGGATCCGTTAAACTATTTACTATGTAGTATATTGCGCTATTATAATAGTGTCTATTTATAAAATAAACTTACTTTTTAATAGCGTTAAGGGGTTACCCATATAGCCCTTAACACAAATAATGCCAATAGTCTATACAGTACCGTAATACCTCCTGATCGGGAAGCTACCAGAGGATACTCCATAGGCACGACACAAATAGAAACTCGTAGTAAAGGCTCGGTATGGTAGGTGACACGGCACAACTAGGCAATGCCAGGGTAGATATACCAATTGCTATCCAGGCTGGTGGAAACGCGTAGCCGCAGTTACCGCCCACCTCAGACTAACTCCCCAAATCAAAATATAAAAGTGGCCACTGAATCAATCCAAAATCAAAGTATAATATCGAAGAGGAGGGTCCGATCAGAGGAATGACCTCATTGGCCTGAGAATCGCTCCTGTTTTAGCCACCTTATGCCAACTCACGGGAGTCGGGTCCACGTATTTACCTTACAGGAAACGTCGCCACCACCTACTTCATTCTGGAATCTCCACCGCGTACACGGTTAGTCAAAGTGGTTTTCGGTATCAACAGAGAGTATGTCCATATCCGATTCCGGTCTCTTTGCCAACCCATCGTTATTATAACACCGCGGTCATTTAAAAATAGGTTATACTTTAAAAATCAGAATAAACATTCCATTTCATAACCATGAATACAATATCATTTCAAACCCAAAGCCATATTTTATCACTTATCCCAAATATAATTCTTTTCCAAAATCATAATGCTTTAACTTCATAACGTCTGAAAATCAAATATTTCAAAGCATAATATTTTGAAAATCATAATTTAAAACCATAACTTCTAGAAACTTGAATGGTTTGGACATTCAACGGTATATGAATTAAATGGTTTAACTTAAATGTTACTTTGTAAAGAAAATAGTTCTCATGGCTTTACAAATACATTTCTTTATTAAAATCTAAACCAAAATTTATATTATCTCTCTCAAGTTCCAAAACCACTTCAATTTATTTATATATACGTATATCCATTTTGAGTATCAATATTTCAAACTAAAGTTGGATTTTATTCTTTCAACAAATCAATTGTTCTATTGATTAGTCTTGAATATTCATATAAAATCCATAAATAATAAGACTTCAATTTCTAGTAATAAAATATATATATTTTTCCCAATTCAAATTATACCAGAATATTCATTTCAATTTATTTTGGGAAAAATCCAATTATAAATATCATATCTTAAAATTTCCAAACTTAACATTTAAACATATGATATAAATTATTAAACTCCATTTTCTTAATTTTCTTCCATTTTTAATAAAGATTTTTATACACCTTTTAATTTCAAAATTTTCAACTTCATATGTATATATATATGGAAGAAAAATATTTATACAATATAAAATTTAAGATTATTATAAACCGTATTCCATCCAAACCATAGAAATCACATTTAAATAGTTATATATATACCGCGGTGCCTGTATATAATTTTCTATCCTATGGTCAAGTGATACGGATATTTATCATTTCAATCCGCAATTTAAAAGATATAAAATTTTGCGGTTATATATCATTTCAAACCACAATCCCGAATGAAATGAAATATGCATGATAATTTGCAATTTAATGATATACAATAAACATCCATTCATCAACATCATCCATCATCCAAATCGCAATCATCAATCAATATCAATCAATAACAATATTATTTTTGGTACTACATAACAGGTAATACTGGCAATTTTATTCAAATTAAATTTAACAGCTATTAATCTACAGTCTATATTCAGTAATAAATTATATAACTGTTAACTAGCAGTTCATATACAAACAAATAAATTTTAACTGTAAATTTATACGCAATAAATTAATTAAATTAACAGTTAAATTAAATAAATGCAATTCAACAGATATGAATAAAATAAACATGCCAAATACTCATAAATAAATTTCTATTCATTTCTAAAATTAATTTAAACAAACATAAAAGCTTCTAGTAGTTGTGAGTGGGTTAAAACACTCACCTTATTCAAATTCAATTTAAACCCAAAAATTTGACAGTCTCCAAATTCATCCAAACTAGTGCCAAAACGTCAGAAATTCCGATACGATCCCAGCAAAACAAACCGCGCGTGAATCCGAGCTCGTATGCAAAAGTTATGAAAATTTGAAAAATGGAAAATTCTGGTCCTGGTTCGACTTCGGGTTCGACTTCGGTGCACCGCCTCAATTCCCCGGTGCTTGCTTGGAGTTTTTGCCAAAATGACCCTGAGCGACTCGAGTCATTTTCTTCCTGGCCCGAAGTTGCTCTAGGGTTTTCTCCCCTGAAACCCGAAGCGCGACCAGAAGCTGCTGCAGATCCGAATTTTTTTTTTTAAATTTGAATTTTTTTTTTTTTTGGAATTTGGAAATTAGGTTTTTTTTCTGCCATTAGAATGAGGAGGTGAGAAGGAGACGTATGTATAGAAAAATGAAAATAAGGAGTGGCTAGGGTTTATAACAGGTTATATATAGACAAGGCTGAAAAATAATAGATGGATCGGATTGGATCTAAACATAAGTTTAAATTTAGGCATAAACATATATGCAATAAACTAGCATTAAATTTTTGAAACGTGAATTAATTTAATTGGAAATAAATTACTCAATCCAAATTTATTTTAATCAGTTTCCAATTAAACTGATTAGATTCAATTCCAACCCTTTAATTGAGCCTATCATTACTTTGTAACGCAGTTAACATTTGTCTCACGTTTCATTCCATATATATTCAAATTTCCAGCTTCCCTTTGTATAAATTATTATTTCCAAATATATTGAAGTTGTTATTCCAAATTATTATTCCATCCCAACTATATACATGTGCTAAAATTAGAAATTATCAATTAAGTTTCCCAAAAATTTCATTGAATTAAATCTTCATTCTTATTATTCAATCCATTATAGCCAAATGGATGAAATTAACATACATAAATATTTTTCAAATTTCAACTAAATTTTCAATTAACGTAAAATAAATGTTTAATTTTTACTTAATTGCAAAAACTCAATTACCTTAATTCTTTATATTCATATAAATAAACAATTCTTGATTTACAATCTTTTCGTTCACCCATAGTCATATTATAAATAGAATTTATATTATCTTCAATTATTTCGATTAAATCTATTATCATACATTACTGTAATATACTGACAACATTACTTTTGCACCCTTTCATTTACCCAACTGTCATTTTATAAATAAACTTAACAATAGATTCATACTCTATTACATAAATGCATACCCTTTTATCTACGTTAAAATCTTCGTAACTTCAAACACTTAATCCATTTAATTCCAATTACTCCTTTCATTAAATTTTGGATTCAACCTCCATTCTTTATATACACTAACCATCATTTAATGAAGAATTTATTTACGTTATTCCCCATTTATTACCTTAATTTATTTATCGTAACATTTAATCTATAATTATTGCAATGATTTACGATTTAATTTTAGATCTCAATTTACACAATAATTTATTAATTCCATCTAAATTTACATCTTCCTACTATCTAAATATTTAGAAAAATTACTTACCACTTTTTATTGTAAATTTCTAAACTAGTAGATTTGTGTCATTTCTAGCCCTCTGGATATTTTATATTAACTAAAAGCAAATTTACGTATAATTTCCATCGTCAATTATTTTAGTGAATAAATCTTCAAAGGTTACTGCAATTAATCCCCTAAATTGCAATGAATTCTAATAAATTTGACTCTATTTGATTACAACTCACAAATAAATCAATTATTCCCCAACTACAAAGTTACCGTTTCTTATATATATATCACTACAGTAATACTTCCAAATGTTCATCTTTTGTTTGCATAAATTACTGTATTCAATTGAATTGTAATATTGTTAACTTACACATAAATAAAACTTAACAACTAATAGAATAAATAACTTACAAAATTTGTTGTCATAAATATATTTTATAAGTCTACACTTAATTATTATCTTACAATACGTTTTTACGTTACTATAAAATTTATACACTCTTCCGTTACCATATTAATAATTACTAAAGTAACGTTCATTCTTAATAACAACGTTATACTATTCAACATATAAAAGGACTCAATTCCCCAAATACATTCATTTATATTTATTCCCTTAAAGTTCTCCTTTATTGACTAGACACATAAATTTAGATTCATTTACATCGAATGCCCTTCTTAGCTATATACTCAATACATGTTAAATCTACATAAATTTTTACCCTTTTATTCAAATTCACTTATACCATCAATAACAAAATGTTGCCCTAAATTTAGATTCAATTATATACATTAGATAAATGGGTAAACTTTTGTAATTATCCCATATATGAAAATATTTTTATGCATACATTTCCACTTACTTACTATGCATTCATTTATTAAATTACTAATTGCCTTAGTCAACTTATCCCCTATTTACTATCAAATTTCAAATTTAATTATAGCTTATCAATACATAAAATTTACATAGGCAAAACAAATTTTATTACTATCTTAAGTCCATTTATTATTGACAACATTCATTAAATCTCCTTATCAACACTTATTGCATTGATTTATTCAGCGGTCACCTTTTATTTAGTTACTATCCATTTTACAATCCAATGTAAGTCTCCACTATTTATTTTATATTAAATGAATTCCATTCTACTTAATCTTTTTATTGATATTCACTAATTCAACCCTTATATCAGTTTCTTATATTTAACTTTAAATCAAATTGTGACAATCTACATTATCCAAATCTATTGTCATAAAATTTATTGTTACACTAAATTACAACTACTATACCAAATTTCTACATTTATTCTAAATTAGATTAGAAATTATATTAATTCAATTCATTTAATATTATTAATTTAACGGGTCGTTACACTCGGGGTTTTGCTGCGTTTGTCTCGGGAGAATTCGTTGTTTGCTTCGGGTTTTGCTTTGGCTGGGTAGTTTTGTTTCAGGTTTAAGTCATGTCCAGATTTTTTTTAACTATAAAAATGAATTTCAAAATTTGAAAGCAAGTTAAATTTTAAACAAAGTTTTAAACTTGTTTTTAAAATGTATGAAATGTTTGATTTAGAGTATGAGTTTAAAAAGAATTTTAGTTTTAAAAGTTTGGATTTTCAAAGTTTAAACTTTTGTTCAAAAATAGTTTGGGTTATATAAATATTGCTTTATTTAAATTATGTAATAAATCTCTAAATATTTTCAAATAAAATGTTATTGAAGTAATTGAAATGTGATTAAAGTAAAGGTATTTAACTTGAATAAATTAAAAGATGATGATTTTGCATGAACCAAATTTAAGCTTTTAAATTTAATTTAATTTAGAAAGGAAGTTAAGAGTTAATGTAATAAATGATTTATCTTAATTTAATCATGTTTTATTAACTAAAGTAATTAAAGTATAATTACTTAAGTAACTAGAATGATTAATTTGGGTAATTAAATTAAGATAAATTAATTTGTGTAATTGATTAAGTGTAATTAATTACTTAATTAAGGATTGATTAATCGAGGTTAATTAATAAGAAATAATTAAGTAATGAATGTAATTAGAGGTTAATTACTTAATATTAAAAGAATTACTAAGGGTAATTACTTAATGAAGTAATTAAAGGAATTAATTATTCAGTGTAATTAATTAAGTTAATGTGGTTAATTTTAGTTAATTAATTAAGTTTAATTAATTTAAGGTAATCATCTGATGATGGGTTAAGTATAATTACTTGATGTAATTAATGAAGTGAAATTACTCAGTTAAGTAATTAATGGATAATTACTTGATGTAATTAAAGGGAAATTTCTTGATGGAAAGTAATTAAAGAATTATTACTTAGTAAGAGCAATTAAGTGTTAATTACTCAGTGTAATTAATTAAAGGATTTATTAATTAATTAAGAAGTTATTTAATTATTGTAAGTAATTAAGAATAGTTAATTACTGATTGTGATTAATCAATATTGATTAATGAATGTGATTAATTAAAGGTTAATTATTTAATGAAAGTAAAGAATATTTAATTAATGAAAGTAATAAGAGAATCATTAATTAATGTAATTAATAAGAATAATTAAAGGTTTAATTGATTAATGAATGTGATTAATTAGAAGATAATTAATCAATAAAGTGATTATGGTATAATTAATTAATGCAATCAATCAAGGATTAGTGTAATTAATTATGGTTAAGTAATTATACAAATCATTAAGGTTAATTAATGTGAATGATTAAATAATAATTAATTTGTGTAATTATTTAAAGGTTAATTACTTAATTTAATTAAAGGAATAATTAATCAAGGATGATTAATTAAGAGAATAATTAAAGGACAATTAATCTGTAATTAAAGGTTAATTAATTGGGTTATGAGGTAATTAAACGAGTGATTAATTAATTGAATGGTTGTAATTAATTAATGATTGAGCCGAATTAGATGATTAATTCTCATGTAATTAATTAAATTAAATTTGATTAAATTAGTTATAAATAGGATTAATGATTCCTGTTTATGGATGATTGTTTGGATAGAATGTCTGAATTGAATGATGCTTATAGTTTGAATAATATGTGATGTGCTATGATGTGATATCGATTATAGCTATGATAAACGTGTGATATTTATCTATGAATGATGCTGTGTGAATTCAATTTTTCAAATTGAATTAAATTGTTCAAACTTAAATCACTTGGATATTAAGATGGCGTTTTGGATTTCGGTGAGACCGGGATCGAATTTCCAAATTTGGAATTCCAAAAACCACATCGATCCAAATTAAACGTTAGGTCGTGAATCTCAAGTGAAAAAGTGAAGACTCGAGGTGTAAGGATTATTCGTCGTTAAAACTCTGAGGGTGATTCCAATACGAGTTTAACGGTGGTAGTACTTTCAGATTTGAGATGAAGATTTAGAGTGCAAGGGCTATTGTCGTTAACTCTGAGGGTGATTCCAAAATAAGTATAGCGAGATAGTGCCTTCGGTTTCGTTCGAACCTGGAACAAACTTGTATGGATTGAATGCTTTCAGAACATCGTCAAGCGGACGATGAGCATTCTAAGATAGATGTGTTCTATAAAGGTTATCGTAGCCTTAAGCCTCATCAACCGGGAATGGCTAAAACAGGAGAGATGCAGCAAGGCTAAGTGGAGAGCTCCCAAGTAGGACGAGATTTACCCCTGTCTAGAGGTTCCTTTTATTCGGCTTAGTGGGCAGATTGGCGACGACCATCTGTGGGGTTGTCTTTTTGGGACTATCCAATAAGGGATGGTTACAACTTTGTGTTGCAGAGGATCGGAAGTGATCCTCGGTACGGTGATTTTGTCCCCGTACTGTGACGGGCGGTACCCCAGTAGCTCTACCCTTGATGGAAACCCATTCTTCCTACAATCCCTTTACGTTTTTGATTGTATAACCCACTTTGTGGCTAGTATGCTGGAATTTAATCATGTAACAATTTGATCTATTTCTTATTTACTTGAAAACCCTAAACCCTATTATAATATAACTGAATTTCTTATCAAATGTGTTGGTTATCGTAAGGTAAAAACTTTACCGTGTTTATGTGTGGGAAGTCTTACGAGATACCTTTTGTTTTCAAAGGTTTTCAAAGTTAAACAGCTTTAACCCGTTTACTCACACCAGACCCATGTATGATCCGAAGTTTATTTTCTGTTTTATTAAACTCTTGAGTACTTAAATTTTTACGAGTAGCCAAGGGATTCAGGTTAGCTTTGACGAGTTCTGGAGGAGACATGGAGCAGGAGGCTTCAGCGTTTGTAGATATATAGTGGTTTCGCTGTGCTAGTGTCGTGTCTATTTTTCTGGATGTATTTGAGTTGTAATAACTAGACAAGTGTTTATAACTGTCCAGTTTGTGTTGTATTAGCTGTATAACTCTGATGTATATAATACTATGTAATATCTTTTGTGATATAATATAATTTATTCGATACGTTGTAAGATTCTGATGTTGTTTGGTTCTTTCTTTTCTATCTTTTCTCTTTTCTCTTTTCTATCCCTTTCTTTCTTCTTAATGATGCGTCTTTCTATGGAATGAAAGGCGGGTCGTTACAATTACATTAATGTTCTTAGATTTCAAATTAATTTTTATTAACGTAATAATTAAATATTAAATTTAATTCAGTTGCAATTATTCCAATAAATTGATATCTTGATTTCCATTTATTTTATTCAACCCACTGCCATACTATGAATAAAGTTGACATTATTCCCATTTATTATCTAGATTTACATTAATATAATGTTCAATTTAGATTCATTGCAATTGATTACCGAGTTTTATTTAGTACACTAAATAAATAAACAACATATATTAATTGTCACATATTTACTTTTAATCACATGCTTCAATATTTAATTCGCTTATCTTATATTGAATTCATAACCAGGTTGAACAATTTACACTATTTCATTATTGAGATTTCACTCCAGTTGTCAATAATTAGTTTTAATTACCATTGCTACATTTCATTTTTAACACTCACCCCATTATAAATTATAAAGTTTTTATTTATTTCTAAATTTAACTACAAAATCTTATTAAATTAACCGGTTTAATTATCGAAATTTGTGGGTCGTTCACTCTCCCCCACTCAAAACTTTTTGTCCCCGAAAAGTAAAAAGGAGAGAAAGAAAGAATTAAATAGTCAATACATCTTATTCAAAAATATTAATTTTATAAACAAATAAATTTACAAAATTTAATGATTTAAATAAAATATATCAATTTATAACTATTAAATCTTTTTATACTCAAATTAATAAAGTTTGGAAAACATTTTTCAAAATTTTTTCTAAGTCCTAAACTTACGGAAAATTTCGGCAGAGTCTCCTTTGAACGGGAAGGCTCGGGAGAAATTATACTATCAAATATAACAATATTTATCACAATATCTCAAAATAATGTATCCCAAGAACTAAAAACCGTAATCCGAAAACGTACTTATTTGTCGGGCAATTAACGCTTAATTATGAAACCAAAAGCAGTAGCGATTGCTTTCATAACCTGTATTTCGCTTATATAATCCAAAAGAGTTTAATAATTATAAAAAATGAAATATTTAAAGTTATTTCATCCCCTAACAAACAAATCAAATATAAAACAACAATCACTTGTAATCACAGCATACAATCATCATACATAATTAACACAATTCAATTATCCATTCATATCAAGCAAACGAATAGTTGTTCGGGTTCAAAAACTTTAAATTGTTTAGAATGGAAAATAAACTACTAAGTGCACCATTTACTCCACAGTCTTAAATGAAATTAAATAGATTATTCATACATCCAAACAAATTTAAAGTATCCTTGCCCAAACAAAAAAAAATTCCAAACAATAGATCAAGTTCATTTATATCATTTTCATTTCATAACATTTGTTGTTTGATTTCTTTTTCATTCATATAATGATTTATCTTTTTAATTAACATTTATTTCGTGCAAATTTCATTTCCATCCATTGATTTAGTGTTTATTTCACTTATTTGCACTTATACTTACATAAATTCATTTTTGTTTATTCATATCATAATAAATTTTCTTTTTATTGCATTACATTCATTTCTCAATTTCACTTATTTTCATTTATTTATCCACAATATTCATGTTCAATTCAGTTACTTGGCATATCAATTTTATTTACTTAAGTTTAAAATCATCGACTTCCAACATTTACCTTCTATCATATTTTATTATAGTAGCATTTCAATTGAAACTTAAGTTTATAGCTCTAACATTAATACTTATTTCTTAAAGAGTTTCATTGAATACTTTCATTATTTCAAGTTTTACTTGTATAATATCCTATTACATTGTGACGACCCAGAAATTTTGACATTTGAAATTGAAATATTTAATTGAATTTTAATATTTAGAGGTTGATTTAATTTGAAATTCAAATTTAATTATAATTTGACAATTATATTATTGAATTTAATAGTTTAAAATTTGGTGAAATGTTGTATCTTCAGTTTTAAGCTGATTAAAAATATTTTGCAAGGCTTAGAAAATTTACATTTATAATACTGAAGACAATGGAAGCTTCAGAATTGAATTTGAAGCTGATTTGTTCAGTTTTGAAATTATATCGCTTAAATCGATATTTACAAATAGCATTCCGAGACACGGTCTCGAAATTCGACGAAACCAGTCCCATTAGATCCGTAATATTGTATTATTATCGGATTTCAATTTTCAAAGCGTTTGGTGTTATCGGGTTATCAAATGGATTGCAAAAGCGCTGAAAATTTAATTGAAATTTAAATTAATAACTGGGTCCAAAAAGCTATCTTCTCCATACGATCGAGTTTGACCTCGGAACCTTTTCCATTACGTTCGGGATAGGGGTATAACATTGTATACGCCTGGCAGCACACCTCGATAGGAGGTTGAGATTTTATAGCTGTGAAATTTGAAAACGGTTTAAAATTTAAATTTAAAATTTGAAAATAATATATACATATTTATTTAATAACGTTTCTTCAGGAAAAAATTTACACGTTCTATCCTTTACAACGCCCGGCAAAAATTTTTTACACGCGTTATTTTTATAGAAATCTATTAATTCGTAAGCAAGCAAAATAAAAAAAAAATCAAAGTCAAACGAAAGTCATCTTCGTTCGAAAAAAATACGGTAGTTTCAAAAGAAGGAAAAATGGCCGCCGTTGTTTTCTTCAAAGTCGAAACTCCCTCTCTCCTTCTCTGCTCCATTTTCAAAATCCAATCGATGTTTGAAAATTAAAAAAAATGAAGGAGGGTTCGCGACTCAATCGTGATGCCGCACGATATAATCAACGTTCGCAAGGGTCGTTCGAGGAAGGCTAGGGCTTTGAGCTTCGATCATTGTCAATTGGCAAGGCGACAGTAGTGGTTCGTCAAGCAAGGGAAGGCGATGGCGTATTTATCAGGGTGGCAGCATTTGGAATCTCGCGACACGATAAGGCAATCGAGCATCTTGAGGCTAGCGGTAGGCAAGGCTCGAGGCCGCGGAAGGGGGCAGAGCAAGTATTGATCACCGTTTCCAAATGGCGGCAAGGATAGGGTTTCGATTACTGACGAGGCGACAACGTCTAGGCAGAGGTGGTTTGTGATCGGTGGCAGTACGAACAGATGATGGTCGCGTGAATTTGGGTTGGAGCCGTGATGGCAGTTAGGGTTGGCTATTGTTTTGGAAAGAATTGATTAAGATATAAATTCTATTTTAAATTTAAATATAATAAATAGGTATATAAACATATGCATGCAGGAAATAAAATCTTTACAGTAAAGAAAATTTGTATTTTAATTAGTATGTATATGTATACGCAACAAAATAGCTTACATATGTAAGGATATTTTATAAAATAATGTTGAATTAAATTTAGTTTTAAATTTTATCTTAGTTAAATAAATTTATTTTAAAAGGACATCAGTTTAAAATTTAAATTATTTGTTTAAAATAAATCATTGATAATTAAATTTATAAATGGGAATTTAATGGTTTGATTTATCCGAATGTTAATAAAAAATCATCTAATGTTTATACAAGGCCAAAATTGCAAAGAAACGAGCTGGAATGGAAATTGATTGCAAAAATAAGGGCAAAGGTGAGATCTTCTCACTCAATCAGATTTTTATGATTTAACTTTAAATAGCCAGATTTAAAATTGTTGATTGTGTTGATTGTGTACTTGATGATAAATTATTATCAGTTGTATTGAATTAGACCCTATGCACCGCATAATGACGGATGTATTATATTAAACCCATATACCACGATATTCCACCTCGAAGTGGAATTGGTATTGTATATGTATTTGGAGTGATTGATTTCTCGCATTATATAGCGGATGAGACCCTATGCGCCACATAATAGTGGATGATATTTTATAAATCCTATATACTGCGATATTCCACCTCAAAGTGGAATTACTATTTAATTATTGTGCTAACGTTTGTGGATGAAAGGAAACAGGTTGGAGGGATCCAACTGGATTCCTCAAATGTTTGAATTTGTTTCAATATTGTGTGTTGATTATTTATAATCTGTGTGTGATTATATTTGCGATTGAAATCGTTGAAGGCCATAGTTTAGCCGAATAAATTTTTGTTATCGTAGGATACTGAAAATAAATAAAATTGGATTTTTGAAATTCAAGCTGAAAATTTATAGTAAAATTTATTTTTGAGAATTGGATAAATTTAAAAGAAGGAATTTTAAAAGCATAAAGTTTTATTTTTGAATCCTATTGAATAAATTCCAAAAAATATGGAAAAAGGCTTAATAAATGGATTTCGAGCAATATTATTCAAAAGTTGAAGAAATTATTTAAAATTCAGATTCTAGATAGTTTGGAAGAGATAAAGGAATTTATTTTAAAAAGGAAATGAATTTAGAAAATTAAATTTGGGATTTAATTTGGTGTTAAAATAATTTTTAGAAATCGACTTAGAAATTTAATTTGGTGATTTGGAAATAAATTGGGGAATCGATTTGAAATTGATTTGGTATTTGAAAGTGAATATATGGAAATCGATTTGAAAACCGTATATCAGTGAATATTTGGAAATTTAAAATTCACATTGGGAATTTTATAAAAGAAAGGGAAATTTGTTTTAAAAATAAACATTGTTTTATATTTTTTCAAATGTGTGGAGAGAAATTTACGGATTTGGAACGTAAATTTGAAAATAAATCCAGAAAGATTTATAAATTGATTTGAATGAACCATTTTAGAATGGAAGGTGTACTTTCACTGGAAAGCTGGGTATGTTTTCAATATTGTTTATAAATATAAATTGGAGTTGTAAATATGGTTTTAAGGAAAGAATATTTTGGAGAAATTATTTATTTAGGTTATTTTGAAAATCTTTAAAGTAAAGATTTATTTTAATTTATTATAGAAATGATTATTTAAAGTTTTAATTGATATTTGTTTTAGAAAATGGATACTTAAATAGTTATATCCTATCTACTAACTTTATTTTAAAATTAGTTTGGGCTTGAATTTTTATATGAGATATTAGTATAATATTTTTCATAACTAATATTTAAGAAAGTATTTTAAAATATAAATGTTTCCAAGTATATTTTGGATAAGTATTTGAAATTATTTTGAAAGTATTTGAACTCGGCAGATTTTCAGCGGAAATGAATAAATATTTGGAAATATTTTCCCTGTAAGGAAAAATGATTTGAAATTTGTTTTCAAAGGATGGAAATGTGGAAAGTAATTTGAAATTTGTTTTCAAATGGTTGAAGTGTTAAAATTTTATCTTGCAAAGATATTTTTGAAAATAAATAATTGGGGAATTTTTTTTAAAATCTTGGTGATTGTTGTGAATGTTGATTGATAGTTAAATAACCGACTATCAATATTGGCCTTTTAATAGCATTTGAATTTCGATGCGACAGAGGGTCGGATTCCAAATGGATATTCGAAAACCACATCGAACCTTTGTGATTGAAGATTGATCTTTTGTTTAAAAGATCAAAGTGGAATTTTTTTGTGATTTGTTTGAAATCTGAATGTAACACTTATTTTGAAAAACTAAGCGCTCGTTATTCGGATTAGGCGGGAGAGGACTTTGTATCATAAAACCCTTTCCGAATAATGATAGAAGAAATGGGATTTCATTTGAAGATGGTGTTGAAGACCAGGTATTTTCGAAAGCGAAAGGATTACCTGTCGAATGTCTCTACACCGGGTTGCTCTGGTATAGAAATTTTATCATCCTTTGTGATGGGATTCCGGATGTGATTTGTTAATATTCGGATTTGCAAGGGCTTCTTTGAAGTGCCTTCGGTTCCGTTCGATCCCGGAACGAACTTGTATGGATGTTTGTCTGATGTTACACTTTGAGATGTAAAGCTGGTTTCTATCAAATACATTTCTGTTGGTGGCGGAGAATTTATTCTCCTAGCTTAACACCCTTCTCTGAGACGTACGAGCTCAAAGGTTATGTAGTTGATGGTTACTAGTGATGTATTCCCAAATTGGTAATGTGGCATACGAAGTGCTGCTGATCATTTGTTGATCGATGCATGGCTTTGTCAAAAATGTAGCTTTGTGGACGAGACTTCGTCGAGTCTCACAACCCGGTAATGGTCGAAACAGGAATCGTGGCAGCAAGGTTATTTGGGGGTAGCGCCCCCTGAAGGTATGTCCATTTCCTTCTGGATTATAAGTGATATCATGGTATGGTGCCTAGATACTTAACTTTGTGGTTGCTGTAAAATTTATTGCTTTGTGGTTGTTGGTTGATAGGCGCCTCAGATAAAGGTTGGTAACGACCGGGGGGTGGCATACTCGTGTCAGTAGTTACCTAGTTATAGAGGTAACCCGGCCTTGTGTAGTAGAGACCCGGTTAGGTTCTCGGGGATGTCCCTATAGAGGTATTCCATTTTGTGTGGGAAGTTCCTTTGCCCGACCATTTGTTGGAAATCCAAATAAACAATACGCGCCCTGTACGGTTTTAGTTGTATAACCTGCCAATTGTGGCGGTAACCTGCTATTGAACATGGTATCTATAGTAGGCATAAGTGCGAAATGTCTATGCTGGCTAAGATTATTATTGTATTTTCTAAAAAAATTCCACACTATGCACTAATAATAATACTAATATCAAAGGAATTTTGTGTCAAGCATGTTTGACTATCATAAGGAAAAATCTCCTCCAATTCTGTGTTTGCATTGTGTGTGCGCGAGGAGGCCTTATGATAGTTTCATTTTCCAAAAGCATAGGGATTTCTTTTTATTTACTTTGTGCACATAACTATTTTTAAGATCTTACACCAGTCTCATGACTGACCTGGAGTTTATTGTTCCCTTTTTAAACTTTGGGTGCCCATAAATTTGCACACGGACAGCCTAGAGTCAGGCTATCACTATTCTGGAGCAAAGTTGAAAAAGAGATGCCGTGGAGATCAGGAGCAAGCTGGATGGCGAAGCGTATCACTTATACTATGTAGTGTCCTCTACGTGTGGTTGGTGCAAGCAAATTTTCCATGTGAGTCAAGTTATACCAACTGCTAGTGTTGTATTGTGTTGTTGTAAACTCTGATAATGTGATGTATAAACAGATATGGTTCTTTGTTTTAAAGATTATTCATTTGTATATTATATAATGTTCCGCTGCGAATTATGAGATTCTGTTTATTGTTTTTGTTTCTTCTTCTAGCTTCTTCTTCTTTAACCATAATAGTTTGGTTTTTCGGCATTCGATTGTGCGGCATTTGATACAGTAGATGTATTGATGTCGACTTTCGGGCGTCGAAAAATCAGGTCGTTATATACATTTTCTTATTAAACATTTCAACTTTTTACATCTCTTGGTAAGTTATATATATGTTAAAGAATGCAAATTGAAAATTACACAAGTTTAACTTATTTCATTTAGAGGTTCCAATTGTTAATTAGTTAAATTCCATTTCACTAAAATAATTGAAACTATTAATTAACGGAAACTTAAGAACTAAATACCGGGTTAAATTTCAAATCATTTAAAAATAATAGATGGATGTATATACTTACAATTTATATATCCAATTATATTTAAAACAATTTGAAATTTGTATTTGTTTATCAAAATAAATCGGTAGTAAAACTATTACAGTGGCCTTCCCACTTAGAAACTCGAAAATGGATGTCGATGGTGCGTGAACTCATCACCGAAATTATTTCCTAGCCATATAGAGGGGAGTACATAACTTATTTCTTTCCGAAGTTTCTTTAAAACAATTCTTTCAAATTATATGAAAATATTTATATCAGAAAATACTTCTAACCCATATTATTATTATATTCCAAAATCATTCGAAAGAAATTTTCAGAACCCCGGAACTTGAGTTCTAAATTTTCAAATTTCATTTATTTTATTTTAGATATTATTTCAAACCAATACTTATAAATTTCACTACCTACTAGCCAATATATTACAACCAAATATAACTTTTATAAAAAAATTACTTTATATATAGAAAATATAATAGGCAACATTATTTCATTTACCTATATTCAAAACAAATATTGTGTCGGTCTATCCTATTAAGTGTTTAGAAATCCTTACTGATGTCATAGCGTCCTATGCACCAACCAAAATTTATAAATACAAGATGAAACAAATTAAACAATATCAAAACCCTTTTATAATAACAAAAATTAGCTCTCTTTTATATATATATGCGCTAAGCGACTCATCATAGGGTACTACTACCCTATTAATAAAGAGTCAGACCCCACAAAGTTAAGGTTTATCGCTAAACCAAAGCTTTAATACCAAATGTAACAGCCTGTCTTTTTGTACGTTTTAAATCGATGATAAACCACACACGTCAGACTCAAACCATACAAAAGGGTGAATTGTTATTGAGGTGAACAAGAAAAATAGAGAAAGAAATAAAACAAACAGAATCTCACAGCGGAATGCCAAAATATAATAATCAAATAACAGTTCATGAAGCTGTTTTACAAAACATTTGATTTTACTTATACAACACATATCAGAGTTACACATATCAGGGAATAACAAATGATGCAGCGGAACAATATAGTAAATCATAGTAATATAATCTTCGTCTTCGTCCTCCAGAGATAAAGTCTTCAAATCCTGAAATGCTCAGGCTGACCCAAGCGAATTGAAAGGACAAAACATTTGAGTCGGAACTAAAAGATCTTACATAAGTTAAATCAACGGTAAATAATATGAGTGGAACAGCGTCAGAGATATTTATGGGATTTGACATTTCTTATCTAGTGTCAAACGTGAGTGTAGTAACTTAAGAGATGCTCGAGATTCACATCTCCTAAAGATTCGTTAAATTATTTACTATGTAGTAATATTTCTCTATTATAATAATGTCTATAGTAAAATAAACTTACTTTTAAATAGCGTTAAGGAGTGACCCAATATTCCCCTTAACACATAATAGTCTCATTAGTCCATCCAGTATCATGGTTCCTCCTTATCGGGAAGCCACCAGAGGATACTCCACGGGCTATGGGAGAAAACCAAACTCGTACAAGGCACGCTAGGTTAGGCAATACAGCACAACGAGGCAATGCCAGGGTAGATATACCAATTACGCATCCGGACTGATGGTGACGCATAGCGCGCAGCTACTGCCCACCTCGAGCCATACCCCAAAAAGTCAAAAATCAAAAGTGACCACCAAATCAATCTCAAAATCAGAATATAATATCGATGGAGTGTGTCCGATAAGAGGGGCTACCGCACTGGCCCATAAGCGCTCCTGTTTTAGCCACCTTAAGCCAACTCATGGGGTCGGGTCCATGTATACACCTCAATAGAAGGTCGCCACCATCCTGCTTCATTTTGGAATCTCCACCGCGTACACGGTTGTTAAAGTGGTTTTGGGAGTTGGCAGAGAGTATGACAATTTCTGATCCCGGTCTCTTTAACAACCAAACGTTATTATAACACCGCGGTCATTTTCAAAATAGTTTATGCTTTAAAACCAAATATCATGGCCCTTTCAAAACCAAATCAATATGATATCATTTTCATTTTAAATATATCCATTCTAAAATCATAACACTTTCAAAGTTATGACATTTCGAAATCAAAACACTTGAAGGTAACACTTTTAAATTATAATACCTTGAAACTCATAACTTTGAAACATAACTTCCACCACTTAAATGGTTTAAACATTTAAATTACTTTATATTAGAAAATAGCTTCTTACTGCCAAACTTTGGATTTTTTAAAATTAAATAAATGATGCTTCTGATGCACTGGCAAGGGCCACGTGGCGACTAAATGTAGGGAAGCGAAGATTTGTTATTTCTGTGGATATTTTGGACATTATTACTCCCGCTGTCCTTCTAGGCTTTCTGCATCGGGATCGTCCAAAAACCCTTTGGTTTCCTCAAGTACTCATTTCGCTTGCAGCGATACATTAAATCCACCTTTTGTCGTATCTGCTACCGAAGCCACACGTGACAAACCGTCCATTCATTCCCACTCTGGCCCCACCCCGAAAATAACTGAACCCAATCAAATTTCTTCCTCTCCCTTCACACATAGCGGCATCCATCCTGTACCCTCTTCCCCTCCAGAACCCGCATATCCACTTCCCAATGGCAGATTTTTCCCTATACATCACCGCCACAATTATCAACGGCGCCTGGCCGGTTGAAACTCTCAGTAAAGTTCTGCAATCCACCTTTGGGCATAGAGAATGTCCAATATGGTTTCTCGACAACAGCCGCTTCCTTATTGCCTGCCCCTCCGCATCCATCAAAACTACGGCCCTTACCCGAAAAATCCTCACCAAAGCAGGGGGATCCATCTTCCTAGAAGCCTGGCCAGAATATGAAAAGCCGACCCCAGTTGACTTTGAACCCCCAAGCCGGGCTACGGTCAAGGGAATCCCAGAGTTTCTTAGACACAACCCTGATGTTATGCAAGCGGTTATCAACCCGGTGGGCAGATTCACAGAATTTGACAGATGTGATTGGTCAGAATTCGATCGTCGACTTTTATATATTAAAATGCATTTCCTAGTAAGGGTCCTTTCTTCATCATCATATAGAGTTCGCCTTAATGACGCTGATTACCTCATCACCGTATCTAGATGGGATCACGCTCATCCATGCACCAGGCCGGAGACTTATCTTTTGGGCCTAGAATATGAAAGAGATATGAAATGCTTCAACGACCGCTAGGTATACCATTGACTGAACTGGTTTCGGATGATCGTTTCGATGCGATGAACTTTGAACCTGCTTCGCCCACCTTCCCCCTTCCCATGCAGCCCAATATGGAAGAAGAAGCCAACAACATCCTCGGTCCCCCTACCGAACCAGCCCCTCAACGTTGGGACCCACTCCTAGATCTGGACCTCTCGATGCCTTTCCACCTCCAAGCTCCTTCTCTATAACCTGTTCCTGTTGATGACCATTGCCTAGCTCCCGACCCCACCCACCTTCATCTCCAGAAACCCACCCAATCCCCTTTCCTTGAACCCTCCCCCTTATTCGATCACAATCTGGCCTCTCCCTCATCCCCGTTGCCGACACACCCAAGGAGGAAAGATTTCACTCTGGCGCGGGTTAGAAGAAGCGCGCGGAACTCAAGATCCTTGCCTGGTCTTACAGGTTATTTCTATAAAAATGCAGTTTTTTCTTCTGCTAATTCTAAATTAAACAGAAAGCTACCACGTTGCATGGAGGTAACTATGCATGATGAGCATTACGCTGCCATGCAAACCCTAGAACAGGAGAAATTGTCTTTTCCTAATGAAAATTGTATCATGGAATATTCACGGGCTAGGGGACCCCTCTAAGAGTCATTCAACATATCTGTCCTTGTCTCCCCTAAACATAGACATCCTTCTGCTTCAAGAATCTAAACTGTCTGATCCAACCCCTTCTCAAATCAGACAATTAGGTGGTTCCAATCTCGCAGGTTGTGCACACTCCAACTCTATTGGCTCTTGGGGGGTCTAATCACCATGTGGAATGAATATGTTTGATCCCTCTATCCTTCATGTAGCGCTCAAACACGTAGAGTCCGATACTATTTATTTTTTCTTAAACATATATGGCCCCCTACGATACAAGAAAGGTTAAAACTTTGGTCGGGCTGCTTGGAATTTGCGTCATCTATATACGTCCCCTGGGTAATTGGTGGAGATTTTAATACAACTGATACCCATACGAAAGAAGCTCCGGAAATCTTTCACTTGACTCAGATGATTTTAATGCTTTCATCAACTCCTGTTCACTTATTGAGCCCTCAGTCAACAACCTCCATTTTACCTGGACCAATAAGCGTCAATTGCCTTCTCTCGCTAAGCTCGATCGTTTCCTTTTCAATCCATCCTGGGAAGATATCCATCCTCTCTCCAACTGTATCGGCCTTGCCACCATCCTATCTGATCGTTGTCCTCTCTGTCTTGACCCAGGCACCCTTTCTACCTCCAAGCGTCCATTTAGATTTGAACGGCTATGGCTACTTGAACCATCCTTCGAGGACTTTATCAAATTGGTATGGGATCAGCCCACCAGGTCATCCTCGGCCATTGCATGTGTAGTAAGTAAACTCAGCTCCTTAAGAAAACTCCTCAAGCCTTGGGCGAAATCCATCTGGGGCTCCCTCCGTAAATGCATAGCCGCCATTCAAAATGAAATTCTAGCCCTAAATATCCAGGAAGAATCTCTCCCCCTTGACAACTGTGACTCACTCAAACTCTCAAACCTAGAAGCTGAGCTTGAACGACTTATGAAACAAGAAGAGATTGGATGGAAACAATGGTCCAAAGCCAAGTGGCTGAAAGAAGGCGATAAAAATACATCCTACTTTCACAAATTAGCAAATGGTCGTCGCAGGTCCCTTTTTATCCCGGAAATAATGCAGAACAACATTCCAATCACCGACCCCTTCGAAATTTCGGGACTCTTTACTGAATTTACCGCTCCATCCTTGGCAAACCCTCGTCTCCCCTTCCTCTCATAAATTGGAACCTTCTATATCCCAACCCTTCTCCAATTCTAATAGACTCGCCCTTCACAGAAGAAGAGATCCTCGTCGCCCTCAAGGACGTGGATGACGACAAATCTCCGGGGCGAGATGGGTTTGGCCCATTCTTCTTCAAACACTTCTGGGGAGTTGTTAAGGGAGATATCTTAGACATGTGTGCCGAATTCTACTCTAATCCTATGGCCATGGCTCGGCTAAACTACGCCAATATTGTCCTCCTGCCTAAATCCGCTGGAGCCAACTCCCTATCAGCCTTCCGACCTATTAGCCTTATGAATACCACGTTTAAACTGATTACCAAAGTCCTTGTCAATCGCCTTCAAATCTTAATGGAATCTCTAGTTAGAGTGGAGCAATCAGCCTTCATCCAAGGTTGGAACATCTTAGACTGTGTTGCGGCAACACAAGAATTAATCTCCTCCTGTCATTCGAACAACACCCCAGGGGTCCTGCTAAAACTAGATTTTTCCAAGGCTTTCGATTCAGTGAAATGGAATTTTATTATTGAGCTCCTTATACACATAGTTTTTCCATCCATATGGTGCAACTAGATCAAATGCATCATAAATTCGAGTCTTTCATCGATTCAGATTGGCGGCTCATTTGGAGGGCTCATTAAATCTGCTCGAGGTCTCAGACAAGGAGATCCTCTCTCTCCGCTCATCTTTGTCCTAGTGACAGATGTTTTTAATCGTATGATCAAACTGGCAATATCTGACAATTACTTAGCTGGTATTGGCCCCTAACCCTAATCCTAACTCTCATCCTAATCTTATGATTTCCAACCTCCAGTTCGCAGATGACACTATCCTCTTCGTCACCCCTTCTCCTGATCACATCCACTATCTTAAAGTCCTCCTCTACACTTTCAAACTCATCTCCGGCCTATCAATCAATTTTAATAAGAGTTCCATCATCATGCTTAGAAATGCTGACCATCTCGGTCCCTACATCTCCTCCTCCCTTAACTGCTGCCTTGACACCTTTCCATTATCCTATCTAGGCTTCACCCTGCGCCCTACCAAGCTTCACCGATCTGACTAGACCTCCCTCATATCCAAACTTAAGTCAAGACTTGCAAGTTGGAAAGCAAACACTCTATCGACTTCGGGGAGGCTGGTCTTGGTTAACGTTGTACTCTCGGTGCTCCCTCTCTACTGGCTCTCGTTCCACAAGATTCCCAGCTGGGTATCCAAAAAAATTAATGCTATTAAACGCTCCTTCCTCTGAAATGGAGGGAAAGCCAAATGCCTTGTCAACTGGAAAATTGTATGCATGCACGAGGATCACGGTGGTCTAGGCATTCCCAACCTGTTTTCTCTCAATCAGGCACTTCTAGAAAAATGGCTCTGGCGTCTCTTCTCGCCAGGTCTGTTCATCTGGAAAGACTGGATCCTGGCATCTCACTACAATGTTGACCCATTCCGTGCTCTTCATTTCTCTCCATGCCTCAAGCCCTCCCCATTTTGGTCAGGTGTTCTAGCAGCAGTGGATCGTATTAAACCTCTAATCCAGGTGAACATAGGCAATGGCTCCAATTGCCTTTTTTGGTTTGACCCCTGGCACAGCCTCTCCCCTCTAAATCGTTCATTTCCATCCCTCTTTTCCTACTCCAACATACCCCTCCTGACTATGGCGGATGTTGTCACCCTGGGCCTACCCAGTTTATGTCCCCCAACCCTATTTGCCGAAGACACCTTCATGGAACTCTTTTCCGCCCTCCACCGGCTGCAATCTGTAACCCTTGACTCCTTAGCGATGGACAGACACATATGGGCACTATCTCCCTCAAGAGGCTTCTCTGTATCTCAATTCTCCTCTGTTCTAAACCACCCTGGTAGACTGTTCTCCTTCGCTCGTGTCTGGAAATGCCACATCCCTCCCTGTATCAAATTCTTTCAATGTTGTCTCATCCATGGACGCATAAATACCAAAGATCGTCTCTTACGCTTGAACATCACATCTGACCAGAATTGTGTCTTGTGTAACACTGAAGCTGAATCCATCCGTCATCTTTTCTTCGAATGTGACATATCTTACTATATATGGGTTTCAGTTTGCATACACAATCTAGGGCAAACACACACAATCACTGACTTTTTTTTATCATTGTCAATACTGTGCACCGAACCATCACCTAGACATCCTTCTAGCCATCTTCGGCTGGGTCATTTGGAAAGAGAGAAATGCCTTCGTCTTCAACAAACCCACCAACTCGTGTTTTAACATATGCAGTAAAATTTCAAATATTTTTGCGTATAGGACAGGCTCTTTCTCCTCGGCACCCTTCAGACTTTGTCTTCCATCAGCTCGGTCCCCATCGGTCGAATCCGTAGGAAGTACAACATCAGCTGCGCCGACTGATCACCTTGGCTGCAGCTAGGGGTTTGATTGTTTTCGCCGCCGACTTTTTAGGATCTCTCTCTGTAGCAGTGCTTCTTTTCTTTGCTGGTTAAGCTAGGTCTAATTATGTATATTACATACTTCTTGGTTTGTAATTTCATACTGGCATGCTGTTTTGTAACTTTAACACTGATTTTGCTGCCTTTGTTTTTGCCATCGATCGGGCCTGTTGATCGACCTACGTACTTATATATGTAATTAATCGGCTGTGTGCTACCATGCTACACATCCGTTCTCCTAAAAAAAAATCCAAAAATCAGATCCAACACAATCGAATTTTTTACATTTTATATTTAACCAAATCCAAAATCATAAATATCAATTTAGTTTCCAAGTAAACTATTCCAAATTTATCTATTTCAAAACAGATTTGATCCACGAAATAAACCATTTCAAATTCAATATATTTCAAACATTAAGTGTTCAACAATTTCAAAACTAAGTTTGGTAATTACGATTCAACAATTAAATTTTCTATTATTTAGTTTGAAATGATTTACATAATAAATCCATTTTCATCTAAATAATTTTCAAATTACAAATAACTAAATATTTCCTTCAATTTGTTTATACTTGAATTATTCATTTAATTCACCTTAAACAGAATCAAGTTATAAAAATCATACCCTCTAAAATTTCAAATTTGATAAATTTCACATCAAGCTTATTTGAGTTTAATTCTTAAACAAATTCAATTTCAAACAAATCTCAAATTTATCTTCCAACCTTAATTTTATTTAAATCATTATAAACTTTATATTAAAATAAAATTTAAATAATTAACCATATCATCTTCAATAAAAATCAACTTATTATTAAGCTTATTCTGTATTAAAACAAATTATACATAGATTAAAATCAAGGATAAAATAACATTTATATAATATCTAAAATCAATATTTATCTAAAACCATATATTCCTTTACAAAACCATAGATCATTTCAAAATATCTTTATATATAAACCACGGTGTCTGCATATAATTTTCTATCCTATGGTCAAGTGATACAGATGTTTATCATTTCAATTCGTAATTTAAAATATAAATACGATTATATATCATTTCAATCTGTAATCCAGAATGAAATAAAAATCCATAACAACTTGTAGTTTATAACAATATAAAATACGACATCCATTCATCCTATATCAATCACAAACAATTATCACAATCATCATCCAATTCAATCAATAACATCAATATAGAATAGATAATAAATAGCAGGTATTTACTGGTAGTTTATATTCAATAATAAATTAAATAACTATTTATCCAAATAAATTCAAATAAACTGAGAAATATGCATCATATTTCTAATCACATCAGAAATCAATTTAACAAATATAAGAAATTTTAGAAGTTGTGAGTGGGTAAAAACACTCACCTTTTTGAATTTAAATTGAATTTAAATCCAAAATTTGATCAGTCTCAGCGTCAAAATCTCTGAAATTTCGATTAGATCTCAGCGGAGAAAACCCCGCATGAATTGGACCTCGTATGTAAAAGATATTAAGTTTTGAACGATTTGAAGTTAACATTTTAATAAAATAAAAGTTTACCAAAACGTTAGGGCCACGTCAGCTTCTTCATCATCGCAAGTTATATGACACCTCACGCTGAACTAAAGAGCCGCTGAAATATCTTGAATTAAAACCGCCTCCACACTCGACGACGTCAATATCAAGCACCGCCACCGCACCCCCCTCTCCACGCCGCCCTAGCCACTAGGTCGCGGTCACTTTCGACCTCCCCAATCGCAACCGACGCCGACGACAAGATACACGATTTTTGGCTGTTTTGTACAATATCTCGACCAATCGTCCATGCTGATGGCCCCCAGTCGACGTCCTCTACACCTCGGTACCCTTTGATCGAACTAAAATCGCAGATCCACCATTGAACGAGAAGCCATACCTTGAATGGCCGAAATTAAACTACAATTTCCTAGACAGATGATGCCTCCAATCGAGCAACGAATCACAGATTCGAGTTGCGCTCGTCAAGAGCTTCGGATCGATAAATAATTCAATATTGTTTGAGGAGTTTTAAATTTTTGATTTGGAATTGCAATTGGGAATTAGGGTTTGTCTGCCATTGGAGAGAGGAGGAGCAATTGGAATTGTACATACAGAAATGAGAAATAGAAACGCTGCTAGGGTTTATAACGACATATATATAGGCAGAACCAAAATAGAATCAAATGTGTTCAATTTATTTGGGTTTTGAACGATAACTGACCCAAAAAGTCCGTTTCGATTCCAGAACGGAAATGGGTCAACCCATATATCAAAGTATATGCTTTTAAATATTTTAAACTCGATGGGACAGGTTTCAAGTCCTAATTCCGTCGTATGAAGAAGTTATGCTAAAATCAAGTTACTTCAAATTGATTTCAATTGATTTCAATTTCATTGATTTCTAGGCGTTTTGAGCCCGCACGATCAAACGACAAGCCTGATCGCTACGAAACTTGAAATCCTATAATAATTCACCGTTACGGATTCGATGAAACTAGTTTAATCGAAATCCGAGTCGGTGGCCAAAATGGCTATATTTCACATTATTAAATAAAATTAATATTTGATTAATTAAATCACTTTTTCGTTTCAAATTTAATAATTCACAAATTCCATCATTTTTTATTTCTTAAACAATCACATAATTTAAACAACTTAGATATCAATTCAAAGTTAATTGATTTACCTATTACGTCTTTAATTTCAATTTCAACAAATTCATTAATTTTTAATTGAAATTCCAATAAATCATTTTATTTGATTTTAAATCCTGTATTCAATAAATTATTATCAAATGGATGAAATTAACATTGGTTCATGATCTATTACACTAATATTCTCAGTTTTCATCTTAAATTCTATTAAAGTAATAATTAAATGTTAAATTTCATTTAATTGCAATTAATCCAATTATTAAGTTTAAATTCCCATAAATTGATAAATTATGATTTCCATTCTTTTATTCAACCCACTGTCATACTATGAATAAAGTTGACATTATTCCCATTTATTATCCAGATTTACATTAACATAATATTCAATTTAGATTTATTGCAATAGATTGTCGAGTTTTATTTAATACACTAAATAAATAAATAAATAACATATATTAATTGTCCCTATTTACTTTTACTTACATACTTAAATATTTACATTCGCTTATCTTATATTGAATTCATAACCAGGTTTAACAATTTACACTATTTCACTATTGAGATTTCACTCCCGTTGTCAATATTTAGTTTTAACTACCATTGCTACATTTCGTTTTTAACACTCACCCCATTATAAATTATAAAGTTTTTATTTCTTTCTAAATTTAACTACAAAATCTTATTAAATTAATCAGTTTAATTATTGAAATTTGCGGGTCTTTACATTGAACTTTTAAATTATTGAAAGGATTGGACTGCTCGCCTATAGAGTCGAGTTGCTAGAATGGTTTTGAGGGGTCCATGATGTTTTCCATGTGTCTCATTTGAGAAAGTATGTTCATGACCCATCATTGATTATGGAGTTGATGGTTCAAGAGGATTTGGAAATAGAACCAAACTTGGCAATGATCAGGCATCCAGTTTATATAGTGGATTAGGATGAGAAGAGGTTGCGTAATAAGGTGGTGAAATTAGTTAGTAGATCATATGAGGGAGCCTATCCTAAGTTGATGTTAGGATAGTTGTTTGCTTGTTTGTTTGTATATATTATGTATGCATAGTTTGTGTTACCGATGCTTAGTATATGCCTTTTGTATGAATTTCATGGTATATAATATACGGCCTTTTGAGTTATCTCCTTGTTTGCTAATTTCGAGACGAAATTCTTTTAAGGGAGAGGCAACGATCCAGAATTTAATCAATTTAATATGGGTATTTAAATATATTTTTAATAACTAATTAATGGATTTTATAAATCAAGATAAAATATTTTTAAATAATAGTTAATGATGGTGAAATAGTTTTCAATTTTTTTTATAAAAATAGTTACTTTATAGGGAAAAAAATAGAAAATGTGGCTAAAATTTATTTTTCAAATTTTTGACTTTTCGGCGACTGAAAGTTGCAAGAAAATGTTATGCACATTTGAGTTAACATATTCACACATTAATAAATAAGTTATCGCATTTTAGAAATATGTGTATGTGACTTAGTATGAAAAGGTTTAAAAGAATTTAAAATTACAAAAAGTTCATAGAAATATATGATGTGACTTATTATGAAAAGGTTTAAAAGAATTTAAAATTAAAAGAAGTTTCATAACTTATCATGTCATTAGAAAACATTAAGTACACTAGTCATTAAACATACTGGCTTAGAAAATAAGGGGAAGCATATTCACGTGATAAAGGAAGATGGGGACAAAGGTGATGAGGTGGCAAGGTTTGAGTGGAGGGCATGGTAGAAAGGGATTTTTGGTAATTTGATTTTTGCAAGTTGTATAGAAGGACATTTCCTAATTCTTTTCCATTCTTATTTTCATTATTTCAGAAACTATTCCCTTCTTCCTTAACCTTTTGAGCGGTCAAATGGCTTCCATGAATCCTAAAATTTAAAAATATTAGCTTTTATCACTTTTAAAACTTATTTAAAGCCTCTCCCTTCCATTTCTACATCTCCACTTTCCAAAATAAACCCAAAGTTCCCTCCATCACTCATGGTTGAGCACTAATTCCTCTAAACCGAACCATACTTCCACCTTTAAGCCCACAAAACTCCATTTTTCCAAAAGCAAACCAAAGATATATGTCGTGTTTAAGTTACAGTGGAAGTTAGAATTGAGTTACTAAGATTTTGGCAAGTAAATTTCTCAACTTTAATTAAGTTTTAAACTTATAATATTGCTTGATTTTGATGTTAAATATGATTTTTGTTTGTGTGAAATCAAATGTGATTTGTGTGTATGTATAAGTACTTGGACGTCATGAAGTATGGATATGAATTTAGAGGTTAAAAGTCAAGTAAGTTTACAAGTTATAATCCTCGCTTTTATGTGTTGATTATGGCATGTATATATGTTTTGTGAAGTTGCTTATGTTGTGATAAGCTAAAGAAATGTTAGCACTTGATTTGTGCTTAGTGATATTGGAAATCCCTTGCTTTAACTTGTTTTACTTGTGTGATTTCGAAAAAGATTACATAAAATTTTAGCTTTCCTTTTAATTAGTTCCAAAACTTCATATAAAGTTATAAAGTAGTTTTAAATATAAAAGGAAAGTTTTAAAAGATATTTGATATGTTAAATAAAATTTAAAATTTTGCACTGTATAACGATAGTCGCTATAAAGACAGTACGTGAAAACGCAGTCTTTTGAAATCAAATTTGTTTTCACTTAAATATTTTGAAAGGAGTTTTCAATACATATTAAGTAATAAAAAGTATTTATTTATTTAATGATCATTTAATAAAATAATTAAGTAACGTAATTAGTACTTAAGTATAAATTAAGTAAGTTAATTTTAATTAGTTATTGAACTAAAGGTTGATTATTATTTAAATTTTAATCAAAGGTTAATTATTATTTAATTATTAATCGAAGGTTAATTATTATTCAATTAATCGTTAATTATTATTTATTAATTATTAATTAAGTAATTATTTATAAAAGATTTGATTAATAATTAATTAATAATTAAGTTATGAATTAATTAAGAATTAAATTAGGATTTAATTAGATTTAATTATTATTCAATAAAATTTTAAAATTATTTAATAAGGGTTTTTAAATTTTAAAATCGCTTTATTTCTAAATATCAGCTTTTTGTTTGAAAGCATCTTTCTTTTACAAAAGTGTTTTAACTCAAGGGATTTTTTTGTCGATTACCCTTAAGTAACCTCAAATAAGTATGAAACTACTGCCAATACGGTGACTCATTTATAGGAAGTAAGTCATATCATATGTAGCACTAAAAGTCGATGAGTAGGCTGATCCTCTACCTGTGAGATTTAGAATTCATTTCTAGGTGAGGGATAGAGTAAGGTCGAAATATCACAAACTTGATAGATATGAGAAGGTTCATTTCTATCAATGGGTCATGTTTACTTAAGTATTTGGTTATCCATGTGCAAATACTTTATAATTAACCTAGATAGCGGTTTGTCCGCTATCAATTACATGACTTATTTTAACTCTGGAAGTATGTTTTGTATATTCGAGTACCCTATGAGGATTCAAATACTTATTACATCCTTCCAAGAGAATCGGAATTGAGTTACCTGGAAATTATCGCTTAGTTTGGAGACATCAATTTCGGATAAGTATAACCTATTCCTGCTACTCCAAACTAATAACGTTCGTGATGGATCGTTATGAATTCTACGGAGATGTACTATTCTTCTTGAAGGTGATTTCAAAATGGAAGATGGTAACTTTTGAATGTTTGTTTGATCTTGAAACAACTTGTATGGATTAATTCTCTCATTGCATTGGGTTTTTGGAGGGAAATGTTTGCATTCTAAGACGGTCTGCTACGAGGAAAGGTAAAAGCGTAAACTCAAGCCTCACAACCTGTAAATGAATAAAGTAGAGGAATGCCGTAGGGTTATATGGGTCGCTCCCATTAGAGAATGATCATCACTTAATCTTGAGCGATATCTATGGTTTATATATACTTTGGAATCCTTTCTATGGTTGTTGATCGCAATGAAGGGCTGATCATATCAGCGCTACCCAGTAAGTGGTAGGGCCGATTCTGAGTAGCAGAGGTGCAACATGTTGTAGCCTCCAGTACATTTTATCTAATGGAATACTGATACGAAAGGTAGACCTTTACCCTTTCATAGTGGGAATCCACTTTCCAATATGAGCCTTCAGGCTTGATTGTATACCTATTATGACGAATTTTAATTAATGTACAATTTCGGCTATGATTCATAATTATTTTAAAACTTGACATTATGATAATACCAGAGGATTTTATATAGAAATGTTTTAGTTATCTTAAGGTAAAACCCCGTCCGTGTTTATGTGCAACATGGTATTACAAGATACCTTTGGTTTGAAGGTTTTTTATAAAGTTAAACTTATATTTTACTCACACTGGACCCATGTCCAACTCGAAGTTTTATTTCTTTCCCTTAAACTCTTGGGTACTCAAATTTTAATGAGTAGCTAAGTAGTCTGGTTTCTTTGGAGCGTTTGGAAAGCAGTATGGAGTAGGTGCTTTTTTCATTATCCATTAGCAGCCTTTATTACTGTTGTGTCTTGTATAGTTAGCAGTTTGGGAAGGCAGAATATAGCTACCCTTGTTGGTAATTGTACTTGTTGTGACTTTGATGTAACATTTTATATAAACCATATGTACTATTCTGTTATGATGTATATCTAACTCTGACGTTTGTGAGAAAAATTTATGTTTGTTTCCTTGTATTTTATTTTTTTACTCCACGACCTATTTTTTGGATACTTGGATGGTCGGCACATGAATACTGAGGATGTATTAAGTGTCGTCTTTAGGTGTAAGAAAGGAAAATCATCACATTTTATTAAATAATTTATAACCAATTTATTAAATTAATCTATAATTCTATTTTAATCAGCTAAATTACTATTAATAATTTTAATTAGTTATTATCTAAATTTGGGTTGTTATAGACTTTCCCTCTTAAGAAAATTGCGTCCTTGCAATTTCCTATAAGGAAAAATTTATAACAAATTAATTATACTAAATTTAATCACATCATTTACAATTTTATTTTCAAATACAAACACTTAACAAGAACGGAAATTACTTTCTCAAATTATAAAATATTTCATTTAAATAATTCTCTTTTCAAAAATTATATATTTTTTCTATGATTTCATTTTTCACAGACTCATGCATGATTCTGATTCAAATTCAAATTTTAACAACTGACTTAAATTTAAAACATTAATAAAAGCCAAAATCTTATCAACAAAATTTCTACTAAAATCCCATTTCTCTATTTAAATAAATATCTTCAAATATATTTCTTAATTTCCAAACTCCATATTATAAACAAAATTATTTTCATATAATATTCTATGACTTATTTTTATAAATTTTATATAAATAGTATCCTCTTAGTAAATCTTTTTGAATAGGCACATACACGCATATAAGGAAGTTTTAAACTTACTCTTAAAATTTAACACTTTCAAAACGATTCTATATTTATTATCAAAATAGTTCTCAAATAAATAACTCCATTAAATTTCATAATTTTTTCATGCTTTCCAAATACTTTGTAACTGAATAATTTCCCATATCAAAACCCATGTTTTATTAGATTTCAAAATCATGAATTTCATTCTTTAACATTTATCAATGTAATGACTTGTAATTTAACCTCTTTAAAATATGAATATTTAATATATCTTTACATAATTAACTAATGGATTTTGTAACTAAAGTAAAAGTCTTTTAAATAATAATTAAAGATGGTGAAATAGTTTTCAAAATTTGTTTACAAAAATATCTAGTTCAAAGAAAAATTGAAATTGTGACCAAAAATCGTATTTCGAAAATTTGAATTTTCAGTGTCTAAAATTTGTCGGAAAATGTTGTGCACATTTGAGTAATATATATACTCATTTATAATAAATTAGAATTTATTTTTGATACACCACACATATGTTAACTAAAATAACTATAATAAGTACAATACGATATTATGTAAATGTTTAAAAATAAGATGGAAATTTGTCATAAAACATCATTTCATTACAAACATAAAGTACTTAGGACATTAATACACGTCAGCCCTTCACATGAGAGAAGGGGACAAGGGAATTTCTGATTTGAAAGGGAAGAGACAAGGGTGGTGACATGGCAAGCATGGAGTGGAGGTTATGTCCTTTAAGGGTAGTTTGGTACTTTAATTTATCCTTTAGTACATAACTAAATTTCCTATTTATTTCTCTCAATTTCTCATTTCTATTTTCATTTTTAAACCTCCATTCAAGTTCTCATTAAAACTTCAATGGCATCTAAGAGTTCTTAAGTTCCAAAATCCATTCTCCTTTTCATTTTTCCTTAAGCAAAAATCTATAAAACATTTTCTTTTCTTTTCTGAATTACTTAGTCACTCAAGTAAGTCCACATACACCTATATTCATCGATGATCGAGCACTAACCCTCCTAGGCGAACCACTTTGGCATTTCAAAGTATTCAAAAATCTATATTTCCAAGATAGAAGCAAAGATCTCGGTCATATTCAAGTTCGTGGGGAAGTTAGAGTTGAATTTGCAACTTTCTGTGAGTAAAAATCTCACTTTTCAAACTAAAACTTTTAACTTGAATATTGCTATTTTTTCTGATGAATGCTTGTTTATATGTAGTATCTTGTGATTAATATTGTTTTAGTTTATGCTTTGAAAAGTTTCCACCATGGTAGTTAGTAAGCGAGTTAGTAAGCATCTTGAAAAGTTAGTAGTAAAAGCTAAATATATTGTTAGAGATTGCTTTCTACATCATGTATAATAGTTAAGTACCTTGTGTTACGCTTTGCTTATTGTTATGTGATATGTAGATGTACATAAAGTGGCATGAAAATAGTTGTCGAAGTGTCTGTATAGAGACTATTGCTCTATCGACACTTTCGACAAACACACTCTTATCGAAATCTTTCGGATTGTTTCCCGGGCTTAGGTTTGTTTTACAAGTTAAAAATTTTTTTGAATAAGAATGAATTAACATTTCATTTTTTAAGATTTAATTAATTATTTAATTAATAAGGATCAAGGTTAATTAATTAACTTGTTAATGACGTGTTTTGAATTTGATAAATTATTTTGTTAATAACATTTAGAAATTAATTAACCATTTTATTTAATGATGATTAAGTTTAATTAATCTCTTAAATAATGATAATTAAAATTAATTAATAATTTTAATTAATGGTGTTTAACAATTAATTAATCATTTTTAATTAATTACTTTTAAAGTTAATTAATTAGCTTAAATTTAATTAATCTTTTCCATTAATGATATTAATTAGTTAATTATTTTTAGTAAATGATGCATTAAAATAATTAATCAACAATTAACGAGATTTAAAATTAATTAATTAATTTAATTAATGATGTTCTAAAATGATTGACCCTTTTTAATTATGGGTATTTAAAATTAATTAACGAAGTTTAAATATAATTAATCATTCTTATTAATATTAATTAAAGATAATTAACCTATTTAATAAGGATATTTTAAGTGATTAAATCTTTTTGATAATGGTGTTTTCAAATTAATGAACCATTTTTACAAAGTTGTTTTAGAGTTAAAAAGACTTGCAATGAGAAGCCAAAGCATGAATCCGATTTTAAAAGGTAAAAGTTTGGTTCGGTTATGGAAAAGAAATTTGTAAATCATATTTCTTATGTGGAAGAGTTAAAAAACTTGTAATGAGAAGCCTAAGCGTGAATTCAATTTTAAAAAGTAAAAGTACGATTCAGCTATGGAAAAGAAATTTACGTAAACGATATCGCTTGTATGGAAAGAATTTAGTCGTAGTCCTGGCACTAAACGTCGAGGTTTAGAAATTTATCACTATATCGAAAGTTAAAATTGTTGTCAAGGCCATGCCTAGATACAACACTACCTTCACTTGCCCGACTTCATTTTTAACCAAGAAACAATACAAGTTTGAAATCGATGAGTGGTAGTAGGAAATTAGGTTTACTGTCCGTATATGATCATTTTGTTATGTTTGATAATCAGTTTGTCGACTATTGATTACCTCAGCCTTCTTTGTTTTTTCCATCATTCCAAGATGATGTGTTGCTCGTTGAGCTTTTTATCCTTTGTTAGAAATGAATAAACCCCAAAGAGCGAGGGGAAGCCAAGCTATGTGGGGTTGCTCCTGTTAAGGTATTTTCACATCTTATCTAAGTTCGTTTCGGATATTTGTGCACTAAGATGTGAAATACTCGGATTCTTGGTAAGGTTGGTGGGGTCTGGCTTGGACATGTCCAAGATAAGTCATATAGTATATGACTCTCTCAAGTATATTTCTAGAGGTATACTTTCAGTAAAGAGGGCGCACCCTCTTAGTCATTGTTGGTAAATTTTCTTTTTGTTATTGATTCGAACCTTCAAAATTGTTTTACTTAATTGCATAGGAAAGATTATAGCACTCTTCGTAATGTTAAATTATTTGCATCAATTCTATACGTTTTGATGTTGTTCTTGGGAGAGGAAACTCGTTCCACGTTTGGCAGCGTGGTCTCACATGTTGTTGTTTAATTACACTTTTACTTTAGAGTTTTACTCATACTATTGTCTGACCCGAATTATTTATCTTCCCTAAACCTTCGATACTCATTTATATTTGAGTAGTCCAAGAGAAGCATGTCCTTTATGAGCTCTTTTGAAGACGATGTCCATGTAGGAGGATTTTATCTACTTAGTTATCTATTCCATTGTTTATTTAGTTAATGTATGTGTATTTATTTCAGCACATGTAAAGGTAGGTTATTATAACTATCTAAGCTATTTGCAGTACTTTTGTGCAACTCTGATAACTCTAACTTAGGGTGTAACCTTATGTACTATATTACTGATATGTTGTATTTAACAGTTTCATCATTAGATTTTCTGTTCTGTTCTTTATTTTACCCCACAACAATTCATCTTTCGAATGTTTGGGCAATGATGCACGAATACCATTAATCTATTAGCGTCATTCACAAGGGTCAAAAAGGTGGGTCATTACAAGTAATACATATAACGGAAATAAAATCTTCCTTTTTCTTTAAAATATTTCATAATAATAATCTTTAAAGTGATCTACAGTTCCAAATTTTCCATATTATCTACCCAAGTCTATTTTGTATCACAAATTCATTACACTTATTTATAATACATAGATCACTTTATTTCCTTATATTTTAATAAACTTGTTCAAATCTCATTCAGTTATTCCAAAATATCACATAACTCATTCCAACTGTTAATTCATTATAATAATCTGTATTCATTGTTCATCTCTTAACATTTACTATGACATTCTTCAAAGAACACCTTTTTTTGATGAAATAATTTATTGAAACTATAAATATATATAATTTCCATACTATCTTATATTCACAAAATCAAAGTATTTATGCTATCTAATTTCCAAAATAAAACTCATAACATTTCTTTCAAAAAGCCTTTTATTAATAACTTGAAACTAACACAATCATATATATATATATATATATATATATCTTCATTCATTTATAAATTAATACCATTTCGAATTTCATGGCAATAAATCTTCAAATTATATACTTTCGTACATCTTAGAATTCCAAAATACTATAACATTCAAACGTTTATATTTATATCAAAAAAAATTCAGTGTTCATAAATTGTTCTAACACTACAAAATATACCAATGTTGCCTCGCTGTTTATTATAGTGATTCATTATTATCAATTGGCAATTGGCTGCAATATTGACTACGCAATTAATATCGCATCACCTATGATCTTAGCTATCACTGATGTCCAACGGCTACAAATATCACCGAAAATATACCCAAACGTATAAACAATCTTTTACAACACATTTCCCAAAGTAGTGAATATATATACTTAATTCCAACAACCATTTCAAATATTTTCTTTCAAAAAAAATCACTTTTCAAAATTAATTATAATCAAAATATTATTTAAAATATTTAACAATTTCAAAATACTTTAATTTCGTTATACTATTTATATCTCTTTAAAATACTCTGTCCTGATGTATCGTACTAATGTTTTAGGAATCCATATCGATAACATTGCTAGGCGCATTGGCCGGAACTCTCAAACCACTCAACGGACATATTTACTCTAATTTATTTCAAAATTTTCTATAAGTATTATTTCCACAAATAGTTAAATATACTCATTCCATTATAACTCTTATTGATTTATTTTAAATCTTACTTAATACTATACTTATGATGTATACTTTTCAAAAGATTTCTAATCAAAATATTCGTTTACCAACCAAAATCATTTAATAATAATAAGCAATATTTGTATATATTAAGAGTCTTTATTTCTATCAAACACTTAGTAACTTCAAAACACTTACAAACAGACTTTAAACACTCACATAAATATAAATATAATAATCAATAAATCATTTCAATGGGATTATAATATCCAACAAACACCATTCTTATTTATTTATAATAAACATAAATCAATAATAGATTCATTTTAAAGCTTTGATAATACATAAAAATATTCAAATTAAATTCAATACTAAATTTTTTAAATAATCAAATAAACACATGAAACAACAATCAATGCACTCAACGGAAGTTGGTAGATAAATTTCCGTTGCATACTCTGATCAAATCAATCAAAACACAATGACACAATGCTAAGCCAAAACATAACACAACATCAACACACACAGATACACACACACACACACACTACATACTTGAAAGAAATGAGTGAAAAGAGATTATAGTATATACATAAAATTACAAATATGTCCCTTGATGATTATACCCCAGTAGTCATCCTATAAATACACGCCTATTATCTCTAATTATAGGGAAGCACCCAATACTCCTAAGGGGTTATGGACTTAAAGTCTCGTCGAAGGTCTTGACTCGTGTCTATTATATATAAGTGGAAATTAGCCACAAGGGCCTCTTTAGCATGTCCAATTAGTTTCTAGGACACACAACTCAAATAATTACTTTTAAGGACAAAATGCAAAATAATAAGTTTCTAAGGCCTAAAAACCTATAAAATTATGTCCTTGAAAGTAATTGGACTGTTGACTTTGTCCTTAAAAGTAATTATTCTGCTGACTTTGGCCTTAAAATTAATTCCTGTGGATGTGCGTCCTAGAAACTAATTGGACTGCAAAGTTTATCCTTCTAGTGAAATGTCTCTATATATAATGTATCTTTCTAAACCTGCTCTTATACTAAATGTAAAACAACCCACCTCTATAACCATAATGTCTAAGAGTATTACTGAGTAATATTGTTATATAATACAAAGAATAAGGCCATGAGGGTAGCCATGTGAATATTCTCATGGACTAACACTGGTATGCATTAAAATAATAAATAAATCTCTCACCTATACATACAAAATGTCAGTACAAAGCAATAGATACATGTGCCACTGGAATGAAACTATACGACATAAGAAAATATAGAGCACACAAAGTCAGGACCACAATGATAATACACACACATATAATATATAATATAAATCTGTATGGATCATAACAAATCAATGGTCAAATGGCTCAATGTAATACAAAAAATTATCAATATAAAACTCGGTATCATATATATGTCGTAAATCCAAGTCTTGAAAATATCTTACAACAATCATATATTCCTCTAAGCCCACTAAAACACCTGCTAGTCATATTGTCCCTGTACCTAAAATGTCTCGGACTAACACGAGTATTACATAAATAATACACGGGTCAGACTATGTCTAAATCTAAGATCTATGAATATAGGTGACACAATCTATACCATGAATAATAATATGATAACATAAGTAGAGAAACTCAAGTCAAAAGTCTAAATCAAAGATCGAATAGAAAAGGCTATCCTAATTTCGAGATCTGCATAGTAATGACAAGTATATCCTGATGTGGGAAACCAACTCTAGTGGTATCAACTACAGTGAAAATTATGCCTTGTACAGGTTTATGTCTTATATTGAATATGGTTCTTTTCTCTACTCTTTCTTCTTGCACATAATGATTTTGTTCCATCTTGCTCTTCTCAACGAAATATGGCCCCTCATGGATTGAGGCTATGAGATTGGATAGGTTTCAGCTTGGTTTTCATTCGGATTTGGGGTGAGGTTGTGTAATGAGCTAAAAAATTTAACGCTTCAAATGGGAATGTTTAATTTATTTAAACATTAAAATTTTATTCAAATATGATAAATAATAAGGAAATCAATTTTTAATAAAACTACTCGATTTTTAATGATGTGTTTTTAGTTTATTTTATGGGATTTTTCCATAATTTTTAATTTGGAAAATATCAAAAATACCATCGTTTGCTCAGCAAATGATTGTATTTTTGAAATCTTGTTAGATAAGATAACTAGTGTATTTTAATATTGTTTTGAGATCATATTGCATTGTTATGCATTATTGTATTTTTATTTCTATCATTCGCGGTTCGTACACTAACGAAATCCTGTGTAGGGAAGTGCCGAAAATTGTAAAATTAAGCAAATGTCAACCTTAGACTGTTCAACATTTCATTTTGACTTTTCATTTTTTGCGCTCCTCTTTTATTTCTTTTCTTGTGAAAAAACAAAAGAAATGAACCCACCACCTTCTAAAATGAAAATCAAATCAGTTACTCAATTGAAAAATACGAAATAGGATCTATCGAGTTTGTTTTGTTGTAGGCTTCAAATCTAGGTAGGGTTTGTGGGGAACGATGTCAACTTGGAATTTTTTACATGAGCAAGGCCAACTAGGGTTTGGTATTGTCGTTGTTTTAGGTGATGATAGGGGATGGGGTTGTTGCCATTGTGTTTCTTACGTGTAGTGGCATCTTTTTGCCGAATTTGGACGTATGCAGTTGAGGGAGGTGAAACACGATAATTGCCTTAATCACGACATGATAGAGCAAGTTGATTGGAGGGAAAGGTGATCAAGTGCATAGAGAAGCTGAGGGATGTGGTGCTTAGGCAATGGGAAGTTCGTCGTGAAATCGAATTTCAATTTCATTTAGAGTTGGTTGTGTTTTAGCTTACATACACGGTTTCGAGGATTGGTGCATGCATGCATGTATAGGGTTGTTTTAGGGGAGAAAAAGATGGATTAGAGGAGGGTAATTAAGTTAATTAATAGTTAGAGTAATTAATTACATTATTTAACTCAAAAAAATATACAATAAATATCTCTCTCATACGAGATCCAATCGAGATGCGGTCTTTAGCGTCATGCTTGTAGAAGTGATATCTACATGCTAGAACTGATTTTGTAAATTTTGGAATAAGTGGAATTTTGAGCTAAAATCAAACATCAGTTAAACTAGAATGCTTAAGCATTCGTTGGAATTTTGATGAGTTAACTCACCTCTGGATGAATGCTTTATGATATATGCTAGATACAAATAATTGTTTTTAGCTTGAATGATGTATTGGTTTAGTATGGTTGAATTTTCACTTTGAAAATTGAATGACATATAAAATAAAATACATGGAATTTTGTAAGGGAGTATGGATTTCTCGTTACTACCGATTTTAATTTTAGTTATACTTATTGTATAAATTTATGAATGATACATGTTTGGTAGTTGACCATTTTGGATATGACATTTATATATGTTAAAAGTTGAACATGTTGCAGCTGTTGCCCTCATTATAGTATTTTGGAAATAATATTAATTGTTGTTTAGATTTGAAAATTATTTTGACTAAGGGAATGATTTTAAATCCGACCTTTTGGATTCTCTATGATATTTTATTTAAAATAGTTTTTGAACTTCTCTATTTACTCTAAATTTTTTAGAATGTTTTAAAAAGTATTTTGGGAAGTATTATTTTATAGAAAAGTTAATATAATGATGGGTATTTATTTTAAAGAAAAAAGGGGATTTGTCTTTTATAATGAAGTGATTCTATTTCAAAAGAAGATAGAAATTTTTTGGAACAAACATTTGTGAAATGTTTTATATAAAATGTTGCATAAAAGGTAGATTCATATATGTCATTTTATGAAGGAAAAAAAGATAGTTTGTAAATGGTATTTTATCGACAAACGAATATAATTTAGAAATGATATTTTATAAAAGGAATAGGATATTATTTTGAGGAATTGGAAAATAAATCACATTTGTGAATTCATAATGATATTCGGAATGACTGTTTTATAAAAAGTATTTAGTTCGATCTTGAAATTGAAGATTTGTGATAAGTATATAAGATTTAAAATCAAATAGATTTATAAAAGTAGTTTTATAAATAGAAATAAATTTATAAAAGAGAAGTTTTATAAATAGAAAGGAGATTATTTATAAATAAATTTGGAGATTTATAAAAAGAGTTTTATAAAGAAATTTGGAGATTTGACTCCTATAAGTGATCATTTTAAATTAAGGTGGTATGGTAAGTATTTTTTTCATACTTAACACCAAATTCCAACGTAGAGAACTTGTCCCTATCTTGAGAATTAAGATTGTATGTTCCGGTAAGGATCGTACGCTGACTTATCCGACTACATTGTTAATCAAAGTATAGTACGGGTTTGAAATCGAGACGTGGTGGTAAGCATGATAGGCTTAATATCTATATGACCCATTTACTTACACCAAAAGTGCTATGGTTTATTTTTACCAATGTTTTAAATAACATTTTTTTAACCCAATTAAGTATGGTTTTGGAAACGAAGTCTTTCTTAAGATTTGTGAATATACTTATACCGTTGAGATAAATATATGTGTATATTTTCTAAGTATTAGAAATCTGATGTTTTGTAAATATACTTATACTTTTGATTTAAATACATAGAAAGTTTTCTAAGTATTGAAAGTGAAATGTTTTGTGAGTATGCTTATACAGTTGATAAGTATATTAATATTTTCAAGTATTGAAAAGAGTAAAAAGGGTTTGTGAATATACCTTTTGAAAAATGGTATTTTAATATGAATATTTGAAAACTAATTTTAACTATGAAAGAATTAATTAAAGAGCCTTAGTGGTTTCTTAAGAAACCTTGGTTGGTTTTCACATGAAAATAGATCTCTTATTGGATTATTTGTTTATTTGATAGTTAAATAACTAAATCTTGCCTGGTATTGAAACTATTTGGTTTTGAGAGACTGATATTGGATATATTATTCAAAAACCACTTTGAACTGGCATAAGCACTCGAATTGGAGACATCTTGAAGATGATGGTCGAAGATGGAGTTCTTTAAAGTGCAATGGCTACTTGCTACTAATCTGTAGAAACCCTTGAATTCGTACACTTCGTCTTGAATAATGAAACATTTTCAAATATAACCAAGTGTTATATATATATATATATATATGATTTCATAACCTTGTTTACCATTATTAAATTGATAATTAATGGTGAGAAACTTGTTTTTCAAATTTGTTTATAAAAATATATTCTTTTAAGGAAAATCTATTATGTGACCAAAAATCAATAAACAGTTTTTGATCGATAAAAGTTATTCGAACTCTTGTGCACTTGAATAATGATCAAATAAACAGATTAGCAACTAATTAACACACACAACTCTTCATAATGCTTGGAATATTATAGTAACATCTATTAGGATTAGAGATATTGTCATAGAGGGGTAAAGTGTAATTAGCATAATGGATAGATGACTTAAAGGAAAAGTGATTGGAGGTGAATCTTCCATGGCATGAATGGGGGTGAAGGTAAGCTTAAGCAACACAAAATGGAGCCTATATAAGGAGGGGCCATACCCTTAGTTGTCATGCACAATTTCACAAAGCTTTGAGTTGGAAAATCCAAATCTTCTTCTTTTTCTTCATAATTTCTTAAAGCAGAATATTCGCAAATCAAATCCAAATCACTTCAAACATGGAGTGAAGCCTTACCACCACATAAAAAACCTTTTACCTAGTTAGAGTTTGAAAAATCAAAGCCATCCTCTTCCCCCCACACTAAGACCATGAGCAATATAGGAATTTTCAAGGCAAGGCAAGGCAAAGGCAAGCAAAATGGAATGAGGGAAAGATGGTGCTAACTTTAGGTTGGGCTTATACACTTGGATTATAGTTGTTTGTTGGATAAAAGGTGAGCTAATTCACCAATTTGATTGTAAAATATCACATAAAATGATGATGTTTGATTGTATTAATGTTATTGAATTAATATGGACTTATGTGAAAACAATGATTTTGATTCTTGCTTTAAAAGCAAGTGGCTTATGTATGGATTTGAACAGACTTAAATGGACATGTATGACACATGTCAAAGTATTGGAATAAAGCGCCTACGTTGTAGTTATACATAGGTTTGAATATAACTCGGATTTGAAAGCACACTTATAGTAATAGTCGCTATAGTTGAAGTTCCGAATTGCCTCGATTTTGGAAATATTTATGGAAATTTATAAAGAGATACATACGGGTTTCTCACCATATTTATAATATTTTATATGTATGTTTGTTGGTATTAAAAACTTGTAGGGAAAAAGGTTAAATAACTTCTCGAAAATGACCAAAATTTCACTTGAGCAAAACTGCCCGTTTAGACTTGATTTTTAGACTTAAAAATGTTTGGAAAGATACTTAAATTTAAGTATTTTGTTTCATTCTTTTTGCAAATATTTACTAACTATTATTAGAGTATTTTAAAAGTGGTTTGAAGTCTTTAAAATTTTTTAAGGTTTAATTGTAAATTTTTAAAGAAGAGGTTTTTACAATAAAACATGTCGTTTTCATGTTTTAAGGAAAACTGTAAGTTGTTATTTTCAATAATATGTTGGATAAGTGTTTTAGAACCTACTATTAGTATTTTCATGTATTTTAAAAGTATATACAAATGTTTTCAAAAGGGAGTTATAATAGCTTAGTGGCTAAATGGTTAATTATTTGATTACTTGTTTAAAAATTAATTAACCATGCATAACGTTAAAAGCCGACAAAGTAAGGCTTATCTATTTATGAGAATTAAGATTGATGTTGAGTAGGGATGGAGCAATAAATCTCTATCCTGCTAGTTTTCCTCTTGACCGAGGAATGGTAAGTCGAAAAATGTCAGAAACATGTTAATCGTATTGATTTCTTATTATTTATGGAAATAATTAATACTATGCATAATACTAAAAGCTGAAGAGGTAGACTTATCAATATATGAGATTCAAGAATGAAGTGTTTAGGCAAGGCTTTGATTCAATCAACGCGTTATCTTACCTAGCTTCACTCTTGAACAAGGAGTAGTTAAGTTAAAATGTCGAAAACGAGTTAAGCGTACGAATATTGATTTGTATAAGTAATCATTTTGACTAGATAATCGATTAGTTGATTATCGAACTTAACCAAATATTATGTCAAGAATCGAAAGACTTCACGATTTCATACCAATGAGAACCCCCGAGGAGGAGTATTGGTATGAAACGCCTCTTGCTTTTACATACTTTTGAAAAAATGGGAATTGAGTTAGTCAAAAATTCATCGATTGGTTTTGAAGAGTCCGGGATTAGTAAGTGTTTTATTTACTGAATACCTCTTCAAAACTAGTATACGTGTTCTATGTTTTGGAAGCGGTTGAAAAAAGAACCTATGTGGTGATTCGAGATTTTTTCTAGATGCTCGAATCCATGTAGTGATCTGTTTGAGATATAGGAATCCATTTAGGGATTCGTGTTTTGTTCAAATGGCGATTACTCGTGTGAAAATGTTGAACATAACCTCAACATTAGAAAAGACTAAAACATAGTAGGATGCACAACCTGGGGTTAGCAACCCATGTTAGGGTATTATCAACTCCATATCTAGAAATGCTTACGATTGTTGACCGGCAAGATTTGATGATATTTGGTTCACATTGTCCATGTTTATGTTAGGATGCTAGACTATTTGTGTTCACCTAAATGGTATATTTTATCTAGAGATATACAATGCTCGGATGGTACTTTCTGACTCTTATGTAGGAGATTGGATTTGACATCGACCGAAGAGATCTCCATGGAAAAATCCATTATGCAAATGTACCTTAGCGGTTTTAAATGTAACTTAAATATGTTGTGGTGTGACCAATTTAAATATGACAACTATTTGATATGATTATATCGTACACCATAGACATTATCTATCATATTAAAATATTAAACTTAATTAATGGCTGATTTCTTTTGAGGGGAAAACTATTACAGGAATCCATATGGTCTCAATAGTTATTGTTACATGTATTCATGCATCTCGAGTTTTCTCATAATAGACTTATTCTGGCACTTGGTTTTTATTTTCTAAAATCCTCGCGTATTTCTTCGAGTAGGCTGAGTATGGTAGGTTTTACCTAAAATGCTTCAGAGTTTAAAAGTTAAGCTTGGGCTTCCATTATCTAACTATTTCTATTTACATTTTCTCTATTTTAGCTATTTATATACCCGCGTTATGAGGACAGGGGTTATAACTGTCCAGACTAATGATAGTGCTTAGATTTTGTAACTACGAAATTTCTATATTTAACGTAACTCTTTGTACTATTCTTTTGTTATTATATGTTACCATTCAGCTGTGAAATTCTGACGTTGTGTTCTTCCTTGCTTGTTCCATTTTCTTTTCTTTTTATTTTTACCCTAACTTTCTATCTTTCTGGCATTTGGGTATTCAAAACACAAATACCATGGGTGTACTAGTGTCGACATTTGAGGGTTGAAAAGTTTGCTCGCTACATCTGGTATCAGAGCCTAATGTTGAGAAAATAACTTCACTTTGGTTGGGTATGACTCATTGGATATATGGTAAGCGACCCCCTAGAAAGAGTCGAGTGTATACGAGAGCGTATCTGTATTTCTATAAACTAAACCCTATTTTTCATCTTTCCTTTGGAAAAGTCTCTTTCTTTGAAATAACTCTAGCTTTCATATCCTAAATATATTCTGTTAAGTTCAGGTTGTACATTATGAGTACTAGAACTGCTAATGTTTTTCGAGGAGGCATAGGTAGAGGTAGTCGGGGTAGTACTGTCCCAAATGGTGGGGATTGAGCACTGATGAATGTTGCTCCAGTTTAGGAACTAAGAATGGACATTGTAAAGGAGGTCATGCAGATCAGGCCTCGGGTAAATTTTGCTTCGCTCTACAATGATTATAAGAGGTTAGGAGGTAAGAGGTTTGGTGGTATGGGCATGATCATAGAAGTCCAGACTTGGATCAAATTATGTAATCAAACATTTGAGGATATGGAGCTAGATGACCTGATGGAGCGCCGGTTAGTGTCACAACATCTTACAGATGCAGCCTTGGATTGGTGGAGTTCTATAGCTGCTAACTTCCAAGAGATTGACACCTCTTAGGCCTAATTTAAGGAGGGATTTAAGATAAAGTTTGTCATCGATGTCGGGAAGACATTTTTCACTTAGGAGCTCATTCGATTTGAAGCGGGGGGTCATGACAGTGGTAGAGTATGATAATTGTTTCACAACCTCATCTTAGTTTAGGCCTAGTTTGGTAGATATTCCATTAAAGAGGAATGAGATGTTCATCGTAGGGATGCACCTAGAATTCAAATGTAATATGAAAAATCACATCTTGGGATCTTATGTGAATTTAGTGAACATGGGATTGAGATTTGAGAGCTTAGCACCGAATCCATTTATTGTTACACTAATTAGGGACAACAAACAGAAGTATCAACCATCGAGAGATGTTTCTGAGATAGTTTGCCATATGTATGGAAAGAAAGGGCACTTTGCTACGAATTAAAGGTCGGGTAGGAGAGGGCAAGTGGAAAAAGCGCTGTCAGCAAAAGTACCAATTGCTAAGGTACCAAAGTTAGAGCCACATATGACCAAGGCCCAGTTTGCGCCAAGGAGTTCCTTCAACTGCCACCAGCCAATCCATTTTGCTAAGGAGTATCTCTAAAAGATGTAACAACCTCGAGCTTTTGCACTAGCTTTAGCGCCTTCCACTTCTGTAGCTATAAAGGGGAGGTAAGTTCTGTAAGGTACTCTATCTATTTTTGGCATTCCCGTTCGTATTTTATTTGATTGCTTCTCTTAGTTTCATTTCTTGTACTCTTATTGATAGATTGAAATTCGAGCCAGATATAGCTTTAGATTCTATTACTGTATCAAACCTTGTTGGGGGCTCAGCCAATCTTAATATGATTTGTTTAGGAGTTTTGATTTCTTTTTTCTATTAACTCCTTCCTTGTGATATGTATATTTTTGGTTTTCGGGGTTTTGATGTTTTTCTTAAGAAGGATTGACTATCTCAGAATCATGTTATCTTGGATTATGCTAAGAATACCGGGTTACTGATGAAGGAGGGATGGAAGAAACTAGTAGTGCCTTGTGAGGAACCTATCCCTCTTATGAGAAGTTTTCTTTATTCTCTGGATGTGGTGGAGGAGGATTTAGGTTCGATCATGGTTGTTTAGGAGTTTGAGGATGTCTTTGATGAGGTGTCAGGTTTACCTCCTTATCGAGAGATAAAATTTTGCATTGATTTAGTGTAGGATGCAGAACGTATCGTGTTGCATATTCGTAGACTTGCCCTGAAGCAAAGGTTAGAGCAAACAAATCATGTTAGAAATTTGTTGCGAAACGGCTTGAACCGACCAAGTCATTCAAGTTGGCGAGCGCCCGTCGTCTTTGCTATGAAGATGGACGGTTCCGTAAGACCATGTGTTGGTTATCATGAGCTCAACAGATGAACCGTTAGGAACAAGTATCCTTTGCTAGGATAGCTAACTTGTCTGATCGGCTTCATGGAACTCCAGTGTTTTCGTAGCTTGATCTTGCTACAGGGTTCCATCAATTGAGGGCGGCAGAGGAGTGTACCCTTGAATGCTTTTAGATTCGACCAGTTTTATGAATGGTTAGTTCTGTTGTTCGACCTAAGTAATGCTCAAACATATTTCGTGGACCTAATGAATTGGGTTTTCGACATACGTTGAATAAGTTTGTCCTTGCATTTATTGATGATATTCTGGTCTATTCCAAGACTGAGTAGGAACATTCATGCCATCTAAGGATTGTTCTAGAAACATTAAGAGAGCATGGATTGAAGGCTAAGTTCTTGGTGTGTCGTCTTGGAATTCAAAAGTTAGGTTCTGAGGTCATGTTGTTTCGACGGAGGGTATTTCTGTTGAACTCGCTAATGTTGTCACTATTCAGGAATGTAAGAGATTTGAAAGCGCAGCTGATAGTAAGAGCTTTCTAGGTGTAAGAAGTTATTATAGGAGATTCATACATGATTTCTTGAAGATTTCCTCTTGCTTAACATATTTGATGAAGAAATATGTCAAATTTATGTGGAATGATAAATGCAAGCAAATATTCATAAAGTTAAAGGAAAAGTTGACTAGTGCTCTTGTTCTTACTATGCCGGATGGAGGTTAGTTTTTGACTACTTACACAGAAGCATGTGGAATGGGTGTAGTAGTTTTGTTGATGCAGCATGGAAGGGTTATTGTTTATGCGAGCCGGCAGCTCAAACCACATAAAGTGAGGTATGCAAATCATGACTTGGAGTTATTAGCAGTGGTATTTGCATTTAAGATGCCGAGGCATCATCTTCTAGGTGAAATGTTTGAGATATATAGACCATAAATCTTTGAATTATCTTTTTACACAAAAGACATAAACATGAGGCAACAAAGCTAGTTAGAGTTTCTTACGACCTATGATCTAGATATATTATGCACACCTGGGAAAGCTAATGTCGTAGCTGATGCACTCAAGAGGAGGTATGCAGTTTTGAACAATGTTGAGGTTCTTTTAACTATAATTAGTTATATTAAGGAGTGTCAACTTAAAGATCTTCAATTTGTTAGGGTAGCCAAAAATGTAAGCAAGAATGAGGCACTAGAGAGGTGGCTGGGATTTGTAGTAGATGGTCGTGGAATTTTAAGAATGTTCGGTAGGTTATGTGTCCCAAATGTTGATGGGATTAGCAGGAAGTTCTAGTGGAGAGTTACCATTTTGGGTTGACGATACATCCTAGTGTCACTAAGATGTATCAAGACATGAAGAGGATGTTCTGGTGGGAGGGCATAAACATGGATGTTTCTATCTTTGTAAGCAGGTGTGCTAATCGCCAACAAATGAAAGGTAGTCACCAGAAGATGGTTGGACTGCTCCAACCGTTTGAGGTGGAAACAAGTGTAGATTTCCATGGATTTCATCAATGGATTGCCTAGGTCGAGGAGGGGTAACGAAGATGTGTGGTTTATTGTGGATCTATTGACCAAGATGTGCACTTCTTATCTATTAAGACTATAAGAACAGCTTATAGTTTGGCTAAGTTGTATGTTAAAATAATTACCAGATTGCACGGGGTTACTCATGATATCATGAGTGATAGAGATCCAATATTCACAAGCCAATTCCGAAAGGGTTTGCATGAGGCCTTAGGGACCAAATTCATTTTGAGTAAGGCTTACCATCTACAGATAGATGGAAAAATGGAGAGGGTGAACCGAGTATCGAAGGACTTTCTTAGAGCATGCATTTTAGATTTTGGGGGTTCATAGGAACAACGCTTAACTCTTGTTGACTTTTCATACAAAAACCATTATCAGGCCAGTATTAGAATGACACCATTTGAAGCATTGTATGGAAGGCCTTGCAAATCTCCATCATGTTGGGTAAAACCACGGGATCGTCTTATACCTAGGCCAGATATGATCTGAGAGGAGTCAGAAAGGTAATAGAGATTCGAAAGCGAATCAAGGAATCGCCGAATCGATAGATGAGCTATGAAGATGAGAGACGTGGAGACTTGGAATTCTCAGTTGGAGACTTTGTGTTTGTACAGGTTTCTTCAATGAGAAATGTAGCCTGGTTTGGAAGACCTAGGACATTGGATCCTCGATATATAGGACCATTTTTGATTCTAAAGAGGATCGGTAAACTCGCGTATAGAACCGAGTTACCAATCAGGCAATTAGTGTGCATAGTGTATTTCATGTGTTGCATGTACGTAAGTTTTTGAATGATCCTTCGATGATAATGGAAGCATCGTAGTAGGAGGTCTTAGAGATTGAACCAAATTTGACTATATGGAGACAGTCTATCGTATTATTGATAGAGATACGATGCGATTGAGGATTAAGATTGTGAAGTTAGTCAAGGTACAATGGAGCGAGGATGCTCGGGATTATTCATAGGAAACAAAGGATAGTTTAAAAGAGTCCTATCTGGATTTTTTTAGACTAGAGATTTCTTATCTTAATATCATTCGTCTTTCGTAGTGTACACACCACTTGAGGTGGAGTCACTTAGTATGCATTTTGGTTTGTATATAATTTTAGCAGTATTCTATATACATACCTTGTTCTTCTATCTTCTTTGATTATTATTCTTATTTTAATTTCGAGGACGAACGAAATGTTCTAAGTGGGAGAGAATGTAGCGACCCAAAAATTTGAATACTTCGTTTCGAACATTGAAATATGTTTAAGTAATTTAAATAAGATTTTATAACCTTCGTTTCCATCATTTAATTGAAATTAATTATGAGAAACTTGTTTTTGAAATTGTTTTACAAAAATATATTCTTCGAAGAAGAATCGATAATATGACCAAAAATCGGTTTATCAGAAAACAACTTTTTGATTGATAAAAGTTGTTCGAACTCTTGTGCACTTGACTAATGAACAAATAAACACATTAGAAAATAATTAACACACACCTTTTCATAAAGCTTGGAATGTTCTAGAAGATTCTATTAGGATAAGAGATGTTTTCATTAGAGGGGTAAAATGGTAATTAGCATAAAGGAGAAGTGATGGGAGGTGAATCTTCCATAGCGTGAAAGGGGGTGACAGGAAGCTTAAGCAATAACAAACGGAGCTTATATAAGGAGGGGAAGTTATCATGCACAAATTCACAAAGCTTTGAGTTGAAAAATTCATGTCTTCTTCTTCCTTCTCTTCATAATTCCCTAAAGAAAAATATTTGTAAATCAAATTCAAATCACTTCAAACTTGGAGTGAAGCCTTATCGCTACATAAAAAACTTCTACGAGTTAGAATTTGAAAAGGCAAAGCCATCTTCTTCCCCCACGGTAAGGACTTAAGCAATGTGGAGTTATATAAGCAAGGCAAGACAAAGGCAAGCAAAAGAGAAGGAGGGAAAGGTGTTGCTAAGTTGAGGTTGAGTTAGACGCTTGAATTCTAGTTGTCTGTTGAATAAAGGTGAGCTTACTCACCAATTTGATTCAAAAATATCATGTATATATGATGATGTTTGATAGTATTAATGTTGCTGAATCAATATGGTCATGTGTGAAAGCATTGATTTTGACTCTTGCTTTGAAAGCAAGTGGCATATTTATGGATTTGAATGGACTTAAATTGTAACGATCCATAACTTTTGACTATTTTAAATTACAAAATTTAATATGATTATTGAACGAAAATGATTAGAAATAAAAATTTAGTTAATCATTAATGTAGTTATTGAATATGAACTTGAATAAAATTTTGAAATAACCATTCATGAAGATTTTGGCACTAACAAGTACTGAAATTAAATTTATATATTGAATGTGTCTGTAATCAATAATTGGAACTGAATAATAAATGTTGAATTATTTAGATAGAAATGAAATATTAGTTCCTAACTAAAACTCGCTTGAAATTAATGGTTTTTAATGTAATTTATTGAACAATTAAGTTGTTTAAATTTAATATTGGAAATTATTTAAATAATTGAATCTTGAATTTAATGTGAATTAAAATGACACAAGTTGATATAAATTTTATTTAAATAATAATGAAGTTCGTTTACTTTTAAAATTGAATTTAAAAGTGAAAAAATAAAAATTGAAAATTTTATATTTTATTTAACAAGTTAAAATAGCTATTTTGGCCATTGTCTCGAATTTCAATGAAACTAATTCCATTGGATCCGTAATGGTAAATTATTGTAGGATTTCAAGTTTCGTAGCCATTGCCAGGCGTCACGCTTCGTTTGGAGTTCAGGATTTCACGGATTAATCGGGCGAGATATTTTCTAATTAAATAATATATATTTACTTTTCTCTCTCCAAAATTCGTCCATTCCGCCGACCTTGCCATATATCTCATACCAGCCCTCTCTCTCCCTATCATTTCATGTTTTCACTGATCGATAAGAGCAAAACGAAAAAATAAAATAAAAAACCGAGCGCAAGACGTGAGCGACAAGGGATGGAGTTGCCCGCTCGCGTACGGTGACTGGAAAGGCGTCGATGGCGAGGTAGACTACGTTTTGGGTTTTGGGGTTTCACGGTGGAGAAGCTAAGGCGATTGTCTTTCGTGATTTGGGATCTGCTCGCATGCACAATGGGAGCTGCAACGTGGCCGAAGGAAGGTGGCGGCCTGGAGCGGAGCGATGATTCGTTCCTTCGCTCATTCGATTTGAAAAAAAAAGAGGCGGATGCGAATGAAGAAGATGGAAGGACAGTCGCATGCGTGTTGTCTGGTAGTAGCAATCAGAGAAGCTGATTAGCTAATATTAGTTTAAGTTAATTAAACTATTAATTACATTTTAATTTAAATGGTTATGCTAATTTATTCGTATATTATTCGTATGAGGTCGGATTCGAGTAATGTCTTTTGCGTTGTGATCGTATCGATGTCCTCTACGGCTTGAAATCAAATTGAAATTTATTTGAAGCTGAAATTTTTTCCATTTCAGATAAAAAGTGAATGTTTTATAACGCCCACGATGTACTAAAATATTTTATGTTAGTTAAATTGAAATCCTAAAGTGATTTAGTCTTATTAGTTGTTGTTTGGTAATTTAATCAAAGTAGAATTTATATATTAGAAATTTTGATTTAAAGGTAAAATTGAAATTGGGGTTAAACTGTTAATAAAATTCCCGATTATTGATAATTGATTAGTTGTTGTGATTTGTTGACTGTGTTAGATATTGATTGTGATGGATGAACATTGGTTGATATTTTAGATGATTAGATGCTTATTTATTTTGATATATCCTATTATCAACCTATATATTATCGACAACATATAACTATCATCTGAATTATTTCAAAAAAACTAAGAAATAGGTTGAAGTGATATATACCTATGACAATTTTTTTGAATTGTAATGATATATATACATCACTAAAATTAAACTGGAAAACCTAATCACTTGGTCATATGATAGAAAATTTTATATGAAACCGGGTTGGTTAAACAAAATGATTTTAAAAATTTTGGTTTGAAATTATTAAATGATTTTGATTTAAATAAATAAAATCCGAATTTATGGAAATCGAATTATTTTCGAACTCGAGATAGAAATGTTGATATTGAAATTAGTTAATAGGAATTTTTTAAATAATCGAATTGAAATTTGAAGCTATAATTGAAATATGATTTAAATTATGGAAAGTGATTTGTTTAAAAGATTTGAACTTTTATTTCCGACTTTGAAATAAATCTAGGAAAAAATAATTTAAATGGACATATCTAAATTGGCTCAGAATTGAATTATTTACAAGAGTTGAACCTTGAATTAAATGTTGAAGCATAAAATTTAATTTAAAAGATTTAGATTGATATTTTGAAATCGAGCTCGAAATTGATATAAATTAAAATGGTTTACATTGAGAATTGAATTGAAATTAATCCAAATTGGAATTGGAATTGAAGTTGAATTAATTTGAAATCAAAACTAAATTAATTCGAAATCGAAACTGATTTGAATTGAAATTGGAATCAAAGTTAATTCGAATTAAAATCGAAATTGAGTGAATTAAATTGAATTTGAAAGATTTGGAGTTAAATTAGTTTGACATTGAAACTATTTTCAAATAAATTATTTTAATATAAATTGTTGAAAACCTATTTTTTATATTCAAATTATTTTAATTCTCCAAACTATTTCCTATAAAACCATTTTTAATATCTAAACCATTTTATTAAACTGTTTTTAACTTCTAAAACTATTTAAAACGATTCAAACTATTTTCTAAAAATTCAAACTGGTCAATGTGGGAAATGTTTACATGTAAATCGTTGATTTAAATGCGAATTGGGTTAAAATGAAGTTATAACCCAAATTATAATTCGAATTAAATTTTGAAGTGAAAATGACATATCGAATTAAATTGACATATTTTGAAGTAAATCTGAGATTTCAAAATGAAATTGATTTGAAGCGAATATGATATTTTGATATCAAGTATGAATTGTTTACGAAATGTAAAAGTACCAATTGGTGTGTAAAACGACGTTTGTTTGTTAAAGAGACCAGAGTCTCTTATTGGCATATGCTCTATCAATATTGGAACCACTTTGACAATTGTGTATGCGGAGAAGACTCCAGAACAAAGTGGCTGGAATTAGCGTCGTATGCTGGATTTAAAAAAAAAGAGAACGATGATAGGTAGACCCCATCACTTGTGCCAATTTGAAATGACTAAAATAGGATAGCTTGACAGGGCCAAGCTGGCTAGCTACCCCTAGCGGACATCAGTTGAGTTATTAAAAAAATTTATATTGTGTTTACTTATCCGTAGAGTTGTTATGAATTTTGGTCGGTGCGTGAGACACCATGTTATCGATAGGGGTTTCTAAACACTTAAATAAGGCAATTCGACATAATACTGTTTTAAGATAGGATAAATTTAATAATTTTACCTAAATCACAAATTATATGTAAAAAGAAATTGAATTTGATTTAAACTGGATTTAAATTGAATGCATATGAAATAATTGAATGTTAAATTGCAACAGCCCGCAAATCCGTACCCCTTGAGTCAGCACTATTCTACAACAATCAACTCAAGTTGTACCGAAATACGAACCATTTGGGTTAAAGAAGAAGAGGTAGAAGAAGAAAATTGAAAGCAACAACATAATCTAACCATTGCAGCGGAATAAAATATAATAGGTAATAAATAATTTTACTCAAAAATCAAATATCTCTATTTATATATATTATATCAATCAGAGTACATCAATCACAGTTCAACATCAATACCATACAAATGGATACACAACGACTCAACACAGCAGGATATATATATATATATATATATATATATATATATATATATAAACAAGTAAGGAAATATGTATCGTCATCCAGCTCGTCTCCTGAGCTCCACAGCACCAAATCCTGTATCCTATAATACTCGGTCTGACCCGAGCATTACAGATTAAATAATACCCGAGTCAGTCTGGAATACCAGCGTGAGAAAATCACACCAATTGATTATTAAGGTTTCAAAATCCTTTGAAAACAAAAGCATCTCTTAAGACCACACCACAAATAAACATGTCGGTTTTTTACCTTACGATAGCCAAAACAATTTTTAAATAAATCCTCTGTTATTATAATAGGGTCTATATACAAATACTTACAAAATAGCCGAAATTGTTACATGATTAAATTCTAGCTACTAGCCACAGAGTGGGTAATACAAACAAAACTCGTACAAGGCTCGTAGGGAGAATGGATTTCCAACTAATGACTAGGCACTGGGGTACCACCTGCCACAGTACGAGGCCTAGATCACCGTACCGAGGAGTACACCCGCTCCACTGCAACACAAGGCCGGGACTACCCCTTACTGGATAATCCCGAGTGAGATCACTCTGCGGTTGGGATCAGCAACCGCACACTAAGCCGAAATAAAAAGGGACATCCAGACTGGGATGACCTCACCCTGCTTGGGTGCTACCCACCTAGCCTTGCTGCATAACCCCTGATTTTCAGTCATTCCCATTTGATGAGGCTTGAAGCTAAGCGTTACCTTTATAGAACATATCCCTTAGAATGCCCATCGTCCACCTGACGATGTTTCGCAAGCATTCATCCATACAAGTCCGTCCCGGGTTTGAATGGAACCGAAGGCACTATTCCTACCACATCCATTTTGGAAATATCCTCAAGATTAGTAGCGACTAGCCCTTGCACTTCACTGCTTCATCTTCGAATCCAAAATCGTTTTTCACGAAACGTACAAATCGGATCGAAGTGGTTTTCGAGAAATAAATCTCGATCCCGGTCTCTTCGAAACGATCAACGCATTTGTCCAATATTGATAGTCGGTTATTTAACTATCAATTAATATTCACAAACAACCATCAACCAATAAATAATTTTCCAAATTATTTATTAACCTCAAAGTATCTTCACAAGATATATTTTCTATTTCAATCCTTTTGAAAAGAGTTTCAAACCATCTTTCTCTTTCCAGAATAAGCTTTCCCATATATTTTCTATCTCCTCTGAAATCACCAAGCACAAAATTAGATTTTTAAAATAATTTAAAACACTTTACTTTAAAATACTTTTATAACATTTAAGTTAAACTACTTCAATGATTTGTTAAAAATACATACTATATAAATATTTGAAAATAAGGTTACTTTATAAAATATAACTAAAGTTTTAATCCTAAACAAACAACTAAGTCATTCTTTAAATAATTACTACTAAAATAGGTTAAAAAGGTAAGACTTACTTTAAAATTCAAATATTTAGAAATAATAGATTTCCCAAACTTGCTTTTAAAATCAACTTAAAAACTTTTAACTTATATTTAAAAACTTACTTTGAAAACGTACTTGGTTATCCAGGGAGAAAGATCCAACTTAAATCACTTAAATCAATTTTCCAAATTGATTTCAAACTTATCCCATTTGAAATAAATTTCTTTAATTACTTAATTCATTGCAAAAAGTCATTAAGTATGGGCTTAATTATTGTTGTTGTTATTATTTTTCATTTGATTCTAAGCTTTTAACTGAAAATACACAAATTTCAGATTTTTCCCAATAATTTAAATCTTAACTTTTAAATAAATGGTTTGTTCTTTTAAAAATAACACTGAAGATTTAAAATTCATTAACTCTCAGGTAATTCAAATTTTCCCTTTCCATATCTAAGATTTGTTTATTAGAATTTTTTCAAGTCACTTTATTTCTTTTCCAAATTCATTCCTTAAAGTTATTCTATAATCATTTAACTCACAATTCACATCTTTTATTTTCTTTCCAAAATTCAATTTTTATATTTTTATGATGATTTATTATACTCAATTATATCCAATCGAACCATAGCATTCAATATTCCACTATATTCATCATAGGATATCAATATAATCACAACTGAGGGTATTAAATAATTTAAATAAATGTTGAGGGATCCAGTTGGATCCCTCAAACCTGTTTTCCCTGCATCCACAAATGTTAGCACAATATAATATGCCAATTCCAGAATATCATACTATATCACATCAATCAATTCAGCCATTCAAACAATTATTTAAATTTAATCATTTAAATTTAAATTTAACTCAACTGAGTGAGATTAACTCACCTTCATGTTTGTTGATGTTTGCAATCCATTCCAAACTGGCTTGTTTTCTCCACGTTTCAGACCTTGTACAACAGTTATGGTTTTATAAATATCTTGTATGAATTGAACAATTTATTATCATCTTTACTACTAATAATAAAAGTTCCATCTATGATTCAACCGTGTCTTTATGAAGTACCGAAAAAGCCCTTTTTCACTGTCGTTCGCGTTTTCATTCTCCTCTAATTTGATTCTTCATCGGTTTCATTTTATTCCACCTTCTTCCCAAATCGGTAACCTTAATGGCCAGTGCTGTTCAAAAGCATACAAAACCTACTCGCTACGAAATAATAACCATATAGCGGCCTCTTTCTCCTCAGTTTCGACTACTGTTACGAAACCCTACTTAGAAGCTATTCTGTTTGCCTCCTCCTCCGTCTTTTTTTATCTGCAGAAGAATAAACATAGCGGCCACGAATTTCTATACTACCTTCTCTCATCGATCAATCTTATCAATCCAGGTAATTTTTTCTCTTCGCCTTACTTTTTAATCAGTTCAGCAATAGATTTCCTATGCTTCATTCTTAGCTATATGCATAGATCTAAGGTTAAATAATCGCCAGTGCCCGGATTTGCTTGAATTTAATTTGGCCCTTTACCTATTCATTGATTGACAATTGAACGCTAATTTTAGGTTGTCCATTTGTTTATGATTTACTCTGAGTTTTTTGATCACCTCTTCCTTAGTTATTTTTTCTCCTCGGAAAAATAAACATATCGGCCGCCAATACCTTTACTTTGTCAATTTAAACCACCAATACATTTACTTCGTCAATTTAATTTCTGCATTTTTGATTCTCTGTTGGAATGATGAACTCTAAATGTTGAAATTGGCTGTTGTTGATCAATATATTGATAATGGTTATGTATAATTTCAATACTTATCAGTTTGTAAACATTGATGTATGTAATTTTATTTGTTTCACTCATTCGTTTTAGATGTTCCAATGCTAAGAAATTTGTATATGGTGATGTTTATGGTTTGTTTTTTTTTTGGCCAACGACTATTCTCTTTCATGTATTCCTTTGTACCATCAATACTCCTACGTGTATCCCTAGACTCAATTTTATTTGTAGTTCATTCTCTGAAAATTTATCGTTTTTGCTATAAGTTTTATATGCTAGCTTAGTTCATTACTTTAAACAGGACTTAAATTTACTAAAACAAATGGCATTATTTTATTTGTTTCTCCGAACTTTGATATATGTTTATTGTTTTCAAATTTTGCTTCAAAGTTTATTTTAGATATAATAAATATTGCTATTTATATTTGACAAAAACTATTTCTTAAAGGCTGATTACCTTTCAAACGCTTTTCCTCATACATGTTTCTTTGTATTGTATGCTTGGCTTATTAAACCATTACTTTTCTCAGTTTCAATAATGTTGTGACGCCCCACCTTTATACCCACGCTAGCCAAGAACATTACGGTGAATGTTGTCAACTAGCACGGAGAATAAGGCTGTTGAGGAGCGACCATCCGTGTAATTGCTTTGTGCGAGCATCGATATGTCAGATAGTATAACATGCTACTCTATCAAGAGGAAATCCGACATACCGACACAAACTCAAAGCTACTACACAGTGGCTATAATATCTTCAGAAACAAATATAGAAATAAACATAACACAAATCAGTCACAGACAATTCATATCACAAAGGCGGAAATAGATATGAATATTACACTAGGAAGTGTACATCAGAGTAATGGTCTAAAAAGATCCACAATATCACAACAGAATAGTTACACGAACTACACAAAAGAATAAGTATACATTATGGAGTCTATATCTCTAATGTATACAACAAAAAACTACTAATCTAAGTAGTCAACCAAAAGTCAGAGAAATCAATCCCAAGAGAGAAGTCAAGTCGAAGCACCTGCAACATCTCGGTCTGACCCGAGTATTATTTATAAGAAAATAATAAACGGATCAGTCTAACTATAAATATCAGATAACATGATATAGAATAGGAGATATGACTAAACACATAATAATCACAATGCCAAGCTGTGATATATACAAAAGTAATTGAAAATCATCAAGGGATATATCAATATCACGATAATCTACTCAAGATAAAAAGGGATGTCATACTCCTGATTTCATTCACCAAGCCATAATAAATGGCATATAAGATATGGCAAAGACATATAATATTCATAATGGAATACTACTATAAGTATGTAAATGATAATCAACAAACGATTAATCAATATCAAAGAATCTTCTCAAAGATCCAAAAAGGGTATCATACCCAAAACTTGTATTCACAACAAGTTAATGACACACGAATTCACCTATGCACAAGAATTGATAAATCATATCAATAGAAATCACAAAGTTGGTGAAACATAAATTCCAGAAATCAACACAAGAAATCCAGTCAATGACACACGAATTCACCTATGCACAAGAATTGATAAATCATATCAATAGAAATCACAAAAATAGGTGAAGAAGAAAATTCCAGAATTCGACACACGAAATCCAGAAATCACACAAAATAAGGGGGGGGAGGCCTATCACATGAACGGGAGCATGAAAACTCACCAACAGCTGTAACACATGAACGAGAAGCTATCTCATGGTAGCTAGCCATTAATTTGACACACGAATGGTCCGAAGACCTGACACACGAATGGTCCGAAGACCGTGGGTTGCTACCCCACAAATTTGACACACGAACGGGGTTTAGTCTCCCACGCAGACAAAGAGACATCGCACATTGCTAGTCTAAATCACAAAAATGATCGTCATGATCATCGAGAAGTGTGAATTACCCTAAGCTAGTAAATATATGAGTTTAGCTTTATGTCCCATAACCAGTTGCTTAACTTAAATATTTACGAACAAATTGTAGATCTCCACTAGAAAATTGTCACAAGAGTTTCAATCGAACAAGTCCAAGAATTAACCAACAAAGTAAACGCAAGCGTTTCATACCACTCGTTTTACTAAGTCGTTTAATTAGATTTCTCATACGAGTGAGGTAAAGGTTTATATATACTAATAGATTGGAAAACGGTTTTATAAACGAATTTGGTATTAAAGTAGAGTTGAAATCATTATAAGAAAGAGTTTTGATATTTACTACTAGTATAGAAAACCTTTATATTTTTAAAGTGACAAATCACAAAGAAGATTGTAAGAACAATCGATCACTAAAATTCACATACGAAGATGTGAATAAAATCCAAAGAAACCGATAAAGAATCCATCGAAGTGGATATTCAAAAATCCCTAAAAAGGAGTCATCAAGGTCATAATAAATGATAACAACAAATAGGATCATCGCGAATCGATTTAAATTGGAAATTCAATCCAAAAGGCAAATTGGACTCAAACAGCAGGTTCAGTCGACTGAACAGAGTTTTCAGTCGACTGACCCTGTACCTGGAAATTTTCCAGGTTCAGGAAACTTTCTGTTTCCAGGTTCAGTCGACCGTGCAGAGTTTTTCAGTCGACTGAATCATGCCTGGAAACTTTCGGGTTACAGGTTCAGTCGACTGAACAGAGTTTTCAGTCGACCGAATCATGCCTGGGCTGTTTTTCAGCCTATTCAAATGAAGAGCAAATTCTTCCAAAATGCAACCGGACGAACATTGGCTCTAAGGGTTTATGCCAATCGGCAACCCGACCCTATATGCTCCTCGATGCATCACCAAAAGCATGATCAAACATCCATAAAAGGATTTTCACACAAATTTGACTTAAAAACCCAAAAATTGGAATATTCACAAAACCAATCCAAATCAAGAGCAAATGCACATGAATAAGTGTTAGGAATTCATACCCAACAACCAAAGATAATTATAGTCATAGATGTGAGATAAAAATCTCACCTTTCCTCAAAATCAAACAAGAAGAAGCTTGAAAGCAAATGGAGAATCAACCTCTCTTCAACACAACCCAAATGAGCTTGAATCTATGCTCAAAAACAAGAACATTCCCAAAATTAGGTTTAGGAATTTCTGAAATTGGTAAGAGAATAAGTTGGAGAAGAAGAAGAGAAGCTTACTAATGGGTTCTTCTTGAGTTTGGAGCTAGGAATTTGATTTGCAAGAGAAACTAGGGTTTTGGAGTTTTAATTTCCAATCTCTCCCACCATTAACGCTAAGAAAAATGAAAAGAGAAAGAAGTGAGGGAGAATGGGGAGAGTGGTTCAGTTTTGGAGTATAAGTTAACATAGGGCTGAGCCCAAAAACCAAACCCAAATTAAAAAGTAGCAAAAATCAACTTTCTCCAAACATATCGAAGCTTATACTCAAAAAGGTCGCAAACGGCGTTTTAAACTCAATGGGAGTGGTCCCGAGTCCTAATTCGACCGTATGCAAAAAGTAGCTTTTCGGACTAAAATCCGACTAACGATAAAATATTTAAATAAAATATTTAAATATAAAATTGATAAATATGAGGGTTGTTACAAATGTACTCATTAAGTATTATTTGTAAAAGATTTCATTTGATTCTTTGCTTCAATTAGGGATTTATAGACATATCTGCAGTCTGCAGCATAGTATGTTAGAATAGGGAGAAAAAGAGATGTATGTAAGCCCAAAATTCTCTTGGTTGCAGTTTGTGGCTACGGATAAATGCAAACAAACAAACACTAATTAATGCAAGTCTTTATATCATTAATTAATGCACCACACTAATTTTATTGTTTCTGACAAACACTAAAATGAGATGTGTATAAGGGAGTCTTTATTGTTTTATGATAAATTAAGGTATTATGATGCTGATTTTAAATTAGCTTAGGATTTTAAAGCGGTAAATATTTAATCATGATTGCATTTTTTAGCTTTTCCTTTTTTGTTGTGATTTAAATGATATATGCATAAAAAATTTCAACCTCTAATTGGTAACTGTGGAGATGCAATTAATGCAAACAAACCCTCTTCCTTATATTAGCCCGAGGGATCAAAATGCTTGAATTGAAGTAATTTCGCAATTGGTAGCAGCAATCTTGAGTTCAAAATCAGTTTTAGGGTTTTTGTCATCTATAATAACATTTTTATTACTATTATAGATTGTGGTTTGATCTCTAATTGAGATAATGAATAGCTCAAATACGTTATTTTTAATCCAAGTATTTAAGCTAACACTATTTCGTTTAACAAATTTCTAACTTATTTTTCTTTACCTGTTACAGGATCACATGTCTTTTTTGTCTAAATTTTATCAGGGAGACTTACTTTTGTTTTGTTGTTAATTGTAACATGCAAGGTATTTTAAAACGAGCATTTGGTTGGACTTGAAAAGCGTATGCCTCAAAGGTTTGAAGAATGACAGGTGTTATTGATGAATTTTTGGAAGTTTGGAAGACATCATGCTCAAACACATAAGGCTTTCTATAAAGTTGAAGTTGCAAAGTTTATTTGTAAGTTTTTGGTTTTGTTTTTCATTATGTTCATTAATGGTTTTAGTGATTCATAATTCTGAAATGATGATGCAAGTTTTTCTGCTATAGATAAACACAAGTATTGATGCAGTTTGAAAATTGCAACTTTATGCATTATTTATTGAATGTGAATGTTGTGATGATATTATATGCAATAAACTCCACATTGATCGTGTCCCTGTATTTTTATAAATTTAATTTCAATTAGAAAACCTTTATATATATATATATATATATATCACCTTATCTATTTATGTACATCAGCATTTTTAATATAATTTCGACAATAAGTGTTCATGTAATTATACTAAGCATTTTCACTAAAAGGAAGCGTTTCGATTTTAATTCATTGATTGACTACGAAAGACATTGAGACACACCCATAATTAAGTTGATTATATCAACTCTGAACAAATATTTCATCCTTTATATTTGATACCTTTTCCAGAAACACAACAGGATTACAAGGCTAACCAAAACTAGACAAAGATGAAACTAGCCATGTACTGTCTTCGAAACTGATCAAAGCTTATTTGACATATGGAGATGTATATGGCATGAAATGACTTTCCTTCGAGAGTATGTTTTCCTTCTATTTTTACTATGTTTACTTTGAGGATGTTTCTTTTTCAATGTGTCAATATGGGATATGATCGTTTAAATTCATGACCAAAAAAGCAAGCTTTAATACTGATTTAAATAAGCTATGTAATAACCGAATGTTCTATTCAAAATTAAGAATCATTTTTTCTTGATATTAAGTTAGCAGTATGTTATCAAAGTAAAAAATGAACTTAATAAGATTAAGGGTAGTCTAAAAAATTTCATACACCACAATGTTATATTTTGCATGCTCAAATTCGAGCATAGGTTAAAAGTACAAACTTATGTAAATATTTAGAAATATAATTACAACTATATGTCGGTTATACATGAATTTAGATTATTTAATGCCGGTGAACTAATGGAGATGGTAGTATGCAAGTGGAAATGTTGTTTTCTTATTTGGCTATATGTTTTGTATATACCTACGTGAATAAAGATTATCATAAATCAAATTTCACGCATGTAGGTTGAACAGCCTATTTCCTCATTTTTCCTTATATCCAAGTTGTCAAGCGAAAATGTTGCCAATTTAAATTTGAAAAGCTTATGATATTTTTCATATATTTTACCAATTTGTGCATAATATATGTACTGTTTCTTTTACCAATTTTACCATTGCTTTTGATGTTTATATTTTTTTCAATTGACAGCTGAAAAAACATTATGTTTCATTACGGTTTTATATATAATCAGATGGTGCTCATTTTTTCGCTTCTTATTATAGACATATGCGTGTAGAAAAGGAAAGTCTAATGTTTAGGTTTCATTTTTGTTTTTCCCTTTTTCCAATATTCATTAGAGGATATAAACTTGAATAAATATTACTATATTTTGACACCAAATACATGGTTTTCTTATATAGAAACTTCTAAACTGTAAGAACATTATCTTTTTCCATGAACACATGAAGACTTGGATTTTATTATCTATTTACATGTGAAATATATTACATAAACTACAATTAAACTTCCCTTATGTATGGTTAAGCAAAAACTTAAACAAGTTTTATCTTTTGGGGCATATATTTCTTTTATTGAATTTTAGCATGGTAATATCTTAAAATTCTATTAAATGTACCGATTAATTTAAAACACGGAATTTACTCATTCAAAACCTTGGTAAATTAGTGAATGCTTAATTTTAATTATTAATTAAATTTGGTGATACAATTCAATTATTTTCCAGTTTGAATTCGGTCAATTCAATTTGAGTGATTTTATTTTTATTAGCTGCAATATATTGTTGATGTTGAACAGAGGAAGTATTGCTTTGCAAATGATATTGTGCTGTTAGAATGCATGACGTTGTATGTATGTTCTAGTGTTAAGTAATTAGTTGGTCACCATGTCTTTGTTGTGTTCCAGTATCAGCAATAAAAGATTGTTCTTACGCTTACGAGTTTAGCAAGTATTTGATAACCATAAATTTGGAGATGATGTAGAATTAGGTTGGTAACTGCATCCATCGTAGATCAAAACCTGATCAATGGAATATATAATGCAAGACCTGGATTTTCAGTAAATTTATCATTAAAAGCCATAAAACCCAGTTCAGCAACTTTTACTTCTTATCTAAAGCTCAAATTTTTTTTCCCTTCTGAACTTTATTGCTTCCTGACATTTTTTTTCTATGGAATAAATACACATACATAAAGCTCTGATTGGGAAAGTCCACTTTGAGCTATAGATATATACATTTGTTCTCTGATGCCATAAAATGATTGTTGGGCAGGTTTCAATCTCTTAAGAATTGAAGCAAATAAGCAGTGAATATGTTGATCATTTTGAAAAGGTAATTTCATAACAATATGAGATAAGTACTTAAGAACTATAGAATTTTGTGTTTGAGTTTTTCATCCCTTTTTTATAATTTTGGTAAATTTTTTTGGTAAAGGGAGATTTGACAGAATAAAAAAGCTTATTTTTCTCTAAATGAGCTACGTTTTATTACACCATTTGTTAGCTTAAGATAACAATTTGAAAGTGATTGATTGTGTCCCTATGAAATCTATCTTTCACACTTTGTTAATGTCCTTAATAATGAGTTAATTAGAACTATTGTTTTTAACACAAAATTATAAACTATAAATAATATGGATGTGGCCAGTATTAAAAATCAATATATTTTTGATAAGCTGACTTACATATGTGATTAACATATACTTGAAAAAGGAAATACCATTAAAGAAATGAAGTAACAACGTAATTTTTGTTCTTTGAACAAATTTTGCATGAAATATTAATTACAGATAAAAAAGTTACTTGTAAGTATTGAATAGATTACAACAAAGGCATCATTGCCTAATCAGTTGGTTGAGACTGATTTGTTCATCTCCACAAATGGTCTGAGAATGGATCTCAATACTGGCAAGCTACTCTACTAATAACTTTATTAGCAAAAAAATTTATAAATCTATTTTGAGACTATTCGTATGATTTAGCTTACCAATCTTACCTATGAATGCTACTTTTCGAGTTCTAACAATTGCTGCGTTAAGTAATCGCAAGTCAATATTAACAACACATAACTAATGTTTCACTATATTACTAATACAAGCTTGATCTATATCTGGACATGTTGTGAAAATTACCTTGATCTGAAATATCATAGTGATTATTTTCTAAGCTCATCTCATCTTAGAATTTTGGAATGAATCCTTTACTAGATTTAATGTGCATGTATGCATGACTCAGCATGTTTAATTTGTGTTTCTTCCCATATTGTTCAATTGTACATACTAATTTGAAACATAAATTAAATACCCAAATTCAACTTTTTTCAATATAATAATTTTAAAACCGAAGTATCACTTCTATAATATAGTTTTGATGTATGCATGAACAATGATATGTATAGTTTATACAGAAGATCACATTTACTAAAACATTTTATACTAACTGTATTTATGAGTGTCAGAGGTATGGATACATGAACAGATATGTATATGTCTGAACTTTTTTGCTTCACACCTAAAATAAAATTGTGGACTATTTTTATTTTCTGATTTAGGAACGCATCGTAACTAGCACGTGCATCATAACTGCCACATATGTTAAATGATGCATGACCTAAAAGACCAGAACAATACATGAATGAAAATAAAAGATGCAAGAATAATTGGAATTTTTCTAATATCATTAATTGGATTATTAATTAAAGAAAATGTAATTGTTGATAGTAATAACGTCAAATGTTTCTGCTATGTTCCTACATGCGGAGCATTGTAAGAAAGAAAGAATTAAATCATTACATAACAGACGTTTTATCACTTTTGTGACATCTAGGCAGCCATGATTTTAAATTTTACTGTTGTTTCTCCTTCACTAACAACTAAAAAGACACAAGAGCCTGAGATAAAAATAAAAACCGCTTGGGATGACATATTACTTCTTACTGCATAATTCTACATAAATTGTTGACTTGACTTGCAATTGTAATGGAATCGATAATCATAAACTAAAATTGTACAGCTCAATTTCAAGATAACAAAAGGCAATTTCATCCATCAAATTGGCCCAAAATAATGGTAAGCTGAATAACAACGAATGGTGCAACTTATGAAAGATCAACTTGCATGTCTTCTGCAACAGTTGAAATTATTTCATCCACCCTGCAAATGATAGTAAATGTTATCAATCATTTTTAGCAAATGAGTTTTTTATTTTATGAAATTAGTTGAGAAGAATTTCACTATATTTGTCCCAAAAAATACATAAGAGATAATCCGGACCAAAACAACAGTTGAAATTTAACCAAACCACACAAGCTATATTTCAATTTTTAAGCATGTATCATGTTCAATACTGTTTTCCAACTAATTAGACTTCCTAACGAATTAAGTAGACATGGTGAAGCAATGAGTACTAATAGGGGTTTAATTGTTGCTAGGGAGGATTGTGGTTTTGCGGATACACAGATGATAGAGAAAGAATGCAGTTATGGTTTGGTTATGATTAATGATACAATGATACAAAATTGGGTGCATGAAAGTGTACAGGGGAAAGAGGATTCGGTAAAGATAGTTGTTGATCATATAACAGGGCAGTTTGTGTTAATTTCAAAAATTGGTGAGGTGTTGTTGCAAAAATTTATTTTTCTACCTTATATAGGTTACAATCTGATATGCGTTGGAGAAGCTAAAGTGCTTGATTTTAATAAGTCAATGATTCAAAACTTGATAGGGGATACATATAAAATGGAAAAAATACGCATTTATGTAGGCTGGTAATATCAAAGCTGATTTGTTGATGCGTGCAAAAACATGCATAGGAGTTGTTGATGATTTGCATGAAACAATTTGCTCAAATGGTGCTATGTTCATTAGTTGATTCTGTCGCCCTTTGAAAATTTTGAGGGCATTTATTCCTGTGATGATAATATAAAAGACTGTGTACGTAACGATGTCAAGTTACATGGCAAGTTGGATATGTCGTTTCAAGATTTAATTTGTTAGGTTGGGTAGGAATTTGTGAACTTTATGGATGTTACTCAGATTTAGTTATTATTATTTTAATCTTCAATTTACAGGTTAACTTCTATTCTGGCTAGCTTTTTTGATCATTTTGATACCTTGGTATGAAACTTGCAACCAATGCATCATTAATGCCTCAAGTATCAAGATACAGTTGTGCCATCTTGAAGTTTAATGCTGCTAATATTAATGTGTCAAATCCGTTGAATGGATGGATAAGTAGGTGATGTGAATTTGAAACTAAGTTGTTATGGTTGTAACATTTTATTCATGAAACAGAAGTTGTGGGCTATTCCTAAAGGTTCTTACTTTCCTACAATGAAATAACAATATTCCCAACTTTTAACATATTATATTTTGATGTAGTAATGTAATAACAGTACCCTTTGCTATGGTTTAAGGGGAACAATTTCTTAGACCTGTGTCAAATTTGGGTTTCGTTTTCTTGGTGGATGCCAGTATTCTTAACCTTTGAAGTATTCTATTTTTTTTCCAGAATGATGAAATTGATTTATTGTTCAATATGATGTATTAGCATATGTTTGCGTGTTTCTTTTCTTAACATTTTTTTAGGAGTAAAAATTGCATTACTGGTCAACAAAAATTGTTGGTTACTTTGTCAAAGGCAACAGTTGTGTATTCTCTTCCATGATAAATTCGTCACACATGAAAAACTTCAAGGTGGTAATTGATTTGTTGATATTAGAATAATTTTTAGAATTTATAATGCATTGTACTTGCTATGGTAACATGTCTATGGTAACATGCTATAGTAAATTTTTAACATATGTATGTGTCAACTAATTTATGCTAATAACATATTTACTGCTTGATCACATATATACTGTTTATTAAGGCTTGAAATAACCTTTTACCAGTTAGTTTTCTTTTAAAGTTTTGTTGTTTATGCATAGAATAATTCAAATCAAATATTTGATCAATATTGAATGTGCTGGCTGACTAATAATATATATAGTTTTTATAGTTATATTTAAAGAAATATGAGAATGAAATAATATTTCAAAAATGAAACGTCTAAATCAAATTCAATTTAACACTGAAAATTATAATCTAATCCAAATAGTGAAGAAATATAGTTAAAATTAACTCCAACAGAACGAGTTTCCTTTCCAATTTAGAAAGCCATATATATTATAATGATCCAAATAAAAGCTAGCATATTTTTATTAATAGTTTGCTTGGAAGCGCAATCTTTTGGTCAGATTGTGAACTTTCCAAAATAACGCTATATATAACTTTTTAAATATTTAATTATTATTTTATATGACCTACCCAATAAATTAGGAGATAAAATCTCCCTTCAACTACTTTAGACAAATTCAAACTTAGATGTTGATACCAATTATTCATAAAATAGAATTATTCAAATGTAATTATAATTAAACTTCAAAGAGCGAATCAAATATATACGGCTGCATTAAAATATGTAATGCAAAAACTTTCTAAATAAATCAAACAATCTATATATCTTTATCAATCTTTAATAATAGTTTTGGCTTTGGAGTCACACTTCTTTAATATCAGCGTGAACTACCAAAAACGTCGGTCTATATATTTCCAAATTTTAATCACTTAAAAATAGGTTTTGATATCAAACCTTTTTTACAAATTCAAATGTCCATAAAAGTAGGATCTAACAATTAAACATGCTTGACAAATTCAAAACGCTTCTAAATATAGGATCTAAAATTAAACTTGCTTTACAAATTCATAACACTTCTTTACATATATACAAATTTTAACATCACTTGAAAATAAAGAATTATTTTTTTACTAATTTAAACATATACAACTAATATGAAAAACAATTCACGTGCGATGCGTGTGCCGTAAGACTTTACTTTTAGTGGGATGAAGCTCAATAATGTCTTTGTATTCAATGTTAAAATCCAATGGCTTTTGTATTTAAATGGTTTGGGATGTTTTATTGGTTGAATTAGCCATAAATAGTTTGATGGGGTTGTGATCATTAGTTTCTAAGAGGAGATATATTGCTTAAGCTGGAAAGAAATTTTGTAACCACGACATATGTTGTAAAAACTATTTTTATTTTAGTGGCTATGTTTTCGACTAGGCCTAACCTCCATGAATGTTTAATACTACGGATATTGAATTCAACGGAACCAGTGTTAAAATTGATTTTATTCGATTCAAGAACATTTGAAGGATGCAAAGTATTACCCTTTAGTTTTTTATTACTTTTCTAATACTATTTAAATCCCTTGATAAGCGCTAAGGGATATTAAATGTGTTAATGTTGTAAATGCAGGCTCACCTGGGCGTGCATATATGCTCATTTTAATAATTTAATTAACAAATAATTTATTTTTAAATTCCAAAAATCAATTTGTTTATATATATATATGAACTTCCACAAATTCAAAATTCTCTATCTCTAAATTTTGTCTACATACATGTATTAAATGAATAAAAATAAAAAACAGAACTATTTTATATTTTCTTTAATGTGAAGATTATATATTTTCTTTTCTACCTAAATTAGAAATCCAATGACAGGTTATATATATATTCTGATTCTTTAAATAAATAACAAGTTCTTAAAGGTTGGTTGATTCCTATATGTATTTATAAATTAAAAGTCAACCTTATTTATACTTTGCAAAAATACAAAAGTTCCGTTCAATCTTTTTTCTTCTTAATTTCAGTAAACATATACATATAGATATATATTTATCTCCACATATTTAATTTCAAACATTCTCACACAAATATATATTCAACTTCATTGTATATATATATATATATATATATTAAATCAAATGAAAACAAAAACTCAAAGCTACCTCACAGATATGATGCTGCTACACCCACAGGTCTTCGACTTCCTGTACGAAACCCCCTCACCAAGCTCACACATCAGCCCCCAACTTCCACTCGAATCGCCTATCTCCACGTCGCGTAATCCCATAGCCACCGCATGAGAGTGCTTCCCCTCGACCTCAACCGCGAGTCGATCGCGAGTCTCACCTCCGCAGTCACTCGCGACACACCCCACCGGTTCGCGACGCCAACCACTTCCCCTTCCAACCGAATCGCCGACCCTCCTCCTTATGTCCTGGCCACGAACCTCGTACCCTCCCCCAACTCGATCGAATACGAGGTCACCTCTCGTCTTATGCTCAAAATCGACACTGATCCCTTTTTTTCCGTTTGATTAAATTTGGGGTTGGCTAGTGAAGAGGAAGGGCATACGAGTTTTCGATCTGGGTTTATTTTTTTATATAAAAACGTGAGGTCGATTTGAAAAGCTCGGCCCTTTTTCTTCAAAGAAAGCTTCTAGGGTTTTGAATCGAATTGGGAATAGGGAAATTGATAAAGAAACAGGGATTCGAACGCAAATCTCGAATGTCGCCATTGCTTCGTGAAATATTTCGATTTTCTTTGAATAAAATAAAAAGGGAATGCTCGGCTGAAATGTTTTAAAGAAGAAGATGGCTTGCAGAAGAAATTGCAGATCTATAGAGGTTTTTGAAATGAAAGCTAAAAGTTGTGACGTGAAATAATTCCGGCTGAGTGTTGATACAGCTTTGACCGACAATGAATATATTATACTTTCTTGTCAAATCGTTTCGAATAATTATCCCAAAACATTTATATACCGTGCGCTCACACAATTACTCCGATCACTACGAAAATTGAAATCCCATAATAAAACAATATTACGGATCCAATGGAACTGGTTTCGTCGAATTCCGAGACTATGCCTCGGAAGGCTATTTTTAAATTCAATTTAAACGATATAAAATTTCAAAACTTGACAAAACGCTTTCAAATTCAATTTTAAAAGTTTTATCGCCTTAAAGAATTATTAATATGAATTTTACAAGCCTTCAAATTAATTTTATCTGGCTTACAAACTCCAGATTCAACATTTAGCTCAACTTCAAATTATTTAATTCAATAATTAAATTATCAAATAAATAGTGATACTTGAATTCAAATTAAAATTACTTGAATATCTAAAATCAATTAAATATTCCGATTTTAAATGCTTGAAAATTCCGGGTCGTCACATTCCTCCCCCCTTAAAAGAATTTCGTCCCCGAAATTTCTAGTTAGGAAAAATGGTCAAATACCCGTTACTATTTTCCAAAACCAAACAGTTCAACATCCTATCCATTATCTTGTTATAAAAGACCCACTACCAATTTTACTAATCTTTCCCAACTTTACCGTAGTTTCAAACAATACTACATCCTCAATCATTCAAATTTCAATTTAAACCAAATTTTGAATTATCAAAATTTTCTTAAAATTTTCTTACTCTCTAAATTTCCGAATTTGTTTGCCAATGTCTCCTTTGCGCGGCTAGCTCGGTACAACTACAAAACGGCTCTACGGCCTCCCAAATTCAAAAAGAAAACAAAAGGCCAAGTGGCTCAATCCAAAATCCCAATCAAATTTCACACGAAATTTAAATACATACCTTTTTGTCGAGCATTTCAAATTTTTATCTTTCTGAAATCAAAATCAATTCTCTTTTTCCTTTATATTACCTGCATATCTTACATAGCAATATGTCCAATCACAATACTCAAAAACATCATAACGACTTTTCTTACAAAATGTCAGTATTTATTTATTCAAATACTATTTCAGATTATATTTGTAATATCAATTTCCAATTGAGTATGCACCACTCCTTACTTAAGCTTAGTATAAACATTTTATGTGTTTCTTTATTTATTTCTATCTTACAACTTCAGTTTATACCTATTTCTATTCAAATTGATTCATTCATTACCGTATGAATTCAATTTATCTTTAACTCTGAATATTTAAATTTTATTTGTCAATTAAAACTAATTTATGACATTATTTTAAATTGGTTTCATTTACTAACTTATTCTAGTTTCCAATTTGAATTCGTTTGTCGTAAATAAAATTTTCCAAAAATTTTCAAAAAAAATTATAACTTCCAAAATTTCTGAAATTTTTTGGCAGAGTCTCCTTTGTACGGAGAAGCTTTTGCAATTTGACAAGAGATATAAATATATATACATCGACCCACACGGTCGAAAAACAGAAAAACAGTTCATATTTCCAATTTGTATTGCGTAGGCGTACCTTATTTAGCATTTTAAAGCAAGCAGCTATTTATTTAAGCAATTAACGCAGGCAAAACCAATCAACAGCTTCCCAAAAACCTGTACTTACTCAATTTAAACATGTCGGTGTCAAATATACAAAGTTTATCACTCTTTTCACTTTATTTCAATTGCCTAAACACATGCATAACATAAGCAATATGCACCAAACACATAATTTTCAAGCAATATACCCACAATAATTTCCATATAACTAATTCAATTGCTTTTATTCGCTTTGTTACCAATTTTAGTTGATAACTATACCAATTAAATCCCGATTCATTATTATATTTAATTTCATCTCATATCCAATTTATTCACAACCCTTCACTTGCATTTCATCTCTAATTCTATAACCCAAACTCATTTGATTAACATTTCAAAGTGATATTCCATTTATTTATACTTGAATGGAATTTATTCACAACTTAAACCATTTTTGTTTCGATTCGTTTTTTTTCCACCTAGCAGCATTCAGAATATATGTGTCGAGCTCTATTTATATTATCCATATTCGATTTGTTAGTATTTCAACTATTCAAGTTCATTTTCTATTTTAATTCGATTTTAATCCAAATCAAACTCCATTTACTAATTTAATTCAGTTAATATACTCTTCCGATTTATTTTTAATCCAAACAAGCTCAATTTCAATTTGGCTCCCACTTTGAATATTGAATTAATTTCACTTACTAATTTATTTAAGCCTTAAATAAAAGTTTATTTGCAAACTTTCCTATCTTTAATTTTCTTCGAATAATTACTTCGAATTCATCTTACTCTACATACACAACTTTAAATCAGATTTCAATATTCATCTTCAATTCTAATTGCTTACTAATTTAAATTACTTGACATTCTATTTGATTCTCATCACATTCCATCTAATTCACTTTGTCCATTCTCTTTATCCATTTTAAATTTTAATTCACTTTCTCAATTTATTTCTAACTTATTCACTAATAACAAGACTAATTCAAATTTAATTAATACAAGGCCATTTCTAATTTATTTCTACTCATTTGAGTTTATTTGCAATTGAAACCATTACTATTATTATCCAATCTTATTTTATCTCGACACATTTTTAATTATATTTAATTTGTTAACACTTCAAGTCAAATTTTAATTAATGACTCAAGTTGCAATTTTATCCTCAATTCATTTAATTAATTGCAAGGCCACTTTCAATTATATTTTCTTCATCAACGATTTAAGTCGAAGTTGATTTATAACTTGAGTTCTATTTCCAATCTCCATTATTAGCTTACAATTTAGCTTTTATTTAACTACATTGAACTCCATTTACACATTTCATTATCTAACTTATTATCAATTAATTCTTCCCTTATTTATAATCCAACACTTGATTTTAAATCTCAAAATCTCTTCATTTAATTCTCTTAAGATCAAATTTATTTTATAATTCAAGTTTGGATTTTTTTATTTTATTTTTCAATCCATCAAAAATATTTATTTTGGGTTTTCTATCCCACTTGTCAAATTTTATAGTCACAACTTATTATTTACACTATTCCATTCATTATAGGCTTGAATATGTTCATCTTTTATTTTTATTTTTAACTCAAATTTTACACTTATTTATAACCCAAGCATATTTTTATTCCATGCATTATTCCTTCTTTTATAAGTTATTCTGATTTGTTTATTCCAATCCTTATCCAATTTATTTTCCATTTGTTAACAACTGGATATCCTTTCAACCTATTTATTTTACTTCCAACTTTATAAGTCACAATCCATTTATATCATATTTCATTTATTTACAATCAATCTCATTCACATGTTACTTTTTTAACTCGGGATTATACACATTTGTTTTGTTTAGCCAATATATATTTTTTTAAAATAAGATTCCAGAGTTTAAACGATTTCCCGAAATTTCAAAATCACCTTTGAAATCAACTACATCCAAAATCCTTTGGCAAATTCTATTATCCCTTTAAATTTCAAAACCAAACCCAATTCGCAAACAATTCCAATTTAAAATATTGAGGTAGCAATTCCTCTCTTGGAAACTCGAAAATGAACACCGGTGATGTCACGATCATCATCGAAATCATTTTCCAGCGACCACAGAGAATTTAATGCTTTTATCCCTTTACAATTTTTCCCAAAAATCCCAAATTACAATTCCTTTAAATCTATATTCAAACATTCTCTGAAATTTTATCTCAAAACTATAATCACCTTTACAGTTTATATTAACAAATCTCGTTTGTATATGAAGTTTATTCAATTTATAAATTACATTTATAATCTATATTTCCAATTCCATTTTGTTATATAAATTTATTTTTCAACTTTGGTTATAAGTTCCAATTTCTTATTCAATTTCTTCACAATAGTGTTAATAATTTAATATTACCATTCCTTAAAAATCAAGCATCCAAATACTATAATACTTTACAAAAATTATATTTTTCATATACAAAAATAATTTGGGTAAAATTATTTCATTTACCCTGTTTTAAAACAATACTGTGTCGAATTGTTCTATTCAAGTGTTTAGAGATCCCTATCAATAACGTTAATTACTCGTATTGACCAGAATCCATAAACCACTCAATAGACCAATCAACACAATATAAAACCATTTTATATTCACTAACAAATACGCGCTCATATTTATTAATACGCTCAAACTCATTCTAGAGTACTATTGACTCTATTTGAGTAATTTCCCACCAGAGTCAAGGTTACCACCAACCTCGCTCTGATACCAAATGTAACAGCCCGCAAATCCGTACCCCTTGAGTCAGCACTATTCTACAACAATCAACTCAAGTTGTACCGAAATACGAATCATTTGGGTTAAAAAAGAAGAGGTAGAAGAAGAAAATTGAAAGCAACAACAGAATCTAACCATCGCAACGGAATAAAATATAATAGGTAATAAATAATTTTACTCAAAAATCAAATATCTCTATTTATATATATTACATCAATCAGAGTACATCAATCACAGTTCAACATCAATACCATACAAATGGATACACAACGACTCAACACAGCAGGATATATATATAAACAAGTATGGAAATACGTATCGTCATCCAGCTCGTCTCCTGAGCTCCACAACACCAAATCCTGTATCCTATAATACTCGGTCTGATCCGAGCATTACAGATTAAATAATACCCGAGTCAGTCTGGAATACCAGCGTGAGAAAACTACACCCAATTGGTTATTAAGGTTTCAAAATCCTTTGAAAACAAAAGCATCTCGTAAGACCACGCAACAAATAAACATGTCGGGTTTTTACCTTACGATAGCTAAAACAATTTTTATAGAAATCCACTGATATTATAATAGGGTCTATATGCAAATACTTACAAAATAGCCGAAATTGTTACATGATTAAATTCCAGCTACTAGCCACAGAGTGGGTAATACAAACAAAACTCGTATAAGGCTCGTAGGGAGAATGGATTTTCAACTAATGACTAGGCACTGGGGTACCACCTGCCATAGTACAGGGCCTAGATCACCGTACCGAGGAGTATGCCCGCTCCCCTGCAACACAAGGCCGGGATTACCCCTTACTGGATAATCCCGAGTGAAATCATCCCGCGGTTGGGATCAGCAACCGCCGACTAAGCCGAAATAAAAATGGACATCTAGACTGGAATGACCTCACCTTGCTTGGGTGCTACCCACCTAGCCTTGCTGCATAACCCCTGATTTTTAGTCATTCCCATTTGATGAGGCTTGAAGCTAAGCGTTACCTTTATAGAACATATCCCTTAGAATGCCCATCGTCCACTTGACGATGTTTCGCAAGCATTCATCCATACAAGTCCGTCCCGGGTTTGAACGGAACCGAAGGCACTATTCCTACCACATCCATTTTGGAAATATCCTCAAGATTAGTAGCGACTAGCCCTTGCACTTCACTGCTTCATCTTCGTATCCAAAATTGTTTTTCACAAAACGTACAAATCAGATCGAAGTGGTTTTCGAGTAATAAATCTCGATCCCGGTCTCTTCGAAACGATCAACGTATTTGTCCAATATTGATAGTCGGTTATTTAACTATCAGTTAATATTCACAAACAACCATCAACCAATAAATAATTTCCCAAATTATTTATTAACCTCAAAGTATCTTCATAAGATATATTTTCTATTTCAATCCTTTTGAAAAGAGTTTCAAACCATCTTTCTCTTTCCAGAATAAGCTTTCCCAAATATTTTCTATCTCCTCTGAAATCACCAAGCACAAAATTAGATTTTTAAAATAATTTAAAACACTTTACTTTAAAATACTTTTATAACATTTAAGTTAAACTACTTCAATGATTTGTTAAAAATACATACTATATAAATGTTTTAAAATAAGGTTACTTTATAAAATATAACTAAAGTTTTAATCCTAAACAAACTACTAAGTCATTCTTTAAATAATTACTACTAAAATAGGTTAAAAAGGTAAGACTTACTTTAAAATTCAAATATTTAGAAATAATAGATTTCCCAAACTTGCTTTTAAAATCAACTTAAAAACTTTTAACTTGTATTTAAAAACTTACTTTGAAAACGTACTTGGTTATCCAGGGAGAAGATCCAACTTCAATCACTTAAATCAATTTTCCAAATTGATTTCAAACTTATCCCATTTGAAATAAATTTCTTTAATTACTTAATTCATTGCAAAAAGTCATTAAGTATGGGCTTAATTATTATTGTTGTTATTATTTTTCATTTGATTCTAAGCTTTTAACTGAAAATACACAAATTTCAGATTTTTCCCAATAATTGAAATCTTAACTTTTAAATAAATGGTTTATTCTTTTAAAAATAGCACTGAAGATTTAAAATTCATTAACTCTCAGGTAATTCAAATTTTTCCTTCCCATATCTAAGATTTGTTTATTAGAATTTTTTCAAGTCATTTTATTTCTTTTCCAAATTCATTCCTTAAAGTTATTCTATAATCATTTAACTTACAATTCACATCTTTTATTTTCTTTCCAAAATTCAATTTATATATTTTTATGGTGATTTATTATACTCAATTATATCCAATCGAACCATATCATTCAATATTCCACTATATTCATCATAAAATATCAATATAATCACAACTGAGGGTATTAAATAATTTAAATAAATGTTGAGGGATCCAATTGGATCCCTCCAACCTGTTTTCCCTGCATCCACAAATGTTAGCACAATATAATATGCCAATTCCAAAATATCATACTATATCACATCAATCAATTCAACCATTCAAACAATTATTTAAATTTAATCATTTAAATTTAAATTTAACTTAACTGAGTGAGATTAACTCACCTTCATGTTTGTTGATGTTCGCAATCCATTCCAAACTGGCTTGTTTTCTCCACGGTTCATACCTTGTACAACGTTATGGTTTTATAAATATCTTGTATGAATTGAACAATTTATTATCATTTTAATAATTTAATTAACTAATAATTTATTTTTGAATTCCAAAAATCAATTTGTTTATATATATATATATATGAACTTCCACAAATTCAAAATTCTCTATCTCTAAATTTTGTCTATATACATGTATTAAATGAATAAAAATAAAAACGGAACTGTTTTATATTTTCTTTACCGTGAAGATTATATATTTTCTTTTCTACCTAAATTAGAAATCCAATGACCGGTTATATATATATTCTGATTCTTTAAATAAATAACAAGTTCTTAAAGGTTGGTTGATTCCTATATGTATTTATAAATTAAAAGTCAACCTTATTTATACTTTGCAAAAATACAAAAGTTCTGTTCAAACTTTTTTTTTTCTTAATTTCAGTAAACATATACATATATATATATATATATATATTTATCTCCACATATTTAATTTTAAACATTCTCACACAAATATATATTCAACTTCATTGTGTATATATATATATATATAAAATCAAATGAAAATAAAAACTCAAAGCTACCTCACAGATATGATGCTGCTACACCCACAGGTCTTCGACTTCCTGTACGAAACCCCCTCACCAAGCTCACACATCAGCCCCTAACTTCCATTCGAATCGCCTATCTCCACGTCGCGCAGTCCCATAGCCACCGCATGAGAGTGCTTCCCCTCGACCTCAACCGCGAGTCGATCGCGAGTCTCACCTCCGCAGTCACTCGCGACACACCCCACCGGTTCGCGACGCCAACCACTTCCCCTTCCGACCGAATCGCCGACCCTCCTCCCTATGTCCTGGCCACGAACCTCGTACCCTCCCCCAATTCGATCGAATACGAGGTCACCTCTTGTCTTATGCTCAAAATCGACATTGATCCCCCTTTTTTTTCCGTTTGATTAAATTTTGGGGTTGGCCAGTGAAGAGGAAGGGCGTACGAGTTTTCGATCTGGGTTTATTTTTTTTTAATATAAAAACGCGATGTCGATTTGAAAAGCTCGGCCCTTTTTCTCCAAAGAAAGCTTCTGGGGTTTTGAATCGAATTGGGAATAGGGAAATTGATAAAGAAATAGGGATTCGAACGCAAATCTCGAATGTCTCCATTGCTTCGTGAAATATTTCGATTTTCTTCGAATAAAATAAAAAGGGAACGCTCGCTGAAATGTTTTAAAGAAGAAGATGGCTTGCAGAAGAATTTGCAGATCTATAGAGGTTTTTGAAATGAAAGCTAAAAGTTGTGACGTGAAATAATTTCGGCTGAGTGTTTATACAGCTTTGACTGATAATGAATATATTATACTTTCTTTTCAAATCGTTTCGAATAATTATCCCAAAACGTTTATATATCGTGCGCTCACACAATTACTCCGATCATTACGAAAATTGAAATCAAATAATAAAATAATATTACGGATCCAATGGAACTGGTTTCGTCGAATTCCGAGACTGTGCCTCGGAAAGCTATTTTTAAATTCAATTTAAACGATATAAAATTTAAAAACTTAACAAAACGCTTTCAAATTCAATTTTAAAAGTTTTATCACCTTGAAGAATTATTAATATGAATTTTACAAGCCTTCAAATTATTTTTATCCGGTTTACAAACTCCAGATTCAACATTTAGCTCAACTTCAAATTATTTAATTCAATAATTAAATTATCAAATAAATAGTGATACTTGAATTCAAATTAAAATTACTCTATTGAATATCTAAAATCAATTAAATATTCCGATTTTAAATGCTTGAAAATTCCGGGTTGTCACATAAATAAATTAAAATTGATACACTTAAGTATAACCGATAAGAAATACTTTGAATTTAAATTATGAAATAAACAGATTTCTAAAATAAATAGAATCTGAAGTGTATAGGTTGTAAAACCTAGTTTGAAAATACTAACTTGACTAATTTGAGTAATGGATGTTTATAAACATCAGTAATGAGTTATGAAATAAAAATCTAACCTTAGTTTAAGTTAAAATAATGAATTTAAACTGAGAATTGAGAATTTAAATTCTAGTGCTTTAAAAACTATTTCTAAGATTTTGAAAATAATATTAGTATTATCTAAAAATATTTACGATTAGAAATTATTTCAAAAGTAATTAAAAGGAAATGAATCTTGTACTCCCTCTTCTGTCGCTGGAAAATAATTTCGGTAATGACGGCCGCATCATCGACATTCATTTTCAAGTTTCAAACTGGAGGAGGCCACCTGGTAGCTTTGGTACGCTTTTGATTCAACAAATAGATTTTGATTTAAAATTTGTTAATATGATTTGACATATATAAAAGATACGAGTATACATATTATTTCAAAATGATTTAAAATGAACCCGATATTTGAATTCTTAAGTTCTTGTTAATTAACTATTTTCAGTTGTAGAAATAAAGTGAGTTTTTGAATAGTTGGAAATTTCTAAAATGATAAATAAAAATATAAGCTAAGTTTTTAATAAAATATGAGAAGTTAAATTATAACTCTTAAATTTCAAGATAATGCAAATTTAAACTTGTGTAAATTATTGACGTTATCCCGCTTTTTGGCAAAGCCGTGATACCAAAAGACTGATCGAAAGCAAAAGACGGTTCACCTCAGAGATTGGTTGTACTTCACTTCGCTATGGATATCGATGAATTTCGTCCGAGCCCGGATCAGGCCACAACTGATAAGACATGACAAGCAAAGCTGTAGAAGCCAGCGTTTCAAGTTTCAAGTCAATCCGAGTTTGTATGCTCAAGATATAATGGTTTCAATTTGAGAAAGATAGCCCCCTGTTCGGTTCGAACCCATAGGGTACCCATGGTTCGAATCGATGGCCACAGGTTATGTTCGAATCCATCATCTTCGAAACCATCTACTCCGAACCCATCCGGTATCCTTCCTTCGAACCAATCTTGTTCGAATCCATCAACCAGTGCCTGCCTCACAACCATTAACTTCGACTCCATTACATTCGAAACCATCATCTTCGAATCCTTTCAAGACCACCAGCTTCGAATCCAAGTCGCTTCGAATCGATCTTGTTCGAATCGATCGAGTTCGAACCCACGAGTACACCTTAGTTCGAAACGGTCGCGTTCGAACCCAGGAACATTCACTTGTTCGTACCCACCAAGTCAGCTAACTTGGATGACGTGCCGCCCCACGATACGAACGAGGCGAAATCCATGGGTGCGAAGCGGTCAACTCGGAGATAAAACAGGATTGATTCGAGGAGCACGCGCCACCTCATCACGAAGCCACGTGAGCCGATCGATTCGAAGTACGTGGTTTCGAAGTGATCGGTTCGAACTCAACAGCCAACCGAGAATCATCACTTCGAACCGATCATATCTCCTAAACCACTGATCCAAATGCAACCAAATTTTTATAGTACCTTCCATACAAGGTAAAGATTGTTCCTGCCAAGTTTCAGCTCGATTGGACCATTTCTTGATGGGTTCGAAATGACTTCGAATCGATGTCAGGTCGAGACGAAACTTGGTGGGGTCGGTCGCGTGGGCCCACTCACATGCCAGAAGAAGTCTCTCGAAGTTTGAGCGAGATCTGGGCCTCCAACGCCTATAAATAGCACCCTGAAGCCTTCAGAAAGGGGGATATTCGGAGAACTTCTGCCATTGAACACCAAGACTCTGCCGGATTCAAATCTATTCATCAGAATCACTGTTGTATTCAGATTTCAAAGCTATTATCAACTGTAATCCGTTATAATCGATTTAATCAAGCAAAGCAATAAAGAGAAAACCTTCAAAGTGGACGTAGGCACGAACGCCGAACCACTATAAATCATGTGTTTGTGATTGTTGTTCGTGAATTACTGTGATTTGTTACTTAGAGCTGAATTCTATATTGATTGTTGCTGAGTTCTGTGTTGATTATTATCGAGTTGAGTACGTAAACGGGTGCTTTCGTGATATTGGGTGTTTGTGACCAATTTTGGCGCAAACATTTTGGTGCTTCCACTGAGAACCGCTAACTCAGGAGTTCTACCAATTGATAGTTGATTCAGAGAAAATTTGAAAGTTTAGATTTGAGAAATTATGACGAGACAATCGAGTAGAAGGCCAAGGCCAGAGAGAAGTGAACAACAAGGGAGTCAGGAGGCTTCCTCAGGAGCGAATCAACCATCGATCTACATCACTAGGGACGAGATGGAGACGATGATGAAGAAGCAAGAGGAGTTGATCCAGAGTTTATTTCAACAGATAGGACAGCTTGGAGCACAGAATAGAGGAGCCAATGGAGTCCAGAATGAAGCAGGACCATCCGACGTCGCACCCGGATTAGGGGGCACACCCATGGAGAATGTTGGTCCAATTTCGGAGGGAGAAAGAGGAGTATCTGCGCAACCTGGAGACAGCAGAGGAATGAACGCTCAGTCAAGGGGGCAGATTTCAGAGTTCCCTCGTGAACTCGGGGGCAGGATGAAAGTAGCGAACGAAGGTTACATCTTGGAGACACCGACAAGTTGGCAGAGATGGTTAGGCGAGCAATGAGAGGCGGTTTGGTGAACAAAGACCTAGAGGATGTTAATAGAAGTCCTTTCACTCCGGCAATCAGACGAGCTAGAAACCCACCGGATTTCAAATTACCATCGTTGGATATGTACGACGGGAGAACGGACCCCACGGTCCATCTGACGAAATATATGAGACATATGGAGGTGCTGGGGGCATCAGAGGAGGTTATGGCCCGGTGCTTCCCATTGTATTTAACGGATATTGCGGCGTTATGGTTCAGGCAACTAGATAGTGGGTCCATTGGAACGTGGAATGATTTAACTGAGAGATTTATGAGGCAATTCAGGGTTCACATTACAAGACCCAAGAATGTGATGACGTTAGCAACTTTAAAACAGAAGACTGGAGAAACATTGAGAAGTTTCCTGACACGATTCAATGCGGCGGCAGCTTCGGTGGATAGACCGGATCCGTCCATGGTTATGATGGCGGCTGTGTCCGGAATAGCAGACGGAACGGAGTTCAAAAATTCATTAACTAAGGATCCACCCGTAGATCTGGGAGAATTCTATCATGAGGCGGAAAAGTTTTTACGATTAGAGGATGCGAATGCAGAAAGAGAAGAAGGAGATGGGATAGAAGTTTATGCACTCAAAGACGAAAAACCCCCTAGAAGGGACTCGGACAAGGATAAAGGTAAAAGAAGGATTGAGAATAACGGAGACAGATCAAAGCGGCAACGGAGGGAGCCGCGATTCACCACCTACACTGAGCTGAACGAGAGCCTGGAACGAATTTATCAGGATACCAAAGAACAGATTCCGTATCGTAGGCCGATGCGAAGGGATCCTACCTCCGACGAAAGGAAATCAGATAAGTTTTGTGTATTCCATGAATTAAATGGTCATAACACTAATGATTGTAGGCACCTGAAGGACGAGGTGGAAGGGCATATCAGGAACGGTATGCTCCTTCAATATGTAAGGAGGCGAGCTCCTGTGGCGGAACCAGAACGGCCACCGTCCACATCGGCTAGAGGCGACCCTGAATCAAGGCACCGTTTGGTTATCAATTGAGTGAAATAACGATGAACAAGTTGTAAGCTTCCACTAACACAATTGAATCATTTACACATGTGCGAGATCGCGAACGATCTCCGGGCATGCTCTGAGTGATCATTAACCATTTCGTGGTGGGAACTTACACTTTGACATCCATGCTTTGCTTTCGTTTCATTTTGATTTGAACATTTAAACTTTTCTTGTCTGGACATTTCTGTTTTGAAAACTCATCCGTTTAATAGATATTTGATTCTGATAACCCTGGAATGTCTAAGCCACTTACACATGTATGGGGTCGCGAACGATACTTAGGCATGCTCTGAGATGGCGATGAACCGCCCTGACAAACGATCCAGGATCTCACCCGAACGTGACCCTGGCATCGATAATACCAAGCCCTCCCGGGCACACAGTTCGCCTCGAACGGCACTCGACTTCGAACAGTCACAACTCGCCTCACCTCAAATGGCTCGATCGCGAACGGTCGTCACTTGAGGTCCAACACCCGACCGCGAACGGTCACAAATTCGCCTCGAACGGCACACGATCGCGAACGATCACTTTCTGCCTTGAATGGCACCGACCGCGAACGGTCATGGATCACTAATTGTAAAATCCGACCTCGAACGGTCACCATTCGCCTTGAACGGCACTTGGTCGCGAACGATCATCATTTGCCACGAACATCAGTCGACCGCGAACGGTCCCATCTCATCATTTGCCGCGAACGGCATCGACCGCGAACGGTCCTATTCCATCCTATGCCACGAACGGCACGGACCGCGAACGGTCCCGATTCACCTCAAACAGTATACGATCCCGAACGACCGACGCATGGATTTATACGCTCGACCGCGCACGGTCGCACTTCACCTTGAATGACTCGATCACGAACGATCGTCATTTGAAGTTGAGCGCTTGACCACGAACGGCCGCGCTACATCCCAAATAGCTCGATCCCGAACGATCGTCATTTGAGGCCATATGAAACTATCAAGTTCTTTGCAGGTTGATGATCGGATACGAACGTCCAACTCAAAGCATTACAAAACACACCTTCCTACCGCAAGGCATGTTTTGGGGGGCAAAATGTTATCCCGCTTTTTGGCAAAGCCGTGATACCAAAAGACTGATCGAAAGCAAAAGACGGTTCACCTCAGAGATTGGTTGTACTTCACTTCGCTATGAATATCGATGAATTTTGTCCGAGCCCGGATCAGGCCACAACTGATAAGACATGACAAGCAAAGCTGTAGAAGCCAGCGTTTCAAGTTTCAAGTCAATCCGAGTTTGTATGCTCAAGATATAATGGTTTCAATTTGAGAAAGATAGCCCCCTGTTCGGTTCGAACCCATAGGGTACCCATGGTTCGAATCGATAGCCACAGGTTATGTTCGAATCCATCATCTTCGAAACCATCTACTCCGAACCCATCCGGTATCCTTCCTTCGAACCCATCTTGTTCGAATCCATCAACCAGTGCCTGCCTCACAACCATTAACTTCGACTCCATTACATTCGAAACCATCATCTTCGAATCCATTCAAGCCCACCAGCTTCGAATCCAAGTCGCTTCGAATCGATCTTGTTCGAAGCGATCGAGTTCGAACCCACGAGTACACGAAACGGTCGCGTTCGAACCCAGGAACATTCACTTGTTCGTACCCACCAAGTCAGCTAACTTGGATGACGTGTCGCCCCACGATACGAACGAGGCGAAATCCATGGGTGCGAAGCGGTCAACTCGGAGATAAAACAGGATCGATTCGAGGAGCACGCGCCACCTCATCACGAAGCCACGTGAGCCGATCGATTCAAAGTACGTGGTTTCGAAGTGATCGGTTCGAACTCAACAGCCAACCGAGAATCATCACTTCGAACCGATCATATCTCCTAAACCACTGATCCAAATGCAACCAAATTTTCACAGTAGCTTCCATACAAGGTAAAGATTGTTGCTGCCAAGTTTTAGCTCGATTGGACCATTTCTTGATGGGTTCGAAATGACTTCGAATCGATGTCAGGTCGAGACGAAACTTGGTGGGGTCGGTCGCGTGGGCCCACTCACGTGCTAGAAGAAGTCTCTCGAAGTTTGAGCGAGATCTGGGCCTCCAACGCCTATAAATAGCACCCTGAAGCCTTCAGAAAGGGGGATCTTCGGAGAACTTCTGCCATTGAACACCAAGACTCTGCCAGATTCAAATCTATTCATCAGAATCACTGTTGTATTCAGATTTCAAAGCTATTATCAACTGTAATCCGTTGTAATCGATTTAATCAAGCAAAGCAATAAAGAGAAAACCTTCAAAGTGGACGTAGGCACGAACGCCGAACCACTATAAATCCTGTGTTTGTGATTGTTGTTCGTGAATTACTGTGATTTGTTACTTAGAGCTGAATTCTATATTGATTGTTGCTGAGTTCTGTGTTGATTATTATCGAGTTGAGTACGTAAACGGGTGCTTTCGTGATATTGGGTGTTTGTGACCAATTTTGGCGCAAACAATTCTTATTAACTAAAATAAATAAGATAAATTTGTATAATACTCAACTATACTCTAAAAACATATATATAACTTACAAGAATGCTTAAAAGTTGATATGTTAAATATGAATGGTAATAGAATATTACAAAAAGTTTGAACTTAAATAATAAGAAATGTTTAATGAAATATTCCAAATTAAGACTGTGTTTAAAAAAATGTTTATAAGAATTAAATTAAGTTGTTATAAGAAATGTTATACACATAGTTAATATTCTAAAAAATGTTAAATGAATAAAATGAAGAGTAAAAAGAAAATATTATTTAAATATATGTACTTAAAAGAAGGTAAACAAATAATAAATTAAATCATATTTTCATAAATTTTTTAAAATAAAATAAATAAATTTGCAAAGGATGTTTAGATTTAATTATAACTTTTTGAGATAATTATAATTTACATAATATTGTGTAAAAGAAATACATCTAAATAAAATGATTGTAAACTTAAGAAATGATTAACGAAATAAATAGAAGTTGAAATCTGAATTATGAAATGAAATTTTACTTAAATCAAGATGAATGGAATAAATTGATGAAGTAAGTTAATGAAATAAACTGTAAAATGAAAATTAACTTAAGAGAAGTTGAATAAATTGATTGTGATAAAAAGAAAATTTATTAATATGAATTTGAGTTATAAAATAAAATTCGTTTAAGTTGATGAAATGAATAGATGAAATAAACTAATGAAGTGAATCGAAGAATTAATATTGAACTTAAGATATGAAGTAATAATAATAAACAAGAGTTATGTTATATAAAATGTATATAATAAACTTAAATGATTTATAAATGATATTTGTAATAAAGAGAATATACTAAGTGGTAATAAAATAAAATTTAACTTAAAAAAAGATAAATGGAATAATTTTATAAAATGTTTCACAAATGAAATTACATGAAATATATTAAACAAAAGTGAAATAATTGGGATTTAACAAAATAAATTGAATAAATTGATGTGAATGAATTAGATGTGAATAAATTTGAAGCAAACCAATTAAATGTTAATAAAAATTGGATATTTAAAAGAAATGATATTGTATAAATTAAATATTGATATTGAATAATGTAAATTCATATAGTCGTGAATTAATTGGATGAATATTAATAAATATGAGTGGTTTTTTTGTTTGTAAATCATTGATTTTATTGTTTTGATCAATATGATTATTGTATGTTGTGTATTTATGCTTATGCTTGTGCTTATGATTTGGATTAAAAACCATGTTATGTGGTTCTATTTAGCTCATACATGTTTTATATCTTTTATAAGTTACAAATATTATAAATTGAGTTAAGATAGGTATATATGAAGACCGTTTGGACATATACATAGATTTTATATGCTTTTGCTTGCTTAATATGAACGAACTCGCTCGTATTAATAATAATAAGGTACGTATGTCAGATTACATACCGCACTTTTATATGTTTACATTCGGGATGCCTCATCGTTGAGATGAGATGTATATTTAATATACTTGGTATATATTTCTGTTATATATTGTGTTCTAAATTTTTTCTAATCGAGCTGCACAAAGGAGACTTTGCCAAAAAAATTCGCAAATCAGGGCGTTAGAAAATTTTTGAGATTTAAAAAATATAACTTGTTTATATATAAGTTGAAATTTCTATAAAACCGATATTAGAGTGGCGTAGTGAAAGCGTAGTAATGGTTTTCTAATAACATTTAATGTTTCGTAAGTTGATTATTTTGAATAAAATATATCAAATATTAAATTCCTTACTTAACCCCTTTTTGGGGACGGAAAGTTTTGAGTGGGGGGAATGTAATGACCCGTAAATTTTAACTATTTTAAATTACTAAATTTAATATGGTTATTGAATGAAAATGGTTGGAAATAAAAATTTATTGAATTATTAGTGTAGTTATTGAATATGTACTTAGAATAAAATTTTGAAATAATCAATCATGAGGATTTTAGCAGTAAGAAGCACTGAAATTAAATTTTATATATTAGATGTGTTTGTAATTAATAACTAAAATAGAATAATAAATATTGATTTATTTAGATAGAAATTAAACATTGGTTGATAACTAAAAGTCCTTTGAAATTAATAGTTATTAATGTAATTTATTGAATAATTAAATTGTTTAAATTTAATATCGAAAATTATTTAAATAGTGGAATCTTGAATTTAATATGAATGAAAATGATGTCAAAAGTTGATTAAAATTTTATTTAAATAAGAATGAAGATCGTTTACTTTTAAAATTGAATTTAAAAGTGAATAGATTAAAATTGAAAATTTTATATTTTATTTAACGAGTTAAAACAGCCATTTTGGCCACTGTCTCGGATTTTGACGAAACCAGTTTTATTAGGTCCATAATGGTGAATTATCATAGTCTTTCAAGTTTCGCAGCAATTAGACTTGCCGTTTGGCCGTGCGAGCTTGAAACACGTAGAAATCAATTAAAGGAATTTAATTTAAATAAATTTGATTTTGAAAAGCTATCTTTTGAATATGATGGAATTGGTTCTCGGAACTAGTTCCATTTGGTAAAAGATATAAAACGCCAGGCGTCACGCTTCATTTGGAGTTCGTGATTTCGCGGGTTGATCGGACGAGATATTTTCTAAATACATAATATATATTTACTTTTCTCTCTCCCATTACTCGTATGCTCCACCCACCTTACCGTATATCTCGTACCATCCTTCTCTCTTCCTTTCATTTACGTTTTCCCCGATCGATAAGAGAAACAATGAAGAAAAAAAAAAACGAGTGCGAGATGTGAGCGGTAGGGGACCGGAGTGGCGGGCTTGTGTACGGGTACTGGAAGGGCGTCGACGTCAAGATCGACTACATTTGAGGTTTTAGGGTTTCAAGGTGGAGAAGCTGATGCGATTGTCTTTCGTGATTTGGGATCTTCTTGCTTGCGCGATGGATGCTGCGACGCGACTAGAGGAGGGCGGTGGCCTAGCGCGAAGCGGCGATTCGTTCTTTCGCTCGTTCGATTTTGAAAAGAAAAAAGAGGCGGACATGAATAAAGAAGAAGGAAGGACAGTCGCGTGTGTATTTTCTGGTAGTAGCGATCAGAGAAGGTGATTAGGTAATTTTGGTTTATGATAATTAAATTGCTAATTATATTTTAATTTAAATCATTATGCTAATTTATTCATATATTGTTCGTACGAGGTCGGACTCGAGTGCCGTCTTTTAGCGTTGCGACCGCAGCGATGTTGTCTACAGCTTGAAATCAAATTGGAATTTATTTGAAGTTGAATTTTTTTTCAGTTTTAAAGAAAACGTGAGTGCTTTATAACTCTAACGACGTACTAAAATATTTATGTTAGTTAAATTGAAATCCCAAAGGGATTTAATTTTATTAGTTTCTGTTTGGTAATTTAACTGACATCGAAATCCACATAGAAATTTATATGTTAGAAATTTTGAATTAACGGTAAAACTGAAATTGGAGTTAAACTACTAATAAAATTATCGATTATTGATAATTGACTAGTTGTTGTGATTTATTGACTATGTTGGATGTTGATTGTAATGGATGATCATTGGTTGTTATATTCCGAATGATTGGATGCCTATTTATTTTGATATATCCTGTTATTACCCTATATATTATTGATATCATATAAACTGTTACCTGATTTATTTTGCAAAAATTAAGAAATGGGTTGAAATGATATATACCAATGGCATTTATTTTGGATTGAAACGATATATATCCATCCCTAAAATTAAATTGGAATAACTAATCACTTGGCCATAGGATAGAAAATTATATACGGACACCAGATTGGTTAAATTAAATGATTTTAAAAAAATTGGTTCGAAATTATTTAAATGATTTTGATTTAAAGAAATAAAAATCGAATTTATGGAAATCGAATTATTTTCGAACTTGATATCAAACTGTTGAGGTTGAAATTTATTAATAGGAATTGTTTAAATAATCAAATTGAAATTCGAAACTATAATTGAAATATGATTTAAATTATGGGAAAATGATTTGTTTAAAAGATTTGAACTTTTGCTCCGACTTTGAAATAAATACAGGAAAAAATAATTTAAATGGATATATCTAAATTAGGAACGGAATTGAATTATTTTGAAGAGTTGAACCTTGATATTTTGAAATTGAGCTCGAAATTGATATAAAATGAAATGGTTTAAAATGAGAATTGAATTGAAATTAATTCGAATTGGAATTTGTAACGACCTAGAATTTGACCACTTTAAAATGTACTATTTATAGTGATTTGGATATAAAATATGTAAGATTGTATGATTCAAACAATATTATATTGGATTTGGAAGGAGAAGTATACACAAAAAAAGTAAAGAGACAAAATGCTGATTTCAAAAAAAAAGTTTCAATGGTTAAATAAATTATTTTAATTGATTTATGAGTGTTTATATTTTTAAATAACATTATATAAATTTATTTTTTAATTTGGTTTACATAAATAAATATTTTAACTAAAATGTCAAAATGTGACGTAAAACATTTTGTCGAAATTCAACGTTTTGTTCAAAATCAGTCATCGCAACATTATTACACCTTTGTTAACTTATTTTAACATATATATTACACATTTTAATAACTAAACATGTTTGCTTTTAATAATTATGATTAATAGACTTCTAAAACATCATTAAGAAAAGTAAGTAAGTTTAAGAAAAGTCAAAAGTAAACATCAAATCAAAATCACATCAAAATCCAATATAATAATTATTTTTCTTTACTTAATATTTAAATAACTAAGACGTAAAGTAAGAAATGGAAGGGTGATGTGATGGGTTGAAAATTATAGCTTACTTTAGTTTGAAGTAAGGTCAGTTTGGTAAATTGGTAAGTGGTAAAATTTATAAAATTTCATTCCTTACTTTTTCTATAAATATCATCCTCCTTCTCTCATTTCATTCACTCTTCTTCTTTTTTCACTCAAACTTCTTCACCTTCTTTCTCCCCTCTTTAATGGCTTTCATGCCATATAAATTTTTTATAAAGAAGCAATGTCAAAATATTTACAAAATATTCGAATAAAATCGATATCCATTCTCTTCAAAATCAAGCTCTTTTTTTTTCATATTTCACTTCTTCTTCTCACGGCCATAACTTTCTTAAAACTAATCCAAATCGAAAAATTCTTTTCTTCAAAATCGATAGAATTAAGTTGAATACAAATATCTTTTACATCACTTCTTCAAAATCTAAGAGTTACTATGGAAAATTTTCAATTCTTTCAAAGTCATTTTTTGCCCAGATTTTCTGGCCGAAAATACTTCTGTTTCTTATTATGATAACTTCTACAAAAATGATCCAAATAAAGAAATATTTTTCTTCAAATCATACAAAATTCCCATGGCTATAACTTTTATGTTGAGCAATTCTTCCAGTTTTGAACATTGTTATGTTAACATTCCAATTCTTTGCAGTGCATTTTTGGGCTTTATTTTTTGTCAATCCTCAAATACCCTTTCTTCTTTTGATCATAACTTCTTCATAACTAATCGAAATCTACTCTTTATTTTTCAAATTCTAAAGAATATAAATTGTAACAACTTTATAGTGAACTACTTTTTCTAATTTTGTGAGTAAGAGAGTCAAAAACTAGAGAGAAAATGACCTATTTTTGGGGTCTAATTTTGAGAATTCAAGGTCAAAGCTCCACACTTTTTCTCTATGCTTTCTGCCAACCTCCATCTCAAGCCTTGGCCAAGCACTAGGAAGGAGAAATCTGGGCTTATTTTGATTCGGTTTTCATGGATGATAGGAAGTATGGATTAGATCTTAATTTTCTTGCCTTAAAGTTTGACGGAGTGGAATTCAAAGTGAGTTATTTCTTCCTTTAAATTCGTTAAAATCATTGCTAAGTTGATGGAACTTTAAGTTAAGTGTTGTTTGAAAACCCTTGTTGAATGCTTGTTTACTTTGTTTGCTGAAAAATGGTTTAATTTCCTTTTTTGACTATTTGGATGGTTAATTAATTATTTTAAAGTTTAGAAGTTAAATACTAAATGGAGTATGCGGAAACGACTAGTGCATGTGTTTCGTCTGTGAGATTCAAGGAGACTTGGACGAGGGACGGAACATATCGAAAGGAAATCCCGGATGCTCCATATAAATATCAAATCATTCTAACTCAAGATAAAATAAAACATTCCATAAATATATGATAGAATGAAGCGTTGATTTATCATTTATTGTTGTGTTTATTTTGCTAATTGATTGTTTGGCTGTTTGAATTCCGCTCGACCAGTTTATGAGCATTGATTATTATTTATTGATTTTTGACTTTACTCAACCATTTATAAGCAATTAATTACCCTTATGCATGGGCTGGGTAGAAAATAATTATAGGATAACCCCTTGTGATTTATTTCACGATTTGACTATAAGGTGCTTAGCGGTAATATTTGGTTCACTTCAATTAAATGATTTCTAAAAAAATTGGTTTTGAAATGGAAATGTTATGTAATGTTTTCCCTTTAAAAGAAAAGAAATGTTTGGTAATGAATATTTTAAAGTTATATTATATAAAAGTGATATATATAAGAATGGTTTTGTAAAAAAAAAATTATAAAACGAAAAGAATTTCAAGGACTAAACCCGATGGTTTTAAGATGATTTTTGAACAGATTTGAAAAATGAAAATTATTATAGATTTGATAGTACTTTTGAATATTAGTGTGAAATGATTTATTACTTCGGGATAAAAAATGATTTGTTATGTTACCGATGATTCGGATAGCCCATAACCAAAAAAGTGGGCATATGTTTTTGGTATAGTCCGCTCATGGAATAGAGGGATGTACTTATTTATCAATTTTATGAAGGCTGGGACCCAGTCGCCTTTTTATTGGGAGAAATCTCCCGATATAGTTGCATATGGTTTGATATGCTTTTATTACAGTATTTGGGATTTTCAAATAAACATTTCAAAAAGTGATTTGATTTAAGATCGCAAAGTAAAGTATAATTTAAATATAAAAGAAATAAATATTTCAAAAGTTTTGAAATAAGAATATGAGAATAAAGTCCAAAGAGGTAATTTCCATAAAGGTAAGTTGATTCGAAAATATAACATTGAAGATTAAATCTAAGTGGGTAGTTTTGCGAATTGCATATTGTTCGTTGCATCGTAGGCTCCATGAATCCTGTTTGCGATAGGAGAACTACGTTGGCTTGATCTTGTTATCTAATTACGTATCTAATTAGATAGGGGTACGTAGGCAGTCACAAGTGGTAGTGATACAGCCCCTAAAGTAATATAACCCTTTCATTTTTATCTGTTATTGGTTGTTGTTTATCTTGTGTTATTGTACCTTTTATGCTTATTATTTTATTATGCATTTACATTGTTTATTTAGTTCGTAGGTAAGGATAATATTATCTCTCTCATCAGATTTGTGCGGTGGTAGATTTATAGTCATTGTATTTGGTATGTATTAAAGCACACTTTCTAGGATTAGTATGTAAATTAATTACTATGATAAGTTGTATAATTGAAATTGTATCCTATACATGTAGTAATGTTGAATATTTATCAAATATGGTGTATTAAGTTTATATTTTTCATTAGTAGTTTTAGAACGGGTGGATTTTTCCGCAATTTTAACTGGTCTGAAAATTCGGGTCGTCACATGTGGTATCAAAGCTTAGGTTAGGTGCCTAAGTACATTTTTCTACGTTAGTAAATCAACCTAGGAATTTTAGAAATGAAACTACCTTAATTTAATAAATAAAATGATAGTATAAAGCATCGTATCTCCGACCGAAGTTATGGGTGATATTGCTATTTTTGGTGTGCTTAACTTTCGTTAATTGTTGTTTTCTCGTTATATTTTTTTCGTCCTTGTAATTTTGAGGACAAAATTCTTTTAAGTAGAAGAGAATGTAACGATCCAGAATAACACTTTAAAATATACATGATTTAAATAAAAAAGGTAAGGTTATATGATTTGAAAAATATTGGATAGGATTTAGAAAGAGAAGTATACACAAAATTGTAACATTTGCCTATATCGACAAAGTGACAAAATGCTGATTTCAGAAATATAAGTTTCAGTGGTTAAATAAATTATTTTAATTAATTTAGAGTGTTTATATTTTTAAATAACATTATAAAAATTTATTTCTAAATTTGGTTTACATAAATAAATAGTTTAACTAAAACGTCAAAATGTGACCATAAAACGTTTTGTGGAAATTCAACGTTTTGTTCAAAAATAAGTTTGTTGCAACATTGTTGCAACTTTGTTAATTTATTTTAACCTATATATAACACATTTTAATAACTAAACATGTTTGATTTTACTAATTATGATTAGGAGAATTCTAAAACATGATTAAAAAAAGTAAGTTCAAGAAAAGTCAAAAGTAAACATCAACTCCAAATCATATAAAACCCAATAAAATAATTACTTTTCTTTACTTAATGTTTAAGTGACTAAGACACAAAGTAAGAAGTGAAAGGATGATGTTAAGGGTTGAAAAAATAAAGCTTGCTTTAGTTTGAAGTAAATTTATTTTGGTAATTTGGTAAGAGGTTAAATTTGTAAAATTCCATTCATTACTTTTTCCATAAACACCCGCCTCCTTCTCTCATTTCATTCACACTTCTTTTTTTCTTAAGATTCTTCACTTCTTACTCTCCTATTCAATGGCTTCCATGCCATATAAAAAAATTGTAAAGAAATAATGTTAAAATATTTACAAAATATTCAAATAAAATCGATATCCATTCTCTTCAAAAACAAACTTTTTTTCCTCATATTTTACCTTTTTTCTCATGGCCATAACTTTCTCAAAACTAATCCAAATCAAAAAATTCTTTTTTGCAAACTCAAGAGAATTAAGTTGGCACAATTATCACTTACATCATTTCTTCAAAATCTAAGAGTTACTATGGCAAAATTTCAATTCTTTCAAAGTCACTTTCGGCCCAGATTTTATGGTTGAAAATACCTCAGTTTCTTATTATCATAACTTCTGCAAAAATGATCCATATAAAGAGATCCTTTTTTTTAGATCACACCAAATTCCAGTAGCTACAAGTTTTATGTTGAGCACTATTTCAAGTTTTGAACTTTACTGTGTCATAATTTCAATTATTTGCAGTGCATTTTTGGGCTTCATTTTTTGTCAATTCGAGAATACAATTTCTTCTTTTTATCATAACTTCCTCATAACTAGTCAAAATCTAGTTTTTCTTTTCCAAATTAAAGAAAAAGGAAATTTTAACAACTTTATAGTGAACTAAGTTTTCGAATCTATGAGTAAGGGGGTCAAAAACTAGAGAGAAAATGCCTATTTTTTGGGTCTAATTTTGAGAATTCAAGGTCAGAGCTCCCCCAGCTCTTCTCTATACTTTCGACCAACCTCCATCTCAGGGCTTGGTCAAGCACTAGGAAGGAGAAAATTGGCTTATTTTGATTTGGTTTCCAAGCATGGTAGGAATTATGGGTTAGATATTAACTTTCTTGCCATAAAATTTGACGGACTGGAATCCAAAGTGAGTTATTTCTTCCTTTAAGTTCATTAAAATCATTGCTAAGTTAAAGGAAATTTAAGTGTTAAGTTTTTTTTTAAAACACTTGTTGAATGCTTGTTTACTTTGTTTGCTAAAAAATGGTTTATTTCCTTATTTGACTATTTGGGTAGTTAATTAATTATTTTAAGATTTAGAAGTTAAATACTTAATGGGGTATGCGGAAAAGACTAGCACATGTGTTTCGTCTGTGAGATCGAAGGAGACTTGGATGAGGAACACGTTGAAGGAAAAGCCCGTATGCTCCAAAATAAATAACAAATCATTTTAACTAAAGATAAAATAAAAAGTGTTATAAATATTTGATAGAATGAAGCATTGATTTATCATTTATTGTTCTGTTTATCTTTTTAATTGACTGCATGGATTTTTGGATTGCGGTCGGCCAGTTTGTGAGCACTGATTATTATTTATTGATTGTTAACTTTACTCAAACAGTTTATGAGAAAGTAATTATCAATATGCATGAGCTGGATAAAAAATAATTGTAGGATAACACCTTGTGATTTATTTCACGATTCGACTATAAGGTGTTTAGCGGTAATATTTGGTTCACTTCAATTAAATGAATTGTTTTGAAAATTGGTTTTCAAATGAATATGTTATGAATGGTTTCCCTTTAAAAGAAATAGAAATGTTTGGTAATGAATATTTTGAATGTATATTATATAAAAGTGATTTATATAAGATTGGTTTTATAAAAATGTTTTATAAAACGGAAAGAATTTCGAAGACTAATCGCGATGGTTTTAATATGATTTTTGAATGAATTTGGAAAATGGAAATTATTATAGATTTGAAAGTACTTATGAATGTTAGTGTGAAATTATTTATCGCTTCGGGATATAAAATGATTTGTTCTGTTACCGATGATCCGAGTAACCCATAACTAAAAAGTGAGCATACATTTTTGGTATAGTCTGCTCTTGGAATAAAGAGATGTACTTATTTGTCGATTGTATGAAGGCTGGGACCCAGTTGCCTTGTTATTGGGAGAAACCTACCAAGCTGGTTGCATATGGTTTGATATGTTTTTATTACAGTATTTGGGATTTCCAAATAAACTTTTCAAAAAGTGATTTGATTTGAGATTCTAAAGTGAAGTATAATTTGAATATAAAAGTTATATATATATATATTTCAAAAGTTTTGAAATAAGAATTCGAGAATAAAGTCCAAAGAGATAATTTCCGTAAAGGTAAGTAGATTTGAAAATCTAAAACTGAAGATTAAGCCTAAGTAGGTAGTTTGGGAACTGCATATTGTTCGTTGCATCATAGGCTCCGTGAATCCAATTTGCGATAGGAAAACTACGTTGGCTTGATCCTATTACTGCCGAATTAGATAGGTGTAACAACCCGCAGATTTCATCGGTTTTAACAATGTTATTAATTGGAATTTTTTGGAATTTTAAATGATTAAATTTTGAAATATAAATTTAATATTTGGAATGCGTCTAGTTAAACATAGCAACTGGTAAATTTCGTCTGAAAATATGGAAGTTTATTTCATGCATAAATTTACTTCAATTTAATCAGTTAAAAAGTGATGAAAATAAAATGTTTTCGGAACCTAAATATATTTACATAGAAAAATTCTAAACCATCTTTTGAGCAAACACTATTTTTCGTTTTTCCAAATTTGGACATCTTTAACTCCGTCGATCTTAATTTTCTATGATTTTCCTACATTTTCCGCTAGTATAAAATTCGAATTTTTAAAAAATTCAATCGTACTACTGATATCTATATACCATTGTGATCGTCTCGTCATGCTGGTCTCCACGGTATATTTAATTATCAAATTTCAAAGTCCAGAAGACAGCGAAATTCTACGGAACAATTTCCGTATCGGTCCCGAAGTTTAGCTTTTGAATCTGCCGTGACCATTCATTTGTTACCCTGTATAATCAAACAGCAACATACTTTACATCTTCCCATGGCTATGACTGACTGTACGTTTTCTTTAATTAAGTTCTTTTGCATTTATTCCGATTTTGGGGAATATGAGATTTTAGTTCATATTGGCTTAAATTGTTCATCATCATTTCGCTCTCAAAACATTTTTTCAGATTCCTAACATTTAGCCTTTACTCACCATTTCAAACTCTTCTCAATCTCACCTCTCTTCACCCTGACCATCCTTTCATGCCTGCTACTTCTATATTTATAAAAAAAAAAAAGAATGGATGATGACAGCTCATAAAGCAAAAGTTGCACATAAAATTTTCTAAAACCATTGCTTGCTTCATCATTTTTCTTCCATGTTTCCGGTGAACCCACGTTACTCGTCCCCTCTCCATCATCTCCACCTGCTCCCTTTCATTTTCTTCCATATAACCCACCAGCCCACTACCCCTGCTTTCCCCCATCCAACAACCTTCTTCCCCTTCTCCTATCGCCTAACTCGGATCCGAACCGCACGACGTCACTTCCTCCTCACCAATAACAGCCTTACACCGCTTGCTTCATCAAACTAAAACCCACCACCGAAGCTCTGACCTCAAGCCTAGCCGCCCGCCTTCAGTTGCCGCCATCTCCACTCCTTGTTCATCCGCCTCCACCTCCACCTCAGCGGCCCCACCCCTGACACGCAACTTCCCAGTTCGCAACTCCACTTAACCACCCTCTCACCTCGACCGCATGCACAACAGCTCACGTGCCACCTCCCCATTGCTACGAGACCTCCATCCACAACCCATCATCTCATCTCCACATCCTCATCATTAGCATGCTGCCGAACCTCCTCCGCCCTGCAAATGCTCCGTCCATCACCGCAAACCAAGCTCGGCAAGATTTCTTCCACAGCTCAACTGACGCCTCCCTGACCGAGCATTCATGCGTGACCCACGCCACCTCCGGTCTGCTTCCTTTCTCCGCTGACCGCAGCCGCGAGTCTCCTTTTTTTCGCGAACTAGGATTGCCTGATTCGAACACTTGCTTTTATATCCATGCGACGTCCCAGTTGGTGAGCCCTTATTTATATTCTTAGTTATATAGTTACATAGATCTGCTTGTTTGTATATTTGAGTTTTATTTTGGGTTTTTTTTTAATATGTATACTGCCGTATGTTTGAAAAAAAAGGAAGAAAAACAGTGCATATATGTTTCGGTTAATATATGTTTTATTATGAATATGTCCAAGTTATATTTGCTACAGTATTTATATTAATAAAATATATATATTAGTTTACGTGTACTTGAGTTTGATTTTGTATTGATATATATGTTGCTTATACTTATGTGTGATGACTTTGTAGCACATCTGAAATATGGTCTGTTAGTATTTAAAATGTAAGTGTATATATTTTAAATATTTTTTTTTATAATATATATGTTTTTGATTTTAAATTTTAGGCGTCTTAACTTAAAGAATGATTTTCAATATAATATATAGACTTTATGTTATATGTTTTAAATGTTGATTTCAAATGTGTTTGGATATTGATTCTTTTTATTATGGATAAGTATATGTATGTATGTATGTATGTATGTATGTATGTATATGAAAATTTTAATGTGTAAATATTTTGCATTTTATAAGTATATATGTGTGTGTGTGTGTATTTAATTTAAAATGCATTTGAATTTAGAATGTAATTTATATAGGTAAAAAGTTATATAGTCGTATCTGAATTCACTTATACTATTATTTTATCGATCCAATTTTGATTCAATTTCGTCAACTTCGATTGTCACCTTTGCTTGTCAAATTCGCGTTCAATCTAGCTTGGCTTTGGATTCGTAACTCGTCTTATTTCCGTCCTTTCCTCTAGCCTGGAAAGGTGAGCAGTTACTTACGATTAATGTTCTTTTATTTATTAAACTTGATTTCAATTGAAAAGACAAATTGAAATACGCTACTGATAGTTATTTACACCGTTATATATGTTATTAACCGTATCAGTTCACCTGTGACATCTGACACCATTATCTGTTAACTATACGATGATAATCCTGTTTGATTGATAATTGATTGATTGATTGTTTGTTGTTTATATTGTATGTTAAATTGAAATGTGTAAAGTGATAAATATTATGCAATTGAATTTGACGTAGGATAGATAAAAATTTAAATCGACATATGTGTGAATTTAATTAGTTAAATTTGAATAATATGACCCCCTTAAATGTTTAATTATTTGAAACGTAGAAAATAGTTAATTACCCTTGAACCATTTGACCTTATGGTATGAAATCGAATAATAAAATGTCAAGTGTAAATTGCATAGAATAATTAGTGTAATAACCTTTAATCTACATGAAATGACAGTGTAGATTCTAGAAATAATTATATTAATTTTCACAAACAACAATGAGAATTAATACGATTATTTCGAGATTATTTGAATTAATTACTGGATTATTATTGATTTTTGTTATTGCTTGTTTATTTACTTTGACACCATCCCAGTTATCACACTGCAAGTTCCCTTTGCTATGCTTTGATTTTTGAATCGAAATGGAATCGGGTTGAAATGATAAATACCCAAATGAATTTGACTTAGGATAGAAAATTTAATAAAACCCGATTGGTCAATAATTTGATTTAAAAATAAAATGAAGATTTTATTTGAACAAATAATAAGTTTTGGAAAGAAGTTGGAATTTGAATTTAATGAAAGGAAAATGTTAATATTAAATGTTTGAAACAAAATATTAACATATAGTTATTTAAAAAACGTCTTTTTAAAATAAATTATTCGATAATAAAATTTGGAATTATTCATTGAATTAAGCTCGAAATGATTTAATAATTAAGTTGAATTTATAATTAAGTGGAAATGATTTAATAATTAAGTTTGAATTTATAATCAAGTTGGAAATTATTAAGTTTTGAAATTATTAATAATTAAGGCTGAAATTATTTAATAATTGAATAAGATTGAATTATTTGATAATTGAATAAAAAGTGAATTCATTGATAAGAGAAATTGAAATTTTGAATAAGTGAAATTTGAACTTCGTTAATAAATGAAATTGGGTTTTTATTTATTAAGTTTTGGAAAATTATTTAAGTAAGTTAATAAGTGAAATTGAACTTCTTGAATATATGAAATTTAGTTTCTTTATTAATTGAGTTTTGAAATTTGTAACTAAGTAAATAATAAGTGAAATTGAATTTCCTTAAAAAAATGTGATTTATTAAAATTAATGTAAGACTTGTAATTTAGAGAATTTGATTTGACGAATTTAGTTTAATTCAATTTGAAGTTTTGATATAATGAAGTTGAACGTAAGTAATTGATTTAATAAATTGGAAATTAAATGGAAATTGTTTTGAACGACAATTAACTTAATGAATATTGAACGAAATCGATAATTGAGTTTAAATTGGTTTGAATGTTAAATCAAATTAATTTAAATGATTTCGGAATGAAATTTATATACGAGCTTGAATCAATATTTGAATTCTTTAAATAAAAGTTGAAATCGAATTATAAGATTTTGAAATGGTAAGTTGGAAATTTTGAAATGTGAATTTTGGAAATTCATTTAAAAAGACAAATGAATTGTTGGTTTACGAATTGAAATTGAAATTGATTTGGTTTGATAAATATATTAAACGACCAACCGGTGTAATAATTACGAGAGTTATTATAGAGACCGGAATCGGTTATGGACATACTCTCTGTCGAAACCGAAAACCACTTTAATAACTATACGCGGAGTGTGATCCAAAATGAAGTGGTTGGAATGATGTACTTGATGACCGAAGAAAGAGAACGATGATGGATAGCCTTGACACTTGTGTCAAATTGGAAATGACTCAAACAGAAGCCGTGCCAGGTCAAATTGGGTTAGCCACCTCGAGCGAATACACTTCTTCGTAAACTACTCATTACTTGTTATTGATTGGTGCACCTTCGTACTTTTAGGAGTGTTGTTTCGCGGTGTTGCGATCGTTACAGCGATGCGTTTTTCACCAATCCGGATCAGGCAAACGGTAGTTTCACTACCTTGGGTATTGCCTCATGTGCCTTGTCATACTTGTTTCCCTATATACACGACCACTACGAATTTGTTTTTTGTTATACCTATGGAGTACTCCCTGATATCCCACTTGTTTACGGTGGAGTTTACAGTGATGTATAGACTATAACGCTTATATAAAATGTGTTAAAGGGGATAATGGTAACGCCTTAACACTATTTTGATATTTATATTACTGATAGGCATTATCTATTTAGCATACACTACTACGTAGTAGATAGTTTAACGGATCCTTAAAGGATGGTTATTCCAATGCCCTTTGAGTTATTGTATTTCAATTGTTATTTCACTTGAGTTGGATTTATTGATATAAGAATGTTAATCCTGACTCGAGCGTTTTGTGTTTTGCTTTACGCTCAGGTCAGACTGAGTGTACCAGTATTTGAGACTCACCTTTGGAGTTGGAGCTTCGCTTGGAGATCCAGCTATCTATCCAGCTTTCTGATATTCAGTTGATTCCAGTGACGTATTCTGGTTCTTGTATTTGACTATTATATTTGAGACTTCTGTTGTAACTTATTTAACTCTGTTATATATATAGTAGCTTCAAGAACTACTATCTCTTTTATTTCCGCTGCATATTATTACTCTATGTCTGTGATTCTGTGATTATTTATCTACTGTATATCTGAGTTTTGCCAAATTTAAATTATAATTCGGTATTTTGAATTATTCAAGTCCTACATGTGCAGATGCGAATAGTACAAAATAGAGGGTCGTTACAGTTGGTATCAGAGCTTTGGTAGCTCTAGGCAGAACTTAGCATGTATGATAAATGTATTTACATAATCACTCTTATTCGAGTTTCAATCTCTTCTTTTGACTCGGTTCCTTTGAATTTTGGAACGTTACATCGGTTCCGAAATTCATTCATGTCCCTCACTATTCGTTTTCTTTCAATTCTGGAGTATTCCATAACTCCACTTCGAATGATCTTTATAATGAATCGACGGTCTCACCAATCTTCGAATTATTTGTAAATGGGTGAAACTCCTTTACAATAAGCATTGATTTACCGAAGATTTCCGTATCCTCGGTTTACGATGCTATCTATCTTCTGCTATACCTGAATTCTATTCCTTGAGATCTGATGTTGATTTACCTCAGAATTCTGCATCGATCTTATTCTATGAAGTCTCGATCGACCCGGTTAAGGTTGTACGCGATGTATATAAATTTATCCATCTTTCGATTTTGTTATTTAAATCATCTTATCTTGTTTCGAACTTATATTCGAATCAGAATTCTCTTTAATTTGAGCCCTTGAATTTGAATCTCTATCCTTGGTTTGAAATCCATTATTGTATCATTGAGAGAGGAAGTGTATTTGTAAATTTATATAAAAATGTTATATATATGAATTTTGTGTTGTTTGAGTTGTTGATGTTGATTTGGGTTTTCGATCGATTCGTCTGATCAACGCTATCGATAGGATTTCCAAAACACTTGAACGGAACAAACTGACACAATATTGTTTTCAAATTGGCAAATTAAATAATTTTGTATGATTATATTATATATAAGTATAAATTTTCTGAAATTAAATAACTAATGAATTGGTTATTGAAAATAAAATTTTCATTTTCATTTATTGTTTTGTAAATCTTTGACTATTGCATAATATGAATAAATGAATTTATAATACTTGGGTATAATTTGATTAGAATTTGAAGTGAATTTAAATTAGAATTTGAGTGTCATGAACCAATTCTTCGACTTCTAAAAATCGACTACAATACGTCCACTGTATCAAATGCCGAGCAATCGAATGCCAGAAAACCGAACCATGAGGGTCAAAAAGAAGAGGTAGAAGAAAAAGATAGAAGAAGTAAGAAAACAGAACAGAAACAATATCAGAATCTCACAGTCGCAGCGGAACAACATATAATAGATAAATGAATAACTTTAAAACAAAGAACTATATCAATTATTACATTACATCACATCATCATCAGATTATACAACAACAATATACAACACAGCTGGACAATGGACAGTTATACAAATATGCCCCTACGGGTGAATTCTACAGCGGAAAGATAATATCATATACAAGTAATACGTCTCGCGATCCAGCTCTCCACTTGAGCTCCATAGCACTTCTGAATCCAAAATGACCTGATAACCTGACTCTATACTGCCCGTGTGGAAAATTTTGGGCACCCAGAGTTTAGGAAGAGAACAATAAACTCCAGGTCAGTTATGGGACTGGTGTGAGAACTTAAAACAATTATTATCTTTAAAACAAACAACAGGATAATTTTAAAGTCAATTCGCAATGCTTTTTGGAAAATGAAACTACCATAAGGCCTCCCCGCACACACAATGCAAACGCAGAATTGGAGAAGATTTCTCCTTATGATAGTCAAAGATGCTTACTACGCAAAACAAATCATTTTTTTATATTATTATTAGTGCATAGTGATGAAAGCATTTCGAAAATAGAATATAAATCTTAGCCGGCATAGGTACCATTATAGTATGCCTACTATAGCTACCATATTAAATGGCAGGTTCTACAACTAAAACCGTACAAGGCTCGTATTGTTTTGTTTGGATATCCAACAAATGATCAGGCTAAGGAACTTCCTACTGTCAATGGGATCGCCTCTGGCGGGACGTCCCGAGAACCTAACGTTACGGTTAGAACTCTACCAAAACAAGGTCAGGTTACCTTTGTAACTAGGTAACTACTACATGAATATGCCACCCCCCGGTCCCTTTGGACCTTTATTCGAGCACTCGATAACCAACATCACACAGTAATAAATATAGTGTGTCAACATGAGTAAGTATCTAGGCTCCATACCATGACACCACCCTTTCCAGAAGGAAATGACATACCTTAAAGGGCGCGACCCTCATAACCTTGCCACATATTCCTGTTTTGAACATTTCTGAGGTGTGAGGTCTGACGAAGTCTCGTCCACAAAGCTAGGCTTTTTCACAATGCCACGCTTTGATCAACAAATGATCAATAAATAATCATCACACAGCAACACTCAGCATGCCACATTACCAAATTGGGAATATATCGCTGATAACCTTCAAATACAAAAACCTCTGACCTCGTACGTCTCGGAGAAGGGTGTTAAGCTAAGAAAACAAATTCTCCGCCACCAACAGAAATGTATTTGAAAGAAATCTGCTTTATATCTCAAAATGTAATGTCAGACACGTAACCATACAAGTCTGTTCCGGGTTCGAACAGAACAAAAGGCACTTCCAAAGAAGCCCTTGCAATCCGGGTATTCACAATCCCGATCGAATTTCCCATCACAAAGGAAATCTCCATACTGTAGCTAACGATGCAGAGACAATCGATAGGTCATCCTATCATTTTCACAAATACCCGGTCTTCACCACCGGTCTTCAATGCTATCTATTACATCGTATCACTATTCGAATGGGTAATTCGAATAATGAGTGCAATAATTTAAAAAAAAGTGTAGCATTCAATTTCAATCAATTCACAACAAATAGCCATTTAAGGGTCAATATTCATAGTCGGTTATTTAACTATCAATCAATATTCACAACATAACCCGAATTCAAATAATTTCCCAAATTATTTATTTCAAAAATATCTTTACAAGATACAATGTCCACACTTCAACCATTTGAAAACCAATTTCAAATTATTTTTCACCTTCACAGCTTTCATTTCAAAATGGTTTATTTAAACCAATCAAATAAATCATTATCGATTTATCAAATTTACGTCCCAAATTCGTAAATTTATTTCCACACTTTTAAAGATAAATCAATTTTTATTTTTAAAACAAATTTCACTTATAAATTTCCATTGTGAATTTACATTTCCAAATATTCACTTTTATATGTTTTTTCAAATTGATTTCAATTATTCACTTTTAATTTATCTTTAAAAGATAAAATCTCAAAACATTCACTTCATATTGGAAAACATTCCATAATTATTCAATAATAAGTAATTCACAAATCCATTTATTTTCAACATTTGAAAAATATTCAATATACTTAAATCACAATTAAGTATATATTTTATTCTTTAAGGAAAGCTTCTCTTAAACACTTTTATTTGAGTCTAAACGAATGTTGCGTAAAACATCGTTACGACAACTCAAAATCATTAGTATAGGGATTCGAAATCAAGATAGATATATAAATCCCAATACTACATAAAACATTTCCTTTCGGAAATCGTTTACTATAACAACAGTGTTATAGTCCACCATTTCCTTCTATTTCTCGAAAACGTCTATTTCAACAATGAATGTTGAGATCTATGATTTTGATACTTAATACATTTTAAAACACCTTCAAATCGTTTTAAATCTATTTAAAACATCAATTCCCAAAACATTTCTTTAATATATTATTCACTGTCCAAAATCGTGAATATACTTCATTCACCAAATTTATCATTTCTACATATTTTATTTAAAGGATTATTCACCGTCCTAAAATAATGGATATATTTCCTTTAATAAGTTATAATAATTAAACTTATTAAAATAAGTCGATTTCGAATTTATAAAACAACGTTTATAATTTCCATTTACACTTTATAACTATTTCAACTTATAAAATCACTTTATTAACAAATTTCTATCCATATTCCTTTTACACGCCAAAATCCAATTTATAAGTTAATTACTTATAAGTATTTTATTTTACAAAATCTATTCATTTTATAACTTCACAACTTATAATTCTATAGATTTCGTTCACTTATGAAATCCATTTTTATTTCATTTTAATACTTATAAAAACTCATTTTATATTTCCAATATTTTAATTTATAAATATCAATTTTATGAAAAATTTATATGAACCATTTATAATAATTCAAAAATCCCAAATTAAACCATTTTATAAATAAATCAACTACTTATTTCGAAAAATCACATTCCGGTTATATTTCACAAAAATCATAATTTTTATAACATAAAAATTTCAACGTTATTTATTTTAAATGAATCAATTCCAAAATTAAATTTTATTATGAATTCTCAACTTAATTTTCAAAAATCAAAATTTATTTATTTTCGGCATCTAAAGATACCAAAAACATATTCGGCTAAAATTTAGCCTTTAAAGATTTCAATCACAAAGATAATCACACAGATTATAAATAGATCAATAAATAGATCAACACACAACATTGAAACCAATTCAATCATTTGAGGAATCCAGTTGGATCCTTCCAACCTGTTTCCCCGCATTCAAAGATATTAGCACAATACCATTTCCGCTTCGAGACGGAATATCACAGTATATGGGATTTATAAAATACTATCCGTTATTATGCGGCGCAGTAGGCTCTCATCCGCTATATAATGCGGGAAAATCAACTCCAAGTACATATATAATACCAATTCCATACAAGTTGGAATTATCGCGGTATATGTTTTTAATAAATAACCTCCGCTTAATATGCGGCGTATAATGTCTATTTAACACAATAGTTAATAATTTATCATTCAATCACACAATCAAAATTTTTTAAATGTAACTATTTAAAATTTAAATCGAAATAATTCGATTGAGTGAGAAGTTCTCACCTTGGGTTTTCCGATAACAGTTGTAGCGTTTTATTTCGAATAAAATTAAACGTGCGTTAATTTTACCCGAAATTTGCACTAGCTCCAAACGACTCCAAACCAGTTTCATTGCGTATTGCTCGACAAAACGAACCCGACGCAAGTTGTTTCGTAATTTTCCGACCACGTATGAACAAATTATCGCATTCTAAAGATTGTACACATTATAATATGAAATAATTTATAATTTCTTTTAATCTTTATACCCAGGTTTCATCAAGGCCTTCCATTCTTTTACCCTGCAGATCCAAGCCTTCATGCTCCTTCTTTTCCCCCCGCCTTTCAGTTCGAACGCGAACAAACAAAACCCAACGCCGCCCTAAAACCCCAATAGACGCAACCCCATGCTTCACTTACACGACGATCAACGACCACCACTGCGAAGGCCTACTCAAACTCCACCTTCGGCCATGATATAGGCGAGCTCGGCCTCGGCATGGCCGTGAATTTCTCATGCAAACCGAAGATGAACGTGGCCCCACAGCGACCACTACGACGATCTTCACGTCAACCCACCGTATGGATCTACAGTACTCGACGAGTGCTACAACATTGTAGTTGAACACTTCTGATAAATGTTTACTGATTGAGAGAGATTAAAGGAAAAAGTTTGAAAATTTTCGGCCATTGAAGTTAATTGTGGCGGCCGGCTTCAAACCCTAGGGTTTTAATTTCTTTGCAAAAGTGAATAAAAAAGGGGCTTTTATAGAAAATTTCCAAATTACTATTCACTCGAAATTTTCCGAACTCCAAATCTCGCGCAGTGACTGGCGTTTCTAGGGTTTACCCCGCATTCCGGACGCAATGAAATAGGTTTCGAGAGCCAATTCGATCATCTGTGTGAGTTACGGAAATAAACGATCAAATTTAAATCTAATCGATTTAAACTAATTTCTATGCGTTTTGGCTTGCCCCGGACAAACCGTAAATCCGATTGACACGAAATTTTAAATCTTACAATAATATAACATTACGGATCCGATGAAAATAGTTTCGTCGAAATCCGAGACTGTTTGAAAAATGGCTATTTTCACTAGTCGATTAAATATTAAAATATTCAATTTTCACAAATCAACTTTAAATTCAATTTTAAAAGTTCACAAACATCGTTCTAACTCCAATATGATTTAATATAACTTTGTAAATCATTTTTAATCACATTAAACCGGATTTTCAATTATTTACGCAAATTTCAAATATTAAATTATCGATTTAATTGTCCAATTAAATCCAGATATTCGAAAAATAAATTATTCGACTTATAAATTTGACTTATTAATATTTGGAATTAATTAAATATATAATTTTTAATTGACAGAAATTCTGGGTCGTTACAAACTTCCCCCCTTAAAAGAATTTCGTCCTCGAAATTGCCAAGTAAGAAAGAGTTTTGAAATCCATTAACTTTTCAAAACAAACCGTTCAAGTTTGATTTGCAAATCTCTTAAGCGTTTAACTTTTCCAAAATATCAATGGTTAAACTTCTTACAAAATATTTGCTAATATTTCTCAAATCTATATATAGCTAACTTCAAATCAAAACTTAGTTTTTACAAAAAAAAAATTCCAAAATTTCCCGAAAATTTTCCAACGCCTTAAATTTCCAGAAAATTTCGCCATAACCTCCTTTGTACGGAGGACTTTTACAATATCACAATAGAGATAAATATATATATACATCGACCCACCCGGTCGAAAAACAGTTCATATTTCCTATTTTTATTGCATAGGTGTACCTTTTTAGCATTTTTATGCAAAGCAGTTATTTATTAAGCGTTTTGCGCAACCCAAATCCCGCTAACGGTAGCCTCGGTACCTGTACTTACTCAATATAAACACGTAAGTGACATATATAAGAAGTTATTAATATTTTACTCTTTTAAACAACTACAACACATGCATATTAAAAGAAATGCATACTAAACAAGGTTTGTACGCAACTTATATGATTTCGACATTACTTTTAATTGTTTACAACCAATCCCTATACAACGACATTCATTTATTCATTCTCAATTAGTTTACATTCACTAATTTACATTCATTTTAGTTCACTTTCAAATCAAATTCAATTCATATTCATTTACTTCCAATTTGGATTCAATTACTTTAGCTTTCAATTTCACTAATTCAATTTCATCAATACTTAATGATTTTATATACAATCAATTAACAATCAAATAACAACCAATGTATATTCAACATAACCAAATTATTAAATTTACATTCAATTTGGTTCAACACTTTTAATTCCGATTTGGTTTAATATTAAATTGGCTTACATTCAATTTATTCAGTTTATTACCTTTAATGAATTAACACCTATATCCATTGTTTCATATCAATTTATTTACATTTGATTGATTAACATTCAATCCCTTTATTAATTAAATTGATAATTTATTTCACAAATAAAGTTGAATCTCCCTTTTATATAACTCAAGTTCACATCCATTTAATTCACTTCATTATTTTACTTCGATACCAAAATCAACTTTATTCAATATTACTTAAGCTATATTCCATTTCAATTCATCATTTGTTTAGCTTAACTTAAATTTCCACTTATAAATCCAAATCAGATTTCAATTCTAAAGTAAATTTCATTTAACTTTTACCAAAGCTAAATTTATTAACTCATATTATAAGTTCAAAACTTTTCCACTTATATTCATCAATTTTAACTTAGATTTTAAACTCAAATTTGTTTATCACAACAAAATTCAATTTCAATTTACTATGGTAGCAAATCCATCACACAGAAACTTGAAAACGATATTGATGATGCTGCAGTCATCATCCTTATTATTTCCCAGTGACAATAGTGAAATCAGTGCTAAACATTCTTTCAAAAATTTTCCTTTTCATTATTTATAAATCACATCTATAAATTTCTTTCCTCATATAATTTCACTATTTATATATAAGATTATTTTACAATTGTAAATCGTTTTAATTATAATTCCATACTTATAATTCACTTGCTTATACAATTCATTCTTTTACAACTGTTGTTTTTATTTAACTTATTTAAACTACTTTTATTGACTTATACATTTTTACATTTTCAACAACCAAACAATCAATTTATATACACTTTAATAATTCTGAAAAATTATTTCCTTTATACATAAAATATAATCGAGGTAAAATTATTTCATTTACCCAATTTAAAACAATATCGTGCCGAATTTTTCTGAACAAGTGTTTAGAGATCCCTATCGATAGAGTTGTACGGACTATACCGACCAGAATCCATATACCACTCCACAAACCAATCATCACAACATAAAATAATTCTATATTCACTAACAAATACGCGCTTATAGCTATTATTACACTCAAACTCATTCTAGAGTACTACTGACTATATCTCTAATGAGTAACACCCAATAGAGCCAAGGTTGTCACTTAACCATATGCTTCGATACCACATTGTCATGAACCGATTCTTTGACTTTCGAAAATCGACTTCAATCCGTCCACTGTATCAAATGCCGAGCAATCGAATGCCGGAAAACCAAACCGTGAGGGTTAATAAGAAGAGGTAGAAGAAAAAGATAGAAGAAGTAAGAAAACAGAACAAAAATAATATCAGAAACTCACAGTCACAGCGGAACAACATACAAAGAACTATATCAATTATAACATTACGTCACATCATCATCAGAGTATACAACAACAATATACAACACAACTGGACAATGGACAGTTATACAAACATGCCCCTACAGGTGAATTCTGCAGCGGAAAGATAATATCATATACAAGTAATACGTCTCGCCATCCAGCTCGCCACTTGAGCTCCATAGCACTTCTGAATCCAAAATAACCTGATAACCTGACTCCAGACTGCCCGTGTGGAAAATTTTAGGAACCCAGAGTTTAGGAAGAGAAAAATAAACTCTAGGTCAGTCATGGGACTAGTGTGAGAACTTAAAACAGTTATTATCTTTAAAACAAACAACAGGATAATTTTAAAGTCAATTCGTAATGCTTTTTGGAAAATGAAACAACCATAAGGCCTTCCCGCACACACACAATTCAAACGTAGAATTGGAGAAGATTTCTCCTTATGATAGTCAAAGATGCTTACTATGCAAAAAAAATCATTTTTTTGATATTATTAGTGCATAGTGATGAAAGCATTTCGAAAATAGAATATAAATCTTAGCCGGCATAGGTACCATTATAGTATGCCTACTATAGCTACCATATTAAATGGAAGGTTCTACAACTAAAACCGTACAAGGCTCGTATTGTTTTGTTTGGATTTCCAACAAATGATCAGGCTAAGGAACTTCCTACTGCCAATGGGATCGCCTCTGGCGGGATGTCCCGAGAACCTAACATTGCGGTTAGATCTCTGCCAACACAAGGCCGGGTTACCTTTGTAACTAGGTAACTACTACACGAATATGCCACCCCCGGTCCCTTTGGACCTTTATCCGAGCGCTCGATAACCAACATCAGACAGTAATAAATATAGTATGTCAACATGAGTAAGTATCTGGGCTTCATACCATGATACCACCCTTTCCAGAAGGAAACGACATACCCTAAAGGGCGCGACCCTCATAACCTTGCCGCATATTCCTGTTTTGACCATTTCCGGGGTGTGAGGTCTGACGAAGTCTCGTCCACAAGCTACACTTTTTCACAAAGCCACGCTTTGATCAACAAATGATCAATAAATAATCATCACATAACAATACTCAGTATGCCACATTACCAAATTGGGAATATATCGCCGATAACCTTCAACTACAAAACCTCTAAGCTTGTACGTCTCGGAGAAGGGTGTTAAGCTAAGAGAATAAATTCTCCGCCACCAACAGAGATGTATTTGAAAGAAATCTGCTTTATATCTCAAAATGTAATGTCAGACACGTAACCATACAAGTCTGTTCCGGGTTCGAACAGAACCGAAGCACTTCCAAAGAAGCTCTTGCAATCCGGGTATTCACAATCCCGATCGAATTTCCCATCACAAAGGAAATATGCATACCGTAGCTAACGGTACAGAGACAATCGATAGGTCATCCTATCGTTTTCACAAATACCCGGTCTTCACCACCGGTCTTCAATGCTATCCATTACGTCGTATCACTATTCAGAATGGGTAATCCGAATAACGAGCGCAATAATTTAAAAAAAAAAGTGTAGCATTCAATTTCAACCAATTCACAACAAATGGCCATTTAAGGGTCAATATTGATAGTCGGTTATTTAATTATCAATCAATATTCACAACATAACCCGAATTCAAATAATATCCCAAATTATTTATTTTCAAAAATATCTTTACAAGATATAATTTCCACACTTCAACCATTTGAAAACCAATTTCAAATTATTTTTCACCTTCACAACTTTCATTTCAAAATGGTTTATTTAAACCAATCAAATAAATCCTTACCGATTTATTAAATTTACATTACGAATTCGTGAATTTATTTCCACACTTTTAAAAATAAATCAATGTTTATTTTTAAAACAAATCTCCCTTATAAATTTCCATTGTGAATTTACATTTCCAAATATTCACTTTTATACGATTTTTCAAATTAATTTCAATTATTCACTTTCAATTTATCTTTAAAAGATAAAATCTCAAAACATTCACTTCATATTGGAAAACATTTCCATACTTATTCAATAATAAGTAATTCACAAATCCATTTATTTTCAACATTTGGAAAATATTCAATATACTTAAATCACAATTAAGTATATATTTTATTCTTTAAGGAAAGCTTCTCTTAAACACTTTTATTTGAGTCTAAACGAATGTTGCGTAAAACATCGTTACGACAACTCAAAATCATTAGTATAGGGATTGGAAATTAAGATAGATATATAAATCCCAATACTACCTAAAAAAATTTCTTTCGGAAATCATTTACTATAACAACAGTGTTATAGTCCACCATTTCCTTCTATTTCTCAAAAATGTCTATTTTAACAATGAATGTTGAGATCTATGATTTCGATACTTAATACATTTTAAAACACCTTCAAATTGTTTTAAATCTATTTAAAACATCACTTCCCAAAACATTTCTTTAATATATTATTCACTGTCCAAAATCGTGAATATACTTCATTTACCAAATTTATCATTTCTACATATTTTATTTAAAGGATTATTCACCGTCCCAAAATCTTGGATATATTTCCTTTAATAAGTTATAATAATTACACTTATTAAAATAAGTCGATTTCGAATTTATAAAACAACGTTTATAATTTCCATTTACACTTTATAACTACTTCAACTTATAAAATCACTTTATTAACAAATTTCTATCCATATTCCTTTTACACGCCAAAATCCAATTTATAAGTTAATTACTTATAAATATTTTACTTTACAAAATCTATTCATTTTATAACTTCACAACTTATAAATCTATAGATTTCATTCACTTATGAAATCCATTTTTATTTCATTTTAATACTTATAAAAACTCGTTTTATATTTCCAATATTTTAATTTATAAATATCAATTTTATAAATCTTTTATATAAATCATTTATAATAATTCAAAAATCCCAAATTAAACCATTTTATAAATAAATCAACTACTTATTTCGAAAAATCACATTCTGGTTATATTTCACAAAAATCATAATTTTTATAACATAAAAATTTCAACGTTTATTTATTTAAAATGAATCAATTCCAAAATTAAATTTAATTATGAATTCTCAAATTAATTTTCAAAAATCAAATTTTATTTATTTTCGGCATCTAACGATATCAAAAACATATTCGGCTAAAATTTAGCCTTTAACAATTTCAATCACAAAGATAATCACACAGATCAATAAATAGATTAACACACAACAGTGAAACCAATTCAATCATTTGAGGAATCCAGTTGGATCCCTCCAACCTGTTTCCTTGCATCCAAAAATATTAGCACAATACCAATTCCGCTTCGAGATAGAATATCGCAGTATATGGGATTTATAAAATATTATCCGCTATTATGCGGCGCAATAGGGTCTCATCCTCTATATAATGCGGGAAAATCAACTCCAAGTACATATATAGTACGAATTCCATGCAAGTTGGAATTATCGCGGTATATGTTTTTAATAAATAACATCCGCTTAATATGCGGCGTATAATGTCTATTTAACACAATAGACAACAATTTATCATCCAATCACACAATCAAAAAATTTTAAATCTAACTATTTAAAATTTAAATCGAAACAATTCGATTGAGTGAGAAGTTCTCACCTTGGGTTTTCCGATAACAGTTGTAGCGTTTTTTCGAATAAAATTAAACGTGCGTTTAATTTTACCCGAAATTTTCATTAGCTCCAAACGACTCCAAACCAGCTTCATTGCATAGTGCTCGACAAAACGAACCAGACGCAAGTCGTTTCGTAATTTTCTGACCTCGTATGAACAAATTATCGCATTCTAAAGATTGTACACATTATAATATAAAATAATTTATAATTTCTTTTAATTTTTATACCCAGGTTTCATCAAGGCCGTCCATTCTTTTACCCTGCAGATCCAAGCCGTCACACTCCTTCTTCTCCCCCCCTTCAGTTCGAACGTGAACAAACAAAACCCAACGCCGCCCTAAAACCCCAATACACGCAACCCCATGCTTCACTTCCACGACGATCAACGGCCACCACTGCGAAGGCCTACTCAAACTCCACCTTCTGCCGTGATATAGGCGAGTTCGGCCTCGGCATGGCCATGAATTTCTCGTGCAAACAGAAGATGAACGTGGCCCCACAGCGACCACTATGACGATCTTCACGTCGACCAACCGTATGGATCTAAAGTACTCGACGAGTGCTACAACATTGTAGTTGAACACTTCTGATAACTTTTTACTGATTGAGAGAGACTAAAGGAAAAAAATTGAAAATTTTCGGCCATTGAAGTTAATTGTGGCGGTCGGCTTCAAACCATAGGGTTTTAGTTTCTTTGCAAAAGTGAATTAAAAAAGGGCTTTTATAGAAAATTTTCAAATTACTATTCACTCGAAATTTTCCGAACTCCAAATCTCGCACGGTGACTGGCGTTTCTAGGGTTTACCCCACGTTTCGGACACAATGGAATAGGTTTCGAGAGCCAATTCGATCATATGTGCGAGTTACGGAAATAAACGATCAAATTTAAATTAAATCGATTTAAACTAATTTCTATGCGTTTTGGCTTGCCCCGGACAAACCGTAAATCCGATTGACACGAAATTTTAAATCTTACAATAATATAACATTACGGATCCGATGAAGCTAGTTTCGTCAAAATCCGAAACTGTTTGAAAAATGGCTATTTTCACTAGTCGATTAAATATTAAAATATTCAATTTTCACAAATCAACTTTAAATTCAATTTTAAAAGTTCACAAACATCGTTCTAACTCCAATATGATTTAATATAACTTTATAAATCATTTTTAATCACATTAAACCCGATTTTCAATTATTTACGCAAATTTCAAGTATTAAATTATTGATTTAATTGTCCAATTAAATCCAAATATTCGAAAAATAAATTATTCGACTTATAAATTTGACTTATTAATATTTGAAATTAATTAAAATATAATTTTTAATTGACAGAAATTCTAGTTCGTTACAATGAGAATTTAATTTTCGATAATTTCGAACTATGGTTTTAAAGTTGAAAATGTATATTATATAAAATATTTTCGAATAGGAATGGTTTTCAAAGAAATTTTAACTGTTTAAAAATCAGTGCTCTCCTCTTTTTTCGCTGGAAAATAATTCGGTGATGACGACAACATCATCGACATTCATTTTCGAGTTTCGAAGTGGCGAGACTATTCTGTGTCTTTGCTGCGGTTTGTTTGAAAAAAATTGATTTGAAATTCTTAAAATATGATTTTATTTGTAATATATATATTGATATATGATTTAAATCTGATTCGATACATTATATATATATATATATATATATATATATATATATCTAAATAAATTTGAAGTTACTCGAAAATTAAATTCTTAAATTTTTTATGAAGGATAATTTCAATTATAAAAATGAAATCAATATTTTGAATAAATAATTAAGCCTGAACAAAAAAATTCGGAAATTTTACTTGTATAATGCTCAACTGCATTATATACAACTTACCTAAATTTTCAAAAGTTAACTATGTAATTGAATATTATACAATGTAAAAAGATATCAAAGGAATTTTCTTCAAAATAATTTGAGCAGTTATAATAAGAATAATTATACTTAATATATATGTGTGTGATAGCATAGTAAGTGGAATAAATTTAATAATAATTTGGAATAAAGAAGAATTAAATTTGTCAAATAAAGCACGATTATAATAAATGACTATTCAAATTTATGATCTTTGAAATTGTGAATTTAAGAAAATTGGATAATCTACAATATAAATTGTCTTTATAAATAAAATGTGAGTGCGTATAATAAATGTTATTCACTTAAATTTAAATTATAAAATGTTTATGGAGATAAATAGAATAATAAGTTAAATAAATAATAGATGTGATTAATAGAAGAAGGAAAAAAATTTGATTTGAAAGTAAATAAATTGAATTAAATCAATTTAATGAGATATCTTGAACTAGTTGAATTTAAATTTAATTTCATTTTGAAAAAAACTCTTGTACCTAACATTAACAAACGTGAAATCAAATCAATTTAATGAAACCTTGAACTTGAAAACAAATTGTTGAACATAAATTTATTAAAATTAAAATTTATATGGTTTGAATTAATTGTTTATAATGTAATTCAAGTCTATTTTCTTTTTTTGATTGTTTCTATTCTCCTACCTCCTTCCTTTTCGAGGACGAAAAGTTTTGAGTGAGGGAGAGTGTAACAGCCCGCAGATTTTACCGGTTTTAATAACGTTATTAGTTGGAATTTTGTGGAATTTTAAACGATAAAATTTTGAAATATAAATTTAATATTTGGAATGCGTCTAGTTAAGCATAGCAACTGTTAAATTTTCGTCTGAAAATATGAAAGTTTATTTCGTGCGTAAATTTCAATTTTGTCGGTTAAAAAGCGATGAAAATAAAATATTTTCGGAACCTAAATATTTTTACATAGAAAAATTCTAAACCATCTTCTGAGCAAACGCTATTTTCCGTTTTTCCAAATTTGGACACCTTTAGCTCCGTCAATCTTAATTTTCTACGATTTTCCTACAATTTCAACTAGTATAAAATTCGAATTTTTAAAAAATTCAATCGTACTATTGATATCTATATACCATTGTGATCGTCTCGTCGTGCTGATCTCCATAGTATATTTAATTGTCAAATTTCGAAGTCCGGAAGATAGTGAAATTCTACGGAACGATTTCCGTATCGATCCCGCAGTTTAGCTTTTGAATCTGCCATGACCATTCATTTCTTACCCTGTATAATCAAACAGCCACATACTTTACGTCTTCCCATAGCTATGACTGACTGTACATTTTCTTTGGTTCAGTTCTTTTGCATTTATTTCAGTTTTGGGGAATATGAGATTTTAGTTCATATTGGCTTAAATTGTTCATCATCATTTCGCTCTCAAAACATTTTTTTTAGATTCCCAACCTTTAGCCTTTACTCACCATTTCAAACTCTTCTCAATCTTACCTCTCTTCACCCTGACCATCCTTTCATGCCTGCTACTTCTATATTTATAAAAAAAGAATGGATGATGACAGCTCATAAAGCAAAAGTTGCGCATAAAATATTCTAAAACCATTGCTTGCTTCATCATTTTCCTTCCATGTTTCCGGTGAACCCACGTTACTCGTCCCCTCTCCATCATCTTTACCAGCCCACTTTCATTTTCTTCCATATAACCCACCAGCCCACTACCCCTGCTTTCCCCCATCCTACAACCTTCTTCCCCTTCTCCTCTCGCCCAATCCGGATCCGAACCACACGACTTCACTTCCTCCTCACCAATAACAGCCTTACACGACTTGCTTCATCAAATTCAAACCCACCAACGAAGCTTTGACCTCAAGCCTAGCCGCCCGTCTTCAGTTGCCGCCACCTCCAGTCCGTGTTCATCCGCCTCCACCTCAGCGGCCCCACCCCTGACACGCAACAGCCCAGTTCGCCCCTCCACTTAACCACCCTCTCACCTCGACCGCGTGCACAACAGCTCACGTGCCACATCCCCTTGCTACGAGACCTCCATCAACAACCCATCATCTCATTTCCACCTCCTCATCATTAACATGCCGTGGAACCTCCTCTGCCCTGCAAATGCTCCGCCCATCACCGCAAACTAAGCTCGGGCAAGATTTCTTCCACAGCTCAACTCACGCCTCCCTGACCGAGCATTCATGCTGACCCACGCCACCTCCGATCTGCTTCCCTTCTCCGCTGACCACAGCCGCGAGTCTCCTTTTTTTCGCGAACTGGGATTCCCTGATTCGAGCACTTGCTTTTATATCCATGCGACGTCCCAGTTGGTGAGCCCTTATTTATATTCTTAGTTATATAGTTACATAGATCTGCTTGTTTGTATATTTGAGTTTTATTTTGGGTTTTTTTTTAATATGTATATTGCCGTATGTTTGAAAAAAAAGAAAAAAAATAGTGCATATATGTTTCGGTTAATATATGTTTTATTATGAATATGTCCAAGTTATATTTTCTACAGTATTTATATTAATAATATATATATATATATGTATGTATATATTAGTTTACGTGTACTTGAGTTAGATTTTGTATTGATATATATGTTGCTTATACTTATGTGCGATGAATTTTTAGCACATCTGAAATATGGTCTGTTAGTATTTAAAATGTAAGTATATATATTTAAATATTTGTTTTTTATACAATATATATATGTTTTTGATTTTAAATTTTAGGTGTCTTAACTTAAAGAATGATTTTCAATATAATATATGGACTTTATGTTATATGTTTTAAACGTTGATTTAAAATGTATTTGGATATTGATTCTTTTGATTATGGGTAAGTGTATGTGTGTGTGTGTATGAAAATTTTAATGTGTAAATATTTTGCATTTTATAAGTGTATATGTGTGCATATATATATATATATATATATATATATATATATATATATAATTTAAAATGCATTTGAATTTAGAATGTAATTTATATAGGTAAAAAGTTATATAGTCCTATCTGAATTCACTTATACTATTATTTTATCGATCCAATTTTGATTCAATTTCGTTAATTTTGATTGTCAGCTTTGCTTGTCAAATTCGCGTTCAATCTAGCTTGGCTTTGGATTCATAACTCGTCTTATTCCCGTCCTTTCCTCTAGCCTCGAAAGGTGAGCAGTTACTAACGATTAATGTTCTTTTATTTATTAAATTTGATTTCAATTAAAACGACAAAGTGAAATACGCTGCTGATAGTTATTTACACCGTTATATATGTTATTACCTGTATCAGTTCACCTGTGACATCTGACACCATTATCTGTTAACTATATGATGATAGTCCCGTTCGATTGATAATTGATTGATTGTTTGTTTGTTGTTTATATTGGATGTTAAATTGAAATGTATAAAGTGATAAATATTATGCAATTGAATTTGACGTAGGATAGTTAAAAATTTAAATCGATATATATATATATATATTTATATATATATATATATGTGTGTGTGTGTGTGTGTAAATTTATTTAGTTAAATTTGAATAATATGACCCCCTTAAATGTTTAATTATTTGACAAGTAGAAAATAGTTAATTACCCTTGAACCATTTGAATTTATGGCATGAAATCGAATAATAAAATGTCAAGTGTAAATTGCATAGAATAATTAGTGCAATAATCTTTAATCTACATGAAATGATAGTGTAGACTCTAGAAATAATTATATTAATTTGCACAAACAATAATGTGAATTAATACGATTATTTCGGGATTATTTGAATTAATTACTGGATTATTATTGATTGTTGTTATTGCTTGTTTATTTACTTTGACGCCATCCCAGTTATCACACTGCAAGTTCCCTTTGCTATGCTTTGATTTTTGAATCGAAATGGAATCGGGTTGAAATGATAAATACCCAAATGAATTTGACTTAGGATAGAAAATTTAATAAAACCCGATTGGTCAATAATTTGATTTAAAAATAAAATGAAGATTTTATTTGAACAAATAATAAGTTTTGGAAAGAAGTTGGAATTTGAATTTAATGAAAGGAAAATGTTAATATTAAATGTTTGAAACAAAATATTAACATAGTAGTTATTTAAAGAACGTTGTTTTAAAATAAATTGTTCGATAATAAAATTTGGAATTATTCATTGAATTAAGCTCGAAATGATTTAATAATTAAATTGAATTTATAATTAAGTGGAAATGATTTAATAATTAAGTTTGAATTTATAATCAAGTTTGAAATTATTAATTTTTGAATTATTAATAATTAAGACTGAAATTATTTAATAATTGAATAAGATTGAATTATTTGATAATTGAACAAAAAGTGAATTCATTGATAAGAGAAATTTAACTTTTGAATAAGTGAAATTTGAACTTCGTTAATAAATGAAATTGGGTTTTTATTTATTAAGTTTTGGAAAATTATTTAAGTAAGTTAATAAGTGAAATTGAACTTCTTGAATATATGAAATTTAGTTTCTTTATTAATTGAGTTTTGAAATTTGTAACTAAGTAAGTAATAAGTGAAATTGAATTTCCTTAAAAAAATGTGATTTATTGAAATTAATGTGAGACTTGTAATTTAGAGAATTTGATTTGACGAATTTAGTTTAATTCAATTTGAAGTTTTGGTATAATAAAGTTTAATGTAAGTAATTGATTTAATAAATTGGAAATTAAATGGAAATTGTTTTCAATGACAAATTAACTTAATGAATATTGAATGAAATCGATAATTGAGTTTAAATTGGTTTGAATGTTAAATTAAATTAATTTAAATGATTTCGGAATGAAATTTGTTTACGAGCTTGAATCAATATTTGAATTGTTTAAATAAAAGTTGAAATCGAATTATAAGATTTTGAAATGGTAAGTTGGAAGTTTTGAAACGTAAATGTTGGAAATTTATTTAAAAACACAAATGAATTGTTGGTTTATGAATTGAAATTGAAATTGATTTGGTTTGATAAATATATTAAACGACCAATCAGTGTAATAATTACGAGTGTTATTAAAGAGACCGGAATCGTTTATGGACATACTCTCTGTCTAAACCGAAAACCACTTTAATAACTATACGCGGAGTGTGATCCAGAATGAAGTGGTTGGAATGATGTACGTGATGACCGAAGAAAGAGAACGATGATGGATAGCCTTGACACTTGTGTCAAATTGGAAATGACTAAAACAGGAGCCGTGCCGGGCCAAATGGGGTTGGCCACCTCGAGCGAACACACTTGTTCGTAAACTACTCATTACTTGTTATTGATTGGTGCACCCTCGTACTTTTGGGAGTGTTGTTTCGCGGTGTTGCGATCGTTGCGGCGATGCATTTTCACCAGTCCGGATTAGGCAAATGGTAGTTTCACTACCTTGGGTATTGCCTCATGTGCCTTGTCATACTTGTATCCCTATATACGCAACCACTATGAATTTGTTTTGTGTTATACCTTATGAAGTACTCCCTGATATCCCACTAGTTTACGGTGGAGTTTACAGTGCTGTACAGACTATAACGCTTATATAAAATGTGTTAAGGGGGATAATGGTAAAGCCTTAACACTATTTTGATATTTATATTACTGATAGGCATTATCTATTTAGCGTACACTACTATATAGTAGATAGTTTAACGGATCCTTAGAGGATGGTTATTCCAGCGTCCTTTGAGTTATTGTATTTCAATTGTTATTTCACTTGAGTTGGATTTATTGATATAAGAATGTTAATCCTGACTCGAGTGTTTTGTGTTTTGCTTTACGCTCGGGTCAGACTGAGTGTACCAGTATTCGTGACTCACCTTTGGAGTTGGAGCTTCGCTTGGAGATCCAGCAACCTATCCAGCTTTCAGATATTCAGTTGATTCCAGTGATGTATTCTGATTCTTGTATTTGACTATTATATTTAAGACTTCTGTCGTAACTTATTTAACTCTTTTATATATATATATATATATATAGTAGCTTCATGAACTACTATCTCTTTTACTTCCGCTGCATATTATTACTCTGTGTCTGTGATTCTGTGATTATTTAATTACTGTATATCTGAGTTTTGCCAAATTTAAATTAACAATTTGGTATTTTGGGTTATTCAAGTCTGACATGTGCGGATACGAATAGTACAAAATAGCGGGTCGTCACAATAGGGGTACGTAGGCAGTCATAAATGGTAGTGATGCAACCCCTAAAATAATATAGGCCTTTCATTTTTATCTGTTATTGGTTGTTGTTTATCTTGTGTTATTGTGCCTTTCATTCTTATTATTTTATTCCGCATTTACATTTTTTATTGAGTTCAAAGATAAGGATAGTATTGTCTCTCTCATCAGATTTGTGCGGTGGTAGATTTATAGTCATTGTATTTGGTATGTATTAACCACTTTGTAGGATTAATAAATTAATTAATTGCTCTTATAAATTGTAATTGAAATTGTATCCTATACATTTAATATTGTTGATTATTTATCAAATATGGTGTATTAAGTTGGTAGTTTTCATTAGTAGTTTTAGAACGGATGGATTTTCGGCAATTTTAAATGGTTCGAAAATCCGGGTCGTCACAGAATTGACATTGAATTAATTTGAGATCGAAATCGAAATTGATTTGAATTGAAATTGGGATCAAAGTTAATTAGAATTAAAATCGAAATTGAGTCGACCGAATTGTATTGAAGTTGAATCAGTTTGACTTTGAAACTATTTTTAGATAAATTATTTTAATATAAATTGTTTAAAAGCTATTTTTTTATCTTCAAATTATTTTGATTCTCCAAACTATTTCCTATATAAACAATTTTTAATATCTAAACCATTTTATTAAACTATTTTTAACTTTGAAAACTATTTAAAACCATTCAAACTATTTTCTAAAAATTCAAGCCTGTCGAAGTGGGAATTGTTTATATGTAAATCGTTGATTTAAATGCGAATTGGGTTAAAATGGTGTTATAACTCAAATTGTAATTCGAATTGAATTTTGAAGTCAAAATGACATATTGAACTAAATTGTCATATTTTGAAGCAAATATGATATTTCGAAATGAAATTGATTTGAAGTAAATATGACATTTTGATATCAAGTATGAATTGTTTTCGAAATGTGAAAGTACCAACCAGTGTGTAAAATGACGTTTGGTTGTTAAAGAGGCCAGGGCCTTTTATTGGCATACTCTCTGTCAATATTGGAACCACTTTAACAACTATGTACGTAGAGGTGACTCTAGAACGAAGTGGTTGGATTTGGCGTCGTTTGTTGGATTTGAAGAAAGTGGACGATGATGGATAGATCCCGACACTTGTGCTACTTTGAAATAACTAAAACAGGACGGCTTCACAGGGCCAAGCGCGCTAGCTACCCTTAGCGGACATCCGTTCTTCGATTTTCTTAGACTTGGTCCATGTTATTACTTTTGCTTTCGATTGGCGCACCTTGATTTTGGAATAGCCTCCCTTTGACTTGATATGGGATGGATGGACGCAGTTGGCGATTATGGCTGCGATGCATTACAACCAACCCTACAACTAGAACTGGTAGTATCCTACCTTGGGCATTGCCTCACGTGCCTTGTCATACTTTCATCCCTATACGAGACCCTATGATTTTGATTTAGTGTTTTTGTATCATGGCACATCCATATCCCCTATGTGCTACTAGGTAGTTGTATGCAAACTATACAACAATGCTTAAAAATGCATTAAGAGGGATTAATATAAAGCCTTAACGCTAAGAAAAATATTTATTTACTCATTAGACATTATATATATAGCGTATTCTACTATACATAAAAAAATTGATGGATCCTGCAACATCTCTTAAGTTATTACACGCATGTTATACACTGGATATGAGATGTTACACCTCGTAGACATCTCTGATACCATTACACTAAGGTTTTATGTGATATCGATTTGACTCACATAAGAATATTTTAGTCCTGACTTTAGTGTTTTGTCTTATCATTACGATCGGGTCAGCCTTGAATTTTTCAGCACATCGAAGATCATTTTTTGAGAGATGAAGACAAAGATTTGGTATATTATTACTATTAATATTCTTTGCATCATGTTGTTCTACTATATTATATTTCGTTTCTGTTGTACACATAACTATGATAAATGTTGTATAAATTATAATCAAATGTATAGTAAACAGCTTCATGAACTATTTATATGATTATTATATTTTTTTCATTCCGTTGGGATATTCTATGTTTATTTTCTTCTTTTCTTATTTTTCTTAATTAACGTCATTGATTATCTATGTTCCAGATTGTTTAAGTTGGATATGTGTAGATTATTGTCGATTTAAACCATCCAAAATGTGGATCGTCATATAAATGGACTTGTATAACATATATCTTAGAACAAAGCACATGGGTTGTAGTTGAACACGGGTTTGAATACTACTCGGATATGATGGCACTTATAGCGATAGTCGCTATACGTGCAGTTCGGAATTGCCATGTTTTTAGAAATGTTTACGAAACTTTGTAGAGAGATCCTTAGAGGTTTCTTATCATATTCATAATCTTTTATGTGTATGTTTGTTTCTTTTAAAAGCTTAGATAGTTAAAAGTTAAGTGACATCTCGAATGCGACCAAAACTGCACTCGTGCAAAACTACTCTATTTAAACTTTATTTTTAGACTTAAAAACGTTTGAAAGATATTTAAATTTAAGTATTTTTTTTCATTCTTTTTATAGATATTTACAACCTATAATTAGATTATTTTAAAAGTGGTTTGAGGTCTTTATGAATTTTTAAGAATTAATTTAAATTGTTAAAGAAGAGGTTTTTACAATAAAACGTGTCGTTTTCAAGTTTTAAGGAAAATCGTAAAATTGTTATATTCAAGTAATATTTTGGGTACGTGTTTTAAAACCTAATATAAGTATTTTGAAGTATTTTAAAAGTATATAAAAATGTTTTTAAATGGTTTAGAATTGCTTAGTGGCTAAATGGTTAATTATTTGATTACTTGTTTGAAAAGTAGTTAACTATGCTTATCACTATAAGTCAACGAAAAAGGCTTATCTATTTATGAGAGGTAAGATTGATGTCGCATAGGGATGGAGAAATAGAGCTCAAACCTATTAGTTTCTCTCTTGATCGAGGAATAGTAAGTCTAGAAATGTTGAAAATATGTTAATCGTGTTGATTTCTTATTGTTTATGGAAATCATTAATACTATGCTTAATTGTGAAAGCCGATGAGGTAGATTTATATATTTATGAGGTTCAAGAGTGAAGTGTTTATGCAAGACTTGGATGCAAGCAGTGCTCTAACTTACCTGGCTTCACTCTTGAACGGGGAATAGTTAAGTAGGAATGACGAAAATGAGTTAAGTGTATGAATATTGATTTGTATAAACAATTGTTTTTACTAGATAATTGATTATTTGATTATCAAACTTGACTAAATATTAGCTTAAGAAGTAAGCAAAAATAGTTCATGATTTTATTGCAATGAGAACCCCCAGGGAGGAGTAATGGTACGAAACGCATGTATCTTTCACTTACTTCTGAAAGAACCAAAATTGAGTTAGTCGAAAGTTCATTGATTGGTTTTGAATAGTTCAAGATTGGTAATTGTTTTACTTACCAAGTACGTAAACCACTTCTATATTTTGGAGCAGTTGAAAAAGGAAATCTATGTAGAGATTTGAGATCTGTTCTAGATGCTCAAATCCATGTAGTGGTTCATGATATGTTTGAGATATGGGAATCCATTTGTTGTGTTTTTTTCGAGTAGTGAAGGCTCGTGCGAAAGATGTTGAATGTAACCTTGACATCAAAAATGACTAAAAACATAGTAGGATGAATAGCCTGGACTTAGCAACCCATGGTAGGGTATTATTAAGTTCATATCTAAAGATTATCAATTTGTGGTCTAACGGAGTTGATGTTATTTGGTTAACAATGTTCATGCTTATGTTCGAACGTTGGGCCGTTTTTGTTTACCTAAATGGTATATTTCATCTTGAGATATACGATGCTCAAAAGGTACTTTCTGACCCTTATGTAGGAAATTGGATTTGGCGTCGACCGAAGAGATATTTATGGAAAAATCCATTATACAAACATACATTGGCGGTTTTAAATGTAACCTAAAAATGTAATGGTATGACCAATGTAAGCATCATAACTATTTGATATGATTAGATCCTACACCTTAAACATTATCTATCATATCATTATATTGAATTAATGAATGGTTGGTTTGTTTGGAGTGGAAAACTATTATGAGAATCTGTATGGTCTTAATAGTTACCATTACATGTATTCGTGTATCTCGAGTATTCTCAAACCAGACTTATGTTTGATGCTTGGTTTTTGTTTCCTAAAATTCTCACGTACTCCTTTAAGTAGGCTCGAAATGGCAGGTTTTACCTTAGATGTTCTAGAGTTCAGAAGGCAAGCTGGAGGCTTCAATTATCTATCTATTTCAATTTTTATTGTTCCATTTTAGCTATGTATATATCAATATTGTGAGGAAAGACAGTTATAAATATCCAGGCTAATGATAGTACTTAGGTATTATAGCTCTAAAATTCTTGTATTTAGAATAACCGTTGGTGTTCTTCTTTTGATATTATATATTACGTTCTGCTGTGAGATTCTGATGTTGTGTTATTCCTTTCTTTTCTACTTCTTTTTCTTATTATTTTTACCTTAACATTCTATCTTTCGTACACTTAGATGTTCGGCACAACCGTGGATGTATTAGTGTCGACATTCGAGGGACGAAATTTTGGTTCATTACATAACCCTAAGGATATAGTAGATGTAGTGCCTTCGCTTTGTTCATATCCTAAAAAACTTGTATAGATGAATGCTGGCATCACATTGTTGCCTGGAGGGCAGTGTTAGTATTCCAAGTGGGATTTGCTAAACAGGTAAAACTTAGCCTCAAGACTCACTGCCAATAATGAGTAAAACGTGGGATATGCTTCAAGGCTATGTGGTTCACTATAATTAGGGCATGCTCATCACTTATTTCAAGATCGGTATCAGTTTTCAGACTATGTATGCTTATGGCCTTGGAAACGGTTTATCAAAGACAATAGGGGGTGATGGTATATTCGACACTATCCAGGAAGGGATAAACCGACCTATAATTTGTAGGGAGTCTGCTAATGCTCCCGACAACTTTTTATAGAGTTGTACTATGACAAGCGGTACCCAAGTAATCAATGTAAGGAAATCCACTCTCCAATGCGTGCCGACTTAGTTGTATACTATGTATGTCACCACTGTAATTAATATAACCATTCCTTCTATGATTCAATATTTATTTCAAACCCTAGACATTATTATAATATCACTTTATTTCTTACAGAAATGGTTTGGTTATCGTATGGTAAAAACTCGTCCGTGTTTATGTGTGGCGTGGTCTTATGAGTTATCTTTATTTTGAAGGTTTTATAACATTGAAAATCCAATTGATTTTTATTTCTCATGCTGGTTTACTAGACTGATCCGGATGTTATTTTCTTATAATGTTCGAGTTATCCCAAGTGTATTTTCAGATTTAGTTGGGGATGCTTAGGACCTTCAAGAGATGTGTTGGATGCCTCCAAGATGTGTTCACGTATCTTTTTTGCACCACACTTCTTGTTTTGTATTTATCAGTATTTGTAAGAACGGGTTGTTATAACTATCCAAGCTGATGACATGTTAATTTGCTCTGATTGCTCTATGTATAAAAAATTTCATTTGTAAAGATATGTTGTATATTATATATTACTCATCACGACATGAGATTTTGTTCCTACTTTTCTTTCCTTTACCTTAATAATATGTCTTTCTAGCACATGGATGCTCGTCATATGAATATCATGGATGTATTAGTGTCGACTTTTGAGGGTCGGCAATGTAGTTTGTCACATGTGGTATTAGAGCTTAGGACGAGCAAACACCTAATCTTTAGTGGGGTAGTGTGATGATCTGCCATACTTGCACCCAAAGACAACACACTTAATACATCCTCAGTACTCATGTACTGATCATATAAGTGTTTGAAAGATAGGTCGTTTAGGGTGAAAGAAAGAAAAGACAAAATGGAATCTCATAAAACATGACGAGTGATATATAATTTGTACAGGTCTTTATAAAAAGAAACCAGCTTTATTATACTCGAGTCCATTAACCTGTTATCAACTGGATAGCTATAACAACCTATCCTTATAATTTGACAAATACAACAAACATACATCAATAACAACTAAACAGTGGAAGAATATAAGATACGTGAATGCATTTTGGAGAATTTAGCTCGTCTTTTGAAAGCTTCAAAAAATCCGGCTAAATTAGAAAATATTCTTAGGCTGACCCGAGCATTATAGGAAAAAAACGCCTGGGTCAATCTGGTAAAATTAGCATGAGAAACTCAAATCACAAGGAGTTATATTTTGTTTGACCTATAAAATCTTTTAAAATCAAAGGTATCTCGTAAGACTACGGCGCACATAAACATGGACGGGTTTTTACCTTACGATAACTAAAACAATTTATACAAAAAGTCCAGTAATATTATAATAATGTCTAGGGTTAAAGTAAATAGTGAATCAAAGCCTAAATTATTGCATTAATTAAATTCCATCATAATAGACTTATGGTCAAGTCTGAAGGCCCATATTGGAAAACTGATTCCAACTATGGCTAGGTAAAGGACCACCTTCTGAAGGTACATCTTTAGAAAATGTACCTAAGGGCTACAGATGATCTGCCCCTCTGCTACACAAAGACGGATGCCCCTTTAACATGATAGGCCGGAGTACCTCATCCCTTGACACAGAGGCTGCAAACTTTGACCTTTAATGCCTACGTGCAAAACAACTCTAAGGGGACAATCTAGAATAGGATGATGGCTCCTAATGGTAGCTAACCACATAGCTCTATTGCATACCTTGTTTAGACAATTATTCGGGTAACGAGACTTGAGGTTGCACTTTTACCATTTCTACTAGCAGTCCATCTGGGAATGCTAACATTGCCCTCCAAGCAGAGACGCGATGCCAATATTCATCCATACAAGTTGTTCCTAAATCGAACAAACATAAAAATTTACTATCTTCCATTTTGAAATCACCCTCAGAAAGAATAGTATAGTTTCATAGCATACTTCATTACGAACATTATTATTTCAGAGTGGTTTGAATTAATTAAAAAAACTGGTGTCTCTAAACTAAGCAATAATTTCGGATATCTCAATTCCGGTTCTTTGAAAGTATGCAACAAGTATTCGAGTCCTCATCGGGAAACTCAAATATACCATCATACTTCCTGAGTCAATAGGTCAAGATTCAATAGTTGGTAATTTAACTATCAAAAATCAAACAACAACAATTCAGGGAATCAATTATATATAGCTACTACCAAGGCTTCAAATAAATCTTTCATTTATTTTAAATCTCTTTCCATTATCAAAATATCATATACTTATCCCTTCGGCATATGTATATTCATAAAACATTACAAAAGATTTCTTATTTCAAAATCATATTAAGAGGATCAAAACTAAATTATTTAAATTATAGATAAAGATAACCTTAAACCATATTCCTTCCGTGTTACGTGTGGAACGAATGTCCATACCATCAGAATTAAGATGGTTAGTTAAAGGAAATCCCATCTCAAATTCCTTTATAATTTACTTCTACAAATCCTTTTAATAAATCTCTTTTACTTAAATTGTACACTCGTTTATTTAACTCTTTATAAAACTTAAGTTAATTTACAAAATCCTTTTATAAATATCCAAACCATTTATATAACTTCTTTTACAAATATCCAAAATCATTTATAAACTTCTTCCCAAATTTCAAGTTCTCTTTTCCATTTATAAAACTCCTTTTATAAACTTTCCTTATTTAGAAAGAACTACTGTAATAACCTTTAACAAATAAAGTTCCCTTGAAAAAATTATTTATTTAAAACATCTTTAAATAAACAAGTTATTATTTAAACCTTCTTTATTTCTTTAAACCATATTAGCAAAATAATGATTTTAAACAATCATTCAAAAAGTTTCAAATTACTCCAAACACCTTTAATAAATAATTATTTAATTATCTTTTAAATATCTTATTTAAAGTGGTCATAAACTTTATACCATTTCTAAAAAAGGATAAAATAAAATATCTGACTTCACAAAATCAAAAAGGGGCTTAGATCACAATAGTTCTCATTCAATTGAGTTTAACTTCCCAACTTATACCATGGGCATTTTCACAATCAAATATGTAAAAGGAATCAACCAATAACAACCAATCAACATACAGGTAAATGTAAAGTTACCCTAACAGTAGAACTGGTTTTTATTGTGCTTAATAACCAATCAACATAATTTAATTGGTCAATTATACCAGAATGGCGATTTATTCAACTAAACAGATGTCAATACAAATTTAACTATCAAAACGGTGCTTTATTCTGCTAATCATATGTCATTAGTTTCATATTCAAATTGAGGTAACATAACGGTAGTTAACAAAGAAATTCCTTGGATTTAAAACATCCTTTAAAAAGATAGTTGCTTTAAAGAAAACTAATCTCCAAAAACAATTTGGTTTAAACCTTTAAACTTTTATTTAATAATTAAATAACATTTAAACTCTTTATTAAATAATTATTAAAAATTTAATAAATAATTAAACGATAAATAAATATTAAATAAATAATTAAATAATAAACATCCTTAAATAAATAATTAAATAATAGTTAGCTTTTAAATAGTAATTAAACTATTAATCTTTAATTAATTATTAAATAATAATTAAACTTTTAAATAGTAATTAATATTAATTAATCTCAAATAGTTAATTAAATAATCCTTAATTAAAACTCAAATAATAAATTAAACCTTTATTTAAAATAATTAAATCATGACTACGTTTTAATTAAATCTTAACTTAAATTTAATTTGATTGTTAATTAATTATTAAATAAGCCTTTTTAAAATAATAAATAATTTGATTAATATTAATTAAATAATAATTAATTCTTAAATAATTAATTAAATAATAATTAATCTTTTATCAATTAAAAACTATAAATAACTTATTTAAAAATAATTAAGTACTAATTATCCTTGCTTAGTTAATGATTGGGTGCTAATTTTCATACTTAATTATTTAATTAAATAATTATATAAATAAATAAAATTTCTTTTAAATACTTAAAAATATGTTTTTGAAAACACTTTTCAAAAAGATACTTCAGTTAAAACATTTTAAATTCAAAAGGAGTTCGTTCTTCACGAACTACATTTATAGCGACTATAGTTATATGACCCATAATTTCGAAACTTGTTTTATATTTCAAATCACTTTCAAAACTTTTCCTTTATGAGTTGACTTACTTTATAATCATAAGTAAAAGTTTTTTGAAACTAACAAAGTTTGAAACTTGTAATTTTAACAAATTAAAATTAGTAAACAAGTTTTTGACCAAAGGATTTCGAAGTCGCAAACTAACCCCTTTAATACTAACTTCCTTAGCTTAGCGCTTCGTAAGCAAGATCACAAAGCCTAGATTCATGAAAACATTATATAATCATATAATCACCACATACAACAAATAATTAAACTAACTTTCAACTTACTAACTTTAACTTTACTTTTCCAAGTTTATATCACAACATGCCCACGCACATATATTTACATACAATCAAAATTAATTTCATTCAACAAGTAGCATACTTATAACCAAATAAAAAATAAATGATAAAGTTTAAAACTTTATTTAAAGAGATGAGCTTTAACTCACCATAAGCTATCCAAATAAAACGAACTTCACTAACATTTGGACAGTGACCTAGAGCTTAGCTATGCTTTTGGAAAAATGAGATCATGGTAACCTTAAAGGCCAAGGAAAGTTCGGCCATGCATGGCGTGGCTCAACCATGGCTTGGAGGGTGGAGTTTTGGACTTGTTTTGGAAGGTAGAAGTTGAAATGGGAGAAGGAGGGTTTAAACAAACATTTAAGAGCTTTAAGAATGAAGAAAGCTAGGATTTATGATCTTAAGAATTTTTAGAAGCCTTTAAAGTGTTCATGAGAGCTTAGAGAGAATTTAGAAAGTGAACTGAAGTGGTAAAATGAGAAGAAAAATTATGAACCGTTTTTTTCAAGTGGTACTTAGATATAATATGTCACTAGGACAACATAATACAAATCAGATGTCAATAAATGTTCAAACCACATTATGCAAGTTTCGAGCTTGTGACCTCTCGCACCAAAGTCAAATCACTTAACCACTGGGACAATGATGCTTGTCAAGATTATGGAAATTGGTTTTATATGAAATTCATTAAGAAAAATACCTTTATACCCTTATAAACACAACCCTCCTACCTTAACATGCCACCTCATCAAGCTTCAACATCCCCTCCACCTCCGTGTACTTCTGCCCAAAACATGTCCTCCCTTCTCTTAATGACCTAACATGCATTAAAGCCTCATGTACTAAACATTTCACTTTACTTTATACTTTAGTTATTTTATTTCCACTTTTTTTCATAAAAAGTATTATCACTTCGTATATACTTAAGCACAAACACACGCAAACACGCACACACACACACACACATATATAAATATATATATATGTATGTGCGTATTTATGTGTGATTGTATGTATGTATGAATGTATATATGTATGCATGCATATGCGAACTTATTTATATTTTAAGTGTGTATATACTAACACTATAGTTCACAACATTTTCGAATACTTTTTATCGACGAAAACGCGAAAATTCGAAAAATGAATTCCGGTCACATTTTCGATTTTTTCGAACTAAATATTTTTGTAAACAAATTTTGAAAATTATTTCAAAATTACAATTCACTATTAAAAAGAGTTTTATTTTAATCATAAAACATATTACGAATATATAAAATTAATTAATATTTTTATGGTTAAATTTGGGATCGTTATAGGCTGACTCATCAGAGATAGGATTAGTAACACCCTATAATGAGTTTGAGTATATTATATATGAAAGCGCGTCACTACAACAGAAAAGTCTTTTATAGTGGCACATAGCTCTTATTAAACAATACTACAGTGGTTCGATTAACGCATGTCGACATGTTATAAAAAACAATTATGTATTTATACACTACAAGAAATATACCATTTTACAAAACTGTATTTGCAACAGTTCGTGTAACTGCGTCCTTTAATAGGAGAAATGATATAATAGATTTCAGATGATAACATTATATGTACAAATGTTGTTAGAAAGTTAATGCTTACCACATTTATCCAAATAATAGTAAAATATTATTTTAAAAATGTTATTTTTTTGCACAATATGAAATTTATCCTTGTGCTCATAATACATTTGTAATGTTATTGAAGTATTTTGAACATTATAATTTAGTTACTCAAAATTATTTAGCGAACCTGGTAAACTCGTGGTTCAACAATATAAAACTCATTGTATTTTTTATTTAACAAAATTTTGTATAAAGTCGTCATGGTTCATGTTTCAAGCATTGTTGTTTTTACATTTTAAAAATATTATGCTCAATAACTTTAGTAGATGTTTTTTTGAAATGGTACTTAGATACAACATGTCACTGGGATAACATAACAAAAATCATATGTCGATATATGTTCGAATCATGCTATGCAAGTTTCGAACTTGTGATCTCTTGCACCAAAGCTGACTGGGACAATGGTGCTTGTTTTAGTAAATGTTGTTAGTTATCTATTTGGACGATAATTATTTAATATTGCTATAAATATGTGCCATAACGTTTATTTACTATTTTTAAACTTTTTTTTATTATAACAAAGAAGTACAACCATTGTGAAAAAGATATGTACAATACTTCCATTAAATATTATGATTTATAATATTCTATTAACATTGTGATAAATTTTTCTTTCAGCAACATTTACTAAATACTGTAAAATATACTGCACATTTATCTGATATAATAAAATATTTTATTATTTGAAATTAGCGATCCATGTCATAAGGTTTATTTATTGAAAGGAACATAACATCATGATGTGGATAGCTATGTTAAATCATTGAATTGTAGTGAACAATGGATATTAGCTCTTAAATAGGTAATATAAATGATGGATGAAGCACGTAAAAACCTAGGTTTGCCTCTTAACCTTTTCACTGTCCATCGCTTCCTTTTTCCTAAATAGAAGAAATCCTAACCCAAATTTCAATTTCCAACTTCTTAATCATTTTATTTCATATAAATCAATTTTTTTGCTAAATTATCTAGGTCTCCTCTCCGTTAAATGTTTGATTGACATGGGTATAGGATATGGACTTAAGTACTTCTTAGAGATAGTCACAAATGCTCGAGGATTTTCTTTTAGGCAAGGAGTTATGATGAATTGAAGGGGAGAAGACGAATCTTATTTTGTGGGTAGATGGTTTTTCAAAGTGCAGACGAGAGAAGAGTTTTGTTATGTTGTTCGTTTTCAAAAATAAAGTAATTATCCTAGTATTTCTAAATCTTTGTTACCTTAGCTTGAATTTTGTTTGGGTAATTTTATTAGTTATCATTTTTTAAGACCTTTAGAAATGGAAGTCAGAGAAGAATACTACTAACTTTGTAGAAATTTCTTATATTGTTTGGCATATTATATGAGGTTTAGTTCGGACCAACTATTTTTTTTGAACTGTATAGTATTTCCATACTTCTTTTTATAGTTTGCTAAGATATGATTTGATACTTTAATCTTAGTCTATTGACTCTTTTGATTTATTAATTTATTTTCTTAATATTATGGATGTTTCCCTTTTCACTTATGGTGATTAGGCCTATCACAAATATGAATCTTCAGTTATGAAGGTCATTTGGATTATAGCATAGACCGAATAATAATAACCCTAGTTGAACAGGTTGTTTTCCATACAACCTACATGTGATAATTGCAATTGCTTGACTTAACAAATGGTTCATTGTTCAATGCTGATTAAAATAAATTAACGAGGTACATAATATCTCTATATGTTCACTAAACCTATACCGTATTTTTATATCAAAAACAAATATCATAATATTTTTAAATTTAGCTTCCATCATTCAAATTGAAGTCTTTAGCAATATTATCTTTTTTAAATAAAAATAAGTGATTAACAACTAGAAAAATTTTATAATACATAGCATATTCATATAATGTGTGAGTTCAAAAATATATCAAGAAGTCGTTAAAATTTACGTTTCCAATCAGTACTTGCCTGAATGCATTTCTTTTACAGAGGAAACACCAAAAAAAATTATCAGAATCTGGCTTGAATTTCCAAAACTTGCACATGGTCCATACCCCAAAGAAAAATTTTCTTTAATAGTATTCTACTCGATCACAACATTCATACCCTTTTTAAGTACTTAGTTGAACATGTTAAAACTTAGAAGGCTTTTTTTTAACTACATACTTCATTTTGGGTTTTTCCTTTGTTTCTTCTGCACACTCCATCCCTAAAATGTAAAGTAAAAAACATGCATGTTTGTAGAATAATATTATCAAAGAATTCTCTTTTATAAATAAAGGAACTCGACGGTAGACCTCTAGGCCTAAGAACATACATAAGTTGGAATCTTAATTCCTTCCACTTGGATGTGTGTAACATGTTATGTCATCTTCTTCTTCTCTTGTTATTTTTTTCTTTATTTCGGTATGAAAATCTGCATAAAGTCACAATAATAAGATACAAATATCGTTGGTGTTGGAGCAACAAATTTGTTATCTCTAGTTAATATACACAGAACAAAAAATATTTAGATGATAAACTATCAAAGAAGCGATACATGCAGAATCTGTTTTAATAAAGTTTGACTCTTCTTATGTAAGCATTGTAGCCATCAAGTGCAAAAAAATTACTGACTATGCAATTTTACTTAATGTGCTCCTATTTTTTCTAGATTTCTCAAATTCTATTTCAAAATAATCTGACAACCCACTTTTAGATGCTCAAGCCCTTCTATCTACATCGCTATTGCAAATCAGTTTCAAAAGTTTTTCAGTTTCTCGAATCACCCACAAATTTATTAAGTCACCTTTATAAGATATTTACTTTTGGAAAATTCTAGTTCAATCGAGCATTTACTCAGTAGCCCCCCAAATAATAAAATGTCTGTAAACCCAAAAAATAACTTAGTAGCCCCCTACCATTTCAAGAACTACCATTTCTATCATGCAAAACGTGAAAAATTGAATTTTTTTCTTTACTGATTTAGAAACTAGGATTAGAATTTTTTTCTTCACCGATTTATAAACTTAGTAGTGAAAAATTGAATTTTTCTAGTAAAGTCTGCAAACCCAAAAATAACTCAGTAGTGGAAATTTAAATTTTTTCTTCCCTGATTTAGAAACCCAATTTATATTTCTTCAGGACTACAATTAAAAAAATCTGTAAACCTAAAAAAAACTTAGTAGTGAAAAATTGAACCTTTTCTTTGCTGATTTAGAAATTAGGGTTTTGAAGAAGCGATGGTTTAGATAGTAAGAAACTGGCGTAAGAAGATAATGGAATTGAGAAAAAAGAAAGTATGTAGCTTTCTAATGGTATTTTAGTCTTTAAAATTTAATTTATCTTAGGAGGCTACTAAATAATTATTTGTGTTGAAATAGAATTTTCCTTCACTTCTATAGTGAGGCTTGATTAAAATGATAAAAATCACTCCTTACTTCTCTATCCAAAAAATCAAGGTCCATTTTGTTTGAACCTTGGAGTTTTTTGTTTGGCGTTTTCAACATGTTTTTCATAACGCATGGATGAAAAAACATCAGTTTTTGAAACTGACTTTAACACGTAAAACTAAATATGATTTTATTTTCTTATTTTTCGTCTTTTGGGAAATATCAAAAAAAATATTCTCCCTTACTCTTCATTCTTTTATTGTAATGACTAGGATTTTCCACCTTCTATCCCACATATGAAAAACATATTGATAATGAAAAACATATTGATAATCAAAAACATAACTCATTTTCATGTTAAATATGCCCTAGCATCCATTTTGTTTAAATATTTAGGAAGCTTGGAAAAAGTCGTGATATATTTCTATACTATTAAGAATGAAAATTCGACATGACCATCCATTAATGAAATCACACCATTGGTTTGTGGCCTTCACCATCACCCACTTTCCGAACACCCATCAATTGATCTCTCCATTGATTTACATCTGACAACATCAATAACTGCTTGAAATAAATGTGTTGTGACCATAAAGCTTTTGAATTTATAGCATGCATCTACATTAAATTTTATTAAATAAAAAGGAAATACATTTACTATTATACGCACATTCGTGCGATTTGTACTAGTTAATAATAGTTCTATTTTATTTTAATATCTACAGTTGATTTTGTTAGATTACAAAGTATAAGAAGTCAATACCTTTCATAAATATTTCTGTTAAAAATCTACAAGTATTTGTATACTACTATGTGATGCTACTAATTTAATCAAATGCAAACTTCAACTTAAAAAGACAAATAAATCTTATATACATGGTAACCAAAGTGTTTCAGGTCCATTCAAAGTTTCATGCTACTAGTTTGGAAAATATATATTCATAATTATCTTTAAGGTTTACTAGCTTAGCCACATATACTTGAGATAAGTTTTTAGTGGAAAACTGTTGTTCTGTTCTACCAAAGCTAAAGAAGTTACCATAGCGTTGTCATTCACATCTTCACACAAATTTGCTTCAAAGAATAATTTGATTCTTTCTTGTGCATCTATGTACAGACATAGGAAATGCCAAGCAAATAAATTTGAAAATAGATATATAGTCATCTCTCCCGAGCTTTGCGCAATGATTTGTCTTCCATCTCAACAAGATGAGCATGAGCCCGGTTTTGTGGATTAATGTATGCAATACCTAAAGTAGGAGTGTTGTTTAACATTAATATTGTAGTCATTTCTAATTATTATCAAAGTTTAGGGCTCAATAGCTGTAGAGCCGCTAACATGATTCATGTATTAAAGGCTAATTTGCAAATGAATGCAGTTGGGTAAGCATGAATGTAAAGTTTATTATATTGTAACATTTTGGAGAATGAAATGTATATTCTACGGTTGCAAATTTAATATAACATTATTGATCAATATCATTGTATTAATATATGCATTTTCATAAAGCTGAAATAACTTTTATGATGTTAATATTCTATGGCACTCTAACAATGTTTGGGAATTGATACAAATATCATGTAGACAACTTTCAAAACCCATGGGGAAAGCTTGTTTACGACGTTTGGATAAAGTTGCAAACAGGTCTATTTGCAATATGTAAAAAATATGGTAATAAATTTTACATGATTTTTAGGTATATTTATAATGTTCTTATAATGTCATTAAACCCTTTTTACAATGTTTTATACAACGTTTAACAACTATTGCTGAACATATTACATTTATGCAACTATGGATTTCACAATGTTAACTTAAAAGTAGTTAAAATGAATTAACAACAATTATTCAGTATTGTTATAACCCTTTATTGTTGTAGTGATAACACAAAAATTGGCCGCTATAAAAGAGCATGCTTTCATAACATAGTACTGCCGCTATGTTAGCTATGTTACATATAGACAGTAGCTCATTTCAACCGCTATAAAACATCTCAACTAAATGAAAATAACAGAATCTTTATAACAATATACCACCGCTATAAAATATTCTATATCTCATACTTCACGCTATATATCAACATGTTATAGTATGTTCTAAATCAATTTACATTATGTATATGCCGCTATAAAATGTGTAGATACAATAAAGCCTATTTGCCGCTATCCTTTGACAGTACCTCGTACATTACCTTATTATAGCGCTTATGTTATATAGTAATAACGATTTTTAGGAGCTATGGTTTATTTTACTAATGTGTTGATGCACCCTGCTATATATATATTACATTTTAACAATAGAAATTAAATTGAATCTTCTTCAAACACATAACAATATGAACTGTGACGACCCAAACTCGATGTCCGATAAACGACATCAAATTCGCATCGCCGAAGCTTATAACAACAATTAGATGAATATAAAACAGCGGAATAGAATCAATATCATAAATATCATCATAGTTACAACATCAACATAATATCCATACTACAACAGAGCATATAATACATACACCACAACTCCAAATACAACATCATGATAATACAACAGTGATCATATATCCAAAAGTCCTCAAATGAGAGAGATGATAACGTACTCCCAAAAGCTAAACACCTGAAAAACTCCAAAAGCTCCTAAGATATCTCCAAGATAAGAGCTCCAAAATACTGCTCCTCCAAAATACAGAAACCTGCTACTAGGCTGCCTGTGTGGAAATAATGGGCACCTAGAGTTTAGGAAAGAAAACAATAAACTCCGGATCAGTCATGGGACTGGTATGAGTAAACAAAAACAATAGTTACTTTCAAAGAACTATATTTATAAAAGAACTTTCGGTATGCTTTTAAAAATGGAACTACCATAAGACCTCCCGCCACACACACAATGCAAACGCAGAATTGGAGGAGATTTCTTCTTATGATAGTTAAATATGCTTGGTACGAGAAAAGAAATTCTTTGATATTATTACTAGTGCATAGTGAAGAAAACATTTCGAAAATAGAATATTAATCTTAGCCAGCATAGACATTCCGAACTATGCCTACTATAGCTACCATGTTTTGTGGCAGGTTACCTCCACGCTGCATGGTAGGTTTTACAACTAAAACCGTACAGGGTTTCGTATTGAGAATTGGATTTCCAACAATGGTCAGGCTAAGGAACTTCCTAGGCCACATGGGTACGCCTCTGGAGGGACGACCCGAGAACCTAACCGGATCTCTGCCAACACAAGGCCGGGTTACCCCAATTGGGTAACTACTGACACGAGTATGCCATCTCCCGGTTGTAACCAACCTTTAACCGGGGCCCCGGCAACAAATCACAAAGTAATACATATATATATATATCTGCGATATCAACATAAGTTAAGTATCTGGGCTCCATACCATGATACCACTTCTATCCAGAAGGAAATTCACATACCCTAAGGGGTGCTACCCCCAATAACCTTACTGCATTTTTCCTGTTTCGACCATTCCGGGATGTGAGGCTCGACGAAGTCTCATCCACAAAGCTGCGCTTTTCACAAAGTCATGCTTTGATCAGCAACACTCAGCATGCCACATTACCAAATTGGGAATATATCGTTGATAACCTTCAACTATATAATCTCTAAGGGTGTTAAGCTAATAGAATAAATTCTCCTCCACCAACGGAAATATAATTGAAAAAAATCTGCTTTATATCTCAATTTGTAATGTCAGATATACAATCCATACAAGTCTATTCTGGGTTTGAACAGAACCGAAGGCACTTCCAAAGAAGTCCTTGCAATACGGATATCCACAATCCCGATCGGATTCCCCATCACATATGGAGAACTCTATACCGGAGCACCTCGGTGCAGAGTCAATCGACAGGTCATCCTATCGCTCTCGCAAATACCCGGTCTTCAACACCGGTCTTCAAATGTTATCCATGACGTCGAATCACATATTCGAAATGGGTTATACGACACAAAGGTCCTTTCCCGGCTAATTCGAATAGTGAGTGTCAAATTTTTAATACATGTGGATGTCATTCACAAATATTAACAGGTTCGATGTGGGTTTCGGATAACCAACTGAAATCCGATTCCCTGCCGCATCGAAGTTCAAATTCCGTTTTACGGGCAGACAGGGTTTTCACATCAATACAGAATAAATCACAATCACAATACAGTACATGGCAATTTATATCACACAGTATCACAATCAGAACAGTAATGTCAATATAGTGCACAGCGATAGTTAATCATTTTCCAATGTGGTTCAATTAAATTTACCACTAAATTATTTTAGATCTATGATAAGAATTTGGATAGAATAAATTAAATCCTAATTTACTCGATTTATCATTTCAAAATTAGTTCTTTAATTTAACGGCTAATTTTCTTGATTAATCAACTTAAATTTATTTGAATAACAAATTCTCAATTACAATTAAATTGGAACACTTAATTAAATTTCAAATTGTGTATCATCTTAATTTTCTTTTTCAAAATCATTAATTAATAAAAATTATTCACCTTAATTATTATTTGAAAAATCTCCTTTATAACTTAAGAATCAATTTATTATAGTTATAAAAAGTTTAATGTTAATAAACTTAAATTCTTATTTTAAATTTAATTATTTAAAATATTTATTAGATTATTGAGTATCCACTTAGTTTATTAAAATTAGTTATAAGCCTTTAACTCAATATAGTCAAAATTCACTGCCTTAAAACCTGGTAACAGTAAAAGTTAACTTTTATTTAGGTCCAAACCCATACTCGAAGTAAACCCGAGCAACCCAGAAAAAAACTTCGAGTTCAACCCCTTGAATTCCCCATCTCTCCCCAAGTCTCCCTGTACCCATTTCTACTTTTTTTTTTAAAACATGGTCAAACCCAGGAAACTCGCGTATGCGAGTTTCATTCAGAGGAAAACGTGCTTTTACTGGAGCCCAACCCACGTTCTTCTCCCCACCCTTTTCTTTTCTCTTTTTTTTAAAAACTTAAGTGAAACCTGGAAACAAAGTTCCAAATATCCACTGACCCATCACCACCACCGTGCACGTGCACAACCCATATCGTCGATGTTGATTGCCTTTGGCGACGTCAACAATCCGGCCATCATGCCAGCATCCATCCTCAATCGTACGAACACGTCGACAACCCTCAATTCAAAATCGAGGATGTGGGAGAACAAGGAAACCCAACCATCGCCAGAGAAAACTGTTGCACCCACATTTTCCGACCATCTTAGCCTTTGAAACCCCTGCCACACCTCCGCGAACCCTCCACGAAGCTATCGCCAGAGCACGGTGCGACTCGATCCACTAGAGATCATGCGTTGCCTCAGTTAACAACCTGACCAAAATTAGGTTTAGAAATGCAAATTGGCTCGCCGACGATGCCCCGATGGCCAGATGATCGGCCGGTCATTTTTCCAAGAACCCCCACTCATTCCTCCACCTTCTGACGAAACCCCGAGGCCTCATCTTCTGGAGATCATCAGTAGTTTCCTCGAACCCACTTTCCAGTCATCCTAGAATTGCATACGAAATCCTAAACTAAAATCTGTAATTTTTATCTTAAAAATCATATTTTCCAAAAGTGTTTCCAGTTATAAAATTAGATTGTAAAATTTTAATACTTGATTTTATCATATTAATATGAATTGCCACTATTTCTTCCAGATGCTGGAAATTTTCAAACTAAAATATTTGTTCATATTTTTTTATCTTAGATTAAGTTTAAACTTTACTAATCTATTCGAATGCAGAGTTTATCAATGACCGTATACAAAAATTTAGTATTTTAAACTAATATTTTAAAGCCTGTGTCAAGAACAGGGAAGGAACAACCATTCAGACAAGCATTTTTTTTTAAGCAACTTCAACTTTGGGTTATAATCCATTTCAGAATGAGGGAGAGAGAGATTTGAATTTGATTTTGATATGGTTTACTCTTATAAACAGAAAGCTATATGTAACTGTGTTTCACAATTTCTAGCAACAAGAAAATCACTAACTTGCTTTAATTTATTACTGACATATGGTACAGGGTTAAACAACATTTCTTTTTTTAATCCTGAAGCTAAACAGGGAGTTACATTCTTGTGCAGTCATACACAGGGCAAAAATTCATTCACTTACTCAAAATTCTTGCATGCAACCCAATGATTAACTCTACTATATCATCCAAGAATTCACACGGCAACAAGATTGGGAAAGAACAAAAGTTTACTCACCTGGACAAATATTTAAACAGAGGCTATATTGGTTTTGAAAAGCTGTTTTTGATCCTCTTCTCCTCTTCTTTCTTCAGTAATTTTGTTTCCAAATTTGAAGATAAAGTGATGTTTTGCTCTTTTTTTATTTACAGTAAATTGTTTTCAACTTTAACAATAAAGTGATTCTTTTTTCTCCTTTTAAATTTCTGATCTTTGCTAATATTTTTCTTTCTTTCTTCAGTAAAAAGTTTTAAACAAATTTGGAGGCTACACTCTTATATAACTAGATGTGCAGGCTCCCTGTGTTGTGCTGAGGCAATATTTTTTTTCTTTTTAGTTGTACTTGTGTATGGGTGTATTTGAGAGCATTTAATGAAGCATGTATTTACAGTTGATGTCTTTCTTGAGGTTACTAGAGTACAGGGCATTAAATGAGAGCATTAAATGGAAGCATGTATGCAATGCTCCTTTGCTCCCCTGTATACTTACAGCAATTCTTACTTTATTTTTATTTATTTTATTTCATGTTTAAAATCTTATGTGTATTCCTATGTCTCGAATACTTACAGCATTGTTATGTTCCATTTGATTATTATAAGTACATTTTTACATAAAATTTTATTTACATATAAATATACTTACAGCAAGGTTTTGTTTATACATACTTTTTATTTTATTGTAAATTACTTCTAAATAAAGGTGTTTGTTTTAATTATTATTGTTTGGCAGATCTTGCATATCTTATTTTCTTTGGTTAACTTATTTCCTAGTTTACTTTATAAAATAAAAGTGTTTTGTTTTAAAAAAAAAAACTTTCTTTCATAGATTTTGTTTTCTATGTTATCTTCTTATTTGCATGCAACTCACGACAAACTACTTACTGGTTTGTATATTCTTTTTGGAAGCACAAGTTTGCTTTACTAAAGGTAAGGAATTTGTTTTAGTTATTAACATTTTATAACTATATGATTTCTGTTACAAAATTTGATTTAGTTCTATTTAAAGGTTTTAACTGAAAACATTTCATTTGTTCATATTTTATTTTATTGTTGTAAACAATTTCTTGTTGATAAGTGTTGTTTTCTTTAATTATTATTATTATTATTATTATTATTATTATTATTTATTTAAACTTTATTATCAAAATTAATTTAATTCCTTGTAAATATCAATCTCAACAATTTTAAATTTAGGTTGAATTTCACTACTTAAATTCCAAAGTTCAAATAATTTATCGAATTTTAAATTCAAAAATTTCGGGATGTTACATGAACAGTGTATGAATGAAAGAATATAATAATTAGCAAATGTAACATACTATATTAAGCATACCAAATATCCACATACACTATTAAATATGATCAAACATACACATAATACACGTTACATTTGTTTTTATCACATACTAAAACGTAGTAGCAAATGCTTTAAGTACACCCTAAACAATTGTCTTTGTATAATTGAGCACAAGTACATACTAAAAGATATACCATCTATATCCCAAATGTTAGCCAATATTTAAATCATACTTCTTTCGCACCTACACCAATATATATATATATATATATATAAGAATTAGAGACAACATATTTGAAAATAGTTGTTATAACGTGCAATATGTTTTGCATAAACCATATCAGCATTTTGACTATAATAGGAAAAAATAAGCTCTTTTATACAATTGCATGAAAATATAGTTGCATGAAAATAATTTCCAATTAAAAATGTTATGATAACGTATAATTACGCTCATCAATACGAACTTTAAAAAACTATTTTGGAAGATCATCCATAGTTCGTCACGTTCAGACCTAGATTCCTTATCATTATGTAACTAACCGCGCTCAAACATCTAGTTTTCAGCATGTTAAGAATTTAGCTAATGTAGAAGAAATTATAATAAAAAACATGATCGGATTAGAAAAGAACATAGATTCATGAATAATATAAGTTTCTTGCTATCTCTATTGTTCAATCAAACGATCCGCTAAGAAGTAAAATGAATCAATACAGATGAGATAACCATATATCTATTTTCTTCATGGACCACTTGCTATGCTTCAAGAACAGGCCAGGCTGTAATTTATTCTCTTGGCCCAATAAGCATTTCATCAGATGTGTATAAATAGAGAGGGCAAGCCTATGTCAATATATCATTCTTTGCATACGAAAGTAAATACGATAAAGCAGTTTACATTTTTCTCTTCAAATCTTCATATATATCAGAGCAAGATCATGCCTAACAGCAAATATGCCATGCCATTGATCAAGATCATATCTAAAGTCATCATATCAAGATCAGGCTGCACCCTTTGAATCATCTGAGAATCAAGCAGATTCTCATCATCGTTTACTGTTCTTTCTCTGTTTTAGTCAAGATCAGATATAACATCATCATATCAAGATCGAATTGTACTTCATTTAAATCATCTGAGAATCAAGCCAACTCTCATCATCAACTTTCTGCTTTTAATCAAGATCAGACTGAGCATCATCATATCAAGATTAAAACAGCATATACTTGGAATCATCTAAGAAATACAATATTTCTCATCATTTCAGTTCTTCTTTTACATACCCGAGTCAAGATTACTGATCAAATCTTCTGATGTGCCTCGCCTAGGAATTCACATTAGTTCTGTCATAACTAATCAAGAACTTTCCTGGCTGCTCAGTCTTCTTTTGTCTCATAGTAATTTTTTTGATCATTCTTCTTGATTTCTGAATCAATGGCTGAAGGAGATCAAGATATCTCTGCCTCCTCTAGCACCCATACTAATGCCAGATTCAATCCAGTTGAAGAACTGCTGAAAGAGATTGTTAAACCTCAAAGCCAGTTACTCTCTATTCAACTCGATGAAACCAATTTCTTGCTTTGGAAGTTTCAAGTTGAAACTGCAATCAAAGCATATGGTCTGGAGCAATATATCAAAGGTACCATAATCATACCACCAAAGTTGTCAGGACACGATTCTTCGTCTTCCGAAAATTCGACATCGACACTCACTTTATCGACTGCCGAGAAATCGAACGACGGAAAACCGAACACTGAGGGTTTTATTTAAGAAAAATTTAGGAAAGAAGAAGAGAAAAAGATAGAAATTAGGGAGAAGAGAAGAAGATAGAAAATAGAGAGAAAAGAAAACAGAAAACAGGGAAATAGAACATTTTTTTTTTTAAAAGTAGAACGGGACAGAAAGGAAACAACAGAACAACAACAGAATCTCACAATTCGCAGCGGAACAACATATAATAATAAATGAATAATCTTTAAACAAAGAACTATATCAGTTATTACATTTTATACATTTCATTACATTACATCATATCATCAGAGTGTACAACAACATACAACAACAAACAGTGCAGCGGAAAAAGAAATACTATATAAGTAATATGCCATGCCATCCAGCTTGCCTCCAGCAACTCCAGAATATCCAGAATATCCTGATAAACCTAACTCTTAACTGCCCGTGTGGAAATTGGTGGGCACCCAGAGTTTAGGAAGGAAAACAATAAACTCCAAGTCAGTCATGTGACTGGTGTGAGAACTCAAAACAGTTTATTTATCTTAAAATCAAAATAGAGGAATATTTTAAATCAATTCGCTATGCTTTTAAAAATGAGACTACCATAAGACCTCCTGCCACACACACAATGCAAACGCAGACTTGGAGAAGATTTCTCCTTATGATAGTCAAACATGCTTGATACGCATTTAAAAAGAGCATTTGATATTATTATTAGTGCATACTGTAGGAAAAATTCATTTCGAAAGTAGAATATAAATCTTAGCCAGCATAGGTACCATTATATTATGCCTACTAATAGCTACCATATTAGATGGCAGGTTCTACAACTAAAACCGTACAAGTCACGTATTGTTTCTTTGGATTTCCAACGAATGATCAGGCCAAGGAACTTCCCATTGCCACATGAGAATGCCTCTGGATGGACATCCCCGAGAACCAAACCGGATCTCTACCAACACAAGGCCGGGTTACTCCTAACTGAGTAACAACTGACCGAATATGCCATCCCCCGGTCCTTTGGGACCTTTTCACCGAGCGCTCGTAATCAATTCACACAATCATAACAAAGTGTTTTCAACATGAGTAAGTATCTGGGCTCCATACCATGATACCACCCTTTTCCAGAAGGAAATGGACACATCCTAAAGGGTGCTACCCCTCATAACCTTGCTGCTTCTTTCCTGTTTTGACCATTCACGGGGTGTGAGGCTCGACGAAGTCACGTCCACAAAAACATACTTTATACAAAAGCCATGCTTTTGGGTCAACAAATGATCAACACAATGATCACTAAGATAGACGATCAAATAAATGATCCTATCACAATAATCAACACAATGATCATTTCAGCATCACTCAGCATGTCACATTACCAAACTGGGAATATATCGCTGATAACTTCAACTATATAACCTCTGAGCTCGTACGTCACAGAGAAGGGTGTTAAGCAAAGAATAAATTCTCCGCCACCAACAGAAATATATTTGAAAGAAATCGGCTTTATATCTCAAATTGTAATGTCAGACATACAATCCATACAAGTCTGTTCCGGGCTCGAACAGAACCGAAGGCACTTACAAAGAAGTCCTTGCAATCCGGAATTCACAATCCTGATCGGATTCACCATCACATATGGAGAACTCAATACCGTAGCTACTCGGTGCAGAGTCAATCGATAGTTCATCCTATCACTCTTGCAAATACCGGTCTTCAACACCGATCTTCAAATGCGATTCACAACGACGTATCACATATTCAGAGTGGGTTATACGACCCCATGGTCCTTTCCCGGTTAACCCGAATAGTGAGCGCTTATTCAAAAATAAGTGTGCATTCAAATTCAATCAATTCACATCAAATACCCATTCAAAGGGAAATACTGATAGTCGGTTATTGAACTATCACTGGATATGCACACATCATCAGATTCCAAATAATTTTCCAAATTATTTATTTTCCAAAATATCTTTACTAGATATATAATTTCAACACTTCAAAAATAAATCAATATTTATTTTTAACAAGTTTCACTTTCACATATAAATTCCATAATGAATTTATATTTCAAAATATTCGTGCATATACGATTTCAATAATTCATTTCAATTTATCCTCCAAAAAGATAAATTCTAATTATTCACTTCTTATTGGAAAACATTTCCATACTTATTTATTCATAAGTAATTCACAAATCTTTTTATTTTCAACCTTGGAAAATATTCAATATACTTAAATCGAATTAAGTATATAATTCATTCTTTAAGAAAATCATTCTCTTAAACATATTTATTTGGGCCAAAACGAATGTTACGTAAAACATCGTTACGACAACCCAAAATCACTAGTATAGGGATTCGAAATTAAAATAGATATATAAATCCCAATACTATACAAAACATTTCCTTTCGGAAATCATTTACTATAACAACAGTGTTATAGTCCACCATTTCCTTTTATTTCTCGAAAACGTCTATTTCAACAATAAATGTTGAAATCTATGGTTTCGAATCTCAACACCTTTAAAACATCGTTAGATCGTTTTAATTCTGTTTAAAATATCACATTCTAAAACATTTTCTTTAACATGTTATTCACTATTCAAAAACGTGAATATACTATGTTAACAAATTTCATCCTTTTTATACTTTTTAACTTAAAGGATTATTCACAGTCTAAAACGTGAATATAACTCCATTTATAAGTTATAACAATTAACTTATCAAAATAAGTCGTTTGCTAATTCATAAAACAACGTTTATAAATTCCATTTCTATTTATTTATAAAAACTTCTTTTTTTATAAATTCCTTTATTAACATATTTCAGTTTATAACTCAATTATAAACTAAATGTTTATATTATAAGTTAAATACTTATAAAACGATTATTTTATAAAATCGTTCTTTAAACTTCATAATTATAAATCTTATAACTTATAAGATTCATTTATTTAACCAAATATATTCTTCAATTAACTTCACAAATTTATAAATCTTACTATTTATAAATTTCTTTTATAACTTCACAGTTTATAATTCCATAAATTTCATTTATTTATGAAATTCATTTTCACTTCATTCAAACACTTATAAAAACTCGTTTTATAATGTCTATATTTCAATTTATAAATATCCATTTATAAATCTCTTAATATAAATCAATTTATATTATTCTTTTAAACGTCTTTAAATTCCTTTAAAATTTCACCGTTCTCTTGATTTATAAAATAATCAAATTTTATAAATCTTATATTCAAACTTTTAATAATAAACTCAAAAATCCAGTTTAAACTATTTTATAAAATCATTGGTTCATATTTCTCAAAAACCAGCTTTTAACTATATTTCACAAAAAACCATAATTTTATAACTTTAAAAATTATAACGTTTATTTATTTATAATGGATCAATTCCAAAAATATAGTATATTTTCAAAAATCACTTTAAAACCATTTTAAAATCCCAAAATCTGGGTCCAATGATGCTACACACCAAATAGTCAATCACGACTAACAACGATATCATATATCGATATGATAATCCATCAAATATCAAAATATCTGAAATAAAAATAAATACTGTTGAGGAATCCAGTTGGATCCCTCCAACCTGTTTCCTGCATCCAAAAACATTAGCACAATACCAATTTCGCTCCAGTACGAAATTATCGCGGTATATGTTCTTAATAAATATTATCCGCTTAATAACGGCGTAATAGGGTCTCATCCGCTAAACAAAAAATGCGGGAAATCAACAACTGCAATATATACATATGCCAATATATATATTGATATTATATATAATACCAATTTCACTGTTTATGAAATATTCGCGGTATATGTTTTTACTAAATAACATCCGCTTACTAACGGCGTATAATGTCTATTTTAACAATCAATAATTTACAGTCATCATTCAAACATGCATTCAAATATTTTAAATCTAACTATTTAAAATAAAATCGAAACCGATTCGATTGAGTGAGAAGTTCTCACCTTGGTTTTAATTTCCGTTTTAGCGATTTATTTCGAATAAAATTAAACGCGCGTTTAATTTTACCCGAAATTCTCACTAACTCCAAACGACTCCAAACCAACTCCATCGCGTAGTGCCCGTCCATACGATTCCAACGCAACTGAGTTTGCATTTTTTCGACCTCGTATGAAAAAGTTATTGATTTTACAAGTTACACGTATTTTATATTAACTAATATACAACATAACTTTATAATTTTAACCTCTCCTCAATCCTAGCCTTTGGATCTTGCCTCAACTCATCTCCACCATCCCCCCTATCATCTTCCTCACGCGTCTTGGCTACAGGTGATTCACGCAAGCCTTGAACCCATTTATCAAGACTAGGGTTTGAAATTCAACCTCCACCACTCAATGATTCTTCGATCAAGTAGTTGCAACTCGGAGCCCTACACGACCACCACACTCGGCCATAGCCCTGGCCAACTCGGCCATCTCCTCCACCTGGGAATGCGTGCGCAGGTCCCCCCCTGTCGGCCCCCCTATCTCCCACTACAATGCTCCATTTTAGATCATAGCCGTTGAAAACGTAGTACTCGAGGAGATCTTCAACTTTGTAGTTGATGGCTTCGTGAATCGATGAATGGATTGAGAGATTTTGAGGGAGGAAGGAAATTGAATTCTGGCCATTGGACCTGGTGGAGGCGGCTACAGTAGGAAATTAGGGTTTAGTGATAATTTTTTATCAAATTTATGAAGATGGTGGTCTATTTATAAGGAACGAGCGACACTATTCATCCCGGAAATTCCGAACTCCGATTTAGACGTCGTAACCAGCGTACCTAGGGTTTATCCCACGTTCCGGACACAATGGAACAGGTTTCGGAAGCTAATTCGGAAGTATGTGCGAGTTATGGCTGTAAACGCTCATTTTGAATTAAACCGATTTAAATCGATTTCTAGGCGTTTTAATTTGTACCGGACAAACGGTAAATCCAAACGACTTGAAATTTGAAACCTTACAATAATATCACATTACGGATCCGATGAAACTGGTTTCGTCGAAATCCGAGACTTTTTGAAAAATGGCTATTTTGACTCGCCAAATTTAAATTAAAAACGATTCGATGCGTTTCGAGCTGCCACGATCAAACGATAACTCCGATTGACACGAAAATTGAAATCCTGTAATAACTAACTATTACGGATCCAATGAAACTGGTTTCGTTCAATTCTGAGAATGTTCAAAAATTGGCTATTTTACAGTCGATTATTAAATATTAAAATACTCAATTTTCACAAATTAACTTTTAATTCGATTTTAAAAGTTCTAAAATATTTCTATAACTACAGTATGATTAAATAAAATTTTACAAATTATCTTCAATCATTTTTAACTCAATTTTTAATTATTTCCATAATTTAACATATTAAATTATTGATTTAATTATCCAATTAAATCCAATAATTCAAATTAAAATTTATTTGATTTATAAATTCACTTTTTAATATTTAAAATTAATTAAATATTCAAATTCTAATTTATAAAAATTCTGGGTCGTTACAAAAGTATACTACAGACAAGGATGGAAAACTTGTTAGTAATCAAGAATTCATAATACATCAAAGACAAGACAGCCTAGTTAGTTCATGGCTAATATCATCAATAAGTGCTAATCTACTTCCTTAGTTAATTGGATGCAATTCATCTCATGAGATCCGGTCCACAATATAACAAATATTTAGTACTCAGTCAGCAGCCAAGATTATGTACCCACAAGAGACAATTACAAAATGTCAAAAAGGAAATTCAGTCAATGAGAGACTACCTTATAAAGGTTAAAACCTTGTGTGATCACTTATCTTCTATAAGGCATAGGGTGAGTGACACAGAACATATTCTATCAATTCTCGAAGGGTTAGATGATGAATATGAATCAGCGCTAGCTGTCATATCATCAAAGGAAACCCTACCCATAATTCAATATGTTCACTCTACCCTACTAGCTCATGACGGTAGATTGGAACAAAAGAAATCATCTATATTAGACATGTCTCTGAATTTCATCTCAAACAACAAAATCAAGAGTCAAGAAAAATCTTCTGGTAACAGAAGTCAACAGTATATCAATCAGAAAGGTGGTCAGTCCTCTAGATCAAGAGCAAGGGGTGGAAGATGGTTTAACAATAGTGGAAACAATAGACCCAGATGTCATATCTGTGAGAGGATTGGTCATACTGACAATAAACGCTACTTTAGATTTGGCATTAACTACACTCCATCACTGTAGAATAACAACGGGGCTAGAAATTATAATCTTAGTGCAAATGTGATAAGTGCTCAACAAGAAATCAGAGGTCAAAGTGATTGCAACAATAATGACAATGCAAAAGTTGAAGACATTGATGACAGCAGTTGGTATCCTAATTCTGGAGCAACAAATCATGTCACTAATAACTTGGCAAACTTAAATCTTGGCAACAAGGAATATAAAGGTACACAATCTTTACTTGGTGAGTCTATGAAATTTCATATACTGGAAGTGCATATATAATAGGAAAGAAAACAGTTATACTTGCATAATTTATTAAGAGTACCATCTGTCAAGAAAAATTTATTAAGTGTGTCACAATTTTCCAAGGATAATAATGTGTTCTTTGAAATCTTTCCAAGTTACTATTTAGTCAGAGATATTCTAACAAAAGATATTCTCTTATAGGGTAGAGAAATTAAGGGATTGTATAATTTCAATGTTGCTAATTCAAGAACATCTGGATGCAAAGAAAATGGTGTAATAATTCTGAAATCAAAACTGTGAATGACTGTAAGAATTTTGATATTTGGCATTGTAAGCTTGGACATCCTCATGTAAATATTGTTAAACAAGTGTTGAATGAAAATAATATTTCTTTTAACAATATTTCAACTCCATACATTTTTACTTATTACCAAATGGGTAAAAATCACAAATTACCATTTGTAGACTCCAAAGTCAGTTATAACAAACCACTAGAACTTGTTGCAACTGACTTATGGGGTCCAACACTCATATCAACCGACTATGCGTACAAATATTATGTTTCCTTTGTTGATGCATATTCAAGATATGTGTGGATATATTTTTTGAATGAAAAATCTGAAACATGTAATGCAGTTCAACAATTTATAGTGCAGGCAGAAAAGCAGACAAACTGCCAACAAAAATACTGCAGACAGATAATGGAGCAGAATTCTCACCCTTGAGAATTTTTTTTCAAGAGAAAGGTATCATACACAGGACAACTTGTCCTTATACATCAGAACAAAATGGTCTGATTGAAAGAAGGAATAGACATATAGTGGAAACAGGCTTAACATTGCTAGCAAATGCATCACTACCACTCAAGTTCTGGCCTGATACGTTTGCTACTGCGGTTTTTCTAATCAATTACCCACAAAAGTTCTAAAACTAAAGAGTCCATTAGAAATCCTTTATAATATCAAGCCTGATTATTATAGTTTAAGGGTATTTGGTTGTCTATGCTTCCCTTATCTCAGACCATATAATTCTTATAAACTAAGTTACAGATCATCACCATCTACATTTCTAGGTTATGCTGTAAATCAAAAAGGTTACAGGTTCTTATCTAGTAGTGGTAGAATATTTATAATCAGACATGTTGTTTTTAATGAGCAAGTGTTTCCTTTTAGCAACACAGCAATTGAAACTTCACAGAAGGTATACAATGCTAAGTATTCTTTAGTACCTATACCCATGGTAATTGATAAGGCAGCCCATATTTCTGGAGAGAAAGTTCAAGGCAATGAAAGTCCACAACACACAATGATCACTTCAGAACCAGGTCATAGACAATTCGAGTCATTAAACACATCACCTCAAATGCAATAGCTAGACAATCAAATGCAGCAAAGCTCAAGTAACACATCAGATGATTCACAACCATCTAATGAGTCACAAGAGACTGAGATGAACAACAATGATCATCAACAAATTCCTGTAAGAGCTGGACATCATATGATCACAAGGGAAAAAGTGGTATATTCAAACCAAAATTACACAATGCAGCTCTAGAAAATGAAGAACCAAGTACATACTGTCAAGCAATACAAAATGACAAATGGAAAGCAGCAATGAATGAGGAATATGATTCCCTAATGAAGAGCAAGACTTGGGATCTTGTTCCTCAACCTACTGATGAGAATATAGTAGGCTGTAAATGGACATACAAATTAAAAAGACATGCTGATGGATCAAAATTTCTAAATATAAGGCATGACTAGTAGCAAAGGAATATTCACAACAAAGTGGTTTCGATTTTACTGAAACATTTTCTCCAGTTGTGAAACCCTCCACTATTAGAATTGTTCTCAGTATTGCCTTATGTAGAAATTGGATTATAATGCAACTAGATGTAAATAATGCATTCCTAAATGGTGTTTTGCAGGAGGAGGTTTATATGGAACAACCCCATGGCTCTATGAAAAAGGGAAATTAAAGACTAGTATGCAAGCTGAACAAAGCAATCTATGGTCTCAAACAAGCACTAAGGGTTTGGTCTGAAAAATTAAAGGCAACTTTGTCCATACTAGGCTACAATTGCACAAAATCAGACAACTCTCTCTTTACAAAGTTTATTGGTGCTACCACTTATATACTGATTTATGTTGATGATTTTTTATTACAGGCAGTGATGATCTAGAATTAAAAAATGTTATTCAACATCTAAACAAAGAATTTTCAATCAAAGACCTTGGGTGTCTAATTTACTTTCTGGAATTTAAGTAAAAAGACTCCTAAAATCTTTGACTCGCCTCAGCCAGAAGAAATACATAGGTGAAATTCTTATTAAAGCAAAAATGGGTCAATCAAATCCAATCTCAACACCCATGATAACAAATGCTCATCTATAAAGACTAAAGGAGAAATGATTACAAATGACAGTCAATACAGAAGCATAGTAGGTGCACTTCAGTATGCAACAATCACCAGACCAGAAATTTCATTCAGTGTAAATAAAGTGAGCCAATTCATGCAATGTCCAACAGATAAGCATTGGAGAGCAGTCAAAAGAATACTAAGATATCTTAAAGGAACATTAAATCATGGGCTAACTATTAAAGCACGTAAAGCAATCAATATTACTGGTTATGCAGATGTAGACTGGGCAAGTGATATAAATGATAGAAAATCAACAAGTGGATACTGCATTTACTTAGGCAAAAATCCAGTTTCATGGTGTTCAAAAAAACAGACAACTGTGTCCAGATCGAGCACAGAAGAAGAGTATAGAAATGTGGCTAATGCAGTGGCAGAAACAATGTGGATAGAGTCACTATTTAGTGAATTACAAATTAAAACCGAAAGCAAGACAACAATATGGTGTGATAATCTTAGCATAGTATCACTCACTACTAACCCAGTTCTACATTCCAGAACCAAGCATATGGAACTAGATTTGTAATTCGTTCATGAGCAAGTAGCCAAGGGAAAATTAAACATTAATCACATACCTGCCACTTACCAAGTTGCTGATATTCTAACAAAACCACTGTCAAAGATGAACTTTACTCATCTAAGAGAAAAGCTCAGAGTCACAGATCTCGAAATTTAGACAAAGTGCGTTGCTTCCTGTCATTCAGTGTCAAAGAGGCTGCAAGCAGAACAATAATTGCTCATACTTTAGCAAGCATGCCTCTTTATAAGCTTATTCCTCAAGCAAAGAACTGACTTTTACTTTCCAGAACCAGACCTCACTAATTCAAGTATCTTGGAACTTAATTTCTATCTTCGATTTGAAGGCAACAAGAATATCCGGCTCAGGTCTTGCATGTGCAACAACTTGGGGGCTGATTTTATTTCAATCTGAAGGCAATAAGAGTATTCCGCAAGATCATCTTACGAAACACACTCGAGCCAGCTGAATTTTGCGTAGTTACTCTAGGGAAGCAGTAAAGATCTCAACTTCATGTCGGATCTGAATTATTTATGATTTTCTTTAGTGGCAGCGCATTTCTCTTTTATTTACTAAAGAAGATCTCAAACCCTTGCTAGAGAGCTAGGTTTGAGGTGGCGTAAAATGAATCGATACAGATGAGATAATCGTACACCTATTTGCTTCATGAACCGCTTGCTATGCTTCAGGAACAGGCCACTACGGGCTGTAATTTATTCTCTTGACCCAATAAGCATTTCATCAGATATGTATAAATAGAGAGGGCAAGCCTGTATCAATATGTCATTCTTTGTACACAAAAGTAATACGATAAAGCAGTTTACATTTTTCTCTTCAAATCTTCATAAGAAGTGACTTTGGTTTATGCTGATTCCATGCAACAGCTTGAACCTGTTCATGGTAGTGAATGAGAACTTACTTTTTATATTCAGTTTTGATCCAAAATTGTTGTTATGATATATAATAAGTGAAAAGAAAACCAAATCATAAAAGGAATTTGTAGGCAGAACTGCAGATAATATAGTAGGAACAAAATAAAATTGCAAAGAAAGAAATGTTGAATATATTTACAACTGTTGAGAAAAGAAGTAGCTTGTAGCACTGGAAACATGCAAGCTACGATGAATATTGCTAAAGCACGACACAATAATCTCTCCATACTTGCCATGTACTTGAAGAGGATGAGATGATATAGCTGACAAAATGGCAAAGTACTCCATTTGAAAGGAATTTAGAGGTAACTGATAGTGCCCTCGTAACAGATGCATACTTCTCAAACACACATACACACATATTATCATTCCACACTACACAACAATAGGCAACACTCATGCACTTTATCCATATACGCTCAGTAAATGAACTCACCCCACAAAACACTAAATCACACATAAGAAATCGGTCACAAATTTTCACCCTCCAACAAATGAACATAGCCACAAATAACACATGCATATAGTGTGCGTGCACGTGCACACATATATATTAACTCTTGCACATACACGCTAATACCCAAACACATATGCTCACATAAATACTGAGAAACAGACATATTCACACTGCAAACTCATACATATAAAACATAAAAATACCCAGGTTTGCACATACATACATGCACACATATATCATGTGCGCGCACACAATTACATATTTACATATACCCACTAGCACTTGTACATACTACATACAACTCTCACGCAAGATCACTTACCTGCGGTCAAATTACAAGCACATGAACAACTCCTGCTAACATACACACACACCTTGACATGCACCCAAAGATGCAGCACAAAAATGCAAAGAACGAGTTGACCAATGCGATCAGTAAATGGAAATTTTGATCACCTGAAAGGGTAAATTCCCTATTCATCGTCAATCAATTCTTTAGTAGTTTATTGCACAAAATAAATTCGCTAAAAGGTAGCATAGCACAGAGGGTGTCAAGGCTTAAATGATTAAGACAAGTTGCTTAATCCCCACATAAAATTTACACAAGTAATTCTTTGCTTAAAATTCTTTTGCACTCTTGAACCTATTCTCATTCTTTTTGAATTTTATTATTTTCAGCGTGTTTCATGGTTCAACTGAAAATTAAGGTAGGTGATGGAGAAAACACATGCTAAATGTTAATTCAGTTACCATTAACATTTCCATCAATGTTTCATTCATGAAGCTAAATTACTTCTTGCATATATAAAAAAACATTAGGAAAAAGCTAAAAAGAAATCTAGGGTTTTCCTCAGCCACGAGGGAAATTCTTTCTCCTCGTAGAAACCAATCACATCTTTCATTTTCAAGACATCAAAGCAGGCCACCTGAATCTTACATCAGAGAATCAAACAATGGAATCATCATAGATAACGACGGGTTTCAACTGGTTTAATCAAGATCACAAAAGAAACGTCAACCCAATTTGCCTGGCAATCAGAGAGTTTCACGGATCAACTATGGTGAAATGAAGAAGAAAGAAGGTCAGAGTCTGATCGTCCCTCCTCAGAATATGGGAAATCAATTGTATCAATCACGTAAACCCGTGATTTTTTCTGTGAATAAAGAACAGGGGCAAAAATCATGGGCATACATTGTTTTTGAGCAATCCAAAGAACCAAAAGATGATGAATGAAATCTTAAAACTATTGCTCCCATCGAAATTAACAGTAAGAAATATGGTTTGATAAAGGAATCTAACTGCAAAAGAGCAATCGATTGTTGGAATAATTAGATCTTGGTTTATGTTGTGGGTGCCAAACCATATTATATGTTTTTTAAAGCTAACATTCAACGTGTATTGAAATCTGTTGGAGAATTTGAAATATTTTCCAGAGAAAATGGGTTCTTTCTTGTTAAATTTAAGGAATTTCAAAATTGCAATTCAATCATTCAGAATGGTCCATACTTCTATAATGGAAAGCTCATCATATTGAGAAGATGGTCCGAGTCCCTGAAAATGGATAGAGATCTCCTCAGTACGATGCCGATATGGGTTAAATTACCCAATGTCAGTCTCAAATTATGGGATCGTGAAGCTTTTAGCGTGATGGCCAGCATTATTGGAAAACCAATAAAAATGGATACAGCTACAACCTTGAAAACGAGATTGAATTACGCTCGTCTTTTGGTGGAGGTGTTTGCAGATGATGAACTTCCTCAAGAAATCAATCTTACATTATACAATGGGGAAAACATTACTCAAAAGATTAAATATGAATGGGATCCACCGAAGTGTAGTATCTGTAAATGCTTCGGACACAATAGATAACAATATATCTCAAAACAAGAGTGGATACCCAGAGCTCATAATCAAAACAAAGATATCGCTGCAGATCAAGAAAATGTTACAGATGCGACATTTTAAGAATTGCATCTCAATGAAGAGAAGCCAAATAAATCAAGAATTCAAAAGAATAAGGATCGAATCAGCCATAAAGGTATCATCTTCAATCAAGAAACAACATTAAATTCGTTTACTGATCAAGATGACTAGATCCTTGCTTCGAAAGTTCATCATTCAGAAAGTATGAAAGAAAATTCAAAAGATATTTCACAACACGGCTCAAAGGAGGGTATCAGTAATGAAAAGGTCTTTAACTCTGAAATCCCTCCCATTTCAGAGTTATGTTTAATTACAAATGATCATGGTACAGTCATAAACAACATACCTCATATGAGGTGCAGCCAGAGTCAAGAAAATAATATGGAGAGTGAACCTCCATAAGTAAATGCTACAGAAGTTGAGGACAATGTTGGCATCCACTGAACTTTGCCTCGCAATGTTGAGGAGTTTGACATCTCTCGCATCTGAATCCCAGATAGTAATATTGCATCAACATCTGACATTGCCATAGAGGAATCTGAAAAGCAATTTGATATGTTAGAATTACATATTCCCAAGACCAAAGCGGTTAGTAAATATAAGAGCAAAAATAAAGAGAAGAAAGCTTTTAGGCAAAAATACATATCAATCAATCCAGACTGGGATGAAATGACCACAACACTTAAAGCTAAAAGCTCGGAGAAAAAGAAGAAGGGTAAGGGTAGCAGTGTATCATGTTCAATCTGAAACCCTGATTAATTCTTATATTTTATATACCTTTATCATTTTTATTATGTCTATCATTGCCTGGAATGTTAGGGGTATGAATTCCCCTGCTAAACAAACTGATATTTTAAATATGGTTAGATTTTACAAACCATCATTGGTTGCCCTCATTGAAAACAAGATGGATGATACAAGTATAGAGAAATTTTGTTTTAAACTCTCCAGTAACTGGAAATCTATCAACAATAATGACTGTGGTAGTAAGGGTTGAACCTTAGTCATTTAGGACTCAAATATCTGGAATATGGTTAATTACAATAAGGACATTCAATTTATTGATTGCAATTTTAGAAATGTTGGTGGTGTATCCCTAAAAATCACTAATATATATGGAAGTAATTTTGAACATGAAATAAATAGTTTATGGTACAGATTAAAAGCTCTTATCCAAAGTTATGATTTTCCTTGGATTATTTTGGGAGATTTTAATACTGTTTTTCATGCAAAGAAAAATATGGTAGTAATAAAATCCGCCACAGTAAGCTGGAAAAAATTAATAAATTTCTACTTGGATCTGGGCTTATAGAACCTAATATGAAAGGTAATAAATACACTTGGAAATCTAGTAAGGAAAAAAATATTCATTACAAGCTTGACAGAGTGTTAATTAATACAAAAAATTATGATGCTTTCCCAGATTTTAGTTGTTGCTTTATTGAGCAAAATACTAGCGATCATACCCCTTTACTTATTAACTTTTTTCAGAATCAGATTAATAAAAACCTTAAAGCTGCTCCTTTTAGGTTTAAAAATGGTTGGCTTATGAACAATGAATACAATGAGATAATTAAAGAATGTTTTAATTTTTCAAGTAATGGTTCTTACCAATTCCAGTTCAACATGTTTCTTAAAAACGCAAAAAATAAAATTAAAAACTGGAATAAGGCTAACTTCAGTAAGAATGACGTTTTAAATAAATTAAGAGAAGAAGGGAAATTTTCGCAAAAGCTTGCTGATGACAACCCTGGCAATACTAATATCATTGATAAATTCTTTTCTAATCAAGTTAAACTTTCTCAAGAACTTTATATGAACACAGTCAATTATAAGCAAAAAGCTAAAGTAGACTGGCTTACTATGGGGGATGACTGCACCAAATTTTTTCACGCTAAAATGAGCTGCATAAAACACATTAACAATATAGGAAAAATTATTGACAGTAGAGGTGTGTGCATAAATGACTATGACAAGATTGTTAGTGAAGCCATCAATTTCTATTCACAGTTATATTTTTCAGACTCAAATGAAACTAATTTTCCTAACATTGTATGTAAGAATGTGTTAAATAATAATGATGCAGATATCTTATTAGCTCCTATAAATTTTGATGAAATCAAATCAATTATTTTTAGTGCTGGTGGTAATAAAAGTCCTGGTCCATATGGTTTCAATGCAAAAAATTTCAAAACTCATTGGGAAAATATCAAGAAACAAATTTTTAAAGTTGTCAATGAATTTATGGATGAAGGAAAGTTGCTTAAAAGTTTTAACCATACTTTTATTACCTTAATTCCAAAGAACAAAAATCCAACTTATATTAGGGGTTACGGACCAATATCTTGTTGTAATTTTATTTATAAAATCATTGCTACCATTTTAAGTAATAGAATTAAATTGTTTCTTCCCTTTTTAATCTTAGAAAATCAATGTGCTAATATTCCTGGCAGATTAATCTATGAAAACTCTTTGTTATCACATGAAATGGTCAGGAATTTCAATAATAAAAAAGGGGATAAAATGCGTCTTAAAGTTGACCTTCAGAAAGCCTATGAAAAAGTTAACAGAAATTTTATAATTCATATCATGAAATGCATGAGATTCCTACTAAATTTTGTAAGTTAATTTTTGAGTGCATTAATACACCAACCTTCTCAATCTTATTTCAAGGCAAACATGAGGGTTTCATAAAGAGGAACAGGGGAATTAGACAGGTAGATCCATTTTCTCCCTATCTTTTTACTTTGGCCATGAAATATTTTTCTATTCTTATTGACATAGAAACAATCAAAAACAACATTTCTCCAACAAATAGAGTTCAACCATCCATTACTCACCTGATTTATGTTGATGGTCTTATGCTATTCTCTAAAGCTAACAAAGATAATGCAGAGGCTATTAGTCAGGTTTTTAAGAATATGTACAAATATGCTGGTCTTAAAATTAATGAATCTAAAACAAAGGCATATTTTAGCAAACGTTGCAGGTATAAAAAAGAAGTTTTGGATGTTCTTAAAGTGAGTGAAGGTAATCTTTCTATAAATACTTAGGCCTACCTTTATCTGTCAAACAGATCAAAGATAGTGATTTCTCTAATCTGATAGAAAAAATTCAAAGCAGAATGGAAACTTGATCATGCAAGCTTCTATCTATTGCTGGTAGAATTGAGTTAATAAAGACTGTTGTTTATGCCATTATTCTATACTGGTTTCAAACATACCATACCCCTGTCGCTACAATTAAAAAAATTGAAAGTACATGTGCTGACTTTCTATGGAGAGGTAAATACCATAAAATTAGTTGGGATAAAGCATGCAAACCCAAAAAAGAAGGCGGTCTTGGTTAGAAATCTGAATGAACTGAGTTTAACTTGTCAATTAAAACTTTTTTGGAGATTTATAAATGGTGATTCATTGTGGACAAAATGGATGACTTGCAAATATCTCAAAAATGGCAACTTATGGACTGCTTTACCAAAAAAATAATCAATCCAATGCTTGGAATCAAATTTTAAAATGCAAGATTTAGGAAAATCTTTAATTCAAAGAAAATTTAAAGCTGGTAATGAAACTAGTCTTTGGTTTGACCCTTGGTTTCAAAATGATTCTTTTATAAATAGGGTTGGATGGGATAATCTTGTTATTTGTGGTGAAGCTAATGCTAATGTAAATGTCATTATTAAAAATAATTACTGGCAACCTCAACTTCATCCACTCACAAATCCTCACAAAAATTTCATTATTAATATCCCCTTAGATCCTAATGCAGAATGTGACTACTGGGAATGGTTAGCTAATAGTAAAGGTAAGTTTTCTTTCAAGAAAACTTGAGAGCATATCAGAAACAAACAAACCACTGTAGATTGGCATAAATGCATATGGAACCAGGTGAATAATCCTAAGATGGCTATCTGCACATATTTATCTATTAAAAACAGATTGCCAACTTTGGATATAATCAACAAATGGGTAAGGAATACTTCTTCACTTTGTTCCTTATGCAACTTAACAAATGAAACTTGACTCATTTATTCTTTGAATGCAGTTCCGGTTATTATATATGGAGCCAAATAAGAACTAAACTGAGCATGAGCAACAAAAGCAGCATGGAGCTAAATCGAATTATAACGGATATCAACAATCAATTCAAAAGCAAATCTCTTGAAAGAGATCTCGTGCACATTTTACTGACTTCCGCAGTTTATCATATATGGGAAGAGAGAAATAATTGTACTCATAATAAATCAAAGTTGTCCAAAGAGCAAAGATGGATAATAATTGAGAATGACAGCAATATCATTCTCCAGAAGTATAAGAAAAAAGTCAGAGACCAAACCAAATTTGACTTCCTTGCGAGTTGTTGGAGCAAAGAGGCTGGCAGTAAGCATATCAAACATTATCTCCAAAATCCAAAGGCTTATCAAACTGATTCAAGCATTCATCAGCGAATCAACCATGTCACCAACTAGCCTCTAGCCAGCAATCATCCTGAAGATGGTGATATTAGCTACAGATCTACAGATCTGAGTCGCGATGACACTAGGTCTGTAAATCTTAGCCTTACGAACCAAAACTCTAACTTGAAAAACTACATCATCTCAATCAAAGCCGATAGTAGCATGAGAAACAAGTTTAACCAGTGTCTTTTGTACTGGGAAAGGGGTTAGAGCAGTAGAAACGAGAAGATGAGAGAGATCTGATATCTCGCTTTTGTGATTTTCTCGTCGCCATTGTTTCTGTTTTTGTTTAGTTTGTAAAGTATGTCGGCAACCCTAAGTTTGTTTAGGGTTTTGTTTTGGTGTTTCGGGTTTTCCATTAGGTTACCCGCTTATTTTTATTTTGGGCTGGGCCCTTTAACTTCTTTCAAAAAAAAGTTACTTCTTGCATTGTTTGAATCGGATATACTTCTTCATGTCACTCAGGAATAACTTTACTTGCATCAAACCCGATTTGATTGTTATACTCCACAGTTTCAAGGTATATTACAAATTAGTGCAGTTGTGATATAACCTTTACTTATGTCAAGACAAGTTCCTATAACTTGAAAAACTAACTGAGCGTATATTTTATTCACTCCTATAAACTTTCTACGATATTGAATTCACAATGTTGTGCAGTGTTAATTTAACAACTTCCAAACTAAATGGAAAGGCGCTTTAAAGTTAAAAAAGATGTTTGATTACATGATGTTTTTATGTGTTTCCTTTCTTTACTAATTAGTCAACAAATATGTAAATGAAACTAATGCTTGTATTGTCAGAACAAAATTGAGCAACATAAAATTTTAAAACAATTAAAGAGACTAATTTATAGAATTATAGTACACTTAACCATTATTCCTTTTACAGTGTAGTTTAATAGTGTTACCAATGATAAGGGAAAATTGCTTATAAGAAAATTCATTTTCTCGTTTTCTCGTTTATTTATTATTTGTGTTATATTTTTTGCATAAATGAGATCTTATGTGTGCTCGATGTCTCCTTTATCAAGATGTCTGCTTTATTAATTACTAGTGAGAGCTGAATCCAAATATTATTGCTTTATCAATTATGTTAATTTATCAAACGTTCACAGAGAAGATGAATGTAAAGTTTCTATCTTTCAGATTTTAGATTTTCATATCTTCTTAAACACCAAAGGTTCATATTTTTACTCATTATTAGTTTATCAATTTTATTAATAAATTTTATCAGTAACCGGTAGTGTAGATTCTATTCGTTACTAACCAAACATTGTTAATTTTATTAATCAATTTTAGATTTTAGACATCAATATATTTTTGACACAAAACTAACCAAAAAAACTGAAACATAAAGAATAACTAAAAATTCATTTCATTGCAACAGGCGCAGCATGCCAAGCTATAACTGAAGAGCGGGCATCTTCCATGTATTGTAATTCGAATGTTTGTCTCCATAGCTCTTTGGTTGGCTCTTTTACAATCTCTATTCAAACTTTAACTGCATTGTTTCCTAGTGGTTTGAAATTGACCTTTTCATTTGGATCAGTTGACTCTACGCGTCCTAAAGCAACTACTTTCACATTTCTCGATAAATCCATCAACTTGCATTTATTGTTTGTTCTTGAATTTTCAGTCTGTAAGTTGAAAAAGGAGAAAAATAATGAAGTTACCGATTCTTTAAAAATAGAAATACCATAACTCATAAAAATCAAGTACCATAAATGTTTGCATTACAGTCATAGGCATAATAGGATCTGTAGCATCAATCTTCTCAACAACTACTTGCGGTACAAGTCACACAACCTTCTTACCAACAGCATCCGCAATTCGGATTAAACCAAGGGTCGGCCTCCACAAGAAAGCTTCTAGATTTAGTGGATAAACTATCCAAAAAATCATGGCTGATGGTCCAAGAGGAACATCGTTAACAAATTCCTTGAAGATGCACGAACGTAATCACCATTAAGCCACTAATTATCATCCATAGGTTGCTAGCTTTATTCTATTAGAAGAAAGAATATTTTTTTGTTAAAATTTGTATATATATTAAAATAGCATTTCAGCGTGAAGAAAAACGCTTACCCTGTCCTCTTTTTCTTCAGTGTGTTCACTTGAACGTAAAATAACTCTATTGGTTGGTTATACCACTATATTATCCTTTGCTTCTCCAATAAGTGTGAAAGTAGTTGTAGGTCTCCATAGAAAAGCATTCGATTTTTCAAACTATCAACCAAAATTATCATCGCATCCGACCCTAAAGGAATGTTAGCTTGTTTGGATCATCCAACACGACTCTTCCTTCAGCAACGATTTCTTCAATCCCTCGCCAATCCAATAAATCACACTTCTTCATATTTTTATCATAATTGCACAACAATTAAACATAGGAATATTATATTCGCTATTACCATAATATTCATTATTGAATAAAAAGTTAAAATAAAAATGATGTCAAACCAATAAAAATTAATTACTTCAGGTTTATTTACTTTTATCCAACTGTATCTACCCTGCAAAACCAAAATAGAATATAACGTTAGTTTTACATTTAGCACTCAACCAAAATAACATGGAATACAATCATATAACAACTAGCAGATATTTCCTTCAAAGTTCAAACTCAATAAATAAGAGACGGGTCATACCTGATTTTTCTCCAACTGCAGAAATTTCTTCTCTAAGTCTAATACTTTGTTTTCAAGTTGCAATGTTTGTTTATTCCTAATTAACCTGTGATATCGCTGCTTTATTAAGGCTTATTCCTCTTCCCATCGCTCTTAGTTGACCCGGCCTTTCTTGCCCCAACACTTGTGAAAGATCATCTTCTCTGTAATTTATTGCCTAGCTCGTTTATGGAACACCTTCAATTTGTTTAATCTTTTCCTACAAAACATGATTAATAACAGATAATGTTGAATTTGGATGATTCAAATATTCGTTAAAGAGGAAAGAAATTAATTAATTGATTCAATCAAATCAATTAACTTAGCTGATATATGGAAGGATATTTTGAAGGAAACTGACTAATTAGTAAATCAATTAATTAGTCAATGTATATCTGCTATATGAAGAAATAAATGATTAGGCATGGAGAATAAAGGAAAGATATGGAAACTAAGATTAAAGCCATCTATTTGTACTAAAATCAAATCACGCAAATTGGAAATATATTTGGGTAATCGGGAAATTGATTTGCTTAATCTTCAAGCAACCCTTCATTATCAAGTCTATATAAATGAAGGAACTTTATCTTCATATGCACAAGCAAGTGTAGTATCCACCATTATTCTTTCCTCTCTCTTTTATACTCTTTTCTTTATTGAAATAAAAAGTTGTTGGGTCTCCATGGACGTAGGATATTCATATCTGAACCACGTTAAATCTTCTGTGTCTTCTATTTCTGTTATTCTTTCTGTGAGACTGCATAATTCTTTTTAAGTGTCATTAGTATCTAAATAGGCAATACTAGACCGTGAACAAATAACTGCTTCTTCTCAAAAAATTCACCGCAGTTTGGTATCAAAGCTAGTGTTATTGTTCCTGTTTGGATATTAATGGCTACTTCTAGTAAGTCTATTGGTAGATCTGGTGTCAATTATGGAGTAACAGTTTTGACGGAAAAGGAGATTTTGGTACTTGGAAGATGAAGATGGAGGTTGTATTGAAGAAGGAAAAGACTTATAAGATTGTTTCTGCGCTTGAGAAATTGAAAGGTAGTGATGCAGCTGATTTGGAAGAGATGGAAGATGAAGCTCTTACAACAATTCAGTTGAGCCTTTCATATGAAGTTCTTAGAGAATTCTCTTAGAAGAAGATGGCGAAAGAACTATGGGATGCATTATCGGATGCATATCAAGACAAGTCTCTTACTAATCGGATTATTCTTCAGCAACAACTTTATTCGTTCAAGATGAAGCCTGGAGCTGATCTCATGGAGCATGTAGATGCTTTGACGACTTTGATTATGAACCTGAAGGCAGCGGAAGTTGATATTACCGATGAGGCCCAAGCTGTAATCCTCTTATGTTCCTTTCCTACACTACACCATACTGCTTATTTTGCCACACCTTAACGCGGAAAAATTACCACGGTTTTGAGCCGTGGCAATTTTACCACTGTTTTGGGCCGTGGTAAAATAAACTACCATGGTTACTGGCCGTGGCAATATAGGGACGGCTATGGACCGTTTCAATGATACAAAAAAAAATTAACCTCTCCTTTCTGTCTCCATAACCCCACTGCTCGCTTCTAAAAAAAAGAATGACTAAATTAGCCCGCCATGGATCCCGCGCCCAAATTTCATCCAACCAAAATTAGTGGTCGTTCCCTCTTCTTCTCACTCAAATCGCGTATAATCTCACTTAATCGCTCTTCTAGCGGTTCGAGGTATTCTCACTTAATCGTGTATATCCTTTAATTTTCCAGTACACAAAAAGAAAAAGGAAATAATAAGGATGCTAAAAGGCCAGAAATGTAAGGGTGCGGGATGGGGTGGAATTCAGGGAGCTATTGTTTTTTGTTAATCTATCAGTAGCACTTTGATGATTTTGGGATGTATTTTCCAAGGATTCGGGCCTTCAAGCTTTAAACCATCTCAAGGATAAGGCCAGTGTCATTCTTGATAAGGCAATACGGAACACTTTAGCTTCGCTTCGGCATCACATGTATTCAATCTGGTAAGGTTTTTATGATTGCTTGATTTCTGGTATAATGTTATTAGACTCAACAGTGATTAGGTATGAGTCTAATATTGCTTCTATGGATATTACTGCATATTCTATTAAGATTGGCAGTGAAAATGAGCCATTTTCAGGATGCTAGAAATCTGTCTAAATACAAAAAACCAGACTGTTTTGATATTGTTGTATTTAACAAATTCATTATATTGATTTTAGAAGAATACGGTGATAGGATCATAAATGATCATGATGTTAGTAATGGAATAATTGCGAGGGTGGATAAGTTTCAAGAAAAAAGACGAAATACTCTGTTGTGATGGAAAGGTTTGATAATTTTGTTGCAGAGAGCTTGTTGATGACTATAAAGATAGAGTGGTTATAGGTGATGAAGTGATTGATCCAAATGAAATTTTGAAACTGCAGACAACAAGTTTGATAAAATGCATGTCAATGAAGTAGGCAACAATACTATGCAGTATAGTTGCAGAATCATTAGATGCTACACGATGGGAAGCAACCATACATCTATTTTGGTTTTTTAGCTATCACTTAGATATCACGTTGTAAACAAAGAATTGTAGTAATATTTACTTTTGGTCCACTTGATATCCATGTGGCTTGTATCTATAAACACATTACATTTAATGATTTTTAAGGGTATATTTTGAGTTTTGCATTTGTACTCTCAATACATTTTTTTCTAAAAAAAGAAAAAGAAATCTATAAATTTTGATTTTGATTTCATTGTATTCAGATCTGTCAAAAATTCAAAAGAAGACATACCAGTTCCACCTCTGGTGAAAAGTGCTATTCTTTGGGGTATGTCAATCATCAATATAATTTACATCATACACTTCTCATGCCTTCATGTTCTCTACATAAATTCGATAACCATAACAAAATTCATCATTCAAAATGCATTATGTAGGCGTTTTTCTTGTCGTTTCTTTGAATACTCAATATCAGATAATAAATGGGTTAGAACGTCTGGTAGAAGCATCGCTTGTAGGGAAACAAATAGCAATTGTCGCAATGGCTTTAACTGTCGGCATACGATTTCACTGTCGGCATACGATCACCGTAACTTGTTTTTGATTTTTGCTACAATACTATTTTCTATTTTTTTTTCAATTTTTTTTTGACAGTAACATGAGATATGTAAATTAGAAGGGTACAGATTCGCTTATCAGGTGAGGTGCAATCAGGTGAGTCGGGTTCTTTCACACTTCTTACTCCGTTTCTACGATTTTTCCGCTTCTTCAAAGCAGGTTTTCTTGGACCCCTAGAACAATTACCTTGCTTATTCTAAGTGTAACAAGAGAAACAAGAAATTCGTAGCAAAAACAAGATAGTTCTTGTAGCTTACAACATTGTCATTTATGACTGGAACTGAATATAAACTTCAGATGTTTGTATATTAATTTCTTAACTTCCTATAGCTTATGATAATTTCTACTTCAGTAGCAGTGAAGATCCTAACATAAGCTATAAAATGAGAATAGTATTACACGTGCTGCTTTATAATCCAGATGTCCATCGTGCAACTATGAAATTGCAGTTGAAGATTTTAAAGATTGGGCATACAGACAGTTAGAGGATTCAACACATTTGCTTCATGGTGTAATTCATGCGAATGGTTATGGCCACGTTCTTCGAGTTAACGGTCGAGGGGGGGTTTCTAAATACTTATCTGAAACTGACATTATGGGCTTTTGGGATTGCTTGTGTAAAATGCTCCATGTCAGGTACGAACTCCTGGTAAAAAAAATTAGCATATAAGTCTTGGATACCTGATTATGACATCCCCTTTAACATCCCTTTATGTTCCTTTTATATTTCTGTTTGCTCCCAGCACTCAAGCTTTTAGTTCATATTATTTATTTGTGTGTCCATAAATGATGAATCTTGTTCTTTTTTGGTTGTAGAAAGGTGACAGTGATGGATATGTCAAAAAAAACATGGAATGGATTATCGTCTTCTACATGCAGTTTGCACTGGACATCTGTGGTATGGAGAATGGGGTTATGAATTTGATGCTGCAAGCTTTTTCATAACGTCTGATGCCTATAAGAAAGCAGTGGGCATGTTATCTAACATACCTTTGTCGATTATCTTTCCGCACTCTCGATCACCCATACATCCTTCCATGATACAACATCGTTTTATTGGTCACTCTTTGACTGCAAGATTGAAACCATTAGAGATCTTTTTGTCTACCTCGCTACTCTTCTTCATGAATCTCATCGAGTACAGCCACCTTCTGTTAAAACTGGAATAGGTGATCAGAACGACTATGTTGGTGTGTTATGCACATAGGGGAAATGCGATATAGAGAAGGCAGAGGAGTCGATGGTGAAAGTGCTCAAAGCTGTTGGTGTGAATAGGTGGGTAACTTGGAAAGCGCTTAAAGGAGCAACTTGTAAAGTATTGGCATCACATGAGTTGCTTGATTATTGTCTCAGAGGATTGGGTGGTAACTATGTGCTGCTGCTTTTTTTTGTATGTAACTACGTACTGAACTTTGTATTCAAGTATTGTAATTGTTGAATTGTTTGAACTTTGTATTCATGTATTATAGTGTAGGATGTTGTTGCATTTTAAACTAAGTCTATCTTGAATATATGTTTGAGATAAGACACCGTTATGTTGTTTAATGTAAGCTGTTTTGAGTTTGAGGCAAGACATTTTTAAACTATTTGTTTTGAGTTTAAACTAGGCTGTTTTATGGTGTTTTTTTTAAATGCAAATGCAATATTTATCCACGGCTTTAAGCCGTGGCTAATTTATATTTAACCACGGCTCCGAGCCGTGGCTAATATTAATTTTGCCACGGCTCAGAGCCGTGGCAAAATTTTTTCCACTCTCCACTTTGCCACGGCTCTGGACCGTGGCAAAAATTATTTAGCCACGGTCCAGAGCCATGGCAAAATGGCTTTTCTGGTGTAGTGCTAAGGTGTATACTACTTTTGTTAATTCCATGATTTATGGCCGCGGTAAAATTAGTCTGTCTGATGTAAAGGCTGGTCTTCATAATGAAGTATTAAGAGGTAGATTGGCGAGTACTAGTTTGGATAGTGATACTGAAGGCTTATCTGTTCAGAGAGGTAAAGGTCAAAGTATGTCGAATAAAGGTGGAGGATGGAATTATTCATTGTCTCAGTCTAGGGGGCCTAAGATTTTGACTTGTCATTATTGTAAGTAACCAGGGCACTTCATAGCACAATGTCCCAAGCTTGAAGGTAGAAGAAAAGATCCAAAGCAAGCCTCAGCTTCTACAGTGGAGAAATCAAATACAGAAAGTGACACCGATGTATTTACAGCTTCTGGCTCTTTTGGGAAGAGCAACTTATGGCTGATTGATTCTGGCGCATCCTATCATATGACACCTGATAGGAACTGCTTTTCCACTTACCGTGAAATTGATGGAGGAGAAGTTCTGATGGGTAATGATGCTTCTTGCCGTGTGGTGGGTGTTGGTAGCGTGATGATTAGGATGTTTGATGGTGTTATTCGTACGATCACCGATGTTAAACATGTACCTGATTTGAGGAGGAGCTTGATTTCTGTTGGGGCATTAAGTAGACTTGGCTTGAAGATTGTAGTGGAAGGAGAGAAAATGAAGATATTGAATGTTTCCATGATTATTATGAGAAGTGTGAGGGTAGGAAATCTTTATCTATTAAAGGGCACTAATGTAATTGGTGAATCAGCTTCTGTTACATCTATTGATTTGGATTCTTTCAGATTATGGCACTTACGGATGGATCACATCGGTGAGCGCAGCATGGATGAGTTGAGAAAACGAGGATTGATTGATGGGGTTCATCATTCAAAACTTGGTTTTTGTGAAGGGTGTGTTCTTGGAAAGCAGACGAAGATTTCTTTTGGTACAGGAGAGCATAAAGCAAAAGCTGTCTTGGAGTATGTTCATACAGATGTCTGGGGTCCGTCCCCATGTCCGTCTTTAGGTGGAGCCAGATATTTTGTTTCATTTATAGATGATTTCTCTCATAAAGTATGGGTATGCTTTTTTTAGTCAAAGAGTGAAACCTTTGCCAAGTTTCGAAAGTGGAAATCTATGGTTGAGAAGCAGTCAGGGAAGAAATTGAAAGTTCTCCATTCAGATAATGGCGGTGAATTTGTTTCACAGGAATTCATCGATTATTGTGAGTCTGAAGGCATTAAGAGGCATTACACCACACCAGGAAAACCTCAGTCTAATGGAGTTGCATAAAGGATGGATCAGACATTATTGGAGAGAACAAGATGCCTTAGACTGAAAGCTAAATTGAAGAAGGGATTTTGGGTTGAAGCTTTATCTATAGCGGCTTTCCTCATCAACCGCACACCTTCCACTGTCATAGATATGAAGATCCCTGAAGAATTATGGAAAAGAGAGCCTGTTAGCTATTCATTTCTTAGAGTGTTTGGTTGCCCAGCTTATGTGCACTAGAGCAAAGAGAAGCCGGAACCTAGAGCTCGCAAGTGTATTTTTCTAGGTTATAGGAGAGGAGTGAAGGGATATAGGTTGTGGTGTCCTATTAGCAAGAAGATCGTTATGAGCAGGCATGTGACATTTGATGAGAAGGCTATGTTGAAGGTGGAGCCTTCCTCATCGGATGACAATGAGAGGACATGTGAAGAATACCAGACACAAAGCAAGTCATCTGTTGATTCTTTCCATAGACGTTCAAATGGTGTTTCCGATGACACCGTGGTTGATGAGGATAATATTGATGTTGGTACAGAGGATCAAACTCAAGGTGGAGCTCATTCGGAACCTAGGCCTGTCAGACAAAGAAGAAAGCTTAAGTGGTTTGATGAGTTTGTTGGATTGAGCATCGAAGATATTAACTTCGATGATATGACAACATATGCTTTGAATGTTGTCCATGATGAGCCCTGTGATTATAAAGAAGCTATCGCATCAGTTGACAGTTCCAGTTGGTTAGTTGCTATGGAGGAGGAGATTGAATCACTGCAAAGAAATCATACTTGGGATTTGGTGCCTCTTCCCACCGACAAGAGAGCTATTGGATGCAAGTGGATCTATAGAGTAAAAGACGGTGAAAATGGTAATCTCATATACAAGGCAAGGTTAGTCACAAAGGGGTATGTTCAGAAGAAAGGGGTAGACTATCATGATATCTTTGCTCCAGTGGTTAGGCATACTTCTATTCGTATTCTTTTGGCATTAGTTGCTCACTATAATATGGAATTAGAGCAATTAGATGTAAAAACTGCATTCTTGCATGGTGATCTGAATGAGAAGATTTATTTAAAGCGGAGGCCAGACTATGTTTGCAAACTCAACAAATCTCTATATGGACTGAAGCAGTCTCCTAGACTATGGTATAAGAGGTTTGATAAGTTTATTCTTTCACTGGGATACTCCAGAAGTTTCAAAGACCAGTGTGTTTATTTCAGGAGATGTGATGGTGATATGATTTATTTGTTGTTATATGTTGATGATACGCTGATTGCATCTCGGAGTATGGTCAAAATTAAAGAGTTGAAAGCGGAGCTAGTAGAGAGTTTGACTGAAGGATATGGGAAAGGCACAAAGAATATTGGGTATGGAGATAAGCAGGGATAGGAAGCGAGAGAGTGAAGGCTCACTCAAGCGCAGTACATCGAGAAGGTCCTCGCTCGATTTGGAATGGAGAAAGCTAAACCAGTTGGCACTCCATTAGGCTCTCAAATTTAAGTTGTCAAAAGACTTATCTCCCTCATCAGAAGAAGACAAGAGGTATATGGATGATATACCTTATTCTAGTACTGTTGGTAGTTTTATGTATGCGATAGTGTGCACAAGACCAGATTTGGCCCATGCAGTGGGTGTTGTGAGTCGATATATGTCTAACCCAGGCAAAGAGCATTGCAAATTTATAAGCAGATTGCTTTTACTCATCTAACTATCTAGCTTAATTCATCAACCCTAATGATTCGACGTTCCGGGGCGCCCGATTCGATCGACGAATTCGGCGAGCTGATCTGCTTTGATCCAGGAGAAAGCCCAGTCAGCCACCTTTTCGGTGCAGGTCACGTGACCTACAGCTCGGCCTTCGCGCTTTTTGAGAATGAGAATACCGGTAAGGAAACAAAGCTCGCAAGCACCTTAGCAGCCGAGCCATTACTCCCCTGAATACCTTATGGCTGGATAGAGAAATGTTTGGATTTTTGCGATTATTCTTTAACAGGAATTGTTGAATATCAAAAATGGCAAGCTGTGAAGTGGATTCTTAGATATCTTCGAGGCACTTCTTCGGTGGGATTGTTATATGGTGGAGTGGATGATGACATCTTTCTTAGAGGACACTGTGATTCTGATTACGCTAGGGATAGAGATGCTAGGAAGTCGGTGTCGGACTATGTTTTTACACTTGGCATAGGCTCGATTTCATGGAGATCAAAGCTGCAATCTATCGTAGCTTTATCGACTACCGAAGCAGAGTTGATATCGGTTATGGAAGTAACAAAGGAAGGATTATACTTACTTCAGTTGTTGGATGATCTTTCAATGGTGCAGCGGACAGTAGATGTGACGACCCGGGTTCCTACGCCCAGAAAACTGTTTTGTCTTGAAGAAAGAAAAGGGTGAGAAAATAGAAAAGATAGAGAAGAAAGAACAACAACATCAGAATCTCACAGCGGAACGAATAAATTATAATAATCACATAAGTATTTACATAATATACAACATCAGTCAGAGTTATACAAATAATACATCACATACTAGACAGTTACAGACACCTGTCTAGTTAATACAACACAACTCAAACAAATGCCTCAAAGATACCAACACAGTGGAACTATATGTATATCTACAACGTTGAAGCCCCCTGCTCCATTGCTTCTCCAGAATTCGTCAAAGCTAACCTGAATCCCTTGGCTACCCGTAAAAATTTGGGTACCCGAGAGTTTATGAAAACAAAAATAAACTCCGGGTCAGACATGGGTCTGGTGTGAGTAACAGTTTAAAGTTGCTTAATTTTGACAAATCCTTTGAAAACAAAAGGTACCACGTAAGACTCCCCACAAATAAACATGGGTAATTTTTTACCTTATGCTAACCAAAACATTTGATAGGAAATTCAGTGATATTATAATAGGTCTAGGGTTTTCAAGTAAATAGAAAATAGCCAAAATTGTTACATGATTAAATTCCAACTACTAGCCACAAAAGTGGGTAATACAATCAAAACCGTTGGCGCTTATTGGATTATGGATTCCATACAACGGCAGGGCTATTGGGGTACCGCCCGTCACAGTACGCGGCCTAGATCAACGTACCGAGGATCACTCCCGACCCCCTGCAACATAAGGCCGGAACCATTCCTTACTGAACAGTCCCGAATAAGATAACCCCGGCAGTTGTTGCAATCAACCACCCACACAGCCGAAAATAAAGGGACATCTAGACAGGGGAATATCCTTGTCCTGCTTGGGCATGACCCACCTAACCTTGCTGCACCTCCCCTGTTTTAGCCATTCCCGGTTGATGAGGCTGGAGGTCACGATTACCAATAGAGAATACATTTCTTAGAATGCTCATCGCCCACCTGACGATGTGTTGAAAGCATTCAATCCATACAAGTTCGTTCCGGGTTCGAACGAAACCGAAGGCATTATCTCGTTACGCTCATTTTGGAATCACCCTCAGAGTTAACGACGATAACCCTTGCATTCTGAATCTTCATCTCAGATTCACGACCTATCGTTAATTTGGAATCAATGTGGTTTTCGGATGTTCCAAATAAGGAAAACCGATCACGGTCTCATCGAAATCCAAAACGTGTCTTTTAAGGCCAAGTTGTCTATTTAGTCTTAACAGTTCAATTCAATATAATCAATATACACACAGATGGATAATTCACAAAATCACAGTAGATAATCACATCATTATCATAAACATATAATCAATATTATCATCCAAACAGATAACTAAATATAATCATACTTAAACCAAACATCCATGTCACATAGATATTATTCATCTCGTATCTCAGATCACAATCATCAAATGGAATATCAATATCATTCATCCATAAGCAATGATTTATAATCATACCATTTGTAATTAATTTAAAATGAATTAAATTAACTACTTCTATATCTAATTAATTTAAAATAAATTAAATTAATTCTTTATCTATAAATCCTGCTTATACAACCAATAATTAATTATAAATCAAATTAATTAATTAATCTCTAAATATTCATCTTGATTAAACAATTTTGATTAATCATTTTCTAATTATAATAGTTAATTAGTCTTTAATTAATTTCACAAATTAATTATCCTAAATCATTTATAGTAATTAACATTTAATTACTTCATTTATTAATTAAATATAATTAATTATATTTATTATTAATTAATTACATAAATTAATCACTACATTATAAATTATTCCATAATAAATACATCACTAATTATATTAATTAATGATTTCTAATTATATTAAAATTAATTACTTCATTTAAATTACATCAAATGATTCATCTTTAATCAAACTCAATTATTAATCACTCTTGATTAATAACAACCAGTAATTAACTATCATTAATTAATTATCCCATAATTAATTATCTCCATTATCTAATCCCTTGATTAGTTACAAAAGTAATTATCCAAATTACTTCATTAACACATCACCTTTCACTAATTACATTCGGTAATTAACATTAATTACTTCCTTAAGTAATTATGCTCCATTGAATACACTAAGTAATTACACTTATCTGATCATCAAATGATTTCTTAAATTAATTAAACTAAATTAATTAACTTAATTTAATCATTTTATCAAAATTAATTACAAAAAGTAATTAATCTCTTAATTACTTTTATCAAGTAATTACACTTATTAGGTTATCTAATTAATCTAATTAATTATCAAAATTAATCACATATATTAATTAATTAATAATCTTTAGTTAATTATCTTCATTAACTAATAACATTTCTTAAATTACTTTCTTAACTATTTTCTAGTATAAATTAATCTAAACTATTAATTTATAAAATAAGTCATTTCTTAATTAACTTATTCATTTAATCATTTAAATATCTTAATTATTCCTACGATAATTTATTTCTTCATTAATGACTCATAAATATTAAAGTATATTAGAACATTACATTTTAAATTTAAATTCAAATATCATTTGAATTTAAGATTCAAAATGATTTTAATTTAAATTCAATTTAAAATCTTTTAAATAAATTTAAATAACATTTATTATTTACATATGAATTATATAAGAAAATCTTTTAAATTAAACTTCTTCAATCCTAATTCAAATTTAAATTTCCAAAATACATTAATATTTTAACTTGCAATCTCAAGTTAAAACAATTTATTGACTTTCCATTCAAAAATCTTTAAATAAAAGGATCCCCAAAATCAAGTTAATTTTTATTGAAACAAATTTGCTTTTCAAAAATATTTTATTTGAACTTATTTTTTTTAAACATTCATATTTAAAAACTGATTTAAGATTTCAGATTTGAATTCGAAGTAAACTCGAATCCATCAATTTATCTTTGATTTAAAAACTTTGATTTAAACTTCCTTTTAACAACTTAAATTAAAAACTCGATTTTCAAATCCAAATCTATTTTAAAAACCTTAAGATTCAAATATTCATTTGAATCAATACTTTTAAAATTCAAATTTTGAACTATTGTTAGAGCTTTTGTTTCAGATTTAAATTTTAAAATTCTGGAAACTATCGGGTTTTAAACCTGAAAATAATTTAATCTTTATTTTAGATTTCAACATATAAATTTGAATTCATACTTCAAATTAGATTTACACTTTGTTTAATCTTAGTTGACAAACTTAAATTCATTTGAATTTAACATCATGAATACAACTAGCTTACAATTTAATTTGCTTTAAATTTGGTTTAAATTTAAAACTACAGGCAGTTTATACAACCTATAGCAACCCAACTCTACCTGAGACCAAAGTAAAGTGCTTCGGGTCAATCCTTTCCCTGCTTCGAGTAAACAACTCGAATGACCCGAGACTTCCCCGAGTTAAAAACCCCTGCATACAAAGAAACACCCCAACACTTCAATGGCACGGTGCACGTGCACCGTGGCCCCAGCCAACTCCGGCCACCCACCTGAACTTCAACATGTCGCCGACCGCCTCCAGACAACGTCACGACCACCCAAATTTATCACGGCATCTCAAATCGAAAACGAGTTAAATTTCCAAACCTGGAAACAACTTAAGCAACAACACGTCGAACATGTCAACGCACTGTCCTCCCACTGCCGATTATTGGAACGCCTGCGTCTCCGGCTACAACCTCGTCCACATCCCCTCTTCGAGTCCCCATGAGCACGTCGAGCTCGATCACTGATTTAAGGTGAACGAGACCCAAAACTGAACCATAGCAAAACTAGGTTTAGAAAAAGAATTTCGTCGCCGTCGCCACCACGCCTAACTGCACCACCTCCCATCATTTTTCCCATCACCTTGGTAAGCTTCTCCATCATCAAGCCGAGCCCCGACCACCCAAATACAGTGATCACCCCAAAAATCCCAAATTTGCAATTTCAATTCATTCCAGAACTGCTCTTAACTTCTGGTATTAAAAAACTTGATTTAAGTTTTAAAATTCATATTTTGTTACAGAGATTCAAAGTATGTTCTTGAATTTATAATTTAAAAGGTTTGGTTTTTCTCTTCTTCAAGTTTTTCACTGTTATTTGATTTTCCAGAACAATATTCAAATTTAATTTAACTTAAATAAAACTTAAACCCTAAATTATGTTAAAACAAAAAATTTCTGTTTGTATTATAAATCCTAAAAGCTATTAGATCAAGTGATAAAACTGATTTGAATCAACTCAGGCCTGAAAACAAAATGGATAAGTAGTTTACAGAGACTTTAATATGTACTCAGACTGCACAGAAGAATATATACATACAAATCTTACTTATTCCAGATTTAACTTTGCAACTAATTTAAATACTTAAACTTAGAAATTACAGTTACTCACAGCAAATGAAAAACAGAGCAAGTTCAATAAAGGAAGTTTTGAATTTGCAGGTTTGAAATATACAGAATTTCATCACACAAGCACCCAGAGAAAAATGAATAAATAAATATTCACACCATATATTTAAGCATCCAAATATCAACATGCAACATATTTTAAAACTTAAGTAATTTTAAAAAAATTACTCACCTGTATTTCAGAAATAAGCAGAGCATTTTATTTTGAAAAGCTTTGAATTTTAAAAACTGAGAATGGTTTGCTTGATTTTCCTTTAATTCATCTTGCCTTTGTTGTAATGCTTCGGTTGTAAACAAAATAGAAATACTTGTATATTTTTGGGTTTACTATGATTTGAACGAGCTAAAGAAGATGGCATGTATATAAAGAAGTTTATAGAGGAGGGTGATAACTGGGTTAAGCACATGCAGGTACAATTATGTTCTTGTTTGTATCAGGCAAGATATTTTATTTTGGAGGCTTGAAATACAACTCGAGTTGACCATGTTTTGCTGCTAAGGTGAAGGCATTTATTGTTTAAGTACTTTATGTTCTTACATACCATGATTTATATTTAGATATTTTACATTTCTTTGTTTATACTTTGCTTTGTATTAGTTTGCTCAACAAACTATCAGCAGGCCTTACTCTTTAATTAATTTTCTTTTTATTTTACCTGGCAGCTTTTATACTAAATGAACATATATACTTTTGTCTTGTTTATTGATATTTGCATTATATTTTCTTGCCTTGCATTTCTAACTTACAGGCTGCATACATATTTACTTACCTGGCAGCTTTTATTCCTTTCTATATGTACATATATGAAGTTGTTTTAGTTATGTTATACATTTTAACTTGAGTATTTAGTTCTATGCTTAGTTATGCTTGCACATATTATTATATTTTTGTACTTATGTTAACATCATACATTTGATTTATTCTTAAGTTTAATATTTATAAAGTTTACTTTATTTTAAATTTACAAATCATAGCTTTCCAAAATACATAAATATATATATATAAATTTAAAATAACAATTTCTATTTATATTAAAATCCATTTGTAAAGATATTGCATTATTAATATTGTTTAAATATAACTCATTATTAAGTTAAAAATAAATTTTCAAAAGAAACTATCTCTTTAAAATATAAATACTTATTTATCAAGCTATATTTTAAAAAACAAAACAAAACTTTTTATTTAAATTTAAACTCTAGGCTAAACCATTTTAAACAAATTAAACTTTATCTTGAGTAATTTAAAATCATATGGTCATTTATTAAATAGCTTAATATTAAATTTCTGAATTATCAAAAATATTAGAATTAGAAAACATAGCTTTATCTATTAAATTTAAAAACAAAACTTATCTATTTATAATATATACCAATATATACATATATACATTATAAATAGAAACAATTTAAATTAGCTTTTAAAAGATAAATTATCAGTTAAATATTTATTTAAAAGAAGATTATTAAATCAATTTAAATATTATTAACAAATATTATCAAATCAATTTAATTTTAATGTAGATTATTAAATTGATATTGCCCCAAATTTCCGTGATGTCACATTCCTCCCCTCTTAAAAGAATTTCGTCCCCGAAATTTAAAACAAAGGTAATTTAACAATCCAATTAAAGATTTAAATTTTAAACACAAGCATATATCAACCATAAGCTAACAACCATAGCAACCAATTCATCCAAACAAACAAATCTAACTATCCAGACAAAATTCCGGATAAAATTTTCTCGAGTTTCCCATGTACAAATAATGAGATACTCGCTCTACAGAATCCAAACAAACAATACTACTTAAGCTATAGAGCTTCCACTCATCTAGATCTACAAAACAAGGCAGGATATCAGACTACAGACAAGTCTGAATCAACAACCAAAACTCCCTGAACTGCTGATTCTACAACCAGAGATAGATCTCACACGTACTCCCTCAGAGATACGTGAAACACAACGAATTCTAGTTATCCAAACTGACAATTCAATCCTGAAGACCAAACACTTATCCAAAATCAAATCTCCCACTTCAGAATGCAAATTCCTTCGTATCTTATCCACTAAATCCTACGGACGATCTTGTGCCGCCTACATCTTTCCTGACCAGCTCAACTCTTGCCGAGCCTTAGAAATAAACTGAACCAAAACATTCCAACAAATTGATCTTTCCAAGATCGACCAAAAACTCAGAACACAAACTCTATTCCAAATCAGAAAACAGAACTCACTTCTCTCATCCAGAAAAAGACTAAACAGGTGCACTCAAAACTGCCCTTAAGATTCTGAAAAATTTCCTGTAGAACTCTCCAGTCCAAATATTGCAACATCCAATTGCTTCCCAACTAAAACAGCTGCCACCATGCTTCCACTGTGCCACTCTAACTGAACAGATGAAAATGCTGAAGATGAACTCAAGCACGGACTGGACAACACATTCCAAAAATAAAACTCAGAAGTTCCACCAAAATCTGAGTTGCTTCCCCAAACTCAAAACCATCTTATTACTAAGCTGAACCATTGGTACCGCTTCTGAAATCCAGTCAATACCAAACTCAATCTCCAATTGTTAGCAAATCTCTGACTTCTTGAAGACATCCAGAAAAATCTTTGAAACATAAGAGAAGACTCAAACTATCACAAGTCACTTTTGCGATTAATCCAGCCTAATTCCAAAGATACAGCTCTCTCTTAACCAAATAGAATAGCTTACGCTTATGTGGCCAATCCATCGAAGAAATGGATCTACTCTGGTGCTTCTGAAGTTACCCCAAGAATAACTGCTAAGCCAGAAGACTTCCTAATCCAAAACACTTCGAGAAACTCGGATCTCAAACCAAACAGAAACATTCTACTAAACTCGGCTACAACGCCGAAGCAGTCACTCTTCCATAACTTGTTCCAAAGAAACATCTTCGGAGACATCCATAGTCACCGTGTCTCATCACACAGCTACTACACTTTGTAATATCAAGATATCATGACTGGCTTCTGTCCACCCGACAGATCTAAACTCTAGCTCATCCAAACTCTTACACTTTAAAAATGAACTCCGAACCTTAACAGGTTTCCTTCAGAGATCGATGAAATCCTTACACCACTCAAAGCCCACTCGAGACGGTATTAGGTCTACAGTCTCGACAAATACACTTCCAACCTAAAACATTCAAACTCTAACCATTGATAGTCGTGTTACGCACACCACTACCCAATCTACCTTTATAGCTCATTGGAAAACCTGAACAGGTAACCCAACAAATAGGTAGAAATATATATATATATATATATATATATATATATATGTATGTATATATGTATATATATATATATATATCAAAATTATAAATACGCTCTCTTAGGAAGGAAATCACTCAAGAGCCTAGGTATTCACTCAACCTAGCGCTCTGATACCAACTGTGACGACCCAGGTTCCTACCCCCAGAAAACCGTCTCGTCTTGAAGGAAGAAAGGGGTGAGAAAATAGAAAAGATAGAGAAGAAAGAACAACAACATCAGAATCTCACAGCGGAACGAATAAATTATAATATTCACATAAGTATTTACATAATATACAACATCAATTAGAGTTATACAGATAATACATCACATACTAGACAGTTACAGACACCTGTCTAGTTAATACAACACAACTCAAACAAATGGCTCAAAGATACCAACACAGCGGAACTATATGTATATCTACAACGCTGAACCCCCTGCTCCATTGCTTCTCCAGAATTCGTCAAAGCTAACCTGAATCCCTTGGCTACCCGTAAAAATTTGGGTACCCGAGAGTTTATGAAAACAAAATTGAACTCCGGGTCAGACATGGGTCTGGTGTGAGTAACAGTTTAAAGTTGCTTAATTTTGAAAAATCCTTTGAAAACAAAAGGTATCACGTAAGACTCCCCACAAATAAACGTGGGTAAGTTTTTACCTTACGCTAACCAAAACATTTGATAGGAAATTCAGTGATATTATAATAGGTCTAGGGTTTTCAAGTAAATAGAAAATAGCCGAAATTGTTACATGATTAAATTCCAGCTACTAGCCAAAAAAGTAGGTAATGCAATCAAAACCGTTGGCGCTTATTGGATTGTGGATTCCATACAATGGCAGGGCTACTGGGGTACCGTCCGTCACAGTACGTGGCCTAGATCAACGTATCGAGGATCACTTCCGACCCCCGGCAACACAAGGCCGGAACCATTCCTTACTGAACAGTCCCGAACAAGATAACCCCGGCAGTTGTTGCAATCAACCGCCCACACAGCCGAAAATAAAGGGACATCTAGACAGGGGAATATCCTTGTCCTGCTTGGGCATGACCCACCTAACCTTGCTGCACCTCCCTTGTTTTAGCCATTCCCGGTTGATGAGGCTTGAGGTCACGATTACCTTTAGAGAATACATTTCTTAGAATGCTCATCGCCCACCTGACGATGTGTTGAAAGCATTCAATCCATACAAGTTCGTTCCGGGTTCGAACGAAACCGAAGGCATTATCTCGTTACACTCATTTTGGAATCACACTCAGAGTTAACGACGATAACCCTTGCATTCTGAATCTTCATCTCAGCTTCACAACCTATCGTTAATTTGGAATCAATGTGGTTTTCGGATGTTCCAAATAAGGAAAACCGATTCAGGTCTCATCAAAATCCAAAACGTGTCTTTTAAGGCCAAGTTGTCTATTTATTCTTAACAATTCAATTCAATATAATCAATATACACACAAATGGATAATTCACAAAATCACAGTAAATAATCACATCACTATCATAAACAGATAATCAATATTATCATCCAAACAGATAATTAAATATAATCATACTTAAACCAAACATCCATGTCACATAGATATTATTCATCTCATATCTGAGATCACAATCATCAAATGGAATATCAATATCATTCATCCATAAGCAATGATTTATAATCATACATTTGTAATTAATTTAAAATGAATTAAATTAACTACTTCTATATCTAATTAATTTAAAATAAATTAAATTAATTCTTTATCTATAAATCCTGCTTATACAACCAATAATTAATTATAAATCAAATTAATTAATTAATCTCTAAATATTCGTCTTGATTAAACACTTTTGATTAATCATTTTCTAATTACAATAGGTAATTAGTCTTTAATTAATTTCACAAATTAATTATCCTAAATGATTTATAGTAATTAAAATTTAATTACTTCATTTATTAATTAAATATAATTAGTTATATTTAATGTTAATTAATTACATAAATTAATCACTACATTATAAATTATTCCTTAATAAATCCATCACTAATTATATTAATTAACGATTTCTAATTATATTAAAATTAATTACTTCATTTAAATTACATCAAATGTTTCATCTTTAATCAAACTCAATTATTAATCACTCTTGATTAATAACAACCAGTAATTAACTATCATTAATTAATTATCCCATAATTAATTATCTCCATTATCTAATCCCTTGATTAATTACAAAAGTAATTATCCAAATTACTTCATTAACACATCACCTTTCACTAATTATATTCAGTAATTAACATTAATTACTTCCTTAAGTAATTATGCTCCATTGAATACACTAAGTAATTACACTTATCCGATCATCAAATGATTTCTTAAATTAATTAAACTAAATTAATTAACTTAATTTAATCATTTTATCAAAATTAATTACAAAAAGTAATTAATCTCTTAATTACTTTTATCAAGTAATTACACTTATTAGGTTATCTAATTAATCTAATTAATTATCAAAATTAATCACATATATTAATTAATTAATAATCTTTAGTTAATTATCTTCATTAACTAATAACATTTCTTAAATTACTTTCTTAACTATTTTCTAGTATAAATTAATCTAAACTATTAATTTATAAAATAAGTCATTTCTTAATTAACTAATTCATTTAATCATTTAAATATCTTAATTATTCCTACGATAATTTATTTCTTTATTAATGACTCATAAATATTAAAGTATATTAGAACATTACATTTTAAATTTAAATTCAAATATCATTTGAATTTAGGATTCAAAATGATTTTAATTTAAATTCAATTTAAAATCTTTTAAATAAATGTAAATAACATTTATTATTTACATATGAACTTATATAAGAAAATCTTTTAAATTAAACTACTTGAATCTTAATTCAAATTTAAATTTCCAAAATACATTATATTTTAACTTGCAAATCTCAAGTTAAAACAATTTATTGACTTTCCATTCAAAAATCTTTAAATAAAAGGATCCCCAAAATCAAGTTAATTTTTATTGAAACAAATTTACTTTTCAAAACTATTTTATTTGAACTTATTTTTTTAAAACATTCATATGTAGAAACTGATTTAAGCTTTCAGATTTGAATTCGATGTAAACTCGAATCCATCAATTTATCTTTGATTTAAAAACTTTGATTTAAACTTCCTTTTTACAACTTAAATTAAAAACTCGATTTTCAAATCCAAATATATTTTAAAAACCTTAAGATTCAAATATTCATTTGAATCAATACTTTTAAAATTCAAATTTTAAACTATTGTTAGAGCTTTTGTTTCAGATTTAAATTTTAAAAATCTGGAAACTATCAGGTTTTAAATCTGAAAATAATTTAATCTTCATTTTAGATTTCAACATATAAATTTGAATTCATACTTCAAATTAGATTTACACTTTGTTTAATCTTAGTTGACAAACTTAAATTCATTTAAATTTAACATCATGATTACAACTAGCTTACAATTTAATTTGCTTTAAATTTGGTTTAAATTTAAAATTACAGGCAGTTTGTACAACCTGTAGCAACCCAACTCCACCTGAGACCAAAGCAAAGTGCTTCGGGTCAATCCTTTCCCTGCTTCGAGTAAACAACTCGAATGACCCGAGACTTCCCCGAGTTAAAAACCCCTGCACACAAAGAAACACCCCAACCCTACAATGGCACGGTGCACGTGCACCGTGGCCCCAGCCAACTCCGGCCACCCACCTGAACTTCAACATGTCGCCGACCGCCTCCAGAGAACGTAACGACCACCCAAATTTATCACGGCATCTCAAATCGAAAACGAGTTAAATTTCCAAACCTGGAAACAACTTAAGCAACGACACCTCAAACCTGTCAACGCACCGTCCTCCCACTGCCAATTATTGGAACGCCTGCGTCTTCGGCTACAACCTCGTCCACATCCCCTCTTCGAGTCCATATGAGCACGTCGAGCTCGATCACTGATTTAAGGCGAACGAGACCCAAAACTGAACCATAGCAAAACTAGGTTTAGAAAAAGAATTTCGTCGCCGTCGCCACCACGCCTAACTGCCCCACCTCCCATCATTTTTCCCATCACCTTGGTAAGCTTCTCCATCATCAAGCCGAGCCCCGACCACCCAAATACAGTGATCACCCCAAAAATCCCAAATTTGCAATTTCAATTCATTCCAGAACTGCTCTTAACTTCTAGTGTTAAAAAATTTGATTTAAATTTTAAAATTCATATTTTGTTACAGAGATTCAAAGTATGTTCTTGAATTTATAATTTAAAAGGTTTGGTTTTTCTGTTATTCAAGTTTTTCACTATTATTTGATTTTCCAGAAAAATTTTCAAATTTAATTCAACTTAAATAAAACTTAAACCCTAAATTATGTTAAAACAAACAATTTCTGTTTGTATTATAAATCCTAAAAGCTATTAGATCAAGTGATAAAAATGATTTGAATCAACTCAAGCCTGCAAACAAAATGGATAAGTTGTTTATAGAGACTTTAATATGTACTTAGACCACATCCATATGCACAGAAGAATACATACATACAAATCTTACTTATTCCAGATTTTAACTTTGCAACTAATTTAAATACTTAAACTTAGAAATTACAGTTACTCACAGCAAATGAAAAATAGAGCAAGTTCAATAAAGGAAGTTTTGAATTTGCAGGTTTGAAATATACAGAATTTCATCACACAAGCACCCAGAGAAAAATGAATAAATAAATATTCACACCATATATTTAAGCATCCAAATATCAACATGCAACAGATTTTAAAACTTAAGTAATTTTAAAAAAAATTACTCACCTGTATTTTAGAAATGAGCAGAGCATTTTATTTTGAAAAGCTTTGAATTTTAAAAACTAAGAAAGGTTGGCTTGATTTTCCTTTAATTCATCTTGCCTTTGTTGTAATGCTTCAGTTGTAAGCAAAATAGAAATACTTGTATATTTTTAGGTTTACTATGATTTGAACGAGCTAAAGAAGATGGCATGTATATAAAGAAGTTTATAGAGGACGGTGATAACTGGGTTAAGCACATGCAGGTACAATTATGTTCTTGTTTGTATTAGGAAAGATATTTTATTTTGGAGGCTTGAAATACAACTTGAGTTGACCATGTTTTGCTGCTATGGTGAAGGCATTTATTGTTTAAGTGCTTTATGTTCCTGCATACCATGATTTATATTTAGATATTTGACATTTCTTTGTTTATACTTTGCTTTGTATTAGCTTGCTCTACAAACTACCTACAGGCCTTACTCTTTAATTAATTTTTTTTATTTTACCTGGCAGCTTTTATACTAAATGAACATATATACTTTTGTCTTGTTTATTGATATTTGCATTATATTTTCTTGCCTTGCATTTCTAACTTAGAGGCTGCATACGTATTTACTTACCTGGCAGCTTTTATTCCTTTCTATATGTACATATATGAAGTTGTTTAGTTATGTTATACATTTTAACTTGAGTATTTAGTTCTATGCTTAGTTATGCTTACACATATTATTATATTTTTATACTTATGTTAACATCATACATTTGATTTATTCTTAAATTTAATATTTATAAAGTTTACTTTATTTTAAATTTACAAATCACAGCTTTCCAAAATGCATATATATATATAAATAAATTTAAAATAACAATTTCTATTTATATTAAAATCCATTTGTAAAGATACTGCATTATTAATATTGTTTAAATATAACTCATTATTAAGTTAAAAATAAATTTTCAAAAGAAACTATCTTTTTAAAATATAAATACTTATTTATCAAGCAATATTTTAAAAAAACAAAACAAAACTTTTTATTTAAGTTTAAACTCTAGGCTAAACCATTTTAAACAAATTAAACTTTATCTTGAGTAATTTAATATCATATGGTCATTTATTAAATAGCTTAATATTAAATTTCTGAATTATAAAAAATATTAGAATTAGAAAACATAGCTTTATCCATTAAATTTAAAAAAAACTTATCTATTTATAATATATACCAATATATACATATATACATTATAAATAGAAACAATTTAAATTAGCTTTTAAAAGATAAATTATCAGTTAAATATTTATTTAAAAGAAGATTATTAAATCAATTTAAATATTATTAACAAATATTATCAAATCAATTTAGTTTTAATGTAGATTATTAAATTGATATTGCCTCAAATTTCCGGGATGTCACAGTAGAGCTATTTTCAGACAGTCAGAGTGCAATTCATCTTGTAGAAAATCAAGCTTATAGTTCACGGACGAAGCACATTGATGTTAGAGGTTTCTTTCTTATGCTTGAGGAAGAACGAAGAAAGATCAAATTGTTGAAGGTGAGTAATTTGGATAATCCTTCAGATATGATGACAAAGTCACATCCTAAGGACAAGTTTGAACGTTGCTCAAACTTGATCAGTTTGATACCTGTTACTTGAGCGCCATGAGGCGCTAGACCCAACAACTTATATGTTGATTACTTGATGATAAGGTGATGAAGAGAGATTGTTATATTTGAATCAAGGTGGAGTGTTGAATTTGGATGATTCAAATACTCGTTAAAGAGGAAAGAAATTGATTAATTGATTCAATCAAATCAATTAATTTAGCTGATATATGGAAGGATATTTTGAAGGAAACTAATTAATAAGTAAATCAATTAATTAGTCAATGTATATCTGCTATATGAAGAAATAAATGATTAGGCATGGAGAATAAAGGAAAGATACGGAAACGAAGATTATGCCATCTGTTTGTACTAAAATCAAATCACGCAAATTGGAAAGATATTTGGGTAATCGGGAAATTGATTTGCTTAATCTCCAAGAAACCCTTCATTATCAAGTCTATGTAAATGAAGGAACTTTATCTTCCTATGTACAAGCAAATGTAGTATCCACCATTATTCTTTCCTCTCTCTTTTGTACTCTTTTCTTTATTGAAATGAAAAGTTGTTGGGTCTCCGTGGACGTAGGATATTCATATCCGAACCATGTTAAATCTTTTGTGTCTTTTATTTCTTTTATTCTTTCTGTGAGAGTGCATAATTCTTTTTAAGTGTCATTGGTATCTAAATAGGCAATACTAGATCCTGAACAAACAACCGCTTTCGCTCAAAAAAAATCCACTACAGATTATTGATATACTCACATTGATTTAGTAACAAATAAAAAATAGATTAAAAAAAGAAGAATGAGAGAGAAGGAGAGAGTATGCTTCCTACATTTTATTTTTGGTACAATGAAAACAGCCACAATTAAAGAAAAATATGATTTCGAACATTTAATAAACTACTATCATTTACCTCCGTACATTAGTTTGTTTTACAAGCTATTTAACCACAATTATTATCATTTTATATAATAAATTTATTCAAAATTTTTAGATAGCTTGCACTGTTATACAAGCTATTTGGAATAGGCCAGAAAAAATGTTTTTGTTTAAATGTTCGTTCATGTACATGAGTTGATTTTGCATGGAATCAAAACGGAATGATAATGTGCAATTGTGAGCGCGTGAGGTGTGTGTGTGTAATATATATATATATATATATATATATATATATATATATATATTCTTAGTTTGAAATGAAATAATGTTGTGATGTTCATATTTTTATAATCTCTGGAATTATCTTATATGTTGATTAAATTTAAAAGATGTAAACTCGTTTGAAAGAGAAAAGTACCCGTTTTAGCCGTTAGTCATGAGGACGTTAGGCATTTAGGGGAAGAAACTCTTAGGGTGACAAGGTGAGAATTAACAACATAAAGGATTTTTTTCAAGATTTATAAAAATAATGGACATATAGTTATGTTTGAAAGGTTGAAGAAGAAAGTAAATAGTATCAAAAATAGTGCCTGCATAACTTGGTATTCCTAGATTCATGTCTGCTTTCCTAAATATTATCAAGTTAACCAAAATAACAAACCTTTTAATGGAGTTCCTACAAAATCATCAAGAAGAAGATTTTCTCACAAAATTACTCTTTGTTTTAAAAAATATGGACTTAAGTCAAAAAGACCAATATACTATTGCATACATATTTAAAGACAAGTATGCAAATGAACTTATAGACTTAACTGATTCCTCACTAAATCTATATCAAGTAATAAATGAAACAGACATATTTCATTATCTTACACGGACAAAAAATAAAAACGTAACCTTGAGTCAAAGATTTCTAAAACAGTTTCATAAAGAATGGATGAATATGTTAGTACAACACGAAGAAAGATACAATATATTGATAAAAACAAAATTAATATCTAACAGATCAAATCCCTAATCAACATAAATTACAATATATTGATAAAAACAAAATGAATGAAGATAGAATAAAAGCCTTGAAGATAGAATGAACAATTTTGAAATAGAAATAGATGAACTAAGAAAAATATTAGAAGAAACAGACAAACATAATAAAGGGAAAAATATTATAGCAAACTCACAAGAAAATAGCATCACTAATACAGATGAAACAATACAAATTCCCTTAATATGCAATCCTAAATGTTTAAGAGAACTCCGAACATTAACTCTAATAAACATCAAAGGATTAGAAATTCAATTATTAGCATTTATAGATACGGGAGCAACCAGCTCAACAATAAATTCAGAACTAATACCCCAATACTTAATTACAAAAGCTAATAAACCAAAACAAAGTACCCAGTTTGATGGCACGACCAACATTATAACAGATATAATTACTAATGTACAACTACGATTTCATACTACTTGTAACAATTGGTCACCACATTATTATCTAAAACAACCATGGGTTACTAAATTAAATCTAGGAAATATAAATATAATACTTGGATTAGATTTTCTCTTAAGTGACAATGGAAGTTTTTCCTTTAATAAAGATTATTTACAAATAGCTAAAAAGACAACATTAACCCCGCTTATATCAGAGTTTCTACATGAGAAGCGTGGAGGAGAGGATAATACACTAGCCCAAAAACCCAAATTAGAATGTACTTGTGACATTCCGGGCCAATGCCAACAAAAAGAAACTAATAAAAAAACAACAGAACAATTATATTGTTACGAAGATATACAAGATATAGAAATAGTTTAATCCAACCAAATAAAATAAGCAGTATTCTTTTAACAACTGATGACATAAACCAAATTATAAGTAAACTAGAAATAATAGGAGAAAAACCACTAAAGCACTGGGAAAAAGATTCTATTTATTGCAAACTAGACATAATTAACCCAGTATTACGATCAAAACCGCATCACCCAAATATGATAATTGGATGATTGATGAATTTAAAATGCACATAGATATTCTAAACAAACTAGGAATCATAAGAAAGTCAGATTCTAGACACAGAACCTCAGCCTTCATAGTACAAAAAGAATCTGAAAGAAAAAGAGGACAAAGTAGAATGGTCATGGATTATACCAGACTCAATGATAATACAAATGAAGATGGATACTGTATTCCTGACAAAGATGTATTAATCAATAAAATACAAAATAATTACTGGTATTCTAAATTTGATCTAAAATCTAGATTCTGGCAAGTCAAAATGCACCCAGATTCTATACCAGGGACAGTTTTCACCTATTCAGAAGGACATTACAAATGGCTGGTGATGCCATTTGGACTAAAAAATGCACCACAAATATTCCAAAGAAAAATGGATGACATTTTTAAATATTGTAGTAAATTCACATGTGTATATATAGATGGCATATTAGTTTTTTCAAAAACAAAAAAGGAACATATAGCACACCTATACACAATATTTAAGCTCTTTGAAGCACATGGGCTAATTATCTCCAAAAGGAAAATTGAGTTATTAAAAAATTCCATAGATTTCCTAGGAGTAAAAATAGAAAAAGGACAAATAGAACTCCAGCCCCATATATCCAGAAAAATATTAGAATTTTCAGATAAAATAGAAAATTTGAAACAATTACAATCATTTCTTGGACTTATAAATTATGCAAGACCTTTTATACAAAATTTATCCAAATATACTAGACCTTTGTATAACAAAGCAAGTCCCAAAGGAAAAAGAGAATTTAACAGCGAAGACATAAAGCAAATCCAAAAAATCAAAGAACTAGCAAAGAACCTAAAACCACTAACATTACCATTGGCTACAGATTATTTAATTGTAGAAACAGACGGTTCCTCACTAGGATGGGGAGGAATACTATTAAGTAAAAAACACAAAAATGATCCTAAATCTACTGAAAAAATATGTAGATATACTTCGGGAACATATAAAGAAAAAGGCTACATGACTTCTTTAGATTATGAAATTTTAGCCATAATATATGTCTTAGAATCATTCAGACTTTTTATAATCTCACAAAAAGAAATAACAATAAGGACAGACTGTGAATCCATCGTAAAATATACCAATAACGAAAAATAAAAAGGTATAATAAATGATAGATGGCTAAAATTCAAAAATGTTGTTTTAAACTGTGGAACTAGAATAATATGGAAACATATTAAAGGTATTTTAAATATATTACCAGACAAATTATCAAGGCTACTTAACTCCTCCGAAATTTGTGATCTTACTAACTCATTTGAATATTGTAATTTTGTTAACAGAGAAGTAGAAACAGAGATGGCCACTACATATCAGTTAACAACCAGCAAAAGATTTCTGAAGACATACGCACAAAACAGATTTGTCACAAATGCCCAACTATTTGAAGAACAACAAATGATATTAGACAATATATGGAACCTGTCAACCACTCCTCAAGAAAATAAACAGAAGTTAAGTATATTATACACTTTGGTTGAATTATTCACAAAAACAAAAAACACAAAAAAGTTCACACACTATTGTTTGTTCGACGGACCTAGTGCCGGCATATATCTTGATTGGGAAGAAATGGTTCCTAGACTTAAGAAACTTGAACAAAACCCAAAATATGGGAGACCATATTATAAGGGTTATTACACTTATGAGACATCCAAGAATGCTAATGAAAAAATTCATGGAACAGATTACATAGTCTCTGACACAATCAAACAAATACAAAACATAGCCTCGGGAGTACAGATAAAAGAGGAGATCACAACCCCTACAGAAATATGCTTAAAGCCCAAGACAACATTTGCAGCTATTACAAAGGAGGCCAATAAAGGAAAAATGGTACAGCTTGGACATATTCCACAAGCTTCTCCGATGCAAATAAAGAGTCAGGAAATTTCTTTTCTTGAAACACTTGACAAGGAAATACAATTTATACAAAATACAAAGAAGCAAAATGCTCCAACATACAAAGAGATTTATTCTCTAATCACAAAAATTTCTCCACAAAAAAATCCCTGGATTCAAAATAAACTGGGAAATTTTGAGAAACCAAAATATTCCTTGCACTAATCAATTTGCAGATTGCAAAGAATTATCATCAGACTGTAGGTGTACAATTGTGGCATCCATGCCACCTGTCAGTCTTAAACTGTCACAATACAAATATCTTGTCCATAACAAATTCACTTTAGATCCAACTACTCTCTTAAACTGTGGTTTTGTCAAAGACATCTATATAAATGGTTGGCATCCAAAAGAACTACCAGAGCCTCTACATTCGATAGCAGACTATTTTACAGAAGTCCTTAATACAGAATTACACTTGGATATATCTACAGTTCCTCCATATTACGACAACAACATACTTGATCCCGCAAGACATATAATAAAAATTAAAGCACACGGTTTTGATCATGACTATACCGACTTGGGAAGAGCCTACAAATTTCCTTGACAACTCAACACCCAAGATGTATGATCAACAGCACTATGAAAAATACAGAGCCTACATTATTGGACAAAACCTAAATTGGACAAGCATAGACAACAAATATTTCAAACTACATGCTGAATCCCCAGTAACAAAAATATACATCTTCAGGAACATAGAAGAATTTGAACCATAATACAGGCCTTTTGAAATCTTCCATCCCAGGCCCAATACTATAAAGATCTATAGAAAATTACATATGTCATTAACAGGAGAAGACAAAGAAGGTTCTACCGGTAGCAACAAGACAAAAGAAGAAGAAGACCTAATGGACTGATGTGACAAAGACCTACCGCACAGATAAAAGTATCCACTAAAAGTACATATGTGGCGAATACAAAGTCTAGTGGATGCTTGCTTTTATTTTAATATCTTTTCTTTTTTCTAGTGCACCATTATGTATTAATATAGTGGGAATGAAACCCACAGCTGTAAGTTATTAAGTTGTATTTCGAGAGTGTTCTGAGCATGGCTATATAAAGGCATTTAAGGACTTTAGAACATATATCGCTCTCTCTCTTTAGCATTGTAATCTCAATCCTCTGCTGTAAAAATCTTTAGTATTATCTTTTTTAATGTTTAGCATTTATGTCTTCATGAACTAAATACCTAAGACGTGAATCAAGGAAGAAAAGTGAAGCGGCCTAGGTATGATTCTTATTTATGTTTCTTCTTAGTTTGAAATGAAATAACATTGTGATGTTCATATTTTTATAATCTCTGGAATTATCTTAGATGTTGATTAAATTCAAAAGACGTAAACTCGTTTGAAAGAGAAAAGTATCCGTTTTAGCCGTTAGTCATCAGGACATTAGGCATTTAGGGGAAGGAACTCTTAGGGTGACAAGGTTAGAATTAACAACATAAAGGATTTTTTTCATGATTTATAAAAACAATGGATATAGAGTTATGTTTCAAAGGTTGAAGAAGAAAGTAAATAATATCAAAAATAGTGCCTGCGTAACTTGGTATTCCTAGATTCTTGTCTGCTCTCCTAAATATTATCAAGTTAACCAAAATAACAAACATTTTAATGGAATTCCTACAAAATCATCTAGAAGAAGATTTTCTCACAAAATTACTCTTTGTTCTAAAAAATATGGACTAAAGTCAAAAAGACCAATATACTATTGCATACATATTTAAAGACAAGTATGCAAATGAACTTATAGACTTAATTGATTCCTCACTAAATCTATATCAAGTAATACATGAAATAGACATATTTCATTATCTTACACGGACAAAAAATAAAAACGTAACCTTGAGTCAAAGATTTCTAAAACAGTTTCATAAAGAATGGATGAATATGTTAGTACAACATGAAGAAAGATACAGATCCACAGAATATGATTTTGATATGGATCTTTACCATGACTGGTAAACATCTACTATTAAGCCAGAGAAACTACAGAATGTTAAGTAATAAATTAGAAGACTCTGAAACAATGGATAAAGAAAAGGTAATAAGGTTCCTAATTCCTTAAACATTCATTTAGTGCACCCTTGGGATAAAATCCTCCAAGTTGCCACTAAAGTAGTACAAAACGGAAAACACCGTGGCGATTACTGTAGCAGCCACTGTAGCAATTACTGTAGCAAAAAACAAAAAATTAAAATTTTCTAATATCTCCGCCTGTTTGGTATCAGAGCAACTGATCAAAATATGAATAAACTAAAACCATTTAAAATAACATACTATAAGAAATTTGAATACTTAAATTTGGAAATAATAAATTCCCCAAAAAGAATTGTTTCTATAGATAAACAAAAACATATATGCTATATTAACAATAGTTATAAGCATATGTTACACTCAGACTCACACCATTTAAATTCAATAACAGATTTGGTTATTGAACTAGGAGACTCTTTACATTGTTATAATGAAAAATTATATCGATTGGTAGAACTTATTTTAGATAGCATGGTTTCAAGAAATAAAAAACTTCAACAAATACAAGATAATAAAAATTATTTAAAGACAGGGCTACAAAAAATAGATAACTTTGATGATACTCTACAAAAACTAACTAGAAAGTTTAAAGCTCTACAACTCAATAATTTTCCAAACAAACAGGACATAATTTCTTTAAAACAAATGATTGAAGAAAATAAACCTAAAGATATTGACATACAATCTAAAGCTTAATATTACAAATCAAAAGTCAAGCTGAAATAAATAAAAAACTATTTTGAATCCCAAATAAACAAGGTAGAAGAAATGCTATAAGAAATTAGATACATACAACTAAATTAAGATGGGATATGATAATAAATATTATTTGGAGGCCACTAATCATGTTAATATGATGTATAGACAAAATGACACATTATCAGCAGGATATATTAAAGACGTTTGCCAAAGTAAGGGAGATAATGTATTGTGTTTAATGACTGACACAATAATAGCAATGATAACACAAATAAATGATAGGCTAGACCTGATGGATAAGCAAATTACAAGTCTAGATAGAAAATTAAATAACTTAGATAAAACCACACAAGAGAAGGATTATGACATTAATCAACTAACAGAAAGAATATCAACCCTAAATTTAGGCCCTACTGATCTAAATAAGGGAAGAAAAACAAAAATCAGCTTTTTAACCTTCAAAAAATTAGACACCATATGATGAATAGAAGATCCTTTACAGGTCCATCCAGGACTTTAATGGACAGACCTATAGAAAGTAATAACCTAGCTATAAACACCTGGGTAGACAACATATTAAGAAGATCAGTAAACACAATCCCAATTAGAAGAAATAATAAATATAGATAATGACTTAGAAGTATTCTCAAATAACCAACTAAGCACTCTAAACCCAAGAGAACTATATAGAACATGTATATTTACCATAAATACAGGATTATATAGACATCATAGGGAGGAAATTCTTTCCTTGAGTGATGGAAATCAACAGATTATAAACTTAATGTCTAATGATGCCATTAAACAATTAAAAATACAAAACTATAAATTAATCCATCTAGGACTTGTTGTTATAGGAATTAGAGGATTGATCAGACAAAAAATAGGAGCCAAATTACTAATAGTGCTAATTGATGATAGACACCAAGACTTAGACAAAGCTATATTCGGAACAATAGAAGTAGATATGAACAATAACATTGGTATCGTGTATATATCACTAAATTTTACAATGACATTACAAGATTTTTACAAACACATAAAAGTAGTTATTCAAACTAAAGGATTTGAAAATTTTAATGGTAAGAATACACTACTCGATATAACATTTTTGGGAAAATGTATGACAAAATATACTCCCAAAATAAAAATAAAACTTGATGAAGTAATAAAAACACTAACATCCACTGGTATAAGATTTTTAAAACTAATGGAAATAGACTCGTCTATACTGGCAGGACATGAATGGACTATCCAAAATCCTAATGAAAATAGAGATACACTTAAACCAAATGATGTCGTAACCTATACAAACCCCAATGGTTCTATAGCCTTAAGATTCAAAGATTATGGACCCTCTAACCAAAAAGATATAGATACAGATGATGAATCAAATTCTGAACTCCAAAGGAATTTGTAATGGACAAAATAATATATCCTAAAGAATTAGGAATGGTCTCGAACCATTCGAGCTATACGAATTAGAACAACAACTAAGAATAAACAACCAAATAGACAACAACACATTTGTCTATATAGATGATGAAAGTAATATTAGAATAAAAACAATAACCATGTTAGATGCCTTCTTGGAAGATTCAATCAAACAAAGTACATAAGAACTTAATAATGAATTAATCAGTGAATATACCTATCACATAGAACTAATGGAAGGACAAGGAGAAATTTTTGCAGTAACTTATCCTAAAGAATCCCCTCACAAAATGGATTATCCACTAGGACACCCTCCTAGAATAAATATCAATCCCTATAATAACGAAAATAAAGATTTAAGAACTATAGGAAAAAGAATACCTACTGAAAAAACATTTTTTAGAAAAAATTATGTTATAGTTAATGTTACAGAATGTCATCCACAACTATTAGATACATATCTAGAGCAATGGACTGCTGCAATAGCTAGAGACTATTCAGCCAAACATACAGATATAACAACTGGTGAAGAAATGGTTAGGATAGTAGAAAACTATTTAGGAGACATAGCTAAAGGAATGTGGGAAGTATACAAAAGTAATTTTCCAAATGAAGCAGCCTCCCTAGTAGCACAAAGAGGAAATATACACAACTTTGCCTACCTAATACATAGGATAATAACAGGAAGGGAAGTAAATACTGGACTCACTCTTAGACAACAAGAAGCAATGAGAGACTTAGAACAAATACAATTGTTAGACTGGAAACACATAATAAAATTCTTAAATGAATTCTTGTATTATGCCACAACCTCTGGTAATTATTATTCTAAATAAATAGGAGATAGATTATTTTCTAAATTACCTGGTGATTTAGGAAAGGAAATACATAAATCTTGGAATGAAACATATGCTAATATTCCTAAAACATATGATAACATAGGAATTAGAATAACTCACATCATTTCTGAATTAAAAAAAAAAAGGTACATATATAAAAATCCAAAGAGAATTAAAACAAAAGAATTATGGATTCTGCTCACAAATATATACCCCTCAACAATATGGATCTAAAAACCCTATTATTAAAAGGCATAAGCCTAAGAAACAATATACTAAGAAATATTATCTTAGAAGATCAAATGCAAGAAAACCATACTTAAACAAAGAAAAACATGTTAGGAAATATAATCCAAAGAAAACATATGCAAGTACTATTACATGTCTCGCATGTAATGAAAAAGGACATTTATCTTCAACATGTCCTAAGAAACACAACTTATATACTAGAGAATCAAACTTAGTTGACTCAGTCAAATAAGATTTACTTGAAGTAGCCTCAGACATATCTGAAACTTCCACAATATACTCTATAGTATCATTAGAAGGATTAGAAGAATAGGAAAATACTTCTAATCCAAACTACTATTTAATAGAAGAACTAACAAATGAACAAACAAGACTGACGGACTTCCCATTTGAACAATTTCTGAATTTAATGAATTATGAAGAATGTATACATGATTTCAAATATAAGATGGGAACTGATACTACAAAATGCTACTTTTGTCCTTGGTATCCAGCCTTTGACAAAAGATTTAGCATAAAATGTACCACAAAAAATATGTTATAAATGCGTCAAAGCTCATTTCAACTTAGAAATTCCTAATCAACATAAATTATATTATATTGATAAAAACAAAATTAATGAAGATAGAATAAAAACCTTAGAAGATAGAATGAACAATTTTGAAATAGAAATAGATGAACTAAGAAAAATATTAGAAAAAACAGACAAACATAATAAAGGGAAAATATTATAGCAAACTCGCAAGAAAATAGCCTCACCAATACAGATGAAACAATACAAATTCCCTTAATATGCAATCATGAATGTTTAAGAGAACTCCGAACATTAACTCTAATAAACATCAAAGGATTAGAAATTCAATTATTAGCATTTATAGATGCGGGAGCAACCAGCTCAACAATAAATTCAGAACTAATACCCCAATACTTAATTACAAAAGCTAATAAACCAAAACAAAGTACCCAGTTTTATGGCACGACCAACATTATAACAGATATAATTACTAATGTATACTACTTGTAACAATTGGTCACCATATTATTATCTAAAACAACTATGGGTTACTAAATTAAATCTAGGAAATATAAATCTAATACTTGGATTAGATTTTCTCTTAAATGACAATGGAAGTTTTTCCTTTAATAAAGATTATTTACAAATAGCTAAAAAGACAACATTAACCCCACTTATATCAGAGTTTCTTCCTGAGAAGCGTGGTGGAGAGGATAATACTCCAGCCCAAAAACCCAAATTAGAATGTACTTGTGACATACCGGGCCAATGCCAACAAAAAGAAACTAATAAAATAACAACAGAACAATTATACTGTTATGTAGATATACAAGATATAGAAATAGATTTAATTCAACCAAATAAAATAAGCAGTATTCTTTTAAAAACTGATGACATACACCAAATTATAAGTAAACTAGCAAAAATAGAAATAATAGGAGAAAAACCACTAAAGCACTGGGAAAAAGATTCTATTTATTGCAAACTAGACATAATTAACCCAGATATTACGATTAAAACCAGATCACCCAAATATGATAATTGGATGATTGATGAATTTAAAATGCACATACATATTTTAAACAAACTAGGAATCATAAGAAAGTCAGATTCTAGACACATAATCTCAGCCTTCATAGTACAAAAAGAATCTGAAAGAAAAAGAGGACAAAGTAGAATGGTCATGGATTATACCAGACTCAATGATAATACAAATGAAGATGGATACTGTATTCCTGACAAAGATGTATTAATCAATAAAATACAAAATAATTACTGGTATTCTAAATTTGATCTAAAATCTGGATTCTGGCAAGTCAAAATGCATCCAGATTCTATACCATGGACAGCTTTCACTTATTCAAAAGGACATTACGAATGGCCGGTAATGCCATTTGGACTAAAAAATGCACCACAAATATTCCAAAGAAAAATGGATGACATTTTTGAATATTGTAGTAAATTCACATGTGTATATATAGATGACATATTAGTTTTTTCAAAAACAAAAAAGGAATATATAGCACACCTATACACAATATTTAAGCTCTTTGAAGCACATGGGCTAATTATCTCCAAAAGGAAAATTGAATTATTCAAAAATTCCATAGATTTTCTAGGAGTAAAAATAGGAAAAGGACAAATAGAACTCCAGCCCCATATATCCAGAAAAATATTAGAATTTCCAGATAAAATAGAAAATTTGAAACAATTACAATCATTTCTTGGACTTATAAATTATGCAAGACCTTTTATACAAAATTTATCCAAATATACTAGACCATTGTATAACAAAGCAAGTCCCAAAGGAAAAAGAGAATTTAACAGCGAAGACATAAAGCAAATCCAAAAAATCAAAGAACTAGCAAAGAACCTAAAACCACTAACATTACCATTGGCTACAGATTATTTAATTGTAGAAACAGACGGTTCCTCATTAGGATGGGGAGGAATACTATTAAGTAAAAAACACAAAAATGATCCTAAATCTACTGAAAAAATATGTAGATATACTTCAGGAACATATAAAGAAAAACACTACATGACTTCTTTAGATTATGAAATTTTAACCATAATATATGTCTTAGAATCATTCAGACTTTTTATAATCTCACAAAAAGAAATAATAATAAGGACGGACTGTGAATCCTTGTAAAATATGCCAATAAAAAAAAAGAAAAAGGTATAATAAATAATAGATGGCTAAAATTCAAAAATGCTGTTTTAAACTGTGGAACTAGAATAATATGGGAATATATTAAAGGTATTTCAAATATATTACCAGACAAATTATCAAGGCTACTTAACTCCTCCGAAATTTGTGATCTTACTAACTCATTTGAAGATTGTAATTTTGTTAACAGAGAACAAGAAATAGAAATGGCTACTACAAGTCAGTTAACAAATAGCAAAGATTTCTGAAGACATACACACAAAACAGATTTGTCACAAATGCCCAACTATCTGAAGAATAACAAATGATATTAGACAACATATGGAACCTGTCAACCACTCCTCAAGAAAATAAACAGAAGTTAAGTATATTATACACTTTGGTTGAATTATTCACAGAAACAAAAAACACAAAAAAGTTCACACACTATTGTTTGTTCAACGGACCTAGTGCCGGCATATATCTTGATTGGGAAGAAATGGTTCCTAGACTTAAGGAACTTGAACAAAACCCAAAATATGGGAGACCATATTATAAGTGCTATTACACTTATGAGACAGCCAAGAATGCTATTGAAAAAATTCTTGGAACAGATTACATAGTCTCTGACACAATCAAACAAATACAAAACATAGCCCTCGGGAGTACAGATAAAAGAGGAGATCACAACCCCTACAGAAATATGCTTAAAGCCTAAGACAACATTTGCAGCTATTACAAAGGAGGCCAATAAAAGAAAATGGTACAGCTTGGACATATCCCACAAGCTTCTCCGATACAAATAAAAGTCAGGCAATTTCTTTTCTTGAAACACTTGACAAGGAAATACAATTTTTACAAAATACAAAGAAGCAAAATGCTCCAACATACAAAGAGATTTATTCTCTAATCACAAAAATTTCTTCACAAAAAATCCATGAATTCAAAATAAACTGGGAAATTTTGAGAAACCAAAATAGTCCTTGCACTAATCAATTTGTAGATTGCAAAGAATTATCATCAGACTATAGGTGTACAATTGTGGCATCCATGCCACTTGTCAGTCTTAAACTGTCACAATACAAATATCTTGTCCATAACAAATTCACTTTAGATCCAACTACGCTCTTAAACTATGGTTTTGTCAAACACATCTATATAAATGGTTGGCATCCAACAAAACTACCAAAGCCTCTACATTCGATAGCAGACTATTTTACAGAAGTCCTTGATACAGAATTACACTTGGATATATCTACAGTTCCGCCACATTACGGCAACAACATACTTGATCAAGATATAATAAAAATTAAAGCACACGGTTTTGATCATGACTATACCGACTTGGGAAGAGCCTACAAATTTTCTTGACAACTCAACACCCAAGATGTATGATCAACAGCACTATGAAAAATACAGAGCCTACGTTATTGGGTAAAACCTAAATTGGACAAGCACAGACAACAAATATTTCAAACTACATGCTGAATCCCCAGTAACAAAAATATACATCTGCAGGAACATAGAAGAATTTGAACCAGAATACAGACCTTTTGAAATCTTCTATCCCAGGCCCGACACTATAAAGATCTATAGAAAATTACATATGTCATTGACAGAAGAAGACAAAGAAGGTTCTACCGGTAGCAACAAGACAAAAGAAGAAGAAGACCTAATGGACTGATGTGACAAAGACCTACCGCACAGATAAAAGTATCCACTAAAAGTACATACGTGGCGAATACAAAGTCTAGTGGATGCTTGCTTTTATTTTAATATCTTTTCTTTTTTCTAGTGCGCCATTATGTATTAACAAAGTGGGAATGAAACCCACAGCTGTAAGTTATTAAGTTGTACTTCGAGAGTGTTCTGAGCATGGCTATATAAAGGCATGTAAGGCATTCAGAACATATATCGCTCTCTCTCTCTTTAGCATTGTAATCTTAATCATCTCCTGTAAAAATCTTTAGTATTATCTTTTTTAATGTTTAGCGTTTCTGTCTTCATGAACTAAATATCTAAGACGTGAATCAAGGAAGAAAAGTGAAGCGGCCTAGGTATGATTCTTATTTATGTTTCTTCTTAGTTTGAAATGAAATAATGTTGTGATGTTCATATTTTTATAATCTCTGGAATTATCTTATATGTTGATTAAATTCAAAAGACGTAAACTCGTTTGAAAGAGAAAAGTATCCGTTTTAGCCGTTAGTCATGAGGACGTTAGGCATTTAGAGGAAGAAACTCTTAGGGAGACAAGGTGAGAATTAACAACATAAAGAATTTTTTTCAGGATTTATAAAAATAATGGACATAGAGTTATGTTTGAAAGGTTGAAGAAGAAAGTAAATAGTATCAAAAATAGTGCCTGCGTAACTTGGTATTTCTAGATTCATGTCTGCTTTCCTAAATATTATCAAGTTAACCAAAATAATAAACCTTTTAATGAAATTCCTACAAAATCATCTTGAAGAAGATTTTCTCGTAAAATTACTCTTTGTTCTAAAAAATATGGACTTAGTCAAAAAGACCAATATACTATTGCATACATATTTAAAGACAAGTATGCAAATGAACTTATATACTTAACTGATTCCTCACTAAATCTATATCAAGTAATAAATGAAATAGACATATTTCATTATCTTACACGGACAAAAAATAAAAACGTAACCTTGAGTCAAAGATTTCTAAAACAGTTTCATAAAAAATGGATGAATATGTTAGTACAACATGAAGAAAGATACAGATTCACAGAATATGATTTTGATATGGATCTTTACCATGACTGATAAACATCTACTATTAAGGTAGAGAAACTACAGAATGTTAAGTAAAAAATTAGAAGACTTTGAAACAATGGATAAAGAAAAGTTAATTAGGTTTCTAATTCCTTACTTAAACATTCATTTAGTGCGCCAATAAAATCCTCCAAGTTGCCACTAAAGTAGTACAAAATGGAAAACACCGTGGCGATTACTGTAGCAGCCACTGTAGCAAAAACCAAAAAAAAATTAAAATTTTCTATATATATATATATATATATATATATATATATATATATATATAGCATCTTTGTTACGATATACATCCCCTAGTTCAGTAAAGTTATCTTCCCCTCCCGCCTTGGCTGTGCCAGCTGCATTTTGTTGAAGCAGCGGCAGCCTTTAATATTTATCCCACTTTTAGTTTGTTTTGTTCATTTCCAACATGCTCATTACCTCACCAAGAATCAAATAGCAGTAGCACATTCTTTGTCAAATCTTTTTTTGCATGCAACTGACGTTATATACATACAAATTTGGCTACTTTGTTTTCAATTTTCACTCGGTTTGTTTACAAAGAAAACTGTTGGTTTTTGATGTTCCAAAATTTGATGGAATAGTTTGAGATTTCAATTATTCAACTAGGGGATTTAAGACGAGACAAAAAGAAAGTAAATTGAAGTTTGGATAACTGATAATCATGTCAATTTCAGGGGAAAATATGTGTTGCCTGTTCACTTCCTTAAGGAGAGCCAAGCAGATGCTCAATCTTTTAGAGCCAGTTTAGATGATTTAAAACCAACAAACAAAAATTGTCTACAGTTTTCTGTTTATTAATATTGTTCCGGATCTAAATTTATGAAGTTGGTTGATATATCTCTACTGTTAATAATGAAAATTTATTAGATAAGTTTCAACCGTGTCTTTTCAGACTACCAAAAATACCCTTCGTTATGTTTGACTTTTCGCCCTCGTCTTGGTAATAACGGGTTAGTTAATCAGTGCATTTTTTGTCTTTATTTATTTTTTGTTGTGTATATCATCTTTGTTTTCAGTTTCATTTGGGTCTTTACAAAACACTATAAAAAGAAACACGCAGAGGGTTAGTACTAAACAAATGATGAGTAAATACGTTTAATTTTTGTAAATTAATTTAACCAGCTGAACTAGTGAAGATAAAATTGGTCCATGAACAAAGAAGGGTTGTGTTTGTAAGGTTATTAGATAATTGGGGGTTTATCAATATATATCTTTTAGAAAGCATAATCTGGGAGCTGGAATTGAATAAATCGATTAAAAAATATTGAAAATGATGAATTTGCAAAGGGAGATACTTTTAGATGGAGTAACACAGGTAATTTAAGTTTATCAGTAATCAAATTGGACGAAATATAAACCAATCAAATGTTGGTATAAATAACTCATGTCCAATGTATTTTGTAGTAAAAGTTGTTTGTTTGATTGGAAAAAAAATGACACATCTCTATCTCAATCACTACTATTAATAAAGAGAATTCGATGAATATATTTTCACAGTATCTTTTTGAAATTTTAAAAATATCCCCATCTATTAAAGAAATCTCATAATCGGTTTTCACCCTCTACCACCATCTCATTTTAGACCATCTATCAATAGAATTTTGCTAGCAATTTGTCATCAACATCATTAACAAGATCGCTCGTAAAAAAGTATTATAACTGTCAAAGGTTCTACACTCATAATATGGTTCGTTAAATTTTTTTATAAATAAAAATTATATATCTATAAATATTAAATGCACCTACTTGCATGTTATACTACTAAAAGTTATATAAGGCTGTAAAAAATAAAAAAAATAAAAAGTGTATTAGTTATAACTATATATTAGATGCACGTACTTGCGTGTTATAACTATGGGAACATGGTTGAACATTTCAAAGGCAGCAGTTATATAAGATGTAAATGCTTGCTACATTATAACCGTTAATAAGTTTTTTTACCTCAAATTGTTGTACAAGGTCTACAAACTCTAATCTCTGAATGGTGTTAGAAATATATTTTTTCTGAGGATTACGTGCATCGAATAGAAGTTATAAAGATTTACAGCAAATAAGGCTGTAAACAATCAAAAAATAAAAAGTGTATTAGTTATACTTCATTTGCACACGTATGTTATATAAATTTGATTGTGTTGTCATGCATTAAGCCTAGCCAAGTTAACAAAAAAAAACATGTTGAGCTCCTACGCTTCTTTGATAATGTGAGAAAATATTTTCACTTTACTTGACATGTGCGAAGAATTGATGGTTTGACGAGATTGTTTTTGGTTTTGAATTGAAGAACAAAATGGAACTTTTAGATATTATTCAACATAGCTGATGATTTACAAAGTGTTTTTCCCTATATGATACATTGCATGTCTGTTGCTTTTATATGCGCAACTTTTATTAGTTGGGCTGGAGATGCGGCCCATGAACCCACATTCTCGTACCCGGTAGTCTGCAAGCTTTGTATTTTGGTATATTGTCCAGCTCAACTGTTACTTCTCATTTCTAGCACCCTCTCAAACCTACATTAGGGTAAGGGTTTTAGTGATTTTCTGAATTCATCTCCCACCTCATATTTCCTTCGAGTTTATTAAATTGAGGAGATTTCTACAGCTCGCGGATCCTTCTCAACTTGATTCTTCATGTCTTTATCAAGTTTGTTAGTGATTTTGCTGTGCTTCAATGATGTTGGCGATTTTATTTCTTGAGGTTCAGTAGCTTCAATAGATTCTTTGTATTTGTCTGGATCTCTTCAACCTTTAAGTCACTTCTGAATCTGATGAAGTTTCGCCTTGACAATGACTTGGTAAATGCATATGCGGGCTGGTAAGCAGCCGGTATGTAGTTAAGTTGCAAGTTTCCTTTTTGGATTTGTTCTCTAACAAAGTAAAGATGTATTTCGATGTGTTTTGTCCCTTAACGCAATATTGGGTTTGCTGACATGTACATTGTACTCCGATTGTAACATCATAATGTCGGTTTGGTATGTGATTTGATATTTAGCTCATGAAGTAGTGACCGTATCTACATTATTTTTGCTGTTGCACTTGCGACGCTTCTGTATTCAGCTTCTGTACTGGATCGTGAGATAGTCGATTGCTTTTTTGAGTACCATGACATAGGTTTATCATCAATATTTATGCAATGTCCAGTTGTTGATTTTCTATCATCTGGGTCAGTACCCCAGTCAGTATCAGAATAACCTGTTATGTTGAGATTGTTGCACTTTTTATTGATAAGCCATAATTTGTTGTTCCTTTTATATATCTCGGTACTTGTTTTACTACCTTCTAGTGATCATCTCGTGGTTTCTGCATGAATTGACACATTTTGTTAACACTAAATGAGATGTCTAGTCTAGTAATTGTTAGATATTGTAAAGCACCAACAATATTTCTTTATGTTAAGTGTTTGTTATGTGTTCTCCATGTTTTTAGTCAGGTGCTGATGACTTATTATTGAAGTTGGTTGTGACTTTGTATTATCCATTTTAATCTTGATCAAAAACTCTAAAATATATTTTCATTGACCGAGAATTATTTCTTATTTTGATTTCCTTCTGACTTCTATGCCCAAAAAATAGTTCAAGTCATCTAGATCCTTGATTAGGAACTCTCTGTCTTATACTATGCAAGTTGGCTGATTTCATCCACATCATTTCCTGTAATAACTAAATCATCAAAATCTATTAGAGTGTAAATAATTGATTTTTTGTTGACTTTAATAAATAGTGAATTGTCTGATTTGGTGAATTGATAGCCCAAGTGAGAAAGAGTGGTTTTTAATTTATCAAACCAAACCCTTGGTGCTTATTTAAGGCCATATATTATTTTTCTAATTTGCACACAAGATCTGAATTTTGTCTGTTCCCTTGTTGCTGCTCCATGTATATTTCTTCCTGCAGTACCCCATTCAAAAATGCATTATTGACATAAAGTTGTTTGATGTTCCACTGATTATTCAAGGCAATACTTAAAATAATTCTTATAGTAATTGGCTTGAACACAGGAGAAAATGTTTCATTAAAGTCAAACTCATATTGTTGAGTGTACCCGTTAGCTACCAGTCTTGCTTTGTATCTAGCCACAGTTCGATCTAGATTCTTCTTTAATTTGTAGGTCCACTTGCAACCAACCACATTTTTGTTGTCTGGTGGACACACTAAATCCCATTTTTGTTCTTTATTAGTGCATTATATTCCTCGTCCATTGCTGCTTTCCAGTGTCTATCCTTTGCAGCTTGTTCAAATGTTTATGGCTCCTTTGAGACAGATATTGCTATGTATAATTTTGGTTTAAAGATCCCACCATTTGATCTTGTAACCATTGGATGTCCTATTCTAACCATTTGATCTTGTAACCATTTGCTTCTTGGTTGCATTTGTGAATCAACTAAAATTCTTAACTAATTTATTGTGTTTGATCATTTGTATGTATAGGAGAATGACTGTAATAACTGGGCAGTTTTGGTAATTCATAACCTGGTTGACTTGACGTTGTGGTTTGTGGATTATGAGCTCCAACAATCCTTTCAAACCCCTTTGGTTGCAGAACATCATTACACATAGGTATATTAGGTATTGATACCTTTGAATTATAAATTTTCTGCGTTGTTTTTATACATGCATTGCTGAAAGGAAAAATACGCTCATTAAATACAACATGCCTACTTATGAAGATTTTTCCACTGTGATCAAGACATTTACAGCCCTTCTGATTTGTCTCATATCCTATAAAGGTGCAAGGTCTTGACCTAAAGCTCAATTTGTTAGTATTGTATGGTCTTATGTAAGGAAAACATAGACATCCAAAAGTACTTAAACTCTGATAATATGGTTTAATTCCATATAGTTGTTCTAGTGGACTAATTCCTTTGAGAACCTTTGTGGGTAACTTATTAATTATATTTACTATAGTGTTAAAGGAATCAGGGTAAAATTTTAATGGTAGAGATGCTTGTGCTGATAAAGTTAAGCCTTTCTCCACTAAATGTTTATGTTTTTTCTCAATCAAACCATTTTGCTCTGATGTGTAGGGGCATATAGTTCTGTGAACTATTCCCATTTTATTGAAAAAACTACTAAGTGTCTGATACTCAGTGCCACCATCAGACTATATAATTTTGACTTGGTGACCAGTTTGCTTTTCGACTAAAGATATGAAATGTATTTCTGCATTGTAATTTTCAGACTTTGTTTTCAGAAAGTATTTCTGTAACGACCTATGTTTTTAGCTATTTTTAACTATTAAATTTAAGGTGATTATTGAATAAAAATGGTTGGAAATAAAATTTATTAATTTATTAATGTAGTATTGAATATGAACTTGGATAAAATCTTGAACTAAATAATTTCGAAAATTTAGGGATTATTTATATGAAGTAAAATTTTGACAAATAGTTAGAATTGAATAATAAATATTCAATTATTTAGAAAGAAATGAAATACTGTTGATAACTAAAAATTCAAAATGTAATTAATGGTTATTAATGAAATTTGCTGAAAATTATTTAAATTTAATAATGGAGATTATTTGAATAATTGAATTATGGATTTAATATGATTAAAAATGGTATAGGAAATTGATTTAAATTTTATTTAAATGAATGAAGATGATTAACATTTAAATTTGAATTTTAAAGTGAATAATTAAAAATTAGAAATTTTATATTTTAATTAATGAGTAAAAATAGTCATTTTGGCAACTGTCGTGAATTTCGACGAAACCAGTTTCACCGGATCCATAATAGTAAATTATTGTGGGATTTCAAGTTTCGTAGCGATTGGACTTTGTCATTTGGTCGTGCGGGTTTGAAACACATAAAAATCAATTTAAGGAATTTGATAAAATAAATTGGCTTTGAAATGCTACCGTCCACATATGACCGAATTAGGCCTCGAAACCGTTCCATTGTGTTCGAAATAGAGGTAAAACTTTATAAACGCCAGATGGCGCGCTTCAATTGGAATTCGGATGATTTCGAACCTCACTATATAAATACGGCACGCATATCGAGAATATTATTATTTTATTTCTTCAAGAACCCTAGCCGTCACTTTCTTTTAATGGCCGAAAATTCACCACCTTCTCTCCACAATATCTCTCAACCTGTTCAACGAAATTGAAAACTTTCAAAAGCAAAGTTGTAGATCTCGGTGAGCTCTTCAAATCTATATGGTTGATCTATGCTATTACATCACAAAATCACCAAAATCCGGCTTGGAAGCATGCATGCGTTTTGGTATCTATCCTGCAATTGGAGGCGGCGTGTTCGTTGCTGTTTAAGATGGAGGTGGAGTTGGTCAAGGCGCACGCGATGGCGCTGCCTAATGGCCCTCAGATCGAAGATAGGTGCGTGCGTATATAGGGTTTCGAATGTGATATTGGAATGTTGAATTTAAATTTGAATCAGGAATTGTTTAAATAATTGAAGTTTAGATTTTAAAGTTATAATTGAAATATGACGTGAATTTCAGAAATTGGTTTGTTTTAAAGGATTGGATTTTTATTCAAACTTTGAATATTGCTAAGTAAAAAGGTGATATAAAACGATATTCCGAAACTGAGCTTGAAATTGAATTATATTTGAAGTTTCGTACATTAAATTGGATATTGAAGATGAATTTGATTTAAGTGTTCTGAATCGATATTTTTAAAATCGAACGTGAATTAGACATAAAATTGTAATGGTTTAAATTTGAATCTTGAGTTGGAAATAAATCATTGAATCGGATAATTTGTAATTGAAATTAATTTGGAATTGGAATATAAATTTATTTAGAATTAGAGTTGAAGGTGATTTGAAATTGGGATTGAAATTTTTGTGGAATAGAAGTAAAATTTGACTTGAAATCGAAATTGAATCGATTAAATCGAAATGCAAAATTGAAACTGATTTGAATTGGAAAATTTGAAAAGTGAATTGGTTTGACTTTGAAACTATTTTTAAATGAATTATTTTAGTATAAATGGTTTAAAATCTATATTCTTTAAATATTCAAATTATTTTGATTTTTCCAAACTATTTTACTATATAAACCATTTTTATTATTAAAGCTATTTCTATTAAACTATTTAATTATTTTTAAAAACGATTTAAACTATTTTCTAAATTTCAAAGTGGTAAAAATGGGTTAAATGTTATATTTAAATCTTGAATTTAAATGCGAATTAGGTTAAAGTGAAGTATAACCAAAATTGTAATTCGAGTCAAAATTGTCAAGTGAAATCGATATATCGAACCGAGTTAATATTTTGAAGTAAAATATGGTTTTGAAGCAAATATGATGATTTCGAAATAGAATTGACTTTTGAAGTGAGTACGATGATTTTGAAATAGAATTGATTTCTGAAGTGAATATGATGATTTCGAAATGGATTTGATTTTGAAGCTTATATGATATTTTGATATCAAGTACGAATTGTTTTCGAAATGTAAAAGTACCAATCGGTGTGTAAAACGACGTTGGGTTGTTGAAAAGACCGGTGCCTATTATTGGCACGCTTTCTATCAATATTGGAACCATTTTGACAACCGTATGCATGGTGGATGATATCCAGAATGTAGTGGTTGAATTGGCGACGTTTATTGGAATGTAGTAAGAGAACGATGATGGATGGCCTTGACACTTGTGTCATAATTAAAATGACTAAAACATAAGCCTATGTCTAGCCATTGAGGTTAGCTACCTCTAGTGACGCTGATCCCTCGTATTACTATTGTGATTTCGGGTTCGATGGGTGCATCTTTTTGTCGTTTGGATTTATTGTCGCGGTCGGCCACGAAATGGATTACGAACAGCCAGAAAGGACAAACTGGTAAAATCCTGGGCATTGCCTCACTTGCCTTGTCATATTTATCCCTATATGAGCCCACTATGACTTTGGTTTAAACTAAAAAAATGTGTTAAGGCGGATCAATGTAAAGCCTTAATGCTATTTTGATATTTATGTTACTAATAGACATAATATATTATAGCGTATACTATTATATATAAATAGTATAACGGATCCTTAGGAGATGGAAATCCCCGTAACATCTCTTAAGTTACTGTACTCATATTTGTGATATTGATTGACATACATAAGAGTATATTAGTCCTAACCCAAGTTTTTCGTCTTTTCATTACGCTCTGTCAGTCCTGAGTTTTTCAGCATATTGAAGATTATTCTCTGGAGGACGAAAACAAAGATTTTGGTATTTTGCTATTATTATTATTCCCTACATCATGATATTCTACTGTATTGATTATTTATCCCTGATGTATATATATAACTCTGATAAATGTATGAAGATTATAATCAAATGTATAGTAAACAGCTTCACGAATTATTTATTTGATTATTATATTTTTTCGTTTCCGCTGTGAGATTCTATGTTTGTTCTTTTCTTCTCTTCTTTTTCTCTTATTTAACCCCCATTGATTATCTACGTTCCAAATTATTTAAGTCGGGCATGTGTGGATTATTGTTGATTTAAACCTTCCAAAATGTGGGTCGTCATAGTTGGTATCGAAGTGGAGGTTTAACGATAACCTTGCTTTGTGGGGTTTCACTCATTAGAGATAGGGTAGTAATACCCTAGAATGAGTTAGTTTAGTGTATATATATAAGAGAGTGTACTTGTTAGTGTTATAAAATATTTTATATTGTGTTTACTTATCCATTGAGTTGTTTATGAATTCCGATTGATATGCGACACGCTGTGTTATCGATAGGGGTTTCTAAACACTTAAACGAGGCAAGTCGACATAATATTGTTTTAAAATCGAGTAAATGAAATAATTTTACCTAAATTATATTATATATATAAAAGGTTAATTGTTAATAAAATTATTATTAGTCGATGATAATATTTAGTTATCATCGATTATCGGTTGGAAAAAAAATTAAAACAAAACGAATACTTAATGAATTTTATTTTATGAAGCATTTGATAATTAAATTAAATTGAAATAAAATTTAAATAAGAATTGATTGAAATGACCAAGTTGTAAATTAATGAAATATTTTGGTAATAAGGTGAGAAAATTTGTATAATTATATCTATAATATAGCTTAAATATAGAAATGATTTTAAAAATTGAGAACTTTAGAATTTAAATTCCTTTTGTTTCAAAATTGTTTCAAAACCTTCCAAAATGTGGGTTGTCACAAAATAATTGACTGAAAACCAAAGACAATCAGTCCCGAAGATCAGTTATATACTAGTTCACTATGGATATTGACAAATTTTGCCCAAGTCTGGATCGAGCTAAAATTGATGTAACAAGACAAGCGAAGCTACGGAGGCCAATGTTCTAAATTTCAAGTCAATCGGAGTTCATATTCACAAATTATGGATCGATCAAGTCTCAAGTGAAATACCTTTAGTTTGTATCCATCAAATGTAGGTTACTTTGTATCCATCAATTGAGCACTGGTTCGTATCCATTGAAAAAGCACTACCTCGTATCCATCACATCTACCCCCATTTCGTATCCATCACCTGAGAACATATCGTATCGCTTCCATCTATACCCAATTTGTATCGATCGCCGTCTACGCAATTTGTATCGATTGGTAAATGATCGATATAAAATGTGCCACCACCGCTACAGTACACCACGAATTCAGTTTTCAACCGATGCGAAGGAGGTTCAGGTGAACGACACGAATGGAATAATTTGGAAAGATACAAAACACATTGTCTCAGACCGATACGAAATAGAGTACAACACAAGGATACGAATCGGTTTATATTAGTGGATACAAACGAGGCCTATAAGAGAGGAAGATTCGATCACTCGGCATAGAAAGTGGATCTATCCTAGAGTATAGCGCCACGTCATCTGATCGGCATGTGCCCGCATCGGTATGAAACAAGCGATACGAAATGTATCGATACGAGCTCGATAATATATTGAAAATGAAAACTTGCATCGATCATATCTCATAATCTATAAGTCCAAATGCCATCAAATTTTCACGGGAGCTTGCGTACAACCTCAAGAATGTCCATGATCGATCCCAACCCAAAAAGAGCAATTTTGGATCGATACAAATTTGGCACTTATAGATCATGGATCGAGTCTAAATGTCAGGAGATCGATCACATGGGTCCACCCCCGTGAGAGAAAGAGTCATCCGAGATCTAGGCAAGATATTTGCAGCCTACACCTATATAGTAGCCCAAGAGGTTCAGAAAATGGATCTTTTAGCTCTTCTACGCTGTTACTCTGTTGAAATCCATTGTAATTCAGATACAATCAATTGTATTCTTGTAAATCGGTAGAGAATCATCAATAAAACAATAACTCTTCAAAGTGGATGTAGGCTACAACGCCAAATCACTATAAATCTTGTCTTTCTACTGCTTTCCTTTTAATTTTTTGAGTGTTCTTCATATTTAATTCTACTACATACAATCTATCTGTGATCAGTGACTATGATTTGATGCTTTCATTTACAATTGGGTGTTTGTGACCAATTTTGACGCAAACAAAATAAAACAAATATCAACCTTAGACTAGTATTCGTTTCATTTTGACTTTTCATTTTTCCCTCTCCTCTTTTATTTCTTTTCCTGTAAAAAAAAAGAAATCAACCCGCCACCTTCTAAAATCAAAATCAAATCAATTACTCAACGAAAAAAATACAAAATAGGATCCATCGAGTTTGTTTTGGCATAAGCTTCAAATCTAGATAGGTTTGTGGAAAGCGGCTTCGATTTGGAATGTTCGACGTGAGCGAGGTCGACAGTGTTTGGGATTATTTTTGATTTAGGCGAAAGTAGGAGATGGGGTTATTGCCATTGTGTTTCTTGTGTGTAGTAGCATCTTGTAGCCGAATTTGGGCATGTGCAATTGAGGGAGGTGAAACGCAATAGTTTCCTTGTTGTGATGTGATGGAGCAGGTCGACTGGAGGGAGAGGCGATCGAATGCATGTAGATGGTGGGGGATGCGGTGTTTAGGCAAAGTAAGTTCGTCAGTGAAGTCGAATTTCGATTTCATCGAGAGTTGGTCATGTTTGAGCGTGCGTGCATGGGTTTGGGAATGGATGTATGCATGCATGTACATGGTTGTTTTGAGGGAGAAGAAGATGGATTAAAGGAGGGTAATTAAGTTAATTGATAACAAGTGTAAATGATTATATCATTTAATTCAAAAACATATGAAATCAATATCTCCCCCATTTCAGGTCCAATCGAGACTCAGTCTTTCGCATTGCACCCGTAGGAGCGATATCTAAATGTTGGAACTAATTTCGTCAAGTTTGGAGCAAGTGTAATTTTAAGGTAAAATCGAACGTCGTTCGATTCTAGATCAAACTAGAACGCTTAAGCATCCGTTGGAATTTTGGTGAGTTAACTCACCTCTGGATGTGTAGTTTATGATATATGGTAGATATAAATAATTGTTTTTTCTTGAATGGTTTATTGTTTTGACTTAGTTGAATTTCCGCTTTGAAAAGAGAATGGCATATAAAATGAAATACAGGGAATTTTGTCGGGCAATCCAATTAATTTTAATGTTAGTTAAATACTTAATGCAAAAAGTTTCGTAGTTAGCCATTTGGATAAGACATTGATATATGTTAAAAATTGAACCTTTATATTGATAAAGATAGCGATAGCATTAGTTAAGTGCTATGGTAGTTACGGCCCTCATTATAGTATTTTGGAAATAATACTAATTGTTGAATGGATTTGAAAATGGTTTTAATTCGAAGAATGATTTTGAATCCGACTTTTGGATTTTCTATGATATTTTACTTAAGATTAGTTTTTGAACTTCTCTATTTTACTCAAACCTACTTGGAATGTTTTGAAAAGTTATTCAGGATTATTTTGCAAAAAGTTAATATAATACTGGATGTCTAATTTATAGAAAAAGGGGAATTTATCTTTTATAATGAAGTGATTCTGTTTTAAAATAAGACAGAAATATTTTGGATAAATATTTGTGAAACATTTTACATAAAATGTTGTATAAAAAGTTTGATTTATAGATGCTATGTTATAAATAAAAAGATAGTTTGATAAATTGCATAAAGAATAGATTTATAAATGATATTTTATAAAAAGGGAAAGGATACCATTTTAAGGAACTGGTAAATATATCACATTTGTAAATTCGTAGTGATATTTGGAATGATTATTTTATGGAAAGTATTTAGTTCGATCTTGAACACAAAACTTTGTGATAAGTATATGAGATTTAAAATAAGAATATTTATAAAAGGAGTTTCATTAATAGAAATAAATTTATAAAAGAGAAGTATTATAAATAGAAAGGAGATTTGTAAAAGAAGTTTATAAATAAATTTGGAGATTTCTAAATAAAGTTTTCTAAAAATAATATTGGAGATTTATAAAAAGAGTTTTATTAAATTTTTGGAGATTTATAAAAAGAGTTTTAAAAATGAAAATGATATTTGATTCCTATGAATGATCGTTTTAAATTATCGTGGTATGGTAAGTATTTTTTCATACTTAACATCAAATCTAAGGTGGAGAAACTCATCTCTGTCTTGAGAATTAAGAATGTATGTCCAAGTAAGATAACATGCTAAATTGTCTGAATACATTGTTAATCATCAAGGGATAGTACCAATTTTAAATCGGGAAGTGGTGTTAAGGTTTAATATCTATATGACCCATTTACTTACACCAAAAGTGTTATAGGTTTATTGTTACCAATGTTTTAAATGACATTTTTAACCCATTTAAGTATGGTTTTGAAAATGATATCTTTCTTAAAATTTGTGAATAAACTTATACCGTTCAGATAAGTATATATGTATATTTTCTAACTATTAGAAATGTGGTGTTCTGTGAATATGCTTATACTGTTGATATAAGTATATGGAAAAGTTTTCTAAGTATTGAAAGTTAAATATTTTGTTAGTATACTTATACAGTTGAAATAAGTATATCAATGCTTTTTAAGTATTGAAAAAGTAGAGAGGATTTGTGAATATATCTTTTGAAAAAATGTATTTTAATATGATATTTTAAAATTGATTTTAATTAATTAAAGAACTAATTAAAGAGGCTTAGTGATTGCTTATGTGCTTAACCATGTTTGGTTTCCATATGCAAAAAAACTCTGAATGGATTGTTTGTTTAATTGATAGTTAAGTAATCTATTATCAAATCTTGATTGGTTTTGAAAGTATCGTTGTCGGTTTGAAGAGACCATGATAAGATATATTATTCGAAAACCACTTTAAACCGAATAAGCGTTCCAATTTGAGACATTTTGAAGATGATGGAATCGAAGATGGAGTTCTTTGAAGTCCAAAGGCTACTTCCTACCAACCCTAAGGATGTAGTAAAAGTAGTACCTTTGCTTTATTCATATCCTAAACAACTTATATGGTTGAATGTTGCCAACGCATTGTGTGATGACCCGGAATTTTGGACAATGATGATCTTCCTTTATAATAATTTGAATTTGCGATATTTAATTGATAATTTTCTTTTATAATTATTTTAATTTTGCAAAATTTATCTTTTCAAAACTAATAAAAATATGTTTTCAAATTATAATATATGTATATATTGTGATTTGGAAGTTATGTTTAAATTCAATATAATGATTTTCAAAATTTAATTTAAAATTAAATTGAACGTTTTTAACACTAGTATTTATTTATAATTATCAATTTAAGTATAATAGCTTAAGTTTGAACAGAATTTAATTAAAAGATTTCATATTCTTTCTTTCCAAATTTAACATGAATAAATGTAATTTGTTTATTTATAAACATTTAAAAACATAATACATAAGTTTATATAAAACAAAAGAAAAGATTTAAATAAAGGATTAATACTCTTTCTTTTAAATTACACATGAATAAGAATAATTTGTAAATATATAAAGATTTAAAACATAAACATATTAATATAAAAAACATAAGTAATTAAGAAAAATATTTAATAAAGGTTTAAACATTTGTAAACATCTATTGCATTTAAACATTTAGAAGTTAAATAATCCATGCATTGACATTTGCAGCTTAAGTGCCATTAAAAATAAAAAGTGGTAACTATTGTTCTTTTAGTTGAAATATATATGAAACTAAAAAAATAGAGGTAAGAAACCATGCTTCATTATTCTTCACTTCTCAATTCTTCTTTCATTTTCAAAACTAAAATCTAAAAGAGAAATTAAATCAAAACTAAAGAACCTACTTCAACAAATTCAACCTGATCTAAAGCAAGCTACAAGCTAAGATTCAACTCAACATAAATTCAACATCAAGATCAGCTTCAGATTATAAATCAACATCAAGTACAGTTCAAAAACAAAGTTCCTGATCAAAGATTAAGCCTGTAGCTCTGTTTTCAGAAATAGTACGTAAACAATTTCTTTGAAAAGTTTAAAACTGGTTATATATTGTGACGCATGTGCTAAATCTGTAAAGTAAGGTTGTAAGTATGGGTTGCATGGATGATTTCAACTGAATTATAGCTTGTATTACACTATATATTTGTATACATGTCTGTGTGTATGTATGCTTGTCACTGTTGTATTCACAGACCCATGAACAACACATAAAAATTCATAACTTCCTATCCAAACAAATTCAAGCTTTGATCTCTAAAAAGGAAATGTTTGTAACATTATAATTTCATTTTTAAAAATAGTTCCAAGTGGAAATATTTAGAAAATATTTAGAAAATTTGGTATTACAGTGAAATTTCTTTAAATTAGAAAAATCAATAAACTTAATTTCATGTTTTGATCCCATAATTAGATTCGTGCTAACATATGGTGATTTTTAAAAGTAATTTCATGATTTTTAGTTTTGTAAGTGATGAGATTCTTCGAGTTGAACAATATTGGTACTTTTACCAATTTTTGACGATTGGCGAAGTGTTTGTCATTGGGATCAAGGCTGGAGGTAGTGTGGAGGATGGCGATCGAAGGAAAAAGGATCACTGGATTTTAAGTTCATGTGGTGGCGGTATGTCGACGATGTAGGGTTTTATGCCCGGTTTTAGTCGAAGTGGTTCTCGAGACGATTTCATCGTCGTGGATGAACTGAAAGCGATCGCGTGTGGAGGAATCGAAGCTGGGTGTCCTGACGCTGCTCTGGACAAAAGCAGCATGGGTTCCAGTGGACGAGATCGTCGAAACGAGCGAATTTAGTCGATGGGTTGGGTTCCAGGTAGAGATCGATTAGTTCGATTTTGATTTGTTGTTGAATTCGATGAACTGGGTGGTCGAAGTGCTTATGTAGGTCGTCGACGACTTCCTGAAGGCCTCGGCGAGGATCGAAGGTGGTCAGATTATCAGTACGTGCATGTTGTATCTGGAAGTTTTAGTGGATTTTGGGGAAGAAGCATTCTTCTCGGGTCAGGCTTGAAGATGTTGCGTGTGTGTTTCGAGGTAGGTAAGTTCGCGTGTGTTGCTCGCGAGTGACTTGAAGATTTTGTGTTTTGCTCGAGTTTTTGCTTGAGAATCTCTAGTGAGGGCTCGGGTTTTAAATGTGTGTGTAAATTTTGTAACTGGGGTTTTAAAAAAATAAAGTAAATAAAACATGAACGGTTTTATAAAAAGAAAAATGTTTCAAACAAGTTTAAAGTTTTAAAAGTTATTAAAATGATTTAGTTTTCTAAAGAATGTTTAGCCAAGTTTTAAAAGTATATTTAAAATGAATATGTTTTCAAAGCAATATAAATCAAGATCCAAAGTAAATTTGTTAAACAAGTTTTCAAAGATTTAAAATGTTTAAGATTGTTTTGTTTAAAGTAATTATAAATTAGGATAATTTTGTAATTAAATTCCTAAATGTTCTTCAAATGAAATTTAATGTTGTTTGAATTAAGATGTAATTAAGGCAAGAGTATTAAATTTTAATTAATAAACATATTCTCAAATGTTTTTGTATAAATTGTTTTCAAGCATCCAACTTAATTAAAATATAAATGTTATGTAAGTGTTAATTAAGGTAAATGGTTTATCTTAATTAATTAAGATTTATTGATAAAAGTGATTAAAGTATAATTACTTAATTTATTTAAGATAATTAATGTAATTAATTTAAGATAATTAAGTGGGTTAATTAATTAAGGATAATCACTTAATGAAATTGATTAAGTATAATTACTTAATGTAACTAACTAAGTATAATTACCTAATGTAATTAATAAAGTATAATTACATAGTGTAAGTAATTAATGAATAATTACTGAATGTAATTAATTAATTGATAATTACTTAATGAAAGTAATTAAAGGATAATTACTTAATGGAAGTAATTAAGGGGTAATTACTTAAGGTAAATTAATTAAAGGATTAATTAATTAAAGGGCAAATTAATGTAAGTAATTTAAGGATAATCAATGAGTGTGATTAACTAAAAGATAATTAATTAATGTAAGTGATTATAGGATAATTAATGTAATTAATTAAGGATCAATGTAATTAATTATAGTATAATTAATTAATGGGAATAATTAAAGGTTAATGAATTAATGTGAATAATTAAGGGAGGATTAAATAATTTCAATAATTAATTAAGTTAATAATTAATTAAGATGGATAATTAAAGGATGATTAATTAATCTCATTAATTAATTAAAATAATAACACATGGTTTGTAATTAATCATTGGGAAGTAAGCAGGATTAAGGTAATTAAAGTAATTAATTTAATTTACTAGGAGATCAAATTAAATAATAAATTAATTAGAAAATTAAATTAAATTAATTAGGAATTGTACAAATTGATCTTTCTTAGGGATGATATGTTATATCGGATAACTTGGATTGTTTGATATCTCTGATATGTGATAAGTGATGTTCTGTGATATGAAGTGAATTGATTAAACTGTGATAATTTGAGTTACCTATGTGTGATAGATGTGACAAGTGAATATGTTACCATGAATATAAATTGAATTGTTTAAACTTAAAAACAACTTGGCGTTAAAAGACGACGTTTGGATTTCGATGAGATCGGGATCAGATTCCAATTGGATATCCGAAAACCACATCGATCCAAATTAAACGATAGGTCGTGAAATCTCAAGTAAAGATCAAGATGAAGAATTCAAAGAGGAATGTCTATTTTTGTTAACTTTGAGGGTGATTCCAAAACGATTTTAACGGAGATAGTTCCTTCGATCAAAATGAAGATTCAGAGTGCAAGGTCTATTGTCGTTAACTCTGAGGGTGATTCCAAAATGAGTATAGAGAGATAGTGCCTTCGGTTTCGTTCGAACCCGAAACGAACTTGTATGGATGAATGCTTTCAGACCATCATCATTGGAGGATGATGATCATTCCAAGATATGTGTTCTAAAAAGGTAATCGTAGCCTCAAGCCTCATCAACCGGGAATGGCTAAAACATGGGAGGTGCAGAAAGGCTAAGTGGGTAGCACCCAAGTAGGATGATATTTTCCCATGTCTAGAGGTTCCTTTTATTCGGCTGTATGGGCAGTTGGTTACGCCAACTACAGGGTTGTCTTATTCAAAATTATCCAGTAAGGGGTAGTTTCGTCCTTGTGTTGCAGGGGATCGAGGTGGATCCTCGGTACTCTGATCTAGACTAGGTACTGTGACGGACGATACCCCTGTAGCCCTGCCATTGTATGGAATCCAATCTTCAATAAATATCGTATGTTTTGATTGTGCCCAGCTATGTTGGAGCTTGAGATGTAAGCATTCCAGCTATTTTCTATTTTACTTGAAAACCCTAGACACTATTATAATATCACTGGATTTCCTATCAAATGTTTTGGTTATCGTAAGGTAAAACCCAACATGTTTGTTTGTGGCATGGTCTTACGAGATACCTTTTTTCAAATGATTTTTCAAAGTTAAACAACTTTAACCCGTTTACTAACACCAGACCCATGTCTGACCCAAAGTTTATTTTCTATTTTCATAAACTCTTGGGTACTCAAATTTTTATGAGTATTCAAGGAATTCAGGTCAGATTTGACGAATTTGGAGAAGACTTGGAGCAGGAGGCTTCAGTGTATATAGATATTGAGTTTCCGCTGTGTTAATAGCTCTGTTGTGTTTTGAATTGTCTAATAAGTGATGTATTAGGCTATATGACTCTGATAGATGATAACTATGTGTTGTAATATATTTGATTTGTTCTGTTGTGAGATTCTGGTATTGTTTAGTTCTTTCTTTTCTTTCTATTCTCTTTTCTTTCGCTTTCTTTCTTATTGATGATGCGTCTTTCTGTGGAATGAAAGGTTGGTCATCACAGCTAGTATTATAGCTCTAGGTTGAGATAATACCTAGGCTTTGGAGTGATATCTATCTTGAGAGAGCGTACTTGTATTATATATATATACCTAATTTGTTGGGTTACCTGTTCGGGTTGCCCACATGAGTTCTAAAGGTAGAAGGGGCAGTGGAGTGTGTAGCATGAATACCACAAATGGAAGAGGTCCAAGTGTTGAAGGTGGAAGAGTATCTACCAAGGCGGTATTGGGCTCCTCGAGTGAGCTGTGCTACATTGAGTAAGGATTTCACCAATATCGAAGGATTTTTTTTAAAGGTACGGAGTCCATCATTGATGTGCAAGTTTGGTTGTGCTCATGTGAGTGGATTTTACAAGTGTTTAGATCTGTCGGATGAGCAGAAGTGAGTTATGTCATCTTGACAGCTTCATGAAGAAGTAGCTACAAGGTGGGATGCAGTAACCATGGATGTTCCCAAAGATGTTTTCTCTTGGAGCAAGTTTAAGAAAGTATTTGAGGAGTAGTTTATACCACCGCAGGGAAGACTCGACTGTATAGGAATTTTATGGATCTCTAGCAAGGGAGTATGTCTGTATCAGTGAGACTAAGTTTCACGAGATGTTTGTGCTTGGTTTGAGGCCCGAGTTTCATGAGAAGATGACTTCCCATCTTATGGCTCATTTATGGAATTGGTTGATATGGAATTGAGGTTAGAAGAGCTTATGGATAAGAACCCTTGATATATGTAGCAGTAGTGTAGCTCGAAAGTGTTTTCTGTGCCAGCAGGAAGGTCATCCAACTAAGCAGTGTCCTAGAGGTGGAGTTCAGAAGCAGCGGAGTGTACCCATTTCTCCGTTGGTTCTGAAATTTTTTTGTTTCAACTATCAGAAGTCTGGGTATATGGTGGAGGCTTGCCCACTCCTTCAGAAGCTCAGCAGATCAAAGTGTTTGTTATTGAAGGTGAACCATTAACTTCTTCTGGTAGGAAAGGCAAAGTTTTTCTTGAAGGATTTGACCTTATTTTGGAAATGGATTGGAGAGACAAGAATTAATCTGTTCTGATTTGTGAAGAGAGAACAGTATCTTTGGAAATAAAACTGGGTAGGATTGCAAGAGTGACTTGCGATAGTTCTGGAGTTCACCTGAGTAATCTTGTTCATGGAGTCGAGGCACCTCAAGAGGATGTAGAAGCTATCGAAGTTGTCAGAGATTTTCTGGATGTCTTCGAAGAAGTCAAAGGTTTGCCTCTCTTCGAGAATTGATTAGGTAATCATTAGGAATAAGTATCCCTTGCCTCGTATTGGTGATCTTTCTGATAAACTTTTTGGTACTTCTGTGTTTTCTCTTTTAGATCTAGTTTCGGGTTTTCACCAACTAAGGGTAGCTGAAGACAGTACCCTTGACTGCATTCAGAGAACTCAACTGTTTCTTTGAGTGGTTGGTTATGTCTTTTGGATTAACCAACGCTCTAGATTATTTTTTGGATTTGATGAATCTGGTGAACCGTGTTTCCCAGGATGTGTTGAAAAAGTTTGTGCTCATGTTCATCGACGACAATCTCATCTACTCCAAATCAAAGTTGCGCAGCAGAAGCATCTTTTTAAGATAGTATTGGAAACTTTGAGGAGACATGTCCTGGAAGCTAAGTTTTTGAAGAGTCATTTCTGTAAATCGAAAGTAAGATTTTTCAGATGTATTGTATATGGAGAAGGTATTTCTGTGGATCCAGTCGAGGTAGCACCTGTTCTGGAGTGGAAGCAACCGCAGACTGCTATAGAAGTTTGCAGTTTTCTTGGTTTAGAGGGTTACTATAGGAAATTCATCCAGAGATTTCTTCTCACTTGACCAAGCTGACTAGGAAGGGAGCGAAGTTTAGATGGACGTCTTAATGTGAAGAAGCTTTTCAGGATCTGAGGACGAAGTTATCTAGTGCACCTGATCTAGTTACTCTGGATGAGAGAAGTAAGTTCGAAGTCTATGAATGTTTGTGGAATAGAGCTCGTGTTCTGGATTTCAATGGATCTTGGAAGGACCTTTTTGTTGGGTAGAATCCGGAGATTGTCTGGTTCTTGGTCCAAATTTGTTTTGGGAGGCATCTGCGTAGGTTGAGCTGATCAAGGAAGGATGAATGCAGCCCAGGATCGTCAGAAGAGTTATGCAGATAAAAGACGAAGGAAATTAGAATTCGAAGGTGGAGATTTGGATTTTGGATAAGGAGTAATAAGATTTGGTATGGCTGGGAAGTTAGCTCCGAGATATATTGGACTTTTTCCCTGTTCTCGAAAGGATTGGTACTTTGGCCTACAGGATTGAATTGCCAGTCCAGATGGCTGGGATTCACAAGGTATTTCACGTATCTTATCTAAGAAAATACGTGTATGATCCATTACTGGTTATAAAATCACCAGTTCAGGAGGATTAGGAAGTTGAGCCGGACTTGACTGTGGTTAGACATCCTGTGCAGATTGTAGATCGAGTTGAGAAGGAGCTCAGGATATAGTGGTGTAGTTAGTTAGATTCAGTGGAGCGAGGATCCCAGTGATTGTACCTGGGAAACTCTAGATAGTATTAGGAAGTCCTATCCTAAATTGTGTCAGGATAGTTAGATTTGTCTGTTTTAATTAATTGGTTGCTATGGTTGTTAGTTTATGGTCGATAGTGTATGCTGTGTTGTTTGAAAATAAAAACTTTTGCAGGATTATTAAATTATCGTTGCTTTTAAAGTTCGGGGACGAAATTCTTTTAAGGGGGGAGGAATGTGATGACCTGGAATTTTGGGAAATAGCAATTTGATGATCTTCTTTTATTATAATTTGAATTTGCAATATTTAATCGATAATTTTCTTTTATAATTATTTTAATTTGGCAAAATTTATCTTTTCAAAACTAATAAAAATATGTTTTCAAATTATAATATATATATATATATATATATGTATATATGTATATATTGTGATTTGGAAGTTATGTTTAAATTCAATATAATGATTTTCAAAAGTTAATTTAAAATTAAATTGAACATTTTTAGCACTAGTATTTATTTATAATTATCAATTTAAGTATAATAGTTTAAGTCTGAAGTAGAATTTAATTAAAAGATTTAATATTCTTTCTTTTCAAAATTTAACATGAATAAATGTAATTTTTTTATTCATAAAAATTTAAAAACATAATACATAAGTTTATATAAAACATAAGAAAAGATTTAAATAAAGGATTAATACTCTTTCTTTTAAATTTCACTTGAATAAGAATAATTTGTAAATATATAAAGATTTAAAACATAAACATATTAATATAAAAACATAAGTAATTAAGAAAAATATTTAATAAAGGTTTAACCATTTGTAAACATCTAATTCTTGCATTTAAACATTTGTAAGCCAAATAATCCATGCATTGACATTTGCAGCTTAAGTGCCATTCAAAATAACAAGTGGAAAATATTGTTCTTTTAATTGAAATATATATGAGACTAAAAAAATAGAGGTAAGAAACCAAGCTTCATTATTCTTCACTTCTTAATTCTTCATTCATTTTCAAAACTAAAACCTAAAAGATAAATAAAATCAAAACTAAAACAACCGCTTCAACAAATTCAACCTGATCTAAAGCAAGCTTCAAGCTAAGATTCAACTCAATATAAATTCAACATCAAATAAGCTTCAGATCATAAATCAACATCAAGTACAGTTCAAAAACAAAGTTCCTGATCAAAGATTAAGCATGTAGCTCTTTTTCATAAACCAGTGAGTAAACAATTTCTTCAAAAAGTTTAAAACTGGTTATATATTATGATGCATGTGCTATATCTGTAAAGTAAGGTTGTAAGTATGGGTTGCATGGATGATTTTAACTGAATTATAGCTTGTATTACACTATATATTTGTATGCATGTCTATGTGTATGTATGCTTGTCACTGTTGTATTCACAGACTCATGAACAACACATAAAAATTCATAACTTCCTATACAGATGAATTCAGGCTTTGATCTCTAAAAAGGAAATGTTTGTAACATTATAATTTCTTTTTTAAAAATAGTTCCAAGTGGAAATATTTAGAAAATATTTAGAAAATTTGGTATTACAGTGAAATTTCTTTAAATCAGAAAAATCAATGAACTTAATTTCATGTTTTGATCCCATAAATAGATTCATGCTAACATATGGTGATTTTAAAAGTAATTTCATGATTTTTAGTATTGTAAGTGATGAGATTCGTCGAGTTGAACGATATTGGTACTTTTGTCGATTTTCGATGATCGGCGAGGTGTTTATCATGTGATCAAGGCTGAAGGTAGCATGGAGGATGGCAATCGAAGGAAAAATGATCGCTGGATTTCAATTTCATCGTGGTGGTTGTACGTCGGCGATGTAGGGTTTTACGCCCGGTTTTAGTCGAAGTGGTTCCCGAGATAATTTCATCGTCGTGGATGAACTGGAAGCGATCGCGTGTGGGGGAATCGATGTTGGGTGTCGTGGTGCTGCTCTAGATGAGGCGGCGTGGGTTTTGGTGGACGAGATCGTCGGAACGAGCGGATTTAGTCGATGGGTCGGGTTCTAGGTAGAGTTCGATTGGCTCGATTTTGATTTGTTGTCGAATTCGATGAACTGGGTGGTCGAAGTGCTTGTGTGGGTCGTCGACGACTTCTTGAAGGACTCGGCGAGGATCGAAGGTGATCAGATTATCAATGCATGTGCACGTGTGCATGTTGTATCTGGAAGTCGTAGTGTAGTTTGGGGAAGAAGCATTCTTCTTGGATCAGGCTCGAAGATGTTGCGTGTGTGTCCCGAGGTAGGTGAGTTCACGTGTGTTGCTTGCGAGTGACTCGGAGATTTTTTGTTTTGCTCGGGTTTTTGCTCAAGAATCTCGAGTGAGAGCTCGGGTTTGAAATGTGTGTGTAAATTTTATAACTAGGGTTTTAAAAAAATTAAGTAAATAAAACATAAACAGTTTTATAAAAAGCAAAATGTTTTAACAAGTTTAAAGTTTTAAAAGTTATTAAAATGATTGTTTTCAAAAGAATATTTAGCCAAGTTTTAAAAGTATATTTAAAATGAATATGTTTCCAAAGCAATATAAATCAAGATCCAAAGTAAATTTATTAAACAAGTTTTAAAAAAGTTTTCAAAGATTTAAAATGTTTAAGATTGTTTTGTTTAAAGTAATTATATATTAGGATAATTTTGTAATTAAATTCCTAAATGTTCTTCAAATGAAATTTAATGATGTTTGAATTAAGATGTAATTAAGGCAAGAGTATTAAATTTTAATTGATAAAAATATTCTCAAATGTTTTTGTATAAATTATTTTCAAGCATCCAACTTAATTAAATATAAATGTTAAGTAAGTGTTAATTAAGGTAAATGGTTTATCTTAATTAATTAAGATCTTATTATTAAAAGTGATTAAAGTATAATTACTTAATTAATTTAAGATAATTAATGTAATTAATTTAAGATATTTAATTGGGTTAATTAATTAAGGATAATCACTTAATGAAATTGATTAAGTGTAATTACTTAATGTAACTAATTAAGAATAATTACTTAATGTAGTTAATAAAGTATAATTACTTAGTGTAAGTAATTAGTGAATAACTGCTGAATGTTTTTAATTAAAGGATAATTACTTAATGAAAGTAATTAAAGAATAATTTCTTAATGGAAGTAATTTAGGAGTAATTACTTAAGGTAAATTAATTAAAGGATTAATTAATTAAAGTAATTAATTAAAGGTCTAATTAATGTAAGTAATTTAAGGATAATTAATGAGTGTGATTAATTAAAAGATAATTAATTAATGTAAGTGATTGTAGGATAATTAATGTAATTTATTAAGGATCAATGTAATTAATTATATATAATTTATTAATGGGAATAATTAAAGGTTAATTAATTAATGTGAATAATTAAGGGAGGATTAATTAATTTCATTAATTAATTAAGGTAATAATTAATTAAGATGGATAATTAAAGGATGATTAATTAATCTCATTAATTAATTAAAATAATAATATATAGTTTGTAATTAATCATTGGGAAGTAAGCAGGATTAAGGTAATTAAAGTAATTAATTTAATTTATTATGAGATTAAATTAAATTAAAGTAATTAATTTAATTTATTATGAGATTAAATTAAATTAATTAGGAATTGTGCAAATTAATCTTGCTTAGGGATGATATGTTATATTGGATGACTTAGATTGTTTGATATCTCTGATATGTGATATGTACTATTCTGTGATATGAAGTAAACTGATTGAACTGTGATAATTTGAGTTACCTATCTGTGATAGATGTAATGTGTGAATATGTTACCCTGAATATAAATTGAATTGTTTGAACATAAAAACAACTTGGCCTTAAAAGAAGGCGTTTGGATTTCGATGAGGCCGAGATCAGATTCCAATTGGATATTCGAAAACCACATCGATCCAAATTAAATGATAAGTCATGAAATCTCAAGTGAAGACCAAGATAAAGAATTCAAAGAGGAAGGTCTATTTTCGTTAACTCTTGAGGGTGATTCCAAAACGAGTTTAATGGAGATAGTTCCTTCGATCAAGATGAAGATTCATAGCGCAAAGGCTATTGTCGTTAACTTTTAGGGTGGTTCCAAAATGAGTGAGGCGAGATAGTGCCTTCGGTTTCATTCGAACATGGAATGAACTTGCATGGATGAATGCTTTCAGACCATCGCCATTGGAGGACGATGAGTATTCCAAGATATATGTTCTAAAAGTGCAATCGTAGCCTCAAGCCTCATCACCCAGGAATGGCTAAACCGGGGAGGTGCTGCAAGGCTAAGTGGGTAGCACCCACGTAGGATGAGATTTTCCCCTGTCTAGAGGTCCCTTTTATTCGGCTGTGTGGGCGGTTGGTCGCACCAACTGCGGGGTTGTCTTATTCGGAATTACCCAGTAAGGGGTAGTTCTGGCCTTATGTTGTAGGGGATCAGGGGGATCCACGATACTCTGATCTAGACCAGGTACTGTGACAAGCGGTACCCCAGTAGCCCTGCCATTGTATGTAATTCAATCTTCGATAAGTGTCGTACGTTTTGATTGTGCCCAACTATGTTGGAATGTGAGATGTAAGTATTTCAGCTATTTTGTATTTTACTTGAAAACCCTAGACGCTATTATAATATCACTGCGTTTCCTATCAAACGTTTTAGTTATCGTAAGGTAAAACCCAACATGTTTATTTGTGGCGTGGTCTTACGAGATACATTTGTTTTCAAATGATTTTTCATAGTTAAACAACTTTAACCCATTTACTCACACCAAACCCATGTCTGGCCCAGAGTTTATTTTCTGTTTTCCTTAAACTCTTGGATACTCAAATTTTTATGAGTAGTCAAGGGATTCAGGATAGCTTTGATGAATTTGGAGAAGACTCGAAGCAGGAGGCTTCAGCGTATATTGAGTTTCCGCTGTGTTAATAGCTCTATTGTGTTTTGAATTGTATGATAGACAGATCTTTATGACTGTCTAATAAGTGATGTATTAAGCTGTATGACTCTGATAGACGGTACCTATGTGATGTAATATATTATATTTGTTCCGCTGTGAGATTATGATATTGTTTAGTTCTTTCTTTTCTTTCTATTCTCTTTTCTATCCCTTTCTTTCTTGTTGATGATGCGTCTTTCTGTGGAATGAAAGGCAGGTCGTCACACATTGTTACTTGAAGGGCAATGTTAGCATTCCAAGTGAGATTTACTGAAAAGGTAAAACGTAGCCTCAAGCCTCACACCTGCTAGTGAATAAACATAGGACATGCTTTAAAGTTATGTGGTTCGTTACCATTAGGATATGGTCATTTCTTATATATAGATCGATATCTATTTTCATCATGTATGCTTGTGGCCATGGAAAAGGTTTATCCAAGACAATCGGGTTGATGACGCATTTGCTACCTTGGAAGAGGTATGCCGACCTATGATTTGCAGGGAGTCAACTAAAGCTCTCGATATTTTTTTTTTGGAGGTTTATTGTGATAGGCAATACCCCAGTAGCCTAGCCATTGTTTGGAAATTCATTCTCTAATACGTGCCTTATGGACTTAGTTTTATACTATGTATGTTGTCGAATTTGATTAATATAACCTTTTCGGCTATGATTCAATATTTAGTTTAAATCTTAGACATTATTATAATATCACTGTATTTCTTATACAAATAGTTTGGTTAACGTAAAGTAAAAACCAGTTCATGTTTATGTGTAGTGTGGTCATACGATATACCTTTATTTTGAAAGGTTTTATAACATTAAAAATACAATTGATATATGTTTCTCATGCTAGTTTACCAAACTGATCCAGGCGTTATTTTATTATAATGCTCGAGTCAGCCTCAGTATATCTCCAGATTTAGTTTGGATGCTTTGGTGCTTTAGAAGATGAGATGGATGCCTCAAAGACGTATTCACGTATATTTATTTATGCTACATTTCTTGTTTTGTATTCATCAACGTTTTTAAGGACAAGTTGTTACAGCTATCCAGGCTGATGATATTTTTTTTACTACGGTTGATGTATGTATACAACACTTTTCTTTTGTAAAGATCAGTTGTATATTACATATTACTTGTCTTGATGTGAGATTCAGTTATGTCTTTTCTTTCTTCACCCCATTAATCTGTCCTTCCAGCACTTGGATGCTCGGTATGTGAATACCATGGATGTTTTAATGCTGACTTTTGATGGTTGAAAAGGCGGTTCATCACAGTTACCCAGTTCTTTCTTCGTTATTCTCTTTCTGGAAGCTTCCCAAGTACCCATTTTGAATCAACCTTTTTATCTCATCTTTCTAGTGTCTGCAGTTATCTGTATGGTGGCTGTTTTTTGTGTGGAAGTGGCAATATGCTCCATCTCAATTTCACTCTGCCTTTCCCCCTTGTTCGGTACATTATAAGAATGCTCGATCCGGGTCATCTCATTTATCGGCCCAGGTGTATGAGTAAGGGGAGTTTTTGTTGTGTAGTTGAGCTCATTTTGTCTTTTTGCTAGTGGATGATATCCTTCTACCCCCTTTTTCTTGTCATAACTTGGAGCAGAAGTTCTTTGAGATTATGCTACAAATCCGAGCTCTTCCGTCCTAATGTAACCGCTTGCACTTTCATAGAAAGCCTTCAAGTTATGACATGACTTTCTACTATTTTTGCCTACATAACAGTACCTCTTTTGATCCCAGCGTAAGCAGCCATTAGCAGTGCTTCTTCACTGGTCACTCCAATCTGAAGTGCCTCAGATTTGAAGCATTTAGTGAAGTTTTGCAGGCTTTCACTCTTATCTTGCTTTACACAGGAGATGACATTTACACCTGGTGAAACTTCTCTCCCCAAATTGAAGTGTTGTAACACCCCTAATTTTTGATAACATTATTCAAGAGATTTAATTAGCTAAATTGAATAGAATAATGAAAAGACTAATTGGTTGAGGGAATTAAGATTTGTATAATAAAGGTGTAGTCATGCCAAATTGAATTAATGAACTAAGGAAAAACAAAATAAATTAGATAAGGGTAAAATAGGAATGAGCCATATTCATATACCGTAAGCCTTCATACCATTTCATTTTACACGTTCATTTCGTAAAACTAAAACCAATTTAGAGATCGGCCACCATTAAAGAAGAAAACGAGGGGAAGATAAGCTAAGTAAAGAGGAAGAAGCTAATCAACTTAAATCCAAGATGAAATCTCAACTCATTAACATCAAAGTAAAGGTGAATAATAGGTTACATCTCATGTTCTTGTTTTCGGTCACTAGATTATGATCCAAAATTGTTTTGCAAATGTTTTGCCATGTTTTGATTGATTAAAATGGATATATATACTTGTTGATGAATTTGGCTATTTCATATTGATTTTATGAGAAGAATTGATTTAGAAAACCTATTGGTTGACATTCAATAGAATTGCGATTTTAATCTAAGGTCAGAAATAGTATTTTGGAAATGGGATTCAAGCTTTATAGTTTTCTGAATTAGTGTGGAATTCTATTTTCGTCAATCACGTATGTGTTTTGGGTCTGAAATTTAAATATGTTAGAAAACATATTAAAAGAGATTCATGTGAATTTTTATAGAACTTTCTTAAATGTTCAAATAGATATATAAAATTATTTTAAGGTACAAGACTTAAATATTTTATATATTTATAAAAGGAGAAGGGCCATTTTGTAAATAATTTAATTTGTTTAATTCTAAAATTCCGACAGTACTTTTATAAATGAAAATTAGCAACCAATAATATTTTGACAAACAAGGCAGGTTAGTTGTAAAGATTACTTAAAAGGTTAAAAATCATTTTAAACATGTTTTTTACATATTTCACCACTTTCGGCACCTAGCTTGTAACTGTATTCCTCCGCCTCCATCACTATCGAAACTAATGCGCAAGGCAACAAAGATTGGTGTGCAGAAAATTGGATATATGCGGAAGGTATGTAGCTGAAACAAGGGGTTTTGATGGGGTCGAAGCGCTACTTTGCTTTTAAATGAAAATGTGCCCGCTTTGCTTTCTATAGTAATGCTTTCGACTTGGTTGGCTTCCGACTAGGTCAAATTATTTTAAAGGAATGGTTTCGAAAGAGATTGCGCCTTTTATTTTAAGTATATGCTTTCGAAGGGGACGAAACCCCTTAACCGTCGCCTTTTTACATTTCGACCCAGATTGGTCTCGGAAGAGTTACTTTGTTTTAGAACTAGCCGCTTCTCCAATGCCTTCGAAAGGGATGGTGTCGAAACCCTTCACTTTCTTTACTCAGGAAAACAGTTTTCAAAAGCGTGCTTTAAACTTGGTAGTTTTATAACCATTTTGTTCTGTTGAAAGATAAACCCATAGGTTTCGATTTAAATGGTTTTAATGGTTTTGAAAACTATGTTCCACAAGCTTTTACTTAAACCCAATGCTTTCAAAATGTTTGTTTTAAGTAGTATACTTAATGCTTTTGAAAGGTAACTGATATAGGTTTTGAAGGGGAGGTTCCCCAATGGTTTCGTAAGGTACTTAAAGCATTTTAAATGGAAGGTTTCTGATTGCTTTCAAAAGGCAAATTTGATGTTTTGAAAAGAGGATGTCTAAGTTTTATAAAGCTTTCGAAAGAGATGCTTCTAATGTTTTCGAAAGGACTATTGCTAATGGTTTCAAAACGTATATTTTAGCCTTTTGGCCTAAGGTTATAAAGTAAAGTAGTTTACAGTATCGAAAGGGGTACTTCAATGGTTTTGAATAGGCTATTTAAATATTTTAAACAAAGGTTTCGAATGATCTAACTTGGAAATATAGCCTAAGTATTTTAAGTTAAAAAGGGTTTTAACTTAATGTGTAGGGATAGGTAATTCTCATTTCATCAACATTATTTTGACTAAAGTATATATAACATGGAAAATAGCTTAGAGTAACACAAAGAGTATTTTTCCCTGTATATGTATGATTTAAAGAGATTAAATCATTTTGGAAAAGGTTTTCAAGGAAAATTTAAAGGGTAGTTAACCCTAAGAAAATCACTCATATTAGAAGACCAGATGGGACTGGTGTAGGGTCATGCCCTACTCATGAGCTATTAGCTTCTAGCAAATTTAGTCCATAATTCCATTGTATGAGGCTTAGTCATAGGTAGACTTAAATGACGGTTACATACATGAAGGAATATATGTATAGAAAATAAGACAGGTTATTGATGAGACTACAAAACCATTAGGATCAGGAGACCCTAGGAGAAGTAAGTTAGGGACAGACCATCCAAAAGACTTACCTAATAGTCTTTAGATCATATTTATTATTTTGTCTGGTCAGCCCGAATCAGCTAAAGGTTAGTAGTTAGCCAAACAAAACTACATTTTCTTTGGACAACTGGTCCAGTAAATATCTATTTTTAGCATATATGATGTTACTATTATTGATATAATCAGTTTGGTAAACCAGTTAGGTTGCATGATTGTGATTTGAAAAAAGTATGCTTGAAAGAGATATTAGTGAGGGGAAACCTGTTTCGCTAAGTGATGTGGTCTCATTCATATCAAATAACCAAGATGTATAGTATTATTTACATCAGGCTTTCTGTCTGAATCAAAGTTTATGTTTTTCCCCTTAAACTCTCAGACGCTCAAAATTAATTTGAGTAACTAAAGGTTGAGGATATTTAGGTTTTAGTAGGTGGACGAATAAAGCTTCCGAAGACGAGCAGGAGACTAAAGTTAATTATTTAGGAGTTGTTTTGTTTTTATTCCGCTGTGTTGTATTAATTCGGTTATGACTATATAGTACTCTGGTCAACCAAGAGGGCATCTTCGTATGTCATTCTTGTCATATTTTTAATAATCATATTTGATCTGAATCTGGGAAACGACTAGGATTATGTAACGGAATGTGAACATGTTTTGTGAAATGTAATCAGAAAAGTTGTTTTTGAAATCTATGATTTTGTTTCATATTCATGTGCTTCTGATATTATGGATACCATTAACATTACCATATTTGGTCACTGGAAGTTAATACTATGGATGACTGCAGCATCTGTAGCACTTAGCTTTGGGCCTCCAAATAGGGGATGTTACAATTGCCTTAGAAAATCTATGGATAGTTATCGACAAGAACAAACCTCTCCTGGTCCATACCTCCTGAACCATATAAACGCTACACTGGCTAGATAAACTGGAAAGAGTTCACATTGACCCATCCTTCCTACTTTCAAAATGTCTATATAATTCTTGAAGGTTCTGATGTGGTCATCAAGGTTGATGGTTCAATCGAATTTGTCAATCGATGGGGCTTTAAAGTAGTCGGGGAAATCTACTTCTATGATGGTCTCACTAAATGGGAAGAACCCTCGTCCCTAACTTTTCCCCAGTGCTTTGCTAGCACAACTTAGCTAGCTGCTCTACACGAGCTTTCAACTGACAGATCTCATCTTCCTTAGGATATGTTTGGGATGAATCGTCCTTGTAAAGCGAAGTGACATCATAATCACCTACAGAATATTAAGCCTGCTTCTTCAGTAATAGTGGGTTAATTTTAGCAGGTTTTGGTTTGATCTGGGGTTAGCCAAGATCTTTCCTTCTAATTTGGCATGGTTTTTAGGCCAGATTCGCCGTTCTCATTTCTAAGAGTGCGGTTACCACCCACACACTACATAGCCAATGCAGTTGGTGAGTAAAGCCGTTGACCCGTGGATGTTTGAGAAGAGGTTAGCTTAACTGTAGTATGTTGGGTCATGGTTTTTTCTAGCTCCTCCATGCATTCATTTATTTAGTTAGTAAAGGCCTGGAATGTGGCCAGAATAGGATCGAAAGGAACCTCCATTGAAGCTTTTGCCTCAGCTAGGACTTTTGAGGTCATGGTTGGCTTCTTTGGGATCTTTAAAGCTAAGTGTAATTGTTCTTGTGAAAGAGGAAGTGGTGGAATCCATGGTATTGTATGGTATTTGAAAAAAAATGCGCGTAAAATTTATCGGAGAGGGAAATCGGCCCTCCTTCTAGCGCCAAAAATGTTAATGAGATTTTTCGTATTACTAACACCTAATTTTTTTATGAAGTAATCCTGATGCTGAAGTTTTGCGATTATGAATCAACAAAATTAAGTGATATTAATTTTGCCTTAAAAAGGAGTAACTATATTACATTTATGTATACAATATTATCAAGTGTATATGCTAAAAATATGCAGAATTAGTTTCTTATGTTGATATTTGATCTTGTGGAATAGAAAAAAAATAAGGCTATAAATTACATTACTGGATGTAGTAAAGGGACATGGAGAATTTACGTGGTTCGAATGTTAAGAAATCCTATATCCTTGGGTAAAATATCACTTTCTCCTCTTTATATTCTTAGTATAAAAAAATAATAGCCTAAAGTACATAGTTTTCATTTTTATGTGCCCAAATAAAGTAAAGTAAAGAAAAATGCTCCTCATTTCTGCTGCAGTGTCTTTTCTACGGATCGTCAACATCCTTCCTCCGCACTTTTAGCTTCCACCTTTGGATCATGTCATGTGCCATCCATCCATCTTATTTTTTCGATGTGTATGGATTGCTGACATGTCCTTGGTGAGAAACTGTATTTTGAGTAGTTGAATTTCTAACTTTAGGCGGAAACTTGAAATTGTGGCGGGAGTGTTTGAAATCGAGGTGGGAAAATCCAATGTTTTGAGTAGCTTGTATGTCTTTGATTCTGCACCACACCTTGCTTATATTTCTGCCTTCATAGGTGGATGCTGTTGTCACGGGGTGCTGCCCTTATTTTCATGGAGAGCTCATGCCTTTATTGTACTTTAGGACTCTGCCTTACTTCGTTGAATGTTGTGTGACACACGACAATAGTATTACACTAACATTTCTAAAGGTGTACTGCGCCGTCTATTATGTGGTCTTAATATATAACGATGTAGGGATAACTAGAGTTGGGCTTCATTGTTTGGTATAAAGGTTGAGTTGTCATCTTCAGAGGTAGTTGCCTTAAGTGATTATGCTCTAATCTGCTCTTGATCATTGGAGGACTGCGCTCTCGCTTTTGTCTTTGAATCAAGTCTCATGATTTATGGGACGAGGTTGGATCTTCTTGGCTTTCTTTTGTGGTGTGAGGTTAGTCCGGGAGTGGAGCACCCTTTTTCCTCGTTCCATCTCTTGGCTTTTTAGGTTTAGGGGGTCAGAGTTTGCAGAATTGCGTGCAGTCTTTATCAAATTGATATCATTGTTGGATTACGGCACTATCCTATCACATCAAGATGGAGATGCTTCCCCATTATCCTCGGGCACCAAATCACAGTGTAGACCTGCCACTACTAGTTGTTAGTTCAAGAGTATGATACATCCCTATTAGCTTGTAAATGCTTCAGAGGATGTGACATGGTTCTATACTGTTGGGTTAGCCTTTTTGGATTAGCCCTCATGCCCTACCAGAATTTTTAGTCTCCGGTGCATCGTTATAATGTCGAATCTATATTTAATGGAGAGTAAAACCGTGTTTCCATTTTTGGTGCCCGGGCGCAGCATCACTTGGGTTTTATCATTGCATCCTTCTTATAGCTTGACTTATATTATGGATGCAGTCCATTATCTTGCCTCGGCTTCATGTTATCTTGGTGCGACATAATTTGGGCTTAGTTGTTGTTTCTTTTCTTCATTTCGACTCTTGTTATTGTGAGAGAAATTCTTCTAGCTCAATAGCTGCATCAAGATTTCTTTAATAGTATTTGGGAAATATAGGTGTAAATATATGGAATTCTACGAAGTCTTACTATAGTCTTATCATATATTTTGGCCAAATTGGTTGCCGTTTTCATGGGTTCTACTAGAATGAATGGCCACTCTTAGTCGTCTATCATCTATAATCCATATACTTTCATTCCATGCCCTTGTCGGCGATGATTATCAAAAAAAATGAAATGAAATCTCAGTTCCATATCAGAACTTCCAAAGGCTGTAGAAGACCACTTGGCTTTTGATGTTCTGCCTTGACTAGCTTGCATATAAAAAATCTCCTCACAATTCTCGAACATCACTTTGCCTTCCTTCTTAGTAGAAGCTTTGTTTTATATCTTGGTACATCTTTGTGCCTCCTAAATGAATGGAAAATTTTGAATGGTGGTACTCATCCAAGACTAGCTATCGAAGATCACTTGATTCAGAACATATAGTCATCCCTACTTTCGAAGCCAACCTTTCATATTAATACCAAAGCCTTCAGTCTCAGCACCACTCTTTAAGCCATTGATTACATCGACATGTAATGGACCCTCCTTCTACACTTTAGATACTTTATCTATAAGCATTGGATGAATTTTTAAGCAAGACACATCCTTGAATCTCAGCTTAAAATGGCCTTCGACAAAAAATGCACAACACAAGGTGCTAACGTCTCTAAGACATTCCATAATTCGGTCATTGCCAAAACACAATTCTGTTCAGCTTAAGGCATCGACAACTTTATTTTCTTTCACTAGGTATACACTATTCCATAATCATGCGAAGCTAAGAATTCCAGCCATCTTTATTGCCACATGTTCAACTTCTTTCGATAGAATAAATATCTTAGAGGCTTATAGCCCATAAACAGTTCGAACCTTTCCCCAAAAAGGTAATGTTTCGAAATCTATAGCATAAACTACTGCCAATCATGGGCTGGATATCAAACCTTATGGGGACTTAATTGCCTAGTTGAAAAAGCTACGACCTTGTCCCTTTGCATCAATACTTCTCCTAAACCTGAACCTAAAGTATCTATGTACACAATCATGTCCTCATTTCTTTTCAGCATAACCAACATTGTAACGTCTACTAGTCAAAGCTTTAACTTTTGGAATGTGATTTTACACTCCTTCATCCAAACATACTTTTCATCCTTCCTGGTAATCCTGGTCAATGGCTCTGAGGATCTTAAAAAATCTCTAATAATATCTAGCTAACCCTAAGAAACTCCTTATCTCAACTTCCGACTCTGGTTTCTTCTAATCACTTGTAGCTCCAACTTTCAAAGCATTTACTGCCAATCCCTCCTTTAAGACCATACATCCTAGAAACGTCACTTTCGATTTTTGGAAATGACACTTGGAAAACTTGATCGTTAACTTATGCTGACTTAAGGTCTCTATTACCAATTTAAGACGAACTTCATGGTTGCGTTCATCCTTAATGTACACCAAAATATCGTCTATGAAGACTAACACAAATTTATCCAACATATCATGAATGACTCATTTCGTTTGATATACAAAGAAAGCTGGAGCATTGGTCGGCCCAAAAGGCATAACCAGCCACTCATATAGACCATACCTTGTCCTAAATGCTCTCAAAAGAATGATCTACTCAACAAAACTTGGTTAATATAACCCAATAGCTAAATCAAACTATGAGAATACTTTATCTCTACTCAACCGATCAAACAGATCATTTATCTTAGCCATGGATATTGATTTTTCATCGTGGGCTCATTCAGCTTTCTATAGTCGATACACATCCGAAGTTCCAACTTCTTCATAGATATTGCAAAGCTCCCCATGGTAATACTCGACCTTATGAAACTGCTTCTTCAATTCCTCCATCTCCTTAGGAAGTATTCTACTCGGTAGTCTACAGATAGGCTGTGCCCTTATCACAAGATTAATCGAAACTCGATCACTCTTTTCAGAGGTAAACCCATCATGGCTCAGAAACATCAGATAATTCTTGAATAACAAAATTTTTGTTTATATCCTCTTCAAAGCTCTCCATTGCATATAGAAATTCCTGACTTTTCTTTAATCTCATTCAAGGAAACCAAGATCTTGTCTCTTCCTTTCATATTCCATCGGGCAATGATTCAGTCAACATAAAAAAATTTGGCCTTATTTGGTACCAACCAATACATACCCAAATTTACTATATACCTCACGAAGTCAAATATAAATGGGTCAGTGTACCTCAACCCGAGAGTGGTATACCCACCAAATATATTAACCATACGTAAAGAAGTAACTAAGTATGTAACAATCCAATCCTACTCTATCAACCACATCCTTAGAAATAAAAGTATGCATAGCCAAAGTATCAAAAAAAATTCTAACTAAAAAAAAACTAGAAATGGAAATTATACCAATCAACACAACATATTTTCCCTTCTCCTCGGCAGAAGGTCCTGCTTTCGATCCTTCCAAGGCAAACAAGCTTGTCTGCTTCCCTTGGGGGAAATCCTTCTTCTTATATCCGGCTGATCATAGTTGAAATACTTGGCCATGGTCACTACAGTTGGTAGCAAACTTTGACACATTATGCCCCCTTTTCCTGCAATTGTAACAAGTAATATCTGAAATATCCTTTTGGCTTCTCCATTCCAAAGCAATTCCTTTCAAACACTATCCCTTCTTCCCTTTCTAGTAAGTTTCAAACCACTTCTTTTGCTCTACCTTCAGCCTCGACTCCACCCTTCTCTGGGCTTACTACATGTTACCATACCTCCTCGCCCATGTCCATAAAAATTCAAAAGATGCAGCTAGGCGCACAATTACCTTGTTATCCAGACCCGACATCAAACCCCTAAACAAACTGCTCGAGTAGGATGTTAACCACCTCTCCGCCATAGTCTGCCAAGGCGTTGAACTTTTGAATATATTCCTCCAAAGAAAGATCCTCTTTGCCGAAGATTGATGAACTCCCTCAACAACATACTCCTCTAAGACATAGAAATAAACTGAGCCTTAAATCTCACCCTGAATTGCTCTCAAGTATTCTCCTCCTTAAGCGTCTCGAATATCACAATCTTCCATCAATCCAAAGCATCTTCATGTAGCTGTCTCGAAGCCAATCATCCCTTATACTCACCATTCAGACCTAAATCCTTGAATATAAGCTCACACACCTTCAGCAAATTCAGCAATTCTACTACCGGCTCTTTCCCTTTCAACATCAAACCCTAAGGTTCCTGTAGTCCTGAATTTACATAGAGAAGTCTACTCCAGCCGCTAGTCTCGGCTTCGTTACATCTGGCATGATCTCTCACATTATCTACGCCATAAAATACCAGAACAAAACATTCAAATCCATTCCCACTACAGCTAGGATGCCATATTTACTACCTCTACCGTTGTCTTCGAAAGTCTAAGCACTATCATTCTCCCTTTGTATTGGCTCCTTCAATTGTAATTCTTTCACTCATCAAATCCATTTTTTGCTAAGAAATTCTTTATTGGAAAATGAAATAAAGAAAGTGATTTAGCAATATAAAATATATACAAAACTTATCTACATCTCAATATAGAAAATACTAGTACAACATATACTACTTATATCCTTCCCATTGGAATTTATTAATTTATTCTAAGCTCTATTCTACTTAAGTGTCCCTTAACCTAAGCTCTGATAAAAACTGTAGCATCTCTCTTTCTACCCAAAGCTGGGACCCTAATATACCGCAGTCGTCTATGAACTTTCTTTCAGCACTAGAGATGAGATCGTTTATATTATACAGTTATAAGTAAACATAGAAGATATAAAAAATGAAACACATCATTATAGATTTAGTTTAATAATTATTTTAACAACCCAAAGTCACAACCACCCAGAGTCAAAAATATAGTACATATAGCTATGAGTGTCACCATATAATAATGCGAACATTAACATTAGATGAAGTGGAAATAAACATAAATATAACCCCCAAGCCTCTTGCTTCGTCTATAGCTTGCATTATTCAGCTATCCCCAAAAGCAACCTACCTGAACCCATAAAATTAGCCTACTTAAATGAGTACCTATGAGTTTATAGGGAAAACAAGAATAAAAATATGGGTTGGACTTAAAGTCAGATGTGAATAACATATTACCCTTTAGCATGGAAGATAGTGAAGCACACGTCGCCAACTAGAAGAATGGGCTTTCTCCTTACTTTCCAAAGCAATAATTTATCAAAATATATGGTAAATTTAAATTTTAAGATTGTTACCACGTGTCTACACTGTTGTGATACCGTAACCGAAAGCATCCCCTTAGTTTTGTCATGGAGAAACTTAACATATTCCATTTACCGCAATACCCTACCCTTGTCTACGCATGAGGCTTTACATATTTCTACAAAAGATACACATCATTAAAGTTCCACCATCAGGCTGCCACTAAGGCTGTCACTAAGGCTTTATGCCTAAATACAATTTAAATAAGTTACATTATTTCTCGACTGCCACTAAGGCCGTATGCCTCCTATTCTTGGTCGTCACCCAGGCCTCACTCCAAATCTTTCATACTTAGATATCCACGTATGCCTTATACCTATTTCGCTTTCGATTTAGATTGCAATATAACCTTACACCTTCCCTGTAGGCTTCTAGACTTTCCTAAAGGACTTATGTCGTCCACTATTCCCTTGGTTACCACTTTTGCCCTTACAGCAATTGCTTTCTAATTTCAATTATCACACAAGACTTACTCCTTCACATCCGGTTTCAGATGCCACACATATCTCACTCCTTTGCTTTATGTTTCAATGCCACATAGGCCTTACTCCTTCGCTTTCTATTTAGGATGCCACATAAGCCTTGCTCCTTTGCTTTCTATTTTAGATGCCACATGGGCCTTGCTCCTTTTACCAAGTCTACTACCTAAGCATCTCTATTAGGCTTTTCACTTAGCTATTTATTAAGCTAATGTTTCAAGTAATCATCTTTTGATTATTAATGTTGATTATCATATTGTCATCAATGTCTCGAGTTTCGATGTTGGTCATCTCGAGCCACTTATCATACCTTATTATCTCATATGTTGCAAGTTCTGATTTGCACATTCTCCCAAGAGTTACACCACTCTCGGCAATCAATATTCTTTGTTATGACTAAGAAGCCTGTTATAATTCAGTTTAGATGATTTGTGAAATTAACTCTTTAATTTATGTGAAATCACTTCCTCTATTTATATTTCCTCGTTAACCATTGACCGCCTTCGGTCCTTAGTTAATACCTTAAATATGCCAAACTAGCCTAAAAACTTGTTTATTTTAGCATTTCTACTTAAGCCATTATGCTTAAGATTTTGGTTTTATTAACGTTTCGGTTTGACTCTATCTCCTTCAGCATTTCCCATTAATACACGTTAGAAATCGTCACAATTTCCACTAACTTTCCACATGTTGACTTTGATTCATTTGACTTGGTCCTTTTTGAACATTATCTGACACAATGAGCCCAAAATGTGAGCCCATTATATAACCCCATAATTAATTAAACTCTTTACTTAAATTACCACACTATAGGATCGATTTCACCCTAGAGGGGGGGGGTGAATAGGGTGATGCTGATAATTATAAAAGTTAATTGCGGAAGCTTATAAAATTATTTCAACACAGATAAATCAGAATTATAGCAACATAGAAAACAGCAGAATAATAAATGCAGAAATAGAACGACATAGAATTTACCCAGCTTCGGCAAAACCCTGCCTACGTGCTGCCCCCAAGGTTTCTACTACAAATTAAGTAGTCACACGCTTACACACGTAAACTCGCGACACCCCCTACTGACTAACCTAACTCTATGCTCAAAACCCTGCCACAACTCAGCCACTGAGTTACGAATTCTCAAACTACGCCATGGAGTTTGTCCCTTAGTCACACGACTAATAATTACAACTGTTTAAAAAGAAATTAAAAACACTTTAAAACAATAAAAATGATTAAACCCTAATTTAAATAAATTAAACCCAAAATATATTCAAGAGCCTTATTATAATTTTCAAACCCCAAATCTAAACTAAAGGTCGGCCCAAGCTTTCTTTACTCTTTATCTTCTATCGGCCCGTTCCTTTGTGAGATAATGGCGGCTTGTTCTCGTCTTTGCAAATTAGGGCTTCGTTCCTTCGTTCCAAATTAGGGTTATTCTGTAATTCGAAGAAGAATCTTTGAATGCTCGATTGAATAATTGATTCGGCGTTCCTTTTCTGTCAATCGATGGTTTCCTTTTTTTGCTTCGACTGCTTCGAATTTGATCGAGTTTGAGATGACTTCGGTATGTAATTTTTTGCTCTGTTTACTTTCTGATTGAATGCTTGAACTCGATGGTTAATTGCCGATGATGATTGTGGGTTTTATATGAGTTCGATCTCCTTTATTTGTGTTCGTATATATTTGTTTGAATTTGTCAATTAATTTGCTCGGCCGTTCGATTTCGTTTGGATGTTGATGATTTTACTGACTTAATCAAATTCGTATAAATTAGTGTTACTTGGTTGACACAGTTTTGATTTTAAGCTGTTCAATATCCTTGGCCATCACGGTTTGATTTTCATTTGACTTCGGCATTGACCAACTTGATTTTGTGTATGCGAATCCACGACTTCGTTCAGTAACACACGGTTTTGACTTTGCACTGTAGTTGTCTTCGACTGTAAGCTTGATTTTGTGATATAAAAAATAAATATTGGTCTTGTTCGACTTTTGCCATGCTATTCACTGTCTCTGTTATCATTTTTGGTTTGCATTGTTTTGTTACTTCGAGTTGTATTATTGAAAACTGTAATTTGATGGTTTTGTGGCACTTCTTACTGTCATACTCCCATGGTATTGTTGCAGACCACTTTTGAACCTTCCTCTGAGCTTTACTGATATTAGAGTTATTCTTCTTCATATTGTTGTTAATTGATGTTATGGCTGTCTTGAACTCCATGTGTTGCCGTAGTGTGTTTGGTTTCGTCTTGAACTGTGCAGTATGGTCCATGAATGTAAGATATCGAACTGGTATATGCTTTTTACTTGGTACATGCCATGGTTTCACTACGCTGTTCACTTGTATCATTTTGAAATTCCTCTATGCCTTGGTTATATTGAACTAGTCCGGTATGCATTGTCATGTTGCATTCTGCTTTCTGCTGTGTTTGAGACTTCTGTGCATTGTGCATATCACTGCACTGCTTCGAGTCAGGTTGCATACTCTCTGATCAATTGCATTGTTCGTGTCATGTAGTTCATGTGCAGTTTGTAGTTTACATTCACTTATGTACATTTGTTTGAGTGCGATCGAGTCTGGTGCTTGAATTTAATATCATTGTTGCACTGATATTGCTGTCGCACTATGCAGTAGCCTTGCTTGTGTATTTTGATGTTGTTGAGCCACTGTGCTTCGAGTATGTGTACTCGAGTGTGATCTATGCATTTTTTCCATGCTGTGGTTTGATTCATGTCTACACAGTTGGTAGCTGGACTTGGTCTTGTTTCATGTTGGCTTGAGTCTAGGCATGTGTACTATCTATGATATGTTTCTCCCGACCATTTTATTGCATTTGGATTGATTTTTGAATTGCACCTGAGTTGACTCCAACTTGTAGCTCGGATTTGACCTTGTGCTGAATGTTGTGACATTATTTTATTGCACTTGAGTTGAATCTGGTATTTTGGGTTTGACCTGTGCTCACCTGTCCCTGTAAATTTATCAAGTGTATATATCGGTGTGCACGGCCTTGTGGCATATACAGTGATACACTGTGTATGTCACAAGCTGTTCGTGTATGATGAATTGAAAATTAAATGATGATGAACAACCCAAATAACCGAGGCAAATATTATTTTCAAAATTCACATTTTATTTTATACTGCAAAAATATTTCCTTTTCAATTTTACTGCGTCAATATTTATTTTTGCAGATTTCTCATATGCTGGATTCATATTGGAATAAAGTTGAAGATAATTACGAGTGTGAGTGATATGTAGTGAGGTCAACTGTAAATGTGAAATTGTGATGTAATAAATGTTGTACCGTAATTGAAATTGAATATGTAGTGAGAGCTTGAACTTTGACTATTCAAAGATTGTAATAAATATTTTTTTGAATAAAAATTCTGTTTGAATTCAAATTCTATGTTATTTATTTTTATTCAGCAAATATTTATTTAATCTATGAAAAATAAAATAGTACATTAACAAATACATTTACATGAATATATATATGTTTATTATCATCAAACAAAAATCATATAATCGCATATTCAACAATCTCCCCCTTTTGATGATAACAAACATATATTTAAGATTTTGAATATGTTAAATGTATTTGATCATTGATATGCTCTAATTGCTCCCCCTATTTAGATGCTTCCACTTTACACAAAGCTCCCCCTACATATATGCATACAACTGAAACTATGCAAATGAGCCTAGATGCAAATGGAAAATATTTGACCTTTGCTTGATTTTATTTGACAAAATCTTAACTTTTCTCTCCCTTTTGTTATCAGCAAAAGAGTAATAGTGTTAGAGAAAATAGAGATAAAGTGATCGATATTAATCCAACATTAAAACTCAATTGAATATAAATATTAAATTTCAATAAAAAATCAAACAAAAATCATAAATACTTTGTTAGGCGCATATTCCACTTTTAGAATGATGGGAATGATGTCATCAAATAAAACCATACAGTTGTGTCTATCTGCGGTATATTTATATCAGGAATTTGAATATCTACTAACCTGCATAACCGTTAGGACTTTTAAATGAGATTAGTAGTATTTCAATTTTATTTAAAAAAAATGAAATTCAAGTATCTTCTAACCACGCATAACCGTAAGGACTTTTAAATGGGATTAGAATCAACCTGTTTATTTTAAAAATCAATTTTTGATATGTGTTCCATACATGCAAAACCGTGAGGACTTTTAAATGAGCATGGAAGCACATAAAAAATTCCAAGTAATTCACCCATGCATAACCGCGAGGACTTTTAAATGAGAGCGAATACTTTGGTATTTATTTATTTATTTATTTTATTTTTTTTATTATTATTATTTTAGAAAAAGAAATGTAAAATGAAAAATGAATGATTCCTGTTTAAAGTACCACTTATTGACAAACTATATTGAATTTTGATGAGTGATGGTTGTTAGAAATATGATAGAAATAGAGATGGTCATGGAATTTTTACCAACAAAAAGTTTTATAACTCTTGTTTAAATTTCTAAAGAAATTTACTAATTATACCATCTCGAGTCATAATATATGATAAATATCAACACTCATCACTTTTTCAATCACTATTTATCTTTTCGATAATTATTAGGGAGTCAGATTAGTCAAAATAGTCATTTAAAATCAAATTCGAGAATAATTATAAAATCAAATTTTCAAAATGACTGATCTGAAAACATGGTCAAAAATGATTTTCTAGAAGGGGTTATATGAGAAAATTTTCTGCTATTTGAAAATTATTTGAATTGAAAAATATGCTGATTTTTCTTTGAAAAATGATGTAGTTACTAAATGTCTCAACAAAAATCACGTTTCACTTGTAATTTTTCTATCAACTAGATTACCAGTGTAATTTGCATCCGAATTTCTCTTTCACTCAAAATCATCACTAATTGAATTTGATAGACCAGACCACGAAGTGTGCAACAAAATGTCTCAAAATCAATTTTAACAGCTTTTTAAATGACATTTTCTTGAATTTGAATTGAAGCCGTGTTAATAATCAAAAATCATGAATATTGAGTTAGTCGTATTATAACCAAATGTATTATTGTCCAACAAAACACTATTTTTATTCCAAACTAATATATATGGAGTAATTCAAAGAATCTAGAGAATTTTATAGTGTTTTTGGAATAAAAATATAATTGGCCAACTATGTTGAATAAGTCAGAGTCAAAATCATCATCTTTTCATTATCTCAATATTGGCTTATTTTACTTAGTTTACAGTGCAGAATATCACATTTAATATGTCGTTCAAACAGATATACCATTACCTGTTTTACCTTTTCGATATTTTTCGTTGTTGTCCATTGTGATTATGTCAACTTTATACTAGGCTAAGGAACTCTTCTTTGTCGCCTGTTGTGTTTCTGGAACAGCCAAAATCCAGAGAACATTGTTGTTGTTCCTTAGCCTGCCACCACACCTCCACGATGAAAGATTTTTGTGACCTATTTGTTTTTATAGGTCCATGATTGTTAGTGGCAGAAAATTTTGAAAACAATTTTGTGGAGACACAAAACTATTTATAATTGTTCCCTTCGGCACCCAAATTTGTTTAACTTTGAGAGATTTTATATTTGTGCCTTTTGGAACGCAAATTGGTATAGTTTTCACGTGTTTGGGTCTATACCAACAATTATTGTGATTGTGTCCATATTTTCTGCAAATTGTGCACATTGAATTTACTTGACTAATCTCATTTCTAACATTTTTAGATTGATTATACCCAAGTCCTTGTCTACCTGTATTAACAGTTTGTTTCCCTAAGAGCATATTCAATGATTTTTCACTTTTGGAAAATTTATCTAAAGTCGTTGACAATTATTGGACTTGTGTTTTGAGAGATTCATTTTCATTTAATAATTGTGTGCACTTTTTAATAGAATTTTTTCTCCTAGTATTTTCACTTTCTTTTAAAATCAGAATTTCATTTTCAAGTGATTTTATATTTATTTCTGATTTTTTAATTTCTTCTTTGAATGATGGACACTTATCACACTTAGGGATCCTACTTTGATAGGTTTTAACTAATTGGACAAGATGTTCATTTAGTTCTATCAAAGTGTCTTTTTGTGATTCAAATTTAGCGTATTTTCCCCTAAGTTGTTCAAAACAGCCATTTACTTCGTGGAAATATATAAGTAATTCTGAGTGAGTGAGTTTTGATACCTCGCTTGGCTCGTCATCGTCGCTAACAGTTATATTTCCATGAAGGCACATATCTGCTTTCTCATTCTCACTGCTAGAACTTTGATCATCTTCGTCACTTGTGGCTGCAAAACTTTTCCTTTTTGATTTCTTTTTAATGTCGCGTTGATTTTGAGGACAATTGGGCTTGATGTGTCCGAATTGGTTGCACTGATGACAGATGATCTTCTGTTCTTCTGAGTAGTCTAGTGCTTTGGCTATTCTGCTTTTCAATTTTTGATTTCGAGCTGGATTTCCGTATCTATGATTCAACTTTTTGAATTTCTTTATTAGTAGTGCCAGCTCTGCTGCTCCATCATCATCATCGTTATCATCATCACTTTCGGTTGTTCCTTTGAGAGCTATTGATTTCTTTCAGGTATCTCCTCCTTCACGCTCTTCCTTGAATTTCATTTCTAGCTCATAAATGGTAAGATTTTCGATGAGTTCTTCAACTTTCATTTGTTTTAAATCTTTCGATTCTTGAATAGAAGTCACTTTTGCTTCAAATCTTCGCGGAAGGACTCTGAGGATTTTTTGGACTATTTCCAATTCCATGTATGATTTTCCAAGAGCTTTTGATTTGTATACGATATTGGAAAGTCGTCCATACATCTCTTTGATATTTTCTTCCTTGGGCATTTTGAAGTTCTCGTACTCGCTGCTTAGCATGACAAGGCGAGATTCTTTGACTTGAGTGTCCCTTCGTGAGTCACTTCTAGTGTGTGCCATATTTCCTGTGCAGTTAGATAATGTGAGACACGATTAAATTCAAATTGATCTAATGAAGAGATAATAGAATTCATAGCTTTAGCATTAGAATTTTGTAATTTATCTTTTAGTTCTGTCCATTGATCCTTTGGTTTCTCTATTTCCTGATTATCTACAGTTATAGTTGGTGTTCTATAACCTGTCTCAACAATATTCCAAGCGTCAATGGTTTTCAGAAAAATTTCCATCCTATTTTTCCAGTAAGCATATTCACCACTGAACATTGGTGGTCTAATTATGGGTTGACCCTCAGCAAAAGCAGTATTAAAAGAAGCCATTTTAAAAATTCAAATTTTTAAAACAAAAAATTAGTTTTTGTAAAATCAAATTTTTAAAACAAAACGGCTTTTGCACCTAGCTCTGATACCACTTGTAGGATCGATTTCACCCTAGAGGGGGGTGAATAGGGTGATGCTGATAATTATAAAAATTAATTGCGGAAGCTTATAAAATTATTTCAATGCAGATAAATCAGAATTATAGCAGCACAGATAATAGCAGAATAATAAATGCAGAAATAGAACGACACAGAATTTACCCAGCTTCGGTAATACCCGGCCTACGTGTTGCCCCCAAGGTTTCTACTACAAATTAAGTAGTCACACGCTTACACACGTAAACTCACGACACCCGCTACTGACTAACCTAACTCTACGCTTAAAACCCTACCACAACTCAGCCACTGAGTTGCGAATTCTCAAACTGCGCCACGTAGTTTGTCCCCTAGTCACACGACTAGTAATTACAACTGTTTAAAAAGAAATTAAAAACACTTTAAAACAATAAAAACAATTAAACCCTAATTTAAATAAATTAAACCCAAAATATATTCAAGAGCCTTACTATAATTTTTAAACCCCAAATCTAAACTAAAGGTCGGCACAAGCTTTATTTTCTCTTTATCTTCTATCGGCCCGTTCCTTTGTGAGATAATGGCAACTTGTTCTCGTCTTTGCAAATTAGGGCTTCGTTCCTTCGTTCCAAATTAGGGTTATTCTGTAATTCGAAGAAGAGTCTTTGAATGCTCGATTGAATAATTGATTCAGCGTTCCTTTTCTGTAACGACCCAGGATATTTATTAATTTAAATTTGAATATTTAATTAATTTTAAATATTAATAAGTGAAATTTATAAGTCGAATAATTTATTTCGAATAATTGGATTTAATTGAATAATTAAATCGATAATTTAATATGTTAAATTACAGAAATAATTGAAAATTGAGTTAAATATGATTGAAAATGATTTGTAAAATTTTATTTTATCATATTGGAGTTATAATGATGTTATGGAACTTTTAAAATCGAATTAAAAGTTAATTTGTGAAAATTGAATATTTTAATATTTAATCGACTGGTGAAATTAGCCGTTTTTCGAACAGTCTCAGAATTGGACGAAACTAGTTCCATTGGATCCATAATAGTTTGTTATTATCGGATTTCAATTTTTGTGTCAATCGGAGTTTTCGTTTTATCGTGGCAGCTTGAAACGCATCGAAATTGTTTTTAATATTAATTTGGCGAGTTAAAATAGTCATTTTTCAAACTATATCGTATTTCAACGAAACAAGTTTCATCGGATCCGTAATATGATATTATTGTATGGTTTAAAATTTCGTGTCAATCGGATTTATCGTTTGTCCGGTGCAAGCTAAAACGCCTAGAAAATCGTTTAATCGGTTTAATTTTAAATTGAACGTTTATTGCCATAACTCGCACAGATGACCAAATTAGCTCCCGAAACATGTTCCATTGTGTTCGGAACGTGGGGTAAACCTTAAGAACGCCAACCGGCATGCTTCGTTTGGAATTCGGAAAATCCGGGATGAATAGTGTTTGCAAAATTTTCTATATAAGCCCCCATAAATTTTCATTTTGCAAAAGAAACCAACCCAAGGGTTTCCAAATACCTTCAGCCGCCATTTTTCTGTTCAATGGCCAGAAATGCATCCCTTTCTCTCCTCAATCTCTCCCAATCCATACGTTTTTAGAAAATCTTGTCAACATGAAAGTTGTAGAGGGCGACGTGATCTTCGAATCTATATGATAATGATCAAGTCTAGTGAAGTGGATTGGAGGCTAGGGGCCCGCGTTCACGTGCGTTTGGGCACGATTCTTGAGGCCAAAGGCAGGGCCGAGTTCACCAAGCTTGCAGCCGAAGGTAGAGGGCGTGATGCTCTTCAAAATGGTGGTATCTGATCGTGTTCAAGATCGTCGTATTTGGCTCGAAATTTAAACCTAGTTTCGAGCTTGATGGGTTTCTTGCGGCTTGTAGCCTGTAGAAGACGTGCGTGAGATGGAAGAAAACAAGGATGGTTGTGATTTGGAGTTGCAGGGATCTAGGGCTGAGATGCAATTAGGTTTAAGGAAATTTAAATTATGTTGTAATAATATAGTTAAAAAAATCTTGTAACTTTAAAAATGCACATCTTTTTCATACGGGGTCGAAAACGCACGAAACCAGTTGCGTTGGAATCGTATGGACGAGCACTACGCTATGGAATTGGATTAGAGTCGTTTGAAGTTAGTGAGAATTTCGGCTAAAATTAAACGTCCGTTTAATTTTATTCGAAATAAATCGCTAAAACGGAATTGAAATCAAGGTGAGAACTTCTCACTCAATCGAATCGGTTTCGATTTTAATTTTAAATAGTTAGATTTAAAATTCTTGAATGTATGTTTGAATGATGATTATTATCTGTTGATTATTGAAATAGACATTATGCGCCGTTAGTAAGCGGATGTTATTTATTAAAAACATATACCGCGAATATTTCCATAAACAGTGAAATTGGTATTATTTATGTACTTGGAATAGATTTCTCGCAGTATATAGCGGATGAGACCCTATTGCGTCGTCTATTAAACGGATAATATTTTAAATCCCATATACCGCTATAATTTCGTACTGGAACGGAATTGGTATTGTGCTAACATCTTTGGATGCAGGAAAAATAGGTTGGAGGGATCCAACTGGATTCCTCAACAGTATTTATTTGATTTCAGATATTTTGATATTTGATTGATTATCATATCGATATATGATGTCGTTGTAGTCGTGATTGACTATTTGGTATGTAGCATCATTGGGCCAAATTTTGGAATTTTAAAAGGATTTTAAAGTGATTTTTGAAAGTATACGTTTATAATATTTTTGGAATCGATTCATTTTAAATAAATAAACGTATAAATTTTAATGTTATAAAATTATGATTTTTGAGAAATATAATAAAAAAAATTGATTTTTGAAAACATAAGGTTAATGACTTTATAAAATAATTTAAATTGGGATTTTTGAATTTATTATAAAAAGTTTAAATATAGGATTTATGAAATTTGATTATTTTATAAATCAAAATGGTGAAATTATAAAGGAGATTAAAGATGTTTTAAAATAATAGTATAAATTGATTTATATAAGAAATTTATAAATGGATATTTATAAATTAAAATATTTGAATTATAAAACGAGTTTTTATAAGTGTTAGAATGAATTGTAAATGAATTTCATAAATGAATGAAATTTATAGAATTATAAACAGTGAAGTTATAAATGGAATTTTATAAGCAGCAGGTTTATAAAATTTGTAAAGTTATTAAAGGAATAGATTTGGGTAAATAAATGGATCTTATAAGTTGTAAGATTTAAAATTTGGGAAGTTTCAAAGAACGATTTTTGAATAGGACTTTTGGTTTATAAATTGATTTATGGATTGAATAGGTTAATAAAGGAATTTATAAATGAAAGTTGTTATAAAATAAATAGAAATGGAATTTATAAACATTGTTTTATAAATACGCAAACGACTTATTTTGATAAGTAAATTGTTATAACTTATTAATGGAGTTATATTCACGTCTTAGACAGTGAAGAATCCTTTAAAATAAAATGTATAGAAATGATGAAATAGGTTAACGTAGTATATTCACGTTTTTGAATAGTGAATATTATGTTAAAGAAAATGTTTTAGATGTGATGTTTTAAATAGAATTAAAACGATCTAATGATGTTTTTAAAAATGTGTTAAGGTTCGAAACCATAGATTTCAACATTCATTGTTGAAATAGATGTTTTCGAGAAATAGAAGGAAATGACGATCTATAACACTGTTGTTATAGTAAATGATTTCCGAAAGGAAATGTTTTGTTTAGTATTGGGATTTATATATTTATTTTAATTTCGAATCCCTATACTAGTGATTTTGGGTTGTCGTAACGATGTTTTATGCAACATTCGTTTTGGCCCAAATAAATATGTTTAAGAGAATAATTTCCTTAAAGAATGAAATATATACTTAATTTCAATTTAAGTATATTGAATATTTTCCAAGTGTTGAAAATAAATATATTTGTGGATTACTTATTAATAAATAAGTATGGAAATGTTTTCCAATGTGAAATGAAACGTTTTGAGAATTTATCTTTTTGAAGATAAATTGAAAATGAATAATTGAAATCGTATATTCATAGATATTTTGAATGTAAATTCACTATGGAATTTATAAAATAAAGGGGAATTTGTTTAAAAATAAATATTGATTTATTTTAGAAGTATAAAAAAAAAATATCTTGTAAAGATATTTTTTTGGAAAATTATTTGGAATCTGGTGATGTTGTGCATATCCATTGATAGTTCAATAACCGACTATCAATATTTACCTTTGAATAGGTATTTGTTGTGATTTGCTGAATTTGAATGCCACACTTATTTTTAAATTATTGTGCTCGTTATTCGGATTACCCATTCCGAATAGTGATACGACGTAATGGATAACATTGATGACCGGTGTTGAAGACCGGATATTTTTGAAAGCGAAAGGACAACTCGTCGAATGTCTTTGCATCGACTGGTCCCCGGTATAGAGACTCCATATGTGATGGGAAGTCCCGTCGTGATTAGTGAATATCCGGATTGCAAGGACTTCTTTGTAAGTGCCTTCGGTTCTGTTCGATCCCGGAACAGACTTGTACGGATAGTATGTCTGACATTACAAATTGAGATATAAAGCTGATTTCTTTCAAATATATTTCTGTTGGTGGCGAAGAATTTATTCTCTTAGCTTAACACCCTTCTCTGATACGTACGAGCTCAGAGGTTATGTAGTTGAAGGTTATTAGCAATATATTCCCAATTTGGTAATGTGACATGCTGAGTGTTGCTGTGAAATGATCATTGTTTGATCATTTGTGATATGATCATTTGTTTGATCACTTATCTTCGTGATCATTTCTATGATCATTTGTTGACCCAAAGCACAACTTTCGTATAAAGCGTGGCTTTGTGGACGAGACTTCGTCGAGCCTCACACCTCGGAATGGTCAAAACAGGAAAGATGCAGCAAGGTTATGAGGGGTATCTCCCTTTAGGGTATGTGCATTTCCTTCTGGAAAAGGGTGGTATCATGGTATGGAGCCCAGATACTTACTCATGTTGAAACACTTTATTTATTATGGTGTGATGTTGGTTACGAGCGCTCAGATAAAGGTCCCAAAGGACCGGGGGATGGCATACTCGTGTCAGTTGTTATCTAGTTTGAAAGGTAACCCGGCCTTGTGTTGGCAAAGATCCGATTAGGTTCTCGGGGACGTCCTTCCAGAGGCGTTCTCATGTGGCAATGGGAAGTTCCTTGGCCTGACCATTTGTTGGAAATCCAAAGAAACAATACGAGACTTGTACGGTTTTAGTTGTAGAACCTGCCATCTAATATGGTAGCTATAGTAGGCATAATACAATGGTACCTATGCTGGCTAAGATTTATATTCTACTTTCGAAATGATTTTTCCTACACTATGCACTAATAATAATATCAAATGTTTCTTTTTAATGCATATCAAGCATCTTTGACTATCATAAGGAGAAATCTCCTCCAAGTCTGCGTTTGCATTGTGTGTGTGGTGGGAGGTCTTATGGTAGTCTCATTTTTAAAAGCAATGCGAATTGACTTTAAAAATATTCCTCTATTTTTATTTTAAAGGTAAATTAACTATTTTGAGTTCTCACACCAGTCACATGACTGACTCGGAGTTTATTGTTTTCCTTCCTAAACTCTGGGTGCCCACCAATTTCCACACCGGCAGTCAAGAGACAGGTTTATCAGGATATTTTGGAATTCAGAAGTTGCAGGAGGCAAGCTGGATGGCATGGTGTATTATTAGTATATAGTATTTTTTTTCGCTGTTTGTTGTTGTTTGATGTTGTACACTTTGATGTAATGTAATGTAATGTGATGTAATGTAATAACTGATATAGTTCTTTGTTTAAAGATTATTCATTCATCTATTATATGTTGTTCCGCTGCGATTGAGAGATTCTGATATTGTTCTGCTGTTTTCTTTCTGTTCCGTTCTATTTTCTTTTCTTTCTATTTTCTATCTTTTCCTCTCTTCTTCTACCTCTTTCTTTTTCTTAAACACTGAGAATTCATATTTTCGTTCATCTTGAGTTAATCTATGGAGATTAGTGTACATTCAAGGAGTACGGATTTGCGGGTCTTCACAGCTGGTATCAGAGCATATGGTTAAGCGACAACCATGGCTCTGTTGGGCATTACTCATTAGAGATAGAGTCAGTAGTACTCTAGAATGAGTTTGAGTGTAATAATAGATATGAGTGCGTATTTGTTAGTGAATATAAAATTGTTTTATATTGTGATGATTGGTTTATTGAGTGGCATATGAACCTTCGTCAGCACGGTATGCACAACTATGCCGAAGGGGTCTATAAACACTTTAATAGAACAATTCAACACGATATTGTTTTAAATTGGGTAAATGATATAATTTTACCTTGATTATATTTTATATATAAAGGAATAATTTTTCAGAATTATTAAAGTGTATATAAGTTGATTGTTTAGTTGTTTGAATAATCTAAATTAAAGAATAATTGTATAAGTAAAATGAATTATAAGAATTGATTTATAATTAAAGTGATTTACAATTGTGAAATAAACTTATATATGTAAGAAGTGAAACTATATGAATATATTTATAAATATGAGTTGTAAATAAAAATATGAGTTTGAATAAGTAATGAAATTTGACTTTGGTTAAAGTTAAATAAAAATTTACTTTAGAATTAGAATCTGAATTGATTATAAGTGGGAATTTAAGTTAAGTAAAACCAAATAATGTTTAAATGAATATAGCTTAAGAGATGTTGAATGAAGTTGATTTTGGTATCAAAGTAAATTAATAAAGTTAAGTGATAGATATGAACTTGAGTTATGCAATGAAATTCAACTTTAGAAATTGAATTGAATGAATGGATTAAATGTTAATCAAATGAATGTAAATTAATTTGATATGGAGTAATGAATATAAGTGTTAATTCATTAAAATCTAATGTTATTGGAAGTTGAATAATTGAATGAAAATCAATTTAATTAAACCAATTGAAAGTAAAGGTGTTAAACCAAATTGAATGAATATAGCAAAGGAATTTGGTTGTAATTAATATACATTGATTGTTATATGATTGTTACTTGATTGTATATAATTCATTAAGTATTAATGAAATTGAGAGATAAAGTAATTAAAATCCAATTGGAAGTTAAGTAAATCTTAAATAGATTTGAATTTGATTTGGAAGTGAACCAACTTGAATATGAATTAGTGAATATAAACTAATTGAAAATGAATGTTTGTAAAATCCAACGTTAATGAATCAAATGTGATTTAAATTGGAGAAAAAAAACCAATTCATTGAATATAAATGAAAAGTGAATGTAATTGTTTTGGTTATGGATGTTAGTTGAATGTTAGTTGGTTGATGGTTGAATATATATTGCTTTTACTGCATTTACTATGTTGGCATATATAGTTATTATGTTGCTATATGTTGTATATCGATACTATTGTCTATATACATGTTTCTCATCTGTTTGTTGAGTGTTTAGTAGGCGCGGATCGCGTTTGCTTCGCATTTGGAGCTCGCTTTCGCGCTATATTAGCCGTATATGCTCGCTAATAAAATATAAGGTACATATCTCGGATTAAATATCGTACTTTTACACTTTTTTCCCTGCGGGATGCCTCATCACTTGATGAGATGTATATTTGTGATATATATACTGTCATTTTTTTTTCGGATCGAGCCGCGCAAAGGAGACTCTGGCGAATTTTTCCAAAAATTTAAGCCGTTAGAATATTTTTGGGAAAAATTGGAAAATTTTGTGGAAACTATAACTTTGATTTGGAATTGAAAGTTAAACAATAGTAGTTGTTTTTGAAAAGATAACTAAGTATGATTTGGAAACTTAGTAAAGTTATTGTAAGAAATTTAACTATGGATTTTGGGAAAGTTAATAGATTCTGTAACTTTTCTTACTTGGTAATTTCGAGGACGAAATTCTTTTAAGGGGGGAAGTATGTAACGACCCATGATATTTATTAATTTAAATTTGAATATTTAATTAATTTTAAATATTAATAAGTGAAATTTATAAGTCGAATAATTTATTTCGAATAATTGGATTTAATTGAATAATTAAATCGTTAATTTAATATGTTAAATTACAGAAATAATTGAAAATTGAGTTAAATATGATTGAAAATGATTTGTAAAATTTTATTTATCATATTGGAGTTATAATGATGTTATAGAACTTTTAAAATCGAATTAAAAGTTAATTTGTGAAAATTGAATATTTTAATATTTAATCGACTAGTGAAATTAGCCGTTTTTCGAATAGTCTCAGAATTGGACGAACCTAGTTCCATTGGATCCGTAATAGTTTGTTATTACCGGATTTCAATTTTCGTATCAATCGGAGTTTTCGTTTGATCGTGGCAGCTCGAAACGCATCGAAATTGTTTTTAATATTAATTTGGCGAGTTAAAATAGTCATTTTTCAAACTGTCTCGGATTTCGACAAAACAAGTTTCATCGGATCCGTAATGTGATATTATTGTATGGTTTAAAATTTCGTGTCAATCGGATTTATCGTTTGTCCGATGCAGCTAAAACGCCTAGAAAATCGTTTAATCGGTTTAATTTTAAATTGAACGTTTATTGCCATAACTCGCACAGATGACCGAATTAGCTCCCGAAACACGTTTCATTGTGTTTGGAACGCGGGGTAAAACTTAGGAATGCCAACCGACACGCTTCGTTTGGAGTTCGAAAAATCCGGGATGAATAGTGTTTGCAAAATTTTCTTTATAAGCCCCCATAAATTTTCATTTTGCAAAAGAAACCAACCCTAGGGTTTCCAAATACCTTCAGCCGCCATTTTTCTGTTCAATGGCCAGAAATGCATCCCTTTCTCTCCTCAATCTCTCCCAATCCATACGTTTTTAGAAAATCTTGTCAACATTAAAGTTGTAGAGGGCGACGTGATCTTCGAATCTATATGGTGATGATCAAGTTTAGTGAAGCGGATTGGAGGCTAGGGGCCCGCGTTCACGTGAGCTTGGCACGATTCTCGAGGCCAAAGGCAGGGCCGAGTTCACCAAGCTTGCAGCCGAAGGTAGAGGGCGTGATGCTCTTCAAAATGGTGGTATCTGATCGTGTTCAAGATCATCGTATTTGGCTCGAAATTTAAACCTAGTTTCGAGCTTGATGGGTTTCTTGCGGCTTGTAGCCTGTAGAAGACGTGCGTGAGATGGAAGAAAGCAAGGACAGCTGTGATTTGGAGTTGCAGGGATCTAGGGCTGAGATGCAATTAGGTTTAAGGAAATTTAAATTATGTTGTAATTATATAGTTAAAAAAAATCGTGTAACTTTAAAAATGCATATCTTTTTCATACGAGGTCGAAAATGCGCGAAACTAGTTGCGTTGGAATCGTATGCATGAGCACTATGCTATGGAATTGGATTGGAGTCGTTTGGAGTTAGTGAGAATTTCGGGTAAAATTAAACGTCCGTTTAATTTTATTCGAAATAAATCGCTAAAACGAAATTGAAATCGAGGTGAGAACTTCTCACTCAATCGAATCGGTTTCGATTTTAATTTTAAATAGTTAGATTTAAAATTCTTGAATGTATGTTTGAATAATTATTGTTATCTATTGATTGTTAAAATAGACATTATGCGCCGTTAGTAAGCGGATGTTATTTATTAAAAACATATACCGCGAATATTTCATAAACAGTGAAATTGGGATTATTTATGTACTTGGAATTGATTTCCCGCAGTATATAGCGGATGAGACCCTATTGCGCCGTCTATTAAGCGGATAATATTTTAAATCCCATATACCGCGATAATTTCATACTGGGACAGAATTGGTATTGTCCTAACATCTTTGGATGCAGGAAAAACAGGTTGGAGGGATCCAACTGGATTCCTCAACAGTATTTATTTGATTTCGGATATTTTGATATTTGATTAATTATCATATCGATATATGATGTCGTTGTAGTCGTGATTGACTATTTGGTATGTAGCATCATTGGGCCATATTTTGGAATTTTAAAAGGATTTTAAAGTGATTTTTGAAAGTATACGTTTATAATATTTTTGGAATCGATTCATTTTAAATAAATAAACGTATAAATTTTAATGTTATAAAATTATGATTTTTGAGAAATATAGCAAAAAAATTGATTTTTGAAAATATAGGGTTAATGACTTTATAAATAATTTAAATTGGGATTTTTGAATTTATTATAAAAAGTTTAAATATAGGATTTATGAAATTTGATTATTTTATAAATCAAAATAGTGAAATTATAAAGGAGATTAAAGATGTTTTAAAATAATTGTATAAATTGATTTATATAAGAAATTTATAAATGGATATTTATAAATTAAAATATATGAATTATAAAATAAGTTTTTATAAGTGTTAGAATGAATTGTAAATGAATTTCATAAATGAATGGAATTTATAGAATTATAAACGGTGAAGTTATAAATGGAATTTTATAAGCAGTAGGTTTATAAAATTTGTAAAGTTATTAAAGGAATAGATTTGGGTAAATAAATGAATCTTATAAGTTGTAAGATTTAAAATTTGGGAAGTTTCAAAGAACGATTTTTGAATAGGACTTTTGGTTTATAAATTGATTTATGGATTGAATAGGTTAATAAAGGAATTTATAAATGAAAGTTGTTATAAAATAAATAGAAATGGAATTTATAAACATTGTTTTATAAATCCGCAAACGACTTATTTTGATAAGTTAATTGTTATAACTTATTAATGGAGTTATATTCACGCTTTAGACAGTGAAGAATCCTTTAAAATAAAATGTATAGAAATGATGAAATTGGTTAACGTAGTATATTCACGTTTTTGAATAGTGAATATTATGTTAAAGAAAATGTTTTAGATGTGATGTTTTAAATAGAATTAAAACGATCTAATGAAGTTTTTAAAAATGTGTTAAGGTTCGAAACCATAGATTTCAACATTCATTGTTGAAATAGACGTTTTCGAGAAATAGAAGGAAATGATGGACTATAACACTGTTGTTATAGTAAATGATTTCCGAAAGGAAATGTTTTGTTTAGTATTGGGATTTATATATCTATTTTAATTTCGAATCCCTATACTAGTGATTTTGGGTTGTCGTAACGATGTTTTACGCAACATTCGTTTTGGCCCAAATAAATATGTTTAAGAGAATGATTTCCTTAAAGAATGAAATATATACTTAATTTTGATTTAAGTATATTGAATATTTTCCAAGTGTTGAAAATAAATAGATTTGAGAATTACTTATTAATAAATAAGTATGGAAATGTTTTCCAATGTGAAATGAAACGTTTTGAGAATTTATCTTTTTGAAGATAAATTGAAAATGAATAATTGAAATCGTATATTCATAGATACTTTGAATGTAAATTCACTATGGAATTTTTAAAAGAAAGGGGAATTTGTTTAAAAATAAATATTGATTTATTTTTGAAGTATAAAAAAAAATCTTGTAAAGATTTTTTTTGGAAAATAAATAATTTGGAAAATTATTTGGAATCTGGTGATGTTGTGCATATCCATTGATAGTTCAATAACCGACTATCAATATTTACCTTTGAATAGGTATTTGTTGTGATTTGCTGAATTTGAATGCCACACTTATTTTTAAATTATTGCGCTCGTTATTCGGATTACCCATTCCGAATAGTGATACGACGTAATGGATAACATTGATGACCGGTGTTGAAGACCGGATATTTTTGAAAGCGAAAGGACAACTCGTTGAATGTCTTTGCATCGAGTGGTCCCCGGTATAGAGACTCCATATGTGATGGGAAGTCCCGTCGTGATTAGTGAATATCCGGATTGCAAGGACTTCTTTGTAAGTGCCTTCGGTTCTGTTCGATCTCGGAACAGACTTGTATGGATAATATGTCTGACATTACAAATTGAGATATAAAGCTTATTCCTTTCAAATATATTTCTGTTGGTGGCGGAGAATTTATTCTCTTAGCTTAACAACCTTCTCTGAGACGTACGAGCTCAGAGGTTATGTAGTTGAAGGTTATTAGCAATATATTCCCAATTTGGTAATGTGACATGCTTAGTGTTGCTGTGAAATGATCATTGTTTGATCATTTGTGATATGATCATTTGTTTGATCACTTATCTTTGTGATCATTTCTATGATCGTTTGTTGACCCAAAGAACAACTTTTGTATAAAGCGTGGCTTTGTGGACGAGACTTCGTCGAGCCTCACACCTCGGAATGGTCAAAACAGGAAAGATGCAGCAAGGTTGGTATGTGCATTTCCTTCTGGAAAAGGGTGGTATCATGGTATGGAGCCCAGATACTTACTCATGTTGAAACACTTTATTTATTATGGTGTGATGTTGGTTACGAGCGCTCGGATAAAGGTCCCAAAGGACCGGGGGATGGTATACTCATGTCAGTTGTTACCTAGTTTGAAAGGTAACCCGGCCTTGTGTTGGCAGAGATCCGGTTAGGTTCTCGGGGACGTCCTTCCAGAGGCGTTCTCATGTGGCAATGGGAAGTTCCTTGGCCTGACCATTTGATGGAAATCCAAAGAAACAATACGAGACTTGTACGGTTTTAGTTGTAGAACCTACCATCTAATATAGTAGCTATAGTAGGCATAATATAATGGTACCTATGCTGGCTAAGATTTATATTCTACTTTCGAAATGGTTTTTCCTGCACTATGCACTAATAATAATATCAAATGTTTCTTTTTAATGCGTATCAAGCATCTTTGACTATCATAAGGAGAAATCTCCTCCAAGTCTGCGTTTGCATTGTATGTATGGTGGGAGGTCTTATGGTAGTCTCATTTTTAAAAGCATTGTGAATTGACTTTAAAAATATTCCTCTATTTTGATTTTAAAGATAAATAAACTGTTTTGAGTTCTCACACCAGTCACGTGACTGGCTCGGAGTTTATTGTTTTCCTTCCTAAACTCTGGGTGCCCACCAATTTCCACACGGGCAGTCAAGAGACTGGTTTATCAGGATATTTTGGAATTCAGAAGTTGCAGGAGGCAAGCTGGATGGCATGGCGTATTATTAGTATGTAGTATTTTTTTTTCCGCTGTTTGTTGTTGTTTGATGTTGTACACTCTGATGTAATGTAATGTAATGTGATGTAATGTAATAACTGATATAGTTCTTTGTTTAAAGATTATTCATTTATCTATTATATGTTGTTCCGCTGCGATTGAGAGATTCTGATATTGTTCTGCTGTTTTTTTTCTGTTCCGTTCTATTTTCTTTTCGTTCTATTTTCTGTCTTTTCCTCTCTTCTTCTACCTCTTTCTTTTTCTTATACACTGAGAATTCGTATTTCCGTTCATCTTGAGTTAATCTATGGAGATTAGTGTACATTCAAGGAGTACGGATTTGCGGGTCTTCACATTTTCTGTCAATCGATGGTTTCCTTTTTTTTGCTTCGACTGCTTCGAATTTGATCGAGTTCGAGATGGCTTCGGTATGTAATTTTTTGCTCTGTTTACTTTCTGATTGAATGCTTGAACTCGATGATTAATTGCCGATGATGATTGTGGGTTTTATATGAGTTCGATCTCCTTTATTTGCATTCATATATATTTGTTTGAATTGGTCAATTAATTTGCTCGGCCGTTCGATTTCGGTTGGATGTTGATGATTTTACTGACTTAATCAAATTCGTATAAATTCGTGTTACTTGGTTGACACGGTTTTGATTTTGAGCTGTTCAATATCCTTGGTCATCACGGTTTGATTGTCATTTGACTTCGACGTTGACCAACTTGATTTTGTGTATGCGAATCCACGACTTCGTTCACTAACACATGGTTTTGACTTTGCACTTTAGTTGTCTTCGACTGTAAACTTGATTTTGTGATGTAAAAAATAAATATTGGTCTTGTTCGACTTTTTCCATGCTATTCACTGTCTCTGGTATCATTTTTGGTTTGTATTGTTTTTTTACTTCGAGTTGTATTATTGAAAACTGTAACTTGATGGTTTCGTGGCACTACTTACTGTCATACTCCCATGGTATTGTTGCAAACCACTTTTGAACCTTCCTCTGAGCTTCACTGATATTAGAGTTATTCTTCTTCATATTGTTGTTAATTGGTGTTATGGTTGTCTTGAACTCCATGTTTTGTCGTAGTGTGTTTGGTTTCTTCTTGAACTGTGCAGTATGGTCCATGAATGTAAGATATCGAACTGGTATATGCTTTTTACTTGGTCCATGCCATTGTTTCACTGCACTGTTCACTTGTATCATTTTGAAATTTCTCTGTGCCTTGGTTATATTGAACTAGTCGAGTCTACATTGTCATGTTGCATTCTGCTTTCTGCTGTGTATGAGCCTTCTGTGCACTGTGCATATCACTGCACTGCTTCGAGTCAGGTTGGATACTCTCTGATCAGTTGCATTGTTCATGTCATGTAGTTCGTGTGCAGTTTGCAGTTTACATTCACTTATGTACATTTGTTTGAGTGCGATCGAGTTTGGTGCTTGAATTTAATATCAATGTTGCATTGATATTGCTGCTGCACTATGCAGTAGCCTTACTTGTGTATTTTGATGTTGTTGAGCCACTGTGCTTCGAGTATGTGTACTCGAGTGTGATCTGTGCATTTTTGCCATGCTATAGTTTGATTCATGTATACACAGTTGGTAGCTGGACTTGGTCTTGTTTCATGTTGGCTTGAGTCTGGGCATGTGTACTATCTATGATATGTTGCTCCCGACCATTTTATTGCATTTCGATTGATTTTTGAATTGCACCTGAGTTGACTCCAGCTTGTAGCTCGGATTTGACCTTGTGATGAAAGTTGTGACATTATTTTATTGCACTTGAGTTGAATCCTGTATTTTGGGTTTGACCTGTGCTCACCTGTCCCTGTAAATTTATCAAGTGTATATATCGGTGTGCACGGCCTTGTGGCATATACAGTGATACACTGCGTATGTCACAAGTTGTTCGTGTATGATGAATTGAAAATTAAATGATGATGAACAACCCAAATAACTTAGGCAAATATTATTTTCAAAATTCACATTTTATTTTATACTGCAAAAATATTTCCTTTTCAATTTTACTGCGTCAATATTTATTTTTGCAGATTTCTCAAATGCTGGATTCATATTGGAATAAAGTTGAGGATAATTACGAGTGGGAGTGATATGTAGTGAGGTCAACTATAAATGTGAAATTGTGATGTAACAAAAGTTGTAATATAATTGAAATTGAATATATAGTGAGAGCTTGAACTTTGTACTATTCAAAGATTGTAATTAATATTTGTTTGAATAAAAATTCTGTTTGAATTCAAATTCTGTGTTATTTATTTTTATTCAGCAAATATTTATTTAATCTATGAAAAATAAAATAGTACATTAACAAATACATTTACACAAATATATATATGTTTGTTATCATCAAACAAAAATCATATAATCGCTTATTCAACACACACATTTGTCACTTATTTACCTTTCAGTTCTCTATTGTAACCCTTTGACTACACCTAACCTCCTTTAGAAACTACCTAATTTGTTCATAGTTTTTCTGTAGTAGATTGATCATATATAGTATTCCTCATAACTACCCAATTTTCTCCGTGCACGGTTCTTAATTAATTTATAACCATTTATCTATCCATAGATAAATTCTATTAATCAAAAGCATTTTGTAACATAGTATCTTTTTCCTCATTTTTAATAGCCCATACCAATTAATCAAAAAAACAAAGGAATGATGAAATTGTTATACAGCCATGAGAAATATATGGAAGGAAAGATTATGGGATATATTACTAAATTATATTTTTAACAAATGAAGTCCTGAGTTCCCTTAGCTTTTTCCTTTTTCTTCTCCTTCTTTAGGACACAAGCATCGTTAAAGACCTCAAGCTTCTGATTTATGTTTTTGAATGTAGAAGAAAATGGAAAGGGGGAGGCGGTTGTCTGTATTTCAAAAAGAGTAATTAGGGTCGTTGGCCCACTACTCCATTTTTCTTATAATTTGTTAGCCCTAACAATTGCATTTAATTCTTATTAACTTAGATTTACAACCAACATAATAAGTTAATAAAATGTTCAATGCATATTTATCCTTTTTACATTGTCTCACTTTATTAACTTCATAACTAATTACGCAGTTATTTATTTATTAATTTTTAAGGAGGTTACACATCGAAAAGTTTAAGGCCATGAAGAAAGAGCCAGGGTTGGAATCAACCAAAGCACATGTATCCATCACCCTACCAATCTTGTAATACCCCATAAATTTTAGAAATTAGTGTTGAGGGTATTTGGTAATTTTAACTAGAAAGGAAAAAAAAGTAATTTTACAAACATCAGAATTAGACATCTAGACTTGTTCCATTGCGTAAAGATCAATTTTTTGGCTAGAAAAGTATATTGGTTTGTCCTGATCGGATTACGTATGAAGGAGATATGTAGGTTTGAAGTTGTGGATTTTAATTTATTTATATAGGCCTAAGCCCATTAGGATGAAACAACAATTTAGAAATTTATGTAACAGGAAGAAGTTTTGGATCCTAATAGTTTCTCAATTCACGTACAATTATGTTTCTTAATTTCTTCTTCTTCCCTTGTCTCTCTACAAACCCTCTTCCTTTGTCTGATCACAATCTTCTTAATTCTCAACCAAATTCAAAAAATAAATATATTAAGTTGATCAGTGTGATAAGATAAGTCTGATTATACCATCTGTTTTATGATTCAAGAAGTTTGGAAGGACTGTGTATTAGGATAGCGAGCAATATGAGAGCAGTTCTGTGATTTCTAGGGCTCTGCAACGTGATTCGACGGTGGGAAACACTATTGGGTTATATATCATTAATTTGAGAGTATGGGTGTTGTTTTATTGTTAATTAGAGTTAAATTGATGTTTAATGAGTATAGAATGTTAGAAGAATTTTAGTTAGGTTATTAGAATGCCTGCATTGATATATAATTTGAGATTATTGGAGAATTGGACTAAAGTAGGGATTTAAATGAATATGTTCAGAATGAGTTTAAAATGCAATGACATGATGATAATAAAATGTGTAAGCATGAACTAGGGATGTGTATTAAGGTCTAGAACTTGTAGAAATGTTTCAGAATAGACTAGAGACGATCTAAGGCTAGGTAATTGCGATCTAAGGCGAAAAGACGACCAAAAAGAAAACTTTCGAAAATATAAATCTATCAGAAAACATGCTCACTGGTGGACCAATATGGAACTTGAATGCGCGGCAAAACTAAGGCCAAAGGCTTGAGGTTTGGTTGGTTCATAGCATACGAAGCCCGATACGATGTTGGTTCGATCCAGCACTTATTAGAGGTTTCCAGGGTTCGGGCTAGTGTGGCTTCCAAAGAAATGGCATGGTGCTTGTAAAGATGACGTAATGATGGACTATGAATGCACTATGGCTGAATGTTATCCGTTAATGGGTTATTCTGTTTATTTAATCCATTCGCGTTGAGTTGGTTCTGTTTATTCAACTCATACATTTACATGAGTTAGTCATTTTATCTAACTCATTTCGTTATGTGGATTGCTTCTATTTATTCAACTCATTATGCACTATGGGTTGGTTTTGTTTATTTAACTCATTATGTACTATAGGTTGGTTCTGTTTATTCAACTCATATGTTTACACGAGTTATTCATGTTTATCTAACTTATTTTATTACGTGGATTGATTCTGTTTATTCAACTCATTACATAATATGGGTTGGTTCTGATTATTCAACTCATATATATATATGTGTGTGTGTGTGTGTGTGTGTGTGTGTGTGTGTGTATGTGTGTGTATGTATGTATGTTGTTGAATATGCGCTTTGCGCTTATATGATTTTTGTTTGATGATAATAAACATATATACATTCATTTAAATGTATTTGGTAATGTACTATTTTGTTTTTCACAGATTAAATAAATATTTGTTGAATAAAATTAAATAACACAGAATTTGAATTCAAACGAATATTTTATTCAAACTAATATTTATTACAATTTTGAATAGTACAATTTCATGCTCTCACTATACATATATAATTTTGAATACATCACGATTTTATATTTACATTAATAACCTCACTACATATCATTCACACTCGTATTTTATCTTCAACTGCATTCCAGTTTGAATCCAGCATCTGAGCGATCTGCAAAAATATACACTAACGCAGTAAAATTGAAAAAGAAATATTTTTGCAATATAAAATAAAATATGATTTTTGAAAATATGATTTGCCTCAGTTATTTGGGTTGTTCGTCATCATTTAAATTTGAATTCATCATACACGAACAACTTGTGACATACACAGTGTATCACTGTATATGCCACAAGGCCGTGCACACCGATATATACACTTGATAATGCTACAGGGACAGGTGAGCACAGGTCAAACCCAAATGAAAAGCCGGGTTCAACTCACGTGCAATAACATAAATGTCACAACTCTCAGCACAAGGTCAAACCCGAGTTTTAAAACTGGATTCAACTCAGGCGCAAATCAAAAAGTACACATGAATGCTATGTTCAAACATGACACAGCCTCAAACCATCATCAAAGAGTGCAACAGGTTATACTGCAGGGATAAATACAACATGAAGCACAGCAACTCAAGGAGATAGTCGACCAATAGTATCAAACTCATATATGCACAGCAAGTACATGAATGCGAGCTACAGGAATGCATTGAAGACCAAAACCAGGCAACAGTGAATGGGAAGACATACATTAACATGAAGATATAAACAACATCAAATTCAAGACCAAACTCAAGTGAACAAAAGACAGTTTGCAAATAAATTCAAAGGGGAAGCATCACCAAAGACTCAACAGGGAACACATGCCACCAAGATCAACAATATCAAGTCGACCAGGCAGCAATGATCGTAATGCAACACAGTGCAGACACCAATGATACAAGGCAACATGTACAACAAGTCCAAATACAACAATATGCAGAAGCAAAATCAACACGGTGGTGATGCAGTGCAACATCTACGACAGCAAGTAAGTGAATGCAACATGTACAACAATACTACACTGCCTCTGCCATCAAGCCAAAATGATCAAGTCAAAACAAAGTGATCATAATGCACAGTGAAGTCCAAACAAATGCTCGGTTAAAATGGCCAGAGACAAAAGCTCACAGAGGCTAGAAAATTAAAGAAAACTAGTGCAGTGATGCAAGTTCAAATATAATGAAACAACATGAATACTGAAACAATCAAGGACCGAGCAACTGTATATATGCACATATATGAAGATCAATATCAAATGAAGACTTATGAACAACCTGAACCAAACCCAGTACATCTGACTCAAACCAAATGCACCAGTGCAACAACTCAAGATTTCAATAACTACAACATGAGATGCAGAAATACTTATACAAGGCAAAGCATAACCGAAGTATACTCGAGATGTGCAAGATGAGATTTCAATAATAGAAATAATACAGTGCGAACAAATGCATAGCCCCAACAATGCAGAGCTACTCGAGATGGAGATGTACAAGATGATAACACATGACAGTCAAACAGGTCAAGTATGCTACAGCAATAAATTCAATCAAAACCGAAGTCAAATGAATTCAACACCTTGATGACCACGTAAAAAATTCAAAAACGTGGATTTGCATACACAAAACCAGTGCCGAAGTCACAATTGAACCAAGTCAGTATGTTGAACAAGTCAGAAATGTGGTGGTAAAGAAACGAGCAAAGTCAAAATCGAAGCCGTGCCAACCAAGCATCAAAAATACGAAATTGACAAAGTCAGATCAATCGCAAGCATCAAAACATAATCAAGCGGTCAGAGAAATGAATTTGACGAATTCAATCAAAAATAGACGAACGCAATTCAAGGAATTCGAACGCGTATATAAACCCACAAACATCATCGGCTAAACGCATCGAGTTCAAGTACGAAAACACTAAAGCACAAAAGCATAAAATTACATACCGAAATCACAGAAGGAACTCGATCCAAATTGAAGAGCCGTGAGCAAATCAAAGAGACAAACGATCGACGAACGCAAGGAACTGGACACTGGAGATCTCGATCGAAGCCACTGGAGTCGGCGACTTCAATTATAGCACAAGCCCTAATTCAGACGAGAAAAGGGACGAACGAAACAAAGCCACCATTATCTCACAAAGGAAAGCAGGCCGGTGAAATAAAATAAAGGGAGATGATATGTTTGGGCCGGCCTTGTTATTTTTAGAGGCTTTAGTTTAATTTTTTTTAATTAGGGTTATTGTGTCTTTTAATTGTTGTTTAATTGTTTTTGTTTTTACTTTACGAATCAAAACTTTGTAAATCACTACCTAGGGTTTAGGTAGTGTCAGATTGTCTAGTTAGAATTAGTTCAGTGAGCAGGGTGTGCGAGTTTGCAAAACTCTATAGGCGGGAGCAGTGTTTGCGAGTAAGCGAAACTCTATAGGCGGGAGCAGGGTATGCTAGTCTAGTGGAGTGTTTGTGAGCGGGAGCAAAAGGGTCTGCGAGTCTAGTAGAGTGTTTGTAAGCGTGATACTGTTTAATTCTAATAGAAATCTAGGAATGCAGCAGTAGGCAGGGGTTGCCGAAGCTGGGTAAATTTTGTGTGTGATTTACTTTTCAGCATATTTATTTCTGCAGTTTATTTCTGTGTTTAATTCGAGTAAATTTGCTATAACCCTATTCACCCCCCCCCCCTCTAGGGTTAATCTATATCCTACAAGTGGTATCAGAGCCCGGTATTTTTCTTTAACTCTAGAGTCATGAATTCATCAAATAATGCTTTTTCTGAGGGGCAATCTATTGCTAGGCCACCCATGTTTAACGGGAATGATTATGCTTATTGGAAAGTTAGGATGGGTATATATCTTAGTTCTTTTGATTATGATGTTTGGGATATTATTGAAACTGGTTATAAATCTCCCACTATAACTGTTGGTGGTACTGAGATTCCTAAACCTAAGGATAGGTGGGATGCTAACGATAAGAAATTAAAAACTACAAATGCAAAAGCAATGAACGCTTTAATCTGTGCTCTTGATAAAAATGAATTTAATAGATTTTCTCATTGTACAACAGCACAGGAAATTTGGCACACTTTGGAGGTGACACACGAGGGAACTTCTCAAGTCAAGGAGTCTCGTCTAGCCCTATTCAGCAATGAATACGAAAACTTTGTGATGGAAAAAGGCGAGAGCATAAAGGATATGTTTGGACGCTTTTCAACCTTGGTATACAACGCTAGAGCGCTTGGGAAAGTATTCACTGAGATAGAGCTTGTGAGGAAGGTGCTACGAGTTTTACCAATGAACTTTGAGGCAAAAGTCACGGCAATCCAAGAATCGAAAGATTTGAGTAAACTAAGCATGGAGGAGTTGATTGGTAACTTGATGACATATGAGCTTGAGCTAAAAGCAAAGGAAGAACGCAACAACTCCGAACCAAAGAAGAAGACGATTGCCTTAAACAGTAAAGAAGAAAGCAATGAAGAAGAAGAAGATCCAATCGAAGAACTTGCAATGGCTGTCAATAATCTTAGAAGATGGTCTAGATTCAAGCCACGCAAGAAGAAAACAAGTCGTAATAGGCCAAAAGATTCTGACCATTCCGATAATGAACCGACGTGCTATAACTGCAACAAGCCTGGCCACTTCATACAAAAATGCCTACTTCTCAAAAACAACAAAGGAAAGAAAAAGAAGAAAAAGGCTTTTGCAGCGACTTGGGATGATGAAGAAGGAGAGGAAGTTTCGGATAGCAGCTCAGAGGAGGCTAACTTGTGTCTTATGGCAAAAACAGATTCAGAAGCAAGCTCCGAGGAATGTAGTGAGGCAGGTGAGTATTCCTATAGAGATCTTGTTTTTATGTGTCTTGATCTTACTAAGGTAGTGGATACTCTTGAATCTAAAATTGAAAAATGAAATCTGATAGGAGAGAATTTGCTCGTGAAAATTTTAGGTTAAAAACTGAACTTGAAAATATTCAAAACCTAGAATATAAAAAATGTAAGATTTTAGATTCAGAATTATCAAAACTTAGGAATAACTTTGAGAATCTTGAAAAAGAAAACTTGAATCTTAAAGAAAACATTGACACTAGGAAAAAGGATTTTATAAACAGATGCACCTCACTTGTCACTGAAAACACAACATTAAAAACCAAAGTCCAAAATCTTGAGAAATCTCTGAATAACTTTTCAAAAGGAGAAAAATCTTTCAAAATGTTATTGGAAAATCAAATTTTTGCTAACAACAGAAAAGGACTAGGTTTTGGGAAATCACAAGATGATGATAATGCAAAAGGTAAAAGTGTCTTTGTTCGATCTGAAATAATTGGACATCATGTTGAAAATTATAGTCATAGGAACAAGAACACAAAATTTAATCAAGTCAATTTAATGTGCACAATTTGTAGAAAATTTAGACACAATCAAAATAATTGTTGGTATAGACCCAAACACGTGAAAACTATACCAATTTGGGTTCCAAAAGGCACAAATATAAAATCTTTGAAAGTCAAACAAATTTGGGTGCCAAAAGAAACATATATAAATAGTTTTGGGTCTCCACAAACATATTTTTCATGTTCTGCCACTAACAACCATGGACCTATAAAAAAAAATAGGTCGCAAAATTTTTTCATCGTGTAGGTGTGGTGGCAGGCTAAGGAACAACAACAGTGTTCTCTGGATTTTGGCTGTTCCAGAAACACAACGGGCAACAAAGCAAAGCTCCTTAGCCTAGTATAAAGGTGACATAATCACAATGGACAACAACGAAAAATTATCGTAAAGCTAAAACAGGTAAATTTGTTTTGAACGATATGTTAAAAGTGATAATCTGCACCGTAATCTTAATCAGCCGGTAATGTGATGATGAAATGAATGATGTCTTTAATTTTGACTTATTCTTAATTGATATGATTTCTTTTGACTTGTTCTTATTTATGACCTTGATTTGTGCTTAAATGATGACCAATCAGATTTTCAACTTTGAACTAATCCATATAAATTTGTTCGGTCAAATGATGGTTACTCATGCTACACGTAGATATATTTGTTTTGACATTTTGGTCACTGCTTGTAAATTTGCACGATTTCAAATTTCATGTGAAAGCTGTTAAAAAGGATTTTAAGAAATTGTTGAAACTTCAAGAAATTGTTTTTTGAAATAATTATGATGTTGATTGACTATTGATTACTCATGAATATAACTGTTTATCCTAAGGTTTCTGAAATTAACACTATGATATTTGTTTGAGTGTTAACATAGCTTCATTTCAAATTTCATTCTGAGATAGTTTGTTGAAATTTCACAAATCTGGTCTTTGACATCCAACGAGTGAATATTGAGTGAAATTTAAATTCAGATGCAGATTACACTGGTAATATAGTTGATAGAAAAATTACTAGTGGAACGTGATTAATCTTTAAAACATTCATTTGCTGCATCATTTTTTTCAAAGAAAATATCTGCATATTTTTCACTTGAAATAATTTTTCAAATGGCAGAATTTTTCTCATATAACCCCTTCGAGAAAATCATTGTTGACCATATTTTCAGATTAGTCATTCTTATTTGATTTTAAATGACAAATTTTGACTAATCTAACTCCCTAATGATTATCGAAAAGATCAATAGTGATTGAAAAGTGATGAGTGTCGATATTTGTCATACATTACTCAAGACAATATATTTAGAAAATTTTCTTTAGAAGTTCATAACAAGAGTTATAATAACTTTTTGTTGGGTAAAAATTCCATGATCATTTCTATTTCTATCATCTTTCTATCGACCATCACTCATCAAAATCATATATAGCATGTAAATTTGTGGTAGTTTACAAAGGAAATTATTCGTTCTTCAATTTATTATAAAAGAAATTATCTGTGCTTCAATTTATTATATTCTTCAATAAAAATAAATATCCAAAGTATTCACTCTCATTTAAAAGTCCTCACGGTTATGCATGGGTGAATTACTTGGATTTTTGATTATGTGCTTCCATGCTCATTTAAAAGTCCTTACGGTTATGCATGTATGGAACGCATATCAAAATTAATTGATATAATAGACAAGTTGATTCTAATCCCATTTAAAAGTCCTCACGGTTATGCGTGGTTAGAAGATACTTGAATTCTTTTTTAAAAATTAAATTGGAATACTACTAATCTCATTTAAAGTTCCTAACGGTTATGCATGGTTAGTAGATATTCAAATTTCCCGAAATAAATATACCACAAATAGACAGAACTGTATGATTTTTTATGATTTTATTCTCATCACTTCTGAAAGTGGAATATGCGCCTGACAAGGGTAATTATGATTTTTGTTTGAGTTTTATTGAAATTTGATATTTATATTCAATTGAGTTAAATGTTTGATTCATGTCTGTCACTTCATCTCTATTTTTATAACACTGTTATTCTTTTGCTGATAACAAAAGGGGGAGAGAAAAGTTAAGATTTTGTCAAATAGAATCAAGCAAAGGTTAAATAATTTTCCATTTGCATCTAGGCTCATTTATATATTTCTATTTGTATGCATATATGCAGGGGGAGTATTTTGTAGAGAGGGAGCATTTAAATAGGGGGAGCAAATTGAACGATTAAATACATTTAATACATTCAAAATCTTAAATATATGTTTGTTATCATCAAAAGGGGGAGATTGTTGAATATGCGCTTTGCGCTTATATGATTTTTGTTTGATGATAATAAACATATATACATTCATGTAAATGTATTTGGTAATGTACTATTTTGTTTTTCACAGATTAAATAAATATTAGTTGAATAAAATTAAATAACACAGAATTTGAATTCAAACGAATATTTTATTCAAACTAATATTTATTACAATTTTGAATAGTACAATTTCATGCTCTCACTATACATATACAATTTTGAATACATCACGATTTTATATTTACATTAATAACCTCACTACATATCACTCACACTCGTATTTTATCTTCAACTGCATTCCAGTTTGAATCCAGCATCTGAGCAATCTGCAAAAATATGCACTAACGCTGTAAAATTGAAAAAGAAATATTTTTGCAATATAAAATAAAATATGATTTTTGAAAATATGATTTGCCTCAGTTATTTGGGTTGTTCGTCATCATTTAAATTTGAATTCATCATACACGAACAACTTGTGACATACACAATGTATCACTGTATATGCCACAAGGCCGTGCACACCGATATATACACTTGATAATGCTACAGGGACAGGTGAGCACGGGTCAAACCCAAATGAAAAGCCGGGTTCAACTCACGTGCAATAACATAAATGTCACAACTCTCTGCACAAGGTCAAACCCGAGTTTTAAAACTGGATTCAACTCAGGCGCAAATCAAAAAATACACATGAATGTTATGTTCAAACATGACACAGCCTCAAACCATCATCAAAGAGTGCAACAGGTTATACTGCAGGGATAAATACAACATGAAGCACAGCAACTCAAGGAGATAGTCGACCAACAGTATCAAACTCATATATGCACAGCAAGTACATGAATGCGAGCTACAGGAATGCATTGAAGACCAAAACCAGGCAACAGTGAATGGGAAGACATACATGAACATGAAGATATAAACAACATCAAATTCAAGACCAAACTCAAGTGAACAGAAGACAGTTTGCAAATAAATTCAAAGGGGAAGCATCACCAAAGACTCAACAGGGAACACATGCCACCAAGATCAACAATATCAAGTCGACCAGGCAGCAATGATCGTAATGCAACACAGTGCAGACACCAATGATACAAGGCTACATGTACAACAAGTCCAAATACAACAATATGCAGAAGCAAGATCAACACAGTGGCGATGCAGTGCAACATCTACGACAGCAAGTAAGTGAATGTAACATGTACAACAATACTACACTGCCTCTGCCATCAAGCCAAAATGATCAAGTCAAAACAAAGTGATCATAATGCACAGTGAAGTCCAAACAAATGCTAGGTTAAAATGGCCAGAGAGAAAAGCTCACAGAGGCCAGAAAATTAAAGAAAACTAGTACAGTGATCCAAGTTCAAATATAATGAAACAACATGAATACTGAAACAATCAAGGACCGAGCAACTGTATATATGCACATATATGAAGATCAATATCAAATGAAGACTCATGAACAACCTGAACCAAACCCAGTACATCTGACTCAAACCAAATGCACCAGTGCAACAACTCAAGATTTCAATAACTACAACATGAGATGCAGAAATACTTATACAGGGCAAAGCATAACCGAAGTCTACTCGAGATGTACAAGATGAGATTTCAATAATAGAAATAATACAGTGCGAACAAATGCATAGCCCCAACAATGCAGAGCTACTCGAGATGGAGATGTACAAGATGATAACACATGACAGTCAAACAGGTCAAGTATGCTACAGCAATAAATTCAATCAAAACCGAAGTCAAATGAATTCAACACCGTGGTGACCACGTAACAAATTCAAAAACGTGGATTTGCATACACAAAACCAGTGCCGAAGTCACAATTGAACCAAGTCAGTATGTTGAACAAGTCAGAAATGTGGTGGTAAAGAAACGAGCAAAGTCAAAATCGAAGCCGTGCCAACCAAGTATCAAAAATACGAAATTGACAAAGTCAGATCAATCCCAAGCATCAAAACATAATCAAGCGGTCAGAGAAATGAATTTGACGAATTCAATCAAAAATAGACGAACGCAATTCAAGGAATTCGAACGCGTATATAAACCCACAAACATCATCGGCTAAACGCATCGAGTTCAAGTACGAAAACACTAAAGCAAAAAAGCATAAAATTACATACCGAAATCACAGAAGGAACTCGATCCAAATTGAAGAGCCGTGAGCAAATCAAAGAGACAAACGATCGACGAACGCAAGGAACTGGACACTGGAGATCTCGATCGAAGCTACTGGAGTCGGCGACTTCAATTATAGCACAAGCCCTAATTTAGACAAGAAAAGGGACGAACGAAACAAAGCCACCATTATCTCATAAAGGAAAGCAGGCCGGTGAAATAAAAAAAAGGGGAGATGATATGTTTGTGCTGGCCTTGTTATTTTTAGAGGCTTTAGTTTAATTTTTTTAATTAGGGATATTGTGTCTTTTAATTGTTGTTTAATTGTTTTTGTTTTTACTTTACGAATCAAAACTTTGTAAATCACCACCTAGGGTTTAGGTAGTGTTAGATTGTCCAGTTAGAATTAGTTCAGTGAGCAGGGTGTGCGAGTTTGCAAAACTCCATAGGCGGGAGCAGTGTTTGCGAGTAAGCGAAACTCTATAGGCGGAAGCAGGGTGTGCGAGTCTAGTAGAGTGTTTGTGGGCGGGAGCAAAAGGGTCTGGAGTCTAGTAGAGTGTTTGTAAGCGTGATACTGTTTAATTCTAGTAGAAATCTGGGAATGCAATAGTAGGCAGGGGTTGCCGAAGCTGGGTAAATTTTGTGTGTGATTTACTTTTCAGCATATTTATTTCTGCAGTTTATTTCTGTGTTTAATTCGAGTAAATTTGCTATAACCCTATTCACCCCCCCCCCCTCTAGGGTTAATCTAGATCCTATATATGTATGTATGTATGTATATGTATATGTATATGTATATATATGTACGAGGGTTAGTCATGCTTATCTAACTCAACTTGTTATGTGGGTTGGCTCTATTTGTTCAACTCTTTACATTTATGATTTTATTTTTTATTCAACTCGTACGTATTCGCTAGTTATTCTGTTTATCTAACTCGTGTTGGGATTTACTGTATAAATATATAATTAGTCATCATGTTATGTTTATTTTTATGGACTAACTTTGTTTATGCAGACAAGATAGATTAAGGTATGTTTATACTAGGTATTCGCTTTCTTATGATATTCTGAAATCATATTAACGGTTATATTTAGTAGCCTTTTTCATTCATCGGACTTATGTCTGGCCCCCTCCTCATATGTTCCTTTTCATTTATAAATTTATAGGTTATGATAGTAGGTTTAAGTGACGTTGATGGTGCAGATGACGACGACATTGCTTATGTATATAGCATGTTTTATTTATCACCTGACCGTATTAGTATATGATGTATTTATGTATATGGATTTGGATTGGATAATGCGTACTGGGACTTGAATTGATATTTGGAATATATTATGGTTATTTCCTTCTGTTATGAGATTCTGAAAATTATATTTAGTTTGTACATCTATTTGTACAAAATTGTAAATGTTTATAACTATTTAGTTTTTCATTTTACGGCGATTTTATGGCCACGAAAGTCGGGTTGTTACAAATCCCTTTGCTCAAGATCATAATGCCTTGGGTAACGCTGCCAGCACTTCTCAGACACCTCTAAGAGAACACGACAAACAAATGACTCACTATACTTGACAATCAAGGAAGAAAGATCATGCTCAGACAAGACCACCCCAGAAAAGGACAAGCGTTGCTCTAAGTAGCCAACCAAAGGAGGGAAGAGGGGAAGGAATAAGTGATCGATCCTTTCCACCCTATGAGGACAGTGTTACTAGCCCTTTTGTGTTTTGATCTTTTTGGCTTTTTCACATACATTAGCCATCATTATGTGGGGGCAACCCCTACAAACTTTTGATTCTAATGATGTGTAAATAAAAGGCTATTTATTGTTTAGCTTTTATTTCATATTTGCATTATTACACTTTTATTTTCTTGCCTAAATATTCGCCTGCATGTATAATATACAATTATCCATAATAAAATTACTTATATATCATATTGGCTTATGTCTATAATCTGTTCAATGCTTTTATTCACTGTAACTCTATGCACATAAATAAATTTATGTGATTGCCCAAGAATGATCTATTACTTTGCCCTGTTTACCATCATTCAAATATCCTTTGCTTATCTAAACCAAGTTGTATATTATTGGTCAATATTGTTTGGCAGTGGTCGAACATATCTTGTTTAGCCATAAACGACGTGATTATCGTTGTGGATAAATTTACATGGCTTATTTTCTCATGTCAATATGAGAATTGACATAATCTAGTAGTGTGCCCGTATAGTAAGTTCAATTCTCCATGAATTCTAACCTCCTGGAGTTGGTGTCTTAGATGCTTATTTCTGGGCGTCCACTCTTGATCTTGCCTATCTCTAGGCTTTGGCCAAAGGCAAGATGTGTAGGGGCAAGTCAATTGACTGACCCCAATCCAATTATACTCCAATGAACCAAACATGGATCAATAGAGTTCATCGGTACCTATCTTCAAGTACTTAGACATCCAGTTTTCAAAATACAGAATGCAAATTGTGCCATTACTCTTGCAGCAATAGGCAAGATTTTAAGAATACAATTCCATTAACGTGAAAAGTCAACTTTATTTATGAATAAAGGGAAATTATTGGCTTATTACATCGAGTCCCGATGAGTAGGATACCTTTCGAACAAAAATTGAATTAAATGAAATAGCATCATAGGTGCTTACTATTCCATGCCTGTGGAATTGGGGTCCCAACTATGGTTGACAGCTTGCTTCGATCTCCAAGCTTTTGTACAATCACATAAGGATCTTTCCAATTTGGACCATGTGCCCCTATATTTGAAAGCACTCACTTTAAAACGAGATCGCTTATTTTAAAGGCATGGTTTCTGACTTTGACAATGAACTACTTCGAAACTCTTACCTTAGGAGCAGCTACCCTCAAATTAGTCTCTTCCCATTTTTCTTCAACCAATTCAAGAGCCTCAAGAAAGAGTTCCTGATGTGCATGTAAATGTGCATATTTTAACCACCATACTTATTCTTTTTAAATTAAATAAATGATCATATTGGGTATTTTAACTTGTTTAAACCAAAATTCATATTATTTGAAATTGTCACATATTCATCTTCATCCAGGGGCAAAATGGTCATTTTTGTGCATATATTAATTTAAGAATATTTAATTGGAAATTTTTATATTATTTTGTAGGAAATTACACTCAATTACAAGTGGGTTCATGAAGGAATATGCATGCACAAAATGAATACAAAGGAATGAAGATGGAAATAATTCAAAGTGAAGAACATGGAGGACCCCACCTACCCACTACCTAATGTACAAATTAAAGGCTAATGCACATGCTAAAAGACATTTTAAAGCTTCATGTACATTTAAGTGGGGGATTATTAAAGCTAATGATAACTTGGCCACTACACTTCCTCCAAGGGCATTTTGGGTACTTCCCAAAAATATGCCTTAGGGTTTCTAACTTGTATAAATACCACTTATGTTTCATGTAGCCATCTTCCCTCTTAGTTAGTTAGTTTTAGTTTAGAAAATAAATCAAAGCTCTCTTTCTTTCCATGGCTACTTAGCCATTTTATTTCATGTAATTTTCTTTTCTTTTATGCAATATTAATTCTCTTTTATTTACATGCTTCTTCTCTTCTTATGTAATAGTGTAGATTTACCTTTATGCAATTAGATTAGTTGTCTTTTCCATTAGCTTTCATTTTCCTTTCTTTTTGCTTTCATGTTGCTTTCTACATTTGTTGATTTGATAACAAATATGAGAGCTTAATCCCTACAATTTAGGGGTAATGAAGCTCTCTAGTATGTAGATGCAACATTTTGATGTTTATACTCTCTTTTTGTGCTTTAATGGAAACACTTGAAGTGGTTTAATGATGTTGTTTAGCTTTGAATTTGATAGTCTATGTTGTTCATAACAAATAGGCTATGCTTAAACAAACATAACACAAATTGTCTCTTCATCTAAATATGATTATGGCAAAGAAGTGAATGTTGAAATTGAAATTTGATAGCTTATATTTCTAAACAATAGTTAATAGGCTATGCTTAAAATAGATTTTTATTTCAACTTTGTTGTCATATTTCATGAGAGTTAAATGTGTATTAGTGGTTGTGTTATAGTTTGATGGTTTATATTGGGCTAATTAATAGCACAAATATATCATACTTATGATAAACACATCAACTAATTACACTAATGAAAAGAAAAGAGAGATCATAACTTCATTTTGTTGATTTATATGATCTAGAGAGTGGATTTATCTCTAAATTGTTCTTTTAACTCTCATATTTTTATCATTTTCTTTTGCTAGTTTTTGTTAGGTTCTTATATTTCTAACTATTCACTCTCGGCTTCGGTATAATTTGATTGAATAGAATTTTAAAATCATCAATTCCCTGTGGATCGACCCGTATTCGCCACGTGCTACATTCGCACACCGTGCGCTTGCGGTTATTTTTGTTTCAAATTCGTTCGACGGTTTTCTAACTTGATAGAATTTCCGTCGACGACCAAAAACTTGTTCGTCGACGGAAATTCTATCAAGTTAGAAAACCGTCGAACGAATTTGAAATAAAAATAACCGCAAGCGCACGGTGTACGAATGTAGCACGTGGCGAATACGGGTCGATCCACAGGGAATTGATGATTTTAAAATTCAATTCAATCAAATTATACCGTAGCCGAGAGTGAATAGTTAGAAATGTAAGAAACTAACAAAAACTAGCAAAAGAAAATGATAAAAATATGAGAGTTAAAAGAACAATTTAGAGATAAATCCACTCTCTAGATCATATAAATCAACAAAATGAAGTTATGATCTTTCTTTTCTTTTCATTAGTGTAATTAGTTGATGTGTTTATCATAAGTATGATATATTTGTGCTATTAATTAGTCCAATATAAACCATCAAACTATAACACAACCACTAATACACATTTAACTCTCATGAAGTATGACAACAAAGTTGAAATAAAAATCTATTTTAAGCATAGCCTATTAACTATTGTTTAGAAATATAGGCTATCAAATTTCAATTTCAACATTCACTTCTTTGCCATAATCATATTTAGATGAAGTGATAATTTGTGTTATGTTTGTTTAAGCGTAGCCTATTTTTTATGAACAACATAGACTATCAAATTCAAAGCTAAACAACATCATTAAACCACTTCAAGTGTTTCCATTAAAGCACAAAAAGAGAGTATAAACATCAAAATGTTGCATCTATATATTAGAGAGCTTCATTACCCCTAAATTGTAGGGATTAAGCTCTCATATTTGTTATCAAATCAACAAATGTAGAAAGCAACATGAAAGCAAAAAGAAAGAAAATGAAAGCTGATGGAAAAGACAACTAATCTAATTGCATAAAGGTAAATCTACACTATTACATAAGAAGAGAAGAAGCATGTAAATAAAAGAGAATTAACATTGCATAAAAGAAAAGAAAATTACATGAAATAAAATGGCTAAGCAGCCATGGAAAGAAAGAGAGCTTTGATTTATTTTCTAAACTAAAACTAACTAACTAAGAGGGAAGATGGCTACATGAAACATAAGGGGTATTTATACAAGTTAGAAATCCTTATGCATATTTTTGGGGAGTACCCAAAATGCCCTTGGAGGAAGTATGGTGGCCAAGTTATCATTAGCTTTAATAATCCCCCACTTAAATGTACATGAAGCTTTAAAATGTCTTTTAGCATGTGCATTAGCCTTTAATTTGTACATTAAGTAGTGGGTAGGTGGGGTCCTCCATGTTCTTCACTTTGAATTATTTCCATCTTCATTCCTTTGTATTCATTTTGTGCATGCATATTCCTTCATGAACCCACTTGTAATTGAGTGTAATTTCCTACAAAATAATATAAAACTTTCCAATTAAATATTCTCAAATTAATATATGCACAAAAATGACCATTTTGCCCCTGGATGAAGATGAATATGTGATAATTTCAAATAATATGAATTTTGGTTTAAACAAGTTAAAATACCCAATATGATCATTTATTTAATTTAAAAAGAATAAGTATGGTGGTTAAAATATGCACATTTACATGCACATCAGTTCCTCATTTACATTGGGATCATATTAGAATATTCTACAAGAAGGGTCTTAAGATTCGATTGATATCATAGCCTCAACTCCGTTGGACAATGCAGGATTGTGAGTAGTAGAAGACCTTTGGGTTGTTCTATAGGCCCACAATACCATTGATACCCCATTCACCCAATTGAACTTGACCCTCTTCAGTACTTTCCTAATGATGGATTTGATGATCTTTTTCACTATCTCAACCAGTCCGTTTGCCTATGGATGTGCTGCTGTTGTAAAGCTCTTCTCGACTCGGTATTTAGCACGGAACTCTCGAAACTCTGCACTTTCAAACTATGTTCCATTATCGTTGATAATCTTACATGATACCCCAAAATCTACACAAAATATTCTTTACTACAAAATTGATCACTTTCGCCAAAGTCATCATTTTAAGCAGTTCGACTTTAGCCCATTTCATGATGTAGTCCATAGTCTAAACTGCTATAAAAATTTCACTCTACCTTTCGACATTGGTAGCACTCTGATAACATTAATTCCTTAAACTGCAAATGACCACGAGAAAACCATTTTCATAAGCTTATTGAGTGGGCTCTCTGAATCTTTGCATATCTCTAACACTTGTCACATCTCCTAAAGTAATCAATTACATCGCAATTTACAGTTGGATTGAAATATCCATAGTGAAGAATCTTCTTTGCTAAAGTCTTTCCCCAATGTGATTACCACAACTTCCTTCATGTATATCCACAAGAGCCTTCATTGCTTCATCTTTGGTGACATGCCTAAGCAAGGGGATAGAAAAGCCTCTTTGACACAATATTCCTCCTTGCATAATGAATCGAGATGATTTACATAGGACCTTTCATTGTTCATTCCTCTATTTTAGAGAGTCTTTTTAGCAAGTAGCCTTTAAACTAAGTCATCCACAATACCTCTTCTTCATCCTCCAAGACTCAATCAACATCCATCTCGTCAATGCTTGGAGTCATCAAAACTTTTACTGGCATGATTCCCAAATGTTGTGCATCCCCAAAACTCGCAATTTGGCCAATGAGTCAACATATGTATTCTCTTCTTAGGGGATGTACTTTATCGTGAAATGCTCTATATCATCCAGTAGTTCTAATACTTTCGATAGGTAAGTGACGAGTCTCACACCCTTAGTTTGGAATTCCTTTTATCCTAGCAAACCATTGGTTGAGAGTCACTAAAAATATGCAATGCCATGACTTTCTACTCTCGCTCTCTTGAATTCTATGATAAATGATTCATATTTATATTTGTTGTTCGTTATTGGGAAACCTAGCTTCAAAGCATAGCATATCCTCCATCCTTACGAGGTAAAGAAAACAACCCCTGCCACTAAATCATGTTTATTGGAGGCTCCATCAACATACAGTTCCATTGAGTAAGTTAGACCAACTCTTCTTCCGCTTCATCATCCTAGATGGTCAGTTCAGCTATGAAATCCTTCAATGCCTGCCCTCTAATCACCTTTGTAGGACGATAAGTTACATCGTATTAGATTAACTCGATGTTCCACTTTATCAATCTTCCCGAAGTCTCGGGTCGATGTAGTACTTGTTTTTGTGGCTGATTAGTCAAGACCTTTATCCGGTGAGCCTTGAAGTATAGCCTCAACTTCCTTGCAGCAATCAACAAATAGTTGGCCAGCTTTACTAGCTTTGGATAGTTCTTTTTCTCTGTAATGAGCCACTTTTTGATGTAGTGCACCGTCCTTTGTTTCTTGCTTTCCACGTACCAAAGTTGCACTTAATGCACAAATCGATAATAGATCCTCTCATTCTAGATGCTTAGATAGTATCGGTGGTTTCTTTATATGCTCCAATAAATTTCAATATGCGGCTTCACAACCGTCTATCCATTAGAACTTTCCATTTTCCTTATCGATGGCATCAATGAATGGTATATACTTATCGATCGCTTTAGAGATGAATCGACTCAACGCCATGACTTTCTTATTCAAGCTCCGCATCTCCCTCCTTGTTTTTGGGTTATAACCAATTTCAATGCTTCAAATTTTTCTACGTTAGTTTCAGTGCCTTTTGAGTTTACAACGAAAGCCAAAAATTTGTCTGATGTGACCGCCAAAAAATACTTTAATGGATTTATTTTCGTTCCATACTTTAAAATACATCGAAGATCTTAGAATGGTCGTTCATGTGATCTAGTGATCACCATGATTTCATGAGCATATCATCCACATAAACTTTCGTTGTCTGTTCGATCAGATCTTTAAACATCCTATTCACTAAGCATTGGTAAGTACTTCCAGCATTCTTTAGACCAAACGACATGACACTATAAGTAGTACAACCCTAAATCTATAATAAAATTGGTATTCCCTTGATCTAGGACACGCATTGCAATCTAGTTATAGCTGAAGTAAGCATCCATAAAAGATAGCAGGTCATATTTGGTTATTCCATCCATAAGATAGTCAATCCTTAGTAAAGGGAAATAATTCTTTCGAACGTGCTTTATTCAAGTTGGAATAATCAAGGCATATCCGTAACTTTTCGTCCACTTTCTTGAATAGTACTGTATTCGATGCCCGCTCTGCGTACAGTGCATCATCGATAAAGCCATTTGCTTTTAGCTTATCCATGTCCTTATTTAATGTAGTGGTTCTCTCTAGTTCTACAGTATGCCTCTTTTGTTTCACGAGAAGGTAACTAGGGTTCACATTCAATGCATGGCATGCAACTTTAGACGATATCCTTACGTATCATAATTTGTCCAAGCAAGCATCTTTGTGTTCTCCTAGATAAAGCCTACCAACTCCTTTCTCATTTTTAAGTTGAGTTAAGATCCAACTTTGGGAAATCTTGTAGAGTTATCTTCATCTATCGAAATTTCAATCATCAATTCCACCAGAGCCGCCCTTACCTCCTATGGATCTTTCCATGGGTTCATTGATTTGTAGAATTTGTTGTTGGACCTAAGCTAGGACTTAGCTAGTAGTTGCCATGCTTTTTAGGATTTAATGCAGTGAGGCTTCGTTGCATTCTTACAGTTCTCCCATCGCTTCACCTCTTTGAGCTAAGCTATGTAGCACCCTCAACTTGTGCCTTGGTTACATTAAATTGCTCCAACTCTCTTCTCTTCAAAAAACTTCATCATTAAGCACCATAGAGCAAGGGAAATTTGGAAACTAGTAAGGGCCAGCCGGCTCGAGAAAGGATTATAGGCTAAGAATTCATCAACCACTACAAACATCTACAACTTTACCACTCAGCATTCTCGTTCTCTAAATTAACGAGAAGTTTGATGTATTCGACTGGTTCCCTAGACTTTTTGACAAACCCTAAATATAAGATTTATAAGGACCTAGATTCTTCTCATTTAAGGGCGCATTCTAAAAAGTCTGCTTAAATAAAATATTCATCGAGCTCCAATGATCAATAAGGAATCGGTGCACTATTGTCGGCCCTATCACGACAGAAATCACCATTGGATTAAGTTTTAGTACTTTAATCCCATCTGCATCTTTGATCTAGAAAAAAATTTCATCATCTATTGTTCTTTTCTGTTTTGTCAGAGCACCATCCTTTATGGATTTACACATCTCTTGAGACACATGCCTCAAGGAGCTGCAATAGCGATCCATCTCATTCCAATCTCTTCCTATAGGGTGTGGACCTCTATATGTTGTATTAATCACAATCCCTATAGCCAGTTATCATGGTCCTTCTCCACTAGACCAACTTGGTCCTCTTGGATTAAGTTTCTCTTAAGGTTGGTTATTTGCCTTCCCGCTAGCCTACGGTTTCTATCGTGTTGTTGTAACTCCTTTTTTCCAAATCAGATCCTTAATGACATCTCTTAGATGCAAACACTCATTTGTATTATACCCATGTGTCTCATAGAAGCCAAAATGCATTCTAGAACGTCTTTCCACTTCAGTGTCCTCCCTCAAGGGTGGATTCTTCTAATGTTCTATCCTTTGCTTTTTAAGGTAAATATTCTAGAATCTTTAACTCCATATAGTCTCTTAGACAAGTATACCTTGAACGCTTCTTAGTGTATTACATCTTGGAATTGGAATTCTAGTTTTTTCTCTTATTATTATTGTTTCCAACATTCCTTGCAATTCCAACACTATCACCCCTTTGATTGACAGCCATGTTTCTATCACACAAATCGATCCCTCTTAACCACCAGCAATCAATCCTATAGCAAAATCTTCCTCTTCCAAGCATAAAAATTGAGATGCCTTATAATAAAATTCTTTCAAAGTATATGGTTCATTTCCCTTGAGACATATACCAAAATCATTCTTTAGATGAACCTCATTCATTAATGTCATCAAACTATCTCCTCCTTGGGGTTTCTCACCTTTGTGACTACAATATTGAATCTCCTCAAAACGTTGTTTAAGGTCTTTCTAGACCTTTGATGCATATCTGAAAATGACATAGCATTCTTTGATTGTACTAAAGTACTCTATGCTATTAGATAGATTCAGCATGTTAGCAGACATCTCGATGCCGAGGTGTCAACCACCCTAGACCAATCGACATAAAGTGGTTTTGACATTGGTAATTGATGACTAATTCCATCTTTCATAACTCACTTCTACGTTGTCTTAGCCCTTCTCTGTTTTGGTCATTAATTTGGTCTTCTATTCAATTTAGTTGAAGATAATCTTTCTTTACTCCAATCAAAGGATGATTAATCTCTTTTACTCTTCATTTACCTATATGATTCGTTCTATTGCAGGGATTGGGCCAACACTGCTAACTGTTCTTGCATACTACTTATCAAATCCATCTATGTGTTTTGGTTTCTAAAGATATTCATATTAATATATAACATCATTGTCTCTATCTTAGATTTTGGCCAACTTAGATCGACTTGGATGGATACATTGGGAAAGGAATCGATTAATTCACCTCTTCTTCATTCTAGTGGGACGTTCACCATACTCTTCTAAATGACTCTATACTTAGTAACCTTCCTTCCTTGGAGCCATTGTTTCTTCGATCCAGCTTTTAGACTTATCCAATCCAAAGTGAAGGCATAGATCTATGCCTATGATATTCTAGATGTAGCTAGTAGATTCCTCTAAATCTAAAGTAAAAGCATAATTCTAATCCCGAGTATGAAAATTTGTCTATGAAAGCACCAAAAATGTTTGCATGATAAATGGGCAAACAACCCAACACAATAAAAAAAGATACGAATTCAAATAAAAGAAACTGAAAATAAGGAAAGACTCGACTATTAAAGTGGTTCGTAAAGAAGTTTTGCTTGCATCCATTAATGTTATTTTGTTGCTATAAGAATTACATCCAAATTTCACAATAAACTCAATGTAGAATAATGCTTAGCTTTAAAAATGGCAATCTCCTTGTAAATCTAAGATTTGAATCAAAATTCTTTCATTTTTACCTAAATGAGGTATGCTTCTAGTCAAAATGCTCTACAATGGTCACCAGCATGTGTTTGAATAGGTAAGTACTCAAATTCAAGTTTCTAGGCACAAAGAACATGCCAAAATCGACAATTAAAACCTCTCGGTAGAGACTAGTTTTGGTCAATGATGAGAGGTTTTATGTGCTTGCTCCCTCAATCTTTCTTTATATTTCTTAAATCTTTAAGCTTTAGATCTTCGCTGACAAAATTGCCCACCAAAAGTGGTCAACACTGACTGTTTTTTCCATCCGAAAACTCATCTTTCTTGAAAGTAGCAAAGAGCATCATTAGTACCTCAAATTGGATACCTCAATCTTTCAAATCTCTCGATAATGCGTTATGCAAAAAATTGGATAAACTACTAATGTTTCTTCCATTCATAAATCTTGACATCTCCCAAGCTTCTTAATCTTTTTCTTCATCATCTTGAAGTCCTGATCCATTGAGATGTCACTTTGTTCAATTGCCACACAACAATGGACTAATATAGTTGAATAAGGATGATATTAGAATTTTGAGTTAAAACAAAATTCCATAAATCCTAAAGTGATAAAGACATAAAGTGGTGATGAGGTGAATGTGTGTAAATTATTGTTGCTAAATGGTACCACTTAAGATAATATAAAATATGATTTTATGAAATGATCTGTAAGCAATAATTTAGCCAAACTATCACACGACTAGATTAGGTGACGTGTAAATGTTGATATTTGAATTTTTCAGTATTAATTGCTGACTGAATTCAAACCTCTGAGTCATACACATGTATTTTTTTCCAAAAACATGATTTAATTATTTGACAAAATATTGTAAACTAATTAAACTAATTAATATTTGAGAAATATTAATTATTATTTAATTATTTGATAGTTGATGATTATTTTCAATTATTTAAATACATATATAAAAATTACATTTACACATGTTAATATACAATATCGGTTTAATTTTAAAAAGGTTTACATGAACGATGTTTGCATGAAGAAGTTTATGGAATTTTTGTGCCATTATATGGCATTATTAGGGGCGACCGCATTTTGAGAAGGGAAAAAGGTGGAGTAAAAGAAAAAATTAAAGGAATCAACTAGGGAAGTTTTAACTTCAAGAAAGGGAAATGCTTCATTCTTTCGAATAACACATTCATTCTTTCCTTCTATCACTTTTCCTCTCTCCTCCTTCCATGCCATAGCCAAATTTTGATGTCCCATTATAAAACAAAAGAAAACTCTAAATCAAATGAAAAATGTAAAATAAAATAAATTATAAGTGGTTCATCGATCTCTGGCAAGAATTGTTGTGAATCTTGGAGATTTAAAGAGAAGTCACATTGCAAGGTGTTTCAAAGTCAAGGCTTTTTATGTTTGATTTTCCATCTTAAATTCATTCATCGTGTTAAATCTAATTTAATTCACATATATGTATGTTCATTGCCACTTATTGAATCTAATTTTATAATTCTCTTATGTATTATCAATTAAATTGAAAATCAGTCTTATATATGTTTTATTTTGAGTATTTATATTGTTCTGATTGGATCTGAATTCATTGGTTAATATCAATTTGATTTGTTGTAAAATTTATTTTGTTGTCATAAATTTATTCGGTTAATATATAAATAAAACTAATTTGTGTTTGATTCATTTGTCTTTTGAAACTAACTTTCATGTTTGTTGGATCTGAGATTACGAGGTTATGTTGATCTCATATGCCGTAAAAATAATTACTTATTATTACACTTAATTTTCTTGCAATCATGGACTTTAATATTTAAATAATTTAAATTATGTGTATGTGTGTGTCTCTGGGAACAACCTCTTCGCACTACGAGGGAAAGACTGCATACATAATTAACCTCCCTAGAGCCTGCTACCGTGTGGGAGCCTCATGCACTATGTTCCACCTTTTATATTTATGTGTGTGCGTGTATGTGTGTATATATCTATATCTATATATTCATAAGATTTATCTTCATGTTTTTCAAAACTGTAAATCAATATCAAGTTAAACTTTTATTTATGTTATTTTTTAAATTAATATATTCAAGTCCATTGCTCAGTAAAATGTTTGTTTGAAATTAAATATTAATTTACTATATACATATACATACATACATATAAGTGTGTATGTGTGTCTGTAATGCTTTAGAATTGATCGTGTTATTGGAGCACTGCACTAAATTATGACAATGCTTTCATTTTTATGTTGAATGTGTACTTTAATATCAACAATTTTACATGTTTGGATTTTATTGTAATTAGGCATGGAATTTCATATGATATTGAACCTATTAATAAATGGTGTTTATTGAAGGAAAATCTAAAATATCACTTCATATTACTTCCTTTTGATTATGATTAGATCTAGATCTAATATAAAATTTATATTCCATCTTTATTTTCCAAGTTTTCTCTTATTTTGAAACATCAAATTTTATGAAGATTGTTTTCATAATTATATATATAAATATACATATACATACATACATACATACATACATATATATGTATATATATATATATTTGTGTGTATTAAATATATATAAGTGGCAATAAAATATCACATATATGTTTATATATGTCTAATATATATATATACACACATACACACGCACACACACACGCACACACACATATATATGATAGAATCAGTATGCATATAAAAACCATATACATATATTATAGTATATTTAAACATATGTATATACTTAGGCATTTATATTCCCAATGCGCACATAACTTTATTGTATGCATATGAAAGTAAAATATATATGTAAGTAAAATGGATATAAATCCTAATATCTATGTGTGTGTGTGTGCATGTGTGTGTATATATATAGCTATACACATGTTTATACTATGTTATGTTATGTTATAACTGATGTATATATGATAAATTAAAAATTAAAGATTTGATTGAATTAATTAATATAATTAATTAAAAATGTATAATAAAGTTAAACGAATTATATTTTAATTTAACAACTAGATTGAACCTATTAGATTTGATAATCCCACATTGATCCAAGCATCTAAAAATTTGAAATCTGCCAATTTTACCCATTTACGGGCTTAGTTCCTCTAATAATATGGAAATAAAATATACCCTGATATAATAATTAATGAAGTAAATAACATAGGGTGTATGCATGATCATTGGGATTTATTATAACTACACGTCATCTACAACATCCTGATTCATGCCAAAAAGGCATTGATATCGCTATTGCTGTTGAAGATGGATTGCTTTGAAGTAGATTATAAAACAGACCATGAAGCTACCTGCAAAAATCAACATTTTTTGAAACTCATAGTCAAATAAATAAAATACTAAAAATACCATTATTCCAACTAAATATTACAACCTATAACTAACCGTTTTTTGTTACAAAATTCTCTAAATAATAAAAAAATCCGAATGTTTGAGAAAATATCAAATAACCATTGGATAACTAGTAGATAAATGCATGCCTTCATCGTACAACTACATCTCTGAAATCACCACTAGTCCTCTCTACCTAACTTTTAGAGTAAAACAAAAAGGTTAATAGGATAGAGAGGTCAAACATACATCTGGTGAGTGAAATACATAATATAAATGTATACTACTGATAAGTTAGTAAAGTGAAGATTATGCACAAAAATGATTCCATAACCTTTATCACCTGCACATAACAAGATAGTTAAACACGGTATAATACCATGGGTATAACAATAACCTAGTATGCTAATTTTTCCATAATACTAGCTAATGCCTTAGTATAGTGTTGAGCATGTCCTTATCAAGAATCATGCTTGAGAAAGTTAGGGATGTGACCTAAGGGTAATTGTTTAATTTATTTTAAATTATTAACTCCATAATAAATCTCATTCGAAATAAAAGGTGTTTGTTCTTATTATATACTTGTTACATTATGGTATATTAATTAAGTAATTGATTTAAGTATTAAACAAATCCTTGATATGTTAAGTGAAAATAATTACAATAAGTTGTAATCGTGAGAAAATTACCACGATATAAAATAACATATTATTTAAATTTCCTTGGTCAAGATGTTTTAAGAAAGATGTCAATACATCCGTTAAGACCACAGTAAGTAATGCTCTCTAATTTTTGGCAATGTATTAATCATGCCTATTGGGGGCACTAAGGGGTTATGTAACGATAGTTGCTAGATAACCATTGAACGATTCATCCAAGAGTTTTCAGTTGGTTAATACAACTAGATCAAACAAGAAATCTCAAAATGATGATATTACACAATTCTCTCGACTTGAGAACACTGTTTAGCTTCAATATGGAAAACCCACTTTGGTTATAGTTAAATCATGGCATAGCGACCATCAAGCGCTTATAATTGGGTTTGAGTTTAAGCACGAGAAGTGAAATACTATTCAATAGAGAATTCGTCTCCTTAGTTATATAAGGTTGGTGCCATGATCAACCGTAGTTAATTAAAATTCAAAATCACTTTTAGACAAGCATGATAATAAAGAATGTTCCTATTGAACCAAGGATATATTCATGGGATATCTAAGTTGAATAAGGATGAAATTAGAATTTTGATCAAAAGATAAATTTCATTAATCCTAAAGTAATATAGTATTGACGAAGAAAATGTGTGCAAATAATCATTGCTTAAAGGTACCATTTAAGAAAAAGTGGAATTGGATTTTACCGAAGGGTCTATAAGCAACAAATTCAATCAACTATCACAACATTAGCTAAAGTGACGTATGAACATTAATATTTTGACTTCTTAAAATTAATTAGTGATAGAATTCACACCTTGGAGTCTTATAACCATATTTGTGAATTCTCCAAAGAACCACGTGATTTAATTAGTTTATAAAATGTTATAAACTTATTAAACTAATTAATATTTGAGAATATCAACTATTAATTTATTTGATGTTTTTGGGGTTGTTTGTAACTATTTGAATGCACATATAAAATTTAGAGGGTATTGATATACGATATCTTTTCAACGGGTTTAAATAAAAGATAATTGCTTGATGGTATTTTGGAAATTATGCACCATATAGGTAGAAAATAATGATTGGCCACATAAGATAAGAGAGAACGATGGAGTAAGAGAAAACTATGTTGTTAATTAGGAAAGTTTTGAATAAAAGAATTGGAAAGGTTGTTCTCTAATTAAAAAAATTAACTAATTTTATCCCCCTCATTTGTTTTTCTCTCTCATCTTCTCACCTTGCCATAAATAAATTTATACTCCTCCCGTTCTAAATAAAATAAACACGAGAATAAATGAAAACATCAAATAAATGTAAAGGCTACGTGGTTCATCCATCTTCTGCAAAGTCGGGTGTAGACTCAAGGATCCATGAAGGGATTTTAGAACCGAGGTGTAACTTATTGATTAGGTTTGAAAGATATATTCTAAATCTATTTTATAAAATATTTTTCACAATTTTATATGTACATATCATTATCTAACTTTGATATAGAATTAGCAATACACTTTATACAACTAGTTGAATGGCTTGATATTTTTTAACTTGATAAATTATAACCAAAATTTATATGTGCATAAAATGATGTTATAGATTATGAATCTACATTTTTAAATTACTTGTAATGATACTTTTAACATATTATACAATTTAATGATTTTGTTTGGATTTTTAATCAATTTTAAAATATAGAGATTATTGGTATAGTGTTTGATTTAATGTATGCAATTTATGTTTTATAATATTGGATTTTTCAAAAATACAAAAATCTGTAATGGTCAAAATTTATGTGCATATGTGTGTGGGCACGTAGCACGTGCATGCGCATGTGTGTATTTGGAAATACTTTAGAAAAGTATAATGTAATATAAATGTTTGTTTTAAATCAGTTGGAAATCTTTTTTGGCTTAATCATATATATGTTTGTATGTGTATGAAAATGTGCTATTTTCAACATCTAAAACCAATTATAAACGACATCTAAATATGCTTACAACTAATTTCAGATATTAAAAGTAGTGGACCGTAAGTAAATAAAAATAAAAAGTCTAAAACAATATACATAAGAAAAAAATCCCTCGAAATTCAAACATCAACACACACAATCACATATCATTATAAATTTTTCAGTACATAAATTATTAAAGCAAAAAATATAAAATTTTAATGGAAGATGTATGCCATTCTACCCTGTGGATACAATTCCTCTTAGATCCTTTGCTCATGTCTCTGTTTCTACTTGCAATCTTGGAAATACACATATACATATGTATTAAAGGGTAAACAATTTCAACTATGTTTGGAGTGCGCCTAACCTTACAAACCATGGTCATAGGCTCGATAGCTATTGCATAGAAAAAAGATGCATACGCACCCTTTTTTTGGGGGATCAAATCCACGCAATTCCGTTTCCTACTCTTTTCCTGCACCCAAATGCTTATTAGTACAAAACAAGCATAATATCCAAGCAACCATAACAGCCATTATAAGAACAAAATAGTATTCCTACTCATCCATAACAATAAGTCATTTTATAAGGCAACAACAATAATAATACACAATCATCATGGTCACCAACAATATCCAATGACAAACTCAATCCATCAAATAAGAAAATCATAATGCATAAATATACTTGCATACATCATCCTCAATGTAAATATAATCCATTAACTGTGTACTAGACTAATCAATATTAGTAACACAACAACCATCATCAAATAACCATAATTAACTGCCCATCATCTAGTAGTAATGACGGTAAAATATTGCACACTCATCATAATGTGATATTGTCATCAAATATCAAATATACGTGATATAGTTAATAATTAATCACACATTCAACAACCATTCAAACAATATATTTGGATTCATTATTATCTTAAGTATAAAATGTTCTACTATTGTTTATTACAAAGTCACTTTTATTAATTCATCCTAAAAACAACAAGGATTTTTTAAGCGATCGTATACTCTTTAAATCCTTTACCGTACCTCATTTCTTCAAATACGCAAAATATCGGATTTTAAATCAAAAATAATAAGCTCCACCAAATTGATTTTAAAACGATATTATTATTTTAACCCAAAATATTAATATGTATTAAAACTCTTTTATACTTTCCAAAACCCATTTATAACTATTTATTCCTAAACTTAGAATATTTTATTTTAAATCATCATTTTTGTTTCAATTTACCTCAAAATAGTAATTATTTTATCAAAAACTGCTTTTGGAAAACATTCGTATACTATTATTATTACTCAAAAAATACTAATAAATTAGATAATAATAATATTTCTTACATAAATACCATAAAATCAACCATTTCGTCAGTTATACAAAATTTAAAACTACTTTCAACGAACTTCATATTATTATTTAAAGTATCATCTTAATAAACTTTTTAGATCTCAATTTTAGAATTCATTTTAGTTATTGTAACGACCTGAATAAATTCGATGTTTAAAATGTATTAAATTAATAAGATTTTAATTTTAATTTAGAAAGAAATAGAAATCTTATTTATTTAATGTTGAAATTTGATGTATCAAGGGTAATTAAAATTTACAAATTAAATTTTTATATTGCAATTAATTATAATAGTGGAAATTTTGCATTTGGATATAAAGTTAGAAATAAGTAAATAAAGGCAAGTATTGAATTCATCAATGAAAATAAATAATTTATTTAGTACAATCCCTTTTTATTTGTAAACTATTGTAAGGTGTTAATTAATTGAAATGTGAAAATTAGAAAATAGATTCAAATTGTATGTTAGATAATGAATTGCAATAATTAAAGTTAGTAATTAATGGATTTGATGGAATGATTAATTGGATTTAGAATCTTAATTTGTATGTGGCATATATTTATAATGGAATATAAAAGGGTAAAATAATAATATACAAGTATATTTAAGGTTATAATAGGGGTTACTAGTAAATTCACTCATTTACCAATAAAGATAATTAGATGTGACTTAATAGTAATTAATTAAACAACAAAAGGAGTAAATGTATTTATTTATAGTATTAATTACAATTGGATAGAGATTTTAAGTAACCATGTAATACATTGTAAGTAATGCTAATAATAAGGAATTGGGATGAATTCAAAATTTGTAACATATGGCTTGTAAACATATATTATTAATTACCTGCTTATTTGTTAATGGAATTAGAATTTGTAATAAGTGAAATAACGTTCGTTTAAAAGTTGAGAAATTATAGGGTCGTATTTATTAAGCGTTGCTTTAATAATTGTGATTAATTGTGAAATCAATACGAGAAGATGTAAAGCAATAACTAGGGAAGTAATACGTTATAAATTAATTATAACCTAAACTTAAGTGTAAGTAAAAGGTTGGAATTGAATCTAATCCGTTTAATTGGAAACTTATTTAAATAAATTGGATTCAAGCGTAATAAAAAGATTATTTTAAGAAATTGAAATAAGTACTATAATTGGTAAAATAATTTACATTTAAGGTTTGAGATATGAATTTTTTTAAGGAATTATAAATGTTATAAGTGAATCAAGGTGATAAAGATTATGAATTATAGAATGTGAATTTTAATAGTGAGTTAATTTGTTAATTTATAATAGTTGGGCTTATTGAAATAAATGGAATCAAATTCTAATTATTACGTTAAATTAAAAATTAAGTTCAAAATTGGGAAAGATCTAATAATCTTAAATCCAATGGTAAACCGTCCTATTTGAAATATGAATGGAATAATCATTGATTGATTCATTAATTTAATAGAATTATTAGAAAATTAAATTATAATTTTGAATTTAATGAGATTGAGAATAAATATTGAAATTTATAAATGAATCATCTAAATTTACACTTTTTAAATTTGTTTAAAATCATTGTAAATGATTGAGGAATCATAAGTGATAAAATTTTCCAATTCTGAAACTGAAATATAAAATTTGGATTTATTTACTAATTCTTAATTTATTAATTAATATAAAAATAGCCATTTTGGTCACGGACTCAGATTTCGACGAAACCAGTTTCATCGGATCGGTAACAGTGAATGTTGTAGGGTTTCAAGTTTCGTAGCGATCGGACTTGTCGTTTGATCGTACGAACGCGAAACGCCTTGAAATCGATTTAATTGAAATCAATTTGAAAATATTGTTTTCAGCATAACTTCTTCATACGATCGAATTTGGACGTGAAACTTTTTCCATCGCGTTCAGAATATTTTAAAACACCTATTTGGATATATAGGTTTAACAAATTTCGTTCCGGGGTCAGAACGGGCTTTTTGGGCCAATTATCGTTCAGCACGTTTGTTTATCGGAGTCATCTACTCTATTTCAAACCTACCTATATAAACCCAATTATAAACCCTAACCTCCATCTATCTTCATTTCTTTGGGCGTTCATTTCCCTCAACTCCTCCTTTCCAGTGGCTACAAACCCTAGATCTAGTTTCAATCCAAATCAAAAGTCTAAAATTCAAAGTCCCCAGAAAATTCCAGAAAAATTATATGTTGAAGTTCACAATGAGCATAATCTTCTACTGAAATTCATTTTTCAATCCGATTCATCATTTGTCCAGAAATTGCAAATCATTTCTGGCCATTCGTTATGGAATTTAGGCGATCCAACGGCGGATCGTCAACGGTTAGACGATCGAAAAGTACCGTTGCGAAGATGGCGTCGAGGAGATCATTAGGGTGGCGTTCGTTTGTACCGCAGGTCAAGGAGGTGGCCGTGATTGGCCTGGGAAGTGGCGGCGGTCGCACGACCTAATGAGGCGCCGGAATTCGAAGCGTGGGTTCGGTCTTGGCGGCTCGGCGAGGGGAACTTGGTGGTGATGCCTGATCGAAGCAATGGTCCTTGGAGCGGCCGTGAAAATTGCGAGAAGGGTAGTTGAAGTTGTAACGACCCGGAATTTTGGGCAATAAGAATTTAATAATCTGTGCAAATAATTTAATTGATTTGATAATTTTCTTTATAATTTTAATTTAAAATTGGCAAATTTAATCTTTTAAGGGTTAATTAATATTTAATCTATTAATGGTAACCAATATCTTTCTGACAATTTAAATTTGATAAGAATTGTTTTTCAAAAGCTAATTAAAATTTTATTCTGTTTATAATATATACAACTGATATATATTGTGAATAGAGGATATTGTGTTTCAAATTAAAAAAATAAAGTTGAATTTTCAAATTGTAACATATATGTATGTATATGTTATAGTTTGATGTGTTTTGAAATTTTAATCCATTAATAATTTATAATGTATGAATGAATGTTGTAATTTTAAAGCTTTGTTTTAAAATTTGTATTTTTCAAAAGTTAATTAAAGATTAATTCATTTGTTTCAGAATATAAGATAATTGTTATTTATTAATAAGATAATTTAAAAAGGATTTAAACAAGTTTTGTTTTGTTCTCTTTTAAATTGTTTAAAATTTTAAAATGGTTATAAAATACATATATAAGAGATTCATTTGTATTATAACTAGTTTATAATATTTTCTTTAAAAAGTAAGTTTATATTTACATATGTAAGTACTCATTTATAAAGCAAATTAAAATGTAAGTTTATGTTTACATTTAAAATTAAATAGAAATTTATTAAAAACACTTAAAGACAAATGAAAACACATTAACACCTCTTAAAACACTTGTAAATTTAGAAAAGCATGCAAATGACATTTGTTCAATTTATGAACAAGTGGCAATTTATTCACTAAACATTTTTAAGAAGAAATTTAGTTTTCTTTCTCATTTTCTTTTGCTTTCTTCTTTCAAACATTAATGGAAAAATCAGAAACCAAGTTCCAAAAATCTGAAAATAAAAACTAAAAGAAAAATTTGCAAATTTAAACCTGCATATGAAAATCAAGTTCAACCTGCTATTCAATTCAAATCTGCATTTCTAACTTCATCTTCAATCTGCAAACAACCTGTAACTTAAAAAGGGGAGTTCGACATCAGTTCAACCTGCATTTTCAAATAAGGATCAACAACTGAAGTTTCAACATTTTAAATCAAAAATTAAAGGCATGCATTCAGTGTTCAAGAGCCTGGAAGTACTACCCTGCTCTGTTGTAAATCTGTCCTGCAAATTTACCGAGGTGAGTAAATCTTATTTTAAAAAAAAACAGGTTTTGATTTAATTTTTGTTTGAATGTTGCATGCTAAAGTATTTGATTTAGATGATGCATATTTGTTTTCCTGCATGCAAGTTTAAAAAAAAAAATACAGTGAATGCCTGCATATGAATCCTGTGTTATACAGATTTGTGTTTTTTTTTCTTTTTAATCAATAACTTGATTTTGAATGCGATTTGGACTGTGATTTGTAAATGAAAATTGTTTGTATTCAAGTGATTGATCATCTAGAAATAGTTATAGAATTTTTAAATGAATGGTTTGCTCAAAAAATTTCAAAATACAGTGGAAACCAAGTTTGGGCAAAATTTTAGAGTTTCAATTTCTAGTTTTGAACTTATAAACGAATTATAATTGGGAAGTTAGGATTTTTAAAATTGATATCATAATTTTTAATTGAGAAATCATGTTAAAATTGGGGTTTATGTGAAATTGGGGGTTTTGTGAATTTCTGATTATCGATACATTAATTTGATTTGAAATTTGGATATAAGCTTGTGTATAGATTGCTGGTTATAGGAAAAATACCAGGGATTTTTTCTATTGATCGTGGTGTTCGATTTTAGAAGAACTAGGGTTTTTGTTTCGGTTGCTGCTCGATTGGTGGTCATGACTTTTGCGACATGCATGAAGGTCCGGAAGTGATCGCATGGCTTGCGTGAGTAGCTGGAAGTTGAGAAGATGGTGTGGTGTGGATGGCTCGTCGTCTCGAGATAAGGGTGGTCGGCGGTGATCTTTTCCTGTTGATTGTTGTTTATGCGAGTTTGGCTGAAGGGCGAAATTTTGAATCGAAGAAGTTTCGTTCGATCTGGGTTGATAATCATGATGTTGGGGTTGCGTGTGATAGTGGTTGGTCGTCGTGCAGATTATCAACGGCCGAAGAAGTCGTGCAACGTGCACCGTATCTTGGCTGTGCACTGGGCAATCGAACTTTGGGGAAGATGATTGGGAGCTCGAGTTTTGGCTCGTGAAGATGTTGGGTAGGACTCGAAGCTGTGTTTAGCTAGGTTTGCTTCGAGACGTGCTCGAGTTCTTTTGAAGTTTCACTCGGGTTTGACCCGAGACTTTCGGCTAGGCTAGTTTATGCTCGAATTTTTAGGGTAGTTTGCATTCTTGCCAGTTCTGTAATGATTTACAGATTTAAATAATGTTGACTGAATGAAAAATAAAATTCAAGTTTTTATAAAGAGAAGAAAATTATAAGTTAAAGTTGTTGTTTTTGGAATAAAGCTAAATTCGTTCTTTGATGCAAATGTAAATCAAATTTCTAAAGTATTGATTGAATTTATTTTAAGTTTTAAAATTTGTTTAAAATGATTTCTTTTGAAGTAATTTACTTCATTAAAGTTGGAATGTTAATTTAAAAGGGAGATGTTTGAATTTAATCAAAGTTTTAGGTAAATTGTTAAGCAATGTTTTCAAATTTATTTCGAAAATTAATAAGTTTAAATTAGATGTTTGAGGTGTTTTAAATTTGAAATTCGTTTCTAAAGTTTCTTATTTCCAATAAGGTTATTATTATGAATTTGTAATTCAAATAGAATAAATTGTTGTTAGGTTATTAAAATTTAATTTATGCAAATAATTAAATTATGTAAATAAATATGGTTAATTTATCTTGATATGAACTTAAGAATACTTGATTACATGATTTGTTAATAAGTAAAAGATTTCTTAAGTAATTAAGAATTGTCAAATATTAGAAGCTAATTAATTAATTATTATTTTTAATTTTAAATAATTAGTTAATTGTTTATTTATTTTTAAATAATCACTTAATTATAATTAATTAAGTGTAATTACTTAATAAAGAAATTAATTATTGGATGAAATTGAATAATAATTGCTTATGGAAGTAATTAAGCAGGAAGTGATTAAAGGATAATCACTTGAGGTTATTAATTTAAATTAATTATTTGAAGTTAATTAATTATGAAGTAATTAATTAAAGAATTAAGAATTATTTAATGATGAAGTTAATTGTTTGTTAAGTGATTAATTAAGGAATTAACTAAGGTTTATTAATGAAGTAATTAGAGATAATTACTTATTAAGAGTAAATTACTTAATTATTTACTTAATTAATCAATGTGATTAATTAATTAATAAATAAGATTAATCTAAGATTAATTACCAAGAGTAATTAATTAAAATTGTAATTAATTAATAAAGTAATTAGTTAAGGATTTATTTATTAATTTAATTAATAATTACTTAATGAAGTAATTAAAGATAAATTAATTGGATTAATTAATCAAGGATTAATGTAATTAGAAATTAATTAAGTAAGAAGTTAATTAATTAAGATAAGTAATTACAAATTGTTAATTACTGATTATGATTTATGAATTGATTAATTATAAGTTAATTAATTAAAGTATTATTAATTAATAAGGATCACTAATTAATGTGATTTAGGATATTAATCAAGGTGGATTAATATAAGTGATTAATTTAAGTATGATTAATTAATTGTAATTAATTAAGATTTAATGTAATTAATTATAGTTAATTAATTAATGAATGATCATTAATTATTGTGATTAATGATAGTAATTAAAAGGTTAATTACTGAATATGGATAGGATGATTACTTGAATGTAATTAAAGGTAATTAATCAAGGAAGATTAATTAGTGAAGATCATTAGAGATGATTGATTAATTTATTTGGAATATTAATTAATGAAGAAGGATTATAGTAATCCAATTGATTAAGAGATAATCAATTCTGATTTGGATGTTTGATTAATATGAGTTGATTGATTAATATTGGTTAATTAATTGATATTGGATTATCAATATTTGGTGATTGCTATTGGATGATTGATTGGTTGATAGTAGATGTTTGATATTGGTTTGATATTGGATGATTTGGCTATATCTGTTATGTGATATGCTGCATTGTGAAGATGAATAGTGATATGAATTATCTATTGTGATAATATAATTCATCTATTTGTTTATATCATCCTGAATATAAGTTAAACCGTTTAAACCCTTAAGTATAACTTGGACATTAAAATGGCGTTTGGTTTCGGTGAGACCGGGATCGGGTTTCCATATTTGGATATCCGAAAACCACATCGATTCCAATTAAACGTTAGGTCGTTAATCCAAGTGGAGCAAGTGAAGACTCAAGGTGTAAGGGCTATACGTCAGTATAACTCTGTGGGTGATTCCGTAATGAGTTTGACGGAATAGTACTTATAGATTCGAGATGGCGAATCAGAGTGCAAGGGCTATGGTCGTTGACTCTGAGGGTGATTCCAATAATGAGTGCAACGAGATAGTGCCTTCGGTTTCGTTCGAACCCGGAACGAACTTGTATGGATTGAATGCTTTCAGCACATCGTTAGGTGGACGATGAGCATTCTAAGGTAAAGGTGTTCTATAAAAGGTAATCGTAACCTCAAGCCTCATCAACCGGGAATGGCTAAAACAGGGGAGGTGCAGCAAGGCTTCGTGGGTAGCTCCCACTGGAGAGCAAGATACATCCCTGTCTAGAGGTCCCTTTCTATTTCGGCTTAGTGTGTGGTTGGTCGCGCCAACTACGGGGTGGTCTTGTTCGGGACTGTCCAGTAAGGGATGGTTCCAACCTTGTGTTGCAGGGGAGTTAGGGTGGCTCCTCGGTACGTTGATCTAGGCCACGTACTGTGACGGGCGGTACCCCAGTAGCCCTGCCATTGATGGAAACCCATTTTCCCTACGAGACCCTACGGTTTTGTTTGTATTACCCACTTTTGTGGCTAGTAGCTGGAATTTAATGAATGTAACAATTTCGGCTATTTCTTATTTACTTGAAAACCCTAGACACTATTATAATATCACTGGATTTCCTATCAAATGTTTTGGTTAGCGTAAGGTAAAAACTTTTCCATGTTTATGTGTGGGAAGTCTTACGTGATACCTTTTCTTTTCAAAGGTTTTCTAAAGTTAAGCAATTTTAACCCGTTTACTCACACCAGACCCTTGTCTGACCCGAGTGTTTATTTTCTGTTTTATTAAACTCTTGGGTACTCATATTATGTATGAGTAGTCAAGTGGATCAGGTTAGCTTGACGAATTCTGGAGGAGTTATGGAGCAGAAGGCTTCGACGCGTAGATATATATTGATTTCGCTGTGTATGTTATATCTGTTTCTCTTGTATACTTGAGTTGTATGAATTAGACAGATGTTTATAACTGTCTAATATGTGTTGAATAAGTTATGTACTCTGATGTAATGAGATACTATGTAATATTTTATGTTATATATTATATTTTATTCGTTCCGTTGTGAGTTCTCTGATGTTGTTCTGTTCTTCTTTCTCTTTCTTTCTTCTTCTATCCCTTTCTTTCTTCAAGATGATGCGATTTTCTGGGAGTAGAAAGTCGGGTCGTCTCAGAAGTGGCGGCTTATCACGATCGGTAGTAACTGTAGGGTTTCGAACGCGTGGGTAAAACGCGTGATGACGTGTGCAAGTAATGTTATTTCTTATATTATTTTATTTTTATTTCGAATTCCAATGTTCAAACTCTAATAGCTTTCTCATACGTTATCTGTTTCATGCGAATTTTTTTTTGTTAGGATCGTAATAAAATTCCGGATCTACTAACGCTGGTTTGGACGAATTTTAAGACTGTCGAATTTTTGGGTTTAAATTGGATTAAATTCAATTTAAATTCAAAAGGTGGGTGTTTTAACCCACTCACAACTTCTAAAATTTCCTATGTCTATTAATTTGACTTAAGATATGAGTAGAAATTTATTTATGACTGTTTGGCATGTTTATTCATCATCTCTGTTAAATCGCATTTATTTAATTTAACTGTAAATTAATTTTATTATTGCATATAAATTGACAGTTAGAATTTATTTATTTGCATATAAACTTCCAGTTTAAAAGTTATTAATTTATTATTGAATATAAACTGTTAGTTAATAACTGTTATTTATTACCTGTTATATTTTATATGCTATATATTGATGTTTGTTTAAATTGGTGATGATTGAAATAAATTGATTGGTGATTGATATTGGGTGAATGGATGATGTGTTCTATCTTATATAAACGGCAAGTTATCATGCATTTTCATTTCATTTGGGATTGCGGTTTGAAATGATATACAACCGCATTTTTGTTTTAAATTTGCGGATTGAAATGATAAATATCCGGATCACTTGACCATAGGATAGAAAATTTTATACAGGCACCGCGGTGTGTGTGTATATATATATATTTGAAATAATTTTCTATGGTTTAGATAGGATACGGTTTGATAAATATTTAATTTGATATTATAAAAATCTTATTTTCATATACATATATAGTTAAATTTTTTAATTTAAGCTATGTATAAATTTGTTAAATAAAATAAATAAGTTGAATAATGGAGTTTTAATGATTTAAGTCAATTAAGATTGGATGATAAAATTTGAAATTTATTTGAATGGAACTTATTTAAAAATTTCACTCCATAAGTTGATGTAAAACTTATTAAAGCTTGGAAATTTCAAGGGTATGATATTTATAACTGGATTTTATTCAAAATAAATTAAATGGATATTTCTAATATAAATAAATTGAAGGAGATATTACTTGTTAGAAATTTTGAGTTTTATTTTATGGATTTAGTTTATGAATATTTCAAAACTAAATAATAAGACGATAAATTGTTGAATAGGATTTCTAACCTTAAGTTTTGAAATTGTTAAATACTCAAAGTTAGGAATATATTGAAATTGAAGTGGTTTACTTAACTGAAAGTGTATTTAAAATTTATGGATTTAGGCTAAATTTTAAATAAATAAATTTGTAAATCCGTGAAATTTATTTACTTTATAAAGTAATATGAAATCAACTATATTATTCTATATACTGTTGAATATCCAAACCATTCAAGTTTTAGAAGTTATGGTTTTAAAACTATGAATTCTTGAAGTATTATGGTTTGAAAGTTACAATTCGATGTTTGGTTTTCAATCATTATAAATTTTAAAGAAATATGATTGTGGAAAAGAAATATATTTGAAATAAAAAAAATGATATCATTGATTTGGGTTTTATAAAATAATATCAAAATGAGTTGTTTTGGAAATGGAAATAATATTGTATCTATGGGCTTTGAAATGGATAATTATTTTCTGGTTTTAAAGTATAAACTATTTTAAAGACCGCGGTGTTATAATAACGTTTGGTTGTTGAAGATACCGGGATCGGAAGTTGTCATATTCTTTGCCAACTCCGAAAACCACTTTAACAGCCGTGTACGCGGTGGAGATTCCAGAATGAAGTAGGTTAGCGGCGGCATTTCCTGTAAGGTAAATACGTGGACTCAACTCCCGTGAGTTGGCATAAGGTGGCTAAAACAGGAGCGATCGACGGGTTAATAAGGTAGCACCTTTGATCGGACACATCCCTTCGATATTATACTTTGACTTTTGGATTGATTCGGTGGCCACTTTTGATTTTATTTGGGGTGTGGCTCGAGGTGGGCGGTAGCTGCATGCTACGCGTTACCACCGACCCGGAAGCGTAATTGGTATATCTACCCTGGCATTGCCTAGTTGTGTCGTGTCACCTACCCTATCGCGCCTTGTACGAGTTTGGATTTCTCCCGTAGCCCGTGTGGTATCCTCTGGTGGCTTCCCGATCAGGAGAGACTATGATATTGGGTGGACTACTGGGACTATTATTGTGTTAAGGGGAAATTGTGTCACTCCTTAACGCTATTTAAAAGTAAGTTTATTTTACAATTAGACACTATTATAATAGCGCAATATACTACATAGTAAATAGTTTAACGGATCCTTAGGAGATGTAAATCCCGAGCATCTCTTGAGTTACTGCACTCATATTTATTTCTGTTGATTTAACTTACATAAGATCTTTTAGTTCTGACTCGAGTGTTTTGTCTTTTCAATTCGCTCGGATCAGTCCGAGCGTTTCAGGATTTGAAGTTTTAGCTCTGGAGGACGAAGACGAAGATTTGTATTACTATTATCTACTATTATTCCACTACACCATTTAATTCCGCTGCATTGATATTTATTGGTATGTGAACTCTGATATTTATTGTATAAAGTAGAAGCAAATGTTTGTAAACAGTTTTATGAACTATATATTGATTACTATATTTTATCCTTCCGCTGTGAAATTCTGTTTTATTTTATTTCTCCTCTATTTTTCTTATTTGCCCCACAACAATCCGCCCTTCCGTATGGTTTGAATTGGCATGTGTGTCGATTTTAATCGTGCGAAAAGGTGGGACGTTACAGTTGGTATCAGAGCTTTGGTTTAGTGATAAACCTTAGCTTTGTGGGGTTTGACTCTTTACTAATAGGGTAGTAATACCCTATGGGAGTCGCTGAGTGTATATATATGAGAGAGCGTATTTGTTAGTGTTATAAAAAGTTTTTAATATTGTGTTAATCTGTTCCGTTTTGTATTTATAAATTCTGGTTGATGCATGGGACGTTGTGACATCAATAGGGATTTCTAAACACTTAATAGGACAGACCGACATAATATTGTTTTTATATAGGTGAATGAAATAATTTTGCCTATTATATTTACTACATATAAAATATATTTTTTAAAAATAATATCTATATTTGGCTGCAATAGATTGGTTGTTAGGTAATAAAGTGTATAAATAATAATAGAAATTTTTTTTGAAAAATAAAATAAATAAAATTTGGAAATTTAGAACTTAAGATCCGGGGTTTTGAAATTTTTTCGAATAAATTTTGGAATATAATAATTTTGTTTATTAGTATTTTACGATATAAATATTTAGTATAATTCGAAAAAATTGTTTTAAAGAAGATGTTGGAGAAAAAGTTTTGTACTTTCTTCTTTGTCGCTGGAAAATAAATTCGGTGATGGCGGCCGCATCATCGACTTTCATCTTCGAGCTTCGAAGGGGAAAGGCCAATGTAGTAGTTTTACTGCAGATTCATTTTTGAAAAATATATAAATTTTGAATTGTTTTAAATATAATTAGAGATATATAAGTTGTAAGAATATATTTATCTATTGTTTTAAAATAAATTGAAAAAATTAACCCGGTATTTAATTCTTAAATTTCCATTAATTAATTGTTTCAATTATTGTAGTGAAATAAAAGGCAAGTAATTAATAATTGAAACCTCTAATTTAGGTAAGATATTTAATGCCAAGTATAAAGGAAATAAAAAGAGGTTGAAATGGTAACTTATAAGACAAAAGGTAAAAATTTATTGAACAATGAATGAATTAAAAGAATTGAGAAAAACTTGTATAACTTTCAATTACATTCTTAAAAAGCATATATATGACTTACCAAATATTAAAAGTTGAAATGTTTAATAAGAGATTGTAATAGAATATTATACAAGTAGAAATTTGAAATAGTAAAAGTGTTCAATGAAATTGCTGTTAAATGAGAATTAACGTTATAAACTTAAGTTATAATTGAAATTTTACTATAAGTGAATATAATTAAAGGTAAGTAATTCAAATAGATGAATATCAACTTAAGTAAATAAAATGAAAATGCTAAGAAATTTAATGGGACATGAATACTATTGATAAACAAATGTAAGTAAATGAGGGCATGCAATAAATGAATGAATAATTATAATGAAATTTAAAGTTTGTTAGAAATAAATGTAAATTATAAAAGAAAATTCTATGTGGTATGAATAAAAAGAGAAATTAAACAACAAACGTATGAATGAAATTAATAAGGGTAAACAAAATTTGTTGTTCAAATTGGTTGTTGTTTGTTGGGTTTAGTTGTTTGGGTAAGGATACTTTAAATTTGTATGGATGGATGAATAACCTATTTAGTTTTATCTAAGACTGTTGAGTAAATGATACGCTAGTAGTTTATTCTTCATCCCATACAATTTAAAAGTTTTGAACCCGAACAACTATTTGTTGTCTGATTGAATGGTTGCTTTGTATTTGTTGTGTATGTTGTTTGTGAAATTGATGGTTGTTGTATTGATTTGTTGTTAGTGATCGAAACCACTTAAATATTTCACTTTATATAAATTGTTAACCCTTTGGATTTTATAAGTGGAATACAGGTTATGGAAGCAATTGCTACTGCTTTTGGTTCCATAAATAAAGCGCAAATTGCCCGATAAATAGGTACGTTTCGGATTACAATTTATAGCGCTAGTTATACATTTCCCGTGTAGGGGTATATTTATTTGAAAAATATATGTTGTATATTGTTGTATTTAATATTATATTTTCTCCCGAGCCTCTCCGTACAGAGGAGACTCTGCCAAAAAAAATTCGAAAATTTTGAACTTAGAAATATTTTGAAAAATGTTTTCCAAACTTTAGTAATCTAAGTGCAAAAGTTTTAATGGTTATAAATTGATATATTTATCTAAATTAATTAATTTTATAAATTTAATTGTTTATAAAGTTAATGTTTAAATAAGGTATATTGATTTCTTAATTCTTCTTTTCCCTTCCTTTCCTTTTCGGGACGAAAAGTTTTGAGTGGGGGAGAGTGTAACGACCCGAATAAATTCGATGTTTAAAATGTATTAAATTAATAAGATTTTAATTTTAATTTAGAAAGAAATAGAAATCTTGTTTATTTACATGAAAGAGAATGTTGAAATTTGATGTATCAAGGGTAATTAAAATTTACAAATTAAATTTTTATATTGCAATTAATTGTAATAGTGGAAATTGTTGCATTTGGATATAAAGTTAGAAATAAGTAAATAAAGGCAAGTATTGAATTCATCAATGAAAATAAATAATTTATTTAGTACAATCCCTTTTTATTTGTAAACTATTGTAAGGTGTTAATTAATTGAAATGTGAAAATTAGGAAATAGATTCAAATTGTATGTTAGATAATGAATTACAATAATTAAAGTTAGTAATTAATGGATTTGATGGAATGATTAATTGGATTTAGAATCTTAATTTGTATGTGGCATATATTTATAATGGAATATAAAAGGGTAAAATAATAATATACAAGCATATTTAAGGTTATAATAGGAGTTATTAGTAAATTCACTCATTTACCAATAAAGATAATTAGGTGTGACTTAATAGTAATTAATTAAACAACGAAAGGAGTAAATGTATTTATTTGTAGTATTAATTACAATTGGATAGAGATTTTAAGTAACCATGTAATACATTGTAAGTAATGCTAATAATAAGGAATTGGGATGAATTCAAAATTTGTAACATATGACTTGTAAACATATATTATTAATTACCTGCTTATTTGTTAATGGAATTAGAATTTGTAATAAGTGAAATAACGTTCGTTTAAAAGTTGAGAAATTATAGGGTCGTATTTATTAAGCGTTGCTTTAATAATTGTGATTAATTGCGAAATCAATACGGGAAGATGTAAAGCAATAACTAGGGAAGTAATACGTTATAAATTAATTATAACCTAAACTTAAGTGTAAGTAAAAGGTTGGAATTGAATCTAATCCGTTTAATTGGAAACTTATTTAAATAACTTGGATTCAAGCGTAATAAAAAGATTATTTTAAGAAATTGAAATAAGTACTATAATTGGTAAAATAATTTACATTTAAGGTTTGAGATATGAATTTGTTTAAGGAATCATAAATGTTATAAGTGAATCAAGGTGATAAAGATTATGAATTATAGAATGTGAATTTTAATAGTGAGTTAATTTGTTAATTTATAATAGTTGGGCTTATTGAAATAAATGGAATCAAATTCTAATTATTACGTTAAATTAAGAATTAAGTTCAAAATTGGGAAAGATCTAATAATCTTAAATCCAATGGTTTAACAAATTTCGTTCCGGGGTCAGAACGGGCTTTTTGGGCCAATTATCGTTCAACACGTTTGTTAATCGGATCCATCTACTCTATTTCTAACCTACCTATATAAACCCAATTATAAACCCTAGCCTCTATCTATCTTCATTTCTTTGGGCGTTCATTTCGCTCAACTTCTCTTTTCCAGTGGCTGCAAACCCTAGATCTAGTTTCAATCCAAATCAAAAGTCTAAAATTCAAAGTCCCCAGAAAATTCCGGAAAAATTATATGTTGAAGTTCTCAATGAGCATAATCTTCTACTGAAATTCGTTTTTCAATCCGATTCATTGTTTGTCCAGAAATTGCAAATCATTTCTGGTCGTTCGTTATGGAATTTAGGCGATCCAACGGCGGATCGTCAACGGTTCGACGATCGGAAAGTACCGTTGCGAAGATGGCGTCGAGGAGATAATTAGGGTGGCGTTCGTTTGTGCCGCAGGTCAAGGAGGTGGCCGTGATTGGCCTGTGAAGTGGCGGCGGTCGCACGGCCTAAGGAGGCGCCGGAATTCGAAGCGTGGGTTCGGTCTGGGCGGCTCGGCGAGGGGAACTTGGTGGTGATGCCTGATCGAAGCAATGGTCCTTGGAGCGGCCGTGAAAATTGCGAGAAGGGTGGTTGAAGTGCCGGCTTATCACGATCGGTAGTAACTGTAGGGTTTCGAACGCGTGATGACGTGCGCAAGTAATGTTATTTCTTATATTATTTTATTTTTATTTCGAATTCCAATGTTCAAACTCTAATAGCTTTCTCATACGTTATCTGTTTCACGCGAATTTTTTTTTGTTAGGATCGTAATAAAATTCTGGATCTACTGACGCTTGTTTGGACGAATTCTGAGACCGTCGAATTTTTGGGTTTAAATTGGATTTAAATTCAATTTAAATTCAAAAGGTGAGTGTTTTAACCCACTCACAACTTCTAAAATTTCCTATGTCTGTTAATTTGACTTAAAATATGAGTAGAAATTTATTTATGACTGTTTGGCATGTTTATTCATCATCTCTGTTAAATCGCATTTATTTAATTTAACTATTAATTAATTTTAGTATTGCATATAAATTGACAGTTAGAATTTATTTATTTGCATATAAACTTCCAGTTTAAAAGTTATTAATTTATTATTGAATATAAACTGCTAGTTAATAACTGTTATTTATTACCTGTTATATTTTATATGTTATATATTGATGTTTGTTTAAATTGGTGATGATTGAAATAAATTGATTGATGATTGATATTGGGTGAATGGATGATGTGTTCTATCTTATATAAACGGCAAGTTATCATGCATTTTCATTTCATTCGGGATTGCGGTTTGAAATGATATACAACCGCATTTTCATTTTAAATTTGCGGATTGAAATGATAAATATCCGGATCACTTGACCATATGATAGAAAATTTTATACAGGCACCGCGGTATATATATATATATATATATATATATATATATATTTGAAATAATTTTCTATGGTTTGGATAGGATACGATTTGATAAATATTTAATTTGATATTATAAAAATCTTATTTTCATATACATATATAGTTAAATTTTTTAATTTAAGCTATGTATAAATTTGTTAAATAAAATAAATAAGTTGAATAATGGAGTTTTAATGATTTAAGTAAATTAAGATTGGATGATAAAATTTGAAATTTATTTGAATGGAACTTATTTAAAAATTTCACTCCATAAGTTGATGTAAAACTTATTAAAGCTTGGAAATTTCAAGGGTATGATATTTATAACTGGATTTTATTCAAAATAAATTAAATGAATATTTCTAGTATAAATAAATTGAAGGAGATATTATTTGTTAGAAATTTTGAGTTTTATTTTATGGATTTAGTTTATGAATATTTCAAAACTAAATAATAAGACGATAAATTGTTGAATAGGATTTCTAACCTTAAGTTTTGAAATTGTTAAATACTCAAAGTTAGGAATATATTGAAATTGAAGTGGTTTACTTAACTGAAAGTGTATTTAAAATTTATGGATTTAGGCTAAATTTTAAATGAATAAATTTGTAAATCCGTGAAATTTATTTACGTTATAAAGTAATATGAAATCAACTATATTATTCTATATATTGTTGAATATCCAAACCATTCAAGTTTTAGAAGTTATGGTTTTAAAACTATGAATTCTCGAAGTATTATGGTTGAAAGTTATAATTCAATGTTTGGTTTTCAATTATTATAAATTTTAAAGCAATATGATTGTGGAAAAGAAATATATTTGAAATAAAAAAAATGATATCATTGATTTGGGTTTTATAAAATAATATCAAAATGAGTTGTTTTGGAAATGGAAATAATATCGTATTTATGGATTTTGAAATGGATAATTATTTTCTGGTTTTAAAGTATAAACTATTTTAAAGACCGCGGTGTTATAATAACGTTTGGTTGTTGAAGAGACCAGGATAGGAAGTTGTCATGCTCTTTGCCAACTCCGAAAACCACTTTAACAACCGTGTACGCGGTGGAGATTCCAGAATGAAGTAGGTTAGTGGCGGCGTTTCCTGTAAGGTAAATACGTGGACCCAACTCCCGTGAGTTGGCATAAGGTGGCTAAAATAGGAGCGATCGACGGGTTAATAAGGTAGCACCTTTGATCGGACACATCCCTTCGATATTATACTTTGACTTTTGGATTGATTCAGTGGCCATTTTTGATTTTATTTGGGGGTGTGGCTCGAGGTGGGCGGTAGCTGCGCGCTACGCGTTACCACCGACCCAAAAGCGTAATTGGTATATCTACCCTGGCATTGCCTAGTTGTGCCGTGTCACCTATCATATCGCGCCTTGTACGAGTTTGGATTGCTCCCGTAGCCTGTGTGGTATCCTCTGGTGACTTCCCGATCAGGAGGGACTATGATATTGGTTGGACTACTGGGACTATTATTGTATTAAGGGGAATATTAGGTCACTCCTTAACGCTATTTAAAAGTAAGTTTATTTTACAATTAGACACTATTATAGTAGCGCAATATACTACATAGTAAATAGTTTAACGGATACTTAGGAGATGTAAATCTCGAGCATCTTTTGAGTTACTGCACTCATATTTATTTCTGTTGATTTAACTTACATAAGATCTTTTAGTTCTGACTCGAGTGTTTTGTCTTTTCAATTCGCTCGGGTCAGTTCGAGCGTTTCAGGATTTGAAGTTTTAGCTCTGGAGGACGAAGACGAAGATTTGTATTACTATTATCTACTATTATTCCACTACACCATTTAATTCCTCTGCATTGATATTTATTGGTATGTGAACTCTGATATTTATTGTATAAAGTAGAAGCAAATGTTTGTAAACAGTTTTATGAACCATATATTGATAATTATATTTTTTTCCTTCGGCTGTGAGATTCTGTTTTATTTTTATTTATTCTCTGTTTTTCTTATTTACTGCATAACAATCCGCCCTTCCGTATGGTTTGAATTGACACGTGTGTCGATTTAACCGTGCGAAAAGGTGGGACGTTACAGTTATCATTTATGAATTTCCCTAGAAATTCGTCAATAATAACGTTATTAAATTGGATACTTTAATTTCAGTAATGTTTGTTTCTGTTTTTACAAAAACCATCCATAATGTGTAAATAACATTATTTCTTTATTTTATTTTCTCATTTTATTATCCAATTTATTCCAATTTATTATTTTCGATCCAAACCGATAACTTTTATAAAATTTCATGAAAGGTGAACTTCGCTTTTCAATCGTCGTCTTCTTTTTCTCATCCAGTTTCGAATTATTCATATTCATCGGATAGGCATCTTAATCCCAATTTCTGAAGTATATCTTTTTTGCAGAAGCGGATAGGGATTCACATCCAAAAATTCATATCCAAAATTTTCGATCTGCTTGGGTTCCGAAATGGAAAGGTTTTTTTTTTTATTATAGGTGTGGGGATAAAAATCATAAGGCTAAAGATTGTTGGAATCTGATTCGTTGCTTTAAGTGTGGAGCTGCGGTCATAAGAAGATGTCATGTTCATTGGTTTCTAATCCCTTCCTGAATTCAGAACCGTATATTCCATATTCTGAACATCTTTTCATGAAACCAATGAGTCTAAAAGAGCACCATTACAATTTTGTTTTAGATTTCTTGAAGTCAAGAGGTCTATACCATAGATGTTGTGTAGGGAATAAAGCGGAGGATAGTTATCTTTTTAACAGAACGTTTTGGCATTTTGACTGTTTAACTGCAGATAATATTGGAAAGTGTCCAAATTAAAGGATTAGGAATGGGTTTCAATCCAACGAGTTTGGAAAAAAGAAAGTGTTTTTCAAGAAAGTGTGGCTTCATAGTGGATCGAACATGAAGACTTATATGTGAATGGCTCTAGTAAGGATAGTCATACTGACAAAATGTTGTTGGATCCAGTTGTCAGAGAATATAGTTTTTCAAGTCCTGAATCAAATGATGGAGTTTCTGATGACAGTGTTGCTTCAGATGTCACTGTTTCAATTGTTGGTTCATATGATAGAGATGTTTCAGTAGATCTTGTGGTTGTTAAGGTGTTACAAGTGAATCATATTAATTTTTCTTATTTTGATTCATTTCTTTTAGATCCAGATGTTAAGGAGCATAGCTCGTATCTTCTGCTTTAAGAACCTGATTTCACAGTTTATGTTTTAGAATTTGTTAACCATTTGCAAGTGATAGATGATAAGTTTCATGACTGTGTGGTTAATGGGAGAATTTTGGTTAGTAAGGTGAATGATATGTTGCTCTATGATATAGTAAACATGCACAGGAATGAATTATTTGTGAAAAATGATGTAGTTGAGGATTTCAGAGTTAATAACGATGCTTTGGCCAGTGGTTTAGTGATGGAGAGGGTTTTGCATAGTGAATCTTCAAATGATGCTCATAATAAGGAAAATCAGGTGATGATTTCTCTATCTGACTATGTGAAGCAAGATAATGTTTTTAAAGAGCAGGGTGTGGATCATTTTCTTGTTGTGTGCACAAATGTGTTTTCTGTTAATGGTCCTTTATATGGGACAGTGAGGTCTTCTCGGGTAGATGTAGCGCAGAATTCAGTGGTGTCCGTGTTTCTGAATCTTTTGCTCGTTCTGGTATCTGTATAGTTGGTGATTTTTTTGGTGGTGCCATCGTGGATGGTGATAGCTTGGGTATGTTTTTAGTAGTTGTTTTCTTCGATGTTAAAATGGGTGTGCCATTTTCTCCTCTGCAAGATACTGTAGAGATTAGTGGGTTTTTGGTTGTCTATGAGTAATGCTTCATATAAGGTCATTTATTATTACATTAAGCCTTTCAAATTTATTTTGTACTGCTACCTGGCTTCTTCAAGAAGATCTTCACCACCTACTATCCAAGCTTGTGTTTCTACTCATACACCCAAACCTAGTAAAATAATTAGTAGGTGTACTTCAGTAGTAAACATTAGAAGAAATCATCGATTGAAACTTAAAGCTTCTAAGTCTAATGCATGAGTGTTTATGATTTTTTGGGGGAGTTTGTATGGTGATTGTTGTTTTGGAGACTGTATGTGGCTTGTGCGGATGCGGTTTGTTATTTTGAGGTTTTATCGGGTATGGTTGTTGATGTTGAGGTTGTAGGAATTGTTGTAAAAGCTGCTCTTTTCGTGGAGTCGTTTCGAGCATTAGATGCTTGTTAGTATAGATTATTAGGGAGAGTCTTCGGTTTTATAGGCTTTTGGGAGGGTTTTTTTATTTTTTCTTTTTGTGACGGGGGGTTTTTGCAACTTGTTAGCAACTCCTTTATTACCAATGATATTATATATATATATATATATATATATATATATATATATATATATATATATATAGACACACACATGAATGATTTCCTATACTTTAGAGGATCACATATTTCTCTCAAAAAAAGTTATTTTCAATCCAAACCATTGAATTTATTTTAATTAAACATCCAAAAATACTAAAATCAACAATATTAATCTAATTAAGGCAACATACATCCAAACTATTATAATACTGAAACAATCATCCGTAGAACGTGACATATATCAATAAATATAATTTTTCACCAATAGTTATGTATTTTATAGTATAAGATTCAATTAATTAAATTAAATAGTTCATATCAAAGCCCTTTTTCTAACAACTTCCAAATTCACAAACCTAGCGCCAAACCGTCTGGAATTTCGCCACGAGTCCAACGAAAGTAAAAACCCATGAATCGAGATCCATATGTGATAAATACAGAGATTAGAAGCTTTAAGGTTTAATTTGTAAATAAATAACTTATAAGGGCTTTTTAGTAAAATCACCTTCTCCTCCCTCTCGAATTTCAGGTCGCCACTTTTGAACCCATAAGAACCCACTTTGAACCAACTTTGACCGACCACCACCACCATTAGGAGCCACCATTTGTTGATTCAAGACCAGATATAGCTTCCTCTCATCGCCGCCTATGCCACCGAACCTACTGGTTGGCCTCCGCCATCATCGTGTGCCCTCCTCCGCCTAGGTTTTGCGTAGCATTAATAAATTTTCCAAGCCATAAGACAATCGGCCACCATGGCTGCATTCCATTTGTCGTCCCCTTCACAAGTATCTTCCAATCGTCGGTCGTAATTTCACCGTTGAATCTATGACTCAGATTTTCGACGATTCCACACCTTCTATCAAATATTCAGACTAGATACAATAAAATATCGAAAAAAAACTCACTACTGTACTTTTTAGTTGATTTGTGATTTGTTATATTTTATATTTGTAATTAGTGAAGTTAATTAGAGGTAATCTCCATTAGAAGGAGATTAGGTAAAATGTTGGGACTTGTGTAGAAAAATGGAGATAGAGTCGACTGCTAGGATTTCGTAGTCTCACTTATATAGCCGCTTCAATTATGTTGTGGACTGCATATCTGATTTGGCCCAAAAGCCTAATTTCGAGCATCAATGAAAGTATAACATTTTATATATCGAAATATATGTTTTAAATATTTATTAATCCGACGGTATCATCTAAATTCCCAAAAAGATAATCCTACACAAATTTTCCTTTCAATATCAGTTTTATTTTAAATAATTAATTTTAAATTAATAATTAGTGTGTCAAATCTGTGTGTCATTACAATCTTCCCTCTTCAAAAGAATTGTGTACTCGCAATTCCCCGAGTACAAACCCCAACCAAATCAATAAATCATCATTACAGGTTTAATTAAAAAATGTGGGGGAATACATCAATCATATATTAAATACTTATAACAACTATGTATAACAACCATATAACACCATCTACCGTGACACGATATAATTCATTTACAATAAAAAAAATCAATTTTCTACAAATACATAATATAGTAATATGTACATTACTTAATCTTGAATCCAAACTATAACATTTAAAAACAACACTCCATCAACAAAGGTGAAACAATATCATTTAGAAATTAACTTATATCATGCATTTCAATAATTCAATCATAATTTACCCTAAAAAATGTCCACAACAAGACATGGGCTGATTAGAACATGAATGTACATATAACAGATATACATAAATCGGTAACTAGCATAACTCATCAAAATAAACACACACTCAATAATATGGTATCGTCACCATATTAATCCGTCAACCATTAACACATGTGCATTAATTCCTATTGATTACACATCCATCATAATATGTATATCCTCAAAATCATCGATAAATTTTCTCATAGTCTCATCTTCATAATAATTGATGTACAATTCCATTTCTCGCTATCCAGAATATCATGTGCACTCACTTATGGTCGCATCCTCAAAAATAATACGGCCATCTACTCAGACTGAAGCTGCATTAATCCTTGATCCTTAGACCCACATCATAAGGTCTCTTGCAAATGACCACCATCATAAGACCAATGAATACCCACCATCATTAGAGTATTGTAATTTAGGCTATATGATTACTCATCATCATTCAGTTTCCTTACTTGAAACCAAGTCATGTTGAAGGCCAAGAACTAGACTGCCCGTCATGGCAGGTCCAAGGTAAGGCAGATCTCCCATCTGAAGATCCAGGGCCTATCATAACCTTGGTGAGAATCTTCGCATACTCCTACTTAATGAGCACACATCGAAACCTTCGAGTATCAATGATCCCTTAGCACACTTCATATCCATAGTAGAACGCATCATAGCTCTATTTTGCAAGTTCCCATCGTAGAATTTATCCTTACAAATCATCATCACAACTTCCATCATTGATTCATCAAGTCTGGAACTTCAATATTAGATCTCATCCCTTCAGATCATCAGATAATGTCGAAAAATCTGATTCCAAAATTCTCCTATTTTAATTTCTTCATTTAATGACAATGATAACCCACTTAAAATACCAAAGAGAGATCCACTAGCAAGAAGTTTTCCTTATATCTTTAAAGCAAAACATTTTTATTTTTCAAGTCAAAGCTTCCATCTATGTTTAAAATTGAAATCCTTTTTCTTCCTAAAATATCACCCCCATTTCAAAAAAAATTCCAAAATATTTTCACCATTTTGTATCAATTCCAAAATAAATTTGAGAAAACATTGTTTTGTAAATAAATAAGAATGGAAACTCTTTGTCCAAAATGCTATGGAAGTTGGTATTTATTTGAAAAAAAATATAGATTTCAAAATGTGTATTTGATAAATATACATACATATAAAGGTACATACATACATACATATATATATATATATATATATATATATATTAAACCTCTCCTGATGGTCATTTTGATTCCTTAGTAGTACCCATCAAGACTTTAGTCAACAAAATTCTCTAACTGCTATTCTTATCTTCAAGGAATATCTTCATATCTCTTAGTTATTCTGAATACTTAGTCTTTCTTAACTTAGGAAACTATGTTATCCCTACTAAACCAAATGTGTCTCTTATCAATCCTTTATTTTCACCAACATACACCCTATCGAAAGTTAACATTGGATAACTATCTCATCCTACATTTATCATAAATAGCAATCAAACAAATTGGCAAGCAAATAAGAAACCAAGTAAACAAGTAATTAATAAATAATAATTAAAACCAAATGCAACAATCAGGCAATCAACCCAATTCAAACAAGCATTGACATGAATTAATAAAGTAAACAGTACAATACAAACAAGGAATCAAATGTAACCTATCAAGAATTAAATTTGCATACATAATTTAACCAAAACAAACAAATATAGCAAAAATGGTCATACTTCAAACATCCAAATGGATAGTCCCTACACCGTATGCCTACTAACCCTATGAAAGGGAATAAATAGACATTCCCAACACTCTTAAAGGAAAGCCACATATAACAGTCATAAGATAACATCGTCATAATGTATGTTAAGTACACTCAAAATTCCTTTTACCCATCAACTTACACACCCAAGTTACAAAGTCTAATTTTATAGTTCTTATTTAAAACCAAATGGAACATCTTTTTAATACGATACCATTATAACAAAAACTTCCAACTTTTGTTAATTAGTTAAATATATTACTTTTCTAGTCGCTCACTTTTTAACTCAAATTATCCTCATCTTAGTAAAATATTTTCTTTGAAGTATTGTAAAATTAGATACTTTATAATATATCATTTCTCAAAATATATCTTCAAACACATCCTTAATAAAACAATTTTAAGTTAAGGTCTTTTTCGTCCCAAAACTCTTATTCCAAATTGCTTTACTAAAATCAAATACTCTTTTGATAAAAGTTTCTTTCGGATAAACATTTTATTACATTCTTAACGCAAAATGATACTTCTTAAATAAAATACCTCCACCAAACTATTTTCAAATATTTCCACCAATAACATTATTTCTCAAACAAAATGATACCCATTGTATTATTTTTAAATTCTTCTTTTGGAGAAAATAATTCCTTCAAAATAAAATATCTTTTATGGAAATAAAATTCTTGTAATAAATTTTATCTAAATCATATAATATTCATTTTAAAGAATATTTCAACAAAATATTCTCTTCTTTATTTTCTTCTTTTAAGATAAGGGTTCCCACTAAACATTTTTCAACATTGTACTTTAACAAAACATTTTAATTTTATACTATTATGAAGATAGTTTCACTTTCTCGAAACATCTTATTAAATAAATATTCCTTAAACCTTACAGTAAATATTTTATAATATCTTGTAACAAAATATTTCTTATCTTTCAACAAAATATTTTTGCAAACTATTCTAAGTTATAGTGAGGTTACAAGATACCACATTTTTTTCAAAGGATATTCCCAAATTTATAACAACTTCATCTAAGATGCTCTCATCAAAACATTTTTATCTAATAAAATATTTTGAGCTAAACATCCTTTAAAAAATATTTTTGAATAAAATAATTATTAACAAAATTTCTCTTTTCTTACATAAACATTTTCCTTCTTTTAATAAAATATCTTTAAAATTAGTTATGTACATTTTATGAATTTTGCAAATAAGTATCATTCACTTAAAAATAAAAGTGATTCCACCTTATTAGGGTCGGGTTCCAATTAATTTAATATCAGGCGTGTGCCACTCGGTTTATAACCAACACTTTACTCCTCTTTTAAGTATTCATCCTACCCCACTCCAACATAATTTATTTTTCACATAAAGGTCGTTATAAATGACTTCATTTTAGGGTAAGATAACAGTATTTTAACAAACAATCACATGCGCACAAAGCATACAACAAAATGCTCTCTCATTCTTTAGTCTAATCGAACCTATGGTATAAATTAAACTATTCTAATTGGTTTAAGCCTACCCAAGGCTCAGGGAATTGCTAAACCTAAGCACTAATGCCAAATGTGATGACCTACTATTTTCAACATGTAAAATCAATTATAACTGACATCAAATTACGCTTATAACTACTTTCAGGTACTAAAAGTAGTGTACCATTGGTAAATAAAAATTAAAAGGTCTAAAATAAGTAGAAATAATAAGAAAAACCTCATATAGGAATTCAAACATCAACATACACACTATCTCATATCAATAATTAAATATTACATTAAACTAGTACATCAAATATTATACATTTTTCAATACATCAATTATTAAAAAAAATGTAAATTTTGGATGCAAGAGATATACTGATATGTCTAATGGATATGACTCCTTTCAGATCTTTGCTTCCTTCTTTGTTTCTACTTGCAATCTTACAAATACACATATATACATTATTAAAGGAGGAAAAGGTTTCAACTTTGTTTGGAGTGTGTCTAGCTTTATACTCTATGGCCACAAGCTCGATAACTATTACATAGGAAAAAGTTGCATATGTACCTCTTTTGGTGGATCAAGCCTACTTATTTCAATTTCATGCTCTTTTCATGCATCCAAATATTTGTTAGTACAAAACAGCCATAACATCCATGCAACCATCGCAACCAATACAACCAACGGAATCTTACAATTAGAAAATGGTATTCCTAATCATTCATCACAAGATATCATCTTATAGGTTAACAACAATAACAATATATAGTCATGAAACACCAACAGTATCTAATGAAACCTAAATCCATCAAATAAGAAAATCACGGCTCACAAATATACTTGCATACATCATCATCGATGTACAAATGCATACTAGTGCAATCAACATTAGTAACACAACAACCATCATTAACTATCCATAATTAACTATTTGTCATCTAATAACAATAGTGATAAAACATCACAAACTAATCAAAATGCAATATTGTCATCAAACATCAAATATATGTGTTAATTGCAATCAAAAATTAATCGCACATCCAACACTCATCCGAACAATATATTTGCATTCATTATTCTCTTAAGTATAAAATCGTTTTAATATTGTTTATTATAAAGTTACCTTTATTTATTCATCCCAAAAACAATTATGATTTTTTGAGAGATCATACACTCTTTATATCCCTTATTATAATTTATTTCTCTAAATACCCCAAACATCATATTTTAAATTAAAAATACCAATCTCCATCAAATTGCTTTTTAAAATGATATTATTATTTTTTGGAATTATACTCAGGAGAACCCGACAGAAAAGCAAAATCCTGAGGGGAATTGAGTTGTGCATATGCGCTTCAACTCACAGCACTTATAACCGTCAGGTGCTATTTTCTACAAGAAGTGTGTGCAAGGCAGAGCGTGAACCTGGGTCTATTACTAGACCTAGGCACTCCATTTCCATCTCGCCCCACCCACGAACAATATTATTATTTTTAATATAAATTAAAATTCTTTAACACTTTCCAAAACCCATTTATTACTATTTATTCCCAAAAATAAAATATTTTATTTTAAATTACCGAAACTTATTTTTATTCTATTTACGTCAAATTACTAATTGTTTTATCCAAAAGCACTTTTGGAAAACATTCCTTTACTATTATTAGTATTATTCAAAAAATACTTTTTTTATAAATCAGGCAATAAATATAATAATATTTCTTACAGTAAATACCGTAAAATCAACCATTTCTTTCAAAAAATAGTTTTCACTAAAATTCATTATTATTATTATTTAAAGTCTCATTTGTTTTGTAAATAATGATAAACTTTCATATTCACAATTTTAGATTATCATTTTAATTATTTTTATGAATTTCCTTAGAAATTCATAAATAATAACCTTATTAAATTGATAGTAATGTTTGTTAAATCATCGTTATTTACAAAAACTATCCAAAATCTATAAATAACATTTCCTATCATTTGTTAATTATTTGTCAACCCAAACTAAAGAATTCAATTTTGATGAAACATCCAATCAAGGCACAATGCATCCAAACTATTATAATAGCCAAACAGTCATCCATAAAACATGATATATAACAATAAATATAATTTTTCATCAATAGTTATATATTTTATAATATAAGCTTCAATTAATTAACTTAAATAGATCATACCAAACGTGCGTTTTTTATCTGCCTCAAAACATAGCAAACTCAGCGCCAAATCATCTAGAATTCTGCCATGAGTCCAATGAAAGAAACCGCACGTGAATTGAAGCTTTGAAATATATGGAGGTTAAATGATTTAAGGTTTAATTCATAAATAAATAAATTATAAAGGCTTTTTTTAGTAAATTAGCTTTCTCCTCCCCCTTCATGTTTTAGGTTGCCGCTTTTGAACCAATTGAGACCCTCTTGACCCAGCTTTGACCGACCATCACCACCTCTAGGAGCCACTATTTGTTGATCCGAAACCAGATACAGCTTTTCCTCACCGTCGCTTATATCGCCAACCCTATAGGTGTGTCTATTTCTCCACAATGGGCTCTCTACTATCTAGCGTTTGCATGGCTTTAATCAATTTTCTTGGCCATCTTGTTGCAATATAAGACAATCAACCACTGTAGATGCATTCCATTTGTCATCCCCTTCGCAATTGTATCTTCCAATCGTCGATTGGTCTTCATTTGATCTTTGAATCAGAAACCTTTGAATCGACGGCTTTGGTGTAACACCCTATAAAATGAACCAAAAATAAATGTTATAAATCGAATTAAATATGATAAAGGTTGAACATTAAAATTATAATTTTATAAAAGTTGTAATTATGCAATGAAATTTATTTCATTGCATTCGTGGCGAAATTCTGATCTTTTTCATACATAATATGCTAAAAATGGAGCTCAAACGAAGATGTTATGTGCATTTTAATTTTTAGATTTAAAGTAACTTAGTTGAAATTCAAACACAAATGAGAATTTAAACTTAGGATTTGAATTTTAAAAATTATCTTGGGGACTAAGTAAAAGTCAATTAATGATTAACATTAAATTTGATTAGGGGAAATAAATCAATTAAAAACAACGGAAATAAATAGTTCCCCAGAATCAACGTGCCGGTCGACCCCTTCATTGGGAACAATTGACCTTTAGCGGTCGACGAGAGGCGGTCGACTGGTCGTGCCTAAAAAAGGGCTGTGGTGGCTAGGGGGTCCAAATTTCTCCATTTTAACATATTTTCATCCTAAGGTTTTGGTGCATTTCAACCCCTATAAAAAGTACCCTATCCTCTCCACTTTTTATTCGCATTATTTTGGGGAATTTAGTGAAACTCTGCCATTGTTATCTCTTCAAATTATATTCAGAAACCCCATAGAGAATTCAGGTAAGGATCAAATCTATTTTCTAACCTATTCTTATTCTATTCTTCTCTAATCATTCTAAATCTAATAAAAAATACATACATCTTCCTTATTATGTGTGTATATATTAAAAGAGAGAGATTCAGGAAGGGATTGGAAGGCTACAAATCCATCGAAGTGAAGCTAAGGCTAATCTGCGAGTGGAAACTTCTGTATTTCTTTTTTAATAATTGTTTAGTGCATTTCTTTTTGATTTTATTATGCCTTAGGGATTCGGGGTTTCGAAAATGCGATAGATAAAATCCCCCAAGATTCCTTTTTATTTTAGAATATCAATTCTATGCTGAGATTCTCAATTATTTACATTAATTTGATGGAATTTGTTTTCGTTTATGCAATTTTTGATAATTTCATTGTCTAGTCCATTTCTCCCTCTTCTTTGGGTCAAATTGCGATTCTTCAATGAAATAAAGAGTTTAGATTATGAATCCTACTTATAGTTTACACCACTTATTCTTATCTATTTCATTATAAAATAGGAGTTGAATATAATATGGAATTTAGATTGCAACTTCTATTGTTTAGGACATTCCATTAAATTGGTGCAATATATTGAGTTTCTATTTTATTTACATGCCTGCTATTGTAGTTTAGGTTATGAATATTTATTCCCTATTTTGGATATTAGAATCCCTTAATTTAGTATGTTGAAATCTTGGAAATTTGAAGAAAAAAGACACTTAATAATATTTGGTAGGGAATTGACATTTAACTCTAGTTTAGAGCGTAAAATCCATGTGTTCAGAACTTATTAGGCACAAATATTTATTTATCTCTATTTGCATAATTAACATATAATTATTGCTTATATAGCATAGCTAATTAGACATTCATTTTTATTTATTTTCCCTCATTAGGAAGGTAATTGATTAGTAGGTGGAAGTAGGAGAAAACTCTTATATAGCCTAATTATTATTTTAAGGCATAATAAGGAAGATTCCTTATAAGGCCTCATTTACGAAACGGTGGATGACATATATATATATATATATATATATATATATATATATATATATAGTAATTGAAGTATGGCTAAGTCATAGGGATGCGAGGTCAATAGAGTTACATGATGGAAGTTTACCCTTACTTTGAGGCTACCAACAGTTGTATGCACTTTGATTGATGTGAGATATCCTTATGATAAATATTTGTAATGACGTGAGGTTAGTCCCGAATTATGTAGGGGAAATCTATCCAACTAATATGGCAACCAGTTCCTACAAAATTCAGACTAATGTGAGATGTCATTTTGAGCATGGGCCATAAGATGAAGGGCCTACTTCAGGGTCTTGAGGTATTAAGCGGTTGGACCCACCTCTTTTCCTCAGATAAAGTATTAAACGGTCATGAGGTTAAGTTAGGTAGTACCTCAATAAGGGGGCCTGCTTCTAGAAATATGTATTAAATGAAAAGATCTGCCTTAATTAAGGTATTAAATGATCAGAGTCTACCTATTTTCCATAAGAAAGTATTAAGTGGCCTAAGAGATTATATATAATGTCAGCTAGATAGTACTATTGAGTACTATTGAGGAGCGCGCCGTAGAAAGAGGTATTAAATGATGGGGTTTGCCTTAGTTAAAGAATTAAATAACCAGAGTCTGCCTATTTTCTAATAAAAGGTATTAAGTGGCTTGGGTACCGTCTCTCACATTATTAGCTATTTGTGATGATGATCGGGATAGGGGATTCTAGAAACCTATTTCTGGAATGGAAGCTATTACGTGGTTGGACCTGCCTCTTTTCCTTATAAAGAAAACTAAATGATTTATATTGGTTTTATGTTCATAAACATATTCTTATTTTGAAATATACTGCCCAAGTACTGAAAAGGTAAGACTAGAGGTTTTTATTTACCAGAGACTTGCTGTTCTGACTCCCTCCTCATTGCAACACAAGTTAAGGATGAAGTGATGGCGGTGACGATGCTTAGAGATAGAGAAGCTGGCCTTGTGGCAGTATTTGTTATTATTACATGCTTTTATGTGTACCCATATATTTATACAATTGTTATAACGGATATAATGTTATGGTTTTTATGGAATTTTATATTAAGGCATTTTTATGGTTTTGAAATAAATAGGTACACTTTGCTATTATATTTTGTTCCATCCACTGTGAGTTCTGAAAGTTTAGTTGTAACAACCCGCATATTTTACGATTATAAAATTAAATGTTTTATTTAAATATAACATCATTAATTGAATTAAAGTCTGAAATATGACATTTTGTATATAGTCGAATCTAAACTCAAGACTACTTTCATTGAGTTCAAATCAACGTTTACAACTTGTTTAGATATAAGCATTGTTGTGTTTAGGGTTGATTAGGGTTTTGGTAATTTTAATTGGGCTTTGGGCTTTATTCTAGCCTATTAACCCGATCCTCTTCTACCCATACCCTAATCCCTCTCCTCTTCCTTCATTCCATTCAAAATTTCCTAACACTCAAAGCTAAAGGAAAAATGGAGGAAAAGAAGAAAAATAAAATTCCTAAGCCTCTGCTTTTGTTAGGAATTCAAATTCAAGTTATAAATAGAAAAGAAGCTCAGGTAAGCATCCTCTTCATCTTCCATCTCAATCTCTCTTCAATTTTCAGAATTTCCTATAACCTAACTTAGGAAATCTTTGTATGTGATACTAGATTGGCTATTCTATAGGTGTAGTTGAAGAGGAATTGATTTAAGCTTTTTTGGAGCTTATCTTTTCTATTTTTGAGTTATAAATTTGAGTTCTTAAACTCACATCTATGTATGTAGCTTTGATTGTTGTTAGGTATGAATTCTTAACATCAATTTCTTATTCAATTGCTTTGAATTGAATTGGTTTGGTGAATTTTTTCTAATTTTGGTATTTTGAAGCCAAAATTTATGAAACACTAGTATGGGTGTTTAGACATGTTGTTTTGGGTATATTGAAGAGCCTAAGGTTTGGGTTAACACTAGTCATAAGTCCCTAGTCACAGTTGCTCATTCAATCGCTTTCGAATCATTGACGTTATGTTGGTTTTCCCATTTTTGGGCTTTGCAAATTCTGTCCTGTTACAAGCGACATACGTCTATGGATTATCCACAAACGTCTGTGGCCCCAGGGTTAAAAATTCCAAAAGCAGGAGACAGAAGTATGTGGTTTATCCATAGACGTCCATAGGTTCAGGAATGAACTTCCATAGACCTACCATAGACGTTTGTGAAATTCCCACGGACATTTGTGGCCATCAAAATTCTAGAATGGGCTATTTTCTTATGTGGATTTTCGATTTACCGATTATTAACGATCCATATAGTTATTGTCAATCAATACCAACTTTGGTAATTTATTTTCTAGATCTTTGGTATTTCCATTTGATGGATTGGATATCGATTTCCATGGTTTTGATTCACATTATTGAAATGTGTATTTTATGATAGATCGTCTTTAAGATCGTTTCAATGATTTGTCACTTGAAATACAAAGGTTTTATACTATTTATAAATACTAAAACTCGTTCACAAAAATGATTTCAACACTACTTTTGACACAAAGCTCGATTTTAAAACTGTTTTTCAATCTATTAGTATATACAAACCTTTACCTCATTTGGATGAGAATTCCAATTAAACAACTTAGTAAAACAAGTGGTGTGAAATGCTTGCGTTCACTTCGTTGGTTAATTCTAGTACTTGTTCGATTGAAAACTCGTGACAATTTTTGAGCGAAATTCTACAATTTGTTCGTAAATATTTAAGTTAAGCCAGCGGTTATGGGACATTAAACTAAACTCATTTATTTACTAGCTTAGTGTAATCTACACTTATTGATCAATGATGACCATTTTATGATTTAGACTTGCGATGAGTAATGTCTCTTGGTCCGCATGGGGCATTGTGCCCTATTTTGTGAAGCTTCGGCTCATTTTTATGGGGTAGCGACCCATGGTCTTTTAACCGTTCCTGGAGCTTCGGCTCATTTATATGGGTTAGCAACCATAGCATAGCGTCTTGTTTGTGATACACGTGTTGGTGAGTTTTCATGCTCCCGTTTTTGATAGGTTGTCCCCTCTTTATGTTTTCTTGATTTCTATTTATTGATTTCTGGAATTTGTGTTTCAAAAATTATTGTGATTTTCTTTGATAAGCTTTATAAATATTTGTGATTTAGTGAATAAAAATAAAGAATATGATATTCTTTTTGGGTGTTTAAGAAAACTTGAGATATTGTACGATTTTTATTGTTATCATATATATTTTTCATATCTCTTGTTCTATCTCATCTTTCATGATAATTATAGCTAGACTGGTCCATTTATTATTTTTCTTCTTAAATAATACTCGAGTCAGACTGAGGTGTTTTAGGTGCTCCCACTTGACTTCTTAGAAGAGACTAGCTTCCGACTTTTGGCTAACTACTTTAGCTTAGTAGTTTTTTTATCTTTCATCTTCCAAGATAGAGACTTTTTGATGTATACGTATTCTTTTGTGTAGTACACATACCTATTCTTTTGTGATATAGTGGATCTTGTATGACCACTACTATGATGTTCACTTCTATGTATTATATTTATATCTATTGCCGCCTTAGTGATATTAATATCTGTACTTGATTTTTATAAGTGGTTCAAAGAAAACAAAGAAAATTCAATATCTTTCTTATTCATTTTACTCTTTCACAAATAGACCCAAAGTGAATTATTCACAGCCTATCTCATTTTTCTTACATTCACAAAGAAAGTCTTCTTTTTGAAAATCGAAAAAATTAGGGAATAGCTCTGTACAACTAATTCGGATAGATCTTTCCCCGGAGTAGAACATGAACCTAAAAGAATTCAAAGGGCCCATTCAGGAACAAGAAAATGACATCATGATTTAAATGTCGACGAAACAATACATCAATGAGAGGTTAATTAATCAAACATTTGAACATAAAAAGAATAGGCTTTATTCTGATGAGAAATTTTTATCGAATCCTATTGAGAATTCCTTAACCTCAATTGAAATTTTTTATTTCAATATCTTTATGGGGAAAAGAAGTACCCCAAGCAAAATAATTACTGTTTTCAACAATTAATACTAAGGTTTCCTTTTTTTCAAAAAATACACAAAAAAATCCTACCTATTTTCTATTATGGATTGGAAACTAATGTGTAGAAGAAACAATATACTGTGTGATGATTATTTTATATTGTTTCTGAATGGAATTTAGCTATTGTGTGGTAGTTTTGAGTTTGGATTGGATATATTATATTTCCTCTCGAAATGAAATGTGTGATATACTATCTGACATATCGGTTCGCGCTCAAAGCAATTATACAGTTGGTTGCTCCTCAACAGCCTTATTCTTCACGCTAGCCGATAGCATTACCCAGTAGTGTCCTTGGAAAGTGTGAGTATAGAGTGGGGCTTCGTAGCTTGGTATCAGAGCCAAACTTTGGAACAATATAGGATATTATGACGAGGATCATTGCCCCAAGGCTCTCTTAGGAATCGTGCCTTAGGATTTAATTCGAGTCTTAGGATCTGTCATGTCCTATCTTATTTTATGATGCCTTGATTATCAATCAAGCTTATTTGAATTCATTTTGAAAATAACCCTTTTCCTTTTCTTTCTTATTGTTAAGAAGAGAAATGGTTAGAACAAGCCATCCTAGCACTGGTCGATCCAGTGATCTTCCTCAGGATGGCGTATTCAAGTCTACTCAACAGCTTTTGGATCTTATATAGAACCCCAAGCCGTCGGTTCCATTCCTGAACCTACTCGTCCTAAATATGATTTTCATGCTTGTGGAGTGATTACATCTATTTGGGTGGAAAGCCATTCAAAGGTTCCGAAAGCGTTATGGAAATCCAGGCTTGGCATAGAACATGCAGTCGCATCTTTTCTCGCATGAATCTTTTGGATTACATCGAGTCCAAGTGGCTTCTAGCATGCTTTAGGAGAGAGAATTAGATTGGTATGAGCTTTTGATTTTGGAAATTGTAGAAGCGGATCTTACTTGGGAGAAATTCTGAGAAAGGTTCGAGTTAAAGTTTCTGCCTGAAGCAGAAAAGGTAACTTTAGCTCGACGCTTTATTGATCTTATTCAGAGTGAATCTTCTGTGACAGATTATGTCATGTCTTTTGAATCCCTCTCTAAATATGGATTCGAGTATACTAATACCCATTTGAAGAAGAATCAAAGATTTTTCTATGGTTTGAATAAGAATCTCAAAACGGCTTTACTTCTGAAACTAGAAGTGCCTTTCGACTAGCTTATAAATATCGCTCTTTGACTTGAAGAGGCCGATAAGGAAAGTGATGGTGATGTTGGGGGTGCCAAAAAGAACATCAACAACAACAAGAAGAGGCATCCCGATAATAAGTTCAAAATCCCTTATACCAACAAGAAAGGAAAGCAAGCAACTTCGGTTGCAAAGACTTCTGCCCCTGGTCGTGGAGAATGCTACAGTTGTGGTTTTAAGGACCGCTATACAAATAAGTATACAAGGTCCCTTACTTGCCGCTGCTGCAAAAGTTCGGGTCATCCTATATTTTCATGTCCCAAACTTCAAAACAAGAAAGAGGGAAAGATGAATGTTGTGCAATCTTCGAGTATCCCTTCTCTTGGTCAAGGCATTTCTCATTCTGTTCTTGATGGAATTATTATGTTTTGGGATCATCATATTTGAATTATTTTATATCAAAAGAACTTGTGGATACTTTATCTTTGAATGTTATTGGCTTGATGACTTCACTGATAATTGCAAATCCGGTTGGTGGATCTGTAACACTCAGTTTATTTTATAAGGATGTTGAGATTATTTTATGTGATTATGTTTTTCATGTCGATCTGCATGTTATGCGTTATCTAGGTTTCGAAATGATTTTGGGAATGGATTGGCTTCCCAATCTGTTAAGCAGATTTCAATTGTTCTTAATAATTCTGATTCCATTTCGGTAGCATCCTCATATTCTCTAAATCTACATGATGATGATAACGATGATGAGGAAGATGTTATTTCCCTCATTCACGTTGTTCATGAATTTTCCGATATCTTTGATCCTGTTTTAGGATTACCACCTAAGCGAGCAATTGAGTTCAGAATTAATCTAATCTCTAGAGCTTTACCTATCACTCGTCCTCCTTATCGTATGTCTAATAAGGAAAATATGGAGATGCATAAACAATTATCCGAATTAGAAGCAAAACAGTTCATTCATTCTAGTTCCTCTCCTTGGGGAGCTTCAGCTATCTTTGTGAAGAAATCCGATGTTACACTCAGACTTTGCATTGACTATCGCAAGTTTAATGATCATACCATTAAGAATAAATATCCCATGCCTCGGATTGATGACCTATTCGATCAATTTTGCATGCTAGAGTCTTTTCGCAGTTGGACTTAGCAATTGGTTTTCATCAGCTTCGAATTGCAAAGGATAGTATTCCTTTGACATCATTTCGTACTCGTTATGGATCTTATGAATTGCTTGTTATTCCATTTGTTTAACGAATGATCCAGCTTATTTCATTGACCTTATGAATCAAAATTTCAAAGACTTCCTCGATCGATTTGTTCTTACCTTTGTTAATGATATCCTTATTTATTCTAAAACCAAGGAAGAGCATGAAAACATCTTCGAATTGTGTTGGAAACTCTTCAGTGCAATCAACTGAAAGCAAAATTTTCTAAGTGCCAATTTTGGCAATCTTGTGTGAAATTTTTAGGACATATTATTTCTAAATCCGAAATTTCCGTGGATCCTTCAAAGATTGAGGCGATTTAAAACTAGAAAAGACCGGAGAGTGTAACAAAATTCATAGTTTTCTTGGATTGGCGAGCTATTACCATCGATTCATAAATGACTTCTCTTAAATTTCCTTACCTCTTACTAGTTTGACAAAGATGGGATTCAGTACATTTAGTCAGACAAATGCGAAGCTGATTTTCAGAAATGAAAAGAACTCCTTTTCGATGCTCCTATTCTTGTGATTTCCAAAGGGAACCAAGACTTGATTGTTTATACCAATGCTAGTCGTATTGGTTTAGGATCCATTCTCATGCAAATGAACGTGTTACTGCTTATGCTTCTAGGAAATTAAAGCCTGCCGAGACTAGATGTGCCACTCATGATTTAGAGCTCGCGGCCATTGTTTTTGCTCTAAAAATTTGGCGTCGTTATCTTTTGGGAGAGAAATTTGTTCTCTACACCGATCATAAATCTTTAAAGTATTCATCCTCTCAAAAGGAACTTAATTTGCGTCAACAGCATTGGCTCGAATTCCTTGCATCTTATGATCTCGATATTTTTTATACTCTTGGAAAGGAAAATCGTGTTGTCGATGCCCTTAGCCGTTAGCAACAAGCAGTTATTTCCATGATGATATCTGCACGGAATGATGTTGATACTTTGTCCACTAGTGAGATTCAAGATCGTGACTCCAATTCATGTTCATCTTTTGTTTTATATAACCATAAGACTCATCCTTCCCTTTTAGACCGCATCCTTGAAGCTTAAAAGCACGACCCTGAGTTGGCTCATCTTAGCTAAAGTTGTAGAGATAAAAATAGTACTGATGGTTTGAAATACTTTGAAATCAATGCTCATGGAGGCATTCGAAAATTTGGTAGACATATTATCCCAAATATTAATGATCTCCGTAAAGAAATTTTAGAAGATTCTCATCGTTCTAAATTTACAATTCATCCCGGTAGTGGTAAAATGTATGCGGACATGAAGCGACTTTATTATTGGGATGGAATGAAATCTGATATTGCTAACTTTATTAAGCATTGCATGAATTGCCAACTTGTAAAGTCTGAGCATCAAAGGGCCGGTAGGTTATTTCAACCTTTAGACATTCCCTTTTGGGGTGGAATCAAGTTCCCATGGACTTTATTGATGGTCTTTCCCATTCTCGTTCAGGTCGTGACAGTTTATGGATGATCATAGATAGAATTACAAAATCCGCCCATTTTCTTCCCATCGGTCCAAGTGGACCGTACCTCTTTTGGCTAAACTCTATGTTAAAGAAATTGTTAAATTGCATCGAGTTCCTACTTCTATTGTTAGCGATCGTGATCCATTATTTACTAGTGGATTTTGGAAGGGTCTTCAAAAAGCTTTGGGAACAAAGCTTAATTTTAGCATCGCTTATCATCCTCAGTCCAATGGACAAACGGATCATGTGAATCAAACTCTTGAAGATCTCCTTCATTCATATGTTCTTGAATTTTGGTGGAAGTTCGGAAGATCATATTTCCCTTATTGATTTTTCTCACAATAACAGCTTCCAATCTAGTATTGGTATGGCACCTTTCGAGGCACTCTATGAAAGGCCATGTCGATCTCCTTCGTGTTGGCAGTGAGAAGCTGGATTTATGTCTAGTTTTTATTCGTAATGTCATAGAAAAGGTTGACTTTATTCGTCATAGGATGAAAGAAGCTCTGAGTAGACAAAAATCCTATGTCGTTAACCGAAGGAGGAATTTGGAATTTTCTGTAGGAGATTTCGTATTCATTCGTTTTTCGCCTATGAAGAGTGTTGTGCATGTCAGTCAGTCGGGAAAATTGGCACCTTAATATATTGGTCCTTTTTCCATCGCCGAACGCATTGGTTCTGTGGCTTATCGCCTTTCGTTACCGGCTCATTCGCCATTCATGATGTGTTTCACGTTTTTCAGCTACGAAAATGGCTTAGAGATTCCGATTCTATTCTTGAGCTAGTGTTATTGAAGAAATTGAGGTTTCACCTAATTTGACTTATGAGCAACATCCTATTTGCATCATTGCTACGGAGATTAAATGTCTTCGTAATAAAGACGTTCCGCTTGTGAAAGTTCAATTGCCCACAAATCCTAAGGATTGTTCTTGGGAATCCATAGAATTCATCGAGCGAACACATCCTAATTTACTCTCTTATTCTCCTTAAGGTGAACTTCTCATTTCAATCTTTCATTTTGTGTTGTTATGTCATTGAATGGTTGTTACTCTTTATTATTACCTTCTCAATATTGCGAGGACGCAATTTCTTTAAGAAGGGGAATCTGTAACAACCTGTATGTTTTACGACTATACATTTAAATGTTTTATTTAAATATATCATCATTAATTGCATTAAAGTCTGAAATGTGACTTTTTGTATATAGTCGAATCCGGACTCGAGACGACATTCGTTGAGTTCAAATCGACGTTTACAACTTGTTTAGCTATAAACATTATTACGTTTGGGATTGATTAGGGTTTTGGTATTTTTAGTTGGGCTTTGAGCTTTGTTCTAGCCCATTAACCCAATCCTCTTCTACCAATACCCCTAATCTCTCTCCTCTCCCTTCATTCCATTCATAATTTTCTGACACTCAAAGCTAAAGGAAAAAATGGAGGAAAAGAAGGGAAGATAAAATTCCTAAGCCATAGCTTTCCTTAGGAATTCAAATTCAAGTTATAAATCAAAGAGAAGCTTGGTTAAGCATCCTCTTCAACTTTTCCATCTCAATCTCTCTTCAATTTTCAGAATTTTCTATAACCTAACTTAGGAAATCTTTGCATATGATACTAGATTGGAGATTCTAGAGGTGTAGTTGAAGAGGAATTGATCTTAGCTTGTTTTAGAGCTCGTCTTTTCTATTTTTGAGTTTAAAAGGGGAGTTCTTGAACTCACATCTATGTCTATAGATTTGATTGTTGTTAGGAATGAATTCCTAACATCTATTTCCTATTCATTTGCTTTTGAATTGAATTGGTTTGGTGAATTTTTCCTAATTTTGGTATTTTGAAGTCAAAAGTTATGAAAACCCTAGTATGGATGTTTAGAAAACATGTTGTTTTGTGTTATTGAATAGCCATGAATCCCTAGTCGCAATTACTCATTCAGTCGCTAATGAATCAATGAAGTTAGGTTGCTTTGCCTATTTTTGGGCTTTGCAAATTCTGTCCCGCTACGGGCGACAGATGTCTGTGGATTATCCACAAATGTCTATGGCCTGAGGGTAAAAAATTCCAGAAGCAGGAGACAGATGTCTGTGGTTTATCCACAGACGTCTGTGGGTTTAGGAATGAAATTCCTACCACAGACGTCTGTGGCCGTCAAAATTCTAGAATGGGCTATTTTCTTAAGTGGATTTCCAATTTATCAAATTTTGATGATCCGTATAGTTATTGTCAATCAATACCAACTTTGATAATTTATTTTCTAGATTTTTGGTATTTCCATTTGATGGATTTGATATCGATTTCTATGGTATTGATTCAAGTTATTGAAATGTGATTTTATGGTAAATTGTCTTTATGATCGTTTCTATGATTTGTCACTTTAAATACTAAGTTTTATACTAGTAATAAATACTAAAACTCGTTCACAAAAATGATTTCAACACTACTTTTGATAAAAAGATAGATTTTAAAACCATTTTCCAATCTATTAGTATATATAAACCTTTACCTCATTTGGATGAGAATTCCAATTAACTGACTTAGTAAAACAAGTGGTATGAAACGCTTGCGTTCACTTCATTGGTTAATTCTAGTACTTGTTCGGTTGAAAAATGGTGACAATATTCAAATGGAAATCTATAATTTGTTTGTAAATATTTTAGTTGAGCTAGTGGTTATGGGACATTAAGCTAAACTCATTTATTTACTATCTTAGAGTAATTTACACTTATTGATCAATGGTGATCATTTTATGATCTAGACTAGCGATGAGCAATGTCTCTTTGTCCACGTGGGGGACTGTACCCCATTCTTTGGATCTTTGGCTCATGTTTATGGGGTAACGACCCATGGTCTTTTTACTGTTCATGGAGCTTCGGCTTATTTTTATGGATTAGCGACCCATGGGATAACGTCCCGTTTATGATACTTGTATTGGTGAGTTTTCGTGCTCCCGTTTGTGATAGGCCTTCCCAACTTGTGTTTTTTGGATTTCTAATTATTGAATTCTAGAATTTATGTTTCACCCATTATTATGATTTGCTTTGATAAGCTTTATAAATATTTGTGATTTGGTGAATAAAAATAAAGAATATGATATTCTTTTTGGGTGTTTGAGAAAACTTGAGATATTATATGATTTTTATTGTTATCGTATATATATATATATATATATTTGTCATATCTCTTATCCTATCTCATCTTTCATGATAATTATAGCTAGACCGATCCATTTATTATTTTTATTCTTAAATAATACTTGGATCAGACCGAGATGTTTCAGATACTGCCACTTGACTTCTTAGTAGGGATTAGGTTTTGACTTTTGGCTAACTACTTTAGCTTAGTAGTTTTTTATCTTTCATGTATCCAAGATAGGGACTCTTTGATGTATACATATTCTTTTGTGTAGTACATGTACCTATTCTTTTGTGATGTAGTGAATCTTGTATGACCACTACTATGATGTTTTCTATGTATTATATTTATACATGTTTTCGCCTTAGTGATATGAATATATGTGCCTAATTTTATGTTATGATTATTTTATATTGTTTTCGAATGGCATTTAGCCACTAGGTAGTAGTGTTGAGTTTGGATTAGATATGTTAGATTACCTCTCAAAATGAAATGCGGGATATACTATCTGACATATATGTACGCACTCAAAGCAATTATACAGTTTCTCGCTCCTTAATAGCCTTATCCTTCACGCTAGCCCATGGCATTATCCAGTAGTATCCTTAGTTAATGTGAGTATAGAGGTGGGGAATCACATTAGTTATGGCTCTATACTATTACTTTCTTAGTTCTACCAACAACTTACCCAAGAATGGATCTAAGTTTCGATAAGTCTTTTTTGGGTCGAAAGTTAGGCCTTTCTAGGGTAGGTTGTTGCATTTAGATTTTCCAATGATTCCATGCCTTCTATCAAATTTTCATACCTAATACAATCAAATATCAAGAAAAGAAGTTATCCACTTTTTTTTGTGTCGTCGTGCCGTATTAAATGACATATCACAAGGCATACTTTTTTGTCGATTTGTCATATTTTATATTTTGTAATTAGTGAAGATAGTTGGAGATAATCTCTATTAGAAGAATATTAGAGAGAATTTCAAGATTTTTCCAATAACATGGAAATAGAGGGGACGGCTATGGTTTTGTAGCAACACTTATATAGCTGCTTCAAGTAGGATGTAAATTACACACCTAATTAGGCACAAAAAGTCCAAATTTGAGCTTCGTATAATGTGTTGTGTATCAAAATATTTTTCGTCAATATTTCTCAATCTAATGGGACCATCAAAATTCCAAAGAAGATAATCCTATATAAATTTGCCTTTCATGATCAGTTTTATCTTAAATAGTTATTTTGAATTAATAATTAATGCATCAAATCTGTGCATCGTTACAATGTTTGTGTATGTGTGTAAATATTTATATTTATATTTATTGTTTTTTAAAAACATCTTTTTATAAATGTATTTTTCATCGAATAATATTAAATTTAGGAAATAGTGTATAAACATAAATAGTGAATATATCATGGTGAATATAAATCTCAACACCTACACATGTTTATATTTACCACGTTATTATTTATTGCTTTTGACAATTTAAACATATTGTTGTAATATATCTTCCCTTGTAAATTTATTAGATGTGGTGTCACTTAAATATTTACAAAAGAGAAAAGGTAGAATCAATCAATGATGCCCCTTTTATCTCTTTCCGTTTAGATCTGGATGTAATTATATCTAGATCTAACTTTATGTTTATTCCATTCTTAAACACCAACCAATTACACTCATTATATGCTTTACATGTTTGTCACACCCTTTTAAAGTATGAATATATTTAATATATAAATACCCTTTCTGATATCATATTTAATTAACATAGACTAATCGATAAGAATAAACAACACAAATAAAATAAGATTTTGTTAAAATAAGTATATTGGATATAGTAAACCCCATTAGACTTCATAGGCCCACCATTATCCAAATAAGGAGTTCTTTTTCCTAAATCTACCTATTTCACACCCTGTAGATGTGGCTAGCTCATATATTAGCATCAAAGCAAAGTTGGTTAAGCCATTAACCTAGTGCACTGGATGTTCTTGGTTCGATCCCTATAACTAGCATAAAATGGGGTTCTCACATTGTGATTTTCGATGAAGCATTGCCTCTACATGTCCTATGATGGTTATGCTAGTCAAACGGCTGCATGTAAAACTCACTTATAAGGTGCCTAGTAAGGTCGCACCAAAGGAGTTTAGACCAGACCAATGTTGGTATCAGAGTCTAAATGGTCAATGCGATCTAATTAGCAACTTTAGTGCTAACTAATTAAACCTACCTATCCAATGATTGTCAAGATAAATAGTGTCTAGAGTTAGGAGTTGAATAATCAAGTATTCTCCCCTCCTTAGCTACCTCCTAGTGCAATGAGTGGAGTAAGTCCAAAGGTTGGCTTAATTATAAAGGCGCAAATTGATTTGGGCTTGGCTTAATTTTCATAATTAAGTATGAAAATCTAAAATATAATTTAAATTTAAAAGTCGAGTATAAAATATAAATGAAAATTTATAAAGGCTACAAGATAATTTAAAAATTGTTTTGAAAATAAATTTTATAATTTAGGAAGCTACATTAATATTAAATTATTTAAATTAATACTTAATCAAAAGTTATTTAGTCAAAATAAACATATATAATGATATGTACACACATTTTCTTAAATTATTTTAGGTCAATAATAAATTAAAATTTTGAATTGTTTAAAAATAATTAATTAAAAATGTTTTACGTAAATGAATACTTATTTAATAAATATATTAAATTAAATTTAATTAGTAAATATATATAAATACACAATGATATATGTACATCAAACTATAAATGTTATGGTCAATATTCATCTCAAATTGTTTAGGGCGAATAAAATAAATTTTGAAATTTTAAAATAATTTATTAATTTGTTAATTAAATTAATAAATTAAAATTAGTTAAAAAAGATTTAATTGATAATATACGTATGAATATTATATATATTAATTAAATTATAAGCAGTTATAAAGAATTCAACTAATATAACATGAAGGAAACCCAACTTAGGTTTAAGGAATTAATACATACGTACTGTACATACACCATGATTTCTGATGTGTATGACACTTGAATAACGAGGGTATTTCATAAAAAATACATTTTTCCACAAATGGATATAACTCTAATATATTTATATAGCAAAGATTATGAATCTTTAATATGTAAGTTGTCCTCTGCCATTTATATATTAATATATTACTTGCATGTGCAAACTCAAGCTAGTTATGTTATGCATAGTACTATCAATGTGTTTACTAGATGAGGTAAGGTACATGCACATATTTGTTGAGAAAACTCAAGGTATGTGCATTATACGAAGACTGTTATGAAGTGGTTGGTAAGGAAGAATAATCTTTTTCAATTTCTTGAGCAAACTCAAGATCGAGATGAGATTAGGACAAAATCCAATAGTTAGGAGTTGCATATAATACAACCGATGAGGAGTTGTCCATCACTTGCAAGCCTATGATTAATTGAGCGAACTCAAGGTTGGAATCCCAAAGCAAGCGAGTCCTAACACTCACAAGAAGAATCAAACAATTCTTATGTTTATCTTAGGATTTTGAGAAACCTAAAAATATAGTGGAAGCTTAAAAATGAATGCATTTATCCTTTCTAATAATACAAGAACGTCTGCTATTTATAGATTGTTTTAGTCTATTTAAATTAAATTTGTAGCATAACAAACAATCTTAGACTATTTTCAGAAAATGATAACCTCAATGGACCTAATTATGCTGATTGGTAGAGAGCGATGAAGATAGCACTCGCATATGAACGTTTATGGTCACATACATAATCGAAGGTTTTGTACCTTCGTTTATTTATGAATCATTTAACAGCCATGAGTCATGCCTCAAAGGGAAATGACCTAGCACCTCTTCAAAGGGAGTGATGAAAGAGTTTATGAACTCTTGGGTCACGTACATACTAATGTATGTGGCCCAATGCCTATAGTGACTAAGGATAATTAAACTTACTTTGTAACTTTTACTGATGATTTCTTGAGTCTAGGATATGTATATCTTATGAAGAATAAATCCGACGCCTATGAAAAATTTAAGGCATATAAGAACAAGGTTGAAAAACAAACAAACCATACAACTTCGATTAGATCAAGGATGTGAGTATGTTTGACAAAAGCTCCCACAATATTTAAAAGATAACAGGATTATCTCTCAGATAAATCCATCCTATACCTCACAAAATCGTGTTTTGGAAAGAAGAAATCAAACCATTATTAGATATGGTTCATTCCACAGTAAGTAAGGTTGAGTTACTTCTTCCATATTGGAGATGTGTTGGAAACCGCATCAAATATGCTCAATTTGATACCTAATGAATTTATGCCTAAGACACCACATTAGATGTGTTATGGGAAGAAACCCCACCGTAATCAATTTAAGTTGTGGGGTTGTCTAACATACATTAAGAATCTTGGCCCTAAGAAACTTGAGGCGAGATCGGCTTTGTGTAAAATTACAGGATATCACAAGAAATCTATAGGATATATTTTATATAACACTAAGGAACAAATTTTTGTTGCTTCTTGATGTGTTTTTTTGGAAAAGGAATTTCTATCAAATGAAACTAATAGCAAAATTGTAGGCTTGGTAGAGAACCGAGGTGTTAACATATAGGTTGAACTAGTAGAAGAATCAAATTCACCACTATAAAGAACCATGCAAAATATTAGAAAGCTTAGTAGGGAATATCACACACCAAAGTGATACTACTGCTTTCTCATAGATGGCAAGAAAGAGGATTGTGTATTAAAAGACAACACTCCCTTCACATTCTGACAAGCATTATTGAGTAAAAACTCTAAACGTTGGCTTCAAGCTATAAAATTTGAAATGGATCCATGTATGAATAAAAAGTTTGGACATTGGATGGCATCTCTGAGTGACAAAACATATTATCTAGAAATGTATTTTTAATAAAAAAAACTAAATGCAGATAGACTAATAGATACCTATAAAAAAAGACTAGTCATGAAAGGGTTTTGTCAAATTCAAGGCAATGAATACGACGAAACGATTTCCCCCATGGCCATGCTTAAGTCCATTTAGATCTTGCTTGCTACTGCTTAACAACAAAATATGGCAAATGGACGTGAAAAAAGAATTCACAAATAGTGATTTAGAGGAGATCATTTACATGTCGTAGCGAAGTCAGTGGGAGCGAGGGTAAGACATTCAAATTGTTAAGATCAATTTATGGTCTTCACCAAGCTTCAATAAGTTGGAATAATTATTTTGATAAAGCAACCAAATATTTCAATTTTTATCAAGGAATAGTGTAAGCATGTGTATGTCAGAAAGAACGGGGAAGTGATCTTTTGTGATTAATCTTATATTTCTATTATTTGCTCCATATTGGAAATGGTATTGCGATTTTGCATCGGTGAAAGTATGGTTATCCAATAACTTCTTCATGAAGGATATGGAAGAATCAACATATATACTTAGTATCAAGATCTATAGAGACAGATCCAAAAGATTGCTTGGATTGTTCTAGTCCCTATACATAGGTACTATTGCCCAAAAAATTGGTACAACCCCTAAATTGACCAAAAGAAAATTTTAAAAATAGAAAAATGAAATACAACTCAAAACTATAAGATAGATATAGAAGGTTTTTCTAATGGTTCGGCAAAATCTCTGGCCTATATCCACTTAGTTGTTTTTTATTGACAAATTTTCTTCGAAATACACAATTTATAAGTAATTTTATGTTAAAATGATTTCCGTCTCATTTTATCCCAAATTCTAACGTGGAATACCAAAAATAAGAAAAATTCCCACAAAAAAGTCCCTCTTTGTGGTTAAGCTTGATACGGACAATGAAATCTAGCATGAAAATCGTCGTTTCAGGTCTGAATGAACAAATATCTTCAGATCTGAAGTTTCAGCATGAAAAACAATTAGCACACATGTTTTCCAAGAAGGTCAAATCGATCGTTTCATGTAAAAACAGGATCATACCAATCGAATTTTCTGTGCCAAATCTATCAATTTTACTTCATGTTTGAGATCCTTAAGCACTTTGGCACACAATCCAAGACTTCAAGATCGACTGGCATTGACCAAAACAAGTCAGTACCGATCGATTTTGCTACTTTTTTGTATTTCCCTCGACTCCAAGATGTAAGGATTCCTTTTGGGACCCTCTTTGGTACTTAAAATGGATCATTATAGACCTATTATAACGACCTTGACTCGACCTTCGAAAATCGACACCCGTACTTCACTTGTACTCGAATGCCGCAGATTCAAACATCGAATCTGGTTCGTCGGAGCTTATAACACATTAAGTACAACAATATAGCGGAAGAAATGAATAATATTATTGATACAACAATGAATACAATATCTGATACAATATGATAAAACAATATCAGAGACAATAACAACAGCGAAAAGATAACAACGGAAGAGATAACTCAAATATGATCTTCGATAAAGAGTGAATCCAAAATCTGCAACTCCAAACCAAAACTCCAAAGCCAAAGCTCCAAACTTCAAGCTCGAACCACCATCAAGATGAGCTTGTAGCAAATTGCGATCTCGAGCGTGATTTGCCAAACCAAAAACTTCAAAGATCCAAAGACTGAAGAAGATCTCCAAATGCTACCAAACCAAAGACTTCGAAGGCTATCGAATCTATACCTATTATTTGATTGTTTAAAAAACCCAACTCTAGACTGCCCGTGTGGAAAATTATGGGCACCCAGAGTTTAGGAAGGGAACAATAAACTCCGGGTCAGTCATGGGACTGGTATGAGCAAATAAAAACAGTTTTCTTTAAAACAAACAACAAAAGAATTTTAAAACATTGAAATCTGCAATGCTTTTTGGAAAATGAAACTACCATAAGGCCTTCCACCGCACACACCATGCAAATGCAGAGTTGGAGGAGATTTCCCCTTTTGATAGTAAAAAATGCTTGATACGCGAATTTTTTTTGATATTATTATTAGTGCATAGTGTAGAAACTTTTCGAAAGTATAATATTAATCTTAGCCAGCATACAACCATTATTGTATGCCTACTATAGCTACCATCTAAACAGTGGTGACCACCATAAGTAAATGACAGGTTATACAACTAAAACCGTACAGGGCGCATATTGGAGATTGGATTTCCAACAAATAGTCAGGCCAAGGAACTTCCTATTGCCACATGGGTATGCCTCTGGAGGGACGCCTTGAGAACTTACCCAGCTCTCTGCCAACACAAGGCCGGTTTACCCCCTTCCCGGGAGTAACACCTAAGATTTGCCATCCCCGGTCATTTGCAACCATTATCCAAGGATCCTCAACCACAAAACAACATCACACAGTAATAAATTTACAGTGTCCACATGAGTTAAGTATCTGGGCTCCATACCATGATACCATCCTTTTCCACAAGGAATGAACGTACCCTAGGGGCACGACCCCTGCAATCTTGTCGCATCTTTCCTGTTTCGAACATTTTTGAGGTGTCCCTCCAGAGGCAACCATCAACTACAAACCTCTGAGCTCGTACGTCTCAGAGAAGGGTGTTAAGCTAAGAGAATAAATCTCCGCCACCAAACGGAAATGTATTTGATAGAAACCATCTTTACATCTCAAAGTGTAATGTCAGACACTCATCCATACAAGTCTGTTCCGGGTTCGAACAGAACCGAAGGCATTTCCAAAGAAGCCCTTGTAATTCGGGTATTCACATTCCCGATCGGACTCCCCATCACATATGGAGATCTCTATACCGGCGTGACTCGGTGCAGAGACATTCGACGGGTTATTCTTTCGTTCTCGAAAATACCTGGTCTTCACCACTGGTCTTCAGATGCTATCCATTTCGTCGTATCATTATTCGGAATGGGTAATATGACATAAGGTCCTCTTCCAGCTAAACCGAATAATGAGCGCAACATTTAAAAACATATGGATATTGAGATCTCAGTTAAGTCAAACCTTAAAACCCAAAACTTTCCTTCAAATGGTTTAAACAAATTACCATTTCCAAATCTTTTAAACAAAATGTTTCAACTCACAAAGTTCACCCATTTTTCACAAAGATTCATTCACAGATTACAAAACAATTTCCACTTCAAATTGGATTAACTCATCCAATCTTTAAATCAAAGATTTAATACATAGCTTTCGAAATCGTTTCCAAAGATTCATTCATAACTTGAAAAAACATTTTCATTCCAAACTTGAAATCCCTTTAACATAAATTGGAAATTCTTTCCTTATATGAAAGCTTTTAATATTTGAAAACAAATAGTTTTCATTTCGGAAAAATCTGATTTCATTTGTATAAGTTGAAGTCTTTCAAACTTGGGTTAAATTCAAATTCCCAAAACAACACTTTTAAAATGTTTTAAAACCCATATAACATATCTATAACTTGTATAATCTTTTTAAACCCTAATTTCCATATAAAAATTCAATTTCAAATCTTGAATTCAAATTTAAATAAAATTATTTAAATTTCAAAACTTAATCAAGATATTCAAAATAACTTTTATCTTAAAAACTCTTTCCAAAAGCTTTTTTTTACATTTAACCCAAATCCATTTCCAAAACCATTTGGATTCAAAATCCAACTTTAAAACCATTTCAAAAATTTGTGACTTAACTAATTTCCTCGTGCAATCCATATTTGTGTATGAGTGTGGTCTAGGGGTTTTACACAATAGTGCAACAACATTCAATCATCACAATTCAAACATAAAGATATCGATAAGCGGTATAATCCTGTAACCCTTATCTTCATTCACAGATTCACAAATAAATAATATTAATTTATCACAAATAAATAAATTACATTCATCACAAATCACACCAAAACAATTCATAGCACAAAGCATAACACATCAAGGATATCATACAATACAACTTTCAATGGCATCCAAACATCCATAAGCAAGATCAATTAATTATCTGATTAATATAAATCAGATTAATAACTTATGAATAAACTACTAATCCTGGTTAATTAATATTAATTAGTTACAAACCATTTTATTTAATTTTTAATCATTTATTATTTAACGTTTAATAATAAATTAATTAACCCTAAATTATTAATTTATCAACCATAATTAATAAATCAATTAACCCTTAAATAATTACCATTAAATGAATTATTCTTAATTAATTACAATAATTAATTAACCTTAAGTTGATTACCAAATTAATTAACCCTTAATTATCATTTAATTAATTACAATAAGTGATTATCCTTAATCACTTTCATTAATTAACTAATCCTTAATTAATTAATTATCCTCAAAGTAATTACTTTAATTAATCAATCACATAACTAATTGTCATTAATTAGTTATTGCTTAATCACTTGATTAATTAACCTCTAATCACTAATTAATTATCCTTAATTACTTTTATTAAGTAATTATTTTTAAGTAATTAATCACCCTTAAATTACTTATTATAAATTAGTTAATCTTTAATTAAAGTAATCAACCTTTTTAAGGAATCATATTAAGAAATTAACCTTTTAATTACCTTCAATAACTAATTCCTTAAAGTCTTTTATCTTAAATAATTATTTTAATTATCTTTAAAAATCTTGTTAATGGCTTATAGAAATAAACCATCATTAATACATTAACTAAATCAAGATTTTTAAGTAAATTAAATTAATAATTTGGAAACATTTTATTTTTGTTATTTACTTACAAAATCACAAGAATCAAATTTATTTGAAATAAGTTTTAAAATAAGAATATAAATGGATATAAAAACACTTAAAAAACTAAATTATTTTGGAATAATTACTTTAAAACTTTACTAATCCCAAAATCAAAAGATCAAGAAAGTGTTTAAAATTTGTTTTAATTTTAAATTTTGAAAAATTTGTTTAAAACTGAAACTGTTTTAACAACAACCCTAAAGCCACTTTGGGTCTTCACCCGAGTCAGGAAACCAATCCCCCGAGTCCCCCTTCGAGTTACCTATTTTTATTTTTGTTCTTTGTTTAAACTTTGAAAATTTTAATTGTTAATACTATTATCACACTCACTCAAACCAACTGGAAACTATCACGAGCCATCTACCCCTCTACCCAAGACACTCCCCGAGGAAACTTCCTCTTCCAAACATCAAAACCACCCAGGCACGTAAGTGCACGGTGCACGTGCACCGGAGCTTCGACCCTCTTCGGTCGACCACGTTCCCTTCGACAAGTCGACAACATCACCATTGACCAACCGAAACAACCAGATACTCGAAAACATCCTCGACATCGAATTCGAACATGTTGGCCAAAACTGGAACAAAGCAAACCATCAGAAAAATAATTTGACTCGCCGCCATAGTTCACCGAAGGTTGTGAAACTCCGACCACATTATCACCTTTGACCCACGAAGCTTTCCCTCCCATTGCGTTTGCTTCCAATTCAACAATGACCATGCAAATACCTCGATTTCGACATTTATCAAAACAGGCTGTTGAACCCTAATTTGACTTCGAACGATCATCACGATGGATTACAAAATCGTTGAACATTTTTCTAATGATTCTTGACCTCCGAACATGCTTCCTCCTCGATCACGTGATTTATCATTACTCCGATCATCGAGGATCGTCGAAAATGCATAATCAGTTTATCTCGTAAATTCATATGATTTACCTGCTTAAAATTTTTGAAACCTTCATCTAAATTCATCACTGACCAATTTGAATATGATTATGAAATTCAAACACAAATTTATGATGATCAAATATGGACCTATCCATGATTTTCACTGTGATTTCTATTTTTTTTTAAAATTGCTTAATATAATTACTGGAAATTATTTTTGAAATTTGATTCTGACAAGCACAAACAAATTTTTTTAGAAATCAAAACCCAATATTTAATCCTTTGGGTAATATAAAAATTTTAGACAGATTTTAAAACCTGTCATGTATGCTCTGAGGCAAGCTTTTGCCTGTTTTTCCAAACATGCAGATATATATATATATATATGTATGTATGTATGTATGTATGTATGTATGTATATATATCACAGGTAAATATATACAAAAATTATCCACAACAACATTCAAGCATTAATCATAACTATCAAGCTATCATCATCACAGATATCAAGAAAAATTGGTTCAAAAATAAGTTTGCTCACCTGGAAATATGGAAGTAGAGAACACGGACTTGAATTTAAAACTTGGAATTTGAATTTGGTCTTCGGTTTATTGAATCTGCAGTTTTGATCTGAGTAGAACTTGGATCTGAAGCTTTCAATGTTGATTTCTGGATTCACTTACTTTGAACTTTCTTTGCAGTCTTTGATTCAGCTATTTCTTTGCTTCCAGATTTCTATTTCTGGTTTGAATCTTGTATTTGCTTTTACAGGTTTATTTTGATCTTGAACTTGCTCGGTTCTTTTGCTTTTGGAACTTGGAACAATTATCAGGTTGAAGATTTGTTGATTTTTCTTTTCCAGGTCTGTTAGTTTGATCTGAGAGGATCGGATTTTTTTTTAAATCTATAGCTTTTTTTTTAATGCATCCTCCGTGTTTTGAAACTAAAGCCTGAATTTATTTGAGCTGATATGGACTGATGATTTGTGAGTTGATCTTGAATTTGTTTGAAGCTTTTATCTTGATTTGTTGTTTTTAGGTTGGAGAAGTTGTGAAAGAAAGTATGAAGCCTGGTTTTCATCTCAAATTCAAAATGTTTTATCTAATTCAAATTAAAAGATAAGTGACACTTGTTCATTTATGAATTAAATTAAGTTACACTTGTAAAATTTTCTTATTGCATGATTTACAAATGTTTTAAATCTTTAATTATTTCCTTACAATTGTCATAAGCATGAATTTTTATGTTTAAATCCTTTACTTTTATTTTATTTAATCTTTTATATTTAACCCTTCTTATTTTAAAATTTGTGAATCATATTTTTTAATGTTTTTAACATATATATATTTATAAATTACATTTAAAGTTTTTTAATCCTTGTTTAAATTTATCAATTTCTTTTTAGACCCTTTCCATTTTATTTCTTTATATATTAATGTTTTTATTAACTAATTAAATATATGTAATATGGTTTCTTAAATTAAAGATGTTTAAACCCATGTTTCTTATATTAACATTGTATTATATTTTAATTTTATAAATATAAAAACCATAATTATTCTTTTATAATTTTTAAATGAAAGTATTTTAAACCTTTTTATATATATGTTTTATATCTTTATATTTATATTCATATACATTAGTTACTTGGAGATAATAAGTTAATAAATTAAATTTTATTTTTTAATATATTTATTTATTTATTTATTTATTATTTTTTTGAACTTCAAACCAAAATTCTATTTAAATCATATTTATATACATTTATATTAATAAACAAACAAATATCTATTTAAATTTGGAAAATACCAAATTAATTCATAATTTAATTTCAAAATTTAAATTAATTACCAATTTAAATTTGATTTAAAAACAGGAATGTTACAGATTCCCCCCTTAAAAAAATTTCATCCCTGAAATTTACCAGGGAGACAACAAAGAATAGATGGATACATAAAGATTGAAAATCAACTCATCAAATGAAGCTGAATATTTATTCTGCATTTGGCCCACCAAATCAAAATATCAACAAATATGAGAATAATCTCATTCAATATTTCACGAAGTAATCGGGTCCTCCGGTCTACGAATATGCAAGGGCATTAGTTAATTCGAAGGATAACTAACCATTTGTAGAATATATCTAGACCCAAAAGAACAGAAAAATAGATTCAATCTTCCACAATTCTCAAACGCTAGGTGTGGATTCCAAACTCAGGTCGGAATACCCAAAGTATATATTAACTTGTCCCTCTTCGGACTTTGATCCTCACAAGAAATTACAATAGAAATTTCAAATTCAGTTTTAATCGTAATCGTTTTATCGATACAAATCTTCATATTTTTATATGTTAACCAGTTTATTTCAAATAATATTTCAAATTTATTGAAGTTAAAAATGGGAAGATTGATAAGAAACTAATGAAGATACGAAGTAAGGATTTTCTACAACAATTCACAAGGCCACCACCACTTCAAAGCTTCTCCCTCGAACTGCCACGAAGTAATCAAAAAACTTGAAATCGGATCAAAGGAGATTGATAGAAAAAGTTGTTTCCTTATTATTACAGGGTATCAATCATTTGTAGTGGTACTTCCCTATCCCGTATCTCGTCCTCTTCTTGCACTCATACTCACTATCAGTGGATAGTAAGAGAATTTACTGAGGCATACAGACGGATATCTTAGGGATATACTCATTCTAGGGCATACTTCACCCTATCTCTAATAAGTTACCTAATGTGTTATACTCCAAAAGCTAAAGTTCAACCTTTAGCTCTGATACCAATTATAACGACCCTGACTCGACCTTCAAAAATCGGCACCCGTACTTCACTTGTACTCGAATGCCGTAGATTCAAATGCTGAATCTGGTTTGTCGGAGCTTATAACACATTGAGTACAAATACACAGCAGAAGAAATGAATAATATTATTGATACAAAAATGAATACAATATGATACAACAATATCAGAGACAATAACAACGGCGGAAAAGATAACAACGGAAGAGATAACTCAAATATAATCTTCGATAAGGAGTGAATCCAAAATCTGTGACTCCAAACCAAAAATTCAAAGCCAAAGCTACAAACTTCAAGCTCGAATCACCATCAAGCTAAGCTTATAGAAAATTGCGATCCCAAACGCGATTTTCCAAACCAAAAACTTCAAAGATCCAAAGACTGAAGAAGATCTCCAAATGCTACCAAACCAAAGACTTCGAAGGCTATCAAATCTATACCTATTATTTGATTATCTGAAAAACCCAACTCTAGACTGCCCGTGTGGAAAATTGTGGGCACCTAGAGTTTAGGAAGGGAACAATAAACTTTGGATCAGACATGGGAATGGTATGAGCAAACAAAAATAGATTTCTTTAAAACAAGCAACCAAAGAATTTTAAAACATTAAAATCCGCAATGCTTTTTGGAAAATGAAACTACCATAAGGCCTCCCACTGTACACACCATGCGAACGCAGAATTTGAGGATATTTCTCCTTATGATAGTCAAAAATGCTTGATACGCGAAAACTATTCGATATTATTATTATTGCATAGTGCAGAAAACCTTTCGAAAGTATAATATTAATCTTAGCCAGCATACAACCATTATTGTATGCCACATGGGTACGCCTCTAGAGGGACGCCTTGAGAACTTATCCAGCTCCCTGCCAACACAAGACCGGTTTACCCCCTTCGCAGGAGTAACACCTAAGATATGCCATCCCCGGTCGTTTGCGACCTTTATTCGAGGATCCTCAACCACAAAGCAACATCATACAGTAATAAATATACAGCATCCACATGAGTTAAGTATCTGGGCACCATACCATGATACCACCTTTTTCCAGAAGAAATGGACATACCCTAGGGGCACGACCCCTGCAACCTTGCCGCATCTTTCCTGTTTTGACCATTTCCGGGGTGTGAGGTCCTGATGCAGTCTCGTCCACAAAGCTACGCTTTTTCACAAAACCATGCTTCGATCAACAAATGATCAGCAACACTTCGTATGCCACATTACCAAATTGGGAATGCATCATAAGTAACCATCAACTACATAACCTCTGAGCTCATACGTCTTAGAGAAGGGTGTTAAGCTAAGAGAATAAATCTCCGCCACCAAACAGAAATGTATTTGATAGAAACCAGCTTTACATCTCAAAGTGTAAAGTCGGACACACATCCATACAAGTCTGTTCCATGTTCGAATAGAACCGAAGGCACTTCCAAAGAAGCCCTTGTGATCCAGGTATTCACAATCCCGATCAGACTCCCCATCACATATGGAGATCTCTATATCGACGCGACTCAGTGCAGATGTGACGACCCGGTATTTTAGCAGTATTACTTTAATACATATTTAATATAATTTAAATAAAAAGTAAACTTATCATTTTAAAATGAATATGACTTTTGGAAATAATTGCCATTTATTTGTATTTTGAAAAGGAATTTGATTTTTAACTTAAATTAAAATCTCTTAATAATATTTATAATAAAATTTATCTTATATAATTGAATTAAAATACTTTGTCTTGATAACATTTGGTATAAAAATATATATAGGTAATAATGTTTAAAATAGAATCAAATTATATCAATATAACATTTACGTATAAAATGTAAGTAAACCGTATGAACATTGATAGTCAAAATATAAAATACAAATGTAAATACAAACAAGAGTTAAGTGAAACACTAAGTATAAAATGAAATAAAAACAAGTATAACAAAATAACAAAACATATATTTAAATAAATATCTTCATATATGACAGTGTTTTCCCGCAAGTTCAAACTAGAAGTAACAAAGACAAACTATATATATACACGTGCTCATCAAAACCGAAACCAGGCTACATCTTTTAGTTAAAAACAATATATAAATGAATAAGCTTCTTAAATAAGACAAGGTAATATATGAAATATGCTTTCAAAAATCAAGTGCACAAACCTGGAAAAAATATATATAATTACAAGTATGATGATATAATCCAGAACAAAGATAATTAATGTAGCACACATTTTTCATTTCAGCCAACAATTGAAAAAAAAATCTCTGTCTAAGTTTATAAAAAAATCTTGCATCATATCAGTATCATGTTCAACCCTGTACACATCTGTTCTATATATCATCCTACATTTCTTTATTCGAGCATCAATTGAAAACTGAGATTTATTTATATATATATATATATATATAAAGAAGAGACCAACTGCAACAACAAAGCAAGCAGCCTTTGTCAAAACAGTGCCCAGTTCAAAGAAAACTCAGACCTGAAGCAATCAAATTCTCAAAGAAAAACTAATTCTAATTTCAGTTTCGAAGATAAAACAAGGTTTCAAGTTTCCAAACTGCTTCTTTGCTCATATTTGACTGGTGAGTAAACATAAATTTCAAAGCTTCAAGTTGATTAAAAATGGTTCTGGGTTTATTGATAATATGGTTGCGGATGTTATTGGTTCAATATAACACTGTGATGCTCTGTACTTCTATGTTGTTTGTTACAGGTTACATGTTCTTTTCAACTTAAATTCATGCTCATCAAATCATTGTAAAACCCTCAGTTACAATCAAATAAGGTTTTTAAAACTTAAACAAGGTCTTGAAAGCTGGTTAAAACTTGATTAGGGGAATACTTTTTTTTTCACTGGAAGTCATGTTACAGGAAAATCAAGCTATAGATTGATAAATCAAATTGTTAAAAAGGGCTAATTCAAACTTATAACATGGATGCTTACTGGAAGTTATGATTTTTAAAACCCAAATGAAGATTTTTAGTTCTGTGATTCAAGAGCAGTATGTATTTGAGCAAAAGTTGCATTTCTTCCAATTTCTGGTGATCAAATCAATTTTAAGGGTTGAAATTTGGATCGAAGCTAGTACAAACATCCGTGATGTCGAGAAAATTGTTAAATAATTTATCGAATGCACAAGTTGATCAGTCGAATTCATTGTAGGGTTTTGTTTGAAGTTTTTGGTCACGTCTGAAGCGAAGCGCGTTCTCCCAAAATATGATCGAGTTGCTTGAAACTCGAGTGGGTGGCTGCTTAGAGTGTTGTCATGGTGGGGTCAAAATTTGGGCGACTTCGGAGGCCTGTGCGTCAGCGGCGAGACATTTTGACGAAGGTAGTTGGTGATAGTTATTCGAGCCAAATACCTAAATTTCGATTTGGGAATTTTGAAGACAATCTGAGTTTGGATTTCGATTCTACGTGGGTTTTATGACTTGCCGATGATCACGAGAGTTCATCGGAGCTTCGCGCGTCGCCGTGCACGTGTACGGCGAAGCGTTCTGTGTCAGTGTCAATCTGGGTGTTTGTCTTAAGTCGTATTCGATTTTGAGGTGGGTTGCTTTGGGGTTTTGATCGAGAGTACGAGTAAAATCCTGATGCTATATCTTAGTTTTAAATATAATACCTACTGGAATAAAAAGGAAACGAGAAACAAGAAGAAGAAGGAGAATGTACAGGTGAACGTTACGGGAAAATGAGTGTGTAATACGAAGTGCTACCCGAGTTTCAATTGAAGAAAGTCTCGGGTTCCTTTTCAAAACTGCAGCAATATTATAAAAATTTAATAACTTGTTTTCTACAAGTTTAAGCGTTGCAACTTAATAAAGGTAACTGTTTTAGTCAAGAATCTAATATAAGACTTAATTATTCTAGTTAATACATTAACAATGTTTTAAACACTTAGGTAATATTTTAATCTAGTAATTAATTTCAATGAAGTACAAAGTTAATTAACATTTAAAGTTTGTAGTTAATATTAAATTGATTTTCAAAGTTTAGGAAGATTTCGTTGAAATGTTAGTTAAGTTGAATAATTAATTTCAATGAATTATTTTTGGGAAGTAATTAAGAATAATTACATTATAATTATAATTAGAGTTTGGATTAATTAATGATTAATTGATAATTACATTGTAATTAACTACTTAAAGTTAATTAACGAACGATTAGTAGTTAAGTAATTAAGTAATTTAATTAACTAATGATTAATGATTAATTAACTGGTAATTAAGAAATACTTAATTGGAAATTAAGTTGTGTTAATCAAGAATTAAGGTTTATTAATCAATGGCTAAAGAATAATTGATTTGCAGTTAAAATTATTAATTGGGTTTAAGGGTAATTAAGTGATGGATTACCGATTGAAATTAATTTGTTAATTAATTAAAGGGATTACTTAATGAAAGAAATAAAGGGTAATTACTTAGTAGAAGTGATAAAGGATAAATTACTGGATAAAATTAATCAAGGGATTAATAATTAAGTAAGAAGTTCATTACTTAAGTAAGTAATTACAGAGGGGTAATTACTGTTTATAAGTAATTGGGTGGATCAATGAATACAATTAATTGAGGATAATCATTCATGAAATGTGGTTAAGTATAATTATTTAATGGAAGAAATTAAATAATGATGATAATTTTAATGTAATTAAAGATGAATGATTATGGGATGGTAAATCAATTGGGCTATAATTATGGAAAAAAAACAGGACTTAAAGTTAATGAATTTAATTCAATTATGGTTAATAGATTTATTCGACATTGTGTAATTGATTATCTTGCTTATTTATGATAAGTGATTGTTTAAATGCCCTGAATTGATTGATAACCCTGAGATGAAATGGTTCGAGATATGATGTGTTGGATGGGAAATGATAATGTATGTATAAATGATGAATTGTTGAGTAAAGGTGATATCTTTTATTTAAAATTTAATTGCATTTTACTTGAATGACATGTGCTAAGATGAACTGAATTCAAAGAGATCGGAGTCGGGTATTAGTTAATACCCGAAACCACTTCGATTTTTTTTTACAAATTGATACGTGGAATCAATAAGTTGTAATGGAATGATTTAAGTAAATTGGACCATACAATCTGAGTTTGGCACTTGGAAATTAATGTGTGAAATAAGTGATGTCTATAACAACTTGTGAAGTGAAAACTGATATAAGTTACCCAGGTTTATATGAGTCGTATACCTTTGTATTCCATGCTCGATGAGTTTACTCACGCTGGTTTCCAGCCTGACCCGGGTGTTACTTTGATGTAATGCTCGGATCAGACCGAGTATTACAGATTTTCAGGTAGGTACGTTCTGGAGCTCAGGAGGCGAGCTGGATGGCAGGAGCGTATAGAGTATTTTCGCAGTAATTATATTATTGTAATTCTGTGATAATTGTAAATATCCAGTGACTGTATATATGTGAAACTCTGATGTATATTAAATGTAATCGACAGATATAATATTCTTTTGTAAACTGTTATTATTTATTATTATATTTTATCCGCTGCGAATGTGAGATGTTGTTTCTGTTCTTCTTCTTTTTCTATCTCTTCTTCTTTTTCATAACTATCTGGAATTTTCGGGCTTGAAAATTTCGGGTCGTTACATTTGGTATCAGAGTTGAAGGTTAAGCGAGAACATTGGCTCTGGTGGGGATTACTCATTTAATAGAGTCTGTAGTACTCTAGAATGAGTTGAGAGTATATATATGTGTATGAGAGCATACTTATTATTTGATTATAAAGATTTTAAATGGTTTTATATAAAAAAATATTTTGATATATAAAGCAATATTTCCTTCTAATGAATATTTAGGTGATTGGTTGTTAGATTATTGGAATTAAGTTAAGAAGTAATATAAAATACGACCAAATTGAAACTTATAACCCAAGTTGAAGAATAAACTTATATAACAAAATGGAATTTGAAATGTAGATTGTAAATGAAAGTTATAAATTGAAATAAACTTCATAAATAAATGAGATTATAATTTGAAATAGAATTCCAGAGAATATTTGAAAATAAGGCAAGATGAAATTCCAGAGTAATGTTTAAATATAAATTGGATGGATTGGGGATTTGGAATTTTTGGGAAAATTTAAAATTCCTTTGAATTTGAAAGTGGCTTCCAAAGGTTTTGGAGGAATAATAGCATTATTTCAAAAAATATTTTTGTGTTGAATTTGTAATATGGGAGATTTGAAATCAAAAATATTTGGAAGTGTTTTTAGAGAGATAAAAGCATTGAACTCTTTTGGTCACTACAAAATAACGTCGGTGATGACTGCAGCATCATCGATGTTCATTTTCGAGTTTCTAGAAGAGAAATTGCTACCAAATTATTTTAAATTGGAATTGTTTGTGAACTGAGTTTGGTTTTGAAATTCAAAGGGATAATTGAGTTTGCCAAAGAATTGTGGATATAGTTGAATTCTAGGGTAATATTGAAATTTTGGAAATTTGTTTAAACCCTGGGATCTTGATTTAAAGGGTTTATGGAATAATAAAAATGTATTGGATAAATAAAATGTATAACTCCAAGTTAAAAGCAAAATGTGAATGTAATTGATTATAAATAGAAGTTGAAAATTTTAAATTATAATTAAAGTTGTACAAGTTTAAAATTCAAATGGGAAATTTGTATTGGATTAACTTGAAAAGGGTATTGAACTTGAAGAGAGTTCAATCGATATTAGTCCAGATTTATGTGAATAATTTGGAATTAAAATTAAAGTGGAATTGGTTTAAGATCAAATGGAATTTGATTTGAAGTTGGAAAGAAATTGGAAATTAATTCAATTGAGTTGGGAATTGTGATAACCCGGATTTTTGGACATTGGATAATTGAATAATTATCTGATTTAACTATTGAAATCACTGATTTATTAATTAAACAAATAAATCTGATAATAAATTTATAGGGTATGCATATAGATGAATTAGAACTATGATAAATGATGAATTATAAATATCGGGGTAAATATTCATTGATAATCTCCTTATATAATTATTGAAATTTGATGATATTTGTTTAATGATTTTCTTTTATAATCATTCAATTTAGCAGAATTCATCTTTTATTAATAGATATATGCAGAACTTATCATATGATAGCCATTCTATTTTCATACATATATTTATGGTTTATAAGTGAAACTTGGATTTAAAAATTCAAAATAATATCTTGAGAATGTGATAATATGTTTATGTATAAATTAGTATCAAAATTATTTTCTTAAAGGTTATATAAGTGCAAATTAAGGAGAAGTATAAATATAAATTTATAATATATATATATACATGAAAAACTTAAAACACTAATGATATGATTTAGTCAATATCTTAAGTTTAAATAGGATTTGACAAAGCTGAATACCTTCTTTAAATACATGTACAAATTGTATATATGTAAAAGTATGTAAAACATAAGAATATAAATAGATAAATAAAAATTATAAATTAATGCAAAATTACAAGTGTAATAGGAATTGCATCATACATAGACAAATGTAAGGTAAATATCTTGCAACATAACAAGTGTCTTTTAATTTCCAAAATAATAAATAGAATTAAAATAAGATTTTTACATACGTTATTCTTAAAAATTGTTTCTCATCTTTCAAAACAAAGGAGAAACAAAAGCTTGTTAAACACTTTAAAACCAGAAAAAAAAATCAGGAAGAAATTTCCATTTCAAACCTGTAGCAAGATCATTCTATCAACTTTCCAGGCTTCAAAAAGATTATCATGCAAATTCAAACTTAATCAAGGCAAGATCAACTCAATTAAACATTTTTCAAGTTTCCAATTTCAAGAAATCAAAAGCATTTTTTTCGGATTTCAAAACTTTTCAGGCTTCTCTGTTTCCTGCATAAATGTGAGTAAAACTTGGAAATTTGATATATCATGTACTAGTATGCGATGATCCTTTAAGCATGGTTAGAATTATGCTATGCATGTTATTTTAAATGGATTTTAAGTATATATAGGTGTGTGTTAACAATTATACATGACTGATATGAAAAGTAAATCTCTGTACAAACTGAGACAGTGAGTAAACAATTGAAATCAAACTAAGTAAATATATTAATTTGTTTCCTGTAAAGTCTGAGATTTGAAGTTGCGTTGTTATGCACATATATACATGAATTTCCTCGGTGTATAAATATTTGTAGGTGTGAATGCCTGTTTATGTTGAAAACCATCTCTGTTCTTGATTCAGAGCATAAAGGCTCGACCAAAAACCCAAATATCTCATCCATTGATCTCTGTTAGGCTGAAAGTTTCAAATACAAAATGTTTGTTTGGTCATAAATGAAAGTTAAAAATTTATCTCCTGCAAAATAAGATCAAGGTGAGCCTGAAAACTTCATAGTCCTGATGAACATGCATATACATGATAAAATCAAATGTCATAAATTGTTGATTTAAGCATATGACATGAATCACCATACGAAAACAAGATTTTTAAAACAAGAATGGTAATTTTTCTTTGAGTATGCTGGGAGCAGTGGCTAAATGACCTATAAACGGGTTTTGAGCGATTCTAGATGGTCGAAGGGTCTTGGGATGTCAAGGATTTGAACGGAGATGGAGGAGCGTCCACTGATGTCGGGAAAAATGTTCATTAATTTTTCTATTGTGGGAAATGAAGGATCGAGGCACAAGTAGGGTTTAGCTCGCATTTTTGAGCAAGGTTGGAAACGAGGTGATATCGCCACCTCGGGTTGATCGAGTGGCACGGTATGCAAGGGGATGATGGCGTGGATGTTAGGGGTGTCAAGGCCGGAGTTTCGAAACTCCTGGAGGTTGGCATCGCCGGCGTTGGAATTTTTTTTCCGTTCGAAAGCTGGCTCCATTATTGGCTTCGTGTTCATATTTTAATTTTGAAATCTTGTTATGGTTCTGGGTGATGCGATGCTTGGTGACGAACTTCGATGATGTGTGGGTGGACTCGGTGACGACCAGAGGCGATGGAGGAGGTCGTGCAGGTGCACACGTGCACCAGTATATCTGGAATTTTGGGTGAGTTGGATTAGGCGTTTATTCTTGTGAGATTTTTCGTGGGTTATTCGAAGTGATTTGGGTCGGTTATGAGTTCGAGGGGTTTGCTCGGGGTTGGACTGGGTTTCACTTTGTTGGGCTCGAAGATTATTGTTTGGGCCAGGGTTTTTGGTGGGCAACGGTAAATAAGATTATAAGGATGACAAGGTGGGTATGTTCCAAATGGATTTGTAGCCAGTTTTTTAAATAAGGTATGAGTATGTTAAACGAAATTCTAAAGTTAGAAATGGAATTCAAGTTGATGTTTAAAAGTGAACTAAAGTATAACTGAATAATGGTACAAATTATTCAATGTATAGGATGGTCAATTAATTAATTAAAGGTTAAGTGAATTGGTGAAATCAATTTTAAAGATTAATTTATTAATATAATTAATTAAGGATTAATCACTTAATATATTAATTTATGATAATCACTGAGGCTTAGAGATAATTGTTTAATGTTATAAAGAAAGGTGGATAGCTAATGATTTATGTCTAAAGGTAATTTGTTGATGATGATTACTTAAAGTAAACAAAAGATTTATTGATGTAATTAGTTTAAGTAGTATAATCACCGAATGATTTGTTAACGTGTAATTACTTAATGTAATAAATGAAATATAATTATTCAGTGAAGTAATTAATGGAAAATTATTGGATGCAACTAATTGAAGGGTGATGTATTTATCGAAATAGGTTAAGTTTAATTACTCAGTGTAATTAATCAATGGATTAATTAAAGATAATTAATTAATTAAGGAGAAATTAATTTATTAAATGAAGTAATTAAGGGTGTTAATTACTGGATGGGATAAATCAAGAGTGGTTAATAAATATGGGTTAAATAAAGATTAATGACTAAATGTAACCAATTTAAGAGAGTAATTAATTAATGTAATTAATTAAGGATGAATGTAAATGCTTATAGTTAATTAATTAATGAAATAATCAAAGGTTAATTATTGTATTTGGTTAAGAATAGTAAATTAAAAGCTAATTTCTTGAATGTAATTAAAGAAAAATAAATCAAGAATGATTAATTGATATGAATAATTGGATGTGATTAATTAATCAATTTGTAACTAATTTATGGTTATGTAAGCAAATATATATATATATATATATATATATATATGATGACAATAATTAAATTATATTAACTTAATTAAAAATGCAAGTAATTAATTTAATTTATTAATTAGAGATAGTATGATTAATTAATCCTTGCTTATTTATGGATGATTGAATGATGTTTGAATACCTGGGATTATTCCTGGTATGTGATCGTAATGCTAGGTAATATGATTTTTGGGTGGCCAATGAAAATGTGGATTTATCTTTCGATCATGAATTGCTATCTTGTACTTAAAACTGAATTGCATTCACTTGAACAATTTGGGTTAGATGACAATGAATTCGAAGTGTCCGGAGTCGGGTATTTGTTAATACCCGAAACCACTTCGATTCTTTACAAATTGATATGGAATCAATAGGGTGTATGGAATGTTTTAAGTGAATTGGACCATATAATCTAAGTTCTAGCACTTAGCAAATTTGAATGTGAAATAAGTGATGTCTATAACAACTTGTGAAGTTGTAAATTGATATAGGTACCCGGGTTTTATTCGAGTTGTATGCTTTTGTATTCATGTTAGATGGGTTTACTCACGCTGGTTTCCAGCCTGACCCGGGTGTTACTTTGATGTAATGCTCGGGTCAGACCGAGTATTACAGATTTTCAGGTAAGGACGTTCTGGAGCTCAGGAGGCGAGCAGGATGGCAGGGACGTATAGAGAGTTTTCACTGTGATTTTGTAGTCTCTGGACATGATTGTTTTGTCCAGTATTTATGTAAATGTGTAACTCTGGTGTATTTAAATGTAAATTAACTGATATAGTTTTCTTTGTATAACTGCTATTTTATTTGATATTATATTTGATCCGCTGCGAATGTGAGGTTTCTGTGTCTTGTTTCTGTCTTCTTTCTTCTTTTCTTAACTATCTGAAAATTTTCGGGATCGAAATTTCCGGGTCGTTACATTTGGTATCAGAGCCGAAGGTTAAGCGAGAACCTTGGCTCTGGTGGGACACTCATTAAGAATAGGGTCAATAGTACCCTATAATGAGTTGAGTGTATAAATATGAGAGAGCGTACTTGTTATTTTCTTATATAAAGGTTTTTAAATGATTTCAAAAGTAAATGAATCTTATATAAGAAATAGATTATCTATTATATTAAGGAAATTGGTTGTATTATTAATTAAATTAAAAGTAATAGTAAAAATTAATGGTAATAGAATTACAACCAAATTGAAATTAAAGATAAGTTTGAAATGGTTTCAAACTGAAATTGAAATCTTAAATTGGAAAGGTGTTTCAGAATAAGATAATAATGAATTGGTTTCTAGATATGATAATCTTGGGCATTATCATAAATAGTTGCTGTGTTTAATAATGAAATGTGTGTTAATGAGTAAGAAAAATTAAATGTTTTAAGGAAGTAAACCATTTAGATAAGTATGGGATATAAATTAAAATTTAAGTTGATCTAAATTGTGAAGTTTGCATCTTAAATATTAAAAAAAATTGGAATTTAGTTTCAAATGATTAAAAAGAATAATAAATAATATTATTTGAATAAGAGAGTTTGATGCAAACAAGAGTTGTTTAATGATTTAAAAGAATTTATTTTGAATTAAAACCAAGGGTGGTTTAAATTTTAAAATTTGGCTTGGTGGGCCAAAAAGTAAAATGTATATATATGGATGGTTTGAAATAAACTCTATATATTGAGTTTTAAATCTGGAATGAGATATGATACTCAAAGTGATAAGTCTTTGAACTTAATAAGTGAGAAGTTCAAAATTTGAAATGGAAGTTCAAATTGGGTAAGGTTGACTGGATTAGGTGAATTAATATTAACTTGGGAAAAAGTTTAAAAAGTTGAAACGGTTAACCTGATTTGGAAATTCAAGATGGAATTAAGATTTAACTTGGGAAGTTTAGTGGTTGAATTGAATTGGGAGTTTGTGTGGTCTCAAAATGGGTTTGAGATCCGGAAATTGAAGGTGATGGATGTTTTAAAATGAATTGGATGATATCATCCTACTGTTATTAAAAATCTTTAAATTGCAAATTGCACTTGTTTAAATGAATGAGAAATGGAGTATGGTAATCCATTGTTGGGATAAAAAGGTAAATTGATTTAAAGGAATTAAATCAACATTTGGAGTATCAAATCGAATTTACATAATTCGAGATGGTTTAAATTTGAAATTTGAAATTAAGTTCAAATTGAATTTGATTTGAACTAATTGAAAATGTGAATGAAGGTGTATAAGTATAAAGTTCAAATGGAAAATTTGAATTAGATTAATTTGAGACAATTTGAAATTGAAGTGGGTTCAATTTGAAATTAGTCCAAGTTGATTTGAATAATTTGGAATTTTAATTAAAATTGAATAGTTTTAAATTCAAATGGAATTTGAATTAAATTTGGGAGGAAATCAAGAATAATTCAACTTGATTTGGAAATGGAGTTTGAAATTTGGATTAATTCAATCTGGAAATGAAGTAAATTGAAATTGGAACTAGTTCAATTAAAATGTATTTGAATTAATATAATTGGAGATCAAGGTTGAATAAACTAAAATTTGGAAAGAACCGAGGAATTCAACTTGAATTGGATTAAATAGATTTCAATGGAAATTGAAGTTATTTAAATTGGAGTTAAGTCGATTTAAATGAAAATGGAATTTAAATTGAATTGATTGGGAATAGAGATTGGGAAGTGAACAGTTGACTCTGGACTATTTTAATATAAATTGTTTTTAATATAAACCTATTTTTCCAAGCTATTTATTATATATACAACTTTCTTTTAAAAACCAAATTATCTTATACTTGTTTTACAATTATTTTTGAAACTGTTTCCCAACTGTTTTATAAGTTAATTATTATATTTCAACTATATTACAAAACTAATTACTATCTTACTATTATTTTGCAATTATTTAAAATTTCTATAATTATTTTAACTATTTTCCAATTATTTTACAATTACTGAACTACTTTACAACTCTTTTACAAACAAGTAATTATTTTCCAACTACTTAACTATTTTTAAATTTTCCAAGCTATTTTCTAAAATAAAAAAACCGGTCGGAGTTCAAACTGTTATTGGTTAAATACTCAATCGAGATAAGAATAGAGGTGATAATCTAAATGGATTGAAGCAATTGTGAGAAAGTGAATGTCAATAGAAATGGAATTGATTTGGCTAATAACCAATAAAGATAAATACGTAGGGTGTACGTATGTTATTCTATTCGCATAGTGATTTGATCCAGATTCGAGCACAGAATTTCGAGATAGTTATATCAATCCGAGTGGGATTTTTTTCACTCGATTTTCGATGGCAAAACTGGATATGGATTGTTGATTGGTTCTGGATGTTCTCTATCATAGTTATGACTATGCAAGGAGAATGACGATTTCTGATTAAGAAACCAGATCTGTGTCCGCACTAGGAAGTCGGGTGGACGATACTAGTTCGGAACTGAAATTGTGTGATCGAGTGGGCGATCAGATTTGGTATAGCGTACGGATGATATGTGTACATCATACGAATTTGAATGAAATTGATATTGAAATGAGTAATCAAATTTGAATATTTGATTTTGAAAAAAAAAACAAAATTATATATCTTTGTTATATAAGATAAAACTCCCCTTGATGAATCTTTTGCCGGAAGAAAATGGTTTTTGGAGGTGTTTGAAGTATAAAGGAGTTTTATACAAGTTTGAAATGATCTAAAGTTTTGAAAGATTTTATATATCTGAATATATATATATATATATATATGTAAAGGATCATATGAGGGTTTTGGAAAAAGGTTTTGGGAACCTATGGATTTGGAAAGGCTTTTGATTTTTGGGTAAAATCAATATTATATTTGGAAAGCCTAGTTTGAGAATTATCGATTTTGGGATAATCGATTTTGTATAAAGGAGCTTTGAATGAGATCATACCAGGTGTATGATTTAAAGATACTATATATATAGTATAAAATGTTTTGTTGATGGCTCTGGGGAAAAAGGGCGCTCTCTTGAAATGGACTTCTCAGGAGTACCACCGGGTGGTGCTGCCTTGAGCCTCAAGAGGGGGTTCTAAAGTTGATCCTGTGAGGAGTCCGGACAAAACTAGTTCCTGAGAATTATTGGGTGGCGAAAGTCGAGGGCGCTGATGCCTACAGGGGCATTTGGGTTATGCTGTGACGACAGTGTAACTCGATGTCACTGCGATCTACTGTGGGGACCATAGCGAAAATCGTGTGGAGGATGAGTGTCAACGGTCTACACTTGATTTTGCCGGGAAGGCAACGCAACATCGGTAGACTGCGATCTATGGTCAAGTGGAGTGGAGAAGTTTCATTTCTTTTGGCAGCGGAATTCGAGGGCGCTGATGCCTACAGTTATATGGGTTTTTGCTGTGATAGCTACGTAACCCTAGTTGTAGCTGCGATCTGTAGCGGGTTGCATGGTGTAATCGAGGGGCGCGGAGGCCTACAGTTATCTGTGGATTTTGTCGGGACGGCAACGTAACCATCGGGTTAACTGCGACCATGGATGGGGGTGATGATTTCCAGATCATTCTCACCAAAGATATATCCTCTATTTTTCAAAAACCGTTTTCTATATTTTCATTAAAATTATTTTCCAAGTATTTTCACTGGGTGTTGAAAACTGGTCTGCTAAGTACTTATAGATTTTCAGTCTTACGCCTGATCAACGTATGACCGAATTTCTGTGAGAACGAGGATGGACTTTTTGAAACATCGAGTTATAAAAAGTATTTTCATAAAAACTATTTTATAATACTATATAGATTTTAAAAGTGTTTTATAATAATCAAAGAGAAATTTATCCGATTACAAGCATTTTAACAAATTCTGCTTTTGTTCCTTTTCGAGGACGAAAAGATTCAAAAGGGGGGAGGAATGTGATAACCCGGATTTTTGGACATTGGATAATTGGATAATTATCTGATTTAACTATTGAAATCACTGATTTATTAATTAAACAAATAAATCTGATAATAAATTTATAGGGTATGCATATAGATGAATAGAACTATGATAAATGATGAATTATAAATATCGGGGTAAATATTCATTGATAATCTCCTTATATAATTATTGAAATTTGATGATATTTGTTTAATGATTTTCTTTTATAATCATTCAATTTAGCAGAATTCATCTTTTATTAATAGATATATGCAGAACTTATCATATGATAGCCATTCTATTTTCATACATATATTTATGGTTTATAAGTGAAACTTGGATTTAAAAATTCAAAATAATATCTTGAGAATGTGATAATATGTTTATGTATAAATTAGTATCAAAATTATTTTCTTAAAGGTTATATAAGTGCAAATTAAGGAGAAGTATAAATATAAATTTATAATATATATATATATATATATATATATATATATATATATATATGAAAAACTTAATACACTAATGATAAGATTTAGTCAATATCTTAAGTTTAAATAGGATTTGACAAAGATGAATACCTTCTTTAAATACATGTACAAATTGTATATATGTAAAAGTATGTAAAACATAGGAATATAAATAAAAAATTATAAATTAATGCAAAACTACAAGTGTAATAGGAATTACATCATACATAGACAAATGTAAGGTAAATATCTTTCAACATAACAAGTGTCTTTTAATTTCCAAAATAATAAATAGAATTAAAATAAGATTTTTACATACGTTATTCTTAAAAACTGTTTCTCATTTTCTTTCAAAACAAAGGAGAAACAAAAGCTTGTTAAACACTTTAAAACCAGAAGAAAAAAAATCGGGAAGAAATTTCCATTTCAAACCTGTAGCAAGATCATTCTATCAACTTTCCAGGCTTCAAAAATATTATCATGCAAATTCAAACTTAATCAAGGCAGGATCAACTCAATTAAACATTTTTCAAGTTTCCAGTTTCAAGAAATCAAAAGCATTTTTTCCAGATTTCAAAACTTTTCAGGCTTCTCTGTTTCCTGCATAAAGGTGAGTAAAACTTGGAAATTTGATGTATCATGTACTAGTATGCGATGATCCTTTAAGCATGGTTAGAATTATGCTGTGCATGTTATTTTAAATGAATTTTAAGTATATATAGGTGTGTGTTAACAATTATACATGACTGATATGAAAAGTAAATCTCTGTACAAACTGAGACAGTGAGTAACAATTGAAATCAAACTAAGTAAATATATTAATTTGTTTCCTTTAAAGTCTGAGATTTGAAGTTGCGTTGTTATGCACATATATACATGAATTTCCTCGGTGTATAAATATTTGTAGGTGTGAATGCCTGTTTATGTTGAAAACCATCTCTGTTCTTGATTCAGAGCATAAAGGCTCGATCAAAAACCCAAATATCTCATCCATTGATCTCTGTTAGGCTGAAAGTTTCAAATACAAAATGTTTGTTTGGTCATAAATCAAAGTTAAAAATTTATCTCCAGCAAAATAAGATCAAGATGAGCCTGAAAACTTCATAGTCCTGATGAACATGCATATACATGATAAAATCAAATGTCATAAATTGTTGATTTAAGCATATGACATGAATCACCATACGAAAACAGATTTTTAAAACAAGAATGGTAATTTTTCTTTGAGTATGCTGGGAGCAGTGGCTAAATGGCCTATAAACGGGTTTTGAGCGATTCTAGATGGTCGAAGGATCTTGGGATGTCAAGGATTTGAACGGAGATGGAGGAGCGTCTACTGATGTCGGGAAAAACGTTCATTAATTTTTCTATTGTGGGAAATGAAGGATCGAGGCACAAGTAGGGTTTAGCTCGCATTTTTGAGCAAGGTTGGAAACGAGGTGATATCGCCACCTCGGGTTGATCGAGTGGCATGGTATGCAAGGGGATGATGGCGTGGATGTTAGGGGTGTCACGGCCGGAGTTTCGAAACTCCTGGAGGTTGGCATCGTTGGCGTTGGAATTTTTTTCCATTCGAAAGCTGGCTCCATTATTGGCTTCGTGTTCATATTTCGATTTCGAAATCTTGTTATGGTTCTGGGTGATGCGATGCTTCGTGACGTACTTCGGTGATGTGTGGGTGGACCCGGTGACGACCAGAAGCGATGGAGGAGGTCGTGCAGGTGCACACGTGCACCAGTATATCTGGAATTTTGGGTGAGTTGGATTAGGCGTTTATTCTTGTGAGATTTTTCGTGGGTTATTCGAAGTGATTTGGGTCGGTTATGAGTTCGAGGGGTTTGCTTGGGGTTGGACTGGGTTTCACTTTGTTGGGCTCGAAGATTATTGTTTGGGCCAAGGTTTTTGGTGGGCTACGGTAAATAAGATTATAATGATGACAAGGTGGGTACGTTCCAAATGGATTTGTAGCCATTTTTAAAAAATAAGGTATGAGTATGTTAAACGAAATTCCAAAGTTAGAAATGGAATTCAAGTTGATGTTTAAAAGTGAACTAAAGTATAACTGAATAATGGTACAAATTATTCAATGTATAGGATGATCAATTAATTAATTAAAGGTTAAGTGAATTGGTGAAATCAATTTTGAAGATTGATTTATTGATATGATTAATTAAGGATTAATCACTTAATATATTAATTTATGATAATCACTGAGGCTTAGAGATAATTGTTTAATGTTATAAAGAAAGGTGGATAACTAATGATTTATGTCTAAAGGTAATTTATTGATGATGATTACTTAAAGTAAACAAAAGATTTATTGATGTAATTAGTTTAAGTAGTATAATCACCGAATGATTTGTTAACGTGTAATTACTTAATGTAATAAATGAAATATAATTATTCAGTGAAGTAATTAATGGAAAATTATTGGATGCAACTAATTGAAGGGTGATGTATTTATCGAAGTAGGTTAAGTTTAATTACTCAGTGTAATTAATCAATGGATTAATTAAAGATAATTAATTAATTAAGGAGAAATTAATTTATTAAATGAAGTAATTAAGGGTATTAATTACTGGATGGGATAAATCAAGAGTGGTTAATAAATATGGGTTAAATAAAGATTAATGACTAAATGTAACCAATTTAAGAGAGTAATTAATTAATGTAATTAATTAAGGATGAATGTAAATACTTATAGTTAATTAATTAATGAAATAATCAAAGGTTAATTACTGTATTTGGTTAAGAATAGTAAATTAAAAGCTAATTTCTTGAATGTAATTAAAGAAAAATAAATCAAGAATGATTAATTAATATGAATAATTGGATGTGATTAATTAATCAATTTGTAATTAATTTATGGTTATGTAAGCAAAAATAAATATATATATATGTGATGAAAGTAATTAAATTATATTAAATTAATTAAAAATTCAAGTAATTAATTTAATTTATTAATTAGAGATAGTATGATTAATTAATCCTTGCTTATTTATGGATGATTGAATGATGTTTGAATACCTGGGATTATTCCTGGTTTGTGATCGTGATGCTAGGTAATATGATTTTTGGGTGGCCAATGAAAATGTGTATTTATATTTCGATCATGAATTGCTATCTTGTACTTAAAACTGAATTGCATTCACTTGAACAATTTGGGTTAGACGACAATGAATTCGAAGTTTCTGGAGTCGGGTATTTGTTAATACCCGAAACCACTTCGATTCTTTACAAATTGATATGGAATCAATAGGGTGTATGGAATGTTTTAAGTGAATTGGACCATATAATCTAAGTTCTAGCACTTAGCAAATTTGACTGTGAAATAAGTGATGTCTATAACAACTTGTGAAGTTGTAAATTGATATAGGTACCCGTGTTTTATTCGAGTTGTATGCTTTTGTATTCATGTTAGATGGGTTTACTCACGCTGGTTTCCAGCCTGACCCGGGTGTTACTTTGATGTAATGCTCGGGTCAGACCGAGTATTACAGATTTTCAGGTAAGGACGTTCTGGAGCTCAGGAGGCGAGCAGGATGGCAGGGACGTATAGAGAGTTTTCACTGTGATATTGTAGTATCTGGACATGATTGTTTTGTCCAGTATTTATGTAAATGTGTAACTCTGATGTATTTAAATGTAAATTAACTGATATAGTTTTCTTTGTATAACTGCTATTTTATTTGATATTATATTTGATCCGCTGCGAATGTGAGGTTTCTGTGTCTTGTTTCTGTCTTCTTCTTCTTTCTCTTTTCTTCTTTTCTTACCTATCTGGAAATTTTTGGGATCGAAATTTCCGGTTCTTTACAGGAATGAATTAAGTCCAATGGAAATTGGAGTTATTGGAATCGGGTCAATTTAAATAGGAGTGGAAATTTAAATTGAATTGTTGGGGGAAGTGAACAGTTTTGACTCTGAACTATTTTTAATGTAATTTGTTTTGATATAAACTTATTTTTCCAAGCTATATAACCTTTCTTTCTTAAAGCCAAATTATTTTATACTTATTTTACAATTATTTTTGGAGCTATTTTACCATTTCTCAACTGTTTTCTAAACTAATTACTATTTTTCAACTATTTCACAAACTAATTTTTATTTCACAGCTATTTTGCAATTATTTGAAATTTCTGAAATTATCCAACTATTTTCCAACTATTTTACAATTAGTTAACTATTTTACAGCTATTTTGCAAACTGATAATTATTTTTCGACTACTTATCTATTTTTAAAATTTTCAAGCTATTTTCTAAATAAAAACTGGTCGGAGTTCAGACTGTTATGGATTTAATACCCAACTGAGATAAGAATTGAAGTGATAATCCAATGAAATTGAAGCAATTGTGATTATGTGGATAGAAATGAAAGGAAATGTGAATAGAAAGAGAAATTGATTTAGTTAATAATCAGTGAAGATAAATACGTAGGATGTATGTATATTATTCTATGCACATAGTGATTTGATCCAGATTCGAGCATAGAATTTCGAGATAGTTATATCGATCCGAGTCGGGATTTTTCCCTCGATTTTCGACGGTGAACCTGGATATGGATTGTTGGTTGGTTCTGGATGTTCTCTATCATGGTTATGGCTATGCAAGGAGAATGACGATTTCTAATCAAGAAACCAGATCTGAGTCCGCACTAGGAAGTCGGGTGGACGATACTAGTTCGGAAATGAAATTGTGTGATCAAGTGAGCGATCAGATTTGTATAGCGTACGGATGACATGTGTACATCGTACAGATTTGAATGAAATGTATATTGGAAGGAGTAATCAAATTGGGATATTTGGTTTTGAATAAACAAAGTTGAATATCTTTGTTATATAAGATAAATCTCCCCTTGTTGAATTTATTGCTGGAAGGAAAAGGATTTTTGAAGGTGTTTGAAGTATAAAAGGGATTTTATAGAAGTTTGAAATGATCCAAAGTTTTAAAAAAATTATATATTTTTGAATATATATATATATATAAAGGGTCTTATGAGGATTTTGGAAAAGGTTTTAAGAACCTTTGGTTTTGGAAAGGCTTTTGATTTTTGGGTAAAATCAATATTGGAATTTGGAAAGCCTAGTTTGAGAATTATCGATTTTGGAATAACCGATTTTGTGTAAAGGAGCCATGTATGAGATCATACTAGGTGTATGATTTGAAAGATACTATATGTGTATAGTATAAAATGTTTGATGATGGCTCTGGGGAAAAAGGCGCTCCCTTGAAATGAACTTCTCAGGAGTGCCACCGGGTGGTGCTGCCTTGAGCCCAATGAGGGTTCTAAAGTTGATCCTGTGAGGAGTCCGGACAAAACTAGTTCCTGAGGATTATGAGTTGAGTATACCATAGCGAAAGTCGTGTATGCCGCTGAGAGCCAACAGTCTGCGTTTGATTTTATATCGGTGGACTGCGACCTATGGTATGACATAGCGAAAGTCGTGTGTGCTGCTGAGAGCCAACAGTCTGCGTTTGATTTTATATTGGTAGACTGCGACCTATGTAGGAGTGGAGAATTTTCATTTCGACAGCGAAAATCAGAGGCTGCGGAGAGCCTGCAGTTACATGGACTTTTGTTGTGACGGCAACGTAACCCTGGATGTAACTGTGATCTGTTGTGTGGGTTCCATGGCGTAATCGAGAGGCCGCAGAGAGCCTGCAGTTACATGGACTTTTGCTGCGATGGCAACGTAACCCTGGAATGTAACTGTGACCATGGATGGGGGTGATGATTTCCAGAGCATTCTCACCAAAGATATTTCCTCTATTTTCAAAAACTGTTTTCTATATTTCCAATAAAATTATTTTCCAAGTATTTTTACAGGGTGTTGAAAACGGGTATACCAAGTACTTATAGATTTTCAGTCCTACGCCTAATCAACGTATGACTGAATTTCTATGAGAACAAGGATGGACTGGTTGAGGCATCGAGTTATAAAAGTATTTTTATTAAAAGCTATTTTAAATAGTATTAGCTGAATTTAAAAGCATTTCTAGAATTTTAAAATAAAGATGTTGGAATTTTAGAAAGATGAAAGAAAATCCAAACTGGAATTATAAAATAAATTTGAAATCAGGAAAGTTTAATGAAGTTTGGAAATGAATTCGAATTGTAAATAGAATTCGACTTGGATTCGATAATAAATTAAATAAGTAGAGATGCTATATAAATAAAAATAAAATAGAGTGGGATCGAAGTAGCAATGGAATGAATTGCAAATAAGATTCGAGTGTAATATGAATAATATCTAATGGTAGTGAATTATAATAGTCATGGTTTGGATTGCAAACAAAACCAAGTGAAGAGAAATAAATTGAGAATGGCTTGGTATAATAAAATAAATTCGCAAATGAAGTAAGTAAGTGAAATTAAAAATATAAAATGGGGAAACAAGTGGGTTAAATTTATTTTTGGAAAATGGATATTTTTATAAGCATTTTAATAAATCTGGCTTCGTTCCTTTTCGAGGACGAAAAGATTAAAAGGGAGGAGGAATGTGATGACCCGGTATTTTAGCAGTATTATTTTAATACATATTTAATCTAATTTAAATAAAAAGTAAACTTATCATTTTAAAATGAATATGACTTTTGGAAATAATTGCCATTTATTTGTATTTTGAAAAGGAATTTGATTTTTAACTTAAATTAAAATCTCTTAATAATATTTATAATAAAATTTATCTTATATAATTGAATTAAAATACTTTGTCTTGATAACATTTGGTATAAAAATATATATAGGTAATAATGTTTAAAATAGAATCAAATTCTATCAATATAACATTTACGTATAAAATGTAAGTAAACCATATGAACATTAATAGTCAAAATATAAAATACAAATGTAAATACAAACAAGAGTTAAGTGAAACACTAAGTGTAAAATGAAATAAAAACAAGTATAACAAAATAACAAAACATATATTTAAATAAATATCTTCATATATGACAGTGTTTGCCCGCAAGTTCAAACTAGAAGTAACAAAGACAAACTATATATATACATGTGCTCATCAAAACCGAAACCAGGCTAAATCTTTTTGTTAAAAACAATATATAAATGAATAAGCTTCTTAAATAAGACAAGGTAATATATGAAATATGCTTTCAAAAATCAAGTGTACAAACCTGGAAAATATATATATAAGTACAAGTATGATGATATAATCCAGGACAAAGATTATTAATGTAGCACACATTTTTCATCTCAGCCAACAATTGAAAAAAAAATCTCTGGCTAAGTTTATAAAAAAATCTTGCATCATATCAGTATCATGTTCAACCCTGTACACATCTGATCTATATATCATCCTATATTGCTTTATTCGAGCATCAATTGAAAACAGAGATTTATATATATATATATATATATATATATATATATATATAAAGAAGAGACCAACTACAACAACAAAGCAAGCAGCCTTTGTCAAAACAGTGCCCAGTTCAAAGAAAACTCAAACCTGAAGCAATCAAATTCTCAAAGAAAAACTAATTCTAATTTCAGTTTCGAAGATAAAACAAGGTTTCAAGTTTCCAAACTGCTTCTTTGCTCATATTTGACTGGTGAGTAAACATAAATTTCAAAGCTTCAAGTTGATTAAAAATGGTTCTGGGTTTATTGATAATATGGTTGCAGATGTTATTGGTTGAATATAACACTGTGATGCTCTGTACTTCTATGTTGTTTATTACAGGTTACATGTTCTTTTCAACTTAAATTCATGCTCATCAAATCATTGTAAAACCCTCAGTTACAATCAAATAAGGTTTTTAAAACTTAAACAAGGTCTTGTAAGCTGGTTAAAACTTGATTAGGGGAATAAATTTTTTTTTCACTAGAAGTCATGTTGCAGGAAAATCAAGCTATAGATTGATAAATCTAATTGTTAAAAAGGGCTAATTCAAACTTATAACATGGATGCTTACTGGAAGTTATGATTTTTAAAACCCAAATGAAGATTTTTAGTTCTGTGATTCAAGAGCAGTATGTATTTGAGCAAAAGTTGCATTTCTTCCAATTTCTGGTGATCAAATCAATTTTAAGGGTTGAAATTTGTATCGAAGCTAGTACAAACATCTCTGATGTGGAGAAAATTATTAAATAATTTATCGAATGCATAAGTTGATCAGTCGAATTCATTGTAGGGTTTTGTTTGAAGTTTTTGGTCGTGTCTGAAGCGAAGCGCGTTCTCCTAAAATACGTGATTGAGTTGCTTGAAACTCGAGTGGGTGGCTGCTTAGAGTGTTGTCGTGGTGGGGTCAAAATTTGGGCGACTTCGGAGGCCTGTGCGTCAGTGGCGAGACATTTTGACGAAGGTAGTTGGTGATAGTTATTCGAGCCAAATACCTAAATTTCGATTTGGGAATTTCAAAGACAATCTGAGTTTGGATTTCGATTCTACGTGGGTTTTGTGACTTGCCGATGATCACGAGAGTTCATCGGAGCTTCGCGCGTCGCCGTGCACGTGTACGGCGAAGCGTTCTGTGTCAGTGTCAATCTGGGTGTTTGTCTTAAGTCGTATTCGATTTTGAGGTGGGTTGCTTTGGGGTTTTGATCGAGAGTACGAGTAAAATCCTGATGCTATATCTTAGTTTTAAATATAATACCTACTGGAATAAAAAGGAAACGAGAAACAAGAAGAAGAAGGAGAATGTACAGGTGAACGTTACGGGAAAATGAGTGTGTAATACGAAGTGCTACCCGAGTTTCAATTGAAGAAAGTCTCGGGTTCCTTTTCAAAACTGCAGCAATATTATAAAAATTTAATAACTTGTTTTCTACAAGTTTAAGCGTTGCAACTTAATAAAGGTAACTGTTTTAGTCAAGAATCTAATATAAGACTTAATTATTCTAGTTAATACATTAACAATGTTTTAAACACTTAGGTAATATTTTAATCTAGTAATTAATTTCAATGAAGTACAAAGTTAATTAACATTTAAAGTTTGTAGTTAATATTAAATTGATTTTCAAAGTTTAGGAAGATTTCGTTGAAATGTTAGTTAAGTTGAATAATTAATTTCAATGAATTATTTTTGGGAAGTAATTAAGAATAATTACATTATAATTATAATTAGAGTTTGGATTAATTAATGATTAATTGATAATTAAATTGTAATTAACTACTTAAAGTTAATTAACGAACGATTAGTAGTTAAGTAATTAAGTAATTTAATTAACTAATGATTAATGATTAATTAACTGGTAATTAAGAAATACTTAATTGGAAATTAAGTTGTGTTAATCAAGAATTAAGGTTTATTAATCAATGGCTAAAGAATAATTGATTTGCAGTTAAAATTATTAATTGGGTTTAAGGGTAATTAAGTGATGGATTACCGATTGAAATTAATTTGTTAATTAATTAAAGGGATTACTTAATGGAAGAAATAAAGGGTAATTACTTAGTAGAAGTGATAAAGGATAAATTACTGGATAAAATTAATCAAGGGATTAATAATTAAGTAAGAAGTTCATTACTTAAGTAAGTAATTACAGAGGGGTAATTACTGTTTATAAGTAATTGGGTGGATCAATGAATACAATTAATTGAGGATAATCATTCATGAAATGTGGTTAAGTATAATTATTTAATGGAAGAAATTAAATAATGATGATAATCTTAATGTAATTAAAGATGAATGATTATGTGATGGTAAATCAATTGGGCTGTAATTATGAAAAAAAAATAGGACTTAAAGTTGATGAATTTAATCCAATTATGGTTAATAGATTTATTCGAGATGGTGTAATTGATTATCTTGCTTATTTATGATAAGTGATTGTTTAAATGCCCTGAATTGATTGATACCCCTGAGATGAAATGGTTCGAGATATGATGTGTTAGATGGGCAATGATAATGTGGTTATGTATAAATGATGAATTGTTGAGTAAAGGTGATATCTTTTATTTAAAATTTAATTGCATTTTACTTGAATGACATGTGCTAAGATGAACTGAATTCAAAGAGATCGGAGTCGGGTATTAGTTAATACCCGAAACCACTTCGATTTTTTTTACGAATTGATACGTGGAATCAAAAAGTTGTAATGGAATGATTTAAGTAAATTGGACCATATAATCTGAGTTTGGCGCTTGGAAATTAATGTGTGAAATAAGTGATGTCTATAACAACTTGTGAAGTGAAAACTGATATAAGTTACCCGGGTTTATATAAGTCGTATACCTTTGTATTCCGTGCTAGATGAGTTTACTCACGCTGGTTTCCAGCCTGACCCGGGTGTTACTTTGATGTAATGCTCGGGTCAGACCGAGCATTACAGATTTTCAGGTAGGTATGTTCTGGAGCTCAGGAGGCGAGCTGGATGGCAGGAGCGTATAGAGTATTTCCGTAGTAATTATATTATTGTAATTCTGTGATAATTGTAAATATTCAGTGACTGTATATATGTGAAACTCTGATGTATATTAAATGTAATCGACAGATATAATATTCTTTTGCAAACTGTTATTATTTATTATTATATTTTATCCGCTGCGAATGTGAGATGTTGTTTCCGTTCTTCTTCTTTTTCTATCTCTTCTTCTTTTTCATAACTATCTGGAATTTTCGGGCTCGAAAATTTCGGGTCGTTACAGCAAAGACATTCGACGGGCTATCCTTTCGTTCTCGAAAATACCCGATCTTCACCACCAATCTTCAAATGTTATCCATTTCGTCGTATCATTATTCGAAATGGGTTATATGCCAGAAGGTCCTCTCTCAGCCAAACCGAATAATGAGTGCAATATTTAAAAACATATGGATATTGGGATCTTAGTTAAGCCATAACTTAAAACCCAAAACTTTCCTTCAAATGGTTTAAACAAATTACCATTTCCAAATCTTTTAAACAAAAAGATTCATTTCACAAAGTTCACCCATTTTTCACAAAGATTCATTCACAGATTCCAAAACAATTTCCACTTCAAATTTGATTAACTCATCCAATCTTTAAATCAAAGATTTAATACATAGCTTTCAAAATCGTTTCCAAAGATTCATTCATAACTTGGAAAAACATTTTCATTCCAAACTTGAAATCCCTTTAACATAAATTGGAAATTCTTTCCTTATATGAAAGCTTTTATTATTTGAAAACAAATAATTTTCGTTTCGGAAAAATCTGATTTCATTTGTACAAGTTAAAGTATTTCAAACTTGGGTTAAATTCAAATTCCCAAAACAACACTTTTAAAATGGTTTTAAAACCCATATAACACATCTATAACTTGTATAATCTTTTTAAACCCTAATTTCCAAATAAAAATTCAATTTCAAATCTTGAATTCAAATTTGAATCAAATTATTTAAATTTCAAAACTTGATCAAGATATTCAAAATAACTTTTATCTTAAAAACACTTTTTAAAAGCTTTTTTTTACATTTAACCCAAATCCATTTCCAAAACCATTTGGATTCAAAATCCAACTTTAACACCATTTCAAAAATCTTTGAATTAACCAATTCCTCGTGCAATCCATATTTGTGTGTGTATGAGTGTGGTCCAGGAGTTTTACACAATAGTGCAACCACATTCAATCATCACAATTCAAACACAGCAATATCGATAAGCGGTATAATCCTGTAACGCTTATCTTCATTCATAGATTCACAAATAAATAGTATAAATTTATCACTGATAAATAAATTACTTCATCACAGATCACACCAAAACAGTTCATAGCACAAAGCATAACATATCAGGGATATCAAACAATACAACTTTCAATGGCATCCAAACATCCATAAGTAAGATCAATTAATTATCTGATTAATATAAATCAAATTAATTACTTATGAATAAACTACTAATCCTGGTTAATTAATATTAATTAATTACAAACCATTTTAATTAATTTTTAATCATTTATTAATTAACCTTTAATAATAAATTAATTAACCCTAAATTATTAATTAATCAACCGTAATTAATAAATCAATTAACCCTTAATTAATTACCATTAAATGAATTATTCTTAATTAATTATAATAATTAATTAACCTTAAGTTGATTACCAAATTAATTAACCCTTAATTATAATTTAATTAATTACAATAAGTGATTATCCTTAATCACATTCATTAATTAACTAATACTTAATTAATTAATTATCCTCAAAGTAATTACTTTGATTAATTAATCACATAACTAATTATCCTTCATTAATTATTGCTTAATCACTTGATTAATTAACCTCTAATCATCAATTAACTATCCTTAATTACTTTTATTAAGTAATTAATCACCCTTAAATTACTTATTATAAATTAGTAAATCTTTAATTAAAGTAATCGACCTTTTTAAGGAATTATATTAAGAAACTAATCTTTCAACTACCTTCAGTAATTAATCCCTTAAAGTCTTTTATCTTAAATAATTATTTTAATTATCTTTAAAAATCTTGTTAATGACTTATAGAAAATAAATCATCATTAATGCATTAACTAACTCAATAATTTTAAGTAAATTAAATTAATAATTTGGAAACATTTTATTTTACCTATTTACTTACAAAATTACAAGAATCAAATTTATTTGAAATAAGTTTTAAAATATTGTTATAAATGGATATAAAAATACTTTAAAACTAAATTATTCTGGAATAATTCCTTTAAAACTTTACTAATCCCAAAATCAAAAGGATCATCAAGAAAGTGTTTAAATTTTGTTTTAATTTTAAATTTGGAAAAAATTATTTAAAACTAAAACTGTTTTAACAACAACCCCAAAGCCACTTCGGGTCTTCACCCGAGTCAGGAAACAAATCCCTCTAGTCCCCCTTCGAGTTACCTATTTTTATTTTTATTTCTATGTTTAAACTCTGTAAAACTTTAATTGTTAATACTATTATCACACTCACTCAAACCAACTGGAAACTATCCCGAGCCATCTACCCCTCTACCCGAGACACTCCCCGAGGCAACTTCCTCTTCGAAACATCAAAACCACCCAGGCACGTAAGTGCACGGTGCACGTGCACCGGAGCTCCGACCCTCTTCGGTCGACCATGTTCCCTTCGACAAGTCGACAACATAACCATTGACCAACCAAAACAAATAGATTCTCAAAACATCCTCGACATCAAATTTGAACATGTTGGCCAAAACTGGAACAAAGCAAACCATCAGAAAGATACTTCGACTCGCCACCACAATTCACCGAAGGTTGTGAAACTCCGACCACATCATCGACGATGACCCACGAAGCTTTCCCTCCAAGTGCGATTGCTTCCAATTCAACAATGACCACTCAAATACCTCGATTTTGACATTGATCAAAACAGGCTGTTGAACCCTAATTTGACTTCGAACGATCATCATGATGGACTATAAAATCATTGAACATTTTTTTGATGATTCTTGACCTCCAAACATGCTCCCTCCTCGATCACGTGATTTATCATTATTCCGATCATCGAGGATCGTCGAAAATTCATAATCAGTTCATTTCGTAAATTCACATGATTTACTTACTTAAAAATTTTGAAACCTTCATCTAAATTCATCACTGACCAATTCGAATATTATTATGAAATTCAAACACAAATTGATGATGATCGAATTTGGACCTATCCATGATTTTCACTATGAGAAAATTTTAAAATAATTGCTTAATATAATTACTAGAAATTATTTTTGAAATTTGATTCTACAAGAACAAACAAATTTTGTTTAGAAAACAAAACCCAATATTGATTCCTTTGGGTAGTATAAAATTTTCAAATAGATTTTAAAACCTGTCATGTATGCTCAGAGGCAAGCTTTAGCCTGTATTTGCAGACACGTAGGCATATATATATCACATGTAAATATATACAAATATTTTCTACAACAACATTCAAGCATTGATCATAACTATCTAGCTATCATCATCACAGATATCAAGAAAAACTGGTTCAAAAATAAGTTTGCTCACTTGGAAATGTGGAAGCAGAGAACAGAGACTTGAATTTAAAACTTGGAATTTGAATTTGGTCTTTGGTTTATTGAATCTGCAGTTTTGATCTAAGTAGAACTTGGATCTGAAGATTTTAATGTTGATTTCTGGATTCACTTACTTTGATCTTTCTTTGCAATCTTGGTTCAGTTATTTGTTTGCTTCCTAATTTCTATTTTTGGTTTGAATCTTGTATTTGCTTTTACAGGTTTATTTTGATCTTGAACTTGATCGGTTCCTTTGCTTTTGGAACCTGGAACAATTCTCAAGTTGAAGATTTGTTGATTTTTCTTTTCCAGGTCTGTTATTTTTGATCTGAGAGGATTAGAATTCTTTGTTTTAAATTTGTAGCTTTTTTTTAATTCATCCTCTCTGTTTTGAAACTGAAGCCTGAATTTATTTGAGTTGATATGGACTGATGAATTATGAGTTGATCTTGAATTTGTTTGAAGCTTTTATCTTCATTTGTTGTCTTTAGGTTGGAGAAGTTGTGAAAGAAAGTATGAAGCCTGGTTTTCATCTCAAATTCAAAATGTTTTATCTAATTCAAATTAAAAGATAAATGACACTTGTTCATTTATGAATTAAATTAAGTTACACTTGTAAAAATTTCTTATTGCATGATTTAAAAATGTTTTAAATCTTTAATTATTTCCTTACAATTGTCATAAGCATGAATTTTTATGTTTAAATCCTTTACTTTTATTTTATTTAATCTTTTATATTTAACCCTTCTTATTTTAAAATTTGTGAATCATATTTTTTTAATGTTTTTAACACACATATATATATATATATTTATAAATTACATTTAAAGTTTTTTTAATCCTTATTTAAATTTATCAATTTATTTTTAGACCCTTTCCATTTTATTTATTTATATATTAATGTTTTTATTAACTAATTAAATTTATGTAATATGGTTTCTTAAATTACAAAAGTTTAAACCTATGTATCTTATATTAACAATGTATTATATTTTAGTTTTATAAATATACAAACCATATTTATTCTTTTATAATTTTTAAAAGAAAGTATTTTAAACCTTTTAATATATATATATATATATGTTTTATATCTTTATATTTATATTCATATACATTAGTTCCTTGGAAATAATAAGTTAATAAATCAAATTTTTTTTTTTAATATATTTTTTTATTTTATTTTATTATTTTTTTGAACTTCAAATCAAAATTCTATTTAAAATCATATTTATATACATTTATATTAATAAACAAACAAATATCTATTTAAATTTGGAAAATACCAAATTAATTCAAAATTTAAATTAATTACCAATTTAAATTTGATTTAAAAACAGGAATGTTACACCTATCTTGGATCAGTCAATACCGATCGATTTTGAATACTGGATTCTTTGTAATATTTGTTCATATCATACATTTTGATGTTTTCCAAGTTTCTATATCCATTCCTTCATCACTTTGCAGTCCAATTTCTTCGATCCAATCAATACCAAGGCTTTGGTAAATTTGCTGGAAACACTTGCCATCCAAAGCTTACATTTATGGATATAAAGCATGCTTTGATTAAGAACTCATATCGATGCTGCCAAATTGCCAGTTCTGCCTTTTGATTATCTACTAGATCAATCATGGATAATTATCCAGTTCCTTTATATTCACCTACAAATCAAAGGTCGTTCTAGCCCTTTCATGGCTAAGGACTCAAATCCTTACCCAAATGTCAATCATAAGTTAGTATCATCTCGTATTCTTTTGGAATTGATCATATATCATGCTATCATGCAATTTAAACCATAACGATGCATTGCCCTTAATTAGAGCATCACTTACAAATCGTCCAGCCTAGCATTCCATTATAAGTAAGCCCAACCAGATCAAGGCAATTTCATTCATCAACATTTGATAACAATTATCAAATTATTTTGAATCAAAAGGTGTTTTTACCTATAGTTTAATTTTTTTATCTCTCCAAATAATATAATTGAAAATCAACATTGAGCCTATCCACTCACTCTTAGGCATTGGGACTTGTATTTCATGGTTCATCGTCTCATCTCTTCGATCGGGATGACCATGTCCTATTAGTTTATATATCAAACATAAGGGATAACCAAGTTTGGTTAATGTCCTATATTAATATCAAAATCATGTCTAATCAATATCCATCATCAAATCATTCAGGAATCCTTTTCCAAATCAAAATAGATCAACAAAAATTAGAACATTTAGTCCAGTCAAGGAATACCTTTAAGCTCGAACCTAAAGTATGCCTGAAGGACCGATCATGATCATACATATATCTAATCGGCCTGAAGGAAATTTTTTATAGTTTATTCAAAGCAAAATCAAGATGCGGAAAATAAACATAATTTTGGTCCATCTCGATCGTGGGATAACTATACTCGAGCCAGATCCTCTTCTATGACAGAGAATATCCACCGTAGTTGGTGGCCACCCTGCTGCACCACTGAGGTTCACGCTATTATTATCGAATTTCTATCATATTTTTCAATCAGTTGCTCTAAACTTGTTCTTCTATTAAGTTTCTCATGCGTCTATACTCATTTGTCCCATGTCTATCCAACTTATGGAATGAACGTTATTTCTAAGATCTCCTCTCCCATTCTTTAGGTTCTCTCTCATCGAAGGTTTCCTATACTAAATCTACCCATAGTATCCAATAGATCCTTTTTAAGTTCTTTAGCAAGTCAATGTAAGATGCAAACTTTAGTTCCTTCTTTGGTCGTTTCGAAGCTTTGAAGCTATTGTCAACCTTTCGTTTTCCTATATCCTTATAAGATCCTAACTTGGACCGTCCTCTACCGCATTCACTTCACCATTCTTAGTTTCAACATCTTCTTGATGGAAATATTTTTGGCCAGATAATAGAAATCAACAAGATCTAGTAGATCCCTTTCCAAAGCCTTCTTAAACTCTATTTTATTATCAACTATAACCACCACCATCATAAGAACTATCGACGAGTCTGGTTTATAAATTGTAGCAACTGCTGTGTCAAATATAGTCAAATAACTCTAGTAAATATTCATTTCCTCTCATCTTAACATTCAAAAGCGTCATCGCATTCTGAGGTTAAATTACATGAACTCTGAATGCCCAAAAATCTCTCCACTAACTCAGTCCATATGCTAATGGATCACTATCAAGTTTGCAAAACTATATAGTAGCCAAATCAATCAAGAATGGTGGGAAGCACTGTCCCATTTCTTCCTCTGAAGCACCAATACTCCTATGTGTTGGATATATATCATCCAGTGAATTGTATGATATGTTCTTCCATCATATGATTCCTAGGAACGTAGCTTGAAATTAAGTGAATTCCTTCCATATCAGATGTTTGGGATGAAGCGGTTTCTATATACATTCTCCAAACTTCGATGTATTGCTCCACCTTGAAGCACTTTCCTTACCATCTCATCCATTCTATCTCCTTGATTCGGTTGAAATCTTTGAGGCACCACATGCATATGATCCAAATCTTCTCGATTCCCCTTCATTCCTAAAGGAACCTTTTGGTTCTAATCTGTAGCTGCACGTTTTCATTTTGATCCTAGTTCCTAGGCTTAACGGCATCCCACTAACGTGCTCTTCCCTATCAAGCATGAAACTGACTCTCTCCCTATCTAGACCGGACGATATCAACCGATCTCGATCGATCGTGATGATCGGTTAAGGAATATGCAGACTGTGTCTAACTTGTTTTATCTTATTGCTGCTACATTTGCTAAAAAATCCGTTCAGTATCTCCCCTTATTATGCTAGCAACTTCCTTTGCATTTCATTCATCATCCCTTCTTTTTTATCTCTGGGCACATAGATTGAAGGTGAGTTTGAACTGGAGAACACCTCCTAGCCACCCTTATGCTTTAGTTAACTTCCTCCAATAATGGCTTTTCTTTTGTAGGCTCTTTATCTTCACTAAATCAAATCTCATGTTCTTCTCGGTGAATGCACCAAAAATGCTGCCTAAAAAATATGTATGACACCCCAAATTATTCAAAAGCAAATTAAACCAATAGAAAAATTAAAGAAAACTCATGAGGAAAGAGAAAGTAATGGTTCGAAAAAATCTCTAGTCTACGTCCATTTAGCTGTTTTTTATTGATGAATTATCTTCGGTACACACAATTTATAAGCAGTTTCATGTTACAATGACTTAAATCTCGGTTTTTCCTTAAGCCTAATATGGAAGAAGAAAAGAATAAAAAATTGTCCCTTAAAAAGTAGTCCCCTTTAGTTGGAGTAGACTTTCTATTTATATATGGAATCTAGCAAGATAATCGCCATATTAGGTTTGAATGAGTAAATATCTTCCGATTCGAAGTTCCAATGTAGAGAACAAGTCTGCACACAATTTCCAAGAAGGTCAAATCAATAAGTACTAACCAAACAGGTCGGCACCAACTGAATTTTGTGTGCCATTCCTTCATATTTTACTTCATGGATAAGATCCTCAAACCCTTTCGTGTGCCATCCAGAATTTCCAAATTAATTGGTACGAACCAAAATGGGCCAGTACAGATTAATTTTGCTGCTTGTTTTTGTACTTTCTTCAACTCCAAGATGTAAGGCTTCCTTGTGGGCCTCTCTTCGGTACTTGAAATGGATTGGTACTAACCATTCTTGGACCGGTCGATATCGATTGGTTTTGGATTTTGGATTCCTTATCAAATTTCTTTATATCTTACATCTTGATGTTTCCCAAAACTTTAGATCCATTCCTTCGTCCCTTTATAGTCCAGTTTCATTGATCTAATTCAATCCTTAAAGTATTATAAATTTTCCAAAAATGGATACCATACTAAGAAGATTCGGTATGGAGAATTACAAGCATGAAAATGCTCCGACGCGGTCTGTAATTGTCCTTACTAAGAAGGTGCCCAATATACTAAAGAGGAAAATGAGTGTATGAAGTGGATATTGTATAGATCCATAATCGATTTAATCATGCAGTTTGTGCTATATACTAAACCAAATGTGGCTTTTCATAAGACGATATTAGTGTAAACCTAAAGAAAAATATTGGACAACGGTGAAATGTATTCTTATATATTTTTGAGAAATACTAAAGACTTAGTCCTTGAATATAAGAATGAAGACCTTTTCATGAAAGGGTATACAGATTTAAGCTTTCTAAGTATTACAGAAGACAATAAATTGGTGTTTAGTCATGTATTTATATTGAATAGTGAAGCGTTCAACTAGAAAACTTCCAAGTTGGAAACTATGGTCGATTCAATGATGGAGGCCGAGTTCATTGCCCTAATGAAGAAACAAAAGAAGAGGTTTGGATGCACAAATTATGGCTAAGCTAGGGGTTTTCTAAAATGCTGAAAAACCCATAACATTTTTATGTGATAACAATGTTGTGATGAAGATTGCAAAGGAAATAAGAGCATACAAGAAATTAAAACACATTATTTGAAAGTTCCACATGATAAGAGAGTTTATTTGTAATAAAGAGGTGGTCATTGAATGAGTAGAAACTAAGGACAACATTGCAAAACTATTCAAAAAGGACCCGACTCAATCAATTTTGAGAAAACTGATTAAAGGGATGAGATTGAGATTGTATAATTGGCCCCAAGTGCAGTGGAAGATTGAGAGAGTTAATAACATGACGTAGGGGATATTATATAATTTATTCTAAATTATTAAGTCTGTAATAAAATCTGGTTCGAAATAGATGTGTTTGTTCCCTATTATACACTTGTTATATTGTGATATATTAATTAAGTAATCAATTAAAGTATATAAAATAGAAAATCCTGTTATGTGATAATATTTACAATGGGTTATAATCATGAGAAAATATTCACAATATAAAATAACATATCATTTAAGTTTTCATGATCAAGATATTTCAAGAAAGGATGTCGGTACGTTCCTTGGGACCATAGTAACTAACGATCTCCAAATGTAGGACAGTGTATTACTTATGGCTTCCTAGCGTACCAAGGGTTACATACTTTATTAGATAATTGTGGAATGACTTAACACAATAGTTTTTAATTGATTAATAACAGTAGATCAAATAAGAAATCTTAGGGTGGCAATGTTACACAATTCTCTCGACTTAAGAATAATGTTGAGTTTCAATGAAAATTTTCTATTTTGATTATAGTTAAAACATGGCATCACGACCATCAAGCTACTGTAGTTAGGTCTAAGTTGTAGTGTTGGAAATGAAACACTGTTTAATGGAGAATTTTTCACCTTTGTTGTAGGAGGTTAGTACAAGCTCAACTATAGTCAACTCAAAGTCAAAATCACTGACTAGAGTGATATGGTAAATAAAAGATGTTCTAATTAAACCATGGACTTTATCTATAAGCTAACTAAGTTGAATAACGCAGATATTGGAATTTTGACCAAAACCAAATTCCATAAATCCTATAGTAATATAATATTATCGAAGAGAATGTGTATAAATAATCATTGCTAAAAGATACCATATAAGAAAATGCGAAACTAGATTTTATAGAAAGGCCTTATGATTAATTTCGTGAAATAGTCACACTAGTAGCTAAACTGACATTTGAACGATAATATTTGAATTGTTAAAATTAATCGCTGACTAAATTCACACCTCAAAATCTCACAACCGTATTTGTGGATTATTCGAAATATCACATGATTTAATTAGTTTATAGAATATTATAAATTGATAAAATTAATTAATAATCGATATATATTAATTATTGTTGATTTATTTGATGTTTTTAAGGTAGAATATGATATTTGAACGCATATATAAAAGTTAAATTTGCGTGCGTTGATATATGATATTGGTGTAGTTTTAAATGTGTTTAAATAGGAGATAACAACTTGAAGGGCATTTGGAAGTTTGGCACCATATAGGTGGCGAATAAGGGCTATTATAAATGAAAAGGGAGAAGGGTGAAGAAAGGAAATTAAGGGATTAATTTGGAAAAATTTAGTTAAAAGAAAAGGTTCCATTCTCTCAATTAAAACAAATCCATTGTTTTTTCCCTTTAGTTGTTTTTCTTTATCCTCATCTCTCCTTGCCACGGCCGAACTTATCTTCCTACCATTCTAAATAAAATATCTTCAAAACAAATAAATATAAAGGATATATGTTTGCATCCTTGTCCTGCAAAGTTTGGTGTAGATCCAAGGATCAAAAGAGGGATTTCCAAATCAAAGTGTCACTTATTAGCTATTTCTTAAAGGTGTGTTATAAATTTAATTTGTTTCATTCAATGTAGAATATTTGGCACAATTTTATATGAATATACCATTGTCTCACCTTGATCTAAAATTAGTAATATAATTCATTTAACTTGCTGAATTATTTAATTTGTTTATAACTTGATAAATCAAAAGCAAAATTTATATGTGCATAAAAGAATGTTTGTTATGAATCCTTTTTTAAATTGCTTATAGTAAAATTCTACACATATTATACAATTTAATGATTTAAATGTTTCTATTTGGATCTTATATAAATCCAAAAACATTGAGATTGTTGATATCTTGCTTTAATTGATGTATGCAATTTTGGTTTATTTTTCGTTAAACAATTTGAAATTGAGGCAATAATATATACATATAAATAGCAAATATATACATGGCAGATATAATCCCAATATCTATATGTATACATTGACCATGTTATTTTTTTTGCTTTTGTCATTTAAACATATTTTTGTAATATATCATCCTTTGTAAATTGATTAGATGTAGTATTTATAAAATGTTTACAAAAGAAGAAAGATGAAATCAATCAATGATGCCCCCTTTATCTCGTTCCTTTTATATTTTGATGTGATTATAGTAAAATCTAGTTTTATGTTTGTTTCCGTTTTTAAACACCAAACAATTACACACACACACACACACTATATGTTTCACATGTTTGTCGCACCCTTTTAAAATATGAAAATATTTGATATATTGATACTCTTTCTAAGTTCACACTTAATTAACATAAATTAAATTGACAAGAATAAGATAATATTAATAAATTTTGATTTCATTAAAAATAACTAGATTGTACTTGGTGAAATCCATTAGGCTTCACCAATTAAGAACTGCTTATTTCACTAAAATTAAAATCTAACTATTTCACCAATTGTAGATTAGGCTAGTCCAACAACACTCACGTCTCAAGAATTCAAAATAAAATTATCACTACATGGTTGGGGTAAAACCCAAACTTGTCATTGTTGAAGCCGTGTGTGGCTCATTATTGAGAACAACATGTCTTAACTTATTGCCATCAAACCGAATGCAATTGACTATCGAAAACAACGTGTCTCACCCATCATCGTCAAACTGTATGCAACTCACTATGGAGAATTACATGTCTCAACCCATTATCGTCGTAAAAAATGCGAATCACTATTGAGAACTACCTGTCTTGACCTGTTATTGCCAAACCGTATGCGACTCACTATTGAGAACTACATGTCTCAACTTGTTATCGCCAAGCTATATATGATTCACTATCGAGGATCGTAAGCCTCAACCTGTTATCAACACACCATATGCGACTCACTATAGAGAACTATTTGTCTCAACCAGTTACCGCCACTCATTACTAACAACATCGAATGAACCTACCCAAACTAAGGCACTTTTGTGAAGTATATCAACCTACATAAAACAACATACCAAAACATTATTTGTCTCACCACAGTCATAATGTCATGTACCTCACTTGAAACAAAGGTTATACATAATTGTTATAAACATTCAAAATTCAAGGATGTTTTTGTAGTTTAATCATTATTTGGTACATTCGACTAGTCATCCATAGTGAAATGAGTTTCTCGACAAACCATTAGCCCTAAAGTTCATTAAGTTATCACCTCATTCTTCGTTATTCGATCTGTCACCAGTCCTGGCCTTCTTGTTGCATGTGTTACCTAACAATACCAATAACATCAACTCTTACCATCTCTATTGAAACTTCCATCGCCGACCTATTTCATAGATTTGTACCTCCGTGCATTAATCTAAGATGATTGAAGGCCAATGTAGGGCCCTACTCGATTCTCTCTTTGTAATGATCCAGAATTTTATCGCTTTGATTTTTGAACATATAATTCAATTTAAATATTTAATTACTGGTTTTTAATGGTCAAATAACCTTATTGAAAATTTATAACTAATAATAGATTATTTATTTTTAAATTTTACATAAATTCGATGGAAAACTAAAAATGCAACCGAAATGTAATTTTTGAATTTTCAGCCTTTTGGTGAATAACAAGTTGTTTTAAGTGTAATATCTTTAATTTGTTCTAAAAAAACATTTTAAAATGTTAACACACTTTATATTTTTAATAAAATAATATTAATAAGTATTTAAAAAGTAAATTTCAAACAAAAGATGGATGTGACTTGCAATGAATATTAAGTGTGAAAATAAATCTAAGTACATAAAAACACCCTTATACCCAATAGAAATGGTTATAGTATATAAAGGCCCCTTATTATACACCATCTTTTTTCTTTGCTTGTCCTTTGGGTGGCTTTGATGTAAAATTTGGGTTGAACATTTAAATTATAAGATGCATTATGGTCTTTTGTTGTACTTTTATCAAAGTTCAAAACATTTACCATATTTTCATTTTAACTTACACTTCCATTGTCAATACCTTAACTCCCTTTTATTTCCATCTTGTTTTTTTGTCTTCTTTAAAATAGAAATCTAAACTTTAAAATAAAAAAAGGGCTTCGTTACTCAAGATCAAAGTTTTAAAAGCTAAAGGATTTGGATTTAGCATTTTAAAAGCATTGAAATAATGGTAAGAAACTTCTACAGCTTGTTAATTATATAAATGATGCAAAAATTAGCCAATAATATTTATTTTGAGTTGTATGTGATTCTTATGTATGTAAATTTGGTTTAAATCATGATTTGATTAGTAATTAATTCAAATACAGGACTTAGCTTATAGTAAACAGTTTTTAACAAACTCCCCTTCTCTATATCGTATTAAAAAAGTAAACCATGATTGCATTTAAAAATCAGTATCTTACAAACTAGAATTTGATATGCCCTCCCGTAGAGAGTTGTATGTTTTGGTCCATAGATTATTCTACAAAATAGTTTTGGAATTTTTAGATAAATATATTTTGAGAAATTTCAAAATAGAGTAAAAAGTGTAAAATGTCAATTTTTCATCACTTACAAATCGACAAAAATATATATATATTCATGATCTTTATTGCAAATCATGACTTTCAGTGGAGATTCCATATTTTTTATAGTTGTGCTTTATTAGAATTTGGTTAGTGTTCAATTTTGGTTAAAAAGGAAGTTTCGACGAACCGGTGGTCAAGGAGTTCGACAAAGGATACCGGGAGAAGGTAGGAGGGAGATCTTTTTCCATGTTGTAGGTGAGAGCTATCATGGTCCAGTTTGGCGAGAAGAGCTAAGACTAGGATTTAGTGTGCATTCTTTTTTTGGTCTCGGACGTGATTGATTTGGTGACAGAAAGAGGCATCGAGCCTCATGTTACTCAGTCTAGAGACATGACAGGTGTTCACAATGTGGATGGAGGCAGAGATGGTGGTTGTAGGAGACGGTAGTTGCGGTTTTGGGCGGTCTTGGCTACATGTTGGTTTCAAGGGGGCTCGAATTCATGCTTGGCCATGGGTTCCAATGAAGCTAGGGGGTGACGTAGGTCAAAGTGATGGTTCGGAGGAAGGTTCTGGTCGTGGTCGACTGACTATTGTCAGTGCGGTGCTGTGGCAGTTGTCCGGTAGGATGTGCACATGCAAGGTGTGCACATACGTGCATGAGTTGAATTGATTCCATTTTTTATTTTTAGAGCCTGTAGCTTTGCTTTTCGTTGCTTCATTTCTGGGAAGAGAAGATGAGTTTGTATTGGAGGGGCTGCTTATTAGGCCGTATGGGCCAAGATAGTTGGAAGGTAGTTAATAAGTTAGGAATTATGTTTTGGTTCAATTTTTAGTAAGTGACTAAATTTAAGGACCTGTAATTCTTGCGTCTGGAATCCGTTTGACTTGCAATTTCCGCTGTTGGGATCATATTGACTTGTAGAACACACTTGAAATCAATTGACCCATATGTTGTAGTTAAATTAAATGGTAAAATAGGTTGTGTTTAATTATTTTGTTTAGTAATTAAAATTAATTCTTCGAAATTTTAGTTAGCAAAATAAAATATCGTTCTGCTATACTAAATTGAATAGATTTTATTGGACATTTATTTCGCAAAATAAATCCCCATTTTGCTATTTTGTGAGTTTGGATATTTATTTATCTGCTAGTTGATTTATATTGATGTGTCAATCATCGGTTGATAATGTGGATTTTATTTACATATTTGTTGTTATGTAAAATAGCTGTGTTATGACTTTAGTGTCGATATCAAGTATAAGGGTAGCTTGTTTAAGTACCATTGTTGAGCCTCTTTCCAAATTGGATAAGTTATGGATTTGAAATCAATTTTAAATTTTATGACAATTTAAAGTAAATTGTTTAATTAATTGATATTGTTAAATTGTTATTTAATTGGTATTATTGAAGTTAATTTAATTTAAATAAAGAAAAGTTTATTTAAATTAAAAAGGGTATAAGTTAATTATTTCTTTAATTAAATGGTTTTAAAGTAATTATAAATGGTTGAAGTTAATTATTACTTAAGTATAAATATTTTAAGGTTAATTATTATTTTAAACTAATAATGTTTAAGTTAATCATTATTTCAATTTAATAAAGGTTTGGTTAATTATTCATTTAGTTAATAATTTTTTTTAAGTTAATTAATTTTAAAACTAATGATGTTTATAAGTGAATTATTTTAAGGTATTTAAGGTTAATTAATTTTATTCAACATGGTTTACCTTAATTTGTTACATTATTAAATGGTAATTTAAAGTTGATCAAGTATTTACCAATGAGTTTTAAACTTAATTACCCATTTTATTGATTGGTGTTTTAAGTTGATTAATGAATATAATGATGGTGTTTTAATAAATGAATTAATGTATAAATTACTTTATTGTGATTAAGTTAATTTAATTAACTTCAGAATATGCTTCGAAATAGTGATATTGTTTAAAAAAGTGCTTTAAAGCAAAAAAGTTATTTATAGAAAAAAAAAATTACTTAGAAGAAAAATGAACTAAGTTAAGGGGTTATATTTTGGAAAGAGATCTTGGATTTTAGAAAGAAATATTTGGTTTACTAAGTTTGATTGGATCATCTATATTAATCAAGTTATAAATTAACCGAATAAACAATCCTTCTTAATTTTGGTGGTAGGGAAGCATTTCCCTACTTAACATTGAAGGATTAGTTGTCTAGGATTAATAATGTAACGAACCACCTCCTTGATCTTCAGAGATTGACACTAATACATCCTCGGTATTCATGTACCGTAAATCCAAGTGCTGATGAGGTAGATTATCATGGGGTAAAAAAAATATTGATAGAAGACATGACAATAATAGAATCTCACATCGTATTCAACACATGGTTATACATATGACAAGTACATGCAGTTACTCCAAATTTGACCATCGGATACTAGTACGCACTTGTAACATCTGGGATTTTCGACCCTCGAAAATCGACAATAATACATCATCAGTATTCATGTGCCGCAAATCTGAGTGCCGAAAAGTTTGATTATTAGGGGAAAAGAAAATAAAGATAGAATAGAATCTTACACGGATGGAATAACATATATTATTTCAACAATAATCTTTACAGTGGAAATTTTTGAAAACAATACCTGAGTCTAACCTAGATTTAGTCTGGACAGTTATAAATTCTCTGTCCTTACAATGCAGAAAAATAAAAACAAATGCAATGGAAGCATCGGATAATAGAATACGTTCATACGTAGATGAAGATCTCCAGCTCTCTTTTAAAATCTCCAAACGACTTCAACTAAACCTAAGACGACTAGGATCTGAATTAAAAATACCCAGATCGGGCTTTATAAACTAGTGTGAGATACTCGATTTATAAATTGATGCCAGTTAAAAACCTATGAAAAGAATGGTATCTCATAAGACCACGCCCACACATAAATACGGACGGGTTGTTACCTTATGATAACCAAACACTTTATACCTAAATAATTGGTATTATTTCTAATGAAATTCCTTTAAAAACATTTTTCAAATAAAAAATTTACGTTAGTTAAATTTGACGGCTTACTAGCTACATTTTAAAAGTAGGTTCTACAATCAAAATCGTAAAGGCAACGTATTGGAATTGAATTTCCAACATGATAGGGAACTAGTCACCATTCAGACCCGAAAGTCCACGTATAACAAATAGTTTCCATATGGCTTTACACGATCTCTACCAGACTCCGAAATACGCTGTTATACTACTATGGAATGGAGTATTACTCGGCTAGGCTTTACACAATCTCCATCAGCCTCCAGTATCTGTCCATTCATATAATAAGGCAACAAGCGCCTACAGGGACATCATCCCCACTAATAACCTGAAATATGTCCTTCAAACCATATAATATCCTGTATCATTCTTGGGATGTGAGGCTCATGAGGCTACGTTCCATAAAGTCATGCTTTGACTTTTCGCAAAGCCATGTTCTAATATTCACATGTTCCACTTTGAATGCCAATTGTCATTCCTTTGATCACTATTGACTTCCACGAACATACAACCTCTAAGCTCGTTTTTCTTAGAGAACGGTGTAAAGCTAAAAGTAGTTTCCTTCTCCGCAACCAAACAGATGTACATTTGTAAAAGTCAACATTGTGATCTCAAAATGCGATGTCAGACATTTGTCTATACGAGTTTGTTCTGGAACCAAATGAAACCGAAGACACTCCTCCTACCACATCCTAGGATCAGTTGCGAGTAGTCCTTACGTTACAAAGATTTCATAACACAACATGACCACTGCTATAATAAATGTCTCTATATTATGAGCAACCTAGAGAATGTCAACAAGCAGTTCTTTTGCCATGAAGATCTTTGGTCTTTAATACAATGAAGAATTTAGAATGTACACTACACCAAAACAGGCAAATTCTAACATTTATAAGTGTTACAAATAATTTCAGTAACACTTTTTAAGTGTTACTAATGGACTGTGAGGAATGGAGCGGCCAAATTTGTAATACTTATAAGTGTTACAAACATACGTATTACTAACACTTATAAGTGTTGGTACCTAAATATACGGTAACACTTACAAGTGTTGGTAACGAAATATACGGTAAAACTTATAAGTGTTGGTACAAAAATATACGGTAACGCTTATAAGTGTTGGTAACGAAATATATGGTAACACTTATAAGCGTTGGTATAGAAATATACGGTAACGCTTATAAGTGTTGGAAAATGATTATTTAGTAACACACACACATATATATACCAAAACTTAAACGCAAAGTTTAAATATAAACACTATGCAAATAATGGTTTCCATATCACAAATAATTCATCATACATATTCAATGCAAAGTTTAAACGCTCTGCAATTGTAGTATAATATATCATAAATAATTATTTACACATCTAAAATACCACAATGTGGTATATTCATATATTATTACAACATAAGCTTCAAAAAAAATTTCAAAATACACTTAAAATTTCAAACTCACAATTCAATGCTGTCTCCATTAATTCTGCAAATTAGCCATCGATTCCATGGATTAGTTGGCCCATTGTTCTCTGCAGTCTGTACTTAATCCGACACCTGAAAATGAAATTTTCCCTGTAAACAACAGGCCACGAGAAGGTAAAAGACAAGCAGTGTTATCTTACCTACATATGGATAGGTAAATAAACTGGACAAAAAAAGTTTATAGTTCATATGCACAAGATTGGTCAGTAGTAAAATGTTTGGAGAAAAAAATAATAATTAATTATATAAAATAATGTGTAGTAAAATATATTCTCCAATATCTTAAAATTTACAATGTGTACTGGAAAAGGTGATTCTAATCATCAATATTTGCATATTTTTCTTTTTTAGTTTCTTGAACTGGGCAGCAATAATTATCAATAATTCAATAGCATATTTACGCTTCCAAGTGAACTTCTAGTGATTTAAAAAACCTTTCATGACCGAAATGAATTAAGAAAAAAATATGAAAGATAGAAGAAAGGTCATGAATGAAAATCAAACATGTGCTATATGATATTAAAACTAGTTATCTTTGCTACTTCGTGTGTTAAATTAATTTCTTTTGTAAAATCAAACACATTGTTAAGAGCAAAAATAAAATACATGATGTATGTTTTTTACTTCATTTATTACACTAATTTTTCTTTTAGAAGTAAGGAGTAACATAGAGAATGTACAAGAAAAAGTATCGCATAAAGGCACTACAACTGCACACACTTGTGTATACACAGCAACCAATAAACTTCACAGTTACACTGCAATACTTCACATTCTCCATATAACTTCATCATCGACTATAGACAAACCACCACCATACATATACCTCTGCCTACTACAGTTTCATCCTCCACCTGACCTCTAATCATTGCCATCAACCCCTTACATTTCAGGCACTGTCATCTTCAAAACCAACATCATTCCACAATTCATCTAACCACCCTGTTCTACATTAACTCTGCATCACCAACCTCATATCACTGCTACAATTATTTCCAAACTGTGCTTTAAAACTCCAACAGTGCTGCCAATCACCATCCTCATTTCTGTTCCAAAAAGGAAAAGGAAAAAAACACCTGTTTCAACATCACACTGCTACATACATCAACCATATCAACCTAACAAAACTGTTATGCAAAACTTCAATCACCACAATACCCACTTCTACAACCATCTTTCAGCCACTTTTCCATTTAATTCTTGCCTGCTTCTCTATACCATAGCCTTCCCTCTTCCCTTTCAACCATATCTTTGTGCACACAACACTCAACATATCCTCACACAGCTCCACTACAACACTTCACTGTTACCATCAAGCTACATTTCCTTCACCTGTTCCAACACTATTGCCTATTTCTGCCCATTGCCTGCTCAACCTTTGCAAAACTCCAGCATCGCCATCACATCTTCACATTTCTATAAACCACCATCTCTGCCTTCAAACAGTGCCACCTCTGCCTTCAAACAATTCATCATTAACCAACTGCAGCCACATCTTCAACACTTACCATTCAAGACATCAAGCCACTGTCCTTTCACCAACCTTCTTCTCTGGCCATAACCCACTGCTTGTTAACACACTGCAATATAACATTCAACCATAAGCCTCACTTCCACTTCTTATACCACTTCACTGCTTGTACCACACTATCACACTTCCCATTGCCTCAAACCCCATTAACCAAACTGTTGCAACATCCTCACTATAACATAGAGAATGTACATGAAGTTTTTCTAGTTTTTGACACTATTAATTTTTGATGCAATCAAATATTTTTCAACTTTTTTTCATTAGAATTCCACATTATGCACCTTATCTTTAATACCTTAATTTTAGAGGATATCAAATATTTCCTACCGTGTTTTTCCATTTAAGTAGATAATGAAGCTTATCCATAATATCCTAATTTTAGGGGATATTAAGTTGAGGTGTGTTTCTAGTTTCTTTTTTTATTTGGTGGCAGTTTTTGTAGTTCGCGCCTACATTAAAAAAGTGTAACACCAAACATGTTATAACTATTAATAATGAATAAAGATGTCTAGAGCAAACCTAATACCTCTAACAACAACTCAAACTAAATGTTTTGCCGGAGGACAATGATCCGCTACTAGCACCATTTTTAAATTCAAATTTGCATGTATACTTGTCATACTGTGAATCATTTATATGAAAAATGACATTATATTTACGCCTGTATGTTCATATCAATATTGTTGAACCAAATATGATAATGCGAGTCACTTATGTATATATATATATATACACAGATCCTAACACAGACATCAATATGCACTTTGTTGAATTGAAAAGGAAAATAATGATGGTGAAAATTTAAAAAATAAATGGTTATACAAAAAAAGGTCAAACTTATTGCACTTAGTTTTAATCAATACTTTTGTCGATACTCACAAACAAACCATATGAAATATGATATTTTCACATTTTAAACATTCACAAAGAGATATATTGATAAAAATGGCTCATAAGTGAATTATTGTCACATTGAACTGAAGAAATTAAATTTATTTTCAATCTTCAGATTAAATATTATCATCTACGAATAAGATGAATTCTTACCCGAACCGGTGATCCAGCAAATTCTAAAACCTGTGCAGCAAGTTCACCAGCAGCTTTGATCCAAGCAATGCCTTCATCATTGTGTATTTGATGTTCTTTTGCTATTTCTGGAAAGAATTCTGAAGCAGCATATGGAGGTCTGGGAATATGTTCTGGTACCGGGAGGCGTCCAGAAACATTTCCAGGCCTCAATGGTGCTCTTTTTGTATTTTTCTGTTATTCTCTAAGCTCTCGAGATCTTTATGTAGTAAGAAAAAAAATCAACTATTAGGTGAAAGATTATTTACAATGAGAAGCGGTAAAGAAACCTGTGTGATGCAAAATAAAAAAAGTGAAATTTGGTCACATAACCTGTCTATTCTTATGACTCTTGACCATATATCGCTATAAAATCTAGCTTGTATTGGGAAAGAATTAAAGGTTATGTAGGACTAATGGCAGAACTAATATGTACTTCGTGTCTTTGCAAGAAAATAAAGGTGTTCAGATTTTCGCTCCAGATATACAAATAAACTAGGCAATCAACACATGATGCCTGCTTTAGTAAAACGTATCTTTCTAAGATAGTAGAATAAATCAATATATTAAACTCACATGTCTATGATAAAAATTTGCTTAATCAAAGTAAACTTTGTCTATTTCTTACTGTTAAACATGTATTTGGAGGCTACTGTCTACAAATTTGTTACATGAATGCACTATAGAGAAACTTTCATATTCAAAGAAGCACGAGGTATTTTAAAATATCTGCACCATCATATGATATACAAGGACTATTGAAACAGCTAGTACCATAAATCAAGGCAATAAAAGGAGAGAAAAAATGACACTTTTTGTGGCAACATTTCAAATAACAATATCCATAATACTGACTCATATTAAGCATTTCCACCTTATATGTTAGTAAATGTTATACAATTTGATACAGTATCAGACATTAGATCAGACATAAGCAAAATATCAAGATTGCACACCTTCTGATTCGCATCGCCTCCTCTAATCCAGATAGTTTTTTTGACACTACGTAATTCCACTTTTGACTAGTTTCTTTCCTTGTTTATACAATAAGTTATAGTAACTAATACATATGTAAGAAGATAACGAGTATGACTACTACAACTCATATAAAGCTTTTTATCCAGTCGTTGAATTTAAACAATAGCAGGTTCAAATTCATTAAACAATTCAGGGTAACCAAATTATCATTAAAAAATTCATTCTGTAATGAATCATACGTTAATATAGACAAAAATAAGTGATTGAATAGGTGAAAACACGCATAGTGCACTAACAAAATTATCAGAATTGGGTTTACTTTTATGAACCTGAAGTGATGTGAAGAGAAGCAAAGAGGGGTTGTCCAGTAAGAAAGATATTTTCGGGGTGTTTTTTGAAAAATGAAGAAGATGGCGGCGACGTGTAGCCGATGATTGTGGTAGGACACTTCACTGCCACTGCCATTTTTAGAAGAGAGAGGGAGGATAATCGAAGTTGGCATCAATGTCGAAAAGGATGAAGTTGACGTCGATGTTGAAGTGGATGAAGTTGGCGTGATTTTGGTGAGCTAGAGAGAAAACCCTAAATTAAATTAGAAATTATGTGGCCGTAAATGTTGTAACGGCCCGTAAATTTTCGATAATTAAAATAGCTAATTTGATAAGATTAAGTGATTTAAGGTTAGAAAAAATATTTGTAAGTCGTTTGGAATAATAATAAATGTTGAATCCATTGGGTATAATAGAGTAATTGATTGATAAGTAAAATCTATTTAAATCAAATATTGAATATTGAACAGGTAAATTGTTTAAATTAAATATTTAAAACTTATTGAATAATTGAAATAACAGGAATTGAATAACTGTTTTAATGAAAATGATTGTTCTATAATTTGAATTTGTTAAATTTTATAAGTTCGTTTTGAATATTTCAAAAGATAGTGATTTAAGAATAATCAAATTTGTTTAAGTTTAATATTACAAATGTTTGAATAATTAAATTTCGAATTTGATATGATTAATTTGATATTGAAATTTAATATATGAAATAGAGTGAATAATTAGAATTTGATTTAATATGATTCAAATTGGTTTCCAAAGTGAATGTAAGTTATATCGGGATTATAATAGAGTTAATAAGATTTTAAAATTGGAATTTATTGGATAATTGAATAACGGGTTTAATATGGTTAAAAATGATTTGAAAATTTTTATTTTATCATATTAAAGTTAGAATGATGTTGTAGAACTTTTAAAATCGAATTAAAAGTAAATTTGTGAAAATTGAATATTTAATTGACGAGTTAAAATAGCCATTTTTCAAACAGTCTCGGATTTCGACGAAACTAGTTTCATCGGATCCGTAATGTGATATTATTGTAAGATTTCAAATTTCGTGTCAATCGGATTTACCGTTTGTCCGGGGCTAGCCAAAACGCCTAGAAATTTAGTTAACCGATTTAATTTAAATTTGATCGTTTATTTTCCGTAACTCGCACAGATGATCGAATTAGCTTCCGAAACCTATTCCATTGTGTCCGGAACGCGGGATGAACCCTAGAAACGTCGGTCACCGCGTGAGATTTGGAGTTCAAAATTTAGAAGTGAATAGTGTTTTTCGTTTAAATTCCCCCTCTACCATTCATTTGCAACCCCAATTTAATTAAACCCTAGTCGCCAGTGAATATAACCAACGGCCGAAAATTTTTCTTTTTCCTCCACAATTTTCTTTCAATCCGTACATCTATTCGAAGAGTGTTCAACTACAAAGTGGAAGAGAGTATCGTGATCTATATTCTGAACGGCTATGATCGAATGATTCGTCGCGTAGGAGGCGCAAATTGGCCGTGAGTGCCGTGTGTTTGGGGTCATTTATCACAGCGAGATGGCGACCGAGCTCGCCTATATTTCAGGCGATGGTGCGCCTCGTGATGGCCTTCAGCTTGAGGGTGGTCGATCGGCCTAGAAACGAGGAAGGGTGGTCGCGATTTTCAATTAAGCGACGCGTTCATGGGTTCGAATATACGTGGGCACGAACGAACGAGAAGAGAAAGGGGTGGGCGGCCACGATCAGGAGTTGCAGGAATCAACGGCAGATGTGAGTCTGGGTTGTAAATTATAATTGAAATATAAAATTAATTTATATAAAAATCGTATTAACTTTGTAATACGATATCTTTGTGCTACGAGGTCGAAAACTGATGAGACGAAGTGCGTTGGGATCGTATGGACGAGCACTACGCAATGGAACTGGACTGGAATCATTTGGAGCTAGAGAAAATTTTGAGTTAAATCGAACGTCGTTCGATTTGATTTAAAATCGTAAAAATCAAGGTGAGTGTTTTATAACGCTCACAACGTACTGAATATCTTTATGCTAGTTAAATTTGACATTATGAAGTGTTATGAATTTTATTTGTCGTTGTTTGATATAATTTAATTGTCATTTGAATTCACCGTTGAAAAATTTAATTTGACAGTTAAATTGAAATTAAAATTGAATTGCGATTATATTACCTGACATTGGTAACTATGAAATTGCCATGGATTGTAGTGTCTATTGGATGATTTATTTCGATGGATGCTATTGGTTGATATTTAAATGTTTGGATGTTTATTTGCTTATATATATAACCTGTTATGCATACATATGACACTATGATTTGATTTAAGTGATATATATTCATCCCTGACATTTAATTGAAATAAATAATTACTTGGCCATAGGATAGAAAATTATATACGGACACCGGATTGGCTAAATTAATAATTTTTAAAATCGTTGATTTGAAATTTATTTAAATGTTTGGATTTAAAAGTTATAAATAGAAATTAATTTATAGAAATCGAATTTATCGAAAAATTGAGTTTGGAATGTTGAAATAAATTTTGATTAAAAGAAATTTTTAAATAATTTAAGTTGAGACTTTGAAATTTAAAATTTGGATATGATTGAATTTCGAAAATTAATTTGTTTTAAAGATTGAACCTAAATTCGAGCTTTGAATATTACTAAGTGAAAGTGATATAAAAATGATATTTTGAAATTGAGCTTGAAATTGAATCATATTTGATATTTGGATTTAGATTTGAATTTTGACGGATAATTGTGTTAAGTGGTATAAATTGGTATTTTGAATATCAAGGTCCAAATCGATATAAATTTAAATTGAATAAATTAAAGGTGAATGAAAAATTGAATTAATTTGAAGTAAAAGTTGACATTGATTTGAATCGAAATCAAAATTGAATCGGTAGAATGGAATTGAAATTGATTTGAATTGGGAAGTTATAATTGAAATGGATTGGTTTTGAAGCTGTTTTATTTTGTTTTCCAAATTACTCGGTTATATAAACCATTTTGAATACTTAAACTGTTTTAATCTATTTTAAATCTACTTAACCCAATTTAAATTATTTTAAACTAATTTATCTATTTCAAATCCATTTTAGGATTTTAAGTATTTTAACTATTTTAATTATTTAAAACTACTTAAAACTATTTTCTAAAATTCTAAGCTGGTCAATAAAGTGGATTGTTTATATTTAAATCTTGAATTTAAATACGAATTGAGTTAAATGAAGTTGCAACCTAAATTGAAATTCGAAATGATTTTGAAATCGAAATGAGATATTGATGCGGAAAATGATTTTTGAAAGGAACCTTATATTTCGAATGGCTACGATGATATTTGAAATGGATTTGATTTTTGAAGCGAATATGATATTTTGATATCAATTATGAATCGATTTGAAATATAAAAGAGCCAACGGTGTAATAATACATAGTTATTAAAGAGACCGGGATCGGATATGGACATACTCTCTGTCGATACCGAAAACCACTTTAATAACTTGTATACGCGGAGTGTTGATCCAGAATGAAGTGGATGGTTTGGTGAACGCGTTGACTGAAGAAAGAGAACGATATTGGATGACCCCTGACATGACTAAAACAGGAGCCGCACCGGGCCATTGAGGTTCGCCATCTCTAGCGGACACACTTCTTCGATACCATATCTATTACATTTGTGATTCGATTTGGGTGCACCCCTTGATTTGGGAGTGTTGTTTCACGGTGTTGGGGTAGCTGCTGGCTATGCTCAACATCTGTCCGGATCACGCAACTACTAGTATCCTAGTTGGTATCGCCTCATGTACCTTGTCATACTGATTATCCTATTCGCGACCACTACGTTATGTTTTGTGTTATACCTATGGGGTACCCTCTGATAACCACCAGTTTACGGTAGGGCTTACGGTGCTGTATAGACTATGGCATTATAAAAATGTGTTAAGGGTGATTATGATAACGCCTTAACGCTATTTTGATACTTTATATTACTGATAGGCATTATCTACTTAGCGTACATTACTACATAGTAGATAGTTTAACGGATCCTTAAGAGATGGAAAATCCCGTAACATCTCTTGAGTTATTGCACGCATGTTGACACTGGATATGAGATGTCAAACCCCGTAAACATCTCTGACGCCGTTACGCTCATATTTATTTATGATTGATTTAACTTTCATAAGGATATTTTAGTCCTGACTCGAGTGTTTTGTCTTTTCATTACGCTCGGGTCAGTCCTGAGTTTTCAGATTTTTGAAGATCTATTCTGGAGGACGAAGACGAAGATTTGGTACACTATTACTATTATTACCCTTGCATCATGCTATCTGCTGCATTATTTTATTTGTTCTGTTGAATATGTATAACTCTGATAAATGTTGTATAAATAATGATCAAAGTATAGTAAACAACTTCATGAACTGTTTATTTGATTATTATATCTTATCGTTCCACTGTTAGATTCTGTGTTGTTTCCTTTCTTTTATTTCTCTTTCCTCTTCTTTTCTTATTTACCCCAATAACCATCTGCCCTTTTGAATGGTTTGGAATCGACAAGTGTATTTGATCGTCGGTTTAAACTGTCCAAAAAGGTGGGTCGTTACAAATGTTAACCGTGAGGAAAGACCTGTATGCATGAATTACAAAAGACCCCACTTGTTAATCAATTATTTACAAATTTACCCATTGTTGTGACACTTATTTGTGTTGTAAATAATTATTGGTTTTCTTTAAAGTTTATGGAGAAAACTATTTATTTTTGGTAACACTTTTTCAGTATCCTAACACTTTTTTACAGTTGGTAGTTTGTAACATCTATAAGTGTTAGAAACTGAAAAATATAAATGTTGCAAAATCACTGATTTGGTGTAGTGGTAGACACCACTTCCATATAAATATAATATGGGGTAAACCCTTGGGACTCGTGACAACAATCCTTACATTAAAAAGATCTCCGACATTCAATAATCATCATCTTCAACATGTCCTTACCTCCAAACGTATATATTGGTTCGAAGTTGTTTACGAATAGAAGTTACCCAAATCCAACCTAGTTCCTATGAACCAATCATCGATTAGAAGATGTTAAGTTCATATGAGGTTATCAATAATCATTCAATTTGATTCATCTTTTTATTTACTCATAAATATCTTAGAGGGACATTATTTTAAATTATTCCATTTGTTTTCTTAATTGTAAATATAATCATTAAGCCTCATTTATCAAATCTATTTTGTTAATTAAGCCTATTTGAATCTTGGAATGATTCCAAGTTACTTCATCCTTTACTTAGAAAAATATTTCCAAATCATTTATTTAAATCTTTACAAAAATTTCCAAATCATAACTTTTTAAATGGGTCAAAAACAATTTTATTTAGGACATAGTTTACTGCAAACCCAAAACAATTAATTTTAAGTATAGGAATTAAGATAATTCCAATCAATTATATAAATCTCATATTGGAAAACATTATTGAGCAAAAAGGATCATGGAAAATATACTAATTCTACTCGATATCAATTTTCATATTCAACCTTTGCTATCAGTCGAATAGCGGTGAAATCACCTTTTAAATTAGTACGAATAGTAAGGGTTCCCTCCTCAGAATTTAACATCAAGCGGAAGAAGATTATCTCTATGCAATCCAAGTTGTTTAAACTTGGAAAATTTAATCTTTTATGCTTAACTCTTTTCCGATATTATCCCTCGCCCAAGAGAGGCCAAGTGAGCTAGGGAAATGGTTGCTCCTAGACATCTCCTTAGTTTAAGCACCTTACCTAGATCTTACGAATAGTAAAATCCAGTCTACTCATCGGCTTTTAAATCCAAGATTAAATAACTTGATATTTTTGATAGCTTTTCTTTAAATCATTGAAATAAACTCTTTAAAATAAATTGATCCTCAAATCATCTTTAAAACTCTTAATAATTTATTTTAAAATATTTATAAAAGATTTGAAAATGAATCGTTAACATCAAGACCATATTTCAGGATTTATCAAAGTGCTGCAAAAAGTGCTACGAATAGTGCTGCAAATAATGTTTTCAAAGCTTATTTGATTAAAATAGCTTTTCGATCATTTAGAAATTCATTTTATAACTGATATCTCTTTTAAAATAGTTTAAAGGATACATATAATTTATTTCATATTTTTAAACATTTAAAAAAAATATTTAGAACATTTGCTACTTTGGCCACCGAACTGCCAAAGCACGATTCTATTGAAAACTCGATTTGCTAATATTTTAAAATCTATTAAATGAAATCTCGATCATCTTATTTTATTTGAAAACTATAGCCATAAGAGTTTGTAAAATTCTTATTGCAAAGAAATCTGATTCCATCCTATAGAAAGATTTAGCTTTTACGGCGCGAAATCGCGAATTGCCAGTTACGCGACGCGCCTATTTTTGACTCCAAATTCATTATTTCTCAAAACTTCTCCAAATTGAATTTTAATATTTATAAAACATTTATGAACCATTTTTCAACATTTAAACCAATATTTTCCATATTAGATCTCTTTTTCACTTTTAAATCATTTCATAATATTATATTATTATAATATTCATTTTCTACCATTTTATTTTTTTAACACATTAAGAGGCTAAAAAACTCCACACACATACTATTTATGGATTAAATTTCCATTTAATTAACTATGGTTAATTACAAATCGTTTCCCTTATCATTTATCAAACCAAGTTATCAACCATTTCAACAACCATATAATCAACCAAGTTATCAAACATTCATAAAAATCATTACGAGATTAATATCAACATACTTAAAAATAGTTATAGATATTATTTGTCATTTAATAAGCATTAGTACCCACTATCACAGATGCTCTCTCCTTTCCAAGCTCTAGAAAATACGCCAGAGATTCTACGGCACTTCGAACTTTTTCCTATCTTCTCGGAATGAAACCGGCGGCACTTCCTTCTCTTTTTCTTGCTTCGGAGCTTCTCGAACTCCACCTTCTTTTTACATGGCTCGGCTTTGGCTAGGGGTCTCTTGGCCTTGGTTTGGAGAAGTGGAGGTCGAATGCATAAGAGGAGGAGAGGAAGTGATTGCACTTGTTTTTGAAGTGGATTGACATTGATTTCATATGTTTCTATTTTTTCATTATTTCATCATAACTTCTCCTTATATTTTCTATGAACAAGAGCTCATTAGAGAGGCTCTTAGAAAGCTTAAGAAGAAGTAGAACAATGTGTTAGGAATTTATGAGAAGAGGGGTGGTATTTATAGGGAAAAAACAAGAAAAATATCAAAATGTGCATGGACTAAAACACACCTTACCCACACCCCCTCTTTCACATCACCACAAACAATTACCCTTCATCCTTGTCCTCTCTTCCATGTGCAAGTGACGATGGTGAGTTGATGTGAGGGTAAGTTTGCTTTTTGGTTGCTTAAAGACAAAAAAAGGTGAAAATATCATGATATTTATAAGTTTTATATATTTATACGTGTATGCGTGTCGTATATATGTATATAAGGGTATATGTGTATGTATGGACATGTATGCATGTGTATGTCTCATCTACAATGTTGAAATCATTTTTGAATAACTTTCGTTCGTTAAACTGTTGAAAATCGGGAAGGCGATTCCCAGTCACATTTTCACATATAGTTTAAATTGCATATATATGTAAACAAAATTTGAAAACTAATCTCTAATCATTATTAATTAATTAAATTGATCAGACTTCAATTATAAAACCATATAAATCAATAATAATACTTATTTACAAAAATTGCTATTATACCGATAAAGCGTTATCAATTTCCCTTATATTTTCAAACCTATTATAAATCTATCTTTATAAAACTATTATAAATTACTTTTTATCACTTTATAAAATTTTAAATGAATTATAATCATTTAAAACAATTATTTGAATAATCATAATAATTATTACATCATTAAATCTCACATTAAAATCATTAATCAATTATTAAATATAAGGGCATCATTAAGGATGTCATGCATACTTTTAATTTCCCAAAAATAAAATAATTAAGTTATTTCATATTCTTGTTCAAAAAATAAGTGTATGTATCCTGCTTTGTGCATGACGTTTTATGATTATAGAGCTATTTATCAATAAAACGGTTTTCGGTCATTTTATCGATATTCCTTCAATGTTTATATTTTCATAAATACTTATTTAAAATAAGATTACCACTATTATTTATTGTTCAAAACATCATAGTCTATGTTTTATAAATATTATATTTGAATATTTCAAAAATATATAAAATCTATCAAGCTGATAAATTTGCGGGTCGTTATAGTACTAATCCAGCCGAGATAGTTATAACGACCTATCCTTACAAGTGCTGGTAGATACAAAATACAGACAAAGTGGAAAGTAATGGATAACTTCAACAAAAAACCCTCCAGCTTCATGCTCCATCAAAAATGCTCTGAGCTTCTCCCAAAATGCTTCATGTTACCTAACTACTTGGCTGGCCAAGAAAATAAAGCACTAAGAGTTTAAGGGAAAAGAAAATAAACTCCAGCTCAGTCATTGGACTGGTATGAGAAACTCAAAATATGAATTTTTGAAAATAAATGGTATCTTATAAGACCACGCTGCACATAAATATGGAAGGGAATTTACCTTATGATAACCAAAACAATGCTACATAAAATATGGGAATATCATTTTTAATGAAATTTTTTGAAAATACTTTTCAAATAAACTTATGAACCTTAGCCGAAATTGTTATACTGGTTAAATTCCAACATACTAGCTATAAAGTAGGTCCAACAATAAAGTTTGAAGGCACTTATTGGAGAATGAATTTACATACATTGACAAGGAAAGGTACTACCTTACGAAAGTACATCTCTGGAAAAAAGCACATGTGGCTCCAACCTCTACCAACACAAAATCGACCTACCTTTACCATAGATAGTACCAAATATGTCATCACCCCAGTCATTCCCAACCTATCGTGGGATCCCAAAGCATACACAATATACGCAAAATATGGGTAGTGATCTAGAAAGGTGATGGCTATAACCTAATGAGAGTGACCCACATAGATGTGCTGCATCTACCCTGTTTTTGTCATTCCTAGGTGATGAGGCTTGAGGTAATGATTACCTTTCATATAACACATTTCTCTTTGAATGCCACATTGTCAATCCATGATCACAGAACTGATTTCTTCAAACATATAAATCTTGAGCTTATATGTCTCGGGAAAGGGTGATATTCTAAGAGAAGTTGCTTTCTCCACCACTAAGCAGATGATATGTTTATAGATATCAATCAATATGATTAAAAATGCAATGTCAGACGTTCTTCCATACAAGTTGTCCAGGGATAGGACAAACTGAAGGAACTCTCCTGCCACATCCTATCGGGAAACATCCCTAGGATTAGTAGTTAGCAGCCCTTGCATCGAATATCAAATGAAGATACTACTGCCACATATATATGATGATATGGGAAATTTCCCTCAAGGGTCAGTGACAAGCAGCCCTTCATTTATTTTCTATCATTCCATGTCTTCAATTTCGAACATACATTTGTTCGAAGTGGTTTTCGGATAAGAATCTCTCAAATCGGATCTTGATTCCTTCGAACCAACCATCGATAAAAAGATGTTAAGTAAATAGGTGGTTATCATTTTATTAATTACTTTCTTTTCTATCAAAAATATCTTCTAGAGATGTATTCTTTAAAACATTTCTTCTTGGTATATATGGAATCATTAATCTTCACTTTAACTTTAGAAATACCAAAACATTTTCATAAGTCATATTGGAAAACTTTATTGAGTTAAAAAGGGTCGATAGAAATTATACTAATTCTACTCAATATCAATTTCATGTTCAATTTTTACTATCCATCAAATAACGGTGAAATCACCCTTTAAATTCACATAGATAGTACGGGCTCCCTCCTTAAAATTTAATGCCAAGTATAAGAAGATTATTTCTGTACAATCCAAGTTGTATCAAATTAAAATTTTAAATTTTGAATCTTTTATGCTTGTCTTGATTTCGACATTTCGACCTTATCTATCCCTCACGAAGAAAGTGGCCAGGTGATCTAGGGCATTGATTGCTCCTGAACATCTTTTTAAATTAAGCACCCAACATCCAGATCTCACAAATAGAAAAATCCAGTCTACTCTTCGGCTTTTAGAGCCAAGATTAAATCACTTGATTTTAACAGCTTTTCTTTAAATCATTTATTTAAACTTTTTTAAAATAAATTATAAAACCTTCAAATCTTCTTTCAAACACTTAATTATTAATTTGAAAATACTTATAAAAGATTTGGAAAATAATACTTGAGTTTACAGTCATATTTGAAAAGTTAATAAAAACCGCCACGAAAAGTGCTACGAATAGTGCCCCTAAAGTATATTTGATCGAAACAACTTTATGATCATTTAGAAATCTATTTTTATAACTCAAATATCTTTTAAAAAAATTTAAAATATAGAATTTATTCCAAATTTTTGAGGAATTCAAAATATCATTTATAAAGATTTTGTCGCTTTGGTTTTCGAACTACCAAACCGCGACTATTTTGAAAACTTGATTTGCTCATATTCAAAAATATACTAAATGAAATCTCAATCGTTTTTCTTTTTTTTGAAAATTATGATTATAAGGGTTCGAAAAATTCTTATTCTAAAGAATTCCAAATCCATCTTTTAAATGGATTTAGCTTTATAGGGCGCAAGATCGTGAACTACTGTGACGCAACACGCCTATTTTGTGACTCAATTTTCATAGCTGTCAAAACTTCATCAAATTGGATTTTAGTGTTTATAAAAAATTCATAAATAATTTTAAACCATTTTCAAGAGGTTTAACAATCTCATATACACCATTTTATTTATTAAAGGAAAGTGATTTCCTTTTAATTTTCGACATGTATTAAACATGACTTGTTAATACAATCAAATGGTCATATCATCATCATCATCATCCAAACATGATAAACAATCATCACAACCAGGCATAACCAAACATATATATCATCCAATATATCATATTATAAGGAGAATTTCTCGCCTTAAATTAAACGATTAACTTCAAAATGGCTATAGTTTTGCTAACTCAAATTTTAAGCTCACGAACACTCGAACTGAAGCTCCTAAGTGGTTAGGCCTTGGTCTTGGAGCTTTGAGGTGCTCACAGCCTAGGGTTGCAAGGGGGTGAGGGTTTGACTTTGGTGGTGGGGGTGGTTGCTATGGGGTTTAAGGGGAGAGAGGAGGTGTTTTGAATGATTTTTTAGGCCTTTAGTGTATATATATACTATATATGTTTATTTTCTTTTTGCATTTATTTTCTTCAAATTTTTTCTTAGATGAGAAACCATTAGAGTAGTGAAGAGAGTTTAGGAATTTTGATCGAGAAAAGTGAGAATGAAGTGGAGAAGAGGTGTGGTATTTATAGGCAAATGAGAGACTAAAAATATCATGATATTATCTCCACATTTGCATCATCCTACCATCACCAACCACCTCCCTCCATCATCACCATGCTTCGGCCGAAACATGCCCCCTCATGTGCATGTGCTTGGATGTGTACGTGTTGACTTTGTTTTGCTTAAGGGTGAAGTACATGGAAAATATCCTAATATTTTTTTTGTTATTTTATATTAAAATGTATATGTATATGTATATATGTGTTTATCCATGTGTATGTGAATGTCTTTATGCATATGTGCATATGTATGCAACATTTAATCCACAACACTGCATAACTTTTACATGTTGAATCGTTACGAATTCTGATTCCGATTTCGATTTCCGATCATGTTTTCACTTCTTAGTTAATATACATATATTTGCAAACAAAATTTGATAATAGTATTTCTATCATTATATAATAACTAAGAGATCTTATTTAATAATTAAAATAAGTATCATATCGTCTAAACTCAATTTAAATTCAAAAATCAATTATTCCAAAATACGACATTATTAATGATGTCATAAATACTTTTATTTTTCTCAAAAATAAAATAAATAATTTTATTTCATATTCTTGTTCAACTATAAAAATAAGTGTATGTATCCAGCTCCGTGCATGACTTCTTATAATTATAGAGCTGTTTATTGATAAACCGGTTTTTGACCATTTTATCAATATGTTTCTAAAGTATTTATATATATTTGTAAATACTTATTCAAAATAAGATTACCATTATTATTTATTGTTCAAGACAACATAATCTATGTTGAAAAGCTTATATTTAAATATTTTAAAATTAAATATAATTTACCAAAGTGATAAATTTGTGAGTCTCTACAAATAACAAACTATGTTTTCAAAGACATATGCTTTGATTCCGTTTAAAATGAATTTGAAATAGAAGTTCTTTCTAAATGTTTTGTGAATATATCTATACCATTGAGTTAAGTATATGAATATTTTGGAAATTAATTTAAGAGATTTATTCAATAAGAGATTAGTTAAATGACGCTTAGTGGTTTCTATGGGAAATGTAACCTATGTTTGATTATTGTTAATTATTTGATTATTAAATAACCAACTATCAAATCCTGTCCAATTTTTAACTCTTGAAATATCTAGTGGAAAACATGGCAATTATAGAGTACGGTTATCTTAGATGATACTAGTGTATGTATAAACTCGTTATGTTCTTCTAGAATAAATGATAAGGAGAACCATCTACTTAAATGGTTAGGGCGTGATCCTCGCTCTTATATAGTCGGTTTATTTTTGGAAGAACCAAAGTTGAGTTTTTCGAAAAATACCGGATGTTATTTCGAAGAGATCGGGATCGGATAAGTATAAAATTATCTGAAAACCACTTCGATCCAACTCAAGCATTTCGAACAGAAGACCTTTGAAGAGCATGGAATTGAAGATGGAGTTTTTGAAGTGCAAGGGCTATTTGCTACTAATCCAAAGAGCGATTCCAAAATAGATGTAGTAGAAGTAATGCTTTCGTTTTTGTTTAGTCCCAGAACAAACTTGTATGGATGAATGCTGGTAATGCATTTCTGCCTATAGGACAGTGTTAGCATTCCAAGTGAGAAGTGCTAAAGGAAGGTAAAATGTCGACTCAAGCCTCATCAACCAGGAATGACTAAAACATGGGAGAGGTAGTAAGGCTATGTGGGTCGCTCCCATTAGGATATGATCACCTCCTTTCCAGATCACTATTATAGATTTGGTTGTCCATGAGAGCTCTGAAGGGAAAGGTTGGAAAAAAAACCTGGATGATGACATATTTGGTACAATTCAACAAGCAGTAGGTCGGTCCTGTGTTGGCAGAGAACGAGGAGAGGCCTTGGGTACATTTTATTTAGAGGTGTACCATTCAGAAGGTAGCCCCTTCCTTATTATTGTATGGAATCTATTCTCTAATAAGCGCCGTATGGACTTAGTTGTGCCCAACTGTGTTAGAACGTGAGATGCATGTATTTTAGCTATTTTATCCATTTATTTTCAACTTCTAGACATTATTATAATATCATTAAATTTTCTATAGAAAAAGCCTTGATTATCATAAAGTAAATACCCATCCATGTTTATGTGCGGCATGATTGTACGAGATACCTTTGATTTTAAAGGATTTTATAAGTATAATAAATAAAATTCCTTATGATTTGAATTTGTAACGACCCAAAATTTCAGTCATTTGAAATTCATATATTTAATTGATTTATTTCGAATATCTAGATTTAATTGGATAATTAAATTGTTAATTTAATATTTGAAATTGCGTAAATGATTGAGATTTAGATTTAATATGAATAAAATTTTTGTATAAAGTTGAATTAAATTCTATTTGAATTATAATAATGTTATAGAACTTTTAAAATTGAATTAAAAGTTAATTTGTAGCAATTGAATATTTTAATATTTAATTGACCAGTAAAAATAGCCATTTTTCAAACAGTCTCGGATTTCGACGAAACCAGTTTCATCGGATCCGTAATGTTAAATTACTGTAAGATTTCAAATTTCATGTCAATCGGTTTTACGGTTTTTCCGAGGCAAGCTAAAACGCGTACAAATCTGTTTAAGTGAAATTTAAATTTAAATAGTCGATTCGAAAACCTATCTTCCAAATACGATCGAATTAGCTCCCGATATATATTCCATTGTGTTTGGAATAGGGTTAAAACATTATAAACGTCAGGCGGCACGTTTCGTTTGGAGTTCGGGAAAATTCGGGTGAATAGCGTCGTGGAATTTTCTATATAAGGCCGTCTTTTTCACCATTTTTCAAAAACCCTAGCAAGAATTAGGGCTAACCGCCATTTACTTTTCTATGGCCAGAATTTCATCTTCTTTTCCTCTTAATCTCTTTCAATCCGTGAAGAACTAGAAAATACTTTCAACTACAAACTTGAAGAGGATCACGAGAGCTTCAAATCCATACGGCTTTGATCGAAATCGACATGTCGATTGAGGCACAGCAGGACGATAAAGTTCCAACCGTTGCGCACGTTTTCCAAGCAAAATATACGACCAAGCTTGTTCATATTCAAGGCGGTGGTGGAGTTGAGCTAGGGCGTTCGAACGGGGGAGCTTGATCGATGGCTCGTCGTCGTATGGTGGTTCGAAAATTTGCGAAAGAAAGGCGGTCGTGGGTTTTGTTTCGTGCATGTACCTGGTGGGGAGGAAGAAGAAGGGCACAGCCCTGATGTGGAGTTTGAGAAATCGACGACTGTGATGATGAGAAGGTTAAAAATATAAAAGAAAATTGTAAATTTATATTATAAAAATTCGTATAAAATTTTAAAATGCTATAACTTTTTCATACGAGGTCCGTTTCGCATGAAACGAATTGCATTGGGCTTGTATTGATGAGTGCTACACGATGGAGCTGGTTTGGAGTTGATTAGAGCTAGTGTGAATTTTGGGTAAAATTAAATGGTTGTTTAATTTTATTCGGAATTAAACACTGCAACTGCTATCGGAGACAATGTGAGTACAACTCACTCTTTCTGACTCACTGATATTTTTACATAAGTGAGAAATAATTTATTATATGATGATTGATGATTATTTGGATGATATATGATATATTGATTGATATTTGGATATATATACCTGCCTAGTGGAGCAGATAACCCTATACGTTCTCGTGTATGAGCGGATGACCCTTTGTACGCGTGTCTGCCTTGAAGCGGATATTGTACATATATTTCTAATATGTATATTTATTGCAGGTAACGGGTTGGAGGGATCCAACTGGATTCCTCACCCGTAATGATTTATTTACAGATATTGTGATATATGCTGTTATCATATGATATATAATGTTTTGGATGTCGTGATTGATGTATTTAGTGTTGTTGCGGCATTGGGCCTATTTTGGAAATTTTAAAAATGTTAAAGTAACGATTTCGAATTTAAAAGAATTTTAAAGCGATTTTGGAAATAAACGTTTTATTGATTTTTGAATTATAAAGAAATTGAATTCATTTTGAATAAATAAATATTATAATTTTTATGTTATAAAAATTATGATGTTTTGGGAAATATGACAAGAATATGATTTTGAAATAGGAAGTTAACTATTTTGTGAAATGGTATAAATTGAGATTTTTGAATTATTATAAACGGTATATAGAAGATTTATAAAATTGAATTTTTATAAATCGAAATAATGGGATTTTAAAGAAGTTTTTATAAGTGTTAAATAAAGTTATAAATGGAGTTTATAAGTGAATAAGATTTATAATTGTGAAGTTATAAAATAAATGAAAATGGTAAATAAATGATTTATAAGTAATTAACTTGTAAATTGGATTTGGCATATAAATGAGGTAAATGGAATTGGTTAATAAAGGTGATTTATAAATTGAAGTTTTTATAAAATAAAAACGTGATTTATAAACATTGCTTATAAATCCGAAATCAATTGAATTTGATAAGTAAATATGAAATCTTATTAAAGGAGATATATTCACGATTTTGGACAGTGGATAATCCTTTAATTAAATATGTAGAAGTGTTGAATTTGGTTAGAGATTTATATTCACGATTTTGGACAGTGAATATTAAAGAAATGTTTTGGAAAGTGATATTTAAAATGGAGTTAAATGTTTTGAAGATGTTTTAAAATATGTTAAGGATCGAAACCACATATTTCAACATTCATTGTTGAAATAGATGTTTTCGAGATATAAGGAAATGATGGACTATAACACTGTTGTTCTAGTAAATGATTTTCGAAAGAAAATATTTTGTATAGTATTGGGATTTATATATCTATCTTAATTTCGAATCCCTATACTACTGATTTGGGGTTGTCGTAGCGATGTTTTATGCAACATCTGTTTTGACCCAAATAAATGTGTTTAAAGAGAATGTTTTCCTTAAAGAATAAAATATATACTTAATCCTGATTTAAGTATATGAAATATTTTCTAAGTGTTGAAAATATAAATTGAATTGTGAATTACTTATTGTTAAATAAGTATACGGAAATGTTTTCCAATATAGAAGTTGAAATGGTTTTGAAGATATATCTTTTTTAAAGATAATTTGAAGTGGATATTTGACAAGTGATTTAATAAATAAAAGACTAATTAAAAGGACCCGGTGATTGTTATGGTGCTGAATGTTTGTTTGTTTTTTTGATAGTTAAAGAACCAACTATCAAATTTGGCCAAATTTTAGTTCCTCAACTTGATGTGGGAACTATTTAGTCGTACACTTAGTACGTAGCCTTCTTTGTAGGCTTGGTTATCGTTGAGGATGTTGATTCGTATAATGCGAAGTATTACTCCAATCTATCGAGCTTCCTTCTTGGCCCGAAGGATAGCAAGTTGAAAGATGGAGACGTGATAAATCTATGAGACTTAGTTTCCGTGTGAAGTTGAGAAACGCTTTTGCGTTGTTGGTGCGAAGAGACCGGGATCAGATTTATCTGAAAACCACTTCGGACCAGCGTATATGCGATGATTGTGCAGGTTGCTTATTGATGATATAGTTATTTCGGATTTTCATAATGGGGGACTGCTTGTTGATCGTTTGGGGTTAAAATCCCAATATACATCCAGTAGCAGTGGTCTCTTCATTATGAAATATCCAATGCAAGGACTATTCGCTACTAATCCTAAGGATTTCCCGACAGGATGTGGTAGGAAAGTACCTTCGTTTTATCCTGTTCCTGGACAACTTGTATGGATGTTTGTCTGACACTGCATTTCTAAAGATTACGTACATTGGTTTTTACAAACGTACATCAGTGGTGGCGGAGAAGGCAACTTCTCCTAGCTTAACACCCTCCTTGAGACGTATGAGCTTAAGGGTTGTATTTTTGTGGAAGGCAATTAGTAGTCGACGGAAATGGCCGTGTGGCATTCAAAGTGATGTGATATGTGATTGTGAAAGGTAATTGTTACCTCGTCAGGCCTCATCAACCGAAAATGACCAAAACAGGATTAGATGCGGCAAGGCTAAGTGGGTCATTCCAAAGTAGGATATGATCATCCTCTTCTAGATATATCTTTACCCGCTATGACATCGTGTATCTGATTATTTTGGTTTGTATGCTATGAGGGCCCTCAGTAAAAGTTGGTAACGACCGGAGAATGACATATCCGATACCACCTAGTTATAGAGGTGGGTCGGTCTTGTGTTGGTAGAGAAACTTTGTGATGGTTTCTCGGTACATTCTTCTAGAGATGTACTGTCGAAAGGTAGTCCCTTCACTTGGTTATTTGTATGGAAATCCAAACCCCACTACGTGTTTGCCATTTTGATTGTATAACCCAATTGGGTTGTATGCTGGAATTTAATCAATGTAATAATTTTGGCTATGATTAATATTATTTGTATATAGTAGACACTATTATAATATAACATGAATTTGATATGAGATGTTTTAGTTATCGTAAGGTAAAAACATGTCCGTGTTTATGTGTGGACTTGTCTTACGAGATACTTTTGTTTTAAAAACTAAGGAAAAGTTTGGTAATTTAATAAATTCAGTTGAGTGTGTTTCTCACGCTGGTTTACCAGACTGATCCGGGCATTCTTCCCTTTCAATTCTCCGGTCAGACCGAGTATATTTACAGGTTAAGATTTGGTGCTTTTGGAGCTTCAGCAGGAGAGCTGAAGATCTTCATTTCATATACGCGTATCTGTTTTGATTATTGATTATCCGCTGTGCTTAGTTGTTTTATATGATCAGCAATTGTAAGGACATGTTATTATAACTGTTCAAGTTGATAACTATTGATTGATTTTTGACTCTGATTGATGTGTATATATTTACAGTTTCTGTTTTGTAAAGATCATTGATATGATATTATATATTTTCCGCTGCGATGTGAGATTCTTTATTGTTCTGTTTTGTACTATCTTCTCTCTTTCTTCCCTTCTCTTATTCTCTCTTCTTTTCTTTCTCTTGACTTTCCATTAATTTGTGCTTTTTGGGTCAGACATGTGTGGTCGATTCAAAGGGTACGGATTTGCGGGTCATCACATAATTTCTCACGCTGGTTTAACCAGACTGATCCGGGCATTATTCTTCTTATAGTGCTCGGGTTAGATTGAACATATTTTTAGATTACCTTTGGATTCTTTGAATCTCAAGAGTCAGGCTTGATGCCAAGATGTATCTCTCATATATTCTTTTTATTTCAACTAAAGTATTGTGGTATTCTTTGGCAAATTGTAAGGACGGGAATATATAACTGTCCAGGGTCGATGATAGGTCGGTGTTGTACTCTTATAGTGTATGCATATTAAAGTCCTTTTCTTTTTGTAAGACTTGTTTTATATTATATATTACTCATCTCGATTATGACATTCTGCTCTATCTTTTCAGCCCTAATGACATGTCTTTCGGATAATTAAATGATCTGTACACAAATACCAAGCATGTATCAAGTGTCATCTTTAGTGGTAAGAAAGGCATATCGTTATGTTTGCTATCGGAGCTGAAGGTTAAACGAGAAACTTAGCTTAGGTGAGGCAAACTCATTAAATGTTAAGGTAGTGAAATGCCTTATTATGAGTTTGAGCTATTATATATGAGAGCGTGCATTTTTTAGTGACATAATAATGTTTCATATTGTTTTGTTTGATCAGTTGAGTGGTATATGAATTCTGGTCAATGCGTTTGGCTAACGCTATCGATTGGGATTCCTAAATACTTGAACAAGGCCAATTAACACGGTATTGTTTTAAAAAGGGTAAATGAAATAATTTTACCTAGGAATATATTTTATATATATCCAGAAATGATTTTCAAAAATAGTATAGTATTTTTGAGATGCCTATTGTTCGGAAATGATAATATTCTAGTATTATCATTTAGGCTTTGTTTAGTCAAGCTTGTCCAATTTGAGCATTGACTATGGTTAAGAATTTATATAAGTAGCTTTCCTTCTGAAAATATGCATTGTCTAAGTAGAAACTGAGGATCGGGTTGTTGATATAGTTGTTCATTGTGGATGGAAACCTAACATATATACGTCCTGTTAGTCGTTTGGTTATTCAGCATCTGCATGCACTCGCTCTACTTTTATTGCTCCTCTCTCGGTCCAGTCCCCTCTTTCTAGGCCTCCGAAATTGATATGGATCTCAAAAATGTGCGTTTTTCCTCCTCCTTTGGCACCCACCGTTCCCACTATTGAGCCTTCAGTGCCACCTTCTGTTCCTCTTCTCTCTGGCGCGGATTTGGATGTTTCTTCAGTTTTATTGGATCCTGCTAATTCTTGTATTGTGTGGAACCCTGCTAAGATGGTTTGGATTCATGTTGAATCTGAAATGAGATACGACCTGGCTAGACATGACTTCCATATTTTTGTTAGTGATGGTGATGGTGAATCTAGGCATTTGCACTGCTCTATTGTTGATGGTGGATTATTTCTCACGGTGGATGGAGCTCGTGGTAATCAGAATCAATCTCTATTCCTTGATGACAGCTGGGATATGAGATATTTATACTGCAGTGATCACCTGGGTTTCGTATTAGATATTGCGTCTCTTTTTGCAAATTATTTGCATGTGTTAGGTCCTACGGGAAGTGATTCTTCCTCCTCTTGGGAGGAGGAACCGATTTTTGCTTAGATTTTTCTATAGCTGCTGAAGCACCTTTGCTTCTAACCTTTTATATACTCTTAGTGGAATGGTCACTATAAAACCATATATCTATTTCTGTGCATGTGCAGAGCACCTTTTCTTCTTATATATATGCACAGTGGCACAAGACACTATAAAGTCGGCTGGCTTTGTCGAAAAAAATTGTCAACATTTAAATGAACACCTTTTGAATTTAGTTCACAATTTGACTATAAGGTGTTCAATGTTAATGTTGCACTAAGGATTTGGTTTAATAAAAGATGTTTATTAAAAGAAAAGTTAGAATATTAGAAAAAATCTTATAGAAGAAAATGATTTTAACACATAGAGTTATAAGATGTGGTTTGTGAATAAAATAATTTTAAGTGGGAAACTTGGGGACTTAAATCCCGGTGCTTTTGATAAATGATTTCAAGGTTTTGAAAAGTAATAATAGTATTACTTGAAAGCATTTTTGTTTAAGTATATGGGATTAAATTTTTTATGTATATGCATTTTCTTTGGATTGGTTTGGGAAACGTGTCTCGATTTGTTTTGTGACGATCTGAATAATCTATTAAGTGACAATCATATGTTTGCCTAGGCAAACATTTTAGTACACTTAGTAGATTATTCTCTTTATTATTGTATAATCGAAATGAGTTCAAATTTGAACGAACCCAAACCAAGTTGGTAATGAATATTTTGTTGGAAATATGTGAAGTATTGTTTCACAAAGTAGATTTTGAAAATAGAAGAAATATTTTTAAGTTAACTAGTTCATGTGGCTTGAAAATAAATTTAAATGTGAAAGAGATGTGTTTGTATGGTAAACAATTCTCTTGAGTATTATTCTTCTTAGTATGGGAATGTATAATACTACTTGGTTTTGATTCAAGATTCTTGTACATGACTTTAAGGTGTACCACACCATCCTAATTAAGATCTAACACTTTATTCTTGACAGTGAGTGCTTGATGAGGATTCTTGATACGGAAGAAAAGTTTTCTAATATAGTATATGGCTATGTAAGGAGAATAGAGGTTCCTACACGGAGCCAGATCGAAGTCTAAAGTTGGAAAGCAAGTAAGTGATACTAGTTTGAAAGTAAAGTTATGTGCTCAGGTAGATCAAATCAGAATTTGCATATTGATGGTATTTGAATATCATGCGGACTTATGAATAATTGAGAGTACTCATATGATGAAATTTTAGGGTTGAAATTCTTTTAAGGGGGAAGAATGTAAAGACCCAGAATTTTATTGCTTTGATGTATGAATATTTAATTCAATTGAATATTTAAATAATGGTTTTAATGGTCAAATAACCCTCTTTGAAATTTATAAATAATAATATATGATTTATTTTTAAATTTGGTTTAGATAAATAAATAGTTCAACGAAAAACCGAAAATGTGACCGAAATGTAATTTTCAGCCTTTTATCGATTAACAAGTTGTTTTAGGTATAATATCTTTAGTTTATTTAAAAATAATATTTTAAAATGTTAACACACTTTATATTTTTGAACAAAATAATATCAATAAGTATTTAAAAAGTAACTTTAATTAAATTTCAATTAAAAGATGGATGTGAGATGAAATGAAGTTTAAACGTGAAAATAAACCTAAGTACATAAAACACCCTTATACCAAATAGAAATGGTTATAGTACACAAAGGCACCTTATTATACACCACCTTCTTTCTTTGCTTGTCCTTTGGGTGGCTTTGATGTGAAGTTAGGGTTGAAAGTTTTAATCATAAGGTGCATTATGGTATCTTGTTGTGCTTTTATCAAAGTTTAAAACATTTAACATATTTTCATTTTAACTCATACTTCCATTTTCAACACCTTAACTCCCTTTTGTTTCCATACACTACAACAAACAGGGCCTTTAACAGCGTTTTAAAAACGCTATAAAAACTTTTAACAGCGTTTTTTTGTATGCTGTATATCGACATGCAGTTAAAAGTCGGGGATATACAATGACAAGAAATAAACGCTGTTAAAACTTTCAACAGCGTTTTATAAACGCTATGGAAGGTTTTAACAGCGTTTTAAAAACGCTATAAAAACTTTTAACAGCGTTTTTATGTATGCTGTATATTGACATGCAGTTAAAAGTCAGGGATATACAATGACAAGAAATAAACGCTGTTAAAACTTTCAACAGCGTTTTATAAACGCTATGGAAGGTTTTAACAGCGTTTTAAAAACGCTATAAAAACTTTTAACAGCGTTTTTATGTATGCTGTATATCGACATGCAGTTAAAAGTCAGGATATACAATGACAAGAAATAAACGCTGTTAAAACTTTCCACAGCGTTTTATAAACGCTATGGAAGGTTTTAACAGCATTTTAAAAACGCTGTTAAATGTTTAAGTCCATTTCACCAACCATCAACCATAATGTGTGTATATACACATTTCAAAATTAACATATTATATCAGTATCACATTTCAAAACATATTATATCAATATCACAATTCAAAATCAACATATTATATCAATACCACATTTTGGACACATATTTGATAACCAACGTATGAAATTTCATATTCAAAATATACAATATTCTTACACCAAACATAAATAGTTTGTCGTCAATAGCTCAAAAAAAAATATTGAACAAGTATCAAATTCAAACTGCTACGTACAAGCATGTCAGAATTAGACAACAATAAGTATTTAAAATTCGTTTACAATCTATTTAAACAGTTAGCAAAGTAGCTCTAAATAATCAGTTGAATTGGAGATTGAACAATAGTGAAACATAAACTAATTTAGCCAAGCTATTGCCTCCAAGTTTCCTTACCATATTTTATCTTCTTCCCTCTGCAGAATAAACCACCAATACAAGCTAGTGGTAATATGCCAAAGATGACACTCACAATGCCTGCTACAAGTTTAATCTTGTTTCTGTGTCGATTTGATGAATCTGTAAGATACAATTCTCAATTGAAATACATGTTATTTACCTATAAGTTTAATAGAATATGGAAAATGTGGAAGTCTTTATAATGTCTACACTAGATTCATTCAATGTCACTTCTTTAGGTGGAGAGACGGAGAGTATGTCCACGTACCAATATTTCCATTTGACAAGTTATTGTCTTGATCAGACAAACCTGTACAAAAAAGTGAAAAAAAGAAGAAGAACAAATGTCATGTGAAACTGTAATTGTCTAGTTAATATCATGTTTGCAATACATATATACTGAATCACTTAAGGCAGACAGTATACTGCCGTATCATTGTTATCACCTGACACACTTATGTAGAGCTTCTGATCTGTACCTCCATGTACACTGATGTCTGAAAGATCTGCTGACCAAATTATACATTGATAGCCATAATAATCAATTAAAGTAAATGCGGAGCAAGAACAGTCAGACAAGCATAGAACAGAAAGATTTAATTTTTTTTTGTATAACTTAATTAACTTGTTATATTTTATGATCCAAATTATGAGACTTCTCTGATTGATTAGGTTACAAATTCAAACAAGTTTGAAAAGCTGTTAAGCTATTGAGGTTGGCTATTATACCATGTTAGAATTTACTATGATGTGAATAATCTTTTGATTTGATGAAGAAGAAATGCAAACTGACTTTATTGATTGAATCAAAGCAAAGAATGATATGCTGCTTGAATGTGTGTAAAGATTTTGGGCATCCATTATATCTAAAGTAGAATTGAAGATTTCAGTTAATATATCTAATTTGATATCATGTTGTAACTATATTAGGAGGAAAGCATCAAATATGAATGATTCATTCCAAATATGAACACTTACAGGGCCATATTCTATCAATTAGTTATCTTTTTATAAAGTTGGTTAATTTTTATAAATTTATTTAATTTTTATAAAACTTAGATAACTTTGTTAATGTTATCAGAGCTGTTTCAAATTATTACTTTGTATATCAATTCTCTTGCTAAACATAGTTTTTCAAATTCTCTATCATGGTATCAGAGCTGTTTCAAGCTTAACGACATTGAAATCAGATTTTGAAGAAAGAAAGAAGTCAAGATATCATCAGAGAATTATCATCATCTGATATCTTGATAACCCATCAGGTATATCTCATCATTTGGGTTACATAATTGATTTTGCTTATTAAAACAGGTGCCGTGCCAAAGAAATCAACAAGTTTCTGACTGCAACAAGTTTTTAAGCAAATTCCAAAGCAAGAAGATTCAGAAAAGAAAAACAGATATCAAGAAAGCAATCAAAGGCAGAAAGAAAGTAATTGCCCTGCCAAGAAATCATCAGAACACATTCATCATTTGATTCTGGCTGCAACTAACCTGAGCATACTGCATCTGAAGCAATCTTGCAACTGCAAGTTTCTGAATCATCAAGCTAGTTATCTCTTTTATTGATTTCAACACGGCTGAAGGAGACACCAACTCAACAACCTCTGATAATATCACCAATCCTCAGCAACAAACTGCAGAAGCATTATCAACAACACCTCATTAACAAACTGCAGAAGCATTATCAACAACACCTCAGCAACAAACTGCAGAAGCACTATCAACTGCAGAAGCATTATCAACTGCAGAAGCATTTTTCTCTATTGTATCACTAAATGTCATTCATTATTACTTTCTCTATATTGAATGGCGGGTCATTACAATTACCTTTTGGGTAAATTGATTGTACGATCAAAAGAGAAGCTTAAACATTTAGATAAACAAAGCCTACCTAGCCTGCAACTTGAAGAGAGAATTCTTGTTTATTACATGTATAAGTTCATCATCACATTGCCATCGTCTGTAAGAAACAACTGCAAGAATATGATCCCGTTTCTCACAATATTTACCAACAACTCGTGAATCATAGTAAGGGTTTATGGTGAGAAAATGCTCAGGATTATTGTTGCTATCAAAGATGATTTTCCATAAAGCATTGTGAACATGTACATCTTGACTTCCTTCACTCAGAAGATGTTCCAATAATTGTGTGAGCAGTCAAAGACGATTTCTACAAAGACATAAGGCACTGGTGTAAACAGCAGAAATCAAAACAAGAAGAGTATACTGTTTAAAAATTAGTATCATATTATAGACCCTTTTTTCACATTTATCCACATGAGGCTCTACAGGGAGAAGAGATCAAACTGAGAGGATAAGACCTTTAATAAAATCTTCAAGGCACTCATCATCCAGCAATTGGCCAACTATTAACAGAGCATTACTTTGATTCACCTGATACAAGATGTGCATAGTCAGCCTACATATCAAAAATTTTGATCTCTTGGTTACTTAGGGCTGTCTTGATTCTCAAATTCTTAAGAGCATGTTTTTCCTGTTCATTGACCAGAATTAGTGAGTTTATTAAATCTAACAGTAATCAATACCAAGTTTATCTAGCTCTGCTATTTTGCCGCAATATAGAATGCCTTCAAGAAAATGTTTCAGAAATGATAAAACTAAACTAACCTAGGCATTAGAACTGAACAATGCTACGCAATAATTTACACACGCTTCACTAACTATTAGAACAGAACTAAGGTAGGTTAGAATGCACATTTATAAAGACTTATAACTTATGGGTGATAACATAAAAGAAAATAAGTACACACTTATTGGAACTGCGCATTTTTATAACTTACAGTGACAGCATATGTGCAAGTAAGTATATATTTATCAACACTACACATTTATTTGAACTGTTAATAGTTTAGTTATATAATCTATTATATATTTCAGCTTATTTTAATATATGTACACAAAATACGGACACTACATTGGTTAAACAATTTTAATAACCATGCTTCAGTAACCATGTTCAAACAGATCTTATATCTAATAACTTAGATAACTAAATATTGTTCAAATAGAAACTCACATTCTAATATCATATATAATTAAATATTATTCAAACAGATCTTATATCATGTATTCTTCAACTAAATATTGTTTAAAAGGATCTGAATTCAAATAGAATAGCTATTTCATATTTGTTCAACTAAATAAAAATTCACATGCTCAATATTGAATTTCAATCATACATTCAAAATTGAATTGATAATTGTAAGTATATTACTTATGTTCTAGAAGTCCAAGTAGGAAAAAATCTAGGGGATTAAGCAAACTAAATTCATTAAGATCATTTACCTCAAATTTGCCGACTGACCGAATTATTTATGGGATTCGGTGACTTGGATAATTACCAACTGACAAAATTATAATAAACACTCTTCACATAAAAATTGATATGATCTAGGTTTTCTAAACGCTGTTGAATTGATACACATAAGTCTTTATTTATAGGATTCGATGAAGGCTATAGGAAGAAAAAGAAAATGACTTATATTAATTACACCTAAATTGAAAAGGTTAAGTGCAACATTGCATTTCATGTTGGACTATCTCCTCCTCACTACATTGTCTTTATTTCATTTACATTATCATGTTTGTCTAGGAATAACTTTGTAACTATGCACTAACATTTGATTAATTCATATTAAAAACAATGCATATATCACTTATTTCAGTCCTACTTTTTAGTCTCAATTCGAGTAGGTTTGGATTCAGATTTGAATTTCGGGCTGAAATAATGATTCGCATTTATTGTTAAATTCTACACGATTTTTAACTAAGGAGAGAAGAAGGCTTTCTTTATCAATAACCATATTTGCTAATATCTTTGTCCAATATTCTTGATAAAATAATGTAAGAGTGCTGAACAAGATCATATCCTAGAAGAATTATAGCCTTTTCTCCTGCATACATGGTACTTTTCAAATGAAATAGTTCTTCATTTTGATTTATATTATAATGATGACAATCAAATACTTACATGGACAATTTGTAGAGGCATTCTACAATGGACATAGCATTGGTCATTTAGTTATTTTACCACGTTTAGGTTGTAAATATCTGTATTTAAGATATATTTTTAGTTATGTTGCATATTATTTCTTTTGGAAACTAAATTTCTGTATAATTTGTTAAAACTAAAATAATACAATGAACTCTAATATTTTCCTTATATATCAAATATATACCAACTAGAACCTATCCATGTAAGAGTATAATAACCAAATCTTTCTACAAAGATAAACGACTACAAACAAAAATAAGAACTTGAAAAAAATCTTTAAATAATGTTGCTAATATAAAACTGAAAGATAAATTCTAACTTTTTGTTATACAGACATTATGGTCATAGTGATCATCGTCCATAAATTTTTTTACTCCTTATGAGAAGTAATAAGTAACATTATCTTCTCCGTGACCTGAATGGACATGTTATTTTCCATGTCGAACATATAGATAACAATTACTAGCTAGTGAATTTGAGATTTATATGTTGGATTTTACAGAAAAATGATTTTGATAAGTTCATATTTTGATTTTGCAGATGAGGGCCTCAACCTATTTTCAGCTACCTAGAAATGTTTATCATAAGCACATACAACATTTATATTCTCTCATGGAGTGGATATACCTGCTTTAGTACATCAACCTTACATATTTTCCGCTGGACTAGATTTGCACAATTCGTTACTTAATCAGATTCACTTGCACTACATTCATAATTGGTTTCCGTCGTGGTAAACTGATTTATATAAAAATGGTTTGTTAACATGTGCCCATTGAAACATGTTAACAACGATCCAGAGAGGGGGGAAAACAAAAGGAAAAGTAGAATTTAGGCGATATAAGAGGTATTTTACCACATTTTCTCTTTCATCACTTGTTATTTCAACCGTTGTTAACATATGTCAAACGACACATTAAAATTTCCCATATAAAAAATTAACTAATACTTTATTTAGAACTGACTTGCATTGCATTGTATACAAAATTGACTTACTAAATTAACTTACTCTATAGTCAAAATTGAGTTGCAGTGTACTAAATTTTTTTCGCATTGTATCAAATTATGGTTGAATCATAGTTAAAGCGATTTGCTAAGCCCAGTCGCTTTCAATAAGAGTCCAAATGATACTTTTAATTACTGCTATTGGCCATTTTGGACTATTTAACTGCAGCGGGTGCCTCTGTTCATTTTCTAGAATAAAAAATAAACTATGTCAATCAATGGATTACTGAATACTACCAAAGTGATCAAGCTTAGCAAAGCCATGTAGTTAAATTAATCTACATTTCATTCAAAATTTGGTTTGCACGTTATTCAAAATTTTGTTTGTATTGAAATACTTTGAGTCGCATTTATTAAAATTAGTTTCCATTTTATCTTGAACTGGTGTATAATTTAAAACAAATGTTCAAATTGCTTTAACTAAACAAAATGACAATCATATATTATAGTTTATAGTTGCAAAAAAGATTAAGCATTTATAAGATTAAATAAGAACACACACAAATCATGACTAAAACAGTGTCAATATGAAAGTGTAAATAAATATCCAATCATATCTAATACTTAGGTATGTTGTCTCGAAAATAAGTTTTGTGTTTTGTATTTTTTTAGCTTCAATTTAAGTGAGAAAAAAAGAAGTAGATGCAAATTCATTATTATTATATCAAAAGAGAAAAAGAGAAGAAAGATAAGACTTTTAAATTTCTCTTGTAACGGAAAAAAAGAAACAAATCATATTCAATTTATATATTGAAATCATTTTTCAAATTACTATTTTCCAATTCTCTCTCCTCTACCTTGCATTTCAAAATACTTCAAAATACATGTTGAAAACGCTAAATAAAAGCTCATTTTCAAACCAAAACGAACCTTAGAATTTTTAGTAACATGTTTGAGCCTTCGTTATCCCTCTTTAATCCTACTAACTTCTAGTTCATGGCAGGCAGTTAGGAAATATTATTTAATTCCTTGAACCAAATCAGTTTTCTCCAGGTCAATAGCTTGAAAAATAATTGGTATTACGCTAAATTCAAATGACAACTTGGCCTTGTTTTCACCACAGCGAAGTAAAATGTTCCTAGAAATTTGTGATGGTCGAAAAGTTTTCACTTCAGTTGGATGTTGCAAAATTGGTAAGAATTCATCTCACCGAGAACTATATTCATAGAAATATAAAGGAACTGAACTGCCAACAAAATTATGAACTACATAAACCAAAGTAAATATCTTAGGAAAAAAGAAATCAGCGAATACCGTTTAATGTTTTAACAAAAGACAAAGAATACAGGAAAACTGGACAAACCCCGATGACGCAGCAAGTAACATCACCCTGAATACAAATGTTTATGTAATTTAATCTTCTACAACCAATTTAGGATATAAAAAATTATCTTATCATACAGTTTTTGTAATATACACCCAGTTATAACACATAACAGCTAACAAATTATCTTGTCAAAGTCATCACCACCTAAATGAGTATCACCACCCTAACAGCAGACCCACAAACAATACACACTAACTCAATCCAGATATGCTTAGATAAGCATACTAACGTAACCCTAAAATGCTTAGATAGGCATACTAACTCAAATATCCGAAACTTAATCTCAAAATTAGAAATAAAGGAAAAAATCCAGTCAGCTATAACTTACTCTTAAACTTCAAGGACAAATGGCGCTGATTGCCACAAATTCACTTCCGCTGACTATAGCTTAAACTATGGCTAATGAAAACTCGACTTCAACGAAGACGAGAACGAGGGCAAACGGGAGAGTTGGACCACTATAATGCGGACAAGGATAGAGAAATGAGGTTGCAACGCCGACAATTACAACAGGGACGGCGAATTATTTTTCAGGGGAAGCGAATTGATTTGGATGTGGAATTGAAATTGGGGGAAGTCTTTGTTAAGGTTAGCTCATAAAAGAAGAGGGAAGGAAAATAAAATTACCGCCTTTATTTTACACAGCATGCACGCTAATAAAATTTAGCGTAAGTTTACCCTTTCACGGCAACCGTTTCAAAAACGCTGTGCACTGGTGCTAAGGAAACAAACTTTTCTTGTAGTATTCTTAGACTTATTCCTAAAATTCAAGCTAAGAAATTTTAGGAATTACAACCTCAATCACATTGTAAGGGAGAAGCCAGACGTTATGATATCTGAATTTTTTTCCTTAATAGCAAAAACATCTCTTAATACTTAATCAGTAGACCATTTTCATGTAATAAACAAGAGAGCAAGTAACACAAATCTATGACATAAAAATATAATATAAATTAGAATTTCACATAAATGATCATTACTTTACGGAGTATCAAATATTATTTCATTGGTCATAAAACAATAAACTTAGTTTTGCCAAACGAGAAACAGTTTATTCACTGCTTACCTTTGTCACTTCATTCACACAACTTTCGATTCAGCCAATTTGATGATTTGGTGCTTGCAATTTGCTTCAGACACTATGCGACATCACATAATGATCCTAACCCACTCGTGTTTGCTTGGGGATGCACTAATTCAGCATCCATACAGTATTATTTAGAGAAATTGCACTCATTTTTAGTTGCTGTTTGTCAACTGGCAACCATACTGTGAATTGTCAGTTCACAAGATTAATTGACATTTAACAATACACCAAAAGCGCGATGAAATTGTTGGTCCATATATTATAATTTTGATAAAAACGAATTGATTTTTGCAAAGTAGGGTTTGAATTTTAAATTGGAAATACTAAAAATTGATTAAATGTTTTAGACTCTGCCAATTGTTTAGCAATATGGCAACGTAATTTCTCTTACAGATATAATTAGCCAGCTACCTCCTCTAGCATTGATAAAGGTGAACTTCACTTCTTTCAGCTTACAAACTGCAAATTTGAAAAAACAAAATAAAATTGAACAAAGATAAAACGTAATTATACTCAAAACTAAAAACTAGTTACCCCTTTATATTTAACCAACTCTCTGTCTTTAACATGTACAAACGTGTGATTCTAAAAAGGAAAAAAAATCAAAATGGAAAATAAATAAAAGAGGAATGATTATTTGCATCCCGCAGATGCAACCAGAGAATACATTAGCAACTTAGGTGAGGCAATCCTACATCGACAAAGGGCTAGAGGTTTTTTAAGAGGAGACTTTGCAAAGAAGATTCCTGCAAAGGCAGTAGTAGAGGTGGGCGTTGGAAGGAGAAAACAGGTGAAGATAACATAAGATGTGAGAAGAGAGATGAAGTAGAAGCTTTTGGGTTTTCATAAAAGATAGTGGAAGAATATGGAGAGGAGGGAAGAAAAGGAGGGAAGAATTAGGAAAGGAGCGGCCACGAAATATTTTGGTAGCCCGCTAAAAATTTGGTGCCCTTGTTTTTTTTTACAGCGTCCATACTCGTTATTTTTTATATCTTCCTGTTTTAGACTGCAGGCTGCACTAAAACGCTGTATTCCCTTGCCATCAATAATTATTATTCTTGTAGTGATATTCTTTTGTTTGTCTTCTTTAAATTAAAAATCTCAACTTTAAAGTAAAAAAGGGCTTCGTTAATCAAGATCAAAGTTTTAAAAGCTTAAGGAATAGGATTTATCATTTTAAAGCATGGTAATAAAGGTGAGAAACTTCTACCACTTGTTAATTATATGAATGATGTATAAACCGGTTAGGATATTTATTTTGATTTATATATGATTCTTATGCATTTAAATTTAGTTTAAATCATGTTTTAATTAGAAAATAGTTTAAATATAGGACTCAACTTACGACAAATAGTTTTTAACAAACTTCCATTCTTTGTATTGTATTAAAACCATAAACCATCCTTACATTCAAAAATCAATATCTTGCAAACCATAATGAATCTTGATATGCCATCATCTAGAGTTGTATGTTTTGGTCCACAGATTACTCTATAAATAATTTTGGAATTTTTAGATAAATATATTTTGAGAAATTTCTAAAATATAGTAAAAAGCGTACGACGTAGGTTTTTCATCAATCACGAATCGACGAACAACTTATATATTCATCATCATTGTTACGAATCATGATTTTTAGTGGTAATTCCATAAATTTTAGAGCTGTAGTTTGTTAGAATTTGGCTGTGCCCATTTTTAGGTTAAAAATGAAATTTCGGCAAACCGGTGGTCGAGGGGTTCGACGGAGGGTACCGGAATGAAGGTCAGAGGGAGGCAAATCTTTTCCATGTTAGAGGCAGGAGCTCCCGATTTGGCGAGAAGAACTAAGACTAGGGTTTATTATGCTTTTTTTGTCTCGAACGTGATTAATTTAGTGATAGGAGGAGGCATCGAGCCTTACGCTATTCGGCCTAGAGGCACAGCAGGTGCTGACGAGGCGGATGGCGGTGGAGATGCTGGCTATAGGCAGCGGTAGTTGAGGTTGCAGGTGGTTTTGACCACGTGTTGGTTTCGAACGGCTCGAATTAATGCTCGACCATGGGTTTCAATGAAGCTAGGAGGTGACGTAGGTGGAAGTGATGGGTCGGAGGGGAGGTGTTGGTCATGGTCGACTTGCTATGTCGGCATGCTGGTCCGATGGGATGTGCACGTGCATGGTGTCCACATACATGCACGAATTGAATTGGTTCAAGTTTTTATTTTTAGAACCCGTAGCTTTGTTTTTCATTACTTCATTTCCTGGAAGAGAACATTTCCTGGAAGAGAAGATGAGTTTGTATGGGAGGGGCTGCTAATTGGGCCATGAACCTATATACCGCGATATCCCCCTCAAATCAACATACCATGAATGTAAAGGCTGAGCTACCAATTGTCCTATAAAAATTAATGCTAATTGATTAGATCTATTGTTCAATTTCAATGAATGGAAACAAATGTAATTTGTTGTACTTATTGTCTCTCTCAGCCTTTACATTGGTAGCTCAAATCAACATAGTTTCCCTCGGCCTTTAGATTCTTTCTCAGTTGAAATATTTTACTTGTACTTATCTATTAGACAATAACAAAACAGATGAATTTCTTGCATTTTTATTACAGGAAAATAGTCATAAGGACAAATTTAGAAGAAAAAAATTAGGCTGAAGGACAACAATTTTATTTTTTAGACTGAACGACAATAATAGTTATAATTAGCACTTTGTATAACGTAAAACTAAATATAACGCTAGATACAACTAGCATTTTGTATAGTGTAAAAGTTGAATATAATGCTAATTATAATAGCATTTTTCCTTCAGCCAAAAAATGAAACTTGGGGTCCTTCAGTCTAATATTTTTCAAAGTTTGTCATTTTTCCTAATTTCCTCTTTTTATTAATTACAGGAGTTTTCTCTTCTCTTCTTAATTTCATGAAGTTATTTCATTTTCAAATCCCTATAAAAGTTATTATTGTTAATAGCTATTACAATATTCTACTAATTTTTTATCCTATCATTTTAAATCTAAATACTAACATTTAATAATTTCTACAATTATTTACAAAATTGTTTCAAATTTTCTCCTATTTGTTACATTCAAGTGTACATGTATTTTAATTAATTATGTGATTTTAAATTAAACTTTTTAAATACAATTAACTAACATTTGTTATTTGGTCCAGACAAGTTCAAAAATGACAATTTCATGTACTATTTACTAAATTTATATTGACAAAAATGGTAAAAATAATGTTTCATTCAAGTCCATATAATTCAAAATTTTTAGTATTATACATGAAAATTATCTTCAATTCTCTTACATGATTCTAATTTCAAATTCATCCGATTTATTTCTTTTTAAATTTTATATTACTATAAAGAAACATATACACAATTTTTTCTTCCTAAAGATATTATTTTATTACAAACATGCACAATTTTTCTTTTGAGATTGCTATGGTATTACAAACATATACAATGTTTTTTCTTTTTACAATTGGTACGTTAAATCGATTTTTTATCGTTCATAAAATTTATGTTTGTTAAGAATGACACTTGACTTAATAATAAGTGATGAATATTTTTTATTTTGTAAATTTGGAAAATGATTATATTTTTAGATAATATGTTTTGTGAAAATGTTAAATTTTAATTATTTATTTTCATAATTTACATTAATCGATAGATGAAAATAGACAATATTTTTGCTGAAAAGGTATTTTTTCTGTATTTTATTGTCTTTTTGAGATAGATGCTAATCATTTTTTGATATTTTTTATTATAAAGTAAAATTATCGAGGTATAAAACATGGATAAAAAATCAAATTTTTTTTTCTGTGGTTGAAATAAATATGATTTGTAGCGTAACACTTCTTATTTTCAGTTAAATCTCTTTTAGTTTTTTAATTCTTATCACTTTAATATTATCATATACTTCTTTTTTATTTACTGTAAGAGCTTTAAATGCACTAACATATATTGATCAATACTATCACCTCTTCATTTTTAGGTATTTTTTTCATTCTCCCAAGCAATATTTGAAATCAATTCATATATTATTTCTTTTAATAAAATAAACTATATGTCGAATAAAAAATAAAAAATCTAATTACATAAACATTTATCTGTGGAAATTTATATGCATACCAATTTTTAAATTAATTAAGAATGCCAACGTCCATTTGTTTCCTTAATAAATACAAACCCTAAAAACTAATAAATTAGTGTATATTTTTATATGCAAAAACAACAATTTAATTTCTATTTAAGTATAAAACTACATTTGTAATTAGTTTAATGTATAACTCATTTATCTCAATAAATTCACTAAAGCATGCATAATAAATTTAAAATTTTAAAATATTTATAAAATTACTTTTTTCATAATATACCATATGCAACGCACAGGTTGCACATTAATTGTTTGTATAATATAACAGTTTCCTTCTCAAACAAAATATTTTACAATTTCTTTGGTTTTTGTAATAATGCACCAATTTTCTTATCGACTAAAATATTCAATTATTGTAAACTGAATTCAGGTTTCATAATGATAAAATTTGCAACCAATAACGGGGACAGCATGTAGTAGCAATAATGAGGATGATGATGAATTGACAATGAAAAATGCCACTCCAAAAAAAATCCAATATATCAACAAAAGAATACAAATCTAATCCTATAAACATAGTACTTGTCAGCAATCTTTAAAAACTATACTGCAATTGTGTGGTAATCTAAAGAGAAAGTATTATACATATAGGATTGGATACTGATAGGTGCACTGTAAAGAGAAGAAATGCTTGAAGAGGATAAGAGAAAGAAGAACTTGAGATTTAAAAAGATATAGTGAGAATAGAAATATCATTTAACAATTTCTATATAATTTTCATTCATCAGTTATACAATTATAACCTTAGTAATCCAATAATGGATTACCAACTCATCCATTAAAACCAAAAGTTGAAACAATTACTTATTTAATACATGATTATACCATTCTAATTGCATTTAAAAAAATGCCTAGACTAAATGAAAACGCCTGGACTAATCTAGAAACTTGTACGAAATTCTTATGTTATTTATAGTTTTTCATTGCTACTTGTGAATCGTCGTGCATCCATATTCATATCATTACCATTCTCGGCCTTGTCCTCTTCTTTTTATGGAGAAGAAGAGGCTATACTTGTGGGTGAAAATAGAATATGTCGTCAAAGGCAATATTTTTTAAAATGAAAAATTCGATATGCTAGGAGGCGATGATGTCAAGGTTAGGGCTTCGAGGGTGGTGAGGAATGATGGGGGTTGGGATGACAAAGATGAAAATGTGGATGTTGTCAAGGAGGATTTAAACGTCATTGGTGATGACGATAGTTTTTATTTTAGAGAGTGTGACGTTAGTGGAGAGCCAGAAGAGGGCGGTTAGGAAACGGATATGTCAGGGATGTCGATGACAAACTTGATATAGAAGTTGGAAAATGGTTTAATTATATGACAGTGTGCGTTATTGTGCTTAACGCGAGATACGTTGAGATTAGTGTATCATAAATCTTCTCAATGTAACTTTTATCCTCCGATTTGATTCATAGAAGTTTATTGCATCTAGTAGCACTGCCGCAAGCATGAAATAATGTATCCTAAATGTTGTATTTCGTCTTTTGATTAATAAAGAGACATAAGCGAATGCCTAAATATAACAAATTGTGAAATGCTTAAAGTAAATCTGAGGCAGAGCGGAGGACCCAGCTAATGAGTAAATCTTCTTGTTTGTAGAATGATCTATGATATACATAACTGAATCGATGACCAAAGATTGTTTTTAATTAGGGCATACAGCTGGCGAAAAGCGATGTGTGCTGCTCGGGATCCGCTGTTGGATATTTTCAGGGTTTCCTTTGTTTTTTTTTCATAAAGAGGGAAGAAAGGAAGAATGAAGAAAGAAGAAAAGAGAAGTCCCACATCTTGAGATATTGGGAACCATACTTGTTTGAGTATGGGTTTCTCATGAAGGGGTTGGGGCCATGGAGCTCCCAAATGTGTGCTTTGTTGAGAAGAGGGAAGTCATGCATCACTAATACACACGCACCGCCGCCGTCTGACGGAGCGAACCGGACCAGTACGGATACGGGTCAAATGATAATAATTTTTTAGAAACAGAAATGGATCAGATTTCATCCCTTTATGGACCCCAAATTTAAACAAAGCGGGCTGGACGTTACAATTGTTGTTTGGTGCAAACAAAAAACAAATATTCTTCTTCTTCCCATGCATATCTGCAACGCCATTGGAATGTTACAGAACACTCTCATGTCATTTGATTTGTAACGCCTGCAAGGTGTTGCAAATTCCGTAAAATTTTGTCACGCCTGAGCGACGTTGTAGACTGCATTTCATTACTTCGCTCTGTTCTGCCTCCGTATCTTGCATCATTTTAGATCAAAATAAATTATACTTGACCAGATCAAAACCGCACAAATTTTGAATCTAGTTACGTTGTTCTAAGGCTTCATTGAATCTTGAAAGTCGATAGTTCGATAATCCTTTTGTACCTGTTGGGTTGAACTATTGTCTGAAAGAATCTATTCCATAGATCATTGAAGTCAGAAGTACGACATTGTATTCGTCGGATTCGACTAGAACTACAAATTTCCTAACAATTTTTAGACAATAGCTTCGACCATGGAAGGTTGGAGCACCCTGCAAGTCATGAATCAGCATTTAACTCGATTGAAGCGATTTGATGGGGACAATTTTACTCGTTGGCAAGAGACAATGAAGTTCTTCATGATCACCGTAAAATTGTACTACATTTTGGAAGATGGCATGGAAGTAATACCCGATGAAACCGACAAAGATGATGATTCTCTAAAGGAGAAACGTGCAAAGCGCAAAGAGGATGATTTTGTATGTAAATGGCACATTCTGAATGCATTGTCTACTCCTGTCTACAATGCACATAGGACTTTGGAAACTGCAAATGCACTTTGGACTGCACTAGAAAGATAATATCGCATATCCGAAGCAAGTAACAAAAAATCCCTTACTTACAATTTTATAGATTTCTAAATGGTTGTCAATAAGTCCATAGTTGGATAAGTAAGCAAAATTCTACTATTAGTGAATCAACTTAAGGATGCTGGAATAAATCTTTCTGGATATTTTATTGTTGGAGTTATAATTTCAAGACCTCCTAATTCTTGGAATGATTATAAGAAAAAATTAAAACATGGGAAAACAGATTATGATTTAGACGGTTTACAGCGTCATCTTCGTATTGAAGAGGACTCTCGTAAAAGCGAACTAGATGATAATCCGCAAACTAACTCCCATTCTAAGGAGAGTAATGTTCAAATTACTGACAAGCTAAATCCTAAGAACGATACATGGCTTAAGAAGAAAAATTCCAACAACAAAAAATAAACGTGCTTGTTACCACTATAACAAGCTCGGCCACTATGCCCGAGACTACCATTAGCGGAAGAAACAACAAAAGGTGAATGTGGTCGAAGACTCGCTTGTGGCTATAGTGCAAGAGGCAAACTCCGTTAATGAAACTGATAATGATTGGTGGTTTGATACTGGAGCGACCATACACATTTGCAAAGATCATAATCTGCTTAAGATTTACGAAGAAAATAATGGAGAAGCCGACAAGGTTACTGAAGCAAATAAGGTTCCAAGCAAAGTTTTGGGAAAAGGCACCATAGAACTTACATTTACTTCTATGAAAATTCTTAAATTAATTAATGTATTTTATGTACCTGATATGTTGAAGAAGTTGGTCTCTGGATACCTTCTTAACAAAGGAGTATTCAAGATGGTGTATGAGTCTGATAAGTTAGTGCTGTCCAAGAACGGTAAATTCATTAGACAGGGATATTCCTGTAACGACGTGGTTAAGTTGAATCTAATAAAGAAATCTTCTATTTATATTATTGATTCTGTTAGCTTATGGCATGGTAGACAAGGACATGTTAATTACAATTCCCTTAAAATATGCATAAACTAGGATTAATTTCTGATTGTGATTTTGATACTATCTCTAAATGTGAAATATGTGTTCAAGCAAAAATACACCGAAAATCCTTTAAATCTATAGAAAGGAAAACTGGCTTGCTTGATTTAGTATATAGTGATGTGAGTGACTTAAAAAATCATATCACCTATGGTGGTAACCAATACTATATAACATTTGTTGATAATTATACTAGATATGCATATGTGTATCTAACGAAAACTAAAGATGAGGCCTTTGATAAATTTTAAATTTACAAAGCAAAGGTCGAAACACAATTAGGAGTTAATATAAAAGTATTACATTCAAATCGAGGTGGTGAATATCTCTCAAATGAATTCACCTTATTTTGTAAACAACACGGTTTAGTTCACCAATACACTGCCCCATATACACCACAACAAAATGGTGTTACTAAAAGGAAAAATAGAACTTCAGTAGAAATGGTTAATGCCATGCTCATAAGTTCAAAATTATCTTATAACCTATGAGATGCTGCTATGTTATCTGCATGTTATATCTTAAATAGTGTACCACTTAAAAAGAACAATGTTTTCCCTTATGAATTATGGTTTAATAGGAAACCTAATCTTACAAAACTTAAAGTTTTAGGGTTGTTTAGCATATGTTAGAAAACCAGACCCTAAACAACCAAAGTTAGGAAATATGGCATTTAAATGTGTTTTCATAGGATATCCACTTAATAATATAACTTATAGATTCCTAATTCTTGACACCTTAGAAGTTATAGATTCCATAGATGTAGAATTCTTTTTAAATCAAATTGTTGAGATTCCATTGAGATCATCTAGTCCATAACCTAATACGATTGATGATATCAATGACGATGACTATGCTCCTACTCAAAACAGCAAGGAAGTATCAGTACCGAATAATAGTATTGAACAAAGGAGAAGTAAAAGAGCAAGAATAGAGAAGGACTATGGTACTGATTTCATTACATATCCTATAGAAGGCAGTAAGGATGAAATCCTTAATGTGACTAGATATGTCATGAACGTCGATGATGACCACAAAATTTATTCTGAGGCTATGAGTTCCAAAGATTCAATATTCTAGAAAGAAGCTATTAATGATGAAATGAATTCCATACTGTTAAACCAAACTTGAGTTTTAACCGATTTACCTCCTAGTGCTAAACGTATATGATGTAAATGGATATTTAAGAAAAAGTTGAAGACAAATGGATCCATTGATAATTTTAAAGCCATATTATTTGTTAAGGGATATAAGCAAAAACATGGAGTAGATTATTTTGATACATATGCTCTAATTGCTCGCATATCTTCTATACGTTGTTTAATAGCACTTGCATCGATTCATAAATTGGCTGTACATCAAATGGATGTAAAGACTACGTTTCTAAATGAAGATTTAGAAGAAGATATATATATGGAACAACTTAAAGGTTTCAAAACCCCAAGCCAAGAAAAGAAAGTTTACAGATTAGTAAAGTCTCTTTATGGCATGAAGAAAGCTCTCATGCAATGGTATGAGAAGTTTGATAAAATAGCATTATCATATGGATTTATTGTTAATGATGCTGATAAATGTATTTATAGCAAATCGGACAACGACGATTATGTTATAATATGTTTATACGTTGATGACGTGCTAATATTTGATTCCAAAATATCTGTGTGAATGAAACTAAGAAGTTTCTATCTTCCAAATTTGATATGAAAGATCTAGAAGAAGTCGATGTAATTCTGGGAATTAAAATTATTAGGAAAGAGGGTGGAGATTTTGCTCGCACAATTTCATTACATTGAGAAGTTCCTCCGAAAGTATGGTCATTATAATGACAAACCAGCACCTACTCCTTTAGATCCTAGTATTAAACTAGAAAAGAATACTGGACATACCATTCTCAACTTGAGTATTCCAATATTATTGGGATTCTTATGTATGATATGCATTGCACTAGACCAGACATAGCACATGTTATAAGCATATTATGTCGATTTACGAGTAATCCAAATTTTGAACATTGGAAACTATTTTCAGAGTTTTAGCTTATTTTAAAGGAACCGTTACCTATGGTTTATCTTATAAAGGATATCCTGCTGCAATAGAATGATATGGTGATGCAACATGGAACAATGTAGAACCCAAATACAAGTCTATGACTGGATGGATCTTTACGTTAGGAGGTGATGCTGTGTTTTGGGTTTTCAAGAAATAGACCTGTATATCTGACTCAATAATGTTGTCATAGTTGATTGCATTAGCAGATGCTTATAAGGAAGCGGAATGACTTAGGAATTTATTAATGGAAATCTCATTATGGAAGAAGCCATCTCCAGCAGTCTTGATTAACTATGATAATCAAGCTACAATATACAATCTCTCTCATAAGACATATAATGGGAAGTCTAGACAAGTGAGTCTAAGATATCGAATGATAAGATAGTTACTCAGAAATGGAGTAATAACTGTTGATTACATAGAAACAAAGAAAAATTTGGCTAGCCCACTCACAAAGAGTCTTCCAAAGACAATGGTTTCTATAAAACCAAAGGAAATGAGACTAAGATCCGTGAATGAATGATGATCATCCTTAACAAAAACTCAATTTATGTTTTGAAAAGGATAGACAAAGTTCAATAAGTACCAACAAGTTAAGAGAATGATTATGAAACACTAAATCAACAATCTCATAATATTTAGTGTTGGATTCTGCAAGAACAAATGATTGATAATATATCCTTAATAAGTCAAATTACCTTAAAAAGGTGTATCGTAGAAACACCTTAAGAGACTTACCTACATGAGTATGGAAATCAGGGCGTTTCCTAAGAAAGTAAGATCGCTTTCTGACGTAGACTCATGAACCCAGAATTAAAAGCACATTGCCATTAATATGCTGAGCAATACAGAACACTTTACCTAAGAAAATCAACATGTGTGATTGTTCCGGTTTTATCATAAGGGATATTTGGTTTAAGATTCGTTCACTATAGAATCTCGATAAAGTTTTGAATGTTTTACACTAAGTAAAGGTTTAAATCCAAAAGATGCCTTTTATTTATGTGTTGGTATTCACGATGATGCAATAACTGATCTTTGAATTACGTTTAGCTTGATACCACTTGGGTACGTAGGCAATCACTCAAGTGATGCAGTTTCTGTTTTTAAACTTAAAATTTTAAATTATCCAAACTTAAAAATAGGAGGAGAATGTTGGATATTTTCAAGTTTCCTTTGTTTTTCTTTTCATGAAGAGACAAGAAAGGAAGAGGGAAGAAAGAAGAATAGAAAAGGTCCCACATCTTGGGATACTGGGAACCATACTTATTTAAGTATGGGTTTCTCATGAGCGGGTTGGGGCCTTAGGGTTTCCAAATGTGTGCTTTGTTAAGAGGAGGGAAGTCATGCATAACCACTACGCGCGCGCGCCGTCGTTCATTCGACCGACCGGGTACGGGTCAAATGATAATAATTTTTTGAAAACAGAAATGCGTCGGATTTCATCCCGTTATGGACCCAGAAATTAAACAAAGTGGGAGTTAGAAAAGGAGCCGTTGTTAACGGTTCTTAAACGAACAGATACGAAATTCAAACGGACGCGACCGTTGTTAACGATTCAGAACCGAACGGACGCAACCCTAGATGAATAGACACATCCTCATCTTTATATATAGGTCAGTCAGAATTGTTGTTCGGTACACACAAAAAACAAATATTCTTCTTCTTCTTCCCACGCAAGTCTGCAACGCCATTGGCGTGTTACAGAACATTCTTACATCAACTGATTTGTAACGCCTGCAAGCTGTTGCAAATTGAGTAAAATTTGCCATGCCTGTGCGACGTTGCAGACTGCATTTCATTACTTCGCTATGTTCTGCCTCCGTATCTTGCATCATTTCAGATCAGAATAAAGTGTTCTTGATCAGATCAAAACTGTACAAATTTTGAATCTATTACGCCGTTTCAAAACTTCATTGAATCCTGAAAGTCGATAGTTCGATAACTCGTTTGTACTTGCTGGGTTGAACTATTGTCTGAAAGAATCTATTTCATAGTCCTTGAAGTTAGAAGTATGGTGTTGTATTCGTCGGATTTGACTCGAACTACAAATTTCCTAACATCTGCTACGTGGAAGACGGTGCTGAAAGAAGAGGGGTTGTTGTTTGTGAGGTGGTAGAAGAAGAAGACGAGTTTGATCTGGTCGAACTGGAGGACTCAGGTGATGTCGAGCTCATGGATCTAGTTGAGGACGTGCAACCATGTGTCACAGGGGATAAGGATGAAAGCAACTGAGACAGAGGTCGATGTTGGTGGTGTTGAAGATTGGCTTTTTGTGGACGATTCTATCGAACTGGTTGCAGGCATGAGAGAGCGAGGCACAATTGGAGTGGATACGAAGGATAAAACAGAGGTTGACGAATAATAGGGAGAGAGGTCGTGACGTAAGACTATACTATAAGATAGTTGACAGAAATCTTTATCAAGAGGAGGTGGAAACAAGAATGTAAGGATGTACATTTTGCAAAGAGAAGAAACGTGAGAAGACGATAAGAGAAAGAAAAGAAGAACGAGAAACCGTAAAAACACTGCATATCTTCTCTACCATTTCCATTTAAACATTTATAACCTTACTAGTCCAACAATGGATTATTGCCAACTCATCCCCAAAAGACAAAAATTATAACTAATTACTCAATTAATGCATGGTTAAACTATTCTGGTTGCATTTAGGAAATGCCTAAACTAATCTAGAAGCTGGTAAGATATTATTGTGTTCTTTGTAGTCTTGTTATGTTCCATCAGTTGCTACAGCATCAACAACTTGCTTCGATTTGCGCTCAAAAAATTTGTACATTTTTTGACCTTTGAAGCATACAATACTTTATCATGCAGTACTAATATCAAATATTCAAAGATGGTATATCAAAACTTTGACACATACTTCCGCATCAAAGCTTTCCTCTGCTTCCATTACATATCCAACATTATATTAACAACACTGGTATATCTACCTATCTGAGCAAGAACCCGTGTTGTGAAACTGGGACCTCAAAAGCGATCATTCTCTCTCCTCGAGCTAACCCATTTCTATCGTACGATGATATTTCACATATATTTAGTTCCTTGCATGCTTTTATCAGCTCTTCTCCTACTTTTTGCGCTGCTTCCTGTATTTTAATAGCCTAATTAATATTCATGCAGTACTAAGACCGAAAATCTTCCAACATCTACTAATAAAATAGAGCAACATTTATGATCATTAAATCTTAGTTCAAGGCGTACAACAAATTCTATACAAAAATATATAGAATGATAGTTAATAGTTCTCGTGAAATAATTGAAAGTGTTAAACGTTTTCCATAATTTTTTCATAACCTACATAAAAAAGGTACATTAACAGGAAGTTATATGATCATTAAAAAGAACATCGGTCCTTATATATTGGTGTTAGTAACTGAGATGCAAAGGGATTATCGCTTCTCGCCAATTATGCAACCAAATATTACATACCTACTGAGTATCTTAAATTATATACGTGCTACTTGTACAAGTATCAGCATACAGTCGAATCCTAGGAGGCTATTTAGGCTCTAATAGCGTATGTAAATACATAAGTTTACTTAAAAAACAAGTTCAAATGCGACAACAAATTTGCACAATAACAATCGTTAGTAAGAAGAACAACTAACTTACTGCAGTGGTGCACCCGGCCTCCCCACGAATAGATTTTTGTAAAGTGGATGCGTAAAATAAAGTCTTCTTATTTTGATCATCAACCAACATCGCATACAATTGCTTGGTTGAACAGAACACAGAAAGCCGTGGCTTTGTAGGCGACCCATTGAACTGTCTCAAAAAATTGACAGACCACTATTAGAAATCTTTGTCAAAAATTTGAGAAACCACCATTAGAAATTATAAACCAATAAACCTCGTGAAGTATAAACTCATATGTTATTAAGTTACTCCACGCAATCAGACTCCTTTTCATTAGGCAATGTGGGCAGATAATGAGAATGGTTTCTATAGTTTAACCACTAAACTATTGTTTTGCTATAAAAAACAAAAAGTCCATGCTATCTGTATTTGGATTTCCCAAATTTTGATATGAAAAGGAGTAAGTGTATTTATGCATAATTCATACTGAAAAATCAAAATTTTATGCTGGAAAAGGGTATATTTAGAGCAAGTCATCACCTGTGATAACTTGCTTTTTTGTAATTTGGTTGAGCAAAATAAATAAGATACTTGCATGTTTCAATCACATCCTTGTTGAAAAATTACTTATGGTTAAAGGAAGAATTATTTAATCAAACCGACCGTTACAGAGGTTTGGCCATGACAAACTGGCAAAACCAAATTGTGTAAAGCCAAAAATACAAAAAACATGTCTTTAACGTGTCTTCTTAAATCTCTTTCTAATATCTCTTTCTAATGATATTTACTTTGTTCCCACCACGATTGTCTCCTTAAATCCCTTCACTTATATTTTTTTCAATATATTATTATTTAACGTTTACTAAAATCGATGAAATTTAAAAAATAAAAATAAAAAATTACATAGTTGAACGGTCGGTTTTTGCACCATTAGTTGTTGCACTAGTAAATTAGGCCTCTTTCTGCAAAGTATTATACAAACAGATCAATAGACCACTTGAGCCTTGCTATGCTCAAGCACTTCATGGACATTCGCCGTGGCTGCTGCAACTTTTTCCACACAATAATTAACATGTGGGACCCATTACCTTTCACATCAGCCAATAGCAAGGGAGAGTATGCAATCAAGTCGCCTTTGAGCGATTGTGGCTATCATATTCCTAGACCACTTTTGACCACACTGATACTAAATCAAGCATTTTACATTGCATGATTTGAAATTACATAGAAAACAAAACAAAGGGAAGAAACAACAACATTACCGCTACGTAAGATAGGGTCAACGTAAAAGAAAAAGGTTGCACCAAATTTGCACTGCCACGATTTAAAATCCATCGGTACAAAATAGCTGAATCAACATCGGCCAAACATGCCTATATTGGTAATATGTTGTGAAATGGGTCGTTTTTTGTTATGGTTTGTTCAAAGAGGGCAAAATCATAAAGGATGATTCTTGAAGTTCTGAAATTTTGGGTATGGGATGATGCAGGAATTAGGGAGCTGGTTAATTTTAAATTCTTGATTTAAATTCTGCCCTCGGATTGTTTTCACACACGTTTCTGCTTCAGAAATCTGGTCTCCTAGCTTTGTTGAATAAATTTTCCCTTAAAAGGTATACACTGGATCATATGCTTATCATTTTATTCTGCTAATATACCAAACTAATTATGCTTAAATGTCAACACCAAATCTACAATTGAAGTTTATATCTCAGCACAAAACTAATCCAAACGGAATAATATGTATACGCGATCAATGTTCGTCTACACAACAATATGATATGATTCACCGTCATCTTCTCTATCAAAGTAAATATTTGCTGCTACTGCTATTATTATTTGTTAAAACATGTAATCAAATTTCACTTTCATGGGAAAATGATATATTAATGCGCCAAACAAACATTACAAACTACAGAAAAATATATCAACAACCGCTCGATTATCATTTATTCCAATGCTTACACTGAGCTAATTTGGAGCTAAGGTAAAAATTGTACTAATCGCATCATGTAGCAATCCTAATGTACATTAACAAGAAACTTAACTACACATAATGACAAACAAACAGGGCAAAAGCTTACCTTTTTCCGAAATCTGCGGTTTCGGATCTTTGGGGTTTCTTTTCTAGCATTATGTCTAGCTTCTACCTTCAAACTAATTGATTTATGCCCTACGAAACAGCACTATTATAAACACGATGAAGAGGAAATGTACAGAATTTTCCAATATCCGTAAGTAAATCTGGTGCAGAAACAACTTACGTAATGGGCACGGAGTTGCAATGCTTGGGTAGCGATGAATAGAATTTGCAAGCAATAGGAATGAGACAGAGGGCATTTTTGGAATTTGGTTAAAAGAATGAGATAGAAAGAGAGCCATGGACGACATTATTCCTTGTTTGTTGAGCGCGAAATTTAATCGAGCAGCTGGTGTGCAGTTTTCTGGAAGTGGGTCCGTATGGTTTATGGATGTCAAAAATAAAATAGACACGCCAGGAATTGAACGTTAAAAGGTTAAGCTTTAAGTGGGCAGGCTTAACAAATCCAAATAAAGAACCATTCTTTAACGTACAAACTATCATTGACAGTGCTGTGTAAGGTGAGCCGGCTACTTTGGAAGTAACTGAAAAGAAAAGCAGATAAGGTTTGGTAATAAAACCGAGAGTGTAATAGTTTGTACAGGTAAATAGGCACAAGGAAAAAGTTGCAAAAAAAATTAGTCTCAGGACAATAAGTTTGTTTTTTAGTCTGAAAGACACTTTTTAGTGTAAATTGAAAATGATAGTTACAAATATAATTCTGCGATTTACACTAAAAAGTGTCCTTCAGCCTAAAAAATAAACTTTTTGTCCTTGAGACTAAATTTTTCTCTAACTTTTTTCTTGATCCTAAAAACCCCTTGTTTGTAATAACTTAACTTAGTTGCTTGTTTGTTTGCAATAAGCAATCCCTTATTTGATCGCTTGTTCATGAATAATAACTTTGAACCTGTTTGTTTTGAACAAGTGTTCAGATCTAAAACGCTTACTTACTGAAAAAGCGTTGAGCACTTTTGTAATGTTTTTTCTAGTTAACTAGTATAACCGCACAACGGTGGAGAAACCGACCGTTCGATTACATAACTTTGATAAGAAATATACATTTAAAAATTTTGTTAATATTACTTAAACATTAAGTGATAATATATTGGAAAAGAATAAATTGAGATTTGAATCTGGAAATATGAATTTCAAATTTAAATATTAATCAAAGCATTCAAAATTATCGATTTGAAATTGAAATTTTAGAATTTGAAAATCATAATAGATTTGAATTTGAAATCTTTGATGCGCGAAGTAAAAGGAGGAAGTTTAGGGAAACCGCAGTGAGATAAGATCCACGTTTTTTTTTAGCTTCAGAAAAATTGATTTTGCTCAGTGACAGTAAGCAAACCTCCCTAACGGTCGATTTGATAGATTTGAATTTGGAATCTTTAATGCGCAAAGTAAAATGAGAAAGTTTAGGGAAACCGCCACGTTTTTAGGGAAACCGCGATGAGACAAGATTCACGTTTTTTTGGCTTCAGAAAAATTGATTTTGGCCAGTGATAGTAAGCAAACCTCCCTAACGGTCGGTTTGATAGATTTGAATTTGGAATCTTTGATGCGCGAATTAAAAGGAGAAAGTTTAGGAAAACCGCGATGAGACAAGATCCACGTTTTTTTGGCTTCAGAAAAATTGATTTTGGCCAGTGACAGTAAGCAAACCTCCCTAACGGCCGGTTTGATAGATTTGAATTTGAAATCTTTGATGCGCGAATTAAAAGGAGGAAGTTTAGGGAAACCGCGATGAGACAAGATCCACGTTTTTAGGGAAACCGCGATGAAACAAGATCCACGTTTTTTTGGCTTTAGAAAAATTGATTTTGGCCAGTGACAGTAAGCAAACCTCCCTAACGGTCAGTTATATACCCTTAGATACATTAATGTATTACTAAAAAATAACTAAAATTTAAATTTTTTAAAATTAAAAATTTTGAAAATTCATTTTACTTAAGATTTCAAACTTTCTAGGTTATACTTTGGTTACTTCTAAACTCAAATTATTTTTTCAAAAAATAAAAAGAAAGAAAACAAATTTAAATAATATTTTAATTTTAAAAATAAAAAGTCTGAAAGTAAAAAATTTCTAAACTATATAATTTTAATAGTTATTTTTTAAAATATTTTTTTGTTAAATTTTTGGAAATTTTATTTATGAAAATAACCAATTAAATTTATGGTTCAAATATTTTTGGTCTTCATAGTTACCATATAAATAACCAACTAATACAAAGGGTAATATCTGTTGAATATGCTAGTATATGATTTTTGTTTGATGATAATAAACATATATATATATATATATATATATATATATATATATATTCATTTAAATGCATTTGTTATTGTACTATTTTATTTTCACATAATTAAATAAATATTTGCTGAATAAAATAAATAACACAGAATTTAGATTCAAACATATATTTTATTCAAACAAATATTTTATTACATTTTTGAATAGTACAACTCACTATATATACACAACTTCAATTACAATACAATTTCGATTAGATCACAATTGTCATTTACCTTTGTACCTCACTATATATCACTCGTTCACTCATATTTGTTCTTCAACTATATTCCAATCTGTATCCAGCATCTGAATTATCTACAAAGTAAACACTGACGCAGTAAAACCGAAAAAGAAATATTTTTGTAGTGTAATATAAAATGTGTTTTGAAAATGGTATTTGCCTCAGTTTCGTGTTGTTCGTCATCATTTAATTCTAAATTCATTAAACATGAATAACATGTGACATGCACGGTGTATCACTGTACATGCCACAAGGCCATGCACATCGATATACACTTGATAAAACTACAGGGATAGGTGAGCACAAGGTCAAACCCAACCAAAAGCTAGGTTCAACTCAAGTGTAGTATAAATAAAGTCACGACATGAGCACATGGTCAAATCCGAGTCAAAGCTAGGTTCAACTCAGGTGCAATACAAATGCACCACAAAATTATCGAGTACAATAAGCCAAAACCTGACCATGCTAACAAGTGCACCACAACCAGATCAGTTTCCAAAATCAAAATGACAAGTGCAGTGACATAATCAACTGGAAACAATGAGACAGCAGCTCAAGTGAACACAACATCTTTAACAAGTGCTCGAGTACAAAATGTACAAAATCAGTGCAGTAAAGACTAAGATCCAAATCAACAACGAAGACAGCAGCTCGAATGAGCAAATGCAGACTCAAATATCAATGGCATCAGGGCAGTGCAACAGTGGTTCACAGCACATAAAGGAGGCAAACAAGTAAAGATGTCAAGTGAAGGTCACACAAGCTCAACTGTATACAAGTACAAAGCACAAAGTATATAGGAACTAGCACAATGCACCAGAGACTACAAGACCGCATGATATTGCAACTACCAGAGTCCATCAAGCAAGAATAGAGTGTACAGGTAAAACGGACTACATACACAGCAATCAGACTCAACCAAACGATCAGACCATAAACGTCGAAATCAGAAGACTGGTCAAAATGCACATGTCAAAAGTTGCGACTTCATGAAGCTTCAGACAAAACCAGACATGTACAAGTTTGAGACATTTGTCGGAGCAATACAAAATAACAGTACATAAGCACATGCATACATATATGCATATGTGTGTGTGTGTGTGTGTGTGTGCGTATGTATATGTATACACATGCATATATATTAATAAAGCAGACCAAATCACCCAGTGGTGTACAAACAATAGATAAACATGAATGAGCAGAAGTAGTTACATGAATCACAATATTACACATATACATGGATAAATGCAGCAAGCAAGGCAGAAAATCAAGTGAACAAGTCAAGCAGTAGTTTACAGTTTGCAAAAAATCAGGGGATTTCATAATAACCAAGTCAAGTCAAAATGGCAAAGAATCAAAACCATGGTGACCAAGGCAGAATCGAACAAGTAAATATGATCACAAATTTAAAGTGGCGGAAGTCAAACCAAAAAAGAACGGAACTAAATCCAAAGCAAACGCAAGCCATGATAATCAAGCAAAAGAATATATGGATTGAACTAGTCTAATCAAATCATACGCACTCAAGCAAAACCGAATAACGAAGAAAAATTATCAGATGAATTCATTCGATCGAAAATTTAGGGAATTAAACCCTATAAATACTGTCAACATTATCGGCACTCGAGTTCAAGCATATCAACGAAAGTAACAAAGCAAAATCGCATACCAATTTATTCAAATCGAACTCGACGTAGTGAAGCAGCCGAAAGCAAATCGAAGATAAGAGATGATTGACAGAGCAAAGCGAAGAAAATCACTTTAATCCCTCGACAGACAAGCGACGACCTCAATAAATTTCCAGAAGCCCTAAACTTTTGAAAGAGGAACAAACAAGCAAAGAGGCGGCCATTTTTTTACAAAAGCAAAGAATACAGGCCGAAGGAAAATAAAACGACAAAGGGATATTTTTTATCACGGCGTTTTTAATTTGGGCCGGCATCTTAATTATTATTTTGGGCTTCAAATTTTAATTTAGGGTTTCTATTTTTGTTTTTATTTTTGTAATTCTATTTTAATCTTCTATAATTTTCTGGTCATGTGACTAGGGGACGAACTACGGTGGTGTAGTTTGAGAATTCGCAACTTAGTGGCTGAGTTGTGGTAGGGTTTTGAGCGTAGAATTAAGTTAGTCGATAGCGGAGGTCGCACGACAATGTGTTAAGCGTCTGTCTACTTAATTTCTAATAGAAACCTTGGGGACAACACGTAGGCATGATTTTGCCAAAGCTGGGTAAATCTATGTTCTTCTATTTCTGCTTTTATTATTCTGCTATTATCTGTGTTGTAATTATTTTATTTATTTCCATATTAATTTTTATAATTATTAGAATCACCTTATTCACCCTTCCTCGAGGGTGAAATCGATCCTATAAGTGGTATCAGAGCTAGGAACAAAAGTCAATATTTGTTTTAAAAATTTGATTTTCTAGAAACCAATTTTTTTTAAAATTTTTTGGTGGCTTCTTTTAATAATGCTTTTGCTGAGGGTCAGTCCATAGTTAGACCCCAATGTTTAATGGTGAATATGCTTACTGGAAAAATAGAATGAATTTTTTTCTTAAAACCATTGATGCTTGGAATATTGTTGAGACAGGTTATAGGACACCAACTATAGTGGCAGATAATCAGGAAATAGATAAACCAATGGATCATTTGACAGATCTAGAAAATAAACCTCAAAATGCTAATGCTAAAGCTATGAATTCTATTATTTGTTCATTGGATCAAATTGAATTTACTCATGTCTCACATTGACTAACTGCGCATGAAATATGACACACACTTGAATTGACTCAAGAAGAAACGTCTCAAGTCAAAGAATCTCGTCTTGCCATGTTTAGTAGCGAATACGAGAACTTCATAATGGCCAAGGATGAAAATGTCAAAGAGATGTATGGACGACTTTCCAATATTGTATACAAATTAAAATCTCTCAAAAAATCATACACTGAGTTGGAAATAGTCTGAAAAATCCTCAAAGCCCATCCATGAAATTTTGAAGCCAAAGTCACTACCATTTAAGAATCAAAGGATTTGAAACAGATTAAAGTCGAAAAACTTATTGGAAATCTCACAACTTATGAGCTAGAAATAAAATTCAAAAAAGAGCGTGTAGAAGGTGATACTTGAAAGAAATCAATAGCTCTCAAAGGAACAACTGAAAGTGAAAATGATGATGATGATGGTGAAGCTAAACTGGCACTACTAATAAAGAGATTCAAAAGTGGAACCGTAAATATGGAAATCCAGCCAAAAATCATCAACTAAAGAGCAGAATTAACAAAGTTCTAGACAGCTCAGAAAAATAAGAGATCATCCACCACAATTGTAATAAACCGAGCCATATCAAGCCAAATTGTCCTCAAAATCAACTCAGCCAAGGAAAGAAACTGAAAAGGAGAAGTTTTACAACCACTTAGGATGAAAGTGATGAAGATGAAAATGATAGCACTGGCAGTGAGAGTGAAAAAGCAAATCTGTGTCTTCGTGGAGAAATAACTAACAGTGATGATGACGAGCCAAGTGAGGTATCAAAACTTACTCATTCAGAATTACTTACGTATTCTCACGAAGTAAATAGCTATTTGAACAACTTAGGGAGAAGTACGCTAAAACTGAATCATAAAGAGATAGTTTGATAGAATTAAATAAACAGCTTGATCAATTAGTTAAAAACTATCAAAACAAGTGCCCTAAGTGTGATAAGTGTCCATCACTTGAAGAAGAAATTAAAAAAATCAAAAATTAAAATTAATACACTTGAAAATGAAGTTCTGATTTTGAAAAAACTAGGGGAGGAAATTCTATAAAAAAGTGCACTCAATTATTGAACGAAAATGAATCTCTCAAAACGCAAGTTCAAAAATTGTCTACAACTTTAAGAAAATTTTCCAAAGGAGAGAAATCACTAAATATGTTATTAGGGAAATAAACATTCAATCCTATTAGACAAGGACTTGGATATAACTAATCTGTACCTCTTAAAAGCGATATTAATCAAGTAAAATCTGAATGCATGATTTGTAGAGAAATTGGACACAATCAAAACAATTTTTGGTATAGACCCAAGCACGTGAAAACCTTACCAATTTGTGTTCCAAAAGGCACAAATATAAAATTCCTTAAAGTCAAACAAATATAGGTTCCAAAAGGATCAAATATAAACAATCTTGGGTCTACACAAACATATTTTTCAAAACCTTTTGTCACTAACAATCTTGGACCTATAAAAACAAACATGTCACTGAATTCTCTTCTTGTGTAGGTATGTTAGCAGGCTAAGGAACAACAATAATGGTATCTTGATTCTGGCTGTTCCAAGCACATGACAGGCGACAAATCAAAGTTCCTTAGCCTAGAAAAATACAAAGGTAGCAGAGTCACAATGAGTAACAGTGAAAAATGTAGAATTATCGGTAAAGGTAAAGTAGGTAATAGTACATTCACCTTAAATGATGTATTATATGTTGAAAATCTACACCACAATTTGATATCTATCAGCCATCTATGTGATAAAGGAACGAATGTTACTTTTGACTCTGACTTGTGCAAAATTGTTGACCAATCATCAAAAGAAATATTGTTTTTTGGTAAAAGGAAATGTAATATATATTCTCCAACTTTTGATGATCTCACTCTTTCAAAATGCCTAATAGCTAAGGATGTAGAAGTAAACCTATGGCACGGACGATTAGGACATGCTAGTATGAATTTGTTGAACAAATTAAAAAGAAAAGACTTGGTAAGAGGTTTACCATCTCATGATTTTAAAACATAAAATCTATGTAAAGCATGTACTATGGGAAAGCATAAGAAATCATATTTTCATGCCAAAAACACTGTAAGCACTTCTAAAATTTTTGAACTAGTCCATATGGATCTATTTGGACCTAATGATATTGCTAGCTTAGGTGGTAAGAAATATGGTTTTGTGTTGGTTGATGATTATTCAAGATATATAATTAGCTAAAAAATTGAAAACTTTCTCATACTTCACTAAATTCACAAAGTTGGTTCAAAATGAAAAAGGAGTTTCTATCATTTCTTTAAGAAGTGATCATGGTGGAGAATTTGAAAATTATGAATTTGAAATTTTTTGTGAAAAAATGGATTTAAACATGAATTCCCTGCTCCACGTACTCCACAAAAAAATGGGATAGTCGAGAGAAAGATTCGAACATTGCAAGAGTTTGCTAGGTCCATGATAATAGAGTATGAACTACCTTTGTTTTTTTGGACAGAGGCAGTAAATATAGCTTGTTATGTAATGAATAAAGTTATGATTAGATCAATTCTTAAGAAAACACCTTATGAGCTAAGGTTCAAAAATAAACCAAACATTCCATATTTTAAAGTTTCTGAGTGTCCATTATATATTCTCAATATAGGTGATCAATTAGGAAAATTTGAAGCAAAAGCGTACGAGGACATGTTCGTGAGATACTCTTCTAGAAGCAAAGCTTATAGAGTTTACAGCAAAAGGACAAAGACAATTGTGGAGTCAATCAATGTGATATTTGATGAAGGCATTGATGATCAAAATAAGGAAACAATCAAAAGCAATGTTGAAGTGGAGAGCGAAAAAGATGAAAATGAAAAACCAAAAGAAATTACAACCACAGAAAAAGTCCGAAGAAATTCAGATCCAGAAAGATTGAAATTCAAAGCAGATCATCCTCTAGAATTGGTAATAGAAAATCCTATCACAGGTGCTTAAACTCGTTCCTCCTTTAGAAATTTATGTGATTTGTGTCTATACGGTGGATTTATTTCATAAATTGAACCCAAAGACATAGATACAGCTCTTAATGATGAAAATTGGTTTATGGCTATGCAAGAAGAGCTAAATCAGTTTGAGTGAAATGATGTTTGGACTCTAGCACCTAGACCTAATGGTTATCCAGACGTAGGGACAAAATGGATTTTTAAAAATAAATATGATGAATCTGGAAATGTGATTAGGAATAAAGCTAGGTTAGTTGCTAAAGGTTATAATCAAATTGAAGGAATTGATTTTGATGAAACTTTGCACCAATAGCAAGACTAGAATCCATTAGGATATTGTTAGCTTTTGCTTGCTATAAAGAATTTAAACTAAGACAAATGGATATTAAAAGTGCTTTTCTTAACAGAATTTTGGAAGAAAATGTATTTGTTAAACAACCAGAAGGTTTTGAAAGTCATGAATACCCTACTCATGTACGTAAACTTAAAAAAGCATTATATGTATTAAAATAAGCCCCTAGATCTTGGTATGAATATCTTAGCACTTATCTCCTTGAAAATGGGTTCAAAAAGGGCTGTGTAGACATCACACTATTTCTATTGCATGAAAATGATGATATTTGATTGTTTAAATATATGCTCATAACATTATTTATGGTGCCACTAACAATTTTTTGTATGAGAAAATTGAAAAAGTCATGCAGGAGAAGTTTGAAATGAGCTTAATTGGAGAGTTAAAATTCTTTTTAGGATTTCAAATCAAACGAGGTGATAAAGGTACATTCATCTCTCAAACGAAATATATTATGGAACTTGTCAACAAATTTGGATTGAAAGATGCTAAACCTGCAAAAACCTCCATGAACACAAAAATCAAACTTGGCAAGGATGAAAAAGGTAAGGCAGTTGATCAAAAGAAATATCGAGGTATGATTGGATCACTTCTCTATCTTACCATTTCTAGACCTGACATCATGTTTTCTATCTGCTTATGTGCACGATTTTAATCTAATCCAAAAGAATCTCATTTAAAAGCTGCCAAAACAATTATAAGATATTTGTTGCACACACCACGTTTTGGTCTTTGGTATCCAACTAATGATAACTTTGAATTAAAAGGATATTCAGATGTAGATTATGCTGGAAGTCTGGTTGACAGAAAAAGTACTAGTGGAACGTGTTTTATGTTAGGACATTCATTAGTTGCATGGTCAAGTAGAAAACAGAATTGTATTGCATTATCCACCACTGAGGCAGAGTATATTGCTCTAAGTGGTTACTCTGCTCGAATTTTATGGATGATGCAAGACTATGGTCTATTAAACATGTACCACTATGTGTGATAGCAAAAGTGCAATTGATCTCACAAATAATCATGTACATCACTCATGGACAAAACATATAGACGTTAAACGTCATTTTATTAGAGGTTATATTTTCAAAGAAAATATCTGCATAAATTTCATTTCAACTGGTTCTCAATTGGCAGACATTTTTACAAAGCCCCTTCCAGAAAATAGTTTTTGTAAACTTCATCTCAGTTTAGGTGTTCTAGAAATTTGATTTGATTTTTTGCCTATTTTGATCCCTATTGATTATCGATAAGATAAAATATGATTGAAGTGATGAGTGTTGATATTAATCATACATTGTGACTTGAGACAGTATATTCAGTAAATTTCTTTAAAAATTTAAACAAGATTTATAATAACTTTTGATGGAAAAAATTCCATGACCATCTCTATTGCTATCATATTTCTATACGACCATCACTCATCGAATTCCAACATAGTATTTCAAGATGTGGTATTTTAAAACATGAAATTATTCGCTTTTATTTTATTTATTTTTAGCAATAAAAACATTCAAAGTATTCGCTCTCATTTAAAAGTCCTCACGGTTATGCATGGGTGAATTACTTGGAATTTTTGTATATGTGCTTTCATGCTCTTTTAAAATTCCTCACGGTTATGCACTTATGGAACACATATCAAAATTAATTATTAAATAGACAAGTTGATTCTAATCCCATTTAAAAGTCCTCATGGTTAAGCGTGGTTAGAAGATGCTTGAAATTTATTTTTTATAAAAATTTGGAATACTACTAATCTCATTTAAAAGTCCTAACGGTTATGCATGGTTAGTAGATATTCATATTCCTGAGATAAGTATAACACAAATAGACACAGCTATATGGTTTTACAACATCCCTATCATTCTAAAGTGGAATATGCGCCTAACAGAGTATTTAAGATTTTTGTTTGCTATTTTATTGAAATTTAGTATTTATACTCGATTGGCTATTAATGTTGTATTAATGTCTATCACTTTATCTTTATTTTTTCTAACACTGTTACTCTTTTTTTGATAACAAAAGGGGGAAAGAAAAGTTAAGATTTAGGCAAATAAAGGTCAAATATTTTATTTTGCATTTTTTATTTGAATCTAGGTTCCTTTGCACATTTTTATTTAGTTTCATGCATACATGAAGGGGGGTTTTGTTGTGAAGAGAGAGCATTCAAATAGGGGGAGCAAATTGAATGATCAAATACATTTAATAAATTCAAAATCTTAAATATATGTTTGTTATCATCAAAAGACGGAGATTGTTGAATATGCTAGTATATGATTTTTGTTTGATGGTAATAAACATATATATATATATATATATTCATTTAAATGTATTTTTTATTGTACTATTTTATTTTCACATAATCAAATAAATATTTGCTGAATCATTTAAATCATTTAAATGTATTTTTTATTTGTATTGTACTATTTTATTGTCATGCACATTTGTACCTCACTACATATCACTCGTTTACTCATATTTGTTCTTCAACTATATTCCAATCTGTATCCAGCATCTGAATTATTTGAAAAGTAAACATTGATGCAGTAAAATCGAAAAAGAAATATTTTTGTAGTGTAAGATAAAATGTGTTTTGAAAAAGGCATTTGCCTCAGTTTTGGGTTGTTCGTCATCATTTAATTCTAAATTCATTAAACATGAATAACCTGTGATATAAACAGTGTATCACTGTATATGCCATAAGGCCTTGCACACCAATATACACTTGATAAAACAGTAGGGACAAGTGGGCACAAATCAAACCCAACCAAAAGCAAGGTTCAACTCAAGTGCAATATAAATAAAGTCACGACATGAGCACAAGGTCAAATCCTAGCCAAAGCTAGGTTCAACTCAGGTGCAATACAAATATATCACAAAATTGTCGAGTACAAGAAGCCAAAACCAAACCATGCTAACAAGTGCACTACAACCAAATCAGTTTACAAAATCAAAATGACAAGTGCAGTGACATAATCAACTGGAAATAATGAGACAGCAGCTCAAGTGAACACAATATCTATAATAAGTGCTCAAGTACAAAATGTACAAAATCAGTGTAGTAAAGACCAGACCTAAATCAACAATGAAGACAGCAGCTCGAGTGAGCAAATGCAGACTCAAATATCAATAGCATTGGGGCAGTGCAACCGTGGTGAACAACACATAAAGGATGCGAACAAGTAAAGATGTCAAGTGAAGGCTACACAAGCTCAAATATTACAAGTGCAAAGCACAAAGTATGCAGAAACCAGCACACATGCACCAGAGACTACAAGTCCACATGATACTGCAACTAACAGAGTCCATCAAGCAACAACAGAGTGTACAAGTAAGCCTGACTACATATACAGCAATGAGCCTCAACCCATTAATCAGACCATAAGTGTCGAAATCAGAAGACTGGTCAAAATGCACAATTAACAGTTGTGACTTCATGAAGCTTCAAACAAAACCAGATATGTACAAGTATAAGACATGTCAGAGTAATACAAATTAATAGTATATAAACACATGTATACATATATGCATATGTATGTATACACATGCAAATACATTGATAAAGCATACCAAATCACCCAGTGGTGTACAAACAATAGATTAACATGAATGAGCAGAAGCAGTTACATGAGTCACAATATACACAAACATACATGGAGAAATGCAGCAAGCAAGTCAGAAAATCAAGTGAACAAGTCAAGCAGTAGTTTACCGTTTACAGAAAATCAGGGGATTTCAAAATAACCAAGTCAAGTAAAAATGCCAATGAATCGAAGCCATGGTGACCAAGGCAGAATCGAATAAGTAAATATTATCACAAATTAAAAGTGGTCGAAGTCAAATCAGAAAAGAACAGAACCAAATCCATAACAAACGCAAGCCGTGATAATCAAGCCTAAGAATATACGAATTAAACTAGTCTAATCAAATCATATGCACTCAAGCAAAATCAAACGGCAGAGAAAAATTATCAGATGAATTCATTCGATCGAAAATTTAGGGATTTAAACCCTATAAATACCGTCAACATCATCGACATTAAAATCATCGAGTTCAAGCATATCAACGAAAGTAACAAAGCAAAATCGCATACCAGCTTTATTCAAAACGAACTCGACGTAGTGAAGCAGCCGAAAGCAAATCGAAGATAGGAGACGATTGACAGAGTAAAGCGAAGTAATCACTTCAATTTCTTAACAAACAAGCGGTGATTTCAACAAATTTCCAGAAGCCGTAAAATTTTGAAAGAGGAACGAATGGGCAAAGAGGCGGCCCTTTTTTTTACAAAAGCAAAGAATACAGGCCGAAGGAAAATAAAAAGGAAAGGGGATACTTTTTATCACTGCATTTTTAATTTGGGCCGACATCTTAATTATTATTTTGGGATTCAAATTTTAATTTAGGGTTTCTATTTTTGTTTAGTTGTTTTTAGTTTCGTAATTATTTTTTAAACTTCTATAATTTTCTAATCGTGTGACTATGGAACGAGCTACGGTAGTGTAGTTTGAGAATTTGCAATGTGGCGGGGTTTTGAGCATAGATTTTGGTTAGTCGATAGCGGGTGTCGTGAGTTTACGTGTGTAAGCGTCTGACTACTTAATTTCTAGTAGAAACCTTGGGTGCAGCACGTAGGCAGGGTTTTGCCGAAGCTGGGTAAATATGTATTGTTCTATTTCTTCTTTTATTATTTTTCTATTATCGGTACTGCAATTATTTTATATATTTACGTATTAATTTTTATAATTATTAGTATCGCCTTATTCACCTCCCCTTAGGGTTAAATCGATCCTACAATATCATCAAAATAGTCATTTTCATTAGTTTCAATCATAAGTTTCAAAAATATAAACAAACAACCTTTCATAATTCAGCATTCATCAATCGACATTCAGCATTCAGCAATCAGTATTCAGCTTTTAGAATTTTAAACAAACAAAACCTAGTTACCATGGCATGCTATTTTGTTTTATATTTGATAAAATATTATTACCTGATAAAAGAATGTATACTTATTTCAGAGGTGACTATTACAACACAAAATTAGACAAAGTAGATGTTGATCATTGGATCTTAGTGGGGTTTAGTTCATAGGAGATCCAACGTTTGACTTCTTTTATGTCACCACTTTTGTCATCTATTTGTGTCCAAATAGATTTTCATTTATTTTGTTATTTATTACATGCAATCAACTATAAATTTAAATGGTATAAATAAATAAGAATTCTCATTAGTCAATACTACGACATTGACGTAGGATAAATGCTAATGTCCTTTAAGAATATAGGGATTTAAATCATGGATCCAAAAGTGGATCTTCGTAATGGATATTCATTGCATAGTGCATAAGATGATCTAAGCATTCTAGTAACATGCATTATATTGATTTTTAATGATCGCTTTAATCGATGCATAATTTGATGTAATCGTTGATGATGTGCATGTGAGTGTCTCGAAATCAACAAGAGCATGTGTATGAGCAAATGCATAAGCTCTAGAAATAGGTCGAGCTCAATCAAAAAGCACTTAGTATATGGAATGTGTTTTCAAGTCAGATGACTCGTATCAGGACGAGTTGGAGTGAATCACATTCCAATGAGGCCATAATTATTGAATTGTGAAAGCTTATATACAACTTTTCATCTTTTGTGTTGCTCTGTTCATGATTCAGTATCTTTCTAACCATCGCACACGACGGTATCGACAAAAGCTGAATAACGATATATTATTATTCATTAACCGGCGATATTTCCAATGAATTAAACAAACGTCCATAAAAAATTCCATGCCAATACTTTTGTGGTTCCTTCTAGAATTTTCCAATCAAATCATAAATCATCATCGTATGTAGCATCATTATTATGTGTATCCCAAGTCTCACCACCCTCATAGTTAATTGAATGGATTTCCTTGATCCCCTGAAAATTTTGCACTTACACTCGATTTATCTGAAACCAAATTCTTGATTATTTGAGTGAATAAGATAGTGCGAATAGAATGAAAGTCTATTGCCTAGTCCATAAATTTTATCTTATGTAGCTCCAAGATGATAGTGATGTGGATATTCCTGGATTCATTGATCAATTTGGACATTGGATGAGTTAAAGCCAAATAAGAGAGAGCTATCAATTTTTTTTAGAGGAGATTTTGACTTTTCCAGGTGGAAATGATTTATAAAGTGAGAATTTAATAAGGTCCAAAGCTAACTTGAGACATGTCTTACATCTAAATTAAAGTTTACATTTAAAGCAGGAGCTGAAATTTAATGAACTGTTGGATTGAAATAATCGAAGCACTACTTTCCATAATAGGCAAAAGCATACATTGGACGTAAGAATCATCTATCGCCATGTATGTGGAAATAACATTATCCTTGAACATGGCCTAAGCCGTTCACAAACACAACATCTATCAATTTTTGAGTTAAAGAAGTAATGGCTCAAAGCAAATGTTTCAATCTAGAAAACTTACCGTTGCTAATGTCACGGATGCTTTGAGCAAGTATAAGTTTAATATAATGATTCAAAAACTAGAGTACATCTCTGATCTAGATTTAAGCCAAGTGGATGCTTGGATGACTATATCTCAAGTATTGAATGCATTGAACAAGATCCATGGACAATGTGTTGGTTGAGAAATCTAAACGATGGTCTAAAGTCAACTAATAAAATAGGTTATATGTAAATTACTATAGGTATGTTTTGATCTATATCGTTAAGGATTTGATTCAAAGGCAATCCCGCTCACTAAGATTTACAATAAAGAATTCAGTCTAAACTATAAAAGGACTACATTTAATAGTCAGTTTCTCTTCTGTCACGCAACTTTTATTTTTCCAAGATTGATGTCTTTCTTCCATTTTTATATTCTTCATAGATAAGCTCAATTCATGATTCAAATAATTCATAAGTAAAAAAATGATTTTTTAGTATATATTATGTTTTATAACATTTATATAATTCTACACTGAAAACATTCTGGATCATATCTGTGATGACCCAAACTCGATGTCCGACAAACGACATCGAATCCGTATTACCGGAGCTATTAGATGAAAAACAACACAGCGAAACAAAAGATGATAACATTGATATAAATATGGATACAATGTGATATACATCATGATACAACATATCCAACACCATCAGAGAATGATACAATACAACACCACAGCGGAATAACAATCTCAATAAGAGAAAAGTCTTCAAGAGAAACCAAAACTGCAACTTCAAACCAAACTTTAGAGCCAAAGCCCAAAAAAACTTCAAACTCGAACCATCGTCCAATTGAAATTGTAGCAAATCCGATCCCGAATGCGATTGCCAAACCAAAAACTTCAAAGATCCAAAACTAAAGAAAATATCCGAATACTACCAAACCAAAGACTTCGAAGATTATCAAATCTACACCTATTATTGATTATCTGAAACCCCAACTCTAGGCTGCCCATGTGGAAAATTGCGGGCACCCAGAGTTTAGGAAGGGAACAATAAACTCCAGGTCAGTCATGAGATTGGTATGAGTAAACAAAAAATAGTTTTATCTTTAAAACAAACAACAAAAGGTTTTAAAGAAATCTGTAATGCTTTTCGGATTGCCATAAAGCGTCCACCCACATACACAATGCAAACGCACACTTGGAGGAGATTTTTCCTTATGATAGTCAAAAATGCTTATAACGCAAAAATTCTTTTTGATATTATTATTAGTGCATAATGAAAACCTTTGAAAGTATAATATTAATCTTAGCCAGCATAGGTGCCATTATACTATGCCTACTATAGCTACCTCCTGAGGTGGCAGGTTATACAACTGCAATCGTAAAGGGCGCGTATTGAATGATTGGATATCCAACAAATGGTCAGACAAAGGAACTTCCCACACAAAATGGAATGCCTCTGGAGGGACGTCCCCGAGAACCTAACCATTTCTCTCCTACACAAGGCCGAGTTACCCCTGCCTGGAAGTAACTACTGACACGAGAATGCCATCCCCCGGTCGTTATCGACCTTTATCCGAGGGCCCTCAATCCAACAACCACACAGTAAAGTATCTGGGCTCCATACCATGATATCACTTTTTATACAGAAGGAAATGGTCATACCCTCAGGGGGAGCTACCCCCAAATAACCTTGCTGCAACGATTCCTGTTTCGACCATTACCGGGTTGTGAGGCTTGACGGAGTCACGTCCACAAAGCTACGCTTTACACAAAAGCCATGCTTTGATCAACAAATGATCAGCAGCACTTCGTATGCCACATTACCAAATTGGGAATGTATCACTAGCAACCATCAACTACATAACTTCTGAGCTCGTACGTCTCAGTGAAGGGTGTTAAGCTAAGAGAATAAATCTCTGCCACTAAACAAAAATGTATTTGATAGAAACTGGTTTTACATCTCAAATTGTAAAGTCAGACACACGTCCATACAAGTCTCTTCCGAGTCCGAACAGAACCGAAGGCACTTCACAAGAAGCCTTGCAAACTCCGGTTATTCACAATCCCGATCGGACTCCCCATCACATATGGAGATCTCTATACCGTAGCTACTCAGTGCGAAGTCATTCGACAGGTTATCCTATCGTTCTTGAAAATACCCGGTCTTCACCACCAGTCTTCAAATGCTATCCATAACGTCGTATCACTATTCGGAATGGGTTATATGACACAAAGGTCCTCTCCCGGCTAAACCGAATAGTGAGCGCAATATTTAAAAACATATGGATATTGGGATTTCAGTTAAGTCACAACTTTAAAACCCAAAACTTTTCAAAAAAAATGGTTTAAACAAATTACCATTTTCAAATCTTTAAACAAAAAGATTCATTTCACAAAGTTCACCCAGTTTCACAAAGATTCATTCACAGATTTCAAAACAATTTCCATTTCAAATGGGATTAACTCATCCAATCTTTAAATCAAAGATTTAATTTATAGCTTTCGACCATTTACAAAGTTTCATTCATAACTTGGAAAACCATTTTCATTTCAAACTTGAAATCCTTTCAACACCAATTGGAAATTCTTTCCTTATATGAAAGCTTTTATTATTTGAAAACAAATAGTTTTTGTTTCGGAAAAATCCGATTACATTTATACAAGACAAAGCTCTTGGGTTAAATTCAAATTTCCAAAATAATACTTTTTAGAATGGTTTAAATCCATAAAAACACATTTATAATTTGCATAACATTTTTAAACCATAATTCTCAACATAGAATTCGATTTCAAATCTTGAATTTGAAATTCAAATCAAACTATTTAAACTTCAAAACTTTATCAAGTTATTCAAAATAACTTTTATCTTTGAAAATACCTTTTCAAAAACCCTTTTTACATTTAACCCAAATCCATTTCCAAAACCTATTGGATTCAAAACAATTCAACTTTTTTAAACCATTTCAAAAATCTGTGACTTAACCAGTTTCCTCTTGCAATCCATATTTGTGTGTGTATGGTGTAGTCTAGGGGTTTTACACAATAATAGTGCAACATCATCAATCATCACAGATACAATCACATCAATATCGATAAGCGGTATAATCCTACAACGCTTATTATATACACAAAACCACAGATAGATAACATAAATGCATTATAGATAAATAAATTATATTCTACCGCTCAAACATATCACATAACATTACACATAAGGGATATCACATAATTCACAGCATTCCATACCATCCATACATTCATAAGTATTTTTATCAAGTCATCTGATTAATCTAAACCAGATCGTTTACCTATGAATAAATTCTAATCGTGGTCAATTAATAATTAATTAATTACAAACCATTTAATTTTTAATTAATTAAACCCTTAATTAAATCTTAATTGCCTTCATTAATTAATTTTTCTTAATTAATCACCTTAATTAATTTATCTTTAATTATAAATTAATTAACTTTAATTAATAATTAATTACCCTTTAATTAATTATTCTTTAATTATTATATAATTAAAATTCATCAATTATTTAGTCATATTTAACAATATTAATTTATTTACTTTTAAGCTAAGTTAAAAATGCAAAACATTTAATCATTTCCTTAATTACTTGGTTAAGTTTTATTTAAAATAAACCTTTTTGAAAATATAAGTTTAAAAACATTCTTAACTTAAATGATTGAAAACATTTTATTTTAAAACCTTCAATTACAAATTCAAACTTAACAACAATCATCCAATTGAAAAGAATAAATTTAGAAATCATTTTGACTTAGATTTTTTAATGTTTAAAAAATGGAAATGCTATCACCCAGAGCTACTTCGAGTGACACCCGAGATTCTTCAATACTTGCTTCGAGTTTTTCCTAATTCTACCCGTGTATGTTTTGTTTAAACTAAAAAAAAAATTAAGTACTTAAGTGTTTACCCAGTATGCTCATGAAATCCCCGAACTCATACTCAAGTCATCGCCCTGTTTCCTCGAAGATTGCTTTGAGCCAAAAACCTTCCTTTCCAACCCATGCCTACTGACATATCCCATCAAATGTGCACGTGCACAGTCGGAACGACCACCTCTGGTCGAAGCTCCGGCCATCAAGAAACCAACCACAAGCCCCGCATCTCACCAGACAACCCAGACTCACCAAATGACATCGAGTTCAAAATGGAGCAACTGATTTGAAACTGGAACAAAAACAATCATCACGAAACCACCACGCTCGTCCTCCTCTGACCATCAAAGGACACGTACTTCTGGCCATAGCTACGCAAAACATTCCACCTTCGACCGCCACCGGAGCGAAAATTTTCGGTTCATCGACGGTGATGCATTAATACATTTTCCGACCACGACCATTCATGGGTATTAAACCCTAATTCAATTTCGTCAACCTTCCACATCAAATTATAAAATCGATGAGCATTTTTCAGATGATCTACGATCCTCCATAGAGCTACCGCCTCAACCTCGAGACCCAAAATCATTCCGATCAACGGAATTTAGCAAAAACCCTAAATTTGATCATTTCGCAAAATCTCAATGAATTCATACTTAAAATATTTGATTTTACTTTTAAAAATCATCTCTTTCGAAAAGATTTCCAATGACATTCCTGAAATTAGAAATGTTAATGTTTGAAATTTCAATACATTTTGACTTTGCCTGTAATTTCAAATTTCCATAAAAACTTTGATTTATTTTTTCTCAAATTTACTTTTAAAACTTGAAATAAGTTTAAATAAACAACTTTTGTTTAAATCTTATAGCTTGAAATGAATCATAGGAATGAGGATTGATTTTTGAACAGGCCTGATGCTTGTTAACCTGGAACAGAGAAGCATACATCTGTTCTTTAGACATGCACAGCCAAACCATGCATATATTCAAAGATTAATGCACATGTAGGCAAATTTTTACTTCACTTCAGGCATGCATTCAAACAACATTCAAAAATTTAGATGTCACAAGGGTTTACTCACCTGAAATGAAGAACAGAGGAGAAGCAAGCTTGAAACTGGAATTTGATATTAAACATAAAGCTTGAGATGCTCTAACTTTGATTCAGCTCTGGTTTGCTTTTCTTGTTTTCAGATGAGTTGAATTTTGAAAAACTAGAATTCGAATTCTCTTTTTCCCTCTTGAGCTTTGAATTGGATTTTCCTTTTGATCTGCATCTTTTCTTTTGCTCTGGTTTTAAACTTCCATGCTTTGATCTGAGCCTTTGCCTTTGCTTTAGAATTTTGTTTGCTGATCTTTCCTTTGTTTTTATAATTTGTTTGATTTGTTTTCCTCAGATTTACTTAAGTTTTGTAAGTGAGCAAAAGAAATGAGAAAGAGAGGAAATATAAATGTATATACTTGGCCTTATTTTCTTTTGATTAAAAACAAAAAGAAAAACAAGATTATGACACTTGTTCATTTCCTAAATTACATGTCTTACATGTGTTAATTTTCTTACTAAAACATCTACACTTGTTAATTGATATGTTCTTAAGCATATACTTGTATTATTCATGTTAATAATGTTTTCAAAATAAATTTTTATATTATATTCCTTATTTTTTATAAAGACATTTCCCTTGTATTAATATATATACTATTTAAAAGAAAATGCTTTTTACACATTAAATAATTTACATATATAATATTTTTAAATTCAAATCATTTTACTAAGTCCTTTATTTAAATTTAAAATTCGAATTCAATATTCAAATTCAAATTTAAAGCCAAATTCAAATCTACCCATATATACATATACATTTTAAATTCAAATAATTCTAAAAAATTTATTATTTTGAAATCTTAAACTCAATTGAAATTTACAATCTTATTTATATATGTACAAATAGACACTTATTTTATTCATTTTTGAAAAATTCAAATTTATTCCACATTTACATTAATTATTAATTTAAATTTGATTCAAAATTGGGGTCGTTACAATATCCGTAACCTTTTAGTGAAATTTGGAAATTGAAAGAATTCATCATCAAAAATTCAAAATTGGAAGTAGATTTTTAATATTTTAATAAGTAAATAGCTGATTTTATAGTAAATACTGATTTTACAAACTTTACATTGTTTTGCATTTTGAAATTGAAAAGATTCTACATGATATTCATAACATATTAATGAAACTAGTTTAATAAGCAAAATTTAAGGGTGTGTTTGAGGACAAATTCATGAACTTTAGTGCTATGAACTTGATGTTGGATGCCATTTTGAAGGTATTTATTAAATTCTTGCATGATTTAGTCTAGAATTTGGTACATTGGAAGCTTTTAGAAGAGTTATAAAGGCTAATATATGCAACTGAGTTCTACCGGTTAGTTGTTTCACTAGCGCTATTAATATTTACAGCTCTATAACAGTTGCATACAACATCAAAGACTATTGTTTTAAATAAATATTTCAATTTTTTTAATCTATAATTCTTTTTTAAAATATAAATTTGAGTTGGTCGTTAAGATGTAAAATTGGGTGTACTCTCAAAATCAACATTCCTTATTATTGCTCAATTTTCTCGCAAGTAGTTAACAAATCAATAATAGGCAGTCTGGCCCAATCAAAGCAATCCCAATTGATCTACCACTTACCTGCAAAGGCCAGCCCAAGCCCATATTAGTCTCAGACGAACCTTTCTACTAAGTAAGGTGTCAAGATGAGGCCCGACAGTCTCATCCAAAAGCATCATTCACACTTAGGGATCTGGACTCTGTCTTTCCTAGTCCAGCCAGGTCCGGCTCAGTTCTGACCAGCTCTCCTATATTGGACTTCTTCCAACAGCAGTTAAAAAATAATGCAATTTTCCCAGCTCGGTCTTGACCAGCTCTCCTATATCGTACTCCTATCCGGGCATGTCCCAGAAGATGACACATCAGGCAAGAGTGGCCCAAGCATGGCTCATCTTTAGCATGACTTTAATACAGCTAACTCCAACCGGCGTCAGGATTCCTTCCCCGTCGCCTCGCGCTCGTTCATGAAACGTCTTCCCCGCATGATCCTCGGCTAGATTCCAAGTCTCTTACATTTTTCTGATAAATGGTTGGCCAGCTCGGCTGTGTGGGCACTTAAGTAAATGATAAAACTATTTATCCATCCATCCGAAGCACCATAGTTGGGTGGCTGAACTGACATGGCTTACCATCAACGTTAAATGCGCATTTAATACAAGCCCATACCTGGTACAGAGAGGCAATGAGTACATTCTCATCCATCGCACATGTTATGACACAGTTTATAATTGTCGATCATCCACCTCTATAGTCAGATCAATAGGCAAACACTTTTCCTGATAGCTCTATACTACGATCTCAACTGTCCACCATCCACTTCAACTACTATAAATAACTCGTGCATTGCAACTTTAAAGAGGTTGGAACATTCAAAAATTCTGAATATTACGCACAATGCAACGCTCTTGATACCACATAAGTCCTTAAGCTTACATAGCTTTATTTGTTTAAGTGCCCTTTTTTTTCTTATTATTCTCTTGTAATTCCCTGTAGTTGTAAGAAAAATATATAGTAAGAGAACTTCATAATTAACGTAGGGAGCTTTGCCGAACCACTTTATATCTTGTGTTATTTACCTTTCAACCGTGTATTTAACTCCTTATTTTTTCTATTTTTAAGCCTTATGATTAGCAAGTGATCTTGGATTTTCATTATGCATTCGTATCATAACAAGGTTGGATAGAAAACTAGTCAACATTTTGGCACTAGAAAGGAGGTCCTTCCCATAAAAGCTCTCCCCTTTCTATACCTTTTAACTCCATAAGACCTGATCTGACTTGTTACCATGGACAATCTTCAGCATTTTGAATGTAACAACTTTAACGAGCATAAAAACAACAGCAACACTCTCGCCATTGTTGCCCAACCCAATCTTGGCATCGACAAAGAAATGTGGAGTACTATGATGCTACAGTTGTTAAGCATGGGTTAGCTGGCCTGTGAAGTGAATGGCTTGAGGATGGAGCTAGATGCTCAAGCCACCGTGAACTTTGCCCCACTAACTCCTTCGAATAACGACCTGGTCGGCATGTCTACTTGTAGAAGAATGCCTCTTTACGGTTACTATCTTATGGACGCTACCGAGGCCAGGAGAGGATGGTGCCAGAAAAACCGCTGATGGACATTTCCGTCCATCCTAGAAAGTACGACCTATCTAACTTAATCTCGCCTCGAACATGGCTTTGTCTGTGAGGACATCTCACTATTGTTCCCCTTTAAGGGAATGGCCCTGAGCTCCTGATCATCCGCAAACTTCTTCATTTAACCATCTTAATGGTAGTCCCTTATCGTCAATAAGGAATATGTGGCTCCATCTGTGCACTCCCGATCTATATGTGGTCAAAAATAGATAAAGAGGAAAGCGGGTGGTGCATTCCTTATCCCCTTTAGTGCATAAGGGGAGATCTTCAACTTGTCCTTATTGTTCTCCATCTCGCCACCAATCTCCTACTGTGCTCTGGTGCAGGCTGAGCCCTTAGCCTGTGTTGGCCAGAACATCCCGCAATAGGTGGATGCCGGCCTCTGGGAAGAAATGCACACCCTCCACCAATAGCTCAACAGAATGCATGACTACTATGCTGGGGTGAGGCATCCTCCAATGGTGAGAAAAGGAAGCCATTGTCTAATAAAATCCTAGATGATTATATCCATCAGTGGTAATGCCTTACGACCAATTGACAAGTATAATGGAAGTGTAAACCCTTGCAAGTCTCAACAAAATGATTATTCTTCTCGTCCACCCTTATAGGACCAACCTCTCGTTGATTCTTACATCTACGATTGGGTAGTATCCACTCTTAGGGCTAACTGTGTGTGGACTTCAAGACTCGTTTCTTCACATCCCATACATGTCAAGTGATCAATGAGCTGGTTAATATCAGGCAGGATTCTTCTGAAAGCTTGTGATCATATCTTAGCCACTTTAACAGAGTCCACTTGGGCTAAGAGTGGGGATGTTAGCAGCTTAGTTATGGCCCTTTGCTCAGAGGTCAGGTATAAATCCTAGATGTGGAGAGAGCTCCAGAAATAGCTGGCTTCGTCACTGACTGATTTCTATCAATGAATGAATGACATGATGAGGATGGAAGATATAGATCTTTCAGACAGCAACAACAAGGCGATGCGCCCCACCCAAACCGGCCTTCGCAATAACGATGATCACTAAAACAATGGTCGTCAAGCCAATGTTTAAGGCATGCAGAGGTCGGCCCTTCCCAAAAGCCCAAGTATCATAATTACAAACACTTTAACAGAGACTTCGGCACTATCTATCTCACCACCAGGAACCAGATGCAATATCAAAGTCCCGCCACCATAAGATATGGAAAGCAAGAGGAATCTTGTCGCAATGGCAAGTACCGTGGGTTCCATCAAATCAACGGTCATTCCATAATAGACTGCTGTGTGTTGAAGGATGAGATCAATAGACTCATCTGGGAAGGAGTATTCCTGTAATTTTTTCGATATCAGGTCGAGCAAAGGGCAAACCATGAAGAATGGCAGAATTGGTCCCCTCAGCCCAATAATACCAATGTGCAAGCCGTTACCAAGGTCCCAACCATATGCAGTGGACCGCTGGTGGCCGGTAGCATCAGAGGGCCGGTCCATTATGAAAGAGAACTGCGCACTGTCGGCTAGGTTTACTTATTAGAGTCCTGGGCATTCAAGGTACCCTGACTAGAATTAGAGCTATCGATCAACTTCATGGCCTAGGATAGGGAAATAGTATCCTACCCCCGTCATAATCCCATGGTTGTTACTCTTGCCTTGGCCAGCTCCAATGTGCATTGGGCCTTCATGGATGGGGGTAGCTTGGTCAGCGTCATGTTCAAGAACGTCTTTGAAGCTCTCAAGCTTCCTACCTCTAGCCTTATTGCGTGTATCTTGCCCATTTAGACTTTGGGGGTGTGGGAATTATTCTAATGGGCACAATCACTCCTTATAATATTCGGCTAAAAGCTTCTCATTGTAAAGATTTAGATAAACTTTGCAATAGTTGATTGCATATTTTCTTATAACATATGCTAATAAGACGACTGACGCTTGCCGAGCTGGATACCATCGTCTCCTATAATCGCTTCATCATGAAGTTCTCAATCCAAGATGGGGTTGGCGAAATCAGGAGCAACTAGTAAAAAGCGAGGGAATGTTATAGAATTTCTTTTAGGAAGCAAAGAAGGGTGCTCTCATGCTGTAGTAAGAACATTCCACCAGATCTAGTGGGTCGGTCAATGCCCTGGTTCTTTCCAAGACCACCCTCAATCTCGAACATTAGCAGTAAGCCCTACTCTCTCATAAACAGTCGCCTCATCTGAAAGCCAGGGGCATGACAACCTCGGATCGAAATCATTATTACAAACAAGTTCTCCATGAAAAAAAGCATAACATAAATACTTTTCCATCTATCTATTGCTTGTGAGTGAGCTACATATAGTCCGTCTCACCATCAAGTCCTTATGAGCGGGCTGCGTACAACCCACTCACCATTATGTGACTCACTTACACTAGAGTGTTGGTGCTAATCAAATGCGCTTCGATTCAATTCGAGATCAACTGCTATCTCATGACAAGCGTTGTGTCACCTAAGAGAATCTCAAGGCCCCTTACGCTTCAGTATGAGCATGGGCTTGTCCACTACTCTATGCTCGACCGCTTGCTGCCTAAGAGAACCTGCAAGAAAATTACATTATAGCTCATGCCGGTGCAAAATGCCACTCTACATCCAACCGTCACTTAGCTGCATTAACAGTTGCATCCTACCCGCCTTATTATCACATTGATAATTAGTATAATTCTAAACAGAAAGAAATTTTTGTAGAATAAATTTAAGGAACATTAGATATTCAAGGTATTCCACTCAAAAAGTCGCACATATGATCAAGCATCACAATAAATTTCTCAAATCTTCATTTGCAATAAATGATCTATTTCATTCCTGTTAGGCTTATAATGATATTATTATCATTATCTAGTTAAAAAGAATAAAAAGAGAGTAGAGAAGAAGAAGCACCCAATAGCTCTTCCAAGGCAGACCAGCCTGTACTCTTATCACTATCCAGAAAGCCCTTAGCTTTACCGGAGAAACACTTCAAATACTTCTTCCGATCCATAACATGTTGAAGAACGGGTAGCGTGCTACCACACACAACGCCATCCATATCAAGCCCACAAGGGGTCTTGATAAGCCCATGGACAACCTTGCCAAAGAGCAAACCAAGGCTTCGGCCATGATAGAAGAAGCAGAGGCTGCAATCCTTACTCCTTCCAAACAAGCATAGAAGCGCCCAAATTGACCTAAGTTCGGGAGGCCTTAAAGCAAGGAAGCACCCTAGATTCACCTAGATCATTAGTCCGAGATAGATGTACAACCACCATTTGAATCTTGGCCAGTAGGCAAGGGTCCAAGCTAAGAGGCAAGGCATAGTCTTCCCTAAGAAGGAGTTTCCAGGCAACGGTTTGAACTACAATCAACAAGTGGCATTTCAAACATTGAAGAGCTTTCTCCTTTCTCAACATCCCAGCTAAACTTGATAAAAAGGCATGCATATAAAGGCGTTTGGAATGGAAATAGACAATGTAGCTAACGACTTTCTAGCAGTAAAGAATTGCGAAAAATTTCACAAACTTCAATTCTTTTTCATGAAGAACGATTTTGTGGCATCAGAAAAGAAGATAAAGAAGAAATGGTACTTACATACCTACACCTTCAATTGCATGCATTGAATTAAAAAGGAAAAAATAATCCCAGTCGTTCAAAAGAGATCAGTATAATGTCAAGTGATATATATGGAGAGACGCAACACGTCTCTGCCACATTTGGAAAAAAATTGTCACTGCCAATTGTACAAAGCCATGTGGAAATCGCATTAAATAGTTGCAAAGTCATCAATCAACAATTTTTGTTTGACTTTTTAAGACTACACCTGCAAGTGGATACAGACATGGGGCCAAAATGTTGTTCAATTTCTCATAAGTAGTTAGCAGGTCAATTAAAGGCAGACTGGCCCAATCAAAGCCATCCCAATTGATTTTCCATCAGCATATAAAGGCCGGCCCAAGCCCATGTTGGTCTTAAACCAATCTTCCTACTCAATAAAGCACCAAGATGATGCTTGGCCATCTCATCCCAAAGCAACCTTCTCACTAAAGCATGTCTGGACTCGGTCTCTCTCGGTCCAGCCAGGTTTGGCTCGGTCTCGGCCAACTCTTCTGTATTGAACTTCTTCCAATAGCAGCTAAAATCCAACATAATTTGTTCGACATCACATCAGCTAACGGCTAACTCTTATCCTAGCCCCCCCAAAGGCAGCATATCAGGCAACAGTGTTCCAAGCATAGCCTGTCTTTAGCATGGCTTCAATATAGTCAACTCTGATTGGGATCAGGCCTCCCTCCTGACCGTCTCATACCCGGTCATTAATCATCTTCTTCGCATAGTCCTCGACAAGATTCCAAGTCTATTTTTTTTTGATAGATGGTCGACCAGCTTAGCCATGTAAGCACTCATGTGAACGATAAAGTTGTCCAGCCATCCATCCGAAACATCGTTGTTGGGCGGCTAAGTTAATGTGGCTTACAATCCCATTAAATGCGCATTTAATGTGGGCCCACACTTGGTACAAAGAGGAAAAATGTACATTCTCATCCGTTGCACATCTTCTGACACACTTTATAACTGTTGACCATTCACCTCTTCGGTCAGATCAATGGTCAAGCACTTTTCTTGCTAAGTCTACACGCGATCTCAACTATCCACCATTCATTTCAGCTATTATAAATACATACTGCATTGCAATTTTAAACGGGTCAGAACATTCAAGAATTCCGAATACTACGCAAAATTTAGAGCTCTTGACATGGCATAAGTCCTTAAGATTACATAGCTTTATTAGCCTTAAGTCCCCTTTTTCCTTATTATTCTCTTATAATTCCCTGTAGTTGTAAGAGAAATATATAGTGGACGTATGCAGCTTTGCTGAACACTTCATATCTTGTGTTATTTACCTTTCAGCTACGTATTTAACTCCTCTTTTTTTATTTTAATCCTAGGAATTAGCAAGTAACCTTAGCTTTTCATAACGCATTCATATCGTTTCGAGGTTGGCTAGAAAACTTATCAACACTTTTGTATGAAACTTCTTGTAAGACTCATGGTTATATAATGCGTCATTTTTCTGATTTCGTTGAAACACAAAAGTGCATAAAATATATTAACATAATAACAATGCAACTTATTAATGTAATATGACTATTATCCAACAATCTAACTACAACTCTAGTCACAACTGTTATTACTCCTCTAAAATCTCCTGTTGTTCCCTTGTATTTTCCTCTCGCACTAGTAATGGAAAATATAATGAATGAAAAAAATACTAATTAAATAGATAAAAAAATAACACTGAAAACACAAATGAATAATCATGGTTGTGACTCTTCACATGCATCAGTGAAAAGGATAACCATCTTCATATATGTTGTAATCCAAAAATACAATGTGCGTTAAAGAACAACAAAGAAAATGATGTTTAGGCATTTAAGAATGTGCGATGTGTATGAATAGTTTAGAATGATATTTTTTCTATATATTAGGCCAACAAATAGGAAATAAATAATAGGCTCATAAGTCATATGCGAATGTTGATTTTTATAAGCAACCAAAGGAAATAATAACATAGTAAATGTCAAATTTAGTTCGTCATTATGTTATGCTTTGGTTTCTTAATTATTGAATACTTAAATGAGTTGTTCTAATCTAATTCAAGCTTTTACGAAGAATTATCCAAAAAAGCCATTGAACTACTCACCATGCATGATTAGATGAGCATGATTTCTCAAAATGAATTCATAAATAGCTGTAATTTGGTAAGTGTCCCTACGAAAAAATGATTTTATTCCAATAATACGGCTTCTCTATTAAAAATGTACATGATATGTTTTTTGATAACAACCATAGAAACATGCTACTAACTGGTTGTCAAATACACGATGAAAAAAAATTGAAAAACATGTGCTGCAACAGAAAAGACACTTCAAACTCAAATAACACAAGTATCCTTTGATATAAATATTTATGTCGAGTGTTTCAATGATTATTATATATAAGAAACTATGTTAAAAACCTAGTGACATTACAAACTATTCATAATATGTGTGTATACATACAGTCATACATATATGTGTGTGTGTTTTAAAATAAACTTTTAATTTTTTTGTTAATCCAAAATAGATATCTGATTCCAAGTCAAAGCGAACTGACATTTTAGTTGAATAGTCTTTCGAAAAACTTACACTTCTCTATAAATAAATGTTATCCATTCACAACCATTAATTTGATATTTTAAATCTAGAGACATGGCTATTCATGGAGGGATTCGGTTGTTTATTCTTGAAATTCTATATAGGATCTATTATAATGTGGATTATATTCTAATAATAAATAAGTCAACAAGTAAGGATATGAAGTAAATATAGTAAAGAAATAATCATACCATGATTTTTATACTGGTTTAGACCTCTCATCCTCCATACTATCATTAATCTCCATTTAGGAATTTCACTATCAATAATCATCACTTCACCTGGAGGAACAAGTGCACAATTGCTTGAACAATTGAATTGGACTTCAACCAATTTCAAAGTAAAAACTTTGCTTTTCGACCTCAAGGTGTTCTTAACAACATGGATAAGTCACTCTTCTAAACACCCTTTCAATAATATCCCTTGATGGAATGTGAGTTGAACATGCAGTGCTATAGGAAGTAGAAGTAGATTGTTTGCTTTTTGATTTCAAATGATAGTAAGTAGAAAGAAAGTTGAAAGCAAGAGAATTAGATCATCTCAAAGAATGAAATAAAGCTATATTTATAGTGGTGAAGAGATTTGTCGAGGGTAGTGATTATTTAAGAAATTGCAACTCTTTACAAAAAAATGCTTCCTTTTAGAAAGATAACATCCGTTCAGAAATATAGTCGTTAGTCCTTTTCAAATGTCTAAGTTCAAAGTACAATCATTTGGTTTATTATTTTAAAAAACTTTTTTAAATTAGGTTGGGTATTTGAATGGTTTAGGTCAGACGTTTAACTCTAACCAGAAAGAAATACGTTCATTTAAGAGCAATTTCAAACGTTTGGATTGTATATTAAGATATCTGAGTTTTTTAATTAAAATACTTGATTTTGAAACATCAGACGTCCGAATGTAACAAACAAACGTTTGATACCCTTATGGGATGACCCATCCTTCTGACCCTTCAGAACGACACTTAACACATCCTCAGTATTCATATGTTGTTGCCTAAGCATTCGAAAGACGAGTCGTTGTGAGGTAAAAATGGAAGAATAGATTAGGATAGAACAAAAAATCTTACAACAGGGTGGTTACATATAATACAACAATAATATAGTACATAAAGTTACTTCTTAACATGGAGTTATCAAAGTTACACAAAATTACTACTACTTCCAGACTAGGCAGTTATACATTCTGCCTTTACGCTTTCTGATACAAAATAAACATACATAATCATACAGCGGAATAACTAGGTAGGTAAAGGAGCCTCCTGCTCGTCCATCATCTTTAAATAGCCCAAAGGAAACCTTCTACTTTTGGATTACTTAAATAAAATTAAGTACCGGAATATTTACAGAAACAAACAACTCGGGCGGACAATACGTCCTGTATGAGCAAAAACCCTAAATAAAAGGGAGGAAATAAAAACAATATATGAAATCACACCGCCAATTGCAGAACAGATTTCCACTTTTAATAACCACATCCAATTACAATAATGGATGCAAAATTAAACAACGCGAAGTGCTCATAACACTTTCCGATGTAATTAGAAAAAAATGTAAGTTTTAAAATTTTGGAATTAAATTAAAGGAATGGGAAATTTTCCAACGAATGACTAGGAGGGTGCGCACCCCTTAACTAAGTTATGCCTCTAGTAAATATATTTGAGAGGGTCATTCTCTCCTGTGACTCCTCTCGAGAACTCTAAGACGGACTCCACAACCTTACTGAGTATTTCACATCTTAGTGCAAATATAACCGAAGCTAACTTAGAGTTGATGTGAATACGCCATAATAGGAGCAACCCTATATAACTTGGCCTCCACTAGCTTTCCGGTTTTAGTCATTTCCGATAAAGGATAACAACACTAAAATGAAACCAAATTGTCTTAGATTGATGGTACACAATGAAGAAAGCTAAACCAATAGTTAACAAATTAACTATCGGGAAAAATTAAAAATAATTGCATAGAGAAACAAAATCATATATTCTTACCACTACTCGTTGATTCCAAACTTGTGCTATGCCTCGGTTGGAAATAAACCCGGGTAAGTGGAGGTAGTGTTACCTTTAGGTATTGCCTTGACGACATTTTTAACCTTCGAGATAGAAATGAGTTCATGCCTCGACATTTAGTGTTAAGAGTATGACTAAATCCTTTCCATATAAGTGACATCATCTATGGAAACCTCTTTTCCATAACCGAATCAAACTTTATACTTTTAAAACCAAACTTGTTCTGGGATTTCACATTTTAAATAATAAATTTAACCGACTTTATCAAAATGATTGATTTATTTTAAACTCTAATTAATTTCTTCGGTATCATTATTTAAAATGATCAATTAACTTAAATAAATGATTAAATATTTCAAATATTCTTCATTCAAAACAACATTATTTCAAATTATTAATCATCCTTGTTTAAATGTTTCGTTAACTTTAAGACATCATTATTAGGATATTAATTAACCCTTAAACATCGTTATTAAAACGATGAATTAATTTTAACATCGTTATTAAAATGATTAATAAAATTTGATGCATTATTATAGAAATGATTAATAAATCTTAAAAAAATCATTAACAAAATGGTTAATTTACTTTATTACATCATTAATTAAATAATTAATTAGCCTTAAACATCATTAATTAAAATGATAAATTAATTTTAAAACATCATTAATACAATTATTAATTAATCTTAATCACATCATTCTTTAATTAATTAATCACCGTCATCATTTAAAATGATTAATTAATTTTAAAATATAATTATTAAAATAGTTAATTAGCTTTAACCACATATTATCTTTGCAAAAACCCAAGCACAAGACTTTAACCAATTTTTTTCAAAAGGAACAACATTTTCAAAGTGCCAATATAGCGATAGTCACTATGTGGACACTTTTATAAACACTTTCCATGTCGCTTGTCAAACCAAACATTACACAACATAATTATGAGCATGCGCACAAAGGCAGGTAACAACCATACATCTTGTAGGAAATATCCTAATATTATTACTTAGATTGTTTTTTCGACTAACTTCAAGTTATTTTCTATTAACAAGATGTAAACTTTTTGCAATGGTTACCAAGCCAAACAAATCCAACACTTTAAGTACATACAAATATATGGAACATATACTTGCATCACAATATAAAGGTAAAAACATTATTTAAAAAGGTGAGATTTTGCTTACCAAAATACAACCAAATTAAATCGAACTACCACTAAGCTTTGCACTAACACCCGATCTATCTTTTGCTTCTCTAAAGTTTGAATTTTTGGACCCTAAATGGGCTAAAGTGGTTCGGCCATGGGCTATAGGGGTTCAAACAAGGGTGATTTTGAGGAGACGTGGGTCTTAATGGGAAGTATGTGAGGTGTAGAGAAGAAAGCAAAGGTTTTAACAACTTTTCTTAAGAGAAAAGGTAAGATGAAGTGATTTTTAAAAATTTAAAACTTTGTGGAAGCCGTCGAAGCTTGAAAGGATGATGAATGTTTATAAAATAAGAGAATGAAATGATAAAAATGAAAAGGAAAATTTGAGAATTCTTTTTATAAAGTGTAATATACAAACTACAAAAATACCCTTCTTTACATACCCTCCATTAATTTTGCTCCACATCATCACTTCTCTTCCTTCCTTGTCTTCGCACTCACGTTACCCCTCCTCTTACACACATTCCCATCATTCCATCACATCTAAGTACTAACATTTGAAAGCATAATGGATAATAAGGGTTTTCATATACCTTAAGTTGAAAGTTACACTTAAGCTTCTTTTCAATGTCACATCTTCCTTATATTGTCTTAAGTAAACATATATTTACCATTTTATATCATAACTATTATATATTATTTGTATACATTAACTATAAACAATTTGGTTTAACCTTAACCAAGTTGCATTAGGAAGTTAATTAGTACTTAATCAATTTCATTAAGCCTAATTAGAGTTTAATTATGATTTAATCTTGATTTAAATTAGATTAATTAAGGTCTAGTTAGGGTTTAATTTAATATACTTTTAGCTTTTAAAAGGTGATTTTAAACTAAACAGAATATGTTTTAATCAGTTTTCTTTTTCGAAGTAGCTCGATTCCATATCAAATAGTCTCTTGTCTAGACCCTTAAGTAACCCAAATGATTAGGAGAATTAAGTGACATCTGTTAGCAGAACGAAACACCATTATGCTATGGTGTAAGTAATTTGACTGTGTGGACATGTATTAAGCAGAATAAATCCCCATTCTGTTATAAATTGATTGAATTGTTTGGACATCTATTTAGCAGGATAAATCACCATCCTGTTGTTATGTTATTTGGACTTGTATATGCCAACTGGTTATGTTAACGTGTTATTCCCTAATTGGATATGAACTATATTTACATATACGGTAGCTTATCCTTAACTATTATATATTTTATTTGTATATATGTGTATATGTTAACTATAATGTACATAATGTTTTTGATAACTTTTAGACGACGAAAAATCGAAAACCTGGAAAACGATTTTCGGTCATGTTTACTATTTTCCTTTGAAGTGCTTATTTTTGTAAACAAATTTTGAAATTCATTTCCCTATCACTAATTATTATTTAAAAGAGTTTTATTTGTGTTAAAGATTTATTAATTAATTAATTAATTAATTAAAAATTTAAGAGAGTTTTATTTATGTTATTAGATTTATTAACTAATTGTTTAAGAATATATTAAATATTTAAATTTTAAAGTGATTAAATTACATATCATTACATCCTCCCCCCTTAAAACAAATTTTGTCCCTGAAATATATCATACACAACAATAGATACCAAAAGGAACCCAAATGGTACTATTAAATAAAATTAGTACAAAGAAATTGACTCAACCACAATCGGTGAGTATGTTAAAAGATACAACAACATACAAATAACTTACGACAACAATTTGAGATATCAATTCCTAATATAATCCTTGGGTTACCAAGTACAATTCCTATCATCTCTACTCCACTGAATCTTGACATGATTCACATCCTTCATCCTTATTCGCTTTATATCTCGAATGATAATATGAATAGGCCAACTAAGAATGGTTAGATTAGGCTAAACTTTAAAATCAACTTGTTGCGTCGATTCCACTATCGTCGAAGGGTCGTGTATCTACTTAGCAAATGAGATACATAAAATACGCTGTGCATATACGATACTCTATCTCGCAATATCACTCTATATGCAAGTCTACCAATCCGGTCCAGTGTGGGGAAAGGGCCAATAAATCGAGGAGCTAGCTTCTTTATGACGAACCATAAATCCATACCCTTTGAATCGACAATAAATCACACATGTCCGATGTAACGACCCCACTTCCTACGCCCAGGAAGTAGTATCGTTATTAAGAAAGAAAAGGGTGAGAAAATAGAAAAGATAGAGAAGAAAGAACAACAACATCAGAATCTCACAGCGGAACGAATAAAATATATTAATCACATAAGTACTTACATAGTATATAACATCAATCAGAGTGATACATATAGTATATCACATACTAGACAGTTATAAACACCTGTCTAGTTAATACAACACAATACACAATACATCACAGAGATACCACACAGCGGAACTAAATATATATCTATAACGCTGAAGCCTCCTGCTCCATTGCTCCTCCAGAATTCGTCAAAGCTAAACCTGAATCCCTTGGCTACCCGTAAAAATTTGGGTACCCGAGAGTTTATGAAAACAAAAATAAACTTCGGGTCAGACATGGGTCTGGTATGAGTAACAGGTTAAAGTTGCTTAATTTTGAAAAATCCTTTGAAAACAAAAGGTATCACGTAAGACCTCCCACACATAAACATGGAAAAGTTTTTACCTTATGCTAACCAAAACATTTGATAGAAAATTCTGTGATATTATAATAGGTCTAGGGTTTTCAAGTAAATAGAAAATAGCCGAAATTGTTACATGATTAAATTCCAACTACTAGCCACAAAAGTGGGTAATACAATCAAAACCGTAGGCACTTATTGGATTGTGGATTCCATACAATGGTAGGGCTACTGGGGTACCGCCCGTCACAGTACGTGGCCTAGATCAACGTACCGAGGATTACTCCCTTCATCCCCTGCAACACAAGGCCGGAACTATTCCTTACTGAACAGTCCCGAACAAGATAAACCCCGCAGTTGGCTGCAGACCAACTGCCCACTAAGCCGAATAAAAAGGGACATCTAGACAGGGGAATATCCTTGTCCTGCTTGGGCATGACCCACCTAACCTTGCTGCACCTCCCCTGTTTTAGCCATTCCCGGTTGATGAGGCTTGAGGTTACGATTACCTTTATAGAACATATTTCTTAGAATGCTCATCGTCCGCCTGACGATGTGCTGAAAGCATTCAATCCATACAAGTTCGTTTCGGGTTCGAACGAAACCGAAGGCATCATCTCGTTACACTCATTTTGGAATCACCCTCAGAGTTAATGACGATAACCCTTGCATTCAGAACCTTCATCTTCACTTCAGATTCACGACCTATCGTAATTTGGAAACGATGTGGTTTTCGGATATTCCAAATAAGGAAAACCGATCCCGGTCTCATCGAAATCCAAAACGTGTCTTTTAGGGCCAAGTTGTCTATTTAGTCTTAATAATGAATTCAATATCATCAATATGCACAGATAGATAATTCACATCTCATAATAGATAATCACATTATTATCATAAACAGAATTTAGATCATCATCCAAACAGATAATTAATATTATCATACTTAAAACATACATCCATATCACATGGATATTATCCATTCATAACTGAGATCACAATCAAATAATGAAATATCAATCAGCAATGATTTATGGATCACAATCTATAATTAATTTTAAATGAATTAAATTAACTACTTCCATCTTTAATTAATTTGAAATAAATTAAAATAATTACTCATTCCATAAATCCTGTTCTCACAATCATTCATTAATTATAAATTAATCAACCATTTTCTAATTACAAGAAGTAATTTAGTCTTTAATTTATTTCTAAAATGAATTATTCTAAATCATTCATAGTAGATTAATATTTGATTACTTCCCTTATTTAATTATTCCTTAATTTACAATTCTTAATTACATCATTAATTATATTAATTAATGATTTCTAATTTATATTAAATTACTTATTTAAATTAATTAAGTGATTAATCTGTACTTAACCACAATTATTAATCACCCGTTGATTAATAACAAACCAGTAATTATCTACCCTTAATTACTTATTAACAAATTAATCATTCCATGATTAATTATTTCCATAAATCAATCCCTTGATTAATTACAAAAGAAATTTCCCAAGTTACTACATTTACAAATCATGTTGTATGTATTTCATCAGGTAATTATCTAATTACTATTCTGAGTAATTATACTCCATTAATTACACTAAGTAATTTATCCATACCAAATGATCAAATGATTTCTTAAATTAATATTAATTTAAATCTTATTATCCATTACAAATTGATCATCTTTGATTTAAATATAATTGACTGCATTCCAGTAGTTTCCTTAAATAAATTTTCAGAAATTAATCTTGAATAAATCCCTTAATTAATTACATTTATATCGATTTATTTCCATTTAATTATCTTGTTGATTTATTATTCTCAAGTAAATCAATTTCTTAATTACATCATTAATTATATTAATTAATGATTTCTAATTTTGTTAATTATATTAAGAATACACATCTTCAAAACACAAATATTAATCCTCTTGATTAATATATACAGTAATTAATCATCCTAAATTAATTACTTCTCAATAACAAGCTTAATTAATCCCTTGATTAATTCAAGTAATTATAGTTCAGTTACTCCTATTAACAACATCGATTAATTACATCCCGTAATTATCCTTCAATTACTTTTCTAAGTAATTTACTTCCAAAATATCAGTTAATTAAACTAAATTAATTAACTCAAATCAATTTACACAATTAATAAGTAATTAATTTCTTAATTACTTTTCAATAAATAATGACATTTAAACTGTTGAACTAATTAATCTAATTAATTTATTACAAAATCAATTATATTAATTAATTATAACATAATCTGGTTAATGAACTTCATTAATAATTATTTAATTATTTCCTTCTAACATAATCAACTTATATTAATTATTATTAATTATAAGTTAATTAACCATTATTAATTTAAAAATCTAATCTATAGTTCTAAATCACATATTAGTTAATTAATTTATTAATTAACTTTAATTACTACTTTTAAACTATAATTACTAGTTTAATTAATATTAATCATTAATTATTCTTACTTAATCAACTTAAGAGTTAATGCATATAAACTCTAAGTCTTCATTACTTAAAGTAAATTATCTTATTATTGATTAATTTCACTTCCAATATGTATGAAACATTGGTTTCAAATTACTTCTTAAACAAATTCTAATTTTATCCTTAATAAAGTTTAAAACTAAATTTTCAAAAACCCTTCTTAAACTCACATGTTTAAAAGCATATTTAACATTTAAAACTTATTAATTTAAATCATAAAACTTTACTTTTATTTCTTATCTGGAATTTAAGTTCTGATTTCAATTTGGGTGTTATCTTTGTTTAAATCTTCCTTAACAATGTATATTTCATTTTTGATTTCAACTCTTTTGAATTCACTTAAATATTAAGCACTTTTAAATTAATAAAATAATTTAAATTATGAAACTTAATTACTTCCAACTATATTACAAAACTAACTTAAATCCATTATTTAAACTTTATTTTAGCACTAGCTTTTAGCTTTGATTTTAAATTTTAAAACACAAGTTCCAAATACAGTTGAAACTGTTAAAAACTGTTTCAGGTTTTACAAACCTGTACACCAATAACCCGAGCACCCCCCTGCATTCTCTTCGAGTAATACGGGAGTTTCCTCGAGAAAACCAACAAGCTGCTTCGAGATCTCCCTTGCGCGCAAAAACAAATAGAGGAACAGAACACAAAACCTGGAAAATACTTCACCACCTTCCCTCCATGCCTGTCAACGCCAGGCGCTCAAAACTACGACCACCGGAGCAAGTGAAACTCCTGCCGTAGCCTCGTCCACCTTCCCTTCATCTTCCCTCAAAACCTTGTAGCACTCGGTCGCCTGCAATGGCCGCATCGATCAAAACTTCAAAGCGCAGTACAATTTAGGTTTAGGAACCTTAAGTCCATGCCAACGCTTCCACAACCCATTGCGCCGCCACCTATCATTTTTCCTAGCTCCACGGCAACCTCCTCCACCCCCAGACCGAAACTCACACCACCAGATCGACTTGATCATCCGCGGCGACTCGAAATGCTCCAAACACAAAAACACAAACTACTCTCACAAAACACCATTAAAAATTCCAAAACCTACCTTAAAAATCATATTTTTGTATATGAATTCAGTTTATATTCATGAATTTGTAATTCATTAAACTTGAATTTTTACATGCTTGAAGATGGTTCTGTGTTTTAGCTCTTCCCAGTGACAACACAGGTTTAATTACTTAAAACAAAATTTTAAACACAAATTTATAGTGTAACAAATATATTTCATTCAAGGCTTAAGGTTTAACATGGATTGAAACAAGATCAAATAAATTTTTGAACAAAGTTTGGCCATGAAAAATTGAACAGAGTTTCTAAATTTTACAGTAATGCACAGTATATGTATATATCTACATTCAAGTGATTCACTGCAACATATACTTGTATGCTTACCTTACATATCGTCACAGAAAACCCATACCACCATTCTAACTTAAGTTATATTGAATAAAAACAAATAAGAAAAATGTTACTCACAGAGAATTCAGTCTGCAGTAATTTATTTTACAGTTTGCCAGAGAAAGGAATATGTATAGATTCACACAATTATTTTAGGCATCCAAAAATTTAGCTTGCAACAGATTAAAACCTAAGAAAGTTATTGTTTGATGTGATTTTTTGTTTGATGATAACAAAATATATATCAATCTATATATGTGTTTGCAGTTTGGACTATATACAGAAAGGAAGAAATATTCATATTGAATAATTATACTATTGCACAGAATTTATATAATTCAACCAGTATTTTTTATTCAATATAATATTTTATTACAACACTTAAACAATACAAAGTTTTCAGCTCTCTCTATATATACATACACCAGTTCATACATTTTACACTACAACACTCAACACTCAGTTTTTTCACTCTGTCTGCACATCTACATCTATCTGCATTATCCAGCTTCACTTCTTGTCCTGTCTCCTGTGTACCTGTATAATTAGCAACTACAACAGTAATCTGAAAACAAACAAATTTGAATTTGCAAAAATAAAAATTTTGTTTGTGTCTCAGATACATGGGTTACTGTCATCATCTTTGATTGTGTAATATCTGTGCATATCAGTGTTCTTACAGATAATCGTGAGTGGCTGCAATACACACGTGTACATGTATACACGTGTGCACTGCCTCGCCAACTCGTGTGCGTTATCAACAAGAGCAATCAATACTTCAATGAATTCAACATGAAGCAGTGCAAACTCCCGAAGACACAACAGTAATGGAAACTGCACCAATACCAAACAGAGAATATATATATATATATATATATATATATATATATATATATATATATATATATATATATATATATATAGTGATGCATAGCAACTACATAGCTGCTACCAAGCAAACAAAGACCAGACAGCACAGCATGTACGAGGATCAATGAATTGAATGAACACGACCAGACACACATGAACAGAACATCAACTGGGCAGAGACAAAACAACACAGTCAAGTCACAATGAAACTGCAGCAGACAAGTACACAACAAACCCGAATGTCACAAAGCATAAAAACATGTATGCAACATGGTGAGCAACACAAAGGCAGTACAATGCAACACAGTGAGCTACATGAACAAATGCAACAGTGTGAAGTGATGTAACAACAATTACAGGTATTCAACAAGGTGAAACAGTAGTAAATTAAAGTGTGCAACTCGAGAATGGATACAAGTGACTCAGACCAAATGCAGTGACAAACTGCAACAAACAAAGTCTCGACCAAAATCAGTAACACAATGCAAATACAACAACATAGCACAATGCACAAAAGTCACAAACAAGGTCAAACCCAAGATAGGTTCAACTAAAGGCAACTTGAAGCATACAAGGTCAGACAAACCACTACAACAGCAAACACAGTGAAGCTACAAACATCGAGTGCAACAACAAACTCTGTGCACATGTACAGGGATGAATACAACATGATGAAGCAGTGGAAACAAACTCAAGTGCAACAGTTGAATACATGAACAAGTGTAGCATCTGATACAGTGAAAAAGTTCAAGTCAAGATGGAGCTACAATGCAACACAGTGATAATGCAACATGGAGTATGCAAGTGAAATTCGAATTGACAAAACAGTTTCAAGTTACAACAAAGAAGTCAGTGGCAGCTCCAAAATCAAGATCAATAGAACATGAAGCAGTTCAAATCCAAGTACAAACCCAAGAATATATGCATACACACATACAAATGTATATATGCACATATATAGTAAACAGGTGAATGTGCAGTAGGGAATACAAAGACAGTGGCAAGTACAAGTCAGTGCAGAAATCAAGCCGAAGTTAAAGAACAAATTCGTATTTTTTTGATTAATTCTTTGATTAAGTCAAAGAAATCTAATTTGGAAAGAAATCTCTGCATAAAATTTCTCGAAGTCACATATGGTCAGTATTAATTCAAATGGGGACCGAGACAACAAATACAGGAAGAAATTTTCGAATTAATTAATTCGAAAACAAATATGGACAGCAATAATTCGAAATCAAATCAAGAAAGGAATACTCCAAATCCAGAACAAATTCAGGAAAATAATCAACGACGTGTAGAAATCAAATCTGACAGTGGTTAATTAGGGTTTCAACCCTATAAATACACCCCAAGAAATCATCATAGAACACAGAACAATCGAGTTCGAACAAGCCAAAACCAGAAAAGCAAAAAGAGAAAATACATACCAAAACAAATGTCGAACTCAATCAAACAGCAATGAGCAACTCAGAGGAATAATCGATCGACAAAGAGAGAAGCCAAATCAATCATACGATCAACTATCGGCTGCTCATTTCAAAGCCCTAATTTTCGTAAGGGGACAAATCCCTGATTTGTAAAGAAAAGAAGGAAGCCGCCATTGTCATGAAAGGAACCGGGCCGTTTTTTTTGAGCAAAACAAACAAAAGAAGATAACGGGCTAGAGTAGAAAATTGGGCCGGCTTGTTTTATAAAGGGACTTTATTTTTTTAATTACGGTTTAAGGGGTTATTTGTTGTTTAATTTTTTCTTTAAAAGTTGTTTTATTTGTCTGATTTTTTTTCTAAAACAAAACATGGTAAATCATCACCTAGGGTTTAGGTGTTGTCAGATTGTCTAGTTAGAGTTAGTCCAGTTAGCAGGGTTTGCGAGTTTGCAAAACTCTATAGGCGGTAGCAGGGTTTGCAAGTCTGTTAGAGTGTTTGTAAGCGGGAAACTGTTTAAATCTAATAGAAATCTGGGAATGCAGCTGTAGGCAGGGGTTGCCGAAGCTGGGTAAATTTTGTGTGTGATTTATTTTTCAGCATATTTATTTCTGCAGTTTGTTTCTGTGTTTAATTCGGAAAAATTTGCTATAACCATATTCACCCCCCCTCTAGGGTTAATCTAGATCCTACAAGTGGTATCAGAGCTAGGTATTTTACTTTAACTCTAGAGTCATGAATCCACCAAATAATGCTTTTTCTGAGGGGCAATCTATTGCTAGGCCACCCATGTTTAATGGGAATGATTATGCTTATTGGAAAGTTAGGATGAGTATTTATCTTAGTTCTGTCGATTATGATGTTTGGGATATTATTGAAACTGGCTATAAATCTCCCACTATAGTTATTGGTGATACTGAGATTCCTAAACCTAAGGATAGGTGGGATGCTAACGATAAGAAACTAAAAACTACAAATGCCAAAGCAATGAACGCTTTGATCTGTGCTCTTGATAAAAATGAGTTTAATAGAATTTCCCGTTGTACAACAGCACAGGAAATTTGGCACACTTTGGAGGTGACACACGAAGGAACTTCTCAAGTCAAGGAGTCACGTCTAGCTCTATTTAGCAATGAATACGAAAACTTTGTGATGGAAAAGGGCGAGAGCATAAAGGATATGTTTGGACGATTTTCAACTTTGGTGTACAATGCTAGAGCGCTTGGGAAGGTCTTCACTGAAATAGAGCTTGTGTGGAAGATACTGCGAGTCTTACCAATGAACTTTGAGGCAAAAGTCACGGCAATACAAGAATCGAAAGATCTGAGTAAACTAAGCATGGAGGAGTTGATCGGAAACTTGATGACATATGAGCTTGAGCTAAAGGCAAAGGAGGAACGTAACAACTTCGAATCAAAAAAGAAGACAATTGCCTTGAAGAGCAAAGAAGAAAGCGATGAAGAAGAAGAAGATCCAATTGAAGAGCTTGCGATGGCTGTCAATAATCTTAGAAAATGGTCAAAATTCAGGCCACGCAAGAAGAAAACAAGCGGTAATAGGTCAAAAGATTCTGACAATTCCGATAATGAATTGACATGCTTTAACTGCAAAAAGCCTGGCCACTTCAAACAAAAATGTCCACTTCTCAAAAACAACAAAGGAAAGAAAAAGAAGAAGAAGGCCTTTGCAGCAACTTGGGATGATGAAGAAGGAGAAGAAGTTTCGGATAATAGCTCAGAAGAGGCTAACTTATGCCTTATGGCAAAATCAGATTCAGAAACAAGTTCAGAGGAATCCAGTGAGGTACGTGACTATTCTTATAAAGAACTTGTTTTGATGTGTTATGATCTTACTAATACAATTGATACTCTTGAAACTAAAATTGAAAAATTGAAGTCTGACAGGAGAGAACTTGTTCATGAGAATACTAGGTTAGAAACTGAACTTGAGAATATTCAAAACCTAGACTCTAAAAAATGTAAAATTTTAGATTCAGAGATATCAAGACTTAAGAATAGCTTCAACAATCTTGAAAAAGAAAACTCAAGTCTTAAGGAAACCATTGACACTAGGAAAGAGGATTTTATAAATAGATGCACCACACTTGTAACTGAAAACACAACACTAAAAACCAAAGTCCAAAATCTTGAGAAATCTCTGAATAACTTTTCAAGAGGGGAAAAATCATTTAACATGTTATTGGGAAATCAACTCTTTGCTAATAACAGAAAAGGACTAGGTTTTGGGAAAACACAGGTTGATGATTGTGCAAAAGGTAAGAGTGTCTTTGTTAGAAGTCAAATTGGACATCGTGTTGAAAATTGTAGTCATAGGAACAAGAACACAAAATTTATACAAGTTTGGGTTCCTAAGAATTCTACAAACAAATTTCATGTCTATAGGAACAAAAATGAAAGGACAAAACAAGTTTGGGTTCCAAAGGGATTGTTTATTCACAATGCTTCAGTTACTAATATCATTGGACCTAAGAGTTTCTCTAGGTCATCCTTCTCTTTCTTTATGTAGGTCTGTTGGCGGGCTAAGGAGCAACAAGAATGGTTTCTAGACTCAGGTTGTTCTAGACATATGACAGGTGATAAATCTAAGTTCCTTAGCCTAGAGAATTTTAGAGGTGGAAATGTGATCATGGGAGACAATAGCAAGTGTAAGATTATTGGGAAAGGTGAAGTAAGTAACGGTACTTTTTCATTGACTAATGTTTTATACGCTGATAATTTGCATCACAATCTCATTTCTATTAGCCAACTATGTGACAAAGGTATGAATGTGGTTTTTGATAGTGATACTTGCAAGATCATTGATAAAACTTCTAATAACATAGTTTTTATGGGCAAAAGAAAAGGAAATGTCTACTCGCTTTCGTTTGACAATCTAAATCTTTCCAGATGTTTGGTAGCCACTGACGAAGAGGCATCTTTATGGCATAGGAGACTTGGACATGCTAGCATGAGTCTCTTAAAAAATCTTCAAATGAAAGAATTAGTCAGAGGGTTACCACATCAGAAATTTAAAGATAACAAAGTGTGTAAAGCATGTTCCTTGGGCAAGCTTAGTCGATCATCATTTCGCCCTAAAAACATTGTTAGCACATCAAGGGTCCTCGAATTAATTCATATGGAATTATTTGGACCAAATGAAATTGCAAGCTTGAATGGAAAACGTTATTGTTATGTATTGGTTGACGATTATTCTAGATTTACATGGGTTTATTTCTTAGCCAAAAAGTCTGAATCTTTTGATTATTTTTCAAAATTTGCTAAACTTGTTCAAAATGAAAAAGGAGTTTCAATTAAAACTTTAAGAAGTGATCATGGAGGCGAATTTGAAAATTTGGAATTTGAAAACTTTTGTGAAGAAAATGGTTTAAAACATGAATTTTCTGCTCCACGAACACCTCAACAAAATGGGGTGGTTGAAAGGAAAAATCGTACATTACAAGAATTGGCTAGATCCATGTTGAGTGAGTATAAACTACCTCTAACTTTTTGGGCAGAGGCGGTGAATACTTCGTGCTACGTAATGAATAGAGTAATGATTAGACCAATACTTGGCAAAACGTCTTATGAAGTGTGGCATGAAAGAAAACCTAACATCTCTTACTTTCATGTTTTTGGATGCCCTTGTTTCATTCTTAACACAGGTGATAAACTTGGAAAATTTGAATCAAAGGCCGATGAGGGAATTTTCATGGGCTATTCAACCAGGAGCAAGGCTTACAGGATATACAACAAACGAACAAAGACAATTGTTGAATCAATCAATGTGAAATTTGATGAATCTGATCTGGAAAGGACGACTGAAAAAACGATTGATGATGGAGTAGATCATGAAGGCATTAAAGAAGGGACATCTAGTGAGAAAGATGAAAGTAGGACTGTTGATGCTGATAGATTGAAGTTCAAAACCAATCATCCTCCTGAATTGGTTATAGGAGATCCTACGGAAGGTATACGCACTCGCTCTTCATTTGATAAAAATTTGTGTGCGTTTTGTTGTCATAGTGGTTTTATTCTGAAATTGAACCTGATTCTGTTGAAATGGCTCTTAATGATGAAAGTTGGATTCTAGCAATGCAAGATGAACTTAATCAATTTGAGAGAAATAAAGTTTGGAAATTAGTTCCTAGGCCAAATGACTATCCAATTGTAGGAACTAAATGGGTGTTCAAAAACAAACTTGATGAATCAGGAAATGTAATTAGAAACAAAGCTAGGTTGGTCGCAAAAGGATATAAGCAAATAGAAGGCATAGATTTTGATGAAACATTTGCTCCAGTTGCTAGGTTAGAAGCCATTAGGATTTTGCTAAGCTTTGCTTGTTATAAAGGTTTCAAACTTAAACAAATGGATGTAAAAAGTGCTTTTCTAAATGGTGATTTGAAAGAAGAGGTTTTTGTTGAACAACCCCCCGGTTTTGAAAATCACGATTTTCCAAATCATGTGTATAAACTTGAAAAAGCATTATATGGTCTTAAGCAAGCTCCTAGAGCTTGGTATGACTGCCTTTGTACATATCTTTTGGAAAATGGCTTTAAAAAGGGGAGTGCTGACACGACATTGTTTCTATTACATAAAGGAAGTGATTTTTTGATTGTTCAGATTTATGTAGATGATATCATTTATGGCGCTACTAATGAACTCTTGTGTGAGAAATTTGAACAAGTCATGCAGGCTAAATTTGAGATGAGCTTGGTTGGAGAATTGAAATATTTTCTTGGATTTCAAATCAAGCAAAGCAGTGATGGCATTTTCATTTCACAATCCAAGTATGTGTTGGAACTGTTGAAGAAATTTGGAGTTGAGAACTCCAAACCATTGAGAACTCCTATGAGCCCATCAACAAAGTTGGACAAAGACGAGAAAGGAAGTGCTGTTCATCAAAAGAAATATCGAGGGATAATCGGTTCACTTCTCTATCTTACTGCTTCTGGACCTGATATTATGTTTTCTGTGTGTCTGTGTGCACGTTTTCAGTCTAATCCTAAAGAATCTCATTTGAAAGCCACTAAACGAATTTTGAGATATCTTTCACACACAAACAAACTTGGGTTATGGTATCCTTCTTGTGAAAATTTTGATTTAGTTGGCTATTCTGATGCTGATTATGCTGGTTCATTGGTTGACAGGAAAAGCACTAGTGGAACATGCTTTATGCTAGGACACTCGTTAGTTTCATGGTCAAGTCGAAAACAGAACTGTGTTGCATTATCCACCACTGAAGCAGAATATATTGCTTTAGGGAGTTGTTGTGCTCAAATTTTATGGATGATGCAAACTCTTTCTGATTTTGGATTATTTTATAAACAAGTTCCATTAAAATGTGACAGTAAAAGTGCAATAGACTTATCAAATAATCCTGTTCATCATTCACGCACAAAACACATTGATGTGAGACACCACTTTCTTAGAGATCACATTGCTAAGGAAGACATTTGCATTGAATATATTTCAACTGAGACTCAACTTGCTGATATTTTCACAAAACCCTCCCAGAAGAAAGATTTTCCAGATTACGTTTGGATTTGGGGATTATAGAAATTGACTAACCATTTTTCATTTTCTTTGTTGAAATATTCTTGGATATATACTTTCAACTTAAATTTCTAGGATTCAAACCAGTTTTGGATATTATCCAAAGATTGATTCGAATATGGTATTCAGTACTGGATATTACATAATATAATTAACTTGGTAACTTATTCCACGATCATTTCTATTTCTACCATCTTTCTATCGTTCATAATGGTTTTGTAAAATAAGAAGAGTAAAATAAAAAAAATAAAAAAAATAAAATAAAATAAAATATATATATATACACACAATTATAACAATAAATAATAATAACTCTCATGCATCCATTCTCATTTAAACGTCCTTATGATTATGCATGGATGGAGCATGTGAGTGAATTATTTTTATCATTACTCCATTCTCATTTAAAAGTCCTTATGGTTATGCATGGATGGAGTATGGTAACTAAGTATTCTGGTCTCACTTAAAAGTCCGGATGCTTAGACTAATAAGTAACTGCTAATCCCATTTAAAAGTCCTTATGGTTATGCGTGGTTAGTAAGTGCTTATTTTTTTTGTGCTTAAATGTCAAATTAATGTTAAAATATCTCTCTTCTTAAACCGATCATCGATCCATTCTCTACAATGTGGTAGGTGTTATCTCGTTATGATATATTATTTTTTGTTCCTAATGTTCCATTGTTTTTTTGTCAGTCTTTTGATAATGCCAAAAAGGGGAGAAAAGAACTAGATTTTGATAAGGAAGTAAATATTTTTTGGAGTACTTCCACAATATTTGTTTAATGTTGTTAGATAACTTTCTTTAGTTCGTTTATTCATCAGTAATTTTTGTTATCTTCTAAATAGGGAGTGGTCTTGGTTGTAGGGGGAGCATTCAAATAGGGGGAGCTAAAACATTTCATGCTCAAACACATGTATTAGCATCTCAAAATCTTTAATATATATGTTTGTCATCATCAAAAGGGGGAGATTGTTTGATGTGATTTTTTGTTTGATGATAACAAAATATATATCAATCTATATATGTGTTTGCAGTTTGGACTATATACAGAAAGGAAGAAATATTCATATTGAATAATTATACTATTGCACAGAATTTATATAATTCAACCAGTATTTTTTATTCAATATAATATTTTATTACAACACTTAAATAATACAAAGTTTTCAGCTCTCTCTATATATACATACACCAGTTCATACATTTTACACTACAACACTCAACACTCAGTTTTTTCACTCTGTCTGCACATCTACATCTATCTGCATTATCCAGCTTCACTTCTTGTCCTGTCTCCTGTGTACCTGTATAATTAGCAACTACAACAGTAATCTGAAAACAAACAAATTTGAATATGCAAAAATAAAAATTTTGTTTGTGTCTCAGATACATGGGTTACTGTCATCATCTTTGATTGTGTAATATCTGTGCATATCAGTGTTCTTACAGATAATCGTGAATGGCTGCAATACACACGTGTACATGTATACACGTGTGCACTGCCTCGCCAACTCGTGTGCGTTATCAACAAGAGCAATCAATACTTCAATGAATTCAACATGAAGCAGTGCAAACTCCCGAAGACACAACAGTAATGGAAACTGCACCAATACCAAACAGAGAATATATATATATATAGTGATGCATAGCAACTACATAGCTGCTACCAAGCAAACAAAGACCAGACAGCACAGCATGTACGAGGATCAATGAATTGAATGAACACGACCAGACACACATGAACAGAACATCAACTGGGCATAGACAAAACAACACAGTCAAGTCACAATGAAACTGCAGCAGACAAGTACACAACAAACCCGAATGTCACAAAGCATAAAAACATGTATGCAACATGGTGAGCAACACAAAGGCAGTACAATGCAACACAGTGAGCTACATGAACAAATGCAACAGTGTGAAGTGATGTAACAACAATTACAGGTATTCAACAAGGTGAAACAGTAGTAAATTAAAGTGTGCAACTCGAGAATGGATACAAGTGACTCAGACCAAATGCAGTGACAAACTGCAACAAACAAAGTCTCGACCAAAATCAGTAACACAATGCAAATACAACAACATAGCACAATGCACAAAAGTCACAAACAAGGTCAAACCCAAGATAGGTTCAACTCAAGGCAACTTGAAGCATACAAGGTCAGACAAACCACTACAACAGCAAACACAGTGAAGCTACAAACATCGAGTGCAACAACAAACTCTGTGCACATGTACAGGGATGAATACAACATGATGAAGCAGTGGAAACAAACTCAAGTGCAACAGTTGAATACATGAACAAGTGTAGCATCTGATACAGTGAAAAAGTTCAAGTCAAAATGGAGCTACAATGCAACACAGTGATAATGCAACATGGAGTATGCAAGTGAAATTCGAGTTGACAAAACAGTTTCAAGTTACAACAAAGAAGTCAGTGGCAGCTCCAAAATCAAGATCAACAGAACATGAAGCAGTTCAAATCCAAGTACAAACCCAAGAATATATGCATACACACATACAAATGTATATATGCACATATATAGTAAACAGGTGAATGTGCAGTAGGGAATACAAAGACAGTGGAAAGTACAAGTCAGTGCAGAAATCAAGCCGAAGTTAAAGAACAAATTCGTATTTTTTTGATTAAGTCTTTGATTAAGTCAAAGAAATCTAATTTGGAAAGAAATCTCTGCATAAAATTTCTCGAAGTCACATATGGTCAGTATTAATTCAAATGGGGACCGAGACAACAAATACAGGAAGAAATTTTCGAATTAATTAATTCGAAAACAAATATGGACAGCAATAATTCGAAATCAAATCAAGAAAGGAATACTCCAAATCCAGAACAAATTCAGGAAAATAATCAACGACGTGTAGAAATCAAATCTGACAGTGGTTAATTAGGGTTTCAACCCAATAAATACACCCCAAGAAATCATCATAGAACACAGAACAATCGAGTTCGAACAAGCCAAAACCAGAAAAGCAAAAAGAGAAAATACATACCAAAACAAATGTCGAACTCAATCAAACAGCAATGAGCAACTCAGAGGAATAATCGATCGACAAAGAGAGAAGCCAAATCAATCATACGATCAACTATCGGCTGCTCATTTCAAAGCCCTAATTTTCGTAAGGGGACAAATCCCTGATTTGTAAAGAAAAGAAGGAAGCCGCCATTGTCATGAAAGGAACCGGGCCGTTTTTTTTTTAGCAAAACAAACAAAAGAAGATAACGGGCTAGAGTAGAAAATTGGGCCGGCTTGTTTTATAAAGGGACTTTATTTTTTTAATTACGGTTTAAGGGGTTATTTGTTGTTTAATTTTTTCTTTAAAAGTTGTTTTATTTGTCTGATTTTTTTTCTAAAACAAAACATGGTAAATCATCACCTAGGGTTTAGGTGTTGTCAGATTGTCTAGTTAGAGTTAGTCCAGTTAGCAGGGTTTGCGAGTTTGCAAAACTCTATAGGCGGTAGCAGGGTTTGCAAGTCTGTTAGAGTGTTTGTAAGCGGGAAACTGTTTAAATCTAATAGAAATCTGGGAATGCAGCAGTAGGCAGGGGTTGCCGAAGCTGGGTAAATTTTGTGTGTGATTTATTTTTCAGCATATTTATTTCTGCAGTTTGTTTCTGTGTTTAATTCGGAAAAATTTGCTATAACCCTATTCACCCCCCCTCTAGGGTTAATCTAGATCCTACAGTTATAAAAGTGTTACTCACAGAATTTGTGGAAGAACAAAGCCTTATTTGCTTTGCAACAGGCTTGCAACTTTCAGGTTGAATTCCCTTTTGATTCTCAAGTTGTTGTTGGATGTTTGTTTAGGTTTTTAATGAAGCTTATTTTAGTTTTTGCCTAGGTCGAACTGATATGCAGATTTATATATGCAAGAAGCTTAATATTTATAAGATAAGTTACAGGGTACATTATTATTATGTTTCATACTATTAAGACAATATTTGCATACAATCTTTTGTTTATACAGATTGTTTCCAGAGATATTTGTTAATGGTGGCTGATATGTAATACTTAGTGTACTAAAAAGATTTTACATTAATTAGTTTTGTTTGTTAGCTTAAAGATATTTAATACTATCTTCTCTAGCAAGCTTCACACATATACACAGTTGTGTATTTATTTGGCCTGCACACATAGATAATTTTATATCTTTCATTTTGTTTGTATAAAGATATTGCAGCTTTGTTTTGTTTACAACGGCCTGTACCTATTCAATTTGAAAATTCTTTGTTACTATCATTTGCTTCATGTTCTTCTTTTGTTCTTAATGCTTAAAACATATATATATATATGTATATACTGCAGTTCCTTTGTGATAGTTTACAAACTTAAAAAAAATGATTTTGTTTCTAGTTTATTTATTGTTGTCTTGTTATTGTAAATTTGAAATGTATCTATACTTAGCTTTAATCTATGAATGTATTCTATATGTTTACTTCTATTTAACTTATTACATACAGTATGTTAACTTCTAATTTATAGCTTTATGTATATTTTGTTTTATTTCTATGTTTGTTGTTTGAAACTAAATGACTTGATAGTTGTTATGCTATTATAATTAAACCAATTTATTTTGTAGGCTTGTATTTTTATATGCATATTTTAATTTTATTTATTTTATAAAAACATATTTATCACTTTGAAATGATAAATAAAATGAATTATCTTTCTATTATAAACTACATATTTTATTAATGTATGTTAAAGTATTGTTTGACAAAATTATATTAAAACTCATATATACTTTGAAATCTATATTTTAATCAAGCTATACTAAAAAGAAAAGTAAACAAATCTTTTTGTTAATAAATCTAAATTTAAAACTCAAGTTAAAATAAGTTTTAAACTATTTAAGCATTTACTTATGTATTTAAAACTCTATATTTATTTATTTATTAGCTTTGAAAAGTTTAAATAAAACATAATTTCCAATTCACTAAAATGTATATTAGAATTTAAAACATATTTTATTAGTTAAATTTTAAAACAAAATCTCATCTATTTACAATGTATACAAATATATACATATATAAATAGAAAACAAACAATTAATTTTAACAGATATCATTTACCAATTGAATATTTATTAAAAGAAAAGTATCAATTCAGATTTTATTATCAAAAATATATCAAATCAATTTAATATTTAATGCAGATTATTAAATTGATATTGCTGGAAAATTCCGGGTCGTTACATCCGATCAAAAAGCATAGACTAACAGAAAGTTATGAGAAAGAAAAGAAGAGAGAAGAAGAGAAGAGAAGAAAGAGAGAAGAGAGAACCAAACAGAACAATACAGAATCTCACATCACAGCGGAATAACATATAATATCATATCAATGATCTTTACAAAATAGAAACTGTATATACATACATCAATCAGAGTTCAACAATCAATCACTAATCATCAGCTTGGACAGATATAATAACATGTCCTTACAAATGCTGACAATATAAACAACAATAATGCACAAAGAGCATAATAAACAGATACATGTATATGAAAATAAAGATCTCCAGCTCACCTGTTGAAGCTCCAAAAGCACCAAATCTGAACTTGTAAATATACTTGGTCTGGCCCGAGCATAGAAAGGGAAGAACGTCCAGATCAGTATCATAAACCAGCGTGAGAAAACACACTCTAATGAATTAATTAAATCGCCAAACTTTTCCTTTCAAAAAAAGTTTCTCGTAAGACACGCCCACACATAAATGCGGACATGTTTTTACCTTACGATAACTAAAACATTTCATACCAAATCCTCTTATATTATGATAGTGTCTAGTATACAAATAATGTTAATCACAACTGAAATTGTTACATTGGTTAAATTCCAGCATATAACCCAAATGGGTGATACAATCAAAATGACAGGCACGTAGTGGAGTTTGGATTTCCATACAAATGACCAGGTGAAGGGATATCTTCCAGCAGTACATCTCTAGAGGAATGTACGGAGGAACATCACAAAGGAACCACTACCAACACAAGACTGGCCTGTCTTTGTAACTAAGTAGTACCGAATATATCATTCCCCGGTCGTTACCGACCTTTGCCGAGGGCCCACATCGCATACAAACCACATAAATATACGTCCCGAACATCATAGTGGGAAGAAATATATCTAGAAGAGGATGATCATATCCTAATTGGGAATGACCCACTTAGCCTTGCTGCATCTAACCATGTTTCGGTCATTTCCGTTTGATGAGGCCTAAGGTAACAATTACCTTTCACATATCACATATCACATCACCATGAATGTCACATGGCCATTTACATTGACTACTAATTGCCTTCCACAAAAATACAACCCTTGAGCTCGTATGTCTTAAGGAAGGTGTTAAGCTAAGAGAAGTTGTCTTCTTGGCCTCCTCTGATGTACGTTTGTATACACCAATGTAAGTAATCTTTAGAATGCAATGTCAGACAAACGTTCATACAAGTTATCCAGGAACAGGAAAAACCGAAGGTACTTTCCTACCACATTTTGTCGAAAAATCCCTGGGATTAGTAGTGAATAGCCCTTGCATTGGATATTTCATAACGAAGAGACTACTGCTACTGGATGTATATTGGAATTTTAACCACAAACGATCAACAAGCAGTCCTCCACTATGAAAATCCTGAACAATAATATCATCACAACCGATCTTCATAATCGTCGCGTAAATGTTGGTCCAAAGTTGTTTTCGGACAAACCGATCCCGATCTTTTTGCACTAACAATGCAAAAGCGTTTAAACTAAGTCTTATAGACTTATTACGTTTCCAACTTTCAACTTGCTATCCTTGGGCCAAGAAGGAAGCTCGATAGATTGGAGTAATACTCCACACTATACGAATCAACATCCTCAATATAAACGATAATCAAGCCTGCACAGATGGCTATGTACTAAGGGTACGACTAAATAGTGCCCACATCAAGTCGAGGAACTAAAAATGGAAAAATTTGATAGTTGGTTACTTAACTATCCGAGTAAACAAACAAATATTTAGCACCATAAGCAATCACTAGGCTCTTTTAATTAATCTTTTATTAATTAAATCACTTGCCAAATATTCACTTCAAATTATCTTTAAAAAGATAAATTCTCAAACCATTTCAAATTTGTATATTAGGAAACATTTTCATATACTTATTTAATAATAGGTAATTCACAAATCAATTTATTTTAAACACTTAGAAAATATTGCATATACTTATATCAAGATTAAGTATATATTTTATTCTTTAAGGAAAACATTTTCTTAAACATATTTATTTGGGTCAAAATGAATGTTGCGTGAAACATCATTACGACAACCCAAAATCATTAGTATATGGATTCGATAATTAGATAGATATATAAATCTCATATACTATACAAAACATCTCCTTTCGAAAATAATTTACTATATCAACGTGTTATATTCCATCATTTTCTTACTTCTCGAAAACGTTTATTTCAAATGTTGAAATCTAAGCATTTGATACTTACCATATTTTAAAACACCTTCAAACGATTCAACTTCATTTAAAACATCACTTTCCAAAACATTTATTTAATTTAAAAGATTATTCAGTATCCAAAATCGTGAATATAATTCTCTTATCCAAATTTATTACTTCTACACATTTATTAAAGGATTATCCACTGTCCAAAATCGTGAATATAATTCTTTTAATAAACTTTTATATTTAACTTATCAAAATAAGTTGATTCGGGTTTATAATTTTTTTTATAAATTCCATTTATATTTTACAAAAACTTCCATACATAAAATTCCTTTATTTGCCAATTCATATATATCTCATTTACATGCCAAAATCCGATTATAGGTTAATTTACTTGTAAATCATTTATTTCCAAACTCATTTCTTTATAACTTCATAAAATATAAATCTTATTACTTATAAGATCCATTTATAACTTCAATTTAACACTTATAAAAAACTCCTTTATAATTCCATTATTTTGATTTATAAAAATTCAATTTACAAATCTTATATATAAACTGTTTACATTAAGTTCAAAATCTCAATTTAAACTATTTGATAAAATAGTTAACTTTACATTTCAAAAAATCACATTTGATATATTTCACAAAAATCATAATTTTTATAACATAAAAATTGTAACTTTATTTATTCAAAATAAATCAATTCCTTTAACAATTCAAAATTTATATACTTTCAAAATCTCTTTGAATATCCTTTTTATATTAGAAATCATCACTCTAACATTTTTAAATTACCAAAAACAGAGTACTATGCCGCAACTGCACTAAATAAGATGATTCATATCAATCACAGCATCCAAACATCATATATCATATGATAAGAGCATATATATCAATATCTGTAAATAACATCAACATTGGTGAGGAATCCAGTTGGATCCCTCCAACCTATCACCTGCAACAAATATACATATGAGAAAAATATGTACAATGTCTGCTTCGATGCAGACGCACGTACAAAAGGTCGTTCACTCATACATGAGAACGAATAGGGTCTCATCTGCTCTAATAGGTAGGAATATAGCCAAATACTAATATATATATATATATATATATATGTGTGTGTGTGTGTGTGTGTGTGTGTGTGTGTGTGTGTGTGTGTGTGTGTGTATGTATAATATCATATATCATCCAAACAATCCTCAGTCAGCATAAAATTAAATTTATTCTCACTTATGTAAAAATATGAGCGAGACAGAAAGAGTGAGTTGTACTCACTTTGATCCAAAAGACGATGCACCGTTTTATTTTGAATAAAATTAAACGGGCGTTTAATTTTACCCAAAATTTTCACTAGCTCCAATCAACCCCAAACCAGCTCTAAAATGTAATGCTCATCAATACGAACCTAATGCAACTTGTTTCATCAAAAACGGACATCGTATGAAGAAGTTATAACATTTTAAAGATTATACGAATTTACGTATAAATAAAGTTACAATTTTCTTTTTGTCTACTTCAATCTTGACCGTTGATTTCGATACAAGAGATCTCAGCTGCACGTTTCTCTTCCTTCTTCCCGATTCAAACTTCGTACGTGGATAACCCAATGCTGCCACTTTTCTTTGAATTTTCGTGCCCTCCTCGTTCATCTATACATTGATCAGGAACCACCCTCTCGAAGCTCATCACCTACACTATCAACGTCCAAAAACCGACCCCACTCGGCCGGCCCAATGCCTTGATTTTCGTGCTCGAGCGATGATACTTAGCGGCGAAGAATTGGCCTCTACGATGACCTAATCATGATCATCACCGTATGGATTAGTAGCTCTTATCGAGCCATAAAACGTTGTAGTTGAGAGTTTCTTCTAATTGTTAATGGATTGAGAGAGATCGATGGAAGAAGGAGAGTGATTTTCGGCCATCGAATGCTAGTGGCGACGGCTGTAACCCAACTTAGGTTTTTGAGTGAAAAGAGAAAATGTTGAGGTCCTTTTATATAAAATTTTGCGACACTATTCATCCGAAAAATTTTCGAACTTCAAACGAAGCGTACCGCCTGGCGTTTATAATGTTTTACCCTTATTCCGAACACAGTGTAATATATATATCAAGAGCCAGTTCGTTCGTATTTGGAAGATAGGTTTCGAATTGACTTATTTTAATTAAAATTTACTTAAACAAATTTCTACGCATTTGATATTGCCACGACTAAACCGTAAACCCAATTAACACGAAATTTGAAATCCTATAATAATATGACATTACGGATCTAGTGAAACTAGCATCGTCGAAATCCGAGACTGTGTGGAAAAAAACTATTTTTACACGTTAATTAAATATTAAAATATTCAATTTCTATAATTTTACTTTCAATTCAATTTTAAAAGTTCTCTGACATCATTCTAATTCAAATAGGATTTAATTCGACTTCATAAATCATTTTTATTCACACTAAATTCAATTCCCCATCATTTCAACAATTTCAAATATTAAATTAGTAATTTAATTATCCATTTTAACATTATATTCGAAATATAAGTTATTCAGCTTATAAAATCTACTTTTGAATATTTAAAATCAATTAAATATCCCAATTTCAAATGACTAAAATTCTAGGTCGTTACATTCTTGATTTCCCAAACCTCTCAACACTCATCAACGAAGAAACCTTCACAAATATAGAATCTCCCCCGGGAACTCTAGATCTCTGCGCCTCCCATCCATATAACACTTTTTCCAATCATACTAGCTACCTTCTCACTTGCTTCCGAGATCATGTCAGGCCCAAGAATAATTCTATCACCAAACTCAACCCAACATGAAGGAGAACAGCATGGACGACAATAAGGGGCCATGCCGATACTTGCCTTATAGCTATTATTTTAGGTGAATTTGACTAAGGGTAAATGATCTTCCGAAGAACCTCTAAAAATCGAGAATGCATTCCGCAATAAATCCTCTAAGATCTGATTCACCCTCTCCATCTCCCCTTTTGTCTAGGCATGGTAAGCTATACCCAAATTTAGCTTGGTCGCTAAGGCAGTTTGCAGTCCCACCCAGAAACTGCCAGTGAATATCATGTCATGGTCACTTATAATACTACAAGGATACCATGAAGCCACACAATCTCCTTCACATTTAAACTAGCCAGATTCTCAGCAGTCCTAGTCAGTTTAATTGGAATGATATGAACGCTCTTGGTTAGCCGACCGATGATAGCCCAAATGCCTTGTTCCCTATTCTAGACCTAGGAAGTCCATCAGAAATATCCATAGTGATCTGCTCCCACTTCAACTTCGAGGACTCAAGCGACTGAAATAGTCCAGCTGACTTCTGTTGGTCACTCTTAATCTACTGGTAGTTTGCATATTGACTCACAAAGATCGAAATATCTCGCTTTATCACCTTCCACCACAAGACTCTCTTCATATCCTCATATCCCTGAACATCTTGGTCACACCTAGATAGAAAGATAACCGTGAATGGTGACGCTCAGCTAATACTTCTCTTTTAACTCCATTAATATTCGAAACACAAATATGCCCTTTCATTCTTAATACGCCCTTGGAATCAATCTCAAAACTAAAAACAATACACTTATGTCAAACCAAAATAGGATCTTCTTCTTGACTAGCTGCAATCCTCTTCATCAATACTAGCCTGACTTTTAAATTAGCAACCATCATAGCATTCCTACTTAAAGCATCTGCAATAGCATTAGTTTCATAAGGGTATATATAATTTCCAAATCATAAGAAGCGAGAAACTCTAGACATTTCTGCTTCCTCAAATTCAGATCTTTCTAGGTAAAGAGATATTTTAAGGACTTGTGGTTTGTGTATAACTCGAACTCTTCACCCAAAAGATAACGCATCCATATCTTTAGTGCGAAAACAACAGCCAAAAGCTCCAATCGTGTGTAGTATAAGTTTTCTCATGTGGCTTCAACTGTCGACTCACTTAGGCATTACCTTCCTATGCTGCATCAAAATTACTCCCAAACAGGTACCACAAGCATCCGTATACATTGTTAAACCTCCGCTCCCATCTAGAATGGTCAAAACTGGAGCTCTAATTAACTTCACCTTCAATTCCATGAATGGTTGATTTCACACATTAGCGTCCATATGAACTTAGTATCTTTCTTCATTAACTTTGTCAGATTAGAAGTAATCTTTGAGGAAATCTTCAATGAATCTATGGTAGAAACTAGTCAGTCCCAAGAAACTTCTAACTTCCATCGCATTTTTGGGCTTCTTCTATTCTTAAACTGCAACAACTTTAGCTAGGTCAACCGATATGCCTTCTTCTGAAATAACATGCCCCAAAAACATAACTTCAAATTTCCAAAAATGGCACTTAACAAACTTAGCCTTCAACACATGGCTCTTCAAGGTATTAAGTACAACTCAGAGATGGTACTTGTGTTCCTCCTCTGTTTTCGAATAGAAAAGAATGTCATCAATAAAGACGAAGACAAACTCATTAAGAACGTCTCGGAACACTCGATTCATTAAGTCCACAAAGAAACTTGGTGCATTAGTCAGTCTAAACAACATGACTAACTACTCTTAGAAACTATTTAGAGTCCGAAAAGTAGTTAAGGGCACACTCTCCTCTACTACACTTACTTGGTGAAAATTGATGGCAAGATCCAATTGGGAAAATATTTGAGCACCGTGGAGTTGATCAAACATGTTGTCGATCCTCAGTAAAGGGTATTTATTCTTGATAGTCCTTTTATCCAACTCTCGGTAGTCTACACATAATCTTAAATAACTATCCACCTTGATAACAAAGACGACTGACGATCCCCAAGTAGAAGTACTGCATTTTATCAATCCCATCTGCAATAAGTTCAAGGTCTGGCTTTCTAACTCTCTCCTTACTTTTGGTGCCAACCTTCACGGAGGTTGTACAATAGGTCTGGTTCTTGGAACCAAATCAATATGGAACTCTAGTTCACGGTGGGGAGGTAAACCTTGAACTTCACTGAAAACATCCGTGAGCGTTCACGGCAGGGAGGTAAACTTTGCACTTCATCGAAAACATCCGTAAACTCTCGAACAACTTGTATATCCCTAAGCTCCTCCTTAGCTACTTCGAGCATATACAAAAAACTACCCATCAACTTGTTTAGCTCCTCGTAAAATATATCCACCAACATCTTTAGTATGTCTAACTTTGACAACCCTTTGATCACAATCCAAGATCGCTCTAAACTTAAATAACTAATCCATTCCTAACAATGCTACGAAACCCATTAACCCATGAACAAACAAATCAAAAGGAAATGAATAATTTTAACAAGAAATAAGCACATAGTGTCAAGATTTTTCGGACCCCCAATTGGGCTCGACACACAAAGAGGATTATTTAGGATAACATACTTGAGGTTTGGCTTGTTCATTAGGTCAAATTAAATAAAACTATTAGATGCACCCGTATTGAATAATACGTTAATAGGGAAATCATAAATGGATAGTGTACATTGTAACACCTTCTTCCCCTTCTGTCCTGATGAAGTGGATGGTATCTCCTTAATAACAAAAGCCTGCCCTTGCGACCACTTCTTTAGAAAAGGGTACTCATTCTTCATATGTCCTTGCTTATGACGATTGTAGCATACTGGATCGCTAGGGGGGTCAGTGCATGATTTGCAAATTGACCCGTCTTGTTGCACTTATAGCAATTTTTTTTGTATAAGTCCCGCAGCTTCTTCTGTTTTAGGGCTCCACCTCCAGGTTTCTTTCTTGCCCATTACTTCTTTCCTTTGCGCTTGAAATTTGGCTTACCTCAAATGGGTGTCATTGATTAAGGCTTGGCATTAATCTCCTTTCTGGACTCCTTAGTTAATATCAAGGGCTCCGAACCTCGAAGCCCTACTGACAAGGTTGGTGAATGTACCCATAAGATGATTGGTCATTTCTCTCTAGAACTCTGGCCGCATTCCATTCAAAAGAATTTCGTTCTTTTTAAGCAGTGTTGTCTATCAATCCAAGTCCAAAACAGGATAATGCATTAAACTTGTGCTCATACTGTGGCACTGCTATATCACCTTACTTCAAATCCAGAAAACTCCTAAACAACTATGTAACATTCCTAATTTTTGACAACATTGTTTAAGAGATTTAATTAGATAAATTAAATGGAATAATGATAATAAGGAGATTGAGATTTGAATAAATTTTATTGGGTCGTGCTTAATAATAAGATAAATAGGCTTCAAATTGATTTATTGGTTAATTAAACTACACATGGGCATATTAGTAAATTAACCAATTAATTATGTATGGCTATAATTTCTCATTTTGTCCATTCAGGTTCATTTTATTTTCTCAAATCAAAATAAATGCAAAACACTAAGAGAGCCAGCCATTAACAAAGGAGAAGAGTAATTTATCAAAAGCCAAAGATGTAAAAGATAGGAAGGATTAATCAACAACTAATCTCAAGTTTCTTATCAAGTTTAAGGTGAATAATAATTTATTCCATCTCCTTTTGGTTTATATAGTCATATGATTTGGATTTATGTTTTATTTCATTCCTATGAAATTTTGGATGATGTTATGCTTAAATTATGAATTTTTTGATTTAAACAGTTGCTTTATATCTAAAATTCGTATAGTTTTAAGGGTAAAACCGTGAGATATTGATTTTGAAATGTCATGGAAAACTTTTATGTCAAGTAAAACATAATTTTGGAGATGGGTTATAATTTTCAGAATTTTCTATATATTCTAACACATATCACAAACAAAGATAACATCTTTAGCATATTAACATCACTTTTAGACTTTATTTTCAAGTCTAAACTACATATCACATTCTAACACGTATAACCATACATATATTCACTTACAAAGCACGTAAATAACTATTAAGGAAGAAATATCATATGGTAACAACAAAAATAAACCAAAGATGTAATTTTCAAAAGGGACTGAGTTTTTACTAACCAAACTTTAGCAAATCTTTTTAAATTTGAAATTTGCAATCAAAACTTAATATTTCCTAAGCAAACTTGATCTCAAAATAAAAGGTAAGCGGGTTTGGCCATGATGTTATAGGTTTGGCCTAAGGTTAATTTAGGCTCGGCCATAGGGTAGTGGAGGGTGTATGGGCTTGCTTTTAGAAGAAGGATGTGCTAGAGATGAAAAGGAAAAGTTTTAAACAAGTTTAAGGGATCTTAAAATGAAAATGGTGAAGTTTTTTAAAAAATTAAAAAATATGAAAGCCATTAATAATCTTTTGAATAACTTAGAAAAGAAGAAGAAGGTTTAAAAAAAGAAAATGAAATAAAGAAGAAGTGAGAGAAAAGGAATTAGTTTTATAGAAATGTACTTATTGAAATTATCTTAATGCCCTCAACTACCATTGTCCTCCACTAGGTTGATATCACATCATTACATACCCCCCTTTACTTGTTTCACATATTGCCCCCTCATGAACTACCCTTTTATCCACCATATAATACCCCTCCTTATCCTTATGATATGAAATGACGTGTGATCTTTCGTAATTTACGTTTTATTTAATTTAGATCTTTGAAAATTGTCACGTCCCTTCTATAACTTAAATAAACATATTATTAACCTTTATTATATTACTAATCCATGCTTATATTATTTGTAAATGTGTGCATGTGTTAATGAAGGTATTTACAACATTTTAAACAACTTTTAGATGATCAAAAATAAGGATTTTTTTAAAAGCTTTCCGGTCATATTTTCTAATTTCCTTTAAAAAATTTATTTTTATAAACCAAATTCAAAAGGTAATTTTATACATTAGTTATAAAGTAAAATAGGGATATTTTAATTATCAAAGTCATTAATTTAGTATGTAAAATCAATTAAATATTCGTAAACCAAAGCAATAAAATTTCATGTCATTACAAAGGTAAGTTTTAAAAATTTGGACAAAGGAAAGGAAAGGAAATTTTCCAACAAATGACTAGGAGGGTGCGCCCTTCTTACCGAAAATATACCTCTAGTCAATTTAGTTGTGCGGGTCATTCTCTCCTATGACTCCTCTTCGGGACTCCAAGCCAGACCCCGCAAACCTTATCGAGTGTCACATCCTAGTGCACATATAATCGAAACCAACTTAGAGTTAATATGAATGTATCTTAATAGGAGAAACCCCATAAAACTTGGCCCCCACTTGCTTTCTGGTTTTAGTTATTTTTTTTAAAAAGGATAATAATACTCAAATGAGCAACAGATCATCTTTGATTGACGATACACAATGTAGAAAGTTGAACCGAAGGTTTATAAATCAACTATCAAGGAGAAATAAAAATGTTCATATATGAAAACTAAATCTCATATTCTTACCAATACTCGTCGATTCCAAACTTACGCTATCCCTCGGTTGAAATCAAAACCGGACAAGTTGAGGTAGTGTTACCTCTAGTTATCGCCTTGACGATATTTTTAACTTTCGAGATAGAAACGAGTTCATGCCTCGACGTTTAGTGTTAAAAGTATGGCTAAATCCTTTCCATATAAGCGAAATCGTCTATGGAAACTTCTTTTCCATAATCGAATCGAACTTTCATACTTTTAAAACCAAACTTGTTCTCGGATTTCACTTTTCAACTAATAACTTTAAACAGTTTTATCAAAATGATTGATTTACTTTAAACACTAATTAATTTGTTCGGTATCATTTTAAAATGATCAATTAACTTAAATAAACAATTAAATATTTCAAACGTTCTTCATTTAAAATAATTAATTAGCTTTAATCCTACTTACTTACTTCAAACAACATTGTTTAAAATGATTAATTAACTTTAATCATCCTTATTAAAATGTTTTATTAACCTTAAAACATCATTATTGAAATAATTAATCATCCCTTAAACATCATTGAAATGATTAATTAATTTTAACTAATATTATTAAAACAAATTAAATTTAAAGTATTATTATTAAAATGATTAATTGATCTTAAAAATATCATTAACAAAATGATTAATTAAATTTAATATACTATTAGTTAAATAATTAATTAGCCTTAAACATCAGTAATAAAATAGTTAATTAATTTTAAAACATCATTAATAAAATGATTAATTAATCTTAACCACATCATTCTTTAATTAATTAATTAATTAATTAATCTTAATCATCATTATTTAAATTGATTAATTAATTTTAAAATATCATTAATTAAATAATAAATTATCTTTAATCGCATCCTCATTTGAATAGTCGATTATCTTTGCAAAAACCCAAGCACAATATTTTAACCAATTTTTTTTCAAATGGAACAACATTTTCAAAGTGCCGATATAATGATAGTCGTTATACAGACACTTTCATAAACATTTTCATATGTTACCTATCCAACCAAACATTATACTACATAATTATGTACACGCACATAAAGGCAAGTAACAACTATACATCATGCAGGAAGTATCCTAATATTATTTACTCGGATTTTTTTTTCGACTAACTTCAAGTTACTTCTCTACATAGAAAGATGTCAACTTTTTGCAATGGTTACCAAGCCAAACAAATCCCAAACTTTTAGCACATTTAAACAAAAGGAAATAACATATACTTTCATCCCAAAAATAGAGGTCAAAACTTATTTAAAAAGCTGAGATTTTTTGGTCACCAAAATGCAACCAAACTAAGTCGAACCACCACTAAGCTTTACACTAACACCTGATCTATCTTTTGCTTCTCTAAAGTTCAAATTATTGGATCCCAAATGGGCTAAATGGTTCGGCCATAGGCTATAGGTGCTCAGACAAGGGTGATTTTGAGGAGATATGGTTCTTGATGGTAAGTATGTGAGGTGTCGAGAAGAAAGCAAAGGGTTTTAAAAAAAATTCTCAAGGGAAAAGGTAAAAGGAAGTGATTTTTTAAATTTTAAACTCTTTTGAAAACCATGAAAGCATGAAAAGGAATATGGGTGTTTAGAAAATAAGAGAATGAAATGATAAAAATGAAAAGGAAAATTTTTGAACTGTTTTTATAAAATGTGTAATATGTAAATTACAAAATACCCTTCCTTACATACCCTCCCTTCATTTTTCTCCACGTCATCCTATCTCTTCCTTCCTTGTCTTCTGACACTCATTAACCCCCCTTACACACATTTCCATTATTCCATCATATCTTGGTACTGACATTTGAAAGCATAATGGATAATAAGGGTTTTCATGTCCTTTAGTTGAAATTTACACTTAATCTTCTTTTTCATGTCACATCTTCTTTATATTATCTTAAGCAAACACATATTTACCATTTTTCATCTTTAACCATTGTATATATTATTTGTACATCCGTGTATATGTTAACTATAATGTACACAATATTTTTGTCATCTTCTAGACACCGAAAAATTGAAAATTCGAAAAACGATTTCCGATCACATTTACTATTTTCCTTTGAGCTAATTATTATTATAAAAGAACTTGAAAATCATTTCCCTATCACTAGTTATTACTTAAAATAATTTTATTTGTGTTATAAGATTTATTAATTATTTATTTAAAAATACTTTAAATTTTAAAGTGATTAAATTATCGGTCGTAACGCCTCGTTAGGCATTATGCCGATTCATTTAGATGTTTGGCTTAGTCTAGGAAAATAAAATATAACGTGCTTCAGATTTTCCCAAGATGTTCAAGGCTGAAATTGTTTTTTTCAGACATTTGATTACCTTAAAAATTTATGTCAACGTTATACTCAAACATCTAGAATAATAAAGATGTAAAGACCCAAAATATTAAGCACTTGAATTTGAAATATTTAATTAATTTTAAATATTGAATATTAGTTTTATAAGTTAAAATAGCTTAAATTTCAAATATAGTAATTTATTTGAATACTGAATGTAAATAATTGAAATATCTAAATAATTTGATCTTGAACTTATTATGAATAAAAGTGATTTTAAAATCTAACTTCCGCATATGATCAAATTTGGTCTCGATGACAGTTCCACTAAGTTCGGAATATGGGTATTTCGTTTATAACGTCAGTCGGAACACTTCGATTGGGGTTCGTGGTTTTAAGGGGTATAGAGCCAGATATTTTTATATAAAATAATATGTAACCATCATAGCCATACTTGCCCTATACCTTACCACTGTGCACACCACACTTACCACCTTCCCCCATACTCCTTCCTCTATATTAATCGCTGCTGCAACCAGAAAGAAATGGGACCTTTTCTTTTTCAAAATTTCAACACTCCTCGATTCAATGATCCACGTCTATTCAAGTCACTAGATGTAGAATTAGGAAAGAGTGTCAACTAACAAAACATATACGGCGATGATGGGGACCTATTCAACGGATGGATGGTGCAGAAGTGGATGGTGGCGGTGGTGATGGCAGTTTGATGACAAACGAGGTCATGGATCACGGGGTGGCGCTATAGGGGGTCTTAGGAGGTGAGGTTGGCATCCATAGGAAGGGGGCGTCGAGTTGGAGCTATGGTGTGGGCGTGGTGGTCATGCATCGCCTAAGGCGGGAATAATGTCTAGATTAAAGATAAATGAACTTTGACTCATTCTCGAGCTACTGGCCATAGTTTAAAGTGAGACTAGCCAAAATCGAAGCAGGGGAGGCTGCACCATCTTTTGGCAGTGTGCGGTGGTCGTAGATGTAGCGAGGCAGGGCATGGATCAAGTGGAACGGAGAAGGTGCGGTTCGGCCTAGAAAATTCTAAATAAGGGAGGGATTTGAACTAAATAAGGTTAATTAAAAAACTAATGATGTCAGTGAATAAATTTTTAATATTTAATTTGTACCTCTTGTAAAACTAATAACTTATGCGTATTAGACCCAAATGAAATGTAGTTAGTCGCGTTAGGATCATGTGGAAATATACTATGGTATGGAATTGGATTGTAATGATTGGAGCTAGTGGAATTTCTCTAAATTCGAATGTCGTTCGAATTCAGACGGAACCAAAACACGCTAGCGACAACTGGAATAATGGTGAGTTAAACTCATCATTTTGGTTACACAATATGTTGTAGAGTTGACAAAATTTGACGATTGGATGTTTGAATGATTTATTGTTTTATCAGTTAGTTTGGTCTTACCCCTGCCACTGGAGCGGATGACCTTTTATATATACCCACCTAGTAGCGGATGACCAATATTATATGGTTATATACTGTTTATGATGTAGGAGAACAAGTTGGAGGGATCCAACAGGATTCCTCACTACTATTGAATTTTATTTTTATATATGTGTTTATATATATATATATGTATGTATGTATGTATATATATGAGTTGTGATGCGGGGGGCAGGTTGGAGGGATCCAATATGATTCCTTGCCATTTTGGATAGTTTCAAATAATATTCCTGTTATATGAATTACAAATCTGATTGTTTGACACTATTGGTTATGAAATTGTTATGTGTTACAAACTTAAACCTTGTAGTGATAAAAAATTAATATCGTTATGGGTTAAACCTTGGGTAGTTATTGGCCTCAAGTTTGTATTTTAAAAATACTATAAATTGGCATTTGAGTGGAAATGGTTATTGAGATAGAAAATGACTTTAAATCTGAAATTGGATTTCGAAAATATTTTGTTTTGAAGGATTTAATTTCTATTTACTCAAACCTTATTATCTGCCTTTTCTAAGTCAATTAGAAATGGTTTAAAGGATTATTTATTTATATTTAATATTGTTTTAAAGATTATTTCTTTATATTTAATATTGTTCTAAAGTTACTTATCAATATTTTAATATTTTGAAAAGTTGTTTATCTAAATAGTTAATAATGTTTTGAAATCATTAATTAGTATTTTAAAGATTTTTTTGAAGTTATTTATTATTATTATTTATTTATAATGTTTATTATTATATAATAGTGTTTCGAAGTAAATGATTACGATTTATTTATAAATGTTTTTATGATTTATAAAATAGTCCTATAACTGGTTTTAGATAGTTATAAAAAGATTTATAAATGGATTTATAGGTTTACAAAAATGATTTTATAAATAGTTTACGGATTTATAAAATGAATTTCATTTAGTAAAGAGGTTTATAAATTTATTTTAGGGATTTATTAAAATAGTATGATAAATGGTTTATAAATTTAAAAGAGTTTTATAATTGTTTTGAAATTTATAAAAGAGATTATAAATGATTTTTAGAGATTTATAAAGGTGTTTTAGATATTTTAAATGGAGTTTATAAATGATTTTAAGCTGTATAAAAAGAAATCTTTCTCGGTGCTGTGAATATACTTATACCGTCGAGATAAGTATATGAATATATTTTTTTAGTATTGAAAAAATATAGGTTTTGCAAATGAATCCTTATAAATGTATTGTAATATAAGTATTTACAAAGTGATTTTAATTAATAAAAGAATTAATCAAAGCGGTTAGCGGTTGTTTATGTGTTTAACCAATGTTTGTATTCCTTATGGAATTAAATGCCTAATTGAATGGTTGTTTGTTGATAGCTAAATAACCGACTATCAAATATAGACCAAAATTAACTCTGGAAATATCTAGGAGAAACACGTGAGTTAAATGGCATAGTCATCTCTGATGATGATGTATGCGTATAAATCTCATTTATTCTCCTAGGATAAGTGATAAGGAAATCCATCCACTAACGGTTAGGAGATAATCTCCGCTCTTATCTATTGTTTGATTATTTCCGAAATAATCGGGTTTGCGTTTATTGGAAGCTATCGAATGTTATTTTGAAGAGACTGGGATCAGATATATTATCCAAAAATCACTTCAATCCAACTCAAGTGTTTCGAAGTGAAGACATCTTAAAGATGATGGAATTTGTATTCAGAGCTCTTTGAAGTGCAATGGCCTCTTATTGGTAATCTTGAGGGCGATTCCAAAATGAATATAGTTGAAGTAGTGCCTTCGATTCGTTCATCTCTTAAATGACTTATATGTATGAATGTTAACATTCTATTATCAACTAAAAGACAATGTAGCATTCCAAGTGGGAAGTGCTATATAAGGGTAAAGCGTAGCCTCAAGCCTCATCAACCAGAAAATGACAAAAATTAGGCTTGAAGCAGGTCCATGTGGGTCGCTCCTATCAGGGCATGGTCATCCCAAATCTAGATCGATTGCCATCTACTCATGTATGCTTCAAGGAGCAAAGTAGGGTGATCATATTCGGTACTATTAGTCATGTGGTAGCCCAGTCCTGTGAGGCAGGGGTACAAGATGTTCTTGTTAGACCCGGTGCATTTTATCTAGAGATGTACCATCAGAAGGTAGTCCCTTACCTTGTCATAGTATGAAATCCATTCTCTAGTACAAGATTTACGATTTAGTTGTTCCCAACTATGCTGAAATGTGAAATGCAAGCATTTCAACTATATTAATATTTTACTTCTACCCCTAGAAAATATTATAATATCAAAGGATTTTCAATAGAAATGTTTTAGTTATCGTAAGGTAAAAATTTGTCCATGTTTATGTGCGGCGTGGTCTTACGTGATACCTTTAAAAGGTTTTTGATAAACATTAAATTCCATTTTGAGGTATTTTTTTCTCATGCTAGTCTACCAGACTGATCCGGACGTTATTCCCTTTCAATGCTTCGGTCAGACCGAGCATATTTACATATTGCTTTAGATGTGTTGGATCTCAGGAGACGACTTGGAGGTCCAAGACGTATCTAAGTATTTCATTGCATTCCACTGTGTTGTCTATTGGTTGTATTTATCAGCAATTGTAAGGACAGACTGTTATAATTGTCCAGGCTGAAATAGGTTTGTGTACTCTGATTGGTGTATGTATATTACATTTTTTTTCTTTGTGTAAAGATTTTATTGTATATTATATATTATTCATTCCACTTGAGATTCTATGTTGTTCATTTTCTTTTTGTCTCCTTTCTTCTTTCTTTTCCCTAACTATCCGCCTTTCCATTCAATTTGAGTCGGTCATGTGTGGTTTATTGTCCGCTTAAACTGTATGGAAAAGTGGGTCATTACATCTGAGTTCTGTCAAATACAAAAAACTTGAAATTTGATTGGTATAATATAATTTTTGATTTTTAAAAATATTTTTAAGTAAGTGTAACCATCAAAGTATATTATACATTATATTCTAAACTTTCTTTGATGATGATACTTGACAAACGGTCTTCATTGCTTAGATTGTAGAAGCTCGTTGTTTATATTTTGGAAATATCCTGCTAAAAATAAAATTATGCAATATATATGTATGTATATATATATATATATATAATTGTATCATCAAATCTCTAAAAGGAAGGATTCAACATTCTCTCCCTTTTTGATGATGACAACTATATATATTTAAAATGCTCCCACTCTCAATATGCCCTATACATTTCTTCCCCTTTTTCATTATCAAAATATCCAAAAATAAAAGTAAGTAAACGTATACGAGAACATACCAATGATCACACAACACTAATATTGAACGCAAATAAAAAAATTCCCAACAACATTGTAAAACATCATATCATAACAAACATATCACATGTGTTCACAAATTACATCATACCATAATACAAAAACACACCAAATGTCTTAAGATATCATAGTACACAAACATACCAAATTACAATAATAAAACATTCTAATGTGCTACTAATATGGAAGCTAATATACACACGATTGAAAGTGATGCAAAACAACCAAGAAAGCTAACCCCATGAAATGCTACTAAGCAAAACTCCAAATAACCCTATTATGATGAGACAGATAAAGATTTATAATTTGAAAACAAATGTGAAGACAAGATGACCAACAAAATTTAAAATGGATTTACTCCAAATCATGAAGTAGTGATAACTCCTTGTCAGCCTCATTACTCTCTGTCTCATATTCACTTCCACTTTCTTCATTGACCTCTTTTAATGGTTGATCAGCTGATGGTTCAACACCATGGTGTGGTGGTGGAGGAGGTGGTGGAGTAGTAGAGATAGTGATCTCGTTTTCCCTGATAATTTCTTCCAAATTTTGCCTAAGAAGTTTTTAGTACCTAATAGCACCTTTTCAATAGTTTTTGTTTTTGAGTTACTTTTTTAAAGATGTTCGCTCAAGGATTTTTTGATTTTTGGACAAACTGACTTAGGTTTTATAGAGTTATGGCATGTCAAAAGCAGTAATATTGGAGGAAAGAACCCTAACGGATTCGTCACTATCGTCACTCGCATTGTCATCACTTGCTTCTTCCTCAATTTCTTTATGCATTTCTAATGCTTTTCCTTGAGTGGTTTCGCTTGACGATGAGGTTTGTTGTTGCAAATGTTGCAATGACTTATCATAGGAAATATATCGAGGAACATTTGGAGGAAGTTTTGTTAGAGTTGTCTCGCATAAGAAAAATAGGAACAGTGGTTTGGAATCGGAATAGTCCCGTATCGCTTAATAACTTGGAGAAGTGGTGTAATATATGGATAGGTGGACACGTAACACGGGGATTCCTTCTATTGCAATGAAGTGTGTGCCAACTCATATGCGTACGTCACGTGCTTATGAGGAGCTTGGTCCAACCGTCACTGCACAACAAGTGGTATCAGAACAGAGGTTGCAAACTATACATGCAAACAAAACAGTGCTCTAAAAAGTACTCTAAGGTGATGCAAGTCAAGGAGGAGATTGTTAGGTGTTGTCTCACATGTGGAAAATAAGAACGACAGTTTGGAATTGGAATAGTCCTATAGTGTTTAACTTAGAGAAGTGGTGTATAAATATAGATTGGTGGACGTGTAATATTGGGGATTCTTTATGTTATTATAAAGTGTGTGCCAACTTATAGGTGTATTCCACGTGCTGGAGATGGAGAACTTGGTCTGACCACTGTTACACAACAAGTTTCATAAAGGAGAATTTTCTTTCCCACATAAGTAACAATACCCGCATTGTCAAACATAAGAGGAACTTTTTTAGATGACATAAGATGAGGTATATATGGTGCATAAAAAGATTGTTTTTCTCGAGTGTTCAAAAAACGACAATATTTCATCTTGAAGAAATTTAGCCCAGTTTACTTCAATATTACCAACAATGGCATATAATGCCATAAAATCGTTGTCGTAAATTTTTTCATGGCTACCAGTGCGAGGAATAAAAGTATTGATGATCATATGTTCCAAAAGATGAGGTCTATGATGTAAATCTTTAGAAATTCTCTTAGTAACTTGATTTTCCTACAAGTAATGACCAATTTGATTTCCCTTATGATGTTCGATATCCATGTCTTTTAATTCAGTACCATTATAACCAATTCCAGGATTGGGCAAATACGATAATGGTGAAGTTATATAACCTTTTCATAAACACCAAGCCATAAGAAACCCTCGTCATTGTGTATTTGAACAACTTTTGCTCCCATATTAGCATAAAAAAGTCTAAAATGTTCACTTGGACTTTGTTGGAGCTATAGTCAATAAGAGAGGTAATACAAGCTTTGTCGGATAAGGCACATAGCTTATAACTTGGAAGATTGTCTACATTATAAAACACACCATTAAAGAGATTTATTTGGTTAACATTTTATATTTTCTCATACTCTCTGGATCATGATGAAGCCATACCTTAAATTGATTAGATGAAGATTCTTTAGTTTTTATCTTTTTAGAACCTTTTATCTTTAGAGGATTTCTTTGGAGCCATGGACTTAATTTTTAGGTATTTCAAGAATTTCGAGAGAAAGTAAATGGGTTGGGGAAGGAAAAGGCTAGTAAAAACTAAAGTAGGGGCAGTTGGCTCAAAGTTGAGTATTTTCATATAATGCAGATAACATTCGTTCAATGATATTTAACGTTTCACCTTGTCGTTGTTATTCTGACATGATGCTTCTTTGCTTGAAGATAATAGCATCGTGTTGCTGTTTTAACTTCCGTTGATTATCTTTAATTTTATCAGTTTTTTCATCATGCTTAATCAAATATCCAACGAAGGTGATTGCATTTTTAACTCTCTTTCCTTTAGAGGAGTAATCATCTGATTCTTCCGAGGATGAAGATGAAGAAGTTATACGAATTGAAGAAGATGACTTACTTATAAGACATGTTGTAGAGCATGTAAAAATGTGGAATTTTTTTTGACTATAAGTAAGATTAAATGTTAGATAAAAATAGCTTCATTTCTAAATAATGTGTGTTGTTATTGTATAGATAGTTTAAAACCAGACAATAAATGAACAAGCTATGTTAAGTATACTCAAAGAATTTCATTTTGTAGAAAAATTCCTAATCTTGTTCTTAAATTTATAAAAATATTTTCAATAAGTGGTTTAGTGAAAATATCAACTATTTGATTTTCTGAATTGACAAATTCTAACTTAACCATATTTTCCTTAACATAAATATTGTCAAACATTTTGTACGAGAATGATCAATGGGATATTTTAATAAATCAATAACACTTGCATTATCACAATATATTGGAGAGTTTTTAAGAGAAATTTCAAAATCTTGAAGCGTTTGTTGCAAATATATATGACTTGTGCACATGCCTAGACTATGGAGATATATTCTACTTTTCACATAGAGAGTGAAACACAACTTTGCTTTTTACTAGACCATGGTACCAAAGATTGACCAATAAAGTGACATGTTCCACTAATACTTTATGATCTATTTTACATCCATCAAAATCTACATCACTACATGTGACAAGCTCAAAAGGACATTCTTTTAGGTAAAAAAATCCATAATCTCTTGTAGTAGATTAATAACATAGAATTTGTTTTACTGCTCGTAAGTGTGATTCTTTTGGATTTGCTTGAAATCGAGCACAGAAACAAACACTCATAAATATGTTAGGCCAACTAGCCGTTAAATATAATAGAGAGCTGATCATACCTCTATATACTTTTTTCTCAACTTCTTTACCATTTTCATCTTTTTCGTGATGAAGAATAACACCCATCAGCATTGGCTTACTAGAAACATTACCCATTCCAAAACTTTTTAATAAGTCATTACAATATTTTTCTTGATAAATAAAGATTCCATTGTTTAAACGTTTAGTTTGTAACCTATGAAAGTAATTTAACTCTCACTATGTTACATTTCATACTCTTTTTTCATAATTTTAGAAAATTCATTACACAAGCTTTCATTTGTAGAACCAAAAATAATATCCCTGCATATATTTGTATTGCTAAAATATCGTTATTTTGCTTTTCAATAAATAAAGTAGAATAAAATTTACCAATTTTATATTCGAATTCCGAAAGATAAATTTTCAATCAATTGTACCAAGCATATGATGTTAAAGTTATTGTTTATGAAATTTTAGGGAAATTCACATTTAAAAATGAAAAATCTATTTTTAAACTAAATAAGGGAAGTTTATTGTTATTATTTATAAAATAAAGTGAGATTTTATAAAAAACAATATGATTGTTATGAAATTTATGTTGTTTTGGGTAAGTGACAATATTATAGATTTTACAACGTTTATTGGAAAATATTATTATTATTTAAGTAATAAAAAAAGGATATTTTTGAAATAATACTAATAGTAAAGGCATGTTTCCAAATCCGTTTCGTTAAATTACTACTATTTTAGGGTAAATAACAGTAAAAGGAATTTTGAAGGTTAACATAGAATATTGTTATTTTTTATCTAAATTGCAATATTGGCTTTGAAAAATATTAAATAGGTTTAATATATATATATATATATATTATTGTGGCATAAAATAATAATGTTATTACTTTGAAAAGTAATTTTATGTAAATTTTTATTTTTGATGGTAAATACGATGTTTAGAGGGATTTGAAGTAATGAGACTAATAAAGTATTCTCAATTGATTTATCATTTTTGAAGGATTATTCTAATTTTGAAATAAAAAAAGATATTTTTATAATAAAATAGTAGAAAAATGATTTTTTTACACTTATGGGAAAATAATTGTTGTAAATACATGTTTGGATGGATGTAATATGTGATAATTATTGATTTAAATCATCACATATGTTGTTTTATGACAATGGAGTCACATTTGGATGTGCGCATGATATTTTGTTGTGACTACTACATTATACATAGTCAACTATAGTTTTATTATGTTGATGTTTGTGTTACTAATAGTGGTCTAGTATGCATTAGATGATATGGCGTTGTGTTACTAATTTAGTACGTCAGTATACATTTGGTGATTTGGTAGTTTGTTGCTAATATAGTGGGTTGGTACACATTCAATGACTTGTTGTTGTGTTACTAATATATTGGGTACATTTGTTCACTTGGTGTTTGCATTAATAATATAGTGGGTTAATACACATTTGATTGATTTATACTTGCATTATTGGTGTATTACTAATAGTTGATAATTAGTATATGTGAGTATATATGTTGTGATTTGTTTATTTGATGTTTGGTGTTGACATTGAGTGTTGTCAAACTTGTGTGATGCTTAATGGCTATGTGTCATCATTATTGTTGTTGCTCCATATTTATGATGATTGATTATGATGGCTTAGAAGGAGTAGTGTTTTTTTATTTGCTTTGGATGCATTGGTTGCATGGATGCGAGGGTTGTTATGTGCTAAAAAGTATTTGGATGTAGAAGAAGAGTAGAAAACAGAACTACACAGGCTTGGTCTCCAAAAGGGCATGTGTATAGATGCAACTACCACCAGATCCCTTAGGTTTGGCTGAGTTGTATAGGAATTGGCATAATCTAGACATAGTTAAACATTTTTCCTCCCATGCTTTTGTGAAGATATAAGTAGGAATAGAAGAATGAATGAAAGTGTGGATGCAGGGTATGCTACAGATAACTGATTTGGTATATTCTTTTGTGCCATAGTTATATTATTTATGAGTTAATTACAATGTGGATTAATGTGATGATCTTGTATGATAATTAATATTATTGAGTTAATGTACATTTATATTGATGTTTTCCTCTTTTACTTTCATAGTTTTAAAATTGAAAATTATAAAATAAATGATCCAGTGTTTTAAATATTGGAAATTAGTTGCAAGTGTATTTTGTGGCGTTTGTAATTGACTTCAGACGTCAAACATAGTGAGGCATCACAATTTCTATATTTCTCATAAGGTTTTGAGATATATAAAAATATATTGGGAGCCTTACTAGAAAAACAAAATGTTTACATTTAACCTTTCTAATATTTTAAGAATACATGTTATACAAAGTTAAATTTTGTAATTTGATAAATTTGTACAACTATCATTTAAAATATAGAAGTGGACTAAAATATACTTGAAAAAGAAATATAAAATATAACTGTCGTACCCCAATAAATTTCATAAACTAGGCAAGAAAAGTATATACATGTTGCAGCCATCGAAAGTTCAAAATCACCAAGCCATCGAGAATTAAACAATCAATAAAGCTATCAAGACCAAATTGGAAAGTGCTATTGAGTATTAAGATGGAACAAGCTATCGAATGTTAAAAGTGCAAAGGAACAATCACATACTAAAGATAATAAAGCTATCGAGGTACAAGACGCAACGAGCTATCGCATAATAAAAAGCTAAACTATCAAATGCTATACTGAAGAGTTATCGGGTACTAATTCAGAAAAGGCTATTGCATAACAAAGAGAAAAGCTATCGAGCAATAATTCTAGCAAATCTATTGAATGTTAAACTAAAAGCCATCAAGTACTAATTCTTGAAAAGCTATTGCATGCTAAGAACATTAAAGCTATCAAGGTCCAAGATACAATGAGCTATCGTGTGACACTTTGAAGTTATCGAGTACCAAAAGATACCAAGCCATTGCATAATAGAAACGGGCTACAGACTGTTAAAATATATGAAGCTATCAAGTAATAAGAATTGGCAAACCATCGCATGTTTGCAATTGTACTGTCAAGCATATAAAAACCGAGTCTATCGCATGATTGGAAATCGAGTAAACAACAATCAATTAGCTATGTGGCAGCTCTTGCTTATGCCATGTCATCATGAAGGAAGAAAAATAAATTATGCCACATGTCACCTCAATAATGTGACATATCAAAAAATCCCAACTGTCCAAGTTTGACTAATGCCATGTTCGGAAAATCCAAGAATACAATTTCTCTATAAATATGCATGTGTCCCCAATTAAGAAGAGGAAATTTTCAAATTCTACTTCTTCTTTATTTTCATTTTACTGAAGCATAAATAAATAAAGAACATGATTTTGGGACTTTGATGGTCATCTTGGTCAAATTCAAATTAAAACTTTGTGATTAGCATTCACATAATTACCTATGTATATATTTGATCATTTGATGACATAATGACTTGCTCACTTGCCAAAGAGTCCAATCTCTCGCTCAAGTACCACTAGCCCTTTCAACTAAAGACATAAGTCAGGCCTAAATTTTATTCTAATATTTTTCGTGCTTTCACTACAAGTTGAACTCAGGTGAGAATTACTTACATACCCTCATAATTTGGTGATGAATGGGAAGTGCAACAAAGAAAGTTAATGCCAAGTGCAAGATGCCTTACATCATACTTGCCTTCGAGAAATTGGAAATTCATAGTTCAATGTCGGGAACATTGAAATAAGGCAAGCATCAGTACAATAACAGCAAGGATAACAAAGCTAATACCAAGACCATAAAGAAAAAACTTCAGACTATGAATAAACTGGTTTAGATGCTCATATCCCTACAATCATCAAGAACATCCTAAAGAATAAATGGTGATGATGGGAAGGAAGTTGAATCACCCTAAATGAATATTGATGCTTCAATCTCGAGAATTAAAAATATTAGGGAAAAAACTTTAGAACTCGAAAAGAAACACAAAACTGGAACCACCAAGTCGACAAGAATTCTCACCAAGCTTGATCTACATGAGGGAAAGGGATTCGAGGCCGATAGTCATCCTCGGTCCATAAAACAACAGAAGAATCAAAATCTATATTAGCCTAGTCTACTAGTTCGACTTCTCAGAAGCAGTATAAACCTAAACAAAAAGACCATAAGGATAATGAGCCATCTCTGAAAGATTTATCAAACATAATGGTTAAAGACATTCTGGATTTAAAAGGAAAATGAACAATGGATCCTAAAGTTAACAACAATTTCAGAGGAGCTCCATTTACTGAGGATATAATGACTGTTTCATTGCCATCATTTGTAAAAATTCCTTCGATAAAGTACAATGGACTAACTAATCTAGACGATCATTTTCTATCTTTAGAGAGTTGGGTGAACATTTATGATGCTCCCAGAGCAGTGAGATGTAGGCTCTTCCCACAACCTTCTGTGCAGTCACAAGATGGTATCGATGTTACCATGAAAAGGCAATCTGTTTGTGGGATCAATCTGCATATGATTTCTCTGCTAAGTCTTGCACCTCTAAAGAACCCACTATATATGCAAATGGTGTAGCTAACATTAAGTAAAAACCCGTGAAACTATTGAGAGATTACCTTAAGAGATTCAATACTAAAGCTGTAAGATCTGAAAAGGTAGGTTTCAAAGAAAAATTAAAGGCAGTAAAATATGGATTAATAAAGAATGCCCCTTTTTGGAAAGAACTCTACATCCACGGGTGTAGAGACCTAATGATTTCCATTTCCAAACTGAAAAATTCATCCGTATGGAAGAAATTTTTCACGAGAAAAAAAGTCTCAACGAAGGTGAAGAGAAGGAGAGAGGCCTTGGTTCTTAATCAAGAACAAGAAAGGAAGGTGGGATTAGATACCAAGACCTAAAAATGTTGACTTAAATCAACCCATCTCATATATTTTTGCTAATAAAACGAGACGGAATATTCCACACCAAAAAACCAAGAATAACAAGATCCCAACAAAGAGGGAAACTGTTGTGCTTTCCATAAGGTAAATGGACACAAAATAGATGATTGCTGATTTTTGGTGGGGATTATTCAAAATAAGATAAGAAAAGGAGCTCTTAAGGAGTTTGTTAACGAGGATTAGAAATTCCCTTGCCCTATAACAGTGGAAGACCTCTGCCAAACATTGTAAAACTTTTAGAGAGAGAACCTCCATCGGAGTTTGCACCACAAATCAATCGTATCGACATGATTCATGGTGGGACTCATATTGTTGGAAGATTAATGCTTCAAGGAATAGGTGTGTTCACAAATCCAAAGAAGGGGTATGTTTTGCATAAGAGGAACTACTGACAAAGGCCTAAGAAAGTTCTATACAAATCCCAGATCTAGTAATTACTCCAAGAGAGTTAAGAAGGGTGAGGCATCCTCATAATGACCAGTTAATAACTAGTTGTATCAATCCAGTTTTTAATTAACTATTTAGTTTAATTGTGGATAATTAATTTAAAGTTGTAATTTGTGACATTTAATTGTGGAAGTAAATTTAGTGTTGAGAATAATTGATTAGATTTAATAAGGAATGAGTTTCATTTCTTAAATAGGATTTCAATTTAAAATTTTGAAATATTATTACATCAATTATTTGAATTTGGTATTTAGAGTAAAGTGTTAATATTGAGAATTTTTGTTAAAATGCAATTTTTGAATCATTAATTGGTTTTGTCAAATTTGAGAAATCAGTGAATAATTTTGTTAAAACATTGTTAGAATTTTTTTGGGTTTATTAATGATAGAACTAAACAAATATTAGTAACACTTATGAGAATTAGCAACACCTTCTTAGTGGATCCTCATCTCAACTCTCTTGACCCATTAGTGCAAATAAGAAAAAGTATCTCTACTTACTATTCATGTACGTTCATTCTAAAGTTAGATAAGAGAAAACCAAAAACTAAACTCCTCCTTATCAAAGCTTTAAAACCCTAGTTCCTAATTTCCAAATTCAAAGCTCAATCAAAGGGATTTTGTCCAATAATGTAGAGTAAGTGTTTTAAACTCTATCTTATCCTTTAGAACTCTAAAAGAATGATTTTGGTCCCCTTTTTGATCAAATTGCTTGCTGTCCAAAAAAAATTCTTCATTTTTAGGTGATTTTGAAGAAGCTAAGAGGTTCACAAAGCTTAAAAGAAGATTTAGCAAGCTATAGAAAAATAATAGATGAGTTAATCACTCACATTACTATCTCTAACCCATAAGAATTATTGTTAATTACTGTTTGGATTAAATTGGTTAGTTTGCTAATTAAATTGCTTTCAATTTGATAGTGAATTGGTTGTTTGAATTTGGTGATTATTTGATTATTTGCTGAAAATTGTTTGTGAAAAATTGCTGCAGTAGAACAGCGATATCTTAGTGCAAAATTATCCAAGTTAGCTCAATCTTTTTGCAGTTGAAAGAAATTCTGTTAACTACCGGTTCTCTTTTAATAACTTTACAAAATTCTATTGTTTAGTGGGTCAAAATTTAGTTTGAAACCAATATTATAGCACAGCGATATCCAATTCTCTAAGTTGATACCTGATGGTAAAATGGTCATAACTTTTTAACCGTAAATCCGAATTATGTAAGCTATTTTTTGATAGAAATCAGAGATATTAAGGAACAACTTTCATGTTGCAAGTTTTGTGAAGTTCTATGATTTAAAGGGTTGAAATTTGATTTGAAACGGGTATACATGCTCTGCTCTGTCAACTTTCTGCGTCGAAAGCCAAAACTAAAACAGCCATAACTTTTTACATATAAAGCCAAATTGACCAAATCTTTTTGTGTTCGAAACCAGAGACTTTATGGGACAACATTTGTGTTCCATGTTTTTGGAAATTCTGTAGTTATGTGTTCAAAGATGAGTTAGAATCAAATAGTGTCGCTCTGTCTTTTGAATTTGATGTGTTAAAATCCGAAATTAAAATAGCCATAAAATTTTATCCTTAAATCCAAATTGACTAAACCTTTTTGTGCTTGAAATCTGAGACTCTAAGGAACGACTTTTGTATTTTAAGTTTTTCAAATTTCTGAGGTTTAATGGGTCTAAATTGCACTTCAAAACTGAAAAACAAAATTTAGTCGTTTAGTGAAAAAGTGTTTTGTTGTTTGTTCGGAGATTTTAGTACCTGGTTTTGTTGGCTTCCAATTAATCTTTCAAGTTTAATTCCTAAATTTAAATTCACTAAGTCTATGGATTTAATTTATATTGAGTTTTGGTATGATATTTATATATGTATGGGTTTTAAAAAAAATTATATAAAATCAGTGTATTAAAATAGTATGGATTCCAACTTGTTTTCCAAACAATATTACTGCTTTTATAAATGATTTTAACAAATTTTTATATGAATATTAGGTATTACTAATACAATGGTTTTATCATGATAAATGGACTTATTTAATATGGGATTTGGAAGCACGAATTCGGGAGCAGAAACTTTAGTTGTTTTATATAAATGCAATATATTCTCGTAATTAAATAATATAGATGATTTTATGGATTTGAAATTTTAGGTTTTGGGAAATACTAGGGTAAAATATATTTTTTAACTAATTAATTATAATACTAATTTGGTTTTGGAAATGAGTGATTCATGAATAAATGAACACTTTATAAGTAGCCTTTGGAATATTGTGCATAACCTTATATCCATATGGAATTTAAGGAATCAAGGTGATTTTGGAATATGAAAATTCTTGTTTTGTAAAATAAATACTTTTGGAACAGTTTGGAAGAATGGAAAATTTTAATAAGTGACAAATTAAATAAATGTTTTGAGAACCTTAATTCTATAATTTGAGGAGTACTAATAATCGTCTTAGTGTCATCGATTGGTTTAAATGCTTTCGAAAAACTCTTCATCGAATATGGTATAACTCATTGAACAGAATGTTTGAGTGGAATTGACTACCTATTAACGAATACTCTAATTTCACCGGGTAGTATGGGATATCTTGGTTAAATTCTTGTGATCGTATTTGGAAAAGTACTTAACACTTTAGAATTGTGTTCTCTTCTGGTGTGCGACAAGTGGTTGCTAGATACTTAAGAAAATATGGTTCAGGTTTTCTAGTGACATCCGTAATAAGTGATATTTACCAGCTTTTAGTACATACTTGAGTTTCACCATACGGTATGGGTCGTATTGGTTAAATTCTAGTGATTACTGAAGGTGACAGTATTTGACACTTTAGAGTTTACTCTCTTCTGGTGTGTGGCAAGTGGCTGCTAGATCCTTAAGAAGTTTATTCCTGGATTTCTTTTCAAACATAATAATTTAATAATATTAAATAAATGTGGAATTATCGAGTCATGATTTTTATGATCGCCTTGATCGGTATGGACTATCCTTGAGATCATTCTGTGATTTTATGTTCCCGGTCAGAGTACGATCCTTGGTTCGGATCGGTTCGAGTGATACCAATTTATTTGTTTGTTTGTCAGGTGTTTTGAGTACAATAATTGCAATTGTTTTGGACGATCATTACAATTAGTTTGGATTAAGATCTCTTGGATTCTGGATATTTGGACTCTGTGACTGCTCTATATTCGTTAAATAAGTATATATTCTTGTATATTGTGTTTATGAAATAGACATATATTATTGTGTTGTGTGTTCGTGAAATAAATATATGTTTTTGTGTCTTGTAATGGATGTTGAGTTAATTCTGTGATTTTGTGTTTAGTGACTAGTTCGTGTTTATGACACCCTGTATTGAGTTAATCATTGATATATGCGTGCCTAGAGATATTGTGTTTGTTCTGTGAATTCAATCCTGAACATCTATATTTACTTATATGTTGTTTGTTCATGTGCTTTATCTTGTTCTCACCCTTTTTGAATATTTAGAGAAAGTCTGATCCGGGTGTTGTTTTGCTCGGGTCAGGCCGAGACTTTTCAGGTCACAGGATAGATTGACCTTTGAATAGTCGTGCTAGCAAGGAGATAAAAGTTTGGACTTTTAGTTTATCGCATTTAGGAATTTGGACCTTGTATATAAAGTGTATAATTGAGATTAGAGAATTGTTCAATTTGTATAACAATTGAGTTTAGTATTTCATTTTGTAAACTAAATAATTTGTATATGTATAAGTTGAGATTTATTCCACTATGATCCATGACAGTTATTTATATGATATATTGTTCTGATATTGAGAAATCGACGTGTCTATTACTTTATATTAATATTGTACACGTCAAATTCAGTTCAGATATTAAGTGAAAAGGTGTAAATGACATGTCAGCATTAGTATAAAGATATATTCACATTCTATCGTCCTTAATAAGCCGTATTCTTCGGACTAGCAGACAACATTACTTGTAATGTTCTTTGCTAATTTGGGCATCTCGATAGGGTCGTTACACTAGTTCCCAAATTGGGCTATCTTTGGTATCCAAGATCTTAGTCGATACGAGAAGTGCGTTATTGTCATTTCCAAACACGCATTCGATCAGAGATATTCTTACAAAAAAGCTTGAGCCCAGCTTTGAGCATATTTACAGATTCAATAATAAACCTTCAACTTAAGTGGGGAAAATAAAGTTGTACATTCAAATGGGAAAACTGCCTTACTCAGGAACTTTTGAAACTCTATTTGTGGCGATGAACTAGCCTTCTTATTATAATGTTTCTTTGGGAGACCTATGTTGGATGAAGTAGATGCTTTTGTTTCATTAAAGCATTTATTTATGAAATTTCTCTCCAAGGCTAGATGGGAAACCGTTTAAGGAGAACAATTTAGTTCTTGGGCAATATACTTTGCAACCTTGGAGTAATGCAATAAAGCAATGCTTTTTTTCATAACAACGTGTTAAAATTAAATGCAACTAAAAATCGCAAGCCTTAGATATCGTTCAGCAAGAACTAATATGTGAGGAAATGAAGTTAAGGGCCCCCAATTGAAAGGCCAAAATCGATATCTAAAAAGGCCAAACCCTTGGAAAAGAAAAGAAAGAATCACGAAATAAATCAAGTAAACCAAGAGGAAAACACTGGAGAACCCTTAATGAGATTATTACTAAAATAGACTCCAAAGATCATGAAAATACATAATGTCGAAAGAAGAGTTGGAAGAGATCAAGATAGACTCCCAAGATTCCACCAAAATCGTAAAGATAATAAGAGAAATGGACAAGGGCGTTAAATAAGAACTTAATCAATTTATACAAACAAATAAGTACGTTTTAGCTTAGACTCATGCAGAAACGGTTGGAATCGATCCAGTAGTAATGAGTTATGCACTGACTAATTTTCTACAGCTTTCGAACTAACTTAAAAATTGAAGTAGACTAAGGAACAATATAGAAACAGACCCAGAAACTTAGGAAGCATCGCAAAATGGAAAAAAATGATGCACTACGAAAAACATAGCAAGAATAGGAGAAGGTTTTACATCTTAGCCCTCCTTGACTCGGGTCTGAGTTGTAACCCATGACTTTGCTTCTAAAATAAGGAATTATGCAAAGAGAGACAAAAGCAAGCAAGCACAATGTAAAAATGAAAGTACAAAGAACTTTAAAGGAAAAAATGCATGGGTCAAATTGGCATCGAGTTGAGAGTCACAAGTCAGGTCCAAGTTGTGGAACCCAAACTGATTTGACCATGATTTTCTAGGAGAAGATTGTTGTAACGACCCGGAATTTTTGACAACATATTTTAATAAATATTTAATCTAATTTAAATTAAATATAAGCTTGTCAATGTTTAAATTGATGAGATCTTGTATATTTAATAGTTATATGTTTTATAAAAGAAAATTTTGATTTGAAAATTTTAAAATAGAATGCTTCAAAACCATTAAAATAAATCTGACTTATTCAATAAAATCAAATCAAAGACTTTATATTTTTGTTATTTGATAAAATACTTATGAATACAATTTTAGGTTTTAAAATGATAAGTTTTAAAATAAGCAAACATGGAAATATTAAACATAAACATGGAAGTGCAAAACAATATAGATATAAACATACAAAACTAGTACAAAACACAATTATAATTATGATGTAATCAAAGTAATATAAATATACAAATATAAATTATAATTCGAAATATATAAATACAAGTATTTTAGTCAAACAATAATCTTCAAAATTCAAATTGTACAACACAACATCCTTAATAAAAATGTTAAAAAAAAAATCATATGAACAAGTATACAAATTTCATATAAAATATAACTAACAATATAAATAAACAAATATGTTAACAATCACTTTTAAGCAATCATATCAGAAAGTTTGAAAAATATAACCTGTATATGCAAGTGAATAATGCAAAGAAACAAGACAAGTTGTATATAGTTGTACTTAACAAATAAAAACAAAATCAAAATCAGGCTTCACTAAGAATAATAAGCATATGTGTAAATGAGCAAGCTTCTACAATAAGCCAAGTAAATAGATAGCTAAATATACTTACAAAATCAAGTTGAACAAACCTGTAAGAAAGGAAAAAAATATATAGTACAAGATGATTAATTACACAAGACAAATTACATAAAAATTGGTGTACTGTTATACAGTTTTATGAATCAGGAAACAAAAATCTCACTTCAATATAAAAACAAAGTCTGTATCTTGCAAAACATGTTTGGCCGAAAATAATAAATATCTTTGTACGAATAGCAACTATCAGTAAAACATTTAATACTTGTTATCATAATTAAAAGCATAAACATTTATTAGCATAACTTTTTGTTTAACAAGTACAGGCAGCCAAAATCTTTTTATCATTTCATATTACAGGAGAATATCAGGTAACCAATAAAAAAAAGAAAAAGAAAATGATAATACAAATATAAACTGGCCAGTTATAACCTGTTACTCTGTAGTTTCTTTATATATATATACACACCTACATATCATCTGTTCGCTTATACAAACTGAAGAATTAAAACTTAAAAAGGCAAACCTGAAAAAAAAAAGAAACAGAAGACAGCAAAAACAAAGGAAGGTTTCAGGGAAATTTCAACTGCAGGTTTTTCAACACCTCATTTCTGTTCAAAGTTTTGATTGGTGAGTAAACATATTTTCTTGAAATTTTAAACTAGATGCTTAGATCAGATAACCTTATGCCTGTTATACTGAATGTAAAATGCTCTGTGTTAACTATTGTTACTGGAAGTTCCACTATGGGTTAATTTTCATTATTTTAGATTTCTGAATAAGGAAAATAAATAAAGATTTATACTTTATTTTGTAAACCATTTAAACTATGATTTTAAAACATGATAGGATGATTAACCTTCAATTAGAAATCTAGACATTGTTTGATGCTTTACAGTAAGACATGGACTCTGTATATTTATGTTTGCAGTAAGAAACTAATATGTGTAAAAATTCAAACACTTTAAATTGATAATTCGAATTCATATATTAAATAAACATACGAAGTTAGGATTTTTAAAAGTGAAATGATAATTTTTAGATCAAAGTTTGAGGTGCAGTTTCTAGAGAAGTCGAAAGTTGATTTTTATCAATATTGGTTGATTCAACAAAATTTAATTATTGAAATTTCCTATGAAGCAAGTTTGAGGTTGTATTAGCACCAGAAAAATGTCAATTTATTTTTCAAATGCAAAAGTTTTGAGTTTGAATCAAAAATAGGGTTTGAGTGCTTAAAATTTTCATGCTCTGTAAAACATTGATTCCGGCATCATAGGTTGACCGAGTGGGTCGCGATTTTTGGTGGAGTTAGAGGGGGTGTGATCGAGGTTCTGGTGAATTTTCATCACCTCTGGTGATGTGTGGTGGCCGCGCGATTGATTTGTCAGTGGCGTTGTTGTTGCCATGTTCGAGCTACAGGTCGAATTTTTGTTTTCGGCTTGTGATTGAAATTTTGGGCTTCGATTTCGGTTGAGTGGTTAATTTGTGATGTGTGGGGATTGTCGCGAGTCGCCGCAGGGGAGGCGAGCCACCGTGCACGTGCACAGTGGCGAAGTGGTGTTCGTTGGTCCGAGAATAGTCGCGTGCTCGTACTCGAGAAATTTGAGTGTTGCCTCGATCGTGTCTTCGGGCCATTTGCTTGTGCGTGTTACTGCAGTTTGACTCTTAACTGATGCTTAAAAAAAATAAAAAGAAGAGAAGAATCAGGGAAGGGAGAAGAAGATAGAGAGTGAGAGAGGGGAAGACACGGGATAGTCTCGTGAACATCACGAGTTGGAATGGAGGCTGTCTCGAGTTTTTTTTCTGGACGAACGTGTAACATGATTTAGCTTTAATTTGTGTTATAACTAAGTTAGGTTAGTAATTAGTAATTTGAGTTAATATTTGTTTAAAGGTTTAATAAGGTTAATGATGTAAAGATAGTTGATTTATACAAAGTAACTAGAATGTTAATTAATTTATATTTGAAATTTAATTGATAACTTTAAAATTTGTTAATTTAAAATAAATCACATGTTAAAGCAATTTAAAGCTTAATAACGTTAGCTAATTACTGGAAGTTAATTAATGGAAATTAACTTAAGTGATTAATCAGGAATTATACTTTAATTAAATTAATAATAATTGATTAATTAAAGTAATTTGCGATAATTAAATAAGTAATTAATTTTAATAAGTAAGTTTATTAATTAATAATTAATAATTAAGAATCAACTAATTAATTGAGTAATTGAGTAACAGTTAATGAATAAAAGTTAATTAATTTAAATAAGTAATTAAAGATTAGATAATTAATAAATTAATAATTAATGATTAACTAATTAATTAATTGATCATTAATCAGCTAATTAATCAGTAATTAATTAAACAGAATAAAATAGTTTATTCTTGGACAAATAATTTGGTTAAGTAAAGCCAAACTGTTTAGTATGCATTGACGATTCTGTTTGATTGACTTTAATATCTGTTTGATGATTTTTCTGTGATATGTTGTGATATATTATGGATATCTGTGATAACTGTGTACGATTTATATGATATATCTGTTATGTTAATTCTGATATTTAAATTGAACTGTTAAGTTAAATATACAACTTGGCCTTTAAAATGACGTTTGGATCCGATGAGACCGGGATCGGAAGAATCAACTTTTGATTCTCCGAAGACCACATCGATCCAAATTAAACGATAGGTCGTGACTTATCAAATGGTGAATCGAGATGGTGTTTCAGAATGCAAGGGTTATCGTCGTTGACTCTGAGGGTGATTCCAAAATGAGTGTAACGAGATAATGCCTTCGGTTTCGTTCGAACCCGGAACGAACTTGTATGGATTGAATGCTTTCAACACATCGTCAGGCGGATGATGAGCATTCTAAGAATAATGTTCAATAAAGGTAATCATAGCCTCAAGCCTCATCAACCGGGAATGGCTAAAACAGGGGAGATGCAGCAAGGTTAGGTGGGTCATGCCCAAGCAGGACAAGATATTCCCCTGTCTAGATGTCCCTTTTTATTTCGGCTGTGTGAGCAGTTGTTGGCCACAACTGCGGGGTTATCTTGTTCGGGACTGTTCAATAAGGAATGGTTCCGGCCTTGTGTTGTAGGGGGTCGGGACTGATCCTCGGTACGGTGATCTAGGCCCCGTAATGTGACGGGCGGTACCCCAGTAGCCCAGCCATTGTTGGAAACCCATTTTCCCTACGAGACCCTACGGTTTTGATTTGTATTACCCATTTTCGTGGCTAGTAGCTGGAATTTAATAGATGTAACAATTTCGGCTATTTTCTATTTACTTGAAAACCCTAGACACTATTATAATATCACATAATTTCCTATAAATGTTTTGGTTAACGTAAGGTAAAAACTTACCCGTATTTATTTGTGGGGAGTCTTACGTGATACCTTTATTTTCAAATGGTTTTCAAAGTTAAACAATTTTAACCTATTTACTCATACCAGACCCATGTCTGACCCGGAGTTTATATTTTGTGTTTTCATAAACTCTTGGGTACTCAAATTTTTACGAGTATCTAAGTGATAGGTATTTGGGAGTGTTGATTTTCTGGAGGAGCTATTTTGGGGAGAAGACCAGACGTATGTATATATATGTAGTTCCGCTGTGTAGTTAGTCTATGCTGTATTTTGGATGTATGTATGGACATATATCTATATGACAGTCCTGTTATATGATATTGTATGACTTTGGTGTATGTATAACTATGTAATAGTTATGTGATGTATTATATTTTGTTCCATTCCGCTGTGAGATTCTGATGTTGTTGTTCTTCTTTCTATTCTTTTCTATTTCTGTCCCTTTCTTTCTTAATGATAAAACGTCTTTCTGAGGTTGAGAAAGGCGGGTCGTCACAATTGTGCATAACCTGGAGAACATGGTTGACAGTTTTCAAACAATTTTAATTGTGGAATTCATCCATAAATAGAGGAGGAACGAATTGAAATGGGATCCTTTTTGAACAACTGTGAATCCACAAGAGTTGAGATATTCTATTCTGAATTAAAGGTGTATAACTCACACCTAAGCTGTAAGCAACCGAGTTGTAAAATGTACTTTGTAAGTGAAAGTACGATCAACAAAAATTGACTAAGTGGATTTAGGCTGGAGTAGTTGTTGAACCACTATAACAAATGTCTATTCTTTTCTCTCTTTTAACTTCTTTTCTTTTATAATTTACATTTGCTGCTTCATTAGGTGTTTGCATCATTTTTCCTCCAAATATTTTAGTGTTTTCGGTGAGAATAACTCAGATTTGGAAATTTGAAACTTGATATGGAGAAGATAAAGAGACCATCAACAAAGAAAGCTATTCTTGAAGGAAGCCAACAAGGGCTTAGGGGCAACCATGAGGTGTCCTTAAATTCGAATCCATCAATTTACGTAACTAGAGAAGAGATAGAGAGAATGATCACAAAGATGCAGGATAGGCTAGTGGCTCAATATAAAGAGATGATGAATAGGTTCTTCAGATGGATAGAATAACGATAGACTACTGGAGTAGATGGAAATCAAGATCAGAGGTCAGAAGGAGGAATGCGTGCACTAACAGATAGAGCAAAACCAATTGGAACACAACCCCTGGGAGTGCCACAACTTGATAACAAGTCAATAAAACTAGGCACCAAGTTAAGAGGTCCGGGGGCATGGTTAATATCAATTTAGGACAAAGAGGAGCATGTCTAAAATATAATGTCGAGCTATGGAATGGAGATTAGAATGTGGGTTCAGAATAGTAAGGAGCTGACCAGAAATTCCCTGTAAGAACATGGGGCAGGATAAAGATTGAGATTAGGGACATGTAGAGAGTCATGAATTTCCACTAAATGATAGAAACATGATTGCTGATATAATAAGACAAATACATAGAGGTGGACCCTCAGATCGAAGTTTGGAGGATGTAAATAGAATCCCATTTACCCTATACTTCGATACATAAAGAACCTACTTGATTTTAAACTACCAATGCAGGAGATGTATAATAGAAGGACATGTCCAACTGTTCACTTGTTTAGATTTATCCAACACATGGGAGTATTGGATGCTCTGGAGGAAGTGATAGGACGGTGTTTCCCATTATACTTAAAAGATCTAGCAGCAATGTGGTTTCGACAGCTAGAGAACAGGCCCACCAGCATATAGACTAAATTAGTGGATAATTTCAAGAAATAGTTCAAAATGCACATTGCACGACCGAAGAATGCGACGAAAATTTTTAGTGTGAAATAGAGGGTTGAAGAGACCCAGTGGAGTTACCTTACCAGGTTCAATGTGGTAACCGACTAGACCGTCGATAGTCCCGACGACGGCGATTTCCGAAGTTGCGAATAAGATAGTTTAAAGATAGCTTTGGAGAGGGATCCACCACTTCATCTCGTAGAGTTCTATTATCAAGTTGAGAGATATTTCTGCTAGGAGAACGTAAAATCTGAAAGTACTGAAGTGAACACAGCAGATGATGGAGAACCATTCAAAATGGGATATAGGTAGGATAAAGGAAAGCGGAAAGCTGAAGATGGCTTCGAAGAACCAAAGCAACAAAGGAGAGAATAAATTTTTTCCTCCTGCACAGATTTGACCAAAACCCCAGGGAGGATTTACTTGGATATAAGGGGCTGATTCATTACAAAATGCCTACTATGGAAGAGCCTACAGATTGGAAGAAGTGGTCTGGAATGTTTTCCTATTCCATGAGCTGAATGCGCATAAAATGAACGAGTACGGATCTACGTGATTTAATAGAGGAGAAGGTTCAGAGTAATGACTTACAATAGCATGTTAAAAATTAGATTACCATAGCACAAACTATGGTGGTTCCGTAGGAGCGACTGCCATCTATGATAGATATACCTAGATGCGGTAGCGGAAGTGGGTCCAGGATGATTATCCCATGACCGAGATGGACCAGAGTGAGGTTTGATTCTGCACTTTGCTTTCTTTAAATAAGATATAAAAGATTACTATTAGACCAGTTACTTGCACATTAATCCCATATGGTCCTATAGGCATGCTTTGGCGTAGATCCAAGGGCGATCCTTGACTAGATCGGATCTTTTGATTTTTGCTTTATGTATATTATTCAAAATTTGTGAAAAACAGATGGATATTTGGATTTAGTATCATTTGTAGGTTATAATTGATACAGATATTGCCATGGGGTACCATTATTTTTGGTTTTTCCTTAAACTGGGTATATAGAATGATAACACATGGTTCCTTTGATAGAGAAATATGGCGATGGATTGTAAAGTGTTGGTTTCCTTGTTGGAAAATGAGTGGACAAACATGTATAGGAAAGCGAGTCCCATCATCAAAGAGTGAGTGGATGGACGCGCTCGGATAGCAAGTCCTATCATTGGAGAGTGAGTGGATGGACGACATCAAGTTTCCTCATCCGAAAGTAAGCGGTAGATGCACATAGATAACTAGTCCCATCACTAGAGAGTGAGAAGATGGACGTGCTCAAATTGCAAGTCCCCTCACTAGAGAGTGAGCGGATGAACTCACTCAGATAGCAAGTCCCTTCAACAGAGAGTGAGTAAGTGGATGCACTCGGATATTGGGTTCCTTTGCCAGAGAGCAAGTAGATTGGACTCAGTATGGATATGTAACTATGTGATTCGAAGAGATCAAAAATTAGACTAGTTATGTGATTACGAGAATCAGAGAGATCAAAAACAAAACCTAAGGATTTGGATGCCTTAAAATGATTTTGGATAACAATGAATGGATTCTATCATTTTCACGATTTGGTTAGACTAACTTATGATGGAATACTGGATGATTTGTGTGAACATTCCAATTGGTGGCAATGCACGACTACTATTACTAATGACTGATTGCATCATATATGATTTACCTATGATAGTTAAATTCCAGGGAAAACATAAGATGATATGAATATTGACATACGATAAGTTAATCCAAAGTGAACACGGGACGATATTGATATATGATATGATCCTAAAGGAACACGGGATAACCATGGTTTATGACCAACACTTAGGTAAGGAAACTCGAGTCCTTAGCTATAATAGGTCTAGAATGACCTTTGATTTGTAGCTGATCCAAAGGAACTGATGACTCACCAACATTGGTCCAATAGATAGCCCGAGAGCTCGACTATCGATAATTCGCCAACTCCTGATGTCTGTTCTTGAGCAAAGCAATTCTTATATTCACAAGGCATGCTTTAGGGAGTGAGTGTTATTGAAAAAAAATTCACAACCTCCAAACAGACTCGAACGATTGAAATGGAGTAATTAATGATAGAGAAATGGACCCAGAAACTTGGAAAGTATCACAAAATGGCAAAATGAACCATCACAAAAAAGATAGATGGAATTGGAGAAGGCTTCATAGCTAGGCCCTACTTGACTCAGGTCTGAGTTGTAACCCATAACTTGGTATCTACAACACTTTGGCCAAAGGATGAGCAACTAGGCAAAGAGAGACAAAAGCAAAGGCAAAGCAAGCGAGCACGACAAAAAATGAAATGATAAAGAATGTTGAAGATAAAAAATGCAGGGGTCAACTTGGCACCGTGTTAAGAGGCTCAATTCAGGTTCGACTTGTGATACCCAGACTAATTAGATAATAATTTTATGGGAGCAGTTTGTGCACGACATGGAAAACATGGTTTAAAGTTTTCCAAGGATTTTGATGGCAACATTCATCTATATATAAAGACGGAGATGCACTTTAAAGGGGACCCTTTTTGAACAACTGTGAATCCATTCAAGTTGAGATATTCTATTCTAAAGTAAAGACTGTATAAATCATACCCGAGTTTTAAGTAGCTGAATTGTAAAATATACTTTGTAAGAGCAAAGTATGACCGATACAAAATGATCGAGTGGATGTAGGCCGAAGTATTTGCCGAACCACCATAAAAGTTGTACACGTTTTTTTTCTCTTTTAACTTCCATTTTTTTATAATCTACATTTGCTGCATAATTGGGTGTTTGTTCCATTTTTGATCCAAACAACATAAATCCAAACTTTATCCCTTTGGTTAAAAGAAGAGAAAATTTGATAAAGTATGAACTACTACATTTTTAAGAAGAGGTAAAAAGGTTATTGGAAGATGTGTTTATTAGAAAAGTCTTTTATCCAAAATGGTTTGTGTATCTGATACTTGGTAGAAAATCCTATGGAGAATGGAGGACTTACGTTGATTATCCGGATCTAAATAAAGCATGTCCAGTGGATTGTTATCCTCTTCCAAGGGTTGATTAGTTAGTGGATGCAACTATTAGGCATAAATTGCTACCATTTACGGATGCATATTTGGGGTCTGAATCAAATCCTTATGTTTAAGCCCGACGAGGAGCATACAATTTTTGTAACTGATTGTGAAACTTACTGTTATAAGGTATTCCTTTTCGACTAAAAACGTGTGGCCACATAGCAACGACTGGTAAAAAGAATATTCGAAAACCAAATTGAGAGAAATATGGAGGTATATATATATATATAAACGATATGTTAGTAAAATCCAAAGAAGAGATAGACCACATAAAAGACAAAAATGAGGTTTTTGATGTGTTAGAGAAGTACAAAATGAAATTAAAACCGCAAAAGTGTTCTTTTGGAATCCAATCCAAAAATATTTGGGATATATAATAAGTGCATGAGGAATAGAGGTAAACCCTAAACAAATAAAATCAATTTAAGATATAGTGGAACTAAAGACAAGTAAAGATGTAACGATTTTGAATAGTTTGGTGGTGGCACTCAATTGTTTCATATCAAAAGCTACTAACAAGCATATTTTATTTTTTGATACGAACAAGAAAAAAGAGGACATCTTAATGGACTGGTGAATGACAATAAACATTTCAAGAGCTAAAGGATCATTTAGTTTAACCTACAACGCTTTTTAGTCCAATGGAAGGTGAAGATTTGTTTCAATATATGCCAGTATCTAAACATGCGATTAGTTTAGTCTTAATAAGAGAAGAAAATGTGGTGCAACTGCCAGTATGTTATACAAGTAAAAGACAAAAAGATGTAGAAATAAGATTCCCTGCCACAGAGAAGTTCGGTTATTACTTAGCATTGTTGGTACAAAAATTAAGGGCTTACTTTCAAGCACGTGTGATTAAAGTCTGAACCAACTGTCAATCAAGCAAATTTTTAGCAAAACGGAAACGTCAGGAAGTCTAATAAAATAAGGAATAGAATTAAGCCAATATAATATCGAATATTTGCCTTGGGTAGCAATAAAGGGATAAGCGGTAGCTGACATTATAACAAAATGTGCAGGTTTATCGAAAAGCAATTCAAAAAGGAAAGAAGGATGACCCAAGATGGGAATTATTTATGGATGGTGCATTAAACAAGGCGTTAGAGATGATACGTAACAATCACACCTAACGTACATGAATTACATTATGCAATGAAATAGGATTCACCATAGCTAATAACGTGGCTAAATAAGAGTCAATGGCAACTTGATTAACTTTACCTCAACAACTAAAGATTCTAAGAATCGAGGTGTCCAGTGACTCACAACTAGTGGCAAACCAATTAAACAAGACTTATTAGATGAAGGATGCACTCTCAATTTGTAAGAAGAATACACGAGGTGCTAGCTAAATTTAAAGACTTTTCAATTCATCAAATACCGAGGAAAACAAACACTAAGGCAAAATCGTTAGCAAGCTAGCCAGTTCACATAAAGCGCCACAGGCAAAGATTGTTACTGCTGGGTTCCAACATGACTCAATATTAAGTTTAACAAGGATAAGCCAAAATGTGAAGCAATAGTTTTGACTTGATCACAAATTTACAATTGAAATGTAATGAACAAAGTTCAGAATACCATGATAATCATGAAATAGTCCTTGAGAAAATGCACGAAAGTTTCGAAGAAATGCCCAAAGACAACAATGGTGACCAAAATATGAGTAAATAGATGACAGCAATGGTAGAATATCTACAAAAGGGAATACTCCCAAAGGATAAGAATGTGATGAAGAAATTAAGATATCTAACGCCTTCTTATACCATGATTTATGGTATACTATATAAGAAAGGTACTCGGTTTCTTATTTAAGATACATAACTCCATAGAAAGGAATGAGAAATTTGACAGAAGCACACAAGTTTTTTGCAACGATCATTTCGAATGTATAAAATTATTAAAAAGCAACGAGACAAGGATATTATTGAACTCAAATGAATGAAGAGCTTTGAAATATGTCAAAAGATGTGACAAATACCAGCGATTTTCAAGAATCCCACGCCTACCTCTGAGTTAATTGACCCCATCACAAGCCCATGGTCTTTGAAGTTTGGGGAATCGACTTATTAGGACCCTTGCTTATCTCAAAAGGGGATGCAAAGTTTTTAATAATGGCATTTGACTAGTTTATCAAATGGGTTAAGGTCGAACCTTTATCCAACGTAACTATAGGAAAAGTTTTAAATTTTGTACTAAAAAATATACTCAGTCACTTCGGGTTACCAAATAAGATAATTTCGATAATGGGACCCAAAAATTCACCCGCTTCTGCAAAAAGAATGGAATAATGATTTTTTTTTCTTCACTGGCCTATCCAAAGGCTAATGGAGTAGTAGAAGTTGCAAATAAACCCATTAAAAATATCTTTAAAAGGTGACTGGACAGGGCAAAGGGAATTAGATTAAAGAACTTCCACTTGTTTTATGGTCATATAGGACTTCTTCGAAAAAAGCTACAAGATATACCCTATACTCACTAACATTTGGATTCAAGGCAATTTTACCAGCTAAAGCAGAAATCCCACCAATTAAACAATTGCTTATGCCTATGAACCAAATCGAGAGGCAAAAAGGAAGCTTTAGACTTGATCAGTAAATTATCAGATCAAGCTATGTTAAGAATAACATAATATCAGAGAAGGGTTATATTTTATAACTCAAAGGTAAAGAAAAGAGCTTTCCAAAAAGTTGTTTGGTATTTCAAAAGAGTAATGATAAATATGAGAAAACCAAAAAATAGACCATTTGTTCAAATTAGGAGGGACCCATAATTATTTTCAAAGTAATCCCACTAGGAGCCTAACGATTAAGTAGGCTTGATGAAAACATAGTAGTAAGAACTTAAAATGCTAAGCATTTATGACCTTACTTTACGACTTTGGATGTTAAAAGATAAAGGATTATTAAGGATCTACAAAAACATAATGCCCCTAGATTATTATGTACTAAACTTATTTTCTAACCTAACAAGGTAAATGAGATTCATTGAACACACACAAACCTCATGTCCAATAGAGGATAAAATTAGGCCTTCGGTCCCGCCACTACGCCTGGCCAAGTACCTATCAAGGAGTGATGGTCAAATTAAGCCTTTGGTCCAGCTTCTAAACCTAGCCAAGCACCATCAATAAGTGATGGTCAAATTAAGCCTTTGGACATGCTTCTACACCAGGCCGAAGTATCTATCAAAGGAGTGATGGTCAAATTAAGCCTTTGGTCCCAATTCTATGCCTGGTCAAACAGCCATCCAAGGAGTGATGGTAAAATTAACTCTTTGATCCCGTTTCTATGCCTGGCCAAGCACCCATCCAAGGAGTGATGATCAATTTAAGTATTTAGTCTCACTACTAAGTTAGGCCAAAGCACCCATCTTAGAAGTGATGGTAATTTTAAACCCTAGTCTCACTTCATGCTTGGCCAAAATACCCATCTGATGAGTGATGGTACAATTAAAAGAATTCACTCTCGCTTCTACATCTTGCCAAAGCACCCATCCCAATAGTAATGGTCAAATTAAGTATTTGATCCTGATCCTTTCCCTATGCTTGGTCAGAACATCCATCCAAGGAGTGAAGGTCGACCAAGACTACAGTTCTGCTGCAATAGTTGATTAAAAAAAAAGAATCGAGCTTGAATTAAAATTTCACTCAAATTAAAGCATAAGAAAAAAATTTCTAAAGGGCAAGGAAAGTGTTACACCGCAATAATTTTCAACGACTAGGCAGGACATGTTTACATAGGAATGATGTAATCAAGTGTTCAAAATCAACAAGATATCGAGAATCAAATAATTAATAATCCTATCGAGTGCCAAAGTGGAAAGCGCTAACGATTATCAAGATGGAATAAGCTATCAAGTGTTAAAGTGCAAAGGAACTATCACATATTGGAGAAACTAAAGCTATTGAGGCACAATATGGAATGAGCTATTGCTTTCTAAAAAGTAATGCCATTGATTGCTATACCGGGGAGTTATCGAGTACCAAATCATGAAAGGTTATCGCATTCCAAAAAGAAAAGCTATCAAGTACTAATTCTTGAAAAGCTATAACATGCTAAGGAAATTAAAGCTATCGGTACTAATTTTTAAAAAGCTATCGCACGCTAAAGAAACTATCAAGTACTAATCCTTAAAAGGGTATCGCATGTTAAAGAAGTTAAAGCTATCAAGGTCTAAGATACAGGAAGCTAGTGACAAATTTAATGCTACCGGGTACCAAAAAATAGCTATCTATCACATACCAACAATGATGCTATGAGTGTCAAAAGATATGAAGATATGGAGTAACAATAATTGGCAAGCTATCATTTGTCTGCAATAGTATTATCAAGAATCTAAAAAAAATACTTTTATTGCATGACAGAAAATTAAGAAAAAAATTATCAATTGGCCATGTGGAAACTGCTATATCATCATAAGAGAAGAAAAATCAACTGTTCCATATGTCACCTGGATAATATGTCACGTCAGCAAAATCTCAATCTCTCAAATTTAACTAGTGCCACCTGTTGAAAATTTAAGGATATAATTCCTCTATAAATAGGCATATACTCCCAACTAATAAGGGTAAAATTTTGAATTTTACTTCTTATTTATTTTCATTTTACTGAAGCATAAATAAAGGAATTGACTTTAGGAGTTTAATAGTCGTCTAGGCCAAATCCAAATTAAGAATTTATGATTAAGCATTCGCATAATCACCAATTTGCATATTTGAATATTTATTACATAATGGCTTGCATATATGCCCTAGAATCCAACCTCTTGCTCAAGTAACACTAGCTCTTTTTGACTAAAGACATAAATTAGGCCTAAATTTTGGTCTAACAATACTTATTAGTAAATCTTTTAGCAAGTGATCACTTCAAGACTTATGAAAGAGCCAAATTATATAATTGCTAAATATATTTCTACCTTGGTCACTTAAGTGTTTATTTTCCCAAGAATATATATATTCCCTTTATGAGTTTTGAACTCTAAAGCAATACAAGAATATTGATATTTGATCCATATTCGAGAGCATATAAAAGGTTGTATGGTGAATAGTCGAGTTCGCATAATACAAAAACTGGATGAAAATGTTTCACTCAAAATGAGCAAGCAAACCATAGTACAAGATTTTATGCTTAATATGATTTAATACAATGAGCGTCTTGTTGTATTAGAAGCAATGCACCCCAAGAACTACTAGAAAGATCTAGAAATTCGGTCATAAAAATTTCAGTTTGAATAGTTTACTTTAGTGCAAATTATCTGGTATTCTAAATGTTAAGGATGCCCAAATTAAATTTTGTAAAGGGTTTTGTGTAGTCTTATAGTAAAGTTTCCTTTTGAATAGTTCGACCATTTGAAAAGGAAAGCGAATGTTTGACAATGGATATAAAATATGCACGGTTAGGATAAAGAGAGCAATTGGTCACTTTTACTTCATGAAGAGACATTGAAAATGAGAGTTGTATTAAATACAACTATATGCTTTATATGGAATGATAAATATGATCTATATTCCAATAGTATTTTACTTACATAAAATTATTTTTTATAAGAGTCATTTCTTTGAGTTTAGGATATTAGATTTATAATTCTCAACTGCAATTATAGTAGATAGAATAAATGGCACATGATAAGTGGTTGAACAGAGCTTCTTATTTCATGTACCGTTATGGTAATGGCGAAAATAGTGGGACATACCATATGAATCTTATTATTGGATGCATCAAATTGCAAAAGTTTGCTTTTGTAAATATGCCATGTATTATTTGAGAAACAATAACCAAATTTCAAAATTAACTAAAAATAGATATAATTTTATTTTAACCTGAATATTGTGAATGTTCATTATAAAATAAATATGTTATACTGATGGTATTTATTTTATAACAATAGTGATTCATTTGCTATAGAAAATATAGAAATATCTAACATTTTCTATAATTATTTTGTCACTATGGACTAATCCATATCATTGAGTAATAATTCTTTAATCATAAGATTAATAATCATATGGTATTCATGAATTTTAATTCAAAAGATTAAGGGCAAAGAACTCATTCAGTGGGAGTGACGAAAGAGGTAATGAACTCTTTGGATATATATATATATATATATGTATGTATGTATGTATGTATGTATGTATGTATGTATGTATGTATGTATGTATGTATATAAAAACAAATCCAGTTACTTTGTTAAATTCATTGATGAATTATCACATTCATGAATATGTGCTTTCGGTATGCAACTAGTACATCTTCGATAAAGTCGTAGAATTTAAAATGAAGTAGAAAACATAATATGCAAGGGTGACAAAATAATTCAATTTGACCGAATAGGTGAGTATGTTCGAAAGGAGTTCCAATGTACCTAAAAAAAATAAGAATCAATCTAAAAGTTAATTCTTCCTATGATATATAACATGTAATGGTAAGTAGTGATCATACTTTCTTCGAAAAAACATGATTGACGATAAGCAATGTTAAGTTAGCTTCTTTCTATGAGGATATGTATTTAAGAGTAAGTACATATGTTAAATTTAATTTCACTTAAACATAGCTTATGAGCTCATATAATATATGAGTTGATGAGAACCCCTATATGTCCTAGGTCAAGGAGTTGATAGGTTGTTTGAATTGAGAGGCTGCGTGTAAAATTTTCTCTTATGGATCCTGTGTGGATCACCCTAAAGGAGTTTGGGATGGACTGGCAATGGTTGTCTAATTTATATTATGAACATTAGTTTCATAAACTCAAAATTGATTCATTTTATGTAAGTATTGAATATGATCCTAAGATTTTAACATAGAAACTAATTATATAAGATTAAATGAAAGTAACTAAGCCTATAACGGACATAACTCATTGGAATGTCTAATAAGAATTCTCACACATTTAAGAGAAACTTTGAGTTTCTTATAAATGTTAAGATAAAGTATTATCAGTAATAAAAAATTCCTTAATTGTCAATATGCCATATACAATAGAGAATCTACCATATGGAGGGATGCTTAAATCCAACAGGGTTTCTAAGTATATTGTCAAAATATGATTTTGATAGTTGTACCCTAAGGGATATGATCCATCAGCTGTAGGTGTGTCCTCAAAAGGAATACCGATGAACTAGGAATATAGTTGAAACGATCCATATTTTGCGTATCGGAGGATCATAAAATATTGTTTGAAATTCGTATGAGGTTGCATGACTCTATAATTTTGGAAAATATTAAGTAGTGACATTTTTCGTTTGTAGATAATTGGAAAATTTAGACTATGAAAATCTCATAGAGCCTATAACTTTTGATATGTGCTGAATTTGGGTCTAAAACCACTTTCATTTGATCGAGATTATGGTTGACTTTTCGTAGAGTTGTTATATTAAGAATTTGGACTTACCGTCTAGGTGTTTTGGCCATTTGAAATTTTGATTAGCTTTAAGCACATTAGTAGCTAATGAGGGAGTGATTAGCTTAACTCATAAGCCTAATTCGAGATTACAGTTAATAACCCATCTATCCAACCATCATTAACCATTTCTCTTCTTCCCTGATCCTCTTCAACCTCCATTAATCCAAAATAGAGCTAAGAGAAATTACTAAAAAGATAATAGAACTGCTATTTGAGAGCATTGAAATTTATGTAGCCGTTGTTCCATACAGAGTTGCCTTGGGATTTGTGTGCTTTAATCTAAGGTGAGTGAATCTACCTCTCTCACTACACTATGCTTACTTATGTAGTAAAAAAGTGATTTTTAGTATAAATATTGAAGTAAAAATGTTTGAGAACTTGGATCTGATCTAAATAACACCATAAAACATAGTTTAAAAATGGGTTTATATTTTAAAATGATTTATACCGCTTACCAGCCACAACTGGTATTTTATACAAAATCAGATCTAGGATGATTATTGCAAGTAAATTGTGTATGGATGAATTGCATGCATTGCTTGGATGTTTTACGATGATATTTGATTGTTGTGTGGATTAATTTTATGTGTTTGCTAGTTGTTTTGTATGGTTAGAAAAGTGGTACGTTGTTTGGTGCAAATGACACTATAGTTGTAGAAACATGATGAAATTTGGATACATTGTGCGAGAAGATGTGGATAGTTTACTTAGAAAATTTCAAGTGGTTTGGAGTTTTTTTGATAGTAGAAAAGGTGGTCGTCCAAAGTGGTCATCAAAAAAGTGATCATTGAAAGTGCTTGTAACGCAATAAAATTTGGATATATTTTGCAGGAAGATGGGGTGAGTCTGCTAAAAAAATTTCAAGTGGTTTGGAGTTATTTTGATGGTAGAAAATGAGGTTGTTGAAAAAGTAGTCATCAAAAGTGCCCAGAATGCGACGGTCATCGAAAAAGTAGTCGTTGAAAGTGCTTGGAATGTGATGAAATTTTGATATGTTGTTCTTGTAAGTTTAGGAAGCCTATATGACAAGTTTGAAGTGATTGGGAATTAATTTGATGGCTCAAAATTAGTCGTCAAAAGTGATCAATTATGAGAAAAGAGTGGAATACGGTGACCATCCATTAAGTCACAAGGGTATATGCTTTAATGAAACGAGAGGAAAATTTTGGGTCCGTATGGGATCAAGTAAGGAAGAAAACCACTTCAACTTGGTGATGTTTTGGCTTGGCCGAAAATGGTCTTGACCGACCGCATTCGGGGTCAATACCGACCTCTTTTATTGGCGGCCTATAGGGTTGAGGTTAGTGGGAGGTGCACATTCTGTTCTGGTGTTCATGTAAGTGTGTTTGTTCAACTGTCTGACGTTCATTTTCTATGGTTACAATGCGGTGAAGATCGGTGACAAACGACAAGGAGAAAGCATGATGCTTCGACACAAAGACTTAGGGCTGCGACGGAATGAATCTATGATATGAGATGGGCATATAGAGATGCTCTGAACTTTGACAATGCGAGGCACTTAATCTAATACTTTAGTGGGAAGTGTATGTTAGGGGCTAAGGTAATCCGAGGAGGAATGATTGATAAGGCAAAGAGATGTGATGGGACATAGGATGTTCTGAATCAAGTCAGGTGTAAAAGGGTCATTGATAACTCCAGATCTGGGTGATTACATGCGGCGAGGGTACGTGAGGATGCTCACCTGTGTACCTTGAACAGTGGGACGGTCTAGCCTGCTATGGGATGGTAGCACCCATGGGAAAGGTGTTTGAATGAACATCGAATCCAATTGTGACATGAGGTGTTGCTGACCTAGGAGGTTGTTGAAAGGGTTGTCACTTCTTCAAAGACCCTTAGGAAGGTCGAGATGAAGAAGGCTTTGGCAAAGTCACGGTGGCAAAAACCTTGGGAATGTCAAGATGAAGAAGACTTTAGGAAAATTGCAACGATGAATGCCTAGGAAAGGTCAAAATGAAACAGACTTTAGAAAAGTCATCGCAACAAGAGAATTTGGGAAAGTTATACTGAAGTAGGCTTCTGTAATGACCATAGTGAAGTGAGACTTTGGGAATGATCGTGGTGAAGTCAAACTTCGGTTATAATCATAGGGACGGTGTGTAACTAGGTGAGATCATGGCGATAGACATTGTGATATGAAACCTCGAGGACGGTTGTCTTTGCAAATCTACTTTTATTTACTACGATTGATGTTATTATTGGATGTCTTATGATGTTGGTATTCTTGAGAAAAGCACCCAGACACCCATAATATACTTAGTGTAGTTTATCCATATGATGGTGATAGTAGTGTAACATAAATTGTGTTATGTACCAACTCTTTGGATGCAGGGACATGTTACGTACGATTATCCATACCTATGTCATTTAGTATATCAGTTTTCATAGTATTTTGATATAGTTAATAGCTCACATGTAATGACCGGCTATTTTGGACCATTCACATCGACAATAAAACCATACATATCCGACTTGAATAATTCAAAATACCGAATTGTTAATTAAAATTTGGCAAAACTTAAAATATACAGTAAATAAATCAATCACAGATCACAGAGTAATATAATGCAGTGGAATAGATAAAGAATAGTAGTTCATAAAGCTACTATATACATCAGAGTTAGAAAAATACCACCGAATAGTTCAAATGCAGTGAAGTCTCCAATGCAACAGATGACTTCTCTGAACCAATCAACTGGAAAGGCTGGAATCTGAACCGATAGTTGGATTTCCAAATGAAGCTCCGAACTCCAAAGGTGAGTCTCAAATGCTGTATCACTCAGTCTGACCCGAGCGTAAAGCAAAACACAAAACACTCGAGTCAGGATTAACATTCTTATATCAATAAATCCAACTCAAGTGAAATATCAACTGAAATATCAACTGAAATACAAATAACTTAAAGGATGTTTGAGATAATCATCCTCTAAGGGTCTATGGAACTTTCTACAAGGTAGAAATATACACTATAACACCGTTGTCATTTCAGCTTAATTTATACTTAAAAACCAAATCTCATTTTCACTTCAAATATCTCTATATTTCCCAAAATAGTATTTATATATATTAAATAATTTATACATTAAAGTATTTTCAATTTCCTCAACTTAATAAATCGTTCCAACATCAACCCGACCTTCCCATTCAAATATTAAATTCAATCTCAATTTATCAATTTAAATTCAACTCAATTTCTAAAATAACCACTTAAATTTTATCGATCTCAAATTCGGATTTATAATCACAAATACCCCTTTATATTTCCATATATTTCAAAACCTTAAGTATTCAACGTTTCATCTAAATTTTGATTCAATTTAGTTTTCTAAATAATAAATTCAAATTTAGTTCAAGCTAAATTTTCATTTTAATTCAATTTAGTTGCTAAATAACAAATTCAACTACGTTGATTTCAAATACAGATCTGAATCTCAACATAAACCATTTAAATTCCAATATAGTTCAAGGCTTTAATATTTAAATGTTCTATATAACAGTTTCATATAAATCTCGATTTAACGTCATTATTATTTAGTCTTGAAATACTCCCTTATTAGATTACCTTAAATTACATTTTACTCAATATTTTCTTTAATTTATTTAAACGTGAAATATTCATTAGATCACTTAAATCAAAAATCCAGTTATAAAATCATACCCATTAAATTTCCCATTCAAAAATTTCAAATCGATTTAATTAAATAAATCCTTATTTAAATACCATTTTTATAAACCCAAATTTATCTCCCAATCTTAATTATTCAATTTATTACAAGAGAATCTATTTGAAATATAGATTTACATAAATACTTAACCCTGTTATATGTATTAAATCAATCTAATTTAAATCAAATATTACTACTAAATCTATATATACAATTTTCATTTATATAATATCTTAAGAATCAAATTTATTAAACCATATATTTCTTTCCAAAATTATAGAAATTATTTTCAAAATATTTATATGGACCAACGGTGTCTGTATATATTTCCTATCATATAGTCACGTGCTACGGATATTTATCATTTCAATCCATATACTAAATATATACGGGTGGACATCATTTCAACTCGTAATCCCAAATTCAATTAAATGAAAATCGCTTGGGTTTAGCATTTCAACCCATAATGATTTTCTCCTATTCTAAAGTCTGTTCGGGTATGTATCATTTCAACCCATAGTGAATTTCTAAACTACAGGGAACTTGCAAAGTGATAACAGAAAATACAATAAAATAACAGGCATATATCATCAATAACAATATAATATAAACAATGGGATATGGTGTAACAACCCCCATATTAATCGAGTTTATATTTAAATATTTTATTTAAATATTATATCGTTAATCGGATTTTGGTCCGAAAAGCTACTTTTTGCAAACGGTCAAATTAGGACTCGAGACCACTTCCATTAAGTTCGAAATGCCGTTTACAACTTTTTTAAGTATAAACATCGATAGGTTTGGAGTTAGTGAAATTTCACTAACTTTTTCCGCTTTGGACTTTGGGTTAGTTTAGCCTATTAAGCCCAAGTTCCAACCCCCTTCTCCTCACTCTTCATAAATTCCTAACTAACTTGAAATTTGCATTAATGGTGAAGAGAATGGGAAATTAAAACTCCAAGCTCAAAATTAATTGCTAATCCAACATTCAACTCCAAATTCAAGTAGAAGATATTGGATTCAAGCTTTGGATTGCTTCTCCATTGGCTTCAAGCTTCATCTTCATCCATTTTAGTGAAAAGGTGAGATTTTTATCTCACAAATCTAGTCTATAACTATATTGGACTGTTGGGAATGATTCCCTATCACTTTTGCATGCACATTTGCATTTGGTTTGGATTGGATTGGCGAAAAACTCCAATTTTTAGCTTTTTGTGAATTTTCTGCATTTAGGTCGTTCTGGCCATTTTCGTGAGTTTGGAGTTAGGTCGCTCGCGAGCTAACTCTTAAGTCGCTCGCGTGTTATCGCGTTAGGTCGCACTGCACGTATTGTCATCTCGGAATTAGGTCGTAGGTCGTTTGGCTTTAGGTCGTAGGTCGTTTGGCCTATAGGTCGTTGGGTCGCTAACACTTAGGTCGTTTCTGGCCTTAAACCCCCCTCTGCAGCGTTTGGTCGCTTGGTTTCCCCCAAGCTATTAGGTCATTAGCTCGTTATCGAGCTTAGGTCGTAGGTCGCTCGGCCATTATTCCTTAGGTCGTCCAACGTGCAACTCGGCCTCCATTCCTTAAGTTGCTACATGATAGCTTGTGCGCCTCGGAGCTAAGTCGTTTTCCCTAGGTCGCTGGACCATTGGGTCATTCAACCTTTAAGTCGCTCGCGTGTGAGACTTGTTAGGTCGCGGGATCATTAGGTCGTTCGGCCCCAAATTACTAGGTCGCTCGCTTAAGTCGCTCATCCCACTAGGTCGCATGACCATTAGGTCGCGTCCTCCTAGGGCGCACGCTAACCTCGTTAGGTCGCTTGGCCATTTCAGTTAGGTCGCATGACCACAGGGTTGCTCCAGTTAGGTCGCTTGACTCCTTAGACCCCTAGGTCGCAACCATTGGGTCGCTCGACCCTATCCCCCTTAGGTCGTTAGGCGTCATTTTGTTTTCACTAGGTCGAACCCCGTAGAGGTGGCGTTGCCCCCGCACCCCCACCTTGGGGGGTTGCCACCCCCCTGGACCCCCCCTCTGTGGGGGACCTTAGATGAAAGGTGCATTTTGAGTTGATTTCCTTGGATTTCATTCACGACTTTGAACGTGAAGTTTTTGTGATTTGTCACTTTAATAAAATAAAGGTTTCAATACTAGTAGTAAATATCAAAACTCTTTCATCAAAACAATTTTAACTCTATTATCAATACCAAAGCTCTTTTCTTAACCCGTTTTCCTATCTACTAGTATATACAAATCTTTACCTCACTCGGATGAGAAATCTAATTAAACGGCCTAGTAAAACAAGTGGTATGAAACGCTTGCGTTTGCTTCGTCGGTTAATTCTCGGACTTGTTCGATTGAACCTCTTGTGACAATTTTCTAGTGAAGATTTACAGTTTGTTCGTAAGTATTTGAGTTAAGCAAGTGGTTATGGGACATGAAGCTAAACTTTTATATTTACTAGCTTAGTGTAATTGACACTTCTCGTTGATCATGACGATCATTCTTATGATTTAGACTAGCAACTGTGCGATGTCTCTTGTTTGCTTGGTTAGACTAGACACCACTTGTGTGATTTCATTCACACATACCTTTTTACCTTCTTGGTTAGTCTAGACACCACTTGTGTGATTTCACTCACACATACGTTTTTGTTTGCGAGGTTAGACTAGACACCACTTGTGTGATTTCACTCACACATACCTTTTTGTTTTTTGGTTAGTGTAGACCTCATCTGTGTGATTTCGACTCACACATATGGGGTAGCTCCCCATGGTCTTCGGACCGTCATGTGATAAGCCTCTTTCCCTTTTTCTGTGATTTCTGGATTTCTTGTGTTGATTTCTGGAATTTATGTCATTGACTTGTTATGAGTACAAGTTTAGGGTATGATGCCCTCTTTGGATCTTTGAGAAGATTCTTGTGATATCGATTTATCTCTTATTGATTGATCTTCTGTTGATCATCATTTGCATAATTATAGTAGTATGTCAGTATGGATATTTTATGTTCACGCCACATCTTTTATTTTATACCATGTCATCCGATATTTATAGCTAGACTGATCCGTTTATTATTTTCTTATATAATACTCGGGTCAGACCGAGATGTTACAGGTGCTTCTGCTTGACTTCTTCCCGGGATTTGCTACTCTGACTTTTGGCTAACTATTTAGATTAGCAGTTTTTGTTGTATACACTTGAGACATAGACTCATAGTGGTATTCTTTTGTATAGCACGTGTTGCTATTCTTTTGTATTATTGTGGATCTCTTTGACCACTACTCTGATGTACACTTTCATGTGTTAGTTATATATTCATATCTTCTTCCGCCTCTGTGATATGTATGGCTGTGACTGATTTGTGTTATGCTTATTTGTATGTTTGTTTTCGAAGATTATTTATAGCCACCATGTGATAAGCAATCACATGGATGGTCGCTCCTCAACAGCCTTATTCTCCGTGCTAGTTGACAGCACTATACCGTAGTGTTCTTGGCTAGCGTGGGTATAGAGGTGGGGCGTCACATATGGTGTCATATCCCGCAGGTGAACAGTTATAGATAATAGCATATATAACAAATTTAAATAACTACAGCAGCATATTTCAATTGTCGTTTCAATTGAAATCAAATTTAATGAATAAAAATATGTTAATCGTGAGTGATTGCTCACCTTTCGAGGTTAGAGAGATAGACAATGAAGTTGAGTTACGAAATGCAAGCACGACTTCCAAAGCAAAGTTAGATGGTACGATTTCGACGGAAAATCTTATAGATAGAAATTGATGAGAACGGATTAAATTAGCTTGATAAAATTGAAACGAAGATTATATGATTAATTTATTACTTTCTTTCAAAATGAACGTTAAATCAAAACACGCATTTTAAAAAATGAAATATATATATATATATATATATATATATATATATATATGCACACCCATAACTTTAAAACGCTTCCATTTTATACTAATGTTAAATAACAAATATATAATTATTCAAAATGTCACATATTCATTTTATGGTTGTCGTTTCCATGAAATAAATATTCATTTTAAACCAATATTAAAATAATATATATGTATAGTTAAAAATCGATGTTCTAACATAAAACACATATATTAAAGATCAACACACACATATATAATATCTTTTGAAATGAATACTTATGTATATATATAATTATTATAGTTTATTACTTTCCTTTTCAAAATATCCAGCAGGAAATCAAACAAACTTATGCACATATATATGCAGATAAACAATATTCTTTATAATACATTGTTAACTTACTCCTTTTTTTCCCTTTTTTTTAAAGAGTATATATGCAGCATAGTTTATAAGAATTATGTTTTTAAAAAAAAAACCTTCATATATAACAAAATATATGTACAAAATAAAATATTTTTATATATAAAAATCAAAACGTTTCAAACATATATTCAAAAACTGGATCATATAAATAAAAATGTATTTAGTTAACACATAGTATAAAATTCATTTATATAACTCTCTTATATATTCATTATAACTATAATCGAAACGGTTATATATACTTTTATATAAATTAACCAAATATACATGTTACTTAACCTATCTGTACCCGATCAATAGCTTTATTATTAACACGCACATCATAACAGTATGAAGATATACAATGCTTTAGGCTTATTAAACAATATATTGCAACTTATGTATACTAATATGTGAATATAAATAAGCTTACATGCTTATTATATAAAAATCAAAATTTAAAAAAAAAACAATATAACGAAATATATATAAACTCAGAAATTGATATATAAGCTTATACTGTTATATCGAGAATTTTTTTTTAAGTACAGCCATACATATATATCTTTGGGTACTACAATTTGTATTATTTGCCTTTTATAAAGAAAATTGCGGTTGCACTAAGTTTGTACATATAGCTTACTTTATGTATATAAATAACATAAGCTGTCGTACATATATACACTAAAATATGTAAATTTGAGGCAGTATACTACTAGCAAATATATATAATATAATACAATGTATAGACATACCCTGTCTAAACTCGAGTCGCTGATGGGTGGGCAAAAGGAATAAATAAGAAACTACAGACAATGGGGAAAATGTTGATGCCACCTATGTGCTGTCAGAAGTTATTACCTCTAGGCTATACACTCGGCTATGATGAGGCTGCCGATGTGGATAGGGAAGATGTTGGGTTCGGCTGGAAGGCAGGGTGTTTCTTAAGAGAAGAGGAGGGGAGAAGGCGGGGACAGGCGCTTGGTGGAAAGAAAATTTGCAGAGAGAGGATGAAAAGAATGTAGATGTACTAGGTAAAAGAAAGGAGGAGCAGGCTAGAATAAATAGAATGTACGAAGAGAACAAGGAAGGTTATAAATCAGATTGGCATGAAAACGTAAAGAAAGAAATAAATAAAAGAAATCTATGAATGCGAAATAACGTATAGTATTTTATACGTTTCAAACTTTGAAATGGCAATGGTCATGAGTTGATTTAGCTACATTTAAAGCAATAATTTTTTGTTTGTTTGGATAGTACGTAATAAGTTTGGAAAGGCAATGATATTTAAAATGGAACAAGGAAGGTTATAAATCAGATTGGAATGAAAACGTAAAGAAAGAAAGAAATAAATAAAAGAAAGCAATGAATGCGAAATAACGTATAGTATTTTATACGTTTCAAACTTTGAAATGGCAACGGTAATGAGTTGATTTTAGCTACATTTAAAGCAATAACTTTTTTGTTTGTTTGGATAGTACGTAATAAGTTTGGAAAGGCAATGATATTTAAAATGGAACAAGGAATGGACAGAGAAATTTAAGCAAAGATAAAACGTACAGAATAAATATAGAGTAACGGGACAGTCAAGATAATTCCGTGGATAATTAAAGCAACTTTTAATGCCACCAGCTGCACGGTCAAATCTGAAAAGGCAGAGTAACGGACCATAAAATAAATTGAAACGATGGATTGATAACAGCTGCAAGTATATATATTTAATAGAAAAGAACGGACAGAGAAAATTTTGTGAAACGTATTGAAAATAAATATGAATCACTTATTATATTATACGTTTCTTTTTGAATGCAGAGTCCAAGATTTGAAAGCCAAGTAATGGTCAACCCTTGATTTGGTGAAAGTAATTGTAGCAATTAATAAAAGAAATCAATAGCAACGGTCACGTTGCTTTGATTTAGCTGACCCATCAAAGCAAATTATTTATAATTTAACCGGTAGGAAACGTAAAGGAACATACCACCATAAAAATGAAATTGATAACATCTGTGCATTGATTCTGCAATATTTATTAAAGAAATTGATTCTGCAATATTTATTAAAGCAATTTATTAGCTAGCTTGAATTAAATAGAATTTCACAATGGAATAAACTTTGATAAAATAAATTGAAATTTTAAAATCTACTATGTTTAATTGGACGTAATCCAAATATTAAATTTTTATTTCAAAATATTATTATATAAAATTTCTCAAAAGTTTCAATTAATTACGTTAAATAAAACCATTTAAAACTTTTAAATCTACGGGTCCTTACACTCTCCCCCACCCAAAACTTTTCGTCCCCGAAAAGGTAGGAGGTAAGAGAATAGAACAACCAGAAATAAAATAGATTGAAAGACAAGATAAACAATTAATTTAAAACTATATAAATTTTATTTGAAATATTTATTTGATAACTTCATTTGAAATTTAATTTTCTTTAAACTTTAATACTTTTCAAACTCCTTTGGAAACAATCATTTACATTATTACTTATATTTACAAAGAAGCTATTGAAATATTAAATCCAAAATTCATAAATTTTTATTTTGTTTCAAGATACCTTCCAAATATTATTATTAGATCACAAATCATTTTTTTTTTAAATATGTTTTATTTTAGATAAATAACTTCTAAAATATTTATAACACTAAAACTATTAAACCATGTAGTATATAATTAAACAATATTTTAAAGGATATATCCAACAAGGAAGGAAGGTAGATTTGAAAAACAGAATCAAGGTGAATAACTAAACTGAGCAGATAAGGTAGATGGAAGGAATAGTATCGGGAACGAATAATTAATCTAAAACCATAAGAATTTAAATTTCAAATATTAATTCAAAATTTCTTTGTTGGGAAAAATACTTTTATAATAAATACCTTTATAATAATACTTTTATAATAAAATACTATTATATCGAAATAAATTTTCCTTTCGAAAATACTTTTATAACTCGATGTTCCAACAAGTTTATCCTCGTTCTTGCAGACTCTGGCCATGCGTTGATCAAGCGCAAAGCTAGAATTCTTCAAGTACTTAGTAGACTTGTTTCAACACCCAATGAAAATACTTGAAAAACCTTTAAAACGGATATGGAAAGTACAATCCAAACAAAACAACCAAACCAAAACCTTTGTCCGACCATGGTTCACATATACACAATGGTTACGCCTGGATCCCCCAGGAAACAAGCTGTACCCGTAAGCTTTTTCAGCCCTGCGAGTTACGCCATGATGACTAGTAGAGTGCAGGATACACAATGGTTACGCCTGGGTCCCCTAGGAAACAATCCGTACCCCTAGGCTGTCTCAGCCAGGCAGTTTCGCTACTATTAGCGACCTACACAGATTGCAGGATACACAATGGTCACGCCTGGATCCCCCAGGAAACAATCCGTACCCCTAGGCCAGACTCAGCTAGGCAATTGCGCTATGCAGTCGCGAGAGAAAAAAACCATGGGTTACGCCACGGTGGGAACACTCGAGTATTACATCCGGAAAACCAAAAATCAGATAGAATAATATCGATATAATGAATCCACGACGTGGCCACAAAGCGGATATCAAGCAAAAGGCACTTTCCATATCTTTACTTTGAAAATATATATCATATAGTACCTTTTCAAATCACTTTCAAATATCGTACTTATATAAAGTCCATATATATAGGATTCCATTTTTCCTAAATCGAATACTTTCCAAAATCAATAGTAGATCAAACCATACTTATATAGACTTCGATTATATAAAATCTCTTTCCAAATTGAGTACCTTTCAAATCAATAGATTTCAAATCAACTTTATACTTATACAATCCATTTTATATAAGTTCGACCACACCCAAATCAAGTGCTTAATAATATAAGGTTCTCAAATTTCAAATCATTTCAATTTCAATTCAGTTTCAAAATCATATATGATTTCACCAAATTTTCTTCCAAATTAAATATCTAAATTTCAAAGTTCCAAAATAATAGGTTTAGAAAATTATCCCATTTTCCAAATTAAAATAATTCAAGTCAAACAAATTCATTTCCAAAATCACCATATAAGTACTAGTTTTTAACTCCAATTTAATTTCAAAACCAAATATTTTCCCAAAATCAATTATACTCAAAATAGTTTCCAAATTTATACTTATCCTTTTTTTTAAAAAAAAAACTTTAAACTATCTATTTCTATGTGAAATATCCAATTTACCTTTCTGAAAACCATTATTCAACTTTTTTTTAAAAACATTTCAAACCTAAATTTATATTCTTTATCAAACATTTTATACTCTTCGAAATTTCTTAGCTTTGAAAATTTAATCTCCATTTGGAAGTGTTCGAACATTCAAAATAGTTAGGGAAATCAAATTTTCAATTCAAGAGTTGAAAATCAACAATAAATCAATTATTAAATCCGAAACTCGAGGACTGAACAACGGTCTCATTTTAAATTGTTTCAAATATATACTTATATCTTTCTAAAATATCAAACTATACTTCGAAATTTGAAATCAAAAACGGTTTTACAAAATCACTTGCATAGCGAAGCTATTAAAGTGGCCTCTTCCCCACTCTGAAACTCGAAAATCAATGTCGATGATGTGTGCACTCATCACCGAAACTATTTTCCAGCGACATAAGTGAGTTCTGGACTTCTATTTTCTTGAAAACTTCTTTGAAATTTATTCAAAATTATTGGAATTCATTTGAACTCATTTGAAACATTTCTTATTCGGAAAAATACTTTTAAATCGTATTATTTTTATATGTTTTCCAAAATCTTAAAACCAATTTCAAAATACCAGAATTCAATTCTCGAATTTCAAATTTAACTTTACAGTTATAAATCATTTTTAAAAAATCAATTTCTTATAATTTTTCAAAATTTCAAATCCTTTCAAAACCTTTTTATATAGAATAACATTTCTTATTTGCTTTATATATATAGTTATATAAACCTTAACGAAAACATTTTCACTTTTATATATATAAAAAATCATAGTTATCAAAATAAAATTTCGGCATAAACAATTTCAAAAATACAAACACAACCCGGTTTTCAAAGGATGATTCAAGAATGGATTTCAAAACAAAGATAGCGATTTAATTTAGAGGAACTCCAATCAATAGAATCCTGATACGAAGATAGACTCGATCGAAGAAGAGATAATTAAATTACAAAATAGAAGATGGATATACTTCTATAAATCATGGGCGGCCTTTACCGGTCAACCGTGATTCCAAAATTAGATCGGTGTAGAATTCTGAGGCAATTCGACATTCGATCGCCAGAGATATAGAATTCGGCATAATAAGATATAGCAGCATCGTAAACCGAGGATACTGAAATCTTCGGTGAGTCAATGCCAATTGAAAAGGAGTTTTCACCCCCTTTAAAAATCATTCAGTGGAGTTATGGGATATTCCAGAATCAAACGAATATAAATAGGGAGAGACAGAATGAATTTCAGAACCGAGGGACATTCCAAAATTCAAAGGAAATCGAGTCAAAAGGAAGAGATTCAACTCGAGCGAAAGTGATTCTGTAAATAAATTTACCATATATGCTAAGTTTTACCTAGAGCCAAAGCTTTGATACCAACTGTAACGACCCGCTATTTTGGACCATTCAAATCGACAATAAAACCATACATATCCGACTTGAATAATTCAAAATACCGAATTGTTAATTAAAATTTGGCAAAACTTAAAACGTACAGTAAATAAATCAATTACAGATCACAGAGTAATATAATGCAGCGGAATAGATAAGGAATAGTAGTTCATGAAGCTACTATATACATCAGAGTTAGAAAAATACAACCGAATAGTTCAAATGCAGTGAAGTCTCCAATGCAACAGATGACTTCTCTGAACCAATCAACTGGAAAGGCTGCAATCTAAACCGATAGTTGGATTTCCAAATGAAGCTCCGAACTACAAAGGTGAGTCTCAAATGCTATATCACTCAGTCTGACCCGAGCGTAAAGCAAAACACAAAACACTCGAGTCAGGATTAACATTATTATATCAATAAATCCAACTCAAGTGAAATATCAACTGAAATATAAATAACTTAAAGGATGTTTGGGATAACCATCCTCTAAGGGTCCATGGAACTTTCTACAAGGTAGAAATATACACTATAACACCGTGGTCATTTCAGCTTAATTTATACTTAAAAACCAAATCTCATTTTCACTTCAAATATCTCTATATTTCCCAAAACAGTATTTATATATATTAAATAATTTATACAGTAAAGTATTTTCAATTTCCTCAACTTAACAAATTGTTCCAACATCAACCCGACCTTCCCATTCAAATTAAATTCAATCTCAATTTATCAATTTAAATTCAACTCAATTTCTAAAATAACCACTTAAATTTTATCGATCTCAAATTCGTATTTATAATCACAAATACCCCTTTATATTCTCATATATTTCAAAACTTTAAGTATCCAACGTTTCATCTAAATTTTCATTCAATTTAGTTTTCTAAATAATAAATTCAAATTTAGTTCAACCTAATTTTTCATTTTAATTCAATTTAGTTGCTAAATAACAAATTCAACTACGTTGATTTCAAATACAGATCCGAATCTCAACATAAACCATTTAAATTCCAATATAGTTCAACGCTTTAATATTTAAATGTTCTATATAACAGTTTCATATAAATCTCGATTTAACCACATTATTATTTAGTCTTGAAATACTCCCTTATTAGATTACCTTAAATTACATTTTATTCAATATTTTCTTTAACTTATTTAAACGTGAAATATTCATTAAATCACTTAAATCAAAAATCTAGTTATCAAATCATACCCATTAAATTTCCCATTCAAAAATTTCAAATCAATTTAATTAAATAAATCCTTATTTAAATACCATTTCTATAAACCCAAATTTATCTTCCAATCTTAATTATTCAATTTATTATAAGAGAATCTATTTGAAATATAGATTTACATAAATACTTAACCCAATTGTATGTATTAAATCAATCTAATTTAAATCAAATATTACTACTAAATCTATATATACAATTTAAATTTATATAATATCTTAAGAATCAAATTTATTAAACCATATATTTCTTTCCAAAATTATAGAAATTATTTTCAAAATATTTATATGGGCCAACGGTGTCTGTATATATTTCCTATCATATAGTCAAGTGCTACGGATATTTATCATTTCAATCCGTATACTAAATATATACGGGTGGATATCATTTCAACCCATAATCCCAAATTCAATTAAATGAAAATCGCTTGGGTTTATCATTTCAACCCATAACGATTTTCGCCTATTCTAAAGTCTGTTCGGGTATATATCATTTCAACCCATAGTGAATTTCTAAACTACAGGGAACTTGCAGAGTGATAACAGAAAATACAATAAAATAACATGCATATATCATCAATAACAATATAATATAAACAACAGGATATTGTGTCATATCCCACAGGTGAACAGTTATAAATAATAGCATATATAACAAATTTAAATAACTACAGCAGCATATTTCAATTGTCGTTTCAATTGAAATCAAATTTAATGAATTAAAATATGTTAATCGTGAGTGATTGCTCACCTTTCGAGGTTAGAGAGACAGACAATGAAGTTGAGTTACGAAATGCAAGCACGACTTCCAAAGCAAAGTTAGATGGTACGATTTCGACGGAAAAGCTGATAGATAGAAATTGATGAGAACGGATCAAATTAGCTTGATAAAATTGAAACGAAGATTATATGATTAATTTATTACTTTCTTTCAAAATGAACGTTAAATCAAAACACGCATTTTAAAAAATGAAATATATATATATGCACACCCATAACTTTAAAACACTTCGATTTCATATTAATGTTAAATAACAAATATATAATTATTCAAAATGTCACATATATAGTATATTCATTTTATGGTTGTCGTTTCCATGTAATAAATATTCATTTAAACCAATATTAAAATAATATATATGTATAGTTAAAAATCAATGTTCTAACATAAAACACATATATTAAAGATCAACACACACATATATAATATCTTTTGAAATGAATACTTATGCATATATATAATTATTATAGTTTATTACTTTCCTTTTCAAAATATCCAGCAGGAAATCGAACAAACTTATGCACATATATATGCAGATAAACAATATTCTTTATAATACATTGTTAACTTACTCCTTTTTTTTTCCTTTTTTTAAAGAGTATATATGCAGTACAGTTTATAAGAATTTTTTTTTAAAAAAAATCTTCATATATAACAAAATATATGTATAAAATAAAATAATTGTATATATAAAAATCAAAATGTTTCAAACATATATTCAAAAACTGGATCATATAAATAACAATGTATTTAGTTAACACATAGTATAAAATTCATTTATATAACTCTCTTATATATTCATTATAACTATAATCGAAACGGTTGTATATACTTTTATATAAATTAACCAAATATACACGTAACTTAACCTATCTGTACCCGATCAATAGCTTTATTATTAAAGCACGCACATCATACCGGTATAAAGATATACAATTCTTTAGGCTTATTAAACAATATATTGCAACTTATGTATACTATTATGTGAATATAAATAAGCTTACATACTTATTATATAAAAATCAAAATTTAAAAGACAAACAATATAACAAAATATATATAAACTCAGAAATTGATATATAAGCTTATACTGTTATATCGAGAATTTTTTTTTTAAGTACAGCCATACATGTATATCTTTGGGTACTACAATTTGTATTATTTGCCTTTTATAAAGAAAATTGCGGTTGCACTGAGTTTGTACTTTATGTATATAAATAACATAAGCTGTCATACATATATACACTAAAATATGTAAATTTAAGCCAGTATACTACTAGCAAATATATATAATATAATACAATGTATAGACACACCCTGTGTAAACTCGAGTCGCTGATGGGTGGGAAAAAGGAATAAATTAGAAACTACAGACAATGGGGAAAATGTTGATGCCACCTATGTGCTGTCAGAAGTTATTAAATCTAGGCTATACACTCCGCTATGATGAGGCTGCCGATGTGGATAGGGAAGATGTTGGGTTCGGCTGGAAGGCAGGGTGTTTCTTAAGAGAAGAGGAGGGGAGAAGGAGGGGACAGGCGCTTGGTGGAAAGAAAATTTGCAGAGAGAGGATGAAAAGAATGTAGATGCACTAGGTAAAAGAAAGGAGGTGCAGGCTAGAATAAATAGAATGTACGAAGAGAACAAGGAAGGTTATGAATCAGATTGGCATGAAAACGTAAAGAAAGAAATAAATAAAATAAATCAATGAATGCGGAATAACGTATAGTATTTTATACGTTTCAAACTTTGAAATGGCAACGGTCATGAGTTGATTTAGCTACATTTAAAGCAATAACTTTTTTGTTTGTTTGGATAGTACGTAATAAGTTTGGAAAGGAAATGATATTTAAAATGGAACAAGGAAGGTTATAAATCAGATTGGAATGAAAACGTAAAGAAAGAAATAAATAAATAAAAGAAAGCAATGAATGCGAAATAACGTATAGTATTTTATACGATTCAAACTTTGAAATGGCAACGGTCATGAGTTGATTTTAGCTACATTTAAAGCAATAACTTTTTTGTTTGTTTGGATAGGTAGTAATAAGTTTGGAAAGGCAATGATATTTAAAATGGAACAAGGAATGGACAGAGAAATTTAAGCAAAGATAAAACGTACAGAATAAATATAGAGTAACAAGACAGTCACGATAATTCAGTGGATAATTAAAGCAACTTTTAATGCCACCAGCTGCACGTTCAAATCTGAAAAGGCAGAGTAACGGACCATAAAATAAATTGAAACGATGGATTGATAACAGCTGCAAGTATATATATTTAATATAAAAGAACGTACAGAGAAAATTTTGTGAAACGTACTGTAAATAAATATGAAGTACTTATTATATTATACGTTTCTTTTTGAATGCAGAGTCCAAGATTTGAAAGCCAAGTAACGGTCAACCCTTGATTTGGTGAATATAATTATAGCAATTAATAAAAGAAATAAATAGCAACGGTCACGTTGCTTTGATTTAGCTGACCCATCAAAGCAAATTATCTATAATTTAACCGGTAGGAAACGTAAAGGAACGTACTACCATAAAAATGAAATTGATAACATCTGTGCATTGATTCTGCTATATTTATTGAAGAAATTGATTCTGCAATATTTATTAAAGCAATTTATTAGCTAGCTTGAATTAAATAGAATTTCACAATGGAATAAACTTTGATAAAATAAATTTAAAATTTAAAATCTGCTATGTTTAATTGGACGTAATTCAAATATTAAATTTTTATTTCAAAATATTATTATATAAAATTTCTCAAAAGTTTCAATTAATTACGCTAAATAAAACCATTTAAAACTATTAAAATCTACGGGTCGTTACATCACACCAGACTATTGTCTGACTTGAGCTTTTATGCTTTGCTTCTTATTATCTCAGGTACTCTTAAATGAGTATTGACAACTTATTGAGTTTAGCACATGGAGCTGTTTAGAGGATGAGCAGGAGGTCAGTGCTATTATATTTATTGCTTGATTTTGTTGCTTATCCTGCTTGTACGACTATCAAGCTTCAGTGGTGCTTTAACTTATTTAGAGAGATATTTGCTTTGTGCTTATTTTAATGATGTACAAACTCTACTCCACTTGTTTTGTATGACTATTCTGGACCTTGCACTTTTATATTTGTTTCGGTTAATTTAGTCAAACATATCTGCCTCACCTATTTTCTGTCTATGTCGGTATTATATTTTATTTGATCTGTTATGAGATATACGAAAGGTTTTGATTAGAATTTTAGTTATTTCATCCTTAACAGTCATCCTACATCATTTGGGTACCATTACAACACATTCTTCAGCCAATTGGGTACCGAGGGTGTAAGGTGGTCATCACACATGGTACTAGAGCAAGGTTAAGCTATCCCACACTTAGGTCGATTTTTAGAGTCTGACTTGGTACTTAGATCCATTAGAGATAAGGTAAATGGAATGCCTTAGAATGGATCGAATGATGTAGGAGAGAGCATACGTGTTATATATTTTGGTTTTCTAAAGTGTATATTAGTAGTGTATATAGTATATAAATCGCATTGCACACTTGAGCTCCATAGGCGTAGTTTTTCCTTTATGAAAGACTAACCATTCTTCTTATAGAGTTTAAGAATAAGCCAGCATTCGAGAAACACTGCTAGAAATTATACGTTTGGAGTAGAAGGAGAAGGAGGAGGTTCAGGGGTAGCTAACTCCAATATGTCGGCTATGTTTACAAAGATGATGAGGAACATGTTGCAAAATACTCATAGTGTAGCTCCAACTGGTGTTGGTGGTGGTACTCCAATGCAAGTGCCCTGAGCCAACTTTGCTAAGCTGAACATGGACTATTCTGGTCTTGAACGCAAACCATTCCTTGAAACAGAATCAGTTGTGGAAGTGTAGGATTGGTTGGATAAATATAAGTGTATCTTTGAAGATTTAGACTGTAACGATCCGTATTTTCAACCAGTTAGAAATACTAAATTTAATATAATTGTTGAATAAAAATGGATATAAACAAAGATTTTAGATTTATTAATGGAAATGTTATTAAGTGTATGTTATAATATAAAATAAAATCCTTAAATAACAAATCTCAACAAGTTAACAGATGATAACCCAAATCAATTGAATGTGAAATAATGTGGGGTTGTATATTAACAATAAGATCTGAAATAACAAATGTTAATGTGGTAAATAATGAAATGAATGTTTATTTCTAATTGGAATATAAATGTAAAGTTTAATTTGGATATAATTGTGGAGTTTAATAAGGAATAAAATAAACGATGTATTAAAAGAGAAATCATATGTTATTAATTGAAATTGGTTTTAGCATAGAATAAGAAACCAATCATTTGGTAAGTAAATTTATAACCCGCGTTTGTAAATAACAAATTCATAGATATTTGAAATTAGATGTTGTAATTAATGGAATTTAACGTGATTGATTTATTTCAGTTAATATGAGAGAAGACGTTAATTGTAAAGTAATGATTAAAAATAAAATGGAAACATATGTTAAATAAATACATATGACAATCGTTGATTTAATATAAAGAACATTTAATTCAAAATAAAAGAATTTGTTGGAATTAAAATATAAACAAACTAGGGTTTTATTACGGTTGTAATTTAATGTTAAACTTAATTTAATATTCAAATCTTGGATTTAACATGGAAAAGTTAATTTTTAATAAGATTATTCAAATCCTGTTTAATCAAGAAGGATGATAGAAAACTTTTAATTTAGAATTTAAAAGTGATTAAATCAGTTTAATAATAATTTATTTAATTAACATGTAAAAATAAATATAATTTGATTTTAGAGCTAACTTTTATATATAAGAGAATTAGGGTTTGAAATTAGTTTCATTGAGTTTAGAAATATTAAAAACCTACATTTCGATATATAGGATGGCCTATTTTCGATTCGGGAATGAAACGGATTTTCGTGCCTTTGTAATCGCTTTGGCCCAATCAATATCTATTCCATCTATTCCTGTAACATCTTTATCTATACATATATTGTAATGAAACCCAGCAGCCTTCTGTTTTATTTTTCTGCATTTACTTTCAGATCTAACTGCTTTTTTTCAATGGTGAATATATCAAACCCTAATTTTCAATTTCAAATCTAATTCAAAAATTCAAACTGCTCAAATCTAATTATATTATATATCATCATAAAGCTTTCGACGAATAGAGTCAACATCTGGAATTCATTTTAGCAATGGAGGCTCTGTTTGACAAGAATTGGGTGAAACATTTTCGGCCATTCATTTGAGGGTTTGATTTCAACGGTGGATCTTTATCCAATCGATGATCGAGATGCGCTATGGTGTAGAGGAGGCTTAGTGGAGTTCATACACTGGAATCGATCATGTCACAAGTGCGCCAGATGGCAATAAATTTCCATGGAAGGGAGCGACGACGGCTTTTCATCGACGGTGGTTCATGGTCGTGAGCGTGGTTAGGTGGAGCGGCATGAGGCATGGATTACGATGGTGGGGTCTAATCTGGACGACGGCGAAGGAAGTGGTGTTTGGTCATGAAGATTAGTGGCTAATTGGGTTGACTAATGAATGTTGGGGTTTAGAAAGATAAGGTATTGCTAATTACCTTTATGCCTCTATGTATATTTTAATTAAAAACTTAAAACTTTAAATCTTCTAACTTTCATAACTTTTGCATACGAACTCCGATTGATGAACGGTTTCTTCCGTTCGATTCATATTGAAATTCCAAATGGTATGAAACTAGTTTGGTTGAATTTGGACGCCGTTGAGATTTTGGGCTTTTGTTGGATTTTTTATGGGCTTAAATCAAGGTGAGCGATTAAACACTCATGCAATACTAAATTTTTTAATGTTAGTTGAATTAAAATCATGAAGTGATAAAATTTTATTGCTTGCTGTTTAGTAATTTAAATTTATGTTTAAACTGAAATTGATATTGATATTAAATTGAATTGACATTTAAATTAATATTGGAATTAAATTTCTAGATAAACAACCGTCAGTTGATAACTAGTAACTGTCGTGACAAATTGGTTGATTTGGATGTTGACTGAAATTGGATGCATATTGATTGATATGTTGGATGTATGGTTGTTTGTTTATTTAGATGTACCCGTATTATTACCCTATTTATTATTTGACATCCTATAAATTGTCATTTGGATTATTTGAAATGAACTAAGAAATGGTTTGAAATGATATACACCTATGTCATTTAAATTATGGGTTGAAATGATATATATCCACCAATGTAATTAAGATTGAAATAACTGAACACTTGGCCATAGAGTAGAAAATTATATACAGACACCAGATCTGGTTAAATTAAATGGTTTTAAAAATCTTGAATTTCGATTTTCTCTAAATGATATTATTTTAAAGAAATAAAATTTTGATTTATATGAATTGAATTATTTTCTAATTCAAGCTGTGAAATGTTGAAATTGAAACTGCTTAAATGAAATTGTTTAAAGGATTTAATTTGAAATCTTAAGTTGAAATTTGAGAAGTGACTCAAATCTATCGAAAGTGAATTATTTTGAAGGTTAAAATTTTAATTTAAGCTTTGAATTTAGTTTAATTAAAATGGTTCAAATTGGTATTTCCAAGTAGGATGTGAAATGGACTTAAACTAAATTGTTTCAAAATGAGAATGTGAACCAAAACTTTCAGCCTTTGGATAGGATCGGTTATATTGGATTTGAAGTAAGTTTGAAATGTTTGAACAGAGGTTGATTTAAATTAAAATGTGAATATGAAGTTGATTTGAATTGGAAGCTAGAAAACTAAATTCGTTTTGATTTGGAATTTGAATCTAAGTTCAAATTGTTGTGAAAGAAGAAACATTTTTAATATAAACTAATTTAATGTATAAACTAATTTAATAATCAAAACTTTCTAATACATAAACCATTTTAATTATTCATACTACGTTCAATCCTCAAAAGTATTATAATTATCAAAACTATTTTTCAATATGAAAATTATTTTAATTATCCAAGCCATTTTCAATATTCAAACTATTTTAATTATTCAAACCGTTCTCAATATTGAACTGTTTTAAAGGTAGAAATTATTTAGATTTAAATCATTGATTTAAATACGAATTTTTTGATATAAAGTATAACCTTTTTTAAATTTGAAATGACTTTAAAGTGAACCTGATGTTTTGATATGAAGTATGATTTGTTCTTGAAATTTACAAGAACTTACCGGTGTGCAAAATGATGTTTGGTTGTTGAATAGACCGGGGATGAATATTAGCATACTCCCTATCAATATCAGAACCACTTTAATAACCGTGTATGTGGCGGATGTTATCCAGAATGTTGAGGTTAAATTGGCGACGTTTGCTGGATTGAGGAAAGAGAACGATGATGGATGACCATAGGACTTATGTCAAATTGAAATGACAAAAATAAAAGCCATACCTGACCAATGAGGCTAGCTACCTCTAGCGACATCTGTTCTTCGTATTTCCATCTTGATTTTTATAGACTTGATTGGTGCACCTTGATTTGATTATGGAATGGATGTTCATGGTGGGCCGTTAGTGGTTATCACCAGTCAGGAAATGCAAAACGGTAGTATCCTACCTTGGGCATCGTCTCGCGTGCCTTGTCATATTTTTATCCTTATAGAAGACCATTACGAGTTAGGTTTAGTGTTGTCATATCATGGTGCATCCCTATCCCCCGATGCTCTACTAGGCTGTTATATGTAAACTGTATGCCTTATTGCTAGGAAAAGTATTTAACTTGTTGATTAGACATTAAATATATAACGTATTCCACTATATATAGATATTTTGATGGATCCTTAAGAGATGGAAAATCCCATAACATCTCTTGAGTTATTTCATGCACATTATACACCGGATAGTAGATGTAAAGCTCCATAAACATCTCTGATGCTATTATACTTCTGTTATATGTGATATTGATTTGACTTGCATAAGGATATTTTTGTTCTTACTCGAGTGTATTGTTTTACCTTATGCTCGGGTCAGCCTTGAGTTTTTAGTGCATTGAAGATCATATTATTCGGGAGGACAAAAACGAAGATTTGGTATATTATATTACTAGTATTATTCCCCTGCATCATGTTGTTCTGGTGCATCGTTTTATTTTGTCCCTATTGTGTGTATTACTATGATTGATGTTGTAAAAGTATAATCAGATTATAGTGTAAGCATCTTCATGAACCGTTTATTTCGTTAGTTTATTTTGTCATTCCACTATGAGATTCTATGTTTGTTCACTTCTTTTCTCTTATTTTCTTATTAAATCCCATTGACAATCTGCTTTTTTGAATGGTTTCAGTTAGATATGTGTATTGTATTGTCGATTTGAATCGTCCAAAAGGTGGGTCGACATAGTTGGTATCAAAGCTTTTGTTTAGAGATACCTTAGCATGTTGGGGGTTAAACTCATTAAGGGATAAGGTAATGGAATGCCCTATTATGAATTAAGAGCGTATATATAAGAGAGCGTATTTGTTAGTACTATAAAAATGTTTTATATTGTGTTAATTTATTATGTTGAGTATTTATGAATTTCGGTTGGTACATAAAAGAATAACTTTTCATAAGTTGATATTGTATATAAAAGAATAATTTTTCATTAGTTGATATTGTATATAAAAGAATTATTTTGTATATAAAAGCATAATTTTTCATAAGTTGATATTGTTATTTTTGGTGTGTTGTTTGTTAGAAAATGATAATATTCGATTATTATCATTTATTGTTGGTTAGTCAAGGTTCTTAAAAAAATTAACTTTTTTATGTTATAGGAAATGTAATCTTATAAATATGGTTTATAAATTATGATTTACTAATAAAATGAATGTAATTGAAAATTTGAGGACTTAAGTTCCGATGCCTGAAATTGGTTTTCAAAGATTACGAAAAAATAATATTAATATTATTTGGAAGTATTTTCGGATAGAAATATTTTCAATGATATTCAAAATAAATGTTAAAATAATTTTAAAGAAAATAAGTTCCGTAATCCCCTCTTCTGTCGATGGAAAATAATTTCGGTGATGATCGCGACATTATCGATGTTTATTTTCGAGTTTCAAAGTAGGAAGGCTATTACAGTAGTTTTGCTACACAGTTGTTTGGTGAAACAAATTTTAACTTAAATTTCCTAAGTATGATTCGATAAACAAAAGATATAAGTATAGATTATTTCCAGATGATTTGAAATAAAACTTGGTATTTAGTTCTTAATTTTTCTGGTATTTACCGATTTTCAATTATTGAAATGAAATTGAATTTTTGACGATTTTAAATAGTTGGAAACTTCCAAATTGAAATCTGAAATTAGAAGCGAAGCATTTAATGAAAATATAAAAGAGGAAATTTTGTAACTCCTAAATTAAAGGATAATGAAAATTAAAACAAGTTTAAACTATTGAACGTCGTTGTTAAGTAGAATGAATAGGGCTTTGGTATTTCTTCGAGGATTCATGGAATATTATACAATAAAAACTTAAGTAATAAAAATGGTCAAAATGAAACTATATCCATATATAAATAAAGAATTAAGATGTTTAAGGAATGTTATAAACTTAAATTAATTTTTTGAAATGCTTAATAATTAAATTAAATAGTAAAAATAGAATACTATTTAGGTAAATGATTATAAACTTAAGAAAATGTTGAAATGATTCATAAATAGATTTAACATTAAATGGATACTATATATGAAGAAATAAATGTGAAATAAAAAGTAGAGAAACTTAAGTATAAAATAATTCGTTAATGAATATTAATATTTAATGGAAATCAAGTTATATAGGTAAATAAACGTGAATTAAACTACAAAGAAACTTAGGTAATACTTTAAGAATTTTATTCATTGATGATTTTAAATGTTGAATGAGAAATAATTTATGTAAGTAAATGAATGTAAATTAATAAAAGATGACCTTGTATGAATGAATGAGAATTAAAGTAAATGAAAGTAAATGACATGTTAAAGAAATCGAAATCAATAGAATAAAATACATAAGTTGTGCGTAGATCATTTTATTCGTATAACAATTCTGATTCAAATTTGAATAGATGATTTATGGTAATTCACACCAATCCAAGTTAGAATTTTTCGCTCGATCCTTGACGGCGAATGCTTGATATAGATTTTTGATATGATTTTGAATTTTCCATCATAGTTTATAACTATGCAAGGAGAATGGATATTTCTAATCAAGAAATCGGATCAGAGTCTGCACTAGAATAATCGAGTTAACAATACTAGTTTAAAAGTGAAATTTGTATATTCAAGCAAGCGATCAGAATTGATATTGTGCACAGATGATATATGTACGTCGTACAAAGTTAAATAATATTTAAATTCTATGTTGTTTGGCTTGTGGTAAGTTTGGGAGATGATATTTCAAATCATTTGAGGTTATATGAATAATCTATTAAGTAACTATTTAAGGCTGTTGAGCGTAAGGTACACTTGGTAGTTTATTTGCCGCCCTTGTGCGATAAAAGGTTTCTAAACCTGGAAAAACCATTAGTCTTTTGTTTCTATAGATGTGTGATGGACTCTTTCATTGCATATAATGGTCGTACTGCTTTGGTTTGCATATTATTATTATATATGTTGTGTTACTTGTACTATTGATTGGAACAACTAATATATTACTCTTTTATATGGTTTAACTTTCTTTTTTGTTATGTAAGTAAGATAAAGGTTTATGTAAGTAATAGTTGTTGCTTTTAGTTTCATAAATAGAGCTTTGTTTGCCCGACAAATAGGTACGTTTTCAGATTACAGTTATTATAACGGTATTTTATTGTTTTCCTATAGTTTGGTATGCATTAGTGCTGAAATAAGATGTACAACATGTAATTATTGATATTGTTATTTTTCTGGTCGTAGCCGCGCAAAGGAGATGTTATCGAAAAAAATTTGTGTAAATATAGGACTTAGAAAAATTTTCATGGAAATTTAGTTATTTTCAAATTTATATTAAAACTCAATAAGTTTGAATTGTTTTATAAATTAATTCTTTGTTGTTCCTTTTCGGGAACGAAAAGTTTTAAGTGAGAGAGATTGTAACGATCCGTACTTTTCAACTAGTTAGAAATATTAAATTTAATATAATTGTTGAATAATAATTGTTCTAAACAAAGATTTTATGATTTATTAATGGAAATGTTATTAGATGTATGTTATATTCTAAGATAAAATCCTTAAATAACAAATCTCAACAAGTTAAAAGATGATAACCCAAATCAACTGAATGTGAAACAATGTGGTGTTATATATTGACAATAAGATCTGAAATAACAAATGTTAATATGGTATAAAATTAATGTTTATTTGTGATTGGAATATAAATTTTAATTTTAATTGGATATAATTGTGGAGTGTAACATGGAAAACAACAAAGGATGTATTAAAAGAGATATCATATGTTATTAATGTAAATTATTTAGCATATAACAGGAAATCAATTATTTGGCAAGTAAATTTATAACCCATGTTTGTAAACAACAAATTGATATATACATGAATTACTATAAAATGTAACAATCGTTTATTTCTCATCTCACTATTTAATCCATTTTGAAATTAAATGTTGTAATTAATGGAACTTAATGTAATTGAATTATTTCAGTTAATATGAGAGAAGACGTTAATTGTATAGTAATGAGTGAAATAAAATGGAAACTTATGTTAAATAAATACATATGAGAATTGTTGATTTAGTATAAAGAACATTTAAGTCAAAATAAAAGAATTTGTTAGAAATTAAAATATAAACAAAATAGGATTTTATTACAGTTGTAATTTAATGTTGAATTAATTTAATATTTTAATCATGGAAAAATTAATTCTTAAAAAGATTATTAAAATCCTGTTTAATCAAGAAGGACGATAGAAAACTTTTAATTTAGAATTTAGAAGTGATTATATCAATTTATTACTATTTAATTAATTAAGGTGTAAAAATGAATATATTTTAATTTAGAACTAACTTCTATATGCAATAGAATTAGAATTTGAAATTAGTTTCATTGATTTTAGAAATATTAAAACATATATTTTGATATATAGGATGACCTATTTTCGTTTTAGGAATGAAACGAGTTTTCGAGCCTTTGTTATCGCTTTGGCCCGATCGATATTTGTTCCATTTATTCTTGTTCCATCTTTGTCTATATATATATATATATATATATATATATATAGTTATGAAATCCTAGCAGCCTACTGTTCTATGTTTAGTACGTACTTTCAGATCTGACTGCTCCTTTTCAATGGTGAATATCCCAAACCCTAATTTCCAATTTCAAATCCAATTCAAAGTTTCAAACTGCTAAAACCCTATCATATTATATATCATCGCGAAGCTCTCGACGAATGGAGTCAACATTTGAAATTCGTTTTCGCAGTCAAGGCCCTATTTGACCAGAATTAGGTAAAACATTCTCAGCCCTTCATTCTAGGGTTTGATTTCAACGGTGGATCTTCATCCAATCGACAATCTAGAAGCGCTGCAATGGAGAGGAGGCTTAGTAGAGTTCATCCATCAGAATTGATCATGTCATATGTGCACCAGATAGCTAGAATTTTCCATGGAAAGGAGCGGCAGTAGCTACTCATCAACGATGATTCATGGGCGCATGCAAGGTCTGGTGGGGTGGAATGAGGCATGGATTACGGAGGTCGGGTCCGATCTGGATGATGGTGAAGGAAGCAGTGACGTTTGGATCATGAGATTGATAGCTAATTGGGTTCACTAATGAACGCTGGGGTTTCGAAAGAAAAGGTATTGCTAATTAACTTTATGCCACTGTGTATATTTCTATTAAAAACTTAAAATTTTAAATCTTCTAACTTGCATAACTTTTGCATACGAATTCTGATTGACACGTAGTCTCTTCCATTGGATTCGTATTAAAATTCTGGACAGTATGAAACTTGTTTGGTTGAATATGGAGACTATTGAGGTTTTAGGATTTTGTTGGATTTAATATGGGCTTAAATCAAAGTGAGTGATTAAACCCACTAACACAGTACTAAATTTTTCGTTGTTAGTTGAATTAAAATCATGAAGTGATAAAAATTTATTGATTGTTGTTTTGTAATTTAAATTTACATTTAAATTGAAATTGATATTAAATTGAATTGACATTTAAATTGATATTGTAATTTAATTACTAGCTAAATACCAACAGTTGGTAACTAGTAACTGCCGTTATATATTGGTTGATTTGGATGTTGATTGTAATTGGTTGCTTATTTGATTGATATGTCGGATGTATGGTTTTTTATTTATTTCGATATACCCCTTTATTACCCTATTTATTATTTAACATCTTATTAGTTGTCATTTGGATTTTTTGAAATAAACTAAGAAATGGGATGAAATGATATACACCTATGTCATTTAAATAATGGTTGAAATGATGTATATCCACCCATGTAATTAAAATTAAATAACCGATCACTTGGCCATAGGGTAGAAAATTATATACGGATGCCGGATTTGGTTAAATTAAACGGTTTAAAAAATCTTAAATTTAGATTTGTCTAAATGATAGTGTTTTAAAGAAAATAAAATTTAAATTTATATAAAATGAATTATTTTTTAATTTAAGCTATGAAATGTTAAAACAAAAACTACTTAAATGAAATTATTTAAAGGATTTAATTTTAAATCTTAAATTGAAATTTGAGAAATGATTTAAATCTATCAGAAGTTAATTATTTGAATGGTTTAAATTTTAATTTAAACTTTGAAAAAAGGTTTAAATTGGAATTTCCATGTTAGATGTGAAATGGTTTTAAACTTAATAGTTTAAAAATTAGAATGTGAATTGAAACTTTCAGCCTTTGGATATGATCGTTTAAATTGAATTTGAAGTAAAGTTCGAAATCATTCGTATTGAGGTTGATTTGAATTAAAATGTGAATATGAAGTTGACTTGATTCGGAAGTTGGAAAATCGAATTCATTTTGATTAGAATTTGAATCTAAGTTCAAATTACTGCGAAAGAAGAAACGGCTTTAATATAAACTATTTAAATATATAAACTATTTTAGTAATCAAATTATTTTAATATATATACCATTTTAATTATTCAAACTACTTTCAATCCTCAAAACTATTTTAATTTTCAAAACTACTTTTTAATATTGAAACTATTTTAATTATCCAAACCATTTTCAATATTCAAACTATTTTAATTATTCAAAACCATTTTCAATATTCAAACTGATTTAAAGATAGTAATTATTTAGATTTAGATCATTGATTGAAATATGAATGTTTTGATACGAAGTATAACCATTTTTGAATTTGAAATGACTTTAAAGTGAATTTGATATTTTGATATGAAGTATGATTTGTTCTTGAAATTTAAAAGAACCAACCGGTGTGAAAAATGACATTTGGTTGTTGAAGAGACCAGGGCCGAATATTGGCATACTCTCTGTCAATATCGGAACCACTTTAATAACCATGTACGCCGTGGATGTTATCCAAAATGTAGAGGTTGAATTGGCAACGTTTGCTAGATTGAAGAAAGAGAATAATGATGGATGACCCTAACACTTTTGTCAACTTGAAATAACTAAAACAAGAGCCATACCTGACCAATGAGGCTAGCTACCTCTAGCGACATCTGTTCTTCATATTTCCATCTTGATTTTTGTAGACTTGATTAGTGCACCTACATTTTATTATAGGATGGATGTTTGCGGTGGGCCATTAGGGGTTACCACCAGTCAGGAAATGCAAGACGGTAGTATCCTACCTTAGGCATCACCTCACGTGCCTTGTCATACTTTTATCCTTATACGACACCACTACAAGTTTGGTTTAGTGTTGTCGTATCCTGGCGCATCCCTATCCCTCGATGTTCTACTGGGGTATCATATGTAAACTATATGCTAATGCTTAAAAAGCGTTAAGGGAGATTAATGTAAAGCCTTAACGCTAGGAAAAATATTTATCTTATTGATTAGACATTACATATATAGTGCATTCTACTATATATAGATGTTTTGACGGATCCTTAAGAGACGGAAAATCCGGTAATATCTCTTGAGTTATTGCGCACACGTTATACATTACATAGGAGATGTAAAACCCCATAAACATCTCTGACACTATTACACTCCTGTTTATGTGATATAAGATTAATTTACATAAGGATATTTTAGTTCTGACTCAAGTGTATTGTTTTACCTTATGCTTGGGTCGGCCCTGAGTTTTCAGTGCATTAAAGATCATATTATTCTGGAGGTTGAAGATGAAGGTTTGGTATATTATATTACTAATATTATTCCCATACATCATGTTGTTCTACTGCATTGTTTTATTTTGTCTCTGTTGTATGTATAACTCTGATTGATGTGGTAAAAGTATAATCAAATGTATAGTGTAAACAGCTCCAAGAACTGTTTATTTGATTAGTATATTTTGTCATACCGATGTGAGATTTTACGTTTGTTCCCTTCTTTTCTATTATTTTCTTATTTAACCCCATTGATAATCTACCTTTCTGAATGGTTCGAGTTAGGCATATGTGGTGTACTATCGACTTGAATCTTCCAAAAAGGTGGCTCGTCACATAGACTTGGAAGGCATAATGAAGAGGATGTTAACATATAAGAAACTTCAAGGTTTCTCCATGGGATGGTGGAATGTTGGAAGACCAGTTTAATTGGGAGCAGTTTAAGCCCAAATCTATAGAGAAGTTGACCCTGATAGCCCAGATGTCTGTATTGTTTAGAAAATTTCTGAATTGAAGCAAGGTGAGAAGACTATTTTAGAGTATGTGGTTGAGTTTGACATGATGTAAAAATATGGTTTATCTTTTATTGATATTCCTTTTAAAAAGAATGAGAATTTCATCATGGGTTTGGATAATTATCTAGGGGAGAAGTTGGTAGGACATGTTAATGAGTCCTTCAAGAAGCTGGTTGAGAAAAGTTTTAGGCAAGAGAGCCTGTACCCAAAACCAAAGGTTGAAATTGTTGTTTCAATGGAAAACCAAACTACAAGCAGGTAGTGTAAGCAAGAGGAAATGGAACAACAAGGAGAAGAAGCCATCTCAGGAGAAGGATAGCCAGAAGAAAGGAAGTAGGAATTGAAGTGATTTGATTGTAGCAAGAAGGGTCATCTTAGCAAAGACTGCAAGGCCTTGAGGAGTAAGGAGAGGAAGCGATTCGTCTGTGATAGACTGGGCACATAAAGAGGGATTTTCCTAGAGCGGTAGAAGAACAAGAAAAGTGCTACTGCTTATTCATTGGATGTCACCCCTACTTTATTGCTACTCTACTGGCAGAGGAGAAAGGGAAGGGCATTCTTGTCGATTATAAATCAATGGTGGCTTGATTGACTTAGTGACAGTTTGTCAAGTCTTAATGTGTTGAGTTATGGATATTTGTTGCTTGTGTTTACTTTGCTTAGGTCTTGTCGGTTCGATATTATTGGGTGTGGGACGACCAAAGGAAGATGAAATTATGGTAGAATGATGTGATTTAGTAGATGACAGACAAGGCAGACGAAGAGCGGAGGCTAGAGTAAGGTTATGCACCTACAAGGGTACATTTGTGGTTAGCTTGGTATATTTGTTTAGGATCTCGCAAAAGGAGTCATCATCTTTTCCTACGAGGAGGGAATACTTGAAGGTAGTGGGACAATCACCATGAAGAGAGATGATGTCCATATTGACTTAGTGACCAGTGTTATATCTTCATAGAAGATGTTATTCAAGGAGGTATGAGAATAAAAATTGCAAGAGAGTGGCACATGGAGGGGTTTCAATCATGGTAGTATAACCATTTAATGAGTACTTTTAGTATTCGCATGGCGAGCGAGTGATTATTCGAGATGGTATGGGGTGGTCTGGAGCTTGAGATGCTTATACTAGTATCCATTTGCGATATTCTTGTCTTCTAGTAGCGGAAAATAAAAAGATGTGCATGAGTTAGGGCCTAAGATATTAAGGAAACATGCCAGTTGAGGAGTGGAGTCCCTAGTGTAGATACAATTTAGGTGATATCAGGTAAACTAGGTGTGATTTAAGAGGAAGGTGTTGAAGCCAATAGAAGTTTAGTAGATGTGAAAAAAAAGGCGATAGTTGGAAGAAGATTGATGAGAGCGGGGGGAGCAATGATGCGGAATTTCTTTGTCTGGTAAGGTTTTTTTGCATTACATTCTCTTTCACTTACGATGTCATGTAAGATAGTATCTTGCAAGCTAATATAGACAATGGTACAATTTATTACCTATGATTGTATGGATGCATGCTTGATGTTTGAGATGACCGCTTATGATTGTTAGGCATACTGGGTGGCTATGTTTGACTTTTCCTTGTTTAAGTAGGATTTCGACGGCGAAATTCCTAAGGGGGAGCGTGACGACCCATATTTTTCATATCAAAGAGTCGTAAAATATTACTTTTTAAATTCATATAAGGTCGTATGCTCTTTAATTTCGAAAAATATTAATTAGTGAAAATTTAAATCTGTAGAATTTTTATTGGATAGTTTTGACTCCAAAAATCTTGTAAAGCCTATAACTTTTGATATGTGCAAAATTTGGATCTAAAACAAATTCATTAGATTGGGAGAATGGTTTCTCTTTATGTATAATGATCATATTAAGAATTTGGACTTATCATTTTAAAGTTATGGTTGCTTGAAGTTCTGACAAATTTTGAGTGGATTAGTGGATAATTAAGGAGTGATTGGTGCAGTCCATTAGCCTAATCTGAGATTAGGATTACTATCCATTCTTTCTGGCCATCATTAGTTATATCTCTTCTTCCCTAATCACCTCCTAACCTCCATCAATGCAAACCAGAGCTAAACCGCTCCAATCTAATTAGTGCAAATAGTTGATATAAGAGATATTATTATAAGAAGATAATAGATTTTATATTTTGGGAGCTTTGGAATTTGTACAGCTACTGTTCCATATCAGATTTGCCTAGGGTTTTTGTGCTTTAATCCAAGGTGAGTAATTGTACATTTCACACGATAATATGCTTACTTATGAGGTAAAAACATGATTTTTGGTATAATATTACAATAAAAAAATTTAGGAACTTAAATCTGATATAAATAACACCCGAGGAAATGATTTAAAAAGATGGATTTGTATTTCAACATGATTTATACTGTTTACCGATCATAATTTCTATTTTACACAAAATTAGATCTAGGAAATTTTGGCTAGTAAATTATGTTTCGATGAACTGTATGCATTGCTTGGATGTTGTATGATGAAGTTTGGTAGTTGTATGGATTACTTCGATGTGTTTGCCTGTTGTTTTGTGCAGTTAGAAAATTAGTACGTCGTTTTGGTGCAAACGACACCAAACTTGTAAAAACACGATGAAATTTGGATATGTTGTGCTAGAAGATGTGGAGAGTCTACTTAGAAAATTTCAAGTGGATAGGAGTTGTTTTGATAGTATAAAAAGTGATCATCCAAAAGACATCGTCGAAAAAGTGGTTGTCGGAAGTGCTTGAAACGGACGAAATTTGGATATGTTCTGTTGGAAGATGTGGGAGTCAACTCAAAAAATTTCATGGTCTAAAGTTATTTTGATAGTAGAAAAAGTCATCATCGAATAGTGGTCATCAAAAAAGTAATCGTCAAAAGTGCTTGGAATGTGACAAAATTTGGTTATGTTGTGTTGAAAAATGTGGAGGGTCCACTTACAAAATATCAAGTGGTTTGGTGTTATTTTGATAGTAGAAAACGTGGTCATCCAAAAGAGATTGTCGAAAAAATGGTCGTCGAAAGTACTTGGAATGTGATGAAATTTGGATATGTTGTTCTTGAAGGTTTAGGAAGCCAACATAGAAAGTTTGAAGTAATTTGGAGTCAATTTGATAAGCTAAAAAGTGGTCGTCAAAAGTTGTTTATAGTGGGAAAAAAGTGATTGATGGTGACAATGAAGGGAGGTGCATAGGTTGTTTTGTATTCGTGAACGTGTGTTCGTTCCACATTCTACTTTCGTTTTTGATGGTTACAATGCGATGAAGATCGATGATAAACGATGAGACAAAGGCATGATGCTTCGATGCGAGGACTTCGTTACCATGATGAGATGCATGTACGACATGTGCTGGGCATATCGGGATGCTTTGAACTTCGATGATGTAAGGCGTTTGATTGAATACTTGAGGTGGGAAGTGTATGTTAGGGGCTAGGGTAGTCCATGGAGGCATGATCGACAAGGTGAAGAGATGTGATGGGCATGGGATATTCCGAATCGAGTTTCATGCAAAAGGGATCATTGATAACTCTTGATGTAGGTGATTCCATGGGGCAAGGGTTTGACACTCGCCTATGTACCCTGGACCAAGAGATGGTCTATCCTACCTTGGAAGGGCAATACATATGGGATATATATCCAAACAAACACTTAGTCCAATTATGACATTGGGTGTTGTTGGTCTAGGAGGTCATTAAAAGAGTTGTCACTTATATGACGACCTTAAGAAAGTTGAGATGAAGCGGAATTTGGAAAAGTCGCGGTGATGAAGACCTTGGAAAGGTCAAGATGAGGTAGATTTTGGAAAAGTTGCAATGACGAAGGCCTTAGGAAGGTCAAGATAAAACAGATTTTAGGAAATTTGTGGCGGCAAGAGATTTAGGAAAGTCTTACTGAAATTGAGATTTTATACGATCATAGTGAAGTGATACTTCGAGGATGATCGTAGTGAAGTGAGACTTTGATGATAATCATAGTGACGATGCGTGAAAAGGTGAGAACTTAGCGATAGACGGGGATATACAAGATCTTGATGACGTTTGTCTTTGTGCATCTACTTTGTGTTTGCTATGATTGGTGTGAGTTATGGATGTCTCGTAATGTTGGTATTCTTGAGATAGGCATCCTGGCACCAATATTATACTTAGTATAGTATGTCCATATGATGATGATAGTACTATAACATAAATTATGTTATATGCTAACTCTTTGGATGCAGGACATGTCAGGTATGATTATCCACACCCTAAGTCCTTCACTGTATTGATTTACATAGTATTTTTAGATTATTTATCACTCACACCAGACTGTTGTCTGACTTAAGGTTTCATGCTTTTCTTCTTATTATCTTAGGTACTCTTAATTCTTAAATGAGTAGACTAGATAAAGTTGAGTTTAGCGCATGGAGCTGTACAAAGGATAAGAAGGAGGCTGACACTATTACATTTATTACTAGAGTTTGTTGCTTAACCCGTTATGTAGCACTGTCGAGATGTAGTAGTGCTTCACCTTATTTGGAGATAAATTTCCTTTAAATTTATTTTTATGATGTATAAACTCCACTCCACTTTTTTTATATGACTATCAGGGACCTTGCACTCTGATATTTTTTTTGATTCATTTAGTTTTACATATCTGTCTCGTCTGTTTTATATTTATGTTGATATTATATTTTATTCGATGCACTGTGAGATATATGATAAGTTGTGATTATAGTTTTAGTTATTTCATCCTTGACAATCGTTCTACATTAGAAGGGTACCGTTACAACGCATTCTTCAGGTTTATTGGTTACCAAAGGTGTAGGGCGGTCCTCAAAATAGTAAACAACATTAATATAAGTAACCTCATAAATTTATGTTGTCAAAATTAATGTAGCTGATTTGTAACTCAATGTGCTTAAGTTAATTCACATTCTACTTGCAAAATTGTCGCCTAAAATGACTTTGAATTTTGGTACATCTTTGTTGGAATAGAAATTCTAATTAATGATTTAAAATAGAATGTTTACACATGATATTGGAATATCACGATGTTAGTGGTGCACTAATTGAGTTTGCAAGTGTTGGATAAGATCCTAATACGACGACATCATTCGACAAGCATTAAAATTGAGAAAATATTTTGATAAAGAAATTCAATTTAATTATAAGTAACTATGCTAAGAGGTACTAAAATATTTTTGAAATTATAAGTATTTTAGGATTGTCCCAAATGTACACATTGACACCATTTTAAAATGTTTAATGTAGAGCATATGAGATGGATTTCGCCTACCATGGCTATATCACCCCATATCTATACCCATACTTCTCAGAATATCACCAATAATTATGAGAACAAACTCATTCAATACTACAAAAGATACTCGGGTCATCCAGTCTACTAAATATACAGGGGCATTGATTAGTTTATAGAATAACTAACCGTTCGTAGAATGAATCTGGACCCCAAAGAATAGATTAATGAATACAATCCAATCTAGGTTGCAATATCCCAAAGTATATACAACTTGTCCCTCTTCGGACTTTGATCCACACAAGAATTACAATAGAATTTCAAACTTTGGTTTTGGCCGAATCGTTTTATTGATACAAATCAATTTTAACTTTATATTTTATTAACTACTTTATTTCAAATAAATTTTCAAATTTATTAGAGTTAAAAACGAAAAGCTGATAGGGAACCGATGAAGAAAATACGAAATAGGAACTTATCTGCACGATTCGCAGGGCTACCACCATACCAAAGCTTCTCCCTCGAGCTGCTATGAAAACAATCAAAGAATTTGAAACCGGATCAAAGGAGATTGATAGAGAAAGTTTCCTTGTTGTTGCAGGGTATTGACATTTGGAAGTGGTACTCCCCTTTCCCCAATCTCGTCCTCTTCTTGCACTCATACTTACTATCGGTGGATAGTAAGGGAATTTACTGAGGCACACTGACGGATATCTTAGCGATACTCATTCTAGGGTATACTTCACCTTATCTCTAATGAGTTACTTAATGTGTTATACTCCAAAAGCTAAAGTTTAACCTTTAACTCTGATACCAAATGTGACGACCCAGATTTTCGCATTCGAAAATCGAAACCCGTACTTCACTCGTACTCGAATGTCGCAGATTCAAACGTTCAATCCGATCGTTGGAGCTTATAACTCATTAAGTGTAACAACACAGCGGAAGAAAATGAATAATATCAATGATAAACAATATTCGATACAATAATTTGATACAATATGATACAACAGATCCAAAAATATCAGAGCTGAATATAGCAGAATATGGCACAGCGGAAAGAAATTTCCAACTCGATCTCTAAGAGAGAAAGGAACTCCAATATCAGAAATCTCCATTTCCAAAGCACCAATCCAGAAATAGCTCGAACCCCCAATCAAGTTATATTGAGCAAGGTCAGTCATCCAAAAACCGAAGAAGATTTCCAGAGACTGAAGGCTACTGAATCTACGCCTACTATTTGATTATCTAAAAAACCCAACTCTAGACTGCCCGTGTGGAAAGTTATGGGCACCCGGAGTTTAGGAAGGGAACAATAAACTCCGGGTCAGTCATGGGACTGGTATGAGCAAAAAAAAAAATAGTTTTATTTTTAAAACAAACAACAAAAGAATTTAAAACATTAAAATCCGCAATGCTTTTCGGAAAATGAAACTACCATAAGGCCTCCCACCGCACACACCATGCAAACGCAGAATTGGAGGAGATTTCTTCTTATGATAGTCAAAAATGCTTACTACGCAAAAATCATGTTGATATTATTATTAGTGCATGGTGGTAAACATTTTGAAAGTATAATAATAATCTTAGCCAGCATACAACATTTCGTCGTATACCTATTATAGCTACCATGTTCAATAGCAGGTTACCGCCACATTCGATAGCAGGTTATACAACTAAAACCGTACAGGGTGCGTATTGTTTCTTTGGATTTCCAACAAATGGTCAGGCTAAGGAACTTTCTATTGCCACATGGGAACGCCTCTGGAGGGACGCCTCGAGAACCTACCCGGCTCTCTGCCAACACAAGGTCGGTTTACCCCTTTCATGGAGGTAACACCTAAGACATGCCATCCTCGGTCGTTTGCGACCTATATCCGAGAGCTCTCAACACCAACAACCACAAAGCAATGTATTTGCAGTAACCACGTAGGTTAAATATCTGGGCTCCATACCATGGTACCACCCTTTTCCAGAAGGAATGGATATACCCTAGGGGCATGACCCCTACAACCTTGCCGCATCTTTCATGTTTCGACCATTTCTGGGGAGTGAGGTCCGATGAGGTCTCATCCACAAAGCTACTCCTTTCACAAAAGCCATGCTTCGATCAACAAATGATCAACAACACTTCGTATGCCACATTTCCAAATTGGGAATGTATCACTAGTAACTATCAACTACATAACCTCTTAGCGCGTACGTCTCAGAGAAGGGTGTTAAGCTAAGAGAATAAATCTACGCCACCAAACAGAAATGTATTTGATAGAAACCAGCTTTACATCTCAAAGTGTAATGTCAAACATACATCCATACAAGTCTGTTCCGGGTTTGAACAGAACCGAAGGCACTTCCAAATAATCCCTTGCAAATCCGGATAATCCCTAATCATGTTCGGACTTTCCATCACAAAGGGTGATCAAATCTCTATACCGAGGATCGGCCGGTGCAGAGACATTTGTTGAGTTACCTTTCACTTTTGAAAATATCCGGTCTTCACCACCAGTCTTCAAATGCTATCCATAATGTCGTATCATTATTCGGAATGGGTTATATGACACAAGGTCCTCTCCCGGCTAAACCAAATAGTGAGCGCAATATTAAAAAACATATGGATATGGGATCTCAGTTAAGTCACAACTATAAAACCCAAAACAAATGGTTTAAAACAAATTATCATTTACAAATCTTTAAACAAAAAGATTTACTTCACAAAGTTCACCAATATTTTACAAAGATTTATTCACGGCTTTTCAAAACAATTCCATTTCAAATTGGATTGACTCCTCAATCTTTAAATCAAAGCTTCAATTCATATCTCTCAAACTATTTCCATGGATTCATAGCTTTCAAAACAGTTCCCATTTCAAATTGGATTGACTCCTTAAATCTTTAAATCAAAGGTTTAATTCATAGCTTTCAAAACCGTTTCCAAAGATTCATTCATAACTTGGAAAACCATTTTCATTTCAAACTTGAAATCTTTTCAACACAATTTGGAAATCCTTTCTTTATATGAAATATATTATTATTTGAAAACAAATAGTTTTCATTTTGGAAAAATCCAATTACATTTGCACGAGTTAAAGCTCTTCAAGTATAAAATTTGGGTTAAATTCAATTCCCGAAACAATACTTTAAAAATGGTTTAAAACCCATATAAACACATCTATAACTTGCATAACATTTTTAAATCATAATTTCCAAACATAGAATTCAACTTCAAAACTTGAATTCAAATTCAAATCAAATTATTTCAATTTCAAAACTTTATCAAGTTATTCAAAAGAACTTTTATCTTCAAAACTCCTTTCCAAAAGCTTTTCATTTATTTTAACCCAATTCCATTTCCAAAATCATTTGAATTTAAAATTCAATTTTAAAATCATTTCAAAATCTATGACTTAACCAATTTCCTCGTGCAATCCACATTTGTGTGTGTATGGTGCGGTCCAGGGGTTTTACCCAATAGTGCAACAACATCAATCATCACAGATTCAAACACAACAATATCGATAAGCGATATAATCCTATAGAGCTTATCTTCTTTCACAGATTCATAGATAAATGTATCACAGATAAATAAATAAAATAAATTTCATACAGCTCAATTCACAGAATAGAATATTACAGTCCAGAGATAATAATCAATTCAAGGCATCTCATACAATGCAAACATTCATAAGCAATCCAAGCATTCAATAATCATTTGTAAACAGGATTAATTAATTGTTTAATCCTGAATTAATTCACTTTAATTAATTACTCATGAATTAATTACTCAATCCTGATTCATTAATTACAAATTATTTAGTATTGATAAATTAATAAATTAATCCTTAATTATCCATCTTATTTAATTGCCTTTAATTAATTAATTAGTCCTTAATTAATCACATTAATTAAATTAACTTTAAGGTTAATTAATTAACCCTTAATTATAAATAAATCAACTTTAATTAATAAATTAATCAATTCCTAATTATTAAATAATTAACCCTAATTATTTGCTCTTAATTAATTAATGAACCTTTAATTAATTACCATTTAATTAATTATCCTTAATTAATTATCATTTCCTAATCACCTTGATTAATTAATTAACCTTTAATCAACAATTAATCAAACTTGATTTATAACTTTAATTATTTAAATAATTAACCTTAAATTATTTAATTATCCTCTAATTAATTAATTAATTAATCAACCCTTAATTAATTACCTTAATTAATTAATCCTTAATTATAAACTAATTAACCTTTTAATTAAAAATTAATTAGTTAATTGTCATTGACAATATAAATTAACTTAACTTTTAAGTTAATAAAAAAACATTTAATTAACTCCTTAATTACATTGTTAAGTTTTATTTAAAATAAACTTTTTTGAAAAAAAATATAAATTTAAACATTTTAAATTTAACTAATGTAAAATATTTTATTTCAAAACCTTTAACTACCATTCCTACTTAACACATAACCATCATTTTTTTACAGAATAAATTTAGAAACAAATTTAACTTAAATTACTAAGTTTTAAAAACCAGAAATTTCCCCAAAATAACCCGAATGCCTCCCAAAAATTTTGTTTTAAATCTTAAAATTTTGTTTAAGTTTTCCTACCCGGTAAAACACAAAAATACTCGAACGGAAACTCGAGTTAGAACATAAATCTCTCGAGGCATGCTTCGAGTCCAACTCCTTCTTCAATTCCTGTAACCACAGATACAGGTGACACTTCGTTCACGTGCACCCCTACCTCGATCACCTCCGATCAACCACACCATCGTCAACGAGTCGTCGACGACACTCTTAGTCATCACAAACCCCCAGATCGTCGACATATGCTAGAAATCAAAAATTGAACCACTTGACTCCTCCTCGAACCCAACCCAGTTGAAGAACTCCTCCTTACGCCGACGATTCTGATCGTCAGACCCCTCGCCGTTCCTCCCAGAGACGCGCCACAACACCACTCACCCATCCCCCATCATGAGATCGAGTTCAATTCAACTCTGACATTGCAAAAGCCCTTGAAACCATGCGATTAAACCTGGGGGTATAACCCTATATGGCCGACGTTCCGTGGTTTAAATTTTCACCTAATAATTTTTCTAGGTTCGCCGACTCATCTACTTCCTCCAGCCGTGATTCCGAACCCCTAGACTTCTTCATTCACCAGATAATGCCTAATTTACCAACCACGTTCAACTCTCCATTGCTCGACGATTGCACCCTTAAAAATTATGAAATGAATTCCTAAATTCATATTTTTGAAATACGAATAAGTTCATATGATCAAAGGTTGAAAAATCTCAAAATCAAATCTTCGACTTGAATTTATTTTTTCTGATATTCCTATTTTCCAGCAATTCTACTCACTATTTATACTTTATTGTATTTTTAAAATTATGTTTATACTCCTGCCATCGTGTTTTATTTAGAAACCAAAGTCTAGATTTGATTGTATATAAAGAAATTGATTTTCTTTTGAGTGTACTTAAGCATGTGAGTATGACAGAACAGTCTGTATACACACACACACACACACACACACACACAGAGAGATATACACACATTTAAACAGAGCGATTTCAAGCATATATCCAAGTAAAATCAAACATACAAACCTGATTTCATATATGAAGGTTGAAGTGTTTGCTCACCTGAAACTTTGATTATGCAGAGAACATAGAACAGAGGACAGGTTTTGAATGCTGATCTGAACTTGATTAAGTTGAATTGATTTGTTGCTATGACCTTTAAGTTGCTTCAGATTTGCAATATTCTGATACATTGGCAAGCTTCTGTTTTCTGATTCTATTTTGATTTCCAGGTTGCACTTGATCTGGATCTTGTTTTTGATTCAGGATTGAATGCTTTGAACTTTGCTTCCAGGTTTTATTTTTAAGCTACCTTGATTTACAGATTTCCAAGGCTTGAGTATTGATTTGCAAATCTCAAATTTAAAAAAAAATGGTTACAGGCTTTATACTATACTTCCAGGTTGCATTTGATAACACATCTCCATTTACAAGCTTGTTTGAGAAGGTTATAGAGAGAGGAAATGGTTACAGAGTTGAATCTGAAAACTTGATTTTGTTTTTCAGTTTTAATTTTTATTTCGATCTCAGTTTTTTTTTCTTTTTGTTTCAGATTTTAAGTTTAAAGAGAATAAGGTGTATTGCCTTTTTTTTCTTTTGTATTTTTTTATTTAAAATAAAGGGAATAATCAAGTTTGCCACTTGTGAAATTGCATGACAATTTGCATATCAAAATTATTACACTTGTTTATGCATGTTTGTCTTTAACTCACATTTGTTAACTTCTTGTTTTAAAATGTTGCACTTGTTAAAACAATTTTAAATTATGTTTAAATCTTTAACTTAACCCAATTTATAAATTTTATTTTAAACCTTGTGTTATTACAAATTATGAAATGTATTTCCTTATGCATATATAAAATTTAAAAGAAAGTATTAATTTTTTTATTCATTTTCAAACTATTATACTTTTAAATAAATATTTATAAATAAACAAACATGTATACTCATATATATTAAAATTGGAAAACAATATTTATTATCTTATTAATTTTAAAGATATTTATAAACTAAAGCTTGGTATTTATCTTTGGTTTTAAATTTTAAATTCAAGTTATTATTCTTTTTAAATGAATGAAGTTTTATATTTATACATTTTATATAATTTATCTTATATAAATTTTTAAGGAAAATATTTTTGAAACTTCATTTCTGTAATAAATCAAATTTATTTGTAATTATTTACATTTTGAATTTTTCCAAAATCAAATTTTCATTTTACAATTTAACTTTCAGTCTATAATATATTATTCAAAAATATTTTTCTAAATTTCCAATTAAAAATTCAATTTAAATTAAAACTCCATTTATACACATATATAAATAAACAAATATCTTTATTTAATTAATCTCTTTTATTAATTGAAAATATAACGTATCCAAATCCAATATTTTGAATTTCAATTCCTTGATTCAATTTTAAAATAAATTTATAAATATAAATAAATAACAAAACATATCCTCATTTTGGAAAAATTTGAATTAATTCACCATTAAATTCCTAATTTAACATCAATTACCAAATTATATTTAACTAAAAATTGGGATCGTTATAGATTCCCCCCTTTAGAAAATTTTGTCCCCGAAATTTGCGGGAAGACAACAAAGAACATATGAACACATCTAAGATAGAGAAACAATTTTCTAGATCAACTTGAGATATCCATTCCGTATTTGGCTTACCAAATCAGAATATCACCAATAATTATGAGAACAAACTCATTCAGTACTATACAGGATACTCGGGTCATCCAGCCTACTAAATATACAGGGGCATTGATTAGTTTGCAGAATAACTAACCGTTCGTAGAATGAATCTGGACCACAAAGAATAGATTAATGGATACAATCCAATTCAGGTTGCAATATCCCAAAGTATATACAACTTGTCCCTCTTCAGACTTTGATCCACACAAGAATTACAATAGAATTTCAAACTTTGGTTTTGACCGAAATCGTTTTATTGATACAAATCAATTTTTACTTTATATTTTATCAACTACTTTATTTCAAATAAATTTTCAACTTTATTAGAGTTAAAAACGAAAAGCTGATAGGGAACCGATGAAGAAAATACAAAATAGGAACTTATCTGCATGATTCGCAGGGCTACCACCGTACCAAAGCTTCTCCTTCGAGCTGCTACGAAGACAATCAAAGAATTTGAAACGGGATCAAAGGAGATTGATAGAGAAAGTTTCCTTGTTGTTGCAGGGTATTGACCTTTGGAAGTGGTACTCCCCTTTCCCCAATCTCATCCTCTTCTTGCACTCATACTTACTATCGGTGGATAGTAAGAGAATTTACTAAGGCAGACTGACGGATATCTTAGGGATACTCATTCTAGGGTATACTTCACCCTATCTCTAATGAGTTACTTAATGTGTTATACTCCAAAAGCTAAACTTTAACCTTTAGCTCTGATACCAAATGTGACGACCTGGATTTTCACGTTCGAAAATCGACACCCGTACTTCACTCGTACTCGAATGCCGCAGATTCAAACGTTCAATCCGATCGTCGGAGCTTATAACGCATTAAGTACAACAACACAGCAAAAGAAAATGAATAATATCATTGATACACAATATTCGATACAATAATTTGATATAATATGATACAACAGGATATAAAAGATCCAAAAATATCAGAGCGGAATATAACAGAATATGGCACAGCGGAAAGAAATTTCCAACTTGATCTCTAAGAGAGAAAGGAACTCCAATATCAGCAATCTCCATCTCCAAAGCACCAATCCATAAATAGCTCGAACTCCCAATCAAGTTGTATTGAGTAAGGTCAGTTATCCAAAAACTGAAGAAGATTTCCAGAGACTGAAGGCTACTGAATCTACTCCTACCATTTGATTATCTGAAAAACCCAACTCTAGACTGCCCCTGTGGAAAATTGTGGGCACTAGAATTTAGGAAGGGAACAATAAACTCCGGGTCAGTCATGAGACTGGTATGAGCCAGCAAAAACAGTTTTATTTTTAACACAAACAACAAAAGAATTTAAAACGTTAAAATCTGCAATGCTTTTGGAAAATGAAACTACCGTAAGGCCTCCCACCACACACACCATGCGAATGCAGAATTGGAGGAGATTTCTCCTTATGATAGTCAAAAATGCTTACTACGCAAAAATCATTTTGATATTATTATTAGTGCATGGTGGAAAACATTTCGAAAGTATAATATTAATCTTAGCCAGCAACAACATTTCGTCGTATGCCTACTATAGCTACCATGTTCAATAGCAGGTTACCGCCACATTCCATGGCAGGTTATACAACTAAAACCGTACAGGGCTTGTATTTTTTCTTTGGATTTCGAAAAATGGTTGGGCTAAGAAACTTCCTATTGCCACATGGAAACGCCTTTGGAGGGACGCCCCAAGAATCTACCCAGCTCTCTACCAACACAAGGCCGGTTTACCCCTTCCCAGGGGTAACACCTAAGACATGCCATCCCCTGTCATTTGCGACTTTTATCCGATGCTCTCAACACCAACAACCACAAAGCAATGTATTTGTAGTAACCACATAGGTTAAATATCTGGATTCCATACCCTGATACCACCCTTTTCCAGAAGGAATGGACATAACCTAGGGGCGCGACCCATGCAACCTTGCCACATCTTTTCTTGTTTCGACCATTTTCGGGGAGTGTGGTCTGATGAGGTCTCGTCTACAAAGCTACGCTTTTCATAAAATCCATGCTTCAATCAATAAATGATCAGCAGCACTTCGTATTGTTAGTCCGTGAGATGATGTATTTGATGACAACAACCTTAGAATAGGATTATAAAATATAAATACTAACATTAAAATTTAGAAATATATGTATATGCAGGATTTAACCATGCAGGTACCAAAAATGAAGACTGTACAGTATAGAGATTCAAGATATCAAAATTGAAGACTCATGAGTACCAAGAATATCAAGATTATCAATAGTTTAAGATTTCAAGTAATTTATTTTTTAATTAGGAATTTTTTTAAAACTCCTAGAAAAGCACTGGCATCTTAAAATCCAATTTATTCGTGGAATGGAATCCACTTCGAGCTCGTTAAAGGGATGGAACCCTAAGTAGGACGGAACCTACAAAATATCTAGTGGAACATTGTTTCGTATCCGCTAATCTTTATTCAAAATGATTTTACAAAATTATATTTTTTGGTTTTCATTTCTCTTCTTCCTCCACATTGCTTTATACATATTCCTACCATTACTCCACTGAAATCAACATTGAATCTAACTATATTATCTCTGATTTGATTCTCTATCACCATCTCAACAAGATCCTCGGTGCTATTCAGAGTTATAGGCTTCTTTGTAATCAATTAAGCGATAAAATGTGTGATTGTATCCTTAGAAATCAATCAAGCGAGAGAAGGTGTGATTGTAGCCTTGGAAATCAATTGCGTGAACTTATTGCCCGTGAAATCAAGTATCTCTACCTAGAGGATTGTGAATCTGGAGGGTGTACCTCGTTGCCTTAAAATCGAGGGTGTAATTGTACAATTGCTTTTGAAAGGAAATCCGTACTTGTGTGCGGGATTGGATGTAGGGTAACTCCGAACCAGTATAAAAAATCCGATGTGTTCTTTCTTTTACTACTTTTACTTTATTTTTGCATCTGTGTTTGATTCTGTGATCATATCTGTGTCTGAATATTGCATACATTTGTGTTCAAATTATCAAAAACTCAAAAAGATTTAATAATTCCTTAAAACACTATTCATCCCCCTCTAGTGTTTATCCTAGTTTTAAGATCCGTAATCCGCATTTCTCACATTTGGTATCAGAGCAAGGTTTTCAAAAGTTTCATAACCTGAATTTTGAAAAGTTTTCAAAATGGCTACCAACATTGTACTGTTACTAACACAAGTATCCCTGTCACTAGTTCATTTGTAGAAGGTCAGCCTATCGTCAGGTTTAATCAATACAAATTGTGACCCAGATCTTCACCATTTTTCAATGGCTGTAACCATGCATATTGGGCATGTAGGATGAAAATATATTTACAATCTGCAGGATTAGACACTTGGAATATCACAAAAAATGAATATTCTGAACCCCCAACCGATTTTACACAGTTGACCGCTGAGCAAAAGACTGTTGCAAAAAATAATTCCAAAGCATTGAATATTCTTTTTTCTTCACTTGATAGAAATGAATTTAATAGAGTGTCAGTTTGTAAGTCTGCATATGAAATCTGGAAAACTTTGCAATATACTCACGAAGGAACAAGCAAAGTTAAACGGACCAAAATTTCCATGCTCACAAATCAGTTTCAATTATTTAAAATGAATTCTAATGAGTCTATTTCAGATATGTATAGTAGATTTCAGGATATTGTGCATTCCCTAATATCCTTGGGAAAGGAATTTTCAGAAGAAGATCAAGTCAGAAACATTTTAAATTCTCTTACTCTAGAATGGGATCAAAAGACACTTGAGATCGAAGAGGCAAATGACATCAGTACCTTAAAGATAGAAGAATTAATTGGAAATCTATTGTCATTTGAAGTCCAAATGATTGGGAGAAGAGAAAGCAAAGCATCCGAAAAGAAATCAATGGCATTCAATGCATTGACCGATGGATCAGACTCAAACAACGATAATGATGAAGAGATAGCCTATATGACTAGGAATTTTCAAAAAATTCTGAAATATAGAAAGATGAATAATCTTAAGAGAAACAACTATAAGAACTCTGGAAAACAGAATGTAGTGCCAAACAATGTCAAATGTTTCAACTGTGATGAACCAGGCTATATCTAAAGAGATTGTGTGTATCCAGATAGGGATAATCCTCCTATAAACAATGATTCAGTAAAGAAACGGAAGCGTGCATTTACTGCTACTCTACATGACTCAGACTTATCCTAAAGCAATGATGATCAGAAGACAGATATTCAAATATGTGTTTCACAGCAGTTTACGATCCGACGAATTCAGAGAAACAGACTCAGAAAAAAGTACATATTTACAATACTATTGATTGAAATTGCATGCTTAGAATTGGTTGCTTGATTGATTGATTTTGAATCTGTGTGTTGTTTGAATTTTAAAATTTTTACTTTTTACTTTTATTTTATTATTATTTTTAATTTTAATTTTGATAGTATTATAATATTTTATAGAATATACTATAATTTCAGAATTATTCTAGATATATATACTTTAAAAATAATAAGTATATATATATTAGAATACTTGGGAAAAATAAATCATAGAAATTCAAAGACTCATGTCGACATGGTCCCTACCATGATGTCGACATGAGTACAGAATTTGAAATTCAAAATTTGAATTCAAATGGTTGAATATCCCTCCACCTTTTCACTTCATTCAATTCTCTGAAAAGGCATCTTTTGACCAGAGAGCATGTCCTTTAAGAATTTATTTATTCACTATCTTTTATCACATCTTTTCACTCTCATTTTCAAATTTGAACTCTCTCTTGAAAACTTCAAGCTCTCTACTCTCTACTCTAATGGTTTCTTCAAGCAACCCCCTCACCATGAGAATTTCTAGAAAGATAAAAGAGCAACTCTTCAATGATCCGGAGGCAATAAAACCATACATCAATTATGCTAACTATGCAAAAGTCCATCCTGGAAAGTTTGCTATATTTCAAGATTTCTCTTCTTATGAAATTGATTCCCTTTTTGCAAACAATCAAATCTTAGTCTTATTGATGCTTCTTAAAATGATTTCGTTTGTTATCCAAATCTTGTTAAAATTTTCTACGCAAATCTTAATCATGGATTTTATAATGGAAACGATGATGAAATTTGGAGTAGTATCAAAGCACTAGAATTATTTTGAATCGTGATCTTTTGGGTACCATTCTCAATTGCAAAAGCATGGGAATGGATCTTTCTAATTTTAAAATCGATGAAAATGATCGTGAGACATTTCATCGCATTTTCGAAGGAAATGATGATTCTGAATTCAGAAATCGAAACTTTCGACCAAAAGCTAGAATTGTTAATCTTCTTTTACAACATACTTTGATCCCAAGATCGGGAAATTTTAACAATACTACCTCAAAAGTTTGCAAAGCACCTTTTGCTATTTTTGAAAATTATGATATTAATTGGGCGCAAGTTATTTTGGATGAACTTCGTCTCAAAAATCTTGAAATGAGTGAGAATACTTTGTATCATGGAATTTATCTCACTCGGATTTTTAACTATTTTGGAGTGGATTTCAAAGGAGAAGAATTTGTTTCTAGAAAAGTTTTCAATCATTTCAACATTTCACTTATGAAAATTCCATTTGTTTATCAACCTTATGAGACTCTTGCCGAAAAGGAAGAGCGTTTGGCTCATGAGGAGATGGAAGAAGAGGAAGAGGAAGAGGAAGAAGAAGAAGAAGGGAATAAAATGGAAATTGAAGAAAAATAAGAAGGTGAAACTTATTTGGAAAGCATTGATTATCCTCCTAATCCAACCAACAAAACCCTTTTCAAAAACCAAAAGACCATTATTGAGAATCAACGGATTCTTAAACGATCCGTTAGTAAGAAGTTGGACAAAATTTCATCCAATATGAACAAGTTTATTTCCAAGTCAGCAAGAAGCTTGGATTATCTTCGTCGTCGTCATCCTCGAACTAGTTCTACCTTTTCGTACTCGTTGTATTAGTTTTACTTTATTTTGATTTGAATGTTCGTGTAGTTCTTTGTGTTTAATCGTTGTATCATGTTATCTTGAAATGAAATTGAATTTCTTTTCTGTTATCTAGCTTATCTTATCTCCAAAATAAATGTTAGTATATTATATATATAGACACACACACACACCAACCATTCACAAAATCAAAATAAGTCATCAAAATTCACTAGACCATGTCGACATCCCCCTATGACCATGTCGACATGTACTGGTCATAAATGACATTTCATTTTAAATTTGAATAACTACCTTATGTCTATTCATCTCAAACGAATTTCTACACCTATAAATACCTATCTCTTCCGTAATTCATCACTGAATATTATTTCTTATCCACTTTGTCTCTCATTCTTCTCACAAACTCGAATATGGCCAATCCAGTTCATAATATATCCAAGAATCTTGAAGAAACTCTTAATTCTTTCAAGGATATTCTTTCGTTCATTCTTCGTAACCAGCAACACTTAGAATTGAGTTAAATGCAGATGATTAAAGAGAAGGAATGGCATTTCGATGCAATACGATGGATGATTTCCTCCCTACACAAGGATGATAACGAAGCACATCCTCTATTCTCTCTCACTAATGATAATGAAAATTGGGATGCCATTAAAGCAGACCCTATATTTGGAGAAGAAGGATGGGTGGAAGTTCCTCGTAATGTTTGATTTGCTTTGTTTGATTTGAATTGTTTGATTTAATTTGAATTGATTTGGATTGATATTTGGTGTGAAAAACATGTATAAATATGCATTGATATTTATATGATCTTTAATTAATTATCATGTCTATCAGTATATCTTAATCTATCTATTATACACTCCATTGTATAGTTTATTAATGCATGTACTTTAGTACAAGAATGAGGGGGAGTTATATAGTTTGGAGTTATTTTTTGTGGATGACAAAGGGGGAGAAATATAAAATAGGATAGTTAGGCATAGATTAAGGGGGAGTTATTAGGATAGAAGTAATATTTTATAAACAAAGATTGCCATCATCAAAAAGGGGGAGATTGTTAGTCCATGAGATAATGGTTTTGATGACAACAACCTTAGAATAGGATTATAAAATATAAATACTAACATTATAGTTTAGAAATATATGTATATGCAGGATTTAACCACGCAGGTACCAAGAATGAAGACAATACAGTATAGAGATTCAAGATATCAAGATTGAAGACTCATGAGTATCAAGAATATCAAGATTATCAAGAGTTCAAGATTTCAAGTAATTTATTTTTTAATTAGGAATTTTGTTAAAACTCCTAAGAAAACACTGGCATCTTAAAATCTAATTATTCGTGGAATGGAATTCACTTCTAACCCGTTAAAGGGATGGAACCCTAAATAGGATAGAACCTACAAAAAATCTAGTAGAACATTGTTTTGTATCCAATAATCTTTATTCAAAATGATTTTACAAAACTATATTTTCTGGTATTCATTTCTCTTCTTCCTCCATATTTCTGTATACATATTCCCACCATTACTCTGTCGAAATCAACATTGAATCTAACTAGATTATTTCTGGTTTGATTCTCTATCACTATCTCAACAAGATCCTCAGTGCTATTCAAAGTTATAGGCTTCTTTGTAATCAATTAAGCGATAAAAGGTGTGATTGTAGCCTTGGAAATCAATCAAGCGTGAAAAGGTGTGATTGTAGCCTTGGAAATCAATTGAGTGAACTTGTTGCCCGTGAAATCAAGTATCTCTACCCAGAGGATTGTGAATCTAGGGTATATACCTCGTTGCCTTGAAATCAAGAGTGTAATTTTACAATTGCTTTTGAACGGAAATCTGTACTTGTGTGCAGGACTGGATGTAGGGTAACTCCGAACCAGTATAAAATCAGGTGTTTTCTTTCCTTTACTACTTTTACTTTATTTCTGCATCTCTGTTTGATTCTGTGATCATATCTGTACCTAAATATTGCATACATTTGTGTTCAAATTAACAAAAACTCAAAAAGATTTAATAATTCCTTAAAACGCTATTCACCCTCCCTCTAGTGTTTATCCTAGCCTTAAGATCTATAATCCGCATTTCTCACACGTATGCCTCATTATCAAATTGGGAATGTATCGCTAGTAACCATCAACTACAAAACCTCTGAGCTCGTACGTCTCAGAGAAGGGTGTTAAGCTAAGAGAATAAATCTCCGCCACCAAACAGAAATGTATTTGATAGAAACCAGCTTTACATCTCAAAGTGTAATGTCAGACATACATCCATACAAGTCTATTCCGGGTTCGAACAGAATCGAAAGCACTTCTAAAGAAGCCCTTGCAAGCCTGGATAATCCTTAATCACGTCCGGACCTCCCATCATAAAGGATAATCCATAACGTCGTATCATTATTCGGAATGTGTTATATGACACAAGGTCCTCTTCCGGCTAAACCGAATAATGAGCGCAATATTTTAAAACATATGGATATGGGATCTCAGTTAAGTCATAACTTTAAAATCCAAAACAAATGGTTTAAAACAAATTATCATTTACAAATCTTTAAACAAAATGATTTACTTCACAAAGTTCACCAATATTTCACAAAGATTTATTCACGTCTTTTCGAAACAATTCAAATTTCAAATTGGATTAACTCCTTCAATCTTTAAATCAAAGCTTCAATTCATATCTCTCAAACCATTTCCATACCATTTCCATAGATTCACAGCTTTCAAACAGTTCCCATTTCAAATTGGATTGACTCCTTAAATCTTTAAATCAAAGGTTTAATTCATAGCTTTCAAAACCGTTTCCAAAGATTCATTCATAACTTGGAAAACCATTTTCATTTCAAACTTGAAATCTTTTCAACACAATTTGGAAATCCTTTCTTTATATGAAAGCTATTATTATTTGAAAACAAATAGTTTTCATTTCGGGAAAATCCAATTACATTTGCACGAGTTAAAGCTCTTCAAGTACAAAATTTGGGTTAAATTCAAGTTCCCAAAACTATACTTTAAAAATGGTTTAAAACCTATATAAACACATCTATAACTTGCATAACATTTTTAAACCATAATTTCCAAACATAGAATTCAATTTCAAAACTTGAATCCAAATTCAAATCAAATTATTTCAATTTCAAAACTTTAGCAAGTTATTCAAAATAACTTTTATCTTCAAAACTCCTTTCCAAAAGCTTTTCATTTTTTAACCCAATTCCATTTCCAAAATCATTTGAATACAAAATTCAATTTTGAAATCATTTCAAAATCTGTGGCTTAACCAATTTCCTCGTGCAATCCATTTTTGTGTGTGTATGGTGTAGTCCAGGGGTTACCCAATAGTGCAACAACATCAATCATCACAGGTTCAAACACAATAATATCGATAAGCGGTATAATCCTATAGCGCTTATCTTCGTTCACAGATTCACAGATAAATGTATCACAGATAAATAAATAAAATAAATTTCACAAAGCTCAATTCACAGAATAGAATATTACAGTCCAGAGATAACAATCAATTCAAGGCATCTCATACAATGCAAACATTCATAAGCAATCCAAGAATTCAATAATAATTTGCAAACAGGATTAATTAATTATTTAATCCTAAATTATTTCACTCTAGTTAATTTCTCATGAATTAATTACTCAATCTTGATTCATTAATTACAAATTACTTAGTATTGATAAATTAATAAATTAATCCTTAATTATCCATCTTAATTAATTACCTTTAATTAATTAATTAGTCCTTAATTAATCACATTAATTAAATTAACTTTAAGGTTAATTAATTAACCCTTAATCATAAATAAATCAACTTTAGTTAATAAATTAATCAATTCCTATTCTACCTGATGGATTTGGCGGTGCTTTGGTGTGACGACCCAACTTTCACACTCCAGGAAGTCGCATCGCTAGTAAGAAAGAAGAGGATAGAAAAGAGAAAGAAAGAGAAGAAGAAACAACACATCAGAATCTAAACAACGGAACGAATAAATTATATTAATAACATAAAATATTACATAGTTTACAATCACTATCAGAGTACACAGATATACATCACATACTAGACAGTTATAAACACCTGTCTAGTATTTACAAACATAATACAACTCAGAGACAACATAGAATACACAGCGGAATACTAATATCTAACGCAGAAGCCTCCTGCTCCATTGCTCCTCCAATATTCGTCAAAGCTTACCTGAATCCCTTGGCTACTCGTAAAAATTTGAGTACCCAAGAGTTTATGAAAAAAACAAAAATAAACTCCGGGTCAGACATGGGTCTGGTGTGAGTAACGGATTATGGGTCTGGTGTGAGTAACGGGTTAAAGTTGCTTAATTTTCAAAATCCTTTGAAAAGAAAGGTATCACGTAAGACTCCCCACACATAAACATGGAAAAGTTTTTACCTTACGCTAACCAAAACATTTGATAGGAAATCCAGTGATATTATAATAGGTCTAGGGTTTTCAAGTAAATATGAAATAGCCGAAATTGTTACATCTATTAAATTCCAGCTAGTAGCCACAAAAGTGGGTGATACAATCAAAACCGTTGGCACTTATTGGATTTTGGATTCCATACAATGACAGGCTACTGGGGTACCACCCGTCACAGTACGTGCCTAGATCAACGTACCGAGGAGTACTCCCACTCCCCTGCAACACAAGGCCGGACCCATTCCTTACTGAATAGTTCCGAACAAGACAACCCCGTAGTTGGTGCGCACTAACAACTGCCCACTAAGCTGAATAAAAAGGGACCTCTAGACAGGGATCAATCTTGCTCTCCAGTGGGAGCTACCCACGAAGCCTTGCTGCACCTCCCCTGTTTTAGCCATTCCCGGTTGATGAGGCTTGAGGCTGCAATTACCTTTAAAGGACACATCACTTAGAATGCTCATCGTCCACCTGACGATGTTCCGAAAGCATTCAATCCATACAAGTTCGTTCCAGGTTCGAACGAAACCGAAGGCATTATCTCGATACACTCGTTTTGGAATCACCCTCAGAGTTAACGACAATAACCCTTGCACTCTGAATCTCCATCTCGAATCTATAAGTACTATTCTGTCAAACTCATTACGGAATCACCCACAGAGTTATACTGACGTATAGCCCTTACACCTCGAATCTTCACTCTTCACATAAGATTCACGACCTATCGTTAATTTGGATCGATGTGGTTTTTGGATATCCAAATATGGAAACCCGATCCCGGTCTCATCGAAATCCAAAGCGTGTCTTTTAGGTCCAAGTTGTTTTAGAGTTTAGAACAATTCAATTATATTATCTATATACACAAGATAGATAATTCATAGATTCACAACAGATAATTATCATTATCAAACCACAGATAATCCACATTATCACTATTAAAAGGTAATCCATATCAATAACATAATGCAACCAATGAAACCATGTCACCCAACATTATTAATCTCATCCCTGAGATTCAAACCATTCAAGACAACCAATAACAACCATTCATAAGCAATGATCTATAAACATACTATTTATAATTAACTTAAATAAATTAAATTAATTACATCATCTTTAATTAATTTAAAATGAATTAAATTAATTATTCACACAATATAAATCTTACTTATATCATCATTAATTAATTACAAATTAATCAATTGATTAACCTCTAATTTATCATCTTAATTAATCAATCCTGATTAATTATACTTTAATTAATTTCACAAAATTAATTACCCTAAACCAAATACAGTAATTAACCTTTAATTACTTAATTAATTAATTAACTATAATTAGTTACATTTAACCTTAATTAATTACAATTAATTAATTATCCTTAATTACTTATTGTTGATTAATTAATCTTAATTAATCAATCTTAATTACATCATTAATTATATTAATTAATGACTCTTAATTATATTTAATTAATCACTCCACAAAATTAATTACTTTCAGTAATTAATATCACTTAAACCATAATATTTAATCACCTTGATTAATCTCATTTTATAATTAACTACCATTAATTACTTATCAAATCAATTACCCCTTAATTAATTCTTTTATTAATCCCTTAATAAATTATACAAAATAATTTAATCCTAATTATTTCTCAATTCCAATATTATCCACTAATTACATCCAGTAATTATCTCTAATTACTTTACTGAGTAATTTCACTTCATTAATTACATCAGGTAATTACTATCAATTCCAATGTTTTAAAATTAATTAAACTTTATTAATTAATTTAAAACAATCTCAAAAAAAGACTCATTAATTACATTAAGTAATTAATATCTTAATTACTTTCATTTAAGTAATTAACTTAAGTAAATTTTACAATTTATTAATTAATCAATCTAATTAATTATTAAAAATTAATCATATTAATTAATTACTAAATAAACTTTAGTTAATTCTTTAATAAATCTCTAATTTAAATTAACCCAAATTATTAATTAAATAAATTAAATAAATAAGTTATTCCTTAATTATCCAATTTATTTAATTATATTTTTAATATCTTACTAATTTCAAAGATAACCCATTCCTTATTAATAATTTCACAAATATTAAGATGTACTTAGAATATTTCATTATAAAAAAAATTAAATTCAAATTTCATTTTGAATCTAAAATTCAAAATGATATTAAGAATTAACCAATTAAATTTCATTTATTATGTAAATAACATTTATTACTTAAAATTAAATTTATAGAAGATAAATCTTAATATACTTATTTTAATTAAAAATTAAGTTTAGAATACATTATTATTTAAATTTCAAATTCAAGTTAACACTCATTTAACTTCCTTTATAAACCATTTATAATGATTTCATTTAAAAAGAAAATCAAATTAAATGTTTGAAAACATATTTACTTCTAATAAACAATTTAAATTTAAACTTGTTTGAAAAACATTCAAATTTTAAACTTATTTAAATATCCAGATTTTTATATTCAAAATCTTGGAACCATTGCTTATTTAAATTATTTGAATTTAAACCTGCATCAAACTTTTGATTTAAACCTTCATTTACAACTGCTTTATTCAAGATTCAAATTTCATTTTAAAAAGAAACTGAAGATTCAAAACCCTTAAGAACAAGACTTAAATTCAAATTCAAATTTGCTATTTAAATTTTTGTTTCAGGTTCAAATGAAAATTCTATTTTCAGAAAAGAAACTATCAGGTTTCTTTCTTTCTTCTTCTTTTTATTATTTTAAAAACTGAAACATCTTCAAATTTGAAAACTTATAAGATTTTCAAAATCATTTGAAACTCTAAATTAGATTTAAACTTAACTCAGAATTTAAAAACTTAACTTTATGTAAATTCAGTTTTAAATTTTATATTTAAAATTAAACAGATTAACAGGTTCTGCTAAAACCTGTACCAAACTAAACCCCACCCTACCCCAAAATCTGCTTCGAGAAAACAGACTCCCTACTTTGGGCAAATCACAGAAATACTCGAGTGTCACTTCGAGTTAAAAAGAAATTCTGCAGTACCCAAAACAACAAAACTCAAAATTCTCCAACCACCTCCGGTGGTCCTCCCATGACGGAGACAAACTCCACTACCCTTTACGACCATCAATTATCCCTCAACAGCTTGAAATCAAATTCGAGACTAAATTTCCAAAATCTGTAACCAGAAGTTCCACAAAACCGTCCAACCTGTCATCGCTTCCCTTTCGGTGCTCCATTCACCAGAGGAACTTCCACCACCGGCTACCACTTCTCCTACACTTCAGCTATCTCCTCCCAAAAGCCCATGACACTCGGTCTACAGTAGAAGGCGAGAATGACCGACCAACCTAACCTAGTTAGACTAGGGCTACAGACAAGAAATCAACGTTACTGCTTCCATGGTGATTTGAATCACCATCACATATTTTTTCAAGCTTCAATGGTTCCTCCTCAATCCACTAGAAGAAACTCGTTCCTTCCAATCTCATAGATTGCCAGAAATTCCCAAATTTCCATTTCCTGTTCATCCCTTAACTGCTCTCTCAATTCAAGTTTAAAAATTGTGATTTAAGTGTTAAAAATCATGATTTTGTTTGTGTATTCATTTCATAATACTGAATTTACAAATTATTCAGTTTGAAATTTCACATATTTTTACATTCACTGATGTTTTCTGCTTCCAGAGAAAACTAGGCTTTTATCTTGACTATCTTAAATTTTAAAACATTAACTTATGATAAACCAAACAACATTTGTTTGTAAATCTACCCTTATCAGAAACTAGGTTTTAGTGATAATGGATTTTAAATTGAAATTTTGATCCTGGGATAACCAACAGAACATAACACAATATAAATAGCATGCATATCCAAACACTCATATAAACACACAACATATTTCATCATAGTGATTTATTTCAACAATATTTGCATGCAACCATATTTTATACTTAACTTTTAAAATAAAGTTACTCACCTTATAAATTTGAAAACAGAACCTCCAGTTTAGATTATGAAGAGCCTGAAACTGAGACCCCCTTTTTTTTTAAAAAAAAAACTTTGCATCCCAATGCTTGCTTTAAAACTTTGAGTTGCTTGTTACAGAACTCTTGCATGCATGCTTTGTTTCTTTAATTAGAAACTGCAGTTTCCACTTGAATAAGAAATGTTGGTTCCAAAACTGGAAATTGCAGGTGTCTTTATATTTGAAAAAAAAAATGCAGGTTTGAATTCCAGAGATGCAGGTATTTGATTTTTTTTTTTGAGATGGTGACAGGTAATTATTTGTGAACAGAGATATGTATGAAATAGTTACAGGTTTGCTTTGAAAATGAACAGGGTTTTAGATTAATAAGAATTGATTTACATGTTTGATATAGGAGGTGGATTACAGGGTAATGATTTACAGTTTGCAGGTTTGATTTGAAGAGCTTGTAACAGAATTTTAATTTGGAGGGTTGTTTGCGGATTTTGAAAAAAAAATGGGAAGAATTACTGATTTTGTTTTGAACAAATTTTCAGCTGAAGACTTTATCTTAGCTTTTGAAAAAAATAAAGATTAGAAAAATGAGAGAATAAAGAAAACATGTTTTGTAAGGGTGAAATTTTATTTATTAAAATAAAAGAAAATCTAAAATGGATGGCACTTGTCTATAAATTTAACATTTGTCACCTTAAATGTTTTATTACATAACACATGTCTCTTTTTTTAAAGTTAATTAGTTAAAATTAAGTTAATTTGTATTTTATTTAATGTTAATACAAGATAAATGTAAATCCATGTTTAATTAATTAGTTAACACGTACTTATTCACAAGTAGATAATTTTAAAATGAATGAATCCAATTTTATTTATAAACTTATACAAATATTTCAAAATCAAAAGAAATTAAAACATTTATACTTTAGTTTTCAAGCTTGAATTCAAGTTCAAAATAAATTTTGAAATCCAGTTTATTTAGAAATATAACTACACAATTTAAATTTCTGAAGAACAATTATTTTTATTAAAAATTTATTTGTTAAAACAATGCATTATTATATTTTTAGAAATAACAATACTTAATAACCATAAATAACTATTAAAAGAAATTATTCTTTATTCATAAATTATTTATTTTATCACATTATATTTAAAAGAAAATCAAAATAACCTTATTGCTATTTGTTTAAATTTTAAACTTGAGTTACACATATTTTAAATCATTTTCAATATTTTTCTTATGTATTTAAAACCATATTTATTTATTAAACAGCTTTTAAAAAGTTTAACTTTTAAATAAAAATCATAATTCACAATTTTACTAAAGATATAAATTTTATAGAAAACAGGATTCATTAAAACAATACCTAATTACAATATATACAATATTCTATATATATTATAAATATAAAACAAATATTAGATTTAAAAAGATAAAATATATCAATTAACTATTTATTTTATTGAATTATTTAATTAATTCAAATCTCATTACAAAGATTATCAAATCAATTTAATTTTTATTACAGATTATTAAATTGATATTGCTTTAAAATTCCGGGTCATCACATTTGGTTCAAACAGCTTAGAAATGGATCAATCAAGACATAAAGCAAGTTAGTAGATCGGTTCATGATGCAATTCAGGGACCACGTCTCACGAACTAAGAGCGTAATGACACTGGTGGCAATGAAACAGAGTACTAGAGAGTCCTTAAGAGTTTTCTAACATGATTTAGCACGGTTGTGGCTTTGGTTGATTTCCCGAATCCATCAATGAGTTTGATGGCAATAGTAGTAGGAATTGCTGATAACACAGAGTTTAAAGATTCATGGGAATAGGATCCACCACAGGATCCCAAAGATTTTTTTCTATGAGGCAGAGAGGTTCTTGGGGCAGGAGGATGCATGGACCGATAAATAGGAGGTGAAAGTCGTGCAAGGTGAGGGATCATCTAGAGAAGGATTCGGGACGGAAAAAGGAAAACAGAAACTAGACAATGGATATGATGGATCAAGTAAGCGAAGGAAGGATTGGGAAACAAAGTTCACCATGTATACGGATAATTTGGAATGGATTTACCTGGATACAAGTAGGCAACACCCTATTAGAAACCGACAAGGAAGGATCCTACAGAAAAGGAACGTAGGACTGAAAAATATTGCCTATTCCACGAACTAGATGGGTACACCACGGATAATGCCGGCACTTAAAGGATATGGTTAAGGAACATATTAGGAATGGCAGGGTTCCACATTACATGAGGAATCGAGCAACGACGATGGAACAAGAGTGGCTACCATCCACATCAAACAGGAATGGCCTTGGATCGGGGTCACGACTCGTCGTCAACAGATCGTAATGGCAAGGAACAAGACTTGGACTCCGATCATAAAAATAGTTTTTTAACTCTTTTTTCAAAAATAAAGAGGCTATGCCACTTATCCATGTACGAGAACCAGAGTGGTCCCAAGGCGTGCTCTGAGATGGCAATAAATCGCCCCGCATGGAGGGGCAGCTCCTAATTTTTTTGAACATTTGCAATTTGGATTTAATAAATGGATTTTGATTTTTACGGATTAAGTCCTCAACCGGAGAGTGGCCAAAGAAAAGAAGTCGGTTTGGATTTGATCGCTTTATGTCCTGGGACATGGGACCGGAGTGCAAGAAGTGAGTCACTATGCCGAAGAGCTATAGGATCGACTCACTTATGGATGTTCCCCCTTTTGTCAGAGAGCGACCTGATGGGGTTTGACATGATCCCGAAGAGGCTACGATTGGCTTAGAACTTAGGCTAAGAAATCGCTTAATGTTTAGGGACACTGAACCGAAGTGCAGAAAGTAACGCCGCTTCACCGGAGAGAGACAGGATCGGCTTACTCATCATTGTTTCTCCTTCACCGAAGAGTGACAGATGGAATCCAGCAATAGCCCGGAGAGGCTATAATCAGTCCAGGAGGACCAAGGCATCGATATATGCCTCCAATAGGGCTAGAGTGTAAGGCATAGGACGTTTCATTGGAGAGTGACAGGGTCAACCTATTCAATCATTAAGTTTAGATCAAGCTTAGCAAAGGTCCAGAGAGACTACTAATGATACGGAGAGATCGTAGGATTGGCACACTGGCTATCAAGAATGCAAACGGCTATTATGGATACTGACCTAGAGCAGTCACAGATTCGGATACGGACCTGGAGCGATCTCGGATTTGGAAAACAACCCAGAGAGGTCATGGATTCGGATATCAGCTTTGAACAATAATGGAATTGGCTTTGGATGGATACAGATTTAGATAAAAAAGATCTAGAGAGATCGCAAATTTGATTAATGAATTTGGAATGGATCTGGAATTGGATATCGACTTAGAACAGTCATGGATTTCGCTAATGATCTGGAAAGGCCAAGGAATTGGATTTTGTACTGGAAATACGGCTATCGATGGATTATGGACTTTGGATTTTGGTTTTATAGCAATTCAAAACATGCCTTCCTATCACAAGGCATGATTTGGGGGTAAATGTTATACTGCCTTTTGGCCATGTAATATAGCATCGGATTTGGCCAAAAGGACTATACGCCCATCAAGGCCAGTATCCCAAAGAGATGATTGTGAGGTATTAAAGTCAAGTGCAAGCAATGATATGAAGCGACGATCAACCAAGTCAAAGAGATAAACACTCTAGAATATTCTAAGTATGGTTAGTATCTTCCCCAGGCATGGGTTCAGTGCTTATCCCTTCACCTAGGGGATCGGTCCATATCCCTAATTTTTGTTCCAAGTAGGTGAGACTGAAATAGAGTGACAAGGAAGGCCCTATAAGGCTATATTTCAAATCTGAAGTCATTTGGAGTCTGTAAGGTCAAGTTATGGGCAAATTACTTCTACTTAACCTAAGAAAGGGATCAATATAAAAGGAATGGTATAATGTAAAAGGGATCGGTATAAAAAGGATCGTATAGAAAGGATCGTACATAAGGGATCGACATGTTTCAGCCAAACAAGTGCAACTTTAGAAAACAATCAACATCTCAAAATCCATAAGTCCAATATAAGAAATTTTGTGAGCAACATGTAGGGACTCTAGGAAGCCTACCCTAGGGATCGCACATCAGAAGGATGAAACAAGAGGGATCGGTGTTGCACGTATTCTTTTAGAGCAAGACGGGTGTGTAGCATGAAACTACACAGCCGCTTAGTAGCATACATATATATATAAAGGAGTATGTAGGGCGATCGACACGCCTGATCGCTAGCGCCAATAGAAAGTATCAACAACAACACATACTACTTAAAGCAACACACATTAACAAAACAGAAGATGCAAGTAATCTCCACTGAACAAAATGATCCAACTGCAGTAGGAGAATTGGGTGTATCCTGGAGCAACTGATGATTATCTGTGGTCTGGTGGGAAAGCTGAGCTACTGCTAAGGGATTCAACCAGAGAAGAGCTACGCTGCGGAATGCGGAGTCTGAGTGGAGCCGACAAGCTGCGACCTGTACAAATGCTGAAAAGATGAGAAATACGTCTGGCGATACTTTCGACTTGAGATCTGAGTTTATCAAATACACGTGCATTTCGCTCCTTCCAAATGACCCAACAAAAAACAGCAATAAAGACATCCAGAGATAGATTTTGGTTGTTGTACTGCCAGTGTTCGAAAATGGACGGCGGATCAGGGACAAAACCAAGTATGTGGGCACTCGAAGCTGCCCAGATCGAGTAGATAAAGTCACAGTCTTTAAACAGATGGGGAATACTCTCACAATGCTCGGAACAGAAGACACAAACAGGATCAATTCGTATTTGAAGGCGGCAGAGTCGATCTTTAGTATTTATACGATTATACACCAGGCACTATTGGAAAAAAGCAATTCGGGGTGGAATAGGGCACTTCCAAAGTCTAGGGAAGGAAAAGAGGCGTCCAGGATTATGCAGAAAGGAATAGTAGGAGGAAACCGAAAAACCGGAAGCAGGCGCCGGCGCCCAAACAAAGCGATCTGGTAGGTTAGAAAGGTGAAGGGAATGAAGGATGTTGGCTGCGGAGATAAGGTCTAAAAAAGTGTCGGGGCTAAATAGAGAAGGTGGGCAGAGGGAATCCGGTCCACGGGTGGCACAATCACTTACTGAAATCAACGGGGTAGACGAGTGAGGGAAGAGGCTCGGCAATGATTTGGCAAGGGGGAGTTGGCCGAACCAAGTGTCGAGCCAAAAAGCACTGTTGTTGCCGTTGCCAATGGCCACTTGGAATAAGGATTTGACTCGAGGGATGATTTGAATCACACCAGACCAAAAAGGAGAGGGTTTCTTATACGGAGGACGATGGAGGATAAGATGACTTTTGGAATGATAATGAAGGAAGAGGATCCAGTCTTTCCAAATGAAGTAGTCCGGTGAGAGAATCTTCCAAATCCATTTAGAAAGAAGAGCAATGTTGAGTTCTGAGGTTGGTGATGCGAAGACCACCATTGTTCAGAGGCAAACAGATAGTATCCCAGCTGACCAGTCTTTTGGCACCGCCACCATTCCACAAGAAGGATCTTCTGACCCTATCCAAATGATTGATGACCCAGGAGGGGAGTTTGCAGAATGACATCCAGTAAACTGGAATAGCTGAAAGGACCGATCTGACGAGGACAAGCCGGCCCGCGGAAGATAGAGAATAAGCCTTCCATCCCATTAGTCTAGAGTCAATCTTGGACATGAGGAGGAACCAGTCGGATCTGTGGAGTTTGGTAGGTCTGAGATTGATACCAAGGTAGGAAAGCAGGAAATTCGAAAGCTTACAGTTGAGCATCGATGATATGGGAGGGCCAAGGTGATCCGAGTTCCCCAATATGATGATCGAACTCTTGCTGAAATTGATGGATAGTCCAGATATGCGCTCAAAGGTGTAAAGGGCCACCTTTAGGCAGTGAATATAATTCTCTTGGGGAGAGACGAAAATGATTGTGTCATCTGCGAATTGCAAATTGGAAACCGACAAAGACGAATCCGGGAGAGAAATATCCGAGAAGAGGCAGTTGGTTGATGCCAGCTTGATCATTCTGTTGAAGACATCTGCAACAAGGACGAAGATGAGAGGTGAAAGGGGGTCACTTTGTCTCAAACCTCGAGCCGATTTTATATGGCCCCTAGAAACACCGTTAATCGAAATTGATGAGAGACTCGAAATGAGAATATGCTTGGTCCAATTGCACCATTTTGGGGGGAAGCCCCTATTAGACATAAGGGCGAGAATGAAGTTCCAGTTCACCATGTCGAAGGCTTTAGAAAAATTGAGTTTAAGAAGAACACCAGGGGTCGAAGAGTGGTGACAGACGGAAATGATTTCTTGAGCTGTGGCAATGCAATCCATAATGTTTCTCCCATGTATGAAGGCGGACTGTTCAGCTCCGACCAGGGGGGCGATAACTTGTTGGAGGCGGTTGGCGAGGACTTTAGTAATGACTTTAAATGTAGTGTTGAGAAGGCTGATGGGTCGGAAAGAGGGGAGGGAATTAGCATCTGGGATTTTAGGGATGAGGATGATGCTCGCGTAATTAAGTCTCGAGATAACCGATGGGTCCGATTGGAATTCCTTGCATTCTAATATATCAAATTTAACTGTGTTCCAGAAATCCTTAAAGAAAAGAGGGCCAAAGCCATCAAGACCCGACGCTTTATCATCAGACATCTCATTTAGGGCGGCCCAGATCTCCTCCTCAGAGAACGGGTGATCGATGGGGATGTTGGTGGGGGAAGGATAAAGGAGCGGCCAGTTGATGTCTAGAAGCGGAGCGGATTGCTTACCAAGGATATCTTTGAAGTAGTTGGTAAAAAGGCGAAGATGATCCGCAGGGTCACAATAAGAGATGTTATTATAGTATAATTCAGAAATCAGGAGCGATCTACGACGTCCACTGGCCAAGCGATGGAAGAAGGGGGTGTTTCTGTCTCCATCCTTTAACCATTTATCCCTAGATCTCTGTTTCCATCCAATTTCTTCTTGCTTGATAAGTCTGTCCAGATCCAATTCCAGAGCAAGCAGGCGAGCTTTTTCCGAGTCAAGAAGAGGCCGAGATTCTTCAATGATGTTCAGATCCAGGATATCATCTTAAGTGGATGAGAAGCGCGAGCGAAGGGACCCCCAAATGGATCTGGCCCACGGTCTGATGATCTTTCTGAGGGAGCGAAGCTTGAACACTATTCTGGCGGAGGCAGAATGGATATCCGACGGCTGAGACCAGATCTGGTTAATGAAGTTGTCAAAGGAGGGTTCCAAGAGCCAAAGACGCTCAAATCTGAAGGGGCGCCTGCCAAGGGGCAGAGATCCGGAATCCAAGATGAGAGGACAGTGGTCAGAAATTATTGAGGCGAGGCCCGAGACCGAGGAAAGAAGGTAAAGATCTTCCTATGACGAGTTGTATAGGAATCTGTCAAGTTTCGCTAAGGCGGGTTCGGCTCGACAGTTAGACCAGGTGAATTGGCGATTGTTGATGGGAGGATCGATAAGGGAACAAGCATTGATGAAGGCGTTGAAGGAGTCTGAGCCCGGAGAATTGCAGCAGAGTTCCGCTCTACCGGTGATCTAGTAGTACTGAAGTCTCCCCCAACAATCCAGGGGCCATTAAGGTAGGATGCAAAGGAGAAACAATCGGCCCAAAGATCATTCCTCTCTTGTGTGCTTTGTGGGACATAGATATTAGTGAAGAAATATATAGTGCCAGTTTGAATGTGACAGAGAGTTACGTGAAGAGCGAAAGCGTGGGCAGAAGTATGACAATGGGACCAAACTGCTTCATTCCAAGCGGTAATAATACCACCTCTGGACCCATTGGCATTTGTGTGGGCCCAACCCGTTAGGGTTGGCCCACCTAAATGTGTAATGAAAGAATGGGGAGGATCAGACAGTTTGGATTCTTGTATAAAGAGAATGTCCGCTTTATGAGGGGATAAAGTAAGGCTGACAGCATGCCTTTTAGACGGGTCCCCCGAACCCCTTACGTTCCACGAAATTAATTTCATTGGGAATGGGACGATCTCTCTGATTCCAGTGATTGCATGGCCACGTAACGTTCATCACTAAAACTCACACCCATGCAACGAGCCATTTTTTTATCAAGACTTTTATTATTGGAGGAAAAAACAATAGTTTTAAAGAAGCTACCAGGTAGGGAAGCTGCTCGACTAATTCTGGAGCTGCGACGGACAAGGGCAGGTGTGATCTGTGGGGAGCTGAGCTTGAGCAGTGCAGGTGTCGGCTGAGCCAGGGGAGAACTCTGGTTGATCGGGTGAAGCGCATGAGTGGAGACCGGAGCAGTATTAGGAATAGTTGGATCATCTGGATGTGTTATGAGGTGGCGCAAGGGAGAGGCGGGGGATTGGGGATCACTTATGGGGTGACGTTATGATCGTCCGGCCAGGGGGTCCAACATTGAGGACCATCAACCTCCAGTGACGCAGCACGGCTCTGGGCTATCGCAGGAAGAGGATATGAGACTGCAGGGTCAAAGTACATAGCATCAAATCTGGACGCATCCTCGTCAGATGAATAGATGGGTTCGCCATAACCTCGAAAGTCGATGTCGTAATTCGCTCCCAAAAACATTCTTTCGGGTCTGAGGGTAGGGTGAGCTTGCTCCCACTGTTCCACCATAAGAAGATGATCAACATTGTTGAGGTGCACGACAAAAGAGCAAGGATTTCTTACTCCTTTAAAAAATTGCATCTTGACAAAGAGAAATCTATGGTCAAAGTTTGCCCAATCGCAATCATCAAAAGCAATGAAACGACCGACAGGGCCGAGCGCCTCCCTGATCGCGTTCGGGTTATTTCTGAGGAATTCCGGAAAACCACTGACACGGGCCAAAGACGGTGGATCAAGCTCAGGGGCTTGGTGTTCCGATTCCGACCATCGTTGCAATAAAACTGAGCCATCAAGTTTCATAAGGGTTTTCATCAAGAGGGCATGGTTGCGGATGTCGGAGGAGGAGCAGGCAAAAATGAAGTTGTTTTCAGAGAGGATCCAGAGAGGCCATTCACTGCATTGGAAGGTTGAGGAGAGGGCGAGGTGGAGTGATTCGATGGACCAAAATCCATCGATGATCGTGGCTGTGAGGTAGAGAGAGGTGTCTGCCATATAAAATTTTTGAGGGTGAGAAAATTTGGGATGCGTGGGGTCAGGATTAGGGATATAAGAGGGAGTGTAGGATCTAGATTAACCCTAGAGGGGGGTGAATAGGGTTATAGCAAATTTTCTCGATTTAAACACAGAAATAAACTGCAAAAATAAATGTGCTGAAAAGTAAATCACACACAAAATTTACCCATCTTCGGCAACCCCTGCCTACTGCTGCATTCCCATATTTCTATTAGAATTAAACAGTATCCCGCTTACGAACACTCTAACAGACTCGCAAACCCTTGCTCCCGCTTACAAACACTCTAATAGACTCGCACCCCCTGCTCCGCCTCTAGAGTTTTGAAAAATCGCAAACTCTGCTCCCGCCTATAGAGTTTTGCAAACTCGCACACCCTGCTCACTGAACTAATTCTAACTAGACAATCTGACACTACCTACAACCTAGGTGGTGATTTACCAATAGTTTGACTCGAAAAGAAAAACTGATTTCAAAAATAAAAAACAGGAGCAAAAATTAAAATACACACTTGAATTCATGATTTTTGCTCAAATAAAACTCAAAACAAATTAAACGAAAAACCCTTTTAAAATAAACCCTAAACTAAATCCCCTTTATAATAATAAAGCCGGCCCTTTTATTTTTTAACCCGATCCACTTCTTTTGGTTTGTGAGAATAATGACGGCCGATGTTACTTCTTCGTTCGTCCAAATTATGGCTTTGTTCCCTTCAGAAATTAGGGCTTTGTTCTCTTGTTCGCGGCTCTCTGATAATCGATGGTTTGCGTTGCTTGCCTCGTTCGCAGCTGCTCCTTTGATTGTTTTATGAAATTTGGACTTGGTTGCTTCGAGACGATCGAGTTCACTGTTGCGGTATGTAATCTTTTTCGTTGTTGGTTCGATTGTTGCTTTTAACTCGATGCTTATGATGATGATTGGGGTTTGGTATTTATATGAATTCGAATACACTTGAATTTATTCGTATCAATTTGATACTTTCCTAAATTGTTAATTTCCTGATGCGCACGGCTTTCCTGATTTCTTCCTTGACGCGCACGGCTTTGATTTTGTTATGTGGTCACCACGTGTTGAATTCATTTGATTTTTTTTCAAATTTACACACACATGAATTTCTTACTTGGTCATCCCTGCAATTTTGAACTTCGTTCATCCACTGTAGCTTTCGACTGTACATTCTTTGATGACATCAACCACTGTCTTCATTGTATATTCTGTAGCATGGCTATTTGTGACTGCATATTGCTGCTGTGTAGTGCTTGCATACTCACTACTGTACTATTCACAGTATATTGATATTATTGTTGCATTCCATTCGTTTGACCCTTGCACATGCTTTCTATAGTATTATAATCTCAAGATGATTGCATATTCCTGATGCACTTGGTCATTCATTGGTTAGTTTGCATTTAGTCACTGCTTTCATGCATTGTTAAGTTTGTGGTCATCGTTGGCACTGGTTTGCATTTACTTGATTGTTGCAGTCCATTTTGTTGTTGGTCTTCATGTGTCTGGTTCAATGCTTAGTGAATTGTGCATCTGTTTTGGACTTGCAGTTTTGGCTTGCATCTGATCTGATGGCATTTTTCGTGTTGTTCACTTGTTCATCCAACTCATTGATCCTTATACATGTTATATTGTCTCTGGCCTGTGCACATTGTTGCATGCATTTGTTTGTTTGGTGGCATTTCTTTATGGTCTGCACTGTGCATATGAACTTGGTCATGTTGCTTGAGTCACTTCATATACATGTGTGTCTGTTCGAGTTGGTATTTGTATTTCTCTGGTCTCTTCATTGTATTTAGCTTGTGGTCTGTACTAGGTTTGGTTGTAGCCTGATTGCTTAGTACATTCCTGTAGCTCCATCTTGACTTGGGCTATTGATTCATCTCTCTGCATTTGTTCTGATTGCATATGGTCTTTGACATGTCATCTGAATTGTGTTCCACTGTTCTCAGCTGCATTGTTGTGTTTGCCTGTTGCACTGTAGTTTCATTTTGTTGTACACTACTCTTCATTCACTTCAGCATTCTTCACTGTTGTATATGTTGATTCCTTTACTGCTGTTGCATGCACTCTTATGCTGTTTGCTTGTATTACTGATCATGATAGTCTGATCATTGATTGCTTGTGACATGTGTTCCCTGTTGAGTCTTTGGTGGTGCTTCCACTTTGAATTTGCTTGCAAACTGTCTTGTAATCTGCACTTGTGAACTTTGTTGTGTCTTGTTCATTGGGCTGTGTTTGGTTTGCTTTTATTGTTCTGTTGTTTTCTGTTGCATCCATGTTGGTTTAGTCGTGCACTTGTGTTGAACCCAGTTTTAAAAACTCGGGTTTGACCTTGTGCTCGTGTCGTGATTTTGAATATATTGCACGTGAGTTGAACCCGGCTTTTCATTTGGGTTTGACCTGTGCTCACCTGTCCCTGTAGCATTATCAAGTGTATATCGATGTGCACGGCCTTGTGGCATGTACAGTGATACACTGTGCATGTCACATTGTTCGTGTATAATGAATTCAAATGTGAATGTTGACGAACAACCCAAATAACTGAGGCAAATCATATTTTCAAAAATCATATTTCATTTTATATTGCAAAAATATTTCTTTTTCAATTTTACTGCGTTAGTGAACATTTTTGTAGATTGCTCAGATGCTGAATTCAAACTGGAATGAAGTTGAATATAAAACTACGAGTGTGAGTGATATGTAGTGAGGAATTATGTAAACTGAATTGTGATGTATTCAAAAATGTATATGTATAGTGAGAGCTTGAATTTGTACTATTCAAGATTGTAATAAATATTTGTTTGAATAAAATATTTGTTTGAATTCAAATTCTGTGTAATTTATTTTATTCAACAAATATTTATTTAATCTATGAAAAATAAAATAGTACATTAACAAATACATTTAAATGAATATATATGTTTATTATCATCAAACAAAAACATATAAGCGCATATTCATTCAATTTCCCCCTTTTGATGATAACAAACATATATTTAAGATTTTGGCCGAGCTAAATGTATTTGATCAATGATATACTCTAATTGCTCCCCCTATTTAAATGCTTCCTCTCTACATGATGCTCCCCCTACCTATATGCATACAAATAGAAATTTATAAATGAGCCTAGATGCAAATAGAAAATTATTTGACCTTTACTTGATTCTATTTGACAAAATCTTAACTTTTCTCTCCTTCTTTTTTTATCAGCAAAAGAATAATAGTGTTAGAGAAATAGAGATATAAAGTGATCAATATTAATCCAACATTAAACTCAAATTGAATATAAATATTTAAACTTCAATAAAAATCAAACAAAAATCATAACTACCCTTGTTAGGCGCATATTCCACTTTTGGAAAGAATGGAAATGATGTTCTAATATAAAATCATACAATTGTATCAACTTGTGTTACATTTATATCAGGAATTTGAATATCTACTAATCATGCATAACCGTTAGGACTTTTAAATGAGATTAGTAGTATTCCAATTTAATTTTTTTTAAATGAAATCTAGTATCTTCTAACCACGCATGACCGTGAGGACTTTTAAATGGGATTAGAATCAACTTGTCTATTTAATCAATTAATTTTGATATGCGTTCCATACATGCATAACCGTAAGGACTTTTAAATGAGCATGGAAGCACATAATCAAAAATCCAAGTAATTCACCCATGCATAACCGTGAGGACTTTTAAATGGGAGTGAATACTTTGGATATTTATTTATTTTTACACACAAAAAATGTGGCATGAAAAATAAATGATTCCTGATTATAGTACCACATATCGACTAACTATATTTAAGATTTGATAAACAATGGTCGATAGAAATATGATAGATATAGAAATGGTCATGGAATCTTTACCCAACAAAAAGTTTTATAACTCTTGTTTGAATTTCTAAAGAAATTTTTCTAAAATATACTCTCTTGAGTAATGTATGAAAAATATCAACACTCGTCACTTTTTCCAATCACTATTTATCTTTTCGATAATTATTAGGGAGTTAGATTAGTCAAAATTTATCATTTAAAATCAAATAAAAATGACTAATCTGAAAATATGGTCAAAAATGATTTTCTCGAGGGGGTTATATGTGAAAATTTTCTATTATTTGAAAATTATTTGAAATGAAAAATATGCATATATTTTCCTTGAAAACGATGCAGTTACTAAATGTCTCAAAAAAAATCACGTTCAACTAGTAACTTTTCTATCAACTAGATTACCAGTGTAATCTGCATCTGAATTTCTTTTCACTCCAAAATATCACTAACTAAAATTGATAAACCAGACCATGAAGTGTGCATCAAAAATTTCAAACCCAATTTTAGCAACAATTTAAATGGCATTCTTTGAATTTGAATTGAAGCCGTGTAAATAATCAGAAAACCGTGAATATAGAGTTAGCCGTAACCAAAAATATTATCATCCAACAAAACACTATTTTTAATCCAAACTATTATATATGAAGTAAATCAAAGAATAGTGTTTTTGGCATAAATATAATTCGCTAATTATGTAGACCAAGTCAGAATCAAAAAATCATCATCTCTTTATAACATCACAATATTTGGCTGATTTCATTCAGAATATGGTGCAGATTATCACATTTAATTTATCAATCGAATAAATATACCTTTACCTGTTTTACCTTTACGATAATTTTTTGTGGTTGCCCATTGTGATTCTGTCATCCTTGTACTAGGCTAAGGAACTTTGCTTTGTTGCCCGTTGTGTTTCTGGAATAGCCAAAATCCAGAGAACACTGTTGTTGTTCCTTAGCCTGCCACCATACCTACACGATGAAAGATTTTTGTGACCTATTTGTTTTTATAGGTCCATGATTGTTAGTGGCAGAAGCATTGTGAATAAATAATCCCTTTGGAACCCAAACTTGTTTTGTCATTTCATTCTTGTTCCAATAGACATGAAATTTGTTTGTAGAATTCTTAGGAACCCAAACTTGTATAAATTTTGTGTTCTTGTTCCTATGACTACAATTTTCAACACGATGTCCAATTATTTCACATCTATCAAAGACACTCTTACCTTTTACATTATCCTCAACTTGTGTTTTCCCAAAACCTAGTCCCTTTCTGTTGTTAGCAAAAATTTGATTTCCCAATAGCATGTTGAAAGATTTTTCGCCTCTTGAAAAGTTATTCAAAGATTTCTCAAGATTTTGGACTTTGGTTTTTAGTGTTGTGTTTTCAGTGACAAGTGAGGTGCATCTATTTATAAAATCATTTTTCCTAGTGTCAATGATTTCCTTAAGACTCAAGCTTTCTTTTTCAAGATTCTCAAAGCTATTCTTAAGTCTTGTCAATTCTGAATCTAAAATTTTACATTTTTTACATTCTAGGTTTTGAATATTTTCAAGTTCAGTTTCTAACCTAAAATTTTCACGAGCAAGTTCTCTCCTATCAGATTTCAGTTTTTCAATTTTAGATTCAAGAGCATCAACTACTTTAGTAAGATCAAGACACATAAAAACAAGATCTTTATAAGAATAGTCACCTACCTCACTAGATTCTTCTGAGCTTGCTTCTGAATCCGATTTTGCCACAAGACATAAGCTAGCCTCCTCTGAGCTACTATTCGAAACTTCCTCTCCTTCTTCGTCATCCCAAGTTGCTGCAAAGGCCTTTTTCTTCTTTTTCCTTCCTTGGTTGTATTTGAGAAGTGGGCATTCTTGTTTAAAGTGGCCAGGCTTGTTGCAGTTATAGCACGTCAATTCATTATCGGAATTGTTAGACTCTCTTGACCTATTACCAGATGTTTTCTTCTTACGTGGCTTGAATCTTGACCATTTTCTAAGATTATTGACAGCCATTGCAAGCTCTTCAATCGGATCTTCTTCTTCATTGCTCTCTTCTTTGCTCTTTAAGGAAATCGTCTTCTTCTTTGGTTCGAAGTTGTTGCGTTCCTCCTTTGCTTTTAGCTCAAGCTCATATGTCATCAACTTACCAATCAACTCCTCCATGCTCAGTTTACTCAAATCTTTTGATTCTTGGATTGCCTTGACTTTTGCCTCAAAGTTCATTGGTAAGACTCGTAGCACCTTCCTCACAAGATCTACCTCAATGAATACCTTCCCAAGCGCTCTAGCATTGTACACCAAAGTTGAAAAGCGTCCAAACATGTCTTTTATGCTCTCGCCTTTGTCCATCACAAAGTTCTCGTATTCATTGCTGAATAAGGCTAGACGAGACTCCTTGACTTGAGAAGTTCCTTCATGTGTCACCTCCAAGGTATGCCAAATTTCTTGTGCAGTTTTACAATGAGAAATTCTATTAAATTCATTCTTATCAAGAGCACAGATCAAAGCATTCATGGCTTTAGCATTTGTGGTTTTTAATTTCTTATCGTTAGCATCCCACTTATCCCTAGGTTTAGGAATCTCAGTATCACCAACAGTTATAGTGGGAGATTTATAGCCAGTTTCAATAATATCCCAAACATCATAATCAACAGAACTAAGATAAATGCCCATCCTAACCTTCCAATAAGCATAATCACTCTCATTAAACATGGGTGGCCTAACAATAGATTGCCCCTCAGAAAAAGCATTATTTGATGAATTCATGACTCTAGAGTTAAAAAAAATACCGGGCTCTGATATCACTTGTAGGATCTAGATTAACCCTAGAGGGGGGTGAATAGGGTTATAGAAAATTTTCTCGATTTAAACACAGAAATAAACTGCAAAAATAAATATGCTGAAAAGTAAATCACACACAAAATTTACCCAGCTTCGGCAACCCCTGCCTACTGCTGCATTCCCATATTTCTATTAGAATTAAACAGTATCCCGCTTATAAACACTCTAACAGACTCGCAAACCCTTGCTCCCGCTTACAAACACTCTAATAGACTCGCACCCCCTGCTCCGCCTATAGAGTTTTGAAAACTCGCAAACTTTGCTCCCGCCTATAGAGTTTTGCAAACTCGAACACCCTGCTCACTGAACTAATTCTAACTAGACAATCTGACACTACCTACAACCTAGGTGGTGATTTACCAATAGTTTGACTCGAAAAGAAAAACTGACTTCAAAAATAAAAACAGGAGCAAAAATTAAAATACACACTTGAATTCATGATTTTTGCTCAAATAAAACTCAAAACAAATTAAACAAAAAAACCCTTTTAAAATAAACCCTAAACTAAATCCCCTTTATAATAATAAAGCCGGCCCTTTTATTTTTTAACCCGATCCACTTCTTTTGGTTTGTGAGAATAATGACGGCCGATGTTACTTCTTCGTTCGTCCAAATTAGGGCTTTGTTCCCTTCAGAAATTAGGGCTTCGTTTTCTTGTTCGCGACTCTCTGATAATCGATGGTTTGCGTTGCTTGCCTCGTTCGCAGCTGCTCCTTTGATTGTTTTATGAAATTTGGACTTGGTTGCTTCGAGACGATCAAGTTCACTGTTGCGGTATGTAATCTTTTTCGTTGTTGGTTTGATTGTTTGCTTTTAACTTGATGCTTATGATGATGATTGGGGTTTGGTATTTATATGAATTCGAATACACTTGAATTTATTCGTATCAATTTGATACTTTCCTAAATTGTTAATTTCCTGATGCGCACGGCTTTCCTGATTTATGCCTTGACGCGCACGGCTTTGATTTTGTTACATGGTCACCACGGTGTTGAATTCATTTGATTTTTTCTAATTTACACACACTTGAATTTCTTACTTGGTCATCCCTGCACTATTGAACTTCGTTCATCCACTGTAGCTTTCGACTGTACATTCTCTGATGACATCAACCACTGTCTTCATTGTAGCTATTTGCGACTGCATATTGCTGCTGTGTAGTGCTTGCATACCCACTACTATACTGTTCACAGTATACTGATATTATTGTTGCATTCCATTCGTTTGACCCTTGCACATGCTTTCTATAGTATTATAATCTCGAGATGATTGCATATTCCAGATGCACTTGGTCATTCATTGGTTAGTTTGCATTTAGTCGCTGCTTTCATGCATTGTTAAGTTTGTGGTCATCATTGGCACTGGTCTGCATTTACTTGATTGTTGCAGTCCATTTTGCTGTTGGTCTTCATGTGTCTGGTTCAATGCTTAGTGCATTGTGCATCTGTTTTGGACTTGCAGTTTTGGCTTGCATCTTATCTGATGGCATTTTTCGTGTTGTTCAATTGTTCATCCAACTCATTGATCCTTGTACATGTTATATTGTCTCTGGCCTGTGCACATTGTTGCATGCATTTGTTTGTTTGGTGGCATTTCTTTATGATCTGCATTGTGCATATGAACTTGGTCATGTTGCTTGAGTCACTTCATATACATGTGTGTCTGTTCAAGTTGGTATTTGTATTTCTCTGGTCTCTTCATTGTTTTAGCTTGTGGTCTGTACTAGGTTTGGTTGTAGCCTGATTGCTTGGTACATTCCTGTAGCTCCATCTTGACTTGGGCTATTGACTCATCTCTCTGCATTTGTTCTGATTGCTTGTTGTCTTTGACATGTCATCTAAATTGTGTTCCATTGTTCTCAGCTGCATTGTTGTGTTTGCCTGTTGCACTGTAGTTTCATTTTGTTGTACACTACTCTTCATTCACTTCAGCATTCTTCACTGTTGTATATGTTGATTCCTTTACTGCTGTTGCATGCACTCTTATGCTGTTTGCTTGTATTACTGATCATGATAGTCTGATCATTGATTGCTTGTGACATGTTCCCTGTTGAGTCTTTGGTGGTGCTTCCACTTTGAATTTGCTTGCAAACTGTCTTGTAATATGCACTTGTGAACTTTGTTGTGTCTTGTTCATTGGGCTGTGTTTGGTTTGCTTTTATTGTTCTGTTGTTTTCTGTTGCATCCATGTTGGTTTAGTCGTGCACTTGTGTTGAACCCAGTTTTAAAAACTCGGGTTTGACCTTGTGCTCGTGTCGTGATTTTGAATATATTGCACGTGAGTTGAACCCGGCTTTTCATTTGGGTTTGACCTGTGCTCACCTGTCCCTATAGCATTATCAAGTGTATATCGATGTGCACGGCCTTGTGGCATGTACAGTGATACACTGTGCATGTCACATTGTTCGTGTATAATGAATTCAAATGTGAATGTTGACGAACAACCCAAATAACTGAGGCAAATCATATTTTCAAAAATCATATTTCATTTTATATTGAAAAAATATTTCTTTTTCAATTTTACTGCGTTAGTGAACATTTTTGCAGATTGCTCAGATGCTGAATTCAAACTGGAATGAAGTTGAATATAAAACTACGAGTGTGAGTGATATGTAGTGAGGAATTATGTAAACTGAATTATGATGTATTCAAAAATGTATATGTATAGTGAGAGCTTGAATTTGTACTATTCAAGATTGTAATAAATATTTGTTTGAATAAAATATTTGTTTGAATTCAAATTCTGTGTAATTTATTTTATTCAAAAAATATTTATTTAATCTATGAAAAATAAAATAGTACATTAACAAATACATTTAAATGAATATATATGTTTATTATCATCAAACAAAAACATATAAGCGCATATTCATACAGGGAGTGGCTCGAGGAGACTCCTGACGAGGTGAATGCTGATTGGCGTTACGGTTCCCAAGCTGAAATAATGAGTGTGGGGCCCGAACTGTGTGCTTGGTAAAGATTTTATGTTTGTTTTTTGTGGAAGTGGCAGGGTCGAATCTTCTATGAGCCGAAAAGTTGCTTTTTGTTTTCTCGGGACAGTGCGACTGTGCATGCTCGAAGAAACCACATAGGTAGCAAATCTTGGAGTCTCTACAAACGCGTGCCACATGTCCCGCATCAGCACATCTGAGACAGCGGCCCTTCAATTTCAAAAATTCAATCGTTGAGCGGGCAAAATGAAACTGAGGAAGGAACCGGCGACGACGCCGGGACAAGGGGGGTTGGGTAGGGGCGGCGGGTTGGAACACAGAGCTTGGGCATAAGATTTTTTGTGAGAAGGGGGGCGCTGGTACGGAGGCGATGGACCAAGAGGTGGTTTGGACACCGATGGGGCCTGCGGATCGAAGGTTAGGGGCCTGCGGAGACAGAGGTCGAGAGATAGGGAGGGATTTGTATTTGCTGGGGACGAAGGAGATTGGAGGGAGGTAGGACGGAAATGGGGAAGGGGAGGGGCGAGAGAGGGGAACTGAACAAGATGTCATTGTAAATTTAAATGATTAAATTACATATGTGTTGCACGTATTATGATTTCAAGTAATCTATCTATAAACCAAAATACTTCATTAAATTCCAATTTTTATCTTAAAAATTATTTCAAATTCGTTTGAAAAAACCATGCTCAAAATCAAAGAAAACATCAAAAAATACTCAAAACCGACACTCCAATTCATTTCAGAAATGATTCAATTTGAATCTTAAATTCTCAAAAATCTTGGCTAGCCTATTGATAGGCATCATAGCCCTCAAAACAGTTCAGAAATATCACAAAATGTGAAGTAGAAGTCAAAAGTCGGACGGAAAAAGAAGGCAGAACACACAAAAAATGCATAGGCAAAAACAATACCCCGGTCTGAAATCTTCTCTGGGTTCAACTTTCGAACATAATTTGAATGGCTTAATGACCTCAGGATGGTTAGAAATTTTATATCTTTAGCATTTCATATCGGAATTCCTTTCCTCAAGAGGGAGCAACTGAAATCAGAATACATGCAACGCCACTTCATGGAAAACGCGATACCTCACAAACCATATGTCGGAATGGCACGAAATTTGGAGGGAATGTAGCTAACATCATGGGAAACTCCCCAAACGGGATCTCACCCCATTTGCACACCAAAAATAGGGATTGAGGCTGAGCCTATTATGGGCTGGCCTGAAAATTCTTATGTGATCTCGTCATGGCTTGTAGGTTCTTCTGCTAAAATTTTATCCCGATCCGTGCACATCTTTCCCTATAAATACAGCAGACATGACATCAAAAAAGGAACTTCTTTCTGCTTCTCTTTATCTTCAACCTAGTCTATACTCTGCTAATTTTATTCTTGGATTTTGAATTATAACCGTAAACAAACTATAGTATAATAAAATGGATTATTATGGAGTGGACAAAGACTGGAGTTTTTCAAACCACTATAAATTTTGTCTCTTTTCACTTACTTTCATATTTAATTTCTTTGTTCTTCATATTATATTCTCTACATTGGATACTATCTGGGATCTGTGACTAGATATTGGTGTACCATAGGGTGTTGGTGGCCATTTTTGCCGCTAACAATAAAGTAATTAAATCATGTGGTTTTTCGAAGAGTTCATAAATGCGGTTGTGAGAGTCAAAGTCATGAATTTATTTAGCGATAGATATCGAACAATTTAGACATTAGTATTTAAATGTCACCTTAACTGGTGACGTGATAATTTGGCTAAATTTATAGCTTATAATTCTTTTTAGTAAAATCCAATTTCACATTTTCTTAAGTGGTACCTTTTAGCAACAATTATTTCCACACATTCTATTTGTTAACATTATATCGAATTTGGTTTTGGTCAGAACTCTAATATCATCCTAATTGAACTCACTTAGTCCATTAACATAGTCCTTAGTTCAATAATAACATTTATTATTAATCGTACTACTATGATTAGAGAATTTATCTTTGAGTTGACTATAGTTGACCGTGATACTAACCTCATAAAACCGAGGAGACGAATTCTCTACTAAATAGTGTCTCACTTACAGTGTGACAACTCATACTCAACTCTAGTCGCTTAATGGATGGCCTTGCCATAATTTAACTGTAATAAAAGTGGAGTGTTGGCATAGAAGTACCATGGTATTCTCAAATTGAGGAAACCATGTAACATCATCACGTCAACATTTCCTGTTTGACCTAGTAGTTATTAACGAGCAAGAAACTCTCCAAAGGGTCATTCCATAGTTATCTAATAACTACAAGTATGTAACCCCTTAGTGCCCTTAAAAGCCATGAACTAATACATTGCCAAACATTTGGAGAGCGCTATGCACTCTGGTCACAATGGATGTACCACTATTCTTTCTCGAAACATCTTGACCATAAAAATTTAAAATATTATGTTATTTTATATTCTAATATTTTATTTTTCCATGATTACAACCACTTTTAATAGTTATCATAACATATCATTTTGGGATTATATATATATATATATATATATATATATATGTATGTATGTATGTATGTATGTATCTGTGTGTACTTAAATTAATTACTTAATTAATATATCATAATATAACTAGCATATAATAGAAAATTAAACTCCTTTATCATGAATAAACGATTGGTGATAGAGCATGATATATGTAACAAATTACATGTTTACCCTTGGGAATAACCTTAACTCTATAAACCTTACATTTGCACTTGGGTCAACTATGTAATCTCGATCTCATTCCTTCGATCAGCTTTCTTAAAGTGACTGAGCTAGTCCCGTAATGAACGAATATGCTATATTATCATAATTATCTATTTTTCCAATCAACTTTCTCTGACGTTGATAAACTGTCTTTATTATGCGGAATTTTAGAGTATTTGTTTAGACCTTATGAGCCTTAGTTTCTTTTAGGATCCATATCTCAACGTTGTTTTCACAAAACAATATCATGGAATTCTCAACATTTGGGATCACCCATACCTCAATTGTAAATTTGTACAACTATATCTATACTACTTTCACTACGGCACTATTCATGGGGATGAAAATAACCTTTCAGTTGAATTATCCGCACTTCTCGTTTGAAACATTTCCAACCCAAAGCTCTTTATTAAGACTGAATTTGAATTTAGGATTGACATACAAAATTCATTATCACTTATGAAGTTTGAGTATGATCACTCTTTCATAGAGAGTTCATTATTTCTATAATTCTCTAGTATCTCGTAAATACTCAAGAATATTCATAATTACCATTTAGCGATTTTAATTTGAATTTGAAAACTCTCTCAATGTACCTATTACATGAGTGAATTGCGATATAGTACAAAGTATGGCACATATGATAATTCGTATTGCTGATATATTAAAAACCCATGTCATATGTTCTATATTAAATATTTTAATGGTGTTTGTATGTATCATTTAGGACAATCCCAACATCATTACTTACAATTTTAGAAATATTTTAATACCTCTTAATATTCTTTCTTATACGCGCACGCTTCCTTTGCATTTTGATTGAAAATCAAACCATTTGATTTCTTTGTCAAAATATTTGCTTAATTCTTAAGCTTGTCAATGATATTATCTTATCAGTTACTTGACCTTATCTAACATTTACAAACTCAGTTATCGCTTCCATTAAAATGGTGACATTTTAGTTATCATGTGCAAACGTTATATTCTAAATCACTATTTAGAATTTTGTTTCAACAAAGACGTACCGAATTCAAAGTATATTGGGTGACAATTTTGTGAGTATAATTTGATTAACTCGAGCATTTTGACCTATGAATTTGTTATGCTAATTTCAAAAATTGAAATTTATGAGGTTGTTCTCATCAATGTTACTTGCTATGTTCCGACCACATTAGTCTACCTTTCAAAGGCTCAATAATGATCGATGGATCATATCTTTTCGGGTAAAACTACGAAAATTGTATTTTGACAATGTACCTGGAATCTATTATGGATTTGAGCATCATGCCATATGTTGGCGTCTATACTCTTTATGGCGTACCAGCAACTGATGAAATTGTTACTATTAATGATTCCTTTTCTCGACGTTTATATGAAACTCGTAGTTTCTCTTTAATGTTTGAGAATTTGTATTAGACATTCTAATGAGTTGCATATGTTTTAGGCTTGCTTGCTTCTTTTCACCTTTTATAATCTATTTCCATGTCAGAATGTTTGGATCACGTCCAATATTTACATAAAACTGGTTCAATTTTGAGTTTATAAAGCTTATGTTCATAACATAAATTAGACAACCATTGTTGGTCAGTCCCAAACTCCTTTGGGGTGGTCAACACAAGATCTTTCATGATCGAATTTTACGTGCGGCTTCTTGACTCTCACAACCTATCAACTCCTTGACCTAGCCATGTGGGGTTTCTTATCAACTCCTTTCTTATATAGGCTTATAAATTATGCTTTAGATGAAACTAAATTTGACTTACTTACTCTTAAGTGCATATCCTTATAAAAGAATTTAACTCAACATCACTTATCATTAATCATACTTTGTATAACAAAGTTTGGTTACTCCTTATCAATACATCATTATGTATCATAAGGAGGAGTTACTTTTGTCGTTGAATATACTCAGTTTTAGGTAATTTTGGAACTTTTCCAATATATTCACCTAATTGATCTCATTTGATCATGCTATTTCATTTGGATGCTATGTTTTCTACATCTGCTTTATATTCTATGAATTTATCATTGATATACGGCTTCTATATCAAATACACATATTCAAGTTCATGATAATCTATTTGTGAATTTAACATAGTGAACGGATTTGTTTTACAGTCATTAGACATTGGATGCATATATCAATATATCAATCCGTAGGGTTCATTAACTCTTTGTTACTCCAACTAAATGAGTGCTTTGCCCTTAAACTTTTGAATAGAATTTACATGTACTATATGGTTCACAATCATACGATCAAAGAATTATTTCTCAAAAATATAGCTTAGTACATAATTCCAATATAATTGTGAATTTTTTTTAGATGCTTTTGTATTTTACATAGCTAATGCATCACTTATAGAAACAAATATCATTATTATAATAGATAGATTTATTTTATAACGAATGTTCATAAAATTCATATTAAAATAAAACTACATATATTTTCAGTTAGTACTGGAAATAGTTATTATTTCATAAATAATATGTGAACATATATTTTAGAAATCTTTCATAATTTGTGACTATCTAATAAGTGTTATATGGTATGCTTCAACTATCTCCGCCATTGCAATAATAGTTCATGAAATGCAAGGCTCCATTCGATCACTTAATATAGGATTTTATTTCATCAATTGTAATTAGCTTATAGTCGAGAGTTTTAGATCAAATATCTTGAACTCATAGTAATAACTCCCATTGAAAACAATCATCCATATAAAATTACATTTGGAATAGAAATTACATTTCTTATTCCATATTAAGTATCTACTAGTATTTATTTGGTTCTCATTTTTGATATCTTCATGAAGCAAATTTGACCATTCACACTCTTCATCCAACGGTGCCTAAATTGCATCCACCCTCGTACATTTTATTTCCTTTCAAATGATTGACCCATATAAAGGGAATCCTTACTACAAGGTTGCACTGAACTCTTTACAAAAGCGCAATTGGACATCCATAACATTTAAGGATGTCGAATATGCTACACTCTGCGTAAATTGATCAAATTGACATTTCTTTAATCAAATATCTAGGTCTGTCTAGTAGTTCCTCATCCATGTTGCTTTTGACACAATAAGATACTACTTATTATATTTAGTCATATTGAACACGTTTGCTTGCACTATGGTATACTTGCTCATTTCAAATTATCTAATTTTTATAGAGGTTGCATACATTATGGATCACGACTGTTCACTATATAACATATATGCCTGATCGAATATGGATCAAGTATCCATATTCTTGCACTGCTATAGAGTTCAAAACTTATAGAAGAGAATATAAAATATCATGCAAATTAAGATATAGTAGCCAAAGTATGAATGTATTTAGTAGTTGTATATGTTGGCTCTTACATCGGTCTGGAAGTGACAACATGCCAAAAGATTTAATGGTAAGTATATTTTATATTTCTATGTCAATAATTAATGTATCTTAACTGATAATCATTTTTTTCAAATTTTTATTAGTTGCACAAATTTATCCATGAAGATTATTTTAACATTATATACCATACGTTCTTATAATGTTATGAAGGTCAAATGTTACTTTTTTTAATAAGTTCCTACTAGATTTTTATGTTTCTCAAAGCCATAGAAAAAAAATCTTTCGACTTCTCCAATGGGTGCTAGAACAATCTTGCCTCTGGATTCTGAGCTCGAGTTTGCTCAGCAAATCATAACCCACAATATAACATCCCGTACCTCTAGACACGTCGATCCAAATGCCCAAGATGACATTTGAACTTAAGCCATACCAAGTAGTACAAATCCTTAGGTTTTTATGGTTTACATAACACAAAGACAAATGTAAATTTTTAAACATTCTACACTTTCAGATCTCACAATGGAAGAAAATAAAATATATGTTCTGAAAATAACCCAAAGTAATATAGTCTCAAGTTAATCATGGTCCATACAATAATTGACAAATAATGTCCCTAAATGACAATATAATAAAAGTCCAACTTATAAATAAAATGAGGTAGATAGGTGGATAATTATAAATTAATATATCTCTAAAGTGCTAAGTCGCCTCCTCACGCACCTTATCCAAATCACATCTCATATTGCCCTGTCCTACTGTAATAGACATAAAGAGGGAGGAATAGAGGAGACCAAACAAAGTCTGATGAGTGAAAGATATCTCTAGTGGTATAGTTTTGACACGTAATTAAATTTATGTTATAATCTACATAATATAAGGGTGAACTATTTGTGTTCGTGTAATACGTACAAGAAATTATCAACTTAAGTGCTATAGGGTGTTCATTTCGAGTACAATTTTAGGTTTGTTGGTAATCAAATTCATATAGCTTATATATAGATATTCAACCATCTATTTCAGGCCTATTCGGAAATAAAATAATAAAATATAGGTGATTTAGGAATATATACATAGATATACTTTTATTAGTTCAAGACTATTACATTAACCAGATCTACATGTTTTAGAAGTGAATTCCACTATTTTACCTTCCTCCATATTTTAATAATTTTATTGTTGAATTATCACCAATGGTTTTTCCACTGTTTCTGTCCATATAGATTTCCAATTGACATTATCAATTCGAACCCGAAAATCAAAATTTCTATTTAGATAGATGAAAAATAAATTTAAGTACTATTTTACGTCATAAACACATCATAATGGATACACTCACCTTTCAAGCTTTCCCATCTCTTTAATCCGTAAGAATCCTCGTTGTGAGCCTCTTTTCCAGATCTATAGCATTTTATTGTTTGTTCTTCTTTATCACTCTCTTTTAGTTTAGTTTTTTATTGTTGTTTATATAGAATTTTAAGAGAAGATTTGAATTTATTTTAAGAAGTTTGGAGGAGGAAGAAGAAGAGAATTTAAAGAAATAAAGAAGCAGCTGGGGTTCGAGTGAAGAGAGGTGAGGGTTCGGCCTATATTTATGGTTAAAATTAGGGTTATTAGGGCTTAATCGCAAAATCACTAATTATGGAAATGTCACTGGGTCCAATTTCCACCAATTCTACACATATCTTATCAAATTTAGCAAATTACATATGTTTTCGGACTATAAACGATATTCATATGCAATGGAATAGGTTCCAAAGCCTAATCCCAATATTTGTGAAAATTTTATTATTTTTCTCCTGTTTGTAAAATTATATTTTTACCATATTATTGTTTTAATTTATTATTAAAATTTCTAGAGCATTACATTCTCCTCCACTTAGAAGAAATTTGTCGCCCAAATCTCTAAGGACAGAAAAATGCAACTCATTGATCAAAATCAATACCTACAACTATTTATTCAACTACTTGCTAACATTGTTCTTAAGTTCAAATTTACTAATGCAGCATGCAGACTCAATTATGGAATGCATATAACCATATATGTAATACAAAAGTAGGTAGTCTCCTGAACTAGTCGACCTTCTAAAATGCAACTGCTTATGCCATGTATCCATTATGTATGCAATGTCCTTTATATATACTTGCAACTCTATATGGATGAGAAAGCATTCAATACATATGCAAAATGCAAAAACGGTTATGCATCTAAATTGATATAACAAAATAGACAAGTTGATGTGTGTTGTAGGCCAACATGAACATTTCATCCCATCTGTGCAATGCTTACAAATAAAATACATCCATTAGAAACCATCACACAAAACATGTTCTAATAACACATCACAATCATGCATAGCTTCCACGCACACCTACCTATAAAATATATAAGCTAAAAACTATGCACTAAAGCAATCACACTAACAAATATAAACTTGCCAGTAAAGAGCACTGGACCAGTAGCTTGGATTTTCTCCTTAGGCTCTCATGTACTCTCATTCAGGTTATCTCCCTATTAGACTCTAACTAGCCTAATTACTTTGTTATGGAGTCGCTTTGACCCATGATCTACAATGCGGGTTGGTGCAATGCGAACAAAGGGCTCACTTTCTACTTCAACCTCTTCCAACTGACTCATCTCGACCATAGTAGCTGAATTGTGTAAAGGCTTCCGTAAATGTGACACCTGGAAAAAATTATAAACCTCCAATAGCTTTTAAGGAAGATCCACTCTATAATCTAACTTACCTACTCTTCCTAAAATCGTAAAAGGCCTTACAAACCACAGTGCCAACTTTCATGAATTACCAAACCTCATAACATGTCTAAGTGGTGAAACCTTCATAAAGACTATGTCGCCCACTGCGAATCCAACTCAGTCATTTCTTGTCAGCTTATGATTTATGTCTTCCCTACATAGTCTTCATCCTCCTATGGATCAAATGTACTTTCTTCGAAGTCTATATAATCATGTCCAACCCAAGAATGATTCTATCTACAGCGTCCCACCAACAAGATGGAAACTTAAATGGCCTCATATACAATGCCTTAAATAGTATCATTCCAATGCTTGCGTGATAGCTGTTATTATATACAAAGTCTACCAACGGCAAGCGATCCTTCCAAGAACCTCTAAAGTCCAAAATACATATTTGTAGAAAATCCTCCAATACTCGATTCACTCTCCCAGTTCGTCCGTCCGTCTTTGGGTGATAGGCAGTACTCAAATTTATTCTCAATGCCTAAGGCCTCTTGGAGATTCCTCCAAAACTTACCAGTGAAACGTGGATCTTGGCCTCTGACAATACTAGATGGAACTCCATGTAAAAGAACTATCTCCCTCACGTATAAGGTTACCTGAGATGCAGCTATTCTCGTAATCCTAACCAGAATAAAATGACCGCAATTGATCAGTCGATCGATTATGACCTAAACTCTCTCATTCCCTTTTCTACTCCAAGGTGGCCCATCAACAAAATCCATGGAGATACTCTCTCATTTCCACCGTAGAATATTCAAAGGCTATAATAGTCCACCAAACTTCTTCTACTTTGCCTTTACTCTCTGACATGTCACACATTTGGAAACAAACTCTGCTACATGTATTTTCATACTTAGCCCATAAAACATTCTCTTCATATCACGATACATTTTGTCACCACCGATATGAATAGTATCCTAGAACGATGAAACTCTCCTAGTATCATGTCCACCAACTACTTGATAAAAGGAACACCCAACATAAGATCTTTTCATGACCATCCTCTTGAATCAATGGGATAATGCTCCAAATGACTCAAATGCTCTCCTCTGTTCAACTTCTCAAAACTACATAACTACTGGTCTTGCTTCTGACTCAAACCATTACAGTCTATAAGAGAAGGCTGAACATCTAAAGCCGTTAATAGGCTTAGTGCAAGGTCTACTGAAAGTTGGAAATCTAATGTAGAAATGTATTCTAAGTGCTTCCATTCCAAAAACAAAAGCCTAACATCGCATGCTTCCTACTCAAGGCATCAATTACAACATAACCTTTTCCTAGATTATGTGAGATACTGAAATCATATGACGCTAAGAACTCCATCCACCTCTGCTGCCTTAATTTCTGATCCTTTTGAAAGAACAAATACCTTAGAAAATTATGATTGGTAGATAACTCAAATCGCTCTCCTATAAAATAATGCCTCCAAGATTTAAGGGTAAAATCAATAGCTACCAACTCAAGATTATGGGTTTGATAGTTTCTTTCGTGTACTTTCAACTATAGACTGGAATAACAAACAACTCCACCTTTCCTACATCAAAATGGTGCCAGTCCTACACCATAAGCATTAGTATATACCATAAATGCTTTCAAACCATCAGGGAGTAATAAAATAGGTACGCTAGTCAACAACACCTTTAGCTTAATAAAAGCATGTTCGCATTTCAAGTTCTAAGTGAAAACAAAATTCTTCTTAGTAAGGTATGTCAACGATCAAGAAATTTTTGCAATGTCCTTAATTGACTTCCTATAATATCCAACCAAACTAAGAAAACTTCTTACCTCCATAGCATTTTTCGATGCATGTCAATCCTTTACTGCTGCGACTTTACTAGGGTCGACTAATAGTTGATGTTTGAAAATAACATGTCCTATAAAGCGAACATCCTTACACCAAAAGTGACCATTGGAAAATTTCACTTGTAATCTATAGCTATGGAGACTATCGAGCACTTCTCCTAAACGCAACATTTTCTCTTCCTTGCTTTTGGAATAGACAAATACATTATTGACAAATACAGTAACGAACTTATTTAGAAACCTTTTAAAGACTCGAGTCATGAGACCGGAAAAATACGCTGGTGCTTTAGTAAGCCTAAATGACAAACTAACCACTCATAACGTCTATCAGGTGTACGTAAAGCTATTTTCTAAATACTATCCTCGGCTATACACAACTGATGGAATCAAGCAGCCAAGTTAAGATAAGAGAGTAACTTTGCTTTAACTAACTGACTAAAGAAATCGTCTATATGTGATAATGGATAATGATTCTTCTTTATTAGATTATTCAACTCACGATAATCAATGAAAATTCCAAAGAGCCACCACTTTACTAGAAAAAACAACTTATGTCCCTATTTTGAAATACTCTTCCGAATAAAGCCGTTCACCAATAATTCATTCACTTGTGTATTAAGCTTATGTCTTTCTGTAGAAGCCATATTCCTAAGGGTAAGGCAACAGGTCCAACATTCTCCTTTAAATAAATCCAAAATTTGATCTCCTTATAAGGTGGTAGACTAGAAACTTTGGTAAAGACATCTGAGAAGTCACAAACTATCGTTACAGAAGCTAACTCATCATGCGATGGGTTAAGGAATATAGGTAAATCAACTTTTAGGATCATAGTAAACCTCCAATATATGCCTACTACAAGTACCCAAACAAGCTACCCTCCTATCACAGTATAGTATTGCTCCATATATAGCCATCTATTCCATTCTCGTAAATAACCAAACCCAAAATATCTCAATACAAAAGCATCACAATCAAATTTAACACCCAAAATATACAATTTCAGACCCTTTCAAATCATGGATAAATAGATTAGTCCCTCAATAACATTTAGCATTATAATAAAGTCTGTAACTAAATTAGTCTCTAAGTGCAATTCATCTACTAGATTACTCGAAATAAATGAGTATGATCCTCCAGTGTTAAGTAAAGTGTGAATAGATAAATCAAAGAGAGTTAACACATTTTTTGACTACCTTCTTTGCCATTTCCATAACCGGGGCTGTGCTTGAGCTAGGAACAACATCAAGTGCATAAGCCGGAACTACATGAGTATAAGTCTTAGCTGCGATTGTACACTCTCTCCTTATGTTCCCAAATTGGTTGTAAATATAGCATTTGATCTTAGTAATGCTCGGCTTGCAATCCTTTGTCAGATGCCCCTTACCATGGCACTTCTTACATTTAAACCTTGGTTTCTTCATTTATCCTTAAGCTCCCATTCCATCTTTGGGTTGATCCTAATGTAATGGCCTCCCTTATGTCTTATTAAATCCTTCCTTCCAATTGAATTCAGCAATGCCATCTCAACTAGGCTCTCAAATGTCGCTCCAGTATGTATATGGCTCAAAGCATAATCCCTCAAAGATGGATCTAAACCTTTAGCAAAGTTTGTTGCCTTTTTGCTAGTGTATTGATAAAGTTTAGGCCAAACTTTGCCAGCTGATTGAACTCATTGAAGTATTCCTTAGCACTATAGTATTCATGCTCCAAAATGGGTGAACTTATCTAGCTGCACTTCCCATTATGCCTTGGATATAAAATTCGTCTAAAAGTGCCTCTTAAATTGGTCCAAGCAGTCCCAATCTCAACTGTCTCAGCAATAACTATATCCCACCAATTCAAGGCTTCTCCTTGCAAGTGCCACAACTCCAATTGTCTCTTTAATGAATCCTCCACATCTATCATAGCAAAAATCTAATCATTATTCCTTAACCATGCCTTCATCTTAATAAAAGATTCAATTCCAAAGTAATTATTTCCACCTAGACTATGGAAGTCCCGACAGAGCTTATGGAAATCCAAACCAGTGAAGGAGCAAGGGCTGCACCTTGTGCTTGCACTACGAGTCCCCAATTGGGATAAAGTTCAGTCTAGCCCCTTTCTGGAAGATACCAACAGAACCATATCGGATCATTTAAGTCTAGGACCTTAGTTGCTTTAATAGAACCATTTCCAGTTTGATTGCAACCTGTAACGAGTTGGAATTTTACCTCTTTAATTTGTGGAATATTTAATTTTATTCAACAAATGGTTTTAATAATTTAATAGCCTTTTTAAATTTATAACTAATGATAGAAAACTCAATGTAATAATAATAAGTATTTTTAAAAATAATAATATATTTCATTTGAAATTATAATGAGATGGATTTGACGATAAAATGATCTCTTAAGTAATAAATTTTGCAAAGGTACTTAATCACTCTATTATCCTCCATATTTTCAAACGGTACAAGGATTAGTATATTAACCAAAGTATTTTCAAAGGTTTGACATTTATATTTCTTCAAAATAATGTGTTACTTTTATAGGTTGGTTAACTTGATTTGGAAGTAAGCTAAGCGATTTTAGTTATAAAAGAAAATTCAATCAACATTAAATATAATTAATTCTCTATATTTACTCTTCCACCCTTCCTTTAATTCACTGCTTCATCAAAACAAAAATGGAAGTAAGCCTTAAAATCAAAAATGAAATTGATTAGCTAACTAAAAATCATGAGAAAAAGTGCATTTGAAAATTCCAACATTTGGAATGGGTTTTGTGGTGTCTGATTATGGTTGGGGGGGGGGGATTTGGGTGTGCTATGGTTGAAGCATATGTGGACTAGATTTTAACTTGGTGATCATTTCAGTAGGAACTTGGTGAATCAAAGCTTGGTTTTGGGATCGAGACGTCGAGGCACACCTGGCGTCAAGTTTTAGTGGAGATCAATGCTAATTTTGGGGGTGCAATTTGGCAGCAGGTCGAGGGTAAGGTGGTGTTGCATTTTGCCTGAGGAGGTCGAGGGGTGGTTGTGGGTCAGGAATGGCAAGCAGAGGAAGGGAGATGCGTTGGTAGGGTTTGTTCATCATTTCGGTGAGGAGTCAGTGTGTGCACGTGCACAAAGTGCATGTTTCTTAGATTCCAAATTTTGAATGAAGGAGGTAAGAAGAAGGAGTTGTGTAAATGTTGGGTCAGGTTTGAATGTTAGGCCAGGCTCGAAGTGTTATGGGGGTGAGAAGTTGTTATTTAAATGTTTTAAGTTGTTATTTAAAGATTTTAAAGTTTATTAATTACCTATTAAGGAGGTTTAAGTTAATTAATTATTCTATTAAAATGTTTAAAGTTAATTTATTTTGTGAATCAAAGTGGTTAAGTTAATTACTTAATTAATAAGGTTTAAGTTAATTATTTTAACGAGGTTAAAGTTAATTAACTAACGAAGTTTTAAGTTAATCAATCGTCCTAATTAACAGTGTTTAAGTTAATTAATTATTTTGTTAATGATAATTAAGGTTAATTAACTTATTATTTACTAATGATAATTTAGTTAATTTATTATTTTATTAATGATAATTAAGGTTAATTAACTTATTATTTACTAATGATAATTTAGTTAATTAATTATTTAATTAATAGTATTTAAAGATGGTTAACCATTTTAATTAATGATGTTAAAGCTAATTAAATGATTTAATTAATTATGCTTAAGTTAATAAAGTAATTCATTAAAAGCGTTCATAAATAATATTTTATAAACAATTAAGATGATTTATGAAGGGTATTTTATAAATATAATAGAAAGGATTTGTAAATGATATTTTATAAATAAAGCAAATGTAGTTTAAGGGCTATTTAATTGTAAAACAAGTTTAAAGGTTATGGTCCATACAGTGATAGTCACTATAAATGTCGTTTTGAAACTCTCTGTTTTCTTTACATTGAAAAAATTATCTATCTTAGACAATTGGGAACTTCTTTCAAGTATGATTTTGAAAGTTATAAAAGCAATTTAAGAAGGGTTTAAAATTATTAATATATCTTAATGATATTTTGTGATTATTTTAAAGAATTGTTTTGATAATAGAAAGGAGTTTATAAATATTAAGGAGATTTATGAAAAGGATCGGTGTTTTGGGTTTATAGTAACAGTGTTTTAAATGACGGTTGTTTGACCCAATCTAATATAGTTTAGAAAATATGGTATCTCCTTTGGTTTTTTGAATATACTTGTTCTATTGAGATAAGTATATGGAAATGATTTCTAAGTATTTACAAAGTGTTTTTAAATTAATGAAAATATTTGTTAAAGAGGCTTAGTGGTTGCTTATGTGTTTAATCGTGTTTAGTTTCTTAGAAAATTAAATCTGTGATTGATATTTGTTTATTTGATAGTTACGACTATCAACCCTTGGCCTAAATAAATCGTTCTTAATTTTGGTGGTATGGAAACTCTCTTTCCATACTTAACACCGAAGGAATTAACTTTGGGGATATCTAGGAGTAACATGTGAGTTATATGGCACAGTCAACTTCGATGATGTTGTACCATGCGTATAAATCTCGTTTTGTTCTCCTAGAACAAATAATAGGGAGATCCGTCCACATAAATGGTTAGGGGGTGATCCCCGCTCCTATGCACCGTGATGAATGGGATTTTCAACCCTTAGAAATTGATACTAATACATCCTCAGTATTCACGTGCTACAAATTCAAGTGTTTAAAAACCAAACCGTTAAGGGAAGAAGAAAATAAAGACAGAATAGAATCTCACACAAATGAAATAACTTATATTATTTTGATATATAACCTTTACAATAGAAAATTTTAAATACATTTAACAGAGATTACTTAACATTAAAATGCATAGTTATAAATATCCATCCTTACAAATGCGAAATACAATAGTACATGAGTGTGGTGGAAATGGATAACAATCTTCAAAAGAATCTTCTAACTCTACGCTCCGAGCTCTTCCAGAATGCTCTAAAGAAAACCTGACTACTAGGCTGTTTGGAAAAATAAGGCACCTAGAGTTTAAGGGAAAAGGAAAATAAACTCTGGTCCAATCATGGGACTATTGGGAGAAACTTAAAATACGAGTATTTGGAAAACAAAAGGGTATCTCATAAGATCACGCCGCACATAAACACAACACGTGTTTTTACCTTATTATAACCGAATCATTCTACGTAAAATCCAATGATACTATTTTTAATGACAGTATGAAAACCTTTCAAATAAACATATTCAAATAGCAGAAAGTGTTACATTGGTTAAATTTGATAGCATAATGGGTTTATAACTAAGTCCAAAGGAACTTATTGGAGAATGGATTTTCAATAAATAGCAGGGTAAGGGACTAACTCACGTACAATACATTTCTAGAGAAATGTGCTGAGGATCGACATCTTCGAAACCTCTACGAATTAAGACTGGCCTACCCGAGACCAACAAATGGTACGAATGACATCGAATATGATATCACCCCAGTCGTTCCCGACCTATCCGAGAGCTCTCATACCATACACCATTTTTTTTATCTGACGACATACGTGAAAAATCTAGAAAGGTGATATCATATCCTAATGGTTGAGATCCACTTAGCATTAAAGCAACCACTATCCACAATTCTCTAGGTGTGAGGCTTGAGGTAACATTTACCTTTTATAGAAAATTTTCATTTAAAATGCCTTATTACCATTTCCAAAAACACACTATTGATTTCAGAAGAAGTACAACCTTTGAGCTCGTACGTCTCCGAGAAGAGTGTTAAATGAAAGAGGGGTTGCCTCCTATACCACCAACAAATGTACATTTGTAGATATCAATGCACTCTGATCTTAGAAATACAATGTCAGACGTCCATCAATACAAGTTTTCCAGGAATAGAACAAACCGAAGACACTCTCCTACCACATCGTGTCGGGCATTTCCTCTAAGATTAGTAGCGAGTAGTCCTTGCATACAAAAATCCCAAAACAAATGGACCACTGCTATTTATTTATTTATCTTGAGAGCTACTCCAAAATTATTAATAAGCATTCCTTCTGTTATGAAGATCCCCACCTTCAACTTCATTGTCTTCAACATGTCTTCACTTTCGAACTCATGAATTGGTTTGAAGTGGTTTTTGTATAGGAATTATCCACATCCGAACCCCGGTTTCTCCAAACCAATTATTAGTAAAAAGATATTAATTGGGTGATTAATATTCCATTAATTTGTATCCTTTTATCCAAAATATCTTCTTAGAGATATATGTCTTTGAAAACCATTTCTTTTTAGTATACACGGGATCATTAGACCTCTTTTGTCAAATTCTATGATTACTTAAAACCTTTTTAAATCTTGAATAATTCCAAAACATTTCATCATTTACTTAGGAAAATATTTCCAAATCATTTATTTAAATCTTTACAAAGGTTTCCTATTTCCAAATCATAAATTTCAAATGGTCAAAAACAATGAAATTTAAGACATCGTTTACTATAGATCCAAAATAATTAATTTTAAGTAAAAGGATCCATATGAATTGAAATAATATCATTTATTTTAAATCTTGACAAAAGACTTCTTATTCTCAAATCATAACTTTCCAATAGGTTAAAACTATGTTATCTAAGATGGTAGATCCAAATTAGTTGGTATTCGAGTAAAACGGATCCATAGAAATTATACTAATTCTACTCAACATCAATTTCCATATCTAACCTTTATTATCCATTAAATAGCAGTGAAATCACTTTTTAAATTCACATGGATAGCACAGGTTCCCTTGAAATTTGATTCCAACATTTCGACCTTATCTATCCCTCACCCAGGAAAGAGGCCAGGTGAGCCAGAGCACTGGTTCCTCCTCAACATCTCCTTAGTTTAAGCACCACCAATCTGAATCTCACAAACAGAAAAATCCAGTCTACTTATTGACTTTTAGAACCAAGATTAAATCATTTAATTATAATAGCTTTTCTTTAAATCATTTACTTAAACTTTTTAAAATAAATTATAAAACCTTCAAATCATCTTTAAAATACTTAATTATTTATGTGAAAACATTTATAAAAGATTTGGAAAATAATATTTAATTTTAAAGTCATATTTCAAAAGTTATTAAAACTGCTGTGAATAGTGTTGTGGATAGTGCTTTTAAGGCTTATTTGATCAAAACAACTTTTCGATCATTTAGAAATTCATTTTTATAACTCAAACTCTTTGAAAACATTTTAAAATATTCATAGAATTTATTTCATATTTTAAAGAATTAAAAATATCATTTATAAATAATTTGTTGCTTTGGTTTCCAAATTGCAAAACTACGACTATTTTGAAAACTTATTTGTTCATATTTCAAAATAGACTAAATGAAATCTCGGTCCTTTTCTTTTGTTTGAGAACTATGATTATAAAAGTTCGAAAAATTCTTACTACAAAGAATTTCGACTTCAAATCCATCGTATAAATGGATTTAACTTTCTATGGCGTGAAATCGCGAATTGTCATTACGCGACGCATCTATTTTTGACACAATTTTCTTAACACGTCAAAACTTCGCCAAATTGAATTTTAGTGTTTGTGAAACATTTATAAACCACTTTAAATAATTTCTAAGGAGTTTAATGATTTCACTTTTATAACTTGATTCAGAAAGTGATTTCCATGTGCAATATCGGCGTGTATTTAACGTGATTTGTTTACACAATCAAAAACTATATTAAAATAACCAATACTTGATGATCAAGGCATAGAAAACATCCATCATATCACATCATTATATATATACATAGTTTCCCACCTTCATTTGTTTCCAACTTTATGAAAATTCGCTAAAGCTTCGCTACAATTGAATTAAAGCCTACGAAATCGAGCCTTGGACCTTTGAGTGGGCTCGGCCTATGCTTGCAAATGGAAGTGGTCTCGACCATGGTGGTATAAGGTGGTGGCCGTGGGTTTTAAGTGGAGGAAGGAGTGATTTGTCTTAGTGAAGTGGATTGCTAATGTATATAAGCTTATATAAGTTTAGTTTCATTTTGCAATATTTTTCTTCATAATTTTCTTATGGTGGGAAGCAACTGAAAAGCTTGAAATGAGGAAGAAGATAAATTAGAATAGTATGTAAAATTATGAAGAGAATGGTGAGTATTTATAGAAAAAAATTTAAAATAAATATCCAAATGTATAAGGACCAAAATTCCCTTGCCCATACCCCCTCCATCACCATCAATGTGCATGGCTATGCCTCCCCCATGTGCCTCTATGTGCATGATGATGATGGTGTATAACTAAGTTGATGTTTTCTCTTTAAGGTAGAAAATATCTTGGATATTTATACTTTTTACTATATGTAAATTTTAATATAAATGGTAAGTATATTTGTATGTATATATGTGTTCATGTGTATGTTAGAGAGTGTATATATATGTTATATGTGTGCATAAGACATGTAAACAAGGTTGCAACAACTTTGAACAACTTTCTATCGTTAAACCATTGAAAATCGAGAGCCGATTTCCGATCGCGTTTTCACTTATAAATTAATTTACATATATAAATATAAAGAAAATTTAAACACTAATCCCATCATAATTAATTAATTAAAATGATCTTATTTGAATTATAAAACTATATAAATTAATATTAAACAATTATTTACAAAAAGTGTTATATATTGATAAAGCGATACAAATTTTCTTATATTTTCAAATCAAGTATATAACTTTACAAGTTATTAAAAATGATTTACTATCACTATATAACTAATTAAAATAAATTACTATCATTTTAAAACAATTATTTGTATATTTATAATAATTATTAAATCTTAATTAAGTTCATAAACCAATTATTAAATATGATGCCATTATGATGATGTCATAAACACATTTTATTCCTAAAAATAAAATAAATAATTTTATTTCATATTCTTGTTTAAAAGGATAAATAAGTGTACGTATCCAGCTTCATGCATGACTTCTGATAATTATAGAGTTGTTTATAGGTAAAACGGTTTTCGGTTATTTTATCAATATTTTTCCAAAGTATATATCTTTGTAAATACACATCCAAAATAAGATTCCCATCATTATTTATTGTTCAAAACAACATAATCTATGTTAAAAAGAGTATATTTGAATATTTTAAAAGTAAACATAATTTATAAAAGTGATAAATTTGCAACCTTTACATGTATTATCCGTATATTTCCAAAAGAACCAGATTCGGGTTTACTGAAAAATCGTCGATTGGTTCTTGAAGCGCCCAATAAGTAGGGTAGTGTACTTATATAAGATGACTCGAAATCATAACCACTCCAAAACCATATAGTGTTCTATGCTTTGGACGAGTTTCGCGATCTATTAAGATATGGGGATCCATGTGTGATTTTGAGACCTGTTAAGGTGTGGGAATCTATGTGTGATTTCAAGATCTATTGAGTGAGGGAATCTATGTGTGATTCCAAGACCTATTGAGGTATGGGAATCCATGTGGGGTTTTGAGATTTGTTCATGTGGTCACTCGTCTGTTGGAATGCCATACGTAGCCTAATCTGTGGTAATGACTAAAACCAAAGATAGGTTGCATAGCCAGTAGGGTTGGCAAACCCATATGGTGCATGTGACTCCCTCCTAGAGATACTTATATGGATGTGCATGCAGGAGCGATGCACTTGGTCTTAGCGAGACCAGCAATGTTTTCCTATGGTACATCATTAGGATGTATGCTACTTCGAAAGGATATCACCGATCCTCGTGCAAAAGGACCGTCCCTAGAGGTTTTGAGAACCCTTCCATGGAATCCTACACAATTAGCAAACACGTTGTAGCAGTTTTTAATTGTATACCTATTATTGTTGTGATATACACTCACAGACATCATAGCTACTTGATTATTATATTTCCAACCCTTAAACAATATTATAAGATCAATGGATTTTATAATATAAATGTTTTGGTTATCATATGGTAAACACCCGTTCGTAATTTTGTGCGGCGTGGTCCTATAAGATACCTTTATTTCTGAAAGATTTCCATAACATAAGTGATTCATTTGGTTGTGTTTCTCGCGTTAGTTTTCCAAACCGACTCAGACGTTGTTCCCCTATAGTGCTCAGGTCAGACAGAGGATATTTTCCAAATTTAGCTAGACACTTTGGAGCTATTAGAAGATGAGCTGGATGCCTCCAAGATGTACTCCTGTATTTTGTTGTTGTTTTCCACTGTTTTCTCTTATTGCATTTATCACCAATTGTAAGGATATATATTTATAACTGTCCAAGGTTGATGATAAGACAATTGTACTCGGATTGATGTATGTATATTAAAGCTCTGTTTTTCTTCGTAAAGATCATTTGTATGTTGTATGTTACTCATCACATTATGTAAGGTTATATTATGTCTTTCCTTTCTTTCACCCCAATGATCCATCTTTTTATCACTTGAATGTTCAGCATGGGAATATCATAGACATAGTTAACTTCTAGGGATGTAAAAGGAGAGTTGTTACATTATCTAACTTATCTATGATTAGGATTTATTAGCAATCTAGATAGTAGTAAACGTTAGCGGAGTTTATTAGGTGTGTTAGTGTTATTCATATATACATATACATAATAATTTTTAAAAATATATAAGTGCATTCTCTCGATAGGTGCTTAATCCCTAAGGAATCATAAACCTAAGCTTTGATACTAAATGTAACAACCTGCACCTTCAGACATTCCGATCTAAAGCCTAAGATGATAGTTGTACTTTCATTGTGGTAAGGAGTACAAATCATTAGATTTCTATGGTTTACACGGTATATAGAAAATTGTAAATTTTTAAATATTCTACACTTTCATATCTCACAGCGAAGGAAATAAAATATAATTATCAAAAATATAATAAAGTAATATACCTCAAAATAATTGTGACATATACAATTACTGAGAAATAGTGTTTCCAAATGAAAATACAATAAAATTTGACTGATAAATAAAATATAGTACATAGGTGGACAACTATATATATATATATATATATATATATGTATGTATATATATATATATATGCACTAAGTCACCTACTCGCGCACCTTATCCAAATCACTTCACCTATTTCCCTATCCTCTTGTAACAGATATAAAAAGGGAGAAATTAAGAGGATTGGACAAGGTCTATTGAATAAAATATATAGCTAGTGCTATAGTTTTGGTAAGTAATTAAATTGCAGTTATAGCCTACACAACCTAGGGGTGTTCATTTAGGTTCATGTACCGGGTATAAGAAGTTGCCAATTTATGCGCTATGGTGTAACCATTCCTAATATGCCTAGAACAAATGAAAATCTATGGAATTTCCATTAGAAAGTTATACATCAAGTAAATATGTAATCCTAGGATATTCCTAGTATATGGTTTTGATAAAAAAAAAACACCTAACTATGCTTAGAGTTAACATTCTCAATGGTAAATCATTTAACTAGCACATATACATTGAGCGTACATCGCTATGCCTGAGAACGTGCCAAGTGTACAACCTCGACGATTTATGGCCTATCAGAGCATTCGTGTAACCTTTTCAGTGGTAAATGTGTCCTAAGCTCTATGTCTTTCAACCTGATGCTAAAGAAGTTGTTTAACAATACGACACCTCTATAGGTTCATCTGCCTTGCTTGGCCGTATAACCATACTATTGGGGACATCTCTGTCACCATTCCTCGCTGTACAACACATTATAACATGCGGTTGAATATGCTATAGTATTGATAAGAGCATCGTGATGAGATACGATTGTACGCCTCGTTTTGTGTCACCTTATGCATGCATTGAAGTTTGAATCTAGGTATGTCACCAAGTGTGAAATCAATCCCACTTGTTGCATAGCTCCATGCAGCTATGCGAACTCCCAAAAGTCGATAAAGTGGGAATAAGTTTCGTGGAATTATTCTACTTGGCCTACACCGTTCTAGTTTCAGCATGGGCTTACTTCAATCATTTAGACATTTGACCCTAGGTTAGATGCCTAAGTGTACCGACCCGCACATTTATCATCTTGAAAAATTATATTTATTTTGAAAATATTCAAATATAAGCCTTTCAACATAAATTTTGTTTTCTTTAACAATAAATAATGATGGTAGTCTTAGTTTGGTGTTTGGCGGCGAATTTTCTATCGGTTATAAAATCATCAAAAAATGTAATAACAATAACTGCAAGAGCACGGTGTACAATTTTAGTAGGTGGCGAGTACAGGTTGATCCATGGGAAATTGAATTAACTTTAAATTCTACTCAATCAAATTAACCCAAAGTTTGAAATTTGTTTTAAAACTAAGAAAGATAGCAAAAATTAAACTAGACAAAAGAAAATAAAAATATGAGTTTAGAAGACAATTCAGAGGCAAATCACTCTCATACTCTCACATAAATCAACATAAAAGCAATCTATGATCTCTCATTTTAATCTTAAGTAGAATTAGTGATATATTTATCACAAGTATTGTTTATTTATGTTATTAACTATCATAACTTAAACCATCAAATTTTAATACAACAACTAAACCACTTCTTAAATGTCATAAAAATGAATATGAAACCAAAACAACATCTATTTAAGCATGATCCATTTACTATTATTGATTAGTAACATAGATCGTCAAATTTTGGTTCTATTTCAATTCCATGATTAAAATCACTTAGTTAGATGATGGTGTAAATTATGTTTATGTTGGATTAAGCATAGCCCATTTGTGATTACAAAATAGGCTATCAAATTCCTTAATAAACTTACATCATAATCTAACTCTTCAGGAAGCATAAAACGAGATTATAAATAATACATATGTTGAATTTACATAATTTTAGAGAGCTTCATTAACCCTAAATTGAAGGGGTTTAGCTTCTCATTTGTGTTATCATTTCAACACATGTAATTTTCAGCATAGAAAATAAAATGAAAGTACAAGCTAATAAAAATAAAAAGGAACTAACTACTTGTATAAAAATAAAAGTACGCGACTAACATAAAAGGAAAGAGAGCATGAAAATAAAATAAAATAAAAGAAGAAAAAGAAAACGAAGAAGAATAGGCTTAGGAAGCCATTTTATTTCTCATTTAATTTTGAGGCTACAACTTGCATAATAGGATAAGAAGATTAAAACTCATTACATGAACATACGAGGGTTATATATACACGGCTAGAACCCTAATCCATATTTTAGGGGACTACCCAAATTTCCCCTTAGGAAGTGTTGCCTTATCATTAGCATGAAATTAATTCTCCATTAAATGTGTATGTGCCTTTAATCCCCACTAACATGTGCATTAGCTCTTAATTAAAGGTCATGGTTAGTAGGTAGGTGGGGTCATGCATGACTTTATTTATTTCCATCTTCATTTGCCTTCTAACTCTTGTGAATGCATATTTTCATGAAGGCTTCTTTCATTTTCCATCCAAATTCCTACAAATAAAACTAAAATATGCAACTAAATATTCACAAAATTAATACATGCACAAAATTACCATTTTACCCCTAAATGAAGATGAATAAATGATGATTCGATGACATTTGGATTTTGGTAAAAACAAGTAAAAATACCCAATTATGACATTTATTTAAAATAAAAGTAGATTAAATATGTAAGTAAAGATATGCACATTTACGTGAACATCATACATTTCTAGAGGAATGTACCAAGGACCAACACTATGATCCTCTGCATCTAGCAAGACCGGCCTACCCCGAAGACCCATATGGTGTCGAAAATAGAACCAAATATGACATCATCCCGGTCGTTCCTGACCTATCCAGGGCCACAGCATACACAACAAAACCCGAAATATTAAGGGTAGTCTCTAAAGGTGATAACCAAACCCTAATAGGTGCGACCCACTTAGCCTTACAGCAAACCTTGTTTCGGCAATTACCGGGTGTGAGGCTTAAGGTAATGTTTACCTTTCACAGAACATATTCTACTTTTAATGTCACATTTCCATTTCTGATAACACACGATTGATTTCCACAAAAGTACAACCTCTAAGCTCATACGTCTTTGAGAAGGGTGTTAAGTATAAGAAGGGTTACCTCCTGCACCACCAACATATGTACATTTGTAAAAAATCAATGTAAGTGCATCTTAGGAAAATGTTAGACACTCGTCTTACAAGTTGTTCAGGAATAAGACAAACCGAAGGCACCGTCCTACTACATCCAGTCGGGAGTAAACCCTAGGATTAGTAACGAGTAGTACATGCATCGAAGATTTTCATAATAGAGCACTCCTGCGACTATATATGTATAATATGGAATCGCGGGGCTAGTGGAAGCACCCCTACATCATGAAGATCTTCGTCTTCAAAATTCACCATCTTCAACAAATTAGCATTTTTGAATGGATACATTGGTCCGAAGTGGTTTTCGAATAAATCTGATCCCGATCTCTTCGAACCAACAATTGATAAAAGCCCTTAACCTCATATAGAAACCATGTCTGATAGAAATATCATGTTTCCAACTCTCAACTTGCTATCCTTCGGCCAAGAAGAAAGATCGATAAATTGTATTACCACAGTCACTCCGCCCTACTCGAATCATCATTCTTAACACCAAACAATAATCAAGCCTAATCAATTGGCCTCGTACTAAGTGCATAACTAATCAGTTCCCACATCAAGTCAAGGAATCAAAAATGGCTAAAAATACAATATAGCACACAAGAGCTCACCAGGCCTGTTTAATTAATCTTTTATTAATTAAATCACTTTCCAAATATTTATCTTAAAATATCTTTAAAAGGATATATTCTTAGCTCCATTTTAGTCTTTCGATATTTGGGAAACATTTTCATATACTTATTTCACTGGTATAAGTATATTTACAAACCATTTCATTTTCAACACTTAGAAAATATCTCTATGTACTTAAATCCATAATAAATATATCTAATCTTTTGAGGAAAGCTTCATATTTTCCAAAACACTCTTTATTGGATCAAAATGAATGTTGCGTTAAACATCGTTACGACAATCCCAAAAAACAGTATAGGGATTCGACTATTAATATTTATATAAAACTCGTATACTATATAAAACACTTCCTTTCGGAAATCACTTACTATAACAGTAGTGTTATAGTCTATGCCTTCCTTGCTTTCTTGAAAACAGCTATCATAGCAACAAATATTGGAATCGATATTTTATCCCTTGGTACGTTTTAAATCACCTTTTAAAACCATTTAACTCCATCGAAAATATTAATTTCAAAACATTCAAAAGATTATTTAAACTTTTAAAACGCGAATGCATTTCCTTTATAAAAACCCATATTCAAATCTCCACATAAATCATTTCCATATTTATAAAACTACGTTTATAAATCTCCATTTTATTTTATAAAACTTCTCTTTATAAAATTTCTTTATTTATAAAATTCCATTTTTAAATCTATTCCTTCAAAAATTTCGTTTATGTATATAAAATCCCATTTATAAATCTATTTTACAAAATATCGACTACAAATCCATTTTTAATGTTTATAAAACTCCATTTATAAATCTATTACTTTATTTATAAAATATTACTTTTATAAATCTTTTATATAAACCATTCCAGAAATATTTGTTCAAACTGTTTCTATCTTCTTTAAAATTGTATTTCCTTTAAAGTAAAAGATGGACTTATTAAGTTTTTGAAACCTTTATAATAAAATCTCTATTTAACATATTTCACAAACTACCAGTTTATAATACTAAAATTCATACCTTTTGTTTTGTTTAAAATAAACTCCTTCTTTAATACTTCAAGAATAATCACTAAAAACATGTGTTAAATCAAAATCGCTTTTAAAATCCTTAAAAAATCAAAATCCTCACTTTATAAATCTTTTTTAAATCAATACTTTCACTTTATAGTATTTCAAAATACTAAAAATAAGGTCAAGTGCTACCACATCACTATTTAAGCAAAGTCATGTCCATGTCATTAAATATGGCATCCAAAAAATCATATATCATAATATATATGAAAATTAAAATCAACGGTGATAGGGAATCCTGTTGGATCCCTCTAACCTGTCCTCCTGCACCACATACAGTATATAATCATACAATTAGGGTCATCTACAACTAGGTGAGTATATATAAAAGGTTATCCACTCTAAGGGCGCGAATAAATCCAAACCAATTGATAAAATAGTAAATCTTCAAAACAAGCATGAATAAAAATATCCGCACTTATATAAAATATAAGTTGGTCCAGAGAGGTGAGTTTAACTCACCAAAAATCCAGCTATTGCCAATGCATTTCGGTTTGAATTAAATTTGAACGGGCATCTAATTTTAACACAAATTCCTATATCTCCAAATCCATCCAATCCAAATGCATAATGCAGTATTTGTTGTAATGAGCACAACGCGACTAACCGCATCCAAATCCGATCTTGTATGGACAAGATATGACATTAGAACTTAGAGATAATTAAATTATAATTAAGTTTAAATTTTTAATTACCCTAGTTTATCTCCAGGCCTTGCTTTTCAAACTCACGAACGTCATGGTGATTTCCTGCATGCCACCACCGCTATGGACCTCGCGCAACCGTAGCACCGTTCCAATCGAATGCCACGACCTCCCCGACCCCATAGCCACCGAAGCCCCCTCCTAAAGTGTCACTCTCCGTCATGAAAACTCGAAAATGACGAACGTCATCGAACCTCGATCTACGCTACCTTACTCAATCGCACACCAATACAACCGTCCATCGCCTTCAACACACCCTTATGAACAAAACTCTAGTTGAGGTCGAAGGCCAATACGGCTTGTGACGACCCACCTCCTCGACCCTCAGAAATCGAAACTAATACATCATCGTTATTCATGTGCTGCAATCCAAATGCCGGAGAGGCGGATTATCATGAGGTAAAGAAAATAAAGATAGAAGACAAACAAAATAGAATTTCATATCATATTCAACATTTAATTATACATATGAGTAGTACATGCAATTACTTCAAATTGCTCCATCAGAGTACTTGTAAGCACTAATCCAGCCAGGATAGTTATTACTGTCTATCCTTATAAGTGTGGTAGATACATAACAAAATATAGTGGAATGAATAGATAACTTTCTATGAAGGAACCAAAATGCTCCATGCTCCATTCAAAATGCTCCAAGTTACCTAACTACTTGGTTGCACGAAAAAATAGGGCACCCAGGGTTTATAAGGAAAAGAAAATAAACTCTGGGTCAATTATAGGACTGGTATGAGAAACTCAAATTACAGATGTTTGAAAAACAAAGGGTGTCTTATAAGACCATGCTGCACATAAACATGGAAAAGTTTTTTATCTTATGATAACCAAATTATTTGCTACGCAAATTCTGGTAATATTATTTTTAATGACATTCTTTTGAAAACACTTTTCAAGTAAACTTATATAATCTTAGCCAACATTGTTACATTGATTAAATTCTAGCATAATAGTTTCTACAATCAAGTCCGAAGGCACTTATTAGAGAATGGATTTTCATACAATAGAATGTAAGGAACTATCTTTCATACATTACATCTCTAGAGGGATGCATCGAGGATCAACAACTTTGGAACATCTGCACCTCGCAAGATCGGCCAACCCGCAATCCCATCTGGTGGTGGATAGAACTGAATATGACATCACTCCATTTGTTCCCGACCTATCAGAGTGCTCTCATAGCATACACAATGTACTCGATATATAGAGAGTAGTCTAGAAAGGTAATGACCATGCTCTAATGATTGCTAACCACATAGTCTTACGACATGCCATGTTTAAGCCATTTCTAGGTGATGAGGCCCAAGGTAACGATTACCTTTCACATAGCACATCCACTTCTAATGCCACATTGCCAATTCCATCACACACTATTGATTTCCAAAAATGTATAAAATCTGAGCTCGTACGTCGTAAAGAAGGGTGTTAAGTGCAATATAGTTACTTCTTAACCACCAAGATGTACGTTTGCAAAAATCAATGCACGTGCCTTTTAGAAATGCAATGTCAGACATTCGTTCATACAAGTTGTGCAGGAATAAAACAAACCAAAAAAAACTCTCCGACTACATCCTATTGGGAATCATCCCTAGGATTAGTAGCGAGCAGCCCTTACATCGAAGATCAAATGAAGATACTACTGCTACATATATATGATATGGGAAGTTCACTCCAAGGGTCAATGACAAGCAGCCCTTCATTCCCTTTATTATCATTCCATGTCTTTGCTTTGAATACGTAAATTTTTTTGAAGTGGTTTTCGTATAAGAACTCCAATTCGATCTCGGTTCCTTCCAACCAACCATCGATAAAAGATGTTAAGCTTGAGGGTGATTATGATTTCTTTTATTAATATCTTTTTATCGAATAAAATATCTCTTTTAGAGAAATAAATCTTTAAATTATATTCTTTTCCAGTATATACAAAATCATTAAACGTCTCTCTAACTTTGGAAATACCAAATCATTTTCATTAGTCATATTGGAAAATATTATTGAGTTAAAAGGTCGATAGAAATTACACCAATTCTACTCCACATCAATTTCCATATTCAACCTTTACTATCCGTCGAATAATGGTGATATCGCCTTTTAATTCACATGGAGAGTACGGGTTCTCTTCTCGAAATTTAATACCAAGTTTAAGAAGATTATTTCTACATAATCCAAGTTGTATGAAATTAAATTTGTAAATTTGAATATTTTATACTTGCCTCATTTCCAACATTTCGACCTTATCTATTCCTCGCTTAGGAAAGAAGCCAGGCGAGCAAAGGCACTAGTTGCACCTAGACATCTCCTTATTTTAAGCACCTCACATATGAATCTCACAAATAGAAATATTTGGCCTACTCGTCGGCTTTTAGATCCAAGATTGAATTACTTGTTTTTAACGGCTTTTCTTTAAATCGTTTAATTAAACTTTTTAAAATAACTTATAAAACCTTCAAATCATCTTTAAAAGACTTATTTATTTATTAAAAACATTTATAAAATATTTGTGAAAGCATATTTAAGTTTAAAGCCATATTTCATAAGTTATTAAAAGTGTTGCGAATAGCGCTTTTGATGCTTATTTGATCAAAACAACTTTTCGTTTGTTTAGAAATCCATTTTTATAAACATTTTAAAATATTTGTAGAATTTATACCATATTTTTAAATTACTAAAAGCAGCAATTTTAAATAATTTATCGCTTTGGTTTTCGAACTACCAAACCGTGACTATTTTGAAAACTTGTTTTGCTTATATTTCAAAATCTCTAAACGAAATCTTGATCTTTTTCTTTGTTTGAAAACTATGATTATAAGAGTTTGGAAATTTCTTATTCTAATGAATTCCAACTCTGATTTCATTGTATAAATGGAGTTAACTTTCTACATGTGAAATCGCAAACAAACGTTATGCTACGCGCCTATTTTTGACTTAACTTTCATAACTTGTCCAATTTCACCAAATTGGATTTTTGTGTTTATAAAACATTTACAAACCACTTTAAAGCCTTTTAAGGGGTTTAAAAATCTCATATACGTCTTTTCATTTATTAAAGGAAAGTGGTTTCCTTTGTGATATTCGATGTGTGTAATACGTGAATCATTTCGACACCAAAATAAACATATAATCAATATTCAAACTTAATGATCAAACATATATCAATCATATCACATCATCATATTTATAAAATAAATTTGGAAGAGTTTCTCACTTGATTTTTTGATCTAACTAACTTTAAAACAACTATAGCTCCGCTATCTCAAAATCGAAGCTCACGACTACTAGCATAATTGCTCCTTGGGGTTCGGCCTTGGTCTTGGAGGCCTCGAAGGGCTCGGCCTTGCTTGGAAAGTGGTGGTGGATGGTGTGGCCATGGGTTATAGAGGGAGAAAGGAGTGGATTTTCTTTGGTTTTGAAGGATTTTGATAATATATACTTACTATACAATTTTAATTTTTTTTGCCATATTTTTTGACACAACTTTCTTTAGGCAAGAAGCCATTAATGTAGAGAAGAAGAAGATGAAGATTAGGAATTTTACGAAGAAGAAATGCGAATGAAGTTAAGAGTGGTGGGTGCTATTTATAGGCAAAAGTAAGGATGCAAATATTATAATAATTCCACACAAACTGTAATGAACCGAGATTTTCATCCATCGAGAATCGACACAAATACTTCCATTGTATTTGCATGCCAAGCAATCGAATGTCGAAAACCCGATTGTTAAGGGAAAAAAAGAAGGAAGGAAGAAAAAAAGAAGAGAGAAAGAAACTATCAACAACACAGAATCTCACAATCGCAGCGGAACAATATATAATATAATATCAATAATCTTTACAAAGAGAAATTGTTATATACATACAACCATCGGAGTACAACAACAAATCATAATTATCAGCCTGGACAATTATAGCAACATGTCCTCACAAATGTTGATGATTTCAATAATAAAGCAGTTGAAAATAAGGACGTACGTGAATATGACTTGAAGACCTCTAACTCGTCTCTTGAGCTCCAATGCAACCAAAGCAATCTTTAAATATGCTTAGTCTGACCCAAACATTATAATAAAATAACACTCGAGTATGTCTGGAAAACCAGCATGAGAAAACACACCCAACTTGAATTTTTAAAGTCATAAGAACATTTAAAATCAAAAGTATCTCATAAGACCACGCCGCATATAAACACGGACTGGTTTTTACCTTACAATAACCAAAAACAATTTATATAAAAATCCATTTATATTATAATAATGTCTAGGGGTCAAAGTAAAATATGAATATAGCTGAAAGGCCTGCATCTCACATTTCAGCATAGTTTGGCACAACTAAGTCCATACGGCGCTTATTGAAGAATAGATTCCATACAATGACTAGGCTACTGGGGTACCGCTAATCGCTGTGCATCTCTAGATAAATAACACCGAGGTTGAACCTATTGACCTCTGCCAACACAGAACGGGCCTACCCCTTACTGGATAGTACCGAATATGATCACCCCTCTGAAGCATACCAATGAGAGATAATATCGACTAGATAGAGATGATCATACCCTGCTTGGGAGTGACCCACTTAGCTCTACCGCATCTCCCATGTTCAAGTCATTCTTGATTGATGAGGCTTGAGGCTGCATTTACCTTTTACATAGCACTTCCTGTTGGAACTGGACAAGCCCACAACAAAAGTTATGGGTAAATTTCAAAAAAATTACTCTATTGGATCTTTATTGGGCCTATAAAGTCTAACTGAATTAGAACATTTCTAAATTTCATTTAAATAAAATCATTTATTTTATTTAAATTCAAACATATAAGATATGAATTTAATTTTATTTGATTAAGTTTATTCATAAATGTATCATATACTTATATATGAGTGCATGTGTAACATAATAATCCATGAAAGGTATAATATGTCCATATATATATATGTTGGGATTTACATTGCAATAGACAAATTAGCTCATTTTGTATGTCATGTATGTTATCCAAATATGTGCATGTATATATGTTACAAGATACACACACGTATGAATAAATATATTATATACAATATATAAACATAAAACATTTATATATAGATAAATATATATAGAAAGAGAGAGAACAATTACTAAAAAGTATTTATAATTCAAAACTAATTTAGTTTTGCAAACATAATCATTTTAGTATTTTAATTTGTATATATTATGATTAAAATAATGTTTTCAACTATAAATAATTAACATAAAATAGTATATTGATAAAATTCAAATTATATATTTTTTAAAATTCAAGTATCATAAAATAGAGCTTAGAAAAAATAGGACGATTTTTCTAAGTTGAAATATAATTTTGAAAAAAAATACATTGATTTCGGGAATAATTATTTAATATAAAACAATATATTATTAAAATTCAAATTTTAAGGTTTTGGAAATTCTAAGATTATGAATGAGAGGATACAAAAAGTTTTAAAGAATTTTCATTTAAAATATTATTTTTAATAAATCATGAACTATTTTTCTGAAATAATATTAATTATTAAAAATAATAAACTTTATTAGAAAAATTATAAAAAAATTCTTCACGTTTTTGGAATTATATATTATTTAAAAAAAAAATTGAATTTTTAATTTAATAATTATTTTATATATAACAAACAATTCAAATTCAATAAATGTTAATTTAAAAATATGAATATATATATATATGATAATTAATTTTAAAATTTGTAAATTCATATTATATATATATAAGCGTACTAAATTTTTTAAATCATATATATATATATATATATATCTTATATACGCATATATGCTATTACGAGAGGGAAATATACACTAATACATATATATATATGTGAATTTATTAATAAATATATATAAAACAATTATTAATGGGAAAAATTGATTCTGTATAGTAAACAACATTTGTTTATACATAAATTAAATAGTATAATAAACAAATTATACACATAACCAAACTGATTTGTGACAACTACATCTACTTACAAAATCTCACATAAGAAAACATATAGTAGCAATATATTTAAACAAATATGAAATTGCTCATTATAGGATCATAGAATATAATTTAATTACTGTAATATGAATTAAAATTACATGTTTAATGATGCCTATGAATCCACGTTGAAGCAACGACTTCCCTTCCTTTTGCTGTTCTTGATTCGTCAGATTGCAAGTCCGAAATCACCAACCTCTAACTATCGAATTGTATTATTTTAATTCGAAATATATTTGAGAATTTTGGATAGGACTGAGAGCTATGTTTTTACCAACAATGTAGAAAGTAATGGTGGCCCAAAAAAGGTTCATCGTTATTTTTATAGATGCATGTATATCTATAATAAGAATTGTAATACATTTGGTGTCACACTTTTTTGATATCAACGTGAACTACCAAAAATGTCCCTCTACAAATATTATTGAATATTAGTATTACTTAAAAATAGGTTCTAACAGTTAATTTTTTTACCAATTCAAACCGCACTTATCTTAATACCAGTTACAAATAGGATCTTACGAATAAACTTTTTTTAAAGTCATTTTTTTACTAATTAATAGCAAAAATAAAACCTTAAATGAATAAAAAATTAAATTCGTTCTTTATTAATTAATAATAGAAATAGAATTTCACGCTAATAAAAATTAGATGTGCAATTTAGAAAGAAAAATTAAAACATACTGCATATCATTTTAATGCAAAAATTTGATTAAATATTTGTCCAAATTTTATTTTTTTCGAACGATTTAAACATATACAATTTATTAAAAAAACAATTAACGCACGAAGTATGATCCATCATCACGCGTGAAGCGCGTGCCGTAACGCTTGTATATAGGGTTGTATTAGAAGAAACGAGGAAAACCTTTTTACCCATTCTCACACGATCTCAATTCATTATCTCCAAACCAATTCCCTATGCTTTAGCCACCCCTAGACCTTCTCAAAACCGAAATTTAGAAGCCCTAATGATGGGCCTTAAACCCATCTAAGCCTAAGTTAAAATACTATGCAATTAAATCTAATTTAATTCCTTGTCGATATTGTATATCGATCGATATATTTATAACTGTTATAAATATACATAAAACTATTTATTTATCAAACCATATTCAAATTTTATAATTAATATTTCATAAATATTAATTTAATTATTTTATAATGATTATAAAGTAATTAAATCATTTGATCTTAAGGGAATTCATCATTTCGGCTGTGTAATTCTTGAGTGCAAGTTTGATCGGTGATTAACATCGAACTATTCTATTGTTAACGTTCACACATCACTTAGTAGGTGGTGTAACATTATTGTAAAATTTAATGCTTACTCATTTTCGGTAAAAACCCAATTTTAGTTTAATAAGCGTTACTCAGTTGTGACATTTGTTTACACCAATTCTCTTCGTCAAAACTATATCACTTTGGATTTATGGAATTGGTAATAGTCAAATTTCCAACCTCGTCCACATTCAACTTTTATAGTCCAAATACAAAGTCCTTGGTTCAATAATAACAATTATTATTAACAGAAATGATCTGGCCAGAGACTTTGACTTTGAGTTGACTTAAGTTGACTGCGATACTAACCGCATATAACTGAGGAGACGAATCCTCTCTTGAATAGTGTTTCACTTCCACTCGACCCAACTATAGTCACTCGATGGATGCCTGCCAAGATTTGTCTATATCAAAGCAGAGCTTTCATATTGAAGATCCACGATATTCTCAAGTCGAGAGAACTGTGTAAATCAGTCACATTGATATTTTCTATTTGACCTTAGTTATATTAACCAATAGAAAACTATCGAGTGAGTCGTTCCATAGTTATCTAATAACTATTAGTACACAACTCCTAAGTGCCCCCAGCAGTCATGGGTAATACACTGCACAACATTTGGAGACCGTTACGTACTCTAGTCTCAACGGATGCATCGATATCCAGTCTCGTTGCATCTTGACTAGGAACATTTAAAATGGTATATTTGTTTCAATGTGATAAATTACTCACGGTTACAACACTTTGTAACTACTATCATAAAATATATCATTTATGGATTTTTATATTAAATACACTTTTAATTAAGTTAATTAATTAATATAATCACATTGTATCAAGTATAAAATAGGAAGAAAATATCTTTTATTTCGAGCAAGATTGGTCAACCAGTTAGATATATGTAATAAATTACATAATTATTTTAGGGCATACCCATAACTCTATTAATCTCCCACTTGCACTTGGGGTCAATTATATAATCTAATTCCAACTTCTACAATCAATTTTCTCAAAACCAATTAGGTCAGTCCCATAATGGATGGGTATGCTATTATGTTTTAATTATCTACTTTGTCGATTAACTCTCTCTGGCACTGATAAACTGCCTTTATCATGTGGAACAATTCAAAGTATGTCATTTGACTTCTAGTGAGCTTTAAGTTCCATCATGACATTGTTATCTTATAACAATATTATGGGATTCTCAACATTTGGAATCACCTTTGGCTCAATTATAAATTTGTGCATTTATATCTATATATACATTGGTTTATTGTAGCGCTATTCAAGTTAATGTTCTCAACATTTTATTGAATCGACCACAATCACCTTTATTTTGAAACATTTTCAAATTAAAGATTTTAACTTGAATTTTATCATTGACATGTTGTACACAGTATCACTTATAACAGTCTGTTTCCAAACGTTCCATCATAATGAGTTCGTTGTTTCTATAAACAATTCTCTAGTATTTCATAAATACGCGAGAACACCACAAACAACCATTTAGTGAAATCAATTTGGATTTTATATTTTCTCCATGTATCAAATACATAGGCAAAACACAGTATCATACACAACATAACCTGTATGATAATTCCTATTGTTAATGCATAAGAATCCAACTTACATGTTCCCCTTTTAATAAGGTGCTCTTGTATATCGTTTTGGTATAATCTCTATATCTTTTATACTCACCATAAAAGACATCATTTACAATCCAAAATTGAGTATTAAAACCACTAAAGTTGATTTTAATACAAGCATATTATTGAAATCAGTAATGTGTTTTTATTTATAGTTTAGATATATCAATGTACATATTAACCTTATTTCTTATGAACACACGCTTCCTCTGCACTTTGATTGAAAATCAAACTATTTGATATTTTACCAAAATACTTATTCATTCTTGATGCTTATAAAATGATACATTCATATCATTTCTTGCATCATATCCAAAAACTCACGAACCCAATCTCCCACTAACTTTGAGGCATTTTTGGTTAATATGTGTAAATGGCTTACTCTAAATCATTATTTAGAATTTTCTGTTTCAATACATAAGTATCAAATACTAAGTCTTATCGAGCGATGATTTTGTGAGTAAATCTGAATTAACTTGAGAATGTTGAATACCGAATCTATTATGCTAATTTCAACAATTGAAATTCACGATATTTTCTTATTAACATTACTCATTCAATTCCAACCACGTTAGTCTATCCAATAAAGACACGATCTTGATCGATGGATCGCATCTTTTCGGTTACGACCAAAAAAATTATATTTTGATAGCGTACTTGGAATTCTTTCATATTTGCTCATCATACCATATAGAGTCAACAATCTTAATGGTTTAATCGAACAACCAAGGGTAATGTATATTTTTGACATTAGTAAGAAACTCATAGTTTCTCTTCGATATATGAGGATACTTACTAGACATTCAAATGCTATGTGTTCATTTAGGTTAGTTAATTTCACTTCATCTCATATAATCAATTCTATCTGTGGATCAGATCCAATTCCATTCAACTATCAAAAATTTCTCAAAGAAATTCCTTCACAATGAAGTTGATATATCTTGAAACAACAATTGTCTCTTAGTGCAAATAGAATAGGGATTCATAAACGCTTTATGAACCTTTTTATTTATAAAACTGATTTCAGTTTACAAAAATTATGTTCAAAACATAAATATGTCAATTAATGATAGATCTTTCCAAAAAAAAATTGGAGATTCGTACAAGATCCCTCACAAACAATTATTACGTGCAATCTTTCGACTCACACAACCTGCCAACTCCTTGGCCTAGGATATGTTAGGATTTCTTACAAACCCTTATATTATATGATTATGTAATCTGATGATTTTGTAAAATGTTGTTTAGATGAAATAATATCAGCCTTGTGTACTAACCTTAGGTACATGACCTTATAGAAAGAAACTAACTCAACTTCACTCACAATTAATCGTAAATTGTCGAACAATATCGATTACTCCTTATCGGTGCATCATTGTGTATCACATGGAAGAGTGACTTTTGAGATTTAATCTATATTCATTTTTAGGTACATTTGGAACTCTTTCCAATATACTCACTTATTCAACCAAATCAAATCATGTTATTCTACTGCATGTTATTTTATTTACTTTTCTTTTATATTTTATGATTTTATTATAAACTTGCTACATGTGTATCTAATACACATATTCATGTTGGTAATAAATCATCGATGAATAGTACGAAGTATGTGGAACTCTTTTAGTATTAATAGACTTGTGATTGCATATGTAAATATGTATTATTTCAAAGAGTTCATCAACTCTTATGATGCTCCCACTGAATGGGTGCATCGCCATTAATTGTTTGAGATATAATTAACCTGTATCATATGATTCATAATCATATAGTAAAATTATTTCTCAAAACTACGGCTTAGTCTATAATTTCAAAATAATTATAAATATATTAGATACATATGTATTTTTATTGCATTACATTTGCTATGAAAACAAATTCTATAATATAGTTCTATTTCATAATGAATATTCATAATACTCATATTAAAATACAGTTATATCTATTTTTCAGTCAATAAAAAAAAGAAACATTATTTCGCAAATAATGCTCGGTACATTTTACGAAAATAATTTTCGTAATTTGATGCAATCATTAGGTACTATATGGAATGCTCCCACTATTTCCACCATTACTATAATGCGTACTGAATTTAGAGGTACACAACTCACTTAATATTGTTAATATAGTTTACTTATTTCATATGCTGCAACTGGTTAACAGTGGAGAGTTCTTTGATTAAATATCTTGAACTTAAAGAAATAAATGTTATAGAAAACAATTTTCTATATGAAAATACATTTCCGAATAAAAATCATAATTCATATTTCAATATTAAGTATCAATTATTATTACAATTCTTGTTTCCAATGTTTCTCTATTAAGCAGAAGCGAGTATTCATTCTCTTCATTCCAACTTTACCTTAAATTACATCTATTCTTATACATTCGTTTTTCTTTCAAACAGTCAAACTATTCAAAAGAAAACCTTACTACAATATCATAACAAACCTTTTACAAAAGTGCATTCGATTATTCTTAACATTTAAGACATCAAATATGTTGCACTTTATGTAAACCGATCAAGATGACATTTTAACGATCGATATGTATATCATAGTTTATGGTCTTGTTTTACATTAACACAAAATGATCCTTTTGAAATCATTCAAGTTGAATACATGACCTTAAAATACCGTTTATTGGCTTACTTCAAACGATCTAACTACATCGAAATATTGTACCCCACAACTATGACTATTCACCATATAACATTTATATGTGAAAGTACATGGATCAAATATCCATAGTCTTGAATTGCATTTAGAGTTAAAAAAACTCATGAAACACAGTACACGGTCTAAACCAAATAAACATATAAGTGCCCAACTTACGAATGTATTAAGTAGTTGAAATTAGGCACTTGCATGGGTATAGAAACATTATATAGCATGCAATTAGAAATATTAGTAAGTATAAACTATATTTCGATTTGTCAACTTTCAATTCAGTTTGAATGTATATGTTAATTGACAAACGTTTTATCAATCATATTAAATGCACAAATTTATTATTGTAGATAATTATAACATTATAGAGCATATGTCCTTACAACATTAATTTGGTTAAGTCTGCAAGTAGTGGCGCAGTGGTTGAGACACTTGCCTCTTATTAACGAGGTCGCGAGTTCGATGCCCGTCAGCCCTACTCCCCTCAAGGCACGGAGGTAGATTCCCATAAAACCAATAAACATGGTTGTGAACATCAAATCTCTGTGCTGGGGCTGGCTTAAATCCCTCCTAGGGTTGTCTGACTCACTAGGTGGGGGCTCTTCCCTTCAAGGTTGAGTTTTTAAAATATTAGAAAGGTTAAATGTTACCATTTCATTTTTTTAATAAGGCTTCCACTAGTCTTTTATGTTTCTCCAAAACCTAAGATGAAACTTAGAAGTCTTAAAACTTCCACTAGTAGGTATAAGGACTCGTCTATTTTGGTATTCTGACCTTGAGTTCGCTCAACAAATCATAGCCCCACAAACGATGAATAAGTCCTTATTGGTTGTATCACATACAACTCCTAACCCATTTTTTCTTGTTCTAATCTCATTTCGACCTTGAGTTTGCTCAACAAATCAAAATAGATTATTCACTTATACCTACCATATCGTGATGGCCTTAGTATATGTACCTTAAGTTTGCTCAACAAATACATATAATTATCTTACCTCATCTGTTCAATATATTAATAATACTACACATAACATCCCTACCTTGAGTTTGCTCAACAACTAAGGAGTATGTAAGTAATTTATTAATATATATATATATATATATATATATATATATATATATATATATATATATGGTAGAGGACAACATTATATTAAAGATTCATAATCTTCAATATGTATATTGAGTGGTATCGACTTATAAAGTAATATATTAATTATGAAATACCCCAACGATTCAAGTGTCAAACACATATGAAATCATGGTATATGTGCATTTACATATGTACTTATTTCTTAAGTCTATGTGGGTTTTCTTTAATGTTCCACATTTAGTTTACACACATATCATATAAGTTTTATTGTTACATAACTTTTATATTTCATATTACTTATGTGGTAGTCTTACGTATAATATATCATTAATTAAATCTTACCAAATTAATTTATATCAATTAACTCTTTAGTTAATTTTAAATTAGTATTCATATTGGACATGTCTACTATAACATTTATGGTGTATACTATAACCTTTATAATGTAACAAGCATATATCATATATATGCGTGTTTTTTTAAATTAATTAACCATTAATTAATTTATTAAATCAAACAATTTATATTAAAATTTATTAATTTCAAAATTTATCTTGTATACATACATGTATACTTATGTTATCTTAAACATTTTAAAATAACATAACATATATCAACATATAATACATGCATACATGCATTAATTAATTAACGTATTTAATTAATTTATTTTATGAATCTTATTAATAATTTTAAAATTTGAAATTACTATATAAATATTTTCAAACATTTTGAAAATATCATTATCCTTTCAAACATTTTGAAAACTTATGTAGTATTATAATTTTTATAATAAACATGTTTTATTTTAAATTTAACTATTAAATTTAAAATCTTTAACATTAATTTTAAAAATGATTTTGAAAATTAGCCTAAGGCCCAAAAAAGGTTGGGCCCTTTCTATTAAGGGCAACCTTTGGGCTCGCTTCACCTTTCGGGCCAGGCCTAGGACATGGTACTTGATTACCCAATTCCAATCCTATATTCCTTTCTAGACACTGTACTAAGTGGGAAAGCTTAATTCATTAGCCCTAATATGACTAATTTAGACAGCATAGGCTATTGGACTCTGATACCATTGTTGGAACTGGACCAGCTCGCAGTGGAAGTTATGCGTGAATTTCAAAAAAATTAACCTATTGGATCTTTATTGGTCCTATGAAGTCTAATTGAATTAGAACATTTCTAAATTTCATTTGAATAAAATCATTTATTTTATTTAAATTCAAATATATTAAGGTATGAAATTAATTTTATTTTATTTAGTTTACATAAATGTATCATATACATATATGCATGAGTGCATATATAACACAATAATCCATGAAAGGTATAATATGCCCATATGTAGATGTTGGGATTTACATCGCAACAAACATATTAGCTTATTTTGTATGTCATGTATATTGTCCAAATATGTGCTTGTATATGTGTTACAAAATACACACACATGTATGTATAAATATATTATATATAATATATGAACATAAAACATTTATGTATAGATAAATATATATACAAAGAGAGAGAGAACAATTATTAAAAATTATTTATAATTCAAAATTAACTTAGTTTTACGAACATAATATTTTTAATATTTTAATTTGTATATATTATGAATAAAATAATGTTTTCAACCATAAATAATTAACATAAAATAATATATTGAAGTAAATTCAAATTTTACAATTTTTGAAAATTTAGGATCATAAAGCTTAGAAATAATCTGGAGATTATTCAAAGTTGAAATATTATTTTTAAAATCAAATACATTAATTCGACAATAATTATTTAATATAAAATAATATATAACTTAAAATTCAAAATTTCAAAAATTCTAGGATCATAAATGAAAGATTATGACAAAATTTGAAGAATTTTTCAATTAAATTATTATTTTTAATAAATCTTAAACGGTTTTTTGAAATAATATTAATTTTTAAAAATAATAAACTTTATTTAAAAAAATACTAAATTTTTTCTATACATTTATGGAATGAAATAAACTTTATTAAATTAAATTCCACCATCTTCAAGATGTCTTCACTTTTAAACACTTGAGTTTGATCGAAGTGGTTGTCGAATAACATACCTGATCTTAGTCTCTTCGACACAACATTCGATAGCTCCCGGTAAACTCAATCCCGGTTCTTTAGGAATTACTAGTCAAAGATAAGAGTGGAGACCACCTACTAACCGTTAGTGGACAGATTTCCTTCCTAGGATAACGAAACGAGGTTTATATTGGAAACTGGAGTGTCCATAACACAATGTTGGATCTTAAGCCTAAGATGCTAGAAGTAGTGAAATGTGTATTAACTGCTGACTTGTGAATATAAAATTGTATTTACTCAAACTGTAAACAGAAAGAAGTAATCAGAGAATAAGTAAGTAATAAAGTAAAATGCAGTAATATAAATAACACTTGGATTTTTTATACTGGTTCGAATTAACCAATCCTACATCCAGTTATGCACTCTATCATGCAGAATTCCACTATAATCGCTTGCTTTCCATTGGTAGCAAGAACATCCTTACAATCCTGGTTTCACGGGCTACAAGACACACTCTCTTGATTTTACTGGCTACAAGAACACCTTCTTTTTATCACCAACAACAAACTATGACAAGTAGTCATAGATATGACGACCCGCAAATCTGTACCCTTTGAATCGATAATAAACCACACATGTCTGACCCATAAAGCACAAACTGATGGAAAGTCGGGAGAAAGAAAAGAAGAGAGAAGAAGAGAAGAGAAGAAAAGAAAGAGACAACCAACAGGACAATATAGAATCTCACATCGCAGCGGAAAACATATAATATCATATCAATGATCTTTACAAAACAGAAATTGTATATACATGCATCAATCAGAGTTCAACAATCAATCACAAATTATCATCCTGGACAGTTATAATAACCTATCCTCACAATTACTGACAATATAAACAACTAAGCAGCGGATAATCAAAAATGATGCATGTATAAGAAAATGAATATCTCCAGCTCGCCTGTTGAAGCTCCAAAAGCACCAAATCTAAACCTGTAAATATACTCGGTCTGGCCCGAGAATTGAAAGGAAAAACGCTCGGATCAGTATGATAAACCAGCATGAGAAACAGACTCAACTGGATTTATTAAATTGCCAAACTTTTCCTCTGTCAAAACAAAGTGTCTCATAAGACACGCCCACATATAAACACGGGCATGTTTTTACCTTACGATAACTAAAACATTTCATGTCCAATCCTCTTATATAATAGTAGTGCCTATTGCACAAATAATATTAATCATAGCCGAAATTGTTACATTGATTAAATTCCATCATATAGCCCAAAATGGGTAATACAATTAAAAAGGCAGGCACGTAGTGGAGATTGGATTTCCATACAAATTGCCAGGTGAAGGGACTACCTTCCGATGGGTACACCGCTAGATGGATGCCCCGAGGCACAGAACATCTGCCCTCTATCAACACAAGACCGGCCTACCTTTGTAACTAGGTAGTACAGAATATGTCATCCTCCGGTCGTTACCGACCTTTTCCAAGTGCCCTCATAACAAACAAACCACAATAATTTACATCCCGAACGTCATAGCGGAAAGAAATATATCTAGAATAGGATGATCGTATCCTGATGGGAGCGATCCACTTAGTCTTTCCGCATCTAACCCTGTTTTGGTCATTTCGGTTGATGAGGCCTGAGGTAACGATTATTAAGCTAAGAGAAGTTGTCTTCTCTGCCACCATTGATGTACGTTTGAAAAAACCAATGTACGTAATCTTAGAAATGCAATGTCAGACAAACGTCCATACAAGTTGTCTAGGAACTGGACAAACTGAAGGTACTTTCCTACTACATCCTGTCGGAAAATCCTTAGGATTAGTAGTGAATAGTCCTTGCATTGGATATTTCATAATGGAAAAACCATTGCTACAATATGTATATTGGGATTTTAACCCCAAACAATCAACAAGGAGTCCTCCACTATGAAATCCTAAATATCAATATCATCACAGCCAACCTGCACAATCGTCGCACAAATGTTGGCTCGAAGTGGTTTTGGATAAACTGATCCTGGTCACTTCGAACCAATAATGCAAAAGCGTTTCTCAACCCTACATAGAAACTAAGTCTCGTAGACTTACCACGTCTCCAACTTCCAACTTGCTATCCTTCAATTAAGAAGGAAGCTCGATAGATTGGAGTAATACTCTGCACTACACGAATCAACATCCTCAACACAAACGTAATCAAGCCTACATAGAAGGCTAGTACAAAGTGTACGACTAATAGTTCCCACATCAAGTCGAGGAACTAAAATGGCCAAATTTGATAGTCGGTTATTTAACTATCAAAGCAAACAAACAAATATCTAGAACCATAAGTAATCACTAAGCCCTTTTAATTAATATTTTATTAATTAAATCACTTGCCAAATATTCACTTCAAATTATCTTTAAAAAGATATATTCCAAAACATTTCCATATAATTATTTAATAATAAGTAATTCACCAATCAATTTATTTTCAACACTTAGAAAATATTACATATACTTAAATCACGATTAAGTATATATTTTATTCTTTAAGGAAAACATTCTCTTTTGCGTAAAACATAGTTACGACAACCCAAAATCACTACTATAAGGATTGAAAATTTGATAGATATATATATCCCATATACTATACAAAACATCTCCTTTCGAAAATCATTTGCTATAATAACAGTGTTATAGTCCATCATTTTCTTATTTCTTGAAAATGTCTATTTCAATAATGAATGTTGAAATTTATGGTTTCAATACTTAACACATTTTTAAACACCTTCAAACCATTTAACTCCATTTAACAATATCACTTCCCAAAAATATCCATTTTATTTAATATACTATTCACTGTCCAAATCGTGGATATAATTCGCTTATCCAAATCAAAACTTCTACACATTTAAATTAAAGGATTATCCACTGCCTAAAATCATGGATATAATTCTTAACCAAATTCATTAATGTTGCACATTAAATTTAAAAGGATAATTCACTGTTCAAAATTGTGAAAAAATCCCTTTAATAAACTTTCATAATTACTTATCAAATTCAATCGATTAAATTCAATCGATTTCGAATTTATAAAACAATGTTTATAAATTCCATTTCTATTTTTTAAAGACTTCCATATACCAAATTCTTTTGTTAACAAATTCCATTTATGTCTCACTTATATTATAAAATCCAATTATAAGTTAATTACTTATAATTCTCTTATTTATAAAATCATTCATTTATAACTTCACAAATTCATAAATCCTATTCACTTATAAGATCCATTTATAACTTCATTTTAACATTTACAAAACTCCTTTACAATTCCATCATTTTGATTTATAAAATGTCAATTTTATAAATCTTATATATAAACCGTTTATGATAAATCAAAAACCTCAATTTTACTTATTTTACAAAATAATTAACTCTATATTTCAAAAATCACATCTTAATTAAATTTCACAAAAATCATAATTTTTATAACATAAAAATTATATCTTTTATTTATTTAAAATAAATTCATTTCCTTAACCATTCAAAATTAATAAAACATCTATTTTCAAAATCACTTGAAAAATCCTTTTTAATTTGAAATCATCACTTTAATATTTTTAAATTACCAAAAATAGTCTCAATGCTACGACAACACTAAATAAGATGATTCACATTAATCATATCATCCAAACATCATATATCAGATGATAACAGCATATATATCAATATCTATAAATAAAACCAATACTGGTGAGGAATCCAGTTGGATCCCTCCAACCTGTCACCTGCAACAAATATACATATTAGAAAATATGTACAATGTCCGCTTCGAGGCAGACATGTGTACAAAGGGTCATGCACTCATACACGGAAACGATAGGGTCTCGTCTGCTCCAATAGGCAGGAATATATCCAAATATCAATCAACATATATACATATATATAATATCATATATCATCCAAACAATCATCATTCATCACAAAATAAATTTATTCTCACTTATATAATAATATCAGTGAGTCAGAAAGAGTGAGTTATACTCACATTGATTCCAATAGCGTTTTCAGTGTTTTATTTCGAATAAAATTAAACGAGCGTTTAATTTACCTAAAATTTATACTAGCTCCAATCAACTCCAAACCAGCTTTAAAATGTACATCAATATGGACCCAACGCAACTTGTTTCGTCAAAAACAGACCTCATATTAAGAAGTTATGGCGATTTAAAGACTACATGAATTATTATATATAAATTACATATTCTTTTTTTTTTAAACCTAGTTAATCTGGGCCGTACGATTTGCTTGCATCAATCTCGGTCGAACGTTCTTTTTCTTCTCCATCGTGATAACCTACAGCCGAACAAACCCACTAGCCGCCATTTTTTCGCAAATTATGCTCCCTCCATGTTGCCTTTGAAGACGATCGGCGACCATGGTCTCAAAGCCCAACGCGAGCACTACCTTCGGCCACAATACCATGGAGCTCAGCCTCCAAATCATCTTGAAAAATGTATTCGAACGCATGGCGTTCAAACACGAATTGCCATTGTTCCCTTTGCGTATCTTTTGATCATAGTCATCTAAATCGAAGATCTCGACGAGCTTAACATTTTTCTAGTTGGAGGATTTTCATGAAAGTGAAGGGATAGTGTAGCAATTAAGGAAGAATAAGAGTGATTTTTGGCCATAGAAATATAAACGGTGGCTAGGGTTATAGATATTAGGGTTTGAGTGAAAACAAGAAAATAGTTTGGCCTTATATAGAAAATTTCATCAACACTATTCATCCGAAATTTTTTTGAACTCCCATTGAAGCGTGCCGCCTGGGGTTTATAATGTTTAACCCCTATTCCGAACACAACGATATATATATATATATATATATATATATATATATATATATATATATATATATATCGAAAGGCAATTCGATCGTATTTGGAAGATAGGTTTTCGAATCGACTTATTTAAACTAAAATTTACATAAACAAATTTCTAGGAATTTTAGCTTGCCACAGCTAAACCCCAAATTTGATTGACATGAAATTTGAAATCCTACAATAATATAGCATTATGGATCCAATGAAACTGGTTACGTCGAAATTCGAGACTGTTTACAAAATGGCTATTTTTAGATGTTAATTAAATATTAAAATATTCAATTTCAACAAATTTACTTTTTATTCAATTTTAAAAGTTCTCTAACATCATTCTAATTGAAACAGAAATAAACTTTATAAATCATTTTCATTCACATAATAAAATTCAATTTCCAATTATTTCAGCAACTCTAATATTAAATTAATAATTAAATTATCCAATTAAATCCAGATATTCAAAATATAAGTTATTCATCTTATAAAATTAACTCTTGAATATTTAAAATTAATTAAATATATGAATTTCAAATGACTGAAATTCTGGATCATTACATCTTCAATACAGATTCTTGCAGATTCGGTACAATGATCCTATAGACCTCCAATGGAAGTATATCTTTGAATTCTTTGTGGAATAGGATGAAATTAGAGAGAGAATGATGTGAATTCAAGTACAACTCTCTGATATTGTTTGGTTTGCAAATCGGTGAAGAACAGGAGTGAAATAGTATCGATTTGCAAGGAGATTGGAAGATTATGCAATGGATTTCTTTTGCAAATGTTTGAAGAAGAAGGAGTAAGGGAAAATTTGAATTCTTTATCTTAAAATTCATTTTTAGAGGCCTTTATATAGTGGTTGAAGAGACGTGTCTTTTGGTGGAGGGAAATGTTCCTTCATTTAAAATTTGAAATTTTGAAAAGCGACTAGCATGTCGACATGTGTGTGTTGCAAAATGAATACCAACACTAATAAGTGTTGTAAATTTTCAACATTTCAAATTACCTTATAATTGTGTATTTTTGTGATTCGGTTGAGGTCAATGGTTGATGATCTTCAAGTATAATTGCCATAAGGTCTTTAACAAGATATTCTAAGGTTCAATCAACTCCTCATCACTTCAAACACCTTTATCCTTCAGCATTCTTCTCTAATTGAGTTTTGATCTTCAATTGCTCTAATTAACCTTCTAGAATTCATTTGCTTCCACTATATTCTTGTTTATCTCTATAAATGTCTCCATAATATATCTAATATGACCGCAAAACTCGAAGATACGTTAGTAGTGGTATTTATGGGTTGTTGTCATCAAAATCAATACCTAGGGTATTAACAGTTTATACGCATAGTACAGCATTATCGGAGATGACTATGCCATATAACTCACATATTTCTCCTAGATATTTCTAAAGATACGTTTTAGGTCCAAATTCGATAGTTGGTTATTTAACTATCGAATAACAAAAATTCAAAATAGGGATTTAATTCCCAAGGGAAAACCCACAATGTTTAAGCACACACAAGCAACCAATAACCTCCTTTTAATTAACCTTTCATTAATTTAAATTCACTTTGTAATACTTGAATAAAATTCTTTCTACAAGGATGTATATATACCCACAAATCCGTATTTTTCAATACTTAAGGAAATATCCACATATTAATCTCAATGGTATAAGTATATTCACCAACATTTGGGAAGATTTCCCTCTTTTTATTCAATTCTAAAATCATTTATAAACTCCATTATAAATCCACAAAACCATTTATAAAACTCCGTTTATAAATCCATAAACCAACTCTAAAATTTAATTTTTAAATATCTAAAACCATTTATAAAACTCCTTTATCTTTTTAACCAATCTTCCTTTACGTTTTCCAAAAAATGTTATAAGATCCTCTTATAATCCACATCTTCTTATAAAACCCCATTTACAAATCCCAAAAACGTTTATAATATAAATTCTAATTATTTACTTAAAAACACTATTATAGAATAGTAAACATTACAAATAAATAACTATTAACTTTAAAACATTTTGAAATAACAATTACTAAATTCCAAAACATCCTAAATAAACCGATAATAATTTATCTTCACATTTTATAAACACTAATAATTAATTTCGAAAACTTTATTGATAAATAATCATAATTAATTTCAAACCATATTAATAATTTAAATAGTTAACTTTTTAATGATTAAAATGTCGATAAACCATTTTAAAACAATAGTAATATAAATAAACAGCTTTTTAAGCCTAAAATATTTCTTTGATAAAAATCCATACTCAACTTTCAACACAATCATTCTCACATTCATAGACTAGGTTCATAAATCTCTATCCTTTATAAACTTCCTTTCATAAAATCACTTTATTTTTGAACCCTGTTTACAACTTTATTCATTTATAAATCTCACTTATTCATATAATCTCATTCAAAATATAATTTACACCCGTTTTGAACGTTGCCCACTTATGGATAAATTTCTTTTATAATTCCTTTTTATTTATAAGATATTGTTTAACATTGCCAATTTTACCCTGACTGTCAATTTCCAAAATAGGATCAACTATTTTTATAACAAAATTTCACATCTTATTATAAATCCTCCATTTGATTTATTTCCCAATTTATTCAATAACAAGGTTTTCCTTTATTCATAAACGTTGTTATAAATCTGTAACGACTCGGAATTTTCGACCTTGAAAATTCGACACCAATACGTCCACTGTAGAAGTGCTGAGCAATCAAACGCCGGAAATTCCAGATTGTTAGGATAAAGAAGAAAAGAGGTAGAAGAAAAAACAGAAACAAAACATAGAATCTCACATTCGCAACGGATTAAAATATAATATCAAATAATAGCATTTATACAAAGAAAAGCTGTCTGCCAATATATATACAATACATTAGAGTTACAACCATTCACAGTTAAACTGGACAGTTATAATTAACTTGTCCCAAAATATAAACAATACACAACGGAATATACTCCATATGTTCCTGCCTTCCAGCTTGCCACCTGAGCTCCAGAACGTCCTAACCTGAAAATCTGTAATACTCGGTCTGACCCGAGCATTACAATAAAGTAATACCAGAGTCAAGCTAGAAACCAACGTGAGTAAACCCATATAACATGAAATACTATGATATAAAATTTATTTAAAATCCTGGGGTAACTCGTTCATTTATACGGGTTCTTAACTTGTTATACTTTTTTCATAAGTAAATATCTAAGTACCATTACTAGGTTTAAATGCCATGATACTTGACTTATTTCATTCCAGCCCGATTGATTCTAAAACCGCATTCAAATCCATAAAGAATTCTCGTAGATTACAAATCAAAGTGGTTTCGGGTATTACATATAACCGACACCAGCCTCTTCGAATCCAATGTTATTCTTTAGACCAAGTTGTTAGGTTTAAACAATACAATTTATATTCATGATATCATACCACACAACAATTCATCTCATATAGATAACCCACATTTTCACAGTTCAACCCAAACATAACATATCATCAGAGTATCACAAATTATCAGACTAGATATTAATCCAATCATTCAATACAACTCAATCATCCATAATCAAGATCAATTTATCATCATTTCAAATTAATTAAATTTAATAACCAATAAATTGAATTAATCGCCTTTAGATCCTACTTCATTAATATTATTTAATTATAACAATTCATTATTTAATAAATTGACTAACTAAACATCCTTTAATTATCCACCTTAATCAACTATCTTTAATTACAAATATTAATTAATTCCTTTAATTAATTTCATTAAGTAATTTTCTTTAATTATTTTCCTTAATTAATTATCCTATAATTGCTTAACCTAACTAGTTCACCCTTAATTACTTATATTAATAAATTGCCTGTTAATTAATAAAATTGATTTATTATCCATTAATTAACCCAGACCTTAATTAATTTACGATAGATCGTTATCTTAACTAATTACTTAATTAGCATTATTAAATTCCAATTGATACTCTTAAGAAAATAATAATTAACCTATTGTATAATTATAATATGTCCAAACAATTTTAAAACATTAGACCTATACTTTATATTTTGAAAACCTGTTTAACAATTAACTTTGATACTTTGAAAACATTTATTTTACTTGAAAACTTCATTTCTATGCTCATAAAATTTGTTAAACATTTACTTGAGAAACTTAAACAGTTTTTACCACGATGCACAACAGCCCACTCGGCCCAAAACCAGACTAGTGAAAAGTTTCCCCTCCTCAACTTCCTTCCTTTCTCCTATTTATTCCAAATTGTTTCCAGTGAACAACTGTGCACAGACCATCCATCGTGCACATGTACAAGACTGCGAGGTGACGCCGTTCACTACCGACCACTTCCACACTGACCTCAGCAACATACAGGCCACCAAGATTCTCCCATCTCTGCCCTGATTCAAAAATTCGAGAACTGCCCCAAACTTTCGTTGACACCATCCACCTCATTCCGCCTCGTTCTATCACTACATGCCTCCATCACCTACCAGGTTTCGTCCCCACATTCGCCTCGAACCCCTCGTCCCTCTTGCCTAGGCGCGCATACCTCCCAATGCCTTAAGCCGACACCGTTCACTAGCAACCGAAGCCAAACCCGATTCTACCTTAAACCCTAAAATTGATTCGACCAACCACCATGGCCACTTAAAAAAATCCCGCCATTTTCCTAAACGTACAATCTCCCAGAGATCCTCCATGCTGAATTTCCAGCCCCGAAATTGAGTACTCCGCCCAGACTTCCTCTATGACCCAATTCCGTTCAACCATTCCCCCCCCCCCCACCAATTATGCGACTAAAAATCGAAACAATACCCCTAAAAATCATCACTTTAAAAGACAAATCAGGATATATATGAAAATCTCGAAATTTTAAAAGTCGAATTTCAGAGATGTTTTGATTTATCCTCTGAATTTGTTCTTATCAGAGGTTTATCCACTAACTAATCTTGAAATAATTTTTAAAAATAGCGTTTCATCAATACAAACAACTTTCTTTTAGATAACATAATCCAGATGTGATTGTGTGAGGAGAAATTAAATTTTGAAAGCAATTTGGGTCTATTAAAACACACAGTGACATGCGCGTGCTTACACACAGCAATAACAACTTTACACCTAGGTAAAACACATTTTTCCATTCATGCAAGACCTATTTGAATCATTTTTATCACTAATTGTTACATGCACAAACTATAAAATGATTTTAACTTTTTAAAAGATAAGATTTACTCACCATAAAATGTTTGAACAGAGCAGGCTTTTGTAAATTTGAAAACTGGACTCGATTCTTGATTTCAGATCTTTACTTTAGTTGAGTTGAACTTGAAAACTAGAAGTTTTGAATTTGATCTAATCTTTGAGTTTGATCTGCTATTGGATTTGATGATTCTTGAAAGTGAAATGCTTTGGTTTGATTCTTGTCTTTGATTGAATTCTGAGTTGAACTTGATTTTCTCTAAACTTTGCTTGAGATTTTTATAATTGTCTCAGGTTTGAATTAATTTATAGTTGTATCTGAACTTGTTTCAGATTTCTTTTCTGGTTTTTGTTTACCTTTTTCTTAGTTTCCAGGTTTTTAGTTTTTCTTTAGTTTGGAATTTTGTGAAAAAAAATGAGAAAGAGTTTAGAGTAATGTATATGTATAATCTTGTTTTATTTTTATTTTTAAAATAAAAGATAATTCAAAGATATGACACTTGTTAAATACATGATATCATTACTTACAATTGTTAAATTTCATGCTAAAATATTTACACATGTTTAAATATATGCTAAAATCTATTACATTTGTAAATATGCATGTATTAATGATTTTTAATATGTTTTTATATGATTTTGCATTATATTCACTATTTAGTTATATATATATATATTCTTTATGTTTTATCTGTATGTTTATTAATGTACATATTTGTATGTGTGTATGTGTATATTAAAGCTTTTTTATTTAATCTTGTTTTTATATTATATTTTTAAATCAAAATATAACTTCCAAATCACAATATATATACATATTACACACACACACACACACTCTTATATACTTATATATGTATATACGTAAAGTTTTCAATACTATAAAGTTTGCATATATTTATCTATAGGATTTATTAATTCACTATAAAATTTATCATTTTCAGATATTTATAATCCAACATTTGTTATAGTTTCAAACCTATTTATATACATCCAGATATTTTTAATATTTTCAAAATTCTATTTGTTTAACCAAATAAAACCAGTATCCCAATAGTTACAATCAGTTAATTACCAATTAACAGATGTCCAAAAATCCGGGTTATCACAAAATCCATGCTTTTTATCAACAGAAATACGATTTTACAAATCTTTACTTTATTTATAAAATATCACTTTTATAATTTATCACATTTATAAATCCCCACATTTATAAATAAAATTTAATACACACACACACATGTATGTGTGTATGTGTATCACTCTATATAAAGCGGTAAATAAATATTTATACCAAAATATTCATATTTTCTTTTAAAAACATCTCACCTTATTATAAAAGATGGACTTATTTTAAGATTTTAAAAAACTTTATTTTACAGTTTGAAAATCTCTATGTAAAATATTTTATAAATCTATTAAATTATAATATTCGAAAATCATACCCTTTTATTTTAAAATAAATTTCTTCTTTATCTTATTTAAGAAAGATCATTAAAATATATATATAATTTCCAAGATCACTTAGAAATCCCATTTCAAATCGAATCATCAGTTTATTACTATTTAAAAATGCCAAAAATAAGGCCAAATGCTGCTAAAGCAATAAATAAGCAAAATTACATTAAATATAGAATCCAGCATATTATATTTCAATTTATATGAAATAAATCAACAGTGTGTGGAATCTGTTGGATCCCTCTAACTTATCCCCCTGCATCACATACAGTATGTAGTCATAAAATATAAATCAACTGCTTCGAAGCGGGATTCGTATACAAAGGGTCATTCGCTTTTACATGGGAACTAAACAGGGTCTCGTCCGCTCTAAGGGCGGGAATATATCCAAACCAATAATATAATTTAGTAAATTATCCAAACAGTCAATAATAGCCAACACTAAAATATTCACACTCCAATCAATAATTTTTATCAGCTAAAAATATTTCTGGTTAACCAAAAAGGAGAGATTAACTCACAATGATTTCAGTTTAGTCAAAATGTTCCGGTTTGAATCAAAATGAATAAGCGTTCAATTTTAATCCAAAATTTATATTAGCTTCGAATTCATCTAATCCAATTCCATAGCGTAGCCTTCTCGATATGATCGCAATGTAACTTGTCGCGATTAGTTTTGGTGTCGTATGAAAAAGTTATGAATTTATAAATAATTGCAACAATTAAATTATAATTACTTTATTTAATTTAAATCTAAACTCCATACCCCTCCCTCTCTCTCTCATGCTCGTACAAACCTAGGAAAATGCAACCACAATTGATTCTAGCCGCCGCCTCCATAGCTCGCGCACCACCTCCACCTACCGCCACGGCGTCCGCCATGCTCGTGCCACCATCTACGCCATCGGTCACCGAATGACCCAAAAGTCGAACCTAAGATGCTGTTAGTTGTGGCTAAAATTCATCCTCTACACGACACTCCATGACAATCCAACCATTGGTCGAGTTACTATCGTCAAATCTACACTTTCTTAGTTGATGTCGAGAGTCAATTTGGCTTAGATTGGCTTCGACGATCACGACCGTTGGATGGGAGGAGGGAAATAAAAATTTTGGTCGAACGAGACTTTTAAGAAGGGAAGGCGTATGGCTTATATGTGCTGGAAGCATTGGCAAGCATGGTGAATAAAGCAGAGAGAGAGAGAGTGTGTGTGTGTGTGTGTGTGTGTGTGTGTTTTATTATAATATCCTGTTCTAAGCGCTCAAAAATCTCGAACTCTAAACGAGGTGTGCCGCATGATGTTCTATATGTTATACCCCTATTTTGAAGACAATGAAACTAGTTTCGATATCTAATTCGATCATATACGGAAGATAGCTTTTCAAACACAATTATGTATATAAATTTCTGAAATTAATTCTACACATTTCGATCTCGCACGCTCATACGAAACGTCCAATCGCCACGAGATTCATTATCATATAATAATATACTATTACCGATCCAATGGAATTGGTTTCTTTGAAATCTAAGACAGTTCCTCGGAAGGCTATTTTTACATGTTAATTAAAACAAGCTATTTCCTAAAGTCAGCTAAACCACTTTTAATTCAAATACAAAAATTTACCATCTTCATTTTTACCTAATTAGAATTTAAATCATCTTCCAAAGTCATTTCCATTCATATTCAATTCAAGGTTCAGTTATTATTTTTTATACTACCAAATATTCAATTTAACCAATCAATGGCTATAATCTGAAATCCAAGTTATTTAACTTATACGATTAACTTTTCAATACTTAAAATCAATTAAATATTTAGAAATTCCAATGACTGAACTTCTGGGTCATTACACAAACACATCACCATTTCACCACCACCGCTCTCCTCTCTCCCCTCATCATTCTCGGTCGAACTCCCCCTCCCCCCCAATGTGTGTAGCCATGTACCCATATTTAGGGTGTAAGAGTTTGACTTTGGATTTGCTTAAGGGTCAAGTTTTAGGAAAATATCTTGGATATTTTGCAATATATATGTGCTTGTGTGCGTGTAAGTATATTTGCATGTATACATGTGTTCATGTGCATGTGAATGCGTTCATATATTTGTACATGTATGCGTGCATATGTATATTACAAAGGATTCACAACGTTGCACAACTTTTTTACATTGAATCGTTACGCATTCTTAGCGATTTTCGATCATATTTTCACTTCTTATTTAATATATATATATATATATATACAAAAAAAGTTTGAAAATAATATTTCTATCACTATATAATAATTAAAAAGTCTTATTTAACAACTACAATAATTATTAAATCATTTATATTCAATTTAAATTCAAAAATCATTTATTCCAAGATAGTGATATCATTGATGATGTCATAAAGAGATTTTATTTCCAAAAATAAATAAATAATTTTATTACGTATTCTCGCTCATATAAATAAATGAGTGTATGTATCCAGCTCCATGCAAGATGTCGGATGGTCTAAGAGATGTCTGTTGATAAAATGGTTCTTGGTTATTTTATCGATATATATTCCAAAGTATATATTTTTGTAAAAGTTTAATCAAAATAAGATTACCAAATTATTGTTCAAACCATTATTATTTATTTTATAAAATCTTACATTTAAATCCTTCAAAAAATTTCTGAAGTGATAAGTTTACGAGTGGTACACGGCTTCTGGTGGCTCTGATCGAAGACAGCCATTGGATGATGGAGAAAAATGAATGGACGCTGCGCATTTCGTTTTAGGGTTTTGCAAAATGGAGAATGTTGATGTCCTTTTATAGAAAATTTTCAAAGCACTATTCAAGCTTCAAAATCTCGAACTCCAAACGAGGCGTGTTGCTTAGAGTTCTATACTAAATACCCCTATTCCAAACATAATGGAACCAGTATGGGGGCCTAATTCCATCACATACAGAAACTAATTTTCAGAATCAAATTATACTAGTTTAAATTCCTTTAAACTAATTCCTACATATGTCAAGCTCGCACGACTAAATGATATGTTCGATCATCACGAAATTTGTTAACATAACATAATTCACTATTACGGATCCAATGGCAAAGGTTCGTGAAAATCCGAGACAGTCCCGGAAGGCCATTTTCACACGTTAATTAAAACAAACTATTATTAAAACCATTTTAATCACTTTTAAACTCAATTTTAAAAGTTTATTATTTTCTTCTTATTTAAACGAAATTTAAATCAGCTTTCGAAATCATTTTTATTTATATTAAATCCCTATATTTGAAATTTAAGCTGTTTGACTTGTAAAATTATTTTTTCAATATTTAAAATTAATTAAATATTTCAAATTCAAATGACCAAAATCCTGGGCCGTTACAGCTCTTCTCCATAAGTTCCAACGTCCAAAGCTAAATCTGGAAACATACATGGACTAACCCCAAGCATTATAAGAAAATAACACCTAGACCAGTCTCACAAACCAGCGTGAGAAACTCAAGAAATAAGAGTGACATATAATAACACCTTTATGAGAACGTACGGATTATTGTAACGATTTTCCCCTCAAATGAAACCAACTATTTGTTAAGTTCAACATATAGTGATATGATAGATAATGTGTAGGGTTTAGCACATAAATCACATCAAATAGATGTTGTATGAATGTCGCAACAATAATAGGTACACAATCAACAACGCTAAAGCTCGTTCGCAAAATGGATTTTCCATGAAGATATCCTCGGATCTAGCCGAATTCGAACTCCTTCTCAAGGATCAGAGATACTCTTCCAAGCAACATACATCTCTAGGGAATGTACTGTAAGAAATGCATAATTGGCCCATGACTAGACAATCGTGGTTCCGAATGTATCACTCTCGCATGCATGTTTGTAAGTAATACTAGATGGATACGCCAACACTCTTGGGATAGATAAAATCTATGTTCCATTTGGCTATGCATCCTATCTCTGCTGTTAGTCATTTTCGAGGTTGAGGCTACGTTCGGCATCTCTAACTCGAGCCTTCACCATTCTAACAGAGCACAAATCCCCAAATAAATTCCCACATCTTAAGTATATCATGAATCACTACATGGATTCGAGCATCTCGAACATATCCCAAACCTCCACATAGGTTCCCTCACAAGTCTTCTAATGAATGCTAATGTTGTCCTCTCTCTTGGAATACGCCTCAAGATAGACAGTCCCACATGATAGCATTGTTCAAAATGATAAGGCTGACCTCTACCTTGGACTTAACCTTAGGATTGACAGTTCAACTCTATAACATTTTACTTCACAATCGTTTCCAAAATATAGAACTAGTATACTATTTTTGAAGTGGTATTTGATAAGTAAAACACTTACCAATCTCGGTCTCTTTAAAACTAATTCGATGAATTTTCAGCTAACTCAATTTTGGCTCTTTTAAAAGTAAGTGAAAGCTAGAGACGTTTTATACCAATGCTCCTCCTTGTGGGTTCTCATTGATATGAAATCACGAAGCCTTTCGATAACTTCTTAAGTCATATTTGGTTAAGTTTGATAATCGACCAATTTATTATCTAGTCAAAACAATTGCTTGTACAAATTATGATTCGTACGCTTAACCGTTTCTAACATTCCAACTCAACTACTCTTTATCTAAGAGTGAAATCAATTAAGTTAGAGCATTGGTTGCATCAAAGCCTTACTTAGGCACTTCATTCTTGAATCTCACAAATAGATAAGTCTGCATCGTTGGCTTTTAGCGTCAAGTGATGTATTATTGATTTCTATAAACAAGAAGAAATCAACATAACACGTTTTCGAAATTTTCTGACTTACTATTCCTCAACTAAGAGGGAAACCAGTAGGTTAAAGCTCTATTTCTCCACTCCTACTTGACACCAATCTTAACTCTCACAAATAGATAAGTCTTACTTCGTCGGCTTTTAGTGTTAAACATAGTTAATTACATTCCAAGCAAGTAATCAAACAATTAACCATTTAGTCATTTAGCAATTCAAACCCCTTTTTGAAAACATTTGTATATACTTATAAAATACATATAATAGGTATTAAAGTATTTATCTAAAATATCACTAGAAAATAACAACCATATAATTTTCCTTAAAACTTGAAAAGAACACGTTTTCTATATATTTTAACAAAATATCCCTTCTTTTAAAATTCACAAATAATTCTTCATAATTCATTAAGATATCAAAGCACTTTTAAAATACTTTAATAATGTTTAGTAAACACTTTTAAAAAGAATAAAACAAAATAAATAAACCTAAAAATCTTTCCAAACCTTTTAAAGTCCAAAATCAAGGCTAAATGGGGCAGTTTTGCACAAGTGGAGTTTCAACCACTTTTCGAGATGTTACTTAACTTTTTACTATCCAAGCATTTAAAAGTAACAAATATACATATTAAACATTACAAATATGGTAAGAAAAACCTAATAATATCTCTACAAAGTTCCATAGAAATCACCAAAAACGAGGCAATTCACAACTGCATCTATAACGACTATTGCTATAAGTGCACTTTCAAATCCGAGTCCGATCTAAACCAAAGTCTATCTATAGCCTATATGGTTTGTTCCAAGGGCTTGCCACATATCGTACAATTCCATTTCAAGCTTTTTGAAGTCCATATACATGGATCATATATGTCATTTACTTTTAAAATAAGAATCCAAACCAATGTTTTAATATATGTCAACAATAATTCAAACAATATAAGCACAATCAAAAACAAACATATATGTGTTATACTTTCATTTAAAGTGAGGTGTTAATTCACCTTTAACCTCTTAAACAACCAAGATCCAAGCACCCAAGCCTAGACCCAACCTTGCAACCATCTTTGCTTACTCCTTTCCTTGCTTTCCACCTTGCTTTTGCCCTCCTTAACCCCTCCTTGCTCATAGCCTATCCCAATAGAGGGAGCATGGTTTTACTTCTTCAACTTCTAACATGGTGGAATGTTTTTTAATATTTTAATAATGCTTGTGGAAAAGTTTGAAGTGATTTGGAGTTGATTTGCAATTGTTTCATTTTAGAACATCAAAGAGAAAGAAGATGAAGAAGTTATTGATTTCTTACTTGAAGCTTTGTGAATTTGTGATTCTAACTCTATGGTATGCCTCTCCTTATATAGGCATAAGAATATTGCTTTTTAAGCTTACACTTACCCCCTCCCCCAACCCCCATTCCATGGAAGCTTCACCTTCTATCTCTACTCTTTTACATCACTTCTCATTTATACTAATTACCATTATACCCCCCTCATGATAATATCTTTTATCCATATGAAAGCTTCTAGAAAACTCCAAGCTTTATGAAGAGGGTGTGTGTTAATTATTCGCTAATGTGTTCATTTGATCATTAGACAACTGCACAAGAGTTTGAACAACTTATATCTATCGAAAAGTTATTTACTGATAAACCGATTTTTGGCCATATTATCGATTTCTCTTCGACGAATATATTTTTATAAACAAATTTTAAGAAAAAGTTCCTTATCATTATTAATTAATAAAATGATGTCTAAAAAAGTTATAAAATCATATTTATAACATTTAATTATATTTCAAAACATTTCGATATTCGAAGACGAAGTGTTCAAATTTCCGGGTCGCAACATTCTCCTCCACTTAAAACATTTCATCCTCGAAATTCAAACAAGAACGATAGTAAAAGGAGGTAGATGAAACAAGACATATATACACACACATACACACACACATGTATATATATGTATATAGTACTACTAAAACTATATACAAACTAAACCACAAACTGAAATGCATACTAAGCGACTCTGCCTCAAGCAGTGAGTACACTACAAAAGATATATGATACTAAGACAAAATGAATTCTAGTCTATAAGCAACCCTGGATGGAACTCTTTCAAACCTTCCTTTATCCTCTTTGTACCATCATGAGCATCCTTGCTCCATGGCACTTCTAACTTTAACAAAGGAATAAGCACACAAATAATCAAATAGTATTCACAATTATCAGCAATCAATGCTCATGGTTTGTTCAGGTACAAACTCTCTCATCACCCAAGGATGATAAACAATCTACTAAGCATACCTTACGCTCAACAGTCTTAGGTTCTTATGTAGATGATTATTCATGCTACCTCATAAGAAATTGAAAAGTCATTCCCCAAACTCTTCACAAGTCAACATATATTATAAAAATGTACTACAACTCATACGATGTACATATATCATTCGTACATAATATCTTATCTAATCACTTTCTCGATCACATAAATTTTACCTCCAAACTAGTATAGATCACTTAACCACTCTAGTACGAACTCCGATTTGGCTTCTTGATTAGAAACCTCCGTTCTCCTTGCATAGCCATATATTATGATAGAAAATATTAGGATTGCCTCACGATCCATATCAAAGTGTTCACCATTTCGAGTGAATTTTTTTGTTTGGACGATGTAAAGTACATTGAAAACACGCACTCGAATACTGTATAAAGAATAGTCATGCAAACAAAATGATCTAAGTACAACTTACGTATTTACCATATTGGTTTCCAAACTATACTAACTTCTTTATATCACATTTCTTTTATCCAAATAGTATGTCATTTAATACTGAAATTATTTATGAATCATTTCATAAAACAAAACTTTAAGTTTATCCACATTTTATAACCTAAGTTCATACTCGTACAATGCTCCATTACATCCTAAGAGTATATACCAAAACATCAAATTTGTTTTACTTAAAGGTACGTTTAACCATTTAACACTTATTTTAAATTACCACCTTTTCAAATTTAAGTGTTATATAAACTCAACCTTATATCTTCAAAGACATTTAACTACATATTCAATAATAACTCAAAAGTTCCCAAACTATCCAAAAACGCTGAAAATTCCATTTCATTCTAACAAATGAAAACTACAAACAACATCTCATATTATGATGCACGTATCACTCTTTCCTACTACATAGGCTATATGCATCCATGAAATAATTTAACAAGAAAACTATAGACCTAAATACTGATTTTCATTTCAAACCATTTTAAAATAATAGATACACATACCTTTTTTATATCAAATCGTACTTTGAGAGTAAATCAAAACCCGTTTTACCAAAACAACTTTGTAGCATCCCACACTTAGAAACCCAAATATAAACATAGTTGTCTCTGTAGTCGTCACATAAATTATTTTCAAATGACAGAAGTGATTCAATACATCCAAACCATTCTCTTGGTACTTAACCAAAATCATTCCAAAGCGGTATCAAATACTTGGTATAATAACATCAAGTATCATGATCTAAATTTTCTAAACCAAATTTTCAAATATTTACTTTCAAATAATACTATTATTAAAATTTTCCAAGTCTTGAAAAAGATTTTCAAAAACAACAGGATTTAAGTTCTCAAATTCTCTATTTAAATCCTTTTCGTTTATAAATTATATTTTATTAACCATACTTATATAAAATTACTTTCTTATATAAATCTTTGATCAAATATTTATTTCCAAAATATTCTATCTTTCCCTTTTGGTTAGCAAACAACCTTTATTAAATTTTAACTCCTAACCCAACATTATCATCAAATGCGTTATAGTCCAACCGTGAAACTTAATTCATAAGGTATTCGTTCAATATACCTACAACTATTGTTTACCCACCCCATAATATAGAAAGGTAAAACTGCTCATAAACTGGTTAAGCATAAATCAATAACAAGCAATGCTCCTAAACTTACCAAGCACGATTTAAGCAATCATCAAGTTTACGGGATATTAAACTATGAGAAGAACTAATATCAACCTAAACACAAATACGTAAACTATAAATAGATAGCACATCCTTAAGAATCTGCTTCCCCTTCGCAGCTGCAAAAGTGGAAGGTGCTGAAACAAGTGAAAAAGCTCTAGGCTGTTGTCCTACCTGAAGCATAGGCAATCTCTAATAAAATGGCCATGCTGATGACAACTTTAGCAACTCCATAGTGCAAAATGTGCATCAAACTTCGGTGCCTCTTCAGTCGATGCTCGCACCATAAGTCCTCCCCTTCCCGATGTACACTTATTAGAAAAGTGGTCCTTCTTCCCACAATTGTAGCAATCAAGAGTGGATCTACTCTTTGACGACTGTGCCTCTTCGATCGGTGCTCTCACCATAAGTATGCCTCCTCCCAATCTATACTTATTAGAAAAGTGGTCTTTCTTCTCACGTTTGTAGCAATCAAGAGTGGATCTATTCTTTGGCGAGTGAAGCCTATGCTTTTTATTCATGATTTGTGCTAATATAGATGGCTTTGGAGCTGAACCCTCGAACCGAAAAGCCATACTTATAATATCTTGAATACTCCCTGGATACGATCCGTCATATCCTTCATACCATGTTGCACAAACAAATCCAATCCTAGACTTTGATGATAGTCTCGGTGTCGTTGAACCACTTTCTGCCAATACCTTAAACTTTTGCCATATCGAAGCAAAGTCTTTCCATGATCGAACCTGCACCACTTCTACTACCACATCTCTTTCGGCAATAGAAGCTCTAGCATCCATAATTCTTACTACCTAATCAAAGCAGAACAACTTTAGAAAACTAAATGATAGAGTTACTCCGAAGAGAGGATTATGAAGAAAGAAATATTCCTAGGAATAATTCTAAAAGTCTAGTTTTACAAATTACAAATACGCTCTCATGTGTTTAATACTATCGACTCATTCTAGGGTGTCGCTTACCCTATCTTTAATGGGCCATACCCAACCAAAGCTAAGGAGTTCGATCAACCTTGAGGTCTGATACCAAATGTAACGACCTGACTATTCGTGTAACAACCCGAAATTTACGATCCCGAAAATTCCAGATAGTTATGAAAAAGAAGAAGAGACAGAAGAAAAAGAAGGAACAGAAACACCAAAACACAGAAACCTCACATTCGCAGCGGATCAAAATATATTATCACATAAATAACAGTTTTACAAAGAAGAACTATATCGGTACATTTACATTTTTATACATCAGAGTTACAACATTTACACAACACTGGACAGTTTTAAACAACATGTCCAAGACATACAACTATATATCACAGTGGAAACACTCCATATGTTCCTGCCATCCAGCTCGCCTCCTGAGCTCCAGAACGTCCTTAGCTGAAAATCTGTAATACTCGGTCTGACCCGAGCATTACATCAAAGTAACACCTAGGTCAGGCTAGAAACCAGCGTGAGTAAACCCATCTAACATGGAATACAAAAGCATACAACTTAAATAAATATAACCCGGGTAACTTGTATCAAGTACAAGTTCACAAATTATTATAGACATTACTTATTTCTCACACAAATCTCTAAGTACCAAAACTTAGATTGAACAGTCCAATTCACTTAAATCATTCCACTCCACCTTATTGATTTCACGTATCAATTTATACTGAATCGAAATGGTTTCGGGTATTTACTAATACCCGACTCCGGTCTCTTCGAATCCAATGTCATCTAAACCCAAGTTATCCAATTTAATACAATTCAACTTTAATTGTCGGATAACACTTTTACATAGCAATTCATAATTGATTGATAATCACTCTATCATCGTCCATTCAACATATCATACCACGAAGCAATTCTTATCAGAGATATCTCCTAATTCAAAACACCCATCATCATCCAATCATTAATAAGCAGGATTGATCACTTCAATTAATTACATTAATTAATGATCCTCTAATCACTTTCATTAGTTAATTATTCTTAAATTTTATATAATAATTAACCTTTAACTTAATTTCATTCATTAATCAACCTTGATAAATCACAATCAGAAATTAACTTCCCTAAATTTCTCTATCAATTAAACTAACTCCTTGATTAATTATATTAATCCTTTAATTACACTGAGTAATTATCACTTAATTTCTTCCACCAAATAATTATCCTTTAATTACTTCCCATCAAGTAATTTCCTTTTATTTAATTACATCCAGCAACTAATTTCTTTACTAAGAAATTACACCTCATTAATTACCTTAAGTAATTATACTTAACCCAACATCAAATGATTAACTTTAATTAATTAAACTGAATTAATTAACCAAAATTAACCACATCCAATTAATTAATCATACTGAGTAATTAATTCCTTTAATTACTTCATTAAGTAATTATTCATAATAATTCTTTTACATTAATTAATTAACCTCTTAATTACTTCTTACTAAATTATTTCTAAATTAATTAACCTTGATTAATCAATCTTTAATTATCACCCTTAAGTACATTAAGAAATTAGCCTTTAATTAATAATACAAACTAATTATTCTTCACCTATCCACTTTAATTTCACTTACCCTATTTTTATTATCCTATAATCTCTTACATTGAATAATTAATCATCACATAATCCACATGAATTAATTGTTAATTATTTAATCTTTAATAATTAATTAATTAATTACTCTACAATTAATCCTTGATTATTAAATTTATCTACAACAATCAACCCTTAATTATTCTTGTTTAACCCTTATTAATTAAGTAACTTCAAGAATTAACAAATAATTCTATTTAATTAATCAAACACTTAAACAATACTTTAACATCAATGAATAATCATGTATAATATTAAAACTTCATTATGTTAATTTAAAACATTATGTTACTATTTATTCTTCCCGAGACAAAACCCATTATTACTCGAGCTAAACTTGGGCTCCAACCTTCCTTCCTTCGTTTTTTCTCCTTATTTAAATTTCTAGCTGCTATAATAAATAACACATGCAGACAACACAAACGAGCACCCGAGACTATCCATACATTTCCTGATATTTTCCCAAGCTTCCCCTTCTTCACCCTAATGTAACATCGATGATGCACAGCGATCATGTGCACGTGCACCAGAGGACGGCGGGGTTTCAGCATCCTCAACCATCACCGACAAGTCGCCCTTGCCAAGCTTGATCATCGCCACTACCTAATATTCCTCGAAATTCCAGAAATCAAAATCAAGCTGCCTTGACCACAACTGGAACTCCTCACTGATGCTAAACATCACCACCGGCCTTGATTCTGATCACCGGAGTTCGTGCGAACTTGACCAATGTTACATTATCGACCTCCACGTCGTTTCCCACACTCGTGACTACTTCCAGATCGCCAACGGCCATGCAACAAACTACGTTCCATCCTTGATACAAACAAGACATCGAACCCTAAATCCCCTTCGCAAAACCTTCCTGGCCAACAGAAAAATCGCCAGAATTTGATCCATTACCCAATTCCATTTATCACACAATTTCTCATGAATTTCCCAATTAAAAATCATGATTTTAATTTTAACAATCTTAGATTTTGACGATGATTTATAATACATACATGAAACGTTAAATTGTTGAAATCAGATTTTGATCAAATTTAAGTTCTACAGGAAAATTTCGAATTCCAGAAGCCTACAACTTATTTAACTTCCAATATAAAATTTTAACTTTAGCTCATATTTTACAAACTAAATTTGTTTTAAATATATAAGCCTATCATAGACTAGATTAAGAAATTTGAGATTTTGATCGAAAATCTGGACTTTGTACTTTAAACATTGAAGATCACTAATCCCTTAATACATGCACATAGATACATTCATATATACACAATACATCATCATGCAAATAATTTTGCATCAAGCTTCTTAGATTCATTCATGCATTCAGATTTAAAATAAAGTGGGGTTTACTCACCCGTGTTGGTGCGCAGAGCTTAAAACAGTTTGAAGCTTTGAACCTGAATTGTTTTGAAACTGGGAACTTTGAAATTAATCTTCATTTTGATGCAGGTTGAAAATTTGTTGAGAAGATTGCATGATTATTTTGCTTGATATTCTAGGTTGGAGATAAAATATTTACAGGCTAAGTTTGATTTCTTGTTTGATCTCAGGTTGGAAAAATATGGAAGCCTGATTAAATTTCTAGTTTGAAAATATTTTGAGTTTCTGGTTCTGAAGGAATTTCAGGTTTAGTTATTTTCGAACCAAATTAAAATATCTGTGTAAACATAATATAGGCTCTGCTCTGATAAGTTTTGTAACGACCCGGAAAGGATGTTATATAGTGTGTAAACATAATATAGTTTGAAAATGTCTGTGTAAACATAATATAGGCTCTGCTCTGATACCAAATGTAATGACCCTGAAATTTCGAACCCGAAAATTTCAGATAGTTAGAAAAAGAAGAAAAAAGAAAGAAGAAAAACGAAAGAGGAACAGAAACACCAACATCTCACATTCGCAGTGGACAAAATATAATATCAAATAAAATAACAGTTTACAAAGAAGAACTGTATCAATACATTTACATTTTTATATATCAGAGTTACAACATTTACACAACACTGGACAGTTTTAACAACATGTCCTAGACATACAACTATATATCACAGTGGTAATACTCCATACATTCCTGCCATCTAGCTCGCCTCCTGAGCTCCAAAACGTCCTTACCTGGAAATCTGTAATACTCGGTCTGACCCGAACAATGCAATGACCTGGAAATTTTCGATCCAAAAAATTCCATATAGTTGGGAAAAGAAGAAAAAAGAAGAAATAGAAACAAGTCACAGAAAACTCACATTCGCAGCGGATCAAAATATAATATCACATAAATAATAGTTTTAAAAAGAAGAATTATATCAGTACACTTACATTTTTATATATCAGAGTTACATTCAATACACAACACTGGACAGTTTAAACAAACATGCCCTAGTTATACAATACTATCACAACAGAAAACCCTCCATACGTTCCTGCCCTCCAGCCCGCCTCTTGAGCTCCAGAACGTTCTTACCTGAAAATCTGTAATACTTGGTCTTACCCGAGCATTACATCAAAGTAACACCTGGGTCAGGCTGGAAACCAGCGTGAGTAAACCCATCTAACATAGAATACAACAGCATAAAACTTACATAAAACCCAGGGTAACTCGTATCAATTTACAACTTCGCAATTTGTTATAGACATCACTTATTTCACACATCATTTTCTAAGTACCAATACTTAGATTAAATTGTCTGATTCACTTAAATCATTCCATTCCATCCTATTGATTTCACATATCAATTTATAAAGAATCGAAGTGGTTTCAGGTATTTACTAATACCCGACTCCGGCCTCTTCGAGTCTTATGTTATCCTAACCTAAGTTATCCGAATAAAATACACAACATTTCAAAACTGAGATAACAACTCATTCAAAGCATCCAATACCATTCAATCACCCATAAGCAAAGCTTAATCACATATAAATTTAATTTTTAATTAAGCCTGATTGAATTACTAACCTCAACCACTTAGATTTCTTCATTTAACATTAATTTATTTCAAGTTAATTAACCAATCATTCCTTCATTATTTATCTTAATTAATCACCCTGGATTAATTATCCTTCAATTACAATAAGTAGTTAATTCTTAATTAATTACACAAATTAGTTAACCTTTACCCCTAAATTTCTTCGAGTAAAACCCTACCCTGCTTCGAGCAAAAACTCAACTAACTCGAGATAAATTCGAGTATACCATTTAAAAATGTACTTTAACAATTTAACGTTGTTTAAACATTTTATATTTTATAAAATTTATCTATCCCAACTAGGATTCAAATTAAATTAGAATCCATACTTTAGATTGATTTAAACTATTTAAAATCATGCCTAACTTCAAGATTTAATTTTCAGTTTGAATCCATTTCAAACTTATCTTTATTTAATTTTAATTTGGTTGTAATTCTATATAACCAAATGTAACGACCCGGAATTTCTCATTTGAAATTTTTCAAACTTATTTCAAACTTATCTTTATTTAATCTCAATAATCACATTTCGGCACTCGAAAGTCGACACTAAATACATCTAAGGTATTCATGTGCTGAGGGCCCAATTGCCGTAAGATAGAAAGTTAGGGTAAAATAAAAAATAAAAAGAGTAGGACAGGAAAGGAAGAACAACATCAGAATATCAAAATGAAACGGTAATATATAATATTAAAGGAACAATACAAAAGGGTACTTTGAATATAGAAATATCTGAGTTACAAAAACCTAAGTACTATCATCAGCCTGAATAGTTATAACTACATGTCCGCATAATACTGATATATACAATACAATAGTGCAATGAAAATAAGAATACTATAGTAGGCACTCACCCAACACTTCTCATAAGCTCCAAAATGTCCAAAGCTAAATCTAGAAATATACACGGGCTGACCCGAGCATTATAAGAAAATAACATCGAATTATTCTGGCAAACTAGCATGAGAAACTCAAGAAATAAGAGTGACATATAATAATACCTTTTTGAGACCGTATGGATTACCATAATGGGTTTTGCCTCAAATGAAACCAACCATTCGTTAAGTCTAACATATAGTGATACGATAGATAATGTCTAGAGTGTAGCACATAAATCATATCAAATAGTTGATGTATGAATACCACAACAATAATAGGTATACAAGCAATGCCGCTAAGGCGCATTTGCATAAAGGATTTTCCATGGATATCTCCTCGAATTTAGCCGAATCCGAACTCTACACAAGGATCAGAGATATCCTTTCGAGCAACGTACATCTCTAGGGAATGCATTATAGGAAATTCTTAACTAGCACACACCTAGACAATCGTGATTCCAAACGCATCGCTATCGCATGCATGTCCATAAGTAATACTAGATGAAAGTGCTACTAAGGATCGTAATATGGAATAGTAACTAAGTTATCTACTAATGCAGAATGTAATAGTAAAGAAATAACACCATGGATTTCTATATTGGTTTGAACTCCCGTTCTAGTCCAGTCCTAAACTCCTTCTGAAATTTAATTATCAACCCTCCCTTAACCCAGAGGAATAGGTATTACCCCGCCTGAGCAACCGAATAGGACTTCTACCGCCTAGACAACTGAATAGGACTTCTACGCCCGAGCAACCGAATAGGACTTCCAATACAAATAGTTAAGTTGTTTTTGACTGAATATTCTCTTGAATAGCATTGATATGTCAATAATGTACACTCTTCTCCTTTGTGGTATATCGTGTAATTTGAAAAAATAGGAAGTTTATTAAATCACTTAATGAGGTTTGCTTGAATGAATAAGTGATTTGAATGAAATATTGATTGCAAATGGCAAGATAGTTTAGACAATAAGAATGAGAATTTAAAACAAAAATTAGTGATTAAAACAATTAATTTCATGGCTATATATAGTATTTAAGAGTTGCAATTGTTCATGAAAGGTCGCCATGAAAGAATATGGAAGAAACTCTTGAATTAAGAGTTGTATCTCTTTGCTAAAATGAAGTGTTTCTTCAAAATATAGTCGTTATGAAGATTCAGCTGACTGAGCGAAAAGATTCAGCCGACTGAATAGATTGAAAATCGGTGTAGGAAGAAAATAGTGCAAAAAACATGTAATTCAGTCAACTGAAATGTATGATTCAATCGACTGAATATTCAAATAAATTTGTGTATAAGCACAAAATTCAATCGACTGAATGACCTTGTTAAGTCGGCTGAATTCTATTGATGAATAAAAATTGCCTTAGCTCATTTGGTTAGAGCACTTGCTTTTTAAGCTAGTGACCCAGGTTCGAGTCTAGCTCCATGCATTTTTGAAAACTTGATTTTTCATTTAAAATGTGATCTCACCAATGACCCGAATTCGAGTCATGCTTCATATATTATTATTATTATTATTATTTAAAAAAAATTACTGCTTTTATAAAATGTTTCGAATGCGTATGTATATGTGTGTATACCACTTTGAGAAGATTTTAACATCTGTAAACTCTAGACATGACACACTATGACTAATAACACTTTATTTATCACCTTTGTCTTGTCTCTGTCTTGTATATATCTTCTTGTATCTCCATATACATACTTTTATCCTCTTTTGTATTGTGTATCTTCATGTTGAACTTATTTTTTTGTCTCTTTTTGATATTCATGAACCTGCAAGTTAGCTTAGAGGTTCTTTGGCATAATTGTATAGTTGTTGTCATTAAAATCCAGCAATGGAGGTTCTAACATTCTCATATTTTTATGATGACAACTATACAATTTTAAAAATATTCATTCTATATAAAATAATATTAATATGTTTACAGCTCCCCCTAAGTTTAACATCTCCCCTAATATAATATCTCCCTCCATCAATATGCAAATGAATTTCTCCCCCTTTGTCAATATCAAAAAGAATGAGGGAATATAATAAATTTTATAAAATATATTGTAAATACTAGGGTAAACCCAATATTAATTAGGGAGAAAGTAAATTAGATTCTATCGCATTTGCTAAAGTCCGTATTTTATTGTAAGCGCGTAATTCTATTAAATGTATGGAACATCCTTTAAGATTCCAAAATCTATCCTTTTTTTTCTCAAAGTACTTGCAATAAATAATAATTATTTTTGGTACCCACTTACTATGTCAGGGTCCGGGGGTTAGGTCTTGGGAAGCCATACCCATTTGGGTGTGGTTGAACCTTTATAAATATAATTTTCATTATTAACTACCATTTCAAAATAATCATCAATGTATTTTTTCTATATTTCTCTAATTAACAAGAACCCAAACACTTAGATAATTTTTATTCATATTTTCTGTAACGACTCGATTTTTCGTCGCTCGAAAACCGACATCAATACGTCCACTATATCAAATGCCTCATAATCGAATGCCGGAAAACCGAATTGTTAGGGTTAAAGAAGAAGAGGTAGAAGAAAAATATAGAAGAAATAAGAAAAGATAGAACAGAACAGAAAACAGCAGAACAATATCAGAATCTCACAATCACAGCGGAACAACATATAATAATTAAATGAATAATCTTTAAACAAAAGAATTATATCAATTATTACATCACATCACATTACATTATATCATATCATCAGAGTGTACAACAATCAAACAACAATAAACAGCGGAAAAGAAATACTATATACTAGTAAATACGCCATGCCATTCATCTTGCCTCCAGCTACTCCTGAATTCCAAAATATCCCGATAAACCTTACTCTTGACTGCCCGTGTGGAAATTGGTGGGCACCCAGAGTTTAGGAAGGAAAACAATAAACTCTGAGTCAGTCATGTGACTGGTGTGAGAACTAAAATAGTTTATTTTATCTTTAAAACAAAGAATAGGATATTTTTAAAATAGATTCGCAATGCTTTTAAAAATGAGACTACCATAAGGCCTCCCGCACACACAGACAATGCAAAAGCAGAATCGGAGGAGATTTCTCCTTATGATAGTCAAAGATGCTTGATACGCATTGAAAAGAAACATTTGTTATTATTACTAGTGCATAGTGTAGGAAAACATTTCGAAAGTAAAGATATAAATCTTAGCCAACATACGACCATTATCGTATGCCTACTATAGCTACCATGTTCAATAGCAGGTTACCGCCACATTCCATGGCAGGTTATACAACTAAAACCGTACAATGATCGTATTGTTTCATTTGGATTTCCAACAAATGGTCAGGCTAAGGAACTTCCTACTGCCACATGGGATCGCCTCTGGCGGGACGTCCCAAGAACTTAACCAGCTCTCTGCCAACACAAGGTCGGGTTACCTTTGTCACTAGGTAACTACTACACGACTATGCCATCCCCCGGTCCCTTTGGACCTTTATCCGAGCGCTCGATTCCAACAACACCACACAGTAATAGATATAGTGTATCAACATGAGTAAGTATCTGGGCTCCATACCATGATGACACCCTTTCCAGAAGGAAATGACATACCCTAAAGGAAGCTACCCCTAATAAACTTGCCGCATCCTTCATGTTTTGACCATTTCCGGGGTGTGAGGTCTGACGAAGTCTCGTCCACAAAGCTAGGCACAAAGCCATGCTTTGGGTCAACAAATGATCAAAGCAATGATCACAAAGATAAATGATCAAACAAATGATCATATCACAAATGATCAAACAATGATCATCCCACAGCAACACTCAGCATGTCACATTACCAAATTGGGAATATATCGCTGATAACCATCAACTACATAACTTTTAAGCGCGTACGTCTCAGAGAAGGGTGTTAAGCTAAGAGAATAAATTCTCCGCCACCAACAGAAATGTATTTGAAAGAAATCTGCTTTATATCTCAAAATGTAATGTCAGACACGTAACCATACAAGTCTGTTCCGGGATCGAACAGAACCGAAGGCACTTACAAAGAAGTCCTTACAATCCGGATATTCACTAATCACGTCCGGACTTCCCATCACATATGGAATTTCTATACCGGGGCCATTCGGTGCAGAAACATTCGACGGTAATCCTTCCGTTTTCAAAAATATCCGGTCTTCAACACCGGTCTTCAAATGCAATTCATAACGACGTATCACATATTCGGAATGGGTTATACGACCCCAAGGTCCTTTCCCGGTTAACCCGAATAGTGAGCGCTTATTCAAAAATACGTGTGGCATTCAAATTCAAGCAAATCACAACTAATACCCATTCAAAGGTAAATATTGATAGTCGGTTATTGAACTATCAATGGATATGCACAACATAACCAGATTTCAAATAATTTTCCAAATTATTTATTTTCCAAAAATATCTTTACAAGATATATAATTTTCACACTTCAACCATTTGAAAACAATTTTCAAATTACTTTTCATCTTTACCACTTTTGAAAACAAATTTCAAATCATTTCCCTACACGGGATATATTCACAAATCTTTATTCATTCTCATTTCAAAATGGTTCATTTAAAATAATTAAATAAATCCTTAACGATTTACTATATATTTACGTTCCAAATCCGTAATTAATTTCCACACTTCAAAAATAAATCAACGTTTATTTTTAAACAAATTCCCCTTTTCATTTATCAATTCCATAGTGAATTTACATTCCAAAATATTTATGAATATATGATTTCAATTATTCATTTTCAATTTATCTTCAAAAAGATAAATTCTCAAAAACGTTTCATTTCACATTGGAAAAACATTTCCATACTTATTTATTTATAAGTAACTCACAAATCTTTTTATTTTCAACACTTGGAAAATATTCAGTATACTTAAATCGAAATTAAGTATATATTTCGTTCTTTAAGGAAATCATTCTCTTAAACATATTTATTTGGGCCAAAATGAATGTTGCGTAAAACATCGTTACGACAACCCAAAATCACTAGTATAGGGATTCGAAATTAAGATAGATATATAAATCCCAATACTATACAAAACATTTCCTTTCGGAAATCATTTACTATAACAACAGTGTTATAGTCCACCATTACCTTCTATTTCTCGAAAACGTCTATTTCAACAATGAATGTTGAAATCTATGGTTTCGAATCTTAACACATTTTAAAAACATCGTTAGATCGTTTTAATTCTATTTAAAACGTCACATCCAAAATATTTTCTTTAACATATTATTCACTATTTAAAAACGTGAATATACTTCGTTAACCAATTTCCTCATTTCTATACGTTTTACTTTTAAAGAATTATTCACTGTCTAAAACGTGAATATAACTCCATTAATAAGCTACAACAATTTACTTATCAAAATAAGTCGTTTGCGGATTTATAAAACAACGTTTATAAATTCCATTTCTATTTATTTTATAACAACTTCCTTTTATAAATCTCCTTTATTAAGCTATTTTCAACTTATAACTCAATTATATACCAAAAGTTCATATTATAAGTTAAATGCCTATAATTTATTTGTTTACAAAATCGTTCTTTTAAAACTTCCCAAATTATAAATCTTATAACTTATAAGATTCATTTATTTACCCAAATCTATTCTTTTAATAACTTTACAAATTTTATAAACCTACTGCTTATAAAATTCCATTTATAACTTCACCTTTTATAATTCTATAAATTTCATTCATTTATGAAATTCATTTAGACTTCATTCTAACGCTTATAAAACTCGTTTTATACTTCAAATATTTTAATTTATAAATATCAATTTATAAATCCCTTATATAAATCAATTTATACTATTATTTTTAAAACGTCTTTAAACTCCTTTATAATTTCATCATTTTGATTTATAAAATAATCAAATTTCATAAATCCTATATTTGAACTTTTTATAATAAATTCAAAAATCCCAATTTAAACTATTCTATAAAATCTTAACCCCATATTTTCAAAAATCAACTTTTAACTATATTTCTCAAAAAATCATAATTTTTATAACATTAACATTATAACGTTTATTTATTTAAAATGAATTAATTCCAAAAATATTTTATAAACGTATACTTTCAAAAATCACTTTAAAAAACCTATTAAAATTCCAAAATTGGACCAATGATGCTACACACCAAATAGTCAATCACGACAACGACATCATATATCGATATGATAATCAATCAAATACCAAAATATCTGAAATCAAATAAATACTGTCGAGGAATCCAGTTGGATCCCTCCGACCTGTTTTCCTGCATCCAAAGATGTTAGCACAATACCAATTCCGTTCCAGTACGGAATTATCGCGGTATATGGGATTTAAAATATTATCCGCTTAATAGACGGCGCAATAGGGTCTCATCCGCTATATAATGCGGAAAATCAAATCCAAGTACATAAATAATACCAATTTCACTGTACTGTGAAATATTCGCGGTATATGTTTTTAATAAATAACATCCGCTTACTAACGGCGTATAATGTCTATTTTAACAATCAATAGATAACAATCATCATTCAAACATACATTCAAGAATTTTAAATCTAACTATTTAAAATTAAAATCGAAACCGATTCGATTGAGTGAGAAGTTCTCACCTCAATTTCAATTTCGTTTTCAGCTAATATTTCGAATATTTTACCCGAAATTTTCGCTAGTTCCAAACGACTCCAATCCAATTCCATAGCGTAGTGCTCGTCCATACGAACCCAATGCAACTGGTTTCGTGCGTTTTCGACCTCGTATGAAAAAGATATGATATTACGAAGTTTACACGAATCTTTAATATAAAATTTACAACATTTATATTATATTCTAACCCTAATTTAATTCCAGTCGTTCGATCCATCATTACGCAATCACAGCCGAACATCTTCATCTCCCCCTTTCTAGTATTTGTCGTGCAACCTCAAACCCATAGCCGCCGTAGGGTTTGAATTTTTTGAGCCTCCTCGTCGACATCCACTCCAATCAACCACCACCACCACGAAGTGCATCACGAACTCCACCTCCTCTAGCCGACCGCACGTATACGGCCTCCCCCGTACGCGTAGAAATGCGCGTGAATGCAAGCCCTTTTGGCCATAATAACTTCCTCCATGTTGCGAATTATCCAATCACCACCGTTGGATCGATGGACCTCGACGAGCCTGACATCTGTCTAGTTGGAAGATTTCGCTATTAATGAGTGGATTTCGAGAAATTGGAGGAAGAAGACCATTGTCTTTCGGCCATTGATTTATTAGAACGGCGGCCTGCTATAGTTTGACCTAGGTTTTGTTTTAGTTTGCAAATGAGAATATTTAGGGGCATACATAGAAAATTTCTCAAACACTATTCATCCCGGATTTTCCGAACTCCAAACGAAGCGTGCGGGTTGGTGTTCCTAAGGTTTACCCCGCGTTCGAACACAATGAAACGTGTTTCGGGAACTAATTCGATCATCTGTGCGAGTTATGGCAATAAACGTTCGATTTTAAATTAAATCGGTAAATCAAATTTCTAAGCGTTTTAGCTTGCACCGGACAAACGGTAAATCCGATTGACACGAAATTTGAAACCATACAATAATATCACATTACGGATTCGATGAAACTGGTTTCGTCGAAATCCGAGACCGTTTAAAAAATATTTTAACTCGTCAAATTAATATTAAAACAATTTCGATGCGTTTCGAGCTACCACAGTCAAACGAAAACTCTAATTGCTACGAAAATCGAAATCCGATAATAACAAACTATTACGGATCCAATGGAACTAGTTTCGTCCAGTTCTGAGACTGTTCGAAAATTGACTAATTTCACTAGTCGATTTAAATATTAAAATATTCAATTTTCACAAATTAACTCTTAATTCGATTTTAAAAGCTCTAAAATATCATTCTAAATCCAATATGATAAAATAAAATTTTACAAATCATATTTAACCTAAATTTCAATTATTTCTGTAATTTAACATATTAAATTATCGATTTAATTATCCAATTAAATCCAATTATTCGAAATAAAATTTATTCGACTTATAAATTTCACTTATTAATATTTAAAATTAATTAAATATACAAATTTTAACTGACAGAAATTCTGGCTCGTTACGTTTTCCATCAATGATTTCTTACTTTAGAGATATTATAAACGTTATTGGTCATAGTAGCATTTGAATTCATATAAAAATTTGATTTAGACTTTGCTCGAAATCTACTACAAGCACTAACATTTAACACTATACATGAAAGTGTATCTAGTGCTATTTCTACGATCAGTTTTATTATATCTTAAACTATTTCTATCTTGTAAAGGGCTAAAACTAGATTAGATCATGTTTAAATCATTTTGACCTTTATTAAATTTTACAAATTCTTTTTTATGTTTTTTAAGTTTAGTTTTAAAGTCGCAATTGTTATTTTCAAAATAAATATTATTTTTTAAGATATCAATCTTTTCATTTAATTTAGAATTTCATTTTTTAACGTACAGTTCTCATTTTTGAGAAGAAATATTTGAAAATTTTGAATTATTTAAAGATGATTGTAACAAATCATGTTGTCTTTTCAAATCAAAAATTTTCTCTCTCTTTTTCAGATAAGGTGTTTTGTTCATCTAGAAAATCTCTAACGGTTATAAAATAATTTTTTAAAACACCAATTTGATATTTTAAATTTAATTTCTCACTTTTCAATTTCTCATTTTCAAGTTCGACAAATTTCATCTTTTCTAAAATAATAAAATTAAGCTTTGAGATCTTATGGCTTATACTAACTAATTCATTATTATCTTTTACTCGAATTTGTAAATCAGAAAGTACCTTTTTGTAGTCCTCATTGGTGGCCTTGACAACAATTTTGCTTGTTGTATTTCGATTGAATCTTTTCCTAGCCATTATTCTATGATGTTGTGACAATCAATAGAATTCCAGGCTTTGATACCAATTGAAAGTGCTACTAAGGATTGTAATATGAAATAGTAACTAAGTTATCTACTAACGCAGAATAAAATAAAATTAGTAAAGTAAATAATACCAGCGATTTTTATACTGGTTCGAACTCTTGTTCTATGTTCAGTCCCAGAATCCTTATGGAATTTAACTATCAACCCTCTCTTAACCTGGAGGAATAGGTACTACACCGCCTGAGCAACCGAATGGGACTTCTATCGCCTAGACAACCGAATAGGACTTCTACTGCCTAAGCAACCAAACAAGACTTCCAATACAAATAGTAAAGTTGTTTCTGACCGAATATGCTCTGGAATAGCACTGATAAGTCAATAACATTGACTCTTTCTATAATCTTCTCCTTTGTGGTATATCATGTAATTCGTAAAGATAGGAAGTTTATTAAACCCCTTAATGAGGTTTACTTGAATGAACAAGTGATCTGAATGAAATATTGATTGCAAATGGCAAGATAGTTTAGACAATAAGAATGAGAATTTAAATCGGAAATTGGTGATTAAAACAATTTATTTCATGGCTATATATAGTGTTTAAGAGTTGCAATTGTTCATAAAAATTCGCCATGAAAGAATATGAAAGCAACTCTTGAATCAAGAGTTGTATCTCTTTGCTGAAATGAAGTGTCTCTCTAAATATAGATGTTAGGAAGATTCAACCGACCGAGTGAAAAGATTCAGCCGATTGAATCGATTGAAAATCGATGCAGTAAGAAAGTAGTGCAAAAATCATGTAACTCAATCGACTGAAATGTATGATTCAGTCGACTGAATATTCAAATAAAGTTGTGCATATGCACAGAATTCAGTCGACTGAATGACCTTGTTCGGTCAGCTAAAATTTGTTAATGAATAAAAATTGCCTTAGCTCATTTGGTTAGAGCACTTGCTTTCTAAACAAGCGACCTAGGTTCGAGTCTTACTCTATGCATTTTTGAAAACTTGATTTTTCATTTAAAATAGATCTCACCAATGACCCGAATTCGAGTCTTGCTTCATATAATAATAATAATTATTATTATTTAAAAAAATTATTGCTTTTATAAAATGTTTCGAATGTGTATGTATATGTGTGTATACCACTTTGAGAAGATTTTAACATTAGTAAACTCTAGACATGACACTCTATGACTAATAATACTATGTTTGTCACCTTCATCTCGTCTCTATCTTGTATACCTCTTCTTGTATCTACATATATGTATATTTATCCTCTTTTGTATTGTGTATCTTCATGTTGAACTTATTTGTTTATCTTTTTTTGATACTCATGCACCTGCAAGTTAGCTTAGAGGTTCTTTGGCATAATTGTATAGTTATTGTCATTAAAATCCAAAAATAGAGGTTCTAACACTAGATGGAGTCGCCTATACCCTTAGGGTTACTAAAATGCTACATTCCCTTTAGCTATGCATCTTATCTCTGGTTTTAGTCGTTTCCAAGGTCGAGGCTACGTTCGACATCTCTCACTCGAGTCTCCATTACCCGAACAACACGAATCCCCAAATGGATTCCCACAACTCGAATAGATCATGAATCATTACATGGATTCGAGCATCTCGAACAGATCACGAACCTCCACATAAGTTCCCGCATAAGTCTTCCAACGAATGCTAACATTTTCCTCTCTTAGAAAACTTCTCAAGATAGATAGTCTTAGACGGTAACATCGTTTGAAATGTTAATGTTGGCCGCTCCCTTGGACTTAACCTTAGGATTGACAGTTCTACTTTATAACATTTCACTTCATAACCGCTTTCAAAACATAGAACTCGTATACTGGTTTTGAAGTGGTATTTGACAAGTAAAAGACTTATGATCCCGGTCTCTTCAAAACTAATTCGATGAATTTTCGGCTAACTCAATTCTAGTCCTTTTAAAAGTAAGCGAAAGCTAGAGGCTTTTTGTACCAATGCTCCTACCCGAGGTTCTCATTGATATGAATTCATGAAGCTTTTTGATAACTTCTTAAGTCATATTTACTCAAGTTCAATAATCTACTAATCAATTATCTAATCAAAACAACTTCTTATACAAATCACGATTCGTACGCTTAACTCATTTTCGAGATTCCAACTTAACTATTCCTCATCCAAGAGTGAAGCCAGGTAAGTTAGGGTACTGATTGCATCAAAGCCTTACCTAGACACTTCCTTCTTGAATCTCACTAATTGATAAGTCTATGTCGTTGGATTTTAGTGTTAAGTATAGAATTAATGATTTCTATAAGCAAGAAAAAATTACATATTAACACGTTTTCGACATTTTCCGACTTACTATTCCTCGATCAAGAGGGGAACAGGTAGGTTAGAGATCTAATTCTCCATCCCTACCCGACATCAATCTTATCTCTCATAAACAGATAAGCCTTACTTTGTCGGCTTTTAATGTTAAGCATAGTTAATTGCTTTTCAAACAAGTAATCAAACAATTAACCATTTGGTCATTTAGCAATTCTAACCTTTTTTGAAAACATTTGTATATACTTTTAAAATACATGAAAATATTTATAATAGGTTTTAAAACATTTATCCAAAATACTACTTGAAAATAACAACTTTACAATTTTCCTTAAAACGTGAAAAGAATATGTTTTCTATATATTTAAACAAAATATCTCTCCTTTAAAAGTTCACAAATAATTCTTAAAAATTCATAGAGATGTCAAACCACTTTTAAAATACTCTTATAGTAGTTAGTAAACACTTATAAAAATAATGAAACAAAATATTTAAACTTAAATATATTTCTAAACCTTTTAAAGTCCAAAATTAAGGTTAAACGGGTATGTTTTGCACAAGTGAAGTTTTGACCACTTTTCAATATGTTACTTAACATTTTATTATTCAATATTTTAAGAGAAAAAAACATGCATGTAACACATTACAATATTTTGAGAACTTCTAAGGATCTCTCGACAAAGCTCCATAGACATCACAAAAAACAAGGCAATTCACAACTACATCTACAGTGACTATCACTATAAGTGCACTTTCAAATCTGAGTTTGATCTAAACCAAAGTCAATTTATAACCTGCGTGCTTTGTTCCAAGGCCTTGTCACATGTCTTACAAGTCTATTCAAGTCCATTCCAAGTTTGTTCAAGTCCACATACATGGATCACATATGTCATTCACTTTTAAAGTTAGAATCTAAACAAATGTTTTAACATATGCCAACAACAATTCAAACAACATAAACTCAATCAAACACAAATATATATATATATATGTTATATTTTTATTCAAATTTGGTGTTAACTCACCTTTATCCTCTCAAACAACCAAGATCCAAACACCCATGCCTAGATCCAACATTGCAACCACCTTTGCTTTCTCCTTTCCTCGCTTTCCACCTTGCTTTTTCCCTCCCAAACCCATCCTTGCTCATGGACTATCCCAATAAAGGGAGCATGGATTTACTTTTTCAACTTCTTTTATGATGGAAGGTTTTCTAATATTGTACTAAGGCTTGTGGAAAAGTTTGAAGTGATTTGAAGTTGATTTGCAACTATTTCATTTTAGAACATAACAGAGCAAGATCGATTTCGTACATTAAGATTTGTGAATTAGTGATTCAAATTCTATGGTTTGCCTATCCTTATATAGACACAAGAATGGTTCTCTTTAAGCTTCACTCACCCCCACCATGCCATGGAAGCTTCAAATCCCATCACTTCTTCTTTACATCACTTCTCCTTTATGCTAATTACCATTATACACCTCTAATGATAATATCTCTTACCCATATGGAAGTATCTAGAACATTCCAAGCTTTATGAAATGGTTTGTGTGTTAATTGGTTGCAAATATATTCATTTGGTTATTAGACAAGTGCATAAGAGTTTGAACTATTTATATCGATCGAAAAGATGTTTACCGATAAGCTGATTTTTCGGTCATATTAGCGATTTTTTTTCGAAGAATGTATTTTTACAAATAAATTTTAAAAACAAGTTTCTTATGATTATTAATTAATAAAATGAAGGTTATAAAATCATATTTATAAAACTTAATTAAATTTCAAAAAAATTCGACATTCGAAGACGAAATATTCGAGTTTCTAGATCGTTACATGCTGCCATATTATTCAATGAAACATCAAGCTATCATTTTTTAAATATACTAGAGGTCACTACACATAACTTTCATGTTGGAATATTTTTCTAATTGTGAATAGGATGGAAGGAAATGATTTTTGAAGGAGAAAGATTGTTTATTTTTCTTTTTTTACAATGACATAAAAATAGAAGAAAAGAAAGAGAGGGAAGGCAGAAGTAATAGTGAAGTAAAATTGAAAACAAGTGTTGAATTTTTGAGGAGAGACTTAAAACAAAACCAATTTACATTGCTTCAAGTTTAAATCTTCGAGTGAGGTAGGAAATTTTGAGTTAAAAAGATGTGATTTTCGTAATTAAAAAGAAGTAGAGAAGATAAAAAAAAATGGTATCAAGTGGTATGAAGATGAAATGAAGAATATGAATGGGAACCGCATATATAAGACGAAGTAGAAAAAAAGGCTGAAAACTTAAAATGCCTTTAAATTCATTTTTCAACTCTCACGTTTCTTAGGACCACCAAAATGTCAACCAGATGAAAATATGTTGAATGGTTCATGTATCTTTGTTAATTTCAACACTTAAGGAATCTTTGAATTTCACACTCATCTTTCATTTTAAATTTATTATATTTCATATTTCTTAAAAAAATATATTATTTTACTCATTTATTTTATCATATAATTGTTCATAATTTACAAAGTCATTTTAAATGTTGTTTTACAGTATATGCAAATATATAATATCTTTCTACAACTTGATGTTTGATAAAAAGCTGAAAATCCTAAATGTAGGTTTCGGTTACATCTTCAGTTTTCCATCGAACTACCTATTTTTGTAAACGAAATTCAAAAATGAATTTCCTACCATTAGTTATTAATTAAAAGAGAGTTATTTGATTATTAAAACAATTAATTGAATATTTAAAATAAATTAAATATTCATAAATCAAAGCGATAAAATTATGGGTTGTGACAGGATATTAAGATCTTAGACTATATTCGTTTTTAGATATGTTGTATATGAGAACTACATACCGTTTCTTCGATGTATTATGATATTGAATCTTATGTGTCTTTAATATGATATGCATTTAATCAATTACATTTTAATGTTGATATTATATTATTCTTTCCAGCATGAGATTTAACATATATAAATTGTGATTGATATGCACTGTGTTTTGCTTTAGACATTAGCATTAACGAACCATTATCCATGATACTTATGTAATATGCAGAACCGACCCTAGGGCAAGGCTGGAAAGCTAGCCGCCTAGGGCAATGGAATGGGAAGGGGCAACAACCTACCATGTCAGATAAGTATAAGGTTTTATTACAAAATTGTGTCAAATGTTAAGTTGTCAACGTGGTAATGGGTATTAGTGTTTGTATGGCAATCTGGGTTCGAATCTTGGAATGCTTGCCTACCTTTATATGTTTTTCTTCCTTTCTAATTTGCTTAGAATTTTTTCCTTGCCTAGGGCAACTAAATACATCGGGCCGAGCTTGGTAATATGAGTGCATTAGTGCATGGATTACACTGTAACAAATGATGGGTTGTAACAATCGAGGTCCAAAGGAACATGCCATGTAAGCTTAGAAGTCTTAGGTACTTAGCTAAATAATAATAAAAGATCAATATAGAAAGGAGCACATTGGATTCGTGCTATAAAAATACTATATTACTATAAAACCTCAACCATTTAGTAAAATCACTTATCAGCATTAGAATTTTTATAGAGAGAGATAAGCATCAATAAATAACATGTCATCAATTTGCAACTATAAGACCATATACGGTGAACGAATTTCATACGTAAGCAGTTCACACTACAATAAAAATACCTTTTTACAACATAAAAAAACATTGTAATAGGGGTTTTGCAATGTTTTTACAAATGTCATCTTAGGCCAAGTTGTATAGAATCAGAGTAATTTACAACTTTTTTCTAGCATTGCATAAAAAGGTTGCAATAAACTTTGCTGCAACGTTTTTGAGATGTTGTACTAAAGACTTTTAACAACTTTTATCTGATGTTGTAAATCACTAATGTAAATATCAAAAACCCTTTTTACAACTTCAACAAGTTGTTGTGTAAAAACATATCACAGCCTTTTATAAATGTTGTAATATAGTTTTTTTACAACTTTTTATTACCGTGGTAGTATGTTTTTCTTATAATGTTTTTTGAAGATTGAAATATTTACTGCAATTTTTTTGAAAGCTTTATATGCATTCCAAGCTCCAACTACATCTCAAAATAGTATTATAGCAAATAGAATAATGTTACCATAGTAACTTAAATATATAAAACACGAACAAAATGGAACACCTTTCCAAATCGCTTCATTCGAAATAAGTTAACACATGTTCCAACACAGATAAAGTATGATACAAAAAAATATCATTGCTTTCAACACAACACAAACAAAATATCATAGTTTCCAACACAAACACACATGCATATATATACAAACAAAAGGATCAAAACATACCAACGCACAACGGTCTAATCGACAACGACGACGAAATCCTAGTGCCAAGCAACCGCATATGACTGTTTTAGAAACTATTACTACCATGATGCGAGTGTGTGCTTTAGGCCATGCATCCCTCATATAGCCATGAAGTTGCTGTGCGAGAGAGCTTGCTGCATGGAAGAAAAGTGGGTAGTGTTCAGCAGAAGTGTTCAAGTCTATGTTTTCGCAACCGTCGGGTAGCCCGAACTCTTTGATTGGTTAAGCTCTACAACATTAATGAGTTTGCCTTTGGAACTGGTGTTATGGAGTATGGGTTTTAAATGTGTTGCATTTACTGGAGTTAAAATGAAACTGACATGGATGGTGCGGTCAGAGAGGAGACGGGCTATGTCGAGCATGGGGATCATGTGGCCTGAGGCCATGAATGGGACCAAGACAAAGTTAGGGTTTTGGGCTTGGGTACTCATGACTGGATAATGGAATAGAGTTAGAAAAGTTTTGTATGTATGGTTGTAGTTGTAAGAGCAAGACTGCCATGCTGAATATAAAGGAGAGTGTATGGTCCTGTTTTGGTTGCACGGTCTATGCACGCAATTTGAATATTTATGGACTAATTTCTTTCGTGCTTGTTGATGTTCACAAGAGGGAGAGCCATCTCGTTGCACCAAAGGCAACACCACTATTAACAAGTTTGTCAAATATTTGATGGACTTGGTATCTTGTAAATCTCCATGTTCGACCCACGTTACCTGTAGATATTTTTTTTAAATCAAAGGTCTTTTATTTTTACCATATTATATGATAGGAATGAGTATATGTCTGTAACATAGAAAATTATTAGCATATATATGTTATGGATAAAAGGTATAAATGTATATTAAAGGAACGTAAATCCCTAGGGATGGAAACCAAAACTTGGTCTTTCGAGTCTTAAAGAAAAAGTAAAATTTCCCAACAGTAAATAATGAAATGAAAAGATAAGCCTACTTACCTTAGCATAACCATTAGGCATGTCCTGAATGATACATCTAGATGGCCACCTTCAATAACGAGTCAAGGACATTTCGAGTCTATGAAATCCATCAATAGGAAAATCAACAATCAACCAAGTTCCTTCATCGACATTTTGTTGACAATATCTACGAAAGTGAGCCTCACTTGGAGGCACCAATGGTCATAGAATTTGAAACTCCGCAAACATCTTCACAAGTCAAAATTATAATTCAAGTCATGACATAACACTAACAATATTGCAGCATTCCATAAAAGTTAAGTATGAACAAAGGTTTGATATGTACCAAATGAAGAGAATCGCTGCCTTGACTAGCTATCCCTTTAGCAATAATTTGCAATGTTTTCGCTTTTCTCACAATAGTAGAAAATGACTCCATCCACTTATTCTAGAAAATACAAATCCAAAACATAAGTTTAAATAGATATCATACATAATCATGTACGAAAAGAAATGTATATAACATATCTGTAACTTACAGAATTGAAGAAGGCATCAACTAAAGTAATGCTATTCATCATAACAATCTCGATATCTCTCGTGACTTCAATCCTAACTCCTTCACTTTGTTGCTTAAGTTAAACAGGCCAATTAAACAATGTCTTATACTCTTCATAATCCAAGACTTCATTAACAATTCCTCCACTACTATTAACCCACAAAGGCTCATTCGTTTTACATAACTTTAGTAAATGTTCAGATGCTGTAAAAGCCAAATTAAGGCCAATCCTTTACCTTGATCCATGATCAACATACTATTTTGAACCGGAGCTATATCACTACAAACTCCCATTGCTTGTTGTTGGTTATTGAAATGCGTTGAATAAGTATTCATATCGAGCTCTAGTGATGGCATCATCAGAGACTGTGTAGGCCCCAATGATTGCATCTGAACTTGACCTGTGTATAGAGAGATAAAGCAAGACATATGTTCAAGCTGTTGAAAAAATGAATTTGCCAAGATAGAAATGAACCACGATATTAAAAAATCATGCAGAATCTCCTTTCCATATGAATTAGATATGTAGTACTTATTGTGTATAAATATACCTGATCTTTAAGGCGGGCATTTTCAAATCTGAGCCGTTGTTCATTATATGACATTTCTCCAAGAATTCCATGCCCACCATAATTAGGGCACATCACGTTTCTTAGTGCATCTTGAAGCCTGTAATTGTTATTTTTAAGGGATCCGTTCTCAACACTTAGTATCGCATTTTCTATCCTATATTGTTGTGCCTACAACACAACATATATCCATGATTAGCATGTAAATTTTCAACCTATAATTTTTGTTCTGACAGTTTTTCTTCATTTTTATTTTTATTTTTAATCTTTTGAAATTCTCTATTTTTTATAGTATGTTAACATAAATGATACCTTCATCTGAGTGCGCTTGTTTTGGGACCAAAATTTGACTTGACGAGGTTTAAGTCCCAACTTTTGGCTCAACTTAATCATAGCTTGTCATTTAGGTGAGGGCTTTCCTTAAACACCCTACATTTATTTAAGTTAATATTAATGAATTATGGTCAAAGAAAAACCATTTTATAAAACTATTGTGCAGGATATGACTTTTTATACTATGTTACTCCTAAAGGCAATTGATAGATTGTATGTATTATTTGGTTAAGAAATTATATATTGAAATCAAGGATTACACAGACATACATATAACATACTGAGAGTTCTGTTTATAAGAAATACCACACATACCGATTGAGGAGGAGCAGCAAGTTGCAAAACTGTTCTTCAGATTTCACCCAAGGAATTAAATTTTCCTTTTTTGGATTTTTCATTAGTAGCTGAAGATCAGTAGCCGCTGCCTGATAAAATTAATATATATTATATTGCAAGTGGGCTATATGATAACTAATAGCAAGTACTGCGTGCATTTATCACTTCATGAATCTACATGGTAAATTGCTAATGCATAAAACCTTTAACATTCCGGTATTTTCAACCATTCGCATCCGCACATATCATACATGAATTGTTCAAAATACCAGTTTGTTAATTTATATTTGGCAAAACTCAGCATATACAGTAAATAAAATAATCATAGAATCACAGACACAGAGTAATATAACAATAAGCAGCGAAAACAAAAGAATAGTAGTTCATGAAGCTACTATATATATCAGAGTTAAACAAGATACAACAGAAGTTTCGAATACACAGAAGTCTCAATAAAATAGTCAAATACAAGATCAGAATTTATTACAGGTGTCAACTGAATAACTTCAAGCTGAATAGATAGATGGATCTCCAAGCGAAGCTCCAACTCCAAAGGTGAGTCTCGAATGTTGTATCACTCAGTCTGACCCGAGCGTAAAGCAAAACATAAAACACTCGAGTCAGGATTAACATTCTTATTTCAATAAATCCAACTCAAGTGAAATATCAACTGAAATACAAGTAACTTAAAGGATGTTTGAGATAGTCATCCTTTAAAGATCCATGGAACTATCTACTATGCAGTAATATACGTTATTATAATAATGTCTATAGTAAAGTAAAACTATTAAAATAGCGTTAAGGCGTTACTCATATCCCCCTTAACACATTTTATAGTGTCATAGTCTATACAGTACCGTAATACCTCCTGATCGGGAGGCTACCATAGGGCACTCCATAGGTATGACACAAAAAAAACTCATAGTGGTCTTGATATGGTAGGAGATATGGCACAACTAGGCAATGCCAGGATAGATATACCAATTACACTTCTGGGCTGGTGGTAACGCATAGCCGCTGCTACTGCCCACCTCGATCCACACTCCCGAAAAATCCGAAGGTACACCCAGTCAATCACAAAGTAATAAATGGTAAACGGTGGAGTGTGTCTGATCGAAGGAGCTACCTCACTTGGCCCATCAATTGCTCCTGTTTTAGCCATCTTAAGCCAAATCACGAGAGTCGGGTCCACGTATATACCTCATATAGGATCGTCGCCACCATCCTACTTCATTATGGAATCTCCACAACGTACACGGTTGTTAAAGTGGTTTCGGCATTGACAGAGAGCATGACAATAACCGATCTCGATCTCTTTAACAACCAAGTTGTTATAACACTGCGGTCATTCAAAATAGTTTATACTTCAAAACCAAAATATCATTTCCATTTCAAAACCATATCAATACTATATAATTTTTCACTTCAAATATATCCATTTCCAAAATCATAGCACTTTCAAAGTTATAACACTTTCGAAACCAAAACACTTAAAATTATAACACTTTGTAAATCATAATGCTTTGAAATCATAATACTTTGGAAATTTTAACACTTTGAAACATAACTTCCCACTCAAACTGTTTAGATATAGAAAAAAATAGTATATATATAATAAAATAGTTCATAAAATAAAATAGTTTATATGTTAAATAATTTGTATATAAAATTATAAGTTAAAATAGTTTATATCAAAATAAAATAATTAGAATATTAAAATAGTTTATATTGAAATTAGTTTTATAGTAAAAATAGTTTTATATTAAATTAATTTATAAAGTAAAATATATAAATAGTTTTAAATATAATTTAAAATACTTTATATAATAAAATAGCTTCCTCAATTTTCGCAATTCGATTCAAATCAACTCGGGTTCCAAAATTCAAATTTAATTCAAACCCAATTCAGTTTGTAAATAAACTATTTCAAATTATATCGATTTCAAATAAAGATTTAAACCACAAAATAAACCATTTCGATTTCAATATATTTCAAAGCTCTACGTATTCCACAATTGCAAAACTAAATCTGACAATTTCATATATATATATATATATATATATATATCAATTTAACTTCATTATTATTTGTTTTGAAATATTCACTTAATAAATCCAATATCATTTAAATAAAACCACAAATTACAAATAAACCAAATATTTTCTCTAATTTATTTGAAATATTCATTTAATCACTTTAAATCAAAATCAAGTTATAAAATCATATCTTAAAACACAAATTCAATAAGTTTCAAATCGATTTAATTAAATATAATTCTTAATTAAACACAATTTCAAATAAATTCAAATTTATCTTCCCAACCTTAACTTAAAAAAATCATTATAGAAATCTATTTTAAAATAAAATTTCAAATAAATACTGAAACATATTATATTTATTTATATATTAAATCTATTTAAATATTTTAAAAATAGTAAAATTATAAGTAAATTCTTAAAATTCATAATTTCAAATTTTAACTTATAACTTAAAATTTTCAAAACATATAACTTTAAAAATCTAAAATTTAAACCATTATAAAAATACATTTATATAATATCTTAAAATTAATAAACCATATGTTTCTTTCCAAAACCACAGAAATCATTTTTAAAATATTTATATATATAGATCAACGGTGTCTGTATATAATTTTCTATCATATGGTCAAGTGATACAGATATTTGTCATTTTAATCCGTAGTTTAAATTATATACGGGTATATATCATTTCAACCCGCAATCCCAAATTCAATTCAATGAAAATCGCTTGGGTTTATCATTTCAACCCGTTACGATTTTCTTCTATTCTACAGATCGTTCATGTATGTATCATTTCAACCCATAGGGAATTAATTCTACACTAATATGAAACTTGCAGAGTGATAACAGATGTGATAATAATATAACAGGCATATATCATCAATGTAAATAACAAATAATGTGGTCAGATGTCACAGGTGAACAGATACAAATAATAGCACATATATAGCAATGTAAATAACTAACAGCACCATATTTCAATTGCCGTTTCAATTGAAATCAAATTTAATAAATATAAGAACGTTAATCGTGAGTGATTGCTCACCTTTCGAGGCTAGATAGATTTTGACAAAGAAATGAGCTACGAATTCCAAAGCAACGCTAGATGGACACGATTCGATGAAGATAACGGGCATGACGGATAAAGCTGATAAATGGTAATAGACGAAATCAAATCAGAACTGGATCGATGAAGATAATTGATATAAGTGAACTCATATATAACTATATATAATTATATATATATATATATAAAGTCATTTTTTAAATTTAAGCATATATTAAATTAAATAAACATGTATTTCAAAATCATTGTTTTTATATTAAAACACATATATAAAAATCAACCATATATAATTTTGAAATTAATACATATATATATGCACTAAATAAAATGCAAAATACTTACATATATAATGTATTTCATTTGAAAATATCTATATATGTTAAATAATAAATTCCGACATATATCTCAAAATAAATATTTAAATTTAAACACATAAAACAAAGTCTCTATATGTATAAATTTGAAAACTAACTATGTATATATAAATAAAATAAATATGTCATATTTCAATGCCTCATATATTCGAAATCAAAGCATATGTACAATCAATAGTAAAACATATATTTTATATTTCTATAAATCAACATACATATACATATATATATATACAAACTATATAAATTTACACTGCCGGGTTATACTTTCATAACTACATATGCAAAAATTTATGTAAACTAACATTTACCCAAATCATATAATAAACTATAACACATATTTACAACACATAACTAACTTATATGGACCATGTGCAGACTTACTTTAAGATCAATCATATTATAGGTTATACATACATGCAGCTATGGACCTTATGCAGACTTACCTTATCTACTAACATATACAGACTCTACTACGTAATATATATATATATATATATATATATATATATATATATATATATGCATGCGACTCATATGTGCAGACTATAATATATTAGATATATATACAATAAAAATATATGCATGCTGCTTACCTAACCTATATGCAGACACTATGTAAAGTATATAACTATACATACATACATATATATATCGTATAAAATCTAATATATATAATATAGAAACAACAGCCTTCACTATATACATTTATATAAAATTATATATTCAATAGCTAACAACTATATAATATAGCATATACCCATTAAAAAGCCAAAACTGGAATTGAAACAAAAATGAGCAGAAAAAACAACTTATATAAGTAGTATAGTTTATATATATGGTACTTATATATATTATTATTAAAAAATGTTTCAAAAATATAAAATAACTTAGAAAAACTATATATTATATACATATATAAGATCAGCTAATATAAACTTTAAAATATGTGCAACATATGACAGTAATTTATATATGTATATAATGTAAAATAAATACTTATATATAACTTACTTTTCTATGAGAAGGTTCGGCCATGGGTGCTTTGTGTTCACGGCAAGGACACGGGGAGTGGTGATGTCATGAGGTGGTCACGGCCCTGAGGTGATGTCCGAGCATGGTGATGATGATAAGGGAGGTTCGGCTATGGTTTTAACAAGGATAAGGAGTGGCCGATCATAAGGAAGTGGTGGGTTCGGCCTTGTTGATGATGGTGAGGTTCGGTCAAGGCTTGGTTAATGGAGTGGTTCGGCTATGGCAAGTGGTGATGGTCATGAAGTGATCAGCCTAGATGATTTGGTGGTGGAGATGATGTGATGGTGGCCGGCTCAAAGGGAAAAGGAGAAAAAAAAATTTAGAAACTCACTGTAAAAAATTTCAGAAGAAGAAATTAGAAGAATGAGAAGGAAGTGAGGAATAAGAAGCCAGTACATGCTTGAACGTGAACGAGAAAGATGACAAGTCGGTAGTTAAAAATGAATGTGTACTTTAATATTAAAAGTTGGCTTCTCATCCATTCATGTGAACTATTTGAATTCCAAGCCCATTAGTCTACCCAACAAAAATAAATAAGCTAAATCCAAAATAAATTCAAACCCAAAATAAAAATATGAAAATAAAATATGAAAAATAATTGCGTGTAATACGCTGAAAATTTACAGATTTGAAAAGTATAAATCAGAATTTAACAAAACGAAAAGACAAAGGAAGCAAAAGGTCCAATTGCGGAACCGATATGACCATTGTTTCCATAGATTTCGCCGTCTCCCGGACTGCAAAACACACAAATGAATGTGCTGCGGAGATCAGAACGATGAGACGACTAAAATGGTATGCAGATATCAGTGGTACGATCATCCAATCAAAAGTCGATAATCGGTACCGAAAATGCTGTTAAAATGCCAAAAATAAGATAAACAGAGCAATGGCAGTCCAAATTTGGCAAAAGAAAATATGACGTCATACTCAGAAGAAGATTTATAAATTTATTATATAAAAATATTCAGGTTTGGAAAATATTTTATTATCATCAAATTTACCTGATTTAAATTGAAATAAAATTACACAAAAAATAAACTTCCATATTATCTGATGAAAATTTATCATTTGCTATGTTTAACTAGACGTATTCCAAATATCAAATTTTTATTTCAAAATTTAATCATTAAAATTTCACAAAATTTTAGTTAAATGCGTTATTAAAACAAATAAAATTTTACGGGTCGTTACACTCCCTCCCACTTAAAACTTTTCGTCCTCGAAAAGAAAGGAAGTAGGAGAATAGAAACAAGTAGAACGAAAATAGATTTGATATATGAGATAAAATAATTAATTTTAAAACCATATAAATTTCAATTTAAATTAATTAATATTCAATATCTGATTTTAAATTCAAGGTATTACATTAAGTTGATTTGATTACAATTTATTAATATTCGATACAAAAGGTTTCTTTTAAGATGAAATTTCATTTAATTTATCATATTTATTTATCCTATTTGATTTCACTTGAATAAATTTCACTTATAACTCCAATCTTAATTATTTCTTAAATTTATGTTAATTTATTCATTACTATTCCCAGTTCAATTATATTAAGTTTTAAATATTTATTCAAAATTTTGGCTTCATTCTATAAGTGAAATCACCCCTTCACAAAACATTGTAAGATTGGCGAGACCGCCGATTCATCATATAGATCAACCGGAGTGGATTTATGGGATACTCCTGAATCAAAAAGAACACGAACATGAAAGACAAGGATGGATTTCAGAATGAATGGGAGAGTTCCAAAGTTCAAAGGAAATTCGAATCAAAGAGGAAGAGATTCAAGCTCGAACGAAGGCGATTCTGTAATTAAATTCACTATATATGCTAAGTTTTGCCTAAAACCAGAGCTCTGATACCAACTGTGACATCCTGGTATTTCATCCACACAATTTTGTAAAGCAAATTACATGTGAGATAATTATGTAAAACAAGATAAAAGAGCCCGATCATGTTTATGTCATCTGATAAGGATATATGGTACCAGCATCCACTGCATCATCCAAACATAACCCACTCTTATCCTCTACAACATGCCCTCCTCCCTCACCCCGCCCGATTCTACGCCATTTGATGTTATGCACCATCGCTCACCCCCCAAATTGTTGCTCCACTTCTTAGTTAAGAAGGCAGGCATCTCGTTCTTGAAGCAACTCAGCCCCGCCTCCACCAGATGCACTACTTGAGGTAGTGTAGGAGTTGTAGTTACACTATGACAGTTGTTTGGAAGGAAGCTTAGCGATATTTGTTTGGAATTCGGGTATGTGGTCTGCTGGTGGTTTGCGTGGTATCTCTGATGGTGAAGGGCTATTCGGCTCTGGTGTAGCTTTGGAGATTAGGCAGGGTTGCGTGTGGATGAAATGCTAGGCAGGTGAGGCTCTAATGTACTAGTTTGTGTCATTACTGTGAGAGAGGAGTTGCTTGAGTTGGTGCAGAAGTAGGGTGTTGAAGACTAGAGGCGATGAGGAATGTTGATGAGATTTGGATTTGAGAATGGGTGAATTTCGTACAAGTTACAGGTGAAAAAATATTTGGGGGTTGGAGCCAAAAGATTGACTTTGGAGCAAAAGTTTGACTTGGAGCCCAATGAAATTTTGAATGTTTTGAAGAAAAAAACTTAGTGGCATATGAAAATAAAAAATTTCTATCGCAAACAAGTTGCAGTAAATTTTGCGATGCAACCATGTTTTGAAGTTTTGTGACATTCGGGTTAATATAATCTCGAGTAAAATCAGACATAAGTATTGAGATTTGCAATTTATGTTTTCAAATTTTGAACTTTTTAACATTTCGAATATTCTGAAATTTTGAATATTTTATAAATTTCCAATTTTTTTAATTTTTAATTTTATGAATATTTTAAAAATTATTTTAGAAACTTTCAAAAATTTAAGTTTTAAAAAATATATATTAAATATAGTTATCATATATAGTTGTTAAATATCAAACACAAAATCTTAACTATTGCTTAATAATTATTAAAGATTACTTAATCATTGATTGTTGGAAATTAATTATTAAATCGAGGTAACTGAGAAATGAAAATTAAGAAGGAAATCACACTACAACAAACATGACCCTTAACAGCATTTCAAAAACGCTATAAAAGCTATTAACAGCGTTTTTAGCTGTATATCGACCCGTTGAATGTTTTCACAGCGTTTTAAAAATGTCGTTAAATTATATTTAGTTATATTTTCAGATTTAATTTAACAGCCTTTTTAAAAGACTGTTAAAACATTCAATGGCATTTAAAAAACGTTGTGGAATGTTTTAACAGCGTTTTAAAAACGCCGTTAAATTTTATACAAAGTCAATTTGGTTTTTTCTACTTTTCTGTAAATTCCATTTCAGTAAACATCATTCATAATGTGTATATATACTATATTTCAAAATTAGCATATTATATCAATACCACATTTCAAAATCAACATATTGTATCAATACCACATTTTGGACACATATTTGATAACCAACGTATGAAATTTTATAATCAAAATACATAATATTCTTACACCAAACATAAATAGTTCATCATCAATAGTTCATAAACAAAATATATAACAAGTAGCAATAGAAAAACCAAAGCAAGTAGTACATACGTTAAAACCAAAAAGTAGTTCTAGCGGTAAAAATAACTTCGATCCATAACTCGTTGCAACCTTTTTTTGCATCACAGTCATCTATCTACCTGTAAAGCAAAAGTAATGGAATTATCTCAAATGATAGTGTAATTGATGTGCATAAGTCTACATCACTACATAACAATACAAAGATGGAGGATGAATTCTTTAAATCTCTTTACAACTCGTAAAAAGATCAGAACGAGCCATGATATAATAGTTGCTATACTTAAAATTTTAGTATACATGACGTTAACTTTGTAGGCTCAGAAAATTAGTGCACTAAACCATTAATATAATCAATGGACTGGAAGTATGAAAATACAGTATAATGCAAAAGTATAATGACAACAGTAGAACGTACCTCATCAAGTATGACAACATATCTCCAACCATTCTCAACTACCATATTATCTTCAACCTTCTGCCCTTGAATAAGTATCACAAATCACACAGGGCCTGTCAAATAAAAATAATCTGTGAAGTTAAACACCCCACCCACATTCACAGATACATCGATATGGAAGAAAATACAGTCGTAGGGAACATAGCGTGGATACTTCTAGTGAAACATGAACAAAACTTAGCTTAACTGTCGTGGTCAAAGTCGTGTACAGTCAGGCCTAGACTCAATCCACGTGCACCTGTGAATGGTTTTGGCGAATCCACGTGTACCAAACATCAGGCTAACAGTATACATGGAAACATATTTTCATGACTAATTATTCCTACTGACCACATATAAATGTGAGGAGCAATATGTTTTTGTTTCATCCAATGTTGATATTGCATTCTTGAAACCTAAGAATGCTTGTACATGGAGTTCCTTTATTTTGTTGCCAAACTAGGTCTAGTTAAGGTTTCAACGCCTTTAATCTTTGAAAGAAAATTGTGTCAAATTTTAACATAATACGTAATGTATAAGAAGTTTTTCTATAATAATAAAGCATTACGTCATAATTTACAAGAATTGCATGTCATGATAGCTACGGATAACGTGCTAAAGACATCATATTACATGAAGAAGACTTTTTTAATTTTTTTTTTTTTTTTTGATAGAAGAGCTGAGATGTACTCTTTGAACACGATGAATAGCTTAGGCACATTGGCTAAAAACACAATGAATAGATGAGGCACAATTGCCTGAGATGAACCCTTTGAACTGGCTGAGCATAATAAGGGATGAAACACACATAGCTGAACCAAGCACATGCAAATACAGGGGAACTAACACAAATGGAACCAAACTGAAGCATTGAAACAGACTGATGTAGACTGAAATAAAATTGGACCACACACATATGGAACTGAACAAACTGAGAAGTTGGAATTGTCATAGTGGAAAGACAAGGTGTTGAACCATGGCGAGGACTTGATGCAACATAGAAACAACTGGAGAAAACAAAGGTCTAAACTGAAACTAATAGTGCATAGTTGATAGCTGAATGTCATGCACAAGCAATTGAGGCCTGAACCAGGATATGGATGAAAAGTGCAGATCCAATGTATGTTACCAGAGGATAAGCTGTAGTGGCACGAAGAGCCAACATGAAAGCTAATGCACTGGTGGAAACTATGGCACATATTATGGAGTGATGCAATTTCACTTTCACTCTAATAGATCAAATGCATTCACTCAAATAGATCACTATGTGTGTAAGTATGTACATGTACATACATACATATACATGCATGCATATTCACTCGCACACGTATAATATTTTATACTAAGGTTGTAGCACCAGTTTAGCATCCTCCTCATATTTTGGGTTTCCACCATGTCAAACTTTTTTTTGATAAATAAATTTATTCATATTATACTTAAATTATGTCCACAAAAATTTGGTTCATTTGAGTGGCTTTAAAATAGTGAAGTTGATATTTTAAATTCGGTTTTTTTAATTAAGACATTGATCTTTATTAAATATAATAAAGGAAAATACATCACATTGTTACCCCTATATCCCAAACCTAGCCCAACTAATTATTAAAATAGTTATTTCTTGATTAATATTATAAAGGGCTAGAAGTTTCGAAGTAATCTCATTTCGGTAGACAATATTCATGATGTAGATTGAAGATCTACAAAATTTTGTAGCATTTTGAATAATGTACCTAAAGATATGCAAGTGGTGTTATAAAAGAGGGATGCCACGGAATCTTCCTCTTTTATATTTAAATTTTTTTAAAATCTTCATTCCTGTTATGCATGACACTAATAATGTATTGTTGAATTCATGTAATATTCTTAAGATTACGCTATATGACATATACACCATAAGACATTGCAAAAGCCTTACCTTATACAAGTTGGCAACATAGAGAGCTGAAAGAGATGTCTAAGAAGCTGTTTTCAGGACAATAGTTCTACCACAAGCCAAAACAGGGCTTACTTTCCAAGAAAACATGAGCAATGGGAAGTTCCATGGAATGAATTGTCCAACAACTCCAATCGGCTCACACAAACATGATGGGGCCCATCAGCAGGTTTAACAAGGCCATATATCCTGTTAGCCCAACCTGTAACCATGAGACATACGTAAGAGATGCCCTGGTAACAAAATTATATATACTTTTTGCATGGTAATTAATAAATACATGTATTGGAGAATCAAGCTTGCCAATATAATATTAGATGAAGCGTGTAACCATGGGAATCTCAATGTTAGCCGACTGTTCACAAGGTTTTTCATTACCTCGTGTCTCTGGTGTAGCTATTCTATCATAGTATTTCTCTATCAACTGCAGATTTGCATGGTGTGTATGACACTCCACCTCTATACTCACACTAGCCAAGGACACTAAAGAGTAGTGTCGTCGACTAGCATGAAGAATAAGGCTGTTGAGGAGCGACCATCTATGTAATTTCTTTGTGCTAGTACCATATGTCAGATAGTATTACATGCATTTCATTTCAAGAGGAAATCAAACACATCAATTACAAACTCAAAACTACTACACAGTGGCTATGTGGTCTTTAGAAACAAATATAAAATAAGCATAACATAAATCAGTCACAGATATTCATATCACTAAGGTGGAACAGATATGAATATAACACATAAAAGTGTATATCAAAGTATTGGTCCTATAAGACCCACTACACCACAAAAGAATAGGTACAAGTGCTAGAAAAAAGAATATACATCAAGGAGTCTCTATCTCGAATTTATACAACAAAACTACTAAGCTAAGTAGTTAGCCCAAAAATCAGATGTAGGATCATGATAAGAAGTCAAACAGAAGCACCAGAAATACCTCGGTCTGACCTGAGTATTATTTAAGAAGAAAATAATAAACGGATCAGTTTAGCTATAAATACATATAAAATAAGATAGGATAAGAGATACGACAAAAATATATGATAACAATAACGCCATACTATGTCAAGTATACATTTAACAACAAACAAAAATCATACAATATCTCAAGAATCTCATACACCAAAAAGAATGTCATATTCTTTATTTATTCACCAAACCACAAATGTTGATAAAACTTATCAATGGAAATCACAAAATTGGTGAAACACAAATTCTAGAAATCATCAATTAGAAATCCAAAAATCACAAAGGGGGAGGCCTATCACAAACGGAAGCATGAAAACTCACTAACATGTGCATCACAAACGGAACGCTATTCCATGGTCGCTAACCATCAATTTTGAGCCGAAGCTCCACAAACGGCTTGAAGACCTTTAAGCCGAAGCTCCACAAACGGTCTGAAGACCTTTGAGCCGTAGCTCCACAAACGGTCCGAAGACCTTTGAGCCGTAGCTCCACAAATGGTCCGAAGACCTTTGAGCCGAAGCTCCACAAATGGTCCGAAGTCCTTTGAGCCGAAGCTCCACAAACGGCCCGAAGACCATGGGTCGCTACCCCACCAATTTGAGCCGAAACTCTACCGAATGATCATTATAGATCAACAAATATAAATTACACTAAGCTAGTAAATAAATGAGTTAGGCTTCATGTTCCATAACCACTGGCTTAACTTAATTATTTTTGAACAAATTGTAGACTTCCACTCGAAAATAAGTGTAAATTACACTGAGCTAGTAAATATATGAGTTTAGCTTCATGTCCATAACCACTGGCTTAACTTAAATATTTACGAATAGATTGTAGATTTCCACTCGAAAGTTGTCATAAAAATTCAATCGAACAAGTCCAAGAATTAACCGACAAAGTAAACGCAAGTATTTCATACCACTTGTTTTGTTAAGTCATTTGATTAGATTTCTCAAACGAATGAGGTGAAGGTTTGTATATACTAATAGATTAGAAAACAGATTTAAAAACAAGCTTTGTATCAAAAGTAATTGTTGAAATCATGTTTGCAAAAGAGTTTGAGTATTTACTACTAGTATAGAAACCTTTTTATTTTAAAATGACAAATCACAGAAATGATTGTAGAAACAATCTATCACCAAAAATTCACATTCAACGAAAACGTGAATCAAACCCATAAAAATCAATATCAAATCCATCAAATGGGTATTCCCAAAAATCCATAAAAGAAGTCATCAAAGTCGATAATAAATGACAACAACTATCCGGAACATAAAAATCGATAAAAATTGGAAATCCACTTAAAAACAGCCAAAATAGGCAAAATTGACAGTTCTAAACGTCTAATAGGTGTTTCCAGACGTCTGGCCCTAGGTTCTGGAAGTATATATGTTTTTCTCCTTTCTCTATTTAATTCCAGATCCATTTCAGACGTCTGGATTTTTCAACAAGACGTTTGGATTTGATTCCAGACGTCTGGTTTTTATTCCAGACGTTTGGATTTTGCCTCTGCCCTTTTTTTTTATCTATTTCTCCATTTCAGACGCCTGGAATTTTCAAACGTCTGAATTTGGTTTCAAACATCTAAATTTTTCTGCTAGGCAAAAAAACAGCCTAGCCCAAGAGGGTAAATCCAAACCAAAATGCGATTGAACGAGCGATGGATGCTAGGGATTTATGCCAATCGACAACCCAGCACTATAGGCTCTTCGATACACCACCAAAAATATGTTCAAACATCTAAGATAGGGTCTTTAAAGTTTTTGACTTCAAAACACCAAAATTTGGAAAATTCACCAAATCAATTCAAATCAAAAGCAAATGAACATGAATAGATGTTAGGAATTCATACCTAACAACAACGAAAGTTATAGACGTAGATGTGAGTTAAAAAACTTACCTTTAAACTTAAATGTAGAAATGAGAAGCTCTAAAACAAGGCAAGATTAATTCCTCTTCAACTACTCCTCTAAGATCCTCAATCTATTATCAAAGGTGAAGTTTTTCCTAAGTTAGGTTATAGGAATTTTTGGAAGTTGAAGAGAGAATGAGATGGAGAAGATGAAGATGATGCTTACATAAGCTTTTCTTTGATTTTAGAGCAAGAATTTGAATTTCCTAAGAAAACTAGGGCTTAGGAATTTCTAATTTCCTTTCTTTTCCCCCATTTTTCTCTTTAGCTTGAGTGTTAGGAAATAAGGAGTAGAATGAATGAAGAGTTGAGGAGTTAGGGTATCTGGTAGAGGAGTTGGGTTCTTTGTTAGGTTATTAGGCTGAAACCCAAACCCAAAGCCCCAAATAAAAATACCAAAATTCTAGTAAACTCCAAACATATAGATGTTTATACTCAAAAAGGTCGCAAACGCCATTTTGAACTCAATGGAAGTGGTCTCGAGTCCTAATTCGACTGTTTACAAAAAGTAGCATTTCGGACTTTAATCCGACTAACGATGCTATATTTAAATATATAATCGTAAAATATGCGGGTTATTACAGAATGCATGACCATTCCTGCAAAATTATAACACATATGCTCTCATTAGTCATCTCCCTCTTTTGGAAATATCTAGGTGATGAAATCACTTGAATTACAAGTCATAAGGTCGGTTAGATATATTCCAAGTGAACATCACCCAAGTAAAGCTATGATGACTTCAGTTCGCAATGGGTGACTAAAGTCACTCAGGTAACTTTGTATTTCAGGTGATGAAAATATTTGAAGTTCATCACTTTGGGCTAACTTAGTCCTCTAAAGTCCCTCCATTTCTCATTGCCAAAGTCACCCAAAGTTAAGCTCTTGTCTGGTGACTAAGAGTCACTCAGATGACATTATCCGATCGAGTGACCAAAATTGTTTAAGCCCATGCCAAATCTAGGTAACAAAATTGGTTTGCATAAGCCTAACCAATATGATAAATGTAGATTGAAAGAAGTAGGACATATCACTTGCCTTTTATTCCTATTACTAATTGTTTTGTCATGCAAAGTGTGCAGTCTAGACATGTATGCGCCTATGTTGGCCATATGACTAGTACAATACATATACAGTATCCCATCATGCAGCTGTAATTTATATTATGGAAAAAGAACGAATATTGAAAATATTTATGATAGTAGTTTAGAGAATGCAAACACTGCCACGGGTAGGCATGTGGTCAAGGATGAAAATATTTTTGTATAGGTATAATTTGCAAAATATTTTTGTATAGGTAAACTATTTATAAAATGTAAATGAATATTTTACATACTACTATTTTAAATTTGCAAATTTTTCCAAGGACTATACGAAAAAATTTCTCTACATTATCCCTCATCATAACTTCATTATTCCATTTTCACAAGGTAAAGAGAAAAAGAAATATTCTTCAAGAAAGCGACCTTAAAATTTCTTGAAAATCTTTACATAATCTCAGGCAAATCATCACCCAAAGTTTGTACTTCTTTCTCTTGCACCCCGAAAAAGTTTAGCTTAGCAAACATTAGAGTTTGGTGTGGTTTCTAACAAACATCATAAGGAGTGGTGGTATTCACAATCTCAAACAAAATTTGTATAAGTAGACACCATATGATGCACACGTTTATAGTTAGCATTGTTTTCTTTTTTAAATTAAACAAAACTACAGTTGATAGAAATGTATTATTCACTACATTTTTTTGAAATGGTCATCAAGTTTCTTAATATAAAACTTTGGGTTATATTCCCCGATACTTATTTCTATACTATTTTGATAACTAAACATTGAATAAATATCTGTTATATAAAACTGTGTTTTATGTCATGTTACATTATATAAAACTGTGCTTGTATAGCCTTGAATACTCTTCGATAAACTTAAAACAGGTGGATGTAATGATCTTTTCAATTCCAAGTGTTTGTGAAAAGTTTAAGTACCGCTTTCTGCTATTAACTACAGATATAAATTCATGAAAACACATATTTTCAATATATAACCGAAACATCAAAGAACGGTTGTTTTAAAAAGGTGTTCATCCAAATGCTTAAATGATTCACTTCACATTTAGCCATCTCATGCCTCATATATTCAAATTACAATACATTCTAACCTAGGGAATCGTAATATTGCAAATAATATTAGGCCAAGTTGACAAAACTAAAACAAAATAAAGGTTGTTTTTACCTTTTTCACTTACTCATGTCTGGTATTCAAGTTTAGGAAATAAGAACAATGTGGGGTTCAAATTCAATTGCTAAATGAAAGATTATAGCATTAATACATATGAATATCACATGTCTAAATGAAGGCCAATTAAACCTTCAGGTGATCCATGTTAAAAAAAGCCTTGAAGCAGAAACAAAAGTTAGGAATAGACACATCCGATTTTGCACATACCTTGGTTGAAAACTTTAGTTGGAAATATTATACAAGTAGGACTCTAGAAACTTGAACACTGCTAACTGACATAGAAATAAAAGAGAAATTCAAGATACAATACTTATATAAGATGATAGTTTTCTTATTTTTTTCAATCCTACCCTTATCAATTGTGAGGACCCGATTCTTCGACTTTCGAAAATCGACATCAATACGTCCACTGTATCGACTGCCGAGCAATCGAATGCCGGAAAACCAAATTCTTAGGGTTTAAGAAGAAGAAAAAGATAGAAAAAGAAAGAAAGAAGAAGCAACAAAAACAATATCAGAATCTCACAGTCGCAGCGGAACAACATATAATAGATAAATGAATAATCTTTAAAAACAAAGAACTATATCAGTTATTACATTACATCACATTACATTACATTATCAGAGTGTACAACAACAAACAACGAAAAAGAAATACTATATACTAGTTGATACGCCAAGCCATCCAACTTGCCTCCAGATTTCTACAGCAACTCCTGAATTCCAGAACATCCTGACAATCTAACTCTAGACTGCCCGTGTGGAAATTGGTGGGCACCCAGAGTTTAGGAAGGGAAACAATAAACTCCAGGTCAGTCATGGGACTGGTGTGAGAACTTAAAACAGTTACTTATCTTTAAAACAACAATAAAGGAAGCATTTTAAAAATAGATCCGCAATGCTTTTGGAAAATGAAACTACATAAGGCCTCCCGCCACACACACAATGCAAACATAGAATTGGAGGAGATTTCTCCTTATGATAGTCAAAGATGCTTACTACGCAAAAATCAAATCATTTTTGATATTATTATTAGTGCATAGTGTAGAAAACATTTCGAAAGTAGAATATAAATCTTAGCCAACATACGACCATTGTCGTATGCCTACTATAGCTACCATGTTCAATAACAGGTTACCGCCACATTCCATGGCAGGTTATACAACTAAAACCGTACAGGGTTCGTATTGTTTCTTTGGATTTCCAACAAATGGACAGGCAAAGGAACTTCCTACACCGAAATGGATACGGCTCTGGAAAGACGCCCCGAGAACCTAACCGGATCTCTGCTGACACAAGGCCGAGTTACCACATGCTTCTGGGTGCAATGAAGTTGTAACTTGATAACTCCACACTAAAAAAGTATGCCATCCCCGGTCGTTACCGACCTTTATCCGCTCAATACCAACAACCACAAAGTAATAAATTTGCAGAAACCACATAGGTTAAATATATGGGCTCCATACCATGATACAACCTCTATCCAGAAGAAAATGGACATACCTTAGGGGAGCGACCCCTAAAAAAACCTTGCCGCAACATTCCTGCTTCGACCATTTCTGGGTTGTGAGGCTCGACGAAGTCTCGTCCACAAAGCTACGCTTTTTTCACAAAGCCACGCTTTGATCAACAAATGATCAATAAATAATCATCACACAGCAACACTCAACATGCCACATTACCAAATTGGGAGTATATCGCTGATAACCTTCAACTACAAAATCTCTGAGCTCGTACGTCTCAGAAAAGGGTGTTAAGCTAAGAGAATGAATTCTCCTCCACCAACAGAGTTGTATTTGAAAGAAATCTGCTTTATATCTCAAAATGTAATGTCAGACACGTAACCATGCAAGTCCGTTCCGGGATCGAACGGAACCGAAGGCACTTCCAAAGAAGCCCTCGCAAGCCGGATATTCACTAATCACGTCCGGATTCCCATCGCAAAGGGTGATAAAATCTCTATATCGGAGATCAGCCGATGCAGAGACATTCGACGGTAATCCTTCCATTTTCAAAAATATCCGGTCTTCAACACCGGTCTTCAATGTTATCCATTACGTCGTATCACTATTCGGAATGTGCAATTCGAGTAACAAGCGCAATAATTTAAAAATAAGTGTAGCATTCAATTTCAACCAATTCACAACAAATACCTATTTAAAGGTCAATATTGATAGTCGGTTATTTAACTATCAATCAATATTCACAACATCACCCGATTATAAATAATCTTCCCAAATTATTTATTTTTCAAAATATCTTTACAAGATATATTTTCCACGCTTCAACCATTTGAAAACAAATTTCAAATCATTTTTCACCTTTCAATCTTTGAAAACAAATTTCAAATCAATTTACTTAAACGGAAACACTTCCAAATATTTATCCATTTTAAATTTAAAATGGTTCATTTAAATCAATCAAATAAATCCTTATCGATTTATTTTAAACTTACGTTCCAAATCTGTAAATTTATTTCCACACTTAAAAAATAAATCAATGTTTATTTTTAAACAAATTTCCCTTTCTTTTTATAAATTCCATAGTGAATTTACATTTTCAAAATATCTATGAATATACGATTTTCAAATCGATTTCCAATATTCATTTTCAATTTATCTTTAAAAGATAAAATCTCAAAACATTCACATCATATTGGAAAAACATTTCCATACTTATTTAATAATAAGTAATTCACAAATCTATTCATTTTCAACATTTGGGAAATATTCAATATACTTAAATCACAACTAAGTATATAATTTATTCTTTAAGGAAAACATTCTCTTAAACACATTTATTTGAGTCAAAACGAATGTTGCGTAAAACATCGTTACGACAACCCAAAACCACTAGTATAGGGATTCGAAATTAAGATAGATATATAAATCCCAATACTATATAAAACATTCCTTTCGGAAATCATTTACTATAACAACAGTGTTATAGTCCACCATTTTCATATTTCTCGAAAACGTCTATTTCAACAATGAATGTTGAAATTTATGATTTTGGTACTTAATACATTTTAAAACACCTTCAAATCGTTTTAAATCTATTTAAAACATCACTTCCCCTAAAGACACTTCCCCAAAACATTTCTTTAATATATTATTCACTATCCAAAATCGTGAATATACTTCGTTAACCAAATTCAACATTTTCTACACATTTTATCTAAAGGATTATCCACTATCCAAAATCGTGGATATACTTCCTTTAATAAACTATAATAATTAACTTATCAAAATAAGTCGTTTTCGGATTTATAAAACAATGTTTATAAATTCCACTTATATTTATTTTATAAAAACTTCCACTTAAAAAATACCTTAATGGACAAATTCTATTTATATCTCATTTAAATGCCAAAATCCAATTTATAAGTGAATTACTTATAAATCTTTTATTTTACAAAATCTATTCATTTTATAACTTCATAATTTATAAATCTATAAATTTCATTCACTTATGAAATTCGTTTATACTTCATTTTAACACTTATAAAAACTCGTTTTATAAGTTTTTAATTTATAAATATCAATTTCATGAACCTTTTATATAAACCGTTTATAATAATTCAAAAATCCCAATTTAAACCATTTTACAAATTAATCAGCTATTCATTTCACAAATCACATTTCAGTTGTATTTCACAAAAATCATCATTTTTATAACATTAAAATTATAACGTTTATTTATTTAAAATAAATCAATTCAACAATTTAATAAAACGTATACTTTCAAAAACCACTTTAAAAATCCTTTTAAATTCATAATCGTTACTTTAACATTTTTAAAACTTCAAAAATAGGCCCAGTGCTGCAATAGCACCAAATAATCAATCGCGACAACCAAAACATCGTATATCAATATATGATAATCAACAAATATCACAATATCTGTAATCAAATAAATACTGGTGAGAAATCTAGTTGGATCCCTCCAACCTGTTTCCCTGCATCCACGGATGTTAGCACAATACCAATCCCGTTTCAAGACGGGATATCGCGGTACATAGGATTTATAAAATATTATCCGCTATTATGCGGCGCAATAGGGTCTCATCCGCTATATAATGTGGTAAATCAACTCTAAGTACATATATAATACCAATTTCACTTTGCAGTGAAATATTCGCGGTATATGTTTTTAATAAATAATCTCCGCTTAATATACGGCGTATATGGTCTATTTCAAAATAATAGATAATAATTTATCATCCAAGCATATAATCAACACAATCAAGCAATTTTAAATTTAACTATTTAAAATTTAAATCGAAACTAATTCGATTGAGTGAGAAGTTCTCACCTTGAGTTTCAAATATCAGTTGTAGCGTTTTATTTCGAATAAAATTAAATGCGCGTTTAATTTTACCCGATATTCACACTAGCTCCAAACGACTCCAATCCAGCTCCATTGCGTAGTGCTTGATGAAACGAAACCAACGCAATTTGTTTCGTCAGTTTCCGACCTCGTACCAAAAAGTTATAAGGTTTCAAAGTTTGTACGATTTTAAATATAATTAATTTTACAATTATCTTTATTATTTTTAAACATAACTTCTCTGGGCCGTTGATTTCTCGTGGCCGCGCGATGCTTCTCCCATCGTTCACGTCCCCCCCCCCCCGGGTAAAAGAACGCAACCGAACCCATTAGCTCCAATCATTCACGAATTCTTGCTCCACCTACGATCGATAGGAGGTTGATCAGGTGTTGCCGTCACGTGCGCCTAGCCTAGCACCACCCACGCCGGTCAACCGCACCCCCCTAGTGCCACCGTGGCTTTGGAATTTGAGCATGAGACGCGCAACTTTGAACGCAAATTCCCATCGATCCACTCCGTATTTTTCGATCATCACCGTTGGATAGTGAGATCTCGACATGCTCTTCAAGATTGTAGTTGAGAGTTTTTTATGATTGTTCATAGATTGGAAGAAAAAGGAGGAAGAAGATGGGAGTTTTCTGGCCTTCGAAAACGAAAGCGGCGGCCGAGCATTGCTAGGGTTAGGGTTTTGAGCTAATGAAAGGATAAGGGTCCTTTTTACCAAAAACACTATTCATTTCCAATTTTTCGAACTCCGAATCTCGCGCGGTGACCGACATTTCTAGGGTTTAACCCGCGTTCCAGACACAATGGAATAGGTTTTGGGAGCCCATTCGATCATCTGTGCGAGTTACGGCAATAAACGATCGATTTTAAATTAAATCGGTTAACCAAATTTCTATGCGTTTTAGTTTGCCCTGGACAAACGGTAAATCCGATTGACACAAAATTTGAAATATTACAATAATATAATATTACAGATCCGATGAAACTAGTTTCGTCGAAATCCGAGACTGTTTGAAAAATGGCTATTTTAACTCGTCAATTAAATATTAAATATTCAATTTTCACAATTTAACTTTAATTCAATTTTAAAAGTTCTATATCATCATTATAACTCCAATATGATTTAATATAACTTTATAAATCATTTTTAATCACATTAAACCCAATTTCCAATTATTTCTGGAATTTGAAATATTAAATTATCGATTTAATTATCCAGTTAAATCTAGATATTCGAAAAAATAAATTATTCGACTTATAAAATTTACTTATTGATATTTAAATTAATTAAATATACGGATTTTAATTGACAGAAATTTTGGGTCGTTACATCAACTCAACCATCCCCATATAGCAAAAAGAACTAACAACCCAACATGCTAAAATTAGAATGTTCAAATCAAATATAGGCATGGAATTTATATAATGATGAGCTGTTTAATTAATCTAAAATAGAATGATGAAAATTATATTATAATATAAATATTAGTTTGAAAAAATACTAAATGTAATTTTGTATAGGAAGTTGTATTTTTCGACATCATATTCATCATCCAACGCTATGTGCTCTATGCTCTAAAGAAAGAAGAAACTAATCGAACCATTGTCCAAGAAAGAATCGATCCACTTATAAAGCCTGGAAACAAATCCTTAGAAGATAATGAATAATCATGTATGCTGTTCAAAATTAGAATTGCTCATCCTATTGCTTGTATTATTAGCTCACTCGGATTATATTATCGTCTATAAATAAAGAATATCTTAGTATTGAAGAGTGCTGTGGGTTCTCTGGAAAAATATAACCAAAGAGTATCTTAGTATTGAAGAGTACAGTGGTATATTAATGTCGCTGCTTTGCTTTTCTTCTATCTTTTCAGATGCAAATAGAACTTAACAGGTAAAATTTTTGTTCCTAATTTGTTCAGATAACTCAATCGTTACCGTTTTTGTTTATCTATAAACTTATTAGAAATGCTGTCATAATAATCCAATTTGTTGGATTATATGTCATAATAATTTGCTTCTATACAAAACTCGATGAAAAAAATCAAAAACCAGCTGGAAACAAGAAATGCACGGCAGGAAGATGCTTGTGAATAGAAAAGGTTCGACTACATATAACTAACTTTAGTCTTATGTTGGCTAGTAACTACCCACTAGTTTGTACAATATCCAAAGTACACATTTTACCTCTTTGATAATTCCAAGGAGACGTTTTTCGGTCAGAGGTAATAAGCAATTTTAATTTATTCATGTGATGAAATTCAAAGGAGTTTACTGCAATTACATAGCAGGTTTACTTTATTTTCGTAAAAAGATAAAAAACAAAGGAATTCAAAGAAGTTCACATGGTGAGCAATTTTAGTTTATTTTGCAAAATAATTCAAAGAAATTCACCTAATACTACAAAAGGATAGCTTATGGCAATACCTTTGGTTCATCTGGAGGATCATACCGAATGATCCAGTCCTGTAAAAATAATAATAAGGAATATAGCAAATCATTTATCAGATCTAATATAAGTTGACACTCAAAAAATATTGTCTAAAAATAACAAAATACAAACCACAGCAGGAATATCAAGCCCTCGAGCAGCGACATCTGTGCATAGTAAGACTCCCTTTTCTGCTTTGCAAAAATCAAAGAAAGTGGTTGTTCTTTTTTGTTGCTTCTGTTTTCCATGAATATCGTAGCAATCAACTTGAATGTATTTGAGAAGCTTGGAGTGGAACTTGACCGAACTGCAAGACAAAAAGAAAACCATTATATTTTTCCATTTATTTCTCTTCAAAAAGCATAGAGAACAAGAAACCTTTTGTCATTACGGACAATACAATAGCCTTGCTGCAAACCTTCAACAGCAACTAAATAAGAGCAAAATCAGCATGTAACAATATGAGTTTACAATTTTGCACCTTTAATAGTGTCCAAACAGCGACTGGCTCCATCTCCTATCACTCTCCTCCATCTCCTCCATCAGCATATTGAACCTCATCCTCTCCTTTTAGTGACTTACCGATTACGAACCTTTTAGTGACATAGAATTATGAAGAAAGCAACTATTTAGAACTGGAACCAGAGGCCTGAAGGAGGTCTGGAGGAGGGAACAGTAGTTGAAGCCTTGAATGTATATTGAGGGAGGAAGGCGATTTGGATCTGATAGAAAAACAAATTTAGGGGATTCTTTCTCTTTTTACTTTCTGGCGATGGTTGTGACAAACGAAGATATTAAGGTTTCCTAATCTAGTTCAACTGATTATTTGGAGGTTGGATTGGGCAAGAAAGGAGGTTGTTATGGTTTCCTGAGCGAAGTATGAAAAAGGGATTTGAGAGTGAAACATAGAGCAAGGAAAATGAGAGGAAAGAGCAAGGAAAATAAGAGGGAAGGAAAATACTGGCCGCCTTTATTTTTGTTTCATGCAGGAAGGGGCACGTAAGCGTTATTTCTTTGAATCTGTGTAGTCAAAGATGGCATGAGGCACTCCAACACTAACAAATATTTCTATGAAACGTATATTTTCTTGTAGTGTCAAATACTAAATATGCTACTTTTTAATTATTACTTATCAATTACTAGCTATCGAGTATCCATCTTAATTATTAATTATTTAACAGAAATTAGTTAACAGTAATTATTAATTATTAAATATTGCTTCTTATTTAATAATTATTAATTATCAATTGTTACTTATTACTTGTTAATCGAATATTAATTATTAAATACTACTTATTATGTACATGTTGTTAATTATTATTATTTGCTCGAACCAGGACATACACGAACTAAGATGAAATGCACTTATTAATCATTAAATACTAATTATTAGGTAATAAATATTAATTATTAATCATTAAAGATTACTTATTAGTTATTAATTATTTAATAGTAATCATTAATTATTAATTATTGCTTCTTATTGATTAGTTATTAATTATTACTTCTTAATTATAATTGGATATTAATTATTAATTATTTAATATTAATTATTCAATAGTAATTATTTATTATTAGTTATTAATTATATTCGTTAATTATTAAATGTTATTAAGAAATGTTAACTATAATTTATTTATTATTAAGGATTAATTATAATAAATTATGAAATATAAAAAATAATTATTAATTGTAGATAATAATTAGTGATTATAAATTATTTATTGATAACCAATGGTTATATATTATAGATAAATACCTATCTATGTTTTCATTTATAAATTATTAACTACCATTTATAAATTATTTAAGTAAATTTTAAATATTTGTTATTAATTATAAATTATTAAATTTTATAAAAAAAAGTTGTAAAAAAGTTAATATGGCAACGTTTGAATATTGTAAAAAAGAAGCCTTTACGACCTTTTTGTAGGAAAGGTTGTAAAATGTCGGGTTTTAAAACGTTTTCTCAAACAGCGTTGTAAAATAGATGTTTTTTACAGCTTTTTTCCAGAAAACGTTGTAAAAGGTGTTTTTTTACAACGTTTTAAATACAAACATTGTAAAACAAAGGTTGTAATAAGCTGAATTTGTTATAGTGTCAGTTCCCAGCTTCAGTCTGGTGTGTCACGTCATTAATTTACTCCTTCCCCGAATTCCCATAAGTATGTGTGGATCCATTCGCGATCATCGAGTAATAATTCAGATACCAAATACAAAAGTGTATTTTTCTAGATTAAAGTATTTGTAAAAATCTCATTAATTGATTCCAACCTCATTTTGTATTCTTCGTATACATAATTCTAAAGAAAAAAGTACCGACAATGAATATAAGGGTTTTTTTTCGAACAACTATAAACCTCGATGTCTCTTACTATTTCGTTATTCATTTTAGTTTTGCTAGCATTTACTTAATTCTGTCTGACATTTACTAACGCTATGCTTTTTATTGCTTCAGATTAATACAAATTGTAAAGCACCATCACAAAAGTCCACCTATGATCATTTGTTGTTGCTAAACCGTGAACAACACAAGATCACTAAATTGAACAATTAAGTAATTTTAAAATACTTAGCAAAAAGAAATTTGAATAAGTACACTAATTCGAAACAAAAATAAAAATAGTCAAACATCAATTGTAAGCCATTCAATTTATTACTTTTGTAGACATTAATATGATTATACAGTTCATATAAATGGCTTCTTTTGACTTTTTTCTAACTATTTACTTTTACTATAAATTTGAACAAGCAAATTATACCTAAATTTTTTTCAACCCCCTCAGGCATTGACGGTTGAATCTATTATGTAAGAAATTAAGATTTCACCTTACATATGACATATTCTCCACTTTCTCCACTTATACAAAGATAAGTGATATGTCTACTCACTTGATCACATCACGTGGTGGGTTTATATATTTTATTTTATAACCGGACTTTATTTGAATTTTAAATGTTATTCTAAAGTAATTTATGATTTAATGGTAGTACTTTATGCAGGAAAATGGGTTAGAGGAAATAGTTTAGGGTTTTTTTTTTGAATAACAACGCTAGTCAAAATTTGTAAGTTGAATGACAAAATAATGCTATATGTATAGCATTTGTTGTAAAGCAATGCTATATGTATATAACACTTGTTGTAAATATAGAACTAATTCAATTTAGAATTTACATAGATAATGCTATGTTAATATAAGATAATGCTATATTAATATAACATTTTGTTAATGTTTTTCCTTCGGGCCAAACATTCATGACGGTGTACTTATCTTAAATTGTTTCCCCTACTTTGTCATTTTAACAAATTCACTCATTAAAAATGTATAAAAAAGTGGTTTCAGTTTATGAGAATCGAAAGCAACGAAAAATTGTATTTGAAGTGTTTAACAATATTTATTTATTTTTATTTCAAAACAGGATATTAGATAGAAATCCTAAGCCTTGAAAAAAAAAACAAATTTCTATCTTAAAACAAATTATGGCCCATTGGTTGTTCTTAGATCGAATAACTAAAGTCATGGATGTTAGGATTGTCTCGCATGTTGTAAATGAGGAATTACGATTTGAAGTTGGAATCATTCTACATCGTTAAATAACTTGGAGAAGTGATGTATAAGTATGAGTTAATATGTCATAACATTGAAAATTTCTTTTATTGCAGTAAAGTGTGTACCAATTCATATGCATACGTCATGTGCTAAAGGTATGAAGTTTGCTCGGACTGCCGTTACACAATATTGGTATTGGAGCCGAAGGTCTCAGATTATGAAAATCAACTACTTTCCATAATTCCGATTTATCCCGCATCCTTACATTTCAAACCTTCTACATCATCGAATGTCTCCAACCTATGAAACGCGTAATATCAAATTTAATTTATGTGCCCACAATGCAAAACCGGAGTAATTGATTTCACACTTTGAATTGTGGACTTCGAGTAAATTGTAATTGATTTTACAGTGCGATTTGTAATGTGCACACTGGGCTTTGCAAGTCTTTTATATTGTTTTGTCAGATGAGATCCATGCTCCGTTCAATGTTAAGATTGAGAATGAAATTTTAGTCAACGTTATTGAGCGCTGATGGATACACACGATGCATCCACATCCAGAAAGTTCGAAGCGGACGGTTGGTAGTCATTAATCGGTACATAAAAAATAAAAATAAACAAAAAAACAAAAACAAAATTGTCCAAAATAAGCAGATCTGTAGTTGGGAAATGCTATCGAATTGATTTTGTGTTCAGTGAGTGGAGACGGACGGATTTCTCATCATGATCAAATTAATCAGTCTCGTGCTGCTTCCCCTCCTAATTTTCTCTTCCTCCTCGTTACAGTACACCCTGTCTCCCTACACTGAAAAGAATAACCATTATTTCCCGTTGCAATTTGAATCGGACGAAGTGAAGTCTGTCGTCAGCAAATGTCCGACTCCTGCTCCGGGCTTGAATTACAGACCAGTGATCGGGATTCTGACTCATCCCGGCGATGGAGCGACAGGTAGACTTGATAACAGGACTGGTGTTACTAACATTCCGGCTTCCTATGTCAAACTGGTCGAGTCGGCTGGTGCTAGAGTCATTCCTTTGATTCATACCGATCGTTGGAATGTTACTCGAGAAGTGAGTTGACATTTTTATTCACATTGGTTGGTCCGCTGATTATATTTTTTTTTTTATGGTTATCGTAGCTTCAAATTAGGCACCCACCTTCACACATTCACTCACCCAAAGTATGTTTTATAACTCCTTTTAAGTAGTCAAACCTACTTATATTTGAATTGTATGTTTGAGAATTCCTTGGAAGCTTTCAAAGGTAATCTAGAAGTAGAAAACTGAGAAATGTTACTTGCAATTCCATAAGTAATTTTAATCACGCAAATGACTAAAACAGCCTTACTTTGTTAAGCGATTCACAAAGAAAATACATTTTAAACTTCACCATGGTCCAATTATGAAACCTACCGTGCAACCATTGATTATAAATCATACTAGTCAACCATCCAGATTAATTTATTTTAACTTAAGTGTCAAATTATTCGAATACTTTTATTTCAAAGGTACTATTTAATACTACGTAGAAGTTACTCTTTAAAACGCCTTTTAAGGAGTTTGAAATAAGTTGTTACCAAACATGCTTTTGGATTCGAGGGAAAGCTGGTTTTTTATTCCAATCGCTTGCACTGAGTAGAGGTAGATGAAAGAAGTCCTGATAGATTCATATACCGATCTAACTAGGTTGACTGATCTCGTAATCTAATCCGACCGTCTCTAGCACATGGGTTGTGTTCTTTTTCATTTGCAAATTGTTAATATTTTGTCTGAAATTTGTTTGACTGTGGCAGTTTGATGTTGTCACATCATATTTAGTACTATTGATAACCGAGGATAACAATCTTGTATTAAGGCTTCTCCAACAGATTATGATATGTGATATTAAAATTCATAGCATTATCGTTTGCAGTCTACAAATCCCAGATCAGTGGGCCACAATGGATGTTTGTTTGACAAATGTTTGCATTTTGACGTTGATGACATTTGTTGACAAGGCGCTTGTTAAATAAACATCGGTTTTATAAGCACTTGGTAAACGCTAGTCTTAATAGTGTACAAATCACTACTGATACAAAACTCACATGAAAAATAACTCTTTTATATTTTATTTCAACCTCAACAACAGTACAAATTGTATCGATAGATGGTGTTTGATAAAACATTTTTTCAGCATGGAGAAGTTTGATTTTGGCTTGTCAACGGGAAATAGAAGGCTAGAAAATACTCAAACAACGTGGGGAATCTTCTAAACCGACAAAATGGCTCAACAAAACGTCGCTGCTACATAAGTCACGAGCATTCAAAGTACAATAAACTATTAATGCAAGAATATTTTCTTGTAAAATTCAACTTATAACGCTGATATTTTCAAACAAAAGTTCATAAGAAGGCGACTTATTTTCAAAAGAAACAACATGTTCAATATACAACGACTATTTCATGTACAAAACCAATGCTTCAAATATGCAAGGTCTCATCATTCACCAAAAGATATGACGTAGTTGCAGATGCAGTTAATGTTGAGGTCTATTCTTCCAAGCCGATATTACCCAAATGTACAATTGCGGAGCAATACGATCAACTATAGAATGACGAAACAATCAAATAAAATTATTGGGTTATTCTCCTTTAAAGAAAAAGTGAAAATTACCAATAAATTACAAATAAAAGAGAAGTACACCAAAATTTTAAAGTGGTTCCACTATCAATATGATAGTGTACGTTCACTAAGAGAAGAAGAATTTTTATTAATAATTTGAGAGAGAAGATTACAGAGATTTGTACGAGTTATTTCTATTATATAGGCTCATTTATAAACTTTGAAACAAAGGTTCGAACTTATCCCATAATGTGGGACTTAACAAAACAACAACATCATATTTTTCAATACTCCACATTGATACCATATACATATCTAGAACAAAACCATCCAACTCCATGTACACATAGTCGGATCAGTCTCGAGCATAACAGATACATTCCCAACGAGCTTCGGCAACGCTATCATCCATTACACTTTTCGACGAGCTCCGACAACGCCACCACCCACCAATAAAGTGTTTAAATGTATTCTTCTCGTGTAGAATCTGTCAATCTTCTCAATGAAAACAAATGTCTTCATCTACCAATTGTCTTTCTTCCGTACCATCAGGTGACACCTAACACCTTGATAAGCGGATCAAGTTCGAGCAATGCTCGAATGTTTGCAACAGGCAAGGATCGGTGAACATGTCTGCTGCATTCTTTTACGTGTGAACCTTCTGAAGACGAATTAGTTTTTCTTCATCCATTGAGAAAAGAAATGATTCTCTCACATCTATGTGCTTCGTTCTTGGTCTGAAAGCCAGATTTTCAGCTAAGTGAATTGCACTTTGACCGTCACAATTCACTTCTACTCCATTATACACAAAGCTCAAATCACACATCAACTGCCTTAAATACACTACCTCGTTAGCCGCTTCAATAACAACTATAAGCTCTGCCTCTGTAGTAGACAAAAAAATGGTCTACAACCTCGCTCTCCTACTAATAGCTGTCCCTGTAGGAGTGAACTGACTTCCTTTGATCTCTATCGCTGGTGTAATGGGAATCACAAAATCCTACTTAGCTAAAATCTCTATCTCTGCCCTAAAAAACAAGCCCATGGTCTAGAGTTCCTCTAAGATATCTAAATATGTACTTTACTACTTTTCAATGCGTCTTTCTTGGATTTGTCATGTATCCACTAACCAATCCAACAACCTGTGCAATGTCAGACCTAATGCAAATCATAGCATACACCAAACTGCCGACTGCACTCGCATATGACACATTCTCCATGTAAGCTTAGTCTTTATCTGAGATCAGAGTCTTTATTAGAAAGCTGATTGTGCGAAGGCATGTGTGTGCTAATTGTCTTTGCTCATTTCATACTAAACCGAACAAGCATCTTCTTAAAATACTCATTTTGAGTGAGCCTCAAAAGTCCTAGCTTTCTATCCATTTGCATTTCCATATCCAAAATCTTCCTTGCTTTCTCAAGGTCTTTCAACTCAAATTCCGCTTTTAGTTTCATCTTTAAACTATCAATTTCAGCTTTATCCTTAGAAGAAATCAACATGTCATTCACATACAAAAGTAGATACATCCAACTACTGCTCTCTAAACGTTTGAAGTACGCACAAGCATCTTTGATACTACCAAGTGAAAACATAAAAGTGCCAAATCTCTTATACCATTGTCTTGGCGACTGATTGAATCCATAAAGTGACTTTTTCAGCTTGCAAATCCATTTCTCTTTCCCACTTACAACAAATTCTTCTGGTTGCTTCATGTAAATTGTCTCCATCAAGTCACCATGTAAGAAATCGGTATTCACATCAAGTTGCTCCAACTTCAAGTCATGAGTAGCAACAGTAGCAAGAAAAATGCGGATGAAGGTATGCCTTACTACAGAATAATATATCTTATCATACTTCACTCTCTTTCTTTGAGAAAACCCTTTAGCAACTAATCCAGCCTTGATCTTCTATCATTCTTCACCTTGAATACCCATTTGCAACCTATGGCTCGACTTTTTTGAGAATGTGGTATCAAAAGTCTTGTTCTTTCTCAACTAGTCTAACTCCTTTTATATAGCGCACATCCATTTTGAGTTATCACTCGACTTCATAGTTTCTTCAAGATCAAATGACTCATTATGAACCACATGTAGTGCATAGTCAAACCGATCACCAAGACTAAGGTTTACATACTGTCAATCACCATACCTTTCAGGTTGCCTTATAGTTTTATGACTGGCCCGAATAAGTACAACTTCGTCTAAACTTCTTTCAGCTCTACCTTGAGCTGAACTTTCTCTGGTTTCATGCACATCGTCTACATTCCACACTACTAGAAGGAAATTGTGGACTGCTCTGTGATGTCTCATCAACTGCATCTACATCTCTCACAACAGCATCAACTCTACTACTAGGCTGACATAAGAGAACCTCTTCCGACTCTTTAGGTTTATCAGACTCATCTGATGTGGTAGGTAACTCCTCCCTAGGATGGAACATTCTAGACTCATCAAAAGTTAAATGTTTGGATTGCACAATCTTTCTATCAACATGGTTCCAAATACAAAATACCCTTTGGTACCATCCGTATATCCCATAAATATATGCCCTTGTACGTTCTAGCTTACAACTTACCATCACCTGTGTGGTGAATATATACAGGACAACCGAAAATACGAATGTAATCAAGATACACCATTTTACCTCTCACCTTCTCCTTTGGAATCTTTCCATCTATGGCTGAGCACGGAATTCGATTTATAATACATGCTGCAGTTGATAATGCTTCAGCCCAAAAGCCTTTAGACAAGCCAACCATCAATCTCAAAGTAACATGCCTTTCCAAGTAGAGTTTGGTTCATCCTCTCAGCAACCCCATAGGATTGCGGATCTCCTGCTGTAGTGAAATGGCTCTAAATACCATGCTGGTTACAAAAATTGAGGAACTCCTTAGAAACAAATTCATCACCGTTATCAGATCTAAGCACCTTCAACTTACAACCAGATTGGTTCTCAACTAACGCTTTCCAAGCTTAAATTTCTGAAAGCTTTCTGATTTGGCCTTCATCACATACACCCAAATTTTTCGAGAAAAGTCATCAATAAAAGAAATAAAATACTTCGCTCCCTAAGGGAAGTAGTAGCTACTGGTCCTCAAACATCATTATGCACATAATCAACCACACTCTTTGATTTATAAAGTCCAATTCCAAAAGATACATTCGTCTGCTTTTCCAGCACATATTCTTGGCAAAATTCCAACTTGTAATGCTTCTTCCTCTGATCATCTTTCGACTGCGAAACAACTCTAAGCCCTTCTTCAAAATATGACACAATCTTAGATGTCAAAGTCTAGTTGCATGCAAAGCACGAGTGCTATCCCTCCGATACAGGATTCTCCAAGAGCCATGGTTCCTTTCAGCGGATACATATTTTGAAACACATCTTCCTTCATTAAAACAAGTGCACCCTTAGAAATCTTTAATTATCATTCTTCATAGTCATCTTGCATTCCATGGATGCTAACCGCCCTAAAGAAATCAACGACTTTCGAAGAACTGGAACATAGCGGACACCTGTTAAAATGCGTATCACTCCGTCAAACATCATGATCTGAACTGTATCCTCTTCCATGGCTTTACAACTAGCATCATTCTCCATAAGAATTGCACTTCTCTCTTTTCCAACAAAAGAGAAATAATCCTTATTTGGCGTCATATGGAACAATGCCCTTGATTCAAGCATCCAATGGTATGATACATTAGATACTGCTGCAGTCAACACATCATCGGATACAGTCTTCTTACCGCAATCGATGAAGATCTATCCTTAACCTTCTTCAAATCCGGACAGTCTCTTTTCCAATGGACCGATTTCTTACAATAGTGACATTTTTCATCTCTAGACTTACCTCTCCAACCATTTTCGGTTTTTCTAGACTTGGAACGTCCCCAAGGATTTCAACTCTTCTTCTACTCTCTTCCTCTCTCAACAAATAGACAATGACTGCTTCTCCATTCTCTTCCTTCACTCATCTTCTTTAGATAGAAGATCCGACTTCACATCTACAGGCAAAGTGTCTCTTTCATAAATCAGACTGTTAGCGAAACCCGTGTAACGCTCGGAAAAGGAACACAAAAGAACCATCACATTCCGCACTTCATCCATCTTCAAATCCAATCTTCATCTTCATTACAAGATCATCGAAGAAAATAAGATGTGTCTTTACTGAAGCATCCTCTTTCATCTTCATGATGAAAAACGTCTTCAGCAGAATCAAACGGTTAGTGAGCGATTTCTTCAGATAGGGATTCTCCGGTTTGGTCCAAATTCCTTTAGCCGTGGTTTTTATGCTAATTCCTGAAATACCATTTTCTTTCATGACCAGCTTTAGAGTAGTAAATGCTCATTTTTTCATCTCCTTCTTCTCCACGGTAGAAACTTCAGCTGGCAACTCCTCAGTGTCAAAAACTACCCGATGAACCATATTCCTTTTAAGAATAGTCTTCATCCTCCATTGCCACTTCTTGAAGTCTTTATCTTCGTTCCACCTTTCCATTGCCAACTGTAACCCAGATGCAATATAAGAATCTTTGACATAAGGTCTTGTTACAACAAGGGTAGCCCCGTCTTCTGCCATACTTTCTTATGCGTTCTATAAATAAACTTAGATGCTTTGATACCAAATTGTTGGGGTCTATCCTTCCAAGCTGATATTACCCAACAACACAAATGTGGAACAATAATATCTAAGTAAAATAATTGGAATTATTCTCCTTTAAAAAAATGTGAAAATTACCAGTTAATTATAAATGAAAAGGAAGTATACCAAAATTTTAAAGTAATTACACTATCAATATGATAGTGTACATCCACTAAGAGGAGAAGAATTTTATAAATAATTTGGGAAAGAAGATTACAAAAATTGGTACGAGTTATTTATATTACATAGGCCCCTTTATAAAGGCTTTGAAACTAAGGTTTCAACTTATCCCGCGATGTTAGACTTAACAAAACAACAAAAACGAATATTGTATCACATTTTCCAAAAGTTAAGGAATACATATGTATGTGAAAACACCAAATTAGAATAATTAGTGGGTTTCTTTGGTTATTGTCGTTGTCTAAGACTATGCTGTTTAAGGTGGAGCGGAGTGATGTGCACTAAGATTGGATTTAAGAGTCCATGCGGAGTTCAAGCAAATTCAAGAGGAAAATAGTCGTTCGTCACATATATTTTACGCAAATAATATTCGCATTAATAGTTAAAAAAACAACTAACTATTTATTAAACTATATTGATGTTGATTACACGATTGCTACATATTAGTTTACTATCGGTGATATATATATATATATATATATATATATATATATATGCGTGCGTGTGTATATGTATATATATGTGTGTTTGTGTATATATTTACGTATACAGATGTAAGAGCTTTATCAGTAACTTGAATAATGAATCAATGCTTTTATAATTCATAGAAGCAACAAAATTATATTATTAAATTTTGTGTTATGATAATAACTGAATATTTGTATACCAAATGTAACACCCCGCATTTTTATATAGTTAGAATTTAACAAATGACGATAACAATAAAAATAAATAATTTTGGAATTTTCAGAAGATGACTTTGGAACTTGTACCATTGCGTTCAAGGCGATTTTCTAATCAGTTTCCATATATAACTTGACAAAATCCGAGCGTATATGAATAAGTTACAAATGAAACAAAAGCGGGAAAGAAAACGAAAAAAATAATATAAATATTTACGTATATGGGCCGACCAGTAGGTCCACCCGATTAGCTCAACGGTTGACCGGTGGCTTTGGGCGGTCGACTGCCTGGTCGACCCGCATAGCGACTTGGACGAAGTTTCGTCCAGGTACGTGCCAGTGAAGTAAATTTTAGTTTTTGAGCGATCTGAGACGTACGTTCTTCAATCCAATGGCTCCAGACTGTCCTGTGACGTGGTGACTCGAGATTCAATCCAAGAGTCCAACGGCCTGAGATCCTTAAGCACCTCTATAAATAGAACCCTAGGCTTAGCTCTTTTTTTCACAATTAGATTTTCTCTTAATGGGTTCTTGGCCTAAGGTTGAATCTTAAATAGAAAATATTTCTTTGGGTCCTTGGCCAAAAGGTTGGACCCTTAAAAAAAAATATTTTTAGAGAGAAGATCTTCTAAATTAAAATATTATGCACATTGGAGAGGATCCAGAAGGACCATGGAGCCAAGCTGAGCACATGCAAAGCTAAGGATGTCAGGTGAGTGGATTTATTTATATATCTTTTAAGTTTAAGATATATTATCGTTAAATTCCTGTTTAGATAATCTTATTCAATAATTAATTCTATTAATTAAGTTACACTGAACTATAAGGAATTTACAGTATTAGTATTTATTTACATCTGTTTTTACGTTTTGTATTTTTATGCAAGCGTTATTCTTCTTCTATTTTCTCCTCTTTCTTTGCGTATGGATTAGAATAAATTAAACGTGAATATGGATTAAATAATTAAGAATACTGAAATGAAGGAAATAAGATGTAAAGGAATAAAAGTTTGAGGAATGAAATTACGGTAATAAATTACGTTAAAATGAGAAAAGTCAATTAATCTAACAACTAGATTGAGGAGTAATTAAAAGGTTAATTGGTTGGTTTAGAAAATATGATACATTTCTATAATTTAATATTTAAAAGACAACAATGAACGTAATTGCTACAATAAAAGGAAAAAAAAAGAGAATTGGTGTAAAATAGAGAAACCATTGTATTTTACACTATTCCCAAATAGTAAAAGAACTATCTAGCAGTTACTGATTATTGTTTATAATATTGTTTAACATTAAAATATGGAAATGAATTTTTAAATATAGTTTTCATAACCAACCAAATAAAATAGAATTACTTTCTAGAATAGAAGATAATAAAGCAAAGTATGACATGAATCAAGTAAAATATTAGATAAGAACTTGAAGTTGTAAGCGATAATGAATCTAGGTCTGCATTCACTGCGCAAACTATTTAAAAAGATAGTTATTATGATATAAGCGAATTATATATAATATAAAAGAATAAAAGAATATTTTATATCATAATAAAAGAAGACAGATTAGAACATAAAAGAAATGCTGGAATTATGTACGGACTATAAAAGAAGAAAAATGACAATTTCATGTATAATTATAACATAGGCTATAATTAAGTAATAAGAACGGAAAAGCTTATTTTGAGACTTTAAATAAATTAATGAGCAATAATAATGGTAGAAACTTATTTAAATAATTTATATTAAGTCAATAAGCAAATAAAGCAGGAATGATAAAAGAGGCTTATTTTGATGAACTTAAGATTTATATTAAATAAGCAAGATAATGAAAGTGGCTCATACTAACAGCATTCTCTATTAAATAAGTGGAAATATCACAATAGATAGAGGTGAGACGAGGGCAGAAATATGCTAATTAGGGTAAATAAGCAGGCAACATAATAAGAAAGTAAACTAAACGCAAATTATAAGATTAGATTTATGGTCTAATAAAATAATTGAAATACGTTTGGAGCAGCCCAAAAGATAAAGCGTCTAACGAAGTAGTTCATCGTGGATTTTAGAAATGGAGAAGCACGTCCAACTTATTATTTTTGAGCTTCAAGGAAGTACGAGATTTCAACGAGACGTGAGGATACTCTAGGATGCCCTTTGGGCAGGCCTAACGAAGCTGCATCCTCGAAGGCAGATCTGTAGATGTTTTATCAAGAGAGTATGTCTTGATTGCATTTGCATTGTAGGCCTAACGAAGCAGATTTTTGTAGGCAATCAGAAGGGCTTAGTGTTCGGAGTAGGGTATTCGTATGTCCAGTAGTTGCAAATAAGTTTAAGGATAGTCGCATGCAGATATCGGTCAACATCAAGACCAAGAACGAGTTCGGGAAAGACTATAGTTAAATCAATAGACTAATGATTCTTTCACTATCGAGATATTGGGTGAAGGGCACCGCCAATTGGATGTTAGATTGTTTGTAGTAGGACACGATCACTTAACTCTTTAGAAGTCTTTCGGTTAGTTAAGGCGTGGCTGCGTGGGGTCATAGTCACGATGAAAAAGAGATAGACCATCTAGAATATCTGTATTGTAGGCTCAACGAAGCAGTCCTTTACAGATTTAGAAAATCACCGACTGAATTACAAGGTAGAGCTTGTTGGCGGGATTCAGATAGTAGACATAACTATTACGTAGTCCTCAATGTACGCACTGGGTGGTACATTATGGATGTCCGAGCACTAGCATAGACTAGTGCAAACGTAATTTACGTTTTCATAGTAAGTAGTGGAGCATCTGTATTGTAGGGCTTACGAAGCAGTCCTTTACAGATGTAGCTACAGAACGCTAGTGAAGCAATGACGATGAAGTATCTTTATTGTAGGCATTACGAAGCAGTCTTTACAGATATAGCTACAGAGAAAGACGATGAATCATCTATATTGTAGGTCTTACGAAGCAGTTCTTTACGATGTAGTTACGGAACACTCTCGAAGCAAGACGATGTGACCCTTTTCGAGGAGGATATGGAAGGTATCATGAGTGGTACCTACTATCTAGGACCAATATGGTCATTGGACATATAGTTGCATATATGTATGTATTAGTTATTAGATTTTAATCTACTATGGAGTAGGTGGGCACAGTTCACGAACAGATGCGAGAGTATTGTAACCTAATCAACCTAATATAAGAGTAAATGAAAATAAAATGATATATGTAGAATTAAGCCTACAAGTATATAATTTATTCATTCACTAGAACTTTTACCCTCTTCTCATAACATCCTACAGGTTGGGTAGATGGCAGAGACTTTTCAGCTTTATGACGTTTGCTTAGAAATTGTTATCATTTGGATGAGTATTTACTTGCTATTAACAATCCCGTTGTGAGATAAATTATTGAGCTCTGATATATTTGTCTTTGCTTATTTGCAGGATATCAGATTCTCAACTCTGGTTTCAGTGAGATTGAGTTTTAGCATTTTTGCGAAAAATCCGGACCCAATGGAATTCGGGTTATTACACCAAATAATCATAAAAGACTCACATACAACATTAGTAAATATTATAAATTCAATTTATGATTCATTATTTCATGTTTGATTATGAAATTATTTTAACATAACTTTTAAAAGGCTAACAATTAAAGGTGGTGGAACTTAGTGCACGAGACTTTCCTATGATAGCGGGCTCTGAGGAGGTCGATAATGTACACAGCCTTTCTCTCGCATTGCGAAGAGGCTGTTTTCGAACTTAAAGTTGAGCGACCAAATCACCATACGGATGACCTAACCGTTGCACTAAGGCTCCACCTTCTTTTAAAAGGCTAACAGTTAAAATAAAAAATTAGTAAAGCCAAATTTCAAATATTTCTTATTATACGTTATAAGTTAATGAAACAAGACTAATATAATTTGCATTGTGTTATTTTGGTACATTTATTTTATAGTGTGGTTTATGTTTTATGTTTTTATTACATGCATACATACATACCTATATATAATATTTTGTATGTTTTGATCTTGTCAAACTATAGAAGACTAATTTTTTTATCATATGCCAGTATGTCTAAATATGAACGTATTTAAAAGAGAAAACATTGTACCGTCGTATGAATAGAAAATAATAAACTATTCAAAGCAACAATATATTTGTATTCATTTCGTATAAATATTTTTTGTGAACAAATTGTTAATTGGTCCGTAAACAATATGATTGGTTCATTCAACCATTCACGGTATAGGAAACACAAAGTTTAGGTATTAGCCTAGAAAATAAAAGTAATTGTAGCAACAGAAAAATAGACAGAAGAACAAACTTTGAAGAAAAATTAGACCGAAAGACAAGTTTTTTTTAGGTTAAAAGACAATGCTAATTATAACTAGTATTTTGTATAGTGTAAAACTGAATATAATATTAGTTATAACTAGCATCTCGTATAATGTACAAATTGAATATAATGCTAATTGTAACTAGCATTTGTTCTTCAGCCTAAAAATAAAACATGATGTCTTGTAGCTGATTTTTTTTCTCTAAATTTTATCCTTTTTCCTAATATGAGCATGTGCACTTTCAAAGTATTTAAACGCAAAATTGCAGTATCTAAGATTATAAATTTGAAAATGTTCATTTTAAAGTGCTAAAGTTAATTTTGTCTTCACAAACCAAACCTGTTTCTTTAATAAGTTTTGAATGAGGCATATTGTTGCACCTACCATTTCTTTTGGCTCATATATAAAATTTATCCTATGTGAAATGATAACCGACCTCTTTATACATGTAAGATACATGATAGAACAACAATTCAGTGATAAAAAATAGTGTAAAACTGAATATAAGATTAGTTATAGCTAGCATCCCGTATATTGTAAAAATTGAATATGATGCTAGTTGTAACTGGCATTTGTCCTTCAGCCTAACAATAAAACTTGATGTCTTTTGGCTAATTTTTTTTCTAGAGTTTTTCCTTTTTTCTAATATGAGCATGTGCACTTTCAAAGTGTTTAAACGCAGAATTGCAGTGTCTAAGATTATAAATTTGAAAATGTCATTTTTAAGTGCAAAAGTTAATTTTTTATCTTCGCAAATCAAACCTGTTTCTTTAATAAGTTTTGAATGAGGTATATTGTTGCACCTACCTTTTCTTTTGATTCGTTTATAAAATTTATCCTATGCGAAATGATAACTGACCTCTTCATACATGTAAGATACACGATAAAACAACAATTCAGTGATAAAAAAAAATTCATTTTCATTATAGGGAAAAAAAACAATAAATTGAAAATGCAATGTGTGTATAAATGCTAATATCAGCCTTTTTCGGTCGTAAATAAAATAGAAAATATATTTAAAATGAGCAATAAAAAATACATGCCTTTTTTGTGTTGTGCATCATGTGCTCTGTTTGGCAAGTCGTGCATAATTTACTGTCTTCTATTGCGTATTGTGGCATAGGAACAAGAATTGTGCCAAAAACAGTTGCTTGAAAATCAATTCTGTCTGTACTCACTTTCTTATCGATTAGTCATTTAATAATAAAAATCAGTCTAACTAATAACAATGCAAGCACAAGCACATTCGTTTGAACATGGATTGTTGCTAGTATTATTTTAGGCACAAAAGATACTAATGCCATGATGTAATTTGACAAATGTCATGATAGGTCACAAATACGACGAGGTATATTTCAGATGGAATACCATTGTGAAAACATTATACTCAAATGTAAGAAAATGAGCAAACAGGGGTGTAAGAAAATGTAAGAAAATGAAATTATACTCAAATGTAAGAAAATGTAAGACTAGTCATTGCCAATCGTTGGAAACTAGCTGTCGTTGGTTCGCTAGTATGTTAGAAAGTGCTCATCACTTGTGCTTGTTAGATAAGTGCATAAACCGAGTTGGTTGTGTAACAAGCATTTAAACACATGCACTTATTTAACGAATACACATACTGATCGTAGATTCAGTTCCAGATTTGTATTCGGAACTGTAACTTTTTGCAACATTACAACCTATAATCCAATGTTGGAGGTTTGTAGAAAATTCACAAAAACATGATATTTCAGATGCATTTGGAGATGCCCTTGTGGTATTGTTAATTTCCCTATTTAGGTGATATTGTTTACTATTATTATTATTCTTTTTTAACCAAATTAGAATGTAGTTACAAAATATATTCCAAGCGGAGCGAGAATTAACTTTATTTATTTATTTTATTTTGTCTTTGTTGATATATTAGCTCTTACTGCACATGTATTTCCAATCTCTGTCTGTTCATATTAATGTTTGGGTTGGACCTTGATCTTAGTTTCTAGACCTTACGATTATAATTGCCAAGAAAATGAACAAACAGGGGTTGGAAAGAGCTTTCAGCGTGATGTAATCCAGATTTCTGAGTGTTAGCACTCCATGTAAGATATAGTGGAAGAGCTCTCAGTGTGTTGGATCCATGTTATGACTGACAATACTCCATGTAGGCTACGATCTTGAAAAAAAATGTTGGTAGTCATGTTTGCTTATGTTGTTTTACATAAGATAATTTTATAAGATGGAACAAATCTGGAGGAGAAACAAGGTTTTTATGATGGTGCTAGTGCCATGCAGGAAGTATTTCGAAAAGACCAACCTTTAGCAAGTGGAAATTTGATTGCTTACATTTATCAACAGCTAACATACCGTAATGAATACTGAGGACATAGATTACAAAATGATCTTCTGGACCATATGTCTACGTTTATAGTGTCTGCTAATATATTTGGATGAGTTATTTCATATTAGCTTATGTTGTCATTTGTATTTTTGTGTTTGTATGGGTTGTTGCGTGTTTGTTTTTGTGTTTGCTTGAGTTATTGTAAGAGTTGTTTGTACAAATTTTTAATAAATTCGAGTAAATTTGCTCTTGTTAAATAGATACCAAATTTCTTCATTTAACTGAAGATAGAATAGTTAGAATAGTTTTTCAACTAACTTAAGATGCAACATTTGTTCATTTAACTAAAGATACAATAATATTTTTCATTAACTAATGACACAACACATGATTAATAAACCTACAACAAAAGGGTACATTAGAACATTTCAATCTGCTATATATCTTATAAAGCCTCACCCAAAGGATACATTAGATCATTCCAAATTCAAACCAAACCCATCCAAATAAATTTTTGAGAGCATCATCATGTTTTTTCCTTTTCTTTTCAGTATCTAGGCTGGAAGATTGGGGCACATCCATTTTGGTCAAGTACATTTACATGATGGTATTATCCTTTTTTTCTCGTTTATTATGATACGTTAGCTTCGAGTTAGTGCGTTATCCAGTTTTTTTCCTTTCTTTTTTTCGCTTGAATCTTTCTTCAGCAAGATTTTGGAAGTACATCTGAACAACTTATCGTATGCCCTAATTTTGATGAATCAGAGGGAAGAAGTAATGTCACTCAATCATATCAAATTGACTGAAACTTTGTGTCAAAATTTGTTTCTTTTTTGACCCCATAGGTCTGATATCTTCGAGCGAAGTAACAAACTTTTTATCTCCCTCTACGTCGACTTGTTCTATAGATGCACTTGCTTGACATTGCTTTGGATTAGAACTGGACCTAGCCTTTCGCATTGTGTTTTGTTTTGAAAACGATCAAGACGCTATTTGCAATAAAAAGTTCTACCACTCAATAAGTTGTAATTGTGCGTGAATTGAAAATAGTGTGGTTGATGATCATTTTTTGCTATTTTCAAGTTAAAAATAGTTCATTTGCTCTTGCTTTCTACACTAAATAAAGTAAAAAAAAAAAATGATACATCAAAAAGTTTGTGTAAAGGATAGAATAATTTTTAGCTTTACCAAATTGTTATTATCCCATATCACACGGATTTGGTTGTTTCATCTCGTATATCTACGGCTTAGAGGATTATAGTTTTTGGGCCTTTTTAGTTGGGGGTTCGCTGAAAGCAATGTAAAATTTTGATTCAGTGGGGGTACACCAAAAGTTTTTTCCTTATTACCCTTTTAACCAGAAACAAGTTCCTTTTACGCTGCCATTTTTTTGGGTTCTTTAACAACTTTCATTCAAAGTTTTATAGTTTCGGTCATTTTCATTGTTCGCATCAGCAGTGACATTACAGATAGCATAAATTTCAATCTTTGTCATTTTGTCACACCTCGTTGAAATATAACTCTTGTCTCACAGGCATAGAAAATTCCATCTCATTATTGTTCAAAACAAAATAAGTGGATTGTTGAAAATTTGGATTAAATGAGTACAACATTTTTGTAGAGGGATTGAACGAAGAAAGAGCGAGAATTTGTGCAGCATTTTGAACATGAGTGAAAGTTTTTTGTGTGTCTATGAATGTGTGTGTGTGTGTGTGTGTGTGTGTGTCTATAAATATACATATAACATATATATGTGTGTCTATATGTGTGTGTTTACATACATTCATACATACCCACTGGTTTGCTGAGCACCTCATTCTGTATCTTTACGGTTTTCGATGCTATATACTATTCCAAATCAAATGAAATTTTAGGGATGTTCAATCTACACCGTGAGCATCATATCTACAAAAAAATGAGATCAATTTGAAACTCCTAATATGTTCGAATGTTAAGTCGAATATCAATCGCCAAAACACTTACTTTAACCGTTGATTTCAAAAATGATTTTAGAGGATCACTCAAATCAAGTCAAATTTGTGAAGATGATCTTGAGTCATGTAAGAATATAGCTACAAATTTTCGTTTGATTTCGAAACGTGTAGGCTGCAAATTAGAGGGGTGTAGATGAGGTGTAGCGGAGAGATGTGTATATAAAGACTAGTCATTGCCAATCGTTGGAAACCAGCTGTCGGTGGTTCGCTAGTATGTTAGAAAGTGCTCATCACCTGTGCTTGTTAGATAAGTGCATAAACTGAGTTGGTTGTGTAACAAGCATTTAAACACATGCACTTGTTTAACGAATACACATACTGATCATAGATTCAGTTCCAGATTTGTATTCGGAACTGTAACTTTTTACAACATTACAACCTATAATCCAATGTTGAAGGTTTGTAGAAAATTCACAAAAACATGATATTTCAGATGCATTTGGAGATGCCCTTGTGGTATTGTTAATTTCCCTATTTAGGTGATATTATTTACTATTATTATTATTCTTTTTTAACCAAATTAGAATGTAGTAACAAAATATATTCCAAGCGGAGCGAGAATTAACTTTTTTTTATTTTTGTTGTTTATATATTAGCTCTTACTGCACATGTATTTCCAATCTCCATCTGTTCATATTAATGTTTGGGTTGGACCTTGATCTTAGTTTCTAGACCTTATGATTATAATTGCCAGATCTTGAACACTGTTTCTCGACTACTTTAGCTAAATTGTTATGTGTAACATCTGGTCATATTAATATTTGGGTTGGACCTTGATCATAATTTCTAGATCTTATGATTATAATCGCTAGACCTTGAATAATGATTGTTCTGTTTCTTGACTAGCTTCACTTAAATTATTACATGTAATGCCACTAGAAAAAACCTTGCCCATTTTTGATGCTTACACAACATATCCTTATATTTGTTGGGATTTGATTAATGCAGACCATAAAAATGTGGAAAGATAGCTTAAAATGTATCAAGATGTCAATAGATTAACCAAAATCAATGTGTCACCAACACAGTAAAAATAAGAAAAATTAAATTTCAATAAATAAGACGAAATTTTAGTTTTCTACAATGGTGAGAATCTGAGATTATGCATGTCAACTTTGGAAAAATTACTATGATTTATTGAATTGAGAGGTTACCGAAGTTGTTTACAAGCTTGAAGAACTTTGATGGTAGCAGATAATAAAAATCTTAATTCCTTGAATAGATGTTATTCGAAAGAGATCGTGACTAGATTGGATATTGGAATTATATATCAGCTAGTCCTAATTTAATCTCAACCGTAAATTTGATATTTTATATTTGGATCAACTCTGAAAAAATCATATAACTTGCTAAATTTTAGCAAAATAAAAATAATCCCGCAGTCGACAAAATAGCTGGTTAATTTTCTCTCGTCTCTGACAACCTAAAAAGGTATGTTTATTTTTTCTGCATCTCTCTTTTATTCCACTCTTCATCCCAGTGTCCAAAGCAATTATTAAAATCCATGATGTTGGAGTGTGTGTTATAAATATTAACAGTGCTTACATTCGGATTTTATAAACTTAATGACAAAATTGAATGAAACTTTGGCATGGGTGCATGCACGTGCACACACACGTGCGTACACACACATCTTTTATTTTATCTAGAAAAACAATATATATTCATTTATGGGTATTTAAAAAGTGAATTATTTAAAAAGACAAAAGTTAGAGAAACAAAAGTTAGAGAAATTTTTTGAACTAAGTACACCGTCTCAAAAGTTTAGTCCGAAGGAAACACGTTAACGAAATGCTATATTACTATAACATTATCCATGTAAATGCTAAATAAACCTGTCAAATGGATTGGGTTGAGTCAAAATGGGTTGAGTTGAGTTTGACTCAATCCATTTATGACTCATTCTTTTTGACCCATTTATGACTCATTCTTTTTGATCCATTTATGATCAAACCCATTTAATAAGTGCGTTTATTTAACCATTTAAAGATTTAATTTTGATTTGATTAATAAAAAAATAGATATAAAATAATTCTAATTTTTACATTTTGAATTTCGATAAATATCAAAATTTAAAATTTTAATTCTAAGTTTCATCAAATTCAAATATGAGGATGTAGTCTATTATTTGCTAAGTGCAACCGTTAGTCACCATGGAGAACTAAGTATGCGTTCACAAGATAAATTATCAAGTGTTCCATATTGTCCGTAATTTAGGCGGGACTTCATCGGTCGAAGTCTCGCCTGATTCCGAGTTAGTTTAAGGAAGTTATTGCGGTCTAAACAAAAAAATTAGCGGTTTCTGCCTAGGCGAAGTTCAAATATGAAGATTTAATAGTCTGTTATTTTCTAAATACAATTGTTAGTCATCATAGAGAACCACAATGTGTGTTCACGGGATAAAGTATCCGAGTGTTTCATATTGTCCGCAATTCATGTGAGAGTTCATCGGTTAAGTCTCATCTGATTCCAAGCTAGTACGAAGAAGCTACTATAGTCCGAACAAAAAAAATAGCGGCTTCTTTCTAGACGGAGTTCAAATATGGGATGTAGCATATTATTTTGGTAAAAATGTTAGTCACCTTGAAGAACTACAGTGTGCGTTCAGAAGATGAAAATTCGAGTGTTCCATATTGTTCGTAATTTATGTGGGAGTTCACCGGTCGAAGTCTCATCTGATTCCGAGTTAGTATGAAGATATTATTGCAGTATAAACAAAAAAAATAGTAAATTCTGCCTAGACGGAGTTTAAATATGGGGATGTAGTCTGTTTTTTTCTAAGTACAACTGTTAATCACCATGAAAAACTACAGCGTGTGTTCATAACTTTTATTTTCAAAATTTAATTTTTTAATAAATGGGTAACTGTTACTCATTTATGACCCTTTTAAAAATGGGTTAACCCAATCCATAACTTATTTAATAAAATTCATAAATGGGTTGATCCAACCCATTTATAGTAGGGTAAATGGGTTGAGTTAACGGATTGGGTCATATTTTGACAGGTAAAAAACTAGAATAAATTAACACTATATTCATAACAGAAATACTATATTCACAACAAATGCTATAACCATATAACATTACCTTATAGCAAATACTATATACATATAGCATTATTTTGTCCTTCGGTCTAAAACTTTTAACACGCGTCCTTGGTTCACAAAAAAACCTTAAATTATTTCCTTCAGCCTATTTTCTTGTATTTAAAAAATATAATTGTTTATATTTTTTGTATTGGGTGTAAAGTGTGGTATTGATTATAATGGTAGTCTGCACTGCAAATATGTGTAGTCTGCACTGCAAATATTTATATTATAAATAATTACAGTCTGCAATGTAAATATTTGTTATCTTACCTGTAAATATTTGCAGTATAAGCTGCATATTTTCGTTGAAAATAATTACATGAGTGTTTCGTGAAACCTGTTTTTGAAAAGAGTTTTTTTGGATATTAAGTTTGAAAATAAGGGGCGGATCTTAATTTCCACTTGTGTTTTTGTGGCTATGTCAAAAAATGACCATTGCAATAATTATCTAGACAGTTTATACTATCATTGAACGATTATGCCGTACTCTCTGAGAGTCTGAACTGAAATCATTAAAAAAAATATAGACAGTTTATAACTACTTTAACTAATAGGTAATCAGTGGAATATGTACGTCAGTGACTCATTCTTATCCATTTTATGGTTGGAAAACTCCAGTTCTCCACTTCGACCGCATCCTCCCAACACAACATGGTTCTCTTTAATAGATGTTACCTGGTCTAAATTTTTTCCCACCTTGTTTCATTGTTGAAGTGAGGTTTGAAAGAAAACCATCTGTCCTTGGGATGGACAGGACTTTGATATTCAATCGAGACTTATTGGAGAATAAATTTCACATTTTCGATTGAACCATGTGGTAGAGATGGTCAAGTTAGATACGGTGGTTGCGTTGTTGCCAATGATTACATTCCATTTTTTGTGGGTTTGGATTAGAAAAGGATAGGAATGAATCAAGTGTGTAATTGATTAAGAACTTTTTGTTGTTTCATTAGTAACCCATATACATTAAGTTCGAAATTTTTGGTAGAACTTTTGTGTTTATAATCTCTTTGGTCCATGTTAAATTATTAACCTTTTAAGAAATAGCTAGGCTTTTTTATATAGCAGTGAATTGGATTGAGACTAGTTTATAATTGATTTGTGCAGAAACTAAATTTGGTGAACGGAGTCTTATTTACTGGTGGATGGGCCAAAGAAGGATTGTATTTTGACACTGCAAGGAAGATATTCCAGGTTTTTTTATACATGCTTCCATTTCGGCTGAGTGAAATTTGCACATTGATTTTGTATCTGAAGTTTTTTTTTCTACTTCTTTTCCCTTCCCTGTTGCTGAAGTAGTAGCAGCATTTTGAATATCAGAAAATGCTAGTCCCTTTGAAGGTTGTTCATATTGCAGTATTCTCCTCCATATCCAATATAATATATTTAAATATGTACGAACTTAAATCTGGTCATCGCATCTATGTTTGCACAACCTGGCCCTTGCAATATGCAAGGCAAGCATTCTCTTCAGGCCCTTTATGAGAACCATTTTTATCAGCAACATATAATTGATCTCCTAATTATGTACTTCATATAGTTTATTCTTCATTGGTTTTTATGTACTTTTAATACAGTTATTAATTTGCTAACTTTGATCACCTAATTCATTCTTTATCATTCAAAAATATTCCTTTTGCATTTTCTTTTTAACCAGTCTCTCACTTGATCTTTACTTTTTTCTTTCAAAGTTATCGTTCTTTGAATCTAAGCCGTGTATGGATGTTTTTCTTCTTCTTTTTATTGGTACCATAGCTATTTTTATTAATTATTTGAAGCTCTATTATCAAGTGATCACAAACTCTGTTTGTATCACTTAGAGCACCCTAAACTCAGGACCGGCCTTGAATTTTGCATTCATCATTACCCCTTAGTTATGAGATATGGTTTGGTCATGCACTTTTACCACTAGCCACCATTCGACTTTCAGAGTTGTATAATATACACGCTTCACCTCTATTTTCTTGGAACTTTTCTTATAGGAAGAAACATTGTATTACAGGGAGAAGACATTGACTTCCAAAATAAAATATTCTGAAATTATTAGAACCTGATTATTGAAGTTATTTAACACTCACACATACATACATACACACACACATATTTATACATACATACATATGTGTATATATGTATGTGTGTGTATATCTGTGTGTGTATATAGCACCCTTATTTATTTAGCACCATTTGTAGTTCCTGATATCAGCCGCAAGTTATATTTAAATATTTGATCGGTATGACAGGAGATAGAAAGAACAAATATTTAAATTGAAACTTGTGGCTGATGTCAGATGGGTACAAAATGGTGGTGCTATTAATCTTATCTAGCTGCTTGAAATCGCTTTCTTTTACATGGAAATTTGGTTAAACAGTGGTTCAATTGTATATTTACATTCTATTATTATTTTGCATACTAAGTTAAAGAATGAGAATGCAGCACAGGATTTACATTTACAGTTTAGAACTATGTGGCAATCTGCTTATTTTACCTTGGTCTATATCATGGTAATCGAAATTAATTTGATCATCTAGTTGCTGGAAGTCTCTGTCCATTTTATATACATGAAAATCGTTAGTTGCAATCTAGCAGATCGCCGTATAGCATTGGGATTGTATATGTTCTGAATCTTGCGATGCCATCCCATTCTTTAACTTAGTTTGCGAAATAATAATAATAGAATGTGAATTATACAATCGAACCACTGTCCTCTGTTCATACATTTTTTTCTTATATATTCTTGAGCTTAACGAATATAACATTTGGTTTTCTTGTATTAGGTAGTTTTAGAGAAAAATGATGCTGGAGAACATTTTCCTTTATATGGCATTTGCTTAGGGTTTGAGCTCATAAGTATGTTTGTCTCAGGGGTAAGTTATTACACCCTCAATTATTCCTAATTTTTAATTCTTCAATTATGATATTATAATGATATCTTTATACATGAAGGCTATTTTTGATTCTTTACTATTCATCAGTTTCATTTTCGACAAATCAAGGGCATTATATGACATAATCCCTTCAAGTTTTGTTTTCTCCAGCGCTATTTTTTCTGAATGTATATTTGATGCAATTTATGCCACCCCTTTAAACTACGTTACATTTTGTCAAAAGTTGGGGTCAGTTCATGTGCTTCCTGAGACATATTTGTATCTTCTATGACTAGTTTAAAATTATTTTTGTACCAACTTTTGGAAGTTAATAATTAGTATTATTTTCTACATCGTTATCAAAGTTAAGTATTCTATTAACAATGTACGATCAGATGGCATTTATAGTCAACATCATTTTAACAAGTATCGTTAATGTTTTTTTTTTAAAAAAAAAAAAGAAGAAGAAGGATAAGTAGATTGCAGTACATATCAGCACTTCATGTTTTAGGTAGTACACAGCATACTACATGTTAATATATGTATAGTGGTTCGAATCACGCAATGCAAGTAATTCATTAGATTCTAATTATGCGGTTAATATTGGTCTATGGGTATGTTAAGGATCACTAGTTCAAATGACAAGTGAGTATGATGCTCAAGACTGAGGTTCTAGAGGTCATAGGTTGAACCCGAGACATTAAAATGACTGTTTTACTTCAATAAAGTATCGATCTTATTCTAAAAGTATATATTGATTTGTGTGTGTGGTTTATCTAATATATCATTCGATGGCATATAAATACAAGAGAAATATCAATAATTACCCTGGTAGCAATTATTTGAAATAATCTTGTTCAATTACAAAATAAACCAAGATCATTGTATACTTAGTTAAGCTTAAGATCCTAAACTCATTCTGGTTCTCATGTTACATAATTATCCCATCAGTGATATGAAACTGTTGATACATATTAATGCTGCTTATTTATTGGACCATCACTAATAGGTTAAATGATATCAAATTTAGGAACTATTACCATTTAACATTGTAAATTTATTTTGCCTGCTTTTCTGACTTCACCTCTTCACAAAGAAAAGTATCAGAACAAACCGAAATATTGTTATCGACCCTCATTTATAGACAATGTAGAATTGCTTAATAGTCGGATATTAATATGGCTTGAAAGTTTATTTATTTAACAATAAAGATATGAAAAATAATAATAGTTCACTACAAGTGTTCTAATTTTTTTGGTTACTTCAACTCTTGTGTTCTTTATGCGTGTGTGTGTGTAGGACCATGGTATTTGCGAGAGATTTAGTGGGAAAAATCAAGCATCCATACTTCAGTTCACAAATATAGCAGAGATTCCAGGATCCGTTTTTGAGAGGTATGTTTTCTTTGCTTTTCCACACACACACTCTTACTTATTTGTATTCCTTTTGTTTTGAGATTTCTTGGTTATTTTAAGGACAATACAAGTTTCTAGCTGTTACTGTGTTGTCCAATTGTTTTGTTAGTATATTTCAGTTTTGTAGTCATGGTTGCTGATCCTTACTTAAATCTGACTATGCAGATTTCCTCCGGAATTGTTAACCAAGTTGAGCACTGAATGTCTTGCCTTGCAAAATCATATGGTTAGTTGTGTACGATCAAAAATGTAGAGTAAATTTCCCTTTCACCCAATTTTAATAAACATTGTTCACATGCATCTAAATTCTTATCCTGATTTTTTTCTCCTTTACTCCTTGTGGTAAATATGATAAGAAAATGAATCTTTTTAAGTCATACACGAACTTTTGTTTCGTAATTTTGGATTATATTACTTGTTATCCTTCAAAATATTGTCTTTTTTAGAATCTTTCATATATAGCGTCCTGTGTACAAACACATGAAGTAAATTGACAATTTTCTTATTGAACTTAAAGTTTGGCTTATCACCTAAGAGATTGCTAGAAAACGATAAGTTATCAAGATTTTTCAGAATAGTGACGACAACTCCAGATGATGAAGGCCAGGTAAAAAAAAAAATGTTATCGTTTTTCTTCTTTGTCTAATTATGTTGTCTTGACGGTATTGTTACCATGGTTGGTATATTTTGTTTCTATTAGATTTATGTTTCTACCGCACAAGGGATTAAATATCCCGTGACAGGCTTCCAGTGGCACCCAGAGGTACCGTTCTATAAGTTATCAAAATTATACGCACACACACACATACATATACATATACATAGTTTCATCTCTTCTGTCCTACTCTACTAACAATAACTGGAACACACAATTTTGACCGTTGCATGGAAAAATAACGTTGATTTCCTTAAACATCGCTACTATCAGTAAAGGGAATTGATTGTATATGATTCACTGGTGTTCGTCTTTCAGCCGTCATCGAAGTTACATAAATACTCTATCAATTTCTATGGTTTGTTGCATCTCTACATCACGTGCATGTTTGCACAAATCATGTTTGTCATCCACTAGTATACAAACATTGAAACTGCATATTTGATAGAAAAACAGGTTGAGAACAGTGCGTATCAGAAAGCTTTTATGCTTGCTTAATTAAGCTCTTGAAAATGTTATGAAAAGATTGCATAGGCAAAAAATCAAGGACAAATTTTCAAATTAGGCCCGAGAAAAATAACATATTTCAATTTTAGGCCTCGTCCAAAACTTATTACAAAAATAGGCATCGTTTTGCTTCATACAACATTTTATACTTGCGCATTCAAAAATGCTCAAGCGCAATTTTTTTTTAAATAACACATGCACATTCCAAATTTGCGCATGCGCAAATTTGTTTTTTTTTAAAAAAAAACACTTGCGCGGTCCATATTTGCGCAAAACTAGGTCTATTCTTGTAATAAGTTTTGGACGAGGCCTAAAATTGAAACATGTTATTTTCTCGGGCCTAATTTGAAAGTTTGTCCAAAAATCAATGGTTTAGTTTTTTTTGATAAATAAAAATTAAATAGCATTAAGTGAAAACTGGCATAAATGTGCTTTGGCAGTTCTTATTTCCATCTCGTCATAAATTCAAGTTGGAAGAGAAAGAAAAAAAAAAAAAAACAGGTTGACTTGTGTGTAAGAAAAGGGGTCTCTGTTATGGAATAGCTGGTTGTCATCAGTTGTTGCTTCAACAAAACCTTGCTGCTCTGTTATGGACGAAATACACAAAAGTAAATAATACGTGCACCACTTATAAAATTAGGTCTACCCAATCTTCAATTTAGGCTTGAAAATTTAAGCGTGAAAATTTAAGCGGTGCTTAAGCACCACTTAAACGACAAATCTCTATTAAGCCAGGTGGTACTTTTTCCATCTCATCCCACTTAACGCGTAAAGTGGATCATGGAATAAAGTAGTTTAGAAAAATCGCATGATTTATATCTTCCTTATTGATTTGAAACTGATTTGATATGTTAATATTGAAACATCATACTTGTTAAAAAAACAAGTTAAATGCGCATCATGTTTTAACCAATTAAGTGCTTAAAGCAGTTTATAAATGGTCCCCCCCCCCCCTCCTCCTTCCCTCCCTCTCTGTTGATAGTGTCGGTTTGTCAGGAACTATATCGATCTCATTTGTATGATTTAACAAACATGAATTTCAAATATATTTAACGCTTTCAATTTTTACTTGTTATGTAGAAAAACGCATTTGAATGGGGACCATCATGGATACCCCACAGTGAAGATGCAATACTAGTAACTCAACATGTTGCCAACTATTTAGTCAGGTTTGAATTGATCAACCCCTTTCCCTCCAGGGTAAAAGTGGATAGCACCAGCATCCATCATTCTAGTATTCTTGATACACAGCTAATTTATATTTATTCTTAGATAGGTCATGTTACTAGTACTACCATGCAATGGTGAGAACCGAATGATACTTTTTTCTATCTAGTTATTTCATTTAAAACGCAAACGAATATAATTTCAGAAATTGGAGAAAAAATTGAATTAAGATTTTTCAATAATTTTAAATTTTGTTGATTAAAAATATTAACCTTTCGTAATTTTCTAAAAAAAAAGGAAGTTTCTCTCCGTTTTTCGATTTCTTGAATGTTCATGAATAAATTTAAATTTAATTTGAGTTTCTAAGTTTTTCTATACATTTTTTTGGAAAAAGTGTAGTTGAATACATTTGATTTTTCTTTAAATGAAAAAAGATTTTTAACAAATTTGAATTTTTTTTAAGAAATATTAATATATTTGGTACCCTTTTAAAAAGTTTGGCCTTTTCAGTAAAAAACCTAACTTTTTTTTTGGGAAAATGGGTTTATTTATTTGATATATTTCATTCCAGAAATTATTTGAATTAAAAAAATGTATTAAGGTATTAATATTATAAATATCAACTCTTTCACATTTAAATATTAATTAAATAATTTTGGAGAGATGTAAGAAGACATGCTAAAGACGAAATCTTTTTTATAGTTTTTTAGCTTCAGATAATTCAATTCTCAATCAATATGGTAGGATAAACCTGTCTATTGATCAGTTTGATCATTCGCTTAAACTTAGTATGGTATTTTGCTTTCTAAGTATATTTTGTTCAAACTTGTGGATCCACAAGAAATGTTGGAAATCCACAGTGCTACTATATACTTGTAAAATCATGTAACTACTCTCTAAAGTCAAATTTGTAATAGAACCCCGATTTACAATATGCAGTATTTTAAAGAAAAACCAGTTATGTACGATCCTAGCATGACTTCAGAAGCTGGCATTATTTAAAAAATGAACCAATTTTTAAGACACTTGAAACTTCCATTATGCTACTCTAGGTTACACACGAATAGGAAATAGTTAGTTTAGAACCTTTGTAGGCGCTGTATGTTGCACAGAGAGTTAAATAGGAATGATAAAGCAAATTTCCATATATTCCGATTTAGTATGACCAAGCTTTCATAATGTTTTCATCTTCAGAGAGGCAAGAAGATCTTCAAATCGACCTCCTGATCAGAAAGTGAGGGACAGCCTTATTTACAATTATCCTCCTACTTATGGTGGGAAGGCAGGGTAAGATAAATTCCTTCCAGTAACATCGAAGCATACTAGTAAGTATGTATGTTGGTTCTTTGGTAGTCGATACAACATTTTGTTGGTTGTTTGTATAATGTCATTAAAACCTTCACTACCAAAAATAGATAGGCTGATTACACCTAACCATTGAAGAGAGGGAGATTTAGGCAGGAAGGCTTCCAATTAAGTCTCATATGATATAAGTATCTATAAAAATACCCAAGTTCTAAGGATAACTTCAACAAAATGACATCGATATCTATTTCCCTCTGAAATAAACTCCTGTTTTTCTATTCGAGCAACACAAGTAAAATTATTACATAATATTTTCATTAAATTGAATATTATGAGATTACTGAAATAGTTGGGCATAATATGTTTTTCTATTTGGCTAGTGAAGGTTTTAATGACATTATTCCGGAAGGCTTCCAATTAAGTCTCATTTGATATGAGTATCTGTAAAAAAAACCCAAGTTCTAAGGACAACTTCAACAAAATGACATAGATGTCCATTTCCCTCTAAAATATCTCTTGTCTTTATATTCGAACAACATACCTATTATTACACAATATTTTCAGTAAATTGAATATTATGAGATTATCTGTTTATTCAGTAGAAAATTATCACTAGATCTTTTCCAAAAACAACCAATCAATCTTTCCCTTAATAGATTTAGAATTTCTGATTAAAAAATAATTTTCGATTTCATTGAATTTTCGAACCCATGTCTTTCTAAAACAGGTTAAACTCGATTGAAGTTGCATTTATCCTTACTCGAATCATTTTTAGAGAATAATGAAGTTGCTTTTACAAGTATTCTTTTAGTTAAAAAAGATAAATACCTTTATCATTTTTTCCAAAAAAAAGTTAGTTACAGTTAATTATTTGGATATTTTATTGTTACTGGTATTAAGATAGAGATATATGTTTTATGATTGTTGATTGTTGGATGTCGACCTTGAAGTTTTGTGAAAATTAAAATGTTTATTGATTTAAACAGCAAATTGAAATGTTTACTGATTTAAACAGTAAAATAATAACAAAAAATAGTTGATAAGTTGAAATAATCGTTTATATATTTTATCGTCGTATATTTGCATAAAAAGATGGAGGTAATATTTTTCATTCACATGGTTTCTACTTTTAAAATGGTAGATTGATATATCTTTCTATGTAAAAAAGATAAAATGTTTTATTATTTTACGGATGGTTTGAGGTTAGTTTTAGTTAAATTTTAGTCATATTTTAGAATTACCCATTTTCAACTGGGTAATATATTTATGTTAATCGTTTGTTTGTTATATTCGATTAAAGATAAAATGAAGTAGAATTCAGAAGAATTTATCATTTGTATCTTTGTTCAATTAAAGTTAATTTGTGTGCTTCTAAGCTGTTTAAGTAGCATTCACATGTTATCGTCTTTTGTAGAATCAAAAACAAATATGGAACATAGAATTGTTATATCTATGTCATGGCTTTTTCAATCAGATCTTGTAGCATATGAGCATCATTGATAATTGATGTAGTGTTAGTAATTATATGCTTTGAATAGTAACATACTTGTTCGTATACTATATCGTCTAGTCTAATTTGTAGTGAATTAAACAATGTTATCATTATCTTTTTGACTGAAACTATATGAATATATAGAAACTTTTATCTTTTTCAGTTTTGCTTATCATATAATTAATGAATGAAGACAATAAATGAACATAAGTGAGAAATGTTCTTGAAAAATTATTTCCAATGTCTCGAATTGCGATAAAAAACCGTTTGATGCAAATGTTAATGTTCATATAATTAAATAAACTAAAAGATATTTACAAAAGATAAAAGCTTTTATCTTTTTGAAATATATACGATTGGTTAAATAAAGAGAAAAAACTTACAAGCAACATTTACTGAGAATATTATTTGTATAGTTTATTATTCACAGGAGAGACTATGTTCGATGTCAATTAAATTCACTGCTGTTATTAACCCTAAAATGCATACAGGGAGAAAAATATATGTTTTTTTGGCTTTTGTGTAATGACTAACTATAAAATAACAAAAAAGCGGATAACAAATATTTTACAAACAACATTATGAAATATTGCTAAATATAATCTCATATTAATTGTCGATTCTCTCTTCTAATTGTATAGGTTTCTCTACTGATATAAACTGCAGTATGTTTTGAGAAATAGATAATCTTTTATCATGACAAAAATAAAAATAAAAGGATAAAAATCAGAATATAATTATAGGTAGAAAAATACCAATGTAAAATATTATTTATATGGGATCGTATTTTGAATCAATATTGCTTTCTATATTAATCTGCTAACTTACAAATAATATGAAATAAAATTGAAGAAAAATATTAAAGCTTTTATCTTTTCGATTCACACAAAATATATTTAACATAATAATATCAAAAATAAATAATACTTATGGACAAAAATTTTATAAACAAAATGTTGTTATGTATTATCCTTGGTCCATAATTTGTAATACTTTCCATGTCAATTTTTTCAAATTCTGAAGAAAAAGATAATAATAATAAAATCCTTCTCAAATTGTGCAGATATGATTCACAAACACTAAAACCAAACTAGATAATAACAATCCGGAAACTATATATATGAACAACAATCATCATATTCCGTATAGCTAACAACAAAATTCTATTTGACTTAACTTCTTTGATAATAAAAGATATAACAAAATCCACTGCAAAAAAAAAAAAAAAAAAAAAAAAAAAAGCTTTATAGAATATAACATTTTGATCTTCAAAAATCTTAAAAAATTGCAACAATATCAAAATCTCAGAATCTTTAAATAAACAGAAAACAAAAAAACATTTTTATCTTTATCCAATCCAACGATGTACTAAAACAAATTATAGGAAATAATAATAATAATAAAATACTTTCTCTGAACGAGGCATAGACTTCCAAAATAATCAATCTCCAGAAATATTACAGCATCAAAATCTCATAATCTGTAACAAAAACAGATAAATAATTTCATCAATATGACAGTTTAAAAAAAATAAAGATTATAATTAAAACAAAAAAATATATACTTACAGTAATGGATACGAATCTAAGAATCAATCTTCAGAAACATATTAGAATTGTGACAATCTCAGAATCATAATTTTCAAAAACCTGACATAACTTTGATTCTTATTAAAGAATAGGATCTCAGTGTGAAGATGAAAATCATAATAAAATGGCATTGATGCTTATTCACAGAATTAAAATGCGATAGAGATCAAAACTTCAAATCAGATTCATATCAATAGTACAATAATGTATAGAATCAAAATACATCGAGACCCATAAATTAGAGATCTGTAGAAGAGGACTACTTTAACCTGATCACATGAAATTTGTTAATTGAATATTTTAAAATGGTCATAAAAGGAATAAAAAACAAAGGATTATTTTAAGAATTCCAAAATTTACTGAGTAAATAAGGTATTTTGGACTTAAATTATAACTGCAAATTTGGTTGTCTTTGCGTTAACCAAACAACGAAGGACATGCCTTCGAGCATAATTTCCTGTTTTAGAAATTTGTACCTAGAACAGTGCATTAAATTTCTGTAGTTTGGTATGCACCTTCACTTTTTGGTAAAGCAAGATATAATAAATGGGGGCGGCTATTAAGATGCAAATGAAGGTACAATTAGCGTGGATTTCAACTGCTGGACATTTACTAGATATCACACGCAAATAAAAACATAATCTGATCTAAAGGTTGAGACTCTCATGTTGCCAATTTTGTCTCTATTTTTTTTTTTTTTTGCCAATAGGCTTTTTCCATAATAAATACATGTATATCATTGGCAATTTTGTTTAAAGTTTAACCTCATATGAGAAGATGTTGCTAAAGATATAATCACACTCCCGTATTTTTTAAACAATCTATTTAGAATGAAATTCCTTGATATTTTACGCTGTTTATTGAAAACCATACCTATTTTAGTAGTCAGTCACTGAAAGACTGTATATAGTTTTGTTTAGTGAGAATACGTACATATATTTTTCCATTTTATCCAACTTGTGTTAACTCGGTTCTTTTTGTCCTTTACCTCCATATTTTCTTGTATCATTGATCCTAGATATCTTAATGTATCTATTTGTTAGTCATTAGATTTTGTAGACAAATCATATTGTACTTCCTGATTTTTTTTTTTAAAACCATTACAATTGAACGTCCTCTAGTCAGTTTTAGTCTTGCTAAGTTTCAGACCTTTTGGTTCTAATGCATTTCTTCACTTTTCGGATTTCTGTTCTACCCTTTTTTTTTTTTTTTTTTTTTTTTTTTTTTTTTTTTTTTTTTTTTTTGAGGAATCTATTAGCACAATATCATCTACAAATGTCTTGCACCTTGGCATATCCTCGTAAATTTCTCTTTTATTTCATCTAAGACCAATGTTAATAGGTAAGGGCTTAAAATTGATACTTAGTGTAATCCTACTTTTATCAAAAACTAACTAGTCTTTCTACATGCAGACCGTACCTTCATCTCAGAGTTTTCATACATATTTTGAATAAGTTTTATAATGTTGTTTTTTTTTTTGGGGGGCGGAGGGCGGGCTCAAAGACCATCGAATTATATATCTTGGTATCATATGTTTTTTTCTAAATCTATAAATATCATTCATATATTTTTTGTTTACTCCTATCATGTTATACTGATTGTCTTATTAAATGTATAGTCCCTGCTGTCGACCTACCTCGCATAAATAAAAATTGAATATCTAACATCATTGGTTCATTTTTTTTAGCTTTGTTCCGTCACTGTAGTCTATAGTTTCATTGTGCGACTCTTCCTCAATAATTACCATAATTTTGTATATCACCCATATTTAAAGTACTGGAACTATTACGTCTTTTCTCCACTTGTCTGGCACTCATATTCTTAAATATTGGAACTATCTAATACTACAAGTCAGTGTTTGTATGTTACACGTCCTTCAACTGTTAATCTACAGTTTTTTTTTTTTTGGCAAAGCGTTAGTCTACAGTATTTTCATGATGTTAAATCTTTTTCTATGTATAAAATAGTTTATTCGAGTTCTATATGATCTAGTTTTGTACATTATCAAATATTCTGTTTCTTCAAAAAATGTTCCAGCGAAGTCTAGAAGTATTTGTCTGTGGGTGCAGCGCAGTGGAAAGGAGGCTTAGGTTCTGGTAAAAAGACCCAAGTTCGATTCCTTCCATGCGCTTCCCTATCCTATATAAATTTACCCAGGGGTATGGAGGCTTGAATCAGCGGACGGCTTTACTATACCCTTCTCAGGAGTTTACCGGCCTGTCGGATTCTCCTGGATTTTCAAACAAAAAAGTCTAGGAGTATTTCCCCAAAGTTATTATGTGTTTCAAAACCAAACCCTCCATGAACTCTGCATGTCCATCAAAGCCTTCTATAAGAATCTTCTCATGTGATGGTATTGACTGTGTGATATCATCTAACAAATCCCAAACTGGTTGTGTTTTAGTCTAAATCTACTTGGTGTATGTGTGCGTTAATAATATTTGGTCATTATGTATGATTTTAATATGCAATAGTTTATCATCTTTTCTATTTACTTTTATTACTTTGTCTTTCATGAGTTTCATGTATTTATCTACAATTTTATCACCTCTTTTTTATTTTCTTATAAACAAAATATGTTAATTCTTTGCTTTATTAAAGTATCATCCAACTCGTAACGACTACATGTCAAAGTTTATACTTTCCATGTTGCTACTCTAATTTTAAACCTTTGCAACTGACGTGTCATTTAATGTAGTTAGTATCTGCCACTGCTAAAATAATATGCATTATTTAATTATTACTCCATCTTTAGTTTCCTTTCTAATTTGTTTTATACGCAACTGTATTTTTTCTCTGAAATCTAGTACTTATTTGTGCTGGGCTGATTGTGTATATACACTGTTCCAACGTCTGACTTTTTCTTTCTTTCTTGAATTGACAAAATCTGGCGATATTCAGGGAAGTGTAAAAAAAACAAAAAAATTACTTGGCTAGTTAAAATATTCATTTGTCTTTTTTGTTAAGCAGAAGGGGATATGATGAAGTTTACATCTTCAGATAAATCTCAACACAACGCTCTTAGTCGAAGACGTTGGGATTCTTTTGAGTTGGTATGAATAATCATATTGCATGCCACAATATTGCTCTGATCACAGAACAAAAGAGACCATCTATTCTTTAGCTATTGGACGCGTTCATCTGAACATTCTTAGTTTGAAACAAACATGCCTTTGTTGTAAGATATATTTATATTGTTTTCAAATTTGTTCTTCTCTGAAAAGGAATGCTTAATTTTCTGGTTTTCTAAAGAATTGTTCATGCGCAATCTGTATTTTACTTGCAAGACGAAATTGATCACACGATAATCTTATAGCCTGGTGGCATCATCTTTTCTTATCATCAAGGTATGTAAAACTACATCAGTGGCCCTAGGTTTTATGAACGAACTTCAAGCATGCTCCTCCATCTTTCTTGGATCTAATAATCTTTTTGGTTATAAAAAGGATTTTTTTTTCTTTCAGTTTAACACATTTTTAAAAGTAATTATCGCAAGCAACCCCCTTTAGAAACTAATATCAATGCTAGCCTTGTTTTGACAAGCTCGGCATCAAGCTTATCAAAACGTACTCGCGACCATTGAAAAATCGTCAGTACATTTTTTTTTTCAAAAATATATAAGTGGCTTTCGAGAAGTCGTCCGCAGGCGACTTTCGAAAAAGTCGCCTACAAGTTTTAAAACAATTTGGATGACTTTTAAGAAGTCAATGAGCGACTTCTCAAAAGTCGTCCAAACGAGGTTCTGTGACAAAACTAGAGTCCTACTTCCTTTCTTCTTCACTTTATTCATTTTCTCTTCTTCAAAAACCACCAAATCTGAAATTTTCGTCCAAAGCCTAAAATATTTGGCATTTTGTTCAACAAATTAGAAGATGACAAGCTCTTCAATGTGCGATGCGTCTCTAGGTATGTATAAATCAAAATTCTTTCAATTTAGGGTTTTGAAGAAAATTGCAAAATATTGGTTTTAATGATTTGTAAGCAATCATTGTTGTTGAGATATCTTAGTATGGATGAAATATTGTTAAATTGTTGAAAAACAGTATGTAAATTTCTAGTGTTGATGTTGGAAAATAAATTTGTGCATCTTGTTAACTTGTGTATGTGTAGATTACTTCGAGATACTCCTTGAACCTATCGATGGATCTGTTCTATATCTGCAACAACGGCATTGAATGAGTAATTCGGAATTCGTCACGGTAAAATTCTTAGTGTTCAAAATGTACAAATATTGAATGATATTGTATGTTAGATGTTGATAATATTTTTGTGATATTTTGATAGAGCAATACTGCAAATGGAATCATAGATCATTCGTCTAAAATGAATAGAGTAACATCTGCTCATCCAGGTGTTATACAGCTGATAGTTCAAGTTGGATTTGGATTGGTTTTTAGGGTCGGGCACATCCATTTGGATCATCATCTTATCGCCGCTTTGGTGGATAGGAGGTCAGAGACATCTACATTTCATCTACGTGCTGGGGAGATGACTATTACATTAGGTGATGTTGCGTGCTTACTTGGCATATCCATAGACGGTGCTTCGTTGGCCAACCCCGATCCAAGTGATTGCCTTAGTTTATGCCAAAAGCTCTTAGGTTTAACTCCTCCAGCAGAGGAGTGGTGGAGAACGAAATGATACGGGAAAGATGGTTTAGACAATAATTTGTGGACGACATACTAGCAGACGTCGGGAGATTTAAATTCAGTAACGAGGCAGAGTTGTTATATTGCATATTATATGCTCGAGGTTGATATGTGATCATTCGAAGACACGGATATGGCTTAGATGGCTTTCATTTTTAGAAAACGTTGATGTTTGCCGCAAGTATTCGTGGGGCAGTGCAGTTCTAGCGTATATGTACTGCGAGTTGACGAGACTTGCTTTGCAAGAGAGCGCAAGCATTGGCGGTTGTGTGAGTCTAGTACAAGTATTTTCATTATTTACTTTCGTTGACAGTTTCATATTCTCTTATCCAACTGAAATCATGTGTCTAATATTATTTGCATCTTTGGTGTTGGACTTATCTACCTGTAAGATAGAATAACGATGAGGAGGACGGCGGTTGATTTATCATTGCCATACGGTGCCAGTATAATTTATTCTGTAGTATTCGTATAGTTGTTCGGATTTAATAAGTTACAATTTTATATTTCTATAGGTGGGTAGGATCTAAAAGCACCATTTCATCACCGTGCTACCATAATGAGTTCGAGGTGCTAGACTATCATTTTGTGACTTGGACCCCATACGCAGATGTGCTTGGAAATCTGCCAAACTTATGTACCACTTCAATTCAGCCATGGACTGCTCGTGTTCCTCTCATTTGCTTTAATGATGTCGCCTATCATCTTTCTGATCGACTGATGAGGCAGTTTGGTATGGCCCAGCATTTATCGAAACAACCATCGCATTATAGGATCGATATTGCAGCTGGGGAGTATGCTATAGCGATTGAGCCATGGACCGAGCGCTACTTGCACACGCAACAAGAACACGAGTTCACATTGTCCGAAGAAAAATATCTGTCTTGGTACTGGAACATCATGCGTCGATATGCTCTTCGTGCCATCGAGCTACCTACAGTGCGTCCCGTTGTTGCATACCCTTACACTCCCATAGCACCCTCGAAAGGAATGTGGTACGTAGGACATACAGTCTTCATTCAAATATTTGAAATGTATACTTTTTCTTGAACTTTATGTTATGGCAGGCGGACGATATTTACCGTGCGATCGAGATTGTGGACGAGCTTGCGCAAGAGGTTCCTGAAAGGTCGTAGGGGAAATGCTTTAGTGTAAAACGCATTTTAGAATCTATTTTGGGGAGCAACAAGTTAACAAGACCAAGACCGCCTTCGTTCTCCTCCTTTACCTCAACCACATGCGCTTATCGAACATGCCATAGAAGCCCACGACGTTCCTCCTACTACTCGTACATATCAGCAATGGAGACATCGAAAAGGCGCTTCTTCATCTCAAGAAACACAAATTGAAGTTGCTCCCGGTCCTGCACAGCCTATAGATCTTATGCAAGCAAATGAAGAGGAGGATTCGTGGGATGAAATTCCACTGTCTATGAGGAAATCAAGACGAACTCCACTAGAACTTCATAGGTTGAAGAAGTGAGGATGGTATAAGTTGTTGATATGTTTCGTCCGGTTTTGTTTTGTTTAATGAATTGTTGAAATATTAGGATTAGTTGTTTTGTTGAATTGTAGAATGTCGGATTTTGAATTCAATTGTTGAATTGGTGGATGTTTTAATTTGAGTTGTTGGATGATTGAATTTGATTGAAATGTTGAATTTTGATTGTAGTAATGTTTAGACCATTGTTGAAAATGGTGATGCAGAGTTTCTGTTTTGAAACCCTGAAAAGTCGCCCCAGTTGTGTGCAGGGTTTCAAAACAGAAACCCTGCTCTTCAACCTTCCTTATATTTTACTTTACCAAATGCCAAAGAAAGAACCCAATGCTTAAGCCACATCTTTTGTCCACAATTTCAATATTTCCCGACAAAAACGAATATCTTTTAGAGATTTGGAGACACAAAAAGAAAGTAAGTTTCATAAGCACTATTACATTTCTTTAATCTTTTGAGACTAAGGCTAGTTACAACATTGATATTTTCAAGAAAAAGGTTGTTGAAAATGGACAATTAGGAGCTTGACGACGAGACGATGATGAAAACGTATGACGAATTTAAACAACAACGAGGCTTTGTGTGATATCCCGGAATTTTTGGGCAATATCAATTTAATAATCTGTATTAAAAATTAAATTGATTTGATAATATTGGTTAATAAAATATGAATTGTTTTAATAATCTAATTAAATATATATTTAATTAGTGATTTTATCTTTTAAAAGCTAAATAAATGATTTAATTTTATAATGTATATGTATATATTTGTATATATATTATAGATAATCTTTGATTTGGAATTTAATAAATAAATAAAGTTTTGTTTTCAAATTCCAACAATATATTTAATAATTTGGAAATTATGATTTAAATTAATATTAAGCTTTTTAAAGTTATTTAATTAATAACTAAATGGTTTGTAAATACTTAAAATAAATATTAATTGTTTAAAATTTATCTTAGCTTAATTTTTAAATTTAAATAAAAGGTTTTTTTATTTCTTTTTAAAATTACTTGGTAAATATGAATTGAAAATAGAAGTCTAAAATACAATATGGTATATGGTCTTAATTCATTTAATAATATAATATCTTCTATAAATAATTTAAAATTACTAAATTTGTTATTTTCAAGCCATATTAATAATGTATTATTTTTCCATATAAATATAAAAAGAATTAAAATAAGAAATGGAATTATCATTTTAAATTGAATAAGTTGACTTTAATTTGGATTTTAAAAGTTTAATTTGAATTTTGAATTTATTTTGAAATTCAAAATAATAGATTCTTAAAAATATTTGGACAAGCTTTAATTTATAATTTGTTTTTATTACATTTTCTTTACATAAGTAATTCACATATATATTTACATAAGTATAAATAAATTAAGTAAAACCTTTATTAACATTTAAAATAAAAAGAAAATTAAACAAGACAAGTGTTAACATATTAAGAAATCAAACTACATGTGTTAATTAATGAATAAAGGTTTATGACAAGTGTCATTTAATTCCTATTTTCTTTTTATTATTTTGTTAATTAATTTCATCCTTTATAAACCTATTTTCTCCTTAATTCTTTTCTTTTCTATCTTTCAAAATAGAGGGCTAAGTGAGTCAAAGAAAAAAAGAAAATAATCTGAAAAAAAACTCAAAGCCACCTCAAAAACATATCTGAAAATTTAATCTGCAAATCCACTTAAAAAGCATTTTTGAAACCTGTAATCTCATTTCCATTTTCAAAAGGAAAATCTGAAATTTCACTCCTCAAATAAAAATTGCGAATCAAGAGCCTGTAACAAGATTTTCAAATTCAAACCTACATTTCTTTTCAAACCTGGAAGCCTGCATGCATGTGGTTTTAGACAGGATTCAAAAGCTTTTCAAAATTAAAGAGGCTGTCTCTGTTTTAAATCAGGTGAGTAACATTTTTGATAAATTACTTAAGTTAAAACATGGTTGCATGATTATTCCTGTGATAAGTATGATTTGTGTGATTATATATAAGTAAGTTTGTAATTTATATGTGAAATATCCGTGAACATTTGGATGAATGTATGCATGCCTGCTTCAATAAAAAAACCCTCTGTTCTTTGCTTTTTAGACCCAGATTGCAAACATAATCCTTATCCTTTGATCTAAGATCTGTTAGAACTTTGTATATAGACAAATATTGTTTGTTTGATTATGAAGTAAGTTTAAAAATTTATTTTAGTTAAAATAAGTTTGAAAGTCTCATTGGAAACCTCCATGAACAGTGCAAGGTTGATTTATGTTAATTTTCAAACATAGTAATTCACTGATATATGTATAAAATCTGAAAACTTATTAAAAATTTTGATTTTTAAAACTAAAAAAAAAAAAATAGTTTGTAAATGGATGTACATTTCTGGTTTGACCAGAAATGGAGTTTTGGTTCATCTCTGGTGATCTGAATGATCTGGAGGTTCGGGTTTTCTTCTGGTGATAGTAGGATGATCGGAGAATCTTGGAAAAATGCTTGTAAGGTGATCAATTTAGTGTGGTGACGGCGGTGATCAAAATAAATTTTTAACCCTAGTTTTGGTTTGCTCGACTAATTTGATCAACCCGGCTTCTCTTGTTGATCGATCGCGATGGGGCTTTGAGCGTTGGTAGCTGGATCGATGACGAGGGCATGGACGGAGCTATAGCATTTACGGTGGTGGAGGACAGTGGTTGTGGCGTTGACAGGTTTTGGTTTGAGGGCGGTTCTGTGTTTCCAAGTTTTGGGGTTGAGTCTAGATTTTGATTTCTAGATGATGGAGACGATCCGATGATCGTGGGTGGTTGCCGATGAGATGAAGCTTTGGTGAATGGACGGAGTTCATCAGAGTCATGGTGCACGTGCACTGTGCACTTTTATTTTCTAGTAAAGTGGGTTAGTATTGGTGCAGATGTACTCGAGTTTGCCTCAGGTAGTTCGAGTATTTACTCGAAGGAATTTAGTGTATGACTCGAAGTAAAATTGTTTAGGCTCGAGTAAATTTTTGTTACAGGGTTTAGAAACTATCAGTGTTACAGTTTTTAAAAATTTAAACTAAAAATAAAATAAAGCAAGTTTTAATACAAAAGTTATAAAAACAAGTTTAAAATATGAATTTAAAATGAGTTTGAATTCTAGTTTTGAAAATAAATAAGTTTATTAAAATGAAATGTTTTTAATAACTTTAATTTGTTACAGTATTTTATAATGTGGTTTTAAAATCTGAAAATGAGATTTGAACAAGATTATAATTCAAGTTTAAATCTGAATTTTAAATCTGAATTTAAATTGAATTTGAATCTTAGGTTTTGAAAAGAAAATAAAGCTTATAAATTCAAATGTTGTAATTAAGTTAAATGTTAAAGTATTTTATAACATGTTTTCAAAATCTGAAAATAAGATTTAAACAAGATTTTATATTTAAGTTTAGTCTGAATTCAAAGCTTGATTTGAATTCTAGTTTGAAATGAAATAAAGTTTTTGAATTTAAAATGGTTTAAACAACTTTGAATATTTAAAGTATATTTTAAATTGATTTAAATTGAACATGGTTTTAAAACTATTTTAAATTTCCTTTAGAAGATAAGTAATTCTTTAACATGAAATTAAAAGGTTTTGAATTGTTAAACTTTGTTTAAGTTAAAATTGTTTTCATTTTAAATATTAAATTTAAAATGGAATTTAAAAGTAAATTTAAAAGCAAATTGTTTTTAAATTACTCTGTTAATGATAATTAAATCATTAATAAGATTAAGGTTTATCTTATAGTTAATTAGGACATAATGAGTTATAATTCATTAAATTATTAAGTTATTTAAAATGGATAATTAATTAATTAATGATTTGAGTTAATTAATTAAGTAACCAAGGTTTTTATTTAATTAAAGGATTAAGTTAATTAGGATTAATTAATTTGTAATTAAGAAATCACTAATTAGATAAGATTTGATTTTAAATTAATGATTTGAATTTCATCAATCAAGTAATTAACAATTAATTAAGTTATAGATTAACACTTGATCAATTAAATAATTTGAGATTAATTAATGGGTTTTATAGATAATTTAATTTGTATTTAATAATGATTAATCTCAGTTAATTACTTTAGAGAAGTAATTAAGGATTTGTTAATGGTTAATGAAGTTCATTAACTTAGGATTATTTGATAATTAATTAATGTGATTAATTTTAGCAATTAATTAGATTAATTAATTTAAAGATAATCATTTGTGAATTGTTTAAATGTAATTACTTAATGGAAGTAATTAAGAAATTAATTACTAATTGTAATTAATTAAGTTTATTTTGATTAAGTTTAAGTTAATTAATTAAGTTCAATTAATTTAAAATAATCACTGGTTAATTTAAGAGGTAATTACTCAATGTAATTAATGAAGAATGATTACTTAGTGAAGTAATTAAGAAGATAATTACTGGATGTAATTTAATTGAAGGATAATTAGGTAATGGAAGAGTTTTTGGAACTTAATTACTTGGTGTAATTAATATGTAATTAGTATGAAGAGTAATTACTTAGAGGAAATAATTAAAAATTAATTTCTTAGTGTAATTAATTAAGAATTGGTTAATAAAACTATTTGAAGATAATTAAGAGATGTAATTAATAAAGGGTAATTAATTACTTAGTGAAATTAATCTAGGATGATTAACAAATATAATTAACTAAAGATAAATTATTAAAGATAATTAATTAAGGAGTAACTAATTTATCAAATGAAGTAATTAAGGTAGTTAATTACTGGATGTAATCAATCAAGAGTGATTAATCAATATGGTTTAATTGATAATTAATTACTTAATGTAATTAATTTAAATAGGGTAATTATAAATAAAAATAATTAGGAATCATTAGTTTATATAATTAATGATGTAATTAAGGATTGATTAATTAGGTACAATTAATCAATGAAGAAATTAATTAATGTAATTAATTAAGGATTAATGTAATTAATTATAATTAATAATTAATGAAATAATTACAGGTTAATTACTGAATTTGGTTTAAGATAATTCATTTGTGAAATTAATTAGAGGTTAATTACTTGAGTGTAATTAAAGAATAATTAATCAAAGGGGGATTAATTAAGATGATTTATTTGAGGGTAATTAATTAATTGATTTGTAATTAACTAATGATATGTAAGGAAGATTTATAATGATGAAGTAATTAATTTAATTTACTTTAAATTAATTAGGGAAGAAGTAATTAATTTAATTCATTTTAAGTTAATTACAGGATGGTGATTAATAAGTCATTGCTTATGAATGCTGATTGATATTGATTGCCCTGAACAGTTGAGATCTCAGATATGAGATAAGTAATATTGTGTGATATGGATGCTTTGGTTGCATTGTGTTGATAATATGAATTATCTGTTTGTGATGATAATATGGATTATCTTTTTATGATGATAATGTTGATTATCTATTGTGATATGTGAACTATCTATCTGTGTGTATATAGACAATATTGAATTGAATTGTTTTAAAACTTTAAAACAACTCGGACCTAAAAGATGGCGTTTGGATTTCGATGAGACCGGGATCGGGTTTCCATATTTGGATATCCGAAGAGCACATCGATCTAAATTAATGATAGGTCGTGAATCTCAAGTGAAGATGAAGATTCAGAGTGCAAGAGTTATCGTCGTTAACTCTGAAGGTGATTCCAAAATGAGTGCAACGAGATAATGCCTTCGGTTTCGTTCGAATCCGGAACGAACTTGTATGGATTGAATGCTTTCAGAACATCGTCAGGTGGACGATGAGCATTCTAAGAGATGTGTTCTCTAAAGGTAATCGTAGCCTCAAGCCTCATCAACCGAGAATGGCTAAAACATGAGAGGTGCAGCAAGGTTAAGTGGGTCATGCCCAAGTAGGATGAGATTTACCCCTGTTTAGAAGTCCCTTTATATTCGGCTGTGTGGGGCAGTTGATTGCAACAACTGCCGGGGTTATCTTGTTCGGGACTGTCCAGTAAGGGATGGTTCCGGCCTTGTGTTGCAGGTGAGTTAGGGTGGCTCCTCGGTACAGTGATCTAGGCCATGTACTGTGACAGGCGGTACCCCAGTAGTCCTGCCATTATATGGAATCCAATCTCCAATAAGTGCCGTACGTTTTAGATGTGCCCAACTATGTTGGAACGTGGGATGTAAGCATTCCAGCTACTTCTGTATTTTACTTGAAAACCCTATACACTATTATAATATCATTGGATTTCCTATCAAATGTTTTGGTTAGCGTAAGGTAAAAACTTTTCCATGTTTATGCGTGGGAAGTCTTACGTGACACCTTTTCTTTCAAAAGATTTTTAAAGTTAAGCAACTTTAACCTGTTACTCACACCAGGCCCATGTCTGACCCGGAGTTTATCTTCTGTTTTCTTAAACTCTTGGGTACTCAAATTTTTACGAGTAGCTAAGGGATTCAGGATAGCTTTGACGAAGTGTGGAGGAGCAATGGAGCAGAAGGCTTCTGCGTTGTAGATATATAGTTTCCGCTGTGTGTTCTCTGTGTTGGTATCTCTTTGTTGAGTTGTATTGAGTTGTAATAACTAGACATGTGTTTATAACTGGCTAGTATGTGATGTATATGCTATGTATCTCTGATAGATATTGTATATTGTGTAAATACTTATGTTATGAATATAATTTATTCGTTCCGCTGTTGTTTCTTCTTTCTCTTCTTTTTTTTCTCTTTTCTATCTCTTTCTTTCTTAAAGATGATACGACTTTCCGTGGAGAAAAAGTCGGGTCATCACAGTTGGTATCAGAGCGCTAGGTTGAGGGAATACCTAGGCTTTGGAGTGATTTCTTCTTGAGAGAGCGTATTTGTAATATATATATATATATATATATATATTTCTACCTATCTGTTGGGTTACCTGTTCGGGTTTTCCAATATAAGTTATAAAAGTAGATAAGGTAGTGGTGTGTGTAACACGACTACTACCATTAGTTGGAGTTTGAATGTTTGAGGTTGGAAGTATATTTGTCGAGACTGTAGACCTAATACCGTCTCGAGTGAGCTTTGATGTGGCGTAGGACTTCATTGATCTCTGAAGGTAACCTGTTAAGGTTCGGAGTACATCTTTGAAGTTGGATGAGTAGAGTTTGGATCTGTCGGTTGGGCAGAAGCGAGTAATGGTATCTTGATACCTCAGGAAGTAGTAGCTGCGTGATGAGATGTAGTGACTATGGATGTTTCCGAAGATATTTCTTTGGAACAAGTTTAAGGAATAGGTCTGCTTCGGTATTGTGGCTGAGTTCAGCAGGATGATTCTGTTTGGTTTGAAGTTCGAGTTTCTCGAAGAGCTTTGGATTGTGAATTCTTTGGCATTGGTGTCAGCAGTGCAGTTCGGAGTGTTCTATGGGTCGGCAAAAGGTCTTTTGGCTTAGCAGTGTCTGAGAGATGGAGTTCAGAAGCAGTAGAGTGTATCCATTTCTTCGATGGATTGGCTAGACCAGCGTAAGCTGTTCTGATTGGTAAAGAGAGAACAGTTTTCTTTGGATGTTAGGCTGGATTGATTGCAAAAGTGACTTGCGATAATTGAGTATTCAGTTGGATTGTTGGAGATTTTTCTGGATGTCTTCAGGGAAGTCAGAGGTTGTCCGCATCGAAAGATTTAGTTTTCTTATCGACCAGGATTTCAAGAATGGTACCAGTGGTTCAACTAGTTGAAGGTTGGTTCCTTGAGATGGAGTTTGGTGAAGCAGCTCAGGATTGGAGGAACTTCTGATTTTTATCTTGGTTATCATAGATCTTCTAGGTTGTGTTGTCTAGTTTGTGCTCGTGTTCATCATCATCATTCTTTCTACTCCAGATCAGAGTTGTGCAGCGTAAGCAGTTTGGAAGTGCATCTGTTTTCTTTTCTGGATAAGGAGAAGTTTGTTTTCTTCTGATGGTTGTGAGTGGAGTTTGTACTTGGTCTTGGTTGATCTTGGAGGATCATTCTGGTGGATTGGGTTTGGTCCAGTTTGTTTCTTGAGACATCAGCGAAGGTTGAGCTGATCAGGAAGGAAGAAGGCAGCCAGGATCGTCTGAAGAGTTTTGTGGATCAGAATCGAAAATCTGATTTCGGATAAGTTTTCTACGGTTTTAGGGGCTATAAATTTTGGTAAGTCTGGTAAGCTAGCTCCGAGGTGTTTTGGATCTCTTCTGTGTTCTGTTATGGATAAGTGTTTGGTTTTCTGGATTGAATTGCCAGATTGGATAATTGGATTCATTATGTTTTCACGTATTTCTGAGGGAGTACGTGTATGATATATCTCTGGTTTTGGAATCAGATGTTCTAGGAGATTTGGTTGTTGAGTCAGACTTGTCTGTAGTCTGATATTCTGTTTATCTTGGTAGATCTAGATGAGTAGGAGCTCTGTAGCTTAGCAGTGTTGATTGTTTGGATTCTGTAGAGCAAGTATCCCGATGTTTATACTTGGGAAACTCGAGGAAATTCTATTCAGAATTTTTGTCTGGTAGTTAAATTTGTTTGTTTGGGTGAATTGGTTGTTATAGTTGTTAGCATATGTTTGATATATGCTTGTGTTTTAAAATTAAATTTTTAATAGATTATTAAATTACCTTTGTTTTAAATTTCGGGGACGAAATTCTTTTAAGGGGAAAGGAATGTGATATCCCAGAATTTTTGGGCAATATCAATTTAATAATCTGTATTAAAAATTAAATTGATTTGATAATATTGGTTAATAAAATATGAATTTTTCTAATAATCTAATTAAATAAATATTTAATTAGTGATTTTATCTTTTAAAAGCTAATAAATGATTTCTATTTATAATATATATATATATATATATATATTTGTATATATATTATAGATAATTTTTGATTTGGAATTTTATAAATAAATAATGTTTTGCTTTCAAATTCTAACAATATATTTAATAATTTGGAAATTATGATTTAAATTAATATTAAGCTTTTTAAAGTTATTTAATTAATAACTATATGGTTTGTAAATACTTAAAATAAATATTAATTGTTTAAAATTTATCTTAGCTTAATTTTTAAATTTAAATAAAAGGTTTTTTTATTTCTTTTTAATATTACTTGGTAAATATGAATTGAAAATAGAAGTCTAAAATACAATATGGTATATGGTCTTAATTCATTTAATAATAGAAGTGATTTATAATCTCTTTTATAAATCATTTAAAATTGTTAAAATTGTTATTTTCAAGCCATACTAATAATGTATTATTTTTCCATATAAATATAAAAAGAATTAAAATAAGAAAATGGAATTATCATTTTAAATTGAATAAGTTGACTTTAATTTGGATTTCAAAAGTTTAATTTGAATTTGGAATTTATTTTGAAATTCAAAATAATAGATTCTTAAAAATATTTAGATAAGCTTTAATTTATAATTTGTTTTTATTACATTTTCTTTACATAAGTAATTCACATATATATTTACATAAGTATAAATAAATTAAGTAAAACCTTTATTAACATTTAAAATAAAAAGAAAATTAAACAAGACAAGTGTTAACATATTAAGAAATCAAACTACATGTGTTAATTAATGAATAAAGGTTTATGACAAGTGTCATTTTAATTCCTATTTTATTTTTATTATTTTGTTAATTAATTTCAACCTTTATAAACCTATTTTCTCCTTCATTCTTTTCTTTTCTATCTTTCATAATAAAGGGCTAAGTGAATCAAAGAAAAAAAAAAAGAAACTAATCTGGAAAAAAAACTCAAAGCCACCTCAAAAACATATCTGAAAATTTAATCTACAACTCCACTTCAAAAGCATTTTTGAAACCTGTAATCTCATTTCCATTTTCAGAAGGAAAATCTGAAATTTCACTCCTCAAATAAAAATTGCAAATCAAGTGCCTGTAACAAGATTTTCAAATTCAAACCTGCATTTCTTTTCAAACCTGGAAGCCTGCATGCATGTGGTTTTAGACAGGATTCAAAAGCTTTTCAAAATTAAAAAGGCTGTCTCTGTTTTAAATCAGGTGAGTAACACTTTTGATAAATTGCTTAAGTTAAAACATGGTTGCATGATTATTCCTGTGATAAGTATGATTTGTGTGATTATATATAAGTAAGTTTGTATATTTATATGTAAAATATCTGTGAACATTTGGATGAATGTATGCATGCCTGCTTCAATAAAAAAATACCTCTGTTCTTTGCTTTCTAGACCTAGATTGCAAACATAATCCTTATCCTTTGATCTAAGATCTGTTAGAACTTTGAATATAGACAAATATTTTTTGTTTGATTATGAAGTTAGTTCAAAAATTTATTTTAGTTAAAATAAGTTTGAAAGTCTCACTGGAAACCTCCAAGAACAGTGCAAGGTTGATTTATGTTAATTTTCAAACATAGTAATTCACTGATATAAGTATAAAATCTGAAAACTTATTAAAATCTTGACTTTCAAAACTAAAGACAAAATTTTTAGTTTGGAAATGGATGTACATTTCTGGTTTGACCAGAAATGTAGTTTTGGTTCATCTCTAGTAATCTGAATGATCTGGAGGTTCGGGTTTTCTTCTGGTGATAGTAGGATGATCGGAGAATCTTGGAAAAATGCTTGTAAGGTGATCAATTTAGTGTGGTGACGGCGGTGATCAAAATAAATTTTTAACCCTAGTTTTGGTTTGCTCGACTAATTTGATCAACTCGGCTTCTCTTGTTGATCAAGCGCGATGGGGCTTTGAGCGTTGGTAGCTGGATCGATGACGAGGGCATGGACGGAGCTATAGCATTTACGGTGGTGGAGGACAGTGGTTGTGGCGTTGACAGGTTTTGGTTTGAGGGGTGTTCTGTGTTTCCAGCTTTTGGGGTTGAGTCTAGATTTTGATTTCTAGATGATGGAGACGATCTGATGATCGTGGGATGGAGCGTGGGTGGTTGCCGATGAGATGAAGCTTTGGTGAATGGCCGGAGTTGATCAAAGTCACGGTGCACGTGCACTGTGCACTTTTATTTTCTGGTAAAGTGGGTTAGTATTGGTGCAGATGTACTCGAGTTTGCCTCAGGTAGTTCAAGTATTTACTCGAAGGAATTTAGTGTATGACTCGAAGTAAAATTATTTAGGCTCGAGTAAATTTTTGTTACAGGGTTTAGAAACTATCAGTTTTACAGTTTTTAAAAATTTAAACCAAAAATAAAATAAAGCAAGTTTTAATACAAAAGTTTTAAAAATAAGTTTAAAATATGAATTCAAAATGAGTTTGAATTCTAGTTTTCAAAATAAATAAGTTTATTAAAATGAAATGTTTTTAATAACTTTAATTTGTCACAGTATTTTATAATGTGGTTTTAAAATCTGAAAATGAGATTTGAACAAGATTATAAATTCAAGTTTAAATCTGAATTTTGAATCTGAATTTAAATTGAATTTGAATCTTAGGTTTTGAAAAGAAAATAAAGCTTATAAATTCAAATGTTGTAATTAAGTTAAATGTTAAAGTATTTTATAACATGTTTTTAAAATCTGAAAATAAGATTTAAACAAGATTTTATATTTAAGTTTAGTCTGAATTCAAAGCTTGATTTGAATTCTAGTTTGAAATGAAATAAAGTTTTTGAATTTAAAATGGTTTAAACAACTTTGAATATTTAAAGTATATTTTAAATTGATTTAAATTGAACATGGTTTTAAAACTATTTTAAATTTCCTTTAGAAGATAAGTAATTCTTTAACATGAAATAAAAAGGTTTTGAATTGTTAAACTTTGTTTAAGTTAAAATTGTTTTCATTTTAAATATTAAATTTAAAATGGAATTTAAAAGTAAATTTAAAAGCAAATTGTTTTTAAATTACTCTGTTAATGATAATTAAATCATTAATAAGATTAAGGTTTATCTTATAGTTAATTAGGACTTAATGAGTTATAATTCATTAAATTATTAAGTTATTTAAAATGGATAATTAATTAATTAATGATTTGAGTTAATTAATTAAGTAACCAAAGGTTTTATTTAATTAAAGGATTAAGTAAGTTAATTAGGATTAATTAATTTGTAATTAAGAAATCACTAATTAGATAAGATTTGATTTTAAATTAATGATTTGAATTTCATTAATCGAGTAATTAACAATTAATTAAGTTATAGATTAACACTTGATTAATTAAATAATTTTAAGATTAATTAATGGGTTTTATAGATAATTTAATTTGTACTTAATAATGATTAATGTCAGTTAATTACTTTAGAGAAGTGTATTAAGGATTTGTTAATGGTTAATAAAGGTCATTAACTTAGGATTATTTGATAATTAATTAATGTGATTAATTTTAGCAATTAATTAGATTAATTAATTTAAAGATAATCATTTGTGAATTGTTTAAATGTAATTAGTTAATGGAAGTAATTAAGAAATTAATTACTAATTATGATTAATTAAGTTTATTTTGATTAAGATTAAGTTAATTAATTAAGTTTAATTAATTTAAAATAATCACTGGTTAATTTAAGATGTAATTACTCAATGTGATTAATGAAGAATGATTACTTAGTGAAGTTAAGAAGATAACTACTGGATGTAATTTAATTGAAGGATAATTAGGTAATGGAAGAGTTTTTGGAAATTAATTACCTGGTGTAATTATTATGTAATTAGTATGAAGAGTAATTACTTAGAGGAAATAATTAATAATTAATTACTTAGTGTAATTAATTACGAATTGGTTAATAAAACTATTTGAAGATAATTAAGAGATGTAATTAATAAAGGGTAATTAATTACTTAGTGAAATTAATCTAGGATGATTAATAAATATAATTAACTAAAGATTAATTATTATAGATAATTAATTAAGGAGTAATTAATTTATGAAATGAAGTAATTAAGGTAGTTAATTACTGGATGTAATCAATCAAGAGTGATTAATCAATATGGTTAAATTGATAATTAATTACTTAATGTAATTTATTTATATAGGGTAATTATAAATAAAAATAATTAGGAATCATTAGTTTATATAATTAATGATGTAATTAAGGATTGATTAATTAAGTACAATTAATCAATGAAGAAATTAATTAATGTAATTAATTAAGGATTAATGTAATTAATTATAATTAATTAATTAATGAAATAATTATAGGTTAATTACTGAATTTGGTTTAAAATAATTAATTTGTGAAATTAATTAAAGGTTAATTACTTGAGTGTAATTAAAGAATAATTAATCAAAGGGGGATTAATTAAGATGATTTATTTGAGGGTAATTAATTAATTGATTTGTAATTAATTAATGATATGTAGCAAGATTTATAATGATGAAGTAATTAATTTAATTTACTTTAAATTAATTAGGGAAGAAGTAATTAATTTAATTCATTTTAAGTTAATTACAGGATGGTGAATAACAAGTCATTGCTTATGAATGCTGATTGATATTGATTGCCCTGAATAGTTGAGATCTCAGATATGAGATAAGTAATGTTGTGTGATATAGATGCTTTGGTTGCATTGTGATGATAATATGAATTATCTGTTTGTGATGATAATATGGATTATCTGTTTATGATGATAATGTTGATTATCTATTGTGATATGTGAACTATCTATCTATGTGTATATAGATAATATTGAATTGAATTGTTTTAAAACTTTAAAACAACTTGGCCCTAAAAGATGGCATTTGGATTTCGATGAGACCGGGATCGGGTGTCCATATTTGGATATCCGAAAAGCACATCGATCCAAATTAATGATAGGTCGTGAATCTCAAGTGAAGATGAAGATTCAGAGTGCAAGGGTTATCATCGTTAACTCTAAAGGTGATTCCAAAATGAGTGTAACGAGATAATGCCTTCGGTTTCGTTCGAACCCAGAACGAACTTGTATGGATTGAATGCTTTCAGAACATCGTCAGGTATACGATGAGCATTCTAAGGGATGTGTTCTCTAAAGGTAATCGTAGCCTCAAGCCTCATCAACCGGGAATGGCTAAAACAGGGGAGGTGTAGCAAGGTTAAGTGGGTCATGCCTAAGTAGGATGAGATTTACCCCTGTCTGGAAGTCCCTTTATATTCGGCTGTGTGGGGCAGTTGATTGGAACAACTGCCGGGGTTATCTTGTTCGAGACTGTTCAGTAAGGGATGGTTCCGGCCTTGTGTTGCAGGGGAGTTAGGATGGCTCCTCGGTACGGCGATCTAGGTCACGTACTGTGATGGACAGTACCCCAGTAGCCCTGCCATTGTATGGAATCCAATCTCCAATAAGTGCTGGACATTTTAGATGTGCCCAGCTATGTTGGAACGTGAGATGTAAGTATTCCAGCTATTTCTGTATTTTACTTGAAAACCCTAGACACTATTATAATATCATCGGATTTTCTATCAAATGTTTTGGTTAGCGTAAGGTAAAAACTTTTCCATTTTTATGTGTGGGAAGTCTTACGTGATACCTTTTCTTTCAAAAGATTTTTAAAGTTTAGCAACTTTAACCTGTTACTCACACCAGATCCATGTCTGACCCGGAGTTTATCTTTTGTTTTCCTAAACTCTCGGGTACTCAAATTTTTAGGAGTAGCCAAGGGATTCAGGTTAGCTTTGACGAAGTGTGGAGGAGCAATGGAGCAGGAGGCTTCTGCGTTGTAGATATATAGTTTCCGCTGTGTGTTCTCTGTGTTGGTATCTGTTGTTGAGTTGTATTGAGTTGTAATAACTAGACATGTGTTTATAACTGTGTAGTATGTGATGTATATGCTGTGTATCTCTGATAGATATTGTATATTGTGTAAATACTTATGTTATGAATATAATTTATTCGTTCCGCTGTTGAGATTCTGGTGTTGTTTCTTCTTTCTTTTCTCTTTTCTATCTCTTTCTTTCTTATAGATGTTACGACTTTCTATGGAGAAAAAGTTGGGTCGTCACACTTTGCGTCGGTTAATGAAGAAAATGTTGAGGTTGATTTCGTCCATGAGACGCAGGTTGAAAACTTACCCCCCTCTAGGGGTGGCGATACATCATCATTGGCCGTGGTTAGCGGTGAATCAATACAACAATCACTTCATGAAAAATTAATGGATGTGCTAGTTCGTCGTAAAGCCTAACAATGCTAGTTCAAGTCGGACACCGCCTCGGGTACTTTGTTATTACGGAGATGAATGTGAAATGGTTGTGTGTCGAAATGAAAGTAATGCGGGCCATCGCTTTTACCATTGTGAATCGTACAATGATAATAAGTTACAACCTAACGATGTTGAATGTTGTACCTTTTTTAAATGGAAAGATCCAGGAATGTTTCTGAGGGAAGTTGCATATGCTCTTGAGATGCAAGCAGAAAATGCCCGTTTGGAGAAGATGAACTTACAATATCGTAGCGCGCTATTGAATAAAGGCGTACCGTTCGATAAGTTCAGTCCTCGTAGATTGTGGGAGGAGAAGTAAACATAAATTTGGGTGTTCATTTTTATGTAATTGAATTATGTATCATTGAACATGTATTGTGACGATTTATGTATCACTAGCTTTGCATCTGTTTACGTATCACTTAGCAGTTAATATTTGTCAACCTACTTTGGGTGGAGTAATCCATTTCCAACACATAACATTCATCCTCTCAAACGAACATAGCACATGAAATAAAAACACAAATTGTTCTTACATAAGCAACATACGACTTACAAACATCAAACCAATAATAACACGCATACAAAAACTAAGTAATTGAATTACAACGACTCCTTTTATGCCCGTGCATACCATATTTACTGCATCTATTCGGCCTTGGCGCCTGCATCTCGTCCATAGTGCCTTTAATTCTAGTTGACTTAGGCCTTCCTGGAGCTCGCCTTGCGTGGGGGTGGGGTTGGGGGGGGGGGGGTGGAAGTACCATTTGACCTTCGTGTGGAGACCAATACTTTTTATCGCGTACGGGATGAAATTCTGCAGAGTATGCCGCTAGGTAATTCTGAACGAAGTACCGATGTGATGCAAAATCACGATGAGCTCTGTTTGCACCATTGACCAACCGATGAACATGCAACCATCACATGGACGTAGGGGAGATATTGCTATAATGGAATGTTGCATGTACATGAACAAGTGTTACCATCGATTATAACTTTGAATTCATCTCCGAAGTAATGAATCACGTACCATTCAATTTGATTGAAACAGACAATCCGACAACGTCTTGCTTCACTTGCTCCCTCAGCTATTTTTGCTTTCCATTTTGGCGTGACACGAAGTGTGGAATTCTTAGCTAACTCTCTTTTTTGGACAAAGTAATCAACGAATCGTAGAAGGTACGAGCAACAAGTGCTCTAATAGGCAAAGATCTTGCACCCCTAAGTACACCATTAAAACTTTCTGACGCATTAGTCGTCATAACATGAAAACGACCACAATCATCTTTACATAATTCCCAATTTTCCTCCTTTCCACCCAAACTTCTCTCCATTTAATTATGTGCTCTTATACAACTGGTTTTAATTTCTTCACGGATCTTTAAATACTCAATCCCTTCAGAGGCACATGCAGCAGCGTAGAATAAACCGGTCAATTGTTTATCTCTGAAATCTGCTACTTGAAAATTAGCTTTCAAATGTCTGGCACAGTATCTATGTTTATGTGGGACTTGTTATCTGCTCTCCAACGTTGTAGGTACTCCTTTCATTCTATCAAAAATGAAAGTAATACGACGATTGTTAACGCTATGAATGAGCCTTTTCATGCACGCAAAAAACAACCCCAACTATCAGTGGATTCGGGCTCAACAATGACAAATGTTGCAACGACCTGCTATTTTGGACCATTCAAATCGACAATAAAACCATACATATTCGACTTTAATAATTCAAAACACCGAATTATTAATATAAATTTGGCAAAACTTAAACATATACAGTAAATAAATCCATCACAGAATCACAGATATAGAGTAGTACAATAATATGCAGCGGAATAAATGAATAATAGTTCATGAAGCTACTATATAAATATTAGAGTTAGAAATAAAGTACATCCGAATATCTCAAATACAGTGAAGTCTTTAGTACGAACCAATGACTCCTCTAAAATAATCAACTGGAAAAGCTGAAAGCTGAATCGATAGTTGGACCACCAACGAAGCTCCAAACTCCAAAGGTGAGTCTCTAATGCTGTGTCACTCAGTCTGACCCGAGCGTAAAGAAAAACACAAAATACTCGAGTCAGGATTAACATTCTTATATCTATAAATCCAACTCAAGTGAAATATCAACTGAAATATAATTAACTTAGAGGATGTTGGGATAACCATCCTCTAAGGATCCAAGGAACTATCTACAGGGTAGAAATATACACTATAACACCGTGGTCATTTCAATTTTATTTATATTTCAAAACTAAAATATCATTTTCATTTCAAATATCTCTATTTTCCAAATTAGTATATATATCCAATAATTTATGAAGTAAAGTATTTTTATTTCCTCAAACTTCACAAATCGCTTCAAAATCAACTCGACCTTGCCGTTCAAATTTAATTAAATCAAAATTTATCAATTTCCATTCAGTTTAGTTTCCGACTAAACTAATTCAAATTTTATCTATTTTAAATACAGGTTTGAACCACAAAATAAACCATTTAAATTTCAATATAATTCGAAGTTAATATATTTCAGAGCTTTAAATATTCAACATTTCAAAGACTAAACTTTAATAGTTGCATTTATCTCCCAACTTGACTTCACTATTATTTAGTTTTGAAATATTCACTTAATAAATTCAATATTATTTATATGACCTTAAATTTACATTTTCTATATATTACCTTCGATTTCTTTAGACATGAAACATCCATTAAATTTCTCAAATAAAAATTCAAGTTATAGGATCAATGTTAAAGTTTTGAATTGATTTAACTAAATAAAATCCTTAATTAATGACAAATTCAAGTAAGTCCTAAACATATCTTCAAACCTTAGCTTATAAAATTTATTCCACAAATCTATTTCAGAAATACAAATTTAATAAATCCTTAAACATATTTCATATTAATAAAATCAATCTTAATTAAATTATCTTAATATTAAATCTGTATATAAAATAACCTTTATATATAATACTTTAAACAATATTCATTAAAACCATATATTTCTTTTCAAGACCATAGAAATTATTTTCAAAACATTCATATAGACCACGACGTCGATGTAAAATTTTCTATTCTATGGACAAGGGATACAGATATTTATCATTTCAATCCGTAAGTTAAATATATACTGGTGGATATCATTTCAACCCGTAATCCCAAACTCAATTCAAATGAAAATCGCTTGGGTTTATCATTTCAACCCATAACGAAATTCTCCTATTCTAAAGTCCGTTCAGGTATGTATCATTTCAACCCATAGTGATTTCTATACTAACAGGGAACTTGCAGAGTGAAAACAAATATGAAAATAATAATAACAACAGGCATATATCATCAAAAATAAATATAAACAATATGATATGGTGTCATATCCCATAAGTGAACAGTTACAGATAATATCATATATAACAATTTAAATAACCACAGCATCGTATTTCAATTGTCGTTTCAAATTAATCAAATTTAACAAATAAAAGAATGTTAATCGTGAGTGATTGATCACCTTTCGAGGCTAGAGAATACAGAAGATGACATGGATACGCACACTGATACAGACACTGAAATTTGAATTATAAATCCGAGCACGAATTTCAAAGCAAAGTAGGATTGGCACGAATTGGACGAACGAGGCTGATAATCAAGAATTGATGAATTGAATCAGAATCAGTCTGATATATACAGAAATTTTTGCTATTTTAATAAAAATCAAAATTGCATCCCTATGGAAAATTTAAAGTCGAATCACACACACACACACATTATCTTTTTTTTTCATACATAAACCAATAGTTTTAACATTTGAAATAAAACATATATGTTAAATAAAAATCCTTATAATTTTTCCAAACCATTTTAATTTTTACACATAGATCAAAATTTCTATTTACAAATCTAAGACCCAAACCACCCCATACGACCTATGTATATAATATCATTAAGATTTATATTTTAAAATAAGATTAATATATAAAACTTCAACAAATTACACTGTTCAAATCTCATTTACAAACTACTATATTCATATGGTACAAAATCCACTTCACAATACAATTATAAATTTTAAACACTTTACCTATATATATAAACTAATGTATAACTACCCATACATAAACAGTAAAGCATATACACAGACTTATATAAAATTTTAGACAACGGATGTACGAATTATTTATATAACTTATATTATAACTTATTTTATAAATATATATAATACTGTAACCTGTGCAGACCGAAAGTATAAGTTAGAATGTAAAATTTATACAATATATATAAATAACAACTAATATAAACTTTAAAATATATACTTTTTTTTTGCGAAAGCAACTGGTCTACACTAAAACACATATACACCTGCCTACTCCAAATATAAAATAGACCATATATATTAACAATATATATATATATATATATATATATATATATAATGCAGACACTACTATCCTTTACGTAATTATGTAGGAACAAATAAACAATGTATAAATATAAGTTATAATAACACGTACACAAACACGAATTCACTTACGCAATAGTCACTAGAACCTATTTTGTTGTTTCCAGTACATTGCATTAAGAAAGAGTAATATATAACAAAACCAACAAAACCCCAAAACGATTCAAAAAAAAGTATATATATTTTTAAATCACCTTATATTATTTCATTTAATAACATGATACGAAAAGCTTCACTTAAATCAAATTCACGTTTAAAATATTATATATAAAAAAACAAAATACTAAGCTTAAACAAATTAGAGCAAAAAGCATCTTTACATACAGCAGCCGAAAAAGGAAAATTTTATTTTATAAACTAACATAACAACATATATACATATATACACAAATACATTTATATATATATATAAGAATAACTTTGACACATATATATATAAACCATATAATAGACGCTGTAAAATTTATATAATATATTATTAAACTGGAAACAAGGAAACCCAAGATAATATAACCCATGTAACAAATTCACTGATATATATATGCTAATAGACAGAAGTACTATACCTAATATATGCGAACGTATGCAAGCTAGTGGTGACGAGTGTCTGATGGGTGATGGCGATAGGGGTATGCGGTTATGGCCTTGAAGAGGCGCTGTAACAACTTGGGAAAGAAAGAAAATAGGCTTCAGGGAGGAAGAGGAAGCAACAGTAGGTATAAACCCAAAGTTATAAAGGCAGAGGAAAAACGCTTTGCACAATTTAAGGCGAGCTTTAAATTTTTAATAAATACAAAACGTATCTAAGTTTATACGTTTTTAACTTTTCAGCTGTAGTGTGTATATATAATGAACGGTCATAATGAAAGAAGTGGAAACAGGGAGCGTAGGAAAGGAAAGGTTAGAAAAATAAAATTTTCACCGTTAAATTCCGGAGATTAATAAGGTAACATACCTCTTTAATGAAATGTACAACAACGGTCACAAGCTAAAATTTAGCTGAAAGTTTAAAGAAATGAGGGAAAGATGGGTTTTAAAATTAATCACTTTCCAGAATTAATATGTCAGTGAAAAAGGAAAGGAGATGAATCAGGGAAACGTATTATAACTATTAAATGGATAGATGGAAGAAAAGGTAAGCAGGTGAGTAAAAGTGGAAACTGATTTTTAAGCGAAATGGAATGTGAGCTGTTGCCTAGGAAGAAAATGGAACAGTTTAAAAATTAAAGGCAATGGACTGCTGAATTTAAATGAGTATAAAACGGGTAAAAGTTATATACTGAAACGGCTATAAATTTCAATTATTATTATAAAACGGGGAATAACGACAGGCAAGGACGATGATTTCAAAGTTTATTAATGGCTAGGAATGGGAAAGTCTATCTGTGAATTGGAAAAATTATTAAGCAATTGAAATTTTAACGGTAGAAAAAGTAACAGCTACACACTGTTTTAGAAACAATCAAAGCAATTAATAGCTTGATGGACAACACGAATAAATATGGAAGGACACGTTATAAAGGCAAAATGAACTGTCTGAAAATATATAAAAGAAATGATGGCAAATAAAACAGCTGTGCCTTGAATATCCCAAAATAAATTATTTTATGAACATCAATTATTACTGACTTAAATTGAACAGAATCGCACCCTAAAATATACTTCCTTTTAATTTTTGATGAAAATTTATCATTTGCCACATTTACTATACGTAATCCAAATGTAAGATTTTATTTCAAAATATTATTATTTAAAATTTCTCAAAAATCAAACTAAATACGTTAAATAAAACCATTAAAAATTATCAAATTTTATGGGTCGTTACACTCTCCCCCACTCAAAACTTTTCATCCCCGAAAAGGAAGAAGGTAGGAGAATAGAAACAACCAGAAAGATAAATAAATTGAAAGACAAGGATAAACAATTAATTTAAGACCATATAAATTTTTCTGTAAATATTCATTTGAAACCTTCATTTGCAGTTCAATTATCTTTAATACTTTAAAACTTTTCAAAACCCATTTGTAAAATTTCCTGCTTCCCTTACAAATAAAATTTATATGTTTAAATAACACCTTTATAAATATATATGAAAACTTTTTGGAACAGTTATTCACATCCTTGGTTATATTTTCAAGGAAGTTATTTGACAACATTAAATCCATATTTTATATATTTACTAATTTATCTTAATACACATTCAACATTATAGATAAATTAATACTCATTTCTTAAATATGTTATATTAATTAATAACTTCTGAAATGTTAATGACATTAATGATTTACTATTAAACCATGTGGTACATAAATAAACAATATTTTAAAGATTATATTCAAAAAGGAAAGGAGGGTAGATTCGGAAAAACGGAATATAGGTGAATAAATAGAGCTGAGCAGATAAGGTAGGTTCAAAGGGATAGTATCGGGCTCGAATAATTAAATCAAACCATAAAATTTCAATCTCAAATATTAATACAAAATTTCTTTGTTGGAAATACCTTTATAATAAAATACTTTTATAACTCGATGTTTCAACAAATTTATCCTCGTTCTTGCAGACTCTGGCCATGCGTTGATCAGGCGCAAAGCTAGAATTCTTCAAGTACTTAGTAGACCTGTTTCAACACCCAGTGAAAATACTTGAAAAACCTTAAAAAAACAGATATGGAAAGTACAGTCCAAACAAAACAATCAAACCAAAACCTTTGTCCAACCATGGTTTGCAGATACACAATGGTTATGCCTGGATCCCCAAGGAAACAATCCGTATCCGTAAGCTTTCTCAGCCCTGCGAGTTACGCCATGATGACTAGTAGGGTGCAGGATACACAATGGTTACGCTTGGGTCCCCCAGAAAACAATCCGTACCCCTAGGCTGTCTCAGCCAGGCAGTTTCGCTACTAATGCGACCTACACAGATTACAGGATACACAATGGTTATGCCTGGATCCTCCAGGAAACAATCCGTACCCCTAGGCTAGACTCAGCCAGGCGGTTGCGCTATGCAGTCGCGAGAGAAGAAAAACCATGGGTTACGCCATGGTGGGAATACCCGAGTATCACATCCGAAAAACCAAAAATCAGAGAGAATAATATCGATAGAATGAATCCACAATGTGGCCACAAAGCAGATATCAAGCAGAAGGCACTTTCCATATCTTTACTTCGGAAAAATATATATCATATAGTACATTTCCAAATACTTTCAAATATCATACTTATATAAAGTCCATTATATATAGGATTCCATTTTCAATCGAATACTTTCCAAATTGAGTACCTTTCAAATCAATAGGTTTCAAATCAATTTCGTACTTATACAATTCCATTTTATATAAGTTCGACCACTCCCAAATCAAGTACTTAATAATATAAGGTTCTCAATGTCAAATCATTTCAATATCAATTTAGTTTCAAAGTTTCTTAAACAATAGGTTTAGAAAAGAATCCAAATTTCCAAATCAACAAAATTTAGGTCAAACAAATTCATTTCCAAAATCACCATATAAGTACTGGTTTTAATTCCAATCAAATTTCAAAACCAAATATTTTTCTCTAAATCAATTATACTCAAAATGGTTTCCAAATTTATAATTATCCTTTTGAAACCCTTAAACTATTTATTTCTATTTGAAATATTCAATTTACCTTTCTGAAAACCATTATTTAAAACTAATTTTTTTAAAAACATTTCAAAACTAAATTCCATATTAGTAGAATTCAAAATATTCATATTCATTTACTTAACAAAAGGTTTCAAACTTAAACATACAAAACTAATCTTATATGCTTTATCAAATATTTTATGCTCTTCGAAATTTCTTAGCTTTGAAAATTTAACCTCGATTTGGAAGTGTTCGAACATTCAAAATAGTTAGGGAAATCAAATTTCCAATTTAAGAATTGAAAATTAACAATAAATCAATAAATCAATTTCAATAGGTAGGATTATACCAAATTAAATCCGAAACTCGAGGACTGAACACCGGTCTCACTTTAAATTGTTTCAAATATATACATATATCTTTCGAAAATATCAAATTATACATCGAAATTTGAAATCAACAACGGTTTTACAAAATCACTCGCATTGTGAAGCTATTAAAGTGGCCTCTTCCCCACTCCGAAACTCGAAAATCAATTTCAATGATGCGTGCACTAATCACCGAAATTATTTCACAGCGACAAAATGAGTTCTAGACTTTTATTTTCTTGAAACTTCATTGAGATTTCTTCTAAATCGTTGGAATTCTTTTGAACTCTTTTGAAATATTTCTTATCTGGAAAATACTTTTAAATCGTATTATTATTATAATTTCAAAAATCTTAAAACTAATTTCAAAATACCGGAGTTCAATTCCTCGAAATTAAGATTCAAAATCCCTTAGTTATAAATCCTTTATATAATCGAATTCCTTATAAATTTCCAAAATTTCAAATCCTTTCAAAATTTCAGACTTTCGTTTATAAAAGATATATAATCCTTATCGAAAATATTTCACTTTTATATATAGAATAAAATCATACTTATCAAAATAATAATTTCGATATATAAAACAATTTCAAAAATGCAAACATACCCAATTTTCAAAGGGTGATTCACGGATGGATTTCAAAACAAAGCTAGAGATTCAAATTAGAGGAACTCTAATCAAATAGAATTCTAATTCGAAGATTGGCTTGATCGAAGATGAGGTAATTAAAATTTTAAAATGGAAGATGGATATAAATTGAGGGTGACCTTAACCGAGCCAACCGTGACTTCAGGAATATGATCGATGCGGAATTCCAAGGCAAATCGACATTCGATCGCCAGATATAAAATTCGGCATAACCAGAGATAACAGCATCTAAACCGAGGATATATAAATCTTCGGTGAACCAATGCCGATTGTAAAGGAGTTTTCACCCCCTTTACAAAACATTCAGTGGAGTTATAAAATACTCTAGAATCAAACTGTAACGACCCACTATTTTGGACCATTCAAATCGACAATAAAACCATACATATTCGACTTGAATAATTCAAAATACCGAATTGTTAATTTAAATTTGGCAAAACTTAAAATATACGTTAAATAAATCAATCACAGATCATAGAGTAATATAGTGCAGCGGAATAGATAAAGAATCGTAGTTCATGAAGCTACTATATATATCAGAGTTAGAAAAATACAACTGAATAGTTCAAATGCAGTGAAGTCTCCAATTCAACAGATGACTTCTCTGAACCAATCAACTGGAAAGGCCAGAATCTAAATCGATAGTTGGATTTCCAAACGAAGCTCCGAACTCCAAAGGTGAGTCTCAAATGCTGTATCACTCAGTCTGACCCGAGCGTAAAGCAAAACACAAAACACTCGAGTCAGGATTAACATTCTTATATCAATAAATCCAACTCAAGTGAAATATCAACTGAAATACAAATAACTTAAAGGATGTTTGGGATAACCATCCTCTAAGGGTCCATGGAACTTTCTACAAGGTAGAAATATACAATATAACACCATGTTCATTTCATCTTAATTTATACTTCAAAACCAAATCTCATTTTCACTTCAAATATCTCTATATTTCCCAAAATAGTATTTATATATATTAAATAATTTATACAGTAAAGTATTTTCAATTTCCTCAACTTAACAAATCGTTCCAACATCAACCCGACCTTCCCATTCAAATTAAATTCAATCTCAATTTATCAATTTAAATTCAACTCAATTTCTAAAATAACCACTTAAATTTTATTGATCTCAAATTCAGATTTATAATCACAAATACCCCTTTATATTTCCATATATTTCAAAACTTTAAGTATTCAACGTTTCATCTAAATTTTCATTCAATTTAGTTTTCTAAATAATAAATTCAAATTTAGTTCAACCTAAATTTTCATTTTAATTCAATTTAGTTGTTAAATAACAAATTCAACTACGTTGATTTCAAATACAAATCCGAATCTCAACATAAACCATTTAAATTCCAATATAGTTCAAGGCTTTAATATTTAAATATTCTATATAACAGTTCCATATAGATCTCGATTTAACCACATTATTATTTAGTCTTGAAATACTCCCTTATTAGATTCAATATCATTTAAGTAACCTTAAATTACATTTTACTCAATATTTTATTTAATTTATTTAAACGTGAAATATTCATTAAATCACTTAAATCAAAAATCCAGTTATAAAAACATACCCTTTAAATTTCCCATTCAAAAATTTCAAATCGATTTAATTAAATAAATCCTTATTTAAATACCATTTTTATAAACCCAAATTTATCTCCCAATCTTAATTATTCAATTTATTACAAGAGAATCTATTTGAAATATAGATTTACATAAATACTTAACCATATTATATGTATTAAATCAATCAAATTTAAATCAAATATTACTACTAAATCTATATATACAATTTTCATTTATATAATATCTTTAGAATCAAATTTATCAAAACAATATATTTCTTTCCAAAATTATAGAAATTATTTTCAGAATATTTATATAGACTAACGGTGTCTGTATATATTTCCTATCATATAGTCAAGTGCTACGGATATTTATCATTTCAATCCGTATACTAAATATACACGGGTGGATATCATTTCAACCCGTGATCCCAAATTCAATTAAATGAAAATCGCTTGGGTTTATCATTTCAACCCATAACGATTTTCTCCTATTCTAAAGTCTGTTCGGGTATGTATCATTTCGACCCATAGTGATTTCTAAACTACAGCGAACTTGCAGAGTGATAACAGAAAATACAATAAAATAACAGGCATATATCATCAATAACAATATAATATAAACAACAGGATATGGTGTCATATCCCACAGGTGAACAGTTATAGATAATAGCATATATAACAAATTTAAATAACTACAGCAGCATATTTCAAGTGTCGTTTCAATTGAAATCAAATTGAATGAATAAAAAAAATGTTAATCGAGAATGATTGCTCAACTTTCGAGGTTAGAGAATTAGACAATGAAGTTGAGTTACGAAATGCAAGCACGACTTCCAAAGCAAAGTTAGATGGTACGATTTCGACGGAAAAGCTGATAGATAGAAATTGATGAGAACGGATCAAATTAGCTTGATAAAATTGGAACATAGATTATATGATTAGTTTATTACTTTCTTTCAAAATGAACGTTAAATCAAAACACGCATTTTAAAAAAATGAAATATATATATATGTGCACACCCATGAAAACCATATAACTTTAAAATGCTTCCATTTCATATTAATGTTAAATAAAAAATATATAATTATTCAAAATGTCACATATGTAGTATATTCATTTTATGGTTGTCGTTTCCATGTAATAAATATTCATTTTAAACCAATATTAAAATAATATATATGTATAGTTAAAAATCAATGTTCTAACATAAAACACATATATTAAAGATCAACACACACATATATAATATCTTTTGAAATGAATACTTATGTATACATATAATTATTATAGTTTATTACTTTCCTTTTCAAAATATCCAACAGGAAATCAAACAAACTTATGCACATATATATGCAGATAAACAATATTCTTTATAATACATTGTTAACTTACTCCTTTTTTTCCTTTTTTTAAAGAGTATATATGTAGTACAGTTTATAAGAATTTTTTTTATAAAACCTTCATATATAACAAAATATATGTATAAAATAAAATATTTGTATATATAAAAATCAAAACATTTCGAAACATATTCAAAAACTGGATCATATAAATAACAACGTATTTAGTTAACGCGTAGTATAAAATTCATTTATATAACTCTCTTATATATTCATTATAACTATAATCGAAATGGTTATATATACTTTTACATAAATTAACCAAATATACACGTTACTTAACCTATCTGTACCCGATCAATAGCTTAAATATTAAAGCACGCACATCATAACAGTATGAAGATATACAATGCTTTAGGCTTATTAAATAATATATTGCAACTTATGTATGCTAATATGTGAATATAAATAAGCTTACATATTTATTATATAAAAATCAAAATTAAAAAAAAAACAATATAACAAAATATATGTAAACTCAGAATTTGATATAAAAGCTTATACTGTTATATCGAGAATTTCTTTTATTAAGTACAACCATACATATATATCTTTGGGTACTACAATTTGTATTATTTACCTTTTATAAAGAAAATTGCGGTTGCACTGAGTTTGTACATATAGCTTACTTTATGTATATAAATAACATAAGCTGTCATACATATATACACTAAAATATGTAAATTTAAGGCAGTATACTACTAGCAACTATATATAATATAATACAATGTAGACATACCCTGTGTAAACTCGAGCCGCTAATGGGTGGGCAAAAGGAATAAATAAGAAACTACAGACAGTGTGGAAAATGTTGATGCCACCTATGTGCTGTCAGAAGTTATTACCTCTAGGCTATACACTCGGCTATGATGAGGCTGCCGATGTGGATATGGAAGATGTTGGGTTCGGCTGGAAGGCAGGGTGTTTCTTAAGAGAAGAGGAGGGGAGAAGGTGGGGACAGACGCTTGGTGGAAGGAAAATTTGCAGAGAGAGGATGAAAAGAATGCAGATGTACTAGGCAAAAGAAAGGAGGAGCAGGCTAGAATAAATAGAATGTACGAAGAGAACAAGGAAGGTTATAAATCAGATTGGAATGAAAACGTAAAGAAAGAAAGAAAGAAACAAATAAAAGAAATCAATGAATGCGAAATAACGTATAGTATTTTATACGTTTCAAACTTTGAAATGGCAACGGTCATGAGTTGATTTAGCTACATTTAAAGCAATAACTTTTTTGTTTGTTTGGATAGTACGTAATGAGTTTGGAAAGGCAATTATATTTAAAATGGAACAAGAAATGGACAGAGAAATTTAAGAAAAGATAAAACGTACAGAATAAATATAGAGTAACGGGACAGTCACGATAATTCAGTGGATAATTAAAGCAACTTTTAATGCCACCAACTGCACGTTCAAATCTGAAAAGGCAGAGTAATGGACCATATAATAAATTGAAACGATGGATTGATAACAATTGCAAGTATATATTTAATAGAAAAGAACGGACAGAGAAAATTTTGTGAAACGTACTGAAAATAAATATGAAGTACTTATTATATTATACGTTTCTTTTTGAATGCAGAGTCCAAAATTTGAAAGCCAAGTAACGGTCAACCCTTGATTTGGTGAAAATAATTGTAGCAATTAATAAAAGAAATAAATAGCAACGGTCAGGTTGCTTTGATTTAGCTGCCCCATCAAAGAAAATTATTTATAATTTAACCGGTAGGAAACGTAAAGGAACGTACCACCATAAAATGAAATTGATAACATCTGTGCATTGATTCTGCAATATTTATTAAAGAAATTGATTCTGCAATATTTATTAAAGCAATTTATTAGCTAGCTTGAATTAAATAGAATTTCACAATGGAGTAAACTTTGATAAAATAAATTGAAAATTTAAAATTTATTATGTTTAATTGGACGTAATCCAAATATTAAATTTTTATTTCAAAATATTATTATATAAAATTTCTCAAAAGTTTCAATTAATTACGTTAAATAAAACCATTTAAAACTATTAAAATCTACTGGTCGTTACACTCTCCCCCACTCAAAACTTTTCATCCCCGAAAAGGTAGGAGGTAGGAGAATAGAACAACCGGAAATAAAATAGATTGGAAGACAAGATAAACAATTAATTTAAAACTATATAAATTTTATTTGAAATATTTATTTGATAACTTCATTTGAAATTTTTTCTTTAATACTTGAATACTTTTCAAACTCCTTTGAAAACAATTATTTACATTATTACTTATATTTACAAAGAAGCTATTGAAATATTAAATCCAAAATTCATAAATTTTTATTTTTTTTCAAGATACCTTCCAAATATTATTATTAGATCACAAATCATTTTTTTAAAATATGTTTTATTTTAGATAAATAACTTCTAAAATATTTATAACACTAAAATTTCTATTAAACCATGTAGTATATAATTAAACAATATTTTAAAGGATATATTCAAAAGGGAAGGAAGGTAGGTTCGGGAAACAGAATATAGATGATTAAACTAGTTGAGCATCTAAGGTAGATTCAAAAGAATAGTATCGAGCACGAATAATTAATTTCAAACCATAAGAATTTAAATTTCAAATATTAATTCAACATTTCTTTGTTGGGAAAAATACTTTTATAATAAATACCTTTACAATAATACTTTTATAATATCGAAATAAATTTTCCTTTCGAAAATACTTTTATAACTCGATGTTTCAACAAGTTTATCCTCGTTCTTGCAGACTCTGGCCATGCGTTGATCAGGCGCAAAGCTAGAATTCTTCAAGTACTTAGTAGACTTGTTTCAACACCCAGTGAAAATACTTGAAAAACCTTTAAAACAGATATGAAAAGTACAATCCAAACAAAACAACCAAACCAAAACCTTTGTCCGACCATGTTTCGCAGATACACAACGGTTACGCCTGGATCCCCCAGGAAACAATCCATATCCGTAAGCTTTCTCAGCCCTGCGAGTTACGCCATGATGACTAGTAGAGTGCAGGATACACAATGGTTATGCCTGGGTCCCCCAGGAAACAATCCGTACCCCTAGGCTGTCTCAGCCAGGCAGTTTCGCTACTATTCGCGACCTACACAGATTGCAGGATACACAATGGTTACGCTTGGATCCCCCAGGAAACAATCCGTACCCCTAGGCCAGACTCAGCCAGGCAATTGCGCTATGCAGTCGCGAGAGAAAAAAAACCATGGGTTACGCCACGGTGGGAACACTCGAGTATTACATCCGGAAAACCAAAAATCAGAGAGAATAATATCAATAGAATGAATCCACGATGTGGCCACAAAGCAGATATCAAGAAGAAGGCACTTTCCATATCTTTACTTCGAAAATATATATCGTATAGTACCTTTTCAAATCACTTTCAAATATCGTACTTATATAAAGTCCATATATATAGGATTCCATTTTTCCCAAATCGAATACTTTCCAAAATCAATAGTAGATCAAATCATACCAAAATCAATAGTAGATCAAATCATACTTATATAGACTTCGATTATATAAAATCTCTTTTCAAATTGAGTACCTTTCAAATCAATAGATTTCAAATCAACTTCATACTTATACAATCCATTTTATATAAGTTCGACCACTCCCAAATCAAGTGCTTAATAATATAAGGTTCTCAAATTTCAATTCATTTCAATATCAATTCAGTTTCAAAATCATATATGATTTCACCAAATTTTCTTCCAAATTAAATATCTAAATTTCAAAGTTCCAAAAAGAATAGGTTTGGAAAATTATCCCAGTTTCCAAATTAAAATAATTCAAGTCAAACAAATTCATTTCCAAAAATCACCATATAAGTACTGGTTTTTAATTCCAATTTAATTTCAAAACCAAATATTTTCCCAAAATCAATTATACTCAAAATGGTTTCCAAATTTATAATTATCCCTTTTTTTAAAACTTTTAAAATATCTATTTCTATGTGAAATATCCAATTTACCTTTCTGAAAACCATTATTCAAAACTATTTTTTTTCAAAACATTTCAAAACTAAATTTATATTCTTTATCAAACATTTTATACTCTTCGAAATTTCTTAGCTTTGAAAATTTAATCTCGATTTGGAAGTGTTCGAACATTCAAAATAGTTAGGGAAATCAAATTTTCAATTCAAGAGTTGAAAATCAACAATAAATCAATTATTAAATCCGAAACTTGAGGACTGAACACCGGTCTCATTTAAATTGTTTCAAATATATACTTATATCTTTCTAAAATATCAAATTATACTTTGGAATTTGAAATCGAAAACGGTTTTACAAAATCACTTGCATAGCGAAGCTATTAAAGTGGCCTCTCCCCCACTCTGAAACTCGAAAATCAATGTCGATGATGCATGCACTCATCACCGAAATTATTTTCCAACGACATAAGTGAGTTCTGGACTTCTATTCTCTTGAAAACTTCTTTGAAATTTCTTCAAAATTATTGGAATTCATTTGAACTCATTTGAAACATTTCTTATTCGGAAAAATACTTTTAAATCGTATTTTTTTTTATATTTTCCGAAATCTCAAATCCAATTTCAAAATACCAGATTCAATTCTCGAATTTCAAATTTAACTTTATAGTTATGAATCATTTTTATATAAATCAATTTCTTATAATTTTTCAAAATTTCAAATCCTTTCAAAACCTTTTTATATAGAATAACATTTCTTATTTGCTTTATATATATATATATATATATATAGGTATATAATCCTTATCGAAAACATTTTCACTTTTATATATATAAAAAAAAATCATAGTTATCAAAATAAAATTTCGGTATAAACAATTTCAAAAATACAAACAAAACCCGATTTTCAAAGGATGATTTAGGAATGGATTTCAAAACAAAGATAGCGATTTAATTTAGAGGAACTCCAATCAGTAGAATCCTGATTCGAAGATAGACTCGATCGAAGATGAGATAATTAAATTACAAAATAGAAGATGGATATACTTCTATAAATCGTGGGAAACCTTTACCGGTCAACCGTGATTCCAACATTAGATCGGTGTAGAATTCTGAGGCAATTCGACATTTAATCGCCAGAGATATAGAATTCGGCATAACAAGATATAGCAGCATCGTAAACCGAGGATACAGAAATCTTCGGCGAGTCAATGCCAATTGAAAAGGAGTATTCACCCCCATTACAAATCATTCAATGGAGTTATGGGATACTCCGGAATCGAACGAATATAAATAGGGAGAGACAGAATGAATTTCAGAACCGAGGGACATTCCAAAATTCAAAGGAAATCGAGTCAAAAGGAAGAGATTCAACTCGAGCGAAAGTGATTCTGTAAATAAATTTACCATATATGCTAAGTTTTGCCTAGAGCCAAAGCTCTGATACCAACTGTAACGACCCCTATTTTGGACCATTCAAATCGACAATAAAACCATACATATCCGACTTGAATAATTCAAAATACCGAATTGTTAATTTAAATTTGGCAAAACTTAAAATATACATTAAATAAATCAATCACGGATCCCAGAGTAATATAGTGCAGCGGAATAGATAAAGAATCGTAGTTCATGAAGCTACTATAAATATCAGAGTTAGAAAAATTCAACCGAATAGTTCAAATGCAGTGAAGTCTCCATTGCAACAGATGACTTCTCTAAACCAATCAACTGGAAAGGCTGGAATCTGAATCGATAGTTGGATTTTCAAACGAAGCTTCGAACTCCAAAGGTGAGCCTCAAATGCTGTATCACTCAGTCTGACCCGAGCGTAAAGCAAAACACAAAACACTCGAGTCAGGATTAACATTCTTATATCAATAAATCCAACTCAAGTGAAATATCAACTGAAATACAAATAACTTAAAGGATGTTTGGGATAACCATCCTCTAAGGGTCCATGGAACTTTCTATAAGGTAGAAATATACACTATAACACCGTGGTCATTTCAGCTTAATTTATACTTCAAAACCAAATCTCATTTTCACTTCAAATATCTCTATATTTCCCAAAATAGAATTTATATATATTACATAATTTATACAGTAACGTATTTTCAATTTCCTCAACTTAACAAATCGTTCCAACATCAACCCGACCTTCCCATTCAAATTAAATTCAATCTAAATTTATCAATTTAAATTCAACTCAATTTCTAAAATAACCACTTAAATTTTATCGATCTCAAATTCAGATTTATAATCACAAATACCCCTTTATATTTCCATATATTTCAAAACTTTAAGTATTCAACGTTTCATCTAAATTTTCATTCAATTTAGTTTTCTAAATAATAAATTCAAATTTAGTTCAACCTAAATTTTCATTTTAATTCAATTTAGTTGCTAAATAACAAATTCAACTACGTTGATTTCAAATACAGATCCGAATCTCAACATAAACCATTTAAATTCCAATATAGTTCAAGGCTTTAATATTTAAATGTTCTATATAACAGTTTCATATAGATCTCGATTTAACCACATTATTATTTAGTCTTGAAATACTCCCTTATTAGATTCAATATCATTTAAGTAACCTTAAATTACATTTTACTCAATATTTTCTTTAATTTATTTAAACGTGAAATATTCATTAAATCACTTAAATCAAAAATCCAGTTATAAAATCATACCCTTTAAATTTCCCATTCAAAAATTTCAAATCGATTTAATTAAATAAATCCTTATTTAAATACCATTTTTATAATCCCAAATTTATCCCCTAATCTTAATTATTCAATTTATTACAAGAGAATCTATTTCAAATATAGATTTGCATAAATACTTAACCATATTATATGTATTAAATCAATCTAATTTAAATCAAATATTACTACTAAATCTATATATACAATTTTCATTTATATAATATCTTCAGAATCAAATTTATTAAACCATATATTTCTTTCCAAAATTATAGAAATTATTTTCAAAATATTTATATGGACCAACTGTGTCTGTATATATTTCCTATCATATAGTCAAGTGCTACGGATATTTATCATTTCAATCCGTATACTAAATATATACAGGTGGATATCATTTCAACCCGTAATCCCAAATTCAATTAAATGAAAATCGCTTGGGTTTATCATTTCAACCCATAACGATTTTCTCCTATTCTAAAGTCTGTTCAGGTATGTATCATTTCAACCCATAGTGACTTCTAAACTACAGGGAACTTACAGAGTGATAACAGAAAATACAATAAAATAACAGGCATATATCATCAATAACAATATATTATAAACAACAGGATATGGTGTCATATCCCGCAGGTGAATAGTTATAGATAATAGCATATATAACAAATTTAAATAACTACACCAGCATATTTCAATTGTCGTTTTAATTGAAATCAAATTTAATGAATAAAAAAAGGTTAATCGTGAATGATTGCTCACCTTTCGAGGTTAGAGAGTTAGACAATGAAGTTGAGTTACGAAATGCAAGCACGACTTCCAAAGCAAAGTTAGATGGTACGATTTCGACGGAAAAGCTGATAGATAGAAATTGATGAGAACGGATCAAATTAGCTTGATAAAATTGAAACGAAGATTATATGATTAATTTATTACTTTCTTTCAAAATGAACGTTAAATCAAAACACGCATTTCAAAAAAAATGATATATATATATATATATATATATATATATATATATATATGCACACCCATGAAGACCATATAACTTTAAAACGCTTCCATTTCATATTAATGTTAAATAACAAATATATAATTATTCAAAATGTCACATATATAGTATATTCATTTTATAGTTGTCGTTTCCATGTAATAAATATTCATTTTAAACTAATATTAAAATAATATATATGTATAGTTAAAAATCAATGTTCGAACATGTAACGACCCGTGTAAATTCGATGTTTAAAATGGATTTAATTAATAAGATTTTAATTTAAATTTAGAAAGGAATAAAAATCTTATTTATTTGTATGAAACAGAATGTAAAATTTGATGTACCAAGGGAAATTAGAATTCACAAATTTAACTATATATTGTAATTAATAGTAATAGTGGAAATTGTTGCATTGGATATAAAGTTAGAATAAGTAAAGTAATGCAAGCATTGGATTTAACAATGAAATAAAATATTGATTATGGGTATTGAATGTAGATGGGGGAAATAAAAAAATGCAGGACAATAAATAATTTATTTAATACAATCCCTTTTATTTGTAAACTATTGTAAGGGTTAATTAATTATGAAAATTTGGGAATAGGTTCAATTTGTAAGTTAGACAATCAAATTTCAATAACTAAAGTTAGTTTTTAATTGATTTGATGGAATAATTAATTAGATCTAGAATCTTGATTGGTATGGGTGCATATATATAATGGAATATAAAAGGGTAAATAATCATATACAAGTATAATTAAGGTTAAAATAGTGGGATTACTAGTAAATTCAGTCATTTACCAATATAGATAATTTGATGTGCCTTAATTTTAATTAAGAAAATAATGGGCGGAATAAATGAGATTATTTAGAGTATTAATTATAATTGGATAGAGATGTTAAGTAGCAATGTTAATGCAATGTAAGAAATGCAAAATTTAGGTTGATAATAATAATGAATAGTAATAGATTAAAAATTTGTAACATATATCATCAATTACCTGATTACTTGTTAATGGAATTAGAATGGGTAATAAGTAATAATAAGATAAAGAAATGTTACACTAATGGTAAAGGAAAGAATTAAAGGTTGAGAAATTATAGGATCGTATTTATTATTTAGCGTTACTTTAATAATTAGGATAAATTGTGAAATTAATATGGGAAGTATATAAAGAAATAACTAGGGAAGTATACGTTATAAGTTAATTATAACCTAAACTTATGCGCAAGGTTGAAATTGGATCTAATTGGAAACTTATTTAATAAATTGGATTCAAGCGTAATAGAAAGGTTTTTATTTTAGAAAATATTAATTACTGTAATTAGTAGAATGATTTACATTTAAGATTTGAGATAGAGGTTTGTCTAAGGAATTAAAGTTAAGTAAATCAAGGCGATAGAAAAATTTTGAATTATAGAATGTGAATTTGAATAGTGAGTAAATTGGTTAATTTATAATAGTAGGACTTATTGAGATAAATGAAATCAAATTTTATTTATTTCGTTAAATTAAGAATTTCGTTGAAATAGGATATTTATGTGATAATTTTTAATCAAAGGGTAAACCCTTATATTTGAGACTAATGAAAGGAATAAATATATGTTGATTCAATAAAAAGGGAAGTTTTGGAAATTTATCAACAATTTTGGATTTTATGGAATTGAATATTTATATTGATTTAATCTGGAATAAATTGACATTTAAAAATTTGATTAAGTCATTTTAAATGTTTGAGAATTTTTAAGTGATAAAGATTTCCAATTCTAAAACTGAATTATAAAGAAATTGGATTTATTTACTAATTTTAATTTATTTAATTTTTATAAAAATAGCCATTTTGGGAACGAACTCGGATTTCGAAGAAACCAGTTTCATCGGATCCGTAACAGTGAATTATTGTAGGGTTTCAAGTTTCGTATTGATCGGACCTGTCGTTTGATCGTACGAACGTGAAACGCCTTGAAATCGATTTAATTAAAATCAATTTGAAATCAATTTGGAAATATTGTGTTCAGCATAACTTCTTCATACGATCGAATTTGGACGTGAAACTTTTTCCATCGCGTTCAGAATATTTTAAAATACCTATTTTGATATATGGGTTATCGTTCCGGGGTCATAACGGGCTTTTTGGGCCAACTATCGGTTAGCACGTTTATAATTCGTGCCCACTTTTTCTATTTTAGTTTGTCTATAAATAGGCTGTGATAAACCCTAGCCTCCATTCTATTCACTTTTGCTGTACGTTCATTTCTTCAGCTCTTTCTCTTCCTCAATGGTTGCAGAAAACCTAGATCTGTTTTCATTTCAAAATCAAAGCTAAAAATTAAAAGTCCACAGAAAATTCCAAAAAAATATATGTCGATGCTCTAGATGAGCGCAACCTAAATCTGGAATTTGTTTTTCGTTTTGGTTCATCGTCTGATCAGTAAAAATCAAAGAATTCGTGGCCGTTCATCTCGCGACGATCAAGTTCGTCGGATCGGGAAACAGTTTCTGGGTTTGGTGGAGATCGTCGCGTGCTTCAATCCATGGGGTTCGTTCGAAAAGTTAACGGTTAGATCGTCACAAAATTTTGGATTAGGGTTTTGGACGAGGGGGGGGGGGGGCGGCGGCGACTGTTTTGGGGCGTTTGAGGCACGATCGTGGGGGTGCTGGTGATGGCGTAGGGAAGGGCGGCAGGTTGAGGTGGTTGGCGTCGTTCGAGCAACCAGAGGCGGCGCGTCCCCGGTTTTTTTTCATGGTAGCTGCGTGTTGATTCGCTTGCGTTCCTCCCTGTGTCGGCCGAGTACAGAATGAGGGAGGGAGAGAAGCATGACGTGGCCCTTGTTTTAGTGAGTTTTGTTTAATTTATATTTTGAATTTCAAATCATTTTATCGCTATAACTTCTACGTACGAACTCCGATTCACACGAGATTTTTTTTGTTAGGATCGAAATTTAATTTCGGATCTGTTGACGCTGGTTTGGACAGATTTGAAGACCGTCGGATTTTTGGGTTTAAATCGGATTTAAATTCGATTTAAATTCGAAAGGTGAGTGTTTTAACCCACCCACAACTTCTAAAATTTCTTGTGTTTGTTAAATTAATTTTAGATATGAGTAGAAATTTATTTATGACTGTTTGGCATGTTTTATTCATTATCTCTGTTAAATTGCATTTATTTAATTTAACCGTTAATTTATTTTATTTATTTCATATAAATTTGACAGTTAGAATTTATTTATTTGCATATTAACTGCCAGTCATAGTTATGTTAAATTTTTATTTCATATCAACTGATAGTAAAATTTGAATTTATTTTTGCATATAAACTGCTAGTAACAGTTATTGAATTTATTATTGAATATAAACTGTTAGTTAATACCTGTTATTTATTACCTGTATAATTTATATGCTCTATATCGATGATTGCTTAAATTGGATGTTGATTGCAAATAATGGTTGATGATTGATATTTGGATGAATGGATGCTATATTCATATTGTATAAACTGCAAACCATCATGCATTTTCATTTCATTCAGGATTGCGGTTTGAATGATATACAATCGCATTTTTATTTTAAATTGCGGATTGAAATGATAAACATCCGTATCACTTGACCATAGGGTAGAAAATTTTATAGAGGCACCGCGGTATATATATATATATAAAATATATTTTGAAATGTTTTATGGTTTTGTAAAGGTATATGTATATGGTTTATGGGATATTGAATTGGTTATATATATATATATATATATATATAGAAATTTTTGGTTTTTAAGCTTTGTATAAATTTGATTTTAAGTATAAAATAAAGTTTGATTTTCGAGATCAAATATGATTAAGAAGTTATTAAAAATTAAATTTCTGGAGTTTTCATGACTTAAAAGGGAATAAGGTTGGAAGATGAATATTAAGTTAAATTGAAACTAAATGAAAAGTTAGAATTTTTAAAGGATATGATTTTTGTAACTTGATGTTTTGTGTAAAGTGATTTGAATGAATATCAGGTTGATTTAAATGAATATATCAAGTTTACTAAATTGAAAGATTATCCAATTATGTGAAGTTATAAGTTTTACTTAAAGTATATTGAATTCATTAAGTAAACATTTCAAGTCTAAATAATAAGAAATTGAATTTGATATATATGGGATGGTCAAATGAGTTTGTTTTTGAAATGGTGTAATATTTAAAGATTTGAAATGTAAAAATTTAAAATGGTATTTGGAAGTTTAAATCGATATTTGTAATTGATTTGTGAAATGTAAAGAAGCTATTTTGTTTATAAAAGTAATTAAATATTTAACCATTTGAGAGATGAAATTTGTTTCAAAGTTATGGCTTTCGAGGTCGTATAATTTGGAAATATTATATTCAAGAGTTTTGATTTCTAAATAATTTACTTAGAAACCCCTATGATTTTTGGTAAGAATATATTGGAAAATAAAGATGATATCATATTGTTTTGTGTTTTAAAAGGAAATGATATCGTATTTATATGGGTTTAAATGGATATTTTATTATGGTTTTAAAGTTTAAATTATTTTAAATGACCGAGGTGTTATAATAACGTTTGGTTGTTAAAGAGACCGGGATCAGAAGTTGTCATACTCTCTGCCAACTCCGAAAACCACTTTAACAACCGTGTACGCGGTGGAGATTCCAGAATGAAGTAGGTTGGTGATGGCGTTTCCTATAAGGTAAATACGTGGACCCAACTCCCATGAGTTGGCATAAGGTGGCTAAAACAGGAGCGATTCTCGGGCCAATGAGGTGATTCCTCTGATCGAACGCACTCCTTCGATACTATACTTTGACTTGGATTGATTCGGTGGCCACTATTGATTTCTTTGATTTTGGGGGTGTTTGTTCGAGGTGGGTGGTAGCTACGGCTATGCGTTACCATCAGCCCAGATGCGTAATTGGTATATCTACCCTGGCATTGCCTAGTTGTGCCGTGTCACCTACCCTAGCGCGTCTTATACGATTTTGGTTTTGTACCATACCTATGGAGTGCCATCTGACGACGCCCAGTACGGGGGAGATTATGGTACTGTATATACTATGGGAATATATAACTGTGTTAAGGTGGAAAATGTAAAGCCTTAACGCTATTTAAAAGTAAGTTTATTTTACAAATAGACACTATTATAATAGCGCAATATACTACATAGTAAATAGTTTAACGGATCCTTAGGAGATGTAAATCCCGAGCATCCCTTGAGTTACCGCACTCATATTTATTCCTGTTGATTTAACTTACATAAGATCTTTTAGTTCTGACTCGAGTGTTTTGTCTTTTCAATTCGCTCGGGTCAGTCCGAGCGTTTCAGGATTTGGAGATTTTATTTGGAGGACGAAGACGAAGATTTGTAGTATTATTATCTACTATATTATTCCACTACACTCAATATTGTTCCGCTGCATTGTATTGGTATGTGTAACTCTGATATTCATTGTGTAACTAAAATCAAATATTTTGTAAAACAGCTTCGTGAACTGTATATTTGATTATTATATTTTATCCTTCCGCTGTGAGATTTTGTTTTGTTTTTATTTATTTCTTTCTTATTTTCTTATTTACCTTATAACAATCCGCCCTTCCGTATAGTTTGAATTGGCATGTGTGTCGATTTAAAGCGTGCGAAAAGACGGGACGTTACATCTGGTATCAGAGCTTTGGTTTAGCGATAAACCTTAGCTTTGTGGGGTTTGACTCTTTGCTAATAGGGTAGTAATACCCTATGGGAGTCGACGAGTGTGTATATATGAGAGAGCGTATTTGTTAGTGTTATAAAAAGATTTTAATATTGTGTTAATCTGTTCCGTTTCGTATTTATGAATTCTGGTTGGTGCATGGGACGCTATGACATCGATAGGGATTTCTAAACACTTAATAGGACAGACCGACATAATATTTGTTTTTATATAGGTGAATGTAATAATTTTACCTATTATATTTTTCTATATAAAATAAATTTTTCAAAAGATATCTATATTTGGCTGCAATAGGTGGGTTGTTAGGTAATAAAGTGTATAAATAATAATAGAAATAAGATTTGAAAAATAAAACAAAAGAAATGGGAATTTAGAAATTATGTTCCGGGGTTTTGGGAATTCTTTCAATTGATTTTGGAATATAATAATAATACTATTAGAAGTACTTTGGATATAAACATTTTGATGTAATTTAAAGGAATTGTTTTAAAAAAGGAATTTTGAAAAGAAATTTTTTTGTACTACCCTCTTGGTCGCTGGAAAATACTTTCGGTGATGAGTGCACGCATCATCGACATTCATTTTCGAGTTTCGAAGTGGGAAGGCCAATGTAGTAATTTACTGCAGAATTATTAAGAAAATTTTATCGTTTTAATTATAATTGGATATATATGTTAAGTGTAGATATCTATCTATTATTTTAAATGATTTAAGATTTAACCCGGTATTTAATTCTTAAATTTCCATTAATTAAATAGTTTCAATTATTGTAGTGAATTGAAACATAGGAAATTAATAAATTAAAACCTCTAATGGAAATAAGAGATTTAATGATAGGTTATTAATGGTATTAAATGAAATTTGAAATTATCACCTACGAAATAAGGAATATTATTATTGAACGTTAAATTAATCATAGGTAATGAGGAAACTTGCGTAACTTTCAAGTACATTATTTAAAAACATATATAACTTACCAAATATAAGAAGCTGAAATGTTTTAATAAGAAAATGTATAGGAAATTGTACAAGTAAACTTACGTAATGAAAATATTCAGTAAATTTCTTTTATTAATAAGAATTAACGTATAACTGTTATGCCAAGTAACTAAATTGAACATGAATATTATTAATAGATGAATATAAATAAAATCAAGTAAATGAATGAATATGCAAAGGAAATTAATTTAAAAACAATTAAATGAAATAATAAGTATTGATGTTCTAGTGTTATGGACTTAAGTATTATAAGAATAATAATAAACGTAAGTAATAAGTTGAAGTTACCTCAGAATAAAATAAGAATAAAAGATGAATACTGGAAAAAAACTGTAAACTTAAGTTAATAAATTTACCTACTAAGAAATTTGATTGAATAGATAAAAATAAATAATGAATAAAAAGGGAAATCAAACAACAATGTATGATATGGAATTAATAAGAATGAACTTAATTTATTGATTGAATTTGTTGTTTGTTTGTTTTGTTATTGTTTGATTTATGGTTGGTTGGGTAAAGAAATTTGAAATCGTTGGATGAATAAATAATTTATTTTGTTCCATCTAAGACTGTTGAGTAAATGATGCACTTGATAGTTATTTTTCATTCCGTACAATTTCAAGTTTAGAACCTGAACAACTATTTGCTTGTTGATTGAATGGGTGTTTTGTTTCTTGTGCATGTGTTTGTTGAGATGGGTGGTTGTGCATTGATTTGTTGTTAGTGATGGAACCCACCTAAATATTTCACTTTATATAAATTGTTAACCTTTTAGATTTTATAAGTGAAATGTAGGTTATGGAAGCAATTGCTACTGCCTTTGGTTCCATAAATTAAGCATAAATTGCCCGACAAATAGGTACGTTTCGGATTACGGTTTATAGCGCTATTTTATGTATAAAAGATTTAAATGGGTATAAATTGGTATATTTTATGTTAAATTATTTTATTTTGTAAACTTATTTGTTATAAATTTAATTAAGAAAGATATATTGTTTTCTTATTTCTTCTTTTCCCTTCTTTTCCTTTTCGGGGACGAAAAGTTTTGAGTGGGGGAGAGTGTAACGACCCGTGTAAATTCGATGTTTAGAATGGATTTAATTAATAAGATTTTAATTTAAATTTAGAAAGGAATAATAATCTTATTTATTTATATGAAAAAGAATGTAAAATTTGATGTACCAAGGGAAATTAGAATTTACAAATTTAACTATATATTGTAAGTAATAGTAATAGTGGAAATTGTTGCATTGGATATAAAGTTAGAATAAGTAAAGTAATGCAAGTATTGGATTTAACAATGAAATAAAATATTGATTATGGGTATTGAATGTAGATGGGGGAAATAAAGAAATGCAAGGCAATAAATAATTTATTTAATACAATCCCTTTTATTTGTAAACTATTGTAAGGGTTAATTAATTATGAAAATTTGGGAATAGGTTCAAATTGAATGTTAGAAAATCAAATTTCAATAACTAAAGTTAGTTTATAATGGATTTGATGGAATAATTAATTAGATCTAGAATCTTAATTGGTATGGGTGCATATATATAATGGAATATAAAAGGGTAAATAATCATATACAAGTATAATTAAGGTTAAAATAGTGGGATTACTAGTAAATTCAATCATTTACCAATATAGATAATTTGATGTGCCTTAATTTTAATTAAGAAAATAACGGGAGGAGTAAATGAGATTATTTAGAGTATTAATTATAATTGGATAGAGATGTTAAGTAGCAATGTTAATGCAATGTAAGTAATGCAAAATTTAGGTTGATAATAATAATGAATAGTAATAGATTAAAAATTTGTAACATATATCATCAATTACCTGATTACTTGTTAATGGAATTAGAATGGGTAATAAGTAATAATAAGATAAAGAAATGTTACACTAATGGTAAAGGAAAGAATTAAGGGTTGAGAAATTATAGGATCGTATTTATTATTTAGCGTTACTTTAATAATTAGGATAAATTGTGAAATTAATATGGGAAGTATATAAAGAAATAACTAGGGAAGTATACGTTATAAGTTAATTATAACCTAAACTTATGCGCAAGGTTGAAATTGGATCTAATTGGAAACTTATTTAATAAATTGGATTCAAGCGTAATAGAAAGATTTTTTTTAGAAAATATTAAGTACTATAATTAGTAGAATGATTTACATTTAAGATTGAGATAGAGGTTTGTCTAAGGAATTAAAGTTAAGTAAATCAAGGCGATAGAAATTTTTTGAATTATAGAATGTGAATTTGAATAGTGAGTAAATTGGTTAATTTATAATAGTAGGACTTATTGAGATAAATGAAATCAAATTTTATTTATTTTGTTAAATTAAGAATTTCGTTGAAATAGGATATTTATGTGATAATTTTTAATCCAAAGGGTAAACCCTTATATTTGAGATCAATGAAAGGAATAAATATAGGTTGATTCAATAAAAAGGGAAGTTTTGGAAATTTATCAACAATTTTGGATTTTATGGAATTGAATATTTATATTGATTTAATCTGGAATAAATTGACATTTAAAAATTTGATTAAGTCATTTTAAATGTTTGAGAATTTTTAAGTGATAAAGATTTCCAATTCTAAAACTGAATTATAAAAAAATTGGATTTATTTACTAATTTTAATTTATTTAATTTTTATAAAAATAGCCATTTTGGGCACGAACTCGGATTTCGACGAAACCAGTTTCATCGGATCCGTAACAGTGAATTATTGTAGAGTTTCAAGTTTCGTATCGATCGGACCTGTCGTTTGATCGTACGAACGTGAAACGCCTTGAAATCGATTTAATTAAAATCAATTTGAAATCAATTTGAAATCAATTTGGAAATATTATGTTCAGCATAACTTCTTCATACGATCGAATTTGGACGTGAAACTTTTTCCATCGCGTTCAGAATATTTTAATATTTTAAAATACCTATTTTGATATATGGGTTATCGTTCCGGGGTCATAACGGGCTTTTTGGGCCAACTATCGGTTAGCACGTTTATAATTCGTGCCCACTTTTTCTATTTCAGTTTGTCTATAAATAGGATGTGATAAACCCTAGCCTCCATTCTATTCACTTTTGCTGTACGTTCATTTCTTCAGCTCTTTCTCTTCCTCAATGGTTGCAGAAAACCTAGATCTGTTTTCATTTCAAAATCAAAGCTAAAAATTAAAAGTCCACAGAAAATTCCAAAAATAATATATGTCGATGCTCTAGATGAGCGCAACCTAAATCTGGAATTCATTTTCCGTTTTGGTTCATCGTCTGATCAATAAAAATCAAAGAATTCGTGGTCGTTCATCTCGCGATGATCAAGTTCGTCGGATCAGGAAACGGTTTCTGGGTTTGGTGGAGATCGTCGCGTGCTTCACATCCATGGGGTTCGTTCGAAAAGTTAACGGTTAGATCGTCACAAAATTTTGGATTAGGGTTTTGGACGGGGGGGGGGGGGGGGGGGGGGGGGCGGCGGAGACTGTTTTGGGGCGTTTGAGGCACGATCGTGGGGGTGCTGGTGATGGCGTAGGGAAGGGCGGCAGGTTGAGGTGGTTGGCGTCGTTCGAGCAACCAGAGGCGGCGCGTCCCCCTTTTTTTTCATGGTAGCTGTGTGTTGATTCACGTACGTTCCTCCCTGTGTCGGCCAAGTACAGAACGAGGGAGGGAGAGAAGCATGACGTGGCCCTTGTTTTAGTGAGTTTTGTTTAATTTATATTTTGAATTTCAAATCGTTTTATCGCTATAACTTCTACGTACGAACTCCGATTCACACGAGATTTTTTTTTGTTAGGATCGAAATTTAATTTCGGATCTGTTGACGCTGGTTTGGACAGATTTGGAGACCGTCGGATTTTTGGGTTTAAATCGGATTTAAATTCGATTTAAATTCGAAAGGTGAGTGTTTTAACCCACCCACAACTTCTAAAATTTCTTGTGTTTGTTAAATTAATTTTAGATATGAGTAGAAATTTATTTATGACTGTTTGGCATGTTTTATTCATTATCTCTGTTAAATTGCATTTATTTAATTTAACTGTTAATTTATTTTATTTATTTCATATAAATTTGACAGTTAGAATTTATTTATTTGCATATTAACTGCCAGTCATAGTTATGTTAAATTTTTATTTCATATCAACTGATAGTAAAATTTGAATTTATTTTTGCATATAAACTGCTAGTAACAGTTATTGAATTTATTATTGAATATAAACTGTTAGTTAATACCTCTTATTTATTACCTGTATAATTTATATGCTCTATATCGATGATTGCTTAAATTGGATGTTGATTGCAAATAATGGTTGATGATTGATATTTGGATGAATGGATTCTATATTCATATTGTATAAACTGCAAACCATCATGCATTTTCATTTCATTCGGGATTGCGGTTTGAATGATATACAACCGCATTTTTATTTTAAATTGCGGATTGAAATGATAAACATTCGTATCACTTGACCATAGGGTAGAAAATTTTATAGAGGCACCGCGGTATATATATATATATAAAATATATTTTGAAATGTTTTATGGTTTTGTAAAGGTATATGTATATGGTTTATGGGATATTGAATTGGTTATATATATATATAGAAATTTTCGGTTTTTAAGCTTTGTATAAATTTGATTTGAAGTATAAAATAAAGTTTGATTTTCGAGATCAAATACGATTAAGAAGTTATTAAAAATTAAATTTCTGGAGTTTTCATGACCTAAAAAGGAATAAGGTTGGAAGATGAATATTAAGTTAAATTGAATCTAAATGAAAAGTTAGAATTTTTAAAGGATATGATTTTTGTAACTTGATGTTTTGTGTAAAGTGATTTGAATGAACATCAGGTTGATTTAAATGAATATATCAAGTTTAATAAATTGAAAGATTATCCAATTATGTGAAGTTATAAGTTTTACTTAAAGTATATTGAATTCATTAAGTAAACATTTCACGTCTAAATAATAAGAAATTGAATTTGATATATATGGGATGGTCAAATGAGTTTGTTTTTGAAATGGTGTAATATTTAAAGCTTTGAAATGTAAAAATTTAAAATGGTATTTGGAAGTTTAAATCGATATTTGTAATTGGTTTGTGAAATGTAAAGAAGCTATTTTGTTTATAAAAGTAATTAAATATTTAACCATTTGAGAGATGAAATTTGTTTCAAAGTTATGGCTTTCGAGGTCGTATAATTTAGAAATATTATATTCAAGAGTTTTGATTTCTAAATAATTTACTTTGAAACCACTATGATTTTTGGAAAGAATATATTGGAAAATAAAGATGATATCATATTGTTTTGGGTTTTAAAAGGAAATGATATCGTATTTATATGGGTTTAAATGGATATTTTATTATGGTTTTAAAGTTTAAATTATTTTAAATGACCGCGGTGTTATAATAACGTTTTGTTGTTAAAGAGACCAGGATCGAAAGTTGTCATACTCTCTGCCAACTCCGAAAACCACTTTAACAACCGTGTACGCGGTGGAGATTCCAGAATGAAGTAGGTTGGTGATGGCGTTTCCTATAAGGTAAATACGTGGACCCAACTCCCATGAGTTGGCATAAGGTGGCTAAAACAGGAACGATTCTCGGGCCAATGAGGTCATTCCTCTGATCGAACGCACTCCTTCGATACTATACTCTGACTTGGATTGATTCGATGGCCACTATTGATTTCTTTGATTTTGGGGGTGTTTGTTCGAGGTGGGCGGTAGCTGCGACTACGCGTTACCATCAGCCCAGATGCGTAATTGGTATATCTACCCTGGCATTGCCTAGTTGTGCCGTGTCACCTACCCTACCGCGCCTTATACGATTTTGGTTTTGTACCATACCTATGGAGTGCCCTCTGACGACGCCCAGTACGGGGGAGATTACGGTACTGTATATACTATGGGAATATATAACTGTGTTAAGGTGGAAAATGTAAAGCCTTAACGCTATTTAAAAGTAAGTTTATTTTACAAATAGACACTATTATAATAGCGCAATATACTACATAGTAAATAGTTTAACGGATCCTTAGGAGATGTAAATCCCGAGCATCCCTTGAGTTACCGCACTCATATTTATTCCTGTTGATTTAACTTACATAAGATCTTTTAGTTCTGACTCGAGTGTTTTGTCTTTTCAATTCGCTCGGGTCAGTCCGAGCATTTCAGGATTTGGAGATTTTATTTGAAGGACGAAGACGAAGACGAAGATTTGTAGTATTATTATCTACTATATTATTCCACTACACTCAATATTGTTCCGCTGCATTGTATTGGTATGTGTAACTCTGATATTCATTGTGTAACTAAAATCAAATATTTTGTAAAACAGCTTCGTGAACTGTATATTTGATTATTATATTTTATCCTTCCGCTGTGAGATTTTGTTTTGTTTTTATTTATTTCTTTCTTGTTTTTTTATTTACCTTATAACAATCCGCCCTTCCGTATGGTTTGAATTGGCATGTGTGTCGATTTAAAGCGTGCGAAAAGACGGGACGTTACACGGACATAAAACACATATATTAAAGATCAACACACACATATATAATATCGTTTGAAATGTATACTTATGTATATACATAATTATTATAGTTTATTACTTTCCTTTTCAAAATATCCAGTAGGAAATCAAACAAACTTATGAACATATATATTCAGATAAACAATATTCTTTATAATACATTGTTAACTTACTCCTTTTTTTTTCCTTTTTTTTAAAGAGTATATATGAAGTACAGTTTATAAGATTTTTTTTATAAAACCTTCATATATAACAAAATATATGTATAAAATAAAATATTTGTATATATAAAAATCAAAACGTTTCAAACATATATTCAAAAACTGGATCATATAAATAACAATGTATTTAGTTAACACATAGTATAAAATTCATTTATATAACTCTCTTATAAATTCATTATAACTATAATCGAAAGGATTATATATACTTTTATATAAATTAACCAAATATGCACGTTACTTAACCTATCTGTACCCGATCAATAGCTTTATTATTAAAGCACGCACATCATAACAGTATGAAGATATACAATGCTTTAGGCTTATTAAACAATATATTGCAACTTATGTATACAATATGTGAATATAAATAAGCTTACATACTTATTATATAAAAATCAAAATTAAAAAAAACAATATAATAAAATATATATAAACTCAAAAATTGATATATAAGCTTATACTGTTATATCGAGAATTTTTTTTGTTAAGTACAGCCATACATATATATCTTTGGGTACTACAATTTGTATTATTTGCCTTTTATAAAGAAAATTGCGGTTGAACTGAGTTTGTACATATAGCTTACTTTATGTATATAAATAACATAAGCTGTCATACATATATACACTAAAATATGAAAATTTAAGGCAGTATACTACTAGCAAATATATATAATATAATACAATGTATAGACATACCCTGTGTAAACTCGAGTCGTTGATGGGTGGGCAAAAGGAATAAATAAGAAACTACAGACAATGGGGAAAATGTTGATGCCACCTATGTGCTGTCAGAAGTTATTGCCTCTAGGCTATACACTCGGCTATGATGAGGCTGCCGATGTGGATATGGAAGATGTTGGGTTCGGCTGGAAGGCAGGGTGTTTCTTAAGAGAAGAGGAAGGGAGAAGGAGGGGACAGACGCTTGGTGGAAAGAAAATTTGCAGAGAGAGGATGAAAAGAATGCAGATGAACTAGGCAAAAGAAAGGAGGAGCAGGCTAAAATAAATAGAATGTACGAAGAGAACAAGGAAGGTTATAAATCAGATTGGAATGAAAACGTAAAGAAAGAAAGAAAGAAATAAATAAAAGAAATCAATGAATGCGAAATAACGTATAGTATTTTATACGTTTCAAACTTTGAAATGGCAATGGTTATGAGTTGATTTAGCTACATTTAAAGCAATAACTTTTTTTTTGTTTGGATAGTACGTGATGAGTTTGGAAAGGCAATGATATTTAAAATGGAACAAGGAATGGATAGAGAAATTTAAGCAAAGATAAAACATACAGAATAAATATAGAGTAACGGGACAGTCACGGTAATTCAGTGGATAATTAAAGCAACTTTTAATGCCACCAGCTGCACCTTCAAATCTGAAAAGGCAGAGTAACGGACCATATAATAAATTGAAATGATGGATTGATAACAGCTGCAAGTATATATTTAATAGAAAAGAACGGACAGAAAAAATTTTGTGAAATGTACTGAAAATAAATATGAAGTACTTTTATATTATACGTTTCTTTTTTAATGCAGAGTCCAAAATTTGAAAGCCAAGTAACGGTCAACCCTTGATCTGGTGAAAATAATTGTAGCAATTAATAAAAGAAATAAATAGCAACAGTCACATTGCTTTGATTTAGCTGCCCCATCAAAGCAAATTATTTATAATTTAACCGATAGGAAACGTAAAGGAACGTACCACCATAAAATGAAATTGATAACATCTGTGCATTGATTCTGCAATATTTATTAAAGAAATTGATTCTGCAATATTTATTAAAGCAATTTATTAGCTAGCTTGAATTAAATAGAATTTCACAATGGAATATATTTTGATAAAATAAATTGAAAATTTAAAATCTGTTATGTTTAATTGGACGTAATCAAAATATTAAATTTTTATTTCAAAATATTATTATATAAAATTTCTCAAAATTTTCAATTAATTACGTTAAATATAACCATCTAAAACTATTAAAATCTACGGGTCGTTACACAAACAAATATAAATAGAAGAGACAAGAAAGAATTTCGGAACCGAGGGACATTCCAAAATTCAAAGGAAATCGAGTCAAAAGGAAGAGATTCAACTCGAACGAAAGTGATTCTGTAAATAAATTTACCATATATGCTAAGTTTTGCCTAGAGCCAAAGCTCTAATAACGACCCGCTATTTTGGACCATTCAAATCGACAATAAAACCATACATGTCTGACTTGAATAATTCAAAATACCGAATTGTTAATTTAAATTTGGCAAAACTTAAACATATACAGTAAATAAATCCATCACAGAATCACAGATACAGAGTAGTACAATAATATGCAGCGGAATAAATGAATAATAGTTCATGAAGCTACTATATAAACATCAGAGTTCGAAATAAAGTACATCCGAATATCTCAAATACAGTGAAGTCTTTAGTAAGAACCAATGATTCCTCTGAAATAATCAACTAGAAAAGCTGAAAGCTGAATCGATAGTTGGACCTCCAACGAAGCTCCAAACTCCAAAGATGAGTCTCTAATGTTGTGTCACTCAGTCTGACCCGAGCGTAAAGCAAAACAAAAAACACTTGAGTCGGGATTAACATTCTTATATCTATAAATCCATCTCAAGTGAAATATCAACTGAAATATAATTAACTTAGAGGATGTTGGGATAACCATCCTCTAAGGATCCAAGGAACTATCTATAGGGTAGAAATATACACTAGAACACCGTGGTCATTTCAATTTTATTTATATTTCAAAACTAAAATTTCATTTTCATTTCAAATATCTCTATTTTCCAAATTAGTATATATATCCAATAATTTATGAAGTAAAGTATTTTTGTTTCCTCAAACTTCACAAATTGCTTCAAAATCAACTCGACCTTCCCGTTCAAATTTAATTAAATCAAAATTTATCAATTTCCATTCAATTTAGTTTCTGACTAAACTATTCAAATTTTATCTATTTTAAATACGGATTTGAACCACAAAATAAACCATTTAAATTTCAATATAATTCGAAGTTAATATATTTCGGAGCTTTAAATATTCAACATTTCAAAGACTAAACTTTGATAGTTGCGTTTATCTCCCAACTTGACTTCACTATTATTTAGTTTTGAAATATTCACTTAATAAATTCAATATTATTTATATGACCTTAAATTTACATTTTCTATATATTACCTTCGATTCCTTTAGACATGAAACATCCATTAAATTTCTCAAATAAAAATTCAAGTTATAGGATCATATGTTAAAGTTTCGAATTTAATAGTTTCAAATTGATTTAACTAAATAAAATCCTTAATTAATGACAAATTCAAATAAGTCCCAAACATATCTTCAAACCTTAGCTTATAAAATTTATTCCACAAATCTATTTCAGAAATACAAATTTAATTAATCCTTAAACATATTTCATATTAATAAAATCAATCTTAATTAAATTATCTTAATATTAAATCTATATAATAAATAACCTTTATATATAATACTTTAAATCAATATTCATTAAAACCATATATTTCTTTTCAAGACCATAGAAATTATTTTCAAAACATTCATATAGACCACGACGTCGATGTAAAATTTTCTATTCTATAGACAAGGGATACAGATATTTATCATTTCAGTCAGTAAGTTAAATCTATATGGGAGGATATCATTTCAACCCGTAATCCCAAATTCAATTCAAATGAAAACCGCTTGGGTTTATCATTTCAACCCATAACGAAATTCTCCTATTTTGAAGTCCGTTCGGGTATGTATCATTTCAACCCATAGTGATTTCTATACTAACAGGGAACTTGCAGAGTGATAACAGATATGAAAATAATAATAACAACAGGCATATATCATCAAAAATAAATATAAACAATAGGATATGGTGTCATATCCCATAAGTGAACAGTTACAGATAATAGCATATATAACAATTTAAATAACTACAGCATCATATTTCAATTTAATCAAATTTAACAAATAAAGAATGTTAATCGTGAGTGATTGCTCACCTTTCGAGGCCAGAGAATACAGAAGATGACATGAATACACACACTGATACAGATACTGAAATTTGAATTATAAATTCGAGGACGAATTTTAAAGCAAAGTAGGATTATCACGAATTGGACGAACGAGGCTGATAAACAAGAATTGATGAATTGAATCAGAATCAGTCTGATATATACAGAAATTTTTGCTATTTTAATAAAAATCAAAATTGCATCCCTAAGAAAAATTTAAAGTCGAATCACACACACACACACAAAGATATATATATATATATATATATATATATATATATATATATATATATAATTTGCCTTTTTTTTCATACATAAACCAATAGTTTTAACATTTGAAATAAAACATATATGTTAAATAAAAATCCTTATAATTTTTCCAAACCATTTTAATTTTTACACATAGATCAAAATTTCTATTTACAAATCTAAGACCCAAACCACCCCATACGACCTATGTATATAATATCATTAAGATTTATATTTTTAAAATAAGATTAATATATAAATCTTCAACAAATTACACTGTTCAAATCTCATTTATAGACTACTATATACATATGGTACAAAATCCACTTCACAATACAATTATAAATTTTAAACACTTTACCTATGTATATAAACTAATATATAACTACCCATACATAAACAGTAAAGCCTATACACAGTTTTATATAAAATTGTAGACAACGGATGTACGAATTACTTATATAACTTATATTATAACTTATTTTATAAATATATATAATAGTGTAACCTATGCAGACCGAAAGTATAAGTTAGAATGCAATATTTATACAATATATATAAATAGAAACTAATATAAACTTTAAATATAAACTAATATAAATAGAAACTAATACTGTCCTTGACCGGAGAGTCGAGGCCGGAGAATATAAAAAGTCCTTGACCGGGGAGTCAAGGTCGGTGAATATCAAAGTCTTTGACTAGAGAGTCGAGGCCGGAAAACGTACAAGCCCGTGATGGAAAAGTCAAGGCTGGAACAGGATAATGTGACCCGGCGAGGTCTATAGATTCAATTTTAAGCCCAGAGAGGTCATGGATTTGATAGTATGGTCACAAAAAGGATATGGACTTTGGAGATTGGATTTGAGGCTATTCAAAACACACCTTCCAATAGCAAGGCATGTTTTGGGGGGCAAGTGTTAACCCGCCTTTTGTCAAAGCCATAAGTAGGCGGATTCAACCTAACTAACTTGACGACTATCGAGTTTGGAGTATGATGGATTTGGTTTTGAAGGATGAAGTTTACTTGTATATGTCATTTGGTCAAGAAATGAAGGGGATACATGGCACAAGTACTTCGTTCGGCCAACGAGTACGTTCAGCATAGTTGCCTCGTTCGGCCTACAAGTATGTTCGGCTTAGTTGCCTCGTTCGGCATACGAGTATGCTCGGCATAAGGGATGGCTCGGCATTGGTGGTCGCTCGGCATAAGGGATGACTCGGCATTGGATGGATCGTTCGACATACGAGTATGCTCGGCATAAGGGATGGCTCGGCATTGGTGGTCGCTCGGCATTGGATGGATCGTTCGGCATTGGATGGAACGTTCGGCATCAGGGATCATTCGACGTATTGGATCGTTCGGCGAAGACATCGTTCGGCCGAGACATCGTTCGGCCAAGACACTGGATCGGCTTTTGGTATCGTTCGGCACGAATACATCCCACAACATTCAGAGTGTTCGGCCTCACTGTGATCGGCATAAGAAGTATGTTCGGCATCAGGAAGCGGTCGGCTTGATAGGCTATTTGGCATCATATGAGGCTCGACATTGGGAGAGGCAAGTACGTTCGGCACGACATTTTGGTTCGGCATGGGCCGTTCGGCCCTGATGGGCTCAGGATATTCAGAGAGCCCAACAACTACCTGGACGTGTCTATAAATAGGGCATGTAGGGCTTCAGAAAGGGGGATCTTTCTTCTTCTTCTCCTTTGCTCTCTAACCTTCTATTTCCTAAGGCTAAGGCTAGCCTACCACTTTGTAACTGTAATCGATTGTTACAGCAATAAAAAAGAAATTACTGGAGTGGACGTAGGCCAGAGTTAGCCGAACCACTATAAAATCTGCTGTTCTTTACTGCTTTCATTTTAATTTTAACTGTTCTTCATATTATTACTCTCTACACACACTCTATCTGTTACAGTGACCGTTAATTGGTGCTTTCGTCTACATTCGGCTGTTAGTGACCAATTTTGGCCCTAACACAATGTATAAATATAAGTTATAATAACACGTACACAAACACGAATTCACTTACGCAATAACCACTAGAACCTATTTTGTTGTTTTCAGTACATTGCATTAAGAAAGAGTAATATATAACAAAACCTACAAAACCCCAAAAAGATTCAAAAAAAAGTATATATATTTTTAAATCACCTTATATTATTTCATTTAATAACATGATACGAAAAGCTTCACTTAAATCAAGTTCACGTTTAAAATATAATATATTAGAAAAACAAAATACTAAGCTTAAACAAATTAGAACAAAAAGCATCTTTACATACAACAGCCGAGAAAGGAAAATTTTATTTTATAAACTAATATAACAACATATATACATATATACACAAATACATTTATATATATAAAAGAGTAACTTTGACATATATATATAAACCATATAATAGACGCTGCAAAATTTGTATAATATATTATTAAACTGGAAACAGGGAAACCCAAGATAATATAACCCATGTAACAAATTCACTGATATATATATGCTAACAGACAGAAGTACTATACCTAATATATGCGAACGTATGCAAGCTAGTGGTGACGAGTGTCTGATGGGTGATGGCGATAGGGGTAGCGGTTATGGCCTTGAAGGTTCTCTGTAACAACTTGGGAAAGAAAGAAAATAGGATTCAGGGAGGAAGAGGAAGCAACAGTAGGTATAAACCCAAAGTTATAAAGGCAGAGGAAAAACGCTTTGCACAATTTAAGGGGAGCTTTAAATTTTAATAAATGCAAAACGTATCTAAGTTTATACGTTTATAACTTTCCAGCTGTAGTGTATATATATAATGAACGGTCATAATGAAAGAAGTGGAAACAGGGAGCGTAGGAAAGGAAATGTTAGAAAAATAAAATTTTCACCCTTAAATTCCGGAGATTAATAAGGTAACGTACCTCTTTAATGAAATGTACAACAACGGTCACAAGCTAAAATTTAGCTGAAAGTTTAAAGAAATGAGGGAAAGATGGGTTTTTAAATTAATCACTTCGCAAAATTAATATGTCAATGAAAAAGGAAAGGAGATGAATCAGGGAAACGTATTATAACTTATATATAACTATTAAATGGATAGATGAAAGAAAAGGTGAGCAGGTGAGTAAAAGTGGAAACTGATTTATAAGCGAAATGAAATGTGAGCTGTTGCCTGGGAAGAAAATGGAACAGTTTAAAAATTAAAGGCAATAGCCTGTTGAAATTAAATGAGTATAAAACGTGTAAAAGTTATATACTGAAACGACTATAAATTTCAATTATTATTATAAAACAGGGAATAACAAAAGGCAAGGACGATGATTTCAAAGTTTATTAATGGCTAGGAATGGGGAAATCTATCTGTGAATTGGAAAAATTATTAAGCAATTGAAATTTTAACAGTAGAAAAAGTAACAGCTACACACTGTTTTAGAAACAATCAAAGCAATTAATAGCTTGATTGGATAACAAGAATAAATATGGAAGGACACGTTATAAAGGCAAAATGAACCGTTTGAAAATAAATAAAAGAAATGATGGCAAATAAAACAGCTGTGCCTTGAATTTACCAAAATAAATTATTTTACGAACATCAATTATTACTGACTTAAATTGAACAGAATCACACCCTAAAATATACTTTCTTAATTTTTGATGAAAACTTATCATTTGCCACATTTAACTATACGTAATCCAAATGTAAGATTTTATTTCAAAATATTATTATTTAAAATTTCTCAAAAGTCAAATTAAATACGCTAAATAAAACCATTAAAAATTATCAAAATTTTACGGGTCGTTACAAATGTCAAGGGATATAGTCGATCATTTGCATCAACGGCGGTTGCAACAAGTAACGTACCTTTGTATTTACCATATAGATGTGTACCATCTATGCAAAGTAAAGGTCGACAATGGACAAATCCCTCAATACATGGCCTAAATGAACAAAATGCACGATCAAAAACTCCATACTCATTAGTGGTCACATGTTCTACACTTCCTAGGTTTGTTTTGCATATTTCACCGAAGTATTGTCATAGGTTGGAATATGACTCTGCCCAATCACCGTAATTCATTCAATTGTCTTGCTCAATGCTCTCCATGCTTTCAGACAACTAATTTTGATGAATAGTTGTTCCTCCATTAGACCTGCACCATTCCATTCGTAATGTTCAAATCGGATTTCACAAAAGGCATGATCTTCGATACCATAAAAGATGATGTAGCTTTCCTATGATTTGATTTCATTGTAGGGTTAATGCATGTATAATCACTAGGATATTTTTTAATAACCCACCTTCCAGCCTGTGTATTTTTGAGTCAATGGCATGTATTCTCCAAGGACAACTGTCATTGACGTTGCAAATGTCGATGTATTTTGCTTTGTTAGATCTTATTGGCTTAAAGGACACCGCATGTAAGATTGACCATTATGATAGTTGTTGCAAAAATTTAGCTTTACTCTCAAACATCATGCCAACTTTAAAACCGGTTTGTACACTGGAAGATAAAAATAATCCGTTGTTGAAGTTTACATTTTCTACAATCGACCTACCCATAATTTGTGCACTGTAAAAATCATCATCCAATGTTGTCTCCATTTTCGGTTCATCGTAGTCTAGTAGATCACCGTTTACTTGCATATTTTCGACCCAGGTTGTATCAAAATTTGGTATTGACACAACAGACATACTATCAAGTGCAGGAATATCTTCATCTTGTACATCTTCTTCATCATCTACATCAATATCATCGTTGTGGATAGTTTGACTCATTGGTTCATTCGATGGTTGGACGTATGACTGTGTAGTAGCGTTGTTTGCTGTGAAGCTGCAGTAAATTAATACATCAATTTTAGTTTATTTCTACATACCAACAATTTTATAGCATATTGCAATATTTACTTTTCGCTTAAAGGTACAATTCGGACGAAGTTGGCTACATTCGTTCAGATGTACGGCGACTCGATGCTCTAGCACTTCTTTGAGTGGAATTCTAAACTGGAATAAAACTTCATGGGAATACAAATTTAGTGTAATAATTAAATCAATTCAATATATCAGATCTGTATGTAATCACGGCTAAATGATACATCTGATTCAATCGTGGATAGCTGTCCTACGTTAAATGGGGATAGGTAAATTGGACATTTGGTTGCAAACTCATGAATGGATGAAAACCATAATGTATTTATTGTTGCCCGTATTGCGATATGTGCTGAGTCAGATGGCTAAAATTAGGTGATGAAATTCCTTGCCCGGTACTCATGCTCCCCATCATTCTAGAATATTCTTCAACGCTAAATTTTTTACGGGTGCTGGTGTTGGTTGTTATGCAACCGATCTTCTATTTTTTCCAACAAACAGCTCAATAAATTTATTCGAAGCAGCAAACATTAATTCAACATCGTCGTTGTCTATAATTTTGATTGCTTTGGATCCAGAATATGTTGGCCAATTGCCAAGTATTTCAATATCGTACTCTTTCGGTTTTATCTTTGTTGCTTTGTAAACCGTCTCTTTCAACTGCTCAAAAGTAGAACCTCTTCGAACTTTAGCCAGTTTGTAAGATCCACCAAGATATTTTCTACACGTTAAATCCTCAATAACCAATTCACCATCATAATAAAATACAGTTGGAATAAAACTAGGAGCCATTCTACATTAACAAAAAAATAATAATTTTGCAAACTAATTTGAAAAACTTAGGGTTTCTACTACATACATTGACCTTACCACGGTTTGCTATGCTTGAGGTAGATCTTGAAAATCTAATACTTTTAAGGCGACTAAATGAAATTTAATCAGGTTTAAAAGAAATTGAGGTAGTGGGTTTTGGAGAAGAGGAGAAAATGTATAAAGTGAAGGAGGAAGAAAGTGAGATTCTGGTTTTATCATAGAACTCCGTTTGGACGACTTTTGAGAAGTTGCCTCGTCCAAATTGTTTTAAAATTTATAGGCGACTTCTCAAAAGCCGCCTATATGTTTTTCAAAAAAAAACATTGTGTCGCGGGTACGTTTTGGCCAACACGGTGCTGGGCTGGATAAAACAAGGATATGATTGATATTAGTTCTGAAAGGGGGCTGTTTACGATAATTAGTTTTAAAATGAGGCTAAATTGAAACTTATAAAAATGTTATTACACATGTACGAACCATGAAGGAAGGATTTTTTTGAAAAATACAAAAGGAAACCTATTTTACCAATAAGTTTTTTACCAGTTTAATTGAAAATTTTGTCGCAATAAATATTTGTACATCAAACATTGGTCTAAAGGCTAAAATAACCAACATGCTCAAAAAAATATATCACCTAACTTGTACATGATCAACTTGGCTTCCTTATCATTCAATAAGGGCGAGGATAGGGTAGATGGAACATTTTTGTTCGTTTGCAATGGCATTTGATCTCCAAAACTCGGATGCTCACCATCGTTTGAACAACCAAGTGGTTCTTAGGAGACACTTAATCTCCAACTGCAACAGGATTGACAGCTTTTGTGCTATTTGCAAATGATAGCTCTCTACGTGATGTGAAAAACGAAGAAGAAAATGTTGATCTTAGTTACAAAAAAGCTGTAAGTTCTAGTTTAAAAAAGAAAATATGGATGTGGGATCTACAATAACATGTGGACTTAACCTGCTTATTTTCCTCTTAGGCAACAAACAAATAAAGTGAAGAAAATTTGGAGAAAATAAATGAAGAAACTTATTAGCTGCTGGAAAGGATGATATGATAAACCTTTCAAATTGACTGCTAATCATCTACATCACACCAATTTATCCTTCTATCGTTCTAAAACTTGTTACACTAAAATATACAATATAAATATGTGAACCACTCACAACATGTTTCTTAAGATGGTCAAGAAGCCATGGGAATGGAGTTAGCAGGAAAATCCATTTACGTATTTGAACAAAATTTAAAGAATAGAAAAGTGAAGATGATGATCAAATCTCGCTCATATTAAAGAACATTTTCAATAAATTGAAGACAATGAAAGATAAAGTTGTGATCAAAAAGCCATCTTGAATGAGGATTCATCACACACCAACTAAGAGAAAAGGGTAAAAGAGCAAGATACTTTGAATAATGAATTGAAGATAGTGGAGATTTGTCTAAAAATAGAAGGCCAAAAGCATTTAGTTCATTAGAAAGGACACTATTTAATAAAAAATTCATTCATTGGTAAAGAATACAATGTTTTTTATTAACATGGTTAGTGAATCATATTGTTATAAACTTATTTATTACCATATTTACTATTTTTTGACAATATTGTACGACGAGTGACTATGCGATGGGATTGAAAATTATATGTTAGTCAAGTAAATAAGTGTAGCGAGACATGTAGAATAACTAATTAATTAATTTAGGATTAATGGATAAGATAGTTAATTAACAAAAATGGTGAATGTGTTTTATATTTAGACTAATAAACAAAGAAAATAAAAGAACGAGTGAGACATATGCAGTTAAAACCCGCATAATCCAAGTTATAGCACGTAGCGCTTTTCGACCGTTACGCTTTTTCAGTTTAGTGCTATTGAACAGTTGACTCGGTTTAAACCTTACTATTTTCTTCTATATCAACTAAATCAAGATTTTGTAACATCCATTTTAGCAACAGTAATATGCAAAGGTGATTTGACTAATTATCATATTAACCAAATCAACAGAGTTATGGTAAAAATCTAATTTTAAGGCCTAAGCGTTAATATAGAAATCTATTACAGTCACCAAATCTTAATTGCATAATTTATGAAATTCTTCAATTTTATTATATAAGATTAAATAATATTCTTTTTCCACACAAATGATGTGAGAAAGATATTAAATATTTAATTTTATACATAACGAAGCTTTTTGCATCTCCGCTATTTTCCATTATATCCTCATTTTATCCTCTTTTTATTTTTTTGTGCTTACACCACTATAGAACCACTAATCGCTTTAATTACATAAGTTAGAATGGATACAGTTAAAGTTATTTAGGCCCACACTCAGCAAAGCAACTAAACCCTAATCGGGCCTTCTTTTCATTCATATTCATTCGCAATAAAAAAGGTCATTTATAAAACTACATTTGCAAAAGTTAGCGAATACTACTAGTGTAGCTTTTACAATATTTTTTGTTTAAACATTGTAGAAAAAGGGTTCGTGACAAGATTTTTTTTTTGTGCAGATGTTGAAATCAGTTTGTCTGTAAGATATTTCACAATCTTCAACAACATTTCTATGATATTATGATGAAAAAGAAATTCATAACGCTTTACACTTGTTTGAAGTATTTAAGTTTGATAATGTTTTCCAAATATTATAAAAAATTTATGTCTGACATCTTTCATAAATTGTTGTAATCTTCTGTATATAATATCCTTTTTTCAATAATGTAAAAATATTTGTTGCAACATTTATACAACATTGTACATATATATATATATATATATATATATATATATATATTTAAGCTGTTAGTAAGATATTCTTTTTTACAACATGACTTGTAGTATACGTTTCGTCACATGCTTTTACGCATATGCAGATGTAATTAAATATTTGTTAAAATGCATAAAAAACTAACTAAATTTGGAACATAGCGAGTAAGTGCAAAAGAAACAAATCATACACAGATAGTACGTGGTTCAGATGTTAAGAAATCCAACATCCATCGGGAAAGTATTCATTCCTTTTTTTTATTATTACAAGTATATATTTTAAAAGAAAAGACCGTCAATTCTAACCCTACTTGCACACATTTTAGTGTTATTTTTTTATTCTCCCGTTTTCTCTCTCTTTATGCAACATTACTTGATCTATTTATTAAAGTGAAAAGCATGTGAATTAGTGAGATCGTTCTTTGAATTTTGCACCTACAGTCAGATTTTACCGGTTAAACTTCATCCAAGTAGTCCCCAAGTGTGACGTGGGTTGCTAAAATCAAAGGCGAGGTAATATGATATTAAGAGGACCATGTCTTGGTAATCACGACATAATCAAATTTGAACTAATCTTCTTGGGATAGGTGCGTCTACTTTAGATACTATAGCATTCACCCCAACGTTCCAATGGATAGTAGGAAGGCATAGTAGGTAGACTACGTAATTCATCTAAAACAACAAATTTTTGGACATTCCATCAAACCCCTCGCATTTAATTCACATTACACATGCTGCGCGCCACTTTTCATCCACATTCTTTTGAGTCATAATATGACAATTCATTTTCCAGACCACTACTCAATATGATTACAATTCCGTGGTTGTGACTAATTCACCTTTTGAGACTTTATATATTAACTTTCTCATATTGTATACATCATTTTTCACTTCTTCTTTCTTCTTTCTTTTCTCTTTTTTCATCTCGGACATTCTTCTTGGAAATTCTTGCTACTTTCTCTAGCGATCTTTGAGATTTCTTTAATCTTGCTAATTGATTGGTAATTCAACCCTTCATTTTGCATCTTTGTTTTCTTATTTTCCACCACTTTCGTTAATTTGCACTGAATGTGTTTATGTAAATGCTCATAAGACTTCCTTCTCTTTTTATTTGGTTTGATTTCTCCTACCGTACCTTGCAGAAAATTGTAGAAGATGGTGTAAATCGTAACCGTTTTAAGGATATGGTTATTATTAAGAAAATAATTGTAACAGTCCAAAAATCCGTACCCTTTGAATCGAAAATAATCCACACATGTCCGACCCAAAAAGCACAGACTAATGGAAAGTCAAGAGAAAAAAAGAAGAGAGAAGAAGAGAAGAGAAGAAAGAGAGAAGATAGAACCAAATAGAATAATGCAGAATCTCACAACGCAGTGGAAAATATATAATATCGTATCAATGATCTTTACAAAACGGAAACTGTATATATATACATCAATCAGAGTCCAACAATCAATCAATAGTTATCAGCTTGAATAGTTATAATAACATGTCCTCACAAATGCTGATAATAACAAAAACTAAGCACAATGGATAATCAATAATCAAAAAAGATACACGTATACGAAATGAAGATCTCCAGCTCTCCTGCTGAAGCTCCAAAAGCATCAAATCTAGACCTGTAAATATACTCGGTCTGACCCGAGCATTGAAAGGGAAGAACGCCCGGATCAGTCTGGTAAACCAGCGTGAGAAACACACTCTACTGAATATATTAAATGACCAAAATTTTCCTTAGTTTTCAAAAACAAAAGTATCTCGTAAGACAAATCCACACATAAACACGGACATGTTTTTACCTTACGGTAACTAAAACATTTCTTTTACATCAAACCCTCTTATATTATACTAATGTCTAGTATACAAATAATATTAATCATACTCTAAATAGTTACCCATATAACATTTCAAGGATATTCATTACGCCTTTACAAACACAATCGTAGCTCGTAGTGGGTTTTGGATTTTCATACAAATGACCAGGTGAATGGACTACCTTCCGGCAGTACATCTCTAGAATAATGTACCGAGGACCATCACTAAGGATCCTCTACCAACACAAGACCGGTCACCTCTATAACTAGATGGTACCGAATATATTATCCTCTGGTCGTTACCGACCTTACCGAGGGCCCTCATAGCATACAAACCACATAATCAGATACACAACGCCATAGCGTGCAAAGATATATCTAGAAGAGGATGATCATATCCTACTTGGGAATGATCCACTTAGCCTTGACGCATCTAACCCTGTTTTGGTCATTTCCGGTTGATGAGGCCTGATGAGGTAACGATTACCTTTCACAAAGCACAATCACATCACTTAGAATGCCACACGGACATTTCCGTTGACTACTAATTGCCTTCCACAAAAATACAACTCTTAAGCTCATACGTCTCAAGGAGGGTGTTAAGCTAAGAGAAGTTTCCTTCTCCGCCACCGCTGATGTACGTTTGTAAAAGCCAATGTACGTAATCTATAGAAATGCAATGTCAGAAAAACATCCATACAAGTTGTTCAGGAACAGGACAAACCGAATGTACTTTCCTATCACATCCTGTCGGGAAATCCCTAGGATTAGTAGCGAATAGTCATCACATTGGATATTTCATAAATGAAGAGACCACTGCTACTGGATGTATATTGGGATTTTAACCCCAAACGATTAACAAGCGGTCCCCCACTATGAAAATCTGGAATATCATTATCACCACAAAACAACCTGCACAATCTTTGCATATACGTTGAACCGAAGTGGTTTTCAGATGAATCTGATCCCGGTCTCTTCGCACCAACAATGCAAAAGCGTTTCTCAACCTCACACAGAAACTAAGTCTCATAGACTTATCACGTCTCCAACTTTCAACTTGTTATCCTTCGGACCAAGAAGGAAGCTCGATGGATTGGAGTAACACTTCGCACTATACGAATCAACAGCCTTAACACAAACGATAATCAAGCCTACATAAAAGGCTACGTACTAAGTGTACGACTAAATAGTTCCCACATCAAGTCGAGGAACTAAATTTTTTGGGCAATTTGATGGTCAGTTATTTAACTGTCAAAGCAAACAAACAATATTCAGCACCATATACAATCATTAGGCCTTTTAATTAATCTTTATTAATTAAGTCACTTGCCAAATATTCACTTCAATTTATCTTTAAAAAGATATAATCTCAAAATATTTCACTTCATATTGGAAAACATTTCCATATACTTATTTAATAATAAGTAATTCACAATTTAATTTATATTTTCAACACTTGGAAAATATTCAATATACTTAAAACACGATTAAGTATATATTTCATTATATAAGGAAAACATTCTCTTAAATACGTTTATTTGAGTCAAAACGAATGCTGCGTAAAACATCGTTACGACAACCCAAAACCACTAGTATAGGGATTCGAAAATTAGAAAGATATATAAATCCCAATACTATACAAAAACATTTCCTTTCGAAAATCATTTACTATAACAACACTGTTATAGTCCATCATTTCCTTACTTCTCGAAAACGTCTATTTCAACAATGAATGTTGAAATCTGTGGTCTCGATACTTAACGCATTTTAAAACACCTTCAAATCATTTTATCCATTTAAAAGATCACTTCCTAAAAATATCCGTTTTTATTTAATAATATATTCGCTGTCCAAAATCCTGAATATAGTTCTCTTATCCAAATTCAATATTTCTACACTTTTAATTTAAGGAATATCCACTATCCAAAATCGTGGATATAATTCCCAACTAAATTCTTTATTATTACAACATTTAACGGATAATTCGTTGTCCAAAATCGCGAATATATCTCCTTTAATAAACTTCTATATTTAATCTATCAAATTCAATTGATTTCGAGTTTATAAACAATGTTTATAAATTCCATTTATATTCTACAAAAACTTCAACTTATAAAATCCTTTATTTAACCAATTCCATTCATCTCATTCATATGCCAAATCCAATTTATAAGTTAATTACTTATAAATCATTTATTTTACCAAATCTATTCATTTTTTAACTTCACAATTTATAAATCTATAAATTTCATTCACTTATGAAATCCATTTATACTTCATTTTAACACTTATAAAAACTCGTTTCATAATTCCAATATTTTAATTTATAAAATATCAATTTTATAAATCTTTTATATAAACCGTTTATAATAAATCAAAAATCTCAATTTAAACCATTTTACAAAATAGTTAACTTCACATTCCAAAAATCATATTCTGGTTTTATTTCATAAAAACCATAATTTTTATAACATTAAAATTATAACGTTTATTTATTTAACATAAATTAATTCCAAAATTCAATAAAACGTGTACTTTCAAAAATCACTTTAAAATCCTTTTAAATTTGGAAATCATCATTTAACACTTTTAATTTTCCAAAATAGGCCCAATGCTGCAACAACACTAAATACAACAAATCACAACATCCAAAACACCATATATCATATGATAACAGAATATATCACAAATATCTGTAAATAAATCAATATAGGTGAGGAATCCATTTGGATCCCTCCAACCTGTCCCCTGCAACAAATATACATATTAGAAATATATGTACAATGTCCGCTTCAAGGCAGACGCGCGTACAAAGGGTCATCCGCTCATACACGGGAACGTATATGGTCTCATCTGCTCCAATAGGCAGGTATGTATCCAAATACCAATCAATATATCATATATCATCCAAACAATCATCAATCATCATATAATAAATTTATTCTCACTTATATAAGAATATCAGTGAGTTAGAAAGAGTGAGTTGTACTCACATTGCGTCCAATAGCAGTTGTAGTGTTTTATTCCGTATAAAATTAAACACACGTTTAATTTTATCCAAAATTCACACTAGCTCCAATCAACCACAAACCAGCTCCATCGCGTAGTGTTCGCGAATACGAATCCAACGCAATTCGTTTTGTGCGAAACGGACCTCATATGCAAAAGATACAACATTTAGAAGTTTGAACGAATTTATATTATATAATTTTCAATTTCTATTTTATATTTTTAACCTAAGATTGCATCACAGCCATCGATTCTGCTTGCACCAGATCTGGCAGCGTCTTTCTTCCTTCCCCACGTTCGTTCCTTTACGTGAAAAAGAAACACAAAGCCGTTCAAAACCCTAGCTAGCCGCACCCACCACCTTCACTTACACCACGATCATCTAGCACCAAACGAACGTGCTTCATGAGCTCTACCTTCGGCTTGGCTGTGGGACAACTCGGTTGCTTCGTGGCCACAGAAATCGAGCACAACCGTGCTTGCTTTTTGCGAGATTTTTCATTGATTTACTTGACTATAAATGATCATAGCCGTATGGATTTGAAGCTCTCATCGTCCTCTAGAAGTTTGTAGTTGCAGACTTTCGCTAATTGTTTATAGATTTGGAGATTTTGAGGGAAGAACGAGATGAATCTCTGGCCACTAAAATAGAAGTGGTGGCTAGCCCTAATCTTCTAGGGTTTTGAGAAAAACGGTGAAAAATATGGCCTTATATAGAAAATCATGCGAAACTATTCATCCTGAATTTTTCCGAACTCCAAACGAAGCGTGCCACATGGCGTTTATAATGTACCCCATTCCGAATGCAATGGAATATATATCGAGATCCAATTCGATCGTATTTGAAAGATAGGTTTTCAAATCGAATTATTTAAATTTAAAATTCACTTAAACAGATTTCTCCGCGTTTTAGCTTGCCCCGGACAAACCGTAAATCCGATTGACACGAAATTTAAAATCTTACAATAATTTAACATTACGGATCCAATGAAACTAGTTTCGTCGAAATTCGAGACTGTTTGAAAAATGGTTATTTTTACACGTCAATCAAATATTAAAATATTCAATTTTTACAATTCAACTTTTAATTCAATTTTTAAAAGTTCCATAGCATCAATCTAATTCAAATAGAATTTAATACAACATTATAAATCATTTTTATTCATATTAAATCAAATTTTCCATTATTTCTGCAATTTCAAATATTAAATTGGCAATTTAATTATCCAATTAAATTACTATATTCGAAATAAAATCTATTCAGCTTATAAACTTAACTTTTAAATATTTAAAATAATTAAATATACGAATTTCAAATGACTGAAATTCTGGGTCGTTACATTCTCCCCTACTTAAAAGAATTTCGTCCCCGAAATTACCAAGTAAGAAAAAGTCACTAAATCCATTAACTTTTCAAAACAATTCGTTAAACTTCTTACAAAAACTTTTCTAGGTTTTCCAATCATACTTAGTTATCTTTTCAAAACCAACTATGCCGTTCAACCTTTAACTCAAAAACCAAAACTTTAGTTTTCACAAATTTTCCCAAAGATTTTATAACTCCTTAAATTTTCAAAAAAATTCGCCATGGCCTCCTTTGCGCGGTTCAATCCGAAAAAAATAACAATGTATATATAACAAATATACATCTCATCATCAAGGATGAGGCATCCCGAAGGGAAAAAGTGTAAAGTACCATATGTAATCCGAGATATGTACCTTATATACGGCTAATATAGCACGAAAGCAAGCTCCAAATGCGAAGCAAGCGCCATCCGCATCTACTAAACACTCAACAACAATGAGAAACATGTATATATGAAAATAATATCAATATACAACATATACCAACAACTATATATGCCAATATAGCAAATGAAATCACCACAACAAATCCAACCATCAACCGACTATCATCCAACTAACATCCATAAGTAAATCAATACACTTTCACTTCTTATTAATATTCAATGAATTGGTTTTCAGTTAAATCACATTTGATTTATTAACAATGGATTTTACTAACATTCATTCATTCGAATTAGTTTACATTCACTAATTTACATTCAAGTTGGCTCACTTCCAATTCAAATAAAGTTCAATTCTATTTACATTTACTTCACTTTCAATTTGGATTCGATTATTTAGCTTTTAATTTTATTAATTTATTAACACTTAATGAATTTCCATTTATAATCAACTAACAACCATCTATCAACCAATGCATATCCAATCATAACCAAATTAATTTACTTTACATTCATTCAATTTGGTTCAACACTTTCAATTCTAATTAGTTTAACATTCAGTTTACTTTCATTCAATTATTCAATTCACAACTTCTTAACAACAACATTTCTAATGCTGATTCATTATACATTTCATGTTGAATTTCTTTACATAACTCAAGTCCATATTCATCTAATTCACTTTATTAATTTACTTTGACACCAAAATCAACTTCATTAATATTTACTTTCACTATACAACTTAATTTCACTACTAATTTTAGTTCAAATTCTATTTTATTCAACTCTTACTTAAGTCAAATTCATATCACTACTCCAAATTCAGATTTTTTTTTGCTTTGCAAAATTACTTAACCATTTTAATAATTGGTTTTGCTTACCTTTTTCTCATTTTATAAGTTATAAAACTTATTTATATAAACTTCCAAATTCATATTATAAACTCTTACCACTTAAGTTTAATTTCATTTCAATAACTTATCTAATCTGGTTCAAATTATTCAACTTTCCTTTAGTTAAATTTCAAAACATATAATTCGCTTACTAGCTCAAATTTATTTCAACTTAACCAAAGCTAAAATTTTATTATCTCATATAATATAAGTCCAAAACTTATTTTACTTATATCTATCAATTTCAACTTAGATTTTAAATCAAATTTGTCTATCATAACAAAACTTAAATTTTAATTTACTATTGGTAGCAAATCAATCACATAGAAACTCGAAAATGATACTGATGATGCTGCAGTCATCACCCTTATTATTTTCCAGGAACATGTAACGACCCTGAAATTCAGACCCAGTTTCAAATTTTAAAATCGCTTATTTAATGTAGAAATTCGAATTTTCGCAAACAATTTCCGTTGCTATCAAAACTTCACATTTGGAATGCGTCTAGATAGACATAGGCGTGTGCCAAATTTCGTTGAAAAATATTGAAGTAAATTTCGCTCGTCGCATTTACATATTAGTTAAATTCTATGCGTAAATTTTCTATAGTCCGAACTCAAATATTTTTTCACATTTTTGAATAAGAAAAAATATTCTGAATATGACGGCGCATTCCGTTTCGCCAAATTTCGTTTTATTTGTTAGTTAAATTGTCACTCGAGCAACCGGCTAAATAAGATTTATCACTTCGTAAGCAATGTCAAACCATAAATATTTTATACCGTTGTGTCCGCCTCGTCGCGCTGACCAAAACGGTATATTTGTTTGTGTAAATCGGAGTTCGGCGCTGCGAACTATAAATTTTACGGATTACAAACCGGTCCGTTACGCAGCACAAAACGTTACCCATTCTTTCCAACGTTCAGAATTCCAGGAGCCTTTGACTATTCAGCTGCCTTGGAAAACCAATAGCCAGTTCGGTTACCAAGAAAATAAATTTGAGGCTTTTGATCTCCTACACTATTCAGTATATACTGATTTCAGTTCAATTCCATTCGTTCACCTCAAACAAAGACTCTCTGGTATGTATCCTCTTCTACTTTCCCTTCATCATTTTATTTTGTTGTTCCTTCCAGAGAAAAAAATCAAACCCACCTTCTCCCCATTTTATTTTTGTTGTTGCTCCCTCCTAAAGTATCAAAGCATCTCCTCCATGAATGCGCATCGCCTCACCCCACTTGGCCACGTCACCCAGCCACCGCGCCCACTGCCTCCGCCACCATTCCCCTTCGTCCAGACCTCGCCAGCTTCGCCCAGACCCGCCAGCCTTCGTCCAGATCCGCCAGCTTTGCCCAGACTCCGCCAGCTTCGTCCAGACTCCACCAGCCTTCGTCCAGATCCGCCAGCTTCGCCCAGACTCCGCCAGCCTTCGTCCAGACCCCACCAGCCTTCGCCCAGATCCGCCAGCTTCGCCCAGACCCGCCAGCCTTCGTCCAGATCCGCCAGCTTCGCCCAGACTCCGACCAGCCTTCGTCCAGATCCGCCAGCCTTCGTCCAGACTCCACCAGCCTTCGTCCAGACCCCACCAGCCTTCGCCCAGATCCGCCAGCTTCGCCCAGACCCCGCCAGCTTCGCCCAGACCCGCCAGCCTTCGTCCAGACCCCACCAGCCTTCGTCCAGACCCGCCAGCCTTCGCCCAGACCCTGCCAGCTTCATCCAAACCCGCCAGCCATCGCCCAGACCCGCCAGCCTTCGTCCAGACCCGCCAGCCTTCGCCCGCCGCAGCCACCCTGTCGAACCCGGACCCACCCACCGACTTGGCTGCTAACACCCGAGCCACTGCCTTCACTTCCCTCTTCACTTTGCCTAAGACCTATAGCCAATACATCAATATCACTTTGAACATGCTTTGTATATTCTCTGTTGGAAATTTATATGTCAAATGTTGTTGCATGCATATAGGCTCTACCTATTAGTATATAGGATTTTCATATAGGTTATGTATATGTCACTTGAAGACCCTCCTTCCTATAGCTAGCCTTTATCAATAGGAATTTGTTCCCAATATGAATAGTGGGTTGCATATGCCGTTATATGGAGCATGTGCTCTGACTTATTTTTGCTTCTCATTTATCGGCTGTATAACCAAATGAGATTAGAGTGTTTTATATATTAGTATAGCGGTATATACTTTGAAAATTCTAATTTGCTCACATACAGTGTTTTACTGTGTTTGTATCAGCTACTGCTTCGGAGACTTAGACTTTCATCCGACTTGTCGAATCTATCTTGCTTCGTTGTTCGGTATGGTTTATATATATATTCAATTGATATATATCAATAAACAAATAGTTGATTTATTTAATTGTTTGAATTGTAGTTTGTGTCGTTTTGCATCGTGCTTGTTCATGTCTCTTATCTATTCGTCTTCGTGCTTCGTCGTCTTCTCTAACCACGCAATGTGAATATTTCATTCATGACTCGATCGATTATGCTATGATAATCAAGTGATAATTGTTGTTTATATTAATTTAGATGTTAATTGTTGATTGTTCGAATCGTTGAAAAAAAAAATTTGTAAATCGCTATGCAAGTTAAATTTGAATATTGCTAGTTTACGACAAATAGTTGTGACACTAAAAGTATTATATGATGTTGAATTTGGTTGTTAATATAAGTGAAATTTAATATGAAATTGAAATTGATATAGGATAGTCAACAATTTAAAATGGATTATATATGTTGAACTTGATCCCTTTAAATGTTAAATAAATCGTCGCGTAGAATAGCATTAACTACACTTTGAACCATTGAACGTATGATTGATGTAGTAATTTGATAATAGACACCAAGTGAAAACCCTAACGTAATAATCTTTAATCCGCATGAAACGATGGTGTGGGTTCTAGGAATAATTATATTAATTTGCATAACAAATGTAAATTAATATGATTATTTCGGGATTATTTAAATACATTGTTAAATTGTTATGTATGGTTGTTATTGCTTGTCTATTTACTTTGACACCATCCCAGTTATCACACTGCAAGTTCCCTTTGCTATGCTTTGTTTTATATTGAATAATATTGGGTTGAAATGGTAAATACCTAATTAAACAACTTGGCCTAGGATAGAAAATAAAAATAAGAAACCCGATTGGTCAACAAAACCATTTTCGAAATTGAAATATAATTTAAATTAAAGAATGAACTTAACAGTTTGGTTGGAAATTTGGTAACAGTTTTAATGGATGTAACTGAAATAAATTTCACGGATTTAATAAAGATAAATTTTATGGATTAGATTGAAGTAAAATTAACGGATTAAATTGAAACGGATTAATAAACCTATGTAATTAAATAAAAATGAATTGGCAAATTTATTGAAATGAGATTTAGAAACAAGTAAGTTTAGAATTTGATAACTTAAAAATTTATTAAATGGGTTAGGTTTAGATTAAAACTCGGTTTTAATTAAATAGATTTGGAACATGTTGTAAATTTTACTTGGAAATTTAGAAAATTTGACTTAGGAGGAATACAAAAACTGACCAAAGTTTATGGATATAACTTAGTGATTATTTAAACTTAAAATGATTTTAAATTTAACGAATTAATCAAATCAGGACATTGTAAATGGAAATGGACTTTTGTTTAGAAATTTAATTGAATTGGTAAATAAATTAAATGAAGTTGGATAAAAAGGAATTTAGTTAATGAAGTTGATTTAATCGAATTCATGATAACAGTGGATGTAAACATGAAGTGAAGTGAATAGAATTTGATTTAATAATTTAAACTAAGTTTAGCATAAAATTGAATTCATTGATTATGAACTAAATTTAATAAGCGACTTTTAGACCTTATTAAATCGAACTTGAATACTTAATTTTAAATTGTAACTCAAGTGTTTGAACTAAAAATTGCATTCGAAAATATGTTGTAAAATATCTAAAATAAATTGAATCGTGAAATGTCAAATTTTGGAAGTCAAATTTGCACCTTGACTTTTGGACTTTGATTTGTTTAAACGTTAATTTAACCGACCATCGGGTAATAAATACGTAGTTATTAAAGAGACCGGGATCGGGAATGGACATACTCTCTGTCGATACCGAAAACCACTTTAATAACTATTATGCGCGAAGTGTTGATCCAGAATGAAGTGGATGGTTTGGTGAACGCGTTGAATGAAGAAAGAGAATGATATTGGATGACCCCTGACATGACTAAAACAGGAGCCGCACCGGGTCATTGAGGATCGCCACCTCTAGCGGACACGCTTCTTCGATACCATATCTATTACTTTTGTGATTCGATTTGGGTGCACCCTTTGATTTGGGAGTGTTGTTTCGCGGTGTTGAGATAGTAGCTACTATGCTCAACATCAGTCCGGATCATGCAACTACTAGTATCCTAGTTGGTATTGCCTCATGTACCTTGTCATACTGATTATCTTATTCGCGACCACTACGTTTTGATTTGCACCTTGAGTATATGGATTGCCCTCTGGTGACTTCCGGTTTTGGGGAAACTACGGTCTTGTATATGCTTTTGGGAATATAAAATGTGTTAAGGGGAATTATGGTAACGCTTTAACGCTATTTTAATATTCTATTTTACTGATTAGACATTACCTACATACCGTATTATATATATATATAGATAGTTTATCGGATCCTTAGAGATGTTATTTTATTCATCTTTGAGTTATGGACTTTATTTCCTGCAATTGATTATCCTGCATAAGATTTTGAGTCCTGACTCGAGTGTTTCTTTTGTATATGCTCGGGTCAGTCTGAAGCTATCCAGTTTGCTGATCAAGGTTGGTTGAAGATGTTGAAGACTTAGCATTTATCTTTATCAGTCTATTTCTATTCCAGTATTGTTGTTCTTGTCTGTTGGACATTTATGTATTTCCTTTCAGTCACTTTATGTTTAGACATTGTTGTATTTCATATAGTAGCTTCATGAACTGCTATTATGACGATGTATTTTCCGCTGCATTATTCTGTGACTGTTCTGTGTCTGTGATGTTGTATTGATTCTCATTTACATTTATGTATATATAATCCCATAATGATTCGTGTTTTGTATTATTTAAGTTGACATGTATGGATTATTGTCAATTTAAATGGTCCAAATATACGGGTTGTTACAGTTGGTATCAGAGCTTTGGTTTCCACTAAAAACCTTAGTTTGGGGTTATATAAACTCATTAGACATAGAGTAGCAATACCCTGGAATGAGGAGAATCAATTCAGTATACATATCCTTTCAAATTCAAACTTCTTAATTGATTCATTGATTAGACTTTCCTTAAAGTTCTATGATTTTCTATCCTTGGTTCTAGAAAAAAAAAATTTCTTTTGGTATTTCAGGATGAGTGCCAGAAGAAACAACAGGGGAGGAAGGGGAAATGGTCCTGCCCAGGCTGCACCTGCCGCCCCAGCTCCAGTCAAATTCACCACTCTTAGTAAGGAGTATACACAGCTTGGTGGTGTTAAGTTCTCTGGATCCGAGAATATTATTGAAGCTCAACAATGGCTCAAAAGCTTAGAGATGATATTTTCTGGATTGGAGATCACTGATGCTCAGAAGCGTCAGCTTGCTGCTTGGCAACTTCGGGATGCCGCACGAGACTGGTGGGAATCTGTTACTTCTCGTATCGAGGAGAACACCATCACTTGGGCCCAGTTTAGGTATAAATATATTTGGATTTCATAGTCTAAATTCTTCTTTCAATCCTTGGAATGTTATTTATCTAGTCTATCTTTTGATTAGGGATACTTTCTCGGAACAATGGATGCCAGCTGCTGGGAAAACCCAACTTTATAGAGCTTTTATGGACCTTAAGCAAGGCAGTATGACTTTTTCTGAGTACGAGAGGAAATTCAACGAGCTCTCCAAGTTTGGCCCGGGATTGACCGATACCCCACTTCTGAAGAACGAGAAATTCATTTTGGGAGCTAGATAGAAGTATTATGACTTGCTTACTGGCCACATTCACTGCACTTTCACAGAGCTTGTTGACTATGCTCTTCGATATGAGGCGAAGCCTAAGGGACCCACTGCCAAGGCCACTCCTACTCAGTCCTCTTCCAGCCAGCTCGGAAAGAGGAAGATGAACTTTGATCAACAAAAGAAAGCTTGGCAAAAGACTACAGGATTGGGATATGCCCAGAAAAGCCCAATCGACCTTGCTAATATCACTTGCTTCAAATGCGATAAGAAGGGTCATTATGCAAATAGCTGTCCATCCACCGGAGCTGCTATTCCACCACCTCCTCAGATGAGGAATGATTTATGCCATGTCTGCCTCCAGCCAGGTCACTTCAAAAGAGATTGCCCATTGAGGAAGAAAGGCACACCATTAGGAGTATATGCTGTCACCACTCCTGCACCACCTCCACCACCTGCTCAGGATGACCAAGGTACCTTACGAAGTACTTTTTCATTTCATAATTTACCTGTTCGGGTATTATTCGATACTGGTGCTTCTCATAGCTTCATATCTATTGATCTTTGTAATAAGCTCAAATTAGAACCTACTCTTGCTACTACTTCCTTATGTGTCTCCAACCCTATTGGAGGACTTGCCAACCTCAGTAGAATTTGTAAAGGGGTTGTGCTCTTGTATGGAAGATATCGATTCACTTGGGATTTCTATGTGCTTGGCTTCGTAGCATTTGACATTTTGTTGGGTACTGATTGGTTAAGAAATTTTGATGCTGTTATTTCTTGCAAAGCTCGATCTGTTTCTCTAGTCAATGACAAGGGTCTATCGCTTGTCATCGAATGCAAATTACCTTAGAAATATGCGGGAAGCTTCATATTCTCTCTTGATGCTCACTCGGATGACCTTAGTACTACTCCTATTGTTCAGAAATTTCCCGATGTATTTGGAGAGGTCGACTCTCTACCGCCAAAGCGAGAGATCGATTTCCGCATTGACCTTATTCCCGGAGCTACTCCCGTAGTTCTCCCTCACAGAAGGATGGCTCCTAAAGAAAAAGCTGAACTTAAATCCCAAATTGATGATCTATTTGCTAAGGGTTTGATCAGGAGAAGTTGTTCTGAATGGGGCGCTGCAGTCGTCTTTGTCACCAAATCAGATGGATCTCTTCGCATGTGTGTTGATTACCAAGAATTAAACAAGCGCACTCTCAAGAACCGCTATCCGATGCCTCGCATCAATGATTTATTCGATCAGCTCCATGGAGCTAAAGTTTTCTCACAAGTTGATCTAGCCACTGGGTTCCACCAACTAAGAGTAGCAGAAGATAGTATTCATAAAACAGCTTTCCGTACCGAGAATGGATTCTATGAATGGTTGGTTATGCCATTTGGTTTGACCAACGCACCTGCTTATTTCGTCGACTTAATGAATAGAGTCTTTCGTGATGTCCTTAACAAGTTTGTTCTTGTCTTCATTGATGATATTCTCATCTTCTCCAAAGATGAGAAAAAGCATGAGACACATCTTGCTTATGTTCTGGGAATTCTCCGAAATCATCAGCTTAAAGCCAAGTTTTCGAAATGCCACTTCTGGCGAGACGAAGTACGATTCCTTGGCCATATTGTTTCTGAAAACGGGATTTCGGTCGATCCAGCTAAGATCGCCGTAATCAATGTAAGTCCTATCCTATTCGTTAATTCTATTCAACCCATCTTATTCCTTTCTAATTTGAAAACTTATCTACAGGATTAGGAGACTCCCAAAACTCCTACTGATATCCGTAGCTTCTTGGGCCTAGCCGGTTATTATCGCAGATTCATTGAGCGCTTTGCCCGGATTTCTGCCCCACTCACTGCTTTAACTCGAAAGGATGTCAAGTTTATTTGGAGTGAGAAGTGTGAATCAGCTTTTAATGAGTTGAAGCGTAAGTTAACTTCAGCCCCAGTTCTTGCGGTAATTGACGGGAGTGAAGGATTAACTGTCTATATCGATGCTTGTCGAGAAGGTTTAGGCGCTGTCCTTATGCAAAATGGAAAGGTTATTGCTTATGTGGGCCGTCAGTTGAAAACTCATGAAGTAAACTATGCGACCCATGATTTAGAGCTTCTAGCAGTTGTATTCGCTTTGAAACTATGGAGGCACCATCTTTTGGGGACAAAATTTGAATTATTCACAGATCATAAGTCCTTGCGGTATATTTTCTCTCAAAAGGACTTGAATCAGAGACAAGTCCGATGGCTCGAATTCTTAGCTGCATATGATCTCGACATCAATTATACTCCTGGAAAAGCAAATGTTGTAGCTGATGCTTTGAGCCGTAGCAAAGCATTGTCTTGTTGTAATCTTGTAGAAGGCATGCTATTTCAGCTTGTTATCTCCCCATCTCTTTTGGATCGCATCAAAGCTAAGCAATATGAGGACACCTTGCTCTATCGCATGAAGGAGTTAGTTCTTGGTAGAGTTGGAAATGCTGACACTAAAGTGGGAGCACAGATAGATAGTAATGGAGTTCTGAAGATTGACAACCTATTTGTGTTCCAAATGTTGATGGACTGAGACAAGAAGTGCTTAGAGAGAACCATCAATCATCACTTTCATTTCATCCTGGTTCACCAAGATGTATCGAAATATGAAGCGTTTATATTGGTGGAGTGGGATGAAGAGAGATATTTCCATATATGTCAGTAGATGCACCACTTGCCAGTAAGTCAAGGCCGATCACCTGAAGACGGCAGGATTACTTCAACCCCTAGAGATTCCGTGTTGGAAATGGGATCAGATTTCTATGGACTTCGTTGACGGATTACCGAGGACCAGAAAAGGGAACGAGAGTATATGGGTGATTGTTGATAGGTTGACAAAATCTGCTCACTTTATTCCTGTTAAGACCACTCGTACTGCTTCGAGTTTGGCCGAGATTTATATGAGAGAGATTGTCAGACTTCATGGAGTTCCATCTAGTATTGTATGCGATAGAGATCCTTTATTCACTAGTAAATTCTGGAAGGCATTTCAGGACGTCTTGGGCACTAAACTGAATCTGAGTACAGCTTATCATCCTCAAACAGATGGCCAAACTGAGAGGGTAAACCAGGTTTTGGAAGATCTGCTCCGAGCTTGCATTATTGACTTCGGTGGATCTTGGGAAGACCATCTCCATTTGGTTGAATTCACTTATAATAACAGTTATCAGGTAATCAGAAATTTTCAATTTGAATAAGTAAAATTGAATTGAAATTTAACTATCTTTATAATCAGGCGAGTATTGATATGGCACCGTTCGAAGCTTTGTATGGACGGCCATGCAAATCGCCAGCTTGTTGGATTGAGCCTGGTGACCGATTAGTTCTTGGCCCAGATATGATTATGGAAGCATCCGAGAAGGTCAATGAGATCAGAAGGAAGATAAAGACCGCACAGGATAGGCAGAAGAGCTATGCCGATAGGCGTAGAAGAGAGTTAAAATTTCAGGTTGGAGATGAGATATTTCTTAAGGTATCACCTTTGAAGAATGTTATTCGATTTGGTCGTAGAGGGAAGCTCGCTCCTAGATTTGTTGGACCATTCACTATCACTGAGAGGATTGGTACACTAGCAGCCTACAGAGTTGCGCTGCCGGAGAAATTTGAGGGCGTGCACAACGTATTCCATGTTTCACATCTCCGGAAGGTTGTACACGATCCATCCATGACCATTCCTATTGCTCAGTTAGATGAGGTTGATATTGAGCCGGATTTGACTATAGAGAGGAGACCGCTTCGTATTGTTGATAGGGATATGAAGCAGCTTAGAAGGAAGACTGTTAGCCTAGTCAAAGTCCAATGGAGTCCCGATGATCGTGATTGTACTTGGGAAACCGAGGAGAGTATCCGAGATTCTAATCCAGAATTGTTTGTTGAAGGTAAATTCCATTCTATATTCTTTACTTTATTCGATAATCTATTCTATATCTATTGTACCTCTTTTATTGTTCTTCCACTCTTTCCTTCGTTCCTTTTCGGGGACGAAAAGTTTTGAGTGGGGGAGAATGTAACGACCCTGAAATTCAGACCCAGTTTCAAATTTTAAAATCGCTTATTTAATGTATAAATTCGAATTTTCGCAAACAATTTCCGTTTCTATCCAAACTTCACATTTGGAATGCGTCAAGATAGACATAGGCGTGTGCCAAATTTCGTTGAAAAATATTGAAGTAAATTTCGCTCGTCGCATTTACATATTAGTTAAATTCTATGAGTAAATTTTCCATAGTCCGAACTCAAATATTTTTTCACATTTTTGAATAAGAAAAATATTCTGAATATGACGGCGCATTCCGTTTCGCCAAATTTCGTTTTATTTGTTAGTTAAATTGTCACTCGAGCAACCGGCTAAATAAGATTTATCACTTCGTAAACAATGTCAAACCATAAATATTTTATACCGTTGTGTCCGCCTCGTCGCGCTGACCAAAACGGTATATTTGTTTGTGTAAATCGGAGTTCGGCGCTGCGAACTATAAATTTTACGGATTACAAACCGGTCCGTTACGCAGCACAAAACGTTACCCATTCTTTCCAACGTTCAGAATTCCAGGAGCCTTTGACTATTCAGCTGCCTTGGAAAACCAATAGCCAGTTCGGTTACCAAGAAAATAAATTTGAGGCTTTTGATCTCCTACACTATTCAGTATATACTGATTTTAGTTCAATTCCATTCGTTCACCTCAAACATAGACTCTCTGGTACGTATCCTCTTCTACTGTCCCTTCATCATTTTATTTTGTTGTTCCTTCCAGAGAAAAAAATCAAACCCACCTTCTCCCCATTTTATTTTTGTTGTTGCTCCCTCCTAAAGTATCAAACGCATCTCCTCCATGCATGCGCATCGCCTCATCCCACTTGGCCACGTCACCCAGCCACCGCGCCCACTGCCTCCGCCACCGTTCCCCTTCGTCCAGACCTCGCCAGCTTCATCCAGACCCGCCAGCCTTCGTCCAGATCCGCCAGCTTCGTCCAGACCCCACCAGCCTTCGTCCAGACCCCACCAGCCTTCGTCCAGATCCGCCAGCTTCGCCCAGACTCCACCAGCCTTCGTCCAGACCCCACCAGCCTTTGCCCAGATCCGCCAGCTTCGCCCAGACCCCGCCAGCTTCGCCCAGACCCCGCCAGCTTCGCCCAGACCCGCCAGCCTTCATCCAGACCCTCCAGCCTTCGCCCAGACCCGCCAGCCTTCGCCCAGACCCGCCACCCTTCGCCCAGACCAGCCAGCCTTCGTCCAGACCCGCCAGCCTTCGCCCGCCACGGCCACCCTGTCGAACCCGGACCCACCCACCGACTTGGCTGCTAACACCCGAGCCACTGCCTTCACTTCCCTCTTCACTTTGCCTAAGACCTATAGCCAATACATCAATATCACTTTGAACATGCTTTGTATATTCTCTGTTGGAAATTTATATGTCAAATGTTGTTGCATGCATATAGGCTCTACCTATTAGTATATAGGATTTTCATATAGGTTATGTATATGTCACTTGAAGACCCTCCTTCCTATAGCTAGCCTTTATCAATAGGAATTTGTTCCCAATATGAACAGTGGGTTGCATATGCCGTTATATGGAGCATGTGCTCTGACTTATTTTTGCTTCTCATTTATCGGCTGCATAACCAAATGAGATTAGAGTGTTTTATATATTAGTATAGCGGTATATACTTTGAAAATTCTAGTTTGCTCACATACAGTGTTTTACTGTGTTTGTATCAGCTACTGCTTCGGAGACTTAGACTTTCATCCGACTTGTCGAATCTATCTTGCTTCGTTGTTCGGTATGGTTTATATATATATTCAATTGATATATATTGCAATAAACAAATAGTTGATTTATTTAATTGTTTGAATTGTAGTTTGTGTCGTTTTGCATCGTGCTTGTTCGTGTCTCTTATCTATTCGTCTTCGTGCTTCGTCGTCTTCTCTAACCACGCAAGGTGAATATTTCATTCATGACTCGATCTATTATGCTATGATAATCAAGTGATAATTGTTGTTTATATTAATTTAGATGTTAATTGTTGATTGTTCGAATTGTTGAAAAAAAAAATTTTGTAAATCTCTATGCAAGTTAAATTTGAATATTGCTAGTTTACGACAAATAGTTGTGACACTAAAAGTATTATATGATGTTGAATTTGGTTGTTAATATAAGTGAAATTTAATATGAAATTGAAATTGATATAGGATAGTCAACAATTTAAAATGGATTATATATGTTGAACTTGATCCCTTTAAATGTTAAATAAATCGTCGCGTAGAATAGCATTAACTACACTTTGAACCATTGAACGTATGACTGATGTAGTAATTTGATAATAGACACCAAGTGAAAACCCTAACGTAATAATCTTTAATCCGCATGAAACGATGGTGTGGGTTCTAGGAATAATTATATTAATTTGCATAAATAACAAATGTAAATTAATATGATTATTTCAGGATTATTTAAATACATTGTTAAATTGTTTTGTATGGTTGTTATTGCTTGTCTATTTACTTTGACACCATCCCAGTTATCACACTGCAAGTTCCCTTTGCTATGCTTTGTTTTATATTGAATAATATTGGGTTGAAATGATAAATACCTAATTAAACAACTTGGCCTAGGATAGAAAATAAAAATAAGAAACCCGATTGGTCAACAAAACCATTTTCGAAATTGAAATATAATTTAAATTAAAGAATGAACTTAACAATTTGGTTGGAAATTTGGTAACAGTTTTAATGGATGTAACTGAAATAAATTTCACGGATTTAATCAAGATAAATTTTATGGATTAGATTGAAGTAAAATTAATGGATTAAATTGAAACGGATTAATAAACCTATGTAATTAAATAAAAATGAATTGGCAAATTTATTGAAATGAGATTTAGAAACAAGTAAGTTTAGAATTTGATAACTTAAAAATTTATTAAATGGGTTAGGTTTAGATTAAAACTCGGTTTTAATTAAATAGATTTGGAACATGTTGTAAATTTTACTTGGAAATTTAGAAAATTTGACTTAGGAGGAATACAAAAACTGACCAAAGTTTATGGATATAACTTAGTGATTATTTAAACTTAAAATGATTTTAAATTTAACGAATTAATCAAATCAGGACATTGTAAATGGAAATGGACTTTTGTTTAGAAATTTAATTGAATTGGTAAATAAATTAAACGAAGTTGGATAGAAAGGAATTTAGTTAATGAAATTGATTTAATCGAATTCATGATAATAGTGGATGTAAACATGAAGTGAAGTGAATAGAATTTGATTTAATAATTTAAACTAAGTTTAGCATAAAATTGAATTCATTGATTATGAACTAAATTTAATAAGCGACTTTTAGACCTTATTAAATCGAACTTGAATACTTAATTTTAAATTGTAACTCAAGTGTTTGAACTAAAAATTGCATTCGAAAATATGTTGTAAAATATCTAAAATAAATTGAATCGTGAAATGTCAAATTTTGAAAGTCAAATTTGCACCTTGACTTTTGGACTTTGATTTGTTTAAACGTTAATTTAACCGACCATCGGGTAATAAATACGTAGTTATTAAAGAGACCGGGATTGGGAATGGACATACTCTCTGTCGATACCGAAAACCACTTTAATAACTATTATGCGCGAAGTGTTGATCCAGAATGAAGTGGATGGTTTGGTGAACGCGTTGACTGAAGAAAGAGAACGATATTGGATGACCCCTGATATGACTAAAACAGGAGCCGCGCCGTGCCATTGAGGATCGCCACCTCTAGCGGCACGCTTCTTCGATACCATATCTATTACTTTTGTGATTCGATTTGGGTGCACCCTTTGATTTGGGAGTGTTGTTTCGCGGTGTTGAGATAGTAGCTACTATGCTCAACATCAGTCCGGATCACGCAACTACTAGTATCCTAGTTGGTATTGCCTCATGTACCTTGTCATACTGATTATCTTATTCGCGACCACTACTTTTTGATTTGCACCTTGAGTATATGGATTGCCCTCTGGTGACTTCCGGTTTTGGGGAAACTACGGTCTTGTATATGCTTTTGGGAATATAAAATGTGTTAAGGGGAATTATGGTAATGCTTTAACGCTATTTTAATATTCTATTTTACTGATTAGACATTACCTACATACCGTATTATATATATATAGATAGTTTATCGGATCCTTAGAGATGTTATTTTATTCATCTTTGAGTTATGGACTTTATTTCCTGCAATTGATTATCCTGCATAAGATTTTGAGTCCTGACTCGAGTGTTTCTTTTGTATATGCTCGGGTCAGTCTGAAGCTATCCAGTTTGCTGATCAAGGTTGGTTGAAGATGTTGAAGACTTAGCATTTATCTTTATCAGTCTATTTCTATTCCAGTATTGTTGTTCTTGTCTGTTGGACATTTATGTATTTCCTTTCAGTCACTTTATGTTTAGACATTGTTGTATTTCATATAGTAGCTTCATGAACTGCTATTATGACGATGTATTTTCCGCTGCATTATTCTGTGACTGTTCTGTGTCTGTGATGTTGTATTGATTCTCATTTACATTTATGTATATATAATCCCATAATGATTCGTGTTTTGTATTATTTAAGTTGACATGTATGGATTATTGTCAATTTAAATGGTCCAAATATACGGGTTGTTACAGAACAATAGTGAATTCAGTGCTTTATATTCTTTTAAAATATATTTTCTTTTATTCATTATAAATCATATTTATAAATCTTTCTTATATAATTTCACTATTCACTTTACTTATATAAGATCATTCCAACTTCTTTTATCTTATTAGATTTATAATAATATAATATCTTTAACTTTTGAAAAACAACTTTCAAAATCAACGGGATTCAAATTTTCAAATAATTGGTTTAAATTCATTTTTATTTTCAACTCACATTTATAAATATATTCAGGTTGTTTCATTTCTTATATATATAAGATCACCTCATAATTGTAAATCATATTAATTACAATTCCATACTTATAATTCATTTGCTTATATAATATATTCTTTTACAATTGTTGTTTTATTTAGATTATTCAAACATCTTTTATTTATCTTATATATATTTACATCTTCAAACAACCAAACAATTCATATACACTTTAATAATTCTTGAAAAATTATTTCCTTTATATACAAAATATAACCGAGGTAAAATTATTTAATTTACCAAATTTAAAATGATACTATGTCGACTTGCCTCGTTTAAGCGCTTAGAAATCCCTATCGATAACATGGCGTCCCACATACCGACCAGAATTCACAAACTGCTCAATGGATAAGCAAACACAATATAAAACATTTTATATTCACTAACAAATACGCGCTCATATATATAATACACTCAAGCTCAAACAAGGGTGCTACCGTCCCTGTCTATAATGAGTACACATCAAAGCTTAGGAATATACAAAATCTAAGCTCTGATACCAACTGTGACGACCCGAAAATCTGTACCCTTTGAATCGACAATAATCCACACACGTCCGACCCAAAAAGCACAAACTGACGAAAAGTCAAGAGAAAAAAAAGAAGAGAGAAGAAGAGAAGAGAAGAAAGAGAGAAGATAGAACCAAATAGAACAATACAGAATCTCACATCGCAGCGGAAAATATATAATATCATATTAATGATCTTTACAAAAAGAAACTGTATATATACACACACACATCAATCAGAGTCCAACAATCAATCAATAGTTATCAGCTTGAACAGTTATAATAACCTATCCTCACCAATGCTGATAACAACAATTAAGCACAGCGGATAATCAATAATCAAAATAGATACGCGTATACGAAATGAAGATCTCCAGCTCTCCTACCGAAGCTCCAAAAGCATCAAATCTAGAGCTATAAATATACTCGGTCTGACCCGAGCATTGAAAGGGAAGAACGTCCGGATCAGTCTGGTAAACCAGCGTAAGTAAAACACTCAACTGAATTTATTAAATTACCAAATTTTTCCTTAGTTTTCAAAAACAAAAGTATGTTGTAAGACAAGTCCACACATAAACACGGACATGTTTTTACCTTACGATAACTAAAACATTTCTTTCATATCAAATCCTCTTATATTATATTAGTGTTTAGTATACAAATAATATTAATCATAGTCGAAATGGTTACCCATATAGCATTTCGAGGCTATCCATTACGCCTTTACAAACAAGATCGCACCTCATAGCGGGTTTTGGATTTCCATACAAATGACCAGGTGAAGGGACTACCTTCCGGCAGTACATCTCTAGAATAATGTATCGAGGACCATCACTAAGGATCCTCTACCAACATAAGACCGACCCACCGCTATAACTAGGTGGTACCGAATATGTCATCCTCCGGTCGTTACCGACCTTACCGAGGGCCCTCATAGCATACAAACCACATAATCAGATACAAGACGTCATAGCGTGCAAAGATATATCTAGAAGATGATGATCATATCCTACTTGGGAATGACCCCCTTAGCCTTACCGCATCTAACCCTATTTTGGTCATTTTCGATTGATGAGGCCTAATGAGGTAACGGTTACCTTTCACAAAGCACAATCACATCACTTAGAATGCCACACGGCCATTTACGTTGACTACTAATTGCCTTCCACAAAAATACAACCCTTAAGCTCATACGTCTTAAGGAGGGTGTTAAGCTAAGATAAGTTGCCTTCTCCGCCATCACTGATGTACGTTTGTAAAAACCAATGTACATAATCTATAGAAATGCAATGTTAGACAAATATCCATACAAGTTGTCCAGGAACAGGACAAACCGAAGGTACTTTCCTACCACATCCTGTCGGGAAATCTCTAGGATTAGTAGCGAATAGTCCTTGCATTGGATATTTCATAAATGAAGAGACCACTGCTACTGGATGTATATTGGTATTTTAACCCCAAACGATCAACAAGCAGTCCCCTACTATGAAAATCTGGAATATCAATATCATCACAAAGCAACCTGCACAATCGTCGCATATACGTTGGTCCAAAGTGGTTTTCAGATAAATCTGATCCCGGTCTCTTTGCATCAACAACGCAAAAGCGTTTCTCAACCTCACACAGAAACTAAGTCTCATAGACTTATCACGTCTCCAACTTTCAACTTGCTATCCTTTGAGTTAAGAAGGAAGTTCGATAGATTGGAGTAACAATCCACACTATACGAATCAACATCCTCGGCACAAACGATAATCAAGCCTACATAGAAGGCTACGTACTAAGTGTACGACTAAATAGTTCCCACATCAAGTCGATGAACTAAAAGTTTTAGGCAATTTGATAGCCGGTTATTTAACTATCAAAGCAAACAAACAAATATTCAGCACCATATACAATCATTAGGCCTTTTAATTAATTTTTATTAATTAATTCACTTGTCAAATATTCACTTCAATTTATCTTTAAAAAGATATAATCTCAAAACATTTCACTTCATATTAGAAAATATTTCCATATACTTATTTAATAATAAGTAATTCACAATTCAATTTATATTTTCGACACTTGGAAAATATTCAATATACTTAAAACACGATTAAGTATATATTTCATCATTATATAAGGAAAACATTCTCTTAAACACGTTTATTTGGGTCAAAACGAATGTTGCGTAAAACATCGTTACGACAACCCAAAATCACTAGTATAGGGATTCGAAAATTAGATAGATATATAAATCTCAATACTACACAAAAACATTTCCTTTCGAAAATCATTTACTATAACAACACTGTTATAGTCCATCATTTCCTTACTTCTCGAAAACGTCTATTTCAACAATGAATGTTGAAATCTGTGGTTTCGATACTTAACGCATTTTAAAACACCTTCAAATCATTTTATCCATTTAAAAGACCACTTCCTAAAAATATCCATTTTTATTTAATAATATATTCACTGTCCAAAATCGTGAATATAATTCTCTTATCCAAATTAAACATTTCTACACCTTTAATTAAAGGAATATCCACTATCCAAAATCATGGATATAATTCCCAACTAAATTCTTTATTATTACAACATTTAATTTTAAAGGATAATTCGTTGTCCAAAATCGCGAATATATCTCCTTTAATAAACTTCTATATTTAATTTATCAAATTCAATTGATTTCGAGTTTATAAACAATGTTTATAAATTCCATTTATATTCTACAAAAACTTCAACTTATAAAATCCTTTATTTAACCAATTCCATTCATCTCATTCATATGCCAAATCTAACTTATAAGTTAATTACTTATAAATCATTTATTTTATAAAATCTATTCATTTTATAACTTCACAATTTATAAATCTATAAATTTCATTCACGTATGAAATCCATTTATACTTCATTTTAACACTTATAAAAATTCGTTTCATAATTCCAATATTTTAATTTATAAAATATCAATTTTATAAATCTTTTATATAAACCGTTTATAATAAATCAAAAATCTCAATTAAACCATTTTACAAAATAGTTAACTTCACATTCCAAAAATCATATTCTGGTTTTATTTCACAAAAACCATAATTTTTATAACATTAAAATTATAACGTTTATTTATTTAACATGAATTAATTCCAAAATTCAATACAACATATACTTTCAAAAATCACTTTAAAATCCTTTTAAATATGGAAATCATCATTTTAACACTTCTAATTTTCCAAAATAGGCCCAATGCTACAACAACACTAAATACAACATATCACAACATCCAAAACATCATATATCATATGATAATAGAATATATCATAAATATCTGTAAATAAATCAATACAGGTGAGGAATCCAGTTGGATCCCCCCAACCTGTCACCTGCAACAAATACACATATTAGAAATATATGTACAATGTCCGCTTCAAGGCAGACGCGCGTACAAAGGGTCATCCGCTCATACACGGGAACGTATAGGGTCTCATCTGCTCCAATAGGTAGGTATATATCCAAATGCCAATTAATATATCATATATCATCCAAACAATCATTAATCATCATATAATAAATTTATTCTCACTTATATAAAAATATCAGTGAGTCAGAAAGAGTGAGTTGTACTCATATTGCGTCCAATAGCAGTTGTAGTGTTCTATTCCGAATAAAATTAAATGCGAGTTTAATTTTACCCAAAATTCACACTATCTCCAATCAACCCAAAACCAGCTCTATCGCGCAGAGTTAGCCAATACGAACCCAATGCAATTCATTTCGTTCGAAACGGACCTCGTATGAAAAAGATACAGCATTTAGAAGTTTGAACGAATTTATATTATATAATTTTCAATTTCTATTTTATATTTGTAACCTATGATCGCATCACAGCTGTCGATTCTGCTTGCACCAGATCTAGCCGCTTCTTTCTTTCTTACCACGTTTGTTCCTTTACGTGAAAAAGAAATCCAAAGCCGTTCAAAACCCTAGCTAGCCGCACCCACCACCTTCACTTACATCACGATCAGCTAGCACCAAACGAACGTGCTTCACGAGCTCTACCTTCGGCTCGGCTATAGGCGAACTCGGTTGCTTCATGGCCACGGAAATTGAGCACGACCGTGCTTGCTTTGTGCGAGATTTTTCATTGATTTACTTGACTATAAACGATCATAGCCGTATGGATTTGAAGCTCTCGTCGTCCTCTAGAAGTTTGTAGTTGAAGACTTTCGCTAATTGTTTATAGATTTGGAGGTTTTGAGGGAAGAACGAGATGAATCTCTGGCCATTAAAATAGAAGCGGCGGCTAGGCCTAATTTTCTAGGGTTTTGAGAAAAATGGTGAAAAATATGGCCTTATATAGAAAATTACGCGACACTATTCATCCCAAATTTTTCCGAACTCCAAACGAAGCGTGCCGCCTGGCGTTTATAATGTTTTACCCCCATTTCAAACGGAATGGAATATATATCGAGAGCCAATTCGATCGTATTTGAAAGATAGGTTTTCAAATCAAATTATTTAAATTTAAAATTCACTTAAACCAATTTCTACGCGTTTTAGCTTACCGCGGACAAACCGTAAACCCGATTGACACGAAATTTGAAATATTACAATAATTTAACATTACGGATCCAATGAAACTTGTTTCGTCGAAATCCGAGACTATTTGAAAAATGGTTATTTTTACACGTCAATCAAATATTAAAATATTCAATTTTTATAACTCAACTTTTAATTCAATTTTTAAAAGTTCCGTATCATAATTCTAATTCAAATAGAATTTAATACAACTTTATAAATCATTTTTATTCATATTAAATCCAATTTTCAATTATTTCTGCAATTTCAAATATTAAATTGGCAATTTAATTATCCAATTAAATTATTATATTCGAAATAAAATCTATTCATCTTATAAACTTAACTTTTAAATATTTAAAATCAATTAAATATATGAATTTCAAATAACTGAAATTCTGGGTCGTTACAATAATCTTATTCATAGTGATGATCTTTATGAGAGGTTTCATGTTTTAATTTTCTTTCATTTCTATATCATTGCTTGTGCTAGGTGGGTCATGTCTTCCCAAAGTGTTAAACACAACGCTTCCAATGATTCTTCCATGGACAAGTATAATGATCTTCCTTCGGTCATTTCTTAGCTTGAAAAAATTACCAAGATCTCATCGACTGATGCTTCTGTCGACTATACTTATCATGTCTGTCGATTCTTTGATCATATTCATTTTACCTAGGTTAATCAAATCACTTTGACCATTGTGCACATAACATGTGGGTTATACCTTAAAGTTAGCCCCATTATTAATAAATGGATCAATTGGTTCATTGTTGCCTCTCATTAGTTTGCTTTGTTAACTTATCATATGGTGGTCTCCGCTCAAATTTTATATACCGAGAATCCGAGTTCCCCTCTCTCTTTCAATCAAACCCATTTTCTTTTCCTTAATAAGGTTCACCTTATGCAGGGCAATGAGCTTTTCTACAGTCTACCAACTAAATATGCTTTTCTTGTTGTCTCTCCTTACAAGATCCATCCAAGGTTCAGTCGACATTTTTTATCTCCAATAATGATGGTTTATTATCTTTCTTCTTCAAATTTGGTATGTTCACTATTTAAGTTTTCTTTTGGTTATGTATTATATCTGATCAGATTTGATAGTGTGCCTCATTTTGCTTCCTTCGGTCACTCCTCTTGACATGAGTTCAACTAATAAGACTCTTTTGCAGCACAAAGAATAAAAACCATGAATTTGAGCAAAGATGCCCATAAATGCTCAAATCCATTTACCAACTACCTGCTTCACAAATACCATTTTCTTTGTCTTTCCATAATTACTTGCTTTCTATTATTATCTTCACCATTGAGGATGACCATAATGATGTGGGTGATGTAAATAGTTCTTCCTCAAGTCTAGGTAGGGCATTCGGGCACCACTCTATGAAAGTCTTTCATTTGTATCACTTTATTTGTCTTTGCCTTAGTTGTTAGTTCTTCACATAAACATACATTTGCTATTAGTTTGTAGCCCAACCTTCATTAATCAGCTTCCTTTTTATGTTATTACAAATGACTTCCTTTTGTTTTGAGATGGACCTTTCCTCCAACTTTAATCAAAGTGGTGAGGACCACACTACTTTAGGCTCTAAAGCTTCCCTCGCTAGGAAATGATAATATAGGAGCCATGTTACCGTGCCCTTGGTCTTGGAAAGCTGTAGAAGAACCCTTTGAATTTTCTTGCCGAAGTTTCTACTCCTCGGTCCATTCTACCTCATATGGTGCCACCTTCCTTCCAGGTTACTTCTACATCATCTCTTGCATGTTCAAACATCTTTACTAATGATGTTACAAGTGCAAATCTTATTGAGCATCTTGGATGTCATGTCATCTTTGATCTTTCCGCCTCGGCTATTGAACCTCATAGTGGTTTCTCGTCATTCTAAGTTAATGTGATGGTCTTTTTGAAAGTGTTCGTCATTATCATTGTTTAATGAGTGCTCTTATCATAAGTGTTTGGTTCAACTTTGTTGATACGTTGGCAATAAACTCTTTTTTTTCAAGACCTTGCTCACTCATAGGAAATCAATAATCCCTCCTATATTGTCAAAGAAAATTTTATTTGCACCGAGGCTCTTTGGATACTCTCAAGACTTCTTATTATGACTTAGAGAGGGTGGTTGTTCAACTTTTCTCCAATCTTGCTACTTCCTGAACAAAGAAACTTCCCTTAGTTCTAAAGTGACCTCCTTAAAGCAAGAGCTGAAAAGGCCATAAGATTCTTTGTTAATTGCTAAAGGGGCAGCCCCATTGTAAGAGCTCTATAATTGCCCAAATGAGAACACACTAAATGTTATCTACAAAATATATGCTTATGTCATGAAACAATTCTTCAAGGGTAAAGAAGAGGACGAAACCATTGAATTTTACCTTTCTTTCCTCACGAAATAGCTTGCTAACCATGGTTTTAGGTGTTGTAGAGAGCATCATGTTGTGTGACACTTGTGTCTTAATTCAAGGAGAAGAAATGCATTCTATTTGAGGCGCACCATGAGGCCTCCTCCCTTGGATATAGTTAGAGCACTCAATGGGAGAAGCAAGATATTAAAATGTGGAGAAAGAAGCAAAAGTGGACGGAAGAGCAGGAGTCGAATCTCAACCAACCAAGGAGGGAATCGAGGAAATAACCTCAGATTAATAACTAAATATATTATTTAGTGAAGGTTTTTTAACTATTAACATTGTTTAAATTGGAAAATGAGGAATAAATATGAATAAAGAGCGGTGCACGTAAGTGAATGATAAACTTTATACAGTAGTTTGATCTATAAGAGATCTACGTTCTCCATAACTTCTTCTGTTATTCATTTATAGTGTTTTTATTTCAAGATTGAATATTTATGAGTTCTTTTAGAGTTGAAGTAAGAAAAAATCAAGTTGAAACAAAAAATATCTCCGATTCTCGTACTAATGCATGAGTTTTCCAATTATAGCCATGGAAATCATGCTTAGAAAGGTTTGGATCGATTCCTTGGATGCCAAGTTTTTCTTTAGATCCATTAATTATATTCTATGGATCAAGTACAAGAGGTCGAATGCCAAATGTATGTTAGGAGGAAGATCGTCCAATAGCATGCTCTCATTACAGAGTTGGTATGGTATAAGGAGTGATTATTACATAGTAGCACCTTTTGCCAGAGAAATAATATAGATTTGTTGCATTCAGAGTTAGGTGTGGCTCGCCATTTTTCTTGGAAAGAGTGACTACGGTCTTCAGATGTCATATCTGCATACGAAGAAGTGAGGAAGGTAGAAAGGTTAATCGAGGAGTGGATTTGGATGGGCATAAGCGTGACCAGACATGGGACATAGACTGGAAGGCAGATTTAGAACTTGGCTTTATTTAGGCAATCATATGGTGACGGACAACCCTTGAAGATATTTGGAGGGTAGTTGGGAGATACTGCTCGGTAAGGGCATCTCCAATCGATTACGGGCTGAATATTCAGTGGGCTGAATATTCAGCTCGTAATGGGGTGGGGATGCCCAATGGCCAGGCGCCCATTTAATGGGCGCCTGATCGTTAGGCGTCCATTTTATGGGCGCCTGATGTAAGGCGCCCATAAAATGGGCACCGCCCCCTCCCCCTCATTCCTCTTCACTTTTCGTTTTGAATTTTTTTTGAAAAATAGAAAATTTACCAAAAATGCCGCCACGTCCAACCAAAATCGTCCGAAGAACGGTTCAGAGACATCCAGAGGAGCAAGCTGGACCATTACACGTTCCGCCACTGCCTGGAGTTTCACCAGACAATCTACGTGTTCTACATGAGCTGCCGATGGTTATCGGCATAGAGCCGAAACCGCTTTGACGACCATACAGGTATTAATCAAACCTTACTATAACTTGTTATTTTAATTTGTACATTACATACTCATATTAAATAACCCTTACGCTATCAAAAATTGTTGTTTCATTAACTATCTATAGGACCATTACATTCACTGTCGGGGTAGTTGGGCTAAGTGCATTACCCAGTTTTATGACTATCTTCCCGGTCCTATTATTGAGAGGCTACAGGCTAGCCCCTTTGGTCTATTTTTGTCGATTAGGCCTGTTCAGTCCTTTGATCGACCTCTCATCCAGGCATTAGCTGAGAGGTGGTGGCCCACCACGCATACGTTTCATTTTTCAGATTTTGAGCTTGGTATCACTCCAGTTGATTTCTACATGTTCACTGGGATTGAGATTGGACGACAGGGTCTTCGACCTTTTCCATTCGATGATTTATACGAGTCGCCCAATTTGTATACTGTTTTTTACCACTGATAGATGTTACCTGCGTCTCTAGTGGTTCTATTAAGTTGACGTACTTACAGCATTACATCACCAGTTATATAGCTAGAGCCGATATGATGGATGCAGTTACTAGAGCATTTTTGTTGTGCCTGTTTGGTTCGACCTTTTTTCGAACCAAAAAGGTACGGTTAGACTTGGCTATTTAGCTTCCCTTGCCCGATTAGACCAGCTACATACTGTCGACTGGGGCATGGCGATATTAGGCACCCTATATACCGCTCTTTATTCATTTGCGCTTGGCGATGTCAGGCAGATGTATGCTTTTTGGTATATTTTGCCGTTATGGTACTACGAGTACACGGCAAACATGCATCCCCGCATTCAGGACACGGCTAGTCAGGCTGCTTTGCATTACTTCCCTAGGATGAGACGATGGGAGACCATGCAGTATGTACATCATGTCCCCTTAGGTGTACGGCATGACTTGATGGAGGCTAGGTCACAGCTGGATATGCATAGTCGTGGTAACATCATTCGGACTCATTGGGCCTCACATTGGACTCATCTAGCAGATGCAGGTCTTCTGGTGGACGACCATCCCTTGATGGTTGCGTATTCAGTATCTAGACGTAGGGTTGCTTTGCATACGCCTGCATTTATGCCTATGTGGTATTTGGGAGAGAGATGTGCTTATCAGATTACGGGTGATCGTCGTATACTATACGATCCTTTATCCTGCGAGGACATGTTTGGTAGACATAGGATGATCGGTGATCAATACTTACATGCTCTACGACAGGCTGGATGGGTGGATAGTAGTACTTTTTTCATTGATGGGGATTACGACGCTTATTGGGCTAGAGTAGCACCCCGTAGATTCATCGTACCAGATTATGTTCGTGGGGTCAACTCTGATCATATAGGACCTCATCTGGAAGCCGGTAGAGTTCATGTACCGCAGGTTTCATTTGACCCGATTCCGTCACAGTTCTCCCAGGCTCCCATGCAGTTGGAGCCTGATACCACTTTTAGAGCGTATGACTTGATAGGTACTTTGATTGAGCAGCCTTTAGTCTTTCCAGATCACCCTGACTATCCTGGTGTGCCTTCAGTCGGGTTATATCCTCCGTATGAGGTACGTTTGTTGTTTAATGTCATTTTTCCTTTATTTTATGCTTGTTTTTTTTATTATGGCAACTGTCATCTTTATGTAGTATGCTGCTAGATTAGACCAGACCAGAGTAGGGTTTGGTGTGTTTCGCGATATGACTCTTGCACATACACACACCAGGCATGATATGTACATGTAGCATACACAGATGCTAGAGGCTCAGATTGATCAGCTATCAGCTAGACTTGCTGTATATGAGCCTTTCGGATCACAAGGCGGAGGTGATGCTGGTCCTAGTGGGTATGGTGCTGGTGGTTTAGATGAGGACGATGGGGATGATGAGGACGAGGGGGATGATGGTGATGGGGATGACGATGTAGACGACGATGATGATGATGGAGATGATGATGATGACGGTGACGGAGATGAGGATGATGACAGTGACAGAGATGGTGATGACGGTGATGATGCTGACGATGACGACGCTGCCCCCCTTTAGTTGTATACCTTTTAGTTTATGCGTATGAGTCATTTTATCTTTTAGTACAACACCTTTAGATGATGATGCTGACATGTTGCAGTTCCTATAGCTTATGTACTTAGGTCATTGTTTGAGTATATTGTGTATTATTTATATGCTCTCACTTTCTTAGATTTTGGATTATAATGCTCGTGGTTACTGTGAATTCTATATATCTGTGAGTACTGTGACTTATACATGTTGGTGTATATTATTATTTGTAGGTGTCCGTTTAAATACGAACGTTACATAACCAACTATCACTACTTTACAGCAGCTTTGAGAATGTTAGCATACGGTACACCCGCCGATGCCCTTGACGATGCATATCGTATTGCGGAGAGTACGGCATTGGAAAACCTAGATCACTTCTGCCAGTCAGTTGTGGACATTTATGGGACGGAATATCTTCGATCTCCAAACGAGGCAGATGTAACTCGCTTGCGTGAAATGCATGAAAGCAAGGGCTGGCCTGGAATGCTTGGAAGTCTAGATTGTATGCATTGGGAGTGGAAGAACTGTCCAAAAGCTTTTCACGGAGCATAAAACGGCAAGGAAAAAAAACCAACAATTATCTTAGAAGCAGTTGTCTCTCATGATTTGTGGATCTGGCATGCTTTCTTTGGAATGCCAGGTTCTCTTAATGACTTAAATGTTGTCGAACGATCTCATTTGTTCAATGATTTGGCGCAAGGTAAGTCAACTCCCGTATCATTTACTCTTGGTCAGAACACATATGACATGGATACTATTTAGGAGATGGAATTTATCCCAAATGGAGTACGATTGTAAAGACATTTGCAAACCCAATGATGGCAAAACAGAACCAATTTGCTGCGATGCAGGAAGGACAAAGGAAGGACGTAGAAAGGGCGTTTGGGGTCCTTCAAGCAAGATTTGCAATGGTAAGCAATCTATGTAGATTATGGAAGAGACCAAAAATGGCTACAATTATGTTATGTTGTATAATTCTCCATAACATGATCATTGAAGATGAACGCGGTATGGATTATCCTGATTTCGAGTATGAGGGGGCAAGACAACCACCCGAATTGTTTCGCACAACCACGTTACGAAATGAAGAACAGTACGCAATTCATAACGATCATCATGAGGTATATCGTAATGCAGCTATTCATAATAGACTCCAAAGGGATTTAATTGAGCATATTTCGAATTCTCATGGAAATTAGTAGTTGAAGATGGTGGATCTTTGTTTAATTACATATGTTTGCCTTTTTTATTTCTATAACGAAGTATGTAATGCTTCAATTATTATGTTTGTAATGTCATTTATGTTTGATGAAGTAAATCTATATTGATATCTACACAATGCATCGAAAAAATGATATACCATTAAATATTGTTAAACTAAAAATAACACTTGATTACCTAAATGAACTGAAGGTACATGGAAATGTAAACTGCAATAACTAGAAATATCAAATTAATACGTCAACTACATATGTTTTGTTCCAGATCTACTCTTAGCAATGCGCTGTTTGTACTCCATCCAATATTGCAATGTAATTGGATCCATTCCGGTGACATCCTTTTCCATTACTATGGTCTCTTGGCGTTGCCGCTCTAGCTCAAAACGACCCTTCTCAATCTCAGTCAATTCTTTTAACATGGCAAGCTTTTCTGCGCTTCCCTTTTGACGTTCTGCATTTTCTCTCGCATGTTTTTCATGCATTAGGGCTAAACGAGAATCGATTTGAGATTGAACAGCAATTTTCTTCTTAGCTGCTCGTTGCCCCATCGGTCTAGCGTCCTCATCAAATGCGGGAACTACTTCTTCGTCTTCGATATCTTGGCATTCATTTGAGGCCATATGAGAAGAATTGCCTGGGCTAGAATTGTAAGTAGATCTACTTGCTTTTTTCTTCCCCTTTGACTTCGTCTGCACATCTCTTAAGCCTTTTGCGGTTTTGAGTTCCATTTTTGTTGACTAACAAGCAAGTCATAGCAGTTTGCAAACTGATAGTAGTGGGGTTTCTTTATACCATTTTCTCTTGGAAATAATTTCAAGAACTGATCGTTCGCCATTCTCTTCTACAGAAACAGAAAAAAAATCAAATATTAAAAAAGTGATTAGAAATGAATGTAAATTAAAAATGTGATTTTACAAAACGCTACCAATTCAGCTTCGCTACCCATTCCACTTGGATTTGCTGTTCTTAATTTGTGGATCTGCGACTCGTAGAATTGTGTTTGTCGATTAATCTTCCCAAAACGACCCGTGATTGCAGACATTGACCTCGTCTTTTCAACATGTTTTTTATTATACGCACTCATGACTTTTGCCCAAAATGCCTCTCCACTTTGGTCGTTCCCCTTTACCGAGTCGTTAGAAAAATGACAATAAATATAACACAAATCCTTATCTTTATCGCCAGACCATGGAGCAGAAGAATGGAACGATAGAGGGGGGCGGTTTGGGGAATCACATTTTGAAAGGGTTGAGAATCTAAATCCCAGCTATCCATATTCATCGCTTCGGTATATGATTGAAACGGATGAGACATACTTTCAATATTAAGGAATTGAGAATAAAATTGTAATAGAAGAAGAGATGTGTGTATTAATATCTGAATAACATTCTGATATATGTAGTGAAATCATAAATATGACCGTTTATAGCCGTTGTAATTTGAAATATGACCATTTATAGCCGTTGTATTTTGAAATATGACCATTTATAGCCGTTGTACTTTGAAATATGATCGTTTATAGCCGTTGTAATTTGAAATATGACCGTTTATAGCCGTTGTACTTTGAAATATATTCGTTTGTAGCCGTTAGGGGTGAAAAGGGGGGAAATATGGCCGGTAGGGGTGAAAAGGGGGGGCCTGGGCGCCCATAAAATGGGCGCCCAAGCCCAGTTCAGGATCCTGAATTGGATCCTGAACGTTAAGCTTAATCTTCAGCTTGAATTGGACAATTAGAGAATTATTTTGCGCAAATTCAGTACGTAATACAACGATTGGAGATGCCCTAAGGCTTAAGGGCGACCAATGTTATGAGGAAGAGACAAACATAGATCTAAGTGAGGATGATGAGGAGAATAGGCCTTGGAGCGAGGCTTATTGAATGGACATGAAATTGGGCCATGTGAGGTCCTGATCTATACTTGTTAAGCGATCCTTTCCTACTAGACTTTGGATTCGACGAACTTAGTTACACCTTACGAGTAAAACAAGCAACATTTTACCTTCTACATTTACCTCTCAAGGCAAGGGTCGACTTGTCTTAAATGTAATTATTACGGATGACAAGTGGAATTTTCCTATTAGTTGTGACCGTCGGTGTTTTGAGAGTTACAACCATTAGATGTTTAATTAGACTATGCAATCGTTTAGTAATCTGAGATCTGAATTGCTTCATGTCCAATCTATTTAATGTCCAAGGCCTGGGGTTAAAAGTTATAAAAGCAGGAGTCATGCTTCTTATTTCTCTTTATTGTTTCTCTTTGTTATTCTGCTATTAAATTTCCTTCAAGCTGTAAAAAAATCTTCTAAGCTTTGTCTTAGAATCTATTTCATCAAAAGTATGTGATTATTCCTTCTTTTCTTTTCTTCTTTCTTTTTAATTGTTTACTACCATGCACGATTATGCCATGATTTCTGCAATGGCCTTCACTTTATCTTTGAGTTACATTGTAGATTTTGTCCAAATTTTTTTATTGTGTGTAGGGTGCAAGGCATTGTCCATTTTCCATGTAAAGATGTTAGTTTTTTAGGTTTTCACTTAAGTCCATGTCCTTGGAAAAAACTTCTAAAATTTTGTTAAATTACTAAACTTCCCTCTACTTAGAGAAGAAGACAATACATAAGGCATTAGAAAGAGCACGTTCAACTGTACAGTAAAATGACATTTAAATGTATAAGTGGGCCAAACTGTCAGGCTATATAAAACTGAGAAAGGTGTGCTTGGGATGGTCAACCGTGTTCTTAAGGGGTGCCTCGATGGTGTGAGCTAGAGCTATGGTCGACCAACCACATGAGGGTGCATCTACCCTCGAGTTTAATGTATTCCTTTAACTTGTTATGCGGTTCAATACCTAGGCAATACTTGTGTTTCTACGGTTGATCAAGGTAATGGAATGAAGAAGGCCGTCGAGGGTCCTTTTGCATTTGGTCACCCTTCCAAGGTTGTGTAACACCCCAAAAATTTAGCGAACAATTTAATAAGAAAATTAAATTTAGATAAAACAAGGGATGAAATGAAATTTTCACAAGCATTTGAATTTGGCTACGAAACTTGCATAATTGCATTCGTAGCAATTTTTTGGACAATTTTTGTATATAACACTTAAAAATTGGTGTTAGTACGGAAAAGTTACGGACATTTGAAATTTGGAAATAAAATAAAAATAAAAACTTACCAAATTTACACCATGAAGGGTCGACCCTAAGACTTTGAGGTTCAATCGGTAACGATCGACTAATGGCCATTGATGGTAAACCATTCAAGTAAAAAATTAGCAAACTAGAACGTGCGATTCACGGCTGTGATCAAACCAAATATATATTACTTCGTTGCAAAGTTTCTACTGTGCGTACAAGATGATAATGAATGCTCCAGGGCAAATCCAGTGTTCCAAATTGGTCACTAATCCCTATAGATTAACACCTAGGCTAATCCTAATCTCATTAGAAACCAACAACATATAGAAACTCTGCCAAAATTTCTTCTCTCCACTTATAAACTTTCACCAAAATTAAACTAATACCAAAGCAAGAAAACTCTAGCAATCAGATCTAGGAGGGAGCAAGCTTACGGGTGGCGATCCTACGATGAAACATTGATTGTTAGAACTTGGTTTCGAGGTTAGTGGGCACAAGTTTAATAGGTTGATTATCTACGGTTAATTTTAGCATATTCTATCTGACTATGGTGTTAGAAATTAATCTGTAAATTGTAAACTTTAACCGTTAAACCTGAAATTTAAAATTAGAAATTGAAATTGGGGAAATCTAGTTCTAACCCGCTGTTATTGGAAGTGAAAACTTTAAAAATTACTTAACTTGAATTAAACCAGCATAATTAATTTGCTAAAATGTTTGAATTTGAAACCAATAAAAAGCAGGGTAAAATCATGTAGACTAATCATTGTAAATTTCTTGGGGTTCCCTGCGTAAACCGAGTTCACAAATTATTAAATATCGAATCGTTAGAAAATAAAAAAACCAATTTTACACTACAACTTGTCGATTGTTCACCCTAAGCGTTCGATCTCTTGCGGTTGACCGACATGGTCTAACGGTCGACCAATGGAGGCTTGAATTGCAGAATCTAAGCCTCGAGGCCAAGTTAGGAATAAAATTAATATAAAATGCTAATTATTTGTATGAGCCTATTGTGTGCATAGGTGAGTATGTTAGAGCCGGTAGGGAAGCCAGTTTCTTATGGGATGATGCTAGGACATTGTGGAATTAGGTAAATGCACTTTACCTAATGCGGGTCGATTATTGAATTGAGAGTGATTTTATCGCAAATGACACTCACAAGAGGTTCTACGATGGACACGCAGCACTGACTGATGCCTGATGAAGTGTGTAGGCCTAACATAATTGGACTTCTTGGTATGCACAATTCTGACGTGGTGTGATACTATGTGATAGATAGAGCCCTTCACGTGGAATAAGAGGCGTATACTACAGTCGAGAGGTGGTCACAGATGCAGAAGATGAGACACCCTGCGAGTTAGCATTGCAGGCTCCACCTCAATGTGTAATTGGGTATCATGTAGTCGTAGTTATGGAAAATTAGTTTCCATATAGCCTAGTGACGGTGTTTCCATGACGAGTAGCTTTAAGAGCAGTTGTCAATCGTTAGTTATTGAGGTTCGATCATTGTAGTAGCCTGGACAAATTGTAGTGTAGATGTGTGTTGGATAAAAACCTTTAAGTAATGGACCTTATGAATACGTGGACACCTATAGGACATCGTAGGACACCGTAGGACACTTAGAGTAGAATTAAAGTCAACTGCACATGATCACAATATAATAAATTTATACTCATTCACCAGACTTTTGTTTGACCCACCTGTTTTTTTTTTTCACTTTCCCCCACCATAGGATGATAGGTTTGTAGTTGATTGGGAATAATATAAGAAGAAAGGAGCTAAACATTGGAGTTCTCTTATTCTTCATTATTCCTCATGTAGCTCTTCATTATACAAAATGTATACTAAAGCTTATATTATACTATGAAAATAGCGTATATAAAAATTAAGTATTCTGGAGATGTTTTCAATGTCTATTTTCGGTACTTATATTTTAATTCCTTCCGCTGTAAGATCTGAAAGTATATTAATATCTTAGAATTTACCATTATAATTATGCTTTGTAATATTTAAAAAACTCAACAGCTTATATTTCTTGGCATGACACGAGCCCGAAAGTCACCCTAGGTTTTGGATCGATGTGTCGGGAAGTATGAGTCGTTATACTTGATACAAAGCTTAGGTTTAAGGTTCCTTAACTATTAGGGGAGTATTGAGAGAACGTACTTGAAAATTTTGAAAAAAGGTTTTCAAAAGGTTTTTTAAAATGGACTTTTGAAAGGTGTGTGCATGTATATGTATATGTATAGATGAAAGTCTTCAAAGGTTTTACATACATAAATGCATGCATATATATATAAGCATAACAAGAAAGAATGGTATCAAGTATTCTTGCCAAGTAGTATCTATGGTAAAATTGGAAACAATTCCCAAACACAGATAGTGAGAATAAGCAATTTTTATAGCGAAGGCTTTGGTAATGCAGTTAAGATTACGAGAGTGAACATCCCTAAATGGTTCCACCGTTATCTATAAGCGAGGAGACAAGATGAGCCTAACCCGACTAAAGAAACATACTTTAATTTTCTAATGTGTGTATTAATATACATCAACCTATACATTTTGATCGTTGGATAGTTGTTGCTTATCCATTATATAAGCACATAATTATGGGTCAGAATAAATGTTAAGCTTATAACAACTGAGATGGAAAATACACCTTTCACGTTTATTATGATTTACCTCATAAAGAAGCGCTAGTAGAGGTTACCAACTAGCGTTAGAAAGTAAATTATAAATTTAAGGGTGATTGGTGAAAATTAGTACGATGAGACCCATATAATAAGAATATGATCTCAATAAAGCGCAACGGGAACATGAAAGAGGACTATACAAACTTAAGGCAAATATCCCCAGTTAAAGTTGAATCTATATTCTCTAATGGGTAGTAGTTGCATGGACTCCCATCAACTTAAAGGTATGACTAAAGTGTTTCCATATCCAAGTTGAACACTGTATTGGAAAATAGACTTGAGTTACCATCTTTGGAAAGAGGGACAAAAACCTTATGCACTTAAAGCGTGGTTAGGTAAAAATGGGCTTAGGTAATTAGGTTGCTATTGTCTACTCCGATTTAAGTGATAAACTAATGAAAATATTTTCTAAAAGTTAGAAATAGTAGATGTTTGATATTTTAAATAGAAAAATGCAGTTTTATGATTCTATATAAAATAATCAGACAAACTTAATGGAATTTGTTTACAAAGGAGAATTTAGAGAATTTGATAAAAGGCAATTTATCAAAAATTGTTTTAGAGCCTTTGTTTTGTCTTTTAGGCATCTTGTTACACTTACCCTCAATGTGCACTTTGCTTTTAATAATAGAACTTTCGAAAAATAAAAATAAAAATTAAGAAGTATGTAAGATCCAACTTTGAACTCCTTTTATGAATAAGGAATAGTTAGTATCTGAAATTGTCTTTTACCGACGTGTTTGCCAAACTCTAAAATAATAAGTTAAAAAACCATATTGTCCTTAAGAAATATGCTTTTTGAAAATTCCTTATTTGTAAAAGATTTCTTTTGAAAAGGCGTGTTTTATGTCCATTTACTAAGTTAAGCTTAACGGTTTTGATAATTAATTAAATAAAATGTCATGGTTTTAGTAAAAAGGGAAACGTTTGTTGAAAATGAATAGAGGGTTTTACAATTTTAAAAACTTGTTATTTTTGTGGAAATGATGTTAAAATCAAAGGTTTTTATTTAAAAAGGGAAAATGAAAATATTATGGCTATCACTTAAACTTAAAAGAAAAGAAATAGATTGGAGTTAGATATATTAAATTAAACAGCCCACCAGGACAAAATCGACTATGGAATTTGAAAGCATTGAAATGATTGAGATAGAGATAGGAAGTAACAGGAGAATTTAGTGACCTTTTCGATCAACCATTGGATTGGAAGGATATAGTATCAAGTTGAGCTACCTGTAATAGTGAGGAGTGAATGCCACGTTGTTCCTTTCTACCCAAGTATGGTTTGAGCTGTAGAATCTTTGTGTGTGTGTGTATGGAAGTTTGGAAAGTATGATTTGGGTTGATATATTTCTAAATAAGGAAAGAGTAATCGAAGATGCTTTATTATATCAAAGAATGTTACGGATGCAAGAGGAATTTGGCTTGAAGTGTAAAAGGGCCAAGTAGGGTCTAGTTCAATCCTTATATAGTGCGTTAAGTGACAAAAGGGAAGTTTCTTAACTCCATTAGATAATCTAACTGAATGGTAGGTGTAGGCTTGGCGCTATGCCAGCAAAGTCGGTACCATATGGGTGCGGATAGGATACCTGTACGCTACGGGCAGTTCAGGTGTATTGTTCCCCTGAAGGCTATGGGAGTACCAAGTGAATGATTGGAATAGGAAAGTATATGTTTTATATATGTTATTGGATTTATAGAATAGTAGACATGTTCCATGCATACCTATGTAAACCTTAGAATTATAGGGTTATATATTGCATCTATGTGAATCTGGAAAAATTGGATGGTAGTAGTCCCTGAATTTAGTATTGGGTAGTAGTACTCTTTGAAATTTATTAATCATGTGATAGTTTCAGGTTTGTAGATTTAAATGGCGTGTGCAAGTGAAATGTAAATTAAGTTACACGGTAAATTGTAGAGTTATTGCACATACTTGAATATGGAAAATAAGCGAAAAGTAGTCCCTAAATTAATGAGGAAATTCATTAAGGAAATTGCATGGTAATTTCAGGTTTTGTTGGGTAATTGATATAGGTTAGTAAACATAATTGGAAGTTGTTATAAATTGGAGTGAGATTTAAGTAGTATTTTAATTCATTGGAATGAAAAGAGTGGCAGTATAAATTTCCATAAACTATCTAGTTTTAGTACAAAAGTGTCATTTGAAATGATAAGGAACATACCCCAGAAAGAAGAGATGTATAAAATATGGATGATTAACATATTTTGTATCGTCTATTTCAATAATAACAGAAAAGATTATTCCTTGTAATTCCAAACATAACATAAATCCTCTTTTAGGTAACTTATAGAAAGTTATAGGGTTCACAATTGTTTTTAGGAAAAGAAGTTATTCTAATGCATTAAAATGTAGAATTTTTTAAGTATAAACCAATGTATTGGTCATTATGTCCATTGTACTAAAAGGGGAAGACACAACTCCATATTGAGTTGTCTCAACCATGAAATAGTCAAAAAAGTTACGTTTGGTAAAAAGGTCCCATTTATAGCAGGACAATAAGAAATGTTAAGGATTTGGAAGTTCAAACCACAAAAGGTATCCTAGATAAAATTGTGATCAAGATTGTGCAAGTGATGGTTAATTCAAGGATTTGGGTCTCTGGTACAAGAAAATATTGTTATTTGCATGCCTTGAGAATGCGAAGGAGATTTTTATAGAAAACAAGATCTAGAAATTTTTGTTCAGGTTTGGGGGAAGGGATAAGAGGATTCTTTTCAATTAGCCATCAGATTGGAAGAAGGTTATTAAATGAATTCATGGATTACTAACTTAGAATACATAGTTTGTGTTGCATAACAATTGCACACAAACGAAGTGCACTTAGGTGAGCATTGTCAATGCTAGAATAATTTTGGTTATAACTTCAATTAATTTTAGGACTTTTATTTTGGGTTTGAATGGGAAGATAGATCAAATTTTCACTAATAAGACATTTGAGTACTTACTTATGGAATTTAGGATGGAGCCTTACTGACTCTAAACATGAGGCCTAGGTGTCATGATTTTTGAAAGACTGAAGAAGCAATTTGGAAGTGAAATGTGATGACTTAAGTCGAATCGAATATGAAAAGAATTTATGTTATTTTCAATAGTTAAGAAATCATAAAGTTTGGATATCCTTGGGTGGAAATGAAGATGCAGTAAAAAGATCTAAGTAAAAATTACTAGGGAGAGAGCACAATCCACTTTTGGCGTGTCTTACCTTAGAATCTAAAAGATGAAGTGATTAGGTATACAGCTGGATGATTTAAGACAGTACGATGTGCATTGAGGATTTCTTAGGGCTACAGTTTCGTGGGAGCATACTTATGTTCAAGCTATTTCATATGGTGCAAGTTGACATCATTCGAGTTGGTAGCTAGGATTGCAAAGAGTTACCGATGCACATACATTTGGATTGGAGATTCATGCCAGTGGTAGGGGATGAGAAGGGCAATTAAAAAATGCGGATTCTATTTATTGAAGGACTAGGACTGCACAAGATAGGCAAGTGTATATTGATAGGAGATATACGGAGATTAGTCCGCGATGGTGAAATGGTTATGTGAATATCTTGCCTCGTCGATACGTATTAGGTTGATAATTTGCAAAAGTTAGCTTCGAGAGTAGTACGACCTTTTCTATTTTGGATAGATTTAGGGAGTTAGGTTGTAGAGCGAAGCTTCTTGGAGGGTTGGTGGGAGTTCGCAATGTTTATTTTATGTCCCATTTGTGGAAACGTTTATGCGATGTAGTTACCATGGTCGAACAGGGTCAATTAAGGAAAGTTAAAAAGGGTAGGTGAGTTTCTTGTTCGCCGTGCACCTACCTGTATTTTCGAGTATGGGACAAATCGACTCTGCAATGAAATAGTTAAACTGGTTAGAATCTGGTAGGGAGATGATCCGGTTGAGAGTACATAGGAGCTTGAGGAGAAGGTCTGAGCTACCAACCAGACCTCTTTTCTAGTACATTTCCATTTTAGATAGAAAAGTATAGATTACTTTTGTATTTAGGTTCTAGCTTAGGTAGAGACCACTGGATGGTAGGAATGGTTGCAAACGTGTCAATAGGACATGTTAGGATGATGGACGATGGTGGATGTATTATTTGGATTTATCCTTTACACATTTAGGATAGTATATCCTCTAGGTAGCACACAATTACATTATCTCGTGTTTATTGTTTGTCTTGTTGAGCATTATGCATATGGATTGAATGGTTGTGCATATATATAGAATTGCAATCATACTTACTTAGCATGTTGCATACATTTTGGATTCATGATATGGGCAACTGCATTATAGAAGGTCGATTAGATTAGGAGACTGCATACTCTTTGCATTAGTATAAGTTCTCGTGCATTCCACGCTTGCATACACACACATAAACATACATACAACATTAGAAAAATTACTAAGAACAATGATTGCTCGTGGATGATGGATGAGTAGATGGTCTTAGCTATTGTTTGTTAAGTGTACACATTTTCCATCCGTGGATATTTTGGGGACGTGATCCTTTTGGGGGGGAAGGGACGTACCCCTCAAAATTTTTACGAAAAATTTAATATGAAGATTAAATTCAAATAAAACAAAGGTTAAAGTAAGATTTTCACAAACATCTAAATTTGGTTACAAAACTTGCACGATTTCGTTCGTGGCGATTTTTGGACAACTTTCATATTATAACACATCGATATCGGAGTTAGTACGGAAACGTTATTGTAACAACCCATAATTTTCGATCCCGAAAATTCCAGATAGTTAGAGAAAAGAAGAAAGAGAAAGAAGAAGAAGAGCAGAAAAGAAACACACAATCTCACATTCGCAGCGGATAAAATATAATAGTAAATAAATAAATAACAGTTACAAAGCAGAACTGTATCAGTATATTTACACTTTACATCAGAGTTACAATAATTTCACAACACTGGACAGTTTAAAATAACTTGTCCCATAAAAATAACAATATATATCACAGCGGATAAACACTCTATACGTTCCTGACCTTCAGCTCTCCTCCTAAGCTCCAGAACGTCCTTACCTGCAAGTCTGTAATACTCGGTCTGACCCGAGCATTACGTCAAAGTAACACCCGGGTCAGGCTGGAAACCAGCGTGAGTAAACCCATCTAACAGGAATACAAAGCAAGCGACTTATATAAACCCGGGGTAACTTATATCAATTTATAACTTTACTAGCTGTTATAGACATCACTTATATCACACATCAATTTCTAAGTACAAAACTTAGATTAAATGGTCCAATTCACTTAAATAATTCCATTTCATCTTATTGATTTTACATATCAATTTATAAAGAATCAAAGTGGTTTCGGGTATTTACTGATACCCGACTCCGGTCTCTTTGAATCTACTGCCATCATAAGACAAGCTGTTTAAGCTTTAAACATTTCCATGTGTACCCATAGTAATAGATTCACATAGCAATTCTATATCAGATAAATAATCCATATCTAACACCCTAGCATCACAAACATCTACCAAGAATAACAACAATCCAAACAATCAATAACATTCAGCCATTCATAAACAAAGACTTTAATCACACAATCTTTAATTAATTTAAAATAAAATAAATTAAATTAATTTCTTCCATTACTAAAATCTTGGGTGTTTAATACTTAATTAATTACAGCAAGTTAATTAATTATTCTCCAATTACCCTTTTAATTAATCATCCTTGATTAATTACCCATAATTACGTAAAGTAATTATCCTTTACTTAATAACACAACTTAATTATCTTCAAACAACTTCAGTAATTAACCTTTAATTACTTCATTAATTGCATAAATTAATTACATTAATTAATTACATTAATTAATGGCTCGTTGTAGATTATTTCCATCAATCAGCCTTAATCAATCATCATAGTAATTATCTACTCTATAATTACCTACCTAAATTAATTAACTCCTTAATTAATTATATAAATCTTAATTAATTACACCAAGTAATCAATGCTTAATTACTTCCATTTAGTAATTTATTCCCAATTACTTCAATAAGTGGTTTTCTTTACTTAATTACACTTGGTAATTTTCTGATAATTACATCCCTAAGTAATTATATTAAATCAGTTACATTAAGTGACCATCTTAAATTAATTAATTAACTAATTATCTTAAATTAATTGTCTTAATTAACCATTTCATAATCCCTAATTAATGATCGTTCATTAACTATTAACAATTCTCTAATTACCTCTCTAGTTAATTAAAGTTTAAATTAATCATTATTAATTTCAATGTAATTAATTCTTAATTACCGATCAACTTATCTCTAATTACTTCATTAATTGATTCTTAACTTAATTACTTCATTAAAAATAATGATATTTATTTCAAACAACAGGTTTTAACTTTACACATTTGTTTCTTTTATAAACTTGTTTTTTTTATTTGAAGCTTACTTTCATTTATCAACATCAAGTTTTAAGCTGCAACGTCGTCACTTAATTTTTCTTTACACCACTTACATTATACAGAACTAACAAAAACAACAACCCAAATATCGAGTTGAATCCAGCAAATACTCGAGTTACTTTGCAACATATTATTTTACAGAACTAATCTACAAAGCAAGATCCTAAAACCCGAGAAAAACACAGCAGCCACTCGAGTGCTACTCTGAGTAAAACGCAGCAATCTCACGCACCTTCCCCGAGACTCTCCAGCTTCCCATCTTCTTCGAGTCGCCCCCCCATACACACGAGTGCTACTCCGGTTTTTCCCTCGTCTTTCCCAAAATTCGAAAATTACAGTGCACATATCAAAACCGCGTGCACCTGTCCCACTGTTGCCGACCACCCACGATCGTCGCGACCATCGACGTTGGTCATACGCACCCTCTTGAGCAAGAAACCAAAACCTGATTCGAGAAAACCAATTCGAATCGAAATATGACCGTAATCTCGAAACTGCAGAGAACATCGTGACATAGAACTTTCCCCAACACCGACCTCCATGACATTGATGATCTTCGCCGACCATGCTACACCTTCAACTCGACTCCACACTACTCTCGCACTCCACGCGATCACTTCCGGTCCTTTATGCGAGTCGCAAAAACCATGACCATACAGCCGAGCAGAAACCAGAATGTAACCCTATTTCGATCCCATTCGAGCAATTTACTCAATAGAAAAATTCCTAAGCATTTTTCCCATCATCTACAATTCATTATCTAGCTTCACTCAAGAATTCATCTTCAATTATCAAGGGGATCATCGGCAGTTTACCCAATTGCCGACAACATTCATTCCAAATTTTCACATTGATTATCACACTAAAAATTTCAATTTTCATGTTAAAATTCGTGATTTTCAAACACGAATCCAATCCTATAATTCAAATCTGAAATTAAGCAAGTTGTTTTCTTACCAAAATTTAAGTTTGCTGCAAATTTCTTATTTAAACATTGAAAATAAAATTTAAAATCTACATAAATCATTTTATAATTCTCATCAGACATTATCATACACTTTCTATTAAATCATCAAGTTCAAATAAGAAAGTTATTGAAGGTTTTGAAATTTTGAATTGAAATCTGGTTTAAACAGAAAGTAGAGTTCATACATCTATACAAAATTCAATGATAAACTGAAATGGGTTTTCAGGCAATATAAATCAAAGTTTTCAGATCATCTCAGGCATGTAAAAAAACAAAACAATAGTTTTTTTAAATTTATTTACGCACCTGGTTATAAAATTTGCAGCACAGTTTCTAATTCTTTATTTCTTTTATTTATTTTCCAGGCTCATGAAATCTGAAGTGGTTTGTTGGTGAGATCCACTACATGCTTACAGATTTCTTTACTGATGAAGTTTGGATTCTTGCATGCTTCAAATTTTGTTGAACTTAATTCCATTTTGTTGCAGGTTGAATTTAGTTGTCCTCTGATTTCCAGATCTGTCTTCTTTCCATTCCTTCTTTCTTTTTTTTTCTTTTTTTTCTTTTTTCCAGTTTATGTTTTAGAAGTGTTTTGATTTATTTTAGGATAAAAGAAAAAAAAACACTTGTTGAATTTGCTTACAAATGTCATTAGCATGCCATATCAATGTACACTTGTATATAGATAAAAACTTAGACTTACATTTGTATTTACATGAAACAATTTGCTTACATTTGTTATTTTGTTGGTATATTAATGTTTCTCTACTAATACATATGTCTATTTTGTATTTAATAATTTTATTTATCATGTTTTTAAATATTTGTGTATATACATATACAAATTAAATTTTATCTCATGTAAAATTTTAAAATGTAATAAACCCTTTTCTTGAATCTAATTAAAGCCCCACCCCTTTTTTATGAAATATTTCCCATTTTAGACAAATACATTCCCTTTTTAATCAACTAATGTTTTACAATTTATATTTATACATTTTCTAGTGTTTATACATATATAACCTTAAAAGTGGAAGATTTTTAAAATTTTAGTTATACACAAATCACCAATTCAAATCACCAATTAGTTAAAAGTGAATGATTTTATATATATTCATTCTTTTGGATTTACAAATCACCAATTCAAATTCAATTTATACCAACTCATAATTATTACACAAACACAAATTAAATTTGGGTTGAAGATAATAAGTTTTTTTTCCTATTTTAAATAATTATGTTAGGAGATTATCAAATAATTATCTTCCCAGGTATGAATATTAATCATCGAATTTATTTGTTTCATTCTTAACAATTAGTATTTCTATTAATTTACCCATTTAATTATCAAATAACAGATATTCAAAAATTCAGGTTATCACATTCCTCCCCCCTAAGAATCTTTTCGTCCTCGAAAAGGAACGAAACCAGAATTTATTAAATATTTTAAAACCAGTTAAAATATTCTTTGATCATTTAAAACACTTAAAAAAATCTATATAATATTATAAAATAGATTTTATGAAAATACTTTTTATAACTCGATATTTTAACAAGTCCATCTTCGTTCTCACAGAAATTCGGTCATACTTTGATCAGGCGTACGACTGAAAATCTATAAGTACTTAGCAGACCCATTTTCAACACCTAGTGAAAATACTTGAAAAATAATTTTATCGAAAATATTGAAAACAGTTTTTGAAAATAGAGGATATATCTTTGGTGAGAATGCTCTGGAAATCATCACCCCCATCCATGGTCGCAGTTAACCTGATGATTACGTTGCCGTCCCGACAAAATCCACAGATAACTGTAGGCCTCCGCGCCCCACGATTACACCATGGAACCCGCTACAGATCGCAGCTACAACTGGGATTACGTAGCTATAACAGCAAAAACCCATATAACTGTAGGCATCAGCCCCTCGAATTTCGCTGCCAAAAGAATGAAACTTCTCCACTCCATTTGACCATAGATCGCAGTCTATCGATGTTGCGTTGCCTTCCCGGCAAAATCAAGTGTAGACCGTTGACACTCATCCTCCACATGATTTTTGCTATGGTCCCCACAGTAGATCGCAGTGACATCGAGTTACATTGTCGTCACAGCATAACCCAAATGCCCCTGTAGGCATCAGCGCCATCGACTTTCGCTACCCAACAATCCTCAGGAACTAGTTTAGTCCGGACTCCTCACAGGATCAACTTTAGAACCCCTCCTTGGGGCTCAAGGCAGCACCACCCGGTGGTACTCCTGAGAAGTCCATTCCAAGAGAGCGCCTTTTTCCCCAGAGCATCTTCAAAACATTTTATACTATACATATATAGTATCTTTAAATCATACACCTAGTATGATCTCATTCAAAGCTCCTTTATACAAAATCGATTATTCCAAAATCGATAATTCTCAACTAGGCTTTTCAAATATAATATTGATTTTACACAAAAATCAAAAGCCTTTCCAAATCCATAGGTTCTCAAAACCTTTTCCAAAATCCTCATATGATCCTTTCTTATATATATATATATATATTCAGATATATAAAATCTTTCAAAACTTTGGATCATTCCAAATTTGTATAAACTCCTTTTTATACTTCAAACATTTTCAAAAACCCTTTCCTTCTGGCAAAAGATTCAACAAGGGAAGTTTTATTTTATAAAACAAAGATATTTACTTTGTTTACTCAAAATCAAATATTCAAATTTGATTACTCTTTACAAAACCACTTACCATATCACTTACTTCCATAAACAAAATTTCAATCGTAGAAATATCCAATTTTTCACTTTACTTCATTATATACTTCACAAAATATAATTTTTATTTCAAAAACCATTTCACATTTCTAATTCACAAATTTCCAGTATCAATTTTATTCAAATCTGTACGACGTACACATATCATCCGTACGCTATACCAATCTGATCGCTCACTCGACCATACAATTTCACTTCCGAACTAGTATCGTCCACCCGAATTCCTAGTGCGGACACAGATCTGGTTTCTTGATCAAAAACCGTCATTCTCCTTGCATAGTCATAACTGTGATAGAGAACATCCACAACCAATCAACAATCCATATCCTGGTTCGCCGTCGAAAATCGAGTGAAAAATCCTACTCGGATCGATATAATTATTTCGAAATTCCGTGCTCGAATCTAGATCAAATCACTATGCGAATATAATAACATACGTACACCCTACGTATTTATCTTTATTGGTTATTCGCCAAATTGATTTCATTTCTATTCACATTCACTTAAATTTTCATTCACTTACTCACAATTGCCTTAATCCACATTTGGATTATTCCTTAAATTCTTATCTCGATTGGGTATTTAACCAATAACAGTTTGAACTCCATCCATTTTATTTAGAAAATAGCTTGAATTTTTTTTTAATAGATAAGTAGTTGGAAAATAATTACTAGTTTGTAAAATAGGTGTAAAATAGTTAGAAAATAGTTAAAATAGTTATAGAAATTTTAGATAATTTCAAAATAATAGTAAGATAGTAATTTGTTTTGTAAAATAGTTGAAATATAGTAATTAGTTTATAAAATAGTTGGAAAAATGTTAAACACTTTCAAAAATAATTGTAAACAAATATAAGATAGTTTGGCTTTTAAAAGAAGAGTTGTATATATAATAAATAGCTTAGAAAATAGGTTTATATTAAAACAATTTATATTAAAAATAGTCCAGAGTCAAAACTGTTCACTTCCCAATCTCCACTCTCATCAATTCAATTTAAATTTCCTTTTCCATTTAAATTGACCTAATTCAAATTTTAAATAACTTCAATTTCCATTGAAATTGATTCAACCCCAATTCAAGTTGAATTAACCTCAGTTTCTTTCCAAATTTAACTTTATTCAACCTTGATCTCAAATTCTACTAATTCAGATTAATTTCAATTGAACTAGTCCAATTTCAATTCATTTCAACTCCTGTTTGAATTAATCCCAATTTCATACTCCATTTCCAAATCAAGTTGAATTATTCTTGATTTCCTTCCCAAATTCAATTCAAATTCCATTTGAATTTAAAACCATTCAACATTATAATTCCAAATCATTCCAATAAATTTGGACTAATTTCAAATTGAATCCACTTCAATTTCAAATCATCACAAATTAATCCAATTCAAATTTTCCATTTGAATCTTATGCTCATACATCTTCAATCACACTTTCAATTACTTCAAATCAAATTCAATTTGAACTAATTCAAATTTCAAATCTAAACCATCTCGAATTATATAAATTCAAGTTAATATTTCAAATGTTGATTTAATTCCTTTAAATCAATTTACCTTTTTATCCCAACAATGGATTACCATACTCCATTTCTCATTCATTTAAAAAAATCCAATTCATATTTTAAAGATTATCAATAACAATAGGATGATATCATCCAATTGTTTCAAAACATCCATCCATTTCCAATTTTCGGATCTCAAACCCAATTTGAGATCACTCACACTCTAAAATATAATCAATCATTTTAACTTTCTAAGTTAAAACTTAATTTCACCTAGAAATTTCCAAATCAGGTTGATCATTTCAACTTATTTAACCTTTCCCAAGTTAAACTCAATTCAATTAATCCAGTCAACCTTACCCAGTTTGAACTTCCGTTTCAAATTCTAAACTTCACATTAATAATCTTTCCATTTATAAGTTCAAAAACTTATCACCTTGGGTATCACATCTTATTCCAAATTCAAAACTCACCATTTAGAGTTTATTTCCAATCACCTTTGATATTATGTATATCCACAAGTATACATATTAATTTTTTTTTTTTTACATACCAGGTTATACTTAAAATTTTTTTTAACCACCTTTGGTTTTAATACAAAACAAATTTCTTTAAATTTTCAAACAGCTCTTGTTTGAAATAGGACCATTTCATTCAATTGCATTAAATAATATTATTCATTGTTTCTTTAAATTAATTACGTCATTAATTAATTCCAATTAATCACGTTCGGTAATTAACTTATTTCTTGATTACCTTCATTAAGCAATTGTCCCTTAAATTACTTACCTCTAGTTACTTCATTAAGTAACTTCCCCTTTATTTTATCATTTCCAATTATTATTCATTAATTAATCTCATTAAATAAAGTTCAATTAATTACATAAATTAATTGATTATCCTAAAACTTTTTCCAAATTCAAGATTTAATTTTGGTTTGAATCCATTTCAAACTTGTCTTTAAATTTAATTCCAATTTGGTTGTAATTCTATTACCACTTAATTCTTACTCAATAATTTTAACAACCAATTCCTTTACTATTTGTTAGAAAGATATATTGCTTTATATATCAGAATATAATCTTATATAAAACCATTTAAAATCTTTATATAAGAAAATAACAAATATGCTCTCTCATATATTCACTCAACTCATTATAGGGTACCACTTACCCTATTCAAAATGAGTAATCCCCAACAGAGCCAAAGTTCTCGCTTAACCTCGCTCTGATACCAAATGTAACAACCCATAATTTTCGATCCCGAAAATTCAAGATAGTTAGAGAAAAGAAGAAAGAGAAAGAAGAAGAAGAACAGAAAAGAAACACACAATCTCACATTCGCAGCGGATAAAATATAATAGTAAATAAATAAATAACAGTTACAAAGCAGAACTGTATCAGTATATTTACACTTTACATCAGAGTTACAATAATTTCACAACACTGGACAGTTTAAAATAACTTGTCCCATAAAAATAACAATATATATCACAACGGATAAACACTCTATACGTTCCTGACCTTCAGCTCTCCTCCCGAGCTCCAGAATGTCCTTACCTGCAAGTCTGTAATACTCGGTCTGACCCGAGCATTACGTCAAAGTAACACCCGGCTCAGGCTGAAAACCAGCGTGAGTAAACCCATCTAACAGGAATACAAAGCAAGCGATTTATATAAAACCGGGGTAACTTATATCAATTTATTACTTTACTAGCTGTTATAGACATCACTTATATCACACATCAATTTCTAAGTACAAAACTTAGATTAAATGGTCCAATTAACTTAAATAATTCCATTTCAGCTTATTGATTTTACATATCAATTTATAAAGAATCAAAGTGGTTTCGGGTATTTATTGATACCCGACTCCGGTCTCTTTGAATCTAATGCCATCATAAGACAAGCTGTTTAAGCTTTAAACATTTCCATGTGTACCCATAGTAATAGATTCACATAGCAATTGTATATCAGATAAATAATCCATATCTAACACCCTAGCATCACAAACATCTGCCAAGAATAACAACAATCCAAACATCCAATAACATTCAGCCATTCATAAACAAAGACTTTAATCACACAATCTTTAATTAATTTAAATTAAATTAAATTAAATTAATTTCTTCCATTACTAAAATCTTGGGTGTTTAATACTTAATTAATTACAACAAGTTAATTAATTATTCTCCAATTACCCATTTTAATTAATCATCCTTGATTAATTACCCACAATTACGTAAAGTAATTATCCTTTACTTAATAAAACAACTTAATTATCTTCAAACAACTTCAGTAATTAACCTTTAATTACTTCATTAATTGCATAAATTAATTACATTAATTAATTACATTAATTAATGGCTCGTTGTTGATTATTTCCATCAATAAGCCTTAATTAATCATCACAGTAATTATCTACTCTATAATTACCTACCTAAATTAATTAACTCCTTAATTAATTATATAAATCTTAATTAATTACACCAAGTAATCAATGCTTAATTACTTCCATTTAGTAATTTATTCCCAATTACTTCAATAAGTGGTTTTCTTTACTTAATTACACTTGGCAATTTTCCGATAATTACATCCCTAAGTAATTATACTAAATCAGTTACATTAAGTGACCATCTTAAATTAATTAATTAACTAATTATCTTAAATTAATTGTCTTAATTAACCATTTCATAATCCCTAATTAATGATCGTTCATTAACTATTAATAATTCTCTAATTACCTCTCTAGTTAATTAAAGTTTAAATTAATCATTATTAATGTCAATGTAATTAATTCTTAATTACCAATCAATTTATCTCTAATTACTTCATTAATTGATTCTTACTTCATTAAAAATAATGATATTTATTTCAAACAACAGGTTTTAACTTTACACATTTGTTTCTTTTATAAACTTGTTTTTTTTATTTGAAGCTTACTTTCATTTATCAACATCAAGTTTTAAGCTGCAACTTCGTCACTTAATTTTTTTTTACAGCACTTACATTATACAGAACTAACAAAAACAACAACCTAAATATCGAGTTGAATCCAGCAAATACTCGAGTTACTTTGCAACATATTATTTTACAGAACTAATCTACAAAGCAAGATCCTAAAACCCGAGAAAAACACAGCAGCCACTCGAGTGCTACTCCGAGTAAAACGCAGCAATCTCACGCACCTTCCCCGAGACTCTCCAGCTTCCCATCTTCTTCGAGTCGACCCCCCCATACACACGAGTGCTACTCCGGTTTTTCCCCCGTCTTTCCCTAAATTCGAAAATTACAGTGCACATATCAAAATCGCGTGCACATGTCCCACTGTTGCCGACCACCCACGATCGTCGCGACCATCGACGTCGGTCATACGCACCCTCTTGAGCAAGAAACCAAACCCTGATTCAAGAAAACCAATTCGAATCGAAATATGACCGTAATCTCGAAACTGCAGAGAACATCGTGACACAGAACTTTCCCCAACGCTGACCTCCATGACATTGATGATCCTCGCCGACCATGCTACACCTTCAACTCGACTCCACACTACTCTCGCACTCCACGCGATCACTTCCGGTCCTTTATGCGAGTCGCAAAAACCATTGTTTGCGCGAAAAATGGGCAAACACCTCCAAGTCGTGTGATTTAGTTGATTTTATGTGATTCTTAATGATTTAGATGAGTTATGTAAATATGAAAAAAGCAGGGGCTGAAATGTAAAAGACACACAGATTTATAGTGGTTCGGCCAGAACGTGCCTACGTCCACTTTATATGTTATTATCTTCTTTCTTTCAGATTACAAGTACAATGCTTTGTGTACAAGTATATGAAAGTAGTTTGAAAGTTCCTTCCGTGCTTGAGCTCTCAAACTTGTCTGCCATTGTTGTACCCCTGCCCCTCTATTTATAAAGTGAGGTAGGGGGCAGGGGTCTTGGATGTATATAGCTGCTGGTGGGCCTGGGCTGGAGTAATCTGGCCTGGCAGCGTTCTGGTTCGGCATGAGTTTGGTCCGGTGATGGAGTGGTTTGGAGGTTCATTCGGTGGTGAGTTATGAGGTTGATTCGGTGGTGTTGGTCCGGCTATGAATGGTCCGGTGGTAGGAGATGTTTGGTTGGACCGGTGGTGGATGGAAACCGTGTTGGACCGGGGGAGTTGGGGGTTGATTCGGTTGGAGCTTGGACCGGATGTGTGTCATACCGAATGAACCTTTGCCTGGAATGCCGAATGGGATTGATCCGGATGTGTTTTTGCCCTTCATTGCCGAATGGAGCTTTAAACCCTTGAATTGCCGAACGGTCTTAGGAACCGGATGGAACGGAGGTTGCGAACCCGGGCGAAACTGACGTTTCTCGGTCTTGATGTCTTCTGGGTGAAAATTCGCCCAACATTTGCCCCCCAAAGTGGGGCACGTGCTTGCATGTGTCGCGCTTTGTTTCCCCGTGGTAAGAAAGCTTGTTTTGTAATGCCATGAACTGGATGTTCGTATCTTGCTAATGTCCTACAAAGGAATTTACGGTTTTAATGTGATTTCAAATGACGACCGTTCGAGGTCGGGTGCCGTTCGAGGCGAGTAGGTGTGCCCTGAGGGGGCTTAGCATTATTGATGCCAGGTTTACGTTCGAGTGGGTTCCTGGATCGTTTGCGAAGATGGTTTATCGCCAGCTCAGAGCATGCCTAAGGATCGTTTGCAACCCCGTACATGTGTAAGTAGCTTAGCCATTTCAGAATTATCAGGACCAAATATCCATTCAACCGATGAGTTTCAAAAGGATGTCAAAGTGTAAATTCTCACGACGGTAGGGTCAATAGCCATTCAGAGCATGTCTGTGGACCGTTCGTGGTCGCGTACATGTGTAAACGATTAACCCATGTTAGTGGGAGATTTACTACTTATTCATCGTTATCATAATCTCTATTTTATCAGTAGATCCTAGAGTCCGGTACTTATCTGAGTGAGGCGCTTTGCATGCCCCCTGCTTCTGGTCTTTGCTGGTTTGGTAGCTTCATTCGGTTTTGGTTTGGTCCGGCATGCCGAACCGGTTGGTCCGATGCTTCTGCGCTCGTCTATATATAGGGGCCCCCCTTTAGTTATTCCTTACCGAACCACCGAGAGCCGAATCAACCCTTATACCGAATCAATCACTAGCCGAACCAATCTCGTGCCGATCCAGGTATATATCCCTTTGCCGAATGAACTTTTTTTTTTTTTACCGTATGTGTCTGATGCCGAATAAACGCGAAAGTTTTATACTGCCGAATGAAGATGAATGCTTGCATAGTCGAATGGACTCGTATGCCGAATGGAACTACCGAATGAAACATAGACCGAATGAGACTTGTAAAAAGTGACCCCCGAATGAACAACACATCTTCAATACCGGATGTGGCTTATGCCGAATGAGACTCGGAAACTTGAATCTTGAGCGAAATCTTAGGCTTTTATACGCTTGCTTTAGATACTTGCTTGTTTTTGTTTCTATACTTCTTGTTCTAACACCGTGTTTTTCTTGTGCTGCAGATAAATGTCTTGCAAAGCAGAAACCCGATCGGATAAAAAGAAGTCTAAAGGTAGAGGAGAGTCATCCTCCTCTGTGCCCCCAGCCCAACCAAGACCGGTGCCACATGGGCCTGCCCCGAGGTCGTTAGTGGATGGGTACGGTTCCCAGGAACTTCTGGTCTCCCCTCCCGATTGCTTTCCTAGCTCCCTAAAGGAGGAGCAACTTGATGTTATATCCCGTTCCTTCGGGACAGACAGGGCTCACATGCTGTTGCCGGGAGATGGAGTGATGCCGTATAATCCCCCCGAAGGCTACTTTGCTTACAGCAGATATCATTGCATGTGTGGTGCTATCCCTCCTATCAATGCCTGGATAGTTAGCTTTACCACATATTTGAAGGTGGCTCCATTCCAGCTCCAGCCGAACTCTTATGCCATTCTGGTGAGCCTTTTCGTTATCTTTCAGAGGAGGTACGGGCGCCCACCTTCTAACCGGGAAATTCGATACTTGTATAACCTGAGAGGCTACAAGAAGGGGTCTCCGTATATCAGTCTAGAAGCGGCCGTGCCCTTCGAACCGGTCTTGGACTTATATTCAAAGTTTACCATGTTCAAGAAAGAATGGTTTTTTATCAAGGACGATTCTGTTTCTTTCCGCCGATTCACTTCCGGATGTAAGATGAATTTCATTTATATTTTCCATGTTCTGACTGTAGTGCTTCTTCTGACACGCTTCCATTTCTTGCTAGCGACAGGTGGTATTGCAGTCGTGGAAGATGATTCTTTGGCGCGGATGGCTGCTGAAATAAAGGCCATTCCTGCACGGGACAGGTCGGCTTCGTTCCTGATCAGGAACGCTACCCTCCTGGAGTACAACTTGATCCAGCCGCACCAGTCCGTGGTTAAGCAGAGGGACACGGCTGAGGAGAAGGCCGCTAAAGATAAGGAGGGGGCCATGGTGAAGAGTGGCAAGAGGAAGCCCTTTGCACAACATCCCATCATGGGAGGCAAGAAGCTTAAGGAGTCTGAGGGCCCCTCTCCTAGTACTTGCCCGATCATCCCGGAGGAGGAAGGTGTGGAAGAGGGCGAAGGAGGCGATATGGAAGGAGAGTCGGAGGGCGGAGGAGATGGAGATGGTCAGGGTGGTAGTGGTGCTGGTGCCTTAACCTCTGGGCAAGACCCTGAACTGGATGAGGCTCTCCGCCAGGCCTTCGGGGAATCGGAGGGAGAATCGGAAGCGGAGAAGGCGAAGGAGACTGGCAAGGTCGGGCTGGTGCCGATCTATCCCCTAAGGGCTCCTCAGCCAGGGTGACTCCGGCGGTGCAAGGTGAACTTTTGTCCTCTGTCGATTCCATTTACGATAGGGATTAGAAATATTTTATGGTTCACTTCCGTCCTGGAATGAGATTCAGGACTTATTGCAGTATCCCACTCCTCCGCAGGGTTTGTATAATAGATGTGCATTCTCACTTTTTCTTTCTTTTTAACTTAACATGTTTCTTGAATTATGGATCATCGTATGCTCATAACACTTGTTTTTTACTCCAGGGGCAGGCCAGGCGGCTAAAACGTCAGACGTTCGACACCGCCTTGAACAATTCAAGTTGATGAGAGCTTCTGATAAGCCGAAGCCTCTTACTGGTCGTCCTGGGGACGTGGTCAGATACCGTCCTCTTCTTGGGGTCATTGAAGAGAGCATTCAGAAAAAGAAGAGGAGTCGTTCCTTATTTGAGCCTTCCCCTGGTCCGCAGCTTCCTGTTCAGCCTCCTCGTGATACCACGGAGGAGAGCACGGAGTTTATCCCCCCTCCACCTCCTTCCAAGAATCCCACTGTTATCCATATAAGGCGTCCTGACGTGCCTCGTGACCCCTTTGCCGGTCATCCTGATTTAGATCCAAGCTCTCGGGATATTTCATTTGATGAGGCCACGGGTGAGCACCTTCTTCCCCGCAATCCCACGGTACGAGTGCTAGACGAGGCTAAGTCCCTAGATCTTGATCTGCTTACCACTCGGGTAGTTACCATGGGAGACGAAGCCAAAGCTAATATCGATCGGGTGGCTGAAGAGACCAAGAAGTTAATGAAGTATCATGCTCAATTGGTCAAGGCCGGGGAGGAGATTGGGAGTGCTAATATTCGGTTGCGGCTGAAGGTTGCCGATCAGGCCGAACAGCTTGCCGGTCAAGCCGTTCAGATTTCTCAACACGAGGAAGCCTCCAGGCGGCTGAAAGAGGCCATGGAAAAGGCTAGTAGGGCAGAACTACGGAAGATGGAGGCCGCCTGTAAGGAGCGGATCGACATGGCCATTGCGATAGTGGATGAGATTCGGAATGCGGATCTCGAGCAGGTAGAGGAGTTGTCTGGGAGGCTTGAGGCCGCGGAGATGGCTCAAGTCAAGTTAAAGGAGGAGATGGAGGAGATGAGGAGGTCTCTCCAGGCTGACTGCTTGAGATACCGATCAGAGAGGGATGTCGCTGTCGCCAAGTTGCAGGCTTCCGAGGCCCGGGTGAGGGAGTTTGAGGAGAATGAGGGCATGATGGACGAGATGCTGCAGGACATGTACTTCCGCACTTGGAAGGAGGGCAGCTTGTCTTGGATGGATGACTATCCCCGGGTCATGACCAAGATATATCTTCGGGCTTTAGAGGAGGCCAGGGTCAATGCGGGTAAGGAAGGTGGAGTGGCTTTTAGTCTGGATGTGGTCATTGCTCAGTTCTCGAAAGAGGAGCAAGCGGCGGTGAAGGAGGGGATGCGGTTGCTTGCTGCGGAGGAAGCGGGTGTGCAACTGGAGGATGAGGATCAAGCGGCGGACGCTGGTGAGTTATTCTTCTCTTTTCCTTTTCTTTCTGGGTTTCCATAACTTGATCGTTTATCGTTTGTTTAATGAATTCCTCTTCTGAATTGGACAGGTGGAACTTCCGATCAACACGCTGGGAGCTCCGACCCTGCGGCCAAGTAGGCTTGGGGGAGTTGGTAGGATGAGAGCGAAGTGTGGACGCAGCTGGCTACTTGTCCGGATTTGGCTACCTTTTTATTTCCTTTTATCGCCGTTTATGTTAGTCCAAAACATTGATGTGACTGTAATAATATTATTTGCAAAGAATAACTTTATGTGATTTTATGACATAAGCTGATTTTGTTATGTTTAAATGTTGTTGTCATTTTGATGTAGTGCGTGAGAAGTATGCATATGCCTGTGATTTTAGTTGTGTTTGATGTTAAGCAGTTGCTTGAAATATAATTTCATGTTTTGCAATGTTAGCGTGACGTATGAATAAACTGTAGTTACATATTCATGTACAAGAGAAGAGAGTACCGCCCTTCATGTTTTAGTTGCAGGTGGTAGCTTTGAGCGTCTTGTGTAACTGATCATGGACATAGCTGAGTACCTTTCCACCCAGTACGTAGGCTTAGATTCTCATGAGTGAATGCTCCCTATTTGGTTTCCTGTACTTTGGAGTTTGTTATACAGGATAGGAGAAAAGTATTTAAATGAAATGGAAATATGGGAAAAGTAAAACTTCCAGTCACGGAAGGCCGTCGATGTGCTTAAGTTCGTGGCAAACGGGTTTTGTAGTCACTTTCCCTAGCTGTGGGTCTTGGAGACATTTGTCACCCATCTTACGCCTCCGCGGGGAGTTTTCTTTTTTACCACAGCCGCACTTAAGACACATCGGAGCCGAGATCGCGCACGGTAACTACCCGAACCATTATGGTACGTAATCGTGGGTATTATTCGATTTACCGTGGCCGGCTAGCGTGGGTGTCGTTGGCCGTGAACTACCCCTGGCTGGCCACACCTTATGTTGGGGCTTAAAGTAGGTTCACAGTTGCCGGCGAGCCGAACGCCGTAATGAGCTGCCATCGGCTATAGTCGGCCTTTATGATGATTTATAATCGGCTCATTACAGTTGGCATTGAGGGCAGTCGTGAGCAATGAGTTAACCCGCAGCAGAGGGATGCTGGAGCAAAAGAGTCTCATTGGCGAGTGCATAGAATCGTAGCGTACCTATTAGGCCTTGTCCAGATGAGGCCGTGGTGCGTCTTGAGTGGAGATGCCATAGGATTTAGTTCAACGGAAAAGGATAAAGCTTAACAAGCAGCCAAGATATAAAGGAACAAGTTAAAAAGAGACAAGATTTTTTAAAGTGGTTCGGCATGAAAATGCCTACGTCCACTGATTCTCTTTGTTAATTCACTTCATATGGGCAGTACAAGTTAAGAAAAGTATCGACGGAGGTGTCGGATGTTCCATGCTCTCTGGAACACCTCTCCGTCCACTGTTGACAAAATATAAGCTCTGTTGTGGAGATCTTTATGAATTACATATGGTCCGTCCCAGATGGGGTCCAGTGCCCCGGGGCGCGGAAAGATTCGCCTGAGGACAAGATCTCCTTCTTGTAAGATGCGATGCTTGACTTTGGAGTTGTATAGTGCTGCCACTTTTTGTTTGTGAGCTGCTGCTTTGAGTGCTGCATCGTTTCTCCTTTCCTCAATCAGATCCAAAGACATGAGGAGGAGTTCTTCGTTTTCTTCTGGATTGTAGTGGATCCTACGGTGGGAAGGAACAATAGTCTCAACAGGGAGCATTGCCTCCGATCCGTATGCCAAAGAGAAAGGAGTATGTCCCGTTGATGTTCTGAAAGATGTGCGGTAGGCCCAAAGTGCCGTAGGAAGTTCTTCCACCCAAGCGCCTTTTGACTTTTCAAGTTTCTTCTTGATTAGGGTTTTGAGAATTTTGTTGACAGCTTCGACTTGTCCGTTTGCCTGAGGGTAAGCTACTGATGAGAAGCTTTTATGAATTCCATGCTCTTGGCACCAGTCGGCGAATTCTTCGCTGTCAAACTGGAGTCCGTTGTCCGATATGATCTTGAGTGGTACTCCGTACCATTTGGTGAAATAATCGACTGCCACTATAGCATATTTGGCTCCGCCTCTGCCCGTTGGCAGTTCGCCAATTAAATCAATTCCCCATACATCAAAGGGCCAAGGGATGGTCATTTGAGTAATCTCATTTGTGGGTAATCGAGGAATCTTGGCAAATTTTTGACATCTGTCGCATCTCTTGACGAAGTCTAAGGCGTCTTTGTTTAGTGTGGGCCAGTAATTTACATATCGGAGTATCTTTTTTGCCAGAGTCTGCCCTCCAGTGTGATCTCCACAACTTCCTTGATGGATGTTGAATAAGATTTCCTTGGCTTCCCTTCCAGCGACGCATCTGAATAAGGGGCTAGAGAAGCCACACCGATAGAGGATGCCTTCTTGTATTGTGTAGTGGGGAGCTTTCCTCAAAATTCTCCTGACTTCATCACGTTTGTCTGGTAGTGTGCCGTCCTGCAAATATTTCCGGATAGGAGTCATCCAAGTTCCTTCTTCGATTGCAGTTATCAGATTCACTTGTTCGAAACTTGGGGCTAACTGCCTTGAGATGGCTAGTGTTCCGGAAATGGTGTTATTCTTCATACTAGTTTGCTTTGCTAGTTCATCGGCCTCTTGGTTATCTTCTCGAGGAATGTGTTTGATTAGATAATGGTCCAATTGATCGAGCAGTAGTTTGGTTTTCTTTAGATATGCTGTGAGTCGTTCTCCTTGTGTCTGGAATTCTCCTAGTACTTGGTTTACGATAAGTTGAGAATCACTATGAAGACATAAAGAATTGACTCCAATTTCTAAGGCAAGCTCCAATCCCGCTATTACTGCCTCATACTCCGCATCGTTGTTAGTGGCCGTGAATTCCAACCTTAATGCATAGTACAGCTTTCTTCCCCTGGGGGTGATTATCACAATACCTGCCCCCGAGCCTTGTTCGTTCGATGCTCCATCTACAAAGAGGTTCCACTTGATGTTTTTTGCTATTTCAAACTGATCCTTGCCTTCGTTGGTAGTGAATTCGGCAATGAAATCGGCCATGGCTTGCCCCTTGATAGCGGTGCGAGGATGGTAGGTGACGTCATACTGACTTAGTTCAATGCACCATTTGAGGAGTCGTCCAGAAGTGTCGGGACGGTGGAGCACCTGTCTTAGTGGTTGTTCGGTTAGAACTCTAATGGAGTGAGATTGGAAGTAGTGTCGCAGTTTTCGTGACGCGATCAATAAACAATATGCCAATTTCTCAAGTTTAGGATATCTGGCCTCTGCCCCTGTAAATCTCTTACTTATGAAGTATACCGGGCGTTGTGTGCGGTCCTCTTCTCTTACCAGGGAAGCGCTTAGAGCATGAGATGATACAGCGAGGTATAGGTATAGCTCTTCGCCTTCGTTTGGAGTTGAGAGTACTGGTGGTCTCTGAAGGTGTTCGATCAGGTTAAGGAAGGCTTTTAAGCATTCATCGGTCCACTCGAACTTTCCTTTGTCTTTCTTGAGAGCTTCGAAGAAAGGGACGCACTTGTCAGTTGCTTTGGAAATGAATCTGCTTAGGGCGGCCACCTTTCCGTTTAGGCTCTGCATTTCTTTTCGAGTGGAAGGTATCCTTATTTCTTTTAGAGCCCGGATTTGTTCAGGGTTTTCTTCAATTCCTCTGGCATGGACGATGAATCCTAAGATTTTTCCCGATGACACTCCGAAGGAGCACTTTAGAGGATTCAGCTTCATTCCATATCGGCGAAGTACCTGAAACATCTCGCCCAGGTGGCTTACATGATCGTCGGCTCTCCTAGACTTTACCAACATGTCATCCACATATACTTCCATAGTTCGTCCTATTAATTCCGCGAACATCTTGTTGACGAGGCGCTGATAGGTAGCTCCGACATTTTTGAGTCCAAAAGGCATGACTTTGTAACAGTATAATCCCCGGTCAGTGATGAAGCTAGTGTGGTCTTGATCGGGAGCGTGCATGGGAATCTGGTTGTATCCGGAGTATGCATCCATAAAAGATAAGAGTTCGTGCCCGGCAGTGCTGTCCACAAGTTGATCGATTCGGGGGAGCGGGAAACAGTCTTTCAGGCAAGCGTCATTTAAGTTGGAGAAATCAATGTATGTTCGCCACTTCCCATTAGCTTTCTTTACTAGTACCGGGTTAGCGATCCATTCTGGGTAGATGGCTTCTCGTATGAAGTCATTAGCAAGTAGGTTCTTTACTTCCTCATCGAGGGCAGCTGATCGTTCCGCTCACACGCTTCTCTTTTTCTGCTTTATCGGTACCTTGGTGGGATCGATGTTCAGCATGTGGCATGCTATGTCTGGGGAGATTCCTGTCATATCGGCATGTGTCCATGCAAATACATCTAAGTTGTGGCGGAGAAAGTCAATGAGTTGATCCTTCAATTCTGTTTTTAGCTGAGATCCTATTTTTAATAGTCTACTCGAATCATGTTTGTCTACAGATACGAATTCCATGGCCTCTGCAGGCTCAGCGGTAGCCTCCTCCTCCTTATCCCTGGGGTCTAGTTGATTGAAAGGATCGCTGGTATATCGAAGAGGAGGGGCTTTCTTTAGTTGCTATGCTTCCAAGCTTTTCATGCAGAGAGTAGTCTCTGCATCTTTCCCTTTATTCTTTCTACGGTTATTGCGAAGTTCAGTTACATAGCAATCTCGAGCGGCGTCTTGATCTCCTTCAACTTCTCCTATTCCGTTATCTGTTGGGAATTTCATCTTTAGGTACCACGGGGCTAGGACAGTTTGGAAGTCAGATAAGGCTGGTCTTCCCAAGAAGGCGTTGTAGGCCGAGTGGTTTTCTATTAGTACGAACGTTTGTTTTCGCACAACGGAGCGGGGATGACTTCCTATTTCGACGAAGAGGTCAAGTTGCCCGAGGGGCATTTTCGCATCTCCAGTGAAACCGTGCAGGGGTTTGTTGCAGGGAGACACATCCTTCATTGATAGCTTCATTTTGTCGAAAGCATGCTTGAATAGGATATTTACGGAGCTTCCTGTGTCTATTAGAATTCGGAAAACTTTAGCTGGACCGAACCAGGCAGAGATGACCATGAGATCCGTATGCGGATACTGTCTTCCTTCTAAATCACGCCTACTGAATACGATGTCGTCACTCTCTTTCCGTTTGGGGTGGCGTTCTTCCATAATGGAGTTAACATAGCCTTCAGCATTTCTAAGTGACTTGCCGTATCTTTCCGTCTCTGCCCAGCTTCTGTCGGCGATGTGTGGTCCTCCCGAGATGGTATGGACCACTATCTTCTCTTGACTAGAGCCACTGGTGTTGCGATTCCCTCCGCCTACTTCTGGGAGGGGTCGCTTTGAGTTCTCATTGGCAGGAGTTGGAGTCCTGTTCTGACCTTTCACATAGCGTTCCAGCCTTTCACATAGCGTTCCAGCCTTCTTCTTCTGATGTGTTCTTCGATCAAGTCCCGGAGATGGTGGCATTCATTGGTGTCATGTCCGTGGGATTTGTGGAAGCGGTAGAACTTTCCAGACTTGAGTGCGTTATCAGATTCTTTCTTGTGCGGGGGGCGCTTGTATCCGAGTTCGCCCTGAGTGGCTAGAAAGATGTTTTCGATTGTTTCATTCAAAGGAGTGTAGGAGTCAAATCTTGGTCCTGGTCGATATTGGCGTTTTTCAACCTTCCTGCCCCCAGCATTGTCTCTAGATTCATTTCTTCGAGTGTCCTTAGCTGCAGCGGGAACCTTGTCCGAAGTTGTCTTACCTTGTTGCCCTGATTGCCTCTCAGTGGCGGCGTCTTCAAGTCTCATATACTTTCCAGCTTCATGGAAGAAATCAGGTAAAGTAGCTGGTTTTTCCTTAGTTAGTCTTCTAGCGAACTTGGTATCTGGGTGTACGCCACTACAGAGGGCCATTAGGGTGAGCTTCTCATCGGCATCTTGGACTGCGGCCGCTGCGGCGTTGAATCGGGTTAGATATTGTTGCAGTGTCTCTCCGGATTTCTGTTTGACATTGGATAGAGAATAAGCATCCTTGGGTTATTCTACATGGATGCGGAACTGGCTAATAAACCTTTCTTTCAACATCTCCCATGAGCTGATAGACCCTTGGGGTAGATGGCAGAACTAGGAGGTAGCTAGATCTGCTAGGAATAGCGGAAAGCATTTACACAACACCCCTTCTGTTGCTCCGCTCATGAGCATATGCTGGGTGTATCTCTGTAAGTGTACGATGGGGTCGGAAGTTCCCTGGTAAGGTTCCATGGTTGGCATTTTCCATTCCCGGGGGGTGATGGCAGTTTCGATATTGCGGGTGAAGGGGCTGGTGACCCTAGCGCCTATTCCTCGGTCCCTTTGCTCCCGTTGGACGCATTCTCTGAATAATCGTGCCATTCTTTCATCAGAATTTGAAGTGGATAGAAATGAACTTGGTTCTTCCCTGCAGGATCGATCTCGTCCAGATGACCTGTAGGGATGGTATAGTCTATCACTTCTGACGTTATCCAGTGGTTGCCTCTTGCTGCTCGGATGCATGCTAGGACCAGCTACAGTTGCCCCCTGCCTTGATCTTCCCCTGTGGGGTTCTGTTTCGAGCATTTCCATGGGGTCAACTTCGGGCTGGGTTCTAGCTCGGCTCCGTTCAGCGGGGTTTCTATGATTAGGTGGCATGACTGGCTCAGCTACATCCGACCCTCGCCTAGCGCCTCCCCCACTGGGTTCGGTTCCAAGCGTTTCCTCGAGTCGGAGTTCGGGCTGAGTCCGGGCGCGGCCCCTATCATTGTTGTTCCTGTTGATGGCTTCCTCGAAGAGGGAAGACCTTTGCTGTCTCCGAGATCCTCCAGATTGAGATTCATCCCATGATTCAGTGTTGCGGTTGGATTCTTCGACATCCCTCAAGCGTGACATGAGTTGGTTCACCAAAGCTTCTTGTTGGGATGCGAAGCGGTTAGTCACTTCCACCACAACTCTGTCTAGGTCTGCTCTAGTGATTACTGCCGGCTGTTCCGCGGCAGGGGCTGTTGGAATTGCCTGATCTACATGCGGCACTGCTGCTGTAGTGGGATGGTTCTCTTGATCTGGATCCACTGGATTTGGAGCGCTGCTAGTTGCGACGTTCTTTCCCTTGTTGGCGTCTTTTCTTGGCCTGGAAGTCATGTTTCCTAGGCAATGAAGGGTGCTATTGGGAAAGAAGGTTGAATGAGGGAAGCTGAAGCTTCGAGTTCGAAGTTCTCAGTGAAAGCACCAAAAATGTTTGCGCAAAAAATGGGCAAACACCTCCAAGTCGTGTGATTTAGTTGATTTTATGTGATTCTTAATGATTTAGATGAGTTATGTAAATATGAAAAAAGCAGGGGCTGAAATGTAAAAGACACACAGATTTATAGTGGTTCGGCCAGAACGTGCCTACGTCCACTTTATATGTTATTATCTTCTTTCTTTCAGATTACAAGTACAATGCTTTGTGTACAAGTATATGAAAGTAGTTTGAAAGTTCCTTCCGTGCTTGAGCTCTCAAACTTGTCTGCCATTGTTGTACCCCTGCCCCTCTATTTATAGAGTGAGGTAGGGGGCAGTGGTCTTGGATGTATATAGCTGCTGGTGGGCCTGGGCTGGAGTAATCTGGCCTGGCAGCGTTCTGGTTCGGCATGGAGTTTGGTCCGGTGATGGAGTGGTTTGGAGGTTCATTCGGTGGTGAGTTATGAGGTTGATTCGGTGGTGTTGGTCCGGCTATGAATGGTCCGGTGGTAGGAGATGTTTGGTTGGACCGGTGGTGGATGGAAACCGTGTTGGACCGGTGGAGTTGGGGGTTGATTCGGCAGGAGCTTGGACCGGATGTGTGTCATACCGAATGAACCTTTGCCTGGAATGCCGAATGGGATTGATCCGGATGTGATTTTGCCCTTCATTGCCGAATGGAGCTTTAAACCCTTGAATTGCCGAACGGTCTTAGGAACCGGATGGAACGGAGGTTGCGAACCCGGGCGAAACTGACGTTTCTCGGTCTTGATGTCTTCTGGGTGAAAATTCGCCCAACAACCATGACCATACAGCCGAGCAGAAACCAGAATGAAACCCTATTTCGATCCCATTCGAGCAATTTACTCAATAGAAAAATTCCTAAGCATTTTTCCCATCATCTACAATTCATTATCTAGCTTCACTCAAGAATTCATCTTCAATTATCAAGGGGATCATCGGCAGTTTACCCAATTGCCGACAACATTCATTCCAAATTTTCACATTGATTATCACACTAAAAATTTCAATTTGCATGTTAAAATTCGTGATTTTCAAACACGAATCCAATCCTATAATTCAAATCTGAAATTAAGCAAGTTGTTTTTTTTACCAAAATTTAAGTTTGCTGCAAATTTCTTATTTAAACATTGAAAATAAAATTTAAAATCTACATAAATCATTTTATAATTCTCATCAGACATTATCACACACTTTCTATTAAATCATCAAGTTCAAATAAGAAAGTTATTGAAGGTTTTGAAATTTTGAATTGAAATCTGATTTAAACAGAAAGCAGAGTTCATACATCTATACAAAATTCAATGATAAACTGAAATGGGCTTTCAGGCAATATAAATCAAAGTTTTCAGATCATCTCAGGCATGTAAAAAAACAAAACAACAGTTTTTTAAATTTATTTATTCACCTGGTTATAAAATTTGCAGGACAGTTTCTAATTCTTTATTTATTTTATTTATTTTCCAGGCTCATGAAATCTGAAGTGGTTTGTTGGTGAGATCCACTACATGCTTACAGATTTCTTTGCTGATGAAGTTTGGATTCTTGCATGCTTCAAATTTTGTTGAACTTATTCCATTTTGTTGCAGGTTGAATTTAGTTGTCCTCTGATTTCCAGATCTGTCTTCTTTCCATTCCTTCTTTTTTTTTCTTCCAGTTTATGTTTTAGAAGTGTTTTGATTTATTTTAGGATAAAAGAAGAAAAAAAACACTTGTTGAATTTGCTTACAAATGTCATTAGCATGCCATATCAATGTACACTTGTATATAGATAAAAACTTAGACTTACATTTGTATTTACATGAAACAATTTGCTTACATTTGTTATTTTGTAGTTATATTAATGTTTCTCTACTAATTCATATGTCTATTTTGTATTTAATAATTTTATTTATCATGTTTTTAAATATTTGTGTATATACATATACAAATTAAATTTTATCTCATGTAAAATTTTAAAATGTAATAAACCCTTTTCTTGAATCTAATTAAAGCCCCACCCCTTTTTTATGAAATATTTCCCATTTTAGATAAATACATTCCCTTTTTAATCAACTAATGTTTTACAATTTATATTTATACATTTTCTAGTGTTTACACATATATAACCTTAAAAGTGAATGATTTTTAAAATTTTAGTTATACACAAATCACCAATTCAAATCACCAATTAGTTAAAAGTGAATGATTTTATATATATTCATTCTTTTGGATTTACAAATCACTAATTCAAATTCAATTTAAACCAACTCATAATTATTACACAAACACAAATTAAATTTGGGTTGAAGATAATAAGTTTTTTTTTCCTATTTTAAATAATTATGTTAGGAGATTATCAAATAATTATCTTCCCAGATATGAATATTAATCATCAAATTTATTTGTTTCATTCTTAACAATTAGTATTTCTATTAATTTACCCATTTAATTATTAAATAACAGATATTCAAAAATTCAGGTTATCACAGTTATGGATGTTTGAAATTTGAAAATATGAATAAAATTACCAAATTTACCCTATGAAGGGTTGACCCTAAGGGTTTGATGGTCGATCGGTAGCAGTCGACCAACGACCATTGAAGGTCAGCCATTCATGTATAAAATCAACAAACTGTAGCGCGCGATTAAAGGATGGAATTGAACTAAATATATTACTTCGTTGCCAAGTTTCTGCTGTGCGTACGACATGAAAATGGGGATTCTCCTGGGAAAATCCAACGCTTCAAATTGGTCACTAACCTCTAATAAATTAATACCTAGGTTAACCCAAATTTCATTAGAAATCATACCGAAACTCCACCAAAATTTCTTCTCTTCATTTATAAACTTTCTCCAAAATTAAATTAAAACCATATCAAGAGAATGCTAATAATCAGACCTAGGAGGGGGCAAGTTTACGGGTGGCAATCCTATGATGGAGCATAGGTTGTTAGAGCTTGATCTCGAGGTGAATGGGCGCAAGTTTAATAAGTTATTATCTACAGTTACTTTTAACCTATTCTATCTTATCTAGGGTGTTAGAAATTAAACTGTAAATTATAAAACCTAACTATTAAACTGGAATTTATATTAGAAATTGAAGTTCGTGAAAATTGATATTTCTAACCCTCTATTATTGAAAATGAAAAAAACTAGTTAATCTGATTGAACCAGTATAATTAATTTGCTAAAATCTACGAATTTGAAACCAATAAAATGTAGGGTAAAATCACATAGACTGGTCACTGTAAATTGCTTAGGGTTCCTTGTATAAACTGATTTCATAGATAATTAAAAATCAAACCATTGAAAATAAAAAAAAAACTAATTTACACTACGATCGATCGACCGTTCATCTTTAGCGGTCGACCGATAGGGTGTAGTGGTAGACCGAAAAAGGCCTGAATTGTTGAATATACTCTAAGGCCCAGGTTAGGTATAAATTTATATAGATAAATTTATATAAAATATTAATTGTTTGTATGAGCCTATTGTGTGCATATGTGTGTATGCCAGAGCCAGTAGGGAAGCTAGTTCCCTATCAGATGACGCCAGGACATTGCGGAATTGGGTAAATGCACTTTTCCTAATAGGTTTCGATTATTCGATTGGGGACGATTTTAGCGCAAATGGCACTTACAAGAGGTTTTACGGTGGATGAGCAGCACTGCTTGAAGCCTGATGAAGTGTGTGGGCCCGGCACAATGAGATTCCTTCGTATGCATGATTCAAACGCGGCATGATATTGTAGTAGATGGAGCTCGGCACATGTAATAAGAGGTGTATACTAAGGTCAAGAGGTGAACATGGATGCAGACAATGAGACACCCTGATGAGTCGGCGTTGCAGGCTCCCCCTCATGTATAATTAGGTTACACGTAGTCATAATTATAGGAAATTTGTTCCCATATATTCCAATGGCAGTGTTTGCATGTCTAGTAGCCTAGTGGCGATGTTTCCATATTGAGTACACTAGGAGCGGTGGCCGTCGTTAGTTATTCGACCCTTATGGTAGCCTGCACAAGTTGTAGTGCAGATGCGCGTTGGATAATAACCCTTAAGTAATGGATCCTAGGATTGCACGAACACTGTAGGACACCCTAAGACCCTCAGAGTAGAATTAAAGTCAACTGAACATGATTACCGTATAACAAAATTTGCACTCGTTCACTAGACTTTTGTCAAGCCCAACCATTTTCATTTGACTTTCCTCTACTATAGGGTAACAAGATTGCAGTTGATTAGGCAGAATGTGAAGAAATGAGCTAAACATTTTGGATTTCTCATATTCTTCATTATTCCTCATGTGGCTCTTTGTTGTACGAAATGTCTATTAAAGCTTATATTGTACTTTGGAAATAGTGTATATGAAAATTAAGCATTCTAGAGACTATTTTTCTGAAATGCCTATTTTCAATGCTTATATTTTAATTCCTTCCACTGTGAGATCTAAAAATATAGAATGTCTTAGAATTTACCATTATAATTATGCTCTATAATGTTTCAAGAACAAAACAGCTCATATTTCTTGGCATGACAGAAGCCCAAAAGTCACCTAGGCTTGGGATCGGTGTGTCCAAAAGCGCAGGTTGTTACAGAATGTCTCTTTTAGGTTGCAGGAGGGCATGGATAAGGTTAAGCATGTTCTCAACAGGCATGATGTCACCAATGTTACCCTAAATATCCACTGTTGGGGCATAAGGTAAACATGGCTCGTAGGGCCAATTTGACCAAGGTGCTCCCACATATTATGCCTCCCTTATTTGTTGCATCATCTTAGCACATTCGTTTCTTGAACACCCATGCAATGGTTGAAGGAACCGAACAAGTCATAGTGGATTGAATGGGTGAATTTCAGTTTTTTCACCATTTTAGATCTTTATTTGGGCCTACGAAGTCTAAATAGATATTAGACCATTCTAAAATATTTTTAATTAATCTTTATTTTATTATAAAAGGTTTTATTTAATTTATATTTTTTTAATTCATAAGCGTATAAAATACATTTATGTGTATATAGTTTACTTGCAACAAATATGAAGTGTATATGACCAATATGACCAGATATAGTGCTGATATTTACACCGCATTAGGAACATTTGTCCCTTTATATGTGCCTTATCGTCCATTGTTTTGTTTTTAAATTATATAAAGTAACAACTATAAATATATACATATAATATCAATTGTACACATACACACATATATAGATACATACATACATACATACATATATATATATATATATATATATTATACACACACATATTAACATATTATTTTGGCTATTTGATGTGTTCTGAATTCTGGAATTAACAATTTTAAATCTAGTTTTAATGTGGAAAGGATTTAAAATTAAAATTATGAATTTACACAGAAAATTCCTTTTACAAATCTTTAAATCGAACATATATATATATACACATGTATAAATAATTTCAAATATTTTAAATTTGAAACAACATAATTTATGAAATTTGTCATCTTATATGTTTTAAAACTTGAATTAAGCAAATAGAAAGCTTGCATTTAACTTATGAAACATTCGGAATACTCCTTGGTCTTTACAAATCAAATTGAGTCACTTCCTCTACCCATTGGCCAGTCATAAAAGAGGCAATATGTGCCTAAAAATATTCCCAAACCTCGATAATTAATATATTTAAATTCAATTTAAATATTATTTGTTATCGTATACATGCATGTATAACTTTTATATATGCATTTTATTAAATACAAATGACATTCAAAAAATCAAAATTAATATTTCGGAAATTGTAATTAATTTACAAAAATTATAAATTAATTAAATTATGCAGTTTATTCGTAGTACTTCATCATCATGACTGGTGATCAAATGTGTAAATTCAATCAGCGGTTAATATTGAACAATTTGAATATTATCATTCATAAGCCATCTAAGTTAATGGTGTGACATTTTAGCTAAATTTATCATTTACAAGTCTTCTCGATAAAAATCCATTTCTATTATTATAATTGGCACCTATTAGAGATAATTATTTGCACTAATTCTCTTCGTCAAAACTATATCACTTTAAGACTTACGAAATTTGGTTTTGGCCAAAATTCCAATATCATCCACATTCAACATGATTGGTCCAAAAAAAATCATTGGTTCAATAATAACAATTATTATTAACCGTATTGCTCTAGTTAGAGACTATGATTTTGAGTTAACTACAGTTGACCGTGATACTAACCTCATACAATTAAGGAGACGAATTCTATAATGAATATTGTTTCACTTTCAAAGCTTTAACACAAAACCAACTATAGTCGTTTGACTCATGTCATGCCACGATGTAACTATAATCAAAGTGGAGTGTCCACATTGAAGTTCAATAATTTTCATAAGTTAAGAGAATTGTGTAATATCATCACTTCGAGATTCTCTATTTGACCTTAGTTATACTAACCAACGAAAACCTCTCGAGTGAGTCATTCCATATTTATCAAATAACTATCAGTACGTAACCCCCTAGTTCCTCTACCGGTCATGAGTAATACATCGCCCAATAGTTAGAGAGCATAATGTACTCTAGTCTCAATGGATGTATCGATATCCCGTCTTCAAACATTTTGACTACGAATATTTAAAATAGTATGCTATTTTAATGTGATAAATTTTTCACGATCACAATACATTAGAATTACTATCACTAACATATTATTTAAGGATTTACTATTTAATATACTTAAATTAATTAAGTAGTTAACATACCGCAATACAACAAGTATAAAATAGAAAGCCTAACACATTTTCTTTTCAAACAAGATTTTGTTACAGAGTTAATAATTTACAGTAAATTACAGAATTTCCTCTAGGGAAGACTCCTAACTCCATCAATCTTCCACTTGCAATTAGGGACAATTATGAAATCTCAATCACATCACTTCAATTAGTTTGCCAATAATTGATCAAGTTAGTCCCTTCGTGAATGGATCCATTATGTTGTCCTTGATAACTACTCTATCAATTACAATTTCTTTATTAGTGTCAAACTCTCTAATAAGGTGGAACTTTCAAATAATATGCCTTGACTTCTTATTGGCTCTTGGTTCCTTTAAGATCTAAATCATAGCATTATTGTCACAAAACAATGTCATTGGATTATCAATGTTTGAAATCATCCTAGACTAGTCATAAATTTGCGCATTCAGGCCGCTTGCTTAGCTGCTTCGTTGAGGGAGATGTGTTACGACCTCCATTGTTGAATCAATATGGTTTTTTTATTTGGAAATTTTCAAACTAGTAACCCCATCGTCCAATGTTTAACATAACCATATACAGACTTACTATTATTGATATCACTTATAAAGCTAGAAATATGTACCCCTTCACAAGTTGGTCTTCATTGCCGTAAATAAGGAATAATCCTAAGTATTTCTCAAATATTTAAGAATTCATTTAACAACAGTCTAATGCTTCTCGATTAGGCTAGTATTGCCTTACGCACCTAATGCATAAGCCACATTCGGTTTGACACATAACATGACATAAATTATGGAACCAATGATGGATGCATACGGTATCCTCTTCATATGCTCCTTTTCTTCATCAATATGACGAGCATCTTTTTAGAAAGGACGATTCCAGATTGCATGGGAACATTTCCACATGTAGGATCTCCATACTGAATCTTTTCAGTATGATATCTATGTATAGGGATTGGGACATTCCCATCAACCTCTTTGATCTATCTCTATTGATCTTAACACCAAGTATGTAGGCCGCTTCTCTCAAATCTTTCATGGAGAAGTATTTGGATAGTCACACCTTCGCCAATTTACAATAATGGGATATCGTTGACAGTCAAGAGTAGGTCATTGACATACAGGACTACAAACTCTATAGCACTTCCCTATTCTTTCACATATGCATATGCTTCCTCTGTATTCTGACAAAAACCAAACTATTTGATTACATTATCAAAGAACTCATTCCAACTCCTTGAAGCTTTCTTAAGACTGTAAATTGATCTTAACAATTAACAAGACTTATCCTCACTCCCAATGGTTTTAAACCCTTTGACCGCGACATGTAAATGGTTTCTTCTAAATTACCAATTAGAAATTCCATTTCACGTCCATTTGCCATACTTCATAGTCATAGAATATAGTGATAGCAATCATTATCTAAATAGACTTAAGCATGCCTATAGGTGAATACATCTCGTTATAATCAACATCTTAGAATTTTAAAAAATCCTTTTGCAACTAGCCTTACCTTATAGGTCTCTTCCTATCCATCTACTTTCATATTTTTCTTAAAAATTCATTTGTAGCTGATCTGTTTAATCACTTTGGGTATGTCATTTCAAAGTTCAAACTTTGTTGTAAGATTGCATTTCATAGCTTCAAGTCAAAATGCAGAGTCTTTACTTTACGATGCTTGTTGGAATGAGAGTGAAGTGTCATCTTCTATGGCACAATCCTCTTTTTCGCCATCTACAAGAAATCCATAGTATCACTCTGGAAAGTGAGATTCCCTCTTAGACCTTCTAATAGGATCTTTATTTTCATATACTAGTGAATTTGATCCATCTACTAGTTCGACTTCCATGTTAACTTCTTGTTTCTCATGCATTATGCAAACTCGTGTTAATTTCTTTTGTAAGAAATTCTTTTCCCAAAAGTACACTATGTAGGGAAACAATAACCTTTTATTCCTTTGTATTGTAGAAAATATATCCTATTGAATTCTCAGGATATTCTATAGGTTTACAATAACGATCTTGCCTTAATTTTGTTAACGTCAACGTTCTTAACGTAGGCTAGATAATCCCACACCTTCAAATACGTGGGTTGGGGCATCTATCCACACCGCATCTCATATGGGGTTTTAAATACAGATTTAGTAGGCATCGAATTCAACCTATCCACTACGATTTCTAGCACATAGCCTCGATATAAAAGAGGTAACCAGATTTACTCATCGTAGAATGAACCATATCTAATAGGATTTTCTTTCTTCTTTTCGAAATGCCATTATTTTGTGGACCGTAGGATGGAGTAGCCTGAGAGACAATCCCATTATATTTTAAGTACCTTGGAGCTCTTGTCTAACATGCTTACCTCCTTGATCAGATTGAAGTATTTCATTATTATGGTTCATCTAATTTTCAACCTCATTCTTATACTCTTTGGGTTCTTCGCAGATGTCGGATCATAAAGTATACATATCCTAGCTTCAAAAAACCATAAGTAAAAGTTACAAAACAAGAATAAATATCTTTAATTACTATAGGCATTGGTCTACATACATCAAAAGGCCTAATATTTCATCAACTATATCATTTTTTCTACTAAAGGATGCTTGGTCATTTTTCGTTTTACACATTACTCATAAGTATCAAATAATTCAGAATTAATCGATGGAAGAATAGCTTCAGTTTTTCAATTTGTGCGGCTGTTTTTCCCTAATATGTCGTAGCCTACAATGCCATAGATAATTATTATTCATGTCAACACTAGAAGAATTATTAACTATACAAATTCGATTAAGATTAAGCACATAAATACCATTATCCAGAACACCATCATAGGTATTATTTCGAAGAAATACAATATTCATAATATTGTTATTACAGTAAAAATCATAACCAGTTTCAAGCAGCCTCAAAAAGAGTATAATACCAGAAATAATGATCCTTACATAATAGAAATTATTCAATATTAAATCAAGTCCACTAGGCAAAAGTAAATGGTCGTTGTTTGCACCAAAAATTGGCACAGACACCCAATAGAGTTTTGTAGAGGAATAAATGAAGAAAATCCGAACGAAATAGAGGAAACAAGCAATTAAATAACAAAAAAATAAGCAATAATAAGTACACAACAATTTATAATGGTTCGGCGTTGAAAGCTTATGTCCACTTTAGAGAAATAACTTTATTATGAATTATGAGTACAGAGGGATGGATCGAGTATGATCCGTAGTTACAATGGAGTACAAAGGAAACAACAATGTAAAGATCCCAAAAATGAATAATCAAGTCTGTATTTATAGGGGAAGACAGCGAAATATCTTCTTGAAATTTTGGCGGCGAGTCTCCAGATCCAAAAGTCATAGCATCGATCGTGGGTCCTACACAACTTGTAATAATGATCGATACTGATCATTTTGTTGCCTCCTTTTGGCATGCAATCGATATGGTGGGCTTCACCCTTTAATATATTGATATTCCCAAAATTTCATGTGTATTTAACCTGATTCGTTTTTAATAAATGGTGTTTTTCATATTTTTAGCATTCTATATGGTTTGACTTCGGCCTTTGCTTCGCCAATGCTCCATATTATCATCTGTTCCTGTTGTCTGATCTCTAGGATTGTTAATCTGACTTATCGGTCCCGATGATAGTCAAGTCTAACTTATCTAGTCAGTATAAATATTGACGGAACAAAAGGTTGGATAATACTTTTCCTCCAAAGTACATCTTGTGCCGAACATGACATGCTTTGAATCGAAGAAAGTTAAAGTCGCTGGAAAGAAATCCATCCTGTTTTTTGAATGGTCATTATCCTTCCATTGAATTATTTTTCCAAAGTATCGTATCTCTCTTTGATCATCATGATGCTTGGTCAATTTTCAATAGTATAAATTCAGGATTGTATTCCCTTGGTTGCTATTTGTGTCCGGCTCTACAGGGCTAGTAATTTTTGGCTATCTGATCCAGATTCATCTTTGAAAGCTTCTAGTGAGAAGTCATTTTTTGTCGCTTTCAAAAATTGAATAGTTTTGGATTTTCATATGCACATTCACGCATATGTCTATGTCGTTGGCTCCCGGACGTGATCATATGCTGATGGGTCCTCGTCAATTCCTTGTAGTTTAACTGCAATTGGATTGCAATTCCTTGTTTATTTTTTATAATGAAATAGGGTTGTAATAACTCATTCGATGAGAAGGAACTTCAAGTTCTATAGGAATCACGACTTTGGAGCCGTATGCAAGGGCGAATGGATTATGGTCAGTCATGGACTTTAGGTTAATCTGTTTGCCCATAATGCTGATTGGAGTTTGTCTACCCCCTTGCCTCTAGCCTTTTCCAAATTCTTCTTCAAAATGTACTTTATGATTTTGTTAACAAATTCAACTTGTCCACTAGCTTGAGGCTGAGCAATCACCGTGACTTTTTTCTCAATAAGATGCTGGTGGGAGATGTCTTTGAATTTAGCACTATCAAATTGAATTCGGCTATCAATTATGATTGTTTGAGGACGACCAAAATGACAGATGAATTTTAGGACAAAAAAGTTGATTACTTTTTTCGTTGTGATCGCAGCTAAAGGTTCAGCTTCATCCCATTTGGTGAAGTAATCAACTGCTACGATGGCGTACTTTACACCACCTTTAGAAATCAACAGGGTGTCAATACCCCAAGTGGCAAACAACTATGGACTGACCAATTATGTGATTTCCGTCAGCGAGGCTCTTGAAATTTTTACAAACATTTGAGACTTGGTGCATCGTCTAACATACTCAGCTGCATCTCGATTGAAAGTAGGCTAGTAATAGCCATATCGGAGTATTCTCTTTGCCAGGGTTTGGCTTTTAGTGTGATCGCCACATTCTCTTTTATGGACTTCTCTTAAGACTCATTTAATTTCATCATAGGTGATGCATCGAAGTAGGGGAATGGAGAAACCCTTTCTATACATGACTCCTTCTTGGATGATGTAGCATGAAGCTTTAAGGAGGATCTTTCATTTTTCATTCCTCTATCCAGGAAGGATCCCTTGTTGTAGATAACATATGACAGGAGTCATCCATGATTCTCTTTTTGACTCCATCTCCAGAAACCAATCGATCTCCATATGGTCGATGCTCGGAGCATTTAGTACTTCAGCCAAGACCAAGCCCATCTGCTGCGCATCCTTGGAACTGGCCATCTTGGCCAGTGAGTCAGCTTTCTCGTTTCATTCTTTGGGAATATGTGTGATGGTGCAATACTCAAAGTCTACTAGTAGCTCTTGAATTTGGTCGAGGTAAGGAGCAAGTCGCTGTCCCCTAGCCTGGTAATCACCCCTGACTTGGTGTACTACTAACTGGGTATCACAAAAGATTTGTAAAGTTTTCACTCCTAGTTCTCTAGTAAGTTTGAGCCCGACAATCAAGACTTCATACCCAGCTTCATTATTTGTTACAAGGAAGTCGAGTTTTAGGGCGTAGCAAATCGATCGTTCCTCAAGAGTCACTAACATGACTTTGGCACTAGAACACCAATCGTTAGATGCTTCATCCATGTATATTTTCCACCGGTTGGTCAGTTTTCCACTACTCTTTGGAGAGTCATCTGGTGCAGTAAATTCATCTAAAAAGTCCGCCAGTGTCTGTCCCTAGGTAGGTCTTTGAGGAAAATAAGTGATATCGAATTGGCTTAGCTCGATATTCCATTTGAGCAACCTTCCAAACGTCTCAAGTCGTTGTAGGATCCATCGTAATGGCTGGTCGGCATAGATGTTGATGGAGTGAGCCTGGAAGTAAGGGCGAAGCTTTCATGAAACAATCAACATGCAGTATGCGAGCTTTTCCAGCTTTGGGTAGTTTCTCTTAGCACCTGTCAATCGCTTGCTAACATAGCACTTACGGCGTGTACCGACACCACCAAGTAGATGTATACGTCTTCATGATCAAGCAGTTTGGATAGGATGCGAGGTCTCTCTATGTGATCTACAAGAGCTTAAAATTCATCTATGCAATACTGCATCCATTCAAAGTCTCTCCTCCCTGTCCCGATCAAGTCGAAGAAAGGAATGCACTTGTCGGTGGCCCTAGAGATGAACCAGCTTAGGGCGGCAACCTTCCCATTTAGGCTCTATACTTGTTTAATAGTCTTTCCCGTTTGAATGTTGTGAATAGCTTGAATCTTTTCAGGATTAGCTTTGATGTTGTTTGCATTAACAATGAAAACCAAGAGCTTTCCCAATGCCACGCTAGAAGAATATTTCAGATGATTGATCCTTATTTTGTAATATTAGAGGATGTCAAAAATTTCTACTAAGTTTTAATGTGATCGCTTGATTGTCATGACTTCACGAGCATATCATCCACATATACCTCCATCGTCTTTCCAGCCTAATCTTTAAACATTCGGTAAAATAGGCATTGATAGGTCGCTCCAGCATTCTTCAATCCGAATGGCATTACTACATAGCAGTACAGTCCCACGTCGGTAATAAAGCTACGGTTCTCCTGGTCGGGGATATGCATTGAGATTTAATTGTATCTGGAGTATGCATCCACGAAAGCTAGTAACTCATGTCATGCGGTTGAGTCCACCAGCTGGTCAATCCTTGGAATAGGAAAACTATCTTTCGGACACGCCTTGTTTAAGTCTGAATAGTCAACGCACGTTTGCCACTTTCCATTCGCCTTTCTCATAAGTACAAGATTTGGCACCCATTCCGGATAGAGGGTATACAGAATAAAATCATTTCATTTGAGCCTATCCACCTCCTCTTTAAGACCGTTAGATCTCTCTCGATCCATGCCTTTTCTGTTTTACCGGGATATTTCCCGGATCAATATTTAATGCATGGCTCGCGATTGTCGACGAGATCCCACACATGTCAGAATGGTTCCAAGCGAACACATCAAAGTTTTCTCGAAGAAAGCTGTTAATCAACGGAATTTCTATAGAATTAGAAAACCGTCGAAAAATTTCAAAATTAAAATATTACCGCAAGCGCACGGCGTACTATCATAGTACGTGGCGAATATGGGTCGATCCGCAGGGAATTGATGATTTTAAATATCTATTCAATTAAATTAAACCAAAGTTAAAGAGAATTTTAAACTAAAAAAGAAGAAAAATAAGCAAAAGAAAATTGATAAAAATGTGAGAGTATTAAGACAATTTAGAGGCAATTTCCACTCTCTAGATCACATAAGTCAATGAAATGAAGTTACGATCTCTCTTTTCTTGTCATTAGTGAATTAGTTGATGTGCTTATCATAAGTATGGTATATTTGTGCTATTAATTAGCTCAATATAAACCATCAAACTATAACACAACCACTAAAACACTTTTAAATCTCATAAAATATGACAATAAAGTTGAAAGCAAAATCCATTTTAAGCATGGCCTATTAACTATTAATTAGAAATATAAGCCATCAAATTTTAATTTCAACAATCACTTCTTTTCCATAATCATATGTAGATGAAGAGGCAATTTGTGTTTTGTTTGTTTAAGCATATCCTATTTGTTATGAACAACATAGACTATCAAATTCAAAGCTAAACAACATCATTAAACCATTTCAATCGTTCTCATTCAGCACAAAAAGAGACCATAAACATCAAATTAAGTTGAAGCTACATGATTAGAGAACTTCATTACCCCTAAATTGAAGGAGTTTAGCCTCTCATATTTGTTATCATAAGAACAATTGTAGCTTGCAACATGAGAGAAAAAGAAAAAGAAAGCAAGATAAAGAAAAACTATTCTACTTGCATGAAAAATAAATCTACACTACAGCATGAAAGTAAATAAGCATGAAAAGGAAAAGAACATGTATTGAAGTTGCATAAAAAAATTACATAAAAGAGAAATGGCTAAGTAGCCATGAAAAGAAAGAAGAGAGCTGGTTTTATTTTGAGCCTAAAACTAACTAAAGAGAGACTAAGTAAGAGAAGAGATTACATGAAACATATGGGTATTTATACATGTATGAAACCCTAATTCATATTTTTGGAATTGCCTAAAATGTCCTTGAGGTAGTGTGGAGGCCAAGTAATCATTGGCTTCTATAATCATCATTTAAGTGTACATGAAGCCATTAATTCCATAAGCATGTGCATTAGCCTCTAATTTGTACATTAAGGTGGTGGGTAGGTGGGGTCCTCCATGTTCTTCACTTCGAATTATTTCCATCTTCATTCTTTTGTATTCATTTTGTGCGTGCATATTCCTTCATGAACCCACTTGTAATTGAGTTTAATTTCCTACAAAATAATATAAAAATTTCCAATTAAATTTTCACAAATTAATATATGTACAAAAATGACCATTTTGCCCCTGGATGATGATGAACATATGACAATTTTAAATAATATGAATTTTGGTTTAAACAAGTTAAAATACCCAATATGATCATTTATTTAATTCAAATAGATTAAATATGGTGGTAAAAATATGCACATTTACGTGCACATCAAATACCCCTACACTTATCTTTTTATTCGTCCTCGAATAAAGAAAGACTAAGATAAATCCATTTTCGTAGGGAGCACGATTGGATTGATCCCATGCAACAAGCCGTTAAACCTCTGGGTGTCCCCAGTAGGATGAGTGTTGTCTCGTGAGGGTTTTCAGCGGATACTACCCACAAAATCCAAATGCAGGATGAAAATATTTACAAAATGCAAGGTTTATTTACAAAGAGATGAACGCGAATTTTTGAATATTTACAAATGAAGGATTTATTTTTAAATCGACACAAATAAGTTAAATATGGGTTTTGGTCATTATATTGAAAATTTAAGTCATTTGCTTGTCAAAATTTCCAAAAAAAATAAGTTATCATAACAAATAGACTATAGTTTAACTCGTTGTTTCGGTTGATAACAAAGTGTAATTATAAAATGGATCCTTAGTTGATTACAAAAGTTTATTAAAGTGGTATATTCATTTCTTTTCAATAACAATTCAAATAAAATAAGTTAAAAAAATAGTGCTAGGATTTCAATTGCTTACTCTCTCTTATTTTTTTGCAAGAAAAATTACACACCTAGCTCGGGTAAACTGAGGCCAGATATACCACCCATGCGTTGCCTTTCGGGCTTATGTGTGGGGAGTACAGAGCATGGCGAGTGCACACACTTTCGTGCATACACCTATCGACCGTAGATGGTCTTTATTAAGTCTATTATTTTTACATGTGTTCCATACATGCATAACCGTGAGGACTTTTAAATGAGTATGAAAGCACATAATCAAAGATTCCAAGTAATTCACCCATGCATAACCGTGAGGACTTTTAAATGAGAGTGAATACTTTGGATGTTATTTTTTTTAATATTTTTTTAAGAGAGAGAGAGTTTTGCGAAATCATCTTAGCACCATTTAACTTAGAAGACAATAAAATGTTATATTCTTTACTTTAAATTCAACACTTTTAAAACAAAGATTTTCAATTAGGATGTATTTCATAATTAACACGTATGAATCTTCCTATATACTAGTTAAACCATTGTTATTTATAGTCAAACTTCATTTTTATTTTTGTTAAGACAAATAAATTTTCAATAATTTCAATTTAATAAACCAAAACCATATATTTATCCTATAGTGTTTCTTTAAAAAATAAATCAAAAACGCTAAAAAAATCTTCTTTTGTTTTTGGACTTTTTTTTGGACTTTTTGGAAAAAAAATGAAAAATTAATCCTGAAAAATCAAGAAGAAGATGAGTCTTCCCCCACATTTGATTTTGACTATGTCCCCACAGTCAACCCAAGTGAAAGGAACGTTTATTATTATCTACATGAAAATGAAATGTATTTACATGGCGTTAGAAAGTATAACGTCAAAAAGTAAATGAAACGGTCTTTCAAAGACCGATTCATTTGTCTCGTCAAACATACGAGACACAACTTAAGCTCAAAAAACCAAACCATAAAAGATTTCGAAGTCGAATGTGGATTTGAAAAAACGAATGTCGTTTTATTAAAAATCGTACGAGTTGTTTTATTTTCGATGATTTTTGGGGTAGATATAACGATTGACTGAAATTCAAATTTATTTTCACCAAATTGAAAGTCAAGTTTGTCATTGAAAAATTCTTCAAAATTATTGATTTCTAAATGGTGATGTAAATCGTCCCCTCTGGAATCCAACAACTCATCTTTAAAAAGTCCAAAGAAACCGTGTTCGTTAAATTCGTCTTCCTTTGTTGGATTATCAACAACTTCATTGCGTATCTCAAATTCAAAATCCAAAGTTGTTGTATTCAAATTTTCAAAATCGAGAAAAGGAAGATTGAATTTTGAATTTGATTCCACACCCTCAAAAGAATTGAAATCCAACTTAATTACCGTATCTTCAACAACTTGATTAAGATCGTCATTATCAATTTCAAAATTTGTTATTTGAAAATCATCGACTTGGGTAAAAGATGGATTATCATTTGACTCCCACTCATTGAAATTTGATTTTGTTTCTCACGAAAATTTTCCAATGATTTAATCAACAAATTCGTGTGGCCACTGTAAATTTCATTCATTTGCTCAACAAAGTCAAATTTGTAATTATTAACTTGAAAATTTTCGATTTGGACTTGTTGAGAACAAGAACTGCCAATTTATATAAATGGTAGATTATTATTTGATTCTTCGCAAGTTGAGATTTGATTATGATTTTCTCTAAATTTTTTGTATTTTCAAGTAAAAAAATCCCCGTCATTTTCCATTTGGTCAACAAAATCAAATTCATGATTATTAATTTGAAAACTTTCATTTTGAATTTGTTGATAACCAAAGTTTTCAATCGTATCATTATTGAAACTATTCCCATCGCCAATTTTTTTTTAAAATTGGATCACATTTTCATTTTGATTTTGAAATTCATTTTGGAGTTCAAAATTGAATTGACATGGGTTATACTCGAAATCGTTTAAATTTTGAAGTGAATCCAAATTTTGATTATTTTAAAAACTTTGATTCGAGTTATCACACAAATATGAATTACACAACTTATTTATCATTTGATTTTGTTGTGTAGAGATTTCAAGTAAAGATGAAATGTTATTTTCAAGATTTGAAGGTTGCTCATCGTTTTGAAAAGTTTGTTGTCCAAAATTTGAATTGTTTAAAGAATAGTTGTCGTTAAAATATCCATACGAATTTGAAGTGAAATCATATGGATTATATTGATTTTCACAACTATTGTAAAATTCAAGTTAATATGGAAATTCAGACATTTTCAAGAATATGTTTGGTTATTTTTATATAAAGGAAAAATATTTGCAAATAAGATTTATTTTTCAAAAGGGAAATTGATTTTTGTTTTTTTTTTCAATTTTTTTCTCTGTTTTTTCTCCGTTTTATAATAATTTTTTTTTGGATTTTGGTTTTTAATTTTTTTTGGATTTTTGAAATTTCAAAGGAAAAATGATCTAAAAATTTCAAGGGAAAAGAAATGTTTACATTTTTTTTTTTAGTTTTGGATTTTTTATTTTTTTTAATATGCATGAACTAATGCAACTAAATGAATACAAGGGTTAATTACAAATGATTTATCCAAAGTTAACACAAAATTGTTTATTCACATTTTGTCTTAGATAAACAAGATAGTTCTCATCCAGGTAACAGGAAGGATTTATCGGTGCACCACGAATCACCGTAGCAATGCAGCCGAAGGTTTAAGTACCTTCAGAGGAACAACCACTATAATATTTACGAATCACCGTAATATTTGTAAATGGTTATTACTCTGTCATAGCCTAGACACCAAGAAATTAAATTATTCAAAGAAGACAACTTGTCCATATACAATTCAGTGTTATCGATGTCTAATCGTTATTATTAACCAAAATCTAATATGAAATGCAAAGCAGAAATTATGTGTATTAACAATGCAACTACGATGATTTTTTTGGTTTTTTTTTTGTTTTTGAAATATTTTTTTTAAATGCAAGTAAACGACAATGCAAAACAAATAAAAACAATAGATAGGAATATATAACAACGGCAAATTTTTATAGCAAGCAAGCGGTTTTTTTTGGCTAAGCAAATCAAGCAACTTCTCCTATCTGCTTTGGCAACCTGAAAATAAAGAAAAGATACATATACAAGTTTATTTTTTTTATTTTGCATATCAAAGAAGAGACTTAAAACAATTGAAACCAATATCACTTGCCAAATGAAACTTAGAACAAATGAAAACAACTTGTTTTTTTTATTCCTTTTTTTAAATAGAGAGAAGATGGAAAAACGAAAGGGCAAATGGACCAAAAAAAATATTGCAACTAAACAAAACCAAATTATTTCTCTCTATACTACTCACAACACAAAACTATAAACAAAAGAAAAGAAAAAATTGCTTTCACAACTTCACCAAACCAAACTAAACTAAGCAAAAAAAAGAAAATGCAAACTAAACTAAAAAAACAAAAATGAATAGATCCTAGCCGGCCTAAACAAAATGCACCCGGTCCACTTAAACTTTGAAAAAAAAGCAGCTTTTTGCTAAATAAGGGACCAGAAAGAGATTGCTTTCCACGACCAACTTCAATAAATGAAATCGAAATTGCAGAAATCGAAAGCAACAGCAGGAACTCGCGATTAAACTCAAGCAACTCGCGAAATCGAATTCGTGTGTTTAGGTGATTGGCGATTGGAGGCTATTTGCAGGCGATTTTCTGGTTTATGGTCGATTGTTCTGGTTTGTGGTCGAAGTGCAGTAAGGCGATGAATGGTGGTTGCGGATGACGAGAGAGGCAGTTTGTGGAATTTAGGGTTTTCAGCAATTGGACTTAAGACGACTTCGATTGCTAGTGGTACGGGCTGCTCTGAGTGTTCGCAGATAGTTGAAGTTTAAGTTTTGGATTTGATTGAAGGTAGTCGCGTTTTTGGGTATTCAGGTAGCAAGCTTGAGGTTGTTGTGCTATTAGGGTGCGGCGACTGATGATTTGAAGGTTGAGGAGGTTTGATAGCAGCGGTGAAATGAGGCGAGTTCTGATGATTTGGGGATGGTGACTGGTTTGAACTGATATAGTTCGATGTGGTAGGTGGCTAACGTGTGTTGAGCAGATTTTGGAGAAGGAGGAGGGGGTATTTGGTATGTAGAGGGAGGATGAATGGTAGAAAGATATAAGGTATGTTGCAGTTGACTTGCAGCAGATTTTATGTTGCAGTAGGTTGGGGAGATTTTGCAAGTATGTTTGTTGATGTTGCAGCAGTTTAACAGAGTTTATGGATAGCAGTAGTGAAGGGATGTAAGGTTGAGGGATGATGGTCAAAACTGAAGTGGAGGTAGTTGCTGTGGTGATTACTGAAGTTGTTGGTGCAAGGAAGTGATGTCAGAGGGAGTTGTAAGTTGAATGCAATTTTATGAGATTTGGTGGAAGAGGAATGGAATATGGTCTGATTGTGATGACATATTGTTGAAGTGGTCGGAGTTTGATGTTGGACAGTGGTAGTTAGGGGAAAGGAAAGGTATGCATGCAAGGAGTTGGATGAACTGCTGTCAATTTTGTATTGTGGCAGTGAAGGGATAGTTATGCAGTTTTGATATATGCCAGTGAGTTGCTTGATGTCAGGAGTTTGTGGCAAATGTTATAGGTGGATGTGAAGTTTGACAGTAGGAATGGTGACAGTTTGAAGAAGTGGCACATGCAAGTTGTTTGAGGGAGGGTGGTTGTTTGGTGGTTTTGTGAATTGGTTGGAGGATGTCAGGCAGTGGTAGAGTGGTAGTTGACAGTAGGCAGGGAATGATGTTGTAGGTGTGCACTGTGCACAGAAATGAAAACAGAGGAAATAAAACAGAAATTGTAACAGTGTTTTGAAAATTGTAACAGAAATTGTTTATGAAAACAGAAATGCAATAAAAAAAATTTGTTTCGAATAGTGATTGTGTTTTTTTCTTTTTTTTATATAAAAAAATGCAAATGCAATGCAAATGGAACAAAAAAACAACAATCACACAATCAACAAAAATGAAAACAACAAACACTCAACACAAACGATATTTTTTATGCAAACTAACACACAAAACAAAAACACACAAAAATCAAACAAATATAATTCGAAGAATAGAAAATGAAAAATCAAAGCAATTCCCCGGCAACGGCGCCAAAAACTTGTTAATCAACGGAATTTCTATCGAACTAGAAAACCGTCGAAAAATTTCAAAATTAAAATATTACCGCAAGCGCACGGCGTACTATCGTAGTACGTGGCGAATACGGGTCGATCCGCAGGGAATTGATGATTTTAAAAATCTATACAATCAAATTAAACCAAAGTTGAAGAGAATGTTAAACTAGAAAAGAATAAAAATAAGCAAAAGAAAATTAATAAAAATATGAGAGTATTAAGACAATTTAGAGGCAATTTCCACTCTCTAGATCAAATAAGTCAATGAAATGAAGTTATGATCTCTCTTTTCTTATCATTAGTGAATTAGTTGATGTGCTTATCATAGGTATGGTATATTTTGCTATTAATTAGCTCAATATAAACCATCAAACTATAACACAACCACTAATACACTTTTAAATCTCATAAAATATGACAACAAAGTTGAAAGCAAAATCTATTTTAAACATGGCCTATTAACTATTAATTAAAAATATAAGCCATTAAATTTTAATTTCAACAATCACTTTTTTGCCATAATCATATGTAGATGAAGAGGCAATTTGTGTTTTGTTTGTTTAAGCATAGCTATTTGTTATGAACAACATAGACTATCAAATTCAAAGCTAAACAACATCATTAAACCACTTCAATCGTTCTCATTAAGCACAAAAGGAGAGCATAAACATCAAATTAAGTTGAAGCTACATGATTAGAGAGCTTCATTACTCCTAAGTTGAAGGAGTTTAGCCTCTCAAATTTGTTATCATATGAACAAATGTAGCTTGCAACATGATAGAAAAAGAAAAAGAAAGCAAGATAAAGAAAAACTATTCTACTTGCATGAAAAATAAATCTACACTACAACATGAAAGTAAATAAGCATGAAAAGGAAAAGAACATGTATTGAAGTTGCATAAAAAAATTACATAAAAGAGAAATGGCTAAGTAGCCATGAAAAGAAAGAAGAGAGCTGGTTTTATTTTGAGCCTAAAACTAACTAAAGAGAGACTAAGTAAGAGAGAAGAGATTATATGAAACATATCGGTATTTATACATGTGTGAAACCCTAATTCGTATTTTTGGGGATTGCCCAAAATGCCTTTGAGGTAGTGTGGAGGCCAAGTAATCATTAGCTTCTGTAATCATCATTTAAGTGTACATGAAGCCATTAATTCCATAAGCATGTGCATTAGCCTCTAATTTGTACATTAAGGTGGTGGGTAGGTGGGGTCTTCCATGTTCTTCACTTTGAATTATTTCCATCTTCATTCCTTTGTATTCATTTTGTGCATGCATATTCCTTCATGAACCCACTTGTAATTGAGTTTAATTTCCTACAAAATAATATAAAAATTTCCAATTAAATTTTCTCAAATTAATATATGCACAAAAATGACCATTTTGCCCGTGGATGAAGATGAATATGTGACAATTTTAAATAATATGAATTTTGGTTTAAACAAGTTAAAATACCCAATATGATCATTTATTTAATTCAAATAGATTAAATATGGTGGTAAAAATATGCACATTTACGTGCACATCAAAAGCCTGTTAAGTCCTTCATCATCGTTGCACTAGGATGTGATTTGATCTTTGGGACCCATGATGGGTCATCATGGTTAACCGTAATGTCGGTCGTTAACTCAACGAATGCAGCCTTGGATTCTTTGGGCTCCTCTTCTTCATCTTTTGGGTCTATATCTTTATAGAACCAACCGTGGTGTTATTGCTTGATATTGGCCTTACGTTATGGGTTGAAAAATTCTTAAGTGGATTAGCCAAAGCAATAAGATCGATTTCGTTCCCTTATATTAGTGGGACTTAAGCAGGTTTTGGTTTGTCATGAATATATTAGACCATGTGAACCTGAAATCAAACAATGAGACATAGCATAATAACTTGCATACGCGAACAAGCATTATATCAATTGTTTACCACTTCGGACTTGAATAGATTAGCACATTTATACCTGTACGGAACTACACAACACCACACTAAATTGTACTTAGCATGGGGACTTCTGAATTGGGTTTGCAAAGTCGCATAGGCGATGGGATCAGTGTCAGCCCCTTGTCTAGGCAAGTCTTGTAATTTCAACACTTTGGTGGTGCATGTAGGCATGGAGAATGGTAGTTGGATTTAATGTCGATCCCCATGTTCGAGCATTTCTCTAATGCATATCTATGGCATAAAAGCAGGTCAGGACGGCATGTGATGATGGTCGGTCCATTTGAACTTTCGGATCTCTTCATGAGTTGGTGAGTTCGATTCTGATGGGTTCTAAATGCTTTGAATGATTATCTGCAATGGTTGAAGATCAGGCTTAGAAGCACGTCGAATCAAATGTTGAGTAGGGTTCAGCCTCATGGTGCGTGTAGCTGCATAGCTGGTTCTTGCTTTGAGTTTGAATCCACTTGTGTATTTGAATAATGGGCCTTCCATTCAATGTATTCTTCGTCTGTTGCTCGTCATTCAGGTTGAAATGTAGTCAGTCACCCATGAGCTTGGGCATCGATTCGATGATTCTATCTCTATGCATCCTTTTGGTCGTAGCCTTGAGTCATTGTAAACACTAGGTATGAGTAATAGTATTGAGCTATCACAGTTTTTGGATGATCACAGTTCTACCTATAGTCTCAGGTTGATCTATGCACTACATGGATGGTCAATTCTCGTCCTAGTCGTGTTCATACTCCCAACTAAGTTTTGAAGACTTAGAGTTGATCGATGAATGATCGGTTCACAATTCATCTTGATTCTTGTTCGTGACCCCTAAGTCAGGGTAAATGTCAAAAAATAGAGGGGCATGTCACATCTATTTTGGCTTTACACTCTTTCCCATCGACGTGGAATCGAGTTAGTTGATGGAATAATGAGTCGCGCCTACTTTAGATTGTATTCTGGCTTTTCCTTCCTAGAGGCTTCAATTCCTCATCGGATTTCAAACATGAGCTGACTGCTAAATGGTCAATCACGTCCACTTTTGATGCATATGTCACCATTCTCTAAGCAAGGATAAATTAATGGATGGTTAAGTCACAATCAGCCTATGATTGTTGCTCCCCCTATCGAACAAAGGGCAAGGATCAATGTGTGGATGGTCAAGTCATGTCAATTTTGAACCAGTCTTATAGTCGCATCATGGGCAGAGCCGACGAATAAATGGTTGCAACGCCTTCATTTGGAGCTGGACGGTTAGTTACGTTTATTTTGATTTATGTTCTCTTATCAGACCAAGGGGTAGAATTAGCTCATGAGCAGTCGAGTCATGCTTATCTTGTTTCATACTACCCCTGACGGATCAAAAGAAGGTGATGGAGAATGAATGGTAAAGTCACACTCATTTGTGGTTCATTGTCCTATCCACGCTCTAGTGACTAGGGCTATTTGATGGATGTTCGGGTCACATCCATTTGTGCTCGGTGTGGATCGATACTAACCTTCAATCCAGTGACATGATATAGAATGTTTAGATCGATATTGCCAGTCGATCCGATGGCACGATAAGGTTGGCTACCCATAACTTCGAATGTCATTCTGATTGATTTTGTATTGAGGCCTCCTTACAGTCATGACCTTAAATCGTAAAGAACACCAAGCTGAAGTTGTGGTGAGGTATTGCATTCGGTTTCAGTAATTTTTACTCCTACCCCCAATCTTGGATTAGAGGAGTTAGATCATGGATGGTCGAATCCCAAATGTAGTGAGTTTATACTCCTTCTATTGAGTTCAAGTCAGAGTTTATGGAATATTGAGTGGTCAAACTGCAATCATCTATTTGTTTATACCCATATCCACACTCTGGAGATAAGAGTTTGTTGGAGGGTGGTCGAATCGTACCTAATTTGTTTTTATACACCAATCCACACTTTGTGGACATAGAGTTATTCCGAAAAATGGTCATACCACATTTTCCTTAGTCATTTCTTATGCCTCCAAGTTAGGGACGGATGTAGAAGAATGGTCGGTCGTATCACATTAACTCTTACTTGCAGTTCTTCATGTTGAATCATGGGAAGGAGATGAATAGCAGATGGTCAAGCCACATCCGTTCTATGTTTTATGCCCACCCTATCAGTTTATAGGGGAGAGTTAATGTATGAATGGTCGAACTATGTCCATTTTCAACTATACTCTTATCTTCGACGACCGAACTTTGTTGATGGGCGGTGAATCACACCCATTTAGTGTTTATACTCCAATCTGTACTAAGGAACCAGAGTTATTTGCTAGATGATCGAATCACGTCCATGTCTTAGTTTGGATTTTGGGCTTTCCAATGTCTGGGCAAGGCTTAAATAGTATGCCATACTGGCACAAGCAAGGTTGTGGATGGACGTATCACACCCTCTTTGGATCGGATGATCGAACCACGTCCAATTTGGGCTTAGGTTCTCAAACTGACCCCGCATCCAGGGTAGGAGTCGATGCATGGATGGTCGTACCACATCCAGTTCCATTTAGATCCTATTTCTGCCAATCCTCAGGAGTAAGATGAGTATTCTGGAGAATTTCAAGCTCAACCAAAGAAGCAGATGGTCAGACTGCAACCACTTTGAGTCGTGTCTTTGCTCCTAAGTCAGAGGCAAGAGTTGGAAAGCGGATGGCCAAACTGCATCTAATTTTTTTGTTTATACTCCAGTCCATGTTGCGGGACCAAACTTATTGGGTGGGTGGTCAATCACACTCGTTTAATGTTTACACTCCAGTCCACGCTCTAGGGACCAGAGTTGGTCGATGGACGGTTGGACCACATCCAACCTTTTGTATTTATACTCAGTTCCATGCTCTAAGGACCAGCGTTTTATGATGGGTGGTCATTCACACTCATTTTTGATTTATACTCCACTTGTTAGGTCAAGGTAAGAGTTTTCAAATAAACGGTCGAGTCATGTTCGTTCGTGGGAAGGAATTCTCCCCCCTGTGTCGAGGACGAAAGTTAGCGAGTGGACGTTGATTCACATCCACTTGGTGATTAAGCGATGGATGGTCTGACCACATCCATGGTCCATGCTTGGGTTGGACGGTCAGTTCTCATCCAGCTTGCTCCATACTTCTCCCAGCAAGTCAAGGGAGAGAGTTGTTGGGTGGATGGCCAAGTCACATCCACCTCACGCCGCAGTCATGGCCTCGTGTCAAGGGCGGCGGTTAATGAGTAGATGGTCAATCACACCTACTTTAAGTCAAGCTCCTAGACTGCCACTTATGTCCATGGTAGGAGTTAATGTGTGGATGTCCAAATCATGTCCACTTAAGTTGGACCTTGGTCTTGCTGAGCTTCGGGGGAGACATAAGTATTTTGGCGTTCAAATATGAGTTGTGGAGTGGATAGTCAGCTTGCATCCACTCCAAGAATTTCTCCAATCTTCAAGTCAAGCGTAAAGGTTGATGAGTGGATGGTTAGTCATGTCCACTTTGTATAGGACTTTAACCTTGTCGGGCATTGAGTAAGGTAAAGATGTTCTGTCAGAATTAAAGCACAGAGTAGGAAGTGGATGGTCGAGTCACATCCACTTTCCATTTCAAGTCCTTCCCCCTAGTCAGGGGCATGTGGTAGCTAATGGGCAGTTGAATCATGCTCCTCTTGAAGATCCTCTAAATGTCCAATCATGATACATGGACGTTGGTTGGCATCCAAATCTATGTACCTGGTCACCTGCATTGTTGGGAAGTAGTTTAGTTCAAGTTGGTCGTAGTTCACAACATAATTGAAATTATAATAAATCTTATTGATAAGTGAAGCAATGTTATATGCTTGTTATTCCACTTCACCCCAACCCTTCTCAGTTGGAATTCAACTATAGATGGTCCAATTAATAGTTAAATTTTTTTTATTGATAAGGGTCGGATGTTCCCAACCCGCCATTTTATGGGGCTTAAATATATTGTTGAAACGTTCCTTTCCATGCCAACTCTCTGATCACATCTCGAAGGTATCTACAATCATCAGTGATATGACTATATGTATCGTGAAATATATAATGTGTCCCAGACTTCCTCTGGGTCTCGATGGACTCTCTCGGGTAGGTTTCCTGCAATGCTCCAAGTCATGAGTCGCCAAGTAGACGCTTTCAATTGAATCGTTCAGTGGAGTTTATGTGTCAAATGTTAGGATATTGGGTCGTTTCCTTGAGTTCGAGTCCTCATCTAAGGCCTCAATGCTACCCTCGCTTTAAATTCCTTCAACCAACGAGCTTGCATTGTTCTTTCTCCTAGTCTGCTCTACCTCCTCCTTGCTTAGTTTCTCATTCACCTTATAACAGAAACGATCTAAGGTCATAGGAGGCTCTCTAGCCACCAGTTGCCAAGTCTGTCTTGGGGTTGGTTCCCCTTATCAAAACCATCAATATGATATTCTCGTTGGGATTGCTCGCTTTAGTGACAACGACGTTGAATCTCTATAGGAAACTAGCGTTTGGAATAAATTGGATAATGATATCACACCCTTGGTGTGAGTCGCATGCATCCTGAATTGCTCAACAAATTTCTAATCTGTTTGATTGGATGAGGAGATGGACCTAGGTGGTAACTGCATAAACTACCTGATCGTTATTCTTTCGAGGAATAAGGGAAAACATATGAATTTGATGGTATCCATCGCTCTGATGGGATCCATATGCCACTTGTACTTCAAGATATGTTATTAGGGGTCTATGTTCGTAGAATGCGTTGGCATGGTCAGCACATCGAATCTCCTTGGATATTCTACATGCTAAACGGCTTCGATGAATAGGTTTTGACTGGGGAAGATGCTCCAATCGTCATCAATTTGGGCCATTTTCAAGTTATGATTGCTTTTAATGCCTGTGAATGATGTATGCATGGTTGTCTAACGTTTGAATGGTTAAGAATGTCGATCGAATGACAAATTGGTTACAATGGGGTTACTGATCAGTGATGATCCCCAAAATTTCACCTAAATAGGGTGCGATCCATATAAGGCAGTAAGGATGGCCTCTTGATGTTTCACACCAAGTTTCAAGTGATTTGGAGTTCGTATGCCTGAGTTATGACCAAATCAAGATGGATCGATATTGACGGATTAGTGATAATTTACTTGGAGTCCGACTCGAGAAAATTAGTTATTTTCTTGGAGTCAGCCCCTGGTTTGCTTCATGTCGCTAAATTTGAAGTCCTGGATTAGTGAGAAATGGTGTTCGGAGTTACATTGGTGTTTTCTTAGAGAAAATCTAGGTTTTACTTGAGTTTAAACTTGGGCCAGAATTTCCTGGGTTTGCTTTGGGTAGAATGGGTGATTAGCCAAGTTCGACTTCAAGTCAAAACAAATAGAGTTCGCTTTAAGTCATATTACCTTAGTTCTCCAGCCTTTAGGAGTATCGTTTGAGTAGCAGTTCCTTGTCGATTCCTCGGCTACAATTCAACAGCTGTCGCTTGATCCCCTATACCCCGGTCAGACATAAAGAAAGTGGATAAAATGCACCGTCTTTAAGTTGAGTTACAAACCCATAATGCGGGGGCGCTACGGCACAAGTTTTATCGGTAATGGATACTTAACCAGGTTTTTGGCTTAAATGTATTGGTAGTGGATAGAATGATCAGTAGTGTGGAGTACGGTTGAGGGATCGATTGTTTATAGTTTAAATGATTGGTTGCATTTGTTAAAATGATCGATCATTGAAGATGTTGAAGTAGCGATCAATCGTATTCTTCCTTATGGATCATCCCCGATCCATTGGAAGTGCCATGTGGCATGTGCAATCCATAGGGTGGGTCCCCATATTCCTCTACCTTGTGTTTTCGAAGTCATTTCATCGATCGCCTTTGTATTCATCGAGTTGTGGAGTGATCACCATTGATTTGTACTACCAATTCGAGCGATCCATAGCCATATTGACCTGATCTGATCCATTATTATAACCGATCTTTGTGTCCTCTACACATCATCAACTGGTCATAAGGAGGTAGCTATGACCCTTTCCTTCCTAGAAGAATTTATAGTTAGTTTCCTTGTATGCTTTTCCTAGGTTTGAATAGAATATGAAACTCTATGAAGATGAATCTGGATTTCTTTCTTAGATATTTGCAATCCAACAATAGAATAAGGTTCCAATGATGCTAAGAATTGGTTTCTCAACGAAAGCATCAAAATATTTGCACCAAAAATTGGCATAAACATCCAACAGAGATTTCGTAGAGAAATAAATAAGGAAAATCCAACGAAAACATAGGAAAGAAGCAAATAAATAACAGAAAACAAGCAATAATAAGAGCACAACGATTTAAGGTGGTTCGGCGTTGAAAGCCTACGTCCGCTTTAGAGAAATAAATTTATTGATAACTTGAATTGCTGAGTATAGAAGGATGGATTTGATATGATCCGTAGTTACAATGGAGTACAAATGAAACGGAAGCATAAAGATCCCAAAATGAACAATCATGTCTGTATTTATATGGGAAGACGATGAAATATCTTCCTGAAATTTCGGTAAGGGAGTCTCCAGATTCAAAAGAAGTCACAGTATCGATCATAGGTCCCACATCACTTGTAATAACAATCGGCACTAACCATTTTGTTGGCTTCTTTTGGCATGCCATCGATATGGCGGGCTCCACCCTTTAATATATTAATGTTTCCAAAGTTTCATGTATATTCGACTTGTAGATTTTGAGATATTAATCGTTTTCCATTGAGTTGAACTGTAATATAGATACAGTACGATCCATATTTGGTGAATATGGATCATACCTAATACATTTTTATAAATGGTATATTTTCATATTTTTAGCATTCTATTGCATTCGTCTTCGGCTTTTGCCTTGCCACTGCTCCATGTTATCATCTTTACCTGATCTCTGGGCTTCGTGATTGTTAATCTGAATTGTCTGTCTCGATGACCTTTGATTCTAATTTGTCTAGTCAGTTCAAATATAGCCGGTCCAACAGGCTGGATAATAGTAGTCTCTAATTGTAGTTGCATCTATAATAATCCATCAACAACTCTAAGTCTTATTTCACCTTTTTTTACATGTCATCTTCTCCTAAGTCCCAATAAAAAGCTGTAGATGTGATAACTAGATCTTATCTAAAACCAAAGATGACTTATTAATTGCAAACGAATTTTGAATCATAAGCATACCAGTAGGAGCGGTAGAGCCATTCAATTTCTACACCTTGACAAATTATAGGTAGTCAAGGCAGTTTCATTACCGATGCCCCTTCTTGTGACAATGGTTACATTCACCTTTGCCTTTAGGAGCAGTCTTCTTTCCCTTCTTATCAACATGATTTCTCTTCTACAAACCATTTGAAGACAATGTCTTACCCTTTATAGCAAGCACCATGCATTGACCTCAGATGAGCTCTTGGTTGATCTTAACAAATTAGGCAGCTCCACGAGGCTCACATTCAACTAGTTTATTTTTTATTTTAATATGGATGGCTCAAACTATGGAATAAGTGACCCTATGATCAAGTTAATTTGTAGCTCATTGCCTTTTATACCCCTCAATTAGGAAAGCCTACTAATAATGCCTTTTATTAATAAAACATATTACATGCCCTTCATCATCTTCATATTGAATAATTTCTTAATAATCCTATAACTTATGGAATTAGATTGCTCCACAAATAATTTTTTTAAGGCCATAGACGATTTGATAGGAAGTCATGTTTTCATATCGTCTTTAAAATAACTTGTCTAATGTAGACTGCACGTAAACATAGGCGATCTCATGGTTCGCAACCAGTTTGTTATAAATAATTATTAATTCAGGATCGACATCTTCAGTAGGTTGTTCTTTTGGACGTATTTGTATAGATGACCACAATCATTTATATATTAGTGCTATTTTGATTGCTTTTTGCCAGTTAACATAATTTTGTCGAATGGTTTCCAAATACGATTTAAATATATTAGGACATTTTATACATAACAAATGTTCATGTATTATTAGTAAGGTTAAATATATTTATTTCATTTTACCAATAAGCTCCTGCTAAATTTCTACATTTCTCAAAACCTGAAGAGCAAATAAGAGGATTCAGACTTAGTGAGCGTTAGGACTCGCTTGCAATGGGATTTTGAATTTGACTTTGCTCAATAAATCACAGGATTACAAATGAAGGATAATAGATTATCGGTTGTATCTTATACAACTCCTAATCTTTATCCTAGTATCATTTTGACCTTGAGTTTGCTCAACAAATCAAAAAAGATTATTCACTTATACTTACCTTTTCACTACGACCTAGGTATAATGTATGTACCTTGATTTTTCTCAACAATTACATATGGTCATCTTACCTCATTTAGTAAATATATTGATAATACTATATATAACATATTTAGCTTACATTTGCTTAAAAATTACAGCTTACTAAAATATAAATGGTAGAGGACAATGTTTACATTGGAGATTCATAATCTTTTAATATATATTTATTTGAGTGATTCGGTTTAAGGAATAATGTATTTCTCATGAAATATCATCATGATTTCAAGTGTCACGGTATACATATCATATGTATGTATTTACTCTTTAAAACCAATTTGGATTTCTTATAGTTTCACTCTATTTAATTAAATCGTATTTAATTTAATTTTAATTTTATTAATTATATTTAATTAATTTAATCAATACTTAACGCTTTAATTAGTTTAATCTAAGTTTCAACTATTGAGTTTAAATTTATTCATCCTTAACAATTTAAAGACGAATAAAGACTATAACATTTATGATAATTATATATATATATGTATGTATGTATATCATTATACATGTAAATTATATATAATTAACCTTCAATTAATCTTATTAATTAAATTCGGATATCATTTTACCTTAAAAATTTCAAGATAAATATATACATATATTATATGTGTGTTTTAATTTAATTAATTATTTAACTTACTAATTATTAATTTATCTAATTAATCAAATAAGTATGACAAAATTTCAAAAAGCAATTCATTAGTTCTCAAAACAACCTTTTTGAAAATTTAAGAACATGTTATATTTTAAATTTAACTATTAAATTTAAAATATGGTTTTAAATTTTTGAAACATATTCAAAAAAAATTGGCTAAGGCACAAACTCAATTTAGGCCATTTATATTTGAGATTACCTTCGGGTCGAGTCAATGGCTAGGTAAGGCAGAGTACTTGATTATCCAAACCAACCTTAGACACTACTTCTAGACACCTTACCAAATGGATAGACTTTAATCAGTTGGCCGTAACTTAAAATTTTTAGACCATATAAGTTATTGGGTTCTGGTGCCAATGAAGGAACCGAGCTGGGGCGCAATGGGTTAAGTTGATGAATTACAAATTTATCTATTTAGATCATGTTTTAACCTATGAGGTCTAAGCATATATAATATCCAGTCCGAAATATATCAAATAAAATAATTATTTTATTTAATTTGGTTATAAAATATTTTATTTAATTTATATGATTTTTAATTTATAACTATATCAAATACACTTATATGTGTATAGTGCATGTGCAACAAATATGAAGTGCACATGACTAATGTAACTAGATATAGGTGTTGGGATTTACATAATGATGGACACATTTGTCCCTTTATATATATCTTCTCTGTCAGTTGTTTTTTTAAAACTATATAAAGTAACAAATTGTAAATATACATATAATAACAATTACACATACACACACTGATATATATTTACATATCTGTGTGTGTGTTTTGAAATATTATGTAGACTATGCTATGTGTTTTGAATTCTAGAATTAACAATTTGAACTCCAATATTAAAATAGGAAGGGTTTAAAATAAAATTTATGATTTTAGACAAAAATTCCTTTCACAAATTTTAAATTGAAATTACATACATATATGTATACATTTATAAATAATTACAAACAATATTTTAAATTTAAAACAACATAATTTATAAAATAGCATATAGGGATCTAAACTATATTGACATTATGTATTACATAATGTGATAAGATTAGAAAATTATCTTAAGACAGCCAAAATCCACACCTTGAATGAAGAATAAAACTCCGACATTTGATTGAATCGGTCTCTAGATTTTGTAAGGCTTTAGAGACAAACACCACCTTGAATGTTTTTTTATTTTATTTGAATTTTGTTTTGGGAATAATATGCCTTGAAGACCATTGAATTTCGACAGAGAGAGGAGGAAGAGAGATATAGAGAGCAAAAATCGATGAATGAATTTTTTTTAAGAAGGCAACAAAAGAGAATTAAAGGCTAGAGATCTTTTGCCTTCCTTTAATTGCCTTTTCAAATAAAGTTGAATCACTTCCTCTCCTTCCTTTTTACAGTTCGTACCTCAAAATATTCCCAGACTGATTAATCGGTTAATTTATTTAAACCCAATTTTAATATACGCATTTCATTAAATACCAATGGCACTCAAAAAATAAAATATTGATAATTAGCATTTCATAAATATTAATTGATTTAATTAATTTATAATAATTACAAGTTAATTATATTATGTATTTTATTTAGAGTATTCATCATTACGGTAGTGCAACCAAATGTGTAAATTCAATCAACGATTAGTATCAAACAATTCGAAGATTAATGTTCACATACTATCTTAGCTAGTGATATGACATCTTGGCTGAATTTATCACTACACATTTTTTTGGTAAAATCTAATTTATTATTATAAGCGATACATGTTAGCAATGATCATTTACACTAATTCTCTTTGTCAAAACTATATCACTTTTGGTTTTGGTCAAAATTCCAGTATTATCCACACTCAAATTCATTTGTCTAAATACAAAATCCTTAGTTCAATAATAGCAGATATTAGTAACCATATTTCTCTGGACAAAGACTTTGATATTGAGTTAACTACTGTTGGTTGCAATACCAACCTCATATAGTTAAGAAGATGAATTCTCTATTGAATAACATTTCATTTCCAAAGCTTCCACTTAGACGCCATGACATGATTTATTTATAATCAAAGTGGAATGTCCATATCAAAGTTCAATAGGTTCTCAAGTTAGGAGAATTGTGTAATATCATCACTTCAAGATTCTCTGAAGACCTCAGTTATATTAACCAATAGAAAACTTTCAAGCGAGTCATTCCTTTGTTATCCAATAACCATTAGCATACAACCGTTTGTACTCCAACGGTCATGAGTAATACATAACCCAATATTTAGAGAGTGTTATGTACTCTAGTCTCAATAGATGTGTAACACTTTACAACTTTATGAAATTAAATAATTAAGTTAAAAAGGTTAAAATCGTAATTTCACATAAAGGGAATAATAGTAAATTTTTACTAGAGTTGGTATTTGGCCTCGGGACCTATTTCAGTGCGTTCAAAAATATCGTTTACAATTGGAAAAAACATGTAACTTGTTGATTTTGGTTTAACAAGGTAGAAATAAGAAGAAGTCAAACCAAGTGGCATTTTCATAATATATTAATATCGAGATTTAAGGCTAAACATGTGTTATTTCAGCTTGTAAATAGAAATATAAAGCATCTTTTCAAATCCTATTTTAATCTAAATACCTTACCAATATTCTCTATCTAATCCTAAGAAAATTAAGAATAAAACCTTTTTTTAATCATTTCAATTTTTTCTCCCTTTTCTCTTTTCTTCACCAAACTTTGAAATTTCATAATTTCTCTATTTTTCAACTGACTTTCACGAAACCAATGGAAAACCGAAGAACACGAAGAATACTATGATCCCATATAATTTTAAGGTAACATTTGTAAGAATTGGAGGTGTAGCAAATCCGGACAGCGAAGAACAATGATGAAATTTCATACGCCATATTCATCTTTTTCTATCAATCTTTAAAATGGTGTATCTCTCTTGTTACTTAATGAATTTTAACGATCTACATATCAAAAAAACTGTAGGTATGAGCACTAGATTTGGTAAGGTAATATGGATGAATTTTTTTGAAATCTAAGTGCAAAATATGTAGGACAATGGAGAAAATGTTGGGTTCTTCTTCATTCGAGAGTTTCGGTAAGTGGGATTCATCATATTATATATATATATGTATGTATGTATATATATTAATAAGACATACTAATTCATCATTTATGGTCTCAACTCAAATTATAAATAATGAAATTGTAAAAAAAAATAACCTTTTTAATATATATATATATATATATATATATGATCAGGATGAAGTATGTCATGGTTAGAGAATTAAAAAATTGATTTTTTATTGTAAACTTATAAAGATTGATATCTTCTTAATTAAAAAGTGTAAAACACAAATGTACTTCAAATTAGATATATTGTATATCAAAACTGTATTTTTCAATGACACAAATCCATTGGCGATGTTCGTTCGATGATATAAAGTAATATTATTCAATTAGATTATCTACTAATTACGAATATGTTTAAACTTTAAACTTTTATAACTCTCACATACAATCATGGTGAAATGACGAACGCTTTATTAGCATGTTTTCTAATTATTAGATACTTTAGAAAATTGTCCTAGTTTGGATAAATCTATTATACATTGTTCGACTGACGATTTCGAGGATATTCATTACGGTACATTTTTCAAAGGAAACAAGTTCTTTGACGTCTAACGATGATGATTAGAAGGATATCTATTATGGTACATTTTTCAGAGAAAATATGTTCTTTGATGTAATCGGTGATGTATAATGATGATAACTAGAAGGATAGGCTTAACAATAAATTTTTCGAAAGAAGTATGTTCTTTAGTGTAACCAGTTACATCTATTGATGACGATTATGAGATTAGGCATTAGGTATATTTTTTTATTAGAGGAAATAGTTCTTCGGTAGAGTTAATAACGTCTAACGATTTGCGGTGCATTTTTCAAAGAAGTTGAGGTCTTGGTGCATGATTGATGATGATTACTATGGTACATTTTTCAAAGGAAATAAGTTCTTCGATATGACCGATGATGTCTAATAAATGCAATTTCTAGGCATTACTATATACTTTTCATATGAAATGAGTTCTTCAGTGTGACCAATGACATCTAGCGATAGCGGGCCAAGACATGTAATTCTTTAGTGGCAAGTCGCATATGATTTGATGAAACGATACATTTAGAGGAGCTGAGTCCTCGTCATATGATTTGGTGATGATGGACTAAGACATGTAATTCCTTAATAGTGAGTCATGCATGTTTCTGACATGCGAGTTACAGTTGGCTTTGAGGGCAGTCGCGAGCAATGAGTTAACCCGCAGCAGAGGGATGCTGGAGCAAAAGTGTCTCATTGGCAAGTGCATAGGATCGCATAGTACCTATTGGGTCTTGTCCAGCTGAGGTTGCGCCGCGAAGTTCCAGTACGGAAATGTCGTTATGCATGATTTCGTTCAACAGAAAAGGATAACACTTAACAAGCAGCCAAGATATAAAGGAACAAGTTAAAAAGAGACAAGATTTTTAAAGTGGTTCGGCACGAAAATGCCTACGTCCACTGATTCTCTTTATTAATTCACTTCATATGGGTAGTACAAGTTAAGAAAAGTATCAACGGAGGTGTTGGATGTTCCATGCCCTCTGGAACACCTCTCCGTCCACTGTTGACAAAATATAAGCTCCGTTGTGGAGATCTTTATGAATTACATAGGGTCCGTCCCAGATTGGATCTAGCGCTCCGGGGAGTGGGAAGATCCGCTTGAGGACATGATCTCCTTCCTGTAAGCTGCGGTGCTTGACTTTAGAGTTGTATTGTGCTGCTACTTTTTGCTTGTGAGCTGCCGCTTTAAGTGCTGCATCATTTCTTCTTTCTTCAATTAGATCCAAAGACATGTGTAGGAGTTCTTCATTCTCTTCTGGGTTGTAGTGGATCCTACGGTGGGAAGGCACTACAGTTCAAATAGGAGCATGGCCTCCGATCCGTATGCCAAAGAGAAAGGAGTATGCCCTGTTGATGTTCTGTAAGATGTGCGGTAGGCCCAAAGTGCCGTAGGAAGTTCATCCACCCAAGCGCCTTTTGACTTTTCAAGTTTCTTCTTGATTAGGATTTTGAGGATTTTGTTGACAGCTTCGACTTGTCCGTTTGCCTGGGGGTAAGCCACAGATGAGAAGCTTATGTGAATTCCGTGCTCCTGGCACCAGTCGGTGAATTTCTCGCTGTCAAATTGAAGTCCATTGTCCGATATGATTTTGAGTGGAACCCCGTACCTGCATAAAACATTTTTGATCAAGAAGTTGATAACTTTTACTGAAGATATTTTATTTAGAGGCTCCGCTTCCACCCATGTGGTGAAATAGTCAACTGCAACTATGGCATATTTGGCTCCGCCTCGGCCCACTGGCAGTTCGCCAATCAAGTCAATTCCCCATATTGCGAAGGGCCAAGGGCTGGTCATTTGAGTAATCTCGTTTGCTGGTAGTCGAGGAATTTTAGCAAATTTCTGACATCTGTCACATCTTCTGACGAAGTCTAGGACGTCTTTGTTTAAGTTGGACCAGTAATATCCATATCGGAGTATCTTCTTTGCCAGAGTCTGCCCACCAGCGTGATCTCCGCAACTTCCTCGATGTATGTTGGATAAGATCTCCTTGGCTTCCCTTCTAGCGACACACCTTAATAAGGGATTAGAGAAACCGCGTCGATAGAGGATGCCTTCTTGTATGTGTAGCAGGAAGCTTTCCTCAAGACTTTCTTGACTTCGTTACGCCCGTCGGGCAGTGTACCATCTTGTAAATATTTCCGGACAGGAGTCATCCAAGTCTCCTCTTCGATTGCAGCTATCATGTTCATTATCGCGTAACTCGGGGCTAGTTGCTGTGAGGTGATTATTGTTCGGGAAGCAGCGCCGTCCTTCATGCTAGCTTGCTTTGCCAGTTCGTCGGCCTCCTGATTCTCTTCTCGAGGAATGTGTTTGATTAGATAGTGATCCAACTGATTGAGCAGCAACTTGGTCTTCTTTAGATATGCTATGAGTCGTTCTCCTCGAGTCTGGAATTCTCCCAGTATTTGATTTACAATAAATTGAGAATCACTCTGGAGACATAAAGAACCGACTCCAATCTCCAGGGCAATCTCTAATCCGGCTATCACTGCTTCGTATTCTACGTCATTGTTAGTGGCAGCGAACTCCAACCTTAGGGTGTAATGCAGCTTCCTTCCCCTGGGGGTGATTATCACAACACCTGCCCCCGAGCCTTGTTCATTTGATGCTCCATCAACGAAGAGGTTCCACTTGATATTTTCTGCTACTTCAGATTGCTCCTTACCTTCGTTAGTAGTGAATTCGCAATGAAATCAGCTATGGCTTGTCCCTTAATAGCGGTGCGAGGATGGTAGGTAATCTCATATTGACTCAGTTCAATGCACCACTTAAGTAGTCGCCCGGAAGTGTCGGGGCGATGGAGTACTTGCCTTAGCGGTTGATCGGTTAAAACTCTGATGGGATGAGATTGGAAGTAGTGTCGCAGTCTCCGTGACGTGACAAGCAAACAGTATGCTAGCTTTTCAAGTTTAGGGTGTCTAGATTCTGCCCCTGTGAATCTCTTGCTTACAAAGTATACAGGTCGCTGTGCGTGGTTGTCCTTCCTCACCAAAGCGGCGCTTAAAGCATGGGACGATACAGCTACGTATAGGTATAGTTCCTCGCCTTCATTTGGAGTGAGAGTACTGGTGGTCTTTGGAGGTGTTCGATCAAGTTAAGGAAGGCTGTTGAGCATTCGTCAGTCCATTCGAACTTTCCTCTGTCTTTCTTAAGAGCTTCGAAGAAAGGGATGCATTTGTCAATTGCTTTAGAGATGAACATGCTTAGGGCCGCCACCTTCCCATTTAGGCTTTGCATCTCTCTTCGAGTGGATGGTATCTTGATATCTTGCAAGGCCCGGACTTGCTCGGGGTTCGCTTCAATCCCCCTGGCATGGACGATGAATCCCAAGAACTTTCCCGACGATACTCCGAAGGAGCACTTTAGAGGATTCAGTTTCATCCCATATTGGCGAAGTACTTGAAACATCTCGTTCAGGTGGTTTATATGATCGTTGGCTTTCCTTGATTTTACTAGCATGTCATCCACATAAACTTCCATAGTTTGCCCTATTAATTTTGCAAACATCTTGTTGACAAGGCGTTGATAAGTAGCTCCGGCGTTTTTAAGTCCGAAAGGCATTACTTTGTGCAGTACAATCCCCGGTCAGTGATGAAACTGGTGTGGTCTTGATCGGGGGCGTGCATAGGGATCTGGTTATATCCTGAGTATGCGTCCATGAAGGATAAGAGTTCGTGTCCGGCTGTGCTGTCCACGAGTTGGTCGATTCGGGGGAGTGGGAAGCAGTCTTTCGGGCAAGCGTCATTTAAGTTGGAGAAATCGATGCATGTTCGCCACTTCCCATTAGCTTTCTTTACCAGTACCGGGTTGGCGATCCATTCTGGGTAGATGGCTTCTCGTATGAAGTCATTGGCAAGTAAGTCCTTTACTTCTTCCTCGAGGGCTGCTGATCGTTCTACCCCCATGCTCCTCTTTTTCTGCTTCACTGGCACCTTGGTGGGGTCGATGTTCAGTATGTGGCATGCTACATTTGGAGAGATTCCTTTCATGTCGGCGTGCGTCCATGCAAATACATCCATGTTGTGGCGAAGAAAATCGACGAGTTGATCTTTCAACTCCGCTCTTAACTGAGGCCCGACTCTCAGCAGTCTACTTGGGTCATGTTTGTCTACAGCTACAAATTCCATAGCCTCTGCAGGCTCGGTGGTGGCCTCCTCCTCTTTGTCCCTGGGGTCTAATTCGTTGAAAGGATCGCTGGTATATCGAAGAGGAGGGGATTTCTTTAATTGCTATGCTTCCAGGCTTTTCTTGCAGAGAGAAGTCTCTGCATCCTTTCCTTTATCCTTCCTGCGGTTATTGCGAAGCTCAGTTACATAGCAATCTCGAGCGGCGCCTTGATCTCCTTCTATCTCTCCTACTCTGTTATCTGTTGGGAATTTCATCTTCAGTCACTATGGGGCTAGGACAATTTGGAAGTCAGACAAGGCTGGTCTTCCCAAAAAGGCGTTGTAGGCTGAATGATTCTCTATTAGTACAAATGTTTGTTTTCGCACAGCGGAGCGGGGATGACTTCCTATTTCAACAAAAAGGTCCAGTTGCCTGAGGGGCACTTTCGCATCTCTAGTAAAACCGTGTAGTGGTTTGTTGCAGGGAGACACATCCTTCATTGACAGCTTCATTTTGTCGAATGCATGTTTGAATAGGATATTCACTGAGCTTCCAGTGTCTACTAAAATTCGGAAAACTTTGGCTGGACCGAACCAGGCAGAGATGACCATAGGATCCATGTGCGGTCACTGTCTTCCCTCTAGATCACGCCTACTGAATGTGATGTCGTCACTCTCTTTCCGTTTCGGGTGGCGTTCTTCCATAACAGAATTAACGTAGCCTTCAGCGCTTCTAAGTGACTTACCGTATCTTTCCATCTCTGCCCAGCTTCTGTCGGCGATGTGTGGTCCTCCTGATATGGTATGGACTACTATTTTCTCTTGACTAGAGCCGCTGGTGTTGCGATTTCCTCCGCCTTCCTTTGGGAGGGGTAACCCTGAGTTTTCATTGGCGGGAGCTGGAGTCCTGCTCTGGCTTTTTACATAGCGTTCCAGTCTCCTCCTTCTAATGTGTTCTTCAATCAAGTCCCGGAGATGGTGGCATTCATTGGTTTCATGTCCATGGGATTCGTGGAAGCGGCAGAACTTTCCAGATTTGAGTGCGTTATCTGACTCCTTCTTATGCAGGGGGCGCTTGTATCTAACTTCGTCTTGAGTGGCTAGGAAGATGTTTTCGATCGTTTCATTCAAAGGAGTGTAGGAGTCAAATCTTGGTCCAGGTGGATATAGGCGCTTTCCCCCTTTCTTGCCCCCAGCATTGTCTCTAGAGTCATTTCTCCGAACATCCTTTGTTGCAGCGGAAACCCTGTCTGTGGCTGTTTTAACCTGTTGCCCTGACTGCCTCTCAGTGGCAGCGTCTTCAAGTCTCATATACTTTCCAGCTTCATGGAAGAAATCAGGTAAAGTAGCTGGCTTTTCCTTGGTTAGTCTTCTACCAAATTTAGTATCCGGATGTACACCACTGCAGAGAGCCATTAGGATAAGTTTCTCGTTGGCATCTTGGACCGCGGCCGCCGCAGCGTTGAATCGGGTTAGATATTGCTGCACTGTCTCTCCGGGTTTCTGCTTGATATTAGATAAGGAATAAGCGTCCTTGGGTTGTTCCACATGAATGCGGAACTGGCTGATGAATTTTTCTTTCAACATTTCCCATGAGCTGATGGACCCTTGGGGTAGGTGGCAGAACCAGGAGGTAGCTAGGTCTGCCAAAAAGAGTGGGAAGCATTTACACAATACTCCCTCCGTTGTTCCGCTCATGAGCATATGCTGGGTGTATCTTTGTAAATGTACGATGGGGTCAGAGGTTCCCTTGTAAGGTTCCATTGTTGGCATTTTCCATTCCCGGGGGGTGATGGCAGTTTCAATCTTGCGGGTGAAGGGGCTGGTTACCCTAGCACCTATCCCTCGATTCCTTTGCTCCCGTTGGACGCACTCCCTGAACAATCGCGCCATTCTTTCATCAGAACGTGGAGTGAATAAAAATGAGTTTGGTTCTTCCCTGCGAGATTGACTCCGTCCAGATGACCTGTAAGGATGGTATCGTTTATCACTCCTGACATTCTCCAATGGCTGCCTCTGGTCTTCCGGGGGCATGCTGGGGACAGCCACAGTTGGCCCTTGCCTTGATCTTCCCCTGCTGGGTTCTGTTCTTAGCACTTCCTCGGGTCCAACTTCGGGCTGGACTCCAGCTCGGCCCCGTCAACTGGTGTTTCCATGGTTAGGTAGCATGACAGGCTCAGCTACATCCGACCTCTGTCTGGTGCCTCCCCTGTTGGGTTCGGCTCCAAGAGTTTCCTCGGGTCGGAATTCGGGCTGAGCCTGGGCTCGGCTCCTACCATTGTTGTTTCTGTCATTAGCCTCTTCGAAGAAGAAAGACCTTTGTCGTCTCCCAGATCCTCCAGACCGCGACTCACCCCATGATTCAGTGTTACGGTTGGATTCTTCAGCATCCCTTAAGCGTGACATGAGTTGGTCCACCAAGGCTTCTTGTTGAGATGCGAAGCGGTTAGTTACTTCAGCCACAATCCTGTCCAGATCCGCCCTTGTAATTGGTTGTTCCGTCGCAGGGGCTGTCGGATTTGCCTGATTTAAATTTGCTGTTGGAACTGGACGATTGTCTTGGTCCCTGATCACTGGATCTGGGATACTGCCAGTTGCGGCGTCCTTTCCTTTGTTAGCATCTTTCTTCCGTCCGGGAGCCATATTTTCCAAGCAATGAACGATGTTGATAGGAAAAGGGTTGAGTGGGAGAAGCTGAAGCTACGAGCTCCCTTGTTCTCAGTGAAAGCACAAAAAATGTTTGCACCAAAAAATGGTCAAACACTTCCAAGTCGTATGAATTAGTTGGTTTTATGTTGTTTCTAATGATTTGGGTGATTTATGCAAATACATAAAAAGTAGGGACTAAACTGTAAAAAACACACAGATTTATAGTGGTTCGGCCAGAACGTGCCTACGTCCACTTTATATGTTATTCTCCTTTTTCTTTCAGATTACAAGTACAAAGCTTTGTATACAAGTATTTGAAAGTTGTTTGAAAGTTCCTTCCGTGCTTGAGCTCTCAAACTTGTCCCCCATTGTTGTACCCCTGCCCCTCTATTTATAGAGTGAGGCTGGGGGCAGGGGACCTAGACGTATATAGCTGCTAGTGGGCCTGGGCTGAAGCAACCTGGCCTGGCAGAATTGGTCCGGTCATGTCCTCCTTGGCTTCTGGTCCGGCAGTGGATGGAGGTAGGTTGGTTCGGTGGAGCTTGGCTCGGTGGGGCATGGTCCGGTGGTGAGTGGGTGGAGCTTGGTTCGGTGGTGAGTGGGTGGAGCTTGGTTCGGCTCTGTAGGGAGAGGTGCTGGACCGGTAGAAGTTGGTTCAGTGATGGAGGTTGGTCCGGTGATGTAGTGTGGAGATGAGTCTGGTTCGGGAGGTGCTGGTGAAGGGTTAGTTTGCCGGCTCGGTGGTGTCTTCACCTTCTTTGGTTCGGTGGTGGAAGAGCACATAGCAATTAAATAGATTATTATTAAATTAATTAATTAAATAACTTTTTAAATTCAAATTTTATAACTAACAAATTTTATCATTTTTGATTACCTATTAATTTAAAATCTTTTAAAGTAAACTTCCAAGTCAAAACCAATGTTAAATATTATATTACTTACAGTGTTAAATTTCAATAGAATAAATTCACTAATTATAATTTTAAATTCCAATTAATTCATTTATTTTGACTTTTATCTTATTATTTCGTCAACTATCATCTAATGGATATTACATCAATATTTTATAGTTATCGTTTTAAATTCATATTAGTTGTAATATTTAGATAGATTATTTGCAATTGATTTTCAATTCAATTTCAACAGATTAAATAGTGAAATGGTAATTAAACTATTGTTACAACTTACAACTTCAAATACATTTCAATGTTTATTGTTTACAACCCAAGCTAATAAATTCACGTTCTAATAAATCATTCTATGTTAACCAATTCCAATTAATGACGTACAATTTTACCATTTAAATACAACATTTGGTTTAATACCTTATTTACAATTTATAACCAATTTTAACTTTATAATCATTTCAATTAATTGGAATTACATCAAAATAGTTATCAGATACCTTAAATTAGCATCATTAAATTTCATTCTAGTTATTATTCTCATTAATAATCATAAAATATTAATTTCTTCCAAAATTAAATTGCAAAATCTTATTAATTCCATATTTCAATTATCAGAAAAATGTGGGTTGTTACACTCTCCCCTACTCAAAACTTTTCGTCCTCGAAAAGCGAAAAGAAGAAATTAAGGAATTAATATATTTTATTCAAAGTATTCAATTTATAAACAATTAATTTACATAATTAAGTATTTTAAATAAAATATATCAATTTATAAATAATTAAATCCTTTCATATTCAAGTTAAATAAGAGTTTAAAAATATCTTTACTTTCACGAAATTTTTCTTAGTCTAAATTTACAGAGAATTTTAGCAGAGTCTCCTTCGTACTAAGGTCTAGAAAAATAATAATATCAATAATATCATATATATATTTATATATATATATATATATCATATTTCAAAATAAAATACCGCAAACCACGAAAAAGACAATATAATATCGCTATAAAACCGAAATCCTAAAACGTACCTATTAGTCGAGCAAACAACACATATTTATGAAACCAAAAGAAGTAGTTATTGGTTCTATAAACCTATATTTCACTTATGTAACCCAAAAGAGTTAGAATTATTAAAAGAGCAAATATTTGGTCATTTCAATTAGTAACAAAAGAAATCATCACAACATAACAATAGTCACTTGCAAACAAAACGATACAATCATCATATGCAATCAAAGTAATCAATTATACATCCATAGCAACCAAAACTAATGGGTTTATTCAGGTTCAGAAACCTTCAAACGTACAAGGGTGATAAATAAACTACCAAGTACACCCTATGCTCAACAGCCTTTGGTAATAACTTAATAGATTACATCTTTATATGGTTAGAAGTATTCTTTCCCAACCATCCCATAAACCAAAAAAAACAATAATTTCAAATATCGTTTAAGTTTATTTTTATTAATCTCCATTCACATTATTTGCTGTTCTTTAGTTTCATTCATTCATACAATGCTTATCTTCATTAATTTACATTCATTACGTACAAAAATTCATTTCTCATTCATTCATACAATGCCATTTTCATTACTTTACATCCAATTACTTACATAAGTTATTTCCATTATTATTTTTTGAATCATCCAAAGTCAGTTCTTAAAATATTATGTAAGTCTCTTAAAAATTTAATTCACAATTATTATTTTCTTTGATTTTCTTTTTAACATCAATATTCATTTGTGAAACAACTCATACTTAAATATTTATTCATTTTCTTTTCACATTTATTTCTTTTATATATAGTTTTCGCTTTAGTTATAAATAGCTTCAAACATTAACTTAAGTTTATAATCATTTACTTAGAGTATTCGCCCTTTTTATTAAATTTAATTAGTGGTACTTCAAATTGTTAACTTAAGTTTATAATATTCTTATACATCTTAATTCTTCATTTATGAACATAATTCCATTGGACACTTATATTATTTAAATTTTACTTATATAATATTCTATTACATATTCCTATTTAACATTTCAACTTTTAATATTTTAGTAAGTTAAATGTGTTTTATAGAATGAAATTGAATGTTACACAAATTTATCTTATTCATTTTAGTTAACAAAATGTTCATGTCACGGTCCGAATTTCAGCGTTCGAAAATCGACACCCATACTTCACTTATACTCGAAGGCCGCAGAATCTACCGTTGAAATCCGATTTGTGTCGGAGCTTATAACACATTAAGTATAACAACACAGCAGAAGTAAATACAATATATCATTGATACAACAATAAATACAATATCTGATACAATATGAATTCCAACAATATCAGAGATAATATACAACAACGGAATAGGATAACAACAACAAGGATGGTTTAGACTTTGCGACCATCGACAGCGGAAAGATGACCATCAAAAGAGTCTTTCAATTGAGAAAGTGGAAATCCAACAAACTGAGCCTTCAATGCCAAGCTTCAATGCTGTAAGCTCGAACCACGATCATGATGGACTTGTTGCAAATGGGATCTAAACATCGATTGCCAAACCAAAGACTTCAAAGGCTATTGAATCTATATCTACTAGCTGATTATCTGAAAACCTAACTCTAGACTGCCCGTGTGGAAAATTATGGGCACCCAAAGTTTAGGAAGGGAACAATAAAGTCAGGGTCAATCATGGGACTGGTGTGAGCAAACAAAAATAGTTTATCTTTAACAAAAGAAAAACAAAATATTTTTAAAGAAATTCGCAATGCATTTTGGAAAATGAAACAACCATAAGGCCTCCCGGTACACACACAATGCAATCGCACATTTGGGGGAGATTTCTCCTTATGATAGTCAAACATGCTTGATATGCAAAACCATTTTGATATTATTATTAGTGCATAGTGGAAAACAATTGCAAATATAATATTAATCTTAGCCAGCATACGTACCATTATAGTATGCCTACTATAGCTGCCATGTTAAATGGCAGGTTCTACAACTAAAACCGTACAAGGCGCGTATTGGTGATTGGATTTCCAACAAATGGTCAGGCAAAGGAACATCGTCGACCACATGTGTACGCCTCTGGAGGGACGTCCCGAGAACCTAACCGGATCTTTGCCAACACAAGGCCGGGTTACCTTTGTAACTAGGTAACTACTACACGAGTATGCCACTCCCCGGTCGTAACCCACCTTTATACCGGGATTCACCAACAACCACAAAGTAATAAATTTCCAGCAACCACATAGGTTAAGTATTTGGACTCCATACCATGATACCACCTCTGTCCATAAGGAAATGAACATACCCTCAAGGGGAGCTACCCCCAAATAACCATGTTGTATCTTTCCTGTTTCGACCATTCCGGGTTGTGAGGTTCGACGAAGTCTCGTCCACAAAGCTACACTTTTCATAAATCAATGCTTCGATCAAAATATGATCAGAAGCACTTCGTATGCCACATTACCAAATTGGAAATATATCACTGGTAACCATCAAATACATAACCTCTGAGCTTGTACGTTTAAGAGAAGGGTGTTAAGCTAAGAGAATAAATTCTCCGCCACCAAATGGAAATGTATTTGATAGAAACCAGCTTTACATCTCAAAGTGTAATATCAGACACACATCCATACAAGTCTGTTCCAGATTCGAACAGAACCGAAGGCACTTCACAACGAATCCCTTGCAATCCGGGCATTCATAATCTCGATCGGACTCTCCATCACATAGATCTCTATATCGTAGCACTCAGTGCAGAGTCATTCGACGGGTAATCCTTTCGTTCTCGAAAATACCCGGTCTTCACCACTGGTCTTCAATTACAATCCATAACGTCGTATTATTATTCAGAATGGGTTATATGACACAAGGTCCTCTCCCAGCTAAACCGAATAATGGGTGCAATATTTAGAAACATATGGATATTGGGATCTCAGTTAAGTCACAACTAAAAGCCCAAAACCTTTCCCTAAATGGTTTAAACAAATTACCATTTTCAAATATTTAAACAAAAAGATTCATTTCATAAAGTTTCCCAATCTTTCACAAAGATTCATTTACAATATTTAAAACAAAGATCTATCTTTGAGATCCTTTTTTGTTTGAAAACAAAGTTCATAAATATTTCACAAACATTCTTTCATAGCTTTTGAAACAATTCTATTTCAAATCTTTTATATAAAAGATACACCTTTATGATCCCCTTTAATTTCAAAATAAAGTTCAACCATCTTTCACAAAGATTCATTCATAGCTTCAAAACTATTTAAATTCCATTTCAAACTTGAAACCTTTCAACACAAATTGGACATTCTTTCTTTACATGAAAGCTATTACTATTTGGAAACAAATAGTTTTCGTTTCAGAAAAATTTGATTACATTTGTACAAGTTAAAGCCCTTGGGTTAAATTCAAATTCCCAAAACAATACTTTTAAAGTGGTTTAAAACCCATATAAACACATTTGTAACTTGTATACCCTTTTTAACCCATAATTTCCAAACATAGAATTCAATTCCAAATCTTGAATTCAAATTCAAATCAAACTATTTAAATTTCAAAACCTTATCAAGTTATTCAAAATAAATTTTATCTTTAAAACTCCTTTTCATATTTATCCCATTTCCATTCCCGAACTATTTGAATTCAAAATTCAACTTTAAAACCCTTTCAAAAATCTGTGATTTAACCAATTTCCTCGTGCAATTCATATTTGTGTGTATAAGGTGTAGTCCAGGGGTTTTACACAATAGTGCAACATCATCAATCATCACAGATTCAAGCACATCAATATCCATAAGCGGTATAATCCAATAACGCTTATCTCCATTCATAGATTCATAGATAAATAATGTAATTTTATCACAGATAAATAAATTACATTCATCACACATCACACCAAAACAATTCATAGCACAAAGCATAACATATCAGGTATATCAAACAATTCAACAATAAATAGAATTCAAACATCCATAAGTAAGATTGATAAATTCTTAATTAATTTAATTAGTCTCTAATTAAATTAATTACTAATTTTTTTATTACTTGGATTACCTTAGTCCTGCTTACTTAATATTAATTAATTACAAATTAATTAATTAATTATCTCTAATTATCTACCTTAACAATCTTTCTTGATTAATCATTCTTTAATTACATTTAAGCAGTTATCCCTTAATTATTTATTCAATTAATTATTCTTTTAATTAATCTTTAATTAATCACATTCATTAATCCTTAATTAATCTCATTCATTAATTAGTTACCCTTAATTAATTACATTATTTAATTAACTTCTAAATAAATTTTATTAATTAATTCTTAAATTAATTACACTAAGTAATTAATTCTTAATTACTTCACTAAGTAATTATTCTTCTTATTAATTACACAAGGTAATTAAACCCAAAAATACTTCCAATCTTCAATTAATTACATCCAGTAATTATCCATCAATTACTTCACTAAGTAATTATACTTTATAAATTACACTAAGTAATTATATCTAACCCATCATCCAATGATTATTTTAAATTAAGTAAACTAATTAATTAACTTAAACTAATCACATTAATTTAATTAATTACATTAAGTAATTAATCCCTTTATTTACTTTCATTAAGTAATTATACTTAAACAATTCCACAAATGATTATCCTAAATTAATTAATCTATTTAATTATTAAATCACATTAATTAATCATTTAATAATCCCTAGTTAATGATCTTTCATTAACTATTAACAATTCTATAATTACTTTCCTTAGGTAATTATTCTTTAATTAACCATTATTAATTTCAAATTAATTAACCTTTTAATAAATTAACTTTCAACTCTTAATTACTTAATTTATTAATCTTTAATCATTAATTAATTAAAATAATTCTTTACTCTTAATTTACCTTATTAATTTAATGAATCTCAAATCATTAAATCTTAATTAACTTAAGATAAAATACTATCCTCGTTAATGACATAATTACCATTTACAAATGCATTTGAAACCTTTTACTTTTAAATTTCCATAAAATTTCATTTCAAATTTTAGATTAAAAAATGATTCAAATTTAACTTTAACAAAATTTAAAACTATTTAAAAACCTTTTTAAATCAAATGCTAAAGAAAACTTATCTATTAAATATATTTATAAGATTTAAAAATCAAATTATTTAAATTTCAAAATCTTATTTTTATTTTTAAAACATTATTTATTTTCAAAACTAAGATACCAAATTTATTTTGAACCCAACTTAAAATCTTGATCTTCCATTTTAAACATGATTATTACTTCATAAATCACGGTTTTACCTTTGTTCTGCAATTTGGTTTTTTCTTTAATTAAATTTAAAACTTAAATCCGAAACCCAAAATTCCAACAGAACAAACCCAAGCCTAACACTATGGATCCCCTAAATCCTACTCAAGCTACACACAAACGAAACACGCAATCATCCAATCTTCGAGTCGAACACGTAAAACTCACGCACCATACGCGAGCCACATCACTATCTTCCTTGACCTCAAACAAAACCTGTCACCGATGCACACACGTGCGCGTGCACGGTGGCTCCGACCACCTATGGTAATCTCTCCGACCATAGACAAACCAAAACCTACCTCGCCTACGCAATCGTCCCCCCAGAACGACAGTTCCAACCTCGAATCAAAATCGAACCCATTATCCCATTTCTGGAAACAGATATCATCAGAAAAACAACCACCTTCGATGGTCTAGACCCCGAGAAACCTTGCCGATCACGCCGCAGACTCGCCTCGACTTCCAGCAACGATCCCCCCATCGTGAACGACTCCGATCCATCCAAGACTTCGCCATCACCCCGAGAACATCGACCACCCAAACACCCCACAAAACCCTAAATCGCCATCCCCTGACCACTACGGTCATCGGAAAAATCTCAACCTAATGTTCCTGAGACCATCCATCTACCAGCCACCTACGACCACAACCTCTGCGTCGACCACCATGTCGATCGGCAGAAAATGGCAATAAACCCAAAAACCTCCAATTTCGATTATCTCAGAAATTACCAAACTAAAAATTATGATATTACCACCTAAATTCAAGTTTTTGGTTAATATTTGGGTTAATATACCTGACTTGATGAATTAAGATGCTTAATTTTCACTTATTTTAAGAATCTTCTGTCCTTTTTGGTTTCTAGTGAGATTTGAAGTTTATTTTAACTTAAATAAAATTTTAAAACCCACCCTATAATTTAAAAAACAATTTTTCTTAAGAACCTATGCCCTAACAGAGATTAGATCAGGAGAAAATGATTTTTTTTTATATCTTGAGTTTGTAAACAAGGAACGGGGAACACAGATACAATAGCATGCACACCTTTACATTCATATATACACAACAGATTGCACTTATATATACACACAATACATATTCATTTCAGAAATTAGCATGCAACCAGACTATTTAAATTCGTAAGCTTTTTAAGGAAAAGTGTTACTCACCTGAACAAAATAAAGAACAGAGCGCTTTATTTTGAAATAGCCTTTTAAAACTTTAAACTTGCATGTTGAAAATGCCTCTGATTTGAAACTGGAATGCTATGATCTTGTTGTAGAGATGGTTTAAGACTTAGTTTTGGAACAAAGATGAAATCTGCTTTGGTTTTGAGCTTGTTTTGTTTAGACTCAGGTTTGCTTGCATAAGACAAATTCCAGGTTGAAGAAAAACGCTTGCAGGTTTTTGAGTTTGATTTGCAAATTTTGATTACAGGTTGTTGAATTAATTTCTGGTTTGTGAAGTTCTGATTACCAGACTTTGTTTTGAGAAATTTTGTTACAGCTGCAATTTCTTAGCTTTTGAATTTAGGAAAAAGAATTGAAGAGAAGAAAAGCGTATGTATTTATATCGTCAAAGTGTGGTTTATCAAGAATAAAAGAAAATTTTAAAATTTTAAGATGACACTTGTTTTAAAATTTAACATTTGTCATTTACTCTAGTTCATTAACTAACACTTGTTACTAATGTATCTTACTTTAATTACACTTGCCATCATGTAATTTATATTTATTTTTAAATGTTAATAAAAGCTTTATACTTAGTTTATTATTTTATAAGTACTTATCCAAATATATATATATATATATATTACTTTTGAAGAAAATATTATAAAACCAATTATATACAAAATAAAATCTTATTCATATATTTTAAAATCCAAAACATTTTAAAATATCTATTTTTTTTAATTTCAAATTTAAATCCAAATTCAAATTCAAGTTAAATTTAAAACTCCAATTTAAAGTCAACTTAAATACACATATATAATCAACACACATATGTATAATATAGAATTTAGCTTTGAACAATTGTTTTGAAAATCATTTGTATTTAATTCAAAATATAACTTTCAAATTATATGTATAATAAAATTAGAAAACAAATTCTTATTAATTTTAAAATATAGTTTTAAATCCAATTTATATTTCAACACATTTATATTCGAATTTCAAATTCAAATTCTATATTAAAAAATCAATTTATATACATATATAATAAATAAACAAATATCTTGTTTTATCAAAAAAGTCAAATAAATTCACAATTTAATCCAAAAATTATACTAATTACTAATTTAATTCAAATTTATCCCCAAAAATTTAAATAAATTACCAATTCAAATTTAACTCCAAACCGAGGTCGTTACACCAAAAATTTGAATAAATTACCAGTTCAAATTTAACTCAGAACTGGGGTCGTTACAAATTCCTCCCCCCTTAAGAAAATTTCGTCCTCGAAATTTGAAAGTAGGGGACAATCCCAAAACTTAAGTTTTAACATAGTGTACCTATCAACCATAGTATCCAAAGCAAACAATTCATCCAAACAAATAATTCTGACCTATCTGGAGTTTATATCCCATGCCAACTCATTCTTTGACTCAGCCAAAATAATGAACTCTCTCTAAAGCTTCTTCCTGGAGCTGCTAGGAACTATCAAAGAATTGAAACTGGATGATGAACAAAAGAGGTTGATAGAGAAAGATTTTTCCTTATTGTTATAGGGTATCAACCATTCGTAGTGGTATTCCCCTGACCCCAATCTCGTCCTCTTCTTGCACTCATACTCACTATCAGTGGATAGTAAGAGAATTTACTGAGGCATTCAGACAGATATCTTAGGGATACTCATTCTAGGGCATTTATATCCTATCTCTAATGAGTTACCTAATGTGTTATACTCCATAGCTAAAGTTTAACCATTAGCTCTTATACCAAGTTGTCACGGTCCGAATTTCAGCACTCGAAAATCGACACCCGTACTTCACTTGTACTCGAATGCCGCAGATTCGACCATTGAAATCCGATTCGTGCCGGAGCTTATAACACATTAAGTATAACAACACAGCGGAAGAAAATGAAATATATCATTGATACAACAATAAATACAATATGAATTCCAACAATATCAGAGATAAATATACAACAGCGGAATAGGATAACAACAATAAGGATGGTCTAGACTCTGCGACCATCGATAGCGGAAAGATGAGCATCAAAAGTGTAACGTTTCGAATTTGCCCGCTCGAAAATCGACATCCATACTTCAAATCGTATTCGAATGCCGTAGATTCGACCGTTCAAATCCAATTCGCCGGAGCTTATAACAACATTAAGTAAACAACACAGCGAAATAAAAGAATAATACATTGATATACAGCTTTGATACAATATCTGATACAACAGATGATCCAATAGATATCAATATACATCAGAGATATGATACAATAAAATAGCAGCGGAAAAGAAAAATAGATAACAACATCTAGCAGCAGAACAACAACTCTGAGATAGTCTTCAATGAAGAACTCCGAGAACTGCAACTCCATTTCCAAGAATCAATCCAGCAATAGCTCGAACTCCCAATAACGATGCACAAAGATAAGCAAGACTGGTGCGAACCAAAGACTGAACTAACTCCAGATAATCTACTACATCTGACTATCTGAAAAACCCAACTCTAGACTGCTCGTGTAGAAATATAATGAGCAACCAGAGTTTAGGAAAGAAAACAATAAACTCCGGATCAGTCGTGGGACTGGTGTGAGCAACAAAAACAGTTTATCTTTAAAAAGATTCAATAAAAGATTTTCAAAGTCAATTCGCAATGCTTTTTAAAAATGAGACTACCATAAGGCCTCCCGCACACACACATAATGCAAACGCAGAATCGGAGGAGATTTCTCTTTATGATAGTCAAAGATGCTTGATACGCATTAAAAGAAACGTTTGATATTATTACTAGTGCATAGTGTAGGAAAAATTCATTTCGAAAGTAGAATATAAATCTTAGCCAACATACGACCATTATCGTATGCCTACTATAGCTAACCATGTTCAATAGCAGGTTACCGCCACATTCCATGGCAGGTTATACAACTAATACTGTACAAGGTTCGTATTGTTTCTTTGGATTTCCAACGAATGATCAGGCCAAGGAACTTCCCATTGCCACATGAGAATGCCTCTGGATGGACATCCCCGAGAACCAAACCGGATCTCTACCGACACAAGGCCGGGTTACCCCTAACTGAGTAACAACTGACCGAATATGCCATCCCCCGGTCCTTTGGGACCTTTATCCGAGAGCTCTCTAATCGATTCACACAATCATAATAATAAAGTGTTTCAACATGAGTAAGTATCTGGGCTCCATACCATGATACCACCCTTTTCCAGAAGGAAATGCACATATCCTAAAGGGCGCTACCCCTCATAACCTTGCTGCTTCTTTCCTGTTTTGACCATTCACGGGGTGTGAGGCTCGACGAAGTCACGTCCACAAAAAAATACTTTATACAAAAGCCATGCTTTGGGTCAACAAATGATCATAGAAATGATAACCAAGATAGACGATCAAATAAATGATCCTATCCCAAATAATCAACACAATGATCATTTCACAGCAACACTCAGCATGTCACATTACCAAAATTGGGAATATATCGCTGATAACCTTCAACTATATAACCTCTGAGTTCGTACGTCTCAGAGAAGGGTGTTAAGCTAAGAGAATAAATTCTCCGCCACCAAAAGAAATATATTTGAAAGAAATCGGCTTTATATCTCAACTTGTAATGTCAGGCATACAATCCATACAAGTCTGTTCTGGGTTCAAACAGAACCGAAGGCACTTACAAAGAAGTCCTTGCAATCCGGATATTCACAATCCCGATCGGATTTCCCATCACTTAGGGAGTTTCTATACCGGCGCGACTCGGTGCAGAAACAATCGATAGGTCATCCTATCGCTTTCGCAAATACCCGGTCTTCATCACCGGTCTTCAAATGCTATCCATAACGACGTATCACATATTCGGAATGGGTTATACGACACAAAGGTCCTTTCGCGGCTAAACCGAATAGGGAGCGAAACATTTTAAAAACAAATGGATAATGGGATTTCAATTAAGTCACAACTTATTTCCCAAAACTTTTCTTCAAATGGTTTAAATCAATTACCATTTCAAATCTTTTAACAAAAAGATTCATTTTCACAACCTTTAACGGTTTTAAACAATTTTCACATTTTAATCTTTTAAATAAAAGATTCATTCACAGATTTTCCAAATCAATTTTCATTTTAATTTGATTAACTCGTTAAATCTTTAAATCAAAGATTTAACTTATAGCCTTCAAAACAATTTCATTTCAATTTGATTTAAACAAATCATCAATTTAAATCTGTTAAAACAAACAGATTTAATTCATAGCTTTCAAAAAGAATTCATTCATAACTTAGGAAAATCATTTCTCTATTAAATCTTGAAATTCCCTTAATTAAATAGGAATTCCATTTCTTATCTGAAAGCTTTTATCTTTTGAAAACAAACAGTTTCATCTCAGAAAATCTGATTCTTTTATACGAGTTGAAATCCTTGGGTTAAATTCAAATTCCCAAAACCATACCTTTAAAATGGTTTAAATTCATACAAACCTGTTTATAATATCTTTAACCATAATTTCCAATCATCGAATTCAATTCCAAATATCGAATTCAAATTTAAATTGAATTATTTAATTTCAAAACTTAATCAAGTAAATTAAAATAAATTTTAACTTGAAATTTCATTCCAAAAGCTTTTCACATTTATTCCGATTCCATTTCCAAAACATTTGAATTCAAATATTCAATTTTTTTATAAATCATTTCAAAATCTGTGACTTAATCGATTTCCTCGTGAAATCCATATTTGTGTGTGTATGGTGTGGTCCAGGGTTTTAACACAATAGTGCAACATCATACAATCATCACAGATCAGAATACAGAAATATAGTTGATAAGCGATATAAAACTTATAACGCTCATCGTCTATTCACAGATTCACAGATAATATACAAATGCAAATAAATATACACTGCTCAATCTACAGAACAAAATATCACAAATCAGATAGGATAATCAATTCAAGGCATCTCATACAATATAATCATTCATAAGTAACGTCTAGCATTCAATAATCATATATAAGTAAGGTTTAATTAATCATTTTATCCGGATTAATTCAATTAATTTCCAGTCAAATTAATTTCTTATGAATTAATTATCAAATTCCGATTAACTAATTTCAAATCATTTAATATCAATTAATTTATCAAACATTTTTAATTAATTAAATTATTTTTAATTCATCATATTAATTAAATCAATCTTTAAACCAATTTCCTAATTAATTAACTCTAATTAATTAGTTAAATAAATTTAACCTTTAATTACTTACCATAAAGTAATTACACTTACACCATTTACAATTGATTATCTAAACTAATCAATCCAATTTATTATTAAAATTAATCGCCTTAATTAATACTTAATGATCCTTAGTTAATTATCTTCATTAACTAATTACATTTCTTAATTACTTTCTTAAGAAATTTTCTTAGGTTAATTATTATAAATCATCCCTGATTATAAATTAATCTAAATTATAAATTTAAAATCAAATAAATTATTCTTTAATTTCCATATTAATTAAATTAACCTTTAAACCAATTTCATAATTACTCATTCAAATCTACTTAATAATTTATGAATTACAAATTAATATGTTTCATTAACTATAAAGATAATTTATTCTTATTACTGATTTTATTTATTACTTCCTTAAGTTTGAAAACATTCATTTTAAATTTGCTTTTAAGATTTCATGTTAAAGTAATATTAATCATCTGAAAGGAATTCAAAATAGTTTAAACTCAATTATTTATTTCCAAACCATTTTATAGAATCTGCTTGAACATTTTTTTTTTAAAAGTTTAAAACAGAAACAGGGTTTGAAACCTGTACCACACCTTATACCCGAGTCCCATCATGATTTCCCCGAGCCAAACCCTCACAAACTCGAGCTCTGCTTCGAGATTTCCCAAATTCTTACCCCAGTATCCCAAAATTTCAATTCAAAAATTTTCTAAGTATTTTACTTCGTATTGACATCTCGCTTCGAGTCACACACTCAATCGCTTCGAGCTTCTTCCCGAGACAATCAAACCAGACAACTTAAAACCCCACAAGCTCAACTCCACTTGCCTGTGCACCTGCACAGTCGCGATCGACGACGTCGATCATCACTGATGATCACTGCAAGTCACAAACCACCCTCGCATCCCACCACGATCATCCAAACCACCTAGTCACCTCGAAAAACGAAACCGAGTTTATTCTCGAAACCTGGAAACACACAGCGAACACCCCTTCCACCTGTCAACGCGCCGTACTCGCGACACCCATCACCAGAAAATGTGAAACTCCGGCAACAAATCCATCCATGTCCCCTCTACCTTTCCCTCTAACCACGACAAACTCGACGCATCATGGAGGAAGAACGAATCAACTTGCGACCCCTCATTAAAACTAGGTTTAAAAATTTTGATCCCTCCCCGCCGACGCCACCGTTGCTTCCATCACCTCTGGCCATTTTTCCTACCACCACCGTAGGCTTCTCCACCACCTCGAACAACCCCGACCCTCCTCCTTGACGTGTTCACCAGAATTTCCCCAAACAATGAAATTTGAACAAAACCCAACCCCTCTTGAATTCGTGATCTAAAAATTCCAATTCTTGCCTTAAAAATCAAGCCAAGATATAAGAATTCAAATTATATGTTTGAATTCGAGAATTAAGACATTCGAATTTTTGTATATATGATGATGTTTTTCAGTTCTTGGCTTTTCCAGAGACATTTCAATCTTTATTTAACTTAAACAAATTTTTAAAACCTTCTTTACGACAAAACATACAAGTTTTATTTAAATCTTAAATCCAAACATATATGGGACTGAGGGATATTGATCTTTGAATCAAGCACTGGAGCCTGGAATCTAAACAGAGCAATACTGATTCATAGCACATGCACACAACTATATACAAACATATATGTATACAGGACCATCTACCTATATTCACACAAACACAGTATTTTAATAAAACATAACTACTGGGTTATCTTCATAACTAATCCAAGCAACCAGTCAAAAAGAATACTTAACCATATTAAAAAAAATATGAGTTACTCACCATTTTGAAACTGTCTTGAGTTGTTAGCTGAAGCTTTTAAATTTGATCCGATTTGCATTCTTGTTTTTACTGAAGTTTTGTTTAGATTATAGATGATACTACTTTAGCAGTTTGGAACGAACAAAACTGAGAGGAAGATGACTATATAAAGAAAGAAGCCTATAGAATGTTGTTATTCTGTACAGGTGATAGTATGGTTTAATGTACAATATAGTGATGTTTTCTTTTTTTTTTGTACTTAGAATTTGTTTATAAATCTTCAAGTCAGAGATTTTTCCTTGCTTGCATTACTTACTCGGCTGGAATGATGTACATTTTACTTTGTTTATGTTTGATAGATATTTAATAAGCATATTTTCCTTTTGCTTTGATTTACATACTACTGCACATACCACATGCCTTACTTCAGTCCATACTTACCTGTACTTTCTTTTCTTTAGCTTACTCTAGCCTTGCATATTTATTTCACTTCCCTTTACTGATTGGTGGCTGGAGATATACTTTGCATAAATTAAATATATGTTTATTGTCTTCATGCTTTTTCTTTTAAAATATAAATGTGCAGTCTTTGCTTTGTTCATGTTTGTACCAGTGCACTTTTGTTTATACTTTATTTTGTTTATACTTGCCTTGCATATGTTTATTTAGTTAGCTTTATAACCTGCTTTGTATTCTATTTGATTTCTTTCTTTTGCAAGCTACATACTTGTCTTGCTTCTTCATTTTATTTGCACATAGATATTTACTTTGCTTTAGTTTTGTTTTATACTTATTGTTTTTGTTTTATAATTTATCTTCTAATCATATTTCTAACATACGTATTAAATTTACAACGTATATTTTATTTTATTTCTCTCTTTTGTTTTATATTTTACATAATTTTATAAATATGTGGTTTCTTCTTTGTATGTTATTTCTTTTGTTTGAATACTTTCATTTGCTCTTATTTTATTTTATTTTTCTTTGCATACTAAACTTTTATATTTGTTTGTATTTACTTCGTTTATAGTATGAATAACTTCTATTTTAACATGTTGTTAAAATTTATTTATGAGTTACTATATATATATATATATATATATATTTTTCTTAATTTATTTTATAACTCCAATATTTATTAAACCATTCATCTAAGATTTAAATTCAAATCAAAATATATATATATACACACAAGATTTTATAATTTCAAATTGACTCATATATACCCAAATATACATATATATATATATATATATATATATATATATATATTCACATATATACATATATATACAATATTCAAAAATTTAAATGATTTATATAGAATATATTTGAACTCGGGGAAACTCACATCACTATTTATAATTAATTTTATAAATTTTTATTCAAAATTTCATTTAATTATTAATTTAAATTAAATAAAAATTCAGGATCGTTACAGACTTCCCCCCTTAAAAGAATTTCGTCCTCGAAATTCGCAGACACGAAAACAATACAGAGATAGACGAAAGATAGAAGAAATATCTTTTCAGATCAAACTAGATATCAGTTCTGCATTTGGCTCACCAAATCAGAATATCAACAATAGATACAAGTAATTATAATAGAATTTCAAATTTGGTTTTAATCAAAATCATTTTATCGATACAATTCTAATCATTCTTCATATTCTATTAATCAAGTTAACTCAATTTAAAATTTCTAATTCATTTAAAATCTCCAATTTCAATTTTCAAATTCATTATAGTTTAAAACGAAAAACTGATAAGAAATTGATGAAGATACGAAATAAAAATTTCCTACAACGATTCGTAGAGCATCACCGCACCAAAACTTCTTCTTGTAGCTGGTACGAAGAAATCAAAAGAATTTAGAAACGAATCAAAGAAATTTGATAAGAAAGATTGTTTCCACTGTTGTTACAGAGTATTGACCAATTATAGTCGTATTCCCCTGTCCTCTATCTCGTTCTCTTCTTGCACTCATACTCACTATCAGTGGATAGTAAGAGAATTTACTGAGGCATTCAAACAAATATCTTAAGGATTACTCATTCTAGGATTTACTTCACCCTATCTCTAATGAGTTACTTAATGTGTTATACTCCTGAGCTAAAGTTTCACCTTAGCTCTGATACCAAATGTAACGTTTCGAATTTGCCCGCTCGAAAATCGACATCCATACTTCAAATCGTATTCGAATGCCGTAGATTCGACCGTTCAAATCCGATTCGCCGGAGCTTATAACAACATTAAGTAAACAACACAGCGGAATAAAAGAATAATACATTGATATACAGCTTTGATACAATATCTGATACAACAGATGATCCAATAGATATCAATATACATCAGAGATATGATACAATAAAATAACAGTGGAAAAGAAAAATAGATAACAACATCTAGCAGCAGAACAATAACTCTGAGATAGTCTTCAATGAAGAACTCCGAGAACTGCAACTCCATTTCCAAGAATCAATCCAGCAATAGCTCGAACTCCCAATAACGATGCACAAAGATAAGCAAGACTGGTGCGAACCAAAGACTGAACTAACTCCAGATAATCTACTACATCTGACTATCTGAAAAACCCAACTCTAGACTGCTCGTGTAGAAATATAATGAGCACCCAGAGTTTAGGAAAGAAAACAATAAACTCCGGATCAGTCGTGGGACTGGTGTGGGCAACAAAAACAGTTTATCTTTAAAAAGATTCAATAAAAGATTTTCAAAGTCAATTCACAATGCTTTTTAAAAATGAGACTACCATAAGGCCTCCCGCACACACACACAATGCAAACGCAGAATCGGAGGAGATTTCTCCTTATGATAGTCAAAGATGCTTGATACGCATTAAAAGAAACGTTTGATATTATTACTAGTGCATAGTGTAGGAAAAATTCATTTCGAAAGTAGAATATAAATCTTAGCCAACATACGACCATTATCGTATGCCTACTATAGCTAACCATGTTCAATAGCAGGTTACTGCCACATTCCATGGCAGGTTATACAACTAATACTGTACAAGGTTCGTATTGTTTCTTTGGATTTCCAACGAATGATCAGGCCAAGGAACTTCCCATTGCCACATGAGAATGCCTCTGGATGGACATCCCCGAGAACCAAACCGGATCTCTACCGACACAAGGCCGGGTTACCCCTAACTGAGTAACAACTGACCGAATATGCCATCCCCCGGTCCTTTGGGACCTTTATCCGAGAGCTCTCTAATCGATTCACACAATCATAATAATAAAGTGTTTCAACATGAGTAAGTATCTGGGCTCCATACCATGATACCACCCTTTTCCAGAAGGAAATGCACATATCCTAAAGGGCGCTACCCCTCATAACCTTGCTGCTTCTTTCCTGTTTTGACCATTCACGGGGTGTGAGGCTCGACGAAGTCACGTCCACAAAAACATACTTTATACAAAAGCCATGCTTTGGGTCAACAAATGATCATAGAAATGATAACCAAGATAGACGATCAAATAAATGATCCTATCCCAAATAATCAACACAATGATCATTTCACAGCAACACTCAGCATGTCACATTACCAAAATTGGGAATATATCGCTGATAACCTTCAACTATATAACCTCTGAGTTCGTACGTCTCAGAGAAGGGTGTTAAGCTAAGAGAATAAATTCTCCGCCACCAACAGAAATATATTTGAAAGAAATCGGCTTTATATCTCAACTTGTAATGTCAGGCATACAATCCATACAAGTCTGTTCTGGGTTCGAACAGAACCGAAGGCACTTACAAAGAAGTCCTTGCAATCCGGATATTCACAATCCCGATCGGATTTCCCATCACTTAGGGAGTTTCTATACCGGCGCGACTCGGTGCAGAAACAATCGATAGGTCATCCTATCGCTTTCGCAAATACCCGGTCTTCATCACCGGTCTTCAAATGCTATCCATAACGACGTATCACATATTCGAAATGGGTTATACGACACAAAGGTCCTTTCGCGGCTAAACCGAATAGGGAGCGAAACATTTTAAAAACAAATGGATAATGGGATTTCAATTAAGTCACAACTTATTTCCCAAAACTTTTCTTCAAATGGTTTAAATCAATTACCATTTCAAATCTTTTAACAAAAAGATTCATTTTCACAACCTTTAACGGTTTTAAACAATTTTCACATTTTAATCTTTTAAATAAAAGATTCATTCACAGATTTTCCAAATCAATTTTCATTTTAATTTGATTAACTCGTTAAATCTTTAAATCAAAGATTTAACTTATAGCCTTCAAAACAATTTCATTTCAATTTGATTTAAACAAATCATCAATTTAAATCTGTTAAAACAAACAGATTTAATTCATAGCTTTCAAAAAGAATTCATTCATAACTTAGGAAAATCATTTCTCTATTAAATCTTGAAATTCCCTTAATTAAATAGGAATTCCATTTCTTATCTGAAAGCTTTTATCTTTTGAAAACAAACAGTTTCATCTCAGAAAATCTGATTCTTTTATACGAGTTGAAATCCTTGGGTTAAATTCAAATTCCCAAAACCATACCTTTAAAATGGTTTAAATTCATACAAACCTGTTTATAATATCTTTAACCATAATTTCCAATCATCGAATTCAATTCCAAATATCGAATTCAAATTTAAATTGAATTATTTAATTTCAAAACTTAATCAAGTAAATTAAAATAAATTTTAACTTGAAATTTCATTCCAAAAGCTTTTCACATTTATTCCGATTCCATTTCCAAAACATTTGAATTCAAATATTCAATTTTTTTATAAATCATTTCAAAATCTGTGACTTAATCGATTTCCTCGTGAAATCCATATTTGTGTGTGTATGGTGTGGTCCAGGGTTTTAACACAATAGTGCAACATCATACAATCATCACAGATCAGAATACAGAAATATAGTTGATAAGCGATATAAAACTTATAACGCTCATCGTCTATTCACAGATTCATAGATAATATACAAATGCAAATAAATATACACTGCTCAATCTACAGAACAAAATATCACAAATCAGATAGGATAATCAATTCAAGGCATCTCATACAATATAATCATTCATAAGTAACGTCTAGCATTCAATAATCATATATAAGTAAGGTTTAATTAATCATTTTATCCGGATTAATTCAATTAATTTCCAGTCAAATTAATTTCTTATGAATTAATTATCAAATTCCGATTAACTAATTTCAAATCATTTAATATCAATTAATTTATCAAACATTTTTAATTAATTAAATTATTTTTAATTCATCATATTAATTAAATCAATCTTTAAACCAATTTCCTAATTAATTAACTCTAATTAATTAGTTAAATAAATTTAACCTTTAATTACTTACCATAAAGTAATTACACTTACACCATTTACAATTGATTATCTAAACTAATCAATCCAATTTATTATTAAAATTAATCGCCTTAATTAATACTTAATGATCCTTAGTTAATTATCTTCATTAACTAATTACATTTCTTAATTACTTTCTTAAGAAATTTTCTTAGGTTAATTATTATAAATCATCCCTGATTATAAATTAATCTAAATTATAAATTTAAAATCAAATAAATTATTCTTTAATTTCCATATTAATTAAATTAACCTTTAAACCAATTTCATAATTACTCATTCAAATCAACTTAATAATTTATGAATTACAAATTAATATGTTTCATTAACTATAAAGATAATTTATTCTTATTACTGATTTTATTTATTACTTCCTTAAGTTTGAAAACATTCATTTTAAATTTGCTTTTAAGATTTCATGTTAAAGTAATATTAATCATCTGAAAGGAATTCAAAATAGTTTAAACTCAATTATTTATTTCCAAACCATTTTATAGAATCTGCTTGAACATTTTTTTTTTAAAGTTTAAAACAGAAACAGGGTTTGAAACCTGTACCACACCTTATACCCGAGTCCCATCATGATTTCCCCGAGCCAAACCCTCACAAACTCGAGCTTTGCTTCGAGATTTCCCAAATTCTTACCCCAGTATCCCAAAATTTCAATTCAAAAATTTTCTAAGTATTTTACTTCGTATTGACATCTCGCTTTGAGTCACACACTCAATCGCTTCGAGCTTCTTCCCGAGACAATCAAACCAGACAACTTAAAACCCCACAAGCTCAACTCCACTTGCCTGTGCACCTGCACAGTCGCGATCGACGACGTCGATCATCACTGATGATCACTGCAAGTCACAAACCACCCTCGCATCCCACCACGATCATCCAAACCACCTAGTCACCTCGAAAAACGAAACCGAGTTTATTCTCGAAACCTGGAAACACACAGCGAACACCCCTTCCACCTGTCAACGCGCCGTACTCGCGACACCCATCACCAGAAAATGTGAAACTCCGGCAACAAATCCATCCATGTCCCCTCTACCTTTCCCTCTAACCACGACAAACTCGACGCATCATGGAGGAAGAACGAATCAACTTGCGACCCCTCATTAAAACTAGGTTTAAAAATTTTGATCCCTCCCCGCCGACGCCACCGTTGCTTCCATCACCTCTGGCCATTTTTCCTACCACCACCGTAGGCTTCTCCACCACCTCGAACAACCCCGACCCTCCTCCTTGACGTGTTCACCAGAATTTCCCCAAACAATGAAATTTGAACAAAACCCAACCCCTCTTGAATTCGTGATCTAAAAATTCCAATTCTTGCCTTAAAAATCAAGCCAAGATATAAGAATTCAAATTATATGTTTGAATTCGAGAATTAAGACATTCGAATTTTTGTATATATGATGATGTTTTTCAGTTCTTGGCTTTTCCAGAGACATTTCAATCTTTATTTAACTTAAACAAATTTTTAAAACCTTCTTTACGACAAAACATACAAGTTTTATTTAAATCTTAAATCCAAACATATATGGGACTGAGGGATATTGATCTTTGAATCAAGCACTGGAGCCTGGAATCTAAACAGAGCAATACTGATTCATAGCACATGCACACAACTATATACAAACATATATGTATACAGGACCATCTACCTATATTCACACAAACACAGTATTTTAATAAAACATAACTACTGGATTATCTTCATAACTAATCCAAGCAACCAGTCAAAAAGAATACTTAACCATATTAAAAAAAATATGAGTTACTCACCATTTTGAAACTGTCTTGAGTTGTTAGCTGAAGCTTTTAAATTTGATCTGATTTGCATTCTTGTTTTTACTGAAGTTTTGTTTAGATTATAGATGATACTACTTTAGCAGTTTGGAACGAACAAAACTGAGAGGAAGATGACTATATAAAGAAAGAAGCCTATAGAATGTTGTTATTCTGTACAGGTGATAGTATGGTTTAATGTACAATATAGTGATGTTTTCTTTTTTTTTTTGTACTTAGAATTTGTTTATAAATCTTCAAGTCAGAGATTTTTCCTTGCTTGCATTACTTACTCGGCTGGAATGATGTACATTTTACTTTGTTTATGTTTGATAGATATTTAATAAGCATATTTTCCTTTTGCTTTGATTTACATACTACTGCACATACCACATGCCTTACTTCAGTCCATACTTACCTGTACTTTCTTTTCTTTAGCTTACTCTAGCCTTGCATATTTATTTCACTTCCCTTTACTGATTGGTGGCTGGAGATATACTTTGCATAAATTAAATATATGTTTATTGTCTTCATGCTTTTTCTTTTAAAATATAAATGTGCAGTCTTTGCTTTGTTCATGTTTGTACCAGTGCACTTTTGTTTATACTTTATTTTGTTTATACTTGCCTTGCATATGTTTATTTAGTTAGCTTTATAACCTGCTTTGTATTCTATTTGATTTCTTTCTTTTGCAAGCTACATACTTGTCTTGCTTCTTCATTTTATTTGCACATAGATATTTACTTTGCTTTAGTTTTGTTTTATACTTATTGTTTTTGTTTTATAATTTATCTTCTAATCATATTTCTAACATACGTATTAAATTTACAACGTATATTTTATTTTATTTCTCTCTTTTGTTTTATATTTTACATAATTTTATAAATATGTGGTTTCTTCTTTGTATGTTATTTCTTTTGTTTGAATACTTTCATTTGCTCTTATTTTATTTTATTTTTCTTTGCATACTAAACTTTTATATTTGTTTGTATTTACTTCGTTTATAGTATGAATAACTTCTATTTTAACATGTTGTTAAAATTTATTTATGAGTTACTATATATATATATATATATATTTCTTAATTTATTTTATAACTCCAATATTTATTAAACCATTCATCTAAGATTTAAATTCAAATCAAAATATATATATACACACACAAGATTTTATAATTTCAAATTGACTCATATATACCCAAATATACATATACATATACATATATATATATATTCACATATATACATATATGTACAATATTCAAAAATTTAAATGATTTATATAGAATATATTTGAACTCGAGGAAACTCACATCACTATTTATAATTAATTTTATAATTTTTTATTCAAAATTTCATTTAATTATTAATTTAAATTAAATAAAAATTCAGGATCGTTACAAAAAGAATCTTTCAAGTGAGAAAACGGGAATCCAACAAACTGAGTCTTCAATGCCAAGCTCCAATGCTCTAAGATTGAACCACCATCATGCTGGACTTGTAGCCAATGCGGTCCAAACATCGATTGCCAAACCAAAGACTTCAAAGGCTATTGAATCTATATATACTAGCTGATTATCTGAAAACCTAACTGTAGACTGCCCGTGTGGAAAATTATGGACACCCTGAGTTTAGGAAGGGAATAATAAACTCCGGGTCAGTCATGGGACAGGTGTGAGCAAGTGAAAACAATTTATCTTTGACAAAAGCAAAACAAAAGATTTTTAAAGAAATTCGCAATGCTTTTTGGAAAATGAAACTACCATAAGGCCTCCCGACACACACACAATGCAATCGCACACTTGGGGGAGATTTCTCCTTATGATAGTCAAACATGCTTGATACGTGAAATCATTTTGATATTATTATTAGTGCATAGTGGAAAACATTTGCAAGTATAATACTAATCTTAGCCAGCATACGTACCATTATAGTATGCCTACTATAACTACCATGTTAAATGGTAGGTTCTACAACTAAAACCGTACAAGACGCGTATTGGTGATTAGATTTCCAACAAATGGTCAGGCAAAGGAACTTCCTGGGCCACATGGGTACGCCTCTGGAGGGACGCATCGAGAACCTAACCGGATCACTGCCAACACAAGGTCGGGTTACCTCAATAACTAGGTAACTACTACGCGAGTATGCCACTCCACGGTCGTAACCAACCTTTATCCTGGGATTCACCAACAACCACAATGTAATAAATTTGCAGCAACCACATAGGTTAAGTATCTGGACTCCATAACCATGACCCCATCTCTGTCCAAAAGGAAATGAACATACCCTCAGGGAGCGCTACCCCCAAATAACCTTGCTGCATCTTTCCTGTTTCCACCATTCCGGGTTGTGAGGTTCAATGAAGTCTCCTCCACAAAGCTATGCTTTTCACAAAGCCATGCTTCGATCAAAAAATAATCTGTAGCACTTTGTATGCCACATTACCAAATTGGGAATATATCACTGGTAACCATCAACTACATAACTTCTGAGCTCGTACGTCCCAGAGAAGGGTGTTAAGCTAAGAGAATAAATTTTCCGCCACCAAACAGAAATGTATTTGATAGAAACCAGCTTTACATCTCAAAGTGTAATGTCAGACACACATCCATACAAGTCTGTTCTAGGTTCGAACAGAACCGAAGGCACTTCACAAAAAAGCCCTTGCAATTCAGGCATTCACAATCCCGATCGGACTCCCCATCACATATGGAGACCTCTATACCATAGCTACTCAATGCAGAGTCATTCGACTAGTAATCCTTTCGTTCTCGAAAATGCCCGGTCTTCACCACCGGTCTTCAAATGCAATTCATAACGTCATATCATTATTCGGAATGGGTTGTATGACACAAGGTCCTCTCCCGGCTAAACCGAATAATGAGCGCAATATTTAAAAACATATGGATATTGGGATCTCAGTTAAGTCATAACTTAAAGCCCAAAACCATTCCCTAAATGGTTTAAACAAATTACCATTTCCAAATCTTTAAACAAAAAGATTCATTTCACAAAGTTTCCCAATCTTCCACAAAGATTCATTTACAATATTTAAAACAAAGATCTATCTTTGAGATCCTCTTTTGTTTGAAAACAAAGTTCAAAATATTTCACAAAGATTCTTTCATATCTTTTGAAACAATTCTATTTCAACTCTTTTATACAAAAGATACACCTTTAAGATCCCCTTTAATTTCAAAACAAAGTTCAACCATCTTTCACAAAGATTCATTCATAGCTTTCAAAACTATTTCAATTCCATTTCAAACTTGAAACCTTTCAACACAAATTGGAAAATCTTTCTTTACATGAAAGCTATTACTATTTGGAAACAAATAGTTTTCGTTCCGGAAAAATCCGATTACATTTGTACAAGTTAAAGCCCTTGGGTTAAATTCAAATTCCCAAAACAATACCTTTAAAACGGTTTAAAACCCATATAAACACATTTATAAATTGTATACCCTTTTTAATCCATAATTTCCAAACATAGAATTTAATTCCAAATCTTGAATTCAAATCAAACTACTTAATTTTCAAAACCTTTTCAAGTTATTCAAAATAACTTTTATCTTTAAAACTACTTTTCAAAAGCTTTTCATATTTATCCCAATTCCATTTTTGAACTATTTGAATTCAAAGTTCAACTTTAAAACCCTTTCAAAAATATGTGACTTAACCAATTTCCTCGTGCAATCCATATTTGTGTGTGTAAGGTGTAGTCCAGGGGTAGTGCAACACCATCAACCATCACAGATTCAAGCACATCAATATCGATAAGTGGTATAATCCAATAACGCTTATCTCCCTTCATAGATTCATAGACAAATAATGTAAATTTATCACAGATAAATAAATTGCATTCATCACAGATCACACCAAAACAATTCATAGCACAAAGCATAACATATTAGGGATATCAAACAATTCAACAATCAATAGAATTCAGACATCCATAAGTAAGATTGATAAATTCTTAATTAATTTAGTTAATCTCTAATTAAATTAATTACTAATTTTTTTTATTACTTGGATTACCGTAATCCTGCTTACTTAACATTAATTAATTACAAATTAATTAATTAATTACAAATTAATTAATTAATTATCTCTAATTACCTACCTCAACAATCTTTCTTGATTAATCATTCTTTAATTACATTTAAGTAATTGTCCCTTAATTATTTTTCAATTAATTATTCTTTTAATTAAACACATTTAATAATTAATCACATTCATTAATCCTTGATTAATCTCATTCATTAATTAATTACCTTAATTAATTACATTATTTAATTAACTTCTGACAAATTTTATTAATTAATTCTTAAATTAATTAAACTAAGTAATTAATTATTAATTACTTTACTAAGTAATTATCCTTCTTATTAATTACATAAGGTAATTAAACCCAAAACTACTTTCAATCTTCAATTAATTACATCCAATAATTATCCATCAATTACTTCACTAAGTAATTGTACTTTAATTTACACTAAGTAATTATCTTAACCCATCATATAATGATTATTTTAAATTAATTAAACTAATTAATTAACTTAAACTAATCACATTAATTTAATTAATTACATTAAGTAGTTAATCCCTTTAATTACTTTCATTAATTAATTATACTTAAACAATTCCACAAATGATTAACCTAAATTAGTTAATCTAATTAATTGTTAAAATTAATCACATTAATTAATCATTTAATAGTCCTATTTAATGATCTTTCATTAACTATTAACAATTCTATAATTACTTTCCTTAAGTAATTATGCTTTAATTAACCATTACTAATTTCAAATTAATTAACCTTTTAATTAATTAACTTTCAACCCTTAATTACTTAATTTATTAATCTTTAATCATTAATTAATTACTCTTAATTTACCTTATTAATTTAATGAATCTCAAATCATTAAATCTTAATTAACTTAAAATAAAATACTATCCTCATTAATGACACAATTACCATTTACAAATGCATTTGAAACCTTTTACTTTTAAATTTCCTTAAAATTTCATTTCAAATTTTAGATTTAAAAATGATTCAAATTTAACTTTAACAAAATTTAAAACTATTTAAAAACCTTTTTAAATCAAATGTTAAAGAAAACTTATCTATTAAAGAAATTTATAAGATTTAAAAAACAAATTATTTAAATTTCAAAATCTTGTTTTTATTTTTAAAACTTTATTTATTTTCAAAACCAAGATACAAATTTTTTTTTGAACCCAACTTAACATCTTGATCTTCCATTTTAAACATGGTTATTAATTCATAAATCACGTTTTTACCTTTCTTCTGCAATTTGGTTTCTACTTTCATTAAATTTAAAACTTAAATCTGGAACCCAAAATTCCTACGGAATAAACCCGAGCCTAACACTATGGATCCCCTAGATCCTACTCGAGCTACTCACGAATGAAGCACGCAATCATACAATCTTTGAGTTGAACACATAAAACCAACGCACCAGACCCGAGCAACGTCACTATCTTCCCCGATCTGAAACCAAACCTACCACTGATGCACACGCGTGCACATGCATGGTGGCTTCGACCACCTACGGTCATCTCTCCGACCATAGACAAACCAAAACAGACCTCGCCTACACAATCATCCCTCCAGAACGACAGTTCCAGCCTCGAATCACAATCGAACCCACTATCCCATTCCTGGAAATAGACATCATCAGAAAAACAACCACCACCGATGACCTAGACCTCGAGAAACCTCGCCGAACACGCCGCAGACTCGCCTCGACTTCCAGCAACGATCCCCCATCACGAACGCCTCCGATTCATCCAAGACTTCGCCATTACCTCGAGAACATCGACTACCCAAACACCCTACAAAACCCTAAATCGCCATCCCCTAGCCACTACGGCCATCAGAAAAATCTCAACCTAATTTTCCTGAGACCATCCATCTACCAGCCACCTTCGACCACAACCTCAGTGCCGACCACCATGTCGATCTCCAAAAAGTGGCAATAAATCGAAAAACCTCCAATTCCGATTATCTAAGAAATTACCGAAATAAAAATTATGATATTACCACCTATATTCAAGTTTTTGGTTAAGATTTCAGCTAATATACCTGACTTGATAAATTAAGATGCTTAAATTTTCACTTGTCTTAAGCATATTATGTCCTTTTTGGTTTCTAATGAGATTTCAAGTTTATATTAACTTAAATAAAATTTTAAAACCTACCCTATAATTAAACAAACAATTTTTGTTAAGAACCTATGTCCTAACAGAGATTAGATCAGGAGGAAATGAATTTTTTTAAAATCTTAAGTTTGAAAACAAGGAACAAGGAACACAGATACAACAGCATGCACACCTTTACATTCATATATACACAGCAGATTGCACTTATATATACACACAATACATATTCATTCCAGAAATTAGCTTGCAACCAGACTATTCAAATACTTGAGCTTTTTAAAGAAAAGTGTTATTCACCTGAACAAAATAAAGAACAGAGCACTTTATTTTGAAATAGCCTTTTGAAACTTTAAACTTGCATGTTGAAAATGCTTCTGATTTGAAAATGGAGCGCTAAGATCCTGAAACTTGTTGTAGAGAAGGTTTAAGACTTAGTTTTGAAACAAAGATGAAATTTGCTTTGGTTTTGACTTTGCTTTTGTTTAGTCTCAGGTTTGCTTGCTTAAGACAAATTCCAGGTTGAAAAAAAATGCTTGCAGGTTTTTGAGTTTGATTTGCAAATGTTGATTACTGGTTGTTGAATTGATTTCTGGTTTGTGAAGTTCTAATTATCAGACTTTGTTTTGAGAAATTTTTGTTACAGCTGCAATTTCTTAGCTTTTGAATTTAGGAAAAAGAATTGAAGAGAAGAAAAGCGTATGTATTTATATCGTCAAAGTGTGGTTTATCAAGAATAAAAGAAAATTTTAAAATTTTAAGATGACACTTGTTTTAAAATTTAACATTTGTCATTTACTCTAGTTCATTAACTAACACTTGTTACTAATGTATCTTAATTTAATTACACATGTCATCATGTAATTTATATAAATTTTTAAATGTTAATAAAATCTTTATACTTAGTTTATTATTTTATAAGTACTTCTCCAAATATATATATATATATATTACTTTTAAAGAAAATATTATAAAACCAATTATATACAAATTAAAATCTTATTCATATATTTTAAAATCCAAAACATTTTAAAATATCTATTTTTTTTGAATTTCAAATTTAAATCCAAATTCAAATTAAATTTAAAAATCCAATTTAAAGTCAACTTAAATATACATATATAATCAACACACATATATGTATATTATAGAATTTAGCTTTAAACAATTGTTTTGAAAATCATTTGTATTTAATTCAAAATACAACTTTCAAATTATATGTATATTAAAATTAGAAAACAAATTCTTATTAATTTTAAAATATAGTTTTAAATCCAATTTATATTTCAACACATTTATATTTGAATTTAAAATCCAAATTCTATATTAAAAAATCAATTTATATACATATATAGTAAACAAACAAATATCTTGTTTTATCAGAAAAAGTCAAATAAATTCACAATGTAATCCAAAAATTATATTAATTACTAATTTAATTCAAATTTATCCCTATAAATTTAAATAAATTACCAATTCAAATTTAACTCAAAAGCGGGGTCGTTACACCAAAAATTTGAATAAATTACCAGTTCAAATTTAACCCAAAACCGGGGTCGTTACTGTTCAATAATTTCATCTTCTTAAATTTTATATCTTTCGATTTACAAGTTACAAAATTTCAATTTCCTATATATTCCGTTAATCACTTAACATCTAATTTCTTATTTTCATTTAGAAGTTTCAACTATTAATGTAGTCAAGATTTCATTCGTTACAATAATTAAAATTTCTAATTTATAGAAATTTAAGAACTAAATACCGGGATCCATTTTCAAATCATTTTATAATAATATATATACTCATATCTTGTATATATATCAAATCATATTTAGCAATTGAAATTAAGATTTATCAACAAATGTGCGGTAAAACTACTATAGCGGTTTTCCCACTTGGAAACTCGAAAATGAATATTGATGATGTGTGCACTCATCACCGAAATTATTCTCCAATGACAGAGAGGGGTGTACATAACTTATTTCCTTTCAAACTTCCTTTAAAAACATTTTTCTAAAATCACATTGAAAATATTTGTATTCTAGAATACTTCCAAATAATACGAATGTTATATTCCAAAATATTTTGAAAACAAACTTCCAAACCCAAAAATTAAGTTCTCAAATTTCCTATTTATGTTTTCTTTATCTGTAAATCTTATTTTGCAATAAACATTATAAAATTTCACTTCCTAACCAACAAACATATTACATACAACTTCATCCATTTATAAAAAGTTATTCTTTTATATATACAAAATATAATGCTAAGTAAAATTATTTTATTTACCAATATTTTAAAAACAATATTGTGTTGGTCTGCCCTATTAAGTGTTTAGAAATCTCTATCGATGTCATAGCATCCTATGTACCAATCAAAATTTATAAATACTAACAGAATAAATTAACACAATATAAAAACATTTTTATAACACTAACAAGTATGCTCTCTGATATATACACTTAAACAACTCTGTCTAGGGTATTACTACCCTATCTCTAATAAGTCAGACCTCGTAAAGCTAAGGTTATCGCTAAACCTCGCTCTGATACCAAATGTAACGACCCACCTTTTTGGACTGTTTATATCGACAATAAACCACACATGTCAGACTCAAACCACTCAAAACTAGAGGATTATTATGAGGTAAATGAGAAAAGTCAGAGAAAGAAAGAAAAAAAACACAAATCTAACAACGGAATGCCAAAATATAATAATCAAATAAACAGTTTATAAAGCTGTTTACAAATAACATTTGATTACACTTTTACAACACAGACCAGAGTTACACATAAAGCAGAAATAAATAAATAATGCTGCGGAATAACATAATGCAGTAGTATAAATAAAATTAATAATAACAGTACTAAATCTTCGCCTTCATCCTCTAGAAATAAGGTCTTCAATACATCAAAAAGTTCATACCGACCCGAGCGAATTGAAAAGACAAAACACTCGAGTCGAAACTAAAAGATCTTATGTAAGTTAAATCAACAGTAAATAAATACGAGTGTAGTGGTGTCAGAGATGTTTACGGAGTTTGACACCTCCTACCCAGTGTCTAACGTAAGTGCAATAAGTTAAGAGATGTTTGAGATTCTATCTCCTAAGGATCCGTTAAACTATCTACATACATAGTACAATACGCTATTATAATAGTGTCTACAGTAAGTTAAAGTATTAGAATAGCGTTAAGGCGTTAGCCATATCCCCCTTAACATATTTTTTTTATATATTCCTATAGTCTATGCGAAATTTAGATATTTGCACCCTGTCGAAGTAAGGAACCAGTACCGTAATTCCTTCATAAGCTGGAGGGCTATTAGAGGGCACTCCATAGGTATGGTACAAATCAAACTCGTAATGGACGCGATAAGGCATGTGACAAGGCACGGAGGCAACGCCGGTGTAGGATTACACCGTTTGCACTCTCGGACTAGTGGTAACGCATAGCAGCTACTACCGTCCACCTCCAAACACACTTCCATAATCAAATCGAGAGGTGGCCACCAAATCAATCACAAAGTCATAATATGGTATCGAAGAAATGAGTCCGATCGGAGGAGCGACCTCACTCCGCCCAGTATAGCTTCTATTTAAGCCACATCAAGCTAACTCGAGGGAGTTAGGGCTACATAAATACCTCATGCAAAATTGTTTGCCAAACCATCCTACTTCCTTCTGGAATCTACACCAATGCATAGTTGTAAAAGTGATTATCGATATTGGCAGAGAGTATGACAATATCCGATCTTGGTCTCTTTAACAACTAAACGCTTATTTCACACCAGATGGTTCTCTTACATTTCTAAAAAAACGATTCATAATTGATATCAAAATATCATATTCTCAAAATTATATCACTTTCGAAATCATATTCATTTTTGAAATTATATTCACAAGTAGATTAAAATTTCATTTCAAAATCATCATATTGACCCAAAATATGTCATTTCACTAGAAAATATCGTTTCAATTTCCAACATAGGTTACAACATCATTTAACCATATTCGCTTTAAGTCAAATATTTAAATATAACACTTCATCTTTACACAGTCTGAAATTTAAAAAATAGTTTAGATAGTCATAAATTGTTTAAATAGCTTTTAAAATAGTTTAAAATAGTTAAAGTACTTAAAAATAGTTTAACTGATTTAAAATAGATTAAAATACTTTAAATGGTTTAAATGGTTTAAAATAGTTTAAAATAAATTAAAATACTTTAGAATTGTTTAAATGGTTTAAAATAGATTAAATTAGTTAAAATATAGATTGAAATAGTTAAATAGTTTAAACATGAAAATAGGCATAACGACAGACTTAGAAAGAAATTCAGGTTGAAGGAAAACAAGTTTGTTTTTTAGGCTGACGGACAATGCTAGTTATAACTATTATTTTGTATAGTGTAAAACTGAATATAACGCTATATATACCTAGCATTGTATAGTGTAAAAGTTGAATATAATGCAAATTATAACTAGCATTTGTCCTTTAGCCTAAAAATGAAACTTGGCATCCTTCAGCCTAATTTTTTTCGAAGTTTGACCTTTTTCCTAATTCCCTTTAGTTTAAAAACCGATTAAAATAGTTAAAGGTTTTGAAAATCTAAATAAATATAAATTTAAAATAATAAATCTTTAAATAGTTTACATTAAAATAATTAATTAGAAATTTATATCGAATTAAACTATTTCTTCCATTTCAACAACTCTGGACCATATCCAGATTTCAACAAAACTAAATTTTCTTTCAATACAAATTCCCAAAATCGTTTCATTTTATATCGATTTCAAATTCATGTTTTAACTACAATTTTAAAGCACTTCAAATTCATAGATCTCAAAGTTTAAATATTCAAACATTCGATAACTCAATTTTGATAAATTTCATTTATATTTCATAATTCAACTTTGAAATTTCAACTTAATTTCTTTATACAATTCCTTTAACCCAATTTCAATTTCAACATTTAAAGCTTGGATTTTCGAAAATAATTCAGTTTATATAAATCATTTTTTATTTTAAAGTATCATCTAACTGGATTCGAAAATTTAAGGTTTTAAAATAATTTAATTTAACCAATCAAGTGTCCGTATATAAGTTTCTAGCCTATGGTCAAGTGATACGGATATATATCATTTCAACCCGAAATAAATTTAAAATTTACGGGTATATATCATTTCAACTCGCAATCCCGAATTTAACTTCAAATCCATGAAATCGCTCGAATCTATCGTTTCAACCCATAATGATTTCTCCCTAGTCTATCAAATCGCTCGGGAATGTATCATTTCAACCCATAAGGATTTTTCTAACAATAAACTATGGGAACTTGCAGTGTGATATCAATATATATAAAATAACATAACATCCAGTCATCCTATATTAATAGTTAAACATTCATCACAATCACCATCCAAATCAACCAATAGATAGCAACAATTGACTGACTATCAATAATAGGTATTAATTGGAAATTTAAAATTCAATATTAAAATAAATGACGATTTAATTCATAAAAGTCAGATTTAACCGAAATGACAAATTTAAATATATCAAACAACAATCAATCAACTTCTAATCACATCATAAATTTAGTTTAACTATCATAAAATAATTTAGTGGTTGTGAGTGGGTTAAACACTCACCTTTGGTTTCAAGTCGGTTTAAAATCCAAATGAAGGCCCAAAATAGAACAGTCTCAAAATTTGATCAAACCAATTTCATAATTTTCGGAATTTCATTACGATCGCAGCAGAGAAAACGCGCATAAATCTGACCTCGTACGTAAAAGTTATACACATCAAAAAACTATACAATTTACGATATAAATAAATAATAATATAATCGAAATTTACATGTCATACCCTGATTCGTTTCTTTCACGCACTCGAGCTTCTCTAAATTTACATGTCATACGCGATGCCAATGTCATTTTTAGATATGGATCGGATCGGGATGTCGTAGATGGCGGGTTGTTATAGGATATATTGATATCCTATCTAAAATCATTTGACTATAAATATTTTAAATAATATGTTGTTGTAATGTTATAAATTTCTCATTATTATGACATATTGTAATTACTATCACATAATCTATCATTGAAGGATTTTCTATTTAATGTAATTAAATTGATAATTAATTAACATATCATAATATGACAAGTATAAAATGGAAAGATAAACACCACTTTATTTTGAACAATATTTTATTACAGAGTTAATAATTTACAATAAATTATTGAGCAGTACCCATGTTAGACCCCTAACTCAGTTAGTAGTGTTTCCCAGCTTTTCTTTGTTGGCTACAATTTACTAGCTAGCTTGAATATAATCTCCTATGACCTTGGCCCCATGGAGCCTAATCCCATGTTCATCCGTCTATGTATAAGCCACCCAAACTTGTCATTTTTGATGAATGTTGACACTAAATCTTGTAGAGTGAACTTACTCTGGTCTCAATTCGGTCGGTGGGACAAAATTGTGGGATACTAAGAGAAATACTTCTTCGTGTCCAACATTGTTAAACGTACATGGCTTTTCCATGGGTTTCAAATCTTAATAAGTTCCTTTGCACTTATGTCTTACTTTTTTCTTAAATTATTTTCCTTTAGTCTCATGTTAACATTTCTTTTTGGATTTTCCTTAAATCCTTCATAGGAATTTTACAAGGTGCAATATCAATTTGCAACCCAGATCAAGATAACCTACAATACTCCAAATAACCATGGGAATGTGTCCACGATTCTGACCATTGCTAACCAGAGCAGAGTAGGGCCATTGAACTTTGAACAAAGCATGCTAATGGAAGGGGTGAGTTCAGCTAAGCCCAAAATATCTAAGGATATGAGCATAATGGAAATCGGATATAGTCAGTGCTAAGTTTAGGTTAGAGTGGGATATAAGTGCATCCACCATTGATTTGGGATACAAAGTGATGGATACAAGATGATAGATACAAAGCGATGGATATCAGATGATGGATATGAAGTGATGGATATGAAATTATCAGCCTGCACTTGCAATCTCAAACTTGTATCCATCATATCTCATAAATTACACACTGGAATTTCATGAAATTTGGACAGCAAGGATTTGGCACTATTTTCTTTCACCATGATCGATCCAAGTCCAATCAAAGCAATTCCTGATTGATTCGAAATTGATATGGATCGATCGTGGATCGATCACAATCTGCCTCGTATCGATCATGTGGGCCACCTACGCATGAGAAAGGGTATTTCGAGTTATGGGGCAGATTTTTCTAGTCTACTCCTATAAATAGCAACTTCATGGCAACTGAAAGGAGGATCTTCTTCTTCTAGCTTGGGGAAACTCTGCCATTTTTATTTGTTGGTTTCAAAGGCTTGTAAATGTAGTCACGGTATAAAAGGAATAAAAGGTTCAATTCAAAGTGGACGTAGGCCGGAGATAGCCAAACCACTATAAATCTTGTGTCTTCTCTTACTTTCTTTCCTTTTAATTTTTTTATTTCTTCATTTTTACTCTTTACGTTATCTAGATCTGAATGTTTGATCTTGTGGATTTATGTGTAAACACTAGTGCTTTCACTACATATGGGGTTTGTGACCATTTTTGGTGCAAACACTTTGGCGCTTTCACTGAGAAAGACTAGCACCCGATACATCGGATTTAGAGTTCAGATTTGAAAATTTAAAGGATTGGATCTAGAAGGAACCATGGTTAGACCATCAACAAGGAGACAAGTGACAAAAAGGAGTCAGCACGAAGGGAGTCAGGAGGCTTCCTCATGAGCAAATCAGACCTTAGTTTTCATCACCAGAGATGAGATGGAGATGATGATGGATGCTATGCAGGAAGGATTATTGAAAAGGCAGGAGGAAATGATGTAGAACTTTCTTAGATAGTTTGGACAGGCAGGAGCAACAGGAGCTGCTGGAGTTCAAATCCACGGAGGTGGAACAGAAAGAATCAATAAGCAATCAAATGGAGCAGATCAATAGGGCGCAGCCCAATCAACACACAACTACCAATATGGATGGATCCAGAATCGGGGGCACACCACCACGCATTGATAGACCAGTCCATGGAGGGATTCCAGATGACACCGCACAACATGGTGCCAGCAGGAGCACGAAAGAACGTGATGAAGAGTATGTACCAAAATTCTCTCAGGGACTCGGGGCAATCCTTGGTGGACAACACTGGATTAGCTGAGATTATTAGGCGAACTATGCGTGAAGGTCTGATGAATAGAGATCTGGACGGGATGAACATGAGTCCGTTTACCCGTGACATCAGGATAGCTAGGAATCCACCAAAGTTCAAGTTGTCTAATTTGGAAGTATATAATGGTAGGACCGATCCTACCGGTTATTTGATGAGGTATACAAGACATATGGATGTTTTGGAGGCATCAGAGGAGATTATGGCACAATATTTCCCCTTATACTTGATGATATAGCTGCTATGTGGTTCAGGCAGTTGGAAAACGGATCTATTAGAATATGGACAGAATTGGTGGATAGGTTTTTGAAGCATTTTCAGATTCATATCAAGAGGCTGAAGAATGTGATGACACTAACGTCGGTGAAGTTGAAGACAGAAGAGTCACTCAGGACTTTCCTAACTTGGTTTAATGCAGTAGTTACTTCGGTGGATCAGCCGAATCCATCAATGGTTCTAATGGTTGCAGTGTCATAAGTCAGAGGCAACTCAGATTTCAAGGTATCATTGATACGGGATCCACCAATGGATCTCAAGGAATTTTTTCATAAGGTCGAAAGACTCCTTAGGAAGGAGGATGTAGGTTTGGATATGAAAACAAAGGAACTAAACATGGTAAAGGATGGAGGACCATTCAGTGAAAGCTCAGGAAAGGATAAGGGTAAAGGGAAGAGGAAGTCGGATGACAATTATGGCAGGGCAAAGAAGCGCTGGGGAGAATCAAAATTCACCACTTACATAGGACTGATTGATACATTTGAAAGGATTTACATAGAAACTCGAGATTTCCTTCCTTACCGAAGACCGGCAAGGAGGGAATCTTTGGAATATGAGAGGACATCTGTAAGGCACTGTCTCTTGTTACCTTGATGGGCATGCTACTAATAGTTGCAGGCATCTAAAGGATATAATCAAGGAGCACATAAGGAGTGGTCAGTTGCAGTGGTACGTCAAAACGTGGAATGTGGTAGTAGAACATGAGAAACCACCGTCTACCTCAAATAATGATCATAAAAGCCCCAAGAATGATGGTTTGTTGGTCATCAACTGATCGATGTGGTATGGAATAAGTAGCAAACTCTAGGCAGATGGCTAAGTCACTTACTCATGTACGAGGATGGAGATAGCCCCTAGGCTTGCTCTGAGATGATGATAAACCATGATGCCCTAATATGTGAAATCTGCTGTTTTTTGTTTGGACATTTGCTTTTTCCAGTTTGGTTTTGGAGTCTTTTTGGACTCTTGGTTTTGTTGATTTTCTAGTTTGGATTTTGGCTCGGATGCTATTTTTTAGTTTGGTTTGGATTTTTGATATGGATTTCTGATTTTTTGGTTTGATCTAAATTTTGGATTGGATATCGATTGGATTTTTATCTGGTTTTGTAAAAGGTCAGCAGGTATGGATTATACTTGGCAAGGAGTAAGTCGCTTCGTCCGAAAGTGACGAATCGACTTATTTCAGGTTGTCGAGTATGGACTATGCTCAGCAAGGGTCCAGAGAGACCAAGATTAAGCGTAGGACTTAGGTGCCATATTATCTATCATTTATTGTAACAGGTCGTCGAGTGTGGATTACGCTTAGCAAGAACCTGAAAAGGTTATGGATCGGATGATGTAGCTACGGATGGAATATGGACTTTGGATGTTGGATTTAAAGCTATTCGAAACATGACTTCTTACCACAAGGCATGTTTTAGGGGGCAAATATTATCCCACCTTTTGGTCAAGGCTGGGATAACAACAAATTGGCTAAAAAAGATGGATATCAGGATTGGAGATCATTGGAAACAAGGCTATGATCTATACCCTCAAAATTGGACCAAACGCCAATCAAGGTGGGATCGATCGGGAATGATAAACAAGGTTCGGTAAGGCTACACTTTGAATTTCAGGTCAATCGGAGTTCATATGCTCAAGTTATGGATGGATCAATATTCATATGATCGATTGGAAACAAGGCTATGATCGATATCATCAAAATTGGACCAAGTTCCAATCAAGGTGGGATCGGTCGGGAATGATAAACAAGATTCAGTAAGGCGAAACTTTGAATTTTAAGCCAATCGGAGTTAATATGCTCATGTTGTGGATGGATTAATATTCGCGAAAAACTTGCCCGTATCGATGCTCTTGTATCCATCACTACGGATATCAGATGATAGATACCAAATAATGGATGCTAGATTATGGATATGAAGAGATGGATACCAAAAGATGGATGCAAATTGATGGATACCAGATGATGGATATAAAGTGATGGATGCCAGATGATGGATACGAAGTGATAAATACCAGCTGATGGCTACGAAGTGATGGATACAAAAAGATGGATACGAAGTGATGGATACCAGATGACGGATATGTAGTGATGGATACCAGCTAATGGATACGAAGTGATGGATACCAGATGATGGATACGAAGTGATGGATACCAAATGATGGATACGAAGGGAAGGATACCAAATGGTGGATACGAAGTGATGGATACCAACTGATGGATACGAAGTGATGGATACCCGATGATAGATACGAAGTGATGGATACCAGATGATGAATACAAAGTGATGGATACCAGTTGATGGATACGAAGTGATGGATACCAACTGAGGGATATGAAGCGATGGATACCAGATGATGGATACAAAGTTTTGGATACCAGATGATGGATACGAAGTGATGGATACCAGCTGATAGATACCAAGTGATGGATACCAGATGATGGATATAAAATGATGGATACTAGCTGAAGGATATAAAGTTATGGATATCAGATGATGGATACGAAGTGATGGATACGAAATCATCAGTCTGCACTTGCAATCTCAAACTTGGATCGATCATATCTTACAAACTACACACTAGAATTTCACAAAATTTGGAGAGCAAGGACTTGGCACTATTGTCTTTCACCATGATCGATCCCAGCCTAATTGGAGTGGTTCTTGATCAATATGAAATTGATATGGATCGATTAAGGATCGACCCCAAACCACCTTGGATTGATCATGTGGGCCCACCTACACATGAGAAAGGGTATTTCGAGTTTTGGGAAGTTTCCAGTCTACTCCTATAAATAACAACTCCATGGCAACTAAAAAGGGGGATCTTCTTCTTCTAGCTTAGGAAAACTCTACCATTTTTGTTTGTTGGTTTCAAAGGCTTATAACTATAATTATAGTATAAAAGGAATAAAAGGACCAATTCAAAGTGGACATAAGCCGAAGATAGCCAAACCACTATAAATCATGTGTCTTCTCTTACTTTCTTTCCTTTTAATTTATTTATTTATTTATTTTTACTCTCTACATTATCTGGATCTCAGTGTTTGATCTTGAGAATTTATGTGTAAACACTGGTGATTTCACTACGTTCAGGTTTTATGACCATTATTGGCGCAAACACTTACTATAGTAGTACATAAGGGACCCGATCCTAAAGGAAGATATAGTGTATGCATGGATTATGGCTCTAGATAGTTTGAATTCCTTCGAGGACATTCTTCCCCATGGTTCTCATTGCCTAAAATATAGTTGAGATCCTAGTGTTCACCCATCTATAGGGGTGTTAAGTGTCAAGAGCATAATGAGTCTTATTGTCCTCCCATGGTTAGGAGAAAGTGCTAGGCACTACCCATTGAGGGTAGATAAAATCTTAAACAGTTTTTTCTTTTCACTCATAACCATTAAGATTATGCTTTGTCTTACATGCTAGTATTTTTTTCATCTTGTACATGATTTGCTTGTAATTTTCTAAAATCCACTTTTTTTAGTGGCTTAAGCCGACTTCACCATGCTTGACGAGTGCGGGCCGAACGTCGAGGTCACTAACTAAATCGCCAAAGCTACCATCATTCCTCCTTCAAGATAGTTAGAGTCAACCCTCATTATTCTTGGAAAACTCATCCAGATAACTCGTAGTAGTTGAACCCTCCACCATAGAGGTAGAGCGCCATAGGCATATCGATTTTCGTGTCCTAGAATGGCCCCAAACAAATGGAGGCCAACCCTATCCCTTTATTATCAAAAAGCAATGCGAATTAGTTGAAGATGATAAAAAGCCCTTTAACGTTACCCACATTGGTTTCACTCGAGAGTTGGACAAAGTGGGGTTGAATGGGTTATCCCATACTTAGACTAGAGCATATCTTAATATTATGGACCATCAAACCAAGCCAAGTCGGGTTTGTCGGGACATAACATCGAAATCGTCATCGATGATGACGTTTGGAAGGTTTCTTAGTAATTTCATCATTTGATATTATTTTTTTACCAAGTAGCTCTTTTGTCGTCATTTAATTATTCTTCTCCTTTTTGCAAACAAGTGCTCGCACCCTATGAAACCTACAAGTGATGTTCATGATTAAAAAGAGGATTATGGAGGAGATAGAGGCTAAAGGCCATAGAGAAGAGGACGATGGAGAGTGTCAGTAGGAAAATTATAAAGAAAGAACGACTAAGAAGTTTGCTAAAAAGGCTCAGGATTATCAGGCTACCCTTCACCAGAATCTGGAGAAAAGGTGTATTTTCTTAAAACTAGTTGATGTAAATCAAGAATGAGGTTGATGACCTCAAAGCTTCTCTTCTCCAGCATGAGCATTATTACACCCATATTTCCTAAACCATGTTAATAGCGAGATGATGCGACCAACAAATCAAAAGGAACTGCTCCTACGAGAAAAGATAGACCGTAAGAAGAAGAAGCATATAATAAGGAGTGATCCAGAGTGTATTGTGCCCAATCATTTAAACACAATCTTGGCACAATAACTAATGACAACTACTAGGTATGGGAATCAACCTGTGGCCACAATATGGGATCCAATAAAAGGAGCTATATCGCAACTAAAAGTGGCAATAAGACGGAGATACTGTGCTACCACACCAAAAGTTGCACTGACCATACCAAAGTACAATGCATCCCCTAAAAGGTAATGTGAAAATAGGGACATGCTTCACTTATGAATCAATAAACAAAAGCGATTGTTCTATGTTAGCAATCTTACATTCAAAGATGGAATAACATCACAGTTCAATAGTAAAGCCAGGATGACAAAAAAGTGTGCTACCATTAGAATATATCAATAACGAGACATGCCGCCATCGGAACGCAACAAACACAGAAGCATAAAAAAGGGATAAAAAGAGAGACTATGCTACAATCAAATAACCCAATAAACCCAACTATTATTCCTAAAAGCTAATACATAAACTTTCAAGTATAGATTTGCGCTGCGCTTACTAAGAATCCTTTAAGTGGTACCACATGGAATCCAAAGAGTTCAAAGGCTACACACAGGTCATCCAAACAACGCTCCATCATAGTCTTTATTTGTTCGAAAATAGCAAATGTGCCAACGGCCCTTATCAAACAACCTGTGCATATCAACATCAAGAGCAGCTTAGAGCGTATTGATACTGAAATTGAGCTAGTACCACAATGCAAAGGCAAAGCAATTCTACTCCATTAATCTTCAGCATAATGTCAAACGAACACTGTAGACTGGGCACGATAGCTCAATTACAGACATGTCTAGGGTAGTATCATGTGAACAATACAGTTCTGCTCTGTATATATGGCGGTTTCCCAACAATAAAGTAAAAGGACAATTCTCAACATCCTTCAGGGGTAGTATATAAGCCATTTTCCCCTCAAATCAGGAGTGCATGATCCATTTGAATTTGAGTTTCCCACCTCAATTTCAAAAGTTCCTGCTACATAAAACAAACCTCCGGCCAGTGACCAAAATTTAACTACTGGAATTATAGTTTCCCATTGTAGACATGTCAACTATCCCTGCATATCAAACGAACGAGGTAAATGAATGGCACATAGCGAAATCCAAAGGTCGAAATAAAAAGAGCAGAAGGAGAATGACAACAATCCATGTGCATCTTCTTACTGTAAATAGGAAAGGCACTGTACCAAGAAAGAGGTCTTTTCTCAATTTGATATTTTTAAGGTTAATAATTAAAAATCTCCGTACTCTCTATAATGAATGCTCGTACAAGGAATATAAAGGTAGAAAATGATATTTCTTCATGGGCGTAGGATTTTTTAATATTAAAACCATGTAAAATTCTCTGTGTATTTACCCTTTTCTACATTTTAACTACCTTGCTTTCAGTACTAGATTCTCTTTTTACTTGAATTGGATATAGATTTGATTTGACATTTTAACAAATAGTTAAAGTGAAACTAATTAATTATGTAAGCTTCAAGCAACATAGTTATTACTTGAGGGAAAAATTAATATTACTTAAGTTTATTGATTCAAATCTATGGAAGTATGTTATAACTACTTCTATGATTATTTGAGGTGTTGTGTGGCAACAAATCTCATCAACATCTTTAGTGCTAGATGGAGGGGTGATGGAATCAGTGGCATTTATGATATATGAAGAGGGATATAGGTAAAATTTACCGAAAATGTAGATTTTTCACCTCATAATAAGCATTATATGACTATTAAGGAAAGATAGGGGGTGAAGGTAGAGGAAGATAATGTGAACAATAACTGGAATGATCAGATGACCAAAATGTTGAAAATGTTCGTTGCTTTCAATAACCATCTTCTGTTGGTTTGCCTTTTCATTCCCTCAGCTTTATTTGAGACGATTTGCCAGGTGGCGCCCGATGATATGATGAAGGTTGGGGAGACTCCTTTAGCCATCCTTATTCCTACGTAGATTGCTTCCTTAACTGAGTGCTTGAGCATCCAGGGCCCAGAACCCAAGGTTGTGAAGGAAATGATGATCAACAACGATTTTCAGAAGATAAGCCATATGTAATAAACTAGCTAAGATATTTTATCTTGTAATGGCGGTAGCCCTCGTTTCGTACTATGTCATTTTATTATGAATGAAAAATATCATCCTTTTTCTAATTTGTATTCTTCACATCTCCGTGCTTGTAAATTTATGTTCTTTGCTTCTATATTTGTTGTTTTTCTAAGTGTTGTATTATTTCTATGTGCAGGTTGCTTGTGTGTTGCCCTACTAATATAAAGTTAATAACACTTGCAAATAACATGAATAGTTGTGTATGTTTGATTTTTTCTCAAAATAAGCTTAGTAGTTTGACCTCGTCTCTATCGAGGAGGATGTTGGTCGAATAATTCTAAAAGTTTGAAATTAGCTTAGAAGTTCATTCCCATCTTTATCAGGGTGGTTATACATCAAGCGTGTTGTTTACCTGTATGTATGACCCCCAAGTGGTTAGGGAACTTGTTATCCATGCACTTTATCCATCTTGTGAAATCTTTAGAATAGTTTTTATAGTTTGACTTGTTGAACCACTTGGTTTCTTTTTGAGATGACTCGCCTTTCTCCCCATAGAAAGATGCATCATTATTAAGAAAGAAAGGTATAGAGAAGAGAAAAGATAGAGAAGAAAGAAAGAAACAACATCAGAATCTCAACAGCAGAACGAATAAATTTTATTAATCACATAAATATTACATAGTATCATATACATCAAAGTGACACAGCTACACAACACATACTAGACAGTTATAAACACCTGTGTCGTTATACAACTCAATATACAATACAGATAATAACACAGAGATCAACACAGCGGAACTCCTATATATATATCTACAAACGCTTAAACCTTCTGCTCCAAATCTCCTCCAGAATTCATCAAACCTAACCTGAATCCCTTGGCTACTCGTAAAAATTTGAGTACCTAAGAGTTTAAGAAAACAGAAGATAAACTCCGGGTCAGACATAGGTCTGGTGTGAGTAAACGGGTTAAAGTTCTTAACCTTAAAAACCTTTTGAAAGAATAGGTATCACGTAAGACTCCCCACACATAAACATAGGTAAGTTTTTACCTTAAGCTAACCAAACCATTTGATAGGAAATCCAGTGATATTATAATAGGGTCTAGGGTTTTCAAATAAATAAGAAATAGCCAAAATTGTTACATTTATTAAATTCCAGCTACATAGGTATACAATCAAAACCGTAAGGGCATGTAGGAAGAATGGGTTTCCATCAATGGCGGGGCTATCGGGGTACCTTCCGTCACAGTACGGGGCCTAGATCGCGATACCGAGGATTACTCTCAATCCCTTGCAACACATTGCCAGAACCATTCCTTATTAAACGGCTCCGAACAAGGCAACCCCACGGTTGTAGCTAGCAACCTCCCACACAGCCGAATAAAAAAGGACATATAGACAGGGTTTCATCTCGTCCTACTTGGGCATGAACCACTTAGCATTGATGCACCTCCCCTCTTTTAATCATTCCCGGTTGATGAGGCTTAAGGAAACGATTATTTTTATAGAACATATCTATCTTAGAATGCTCATCGTCCACCTGACAGTGTGCTGAAAGCATTCAATCCATACAAGTTCGTTCCGGGTTTGAACGAAATCGAAGGCATTATCTCGTTACACTCATTTTGGAATCACCCTCAAAGTTAACGACAATAACCCTTGCACTCTGATTCTTCAACTTCACTTGAGATTCATGACCTATCGTTAATTTGGATCGATGTGGTTTTCGGATATCCAAATCTGGAAACCTGATCCCGGTCTCATCGAAATCCAAAACGCCATCTTTTTGGTCCAAGTTGTTTTAAAGTTAAAACAATTCAATTCAAATCATTATCTGTATTCACACAGAGAGATAATCATATACACAGATAGATAATTCATATCCTCACCATTCAACCAAATCATCTCACATCACATATCACATATATCTCATCAGAGATATCAAACAACCAAAGCATTCAATATCAATCAGTCATCCATAAGCAACGATCTATTAATCGCACATTTATAATTAATTTAAAATGAATTAAATTAATGACTTCATCTCTAATCAATTTAAAATAAATTAAATTAATTACTTTCATCACATAAATCTTGCTTACTTAATCATTAATTAAACCAATTAATTAATCATCATCTTAATTAATCACCCTTGATTAGTTATCCTTTAATTACATTAAGTAATTAACCCTTAATTAATTACACAAATTAATTATCTACAAACCATTAAGTAATTAATCTTAATTACTTCATTAACTATAATTAATTACACTAATCCATAATTAATTTCAATTAATTAATCACCTTATAATCACTTATTATTGATTAATTAATCTTAATTAATCAATCCTTATTTACTTTCATTAATTACATTAATTAATGATCCTTAATTAATTACTTCCATTGATCAACTTTAATTAATCATAAACAATAATTACCATCCTGTAATTACTTACCTTAATTAATTAACTACTAAATTAATTATTAATCTATTGATTAATTACACTAAGTAATTAATCTTTAATTACTTCTACTAAGTAATTATCCTTTAATTACTTCCAAATAAGTAATTCCCTTTAATTAATTACATTTAGTAATTATACATTAATTACTTCACTAAGTAATTACATTATTTAATCTTATTAAGTATCCATACTTAATCAATCATCTATAATTAATCAACCAATTAATTAATCACATTCATTTGATTAATTACAATTGGGAAATTCATCCCTTGATTACCCATTTAAATATATTAATTAATCTTTAATTACAGATTAATTATTCTTTAATTTTTAATCAATAAACCTTAATTATCAATTAATAAAACTTAATAACCAATTAATTAATCCTTAATTAATCAGTTAATCAATTCTTAATTACAATTAATTAACCCTAAATAATACTTAATTAATCCTTAATTAACTTTAATTATAGATTAATAATTTTCTTAATTATTAATTAATAAAACCTAATTAATAATTAATAAAACTTAATTACAAATTAATTAATTTTTAATTACAAGTTAATTAATTTTTAATTACTAATTAATCAACCTTAATTACTAATTAATTTATCTTAATCATTAATTAATAATCTCTAATTACTAATTAATTATAAATAAATTAACCTCTAATTAATTAACTTATAACTCTTAATTATTAATTTTAAATAAATTAATTAATTAAATCAATTAATTATTCTTAATTAATTCCTTAATTAATCCTTAATCATTATTAATTAAATTAATTAATCGTATCTAATTTCCTTAATAAATTTAATTAATATCAAGACATTAAAAACTTTAATTAACCTTAAGGTAAAACAGTATCTTAATTAATGACTTAATTAAAACATTTATCTTAAAAATTAACCTTTCTTACTTAAATCTTTAATAAAGTTTTAAAATAATTATTAACTTGATAATTTAAAGTTACCAAAACATAACTCCTTAAATTTACTTAAACATTTACCAAATATAGTTTTAAAAACTAGTTTTCAAATTTGAATTTAAAAACTTGTTTTATATAAACCTTTAAAAATTCCATTTCTTAACATAAATTTGAAATCACCTTAAATTTACTTAACAAGATTTAAATTTAACAAACTTCAACTTCTTAATCAAAATGTTTAAGAAAACATTTATTTTTAGAAAGAATTGAATTCAAAAACAAGATTTATTTCAAAAGTTTAAAACTTCTTTATTTAAATTTAAGACTTGTTTTTTAAAACTTTTGAAAATTTCTTTTAAATCAATCTACTTCAATTTGAACTCGAGCTGCATTAAGTTCCATTTCCTTTTCTTAATTTTTCATAATTTTAGTTTAAATTTTAAATTTAAAAACCTGTAACCATTAAACTGTTAACAGGCTAAACATTGCAAGTTAGTCGAGTTTAACACGAGATCCACTCCGAGCTCAACACCATTCCACCTGAGTATCTCTTCGAGTCGCCCATGAACCCATCTTCCCAAACACAAGAAATCATCGCCGTGCACATGCATAGTGCCATGACGACGCTTCGGCGTTCCTTTTCGCCTCCGACAAACCACCAATCGATCCAACAATCGATTCCAATCATCGATTCCATAGCACAAAGCTCAAATCAAAATCGAGTTTTCCCAGTCGAAACTGGAAAACATACATCACCAGAAAACTGTCACGCAACCACGTTACCGACCATAGAAGTTGCTGCAACTCCGGCCACACCATGCCAACAACCCACGCTGCCATTCCCTAAAGCCACGTGTCACTCGGTCACTCCAAGACAATACAGAGACCCCAAATTCAACCTCAACCCAAACTAGGGTTCAAAACAAGATCGCCATATCGCCGACGCCACGGTGAACTATCACACTCTTTGCCATTTTTGCCGAACTCCCCGTACCTTCACCTATCTCCAGCCAAGTTCCCGACCCTCTCAGACTTCGTGGCCATCAGAATTTGCTCAAAACCCAATTCCAAACATTTCCCAAATTCTTATTCATTACTTTATTTAAAATTGTGATTTTGATTTTAAAAATCCTAACTTTTAAAATGGATTTTAGTTATAAACTTGAAACGGTAAATTAAAGTGACTGAATTTGTCGTGTTTAATAGAATTTTTACTAAATTTCATTTCCCAGATGAGTTGCTAATTATTTTTACTTGAATTCATTTTTAATATTAAATTTAAGCTTAAACAAACATTTAATGTATGAAGATCAAATCTAATATGAAATCAGAGGAAGAGCAACATGAAATTTGGTTTAAACTTGATAATCCTGTTACAGGAACATGGAGGACAATATAACACAGACATGCACACTTCTGAACATAATCAAATAAATACAGATACTACACTAATATATACATAAACATGCAGAGCATCTTCACCATAGAATTTCTCAAGCAACTTTATTTATCTACTTAACTTTTGATTAAAAAGTTTACTAACCATATGAAAATGCAGAGAGCATGCAAATGACTTTGAAAACTGGAATGAATTTGAATGCTTTAGTTTTTGATTCCAAAAAACTTGTATTGCTGGAAACAGGAATGCTTTAGGACTGAAAAGCTTTGAACACTTGAAAGTTTAACTGGGACAAAATGATGATGACTCCTGACTTGATTCCAGTTTGAAAACATTACAGGCATCAGAAACTTGCTTACAGGGTTTGATGATTTAGGAGGTTACATATTTGTTGACATTTTCTCTGGTTTGAATATCAACAGATTTGAGTTACAGGCTTTAATTCATTTCTTGTTTGCAATTGTTTTTGAGGAGATTGCAGGCTTGATAAAATAGTATTACAGGTTTGAGAATGTTACAGATTTGAAAGTGTTTGCATTTTAAATGAGAAGTATTTCAGGTTTTGATGAAAGTCTGGCCATTGTTTTCTTGTTTGAGAAAGTTCAGATTTTAGAAATGAGATTAGAAAAGAAATAGGAAGGGAAGATAAATGATTATATAAACTAACTTATGGTTCATTTATAATTAAATAAAATATAAATAAAATGTGTGACACTTGTCCCTTACTTAGATTAATATGTTAACACATGTTATCTAAAAAGGTTTAGATCTTAACACTTGTAATAATTCATATTTACATTATTTTTAAATGATTTAAAAAGCTTTTCTTATTAAATTCCTAATAAACTAATACATTTATAAATTAAGAAATGCTTTTCTAATTTTAAATAAATAAATTTTTTGAAAGAAAATAAAATAAAAACCAATTATCTTTTAAATAAAATCATATATAATATTGTAAACTCATTTTTATATGCTAATTCAAAATGCTTTTGTATTTATTCCTGTTAAATAAATACTTTTCCAAATTTCTATAAATAAATTTCTTTAAAGAGAATATTATAAAACAAATCTTATTTTTAAATAAAAACTCATTCATATATTTTAAATCCAAACTATATATTATTTTTATTTTAAGATATATATTCCTTTAAATTCAATTTAAATCCAAATTTCAAATTTAATTTAAAATCTAATTTAAATTCAATTCAAATAAATATAGAAATTAATTTTAAATAAACACATTATTAAATTTGTAAATAATTATTCTATTTATAAATAACTAAAATACATATACATATATATATATATATATTTAAATACACTTATTAAATTTGAAATAATAAGTCTATTTAAAATCGATTTATAAAATAACACAATTTAAATCTATAAATTATTATTCCATTTAAAAATCTATTTATAACTATATTTGAAAACATCTTATTATTAAATTGTTTGAAAATATCAAACTTTACAAATTTTAATAGTTACTTAAGGAGATTATCACATTTTAAATTCCTTGAAATTCCATGATATCACATTCCTCCCTCCTTAAAAGAATTTCGTCCCCGAAATTTAAAAAAAAAGATAATCCAAAGCTTTATTTAATTTTATTTCAACAATCCAAGCATACATATCAACCATACACAATCAATCAAACAATCAGTTTATTCTATCAAACAACTCTAGCTATCCGGACACAGATCCGGATAAGCTTCCTTAAATTATTCCGAGTTTCCCAGGTCGAGACATAGGGATACTCGCTCTACTAATCCAAACTATCTACACCACTAAGCTACTAAGCTCATATTTATCTAGATCCACAATCTACACAAGAGATTTGATCACAGATAAGATCGACTCAACTACTAAATCCTTCAGAATTACTGGTTCCAAAATCAGTGATGGACAAACCACGTACTCCCTTAGAGATACGTGAAATACCTGAATCCCAGTCTTCCAAACTGGCAGTTCAACCCTTATAAGCCAAACACTTATCTCCTACAAGAACTCAGAAGAATCCAATATACCTCGGAGCTAACTTCACGATCTTACCCAATCTTATTGCTCCCTTGACTAGAGAAATAACAATGAAATCTCCAACTTCGAATTCCAAATTTCTCCGATCTTTAAACCACAAAACTCTTCTAAAGATCTTGGGCTGCCTACATCCTTCCTGATCAGCTCAACTTTCGCTGATGCCTCTAGAAACAAACAGGACCAAAAATATCTCAACAAAATGATCCTCTCAAGATCTATCAAAATCAAAACACAAACTCTATTCCACAATCATCAGAAGACTTCAACTTACTCCTCTTAGCCGAAAAAGATAAAACAGGAGCACTTACAATCCTGTAGAATCTCTCTAATCCAAACACTAGAACTTCTGGTTGCTTCCACTCTCGAACAGCTGCTATCTTGCTTCCGCTGCAAAACTCTGATCCGTAATAGATGAGAATGCCGTCGATAAACACGAGCATAGACTAGACAGCACATCCCAGAAATAAGGTTCAACAAATCCATAAAGAGAAAACTCAGAAGTTCCAAGAAATACTGAGTTGCTTCACCAAATCCTTTCTCTAGGAGACATCCTTCTACCTAGCTGAACCAAGTCGATATGGAACTCAATCTCTAATGCAGACAATCTCTGACTTCCCCGAAGACATCCGAAAAAATCTCTGACAACTTCTATAACTCAAGAGAACACTCAAACTATCGCAAGTCACTTTTGCGATCCTATCCAATCCAATATCCACAGATATGGTTCTCTCTCTATAAATCAGAACAGCTTATCCTCGATCAATCCATCGAAGAAACTGGTCCACTCTGCTGCTTCTGAACTCCACCTCTAGGAAACTGTCAAGCTAAAAGATTCCTGCTGGAACACAAAACACTACCCAGCTGCATCGCTGCCACACAAACCAAAGACTCCTAATCCAAAGCTCTTTGAGAAACTTGGTCCTCAAACCAAACACAAACATCCTACTGAACTCAGCCACAACACCAAAGTAGACACAATTCTTTAAACTTGCTCCAAAAGAAAACATCTTCGGAGACATCCATGGTCACTGGGTCTCATCATGCAGCTACTATTTCCTAAGGTTGCCAAGATACCATCACTTGCTTCTGCCTAACCAACAGATCCAAATTCCACTCAACCAACTTCAAAGATGGACTCCAAACCTTAACAGGTTTCCATCAGAGATCAATGAAATCCTTACACCAAGCTACAAAGCTCACTCGATACAATATTAGATCTACAGTCTCGACAAATATTCTTCCAACCTAAAACACTCAAACTCCAACCATTGGTAGTCGTGTTACACACATCACTACCCTATCTACCTTTATAACTCAAATTGGAAAACCCGAGTAGGTAATCCAACAAATAGGTAGAAATACATACATACATACATACATACATACATATATATATATATAGCTATATATAAAAATAAAAATACGCTCTCTCAAGAAAAACACCCCTCCAGAGCCTAGGTATTCGCTCAACCTCGCTCTGATGCCACATAAGATAACCCGCCTTTCTCCCCACAGAAAGACGCATCATTATTAAGAAAGAAAGGGATAGAGAAGAGAAAAGATAGAGAAGAAAGAAAGAAACAACATCAGAATCTCGACAGCGGAACTAATAAATTATATTAATCACATAAATATTACATAGTATCATATACATCAGAGTTACACAGCTACACAACACATACTAGACAGTTATAAACACCTATCTAGTTATACAACTCAATATACAATACAGATAATAACACAAAGATCAACACAACGGAACTCCTATATATATCTACAAACGCTGAAACTTCCTGCTCTATATCTCCTCCAGAATTCGTCAAACCTAACCTGAATCCGTTGGCTACTCGTAAAAATTTGAGTACCCAAGAGTTTAAGAAAATAGAAGATAAACTCCGGGTCAGACATGGGTCTGGTGTGAGTAAACGGGTTAAAGTTGCTTAACTTTAAAAACCTTTTAAAAGGAAAGGTATCACATAAGACTCCCCACACATAAACATGGGTAAGTTTAAACCTTACGCTAACCAAACCATTTGATAGGAAATCCAGTGATATTATAATAGGGTCTAGGGTTTTCAAATAAATAAGAAATAGCCGAAATTGTTACATTTATTAAATTCCAGCTACATAGATATACAATCAAAACCGTAAGGGCACGTAGGAAGAATGGGTTTCCATCAATGGCAGGGCTACCAGGGTACCGCCCATCACAGTACGGGGCCTATATTGTTGTACCGAGGATTACTCCCAATCCCCTGCAACACAAAGCCGGAACCATTCCTTACTGAACAGTTTCGAACAAGGCAACCCCGCGGTCATAGCTAACAACCACCCATACAGCCGAATAAAAAGGGATACATGGACAGGGATTCATCTCGTCCTACTTAGGCATGAACCACTTAGCCTTGCTGCACCTCCCCTATTTTAACCATTCCCGGTTGATGAGGCTTGAGGCCACGATTACCTTTATAGAATACATCTATCTTAGAATGCTCATCGTCCACCTGACGATGTACTGAAAGCATTCAATCCATACAAGTTCATTCCGGGTTCGAACGAAACCGAAGGCATTATCTCGTTACACTCATTTTGGAATCACCCTCAGATTTAACGACATAATCCTTGCACTCTGAATCTTCATCTTCACTTGAGATTCACGACCTATCGTTAATTTCGACCGATGTAGTTTTCGGATATCCAAATCTGGAAACCCGATCCCGGTTTCATCGAAATCCAAAATGCCATCTTTTAGGTCCAAGTTGTTTTAAATTCAAAACAATTCAATTCAAATCATTATCTATATTCACACAGATAGATGATCATGTACACAGATAGATAATTCATATCATCACCATTCAACCAAATCATCTTACATCACATATCACACATATCTCATTAGAGATATCAAACAACCAAGGCATTCAATATCAATCAGTCATCCATAAGCAATAATCTATTAATCATCATCTTAATTATTCACCTTGATTAGTTATCCTTTAATTACATTAAGTAATTAACCCTTAATTAATTACACAAAATAATTATCTACAAACCATTAAGTAATTAACCTTAATTACTTCATTAACTATAATTAATTACATAATTCCTTAATTAATTTCAATTAATTAATTACCTTATAATCACTTATTATTGATTAATTAATCTTAATTAATCAATCCTTAATTACTTTCATTAATTACATTAATTAATTATTTCCATTAATCAACTTTAATTAATCATAAACAGTAATTACCATCCTGTAATTACTTATCTTAATTAATTAACTACTACATTAATTATTAAACTATTGATTAATTACACTAAGTAATTAATCTTTAATTACTTCTACTAAGTAATTATCCTTTAATTACTTCCAAATAAATAATTCCCTTTAATTAATTACATTCAGTAATTATACATTAATTACTTCACTAAGTAATTACACTATTTAATCTTATTAAGTATCCATACTTAATCAATCAACTATAATTAATCAACCAATCAATTAATCACATTCATTTGATTAATTACAATTGGGAAATTCATCCCTTGATTACTCTTTTAAATAAATTAATTAATCTTTAATTACAGATTAATTATTCTTTAATTTTTAATCAATAAACCTTAGTTATCAATTAACAAAACTTAATAACCAATTAATTAATCCTTAATTAATCAGTTAATCAATTCTTAATTACAATTAATTAACCCTAATTAATAGTTAATTAATCCTTATATAAATTTAATTATAGATTAATAATTTTCTTAATTATTAATTAATAAAACCTAATTAATAATTAATAAAACTTAATTACAAATTAATTACTTTTTTAATTACAAATTAATTAATTTTTAATTACTAATTAATCAACCTTAATTACTTAATTAATTTATCTTAATCATTAATTAATAATCTCTAATTACTAGTTATTATACTTAATTATAAATTAATTAACCTCTAACTAATTAACTTATAACTCTTAATTATTAATTTTAAATAAATTAATTAATTAAATCAATTAATTATTCTTAATTAATTCCTTAATTAATCCTTAATCATTATTAGTTAAATTAATTAATCATATCTAATTTCCTTAATTAATTTAATTAATATCAAGACATTAAAAACTTTAATTAACCTTAAGACAAAACATTATCTTAATTAACGACTTAATTAAAACATTTATCTTAATAATTAACCTTTCTTAATTAAATCTTTAGTTAAGTTTTACAATAATTATTAACTTGATAATTTAAAGTTATCAAAACATAACTTCTTAAATTTACTTAAACATTTATCAAATACAGTTTTAAAAACTAGTTTTCAAATTTGAATTTAAAAACTTGTTTTATATAAACCTTTAAAAATTCCATTTCTTAACTTAAATTTAAAATCACTTTAAATTTACTTAGCAAGATTTAAATTTAACAAACTTCAACTTCTTAATCAAAATGTTTAAGAAAACATTTATTTTTAGAAAGAATAGAATTCAAAAACAAGATTTATTTCAAAAATTTAAAGCTTCTTTATTTAAATTTAAGACTTGTCTTTTAAAACTTTTGAAAATTTCTTTTAAATCAATCTACTTCAGTTTGAACTCGAGCCACATCAAGTTCCATTTCCTTTTCTTAATTTTTCACAATTTTAGTTTAAATTTAAATTTTAAAAACCTGTAACCATTAAACTGTTAACAGGCTAAACATTACAAGCTACTCGAGTTTAACACGAGATCCACTCCGAGCTCAACACCATTCCACCTGAGCATCTCTTTGAATCGCCCATGAACACATCTCCCCAGACACAAGAAATCACCGCCGTGCACATGCACAGTGCAACGGCTACGCTCCGGCGTACCTCTTCGCCTCCGGCAAACCACCAATCGATTCAACAATTGATTCCATAGCACAGAGATCAAATCAACATCGAGCTTTCCCAGTCGAAACTGGAAAACAGACATCACCAGAAAACTGTCACGCAACCACGTTACCGACCATCGAAGTTGCTGCAACTCCGGCCACACCATGCCAACAACCCACGCTGCCATTCCCCAAAGCCACGCATCACTCGGTCACTCCGAGACAATGCAGAGACCCCAATTTTAACCTCAACCCAAACTAGGGTTTATAACAAGATCGCCATACTGCCGACGCCACAGTGAATTATCACCCTCTTTGTCATTTTTGCCGAACTCCCCGTACCTTCACCTATCTCCAGCCAAGTTCCCGACCCTCTCGGACCTCGTGGCCATCATAACTTGCTCAGAAACCCAATTCCAGACATTTCCCAATTTCTCATTCATTACTTCATTTAAAATTGTATTTTGATTTTTAAAATCCTAACTTTTAAAATGGATTCAAGTTATAAACTTGAAATAGTAAATTAAAGTGACTGAATTTGTCATGTTTAAAAGAATTTTTACTAAATTCCATTTCCCAGATGAGTTGCTAAATATTTTTACTTAAATTCGTTTTTAATATTAAATTTAAGCTTAAAAAAACATTTAATGTTTGAAGAACAAATCTTATATGAAATCAAAGGAAGAGCAACATGAAATTTGGTTTAAACTTGATAATCCTGTAACAAGAACATGGAGGACATATAACACAGACGTGCACACTTCTGAACACAATCAAATAAATACAGATACTGCACTTATATATACATAAACATGCAGAGCATCTTCACCATAGAATTTCTCAAGCAACTTTATTTATCTACTTAACTTTTGATTAAAAAGTTTACTCACCATATGAAAATGCAGAGAGCTTGCAAATGACTTTGAAACTGGAATGAATTTGAATGCTTTAGTTTTTTATTTCAGAAAACTTGTATTGCTTGAAACAGGAATGCTTTAAGACTGAAAAGCTTGGAATACTTGAATGTTTAAATGAGACATAATGATGATGACTCCAGACTTGATTCCAGTTTGAAAATATTACAGGCATCAGAAACTTGCTTACAGGTTTGATGATTTAGGAGGTTACAGATTTGTTGACATTTTCTCTTGTTTGAATATCAACTGATTTGAATTACAGGCTTTAATCCATTTCTGGTTTGCAATTTTTTTTGAGGAGATTGTAGGCTTCATAAAAGGGGATTATAGGTTTGAGAATATTACAGATTTGAAAGTGTTTGCATTTGAAATGAGAAGTATTTCAGGTTTTGATGAAAGTCTGGCCATTGTTTTCTTGTTTGAGAAAGTTCAAAATTTTCAAATGAGATTAGAAAGGAAATAGGAAGGGAAGATAAATGATTATATAAACTAACTTATGGTTTATTTAAAATTAAAAAAAATATAAATAAAATGTGTGATACTTGTCCCTTACTTAGATTAATATGTTAACACATGTTATCTAAAAAGTTTTAGATCTTAACACTTGTAATAATTCATATTTACATTATTTTTAAATGATTTAAAAAGCTTTTCTTATTAAATTCCTAATAAACAAATACATTTATAAATTAAGAAATGCTTTTCTAATTTTAAATAAATATTTTTTTTTAAAAGAAAATAAAATAAAAACCAGTTATCTTTTAAATAAAATCATATATAATATTGTAAACTCATTTTTATATGCTAATTCAAAAAGCTTTTGTATTTATTCCTATTAAATAAATACTTTTCCAAATTTCTATAAATAAATTTCTTTAAAGAGAATAATATAAAACAAATCTTATTTTTGAATAAAAACTCATTCATATATTTTAAATACAAACTATATTATTATTTTATTTTAAGATATATAGTCCTTTAAATCCAATTTAAATCCAAATTTCAAATTCAATTTAAAATCAATTCAAATAAATATAGAAATTAATTTTAAATAAACACATCATTAAATTTGTAAATAATTATTCTATTTATAAATAACTTAAATACACATCCATACATATATATATATATATATGTATATATATGTATATATATATATATATATATTTAAACACACTTATTAAATTTGAAATAATAGGTCTATTTAAAATCTATTTATAAAATTACACAATTTAAATCTGTAAATTATTATTCCATTTTAAAATCTATTCTATAACTATATTTAAAAACAACTCATTATTAAATTGTTTGAAAATATAATACTTGACAAATTTTAAATAATTAATTAAGGAGATTATCACATTTTAAATTCTTTGAAATTTCGGGATATCACACTTTTTAGGCATCATGTTATGCTATTAGGGGAGTTGGCAGGTTCTTTTTGACCAAGCAGAGCCCTTTGTGGCATGGCCACTGCAGTGTAGTAGAGCATTAAGGTTTTTCTTGGTCGAGCATCATCGTGGTGAGTCTATTCCAACTTTATGGAGAGGACATGTTCTTATTTGTTGATCCCCATTGTGGTGGGGCTATTCTTTCTTGGTGGAGTGGTACGTTCTCCTTGGCCAAAGCACTCAACAACTCCAATTTAGTGAAGCAGGCAGTTCTTCTTGTACAAACCCCATTGTGGTGTAATCACATCAACTTCGTGGAGCGTGCAACACTATGGACGCAAAAATTTAGATTACTACATGGATAATCGTTCCCATTTTTGCATTGGTTCCGCATTCAACCTTGGGGAAAACATAAGGCACTATAGACGAAAGAATCAGAGCCACAATATGAGCGACCTAACCAATAGTTCATCGGTACCCCTTTCTGCACTTGGGAGAACAAACAAATAAACCATAAACGCATGAATTAGGGCCATGCTGGGATTGTTGTACAATCGATGCCTCGTTGCCACTAGAAAGGGGTCTATTTTGAACGATACATGCCTATTTGTGCTTTCGTGATGATGGGTTCTAACTCACATGGTTTTTCAACAGTCTGCCATATATGCTTGGATAAAAGCCTTTCATTTTTCAACACAAATTGATTACAAAGTCAATTTTCTAATAATTTAGCTTATAGAGTGGTTAAACACCATAGGCTCTAAGATGTTCTGGGTCGCAGGTCCTAGGGATGTTGGTATCACGAAGGCAGGTGTGGCAATATGCTTTGTTGGCTCATGTAGTGTTGATCACATACGACCTTGCCTAGTTGGGCTCCAAGATTCCATTGGTTGGATTCTTTGTATTTATGAAGATTCGTCGTAGGACGAGGTCCCTTACTAAGAAGTTTCTTTACGAAGCTAGGGAATTGTACTATTTTGCAACTTTTCTTTGATGGGCTTTAATCTACAACTCTTCCTATATCCTCCATTTATTTATGGTGTCAAGGCCGAACCCACCTTGGATTAAGAACCTTGGTGAGGGTACGTCTACGTTTACTTATAGCGTTGCTTATACCACTAGGCTAGGGAAAAAAAGAGAGTGGCCCATTAATGTTTGAACAGATATTCTTTAAGATCAAAGGCGAGCAGGAGGTCTTTGGTCCAGTTTCTTCGTCTAGTGCTAAAATGTTGACAAGATTTCTAACCCACCTTGAATTAATGATTAAGTGGCTCTTTAGTGAAGTTTTCTCATTGGAAACGTGTTGAAAATGAAAAATTAGGAATATATTTGAATAACGAGTGGCACAAGTAAGTGAACAACACACGATATAGAGTGATTTGATTCTGAAGAGTTATACATCTACTATAGCTTCTTATGTTATTGATTTGTATTGTTTTTTTATTATAAGAGAGAAGACTAATGGCTTCTTCAATAGCTCTAGAAATAAAAATCAAATGGAAACTAAAAAACATCCAATCCTCGAACAAGTGCATGGGTTCTCCTATTTATAGTTATGGAGATCTTGCTTTAAAGGACCTAGATTGAAGCCTCAGATGTCAAGTTTCTTAGAGCCACTGATTATGATATACAACTTAGTTATAGTCATCATGCCAGTTGGTCGGAATGGTTTATATATAAGCTAGATGGAGGAATGTACACCAACATGCTTTTATCTGAGGGCTTACATGGTACATGAAGTGGTAGTTGCAGAATGTCACATTTTTCTAGAGGAACAATATGATTTTGACACTTTTTCAAAATTAAGTGCGGCATGTGACCTTCTTTTGTAGGGTGTTGAGATAATCTGACATATCCCTATTAATGTATGAGAATGGAGGTTGCTAGGAAAGTTGGCCGAGGAGTGGGTTTTGATGGGCATGAACATAATCGAAAAAGGCATATGGAAGGGCAAACATATTTAGGACTTGGACTTATTTGGGCAGATCATATGGTAATAGACAACCATAGGGACGCGTTCAAAGGATGGTTGGGAGATGCTACTCGATGAGGCATGAGGGTGGTCATCATTTTCGAGGAAGAGATGAATATACCTCTGCGTGGGAATACTGTGGCAGACAGACCATGGGAGTGAGGCTTGTTATACAAAGAAGCCATTAATGAGTCCTTGGTCAACATTTGTTAAGCGGTGATGCAGAGCGTACCTTATTTCGAATAAGTCGAGATTACCGATTCCCCTCCTTGAGTCGCTCCACCCCGAGTCGCACTACCACCTTGAGTCGCGCTGCCGTGCCCTTTAAGTCGCGCGTGCGAGAAGCCCCAATAACTCGCGAACGACCTAGATCGCTCCTCCTCCTCGTATGTCACGAGCAACGACCTAATTTCCACCACGATTTAAACTGGCGAGCGACTTATCTAGGTCGCGAACAAAGCGAAATCGGCTCCCCACTTCACCGCGACCTATCGTATGTCGCGAACGACATATCTCTGACAATGGATGCGAACAGTAAGTCGCGAACGACTTTATCCTTGGCCCTTCCAGAATGAAGCACTCCATTATAGCTCGCTGCCGAGTTTAATAAGTCGCAAACGACTTATTTCCTCCTCCATAAGTCGCGAACGACTTATTTCTTGAGTCGCGAAGTTGTGCCGTGCGCCATTCTTAAGTCGCGAGCAATGAGTCGTTGCCGAGTTACCATAAATCGTTGCCACGAAGCTCCATTAAGCCGCTGCCCTTTTTTTTTTAAGTCGCGTTCTTTTTCTTTAGGTCGCAGAGGAGAACGTTGAGTCGTTTGTACTGTATAGCTCTATGTCGTGTCCATGTTGTGTTGTAATACATGTTACATTAGTTTGTACTGAGTCGTGTTGTGATGTATGTGTGTAATGTGAGTTGTAATCCTATAAATAGGGGTGTGTGATCACTTGTAAAGGTTGTTGAAAATTGAATAAAATTTGGTTTGTGCTTTGTGCCTTCATTTTTAAATTGGTAGTCGAGTGTTAACTCCTATCTCCACTTCGGCATTCAAGCGCGCTCGAATCAACGATTGTTGAAGCCAATTCGCGGAATCAAGTGCGCTTGATCAACGCTCAAAGAATTGGAGATCTTTCTTCACGGAATCGTGCGCGATCAACGTGTCGAAGATTGATAAAATTCGGTATCTTCGTGATCAACGGATTTGGGCCTTTTGGTATTCTTAAATCCATCGATTCTTCGTCGAATTCACCGATTATTTCTGCTAATCGTGCGAGATCCTGGACGGATTCGATTTACATCATCGAATTCGCTTTCCACGCTGCGTCAGTTTGGTACCAGAGCTAGATCGCAAGAAGTTTGCATCATTTGGAGACTTGGGTGTCGAGAATTTGACGTTTGGAGATCGTATTTGCAATTGTTGAGAAGTTTAGTGTTCATCGTGTTCATCGTGAAGTTGCAACAAGTTGGGAGTTTCGATCCATCTCACTTTGGATCAAAGTTCGGAAAGTGTTTGATTTTTTTTTTTGAGTTTGTTTGAAGTTCAATCATGTCTCCGAGGCGAGCTCAACGTCATCGCAATATTAATGCTTTGTATGGAAGAGAAGGGGCCGATGAAATGGAACAACGAATCAACGAGAGTTTCATTGAAAAGTTGAATGAAGGAATTGGTCGATTAGAGAGAATGATGCTTGAAATGAATCAAAATCAAAGAAGAGTTTCACCTAAATCGAACCATGGGGGAAGTAGAGCTTCGATACATTCAGATCGGGAGAGAAGAGAAGATCAAGATCATAGAAGTATTGATAATCGTGATAGGAATGTTGATCGAAGGAGTGGTAGTAGAGATGTTGGAGGTCGTGATCGACATCGATATACTTCAGATTTTGATGAGGAGTTTGATGGTGATAGGGGAAGTATTCATTACCGAGATAGAGAATAAACACGACGACAATATCGAGATGTAGATGATGATCGTCGATTGTAATCGGGAATGAAGATGGAGATTTCTGAATTTAAAGGTGGAATGGTTGCAGAAGAATTCTTGGACTGGTTGTCTAATGTTGAGGAGATCTTTGATTTTAAGGAGGTTCCGAAAGACCGTCGAGTGAAGTTAGTTGCTACTAGGTTGAGAGGGAGAGCTATGGCATGGTGGCAGCAAACCAAACTTACACGAGAACGAATGGGGAAGTCGAAGATTGTTGAATGGGAGAAAATGAAGAAATTGATGAAGGCTACATTTTTACCTTACAACTATCAATCACTCATGTATCAGAGGTTGCAAAACTTGAGGCAAGGAACGAAGACTGTTAATGACTATGCTGATGAGTTTTATCAACTGATTGCTCGAAATGACATTATGGAGACCGAGGAACAATTGACTGCAAGGTTTGTTGGAGGTTTGCGAATGCAGATCCAGGATATGGTTAATATGTTTGACCCGAGATCTGTGGCGGAAGCGCACCAGAAAGCGATAGCTTGGAAGAAGCAGGGAAGACGAGGAGGTGGTGTGTTTACAAGTTCCAATATTCAAAGCAAAGGGGTTAATGGGAGTTTCAATGTTTCTAAAGCCGTCAGTAAACCAGTTGTTAAGGAGGTTGAGAAGGCAAAGGTCAACAACAGTTTCAAATGCTACAATTGCCAGGAGATGGGTCATAAGAGCAACGAATGTCCAAAGCCAAAGAAGAGAACGATGATAGCTGAAGATGCTGTTTGAGGTGAAGATAGTCCAGTTGAGGAGAATGAACATGATATCGCATCAGGAGATGAAGGGTGTAATCTAATGATGAGAAGGTCTTGTTTAACACCCAAACAATAGGATGAGGCTAGTTGGTTGAGGAGCAACATTTTTCAATCTACATGCACTATTCTGGGAAAAGTTTGTAAATTTGTGATTGATGCAGGAAGTTGTGACAATATTATCTCTACTGAAGCTGTGAGGAAGCTGAAATTGAAGACGGAGAAACACCCTAATCCTTACAAACTAGCATGGCTGAGAAAAGGAGGAGTGGTGAAGGTGGATAGGCGAGTTCGAGTTCCATTTTCTATTGGAAAGAAATATAAAGACGAGATTTGGTGTGATGTAGTTGAGATGGATGTTTGTCATTTGCTTTTGGGAAGACCGTGGTAGTATGATCGAGCAGTGCAACATGACGGTCGGACCAATAGCCATAGTTTTATGTTTGAAGGCGTTAAAATTATTTTAGTTCCAAAGAAGAGACAGCAAGGTGAGGGAAAATCTGAGGAGATTGAGGAGCTGAAAACTCTATTGACTTTAAAGGAATTTGTTGAAGAAGTAGAGGAGAGTCCTGAAGTGTTTTTGTTGATTGGACATGAAGCTACTGAATCCATTGAAATTCCAAAGGAAGTAAAATCGATATTAGAGGAATTCAGTGATGTATTTCCAGAAGAACTACCAAAGGAGTTACCGCCGTTGAGGGATATTCAACATCAAATTGATCTTGTGCCAGGGTCAGTGTTACCTCATAGGCCACATTACCGGATGAGTCCGAAGGAGCATGAAGAACTGAGAAGGCAAGTGGAGGAGTTGTTAGAACAAGGGCGTGTCCAGGAGAGTTTGAGTCCATGTGCCATGCCAGCCTTATTGGTACCGAAGAAGGATGGAACGTGGAGGATGTGTACGAACAGTGGGGCTCTAAACAAGATAACTGTGAGATACAGATTTCCTATGCCGAGGTTTGATAATTTGATTGATCAATTGAGTGGGGCTGTTGTGTTTTCCAAGATTGACCTGAAGAGTGGATACCATCAAATTCGTATTAGACCGGGTGATGAGTGGAAGACTGCTTTTAAAACCAGGGAGGGTTTATACGAATGGTTGGTTATGCCATTTGGTTTGTCAAATGCTCCTAGTACTTTCATGAGAGCGATGAACCAGATTTTTAGACCATTTGTTGGGAAGTTTGTGGTTGTTTACTTTGATGATATTCTGATTTAGAGTGGGAGTACGGAAGAACACATCCAGCATTTGCGAGAAGTATTGTTGATTCTACGACAAGAGCAGTTTTATGCAGCAACAAAGAAGTGCGTGTTTATGACGGACAGAGTTTTATTCCTGGGTATGTTTTGTCAAAGGAAGGTATTCAAGTGGATGAAAATAAAGTGGAAGCTGTTAGGAGTTGGCCACAACCGAAGACAATTACTGAAGTGCGAAGTTTTCATGGATTGGTGTCTTTTTATCGAAGATTCATTCCACACTTTAGCAGTGTGATGGCACCAGTAACCGATTGCATGAAAGGAAAGAAGTTTGTATGGTCAGAGGAAGCAGGGGTTGCCTTTGAGAAGATCAAGACACTCTTGACGACAACGCCAATTCTGGCACTGCCGAATTTTCAGTTGTTGTTTGAATTGCATACTGATGCTTCGAAAGTGGGAATTGGTGGAGTATTGAGCCAGAACGGAAGACCAGCTGCTTATTTCAGTGAAAAATTATCTGGAGCCAAGATGAGATATAGTACTTATGATGTAGAGTTTTACGCAATTGTTCAAGCCGTGAAACACTGGCGACATTACTTATTTCAGAAGGAGTTTGTTCTTTACACTGATCATGAGGCATTGAAACATCTACAAGGGCAGGACAAGATTTCAGCGAGACATGCTTCGTGGGTAGCATATCTACAACAATTTACTTTCGTTGTAAAACACAAATCAGGGGTAACAAATCGTGTAGCGGATGCTTTAAGCAGAAGAAATCACTTGTTGACAACGTTGAAGGTTGAAGTAACAGGATTCGAATTATTCTCAGAGTTGTTTGAGAAGGATCCTTACTTTGCAAAGTTTGTTGAGAAAGTTAAGGATGGGAATACCGATGAATTTTTATTGGTTGATGGATTCTTGTTGAAGAGGAATCGATTATGCATACCAAACTGCAGCTTAAGAATGAAGATTATCAAAAAATTACATGAAGAAGGCCATGTAGGCAGAGATCGTACATTGCAGTTAATTTCTCAATCTTATTTTTGGCCATCAATGAGAAAAGACGTAGAGAGATTTGTGGAGAGATGTCATATCTGTCAAGTGTCGAAGGGAACAGCTAGAATGCGGGATTATATATGCCGTTACCTGTGCCTTCTAAACCATGGGTTGATATTAGTATGGATTTTGTGTTGGGTTTGCCGAGAACTCAGAGGGGGAATGATTCCATATTTGTTGTGGTGGACAGGTTTTCGAAAATGGCACATTTTATAGCCTGTAAGAAGACAGCGGATGCAGTTCGAGTGGCTCAATTATTCTTTAAAGAAGTGTATCGATTGCATGGTTTACCAGAATCTATTGTTTCGGATCGAGATACTAGATTTTTAAGCCATTTTTGGTTGAGTTTGTGGAAGATGGTCAGAACAAAACTGAATTTTAGTAGCGCTTACCATCCGCAAACTGATGGGCAAACGGAGGTGGTTAACAGATCATTGAGAAATTTATTGATGCCTTGTGAAGGATAATCTGAAGAGCTGGGATTTGAAGTTGTGTCAAGCTGAGTTTGCGCATAATCACGCAGTCAATCGAAGTACTGGATTCAGTCCGTTTCAAGTTGTATATTCAGCCATTCCAAAGGGACTGCTGGATTTGACAACAGTGCCATATCAGAAGGGAATTGTTTAACGAGCTAGTGATTTGGTGAATGAGTTACAGGAATGCCACAAAGTTATATAGGAAAGATTGCTTAAAACGAATGAGAAGTATAAGTAAATGGCGGATAAGAGACGAAGAAGCATTGTCTTCAAAGAGGGAGATTTTGTATATGCCGTTTTGACAAAAGATCATTTTCCAACTGGAACTTATAACAAGTTGAAGGCTCGAAAGATTTGACCCGTAGAAATTATAAGACGGATCAATGAAAATGCTTATAAGTTGAAGCTGCCAGAGAATGTTTACACTTCTGATGTATTTAACGTGAAGCACTTAATTCCGTATTATGAGGAGGAACCTATCAAAGATGACGAGAGCGTGAATTCGAGAACGAATTTCTTTCAACAGGGGGAGGATGATGCAGAGCGTACCTTAATTCGAATAAGTCGAGATAACTGATTCCCCTCCTTGAGTCGCTCCACCCTGAGTCGCACTACCACCTTGAGTCGCGTTGTCATGCCCTTTGAGTCGCGCGTACGAGAAGCCCCGATAACTCGCGAACGACCTAGATCGCTCCTCCTCCTCGTATGTCGCGAGCAACGACCTAATCTCCACCGTGATTCAAACTGGCGAGCGACTTATCTAGGTCGCGAACAAAGCGAAATCGGCTCCCCACTTCACCGCGACCTATCGTATGTCGCGAACGACATATCTCTGACAATGGATGCGAACAGTAAGTCACGAACGACTTTATCCTTGGCCCTTCCAGAATGAAGCACTCCATTATAGCTCGCTGCCGAGTTTAATAAGTCGCGAACGACTTATTTCCTCCTCCATAAGTCGCGAACGACTTATTTCTTGAGTCGCGAAGTTGTGCCGTGCGCCATTCTTAAGTCGCGAGCAATGAGTCGTTGCCGAGTTACCATAAATCGTTGCCGCGAAGCTCCATTAAGTCGCTGCCATTTTTTTTTAAGTCGCGTTCTTTTTCTTTAGGTCGCAGGGGAGAACGTTGAGTCGTTTGTACTGTATAGCTCTATGTCGTGTCCATGTTGTGTTGTAATACATGTTACATTAGTTTGTACTGAGTCGTGTTGTGATGTATGTGTATAATGTGAGTTGTAATCCTATAAATAGGGGTGTGTGATCACTTGTAAAGGTTGTTGAAAATTGAATAAAATTTGGTTTGTGCTTTGTGCCTCCATTTTTAAATTGGTAGTCGAGTGTTAACTCCTATCTCCACTTCGGCATTTGAGTGCGCTCGAATCAACGATTGTTGAAGCCAATTCGTGAAATCAAGTGCGCTTGATCAATGCTTAAAGAATTGTAGATTTTTCTTCACGGAATCGTGCGCAATCAACATGTCGAAGACTGCTAAAATCCGGTATCTTCGTGATCAACGGATTTGGGCCTTTTGGTATTCTTAAATCCATCGATTTTTCGTTGAATTCACCGATTATTTCCGCTAATCGTGCGAGATTCTGAACGGATTCGATTTACATCATCGAATTCGCTTTCCACGCTGTGTCAAGCGGGCCTCGGCTATTGGGATTCGAATGTTATGGGCTTAATTATACTTTACGGGAAAACTTGCAACATTTTCCCCCAAGGAAAACTTTTTCTGTTCATATTAATGTGAATGTCACATGACGTGTTCCAATTGGTTGCATCAGTTTATCTTTCGAGATGGTTACATCGAGTAAATATTTTATTGTACTATGCACTCATTTAGCATTCAGCGATCCAAATTTCTTCTGGTCCAATCCATCTACTAGTTGAAATATGAAACCAAAAGTTATGAAAGGAGGGGGTGTACTTCTTTCTTTATATTATCTCTCTTTGCTATTCCATCCTAAAAATTCCTTTAAGCTATCAAAATCTTCAGGGATTTTGTTTGGAACCCAATTTTATCAAAAATAAATAATTGTTCCTTCTTCTCTTCTTCTTTTCAATTTTCTTCTACATTATTTGTTGGCACATGCGTTTGTGCCATGGTTTATATAATGATATGCAGTTTTTCATTGAGTGTTAACAATAATTTTTGGCATATCTTCTGTTGATGTATGTTGGTCAAAACATTGTCCATTAACCCTATAAATTCATTAGCTTTGTTTTGGTTTTTCAATCGAGTTCATTTCCTAGGGAAAAACTTAAAAAAATGCTGAATTGCAGAACTGTCCCCGTTACTTAGGGAAGATGACTATATATTGGGTAGTGGATCAAAGCTTGTTTAATTGTATAATAAAAACCATGCAAATGGATAAGTGGACCATACATCGAGACATGTAAAACAAAGGTAGGCATGCATAGAATGATCGACCATGTTCATATGAGGTGGCTCTGTAAGGAAATCTATTCGACTAGCCTCATGCAAAGGGAGTGTTTGTCCTCGATCAAATTTGTTCTGTTAACTTGTTAGAAGGTGATTTAGCAACTAGTCAAATACTTGTGTTTTACAGATGGTCAAGGGTAATGGAATGAAGAAGGTTGTCAACTGTGCCTTTGCGTATGGTTGTCCATTGAGGATGTCTCTACCATGTTGTGGGAGGATAGGGATAAGGTTATGGACATCCTCAAAATGCACAGTGTCATGAATATTACCCCCCAATATGTATTATCAGGGGATGTACGAACATGCCCCCATAGGCCTTCTTTACCTAGATGTTCCCATATATAAGGTGTGGCCCGACCTATCTTTGCTGCTATGTCCATACTATGTTTGCTTTTTGAACGCCCATGTAATGATGTCTGCCTAAATTTCACCCATTGGCTGCAATCTTCTAGCCAGCTTGAACATCATTTACTACGTCCTTGGACTCTTGGAGCCTACTCCCATGTTTAGCTGAGCTATGCATAAGCTACCTAACTTGCCAATTACGATGAAGGTTATTACTATTTCTTAACCCATTCCGGCCATTATATTCAATTTTCCAGACAAGGTCGCATTATACTAAGAAAATACTTCCTCCTGTCCTTTATTATTAATCCTAACCTTCTTATTCATTTGTTTCAAACTCCTAGTAAGCTTCTTCGCACTTATGTCTTACTTTCTTCTTTAGTTATTTTCCTTCCATCTCGACTTAACATATTTCTTGACTTTTCCTACAGCGTTCAATGGGATCTAATGAGGACCATTCTTACTTTCATCCCAGAAGGAGACCATTTCCAATATAATCGATAAGCATATGAATGTGCAAATGATACAGACTGATACCAACTTGCATGGAGTGGGGCTGCTGTAGGTCGAGCATAGCATGTTATGGCATGGGTTGAGAGCGGTCAAGCCTAAAACAGCGAAGGAGATTGTTATGGCGTCTGTTTGGATAGAGGGTGATGGTGAAGCCAGCTTCGAGACAAATATGAGCACATCCATCACCGACCAGTGTTTGGGTCAAAGAATGAGCATAATAACGAACGACCAACGTGATACGAGTTAGTGGTAGGCGCATAACCTACCTTTACGACATAGTTGAAGATGAGATGTGAGGGACTACCACTAGTCACGAAGGGTTGTGGATGGGCTTCCTGGCTATCAAGTGTAGATTCTCGATCCTGTAACTATAGTAGTACACAATTAAGGGACCCGGGAGGAAGAAAGAGCATGGACATGGATTATGGCTCTACATAGTTTGGAATTGCCCCCCATAGGGTCCGCTTCCTGAAATATACTCATGCCCTTTAGTCATTGACTGTTTATAAGGGCTTTAGGTGCTAAAAGGGAGAATGAATCTAATTTTCCTCTCCAGTTGCAGAAAGCATTAGGCAAGGCCCATTAAGTGTATATAAACCTTAGACTTAGAGCAACTCCAACAGATTCACAATTCTCGAATCTGCACCTTGAATACTTCACAATAGAGAACGAGAATCCCCCAGAGTGCAGAAAGATGGAGCTTCGGTGTGAGAATTGAAGATTCGGCGAGGCGCTTGTTTAACAGACGCCTGAATGCCAGGCACCCGTTGAACAGGCGCCTGAAAATGAGGCGCCTGTTCAACAGGCGTCTGGCATCCATGCGCCTGTTAAACAGGCGCCCACTTATTTCCTTCCCAACGGCCATTTTCCAACGGCCATTTTCTACCTTCAAATACAACTTCCCACTTTTCTTCCATTCACAAACAGTTTGCTTCCTTCCTCCATTACAGTTTTTTTCTGCCACTTATCTCAAATGAAAATGTACTTCGATTTCGACGTCGATGCTGCAAGGTCCAGTTTTGAAGACTACGACTTACAAGACGTTACGGTTCCGATTGGGGGAGGAGTAACTAATGCAAGTTGGAGCGCTGCGGAAGACTACGATCATTGTTACATTTACTGTGCCCTCTCGGTCGATCCTATACGAGTGAACAATCAAAGTGGTGAGTCCATTTGGGGAAAAATTACTAATTGCTACAATCGGAAGAACATCGATCGAAAAAGAACGCTATCTTCAGTCAAAGGTCATTATGGAAAAATAATCGCCAAACGCAAACGTTCGATTCTCAAATGTTCAAGCTAAAGCAAACGAATCCTATTGGATTTGGAAATGAAACACATTTGGTAAGCTTTAATATAATATCATTGTTCTACTTTTTATCATAGTTCTCTAATTATACTAATTATTTTGTTAACAGAGAATGGCCGCAAACAAATTGTTCAAACAAACCTATAAACCGGATAGTAAACAAGCACCACATTTTTATCAGTTCATGCATGTTTATGACATGTTGGTCGAGCACATTAAATGGAAATCATCGCTTCAGAAAACTGTTCAACAAGTTCAATCAAACAGTGGTCGGGGTAAAACGCCTAGAGTTGGAGAAAGTTCTAGTCCTAGAGAATTGCAAGGAAGTTACGGTTTAGGATCAGAAGAAAACCCAACCCCAACCGAAAATCATTTTGTTACGCCACTGGGAGCAAAAGCGGCCAAAAAGAAGCAGACCGCTGTAGCGGTCAAGTAGAAATTAAAAAACTCCTGCTTGAATCTGAAGATAGATTTAACCGGGCAATGGAGACTCGAGTAATTCAACACCAAGAAAAGTTATCAAGAACGGATCAACTTCTCATTGGAAACCGGCAAAGAGATGAAGATGCAATAATGTTCATGGATACGTCACACATGTCTGCAGAATAACTGCAGTATACGGAGCAAAGAAGGAGAGAAATTATGAGGCGTAGACTTGAAGAGGGTCATTAAGTGAGTTACCATTTTTACAACCTTTGTATCTTTTAATTACAGTTATTTGTATTGTGTTCTGAATGCAAGCAATTATTAATATAAGTATTTTCATTGAAATTGCATTACATTGAAAAAAGATTATAACAACATTACGTTAACATAAATATATTACAATAACAATAATAAGTAACAACAACATAAACAACAGTAGAAAAAGTGATGATCGAAATATATTTTCACTGATTTCCAGAAAACCTCCAAAGATGATCTATGAGATCATTTTGCAGTCTTCGATGCAGTTGAACACTACGGTAGGACATTTGGCTTTCTACATGAAACTCGAGTTCTAGTGCGCTTCCAATCATATCGTTTCGCCAAACAGGTGGTGGTGTTTGAGAACCCTCGTAAAAGTAGTCTTCTTCCATGTCTCTTTCATCCTATATAATCATATTATGTAAAATAATACAAGTTTATATTATTTTGGTCATTTTAACTGGTGACCAAAGTCTGCATGGATTATTGACTATGGCAAATCTAGACCGAAGAACCCCAAATGCTCTTTCAACGTCCTTCCTCTGGCCTTCTTGCATCGCTGCAAACTTTGATTGTTTATTGTTTTGTGGGTTAGGAATTGTCTTGACAATCGTACTCCATTTAGGATATATACCATCGCCAAGTTAATATCCATGATCGTAAATGTTACCTCCTAAAGTAAAGGTACAAGGAGTTGATCTACAATTTGCTAAATCATTGAACAATGTAGATCGTTCGACTACGTTAAGATCATTGTTTGAACCCGACATTCCAAAAAATGCATGCCATATCCATAAGTCATACGACGCTACGACTTCAAGAATAATAGAGGACCTACGAGACTTACCCTTATAAGCTCCAGCGTACGCCTTTGGACAATTTTTCCACTCCCAATGCATGCAGTCTATACTGCCTAACATTCCAGGCCAGCCTCTACTACCATGCATATTTAATAACATTACTATATCCATCTCGTTCGGTCTGTGTAAGTATTGATCACCTAAATGCCCACGATAGCTTGGCAGAAATGCTCCAAACACTCTAATACTGTGCTTTCCACCACTTTCAAATTTTCATCAAGCGCATCCATCGGTCCTGCATATGCAAGCATTCTGAGTATAGCTGTCATTTTTTGAATTCCAGTCAATCCCATTGTACGAGATGCATTGGGTTTGAAGATAAAATATTTGTCATGCTGCTTGATGCATTGCAGGATTCTGAGAAATAAAGGACGCCGCGTGCGGAATCTTCTTCTAAAATTAGCATCTGTGTAAGTAGGATTTGGAACAAAGTAGTCTTCCATCAGTCTGTCATTGTGCCACGAATGTCTACGATTTTTATACCGATGACCAACGACTGATCCACCGTGTTGCCTACTCGATTGACCAACCTGTAGTGCAGCCATACTTATTAGCTCCTTTTTGCGACGAAAATGATCTTCCATCATTTCATCAAATTCGTCGTCGCTGTCATCAAAAAAATATAATCTTCTGCCGCCATTTGTTATATTTGAAATTGTATGAAATAAGAATGAGCAATAATACTTCTCAGCATCTAACAAGCCTTTTATAGCTTAAATCACATGTTGGCTAACAACCAATTACTTGTGGGTAGTATTAATTGAATTCAATCACCATCTATATAGTAGATTCCATTTATGTCACGACTGCAGTGTCTCGTCGCATCTAAACAATATGACTATTGATGTAGTGTCTCGTCCCAACATACACTATTAACTGTTGATAGTGTCTTGTCTGTAGTGTAACGTCTGCACTGTCTTGTCCCTCCATACACTACCGACTACTGATGTAGTGTCTCGTCCCATCATACACTATTAACTGTTGATGCAGTGTCTTGTCTGCAATGTATGCTCTGCATTGTCTTGTCCCTTCATACACTATTGACTGTTGGTGCAGTGTCTCTTCCCATCATACAACTGTTGCCATATTCTTAACGCAATAATACAGAAAGAAACAAGTCATTGTTACTGAAATACCCAAACATTATTACAGTCAACGACAATACATACACAAACAATAATACACTCCATAGTAATACATTCCATAATAGTAGACTCCGCAATAATACAACTATAATAATAATACACTCCATAATAATACACTCCATAGTAGTACACTCCACAATAATACACTCCATAATAATACACTCCACAATAATACACTCCACAATAATAATACACTCCACTAAGAAACTACCGGTTACAGTCAAATTTTAAGTTGTTCACGATATTTCGAAGACATATTATTTCTCGTTCCAGCTTGTTGGCATATGTTATGGCCCTTGGGCACAGCCATTCATCAACCTATTCTGCATAATTGCACCCTTCAGGCCAAAAAGGACACAACTGGATTCGACGACCAATATCTTCGCCATCAGCTCTAACCACAACTTCAACCTTATAACTACAATGGTAAAATACTGTGTAAGAGTCAGCCTCTTGTTCAACCGAAGGTTGCAAATTTGGTACTTGTTCAACTCCTGTGATTGTTGATGAACCAACTGTTTGTGTACTGGTTGAACATCTTCTTGAAGTGTGAGTTGGTCAAGATTTGGGAATTCACGAGCAACGTCCTCGTAATGTTGGTCTTCGTAATTGATATTCCAATCTTCGTCGGTGTGTTCGCTTTCCGTTGGAACGTACCCGGCATCAGAGTCAATAGATGATGACCAGGAAGGAATTGATATGAGGATTAGAAGATTGAAGGAGCGGAGAACTGAATTGTGTGTTTGAGAAGAAAAGCTCATACCTATATATTGAAGCGTGTGAACGTTAAAAATTAATTATGTTTAAATATTAGCACTGTGTTTTGATTGACAATGCAGTAGAAAGTCAAAATTACTCATAAACAAGACAATAATAAATATGCATACACAGAAACAATAATACACTCAAATTATGGATATCCAAATCGTTCTAGCCAATTTTGACGTATGATATAAGCCTCATGTCCAATGAATGTGTTGTGATATTTGAGAAAGTAACGTCCTTCAAATGTAGAACGGGTTGGTTTAAACAAATTTTCAAATATAACCTCATTGATAACCGTACTGTACTGCGTACAGGCGTTGCAGAAGTTCCCATAACCAGTCCTCAACTCCACCTGCGTACGTCTACTTCTACCATCAACATTGCTATTGTAATGTTCAGCAAAAGTGCCCAAAACTGAGTTGCCATTATCTCTTCATCATCGCACATTTGATCCGTTTGTATAAAAAAATTTACTAACAGTTTCAATTCTGTAGCCGAAAATATTATGTTACACATTGATTGATTTAACCGTACTTTTAAATGTTGTGACATTAGAATATAACACTTTATCTTAAACAAAGAGGTCATGATCCGCATCAAAAAAATTAAGCATAAGATTTACGTCCACATGTCAAACATCCATAAAAATTTTGACAAACAAACACAACTGTGTTTATTACTTCAACATTTTGACTTCATATACGCTTAATAATAAACAAGCGTAAATTAACATCAACACAATGCAATACTCAACATAAAATATAATCGACACAATGCCATAACATATAGACAATCACATATAACAGTAGCATCAACACCATCATAATATGCAACCAACTAATGTAAGGTGTGAAAAATAATAACACAGTCTAAAATATCTAAATGCAGCACATCAGTCTATGTGATCGGAACCTCTATTAATCTCCTCATCGTCTCCACTATCGTCGTCACTGTCATCGTTAGTGTCATCAAAGTCGTAAGGCTGAGGTCCAGCATGGAGCTACTCCTGAAGCTGCTGAATCTGGGTCTGTAATCCCTGTATCTGCGCATCATACTGAGTCTGCTGCTGCTGGACCGCAGTCTGGTAACTGTGATACATCATCTGTGTATAATCGAGCGTCATACGCTCAAATGCAGCAATCATCCGTCTATCATAATCCATGTACTGAGAATACTGATATGTGCAAAAAAGAATTATACATAGATGGAAATTATAATGACAAGTTATTTAAAGAACAGTGAAAATTCGTACAAACCCGATGAGGCTGATACAATCCGGCGGGTGGTACACCTGTAATATCGTCATCTGTAGGATACTGCAAGGGGTACTCCACCACCTGACCATGTACATCATATGCTCTAAAAGAATGTGGAGGAGGGTCTAAAGTAGGAGGCTGCATGTACAGAGATGATGTAGGCTCAAAGGTGGCAGGCGGTAGTGGAACTCTACCGGAAGAGGTACGCGGACCAATATGATCAGAGTTCAAACCCTGAATATAATTAGGCAAAGCGCAAGCACGTAGGGATACTCGAGCCCAATATAAATCAAAGTCTCCAAGAACTGTAAATGGCTCGCCATCCACCCATCCTGCACCCCTCATCGCAAGAATATAAGCTGGTCCAACCCTAATATCACCATACATATCATCCCATGGTAGCGGATTTGATGGAATGCGAACTATACCATACAACTGTAGCCAACACTGCTCCCCTAAATACCATATGAATGGACATGTAGGAACCTGAAAGCAAATCCTGTGTCGCGGCATGGAAAACTGAAAAGTGAGTGGACAATCAGGACCGGGCTCTAGGAACTATAAGTACTGATCCCATGGACGAACGATAATGTTACCACGCCGCCTCATATCCATCTGTTATCTAGCCTCCATCAGCTCATTGTGAACCCCTTGTGCAACACATGGCAAATGCATAGGAGGACCCCAACGACGCAATCTAGGAAAGTAAATATAAGGTGTGGCATTTGCCTCTACAATAAGTCGGGGGTGCATATTGGCAGTATACTCGTAGTACCAAAATGAAAGAATGTACCAAAATCCATACATCTGTCTAGACTGCTGAAGTGCATAAGTATGCAATGCTATGTACAAATAACCAATAACAGCAGTACTGTAATCATATATATGTAGCCCATCCACATCTACCAATCTGGCCAAAAAATCAAGCCTAATAGTACCCTTGTTGTTACTAAAAAATGTAGACCCAAAAAGGTATAATATGAAGGCACGAATAACCGGAGTGTGCATATCCTCAACGGCCATGTACTCTACTATATACCGCTGCAAACAAGGCAGAGTAACAGCTCCTCCTCTAACCTCTTCATCAGCCAAAGTCGGTAAATAAGCTGAATATGACTCAAACTCCTCAAATGAACTATCAAATGGAACAGGGAGACGGTCTGGTCAACCAACCTCTATGCCAGTGAGCATATAAAATCTAGAGGAGTCAGTCTTAGCTCAAAATCAGGGAAATAAAATGTGTGAGTGGTAGGCCACCATCTCTCGGTGAGGGCCTCTACCAGACAACGATCTACATGTGCAAATCTAGGTAAAGCAAGAAATTCACCAAAAGGTGACGCAGGTAGCCTATCCAAAATCGGCTCAAATAACTGATCAAAATACTTAGACATACACCTATACCAACTACCTCGCATCGCTACGTGACGAACCTAAATATATGATTATTTAATGTTAAAATAAATAAAGAATTATCATACATATATATTTACATGGTTGTTCATCAAGCAATAAAGAAATAAACGTATACCTGTGGCGTCGTTATAGCTGCAGTAAGTCGATGCGAAAGAGTAGGGGGCAAGTCGTGCAAAGATCGAAGATCGTCTGGAGTCACGGTAGCATCAGGAGGGACATGAGCAGGTCCGATATTGGCATCGGTCGTATATCGAACGATGCGTCTAACAGTTTTGAACGGACGGGGCAACATTTGGACTCAAAGTTGAATTAAAAAAATTAACTGAAAAGAGGATGGAAGAGGGAAAAATAAAGGGAGTAGGGAAAAAGCGCCTGATATAGGCGCATTAACAGGCGCCTGTTCAACGGGCACCCGTGTAGAGGCGCCTGCCCTCATTTCTGTTGTAGAAATGAGGGCTCCAACATTTTGGAGTGCGGAAAATCGAATTTCCGCCCTCCAAACTGTTGGAGATGCTCTTAGTTGTATATTTTCCATTCATGAGTGCCTTGCTCATGCTTTGTCTTACACATTATGCTTCCTTCATCTTGTACATGATTTATTTGAAATATTCCAATTCTCTTCTTTTGTTCATGCAGTGGTTTGATTGATTTCAACTTGCTCAAAACTCCAAAGTCCTAACCAAACTATCAAATCCAACCCTCTATCATTCCACTTTTGATATATGTAGGGTCTACCCCACTTGTTAGCCACCTTCGAACAGGTTTAGACAACTCATAGTCACCAGACCCTTCACCTTGATATGGAAAGACAACATGCATTTTTGGGTCCATTTCTGAAATGCATTAAGATAAATGGAGGTTAGCCCTCTCCCATCGTTTTTGAGAAGCACCATGAATTGGTTGACATCAATAGAAAGCCCTTTGATGTCACCGACATTGGCCTCACTTAAGAGATGGTTGTTCCATACTTTAACTATAGGAATAGTTGAGATCATGGACCTTTCACACCGACCCATGTTTGGGTTATTGGGCTATGACATCGAAGCTATCCCTGCCGCTGATGTCTAGGATACTTTCTTGGTAAGTTTATCGTTCCAATTACATGTCTATTTAGTACCATGGTTTTCTTCATTTGTTTGCTAATCTCCCTTTTGTAGAAAGCTTGAATTCTCTGAATTTGGTAGGGTGATTGCGCTTATTAAGGGAATTATGGAGGAGATGGAGGTCAAAGACATGGAGAAGAGGGTGAGGAAGCAAATATAGAAGGAAAAGGAAGAGGAAACAGAGGCTAAGGAGATGGTCGAGAAAGTATTGGAGATGAGGCATCCATTCTTTTAATTTTGGAGTAGAAAATGCAGTTGCTTAGACCCTAGTTGAAGGAGAGAGAAAATGAGTCAATGACCTCAGAGCTTCTCTTCTCTAACATGAGCCTTATATGGATGTCGTTGAGTCCAAAGTGACAATAAAGGAGGAGGATAAAGTGAAGAAAAAGTGGAATTGACCGGATGACCATAATGTTGGAAATTTTCATAGCGCATCCAATTAACACCTTATGTTGGTTTCAACTTTTGTGCCCCCGGCTTTACTTGGGGCGGCTTGCGAAGATGTGGCCGATGACATGATCTAGGGAGGGTGCTCTATCCTTACTCCTGAACAAATTGCTTCCTAGATTGGGTGCTTGAATGGCCATATCCTAGAACCTGCGCTCACAAAGAAATTGACCATCGACAATGACTGTAGGAGATGAGGGACATGTACTAAACAAGATTAGGATATTTTGTCTTCTAATAGGCTAGCCCTTTTTTATAACAACCTACTTTACTATAGATGAAAAAAATATAATTTTTGGCTAATTCTATGTCCTCCATACACATCATCTTGTGCAGTTATGTCTTTGCTCATGTGCATGTTAAATTTTTATGTTATAATTTTTCTATGTTGTGGCAGCTTATGTAGTGCCCTACTAACATAAGGTTACTAATACTTGCAAAGAACTAAAGGGCCTATAAACATTTGAAACTTTTTTAACCTAGCTCGATAGTTCCTCCTTATCTATAGTAGGGTGGATGTTTGACGAGAAAATTTTAAAGTTTTTACTTATCTTACAAGTTCATTCTCTTCTTTATCTAGATGGATATTGGGTTGCCTTCCTCTTTTACCCCAAGTTGCTAGGGAATCTATTGTCCAAACACTTGTTTTTACTTGTGAAATCCTTATAATAATTTTTATAGCTAAACTTACTTACCTACTTGGGTATACTTGGGGGCTGCGTTCTGCTCTTGGGGGAAATAAGAATGTTCCTTTTTGTTGAGCCCCATCAGGGTGGGGTTAATCCAATTTGATGGATTGAAACATGGGTAATCAACCCATTTTTGAACAAATGCTTCATCATGCTTTTAGGGGAACGAGAAAAACCACAGATGAAAGAATCATGGACACAATGTGGGTGGTCACGCCATTAGTTCATCGATGCTTATTGTGCACTTGGGAGAATGGATAGATACGCCACTAATGAATGGATCGAGGGCACGATTGGGCTGCACCATCTGATAGAGTTTAGGCTATGGCCTAAGGGCAATTATGTAATTTGTTACATATATCTAAATCGTAGACTAATCTTGTTCGAAATAAAGGTGTTTCGTTTCTATTATATACTTGATATAATGTAGTCATATTAATTAATTAAAAGTATATTTAATAGAAAATCTATAGATGATATGATTTGTGATACTATATATAAAGTATTGTAACCGTGAGTAATTTATCACAATAAAAAATAAATGTACTATTTTAAACATTCCTAGTCAAGATGCGTCGAGACTGGATATCAATGTATCCATTGAGAGTAGAGTACATAACGCTCTCCAAATATTGGATAGTGTATTACTCATGACCGCCGGTGCCACCTAGGGGTTACGTACTAATAGTTATTGGATAAGTATGGAATGCCTCATTCGATAGTTCTTTGTTGGTTAATATAAGTAAGGTCAAACAGAAAATATCGATGTGAATAATTTACGCAGTTCTTTCGACTTGCGAATACTGTGAATCTTCAATATGAAAGCTCCGCTTTGATTATTGTCAAATCATGGCACGACGTCCATCGAGTGACTATAGTTGGATCGAGAGAAGTATTGAAAGTGTAGCACTATTTAAGAGAGGATTCTCTCCTTAATTATATAGGGTTAGTATCATGGTTAACTCAAGTCAATCCATAGTCAAAATCTTTGGCCAGAGTAGTCCGGTCAATAATAATTGTTATTATTGAACTAAGGACTTTGTGTTTGAACTATAGAAATGAATATGTACGATGTTGGATTTTTTGACCATTACCAGATTCAATAAGTACAAAGTGATATAGTATTGAAGAAGAGAATTGGTGTAAATAATTGTCACAACTGGGTAACGTTTATTAAATTAAAATAAGATTTTTTTTTCAAAAATGAGTAAGCGATAAATTTGGCCATTATGTCACACCACCTGCTAAGTGAAGTGTGAGCGTTAATGTTTGAATAGTTCGATGTTAATCGCTTACCGAATTACACCCAAGAGTTACAACCGAATAATGAATTCTCTTAAGACCAAATGATTTAATTAGTTTATAATTATTATAAATCGATTAAAATCAATTAATATTTATGAAATATTAATTATAAAATTTGGATATGATTTGAGAAATAAATTAATTGCATGTATTTATAAAAATTTATAAACATGTTGATCGATATGAGAAATCGACAAGAAAATTAGCTGAATATAATTATGTATATTCAAATTGGGTTAAATGGGCTCACAACCCATGAATTTTAGACGTGAAAGTCAGTGGTTTTGATAGAGGAAGGGGGCAGCTTCCATGCATGAGATTAGGGTTTTCAGATGTGTGGCTGAGATCATTATTTTCTCTCTTATCCTACCAACATAAAAGTTAATCTCAAAACCCTAGTCAAAGGTTAATTCATTTGTTGAGCCGCCACTTTCTTCTTATTCTTCCTTATTTTAATGGCAGCAACTCTCCTCTAAAATCATCCCAATAAATTGTCAAATCCAATTCAAATCAAAAAATACTAATATGCAGTAGAAGGTTTCCAGTCTCGAATTAGCAACCTGATGGACTAGGAATTATTCATAGAAGAGAATTCATTGTTCAACATGGACTCAAAGGCTTCATTAGGAGGTTAACTTTTATTTATTATTATTATTTGACTTCAAGTTTATCATATGAATGCTGATTTACATCCAAATTGCTTGTTTGTATTCAGATATGCGCTACAACAAACAAGACCTTTAACAACGTTTTAAAAACGCTATAAAAGCTTTTAACAGTGTTTTTACGTACGTTGTATATCGACATTCGGTTATATGTCAGGGATATACAATGACAAGAAATAAACACTGTTAAAAGTCCTTTTTAACAAACATTTTCCTGGTGTAATAAAATCTTTTAACAGTGTTTGGTTGGGTGCAGTTAGAGATCTTTTATAGCGTTTGTTTCATGCTAAGGTGAGATTTTATAGCGTTTTTTCAATGTTGTGATATTTATTTACAGCGTTTCGTTGTTGCAATAGACTGTGATTTATATTTTTAGATACAATTTAACGGAATTTCTAAAACGATGTTAAAACTTTCAACGGCGTTCTAAAAACGCTGTGGAATGTTTCAACTTCTTTTAAAAAGCTGTGGAATGTTTTAACTGTGTTTAAAAAACGTTGTGGAATGTTTAAACAGCGTTTTAAAAACGTTGTGGAATGTTTTAATTCCATTTCAGCAAACATCCGCCACAATGTGCATATATACCACATTGCATATTATATCAATATCACATTTCAAAATCAACATATTATATCAATATCACATTTTGGACACATTTGATAACCAATATATGAAATTACATATTCAAAATACACAACATTCTTACACCAAACATAAATAGTTTGTCATCAATAGTTCAAAAACAAAATATAGAACAAGTAGCAGTAGCAAAACAAAAGCAAGTAGTACATACGTTAAAACCAAAAAGTAGTTCGAGCAGCAAAAATAACTTCGATCTATAACTCGTTGCAACCTTTTTTGCATCACAATCATCTATCTACCTGTAAAGCAAAAGTAATGCTTGAGAATCAATTCATCAAAAAAGTGTACACAAAGTTAAATCGGATTCGTAATGCAAACACTAAATGTTCATCACACTATTTAATTAGGCGATTGACTAATAAAAGTATACAACATGCCATAAAATCAAGTAGCATTCACAAGTGAAGTAGAGTAAAAAATAATAAACGAACTTGGTAATTTACTTGGAGTAAAATCAAGCCATATATTATCGACGTATGAAGTAGGTAAATCAGCTATGCTAGAAAGTTTCATCATTGCAACACTTAATACTACAACTAACAATACAAGTAGACCAAAAAGAAGAAGACCAAATAACCATTGTATAATGACTACCTTCACTTGAGTACTGACAGTTACATTATTCTCTTTACACGGTATTAGTGAATGTGTATGTTATTTTTGCAAGATGTGTATAAACGGCTATAATGTTTACATCAAATTATAAATCTGTACCAGAATAATATTATTTAATTTGTATTTTCTTATATTTATTTGCCTATACATGTTGATTCTAAGATTGCGTTATGGTATGAATATTTACCTTTAAAAGATGCTTACAATTTTGAAGGCGATTGCAAACCGAAGAGGTGAACAGGACCAACTGTGCATGCTGTGTTTGAGCCATTGGATCTATTTTTCCATTGCAGACCTCTATTGTATGTACACATAACATCCCTATATCAGTCTCAGCTGCGCTCCAGTTCGAAATCCAGTCATCCCACTACAAATGCACATTTGTTTTGTGTCAAAATTCATACTTTTGAAATTCAATGCAGTGTTTATTAAAGGGTACTTATAGCTTGTTTCAGATCGTTATTGTGACAACCCGGAATTTTCTAGCAATATCAATTTAATAATATGCATTAAATATTAAATTGATTTGATATATTTTTGTTAATTAAATCTGAATTGATACTTTTCTTTTAATAAATATTTAATTGGTAAATGATATCTGTTAAAAATTAATTGAATTGTTTTCTATTTATATATGTATATATTTGTATACATTGTAAATAAATGTGATTTGTTTTAAAGTTTAACTAATAAATTATGTTTTAAATACTAATATATATTCTAGTGAATTAGAAATTATGATATATTTAATATAAACTTTTCAAAGCTAAATAAATAAATAAATACAGGGTTTTAAATACATAAGATAATTGCTTAAATAGTTTGATACTTATTTTAACTTAAGTTTAAATTTAAATTTATTAACAAAAGGATTTGTTTTCTTTTCTTTTTAGTATAGCTTGATTAAAATATGAATTTAAAATGATATATGAGTTTTAAACATAATTTTGTCAAACAATACGTTAACTTACATTAATAAAATATGTAGATAAAAATATAATTTAATTTATCTACCTTGTCTAAGTGATAAATGTGTTTTTATAAAATAAATAAAAATAAAAATGTACATATAAAATACAAGCCTACAAGATAAATTGGAAAAGAAATAACAAGTCACATACATTTCAAAATGTAATAACAAGTCAAAAATAAAACTAGACACAAGTCAACAATGAAACTAGAAACAAAAGAATTTTCAAGTTTGTAAACTAGACAAATAAAAATGCCTGTAAAGTTAAGAATAAAAGTCAAGTGACATATGTTTTAGCATGTAAGAAGTTAGAAAGCAAGAACAAAGAAAAATAAAATAATAATGCCAGTAGCTTGTAAATAAAGATTTAGACAAGTATCAAGTATAAAACAAAATAAAGTAAGAAAATCATATGCAGGCATAGGAAAGGATAGTCAACTTGTAAGAAATGACAAAGCAAAGTATAATTAGAGAAATACAAGATGAAGCTAAAGAAAGTAACAAAAATAAATAAATATGTATATATGAAGCTTGTTAAGGAAGACATTGTTAAGTATCCTTAAACAAACAAACAAAAGTAATTAATGAAAAATCTTTTTAACACACCATTATATTTCATATCAGCCTCCATTAACAAATATCTCTGTTTTGAATCTGTACAAACAAAGAGTTGTATGCTTTATGGTACAAATATTGTCTTAGTAGTATGAAACATAATAATATACACTGTCTGTATAAGCTTGTCTGCATATGCCCTGTAACTTGTTTTATAAATATCAACTTGTAAGCTTCTTGCATATATCAATCTGCATATCAGTTCGACCTAGGCAAAAACTAAAATAAACTTCATTAAAACCTAAACAAAACATCCAACAACAACTTAGCAAACTAGGGGATCAATCAGAGGAGGGTTTCGGTTGTATTCAAGCCTGTTGCTTAATCAAGGAGCAACTGTTCTTTTCTGAAAATTGGTGAGTAACTTCTTTTTATAAAATACCTAAGTATATTCAGTTATGTCTATATGTTAGTTTATCTGAGATGAAGTTTTAAGTATCTGTATATATATTTGAGAATGCATGTGTATATATGGATGGATAGATGATTGATGTGGTTAAACTTGTTCTGCCTGTTTTAGTTTCAGGCTTGGCTTCTAAACAAAAGAATCTAATTCCTTTGATCTGATGGCTGTTAGTTGATAGAATTTAAACAAGACTCGTTTGTTTAACTTTAAAATTTAAGTTTAAAATTTATTTAGATAAAAATACAAGAGAAATTTATCTGGAAACCAAAATATAACTGGAAGTATTGGTATATGTTTGCTCTCTGTTACTCTGTAAACAAAATTTACTTTCAAAAATCATTTGCTTCTTCTCTGATTGATCAATGAACTTAAGATTTGAATAAAAGATGTTTGTAACATTATGATCTAAGTTTAAAAATTTAGTTAAGATAAAAACATCTTAAAACTTTTTCTCCGGAACCCAAATCTCTGAGCAAACTCAAGATTGACAAAATTTCAACTTCCACCGATCATCAATTCAGGTACATAAATCGAATAGTTGAATCAAATTACGATTTTTAAAAAGAATATGGTGATTTTTAGTGGAGGGGGTAAGGTGCAGTTCGAGTTCATCCCTTTAGGGCATTTTGAGTTGCTGTGGACGATCAAGTCGAACTGGAGGGTCGAGCTTAGGTCTGGGGGTGGAGGAGGCTGCCGTGGAGCTAGGAAAAATAGGGGATGGCGGCGCAAAGGGTGGTAGAAGCATCGACATGAACCTAAAATTTTTCTGTGTTTGGAAATTTGATCGCAGCGGCCACTGCAGGTGATCGAGTGGCACGTGGTTTGGAGGGGAGATAAAGGGAAGATGGTCGGTGTGGTAGCCGGAGTTTGGTGGCCTCTGGTGGTCGGAGCTGTGCGCACGTGGCGGTGACAGGTTTGGAAGGGGAGGTGAGGTAGTGTTTTCCAGATTTGGTTCTCGACGTTTTTTTTTCGCGCGCGCATGAGGATGACTCGAAGCATTGCAGTTGTTTTCACGTGGAAACACGTAAGTTTACTCGAAGTAAACACAGGGGTACTCGGGGTGTTGTTGTACAGGTTTAAACCTGTAACAGTTTTATCAGCATTTGAAACTTTTGTTTTAAATTTAAAATCAAAGATTTAAACCTAGTTTTAAAACAAGTTTAAATGGTGACTTTAAGTCAGTTTTGAAAATAAAGTTGGGAATAATAAAATTCCATAATTTAAAATATTTTAATAATTTAAAAGAGCTTAATGTTTAAGTATATTCAAAAAGGAGTTGAATTCAAAAATGAAATATAAATTGTTAAGAAGGATTTAGACAAGTTAACTCCACAATTTAAACCAGAACTTAGATTTGAACATCTAGATTTGGAACGAAAATAAGTTTTATAATATAAATTGATTCAAATAGGTTTTAAGTGCCATCAAATACGTGAGTTTAAAAGGATTTTGAAAATTTAGTTTTAAACTTTATTAACGATAAAATTTGAATTTATTTACGAAGTAAATTGAAATAAATGTTTTAAACATATTGGAAGTGAGAATTTAATCAATTATAAGAACAATTTTACTTTAATTCATGAAGTTTTAGAATTTTATATGCATTAATCTTTAAGTTAATTAGATAAGGATAATTAATGATGGATATTAATTATATTAGTAAGTATTAGTTTAAAAGTAGTAATTAAAGTTAGTTAATAAATTAATTAACTAATATGTGATTAAGAACCATACATTAGATTTTGATTTGAATTAATAAATTTTAATGGTTAATCAAACTTATAATTAATAATGATTATATAAGTTAATTATTTTTGAAGAAAATAATTAAATAAGTGTTAATAAAGATCATTAACTAGCTTATTTTGTAATTAATTAATGTAATTGATTTTTAATAAATTAATTTGATTAATTAATTCAATAATAATCATTGTGATAGTTTAAATGTAAATTATTTATTTGAGAAGTAATTAAGAAATTAATTACTTATTAATTGAGTAAATGGATTTGATTTGAGTTAATTAATTTTGTTTAATTAACTGATATTTTGGAATTAAATTACTTAGAGAAGTAATTGAAGGATAATTACGGGATGTAATTAATTGGGTGATGTTGTTAATAGGAGTAATTGGAATATAATTACTTGAGATTAATCAGGGGATTAATTAAGAGAGTTATTGAGAAGTAATTAATTATGAATGATTAATTACTGTATGTTATTAATCAAGAGGATTAATATTTGTGATTTGAAGATTTGTATTCTTAATATAATTAACAAATGAAATGTAATTAAGAAATTGATTTATTTGGGAATAATAAATCAACAAGATAATTAAACGGTAATAAATCTATATAAATGAAATTAATTAATGGATTTATTCAAGATTAATTTCTGTAAATAAATTAAGGAAAACTACTGGAATGCAGTCAGTTATATTTAAATCAAAGATGATTAATTTGAATATATATAAGTAATTGATAATAAGATTTAAATTGAGTTAATTAATTAATTTAAGAAATCATTTGTTGATTTGGTATGTGTAATTACATAGTGTAATTAATGGAGTATAATTACTTAGAATAGTAATTAGATGATAATTACTTGATGAAATTCATACAAGAGGATTTGTAAGTGAAGTAATTTGGGTAATTTCTTTTGTAATTAATCAAGGGATTAATTTATGGGAATAATTAATCATGGAATGATTAATAAGTAATTAAGGGTAGTTGATTACTGGTTTGTTATCAATCAAGGGGTGATTAATAATTGTGTTTAATTAAAGATTAACCACAAAATATAATTAATTTAAATAAAGTAAATTGATATAAATTGAAGAACATTAATATAATTAATGATGTAATTAAAGATTGTTTAATAAAGGAATAATTAATAGGAAAGTAATTAAATGTTAACTGCTATAAATGATTTAGAATAATTCAATTGAGAAATAAATTAAAGACTAAATTACTTCTTGTAATTAGAGAATGGTTAATTAATTTGATTTATAATTTATTAATGATTGTGAGAGCAGGATTTATGGAATGAGTAATTAATTTAATTTATTTTAAATTAATGAAAAATGGAAGTAGTTAATTTAATTCATTTTAAATTAATTATAGCTTGTGATTCATAAATCATTGCTTATGGATAATACTGATATTTCATTGTTTGATTGTGATCTCAGAAATGAGATGGATAATGTCTATGTGATATGGATGTATAATTTAAGTATGATAATATTTAATTATCTGTTTGGATGATGATATTAGTTATATGTTTATGATGATGTGATTATCTATTATGAGATGTGAATTATCTATCTCTGCATATTGATAATATTGAATTAACTGTTAAGACTAAATAGACAACTTGGCCTTAAAAGACACGTTTTGGATTTCGATGAGACCGGGATCGGTTTTCCTTATTTGGAATATCCGAAAACCACATCGTTTCCAAATTAACGATAGGTCGTGAAATCTGAGGTGAAGATGAAGATTCTGAATGCAAGGGTTATCGTCGTTAACTCTGAGGGTGATTCCAAAACGAGTGTAACGAAATGATGCCTTCGGTTTCGTTCGAACCCGGAACGAACTTGTATGGATTGAATGCTTTCAACACATCGTCAGGCGGGCGATGAGCATTCTAAGAAATATGTTCTATAAAGGTAATCGTAACCTCAAGCCTCATCAACCGGGAATGGCTAAAACAGGAGAGGTGCAGCAAGGTTGGGTGGGTCATGCCTAAGCAGGACAAGGATATTCCCCTGTCTAGATGTCCATTTTTATTCGGCTGTGTGGGCAGTTGGTCTGCAGCCAACTGCGGGGTTTATCTTGTTCGGGACTGTTCAGTAAGGAATGGTTCCAGCCTTGTGTTGCAGGGGGTCGGGAGTGATCCTCGGTACGTTGATCTAGGCCACGTACTGTGACGGGCGGTACCCCAGTAGCCCTGCCATTGTATGGAATCCAAAATCCAATAAGTGCCTACGGTTTTGATTGTATTACCCACTTTTGTGGCTAGTAGCTGGAACTTAATCATGTAACAATCTCGGCTATTTTCTATTTACTTGAAAACCCTAGACCTATTATAATATCATTGGATTTCCTATCAAATGTTTTGGTTAGCGTAAGGTAAAAACTTTTCCATGTTTATGTGTGGGAAGTCTTACATGATACCTTTTGTTTTCAAAGGATTTTTTTCAAGATTAAGCAACTTTAACCTGTTACTCATACCAGACCCATGTCTGACCCGAAATTTATTTTTTGTTTTCATAAACTCTCGGGTACCCAAATTTTTACGGGTAGCCAAGGGATTCAGGGTTAGCTTTGACGAATTTTGAAGGAGCAATGGAGCAGGAGGCTTCAGCGTTGTAGATATATATATATAGTTCCGCTGTGTGGTATCTCTGTGATGTATTGTGTATTGTGTTGTATTAACTAGACAGGTGTTTATAACTGTCTGGTACGTGATGTACTATATGTATCACTCTGATTGATGTTATATATTATGTAAATACTTATGTGATTAGTATATTTTATTCGTTCCGCTGTGAGATTCTGATGTTGTTGTTCTTTCTTCTCTATCTTTTCTTTTTTCTCACCCTTTTCTTTCTTAAAAAGGATACTTCTTCCTGGGGTAGGAAGTGCGGTCGTTACAGTGGTATCAGAGCGCTAGGTTGAGTGAATACCTAGGCTCTTGAGTGATTTCTTTCCTGAGAGAGCGTATTTGTAATTTTGATATATATATATATATATATATAATGTTGAGTCACAAGCTTTATGAAAGTTTTGATTTCTGACAAATAAGGCGATTGATTTTTGACAAACAAGGCGATCGACAAAAACAAGGTCAATAGAGTTATATATGGTACTCTAGATTATAGGTTGATTATTTGTTGTTGTAATAGTAATAAATTTGTTAAAATCTATCCTCAAATAATCATGCATATCAAGGGAATCAATATATATACGAATAATTTATAAGTTACATGCAGTTGCACAATTCAATGTGCAATTTAACAGGCACCGGTCGACCGGTCAATATAGGTGCGGTCGACCGTTCCTGTGTAAATTGCACAGTGAACGTGCACACATGCACATAACGTATATATATATTTGAATTCCTGTCTACCGGTCCATTTTTGACCTGTCGACCGTTTTTAAACAGAAAGCAACTTTTCCAAAAGACACTTCTCTTCTCCAAAGGTTGCATCTCCTATCTTTCATCAATGATCATAACTCTTAATGGCAACTGTTCACAAAGAGTTACAACTATTTTTCTCTATATATACTCATCTAAATCATTGATTCATACACAAGTTTTTACAACGATTTCATATATTCTTTTTATCTAATCTCTGATCTCAATACTGTATTATAAAAGCTCTAAATTATTTATTGAATCTTTGAAACTATTTCATATCCTTTGATTCAATAATATACTTTCCTTAATCTTTTCAAAACATCATATCGCATACTTTGAGGATAAGATTATAGGAAGGGTGTACTGCTAGTGACAAATCCGTGTTTTCAAGAATACAAGTTGTCAACAACAATTGTATTTGTTCTTTTGTTGAAGTCCTCTGTGTTGTAAGAGGCAATTGTTGAAGTCCTCAGTGTATTAGAGGCGTGAAATCCCGTTCGGTTGTTCGGGTATTGTAAACCTGTTCCTCCGGGTGAAGCGAGGTAGTTAATAGTGAAAATCCAGATAGAAGTCTGGGACTGGACGTAGGACGGTGCTCCGAACCAGTATAAAAATCTCTGGTGTGATTTTTCTATTTTCTATTTACAATGCTATTATCATCTATTTCCGCATTTGTATTGTAATCCATATTATACGATCCGTGTATACTATATTAGCACATATAATTGTATACACACCGCACTTTCAATTGGTATCAGAGCACGGTCATCATATAACCGTAACACAGTTATTTGATATATTCTTGTAATATGGCAAATAACGCAAGTACTAGCACTCAAAACACCACTTACACAGAAGGGCAATCGACACAAAGACCTCCATTTTTCAATGGTCTTAACTACAGTTATTGGGCAACACGTATGTCATTCTTTATGCAATCAAGTAGCTATGATGCTTGGAATGCTACTCAAAGAGAAATAGTAAATCCAACAACTGATTATTCAGAATGGACTGTGGCTGAGAAAACGGCAGCAGCCGTAAATGCAAGAGCAATAAATATGTTGTTCTGTGCATTAGACCAAAATGAATATAACCGTGTTAGTATCTGCACTACTGCATATCAAATTTGGCAAACGCTAAAAATCACTCATGAAGGTACTAACAAGGTTAAACAAGCCAAAATAGCCATGCTGAAAAGTCAATTTCAAAATTTCAAAATGAAACCAAATGAAACAATCAATGACATGTATTCACGGTTTCAAACTATTCACCATGCACTTATTGGGTTAGGACAAAAGTATTCTGATTTTGATGTTGTTTCAACAGTCCTACATTCTCTGACTAATGAATGGGAAGGAAAAGTATTAGCAATTGAAGAAGCTAATGACCTTTCCGTCATGAAGCCAGATGAATTGATAGGAAATTTAATGTCCTATGAAGCAAATTTGCAGGCTAGAAAAGAACAGAAAGAAGAAAAGAAAAATGTAGCATTTCATGTTGAGAAAGATGAAAATGAATCAGATTCTGAAGATGAAGATTTGGCGTTCATTGCTAAAGGTTTCAAAAAATTCCTAAAATATCGAAAAGCCAGTCGCTACAATAAAAGGAAACCTGGATCAAATAAACCATCTTCATCTGCTATAGAATGTTTCAACTGCCATAAAAAGGGACACATGCAGAAGGATTGTCCAGAACAAAAGAAAAAGTCAGAAAATGACAAATTCAAATATAAGAAGGACAAATCAAAGAAACGAGCCTTCTCAGTAACATGGGATGATTCAGAGTCATCTTCATCAGAAAGTGAAAGTGATTCGGAGAATGAACAAGCTAATGTTTGCTTTATGGCAACAGAAGATGAGGTCCCACTGAAGAAAAGAGGAAAGTGGATATTGGACAGTGGTTGCTCAAAGCATATGACGGGAGACAAGAGCTTATTAACAAATATTAAATACTCAGATGGTGGCTCAGTCACTTTTGGAGACAATTCAAAAGGTTATATCATCGGCTAAGGCGATGTGAGCAATTGCGGTACATCTAACTTACCTCTTATTACTAATGTCATGCTAGTTAGAAATTTAAAACACAATTTACTTAGTATTAGTCAAATATGTGACAAGGGTTTTATAATTTCCTTTTCAAATAATAAGTGTAGTATTTTAGATAAACACCATAATTTGGTTTTTGAAGGTTATAGAGACAGAAATATATATATTCTAAATATGAATATTAATCATAATTCAGATATGTGTCTTGTGGCTAATGACAATGATCCATGGCTATGGCACAAACGTTTCTGTCATATAAACTTCAGAACTATTGACAAGCTAGCCAAAAACAATCTAGTTAGAGGACTACCCAAAATGAGTTTTAAAGTTAACAACATTTGTGATGCATGTCAATTAGGAAAATTGACCAAATCATCGTTTAAATCCAAGAAAGTCATATCAACATTACAACCACTTGAGTTACTGCACATGGATTTATTTGGACCTACTAGAGTTCAATCAATAAATCACAGTCAATATGTGCTTGTAATTGTTGATGATTTCTCTCGTTATACATGGACAATTTTCTTAAAAAATAAAAGTGATACTTTCGATCATTTCAAATCTTTCGTCAAAAGAATTCAAAAATCAAAAGGGATTAAAGTTAAAAATATAAGAAGTGATCATGGCGGAGAGTTTGAAAATAATGAATTTGAACATTTTTGTACAAAGAAAGGTATATATCATAATTTTTCGTTTCCCAGAACTCCACAACAGAACGGAGTAGTAGAACGAAAGAACCGAACTTTACAAGAATATGCAAGAACATTATTGAATGGAACCACCTTACCAAAACATTTCTGGGCAGAAGCTGTCGCAACTGCCTGTTATGTTTTAAATCGTGTGTCCATAAGACCTCTTACCAAGAATACTCCTTATGAATTGTTTAACAAAAGAAGGCCCAAAATCTCATACTTCAAAGTTTTTGGTTCCAAGTGCTTTATTTTAAATACGAAAGACCAGCTTGGAAAATTCGATCCAAAAGCCGATGAAGGAATATTTGTCGGTTATTCGGAACGAAGTAAGGCCTATCGGATATTTAATAAACGAACCAAAACTATTGAAGAATCACTTCATGTCTCTTTTGATGAAATTTATCAGCATCCTCACACAATATCAGATGATGACGAATCAATAGTCATTGATAATCCAATCATCTCAAATACTGATTCTGACTCAGAAGTAATTATTGAGAATACTCCTCAAATATGTGAATTACAATCACCACCAAGAATATTAAGAGACCATCCGGCCCAAAATATAATAGGTGAAATAACATCACATGTCAGAACAAGGAGTCAACTCAATCAAATGGGTCATGTCGCTTTTCTCTCAAATATCGAACCCAAGAATCCAAAAGAAGCTGCTACAGATGATTACTGGATCATTGCCATGCAGGAAGAACTAAATCAGTTTGAGCGCAATGACGTTTGGGAACTTGTTCCGAGACCAACTGATCAGTCAGTAATTGGTACTAAATGGGTCTATAAAAATAAGGCTGACGAACAAGGAAATATCACCAAAAATAAAGCAAGATTAGTAGCACAAGGATACAATCAGGAAGAAGGTATCGATTATGAAGAAACTTTTGCACCAGTTGCTCGACTAGAAGCTATTAGAATTCTATTATCTTTTGCTTGTCATCATAATTTCAAACTTTATCAGATGGATGTCAAAAGTGCTTTTCTCAATGGATTTATCAAAGAGAATGTCTATGTCGAACAACCTCCTTTATTCGTACATGAAAAATATCCTGACCATGTGTTCAAACTTAAGAAAGCTCTGTATGGTTTAAAACAAGCACCTCGTGCTTGGTATGAACGATTACGTAGCTATCTTATTAATTCAGGATTTGAAATAGGCAAAGTCGATCAAACTTTGTTTATTAAACATTCTCGAAAAGATATTCTGGTTATCCAAATATATGTAGACGATATCATCTTTGGTTCAACAAACGATAAACTCTGCAAGGAATTTGCAAGTATTATGACCAAAGAATTCGAAATGTCTCATATGGAAGAACTATCTTATTTTCTTGGACTTCAAATCAAACAAATTTCAAACGGTATTTTTATCAATCAAGAAAAATACTGTGAAAATCTTATCAAACGCTTCGGATTACAAAATACATCTGGTAAACCAACTCCTATGAGTACAACTACACATCTTGAAAAAGATGAAAGTGGTAAGAATGTTGACCAGAAATTATATCGAAGCATGATTGGTTCTCTTCTTTATCTTACAGCTAGTCGTCCAGATATATTAATGAGTGTTTGTTTATGTGCTCGTTTTCAAGCCGATCCAAAGGAATCACATTTACGAGCAGTGAAACGTATAATTCGTTATCTTAATAATACCAAAGATTTTGGTCTTTTCTATCCAAAAGAATGTCCATTTGAATTAGTATCATATAGTGATGCTGATTTCGGTGGCTCACGAACAGATAGAAAAAGTACAAGTGGTACATGCCATTTTATTGGAAAATCACTTGTCTCTTGGTTTAGTAAGAAACAGAATTGTGTTTCACTATCAACATGTGAAGCTGAATATATATCAGCGGCTCTCGCTTGTACTCAAGTACTATATATGCAACAAACACTTCAAGATTTTGATATTCATTTATCAAATTCTATTATATACTGTGATAACACAAGTGCTATAAATCTTTCTAAAAATCCAGTGAATCACTCTCGAACTAAACACATTGATATCCGTCATCATTTTCTTCGAGATAATATTGAAAAAAGAAATATATGTCTTGAATATGTCCATACTGAAAATCAATTAGCAGACATTTTTACTAAGCCGCTGCTCGAATCTAATTTTATTAGATTACGAAGAGAGCTTGGATTAATTTCAAGAAAAAATCTTGACTAAGCAATTACTAATGTACACCTTCTCTTTTGGTTATTCTCTTTAATTATAATTTTTTGTTTAAACTAAACTAATGTCTTTTCTCCTAGTAACCGTATCTTTTACTTAACCTATTTTTTATATTAAATATTAGCCATTGCTTTATTTAATGGTTAAAATCTATTTACTCATTTTATAAATTCAGTTTTAAAAACAAAGCTATTTTTAGATTTACAATAAAATTTCTGCTTATATTTTCGTGGTTAAAAGTTATCATTAACTCTCATCCATAAAAGTATATATAAGAAACTTATATATATAAGCTTGCAAAATTTTTTTTATTCATCTTTACTTCTTATCTAACCATAATACTATATTCAACTTACACTATGGCTCATATTTGTGACAAATGTGTGCAAGAATCTCACATTTCTATTACAAGCTCTGAGTCGGACGAATATTATTCTCCTACTACTCCAAAACAAAAATCGAGCTGTCATCATCAATGCTCTTATATGTCTGATAAAACTCCAAATTCAAAACGAGTTAAAAGGACACTATTCTATTCTCCTCGAACCAAAGCTCAAATTGATGAGATACACCACTACCAAAAACATCAGATAGACCTTCAGAGACAACTCCATTACGGGCAAAGTCAACTTTATCACGAGCAACAACGGACATCGGCACGATTGTCTGTTTTAGAAAAGTTGGCAACATTTTTCTGCGGTTCCAACAAACATGACGTACATGAACCAATGCCATCTAGGCCATCAACATCTAAAAGTCCTAACTCATGGGATCGGAACTATGAAAAGAATGAAGGAGCTCAGAAACAATGGAGTCCATGGTCGAATCGTATTGAAGGAAACAACGATAATTCTAATGACGAACTTTCTCATTAGATTTATATATAGTTGTTATATATTTATCTATCTCTTGTATAATGATGGTTATATTTTGTATTATGTATAAAATATAATATATATATATATATATATATATATAAGTTGATATATAATAAAAAAACTTGAAAAAGAATCCTATATGCACACAGACCAGGACCGGTCGACCGCCCATTTTATTGCCGGTCGACCGTTTACTCTCTGGTTGAAAACGGTCGACCGGCCAAAATTTGTAGGTCGGCCGGTTACACATTTTTCAGTTTTTTATATATAACCCTATACGTTACTTTACCCTCTACCCTCATTCACTCTCTACTCAAACTATTCTCTATCCCCAAATCACAAACCCTAGTTCCCATTCTTCAATTCCCAAATCACAAATCCTCCAACAATGGCTCCTCCTCAAAAGAAATCAAAGAAAGGAGCAATCTCTGAAACTTCATCTCATACCATCTCCGTCAAAAAATGGCTTCAAACTCTAATTGCTATAACACGATGGAATCAAATGACAAATTACAAGTTTCATCCGGGATCTTTTATCAAATTTGATGATTTCACAGCTTACGGAGTTCGAAGGTTAGCCGATAATGCCAACATTACTCCATTGATAGATTTTTCGGCAAATAGTGTGGAGATAAATCATTTAATGATTAAATTATTTTACGCCAACATGAATCTTGATGAATATCAACCTGATAATCCAAATGGCGTCATCTGGTCTATGGTCTGTGGAAAACAAATTTTTCTTACTCATGCTAGAATTGCCTCTATACTTGGCATACCAAATCGAGGCGAAGAATTTTCATCTACCTTCTGCGAAGTTTTCACCCGAAATAGTACAAGTCATCAGTTTATAGAAGACAATAGTGATGGCACTAAGTCTATTGGACTTCGACCGACAGCAAGGTTACTTCATCGGGTCTTGATGCATTCTCTTTTTCCTAGACTTGGAAATTATGATGCAGTGTACAAAGAAAACTTCAAGGCACTCTATGCTATCTATGGTGAAATCCAAATCAATTGGGTTCACATGCTTTTTGATGAAATTCTCAAGGTAAATAATTCAACCCGGCCTCATTTCTTCTATAATGAATATATCATGAGACTTTTGTTAGCTTGTGGGGTCAATCCTCCTGATTCTGCAACTTCAACACCAAAATGCATTGATTCCATAACCATCAAAAGAATGAAGCTTCCTCCACCTTATCTTGAGATTATGCCTTTTGAAGAATGGCAACAACGAGGACCGAGAAAACAAAGAGCAACTTCCTCTCGATCTCGTCCCGATGAGGTGAAACTTTTAAGATCAAAGTCATCAACAAAAGAATCTCTTGAAACCATTGCGCGTAATCAATTTCTGCTTGAATCTCGTCTCAAGCGTATGGACTCTAAAATTGATAAGCGCTTCAATAAGGTCAAGTCGTTCTTCGGTATGCTATGGGACGCTATATCATGTTCCTCATCCACCTCTGTTCAAGCACAAGATCCAGGAAAACGTCCTGCTGCTCCAGTTTTCACATGGACATCATCTGACGAGGGCGAATCGTCTAGAGGGAACAATGATGAGGAGGAAGAGGAAGAAGATGAAGATGATGATGATGACGACGATGACGATGATGAAGAGGAGATTCGATCTGCTTCATCCTAGATTCTATTATGTTTTAGCTCTTTAAAAACATTCTTCGACACTTGTACTAAATAGTGTCGTTATTTATGCTTTTCAAATTAACATTATGTTCTGTAGTAAACTCTGTTATGTCTTTGATGTGTTAATGATTTATTTTTCTATGCTTATCATATTCATTTTACGCATATCATATTCTAGTAATCTGTTACTCCTTTTTGTCGATGACAAAGGGGGAGAAAGGGCTAACAATTGCTTGCAGGAAAGAAATCACATACTCAGGGGGAGATTCAGATTTGCAGATATATATATTGTCATCAATCAAAAAGGGGGAGAATGTTGAGTCACAAGCTTTATGAAAGTTTTGATTTCTGACAAATAAGGCGATTGATTTTTGACAAACAAGGCGATCGACAAAAACAAGGTCAATAGAGTTATATATGGTACTCTAGATTATAGGTTGATTATTTGTTGTTGTAATAGTAATAAATTTGTTAAAATCTATCCTCAAATAATCATGCATATCAAGGGAATCAATATATATACGAATAATTTATAAGTTACATGCAGTTGCACAATTCAATGTGCAATTTAACAGGCACCGGTCGACCGGTCAATATAGGTGCGGTCGACCGTTCCTGTGTAAATTGCACAGTGAACGTGCACACATGCACATAACGTATATATATATTTGAATTCCTGTCTACCGGTCCATTTTTGACCTGTCGACCGTTTTTAAACAGAAAGCAACTTTTCCAAAAGACACTTCTCTTCTCCAAAGGTTGCATCTCCTATCTTTCATCAATGATCATAACTCTTAATGGCAACTGTTCACAAAGAGTTACAACTATTTTTCTCTATATATACTCATCTAAATCATTGATTCATACACAAGTTTTTACAACGATTTCATATATTCTTTTAATCTAATCTCTGATCTCAATACTGTATTATAAAAGCTCTAAATTATTTATTGAATCTTTGAAACTATTTCATATCCTTTGATTCAATAATATACTTTCCTTAATCTTTTCAAAACATCATATCGCATACTTTGAGGATAAGATTATAGGAAGGGTGTACTGCTAGTGACAAATCCGTGTTTTCAAGAACACAAGTTGTCAACAACAATTGTATTTGTTCTTTTGTTGAAGTCCTCTGTGTTGTAAGAGGCAATTGTTGAAGTCCTCAGTGTATTAGAGGCGTGAAATCCCGTTCGGTTGTTCGGGTATTGTAAACCTGTTCCTCCGGGTGAAGCGAGGTAGTTAATAGTGAAAATCCAGATAGAAGTCTGGGACTGGACGTAGGACGGTGCTCCGAACCAGTATAAAAATCTCTGGTGTGATTTTTCTATTTTCTATTTACAATGCTATTATCATCTATTTCCGCATTTGTATTGTAATCCATATTATACGATCCGTGTATACTATATTAGCACATATAATTGTATACACACCGCACTTTCAATATATTCATCTATTTGTTGGATTGCCTGTTCGGGTTTTCCAATATAAGTATAAGGGTAGATTGAGTAGTGGTGTGTGTAACACGACTACCCATGGTTGGAAGTATATTTGACGAGACTGTAGACCTAATACCGTCTCGAGTAAATTTGTGGTGTAAGGATTTCACCAAATCTCTAGAGGGAAAACTGTTAAGATTTGGAGTCCATTTTGTTGTACAAGATTGAATGAGTAGAATTTGGATTTTTGTCAGTTGAGCAGAAGCTAGAAATATTATTTTGGAACCTCAAGAAGTAGTAGTTGTGTGTTGAGATGCACTAGCGATGGATTATTTCCGAAGAAGTTCTGAAGGATCTTTGGATAAGGAAGTGTGTCTGCATTAGTTTTGAGGTTGAGTTCAGCTGAATGTTGTGTTTGGCTTTGAGGCCTGAGTTTTTCGAGGAATTTTGGATTAAGGAGTTTTGGCATCAATAGCAGTGTTGCAGCTCAGATTGTTCTACCGGCACGCGAGGAGGTCATCTGTCAGCAGTTCTTTAGAAGTGAATTTCAGAGGCAGTTTTGTGAATCCATTTCTTCAATGGATTGGCTAGATAAGCTTAAGCTGTTCAGATTGGTAAGGAGAGAGCAGTTTTCTTTGGATATTAGCCTAGTTTGATCGCAAAAGTGACTTGCGATAGTTAAGTATTTTCTGGGATGGCAGAAAATTTTCTTGAATATCTTTGAAGCGGTCGGTGGTTTGCCTTAGCATCTGAGGAGTTGAGTTTGGTATCGACTGGATTTCAGAAGTAGTGCCGATGGTTCAGCTTAGTAATAGAATGGTTTCTAGAGAGAGGAATTGGTAAAGCAACTCAAGTTTTGGAGGAACTTCTGAGTTTTATTTTGGATCTGTTGAATCATATTTTTGTAATGTGTTGTCCAGTTTGTGCTTATGTGTATCATCATCTTTTTCATCTACCCTAGATCAGAGTTGTGCAGCAGAAGCAGATAGAAGTGCATTTGTTTTTCTTTTCGGGAAAAAGAGAAATTGTTTTCTACTGAGGATAGAAAAGGTTGAGTTCTCGGTTTTGGTTGGTCTTGAGAAGATAATTCTACTGGATTGTTTTTGGATTCAGATTATTTTAGAAACTATCAGCAAAGGATGAGCTGATCAGTTAAGATAAAGACAGCTCTGGATCATCAAAGGAATTTGGATTTGGGAGTCGGAGATTTCATTTTGTATGAATTTTCTCTGATTCAAAGGAGTTCTATAGATTAGTAGTATAGACTGTTTGGATTCTATAGATCGAGTATTCCGGTATTATACTGGGAAACTCTAGGGAGCTCTATCCAGAATTTTGTATGGAGAGTTCGCTTTGTTGATTAAGTTGATTGGTTGTGATGATTGTTAGCATGTGATTGATATATGCTTATGGTTTAAAATTAATTAAAATCTTAAATATATTATTAAATTACCTTTGCTTTTAAATTACGGGGACGAAATTCTTTTAAGGGGGAAGGAATGTGACAACCCGGAATTTTCTAGCAATATCAATTTAATAATCTGCATTAAATATTAAATTGATTTGATATATTTTTGTTAATTAAATCTGAATTGATACTTTTCTTTTAATAAATATTTAATTGGTAAATGATATCTGTTAAAAATTAATTGAATTGTTTTCTATTTATATATGTATATATTTGTATACATTGTAAATAGATGTGATTTGTTTTAAAGTTTAACTAATAAATTATGTTTTAAATACTAATATATATTCTAGTGAATTGGAAATTATGATATATTTAATATAAACTTTTCAAAGCTAAATAAATAAATAAATACAAGGTTTTAAATACATAAGATAATTGCTTAAATATTTGATACTTATTTTAACTTAAGTTTAAATTTAAATTTATTAACAAAAGGATTTGTTTTCTTTTCTTTTTAGTATAGCTTGATTAAAATATGAATTTAAAATGATATATGAGTTTTAAACATAATTTTGTCAAACAATGCGTTAACTTACATTAATAAAATATGTAGATAAAAAGATAATTTAATTTATCTACCTTGTCTAAGTGATAAATGTGTTTTTATAAAATAAATAAAAATAAAAATGTACATATAAAATACAAGCCTACAAGATAAATTGGAAAAGAAATAACAAGTCACATACATTTCAAAATGTAATAACAAGTCAATAATAAAACTAGACACAAGTCAACAATGAAACTAGAAACAAAAGAATTTTCAAGTTTGTAAACTAGACAAATAAAAATGCCTGTAAAGTTAAGAATAAAAGTCAAGTGACATATGTTTTAGCATGTAAGAAGTTAGAAAGCAAGAACAAAGAAAAATAAAATAATAATGCCAGTAGCTTGTAAATAAAGATTTAGACAAGTATCAAGTATAAAACAAAATAAAGTAAGAAAATCATATGCAGGCATAGGAAAGGATAGTCAACTTGTAAGAAATGACAAAGCAAAGTATAATTAGAGAAATACAAGATGAAGCTAAAGAAAGTAACAAAAATAAATAAATATGTATATATGAAGCTTGTTAAGGAAGACATTGTTAAGTATCCTTAAACAAACAAACAAAAGTAATTAATGAAAAATCTTTTTAACACACCATTATATTTCATATCAGCCTCCATTAACAAATATCTCTGTTTTGAATCTGTACAAACAAAGAGTTGTATGCTTTATGGTACAAATATTGTCTTAGTAGTATGAAACATAGTAATATACACTGTCTGTATAAGCTTGTCTGCATATGCCCTGTAACTTGTTTTATAAATATCAACTTGTAAGCTTCTTGCATATATCAATCTGCATATCAGTTCGACCTAGGCAAAAACTAAAATAAACTTCATTAAAACCTAAACAAAACATCCAACAACAACTTAGCAAACTAGGGGATCAATCAGAGGAGGGTTTCAGTTGTATTCAAGCCTGTTGCTTAATCAAGGAGCAACTGTTCTTTTCTGAAAATTGGTGAGTAACTTCTTTTTCTAAAATGCCTAAGCATATTCGGTTATGTCTATATGTTAGTTTATCTGAGATGAAGTTTTAAGTATGTGTATATATATTTGAGAATGCATGTGTATATATGGATGGATAGATGATTGATGTGGTTAAACTTGTTCTGCCTGTTTTAGTTTCAGGCTTGGCTTCTAAACAAAAGAATCTAATTCCTTTGATTTGATGGCTGTTAGTTGATAGAATTTAAACAAGACTCGTTTGTTTAACTTTAAGATTTAAGTTTAAAATTTATTTAGATAAAAATACAAGAGAAATTTATCTGGAAACCAAAATATAATTGGAAGTGTTGGTATATGTTTGCTCTCTGTTACTCTATAAACAAAACTTCACTTTCAAAAATCATTTGCTTCTTCTCTGATTGATGAATGAACTTAAGATTTGAATAAAAGATGTTTGTAACATTATGATCTAAGCTTAAAAATTTAGTTAAGATAAAAACATCTTAAAACTTTTTCTCCGGAACCCAAATCTCTGAGCAAACTCAAGATTGACAAAATTTCAACTTCCACCGATCATCAATTCAGGTACGTAAATCGAATAGTTGAATCAAATTATGATTTTTAAAAAGAATATGGTGATTTTTTTTAGTGGAGGGGGTAAGGTGCAGTTCGAGTTCATCCCTTTTGGGCATTTTGAGTTGCCGTGGACGATCAAGTCGAACTGGAGGGTCGAGCTTAGGTCTGGGGGTGGAGGAGGCTACCGTGGAGCTAGGAAGAATAGGGGATGGGGGCGCAAAGGGTGGTAGAAGCATCGGCATGAGTTTAAAGTTTTTAAACCTTAAATTTTTCTGTGTTTGGAAATTTGATCGCAACGGCCACTGCAGGTGATCGAGTGGCACGTGGTTTGGAGGGGGATAAAGGGAAGATGGTCGGTGTGGTAGCCGGAGTTTGGCGGCCTCTGGTGGTCGGAGCTGTGCGCACGTGGCGGTGACAGGTTTGGAAGGGGAGGTGAGGTAGTGTTTTCCAGGTTTGGTTCTCGAAGTTTCTTTTTCGCGCGCGCATGAGGGATGACTCGAAGCATTGCAGTTGTTTTCATGGGGAAACACGCAAGTTTACTCGAAGTAAACGCAGGGGTACTCGGGGTGTTGTTGTACAGGTTTAAACCTGTAATAGTTTTATCAGCATTTGAAACTTTTGTTTTAAATTTAAAATCAAAGATTTAAACCTAGTTTTAAAACAAGTTTAAATGGTGACTTTAAGTCAGTTTTGAAAATAAAGTTGGGAATAATAAAATTCCATAATTTAAATTATTTTAATAATTTAAAAGAGCTTAATGTTTAAGTATATTCAAAAAGGAGTTGAATTCAAAAATGAAATATAAATTGTTAAGAAGGATTTAGACAAGTTAACTCCACAATTTAAACCAGAACTTAGATTTGAACATCTAGATTTGGAACTAAAATAAGTTTTATAATATAAATTGATTCAAATAGGTTTTAAGTGCCATCAAATACGTGAGTTTAAAAGGATTTTGAAAATTTAGTTTTAAACTTTATTAACGATAAAATTTGAATTTATTTACGAAGTAAATTGAAATAAATGTTTTAAACATATTGGAAGTGAGAATTTAATCAATTATAAGAACAATTTTACTTTAATTCATGAAGTTTTAGAATTTTATATGCATTAATCTTTAAGTTAATTAGATAAGGATAATTAATGATGGATATTAATTAATTTAGTAAGTATGAGTTTAAAAGTAGTAATAAAGTTAATTAATAAATTAATTAACTAATATGTGATTAAGAACCATAGATTAGATTTTGATTTGAATTAATAAATTTTAATGGTTAATCAAACTTATAATTAATAATGATTATATAAGTTAATTATTTTAGAAGAAAATAATTAAATAAGTGTTAATGAAGATCATTAACTAGCTTATTTTGTAATTAATTAATGTAATTGATTTTTAATAAATTAATTTGATTAATTAATTCAATAATAATCATTGTGATATTTAAATGTAAATTATTTATTTGAGAAGTAGTTAAGAAATTAATTACTTATTAATTGAGTAAATGGATTTGATTTGAGTTAATTAATTTAGTTTAATTAACTGATATTTTGGAATTAAATTACTTAGAGAAGTAATTGAAGGATAATTACGGGATGTAATTAATTGGGTGATGTTGTTAATAGGAGTAATTGGAATATAATTACTTGAGATTAATCAAGGGATTAATTAAGAGAGTTATTGAGAAGTAATTAATTATGAATGATTAATTACTGTATGTTATTAATCAAGAGGATTAATATTTGTGATTTGAAGATTTGTATTCATAATATAGTTAACAAATGAAATGTAATTAAGAAATTGATTTATTTGGGAATAATAAATCAACAAGATAATTAAACGGTAATAAATCTATATAAATGAAATTAATTAATGGATTTATTCAAGATTAATTTCTGTAAATAAATTAAGGAAAACTACTGGAATGCAGTTAATTATATTTAAATCAAAGATGATTAATTTGAATATATATATAAGTAATTGATAATAAGATTTAAATTGAGTTAATTAATTAATTTTAGAAATCATTTGTTGATTTGGTATGTGTAATTACATAGTGTAATTAATGGAGTATAATTACTTAGAATAGTAATTAGATGATAATTACCTGATGAAATTCATACAAGATGATTTGTAAGTGAAGTAATTTGGGTAATTTCTTTTGTAATTAATCAAGGGATTAATTTATGGGAATAATTAATCATGGAATGATTAATAAGTAATTAAGGGTAGTTAATTACTAGTTTGTTATTAATCAAGGGGTGATTAATAATTGTGTTTATTTAAAGATTAACCACAAAATATAATTAATTTAAATAAAGTAAATTGATATAAATTGAAGAACATTAATATAATTAATGATGTAATTAAAGATTGTTTAATTAAGGAATAATTAATAGGAAAGTAATTAAATGTTAACTGCTATAAATGATTTAGAATAATTCAATTGAGAAATAAATTAAAGACCAAATTACTTCTTGTAATTAGAGAATGGTTAATTAATTTGATTTATAATTAATTAATGATTGCGAGAGCAGGATTTATGGAATGAGTAATTAATTTAATTTATTTTAAATTAATTAAAAATGGAAGTAGTTAATTTAATTCATTTTAAATTAATTATAGCTTGTGATGCATAAATCATTGCTTGTGGATAATATTGATATTTCATTGTTTGATTGTGATCTCAGAAATGAGATGGATATTGTCTATGTGATATGGATGTATAATTTAAGTATGATAATATTTAATTATCTGTTTGGATGATGATATTAGTTATCTGTTTATGATGATGTGATTATCTATTATGAGATGTGGATTATCTATCTGTGCATATTGATAATATTGAATGGACTGTTAAGACTAAATAGACAACTTGGCCTTAAAAGACACGTTTTGGATTTCGATGAGACCAGGATCGGTTTTCCTTATTTGGAATATCCGAAAACCACATCGTTTCCAAATTAATGATAGGTCGTGAATCTGAGGTGAAGATGAAGATCCTGAATGCAAGGGTTATCGTCGTTAACTCTGAGGGTGATTCCAAAACGAGTGTAACGAGATGATGCCTTCGGTTTCATTCGAACCCGGAACGAACTTGTATGGATTGAATGCTTTCAACACATCGTCAGGCGGGCGATGAGCTTTCTAAGAAATATGTTCTATAAAGGTAATCGTAACCTCAAGCCTCATCAACCAGGAATGGCTAAAACAAGGGAGGTGCAGCAAGGTTAGGTGGGTCATGCCCAAGCAGGACAAGGATATTCCCCTGTCTAGATGTCCCTTTTTATTCGGCTGTGTGGGCAGTTGGTCTGCAGCCAACTGCGGGGTTTATCTTGTTCGGGACTGTTCACTAAGGAATGGTTCCGGCCTTGTGTTGCAGGGGATCGGGAGTGATCCTCGGTACGTTGATCTAGGCCACGTACTGTGACAGACGGTACCCCAGTAGCCCTGCCCTTGTATGGAATCCAAAATCCAATAAGTGCCTACGGTTTTGATTGTATTACCCACTTTTGTGGCTAGTAGCTGGAATTTAATCATTTAACAATTTCGGCTATTTTCTATTTACTTGAAAACCCTAGACCTATTATAATATCACTGGATTTCCTATCAAATGTTTTGGTTAGCGTAAGGTAAAAACTTTTTCATGTTTATGTGTGGGAAGTCTTACGTGATACCTTTTGCTTTCAAAGGATTTTTTTCAAGATTAAGCAACTTTAACCTGTTACTTATACCAGACCCATGTCTGACCCGAAGTTTATTTTTTGTTTTCATAAACTCTCGGGTACCCAAATTTTTACGGGTAGCCAAGGGATTCAGGGTTAGCTTTGACGAATTTTGGAGGAGCAATGGAGCAGGAGGCTTCAGCGTTGTAGATATATATATAGTTCCGCTGTGTGGTATCTCTGTGATGTATTGTGTATTGTGTTGTATTAACTAGACAGGTGTTTATAACTGTCTGGTACGTGATGTACTTTATGTATCACTCTGATTGATGTTATATATTATGTAAATACTTATGTGATTAGTATATTTTATTCGTTCCGCTGTGAGATTCTGATGTTGTTGTTCTTTCTTCTCTATCTTTTCTTTTTTCTCACCCTTTTCTTTCTTAAAAACGATACTTCTTCCTGGGGTAGGAAGTGGGGTCGTTATAGTTATACATTTGTTCATGGTTCTTTTGTAGCTGTTGTTGTGCAATCCTCGTTGCTAGGAGATCAGTAAGCTGGTATATGAGATCTACTAGTTTTCTTGCATATCTGCGTGCATCACTTGTTCTTAATTGGAGAATTCTTTACTTGAGTATTCCTATGTTATATTACAATTACTATATCTTTCTTTCTGTCTTTTCCATGCAACTAAATAGTAAAAGTACTTATGATCACTACAGTTGCAAAGACAACAAGGAGTCAATGATCATTGTTGATATAGTAAAGTCTTAGGAATATATTGCATTTACATTTACCAGAAGGATTACAGAAATGACGATTTTAAAATGTATAAATAACGATTTTAAAATTTAATTTTAAGATGATTTATTAGGTTAATTCTAACAAAAATTTGAGATCAATGATCAAATATTCCTCTACTAAACTTGGATGTTACATGGTGCAATGCTGAGTTTGTTTCGGTTCTTCATATCTCTATACACATTATGCATGTAACATATAACAATATAGATAAAATTAATTTCTACACCTAAGATTTATGTAAAGATACCAATGTCTCTATATACATCTACCTTGTCTAGGAATGTCTAATGCACCTCTTGCCTTCAAAAACTGTCATATATGCCGCTCACCAACTCGAATTCTTCAGTGTAGCGGACCTTATTATGGTAATATTCATAGAAAGTTTAATTAAATAAATTAGCTGACCTTGGTATACCAACATTTAAGGATTAGCTGTAAGTTGTATTAATATCCAACATGGATTATAAGCATTTTCTTCACGGCATACACACCTAAATTAATACAATAGAAAAATTAATAAATTAATAAATTTTCATACAGTAGATATAAAAGCCGATGAATGAGATTAGGAATATGTGAATGATGAACCAAGAGTTGCATCTTCAGAGGAAGGGAAAGCACTTTCTTTGGAAAAACACTCAAATTATTCTGAAACAAATGATAGGACTTGTAATATAAAAAAATTGTTCTTCCATTTTATGTCCCTAATGTTATGTTAAAGCATTGAACTCCATCAAATGATTCAAAACAACAAAAAAAGATACATGGGCGGACTTAAAAAATAAAATTCAATATTTCCAGTGCAACATAAGGCAACAAAACAAAGGTGCAGCTATTGTCAAGTATGATCGACAGGAACTTACAGTGCTACACGTATTGAGCTTAACTTGAAATGTCGCATGGTTATTAGAAGGATAACTATGTTCCAAACAAAAAACATACCGACTTCAAGTGAACAACAATCTGTATGAGTGGCCTATTGGATAATTCTTAACATGAAAAAACAGTTACAGTCCATGGGAAGATTTAACTTATCATGGTAATTAACTAGAAAAGAAAACCTATCAAACTCGTATGCTTGATTATGTACTAAAAAAACTTTAAAAAAATTAGATACATGTATGATACAGGTTTTACAGAAGCTTGTACAACTGATATTTGTACATTAAAGTGAATTTAAACATCAACAAACAAAATTATTGGTTTTTCAAGAAAAAAAAATGTTCCTTAGAAATAAATGTATGCACAAACTAAGTGAAATTTCCAATAAACAAATTATTTTATTAACATGATTAGAAATAACATCACTGTTCCATTTTCGTTGATTTTTACCATCTAACATACAAGTAAAAAGTAAAGGAATAAGAGTTAATGTATTTTTCAAAAGAGATGTCAACACGACGAGTTATTAGCGAGAATAATTTCAGTTTAAACAGATAATTATTGTAAGGATATAGAGATGCAATAGTTCATTCTCATTACCAAATCCCTTGTCATCACTGATGCAATTGATTTTATTTAAATATGAAATTAACTACAAATCCAACTATTTTTTTTAATGAATTTAGATATATACAACAGCAGATTTATGATGTTTAAGAGGAAAAAAATGTGTACCATGATATAAAAATTTAAAAGAAGAGAAACTTTTGTCACTTGCAAAAAAAGGAACAGATCTTTCACGCTCCATCAAGTGCTCGATATCGTTAAATCTCTTTTCACTTGAGTTGGCACTCATATGACAATGTGGGTCCCACTCACTGCCACTGTCAATGCAGTCGACAGTCAAATCGGAGGGTGCAGGTACCAGATTCGTGCGCCCACCCTACCCAGTAATGTGGTATACTGTACACTTTCGATTCCATTACGAAAATGTACAATATATGCTATCAACATTTCATCAATAATTCTACCTATTGAATTTGTTTTTTGATTGTTGCGATATTATAAGTTATGTTGTTTTCTGCGTCGATGATTTAATAGTCGTAAACATCGGCATAGACTTAGACTTTAACGTCTGACTCTAGTCACTTTCCAAACCCTTGAAAGCAGTTATTAATTTTAATTTACTACCAATCTACTACTATTAACCAATTTTTCAAGATAATTAACTAACACTAATGAAAATGTTCATTTCATCCCTTAACAAAACATTAATATTAATCACTATTAGTTCTTTAACCAATATCTATTTCTTTTTTTCCTTTAAAAATGGAGCAAATAGTTGAATAAGTTAGGATGATAATTAATGATTTTAGTGTATAAACGAATTCAAAGTTTTCTTCTGTTATAATATTTGGCTCAATCATGTGCATATGTAATTGTACATTTACAATTTAACTTTCTGTTTTTGCTCTTAAAATATATGAATTGATTTTGCATGTCAAAAAAATTAATGGATTTGTTTGTCATCTATAATTATTTTCTGACAAACCTATCAAATGTAGAGTTTATGTTTTATTTGGGAAGATCTACAAATAAACAAGGGAAGAATTACCAAAGCGATGATGCATGTTTATCAATCATAAACAAATAATATATTTTGGAGTAGCCATTAGGTATATCTTGAATAAGAACACCTGATGGCAGTCTCCTATAGTCGATGGCAGACTGAAATTCTCCATTTACACTCAAATTCCTTCTCCGAGCATCTTGGAATATCTAAAAAAATCCGACATCATGAGAATGACTGGTGAAAGGATTTGAACCTCTTTATTCATCTAAAATGAATACAGTATCCAAATGTATAAGACAATCATGTATCCTTAAAATTTTCAAGCAAAACTGGGTTTATTATTGGGCTTCAAGGAAAAATAAAATAGTGTGAATAAACTAATCACCACTTGAAGTAACCATCTCTAGTCCCAGTAATAGCACCAGTGATTATGTCTATGACTGTTGCACTTGTGATAATGCTTGGAAACTTTTCAGACTATTGTTTTTGAAATTATTAGATTATGTCCGCTATCAACTACATAATGCAAAATAATAAACTTAAAAAAAAGCAAATTCCACTTACAAAATCCATAAGAATTTCGACGAATTCCATGCACCTGATGGTCAACGTGCCTGTGACGACGCGACTTTTCGACGCTCGAAAACCGACATCAATACATCCACTGTATCAACTGCCAAGTAATCGAAGGCCGGAAAACCGTACCGTTAGGGTTAAAGAAGAGGTAGAAGATAGAAGAAGAGAGAAAGAAAAAGAAAACAACAGAAAACAATATCAGAATCTCACAATCGCAGCGAACAACATATAGTAAATAAATGAATAATCTTTAAACAAAGAATTATATCAGTTATTACATTACATCATATTACATCATCAGAGTGTACAACAACAAACAATAACAAACAGCGGAAAAGAAATACTATATACTAGTGAATACGCCATGCCATCCAACTTGCCTCCAGCAACTCCTGAATTCCTGAATATCCTGATAAACCTAACTCTTAACTGCCCGTGTGGAAATTGGTGGGCATCCAGAGTTTAGGAAGGAAAACAATAAACTCTGAGTCAGTCATGGGACTAGTGTGAGAACTTAAAACAGTTTATCTTTAAAACAAAGAACATGATAATTTTAAAATAGATTCACCTTTACCACTTTTGAAAACAAATTTTAATCATTTTCCTTACGTGGAAATACTTTCATTTCAAAATGGTTCATTTAAACGAATTAAATAAATCCTTACCGATTTAATTTATATTTACGTTCCAAATCCGTAAATTCATTTCCACACTTCAAAAATAAATCAACGTTTATTTTTAAACAGATTTCCCTTTCTTTTATAAATTCCATAGTGAATTTACGATTCCAAAATATCTATGAAAATACGATTTCCAAATCGATTTCTAATATTCATTTTCAATTTATCTTTAAAAGATAAAATCTCAAAACATTCACTTCATATTGGAAAACACTTCCATACTTATTTAATAATAAGTAATTCACAAATCCATTTATTTTCAACGCTTGGAAAATATTCAATATACTTAAATCGAAATTAATTATATATTTCATTCTTTAAGGAAAATGTGTGCTTAAACACATTTGTTTGGGCCAAAACGAATGTTACGTAAAACATCTTTACGACGACCAAAAATCACTAGTACAAGGATTCGGAATTAAGACAAATATAAAAATCCCAATACTATATAAAACATTTCCTTCCGGAAATCATCTACTATAACAACAGTGTTATAGTCTACCATTTCCCTTTTTTTCTCGAAAACGTCTATTTTAACAATGAATGTTGAAATCTATGGTTTCGATAGTCAATACATTTTAAAACCTCTTTAAAATAATTAACTTCATTTTACGATATCACTTCCTCAAAAACATGTCCATTTTCTTTAATAATATATTCACTGTCCAAAATCGTGAACATACTTCATTGACCAAATTTCAACATTTCTACGCATTTTATATAAAGAATAGTTCGTTATCCAAAATCACGAATATACTTCTTTTAATAAATTTCTATATTCAATTTATCAAATTCCATTGATTTCGAATTTATAAACAATGTCTATAAATTCCATTTCTATTTATAAATTTCGATTTATAAATCTCCTTTATTAATCCAATTCAATTTATATATATCAAATATATACCAAAAGTCCATATTATAAGTTAAATACTTATAATTCATTTATTTACAAATTGTTCTTTTAAAACTTCACAAATTATAAATCTTATTACTTATAAGATTTCATTTTTAGTCTTATTTTCAACATTAACAAAACTCCTTTTAAAATTCCATTATTTTCGATTTATAAAATATACATCTTATAAATCTCATCTATAAACCATTTATGCTTCATTAAAGATTTCAATTTAAATGCAAAAATCCGATTTATAAGTTAATTACTTAAAATCTTTTATTTTACAACATCTATTCATTTTATAACTTCTCAATTTATAAGTCTATAATTTCATTCACTTAAAAATCAATTTTTTATACTTCATTTTAACACTTAACAAACTCGTTTTATAGTTACAACATTATTAATTTATAAATATCAATTTTAAAAATCTTTTATATACATTCTTTATAATGATTCAAAATTCAAAATTAAACCATTTTATAATTTAATCACTATTTATTTCAAAATCTCAATTTGGTTATATTTTTCAAAAATCATAATTTTTTTATAACATAAAAATTTATAGCGTTTTAATTATTTAAAATGAATCAATTCAAAAGTTTAATAAAACGTATTCTTTGAAAGATCACTTTAAAATTCTTTTTTTTTTAAAATCAAAAATCATTATTTTAAAACTTCAAAAATAGATCCGATGATACAGCAGCACCAAATAGTCAATGACGACATCCAAATATCATATATCATCATATGATAATCAACAAATATCACAATATCTGTAAATAAATAAATACAGTTGAGGAATCCAGTTGGATCCCTCCAATCTGTTTTCCTGCATCCACAAACATTAGCACAATACTAATTCCGTTCAAAGCGGAATATCGTGGTACATGGGATTTATAAAATATTACCCGCTTAATAGACGGCGCAATAGGGTCTCATCCGCTATATAATACGGGAAATCAACTCCAAGTACATAAATAATACCAATTTCACTGTACTGTGAAATATTCGCGGTATATGTTTTTAATAAATAACCTCCGCTTACTAACGGCGTATAATGTCTATTTTAACAATCAATAGATAACAATCACCATTCAAACATACATTCAAGAATTTTAAATCTAACTATTTAAAATTAAAATCAAAACCGATTCGATTGAGTGAGAAGTTCTCACCTTGCTTTCAATAACGGTTTCGCGTTTTATTTCGAATAAAATTAAACGGACGTTTAATTTTACCCAAAATTTTTTCTAGCTCCAAACGACTCCATTCCAACTCCATAGCATAGTGTTCGTCCATACGAACCCAACGCAACTTGTTTCGTGCGATTTCGACCTCGTATGAAAAGGATATATCATTTTAAAGTTATACGAATTATAATTACAAAACAATTAACTTTTTATTTTTATTTTTAAACCTAAATCCATCTGGGCCATTGTTTCCAATTCCATTAGATCATAGCCGCATGCTTCCCTCCTTCACCCTCACGCGTTCAACACTCAGGTAAAAGCCGTGCCCTAGAACCCATAACTCACGAACTTTGACCAAATCCATCTCCAACCTCGACGACCTATGAGTCGATCAAGCACCACCCCACTGACCGCCTTCGCAAGCTCTATCTTCGGCCACAAGGGCTTCGAACTCGGCTGCCTCTCTGGCGAGAAAAACGACGTCTAACCATCGGAACACGCGGCCAAAATCTCCCCTCCACGCAACGCGAACTCCAATTTCCACCGTTGGATGTGATGTATTCGGCGAGGTCTTCAATTTGTTAGTTGGAAGATTTTGATAATTATTAAAAGATTGGGAGAAAATCGTGGGGAAAATATCGAGCTTTTCTGGCCTTAGAAACGAAGATGGCGGCTGAAGGAAAAGAATTAGGGTTTTGATGTAAATGATGAGATGAGGGGTCCTTTTATAGAAAAATTCCAATTTACCATTCACCGAAAATTTTCCGAACCCAAAACGAAGCATGCCGGTTGGCGTTCCTAAGGTTTACCTCGCGTTCCGAACACAATAGAACGTGTTTCAGGAGCTAATTCGATCATTTGTGCGAGTTACGACAATAAACGATCAATTTAAAATTAAATCGATTAAACTAATTTCTAGGCGTTTTGGCTTGCCTCGGACAAATGGTAAATCCGATTGACATGAAATTTGAAACCATGCAATAATATCAGATTATGGATCCGATGAAACTGGTTTCGTCAAAATCTGTGACTGTTTGAAAAATGACTATTTTAACTCGCCAAATTAATATTAAAACAATTTCGACGCGTTTCGAGCTGCCACAGTCAAACGAAAACTCCAATTACTACGAAAATTGAAATCCGATAATAACAAAGTATTACGAATCCAATGGAACTAGTTTTGTCCAATTCTGAGACCGTTCGAAAATTGGCTAATTTCACTAGTCGATTAAATATTAAAATATTCAATTTTTACAAATAAACTTTTAATTTGATTTTAAAAATTCTATAATATCATTATAATTTCAACATGATTAAATAAAATTTTACAAATCAATTTCAATCATATTTAACCCAATTTCCAATTATTTCTGCAATTTTAACTATTAAATTATTGATTTAATTATCCAATTAAATCTAATTATTCGAAATAAAATTATTCGACTTATAAATTTCACTTATTAATATTTAAAATCAATTAAATATTCCAATTTTAATTAATAGAAATTCTGGGTCGTTACAATCTTCCCCCCTTAAAAAAATTTCGTCCTCGAAATTACCAAGTAAGAAAAAGTTACAGAATCCTTTAACTTTCCAAAATAAACCATTCAATTTAGAGTTTTTTCAAATGTCTTAAGTGTTTAACTTACCCAAAATTCATAGTTAAACTTCTTACAATCTCTTGCTAAGTTTTCAAATCATACTTAGTTATTCTTTTCAACATCAACTATATTGTTTAATTTTCGATTCCAAATCAAAATTATAGTTTTCACAAATTTTACCAATTTTCTCAAAAAAATTCTAATGCCTTAAATTTTCGGAAAAATTCGCCAGAGTCTCCTTTGCGCGGCTCGATCCGAAAAAAAATGACAGTATACATATCACAAATATACATCCCATCAAGTGATGAGGCATCCCGTAGGGAAAAAGTGTAAAAGTACGATATGTAATCCGAGATATGTACCTTATATTTTATTAGCGAGCATATACGGCTAATATAACACGAAAGCGAGCTCCAAATGCAAAGCAAACACAATCTGCACCTACTAAACACTCAACAAACAGATGAGAAACATGTATATAGGCAATAGTATCGATATACAACATATAGCAACATAACAACTATATATGCCAATATAGCAAATGCAGTAAAAGCAACATATTCAACCATCAACCAACTATCATCCAACTAGCATTCAACTAACATCCATAACCAATAAATATTCATTCATATTCTCATTAATATTCATTGAAATGAGTTTTTAATTTAATCACATTTGATTCATTAACATTGGATGTTTTATCAACATTCCTTTATTCATTTCCAATTAGTTTATATTCACTAATTTATATTTACATTAGTTCACTTCCAATTTGAATCAAATTAAATTCTATTTAAATTCATTTACTTCACTTTCACTTTGAATTCAATTACTTAACTTCAAATTTATAAATTCAACTTCATTAACACTTAATGAATTTATATACAATCAATTAACAATCAAATAACAACCAATGTACATTCAACATAACTAAATTTATTTAATTTACTTTCAATTCGGTTCAACACTTTTTTTTTCAATTGATTTATATTAAATTGATTTTTCATTCAATTTTTCAACTTCCAATTACATTGGCTTTTAATGAATTAGCACTTATATTCATTGTTTCATTTCAATTTATTTACATCCAATTAATCAACATTCCATTTGTTTTAGCACACTAGCTTTGTTCACTATCTCCTTTTGTTTATTAATTTCTACAATTAAGACGCAAAAGTCTTTTACCAAAATTTTCGACTTACAAAACTCAGATTTAAACTTGAAATTCTTCATGTTAGAGATTTGCATATTATATCTTTTCCAAAGCTGTGCACCTTCAAGACATTTTAAAGATCTTCTTCCTTAGTTCATTAGGTTGGAATTATGTAATTTTAATTTCAGACTATTGATTTGATATCTAAAATTTTTAAAATACTTGCTAACTCGAAGTTTAACAAGTCAATTGTCGTTCCTACAGACATTAGGCATACGCTGGCCAGGCGCAGGACTAAAAATCTCCAAGTACTAAATATACTTGCTTCAACTCCCAGTGAAAATACTTAAAAATCTTTTTAAAAAATGGATATGAAAAGAACGTTCCCTCATGGATCACAGTTTACCCGGCGGTTACGCTACTATCCCAGTAGAATCTCTTGTAATCAGTAGATTTCTCATCTCTTGAATTTCACCATGGTTGTTGCCATAGATCGCGATTCACGCGGCGGTTACGCTACTATCCCAGTAGAATCGCTTGTGACCGTAGGCATCTCGCCCCTCAAATTACGCTTTGGCCTCTAGATCGCAGTTTACACGGCGGTTGCGCCACTATCCCAGTGGAATCACTTGTAACTGTAGGCATCACGCCCTACGAATTACGCTAGCATACATCATTATCAATTCACATGATCCCATCACGATAATCCATCATGAGGGATTCTTATCCAAATGGACACTCCAACTTATGGAAATTCTACGTAGCTACGAATTTCAAATGGACACTCCCACCGAGTTCCAACACCTTCACAAATTTTAAATGGAAGGTACTTGTCCATATCCTCAGTTTAGAAAACATAATGTCATATACATATAGTGCATCATTTCACATTTCGTACATATCATACCTATGTAAACTTACATAGGATTTTCATAATAATGACTTTCCAAACTGATGGTTTTCGAATTTACTGCATATCTCATATATAAGTTCCGAAAACCACAACATCCCATACCATAAGAAATAGAGGATTTCTAAATTTTCCATCTCGTTACCAATTTAAAATTTTCCTCTAAATCGATTTTGAAAATTTAAGGTTATCTCAAACCCAATTCACATTCATAATCCAATTCATTATCGACTTCACACTCGATTTGGATTTCACGTTACATCGTCAATTCTCAACACATAATTGATGTCTATCGATATATAACCTCTAAGCTCGTACGTCTCAGAGAAGGGTGTATATAGCTAAGAGAATAAATTCTCCGCCACCACAGATATATATTTAATAGAGATCAATTGCTATGTCATCAATTCACCATGTTAGACATACAATCCAAATCGACTATCCGAAATTCAAAGCTCAACTTATATTGTTTTTGGTGTCGAAGTTAAACTCAATTTAACTCAATTTTCAATCTTTTTGAAAAATTTCAAGTTGAACTAATTGTTCAAATTTCCCAAAAATAGCTTTACAAGATATATATAATTTTCCACACTTAATCATTTGAAATAAATTTCAAATATTCACTTTTCAATTTTAAAGAAAATTTTATTTAACCTTTAGCAAGTCAAATTTATTATCTCATATCACCATCAAATTCAGATTTTGTTTTGCTTAACAAATTATTTAACCATTTTAATAATTGGTTTCACTTTCATCTTCTCATTTCATAAGTTATACAACTTATATTCAACAATTACCACTTGGATTTTATTGATTTACTTATACAATTCATTCTTTTACAGCTGTTGTTTTTATTTAACTTATTCAACAACCAAACAGTCAGTTCATATACACTTTAATAATTCTGAAAAATTATTCCTTTATATATAAAATATAATCGAGGTAAAATTATTTCATTTACCCAATTCAAAATGATACTATGTTGACATGCCTCGTTTAAGTGTTTAGAAATCCCTATGGATAATATGGCGTCCCATCTACCGACCAGAATTCACAAACAGCTCAACGGATAAGCAAACACAATATAAAACATTTTATATTCACTAACAAATACGCGCTCGTATCTATTATTACACTCAAACTCATTCTAGAGTACTACTGACTCTATCTCTAATGAGTAATACACAACAGAGCTAAGGTTGTCGCTTAACCATATGCTCTGATACCAAAAGTGACGACGCGACTTTTCGACGCTCGAAAATCGACATCAAATACATCCACTGTATCAACTGCCAAGTAATCGAAGGCCGGAAAACCGTACCGTTAGGGTTAAAGAAGAGGTAGAAGATAGAAGAAGAGAGAAAGAAAAAGAAAACAACAGAAAACAATATCAGAATCTCACAATCGCAGCGGAAAAACATACAGTAAATAAATGAATAATCTTTAAATAAAGAATTATATCAGTTATTACATTACATCATATTACATCATCAGAGTGTATAACAACAAACAACAACAAACAGCGGAAAAGAAATACTATATACTAGTGGATACGTCATGCCATCCAACTTGCCTCCAGCAACTCCTGAATTCCCGAATATCCTGATAAACCTAACTCTTAACTGCCCGTGTGGAAATTAGTGGGCACCCAGAGTTTAGGAAGGAAAACAATAAACTCCGAGTCAGTCATGGGACTGGTGTGAGAACTTAAAACAGTTTATCTTTAAAACAAAGAACATGATAATTTTAAAATAGATTCACCTTTAGCACTTTTGAAAATAAATTTCAATCATTTTCCTTACGTGGAAATACTTTCATTTCAAAATGGTTTATTTAAACCAATTAAATAAATCCTTACCGATTAAATAAATTTCAATCATTTTCCTTACGTGGAAATACTTTCATATTGGAAAACACTTCCATACTTATTTAATAATAAGTAATTCACAAATCCATTTATTTTCAACACTTGGAAAATATTCAATATACTTAAATCGAAATTAAGTATATATTTCATTCTTTAAGGAAAACGTGTGCTTAAACACATTTGTTTGGGCCAAAACGAATGTTACGTAAAACATCGTTACGGCGACCAAAAATCACTAGTACAAGGATTCGAAATTAAGATAAATATATAAATCCCAATATATAAAACATTTCCTTCCGGAAATCATCTACTATAACAACAGTGTTATAGTCTACCATTTCCATTTTTTTCTCGAAAACGTCTATTTCAACAATGACTGTTGAAATCTATGGTTTCGATAGTCAATACATTTTAAAACCTCTTTAAAATAATTAACTTCATTTTATGATATCACTTCCTCAAAAACATGTCCATTTTTTTTAATAATATATTCACTGTCCAAAATCGTGAATATACTTCATTGACCAAATTTCAACATTTCTACGCATTTTATATAAAGAATAGTTCGTTATCCAAAATCACGAATATACTTCTTTTAATAAATTTCTATATTCAATTGATCAAATTCCATTGATTTCGAATTTATAAACAATGTCTATAAATTCCATTTCTATTTATGAACTTCGATTTATAAATCTCCTTTATTAATCCAATTCAATTTATATATATCAACTATATACCAAAAGTCCATATTATAAGTTAAATACTTATAATTCATTTATTTACAAATCGTTCTTTTAAAACTTCACAAATTATAAATCTTATTACTTATAAGATTTCATTTTTAGTCTTATTTTCAACATTAACAGAACTCCTTTTAAAATTCCATTATTTTCGATTTATAAAATATATATCTTATAAATCTCATTTATAAACCATATATGCTTCATCAAAGATTTCAATTTAAATGCAAAAATCTGATTTATAAGTTACTTACTTAAAATCTTTTATTTTACAACATCTATTCATTTTATAACTTCTCAATTTATAAGTGTATAATTTCATTCACTTAAAAATCCATTTTTTTATACTTCATTTTAACACTTAACAAACTCGTTTTATAGTTACAACATTATTAATTTATAAATATCAATTTTAAAAATCTTTTATATACATTCTTTATAATGATTCAAAATTCCAAACTAAACTATTTTATAATTTAATCACTATTTATTTCAAAATCTCAATTTGGTTATATTTTTCAAAAATCATAATTTTTTTATAACATAAAAATTTATAACGTTTTAATTATTTAAAATGAATCAATTGAAAAGTTTAATAAAACGTATTCTTTGAAAGATCACTTTAAAATTCTTTTTTTTAAAATCAAAAATCATTATTTTAAAACTTCAAAAGTAGATCCGATGATGCAGCAGCACCAAATAGTCAATCACGACATCCAAATATCATATATCGTCATATGATAATCAACAAATATCATAATATCTATAAATAAATAAATACAGTTGAGGAATCCAGTTGGATCCCTCCAATATGTTTCCCTGCATCCACAAACATTAGCACAGTACCAATTTCGTTCAAAACGGAATATCGCGGTATATGAGATTTATAAAATATTATCCGCTTAATAGACGGCGCAATAGGGTCTCATCCGCTATATAATGCGGGAAATCAACTCCAAGTACATAAATAATACCAATTTCACTGTACTGTGAAATATTCGCGGTATATGTTTTTAATAAATAACCTCCACTTACTAACGGCGTATAATGTCTATTTTAACAATCAATAGATAACAATCATCATTCAAACATACATTCAAGAATTTTAAATCTAACTATTTAAAATTAAAATCGAAACCGATTCGATTGAGTGAGAAGTTCTCACCTTGCTTTCAATAACGGTTTCGCGTTTTATTTAGAATAAAATTAAATGGACGTTTAGTTTTACCTGAAATTTTCTCTAGCTCCAAATGACTCCATTCCAACTCCATAGTGTAGTGTTCGTCCATACGAACCCAACGCAACTTGTTTCGTGCGATTTCGACCTCGTATGAAAAAGATATATCATTTTAAAGTTACACGAATTATAATTACAAAACAATTAACGTTTTATTTTTATTTTTAAACCTAAATCCATCTGGGTCGTTGTTTCCAATTCCATCAGATCATAGCCGCATGCTTCCCTCCTTCACCCTCACACGTTCAACACTCAGGTAAAAGCTGTGCCCTATAACCCATAACTCATGAACTTTGACCAAATCCATCTCCAACCTCGACGACCTATGAGTCGATCAAGCACCACCCTACTGACCGCCTTCGCAAGCTCTATCTTCGGCCACAAGGGCTTCGAACTCGTCCGCCTCTCTGGCGAGAAAAATGACGTCTAACCATCGGAACACGCGGCCAAAATCTCCCCTCCACGCAACGCGAACTCCAGTTTCCACCGTTGGATGTGATGTATTCGGCGAGGTCTTCAATTTGTTAGTTGGAAGATTTTGATAATTATTAACAGATTGGGAGAAAATCGTGGGGAAAATCTCGAGCTTTTCTGGCCTTAGAAACGTAGATGGCGGCTGAAGGAAATGAATTAGGGTTTTGATGTAAATGATGAGATGAGGGGTCCTTTTATAGAAAAATTCCAATTTACTATTCACCGAAAATTTTCCGAACTCAAAAGCGAAGCTTGCCGGTTGGCGTTTCTAAGGTTTACCCCGCGTTCCGAACACAATGGAACATGTTTCGTGAGCTAATTCGATCATCTATGCGAGTTACGACAATAAACGATCAATTTAAAATTAAATCGATTAAACTAATTTCTAGGCGTTTTGGCTTGCTCCGGACAAACGGTAAATCCGATTGACATGAAATTTGAAACCATGCAATAATATCAGATTACGGATCCGATGAAACTGGTTTCATCGAAATCCGTGACTGTTTGAAAAATGACTATTTTAACTCACCAAATTAATATTAAAACAATTTCGATGCGTTTCGAGCTGCCACAGTCGAACGAAAACTCCAATTACTACGAAAGTTGAAATCCGATAGTATCAAACTATTATGAATCCAATGGAACTAGTTTCGTCCAATTCTGAGATCGTTCGAAAATTGGCTAATTTCACTAGTCGATTAAATATTAAAATATTCAATTTTTACAAATAAACTTTTAATTTGATTTTAAAAGTTCTATAATATCATTATAACTTCAACATGATTAAATAAAATTTTACAAATCAATTTCAATCATATTTAAACCAATTTCCAATTATTTCTGTAATTTTAACTATTAAATTATTGATTTAATTATCCAATTAAATCTAATTATTCGAAATAAAATTATTCGACTTATAAATTTCACTTATTAATATTTAAAATCAATTAAATATTCCAATTTTAATTAATAGAAATTCTGGATCGTTACAGTGCCCGTATCCCTTGTGGCCTTATAAACAAACTCAGCATTCTTCGTTCCAATGCATTACGGAAAAACATGCATGTAAGTCTCATAATTCAGTTTCTCTTTCCTGCTGCCTATATCCTTAATCCATAAGGGTTCATCCATTTGCACCATTTCCTATAGGCATGCTTAACCATAAACTGAGTAACATGTTAAAACTAAGAGCTATCATTCATATTACCTGCCAATAACATAAAGTATGAACCTTGGATATACATTGTTTGCTCTCACACATTATTTGCCACCACTAACATAAGAAAAATAATGATAAAAATAACAAATAAATACTCTACAAAAATTGAGGGATATAGTTGAGTTATCAAATGCATAAAGCTAAAACATTCAATTTAAAAAAAGAAAAAAAAGAAAAAGGAAACCTAACCAGAAACTATGTTGCTCCTAAAATAAAAAACATAATGTAACTAAACTCATTATATTAATTCATAGCAACTTAATAAGCCTTAAGAAGGTGATTATTGCTACAAACAATATACTTGTGTTGCATAATAAGGCCGGTATAAAATAGTAAACATGCCAACAAATGGAACTTTATCGTTGTATAATTTTAACCATAAAACCCACAGCCCCTATTTTTTAGATAAATAATTCGTAGAGGAAGTAATAGCTTCTGAATAGCAATCCATCCTATAGTCAAGCCATTTCTAAACGATAAGCTATGTCTGACGTGGTAACATTTCGTTTAGTTTCACAAGGGAAAATGGTTAATTGGAGAAAAAATAATGATGCATATATAAAGAGTGGTAAGTATATATGCAGATCTACACGTTTGATATTTGTTAATGAAACCCAATCACACCAATGGTCCAAATAAATGTGAAACTTTGAAGTAAAATCTCACTCACTTGTCAAAATTCATAAGCTGACTAATATAGTTCACATGCACATTAAAACATAAAAGCACTACCTTTGGATAATAAATAATAATAAGGGTACGTAAAATGTATTTAAAAATAAAAATACTACTTATTATATTGTTAAACAATAAGAGCTTCTAAACAATTACATGCATGCTAAAATAATTGGACCGTTACTTGATCACGGACTCACAACACTTGCAATGTTAAATGTATGTATGTCAAAAATCACACATCATTGATATTTCCTTTGTAAATCATCATTATACCCACTTAACATCTAATTTGAAAGCATGTGAGCTATATATACTATAATGTAAAGTTATAACACCTCTATGTCTCCTAAAATATTTTACATAACCCAATTCTTCATATCCTAAAATTTAATTTGAAAGCATTTAATTGACGGCATTGTAATGACTTCACATAGCGAATCTTGCAAACAAAAAATATTTCGGATATGAACCAATACCTAAAGCACAAAGAAAATATTTATGGAAACCACCAGAAAATGTTTATATAAGTATCATTTTCAATATGAGTTATTTATTTCCATGGTTCCTCTTTCATATTTATCGTATTTGTGTGCGACTATATACAGAGCGAAAAATGAAAATGCCATATTAAGTTTAATCTATATTGTTAATTTATTTGATAAAAGTAAAATTATACTCATAAATGGGCCAGTTAGACTTTAAAATGTTCAGTTTTGATTGAAAACTGCAAAAGAAAGTGTATATCAAGAAATGAATTACATTAGAAGCAATCTTGCAATGAGCTATTTAATCTTCCATGATTCGCGCAATAAACAAAATATATAATCTAGATTTATCTTGAGATTAAAGTTATATAGTAATGGACAAGATCATCATGTAAACATAGAAATCTGAAATAAATAGACTGAAGTCAGCAAATCTTTGCGACAATGAGAGTAGGTTTAGTTATTTTGATTTTACCCATACTATCAAAATTAATTCAACCTGCTAAATAAGGAATCTTATAAATATGAACTTCCTTGACTTGATAACCTAAACATTCTCTCAACTTCCATCTTTCAATCTTATGTATGCGTATTCTCATAAGTTAAAAGCAGAAAACAATTGAAAGAATAGAACCAATATTAATTACAGTCAAACTAAAAGTAGGAAAAAAATTAAATGGGTAATACCTGAAAAATAGAATCTAAGTTGGGCGACAAAGTCCGATTTTAGATCGAGTGGATTTTCCTCGGATTCTCAAGTTTATCATGTGTCGCTCCACACAATTTCGACCTACAATCAGAACTATACAAGTTGTAAAAATGCATAAATAGCAAATGCAAGGATCGGTGAGGGTGGCATGGAATGATTGAAGTGTGATGAAGTAAAGCAGAAAAATAGTGAAATTTAGGTGGTGAGAAAGACAGAGCAAATGAAGAGGGATATTTTGTCACGTAAAACAATTTTAGATATGGTCTTTACATAGTTGAATTTTTTTTGAAAAAGAGTAGATCTATTTTAGGTTTTCAGGGAAGAGGAGAAGATTATGTAAAGTGTGGGAAATAGGAGGGCGGAACTAATCGTGAAAGAACGTAGACTCTAAAATTATTGGAAGTCCGTCATATGAATTTAGTTTGGGTTAATTATACAGCGTTTACACTTTTTTATCGGACTTAAAACAGCATTGCTGCTTGAAACGTTGATGTGGTATGCTATTAATTAATATTTTTCTTGTAGTGATGTTTACTGTTTAGATTAGCTGAGAATTTTTTGTGTGCACATGTTTGTTACAATTGGATTGGGTATGCTCTTGTTGTAGTATTTGTTTATTTATTTATTTTGAATTTTTTTCTAAAAAATAATAATTTTGATCTGTATTAAGACATAAAAATAGATCTAGATTAAATGTTTATAGATTTGCAAATTGTCTATATGTATAATTGTATATATGTTTACATCTTGTATATATTTAATATATAAAAATATCTATGATGTTTTATACCTATTGTGAATCATAAGCATAAATTATTTTATTAAATATGTATATACATATTTTATTATCATTTAATGATTTTGTGAATTGTTTATAATGTATAAAATAATTAACAGTTCAAAATTTCAAATTTATATTTTACATATTTTCTGCACCAAGTTAGATGCTTAATGTAAAATTTTAAATTTTTTTGAATTTAATATATTGCTTTTTAAAATTAATTTACTTTTGATTTGCAATCAATTGTTTAATTAAAAATATAAATCCAACTGATAACATTTTGGAAAGTTTTTGTAGGCATCAAATCTTTCATGGGTACCTTCATAAAAAAAATTATAATTTTAAAACTAAATTTAATATTTTTTTAATTTATTTCGAAATGTACTTAATTATTTAATTAAAAATATAGTTTTAGTTGAGAGAATCTTATAAGAAAATTCTAAGCCTAGAATATGTCTTATCTAACTTTAGAAAAACTTTTAGAATTTTTCAACTTGATTTCATATTTTTCAATTAATTTGATTAAGGGCTATTATTAACTATTTAATAATAAATATTATTTTAATTTTAAAAATATCCATAAATTAATCTTAAGCCCAAAATATGTTTCTAGATTTTATAAAATTATAAAACTTGTATTTTTATCATGTGATTATTTTACATTAATTTATTATGGCAGAAACTATTTTATTCAATATTATATATATGTATGTATGTATTCATACCTATATATTACTATCCTATTTTGACATATTATACAAGCACATATTTGATCAAATTACAGTACACAAAATGAGCTAATGTGTCCGTTGTAATATAAATTCCAACATTTATATACGGGTACATTATAGCCTTACACGCACATATGTGTGTGTGCATATGGTTCACATATGTTTATTTATACTTATATAAATAAATCGAATAAAATTAAATAAATCTCAAACTACAATTTGTACAGTTAGAATACATATGGACACAATAATAAATCTTGCTATGAGTAAATTATTAATTAATGACATTTAATATATCAATCAATTTAAATTAAAAAGAAAAAATGAAATATTTCTCTCTCCATTTAATGCAATTAATTCTCTCAATTAGTTTTTGTTTTAGGAAAAGAAATGAAAGGTTTCATTCCATATACATTAACTAAATGTTATGGTGTATTTGATATATTATACATTTGAAATTTAAAACTTCCCTTTAACTAATTTAAATAAAAGAAATAATTTTTTTAAAACAAATTTGGAAATTGTTCTAAATAAATTAGGCTTTATAGGCCCAACTAAGGTCCAATAGGAAAAAAATCGAAATTCACCCATTTCTTCAACTACGGACTGGCACAGTTCCTTCAATGGTATCAAAGCCCAATAGCCTATACGGTCTAAATTAGTCATATTAGGACTAAATAATTAAGCTTGCCCATTTAGTACGGTGTCTAAAAAGGTAACGTCTAGGATTGGAATTGGGTAATCAAGTACCCTGTCCTACCTTATTACCAGCCTGGTCCGAAAGATGATGTGAACCCAAAGGTCGCCCTTAATAGAAAGGCCTATCTTGAATTGGGCCTTGGGCTAATTTTAAAAATGTTTTGAAATTAAAGTTAAAGATTTTAAATTTTAACTATTAAATTTAAAATAAAATATGTTTATTATAAAAGCTAAAATATAACATAATTTTTCAAAATGTTTGAAAGATAATTGACATTAATTTCAAATTTCAAATTTCAAATTTATTAGTAAGATTAACAATAATTAAATAAGTTAATTAATTAATGAACATGTGCATGTATTGAATATTGAGATATATGTTATGTTGTTTATAAATTATTTAAAACAACATAAGTATACATGTATGTATATGAATTGAATTTTGAAATTAACATAATTTAATTAAAATATTTTAATTAAATAAATTAGTTAAAGGTTAATTAATTAAAACATACATATGTAATATATATGTGTTATACTATTAAGGTCTTAGCATACACAATAAAGGTTATAGTAGATACGTCCAATATAAAAGTTATATCGGAATACTAATAAAAATTAATTAAAGAGTTAATTAATTAAAATTAATTAAGATTTAGTTAATATATGTTATACATAAGACTATTATATAACTAATATGAAATATACAAGTTATTATATAATAATAAAACTTATATGATATGAATGTATAATTAAAGGTAGAGTTTTAAAGAAACCCTAAATAGACTTAACGAATAAATACATATGTATACGTTCATATACCATGATTTATGATGTGTCTTACAATTGAATCATGAAAGTATTTCATAAGAAATACATTATTCCATAAGTCTATCACTCAATATAATATATTGAAGATAATTAATCTTTAATATAAAATTGTCCTCTACCATATATGTATAATAATAAATTGCTTGCATACTCCTTAGCTGTTAAGTGAACTCAAGCAAGGGATGTTATATGTAGTATTATTAATATATTGAATAGATGAGATAAGATAACCATATGCATTTATTGAGCAGATTCAAGGTACATATGTTATATGTTAGGGAAGAGGGAATAATCTCTTTCGATTTGTTGAGCAAAATCAAGGTCGAAATGAGGTTAGGACAAGGTAACATGGGTTAGGAGTTATATGATACAACCAACAAGGAGTTATCCAGCGACCCTTGAGCTATGACTTGTTGAGCAAACTCAAAGTCATAATTCTAAGATGGACAAGTCCTAAAACCCACCAGTGAAGTCAAAAGACTTCTATATTTCATCTAGGGTTTGGTGAAACACAAAAGACTAGTGGGTGCCTTATTAGAAAAATTAAATGATAACTTTTAACTTTTCTAATATTGTAAGAACATATGCTATATAATGTCATACTAATCTACATTAATAAATTTATGCATTTAATAGGACTGATAAAATGTTTATCAATTGAGATATACAGATGAAAGATTGAAAAATAAAAATATAACATATACTTACCATTAAAAGATTATTGCATATTAATGTTTCAATACCCATGTAAGTGCATGATAGTACAATTATTAAATACATCCATACTTTGGTTACTTACACATTTATTTGGTCTAGACCATGTACTACATTCTCTGAGTTTCGAACTCTAAAAGCAATACAAGACTATGGATATTTGATCCGTATGCAATCACATATAAATGATATATGGTGAACGGTTAGAGTTTGTGATGCAAAATAATTCGACGGAATTAGTTCATCCGGAAAACCAAATAAACCTTAGCGCAACATCAAGTATTCAATTTGATTGATTACAAAATTATCATATTGTATTACTATAACATTAGAAAAAAACCACAATATAAATCTAAGAACTCGATCACTAAAATGTCAACCAGTTTACGCAAAGCGCGACATATTTGGTGTTCTTAAAAGTTAAGAATAATTGAATGCGCTTTTGTAAAGGGTTCATTAGGAATTTATAGTAAGGATTTACTTTTGAATGGTTTGACGATTTAGAAAGAATAACAAATGTTCAAAAGTAGATGTGATTTAAGGTATAGTTGAGATGAAGAGAGTGAATAGTCACTTCCGCTTCATAAAGAAACATCAGAAACGAGAATTGCAGTAATTACAATTGATACTTAACGTTGGAATAAGAAATATGATTTCTATTCCAAAATATATTTTCATATAAATTATTATTTTATATGGTATTTATTTCTCTTGAGTTCAAGATGTTTGATGGAAGAACTCTCCATGGTAAACTAGTTGCGATATGTGAAATAAATAAATCTATGATAAGTTGATGATGGACCTCCAAATATAGTATGCTATTATACTAATGGCAAAAATAGTGGGAGTGTAACATATAACACTTATTGATTGCATTATATTACGAAAATTGTTTTCGTAAAATGTGTCGAACATTATTTATGAAATAATGACTATTTTTAGGTACCAACTGGGAAATAAACATAGCTATATTTCAATATGAATGTTATGAATATTTGTTATGAAATAAAACTATAATGGGATACTTGTTTTTATAACAAAAGTGATGCATTGGAAAATACATAAGTATCTAATATTATTTGCAGTTATTTTGGAATTATAGACTAAGCCATAGTTTTGAGAAAATAATTTTATTATATGATTTTGAATCATGTGATACTGGTTAATTATACCTCAAACAATTAAGGTCTATGCTCCCATTCAGTAGGAGCATCATAAAAGTTGAAGAGCTCTTCAGATTGATACATACTGAGCATGCAATCCTAAGTCCATATATATAAAAATGATTCCATGTACTCGTCATATTAATCGATGAGTTATCACATACATCGACATATGTATTTGATACACATGTAATATGCATGTGGTAAACTCATTGAGTATAAAACAGAAGTAAATAAAATAACATGCAATTGAAATTGTTCTATTTGATTGAATGAGTTAGTAATTTTGAAAAGGTTATGAACGTACCTAAAAATTAATAAAGTTTCAATCTCAAAAGTCATCCTCCATGTGATACATAATGATGCATCGATAAGGATTAATTAAACTTTGTTGGACAATGTACGATTAATTATGAGTGAAGTTGAGTTAGTTTCTTTCTATAAGGTGTTTCACTTAAGAATAGTACACAAGGTTAAGATTATTTCATCTAAATAACAGTTCACAAAACCATACAATATAAAGATTTATAAGAAATTACAACATATCCTAAGCCAAGGAGTTGGCAGGTTGTGTGATTCGGAAGACTGCACGTAATAATTATTCATGAGGGATCTTGTATGAATCTCTCCAAAAGAATTTGGGGAAATACTGTCATTGGATGGCTTATTTATGTTTTGAACATAAGTTTTGTAAATTAAAACCAAAATCAGTTTTATAAATAAAAAAATTCATAAAGTGTTTATGAATACTTGTCTATTGCATAGGTTGTTTCAAGAAATACCAACTTCATTGTGAAGGAGTTTTTTTGAGAAATTATTGGTAGTAAAATGGAATTGGATATAATCCGTAGATATAAATGATTAGAGGAGATGAAATGAAGTTAACTAACCAAAGCAAACGCATCGCATTAGAGTGTCTAATAAGCATTCTCATAAATCTAAGAGAAACTATGAATTTCTTATCAATGTCAAAAATATATAATCCTCGGTTGTTTAATTAAACCATTAAGATTTTTGACTCTATGATATTGTATGATGCACAAATCCGAAAGAATTCCAAATACACTATCAAAATATGAATTTGTTAGTCGTACCGAAGGGATGTGATCCATCGGCCTTGATTGTATCTTTATGAAAAGACTAATGCGGTTGGAATTTAATGAGCAACGTTGATACGAATATCCTTGTAAATTTCAATTATTGAAATTAGTGTAATATATATGTTATTCAACATACTCATGTTATTTCAGATTTACTCACAAAATTATCGCTTGATAAGACTTAATGTTTTGGTATATATATAATGAAATAGAAAATTCCAAATAATGATTTAGACTAGTCTATTTGCACATAACAACCAAAGTGTCTCGAAGTCAGTAGGAGCGATGTAGAGGTTGTGAGTTTTCGTATATGATCTAAGAAATGATACAAAAATATCATTTTACAAGCATAAAAATTAAATAAGTACATTCATAGAAATATCAAATAGTTTGATTTTCAATTAGTGTAGAGGAAGCATGTGTTTATTAAGAAAGAACATTAAAAGGTATATTGATATTACTAAACGATAGTAAACATCACGTTGTTGATTTTAACGACGTACTTCTATTAAATCAACCTTAGCTGTTTTAATACTCAAATTTGGATTGTAAGTGATGCCTTTTATAATGAGTATAGAAGATATTGGGAATGTCCCAAATCAATATGTAAAGACACCTTATTAGATTGTTTAATATGGAACACATGAGATGAGTTCCATATGCATTGGTAATAGGAATTATCATAATTTTATGTTGTCTACAATATCGCGATTTGTTTATGTATTTGATACATGAAGCAAACATCAAATCCAAATAGATATCACTAAACGGTTGTTTGAAGTGTTCTTGTGTATTTATGAAATACTAGAGAATTGTTTGCAGAAATGAAAACTCCTTATGAAGGAGTACAGACTCAAACATCATAAGTGATATTGAATATAATATGTCAATAGTAAATTCAAATTAAGAATATTTAAGTTGGAAATGTTCAAAATGAAAGACCATGGCTTATTCAATGAAAAAGGCCAAGTACATAGTCTTGAATAACATCGCAATAAAAGCATGTATGTGTGTGTATGGCCAAATTTATAACCGAGTCGATTCCTAATGTTGAAAATCCCATAACATTGTTACATGATCACAATGTCGCGATGTAGTTCATATACAGAACTTAGAGCTCACTGGAAATCGACAGACATACTCTGAATTGTCCCACAAGATAAAACTATTTATCACCATCGGAGAGGGTTGATTGACAGAGTAGAAAATTAAAACATAATAGCATACTTGTTTACTGAGGGACTGACCTAATTGGTTTTGAGAAAACCAATTGGAGAAGTAGGAATAAGATTCTGTATTGACCCCAAGTGCAAGTGGGAGATTGATAGAGTTTAGGGTATTCCCTAGGGGCAATTATGTAATCTTTTACATATATCTAACTCGTTGGCTAAGCTTGTTTGAAATAAAGGTGTTTCCTTTCTATTATATACTTGATATAATGTAATTATATTAATTAATTAAAAGTATATTTAATAGAATATCAATAAATGTTATGTTATGTGATAGTAGTTACAAAGTGTTATGACTATGAGTAATTTATCACAGTAAAAATAAATATACCATTTTAAATGTTCCTAGTCAAGATGCATCGAGACTGGATATCGATGTATCCATTGAGATTAGAGTATGCAACACTCTCCGGATGTTGGGCAATGTATTACTCATGACTTCTGCGTGCACCTAGGGGTTACCTTCTAATAGTTATTTGATAACTAAGGAATGACTCATTCGATAGTTTTCTGTTGGTTAATATAACTATGGTCAAACAGAAAATATCGATGTGAATAATTTGCATGGTTCTTTCGACTTGAAAATACCATGAATCTTCAATATTAACGCTCCGTTTTAATTATAGTCAAATTGTGGCATAATGTCTATCGAGTGATTATAGTTGGGTCAAGTGGAAGAATTGGAAATGAAGCACTATTCAAGAGAGGATTCCTCTACTCAATTATATGGGGTTAGTGTCACGGTCAAATCAAGTCAACCCAAAGTCAAAATCTCGGGCCAGAGTAGTTTGATTAATAATAAGTGTTATTATTGAATCAAAGACTTTGTGTTTGGAATATAGAGTTGAATGTGGACGATGTTGGAATTTTTGACCATTACAAAATTCAATAAGTCTAAAGAGATATAGTTTTGACGAAGAGAATTAGTGTAAATAATTTCCACAACTAAGTAATGCTTATTGAATTAAAATAATATTTTTTCAATAATGAGTAAGTGATAAATTTGGCCATAATGTCACACCACTCGCTAAGTGAAGTGTGAACGTTAACGTTCAAATAGTTTGATGTTAATCGCCGACCGAATTTACACCCAAGAGTCACATAACCGAATCGATGAATTCTCTTAAGACCGAATGATTTAATTAGTTCATAATTGTTGAAAATAGATTGTATTAATTAATATTTGTGAAATATTGATCATAAAATTTTGATATGATTTGAGAAATAAATTTGTTGCATGTATTTATAAAAAGTTATAAACATGTTGATTGATATGAGATATCGACAACAAATTTAGTTAAATAAAAATTTGTACATTTAAATTGGCTTAAATGGCTAAAAACCCATGAATTTTAGAGGTGAAAGTTGTTGGTGCTGATAGAGGAAGGGAGCAGCTACTAAGCATGAGATCAGAGTTTTGAGATGCGTAGTTGAGATCATTATTTGCTCTCTTATCCTACCCACACAAAAGCTAATCTCAAACCCTAGTCAAAGACTAATTTATTTTTTGAGCTATCACTTTCTTCTTCTTCCTCCTCATTTTAATGACACCAAATCTCCTCTAAAATCATCCTAAAAAATTCTCAAATCCAATTTAAATTAAAAAATTACTAATTTGTAGTAAAAGGTATCCAATCCCCGATTAGCAACCTGATGGATTGAGAATTGTACTTAAAAGAGAATTCTTTGTTCAGTGTGGACTCAAAGGCTTCATTAGGAGGTGAACATTTATTTATTATTATATTTTGATTCCAAGTTTATCATATGAATGTGATTTACATCCAAATCTGTATTCAGATCTGTTTGTTGCTTAAATTAGGTGAGATTTTTATGGGTACATGTGTTTGTTACAATTGGATTGGTTATGTGCTTGTTGTAGTAATTTTTTTATTTATATATTGTTGAATTTTTTTCCTAAAAAACTTAATTTTGATTTATATTAATATATATAAATAGATCTAGATTAAATGTATAGAAATTTACAAATTGTCTATATGTATAATTGTATATATGTTTATATTTTGTATATATTTAATCTAAAAATTTTTTATTGACTTTTATACTTATTGTGAATCAAAAAATATAGAATTATTTTATTAAGTATGCATATTCATATTTTATTACTATTTAATATTTTTTTGACTTATTTATTAGAAATAATTATTGGTCCAAATTTTAATTTATATTTTTTGCATTTTATGCACCATGTAAGATGCTTATTGTAAAATTTTAAGATTTTTTGAACTTATTTTATTATTTTGAAAAATTAATTTGCTTTCAGCCTGTAATCAATTATTTAATTGAAAATATAAATTCAGTTGATAAAATTCTAGAAAATTTTCATAAGCATTCAATATTTTAATGGTACCTTCAAAAAAATTTAGATTTTTAAAACTTAATTAATATATTTTATAATTAATTTTTTTCGAACTATATTTAATTATTTAATTAAAAAAATATAATTTCAATTGTGAAAATTGTAGAAATTTTTCCTAAGCCCAATATATTTCTTATCTATCGCAAAAAAAGTTTCAAAATTTTTCAACTTTATTTCATATTTTTAAGAATTAAGCTGATTAAGGGCTATTATTAACTATATAATGATAAATATTATTTTAATTAAAAAAATTCCATAAATTAATCTTAAGCCCGTAATATCTTTCCAAATTTTCGAAAATTATAAAACTTGTATTTTTACCACGTGATTATTTTACATTAATTTATTATGGCAGAAACTGTTTTATTCAATAAATTATATATATATATATACATATGTGTGTGTGTGTATGTGTGTGTATTCATTCATATACATATATTAATATCTAGTCTTGACATATTACACAAGCACATAGTTGAACAAATTACTGTACGCACAAAATATACTATACACACAAAATGAGCTAATGTGTCCATTGCAATGTAAATCCCAACATCTATATATGGGCACATTATACCTTTCACGGATTATGATGTTATACATCCACACACTTATATATGTGTGTATATATGGTTCATATATATATATATATATATATATATATATATATATTTATACTTATATAAATAAATAAAACAAAATTAAATAAATCTCAAACTACAATATGTAAAGTTAGAAATCATATGGGCATAGTAATAAATCTTGCCATGAATAAATTATTATTTAATAACATTTAATGTATCTTCAAATTAAAGAGAGAAAATGAAAGGTTTCTCCCTCCATTTAATGTAACTAATACTCTCAATTAATTCATGTTTTAGGGAAAAAATGAAAGATTTCATTCCCTATACATTAACTAAATATTAGGTGTATTTGATACACTACACATTTGAAATTAAAAACTTCCCTTTAACTAATTTAAATAAAATAAATGATTTTATTTAAAATAAATCTAGAAATATTCTAAATAAATTAGGTTTCATAGGCTCAACTAAGATCCAATAGGGAAAATAATTTGAAATTAACTCATTTCTTCCGCTGCGAGCTGGTCCAGTTCCTTCACCATCTATGCATTGTTAGTACCAGAAAGGGGTTGCTCTTAGGCGATGCCTACCTTCTAGTGCATTCTTGACCATGGATGCTAAACTCCAATGGTTTCACGGCAATGTGCCATAGATGGTTGGACAGAAGCCATTCATTTCTTGAACGCATAATGATTGCAGATGGTGGTTGCCATATAATTTAGATCACAAAAGTAGTGGGTTGCAAGATGTTTAGAGTTCCAAGTCCAAGGGATATTGGCACAGGAGGGTGAGTGAGGCGGAATGCTTCGTTGGCTAAGGTAGAGTTGATCACATACCACCCCTCATAGTTGGGCCCACAGACTCCATCGGTAGGATAATTTATGTTGGTAGAGACTCATCGCAAGACGAGGTCGCATGCTATGAAGTTTCTTTTCTTGAATCTAGAGTTGTCGTGTTTTTTAACTTTTCTTTTGTATGCTTTAGTTCAGAGCTTGGGTGGTTCTTCATTCTATTCGGGCTAATGCATTAGGCACATAGGTGAGGACACATCTACCCCTATAATAAGCATGACATCGCACCCATAAGGTAAAAGGTGAGCGCCCCATTGATATCCGAATGGATGTTCTGTATGACAAAAGTATGAGTGGGAGGTCTTCTATCCAGTTTCTCCATTTGGAGCAAAAATGTTGAGTAATTTCTTGTGAACCTTGGGTTAGTGATTAAAGTTGGTCTTTAATGAAGGTTTTTAACTTAAAACGTTGTAAAAGTGGACAATAAGGAATATTTATGAATAAGGAGCGGTGAAAGTAAGTGATAACACAAGATATATATTAGTTTATTCATCTAGAAGAGATCTACGTGTAGTATTGCTTCCTATGTTATATATTTATATTGTTTTTTACTACAAAGTTAAGATTAATGGCATCTTCAAGAGCCTAAGTAAACAAAATTAAATTAGAGATAAAAATAGATCGGATCTTCGTAAAAGTGCATGGGTTCTCCTAGTTATAGTTGTGGGGATCATGCTTTGAAGGGTAAGAATTGATGACTTAGAAGCCAAGTTTTTTAAAGCCACCATTATGGTATATGGCTCAGATACGGCCAATTTGCATGCGACATGGTTGAAACTTTCGATATGCAATATATGGCAGGTCATATAACAAATGCTTTCGTCTGTGTGTTGGTATTGTATAGAGAGTGATTGTTGCACAGTGACACCGTTTGTTAAGGAGCAATAAAGTTTTGACCTTTTTTCAGAGTTAGGTGTGGCACACCACCTTTTGTGCAGGATTAGTTAAGATCTTCTGACATATCCCGTCTCGCATATGACAAAGTGAGGTAGGAAGGATGGTTGGCTGAGGAAAGAGTTAGGACGTAAATGAGCATGATCAGATATGGCACGCGGATGGGCATGCAAATTTAGGACTCGGCTTTATTTAGGAATCTCATACTATGGCAGACATCTCAATCCTTGGAGAGTGGTTGGGAAATTCTACCCAACGAGGATTGAGGGCAACCATCATTTTTCAATGAAGAGACGAACAAAGCTCTAAATGAGGATGATGAGGTGGACATAACTTTGGAGTGAAGCTTGTTGGATAAACATGAAATCAGGCCATTCAAGATCTTTATCGATACTTGTTACATGGGCCACTGCTGTTTGGCTACAAATGTGACAAGCCCAATTATAATCCATGAGAAAAACGAGCAACACAAGGAACTTCATCTGGCCAGAAGGCTGATTATACACATCCAGATCAGGGAGCCCACCATGCAATCGCCTAACTCTTCTTTAATTTGCTACGTGGTAGGGCAGATGAAAAGCCTGGATGCACGAAGACTCTTTTTTGAATAGATTTGTTATTTTAACTTGTTGTAACACATTTGGATGTTTTTATTTTTATAAAACACTATGGAAATTTTATGCGTGGGCACCTCTGGTGATTAGTATTGCATAAGATGGTGCATGCATTGGCTTTATATATACACTCTGTCCGACATTTTACTTTGTATATAACTTCTGTACACATTTTCTCCTTTTATTATATATTTTGGATAGAAAGATTGCAGAACAAAGTCATCCTGCTTAAAACCGGTAGGGCCTCCACTTTTTTTAACAAAAACATACTTCTGGAAATATGTTTTAAGTAGGAATAAACTACGTTGCCCTCTTTTGAGTATAGACTTGATAAATAGAAAGACATTATTTATATTTACAAGAAACCCATCAAACGTCTCGAGAAGCAAACTGAGCCAAGCTTACGTGTAAGTAAGAAGAGGAGATTACAAGCATGGTCAAAACAACTAAAAATGATGCACAAGATCTAGATAACCTATATCGAATCATATTTGGAAGGGATTCCCTAAGTGACACTCTCCTTTGTATGAGGAAGCTTAACCTAATGGGAGCATATCCTTCTTGGACCACCCCTCTTGATTTCTTTTAAGGATACGATAAGTTGTAGGCTGGCACAACTAATCAAGCTAGCCAGTTCTATATAAGCCTTCGTGTGCAATGAAACTCCGCTTCTGCCAGTAGTCTTAGCCTGGTTTACTTATAATAGACTACAAACTGAATTCCTTTTGTAACTTAAACCTCTGACCTACATCTTTAGAAAGAAACTTGTTTTCCTTTCATTTAGGTTTATATACAATGACTTGTACATGTATTGTTTAAATTCTCACATTTATTTATTGTTTATAAACTACTTGGTTGTCGATGACTGTTCATCTCTGATTATCACCTTCACTTCTATGCAAACCTCCATTCATTTAGTTAAAGTGTGTGGATCTTCTATTCCTTGTAAGGAAAGACTTTTGTTCATTCTGAGTATGATTCCAAATGCCACACCCTAGAAAGGGTGCACTACGCTCTTAGAGAATAGATTCAAGTGTTGCGGGAAGGTAGGCAAGAGCTAATGAGAGAAAAATGCCTCATTGAGAAGATTACCCACTAAAAGAAAGCAATTCATTTTCAAACATAAAATTTCATATGCCTTTCCTATGACATAAGGTAGGGGGTTCGAAAGACATAGGGAATATGCAGAGAGAGTCAAAGGCTTATGAAATGGGTAGAATGAGTCAAAGGTGTAGGAAATTTCCTATGCCTACAACCCTATTATTTTCTTACGAACCTATATAGGTATACGAATGACATAGGAAATTTCCTTGATGAGCATGATATGCACAGTAACCTATGGAAAGCCCATTTCTTTCATGAGGACAACTGCCAAACTCTTATAAACTATAGGCTCCGGTTTGAGGAGAAAGAGAAGATCATTAAAAAGCTCTGGTAATCGTTCACCGTCTTAGGGGTTTGTATGCTTACTTTTACGACAATGAAATATCTAAACTATGGAGCATGTTAGAGGAGCTTTATATAGAGTTAGCTAAGTGATTTCAGTAACAGAGCACCCTCTTACCCTTCCTTCTTCAAATGTACAACCAACTAGAAAAGAGGAGCTACTCTTCCTCCCCCTGAAAACCTGACACTGGAATCAACCAAAGAATAGAAGAAAGATCTCACACTTGACTATCAATGTAGGTATAATGAGATGAGGTTCATGCATAAGGTAAAATTTAATAAGCTTTGCAATGAATGATAATGCCTCTAAGTAATATAGATTCCTTATTCGACTCGTTTTCTTGGAATGATTTTGTTGGGTTTTGTTCCAGAAAGAGAACTAAGGATCGACTTTGGGGAGAGGTCGAGCAAGTCGGTAATGCTATGGAAAAATTCATATGTGCTCTTTCTAATGAGCTTGACCTATTAAAAGAATAATTTTTAGGGTAGGCCACTCCCTTTAATAGTGGACAACTCGACGAATTATGGAAGGCTAAGATATAGAAGATGATAGTAGAGATCAAGCTTGATCGTTGTGTGTATGTAATAGTTGCATTATGCCCTAACATACAATTTTCATTCCTCAAAAATTAGGGAATCCTCTCCTCCTTGATATGCTAGAGATTATAGAAATGGTGCTTTGTTTGAAGTGAAACCACTCCTTAATCATTGCATTCATCCATCATCCTTTGTTATTAAGGAAATCACTGACATGTGTGATGCCGCACAGCCTTGCAATATGCTCCATGTTCAAGAAGTTGTTCTTCCAAGGCAATTGTCGTGGGTCGTCTTTTGGCCGACCCTCTATTAAGGTTTAATACTTGGTGGCCAATGGGAATGGAATATCCACCTATCATTAATGTATCAAACTCAAAACCTGACTAGAGTTGTACTACTATGTATATACTATATACTTATATGTTGTGTAAATAATCATGGACTTTTTAATTTAAAAATGAATAAAATAGATTTTTTACCTCTATTTTTCTACACTGCATATTTTTCAGATCATTTGCTTGCTTATTTCCTAGATTGATAAGTTTCATCCAACTCAATGCTACTACTCTTGTATTTGAATTATTCTTTTGTTGTGTATATATGTTTGATTAGGTTTCCCTTGATCAAAGGAACTTAGTCCATATCCATGAAAGTTTGGCTCTATGAAGGAATATAGAAGCATTATTCTTAGAAGTCGATAGTTCTTGCTTTACTTAATCCTTGTATACCTCTTTACGAGAGGAGGTTTCTTCGATTACTTACCAGATCTGACTTGCATAAGTTTAAAGCTAGTGAACTTTTGGCTTTCGACAAGTGGACGGATCTGATGTCCCTCCGAATATGAATGTTAGTCTTAGGTGCATCGTTTTTTCCCTATGCAAGTTCATTTTCCCATCTTCTTGGTGTGTATTATGAACTTTGGTTCTACACTTAGGTCATTTGTCACCGTTTTGCCTGATTTTCATTCCATGCATGTGCATTGACACTAGGCTTCCTCGATTTAGGAAAATTTATGCATTTCGGCCAAAAAGTTGAGCTACGTGTTTACAACTCCGTAACGACCCAGAATTTCTATCAATTGAAATTCGTATAATTAATTGATTTTAAAATATAAATAAGTAAAATTTGTAAGTCAAATAAATTTTATTTTGAAAATCTTGATTTATTGCATAATTAAATCGACAATTTAATATTTGAAATTACAGAATTAATTGGAAATTGGGTGTAATGTGATTAAAATTGATTTTTAAAGTTATATTATATCATATTGGAGTTAGAATGATGTTATCGAACTTTTAAAATTGAATTAAAGTTAATTTGTAGAAATTGAATATTTTAATATTTAATTGACGAGTAAAATAGCCATTTTTCAAACAGTCTCGGATTTCGACGAAACAAGTTTCATCGTATCCGCAATGTTATATTATTGTATGGTTTCAAATTTCGTGTCAATCGGATATACGGTTTGTCCGAGGCAAGCTAAAATGCACTGAAATCGATTCGAGTGAATTTTGAATTTAAATAATTCGATTCGAAATTGTATCTTCCAAATTTGATCGAATTGGCTCCCGATATATATTCCATTGTGTCCGGGATGCAGGATAAACCCTAGAAACGCCAGCTGGCACGCTTCGTTTGGAGTTCGAATTTTTTTAGGATGAATAGTGCGCGTGTAAATTTCTATGAAAGGACTCAACAACTTCACTTTTTCACAAAACTCTAGAACAAGGTCATAGCCGCCAGTTACAAATTTAATGGCTCAAATTTATACTTCTTTCTCCTCCAATTTTCTTCCAATCCACAAACAATTATCTGAATCTTTCAACTTCAACATCGTAGAGCACGAAGAGATCTTTAATTCCAACGATTATGATCGGAAAAGAAGCGGTGGATCGGCGGCAATCTTCGTTCAAGGTCCGGCCGTTCGTGTGCATATTCCTATGCCTAGGGTCGACCGAGTTCAACTAAACTCTGGCTGAAGGTGGCTTGCTTGAGGGGCTTCGAGGTGGTGTCGCTGGATCGTCGTAGAGTTGCTCGAATTGGCCGCGAGGTTTGGGGTTTGGGGGCGGCATTTGGGTTTGGTTGCACGTATTATAACTGGAGATGGAAGAAACACAGGCTACGGCCTGGATCTATGCAAGAAAATCAATGGCCGAGATTGCAAAGTGGGGTTTTGAAACTAAAAGAAAATTGAAATTTATAAATATTTAAATCGTGTAATGTTTAAAATGTTATATCTTTTTGATACGAGGTCGGAAATGCACGAAACAAATTGCGTTGGGTTCATATTGACGAACACTACGCGATGGAGCAGGATAGAGTTGATTGGAGCTAGTGAAAATTTTGGGTAAAATTAAACGTGCGTTTAATTTTATTTGAAATAAAACACCGCAATGATTATTGAAAGTAAGGTGAGAACTTCTCACTTAATCGAAATTATTTCGATTTAAATTTTAAATAGTTAGATTTGAAATTGCTTGATTGTGTGATTGAATGATAAATTGCTATATGTTGTATTGAAATAGACCCTATGCGCCGTATATTAAGCGGATGTTATTTATTAAAAACATATACCGCGATATTCCATCTTGATTGGAATTGGTATTATATATGTACTTGTAGTTGATTTTCCCGCATTATATAGCGGATGAGACCCTATTGCGCCGCATAATAGCGGATAATATTTTATAAACTCATATACTGCGATATTCAATGTTGGAACGGAATTGGTATTGTGCTAACATCTGTGGATGCAGGAAAACAGGCTGGAGGGATTCAACTGGATTCCTCAGCCGTTTTGATTTACTTACAGATATTGTGATATATTCTGTTATCATATGATATATGATGTTTTGGATGCCGTGATTGTTATATTCAGTGCTGTTACAGCATTGGGCCTATTTTTGGAGTTTTAAAAATGTTGAAGTAACGATTTCGAGTTTAAAAGGATTTTTAAAGTGATTTTTGAAAGTATACATTTTATTAAAATTTTAATTCATTTTAAATAAATAAACATTATAATTTTAATGTTATAAAATTTATGATTTTTGAGAAATATAGTTAAAATGTGATTTTTGAAAAATGGAGTTAATGAATTTTATAAAATAGTTTAAATAAAGATTTTTGAAATTATTATAAACGGTTTATATAAAATATTTATAAAATTGATGTTTATAAATTAAAAATATTGGAATTATAAAACAAGTTTTTTTGTGTTAAAATGAAATATAAATGGATTTCGTAAGTAAATGAAATTTATAGATTTATAAATTGTGAAGTTATAAAATGAATAGATTTTGTAAAATAAAAGATTTTTTAGTTAAATTTACTTATAATTTGGATTTAGCAACTAAATAAGATATAACAGAATTCGTAAATAAAGTGATTTTGTAACTTGAATTTTTTATAATATATAAATGTGAATTTATAAACGATTTATAAATTCAAGATTGATTGGATTTGATAAGTTAATTTTTATAGCTCATTAAAGGAGTATATTCACGATTTTGGGACAGTGGATAATCCTTTAAATTGAATATGTAAAAGTGTTGAATTTGGTTAATGATTTATATTCACGATTTTGGGACAATGGATAATCCTTTAAGTTGAATGTGTAGAAGTGTTGAATTTGGTAAATGATTTATATTCACGATTTTGAATAGTGAATAATATATTTAAGAAATGTTTTAGGTTCTGGTCTTTTAAATAGAATTAAAACGATTTGAAGTTGTTTTAAAATGTGTTAAGGATCGAAATCATAGATTTCAACATTCATTGTTGAAATAGACGTTTTGCGAGAAATAAGGAAATGGTGGACTATAACACTGTTGTTATAGTAAATGATTTTCGAAAGAAAATGTTTTATATAGTATTAGGATTTATCTTAATTTTGAATCCCTATACTAGTGATTTTGGGTCGTCGTAACATGTTTTACGTAACATTCGTTTTGACCCAAATAAACATGTTAAAGAGAATGTTTTCCTTAAAGAATGAAATATATACTTAATCGTCCTTTAAGTATATTGAATATTTTCTAAGTATTGAAAATAAATGGACTTGTGAATTACTTATTGTTAAATAAGTATTTGGAAATGTTTTCCAATGAAGAAATTGAAATGGTTTAGAGAATATATCTTTTTAAAGATAAATTGAAGTGAATATCTGGCAAGTTATTTAATTTATGGAAGATTATTGAAAAGGGCCTAGTGATTGTTATGGTGCTGGATATTGGTTGTTGGCCTTGATAGTTAAATAACTGACTATCAATATTAACCTTTAAATGGGTATTTGTTGTGATTTCTTGAATTTGAATGCTACACTTATTTTTGAAAATAAGCGCTCGTTATTCGGTTTAGTCGGGAGAGGACCTTTGTGTCATAAATCCCATTCCGAATAGCGATATGTCGAAATGGATAGCATTTGAAGACTGGTGTTGAATACCGGATATTTTCGAAAACGGAAGGATTACCGCCGAATGTCTCTGCATCGGCTGATCTCCGGTATAGAGATTTATCACCCTTTGTGATGGGATGTCCGGTCGTGATTAGTGAATATCCGGATTGCAAGGGCTTCTTTGGAAGTGCCTTCGGTTCTGCTCGAACCCAGAATGGACTTGTATGGATGTGTGTCTGACATTACAATTTGAGATGTAAAGCTGATTTCTATCAAATATATTTCTGTTGGCGGAGGAGAATTTATTCTCTTAGCTTAACACCCTTCTCCGAGAGGTACGAGCTTAGAGGTTATGTAGTTGATAGCTATTAGTGATATATTCCCAAATTGGTAATGTGGCATACGAAGTGCTGTTGAGCATTTGTTGATCAAAGAGTGGCTTTTGTATAAAGCGTAGCTTTGTGGACGAGACTTCGTCGGACCTCACACCCGGTAATGGTCAAAACAGGAAAGATGCGGCAAGGTTATTAGGGGATCGCGCCCCCTTAGTGTATGTCATTTCCTTCTGGATAGAGGTGGTATTATGGTATGGAGCCCTAATACTTAACCTATGTTGTTGCTGCAAACTTATTATTTTTGGTTGTTGGTGAATCCCGAGATTTAGGTCGGTTACGACCGGGGGATGGCATATTCGTGTCAGTGGTTACCTAGCTAGGAATAATCCAGCCTTATGTTGGCAGAGATCCGGTTAGGTTTTCAGGGCGTCTTTCCAGAGGCGTACCTATGTGGCAATGGGAAGTTCAGTGGCCTGACCATTAGTTGGAAATCCAAACTCCAATATGCACCTTGTACGGTTTTAGTTATAGAACTGCCATTTACTTATGGTGGCGCCCCACAGTTTAGATGGTAGCTATAGTAGACATAGTTCGGAATGTCTATGTTGGCTAAGATTTACATATTTACTTTTGAAATGTTTTCCTACACTTTGTACTTATAGTAATAATATCAAATAAATCTTTCTACGTATCAAGCATATTTGACTATCATAAGGAGAAATCTACTCCAATTCTGCATTTGCATTGTGTGCGTGTGCGAGAGGCCTTATGGTAGTCTCATTTTCTAAAAGCATTGCGAATATAATTTTAAAATATTTCTTTGTTGATTTTTAAAGATAAACTGTTTAAGTTCTCATACCAGTCACATGACTGACCTGGAGTTTATTGTTCCCTTCCTAAACTCTGGTTGCCCACCAATTTTAACACAGGCAGTCTAGAGTCAGGTTATCAGGTCATTCTGGAATTCAGGAGATGCTGTAGAGATTTGGAGCAAGTTGGATGGCATGGCGTATCAACTAGTATATAGTATTTCTTTTCCGCTGTTTGTTGTTGTAAACTCTGATAATGTAATGTAATGTGATGTGATGTGATGTAATAACTGATATGATTCTTTGTTTTAAAAATTATTCATGATATATTATATGTTGTTCCGCTGCGATTGTGAGATTCTGTTATTGTTTCTTTTGCGTTTTATTCTTCTTCTTTCTTTCTTCTTCCATCTTCTACCTCTTCTTTAACCCTAACGGTACGTTTTCTGGCCTTCGATTGCTCGGCAGTTGATATAGTGGACGTATTAATGTCGACCATCGGGAGTTGAAAATCCTTACCTTTACAAACTCTATATATCTTGCTTTGGTTTGTGATTCCTCTATAGATCTTAAGCTTAAATGGAAACACACAAGATTTTTATACCAGTTTGGGTGTTCAGTAACCTCCTTCCAATCCATTGTCGTATAAGTCTTTTCTGCATATTTAATGCCTTTTATTTATAATTTTTATCTATGTCTTTAGATATAGCATGGTAGTAGTTCCTTAGCATTCTGTGTTCATGGAACCATATTCCTATTTAGTGTAGATAATTTTATGTGCCAAGCGAGAGTGCTTCAAATATTGATAGAATATATTTTACATATATTCTAGGCGTTAGAATATTTCCTGATATTTCCTGCATTTATTCTCTAATATTTCATGCATTTATTCTCTAATTTGACTATATCTTTATTTAGGAAATATTTCTTTAGTTACCTTTGTTTTAGCAAATTAGTTGATTTGATGATATCTTTATTTGGGAAGTATTTATTTAGTTACCTTTGTTTTAGCAAATCAGTTGGTTAATTTGTAGCCAATCTTAACTTTTGTAAACCATATATATATATATATATATATATATATATATGATTGGAAGTGGAATACGATGGCCAAGAAAATTTATTTCTATAGATTTCTATCATGGTATTAGAGCTGTTCTCTTTACCCTAGCCTCACCTATCTTCTTCTCTGTTCTTCTTCTTCTATCTTTGATTCTTTTCCATGGCAGACTCGTCCAAGTTTCATCCCGCACTCACCATCACTAATGTTAAATCTCTTATTCCCATAACATTAGATAATGAGCAAGCCATGTATCATTCTTGGGTTATTCTGTTTACCAATCTTGCTAGGGTTCATTATCTTTATGATCACTTGGTTCCACCAACGGAGGAGAAGGCTATGGCTGCCTATGTCCAGGTTAAGTCCGCTGATCCAGTACTACGGAGGTGTTTGGATGCCATTGTCTTGCAATGGGTTTACATCACCATTTCTTCCAATCTTCTCCTCGCTATTCTCATACGTAATGACACGGCAGAGGGGGCATGGAACCGTCTTAAAGCTCTTTTTTAGAGCAACAAAGCCTCTTGAGCCATCTCGAGGAGGACTTTACAAATGCTGCTTTTGAGGCTTTCGACTCGATCGACAATTACTGTAGTTATCTACAATCTCTGGCGGATAGGTTGGCTGATGTTGATGCTTCGGTGACAAATGGTCGTCTAGTTTTACGTCTCACCGGGTCCTTACTAGAAGCATATAGTGGTACGGTGGACTATATACAAAATCAAGAGCCTTTTCCATCCTTTGAGAGTTGTCGCTCAAGGTTGAAAATGGCTGAGCGTACTATCAAGGCTCGTCAAGCTCGTGAAACAGGTGGTTCTGAGAGTCGGTCCAATGGTGTTGCCATGGTTGCCACTGATTCATCTGCAAGCAACAAGCGCAACAACAATAATAAAAGGAGGAACAATTTGAAAAACAATGGAAAGAAAAAGGTCCACCAAAGTTCTAATGGGTCCAGTCCTAGTTAGCCGCCATATCAGCAGCACCAGTGGCAGCCACGTCAGCAAGCCCCACCGCCACAGTGGCAGCAGTCTGGTTAGGGAGGGTGGACTATTCCTCCTTGCCCATTTCCCGCATACACTTGGCAGCCAAGGCCCAATCTAGCGCCCAACATCCCTCCTCTTCTGGGTCAGGCTTACTTGGGTCCAGACCTCAAGCTTTCAATGCAGTTGCTCCTCCTGCTCCTAGCTACATGCCCACCAACATTAAGGCCGCTATACATGCTCGTTCGTTCTCTCAACCAGATGGGAACTACTACATGAATACTGTGCTACATCTCACATGACGGCGGATGCATGTATTCTCTCTTCTTATTTCACTTCAAGCAATAAGCATCATAACATTGTTGTTGGTAGTGGTCATTTAATTCCAATTATTGGTCATGGTCGCACTGCACTGCCTCCACCTTATCCACCATTTACCCTAAACAATGTGTTACATGCTCCCACGCTCATTAAAAATCTGGTCTCTGTTCGTAAATTTACCACAGATAATATGGTTTCTATATCTTTTGACCATTTTGGTTTCCCTGTTAATGACTTACAGACAGGGAACAGACTAATGAGATGGGATAGCACTGAGGGCTAATATCCACTTTTCTCCAACTCTCAAGCCATTTCTTCCAACAATCATTCTTCTTTTACTGCTTTGCCTTCGAATATTTGGCACAATCGTTTAGGTCATCCTGGTGATGCTATTCTTAAGTCTCTTTGTATTAAAAAGTTTGTTGATTGTAGTAAGGTTCGTAAAAAATTTTGTTCTTCTTGTCCTCTTGGGAAACATTCTAAGCTACCTTTTTATGATTCAGTGTCATATACTTTTCTTCCATTTAATATTATTCATGGTTATCTTTGGACTTCTCCTATTGTTAGTACTTCCGGCCATTGTTATTATGTTCTTTTTCTTGATGACTATAGCAAATTTTTGTGGACCTTTCCTATTGCAAAAAAATCTCAGGTCAAACAACTTTTCTTAGCGTTTCATGCTTTAGTCAAGACACAATTTGAACGTAATATTAAGACTTTTCAGTGTGACGATGGTACGGAATACATTAATGGCAGTTTTAAGGATTTTTTGAGCAGCATGGCATGCTTTTCCATCTTTCATGTCCTCATACATCTCCTCAAAACGGGAAGGCCGAAAGGCACATAAAATCCATAAATAATATCATCTGGACTATTCTTGCTCATGCATCTATGCCACTCTCCTTTTGGCATCATGCTCTCTCCATGGCTACATATCTTCTCAATATCCTTCCTTCCAAGGTATTGAATTACCAATCTCCCACTCAAATCCTCTATCAAAGTGATCTGGAATATTCGGGTTTGCATGTTTTTGGTTGCTTATGTTTCTCATTATTCCTCTCTTCTACTATTCATAAATTATAAGAAAGGTCGACTTCTTGTGCTTATTTAGGCCCGGCTCCTAATCATCGTGGCTCCAAATACTATGACATGTTTGGTGGTAAAATCATAATTTATCGTCATGTTTGTTTTCTTGAAACAAAATTTCCATTCTCCAAACTCCATAAAATAAAACCTTTGAATTATGATTTTTTGAGTGACAATATTAATCCTCAATTAATACATCATTTATCTAAAAATACCATACCACAAAATATGCAGCTTGACCCAACAATGCAGCCCAACAACTCGTCCTCTCTTCCTCAATCTGGGCCACAGTCTTACATAGGCCCAGATTCCACACCTCCCACCGCTGCACACAATCGGTCCTCTATTTCCTCCTCTGACCCATCCTCTCTTCCCCACAGTCCAACCCCGTCTATGACCTCCCCCACTTTGACTATTCCTCACACCACCCCAATTCCTCCCAACCCCATTTCAACCCGCATGACCACTCATGCATCAAATGGCAATTTTAAACCCAACCCCAAATACTCTTCTAATTACCACACTACCACCACTACAGATATTTCTCCTATTCCAAAAAATCCTGTTAGTGCGCTTAGTGACCATAATTGTAAAAGTACAATGTTGGATAACTTTAATGCTTTAATTGACAATAAGACTTGGGAATTAGTGCCTAGGCCGCCTAATGATAATGTTATTCGGTCTATGTGGATTTTTCATCATAAATATAAATCTGATAGCTCTTTTGAGCGTTATAAATCTTGTCTTATATGTAATGGAAATACACAGCAGTAGGGAATTGATTGTGATGAAATGTTTAGCCCCATAATTAAACTGGTCACCATTAGAGCGATTCTCAGCATTGCTCTTTCTATATCTTAGCACATTCATCAAATGGATGTCAAGAATGCTTTCTTGCATGGTCATCTCAATGAAGCAGTTTATATGCATCAACCCATGGGTTTTCGTAACAAAAATTATCCGAATCATGTTTTCCTATTGAAGAAATCTTTGTACGGTTATAACAGGCTCCTCAAGCTTGGTACCAAAGATTTGATGATTTTGTTGCTACCGTTGCGTTCTCTCATAGTACGTCAGATCACTCTTTATTTATCTACAAGAATGGTTCTGATATTGCTTATATTCTATTATATGTGGATGGCATTATACTTACAGCTTCTTCTGATATTGCTTATATTCTCTCATAGTAACTACACTAAGACACTCTTGCTCTAAACCCCTCGACCTCACATGTTCGTAGTAGTTCTATTCACACGTGGTTCTGCAATAACAGAGTAGTATGGCCTACAACAGAAATAAAATATGAAACGCAAGGGAAACTATATCATAAAATAAAAGGAAACAGAAGGTAAACTCGAAACAGAACGTAAACTCTGCATTTTTTTTAATGATACCTGTTTGCGTATGGAATTGTTTAAACATGATCCAACCTTGCTGTGATCATAGTCGTTCATCCATAAATTGTTAGTCTGCGTGGAAATCCTTATTTGATATAAGTAAACACCATGCAATAGAGAGTCTTATGGTCAACTATAAGTAGCGTGCTTGTCCTATGGTCGGTCAATAGACAATCCTATAATAGAACAGTGAGATAATAATTAGATAAATGCCAATCACCCTATCTTTTTGACACAAAATAGCAATGACTCCAATGAACAAACACCGAACATTTGAAACTACTATATCACAAGGAAACTTAATGAGTTGAATATAAGTAGACAAAGATTTAAAAAAAAAGTGTACTTCAAAAGTATTGGATCTCGCCACCAATTGCATTACTGAAAGAAAAAGAGAACCGCCACTACATCCACTGTTTAACCACCACTCCATAAAGTTGTGCTGTCTACCATTTCCTGTAAACCTTGCCAGGTCAATTTTTATACCACATATTACCGGTGTCAATGCCGAGAAGTCGTTGCTGATCAGATAAGACATTTTCATTGTTGCATAAAAAATGAATTTTGAAGATAATTCCGTCTTTAATTCTCCTAAAACAATAAGCTGTAAAATGACAAAGATTTACATACAGATGTATGCATACATAGTTTGCTAACCAAATTTATTCCAAGTCCTTGACTGTTTTATTTCTACTCTTCTTAATAGCATATTGCCCTATTGTTTACTACGTTTCTCTAAGATATAAAACTATCGAGTAACATTTTGAAAAATCAGAAATGTTGCTAACAACCAAAACGATCAATGCATGGTTAATTTCCCAAAAATTTATATGTTTGTAGTACCCATGTATAAGTGTTGAGAAGCCACAATATTCTAACTGGAACCCAGATCTGAAATAAACTTGATTGTTTTGACCATTCAATTACTATATCTTTACGTGCATCAATGAAAAATCAAGTTTAACTTGCTATTTATTTTTCACTGCACTATTTTTGATGCCAAACACAAACTTTGCAAAAGTATGTCCATATAGAATAATGTTTTTTTCTTCAATGTATACATATAACTTTTAATTTTGGTGGCTACGCCAGCTAAGCAGTCAACTTCCAGAAAATACCAAGTTCATTTCAAGAAGTGCCAAAAACCAAAATCCAACGAATTAAATCACAATCGCCTCTTCCGCTCCACTTCCCAGACAAATTCATAATATAACACAACCATTTTCACCCTGCTTCCATTTGATTAAAAGATTTGACAATGTCTATTACAGGCCAAAAAAAACTGAAACAAGTGCAAAACAACAGTTGCAGGTGTATATGAAATGGCTTTAGCAGCCGATTGATTTCTACCACATGTTTGCTTTAAAACATAAGTAACATGTACTTACAATAATTCATGTGCTGCTTCTATATACCGTCTTGTTTTTTTAATTTGGTTCTAAAATTTTAAGGAACCTGAGGTAACATATCAGATACCAAAAGTCCTTAAACCTTCAAATCTTGTTGCTTTCAAAGTTCACTGCAAAAAAAATAAAGGTCACTCATGATGGGACACACAAACATGCAAAAGTAGAAGAATATAAAAAATAAAATAAATCAGATAAAAGAATTACATAGAGAGAGACGATGATGATGAATGCACATGACAAGCTCAAAATGTATTAACCATCCATTCCAAACTTGCTTTTTCAGTCGTTACCAAAATTATTTAGATCATAGAAGAAATATAAAAGGAACAAATAAAATCATTAAGGTACTCATTGTTGCGGCTACTGTAACTGCAAGTATAGCTCCTCGGCTATGGCATCCACCAAGTGGTATAATAATGACTAATGATATAGCGGATGCAAAGCCTGAAGAAGCAGTGTCCTGCTTTGCATTGTCCACAGAGTTTGCAAGAAAATAAAATAAAATGCATTACCTCTGGAGAAGGTTCAACACCAAAAGCTTTTATCCTCTCAATAACAAACTTTGACAAACAATTCAAAATACCAGGCGCATAACTCAAGACCCAGCTCCGAAACTTTTCAACAGAAACCTTCTTCTCATTTTCCAACACATTAAAATCCCAAACCATTTCATCATCCTCAGCAATCTCACCACCCACCACCATAACCTGTGAAGTAAAAAAAAGAATGCTTGAATCTTGCATATTTCTGGATATTGTAAATGCTGCTCTTAATAAAATATGATCAATATAGACACAAAATTCAGATAAATAAATAATTAAAACAAAAAGAGTGAGGCTTGATCAAACACACCGATAACACTAGTACTGGTGGTTGAATTAATAAAAGCATTCTTTTTCATTGCTCTTTATGTTAAAAGGCCTATAATTGAGTAGGTTTGGTTGATTAAACAATGTGCAGTTTGATACCGACATCAGTTGGTAAAACACTAACTATATAAAGCGAGGTTTAATTAAATTGAAATTATTTGCTGTTTATGTGGAGGTTGTGATATTTATATCAGTTATTTTGAATGCATGCTAAAAAATTCTAATCTTTTCACCTTTCTTTTTCCTTCCATTATAACGTTAGCACATAAAAAACAAAAATTGGTGCACATTTAACAATCTTCTTCATGCATAATCTGTTAGGGAATAAGTTCATTGCAGAGAGTCTCCTCATCTCATTTTTCACTAGGTAGGAATGATATAGCATTACTTCTAGTCTTCTATACCCATAAAGATAAATTGCAATGATAACAAATTGAATGATTCGTTGGTTCAAGAGTAATAGTAGTGACCAGTGGAGTGTCTGCTAGGTTTTCATGGCCTTGCTATGAAGAACATGAAAATTTATATGCTTTCATAAGATTACTCTTGGTTGTACAACTATATGTTGTTGAAGTTGGGATATGGTTGAAACTTGAAACACTCATTTGACATAATATATAAATTAAAATGAAATAAAAAAAATTTTGACTTATGTCATGACATATGAAAGCTACTATTTGAATTTTAATAATTTCTTGTTCTAGCAACGTTATTGGTATATCATCAATTATATCATGTTAATCAATTTGCATATGACTACGACCCATTTGAGCTTCCATCCAATATATGTTTGGTTGATTCTAAGTCAAGGAATAACTCTTCTTATGCTTTAAGATGAAACTGAAAAGACTACCCAACTTTTATAATTTCGGTATACCTTTAAAGATGAAATACACTAAAACAACAGAAGAAAAATTTGTGGATGTAAAGAAATTTATCTATTTGTGGGTATTAACCCAGTGTTGTTTAGCATTGGACCACGATTAATATTTCAACCGAGTGAAATCCAAATCAGAATCCCCTGTTTGTTTTATGACAAATTTGAACTTACTTAGAAATAAAACAGTTCCTAACGAATTTGAACGCAAATATAATCATAACCAAATGATAAAGTCGAATTAAAACAGTTAATAAACCTAATCTAGAAATCCAAGCAGATAATTTAGGGGTTCTGGACACTTAGACTTGGGAACAGCTGAAGAGCGACGAGCGGAGATCGGAGGTGGCGATGGCGAGCGATGAGTGATGAGCGATGAGTGAAGACCGGAACAGCTTAAGAGCGATGGCGAGCGATGAGGAGGGAGACGAAAATTTAGGGTTTTGGGAGGAAGACGAGAACGATTAAGTGCTTTGAGAGGGAAATGAAAATTTTGGGAGGGGTAATTTTGTTTTGGGGCGTTACATGTGTAAAGAACTGAGTATGTGTTACGTCAACACAGAAGAGAACAAACCTAGTAAGGAAAATAAATAATTAAATGTAATCAATAACGCTTTTGAATAAGGCGCTATTGAATGGCGTTATTAATAACATGTTTTGTTGTAGTGATCACTTGACCTAGGTTAGAAAATTTTATACGGACCCATGGTTTATATGTATATTATCTGAAAATTTTAAAGTATTTTAAAAAATGTAAATTTATGGTAATTTGATTTAAAATGAATTTTATAAGGTGATAATAATTTTTGTATAAGTTAAAAATGTGAAATAAATGAATATTTAAGTTGAAATTTGAAATATAACTTAAATTGGAAATTTGGAAATTTTGTTCAAAAGTGAATTTTAATTAAGTAAATAAATGAAAATAATTTATATTTGGAAATTTAAATTGAAGTGTTAAGTTAAATTTTATTTTATAAGGAATAGAAAATTTAATGCTTGAATTTAATATGTAAATTATTAAATTTTGATTTTTTTGTAAGTAAATTTCACTTTATAAAATCATAAATTAATGGATATTTAAATGATTGTTTTTAAAGTGAAAAATATAATTTTTATAAGTTAAAAATGATTTAAATTAAAATTTAATTGTTTATGAAATTGTATTGAAAACCTTGAATTTTAATTGACAGCATTTTCTAAAATGCTATTATTTCTAATGTAAAGGATATTACTGCATTTTGTAAATCCAGTAGTTGATATAAATGAACTAAAAAGGCTAAATTGAACTAAAATAGCACTTTGTAAGTGCTGTGGTTGCTGAAACCAAACTAAACTAAAACTTATTACAACAGTTTTAAATGTTGCCTTTGTCAAATTGAATTGTTTTAAAATGTAACTTTCCGTAGCAATTTCTTAGTGCTGCGAAAGTTGAAATTTTACTGTCTTAATAAATTTAAGTGAATAAAATGAATTTGAAAAGATTAAATTTTGAAAATTTAATAATTGATTATTAAATATAATAACTTTGTTTTTAAGTGATTTAAATGGAGTATTTGATTTGAAAAATTATAAACTATTTTGAAATGTGATTTGAAATGGTATTTAAAATTAAATAAAATGAATGGGGTTTGGAATAATATGATTTTTTGAAATGGATTTGAAATGATATTGATTTTGAAATGATATTTGGTCTTTAAAGTATAAAACACTATTTCGAAATTATAAGCACGGGTTATAATAACGATTGGTTGCTAAAGAGACCGGGATCTGATATGGACATACTCTCTGTCGATACCGAAAACCACTTTAACAACTGTGTACACGATTGAGATTCCAGAATGAAGTAGGATGGTGACGACTTTCTTAAGGTATATTAAGTGAACCCGAATCCCGTGAGTTGGCTTAAGGTGGCTAAAACATGAGCGATCTCGGGCCAAAAGGGGTAGCTCCTCTGGTCGGACGCACTTCTTCGATACCATTCTATTACTCTGTGATTGTTTGGTGGCCACCCTTGATATGGGAGTATGTTTCGAAGTGGGCGTATGTGGCTGCTACGTTACCACCAGCCCGTGTGCATAATTGGTATATCTACCTTGGCATTGCCTCATGTGCCGTGTCACCTACCATAGCAAGCCTTTACTACGAGTTTCTATTTGTGTCGTACCTATGTAGTATCTTCTCATAGTCTCCCGATCAGGAGATATGCAGGAACTGTATAGAATACCGACATTATTTGTGTTAAGGGGAATATTATGTCACTCCTTAACGCTATTTTTAAGTAAGTTTATTTTACTGTAGACATTATTATAATAGCGCAATATTACTACATAGCAAATAGTTTAACGGGTCCTTAGAGGATGGGCAGTCCCAAGCATCCTTTACGTTATTTGTTCTTTACTGTAGTTCACTAGGGTTGGTTTACATTATATAAGTATGTATGTCCTGACTCGAGTGTTTTGTTTTTTTCTTTACACTTGGGTCGCATGAGTATTCACAGCTTTAGATTCCTCTATCTAGAGCTAGTCTTTGCTGGAGATTCCGCCTATCTATTTATATATCTATTTCAGTTTCAGTTGTTCTAGTTTATCTCATGTATTAGTGAACTTCTATGTATTTGGAATTTCTATTATGTTTTTTTAGACAGATATTATTGTTAGCACCAGAATTGGTCACTAACAACCTTGAGTATAGTTATGTAGAGAGATTCATGAAGAGAGTAACTAAGAACAGAAGAATAGTGTAATTCAATGCAAAAGGAACAACAAAAACGAGAACACCAGATTTGTAGTGGTTCGGCGTAATTTCCTACGTCCACTTTGAGTTTAATCTTTATTGCTTTCTCAATCATTTGAATATAGTACAACCCGTAAACTAATCACTTGCATACAAGTCTGAATTAGAAAGAGGAGAGTATAAAAATGGCAGGGTCTCCCCAGTGTTCTCGAAAAAAGATCCCTTTCACTGTGCCCTTGCTCTTCTTTGTATAGACGAAGATGGGTTGGACTTCCCTCATGGGCTTAGGAACAAGATACCTCGGCCCACAGTAGGTGACTTCTACGCACCGGGCTAGGCATGCCGAAACATGTCGATTGCATCAAACCCTTATACCTTCAGGCTCTTCTGGGTCAGAATCTTGTCTAGTTCTAATAATAATATCTTCAACTGTCATTTTGTAGCCGGCCCAAGGTGTCGGGTAACACTTGCCTCCCAAAGCGTGTCGTGTGAAACAACATGACACGCTTTGAATCAGCGAGTATTCCTTGTTTACAGAAAGAAATCCATCATGTTTCCTGAATAGTCATTATTCTTCAATTTTATCCTCCCAAGGTGTCGCATCCTTCTTTGGTCATCATGACGCTTGGTTGATTCCTAATATTATAAATCCAGGGTTGTAGTTCATCAATGGCCATCCGTGTCTGGTTCTACAGGGCCAATTAGCTTCGGCTATTTTATCTAGTCTTTTCTTAATAACCTTAAGTGAGAATTCAATTCCCTTTTGATTTCAAGAAGCCAAACTTTTTTCGGATGTACACATGCATGTTCGGGTACATGTTCTTTCCATTGGCTGTCAGATGCGTTTTATATGCTCATAAGTCATCGCCAATTCCATCTAGTTTAATTGCAATTCAGTTGCGATTCCTTATTTTTATTTTTTGCGAAATAAGGGTTGTAATCAGCCACTTAGTGAAAGTAGACTTCAAGCTTTACACGGATGATGACCTCAGAGAAGTACGTAAGAGCGAATGGAGTACGGCCAGTCATGGACTCATGGGTAGTTCTATAAGCCCATAATGCTGTTGGGAGTTCATCCATCCATTTGTCTCTAGCCTCCATTTGTCTCTAGCCTTTTCCAAACCTCTCTTCAATACGGACTTTATGATTTTGCTCACAGCTTCAACCTGTCCATTTGCAGTTATAATAGATCATGGAAGGTCATAAGGACAGATGACACTATGGATAATGACGTTGATTATTTTCTTCATCTTAGTCGTGGTTAAGGGTTCTTCACCTACCCATTTGGTGAAGTAATCAACTGCTATTATGGTGTATTTCACACCTCCTTTAGGATCGGCAAGAAGATTATTTCAGTGCCCCTAAGTGGCAAACGGCTATGGACTAGCCATTTGAGTAATTTCCATCGGCGGGGTTCTCGGATTTTTTGCAAACATCTTGCACTCGTCGCATTGTCTAGCATGATCAACCGCATCTAGATTGATAGTTGGCCAATAATACCTGTAGCAGAATATTTTCTTTAATGATTTTCCCCCTGATGTTATCGCCGCATTCTTCTTCATAGACTTTGCTCAAGATATCATCAAGCATGGGGATGGATAAACTCCTTTCTACACATGACTTATTCTTGGATGATTTGGCGTGAAGCTTTGAGGAGGATCTATCGTTTTCCATTCCTCCATTCAGTAAGAATTCCTCATTGTAGATAGTCTTTGATAAGAGTCAACCATGACACCTTTTCTGGCTCTGTCTCCAAAACCTAGCCGATCTCCATTCGTCACTGCTTGGAATATTAAATACTTCAACTGAAACAATGTATGTTCACTGCACATCCCTAAAACTGGCCAGTTTGGCTAGTGACTGGACTCTTTTCATTCTGTTCGCTGAATATGTGTGTAATGATGTAATACGTGAAGTCAATTAGTAGCTCTTGGACCTGACCGAGATAAGGAGCAAGACAATGCCCCTAGCAAGATCAACTTCCTTAACTTTGCATACAACCAAACAAGAAACACAAAGGATATGTAAAGTTTCCGCTCTAAATCCTCTAGCAAGTTTGAGGCTGGCGGTCAAGGCTTCATACTAATCATCGTTGTTTGTAACAGGAAATCGAGTTTCAGGACGTAGCAGATCGATCGTTTCTCCGGAATCATTAGCATGACTCCTACGCCATAATACTGATCACTGGATACTCCATCCGTGTACATATTCCACCTATTGTTTGGTTCTCGACTACTCTTTAAGTAGTTATCTGATGCGGTGAATTCAGGTGTGAGGTCTGCTAATTTCCATCCTTGGATAGCCCTTCGAGGGAAGTAAGTGATATCGAATTGGCTTAGTTCGATATTCTATTCAAGTAGTCTTTCATACATCTCAGGTCGTTGTATGCCCTGTCGCAACGGTTGGTAGGCATAGACGTTGATGGCGTGAGCCTAAAAGCAAGAGTGGAGATTTCATGACGAAATCAATAGATATTGTGCTATCTTTTGTAGCTTCGGGTTGATATCCAATGCATGGCTCGCAATAGTTAATGAAATCACATATGCATGTCGGAATGGGTCCATGGGAACATATCATTATTTATTCAGAAAAATCCAACTAATTCTTTTATCATCACTGCACTGAGTTGTGATCCGATATTCAGCACTCGAAAAGGGTTGCCATGGTTGGCTGTAATGTCGACTATCAGCTTAGCAGGTGCAATCTCGGATTCTTTGAGTTCAGATGTAACTATTTTGCATAACATTCAATGTGAAATATGGTTGGGACGGTCAATGTTGATGGTTACTCTAGTCGAATCCTAGAGTCTTATCATGAAGTATTAACTCTAATAGTGAAGGACTATGAATGCCTTAATCGATTATCAGAAAATGGCCAAAGATCATGCTTAAAAGCACGTTGAAGGAAATGTCGAGTAGGGGTCGGCCTTGAGTTGTGTGCAGCTGTATAGCTGGATCTTGCTATAAGTTTGAATTTGCTTGTATATTTGAGTAACGCACTTTCTACTCAATACATTCATGATCCTTTACCCATGCTTTGGGTTAGAGTGACAGTCAGTTACCCACGAGCTTAGGTATCGATTTAATGATTCTATCTCTAGGCATTCTTTCGGTTGTATCCTTGTGTAGCTGTAAGCACTATATATAAGTTTCAATATTGAGCTATCGTAGCCAATCCCTAGATGACCATGCGTCTGCTCCCAGTCTCGGGTTAAAAAACGTACTGCATGGATGGTTGAGTCTCACCCTAGATATGTTTATATTCCCACCTAAACTCCAAAGACATAGAGTTGATCGGTGAATAGTCAGTTCCCATTCATCTTGCTTCTCGCTCGTGCCCCCAGCTCTGGGGCATATACCGATAAGTAGGAAGACCATCCATGCCCATTTTAGCTTTAGTCTCTTTCCCGTTGAATCATGGGATTAGGTAAGTTAATGGGAGGCTGGGTCTCGCCTATCTTGGATTGTGTTGTGGTTTCTCATTCCAAGAGGAATACTTCGATGCCTCGTCAATTTCAGGGAGTAATTTGGACATTGGCCAGTCATCCACATCCACTTTGGTTCATATTTTGTAATCATATCTCGAGGTATAGTTGGCTCAAATGCAGAGTCATGCTCATCCAGTTTCATAACCCTCCTGATAGATCGAAGGTGGGAGCTGGAGAGTTTTTGACCAAGTCTTCATGGTTTACCCTCCTTTCTACACTATGGAGGTCATAGTTTTTCAACGAATATCCGAGGCACATTCGTATGTGTTTGGTGCGGATCGGTATTGACCTTCGATCTGAGGTATGATATAGTCGGTTGTTCGTAGCTTTGGATGCCATTTCGATTAGTTCTGTATTGAGGCCTCCCTATAGTCGTTGCCTTAAGTTATAAAGAACGACAAGCTAGAGCTATAGTAAGCTATCGTATTCAGCTTTAAGTGATTTGTACTCCTGTTCCCAGCATTGATTTGGCCAGGCCACTATTTGGATGGTCGAACTCCATCCTTAGCGAGTTAATAATCATCTTGTCGATTTTAGTCTGAAGTTTGAGGAATAGAGAATGGTCGGAATCCACTCGTCTATTTATCGATGTTTGTACACCACTCTGCCTTCTGGTGACTTAGTGTTACTCCCCCGACTCGCGCCTAATTTGTGTTCATGCTTCGGTTCATGCTCTGGGGACTTAGAGATTTGTCGAACGGTTTATGCTTTAATCCACAGTTCGGGATGCAGAGATTTTTGTCAATTCATTTATACTTCAGTCCGCACTCTGAGGACATAGAGCACTCCAGTCCGCACTCTAGGGACTTGGAGATTTTGAGCCGTTTATACTCTAGTCCGCACTCTGGGGACTCGGAGTACTCCAGTCTGAACTCTGGGGACTTGGAGATTTTTAGTCGTTTATACTCTAGTCCGTACTCTGGGGACTCAGAGACTCCAGTCTGCACTCTGGAGACTTGGAGATTTTGAGTCGTTTATACTCTAGTCCGTACTCTGGGGACTCATAGTACTCCAGTCCGCACTCTGGGGACTTGGAGATTTCAAGTCGTTTATACTCTATTCCGCACTCTGGGGACTCAGAGTACTCCAGTCCACACTCTGAGGACTCGGAGATTTTGAGTCGTTTACACTCTAGTCCGTACTCTGGGGACTCAAAGTACTCCAGTCCACACTCTAGGGACTCGGAGATTTTGAGTCGTTTATACTCTAGTCCGTACTCTGGGGACTCAGAGTACTCCAGTTCACACTCTGGGGACTTGGAGATTTTGAGGCGTTTATACTCTAGTCCACACTCTGAAAACTCAGAGTACACCAGTCTGCACTCTGGGGACTCTGAGATTTCGAGTCGTTTATACTCTAGTCCGCACTCTGGGGACTCAGAGAACTCCAGTCCGCATTTTGCGGACTTGGAGATTTTGAGTAGTTTATACTCTAGTCCGCACTTTAGGGACTCAGAGTACTCCAGTCCATACTCTGGGGACTTGGATATTTTGAGTTGTTTATACTCTAGTCCGCACTTTGGATACTCAAAGTACTCCGGTCCGCACTCTGGGGACTCGGATATTTTGAGTCGTTTATACTCTAGTCCACACTTTGGGGACCCAGAGTACTCCAGTCCGCACTCTGGGGACATGGAGATTTTGAGTCGTTTATATTCTAGTCCGCACTCTGGAGACTCAAAGTACTCCAGTCCGCACTCTGAGGAATTGGAAATTTTAAGTCGTTTATACTCTAGTCCGCACTCTAGGAACTTAGAGTACTCCAGTCCGCACTTTGGGGACTCGGAGATTTTGAGTCGTTTATACTCTAGTCCGCACTCTAGGGAGTACACCAGTTCGCACTTTGGGGACTCGGAAATTTTGAGTCGTTTATACTCCAGTCCGTACTTTGGGGACTCAGAGTACTCTAGTCCGTACTCTGGGGACTTGGAGATTTTGAGTCATTTATAATCTATTCGGCACTATGGGGACTCAGAGTACTCCAGTCCGCACTATGGGGACTCGGAGATTTTGGGTCGTTTATACTCTAGTCCGCACTTTGGGGGCTCAGAGTACTCTAGTCCGCACTCTGGGGACTCGGAGATTTTGAGTCGTTTATACTCTAGTCCACACTCTGGGGACTCAGAGTACTCCAGTCCGCACTCTGGGACTTGGAGATTTTGAGTCGTTTATACTCTAGTCCGCACTATGGGGACTCAGAGTACTCCAGTCCGCTTTAGGGACTTAGAGGTTTTTAAGTCGTTTATACTCTAGTCCGCACTCAGAGGACTTAGAGGTTTTTAAGTCGTTTATACTCTAGTCCGCACACAGGGGACTTAGAGTACTCTAGTCCGCACTCTAGGGACTTAGAGGTTTTTAATTCGTTTATACTCTAATCCACACTCAGATTACTTAGAGTACTCAAGTCCGCACTCTAGGGACGTAGAGGTTTTTATGTCATTTATACGCTAGTCCACACTCAGGGGACTTAGAGTATTCTAGTCCGCACTTTGGGGACTTAGAGACTTTTGTTGAGAGCAGTTGTATTTCCACTCTTTAATTTGTATTTCATCTACCGTATCAAGGCTAACGTTGTCGAGTGAACGATCGAACCACGTTTTCTCATGGAATGGGATTCTGCTTCTCGTCCGCTTGGTGATTATAGCTCTTTCAACCAAGTCAAGGAAGGAGGTACATGACAGATGGTTGGATGACATCCATGCTGGGTTAGATAGTCAAATCTCACACAATTTGCTTCATATCTCTTTCTAGAAAATAAGGATAATGGATTATTGAGAGCGATGGTTGATGAGTAGGTAGTCCATCACAACTACTCCAAGTCGGGCTTTCCAACAATCTTTTGTGTTCAGGTAGGATTTGATGTGTAGATGATCAAATCACGTCTATTGTAGATAGATCCCAACGTCACTGAGCTTTAGAAAAGGGATCTATAATTTTCGAACTTTGTTCTATGACTTGATTTGAGTGGATGATCGGGCCATACTCATTCCAAGCCTTGCTCAGGTCTCCAAGTCAAATCTGGAGGTCGACGAATGAACGATCAGTCGTGTTCACGTTGTATTAGGCTCTAATCGTGATGAGCTTTTCAATCTCTAGTTCTTGGCCCCAAACTAAAGGCACATGGTTGATAATGAGCGATTGAATCATGCTCGTCTAGATGAAACCCCACACGTCCGATCATGGTCCACGTGGATTGGTTGGCTGTCAAATCTGAGTACCTGGTCACCTACATTGTTTTGAAAGTAGTTTAGTTCAACTTAGTCATAGTTCATAGAACAATTGAAATAGAATTAGAAATGGAAATAATTCAAAGAAGATTGGGATAAATCTCATCGATAAGTGAAGCAGCATCATGTGCTCGCTATTCGACTTTGCCACTGGCTCTTTTTAAAGGGATGTCATCCATCAGCAGTCCAATTGATAACGATCGCCCTTTATTAATAGGCATCGGATGTTCGTTGCCCGCTATTATGCAGGACTTGTACATATTATTGACGCTTCCTTTCCAGATTGTCTTTTTGATCACACCTCGGATGTGTTTGTAATTGCCCGTGTTAGGATTAGTGAGCATCTTGGAATATACAACATTCCCTTGATTTTATTTAGACTTTTGTGTACTCTCTCTCGGTTGGTTTCCAGTACCACTCTGAGTCGCGAGTCTTCAAGTAGAGGTTGCCGATTGAATCTTCCAAAGAGCATATGAGTCGAATTTTGAGATCTTGTTTTGTCTACTAGGATCAGCGTCCTTAGCCAATGGGCCTTCATTATTATTTTTCTTAGTCTGTTCCGCTCCTCCACACTTTGGTTTAGATTCATTTTTGTCATAGAAACGATCCACGGTTATAGGAGGCTCTCCAGCTAACTAGTTGCTAAAATATATATGGAGGTCGATCCTCCTCTAACGTGATCAGTATGATATCCCTTTGAGAGCATCGTTTGAGTAGCGGTTGCTTGTTCATTATCTGAAAACAAGTTCAGAAGCTGCCGCTAGATCCTCTATGCCCTGGTCGATCATGGGATGCAAAGGAAGTGGATAGAGCGTTGCCTTATTAATTTGAGTTTCGAATTCACTATCCAAAGGCACTGCGCTGTGGCTAGGGTTCGGGCTGGAAGTGTCGGTCGACATAGAATTATGGCTCGACTTGGATGTCATTCGGCATAAATGTGTGGCTGGCCTAGATGCCGCTCGGCATTGACGTATGGCTCGACATTCGGATGTCGCTCAGCATAGAATGCGGCTCGGTATGGATGCCGTTCGGCATAGGCTTGCGGCTCGGCCTGGATGCCGCTCGGCATAGAAATGCGGCTCGGCCTGGATGTCTCTCGGCATAGAATTGCGGCTCGGCATGGATGCCGTTCGGCATAGGCTTACGGCTTGGCCTGGATGCTACTTGGCATAGGAATGCGGCTCAGCCTAGATGTCATTCAGCATAGGCTTGTGGCTCGGCCTGGATGCCGCTCGGCATAGGAATGCGGCTCGGCATGGATGTTGCTCGGCATAAATATGTGGCTGGCCTAGATGTCGTTCGGCATAGGTTTGCGCTCTGCGTGCACTCGCTCGGCATGCACTGGGTCACTCTGTGTACTCCCACTCGACATGCACTCGCTCGGCATACTCTGGGTCGCTCGGCATACAATCTGGGTCGGTCGGCCTCCACTGGCTCGGCATACACTGTCGCTCGGCATGCAATCTGGGTCACTCGGTGTAACCTCGCTCGGCATACTCTCGCTCGGCATATGCCTTTTTAGGGGCAGTCGGCGTACACTTTTTCTGGGGCAATCGGCTGAATTGCCTTCAAAGTAGGGTCGGCCTTCATTCAACTTGAGTGCAAACTTCAACATCCAATCCCTAGATCTTGCGTACATCAGTGAATGCAATCTATGGCTATCAGCTTCCTTTAGATTTCTTTCAAATCTGAGTAGAATAGGAAGTTTTCCAGCAAACAACTGGATCTATCTCATGAATGTGGAAATCCACTAGTAGACGATGACATCCAATCGAGCTGAGAATTCAATTCTCAATGAAAGCACCAAAATGTTAGCACCAGAATTTGTCGCTAAAACCCTTGAGTATTGTTATTTAGAGAGATTCATGAAGAGAGTAACTAAGAATAGAAGAATAGTGTAATTCAATGCAAAAAGAACAACAAAAACGAGAACACCAGATTTATAGTGGTTCAGCATAATTGCCTACGCCCACTTTGAGTTTAATCTTTATTGCTTTCTCAATCACTTGAATACAGACGCAATCCTTAAACTAATCACTTGCATAAAAGTTTGAATTAGAAAGAGGAGAGTATAAAAAATGGCAGGGTCTCCCTAGTGTTCTCGGAAAAAGGTCCCTTTCACTATGCCCTTGCCCTTCTATTTATAGAGGAAGATGGGTTGGACTTCCCTCATAGGCTTAGGAACAAGGTATCTTGGCCCACAGTAGGTGACTTCTGCGCACCGGGCTAGGCATGCCGAAACATGTCAATTGCATCAAACCCTTATACCTTCAGGCTCTTCTTGGTCAGAATCTTGTCTAGTGCTAATAATAATATCTTCAACTGTCATTTTGTAGCCAGCCCAAGGTGCCGGGTAACAATTATGTATTTGTTTTGAGACTTTGTTATAGTAGCTTCATGAACTACTATGGTATTTTATTTTCCGCTGCGAGTTATTCTGATGTTTCTGTGTCTGTGATTCTGTGTGTTTGATTTTATTTGCTCCAAATTTATTTACAATCTGTTATTTTGCATTATTTAAGTGTGACATGTGTGTCTTCCATTGCACTTGGAGGGTGCAACATGATATGGGGTTCTCGCTCCTGGTATGGTAGCGAATGGTTGGCTCTTACTCCTACATGTCCCCGCGAGGGTTGGTGGTGCAGTAGAGAGGCTGGCCGTAAAGGCAGAACACAGGTACCAATGTATGCTACGGTGGGCGTTACCCCACTAGCGCGGCCCGTTACATTTGGTATCAGAGCTTTGGTTTTTAGGCAAACCATTGCCTACGGAGCAAAAACTCATTAGAGATAGAGTAGAAATACCCTAGAATGAGTGAAATCAACCTCAGAATCATATCTTTGTGAGAGAACATATTTTTAAAGTATACAATGATTTTCAAAATGATTTTTCAAGGATTTTCAAAGATTATTTTGATATAAATTTTTTTTTGTTTTAAAAGGATTTTTCAAATGTTTTCTAACTTCCTTTCGTATCTACCTTGTTAGTGTTTTCTTTCTTTAGGATATTCATCTAAGTGAATTTATCTCGTCTTATCTTAATTTATCTTTGGCCTTTTCTTTATCTTTGTCCTAAATTCATTCCTGATCTTTTCAGGATGAATCAAGAAAATGCCAGAGGTAGGGATCGTGGTATTGCCCCAGCTCCTCAGCCCGTTGCACCCGTCAGGTTCACTGTTCTCTGTAAGGAATTCACTCAACTCGGTGGAACCCCATTCACTGGTTCAGAGTGCATTATTGAAGCCCAGCAATGATTGCGGAGTTTAGAGAGGATATTTACTGGTCTTGAGATTACTGATGCCTAGAAGCCTCAGTTAGTAGCATGGCAGCTGCATGAGGCTGCTCTTGATTAATAGGAGTCTGTAACGGCTACCGTCAAGGTTGATATTACTTGGGAGCAGTTTAGGTATCTTCTCATATTTCTTTGAATTTTGTTTCTCTGTCTTTTTCGTGGTTTTCTTAGTTTATCTATCATCTTTTTAGGGAGGCTTTCATTGCTAAGTGGATGCCCAAGGCCGGGAAATCCCAACTTTATAGAGAGTTCATGGATCTCAAGCAGGGTACCATGTCTTTTGCTGAGTATTAGAGGAAGTTCAACGAACTTTCTAAGTTCGATCCTAGCCTGATTGACACTCCTCTTAAGAAGAATGAGAAGTTCATAGCTGGTGCTCGCCCTGAGTATTATGATCGTCTCATTTCTCATGTTCATGGCACTTTCACCCAGCTTATGGATATGGCTATCCGATATGAGAACCCTACTTCCAAGGGTCCTGCTGATGTTTCTGGTGCTTCTTCAGCTCGATCTTTCTCTGCTAATTCTAAGAAGGATAAGCCTAATTTCCACCAGCAGAAGAAGAATTGGCTCAAGAATCCGGGTCTAGGATCTTCTTCATCTTCTCCTTCTCAGAGGCAGTCTGTTGATCTTTCTTCCATCACCTGTTTCGGATGTGATCAGAGGGGACACTATGCCAATAGTTGTCCTAATTTACCTGGTGCTGTTGTTCCTCCACCTGCTCAGTTGACTAGGCGTGATCTCTGCCATATCTGTCTCTAGCCTGGTCATTTCAAGAAGGATTGCCCTACCAAGTAGAAGGGTAAGCCTTCTAGTGTATTTGCTGTCACTTCTACATCATCTCCTGCTCCGACACCTGCTCCTGGTGATGACCAAGGTACTCTTCAGGGAACCTTTTCTTTATTTCAACATCCTGTTCGAGTTTTATTTGACACTAGAGCGTCCCACAGTTTAATTTCAGTTGATTTGTGTGATAAATTCGAGCATCTTCTTTCTCCTGAGTATGATTCTAGGCCTTTATGTGTTTCAAATCCAATTGGGGGGCCCGCAAACCTTAATCGGATTTGTAAGCATGTGAAACTTCTATATTCTGATCATTGCTTCAGTGGTGATTTCTATGTTTTGGGATTCGATGCTTTTGATTTATTGCTTGTAGTGATTGGCTGGGTAAGCATGATGCTCGTATATCCTGTAGAGCCCGATCTGCTTATCGTGTTGATGATCAAGGAAATTCCTTGACTATTCAGTGCCGCATGGCTCAAGATTTTGCTGGCAGTTTTTTATATTCTTTGGATTCTTCTCCTGGTGATCTTCATTCGATCTGTGTGGTCAAATTCTATCCAGATGTTTTTGGTTAAGTCGCTACTTTGCCTTCTAAGCGGGAAATTGATTTCCGCATTGATCTTATTCCTGGAGCTCGACCCATTGTTCTTCCTCTTAGAAGAATGACACCCCACGAGAAGGTTGAGTTGGTGAAGCAAATTGAGGACTTGTTCTCCAAGGGTCTGATCAGACTTAGCCATTCAGAATGGGGAGCAGCGGTGGTTTTCATCACCGAGTCCGATGGATCTTTGAGGATGTGTGTTGATTATAGGGAGCCGAACAAGCTCACCATAAAAAACACTATCCTATGCTTCGTATCAATGATATGTTTGATCAGCTTTATGGTGCCACTGTTTTCTCTCGGCTTGATCTTGCCACAGGTTTTCACCAGCTCAGGGTTGCTGAGGAAAGCATTCCCAAGACTGCTTTTCGGACCGAGAATGGGTTTTATGAATGGTTAGTAATGGATAAAGATAAACCCCTTGATTCAAGAACGATTACTGATTACTAATATTTTTTTATATAAAGATAAACAGAAACAAGTCTTCTTTTTTTTTTATGAGAACCTAATAAACTTATCTTATTAACTATTGATTATTGAGAATCACTCTTTTTTCGGTTTGACTAATGCTTCAGATTTCTTTGTTGATTCAACGAATCGAGTTTTCCGTGATGTGCCTAATAAATTTGTTCTAGTCTTTGTTGATGATATCTTTGTCTTTTCTAAGACCAAGGAAGAACATGAGTCGCACTTGAAATATGTTCTGGAGATTCTTAGAAGCCATCTATTGAAGGCTAAATTTTCTAAATGTCATTTCTGGAAGGATGAAATCCGATTCCTTGGACATATTGTTTCTACTAATGGAGTTTCTGTTGATCTAGTCAAGATTGCTGCGATCAATGTAAGTCTTTCTTTCTTCTCTTTTCATTTATCATTTAATTATTCTATCTTTTCTGTTGGTCTTATTTTTCCCTATTGTGTTTCAGGATTGGGAAACTCCTAAGACTCCATAAGATATTCGTAGTTTTCTAGGCCTTGCCGGTTATTATCGGAGATTCATTGAAAATTTTGCTCGGACTGCTGCACCTCTCACTACTTTGACTCGTAAGATTACTATGTTCATCTGGGATGAGAAGTGTAAAGCTGCATTCAATGAGTTAAAGAGTAAGCTAACTTCCGCACCAGTTCCTACCGTTTCGAATGGAAATAAGGGATTGATGGTATATACTGATGCTAGTCGTGAAGGATTGGGGGTTGTTCTCATGCAAATTGGTAAGGTCATTGACTATGCCAGTCGTCAGTTGAAAACCCATAAGGCTAATTATGCTGCTCATGATTTAGAGTTGCTTACTGTTGTCATTGCTTTGAAGCTCTGGAGGCATCATCTTCTTGGAACTAAATTTGAGCTTTTCACAGATCATCAATCTCTAAGATATATCTTCACCCAGGAGGATTTGAATCAGAGGCAAGTTCGTTGGCTTGAGTTTCCGGCTTCTTACGATCTCGATATAAGCCATACTCCCAGTAAAGCTAATGTTGTGGCCGATGCTCTGAGTCGGAAGAAGTCTTTATTGTGTCAGCTTTTTGTTTCTTCTCCTCTTCGGGATCGGATCAAGGCTAAGCAGGATGAGGATGTTATGCTTAGATTGATGAAGGAGAGTGTTCGTAGCAGGGTTGGTGGTAGTAGTAGTGGTATTAGTGGATTTCAGATTGATGATAGCGGGATTTTGAGGATTAATGGTAGGATTTATATCCCAAATGTTGATGGTTTGAGGCAGGAGTTGCTTCGGGAGAATCATCGATCCAGACTTTCTATTCATCCTGGTGTGTCGAAGATGCATCAGGATATGAAGAGGCTTTATTAATGGAGGGGGATGAAGCGGGATATCTCTATCTTTGTTAGTCGGTGTGCAACTTGTCAGCAAGTCAAAGCCGATCATCTGAAGAACCCTGGTTTGTTGCAGCCCCTTGAGATTCCCAATTGGAAGTGGGAACAGGTTTGCATGGATTTCATCGATGGTTTGCTGAGATCTCGGAGGGGCAATGAGAGTGTCTGGGTTATTGTGGATAGACTAACCAAGTCCGCTCATTTCATTGCGGTCAAGTCTACTCGTTCTGCTTCTAGATTATCTAAGATCTACATGAGGGAGATTGTTCGTCTCCATGGTGTTCCTCTCAGTATTGTTTGTGATCATGATCCTATCTTTACCGGTCAGTTTTGGAAAGCTTTTCGGGAATCTTTGGGTACTCATCTGAATCTAAGCACTGCTTATCATCCACAGACCGATGGTCAAATGGAAAGAGTGAATCAGATTCTCGAAGATCTTCTTCGTGCTTGTGTGCTTGATTATGATAGATCTTGGGAAGACCATCTCCATCTTATTGAATTCACCTACAATAATAGCTATCAGGTATGTTCTTATCTTATGTTTTAGCTTGTCTTAATCTCTTTATCTATCTCATTCCATCTCTGAATTCAGGCCAGTATCAAAATGTCTCCGTTTGCTGCTCTTTACGGACGACCTTGTAGATCTCCATCTTGCTAGATTGAATCCGGTAATCGTTTGGTTCTTGGTCCTGATTTGGTTTTGGTGGCTTCTAAGAGAGTTAAGGAGATTAAGAGGAAGTTGAGGGTTGCTCAGGATAGGCAGAAGAATTACGCCGATAGGCGTAGGCGGAGTTTGGAGTTTGTTGTTGGTGATCAGGTTTTCCTTAAGGTATCTCCCTTAAGGAATGTCATTCGCTTTGGTCATAGAGGGAAGCTTTCTCCTAGGTTCATCGGTCCTTTCCGCATTGTGGAAAGAGTTGGTTCTTTGGCTTATCGTCTGGATTTTCCCGAGAAGCTTTCTGGAGTGCATGATGTATTCCATGTCCCTCAACTTCATCAGCATCTTCATAATCCATCTCTTATTGTTCAGCCTTCTGCTCTTGATGGTTTGGATATTGAGCCTAATCTGACTGTCGAGAGGAAGCCACCTCGTATTGTCGACAGAGGTATGAAGCAGCTCAGAAGGAAATCTGTTAGTCTGGTCGAAGTACAGTGGAGTACTGATGATCAAAATTGTACCTGGGAGACGGAGGAGAGCATGCGTGCTTCGAATCCGAAATTATTCGTTTCAGGTACTATTTTGCTTTTCTGTCTTGTTTCTTTATTTTCCTTTCCGTTCTTTCCGAGGACGAGAAGATTTGAGTGGGGGAGAGTGTAACAGCCCATTTTTGAATATATTTTAGATTTGACTTTATTTCATTATGAAATTATTTTAAATTTATTTATATTTCAAGATTTCATTTTTACATAATTTTAAAGTGATGTTATAATTTTTCCAAAGCTTATTGTTTTATTTACAATTTTTAAAACCTAGTTTCTATTTTTAAGCTATTTTCTTAATTAATTTATATTTACCTAAATTTTTATTATTTTTATTCATACATTATTTTGTTTTTTTCTTATTTTATTTACTTACAATTTTCATTTGTTCAAAAATGCAAAATGAATAAAAGAAATATGAAAAGTTTTGAACCTTTCATTTACTCATGACCTTTGGTATGCTTTTGTCTCTTCATTTCAAATGCCTCTTGCCATCAATTTGAGCCGACCATATCTTTCTTCAACCGTATCATTTTTTTCATTTTTCATGCACAAGAAAAATTTCTGAACCCTAAAATTTTCAACCATCAATTCTGAAGCAAAATTTGGTAATGTTTTTTCCACTTTTTCTTACATCTTTCTTTCTTGTTTTCTGTATTTTCTTTGCCATGCTTCACCTATATTGCTCAGCCTATTGCTCCTCCATTACCATAGCCACCTTCACCACCACCACACTTGGCTGCTACCTCTTCCAGCACCTTTTCCATGTCAGGCCGTGCACCCCTTAGTTGAAAAAACTCCATAAATATTGCATGCACCACTCGAAAACTTAATAACCGAACACATACTTGCTTCACCACTCCACAGCACCCACTTAACCACCTCTTGCATCACTTCCACCAACCACTTACTGACCAAAGACCACTACCACACCATCCCCTAACCTCCACTAGGCCTGGCCGTACCACACATGCCCATGGTCGTGACTTCTTGTTGCTCCAAAATTGCTTTTTTTGCCTTCACTTGTGTTGTTCATGCCCATTAATCACATAAGCACCTTCATATCCATGTTAGGCCAGACCATGTTGTACCTAATCCATTCACACACCATAGCCGTGCATTTTTATATACCTGGGCCGAGCATAGGATAGGTGAAAAAAAGTGCAAGTGGGTTGGTTCTTTGTTGTGCGTTAATTCTAGAGTTGTTTAATAATATTTGTGTTGTATATTCATGTGCTATATATTGTTTTTGTTTGATATGTACAAGAAAACTATTTTGGCTCTCCCCTCACTTGATTCTGTAGTCATGCCTTCGTGCTTCCCGGGTCTTTGTTTGTGTGTCACAATTTGTTATCTCCAGCTTGTAGAGGTGAGTATATCGCACAAGGCATTCTGTACTTATATAAGTAGTGAATTGACACCCTGTGAATCTGTAGAACTATATTATCATGTTATACCTGACTATGCTATGATCATATGATGTTCACCCTGTTTATACACTTGTCATATCATTTGTTACTATTTTATAATGTTGTTCTGTTATTTATATCAGTTTATCACACTGCAAGTTCCCTGTAGAATAGATTCACTATGGGTTGAAATGATACATACCCGAACGGACTTTAGAACAGGAAAAATTCATTATGGGCTGAAATGATAGGCCTGAATGATTTTTATTTATTTTATGTTATCTGGGACTGCGGGGTTTGAAATGATAGAACCCGGATTTTTTTTGTAAATTGCGGATTAAAATGATATATTATCCATATCACTTGACCTAGGTTAGAAAATTTTATACAGACCCGTGGTTTATATGTATATTTTCTGAAAATTTTAAAGTATTTTTAAAAAAATGTAAATTTATGATATTTTGAATTAAAATGAATTTAAAATGATTTTTATAAGGTGATAATGATTTTTGTATAAGTTAAAAATATGAAATAAATGAATATTTAAGTTGAAATTTAAAATATAACTTATATTGGAAATTTCGGAATTTTATTTAAAAGTGATTTTAATTAAGTAAATAAATGAAAATAAGTTATATTTGGAAATTTAAATTGAAGTGTAAAGTTAAATTTTATTTTATAAAGAATAAAAAATTTAATGCTTGAATTAATATGTAAATTATTAAAATTTGATTTTTTGTATATAAATTTCACTTTATAAAATCATAAATTAATGGGTATTTAAATGATTGTTATTAAAGTGAAAAATATGATTTTTACAAGTTAAAAATGATTTAAATTAAAATTTACTTGTTTATGAAATTGTATTGAAAACCTTGAATTTTAATTGACTGCATTTTCGTAAATGCTATTATTTCTAATGTAAAGGACATTACATCATTTTGTAAATGCTGTAGTTGATATAAATGTACTAAAAAGGATAAATTGATCTATGGGCTATTACAACACTTTGTAAGTGCTGTGGTTGCTGAAACCAAACTAAACTAAAACCTATTATAGCAGTTTTAAATGCTGCCTTTGTTAAATTGAATTGTTTTAAAATGTAACTTTTCGTAGCATTTTCTTACTGGTATGAAAGTTGAAATTTCACTTTCTTAATAAATTTAAGTGAATAAAATGAATTTGAAAAGATAAAATTTTGGAAATTTAATAAATGATTATTAAAAATAATAACTTCATTTTTAAGTGATTTAAATAGAGTATTTAATTTGAAAAATTATAAACTATTTTGAAATGTGATTTGAAATGGTATTTAAAATTAAATAAAATGAATGGGGTTGGGAATAATATGATATTTTGAAATGGATTTGAAATGATATTGATTTTGAAATGATATTTGATCCTTGAAGTATAAAACACTATTTTGAAATCATAACCACGGGTTGTAATAACGGTTGGTTGTTAAAGAGACCGGGATCGGATATGGACATACTCTCTGTCGATACCGAAAACCACTTTAACAACTGTGTACATGGTGAAGATTTCAAAACAAAGTAGGACGGTGGCGACGTTCTTGAGGTATATTACGTGGACCCGACACCCGTGAGTTGGCTTAAGGTGGCTAAACTGGAGCGATCTCGGGCTAAAAGGGGTAGCTCCTCTGGTCGGATGCACTTCTTCGATACCATTCTATTACTCTGTGATTGTTTGGTGGCCACCCTTGATATGGGAGTGTGTTTCATGGTGGGCGTATGTGGTTGCTACGTTACTACCAGCCCGTGTGCATAATTGGTATATCTACCCTTACATTGCCTCGTGTGCCGTATTACCTACCATAGCAAGCCTTTACTATGAATTTCTATTTGTGTCATACCTATGCAGTATCTTCTTATAGTTTCCCGATCAGGAGACATGCAGGTACTGTATAGACTACTAGCGTTATCTGTGTTAAGGGGAATATTGGGTCACTCCTTAACGCTATTTTTAAGTAATTTTATTTTACTGTAGACATTATTATAATAGCGCAATATTAATACATAGCAAATAGTTTAATGGATCCTTAGAGAATGGGCGGTCCCAAGCATCCTTTAAGTTATTTGTTCTTTACTGCAGTTCACTTGAGTTGGTTTACATTATATATGTATGTATGTCGCGACTCAAGTGTTTTGTGTTTTTCTTTACACTCGGGTCAGCCTGAGTATTCACAGCTTTGGATTCCTCTATCTGGAGCTAGTCTATGCTGGAGATTCTGTCTACCTATTTATATATCTATTTCTGTTTCATCTGTTATAGTTTATCTCATGTATTAGTGAACTTCTATGTATTTGGAATTTCTATTATGTTGTTTTCAGACTGATATTATGTATTTGTTTTGAGACTTTGTTATAGTAGCTTCATGAACTACTATGGTATTTTATTTTCCGCTGCGAGTTATTCTGATGTTTCTGTATCTGTGATTCTGTGTGTTTGATTTTATTTGCTCCAAATTTATTTACAATCTATTATTTTGCATCATTTAAGTCTGAAATGTGTGGATTATTGTCGATTTGAATGGTACAAAATAATGGGTCGTTACAACAAAACTATTTTTCGAAAGATACTTTTCAAATCAAGGGTAAACTTATCAAACTATTTTCCTTCTCAAAAATTTTGATAAATTAAGCCACAGTTCAGCGTAGCTAGAGGTCGGTTATGCGCTAAGCACATAAACCAAATTCTAAAATTCTACAAATAGCTTTTATCCATAAAACTTGATATTTTATTTAAAAATGTCATCATGTCTAATTACCCAAAAAATTTAGCTTTTAAGAAACATGATCAATGATCCATGATACGGAAACAACTTTATCATGTCCTTCGCTAAAAAAATTCAACTATTCTAATTTTCCAGTCTACTATTGCATTTACTATTGGTTAAGTGTCTTTCATGAGATTCCCATATTTACACTGTTTCTTTATATGCATAAAAAAGAGCAGTTTATACAACTAGAAACAATAACACAATGAATAAATAGGAACGTTCTCATAACATCGTGCGTGTATTTTAAAGAGATAACCAACACTTTTACAATCTAAACTAACCTACAAAAAAGGACAAATGCTGGAAATAAATAGATACAATCATCCTAAATAAAATTTCCTACGAACTGTGAGAAGGTCTCGCTCCGCGGTAGGAGCTCGAGCCATTGCCGCTACCATAGAGTGGCAGTAGCAAGGTGGCTATTCATCCGATCTCACATCGTGGTGCTGCTTCTTGGCCCTAACTCTTAGAGATCTTCCTGAACCTGAAGGATAGCACAAGTTCATGACTTAAGCATCCCTCGATGCCCTGCGCTATCCCTTACTGTTGGTGCTACTGCTGCTCTAGTGCTTGTACAGGTAATGCGGTTGGTTGTAAAGTAATATTCTTCCTCTCAATAGTGGTCCGGTCAATGGCGGGTGGGATCTTCCTCACTGCAGGCTCTCCGCTCAAATTTACCTTATAATACCTAAACACTCGAGAAAGAAAGTGGAAAAATTAAAAGTGAATCTTCGGGGTACCAAGTCCTTGATTGACCATATGTAGCATCAAAGCGGAGCCCAATTGATGGCTACACTACTAATTATAGCATAGAGTGCTCTCCGTACTGAGGTATAAATCTGGTCAAGGCTTCTCGTCTTCAGAATGATGTTATGCTGAATGATGTAAACAACAAGGTGGGACCGACCGTAAATTTTTGGTCCTCCAATCACCTACATTTCTGGAAAATATCCACTGTAGAATCTCGGGATCAGTCGTCTCTATGTCATCCAAATCTGTGCCCGCTACAGATATCTCCAAAATCCCAACGAGATCATCATTTGTCATCTCTCTCCAAGCTCCCTTCACCTTAGACTCAATATAGCTGTTACTAGCATCAATATTCTACGCCATCTGTGTATTGAAAAAACGGATGCAGTGCAGGTAATATTCCTGCTTATATGTCTCGAAGTGGAGGATCAGTTCAATTTCTACCACGATTAAAAGCTCCTCATGCTCAAGAGCGGTGAAATCTCCAAATCTCACCATTCGTTCATGGAGAAATCAAAGTTCGCTATTCTGAGATAAGTGGCGATATTTCGTTTGCTTCGGTCAAACCAAGCAGCTACTTGTGGAGTGAGACCAGGATGTTGAGAGAAAGAGCCACCGGTGCGAGGTGGTGCCACGAGTTGAGAGGCGGTTGAAAAGGGGAGAGAAGGTTTAGATTTGGAGTGGTTTTGGGGCTAGATCCGACGTGCAAGAATTTTGGCATCGGTTAGTGAAGGAATGGAGAAGGGAGACTTTGATTAGGTGGAGGAAGGGGGAGGTGGAAAGGGGAATCGGTTGAAAATTCAGAATAGAAAAAGAATGAGGGGGCTTTGACGGCTGATTTTTTGGGCCCGACTTATAGTCGCATTCCAGGTTCGGGTTCGGCCCTAACCTTCCTAGCGGTCGATCGTCGTTAGGTCAACTAGTCGACCGCTAAGGTCGACTGCTAGCCTAGATTTGTGCACGTCCTGAACTTGGACCCAACAGAGCCAGGTTGAATTAATTAATTAATATTCTAATGATCGTTATGCACACAATCTTCAACTTGACTTATCTAGAACATTTCTATCTTCCATGAGATGGTATCTACTTTACCATTCAGACCCCTCCACGACAAGATTGCAATAGCCTCAACAAAGTGCTACGATCAACAACACTTCAAATTACACACTCCAATAAAATTGATTGCCATTTCTATTTTGTCTGTACCTTAAAGGGAGAAGATTTTAAAAACCTTGATTTTATAAATTGAAGAATCAATGAGCTAAACATATGCTCATTTATACTTGTTTCTAAATAGTGGAAACTATTTCATAAAATTTCCTTTAAAACCAAATATATATATATATATATATATATGTGTGTGTGTGTGTGTGTGTGTGTGTGTGTGTGTGTGTGTGTGTTTGTGTAATTCAGATTTCCAAAAACTTAATTTCTAAAAATTTCTTAACACGACTAACGTAGTAGTATACGTGTTTCCTTGGAAATTAAAATTTTAAAACTTCCCAAAATAAAATTTCCAAAATAAATCCTTGGGTAAAGAAATCCTTTGGAAACCCTTTTTCCAAATCTAAGGCATTTCCAAAATATACTCTATAAAACTTCTCTCACGCGTTTTAGACTAAGAAATTGACATTAATTGTCCAAATAAAAAGCCAATTTGCCATCGGAGGATCGATGAATGCACACTAGAAAAAACTTTCCTCCAGACAATTGCGACACATATACTCTAATTTCCTACTCATCTGGAATAAAGGTGTGTCTCCGACTGGAATTCATCATCAAAATCCAAAATGACAAGGTAGTTAAAATCTCAATCATCAAGTCAAACACCTATAGTCTTTGGGATTCTGCCATATGTCGTACTCTTGCTCTTCATCAACAGCGTCTTACGCATCGCCATCACTCCATGGGGTACTTCAGAGTTGGCATGAAAAATCTTAACTCCAAGATATTTCCAACCTATAGTTGCTTTTCTTATTCCTTTCGAGTGAAACTACAACTATTCTATAGTCGGATATCTTAGAATCTAACATAAAACTATAATAATAGTGTACAGGAAAGTACGAATATGTTCTCTACATTTATCCTAATTCTTATGATCTACTAGCTTAAGCTCTGATACCAAATGCAACAATCCATACCTTAATGGGCCTAAATTTTGACAAAAAAAGGAAACCCATGTCCATCAAAGTACATATCATTAGACTTGGTACCTGCAAATAAGCATAATCCTTATCAAATTTGATAAAAATCTAAACTTATAGCGGAAACAATAATAGGATAAGGATACTGCTTATGACTACAACCTTGGAATTAATGGTATTCCTTGGATAGAAGATTCTCACATCAGCATCGAGCGTGAGAGAAAATAAGACTTCTCTAGCAACTAAACATACTAGCTCCAATGGTCTGTTCCTCTAAATCTATCATATGGATTGTATTGAGGAGGGGGTCAAACAATGTTCTGGTGATTGGAAATCTACAAATTGTCCATAACATGTATTTATACCGATTGGTTTCTATTTAATTATTATGTCTAGTATGGTTAGAAATTCTAACCTTACCTTGCAATGCACACTTCATTATTTACCTACCCATTTCCACGGTGCAAAATACCAACGAAGCCTTATCAACCAGCTAATACTTTCATACCCATTTTCCACTTAATACTTTTAAGTATGAAGTTGTCTTCTACTATCGTCACGTAATACTTTCAAAAGAGAAATAGGCGGACTCTGCCATTTAAGACCTCAATCGAGGTAGACCCCATCATTTAAGACCTATTTCCAAGGTGAACTTCTAGCATCGCTATTATTGGTCTTTTGGTTCTAGCTATAGAGATTTTGACCATAATATATGGCCTTATAATTTATAATAACCATACTACCAGCGCATCTATCATGATTAAAGTCTTAGCAATGGAGAGACTACACCCAAGCAACTTAATATCTCATTAATAAGGACTAGGTAGGCCTTCGACCATTTAACACCTATTTATAGGTAGGTCTTTACCGCTTAATAAACTCCATGGTAGACTCCTCACTGGTACTATCTAGTTGGAATTGCTTGGAAATCCTATTAGGCTACTTAGTACTTCTTTTATAGAAGAGAGGAGAACCCTAGATCAGTCACTTAGTACCTCAAACATAAAGCGAATCTTTCCAAAGATATCCATCATCACTCTTAATTATAAATACGAAATCTTACTAAGATTCTTTTTTCGGTAGTGAGGCAGGCTTTAAGATAGTGACTTAATACCTAAACACTAAAGTAAAACTTTTTAGAGACATTCTTATCTGTTTGGGATCTCACTAAGTTATTTAATACTTCCTTTTAGGCGGGAGGCGGACCATGTAGCCACTCAATACCTCAACCCAGAAGCGAACCCCGATGAAGATATCCCTTATCGCTCCTAATTTCAAATTTGGACAATTTAATACTTTTTAATTGGGAAAGAGGCAGGCTCTCAAATAACCTCTGAGCTTAAAGTAGGTCCTATCTCTCACAAAGTCATTGGTCCAAGGATTAGTGATATCTCACTCAGTAATAAGTGCACCCGACTGCTGGTAGCCTCAAAGTGAAGGGCAATCTTCCGTCGAGTGGCTCTACTGACTTTGCATCACTAACCCATTAAGTCAAATTAAGCATCCTAAGTCTTTACTTATATTATCTTAGGTAGAAATTAGACTTGGCTTACTAATTCCCTTTTTATTTAAGGCAATAAGATTTATCTTAAATACTTATCTACCCATAAATCCCCTTCTATGCTCATAAGTGTCAATTTGTCCATAAAATCCTATGAACATTTCCTAAGACATTTATGTTTGATTACTAATTTCAAATTTGTAATCCTTTTATATCTATTCCTTTTTTATCAATCTCGTTAATCCACTAGTTCGTATTGATTGTAACTCCTAATCCATTTTCATTAATTTCCCATTAATTGCAGTTACAATCTTTAACTAACCAATTGTAATCCCTAATCTTATCCTATCCATTATTTCCAGTTAGTTGCCTATTAATTTGGGTTATAACCTTTTATTTCCTATTAATTACTAGCAATTTCTAATTTATCGTGCATTAATAGAAATTACTACACCTCCAAAACTTGTTTCTTCCTTAAATATTATAATAACTAACGAACGTTACACATAAATAATGCACGAATAAACAATGTTCTTCTTTATTAATGCAATCGATACATATAACCTGTCTAATAAAACTACCTATTTGTAACAAAATATATTATAATCATAATTATGTGACTAGAATATACTTTTCATATTTAATTTGTTGGAGTTAAATTCCATAGAAAGATTTTTTTGCTATGATTTCAATAAGTTGGTTTAACACAAAAGGGAAAGATTGACTATGCTTGAGATTGGATAATTTCTTTTTTAATTGGAAGAGAAAGTGTAAACTACGAAGAATAAATCTGTACCTTATACATCTCTTCCTTTTTATTTTCATATATGTAACAACTCGCATATTTTACGATCGTATATTTAAATAATTTATGTAAATATAGCATCGCTAGTCGGATTAAAGTTTGAAATGTTACTTTTGTAAACGGTCGAATTAGGACTCAAGACCACTTCCATTGAGTCCAAAACGGTGTTTGCGACCTTTTTGAGTATAAACAACGACATGTTTTGAGTTGATTAGAATTTTGATATTTTCACTTAGGGCTTTGGGTTTGGGTTTCAGCCCACTAATCTAACATGGAACCCAACTCCTCTATCAAATACCCTGACTCCACTCATCTTAATTCATTTCATTTCTAATTTCCTAATACTCTCAAGCTCAAAGGAAAATAGGGGAAAAGATAGGAAATTATAATTCCTAAACACTATTTTATTAGGAAATTCAAATTCAAGCTCTAGAAATTAAAGAGAAGCTTAGGTAAGCATCCTCTTCGTCTTCTTCATCTAAATTCCTCTTCAATTTTCAAAAATTTCCTATAACCTAATTTAGGAAACATTTGTCTATGATCACAGATTGGAGCTTCTAGAATTGAAGTTGAAGAGTGGTTGATCTTTCCTTTGTTTTAAAGCTTCTCACTTGTTGTTTTTGGGTTAAAGATGAGTTCTTGAACTCATTTCTATGTCTATACATTTCATTGTTGTTAGGTATGAATTCCTAACATCTATTTCATATTCAGTTGCTTTTGATTTGAATTGATTTGGTGAATTATTCAATTTTGATGTTTTGAAGTCAAAATCTTTAAAGATCCTATCTTGGATATTTGTACATGTTTTAGGTGGTGTATCTAAGAGCCTACAGGGCTGGGTTGTCGATTGGCATAAATCCCTCGCATATGTTGCTCGTTCGATCGCTTCCGGTTTGGAATTTTCCGCCCTCTTTGGGCTAGGCTGATTTTTGCCTAGCAGAAAAATCCAGACGTTTGGAACAAAATCCAAATGTCTGGTTAAAAAATCCACACGTTTGAAAGAGTTTTGGAAATAAGAAAAAAGGGTAGAGCTAAAATCCAGATGTTTGGAACAAAATCCAAATGCCTGAAACAAAATCCAGACATCTGGTTGAAAAATACAAACGTCTGAAAAGGTTCTGGAATTAGAAAGAGAAAGGTGAAAAACATATATATTTCCAAAATCTAGGGCCATACGTCTGGCTAAACTTACCAAACGTCTGGAACTTTCAATTTTGCCTATTTTGGCTGTTTTTGAGTGGATTTTTAATTTTTATCGATTTTTGTTGATCCGATTGGTTATTGTCATTTATTATCGACTTTGATGACTTCTTTTCTTATTTTTGGAAACATCCATTTGATTGGATTTGACATCGATTTTTAGGGTTTCTAATTTACGTTGTCGAATGTGGATTTTTGATGATAAATTGTTTTTACAATCATTTCTGTGATTTGTCACTTTAAAATACAAAGGCTTTTATACTAGTAGTAAATACTTGAACTCTTTCACAAAAATGATTTCAACATTTACTTCTAATACAAATTTCGTTTTTAAAACTGTTTTCCAATCTATTAGTATAAACAAACCTTTACTTCATTCATTCGAGAAATCCAATAAAATGACTTAGCAAAACAAGTGGCATGAAACGTTTACGTTTACTTTATCGGTTAATTCTTAGACTTGTTCGATTGAAATCTTGTGACGATTTTCGAGCGGAAATCTACAATTTGTTCGTAAATACTTAAGTTAAGCTAGCGGTTATGGGACATGAAGCTAAACTTAATTATTTACTAGCTTAGTGTAATTCACACTTCTTATTGATCAATGATGATCATTTTTATGGTTTAGAATAGCGATATGCGATGTCTCTTTGTCCGCGTAGGGGACTGTACCCCGTTCTATAGAGCTTCTGCTCATTTTATGGACTAGCGACCCATGTTCTTTGGACCGTTCATGGAGCAATTGGCTCGATAAGTCGGAGCATTGGGCGTATCTTTTTAGGTGCGTCGATGTTCGATTTTGCATGGGGCATATCTTTTTAGGTGCATCGATGTTCGACTTTGCATGGGGCATATCTTTTTAGGTGCATCGATGTTCGGTTCATGGGATAGCGTCTCGTTTGTGATACATATGTTGGTGAGCTTTTATGCTCCCGTTTTTGATAGGCCTCCTCTTTTTTGTTTTCTGGATTTCTAATTGATGATTTCTGGAATTTGTGTTTCGTCATTTTTGCGATTGGCATTGATATGTTTTGTCAATATTTGTGGTTTGGTGAATAAAATAAAGAATATGACATTTTTTTGATGTTCGAGAAAGTTTGAGATATTGTATGATTTTTGTTGTTATCTAATATATACTTGTCACAGTATAGCATTTTTGTTATCATACATTTTTGTCATATCTCTTATCCTATCTCATTTTATATGATATTTATAGCTAGACTGATCTGCTTATTATTTTCTTCTTAAATAATACTTGGGTAAGACCGAGGTATTTCAGGTGCTTTTGCTTGACTTCTTATTTGAGTCTGTCGTCTAACTTTTGGCTAACTACTTAGCTTAATAGTTTTTGCTTTTATACATTCGAGATAGAGACTCCTTGATGTAAACATATTCTTATATCTAGCATTTGTACCTATTCTTTTGTAATGTAGTGGATCTTATATGATCACTACTTTGATGTATACTCTTATGTGTTGTATTCATATCTGTTTCTGCCTTAGTGATAGGAATATCTGTGACTGATTTTGTGTTATGCTTATTTTATATTTGTTTTCGAAGACCATATAGCCATTGTGTAGTAGCTTTGAGTTTGTATCGGTATGTCGGATTTCCTCTTGAAACGAAAGTGATATCTTATCTTGCATGTCGGTACTCGCAAAAAGCAATTACACAGATGGTCGCTCCTCAACAACCTTATTCTTCGTACTAGTTGACGGTATTACTCCGTAGTGTCATTGGCTATTGTGAGTATAGAGGTGGGGCGTCATAATATATTCCTTGTAAAACTCAATGTTGTCTTTTACTATGAAAAGTGGAGAAATAAACAAATTTACAAATATCAAACGGATGTTCTTCCCACAAATAACTATGGAAATTCTACAACCTAGCACAAATTGGCAATAATCCAAAAATCTTATTTTACATCCAAGTATAGATTTGTAAGTATAGATGTTCTTTAGGACTGATTTTCAAATCTAGGTGTAAACATATTTTAAGTTAGATTTAAAACAAGAATATGTAGACAATAGTTTTTTACACTAGTTTAAGCCTACAATTCACAAATAAAATTGATTTAGGCATAAAATCAAATGTACGCTAATGAAAAATATTTAAAATCATAAACAATATATAAAATTTTCCACTCAACTTTTAAAAGCGATCCAAATCTCCAAATCTGAATAAAAACCTTAAACTCATCTTCAAATGCTTTTTAATCTAAGGAATACGTGTAAAAGGATATATACATACATTAGAATTATAGACCTGAGAAGATATTTGGGATTGAAGGGAAACACAAATATAATATATATATATATATATATATATATATATATATATATATATAACCTCGTTACCGTGTAGTGTTGATTCGCTCTTCTTCTTCTTCTCTTATTTGGTTTCTATTTTTTTCCCGTTTGTACGTATGCAAACATAAATATTTTATTTTATAATTTAGACAATAGTAGAGAAGAGAAATGGTAGAGTTTTGTTGTTGCTTTCAGAAAAATATAGAAGAGAAGAGAGAGTTAGGCCTAAATTTATAAGCACTAGAATCATCTACAGCCATTCGATTTAAAATATTAAATTCAGACTATTGTGGCCTAGGTTTATTGCAGCCACCAGGTTGCCACCAGTCGACCGCCTATAGGTCATCGGTTAACCGTTGGGGGTCGATCGGCCCCAATAATGGATCGACCTATTGGCTGGGTTATTAATATAATAATTTTAATTTTCCTATTTGGATTATTTCCATTTCGAAATGGTTTTTTCCGTAATTTCTTCGTTCGAACTTCGATCGCAAAACTACAAATATGAAAGTTGCTCAAAATTTTACCATGAATGCAATGGTATAAGTTTTATGCTCAAATTCCATCATCTGTACAAATTCCATTTTTGGAGCCAAATTAAGTAACTAACTAATTAAATAACTGATGCCACATTACAGGGTTTTACAAAAGCGATCTCCATAATACCCCTCATGTACTTCCCATAATCTCAAAGCCCTTTCTACCTTTGTAGAATATCTAAGATATGGATTTGTGAACCCTCTCTTATACATTACTCCATCAAAGAAGGTCAAAAATGGTGATTGGTATTTAATTATGCATGCAATACTTTTGTCAGTAGGTAATTTCTCATTAATCAGAAACCACTTAATTTGGGTAGTCCATGTTTCTTTTTGATCATTCTAACTTTGCTGAACTGGTAAGTTTTCCTATTTAGGGGTTAAAGCAATGTTTTCTTATTGAATTGATGTGATTCTCACTTTAAGGCCAGGTCAATACTAGGATCTATTTGGCTTTTGCTATGTTTGGTTTTGCTAAGTATCCCATAGGTACTTCTATCACATCATGAATTCTCCATACTAGTCAGCTTTGCTAAGGAATCTACAAAGGCACTATCTCGGCATGGCATATGCTCTAGAGTGAAATATTCAAACCATCCTAATACTTCATTTACCATGCAAACAAATCTAGAAAGTGGTGTCTCATTCACCTGATAGTTCCCTTTAACCAATTTGACAATTAATTAAGAATCGCTATGAACTTTAATATTAGTTATCTTCATAGATTGCGCCATTTTTGGTCCTACTATCAATGCTTCATATTTGGCTACGTTTATGGTGTTTATAAATCCAGGTTATATTGCTCGACATAACTTTTGATCATTAGGGGTGATCAAAACATATATAGCCAACTCCTTCTCGTTATTCTTTTGATGCTCTATCAACATAAAATTTCCATTACGTTGGTTATACTTTTACCTCCTCTGGATGGAGATCTGTATGATGTGTTTATTCCACTATGAAATTTGCTAAATCTTTCCTACTTATTACACTTTTGGGAAATTATAGGATATCATATAGGTTAGGCTAAATTTCCCACTTGAGCAACTCCTTTGAAGTTTCTTGTTTATTTAGTATTTGTATTTGAGGTTGGTCAATAAGAACTTTGATTTTATGATGTTTATAATATGGTCACAGTTTTCAGGCTGTTGAAGGATGCTACGTTTATGGTGTTTATAAATCCAGGTTATATTGCTCGACATAACTTTTGATCATTAGGGGTGATCAAAACATATATAGCCAACTCCTTCTCGTTATTCTTTTGATGCTCTATCAACATAAAATTTCCATTACGTTGGTTATACTTTTACCTCCTCTGGATGGAGATCTGTATGATGTGTTTATTCCACTATGAAATTTGCTAAATCTTTCCTACTTATTACACTTTTGGGAAATTATAGGATATCATATAGGTTAGGCTAAATTTCCCACTTGAGCAACTCCTTTGAAGTTTCTTGTTTATTTAGTATTTGTATTTGAGGTTGGTCAATAAGAACTTTGATTTTATGATGTTTATAATATGGTCACAGTTTTCAGGCTGTTGAAGGATGATTGTACGCTAACTTTTCTCTTATGAAGTAACTTAATTCTCCACTAATTAAGCATTTAGTAATATAGTATACGGGCCATTATACTATGTCTTCTTCACTTACCATAAATATATTGAGTGGTTTGTCAATTACAACTAGATAAATGATAAGATCTTCTCCTAAAATAAGCTTTGAGAAAATTTAAAAAAGGCCAGATTATCCTTTAACACTTGGAAAGTAGATTTGAACTCGTTATTCCACTTAATATTCTTCCATTTCTTTAATTAATTAAAGAAGGGTATTCATTAATCACTGGCCCATAAGATAAATTTTCTTAGTGCGGCCACTATACCATTCAGTTCATTACATCTTTTGATTTCTCGGGAGTCGCCGTATTTATTATGAAATCTATTTTTCAAGGGTGACCTTAATCCCTCTTCCATCAACAGTATAACTAAGAAACTCCATTGACAGTATGGAAAATGTCCATTTGAGCAGATTTATCTTCATGTTGAACTTATTTATGTAGTAAAAGTTTCTTTTAGATTCTACACATAACCTTGTGCCTTCTTGGAATTCACAAGCATGTCTTCCATGTAAACCTCCACGTTTTCCCATTCCGCTTAAAGAAGATCCTGTTCACTAAATTGAGCCTGAATGACATAATTTAATAATAATATAAACCTTTGTCGGCAATGAAACTTATATGTTCCTGGTCAGATTCAATCATGGAGATTTGGTTCTATTAAGGATATGCATCCATGAAGGTAAGCAGTTCCCACTCATTTGTTGCATCCATGATTCATCAATTGGCCAATGTAGTGTGCGTTATCCCTTTTAGATAATACATTAACGTATCTATTGCCCTTCTAGTGGTCATTTTTTTACTGTGCTTGGTGTGCATCTGCGTCAACGTTATGAGCATGATAGAATATATATGGTTCAATCCTAAGTTCCCAACAGTACCCTTGTGGGTTTAAATAATCACATCAATCGATTCCTTTAAAAATTCCATTGACTCGGTGTGCAGTTTCGTTCTCAAATTCCAGCCTATATTTATCATTTTGGTGGGAACATTGGGATCTAACTGCATGTCTTCAAACTCATCTATTGGTTTAAGCTTGTTGGCACCCATACCAAATCCAAGGCCCATCTCTTCCTATTTGTGATTTGAAGGCATATATATGTCGCTCCTATCCTTATCAGATAAATGCTGCATATACATTGACTTGTATTCTCTGGTCCCCTTTATATGGAGGTAGTCGTTTCATTTTGTTGCATCATGACATCAATGGCGGTTTAGATTATTTGTGTAGTTTTATATTTTGTATCTCCACTTGTTTTTATTGGCTAGGATTTATATTTTCATTTTTAGTATATGAGACAATAATATAAGTAGAAGAAGCTTTGTTGGTACCACTCAAAGATATAGAAGATAACTCTCTAGCTAACATTTATCCTCCCTTAATAGTTCGTACCATGTTTATAGTGTGGTGCTCAGTGAGAGTATCACATTGCAAACCACTAAACCCATTTTTATAGTAGATAGCCTTCCTAGGAAGATGTTAAAAAGAGACGGTTGGTCTATACTAGAAGGGTGTTGTAGAATGAAGTTTGCAGTGGAACAATACCAATAATTACCATCAATCTTGTTATATCACATGATTAAGTTGTGATAAAGTTAAGGGTATACCCTAAGGATAGTTAATTGATTTGATTATGTAACCTAACTATTATAGTCTTATACGAAATAAAGTAAACTTTTGTTTTAGTTTCAGTTGTATATATTGTTATATTAGGATTAAATTCTAAACCATTAAATATGCCCAAGTAGAAAAATCTTAAGAAAGTTATTTAGTCGATTGTATTTACAAATATATTCATAAACATGAGTATTGAATCATATAAAATAAGTACTTATCCTTAAATGTTCCTTGTCAATGGATATTGAAATATTCGTTGTGACCAGTGTACATAATGCTCTACATACGATAGATGGTGAATTGTTCACGATCATTGGGGGATCAAAAGGTTAATTACGTATGATTGGTTGGAAAAATTACACAATGACTTAACTGGGATCTTCTATAGGTTAATCATAATGTCTAATAGAAGATCTAAAGTGATGACATCAAGTACTTGAGAATAGTGTAAGACTGAAGGGTCTAAACTATGTTTCTATTATGATTTATCATCACTGCTGCAAAAATCCCTATAGGTCTTCGCCTAGGTGCTAGGCGAGGCTTACCGCCCTTCTTATGTAAGTATCAAAATATATATTTTAGCAGTAATTAGGCATTATTTAAGCTTCAGCGCCACATATAAGCACAATGTGCTAGTTTTAGGTGGTCTTGCCTCCTTGGCTACTCCTAATCACATTCAAAATCCCAAAGTTCCAATTTATATTAGTTGACGCTAAATAAAGAAAAAAAATACAAAATATATGAGTTACCAAAAATGTCTTGCTCTGATTAATCCCCGCTTAGACAATTAATCCCTAGTTCGTACATACCTCCTAGCGATTATTACAACCTTGTTTATCATATGACAACAATGATCAAGCTAAGGCCACAGTTCGGTTTAAGTTGAACAAGTAAAAGTAAATACTAATCAAGAGAGGATTCGTTTACTTTAAACAGAAGGTTAGTATCACCTTAATTGATAAGCAACTTAATGTCAAAGTCTTTGGCCAAAGTAAATCAAGTAATCAATAAATGTTATTAGATTGAACCATTGACTTTAATATTGGAACTGCGCTATTAACTATGGGTATTATTAGAATTTGACCATTGACTGAGCTTTAAATGTCTTAGTGATATAGAGATGATAAGAGAAAATGTGCACAAAATATCATTGCTTAGGGTGTAGCTTAAATGACTAAAAATGAAATTTCACATAGATGATCAATAAGTAATTGAACGTAAGTCCACTACCATGCTTCAGCAAAGTCACTATGGACTCTAGTATTTCAAAAAATTAAGTGCAACATCCACCCTACATATATGGTGGCAACACATGATAACCTCATGTTCTGATTTTACAGCTAGCCTTCCGACTTTCTAAGCTTACCCAAACCAGGATATGTTGGGGAAAGAGACAAAGATTCACCATGGTTCGTTCACAATGCAATAACCCCATATCATGCAGCAACCAGATCTAATTCCAAATGTAATGGTCTATACATTACTAACACATATATTGTCCCCAACTTACTAACCTTCGCCTCTCAGTCCAAGGCATGGGGATTTATTCTTCAAAAGGCATCTACATTGTTATAAGGTGAAGACATGGTCTTTAAGCACTTCTTCTATGTTTTTCTCGTGATGTGGGACTATAGCCGCCTAATGGAACCCCTAATGCATGGTTTGAATCCTGCTTAGAGCACTAATTTACATTAGTCTTCATGTGAACCATGGGCGACCAAGTTCGGTTTCCGCAAGGAGCACTATTTTGAGGCACATTACATTCTCTCCTCCTTATGAGCCCATCGTTCCCATTAGCTCTTGAAAACATATTCCGCTCAAGTGTTGTTGTTGTAACGACACCGATGTGTATATAATCCACAATTTTGGTTGGAAATTGGCTTTGATACCAAACGTAGTTCCAATCATTCTTAACACCTAAAATTAGCGTCAAAACGCCATCTATGCTTGTACATTAACCTCGTATGTTAAAAATAGTGAATCGTTTGGGTAAATAAATTGAAACAGTCATCCAATTGCATTTAAATATATCTCATAGTGGAATTAAACAAATATATATTACTTCATCATATATGTTAAACACAAGAACTAAAACAATGAATAAAATCTCAACAATTATTTGTTTGTTCAATTACTTCATCTATCACTAAATTTGCAAATAATACAAATATGGTATAGTAGGGAAGTATTAAAAATTAGAAGCAACCTGTGATCATACTTCCTTTCTTTTTCTGCCACCTTTACCTACAAGCTTTATGGATAAATGGAAGTAAAAATAAAAGGGAAAATGAGATCAACCTGTTTTGGACTATGCCTTATCCTATACACCTCAATCAAACTCAAGGAAGTTGGTTGTTATTGCATAAGGAAAGACTACCTATGTCCTCTTTTAGGATCAAGCCCATATAGTTTTGTTTTCTACTCTTTGTTAGCACTAACACTGCATAACACTAGCATCCCTGAAACTAATATAAAAAGGAAACATCACATTCTACTATGCCACCACACTCAATTAACATAAATATGGCATGATGATAATAATAGCAACATATCCATTAAACATCACACAAGTTTAGCAATGCTCAATTTCAACCCCAAACAACAAATAAATCAACAACTAATATCACCATATGTGTATAGTCATCCATCATTAGTAATACAACATCGGTAGCATAAATGCAAGTATAAATCCACCAGATGTGTATTAACCATTCCATATTAGTAACACAATGTCAAACCCATCAAATTGGAAGAAACCATAATAAATTACACGTTGCATTATAATAATGGTAGAAGTCCTAATGTGATTTCGCCTTAACGCAACAAACGTATATGATGATTCCAACCAAGAATTATCATATTTGTAACAACAATCCAAAATCATGTACCCACACATACTATTTCCACTAAAGTATAAAATCATCATATTATTGTCAATAATAAAAATACATTTATTTCTATTATCACAAAACAATAATATATCTCAAAATGATCATGTACTTCAAAAATCTTTCATTATTAAAATATTATGTTTAATCTCTCAAATCACTATTCAATCAAAATAGTAATTTACATAAAATCACTTTCAAAACAATAATACTATTACTTCACACCAAAATAATAATATTTATTTAAATTGTCTTATTATATTTCATAACCACTTCATTACTATTTATGAAAAATAATAAAATCGTTCGTTAAACATCAAAATTACTTTTTCGTTATTTGTCTTAAAATAGTAATAGTATAACTCAAAATACTTTGGAAAATACATCTTTATTTATTATTATCCACAAAACATTTCTCCCTTTTATTAATTAAATAATGATAATAATATTATTTTTGTAAACCTTATAAAAATTGTCATGTTATTATTTCCTCAAAAGTAATACAATCTTCTAAAAATCATGTTATTATTTATTAAATTTTTCTTTACTCTATAAATAGTAATAAATCACCCAAATTCACTTCAAAATAGATTTTTCGTTATTATTCATAAATTTTCCAAAAATTTCATAAAAATAACCTTATTAAAATTTACATTGATTATATAGAAATATTACCCAAAATTCATTGATAATCTTTTATACTCCACAATTACACATTTTTATTTATTCTCAGTTAATCATTCATTATTCCTAAATATGTGGGTAATTACTATAATGCATCCATCATCCAATAGTACAATAATTGATAGACAAACAATTATAGCAAAAGATGTATCGTACCATACCAGAACATCAGAAAAATCAAACAATCATCAAGAATAGGTAAAATATATCTCAGTTGTGTTTGTGTGCGTGTGTATGTATCCATATGTATGTGTATCTTCGTATGCCTCTTCAGTATTTTAGAATATAAATACCTATTACCATTGAATCTCGCCAAGGAACATTTAGAAACAACTCCAAAACCCTGTAATCCATATACCAAAACGTCCGCATTTTTCCACGAACCAAACATAACAAACCATGCATGAAATGAAGGTGGTATGCAAAAGTTATCGTGATTAGAAGTTTCATTGTTTAATTTGTAAATATAAACATTTTATGGACTAAATAGTAAAAAAACTAAGCTTTGAAATCCCATCAGCACTTAACTTTAACCACTGAATTTTTCCATTGCCCAACCTCGATAGTTGTGCCACCACCGCTTAAAACACCGCCGACCGTCGCTAATTTCACCCCAAAATCATCATTATTGTCAACCTTATTTGGCCAATTTCGGCCAACTTCGACCTCATTTCTTGCAATTGATACCACCAGTAAACTCTGCACCATGAGATCTACAAACCAATGTCTTTAATTCGCCAATTAATGCTCTCATTAGAAAGCCCTAAATTGACCTAGGGTTTTTCCGCCGTTGCAACTTGATTGTGATTTTAGAAAACAAATTGTTGTCATCTCTTATTCTTGTCAAGATAACCAACTTGATACATAATTCGATGAAGTTGGGTGCTTTGAAATTTGGAACAATACGTAATTAAAGAAAATTGTCCAACATTAAAACATGATTAAGAAGAATTTTTGGATTAGAGAAGAGGATATAAATTGATCATCTTTTTCTTACATGTGGGCTTAAAATGAGATTAAGGAGAATAATAAGGAATAGAACTACGTGAGCTTGATCCTAAAAGAGTACATAGGCATTCTGTCCCTGTGCAATAGTCACCAGATCCCTTGAGTCGGGCTGTGGTGTATAGGACAAGGCATAGTCTAAAATTAGTCAATCACCGTTTTCATTTTATTTTATACGTGCATGTATCCGTAAAGCTTGTAGGTGAAAGTGATGGAAAGATATAAGTCTGGTGGTATGTTACAACTCCCTAATCTAATGGATGCATTGGAAGAAAAAACAGTGTATTATATCTGTATAATAATATATAAAAGATTTACTAATGCTGTTGCAGTCAAAAGGACATAAATATGCAAAACACCTATATAACCTACATAGCAATTCACTCTAGACTTAATAACAGAAAAAGGAAAACATAAAATAGGACTTTTAAAACGATGCGGTAAAGCAGGCCTGTCAACGGATGCTTTCGGATGTGGATAGTGTCATATCTGCATCCGCATCCGAAATCATTTTTGGATATTGGATACCCGCATCCGTGGATACGGACGGATATCAAATAATTATCATATCCGCTAACAACCAATAAATCAAGAATTATAAAAAGAAAATTTTAGTTTAACATAAATATATTTCAATCCCATTGATTATAAAAGTGTTAAAAATTAACAAATATGATGATAGTAAATAGTTTCGAGTACTTAAAAAGCATTAAGTGCATATATTATAAACTATTAACATGATAAAATAATAAAAAAATATCTTTCGCTACACTAAAATACACATAATTTGAACTATAATCTTGACAAAAGCCGGACGGATAATTTTCGGATGTCGATGTCTTCGTATCTGCATCCGCATCTTTTTTCAGATATTGGATATTTGTCCGCTTTTTGGTTGCGGATGCGGATGGATTTTGGATTTTTCAGGTATCCATTGACAGCTCTACGGTAAAGTAACCACATTCAACAAATTATTAATTCAAGTCATGCCCCGAGCCTAGAAAAAAAGCAATCCTTACATTTGACAACTGGCAACCATGCATTATATTTCCCTAAATCCTTTTACCTCCTCATTTCCACGCTTTCAAAAGAAAAAAATAATAGTAAAAGAAAGTAGATCTAGCTTGGAAAAAATTCTCTTCTGTGGATAGAAAGCAAGAAAGTTAATGTTTGTGAGGAGCTGCTAGCTACTATCTTGCAAGTTAAGTGCAATGTTGGCCTGTAAAGCAGCGCAGCAAAAAGCCATAGTTGATAAAATCAATCACTCTGGCATAATTATCAAATAAGTCCAAAGTTGAAATATACTTATTTTCTACTTGCTACTTCATAATCATGCTTTGATTTTCGGATGATTTGCTTATAATATTGTATGAAACATCGATATGATGTTGGCTGGTAGCTCTTTGTTTTGAAATATTCTTCGATTACACTTCATCCAAATATGCCACACTAGAGTACCGATAGACGCATCGACTAAATTTGAGTATAAATTTTTACTTTTATACTTCTCTGGTAGCCGATTAGTGATCCCTAACAAATCCTTTTCAAGACTTGATTGAAATCGTAGCATGTTTTCAGTTGTAGCCCATAAGTAATTGCTATAATCACAATGGAAAAATAGATGGTCCCTTGTTTCATTTTCTTTGGCACATATTTTGCAGGTGGCTAACTGAATATTCGACCATTTGCGAATTCTACATGCATGTTTAAACCAATGAGATAAGTACACATGGAAAAGTTAGGAGGTTTAATGTTATTCCATAGATGATGACTCCACTCTTTAGTTGAATCAAACACTTTAGAGCATTGCCGGGTAGAATTAAGGTTGAAATTGCCTATTCTTGTAGGGTTCCACTACCGGAAATCAGCAAGTTCACTAATTTATATGTCAATTCAGTGTTTAGATTGCTGATTGTACATTATGCTTGCCATATAATTAAATTGAACAAGAGAGTTATTATGTATTTATGGATCAAACCATATATTAATATCTTTTCCATCGGCTATTTTTTCATTGAATGAGGCCTTGACTTTTATTTTTGGTTTTTAACTTTTGTTTGCGGTTTTTAATAAGTGTGTTATAAGATGCATTTTGGTCATCGGTAATGATCCAAAAAAATTTCTTTAAACAATATCAATCCTTAAACCCTTTTTCCATAAGTTATTTTGTTGTAGATGATTCCAAAGTAGTCTTAAGGCTAATGCTGTAATCAAATCCTCTAGCTTTCTAAGTCCCATTCCATCTTTGTCCTTTGGTTTACAAACTGTTTGTCGATTAACCAGAAGATCTTTTCCTTTCCATAGAAAATCTAGACATGTGCTTTCTTTTTGCTTAATGATATTATTTGTACCAAAAAGTGACACAAACACCAGAGGTAAAATGTAGAAGAAGTAAATGAAGAAAGTAAATTAAAACAAGAAAAAACATGGCTTATAAGATTTATAGTGGTTTGGCTAATCGTTGCCTATGCCTACTTAACTTTGTTGATGATTCTGATAGTTGTTTACAAAAACTATTCTCACGAATCGCTGATGACCCCAGGATTAAAAGAGTGATTTTATAATTCGAAAACCACTGAAAAAGGATCCCCAATATCATTCCTCTACCCCTTTACTTATAGCCGTATGTCGCCAAAATCCACTCCACCACATTCATGTCCACGTTCCCTACGTCCAATAGGAGTCACGCTGAGAAGATCGTAGCCACATCACCGATAATCGGGAATCGGTACTGATCCCGGATCAGGGATCGGTACTAATCCTAAAATGACCTTCTGGCTCTCTTCTTTGACCTTAAGTGGGTGCGATTTGCTCCTACCTTTATCTTTCTCATTTCACCTCCTTTGCTAGAGGCTTGGGTCTAAGTGAATTGCTTCGTTTAGGGGTAGGATAATAGTGTTTGGTTTGTGTCTTGATGGTGGCAGTGGATATGAAGTTATGAACCATCCTTCATAGCATAGAATTGTTTGCGATCACCTTAATTTTTCAAAGCACAAAGCAGGTGAACATTTCGGGGAGCTTGGTAGTCATGACTATGGACTTCCTGCCTTGATGACTTTTATGTTCGACTAATTAGATTCATTCGAATATGGTTTGGTCACAAGGCTGATAACATTTTTCCCTCAAAGCACAACTTGTTTTCAACAAGATGTTCTTTGAAACAAGAAAAATAAAAGTTCCTATATCGGACTTCAATTCTCACTTTAAATGTTTGTTATCTTTTCCTCGGACTGTTTTTGTATAGCTTATAGTCTTTGACTAATCATTACAATGTTTTGTTTAGCTTAGGCATGCAAATTCCTAGCAATATAGAGGTTGAAGAACGTCCTTTAAGCTCGTTGTTCCAAACTCCAAAAATTCCAATGATTTCCTTGCTCCGAATTTACAAGTTTTGACCTTTTTCCTTGAAATTCTTATATCCCGATGTCATGTTGGCATTTACAGAACTATCATGCTCTTTTGTCAATCTTCATACACACACACGACCATATGTGTACACAAGTGTATATCATTCTTTCACTCATCACTTTTACTTGTATGATATATAACCTTTTTTATTGGATTCAGTACCGATCCATGTTCAGGGATCTATACCGATTCCAGCCTTCGTAAATCTAGGCAAGAAAATTTCCTAGTTTTCTGGGTTAAGACCAATATGTCCCAAACCACTTCCTCTCCTCTCACTTCTACTTTCTTTTTCTTTCGAGATCTTCAAGCTTGAGCTCGCCATTAACAACCACGCCCCATTAAATCCTTCAACTTTGAACCCTCACCTCCATTTGCTACTACCGCTTGCATTTCCCAACGACGTATTGGTGTCAAACCCCTTCAGATTTAAGGTAGGCTTGTTTAAACAATTCAAACTCCTACTTGAATTTTCTCGAAAGTTGCGAATTCGTTCTTTCTAGGTAGGTAGAGGCAATCTAGAAGGTTGAAGTTGCTTGTCGCTTGCATCGTTGACCACGTGTGGTTCAAGGAGGAAGAACAAAGTTCCTTGTGTTTTCTTGAGGATTGACATTGACCCCACACTTAGGGAATTTCCACTTGAGCAACTTCTCCTCGTGTTTGCTCTTTTAGATCGGCACCGACCCACACTTACGAAATGTCACTAGTTCAATTTGAACAACCTCATATGTTTTGCATAAGTGGTCAAAGTTTCCAAGTGAAATTTCTTAAACATTGACATGGAGTTTCCGATGCGTAGTTGACAATGCAAAGCCCATTGGAACGGTTAGCGATGACGGTCACTTTGGGCATTGATTCTGCTTTAAAATGGAATTTCCACCAAACTTTATCCATCTTAATGTTGCACTACACATTCCTATTACATGCACTACACTACACTTTCAATTGCACATTGTTGCTTCTCGTTAATGTGTCGGACTCAATTGATCAGTACATGTCAATATCAATTAGGTTGGTGCATTGACTTTACAGGGCTCTCTTTTCAACATGATGACCATAGTTTTTAATGTATCTGATATCAATTATATGTCAAGTTTTGTTAGTTATGGATCTCAAACGCTCCTTGCGTCTTTTTGATGGCCACAGGTTCGTCGACTTCTATGTATGCTAAGTCTAGTACTGAGTCCAACTCAACTACAGTCCTTGCAGCAAAGAATACACCGACTCCGTCCAAGTCACTTTCCACCGGTCATCATGCAGAACAACCTCTTTAAATGATTCTTTTGAGCAAGCAGATGGTCTTGAAATGGAGGCTACTCCAGATGTCAATCGTGATGATGTCATTATATTGGATGATCGCTGGATTCTCCTACCCCTAAACTTGATGAAAGGCCTCTTAGGAGGATATGCGAGAGGCATGGCATCTCATTCGAGGATGTGCTAGTCCTTACTCGACATCAGTGAGCACATCTCACACTAGTTAGACACACCGCATGCAGCCGATACATGTGCATGGAAGGATGCATTCCACTATTTAGTTAGTTCATCCATCGAGTTTACAATTCATGATACTAGCTCCTGTCCAATTGCATCCCAACAGCTACGCTTTTCTAAACAGCATTTACGTCATTTTTTCTTGCCATATGAATCGCGATCCCAACGCTCAGGAGATCGCTACTTATATAGCTTCAAACACCAAAAAGGATCTCCTTCGCTTACATTCTTAGACTCTTCTATGGGCTATTGTATTGTAATGGGCCTCTAGAACAAATTAAGCTATTTTAAAGATACAAACAACAACTAAGTCATTATTCTGTAACAAGTTAGGATCGGCTAGAGATGTAACCCAAAACCAAATGACAAAGTCAATTTAAAAGTAATAATAACAATATTTGATTTATATATAAGGTGAAAATAGAAATAAAGATAAAAATAAAATAAAGTAAAATAATTAAACAAATATTAAAAACCATGATTATAGTAATAATAGTGCTAATAGTAATAGTGGTACAAGTAGTAATAGTGGTACAAACACTACATCTTTTGTTCCTATCCCTAACCCTATAATCTAAAACTTATAACACTACCCTAAACGACCCTAAGTAAAAAGCTCCTAGCTCATGGTTCCGGTACGTGGATCGCTAACTTCCACGCGCTTCTATCCAACACCAGCTCTTCGGACATATTCCACTCCCTCAAGTTCCTTTTTACTACTTCCTCCTATGTCAACCTTGGTCGACCTCTGCCTATTTTTAAGCATTTGATGCGGTCTATAATTCCAACGCACACAGGTGCCTCGGAAGGCCTCTGCTAGAGATGTCCAAACCATCTTAAGCAGTGTTGGACTAGCTTCTCTTCAATTGGTGCTACTCCAAGTTTTCCATGTATATCATCATTCCTAATTCTGTCTCATCTTGTATGACCATAGCTCCATCGCAGCATACGTATGTCTGCTACACTATTCTTCTGGACATGTTATCTTTTAGTAGGCCAACATTTTGCACCATACAATATCGCAGGTCTAATTTCTGTTCTATAGAACTTTCGTTTAAGCTTTAGTGAGATTTTCTACCACAGAGAAAGCCAGACGCTAATCGCCATTTCACCCATACCAATCGAATTCTTAAACTAACATCTTCATCAATCTTACCATCATACTGTAACATTGACTATAAATCGCAAAAGGATTTCTTTTTGGGTACTACTTGTTTGGTCAAAATGACATCTTTATCCTTTGAACTGACACCGCTGAACTCGCACTTCATATACTATGTTTTAGTTCTACTAAGCTAAAACCCTTTGATTCTGAAGTATGCCTCTATAAGTCCAGTTGTCTATTAATCTCTATCCTACTTTCATCAATCAACACAACATCATCAGCAAAGAGCATACACTAAAGAATCTCACCTTGTATACCCTTCATAACCTTATCCATCACTAGGGAAAATATGTAGGGCTTAAAGCTGAACGTTGATGTAATCCTATGTTAATGGGAAAGTCATTGATTTTACCATCGCGTGCTCTAACACTAGTCACAACATCATCGTACATATCATTGATAATGGTAATATACTTTGTTGGAAATCTCTTCTTTTCTAGAGCCCACCACATAACCTTCCTTGGTACTTTGTCATAAGCTTTCTCCACATAAATAAATATCATGTGTAGATCCTCCTTTTTCTCTTTAAATCTCGTCATAAGTTGTCTTATTAAGAAAATCGCCTCTGTGGTCAACCTTCCATGCATGAAACCAAATTGGTTTATTGAAATAATTGTCATCCTTCTTAATCGATGTTCAATGACTCTTTCCCAAAGCTTCATTATATGACTCACAAGCTTAATTCCTCAATAGTTTGTGCAACTTTGAATATCTTCTTTATTCTTGAAGACTGGAACTAATATGTTTTTCCTCCACTCATTTGACATCTTGTTTGACTTGAAAATATTATTGAACAACTTAGTTAGCCATGTATCCTTACATCTTCAAGGCATTTCCACACCTCAATGAGGATGTCATCTGGCCCCAACGTTGCCTGCTTTCATCCATTTTAACGCCTCCTTTACCTCGGACTCTTAAATCCTTCGAACGAAATATTTGCTAATGTCATCAAAAAACTCGTCCAGCTCGATCATAGTTCTTTTTATGCATTTTCTTTCTGGTTTTGCATAGAGGTGGTTATCCAGACCTAATTCTTTCTTTCATCTTTTTTTCTTATGTATAATATAGCTTCAGTTACTCGTATGATTATTCCTTATTCTTACAGATAGCTCGTGAAAGCCTAGCGGCACAACATTGGCAATCACACTTTCCTCTCTCCACCAAAATTCTAATACAAAAAAGGGACATGAGGATACTTCTCTCTAATGAGCACATAAGAGCTTACCACCTCTTGGAAGGGGATCAAAGCGTTGGCCACACTCTCGAGGTTGGTGATGACGATGATGATAGTTCTTCATCGGAGAATGGCGATGACAACCAGGAAATGCCTCCAGTTCCAAGTCCCATTGTAGAGACTGGTGAATGGCACGAGCACACCAAGGAAGGAGAAAGTGGTGGAAGAGATAACAATGATGCCAATATGGTTTGCGAGGCCTCCAATGACAATGGTGTCGATGTCCATGCTTTCCTCTTAAAGAGGCAGCCTACGATAAAGATTGTCCCAATGAAGACTCCGATACGACCTCCACCAGTTACTATAATAATAGAAAACCCTAATCCATCTTCTAAAGACATTTATCGGGTCCTCGATTCGATTCCATATGAGTTTGGTTCTTTCGACCTAGGAAACATGAGCATTGGGGACATTAATTCCCCTATTCATCTACCAAGTGAACTGCCAACTACATACTGGGCAGATCACACCTATCAGCAAAATCCATATCTATGGTCCGTTAAGGGGATACTAGGATATACACATTGCACTTTTCTTAGTCTATCTCATGCTTTTATCCTGCTAGGGCTAACTTGTCTTTGTTTCATTCACAGGTTCAATGGAGCGCAACACCATGTATAATTCCCTTAAGGTTCAAACGAGTAAGCATAAAAGGCATAGTTCGTGTACACATTCTCGTGGTTCTAGTGATGATTCTGGTATCAGTAGACGTTCAATCCAAGGCTAAGAGAGCTGAGATAGGGGGTATCCATCCCATGATTCGTCCTTAGGGTGCAAGTCTGGATCTAGGTTGCCTCGGTCTAAAAGTATGGATAGATTCTCTGACCAATCTAACGACATCCCTCCTACCGACATTTCTCATGCCCCTACCTCGGTTTCTTTAACCGCACATAAAAATAGCCTCATGCACCTTAATAGTTCGAACAATCATCTGGGACATTTTGCTCCTGATACTACTCATTAAAGAGCTAATAAAAAAACATGTCCAACCTCCTATTGTCATAGTATAGAAATGGATCGCTTCTCATCCCCATATGGATGCTCTAAAGTGTGAATTTTCAAAGATTTGCTTTGATGGAGTCATGTTGTTTTCGAAATTAAAGGATAACCCTCCATACATCGAATATAAAATCGCATATTATGTTGATGATGCTTGTGATCGGTATTTTAAATGGAAAAGACCGACTAAAGTGATTTATGAATGTTTAGAAAGCAGGAAAGTGGAGATCGAAGGTTTGAAACTTGAGGCAGTGCAAGATAAATGCATCACAGCCTACCTCCATGAGGAAGTTGTAAGGTTAAACATGGAGCTAGGCGATGTCAAGAAAAAGGTGGAAACCTGACTAAGTCGATTGAGTTGGAGCGATAAAGTCATGAAAAACTGTCTCGGGAGAACGAGCGACTGTCTAAGGAGCAGAAGGAGGTGAAGGAAAAATTGGAGGCAGAGAAGAAGGAAAATGACGATCATTTAATACAACCCAGTGATACTGTGAGGAATTGCAAGATTCCTGCCAAGTGAGGGATGCTGTGGAGATTCAAGCAAAAATATGGAGAAAAAGTAAAATCCATGGAGAAGCGAGTCAAGGATGAGTTCGGGCCGATAATAGTTTGCAACGATGCAAACGTGATCGAGTTCAGGAACTAGAAAAGGGTTGATGACGATTACCCTAGGGTTATGGCATTGGCATGGGAAGAAATTATGAGCAAAGAACAGGTGTTCTTAAATGGAGCTGAATTTGATGTAGAGAAATTGAAACATAATCTTTTAGACGAGGATGAGGTTGAAGCGCTTAGAGCCGGCAAGCACATTCCACACCCCGAGTTGGTTGTTAGGGCTAAGAAAATGAATGTGATGACTCCAGGTCTACTCCCAGGATGCAATAACAAAAATTACTTCTGCAGCTCTAAATACTTCAATCTCTTCCTCAAATGCTCAGTATAATCTAGATGAGCCTCATCCCCAAAGGATGACTATGTTATCCTTTATTTTGAAAGGCAGTTTTGATGACACCCTAGTTGATATTTAGTTCAAATATGGTGGCAGTATATCACAAACTTTGCTTGTATTTGAGAACGCTCACATGACACCAATTGATATTGCTAACCTCTTCTTTTATGTTTCTCAAGTTTCAGATCAGCCTCTCATCGCTCCTCTTCTTGAGAGAGTCCGAAGCTGGGCCAACAAGCTTCGACGACCGAGTCTGTGGTCGTGTTTGCCTCTTAGACTATTCCAGATGTTCCAATTGGCACGACCCCTGGACCGATGCACAAATGATGCATGCCTTAGAGGATGAGATGACAGTGACCACTAGGAAGTTCAAGATGAGGAGGATGTCCTTGTAACTGGGTCTTCTGAGCCTTCTTCATGGCATATAATGTAGGAGATGCTCCAGACTCAAGTTCTATTGGCCAAAGAGATCAAGAAGGAACTAGTTGATGACATGCCTCATCCTTTGTCTATGGTGTTGCCCGGTCAGCCTATCTTTGTCCCTAATTACAATTCATTCTTTTGGAAGTGCTCAAATCACCGCCCGGATCTTCAAAGTGTAACCTCCTAAAGAATGGCAGGAGCAAAGGAAAAGACAGAAAAAAGCATGGTGAGTCCGACATGCCTTCTTTCAAGGAGAAGAAGAAAGAGTCAAAAAAGAGGAAGAAGGCTTAATCATGCCTTTCCTTGTTTCAGTCGTACTTAGTATTGTTTGGGCTTTTGTGTATATAGGCTAATGTTTTGCAAGTACAGCCCTCTCTTTTAGTTTAAATGGCATGTTAATAAAATTTAGACTTGTTTTTCTTTCAAGTCTTATGTTGGTTCATCTAAGCATAGAGAGATGCGCTTATTATTTCATTTGTATGTACATGAATTACTTACTTGCTAACACTTAGCCGAATTAATGGCCTATCTTGTTTGTTTCTATCCAGTTTCTTTTGACTAGCAATTGCAGTTGGAATCACATTATCCCTTTGATCGAGAAGTTCTGGTACCTGTATTCGGCCATGCCTAATCCCGAGCTTCAATCAAGTTCGAATACCTAGAACGACGACTCGACACTTTTATATGGGATGTTTGCATCCAGTCATACCTAAATTTGGGTGTTGTTCGATGATAGCCACTTGGGATGGTGATTTGGAAATCCCATGTCAAGATGTTTGGATCCAATCACACCTATCTCCATGCATTTGTCAGAATTAATCACTTAGGCTATTGATTTAGACATCCCATGTCAAGATGTTCAGATCTGATCACTTCTATCTCCTGGAGTTTATCAGACTTAATCACCTGGGCTAGACATCCCATGTAAGGATGTTCGGACCCGATCACACCTATCTCTGGGTATTTATTAGAGTTGACATTCCGTCTTGCCATCTTCTAGGCAAGGTGTTGACGCTTTGCCAAACTCTGGGCATGAACTCTTAAGGTGAACTATCTCGCACTGCCCTTGGGTATATATATATATATACTCATGTCCCCAAGCCGTGGGTTGGAGAAGTTGATCGATATCTATCTCTATGTGCTTGGAACGGTATTACTTTATGGGTTGATTATGGACTATAGAAGTTTGGCCGACACCTATCTCAGGGTACCTATGTACTTGCATTATGTACATACAGATTCATTCATTTTTACTATGATTTTCCGCTTATAGTAATGCTCAGACAGATTCACGGATTTTAAAAGTCATTTTTTTATATAGGAAAGACAGATTTTGTCTTGTTACATCGGAATTGATAAAATATTTATAAAGTCGGATTTCAAGTGAAATAGCATCGTAAGTGCTCATCATTCCACGCTTGCGGGAGTGAAATCCCATCGAAAGTTGTCAGCTTGAATGTTCCATCTACAAGCTTATGTTCGATCACATATGGACCTTCCTAGCTTGGGCCCATATTCATAGGGTCCGAGAAGATTTTTTTGAGGACAAAATCACCAAAATTCCAAAGTTCTGACTCCTGACCTTGGTGTTGCAATATCGAGCTACTCGTTTCCAATGTGCTAAAGCTCTCGAGTCAACTTCATTTTTCTTCTCATTGATCATGTTGAGTGACTCCAGTAGGAGTTCTTCATTCATTCTGGGGTTGTAATGGGTCACTTGAGAGAAGGTACTTCGAGTTCAATTGGAATCATATCCTCTGATCCGTAGGCTAAGGCAATTGGAGTGTGGTCGATCGTGGACTTATGGGTCATTCTGTAAGCTAAAGTGCTAACGGTAATTCATCGACCAACTTGTCGTTGGACTTCTCCAGTCGCCTATTGAGAATGAACTTAATTATTTTGTTCATGGCTTCTACTTGTCCATTTTCCTATGAGTATGATACCACCGCAGATCTCTTCTCAATGTAATGCTTGTGGCAGAAGCTTTTAAACTCCGCTCTATCGAATTGGGTTCCGTTATCAGAGATAATTTTTGTGGGACCCTATAATGATAGATGATATTTTGACTACGAAGTTGATCGCCTTCTTAGTAGTGATCAGGGCCAAGGATTCCGCTTCAGCCCACTACGTGAAATAGTCAAAGGCGACGAAGATGTATATTGCTCTGCCTTTGGACATTGGAAGCACATCAATATATTGATTCCCCAAATTGCAAATGGTTAGGTCGTAATCTCCTTTGGCAGGGCTTAAGGAATCTTCGCGAACCTCTGGCATTTATCATACTTTCTAATGTAGCAACCTGCTTGGCCTCATCTTTAGCAGCACACTTTAGCAAGGGGGCTGAGAATCTTTTCCTATACAACACCTTCCTGCATGACGAATCTCGAAGCTTTGTAAAGAAGCTGTCATCACTCGTTCTTCTTGTCTGGAAGGATTCCCATCAGCAAGTAATCCTTGATCGGAGTCATCCACGAATCCTTTCACATTCAGCCTCCAAGATCAAATCGACATCCGTCTGGTCGATGTTCAAAGCTGATAATATCACCACTGGAACCAAGCCCATGAGTGTGCATCTCCCAAACTAGCCAATTTGGCTAGTGAATCAACTTTCGCATTGTACTTTCGGGGAATTCACATTATAGTATAGTATTCAAAGTTACTCAAAAACTCTAGGGCTTTGGTTAAGTAACGGGCGAGCTTTTCTCCTTTCGCTTGAAATTCTTTCCTTACTTAGCACACCACTAGTTGAGAATTGCAAAAAAATATGTAAAGTTTTGATTCCCAACTCTCTTGAAATCTTGAGTCCCGCAATTAGTGCTTAATATTCAACTTCATTGTTCTTCGAGTGAAAATCGAGTTTCAAGGCATAGTAGATCGAGCATTCCTCATGAGTCACTAAGATAACACCAGTAATTGAGCAACGCTCATTGGATGCCCCATTAGTATACATATTCCGTTTAATGCTCCACTTTCCACTAGCCTATGGTGTATCATCTCAAGCAGTGTACACGGCTATGAAATCTGCCAACTGCCTGACCTTGAATCGCCCTTCGGGGATGATACATTATGTCATACTGACTCAGCACAATTTCCACTTCAATAGCCTACCATAGATCTTAGTTCGCTGCATGGCCTTTCTCAAAGGCTGGTCAGTCAGTACTTTAATAGAATGAGCATGGACGGAACTTCCTTGAGGAGATCAATAGGCAGTTTGCAACTATTCAAGCTTTGGATAGTTCCTATCTTCCTTGCCAATTGTCTGGTAATGCAGTACACCAGCCTTTAGATTCAAGATTCCTCTCATACAAGTGCAGCGCATAAAGCATGCATCGATACTACTACATAAATAAATCTGTCCTCTTCTTCTAAGGGGTTCGAAAGAATAGGGGGTCTCTCCAAGTGATCCACCAAAGCATCTTTGCACTCTTGCATCCAAGTGAAGTTCCTTTTTTCCTTTCTTGAGAATGTCGAAGAAAGGTATGCACTTGTCTGTAGCTCTTGAGATAAACCAGCTCTAGGCGGCATTCAGGCTTTGAACTTCTTTCATTGACTTTGGGACTTTAATGTTTCTCAAAGCCTCAATCTTTTCTGTGTTAGCCTCTATACCTCTTGAGTCAATATGAATTCCAAGAACTTTCGTGATGCAACTCTAAATGAACACCAATGGATTATGCTTCATCCCATACTTGTGAAATATGCTAAACATATCTACAAGTCCTCTATGTGGTTCATCGATCGCCATGACTTCACAAGCATATCATCCACGTATATTTCCATTATGCATCTATTCTGCTCCATGAACATCGAGTTCACCAGTCTCTGATAAGTCACTCTTGCATTCTTCAAGCCGAAGGGCATAATAAGATAACAATACAGTCCTAGGTCCATTATGAAGCTAGTGTCCTCTTGATTTAGAACATGCATTGAAATCTAGTTGTAGCCAGAGTAAGCGTTCATAAACAATAATAGTTCATGCCTAGCGGTTGAATCCACTATTTGCTCGATCTACGACAATGGGAACTGTTCTTTGAGCATGCCTTATTCAGATCCGAATAGTCGACGCACCTTTTCCATTTCTCATTGGAATTCTTGACCAAAACTGGATTGGACATCCATTCCGGGTATATAGCATCATAGACGAAGCTGTTATCTTTCAGCTTGTCCACTTCCTCTTTCAATGTAGTAGATCGCTCCATACCTAGGCTACGTCATTTCTGCTTTATAGAAACAAATTTAAGGTTCACATTCTATGCATGGAATGCTATTTTCAGTGATATTCCACACATATCAGAATGCATCCAAATGACCACATCCAGGTTCATGGGGGAAAACCTGTCAGCTCCTTCATCATCCTCATGCTAAGTTGAGATTCGATCTTTAAGACATGTATAGGATTGTCCTGACTGATTGTGATGTTGATCGTCAACTTAGCGAGGTCCACCCTTACATCCTCTGGCTCTTTCCTCGAATCCAATTCTTATGGAACCGATTATGCTGCTTGACCCAAGGCTTAGGCGTTGGTTGTTATGCATCCAACAACTATAGAGAGCCTTCTCCATATCATTTCCTTTCTCACATCGCTTCATCTCCTTTAGCTCTACAACATAACATTCATGCCCAACACTTTGGTCTTCTTGGATAACTCCCACTCCATCATCCGTAGGAAATTTCATCATCAGACACTGTGGGGTAAGGGCCACCTGAAAACTGGAAAGGGCCGGCCGGCCCAGAAAACAATATAAGTTGAGAAAATGTCCAACACCAAGAAGGTCACAACCTGCACTCGCTTGCGGTCACAACAGGTTCTGTCACCATTGCATCTAACACTAAGAAGTCACCTAAAATTACTGGTAAGTCCATATATCCAACAGGTTATGTCACCATTTCATTAAATCCCAGGATCCAGGATTTGCAAGGCTTAAGATCCTGACTATCCATCTTCGTTTGGTCATAAGCTTTTTTAAACAGGATATTTAATGAGCTACCACAGTCGATCGGTACCTTCTTCATAATTGTTGGCCCAATCATGGTCGATATCACGAAGGGATCGAGCGTGAGCGCTTTGACCTAGTATGTGTCTCTGTTCCTAAAAACAATATCGTTAGTCATTGTCTTGAGTTGTTTTGCTGGAGCTTTGTCTTCGAGGGTAACACAACTCTTGTTCATAGCATGCTTCAATGAACTCCTATATCTCCCTATCTCATTCTAGCTCTTCGCGTATGGATGAGGTTCACCAGAAATCATGTTTATGATAATATTTTCCCAAGTTATCTAGACTTGTCATCACTAGGCCCAACATGGCTCCGTCGGTACTGTTGTTCCTAGGGACAAGCATTTCCTTGTCCGCTATCATGTGAGGCTTTAACAAATTATTGTGACTTCTTTTTTCTAATTAATCAAATCTTCTACCCCATCGTGTAGTTGTCGACACTAATTTGTGTTATGACCATGAGTTTCGAGAAAGTGGCAGTACTTACCAGATTTCTTCTCTTTCTTCGTTGACTCCCTTAGAGATGGTTTCTTATAAACATCCTGCATGGCAAGGTAAATATTTTCAATCGAGTTATTAAGTGGTGTGTAATCCTCAAATCTCGATCGTTTTTTGGAACTTGGTTTCCTATCTTCACCTCCTCGATTAACTTCTTTCTACACACTACCTTTGTTCTCCACATTCACATCAAGTCTATGGGAAACTTACTCTGGTCTACTTCACAGCAACATTACTCTGAAAACCTCAGTTGATTGCCTAACCTTAGCTTTCCTAAAGGTAGTACTCACCTTTTTGAAGTGTAAGAGCTAATTCGCCTTCCTATAAAAGACATCAATTGTCGGTGGGTGTATCATCTTTAGCCATCTCCCGAAATCAATCTTCGGATGCACCCCCTTTTCATGACCATGAATGCAATGTCTTCCTTCACATTACTCACGTCTGTTACTACCATGTTGATTTTCAACCTAAGAAATCTTTCAACGGATATCCTGCTCCTTAGAAAAGATTCGAAAATGACATCACATCTTTCGAATGAGTTGTATGTAAGCGGAACTGCCCAAAAAATTCCTTGCCAGTTGATCAAATGATGATATGGACCTCGACGAAAGCAGAGTAAACCACATTGTTGCTACATCTTTGATAAAAATGGAAAAACATCGACATTTGATAGCATTATTTTCCCTTAGAAGTGTCCATGTGTCATTCATACTTCAACAAGTGTTGCATTAGATTCGTCATTCCACCATAGGATGACATCGTCAGCATCGTGAACCTCGGGGGTATTGTCATAAAATCTCCTTAGTGAATGGGTTCATGCAGTGGGAAGTACCCCATTCATCGTTACTTCTATAATGGGTCTCATTTACTATCTTTCTTATCATCTCCACCAAGGAATCTGGCTCAACGTGATCCATATGATGGCGATAGTTATGGCCTACTCCGAGTGTTTGACTCCATAAATATTCTCAGTTAGTTCCATGATAGTTTGGTTCCCTTGACTCCGGGAGAACTGTTTTTCCAATTGATGCATTCTTATTGTTTCTACGAGACGTGTCAACGACGAGCATTATGGCCATCAAAAATATGACCTGCATTACCACAAAATCGTCCTATAAGACATCAACATGTTCATTAACTAGGTCGAGTATGGAGGGATCAGTACCAATCCCTGCATTGGGTTCGGTGTCGATCCCTAAGCCTCCACTTCGAACAACATCCAATCTCTCTTTCGAAGCACCCATCTCCTTTCTTTTAATTTTTTGCTTTCCATCTCGATGTCTTCCAGCAGACAAAGAGGAATTATCTTTAGAGTCGAAAGGCGATAATTTTCTTTTACTCCTTCTATGACTACGGGTCAACCAGTTTAACAAATCAAATCTCTTCTTCATCTGACTATTCATCTCTTCCTGACTCTCTCGTAGTTTATCGTTCATTTCTTTGATCATTCGTTCCATTTCGACCCTTATTACCATATTTGATAGGGTCTAAACTTCGATAGTATCCGGTTGTGCAACTTCCACATAATGTTGAAAACTAACATTCTTCGCATCATCGACAGGTATGGAATCCATGGATCTTTCTTTTCGTGAGGCCATAGTTGGATTAATTCTTCGATAGATTTTGCTGGACTCTAAATAGTCACATATTGCAACAACAAAACTAACGGATCTAGCTCGTGAATTTGGGCTATCCAAAAGTAGAAAATAGTTCTTAGCAGACTGAGACCAATGCTTTCAGTGAAAGCATCAACATGTTTATACCAAAAAGGAGGAAGCACTATAAGGAATACAATAAATAGTGATGGAAGCTTTCGGCGACAGCCGACGGTGATTTTCGACGGCTACCGAATGTTGGCGAACTCCATGGCGTTTTTGCTAAATAAAATATAGTAGCCATCGAAAGCCATTTAAAACCGACATAAATTAACCATTGGCGGCCGTCGAAAGCCATCGTAAATTATCATGTATACAGGCTCCAGGCCGAGAGCCAACTTCATTATTCCCTCTCCCCCAAAATCAACCAAATCCCTAAACCCACCACCACCTCAGCTAGCCCCCATGCATCCCTGATCATCTCCAACTTCATCATTCTCCACTCTCGGCAAGCCTAAGCCCTTCATTAATCTACAATTAGGTTTTATTCCTAAACCCTAGTTAATTTTGATTTGTTAAATTAGGGCTAATTTGTTGTTATAGTTGTACAATACCCTATTGATTGTTTGTTATACCCTATTGTATGATGATTAGGTTGTTATTATAATTTTTTATCATTTAAATATTGAGGAAAAAAATTTAGTGTATATGTGCATTAATTGGTGTATATGTGCTGATTAATTAGTGCATACACGCATTAGGGTAGTTTGGATTAATTAAAGTCAATGCTCAGGATTTAATATTTGTATTTTTAAGATGATAAAAACGACGATTTAGTGAGTTCATTTCTTAGAATGTAACAAATTATTGTAAAAATGGTTGAATAATATGCTTTTCTTTTTATAAATCCCTTAGAGAATTTTTAGCTCCATCTGACAAGTATTGTATATGATCTTTGTATGGATGTTCGTTTTATCATAGAGCGGACATTTATATTCATCTAGTACAATATTTGTCAGATTTGTCCGGTATTGGACAAGTTAAAAACACAATAGAGTAATTATATTTTGCAAATCCTTTCATTTTATATGGTTCACAAAATTTCGACAACACTTTCTTTTTGTTCACTGTGTATACGCATGTGTACGATACAAAGAACAAAGAAGAAGTGCGGCCAAATTTTTTTTGATTCGTTTAAAATAAAATGATTTACAAAATATAATTACTACTGTGTTTGTAATGGGAAGTATGATGATTATCCATCAAAGTGTAAACAATAACCTAAAAATTGTAGATTATATTCATATAATAATTTGTCTAAATCCGTTTTAAAATAAATTAAACAGAATAATATTATATATTTACGAAAATTTAAATGTACGATTTAGTTAAAAAACAAAATATCAAAACATAAATGATTAATATGTTTTTGTGTTTTAAAGTAGGAAAATTGGTCAATTATTTTATTGATCGAAGTTGGATGTACTAACAAAGAAGTGAAATGGGAGGATCAATAAGTGAACATTGTCAAAATGGTGCACACGTCTTTATTGAATTTACTTTAAGTAATAAAGGAAACAATGAAGAAATTCGTTGTACATGTAGTAGAGGCAAATTATTGAAGCATTTGATATCGAATATGGTAATATTTCATTTGCACCTATATGGTTTTGTCCCGAATTGTTTGGTGTAGGATCATCATGCAGAGCTTATAGCATCTAATCCCGTAAATCCGAAGGAGGAGGTGGATATTGAAATTATTCCAACGAATCTTATAGAAGATATGGTTAAAGATGCAACACATTTAATATTCTCTACCGTTGAATTTGATTGCAACAATGTTAATTCCAAGGAAGAACCAATTATTGGAACAAATTATTTTATGATTTATTGGATGCTGCTAAGAAACCCCTTTGGGATGGCCGTACAAGCGGTATTCAACTATCAGTAACTGCAGAATACATTGCGATGAAATCAAAATACAACTTCACAGAAGCCAGATTTACAGGTATATTACAAGCTGCAAAGCGATATATGCCACCCGATAATTAAATGTGCGAAAATCATTATGAAGTGAAAAAACTTATGTCTGCTTTTGATTTGCCATATCAAAATATGGATACATGTTTAAATGGTTACATGTTGTTTTGGAAAGAAGACATCAATCTAAGGAATTGTAAAATATGTAATTAGGAAAGATACAAATTAAGAAAAAAGAAGGGAAAGGAAGTTTCATACAAGCGTGTGCATTATTTACCCATCACTCCTAGGCTTCTGCATCTTCTGTAACTGCGCACCATATGAGATGGCACTGTGTGAGAACATGGAAAGAAGGTATGTTAACACACCCAGCTGATGGAGAAGCATGGAAGCATTTTGATATGACATACCACGCTTTCGCAGCGGAGATCCGTAATGTTAGACTTAGTTTATGTACGTATGGATTTTCACCATTCTCTCAATTTGGTTCGAAATATTCATCTTGGCCTATAATCGTTGCACCTTACAATTTACCTCCATGGATGTGTATGAAAACTCTATATATGTTTCTCACTATTGTCATACCTGGACATGATGATCCGACACAAGGAATCGATGTACTTTTACAAATTTTGATTAAAGAGTTGAAAACATTATGGTATGAAGGTGTTGAAACATACGACATTTAAAAAAAATTCGTATGTTCGCTTCTCTATTGTGGACTATAAGTAATTTTCTTGCATATGCAATGCTTTCGGTTTGGAGTACGCTGGTCGTCTACCCTGTCCTTATTGCATGGAAGAAACATGAGTATTTTCTTTACCGCATAGGAAGAAAATTTTGTGGTTTGACTATCATCGGTGTTTTCGTCATATTAATCATCCTTTTAAAAAAGATAAAAACACTTTACAAGTAATATACATGAGACCTTACAACCACCAATGATTTGGTCAAGCGAAGATACTTATGACCTTGTAAAGGATTATCCAAAGATACATGAAACTGGCGAACAAACTGAAATTCAAGGTAAATTAACGATTCGTAATTGCTGCAAACAAAGTATACTTTAGGGGTTGCCTTATTGGAAAAATATCCTAATTCGCCATAATATCGACGTGATGCACAACGAGAAAAATGTATTTGGTGTATTTAACACAATTCTAAATGTTAAAGAAAAGACTAAAGATGATTTGAAATCAAGAAGTGATATAGAGACAATATGCAATTATCCCGAGCTTCATATGAAGCCAAATGACACAAAAAACCCAAAGCATGATATGAGCTAGACAATAACCAAGTTAAAGTACTGTTAAAGTAGGTGGAAGGATTAAGATTTTCTGATGAGATTTCCTCTAAACTACGTAGATGTGTCAACTATAAGAACGGTAAAATGAGTGGATGAAATGTCATGATTATCATGTAATGATGGAATATCTATTACCCGTTGCTTTCAAAGAACCATTGCCCATAAAAGTTTGGACGGTTGTAACAGAACTTATTTTGTTTTATAAGGAGATTTTTCAACTACATTAAAAGTTGATCGTCGAGTAAACTTGAGGAAGAAATTCCTTTGTTGCTCTACAAACTAGAGAAAACATTTCCTTCAGGTTTCTTTAATGTAATGGAGCACTTACATGTTCATCTTCTATTTGAAGCATGTCTTCGAAGTCCTTTGTGATATGGATGGATGTATCCGTTTGAAAGGTATTAATATTTAAGTATGTTAAATTTTAGTCTAACTACATGTAATAAAATTTAATTATAAATATTCTTAACAGTACTTAAATCATCTAAAGAAAAAGGTGAGACAAAAAGCACGAGTTGAAGGTTCGATATGCAAATCATATATCGAAGAATAAGCTTCGTTCTTTTTCTTTCATTATTTCAGTGACCATGTGAACTTATCTTTTGAAACTGCTACGCGAAATGATGAGGCATTGAACAAAATTCTTTTAAATCGGTGCTATCTATTTTTAGACAGCAGGGACGCACTGTTGGAAAATGTGTGGAAGCAAGGTTAGACGACATAGATTACCATATAGCCTACATATATGTTCTTCTTAACTGTGCAGAAGTTATGCCATTTTTTAGGTATTATTCAATAACACATCTAAAATTATTTACCTGAATAATACATGTATGTGTTCATTATAATGCAATATATTATCTATATGTAGTATTTACGAATCATATCATCCAAGCGGCGATATCAGAAAAAAAATTGCTACTTGGTTTAAAACCACCTATATAATCTAGCAAATTGTGTGGTCGACGAAGGGTTGAAATATCTTATGATGGGAATAAAAATAAAAATCAAGACATATCCAATATTCTTTGTCAATGGATACAAATTAAACACAAAGAATACGGAGTAGAACAATTAACTAACAATCCCGGTGTATATGTTAAAGGTAGCGATGATCCAAATGATCACATAAATGATTTTTACAGCATGTAACTCAGGTTTTGCAATTAATATATTTCACCAGATCTGCAGAAAAAGTTTATTTATTTAGATGCAACTGGTTCATGTTCCAGGTTCTGGAATCAACGTGCACCAAAAATATAATATTATTGAAATAAAGCACACATCAAGTTATCATAAGTACGATCTGGTTATACTAGAAAAAAAAGTTCTACAAGTTTATTGTGCTCTTATCCATTTCTAAAAAGAGATAAAGCAGATTGGTCGGCAGTTTTTAAAACGAATGCAAGATTTACGTTTGATGGAAAGAATATTCCAAACGAACAAGTTTACCAGGCGGATATCATGGAAAATGGTGAAATTACAATAACAGATGATCAAACCGATTTTGGACCTCTAAATGATGAATCAAATGTATTAGCAGAATCATTTGAGACCATAGAGGAAAATAATATAGAGTACGAGACCGAGTCTGAATCAAAAAACGACGAGGACCGATTTAATAGTATACATGTTGAAAAAAGGTAATTTATGGGAGTATTGATGTTACACTTTTTTGTATGTTCTATGCGATTATTGATGTTAAATCTTGATATGTTTACTCATAGTTGAACGACATGTTCTGCTATAATAAAATAATATTTATATGACAGGTATTACAGATGTCTTTCTTTAGACGGCGGAATTCTTCGTAGTCTAGTTCTTCCTATTCGTCTCAGAGGGAGACCGTTCACGCTTGAGGCGATGATAGCAGCCCATTACATGAGGTGCCATGTACGGTGGTTATATTGCTACCGAAAGCAGATGGCTTGTAAGTATTAAATTTACTTCAGCATTATAAATATTTTGCATGATATATTAGTCTTGATTTGTTTGTATCATATTTAATGCAGGAGTTTTGAGCTTAAGCCTTCAAATATAGTGCTCATCATATCTGGACAGGCATACATGAGCTGTATGACTGCGCGTTGGCCAAAAAGGAGTCGGATCCTAAAGCATGTCCAGGTAAGCATCTGGCAGGACTTCTTGGTAAGTGTAAAATTATATATCATTATGATTAATCACTTTACAATTTGCTGATTACGTATAAATTGATAACTTATATTTTTTCAACATATTTTCAGGGTGCGGTAGACCTACAAAAGGAGGATGTTGCTCTTTGCCAGCGCCACTGGAACTCCAAAGTTGTAAAGAATTACCGAAATACGATGTCAACCATCAGTAAATCCAGGAAGAAGCCAAACTGGATGGGCGCTAGTGTATGGGATGCTTGGGTCGCATGGTGGGATATTTATGAATTCAGGGTAAGTCTATAAGTTGTCACTTAATTTGTTCAGTAGAGAATGCATAATTTATACCTGTAAAATATAATCTTAATTTTTAATTTGCGGACAGAGTTAGACAGCAACTCGATGAACAGGCAGAAAAATCAGTCACACATCGTCGTGGCTTGAAATCATTTCGGCATCGTCGCAAGGACCTGCTAAATTGATTAATTGCCGTTCCTAACAATTATTACATTTTTTGTATAAATTTGTATAAACAACAATAATATACACCAATTATTACAGAAAAGAGCGCATGGGGCTCTTGTTTTGTACATAGATGTGTTTGCACATACTCATGCCATCAGAAAGACCGATGATGAGGGAACGGTGACGTATGTCCAGCATGAGGACGATAAAGCATACGTCAGCACTGTCGGAAAAAACTAGGACTGCCGTCGGAAAAGCCATTGGAGACCGTCATAATGCTGTCTTCATTTCCGCCGAAAATCAAAGACAATCGTATTCTATATACCGATGATATTTCCGACGGCTTTCAACGACCACCGACGGCTTGGAGCTGTCAGAAATGACCGTATTTCTTGTAGTGGAGGTAAAGGGTAATAGAGAATAAGTAAGGAGCTAAAATAGACATAGTATCTGTATGATGCCCCATTTCAAATATAATAGACGTTGATAAATCATGGTAGTAGAGAATAAGTAGGGAGATAAGTAGGATATTTTCAATTTTTCCCTTGTTTTTTGTTTTCAAAAAGATAGAAGAAATGAAAAGGGAAGAAAGAAGAAAAGCACAAGCCCCACATCTTGGGATATTGAGAACCATGCTTGTTTAAATATGGGTCCTCATGAAGAAGTTATGGCCTTAGGGGTCCCAAATGTTTGCTCTTTTGAGAGGAGGAAAGTCATGTATAACCACCACACGCACGCGCGCCGCCTATGCCGTCCAACCGAACCAGGCCAGGTACGGGCCAAAGACGATATTTTGTAGCAAATCCAAAAATAGCAATAGGCCAGATTCTAGCCCGTTAAGGACCCAGAATTATATTTAAAAAAAGGCAAGACATTGGAAAGGGCGCGACCGTTGTTAATGGTTATTAACCGAATGGATGCGAAATTTAAAAAGGCATGACCGTTGTTAACAGTTCTTAACCAAATGGATGCGAAATTTAAAAAGGCACGACCGTTGTTAACGGTTTTGAACCGAACGGATGCAACCCTTGATGAACAGACACCTCCTCATCTTTATATATAGGTTGGCCAGAATTGTCATTTCAAAAAAAAAAGATCTCCTTCTTCTTCCCACACAAATCTGCAATGCCATTAGAGTGATACAAAACACTATCATATAAACCAATTTATAACATTTATGAGGTGTTGCAAATTCAGTAAAATTTGTCGCGCCTTTGCAGAATGCGTTCCTTTTCTTCACTGTATTCTGCCTCCATATTTTTGCATCATTTTAGATCAGATTAAAGTGTTCCTGATCAGATCAAAACCATAAAATTTTGAATTTGGTTACGCTATTCCAAGACTTCATTGAATACTAAAAGTCGATAGTTCGATAACCCGTTTGTACCTGGTGGGTTGAACTATTGTCTGAAAGAATCTATTCTACAGATCCATGAAGTCGGAAGTACGACATTGTATTCATCATATTCAACTCAAACCGCAAATTTCCCAACAGTTTCAGAGAATAACTTCAACCACGGAAGGTTCGAGTGCCCTATAGGTCATGAATCAACATTTAACTCCGTTGGAGCGGTTTGATGGAGATAATTTTACTTGTTGGCAAGAGACAATGAAATTCTTCCTGATCACCTTCAAATTGTTCTACATTTTGGAAGATGACTTGGAAGTAATACCCGACGAAATTGACAAAGATGTCGTTGCTCTAAAGGCGAAATGTGAAAAGCGTATAGAGGATGATATTCTATGTAGAGGACACATTCTAAATGCATTGTCTACTCCTATCTATATCGCTCAAAGGACCTTAGAAACTGCAAAGGCACTTTGGAATGCATTGGAAAGCAAATATCGCATATCCGAGGCCAGTAACAAAAAATTTCTTATTTGCAATATTCTGGATTTTCAAATGATTGCCAATAAGCCCATAGTTGGGAAAGTAAGCGAAATCCTATTGTTGGTGAACCAACTTAAAGATGTTCGAATAAATCTTTCTAAATCTTTTGTTTTTGAAGCTATAATTTCAAAACTTCCTAATTCTTGGAATAATTATAAGAAAAAATTTGAAGCATGCAAAAATGGATTATGGTTTAGACGGTTTACAGCGTCATCTTCGTATTCAAGAGGACTCTCATAAACAAGAAGTAGATGATAATCCGCAAACTGAATCCTATTCTAAGGCAAATAATGTTCAAGTTATTAACAAGCTAAAGCCTAAGAATGAGACAAGTTTAAGAAGAAAAATTCCAACAACAAAAAGAAAGGTGCTTGTTACTACTGCAACAATCCCGACCACTATGCCCAAGACTGCCGTCAACGGAAGAAATAATAAGAAGTGAATGTGGTTGAAGACTCACTTGTGGATGTAGTGCATGAGGCAAACTCCATTAATGAAACTAATAATGATTGGTGGTTTGATACTGGAGCAACCATTCACATTTGCAAAAACCGTAATCTATTTAAGACTTACGAAGAAAATAATGGAGAAGCCGACAAAGTTACTAGACCAAATAAGGTTCCAAGCAAAGTTTTGGAAAAAGGCACTATACAACTTACATTCACTTATGGAAAAGTTCGTACATTAGTTAATGTATTTTATATACCTTATATGTGTAAGAACTTGGTTTCTAGATACCTTTTTAACAAAGGAGAACTCAAGATGGTGTATGAGTCTGATAAATTAGTGTTGTCCAAGAACGACAAATTCATTGAACAAGGATACTCTTGTACGGCATGGTTAAGTTAAACATAATAAAGAAAGCTTCTGTTTATATTGTTGATTTCGTTAGTTTATAGCATGGTAGATTAGGACATGTTAATTATAATTCCCTTAAAAATATGCATAAATTAGGATTAATTTCTGATTGTGATTTCGATACTATCTCGAAATGTGAAATATGTGTTCAAGCAAAAATACACTGAAAATCCTTTAAATCTGTAGAAAGGAAAAATGGCTTGCTTGATTTGGTATATAGCGATGTAGGTGACTTAAAAAGTCATATCACCTATGGTGGTAACCAATACTATATAACAATTATTGATGATTATACTAGATATGCATATGTGTATCTAATGAAGACAAAAGATGGAGCCTTTGATAAATTTAAAATTTACAAAGCAGAGGTCGAAACACAATTAGGAGTTAAATTAAAAGTATTATAGTCAAATTGTGGGTGGTGAATATTTCTCAAATGAATTCACGTTATTTTGTAAAAAAAACATAGTTTAGTTCACCACGGCACTGCCCATATACACTGCAACAAAATGGTGTTGCTGAAATGAAAAATAGAACTTCAGTAGAAATTGTTAATGTCATGCTCATAAGTTCAAACTTACCTTATAACCTATGGGGTGATGCTATGTTATCTGCATGTTATATCTTAAATAGTGTACCAATTCAAAAGAATAATGTTTCCCCTTATGAATTATGATTTAATAGGAAACCTAATCTTACTAGACTTAAAGTTTGGAGTTTTTTAGCATATGTTAGAAAACCAGACACTAAACGACCAAAGTTAGGAAATAGGGCATTTAAATGTGTCTTCATAGGATATTCACTTAATTTTATAACTTATAGGTTCTTAATTCTTGACATCTTAGAAGTTATAGAATCCGTAGATGTAGAATTCATTGAAAATAAATATGTTGAGATTCCGCTGAGATCATCTAGTCCAGAACCTAATATGATTGATGATATCAATGACGATGACTATGCTCCTACTCAAAACAGTAAGGAAGTATCAGTACCAGATAATAGTACCGAACAAAGAAGACGTAAAAGAGCAAGAATAGAGAAGGACTATGGTCCTGACTTCATTACATAACTTACGGAAAGCAGTAAGGATGAAGTCCTGAATGTGACTAGGTATGTCGTGAATGTCGATGATGACCCCAAAACGTATTTCGGGCTATGAATTCCAGAGATTCAATATTCTAGAAAGAAGCTATCAATGATGAAACGAATTCCATACTATTAAATCAAACTTGGGTTTTAACTGATTTACCTCCTGGTGCTAAACCTATAGGATTTAAATGGATATTTAAGAAAAAGTTGAATACAAATAGATCCATTGATAAGTTTAAAGCCAAATTAGTTGCTAAGGGATATAAGCAAAAAGAGGATTATTTTAATACATATGCTCTAGTTACTACCATAACTTCTATATGTTGTTTAATAGCACTTGCATCAATTCATAAATTGGTCGTACATCAAATGGATGTAAAGACTGCTTTTCTATATGGATATTTAGAAGAAGACATGTATATATATGGAAAAACCTGAAGGTTTCAAAACCTCGGGTTAAGAAAAGAAAGTTTGCAAGTTAGTAAAGTTCTTTATGGCCTAAAGCAAGCTCCCATGCAATGGCCTGAGAAGTTTGATAAAATAGCATTGTTATATGGATTTATTGTTAATGATGCTAATAAATGTATTTATAGCAAATCGAACAACAACGATTATGTTTTTATACATTAATGACATACTAATATTTGGTTCCAATATATCCTGTGTGAACGAAAGTAAGAAGTTTCTATCTTCTAAGTTTGATATGAAAGATCTAGGAGAAGCTGACGTAATTCCAGAAATTAAAATTATTAAGAAAGAGGGGGAGTTGTTACTAACACAATCTCATTACGTTGAGAAGTTCGTCCAAAACTATGGTCATTATAACGACAAAGCAGCACCAACTCTTTTAGATCCTAGTATTAAATTAGAAAAGAACACTGAACGTACTATTTCTCAACTTGAGTATTCCAGTATTATTGAGAATCTTATGTATGCTATGAATTGCACTAGACCAAACATAGCAAATGATATAAGCATGTTATGTCGATTTACGAGTAATCCAGGTTTCAAACATTAAAAAGCTATTTTCAGAATTTTAGCCTATTTTAAAGGAATCATTACCTATGGTTTATCTTATAAAGGATATCCTGCTGTAAGTAGAAGGATATAGTGATGAAACCTGGAATAATGTAGAATCCAAATCCAAGTCTGCGACTGGATGGATCTTTACATTAGGAGGTGTTGCTATGTCTTGGGTTCTCAAGAAACAGATCTGTATATCTGACTCAACAATGTTGTCATAATTGATTGCATTAGCAGATGCATGTAAGGAAGCGAAAAGGATTAGAAATTTATTAATAAAAATCCTATTATGGAAGAAGTCGTCTCCAGTAGTCTTGATTAACTGTGATAATCAGGCTACAATATACAATGTCTCTAATAAGACATATAATGGGAAGTCTAGACATGTGACTCTAAGATATCAAATGATAAGACAGTTACTAAAAAGAGGAGTAATAACTGTTGATTCCATAGAAACAAAGAAAAACTTGGCTGACCCACTAACAAAGAGTCTTCCAAAGGCAATGGTCCCTATAAAATCAAAGGAAATAGGACTAAGGTCTGTGAATGAAGGTTGATCATCCTTAACAGAAACCCAACTCATGTTTTGAAAAGGATAGACAAATTTCAATAGGTATCAACAAGTTAAAAGAATGATTATGGAACACTAAATCAATTTAGTGTTGGATTCTTGCAGAACAAAGGATGGATAATAAATCCTTAATAAGTCTAGTTATCCTAAAAAGGTATGTCGTAGAAACACTTAAGAGACTTACCTATATGAGTATCAGGTCGTTTCCTAAGAAAGTAAGACTGCTATTTGACGTGGACTCATGAACCCAGGATTAAAGCACATGGCCATTAACGTGCTGAGCAATACAGAACACTTGACCTAAGAAAATCAACATGTGTGATTGTTCTGGTTTTATCATAAGGGATACTTGGCTTAGGATTCATTCACCATAAAATCTCAATAAAGCTTTGAATGATTTACACTAAGTAAAGGTTCAAATCCAAAAGATACCTTTTATTTATGTGTTGGTTTTCACGATGATGCAATTCTTGATATTTGAACTACATTTATCTTGATCCCACTTGGGTACACAAGCAATCACTCAAGTGATGTAGCTATTCCAGTTTTAAATCTTAAAAAAAATTATATTATCCAAACTTAAAAAATAAGGGGAGAATGTTGGATATTTTTCAAGTTTCCCTTGTATTATGTTTTCAAAAAGAGAGAAGAAAGGAAGAGGGAAGAAAGAAGAAAAACAAAAGTCCCACATCTTAGGATATTGGACACCATACTTGACTATTGTTAACGGTTCTTAACCGAACAGATGTGAAATTTAAAAAGGGCAGGACTGTTGCCAACGGTTTTGAACCGAACGGACGCGACCCTTGATGAATAGACACCTCCACATCTCTATGTATAGGTCGACCAGAACTGTCATTCAAAAAAGAAAAAAAAAATCTCCTTATTCTTCCCACGCAAATTTGCAAAGCCATTAGAGTGTTACAGAACACTCTCATTTCAACCAATTTGTAACGCCTACAAGGTGTTGTAGATTCAGTAAAATTTGTCGCGCCTTTGAAGACTGCATTCCATTTCTTTACTCTACCTTGCCTCCATATTTTTGCATCATTTCAGATCAGATTAAAGTGTTCTTGACTAGATCAAAACCATGCAAATTTTGAATCTAGTTAAGCTGTTCCAAGGCTTCATTGAATCCTGAAAGTCGATAGTTCGATAATCCGTTTGTACATGGTGGATTGAACTATTGTCTGAAAGAATCTATTTCATAGATCCTTGAAGTCAGAAGTACGACACTATATTCATCAGATTCGACTCGAACCGCAAATTTCCTAACAATATAAAGGGTCTTCTTGCCTTAATCCTCTATTACTATGTATGAAACCGTGTCGGACCTATTTATGAGAATAGAGAAGGAAGGAGTTGAAATACATTGATAAATCATTTGAACAAACTTTTCAAGAAATCCCATCATTAGCACCATGTTACATATAAACTCTCAGTTCACTTTATCATAGGCTTTTTGCAGATAAACTTTTAAATACAGGTTGTTCGAACTTTTTTATTAAATGTTCTTACCATTTCATAAATCAACCGTGAATTTTCAGTGATTAACCTGCCCAGAATGAACGCATTTTGGTCGTGTGATATTAGGCCATCCATAAGATTTCTAATTCTGTCGTATAATTTTATATAGAACATTACAACAATACATATGCCAAAAGTCTAATATGGAACTTCATCTTCTTTATTGAAAATGAATGTGATAAATGTGTGATTGGGTTCCTTGATTAACTGACAAGAAGAGAACATACCTCTTATTGCATTAGCAAGGTGGTTTTTAATCAAGTCCCAATGTTTTTTATAAATTTTTGCACCAAACCCACTTGGCATGGGCTACTATAATCATCAATTTGGAAATCGGCTTGTTTGGTTTCTTCATCTTTATTGTCTGCAATTCACTAATCTTTTGTTTGCTAGGCAAGGATTTTTTTGCTAGTTACTCAAGGAAAATCAGCAGATATGTGGTCTACATTATGTAGACTTGAAAAGTATTTCATTAGCTTTTTGTGCCATGTCATTTTCTTCAAAAATGTGGTCGTTATCACTATCAATTAGTTGTTTGATGCAATTCTTACTCTTTTATATTATTATATAAGTATAGAAATTTTTTTAGCATTGGTCGCCATCGTGAAGATATTTAATTTTTGACTTTTGCTTGTTTTCTATAGTAGGAATTTGCATAGCTAGTTTGAGATTCAATAGACTTTGCTTATACTCTTGTACTAGTCTCTCATCATCTAGATTGTTAAGAATTTGCAAGTAAGGAAAATTAATTTTCTCTCTTAACTCATCAAACGGCTATTTAATACTGGAGTTGCTTTTATTCCACTCTTTTAAGCATCTTTTGACATTTTTAAGTTTAGTAAGAAATTTTAGAAGATGGTTACCAACTGCTTCCATTCCCCATGCATGATTTTCCAGTGCATCATATTCATTTAAATTTATCTATGCATTATTATATCAAAGAGGGATTTTTCTTCTCGTAAAAATTAGAAACGTTTAATTGAATTAGCGATGGGGAGAGATCACCAGTGGAGCGATTGAGAATTTGTACATTAGCTGAAGGAAGTTTATAAATAAAATTCAAATTAGCAAGGCATCTACCAATTTTACTATGTGTACTAAAGTTGTACCACCAATCCAAGTATACTGATTTCTAGTGTATTGCAATTTGGTTAGGCCAGCGGATATAGTAGCATTGAAAAAGTCATCCTCTACATTAGTATTGTTGTTATATGGTCCCATTTCACCTTAATTAAACATAACACAGTTGTAATCACCACCAAACAGCAAGGGAAACTCATTATTTAAAGGTGTTTCTTTTATTTGCTGCCATAATTTTGTTCATTCTGCCTGCATGTGATGTCCATATATTATAGAAACCAACATAAATAGTCCACCTTTATTATGCAAAAACACTGTCATGACCTGGTCTTCATTGTGAATAATATTGCAATACTGTATGTTAAGGTCCCACAAGATTAAGATATGACTTTACTATTAGTCTCTACATCGTGAACAAATTTCCAATATGGCCCGATAGAATTTACAAAGGGATGAATGTCTTTGTTAAAAATTTTGTGTTCGATTTATCCCACAAACCCAGGATTGAACTTAATCATATAATCAAACACATCACTTTCCTTGTGGGGGATCTGTGAGGAACGGGCAATTCCGTATCCTTTGAATCGACAATAAACCACACATGTCCGACCCAAAAAAGCACAGGTTGACGGAAAGTCATGAGAAAGAAAAGAAGAAAGAATAAGAGAAGAGAAGAAAGAGAGAAGATAGAACCAAGCAAAATAATACAGAATCTCACATCGTAATGGAAAACATATAATATCATATCAATGATCTTTACAAAACAAAAACTGTATATACATACATCAATCAGAGTTCAACAATCAATCACCAATCATAATCTTAGGCGGTTAAAATAACATGTCCTTACAATTGCCGATAATATACAATAACAATGGAGCAGAAAATCAAAACAGATACGTGTATACGAAAATGAAGATCCCCATCTCTCCTGCTGAAGCTCCAAAATACCAAATCCAAACCTATAAATATACTTGGTGAAGGGACTACCTGTAATACAATCAAAATGGCAGGCACATAGTGAAGTTTGGATTTTCATAGAATGACCAGTTGAAGGGACTAGCTTCCGATGGGTTCACCTCTAAATGGATGTCCTGAGGCACAGAACATCTTCCCTTTACCAACACAAGACCGGCCTACCTCTATAACCAGGTAATAGTGAATAGGTCATTATCTGGTCGTTACCGACCTTTTTCGAGGGCCCACATAGCATACAAACCACAATAATCAGATACACGACGTCATAGCGTTTAAAGATATATCTAAAAGAAGATGAAGATATCCTACTTGGAACCATAATATCTCAGTTTTGGTCATTTCCAGTCGATGAGGCCTGACGTAACGATTACCTCTCACATATCACAAATCACATCACTTTGAATTCCACACGCCATTTCTGTTGACTATTAATTGCCTTCCACAAAAATACAACCTTGAGCTTGTATTTCTCAAGGAGGGTGTTAAGCTAAAAGAAGCCGCCTACTATGCCACCACTGATGTACGTTTGTAAAAATCAATGTAAGTAATCTATATAAATGCAATGTTAGACAAACATCCATACAAGTTATCCAGGAACAGGACAAACGGAAGGTACTTTCCGACCATACCTTGTCGGGAAATCCCTAGGATTAGTAGTGAATTGTCCTTGCATTGGACATTTCATAATTAAAAGACCATTGCTACTATATGTATATATTGGGATTTTAACCCTAAACGATCAACAAGCAGTCCTCCACTATGAAAACCTAAAATATCAATATCATCAATAACTAACCTGCACAATCGATGCATAAATGTTGGTCCGAAATGATTTTCAGATAAATTTGATCCCGATCTCTTCGCACTAACAACGCAAAAGGGTTTCTCAACCTCGCACGGAAACTAAGTCTCATAGACTTATCACATCTCTAACTTTAAACTTGGTACCTTCGGACCAAGATGGAAGCTCAATAGATTCGAGTAATACTCCACACTACACGAATCAACATCCTCAACACAAATGATAATCAAGCTTACACCGAAGGCTACATACTAAGTGTAAGACTAAATAGTTCCCACATCAAGTCGAGGAACTAAAAATGACCAAATTTGATAGTCGGTTATTTAACTATCAAACCAAACAAACAAATATTTAGCAACATATACAATCACTAGGCCCTTTTAATTAATCTTTAATTAATTAAACCATTTGCCAAATATTCACTTCAAATTATCTTTAAAAAGATATAATCTCAAAACCCATTTCAACATTTCAATATTGGAAAACATTTCCATATACTTATTTAATAATAGGTAATTCACAAATCCATTTATTTTCAACACTTAAAAAATATTGCATATACTTAAAACACTATTAAGTATATATTTTATTCTTTAAGCTAAACATTCTCTTACATATTTATTTGGATCAAAACGAATGTTGCGTAAAACATCATTACGACAACCCAAAATCATTAGTATAGGGATTCAAAAGTAAGATAGATATATAAATCCCATATACTATATATAACATTTACTTTCGAAAATCATTTACTATAACAATAGTGTTATACTCCATCATTTCCTTTGATGCAGCGCACCATGTTTTCAGCCATAGGTCATTCGCGAGTTATATGAAGTCGCCAGCGACTCAACTACTTAAGCCGCTTTTCCTTAGGTCGCGTTCCTTAAGTCACCAGCGACCTAGCGAGTTACTTAGTCGCTCAAGAGACCTAGTGAATTATGCCATAAGTCGCGACATCGATACAGCACACGATGGTAAGTCGCTCCAGCGACCTAACGGGTTGATAAGTCGCCCTAGCGACCCTGCAAGTTTTCTGGAACCACCTGCGTGCTATCATAGCAAGCTACGACCTAACGAAACAGCGAGCTACGACCTAGCAAGTTAGGTCGCGTATGTCACAAAACCCTGAATCATTCCAGAAGCCATTTTCTTAAATCGCGAAGTCCTAGGTCGTGAGAAGTTCCTTATGTCGCTGCCGTTAAGTCGCAAATGGTGTTGAGTCGAACATGTTGTAATTCTCTTAGGTCGCTTGATGTTAAGTCGCTTATATGTTGTAATTTCTTAAGTCGTAGGTCGTTTGTTGACTTGTATGTTGTAGCTCGCATGTGTTGTAACTTGTGTCTGTTAAGTCGTGTATGTGTTAGCTCGTAGGTCGGCCACTTGTTAGGTCACATGAAGGTTAAGTCGCATGAATGTGTTGTAAAATCTCTATAAATACAGGTGTGTTGTCATTGTAAAAGTTAGTTGATTTGAATAAAATTTTGTTTGTATGCTTTATGCCACTTTTTTTGAAGTTGAGTGTGATCTCCTTCTTCTTCCATCTTCGATTATTCGAGTCCGCTCGAATCAATGAATTTGAAGCCGATTCACGGAATCTCGTGTGTGAGATCAACGTCGAGGAATCGTAGATCTTCTAACGCGGCATCGTGCACGATCAACGTGTTGAAGATAGCTAGAATCCGGTATCTCGAGAGATCAACGGATTTGGGAATTTATCTTATTTTACTTGACACGAATCATTTCGTGAGGAAGAAATTGCATCAATTTGTATCAAACATTACTATCACGTCAAAGTTTGTTAATCCACTGCGTCAATTTGGTATCAAAGCTTGAAGAGCTTGCAGAGCTAAGTTGAAGCTAAGTAAGATCAAGGCCGAATCAATTCAGTTCAAAACCGAGCTAAGTCAGATCCATATCAGATCCAAGCGAGTTAAGCCAGTTAGGTCGAAGCCGAGCTAGTGCAGAGCCGAGTTAAAGTAGTATTTGTGTTGGATCGGAGTTTGTTGATAGTCATGCCTCCAAGACGTGCTAATCGATTTCAAAATGTTGAAGATGTATATAGAAGACAAGAAGCTAAGCAGATGGAGCAGCGTATCAATGAAAAGTTCGATGAAGGTATTGGAAAGTTAGAGAAGTTGATGAGAGACATGAATCAAAGTCAAAGGAGAACTTCACCAGTTTCGTACCATAGTGGAAACAGAGTTTCACCTTCAGTTTCGGGAGAAAGAGACGTGCGTGGTAGCAGAAATGTTGATGGTCAGAATCGACATCGACATACGTCAGATTTAGAGGAATCCAGTGATGGTGATAGTAGTTTTTGTCAGAACCATGGCCAAGGACGAAGTCGAAATAGAGATTTCAAAGATGATCGTTGATGGGAGTCGGGGATGAAAACATAGATTCCAGAATTCAAAGGGGGAATGATAGCGGAAGAGTTTCTGAATTGGTTATCAAATGTTGAAGAAATTTTTGACTTCAAGGATGTACCTGAGCATCGTAGAATTAAGTTGGTTGCTACAAGATTGAGGGGAAGAGCTATGGCATGGTGGCAACAAACTAAACTTACACGGGAAAGAATGGGAAAGTCGAAGATTGTTTCATGGGAAAAGATGAAGAAGTTGATGAATGCTACTTTCTTGCCTTATAATTATCAGTCTCTTATGTATCAGCGCTTATAGAATTTGAGACAAGGGACAAAGTCGGTAAATGATTATGCAGATGGGTTTTATCAACTGATTGCTAGAAAAAATATCATGGAAATGGAGGAACAGTTGACATCTAGATTTGTTGGAGGATTGAGAATTCAAATTCAGGATATGGTAAATATGTTTGATCCAAGATCCATTGCTGAAGCACACCAGAAGGCTCTAGCTTGGGAGAAGCAAGGTAGAAGAGGAGGTGGTGCCCTTACAAGTTCGATCAATTAGGTGAAAGGGGCTAGTAGCAATACTAATGTTTCCAAGGTTGTTAGTAAACCAGTTGTCAATGAAGTTGCTAAGACCAAGGTCAACAACAATTTCAAGTGCTATAACTGTCAGGAGTTTGGTCATAAGAGCAATGAATGCCCGAGGCCTAAGAAGCGAGCGATGGTTGCTGAGCTTGAGGATGAGGATGCAGAAATAGAATCTTCCAATTCACCACAAGTTGAGGAGGAAGAAGAATTACTGATGGGAGACGAGGGATATTCTTTAATGATGAGATCTTTCTTAACGCCAAAGCTGAAAGAGGAGATTAGCTGGTTGAGGAGTAATATTTTTTAGTCGACGTGCACTATTTTGGGAAAGGTTTGTAGGTTTGTTATCGATGAGGGAAGTTGTGATAACATCATCTCTACAGAAGCTGTAAAGAAGTTAGCGTTAAAGACACAGAAGCATCCCAAACCCTACAAATTGGCTTGGTTGAGGAAAGGTGGGGAAGTGAAGGTTAGTCGAAGAGCTTGTGTAACTTTATCCATCGGAAAGAAGTATAAGGATGAAATTTGGTGTGACGTGGTTGATATGGATGTATGTCATTTGTTGTTGGGAAGACCGTGGCAATTTGATAAAGCTGTGCAACACGATGGTAGGACTAACTGCTATAGTTTCATGTTCAATGGCACTAGAATCACTTTAGTTCCTAAAAGGCGACAACAAAGTGAAAGCAAGTTAGAGGAAATCGAGGAACTAAAGACTCTGTTATCTTTGAAGGAGTTTGTCAAAGAAGTAGAGGATGGGCCCGAAGTATTTCTGTTGATTGGACGTGAAAGTAGTGAAACGGTTGAAATTCCTGAGGAAGTTAAGCCGGTGTTGAAGGAATTTGAAAATGTATTTCCTGACGAATTACCAAAAGAATTACCACCGTTGAGAGACATACAACACCAGATTGGTCTTGTTCCGGGAGTTGAGTTACCACATTATAGAATGAGTCCAAAGGAGCACGAAGAGTTGAGAAGGCAGGTGGAGGAGTTACTTGAACAAGGGCGCGTACAAGAAAGTTTAAGTCCTTGTGCAGTACCAGCCTTGTTAGTGCCAAAGAAGGATGGAACTTGGAGAATATGTACAGATAGTCGAACACTAAACAAGATTACAGTGAGGTACAGATTTCTGATGCCAAGATTGGACGACTTGTTAGATCAGTTAAGTGGAGCTGCTATCTTTTCAAAGATTGATCTGAAGAGTGGGCATCATCAGATTCGAATTCGACCAGGGGATGAATGGAAGACAGCCTTCAAGACACGGGAGGGGTTGTATGAATGGCTGGTCATGCCATTTGGTCTTTCGAATGCACCTAGTACTTTTATGCGAACGATGAATCAGATCTTTCGACCATTTATTGGAAAGTTCGTGGTGGTATACTTTGATGATATATTGATATATAGTGGAAGCACAGAAGAACATCTACAACACTTGCGGGAAGTGTTGATGATACTTCGTCAGGAGCAATTTTACGCGGAAACAAAGAAGTGCATATTCATGACACACAGTATTTTGTTCTTGGGGTATGTGTTGTCCAAGGAAGGTATCCAAGTGGATCAAGGTAAAGTTGAAGCAATCAAGGATTGGCCACAACCCAGGACTGTAACTGAAGTGAGAAGTTTCCATGGTTTAGCATCATTCTACCAAAGGTTTATTCCACATTTTTGTAGCATGATGGCACCAGTGACAGATTGTATGAAAGGGAAGCAGTTTGTGTGGACTGAAGAGGCTGATTCTGCTTTCCAACAGATCAAGACACTTTTGACTACAACACCGATTCTCGGATACCCGGACTTTCAGTTACTCTTTGAGCTGAATATTGATGCGTCTAAAGTTGGAATTGGTGGAGTGTTAAGTCAAAAGGGGCGTCCAATTGCTTATTTTAGCGAGAAACTTTCTGGAGCCAAGAGAAGATACGGTACCTATGACTTGGAGTTCTATGCTTTTGTCCAAGCCATAAAGCATTGGACACACTACTTGTTTTATAAAGAGTTTGTGTTGTATACTGACCATGAAGCACTGAAACATTTGCAGGGACATGATAAGATTGCAGCCAGACATGCTTCATGGATCCCATACTTGCAACAGTTTACATTTGTTGTGAAGCATAAGTCGGGAGTTACAAATCGTGTGGCAGACGCATTAAGTAAAAGAAATCATTTGTTGACTACGATGAGAGTTGAAGTGACAGGGTTTGATGTATTTCCTGAATTGTTTGTTGAGGATCCTTACTTTGCTAAGATTGTAGATGAAGTCGAGAAAGGGAAGACGGATGAGTATGTGTTGCTAGATTGTTTTCTATTCAAAGGAAATCGGTTGTGTATACCAGAGTGCAGTTTGCGAATGAAGATTGTGAAGGAATTGCATGAAGAATGTCATGTGGGAAGAGATCGTACCTTGCAGTTGATTTCTCAATAATATTTTTGGCCTTTCATGAGGAAAGAAGTTGAAAGATTTGTGCAGAGATGTCACATATGTCAAGTTTCCAAAGGGACAGCTACGAATGCAGGATTGTATATGCCATTGCCCGTGCCTACTAGACCATGGGTTGATGTTAGCATGGATTTTTTTGGGGTTTGCCAAGAACTCAACGAGGGAATGATTCTATATATGTTGTGGTTGATAGATTTTCTATGATGGCACATTTTATAGCTTGTAAAAAGACCGCCAATGCAGTCCGTGTTGCTCAATTGTTCTTTAAAGAGGTTTATCGACTACATGGGCTACCTGAGACCATTGCTTTTGACCGGGATACTCGATTTCTAAGTCATTTTTGGTTGAGTCTATGGAAGATAATTGGGACTAAGTTGAATTTTAGTAGCGTCTATCATCCACCAACGGATGGGCAAACGGAAGTGGTGAACAGATCTTTGGTAAACTTGTTGAGATGTCTTGTGAAGGATAATTTGAAGAGCTGGGATGTGAACTTGTGTCAGGAAGAATTCGCACACAATCATGTCCTTAATTGAAGTACTTGATTCAGTCCATTTCAAGTAGATATTCAGCAATTCCGAAGGGACCGTTGGATTTGTCGACAGTTCCACGACAGAAAGAGGTTGTTAAACCAGATTGTGATTTCGTGAATGAGTTGCAGGAGTGTCACAGGATTGTTCATGAACGATTGCTTAAGTCAAATGAGAAGTATAAGCAACTGGCAGATAAGAAGCGAAGGAGTGTGGACTTCAAAGAGGGTGATTTTGTTTACGCAGTATTGACGAAAGATCGTTTTCCAGTTGGAACTTATAGCAAATTGAAAGCTTGAAAGATTGGTCCAGTAGAAATCTTGAAGAAGATCAATGATAATGCTTATCAGTTAAGATTTCTGGATCATATCCATACTGCAGATGTTTTCAACGTCAAACACTTGATTCCATATCATGGGGATAAGTGTGTCGAAGAAGAGGAGAGTGTGGATTCGGGGTCGAATCCTTTTCAACCAGGGGAGGATGATGCAGCACACCATGTTTTCAGCCGTAGGTCGTTCGCGAGTTATATGAAGTCGCCAGCGACTCAACTGCTTAAGCCGCTTTTCCTTAGGCTGCGTGCCTTAAGTCGCCAGCGACCTAGCGAGTTACTTAGTCGCTCAAGCGACCTAGTGAATTATGCCATAAGTCGCGACATCGATACAGCACACGATGGTAAGTCGCTCCAACGACCTAACGGGTTGATAAGTCGCCCTAGCGACCCTGTAAGTTTTCTGGAACCACCTGTGTGCTATCATAGCAAGCTACGACCTAACGAAGCAGCGAGCTACGACCTAACGAGCTACGACCTAGCAAGTTAGGTCACGTATGTCAGAAAACCCTGAATCATTCCAGAAGCCATTTTCTTAAGTCGCGAAGTCCTAGGTTGCGAGAATTTCCTTATGTCGCTGTCGTTAAGTCGCAAATGGTGTTGAGTCGAACATGTTGTAATTCTCTTAGGTCGTTTGATGTTAAGTCGCTTATATGTTGTAATTTCTTAAGTTGTAGGTCGTTTGTTGACTTGTATGTTGTAGGTTGCGTGTGTTGTAACTTGTATCTGTTAAGTCGTGTATATGTTAGCTCGTAGGTCGGCCACCTGTTAGGTCACATGAAGGTTAAGTCGCATGTGTGTGTGTGTGTTGTAAAATCTCTATAAATACGGGTGTGTTGTCATTGTAAAAGTTAGTTGATTTTGAATAAAATTTTGTTTGTGTGCTTTGTGCCACTTTTGTTGAAGTTGGGTGTCATCTCCGTCTTCTTCCATCTTCGGTTATTCGAGTGTGCTCGAATCAACGAATTTGAAGCCGATTCACGGAATCTCGTGCGCGAGATCAACGTCGACGAATCGTAGATCTTCTAACGCGGCATCGTGCGCGATCAACATGTTGAAGATAGCTAGAATCCGGTATCTTGAGAGATCAACGGATTTGGGCATTTATCTTGTTTTACTTGACACGAATCATTTCGTGAGGAAGAAATTGCATCAATTTGTGTCAAACATTACTAGCACGTCAAAGTTTATTAATCCGCTGCGTCGTCCTTACTTCTCGAAAACATCTATTTCAACAATAAATGTTGAAATCTATGTATTCGATGCTTAAGACATTTAAAACATCTTCAAACAATTTAACTCCATTTAATAATATCACTTTCCAAAACATATTTCTTTAAATTAAAATATTATTCACTATCCAAAATCGTGAATATATCTCCTTTACCAAATTCATTACTTCTACATACTGGATTATGCAGTGTCCAAAATCGTGGTTGAAATTCCTTTAATAACGTCCATATTTAACTTATCAAAATAAGTTGATTTTGGGATTTATAAAACAATGTTTGTAAATTCACATTTATATTTTATAAAATTCAATATATAAAATTCCTTTATTAACCAACTCAGTTTATATCTCATTTACATGACAAAATTCGACTATAAGGTAATTCACTTATAAATCTCTTTATTCACCAATTCAGTCTTTCTATAACTTCACAAATTATAAATTTTATTCACTTATAAGATCCAATTATAACTTTATTTTAACACTTACCAGACTCCTTTATAATCCCATTATTTTAATTTATAAAACATCAATTTTATAAATCTTATATACATGCCATTTATAACAAATTCAAAAATCTCAGTTTATACTATTTCACAAAATAGTTAACGTCACATTTCAGAAATCGTATTTTGATTATATTTAACAAAAATCATAATTTTTATAACATAAAAATTGTAAATTTAATTTATTTAAAGTAAATTCACTTCTTACCAATTCAAAATTTAATAAATCATTTATTTCCAAAATCACTTGAAAATCCTTTTTAATTTGAAAATCATCACTTTGACATTTTTAAATCACCAAAATAGGCCCAATGTTGCAGCAACACTAAATACATCAATCACGGCGTTTAAATCATCATATATCATATGATAACAGCATATATCACAATATTTGTAAATAAAATCAACACTGGTGAGGAACCCAGCTGGATCCCTCTAATCTATCACCTGCAACAAATATACATATTAGAAAATATGTACAATGACCGCTTCGATGCAAACACGCGTACAAAAGGTCATCCGCTCATACAGAAACATATAGGGTCTCATCGGCTCCAATAGGCAGGAATATATCCAAACATCAATCGATATATGTATAATATATCATATATCATCTAATTGATCATCAATCATCACAAATAATATTTATTCTCACTTATATGAAAATATTAGTGAGTCCAAAAGAGTGAGTTGTACTCACTTTGGTTCCAAGAGTAGTTGCAGTGTTTTATTCCGAATAAAATTAAACGCACGTTTAATTTTATTCAAAATTTACAATAGTTCCAATCAACTCCAAACTAGCTCTAAAATGTAGTGCTTGTCAATACAAACCCAACGCAACTTGTTTCGTAAAAAATGGACCTCGTATGACGAAGTTATGGCATTTCAAAGTTTATAAGAATTATATATAAATCAATTTCAACTTCTATTTTTTTTAAACCTTAAACGCATCGGAGTCATTCGATTTTGCTTGAGAGAATTTTGGCCATGTTCTTTTTCTTATCCCCTCTTTGTTCAACTCACGCATATCAACCCATAGTCGTCGTTGATTTTCGATTTGATGCGCCCACCATGATCGCCCAGCCGATGATCGAACCCCCCTATTCGAAAGACCCCACCGCCTTGCATCTCTACTCCAAGACCGGCCGAGCTCGGTTGTTTATTAGCCTCAAAATTTGTGCATGAACATCCTCGCTTCATCGTCAAATTTTTGCGAATCAAAGGCACTATAGGGAAAATCTATTGTTGGATAGATAGAGTTCAATAAGCTCATCATTTCTCCAGTTGGAAGTTTTCAATAAAAGTCGATGGATTGTGAGAAAATGAAGGAGAAAGAATCGATGATTTTTGGACATTGGTATGGAAAACGGCGGCTAGCCCTAGGTTGGTTGGGTTTTGACAAAATGGAAATTAAGTTGGCCTTTTATAGAAATTTCATGACAGTATTCACCCGAAATTTTTTCGAACTCCAAACGAAGCATGCCATCTGGCGTTTATAATATTTTACCCCTATTCCGAATACAATGGAATATATATCAGGAGCCATTTCGATCACATTTGGAAGATAGGTTTTCGAATCGAATTATTTAAATTTAAAATTTACTTAAACAAATTTCTATGCATTTTAGCTTGCCACGACTAAACCGTAAATCGATTGACACGAAATTTGAAATCTTACGATAATATAACATTACGGATCCAATGAAACTAGTTTCGTCGAATCCGAGACTATTTGTAAAATGACTATTTTTACTCGTTATTAAATATTAAAATTTTCAATTCCTACAATTTAACTTTGAATTCAATTTTAAAAGTCCTCTAATATCATTCTAATTCAAATAGAATTTTAAACAACTTCATAAATCATTTTCATTCATATACAATCCAAATTCCAATTATTACACAATTTCAAATATTAAATTAACAATTTAATTCTCCAATTAAATCTTTATATTTCACGTATAAGTTATCCCGCTTATAAACTTTACTTTTGAATATTTAAAATCGATTAAATATACGAATTTCAAATGACTGAAATTCTAGATCGCTATATTCTCCCCTACGTAAAAGAATTTCGTCCCCGGAATTACCAAGTAAGAAAAGGCTATAAAATCCATTAACTTTTCAAAAACAATTCATTCAAATTAGAGTTACCAAATCATTTAAACTTTTACTTTTCCAAAATCCATACATAACTTCTCATAAAACTTTTCTAAGTTTTCAAATCCATTTATAGTTATCTTTTCAAAACCAACTATATCGTTTCAAATTATAACTCAAAATCCAAAATTTTAGTTATCAAAATTTTTCCAAAACTCTAAAAAAAATTCTAACGCCTCAAATTTTTCAAAAAAAATTGCCATAGTCTCCTTTGCGTAGTTCGATCGTAGTAGGATCACAACATATATATATATATATATATATATATATATCACAAATATACATCTCATCTTCAAGGATGAGGCATCCCATAGGGAAAAAGGTATAAAAGTACGATATGTAACCGAGATATGTACCTTATATATTATTAGCGAGCATATACGGCTAATATAGCGCGAAAGAGAGCTCCAAATGCGAAGCATACGCAATCCGCGCCTCCTAAATACTCAACAAACAATGAGAAACATATATATAGAAAGTAATATCAATATACAACATATACCAATAAAGCAATTATATATGCCAATATAGCAAATGCAACAAAAGCAACAAATCCAACCATCAAACAACTATCATCCAACTAACATCCAGCAAACCAATAGCTATCAAAACAATCCATATCCAAATCAATATTCATTTATTTTTCATTAATATTCACTGAATTGATTTTTTAATTTAATCACATTTGATTCATTAACATTGGATTTTACTAACATTCATTCATTCATATTCAATTAGTTTATAGTCACTAATTTATATTCAAGTTATTTCACTTCCACACTAAATCAAATTCAATTCTATTTAGATTTACTTCACTTCCAATTTTGATTCAATTAGTAGCTTTCATATGTCAGCTTTCAATTTTATTAATTCAATTTCATTAACACTTAATGAATTCTATACAATCAACTAACATCCATCTAACAATCAACATGTATACAACATTACCAAATTAATTTAATTTACTTCTTTTACATTCAATTTGGTTTAACACTTTTACTTCAATTGGTTTAATACTCAATTTACTTTCATTAAATCATTCAATTTCCAATTTCATTAGTTCAATTGCTAATTCGTGTTGCAACTAAAGTTTAATTTCATTATATAACTCAAATTTATATTTATATTCATCACTTCATTTTAATAATTCATTTTGATATCAAATTCAACTTCATTCAACATCACTTAATTATATTTCATTTCATTTTCACTTGCATTCTTTTTTCACTATACAACTTAAGTTCGTATTTAATTTAATAAAATTCTATTTGACTTAACTTAAATTTCATCTCTAAAGTCATTTTATTTAACTTCTGATTAAGTCAAATTTCATATCACTATCCAAATTTAGATTTTGTTTAGCTTAACAAAATTGTTAACCATTTTAACAATTGGCTTTACTTACATTTTTCCATTTAATAAGTTACACAACTTATTTATTTAAACTTTCAAACTCATATTATATAATCACTTACCACTTAAGTTTAATTTTCATTTCTATAGCTTATCTAATACTGTTCAAATCCAATTCAATTTATTTAACTTTCCTTTAGTAAAATTTCAAATCATATATTTTTATCATGCTAACTCAAATTTCTTTCAACTTTACTGAAGTTAAAAAAAAATTATTTCATATTATAAGTCCAAACTCATTTTACTTATATTCATCAATTACAACTTGGATTTTAAATTCAAATTTTTTTTATCACAACAAAACTTCAATTTCGATTTACTATTGGTAACACATCCATCATGTTAGAACCTCAATTATTGGATTTTAATGATAACAACTATACAATTATGCCAAAGAATCTCTAAGCTAATTTGCAGGTACATGAGCATCAAAAAGAGATAATCAAATACATTCAAAATGAAGATACACAATACAAAAAAGGATGAAAGTATGTATATAGGGATACAAGAAGAGATATGCATGATAGAGACAAGACGAAGGTGACAAACAAAGTATTATTAGTCATATAGTATCATGTCTAGAGTTTACAAATGTTAAAATCTTCTCCAAATGGTGTACACACATATACTTTCATATTTTAAATGAAAAATCAAGTTTTCAAAAATTGCATGGAGGGGGACTCGAACCTGGGTAACTAGTTTAAAAGGCAAGTGCTCTAACCATTTAAGCTATGGTAATTTTTTGCTACATGCTAAATTCAGACATCAAAAATACATCATTCAGACGTCTGAATGCTGAAATAAAATGGTGATTCCATAATATTCAGACGTCTGAATGAAAATATTCAGACGTCCGAATAAAGCCAAAAATAGCCTATTTCCTTTCTGTTCTGAGCTCGTGCAATTTCAAAAGTCTGAATTATTCAATTTAGAATTCTGAATATTGTTTAGTGCAAATTTAGAAGTTTGAATTATTTAATTTAGAAGTCTGAATATTGTTTAGTGCAATTTCATAAGTCTAAAGTATTCAGTTCAGAAGTCTGAATATCTACAACGGCTATATTTTCAAATAGGCACTTCCATTCGTGAAGACATGCGTCCTTTATTTCAATAGATATGACCATATCTCTTCATGATAACTCTTCACTAACAAATGCACCTATTTATAATCTATATAAACACAATAGAATCATTCTTTTATTAACGAATTTCAATATATTCTTACTCTACTCTCATATTCTTGATTCTAATACTCTTGCGCATTCAAGTTCATATAAAATCATTCATCTACTTCCATACTCTTCACATACATACATACATACATATATATATATATATCAAAAGGAGAAGATTATAGGAAGGTTGTATTATCAAGGGAAAATTTTGTGTTATTGACAACACACTGTGTCATATACTCTTTGTATAAGTTGAAGTCTTGTTCTGCTGTTCAGGCAAGTGAAGTCCTCTTCGGCTGCTGAGGCATTGAAATCCTGTTCTGCTGCTCAGGTCCCTTGTTCGGCTGTTCAAGGGTTGTATAGACCTTTCCTCCAGGTTAAGTAAGGGTTGTTGTAGTTGAAATTCCAGAAAGAATCTGGGACTGGACGTAGAACGGGAAGTTCGAACCAGTATAAAAATTCCCGGTGTGCTTGTTTTATTTTACTTATTTTCATTTACTTTGCTATTATCATATGTTTCCGCATTTAGATTTAATTATATTCCATTTTACACGATCCTAAGTGATAGCTAGCCACACGGTAGCTATTTTCACATCACACAGAAACTTGAAAATGATACTAATGATGCTGCAGTCATCACCCTTATTATTTCCCAGCAATAGTAGTGAATTTATTGCTTTATATTCTTTTAAAAATACTTTTATATTTATAAATCACATTTATAAATTCTTTTACTTAAATAATTTTACTATTTTACTTCACTTATATAAGATTCATTCCAAATTTACTTATCTTATTTAGATCTATAACAATATAACCTTTTTAATTTTGAAAACCAACTTCCCAAAATTAATGGGATTCAAATTCTCAAAGTCTTAGTTTCAATCCATTTTTATCTATAGTTCATATTTATAAATATATTCATATAGTTTTCATTTCTTTACATATAAGATTATTTCACAATTATAAACCATATTAACTATAATTCCATACTTTATATTTCATTTTCTTATATAATTTATCCTTTTCAATTGTTACTTATTTAGATTATTCAAACAGCTTTTATTAACTTATATATATATTTATATTTTCAAACAACCAAACAATAAATTTATATACACTTAAATAATTCCTGAAAAATTATTCCTTTATATATAAAATAAAATTGTGGTAAACTTATTTCATCTACGTAATTTAAAATAATACTATGTCAACTTGCCTCGTTTGAGCGTTTAGAAATCCCTATCGATAATATGGCATCCCAAATACCAACCAGAATTCACAAACAACTCAACGGATAAGCAAACACAATATAAAACATTTTATATCACTAACAAATACGCACTCATATATATAATACATTCAAACTCAATCTAGGGTGCTACTATCCCTATTTATACTAAGTACACATCAAAGCTTAGGAATATACAAAATTTAAGTTCTGATACCAAACGTGACGAATGGGCAATTCCATACCCTTTGAATCGATAATAAACCATACATGTCCGACGCAAAAAAGCACAGATTGACGGAAAGTCATGAGAAAGAAAAGAAGAGAGAAGAAGAGAAGAGAAGAAAGAGAGAAATAAAACCAAACAGAACAATATAGAATCTCACATCGCAACAAAAAAACATATAATACCATGTCAATGATCTTTACAAAACAGAAACTATATATACATACATCAATCAGAGTTCAACAATCAAGCACCAATCATCAGCTTAGACAGTTATAATAACTTGTCCTTACAATTGCCGATAACATATAACAACAATGCAGTGCAAAATCAAAACAGATACGTGTATACGAAAATGAAGATCTCCAACTCTCCTACTGAAACTCCAAAATCGCCAAATCTGAACCTGTAAATATACTCAGTCTGACCCAAGCATTAAAAGGGAAGAATGTCTGGATCTGTCTGATAAACCAGCGTGAGAAACACACTCGACGGAATTTATTAAATTACCAAACTTTTCCTTTATCAAAACAAAAGTATCTCGTAAGACACGCCCACATATAAACACAGACACGTTTTTACCTTATGATAACTAAAACATTTCATATCCAATCCTCTTATATTACAATAGTGTCTATTGCACAAATAATATTAATCATAGCCGAAATTGTTACATTGATTAAATTCCAGCATATAGCCCAAAATGGGTGATACAACCAAAATGGCAGGCACGTAGTGGAGTTTGGATTTCCATACAAATAACCAGGTGAAGGGACTACCTTCTGATGGATACACTTCTAGATGGATGTCCCAAGGCATAGAACATCTGCCCTCTACCAACACAAGACCGGCCTACCTCTATAACTAGATAGTAGCGAATATGTCATCCTTTAGGCATTACCGACCTTATCCGAGGGCCCTCATAGCATACAAACCACAATAATCAGATACAAGACGTCATAGCGTGTAAAGATATATCTAAAAGAGGATGATCATATCCTACTTGAAAGCGACCCACTTAGCCCTGCTGCATCTAACCCTGTTTTTGTCATTTCCGGTTGATAAGGCCTGAGGTAACGATTACCTTTCACATATCACAAATCACATCACTTTGAATGCCACACGGCCATTTCCGTTGACTAATAATTGCCTTCCATAAAAATACAACTTTGAGCTCGTATTTCTCAAGGAGGGTGTTAAGCTAAGAGAAGTTGTCTTCTCCGCCACCATATATGCTTAACACATTTTCAAACATCTTCAAACCATTTAACTTCATTTAATAATATCACTTTCCAAAACATATTTATTTAAATTAAAATATTATTCACTGTCCAAAATCGTGAATATAACTCCTTTCCCAAATCCATTACTTCTACATATTCATTAAAGGATTATCCACTGTCCAAATCGTGGATGAAATTCCTTTAATAACTTCTATATTTAACTTATCAAAATAAGTTCGGATTTGTAAAACAATGTTTATAAATTCACATTTATATTTTATAAAACTTCAATATATAAAATTCCTTTATTAACCAATTCCGTTTATATCTCATTTACATACCAAAATTCGACTATAAGTTAATTCACTTATAAATCTCCTTATTTACCAATTCATTCTTTTTATAACTTCACAAATTATAAATCTTATTCACTTATAAGATCTAACTATAACTTTATTTTAACACTTACCAAACTCCTTTGCAATCCCATTATTTTAGTTTATAAAACATCAATTTTATACATCTTATATACATACCAGTTATAACAAATTCAAAAATCGCAGTTTATACTATTTCACAAAATAGTTAACTTCACATTTCAAAAATCATATTTTGATTATATTTAACAAAAATCATAATTTTTATAACATAAAAATTATAAATTTTGTTTATTTAAAATAAGTTCACTTTTTAATAATTCAAGATTTAATAAAACATATATTTTCAGAATCACTTGAAAATCATTTTTAATTTGGAAATCATCACTTTAATATTTAAATCACCAAAATAGTCCCAATGCTGCAACAACACTAAATACATCAATCACGACATCCAAATCATCATATATCATATGATAACAGCATATATCACAATATCTGTAACTAAAATCAACATTGGTGATGAACTCAGTTGGATCCCTCCAACCTGTCACCTGCAACAAATATACATACTAAAAATTATGTACAATGTCTGCTGCGAGGTTGACGCACGTACAAAAAAAGGTCATCCGCCTATGCACGGGAACGTATAGGGTCTTATCTGCTCCAATAGACGGTAATATATCCAAATACCAATCAATATATGTATAATATATCATATAGCATCCAAACATCATCAACCATCATAAATAATATTTATTCTCATTTATATAAAAATATCACTGAGTTAGAAAGAGTGAGTTGTAAGCACTTTGGTTCCAATAGCAGTTGCGGTGTTTTATTCCGAATAAAATTAAATGCGCATTTAATTTTACCCAAAATTTACACTAGCTCCAATCAACTTCAAACCAGCTCTAAAATGTAGTGCTCATTAATATAGACCCAATGCAACTTGTTTCATCAAAAATGGACCGAAGTTATGGCGTTTCAAAGTTTATACGAATTATATATAAATCAATTTCAACTTCTTCTTTTTTTAAACCTTAAACACATCAGAGCAATTCGATTTTGTTTGAGAGAATCTGGGTCGTGATCTTTTTCTTCATCCCTCTTCATTCAACTCACGTAATTCAACCCATAGTCGTCGTTGATTTTCGATTTGACGTGCCCACCACGATCGCCTAGCCGATGATTGAACCTCTCCTTCGAAAGCCCAAACCGCTATGCACCTCCACTTCAAGACCGGCCAAGCTCGGTTGTTCATTAGCCTCAAAATTTGTGCGTGAACATCCTCCCTTCATTGACAAATTTTGGTCAATCGAAGGCATTTCAGGGAAAATCTACCATTGGACATATATAGTTCGACAAGCTCTTCATTTCTCGAGTTGGAGGTTTTCAATGAAAGTCGATGGACTGTGAGAAAATAGAGGAGAAAGAATCGATGATTTCTGGCCATTAGGATGCAAAATGGCGGCTAGCCCTAGATTGGTTGGGGTTTTGACAAAATGGAAATTAAGTTCGCCTTTTATAGAAAATTCCGCGACACTATTCACTCGAAATTTTTCCGAACTCCAAACGAAGCTTGCCGCCTGACGTTTATAATGTTTTACCCCTATTTCGAACACAATGAAATATATATCGGGAGCCAATTCAATCATATATGGAAAATAGGTTTTCGAATTGAATTATTCAAATTTAAAATTTACTTAAACAAATTTCTATGCGTTTTAGCTTGCCACGACTAAACCGTAAATATGATTGATACGAAATTTGAAATCTTACAAAAATATAACGTTACGGATCCAATGAATTAGGTTTCGTCGAAATCTAAGACTGTTAGTAAAATAACTATTTTTACCCGTTAATTAAATATTAAAATATTCAATTTATACAATTTAACTTTTAATTCAATTTTAAAAGTCCTCTAATATCATTTTAATTCAAATAGAATTTAAAACAACTTTATAAATCATTTTCATTCATACATAATCCAAATTCCAATTATTTACACAATTTCAAATATTAAATTAACAATTTAATTAACCAATTAAATCTTTATATTTCAAGTATAAGTTATCTCATTTATAAACTTTACTTTTGAATATTTAAAATAGATTAAATATACGAATTTCAAATGACTGAAATTCTGAGTCGTTACCGGAGTTCAGACCCCTTCATTCCAAATGAAAAACGACACTTGATTAATTTTAAGAGGGGTTTCCTTAGTTTCTGAAACACTAAGGGGACTCACCTTGCTTTTCCTAGATTTCTTTGCCTTGGATTCAATCTAAGAAACCAAACTGGACCAGTCGGTATTATTAACAAGACCATTCTATAACATAGATATAAATTCAAAACTAGGATTTTTTGCCTTGATCTCTTAGTATGCCAATGTGAAATGCTACTGCGTGCACTATTGTTGTACCATTACTTTCTTATTTTTGACATCAGCGTTGACATTTTATTTGGTTGTTTTAGTATAGTTGAGGTCTACATCATGTTTAATGCTACTAGGGAGCTCCTTTCTCTTATGGTCGCACCTGGACGTGGAGACATGGGATTTTTAGGGAGAGCTTGCCATGTTGAGTTATTGAAGTCGCACTTTGGTAAATCTGCGTTGTTAACTAGCGATTCGTTGTTGCTTTTATTTTGAGCATCTGAGTTGTAATATGAACAACTTCTATTCATGATTGCATTAACTGGGACTATGCTGCAATATGCGTTTGAGCATTTGGAGTAACAGCATTTGCTTTTTATCCAACCTGCACATTTACCTCTATTATTGTCATTATGCTGATTGTCAAATATGTGATTATCCATATTAGTTTCCTGACTTTCATTTTCTCGCGACTTGCATTAGTCAATGTTTGAGTTATTTTCTGTATCTGTTTGCATTTTGTGTTCATTATGAGTTACATTCGGGGGGTGCCTTAGGCTTCCAAATTTTAGAGATACTGCAAAACTGGGACCGTGACCATAACAGCCAAACCTGCTACACCTATTTCGATCTCTTGCCAAAATAAATGATCATTTTCATCTTGTACTGAAATCAACTAAGGAAACTTGAAATCAGATTTTACCTCAATAAGCACTCGTGCAACGGCAGACCATATCATACCTCTAGTGACCTGATCAAGTTTGATTGGATACCCGATCGTAGATGCTAGGTGACCAATACTCTCTTCTGACCACTAATTAGTCCAAATTAGAAAATCTCGCCCATATAGGTATCGATCGTAGAAACTCCTTAGTAAATTTAACCCCTGGGACCATTTCCTCATCATAATCAATCTACACAGCCTGTTTCAAAAAATATTGTCACAATCTTCTTGTTTTTCGAATTTCACTACATAAAAACCGTTATCTTTTGCATTAGTTTAAATTCACCTATTGGCTTCTAGACTCCCTCAAACATGCCTTTGAAATTAACGTGGTATGGTATAAGGCCCATAACGTGTAGTACGATTGAATTATTCTAGTTTTCCTTGCATTAGCCACTAATTCTTTTACCATTCAAAAATTCACAAGGTTGAAAAAGGCAAATCGGGGAATATACGTTGATATTCGTTTCAGCCACACCTGCACTCCAAGTTCTAGGGATTTTTATGGATGAAGTATTCTAGGAGTGAAGCTCATTAACGTGTTAATTGTTGGCTCTATTATCATGAGAATGATATGTTAAATCCTCCATATTATTCAAGTTACTAGACTTGCATGACTTGATTTGCCTAGAAGTTTGCTGCACGAGATTAATAGACCTAGGAAAAAAATTCATGCAAATTTGTTGCCTGGAAATTCTACATAATATTTGTTTGCATCAAAATTGGTCACAACACTCTTCGAGAGTCGTTGAAGAGATAATAACAAGAAGTGTAAATTCAAAACAAGTATTATCTAACAAAAACTCCAATCAACAAGAAAGTAAATACGTAGACAAGCGATTATAGTGGTTCGGCGTGTTGCCTACGTCCACTGTGAAGTTTTTGCAGCTTTATTGATTCTCTTTCAATGATTACAAGTTGTTACAGCAATCAACAGCAAGTTACAACTGGAAATTCGAATTCAACAGCAAGAATATGATATAGGATGATGGAGATCTCGATCCGGCAGAGTCTAGGCGCTTCGGAATCCCCCCGATCCCTTTTCTGTTAGCTCTAGGGCTCTATTAGTAGGCGTAGGATGCTGATATTTCGCTGAAAATTCGGGAGACCACTTCTGGCACGTGAGGGGGCCCACGCGCCCGGCCTCAGGAAATTTGGGCCCACTTTGGCATCGATTCGAACTCCATTCGAATCGATCAGAAAATCATCCAATCGAGGTAAAATTTGGAGTGGAGATTCTTCAACATGTATGCAAGCTTCTGTGAAAAATTCATGGCATTTGGATCAGTAGATCTCGAGTTATCGTGGATACGAGATGATGTTCTTCGTGGGGCTGTTTAGTTCGAAACCATCCCTTCGAACCGATGGCTTCGAATCGATGGTGGCACGCGCCTTTGTGATGACATGGAGTGCAAACTTCGAATCGATCCGGTATTTGCTTCGAGTTGACCGCTTCGACTCCATGTATCTCGGTGCATTCGCATCGATGGATGACACGTCACCAATGCTAGTTGACTCGATGGATACGAACAAGTAATTTGTTCATGGATTCGAACAAAGACTTCTGATGGATGCGAAGTGAAACTTTCCGATGGATATGAAGTCACCTGATGAACTTGAGACAGATGGATGCAAGGGACTTGTGCCTCTGATCGATACGAGGATAATGGATTTGAAGTGAGGCTATGCTTATGGATTCGAACAGCAGTTGCACCAGTGGATACGAACCAACGACAATCGATGGTTACGAAATGCTCTGCCTAGATGGTTTCGCAGAGGGACTTCCATGATGGATACGAAGCAGGGGAAGCCGATGGGTTCGAACGTGATCGAGTCGAACTGAGGCATTCCGATGGATTCGAACGAGATCGATTCGAATTGGAGCGTGAGGATGGATACGACACTGAGGCCTTTTCCCTCAAATTGAATCAATCATAACTTAAGCGTATGAACTCGGATTGACTTGAAATTTGAGATGCTGACTTCTAAGATCTTTCTTGTCATGCCCTATCAATTGTAGCTCAATCTGAACTCGGACAAAATTCAATGATATCCATAGTGAAGCATAGTGTGACCAATCTCTGAGACGAACTGTCCTTTGTTTTCGATCGATCTTTTGGTATCACGGCTTTGTCAAAAAGCGGGATAACATTTGCCCCGAAAGTACGTCTTGTGGAAACATGACGTGCTTTGAAAAGCTGCAATTTCTCTCTGAACAATCATTGCTCCTTTGTCGAAGGTTGTAACCTTGCTTTGATATGATCGATCGCTGCAGAATAGCGCTTGACTGTTGGTTGTTGTAATCGTAACAAGATGAGTATTCGATCCCTGTAAATGTTTAAAATCGAATGTTAGTCTGACATATATGCACATATATTAATTTGACCTTTGCTAACATCGTGCGTCCACGAGCCATTGTCAGTTTCGTTTGTTGTTGAATTTCGTATCGATTCTCTCCTGAACCGCTTTGGAAATTTGAGTTGAGACAACGCTTGATGGTTGTTTTTATTGTCCTTTTGTATTGATCCTCTCCTGAATTGTTGTAAAAGGTTGAAAAGTAGTCTTTCATATCGATGCGAGTCGAAATTATGGATACGAAATAGTAGTTCGTATCGATGAGAAATGATGGATACGAAATGATAGTTCGTATCAATAAGCTTGGATGGTTATGAAACATCCGTTCGTGTCGATGAGTTTGGATGGATACGAAATAGTAGTTCGTATCGATATGCTTTGATGGATACGAAATTGCGGTTCGTATCGACAGGTTTGATGGATAAGAAGTTTCTGTTCGTGTCGGTAGGCAGTGAATGGAATTGTGAAATTGTTGATGCGAACGAAGGCTTCGATTCGATGTGCTCACTGTTCATTTCGCATCGATGGAGCTCAATGTCTTCTGTTATGCCTTGGTTGTATACTTCGTATCGATGAAGTGTGAAGGTAACTTCGCATCGATAAGGCCTCAGGCAAATGGATTCGAATGGATCTTTCGAACCGATCCGTGTTTTGACTGGTTGCGACCGGTCAAGTTTACTGGGAGGCGAATCGTCTCGGTTTGTCCATGGCCTCATATAAATACTTCTCACTTGGCCATTTTTCACTTTTTCACTTTTACTGTTACCTTGTACCCTCTGTGTCCCCGCATCGACTCGAAGCTTCCGAGAGCAGTTTGTAATCCTTTGAAGTTAAACATTAAAATCAGGTAATTTAATGGGTAGTATCGTGTTTAGAATGATGAAACTCGAAGATCTTAACCCACCCTTCTTGCTTTCACGATCGGTATAGATAACTTTAAGATCTCGGCAAACGAGAGCAAGTTTGGGGGCGGCCATGGAGTCGAGGCTTGTTTTGGAGAAGAAGGAGTTGTGGCGCTTTCGAATCGAAGGAAAGCATGCGATTTCGTATCGATACGAATGTGAGAACGGCGATCGACGCGAAGCCGGTGTTCTCGGATCGATGCGAAATGGTATGCCTTTGATCGATACGAAACTCATCGTTTCGAACCGGATCGATACGAAACTTATCGTTTCGAATTGATCGATACGAAACGTATCGAGTCGAATGCGATCGATATGAAGTGTATCGATTCGACAGTGGTCGATACGAAGCGTATCGATTCGAACATGGTTGATGATATTTCTTTGATTCGATACGAATTTGAGGTGCAGCGACCGATTCCAAGTTGAAACTGAATGAACTTAGAGAATTTTTTGCACATAAAAATACTTGACTCCGACGAGCTTCTGCTTTGCATGATTGAACTTGACCGCAGAACTGCATATTGGACTACCTTTCGAAGCTCGTCGATGGAACTGTAACTTAACAAAAACGTAACGAACTTCAACTTGGGTCGATCGTTTGCAAGTGGATGGCACGGTTGTGACGGTCAGTGATGACGGTCATTTCCGGTTTGATTTTTAGAGTTTTGTCGTTCGTACATTACAGTTTATTCCATAGAATTTGTTCAAGTAATGTATTACACTGCATGACAGATGCACTTTACACCGGGGAATGCATGGGCTTTTTAGCATCTAATGATGATTTCTCGTGAGTTAGCTAGTTATGGAAACCTCAAGTTTGCAACATCAAGAAACTCAGGGTTCAGTCCCTTCCGTGCCTGAAGTACCAGAGATTGAGATTGAAGTTATTGGTCCAGCTCTGAATGAGTTACCCGACGCATCCTTCATTAGTAACCCATCAGATTATGTTCCATCCAATATTTCGAAAGACATGCTAGGAAGAATATGCTTAAGGCATGGTTTGTCGATGGATGACGTGCTACTGCCGGGGCCAAATGATAGACCGCACAATCCACCGGACGGATATACCGCATTCAATCGCCACGCATGCGCAGCTAGGACACTCCCTCCGTTTAACCAGTATATAAGAGAAGTATTGTCATTTTTGAGGATCGCCCCTTCTCAACTGCACCCGAACGGATACGCGTCACTCAATAGCTTGTTTATTGCATTTATGGAATATCTCCATCAACCGCCACTCCCGATTGAGATCAGATACTTGTTTAACTTCAAGAGTCGGGCCGATAGTCCATCTTTCACATTCTTGGAAGCTGTAAGAAATTGCCAAGTAATCACGGGGGCTTGGACTAGACTGAGTTACTTCAGGACAGAATGGTTTTATGTTAGGTGCCCCCCAGGGTTCGCTCGATGATGGCTATTTAGACGTAAGTATTGCTATCTTTTCGGGTAGTTGGTAGAACTGATGTATTTGAAGTCGCACTCACATCCATTTTATTTTTCAGCCATAATTCAGTGACCTGAAGGCGAACGTTTCAAAGTGATAGTTTGGGTATTTCAAGAAATCCCGAGTGAAGAGAGGAATATCGAGCTGCTATTGACATATAGGAATCTTAGGATTCTCGGACTGATTGAAAGAAGACAAAGCATAATGCTCGATGGTGTCTTAAAGACTGCCTCGAAAGAACGAGTCAAACGGAGAAAACCTAAAGTTATCGTGATTGAGGAGGCTAACTCGGAGAGAACTCATACTGATGATGAGCCATTGGACGAATCTGCGGATGTAGCCCATGATACCGAAGAACAAGGAAAAGGCAAGGCAGCCGCTGTCGAGTCATCTAAAAAGAGAAGATGGAAATCAGTTGCTATGGCTCGATCCGCCCCCGGAGTTAGAATTTCGGAGATGTATCCTCCGAGAACGGAGAATCTTTATGAAGGGCTCGCCGCTATTCCAATTTCGGACGATGTGTCTTCGTAACACGATGCCGGATTGGAAGAATTTTCTTAAGCCTTAGTTTTGAGCGAGCCTCTGCCTACTAGTGCGGTTGACACATCTGGATGGTCGGGGGGTTGCACCCACATTCACACTTCATGGCACTACACGATTTCTAAGTGCAATACATTCACTGTGAGAGACTATTAATTCTGCCTTATTTTTATTTTTTTTGCAGGTACTATGTCTGGCAGAGGTTCGATGCTCGGCAGTCTCCGTAAGAAACGCCAGTCTTCTTCATATTATGAGCCCTATAGGAGGGAAGGAGACAGAGATTACGACTATGGGCGCTCGAGTCATGAGCGCTCCGATAGAGAAAAAGATTATAGGTGGCGGTCTCGATCTCGCACACCACCTCCTAGAACTCACGCACCGCCTCCAGTTCATGTCTCGAGGCCTCCGGAAACTTCACGGCCCAAGCCGTCTTCCCAACCACCGAGGTCTGATACTCACCACAGAATGGAAATCGCGGCCTCCCCGTCAACAGAATAGACGTTGATGGAGCCTTCGGGGGAAGGAGCGATTAGGCTTGCTTAACTAAGGAAAGAATTTCCTGAAATTTGCTTCAACGGGTTTGTTTTTCCCCCGCTTCTAAAGAGGATACCGTCGATAGTTGCACCTATGATGCACGATTATCTTTCAGACGTATTTTTCCAGTATCAAGAATGGTCGAAGACCTCTAAGAAAGCATCGAAAGTGACCTTTGATCGAGCGGCTACAATCGAGAAGTTGGAGAAAGAACTTGGTCAAAAGGACCGCATCATTCAGGCTCTCGGCAGTGAGGCCGAGTCTTCTCGAAAGTCGAAGATTGAAGCTCTCAGAAGAGCAGATGAAGCTCAGACAGCGATGGATAGGATGAAGCGTGAACATTACGCTACGGTGGAGGACATGGGCCACCGAAATACCTTCGTGACTGCCGAGCGGGATGCGGCCATGAAAGAGCTTAACGAGCTCAAGGCCAAAGTTGCAGAGATTGTGAAGGAAAGAGACACCGCTAACGTTTTCGCACAGGAAGCGTGTGACCAGGCGGTGGAATTTCGGAAAGAGAGAGACGCGGCCTTGGAGAAGGTCCGTGAGACAGAAGCCGAAGTCGATGAGAGAGTTCGTCAAGCAGAGACTAAGCTGGAGATGGAGATAGAAGAACTTCTCATCACTTATAATGCTAACGTGCTGAAGCACAGAAATTTGACATGGCTTGATGACTATCCGACTCATTTGTTCAACGCTTGGAATTTACTAGTTGAAGAAGAGAAAGCATCACATCCAGGCGAAGCTTTTGATGAGTTTGAGTTAGAGAATCGCATATTGACTGATGAAGAGAAGAAGGTTCTCCACGATTTCACGATCTCTCATGCTAGAGAGAAGCTGGGTACCCAACACTTGGAAGTTGGGGAAGGATCTGGCATTGTGCATCCATCTACAAGTTTTGAGATGATCACTTCATCTGGATTGGAGCCGACGCCAGCGACTGAGCCACAGTTGGTCCCAGGCTACGACCCTGAGCAGCCACGCTTATCTCCCATCAGGAAGCATTCTTCTAAAGCTTCTCAGTCAGCTGCGAGTCCAGTTGAGGAAGGTACTATGCACAAATTTACTATGTGTTTGAACTAAAGTACTTGTATTGAAGCATGTTCTGACAACTTCCTTTCTTTCTTGTCCAGTGAGTAAAGTAACATCGACAGCGCCTCCTGCAGTGAAAGAGCCACATCAAGAACAGGAGGCCATTATCACTGAGGCGATCGCCACGACGACAGCCGCGCCGACGGAGGTGACACAAGGGGGGTCAATTACTTTTGATGAACAAATGATGAATGAGCTCTTGAGCCAACACAGTGACCCTTTGTTGACATGTCTTTTGTTCTCGGCACGTTCCCGCCTGCTTCTATTGCATCGTCACAGTCCACCGCTATCTATCATGAGTCTCGCGCTACTCGTGAGACTGAGATACTTGCTCAAATCGAAGCAGAGATGGAAGAGGCAGTGCACGGCGGCAATTCGGAGTGTGCTACAATGGCAGTTGATCCCACTCCTCTTGTGGTGACATCTTCTAGGGACACGCTAGTCGGAACTAGCACGCCCGTTCTTCCCCCGGTGGTAAACCCGACTCCTCTGACTTTTCGAGAAGAGCACATTCCTTTAAGTTCAAGTTAGGAAGAGTATATCGATATCATGCCATCGTCAGAGGAAGATCCGCCAAAGGGTACGGGGTCGAAGCGGAAGATTGCTAGCGGTTCCGGTGGTCCCGCGCTGAAGAGGAAACCGAAGAAGAAGAAGTAGATGATTCCTTCTAGTGCATTTTTGGCAGCTAGGGAGTCATTTTAATTTTCCTTTTATAGGCTATGTATAGATGCAGCCTTGGCCCCCTACTAGTAGGAATTTTTTGGAAGAACTTGTACATGAATCTTCACATACAGTTAGTTGAAATAAAATAAAATTTCTTTGTTTCCATTCTCATTTCTTTTGTGCTTAAGTATTTGCAGTGTTCGGTTTTTAGTCCGGTGTACTTGTGGTGTTTTTACCGTCAAGTAGAGTTCGTTTTATTTGCCAAGTCTGAAAATCTTGGTCACATGTTGTGATCGATGAATAAGTTGAACTTCGGACATTGTATCACTTTGGTTAGTGACTAACACTTAGCTTTTTTGCCCCCCAGTTTCGGGGAACAACATTTGTATTCTGGTGGTTGATTTCACTTATTGCAAATCTTAAGTACATGTCCACATTCTGGGAACTTAGGATAATTTGAGATCGATAATCTGGTTCGCACTCTGGGAATTTGAGAGTTATCGATGTTTGCAATATGGTTCGCGCTCTGAGAACCTGGAATTGATGTTTATACTCCACTTTACGCTCTGAGAACTTGGAGTTAGTATTGATGCTTTGGTTCGCGCTCCGGGAACTTGTAATCTATATTTATACTCCAATTCACACTCTGGGAAGTTGGAGTTGGCACAGATGCTTTGGTTCGCACTCTGGGAACGAGTTATTGGATGTTTATACTCCAATTCACACTCTGGGAAGTTGGAGTCCGTTCGCACTTTGGGAACGAGTTATTGGATGTTTATACTCCAATTCATACTTTGGGAAGTTGGAGTCCGTTCGCACTCTGGGAACGAGTTATTGGATGTTTATACTCCAATTCACACTTTGGGAAGTTGGAGTCCGTTCGCACTCTGGGAATGAGTTATTTGATGTGTATACTCCAATTCGCATTCTGGGAATTTGGAGTCCGTTCGCGCTCTGGGAACGATTTATTTGATGTTTATACTCCAATTCACACTCTGAGAATTTGGAGTCCGTTCGCACTCTGGGAACGAGATATTGGATGTTTATACTCCAATTCACACTCTGGGAAGTTGGAGTCCGTTCGTGCTCTGGGAATGATTTATTTGATGTTTATACTCCAATTCGCACTCTGGGAATTTGGAGTCCGTTCGCCCTTTGGGAACGAGTTATTGGATGTTTATACTCCAATTCACACTCTAGGAAGTTGGAGTCCGTTCGCACTCTGGGAACGAGTTATTTGATGTTTATACTCCAATTCGCACTCTGGGAATTTGGAGTTAGTAGTAGGACTGTCGCGTGTTGGTCCAGTTTAGCCTTTGATGTGATGGTTTGCCCCCGAGCTGGGGTTTCACTTAGTGAGTGGCCGGTCGTATCACAGTCACTCGTTATTTGAATAAATTCCATTGTTTGATAGAACTTAGCTCTTCGTGTGTCGTGATTGTTGAACGTTGCATTCGGTGAATCACAGCTCTAGCTCGAAGAGATAGTAGTTTATTACTGAAATAAGAAAATATGGCAAAGTTAGTGTCTTATTACAAGTTCAAATTTTAGAATGTAAAGGGAATTGCAAAGTATTCATAGATTGAATGAGCATGTCATGTACAACAGTGATGAAGATCTTCGTCGTTCCAGACTCCTGACAAAGTTGGTCCGCCACTGATGGCGTTTATCACCAATCTTCCGCGGGGACAAGTGGAGTCCTCCTGTCTCGGTCGATTGGGTTCATTATTTTGATTAGATGGGCCCGCTTCTCTGGGCTGCGGTGTCCGCACAAACTGTTCCAGCTTCCTTTCTCTGATCAGTTTTTCAACGAGATCTTGTAAGTGACGACACTCGTTCTTATTGTGTCCGTAGCTTTCATGGAACCTGCAAAAATTTCCCGTTTGGATTTGCCTCTCTGACGACGATTTTGGTGCAGGTTTTTGGTTCTGAATTGTACTACAGGTTTGTAAGTACAAGTCCTCCAGTGATGTATTCAGAGGAGTGTAACTGTCAAACATTGGATTCTTGCGCCGCGGGCCACGATTTTGATCTCGTTTCCTAGTTTGATTTACGCTCTCTCTTCGCCGAGCTTGTTTGTTTTTAACGTTCAACTGAACTTTTCCGGAGCTCTCACCGGACTGCTTGATTGCAACATTGCTTTGGATCCCTTTCGTACTTTGTCCTGCATCAGTTTGCTTCCTAGACTGTTTCGCGTCTTCTCTTCTCAGGGATTGAGCCGCCTTGGCGTGGAAACAGTCCAATGATGTAGGTGGTTTTCCGGCTAACCAGTTGCCAAATTCAGAATCGGGGTTGATCCCCTTAGTTAACGCCATAAGGATGGAGTTATCGTTCGGATTGCTGATCTTCGCACATGCAGTATGGAATCTCTCTAAGTAGTGTCTGAGCGTCTCTCCAGGAGCTTGGGTGACGCTGCACAGAGTGTTGACATCTTTTGGCCTTGCAACTTGCATGCGGAATTTCTTAACAAATTTTGTGGCCAACTGGTCGAATGAGGATATGGATCGAGGTGGCAGTCGAGTGAACCACATGGTAGCGATGGCCCCTAAGGATATGGGAAAACTACCACACTTCACTGCATCATCGGCTCTGGCAGCGGTCATCGACCATTCATATTTCAGAATATGTTGGTTGGGGTCGGAGTTTCCCTCGTACATGGGTAGAGTTGGCATCCTGAATCGCCATGGGGGTTCGGCAATAATAATATCATCCGTAAAAGGAGCGTGACTTTGGGAAATTTCCCAATCGTCATTCGTGAGTCCCTGGCTCTCACGGATCATCTGACGTATCATAGTTGAAAGATCCGGCATTTGCGCGTTTTGTGCGGCTTGCGCCGGAGTATGATTACGTTCCATTCTTTAGGGTTGGACCGGGTGTTGTCGATGGTCCATTTCTTGCCTTCTTGGCTCATAGTCCTCTGGTACGTACGGTTCAGGAGTACGTCCTCTATGACGACGGTCCAGGTTCGACTGATCTTGGGCGTCGACCCCTGGTTCAGCCGCAATGTTAGTGGTGCGGTATTCTGCGGTGTGGTGAGGGACAGCACCTCCTCGGAGGAGGGTCCGGTTTGGAAACTGGATGATGGACCAACTCTCAGTTGTCCAACGGTCAGTATCGGTTGATCTCCAACGGCTGACATGTGACTCCCATCTAGCCGGGGTCATGGAGATCGATTATGATAATCAGAAGATGATGAACTTTTGCTGGAGAAGCGAGAAGCATGGTCTCTCTTGGATCTCTTTTGCTTCTGGCGATCCAGCTTGTGGATCAGCTCGGCGTTAGTACGTAGTTGTTCTACTAGTTGTTGCCGACTTTGGGTCAGCTCTTGGAGTAGCAACTGTAACTCTTGTCGGGTAATCGGACCTGATGATTCCGAATGTCCAGTAGTATCTTGATTAGATGGAGGAAGTGGAGCAGGTTTCTGTCTATTCTATTCTTCTTGATTGACAGCGTTGGAGGTGATTCTTGTGCTAACCATCTTGAAAGTTGAATTTCTTTCCTAGATTTTGTGCAAATCTGAATAGAAGGGAAGAAAGTTGGATTTGATGATCTGGATCTCTCTCTTAGATTTTTTCAATCGGGTATCGATGATAGATCCAAAGAGCAGGAGAAAAGCTGGATTTTCTCGGTGAAAGCACCAAAGTGTTTGCACCAAAATTGGTCACAACACTCTTCGGGAGTCGTTGAAGAGATAATAACAAGGACTGTAAATTCAAAACAAGTATTATCTAACAAAAACTCCAATCAACAAGAAAGTAAATGCGTAGACAAGCGATTATAGTGGTTCGGCGTGTTGCCTACGTCCACTGTGAAGTTTTTGCAGCTTTATTGATTCTCTTTCAATGATTACAAGTTGTTACAGCAATCAACAGCAAGTTACAACTGGAAATTCGAATTCAACAGCAAGAATATGATATAGGATGATGGAGATCTCGATCCGGCAGAGTCTAAGCGCTTCGGAATCCCCCCGATACCTTTTCTGTTGGCTCTAGGACTCTATTTGTAGGCGTAGGATGCTGATATTTCGCTGAAAATTCGGAAGACCACTTCTGGCACGTGAGGGGGCCCACGCGCCCGGCCTCAGGAAATTTGGGCCCACTTTGGCATCGATTCGAACTCCATTCGAATCGATCGGAAAATCATCCAATCGAGGTGAAATTTGGAGTGGACATTCTTCAACATGTATGCAAGCTTCTGTGAAAATTTCATGGCATTTGGATCAGTAGATCTCGAGTTATCGTGTATACGAGATGATGTTCTTCGTGCGGCTGTTTAGTTCGAAACCATCCCTTCGAACCGATGGCTTCGAATCGATGGTGGCACGCGCCTTTGTGATGACATGGGGGGCAAACTTCGAATCGATCCGGTATTTGCTCCAAGTTGACCGCTTCGACTCCATGTATCTCGGTGCATTCGCATCGATGGATGACACGTCACCAATGCTAGTTGACTCGATGGATACGAACAAGTGATTTGTTCATGGATTCAAACAAAGACTTCTGATGGATGCGAAGTGAAACTTTCCGATGGATACGAAGTCACCTGATGAACTTGAGACAGATGGATGCGAGGGACTTGTGCCTCTGATCGATACGAGGACAATGGATTCGAAGTGAGGCCATGCTTATGGATTCGAACAGTAGTTGCACCAGTGGATACGAACCAACGACAATCGATGGTTACGAAATGCTCTGCCTAGATGGTTTCGCAGAGGGACTTCCATGATGGATACGAAGTAGGGGAAGCCGATGGGTTCGAACGTGATCGAGTCGAACTGAGGCATTCCGATGGATTCAAACTCGATCGATACGAACAAGATCGATTCGAATTGGAGCGTGAGGATGGATACGAAACTGAGGCCTTTTCCCTCAAATTGAATCGATCATAACTTAAGCGTATGAACTCGGATTGACTTGAAATTTGAGATGTTGACTTCTATGATCTTTCTTGTCATGTTCTATCAATTGTAGCTCAATCTGAACTCGGACAAAATTTAGCGATATCCATAGTGAAGCATAGTGTAATCAATCTCTGAAACGAACTGTCCTTTGTTTTCGATCGATCTTTTGGCATCACGACTTTGCCAAAAAGCAGGATAACAATCTTCTGATAGAGCCTATGTGAAACCATCATCGCTTTCTAGAGGTTGAGACATAAAGTGCAAGAAATTTTCAGTGGTGGTCTTAGGACAGCCACCATCTGGGGGTCTGGCGTAGAAACCCCTAGAAGAAATCTCTTTGAAAATATTCAATTCTACATTGTTTAATACGTTTCTATTATGTCATGTTTGAATTGTTTACAAATTAAGTGATCGATGATGTAACTATAGTGAATTTTTTTTAATGTGACTGGAAGCAAATTATTTGATCAGTATCTAATATTGTCTATTTAGACACCAATGGAACTTTTGAAAAAATCAATTATGCGGTCTCACAGAAACAATAATAGAAATAAGAGACATAGAAGATTTAACGTGATTCGAATATGAATGTAATACGTCCACGGAGATCCAACAACTCCTTTTATTTTACTAAAGAAAAGAGTACAAAAGAGAGGGAGAAATAATGGTAGATACTTTCACACAGTTACTTGCATATGAAGATGAAATTCCTTCATTTAAATAGACTTGATAATGAAGGGTTGCTTAAAGATTAAGAAAATCAATTTCCTGATTACCCAAATATCTTTTCAAATTGCATGATTTGATTTTAGTACAAATAGATGGCGCAATCTTGGTTTCCATATCATTCCTTTGATTGATTTATTCTCTCTGCCTAATCATTTATTTCTTCATATAGCAAATGTATTGACTAATTAATTGATTGACTAATTAATTAGTTTCCTTCAAAATCTCCTTCCATATATCAACCAAATTAATTGATTTGAATGAATCAATTAATCAATTTCTTTCCTCCTTAACAAATATTTGAATCATCCAAATTTAACACTCCACCTTGATTCAAATATAACAATTTATCTTCATTACCTTATCATCAAGCAATCGACATATAAGTTGTTGGGTCTAGCGCCCATTGGCGCTCAAGTAATAGGTATCAAACTGATCAAGTTTGAGCAATGCTTAAACTTGTCCTTTGAAAGTAACTTTGTCATCATATCTGAAGGATTATCCAAAGTACTCGCTTTCAACAATTTGATCTTGGTTCATTCTTCCTCAAGCATAAGAAAGAAATATCTAACATCAATGTGCTTCCTCTATGAACTATAAGCTTGATTCTCTACAAGATGAATCGCACTCTGAGTGTCTGAAAATAGCTCTACTCTCCGTTGCACCGTTGAAAGATCATCAACAACTGAAATAAGTACAATCCATCCTTTGTTTCTTCCACAATTGATATCAACTCTGCTTAAGTAGTCGATAAAGCTACGATAGATTGCAGTTTTGATCTTCATGAAATTGAGCCTATGCCAAGTGTAAAAACATAGCCCGACACCGACTTCCTAGAATCTCTATCCCCAGCATAATCAGAATCATAGTATCCTCTAAGAAAGATGTCACCATCCACTCCACCATATAACAAGCCCACCGAAGAAGTGCCTCGAAGATATCTAAAATCCACTTCACAGTTTGCCAATGCTCTTTACCTAGGTTAGACATATATCGAATCACAACACCCACTACATGGGCCAAATCTAGTCTTGTGCACACCATCCCATACATAAGACTACCAACAGCACTAGAATAAGGTATATCGGCCACTACCTCTTGTCTTCTTCCGATGAGGGAGATAAGTCTTTTGACAACTTAAAATGAGAGTCTAATGGAGTGCCAACCGGTTTGGCTTTCTCCATTCTACATCGAGCAAGGACCTTCTTGATGTACTGTGCTTAAATGAGCCTTAACTCTCTCCACTTCCTATCTCTGCTTATCTTCATACCCAATATTCTTTGTGTCTTTCCCAAATCCTTCATGTCAAACTCTCTACTAAGCTCCGCTTTCAACTTCTTCATTCTGACCATACTCCGAGATGCAATCAGCATATCATCAACATATAACAACAAATAAATCATATCACCGTCACATCTCCTGAAATAAACACACTGGTCTTTGAAACTTCTGGAGTATCTTGTGAAAGCATAAACTTATCTAACCTCTTATACCATAGTATAGGAGACTACTTCAGTCCATATAGAGATTTGTTGAGTTTGCAAACATAGTCTGGTCTGCTACTATCGTTGAACCCTTCCTCCTACTTTAAATAAATATCATCATCCAGATCACCATGCAACAATGCAGTTTTGACATCTAGTTGCTCTAATTCCATATCATAATTAGCAACTAATGCCAAAAGAATACGAATTGAAGTATGCCTAACCACTAGAGTAAAGATATCATGATACTCTACTCCCTTCTTCTGAACATACCCCTTTGTGACTAATCTTGCCTTATATTGAGATTACCATTTTCACCATCTTTTACTCTATAGATCCACTTGCATCCAATAGCTCTCTTGTCGGTGGAAAGAGGCACCAAATCCCAAGTATGATTTCTCTACAATGAATCAATCTCCTCCTCTATAGCAACTAACCAATTGGAACTGTTAACTGATGCGATAGCTTCTCTATAATCACAGGGCTCGCCATGGAAAACATTCAATGCATATATTGCCATATCATCGAAGTTAATATCTTTGATGCTCAATCCAACAAACACATCAAGCCATTTAGGCTTTCTTTTTTGTCTGATAGGCATCGGTTCTGAATGAACTCCACCTTGAGTTTGATCCTCTATACCAACATCGATATTATCCTCATCAACCAAGGTGTCATCAGAAATACCATTTGAACGTCTATGGAAAGAAACAACAGATGGTTTGCTTTATGTCTGGTATTCTTCACGTGTCTTCTCATTATCATCTGATGAGGAAGGCTCCACCTTCAACATAGCCTTCTCATCAAAAGTCACATGCCTTCTCATAACGATCTTCTTGCTAATAAGACACCACAACCTATATCCCTTCACTTCTCTCCTATAACTTAGAAAAATAGACTCGCGAGCTCTAGGTTCCAGCTTCCCTTTGCTCTCATGCGCATAAGCTGGGCAACCAAACACTTTGAGAAATGAATAGTTAATAGGCTCGCCTTTCCATACTTCTTCAGGGATCTTTATATCTATGGCAGTAGAAGGTGTGCGGTTGATGAGAAAAATCGCCATAGATAAAGCTTTAGCCCAAAATCTCTTTTTCAATTTAGCAGTCAGTCTGAGGCATCTTGTTCTCTCCAATAACTTTCGATTCATCCTTTATGCAACTCCATTAGACTGGGGGTCGCTTGATGTAGTGTAATGCCTCTTAATGCCTTCAGACTCATAATAATCGATGAATTCCTGTGATACAAATTCACCACCATTATCTGAACGGAGAATTTTCAAATTCTTCCCTCACTACTTCTCAACTATAGATTTCCACTTTCGAAACCTGGCAAAGGTTTCACTCTTTGACTGAAGAAATTATACCCATATTTTACGAGAGAAATCATCTATAAATAAAACGAAATACCTAGCTCTATCTAAAGACTGACAAGAGGAGGGACCCCAGACATCTATATGAACATACTTCAAGACAGCTTTTGCTTTATGCTTTCCTATACCAAAAGAAATGTTATCTGCTTTTTAAATAACACACTCTTCACAAAAACTAAGTTTTGAATGATGAACTCCATTAATCAATCCTTGTTTTCTCCATCCATGCTGCACTCACCGATGTGACCCATCCGTGAGTGCCATAAGCTGGAAGAATCTGAATCAACCGATGTAACAGAAGCCGATTCATCAATTACAGTAGTGACCTTTAATAGATAAAGATTTCTTGCCCCCACACCTTTCATAATAATCATGGAACCCTTCGTTATCTTCATTTTTTATCCTTTCACTACAATCTGCAATCCAAGTCTACTCAATGCCCAACAGAAATCAAGCTCCTCCTCAAATCAAGTACATGTCTAACATCGATGATCGTACGAATAACACCATCAAACATCCTAATCATCACACTACCAACACCAACCATACGGCAAGAAGCATCATTACCCATCGGAACTTCTCCTCCATCAATTTCATGGTATGTGGAAAAGCAGTTCCTATCATGTGTCATATGATAAGATGCACCAGAATCAATCATCTATAAGTTGCTCTTTCCATAAGAGCCAGAAGTTGTAAATACATTGGTGTCACTTTCTGTATCTGATTTCTCCGTTGTAGAAGCTGAGGCTTGCTTTGGATCTTTTCTTCTACCTTCAAGCTTGGGACATTATGCTATAAAGTGCCCTGGTTTCTTACAATAATGACAAGTCAAATTCTTAGGCCCCTAGACTGAGACCATGAAGAATTTTGTCCTCTACCTTTCTTCGACCTACTTTGGCCTCTACCTCTCTGAAAAGATAAGCCTTCGGTATCACTATACAAGCTAGTGCTCGCCAGTCTACCTCTTAATACTTCATTATGAAGACCGGCCTTTACATCAGACATGCTAATTTTACTGCGGCCATAAATTATGCAATTAACAAAAGTAGTATACTCCTTAGGCAAGGAACATAAGAGGATCACAGCTTGAGCCTCATCGATAATATCAACTTTCGCTGCCTTCAGGTTCATAATCAAAGTCGTCAAAGCATCTACATGCTCCATGAGATCAGCTCTAGGATTCATCTTGAACAAATAGAGTTGTTGCTGAAGAATAATCCAATTAGTGAGAGACTTGTCTTGATATGCATCCGATAATGCATCACATAGTTCCTTCGCTGTCTTCTTCTTAGAGAATTCTCCAAGAACTTCATCTGAAAGGCTCAACTGAATTGTTGTGAGAGCTTCATCTTCCATCTCTTCCAAATCAGTTGCATCAATACCTTTTAATTTATCTGGCGCGGAAACAACCTTATAAATCTTCTCCATCTTTAATATAGCCTCCATCTTCATCTTCCAAGTACCAAAATCACCTTTTCTGTCAAAACGTGTTACTCTATAATTGACACCAGATCTACCAACAGACTTATTAGAAGTAGCCGTTAATATCCAAACAGGAACAATAACACTATCTCTGATACCAAACTGCAGTGAAATTTGTTTTAATTTGAGCGGAAACAAATTATTTGATTAGGATCTAGTATTGTCTATTTAGATACCAATGAAACTTTTAAGAAAAAAATCAATTATGTAGTCTCACAGAAACAATAGCAAAAATAAGAGACACGGAAGATTTAACGTGGTTCTGATATGAATATCCTACATCCACGGAGACCCAACAACTTCTTTTATTTCACTTAAGAAAAGAGTACAAAAGAGAGGGAGGAATAATGGTGGATACTCTCTCACCCTCACTTGCATATAAAGATGAAATTCCTTCATTTAAACAGACTTGATAATGAAGGGTTGCTTGGAGATTAAGAAAATCAATTTCCTGATTACCCAAATATCTTTTCAAATTGCATGATTTGATTTTAATAAAAATAGATAGCGTAATCTTGGTCTTCATATCTTTCCTTTGATTGATTTATTCTCACTTCCTAATCATTTATTTCTTCATGTAGCAAATATATTGACTAATTAATTGATTGACTAATTAATTGGTTTCCTTCAAAATATCCTTCCATATATCAACCAAATTAATTGATTTGAATGAATCAATTAATCAATTTCTTTCCTCCTTAACAAATATTTGAATCATCCAAATTTAACAGTAACTGGATACATGGGTGATTATTAAGAATTCATTCATTGTATTAGTCTTGCATTTAATATATATATATACATATATATATATATATATGATGAAGCAATGTACATTTTGTTTAATTTCGCTATGAGATATGTTTGGATGTAGTTAGATAATTTTTTAACTTATTCACACAAACAATCTGTTGTTTGAAGAGTCCACGGTTAGTGCGTAAGCAAAGATGGGTTTCGACACTAATTTTAGGCGAAAAGAATAGCGTGCATTGCATTTGGTATTAGATCTCAATCGGAATTATGGGCCGTATAAACACCAATATGTGTTACAATCACAATGCTTGGGTGGACTATGTGTTCAAGGGCCAAATAGGATGTTGGGCTTTTAAGAAGGATCGAATGTAACACCTTTTAAAATAGTGCTGCTTGAGGAAATCAAACTTAAGCACTCGGTCCCATGGGACTAATGTATATGAGTACTCTAGGTGGGATTCGTTCCTATGTGGTAAGGGTTCTATTAGAAGGTTATAGTCCAACATGACGAGAAAACCACTAGAGGAGGTGCTTATATACCAAGTCCTCATCTCGAACCACCATAAAAGCCATTTGACGGAAAAAACCACATACCTTGGTTTGGCCCATGCAACGAAGGTTACTAAGTTAGAGATAATATCTACAGCAACAAGGTACAATCTATTACATTATCAAAACCGAGTTCATACTAGAGAGTCACATGGATATACTTCTTAGCATATTTTCAAATTTAGTTAATTTGAATTAATTATCTGATTTTATAAATTAAAATGGAGGAAATTGATATAAATATGATATTAACATTTCATATTATTTTATTTATTCATTTGAAGCCTCAAAATTAGTTAAAATAATATGTAAATGGTATAAATTAATTTTAATTAAATTCAAAGGGTTTAAACGGATTTTTAATAATTTGTGGGTTAATACATATAAATACAATGAGATATATTATTGTGCCTGATATTCATAAAGACGGGAAAAAAATTATTTTGAATTTTATTGATTGAAGTTCAAATATATGGAGAAAAGTGAAAATCATATGAGATGCTTTCTAGCCTTTTGGTGGATATAAATACAAACTTATTTTCACTTTTTAAACCTAAGCCCTGATCTCCACTGGAGTTGATTAAAGTCTATAGCTTAGCATTCCAAGCCAAGCTAGAAGAAGAAGGATGTCTCCAAGGAGGAAATATCTCACAAATACAACAAGTTAACAACCGTCTTGATCTGAGAGGTAAATATTTTAAATTTTTTTTACATAACTCTCTTGATCATCTACTAATTATATGCATGCATACATACACACACACATACACACACACACAAATACATACATATATATAGTGTAACACCTCGCAAATTTCAATAGTGAATTAAAATATTAATTAAAGGATAAAATGGTAATTTTACTTAAAGGGACAAATATGGATTCTGTAAATGAAATAATTAAGGAATGAAACTTGCACCATTGCATAAAGCCCATTTTTCTTGTGTTACAAATGGACACATAATCAAGAGGTTACAATTAAAAGGATGGGCCAAAAAGAGAAATGTGCAAATTAGGGTTATGACCCGTTAATACCAATAAGCGGATATACAAACCACCACAACTCAAAAGAAAAGAATGTGCATTTGATTCTTCATATTCTCAGCCTCCACTTAAACAAACACTAGATCTAAAATAAAAAATAAAATCCCTCATCAAATTCAGAGAAAGAATAGTTCTAGGCTATTTAGGTTTAATTTGCGAGTGAAATTTTATCTTCTTTGTACATGATACTATACGTACTTTTAGTCCATATTGAGTGTTTAAAATAAATGAACATTGATTTTTATATGACATTTATTATTAGATATATACAATTGGTAAATATGTTGTAATTAGGATACTAAGGCAGATAATAGCTACTGAAATTTGATTAGTTTTTTATTTACAAAAAGACAATTATTGAAATGATACAGATAAATTATATGAAATGATATTCGAACTAATGAAATAGAAAAATAATAAATTTATGTTAAATCGATAGAATGGAATGAATTTATATTGGGCTTGGTATGAATAATTGAATTGGTAATTTCGAAAGACGATGAAATTAAGAAGAAACTCTAACGATAGTGAAATTTCCAATAAAAAGAGAAAACGAAACTAAATGATCATTAACTTGTAATATAATTCAATTATTGGAGTTTATATCAATAAGAAAACAAATTTAAGCAATTATCTTACATTAAAAACACATGAAAAATGAGAAAAGAGCCAAACAGACAATTGATCAAACTCAATCAGTCGACTGGTTGATGCGAAGAAAAATCAAGTCAAATCTGAGTCGAACCTGAAAGAAAACGGTGAAAATTCAAAGGAAAACGGTCGATTGACAAGTGGTGACAGTTCACACGTGTCAACTACTTTTGAAACAATCGATCGATTGATGTGATGTAGTGAAAAAACAATAACAGTCGGCGAACAGTCGAGCGATGGAATTTGGATGGTCGATTGATCATCTATAGCTAACCTAGAATGAACTTGGACATGTTAGGGCCAATACGAACGATCATCGCTTCTTTGTCTTGACTTGTTAATGATATTAGGTCATTGTTTGATGCAAATATGTAGAATGTGGATTGAAATCACAATGTAGATTATGTTAGGGACACTTGTATTTATATGTGTAGGATAAACATTAGTTATAGATAAACATTATGGAATATATGATGGGTGATCATTGCCTTAACGAAAGATGCATTGTTGAGTGTATATGATGAGACCGTTGTTTCCATTCAGAAGATCATAGCGTATACGATATATGATTGTTGCCCTAATATATGGATTATGTGGCATAGGTGAATGGTCACGGTCTTAACATCATGTGGCATATATGATGAAAGGTCTTTTATTAAGGGGATCGAAGGATGTACACGACATATGGTCATTGTCTAGATGATCTCGGTGTTGGCGTATACGCAGTATGACCATCGCCTCTAAACAAATATGGAATATTAATTATATAGAGACTCCTTTTCACTAAGTTTACCATGGATAATTAATAATATTGTATAATTTCTAGAATTGACATGTTATTAATAACTGCTAAATATATAAATAGGAAACTTGAAATGATAAGGGTAAAATTAGCCTTTAGTAATGCCTTACTAGTATGATAGCATAATATGCTTAGTAATATTTTCTCATTCACCAAGCTTAAGTTTGATTCTCCCTATATTTTCATTTTTCCTATATGATAGGTTAGTAAGAAATATGGAACATAGGGCATTAAATGGAGCAATAAAGACGTTGGAGTTTATTAGTTGTCTACTTTTATGCTATTCTATTACTTAATATTTATATCATGAAGAACTATGAATTTTAAAGCATTGTTTGGGATTATGTAATGAAATTTATGGTTATTTTGTAGATTACTTCAAATAATGAATTGTTAAAGATCTATTATATTTTATCCCTTCCACTATGAGTATGAAAAATGTAGATAAAGTGATAGCTCTATGCATCGTTATTTCTCATTTTTATCGTACGATCCACTTTTTATGATTCTTGGGATTTATGCATCAATTTGGATGTAAAATCAAAGGGCGGTAAAAGGCAAATTGTTACACTTGGTATCGAAGCTTAGTTTACTTGATTCCTATAGGTTAAGAACATACTAATAGAGAGTATTTGTATTTTTATATACATATATAATAGGAAAGTAAAAGTACACGTGCACACACCATTTTAATTTCTAGTTATGTCTACTAACTTGGGGAGTTTCTAATGAAACCCGTCTACATATAGTTAAGATGGTTAAAAATACTAGAGTGGGTTCATTCGATACAGCCATGGACATTCCAAATGTGAATGTTTCCACCATGGTTCCGTAGGTATCTTCGGCTGGAGAATAAGACAATAATAACCTAAAAGTGTCTATCCAATAAGCACAAGTAGTAGGCACTATAGATCCACCTGCCTTGGACTTTGCTAAGCTATGCAAAGACTTGTTAGTATGGGTGGAAAGCTATATGTGAAGACTGAATCTTTTGTAATATGAGAGGATCTTTGCTATGTTGGGCCATGGAGATGCTATTCAGAGTAAGGAGTACTTAACTTGGGGTTAATTTAGGTGGCGCTTTGAAGCAAAGTTCTTGTCAAAACTGATCAAGTAGTTCATTTGGAGAAGTTTGTACATTTGCAGCAAGAAGACATGTTGGTGAAGGAGTATGTAAATCAATTTAATGAGCTGGCTAAGCTCTAATTGGACCTTATGAATACTCCAACAAAGAAGGCTATGAAGTTAACTATGGGTCAGAGACAACCGCTTTAGGCGTTGGCCACTAATCATATACTAATGGGAGCTACCTATGAGAGTTTGGTAATGATGGCATCATTGAATACTATTTCAAAAGAGGTAGTCAACTGATAGAGGTAGGGATATGCCCTGGGGGCAATGATGTAATTTGTTACATATATATAACTTAATAACCAATCTTGTTCGAAATCGAAGGTATTTTCTTTCTATTATATATTTGATACAATGTGGTTATATTAATTAATTAATTTAATGAAATGTATATTTAATAGTAAATGATATGTTTTGTGAGAGTAGTTACAAAGTATTGTAATCGTGAGTACTTTATCACAATAAAAATAAATATACCATTTTGAATATCCCTAGTCAAAATAAGTATCATAATAAAAATAAATATATCATAATAATTATACTTGATATAATGATGTTAGTATTGCTGTCAATTCAAAGTCAAAGTCTCTGGCCAGAGTATCTTGATTGATAATAATTGGACTATGTTTGGACTATAGAGTTGAATATGGACGATGTTGGAATTTTGACGTTACCAAATTCCGTAAGTACAAAATGATATAGTTTTGATAAAAAGAATTGGTGTAAATAAATGTCACAACCAGGTAATACTTAGTAAACTAAAATTGAATTATACCGAAACTGAGTAATCGATAAAGTTGTCCATAATGTCACACCACCTGCTAAGTGACGTGTGAATGCCAACATTGAAATAGTTCGATGTTAATCATTGCCCGAATTCACATCTAAGAGTCACACTACCGAAGTGATGAATTCTTTTTAAACCAAAACGATTTAATTGATTTATAATTGTTATAAATTAATTAAATTAATTAATATTTTATGAAAAATTAATTATGAAGTTTGAATATGATTTGAGAAATAAATAATATCATATGTATTTATAATAGTTATAAATATATCGATCGATATGGGATATAAATGACGAACTAAATTAGGTTTAATTAAATATATTCACTTAGGGTTTAATGAGATTTTGGCCCATAAGATTTGAAGCTATTTTCGGATGCAAAAATGCAAAGGATAGGGGCAGCTAAAATACAGTTGTAACATCCCCCTATTTGGAGGCCCAAAACTAACGACTACGGATGCTATAGTCATCCATAGTTATTAATTCTTGGCGACCAAACATGGCGATATTAGATACATCGATACATAAAAACATAAGAATATGAAGAAAAAAATTAAACAGCAAAATTAATTCCACATTCCATTTCAAAATATTCCAAATTGATTATATAATCTCAATTTGCATACCACGTTCAGATAACATATAGTTATTACAAATTATGCCAAAAGCGACATATAAAGATGCCTCCTTGGTAGATCAGAATATATAGATAGGCAAGAAACAACTTTCCTTTACAAAAAAATCACACAGTGGAAATAAAAGTACTCTAATAACAAGTTTGCCTCTTACACATCCTCGGGAGCTTTATTTGTCTAAAAGAATACCTGGAAACCTTAACTCTCAACCTACTCAAAATCAATTGAGTAGCCGAGAGTTTAAGAGGAAAACTTCGAGTCAAACAAAAGGCCTGGTATGGAAATAATTTACCATCTCAAACCATTTGGATATCCAGTGAGACCACACCACTTGGCGAAACGGTATCCCCTCACTAGTATTTTAAAATGTTTATAAAACCATATACTGTGCTCCTGCATCCATAATGGTTAAAATATAGTGTTTCAAAACATTACGATGGTATGCAAAACAAATAAATTAATTTTGTACTACCCATCCCCATTCATTTTGACTATCTATCTCAAATATAGTTTCTAGGGTTACTATTAACCTATTAAAATCTCAAGGACTATCTGTCCAATTACTTAGTTTTCATGAGATCGATGAGAACCTATTGGTAACTCCAATATCTTATTTCTTATCCTAGTTTTCATGGGCTAACTAGGAACCTATTGGCTGACTGCCAATATCTTAATCTGGATATAGTTTTCATGAGCTAACTACAAACCGGCTGGCCCTTGCCAGTATCAAATCATATTTTTCTTGGCCGACTATGAACCTATTGGCCCTTGCCAATATCATACAGTTTTCATGGGCTTACTATAAACCTATTGGCCTCTGCCAATATCTTTAATTAAAATTTTAACACCTATTATGTTATATTCACAGTTGGGTCAACCTAACTAGTTATTCTGCCTTTTCCATAAAATGTAGTTATGGGTTAATAACAATGTGAATAACATTTCAAAATCTTTAGTTATGCCATGGTTATTACTTTAAATTGATATTGAGTTTATGTTTTGAAACCATAAAAACATTTCTTTCGAAATCTCTGTAAAGCCTCTTTTCAAAACATTGTATACATACCTTTCGAAGTCCTTAATAAATAATCTCTTTCGAAACCTATTATACCTTTCGATGGTATTAAATCATCTTTTTAAAATATAGATCTTCGAAATAAATGCAAGTACCCCTTCAAAAGTATTGGGTTTACTCTTTAAAAACATCATTTGGGTCAAAACGGTTATATACAAAAGTATCTCTTTAAAAACTAACAAAAATTAGATTGCGGAAAAATTGATAGTGTCAGAACCATCTTAGTCGAAAGCAAAGACCTTAAAAATCAAAACCTTGAAGGACAGAGTCGAAACCCTCTTTCGACGCCATCACCTTTGACACCCTCAACCCCTTCGAAAGCATATAGAAAAAAGGCTTGGTTACAACAAAGTAACACCTTCGACAACATTGATGACTTCAATGCAGTCGAAAGGCGAATTAGCGACTTGGTTTCGACTGAGATGAAACCTACCCTTTTGAAAACATTATTTAAATTAAAGGCACTCTTTCAAAAGCAATTCCTTTAACACAATATGACAACCTTCTTCAAAAGCTAATTATAAAATCTTTTCAAAAGTCATAGCGAGGATACAACGAGGATATAGCAGGATATAGCGGATGACTCTAAAATAGCATATAAAACTTGTACTTAATGTTTTTACAAATATATAAATGGTAATTAAATGAAAATTTAACATTCAATTGAGTTATAATTAATACATAAATAATTTTAAATAAAAATATGTATGAATATACTGTAAATAAACGTAAAACTGTTATATAACGTAATCGAATTTAGTAGAAAAAAATTCAATTAAATAAATTAATTTCATAGTTTTTATAATGTATATGTCATTTTTCAATTCATTTCTTTTAAAGAAGATATAGCGTAATATAACGGGAATAACGGGATATAGCGGAAATAGCAGGTCTTAAAGCAGAAAGGCAATTTTTGGGGCTATATGGAAAAATCGTTGCGGTAGAAATCCGCTATGAGATGTAGTAGGGCTATAGCGGGGTAATAGAGGGGCATTAACTACACAGGTCAAAAGACTTAGGTAAAACTAGGCAAGACTTTAACATTTGAAAACAAAGTAGGGTTTCGACTCCATCGGAAGCTAACATTTCGACACCAAAGCTTTCGCCCACCTTCCAATCCATTATATACCATCCAAGTGGTATCATGCGTATTGGGTTCGACTATAGTGGTTTAGATTGTGTTGGTTTCTTGTAACATCCCCTTATTTGGAGGCCTAAAACTAACGGCTACGGATGTTGCAGTTATCCATAGTTATTAATCTGCAATGACCAAATACGGCGGTGCTAGATACATTAATAAACAGATCGCAAGAACATGGAAAAATTTAACAATTGAAAAACAGATTTCCATATTCAAATCAAAATATTTCATGTTTATTACATAAACCCAAAACGTTAACCACGTTCACCGAAATATAATAATTACACATATGCTAAGAGCGACGTATGAAGATGCCCCCTTGGTTGATCAGAGTATATAGTAAGTGTAACGACCCACCTTTTTTGGACAATTTAAATTAACAATAAACCACACATGTCAACTCAAATCATTCAAAAGGGAGGACTGCTAATGGGGTAAGTAAGAAAATAAGAGAAAAGAAGAAGAAAAACAAACAGAATCTCGCAGGGGAACGATAAAATTCAATAATCTTTATGAAGATGTTAACTATAAATTTAATTATAATTTATACAATATTTATTAGATTATACATATACATCAGAATAAAAAAAATGCAGCAAACAACATGATGCAGGAATAATAATAGTAGTAGTATACCAAATCTTTGTCTTCATCCTCCGGAATAAATCTTCAATAATCTGAAAAACTCTAGACTGATCTGAGCATAATGAAAAGAAAAAAACTCGAGGCAGGACTAAAATATCTTTATGTAAGTCGAATCGATCGTAAATAAATATAAGTGTAACGGCGTCAGAGAAGTTTATGGGGTTTCATATCTCATATTCTATGTATAACGTACATGCAATACCTCAAGGGATGTAATGAGATTTTTCATCTCTTAAGGGTCCGTCAAAATATTTATATGTAGTAGAATACGCTATATATATAATGTCTAATCAGTAAAATAAATATTAGAATAGCGTTAAGGCTTTATATTAATCCCGCTTAACGCGTTTTTAAGCATTGTCGTATAGTTTGCATATAAAACACCAGTTAACCGGCGGGCGGATATGGATGCGCCGTGATGCGACAACACTAAATCAAAATCATGTGGGTCTCATAGAGGGATAAAAGTATGACAAGGCACGTGAGGAAATACCCAAGGTAGAATACTACCAGTTCGGGTCGTAGGGCTGGTGGTAATGCATCATAGCCATGACCGCCCACTACGTCCATCCATCTCATATCGAGTCAAAGTGAGGCTATCCAATCAAGGTACACCAATCGAAACCAACATCAAGAGTAATAATATAGACCAAAGTCCAAGAAAATTGAAGAACGGATGTCCGCTCGGGGTAATTAGCCCACTTGGCCCTGTCAAGTCGTCCTGTTTTAGTCATTTCAAACTGGCACAAGTGTCGGGGTCTATCCATCATCGTTCTCTTTCTTCAAATCCAGAAAACGATTCCAAATCCAACCACTTTGTTTCAGATCATCACTCCACGTATATGGTTGTCAAAGTGGTTCCGGTGAGAGTATGCCCATATCCAGCTTCGGTCTCTTTAACAATCAAATGTCGTTTTACACACCGTTCAGTTCTTCTACATTTTGAAAACAGTTCATACTGATATCAAAATATCATATTTTATTTAAAATCAAGTTCATTTCAAAGTCATCACATTACTCAAAATTCACCATTTCAATTCAAAATCATATTCATCTTAATGTCGTAATTTCGATTCCAAAATTGTTTCAAATTTACATCTAGATTATAACACCATTTAACCCCATTCGTGTTTAAATCCATGACTTAAAATAACACTCCACTCTTGACCAGTTTGATTTTTTGAAAAATAGTTTGAATAGTTTAAAATAGTTTAAACAATTAAATTAGTTAAAATAATGTGAATGGTTAAAATAGTTTAAATGGTTAAAATAGTTTAATATAAAATAGTTTGAAAAACAAAATAATTTGTATATTTAATAAGATAGTTTTAAATAGTTTAATATTAAATAATTTATTTGAAAATAGATTCAAAGTCAAACTGGTCCAATTCCAACTTCCCAATTCAAATCAATCAAAAATTCCCATTCAATCGGTTCAATTTCTATTTGGATTGAAATCAATTTCAACTTCGATTTCAAATTAATTCAATTCCACTTACGAACCCAATTAATCCAATTTCAATTTCAATCTATATCGGTTTCGAGATCGATTTTCAAAGATCGATTCAAAACATTTAAATCAAATTATCCTTCAATATTCAGTTTAAAATCTCAGTCTTCAAATAAATTCAATTCCAAGCTCAATTTCAAAAAATCATTTTTGTACCACTTTCGCTTAGTAATATTCAAAGTTCGAATAAAAGTTTAATCTTTTTAAAACCGATCAATATATGAAATTTAATCATATTCCAATTTTAACTTCAAAATCTCGACTTCAATTATTTAACAATTTCTTTTAACCAAAATTTTATTCCAACATTTCAACTTGAATTCGTGATTAATTCATTTCTTATAAACTTGATTTTTATTTCTTTAAAATCCAAACCATTTAAATAATTTAAAATCTAAGATTTTCAAAATCATTTATTTTAGCCAATCCGGTGTCCGTATATAATTTTCTATCCAACGGCCAAGTGATCAGTTAATTCAATTTGATTTCGAGGATGGATATATATCATTTCAATCCGAATCTCAATGTCATAGGTATATATCATTTCAACCTATTTCTTAATTTACTTGAAATAATTCAATTTAAAGTTTTATGCACTGTAAATAATATACAGGGTGATAATAGGATATATATAAAAGGATATATATAAACAAATAAACATACAAACATCTAAATATCAACCAATTTGCATCCGTCACAATCAATCATACAACAACAAATATAATTCACCGCAATTTCATAGTTATCAATAAGAGGTAATTTACTGGCACTTAAATCCCAATTTTAATTTGGCTGTCAATTTTAATTTTTAATAGTTAATTCAATGACAATTTAGATGACAATTTAAATTTATCAAACAACAACCAATAAAAAATTTATCATTTCATAACATCAAATTTAACTAGCACAAAAATATTCTAGTATGTTGTGAGCATATAAAACACTCATCTTGATTTTTCGATTTTAAATCAAATCGAACGACGTTTGATTTAACCTAAACTTTTAGTTAGCTACAAACGTCTCCAAATCCATTCCTGATATAGAGCTCGTCGCCATGATTCCAACGCAAAAGGTTTCGTCCAATTCTGATAAAGTATAAGAGAGATACACATTTTTAAAGTTTGAATACAAATTAAATAAACATTTTTTTTTATATATAATAAACCTCATCGGGCCGTTGATTTACTGAGACAAGATCGGAGCTGCAAATCCCTTTCTCCTTCATTCGTACGCGTTCCAGATAGAGGAACCCAACGCACGCAACCAACAAACGGTGGCTACGACCACCACAAGCGACCGTATGACGATCGACAACCTCTACAACGAAGCCCCTTCCACCACGCGCCTATGGCAGAGCGCGCAAGCTCAATTCGCCGTACACAGCTCGGAAAACCCCTCAAAATGCACGCCCTTTGCACCTGATTTGCCGTCGATTCATCGAGTTCCAACCCATCACAACCGTTGGATATGCTCGTCTCAATGAGCTTTTCGATTTCCTAGTTGAAAGATTTGGATAAAAGTGGAAGGATCCAGTTGAAATTGTCAAAGAGGATTGCCTCATTTCGGCCATTGAAATAAACAAATGGCGGCGGATAAAACTAGGGTTTTGGACAGGAATACGCGTATTTATACGTATACTAATTATTTTAATATTATTTCTTTGAATGTTTTCAGACAACTCCAAACGAAGCATGCTGCCTGGCGTTTATAATGTTTTATCCTTATTTCAAACACAATGGAATATGTTCTGGGACAAATTCGATCGTATGCAGAAGATAGCTTTTTAAATCGAATTTAAAATACTAAATTTTCGATATTAAATTCAACGGGTTCTTATTCCATACGACCAAATGACAACTCCAAATGCTACAAAATTTGGAATCCGATAATAATACATTATTATGGATCCAATGGAACTAGTTTCGTCGAATTTCGAGATTGTGCCTCGGATCACTATTTTAACATCTTGATTATAATATAAAATTTCCAATTACTAATTATTCAGTTTTAAACCAAATTTTAGATGTTGACAATCTTCATAGTTGTTTAAATAAAATTTACATCAGTTTCCCGTTTCATTTTCAATCATATTATATTCACAATTCAATTATTCAAATATTTGCAATATTAAATTTTAAACAATTTTGATTATTCAATAAATCACTATCTTTTGAAATATTTGAAAATGAACTTATAAACCTTAACTTTTAAAACAATTTAAAATTATAGAACAACTATCTTCATTATGCAGTTATTCAATTCCCATCATTCAGTTAATTTCAAATATTGAATTTAAATAGTTTAATTGTTAAATATTCGACAAATTCCAATATTGGACTCGTAACTAGGGCTGTCAATTTCCTACACGACCCGAAACACGACCCAAAACCCGCACGGAAATTAGCAGGTTAACCCGACCCATTTAATTGGCGGGTCATTTTCGGGTCAATCCGAATTTGACCCGTTTATAAACGGGTGGGTTTCGGGTTGACCCGCCAACCCGAAACTGACCCGTTAACAACCCGTTTATACAGTATATAGGTTAAGCTGACCCGTTTACGACCCGCTCCGACCCGTTTATGACCCGTTTGTACCTTATACGGGTTATACGGGTTGACCCAACCCGTTTACGACCCAATTATACCTTATACGGGTTGACCCGACCCGTTTACACCTTATACGGGTTGACCTGACCCATTTACGACCCGACCCGACCCGACCCGACCCGACCCGACCCGACCCGACCCATTTATAATCGGGTTACACGGGTTGGGTCGGGTCAACCCGTTTATAAACGGGTCGGGTTCGGGTTGAGCGTTTTCGACCCGTTTAATAAACGGGTTGACCCGACCCATTTAAAATCAACCCGAACCCGACTTAACCCGACCCAAACCCGACCCGACCCGACCCATTGACAGCCCTACTCGTAACGATCTTGATTTTTAGTTAAATTTAAATTGATAATTAAAATGAATTTTGGAATAAAATTGTAAATTAATTTTAATTTTTCAAATTAAATAGGATATTTGTTTATTTGGATAACGATTTTAAAATTTAATTGGGGTTTTGAATTTGTATATTTAAAATCTTATAAAAAAAAGTAAGTAATATCCTAAAATTTGTGAATATAAATTAATAATATATTTTGAACTTTTGAAATTTAATTTGAGAATATAATTAGCAAAAAAATCTTAAACAAGTAAAATGAGTAATAAACTATACATGAATAAAATTCCAAATTTATTTTGAGTTTAAAATCTTGAAATAATGAATGTTTTAAAAAGGTCATTTTAAATTTAAAATCTTATTTATATGTATATTACAAGTATGAGTAAAATTGAATACATGTTGAAATTAAATTTAAATTTGTTCAAGATAAGTGTGAATATACAAATGGGCATAAATGTCTATATTTCAAGTTTAAAATTGAAATTTGAATTTAAATTTAAAATAAATGTTTTTAGAAAAAATTAGTAGTATTTAAAATCATTTAGATGTAATATATGTAATGTAAACATTAGTTAAATTTTTTTTACATTGTACACACACATATATATATATATATATATATATATGTATGTATGTATGTATACACACAAATAAACAAGGGATACATTTATTTATGAAGTGTATATAATATAAAAATTAAAGTTTATGAAGATTTTTTTGTCTTGTAAAAGATCACAAATGTTAATAAGGATTCACATGGGAGATAGAGTAAGGTGATTAACAAATCTAGAGTTTATGATGATTTCTTACAAATGGCATTCAACACCATTGTTTAAATAAAATAATAAAATTAAAAATTACAAAAAAACTTTTCACCTCCCCATATTCAAAATATAATGTCTCAGCCAAATCTGAAAAAGTTCTGTAATCAAATATTGAGCGATTCCAAAACTTCAACACCCAAGAAAGAAAAAAAAGAAAGAAACAAGAAGAAAAAATCAAAAAAGAAAATCAAATTCTCTTCTCAAAAACTCAAAGCAAATCAACCTGAAACAATTCATATTCACAAGTTTAAAAGCCTGTAGTATAACTTGTAGTTCATGCAAGATCAAGCTCAACAACTCAAGGTTTTCAAAATCAAAAAGGCAAGTTTCAAATTCAAAGCTGCAGTTTTGGCCAGTGAGCAAGATTCTCTGGAAATAAATGAAGTTAAGTAAAATTCTTTTAAAAGATTTGAATTTTATGTTGTTAATCAGTAGTAAAATAAGAATCTAATCAATAAAACTAATCAGTTGCAGGAAAACAAATCCAGTTCAAACATAAGAAAAAGAAATCAAGCTCTGGCTGCAAATGCAGACCTTGAATTCTGTACATAAGAATTTAAACTGTAAGTAAAAATCAAAATTTGTTTGTATTTAATGGATTAAGTACAACAAAGAGTAAATAGAGATCTGTATTTACAATTTACAGATCTAAACTCCAAGGTTAAAGAAGAAGAAAACGATGTCGGCTTTTATTCTTTGAAATTGTCAGAAACTTTTTCTTTGTCTCTACTACAACTCCAAGGTGAGCAAATCCCTTAGCCTGCTATATTTTTTTTAATGCTTGGATTTGTCTTTGAAGTATGTTATGGATTATGGTTGAATGACTGTGTGAATTGGTTTATATGCTTTTATATATGTGTGAAAAACTGGGTGCATATTTGTGTGCAGGCCAAAAACTGTGCCTCTGTTCCAGGCTTCAAACCCTACCTGAAAATTTAAAATCATCTCAACACAAAACATATTGGGTTTGGATTGCTAAATGAATGATGTTTGTATGGGTATAACATTGTTTATAAAAATGTAATTAAGCCAAATTGACAGATAATTCATTGGGAATTAAGGAATTCACAGTAATGTCCTTTTTAATGATAAAAATCAAGTGATTCAATTTCTGTTTCTGATTATACAATCTAATTTGTGCTCGGGAATGTTGAATTTTAAAAATAAAATTTTGATTTTTAGTTTCAAATTTAAGTGGGAATATGGGTTTGAACGGAAAATGCATATTGGGCAAATTCCGGCGATAAGAATCGAATTGAGCACCGTGATCATTGGAGAAGGTGGGTTGCATGTTGATAATCATCAGAAAAATATTCGGAGCAATTGTAATGGGGAGTGGTGGCGATGCGATGAACTTATAGGGTTTAAGGATTCGTTTTGAATAATAGCAATGACGCGATTGCCGCGGCGTCGTCGAGAGGCTTCAGGGGATCGGACCAAGGGGAGGAGGATCGTGGGTGAGTGTCGAAGCTTAAGTTGAGTTCGCATGAATTCCGGTGATGGGAATCTTTGGCGTGAGGTGATTGTCGTTGATGAAGTTGGGTTCCAGTTCGATTCGAAACGCCAAATTTCGATTCCTCGTCAAATTTGATGATTTGGGTGGTGGAAAGGCTTGCGAGGTTGATCGGCGACACGTAGAGGCCATCAGTGGTGTTCAGAGAGGACCGCATCGCGGGTGCATGTTCACGCGTGTGCACCTGAATCTGGGCTGTTGAAGTGTTTGGGAAGAAGGAGGAATAAACTCGGGTTACAGTTTGAGATCGTAGTGGGTTTGCATCGAAGTATCGTGGTGATCAAGTGTTTCTCGGGGATTGTCTCGAGTTGAACGAGATTTGGCTCGAGCTTGTTGAAGTTGTTACCAGATTTCATGTTTCCGGTTCTTTAACACAAACATGCTTCCAGATTTATAATACAATGGTTTTTTTTCAAATTAAATTTTACTTACACAAAGTTCCAAAGTATATTTAAACTAAATAAGTTTCCAAAGAAAAAAAATATAAATCAAGTTTCACAATTTAAACCAATTTAAAAACAAGACTTCAAGATTAAAAATTAAAATGGATAATGTTTTTTAAGGTAATTGTATTTAACCAGATTTTCAAATAGATCTTAAAGAATTGATGGCTTAATTAATTAAAGGAGGACTGATGGAGATTAATTAATAAACCAAATCAAGATTTAACCTATTTATGTGGTTAATCAATTAATTTATTAATGTGATAAATAAAAGCAATTAAGGATAATTAATTACTTAAGAAATATCTTTAATTATGAGTAATTAATTTATGATTAAAGTTGATTTATCAATAGATTAAAGAAAATTTTAATTAAATGATAATTAATTAATGTGATTAATTTGGGAATGATTAATTAATTTAAAAACTAATCAATTAATAAAAGTGATTAGGAATGATCACTTAGGCTAATTAAATTTAGAATAATTAATTAAAGGGTAATCGATTAAGGGGTTAATTAATTAATGTAATAAATTAAGAATGGTTAATTAAAGAATAATTAATTTTTTACAAAGGGTTAGTTACTTTAATGTAGTTAAAAGTCAAATTAAGGGTAATTAATTGCTTAAAGATGATTATTTAATTAAAAGTAACTAATTAATGATTAAAGGTGGATTAATCAAGAAATTTGCATGGATTTAAGATTAGGGATAGTCACTTATCGTAATTAATTAAAGGGGAGTTTAATAATTAAAGACTAACTATTCAATGATTAAAAGTTGATGAATTATAATTAAAGGTTAATTAAATTATATTTAATGGTTAATTAATTAATGATTAAAGGGTAGTTAATCAAGTGATTTATGATTCATTAATAAGGATTAGTGACTAATCTAATTTAAGTTAATCAAATGATTAATTGACCTTACTTGTGGATGTTTGGATTCTATTGAATGATTGAATTGTTTGATATCCCTGATTGTGAAGCTCTGTTTGATTTGAGTTTTGTTTAATGTAATTTATTATCTGTGACACATATCTGTGATCTGTGAATAAAAGATAAGCGTTATGGTTTATACCGCTTGTCAAATATAAGCGTTATAGTTTATACCACTTATCAAATATATTGCTGTATTTGAATCTGTGCTGACTGATGATGTTGCACTTTTATTGTGTAAAACCCGTGGACTACACTTATACACACACAAATATGGATTGCATGTAGAAATTGGTTAAGTCGTGGATTTTTGAAATTGTTTTGAAATTGAACTTTTGAATCCAAAATAGTTTTGGAATTAGAATTGAAAGCTTTTGAAAATGGATTTCAAAAATAAAAGTTATTTTGAATAACATGATTGAGTTTTGAAATTTAAATAATTTGATTTAAATTTGAATTCAATATTTGAAATTGAACTCCATGATTTGGAAACTAGGGTTTAAAAGGGTTATTCAACTTATATATGGGTTTATATAGGTTTTTATACCATTGTAAAAGTGTAGTTTTGGAAATTTAAATTTAACCCAAAGATTTTAACTTGTATAAATGAAATTGGATTTTTCGGAAACGAGAATTATTTGTTTTCAAATAATAAAAGCTTTCACATAAGAAATGAACTTCCAATTTGTGTTAAAAGGATTTCAAGTCTAAAATGAAAATGATTTTTCCAAGTTATGGAAACGGGTTTGAAAGCTATGAGTTAAATCTTTAATTTAAAGATTTATTTGAGTTAATCCAAATTGAAATGGAAATTGTTTTGAAAATCTATGAATGGATCTTTGTGAAACTAGGTGAACTTTGTGAAGCGAATCTTTTTGTTAAAAGATTTGAAATGGTAAATTGTTTAAACCATTTGAAGAAAAGCTTTGGATTTTTAAGTTGCGACTTAATCGAAATCCCATTATCCAAATGTTTTTAAATATTGCGCTCATTATTTGGTTTAGCCGCGAGAGGACCTTGTGTCATACGACCCATTTCGAATAATGATACGACGCTATGGATAGCATTAGAAGACCGGTGGTGAAGACCAGATATTTTTGAAAATGAAAGTACAACCCGTCGAATGTCTCTGCATCGACTGATCCCCGGTATAGAGACTCCATATATGATGGGAAGTCCGGACATGATTAGGAATTATACGGATTTGCAACATTACACTTTGAGATGTAAAACCGGTTTCTATCAAATACATTCTGCTTGGTGGCGGAGAATTTATTCTCTTAGCTTAACAGCCTTCTCTGAGACGTACGAGCTCAGAGGTTATGTAGTTGATGGTTACTAGTGATACATTCCCAATTTGGTAATGTGGCATACGAAGTGCTGCTGATCATTTGTTGATCAAAGCATGGCTTTGTGGAAAAGCAATGCTTTGTGGACGAGACCTCATCGAGCCTCACAAACCGGTAATGGTCGAAACAGGAAAGATGCGGCAAGGTTACAGGGGTAGGTCCCCTAGGGTATGGCCATTCCTTTTGGAAAAGGGTGGTATCATGGAATGGAGCCCAGATACTTACACATGTGGGCACTGTAATATATTTATTACTGTGTGATGTTGTTGGTGTAGAGGATCCTCGGATAAAGGTCCCAAAGGACCGGGGGTGGCATATCTTAGGTTTTATTCCCCAGGAAGGGGATAGCTGGCCTTGTGTTAGCAGAGAGCCGGGTAGGTTCTCGGGACGTCCCGCCAGAGGCGTTCCCATGTGGCAATAGGAAGTTCCTTAGCCTGACCATTTATTGGAGACTCATTCATCCAATATGCGCCTTGTACGGTTTTAGTTGCATTACCTGCCATTTACTTATGGTGGCGCCGCACTGTTTGGATGGTAGCTATAGTAGGCATAGTTCGGAATGTCCATGCTGGCTAGGATTTATATTATACTTTTGAAATGGTTTTCTACACTATGCACTAGTAATAATATCAAAGAAACTTTCTCATATTAAGCATTTGACTATCATAAGGAGAAATATCCTCCAATTATGCGTTTGCATTGTGTGTGTGGCGGGAGGCCTTATGGTAGTTTCATTTTCCAAAAAGCATTGCGGATTTGAACTTTAAAAGCTTTGTTGTTTGTTTTAAAAGACAAAACTGTTTTTTGTTTTCTCACACCAGTCCCATGACTGACCTGGAGTTTATTGTTCCTTCCCTAAACTTTGGGTGCCCACTATTTTCCGCACAGGCAGTCTAGAGTTGGCTTTTCCAGATAGTCGAATAATAGGAATTGATTCGTTAGCCTTCGAAGCCCTTTTGGATTCATGGATCGCATTTGCTTCACTTCAGCATTCACGGTTGTACTTGCTTATCTTTGTGCAACTTGATGAGGGTTCGAGCTAGCTTTGGATTGAAGATGGAGTTCTTGGAATTTGGCATTGAAGACATTATCTTTCTGCTGCTATTCTTTGTATCTCTGATAGTATTGATATCTATTGTATCATTCCATTGTATCATCGTTGTATCTGATTATTGTATCAAATGTTGTATATGAAATATATTATTTCATTTCTTCCGTTGTGTTGTGCTTAATGTGTTATAAGCTCCGGCGAACCAGATTCGACGTTTGGATCTGCAGCATTTGAATACGAGTGTCGTATTCGGTGCCGATTTTCGAAGGTCGAGTCAGGGTCGTTATAATTGGTATCAGAGCTGAAGGATAAAACTTTAGCTCAGGAGTATAACACATTAAGTAGCTCATTAGAGATAGGGTGAAGTATACCCTACAATGAGTATATTTCTAAGATATCCGTTCGAACGCCACTGTAAATTCTCTTACTATCCACTGATAGTGAGTATGAGTGCAAGAAGAGGACGAGGTAGGGGACAGGGGAATACCACTACAACTGGTCAATACCCTGCAATAGCGAAAACAACTTTCTTCTCAATCTCCTTTGATTCGATTTCAAATTCTTTTGATTGCTTCGTGATAGCTCCAGGAAGAAGTTTCGGTGTGACGATGGCCCTATGAATCGTTGTAGAAAATCTTTACTTCATATCTTCATCGGTATTCTTATCAGCTTTTCATTGTACACTCTAATGAATTTGAAGTTGAAAATTTTAAATAAATTGGGAATTTAAATTGAGTTAAGTTGGTTAATAAAATATGAGGCTAAATCTAAGTTGTATCAAAAAAACGATATCGGTTTAAACCAAATTGGAAATTCTATCGTAGTTTCGTGAGTATATCGAATTCCGAAGAGGGATAAGTTGGTATATACTTTGGAGTATTCCAACCTGAGTTTAGAATCCATATCTAGTGTTTGATAATTATGGAAGATTAAATCTATTTATCTATTCTCTGGGATCCGATATATTCTACGATCAATTAGTTATCCCATCGAACTAATCAATTCCCTTGCATATTCGTAGACCGGTGGACCTGAGTATCTTGTGAAATAATTGCATGAGTTCATTCTCATAATTATTGGTGATATTCTGATTTGGTAAGCCAAACACAGAATTGATATCCAGTTTGATTTGAAAAGATATTTCTCTATCTTTCATCTATTCTTTCTCGTCTCCCTAACAAATTTCGGGGACGAATTTTTTTTAAGAGGGGAATCTGTAACGATCCTGATTTTTAATTAAATTTAAATGGATAATTAAAATGAATTTTGGAATAAAATTGTAAATTAATTTGAATTTTTCAAATCAAATAGGATATTTGTTTATTTGGATATTGATTTTAAAATTTAATTGGGGTTTTGAATTTGTATATTTAAAATCTTATAAAAAAAGCAAGTAATATCCTAAAATTTGTCAAAATAAGTTAATAATATATTTTAAAATTTTTAAATTTAATTTGAGAATATAATTGGCAAAAAAATCTTAAACAAGTAAAATGAGTAATAAACTATACATTAATAAAATTCCAAATTTATTTTGAGTTTAAATCTTCAAATAGTGAATGTTTTAAAAAGGTCATTAGAAATTTAAAATCTTATATATATATATATATATATGTATGTATGTATGTATGTATGTATGTATGTATGTATGTATATAAATATATATTACAAATATGAGTAAAATTGAATACATATTGAAAGTTAATTTTAATTTGTTCAAGATAAGTGTGAATATACAGATGGGCATAAATGTCTATATTTCAAGTTTAAAATTGAAATTTGAATTTAAAATAAATGTTTTAAAAAAATAGTAGTATTTAAAATCATTAAGATGTAATATATGTAATGTAAACATTAGTTAATTTATTTTTTACATTGTACACATATATATATACACAAATAAATAAGGGATACATTTATTTATAAAGTTTATATAATATAAAAATAAAGTTTATGAAAATTATTTTGTCTTGTAAAAGATCACAAATGTAAATAAGGATTCACACGGGAGATAGAGTAAGGTTATTAACAAAATCTAGAGTTTATGATGATTTCTTACAAATGGCATTCAACACCATTGTTTAAATAAAATAATAAAATTCAAAATTACAAAAAAACTCTTCACCTCCCCATATTCAAAATATAATATCTCAGCCAAATCTGAAAAAGTTCAGTAATCAAAGATTGAGTAATTCCAAAACTTTGACACCCAAGAAAGAAAATAAAGATAGAAAGAAGAAGAAAAACAATCAGAAAAGAAAATCCCATTCTCTTCTCAAAAACTCAAAGCAAATCAACCTGAAACAATTCATATTCACAAGTTTACAAGCATGTAGTATAATCTGTAGTTCATGCAAGATCAAGCTCAACAACTCAGGGTTTTCAAAATCAAAAAGGCAAGTTTCAAATTCAAAGCTGCAGTTTTGGCCAGTGAGCAAGATTCTCTAGAAATAAATGAAGTTAAGTAAAATTCTTTTAAAAGATTTGAATTTTATGTTGTTAATCAGTAGTAAAATAAGAATCTACTCGATAAAACTAATCAGTTGCAGGAAAACAAATCCAGTTCAAAGATAAGAAAAAAAATCAAGCTCTGGTTGCAAATGCAGACCCTGATTTCTGTACATAAGAATTTAAACTGTAAGTAAAAATCAAATTTTGTTTGTATTCAATGGTTTAAGTACAAAAAAGAGTAAATAGAGATCTGTATTTACAATTTACAGATCTAAACTCCAAGGTTAAAGAAGAAGAAAAAGATGCAGGCTTTTATACTTTGAAACTGTCAAAAACTTCTTCTTTGTCTCTATTGCAACTCCAAGATAAGCAAATCCCTTAGCCTGCTATATTTTTTTTAATGCTTGGATTTGTCTTTGAAGTATGTTATGGATTATGGTTGAATGACTGTGTGAATTGGTTTGTATGCTTTAATATATATGTGAAAAACTGGGTGCATATTTGTGGGCAGGCCAAAAACTATGCCTTTGTTCCAGGCTTCAAACCCTACCTGAAAATTTAAAATCATCTCAACACAAAACATATTGGGTTTGGATTGCTAAATGAATGATGTTTGTTCGGGTATAACATTGTTTATAAAAATGTAATTAAGCCAAATTGATTGATAGTTCATTGGGAATTAAGGAATTCACAGTAATGTCCTTTTTAATGATAAAATTCAAGTGATTTAATTTCTGTTTCTAATTATACAATCTAATTTGTGCTTAGGAATATTGAATTTGAAAAATAAAATTTTGATTTTTAGTTTCAAATTTAAGTAGGAATATGGGTTTGAACGGAAAATGCATATTGGCCAATTCCGGCGATAAGAATCAAATTGAGCACCGTGATCATCGGAGAAGGTGGCTTGCATGTTGATAATCATCAGAAAAATATTCGGAGCAATTGTAATGGGGAATAGTGGCGGTACGATGAACTTATAGGGTTTAAGGATTCGTTTTGAATAATAGCAATGACGCGATTGCCGCGACGTCGTCGAGAGGCTTCAGGGGATCGGACCAAGGGGAGGAGGATCGTGGGTGAGTGTCGAAGCTTAGGTTGAGTTCGCACTAATTCCGGTGATGGGAATCATTGGCTCGAGGCGATTGTCGTTGATGAAGTTGGGTTCCAGTTGGATTCGAAACGCCAAATTTTGATTCCTCGTCAAATTTGATGATTTGGGTGGTGGAAAGGCTTGCGAGGTTGATCGACGACACGTAAAGGCCATCAGGGGTGGTCGGAGAGGACTGCGTCGTGGGTGCATGTGCATGCGTGTGCACCTGAATCTGGGCTGTTGAAGTGTTTAGGAAGAAGGAGGATTAAACTCGGGTTACGGTTCGAGATCGTAGTGGATTTGCATCGAAGTATCGTGGTGATCAATTGTTTCTCGGGGATTGTCTCGAGTTGAACGAGATTTGGCTCGAGCTTGTTGAAGTTGTTACCAGATTTCATGTTTCCAGTTCTATAACACAAACATGCTTCCAGTTTTATAATACAATGGTTTTTTTTCAAAGTAAATTTTACTTACACAAAGTTGCAAAGTATATTTAAACTAAATAAGTTTCCAAAGAAAAAAATAATATAAATCAAGTTTCACAATTTAAACCAACTAAAAAACAAGACTTCAAGATTAAAAATTAAAATGGACAATGTTTTTTAAGGTAATTGTATTTAACCAGATTTTCAAATAGATCTTAAAGAATTGATGGCTTAATTAATTGAAGGAGGATTGATGGAGATTAATTAATAAGTCAAATCAAGAGTTAACCTATTTATGTGGTTAATCAATTAATTTATTAATGTGATAAATAAAAGCAATTAAGGGTAATTAATTACTTAAGAAATATCTTTAATTATGAGTAATTAATTTATGATTAAAGTTGATTTATCAATGGATTAAAGAAAATTTTAATTAAATGATAATTAATTAATGTGATTAATTTAGGATTGATTAATTAATTTAAAAACTAATCAATTAATAAAAGTGATTAGGAATGATCACATAGGCTAATTAAATTTAGAATAAGTAATTAAAGGGTAATCGATTAAGGGGTTAATTAATTAATGTAACAAATTAAGAATGGTTAATTAAAGAATAATTATACAAAGGGTTAGTTACTTTAATGTAGTTAAAAGTTAAATTAAGGGTAATTAATTGTTTAAAGATGATTACTTAATTAAAAGTAACTAATTAATGATTAAAGGTTGATTAATCAAGAAATTTGCATGGATTTAAGATTAGGGATAGTCACTTATCGTAATTAATTAAAGGTGAGTTTAATAGTTAAAGACTAACTATTCAATGATTAAAAGTTGATGAATTATAATTAAAGGTTAATTAAATTATATTTAATGGTAATTAATGAATGATTAAAGGGTAGTTAATCAAGTGATTTATGATTCATTAATAAGGATTAGTGACTAATCTAATTTAAGTTAATCAGATATTAATTGACCTTACTTATAGATGTTTGGATTCTATTAGATGATTGAATTGTTTGATATCCTTGATTGTGATGCTCTGTTTGATTTGAGTTTTGTTTAATGTAATTTATTATCAGTGATACATATCCGTGATCTGTGAATAAAAGATAAGCGTTATGGTTTATACAGCTTATCAAATATAAGCGTTATAGTTTATACCGCTTATCAAATATATTGCTGTATTTGAATCTGTGCTGACTGATGATGTTGCAGTTTTATATGTAAAACCTCTGGACTACACTTATACACACACAAATATGGATTGCATGTGAAAATTGGTTAAGTCACAGATTTTTGAAATTGTTTTGAAATTGAATTTTTGAATCCAAAATAGTTTTGGAATTAGAATTGAAAGCTTTTGAAAATGGATTTCAAAAATGAAAGTTATTTTGAATAACATGATTGAGTCTTGAAATTTAAATAATTTGATTTAAATTTGAATTCAATATTTGAAATTGAACTCTATGATTAGGAAACTAGGGTTTAAAAAGGTTATTCAACTTATAAATGGGTTTATATAGGTTTTTAAACCATTTTAAAAGTGTAGTTTTGGGAATTTAAATTTAACCCAAAGATTTTAACTTGTATAAATGAAATCGGATTTTTTCGAAACGAGAACTATTTGTTTCCAAATAATAAAAGCTTTCACATAAGAAATGAACTTCCAATTTGTGTTGAAAGGATTTCAAGTCTAAAATGAAAATGATTTTTCAAAGTTATGGAAACGGGTTTGAAAGCTATGAGTTAAATCTTTAATTTAAAGATTTATTTGAGTTAATCCAAATTGAAATGGAAATTGTTTTGAAAATCTATGAATGAATCTTTGTGAAACTAGGTAAACTTTGTGAAGCGAATCTTTTTGTTAAAAGATTTGAAATGGTAAATTGTTTAAACCATTTGAAGAAAAGCTTTGGATTTTTAAGTTGCGACTTAATCGAAATCCCATTATCCATATTTTTTTAAATATTGCGTTCATTATTCGGTCTAGCCGGGATAGGACCTTGTGTCATATGACTCATTCCGAATAATGATACGACGCTATGGATAGCATTAGAAGACTCGTGGTGGAGATCGGATATTTTCGAAAACGAAAGGACAACTCATCGAATATCTCTGCATCGACTGGTCCCTGGCATAGAGACTCCATATGTGATTGGAAGTCCGGACGTGATTAGGAATTACCCGAATTTGCAAGGGCTTCTTCGAAAGTGCCTTCGGTTCTGTTCAAACCCGGAACAGACTTGTATGGATGTGTGTCTGACATTACACTTTGAGATGTAAAACTGGTTTCTATCAAATACATTTCTGCTTGGTGGCGGAGAATTTATTCTCTTAGCTTAACACCCTTCTCTGAGACGTATGAGCTCAGAGGTTATGTAGTTGATGGTTACTAGTGATACATTTCCAATTTGGTAATGTGCCATACGAAGTGCTGCTGATCATTTGTTGATCAAAGCATAGCTTTGTGGAAAAGCGTAGCTTTGTGGAAAAGCGTAGCTTTGTGGACGAGACCACATCGAGCCTCACAAACCGGTAATGGTCGAAACAGGAAAGATGAGGCAAGGTTTCAGGGGTAGCTCCCCTAGGGTATGACCATTCCTTCTGGAAAAGTGTGGTATCATGGTATGGATCCCAGATACTTACTCATGTGGGCACTGTAGTATATTTATTACTGTGTGATGTTGTTGGTGTAGAGGATCCTCGGATAAAGGTCCCAAAGGACCGGAGGTGTCATATCTTAGGTTTTATTCCCCGGGAAGGGGGTAGCCAGCCTTGTGTTAGCAGAGAGCCAGGTAGGTTCTCGGGACGTCCCGCCAGAGGCATTCCCATGTGGCAATAGGAAGTTCCTTAGCCTGACCATTTGTTGGAAACTCATTCATCCAATACGTGCCTTGTACGGTTTTAGTTGTATTACCTGCCATCTACTTATGGTGGCGCCCCACTGTTTGGATGGTAGCTATAGTAGGCATAGTTCAGAATGTCTATGCTGGCTAGGATTTATATTATACTTTCGAACTGGTTTTCTACACTATGCATTAGTAATAATATCAAAGAAACTTTCTCGTATTAAGCATATTTGACTATCATAAGGAGAAATCTCCTCTAATTCTGCGTTTGCATTATGTGTGTGGCGGAAGGCCTTATGGTAGTTTCATTTTCCAAAAAGCATTGCGGATTTGAACTTTAAAAGCTTTGTTGTTTGTTTTAAAAGACAAAACTGTTTTTTGTTTGCTCACACCAGTCCCATGACTAACCTGTAGTTTATTGTTCCTTCCCTAAACTCTAGGTGCCCACTATTTTCCACAAGGGCAGTCTAGAGTTGGGTTTTCCAAATAGTCGGATAGTAGGAATTGATTCGTTAGCCTTCGAAGCCCTTTTGGATTCGTGGATCGCATTTGCTACACTTCAGCATTCACGGCTGTACTAGCTTATCTTTGTGCAACTTGATGAGGGTTCGAGCTAGCTTTGGATTGAAGATGGAGTTCTTGGAATTTGGCATTGAAGACATTATCTTTCCACTACTATTCTTTGTATCTTTGATAGTATTGATATCTATTGTATCATTCCATTGTATCATCATTGTATCTGATTATTGTATCAAATGTAGTATATGAAATGTATTATTTCATTCCTTCCGCTGTGTTGTGCTTAATTTGTTATAAGCCCCAGCGAACCAGATTCGACGTTTGGATCTGCGGCATTTGAATAAGAGTGTCGTATTCGGTGCCGATTTTCGAAGGTCGAGTGAGGGTTGTTACAATTTTAAATGAATTTCGTTATCAATCAATTACTTTGTTTACATCTTTTAAATTCAGCATTCATTATTAATCCAACTATTGACCATAAACTCATTTAATAAGTAGCGTATATTAATTCTTGTATCTTCAAAATCAGTTTATTTCAAAATTTTATTTTCTGTCTAAATAATTCATAATTATTATTCAACTTCAGTTATCGATCATGAACTTAGCTAATATATATAATTCCATTTCAATCTTATTATCACCAAAACTTCAGATAAGTTTATTTCAAATTTTTATTGAAGTTCATATCAATACTTACATTCAAAATTACTAATTTTTTCTCAATCATTTTTATTTAATAATTACATTAAATATACTAATTTAAAATAGCTAAAAATACGGGTTGTCACACTCTCTCCCACTCAAAACTTTTGGTCCTCGAAAAGGAACTAAGTAGAGAATTCAGCATCTGATATATTTCATTCAAAATTATTAACTTGTAAAACAATGAAATTCCATTTAAAAAGTCGTTACTATACTTCCACTACACTACTCCGATTGGCTTAAGAAATTTACAAGTTAGTTACCAAAACAAGTTATAAAATTTTAAAACTTCAAAATTTTCTAACACTCGGATTTACGGAAAATTCCGACAGCGTCTCCTTTGCATGGCTCGATCGGCACAACTACAAAACACCTCTTTGGGCTCCAAACCAATAAAAGAAAACAAAAGCCAAATGGCTCCATCATAAAACCATCAAATCAAATGACAAAATAAACACGTACCTTTTTATCGGGCAATCCAAATTTTCTTGATTTTAAATACCTGCATCTTGTTTACTAATGATATCCAATCATACAAATTAAAATTATTTTATAGTCTGCATTTTTAATTTCCAATGTTTGTTGTACTTAAACCCGTACGATGTACATATATTATCCGCACGCGGTATCAAATTTGATTGCTCACTCGATCACACAATTTAACTTCCAAACTAGTGTTGTTCACACGACTCTCTAGTGCGGACTCAGATTTGGTTCTTTGATCAAAACTATTATTCTCCTTGCATAGCTATATACTATGATAGAGAATTACAGAATACATCAAAAATCCATATCTAGGGTTTACCTTCGACAATCGAGTGAAAAACTCAAACTCGGATCGATATAAATCATCTCGGAATTCTGTCCTCGAATCTGGATCAAATAGTTATGCGAATAAAATAATATACATACAACTTACGTATTATCCTTCAATAGATTTCTATCCAATTCATCCATATTAATTTCTTTTGTTTGCCTTCATTTCATTTAAAATCAATTATTCGCAATCCATTATTCATATTCCTTATTTACTTAGTATATCCATTTCTTTACATAGCATATTCTTTAATATTATCATTTCTTTGAACATCATTCCATAGAATTTGCTTACTTAAGTTCATTTTACACATTCTATACAATTTAATTAAATTAGTTTTCATTTTCCATTGATTCTTAGTTACACCAAATCCTTTTCATTCGCATTCATTTTCATAATTCCTTTAATAACCAATTTATTTGTGAAACATTTTTTTCTTTTTCTCTTTCATTATTTTAGTTTCTATTCATTCTATAAAATTCTAACTTATATATGACTTTTCTTAATTTGTAGTTATCTCTAAAGTTACAAATTCAACTTCACGGTTTCTTTACAAATTTATATTTAATTCTATAACCAATTTTCAAAGATATTATTTAATTTGGTAGTCTATTTCTTAAACTCGCTAACTTATTCCATTTAATCAGTAATCATTTCATAATATACTCAAGTATATAACATTTATTATTACAAACAAATTTCCATTTATACACATTTTAATTACTTTAAGTTTTGCTTACTTGTATAATATCCCACTACATATCAGAATCATCATTTTAACTTTTTTTACACTTGGTAAGTTTTATTATATGTTATTAGAATGCAATTTGATGCTATACAAATTTATAGGATTCATTTTACTTAATTATAATGTTCACTATTTTAACTTGTTTAAAATTCCCTTTACTTTCAATAAGTTACAACTTCAACTCTAAAGTTTCTCAAACATTTATAACTTAGATTTCTTAATCCCTTATTTTGTATATGTTCTACTTATTCAATATTTTATTTTATTCAAATAATTTGAAGATTACTAATTAACAGAACTAAAAATTTGAACACCGGGTTCATTTCAAATCATTTGGAATAAATATATACACTTATATCTTTTGTATCAAATCATACCTTTGGTGTTTAAACCAAAATCTGTTTATCAAAACAATTTTGAAGCAAAGCTTCTCAAAAGTCTCCACCACTTTGAGACTCGAAAATGAAAGTCGTTGTGCTGCGCAGTCATCACCGAAATTATTTTCTAGTGACAAAAAGAGGAATATTGAATCCATTCCATTTAAAATCCCTTTTCAAAATATTTTTCATAAATACTTTCCAAATAATATCACTATATGTTTTTTTCTTCAAAGCTTTGGAAACCATTTTCAAAATTCCTCGGTCTTAGATTCAATATTTCTCAATTTAATGTATTTAGTATATAATTCACATTTATAAACTATTCTTACAAAATTTTATTTTCTTAAAACATTTCACAAATTGTTTAATCATTTTTTATATTAAACATCTTTGATTAAGGCACAACACCCAACTGATGATAATAATCAATATTATCATCCTTAACAACCAAATACTCTATATATACCATAATAATTTCTGAAAATTATTCCTTTATATATAAAATATAATCAGTGTAAAATTATTTCATTTATCCCATTTCAAAACAATACTATGTCGAATTATTCTGTTCAGTGTTTAGAGATCCCTATTAATGATGTTAATTACCCGCATTGACCAGAATCCATAAGCCACTCAACAAATCAACCAACACAATATAAAACAATTTTATATCACTAACAAATACGCGCTCATATCTATTAATACACTCAGACTCATTCTATGGTGCTATTGACCCTATCTCTAATGAGTTACCCCAGAAGGCTAAGGTTATCGCTAAACCAAGGCTCTGATACCAACTGTAACAACCCACCTTTTATGGACAATTTAAATCGACAATAAACTACAAATGTCAACTCAAATCATTCAAAAGGGAGGATTGTTAATGGGGTAAGTAAGAAAATAAGAGAAAAGAAGAAGAAAAACAAACAGAATCTCTCAGCGGAACAATAAAGTACATTAATCAAATAAACAGTTCATGAAGCTGTTTACAATACATTTAATTATAATTTATACAACATTTATCAGAGTTGTACATATACATCAGAAAAAATATAATGCAGCAGACAACACGATGCAGGAATAATAATAATATTAGCAGTATACCAAATCTTTGTCTTCGTCCTCCAGAATAAATCTTCTATAAGATGAAAAACTCAAGACTGACCCGAGTGTAATGAAAAGACAAAACACTCGAGTCAGGACTAAAATATCCTTATGTAAGTCGAATAGATCGTAAATAAATATGAGTGTAACAGCATCAGAGATGGTTACGGGGTTTCACATCTCCTATCCTGTGTATAATGTGCGTGCAGTAACTCAAGAGATGTTACGGGATTTTCCATCTCTTAAGGATCCGTCAAAATATTTATATGTAGTAGAATACGTTACATATATATATAATGTCTAATCAGTAAAAATATATATTAAAATAGTGTTAAGGCTTTACATTAATCCCTCTTAACGCGCTTTTAAGCATTATCGTATAGTTTGCATATAAAACACCAGTTAACCGGTCGGTGGATAGGGATACGCCATGATACAACAACACTAAACCAAAATCGTATGAGTCTCATATAGGGATAAAAGTAAAACAAGGCATGTGAGGCAATGCCCAAGGAAGGATACTACCAGTTCGGGTCGTAGGGATGGTGGTAACGCATCGTAGCCATGATCACTCACCGCGTCCATCCATCCCATATCGAGTCAAAGGGAGGCTATTCCAATCAAGGTGCACCAATCAAAACTAACATCAAGAGTAATAATATGGACCGAGTCCAAGAAAATCAAAGAACGGATGTCCGCTCAGGGTAATTAGCCCACTTGGCCTTTCAAGCCGTCCTATTTTAGTCACTTCAAATTGGCACAAGCGCCGGGGTCTATCCATTATCGTATTCTTTCTTCAAATCCAGGAAATGATGCCAAATCCAACCACTTCGTTCTGGATCATCACTCCACATACACAGTTGTCAAAGTGGTTACGGTAACGACAGAGAGTATGCCCATCTCCGGCTCCGGTCTCTTTAATAACCAAACGTCGTTTTACACACCGGTCGGTTCTTTTACATTTAAAAAAGAGTTCATACTAATATCAAAATATCATATACGCTTCAAAATCAAATCCATTTCGAAGTCATCACATTTACTCAAAATTTACCATTTCAATTCAAAATATAATCATCTTAATATCGCAATTTTGATTCCAAAATTATTTCAAATTTACATCTAGATTATAACTTCATTTAACCCCATTTGTGTTTAAATCCATGATTTAAAATGACACTCCACTCTTGACCGGGTTGAATTTTTGAAAAATAGTTTGAATGGTTTAGAATATTTTAAATAGTTAAATTATTTAAAAATAATGTGAATGGTTAAAATAGTTAAAATAGTTTAAATGGTTCAAATAGTTTGGAAACCAAAATAATTTGTATATTTAAGAAGATAGTTTTTAAATGGTTTAACAGTAAATAATTTATTTGAAAACAGTTTCAAAGTCAAACAGGTCCAATTCTAACTTCCCAATTCAAATCAATCAAAAATTCCCATTCAATCGATTCAGTTTCGATTTCGATTCAATTCAATTTCGATTTCGATTCAAATCAATTTCACTTTCAAACCCAATTAATCCTTTTTCAATTTCAATCTATATCGATTTCAAGCTCAATTTTCAAAGATCAATTCAAAACATTTAAATCAAATTATTCTTCAATATTCAGTTTAAAATCCTAATCTTCAAAAAAAATTCAATTCCGAGCTCAATTTCGAAAAATCATTTTTATCTCACTTTCGATTAGTAATATTAAAAGTTCGAATAAAAGTTTAATCTTTTTAAAACCAATTAATTTATGAAATTTAATCATATTCCAATTTTAACTTCAAAATCTCGACTTCAATTATTTAACAATTTCATTTAACCAAAATTTTATTTCAACTTTTCAACTCGAATTCGTGACTAATTCGATTTCTTATAGATTTGATTTTTATTTCTTTAAAATCTAAACAACTTAAACAGTTTCAAATCTAAGATTTTCAATATCATTTATTTTAACTAATCCGCTGTCCGTATATAATTTTCTATCCAATGGACAAGTGATCAGTCATTTCAATTTAATTTCGGGGATGGGTATATATCATTTCAATCCAAATCTCAATGTCATAGGTATATATCATTTCAACCTATTTCTTAATTTATTCGAAATAATTCAATTTACTGTTTTATACCCTATAAATAATATACTGGGTGATAATAGGATATATCTAAACAAATAAACATCCAAACATCTAAATATCAACCAATTTGCATCCATCACAATCAATCATACAACAACCAATATAATTCACCGCAATTTCATAGTTATCAATAACAGGTAATTTACTGGCAATTAAATCCTAATTTCGATTTGACTGTCAATTTTAATTTTTAATAGTTAATTCAATGACAATCTAGATGACAATTTAAATTTACCAAACAGCAACCAATAAAATTTGTATCACTTCATAACATCGAATTTAATTAGCGCAAAAATATTCTAGTACGTTGTGAGCGTTATAAAACACTCATCTTGAGTTTTTGATTTTAAATCAAATCGAACGACGTCCGATTTAACTTAAAATATTAGTTAGCTACAAACGTCTCCAAATCCATTCTACGACGTAGAGCTCTTCGCCACGATTCCAACATAAAAAGTTTCGTCTAATTCTGGTATAGTATGAGAGAGATACACATTTTTAAAGTTTGAATACAAATTAAATAAACAATTATATATATATAATAAACCTCATCGGCCCGTTGATTTGCTGAGACAAGATCAGAGCCGCAAATCCCTTCCTCCTTCATTTGTACGCGTTCCACGTAGAGGAACCCAACACATGTGTTAGCGTCGAAATTGGTCACTAACACCCAATTCCAGATGAAAGCACCAAGTATCAATCACAGCTCATAGATAAAATATATGTAGAGAGTAATAATGTGAAGAACAGTCAAAATTAAAATAAAAGCAGTAAAGGACAACAGATTTATAGCGGTTTGGCTAACTTCGGCCTACGTACACTCAAGAAGTTTTCCTTTTTATTGCTGTAATAATCGATTACATTCACAAGATGGCAGAGCAACCTCAGCCTTAGAAAATAGAAAAATAGACAGAAGAAAAGAAGATCCTCCATCTGGAGACCCACATGCTGTATTTATAGGCAAAACCAGGTTGCTGGGCCTCCTGAGTAGTTTGGGCCCACCAAGGCCATAGCCGACCCCTACTTTATTATGACGACCGACCCTGAGCAGTTGGTATGCCGAGTAGAAGTTACCCGGGTATTGATCCGAAGCAAGCCTATCTGGATATCGAAGCAGACTAGTTCAGAACTCGAAGCAAAGCTAGCGCCAGACCATGTATTGATGCCAACCCATGTCACCATATAGCCGCTGCCGAGCCACTATGCCGAGCCACAATGCCGAGCCATCCCCACTTCATCACGATGTTAAGCGACGTTCAATACCGAGCGACGTTCAATGCAGAGCAACGTTCAATGCAGAGCGACGTTCAATGTCGAGCGAGGTATGAAGCCGAGCGAGGTACGACGGCGAACGAGGTGCGACGCCGAGCGAGGTGCGATGCCGAGCGAGGTATGACGCCGAGCGAGGTACGACGCGGAGCGAGGTGCGATACCAAGCGAGGTACGATGCCGAGCGGGGTGCGATGCCGAGCGAGGTGCGATGCCGAGAGAGGTGCGATGCCAAGCAGGACTTCATGCCGACCGAGGGGAGGTGTTTCGAGCGAGGCTTCATGCCGACTGAAGGGAGGTGTGCCGAGCAAGGCTTCATGTCGACCGAGGGGAGGTGTGTCGAGCGAGGCTTCATGCCGACCGAAGGGAGGTGTGCCAAGCGAGGCTTCATGGCGATCGAGGGGAGGTGTGCCGAATGAGGCTTCATGCCGTTCGAGGGGAGGTGTGCCGAACGAGGCTTATCTTCCTGACCGAACCGAGCAACCCCCTCGTTTCTTGATCAAATGACCTATCCAAGTGAACTTCATCCTTCAAAACCGAATCCATCAGATTCTAGCCTCGATAATCGTGAAGCTAGTTAGGTTGAATCCACCTGCTTATGGCTTTGACAAAAGGCGGGTTAACACTTTGCCCTCGAAAACATGCCTTGTTATTGGAAAGTGTGTTTTATTACTCAATAAGCCGGATGTTGGTATCATGCTAATGACCTACAAAGAAATTGATAGTCTTATCTGAACGCGCATAACGATCGTTCAGAATCGTATGTCATTCGGGGTAGTATGTGACCGTTCGCGGTCAGATGCCGTTCGTGGCGAATCGTGACCGTTCGCAATCGGGTGCCGTTCTAGGAGAATTGTGATTGTTCGCAATCTGGTGCCGTTCGAGGTGAGTTGTGACCGTTAGTGGTCCAGTGCTGTTCGTGGCAAGTTGTGACCGTTCGCGATCTAGTGCCGTTTGAGGCGAGTTGTGACCGTTCGCGGTCGGGTGCCGTTCGAGGCGATTTGTGACCATTCGCGGTCGGGTGCCGTTCGAGGCGATTTGTGACCGTTCACGATCTGGTGCCATTCGAGGCGAGTTGTGAGTGCCCGAGGGGGACTTAGTATCATTAATGTCAGATTCCACGTTCGAGTGAGTTTTCGAACTGTTTATTGTGGCAGTTTATCGCCATCTTAGAGCATGCCTAAGGACCGTTCGCGACCTCGTACATGTGTAAGTGGCTTAGCCGTCATAGAATCACAAATAGAAAATTTTCATTCAAGATGAATCTTTCAACGGAAATGTCAAACTAAATTAAGTCCAAACACGAGAAATGGAAAATAAAAGCAAAACAGGTACGTCCAAGTGCAAACACCTACATTGATGCGATTTATGGTCATATCAGAGCATGCCTGAGGATCGTTCGTGGTCATGTACATGTGTAAATGACTTAATCGCGTTGGTGTGGAGTTTGCCACTTATTCATCATTATTTCAATCAATTGATGACAAGCTGATGCCCCGATCCCGAGCCGTTCCCAGTTGGTGCAGGTGGTGGCCGCTCTCTTTCCACCTTATTGTTCCCCTCTCACATATTGCGATAGCAAACCATTCCGGATATGTCCCTCAACCTCATTCTTCAAGTGCCTGCAGTCATTCATGCTATGATCGTTTAGTTCGTGGAATAAACAATACTTGTCTGACCTTCTTTCGTTGCTGGTCGGGTCCCTCCTCATTGGTTTTTGATAAGGAATCTATCCTCTGGTATCCTGGTAGATTCGCTCCAAAGTCTCGTTCAGCTCCGTAAAAGAGGTGAATCTTGGTTCCTTTCATGGTCGCGTTGGTCCATTGTCGTTATCCTTGGCCTTCTGTTTCCCTTTATCAGTTCCTGAATCTTTTTTAGGAGGATTTTCACCCTTGACTGCATAAACATTATATCCTTCTCCTTCCTCTCTTTCAGCATTTGCATCCTTTAATCGTAGAAACCCTTCGGCCTCATAATAAAACTCCCCTAGATCCATAAGTGGATCCCTCGTCAATGAATTTTTAAACTCTGTTCCATTAGCTATGCCAGATACAACTGCCATTAAGACCATGGATGGATCTGGTTGATCCACCGATGCTGCCGCTGCATTGAATCGTGTTAGAAAGATCCTCAAAGATTCTCCGGTCCTCTACTTTAGCGCTGCCAAACTCATCACATTCTTAGGTATCGAAATGTGAACTCTGAACTGCCTCATGAACTTCCCAGTCAGCTCGGTCCACGTTCCAATGGAATCGCTCTCCAATTGTCTAAACCATAATGCAGCTATATCTGTCAGATACAGTGGGAAGCATCGGATCATGACTTCCTCTGATACCCCCAGCACTTCCATATGCCACATATACTTTGTCAGATGAACCGTAGGATCCGTCCTCCCATTATACATCTCCAATGATGGTAGCTTAATCCGGTGGGTTCCTAGCTCGCATGATAGTAGGAGTAAAGGGACTTCTATTCACATCCTCCAAGTCTTTGTTTACCAATTCACCTCTCATAGCTCGTCTAACCATCTCCGCTAGTCTATCGTTGTCGCCAACCTGTAATCCTTGTTTGTTGCCTCCGGTCTGCCCCTCGAGTTCATGAGGAAATTCAAGCACATAGTCCTCATCTCGTACTCTTGCACTCCTATTAGTGTTGAGTTGCACAGTGTCATCTGGAATTCCTCCATGGATTGGTCCAGCATTTTCTGGTGGTGTGCCCCCGAGTCTAAGTCCGTATAGATTGTTAGCCTTTTGCTGATTGGGGGTTGCCCGCTGTTGAGCCATTCCCTCTGCTTGCTGGTTGAGCACTGCTGATTCAGCTCCATGGATTTGAGCTCCTGCATTTACTGTTTGTGCAAATTGTCTAAGAAGAGCCTGCATCATCTTCTCTTGTCTTTTCAACATCGCTTCCATCTCATCTCTAGTGATGTAGATGGATGCTTGACCTTCTCCAGCTCCAGCTCTAGAGGAAGCCTCTTGACTTCCCTCCTGATTACTTCTTTCTGTCACTTGCCTCCTTGCTGACGGTCTAGCCATTGTTTCCTAGAATCCAAGTTCCTAGCTCTAAAATTCCCGAGTGCTTGCATTCTCAGTGAAAGCACCAAAATGTTAGCGCCAAAATTGATCACTAACACCGAAATCCAGATGAAAGCACCAAGTACCAATCACAACTCATAGATATAATATATGTAGAGAGTAATAATGTGAAGAACAGTCATAATTAAAATAAAAGCAGTAAAGAACAACATATTTATAGTGGTTCGGCTAACTTCGGCCTACGTCCACTCCGGAAGTTTTCCTTTTTATTGATGTAATAATCGATTACACTTACAAGATCGCAGAGTAACCTCGGCCTTATAAAATAGAAAACTAGAGAGCAGAAAAGAAGATCCCCCATCTGGAGACCCACATGCTGTATTTATAGACAAAACCAGGTGTTGGGCCTCTTGAGTAGTTTAGGCCCACCAAGACCATAACCGAACCCTACTTCATTATGCCGATCGGCCACTATGCCGAGCTACAATGCTGAGCCATAATGTCGAGTTAACCCCACCTCATCACGATGCCGAGCGACGTTCAATGCCGAGCGAGGTGCGACGCCGAGCGGGGTGCGACGTCGAGCGGGGTTCGACGCCGAGACCGAGGGGAGGTGTTTCAAGCGAGACTTCACGCAGACCGAGGGGAGGTGTGCCGAGCGAGGCTTCATGCCGACCGAGAGGACGTGTGCAGAGCGAGGCTTCATGCCGACCGAGGGGAGGTGTGCCGAGCGAGGCTTCATGCCGACCGAGAGGAGGTGTGCCAAACAAGACTTATCTTCCAAACCGAGCCGTGCAACCCCCCATTTCTTAACCAAATGACATATCCAAGTGAACTTCATCCTTCGAAACCGAATCCATAAGACTCTAGCCTCAATAATCGCGAAGCAAGTTAGGTTGAATCCGCCTGCTTATGGCTTTGACAAAAGGAGGGTTAACAGCATGCGATCTACAAATGATGGCCGCGACCAGCATATGTGACCGGACGATGATCGACATCCTCCACAACGAAGCCCCTTCCACAACGCGCCATGGGCATAGTGTGCATGTTCAACTCGCCGTCCACAGCTTGATAAACCCCTCAAAACGCATGCCCTTCGCACCAAATTTGTCTTTGATCCATCGAGTTCCAGCCCATCACAACCGTTGGATATGCTTATCTTGGTGAGCTCTTTGATTTCCTAGCTGGAAGATTTGGACAAAAGTGGAAGGACCGAGTTGAAATTGTCAAGGAAAATCGCCTCATGTCGGCCATTGAAATGAGCAAACGACAGCGGATAAAACTAGGGTTTTGGAGAGGAATACGCGTATTTATACGTATACGAATTATTTTAATATTATTTTTTGAACTTTTCAGATGAACTCCAAACGAAGCGTGTCGAACACAAGGGAATATGTTCCGGGGCCTAATTCGATCGCATGCGGAAGATATCTTCTTGAAACATATTTAAAATATTAAATTTTCGACATTGAATTCAACGCGTTCCTATCCCGTACGACAACTCCAAACGCTACAAAATTTGAAATTCGATAATAATACATTACTATGGATCCAATGGAACTGGTTCGTTGAATTCCGAGACCGCGCCCCGGATCGCTATTTTAACATCTTGTGATTATAATATGAAATTTCCAATTCCTAATTATTCAGTTTTAAACCAAATTTAGCTGTTGACAATCTTCATGGTTGTTTAAATAAAATTCATATCAATTTTCGGCTTCATTTTCAATCATATTATATTCAAAATTCAATTATTCAAATATTTGCAATATTAAATCTTAAACAATTTTGATTATTCAATAAATCACTATCTTTTTAAATATTTGAAAATGAACTTATAGGACTTAACTTTTAAAACAAATTAAAATTACAGAACAGCTATCTTCATTATACAATTATTCAATTCCCGTTATTTAGTTAATTTCAAATATTGAATTTAAACAGTTTAATTGTTCAATATTTGACAAATTTCAATATTGGATTTTAAATGAATTTCGTTATCAACCAATTACTTTATTTACAACTATTAAATTCAGCATTTATTATTAATCCAACTATTGACCATAAACTCATTTAATAACTAGCATTTATTTTCAATACTTATTACTACTTGAATCTTCGAAATCAGTCTATATCAAAATTTTATTTTCTATCTAAATAATTCACAATTATTATTCAATTTCAGTTGATCATGAACTCATCTAATACATATAATTCCATTTCAATATTATTATCGCCAAACCTTCAAATAAGTTTATTTCAAATTTTTATTCAAGTTCATATCAAATACTTACAGTCAAAATTACTAATTTTTTACCTTTAATCATTTTTATTTAATAATTACATTAAATCTACTTATTTAAAATAGCTAAAATTACGTGTTGTACACTCTCCCCTACTCAAAAAATTTCATCCTCGAGAAGGAACTAAGTAGAGAATTCAACATCTGATATTTTTTTTTCAAAAATATCAACTTGTTGAACAATAAAATTCCATTTATAAAGTCGTTACTACACTTCCACTGCATTACTCGAATTGGCTTACGAAATTTGCAAGCTAGTTATCAAAAAAGTCAAATCAGGCTCTACTACCAAGTCCTCCAACTCTATTTGAGGAATAGCACCTTCTGGATCATGCACATACTTGCGAAGATGAGACACATGGAATACATTATGGACACCTGCCATACTGCTCGTCAACTCTACCATGTAAGAAAGTTTTCCAATCCTTTCTAAAATCTGGAATGGTCCAACATATCTCGGAGCCAACTTTCTCGACTTTCCAAACCGTACCACATCCTTCATTGTTGATACTTTAATGAAGACCTTATCTCCCACTGAGAACTCTGAGTTTTTATGTCTCTTATCCACGTATCACTTCTGCCTAGATTGAGCTTCCTTCACCCGTCCTTGTATTAATTCAATATTTTTTGACGCCTCTCTAACCAAATCCAAACTTAAAACCAACCTGTCTTTAGTCTCTAACCAACATGCCGACGATTTGCATGGTCTTCCATACAAAGCTTCGAAAGGCATCATTCTTGTACTAGTCTAATAACTATTATTATAGAAAAACTCACACAAATATAGGTGGTCCTCCAAAGATCCACCAAAGTCCAATATACAAGCTCTTAGCAAGTCCTCAAGTACCTTGTTGACTCTCAGTCTGCCCATCAGTCTATGGGTGATACTCTGTACTCATCTTGAGCTTGGTACCTAATACCTCTTGTAGACTCCTCCAAAATTCGCTAGTGAATAATGCATCCCTGTCACTAAATATTTTACTAGGAATCTCATGAAGTCTAACTATGTTCTTCATAAACAACTTTGCTAAAATAGGTGTCGTTCTGGTCGACTTTACTGGAATGAATGAGCATTCTTGGACAATCTATCCATAATAACCCATATACTCTCGTTTCCTCTCCTTGACCTTGGCAATCCATCTATAAAATCCATGGATATCAAATCCTATTTCCAAACTGGAATATCTAGAGGCTGAAGTAACCCACTTGGCTTCTTATGTTCGGCTTTCACTTGTTAACGGTTCACACACTGCCTAACCCACAAGCCAATATCTCTCTTCACGCCTTCCCAATAGAAGCTCCTCTTCATATCTTGATACATATTGGTACCTCTAGGGTGAATCATAAACTTGGATCGATGACATTCCTCAAAAACTTCTCTTCTAAAGTACTCCACATCTGAAATACATAACTGTCCCTTCTTTCTCAACCATCCTATCTGATCAAGACAAAAATCATTCAAATCATCGACCTCGGTTCCAACCTCAAGCCTTCTGATCCTCTAGCTAATAATGGATCCTCCTTTTGTCTAGAAGCAACTCTCTCGATCAATACTGGTCGAACTTCCAAACATGAAAACATGGCAGTACTCTGACTAGAACTAGAAGTCAATCTTAACTGCACACCACAACTGGTCAAAGCTTCCAGATCATTCCACTCCACCAACATATCCAACACCACATTATGATGTCTTCTGCTAAGAGCATCCGCTACTTTATTTCCTTTCCCTGCGATATATTCTATATCAAAATCATAAGCAGCCAAAAACTTTAGCTATCTCTGCCGTTGCATGTTCAACTTCTTCTGAGAGAATAGGTATCTCAAAGACTTATGATAGGTATACAATTCAAATCTCTTCTCCAAGAGATAATGCCTTCAAATCTTCAAGGAAAAAATTACCACTACCAACTCCAATTCATGAGTAGGATATCTTACTTCGTGCGGTCTAAGCTGCCTAGACGCGTAAGCAATGACTTTGCCCTTCTGCATCAATACTGCTCCCAATCCAGTCCCATGTGCATCTGTGTATACTACCAACCCATGGTTACCATTTGGAACTATTAATACTGGAGCATCAATCAACAAATGCTTTAACTTAAGGAATGCTCCCTCACATTTGTCGGACCAGACAAACTTCACTTCCTTCCTGGTAAGCTTAGTCAAAAGCGCTGCTATCCACAAGAAATCCTTGATGAATCTTCGATAATAGCCAGTAAGTCTAAGAAAATTTCTGATCTCGGTCACCCTTTTTGGTTTCTTCCAATTGTTCACAGTTTCGATCTTTTCTAGATCAACTGACAATCTCTTCTTTGAAACCACATGATCAAGAAACTTAACCCCTTTCTTCCAAAAATGACACTTGGAAAATTTCGCTTTTAGTTGATTTTGCCTCAGCGTCTCCAACGCTACTCTAAGATGAATCTCGTGCTCTCTTTCATCTTTTGAGTATACTAAAATATCATCTATGAATACCAATACGAACCTATCCAAGTGCTCTCGGAAAACTCGGTGCATCAAATCAATGAAGAAAGCAGGTGCATTAGTTAGTCGAATGACATTACTAACCATTCATATGATCCATATCTGGTTCGAGACGCCGTAAATGGGATATTATCCTCTGCCACACTTAGTTGATGAAAACTTTTTGCCAAGTCCAATTGAGAAAACACTCTGGCTCCACTAAACCGATCAAATAAGTCATCAACTCTCGGCAATGGACACTTATTCTTGATCGTCCTCATGTTTATCTTACGATAGTCGATACACATCCGTAACGACCCATTTGCTTTCTCTACAAAAACCACGGCCGCTCCCCAAGGCGAGCTGCTTGGTCTAATAAAATTCCTTACCTAAAGATCCACTACCTGCACCTTCAATTCTTTCATCTCTGTCGGCGACATTCTGCTAGGTGGTCTACTGACAAGTTCAACTCCCGGTATAAGGTCTATCCAAAACTCTACAGCTCGTTTTGGTGGTAATCCAATGATCAACTCAAATACATATGCAAATTCTTTGGCCACATGAACCTGACTAAGGTCATCTTCTACCTCTAGGGCACTTAACAAAGTATAAACACTCTTACTATAATTCTCCACTGAGAAAATGATTCGGTTATGGCAATTTGGGTGCCTCAACGATATTTCCCAATCCTAGCAAAATATCCTAGCCTCATACTTACCTAACAAATCCATACCCAAAATGATCTCGAAATATATGAAATCAAAAACATACAAACTGCATGCAAACTTATGACCTAACAAATCCAGTTCTAACTAGTCACATCTCATCCCAAGAGTTGCATGCCCTCCTATTGGATTTGCAACCCTTAAGGAACTTACAAGGTATGTGCATTCCATACATAACCTATCAACCAAATACTGTAATATAAATGAATGTGTTACACCGGTATCAAAAAGTACTCTAACTGGTATACTCTGAATCAAAAGCATACGTTCCATCATAGTTTTCCTTTTCTCTACAGCAGTAGGCATAGAAGAAGACGGTGGTCCAATAGCAAACACCTTCCCTTTGTCCGTCCGGACTGGCTCTGGACAATGGCCTTTATAATGCCCAACTTGGTCACTATTGAAGCATTTCACATTCTTCTTCTCTACAGGCTTCTTTCATTTACCAGATCTGCACTCATTGGCATAATGGCCCTTCTTATCATACTTATAACACACTAGATTGGTCTATGCTTTCTTGGCTGTGTCATCTTTCTGGGTTGAAGAATTTCCTTTTATTTCCCTAAAGCCCTTGGGATTCAAATGGTTTCTCCCTAACAGACACATCAAGAATCTCCTCATGGCAAATGGCCATCTCACCACTACACGCAAAAGGCTCTCTAATACGAGTCTTCCATTCTTCCAAGCTCTAGCCTCAATTCTCTAATAAATATTTCATTCCTTTTGACATCAGTGTCAACCAAAGCATAACCATATCGAGATAGCTCATCAAAATTAGCAGTGTACTCGATCACTAACATCTCTCCTTGTACAAGATCTATGAACTTCCTCATCAATGCTGACTTGGCAACCTATGACAAGAACCTCTGCTCAAACCTTCTTCTAAAATCATCCCATGCTAGCTTTTCCTCTGGAACTCCAACTGTCACACTGTTCCACCAGTGAAGCGCTAACCCTTGCAACCATCTAGAGGCTAGCCTTCTCTTCTCTCCATTATCCAAGCCTAAACCTGTAAAGATCCTTTCACAGTTCAAAATCCAGTTCTCAACTTCAACAGTATTCTCTGTTCCATGAAAAGGCTTTCCTCCAAATTTGTTATAATCCCTGCACAGCTTGGCATAGTTATTGCCAACTGTGGCCAGAGGATTGGCTCCTCCAATATTCACAGCATTTCCTCCAGCTACACCTGCAACAGCTCGAGCTTGCATCAAGTTGACGAAGAACTGATACATCATTCCTATATCTACTAGCGGGGTTCCAACACCTAAATTAGCCTCTGCACTGGATTAGCATTAGCCTATCGACTTTGGTTCCTCCTGATGTTAGATCGAACATTACCATTTATTGTGGTGCTTCCTCCACCTATATTTCCTCTTCCGTTTCATGTTTCCATATCTTCTTTCTCGTAAATATGCATACGAGCCTTAGTAAGATACAAAAGAACAGTCTAAGAGAGAGGGGAACATGAACTTACATATATATATATATATATATATGTATATGTGTATATATATATATGTATATATATGTATATAGAAAATACAAGTACGTTACTATAACGTTAACCCAAACCCCCAATCTTATTCTTTAATCCATTAGGATTATGTTTGAAAATGTTTGGTTTATTTTAAGTTTTATCATAAACCTAGCTCTGATACCAACTCGTAACATCCTCCTATTTGGAGGCCCAAAACAAATGGCTACAGATGCAGCAATCATCCATAGTTATTAATCCTCGGTGATCAAATACGGCGGTGCTAGAAATATTGATACACAGATCGCAAGAATATGAAAGAATTTAACAATTCAAAAACATATTTCCACATTCAAATCAAAACATTTCATGTTCATTACATAATCCTAAAACGTTAACCACATTCAGCAAAATATAATAATTACACATACGCCAAGAGGGACATATGAAGATGCCCCCTTAGTTGATCAAAGTATATAGTAAGGCTAATAAATCTGCCTTTACATCCAAATACACAACGAAAAAGAAAACTCTAAATAACTATCTGCCTCCTGCATGCCTTCGAAAGGTTTATTCATATAAGAAAACCTAAAAACCCTAAATCTCAAACTACTCAAAATCAATGAGTACCCAAAAGTTTAAGTGGAAAATAAAAACTTCGAGTAAGACATAGAATCTGTTATGAATAATAGTCTATCATCTCAAACCAAATAGCTATTTAGTGAGACCACGCTGCATAGCGGAATGAGTTTTTCCCTCACTAGTATCCTAAAACCTTTATAAAACCATATACCATGCTTCTTCATTCACAATGATTAAAAACATAGTATTTCAAAACATTATGATGATATGTACAATAAGCAAATCAAATCTGGATTACTCATCCCCATTCATTATGACTATCTGTCTTAATTATAGTTTCTAGGATTACTATTAATCTATTAGTTTTCATGGACAAAATAATAATCGGTTAAACATTTAAGGACTCCCTGTCCAATTACATAGTTTTCATGGGCTGACTATGAACCTGTCTACCTGACATTATCATTTACACATAGTGTTCATGGGCTAACTATGAACCTGCCTATTTGACATCATCATTTACACATAGTTTTCATGGGTTACTATGAACCTGTCTATCTGACATCCTCTTTTATACATAGCTTCTCGTGGGCTAACTATAAAACTATACGCCCCTACCAATATCATACAGTTTTCATGGGCTTACTGGAAACCTATTGGCCCTTACCAATATCTTTCCTTTATATTTTACGCATTCGGGAGTTTATTCAACTTATATTCAATACTGGGTTAACCTAACTGATTCTCCTATCCTTTTTCCCCAAAATACAGTTATGGGGCCATTACAAAGTGAATATATTCATATTAGAAGAAGCAATATAACATCATAGCAATACCACTCCTATGGGTTTAATTTATTAAGGATAGATTCTTTTTAAATCATTATACAAACTCCTTTAATATAGCCATGGTTTTTCCTTTAAAAATAAAGTTTCGTTCATAAAACCTTTCGATAGCTTTGAAACCTAGCTTTCGATTTCATAGGGTAACCCCCTTCGAAAGCTCTTACAAACATTAGGCTCTTGCCTTATATTACTTTAAATTCTACCTTTCGAAAATATAAAAATTGGTCAAAAGAAAATTTTTCAACCACTCCGAAAGTATCTTCTTCGAAGGCAAAGAAAACCAAGCAAATATATTCGAAAGCAAAGAAAACAACCCTCATTAGAAATATAAAACTTTATTTTAGCCATAACTTTTTATAGGAGTAGTATTAAGGTCTCTAACCTATTCCATTATGTTCAAATGATGGTTTCATTTCCATAGAGTGGTCATAATAGAAAAATGGGCTTACGGTTAGAAAGTTGTGCCTAATTGAAATTACAAACAAAGCTGGAGAAAACTACTACAAAAGAGCTTCCGCAACGTTTAAAACTGCTGCCGCAAGGTAGCTTCCGACAAGGTCGGAAGGTGCTTTCGACAAGGTCGAAAAGTTCACCAAAAACACTGTAGAAAAATGCAGAAATGTTGTGGATGGTTCTATGACGAAAGGTACTTAGGCAAAGGTTTTATGATGAACGGTTGCTTCCGACAAGGTTGAAAGATTCTTAAAAATGCTGCAGAAAGGTACAGAAATGCCGTGGAAGGTTCTTCAACGAAAGGCAGAAGGTTCACAAAATTGCTGTAGAAAGGTGCAGAAATGCTGTAGAAGGTTCTATAATGAAAGGTTGCTTCTGTCAAGGTCGGAAGGTTCATAAAAATACAGTAGAAAGGTGTAGAAATGCCGCGGAAAGTTCTACGGCAAAAGGTTTTAAGGTGGAAGGTCTAGTGGTAGAGTCGTAAATAACTAGAAAACTGCCACACTTAATCTTTGTCAAATACCTATTGGTTAAAGACATATCTTTAGCAATTCTTTATCAAATTTCTGTTGGTTAAAAGAATTTCTTTGTGGAAAATCTGCTACGGATCAGAATTATTATTTCAAAAATTATTTTGAAAATAATTAATTATACTAATATTTTAATATAATTATTAGTCATTTTAGCTTAGAATATTCATAATAAATCGAAATCACTTGGAAAAAATCTTAAAAATTCACTAAAAATATAAAATAACATTTTCTTCATTGTATAAAAATTTCGAGGAAGAATTCATTATTTTTCTATTTTTAATAATTAAAATATGAAATAAATGTCTTTTTCACCTTAGGAAATTCATAAAATGTTCCTATTAAATATGGAAATTATGAAATTAAAAAATCACCTCCAAAATTATGTTTTACATAACATATCCAAAAATCAAGTCATTTACTAAGGCTTTTACTCTAAAACCCATCATTTTAATTCCTCAAAATCTCAGTAAATAACATAAATCATTATTCGATCTAACCAATGATTATTAGATCCAAACATGATAAGCATAGCAAAATACATTCAGTTATTATCTACAACCGAACCAAAACAAGTAAAAGTGGGATGATTTACACCATTATTCACCTTGATTAGTTAATTGGAGAATAATTTTCTAACTTTATTTCCTTAGCTTTTTTATTCAATTTTCTGTTCTTCCTTGAGCTTTTAATGGCTAACCGAAATATAGTTGAGGAGTTATGAATGAGAAAGTAAAATTTGATTAAGGTGGAGGGAGGGATTTATACTAAGGAATGCAGTCCCATTTCCTAGTTTACCCCTTAGGAAATTCCTCCTTCTTAATTTAGTTAAGTCTTATTTTAGTTCATTCATTAAGACACATACATTGGATTTATTAATCTCATCTCCCAAATTATACACATTATTATATTTAGTTTATCCAATTAAATATCCTGAATAATGTTAAACAAAAATTAGGAGCGTTACATTTCGACTAGGACGAGGCGGAGTCAATGGAGTTGGAGGTACTTACTAATAGAGGCGAAACACCCTTTTCTGATTTAAAGGCTGAGTTATAGCAACTTTTAGTAATTTCCTTTTACCAACTTGCCTGCTTGTAAAACACTGATCGGATGCTATAAAATTTTTCAAATACTTTACATCTAAAACTGCCATGTTTATTCAGATCTAAATTTAAGGATTTAAATGTTGAAACCTTTCCATATAACCAAAAACCGACATTTGCTAAAAAGCCTTCTTTTAAAATAGTTTATTTCCCCTAGTAAATCAATTGGAAAAACCCCCAAAAATAAAAAAAATTCAATTTCATCATGTAATCAAACGTATTATAATTATAGACCCAATTTCTTCCTGAAATTCTTGGAATAAATTTTAAACCCAATTATATCATATTTTTCAATAAAAATTCATAACAAAAATTCCATAACTTGGAAAATTCTAAAAATTAAAACTCGTCTCCAAAATCATGTTTTACTTAACATAAAAAAATTTCCATGGCAATCTGAAATCATTCTCCATTTCATGTCAAACCCATGCAAATTCATGTGCTTATGAATTAAAACAAATCATCATAATATAACTTAAGCATATCATCATCTATTGTATCAAAAAAACGAACATAAATCATAAATTCGGAACCATATAATTGTAGAATAAAAACAGAGATAGTAGAAGATTATTATTCACCTTAGAGTTGATAAGGGTATTGAGATTTTTTGTAGCTTTATCCTTCTTAGCTTTGATCTTATCTTTTAATTGAAATTTCCTCTTTCCCTTCCTTATTAGTGGCCTCCTATATTAGGGTTCTTGCGTTTGTTTTGATTTGAAAAATAAAATGAACGTGAAAGGACAAAGGCAATTGTATAGCCGTGAATATAAAATGCGGCTATTTTTACTAATAAGGCTATGTAAGTTAATTATCTCATAAACCAATTTTAAGCCCATTTATTTTATTGATAAGAACGGCCCAATATGTACATTTTATTCAAATCTCAATCTTCTTATCATCATTATTCTATTAAATTTATCTAACTAAATCTCATGAATAAGGTTATCAAAAATTAGGGATGTTACAATAGCAAAAGGTTTTGAGATGGATGGTGGAGATCAAGTGAGAAAAGGTAAAAGATATGATCCTATTTTCTTTCTCTAATTCAGCCATTATAAAAGGACCTCCAAACCTAACTTCTAAAGAACTTTTGGCTCCCTATACCTTCTTCTTACTAGCCAAAATTGTAATGACCTAGATTTTTTTCGATGGTTAATTATGAATAATTAAACGGTTTTAAATATTGAATTTGGAATTTAAGTTTAGTTAATAAGGTTTTAAACTGAAATTTCAAGCGATTTCGTAAATTTCTGAAATCGTCGATTTAATCGACGCATTAAAATATAGATCCAGGCTACAGTCTCAAAATTTGACAAAATCAGTTCCATTGGATCCGTAATAACGTGTTATCATTGGATTTTAAATTTCGTAATGCTTGGATTTATCGGTTGGTTGTATGATTTGAAAATGCCTAGAAATAATTTAATTGAAATTAATTTAAATAGTTGAATTAAAAAGATATCTTCTCCATAAAATTGAATTGGGACTCGAAACTTGTTCCATTGAGTTAGGAATAGCGGTATAACATTAGAAATGCTTGCGGCACGCATCAATAGGGGTTCGAAATTTTGAGTTATGCAAAGCCTATATTTTGAATCTTTATAAATAAAAAAATCAAATCAAGGTCAATTCTCAGCAGACCTATTCTTGTTCGTATAGCCGTCCCATTCAACTTTATATCGCACCTCTCTGCCCCTTCTCCTCGAATTCAAAATCACGCATTCCTTTCTCACTTTTTTCAGATCGAATTCGAAAATGAAAAGAAAGAAACAATCGTTCGTTCCTTTTATCTTATTCACAAGTCTATAAAAGAAATTGTAATCAATCTTCAGCCAAAAAACCAAAAATCACTTCGTCTTAAAAGGAGGTGTGTTCCATCAAAAAAATTTAGAATCACGACTGAAACCGCAAGGGTGGAGCGTGCGCGAGAGGTGATTTCGGAGGGGCGTAGGGTTCCATCGCAAACAGAGCATGCATGCGTAAGTCCAAAGGCAAAGTTGCGATGGGATGGCGAGGCTCAAGTGGCTGGTATTTGCAAAGTTGTGGGGTTACGGGTGGGGCTGCTGAGGGGAGTGTTGTTCGGACGGCGTACGAGGGGAAGCTCGGAGAACACGATGTATTTTGAACGCGCATGCATATGGAAGAGAAGGGCAGAAGGGAGGCGTTTGCTGGGGTTCATGGAGACTGGCTCTTGAAGAGGGGAAACTTGTGATGGTAGTGGAAAGCGAGGCGATGTCCGGTGAATTATGGCGACTCGTGGCTGAGGCACCTCCACAGTCGATCGATCCTTGTTTGATATGAAAAAGGGAGGAGGATGAGGAATTGCAATCTGGGATTTATCATACGTTGCAAAGGAAGACAGTAAGGCAATTAAGTTTTAAATTATTTTTTTAGTTAAATTAAAATGTCTATTAATTTTATCATTAAAATAATTATAGTATAACTTTTTCGTGTGAGATTGGATTTGAGTGATACGAATGGAGTTAGAACCGTATTGGACATCGTTCGATTTAGCGGAAACCAAAATGTTTTGGAAACTATTAAAATCAAGGTGAGAAAATTCTCACTCGTTTAGATTGCCAATTCAATTTTAAATAGTTAAATTAATTATTGGATGATTGGTGAAGTTATTAATTATTATTTGTTGAATAATACATATTATATATATAGTAGTATACATATTAGTAGTTGGAGTGATATTCTCACACATTATAACGAACGAGACCCTATGCGTCCCACATAATAGTGGATGACTCTATATACTACGATATCCCCCTCGAAGTGGGATTAGTATTTTTATGCTGTATTAACATATGTGGATGTAGGGAAATAGGTTGGAGGGAAACATGATAGAGAATTTATAAATGATATTCTGGAAATATAAAAAGGAGTTGAAGTCGATATTAAAAATAGATTGTAAAATATAAATGGGATTTATAAAGGAATGGATTTATAAAAATGAAATTTTATAAACGAGGTTAGTTTTATAAAAAACGTGAGACTCAAAGCAGTTATAAATTTATAAATGATGTTTATAAATAAGGGAAATCAATATCAGATGATAGATTGGAAATATAAATTTACAGGGAGAATTTATAATAGAATATGGAAATAGGGTGAGAAAAATAGTGGATACTATTTTTAAAAAAAAGTGAAAAATGGTTAAAGAGATCAGAAGGAAGTGATGTGACTAGAGAGGAATTTTTAAAATTAATTGGTTATTGAGGTTTAAAAAAATATGTTTTTAATCTTAGGAAGTTAAGTTTGTTTTTAAAAGGAAATTTTTATTTTTTAAAAAAAATTAGGGAATTCTAAACAAGTTAGGATTGAAATACTTCGGTAAGTACATTTTCAAATATTACGTATTTATTTTAATAAATTTTAAAATCATCTTTGAAAATTTATTTATTTATCTAAAAATGAGTTATTGATGTTATAAAAGTTTTTGGATATTTTAAATAATTACTTGAACATGTTTTCAAAATAAATTATTATCTTTTTTAAATACTTATTATATATATATATAGGGTGTGTTTTTGAAGTGATTGAAGATTCTTATTTATAAATCCTCTCGAGATTCGTAAATGAGGTTTATGAATGGATATGGTTTTGAGAGAGGAATTTTATAAGGGATTCAGTGGGAATGGAATTTGAAAATGTTAAATATTGAATTTTGAAAATTTGAAAATGAAATCTAAATTCATAAAAGAAGTTATAAATTGTTGAATAGGGTTATAAATAAATATACTGGGTTTTGGAAATTTAAAAAGGGAATTTATTAGCGATTCCAAAGATACATGAGATAAGTTACGAAATATTCTCTTAAGTGCTGATATTTGAAAAGATTTCGGTAAATAAGACTCAAAATATTTGCCTAAGTATAAAAATGAAAATTTGGAAATATTTCTAAGTGTTGAGAATCCTATTATGGATTTAAGTATTTGAAATTGTTTTGAGATTGATGTCTTATAAAGATATTTTGAAAATAAATATTTTTGGCAAAATTATAATAAAGCCTAGTGACCGCTTATGGATGTTTTATTGATAGTTAAATAACCGACTATCAATATTGGCCAATTTCGTTAATCGTTTCGAAGAGTCCGGGATCGGATTTAATTATCTGAAAACTACTCCGATACGTTTTGAACGTTATGAATGGATACCGTGAAGATAGTGAAAATGGTGATCTGGTTTGTCCAGACGCAGGACAACTTGTACGGACGAATGCTATCAGAACATCGTCAGTTGGGGACGATATGAGCATTCTAAGTGGAATGGTTTCTTGAAAGGTAACGTTTAGCCTCAAGCCTCACCTACTGGGAATGACTAAAACAGAGGAGATGCAGCAAGGCTAAGTGGTTCATGCCCAATTACGGTATGTTATCTCTCTTCTAGATATCCTTGGAAATATATAAACTATGGATATGGTTGTGCATGAAAAAGGGAGCGCTCGATTTTTAAGGATGGGAACACCAAAGGTGATAACATATTCAGTCTATCCAGGTTAGGGTTAGGCCGGTCTTGTATAGTAGAGGATCTCGGCGAGGTCCTCGGTACATTTTTCTAGAGGTGTACTGTGATGGGCGGTATCAGTCATTGTATGGGATCTATTCTCCAATACGAGCGTTTACGGTTTTGTCTGTAGAGCCTAGTATGCTGGGGTTTAACTAATGTAACAATTTTGGCTATTTGAATAAGTATTTGTATTTAGATGCTATTATAATATCATTGGATTTTCTATAAAATGTTTTGGTTATCGTAAGGGAAAACCCGTTATTTTGGTTATCGTAAGGGAAAACCCGTCGTGTTTATGTGTGGCGCGGTCTTATGAGATATATTATTTTTTCAAAGGGTTTTGATAACTTTAATAATTCAAATTGAGTGTTTTCTCACGCTGGTTTTCCAGGCTGACTCGGGTGTTATTTGATTATAATGCTCGGGTCAGACCGAGTATTACAGACTTAGGATATGGTGCTATGGAGCTTAGGAGACGAGCTGGATGACAAAGACATATTTCTGTACTTGACTTATATTTCCGCTGTATGGGGATAAGTTATTATAACTGTCTAGATTGATGTAATGTTTATTGTACTTTGATGATTGCAAGTATAAAACAGTTACAGATTCTTTTGTATAAAAATCTGTTATTATATATTATATTTTGTTCCGCTGCGATTGTGAGATTATGTGTTGTTGTTTCTATTTCTTCTTCTATCTTTTCTTCTTTACCGTAGTTATTCACTCTTTCAAACAATTTAGGTTGAACAAAAGTGAATTATTATCAACTCAAAGGGTACGAAACTGCGGGTCACTAAACTTGGTATCAGAGCCGAAGGTTAAGTGAGAACCTTGGCCTTGGTGGGGATTACTCATTGGAGAAAGGGTCAGTAGTACCCTAGAATGAGTTTGAGTGTATTAATAGATATGAGCGCATATTGATTAGTGAATATAAAATGGTTTTATATTGTGTTGATTAATCTGTTGAGTTGTGTATACATTCTGGTCGAGTAGTGGGACGCCACGACATCGATAATGGTTTTTAAACACTTGAACAGAGTAATTCGACACGGTATGGTTTTAAAGCGGGTAAATGAAATAATTTTACCCAAATTATATTTTGATATAAAAGAAATAATTTTCTGAAATTATTATTTATAGATGGACGTGTTTGGATGTTATAATCAAAACAAGATTATAAAATTTGAAATGGTTTTTATAACCAAAGGGAAATTGCATAAGTATGAATTATACAAATGAGTTAAAAACTTCAAATGGTTCACACTAGAATTTGGAAAAGTCAAATCCCGGAGATTTTTAGTATTTTCCGAAGTGTTTGAAGATACGTAATGGTAGTATTATTTTGGAGATATTTTTGAATAGAAAAATGGTTTTAAATGGATTTTGGAAGGAATGGCATTGAACTTACTACAGTCGCTAGAAAATAATTTCGATGATGAACGCGACATCATTGGTGTTCATTTCCGAGTTTCTAAGTGACGAATTGCTATCGTGGTTGTTGTTTTTGGATTATTTTGAGAAAATAGGTTTTGTTCTGGAAATTCCGAAGCGAATTTTTTTAGGTAAAAATAATAGGTTTGGTTTAAGTTTAAAAGGTGTGATTTGAGATAATTATGATTTCAAAATGATTTGAAATAAAAAACGGGTGCTTGAATTCTAGAATTTTAATATAAATGTTGGGGAAAACCTTGGGAAATAAGTTATGAACTTATAAATTGAGAATGACTTTAACAAGAAAACAATAATATGGAAATTGAATGTTTGAAATAAATTTTAACATAGGTAAGTTAAAATGAATAAACTTAACTTGAGCTAGGTTAAATAAAATTGGATTGGAAATGGTATCGATTGAGATTTAGATATAAAAGTTAAAATGGAATTCAACTTAAGTTAAGTTGGATAAATTAAATTTAAGAAACTTAATTGACTAGATTTGAATTGAACTAATATAGTGTATTAATGAAGTGGGAGTTAACTTAAGCAAAGTAATTAAAATATATAATGAAATAAATGGTGATATGAAATTGAATGAATTAAACATAAATTTGCTTGGAGTGAAATTTAAGTATGAATAATATAATTATAAGTTATAAATTTTGGATGGAATAAAAAAATTAAGTGGAAATTGTTAGAACTGTGAATAAATAAATTGAATAGCTTACAAAGTTGGAATTAATGGGATAAATATATATTAAGCTATAAAGTGATGTATAACCTTGAGTTAAAAATAAAATGGGTATAAACTCGAGCAACTAATTGACGAAAATAAGGAAAATAAGTTGTAAAATATACAAATTAGGAAAAATGGAATGGAAAAATCAAAAAAAAAAATAATTTGGTATTTTGGAAAAGAAAATAAAATCCAAACTTGAATTATAAAAATGAATTCGAACTCATTTAAATTAAATGGAGTGATTTTTTGGAATAAAAATCAGATATTGAATACAAAAATGTAACTCAACTTGGTTGGATAAAATTGGATTATGGATTAAAAATGGGTATTGGAAATGGAACTTGAAGTATAAATAAAATTCGTCTTAAACTGTAAGTGAATTGAATATAATTGGAAAAATGGTCAAATGAAATGGAAATGGTTTGAAGAGCGATGGCTTAAGTAATAAATAAAATTTAATTTAAAGTGTAAATAAATTGAATGTGGACTTGGATATGAATTAAGTAAATTCGAGAATGAATTCAAGTATGGAATTGAAATTGAAGTGGATTAAATGAATAAACTAATTAATTAATCAGTAAATGAAATAGAAGTTGGTTCAAATGAAAATAAACTTAAGTTATAAGGTGGAAATAATTTAGAATAATGGATTAACTTAAGTAAATATTTGAATGGAAGCATGGCTTATATAAATTTGCCAAATAGTTATTTAATAAAATAACAAGGAATGATTCCAAGATTAAATAAGTGGATTTGAATATAATGTGGATAAGAATGGAATGCAAATAAATGGACTGAGTTTAAAATGGAATAAAATTTAATATAAATTGATTTGGGATCAATTTAAAATAGCTATAAGCTTAAATGGTTATTTTATTAAATGAATAGCGCCGAATTTGCATAGAAAATTGTTGTTTGACGCAAACGAAAGTAAACAAAATTCTATGAATTAATAGAGAGTTAATAAATTGATTTTGAAATCAATTTGGAATGGATATGAAATTGTTGGTATAAATATGGATTGAATGCAATAAATTTGGTTGTAAATCATTTCAAATTGAATGAAATGGTATATGGATCGACTGAAAATAATTAAATTAGTGTCGAAATCTTAAATTGCTTATAATATATGTTTGGCATGATTGAGTTATGAAGTTTATGTGTTTTAACTATTTAAATAAGTGAAATGTTGATGAATTCCATTTTTTGTGCTTACATGTTTAAATTGAGTAACTACAAGTACCAGAAGACCATTTGGCTAGATTTTGGTCGTGCAAATTGCATATAAAATAAGTCGCTCGCTCAAAAACGCTAAAATAAGGTACGTTTTTGGATTAAATACCGCAAAATTATAAATATCGATACATATTTTGTTTTCCGACCATGTGAGTCGATGTATATATTTTTTATCTTTCTTGTCATATTGCAAAAGGTCTTCCGTACAAAGGAGACTCTGTCAAAAAAAATCGGAAGTTTAGGGTGTTAGAATTTTTTTTGAAAATTTTGTAAACTAGAAAGTCGATTTTTGAATTGTAATACAAATAAAAGGTTTTGAATTAAAAATGGAAACTAAATGTTTCGGATGAAACTAAAGGATTTAGAAAAGTGAGATGGCGAGTTTAAACTAAGTGGGTTGTTAAATTAATGGGTTTGGAGCATTTTTCCCGCCTTAGCAATTTCGGGGACGAAATTCTTCCAAGGGGAGGAATGTGACGACCAGGATTTTTTTTCGACGGTTAATTTTGAATAATTAAATGGTTTTAAATATTGAATTTGAAATTTTAATTAGTTAGTAAGGTTTTAAAACTGAAATTTCAAGCGATTTCATAAATTTCTAAAATCGTCGATTTAATCGACGCATTAAAATAGCGATCCGGGTCACAGTCTCGGAAATCGACAAAATTAGTTTCATTGGATCCGCAATAATGTATTATCATTGGATTTCATATTTCGTAACGTTTGGATTTATCGGTTGGTCGTATGATTTGAAAACGCCTAGAAATAACTTAATTGAAATTAATTTAAATATTCGAACTAAGAAGCTATATTCTCCATACGATCGAATTGGAACTCGAAATTGTTCCATTGAGTTTGGAATAGTGGTATAACATTAGGACTGCTTGGGGGCACGTCTCAATAAGGGTTCGAAATTTTGAGTTATGCAAAGTGGTATGTTTTAAATATTTATAAATAAAATCAAATAAAATCAAGGTCAATTTTCAACAGACCTATTCTTATTCGTATAGTCGTCCCATTCAACTTTATAATGCACATCTCTACCCCTTCTCCTCAAATTCAAATCACGCGTTCCTCTCTTTTCATTCAGATCGAATTCGAAAAAAAAGGAAATGAAATCGTTCCTTCCTTTATCTTATTCACGAGTCCGCAAAAGAAATCGTAATCGATCTTCAGCTATAAAGAAAAAAAATCACGTCGTCTTAAAAGGAGGCCCATTCCATAAAAAAAGTGAAATTACGATTGAAACCACGAGGGTTGGGCGAGCGCACAAGAGGTGATTTCGAAGGAGTGCGGGGTTCGATCACGAATAGAGCGCGCATGTGCAAGTCCAGAGGCAAAGTCGCGATGGGATGGCAAGGCTCGGGTGGCTGGTATTTGCAAGATTGTGGGGTTCCGGGTGGTGTACGAGGGGAAGCTCGGAGAAGATGATGTATTTTAGAGGTGCACGCATATGGAAGAGAAGGGAAGAAGGGAGGCGTTTGCTGGGGTCACTGAGAATGGCTCTCGAAGAGGGGAAACTCGCGATGGTAGTGGAAAGCGTGGCGACGTCTGGCGAACTGTGGTGACTCGTGACTGAGGCACCTCCTTAGTCGATCGATCCTTGCTCTATATGTAAATGTAAGGAGGATGAGGAATTGCAATCTGGGATTTATCGTGCATTGCGAAGGAAGACCGTAAGGCAATTACGTTTTAAATTATTATTTTTAGTTAAATTAAAATGTTTATTAATTTTATCATTAAAATAATTATAGTATAACCTTTTCGTGCGAGATTGGATTTGAGTGCAACGAATTGAGTTGGAACCGTATCAGACATCGTTCGATTTAGGCAGAAACCGAAACGTTTTGGCAATTACTAAAATCAAGGTAAGAAAATTTTCACTATTTGGATTGCCAATTATATTTTAAATAGTTAAAATTAATTATTGGTTGCTAGGTTGAAGTTATTAATTATTATCTGTTGAATGATATTATATATATATATATATATATCCGCACATTATAGCGGATGGGACCCTATGCGCCCCACATAACAGTGGATGACCCTATATACCGCGATATTCCCCTCGAAGTGGGATTGGTATTTTTATGTTGTATTAACATCTGTGGATGCAGGAAAAAAGGTTGGAGGGATCCAACTGGATTCTTTAAAATGTTGAATTTAATTTCATATATTATGATATATGGATTGTGTAGAATAATCTATTACAGATTATTGTAGTGGTTGGATGTTATTATAGCACTGGCCTGAATTTTGATATTTTAAATACCATAAATATATTTTTAAAATTGAAGGAATTAAAGGGAATTTTTTATATTAAAGTATTTATATTGGAATAAGGGTTATTTTAAAGAAATTGAGTTATAAAATATATTTGATTTTTGGTTACACTTAACTATTGTGAATTATTAAATGGAGATTTTAAAAATGAATTATATAAGAGAATTTATAAATGATTTTTTGAAAATATAAAAAGGAGTTGAAGTCAATATTAAAAATAGATTGGAAATTATAAATTTTATAGAGGAATGGATTTATAAAAATGAAATTTTATAAACGAGATTAGTTTTAGAAAAAAAAGTAAAACTCAAAGGAGTTATAAAATTTATGAATGATGTTTATAAATAAGGAAAATCGATATCAAATGATAGATTGGAAATATAAATTTATAGGGAGAATTTATATTAGAATATGAAAATAGTGTGAGAAAAATAGTGGATACTATTTTTTAAAAAAAGCAAAAAATGGTTAAGGAGATCGGAATGGAAGTGATGTGATATGAGAGGAATTTATAAAATTAAGTGGTTACTGAGGTTTTAAAAAAAATATTTTCAATTCTAAGAAGTTAAGTTAGTTTTTAGAAGGAAAATTTTATTTTATTTTAAAAACAAAGGAATTTTAAACTAGTTGGGATTGAAATACTTCGGTAAGTAGATTTTCAAATATTAAGTATTTATTTTAGTAAATTCTAACATTTAAAATCAGCTTTGAAAATTTATCTGTTTATCTAAAGATGAGTTATTGGTGTTATAAAAGTTTTTCGATATTTTAAATAATTATTTGAACATGTTTTAAAAATAAATTATTACCTTTTTAAATACTTGTTATATATGTGTGTGTATATAGAGTTTTGAAGTGATTGAAGATTATTGTTTATAAATCCTCTCGAGATTCGTAAATGAGGTTTATAAATATATATGATTTTGAGGAGAGGAATTTTATAAGGGATTTGGAAGAAATTGAATTTGAAAATGTTGAATATGGGAATTCTGAAAACGAAATCTGAATTCATAAAAGAAGTTATAAATTGTTGAATGCGGTTATAAATAAGTATACTGGGTTTTGGAAATTTAAAAAGGAAATTTATTAGTGATTCCGAAGACTTATGAGATAAGTTACAAAATATTCTCTTAAGTGTTGATATTTGAAAAGATTTTGGAAAATAAGACTCATAATAATTGCCTAAGTATAAAAATGGAAATTTGGAAATATTTCTAAGTGCTGAGATAGTTTGAAAATATCCAATTACAGATTTAAATATTTGAAATTGTTTTCAAATGTTGGAAGGGATGGATATGTCTTATAAAGATATTTTGAAAATAATATTTTTGGAAAAATTTATAATAAGGCCTGGTGATTGCTTATGAATGTTTTATTGATAGTTAAATAACCGACTATCAATATTGGCCAATTTTATTAATCGTTTCGAAGAAACCGAGATCGGATTTAATTATTTTAAAAACACTTCGATCCGGTTTAACGTTACGAATGGATACCGCGAAGATAGTGAAGATTGTGATCCGGTTTGTCCAGACCCAAGACAATCGTATGGACGAATGCTATCAGAACATCGTCAATTGGGGACGATGAGCATTCTAAGTGGAATAGTTTCTTGAAAGATAAGGTTTAGCCTCAAGCCTCATCAACTGAGAATGACTAAAACATGGTAGATGCAGCAACGCTAAGTGGGTCGCACCAAATTAAGGTATGTTATCACTCTTCTAGATATCCTCGGAAATATATAAACTATGGATATGGTTGTGAACGAAAAAGGGAGCGCTCAATTTTTAAGGGTGGGAATACCCAAGGTGATACATATTCTGTCTATCCAGATTAAGGGTAGATAGGGGATACCGATGAGGTCATAAGTACATTTTTCTAGAGGTGTTTGTAATGGGCGGTACCCTTGTGGCCCAATCATTGTATGTGATCCATTCTCTAATACGAGCCTCTACGGTCTTGCTTGTGGAGCCTGGTATGCTGGAATTTAATTGATGTTACAATTTTGGCTATTTGAATAAGTATTTGTATTTAAACGCTATTGTAATATCAGTGGATTTTCTATAAAATGTTTTGGTTATCGTAAGAGAAAAACCCATCGTGTTTATGTATAACGCAGTCTTACGAGATATCTTTCTTTTTTTCAAAGGGTTTTGATAGCTCTGATAATTCAAATTGAGTGTGTTTCTCACGTTGGTATTCCAGACTGAGTTGGATGTTATTTGATTATAATGCTTGTGTCAGACCGAGTATTATAGATCCAGGATAGGATGTTATGAAGCTCAGGAGACGAGCCAGATGACAAAGACGTATTTTCGTACTTGACTTATATTTCCGCTGTACGAGGACAAGTTATTATAACTGTCAAGATTGATGTATTGTACTTTGATTATTGTAAGTATAAAACAGTTACAGATCCTTTTGTATAAAAATATGTTATTATATATTATATTTTTTTCCGCTGCGACTGTGAGATTCTGTGTTGTTGTTTTTATTTCTTCTTCTGTCTTTTCTTCTTTACCTTAGTTATTCTCTCTTTCGTACAATTTGGGTTGAACATGAATTAATTATTATCAACTCAAAGGGTACGGAACTACGGGTCGCTACAGAAATCCAGATCTCAAGCAATCAAAAATTCTCGGTTCAAATTCAAGTAAAAAACAAGGCTATCTGATAGTAAAAGGTCGGTGCTTCTAAACTAGCAATCTGACGAATTGAGGAACATCCAGTGGAAGAGAATTCACTATTTCAACATGGACTTGAAGGCATCTGCAGTAAGCAATATTTTATTTATATATCATCATGTTATCATAATCTATTGCTCATATAGATCTGTGTATTTACATACCATTGTTGCTTAATTAGTTTAGTGAGATTTCTATAGGTAATGTTGTTGTCATAATAGAAAATTGGTTACATACATAATATTTAAATGATCACACTTATAATTTATCTATAATCCAATTTTCTATGATAAATAAAATATATCAATTTAATATTATATTAATTAATATATATTCTTATTAATTTGTGAATTAAAACACATAAACAATTTGTATTAAAGCATATATGTTTGTACATACTATATAGTGTCTAATATTTTTTTAATACATCTATTATGAATTATAAGAGCCGAAATTAATTTTATTATTATCATTAGATATTAATTTCTTATTATTTAATCACTATAAGATTTAATAAATTAATAAAAAATAAATAATGTTTCAAAAATTCAATTTTATGTTTTTTAAAATTAATTCATCATTTCAGAAGCTTTAAAAAAGAATTTTATAATTTTTAGTTTATTTTTTTAATTTTGAAAATTAATTTATAACTGGCTGCATAATATTTAATTAATTAAATATATGAATTTAATTCATAGAAATATGGAATATTTTCAAATCTCTAAAATGTGATCCTAGATTTTCAAAAAATTTAAAATTAAACATTTTGTTTTATAATTGTTTTATTTATTTAATAATGACAAATTATTCAATTAATTCTATATATATATATATATATATATATATTAAAATCACATTAATTTCAGATCCGAAGTGTTTTCCGAACTAGAAAGTTTATTTAATTTTTTTTATATACACACACACATATTTATATATATAATAGTTTATTGTATAATTATTGTAGTTACTATATATATATATATACACATGTATGTACGTATGCATAACTAAATAATTAGTTCATTTTAATTCATACTTTTTATATGTATAGTATATATTTTCATAAATTTATAAGTGTATATATATATATTGTTTCTTAATATATATATATACATATACATACATATATATATATATATATATATATTTGTAATGATTTTATATAATAAAACATATTTATATACATATATATATATGTATGTATGTATATATAATCAATTAGAAATTCATAGCTATATGTACATGCATATATTTGGACAACATACAATACATATAAGATGAGCTAACATGTTTGTTATGATGTAAATCCTAATATCTATATATGGACTTATGATACCCTTCACGGAATATCATGTTACTCATGCACACATAGGCACATATGTATATGATACATATGTATATTTATATACAAATTGAAAATAAATAAATTTCTATCAACAATTTATAAATTTAAAACGAAACATATAATTTTATTTAAATTAAATTTAGAAATGTTCTAAATAAATTAGACTTTATAGGTCCAATAAAGTAACCATGGGTAAAAAAATTGGAGTTCACTCATAACTTCCGTTGCGGGCTATTCCAGGTTCAACACCAAGAAGGAGCCAAAAAAGAAAGATGATGGTGAAAGTCAGCCATAGAAGCAGAAAGCGCACTAGAGGAAAATTGTCTATTAATAGTAAGTGATAATAGCATTGAAACATGACTTGCTATTGTTAGATATTTAATAGTCAATTAGCCTAACATATTTCTCCCATTCGTTCTATCATTAATCGTTAATCAACATGAAAATTTGGTGGTCCAATTTGTACCCTCCAGTCTCCATCGCTCCTATTCCTATCCCGCCGCGAATCCCTCTTTTCACCCTTCACTTCCTAAACCCTAAATTACAAGCTGTCATCTTCACTTTAAACTTCGCTGAAGCTCCAGTGCCACTTTTCTTCTCTTATCCAACCTACTGAAGTTCCGATACCTCAACATTGCTGAATGGATCCTTCGATACTGAACTTTCTCGATATCGAAGGTTGACCAAATCAAATGTCGTCCCAACGCAACCATCAACATCGATTGCTCCACCTCTGCCATTTGCCTTGAATTGTCCATAGATCGCCTTGACCAGAATCGCCTTCCGCTTGTCATGTTGAACTGGAGAGAACTGTTCAAATTAATGGTACACTTGAGGAAATTGAAGTTAAGCTTGTTCAAATCAGAGAGAACTGTCAATAGAGTTATTCTTTTATTTGAGTAGGAGTAGGTTATATGTCACTCAATCATCCATCGATTGGTAAGCGAGATGGCCCATTAGCAAGTAAGGAGAAGGACATATTTGAGTAGGATTGCTGGCCAGTTGTTCCCCACTAGGTACTAATTAGATCTGTTAGTTCTTCCATTTTCTTCATACCGATGCTAATAATGACTTTTTACTTTTATTTATTTAATATAGGATGAGAGAAGAGCTGTGCTTTGAATGGTGGGTAACGAAGAAAGATTGAGGAAAAAAGAGGGTGTAAGAATGCGGCAATTTCTTCAATATCTGTTTATATTTGTACGGTACAGAAATTTTTAAAGCCACTGCATCAGGTAATTAAGTTTCTTTTATTCTTTATACATGTTAGAGATTATTTATTGATGTTTGAAAAGATGAAACATGGTATAGTTGAATTAAATCTGATTGAATTGTGTTGGCGATGAACAATGCGCGGTGGATTGATTGATAGTTGATGTGTGATTGATCTGTAATCATGAGTTGGAAGTTGATAAATCAATCAATCAATTGTGAAAGATGATACATAGGAATTGATTAGCTAGCAAAGCCTCAATAATGCTACCACCGAACATCAGTTTGATTGGGGTTATTTAAATTTAACTACCCACCAGCAATGCAATTATGTTTCTACTCCATTATGCTCGGCTAGCCAATACGACTAAAGTATTTAATGGTAAAATTAAATAGCTTATCATATTGGTTTCTATCTTTAGCCTTTAGGGAGAGTGTTAAGGAAAGGAAAATGAGATAAGAATTAACTGTTCTTTACCAAGCTATATGAGAAACTATAAGATTGTAACTAAAAAGCACAAAGAAGAAAAAACAGAAATGAATGAGGAATAAACTGTCATTAAAGTAGATAGATATATTTCCTTTCATTATTAGTTAAACACGTGTCATTAAAGAAGACGAGGAACAAGCTCAGCTGTCTCAAACCTGTCCAGAACCTGTATCAAATGACACAAAAAAGTAAGCAATATACAAATATAGCCATATGGACAGATATTGAATTTACATACATGCATATTCTCTGTTTTACCACACGTGCAGTTTTCCAGTTACGCGCGTGCACACGCATACATATATCTGTGTGCGCGCGCGCGCATGTTTGTGTGTTTACATATTGAAATTTTAGTTTATTTTTTTGGCAGTTTTTGCAAGGCGTTGAAGGTACCATATTTTGGTTATCTTTCTTTGATAAATACAAGGTAATATAAAGTACCATTTCAAAACGTTTATTTGAACGTTTATTGACATGTGATATGTTGTTCCAGTGACATGTTGTGTATAAAGTACCATTTCCAAAAAAAAATACAATATGATTTTAGATGAAAGACCCATTGTCAAAGTCTTTATTTTTTTTCTTTATCATGATCATTATCAAAGTTTACATGATAGTAATATATACATATCATTGATTCAATTTTGTATAACATAATTTCATCTATTTTCCACAATTAATGTATTTCTATATCGGTGTTTATGTTCAGATTTAAAATTATAACTGATTTTGAAAATAGATAACAAAGATTCATGGATCATAGATATATATTATAGACATGTCTTACCCTTTTGCAATTCACTCATAAGTCTACTTCTAACTGTTACTTGAGGAATGTAGAATGGATGTGAAAATTGTTCCAGTCAAGTTAAAATTAGTATCTGGAATGATACATTTCACTTATTTTTAGAATTAGGACATCAAAACGAATACTACCGAGACACATATCCTTTTGTAGGTACATGGACTAACGAAGGTACTAAAGACGGATGCTGATAATAGGATTAGTGGATTAAGTTGATTTTTTGTGTAGAAAAAATGAATTTGGTCTAACACGTACCCACAAAAGAAAGGAAAAACATTTTTGGTATGATCGTTTTATGTTCACTTAGAATTCTTTTTACCTAATATAGTGTTAGCCATGACGTGAATTCTTTTTTCCTAATATAGGATGAGTAATGACATTTTATCTTTAACATTATCTGTAATGCTTTACAGGTTTTCTTATGGGAAGCTTGTAAAGAACCAACCCTATCATTCTTATGGTAGCTGCTACTGTTTTCCTGATATTAGGAATAAAAACAGAGGTGAGCATAACCCTTTTATCATTCATCTAATTCATGAAAAACCCCTTATATGTGAAAGTGGGATGCAATTAAATTCATTTTTGTCTTTGAAAGAGAGAACATTGTTGAAAGCTCCAGATAAAATCCAAGCTTTATCTATATGTGATGAATCAGCAATCATATATTCCCATAGCTTTTCTCTTTCTGCAAAAATATTGCTTGCATATACAATAGTTATATACATCTGAAAACCATCACAAGTAATATGTTGATCACCTCGATTTATTACTAGTAAATTCCAGACTTCTGCATCGTAAACAATGAGAATTCTACACTTTATATTATTCTCACCATTATGTATGTATTTCCAAAAAGTCTAAAGTTTATTAGTGATTCTTTATTATTTTCGCATGTGATAATTTTGTCTCTACCAAACCAGCTATAGTTGGTTTGTGTTTAAAGAGGAACTAAAAAATAAATGCCATCCTCATTCATTCCTCTCACATTTCAAGTGAGCAGCGTCATTTTGGTTTTGGTTTTGGTTTGCTCCATGTTTTCCTCTTAGGAGGAGCTTTGTACTCGGGGGATGTTGCTTTGTTTTTGCCATTCCGCTGCTCTGCTGCTGTTTCATGAACATAACTGGATTTTCCTCAACCATATGGTCCACATTTTGTTGTTTTGGTGCTGCTATTTCTTCTTGTATACAAACAGATATATTTTCCACTGTGGTAGCTTCTCGGAATTCATCTATTGCTGGCTCATATTCCTCTTCATCATTGTATTTTGCTGTGTGATTCACGTTTATGTTTTGTTGCTCTTCAGGTGCAGAAATATTCTCCTCTGGTGATTTGGAATTGCTTGTACCACACTCAGTTTCCATACTGATATCTTGTTGAAGGACTCAAATTTATTTATAAGTTTGATCCCCTTATTTTTCTTATTTTTAACAAGCATGGCAATAGTTGTATTCTTTTCTGGTGAGCTCTTTGGTTGTGATGCTTCCTTCTATTTTGATTTCTGTCCATACTGTTCTGAGTAATTTGATTTCTTATGCCTTGTTTATCATCTATCTTATAGTGTTTACTTAGCTACCCATACATGCATAAGTTTGTAGGAGCACTTTTCTTCGGTGTGACCAAATACTTAACATGTATTACAAATTGGACGTTTGTAGTCATATTTTACAGGTATAGATTTATTTTTTCCATCTTACATTTCAGCTTCAACAGTCGAGATAAGTTCTGTACTACAATCAAATTCTAATTTATTTTATTTTTTATTTTGTTTTATTTTTTATTTTGTTTTATTTTTTTGTTTGGCATATTTCATGATTTCTGCTAATTAGGTATAGTAATCTAACTTTATAGGGATTCCAATCATGCTTGCAATGTTACATAGAGCATCATGAACCCAATAATCCAGATCCAAGTCATGTAACTTGATCCAAATAGGAAGGAGTTTGAATTACTCCATCATATGTCATACCAGGAATCCATTTTATAATTGTAATAATTCTAGAATTGCATGTAAATGGACCTGATTTTAAAACTCAATTCATAATTTTTTGTGTTGTCCAGCTGAACTATGTAGAAGGCATTGGGTTTCAAAATCAATTTGTATTCTGCAGTTGGTTGCCATACCCTTTGGATGTAGTTCTGGAACTATGTAACTGGGACGCTGTCTAAAGATTGATGCCACTGTGTTGTTTGTCCATTTGTTTTCTGGTCTGTAAAGAATTTTGTTTGGCATGAACGCTCTTTCCCTGTTTTAAGCTTGTTTTGGGTTCATAGCAAAGGATAATGTCCTCTTCCTTCATCTGATGTCAGTATGATAGGTTATGGACTAGTGTGTACTCCTCTCCCGTCGAAGCTGAACCTTCTACAGTACGGCAGTTTGATAAATAGACTCTGATACTCTAATGTAACGATTAACGCTAACACAGAGAATTATACTTAGCTTAACAAAACCATGTTTAACTGGACAAACATGAGTCAAGTTTCTGTTCTTCAGATGACCTAGGAGTTTGATTGAATGGAAAGATTGGTATATTTAGGTGTGTGTACATGCATACATATATACATATAACACATTTTCCTACAATATTTCATTGTAGTCAATGACTTATTCTCTAGGTAGGGAACCAAGTTCTGAAATCAAAGGTGTGTCTAACACGAGGTCTAAACCCTCTAAGGAAAGAGGACCTTGTATTTGTAGCTGCCGAACCATTTGACGAGCAACTTTTTCTTGCCATCGAAGACAAAATGAGCAATAACAAAGACGAAATTCTAGGATGTCTTGCTCTTCCACTTTCGGTCTTCGAAAAAAGACTGGATCATCGTCATGTTCACTCTCAATGGTAATGCATAAAAGAATTGAATTTCAAATGCAAATATTGGTTACATTCATTCTTATCGCTATAATCGGCCGTCATGAACGCTTTTTTTTCCAGTATTAATTATCACTTGAAGATTTTCATCAAATAATTTGAATTAGTTACCCTAGGTTCAGCGTGGAAAGATTTGGATTTGGTGTTCTAGGAGGAGACAAGTAGCGAACAGAGCTCAAGTTCTTGATTAGAGTTATCTATATGAGCCTGTCTGATGAGTCGACTATGAACAACAACAATCAAAGGCCCACTGCCCGACAATTGTGGAAGCAACCTATTGGCATACTCGAGGCATGTTTCTACTTGTAATAATAATAATAATAATAATAATAATAATAATAATAATAATAATAAAATAATAATAAACATAATAATTAAGTTTATTAGTTTTATTAAAATTAAGTAAGCTTTATAAAGTATAACTAAGTTTATAATAATAATAAACATAATAACTAAGTTTATAAGTTTTATTAAAATTAAATAAGCTAGATAAAATATAACTAAGTTTATAATAATAATAAACTATAGTTTGACAAAATTAACTAAGTTTATAATAATAATAAATTAACTAAGTCAACTAAATTTTATAATTAGTAATAACAATAATAACAACAACTAATTGTAAAAATTAATTAAGTTAACTATGTTTTATAAAAATTAAATTAGTTTATAGTAATAATATTATTAAATTAAGTAAGTTTACGATAATAATAATAATAAATTAACTAAGTTTATGGAAAATTTATAAGCTTGAGATAATTTATAAAACTTAACTAAGTTAATAAAGTTTAAGTTTGAGATAATTTATAAGTCTAAGTTAATTAAAATATAAGTTACGATATTGTAAGTTTTAGTTAATATAAATAAAGTTATAAATAAGTTAATCGAGTTTTATACAAATTTAACTAATTTTCATAAAAGGTCACCAAGTTTTTAAAAATTAACTAAGTTTTCTATAACTTAACTAATTTTCTGGTGTAGTGAAAATATAATCCCAATAGTTGCTTCTTCAGTATATTTCTTGTTTGGTCATACACGCACGCACACTAAAGTATATACTAACTAAAATGTACCTGGTTGTATAGATTTAATTGACAAGTGCTAATTCTTAACAGAGTAATATGTCTGATTACCGTCTACTTCTACTGTTACAATTTCTACTATAAGGTCACTTGGTGAGGCACTATTTATTAAATTCTTATGTACAAGGGACTGTAACAGCCACAATGTTAGATAAAGGTATTTTATGGTGTTCTCTCTCTTTCAATAATAAATTAATGTTAACTAGTCTTGTTTTAAAAATAAAACTGACAATTATAACGACCCCGATTCGACCTTCGAAAATGCATTGAATACATCACCCGTATTCGAATGCTGCAGATTCAAACTTCGAATCTGGTTCGTCGGAGCTTATAACATATTAAGTATAACAATACAGCGGAAGAAAACAAAATATATATCATTGATACAACAGTTGATACAATATTCTGATACAATTAATATCACATAATCAGAGATACATAATAGCGGAAAGATACAACAACGGACAAGATAACTCCAACATATACTTCAAGAGAGAATGAATCCACAAACTGCATCCCAAATCCAAAGCTCCAAAACTCCAAATCGAAAGCTCGAACCACATCAAGTTGGACTTTAGCAAGTCCGATCCCGAATGTTGAAGAGAAGCACAAAGCGATAGCCAAAATCCAAAGACTTTCAAGATATCGAATCTACATCTACTATCTGACTATCTTGAAAATCTAACTCTAGACTGCCCGTGTGAAAAAATTGTGGCCACCCAGAGTTTAGAAAGGGAACAATAAACTTCAGGTCAGTCATGAGACTCGTGTGAGCAAACAAAAACAGTTTATCTTTAAAAAGGAAATAAAAAGAAATTCGCTATGTTTTTTTGAAAAATGAAACTGCCATAAGGCCTCCCGTCACACACACAATGCAATCGCACACTTGGAGGAGATTTTTTCTTATGACAGTCAAAAATGCTTGATATACGAAAGTCCTTTTTGATATTATTATTAGTGCATAGTGTAGAAAACATTTCGAAAGTATAATATTAATCTTAGCCAGCATAGACATTTCGAACTATGCCTATTATAGCTACCATCTAAACAGTGGTGACCACCATAAGTAAATGGCAGGTTATACAACTAAAACCGTACAAGGCGCGTATTGGATGATTGGATTTTCAACAATGGTCAGGCAAAGAAACTTCCTACACCGAATGGAACGCCTCGAGAACCTAACCGGATCTCTACCAACACAAGGTCGGGTTACCTCTGTAACTAGATAACTACTGACACGAGCATGCCATCCCCGGGTCGTTACCGACCTTTATCCAAGGTATCTCTACACTAACAACCACAAAGCTATAAGTTTGCAGCAACCACATATTTTAAGTATCTGGGCTGCATACCATGATACCACCTTTTATCCAGAAGGAAATGGACATACCCTCAGGGGGCGCTACCCCCAAATAACATTGCTGCAACGATTCCTGTTTCGACCATTACTGGGTTGTGAGGCTCGACGAAGTCACGTCCACAAAGCTACGCTTTTCACAAAAGCCATGCTTCGATCAACACATGATCAGCAGCACTTCGTATGCCACATTACCAAATTGGGAACGTATCACTAGTAAATATCAACTACATGACCTCTGAGCTCGTACGACTCGGAGAAGGGTGTTAAGCTAAGAGAATAACTTCTCCGCCACCAAACAGAAATGTATTTGATTGAAACCAGCTTTACATCTCAAGGTATAATGTCAGATACATCCATACAAGTCTGTTTCGGGTTCGAACAGAACCGAAGACATTTCAAAAGAAGCCATTGCAATTCGGGTATTCACAATCCCGATCGGACTCCCCATCACATATGGAGATCTCTATACCGGCGCGACTCGGTGCAGAGACATTGGACGGGTAGTCCTTTCGTTCTCGAAAATACCCGGTCTTCAAATGTTATCCATATCATCGTATCACTATTCGGAATGGGTTATATGACATAAAGTCTTCTCCCGGCTAAACTGAATAATGAGCGCTATATTTAAAACCATATGGATATATGGGATCTTAGTTAAGTCACAACTTATTACCCAAAACCTTTCTTCAAATGGTTTAAACAAATTACCATTTTCAAATCTTTAAACAAAAAGATTCACTTCACAAAGTTCACCAACCTTTCACAAAGATTAATTCATAGCTTTCAAAACTGTTTCCATTTCAAATCTTTTATAAAAGATACACCTTTAAGATACACTTTAATTTCAAAACAAAGTTCAATAATCTTTCACAAAGATTCATTCATAGCTTTCAAAATAATTTCATTTCAAATCTTGAAATATTTTCAGCACAAACTGAAAGTTCTTTCATTATATGGAAGCCATTGTCATTTGAAAACAAGAGTTTTCGTTTCAGGAAAATCCGATTACATTTGCTCAAGTTAAAGCCTTTCAAACTTGGGTTAAATTCAAATTCTCAAAATAATACTTTTAAAATACTTTAAAAGTGGTTTATAATCCATATATATAACTTGTATAACCCTTTCAAAACATAGTTTCCAAAGTAATTCCAAATCTTAAATAAGATATATTATATTCAAGCAAAATTTCAATTTCAAACTTCCTTTTAAAAGCTTTCCACATTCAACCCAATTCCGTTTCCAAAACCATTTGGATTCAAAATCCAACTTTTAAATAAAACAGTATTTTAAATTCAAAACATCTGTGACTTAACCGATTTCCTCGTGCAATCCATATTTGTGTGTGTATGATGTAGTCCAGGGGTTTTACACAATAGTGCAATATCATCAATCATCATAAACCAAACACAGCAATATCGATAAGCAGTATAATCCTATAACACTTATCTGCATTCACGGATTCACAGATAAATAGTATGAATTCATCACAAACAAATAAATTACATTCTTCACAGCTCAAATCAAAATAATTCTATCACAAAGCATCACACATCAGGGATATCAAACAATTCAAAGCATTTAATAAAAACCAAACATCCATAAGTAAGATCAATTAACATCTGATTATAATTAATTTAAACCAGATTAATTACTTATGAATAAATTACAAATCCTGGTTAATTAAATCATTAATTAAACCATCTTAATTAATTAACCTTTAATCCTTTATTAATTAATCTTTAATCCTTTATTAATTAACCTTAAATGATAAATTAATCAACCTTTAATAATTAATTAATCAACCTTAATTATAAAAAAATCAACCTTTAATCATTAAATAATTAACCTTTAATTATTTATTATCATTTAAACTAATTACCCTTAATGGATTAATTAGTAAATTAATTAACCCTTAATTAATTACCATTAAATTAATTATCCTTAATTAATTACATAAATTAATTAATCCTTAATTAATTATCATTCCTTAATCACTTTCATTAATTAATTAACCCTTTATTAATTAATTATCCTTAAATTAATTACCTTAATTTATCACATATATTAATTATCCTTTAATTAATCACATTAAGTAATTTATCCTTAATAAATTAATTATAATCTCTTAATTAAATTAAGATCTGAATGACTTAACCATTTACCATAATCACTATTTTCAATTACATCATTATATTTTGAAAACACTCAGGGATCTTAATAATTAATAAAAAATATTTTAAATCAACAAATTTTTAAGACATTATACTTTAAAAATTTCAACCTTTGAAATTACTTGAAAACTTGTTCCATACATATATTTTAGAAACTTGTTTAATAATTTGTTATTAACAAATGTTTTAAAACATTTCATCATTATCTAAATTTGGCTTTTAAATAAACTTAAAAATCAACTTGATTAATTTAAGTTAAACAAAATTTATCATATAGAAAAAGTAGTTCCAATCTTAAAAGAAAAACTTGATTTATATTTTCAAAACTAATAAAAAAAATACCCGATAAAAACTCGAGCGAAACCCGAGCTAGATTTGGAAATTCCCATGCAAAACCCCAAGTCATCTTTCTTCTTTTCCTCCTTTTTTTTCTTTTACTTGGTTTTGCTTTAATGTTTAAACCTGTTACATTGCTAAAACTCATACGAATGCCCGAAGTCAAATTCGAACCCATCTTTCATTTTCCCTACTTTAATCTGCTTCGTGTCGTTCCCAAACCTCTCAAACAATTATCATATACAAACGTGCACCGTGCACCGTGCACCTTGCACGTCGACCTCACCACCACTGATCATCGCCGCAACCTCCCACAAGTTGCCAATGACCTCGCCGATGATCTAGACTCCAAAAAACTTCAATTGACTTCTTCTATCGAAAACGAGGTAGTCAAGCACCTAACTGGAACAATATTCGATCGATAAACCATCTCTGGCCATCGCCTCCCACCACCGGTGAACTCGCCACCGCGTCCAAAGGTTCGCAACACCATGATGCATCGATTCAACCCACATCGACCTCTTCCGATCCACCATCGGCGTTACACGAGCACGATGAACAACGTCAATCAAATTGGGTCCTTAAACCCTATAACCACTTCGATCGTCTTCCACGATCATTTAAAAAATTAGTAAACATTTTTCCCATAAACTTCATCACCCAAACCTCCTCTAACATCAAGCCCGAGGCTTAGTTGCTCGTTGAACATCAGAAATCGACGTTTTTGTGTTTTTCGTTCAATTCGATAATTCTCCTAATTTACAAACTTAAAATTTATAATTCGACTATCAAAAATCATCATTTTTGAACACAATCCGAATTATATACGTGAAACTTAAAATTATGTTATTTGATTTTCCTAATATAATTGTTCTTACTGTACAATTCAATGTTACCAGAGAAACACTTAGTGATTTCACTCGAATTATTTTTAAAAATGATATTTCATTCATACAAATATATTCCCTTTTATAATTATATCCTAAATTTGATTAGGCGAGGAAACATGAAATTACCTAGATTAAATTTTTAGCCTGTTACACAAAACAGAGGCAATACTCACCTAACTACAAACATGCACAGTGAATTGCATATGTATATACATACCAAAACATATGTATACTTTCATGCATGACATTTCGCACAATCATATTTCATCACTTCACTTTAAGTATAAATCACAAGCATCAGTTTTAAATAGGTTTAATATATTTGCTCACCTAGAAGTATGGACAGAGAAGAACAAAGAAACAAAATTTTTTGAGCCTGAATTGGAAATGATCTGGAACTTGTTTTGAAATGATCTTGCATTCAGATTTGCTTGATCTTGTTACTTGCTTGCTTCCAATTCGAAGATCTTGAGTTGAATTCAGGTTTTGATTTTTTTCGTTTTGATCTGAGTTGAATCTAAATCTTGAACTGCATTTGAATATGAAGCTTGATTTGTTTTTTTTTGAAAACTATTGCTTTGATTTGTTTTTGTTTCAATTGCTTCAGTTTTAATCTTGAATCTATTTTATTTTGAAAGAGTTTGGACTGAAGCTTAATATCTGAGATGATCTGCTTTGCTTTCAGATTGTATGTTTTGATTTGTAGATTTAGTTTTGGTTTTTCCAGATTTCAACATTTGTTTTGAAGATGAGGAAGATTTGGAGAGGAGAATGAAAAAACATAGCCTGGTTTTACTCTTCAACATATTTTTGTAAAATTTTAATTCAAATTGAGAAAAATTAATGCCACTTGTTAAATTAACTAACACATGTAAATCTATGTAACCACTTATCTTACATTTGTTAATTTATATCCTCTTAATTTTACAAATGTCATTTGTTAAAATTTTATGTCTAAAATCCCTCTTTTAAGTAATTTTATAAACTTCGTTTTAAACCCTTTTAACTTTATATTTACAAAACATTCCATTTTATATTAACTTATGTTTTATATTTGTACATTTTCTATTATTTATACAACTTTTAAATCCAATTTTTATTTATAAGATACTTATCCTTGAACTTCAAATAAAAAATTCCTCTTTAGGAAAACAAACACATTTTATTCATTTGTTCCTAGAAAATTCAAATTAATTCACCAATTGATTTATAATTTTCAAATTAGTTCACAATTAATCTCAAAATTTATATTGGTTACAAATTTTATTTTGTCCTAAAAACTGGTAAAGTTACAGATTCCCCCTTAAGAAAATTTCCTCCTTGAAATTTGCTAGGGAGACAACAAAGAATAGATGAGAGATAGAGAAATATTTTTCCAGATCAAACTGAATATCTATTCTGCATTTGGCTTACCAAATCAGAATATCATCAATAATTATGAGAACGAACTCATTCAATATTCCACAAAGCACTCTGGCCATCCGGTCTACGAAATATGCAGGGGCGTTGGTTAGTTCGAAGGATAACTAACCATTCGTAGGATATATCTGGACCCAAAAGAACAGGCAATGGATACTCAATTCAGATTGGAATATCCCAAAGTATATACTAGCTTGTCCTTTTCGCTCTTGTATCCAAACAAGAAATCATAACAAAAATTTCAAATTTTGGTTTTAATCGAAATCGTTTTATCGATACAAATCTTCATATTTTTTTCATCAATTTATAAATACAATTTTAAATTCATTAAAGTTAAGAATGATGAGAAACTGATGACTTGAATACAAGATAGGAAGTTATCTACATGATTCGTAGGGCCACCATCATACTAGAGCTTCTTCTTCGAGCTGCCACGAAGATATCAGAGAATTTGAAATTGAATCAAAAGAGATTGATAGTAAAGTTGTTCCCGTTGTTGCAGGTACTGACCCTTTGTAGTGGTACTTCCCTGTCCCGTATCTCGTCCTCTTCTTACACTCATACTCACTATCAACGGATAGTAAGAGAATTTACTAAGGCATACAAACGGATACCTTAGGGATATACCCATTCTAGTGTATACTTCACCCTATCTCTAATGAGTCACCTAATGTGTTATACTCCTGAGCTAAAATTAAACCTTCAGCTCTGATACCACTTATAACGACCCTGACTCCCAGAAACTTCAATTGACTTCTTCTATCGAAAACGAGGTAGTCAAGCACCTAACTGGAACAATATTAGATCGATAAACCATCTCTGGCGATCGCCTCCCACCACCGGTGAACTCGCCACCACGTCCAAAGCTTCGCAACACCCTAATGCATCGATTCAACCCACACCGACCTCTTTCGATCTACCATTGGCGTTACATGAGCACGATGAACAACATCAATCAAATTGGGGTCCTTAAACCCTATGACCACTTCGATCGTCTTAAACGATCATTCAAAAAATTAAGGAACATTTTTCCCATAAACTTCATCAACCAGACCTCCTCTGACATCAAGTCCGAGGCTCAATTGCTCGTTGAACATCAGAAATCGACATTTTTGTGTTTTTCGTTCAATTCGATAATTCCCCCAATCTACAAACTTAAAATTTATAATTCGACTATTAAAAATCATCATTTTTGAACACAATCCGAATTATATACGTGAAACTTAAAATTATGTTATGTGAATTTCCTGATATAATTGTTCTTACTGTATAATTCAATGTTACCAGAGAAACACTTAATGATTTCACTCGAAATTATTTTTAAAAATGGTATTTCATTCATACAAATATATTCCCTTTTATAATTATATCCTAAATTTGATTAGGTGAGGAAATATGAGATTACTTGGATTAAATGTTTAGCCTGTTACACAAAACAGAGGCAATACTCACCTAACTACAAACATGCACAGTGAATTGCATATGTATATACATACCGAAACATATGTATACTTTCATGCAGGACATTTCACATAATCATATTTCATCACTTCACTGCAAGTATAAATCACAAGCATCAGTTTTAAATAGGTTTAATATATTTGCTCACCTGGAAGTATGGACAGAGAAGAACAGATTTTTTTGAGCTGGAATTGGAAATGATCTAGAACTTGTTTTGAAATGATCCTGCATTCAAATTTGTTGATCTTGTTACTTGCTTGCTTCCAGTTTGTAGATCTTGTGTTGAATTTAGGTTTTTATTTTTTTCTTTTTGATCCGAGTTGAATCTAAATCTTGAACTGCATTTGAATCTGAAGCTTGATTTGTTTTCTAGGTTTTTTGATTTGAAAACTATTATTCTGATTTGTTTTTGTTTCAATTGCTTCAGTTTTAATCTTGAATCTATTTTATTTTGAAAGATTTTGGACTGAAGCTTAATATCTGAGATGATCTGCTTTGCTTTCAGATTGTATGTTTTGATTCGTAGATTTAGTTTTGGTTTTTCCAGATTTCAACACTTGTTTCGAAGATGAGGAAGAATTGGAGAGGAGAATGAAAAAATATAGCCTGGTTTTACTCTTTAATATATTTTTATAAATTTTTACATCAAATTGAGAAAAATTAATGCCACTTGTTAAATTAACTAACACATGTAAATCTATGTAAACACTTAGATTTACATTTGTTAATTCATGTCCTCTTAATTTTACAAATCTCATTTGTTAAAATTTTATGTCTAAATCCCTCTTTTAAGTAATTTTATAAATTTTGTTTTAAACCCTTTTAACTTTATATTTACAAAACATTCCTTTTTATATTAACTTATGTTTTATATTTGTACATTTTCTATTATTTATACAACTTTTAAATCCAATTTTTATTTATAAGATACTTATCCTTGAATTTCAAATCAAAAATTCTTCTCTAGGAAAACAAACACATTTTATTCATTTGTTCCTAGAAAATTCAAATTAATTCACCAATTAATTTATAATTAATCCTAAATTTTCAAATTAGTTCACAATTAATCTCAAAATTTATATTAATTACAAATTTTATTTTGGCCTAAAAACTGGGAATGTTACAGATTCCCCCTTAAGAAAATTTCGTCCTCGAAATTTGCTAGGGAGACAACATAGAATAGATGAGAGAAAGAGAAATATCTTTCCAGATCAAATTGAATATCTATTCTGCATTTGGCTTACCAAATCATAATATCATCAATAATTATGAGAATGAACTCATTCAATATTTCACGAAGCACTCTGGCCATCCGGTCTATGAAATATGCAGGGGCGTTGGTTAGTTCGAAGGATAACTATCCATTCGTAGGATATATCTGGACACAAAAGAACAGGCAATGGATACTCAGATCAGATTGGAATATCCCAAAGTATATACTAGCTTGTCCCTTTCGGTCTTGTATCCAGACAAGAAATCATAACAAAAATTTCAAATTTTGATTTTAATCGAAATCGTTTCATAGATACAAATCTTCATATTTTTTTCATCAATTTATTTTAAATAGAATTTTAAATTCATTAAAGTTAAGAATGATAAGAAACTGATTATTTGAATACAAGATAGGAAGTTATCTATACGATTCGTAGGGCCGCCATCATACCGGAGCTTCTTCTTCGAGCTGCCACGAAGATATCAGAGAATTTGAAATTGAATCAAAAGAGATTGATGGTAAAGTTGTTCAGGTATTGACCATTTGTAGTGGTGCTTCCCTGTCCCGTATCTCGTCCTCTTCTCACACTCATACTCACTATCAATGGATAGTAAGACAATTTACTGAGGCATACAAACAGATATCTTAGGGACATACCCATTCTAGGGTATACGTCACCCTATCTCTAATGAGTCACCTAATGTATTATATTCCTGAGCTAAAGTTCAACCTTTAGCTCTGATACCACTTATAACGAACCTGACTCCCAAAAACTTCAATTGACTTCTTCTATCGGAAACGAGGTAGTCAAGCACCTAACTGGAACAATATTCGATCGATAAACCATCTCTGGCGATCGCCTCCCACCACCGGTGAACTCGCCACCGCGTCCAAAGCTTCACAACACCCTGGTGCATCGATTCAACCCACGTCGGCCTCTTTCGATCCACCATCGGCGTTATACGAGCACGATGAACAACATCAATCAAATTGGGGTCCTTAAACCCTATGACCACTTCGATCGTCTTCCACGATCATTCAAAAAATTAGCGAACATTTTTCCCATGAACTTCATCACCCAAACCTCCTCTGACATCAAGTCCGAGGCTCAATTGCTCGTTGAACATCAGAAATCGACGTTTTTGGGTTTTTCTTTGAATTCGATAATTCCCCCAATTTACAAACTTAAAATTCATAATTTTACTATCAAAATCATCATTTTTGAACACAATCCGAATTATATACGTGAAACTTAAAATTATGTTATGTGAATTTCCTGATATAATTGTTCTTACTGTACAATTCAATGTTACCAAAGAAACATTTAATGATTTCACTCGAAATTATCTTTAAAAATGGTATTTAATTCATACAAATATATTCCTTTTTATAATTATATCCTAAATTTGATTTGATGAGGAAATATGAAGTTACTTAGATTAAATTTTTAGCCTGTTACACAAAACAGTGGCAATACTCACCTAATACAGACACGCACAGTGAATTGCATATGTATATACATACCAAAACATATGTATACTTTCATGTAGGACATTTCACACAATCATGTTTCATCGCTCACTTCAAGATAAATCACAAGCATCGGTTTTAAATAGGTTTAATATCTTTGCTCACCTGGAAGTATGGAAAAAGAAGAACAGAGAAACAAATTTTTTTGAGCTGGAACTGGAAATGATCTGGAACTTGTTTTGAAATGATCTTGCATTCAAATTTGCTTGATCTTGTATTTGCTTGCTTCCAGTTTGAAGATCTTGAGTTGAATTCAGGTTTTGATTTTTTTTCTTTTTGATCTGAGTTGAATCTAAATCTTGAACTGCATTTGAATCTAAAGCTTGATTTGTTTTCCAGGTTTTTTGATTTGAAAACTATTGCTTTGATTTGTTTTTGTTTCAATTGCTTCAGTTTTAATCTTGAATCTATTTTATTTTGAAAGAGTTTGGACCGAAGCTTAATATCTGAGATGATCTGCTTTGCTTTCAGATTGTATATTTTGGTTTGTAGATTTAGTTTTGGTTTTTCCAAATTTCAACATTTGTTCTGAAGATGAGGAAGAATTGGAGTGGAGAATGAAAAAATATAGCCTGGTTTTACTCTTCAATATATTTTTATAAAATTTTAATTCAAATTGAGAAAAATTAATGCCACTTGTTAAATTAACTAACACATGTAAATCTATGTAAACACTTATCTTACATTTGTTAATTCATATCCTCTTAATTTTACAAATGTCATTTGTTAGAATTTTATGTCTAAATCCCTCTTTTAAGTAATTTTATAAACTTTGTTTTAAACCCTTTTAACTTTATATTTACAAAAGATTCCTTTTTATATTAACTCATGTTTTATATTTGTACATTTTCTATTATTTATACAACTTTTAAATCCAATTTTTATTTATAAGATACTTATCCTTGAATTTCAAATCAAAAATTCTTCTTTAGGAAAACAAACACATTTTATTCATTTGTTCATAGAAAATTCAAATTAATTCACCAATTAATTTATAATTAACCCTAAATTTTCAAATTATTTCACAATTAATCTCAAAATTTATATTAATTACAAAATTTATTTTGGCCTAAAAACCGGGAATGTTACAACAGTTCTTTCTTATTTGAAGGTCAATAACCTATTTGAAGAAAATCAAGTGGTTGGAATTACCAACTATATTGATTTTGGTTTTGAACTTGCTACAAGGTATATTGTGTGTAGGTTAACATCTTTGTTCAACAATAACACTAGATTGTCGAAGCTGATATGTATCTTTTGTTCATTAGGATTAATGGAGATAAATCTGCAAAGAGCGTTGATGATTCTTCGTTTCAAATAGCTGTAGCATGGCAAGCCAACAAGAACTTTCTGTTAAAGGTGAGGTTTTAATAGTAAGAATATATCAATAGCTTCATGAAACAAACAACAAGGTCAGTGTACTAAAATAACATAGTAAGAATCAACTTCCAAAGAATATAATCATATTTGTACATACATGTTTAACACTCTAAACACACACACACACACACACACACACACACATAACTGCACCAGGCTTGATTACATTTTTTCTTCAGATGCAAAAGAAAGGATCATCTACCCAATCAGCATAAATGCTGCTTTCTCGAATGTAAGATCAACAACCAAAACAGTTCGGGATGCATCACCCAATTTTGTTTATGGTTTTTATATGGACAAATGCGGTAAATCAAGGTGCCATGTTCTAGAGTCGGGTATGATTTCCTTATTACGCGTATGAATATCGTATGAATCATTAGAGATGCATGAAAATGAATTCAAGTATTTTTTATTTATTTTTGCTATTGATATTTTTCTTGATAGGTTGCATTGCTAGTTGTTCTACGAATTGTGTTTCAAGTGGGAATCACGAGAGACAAATAATGGACTAAGTTAGCATATGCCAACTTAATATATATGGTTGGTGCTACTGAATAATTTTTTTAATAAACGTGATGTTATAAGGTTATATTGTTGAATTTTAATAAATGTGTTTTAAAATTGGATTTATTACTCAATAGACCACATTTTAAAATAAATTACAAATTGTAACAAGCTTTTGAACTATTTATTAAAATAAAGCATTTTGGGTCTATTTGCAAAAAAAAACTGAGATTGTTTACTAGAATTTTTTGAAATAGTGTCATTAGAAATTTTCCCGTTGAAAAATTTCACTGCTGCTATTTGAAATAGTTCAAGATGATTTAAGGTTATATCATGAAGCTTGGTTACTATCAGTAGGTACAATAAGGCTGAAGCTGATTTGAACTGAACTCGTAGGCAATAGAATAGTAGAAAGTGCGGCAAAAAGCATATAATATCATGTCATGAAAGCTTATAACAGTAGAATTGATAATGAATTCTCTTGATATTACTGGCATTATAACTATAGAAATTGAGTAGGCAACTAATTGGCCTTGAATCGGTAATGCATATAATAACTGATAATGCATGCTTGAACTGGCAATATAGTACCATTTGTCGCTAAACTAGTAGAGTGACTTCACTGGCAATAATGAGGCAATGTTTGCAGGAAGTTCAGTTTATGACGATAGAACTCCAGAACAAACGACGTGCTTTGAGCTAAACTGGAGAGACTACGTGGCTGCATCAAGAATTGAGGAAAACTGGCCGAACTTGCCTTACTAAACATTCAAAAGACAAGCAATTAAGGAGAATTTTACTTGGAGCAGGATCATCCCTGTATGTCACTAATAGTTGTATGGTACTACTGAAAATGCAAGGTCATTTTGCATATGCCGTGCTTTTGAACTTTTGATCAACTGATTATTTATTTATTGATTATATAAAGCTTTGCTATTTCTATTATCAAGCTTCATCCAATAGTTCAGAGCTCCTACTTCTTTATATGCATACTATTACCCATTCATGCTATGAGCCACTTTTGTCCTTATTACTACATGTGCTTCCAAAAAAATTTATTCTTATTTTTAGTTTTTTGATTTGTTTTCCTACATCTTTAAATCTTACTAATTTGTATATCAACAGATGGTTGCATAACTGGTGCAAACAACAGGGTAGAACAATGGCCGTGTGACTAGTTCCAAATAGCAAAATAGACATTGAGTGCAAGACTAGTGCAAAAACGGATGCAAGACAGGAAAACTTGTTGACTTGCATTCCCTTAACCGTTGTTCTAGAATTACCGCACTTATATCCATTATGTTTGGAAGATTAGTTTTGACTGGGCTTGGATATACATATAAACTTTTTAATTCCTTCAATGCCTTGATCTCCTTATTGTAATCATCCTTGTCATCATTATATATTATCTATATATAATAAATAAGCATACTGGTTAATATAAATAATATATATAACATATATTATATATACATGTGTGTGTGTGTATGTATATATGTGAATCATAAAATTTATTATCTTGATAAGCTTATTAAGTAAACATATCACAGTACTATATGTATATAAAAAATTATTTATGAATTATTAAATAATATATAATAAATAAGTATATATGAGTTAATATAATTTTATACATAACAAATATTATATATATATGCTCATCATAAAAACATATTAACCTGATAAAGTTCTTAAACTAGAACACGTAAACATTTTGTACAATTGAAATACCATGTATTCCTGTACTTTACAAACAGTGTAAAAGTATTTTTCAAATATTTTCTCCATGTATATATTAATCATCAAGTAAACTCATGTTTTATACTCATTACCTTCATATATAAATGTATCGTTCTGATATTTTTCTCCATATTTTATGGTAAAATAAGAGAAAATTGAGCAATACAGATAATATCATACCAGAAATATTGCCTTCTTCACAAAATATGATTGCAACCATGTCTATTATCCTAAGATCGCTTATACATTAGCTGAAACTAAAATCAAAGGAAAAAGCCTTTTGAATATCTTGATGAATAATATCACTAATCTCTTTTTTCTTGTAGCATGATTATATCTAAAGTTGTTTGGTAGATTCTTATATTAATGAAGCAAGTGTATACTATAACACATTTTCTTCAGTATAGTAGTATTTGCGCACATAAATAGTTGTCCGAACTGATGTCATAAACCTTCTATAGCTTGTCTACATATTATTCGAATTGATATTTTCACACTCAAATAAAGCTTCGATTTTAAACTTATTATAGACTGAGTACCTACCAGTTCTCAAACCACTAAAGAGAAAAAAGAAAGCACCATTCAATTTTGAATTAAGGATGCCTCAGTTCAGTACTAAGGCAATTTCCTCAGTTATGATCTTTGTCCTTCTCTCGCTTTATGCTTGTTATCACCTATAGCTTTTAAATATTCTACTACCAGTTTAAATGCATAACTTCTAATTTGTGTTGACTTATATACTTACTAATGTATGAGTTGAACTGGAAGAGATACCTTTCATAAGGACGTTTATTTCATTACATTAACCCAAACAATAAACAAAACATTTTGAGTTAGTATATATGCATCATCATAACTATTACATATAATGTGCTTTGTATGTAAATGTAGAAAAACATTGGGAATATAAAGCTTGTTTCTTGAGGTTGAAAACAGATGCTTCAAAGCTATCAGATAGTTTGGTTCTAGTCTTGAAGGTGAGCTCCTCAAATGGATATCTCCTGTCATAACATAGGCTCCTTAGTTTTAACAATATTAATTTTTTTAATGAAATTTCTACGAAATATTATGACGTGACAATGTTTATTGTGTATGAATATTGTATGGTAAGTTATGTTTGATTTAATGTGTTTCTATATGCTTCTGTGAAATGTTATACCATATTTCTATAAATTTGTGTAGTGTAGCATTTTGAGTAGATAATTCTTATATATTAGATTGCAATTGAATTGATCACAATATGTAGAATGTAAAAATGCAATTTAAAAAATTTAATATAACAATGCTTTTTAAAGTATTAGCTAACGGGACAAAATGATTAAATCTCAACTATAGCTTTTTTGATTTGTTGTTGTAATTCTGGTACCTATAATAGCATTTTCGTTCTTGCCATCGTGAATTTTTAATAGCGTATATAAAATGCTATATAACGTTTTGATCTTGCTATTTTAAGTCCATCTACGATAACATGTTGATATATAGCGTGTATAAAAACGCTATTAAAGGATTTGAGAGCGTTTTAGAAACACTGTTAAAAGTCCTTATTAATAGCGTTTTTATCTTGCTATTGTAAGTTCTTGACTTATAACAACAGTTGATATACAACGTTTATATAAAAGCTATTAAAGCCTTTAGTAGCATTTTGAAACCCTATTAAAACCCCATATTGTTGTAGTGGCGGGTAAACAGTGGAAGGGATGAAGCAGAACCAGCTATGTGGTAAGTTCCACAGGAGGGGGCATGTTGTTAAGGACCGCAAGGTTAATATGGGGTGGATCAAGTTTTTAAATTATAATCAACTTGGACATATGAAGCATCAATGTCCCATCTTAGGGAACCGGTTGTGCACACTTATGCACTTGCGGAAGTTCCTACCATTAATAAGTCATCGGCAGCAGTGGACAGAGGAAATAAGGTCGTATGGAAGGTAAGTTACTCATTTTAGATTTTCCTGTTTGCAACTTATTTGACATTGGGGCATTTCATACCTTCACATCTAGTGGACTTGTAGATGAATCGCAATTAGAGACTTAAGTTGTGCATGTCTCCATAGTAGTATAACCACCGTATTTTATGTATCAAAGAGTCATAAAATATTATTTTTAGATTCATACAAGGTTATATGGTTGTATAGCTTAGGAAAATGTAAACCTATAACATTTTTCACCCGTAGAATTTTTATTGGATGATTCGATTTGATAGCCTTGTAAAATCTATAAATTTTGATAGGACCCGAATTATGGTCTAAAAGTGGTTTCAATGAAAAGATATGATGGTTTCACTTTTCATAAAGTGGTCATATTAGGAATTTGAACTTATGGTTTGTAAGTTAAGATTGTTTGAAGTTATCAACTATTTTAGACAAATAAGTGGGTAATTAGTGACTGACTAGTATTACCCATTAACCTACCTCATAATTAGGGTTGGTACCACCTTCCTTTAACCGCCACTAATCATTTCTCTTCGTTTCTAATTACCTCATAATCTCCATTAATCCAAATTAGACCCTAAAACCACCAATTCTTCAAGTTAATTAGCATAATTAAGAGATTTAAGGGTGATTAACAAAGGAGAATTATAGGCCTAGCATTCGGAGTCTTTGGAGTTCGGTTGGTTTCTGCTATACTTTAGATTTACCTAGGTAATCGTATGCTTTGATCCAAGGTGAGTGATTTCACTTCTCTCGCTATCATATACTTATATTTATATAGTAAAAATGTGATTTTCGATATGACTTTTAAAGTTTAAATATTTTAAAACTTAAATTTGGTATTAATAACTTAGAACCAGATTTAAAAATATAGACTTTGATTTTGATTTGTTTTACACTATTTGCCAACCAAATCATCACTTTTGCTATGGATTAGATCTAGGAAGGTACACTACAGAATAAAACTTGATTACAGACTGTGATGTAAAGATCGGCTATTTTCGGTCTTTATCTAGACATCGCTTTAAGATTAATAAAAGCAGTCTTTGTTTTCTATGCTAAAGACTGAAAATGCAGTCATTAAATGGTCCGTAAAACTTAGTGACTGTTTACATTGTCTTTAGTTCAGTTTTTATTTCATTTTTATTAAACACTTAAAGTCTAACGGTTCGGATTTATTTTCCATTCAAATCTAATGGCTTATCAGCAGTGATCCATGCCTTAACATTTGTGGTCGATTTGTCTACAGTGATCCATGCCATAACATTTGTGGTTGGTTATGTAATTATGCATCATTTATCTTCCACTCATCCATCTTCTCAACACGTCAAAGGTAACAGCCTTCTCCACTTTTCTGTTTCTGAACCATTCCTTCACAATTTCATTACTTCGCATTCAAATCAACGTGGACTCTCCCAGAGTTGTCTAAAGTTATCTTCAAAATGCTCCAAGCCTCCAACTCAAAAAGTAAAAAACAATCAGATGAAATTATTATAGTACTACTCCTTCATTAATTTATACGGAAAGGTGAATTTCTAGGTACATTTTCACATATATTCTCTAATCTGAATTAAAGTGCATTTTTTGTTAGTGAAATTGAATCTTTTTTATATGTTCACATACAATTATGGAAAAAATATATTTGTGTAGCCTTTAAAAATTAAACTTTTTTATTTGGAATTAAGTTAGTTATTGGAATTAAGATGGGATTCATTTCGGATGTGAATTTTAGAATGTAAATTCATAACCACCTTTGATTCCTGTTAAAGAATAGTTGTGCTCACGTCCAGTTTTGATTTGTTTATTGCTTAAACTATCAGTCCTGTACTGGTTTGTAAACAATTTTACTAGTAACATCTGAGCTTTAATTTGTATAAATTTAATTTTGTAAACCTAAATCTAGTATTTACTTCTTTATAGGAAAAACATAATGATGGGAGATTTTATTTGCAGGGGTTTTCCCACTTACTATGTGCTATCAACAACCTCCCAAATTAAAAGATGAACCATGGGGTGAGAGTGTGAAGATATAAGGGATATAGGATGGTGATATGGAGATACAGTGTATATTTTTTGTTAGCGTTAACCATATGTATCGTTTCATATGAGCTACTAGAAAATGCTGCAGTTTCCTACGCAAAATTTCCGACGTCTTTCCTACGCTAAAAGGCTGGGCGTAGGGTAGGCGTAGGAAACTGGTAGAAAGAGGTAAAGGCGTAGGGAAAACGTAAGGAAATTTTCTACGCTTCTCCTACGCCAAATTTCACACGTAGAAAAAAAATGGAGGCGTAACCAAGGTGTAGGAAATCTTCTACACGAAACTGATACTGTAGAAAATGCATAGATAATCTCCTACGCCATTTCCACGCCTCTGCTAATTTTATACAATTCCATGTTGACGTAGGAAAACCGTAGGAAATTTCTCACGCCGTCCCTACACATGCGAAAAAAAACAAGTTTTTAATTTTTACATTCATCACCGTATCGTCATTCTCCAACCTCAGCACCGAATAAAAAAAAAACCTAATTCTACGAAAATTATCTTCTCCTCCTTTTATATTTGTTTTGATTGAATTTCGATTCAGGGGTTTCCGATTCGTGCAATCTCCATGGCGACGCTTGAACCCAAAAAAACTAGGGTTTCAAAAATCAACGCCTTCTAAATAATCATCGCTGCATGCTCGGCTATTCCATCATCCATCGTCGGCTCATCCTTGCCTCCTACGCGATATTCTCCACTGCTGATTTGAAGTCCCGCTACAGCCTCGTTATACTCCCACTTCTCATCCTTGCCTCCTACGCGATATTTTCCACTGCTGATTTGAAGTCCTGCTACAGTCTCTTTATACTGCCACTTCTCATCCTTGCCTCCTACGCGATATTTTCCACTGCTGATTTGAAGACCTGCTACAGTCTCTTTATACTGCCACTGCTAATTAAGTATGCGAATTTCTTATTTTGAGTTGTCTAATTTTCTACTGCACTGCTGATTTGAACTATTTTTGTCAAGTAGTCAACAAAAAATTGTTTATATAGCGTAACATCATGTTGATATTGTTTAAACGCGGTTGGGCAAACAACACCTGTAATTGTAGGACTCACAAGGTCACTTCGGACAGTGGATCTACCACTAGTGGATGGATTGATGAAGAATCAATGGAATTTGAAGTAAGTGATTCTTATATCTTGGTTTTAATAACTGGTTAATAGTTTAATATGTGCAAGATTAGTTAAATTATGTTGTTGCTACCTATGTAGTAAGTGATATGCTGCACTGATGGACCTCAAGGTGATGGTTACATAATGTATAGTCTTGCTTTGGTTAGAAAGCTAAGTAGCTAGTAGTTATTGAGGGTAGTTTGACTCTTTTAATTAGCAACATCTAGCTAGTAAATATAAAATTAGTAAAAAGTATGCTGCATGGCAAGACAAAGGTGAAATTTTCAAAGCTAAATCTCGAGTTCCTGTGTGAACTCCACTTGTTAATGCTTCAATTAAATTTAAAACGTAAGAAAAAAACATTAAACCCAAAATAGTGTATGGTACTGGAGCAGTTTGTGGTCAAGGAGGAGGTGGTTTCAAGGAGGAGATAGTGGTACACTGTTAGTTGTAGACGGTGTAGTATTATGTCAGTGATGTGAAGTGGAAGGTTGAAGTTGTTTGGTATATGGCAGTGGAGTTTGAATGTAGTTTGAGGGATTTTTGTTTGTATTGAGCAGGGGTCTTGCTGTTGATGGTCAGAGGGTGTTAGAGTAATGGGTTTGCAGTTTTGATAAGTAGAAGTTCTTTTGATAGAGGACAAAGGCAATGGAGTGGTGGCAGTGTGCAGGTTGGTCAATGAACTGTGGTGAAGGTAGTGTATGAGTGGGTAGAAGGTGGTGGAGTTGCACTTGCTGTTGATTTATAGTTTATGGAATTGATGAAGTGGTGGTTTGAGTAGTGGATGAGGATACAAGTTGATGTGTATGTGGGCAGTTTTGCTGGAGGAAATGTGGATGGTGTGAAGGTGCAGTGATAACAGAAAAAGTATGAATTATGAAGGAGGAGTAGTAGCAGTTTTTGTGCGATGGTGATGTCGTTGATCAGGTGGTTGATGTATGTTGATAGGTTTGGAAGTTGTATGTGTGATAAGGTGAATGGAGGAGGTAATGTCAACAAAATGCGTTAATGAGTTGCAAAAATAAGAATGTAACAACCCACATTCTACCCTCTTCAGTTAAACCACAAATTCAACAAGTTACTAACAAAATTGAAACCATAAAGCATGATACCAGCTCCAAAAGAAAAGACTGAAAACTTAACGTGAAATTTATCAAATTAAATACGTATAAAACTCAAAACTCAAAACTAAATAAAAAAACACAGAAAAATAAAAAAATAAAAGCCAAAACAAATCACACAGTAACAATCTCAACCCGGCCGAAGAAGGAAACAAGACTTCACGTTCCTTTCTGTCAAATGAAATTCGACTTCCCTCTTTTCAAAAATAAAATAAAAATAAAAGCGATTCCTCTTAGTTCAAAGTGATTATTTTTAATTCTATGGAATTCATTTCAGAATTCAAATCTCAATAAGTCTAGTTTATCATCAGTTCATATTGTTCCTAACATTGATGCTCACTGGCGGACTGTTGTAATAGATTTCATTTCTCGAGTCCATTAAATTTAAAATCCCTCATGAAGTATGAAAAAAATGATGTAGCTTTAGGTTAGAGAATGTAACCATATCCATTGTAGTAAACTAGCAACACATGTACGTGTTAGTGAACTGTGTTGGGGTGATTTTTTTTTTTTTCAGATTAAGAAATGAACAATAAATAATACTATTCAGTTAACCATGAGCGTGATGCGCATTTGTGCATGTGAGAGTGCTGTTTTGAACACCATTGGGTATTTCCATAATCTTGCTTTGTTCATTTTTGGCTGCTGTTTTGTTTGGTATTAGTTCTTTCTTATTGAAGAGGATTGACCTTTGTGATTTTAGTCTTAGAAATGTTAATTTGCAAAGAAATAAATAACTATCAGGTTCGTAGATTATAACTTATACATGAATCATGTTTTCTTTCCTACCGTCCTTCCATTTTGTCTTTTTAATAACCTAACTTTATACTGCTGTATAATATTTCCATGATAATAATCTCATTAACAAGATGAAACTTGACAAAAATTTATATATGTTGCCACGTTTGAATGTGTTCTACACATATAATATGTTGGCATGATAATATACAATGTAAATAGAAATACATGATACTGTACAAAATATTATTGTTTAGGCATGTATGCTTATAAGACAAATAATATATCATTAAGCTTATAATAACCTTTATCGAAATGAGTACTGTCTTAAGAAAACCTAGCGACATAAGATTTGCCTCAAGTCAAAGAGAACTTATAACTATGATTTTTCATTATCAGCGTTAATGCCCTCCAGTAGTTCCTTCAATTGTCCATTCTGATAATACATGGAGACAGAGAAGCAAATAAATATAAACAAACACTGCAAGCTAGTTATATAAAACTGGTAAAGACTTATGTATAATAAATAACCCGAAGTATGTTAAGAAGTATATCAGATCCTCCTACGAATTCCCCCTTTATAAATACTTGCGGAAACGTTGGCCAGTTGCTGAAATCAACAAATACAAATTATGTCAGTTCAATGCTTGATGCCATAAATACAGTCCTCATTTCTGAAAACAGATTCTTGGCATGTTTAGTTCAGTAACTTGTATAACTCATATTCAAGAGGTTTCCATACTACTCAACTGAAATTTGAAACAATGGATAGAGGTAAGGTTTTACAATAATACAGATTCGCCAATCCAAATTTTATAGATTTTTATTTTTATTTTTATTTTTTTGCTCCATTAGACAAACATGTTCTTGAATTTATCAAGCAAAGTGTTTCCTATTTTTACTTACTTGCAATTAAGCTACATTTATCATCGCTAAGGGGAGACAGAGTATGTAATCTAACTCTTTACTGACTAGAGTTATTCTTCTCACTTAGCCTACAAACTCAGTACTGGAAGTTGGGAATTGCAAACTCAGTTTTGCATCAGATTGCAAGATTGAGCCTCCAAACTCAGTTTTGCAAAACCAAGCATGCACATTCAGTTTAGCAAACTGATTCTGCGAACTTAGTTGCAACTGAGTTCACAGTAGACTTAGTTTGCAATGCAAATTCACTTACAAACTCCTTTGCCTCCCTCCGTTGCATTTTTTGCAGACAATTAGTTGCAAACTCCTTTGCATTTTTTGCAGATATTCAGACTAAATTCCAAATATCCAACTTATCAATTGATTTTCTAGTTTTATTTTCTAGTTTTATTTTGTTCTAAATTTGTTTGAATCTGCATTATACTGCATTATACTGTGAAATGAGAAACTGTTACAGTAAAAATTGATTTTCTAGTTTTATTTTGTTCTAAATTTGTTTGAATCTGCATTATACAGTGAAATCTTGTAGATTTTATCAATTTTAGTTAGAATACAAATAAGCCATATTTTCAGGGGTTCCTTTTTTTAGACAAGTATTTTTATCTGTTCATAAGAGCATCGACACAAAGATAATGTTCATTCAGTGTCATTAGAAAGGTAAATTTGTGTCAAATTCATCCAGTTTAATGTCAATTGGTATTAACTGCTAATAGTTACATGTTAAAAAGTGAGATGATTTGTATTTTAAATTGGTTTTGTTCTTTAACGGTATTCATATATCTGCATTTAGGTACAGTTAACGATGTATCATTACAGTTATTCTTCTCATCATTTTTAAAATGAATATCATATATGTTCCATACTTAAATTTGATACATCGTTAAAGTTATTCTTCTTATGATTTTTGAAACTGCACAGTGTGAGGATGTATTTATGTTTTTGTTCTTGTATTTGAAAAATCACAAATACAGGCACAATATCAAGCTAGAATTGAAGAATTGAAAAGTCAGGGCACAGAAATTTCGTATGATGTCGAGGAAGAAGTATTCGACAAGCTTACCGGTGCTATAGCTAAAAGAAAGGACCGTAGGCCATATTATGACAATATCCTGGAGTAAGTATTTAAACTTTCAACAAAACATTATTGTAATTAGTTTAAAATGCAGAAATTGATGCAAATATTTGATAAAATGCAGAAATACAAAGACGCTACTTATAGCATCAATAAGGGAGAAACACAGATTAGAGCCAAACTAGAGGAAAAGGTGGAGTGTCAAGAAGGGGAGATTCAAATGCTGAAGATGCAGTATGAACAACTCACCGAGATGCTTCGACAGCGATTTGATGAAGAGCCGAATGATCGTCGTGAGGGATGAGGGTATTGAAAACTTTTTAATGGTATCTGTATGATGTCATGTATCATGAACATATTATCATATTATTTTAACATATAAGAACTTGATTAATATTGTTTGGCTTTGTAATATGAATGAGATATTTGTTTTTTGAATTAAAGATGAATGGTTTGACGTTAATCTTTTTGTTGGAATGTGTATATATATAAAATAAGTTGATTTTAGTTTCTATTCAATGTGATGAAATGAAATAGAATATTAATATATCAAACTTGCTTCAGAAAAGACAGAGGGTAGGTGTAGGAAAGGCGTAGGTAAATGAAATGTTAATGCAGCAAAAAGTCGTGTGCATGGCGTAGGAAAAACATTAAAAACGCAGGCGTAGGTAAACCGTGGATAAATGAATGACGTAGAAAAGACGTAGGAAACGTAATATGTAAGAATGACGTAGGGAAAACATAGGAAAACTAGGCGTAGGGAAGACGTAGGTAAACGAATGACGTAGGAAAGACGTGAGTACTTAAAGAAGTAAAAATGTCGTAACAAAACCGTAGGTACAACATGACGTGGGGAATGCGTAAGAAAATTAGAGCGTAGGAATGGCGTAGGAAACAACTCCACGGATGACGTAGGTAAGACGTAGGTGTTTTATTACCTACGCAGGTTTTACCCATGCCAGAATTGGCGTAGGGGTTACGTAGTTGCTGCGTTTACCTACGCCCCGCTTACGCCATATTGGCGTAGGTAAACTGCAGTTTTCTTGTAGTTGAATACATTGGACATGTTTTATGATCATCTGCATTTTCATTGTTGGAATAAAATACTTCTTGAAAAAATTTTGCGTTTGTTGAACATATTTCCATTGTTATTGTAGTATAACGTTGTGCAAATTTATTTGATTATCAACGATATTATGTTACTTCATATGCATATATAAGCATGTGTTTATGTCATGTATATATGTGTTCATATACATGCGTGCGTGTGTGTATATGTGTGTGTGGGGGTAAATAGTGCAACACCACAGTCTAATGTTTCTTGATTTCCATCACAAGTTCCAAATTAAATAATAGCACTTTGTCTCTTTTTCCACTAGTGTTATTATTTAATTCGAAGGTTGTAGTTGAATAAGAAGGCATTTCGGGTGCTGCAATGTTTATGAATGCTGTTAAATGCTCTTCTCATATATATATATATATATATATATATATATATATATATATATATATATATATATATATATATAGTGTGTGTGCATAGGGGCTAGCTATTTGAACACAAAATTAAATACAAAATAGTGACAAAAGATCCGAACAATTGGATTTTTTTTCTTTATGGGGAATGTGAAATTCAGGGGGCAAGCCAATGGTGGAGATTCTTTGTGTCACCAATTGTGTTTATATTTTGTGTCTAAATAGACTTTCATATATATATATATATATATATATATATATATATATATATATATATATATTTGGGACCGACTAAAGACCGTGTATCAGTATTTAAAATTCGGTCTTTAAATCAATTTGTCACCAAAATTTGGCTTCTAAATTTTGAGACTGGATTTTCAGTTTCAAAGTTTTCTTGGGACAAAGGGTTTAAAGACTGAAATATCATTTTTTAATCAGTCATTAACATTTATTTAGAGACTGAAATGCCTTAGCAAAGACCGAAAATTTCGATCTTTAACTCAATGTTTTTTTGAAGTGGTACATGCTTTGAAATCTTGTTTGGATTGATTTCATGTGCTGTTTGGATGTTATGTTATGATATGTGATGATTGTTTGAATTGTTTGTTAGTCGATAGGATGGTTAAGAAAAAGGTTCTCATTTTTGACATTTCGACATTAAAAATGTTCAAAACATACTGCGGCTGAAGTACGATGTTGTTTGAAACCTACGAAGATCCCAAGAAAGGTCTTAAGTGATTTGAAATTGATTTGATATGGTTAAAATATAGTCAGTGGTAGCCAACAAATATGGTCGGTGGTAGAGGAAAATATGTATGTGGTGGAACACTTGGTGAAAATCACATGGGAACTTCGAGTCGGGGCTAGAGAAGTGAAGTGATGAAAATTTTGGATAAGTAACATGATCGATACCGACCATGTTGGACCCAAGATATTTGGCGACAGCTTCGACGGAATTGGAAGACGGCTTCGTGTTTTGCTTGGACATGAAGTTACTTAACCAAATTGGCAAAGTAAATCATGTCGGCACTAACATCCAATTATGTTGAACCAACATAATCAGAGGTCTTCCAAATGACGATCAAAATTTGTGGAGGCGTGGGTGATGCTTAGGAAGTTATGCTATGGATGTTTATGACATTGTGGTAGGATGAAGAATGTTGATTGATGATGAAACGATGAGGTGACAATTTGACGTGATGACTTCGGAACTTTGAGATGAGGATGTCTAGAAGTTTTTCGATGACAGTGACCTGATGATGGGAGTCGTGATGTTCTGAGAGGAAAAGTTCAAAAAGGGGACACCATAATAAAAGTTGTTTTTTATAACGCTGATAGATAACGCATTATTTCATTGTGTTATTATTTATTTTAACCTGTGTTCATAGGCAGGATAACGCTTTCACTTCCATTATTTTCGGGCCCGCCTCTTCCTCAAGTTATTTCCCGCTTTTCTCTTTCTCAACGAAAATGCTCAAAGACCACTTATCACCGCCTCTGCCCACAACTTCTGCAAATTAAATCGCACGGTCAAAAACTTTTTTCAAGTTAAGGCCCTGTTTGGTTTGTTATTTTTAGTTTTGTGTTTTCATATAAACAAAAATTCACATTTATTATGTATGATTGAAATACATACAATTTTTAAAAATGAAACTAACATAGAAAATAGAAAACAAGTTTATTTGATTTTTCGTGTTTCGAGACATAACAAAATGATGGAAAACAATTCATCTTCTCCTTTTTCCGTTCATCGTCGCGATGACTAAAAATTGTTAAAAATTTTCAACAATTTTTTGTATTTTGTAACGTATTTTGAAAATACAAAACACAAAATTCAAAACGAAACCAAACAGGACGTAGTATTTCCAAAATCACCGCTGTTGTTTTTACCCAATTAAAAGACACGTATCTAAACCTAACCCTACTTTTCATGGCTACAAATATGACGGCGGGGAAACGACGATGACGAAGATGGAGTTTTCTAGGTATGCATCATTTTTTGTACATCTGATTCGCCTAGGGTACTTGTATTAAAGCATGTGGGCACTAGTACTAAGTATTTGAGTACTTTTTTATGTTTATTTTCAGAATAACCCATTAGATTGAGAAATGTATAGATTTAAAAGATTGTTTTCGTTTCAATTTCATGATGATTGGCTTAGGAATAACATGATGATTAACAGGCAGAAACAAAAGGATGAATCATCTTGTTTTTCATCTTTAGAAAGTAGTCTTAAATTTATTTTCTGTCAAACTTTCTGGTTCAACAAGGCTGCAAAAATCAGTATACCATTTATAAAGCGAAGATTTGAGTATATTTCAAAAAAAGAAAAGGGTCATTAATTTTTTATACATAATTATTCTTAAATTAATCATTTATATTCACGTATGTAGCCATACCTAGTTTTTGGAGGTATAAAGCATCCGTGTTCTGTAGTGAATCACATGGAGAAATTTTGATGGCTGCAATAATAAGCTAGTGAAAGCTTTAGATCCCGAGTCCTTATCTCAGTCTTCACTTAATAAGAAAAGGAACCATAGTCAGGGATTTAATGAAGTAACCGAACAGGATGAAAAATTGGAAACTAGGTCTGAGGTGCAAATATCTGGATATACATCTCTACAGTCTTTTAAGCACAATGATGGAAGATCAAAGAAAAACAAGAAATTGGAATTTAGCAGCATACGTGTATCTCCTGTCCCAAATGGAAGCGTTAAAATATTGATAAGTGGATCAAGTTAAGATGCATAAATGGTACAAAGTCAGCAATTGTGTGATTTGCACTTCACGTGTGGTTTAAGTATTGAAAGAATAAAACTTTGGCAAATATATCAAAGCTGCAATGGACAGTGGCACGTCAAAACTCTTATAGTGACACATTTAAAATCATAAAGTACAAGAGGGACTTTAACTTTTGAAAGCTACACACGGTACATCTTGTATTAACTTTCTGGCTATAAAAAAAAAATACAGCGACACGTTTCTATATTCTTGGATTCACCAGCCAAACTAATTAGCAAGCGGTCAGGTTTATATGGATTTTCAAAAGCAAAAATTGAGAAGGCAATATACCATGGAAATAGAAAAGTTAGCCTAGGGTAAGGAAGTGCAGGTCTGGTCTATTAAGGTGTTCTACCTAGCAGACAACTTGTTGCAGTTATTCATATTCACAAGACTGCTATGTCGGATTCTTTTACTAGAGAAGTGGAGCATTTGTCAAAAATTTGGCATCCTAATTTAGTCTGCCTTCTTGGCTGCTGTGATGAGAATGGAGAGCAGCATTTGGTTTATGCATACTAGCACTAGAATAATGGCAATCTGTGTGTGCATGCCACCATATTGTTCCTTCTTCATCTGAAAGATTAATGGTGTAGCTAAATATAAACATATCAACGGGATGTTTATATTTAAATATAAGCATGTGGTGGTTGATATAAGAAGGCAAGATGATGGTACCAAATAAAGAAGATTACGGATCCTACCTCTTTTATAATTAGTGTATAAATTGTAATAATTGAAAACCAAACACTACAAGGAACGGAAGGCATAGCAACGGCAAATAGCCGTTGACGGCCGTTGTCAGCCGTTGCTATTAAGCACGTTGCAACTTGTTTCAGCAACGGCAATAGCAACGCTCTGTTACCAATTTTGCAACGGATGGCGACGACCAGTTGTCCACGTGGCAACAGTTAGTTACAATCCTGGTCGTCACGTGGCGTCGCAAGCCGTTGCAAGCCTGGAATCAGATAGCCGTTGCTAGCCGTTGCCAGTCGTTGCTAGTCTGAACCAGATAGCCGTTGCTAGCCGTTGCAAACCTGGAACTTTTTAAGTTTTCCAGCAGCCAGCTTTCACTCTTCCAACCTGTGTCGTCGCAAACCCTTCCACATCACAATAATCACTTCCAATCCATCGTATACATTCCATTCCAACCATCATATAACCAAATACATCGTAAATAATCAAATAAAACACGTATCAATAATCACGCAACTATATAATCAACTAACACAAATCCATACATCTCAAATCTATCACACATAATATCCATCACCAACACCATAGGTACACAAAACACCAAACAAACTACCAAGTCCATCAACCAACATACGTACACACCAACATAAATACACAAGTCCAACAAATATCCATTAAAACTACAATCTTGCCCAAAAAAAATAACCATCAACAAAACATACCTACTCATCATCATCGGCAGCATCATCATCAGCATCATCATCAGCATCATCATCATCACCACCACCACCACAAGACCCTGGCATGGTCCCATGCTCTGAAACGAATGCGGCAATGTGCTCATCTATCTGCTGAGACAAGAAGCTCTGTCGTCAATCATTTATCTCGTCCAGCTGTCGTTGCATCTGGGCTATCTCCTCCTCGGCCATAGATTTCTTGTAAGCCCTCTGGAAGTTAAGAGCCTATAAAACGATCAAACAAACTAGTTCTAATTCACGCTCGCAACGGCTATATTAAATTCAAATATAAGTTATTAAAACAGTTTACCTCCTGATTGCCGTATCCATAACGCCTATTGCGAGAAGGCGGATCAATAATTCTATCCCATATTTGATTGGACTCTTGAAGCGTAATATCCTCCCGTCCAGTTCTTTGCGCCATCGCTGCCGGCTCCGCTTCATATCTACCCTGCAATTACGAATACAAATTTGACTCAATATATAGCTATACAATTTACTTATACACTACTAAAGAAATGTGAAACGTTGTCATTGCGAATAAACATATTTGCCATAACAGATTCAGCCTTCACATCTGTCCACTGATAGGTGACCCATCATCATCGGTCTGCTCCACCGCATGAGTGACTCTAAAAACCTCGGCAATTGTAGGCTCCTGTCCGGTTCTTGAATGCTGAAATTATACATGAATAAAAAACGTTACTAATATGATTAAATAATATTACAGTTTATAAACTCAAATTACAAATTTACCTATTCCTTCCGCCATTGTTGGAATGACTTGGACCCACCACGATGTAACGAAGGATTTTTATTTCTGTTCGCGCTATTTCGCTTTGTTATTTCCTGTTAATTTAAATACACGGTTAATTAAATTAATAATGCAACTAACATACATAATTTAAATAAATAATACTAACAATACAACAATACATAACTTACTTTGACAGCTTCACTTTCCCAATGGGTGACAAATGCAGCCCAAACATCATTTCCCATCCAACTGGGTTTTTTTCCGCTTAGCTTGGCCTTCGAAAGAGTCTCCCTGTAATTTTTCTGCATCCTCTTATTCCAATGATTGAAGAAGACAGTCTTATATTCCGGGCGGACACGTATTGCAGCCTGCTTATTGAAAATAATTTGAATTATATACAGTATACTAATTTTAAATTGAAATATAAAATTTTACTTACCATCAAATCAGCAACTATAGCGTTCTTTACTTCGCCTGGGATGTCGTCCCAATAAGGCCAGCAACCAGACAGCCTGCTCTTATATGATTGCTTTGAAACTTGAAGAATGTAATCCGCCGGCTCTATTTCGAAACCCCTGTATAAATGTTGATGTATATAAATAATATATTTTAAATAATATAATTGAAATTAATTAGATACTTACCCAACACTCTTGGGAACTATCTCTATCTCACGGCGTAAGTCCGGAGCCTTACCGCTGGGACCTGCGCCATGAGAAGGCGAAGGAGAAGGCTGAGATGTACTGCGCCTTCTGTGAGACATATCTGCCACAAACATAATCATATCATATAATGAAAAGAAAACAAATTATTATTACAACACATGTTCCATTAATCATCATAATCATTCTTTGTAATTACATAGCTCAGAATAATGCAGAATATAATCATTATTATTATTACACAGCTCTGAATAATGTATAGGTCAAAATAAAATAGAATGATAATACATAACAAAATCATTATTATTACATAGCTCAGAATAATACAGAACGCATTCAAAAGTGTAATATATCACGTCTCGAATTCACATCGTCCTTAGTTTTTCCCTTTACATTCAAAACTGTATTAAACACGTTCTCGAACACGTTTCATGTCTGATTTCCCCTTTACTTTGTTTGCACCAGTTATGAATGTATGATTTACCTGGAATTTCAACTTGTACCCCAGTTTCATGTATTTTTGGATAGTCTTTTACGATTTCATATATCTCTTCACTTGACCAAACCTTCGGTGGTAGCATACTCTCTTCTCTGTTTGCTTTAAAGTTCTTTTTATCCGTTCTAAATTTATGATTGACATGTAGAAAACATCGATGACAGTCAAACCAAGAAATTTTCTTTCCATACTTTAATGAAAATGCTCGTGTTTCATCCATGCAATGAGGACAAGCTAGACGTCCAGCTGTGCTCCAACCAGAAAGCATCCCATACGCAGGAAAATCACTAATAGTCCATAATAAAGAAGCGAACATACGAAAATTCTTTTTTCTTGAAATGTCGTATGTTTCAACTCCTTCATGCCACAGCGTTTTCAATTCTTCGATCAATGGTTGTAGATAAACATCAATTCCTTGTGTCGGATCATCGGGACCGGGGATGACAATCGTTAGAAACATATACGGAGTTTTCATACACATCCATTGAGGTAAATTATAAGGAGTAACAATAATAGGCCATGATGAGTATTTACTACCAAACTGAGAGAATGGTGAAAATCCATATGTACATAAACCGAGTCTGACATTACGGCTATTTGCAGCAAACGCAGGATAAGTCTTATCGAAATGTTTCCATGCTTCTCCATCAGATAGATGTATCAAAGTTCCTTCTTCTGGTGTTCTAACACTGTGCCATCGCATATGACATGCCGTAGCAGAAGATGCATATAACCTTTGAAGTCTAGGAGTGATAGGTAAATAATGCATTCTCTTGTATGGAACTTCTTTTCCTTTTTTTTCTCGGTTTGAATCTTTTCTCGTTACATATTCTGCATTTTCTAAGGTCAACGTCATCTTTCCAATACAACATACAACCTTTTATACATGTATCTATCTTTTGGTATGGCAATCCAAAAGCAGATATAAGTTTTTTCACTTTATAATGACTATCGCACATCAAATTATTGGGTGGCATGTGTCATTTTGCAGCTTGTACAACTGCTGTAAATCCAGCTTCTGTAAGGTTGAATTTTGATTTCATAGTGATGTATTCGGCGGTTACGGATAATTCGGTTCCGCTTTTAAACCATCCCACAAGGGCCTCTTAGCAGAATCCAATAAATCATAAAAAAATTTAGCTTGCACGGTCGGTTCTTCTTCAACATTATCATTGTCATCATCGCCCTGATCAATGGTACGAAACATCGACCGTGCTGCATCTTGCACCATATTTTCTATTGGATTCGTCCTAATATTATCGTCCTCTAACACTACAGGATTAGGTGTACGTTCAACAAGTTCTCCATGACGATCCCATAAGTAATAATTCGACACAAAACCAAATTTATACAGATGTACTTCTATTACATCTGATTTCCAATGCTTTAAATGTTTGCACTTACTACACGGACAACGAATTTCATCGTTATTCCAATTATTAGATTTAGCGAATCTAATAAATTCATGTACACCGTTACAGAAATGTTCCTTTATTTATCCTTTCATACCAATTCGGACTTCATACATCCAACTACGATCGAGAAAATAATCGAACATTTTTCCTGATTTGATAAAATATGTTAGAAGATTCAAATAAACACTTCGCTTCATATTACAGTATTTTACGATTGATTTATAATTTGTCATTAAATCAACTATTTAACAATTGAAAAACATTTTATAATCCATTGACGGCCGGTCATCCTACTTCCCATTACAAACACAATATCATAATTACGTTTTATAAATCATTTCAGGTTAAACGATTCAACAAAATTTCGGCAGCACTTTCCTTTATTCCCTGTATCGTACACAAAATGCGTGTACACAGGGAACAAAAAGGAAGTGCCATCAAAATTTTGTAAACCGTTTAAATTGAAATTATTTACAAAATGTGATTACTTTATTGTGTTTGTAACTTATCCAAATACTAGGACAAATCCAACAAATATTGTATCAGATGAATATAAATGTCCGTTCTTGGAAAAAACGAATATCCATATAACGATCATATACAACATTTGTCAGACGGGGCCAAAATATCTCTAAGGATTTACATAAATAAAACATATTTTCTAATTATTCTTCTAACAACTACAAAATATTTTATAATTAATTAATTCATTGAAAAGATTTTATAACTACAAAATATCACTATAATCAACTATTTAACAATTGAAAAACATTTTATAATTCGTTGACGGCCGGTCATCCTACTTCCCATTACAAACATAATATCGTAATTACGTTTTACAAATCATTTCAGGTTAAACGATTCAACAAAATTTCGGCAGCACTTCCCTTTATTCCCTGTATCGTACACAAAATGCGTGTACACAGGGAACAAAAAGGAAGTGCCACAAAATTTTGTAAACCGTTTATACTGAAATTATTTACAAAATGTGATTACTTTATTATTTTTGTAACTTATCCAAATACTAGGACAAATCCAACAAATATTGTATCAGATGAATATAAATGTCCGTTCTTGGAAAAAACGAATATCCATATAACGATCATGTACAACACTTGTTAGACGGGGCCAAAATATCTCTAAGGGATTTACATAAATAAAACATATTTTCTAATTATTCTTCTAACAACTACAAAATATTTTATAATTAATTAATTCATTATATTTATTAACTAAATTTTAAAACGTGTTTTAACTTTCACTGAATAATTAGCTCATTGTTATTACGCTCATTTCAAAATTTTATAATTCATTCAATGAATTATATTTATTTGAAACTACGATAACACTTATAATTAGCACTTCTGAATTAAATTATCGTTAACTGTACCAATCTATCAAGATATGTATTAATTACTATACAATTAACTTTGGCGTAAACTATACACATTATTTTAAATGAAAACAAATATTGTCATAAACTTAAATATCAACAATCATGTTCATCAATAATATACACTAATTTTTAAATCAAACCACCAATCAAAATCAACTAATACAAATATTACCATAACTAATACGCATTAATCATCATTTTCAACATAATTATAAACTAATTTAACTTCCACCTAACTTAAAACACTATAATCATCACCCAATTTCACTATAATCATCACCCAATATCACTATGATCAACTAATACAATTATTTTTGAAATTAGGGTTTTCCAATTAATCCTAAATTAAACCTAAATCAAAGCCAAATCAAGTTTAGAAGAAATACCAGCGAGTTTTGGAGGTGTTTGAGCGACGTGGAGGCAAGGAGCGACGACTGGAGTTGGAGAGGCGGCGGATTGTGACGGGGAGGAGGGTTTTGGGAGACGTCGTTTTTGGTGGGAAATGAGAATCTGTTCGCGGATTGCAGGTTATATTCACGATATCCAACGGCTAGCAACGGCCGCATTATTTAGCCGTTGTCAGCCGTTGCAACGATCCAATACAGAATGCGGCCGTTTCTTGTAGTGAAAATAACTAAGTTTATATAATAATAGTACTACTAACAACAACAACAAAAACAATAACAAATTAAATAAGTTTACAAAAGTTAACCAAGTTTAAAATAATAATACTAACAACAACAAGAGTCCGGAGTAATAAAAGTTCATAAAAAGTGAAGCAATCCATGACAAAAAGGTATATGTTATAGACAAATAATTAAGAAAGACTTACAGATGCCAAGAGTTGGTTTATTTAAAACCCCTTGTTGGAAACATCATAAAACATTTTTTTTTTGGAAAACGGGTACTTTATTAACACAAAGGCATATATTTCCATGATATGCCTCATTAAAACCTTGTAATCCCCCTAACCTAAGTGGGTGCCTTACAAGGAAAAAGAGTACATATCACTTCTATATATTAACATTACAAGACTGTAAATACAAGAAAAACCGAGTTGTTTAACAGATGGAGGAGTATAACAAAAGAGAATCGCACTCAAAACCATCCGTAGTAACAACTCGGTCCAACAACAAAGCAAATGACCATAGTCAATTACAAGTTTAACATTAAATAAAAATAAAGACCAAACGTCACGTGGGAACGAGTGCAGAACTATCAACAAATACACAACGGCAAGCTTCTCAGTAGAAATGGCATCATCCAGTAGAGAGAGAGTCACGTATCTTGAGGTAGTAGATTTAAGAAATTAGTGACAACGGTAAGACGGAGGAGAGGGGATTAAGCAATCACGTTGACAGCCAAGGTTGCAGGAGGAGAGACGGAGCTCATGGGGGACGAAGGGAGGCCAAAGACCTCCTAGCAACATTCCATTGTTCAAAGATTCGTCTCGTCTCTGTGGTTAATTCGTAATTAATCGTTAAATGCTGCAATAACGATCTAATGTCTTGTATTAACAGGGTGCTTCTGATGGATACAGGCATTTCGACCCCTTTGAAAATCCTATTGTTTCTCTCACACCAAATATTCCAAATCAGGGAAGTGAAAGCAATGTTGGTAACTTGGTTTAGTAAAGTTTGATCTCTCTTTTCCTTACTTATGCAGTCCAGGATGTTGTTGATATTGTAATTACAGTTGGGGTCTATGTTGGTTTTCTGCATGATAATGTCCACTAGGGTACGAGAATATGGACAGTTAAAGAAGAGGTGGTCTCTATCTTCTAAATGACTAGAGCATAAGTTACACCGTTGGTCAATAGTAGCATTCCATTTACTTACACGATCTTTTGTTTTCAATTTACCATGTATTGCCATTAAAGCGCAAGTTGACATTTTCGGCGCACACCCTTTGCCCCATATGATTTTAGTCCAGAAGAGTTCTGGATTTTTGTTTCTAATTTGATTCAAAGCTGATTTTAAAGTAAATTGGCCATTATTGTTGGGAGTCCATATCCAGTAGTCATTTCCCATTTGTAGCCGAATGTGGATATTATGTATGTGTTGATGAAACTGAATAGGGACATGTTCTAGATTTTGTTTCCATTTATTGTTGGAAATCAACACAGGGACCTTCTTGTCATATCCTCTCACCACATCCATGGCATTCCATCCAAGTTTTTCTAATAAAGAGGAGCCGTTGATCCAGGGATCAAACCACAGATTTGTGGTGTCTCCATTGACAATATTTTTATTAATAAGTCCCTTACACCATTGCCTTGCTCTAAGTAGTGTATTCCAAGCATAAGATGCAGAGGGGTTTATGGTAGCAGTCCAAAAATTTGCATTTTTACAATATTTGTTTTGCATCCATTGAGCCCATAGAGATTCACCATTGATAAATTTCCATAGGAGATTTGTATCCACTTCTTTTGAAATGTCTTCAATTTTTCTTATGCCAAATCCTCCCTTAGCTTTGGTTCTACACACACGTTCCCATTTCATTTGATGTGCTTTAGATTTCCATAAAAAATTAGCACATAAAGAGTTTATTCTTTGTGTTATTGTCAAAGGGAATTGCGTGAATTGGAGCCAGAACTGTAACATGGGATGAATAACTGACTTTATTAATTCAACTCTACCACTGATGTTAAGCATCTTGCTATGCCAATGATTAAACTTTTTGTTTATTTTGTCTATCAGCCATCCAAAATCTCTTGCTCTTAATTTGTTATTTGATAGAGGAATACCCAAGTAGGTTATTGGCAGATTGCCAATACTGTAATTTAAAATGTTAGCAATTTGAGCTTTATCTGTGACTCCTTTGCTAAGAAATAATGTAGTTTTGTTGCAGTTTAATTCTGTAACGACCTGCCGCTCTGACCGCCTCCAGTCGGTAATTAAACCAACTTGAGACGTTCAAAATGATGGATTGTTATTCAGTTTATAGAGTTTAAACAGAAACAGCCACAGAATCACAGAATAATCATAATATTTTACATAAATGAATTTTTTTATACATATATCAGAGTTTGTACAATGCATTATATTTATACAGCGGAATATTTCTTTTAAGTACAAGAATCCCTGAAAAGCTAAAGTGAAGCAATTTCCCCAACTCTCTCTAACTTCGCGGCCTGAAAATCTTTAAGCTATAAAATTACTCGGTCTGACCCGAGTATTACATTCAAAAGAAAATAATACACAGGTCAGTCTAATTCAAACTCAGTTATTAGTGCATAGAGGCAATAATAATCAAATAGCAATTAGATGACAGTCAAATATAAATTTACCTATCCGATCATTTAACAAGAATTCGGATAACGGTAAATATAACACTTAACAGTGTTACAACAATAATCAGTAGATTCAAATTATCAACGAAGATAGATGAAGGAACGATTTATGAAGATAATTTAGAAAACATCAAAATTTGCCTAAACGGCAGTTTACAACAAAATCATCAGAATCGATTCAAAATATATTGAATTGGCAACATAAATTTATTTTCATCAAAAAAGAAAACATCAATTAAAACATTAGATTTGGTAGGGCTGCAGTACACACCGGCGTATACGGCCTCGCCACATTTTTAAAATGTTAACTTCGTGTGGCTGCAGTTCACGCTTGCGTGCACTGCCTCGCCACTACCGTAATGAAATAGAAATCATCACAACAGTAAAAACTAACAGAAATCGAAGCTGCAGAGGTCAAGTCAGTGACTCAACACAGCTGCAACACCAAAGCACAAGCCGTGGCACAATTACAAAATAGAAGGAGGGTGAGGGCACCAGAGTTATGGCATCACAGCACAAATATACGAATAAGTGATACAATCAGTTCAGTGAACTGCAAGTGAGGTCACAAGTGTAAAACTACACCAGGTCAATGCAAACAAAAACTGGGTTACTACATAACACAACAGCAACCGAAAATAGTGCAACAGGTCAGGAGAAAGTATGTGTACCTAAGGTACAACATGTATGCAACATGTATGCAACAAGTATCAGACTTGAGTATAATTTAAAGCTGAAGCTTATGACTAAACAAACAAGTTTCATTTGAAAACTTGAATTCAAACAGTGTCAGGATCAAAAGGTTTGAATTCTTTAAAACAAACTTGGATGTTGGAAAGTGTAAAACATAGAGCATTTTAAAGAACAGCATGCATACCATACATCAATACATATCACAGGCAGTTGTTTCCACAACAACACCAAAGTACTGATCAAAATTATCAACTTCCATCATCACTTAGGTAAGGAAGCAAGAAAGTCTGGAAAAGAAAATTTTTGCTCACAGAAAAGATTTTGAAACTTTGTGCTTTAAGTATCTCTACTGATTTCAGAAAATCATTTCAACTAATCTTACAAAAATTCAGTTTTTTTCTTAATTCTTTGTTTAAACAAACATAAATTGTTTTGAGAATTATAACCTAATAGAGACTTCAATAAGAAGATAGGAATTTTGATCAAAGATTTTAGTGTTGTAACCTCAAAACAGAGATGAGCATATATAAAATACATGCACAGTCATTCCTATTCATATACACATTCATATATTCATTAAGGCATACTTATATACATGCGTATGCAACAGATAATTAGCAACTTAAGTTTTAATTAAAAATGCCTACTCACATATGTTTATATGAATATGCACAGCATACATACTATAAACAACCACTTCAGATTTCACTTATGTATATACATACAATACTTATTCATTTCAATAAGGTAGCATGCAACAAAATTTACTTAAGTTTTAAAAGGTACTCACTTGCAAAACTTGATGAACAGAGATGCAACATAAAACAATTTTCTTTTAGCTTTCCAGGCAAACAGTTTAAGTTTAAATAGATATAAAACATTTTTCCAGTTAGTAACTAAATTTACTTCGGCCCACGCACATCAAATCTTCGAGTAGATTCTCATATTACCCGAGACAATATGCCGACATCTTCAACCAACAACAACATCAGATAACAAGTAGTGTCAACAAATGTACAGCCACACAAGGCAAAACTACTTCAAATAAAGGTCAAGTTGAACAGACTATAAACTAGAAATAAAAATCAACAAAACAGCAAGTGTTCTACTACATAGATATATGCAGTGAAGCCAATTACCAATCTTCGAGTCAAGCAACATAAATGCAGGCTCAAATATCAAATCAGAGTCGTGATTACCAAAGTCACCAACGAACAATATATACATGTGATCGAGGCAACATGGAAATATGTTCAAGTAGCAACCATCGTGCAACATTCGTGAAACCAAAACTTCCAGAAACTTACAGTAGCCATGGAAATTGAACAGGGTCAATATTAAGCCGTGGTTCAAAACTTATCAATAGAATCAAAGACAACAGCCAAGAATTTTGGAAAAAATCAAGGTGGTCGATGCCAACTAGAAATCAACAGTAAACGACATCACATAAACGACGTCATAAGCCGAGGTCAACATAAATTTGACTACCGGCAAATTCGAGAGCAAAGAAGACAGTGTTAAAGAAAATCAAAATCGTATGAACCAAGCAACGAGAAATCGAACCAAGTCATGATCAAGTCAGAAATCATCAATGTTTACACAAATTAGCAAACACGAAATCGACTAAAAATCGAAACCGTGAGTGAATTGAAAACAACAGAAAAATCAACAAAAACATACGGAAAAAAAACAACAGTAACGTGGAGTTCAAAATTAGATGTGAGTAACATGCGTCACTCACCTTTGCCTCGAAGCGGTCGCGAGAGAAGAGGAGGAATCAATCAAATTGAAGCCGCGAGCGAATCGAGCTGAAACCCTAATTTTGAAAAGGGGGACGAACGATCGTGGCCGCCATTAATTTTTTTCTTTCATTTGAATGGTTAGGGTTTCGAATGAATGGGGGGGGAGCTTCGTGTTTTAAGGAGAAGGGGAACGTGTTTTTAGCATTGGTTACGGCGTGAATTTAGCTGATAAGGTAAGGCAGTGTACTCTCTTTTTTTTTCCCTTTATTTTATGTTTATTTTTATATTATTTTTTTCCATTTTAAATTCAATTTGTTTTGTAAATTATTTTCTTTAATAAACATATAAACGTTTTGAAGTTCAACTATCAAACATAAATTAATATTAACATGTTTTACAATTAGATTTTATACTTGTATTTTGTATTGATAAAATTTTATTCCATTTTATTTAAGTTAAGAAAAATGTTATTAAAACTAACCATCCTTTATTAATTTAAATAAATAAAAATTCGTAAATCCAAACTATTTTTTCTAAGTCATTAGTTCGAATTTCAATTATAAATTCAATATTCAATTCAACTTCAAAGTCAAATTCAAATTCAAATTTTATTCAACTTTGTATAGATTAAATTTTAAAATTTAATCGCCAATTCATAGTTATATTGGGAATTCAAACTAAACCATCATTCAAATATTTAAAATTAATAAAATATTCTTAATTTAAAATTTTCAAAATTCAAGGTTGTTACAATCTTCTCTCCTTAAAGAATTTCGTCCCGAAATTATAAGTTAGGAAAACGATTGCTAAATCTCACCGATATTTATACCCTACACAATTTTTTTTTTTGCCAAGTTCGAATCTTATAAATAAATATAGGATTCATTTCTTTTATATTATCTCACTAGCTTTGTTCATTGATTTCTATAATCAAGACACAAAAGTCTTTTACCAAATTTTTTTTTTTGACTTACAAAACTCAGATTTTTAAACTTGAAATTCTTCATGCTAGATATTTACATATCATATCTTTTCCAAAGCTGTGTGCTTTCAAGATATTTTAAAAATCTTCTTCCTTAATTCATTCGGTTAGAATTATGTAATTCTAATTTCAGACTATTGATTTGCTATTCAAAGTTTGAAAATACTTGCTAACTCGAAGTTTAACAAGTCTATCGTCGTTCTCACAGACTTTAGGCATACGCTGGCCAGGCGCAGGTCTAAAAATCTCCAAGTACTAAATATACTTGTTTCAACTCCCAGTGAAAATACTTTTTAAAAATTCTTTTAAAAATGGATATGGAAAGCACGTTCCCCCATGGATCACAGTTTACCCGGCGGTTACGCTACTATCCCAGTAGAATCGCTTGTAACTGTAGATTTCACATCTCTCTTGAATTTCGCCATTGCTGTTGCCATAGATCGCGGTTCACACGGCGGTTACGCTACTATCCCAGTAGAATCGCTCGTGACCGTAGGCATCTCGCCCCTCAAATTACGCTTCGGCCTCTAAATCGCAGTTTACGCGGCGGTTGCGCCACTATCCCAGTGGAATCGCTTGTAACTGTAGGCATCACGCCCCACGAATTACGCCAGCATCAATTCACATAATCCCAACACGATGATCCATCGTGGGGGATTCCAGTCCCAATGGACATTCCACTAATGGAAATTCTACGTAGCTAGGATTTCCAATGGACACTCCACCGAGTTCCAATCACCTTCACAAATAATAAATGGACGGTACATTTCCATATCCTCTGTTTTTAGAAAACATATGTCATATACATATAGTACTTCATTTCACATTTCGTACATATCATACCTATGTAAACTTGCATAGGACTTTTCATAATAGTGACTTTCCAAACTGATAGTTTGTGATTTATTATATTCACATATATAAATTACGAAAACTCAATTCACATTCATAACAAATAGAGGATTCCAAAATTTTCCATCTCGTTTAAAATTTTCCTCTAAATCGATTTGAAAATTTAAGGTTATCTCAAACCTAATTCACATTCATAATCCAATTTATTATCGACTTCACATTCGATTTGGATTTCACGTTACATCGTCAATTCTCAACACATAATTGGTGTCTATCGATATATAACCTCTAAGCTCGTACGTCTCAGAGAAGGGTGTTAAGCTAAAAGAATAAATTCTCCGCCACCACAGATATATATTTAATAGAGATCAATTGCTATGTCATCAATTCACAATGCTAGACGTACAATCCAAATCGACTATCCAAAATTCAAAGTTCAACTTATATTGTTTTTGATGTCAAAGTTAAACTCAATTTAACTCAAGATTCAATCTTTTTGGAAAATATTCAAGTTGAACTGATCGTTCAAATTTCCCAAAAATATCTTTACAATATATATATAATTTTCCAACTTAACCATTTGAAATAAATTTCAAATATTCATTTTTCAATTTATCTTTAAAAGATAAAATTTCAAACCTTTCATTTCATATTGGAAAACATTTCCATACTTATTTAATAAGTAATTTACAAGTTCATTTATTTTCAACACGGAAAATATTCAATATACTTGAATCAAAATTAAGTATATATTCCATTCTTTAAGGAAGGCGTTCTTTTAAACACATTTATTTGAGTCAAAACGAATGTTGCGTAAAACATGGTTACAACAACTCAAAAATCACTAGCATAGGGATTCGAAATTTAAGATAGATATATAAATCCTAATACTATAAACAATATTTCCTTTCGGAAACCATTTACTATAACAACAGTGTTATAGTCCACCATTTCCTTATTTCTCGAAAACGCCTATTTCAACAATGAATGTTGAAATCTATGTATTCGATACTTAATGCATTTTAAAACATCTTTAAAACCATTAACTTTTTCAATTTCAACTTCAACTTAATTCATAGTTTGAATTCCTCATACTTTTCATAATATTAGTTTTAAACCAATTTCAAACTTTTCAATATTAAGTTTTTCACTTGATTTAATTTTCCGCACGTTTAAATTCAAATTCATCACTGAATTTATTAAACCTATAACGGATTATCATGTTGACAACTTCAAATTTGAAATCTAAATCTCATTTGAACTTTGCATTTGCTTTCTATTTCAAAAATAATCAACTAGTTCTTTAGTAAGTCATTCATCGACTTGGTTCCATTAAATTTATATTTCCACATTAACCTCATTTCATAATATCACTTCCCTAAAACATATCTGTTTTAGTTAATAATATATTCACTGTCCAAAATCATGAATATACTTATCTATTCAATTCAGTGTTTCTACACATTTTATTTAAAAGATTATCCACTGTCCAAAATCGTGGATAAAATTCCCAACCAACATTTACTATCACAATATCTAATATAAAGGATAATTCGCTGTCCAAAATCACGAATATATCTCCTTTAATAACTTCTATTTTTCATTTATCAAATTCAATTGGTTTCGAATTTATAAACAATCTTTTCAAATTCCATTTCTATTTATAAACTTCGATTTATAAATCTTCTTTATTAATTTAATTCAATTTATACAACTCAATTATATACCAAAAGTCCATTTTATAAGTTAAATACTTATAATCCATTTATTCACTAAATCATTCTTCAAAACATTTGAAATCAATTTTCAAAAGAATTCAGAATCAAATTCCCAAGTTATAGTTTAATTATCCTCTTGGCTATAACTAAATTGAAATGTTATTTTATTTCACAATTATTATTTTGGAGATATTCAAAATATTTGATTCAAACCAATTCATTAATTCACTTAACTTATATTTTATTTTCCATAAATCTCAGTAATTCGATAATGGATTTTCGAATGAGAAACTATCGCAATCCTAAATTTAGAGAGGGGAATTTCCGAAAAAATTTGAATTTTCAAAATACCTTTTATTTTTCAAAGAAAACAATTTCATACTTCTTTTAAATTTGAAAAACATTTTTCTTTAAAGTGATCCTAGTAACTATTCATATTAAACATCATAAACTAAGCTTTGTGTAAACCAAAGCTCTGATACCACTTTTGTAACGACCCGCCGCTCTGACCGCCTCCAGTCGGTAATTAAACCAACTTGAGACGTTCAAAATGACGGATTGTTATTCAGTTTATAGAGTGTAAACAGAAACAGCCACAGAATCATAGAATAATCATAATATTTTACATAAATGAATTTTTTTTACATATATCAGAGTTTGTACAATGCATTATATTTACACAGCGGAATATTTCTTTTAAGTACAAGAATCGCTGAAAAGCTAAGGTGAAGCAATTTCCCCAACTCTCTCTAACTTCGCGGCCTGAAAATCTTCAAGCTGTAAAATTAATCGGTCTGACCCGAGTATTACATTCAAAAGAAAATAATACATAGGTCAGTCTAATTCAAACTTAGTTATTAGTGCATAGAGGCAATAATAATCAAATAGCAATTAGATGACAGTCAAATATAAATTTACCTATCCGATCCTTTAACAAGAAATCGGATAACGGTAAATATAACACTTAACAGTGTTACAACAATAATCAGTAGATTCAAATTATCAACGAAGATAGATGAAGGAATGATTTATGTAGATACTTTAGAAAACATCAAAATTTGCCTAAACGGCAGTTTACAACCAAATCATCAGAATCGATTCAAAATATATTGAATTGGCAACATAAATTTATTTTCATCAAAAAAGAAAACATCAATTAAAACATTAGATTTGGTAGGGCTGCAGTACACACCCGCGTATACGGCCTCGCCATATTTTTAAAATGTTAACTTCGTGTGGCTGCAGTTCACGCTTGCGTGCACTGCCTCGCCACTACCGTAATGAAATAGAAATCATCACAACAGTAAAAACTAACAGAAATCGAAGCTGCAGAGGTCTAGTCAGTGACTCAACACAGCTGCAACACCAAAGCACAAGCCGTGGCACAATTACAAAATAGAAGGAGCGTGAGGGCACCAGAGTTATGGCATCACAGCACAAATATACGAATAAGTGATACAATCAGTTCAGTGAACTGCAAGTGAGGTCACAAGTGTAAAACTACACCAGGTCAATGCAAACAAAAACTGGGTTACTACATAACACGACAGCAACCGAAAATAGTGCAACAGGTCAGGAGAAAGTATGTGTACCTAAGGTACAACATGTTTGCAACATGTATGCAACAAGTATCAGACTTGAGTACAATTTAAAGCTGAAGCTTATGACTAAACAAACAAGTTTCATTTGAAAACTTGAATTCAAACAGTGTCAGGATCAAAAGGTTTGAATTCTTTAAAACAAACTTGGATGTTGGAAAGTGTAAAACAGAGAGCGTTTTGAAGAACAGCATGCATACCATACATCAATACATATCACAGGCAGTTGTTTCCACGACAACACCAAAGTACTGATCAAAATTATCAACTTCCATCATCACTTAGGTAAGGAAGCAAGAAAGTCTGGAAAAGAAAATTTTTGCTCACAGAAAAGATTTTGAAACTTTGTGCTTTAAGTATCTCTACTGATTTCAGAAAATCATTTCAACTAATCTTACAAAAATTTAGTTTTTTTCTTAATTCTTTGTTTAAACAAACATAAATTGTTTTGAGAATTATAACCTAATAGAGACTTCAATAAGAAGATAGGAATTTTGATCAAAGATTTTAGTGCTGTAACCTCAAAACAGAGATGAGCAGATATAAAATACATGCACAGTCATTCCTATTCATATACACATTCATATATTCATTAAGGCATACTTATATACATGCGTATGCAACAGATAATTAGCAACTTAAGTTTTAATTAAAAATGCCTACTCACATATGTTTATATGAATATGCACAGCATACATACTATAAACAACCACTTCAGATTTCACTTATGTATATACATACAATACTTATTCATTTCAATAAGGTAGCATGCAACCAAATTTACTTAAGTTTTAAAAGGTACTCGCTTGCAAAACTTGATGAACAGAGATGCAACATAAAACAATTTTCTTTTAGCTTTCCAGGCAAACAGTTTAAGTTTAAATACATATAAAACATTTTTCCAGTTAGTAACTAAATTTACTTCGGCCCACGCACATCAAATCTTCGAGTAGATTCTCATATTACCCGAGACAATATGCCGACATCTTCAACCAACAACAACATCAGATAACAAGTAGTGTTAACAAATGTACAGCCACACAAGGCAGAACTACTTCAAATAAAGGTCAAGCTGAACAGACTATAAACTAGAAATAAAAATCAACAAAACAGCAAGTGTTCTACTACATAGATATATGCAGTGAAGCCAATTACCAATCTTCGAGTCAAGCAACATAAATGCAGGCTCAAATATCAAATCAGAGTCGTGATTACCAAAGTCACCAACGAACAATATATACATGTGTTCGAGGCAACATGGAAATATGTTCAAGTAGCAACCATCGTGCAACATTCGTGAAACCAAAACTTCCAGAAACTTACAGTAGCCATGGCAATTGAACAGGGTCAATATTAAGCCGTGGTTCAAAACTTATCAATAGAATCAAAGACAACAGCCAAGAATTTTGGAAAAAATCAAGGTGGTCGATGCCAACTAGAAATCAACAGTAAACGACATCACATAAACGACGTCATAAGCCGAGGTCAACATAAATTTGACTACCGGCAAATTCGAGAGCAAAGAAGACAGTGTTAAAGAAAATCAAAATCGTATGAACCAAGCAATGAGAAATCGAACCAAGTCATGATCAAGTCAGAAATCATCAATGTTTACACAAATTAGCAAACACGAAATCGACTAAAAATCGAAACCGTGAGTGAATTGAAAACAACAGAAAAATCAACAAAACAGCAACAAAAACATACGAAAAAAAAAACAACAGTAACATGGAGTTCAAAATTAGATGTGAGTAACATGCGTCACTCACCTTTGCATCGAAGCGGTCGCGAGAGAAGAGGAGGAATCAATCGAATTGAAGCCGCGAGCGAATCGAGCTGAAACCCTAATTTTGAAAAGGGGGACGAACGATCGTGGCCGCCATTAGTTTTTTTTCTTTCGTTTGAATGGTTAGGGTTTCGAATGAATGAGGAGGGAGCTTCATGTTTTAAGGAGAAGGGGAACGTGTTTTTAGCATTGGTTACGGCGTGAATTTAGCTGATAAGGTAAGGCAGTGTACTCTCTTTTTTTTTCCCTTTATTTTATGTTTATTTTTATATTATTTTTTTCCATTTTAAATTCAATTTGTTTTGTAAATTATTTTCTTTAATAAACATATAAACGTTTTGAAGTTCAACTATCAAACATAAATTAATATTAACATGTTTTACAATTAGATTTTATACTTGTATTTTGTATTGCTAAAATTTTATTCCATTTTATTTAAGTTAAGAAAAATGTTATTAAAACTAACCATCCTTTATTAATTTAAATAAATAAAAATTCGTAAATCCAAACTATTTTTTCTAAGTCATTAGTTCGAATTTCAATTATAAATTCAATATTCAATTCAACTTCAAAGTCAAATTCAAATTTTTATTCAACTTTGTATAGATTAAATTTTAAAATTTAATCGCCAATTCATAGTTATATTGGGAATTCAAACTAAACCATCATTCAAATATTTAAAATCAATAAAATATTCTCAATTTAAATTGTTCAAAATTCAGGGTTGTTACAATCTTCTCTCCTTAAAGAATTTCGTCCCGAAATTATAAGTTAGGAAAACGATTGCTAAATCTCACCGATATTTATACCCTACACAATTTTTTTTTTGCCAAGTTCGAATCTTATAAATAAATATAGGATTCATTTCTTTTATATTATCTCACTAGCTTTGTTCATTGATTTCTATAATCAAGACACAAAAGTCTTTTACCAAATTTTTTTTTTTGACTTACAAAACTCAGATTTTTAAACTTGAAATTCTTCATGCTAGATATTTACATATCATATCTTTTCCAAAGCTGTATGCTTTCAAGATATTTTAAAAATCTTCTTCCTTAATTCATTCGGTTAGAATTATGTAATTCTAATTTCAGACTATTGATTTGCTATTCAAAGTTTGAAAATACTTGCTAACTCGAAGTTTAACAAGTCCATCGTCGTTCTCACAGACTTTAGGCATACGCTGGCCAGGCGCAGGTCTAAAAATCTCCAAGTACTAAATATACTTGTTTCAACTCCCAGTGAAAATACTTTTTAAAAATTCTTTTAAAAATGGATATGGAAAGCACGTTCCCCCATGGATCACAGTTTACCCGGCGGTTACGCTACTATCCCAGTAGAATCGCTTGTAACTGTAGATTTCACATCTCTCTTGAATTTCGCCATGGTTGTTGCCATAGATCGCGGTTCACACGGCGGTTACGCTACTATCCCAGTAGAATCGCTCGTGACCGTAGGCATCTCGCCCTTCAAATTACGCTTCGGCCTCTAAATCGCAGTTTACGCGGCGGTTGCGCCACTATCCCAGTGGAATCGCTTGTAACTGTAGGCATCACGCCCCATGAATTACGCCAGCATCAATTCACATAATCCCAACACGATGATCCATCGTGGGGGATTCCAGTCCCAATGGAAATTCTACGTAGCTACGATTTCCAATGGACACTCCACCGAGTTCCAATCACCATCACAAATAATAAATGGAAGGTACATTTCCATATCCTCAGTTTTTAGAAAACATATGTCATACACATATAGTACGTCATTTCACATTTCGTACATATCATACCTATGTAAACTTGCATAGGACTTTTCATAATAGTGACTTTCCAAACTGATAGTTTGCGATTTATTATATTCACATATATAAATTACAAAAACTCAATTCACATTCATAACAAATAGAGGATTCCAAAATTTTCCATCTCGTTTAAAATTTTCCTCTAAATCGATTTGAAAATTTAAGGTTACCTCAAACCTAATTCACATTCATAATCCAATTCATTATCGACTTCACATTCGATTTGGATTTCACGTTACATCGTCAATTCTCAACACATAATTGGTGTCTATCGATATATAACCTCTAAGCTCGTACGTCTCAGAGAAGGGTGTTAAGCTAAAAGAATAAATTCTCCGCCACCATAGATATATATTTAATAGAGATCAATTGCTATGTCATCAATTCACAATGCTAGACATACAATCCAAATCGACTATCCAAAATTCAAAGTTCAACTTATATTGTTTTTGATGTCAAAGTTAAACTCAATTTAACTCAAGATTCAATCTTTTTGGAAAATATTCAAATTGAACTGATCGTTCAAATTTCCCAAAAATATCTTTACAAGATATACATAATTTTCCAACTTAACCATTTGAAATAAATTTCAAATATTCATTTTTCAATTTATCTTTAAAAGATAAAATTTCAAACCTTTCATTTCATATTGGAAAACATTTCCATACTTATTTAATAAATAATTCACAAGTTCATTTATTTTCAACACGGAAAATATTCAATATACTTGAATCAAAATTAAGTATATATTCCATTCTTTAAGGAAGGCGTTCTTTTAAACACATTTATTTGAGTCAAAACGAATGTTGCGTAAAACATGGTTACAACAACTCAAAAATCACTAGTATAGGGATTCGAAATTTAAGATAGATATATAAATCCTAATACTATAAACAACATTTCCTTTCGGAAACCATTTACTATAACAACAGTGTTATAGTCCACCATTTCCTTATTTCTCGAAAACGCCTATTTCAACAATGAATGTTGAAATCTATGTATTCGATACTTAATGCATTTTAAAACATCTTTAAAACCATTAACTTTTTCAATTTCAACTTCAACTTAATTCATAGTTTGAATTCCTCATACTTTTCATAATATTAGTTTTAAACCAATTTCAAACTTTTCAATATTAAGTTTTTCACTTGATTTAATTTTCCGCACGTTTAAATTCAAATTCATCACTGAATTTATTAAACCTATAATGGATTATCATGTTGACAACTTCAAATTTGAAATCTAAATCTCATTTGAACTTTGCATTTGCTTTCTATTTCAAAAATAATCAACTAGTTCTTTAGTAAGTCATTCATCGACTTGGTTCCATTAAATTTATATTTCCACATTAACCTCATTTCATAATATCACTTCCCTAAAACATATCTATTTTAGTTAATAATATATTCACTGTCCAAAATCGTGAATATACTTATCTATTCAATTCAGTGTTTCTACACATTTTATTTAAAAGATTATCCACTGTCCAAAATCGTGGATAAAATTCCCAACCAACATTTACTATCACAATATCTAATATAAAGGATAATTCGCTGTCCAAAATCACGAATATATCTCCTTTAATAACTTCTATTTTTCATTTATCAAATTCAATTGGTTTCGAATTTATAAACAATCTTTTCAAATTCCATTTCTATTTATAAACTTCGATTTATAAATCTTCTTTATTAATTTAATTCAATTTATACAACTCAATTATATACCAAAAGTCCATTTTATAAGTTAAATACTTATAATCCATTTATTCACTAAATCATTCTTCAAAACATTTGAAATCAATTTTCAAAAGAATTCAGAATCACATTCCCAAGTTATAGTTTAATTATCCTCTTGGCTATAACTAAATTGAAATGTTATTTTATTTCACAATTATTATTTTGGAGATATTCAAAATATTTGATTCAAACCAATTCATTAATTCACTTAACTTATATTTTATTTTCCATAAATCTCAGTAATTCGATAATGGATTTTCGAATGAGAAACTATCGCAATCCTAAATTTAGAGAGGGGAATTTCCGAAAAAATTTGAATTTTCAAAATACCTTTTATTTTTCAAAGAAAACAATTTCATACTTCTTTTAAATTTGAAAAACATTTTTCTTTAAAGTGATCCTAGTAACTATTCATATTAAACATCATAAACTAAGCTTTGTGTAAACCAAAGCTCTGATACCACTTTTGTAACGACCCGCCGCTCTGACCGCCTCCAGTCGGTAATTAAACCAACTTGAGACGTTCAAAATGACGGATTGTTATTCAGTTTATAGAGTTTAAACAGAAACAGCCACAGAATCACAGAATAATCATAATATTTTACATAAATGATTTTTTTTTACATATATCAGAGTTTGTACAATGCATTATATTTATACAGCGGAATATTTCTTTTAAGTACAAGAATCCCTGAAAAGCTAAAGTGAAGCAATTTCCCCAACTCTCTCTAACTTCGCGGCCTGAAAATCTTCAAGCTGTAAAATTACTCGGTCTGACCCGAGTATTACATTCAAAAGAAAATAATACACAGGTCAGTCTAATTCAAACTCAGTTATTAGTGCATAGAGGCAATAATAATCAAATAGCAATTAGATGATAGTCAAATATAAATTTACCTATCCGATCCTTTAACAAGAAATCGGATAACGGTAAATATAACACTTAACAGTGTTACAACAATAATCAGTAGATTCAAATTATCAACGAAGATAGATGAAGGAATGATTTATGAAGATAATTTAGAAAACATCAAAATTTGCCTAAACGGCAGTTTACAACCAAATCATCAGAATCGATTCAAAATATATTGAATTGGCAACATAAATTTATTTTCATCAAAAAAGAAAACATCAATTAAAACATTAGATTTGGTAGGGATCCAGTACACACCCGCGTATACGGCCTCGCCACATTTTTAAAATGTTAACTTCGTGTGGCTGCAGTTTACGCTTGCGTGCACTGCCTCGCCACTACCGTAATGAAATAGAAATCATCATAACAGTAAAAACTAACAGAAATCGAAGCTGCAGAGGTCAAGTCAGTGACTCAACACAGTTGCAACACCAAAGCACAAGCCGTGGCACAATTAAAAAATAGAAGGAGGGTGAGGGCACCAGAGTTATGGCATCACAGCACAAATATACGAATAAGTGATACAATCAGTTCAGTGAACTGCAAGTGAGGTCACAAGTGTAAAACTACACCAGGTCAATGCAAACAAAAACTGGGTTACTACATAACACAACAGCAACCGAAAATAGTGCAACAGGTCAGGAGAAAGTATGTGTACCTAAGGTACAACATGTATGCAACAAGTATCGGACTTGAGTACAATTTAAAGCTGAAGCTTATGACTAAACAAACAAGTTTCATTTGAAAACTTGAATTCAAACAGTGTCAGGATCAAAAGGTTTGAATTCTTTAAAACAAACTTGGATGTTGGAAAGTGTAAAACAGAGAGCATTTTGAAGAACAGCATGCATACCATACATCAATACATATCACAGGCAGTTGTTTCCACAACAACACCAAAGTACTGATCAAAATTATCAACTTCCATCATCACTTAGGTAAGGAAGCAAGAAAGTCTGGAAAAGAAAATTTTTGCTCACAGAAAAGATTTTGAAACTTTGTGCTTTAAGTATCTCTACTGATTTCAGAAAATCATTTCAACTAATCTTACAAAAATTCAGTTTTTTTCTTAATTCTTTGTTTAAACAAACATAAATTGTTTTGAGAATTATAACCTAATAGAGACTTCAATAAGAAGATAGGAATTTTGATCAAAGATTTTAGTGCTGTAACCTCAAAACAGAGATGAGCAGATATAAAATACATGCACAGTCATTCCTATTCATATACACATTCATATATTCATTAAGGCATACTTATATACATGCGTATGCAACAGATAATTAGCAACTTAAGTTTTAATTAAAAATGCCTACTTACATATGTTTATATGAATATGCACAGCATACATACTATAAACAACCACTTCAGATTTCACTTATGTATATACATACAATACTTATTCATTTCAATAAGGTAGCATGCAACCAAATTTACTTAAGTTTTAAAAGGTACTCGCTTGCAAAACTTGATGAACAGAGATGCAACATAAAACAATTTTCTTTTAGCTTTCCAGGCAAACAGTTTAAGTTTAAATACATATAAAACATTTTTCCAGTTAGTAACCAAATTTACTTCGGCCCACGCACATCAAATCTTCGAGTAGATTCTCATATTACCCGAGACAATATGCCGACATCTTCAACCAACAACAACATCAGATAACAAGTAGTGTCAACAAATGTACAGCTACACAAGGCAGAGCTACTTCAAATAAAGGTCAAGCTGAACAGACTATAAACTAGAAATAAAAATCAACAAAACAGCAAGTGTTCTACTACATAGATATATGCAGTGAAGCCAATTACCAATCTCCGAGTCAAGCAACATAAATGCAGGCTCAAATATCAAATCAGAGTCGTGATTACCAAAGTCACCAACGAACAATATATACATGTGTTCGAGGCAACATGGAAATATGTTCAAGTAGCAACCATCGTGCAACATTCGTGAAACCAAAACTTCCAGAAACTTACAGTAGCCATGGCAATTGAACAGGGTCAATATTAAGCCGTGGTTCAAAACTTATCAATAGAATCAAAGACAACAGCCAAGAATTTTGGAAAAAATCAAGGTGGTCGATGCCAACTAGAAATCAACAGTAAACGACATCACATAAACGACGTCATAAGCCGAGGTCAACATAAATTTGACTACCGGCAAATTCGAGAGCAAAGAAGACAGTGTTAAAGAAAATCAAAATCGTATGAACCAAGCAACGAGAAATCGAACCAAGTCATGATCAAGTCATCATCAATGTTTACACAAATTAGCAAACACGAAATCGACTAAAAATCGAAACCGTGAGTGAATTGAAAACAACAGAAAAATCAACAAAACAGCAACAAAAATAATAATACACAGGTCAGTCTAATTCAAACTTAGTTATTAGTGCATAGAGGCAATAATAATCAAATAGCAATTAGATGACAGTCAAATATAAATTTACCTATCCGATCCTTTAACAAGAAATCGGATAACGGTAAATATAACACTTAACAGTGTTACAACAATAATCAGTAGATTCAAATTATCAACGAAGATAGATGAAGGAATGATTTATGAAGATAATTTAGAAAACATCAAAATTTGCCTAAACGGCAGTTTATAACAAAATCATCAGAATCGATTCAAAATATATTGAATTGGCAACATAAATTTATTTTCATCAAAAAAGAAAACATCAATTAAAACATTAGATTTGGTAGGGCTGCAGTACACACCCGCGTATACGGCTCGCCATATTTTTAAAATGTTAACTTCGTGTGGCTGCAGTTCACGCTTGCGTGCACTGCCTCGCCACTACCGTAATGAAATAGAAATCATCACAACAGTAAAAACTAACAGAAATCGAAGCTGCAGAGGTCAAGTCAGTGACTCAACACAGCTGCAACACCAAAGCACAAGCCGTGGCACAATTACAAAATAGAAGGAGGGTGAGGGCACCAGAGTTATGGCATCACAGCACAAATATACGAATAAGTGATACAATCAGTTCAGTGAACTGCAAGTGAGGTCACAAGTGTAAAACTACACCACGTCAATGCAAACAAAAACTGGGTTACTACATAACACAACAGCAACCGAAAATAGTGCAACAGGTCAGGAGAAAGTATGTGTACCTAAGGTACAACATGTATGCAACATGTATGCAACAAGTATCGGACTTGAGTACAATTTAAAGCTGAAGCTTATGACTAAACAAACAAGTTTCATTTGAAAACTTGAATTCAAACAGTGTCAGGATCAAAAGGTTTGAATTCTTTAAAACAAACTTGGATGTTGGGAAGTGTAAAACAGAGAGCATTTTGAAGAACAGCATGCATACCATACATCAATACATATCACAGGCAGTTGTTTCCACAACAACACCAAAGTACTGATCAAAATTATCAACTTCCATCATCACTTAGGTAAGGAAGCAAGAAAGTCTAGAAAAGAAAATTTTTGCTCACAGAAAAGATTTTGAAACTTTGTGCTTTAAGTATCTCTACTGATTTCAGAAAATCATTTCAACTAATCTTACAAAAATTCAGTTTTTTTCTTAATTCTTTGTTTAAACAAACATAAATTGTTTTGAGAATTATAACCTAATAGAGACTTCAATAAGAAGATATGAATTTTGATCAAAGATTTTAGTGCTGTAACCTCAAAACAGAGATGAGCAGATATAAAATACATGCACAGTCATTCCTATTCATATACACATTCATATATTCATTAAGGCATACTTATATACATGCGTATGCAACAGATAATTAGCAACTTAAGTTTTAATTAAAAATGCCTACTCACATATGTTTATATGAATATGCACAGCATACATACTATAAACAACCACTTCAGATTTCCCTTATGTATATACATACAATACTTATTCATTTCAATAAGGTAGCATGCAACCAAATTTACTTAAGTTTTAAAAGGTACTCGCTTGCAAAACTTGATGAACAGAGATGCAACATAAAACAATTTTCTTTTAGCTTTCCAGGCAAACAGTTTAAGTTTAAATACATATAAAACGTTTTTCCAGTTAGTAACTAAATTTACTTCGGCCCACACACATCAAATCTTCGAGTAGATTCTCATATTACCCGAGACAATATGCCGACATCTTCAACCAACAACAACATCAGATAACAAGTAGTGTCAACAAATGTACAGCCAAACAAGGCAGAACTACTTCAAATAAAGGTCAAGCTGAACAGACTATAAACTAGAAATAAAAATCAACAAAACAGCAAGTGTTCTACTACATAGATATATGCTGTGAAGCCAATTACCAATCTTCGAGTCAAGCAACATAAATGCAGGCTCAAATATCAAATCAGAGTCGTGATTACCAAAGTCACCAACGAACAATATATACATGTGTTCGAGGCAACATGGAAATATGTTCAAGTAGCAACCATCGTGCAACATTCGTGAAACCAAAACTTCCAGAAACTTACAGTAGCCATGGCAATTGAACAGGGTCAATATTAAGCCGTGGTTCAAAACTTATCAATAGAATCAAAGACAACAGCCAAGAATTTTGGAAAAAATCAAGGTGGTCGATGCCAACTAGAAATCAACAGTAAACGACATCACATAAACGACGTCATAAGCCGAGGTCAACATAAATTTGACTACCGGCAAATTCGAGAGCAAAGAAGACAGTGTTAAAGAAAATCAAAATCGTATGAACCAAGCAACGAGAAATCGAACCAAGTCATGATCAAGTCAGAAATCATCAATGTTTACACAAATTAGCAAACACGAAATCGACTAAAAATCGAAACCGTGAGTGAATTGAAAACAACAGAAAAATCAACAAAACAGCAACAAAAACATACAAAAAAAAACAACAGTAACATGGAGTTCAAAATTAGATGTGAGTAACATGCGTCACTCACCTTTGCCTCGAAGCGATCGCGAGAGAAGAGGAGGAATCAATCGAATCGAAGCCGCGAGCGAATCGAGCTGAAACCCTAATTTTGAAAAGGGGGACGAACGATCGTGGCCGCCATTAATTTTTTTTCTTTCGTTTGAATGGTTAGGGTTTCGAATGAATGGGGGGGGGGGAGCTTCGTGTTTTAAGGAGAAGGGGAACGTGTTTTTAGCATTGGTTACGGCGTGAATTTAGCTGATAAGGTAAGGCAGTGTACTCTCTTTTTTTTTCCTTTATTTTATGTTTATTTTTATATTATTATTATTTTTTCCATTTTAAATTCAATTTGTTTTGTAAATTATTTTCTTTAATAAACATATAAACGTTTTGAAGTTCAACTATCAAACATAAATTAATATTAACATGTTTTACAATTAGATTTTATACTTGTGTTTTGTATTGATAAAGTTTTATTCCATTTTATTTAAGTTAAGAAAAATGTTATTAAAACTTACCATCCTTTATTAATTTAAATAAATAAAAATCGTAAATCCAAACTATTTTTTCTAAGTCATTAGTTCGAATTTCAATTACAAATTCAATATTCAATTCAACTTCAAAGTCAAATTCAAATTTTTATTCAACTTTGTATAGATTAAATTTTAAAATTTAATCGCCAATTCATAGTTATATTGGGAATTCAAACTAAATCATCATTCAAATATTTAAAATTAATAAAATATTCTCAATTTAAATTGTTCAAAATTCAGGGTTGTTACAAATTCCATCCCTGTTATGGTGTTCAGGTCTTGAAAAATTTGCTTGATGCACTTTGCATTTTCAGTATTAGCTTTGGTTAAGATGAGAATGTCATCAACATATATCAAATGTGTAATCAGGGGTTCTATTTGGTATATGGAGGTGATATTACCCCTGATGAATTACAAGTCATGGTTAAGTGTTAAGAATTCCATAGCTATGGCAATCAAATACGGTGAGAGGGGGTCGCCTTGTCGTAATCCTCTTGAACTGGAGATGAAACCAGTTGGTGACCCTTCTATTAATACAGAAAAAGTGGGAGTTGAGATACATTCGTAAATAAGATCTGCAAAAGGGGTGGGAAAGTTCATTGAGATCAACATATATGAATAAAAGCTCTGTTAATTTTGTCATACGCCTTGTTCAGGTCAATTTTCAGACATAAGTTGTTATATTTTTTCCTGTTGAAACCTTTAATCATTTCATAAGCCAAAAGGGAGTTTTCTGTGATAACTCTGCCGGGTATGAATGCGTTCTGGTTATAGGAGATAAGATCATTCATGAATAATTTCATCCGGTTACATAGAAGATTTGCTAGGATTTTATACGACACGTTACACAAAGATATTGGTCGAAAATCACTCATATCCACCGCATTTGTTTTTTTTGGAATGAGACAGATGAAAGTGTGGTTCATTTCTTTAATAATTTTCCCAGATTGAAAAACACTATTCATAGCATTCCATATATCATATTTAATTTGTTCCTAATGCAATTTGAAGAATTTGGAATTCATACCATCTGGACCAGGGGAGCTGTTTTCATTGATCTGAAAAATTGCTTTTTTTACTTCCTCCATGAGGAAAGGCTGACAGAGTTTTATTTTTGCATTTTCCGATAAAATCTTTTTACAAGTTATGTCTGGAAATTGACGCGTGGCTATAGGCGATGAAAACAGATCTGAAAAATATTTTGTAGCCAAGAGAGCAATATTTTCTGATGCTGATGACCAAGATCCATTGTCGTTGAGAATAAGGTTACTCCCCCTAGTTGGGTTAATTTTGATTATTTTCGAGAAAAAGAATTCTGTGGGCTTATCTCCTTTAGTCAACCAGTTTATTTTCATTCTTCGTTCATTTTCTATCGCGATACTCCTCATTATATCGTGTAACTGGTCATTTTTCGATTTATATTCATCAATAAGAGAGTCATTTAAGGGATCTCGAACTAAGTGGATATAAGTAGTATTGATATCTTCCTTTAACTTGTTCAGTTCAGAATATATATTGATTCTATTAGAATTCCAAAGTTTCATATTTACCTTTGCAGCCTTTAATTTGCAGAGGAGGTTATACAGAGCATTGCCTGAAAACACCTAATCCAAAGCTTGTTGGAGAGAGCTCTGATATCCTCGTTGGAGATGCCATGAGTTGTTGTATTTGAAAGGTATTCTTCTTCTTCTCATATTCTGATTAGATAGCTTTATCATAATAGGAGTATGATCGCTAATGGAGTGATTGCCAAAGTTTATTCCATAGTGTTTGAATTTTCCAGACCATAGATAGTTTACAAAAACTCTATCAATTTTACTATGTATAGAGAATCGAAATCCTCCTCTCCATGTATAGTAATTACCTGAAAATTCAGGCTCGATTAGCTTCGATTTGGTTATACAGTCCATAAAATCCTGGTCACCCGTAACATTGCAGATACCATTATTCATTCTTTCATTAGATGACAAGATAGTATTAAAATCTCCTGCTACAATCCAAGGAAGGTTAACATTTATAGAGAAATCGATGATATAATTCCATAACTCTTTTCTCCTTATTTCCTCATTGTGAGCGTATACAGCCGTACATATCACACTTACGCCATTAGAGTTATGTAGGATACCAGTAATATATTGCTCATTCGTGTGAAGGATAATATTAGACCACTGATTGGAATCCCAGATAGTAAGAATGCGACTTTTCTGACCATCTAAAGTGTTATGTGAAAATTTCCAGTTAGGTTGAAATTTTTTCATGAATCTGTCAATATTATCTACTGACAGTTTATTTTCAAGAATACTGATAAAAGAGAACTTATCACTATTCAGAATTTTACTAATTTCCAATTGTTTGGCTGGGGAATTCATGCCCCTGATGTTCCAGAAAAGGAACTCCATCTATTGGTGGCTGTCTGAATTGCTACTGTTTTCTAGGGGGGTAGCATCCCCCAATAGCTTTGCTTTTTCCGAATTCTTGTTCTTTCCTTTTAACTAACTAACGATGGATTGCCATGCAGGATTGTCTACAACATCTGGATTGGAAGTGCCTTTGAATTCAAATGGTGTTTCATCTGTCCAAATTTTTCGCGTGTAACTGGATCTGGAAGCTTGTGAAGAACTGTTGATTTGCTCCGTGGGCTCGAGCATTTTGTGCACTTCCAGTTGGGTTTCGCACCTTGCATTAGAGACGTCAATATCCACATCTGTGACAACATTACTGGTCTGTAATGTAGATTATAATTCTATATTCATGTCTTTTGTGTCTGGGTTTGTAGACTTATTCAAATCAATAACGATTGATTGAACTTTTTGTGTATCGTTAGAGTGAAATTGAGGGTGTTCTGTGGCAACTGCATATTGTAGATTATTATCTGTTTGATTTTCTGTTGCTGAAACTTCTATTATCATTGGAGAAACAGGTGGAAAGTCTTTAATATTGAGATTGTTATTTTGTTCACTTTCTTTAACTTTCCCATTGGAATCAATCATCATGTCAGCGTTATCTTCAGAAGTTGATACTGTACTCGTTTTTGGTTGCCACACTTTATTAAATTGACAGTTCATCTTAGCATGTCCAAAGCTTGAACAGTTTGTACATAACGATGGCTTCCATTCATAGTTCACTTCTTGCCAGATCATTTTATCGTCTTCAGTAATTATGGGAATTTGATTAGGGAATTTAAAAGAGTTATTTATCTCAATTAGCACTCTTGCATAAGCAATTTTGATAATACCTTCAGTAAATTTATCTTGTCTAATTGGAGAACCGATGCAATACGACTTATTCCTTCTTCCGTCCAGTAGTCAAGGGGAAGGTTTGGAAGTCGTATCCAAATCGGGATTGTGTGCAGAAGTTCTTTGTTGAGTTGCATTCCCAGAGACCATCTCTTCTTCTCTTCAACATCATAAAACATTTTTAAAAAGTTAATTACAATTGATAAATCAATTTATCATTTAATTGTACAAATAACATTTTAACTTTAGTCAACAGTACGAAAGTAAGAAAATATATAATAGGAATTCCATTCAAGACAAGGCGCAACACTACTCTCATATTCACACAATTCCATTCAAGAAAAGGCATAACACTATATGTTTAACTATAAAACTACTAATAAATCTTGTCTGTCAAATCATTAAAATTATGGGTGCGCATGAATATTATGCTTAGAAAAACATCTTAAAATCATGTGTACTCTTCATGCTTTGGAAACGGCAATGCAATGTCAAACTTAAATATATGTTATTTATCAGGTATCCAAAAGAATGTTCACGTGCAAATTACTTGTATAGGATAAGCAATGCCAAACCAAATTATAAATGAACCAAAAGTAAAATAGTGTAATAAGAGTTACACATCATAACTTATGGCAAGCATAATAAGTGAAAGAAAATAAAGTGTGAAGCAATATATCTCAATCAGAGAATGGGTAAAATAGTGCAACGGTTGTCAACCTTAACCAAAGAGCACAGCAGGCCTAAAAAAGAAAGATTGCAGCAGCCCATTATTTAACTCATTTGCTTACGTAATGCAATAAATACATAGCAATGTAACATAATGTATCAATTTGCTTCTGATGATCAATAAATTCAAAGTCCAACTTTATATCACTTTTCTAATTTGATATCAGAGCATCATGTTGCCTAACGGCAAAAGTGCCTCGCCTGATGATAGAGTTAGGGGTATGTGACGACCCACCTTTTTGAACGGTTTAAATCGACGATAAACCACACACATCTAACTCAAACCATTCAAAAAAGAGGATTATAAATGAGATTTAATAAGGAAAAAGGAGAAAAGAAGGAAAACAAAATATAGAATCTCACAGCGGAATGACAAAATATAATAATCAAATAAACAGTTTAAGAAGCTATTTTACAATATACATTTGATTACACAAATTTTACAACATAATCAGACTACGATCAACAACATATCAAAATGATGCAGCGGAAAAATACTAATAATATAATATACCAAACTCCGTTTTCGTCTTCAACGAATAATATCTTCAAACACTAAAAATATCAGGCTGACCCGAGCGTAATGAAAAAACAAAACGCTCGAGTCAGAATTAAAAGTTCTAATGTAAGTTAAATCAATAACAAGTAGGTATGAGTGTAATAGCTTCAGAGATGTTTATGAGATTATACATCTCCTATCCAATGTATAACGTGTGTGCAATAACTTAAGCGATGTTATAGAATTTTGCATCTCCTAAGGATCCATTAAACCATCTATATGTACTAAAATACGCTATATATGTAGTGTCTATCGGTAAAGTAGAATATTAAAATAGCGTTAAAGCTTTACATTGATCCATCTTAACACATTTTTAAGCATTGTCCTACAGTTTTCCTTAGTAGCATCACCAACAACGTCGGTAGCCAATGATGCGCTGTGATAAGACAACGCTAAAATAAAATTGTAGTGGTTGCAAATAAGGATAAAAGTATGACAAGCCACGTAAGGCTAGGGTTGTTATGCTAACGGTAAATTTACCATTATCATACCATTACCAGCCAATCGGTTATCATTTTCGAGTGAAATCGGTATACCAGTTTAATCGGTATGGTAACGGTAAATTTACCATTTTCTACGGTAAATCATCGGTAACATTTCTTCAATACCAGCGGTAACGGTAATTTTACCAAACAATTTATAATACATGTATGTTCACGTAACATGCTTTATTGTAGGCATTTAGAACCAAACAAATGATTAAATTTAGTTTATTAATCACATGAAATAATGTTAAATACACTTCACTTCTTTCTCATTTATGTGTTTTATTAAGTAACACTATAAATTGTATAGTGAAGCACCGTTATAGTGTGAATACGTGTTATGTTATTAATCTTTTTTAGGGCAACTGTAATTTACCATTACCAGTGTAATGGTTACTCGATTATCGGTATACCAGTCTTCGATATACCAGCCTATCGGTAATGGTAACGGTAAGCTATTTTCATTTACCAGTAAAAATGGTATGGTAACGGTATTTGTGAAATAGTAACGGTAACCATTACCATAACAGCCTTACGTAAGGCAATGCCCAAGGTAGGATACTACCATTTCGGGTCGTAGGGCTGGTGATAACGCATCATAGCCATGACCGCCCACCGCGTCCAACACCTTTAGAAAATCAAATCAAGGTGCACCGATCAAGCCAACGTTAATATAGTAATACGAAAAGGTTTGTCTGCTAGAGGTAGCTAACCCATTTGGCCCAGACAAGCCGTCATGTTTTAGTGATTTCAAATTGGCGCAAGTGCCGAGATCATCCATCATCGTTCTCTTTCTTTAAATCCAGCAAACGCCTCTAATTCAACCACTTCATTCTAGATCATCCACCACGTACACATTTAAAGTGGTTCCAATATTGACAAAAAGTATGTCAATAAGAGGACCCAGTCTCTTTAACAACCAAACGTTATTTTTCACACCGGTTGGTTCTTTTACACATTTTGAAAATGGTTCGCATTTGATATCAAAATATCATATTCACTTCAAAAATATCACTTCATTTCAAAATACCATATTTACTCAAATATGTCATTTTCACTTAAAAATATCATTTCAAATTCCAACTTAAGTTATAACCTCATTAACTACATTCGAATTTCAACAATTTAAAATAAACCTTCTAACTTTGCACAGTTTGAAATTTTTGAAAAATAGTTTGAATAGTTTAATATAAAATGGTTCGAGTATTAAAAATAGTTTATATAGTAAAATTGTTTGGAAAATCTAAATAATTTGAATATTGAAAAGATAGATTTTTAAACAGTTTATATTAAAATAATTTATTTTAAAAACAATATCAAATCAAACTGTTTCCTTCCATTTCAACAATCTGGACCCATGCCCAAATTTCAAATCAACAAATTCGATTTCCAATCTTTCAATCTAAATTGACTCAATTTAGATTTAATGTCAAATCAACTTGATTTCAATTTCAATTTAAATTAACTTCAATTTTTCAAACATTCATTTTTAATTTAAATTTCGATTTAATAATCCAATTCAATGATTTAAATTTCAATTGAATTTTTATTTTAAACCATTTCAATTTATAACAATTTCAAGTCCAATTTCAATTTACTGATTTAAAACACTTAAATCAAATTAACCCACATTGTTCAATTTTAAGATCCAAATCCTTAAAATAATTCAATTTCCAAAATTAAAGTCATATATTAACTACAACTTCACATTTCCAATTCAATTCTTTAAAATAATTTCCTTTAACCAATTTCGGTTTCAACATTTCAAAGCTTGAATTAGAAAATAATTCAATTCGTATAAATGCAAAATCTATTTCTTTTAAACAATATTATTTAATCAAAATCCAAATTCAAGATTTTTAAAACCATTTAATTTAACCAATCTGGTGTCCGTATAAAATTTTCTACCCTATGGCCAAGTAAATAGTTATTTCAGTTTTTAATTTCAGGGATGGACATATATCATTCCAATCTAAACCAAAGTGTCATAGGTATGTATCATTTCAACCTATTTCTTAATTCATTCGAAGTAATTCAAATAACAGTTTATATGCTATCACTTAATAAACGAAATGACAACATAGATATATAAAAATAAATAAACATCCAATCATCCAAAAATGTCAACAAATAAACATCCATCATAATCAACATCCATATCAGCCAATAATTCACAACAATTTATTGGTTATCAATATCAGGTATTTGACTAGCAATTCAATTTCAATATTAATTTAAATGACAATTTAATTCAATAAAATTCAATTTCAATTAAAATGTCAACTTAAGCTATCGAACAGCAACCAATAACATTCTTATCACTTCATAAACTTAATTCAACAAACATAAGAAGATTTAGTATCGCGTGAGTGGGTTAAATCACTCACCTGATTTATGGTCGATTAAAATACAATAAAAACCCAAAATTTCAACAGTCTTTAAATTCAACCAAAGCAGTTCCACGTTGTCCGAAATTTTGATATGATCCTAACGGAAGAAAGCATGTCCAAATCTGAGTTCGTATGCAAAAATTATGCTAGCTAGAAGGTTGAAAATTTAAATTTTAAATTAAAACAAAAATAAGGGCATAAACGTAAATAGGTTACCATCGTCTCAACCCTAATGATTGACCACGAATACATGCTCCAGCTCCAGCTAGCAATGTTCTCATCGCTGTCGCGTCGCCATCGTCCATCTTCCACCAGATCTGACTGCACTGCCGCGTTGCTCGACCATGGCCACCTCCAACAATGCCCATGCGATCGCCTATGGCGTCGCCTAAGACGCTCACCGTTTCTGCCTCTAACGGCCAAGATCTGGCGATTCTAGCAACCTTTAACATGAACGACCCATATGGGTGAACGCTGCTAATCATCCTCTACCTTGCAGCAACGTCCGATCGACGATTGGTCGACGATTCACCGTTGATCGAGAAATCCTAACAACAAACGGTTGAGAAAGATTGTCGATTTTTGGACAACTGGAGCCTCCAATCAAAAAACGAATTGCATACGCAGATTACGTTCATTGAGAGCTTCGCGATGATATATTACATGATAGGGTTTGAGGAGTTTAAATTTTGGAGTTTGATTTGGAATTGGAAGATTTTGAGATGTCTTTCATTGAGAAAGAACAGATGAGATAGAAATTGTAAGTACAGAAAATGAAAATAAGAAGCTGCTAGGGTTTATAATAGCCTATGTATAGACAAGGTTGAAATAACAATGGATGAAACAGATCGAATGGGTCGAACCGATAACGAAAGCCCGAAAAGCTCGTTTCGTTCCCAAACGAAAATAGGTCACCCAATAAATCAAAATGTAGGTTTTCATTATTTTTGTAACGATCCCGAATTTTAATTTATTTTAAATTGACAATTAAATTTATTTTTGATTTAAAAGTTGTGAAATTAAATGATAATCGATTGGAGTTTTTCCAAAATTCAAATGGTTTGTGTTATTTATTAATAAGAAAATGGTTTCTTTTGTAAATTATTTTAAATCAATTAGGAGTTATTTTTATAACAATAATTATAATAGCTTTATATCTATATACATGAAGTATAAAACAAATAAATAAAACCAATAAATAAACCACTAGAATAAATTCAAACAACATGTTAATAAAACAAATGTATATAAGTATGCACACTTAGAAACAATACTAAAAATATCTCAGTACAAACAAATAAAAGAAGTACAAGCTTATAAAATAAAACAAATATGAAAAGTAAGTAAATAAATAAAACAAATCAGGTACACTTAAATAATAACAAAGCAAATATATTCAAGTATAATAAAGGCCAGCATCCATTACACCATCTCAGCTGAGTTTGAAAGCATCTAGGTATAAAACAAGTAAAAGGAAAATAAAAAAAGAATGAAACAAAACAAAGTATACATGAACATGAAGTTGAAAACAAACCTGGTAAAAAAAAAAAATATGTATGTGAAGCTTAGTATCCAGGGCAAGTATAAAGGTAGATAGAAATATCTACACATACACAAATAGGAAGCATAAAAACATAAAGGTACATATGCATAAACAAGTACAAGCAAAGTGTAACTTCTCTGTAAAGCAGCCCATAATGCAAGCCTCAACGTATCATATCAGCCTTCAAAACAAAGGCTAAAGTCTCTGCTTTGTATTGTACTAAACAGATAATATCACTGTGTACAAAAATAATATCACCAGTAACTTGCTTCCATATATCACCTTCTTCTCATCTCATTTTCATTCATCAAAAATAAGTAAACTAGGGGATAAGCAAGCATTTCCATTTTTACAAGCTGAAGCATTTATTCATGAAAACAAAAAAAAAACAAGATAATTTATCAAAGGAAAATTTCAAGCCTGAAGTTGTAAATCAAATACAAGTTTCAAGAACAGTTTTAAAAGGAAAAAGAGGCTCTGCCTTCATACTTCCAGGTGAGTAACTTTGCATTTTAAAACATAAATGTTAACTATCAGTTGCATGTGGATAACTAGAAGTAAGTATGCTTTAAATGCTTAGTTTGTGATGATTCCTCTGTGTGTATATGTAAATATATAAGGGCTGCTATGAATCTGTTTTGCCTGTGTTTGTCTTAAACTAAGATTTTGATAAGAAGTCTTTACCATTTGATTTGATCTCAGTTAGGATTTGAGTTATAAACAAAAGTTGATTGTTTGATTACGAACTTAATTTTAAAATCAATTTAAATTAAAATAACTTGCACATATCTCTGTAAACCAACACAACAGTGCAAGTGTACATATATAAGTGAAAATTCAAACTTAGTAATTCATTTATTCAGTGATATAGATCAAATCAGTAAACTAAAATATGATTTTTAACGCCAAAATCAGGATTTTTAGAATCAAAATGAAGGTGTGGTTTGGGTTTGAATGGAAATGGGAATATTTTGGGTTTCTGGTGATCAAGTAGATCGGAGATATCAGGGTTGTTTGAGGAGATAGAGGAGGCTATGGGAATGCCTGGAAAAATAGTTGGAGGTGGCGAAAATAACGGCGGCGGCGTGGGATTTTATTTTGTAAACCTAGTTTTTAACCACATAAGAAACTTGTGCACCGCTGTCTCGTGAAAGCACCGAGTGTCTCGGGGTTCTGGGTATGGTAGGGGGTCGAGTTGACGCGTCGATGGCCGGAGTTGTAGGCTGGCCAGTGGTCAGGGGTCGGAGAACGAAGCGTTGACAGGTTGGGGTCGCGATGGGTTCGAATGCTCCAGGTTTGGGTTTGGCGAACTCGATTTCGATTTGAGTGGCCGTGATGGTTTTGGGTGGTCGAAATCCTATCTGAGGTTAGTGGGCGAGGCGTTGACGTGCTGGTGGGTGGCCGGAGCCACGGTGCACGTGCACGCGCGTCGTTGTGCCTGTGGGTTACAGGGTTGGGGAAGAAGAAGTACAAGATGGAGTTTTGTCTCGAGGGATTCTCGTGTAAATGCTGAGGTTGCTCGAATTTGTATGAGGTTAGACTCGAAGTTAAATTGATTATTTTCGAGTAAATTTTGTTACAGGATTTAGAAAACTGTCATTGTTACAGTTTTAAAATTTTAAACTAAAAATAAAAATAAAGCAAGTTTAATACAGAGGTTTTGAAATAAGTTTAAATCTGAATTCAAAATGAGTTTGAATTCTAGTTTTCAAAATAAATAAGTTTTATAAAAAAAATGAAATGTTTTTAACAACTTTAAATTGCTAAAGTATTTTATAATGTGGTTTTTAAAATATGAAAATGAGATTTAAACAAGATTTTTAAATTTAAGTTTAAATCTAAATTCAAAGCTTAGTTTGAATTCTAGTTGAAATAAATAAAGTTTTTTTTTGAATTTAAATGTTTTAAAAACAACTTTGAACATTTAAAGTATATTTTAAATTGATTGAAATTGAATATGGATTTAAAACTATTTTTAATTTCCCTTAGAAGATAAGTAATTCTTTAACAAGAAATTAAAGAGTTTTGAATTGTTAAACTTTGTTTAAGTTAAAGTTAATTTCATTTTAAATCTTAATTTAAAATGGAATTTGAATTTGAATTTAAAATGTAATGTTCTAATACACTTTAATATTAATGAAGTCCTTAATAAAGAAATTGATTATCTTAGAAATTATTAGGGTATTAAAATGATTAAATGAATAAGATAATTAAGGAATGACTTATGTATTTAATTTATAAAATTAATAAATTAGATTAATTTATAATTAGAGATTAATTAAGAAGTAAATTAAGAAATGTTATTAGTTAATGAGGATAATTAACTATGAATTATTAAGTAACAAAATTAATGTGATGAATTTTGATAACAAATTAGATTAATTAATTAAATCAATGGTAAATTGTTAATTACTTAATGAAAGCAACTAAGGGGTTAATTACTAATTGTAATTAAATTTGGATGTTTTGATTTAATTAATGATAAAGATAAATTGGCAATTTATGATTTGTTATTATGAAATGATTGCTTAATGATAAGTAATTAAAGAGTAAATTTCTTGAAAAAAAATTAATTAAGAAGTTAATTAATTATATAATTGGTTCAAAGGTCAATTAAATTAATATTATTGATTAGAAATAATTTAATCAATTAAAGTGTTTGATAAATTAATTTATATCAATTGATTTGAAATTAATAAATCAGAATTGGATAATTAATTCATAAGTAATTTATTTGATTTAAAATAAATTGAATTAATTAGGATTAAACAATTAATTAATCCTGCTTACAAATGTTTATTGAATGCTTATGAATGATTGTATTGTATGAAATGCCTTGAATTTATTATCCTATCTGATTTGTGATATTTTGTTCTATAGATTGAGCTGTGTATATTTATTTACAATTGTATATTATCTGTGAATATGTGAACGGACGATAAGCGTTATAGTTATATCGCTTATCAACTATATTTCTGTGTTTTGATCTGTGATGATTGATTGTTGTTGCACTATTGTGTTAAAACCCCTGGACCACACCATACACACACAAATATGGATTTCACGAGGAAATCGATTAAGTCACAGATTTTTGAAAATAGTTTTGAATTTGAATTTTTAAATCCAAATGGTTTGAGAAATGGATTGGGTTTAAAGTGAAAAGCTTTTGAAATGGAATTTCAAAGATGAAATTTAATTTGAATAACTTGATAAAGTTTGAAATTTAAATAATTTGATTTAAATTTAAATTCAAAATGTGAAACTGAATTCTATGATTTAAAACTAGGGATTAAAAATGTAATACCAGTTATATATGGGTTAAACTATTTTAAAAGTATTGATTTGGGATGTGAATAGAATTCAAGAACTTTAACTCATGTAAATATAATTGGATTTTTCTGAAACGAAAACTGTTTGTTTTCAAACAATAAAAGCTTTCACATAAGAAATGAATTTCCAATTTGAGTTAAAATGATTTCGAGTTTGAAATAAAGATAATTTCCAAGTTATGAAAACGATTTGAAAACTATAAGTTAAATCTTTGATTTAAAGATTTAATGAGTTAATCCAATTGGAATGGAAATTATTTTAAAGTCTATAAATTGATCTTTGTGAAGTAAATCTTTTTTTGTAATATAAAGATTTGAAATGGTAATTGGTTCAAACCATTTGAAGAAAAGTTTTGGGTTTTAAGTTGTGACTTAATTGAAATCCCAATATCCATATGTTTTTGAAATACTGCGCTCACTGTTCGGTTCAGCCGGGAGAGGACCTTTGTGTCATATATCCCATTTCGAATATGTGATATGTCGTTATGGATAGCATTTGAAGACCGGTGTTGAAGACCGGATATTTTTGAAAGCGAAAGGACAACTCGTCGAATGTCTTTGCATCGACTGGTCCTCGGTATAGAGACTCCATATGTGATTGGAAGTCCGAACGTGGTTAGTGAATATCCGGATTGCAAGGACTTCTTTGTAAGTGCCTTCGGTTCTGTTCGAGCCCGGAACGGACTTGTATGGATAGTATGTCTGACATTACAATTTGAGATATAAAGCTGATTTCTTTCAAATATATTTCTGTTGGTGGCGGAGAATTTATTCTCTTAGCTTAACACCCTTCTCTGAGACGTACGAGCTCAGAGGTTATGTAGTTGAAGGTTATCAGCGATATATTCCCAATTTGGTAATGTGACATGCTGAGTGTTGCTGCGAAATGATCATTGTGTTGATCATTTGAGATAGGATCATTTGTTTGATCGTTTATCTTTGTGATCATTTCTATGATCATTTGTTGACCCAAAGCATGGCTTTTGTATAAAGTGTGTCTTTGTGGACGAGACTTCGTCAAGCCTCACACCCCGGAATGGTCAAAACAGGAAAGATGCGGCAAGGTTATGAGGGGTAGCTCCCTTTAGGGTGTGTGCATTTCCTTCTGGAAAAGGGTGGTATCATGGTACGGAGCCCAGATACTTACACATGTGGAAACACTTTATTTATGATTGTGTGATGATGGTGACGAGCGCTCGGTTAAAGGTCCCAAAGGACCGGGGGATGGCATACTCGTGTCAGTAGTTACCCAGTTAGGGGTAACCCGGCCTTGTGTTGGCAGAGATCCGGTTTGGTTCTCGGGGACGTCCTTCCAGAGGCGTTCTCATGTGGCAATGGGAAGTTCCTTGGCCTGACCATTTGTTGGAAATCCAAAGAAACAATACGAGACTTGTACGGTTTTAGTTGTAGAACCTGCCATGGAATGTGGCGGTAACCTGCTATTGAACATGGTTAGCTATAGTAGGCATAGTTCGAAATGTCTATGTTGGCTAAGATTTATATCTTTACTTTCGAAATGAATTTTTCCTACACTATGCACTAGTAATAATATCAAATGTTCTTTTAATTGCGTATCAAGCATCTTTGACTATCATAAGGAGAAATCTCCTCCGATTCTGCATTTGCATTGTGTGTGTGTGTGTGTGTGCGAGAGGCCTTATGGTAGTCTCATTTTTAAAAAGCATTGCGAATTGACTTTGAAAATCTTTTGTTGAATGTTTTAAAAGATAAACTGTTTTCGTTGCTCACACCAGTCCCACGACTGATCCGGAGTTTATTGTTTCTTTCCTAAACTCTGGGTGCTCATTATTTTTTACACGAGCAGTCTAGAGTTGGGTTTTTCAGATAGTCCGATTAGTAGGTTATCTGGGGCTAGTTTAGTCTTTGGATCACACCGCACTTGCTTATCTTTGTGCATCGTTATTGGGAGTTTGAGCTATTGCTGGATTGATTCTTGGAGATGGAGTTGCAGTTCTCGGAGTTCTCTTTTGAAGACTGTCTTAGAGTTATATTGTTCCGCTGCTAGATGTCATCTATTTTCTTTTCCGCTGCTATTTATTGTATCATATCTCTGATGTATATTGATATCTATTGGATCATCTGGTGTATCGGATATTGTATCAAAGCTGTATATCAATGTATTATTCTTTTATTCCGCTGTGTTATTTACTTAATGTTGTTATAAGCTCCGGCGAATCGGATTTGAACGGTCGAATCTATGGCATTCGAATACGATATGAAGTATGGATGTCAATTTTCGAGCGGGCAAAATTCGCTTTCGTCACAATTTTTAAACTCAATGAAACTAGTTTCTAACCCTAATTCCATTGTATATAGATGTTAGCATTTAAAATCAAATTATGTTCATTTAAATTCTTTTAATTTATTTCTACGCTTTTCGAGCTCGCACGATCAAACGGTAAGTCCGATCGCTACGAAACTTGAAATCCTACAATAATTCAATATTACGGATCCGATAAAACTGGTTTCGTTAAAATCGAAATAGTGCCCAAAAAGGCTAATTTTCACATTAATTAAATGAATTATTATTTAAAATCAATTTAATCACCGTTAAATTCAAATTTAAAAGTTAACCATCATCAATCCTGATTACACAGTTAATAATCTTTTAAAATTAAATTTTCCATGTTGATTCTAAGATTTAAATATTACATTAATTTCAACATTAAATTACAACAGTAATAAAATTCCAGTTAATCATATTTAAATTCCAATAATCTCTTTTATTTTGATTTACATTCTTATTATTTAATCATCAATTACCTTATGAGTTTTATTAACATAAGTTTCCACTTATTATTCTCATACTCTATAGTTACCCTTTTTCCTATATTAACTGCAATGTTAATTTAGATTAAATTCCATTGATTTCCAATTTAATTTCAAAGGATTTAATAATAAGATGATAATTAAAACAATTATTTTACAAAAATAATTCATATATGCTAACTTATTGCTTACAACCAAGGGTTATAAATTACTTACCAAAAACTGAATTTCAAATTCTATATTAACCAATTTCAATTAAATACATATTATTTCTATTTTTAATACAACATTTAATTTATTTCTTATTAACGTACAATTATTACCATTAATGGAAATCACATTAAATAGTTGTCAATTACATACCATCAACTTTATTTAATTATATTCTAATAAATTTTTTCCACTTATAAATCATAAATTTTAATTTCTCACAATATTAAATTCCAAAAATCTTATTAAATTTAATATTTTTAATTATCAAAAATACGGGTCGTTACAGGGCATGCCCTAGGGGCAATTATTTAATTTATTACATATATCTTACTCGTTTGCCAATCATATTCACAGTGAAGGTGTTTCTTTCTATTATATACTTGATATAATATGGCTATATAATTAATTAATTAAAAGTATATTTAATAGAAAATCCATAAATGGTATATTTTGTAATAGTAGTTACAAAGTGTTGTGACCGTGAGTAATTTATCACAATAAAACAAATATACCATTTTAAATGTTTCTAGTTAAGATGCATCGAGATTGGATATCGATGTATCCGTTGAGACTAGAGTATGTAACGCTTTCCAAATGTTGGGCAGTGTATTATTCATGACTGCTGGAGGCACCTAGGGGTTACGTACTGGTAGTTATTGGATAACTATAGAACGACCCACTCGATAGTTTTCTATTGATTAATATAACTAAGGTCAAAAGTAAAATATCGATGTGACTGATTTACACAATTCTCTCGACTTGAGAATACTGTGGATCTTCAATATGAAATCTCCACTTTGATTAAAGTCAAATTATGGCATGACATTCCCTCAAGTGACTATAGTTAGGTTGAGTGGAAGTATTGGAAGTGAACCACTATTCAAGATAGGATTCGTCTCCTCTGTTATATGGAGTTAGTATCATGGTCAACTTAAGTCAACTCAAAATCAAAGTCTTTGGCCAGAGCATTTTGGTTAATAATAATTATTATTATTGAATCAAGGACATTGTGTTTGAACTATAAAGTTGAATATGGATGCTATTGGAATTTTGACCATTATCAAATTCCAAAAGTCCTAATATGATATAATTTTGACGAAGAGAATTGGTGTAAATAATTGTCACTATCAAGTACTGCTTATAATAAGTAAAATTTGATTTTACCGAAAAGACTTGTAAGCGGTGAATTCAGCCAAACTGTCATGCTACATGCTAAGTGATGTGCGAACATTAATATTTGAATTGTTCAATGTTAATCGCTGGCTGAATTCACACCCCTGAGTCGCACAAACACATTTGCGATTTCTCTGAAAACCACATAATTTAATTAGTTTGTAAAATGTTACAAACCGATTAAATTACTTAACTTTTATGAAATATTAATTATTGTTAATTTATTTGATGTTTTGAATGTTGTTGGTAATTATTTTAATGCATATATATAAAAAACTTATATCTGCATATATCAATATGCGGTATCGGTATAATTTTAATCATGTTTTAAATATTAAAATAATTACATAAAATTTCTTTTATTTGGAAAATTTGCATATTTGGAATGTGCTTAGATCAGTCATATAATGGTAAGAGGACGAAATCAATTAATGAGATTAATTGAAATTTAAAAAGAGGAAATAAGGGAGGAAGTCTTAATAGGAGAATAGGAAAATGTTCCTTTAATTCTATTTAAAACAAAACCTCTTCATTTTTGAAAGAACAAAGAACATAACGTGATTTTCATTTTTTTATCCTCTCTTCTTCCTCTTCTCTATCATTCATTCGTGGCTAGAACTTCATCCAAAAAAAACCATCAAAACAAATTTAAATCAACATCAAACTAAATTAAAAAAGTTATCCATTCTTCTCTTGCAAAGTGGGATGGTGATTTGCTTGAAATCTGAGGAGAAGCCATAAATCAAGGTGTGATTAAGGGCAAGGTCTATCGGATCTAGAGAATGATCAATCAGATCTAGGTATTGTTCTATCATTCAAGGTGTTTCTACATGCTTCATCCTAAGGAAATTATATGTGTGTATGGTTCTATATTTACATATCTTATAATTTGTTCCTATCCCCTTAATCTCTAACTTTCCCTTCTCTTCATACTTGTGAATTTGAATTTTGATTTGAATATCTTCATTCCCTTGCTTGAATGATTGTTCTTTCGTGTTAAAATACAGAATGTTTTCTTTTGTTCACTGCTATTTTGTTACGGAATATAACATCTCATTTTATGTCTCATGTATAATTTTTTGATTAATTAATTTAACATAGATTTAGGCCTTCTTAATTTTATTTTCTATACTTTATGTTATTGTTTACAAAGTTTGTTTAATCTAGATCTAAATCTTCTTATCTCAAATCTATATATGCCTGTGTCATTTGATTTTGTAATTTAAAAAATTGAACATAATTGAACTTTGGTTTTTTTCTTCATAATTCAGTTTTTCATATCAAAAGGTTTACACTTGAATATTTAGACATGGATTGCTATGTAATTAAAACTTAGTACTAATCACATTAATTAATCTTTGTCATATAATTAATATGATGTTTTAATTATCGTGTTTCAGATCATTCAAATATAAAGTCTTCCTCTTAAAAGAAAAAGGGAAACAATAAATCAATGATATATTCCATGATTTGCAATTCCATCTAATTCAAATTATATCTCTGTTTAAAAAGGAAGCAATCTTTTCACAACCGTTTACCATTTTCATTAATCTTAATATTCTTTGATTTACTGCTTGTAATTAAAATGAAATCAAATATTAAATCAATGATATATTCCATGATTTGCAATTCCATCGAATTAAAAATTATCTCTTCCAGCCAACAATCTTCGCCTCCCCTTGAACCACCTCCTATCCTCACCAACCCACCTCCAGGCTTTTCTCTGATAGTTAATTCAGATTCCATGCTTGAGACTGACGAGGCTTTACCACGGTTCGTTCAAAAAAATGGAAAAGACAAACCAAAACCTTGCTGCAGTCTAATCAATCTAATTTTGCCTCTAACGATTTACAAAACAAAAACTTGCGATCCTCTCCAATACAATAAACGTCAGAACTATGCACACAAACACAAAAATGCTAATTGCCCCATTTAACCTGAGAAAAATTCTGTTTTAAACAAATGGAGTTTCTCCACATCATCCACTAGGGCATGGAATGAAGTTGTCAAGTGTAATAATATTCCAGTATCTATCCCGCTAAATTTTTATCAGCCCCGTGAATTCAATTCGATGCAATGTGCCAAAATGCTAGTTGGGGTTATTCAGGATGCTACAAAATAGCAGGATAATGCAATTGTGATATATATAGTTGGCCCTAAATCATACTATCCATACTTTAGGGATTATATTACTAGAATATGGAAGCCTGCAGAAGAATTCTTTATATACTCTAAGGAGAACGGATTTAATGCTATAAAATTTAACAATAAAAATGATTGTGATAGAATCTTAGAAGGTGGTCCCTACTATTATAAAAAAATTGATGATGATGAACAGATGGTCGCTTGGGATGCAACTTAATAAAGAGCTCCTCAAATCAATTCCGATTTGGGTTGGTTTTCCTAATCTTCCACTTGACTACTGGACGGAAGAGGAGATTAGTCGTATTTCCTCGGTCCTTGGAACCCCCATCAAGCTGGACTAATTTACAGAAGGTATAATAAAAATTGCATAGGCTAGAGTTTTATTCGAAATCAACAACTCCTTTAAGTTTCCGAATGAGATTTCTATTTTATCGGAGAGAGATGAAATCTTATGGAAAGAGGTGATGTACGAATGGAAACCAAATATTTGCGCCAATTGTTATAGTTTTGGTCATGTTGAATCTCACTGTCAATTCACCAAAGTTTGGAGACCTAAAATGCCTCCGCCGTACCAGTCGAATGACAGTATGATATGCATATTGATAATAGTCAAAATGATAATAATTTGGCAGACTTGTCAAATAAAACAGATACGCAACTGGATAAAGTCATTACAAAACTAGGAACTACAGTTTTTAACTCTCAAATTGACAGTAATAACAAAGTTTCAAAAATTCAAATTATAACAGAGTCTGATAAAGTCTAGCCAGATAATCTGTTCATGAATAATAATACAAATACAAAGCTGAACCCTATTTTAATTATCTCTGATATGGACATACAATGTACAAATAATAGTAGAAGCGAAGAAAGTAATAACTTTGGAGTGCTTCCTGATGTGCCAGTTGATCCTCCCCCTTGCATTGAAACAGATAAAGTCTAGCACTCTGTTATTCAACAAGGCACTAGAGCAAGAACCACTCGAAAAATTAGATCAAAGGAAGCGCCTTTTGAATTTAAAGCCACCACTGCATTTGATGTTATAGAAAGTCCTGCTTGGACAATTTTGGTTAATCAACTGAAAGGAAAAAATTGAAAAATTGAAAAAACATAAGGCATTAAGGATTGCTACACCCCCTATTGACAGTAGCATCCCAGGCAATAATTTATGGATGGATTTCCTTTTTTGGATCATCCGGGGAATGAATGACATACCTAAACAGATGGAAATCCCACATCTGTTAAATAGTAAAAGATTTTCTTTTCTTGTTATTATTGAGAATAAGCTATTGATGGATAACATAGACAGATTTATGGTCCAAATCGATAATAACTGGAAATACTCTCATAATATTTCTAATAGCCACAAAAGTAGAATTTTAATTATGTGGGATTCTTCTCAATGGTCGAATATCATTTTACATACTAATGACCAATTTATTTCATGTATCCTGCACAATGCCAATAGTATAAGTATTTTGTGTACAACGGTCTATGCTTATAATGATGAGGCGAAGCGAATGGAATTATGGAGTTATCTGGCTGAGCAATCTAAAAGGTTTAGCCTCCCCTGAATTGTGGCGAGGGATTTTAATTCTATCATATCGTCTAAAGATAGAATAAATAATGGTCTATATAATTCGATGGGTGATCAAGATTTTACTGATTGCATTATCTCATCTAAACTTGTGGAACCAGACTTTACTGGCAACTATTTTACTTTGGGAGGAGGGACATTTTTTCTCTATTCATGGTATGATTGATCGAGTATTTGTTAATGATTTATGGATGGAAATGTTTAATCAGATTGGTATCTATTTTGGAAACCATTCCTTGAGTGGTTACTCTCCTATTAACATCAAATTCATGTCTCATAATAAAAAGGAAAAGAGAGTGCCTTTCAGATATAGAAACTCTTGGAATCTTCAAGCGAGTTACCACTCTTCTCTTCAAGATGCTCCAACTCAAGAATTTTATGGCAACCCTCTTAATATTCTATTATGTCGACTCAAAGCAGCTAAAACTACATTGAAGAACCGGAGGAAAATTAAGTATAACATCAATACAGTGCTTGCCCAAATGAAAGATGAGGCTAATGAATTATATAAACAAATAGTTCAAAATCCTTCGAATGAAAATTTGATTGAACAATACTCTTTGAAAAATGCACAGACTCACTCATTCTTGAGTAAAGTTGCAATGGACAATGAGCAAAGAATGAAACTGAATTGGTTGGTCAAAGGAGACTGACCAACCTATTTCTTTTACAATAATGTTAATTGTATTAAACCCAATCGTAGAAGCAATTATATAATTAATTCTAATGGGTCATGGATTTCAACATCAGAAAAAAATAGCAAATGAAGCAGTTAACTATTTTACTGATCCATTTTCATCTTCTCAGGCTATAATTCAATTTCCAGGCATCATTTGTAAGAAAATCCTATCTAAAAATGCAACGAACAACTTATGCAAGCCATTTCAATTGGAAGAAATAAAATCTGTTGTTTTCCAAATTAACGACAACAGCACTTCTGGGCCAGATGGATTAAATTCAAAATTTTACAAAGTTCGCTAGGAGCATCTAAAAAACGATATTTGGAATGCTATGAATGACTTTCTCTAATCTAGCAAAATAATTTGAGAAATTAACCATACATTTATTTGCCTTATTCCAAAAAAGTCTGATGCAATTCTGTTGACTGATTTTAGACCAATTTCTCTTTGCAACGTCTCCTATAAGAATTTGGCCAACCTTCTCTATAATCTACTTAAACCTTATATGGATGGCCTTATTTCATATAATCAGAATGCTTTCATTCCTAGGAGAATTATTATGGAGAAATCCTTACTTGCATATGAAATGGTTAAAGGATTTATGATATGCACGTAATTGTGCATATATTTACATCCATATTTTATCTCTTTTTATTTAAATAATCATCATATTTGGGCATTTTAACATGTTTAAAACCAAAATCCAATTATTTCCAACCATCATATTTTCATCTTCATTCAGAGGCAAAACGGTCATTTTATGCATGTGTCAATATAAGAATTTTTACTTGGACATTTTTTGATAATTTTTATAGGAATTTGGATGCATATGGAAGAGGCTTATATTAAAATATATGCATGCATAAATGAATACAAAGGAAAGAAGAGGGAAATAATTCAAGCCATGAACATGGAGGACCCTACCCACTTACCTAAAAGTACAATTTGGAGCTAATGGACAACTAAGTGGAGGTTAAAGCTTCATGCAAAACAAATGATGGATTAATTAGTGGTTAATGGTTACTTGTTGGCCACACTTCCTAAAGGGCATTTTAGGTAGCCCCTTAAAAATAGAATTAGGGTTTTATGCATGTATATATATCCCTCTTATGTATATGAAACTATGATCTACTCTTTCATTTTACTTAGGAAATTAAGAAATCAAAGTGTAAGCTCAATGTTCTATGAAATAATAATGGCTTCCAAGCCTCTTTCTTCTCTCTTTTCTACATGCTCTTCTTTGTTTTATTGTTAATGTTTATTTATATGCTCTCTTTCTCCTTATGTTCATAGTTTAGATTTACATTTATGCAAGTAGTTAGTAGCTAATCTCTTTTGCTTTCTTTGCTTATTTTCTATTTTCTTTTCTTTAATGTTGAAACTTACTTGTGTTGCTTCAATGCCGCAAATGAGTAGCTAAACTCCTTCAATTTAGGGGTGATGAAGCTCTCTAATTTTATGTAATTTCAACATTTTATGATTTATGATCTCATTTGGTTTATGCTTCATGAAGTGGATTTTGATGCAAGTTTATACAAGTGAGCTTGATAGCTTATATTGCTTATGCAAATGAGCTATTCTTATTCAACATAAACACAAGTTGCATCATCATTTGCTAATCCATTTTTGATTGTGAAATTAAAGTAAAAATGAAATTTGATGATCTATATTAATAGATACAATAGTAAATAGATCATGCTTAAAATAGCTTTTGATTTTGCTTCATTTTCATGAGAATTATAAGTGGGTATTTGTTGCATTATAGTTTGATGGTTTGAGTTATGTTAATTAATAACATAAACAAACCATGCTTATGATAAATACAACAATATTTCACTTAAATCAAAGTTAGAGATCATAAATTGTTTGTTGTTGATTTACAAAAATATGAGAGTGGATTTGCCTCTAAATTGTTCTCTAGTTCAATAGTTTACTAATCACATTTCAATTCTAGTTTAGCTTCATTTTAGTTCTATCCAACAATTTCACTCGACTTTGGTTTAATTTGATTGAATAGAAGTTTAAAATCATCAATTCCCCGTGGATCGACCCGTATTCGCCACGTGCTACATTCGTACACCGTGCGCTTGCGGTAATTTTTAAATTTAAATTCGTTAGACGGTTAAACCAATAGAATTTCGTCGACGAACAAGTTTTTGGCGCCGTTTCCGGGGATTTGTTTTGATTTTATTTTTCTATTCTTCGAATTATTTTCTTTTGATTTTTGTTGTGTGTTTTGTGCGTTAATTTCTAAAAAAACAAAAGAGTTGTGTGTTTGTTGTTTTCTTTTTGTGTGCTTGTTTTCTTTTTGTTTGCATTGCATTGGCCTATTTTAAAAAAAATTACTAATATACAATTTCAAAAAAAATAAAAAAAACAAAAAAAATCATTTCATTTCCATTTGTTACATTTACATTTTCTTTCCTTTGTTTACATTTAAAAAAAAAATCTGCAGTCCCAAAACTGTTCTATATTGCCTCATCCACCATCATTTCCACACATATTCCTCAAAGTGCTTGCTGCCTTGCTATTGCCTCAGCACTGCTGTCTCACTACAACCACAAAACCTTTCACAAATCATTCAACTACAATACCCATTCTCTGTTTCAATAACTACCTTCCTTCACAGAACAAGCACACACCAACATACTACTCCTTCCCATCATCAAACTATCACACATCCACAACAAACTCTCTATCATCTCAAACATACCCAAACTTGCAATCAACCACCAATACTCACACCTTCAAAACCATCACTCCACTTCATCACTGCAACATCTTTTCAGACTACACATTCATCACCACACTTCATTTCATCAATTACCAGTGCCACAAATTCCAGACTTCCCAACACATTCACAAACCACTTGTGCACACAAACATCACGTGCACATCAATCACCGTGCACACATATCTCCCAAAACCGTAACACTCCCATTTTCTTACAACAGTCCCTTCACCGTCATATTTCATCTGTCCACCATCCAATCTCTGCTGCAACCATCACTGTTACTATTGCACACAAATCACTGTGCCGACCACTTCCTCCAACAGTTACCACAAGTCTTCCCCGACCATCAACATCATCAATCACAGCCCCTGACCAGTGACCGCCATCCCAAACTTCTCATTTCAACCACTTTTCACCGTTTTTCCTTATTGCACATCATCCCACTTTTCCAAATTTACACTGTGAACAAGCACTCCTACATCATCAACCCATATACAAATACATCCAACTTCAAATCTTTGCAAGTTCACCCACAACCACCATTCAGACCTCACTGCCATAACCCATTCTTCCCCACTACTACACATAACTGCCACTTCATCACCCTAACAACCCTCTTACCACCACAACTAATCGCTATCTCACCACTGCATTCACTGTCTTGACCACATCATTCCATTATACGAATCAGCAAATCCACTCCCTGACCATCCCTCTGCTTAAACCATTAGCTGCTTAGACCATCCGTTCAACATATTTGCCACAAAACCACAGATATACAGCAATATCCAACGTCACTGCAAATCCATCACCGGAACCACATTACAAAAAAAAGACGCAACTGGACTGCTGCTTTGGAACCAAACCAAAACTGCAATCGAACTTCAGGCTTCCCCAATCGAACTTCACAAGCAGCTTCCACCGCCTGAAACACTACTGCAGACGCACATACCTCCGCACAAATAACTGCCAACCTCAACACCCGATTCATCGAAACCACAACTGCAATCGAACAACCAAATCACATGCGACAGTGATACCACCACTCAACCAGTCGAACTCCAACATCACAGTCCATACAAACTCCACCTACTGCTCAAAATCGCAAGCCACACATACCAATCATCGCCTGCAAACCACGAACCAGCATCCATACTCAAGCTCGAATTCGAACCACTCGAATTCGAGATTTGAAACTTAGAAACTGGGTTATAAATTTTTGAAATTATGTGAACTGGGTAAGTAGATTCGAAGTGGTTAGTAAATTTGAGAGATCGGATTTTAATTTGTTATACTGGTGGGAGGTTGCGTGAATTTGTTTGATACTTGGGGTAGTGGACTGAGATATATTGGGTCAAGTTGATCGGTTTCTTCTTATTTTAATTCTAAACCCTTTGGTTTTCTTTTGTTTAAATATCTATCTTGTTAATATATATTTTTTTGCTTGATTTGATTTTTTTTTATTTTTTATTTAGTTTGTTTTAGTTTCATTTGTTTTGTTTTTCACTTGTTTTGTTTTCTTCTTTGATAAACATATATAAAAAAAACAGAAAAAAATTGTTCAATTTTTTTTTAAGTAAAACCGTACTTTTAAGTTTCCTTGCAAAAAAAAAATTGTAAATATATCTTGTTCCTCATTTCAGGTTGCCAAAGTAGAAATTCGAAAGGGAAATGTGCTTGCCAACAAATAAACTGCTTTGCTTTGCTAAGAAAAATCGCCGCTAAAAAAAAATATTTTTGCTAAAATAATCTGCACGCTCTGGTATTGTGCTTGCATCTCTATTTGCATTGTTGGTTGCTTGCATTTGCATTTAAAAAAAAATATTCAAAATTCAAAAAAACCAAAAACAAACTTCATTTTAGTTGCATTGTTAATACACGTTTAATTTCTGTTTTGCATTCATCTCATCTTATTTTCTTTTCTAAGGGCAATACCCCAATTCACATAAGGTGAGGGATTTCATCACCCTTTCCTTAGCCCACAAACGCATTTCATCGTAGAATTTGACTAATAATAAAGATTAGATGTTGGACCTAAGGGTATCACGAGCTCACTTAGGGCTTAATTGTATCTTCACAATTGTTTTATTTGAACGATTTTATTTCTTAGTGTCCAGGCTACGGTAGAGTAATAACCAGTCATAAAAATTACGGTGATACGTAAATATTATACTGGTTGTTCCTCTGAAGGTACTTAAACCTTCGGCTGCATTGCTACGGTGATTCGTGGTGCACCGATAACTCCTGTCCGTTACCTGGCTGAGAAATATTTTTATTGATTTAAGACAAAGTGTGATTATACAATTTTGGGTTAGGAGCTACTAAGGATAGAAAACTATAATTAAGTCCTTTGCATTCATTTAGTTGCATTAGTTCATGCATATTTAAAAAAAAAATTAAAAAAACCAAAATCCAAAAAAAAAATTGTAAATTTAACTTGATTTTTCAAAAAAAAAAATTCTCTTCTTTTTTTCCGTTTTCCTTTGAAAATTTTCAATCAAAAACAAAAATCCAAAAAAAAATATAAAATCTTTTCAAAAAGAAAAAAAAATTGAAAATTCAAAAAACAAAAAAATTAATTTCCGTTTTTAAAAAAAAAAATCCTTTTGGTAAATATTCAAAAATTCAAAAAAAATACAAAACCAAAAACATAAAAAAAAACTTGAAAAACCAAAAACAAAACAAAAATCAAACTTTTCTTCTGAAAATTAATCTCACTCGTTAAATATTTTTCTCCCTTGTAAAAAAAACAAAACAAAAGAAAAAACAAATTTTTAAATCTTCTTTCACTCTCTAAACTCGATTCTAACTCCTTTCTCTTCTCGACTTTCACTTGTGCATGAGTACTTGGACTCGTGACACAACAACGAATCGTTGGACTTGCGACCCTTCTACAAACCGTTTAACTCGAACAGACGATCCTCCTGAAATGGCGAACGAAAACGCCCCTCGAACTCATATGGATAGAATCTTTCCCGATAGAGTTTCTATTCCATCTTGCATCACGTTACCCGCCCCTACAGGTAACCATTTCGAAATTCACTCGAACCATATTGCCACACTTTCGAAATTTGGCAATTTCGAGCACGATGATCCATACATCTTTTTGACTAAATTCGAACAAGTTTGTGCAACCATTAAACTCCAACAACTTTCTGACGACGGAATCAAACTTCGATTAATCCCATTTGCTCTTACAAATTACGCTGAAAAATGGTTGTACAGCTTACCTTCGAACTCAATTAAAACGTGGGAAGAATTTGTAAAAGCTTTCTTAAAAAAGTTCTACCCCTTGGAAAAAACAAGTAGAATTCGAAATGAAATTGTAAATTTCCATCAATTCAAGGGTGAACCATTTGGAAAATATTTTGACAGATTCAAAGAGCTTTTGATAAAATGTCCACACCATAACTTTGAAAAATGGACGATTTGCCAAATCTTATACGATGGACTCGAAAACAGCTCACGAACCATGCTCGAATCAATGTGCCAAGGCAATTTTCTTGCCCAACATCATGATGATGCTTGGCAATTTCTTGAAAACCTCGCTGAAAAGTCGTCCCAATGGGAACGCTCGAATGAAAAATCAATCTACTCACGACCGAGTGCACACTCGATAGGATCTTCTGTTGCTTTGGAAGCTAAGATCGACGCAATGATTAAAAAATTCGATAACATTTTCTCATCGAATTAAGTGAGCCAAGCTTCCCAACCGTGTGTTATAAATGCAATGATCCAAATCATATAGCCGATCAGTGTCCTAACTCTATTGAACAAATCAATGCTTTCAATAAATCCAAAAACGACCTGTTTTCTCCAACGTACAATCCTGGTTGGAGAAATCGTCCGAATTTTGCGTGGAGCCAAAACAATCCCAACACGAATACAATTCGTCCCAATTTTCAAGCATTTTCGAATAATGTTTCGAATCCTCCCTTTCAGGCCAATAATTTTCAACCAAACCTTGCGGGCCCGTCTCATAATCAACCACAACAACCAAATTTTCCACCAAATTCTGCTCATCCTCTACAAGACGATAAACGTTTAACTTCGCTTGAGAAAACTCTTGAAACGTTGGCTAAGGCAACCACTCAAAGCCTTCAATCAAACAGCAATTTGCAAAATTTATTGACTTCATATATGCAAAACACAAACCAATCGATTGCAAAACTCGAAATGCAAATGAGTCAATTAGCCACGTTTGTAAGTGAACGTGAACGAGGAACATTCCCAAGCCAGCCCCTTCCAAATCCCAGAAATCAAAACGCAAATTCAAATCAAGCCCATGTTGTTCAAGATAGCAACGTCACCCAGTTGAATGCTATCACAACTCTACGCTCTGGTAAACAAATCGATAATCAAGTCATTAATCCAAATGATTTACCGGAAACTTTTCTCGACGCTTCTAAAACAACGAACGACTCAGAACAGAACGTGGAGCCAAACGTCGAGTCGAACGACAATCAAAACTCTTCTTCTTCTACTCGAGTAGACCCGCCTATCGAGTATCGTGTTCCATTTCCACATCGTCTTCGATCAAAGAAACACTCGGACCAAATGGAAAAGATGTTGGAAATTTTTAAACAAGTAAAAGTGAACATCCCGCTTCTTGACATCGTTCAGCAAGTCCCCACTTACGCAAAATTTCTTAAGGACTTTGCACCCAAAAGCGACACACTCAAGTGCCCAAAAAAGTCTTCTTAGCCGTTAGTTTGAGTGAAGTCTTGTCCCAATCCATGCCCATTAAATACAAAGATCCTGGCTGCCCTACGATTTCGTGTACAATTGGAGACAAGACGATTAACAAATGTTTGATAGACTTAGGCGCGAGTGTCAACTTGATTCCATACTCCGTATACGAACAATTAGGCTTAGGTGAGCTCAAACCCACGAAAGTTACGCTTCAATTTGCCGATCGTTCCATTAAGAAGCCCGTGGGAGAAATCGAAGACGTGCTCATTTGAGTAGCGCAATTAATATTCCCCATTGACTTTATCGTTCTTGAAACACAACCCATGACGAATCTCTCGATTCAAATTCTGTTGATTTTAGGCCAACCATTCTTAGCCACCTCAAATGCCTTAATCAATTGCCGTAACGGATCAATGAAAATCTCTTTTGGAAACATGACTTTGGATCTTAACATTTTCAATCTTGAAAGCCAATCGAATGAACCTCATAACGAAACGTTGGAAGTTAGTGCCATTCATGAAAACTTTGAAAATGAAACACTTGTCCTTAACAACGAACGCGAAGCCGAGTACGAAAAGTTGTTTCCTGAAATTCCCAACGAGATTGAATATACTCTTCCCTTTGAATCGCTTCAAGATGAGTCCGAATCTCGATCCAACTCTTTGATCAAAAAACTCCCGAAGTTGGACCTCAAACCACTTCCCGATCACCTTAAGTATGCATACTTAGGTGAAGACGAAACGTTACCCGTCAAAATTTCCGCAACTCTCTCTCTTGATCAAGAAACCTCGTTACTCTCTATTCATTCGAAAAATAGAAAAGCAATTGGATGGTCGATTTTCGATATAAAGGGAATTAGTCCCACTCTTGTTCAACATCGCGTCCATTTAATCGACGATGCCAAGCCTACTCGTGACGCGCAGCGAAGGCTTAATCCAAAAATGAAAGATGCGGTGCGTGATGAAATTCTTAAACTTCTCGATAACAGAATCATTTACCCAATCTCCGATAGTTCATGGCTTAGCCCAATTCACGTTGTACCGAAAAATTCTAGCCTAACCGTTGTCAAGAACGAATCAAACAAGCTTATTCCAACTCGTACTCAAACAGGTTGGCGTGTTTGCATTGACTATCGAAAACTAAATGCCGCAACACGTAAGGATCACTTCCCCCTTCCATTCATCGACCAAATGCTCGAACGTTTAGCCGGCCATGAATTTTACTGCTTCCTTGATGGTTATTCTGGCTATAACCAAATTCCAATCGCTCCCGAAGATCAAGAGAAAACAACTTTCACATGTCCATTCGGTACCTTTGCTTATCGACGTATGCCATTCGGACTTTGTAACGCTCCTGCCACTTTTCAACGATGCATGATTGGCATCTTTTCCGACATGATTGAGCGCTTTTTAGAAGTTTTTATGGACGATTTCTCTATCTTTGGTGATTCTTTTTCCCAGTGTTTACATCACCTCGAGTTGGTTCTGAATCGATGTAAAGAAAAACATTTGACTTTGAATTGGGAAAAATGCCACTTTATGGTCAAACAAGGCATAGTCCTTTGACATATCATCTCAAATAGAGGCATTGAGGTAGACAAAGCAAAAATCGATGTCATTGCAAATCTACGCATTCCCAAATCTGTTAAGGACATTCGATCATTTCTAGGACACGCTGGCTTTTACCGTCGTTTTGTGAAAACTTTAGCAAAATGGCCCGTCCTTTGACGACCCTTCTTGGAAAAGACGTTCCTTTCGATTTTAACTCTGATTGTATCTCTTCTTTTGAACGTCTTAAGAGCGAACTCATTTCTGCCCCAATCATTTGCGCACCCAATTGGAATCTTCCTTTTGAAATAATGTGTGATGCTTCGAACTTTGCCGTTGGTGCTGTCTTGGGACAACGCATCAACAAGATCCTTCATGTCATTTACTACGCGAGTATGACCTTGAACGACAATCAACTCAACTACACAACAACCGAAAAAGAGCTTCTAGCTGTCTTTTTGCGCTTGAAAAGTTTCGACCATACTTGATAGGTTCACACATTACGGTCTACACTGACCATTCTGCGCTTCGATATCTCTTCGCTAAAAAGGATGCTAAATCTCGTTTTGATCCGTTGGATCCTTTTACTTCGAGAATTTGACCTTACAATCAAAGACAAAAAAGGATCCGATAATGTCATAGCTGATCACTTATCTCTTCTTCCGAACGCACCATCTTCCTTGCCGATCAATGAAAACTTCCCCGATGAACAACTTCTTTCGATTTCTATCGATCCATGGTACGCTGATATAGTGAACTACTTAGTCACTAAAGAAACTCCCTCATCTTGGTCCAAAAAAGACAAATGTAAATTCATGTCCCAAGTGAAATATTTCTATTGGGACAATCCATACTTGTTCAAATATTGTCCCGACCAAATCATCCGACGTAGCATTCCAGATAATGAGATACGGAGTGTTCTTTCATTTTGCCACGATCAAGCGTGCGGTGGACATTTCGGTCCTCGAAAAACTGCGGAAAAAGTGCTTCAGTGTGGTTTCTATTGGCCTTCTCTTTTCAAAGACTCGTTTGAATTTTGTAAAACTTATGATCGATGTCAAATGCTTGGACGAATTTCTCGACGAGATTTGATGCCTTTAAACCCCATTCTTACGATCGAAATCTTTGATGTATGAAGTATCGACTTTATAGGACCTTTTCCAAATTCTTTTGGAAACTTGTATATCCTTCTTGCTGTCGATTACGTTTCAAAATGGGTCGAGCCGTTCCTTGCAAAACCAATGACCATAGAATTGTTGTGAAATTTCTCAAAGAAAACATCTTTTCGAGGTTCGACACACCTCGCACAATAATCAGTGATAACGGAACCCATTTTTGCAACCGTTCTTTTGAAACTTTAATGAAAAAATACTCGATAACCCACAAGTTATCCACTCCGTATCATCCTCAGACTTGTGGCCAAGTTGAAGTTTCAAATCGACAAATAAAACAAATCTTGGAGAAAACTGTCAATAAAAATCGAAAAGATTGGTCTCAGAAATTGACCGACGCGCTTTGGGCTTACCGTACTGCTTTTAAAACTAACCTTGGGATGTCCCCATTTCGTTTAGTTTACGGTAAAGCTTGCCATTTACCCGTTGAAATTGAACACAAAGCGTTGTGGGCAATAAAAAACTTAAACTTGGATCATGAAAAAGCTGGCGATAATCGAAAACTACAACTCAACGAACTAGAAGAACTTAGGAATGACGTGTATGAAAATGAGAAAATTTACAAAGAAAGAACCAAAGTTTTCATGACAAGTCAATCCTAAGAAAAAAAAATCGCCTAACCAGAAAGTTCTTTTATATGACTCGAGACTTCATTTATTCCCTGGGAAACTTAAATCAAGGTGGACTGGACCATTTGTGGTACGAACTGTTTTTCCACATGGTGCCATAGAAATAGAAAACCCAAAGGATGGATCAATTTTCAAAGTCAACGGTCATCGGTTAAAACTCTTCTTGGAATTTCTCGGTAACCAAGAGGAGGAGCTCATGATCCTTCATGAGCCAAGCTACTTCTAGTAAGAATGTTAACCCCATTTTGTAAATATGTACATATTTTCCCCCGTTACACTCATTATATCATGCATCGACTGTGGGGACACAGTCAAAATTAAGTGTGGGGGGAGTCTCGTTGTCATTTTTTTCTTTAGTTTTTCATGGCATTTTTGAATTTTCATTTTCTTCAAAAAAAAAAAATCTCAAAACTCCTAAATCTAAAAAAAAGCATTTCCTTTTTACCATTTTGATTTATTTTCGAAGAAACACAATGGGATAAGTATAAGTTTTGGTTAATAAATTGAAATTTTTGAAAATTTATTTGTCTTAACAAAAAATAAAAATAAAGTTTGATTACAAATAACAATGGTTTTACTAGTATATAGGAAGGTTCATCTATGTTAATTATGAAGTATGTTCTAATTGAAAATCTTTCTTAAAAAGTGGTAAATTTAAAGCAAGGATATAACATTTTTGTCTTCTAAGTTAAATGGTGCTAAGATGGTTTTGCAAAACTCTCTCTCTCTCTCATAAAAAATATATATAAAAAAATATACAAAATAATAACATCTAAAGTATTCACTCTCATTTAAAAGTCCTCACGGTTATGCATGGGTGAATTACTTGGAATCTTTGATTATGTGCTTTCATACTCATTTAAAAGTCCTCACGGTTATGTATGTATGGAACACATACCCAAAAAAAATAGACTTAATAAAAACCACCTACGGTCGATAGGTGTATGCACGAAAGTGTGTGCACTCGCCATGCTCTGTACTCCCCTCACATAAGCCCGAAAGGCAGTGCATGAGTGGTATATCTGGCCTCAGTTTACCTGAGCTAGGTGTGTAATTTTTCTTGCAAATAATGAGAGAGTAAGCAATTGAAATCCTAGCACTATTTTAACTTGTTTGATTTAACTTGTTATTGAAAAGAAATAAAAATACCACTTTAATAAACTTTGATAATCAACTAAGGATCCATTTCATAATTACATTGTGTTATCAACCGAAACAACTAGCCAAACTATGGTCTATCTGTTATGACAACTTGATTTTCATTGGAAATTTTGACGAGTAAAATTTTCAAGACAATGACCAAACTTGTATTTAACTTATTCATGTCAATTTAAAAATAAATCCTTCATTTGTAAATATTTTCAAAAACTCACATTCATCTCTTTGTAAATAAATCTTGCATTTTGTAAATATTTTCATCCTGCATTTGGATTTTGTGGGTAGTATCCGCTGAAAACCCTCACGAGACAACACTCGTCCTACTGGGGACACCCAGAGGTTTAACGGCTTGTTGCATATGCTCAATGCAATCGTGCTCCCTATGAAAACGGATTTATCTTAGCTTTCCTTTATTCGAGGACGAATAAAAAGTTAAGTGTGGGGGTATTTGATATGCACGTAATTGTGCATATATTTACATCCATATTTTATCTCTTTTTATTTAAATAATCATCATATTTGGGCATTTTAACATGTTTAAAACCAAAATTCAATTATTTCCAACCATCATATTTTCATCTTCATTCAGGGGCAAAACGGTCATTTTATGCATGTGTCAATGTAAGAATTTTTACTTGGATATTTTTTGATAATTTTTATAGGAATTTGGATGCATATGGAAGAGGCTTATATGAAGATATATGCATGCACGAATGAATACAAAGGAAAGAAGAGGGAAATAATTCAAGCCATGAACATGGAGGACCCCACCCACTTACCTAAAAGTACAATTTGGAGCTAATGGACAACTAAATGGAGGTTAAAGCTTCATGCAAAACAAATGATGGATTAATTAGTGGTTAATGGTTACTTGTTGGTCACACTTCCTAAAAGGCATTTTAGGTAGCCCCCCAAAAATAGAATTAGGGTTTTATGCATGTATAAATAGCCCTCTTATGTATATGAAACTGTGATCTACTCTTTCATTTTACTTAGGAAATTAAGAAATCAAAGTGTAAGCTCAATGTTCTATGAAATAATAATGGCTTCCAAGCTTCTTTCTTCTCTCTTTTCCACATGCTCTTCTTTGTTTTATTGTTAATGTTTATTTATATGCTCTCTTTCTCCTTATGTTCATGGCTTAGATTTACATTTATGCAAGTAGTTAGTAGCTAATCTCTTTTGCTTTCTTTGCTTATTTTCTATTTTCTTTTCTTTAATGTTGAAACTTACTTGTGTTGCTTCAATGCCACAAATGAGTAGCTAAACTCCTTCAATTTAGGGGTGATGAAGCTCTCTAATTTTATGTAATTTCAACATTTTATGATTTATGATCTCATTTGGTTTATGCTTCATGAAGTGGATTTTGATGCAAGTTTATACAAGTGAGCTTGATAGCTTATATTGCTTATGCAAATGAGCTATTCTTATTCAACATAAACACAAGTTGCATCATCATTTGCTAATCCATTTTTGATTGTGAAATTAAAGTAAAAATGAAATTTGATGATCTATATTAATAGATACAATAGTAAATAGATCATGCTTAAAATAGCTTTTGATTTTGCTTCATTTTCATGAGAATTATAAGTAGGTATTTGTTGCATTATAGTTTGATGGTTTGAGTTATGTTAATTAATAACATAAACAAACCATGCTTATGATAAATACAACAATATTTCACTTAAATCAAAGTTAGAGATCATAAATTGTTTGTTGTTGATTTACAAAAATATGAGAGTGGATTTGCCTCTAAATTGTTCTCTAGTTCAATAGTTTACTAATCACATTTTAATTAGCTTCATTTTAGTTCTATCCAACAATTTCACTCGACTTTGGTTTAATTTGATTGAATAGAAGTTTAAAATCATCAATTCCCTGTGGATAGACCCGTATTCGCCACGTGCTACATTCGTACACCGTGCGCTTGCGGTAATTTTAAATTTAAATTCGTTCGACGGTTTTCTAAACCAATAGAATTTCGTCGATGAACAATTTAGTAGGAAAATTTCAAATAATTTTTGCCAGAAAATTGATTTGCACAAAGCCTATGATAAAATCAGCAGAGAGTTTATTCATCATATGCTGATTTCCATTGGGTTTGCTATGATATTTGCTAACCTTATTTATGAGTGTATATCTACTCCTTCCTTCTCGATGTTAATTAATGGCTCCCCTTTTGGGTTTATTGAGAGTTCGAAGGGATTGAGACATGGTGAACCTCTCTCGCCATACTTATTTTCTATTGCTGTGGAGCTTCTTACCGTTAATATAGAAGTAGAGTATTTGAAAGATAATATCACCCCTATTTATAAAATTGATCCAATGATCGCCCATTTGTTATATGTATATGTTATTTTAATCATGGTCAAAGCCAATACAAAAAATGATGAATGCGTACTAAACTTATTTTAGGAATTGAAATTTTCAACTGGTCTCGACTTAATGAAAACAAGTCCACTTTGTTTTTCAGTAAAGGGCTAATGGCAAAAAACTGATAGCTGATATCTTAAAAATCAATATTGGAAACCTCCCTGTGATGTATTTAGGTATCCCACTATCAAACAACAAACTCAAATCAAGAGACTTTGGAAATTTCATTGACAAAATAAATAAAAAATTTAGCTATTGGAATAGCAAGATGCTCAACATCAACGGTAGAATTGAATTAGTGAAAACTATCATTCACCAAATAGTTCAATTTTGGTTACAATGCATCTACTTTCTTGTGACTGTAATTCAGAGAATTAACTCTATTTGTGCTAATTTCATTTGGAAATCTAAAGTTCACAAGCTGTGTTGGGATGATGTTTGTAAAACAAAACAAGAGGGGGGACTTGGTGTTAGAAAAATTGATGATATGGAAAAAGCAGTTGCAACCAAATTGGTATGAAAATTTCTTCAAGGGAAACACTTTAGGCAAAATGAATGTGTAACAAATACTACAAAAATAAAAAAATTTGGACCGCTGATATGAATAACAATACATCTTACACCTAGAATTTTCTGCTTAGAGCTAGACAATGGTGTAAAGGTCTTATTGATAGAAAAATTGCCAATGGTGAAAACACAGATGTGTGGTTAGACCCATGAATTATTGAAACTTCTTTGGTGGAAAAATGTGGTTGGAATTCCATGACTGCCTCCGGTGGTATTAATAGAAAAGTCTCTACACTTATATCAGGCAATGAATGGAAAGAACGTCTTGATTACATTCTTACTCAACTTCAAAACACGGTGCATGATATTAAATACATAATCAAATGCAAAAATATTTCTGGTTTTGGCTCCCTAGCGATAATGATCAGCTTAATATTAACTCGGCTTGGAATCATATTAGAAGCAAACACACAGTTTTCAATTGGACCAGTATTATTTGGGATAAAAACAGTGCTCCAAAAATGTCGACTTGCTCACTTTTGGCAAATTTAAACAGACTGAATACTAAAGACAGAATCAGTAGATGGGACAGTGCTATTGATCAATCGTGTATGCTCTACTTAAATCAAAATGAAGATCAGGACCACTTATTTTTTAATTGCATATATTCTAGACGAGTTCTAGAAATAATTATGCATAAGCTTCAAATTAACATAGGAAATTCCTATGAAATCAACCAACTATTGCAAATCATTTGTCAAAATCGGACAAGTAATCTTGTACTTAACAACTTCAAGAACATTGCTTTTACTTGTCTGTTTTGGCATGTTTGGTGTGAACGAAACACATGAATTTTGAAAGCTATTGAACTTCCAGTTCAAGTTAGAGCTATGCTAATAGTTCAAGATTGTAGTGCTTAATTCAAAATAAATTGGATTAAAAGATGATAAGTAGAGATTTTAAACTTATCTTTTCAAATTTTGGAATTATGACTGACCCAATCCCGGAATTCCGACCTTCTTGAGCTTGAAGAAGATATATACTTCGGTCTGATGCTATTGTTTATTTCCCTTGTTTCAAGAGACCAATTTTTTGCTACCATTGATGACTGGGGTCGATTGATTTTTTTTGATCTGATTACTTAGTAAAGGCGATTAAAGACTTTTCTCTCTCTCCAACTCGATATTTTCTGATGGCTTTATCTATGATGTTGTTTCCTATATTTTGATGGGTAGTTGTAACACGTGTTCATGTTTTGTTTGTTTTTTCTTTAGTTTTGTTGCCCTAAGTTGTTCGTATGTATGGTTTGAGAGTATTATATCTCCTTTTTTTTATCTATTTGACAACTTGGTCAACTGGCTATTGTTACTGTTGTACTGTTAATATATGGACATGATATATACTCTTTTCTTTGCAAGACACAAATTTAGGTTAGGGGGATTGCAAGGTTTTAATGAGGCATATCATGGAAGTATATGCACTCTATTTTGTTTATAAAGTGCCATTTTTCAAAAAAATAATATATCTCTGCTTAAAAAGGAAGGAAACTTTTCACAATTGTTTCAAACCATTTTCATTAGTCTTAATATTTTTCAATTTACCGCTTGCAATTGAAATGAAATCTATTTTATTTGAACTGTTATGCTAAACATTAATTGTATATGTGTGTGTATTTACAGTATATATGTATGTGTGTATTTATATATTAATAAATAAATAAAATTGTTCATGTTTAGGACGACAAAGGCATATATAGATGGGAGATGTGCCAATTGTGGTGTAAATTCCAATACCTATGCAATGCTTACATTAGCATTGTATACTTTTATATGTTGCACTTACACTATACACACGGGCGCATGTGATGTGCTTAGAATCATTTGCGATTAATTAAATCAAATTGGACTAATGCATTCCAAATAGAATATTAATTTGAAATGATAACATGTTTATTAAACATATTGTCAATCTAGTCAGAGACAAAAACGAGAGGTTTCTCTCTTTTCAATTAATGTTGTTTACTCTCTTAATTAATTGCATAATTATTAGAAAAGGAAACTAAAGGTTTCCTTCTCATATTTATTTTAATAAGTAACTGCATGTAGGTGTCTTTAGTACTCTCATTCATTTAAATTTATATAATACTCATACCCTTTTGATATTTTTTTCAGCAAATTAAATAAAATATTGATTTTATATAAAAGAAGATTTAGTTAAGATCTTAGTATATTTAGACTTCATAGAACCATTAAAGATCCAAAATGGTAAATTTTTTGAAATTCATCCATTTCTTCCGCTGCAGGCTGGTCCAGTTCCAACAATGGTATCAGAGCCCAATAGCCTATGTGTTCTAAATTAGTCATGTTAGGGCTAAATAATTAAGCTTGTGCACTTAGTACGATGTCCAGAAAGGTGATGTTTAGGATTGGAATCGGGTAATCAAGTACCTTGTCCTACCTGGTTACCTGCCTGGCCTGAAAGATGATTTGAGCCCAAAGGTTCCCCCTAATAGAAAAGGCCCAATTTGAGTTAGGCCTTGGGTTAATTTTCAAAATATTTTTGAAAATTAAGACATGATTTTAAATTTAAAAGTTGAATTTAAAATAAAAACATGTTTATTGTAAAAGTTTACAATATAACATAAATTTTCAAAATGTTTGAAAATGTAATGAAAAGTTCAAAAATTTTGAAACTATGTAAATAGTAATTTTAAAATTATTAATAAGATTAATATTATAAATTAATTAAATAAGTTAATTAATTAATACTTATATGCATGTATTATATATGTTGATATATTTTATGTTATTTTAAAGTGTTTAAGATAACATAAGCATAAATATATGTATATAAGATAAAATTTTGAAATTAATATAATTTAATTAAAATTGTTTAATTAATAAATTAATTAAAGGTTAATTAATTAAATAAAAATAAACATATATAAGATACATGTTTTACAGTATAAAGGTTATAGTAAACACTATAAAGGTTATAGTAGTTATGTCCAATATAAAAGTTGTATTGGAATACCAATAATTAAAGAGTTAATTAATAATTAATTAAATAAGATTTAATTAATGAAATATTATGCATAAGACTATCGTATGAGCAATATGAAATATAAAGGTTATTTAATAACAAAACTTTTACGATATGAATATATAAACTAAAAGTGGAACATTAAAGAACCCAAATAGACTCAAGGAATAAATACATATGTAAATGTATGTATATTGTGATTTTTAATGTGTCTGACACTTGAATCATGATGATATTTCATAATAAATATTATTTCATAAGTCGATATCATTCAACACAATATATTGAAGATTATGAATCTTCAATATAATGTTATCCTCTACCATATACATATATATTAATAAATTACTTGCATACTCCTTAGTTGTTGAGCAAACTCAAGTTGGAGATGTTATGTGTAGTATTATATTGAAAGATAAGTTAAGATAGCTATATGTATTTGTTGAGCAAACTCAAGGTACATATACTATACTTAGGCCATCACGATATGGTAGGTATGAGTGAATAATCTCTTTCGATTTGTTGAGTAAACTCAAGGTTGAAATGAGATTAGGACAAGGAAAAACGAGTCAGGAGTTGTACGTGATACAACCGATAAGGAGTTATCCATCGTTTGTGAGGCTATAATTTGTTGAGCAAACTCAAGGTCAGAATACCAAGACAGACAAGTCCTAACACCCGCTAGTGAAGTTGAAATACTTCTATGTTTCATCTTAGGGTTTGGAGAAACATAAAAGACTAGTGGGAGCCTTATTAGAAAAATGAAATGGTAACATTTAACCTTTCTAATAGTATAAGAACATATGTTAAATAATATTATAATTATCTATAATGATAAATTTGTGCATTTGATACGTTTAATAAAATGTTTATCAATCAACATATACAAACAGACTGACTTTGAAAATTGACAAATGGAAATATAATGCCCACTATTAAATTCCTATTGCATGTTAATGCTTCAATACCTATGGAAGTGCCTGATTTTACAACTGCTGAATACATTTGTGGTTTGGTCACTTACGCATTTATTTGGTCAAGACCATGCATTGCATTCTATGATTTCCGAACTCTAAAAGCAATACAAGACAATGGACATTTGATCCTTATACAATTGCGTATAAATATTATATGGTGAATGGTCAAAGTTTGTAATGTATAATATTTCGATGAAATTAATTCATCCGAAAAACCAAATAAACCTTAGTGAGTGATCGAGTATTCAATCTGATTGATTACAAAAAGGGATAATATTGTGTTAATGTAACATAAGACCGAAACTCACAAGATAGATATAGGAACTCAATAGCTGAAATATCATTTTGAACGGTTTACGTCAAGTGCAACATAATTGATGTTCTTAAATATTAAGGACAATCAAATGCGCTTTTGTAAAGAGTTTGTTATGATATTGTAGTATGGTTTTCTTTTGAATAGTTTAATCATTTGAAAGGAAAACGAATGTATAAGAATAGATGTAATTTAAGGTACAATTGGGATGAAGAGTATAAATAGTCACCTCTGCTTCATAGAGAAACATTGCAAACGAGAATTGTAATAATAATTGATGCTTAATATTGGAATAAGAAATATGATTTCTGTTCCGAAATGTATTTTTATATAGAAATTATTATTTTTTTAGATTTATTTTTTGAGCTCAAGATTTTTGACCAATGAGATCTCCACCATAAATAGTTGCAGTGCATGAAATGAACAAATTGTATTAAGTGAATGATGGACCTCCAAATTTAGTACGCTATTGTAGTAATGGTGGAAATAGTGGGAGCATGCCATATAACACTTATTATTTGCGTCATAGTACAAGAATTATTTCCGAAAAATTACCGTACATTATTTATGAAATAATGATTATTTTTCAGTATCGACTGAAAAAAATAGACATAACTATGTTTCAATATGAATATTATGAATATTCTTTATGAAATGAAACTACAATGTGGTAATTTTTCTAATAATAAAAGTGATGCATTGGAAAGTATGAAAGTATCTAAAATTATTTACGGTTGTTATGGAATTATAGACCAAGCCGTAGTTTTGAGAAATAATTTTATTGTATGATTTTGAATCATGTGATACTTGTTAATTATATCTCAAACATAGCTATGCCCCTATTATAATGGGAGTATCATAAGAGTTGATGAACTCTTCGGATTGATACATATGGATGCATGCAATCGTAATTCTATAAATACCAAAATGGTTCCACGTACTTCATCATATTCACTGATGAGTTATCGTCGTCATAGGCATGTGTTTTGATACACATGTAGTATGTCTACGGTTAACTTATAGAATATAAAATAGAAGTAAATAAAATAACATGCGATAAAAATGATTTGATTTGATCGAATGAGTGGGTATATTGGAAAATGTTCCGAACGTACCTAAAATGAATAAAGATTCAGTCTCAAAATTACTCCTCCATGTGATACATAATGATGCATCGATATGGAGTAATCGAACTTTGTTGGACAATGTATGATTAATTATGAGTGAAGTTGAGTTATGTTCTTTCCATAAGGTAATGTACTTAAAGGTATTACACAAGGTTGATGTTATTTCATCTGAATTACAGTTTACAAAATTTTACAAGGTAAGGGTTTATGAGAAAATCCAACATATCTTACACCAAGGAGTTGGTAGGTTGTGCAATTCGAAAAATTGGAAGTAATAATTATTTATGAGGGATCTTGTATGAATCTCCCCGAAAGGATTTTGAAAAGACTGTCATTGGATGACATGTTTATGTTTCGAACATAACTTTTGTAAACTAAATCCAAATCAGTTTTATAAATAAAGTAATTCATAAAACATTTATGAATACCTATTCTATTGCACCGAGAAACAATTGATGTTCCAAGATATACCAACTTCGTTGTGAAGATATTACTTTGAGAAATTATTATAGTTAAATAGAATTAGATACGATCCACTAATAGAACTGATTATATGAGATGAAATGAAATTAACTAACCTAAAAGAACACATAGCATTAGAATGTCTAATAAGTATTCTCACACATCTAAGAGAAACTATGAGTATCTTATTAATGTCAAAAATATATAATCTTAGATTGTTTAATTAAACCATTGAGAGTATTGACTGTATATGGTATGATGCACAAATCCGAAAGAATTCCAAGTACACTATCAAAATATAGATTTTGATGGTCGTAAATGAAGGGATATGATCCATCGACCATGACCGGGTCTTTATGAGTAAGACTAATGCAGTTGGAATTAAATAAGCAATGTTGATAAGAATAATATCATAAATTTCAATAGTTGAAATTAGCGTAATAGATTCAATATTCAACACGTTCAAGTCAATTTGGATTTACTCACAAAATTATCACTTGATAAGTCCTAATGTTTTAGTACATATGTATTGAAATAGAAAATTCTAATCAACGATTTAGAGTAAGCTGTTTACACATATTAACTAAAAATATCTCAAAGTCGGTGGGAGCGGTATTGAGTATGTGGGTCTTTGGATATGATCCAAGAAATGATACGAAAGTATCATCTTATAAGCATCAAGATTGAATAAGTATTTTGATAGAAATATCAAATAGTCTGATTTCAATCAAAGTGCAGAGAAAGCATGTGTTCATAAGAAAGAACGTTTAAAGGTACATTGATATTTCTAAACTATAAGTAAACAACACGTTGTTGATTTTGACGATGTAATTGTGTTAAAATAATCCTTAGTTGTTTTAATACTCAACATTGGATCAATAAATGATGTCTTTTATAACAAGTATAAAAGATATCGGGAATGTCCTAAATGATATGCAAGTACATCTTATTAAAATGTTCAATATGGAACTTGTAAGATTGATTCCTTTGCATTGGCAAAAGGAATTATCATACATGTTGTGTTATCTACGATACCACGATTTGTTTATGTATTTGATACATGAAGCAAATATCAAATCCAAGTTGATATCACTAAATAGTTATCTAAAGTGTTCTCGTGTATTTATAAAATACTGGAGAATTGTTTACAAAAAAACTCCTTACGAAGGAGTGTTCGAACTCAAACTTCATAAGTCATATTGAGCGCAGTTTGTCAATAATAAATTCAAGTTAAGAATATTTAAGTTGAAAATGTTCCAAACAAAAGCATGTTGTAACAACCCGATATATTCAACCATTCGCATCCACACATGTCGGACTTGAATTGCTCGAAATACTGCGTTGTAAATAAAATTTGGCACATCTCAAAATATACAGTAAATGAGTAATCACAGATCACAGACACAGAGTAAATAATATTGCAGCGGAAGTAAAAGAGATAGTAGTTCATGAAGCTACTATATAAAAATAAGATACCTCAGAATTAAACAAGATACAACAGAAGAGTAACAAGATACATCAAGTAAAAATCAGAATACATCACTGGAAACACTGGATATAGAAAGCAAAATAGATGACTGGATCTTCAAGTAAAGCTTCAACGTCAAAGGTGAGTCTTGAATGCTGAATCACTCAGTTTGACTCGAGCGTAAAGCAAAACATAAAACACTCGAGTCAGGACATAAATATTTATGAACTGTAAATCAACTCAAGTGAACGGTAACAAAAATGCATCAGTAACTTAAAGGATGCTTGGGACCGTCCATCCTTTAAGGATCCATTAAGCTATTTATTATGTAGTAATATTGCGCTATTATAGTAGTGTCTACAGTAAAATAAAATTACTTTTAAATAGCGATGAAGGGTTACCCTTCTAGCCCTCAACACGTAATAGTCCCAGTAGTCCATCCAGTATCAACATATCTTCGGATCATGGAGACTACCCGAAATACTCCATGGGCTACGGGAGAAAAATAAACTCATAGTAAGGCTCGGTATGGTAGGTGATACATCACACAAGGCAATGCCAGGGTAGATATACCAATTACGCATATGGGCTGGTGGTAACGTAGCAGCCACATACGCCCACCTCCGAACACACTCCCAAATCAAAATCGAAGGATGGCCATCAAATCAACCACAAGTTAGATTATAGAATCGAAGAAATGTATCCGATAGGAGGAATGACCTCACTTGGCCCGAGATCGCGCCTGTTTTAGCCACCTTATGCCAATTCACGGGAATTGGGTCCACGTAATATACCTCAAGAACGTCGCCACCATCCTACTTCGTTATGGAATCTCCACCGCGTACACAGTTGTTAAAGTGGTTTTCGGAGTTGGCAGAGTGTATGACAACTTCCGATCCTGGTCTCTTTAACAACCAAACGTTATTATAACGCCGTGGTCCTTTCAAAATAGTTTATACTTCAAAAACAAATCACTTCATTTCAAAACTATATCCCTTCCAAAATAGTTTATGCTTCGAAACCAAAACCATTTTTATTTCCAAACTATATTCAAATTAAAATAGTTTATCATCTCCATTTCAAACATATATTCACTTTTCAAACATCATAATACTTTCAAAGTTATAACTCTTTCGAAACCAAAATACTTGAAATCATTACACTTTGAAATCATAACATTTCGAAATCATACGTTTGAAATCATGAAACATTCCTTTAGTTCTTTACATTTCACAAATTTATTCAATTAAACCCAAATCTTCAGATTTCCAATTTAATTCAGTTCAAACCATCAGTTTTAATTCAATTCAGTTTCCCAACAAACCATTTCAAATCTTATAAATTTCAATTATAGATTTGATCCACAAAATAGACTGTTCAATTTTTAATATATTTCAAAGCTTTAATATCCCACATTTCAAAACTAAATTTTATAATTTCACGTATCTCAATTTTAACTTCATTATTACTTAGTTTTGAAATATTCATTTCATAAATCCAATATTATTTAAATAAACTCAATTTACAAAAGAAACTCAATATCTTTTCATACTAATATAAAATTCAAATATTCATTTATCAAAATCAAATATCATTCTAAATTCATATTCTTTATCAAAATAAAGATCAAATCATTTCCAAACCATTTAAATCATTAAAATATCATATCCTTTCAAAACTTCATTATCAAATCATTATTTGAATTCAAATTCAAATACTAAAATTTAAATATCAGTTTAAAAATCAAATATGTCATTCATTTATTATTTCAAATATCATTACAAAACACATTTCAAACTTTCATTCAAATATTTATTTATCGCATTACATTTCATTCCATTTAACACATAACCAAGTAAACCTTATTTAAATTCAAATTTAATTTAAATTCCTTGAAAATTCAAATTTAATTCAAATTTAAATATAAAAATATATTAAAAACTCCTAAAATTTCACAAATAATCAATTCCAAAATTCAATTCATTTAACACTTTAAAAATATAACTCAAACAGTGTTAAAATCTATAACATTCCAAAACATTATCAAATTATAGCAACGACGGCATTTATAAAGTGCTATCATAGCTTATAGTGTCCAAAATAGTTTAGTTCAGGAACAACGGCATTTATAAAATACCGTAATAGATATTTAGTTATTGCAATATAGTTAAATTCAAAAACAACAGCATTTAAAAATGCTGTCATAAGACCACAACATTTTTGAAAATGCTATAAATAAAATTCCAGCTTTTATTATAACTTTCGAAACATTAAAACTCCAAATTCTTGTTATTTAAATTTATAAATCATACTTCGAGACTTCCAAATTCACATTTAAATCATTTTAACATATGATTTATCACAATAAAATTTTAAAATCAAATATTCAATTTAAAAACTCAATTCATTTATTAAGTCAAAATTTCACTGTTACTTAACTTATAAATTAAATAAACTTAACATTTTGCTTCAAATATCATTTCAACACTTTAAATTAAATTTCCATTATTTATTTACATTTTAAAAATATAATTTAAAGTCAAAAATCACATTTACTTCAAATTTACATACATAAATTCACAATTACAAATATTAATATTTAGCTTTCTCAAAACCAATAAGTATATATTTTAAAATCAAAATTTCATACTTTAAAAATACATATCTATATAAAAATCATTTAAAAATATACCACGGGGCATGTATATAATTTTCTAACCTAGGTCAAGTGATACCGATATATATATCATTTCAATCCGTAGTTTACAAAGAAAACCCGGGTTCTATCATTTCAAACCCACAATCCCAAGTTAAATAAATACAAATAAAAATCACTTAGGCCTATCATTTCAGCCCATAATAATTTTTCCCTATTCTAATGTCCGTTCAGGTATGTATCATTTCAACCGACAGTGGTTTTTTTCTAACAGGGAACTTGCAGTGTGATCATATACATAAACAATATAAAAAATGTCAATGTCACAATAAAATGTCATATATCATATGTCAGGTGAAAATTAACAGAGTTAATATGGTAATAACAAGGCATAGAATATCATATAATTATCATTAACTTGCATAAACATTTTAAATTACTAAACACTTGTCATCAATTCACTATTTCATAAGTAGAAATGTCAGAGTGAGAAAGACTCACATTTATCAAAGTTAGAGACCACTATGACACACAAAACGATTCCAAAGGCACGACAAACACGAAACAGCATGACTTTTGATTTGAATGAATGGAATCCTAGATGATGATCTTGTATACAATAGATAAACAAGATAATATAAACATATGAATTCAATACAAAATACATTGAAACAACTGGAATTTTGAATTAACAAAGAACATCACCTAGCTTTCATCAAACTTTGCTTGACCATGACAACATGGCTTGTCACATGATCAAATGGGCTTGATCAAACCACACTAGGCTTAGTCTAGGTGTCAACATGGCTTGGCCAAGAGATGCAAGGCTAAGGGCATGAAAGTGGAAGGCAAAGGTAAAATAAGAGGAAGGTCAAAGGCAAGGCAAGATAGGAAGTTTTGGTTCAACATTTGGTTCGACTTGGTTACATAGAGGCTCGGACATGCATCATATGGGTCAGGTCAGATCTGGAGTTGGCTGAAGTGATGGCCAGAGGAGGTGTAGTTGCTGGTGGTGATGGCTATGGTGGTGGCCGAAGCAACTATGAAGGGGTAGGTGATGTTATGTGGCTCGGCTAGGCAATTTTCAAGGAGCTTTGCAATTTTTATGGTTATGGCTTCATCAAGTGGCACGAACAGATCTAGAGGAGGGGATAGGTGATGGTTGCTGGAGTGTATGGTGGTGGTGGTGGTCGGTGGAGATGAAGGTGGTAGAGGCCAAGCAAAGCAAGGAGTAGAACAAGGCAAAAATTCAACAAAAAGAGAAGAAAAGAAGAAGGAGATGAAGCCATTACTAAAAAATTATCCTTAGCCATAAGTTTTTGAGGAGAGAAATATTTATTCACGTGAAAAATAAGAAGTGATGCATGGCTAACCAGAAAAAAGAGGACGGTCAAGCAATGAAATGGCAATGGAAAGAATGAAAAGGCAAAAGGCTAAATGAAAGGTCACAGGGAAATGAAAGGTCTTTGATTCTTGGAATTTCATTTTCTTTTATATTAAAATAAACTAAATAAATTTCAGTAATTAAAAATAAAAATGAAAAAAAAATAAAGTGGACAAAAATAAATAATTATTTAAGGAAAAATAGAAAATAAATAAAGAAATAGTTTAATAATTGAAACTAGAATTTAAAAAAATTGAAAACAAAATAGAATAAACATTTGAAAATTATAAAAACACTTATAAAATGGTTTAAAAATAAAATACATACATAAAATGTCATATAACACATATTAGATCATGATATGTCAAAAAAATAATTATTTATATAAATTAAATAAACATTTTTTGTTAAATCAATCAATTTATATACAATATTGTAAAACGCATAACTTTCACTTTATAAATTGGATTTCAACGAAACGAAAAGCAGTATTCTTGAAATTTAATTTATTTTATAATAAAAGATAAAATTCAAAAATTCAAAAATTTAAATTTTAAATTTAAAAGTCAAAGTTTGACCATATTGACCAAAATTCACATTTTTGGAAAATATTCTATTTATTCATGTTTAGAATTATAATTCACATAAAAATCAAAATTTATATTTAAAATAACAAAATTTATCCATTTTAATAAATAAAATGAAGTTTTTAAATCAGGAATTCAAATAGAATAATTAACATTTACAATTAAAATAATTACAAAATACAGGGTTGTTACACTTTCCCCACTCAAAAATTGTCGTCCCTGAAAAGGAACGAGGTATGAGAAAACACAGTAAAAGATAGAATGAAATAGGATTAAGACAAGATAACAAGAAGATTAGAATTATACCTGTTAACTGTTGTTATAGGTAACAAGGTGGAGATGATCTTCCCAAGATCCTCCAGAATCAAGAACACAAGCACGGAAAATATCTTCTAGAATCTGACTTACCCTTTCCGCTTGACTGACAGTCTGTGGCTGGCAAGCAGTGCTCAGATTCAAAATGAGTACCAAAGATTATAGAAAGATTTACAACAGACTGGTATAAGCAATAGTTTCCCCATTCTGTAGCAAGATAAAGGAAATAAGGACAACCAAAAGATAGTTTGAAAAAAAATAAGATAATAAATTTGAAACCACAAAAATTTAAACTTAAATTGAAAATTATAAGTTAAATTATATTTACTATCTCAAATTTCATTAACTTATCAACCAATTATCTTAAATTAACAATTTCAAAAATCATGGATTTGAAAAAAAATCATTTATTATACTCAAAATGTACTTAATAAAATTCAATTCTTCTTTATTCCTAATTAAAATTAAATGTATTCCTCTCAATATATTTTCTCTCCTATGTTAAATATATTTATAGTTATTATAACTGCTTTAATTTATTCTTAGTTCCTTTAACATCACTTTATATTGTAAATTATTCCGTTACACTTTTTCTTTGTTTACCTCTGTTAATCTTTTTATAACTAAAATTTAAGTGTATAACATTTATTATAACCACTCAAATTTTATTTATAAAATCGTATATTGTATATTATCCAATTACATATTCAACTTCTGAAAATTTAGGTAAGTTATATTGAAATGACATTGTGCATTATACAAATAAAATTTTTAAATTTAATCATTTCAAGCTTGAATATTTATCCAAATATTGAAATTATACTTAAAATTATCCTTCAAGATAAAATTTAGGAATTAAATTTTTGATAAATTCCAAACTATTTAGAGATAAATAAATGAACATATACTATATATATATCCATTCAAATTTAAATTAGATACCAGCATATGTTAGAAATCCAGTCTTATTTTAGAAATTCAAATCAATTAAATTCCCCAAAACAAAACTGTACCAAAACTACAGAACGGTCTCTTCACTTCGAAACTCAAAAATGAATATCGATGATGTTGCAGTCATCACCGAAGTTATTTTCCAACGACAAAGAGAAGAGCACTAATTTTAAACTTTAAAATTCCTTGGAAGCAAATTTCTATTCGAAAATACTTTAAATAGTATATCCTTTTAAAACTTTAAATACAAGGTTTGAAATCCATCGGAAATTAAATTCTCAAATTCTTATTTAAATTTATTTTAAATTTCCAAATAATTTTATAACCATGTTTTATAGTTCAATTATTTGTATATGAAACAAAAGACAATGATATATAAAAGTCAATTATTTATATATGAAATAAGAGATAATGACATATAAAGTCAAATATTATTCCTTAACAACCAATCCATTAAAAATCCAGAAAAATATATAATATAGTTAAAAAAAAATATTTCATTACTAAATTTGAAAACATATTGTGTTAGTTTGCTCTATTCAAGTGTTTTGAAAATCTTATCGATAGCGTTGATCAGACGAATCGATCAGAAACCCAAATCAACATCAAAAACTCAAAAACACAATATATAAAACATTTTAAATATTAGTTTACAGATACACTTCAAGAATGATTTGAAGATAACCTTGAAACAAAGATAAGATGATTAAATAACAGAATGGGAAGATGGATAAACTTATATAAATCGCGGGCAATGTTAACCGGGTCAACCGTGACTTAAAGAATAAGATCGATGTGGATTTCTGGGGTAAATCAACAGTCGATCTCAAGAGATATAATTTTAGGATAATAAGAGATACTAGCATCTAAACCGAGGATATAAAATTTCTGGTAAATCAATGCTGTTGTAAAGGAGTTTCACCACTTTACAAATAAATTTGAGATTGGAGGGACCGCCGACTCATTCGAAGGGAAGAAATAGGATACTCCAGAATCAAAAGAAGATGAATAGTGAGGGACACGAATAAATTTTGGAACCGCAAGGAACGTTCCAAAATTCAAAGGAATCGAGTCAAAAGGAAGAGATTCAAACTCGAATGAAAGTGATTCTGTAAATACATTTACCATATATGCTGAATTTTGCCTAGAGCTACCAAAGCTCTGATACCAAATGTAGCAACCCGATATTTTCAACCATTCGCATCCGCGCATGTCGGACTTGAATTTCTCAAAATACCACGTTGTAAATAAAATTTGGCAAATCTCAAAATATATAGTAAATAAATAATCACATATCACGGACACAGAGTAAATAATATTGCAGCGGAAGTAAAAGAGATAGTAGTTCATGAAGCTACTATATAAAAATAAGTTACATCAGAGTTAAACAAGATACAACAGAAGAGTAACAAGATACATCAAGTACAAATCAGAATGCATCACTGGAAACACTGGATGTAGAAAGCAAAATAGATGACTGGATCTTCAAGTAAAGCTCCAACTTCGAATGTGAGTCTTGAGTGCTGAATCACTCAGTCTGACTTGAGCGTAAAGCAAAACACAAAACACTCGAGTCAGGACATAAATACTTATGAATTGTAAATCAACTCAAGTGAACAGTAACAAAAACGCATCAGTAACTTAAAGGATGCTTGGGACCGTCCATCTTTTAAGGATCCGTTAAACTATTTACTATGTAGTAATATTGCGCTATTATAATAATGGCTACAGTAAAATAACTTACTTTTTAATAGCATTGAAGGGTTATCCATATAGCGCCCAACACGTAATTGTCCCAGTAGTCCATCCAGCATCGGCATATCTCCAGATCGAGAGACTACTCTAAATACTCCATGGGCTACAAGAGAAAAACAAACTCGTAGTAAGGCTCGGTATGGTAGGTGACACGGCACACAAGGCAATGCCAGGGTAGATATACCAATTACGCACACAGGCTGGTGGTAACATAGCAGCCACATACGCCCACCTCGGAACACACTCCCAAATCAAAATCGGAGCATGGCCATCAAATCAACCACAAGTAAGAGCATAGAATCGAAGAAATGTGTCCGATAGGAGGAATGACCTCACTGGGCCCGAGATTGTTCCTGTTTTAGCCACCTTATGCCAACTCATAGGAGTAGGGTCCACGTAATTTACCTCAAGAACGTCTCCACCATTCTTCTTCATTCTGGAATCTCCACCGTGTACACGGTTGTTAAAGTGGTTTTCGGAGTTGGCAGAGAGTATGACAACTTCCGATCCCGGTCTCCTTAACAAGCAAACGTTATTATAACGCCGTGGTCATTTCAAAACAGTTTATACTTCAAAAACAAATCATATCATTTCAAAAATATATCCCTTTCAAAATAGTTTATACTTCGAAACCAAAACCATTTTATTTCCAAAACATATTCAAATTAAAATAGTTTATCATTTCCATTTCAAACATATATTCACTTTTTAAACATCATAATACTTTCAAAGTTATAACTCTTTCGAAACCAAAATACTTGAAATCATTACACTTCGAAATCATAACATTTTGAAATCATACGTTTGAAATCATGATAAATTCCTTTAATTCTTTACATTGCACAAATTTCCAATTTAATTCAATTCAAACCATCAGTTTCAATTCAATTCAGTTTCCCAACAAACCATTTCAAATCTTATAAATTTCAAATATAGATTTGATCTACAAAATAAACTATTCAGTTTTTAATATATTTCAAAGCTTTAATATCCCACATTTCAAAATTAAATTTTATAATTTCACATATCTCAATTTTAACTTCATTATTACTTAGTTTTGAAATATTCATTTCATAAATCCAATATTATTTAAATAAACTCAATTTACAAATAAACTCAATATCCTTCCATACTAATATAAACTTCAAATATTCATTTATCAAAATCAAATATCATTCTAAATTCATATTCTTTATCAAAATAAAGATCAAATCATTTCCAAACCATTTAAATCATTTAAATATCATATCCTTTCAAAACTTCATTATCAAATTATTATTTGAATTCAAATTCAAATATTAAAATTTAAATATCATTTTAAAAATCAAATATGTAATTCATTTATTATTTCAAATATCATTACAAAACACATTTCAAAATTTCATTCAAAAATTTATTTGTCACATTACATTTTATTCCATTTAACACATAACCAAGTAAACCTTATTTAGATTCAAATTTAATTTAAATTCCTTAAAATTCAAATTTAATTCAAATTTAAATACAAAAATATATTCAAAACTCCTAATATTTCACAAATAATCAATTTCAAAAGTTAAATCATTTAACACTTTAAAAATATATCTCAAACAGTATTAAAATCTATAACATTTCAAAACATTGTCAAATTATAGCAATGACAGCATTTATAAAGTGCAATCGTAACTTATAGTTTTCAAAATAGTTTACTTTAGGAACAAGGCATTTATAAAATGCCATAATAGATATTTAGTTATTTCAACATAGTTAAATTAAAAAAAACAACATTTACAAATGCTGTCATAAGAGCACAACATTTTTGAAAATGTTATTAATAAAATTCCAGCTTTTATTATAACTTTCAAAAACATTAAAACTCCAAATTCTTGTTATTTAAATTTATAAATCATACTTCTAGACTTCCAAATTCACATTTAAATCATTTTAACATATGACTTATCACAATAAAATTTTAAAATCAAATATTCAATTTAAAAACTCAATTCATTTATTAAGTCAAAATTTCGCTGTTACTTAACTTATAAATTAAATAAAACTTAACATTTTACTTCAAATATCATTTCAACACTTTAAATTAAATTTCCATTATTTATTTACATTTTAAAAATATATTTTAAAGTCAAAAATCACATTTACTTCAAATTTACATACATAAATTCACAATTACATATATTAATATTTAGCTTTCTCAAAACCAATAAGTATATAATTTTAAATCAAAATTTCATACTTTAAAAATACATATCTATATAAAAATCATTTAAAAATATACCACGGGGTTTGTATATAATTTTCTAACCTAGGTCTAGTGATACAGATATATATCATTTCAATCTGTAATTTACAACGAAAACCCGGGTTCTATCATTTCAAACCCGCAATCCCAAGTTAAATAAATACAAATAAAAATCACTCGGGCCAATCATTTCAGCCCATAATGATTTTTTCCTATTATAATGTCCGTTCGGGTATGTATCATTTCAACCCATAGTGATTCTATACTAACAGGGAACTTGCAGTGTGATCATATACATGAACAATATAAACAATGTCAATGTCATGACAAAATGTCATATATCATATGTAGGTGATAATTAACAGAGTTAACATGGCAATAACAAGGCATATCATATCATATAATTATCATTAACTTACATAAACATTTTAAATTACTAAACGTTTGTCATCAATTCACTATTTCATAAGTAGAAATGTCAGAGTGAGAAAGACTCACCTTTAATGAAGCTAGAGACCACAACGACACACAAAACGATTCCAAAGGCACGACAAGCACGATACATCATGACTTTTGATTTGAATTAATGGAAGCCTAGATGATGATCTTGTATATAATAAATAAACAAGATAATATAAACATATGAATTCAATACAAAATACATTGAAACAATTGTAATTTTGAATTAACAAAGAACATCACCTAGCATTTGTTGGGGATGCGGATTAAGGATCTTAAGGCAGAAATAACACTAGAGGGGGGGGTGAATAGTGTTTTAAAGAATATATGAACTATATGACTAAATTAAAACTTTCAACACAAATCTAAACAGAATTCTAACACAGAATGATCACAGAACATATAACAAATGCAAATAGTAAAGTAAAGCAAGTAAAAGGAAAGAACACACCGGATTTTATACTGGTTCGGAATCCTCCCACATCCAGTCCTGCACCAAGGCAATATCCTTGTACAGATTTTTATAAGCCAATATCGAAATTACAACCCTCAATTTCTAAGGCCTTGAGGAACCCTCCTATCTCCGAGTCTGGGGTAAACTCTCTTGATTTACGGGACACAAGATCACCCTAATACTTTCTAATAACAATCCTTTTGAATGGATAGACTCTATGGACTTTTTGAATACAAATTAATCCTATAAATCTGAATAGCACTTTGATCTTTAGTAGAATGATGGAGAATCAAATAGAGAGAGTATCTAAATGATTTCCTATTAAGAATTTGGCAGAATGATGGCACGATCTTTAAAATATGAAGTTTTATGGATATGCAATGGTGGAGAAGAAAGAGTGAAGAAAATAAGAAAGTAGTTGTTAAAAAAATTCGTTTTGGAAGCCTTTATATAGATGCACAACAGTCATAACCATTGGCGAAAGGTTTTTGAACGAATGGACACTTATTTTGAAAAGTTGAATTTTGAATCCAACTGTCACCATGTCGACATGGGGTATCCCCTTATGTCGACATCCCTCAGTTCAAAATTGTAGAGATGTTGTTTTGTAAATGCATTTGAATTTAAAACAAGTTGAAACTTTTCTGGAGCAAAGTAAAGTGTTTAAACAATATTTTGAGATAGAGAATGAATATAAAACATTATTTTAAATATATATATATAGTTGATATAGACCGTCAGTTATATAAGTAATATTTAAAATCAGAATAAGTTTTGTTGTTTTAAAATAGAAGTTTATAAAATCAGAATAGAGGAATATTTCAAGGCTAAAACAAAGTTTTGAAAACATTTTTGAAAACATGATTTTGAAAGCTAAAGCATTTTGAAAACAGATTTAAAAACATTTTGAAAAATTTATTCAAACTGAAATTGCAAGAACCTTCCAACAGAGCTCCTCCATAGGACTCGAGAACTTGTACAAAGTAGTTTAAATGATTTTGATTTTCGTGGGTTTGTAAGCCACTTGTCGTAGGTTTGTAAGCTACTTGTCGTGGGTGTGTAAGCCACTGGATTCGATAGAAATTGGGTTCCATCCCAAAAAAAAAATGAAAAAAAGATGAGAGTGCTATTATGAAGTTTTAACAAAATACTGACACTTATCTTGAGATCTTGAAATCTTGATTCTCTAGAGTCTTGAATCTTGAATCTCTAATCTTCATCTTGATGCTTGAGTCTTTATACTGATCAGTCTTCGATGATACCTGCATGTACTTCATATATATATATATATATATATATATATATATATATGGAAATGTTAGTATATATTTTATAAAGTAAAGTATAATAACTATATAAGGTTGTTGTCATCAAAACATCATCAACTCAGTTCCTAACGATCTCCCCTTTTTTGATGATGACAACCTTTATTTATAAAATATTCTTACCATACCATAACTCCGCCTTACTCCGTGACTTCTTCTTAAAACTACAACTCCCCTTTATTCCATGACTCCCCCTTACACCAAGCACATATATTTTTATAACTTTCTCCCCCTTTGTCATCAGCAAAAACTATTAACTACTTAAGAATTCAAGAATGATTAGTATGAACAAATAATATGTATAGAACAAGCATGAAACAATGAGTATAAGTGAACACATTTTAGTTATTACAACATATATATAAGAACATACATAAACAAAACAATTTAAAACAAAGAATAAAATGAAAGTACGCTTTAATGGCGATCCTTAACTATAGGAGACTTATGAATCGAACAATTGGGGTAGTGGAGACAAAAGTTTCCACGTTGTTCAATTATGTTTCCATTAGTATCAACAAGGATCTCACCAACGCAAATAACGCTCTCGTCCGTATTCATAGGGACTTCGGGTTGAGGTAAAGGTTGATCTTCCTCTTGGTCTTCTTGTGGTTCTTCCATAGGTTCTTCTTCCTCGGATTCCATGGCTTGTGAAGCGTCTTCAATATTAATAGGATTTGTACGGTTATCCATAAGGAATTTTTGTACATTCCTAATAATATTCCCTTGCCTTTGTTGTTCTCTAGCCATCCTAAGTTGACTTACTTGAATTTCAGTCATCAATTGAAGGATATCTTTCATCTTCTCTTGCAATTTGATCACTCGAGCGTGCGTAGTTCGTTGAAATGGACCAGAATGAGGAGATGTGGGTGAAGTGGGTTCATTAGTAGAAGAGGAGGCCATTATTTTATTATTTCAGAAGTTATTTACAGAGAATATAGTGAAGAAAGAGGAGAGAAAACGAAATAAATAGATAAATAACCAAATAACTAACTTTGGAGGGAAATTCAATTTTCAATTTTTGTTGGTTATGTCGACATCAGGGGATGGGGAATGGCGACATGTCCTTTAGAAAAAGTGTAATTTTTATTTTGAATTTTTATTGATTATTATATTATATTATTTTATATTTCAGATTTTGAACAATACCTAATTCTCTTCTAAATTTAGTAAAATTCTGTTCGGTTAATGGTTTAGTTAATATATCAGCAATTTGTTTTTCAGTATTTATATAATCTAGAGTAGTTATATTATCTCTAAGAAAATGATGCCTTATGTCAATATGTTTAGTTCTAGCATGATGAGTTGGATTTTTAGATTTATTGCACTAGTATTATCACAATATATTGGTGATTTACTTATGTTAATTCCAAAATCTTTTAAAGTTTGTTGCATATATATGACTTGTGAACAGGCCAGAGCAGCAGATATATACTCTGCTTCAGTTGTTGACAAGGAAACAGTATTTTGTTTCTTGCTAAACCAGGAAACCAGTGAATGTCCTAGAAAGTGACAAGTTTCACTTGTACTTTTTCAGTCTGATTTACAACCAGCATAATCAGCATCACAATATGATATTAAATCAAAAGTATTATTTTTAGAATAAAATAAACCATAATCTAAAGTGTACTTTACATATCTTAAAATTCTTTTAACAGCTTTTAAGTGAGTTTCTTTAGGTTGTGATTGGTATCTTGCACAGAGACAAACACTATGCATAATATCAGGACGACTCGCTGTTATATAGAGTAGCGAACCAATCATTCCCCTATATAAAGTTTGATCAATATCTTTTGATTTATCTTCTTTACTTAAACCTACATTTGTTGACATTGGAGTTGGTTTCCCACTAGAGGTGCTTAAACCAAATTTATTGATTAAGTCTTTAGCATATTTTTCTTGACTTATGAAGATTCCATTTTCTAGTTGTTTAATTTGAAGCCCTAAGAAGAAACTTAATTCTCCCATGTGACTCATTTCAAATTCTTTAGTCATTATATCTGAAAATTCTTTATTCATTATGTTATTAGTTGATCCAAAGATTATATCATCTACATATATTTGAACCAGTTGAATATCTTGATTATTTCTTTTAATAAAAAGTGTTGTATCTACTTTACCAATTTCAAAACCAAATTGAAGTAAATAAGATCTTAGTCTTTCATACCAGGCTCTAGGAGCTTGCTTTAGACCATATAGAGCTTTCTTTAACTTGTATACATGGTTTGGAAATTTATTATCTTTAAAAAGTGGAGGTTGTTCAACATAAACATCTTCTGTTACAAAACCATTTAGAAAAGCACTTTTAACATCCATTTGATATAATTTGAAATTATTATAATTAGCGAAAGCAAGTAGAATTCTTATAGCTTCTAATCTTGCTACGGGGGCAAAGGTTTCATCATAGTCAATTCCTTCTTCTTGACAATAACCTTGCGCGACTAAACGAGCTTTATTTCTTACGACCTCACCGAGTTCATTCATTTTATTTTTATAAACCCATTTAGTTCCAATTATACTTTTATCCTCAAGTTTAGGAACAAGTTCCCATACATCATTTCTGGTAAATTGATTCAATTCTTCTTGCATAGCAAGAATCCATGAGTCATCAGACGATGCTTCCTTTGGATTTTTAGGTTCAATTGTTGATATAAAGGCTACATTACTCATACTACTTAATTGATTTCTAGTTCTTACTACAGATTCAATATTTCCTAAAACATTTTCTATAGGATGATCTTTTGATATTTTAAATCTCTTATTAGGTTGATTTATTTCACTAATAGTTTCATTAGATTGATTTAAATTTATAAAATTTCTTCATCATCTATTTGTACAATATCTTTAAGATTTTCATCAAAAGATATATGCATAGTTTCTTCAATAGTATTAGTTTTTAAATTAAAAATTCTAAATGCTTTGCTCTATTAGAATAACCAATAAAGAATCCTTTATCAGCTTTTGGTTCAAATTTATCTAAATTATCTTTTGTATTAAGTATAAAACATTTACTCCCAAAGACTTTAAAATAAGCAACTATAGGTTTCTTATTATAAAGTAATTCATATGGAGTTTTATTTGTTAATGGTCTAACTAAAATTCTATTTAATATATAACAAGCTGTAGCAACTGCTTCAGCCCAAAAATGTTTAGGTAAATTACTATCAGAAAGCATTGTGCGAGCACACTCTTGAATCGTTCTATTCTTACGTTTTACTACTCCGTTTTGTTGTGGAGTTCTTGGAAATGAAAAGTTGTGAGTAATTCCCTTTTGAGTACAGAAATTCTCAAAATTTTCATTTTCAAATTCACCACCGTGATCACTTCGAATAGTTTTAATTTTAAAAGAATGTTGTTTTTGAATTCTTTTAGAAAAGTTTTTAGATATTTCAAAAGCATCAATTTTATGTTTTAAAAAGATTGTCCAAGTATATCTTGAATAATCATCTACTATAACAAAAACATATTTACTATGGTTAATTGATTGAACTTGAGATGGACCAAATAAATCGAAATGAAGTAATTCTAGAGGACTAGAGGTAGAAATAGCATCTTTTAATTTAAATGAACTTTTCTTAAGTTTTCCTAATTGACAAGCATCACAAATACTATCTAGTTTAAAGTTTAACTTGGGTAGACCTCTAACTAAGTCAAGTTTTGATATCCTAGATAATAATTTGAAATTCAAATGGCCAAATCTTTTATGCCAAATCCAAGGGTCACTTGTATTAGCCAAAAGACATAGATTATCATTTGAAATTTTCATACTAAGAATATAAATATTTTTCTTCCTAATACCTTCAAAAATTATATTAGACTTATCATCTTCAATGTGACATTTATCTTTTTCAAATTTAATTTTAAAACCTTTATCGCAAAGTTGACTTATACTAAGCATATTATGTTTTAAGTTCCTAACTAATAAAACATCAGAAATAAGTAAAGTTTTAGAGTTACCAACATTGCCGACGCCAACCACATATCCTTTAGAGTTGCCACCAAAATTTACTAATCCACCATCTTGATAAGTAATGTCCTTGAGTATCTCGGGATTTCCAATCATGTGCCTCGAACAGCCACTATCAAATATCCATTTATCTTTCTCAACTTGCACTGTTTGTCCATTAGGTGTTGATTCGTCAAAAGCCATATAACATGTCTGTCCCTGCATAACACACCAATTCGGTAGATAACTTGATTTTTCAAAATAACTATATGCAGACTTATGATACTTTGATGAAATGTATAGATTCAAAATAGTTTTAACACAATTTTCCAAAAATGCCATTTTTATATTTTTCAAGTTTCAGATTATGAAAACAATAAAAACCAGTGCTCTGATACCAATTGTTGGGGATGCGGATTAAGGATCTTAAGGCAGAAATAACACTAGAGGGGGGGGTGTATAGTGTTTTAAAGAATATATGAACTATATGACTAAATTAAAACTTTCAACACAAATCTAAACAGAATTCTAACACAGAATGATCACAGAACGTATAACAAATGCAAATAGTAAAGTAAAGCAAGTAAGAGGAAAGAACACACCGGATTTTATACTGGTTCGGAATCCTCCCACATCCAGTCCTGCACCAAGGCAATATCCTTGTACAGATTTTTATAAGCCAGTATCCAAATTACAACCCTCAATTTCTAAGGCCTTGAGGAACCCTCCTATCTCCGAGTCTGGGGTAAACTCTCTTGATTTACGGGACACAAGATCACCCTAATACTTCTTAATAACAATCATTTTGAATGGATAGATTCTATGGACTTTTTGAATACAAATTATTCCTATAACTCTGAATAGCACTTTGATCTTTAGTAGAATGATGGAGAATCAAATAGAGAGAGTATCTAAATGATTTCCTATTGAGAATTTGGCAGAATGATGGCACGATCTTGAAAATATGAAGTTTTATGGATATGGAATGGTGGAGAAGAAAGAGTGAAGAAAATAAGAAAGTAGTTGTTAAAAAAAATTCGTTTTGGAAGCCTTTATACAGACGCACAACAGTCATAACCATTGGCGAAAGGTTTTTGGACGAATGGACACTTCTTTTGAAATTTGAATTTTGAATCCAACTGTCACCATGTCGACATCGGGTATCCCCATATGTCGACATCCCTCAGTTCAAAATTGTAGAGATGTTGTTTTGTAAAAGCATTTGAATTTAAAACAAGTTGAAACTTCTCTGAAGCAAAGTAAAGTGTTTAAACAATATTTTGAGATAGAGAATGAATATAAAACATTATTTTAAATATATATATAATTGGTATAGACCGTCAATTATATAAGTAATATTTAAAATCAGAATAAGTTTTGTTGTTTTAAAATAGAAGTTTTTAAAATCAGAATAGAGGAATATTTCAAGGCTAAAACAAAGTTTTGAAAACATTTTTGAAAACATGATTTTGAAAGCTAAAGCATTTTGAAAACAGATTTAAAAACATTTTGAAAAATTTATTCAAACTGAAATTGCAAGAACCTTCCAACAGAGCTCCTCCATAGGACTCGAGAACTTGTACAAAGTAGTTTAAATGATTTTGATTTTCGTGGGTTTGTAAGCCACTTGTCGTAGGTTTGTAAGCTACTTGTCGTGGGTTTGTAAGCCACTGGATTCGATAGAAATTGGGTTCCATCCCAAAAAAAAAATGGAAAAAAGATGAGAGTGCTATTATGAAGTTTTAACAAAATACTAGACACTTATCTTGAGATCTTGATTCTCTAGAGTCTTGAATCTTGAATCTCTAATCTTCATCTTGATGCTTGAGTCTTTATACTGATCAGTCTTCGATGATACCTGCATATACTTCGTATATACATATATATATATATATTTATATGGAAATGTTAGTATATATTTTATAAATTAAAGTATAATAACTATATAAGGTTGTTGTCATCAAAACATCATCAACTCAGTTCCTAACAGCATTCATCAAACTTTGTTTGACCATGACAACATGGCTTGTCACATGATCAAATGGGCTTGATCACACCACACTAGGCTCAGTCTAGGTGTCAACATGGCTCGGCCAAGACCTAGATGCAAGGCTAAGGGCATGAAAGTGGAAGGCAAAGGAAAAATAAGAGGAAGGTCAAAGGCAAGGCAAGATAGGAAGTTTTGGTTCAACATTTTGGTTCGGCTTGGTCACATAGAGGCTTGGCCATGCATCATATGGGTCAGGTCAGATATGGAGTTGGCTGAAGTAATGGCCAGAGGAGGTGTAGTTGCTGGTGGTGATGGCTATGGTGGTGGCTTAAGCAACTATGAAGGGGTATGTGATGTTATGTGGCTCGGCTAGGCATTTTCAAGGAGCTTTGCAATTTTTGTGGTGATGGCTTCATCAAGTGGCACGGCCAGATCTGGAGGAGGGGATAGGTGATGATTGCTGGCATGTATGGTGGTGCAGGCGGTCGGTGGAGATGAAGGTGGTAGAGGCCGAGCAAAGCAAGGAGAAGAAAAAGGCAAAAATTCAATAAAAAGAGAAGAAAAGAAGAAGGAGATGATGCCATTACTAAAAAAATTCTCCTTAGCCGTGAGTTTTTGACGAGAGAAATATTTTTTCACGTGAATAGTAAGAAGAGATGCACGGCTAACCAGAAAAAAGAGGACGGTCAAACAATGAAAAGGCAAAGGAAAGAATGAAAAGGCAAAAGGCTCAATGAAAGGTTACGGGGAAATGAAAGGTCTTTGACTCTTGGAATTTCTTTTTCCTTTATATTAAAGTAAACTAAATAAATTTCAGTAATTAAAAAATGAAAAAAAAATATAATGGAAAAAAAATTATTTTAAGGAAAAATAGAAAATAAATAAAGAAATAATTTAATAATTGAAACTAGAATTTAAAAAAAATGAAAACAAAATACAATAAACATTTGAAAATTATAACAACACTTATAAAATGGTTTAAAAATAAAATATATACATAACATGTCATATAACACATATTGGATCATGATATGTCAAACAAAATTATTATTTATATAAATTAAAATATACAATTTTTGTTAAATAAATCAATTTACATGCAATATTATAAAAAACATATCTTTCACAATATAAATCGGATTTCTACGAAACGAAAAGCAGTATTCTTAAAATTTAATTTCTTTCATAATAAAATATAAAATTCAAAAATTCAAAAATTTATATTTTAAATTTAAAAGTCAAAGTTTGACCATATTGACCAGAATTCACATTTTTCGAAAATATTCTATTTATTCATGTTTGGAATTATAAGTCACATAAAAATCAAAATTTATATTTAAAATAATAAAATTTATCAATTTTAATAAATAAAATTTATCAATTTTAATAAATAAAATAAATTTTTTAAATCAGGAATTCAAATAGAATAATTAAAATATACAATTAAAATAATTACAAAATACAGGGTTGTTACGCATGTGGCTTACTCAATCAAAAAACGGCTTGGTACATCGCCTTGAATAGCACCGAAATAAAAACAATGTATATAAAAATATAAGTGCACAAATTTATAACTGTGCCAACTCCAAATGTTGAGAATCCCATGACATAGTTATATGATAGCAATGTCGTAATATAGTTCGTAACAGAACTTAGAGCTCACTTGAAATCGAGAGATATACTCTGAATTGTTCCCTATGATAAAATAGTTTATCACCATTGGAGAGAGTTGATTGAAATGGTAGATAATTAAAACATAATAGCATACCCGTTCACAAAGGGTCTGACCCAATTGGTTTTGAGAAAACTGATCAGAGAAGTTGGAACAAGATTCCATAATTGACCCCAAGTGCAAGTGGGAGATTGATAGAGTTAGGGGTATGCCCTAGGAGCAAATATGTAATTGTTACATATATCTAACTCGTTGACTAATCATATTCACAATGAAGGTGTTTCTTTCTATTATATACTTGATATAATGTAAAAGTATATTTACTAGAAAATCCATAGATGGTATATTTTGTAATAGTAGTTACAAAATGTTGTAACCGTGAGTAATTTATCCCAATAAAACAAATATACCATTTTAAATATTCATAGTCAAGATGCATTGAGACTGGAAATTGATGTATCCGTTGAGACTAAGTATGTAACACTTTTCAAATGTTAGGCAGTGTATTACTCATGACTGCTGGGGGCACCTAGGGGTTACGTACTGATAGTTATTAGATAACTATAGAACGAATCACTCTATATTATTCTGTTGGTTAATATAACTAAGGTCAAACAGAAATTACCAATGTGACTGATTTATATAGTTCTCTCGACTTGAGAATACCGTGGATCTTCAATATGAAAGCTCCGCTTTGATTATAGTCAAATCATGTCATGGCGTTTCATCGAGTGACTATAGTTGGGCCGAGTGGAAGTATTGAAAGTGATGCACTATTCAAGAGAGGAATCGTCTCCTCGGTTATATGGGGTTAGTATCATTGTCAACTCAAAGTCAAAGTCTCTAGCCAAAGCATTATGGTTATAATAATTGTTATTATCAAACCAAGGACTTTTTGTTTGGACTATAAAGTTGAATGTGGATGATATTGGAATTTTAACCATTACCAAATTCCACAAGTCCTAATGTGATATAGTTTTGACAAAAAATTGATGTAAATAATTATCACTATCAGGTACTGCTTATAATAAGTAAAATTTGATTTTACCGAAAAACCTATAAGCGATGAATTCAGCCAAACTATAATACCACCTGCTATGTGACGTGTGAACATTAATATTTGAATTGTTCAATATTAATCGCTGATTGAATTCACACCTCTAAGTCACACAATCGCATTTGCGATTTCTTTCAAAACCGCACAATTTAATTAGTTTGTAAAATGTTGCAAACTGATTAAATTAATTAATTTTATGAAATATTAAGTAATGTTAATTCATTTGATGTTTTGAATGTTGTTGGTAATTATTTTATTGCATATATAAAAGTTATATTTGCATATATCAATATGCGATATCGGTATAACTTTAAACATGTTTTAAATAATAAAATAAATATATAAATTTTTTTTCTTTTATTTGGAAAAGTTGCATCTTTGGAATGTGCTTGGAGCAGATATATAATGACAAGAGGAGGAAATCAATTAATGAGATTAATTGAATTTTAGAAAAAGGAAATAAAGGAGGAAGTTTTAATAGGAGAACAGAAAAATGTTCCTTTAATTCGATTAAAAACAAAACGTCCTCATTTTATAAAGAACAAAGAACAGAACATGATTTTCATTTTTTTTTGTTCTCTCTTCTTCCTCTTCTCTATCATTCATTTATGACTGAAACTTCATCGAAAAAAACCATCAAAACAAATTCAAATCAACATAAAACTAAATTAAAAAGGTAGTTCATTCTTCTCTTGCAAAGTGGGATGGTGATTTCCTTGAAATCTAAGGAGAAGCCACAAATCAAGGTGTGATGAAGGGCAAGGTCCATCGGATCTAGAGAGCGATCAATCAAATCTAGGTATTGTTCTAACGTTCAAGGTGTTTCTACATGCTTCATCCTAAGGTAATTATATTTGTGTATAATTCTATATTTACATATCTTATAATTTTTTCCTATCCCCTTAATCTCGATCTTTCCCTTGGTTCATACTTGTGAATTTGAATTTTGATTTAAATATCTTCATTCCCTTATTTGAATCGATTATTCTATCATGTTAAAATATAGAATGTTTTCTTTTGTTCACTGCTATTTTGTTATTAATTATAACATCTCATTTTCTGTCGCATGTATGATTGTTTGATTAATTAATTTAACGTAGATTTAGGCCTTCTTAATTTTATTTTCTATACTGTATGTGATTGTTTACAAAGTTTTTTTAATCTAGATCCATATCATCTTATCTCAAATCTATATATGCTTATGTCATTTGATTTTGATGTTTAAAAAAATGAACATAAACTGAACATTGAATATTTTTTTCATAATTCAGTTTTTCATATCAAAAGGTTTAACTTGAATATCTAGACATGGTTGTTATGTAATTAAAACTTGGTAATAATCGCACTAATTAATCTTTATCATACAATTAATGTCATGTTTTAATTATCATGTTTCAAATCATTCAAATATAAACTCTTACTCTTAAAAGAAAAAGGGAAACATTAAATCAATGATATATTCCATGATTTGCAATTCCATCTAATTAAAATTTATATCTCTGTTTATAAAGGAGGGAATCTTTTCACAATTGTTTGCTATTTTTATTAATCTTAATATTCTTTGATTTACTACTTGTAGTTGAAATAAAATCAAATATTAAATAAATGATATATTCCATGATTTGCAATTCCATCTAATTAAAATTTATATTTCTGCTTAAAAAGGAAGGAAACTTTTCACAATTGTTGCAAACCATTTTCGATAATCTTAGTATTCTTTGATTTACTGCTTGTAATTGAAATAAAATCTATTTTATTTGAACTGTTATGCTAAACATTAATTGTATGTGTGTGTATTTACAGTATATATGTATGTACGTATTTATATATTAATAAATAAATAAAATTGTTCATGTTTAAGACGACAAAGGCATACATAGATGGGAGATATGTCCATTGTGGTGTAAATCCCAACACCTATGCAACGTTCACATTGGCTTTGTACACTTTTATATGTTGCACTTACACTATACACATGGGCGCATGTGATGTGCTCAAAATCATTTGTAATTAATTAAATCAAATTGGACTAATGCATCCTAATAGAACATTAATTTGAAATGTTAACATGTTTATCAAACATATTATCAATTCTAGTCAGAGACAAAATGAGAGGTTTCTCTCTCTCTTAAATTAATGTTGTTTACTCTCTTAATTAATTGCATAACTATTAGAAAATGAAACTAAAGGTTTCCTTCTCATATTTATTTTAATAAGTAACTGCATGTAGGCGTGTTTGATACACTCATTCATTTAAATTTATATAATATTCAAACCCTTTTGATATTTTTTTCACCAAATTAAATAAAATATTGATTTTATTTAATAAAAGATTTAGTTAAGATCTAAGTATATTTAGGCTTCATAGGCCCATTAAAGATCGAAAATGGTAAATTTTTTTAATTTCGCCTATTTCTTCCACTACGAGCTGGTCCAGTTCCAACACCTGAACCATCATCAGAATCAGAATCATCATCTGGTGCTAGGCTGCACCCCCAGCTCTCATTGGAGTTTGATTCCATCATTTGAGAAACGGGTAGATATTCAACCAAGAACCTCTCAAAATCCTCAAAATCCCGAATTAACTTCAAAGAACTCACGGTGCCTCGCCAAGAACTAGTCAGAGCAATCTTATTATCCCAATGATCTGGTTGCACTGCTTAGATCATCAAAAAAATCTCCAAAGGGCATCTTCCTTATCTATTATTATCTGAAATTACTCACTTCACCTTATAGTTGCGTTGTTTCTTAAACAATGGCAGAAAGAAATGAAGACGTGCCTTCAACATCACCATCTGCTCCAAGAAGTCCAAATATGCCAAATAAAACCAATGCAATAGCAATTGTCAATCCCAAGAGTCAAATTACAACCACTCAATTGGATGAATATAATTACCTCCTATGGAAATTTCAAACGAAAACAGCCATAAGAGGATGTGGTCTGGATGATTTGATCAAAGGAACAGTAGTCGTACCTGCAAGGATGATAGAAAGAGTGAAGGAAGGCTAATCAGTAACAAAGTATTTATAAATCATCAAAGACAAGACAGTTTACTATTATCCTGGCTTCTATCAACTATCAGTTCTAATCTTACCATAATTGATTGGATGCAAAATAGCACATGACATTTGGGCAACAGTGGGACAAAACTTTAGCTCACAATCAGCAGCAAAAATTATGTTTTACAAAAGACAGGTTCAAAATTTAAAGAAGGAGAATGTGTGCATGAGAGAATATATAACCAAGATCAAATCACTAGGTGATCTTCTTGATGCAACGGGGCACAAAGTTTCCGAGACAGAATAAATACTTACCATATTGAATGGTTTAAATGAGGAATACGAGGCAGTAGTTGCAGTAATTTCATCAAGAGAAACAATACCTAATATGCAATATGTACATGCAACACTTCTTGTTTATGAAGGAAGGATAGAACAAAGGAAACCAATTTGTGTTGACTTAACAATAAAGCTTGCATCAAGAAACAGAGGTTATGATAGAAATAATAAAAATCAAAACTATCAAAGGGGTGGTCCAAGCTTTAGAGCAAGAAATAGAGGAGGTCGATGGAACAATAGCAAATATTAAGATGTCAAATTTGTGAGAAATATGGACATGCATCAAAAAAATGCTATTTCAGATTTGATGCTACTTACACACCCAATCAACAGAAAAATTCACAAAGAAACTTTAGTCAAAGTGAAAACTTGGCAAATATACAGTCAGAAAAAAAGATAAATCAGATAGTGTAAGTAACTATCAAGTGGCATTGCAAAGCCAGAGGACATACAAGATGAATGCTGGTATCCTGACTTTGGGGCTACAAACCATGTAAAAAGCAATCTTGATGATCTAAATCTTGGAAACAAGGAATATAGAGGTAATAAATCCAAACATATAGGCAATAGTGAGTCAATTAAGATCACCTGTACTGGTTTTTGAAGTATAATAGGAAACAGACGACTATATCTTAACAATTTGTGGGGAGTTCCACAAATCAAGAAAAATCTAATGAGTGTATCTCAATTTGCCAATGATAGTAATGTTTATTTTGAATTTCATCCTAAGAATTGCCTGGTTAAAGATAGATTTACTAATGAAATTCTTTTGTAGGGTGAAGTTTATAAAGGACTCTAACAATTCAATACTTGATTCAAGAATCCTGGGAATAAGGATTACTACTATAACTGTTTAGAGATCAATCAAAGTAAAATGTGTAGAAATAATTTTGATATTTGGCATCATAAATTAGGGCACCCTAGTGTAAATATTGTAAAGAAAATCTAATGTGATAATAAAATTCCTTTTAAAAATACTCTGTCATCTTATATATGTACATGTTGTCAAATGGGTAAGAGTCATAAGCTTGCATTTACCAATTCTGAAACCAAACATAGTAAACCATTGGAATTGATAGCCATAGATCTATGGGGTCCTGAACCTATCAGTTCTTATTATGGGTTCAATTATTATGCGGCTTTTGTTGACGCTTACTATAGGTACACCTGGATATACTTTCTTTAGGCAAAGTCAGAAGCAACCAAAGTGGTAATTAATTTCATAACACAAGTTGAAAAGAAAACAAACCATCGGATCAAAAAATTTCAATCAGATGGTGGAACAAAATACAAGCCACTCATGAATATTTTAAGAGAAGAAGAATAATTCATAGAACAACATGTCCACATACCTTAAAGCAGTATATGATGGTAGAAAGAAAGCATTGACACATAGTGGAGATTGGTCTCACACTATTAGCTCAGGCATCACTGCCATTAAAATTTTGGTAAATGCCTTTAGCACTGCAGTACATTTGATAAGTAGATTGCCAACTAAAGTTCTGAAGATCAAAATCCCAATTGAAAGGTTGTTCAATACAAATCCATATTATCATAACTTGAAAGCTTTTGATTGCCTATGCTTTCCTTGGCTTAGGCCATATAACTCACACAAGCTGGACTTCAAATCGTCTCCCTGCACATTTCTTGGTTATGTAGAAAATCAGAAAGGATGCAAGTGTTTAAGTTGCAATGGAAGAGTAATAGTATCCAAACATGTCATATTCAATGAGCATGAGTTTCCCTTCTCAAATGCAATAGTAAAAACATCAAACAAGATCTACAATCCAAAAGTCTCAATACCATCAATACCCATATATCAGGATCAACTTATTGATAACATCACAGGAGATGCTCAAAATGAATCAAGTCCACCACACACCGTGTCTGATTCCAGACCAGGTCATGAACCTTCATACCAACCTGAATACTTAAGTCACAACTACAGTCATTCACAAGGAACTCATCAAGATCGAGAAGAACAAAATTTATTCAGGCCTCAACAAGCAGTAATTGAAGATACTCCAAGTCAAAATGTAGCACTTGTAAAAACTCAACACCACATGATTATAAGAGCAAAAAGTGGTATCGTTAAACTATAGATATATGCCACTGACATAGAGCTTAAGGAGCCAGAGACATATGATCAGGCAATAAAGAATAAAATAGGAAAGCATCAATACAGGAAGAGTACAATGCACTAATGAAAAACAAAACACTGGAATTGGTTCCTATGCCCAAGCACAAGAATATAATAGGATGCAGGTAGACACTCAAACTTAAGAAAAATTCAGATGGAATAGTTTAAAAACATAAGGCAAGCTTGGTAGCAAAAGGATATACTCAGCAATAAGGGTTTGATTTCACAAAAACTTTTTCACCAGTTGCCAAACCAACAACAATCAGGAAAGTTCCAACCATTGCATTACATATCAATTGTAAAATCAAAAAACCGGATGTAATGCTTTCCTAAATGGAGAGCTATAGGAAGAAGTATACATGGAGCAACCTTATGGGTGCATACAAGCCAACAACAAGTCAATGGTGTGCAAATTAAGAAAAGCTATATATGGCCTAAAGCAAGCACGAAGAGTTTGGTTTGACAAACTCAAGGAAACTCTGATCAAACTAAACTATCATCAAACAAAATCTGATACGTCTTTATTTATGAAGTCTAACAATGATAGTGTAACATATGTACTAATTTATGTTGATGATTTCATTGTTACAAGCAATAGTGAAGAAGAAATCTGCAGACTTATACAATAACTTGACAGGCAATTTTCAATTAAGGATTTAGGTGATCTTAATTACTTCCTAGGGACAAATGTCAAAAGAGTTAACACTGCAGAGCTTCATTTAGTCAAAGAAAATATAATTTAGAGATTCTCAGCAAAGAAAAAATGGACAAAGCTAATCCTCTACCTACTCCTATGATCAGCAATTCAAAATTGTCAAGACATCATGGTGAACCTATCACAAATGTAAAGCAATACATGAGCACAATGGGAGCTTTATAGTATATTACAATAACGAGACCATAAATATCATTTAGTGTAAATAAGATACGTCATTTTATACAAAACCCACTGGATGAACATTGGAAGGCCGTGAAAAGAATTTTAAAATATCTCAGAGGAACAATAAGCTATGGTTTAGTTCTCAAGTCAAGCAATAACATCAATATAAGTGGTTTTGCTGATGTTAACTGAGCAACTAATTTAGATGACAGAAAATGTACTACATGCTATTGTATATATCTTGAAGAAAATCCAATGTTTTGATGTTCCAAAAAGCAATCAACTATATCAAGATCAAGTACCAAGGAAAAATTCAGAAGTGCGGCAAGCAAAACTATAGAAATCATGTGGATTGAATCACTATTAAGTGAATGAAAAGTCAAAACAACCAGAAAATCAACTATATGGTGTGATAATCTAAGTACAATGTCCTTAATAGCAAATTCGATTCTACATTCAAGGACCAAACATATGGAATTAGATTTATATTTTGTGCGCGAAAAGTTAATGTGTAACATCTCATATCTAGAGGCCAAAAGCTAAGCGCTACAAATGCTGCAGTCAACCATAGTATTAAATTTTCGTGACAAAATATGGTAATGATAATGGTATCCATAATATCATAAACATTTGAATATGAACAAAATCATAAATTTCAAAAACAATATTTTGCTGATTACGTTTCAAAACAAATCATATCCAAGTTACATAATTTCATATCGTTTCCCAGGTAAAGATCAATTATAATCATTACAAAATACGCCAAGAGCGACATATGACGATGCTTCCTTGGTTGATCAAAGCAGTATAGTCATATTTGACGCAATAGAGATAGCGGAAACAAAACAAAATGGAACTGCAAATCCTAATTAGCTATCCGTCAGCCACTTGCTCGCCCCTAAAAGCTTTATTCGCCAAAAGACTAAAACCTGAAAACCTCAACCCTCAGCCTACTCAAATCAATTTTGAGTACACAAGAGTTTAAGGGGAAACAAAAATTTTCGAGTCAAACATAAAGCCTGGTGTGAATAATTCTGTTACATCTTCGTTTATTGATATTAAGTGAGACCACAACGCTTAGCAGAATGGGTTTCCTCTCACTTATATCCTATTTAAAATATGATTTTTGCAAATCCTTTCCTGCAACCAAACTGGTTAATCAGACTGATCATATCAAATTGGCAATATCCTTTATGCTAACAAATGGATCATCTATCCGTAAAACAAGTACCATGTGAGATATCTGCCCACAATATATTAGCAAGGTCCGTTATGCTACAAATGGAATATCTATCCATATAACTGGGCTGAATGCCCGCAAACTGGACTAACTGTCCGAAATCTAGGCCGCCTGCCTGCAAAATGGACTAACTATCCAAATTATTCTCTTAGGGTTAACTACCCTTTAATTTTTTCTTGAAAACCTTTTCAAAATGATTTAGTCCTTCAAATCATATATATATATACAAGGAAAAATACCTTTTTAGCTTTACTCTAAGCCATTTTTGCCATGTTATATACGCTTTACTCAAAATAATGTTGATGGGATTTAATAAGGAATAACTATCATTCCAAAGCAAGTCAAAACCCTTATTAACTTGAAAATACATAGGCTACATTGCCTAATTACTACATTCGAAAACTTTGTTTAAAACCGTTAAACAACCGTTTCGAAACCATTAAAGATAACCCCTTCGAAATTCTAAAAAAAACCTTTCGAAAATACTGGAAAAACATTTCCTTTCTTTTCTCCGAAAGCTTCAAAATATCAGACATCCCTCTTTTAAACTTTTTAAATATTTCCTTTCGAAAACATAGGAAAAACTTTCCTTTCAATGCTTTCGAAACCCTGGGGAACCACCCCTTTCAAAACCATTCATTAAAACCTTTCGAAACGGTCAAAACTCAATCCTTTCGAAAGCATTTTGGGTTCAATTCAAAAATGTGGAAACCTTTCGAAACCATTCAAAAATTTACCCCTTTGAAACCTTTGAAAAACATCTCGGTCAAAACCATCTGTTTCGAACCCATTTAAAACTACCTCTTTCGAATCCATTTGGGTTTTAATTTACTTATAGGAAAAGGGTATTAAAACATTTAAGTCGAAAGCAACTGCTTCGAAACCATTTCCTAAGTAAGAAGTGATGGTGTCGAAACCATCCCTTTGAAAGCCTTGGAGAGGTGGCCAAGTTTTAGAAAACAAAACAACCCTTTCAAAACCATATGGATCGAAAGGTAAAAAGGTGGTAGCATAAAGGTCTCAACTTAGTCGAAAGCAATTATTTAAAAATAGAGGATCAACCCAATCGAAACTATTTTCTTTAAAACATTTGACCTGGTCGAAAGCTACTTTGTCGAAAGTCATTTAATCTAAAGCAAGCAGGCGTATTTCTTTAATTTAAAACAAAGGGATGCCTCAACCCCTAGTTTCGACTCCCTACCTACCGCCTACATCCAATTCACTACGTACCAGTAAACTAATACCATGTGCATTGGTTTCGATTGTGCCGAAATCGAAGATGAGTTCGGAACCTGGTGCCGACGGTGTCGAAACAGTGAAAAACATGTAACAAATGATTCTTTTCACTTAACCTGCCTTACATGTCTAATTGTGATTGGTTGCCACTTTCTTTACCAATAAAAAATACCGCATTTTATCAAAAATGCTACCGACCTTCCAGATTTTATAATTTAATCATTTTACAAAAAACCCATTCTCCTCTTTTAATTATATAAAACATTTAAGTCTTGTAACGACCCAAAAATTTTCGATGTTTAAATTTTGTTAATTTAATAATATTTTATGAGTTAATATTGAAAGAAATAAAAATTTGCAATTTAATAATGGAATATTAACTAAATTAAAATGAAACAATGTTAATACAAGTAAATTGTCAATAATTTTAATGAAACTCCAATCCATTGTATTTAATCCTGCTATGCTTGGTTATTGTGTGCACTGATTTTTGTGGGATGTAAAAGGTAATAAAGTAATGTGTAATAGGTGGAAATGAAATAAATGTATTTTTAATGAGAGTTGTTGTAATAATTGGTTATAAAGAATAAACTTACAAATGTATAAAATGTATAATGGTGACAACTATTGTTCGTTACCAATGTATTTAATCAATAGCTGTTAAATGAAATTAAACATTACGTTATGTAAGTTAAGATAATAACTGAAAATTTTTGAATGTAAAATCAATAGAAACGTTAATTATATGCCTAAAATGGCAATTGATTTAATAAAAAAAACCAATATAAATAAATGAATTGGAATATTAAGTGTGTATAAGTGACTAAATCTCAGCGTAATGGAAATAAAATAGTTAACACAAATAAAAGATGAAATTAGAATTATATAGATGATTTGAACATTTGTTGTAATTATAGAACTTTTGAATGTAATTAAAAGTTAAGGGTAACAATGGTTATGAGTTACTTATTTATTTTGTTCATAAAATTTAGTTTGAAATCAATTGCAGTTAATTTACTTCATTAGTGCAAATTAATGTAGATTAATTTGGTAATCGGACAATGTTAATTCAATAGGATGTAACCAATGAAAATTTTAATCATAATATGACTATTGATTTGAATAAAAAGAATGGAAATCATGTTTGATCAATTTATTGTAATTTACATTATAATAAATGGACATATTGCAATTGAACGTAAATAAATGTTACATTAATGAGGAATAAGACAATAATTGTAGTGTCAACATAATAAAAGGTATAGAAATGTAAACTTTATTTACAAGGCAATGTTTTATGAAATAAAAAGATAGAAACCTATGTTAATAATTTCATAAGGTATTGTTGATTTAATAGTAGGAGTGTAAATCAAAAAGAATAAAAATGAATAAGTTTAATAAAGCAGTAAACATATGTTTATTTATTTGAAATGTTTGTTAGCTGAAAGATTGATTGTAGAGATGAGTAACTATTATTTAGTGAGAAATGTGTAATTACTATTTGTATTCAGTAATGTAGATATGTTTAAGTTACTATTAGATAGGAAAAATTGTTTAATTCTCATTACATTCATTTAGTCCATTTTGAAACTTAACCAATTGAAATGAATGTAATTGAAAATTTCTAATTAATAGGAGAGAGAATACTAATTGTAAATTAATAGGTGTAATTAAAAGCAGCTTATGTTTTGTGAAAATAAGGAAAGTTTGATTTAATAAAAAGAACATTTACATCAAATAAAATGAATGTTTCAGTTATGAATGTAGCTCTAATTTCATTAAAATATAGAATAGAATGATTGATTTTAAAAAAAATATGTTTATTTGAACTGTGTTTTAGCTTACAGTTTGATTATAAAATAGGAAAATAATATATTTCAGTAAGTTATTTATTACTCTTGTGTATAAACAATTTTTCTATTTTTTTCATGCATTTTTGTTGTCTGTTTTAAAATTTTAACTTTGTAAGTGATTGCAATTAATGTAGTTCAAATGTTTCAATTAAAAGGAAAGAAACGGTGATTGCAATTAATAGATTTAACAAAAAAAATGCACGTTTTGTGTTAAACAAAATTTAATGCTAGTTTACTACATATATGTTTATACCTAAATTCAAACTTATGTTTTAGATCAAAATTTAATGCTAGTTTGTATTGAAATCTCATACGTTGTTAAATTAAATATTAATAGGAGATGATAAAGGGGGTAAAATAGATTTATACTTGACTATTTCCTTTCCAATTAGACTTTATTAGATTTTTTTTGCAACATAACTTACATTTCCATCTTCACTTTTCTATTTTACTCTTACATTCATTGCCTCCTTATGTGGATTATTTTCATGCCTTTTATTTATGAATGTAAACTATAAGTGGCGATAAAGACGTACATATATATTATACACCTGCTTATATTACCTTGTTTATGCTATCATATTTTTGAATGTATGTTAATGCATTCCTTGTAAAACATTCAATCGAAATGTTAACATGTTTTTTAATTTCCAATCTAATCACAAAGAGGAAGAAATGAAGATTTCTTAATGTTGCATATTCTTTTAATTTATGACACAAATTTGGGTGGAGAATTTATTTTCATTTATTGTGTGTGAATTAAATCTTTAAAAGATGTTAATTTTCGTATGTTTAGGGTTAACAAAATTTATTAAGTAAACGATTGTTTTGAAATTTGAATTTTAAAAGTTTGTTCATATTTACTTTATTTCTTTCCATTCATTTTCCAACTTCATTTTCTGAAACGTCATTTCATTTATTTCTAATTAATAGCGGCTTCTTTTTTCAAATCTCTTTGACCCTAAACCTAACTCTAACCTTATAAATAAGATATGATGCAAATGAAACCACGGCCTCCATTCTAATCTTCTTCTTCTTTTTTCCTTTTCTTTTTTTTTCTTCAAATCTCCTTATTATCTTTCATTTTAATTTTTCTTCCTCTTCAAATTTTCTTCTTCTTCAAATTTTCTTCTATTTCAAACTCTCTTCTTTCTTTTAAAATCTAGATCTTCTCTTCCATTTTCAGTTCTTATTTTAATCCTTTTCTTTTCCAATTCTTCTTTTTCAAATCTTTTTTTTCCAAACCTTTTAAAAATATATACATTCGTATAATAAGGAGGAAAATTAAAGTAAATCGAAATAAAAGAAAAATTACGGAACAAAGCTAGCAATCAAGAAGAAGCATACGCGTTTTTCACGTGGGAAGAGTGGATGTGGCACGGTATTTTATTTTTGTTAATTTCGATTTCAATTAGTTCTAATAATCATAACTCATACATACGAACTCCGTTTCACGCGCGGTTTTCTCCGCTAGGTTCGTATTGAGATCCCGGAACTTAAACGCTGGTATGGGCGAATTTAGAGATGGTCAAATTTTTGGGTTTAAATTCAATTTAAATTCAAAAGGTGAGTGTTTTAACCCACTCACAACTTCTAAGTTTTCTTATGTTTGTTAAATAGATTTGAGATATGAGTAGAAATTTATTTATGATCGTTTTGCATATTTTATTCATCATCTCAGTTAAATCGCATTTATTTAATTTAATTGTTAATTAATTTTATTATTGCATATAAATTGAAATTTAAATTTATTTATTTTGCATATAAACTTCTAATTAAACAGTTATTAATTTATTATTGAATATAAACTGTTCGTTGATACCTGTTATATTTTATATGCTCTATATGGATGTTTTGTTCAAATTGGATGATAATTGTAATAAATGGTTGATGATTGATGTTTGGTGAATGGATGATGTGTTCCATATTATATAATCTGTAAGTTATCATGCATTTTATTTCATTCGGGATTGCGGTTTGAAATGATATCCAACCGCATTTTTTTATTTTTAAATTGCGGATTGAAATGATAAATATCTGTATCACTTGACTATAGGGTAGAAAATTATATACAGACACAATTGGTCTATATATATATAAATATTTTGAAAATGATTTCTGTGGTTTGGATAGGATACGGTTTAATAAATATTAATTTTTGATCTTATATAAAATCTTATTTTATATATACATATATACAGTTAAACTATTGAATTTAAGCTATGTATGAATTTGTTAAATGAAAATAAATAAGTTGAATAATAGAGTTTGATAATTTATATTATATGATTAAGTACAGGCTTAGGATATAGAGTTTAAATGATTCAAATAAATTTAGATTGGAAGGTAAATTAAAAAAATTATTGGAATTGAGCGTATTTAAGAATTAAACTCTATAAGTTGATGTAGAACCTTATTAAGCTTGAAAATGTTAAAGGTACGATATTTATAACTGAAATTTTATTTCAAGATAAATTAAATGAATATTTCTAGTATAAATAAATCGGAGGAAATATTTAGTTATAGGAAATTTGAGTTTTATATAAATGATTATGGATTTATCATGCAAATATTCAAGACTAAATAATAGAACATTGAATTTGTTGAAAGAATAAATTCCAACCTTAGTTTTGAAATTATTAATACTTAAACTAGATATGTATTGAAATTGAAGTGGTTTTGGAAACTGAAGGTGAAATTTAAATTTATGGTTTAGACTTCGTTTAAAGAAAATATATTTGTAAAGTCATGGAAATTATTTTACTTTACAAAGTAATTTTAAAATTAAACCATTTTATTTTATATACTGTTGAATATCCAAACCCTTTGAGTTTTAGAAGTATGATTTTAAGGCTATGAGTTTCGAAGTAATATGTTTTTAAAGTTATAATTCAAATGTTTGGTTTCCAAATATTATAAATTTTTGAAGCAGTATGATTTTGGAGAAGTGATATATTTGAAATAAAAAAATGATATTATTGATTTGGGTTTTTTATAAAAATAATATCGAAATGAGTTTGTTTTGGAAATGGAAATGATATCGTATTTATGGGTTTGAAATGGATAATTTATCTGGTTTTAAAATGTAAACTATTTTAAAGACCGCGGTGTTATAATAACGTTTGGTTGTTAAAGAGACCGAGATCGAAAGTTGTCATACTCTCTGCCAACTCCGAAAACCACTTTAACAACCATGTACGCGGTGGAGATTCTAGAATGAAGTAGGTTGGTGGCGGCGTTTCCTATAAGGTAAATACGTAGACCCAACTCCCGTGAGTTAGCATAAGGTGGCTAAAACAGGAGCGTTTCACGGGTTAACAAGGTAGCACCTTTGATCGGACACTTCCCTTCGATACTATACTCTGACTTTGGATTGATTCGGTGGCCACCTTCACTTTTGATTTCTTTGATTTGAGGGAGTTAGTTCGAGGTGGGCGGTAGCTGCGCGCTACGCGTTACCACCGACCCGGAAGTGTAATTGGTATATCTACCCTGTCATTGCCTAGTTGTGTCGTGTCACCTACCCTAGCGTGCCTTATACGATTTTGGTTTTGTACCATACCTATGGAGTGCCCTCTGACGACGCCCAGTACGGGGGAGATTACGGTACTGTATAGACTATGGGAATATATTATGTGTTAAGGTGGAAAATGTAAAGCCTTAACGCTATTTTAAAGTAAGTTTATTTCACAATTAGACACTATTATAATAGCGAAATATACTGCATAGTAAATAGTTTAACGGATCCTTAGGAGGTGTAAATCCCGAGCATCTCTTGAGTTACTGCACTCATATCTATTTCTGTTGACTTAACTCACATAAGATATTTTAGTTCTGACTCGAGTGTTTTTGTCTTTTCAAATTTGCTCGGGTCAGTCCGAGCGTTTCAGGATCGAAGATTTTAGTTCTGGAGGACGAAGACGAAGATTTGTAGTATTGCTATCTACTATATTATTCCACTACACTATTTAATTCCGCTGCATTGATATTTATGGGTATGTGAACTCTGATATTTATTGTATAAAGAAGAATCAAATGTTTGTAAACAGTTTTATGAACTGTATATTTATTATTATATTTTATTCTTCCGTTGTGAGATTCTGTTTACTTTTTTTCTCTTATCTTTTTTTCTTATTTACCCCATAACAATCCGCCCTTCCGTATGGTTTGAATTGGCATGTGTGTCGATTTAAAGCGTGCGAAAAGCGGGACGTTACATCTGGTATCAAAGCTTTGGTTTAGCGATAAAACTTAGCTTTGTGAGGTCTGACTCTTTGTTAATAGGGTAGTAATACCCTATGGGAGTCGCTGAGTGTGTGTGTGTATATATATATATATATGAGAGAGCGTATTTGTTAGTGTTATAAAAGGTTTTAATATTGTGTTAATATGTTCCTTTTTGTATTTATAAACTCTGATTGGTGCATGGGACGCTGTGACATCAATAGGGATTTCTAAACACTTAATAGGACAGACCGACACAGTATTTGTTTCAATATAGGTGAATGAAATAATTTTGCCTATTATATTTTCTATATATAAAGTAATAAATTTTATAAAGATTATATTTGGTTGCAATAAATTGGTTGTTAGGTAATAAAATTTATAAATAACAGTTAAACTGAGATTGAAAATAAAATAATGAAGGAAATTGGAAATTTAGAACTTAAGTTCCAGGATTTTGAAATTTCTTTTGAATGATTTTGAAATATAATAATAATATTATTAAAAGAAGTATTTTCAGATACAAGTATTTCAATATAATATGAAAGAAATGTTTTTAAAAAGAAATTTTGGAAAGATAAAGTTGTACTCCCCTCTCTGTCGCTTGAAAATGATTTCGGTGATGAGTGCACGCATCATCGATGTTCATTTTCGAGTTTCGAAGTGGGAATGCCACTGTAGTAATTTACTGCAGACTTGTTTTGAAGAAGGAAGAATTTTTTTTATTGTTTTAATTATAATTGGATATATAAGTAAGTATAAACCTTTATCTATTATCTTTAAAATAAAGTTGAAATTAAACCCGGTATTTAATTTCTTAAGTTTCCATTATTTTACAGTTTCAATTAGTATGGTAAAATTGGAAAGTATGTAATTAATAATTGAAACTTTTAAAGTAAATAAGAAATTTAATGCTAGGTTATTAATGGTATTAAATGAAATTTGAAATTGTAACCTATGAAGTAAGGGATAATATTATTAAATAATAAATTAATTAAAAGAAATAGAGTAAATTTGTATAACTTTCAAATTACATTCTTAAAAACATATATATAACTTACCAAATATTAAAAGTTGAGATGTTTAATAAGGAAATGTAATTGAAATTGTACAAATAGGAGTATGTAATGAAATGTTCAATAAATTGATGTTACTAATAAGAATATAATGTTATAGTTGTTATAATCTAAGTTATGACTTAAAGGCCACTAATTAAATATAATAGAACAGTTATAAAGAAATGAAAATAAGTTTAAGAAGGATTGAAGTTATTTATAATAAAATAAATGGAAAGATGTATACTGCAAATAATGAATTTAAGCAGTAAATACATGAATAAAATGTTATAGAAGGAAAATTTACATGGTATGAATAAATGAGAATAAATAATATTAACTGATCTATTGTTGGATTTGTTATTTGTTTTGGTTTATGGTTGTTGGGCAGGGATACTTCAAAATTGGTTGGATGAATGAATAATCTATTTAGCTTCATCAAAGACTGTTGAGTAAATGGTGCGCTTAATAGTTTATTTTCATCCTGTACAATTAGAAGCTTTGAACCCGAACAAATATTTTTTTTGTTTGATATGAATGAATGGTTGATTATACTGATTCTATGTGATGGTTGTTTGTTGTGGTTGCAATTGGTTGTTGTTGGATTGGTTTGGTTGGTTGTAATTAAAACAACTTAAATATTTCATTTTATAAAATTATTAACTCTTTTAGATTATATAAGAGAAATGCAGGTTATGGAAGCAATCGCTACTGCTTTTGATTTGATAATTAAGCGTTATTTGCCCGACAAATAGGTACGCTTTTGGATTACGATTTATAGTGCTATTATATTATAATTTTCTGTGTCGAGATATATATTATTTTGGAAAATATATGTATATATTGTTATATTTGATATTATACTTTCTCCCGAGCTTCTCCGTACAAAGGAGACTCTGCCGAAATTTTTCCCGAAAATTTTGGACTTAGAAAATATTTTGAAAATGTTTTTCAAATTTTATTAATTTAAGTATAAAAAGATCTTTTGGTTATAGATTGGTATATTTTATTTAAGTTAATTAATTTTGTAAATTTATTTGTTTATAAATTTAATATTTAAATAAGATATATTGATTTCTTAATTCTTCTTTTCCCTTCTTTTCCTTTTCGGGGACAAAAAGTTTTGAGTGGGGGAAAGTGTAACGACCCATAAATTTTCGATGTTTAAATTTTGTTAATTTAATAATATTTTATGAGTTAATATTGAAAGAAATAAAAATTTGTAATTTAATAATGGAATAATAACTAAATTAAAATGAAACAATGTTAATACAAGTAAATTGTCAATAATTTTAATGAAACTCCAATCCATTGTATTTAAACCAGCTATGCTTGGTTATTGTGTGCACTGATTTTTGTGGAATGTAAAAGGTAATAAAGTAATGTGTAATAGGTGGAAATGGAATAAAGGTATTTTTAATGAGAGTTGTTGTAATAATTGATTGTAAAGAATAAACTTACAAATGTATAAAATGTATAATGGTGACAACTATTGTTCGTTGCCAATGTATTTAATCAATAGCAATTAAATGAAATTAAACATTACGTTATGTAAGTTAAGATAATAACTGAAATTTTTTGAATGTAAAATCAATAGAAACGTTAATTATATGCCTAAGATGGCAATTTATTTAATAAAAAAAACCAATATAAATAAATGAATTGGAATATTAAGTGTGTATAAGTGACTAAATCTCAACATAATGGAAATAAAATAGTTAACACAAATAAAAGATGAAATTAGAATTATATAGATGATTTGAACATTTGTTGTAATTAATGAACTTTTGAATGTAATTAAAAGTTAAGGGTAACAATGGTTATGAGTTACTTATTTATTTTGTTCATAAAATTTAGTTTGAAATCGATTGTAGTTAATTTACTTAATTAGTGCAAATTAATGTGGATTAATTTGGTAATCGGACAATGTTAATTCAATAGGATATAACCAATGAAAATTTTAATCATAATATGACTATTGATTTGAATAAAAAGAATGGAAATCATGTTTGATCAATTTATTGTAGTTTACATTATAATAAATGGACATATTGCAATTGAACGTAAATAAATGTTACACTAATGAGGAATAAGATAATAATTGTAGTGCCAACATAATAAAAGGTATAGAAATGTAAACTTTATTTACAAGGCAATGTTTTATGAAATAAAAAGATAGAAACCTATGTTAATAATTTCATAAGGCATTGTTGATTTAATAGCAGGAGTGTAAATCAAAAAGAATAAAAATGAATAAGTTTAATAAAGCAGTAAACATATGTTTATTTATTTGAAATGTTTGTTAGCTGAAAGATTGATTGTAGAGATGGGTAACTATTATTTAGTGAGAAATGTGTAATTACTATTTGTATCCAATAATGTAAATATGTTTAAGTTACTATTAGATAGGAAAAATTGTTTAATTCTCATTACATTCATTTAGTCCATTTTGAAACTTAATCAATTGAAATGAATGTAATTGAAAATTTCTAATTAATAGGAGAGAGAATACTAATTGTAAATTAATAGGTGTAATTAAAAGCAGCTTATGTTTTGTAAAAATAAGGAAAGTTTTATTTAATAAAAAGAACATTTACATCAAATAAAACGAATGTTTCATTTATGAATATAGGTCTAATTTCATTAAAATATAGAATAGAATGATTGATTTTAAAAAAATATATGTTTATTTGAACTGTGTTTTAGCTTACAGTTTGATTATAAAAATAGGAAAATAATATATTTCAGTAAGTTATTTATTACTCTTGTGTATAAACAATTTTTCTATTTTTTCATGCATTTTTGTTGTCTGTTTTAAAATTTTAACTTTGTAAGTGATTGCAATTAATGTAGTTCAAATGTTTCAATTAAAAGGAAAGAAACGGTGATTGCAATTAATAGATTTAACAAAAAAATACACGTTTTGTATTAAACAAAATTTAATGCTAGTTTACTACATATATGTTTATACCTAAATTCAAACTTATGTTTTAGATCAAAATTTAATGCTAGTTTGTATTGAAATCTCATACGTTGTTAAATTAAATATTAATAGGAGATGATAAAGGGGGTAAAATAGATTTATACTTGACTATTTCCTTTCCAATTAGACTTTATTAGATTTTTTTTGCAACATAACTTACCTTTCCATCTTCACTTTTCTAATTTACTCTTACTCTTATTGCCTCCTTATGTGGATTATTTTCATACCTTTTATTTATGAATGTAAACTATAAGTGGCGATAAAGACGTGCATATATATTATACACCTGCTTATATTACCTTGTTTATGCTATCATATTTTTGAATGTATGTTAATGCATTCCTTGTAAAACATTCAATCGAAATGTTAACATGTTGTTCAATTTCCAATCTAATCACAAAGAGGAAGAAATGAAGATTTCTTAATGCTGCATGTTCTTTTAAGTTATGACACAAATTTGGGTGGAGAATTTATTTTCATTTATTGTGTGTTAATTAAATCTTTAAAAGATGTTAATTTTGGTATGTTTAGGGTTAACAAAATTTATTAAGTAAACGATTGTTTTGAAATTTGAATTCTAAAAGTTTGTTCATATTTACTATTTCTTTCCATTCATTTTCTGAAACGTCATTTCATTTATTTCTAATTAATAGCGGTCTCTCTTTTCAAATCTCTTTGACCCTAAATCTAACTCTAACCTTATAAATAAGATATGATGCAAATGAAACCACGACCTCCATTCTAATCTTTTTTTTTTCAAATCTCCTTATTATCTCTCATTTTAATTTTTCTTCCTCTTCAAATTTTCTTCTTCTTCAAATTTTCTTCTATTTCAAACTTTCTTCTTTCTTTTCAAATCTAGATCTTCTCTTCCATTTTCAGTTCTTATTTTAATCCTTTTCTTTTCCAATTCTTCTTTTTCAAATCTTTTTTTTCCAAACCTTTTAAAAATATATACATTTATATAATAAGGAGGGAAATTAAAGTAAATCGAAATAAAAGAAAAATTACGGAACAAAGCTAGCAATCAAGAAGAAGCATACGCGTTTTTCACGTGGGAAGAGTGGATGTGGCACGGTATTTTATTTTTGTTTAATTTATTTTTGTTAATTTCGATTTCAATTAGTTCTAATAATCATAACTCATACATACGAACTCCGTTTCACGTGCAGTTTTCTCCGCTAGGTTCGTATTGAGATCCCGGAAACTTAAACGCTGGTATGGGCGAATTTGGAGATGGTCAAATTTTTGGGTTTAAATTCAATTTAAATTTAAAAGGTGAGTGTTTTAACCCACTCACAACTTCTACGTTTTCTTATGTTTGTTAAATTGATTTGAGATATGAGTAAAAATTTATTTATGACCGTTTTGCATATTTTATTCATCATCTCAGTTAAATCGTATTTATTTAATTTAATTGTTAATTAATTTTATTATTTCATATAAATTGACAGTTAAGTTTATTTATTTTTCATATAAACTTCTAATTAAACAGTTATTAATTTATTATTGAATATAAACTATTCGTTGATACCTGTTATATTTTATATGCTCTATATGGATTTTCTGTTCAAATTGGATGATGATTGTAATAAATGGTTGATGATTGATGTTTGGTGAATGGATGATGTGTTCCATGTTATATAATCTGCAAGTTATCATGCATTTCATTTCATTCGGGATTGCGGTTTGAAATGATATACAACCGCATTTTTTTATTTTTAAATTGCGGATTGAAATGATAAATATCCGTATCACTTGACTATAGGGTAGAAAATTATATACAGACACCATCGGTTTATATATATATAAATATTTTGAAAATGATTTCTGTGGTTTGGATAGGATACGGTTTAATAAATATTAATTTTTGATCTTATATAAAATCTTATTTTATATATACATATATACAGTTAAACTATTGAATTTAAGCTATGTATGAATTTGTTAAATGAAAATAAATAAGTTAAATAATGGAGTTTGATAATTTATATTATATGATTAAGTACATGCTTAGGATATAGAGTTTAAATGATTCAAATAAATTTAGATTGGAAGGTAAATTAAAAAAATTATTGGAATTGAGCGTATTTAAGAATTAAACTCTATAAGTTGATGTAGAACCTTATTAAGCTTGAAAATGTTAAAGGTACGATATTTATAACTGAAATTTTATTTCAAGATAAATTAAATGAATATTTCTAGTATAAATAAATCGGAGGAAATATTTAGTTATAGGAAATTTGAGTTTTATATAAATGATTATGGATTTATCATGCAAATATTCAAGACTAAATAATAGAACATTGAATTTGTTGAAAGAATAAATTCCAACCTTAGTTTTGAAATTATTAATACTCAAACTAGATATGTATTGAAATTGAAGTGGTTTTGGAAACTGAAGGTGAAATTTAAATTTATGGTTTAGACTTCGTTTAAAGAAAATATATTTGTAAAGTCATGGAAATTATTTTACTTTACAAAGTAATTTTAAAATTAAACCATTTTATTTTATATACTGTTGAATATCCAAACCCTTTGAGTTTTAGAAGTATGGTTTTAAGGCTATGAGTTTCGAAGTATTATGTTTTGAAAGTTATAATTCAAATGTTTGGCTTCCAAATATTATAAATTTTTGAAGTAGTATGATTTTGGAAAAGTGATATATTTGAAATAAAAAAAATGATATTATTGATTTGGGTTTTTTGTAAAAATAATATCAAAATGAGTTTGTTTTGGAAATGGAAATGATATCGTATTTATGGGTTTGAAATGGATAATTTTATTCTGGTTTTAAAATATAAACTATTTTAAAGACCGCGGTGTTATAATAATGTTTGGTTGTTAAAGAGACCGGGATCGAAAGTTGTCATACTCTCTGCCAACTCCGAAAACCACTTTAACAACCATGTACGCGGTGGAGATTCTAGAATGATGTAGGTTGGTGGCGGCGTTTCCTATAAGGTAAATACGTGGACCCAACTCCTGTGAGTTGGCATAAGGTGGCTAAAACAGGAGCGATTGACGGGTTAATAAGGTAGTACCTTTGATCGGACACTTCCCTTCGATACTATACTCTGACTTTGGATTGATTCGGTGGCCACCTTCACTTTTGATTTCTTTGATTGGGGGGAGTTTGTTCGAGGTGGGCGGTAGCTACGCGCTACGCGTTACCACCGACCCGGAAGCGTAATTGGTATATCTACCCTGGCATTGCCTAGTTGTGTCGTGTCACCTACCCTAGCGCGCCCTATACGATTTTGGTTTTGTACCATACCTATGGAGTGCCCTCTGACGACGTCCAGTACGGGAAAGATTACGTACTGTATAGACTATGGGAATATATTATGTGTTAAGGTGGAAAATGTAAAGCCTTAACGCTATTTTAAAGCAAGTTTATTTCACAATTAGACACTATTATAATAGCGAAATATGCTACATAGTAAATAGTTTTTTTTTAACAGAAGGAAGATTTTTATTAAAAAACACCAAAAGCTGTCAACAAGCCTGACAGGTAACCAACAGAAGAGGAGACAACAAAACTCGGCGAAGAAAGTCATGACAAACAAAAAACAGAAGAAACAAAAAACGGAAATAGCTGCCTAAGACGCCCTCCAGAGAAAGACGCAGTACAAACAGGACGGAACCCAGAAAAGACAGACGATAATGAGATCGGCGATAATGAAATCCGGAATATCGTCTGCCCAAAATCCTACAATAGAGAAGGAAAAACGTTCTCCGTACCAAACTTATATATCCAGAGTCTGAAAAACAAAAGCCACTAAATCAGATGAAAAAAGGAGGGGAGTAACGGAGTCGGAGTGCCAGAACCACCTGGCTCGAGATTGGTCATCATCCAATTCCCGCTCTAGTGGAAGCCTGAGAACAGGAAATTGGGCCAGAACGGGAACTAACTGCTCCCTTGAAAGGTCTACCACGAAAAGCTAAGAAAACATCATTTCTAACCCGGTGAATAACGGAAGTGGGATCCATGGGAGTTTCCTCAAAAATTGCCTTATTCCGCACGCACCAGAGATGCCAGCAGATCAGACAAGGAATCGGGCGAAAGACAACAGAGCACAGCGATTTACCAGAGATTTCGTTCCACCAAGTTCTCTGTGAATCCCCCGGCGAGTTGTTTCTACCTCGGATACCAATCAGATTTCCGAAGTAATTCCAGCAGGATCTGGCTGTGAAACCAGAGAAAAGTAAATGATCCAAAGATTCCGAATTCCTGGTGCCACAGCATCTACAACGGGAGACATAAGGAATGCCAAACCGCTGAAGGTTCTCATCAACTGGCAAACCCTTATGAAGAGTTTGCCACATGAACAGAGACACTTTAGGAGGGATTCTGGCGTCCCAGATGAAAGAGAATAGAGGGAGAACCGAGGCTGGATTACGAGCCAAACTCCAAGCTTTCAAGATGGAAAACGAACCACCATCCCAACCGGTTTGGCCACCATGAGAGTCAGAGAAAGGTTTGACCGATTGCATGTGCTTTCAAGTCTCACTAGCGAAGGATGGAGATCCGAAAAAGCCCGTGGAGGCCAGACCATGGTACTTGGCATGGAGGAACTTCGCCCAAAGGGAGTCGTTAGTCCCAAACCTGTACCACAACTTGCAAGCAAATGCCGAGCAAATATCCTTTGGGTTTCGCAAACCAAGCCCGCCCTCGTTCTTGGGACGGCACACCACGTCCCATGATACCCAGTGATGACGGTGGTTGTTAACCTTCGACCCCCAGAAGAAGGAAGAAGCCAAAGATTGGAAAGACCGGAAGAAAGATGCGGTAGGAGACATCGCCGCGAAGACATGAGTACCCAACGAGCCTAATACCGACTTGATTAGAACCAATCTTCCTGCTTGAGAAAGAAGCGATGCATTCCAATGAATGATCTTTCCCCTAACTTTGTCCGTCAGAGGATCGAAGAGGGCGTTTAGTTTCCTACCTCTGTAGAGAACAATACCCAAATAAGGAAGAGGAAGGGAAGCTTCCCTGAATCCTGTAAACGAATGGACACAAGAAACCCTGGAAGTATCCATGTCCTTCGCATGAACGAAGCAACTCTTCGAAGAGTTAACGAGCTGGCCCGAACACCGCTCGTACTGATGGATAAAACGAATCAACCGACGAACAGACGACCGGTTTCCGTTGGAGAAAATGACAATGTTGTCCGCAAAGGATAAGGAGGAAACGAGCGGGCACCTTCTCGGAAAGCCAAAACGGTGAACCTGGCCGAAAATCGTTAAGGTTTGAATCCCTCGAATGAAAGCCTCAGCCGCACTCACGAAAAGAGAAGGAGATAGAGGATCACCTTGACGAAGACCTCTACCAGCCCGGAAAAAACCATTAGCTGATCCGTTAATGAGAACGGAGAACCAATAGTTAGAGATTAGCCTCCAAACCAAATCGATAAGAGTTTCTGGAAACCCAAAGGCACGCATAACTCTAATGACGAAAAACCACGACATACGATCATATGCCTTTTTCCATATCTAATTTGAAGACAACATTAGATCCTCTAACCTTCCGGTCAATCTGAGAAATCAGTTCCTGGGCTAACAGGACGTTGTCAGTGATTAGACGACCTTTAACAAAACCCGCCTGAGAGGAGGAGATGATACGATCTAGGAACGGAGCCAAACGAATGGCCAACACCTTAGATATCACTTTGTTGGAGAAATTACACAAGCTGATCGGACGAAATTCCGCGCATGACCGAGGGTTATCACATTTCGGAATTAGGACCAAGTTGGTGGTAGACCAACTAATGGGAAGAATGCTACCGGAAAAGAATTGCTGGATAGCTAGGCAGAAATCCGGCTGAATGATAGGCTAAACACTCCGATAGAATGAGCCGTTGAAACCATCTGGGCCACTAGCACTGTCCTTGCTAAGAGCAAAGACGCAGGCACGGATTTCTTCCGGAGAAGGAGGAGTAGCTAAAACGTCACTCCCCTCAGGAGGGACCAATCGGGGAATGAAGGAGAGGATGTCCAGATTCTGATCCGACACTAAAGGAGAACCCAGAAAGGATTGGAAATGAGACAAAATGATCTCCTTGACTTCAGCCGGGGACGAAGCCACAGAGAGACCCGGTCTCAAAATTTCACGAATGGAAAGAAGGTTGACTTTCTTGCGAATGGTAGAATGGAAATATTTGGAGTTCGAATCCCCTTCGACCACCCATTTTACCCTCGCCTTTTGGCGAAGATAAGAGTTTTCGATTCGGAGTTCCGAAGAGAAAACCAGTTGAGCTGAGGCCCATTTCTCCTTGTTATCGGCCGTAGGGTGCTCGTCGCACAAAGATTCGGTAAGGATAAGGGACTCCTCTGCCGCCCGCACCCGATCGAAAATGTTTCTGAAAACAAGGGAATTCCAATTCTTAAGGCTAGCCTTAAGACATCTCAGCTTTTGGGAGAAAGCCCCCATGGGAGAAGCTGAAATAGGAGAGGACCACAAGTCCTCCACTACCTGACGAAAAGAGTGATGGGAACACCACATACTGAGGAAGCGAAAAGATGAAGGCCCAGAAAGAGAACGCGGAGAGCAGCGCAAAACTAACGGGGCATAATCAGAACAGGAGCGATGAAGATGAGAGGTCGAGAATGAAAAAGGGAGATTCTGCCAACCAGGAGAACCAAAAATTCTGTCCAACCGGGATAGGATCTGATTCGGACCCTCCTGGTTGTTAGACCATGTATAAGCCGAGCCCAAGAAAGGGATTTCAGATAAACCGGAGCTCACAATGAACGAATTGAAATCAGAAACCGAAGAGCGATTGATGGCCGCCCCCCTAGTTTCTCAGCCTGACTAGCGACAACATTGAAATCTCCACCCACAACAGAGCAAGAAAATCCTATCTCTGCTAGATGAAGAATGTCATCCCACAGGGATATTCTCTCCAGTCTATCGCACTTGGCGTATACCGCCGAGAGAAGAGAAGGTTGAGGAAAAAGGGAAGCAGAACACACCATAGAGATAAGCTGGTCCGAGTCAAAAACAGGGCTAACAACACAGCCTTTGGACCAAAGAATCCAAATCTTACCCGAAACATTGGAAACGGCACCGCCAAACCCAAGCGACAGGACTACCTTGGTAACCTCTCCAGGCTCCACCAACGGTTCTAAGAGAGCTACCAAGCAAACTGAATGTTTCCGGACAATGCGCTTCAACCTAGCGCAAGAAGCCTCATTGCCAATACCACGAACGTTCCAGAAAAGAAAGTTCGACATGGATGCCGGAATAATACAGAATAATGAATCAAGCAAAGAAAAGCAGATCAATCACAACTCAAAAAAGATACAAGGAGGAAAAAGCAGACCGATCAGTCTGCTCAGTCGCCGCTATAGAGCGAGTATGGATAGTGCGAGGAGTGACGTGGGGACCTCTCGATCTGCGACGAGAGGGTCTATGAGAAGGAGAAGCCGAGATCTAGGGGAAGGACTCCGCAGAAACCCGAGACGGCTCCAGCGAACCCGTTATCCTAGAAGAAGATCTGGATGGAGCAGAGTTCTTAGTTAGGCGAGTAAGGCGATCATTAATGATCGCAATCTCCGCTTCACTAAGCATCGGAATGGAAATCGATAAAGAGCAAGAGGAAGAAGGAAGGGAGCAAAGAGAAGAACAACAAACAGGCAATGAGACAGAGGACGCCTCGTCTATCGGGAAAGAACGGAAAAATGTAGGGCTGTTGATAAGACGCAACCCACGGTGCTGTAGGAACCTAACCCAAGCCGGACTGTCACTGATGAGACAGCCCCGCGCGATAGGTGTGGTTCGCACGACGGTCCTAACAGAGAGACCATCAGAGCGGATCGAAGAAAACTGGCAAAGTTCCCGGCTGTCCGCATAGTGATCAGAATCAGTGACCACTATGCGACCAGACCAAGAATATCGCCCGAGCCACTCGATCCTGCCTAAATGAATTCTCCGTAGAGACCAAAGAAGACCAGTCAGCAAATGAAGTCTCCAAAGAGCCATAAACGACACAGAATAGGCCTCGCAATGGCTCAAAATCAGAAACCAACTAAAGGACCCGCACTGACCGCTCCATACGAAGCGCTCAATGCCTACAGGACCTGTCATGTGACCAGTCCATGACTGAGCAACTATGCCAGGGAGCACACACCTAGGCGTGTCATGGCTCATAAGCAACATAGAAACACCATCAGCCAAAAACCACACAGCAACTGCTAAACCATCAGCAAGGGACAAATAAGAAATCAAAGGCGAGGAACTCACCTGCCAGCTCAACCCATAACTTACCTGAGGAGACCACTCTCGGTACTGGACAATCAAACCATCCACCAACTTCTTGCTAGCCGAGTCGGCCATCAAACATGGGGAATCAAGCTCATCAGCCGACCAAGTCCCATCCTGACAGTCAAAATGCCGACCAGACACTGAGCAATCCTAAGAAACAAAATCCAAAACAACGTTGTCCACGGCCAAAGCACACGGCCCATAGCAATCATAAGACTGCAGAGACGAAGACAATGAAGCAACATGCTCAGGGCTACATGGGGCGATGAAATCCCCATCAACCGTCACACGATCCAAGAAGCAAAAATCGCATACCACCGAACCCACCGACACCGTCTCCTCCCCACAAGGCAACATATCAAACGCCGCTAAAAAGCTTAAAATTGGTTCGAATTGGGCGATGAAATCCCTCCTCGGACCAGTCCCAGTTAAGCCATGACAAGCCGGCGGTAACAGAAAATCTTCATCTAGAGAATATCGCCCATTAGGAGGAGGCCGCGCCCTTAAACCATCGACGAACACCGGCATAATTTCCAAAAAACAGTCCCTAACCATCAGGAACCTCGAACGACATAAAACCCCAAATTAGGCCGGCGAATAAACCCTTATTTCCACCGAACAATCACCAGAGAAAGAAACCGACAATGGACCAGCCACCTCCGCCAATAAGGCAGAGGCTATATCGGCGAACGGTGGACAATCATGCAGGAAATTGCCAGAGAGAACGAACTCGTCAACGAACGAGAACGACATCATAGCCAACCAAATTTCAACAGATCCGACGAAACCCAGAGAGAGGAGGGCTACTAGAGAGAGAGTAGGAGGAGAGAGATAATCGCAATAAACTTATGAACAAATACAATCGCGAGAGAAGGGAGAACGCTCAGAAAGAAGACGCAATTTTTTTTACCGTTGAGAAAGCTGTACGTTAGCAAAATAGAGTTTATTATATTTGATATAGTAAATCCCGAGCATCTCTTGAGTTACTGCACTCATATCTATTTCTGTTGACTTAACTCACATAAGATATTTTAGTTCTGACTCGAATGTTTTTGTCTTTTCAAATTCGCTCGGGTCAGTCCGAGCGTTTCAGGATCGAAGACTTTAGTTCTGGAGGACGAAGACGAAGATTTGTAGTATTGCTATCTACTATATTATTCCACTACACTATTTAATTCCGCTGCATTGATATTTATGGGTATGTGAACTCTGATATTTATTGTATAAAGAAGAATCAAATGTTTGTAAATAATTTTATGAACTGTATATTTATTATTATATTTTATCCTTCCGCTGTGAGATTCTGTTTAGTTTTTTTCTCTCCTCTGTTTTTCTTATTTACCCCATAACAATCCGCCCTTCCGTATGGTTTGAATTGGCACGTGTGTCTATTTAAAGCGTGCGAAAAGCGGGACGTTACAAGTCTCATACCTTAAATGATTTTATATAACACTACAAACACTTAGGAAAAATCTATAAAAATTACAGAAAATCTATTTTAATATGTTTTCCAACATATAAAAATTTCAGACCCAAATCTTTTATTATTTAACTGAAAATAATTATTGACTCAAATTAGCATTTTCTTTACTAGAAAATTCATATAAATTCCACATAATTTCAGAAAATTATGAAAACTGAAACACATCTCTAGAATATCATTTATGACATTCATAAAAATTCTCGAGGCATTTAGATGTTATCTTATAAGGTTTTCTCCTTAAAACATATCATAAAGTCAATATGAATAAACATAAATCATCATCAAGTATATATAATCATTCCAACATTAAAAATAATGGAAAATCACTGCAAAAATATTCGACAATCATTTAAAAACTGAAAATACCATCAAAAATGAGATGTAAACATTATTCACCTTAGCTTTAGAGATTATAGAGATTGAGATGTGAATAGATTTGATTTGAATTAGCTTTTTCTTACAAAAAATTCTTCTCTTCCTTGTTAATGGTGGTCGGCCCCTTATTTTAAAATTTGAGAACGAAAAGTGAACGTGTAATATTTTACACGGCCAAGGGTTGGAGCATATAGGAATGACATCTTCCCTATTTTACCCCTCCTCTATTTCAAGTTAACTCTTATTTTAATTCATGGTTAAATGACACAGCTACACCTTAATTAAAATCAAATCTCAATCCCCTAATCAACACATTAATTTATTTAATTTAGCTAATTAAATATCATAAATAACGTTACCAAAAATCCGGGGTGCTACATAATGAAAGGAAAGCTAAACATTAATCACTTACCTGCCACTTACCAAAGGGCGGACGTGTTAACAAAATCACTCTCCGCAAAGAATTTCATCAGATTGATACAAGATCTGAAGGTTGAAGATGCCAGCAACAATACAAAGGATTCAAGAAAATCTCAAACAACCCCTTCAGCAAATTCAAAGCAAACCCTAGCATGATTGAGCACTCTATAGCAAATTCGAAGCAAACCGTAGTTTCGAATAAGTGAGAAGCAGCAAATAGGGAAGGATCAAGTCACTTTCAGGCAAAGTTTTCATCTAATCTAGCTAAGAATCTCATACAAATTGAGGGAAATTTTCTCTGATCCAAAAAAAAGGAGAAAGAAAGAAAGTCGAGGAAGAAGGAAAACCCTCGTTATAATTGAGGGGGAATAGCAAGTGAAAGAAAATAAAGTGTTAAGTAATATATCTCAATCAGAGATCGGGTCAAATAGTGCAACAGTTGTCAACCCGAACCAAAGAACAAAGCAGATCTCAGAAAGAAGATTGCAGTAGCCCGTTACTTTTATAAATTCATTTGTATACATAATGCTATAAATACATAGCAACGTAATACTCACTCCGGTTCCCAATATAAGATGTATTAAGAAGTTTGCTTTGTTTCAAAATATAGGATGTTTAAGCTTCTCATTCCCACTTTATCCCTGACCCATAATAAATGGCAGAAATTCAAGGGCTGCTTCATGAGATTCTCTAGGCATGAGTATTTGGCTTTCCAACCACTCCTTTATTAATGATGATTAAACCTTTTTTTCCCTTTTTTTTACTATCACCAACTCTTTGTATTTATAAATAGTGTATATTTTATCAATTCACTTCAAGGCTAGCTACCATGGATATGAAACATATTCCCTCTCCACCAAAGCTTTTTGGCTCCTGAAGCATGCTTCTTGGATCTAGCATAGATATGCAAAAAAGTAAACATACTCTTTTGTGTTCTTCCTTCAGATATGGTTTAATTGCATTGGTGTGACGACGAACGAGACCTTGTTTCACGAGTCTGAATAATGTTGTATAGCTCACATTCAAAGCTTCTGCAAGCGCCCTCAAGGTTGTTCGCCGATGTAAAGGAATATCGTGGACTCTATTTAAGTCAATACAAACCCTCTTTCGACCACAATTCTTTGTTCGCCTATGTGACACATCGACCGCCTCTCCATTTGGCGCATTTTTTGATTGCCTCCAAATCCGTTGTACGATTTGTATATTTATGGAAAATAAATGAGATACTTCTGTTGTTGTTTTTCGTTTCAGTTTTCCGTTTACACTCTTCTCCAATAAAGCATTATAAATAGCCCATCTTTCACCATTTGGTACAAACTTTCTCTTTCTCGCTTGAGATATGCCAATATTTTCTGCATATGTTAAAATAACACATAAAAGCAATAAGTATAGTTAAAAATATTTAGGAAAAAACAAATTGAGAATATGAAAGTTGAAAGAGCTGATAGTCTAGAAAGAAAGAATTAGTACATGTTGAAATGATACCTGTATTTGGAGCTGCAGTATGTGCATCTTCTTCAAACAGTTGATCAACATCTAGCTCAAGTAATGGAGTCTCAAACTCTTGATTAGAATCTATATTCAAATCGATTACTAATTTTTCGATACAAGATGATCGGATTATCACTGGAACATGATCCTCCATAGCCAAATTGGTTTCTTCTTCAAAAATGTTTGAGTTGTATCTACTAGAGAAAAATTCAGGTTCACCATGCATGTTACCTTCAGCGCTCAAAGGAGCATGATGTTGTTCCAATGGAAATTCTCTCTCATCCATCCTAGGTGGAAAATTAAGATTAATATGTTGATGCATACTACTTGAAGCCATGAGTATGTTTTACTGTATGATTTCTAGTGTTTGATTTTGTCTTCTTATAAAGGCAACTGAAGCTACATGATTTTAGCTTTGGCTCCATTCTAAAATTTGAAATTTCAAACACAAAATAATTGATGATTTTTTTCATGAGTTTTGAAGGAGTTGTTTGAATTTTGGGTTGCTGTATGAAAAAGTATGAAGCAGTTTGCATGAAAACAGGAATAATAATTGGTCATGCATGAAAAGCAATTTAATTTGCGGGAGAGACTTAATTTAATAATGGACTAAAGTGTCATTGGATTTTTTTTCTTAATTCATGTGCAAACCTCTAGAACTTCTTATATTGTGAACCGAAGGGAGTATGATATATCAATTTGCTTCTGTTGATCAATAAATTCAAAGTCCAACTTTATATCAATTTTCTAGTTAAGCATAAGCGTCAATGCTAGGAAATATTTTTAAGATTACTCACTGCCATTTTCTGTATGAGAGTTAGTGACAGTAAACTTGAATTCAATACAAAATTTTTGGAAACCGTGTAACTGAACAAACCAATAGTAGGAGTGCTTATTTATAAATTAATATTTCATATCACGGTCAACGGAGCTTTTGTCTTCAAAACAAATATGCATGCACCCTTCACAGAAAACAATGTGTTGCTTTAAACTTCGTGCTAGTCAGTGTAGTTTTCAGTGTTGTAGTTTCCAATATTTCTACTGCTAATTGCTGTTACTCGGTTGGCTTAGGCAACAGATTTTCCAACGAAGTGAACATGAAATTGCCAGTCATTAAAGCTTCTTTATCTGTCAAAAAAAATACAACACTGGATGCGAAATAGCTCCTCTGTATTTCACAAGCATTCAGTGTACATATCCCACTATTTTTTGAAATGGGTAATAAGAGGCCTAGAGCCAAAAAGAATAATTAAACCAATTAATTACTCTTAATTAATTATTCAATTAATCCTTTATAATTAAATAAATCAAATTAATTAATTATACTTAATTTCCACGGTTAACTTAGTTTATCTCAATGCATTAAACCTTTAATCATCTTAATATAAAATATTATCTTATTAATACCTTTATTAACATTAACACTTAAAAACATTTTAACATTATAATTTATCTTTACTTAATTACATCATTAATTAAGTTAAAAATAAATAATCATTTAACTTGATAATTTTAAAGTTATCAAAGCTTAACTTCCTAAAAAAAACTTAAAACATTATCGAGTAAAGGTTTCAAAACTAATTACAACTTGTACTTTAAAACTTACTTTTATATAATCTTAAACTTACATTTTAAATTAATGTTTTAAAATCACTTTAATATTTCATTTAACAAAATTTAATTTAAACATCTTTTAAAACTTCATAACTAATTGTTTAAGAAATACTTATTATATATAAAGTAAGTTTATATAGAGGTTTAAACTAGATTTAACTTCAAATTTCAAAAATATTTGATTTTAAAACATTCTAAAAACTATTTTAAACAGTTGCTTCGGGTTTTACCCGAAGGTCACTCGGGCCTATTCCCGAGTCAAATCACTTTCTACCCATTTTTAAAAATTTGGCCTAAAATTTAAGTTTTAAAAACTTACAGGTTATTCCCACTAAACCACTCGAGTATGAACTCGAGTTACTTCCTCAACACTCGATCACCCCTTCGAGCCAAAACTTACTCGAATAAACCGACACCAAATCTCACCCGTGCATGCATAACCATCTTTGATGACGACGATCACCTCTGATATCATCGACATACCGTCCATCATCTCAACTTCAATTTCCGATCGAACAAACACATCCACAAGCCTCCATCCAAAATTGAGAAATGCAGGAGAACCAAAAACCCAACCATCACCAGAAAACAGTTCGCATCCACGTCTCCGACCATCGAAGTTGCTGAAACTCTGGCCACGCCGTGCCGACAACCTACGCTACCATTACCTAAAATACCAAGTCTCTCGATGCATCAGAGAAATGAAGAAACCAAATTTTCCAGCACGACCAAAACTAGGTTTAGAAACCCATTTGCTTTGCCGCCGACACCACAATGATCAAACACCCCATCTTCCATTTTTCCTCGCTTCACCGCACAGTCCTCCACCACCAGACCAAGCCCCGACCACTCTAGACCCTTAGGCCATCAGCAGTTGCTCAGAAACCCAAATCAAGATATCTTTAAAATACTCAACCAATACAACATTATAAATCATGATTTTCATTTTAAAAATCATGTTTTCCTAAGTCAATTCAAGATATAAACTTGAATCATCATCATTCAACACTTGATTTTACCATGCATTTTAAACTGTTGCTGCATTCCTTGGTTCCAGAAATAAATTTAAACCTATATTGTTTTAAATAACTTTTAAACTTCAATTTATGATTAAACAAACATGTATTGTTTGTATCTCTAAACCTAACAAATATTGAATGATTTGATTTTGATTTTTTTTATCAAACTTTGTTTCCTGAACCAAGAACAGAGATATAAAAGTACAACATACATTCACATATACAATCATTCATATCATAGAGATAACTCACATATATGCACAATCAAGCATTATTCATCTTAAACTGCACAAGCAAACAGAAGTAAATTAACTTAAATTTTAATCAAATTGTTTACTCACCAGATCTTTAAAAATGCAGAGGCTTGATTGCCTTAAATTGCTGAAGATTTAAAAACTGGAAAGCTTTTGAAAACTGTGATGATTCAAACACTTGAAACCACCCTAATAATGTAAGATTTGATACTCCAGGCTTTGCATTTTGAATGTTTATAGGCTTGAGAGGATTGCTTGAAAATGAACTTCAGGTTGCATTCAGATTTGAAATGATTGCAAGCTCCAGATTTGAAAGTGGTTCAGGCTTTTGATTTTTTTTTTCAAGCCTGTAAGCAAGAATCTTCAAATGCAAGCTTGTATTTCTCCTCAAAACAAAAATATCCACCTCTGTTCAAATTTACCCGAATGCTTACACAAACAAAGACAACCCTAGCTGCAACTTACTTTAGCAACAAAAAGGAAAAAAAACCCTAAATCAAAAAAAGGGGAAATTGGTGTGATCCATATCAAAGTTGCAACAAATCAGAGAAGGCCGCTTCCATGCGAACTCTTTCTCCTTGCTATCTTCAGCTTTGTTTTCCAAAGAATCTCGAGTTAATTTACGCGAATGATACTGAGAGGATGGATTGTTACAAGAATGCACCTTTTGCTTTCTAATCTCGATATAAAGCTCCGATGAGAGTGAATTACTGTTATTTGAGTAGGGTCGATTAGAAATGCCTTGGGTATCTTTTCAAAGTAGGATCTTTTGATTATGACTATTGAAATTATGAGCATATGATCGATAATCCAAGTAATCAGCTGCAGCATGTTTCATATTAGCATAAAGTTTGCTGTTATCACCAGCTTCGAGCTCTTCATTAGCATGTTGTTCACTACAGTCCCCTTTTTTCCAGACAGATAAGTGATATATAAGATTATTGATGCTACTTTTGTAGAAATCATCTGAAACTCTCTGGTTATTCATATCCAGCTGCAAAATCTTATCTTTATGCAGCAGATAATCCAAGCACTCCTTCTTCCTGTGTGTGCGGTAGCCTCCGCACCTATCAGGTGAGTTAAAAGCGACATCATTTTTTGAATTTATATTATTATAATCTTCATAATTATAATAATGTAAACTTCCCTTTCAGTTGTAAGGTGATACTCTGATTTGTTTGTAGAGATGGTCGCCGCCAATAGAGGCAGAATCATATTTGGAACTCCTAAAGCTAATAGCCCCCCTCATCCAGTGATTATCACTGTGGTGAAGGAGACTACCTCCAGGGAAATTAGTGTTGAATTCCCCCTTTTGTAAGAAAGTTTCTAACTCTTCCTCAGTACTATTTGTGCTGCAAAAAGTAAGAATGAGATTGTCAGAGTATTTGTGTTGATTTTCAGATTTTTCGAGGAGAATATGACTCTCCATTTCTATTGTTTTCCAAAGTTGAATGCTTCCTGTTTTCTTTTGAGTATGCAGTCTTTGATTTCTTTCCTTCCATATGTGGAAAATAGTAGTTGCGAGAATTGTGCTTGCTTTGCTGAAATCCTTTGATTTTTCCTTGAAGTTTTCCTATATGTATTTGATGTTTTCTTTGATGTTTTGCACAGCACGATGGTGCTTAATTTTGAGTTTTGGTTTGGCCATAAACCAAATATGTTTTGCATAGGCACAATCCAAAAATAAATGATTTATACTTTCAGCATCTTGTTTGCAAAGTAAACATATCGTTTCACCATTTTTGTTCCATTTCAAGCACCTATCACTTGCTGGCAACTTGTTATTAACTGCAAAAAAGGCACAATGGGACATTTTTAAGCAATTCAATTTATTTCAAATTACATTGTACTAATCTACTTCAGATTCATGGCCTCTAATAAATTCCCAAGTCTTTTTAAAAGAGAAAATCCCTTTTTTTGAAAGTCTCCATTCCCATGTGCCTTTTTGAAGATTTGGGTCAATAATAATCTTTTTTATAGCATCATTAAAAATTGAAGTAGCTAGATGATTAAATGTATTCCAAGAATTGTTTTGAATAATGATGTTAACATTATAAAAAGACCCACCAAACCAAATTAAACTATTCCAACCCAAAAGACCGATCAAAGTTTTGTTATGTATCTATGGTTCAAACCATAGGCTGGTCCGGTTACCATCTTTAAATTTTCTTTCTAACAGTTTAAAGCCAATATCCCTACAACTTAAAATATTTTTCCAAGAGAAGGAATAATGATTTTCAGTTTTAACTGTCCAAAAATTCTTGTTTTTAAGATATTTTGCTTTCATCAATCTAGCCCATAATGAACTCCCATTGACAAATTTCCAAAAAAGTTTTAGTTTACAAAATTCTCTCAAATCATTTATATTTCGAAGGCCTAGACCACCAGATTTTTTTGGTTTATATACTATATCCCGAGCAATTTTATGTTGTTTTCCTTTCTAAATAAAATTGACACAAGCTTTTTCCAATTTATGTATAGCTTTAACTGGAATATTGTGGGCTTGAATATAATACATAATAATTGCGATGATGATAGTGTGGGTTAACTCTAACCTACCAGCTAAAGGCAGAAGTTTACAAGCTGTAACAACCCGATATTTTCAACCGTTCGCATCCGCACATGTCGGACTTGAATTGCTCAAAATACCGCATTGTAAATGAAATTTGGCAAATCTAAGAATATACAGTAAATAAAAATCACAGAACACAGACACAGAGTAAGAAATGCAGCGGAAGTAAAGAGATAGCACTTCATGAAGCTACTATGTAAATATATCGAGTTAAATAAAATACAACAGACTAAATAAAGTACAACAGAACTCTTAACATGATAACCAAGTACAAGCTGAATAGAACAACAGAACTGGAATAGATAAAACTAGATAAGCAGATAATCTCCAGCAATTCCAATCTCCAGAAAGTGGAATCCAAATCTGTGAATAACTCAGGCTGACCCGAGCGTAAATAAAAATACAAACACTCGAGTCAGGACAATATATACTTATATAATGTAAACCAACTCAAATGAACTGTAGTAAGGTACAAGTAACTTAAAGGATGCCTGAGACCGCCCATCCTTTAAGGATCCGTTAAACTATTTACTATGTAGTAATATTTCGCTATTATAATAATGTCTACAGTAAAATAAACTTACTTTTAAATAGCGTTCCGGGCTACCCATATCACCCTTCACACATAATAGTCCCAGTAGTCCATCCAATATCATGCCATCTCCACTCCGGGTGACTGTCAGAGGATACCACACGGGCTACGGGAGAAAAACAAACTCGTAGTAAAGGCTCGGTATGGTAGGTGACACGGCACACAAGGCAATGCCAGGGTAGATATACCAATTACGCACACGGGCTGGTGGTAACGCAGCAGCCACATACGCCCACCTCGGAACACACTCCCATATCAAAATCGAAGGATGGCCATCTAATCAATCACCAGTAAGAGTATAGTATCGAAGGAATGTGTCCGATAGGAGGAATGACCTCACTTGGCCCGAGATCGCTCCTGTTTTAGCCACCTTATGCCAACTCACGGGAGTTGGGTCCACGTAATATACCTCAAGAACTTCGCCACCATCCTACTTCATTCTGGAATCTCCACCGCGTACACGGTTGTCAAAGTGGTTTTCGGTATCGACAGAGAGTATGCCAGATATCCGATCCCGGTCTCTTTGCCAACCATCGTTATTATAACCCGTAGTTATAACTTTTAAAATAATGTTATACTTCAAAATAGGATATCATTTCAAATCCAAATCTTTATCAAAATAAAGATTAATTAATTCCAAACCATTTCAAAACATCATATCTTTCTAGAAATTTTTGTCAAATCATTTTAATATATCAAAATATCATATCTTTTCAAAACCACATTTCAAATCATTTTAATATATCAAAATATCATATCATTTCAAAACCACATTTCAAATCATTTTAATATATCAAAATATCATATCATTTCAAAACCTCATTTCAATCATTTTAATATATCAAAAATATCATATCCATTTCAAGTCATTTCAATCATTTTAATATATCAAAAATATCATATCTTTCCAAAACTTCATTTCGAATCTTTTAAATAAACCAAAATATCATATCTTTTCAAAACCACATTCATTTCAAATCATTATTCGTTTTATTCAATTTAAAATACCATTTCAATTTACATTTCCAAACAGTTTATATTTCAAAAATCATTTTAAATCATTAAAATGAAGTTATTATATTTAATAATTAAATTATTAAATTTCCAAAAATTTCAACTTCCAAAGTTCATTTATTCACTTAAGTTTATCAAAATAGTGAAAATTCACTTTTCGCAGCATTTAGAAAACGCTACGGAAAGTTACATTCAAAACAGTTCAATTTAACAAAAGACAGCATTTTTAAAAATGTTGTAATAGGGTTTCCTTAATATTTCAAATAAACTTAGTTAAATTCAACAATTATAGCACTTAAAAAGATTGCTATAATAGCCTTTAATTCAATTTAGCTTTTTAGTTCATTATCATCAACTACATCATTTACAAATGCTGTAATATCATTTAAATTGCAATCAATAGCATTTCAAAAATGCAGTTAATTAACTTCAAATATTCAAAATAATTTCACAACCAATTATAATTTTATTTAAAACATTTTTTTTATAAAATCATACATTTTCACATTTATAAACAACATTTAATTTTCCTTAAGTTCATGATTTTATAAAGTTAAATTTCCATTCAAAAATCAAGATTTAATAATAATTCACTTATTAAATTTCAACATTCAAATTTAAATTCATTGAATTAAATTTCAACTTAACACTTAAGTTTAAATTTCAAAATATAACTTAATTTCAATTTTATTCACTTAACTTAAAATTCACTTTTAAGCCAAATTCACAAATTCCCATTTGGTTATATTTCAAAATTTCAACTTAAATAATCATCCCTTTCATTTTTTAACTTTACTCAAAAATCATTAATATATTATAAATTCATTTTAAATTCATTTTAAATTCAAATTATCATAAATTTATCATAATTTCATATTTAATTTAATTTCCAATTATAATTAAATCAAAATTTCCAAAATAACTTACATTTAAATTTTCTAACTTTTCCATAATTTATTTAACCTATAAATTTCCAAAAAAATCAATAATACTTTACAAAAATCATATTTAATTATGTTTTAAATCAAAATATTATAATATTTACATTTCAAACATATTTTTAAAAATTTTAGAAAAATATATTTTAACTACGGGTCTGTATAAAATTTTCTAGCCTAGGTAAAGTGATACGGGTAATGTATCATTTCAACCCGTAATTTACAAAGAAAATCCAGGTTTTATCATTTCAAACCCGCAGTCCCAAGTAAATGAAATAAAATGAAAATCGCTCAGGCCTATCATTTCAGCCCATAACGATTTTCCCCTATTCTAAAGTCCGTTCGGGTATGTATCATTTCAACCCATAGTGATTCTAATCTAAAGGGAACTTGCAGTGTGATAAACTGATAAAAATAACAGAACAACATAATATAACAGTAACAGATGTTATAATAGGTGTTTAAGCATGGGTGAACATCATATAATCATAATATAGCATATGTAACATGTTAATGCATTTTACAGATTCAAAAGGGGTCAATTTACTAGTTATATATGTACATATTGTCCGGTGAGGATAACTCACTTGTTTGAGCTGGAGATTGCAATACAACTGACACAAACTGAGATCTTCAAAAGTACGATGGCACGACAAAGATTTGATATTGAGAGAGCCAAAGATAATTGCCTTGTTCACATTTACACAAAACAATGCAACATATAAGTTACAAAACAATGTAACACTTGAACAACACTAGAAATCAATGTCCAAAACAAGTTAAATGGTTTGCACTTGTTCTCAACTTCACATACTTCAGTTATGAACTGAAATAGCATAGCCAAGGCACGGATTAAGGTCTGGTTTGGGTCCAGTATAGGCTCGGCTACAAGGTGATAAGGTGAGTGGGAGTTACAAGTAGAGAAGACAATGGAATACAAAGGGTTCTAAGGCAAATGGTGGCTTTTGTTGCACCATAGGGTTCGACCCTTGCTGTTGTGGGTCTAGCCATGCAATGTGAAGGTCAGGTGGGGTCTGATGTGGCAGCTAGAGGTGGTGGAAGATCAGGTGGTGGAGGCTATTGGTGATGGCCATGGTGGAAATTGAAGGTGATGGACATAGGGTGCAACAATCTACACACAAGGCAACAAATCATCATTTCTAGGCTATACATGGGCTCGGCCTCAAGCTATAGGGGCATGGCCAGGTGTCCAGATGGTGGTGGGTGAGGTGGAAGTGGGTGGTGGTCAGGTCAGAGCAAGGGGTGGTGGAGGAAGTGGTGGAAGTGGTGATAGAGGAAGGGTATGCTCGGCCTAAACTATATGGTGATGGTTTGTGTAAATGGAGGGTGGATCTCTTGCCTAGGGCAGGTCGGCCTGATGGGGTGGTGATCTGGAGGTGGTGGTGGCTGGTTGTGGTGGTGATGGGGTCGGTCTAGCAGCTGGAGGTGGAGGAACAAAGCTATGAAGGTAGAGAACATATACAAAATTCAATAGAAAACTAGAAAAACAAGGAAGAAGGAGATGAATTTTACCCAAACCTTTGAAGCAATGGCCGTGCAATTTTTTTATGAGTTTGAGAAAGTTAGAATACATGAAAAATGAGGGAGATGCAGCTAGAATGAGAAATGAAAGCATGGCAAAAAATCATTAAAGAGTGGAGTTGAGAAAATGAAAGGTCGGAATGTAAAAAGGCTTTGGAAGTTAAAGTGTTTAAAACCTTTAAAATTTCCATCAATTTATTTTAATTTTTAAATAACTGAAATATGTATATAAATTCAGATAAAAGTACGAAAATTTATTAAATAAACAAAAATAAATAAATAAATATTAATTATATATATAATTTAATTAATAAAACAGCAAAATTTTGCAAACTAGTCTTGAAAATATGAAAAATAAATGCAATGAACTTTGAAAAATCTTTATGTACTTGTAAAAATATTTATAACAAAGATAATAACATAAACTAAAATGCATTCACAAATAAATATATAAATATTAATTTAAATATAATTTAAATGAAGAAAATAGCAAAGAAAATAGAAACTAGGCTTTAAAAATAGAAAATAAATTCAATAAGCTTTAGAAAAATTATACTATCACTTCAAAAATATTAAAAGACAAAAATGTACATAAAATAATAGATTAACACATATTAAAATAAAATATGACAAAGAAAAATATAATTTATATAATTTAAAATAGACAAAATTGTTAAATAAATCAAATTACACCCAAAATTGAAATGTACATAACTTTTACAGTTTAACTCCGTTTTCAACGAAACAAAAAGAAGTGTTCATGTTATTAAATCTATTTTCATAATAAAAGATAAAATTTATAATTTCAAACTTTTAAATTTTTAAGTAAAAAGTCAAAGCTTGACCAGTTTGACCAGAATTTCACTTTTTTAGTAAAATATCTAATTTATACCAGTTTAAAACTATAATTCACTTAATAATCAACATTTATATAAAAAAAATGAAATGTTTGAAAAAAAAAAGTTTAAAATAATTGCAAAATAAAAAAAAATAAAGTCAAAATTAAAATATATGTAAAATCTAGGGTTGTTACACTCTCCCCCACTCAAAACTTTTCGTCCCCGAAAAGGAATGAGGCACGGGAAAGCACAGAAAAATAGAGTGAAATAAGATTAAGACAAGATGACAAGGAGATTGAAATTATACCTAATAACTATTGTTATAGGTAAGTTTCACAAGGTAGAGATGATCTTCCCAAGATTCTCTAGAATCAGGAACACAAGCACGAAAAGATCCTTTAGAATCTGATTCACTCTTCCTGCTTGACCGACGGTCTGTGGATGGAAAGCAGTGCTCAAATTCAAAATGAGTACCAAAGATTATTAAAGATTATAGAAAGATTTCTAAACAGACTGGTATATGCAATAGCCTCCCATTCTGTAGCAAGATAAGGTAAATTAGGACAACCAAAAGATAGTTTGAAAAACAAAACAAAATAATAAATTTGAAACCATAAAATTTCAACTTAAACTGAAAATTAATTTTACATAAGTCAAATAAATCTTAAGTATCTCTAATTTCATTATATTATCATCCAATTATCTTAAATTAACAAATCCCTAAAATCATGTATTTGAAAAATCTTTTATTATACTCAAAATGTACCAAATAAAATTTAATTCTTCTTCACTACTAATTAAAATTAAATTTATTCCTCTCAATATATTTTATCACCTATGTTAAATATACTCACACTCATTGCAACTGCCTTAAATTTATTCTTAGTTCCTTTATCATCATTTTATATTGTAAATTATTCCATTACCCTTTTTCTTTATTTACCTCTGTTAATCCTTTTATAACTTAAATTTAAGTATATAACATTTATAATAACCACTCAAATTTTATTTATGAAATCTTTTTTTTATATTATATATTATCCAATTACATATTCAACTTTTGAAATTAAGGTAAGTTATATTGGAATGAAATTGTGTATTATACAAATAAAACTTTCTAATTAAATTATTTCAAGCTTGAATATTAATCCGAATCTTGAAATTATACTTAGAAATTATCTTTGAAGAAAAAATTTAGGAATTAAATTTCCGATAAATTCCAAACTATTTAGAGATAAATAAATGCTCATATACTATATATATATATATATATATATATATATATCCATTCAAATTTAAATCATATATCAGCATATGTTATAAATCCATTCTTATTTTAGAAATTAAAATCAATTAAATTTTCCCAAAACAAAACTGTAGCAAGACTACAGAATGGTCTCTTCACTTCGAAACTCGAAAATGAACGTCGATGATGCTGCAGTCATCACCGAAATTATTTTCCAGCGACAAAGAGAAGAGCACTAAATTTAAATTTAAAATTCTTTGGGAACAAATTTCTATTCGAAAATACTTTAAATAATATATCCTTTAAAACTTTGAACACAAAGTTTTAAATCCGTCGAAAATTAAATTCTCAAATTCTTGTTTTACATTCATTTTAAATTTCCAAATAAATTTATAACCATGTTTTATAGTTCAATTAGATATATGAAACAATAGAAAATGATATATAAAAAAAATATTATTTCTTAACAACCAATTCAAATAAAATCCAGATAAAGATTTATAATATAGTTACAAAATTTATTTCACAAAATTTATTTCCTTACTAAATTTTAAAAACATATTGTGTCAGTTTGCTATGTTCAAGTGTTTTGGAAATCTTATCGATAGCGTTGATCAGACGAATCGATTAGAAACCCAAATCAACATCAACAACTCAAACAACACAATATATAAAACATTTTAAATATTAGTTTACAAATACACTTCAAGAATAATTTGAAGATAAGTTGGAAACAAAGATGAGATAATTAAATAACAGAATAGAAAGATGGATAAGCTTATATAAATTGCGGGCAAGCTTAACCCGGTCAACCGTGACTTAAAGAATAAGACCGGTGTGGATTTCTTGGGTAAATCGACATTCGATCTCAAGATGTAGAGTTCAAAATTATAAGAGATACTAGCATCTAAACCGAGGATATAGAATCTCTGGAGAATCGATGTTGTTGTAAAGGAGTTTTCCCTTTTACAAATAAATTTGAGGTTGGCGAGACCGCCGACTCATTATGAAGATCTTTTGAAGTTGAGTTATGGGATACTCTAGAATCAAATGAAGATGAATATTGAGGGACACGAAATGGATTTTGGAACCACAGGGAATGTTCCAAAATTCAAAGGAATCGAGTCAAAAAGGAAGAGGTTTAAACTCGAATGAAAGTGATTCTGTAAATACATTTACCATATATACTGAGTTTTGCCTAGAGCTACCAAAGCTCTGATACCAACTGTAACAACCCGATATTTTCAACCGTTCGCATCCGCACATGTCGGACTTGAATTGCTCAAAATACCGCATTGTAAATGAAATTTAGCAAATCTCAGAATATACAGTAAATAAAAATCACAGAACACAAACACAGAGTAAGAAATGCAGCGGAAGTAAAGAGATAGCAGTTCATGAAGCTACTATGTAAATATATCAGAGTTAAATAAAATACAACAGACTAAATAAAGTACAACATAACTCTTAACATGATAACCAAGTAGAAGCTGAATAGAACAACAGAACTGGAATAGATAAAACTAGATAAGCAGGTAATCTCCAGCGATTCCAATCTCCAGAAAGTGGAATCCAAATCTGTGAATAACTTAGGCTGACCCGAGCGTAAATAAAAATACAAACACTCGAGTCAGGACAATATATACTTATATAATGTAAACCAACTCAAATGAACTGTAGTAAGGTACAAGTAACTTAAAGGATGCCTGAGACCACCCATCCTTTAAGGATCCGTTAAACTATTTACTATGTAGTAATATTTCGCTATTATAATAATGTCTACAGTAAAATAAACTTACTTTTAAATAGCGTTCCGGGCTACCCATATCACCCTTCACACATAATAGTCCCAGTAGTCCATCCAATATCATGCCATCTCCACTCCGGGTGACTGTCAGAGGATACCACACGGGCTACGGGAGAAAAACAAACTCGTAGTAAAGGCTCGGTATGGTAGGTGACACGGCACACAAGGCAATGCCAGGGTAGATATACCAATTACGCACACGGGCTGGTGGTAACGCAGCAGCCACATACGCCCACCTCGGAACACACTCCCATATCAAAATCAAAGGATGGCCATCTAATCAATCACCAGTAAGAGTATAGTATCGAAGGAATGTGTCCGATAGGAGGAATGACCTCACTTGGCCCGAGATCGCTCCTGTTTTAGCCACCTTATGCCAACTCACGGGAGTTGGGTCCACGTAATATACCTCAAGAACGTCGCCACCATCCTACTTCATTCTGGAATCTCCACCGCGTACACGGTTGTCAAAGTGGTTTTCGGTATCGATAGAGAGTATGCCAGATATCCGATCCCGGTCTCTTTGCCAACCAATCGTTATTATAACCCGTAGTTATAACTTTTAAAATAATGTTATACTTCAAAATAGGATATCATTTCAAATTCAAATCTTTATCAAAATAAAGATTAATTAATTCCAAACCATTTCAAAACATCATATCTTTCTAGAAATTTTTGTCAAATCATTTTAATATATCAAAATATCATATCTTTTCAAAACCACATTTCAAATCATTTTAATATATCAAAATATCATATCATTTCAAAACCACATTTCAAATCATTTTAATATATCAAAATATCATATCATTTCAAAACCACATTTCAAATCATTTTAATATATCAAAATATCATATCATTTCAAAACCTCATTTCAATCATTTTAATATATCAAAAATATCATATCCATTTCAAGTCATTTCAATCATTTTAATATATCAAAAATATCATATCTTTCCAAAACTTCATTTCAAATCTTTTAAATAAACCAAAATATCATATCTTTTCAAAACCACATTCATTTCAAATCATTATTCATTTTATTCAATTTAAAATACCATTTCAATTTACATTTCCAAACAGTTTATATTTCAAAAATCATTTTAAATCATTAAAATGAAGTTATTATATTTAATAATTAAATTATTAAATTTTCAAAAATTTCAACTTCCAAAGTTCATTTATTCACTTAAGTTTATCAAAACAGTGAAAATTCACTTTTCGCAGCATTTAGAAAACGCTACGGAAAGTTACATTCAAAACAGTTCAATTTAACAAAAGACAGCATTTTTAAAAATGTTGTAATAGGGTTTCCTTAATATTTCAAATAAACTTAGTTAAATTCAACAATTATAGCACTTAAAAAGATTGCTATAATAGCCTTTAATTCAATTTAGCTTTTTAGTTCATTATCATCAACTACATCATTTACAAATGCTGTAATATCATTTAAATTGCAATCAATAGCATTTCAAAAATGCAGTTAATTAACTTCAAATATTCAAAATAATTTCACAACCAATTATAATTTTATTTAAAACATTTTTTTTTATAAAATCATACATTTTCACATTTATAAACAACATTTAATTTTCCTTAAGTTCATGATTTTATAAAGTTAAATTTCCATTCAAAAATCAAGATTTAATAATAATTCACTTATTAAATTTCAACATTCAAATTTAAATTCATTGAATTAAATTTCAACTTAACACTTAAGTTTAAATTTCAAAATATAACTTAATTTCAATTTTATTCACTTAACTTAAAATTCACTTTTAAGCCAAATTCACAAATTCCCATTTGGTTATATTTCAAAATTTCAACTTAAATAATCATCCCTTTCATTTTTTAACTTTACTCAAAAATCATTAATATATTATAAATTCATTTTAAATTCATTTTAAATTCAAATTATCATAAATTTATCATAATTTCATATTTAATTTAATTTCCAATTATAATTAAATCAAAATTTCCAAAATAACTTACATTTAAATTTTCTAACTTTTCCATAATTTATTTAACCTATAAATTTCCAAAAAAATCAATAATACTTTACAAAAATCATTTTTAATTATGTTTTGAATCAAAATATTATAATATTTACATTTCAAACATATTTTTAAAAATTTTAGAAAAATATATTTTAACTACGGGTCTGTATAAAATTTTCTAGCCTAGGTAAAGTGATACGGGTAATGTATCATTTCAACCCGTAATTTACAAAGAAAATCCGGGTTTTATCATTTCAAACCCGCAGTCCCAAGTAAATGAAATAAAATGAAAATCGCTCAGGCCTATCATTTCAGCCCATAACGATTTTCCCCTATTCTAAAGTCCGTTCGGGTATGTATCATTTCAACCCATAGTGATTCTAATCTAAAGGGAACTTGCAGTGTGATAAACTGATAAAAATAACAGAACAACATAATATAACAGTAACAGATGTTATAATAGGTGTTTAAGCATGGGTGAACATCATATAATCATAATATAGCATATGTAACATGTTAATGCATTTTACAGATTCAAAAGGGGTCAATTTACTAGTTATATATGTACATATTGTCCGGTGAGGATAACTCACTTGTTTGAGCTGGAGATTGCAATACAACTGACACAAACTGAGATCTTCAAAAGCACGATGGCACGACAAAGATTTGATATTGAGAGAGCCAAAGATAATTGCCTTGTTCACATTTACACAAAACAATGCAACATATAAGTTACAAAACAATGTAACACTTGAACAACACTAGAAATCAATGTCCAAAACAAGTTAAATGGTTTGCACTTGTTCTCAACTTCACATACTTCAGTTATGAACTGAAATAGCATAGCCAAGGCACGGATTAAGGTCTGGTTTGGGTCCAGTATAGGCTCGGCTACAAGGTGATAAGGTGAGTGGGAGTTACAAGTAGAGAAGACAATGGAATACAAAGGGTTCTAAGGCAAATGGTGGCTTTTGTTGCACCATAGGGTTCGACCCTTGCTGTTGTGGGTCTAGCCATGCAATGTGAAGGTCAGGTGGGGTCTGATATGGCAGCTAGAGGTGGTGGAAGATCAGGTGGTGGAGGCTATTGGTGATGGCCATGGTGGAAATTGAAGGTGATGGACATAGGGTGCAACAATCTACACACAAGGCAACAAATCATCATTTCTAGGCTATACATGGGCTCGGCCTCAAGCTATAGGGGCATGGCCAGGTGTCCAGATGGTGGTGGGTGAGGTGGAAGTGGGTGGTGGTCAGGTCAGAGCAAGGGGTGGTGGAGGAAGTGGTGGAAGTGGTGATAGAGGAAGGGTATGCTCGGCCTAAACTATATGGTGATGGTTTGTGTAAATGGAGGGTGGATCTCTTGCCTAGGGCAGGTCGGCCTGATGGGGTGGTGATCTGGAGGTGGTGGTGGCTGGTTGTGGTGGTGATGGGGTCGGCCTAGCAGCTGGAGGTGGAGGAACAAAACTATGAAGGTAGAGGACATATACAAAATTCAATAGAAAACTAGAAAAACAAGGAAGAAGGAGATGAATTTTACCCAAACCTTTGAAGCAATGGCCGTGCAATTTTTTTATGAGTTTGAGAAAGTTAGAATACATGAAAAATGAGGGAGATGCAACTAGAATGAGAAATGAAAGCACGGCAAAAAATCATTAAAGAGTGGAGTTGAGAAAATGAAAGGTCGGAATGTAAAAAGGCTTTGGAAGTTAAAGTGTTTAAAACCTTTAAAATTTCCATCAATTTATTTTAATTTTTAAATAACTGAAATATATATATAAATTCAGATAAAAGTACGAAAATTTATTAAATAAACAAAAATAAATAAATAAATATTGATTATATATATAATTTAATTAATAAAACAGCAAAATTTTGCAAACTAGTCTTGAAAATATGAAAAATAAATGCAATGAACTTTGAAAAATCTTTATGTACTTGTAAAAATATTTATAATAAAGATAATAACATAAACTAAAATGCATTCACAAATAAATATATAAATATTAATTTAAATATAATTTAAATGAAGAAAATAGCAAAGAAAATAGAAACTAGGCTTTAAAAATAGAAAATAAATTCAATAAGCTTTAGAAAAATTATACTATCACTTCAAAAATATTAAAAGACAAAAATGTACATAAAATAACAGATTAACACATATTAAAATAAAATATGACAAAGAAAAATATAATTTATATAATTTAAAATAGACAAAATTGTTAAATAAATCAAATTACACCCAAAATTGAAATGTACATAACTTTTACAGTTTAACTCCGTTTTCAACGAAACAAAAAGCAGTGTTCATGTTATTAAATCTATTTTCATAATAAAAGATAAAATTTATAATTTCAAATTTTAAATTTTTAAATAAAAAGTCAAAGCTTGACCAGTTTGACCAGAATTTCACTTTTTTAGTAAAATATCTAATTTATACCAGTTTAAAACTATAATTCACTTAATAATCAACATTTATATAAAAAAAATGAAATGTTTGGAAAAAAAAAGTTTAAAATAATTGCAAAATAAAAAAAAATAAAGTCAAAATTAAAGTATATGTAAAATCTAGGGTTGTTACACAAGCCCAACCCTCAAATTAACTCTGAATAATGTCCAAAAGTCTAGTGCAGTCTAAATCAATAATTTGATTAACACTCAGAGGCAATCCCAAATATTTAACTGGTAGACTGCTTTCTTTAAACTTAAGAATGTTGAGAATTTCTGTTTTCCTTATACAGCCTTTGCTAAAATAAATTTTACTTTTAAAATCATTCACTTCCAAACCTACATTTTATTCCAATTTCATAAAAATATTTGCAATAGTTTTAGCACTATGAGAGTTTGCATGCAAAAATGAAAGAAGATCATCTGCATATAACAAGTGAGTAACAAATGGTTTGGTTCAGTTAATGGGTTTAATATTTCCTTTGATAAGTTCAATTTCCATAAGGATAGAGAAATATTCTATAGCAATAGTGAATAAATAAGGAGAGAGTGGGTGACCTTGTCTAATTCCTCTATTGCTATGAATAAACTCCTTAGGAGAACCATTAATATAATTAAAAAGAAACATTATTGATGCATTCTTGAATAAGAGAGCAATTTTTTTGTCAAAACCCATTTGTTGCATCATATATATAATAAAATGCCTATTGATCTTATCATAGGCTTTATATAAATCAATCTTGACACACATGAGATTTTTATTTTTATTTCCGAAGTTTATAATTAATTCATGAGCAAGATGGGTATTTTCAACAATGAGTCTGCCAGGTATGAAAGCACTTTGGTTTTCAAAAATAAGGTATTTTAAAAATATTTTAATTCCATTGCACAAAATGTTAAAAATGATTTTATAAATGAAGTTACAACAAGCAGTAGGCCTGAAATCTTCCAGATTATTTGGGATTTGAACTTTTGAAACCAAAGTTATAAAAGTATGATTAAGGTTTTTTAAAAACTTACTAGTTCTAAAGAACTCAAAAATAGCATCTAATAAAAAACACTTTATATCATCCCAATGAGTTTTATAAAATTTTGTACCAAAGTCATCTAGGCCATGTCTTTTATCATTATTAGAATGAAAAATAATATTTTTAATTTCCTCAAGGCGGATGGGGGCAAGGAGAATATCCTAACTATTAACATTCGGAATAAATTTAGATTCAATTATAGGAAAAATATTAGAGTAGCTATTAGTATTGTAGAGATTAGTAAAATAATTAATAGCTTCCTCTTCAATGCAAGATTCTTCATTGATAACATTACCTTTAACGTCAATAATTTTACCTATGTCATTTCTAAATTTTCTGCTAGACATTCTAGCATTAAAAAATTTACTAGCCCCATCACCATGTGTAAGCCAATCTATTTTGGCTTTTTGCCTCAAATTAATAAACTGCACTTGAAGGGATTTGATTAAACTATTTTGGGCTTCAAAAAATTTGTTGACATTATCAATGTCTAAGCAATCATTATCTAGAGCATTCTGCCTTATGACGCATTCCTCTCTTAACTGAGAAACATAATTTTTATTTCTAATTTTATTTCAGTTTTCCAATTTTCCCTTTGTAATTTGAAGAAATTTATGAAGTTTGTACTGTGTAGTGCCCTGTACTCTAGAAGACTCACTGTTTTTGATGATTTCTTTATAATTGTTTTCATAAACCCACTCTTTAATAAATTTGAAAGGGAAGTTTTTCTTTGAAAATTTGTTTTGAGTAAGGAAAATTTGAATTGGGGTGTGGTCACTAGAAGCCTGAGGTAAAGTGTAGCATTTAAAATCTTTAAAAAGCTTGTAAAACTAAGATTAAATAAGATTCTATCAAATTTGTAGTGAATGTTTCTGAATTTCCCAGATTTCCAGTTAAATTTATTTTCAAAAATAGTAGGTTCATAAAGTTCAATTTTGAGCAAAAACTTGTTTAAAAAATCTAATTTTTTAGAAGGAAAAGGAACCCCACACCTTTTTTCATGAGCATGCATTATAGCATTAAAATCTCCTATAATAATACAAGGGGATTTCATATTAGTATTATCTGATCAAAAAAAATCAAAGAATTTGCCTTTCATATTCACTGTTTGATGCATAAACAAAAGTAATTTCTGATTGAAAACCACCTTTATTTATACATTTACAATGAATAAATTGAAATTTGACAAAATGTTGAAAGATATCCCAAATATTAGGATCCCAAAAGACCATGTACCATTCCCCCCTCCCCCCCATTTGATTATTATTTACAACATTCTAATAATAAAAGCTTTAACATGATAATCCTTAATCTTAGAATTATCTAATTTATGTTCAAGCAAGCCTACAATACTAGGATTTTCTGTCTTAAGAAGATTAGACAAGTCTATTCTTCTTTCAGGAGAGTTGAGACCCCATTCCAAGATATTATCGACATAATGAAAAAAAGAAAAAATTAAAGATAACAATAAAAGGATACACTAAGTATACATGGCATTGCAGCAGTTATGCACTATGACTGCCCTCTTCTTCAAAAGTCTCTGCTCTTTTCCCTTTCTTTTTGTATGAAGTTTTGCTTAGAGCTTTTAACTGTTCTTCCCATCTGGAATTTTTGATGATGTGTTTCTTTTTGAATTCACCATCTTCTATATCCTCTGTACTTCCATTATCAACTATTTCTTTTGTACTTTTCATTCTACCTTTTCTTTTTTCCCTTTTGTTTTTTCTGATTTTTCTTGAGTTTGAGGAAGAATTTGAAACTCAACTGATAGTCTTTTGAATATTATATTCTGAGTTTGAATTTGAATTTTTGATGAGTGAGGAGAGATAAAAAGCAAGATGACTGATATTGGGATTATCAGATGGTTCTTTACATAATATATTGTTAATGTAAGAACCATCATCCAAATTCATAACTTCAGTATCAGTTGAGTCCTCATTTGTTTGCTTATCTAAGACTTTTTCCTTTAAGATTTGAGAAATTTCTGTGCTTTTCTCTGCTTCTTTAGATGTTTCAGGAATGATTTTAATTTTATTGTCTTTAATTAACTGATTTTTAGTGCCATCTTGAAGAGCCTTTTCAAGGGGAAGTTTCTGAGCAGAAAATATTTCTTCTATATTTAAATTTTTTCCAGAATTCTCATTGAGAGTTTGTGGATTCTTCTTGTTGTTGAGATCAGTTGATGCTTTTCCTACAGTAACTTCATTTTCCTTAGGTGAGGTACTACCAATGGCTACTGTATTTTCTTATATTCTCTGTTTTTCTTTCCAAATCAATTTAGAGTCACAATTTTCTATTGAATGTTCAAAACAAGAAAATGTTTTGCATCTAGGAGGAACCCATTCATATTCAATGTTTTGAACTAAATTTTCCTCATCATGCAAAGAAACGGTAGCTTCGTTTGGAAGATCTGAATGTGCTTTGATTTCAACAAGAATTCTTGCAAAAGATCTTTTGCAGTGTGATCATCTAATTTGAGAGGAATACTTGCCACATTCGCAATAATACTTAAAATTTAACTGTCCCACAATCTAAGATTTAATTCGGGCAGTTTAATCCATATAGGCATAGTTGAGAGAAAATCTTTATCAAGATTAATTTCACTGCTCCATTTTTTCATAATGATAAGTTTTTCATTAACAAAATATGGACCCCTATTGATTGAATTATCACAGTCAGTAGCATTAGAAAATCTGATTAGAAAGAAACCATTATTGCGAGTAAAAATGTCGAAATTACCCGTGGGTTTACAGGATTTAGCAATTACAGCCTTGAAATGATGATAAGCGGGTCTGTTGCCAATACATAGGCAAATACTGAGATGTTCCATTTACTTTCTGCCCTTTTACTGGCCTCTGCGCTCACCACCACTATTTTCTTCTCATTAATGGAGAGAGGAGCGACATACTTGAGGTCAAATTCAGTATTTGAACCTCCTTTCTTAATCATGTCTGCCCATAAAGAAGGTTTGATCAGGTTAGAATTGCATTGAGAAATAGAATTATCGTTATTTTGAATGATTCTTAAATTGCTTCTTGGATTTTTGAAATGATTATATGAGTTTACGACTTGCTGGTTGGTTCTTGAAACATTTTTGATGAAATTCTATCATTTGCACTGATTCTTGAATTGAAATATCCCCGACTTGCACCTCTGGTGAACTGTTTTGATTGATTCAAATTGCCTTGTTTCAGATTCAACTGATAGGAACCAATTCTTACATGCTGCATTTGAGGAGCAGAATCTTTATTCAACAATTTTGATTTTCTGTTCTGAACGACCTGAAACCCTTGTTCATCAACAACAGGAATATTCTTTGCAGTCAAAGGTGGTGAGGGCGGCATAGGGTTCAGCGGAGGAGGTGGAAAGTAGGGCTGTAAACGGATGCAGTCGGATACGGATAGTGCTGTATCCGTATCCGAAAATGAAAATCCGTATCTGAATCCGTATCCGATATCCGTGAATATCCGTTCAATATTATCCGTATCCGTATCCGCTAATATTTTCGGATATCCGAAAATATCCGTATCCGGCTTAGCGAATACGGATATTTTTGGATATCCAAAAATATCCGTATCCGTATCCGAAAATATCCGAAAATTAATCAATATAATGCATATTTCATTTTTTTGATTGAAAAAAAGATGAAAAAACCTTGTAATACATAAATTACATCAAGTTAACAATAGGTAATCCAATCATACAAAATCCATTCAATAAATTAGTGTATTTGTATTAAATTTATGGATATAAAATAATATATTAATATATAAATATTTAATTTCAAACCGGACGGATATTTATCGGATACGGATATAGCCATATCCGTATCCGTATCCGAAATATGTTTCGGATATCGGATATCCGCATCCGCTTTTCGAATATCGAATATTTTTCATGTTTTCGGATACGGATGCGGGCGGATTTCGGATATTTCGGGTATTCATTGACAGGCCTAGTGGAAAGTGAGTGGGAGAGGGCTGAGAAAATCCCTCGTTCTGATCAAGGTTATAGATAGGATTGTTTAGGAGATTTGTAAATACAGCCATGTCATTATATTCTTATTATTTTCCGTGGCTAGGTTATATATTTACATATCCCACTTTTTAGTTAAAGCTATTACCAAATTTTGGAAAGAAGAAGGGCAAAAAAGAAAGATAATGGAGGTTACCTGTCATTGACAAACAAATTAATTCTCTACTAGCATACCTAGCCATTGCCTGTTAAACAGAAGAAAAAAAACGTAATATTACATAGGACTGTTGAAGATAAAGCAGAACAAAATAAATTCAGAGTGAATATGCTTGTGCAGCAGCTATTGCAAAAGGATCTGAAGCTGGAGATCCATCATCAGAGAAAACATTCCTAAGACAATATTAAATGACCGTACATTTTGAATCATGTCATGAATATTAACAGTAACATTTGCATCTATTTGAGTACAGCATAAATGTTATGTAAATCTTAATGTTATGCGTCTGGTTTCATGTTTAATGTCCTTTCTATTTACGAAACACTTGTAGTAATCAGCGTCAACAAGAGTTTATATAATTATCTAAGTTTATATAATTAATGTACAGATTATAATAATTAGGGACCAAATTAATTAACCAAGTTTATACTACTACTACTACTACTAATAATAATAATAAATTAACTTGCTTTATAAAAGTAAACAAGTTTAAAATAATAATACTAACAACAAAAACAACAACAAGAGTCAGAGTAGTATAAGTTTATAAAAAGTAATTAAGTTTTATAGAAATTTAACTAAGTTGGTTTTTTATAAAAATTAACCAAGTTTACAAAAATTAACTAAGTTTTACAAAATATAACTATGTCAGGAAAGTATTATAAAAGGTAAACGCAATAATAAAAATTAATTATGTTTTACAAATTTTAACTAAGTTAACAAAGTTATATAAAGAAATAATTAAGTTTATAAAAAAAAAAAGTAAGTATACTAGAAATTGCACCCTTTGCATTTATTTTAAAGTGCTACTCTTAGTCACGAACCTGTACAGTGTCTAAATGCAATTGTTGGTAGGAAATGTGCACTAATTTGGATGAGTTGTTGTATTTCTTTCTGATGATTTTGTGCCTCTATTCTTTGTAGTGATTATTGACAGTTAATAACACTCTTGTATTTGATTGAAGGGTTCCCTACACAGTAGAACAAGTGCACTAAAACTAATTCTAATCATAGAAGTATTATTTGACAACATTACTGACCTCAGTTATTTACACATCAATTAAACAAAATAAGCACGCTAAGGGATAATATATCTACACATATGTATGATGTATACATAGATATTAACATGGGAATAACAGAAAGGAAGAAACCCTGTGAATCTTTCCATCTTCAAATGAAATGTTGTTTAATTTCTTACTGCACCGCAAGAGTTGATGATTTGTAATCCTAGACATCTTCATTGCTCTCGATATCAATTTCATATCCATCCTTGCTTGCAAAACTTGGCAATTCAATCCGTTCTTTTGCGTCTTCTTTAATTTCTTAACTACACAATTTGCTGCTTTTAAAATCTCCTTCAGCTTCTTTTCTTTCTGCATACCAAGAAAAAGATTACTTGGTTTCCTTCTTTTGTTACACTCTTATTTGAAAGCAAAGAAACAAGAATAATTATGACTTATGATTTTAACTAAGAGGGAGTAAGTGGCCTTATTGTATCGCTCTGCATTTGTTTGCCAACCAGCTCATTCTGATCTTACATAATCAATATCAATTTTTTCAGTTAAACTAAAATTTGCTTCAATTTCTGGTTGGCAAAGCGATAAAAGTCCTTTTGCTTTTTTGTGGGTCAATAGCCACCAAGCGCCTAAACTTCAGTAACGAGCTAGAAACCCAGTAACAATATCATATTATTTCAGTTTAGTTTTCTTTTTAACTTTTCTGTGCTATGTTTATCTTGTCTACTAATAAAAAATATATTAAAGGAAAACTTATTTCTGAGCCATATGGATTTTTTTCCCTCTAATTTGCAAATTAATATAATGGTCAAATAGCGACGTAAAAAAGAAGAAGGCTTGGGTGCATTCATTTTTATAATCACTTCAATCCATGAGAAATTTGGTGCCATTCTCATTCAGTAATTGGTTTTGTTGAAAGGTATAGCTTGTAAAATTAACATTTTACGAAGGTACAGTCCTCGGAACTAAGATTTATTTTCACCTTTTTAACATACACACTGTGGTTTCGCAGCAACATATATAATAATGAACGGATCATTAAGTCTATGTTCTCTTGTATATTACAATGCATATGTATTAATAATAATAACAATTTAACTAATGGTTATGATAAATCGCTAAGTTAGTAATAATAATAATTTAACTAATGTTTATGAAAATTAACTAAGTTTATAATAATAACACTACTAATAACAATAACAAAAAAAAATCATAATAGCAATATTAACAACTAACAAACCAAGTTTATAAAATTTAACTAAGCTTCATAACAATTAACTAAGTTGTTAATAATAATAATAATAATAATAATAATAATAATAATAAAAACAATAATAATATAAAAAATAACTAAGTTTAGAGTAATAACAACAATAACAATAATAATGATAAATGATACATTTTTAACCAATTTAACTTAGTTTTATAAAATCTAACTAAATTTATATAACAACAACAACAATAATAAATTAACTAAGTTTATAAAAATTAACTTCATTAATTAAGTTTAATAAGAATTAAAAAGTTTATAAAATTAACTAAGTTTATAATAATAATAAACTAATCAACTTTAAGAAAATTAACTAAGTTTATAATGATAACAACAACAATAATAAATTATAAAGTATTCAACATATTTACACCTAATTCATTTTATAAATTTTTAATTTTATAAAAAAATAACTAAGTTTACATACAAAGATCAGCGAATTTTATAAAAATAACCAATTTTATAAAAAAAAAACTAAGTTTATAATAATAATAATAATAATAATAATAATAATAATTGACTAAGTTTGTGAAAATTAATTAACTTTATAATAATAATAATAATTAACTAAATTTACAAAAATTAATTAAATTTATGATAATACTAATGATGACGACGACCAATAAGCAAACTAAGTTAATAGTAGAAATAATAATGCTTTAAGTCTTTTCTTGGTAGATGATAATACACACGACCATTCTAATTTATTGCTTTTATTAGGAAACTAGCTCTTGTTTAGAATTTTTATTCTTTACCTACAAAATTAATGTTAGTTTAAAAGTCGTAGTCTTACTTCTACATGTTTAGTTGTATAAATTCATAAATATATGTGCTCATATCCTTGTTTGAATTACTTGTAAGTATTTGATGGCTCTTAACTCGCTTTTGGTTCTTTTCATGCTCATGTTTCTTTGGAAATATTCGTTAATATTGCTAATGATATGTTTTGATGCTTAACAGAGGTGTATACTATGTGACATACACACTTTATAAGATATATATTAGTAAATATTTGGATAGTACACATGCGGGTGTTTGTGATTGATATATTGTGATTTCGATCATGGTTCGATCATGTATATCTATTTTTTATGTTTTTTTTTTCCCGACGATAGCCATGCTAAGGTAGTTCTAGCAAAAAAATTCAAAAATTTAGATACAGAGCATTTTTTGATAAGAAATATTTTGCAAATTTTTTTTAACGTAGATACTTAATTTTCCAATTTTATGCATATTCAAATTTATTTTCATTTCTAACGGAGATATTCATTTCATTTGCAGGTGAAAGAATGAAAGATTTGAATATTTATTCTTTTTAATGCAAGCACATCTACTTGTTTTTTGTGTACGCATACAATAGAATATTATGTTGTTAAAACTCTAGGATCTTATGTGTATGAATATTTAATTCTGTTTAATACAATGTGTTATGTCTTTATGTTTAATATTTTCTATTATTTTCCATTATCTAAATGGATTTATGTTTTAGAGATATTCTTAATGCAGAATTTTGAAATATATTGACTATCATGATTTGTAGAGATGCAGTAGATTTTAAAAATACAAAAAATAAACCATTGCACTTAAAAAATGTTATAGAAAGCTTACAAGAAAAACGTTATCAAAAGTAAAAAAAGTTATAGCGCTTTTCGTGTTATGAATGGTTCGGTATCTATTATAATATGTCGATATACAGCGTTTACAAAACCGCTAAAAATACTTACAACAGCAGAAAAAAGCGCTATAAAAGATGAATAGTAGTATAATTATGCTATAATAAGCCATTGTTTTTAGGACATTTCAATATACGGTGGTTATTAAACCACTATAAAATACTTACAACGGCAGAATATTAGCGTTATAGTAGATGATTTTTATAGCGGTTTATTTTGTGCTAGAAATAAGAAAATATTTTTTATAATAAGTCGGTAGACAACGTTTACTGAACCGTTATAGTTATCATTTATAATTTCTTTAGCCGCTATTGATGACTGTTTTATTTGTAGTGTATGTGTATGTGTGTGTGTGTGTGTATATATTATAAATCCATAAACCTAGGCCTTACGCCAAGGTTCAATCTGCGTTTGAAATTTGTTTACAGTCGACCACTAGCCAGCAGTCGATCGCTCGCTGTTGACTTGCTACAGTAAGCCTGTTGGCTAGTTGATTTAGTTTATGTTAATTAAATTATTATTTTTCACTTGTTTCTGTTTGTTTAAAAATTAATTTCATTTTCCAGTAAACCCTATTTCGTTAATCTACAGGTATTATCCACGTATATTGCTAGAGGAAATAACAAATACTAATAGGATGTCAAATAAGATAAAGATGCCATGGATCATCAATATGTGGTCAAGGTTGCCTTATATCAACAACATGTTGCTGCATATCAATAATAGGTTGCCACATATTATCAGCGTAATGAACGATGTCAAAAATCAAGGGTGTCGAATTTCTATGTTAGGGGAAGTCGAATATTTGAGGAGCTGGAAATTTCAAGCATTTAGGAGATCTCGAAGATCTACAAGGAATAAGAAATATCGTGCTTCTACAAGAAAGAAGAGATACTGAACCTTTACAAAGGATGAGAGATGTCAAGCCTCTACAAGTGAAAGTTGCCGAGCATCTAAAGAGCAAGAGATGTCGAGCATCAAAGCAGCAAGGAATGCCGAGCACCTAAAAGATGTCAAGTTTATTACAAGAAGAGTAAAATCAAATGAATCAAGAGGATTTAGTATATTTTCTCTAGTTAAGCTTCAAAGGCATTCACATTCCACTACACTGTCCTTAACACCACCAAAATAGCGATCCAAGTGAAACATTCAACCTTATGGAGATCATGACAAGTGGGACTATCAAAGCCATCCATCTTGCCAAGTCATCAATTCATGTTAACTCACATCAACCAATAGAAGCAAACTTTACCTCCTACTAACCACTATAAATAGAGATGCACCGTCCCCATGAAAATAGACCACTAACTTCTTTCCCTCTCTTAGCATAAACTACCTTTTGGACTAGAACTTTTCTAAAAAGATTGAGAGCCATTTCAATGGTAAATGGCTAACGACAAAGAAGGTGACATGAACATACGCATATAAGGACTTGGAAAATTGGAAATTTGCATATTTGACTTGTTTTGTAACCAGTTTTACTATTGAACAAGTACTATGACTTGTACACATTGCCTATTAAATCTAACGACAATAAATCAAAATCTATGGCATATTTTAACTTGTCTATTTTACTCTTGAACATATGATTTAAATTTCAAATGATTTCGTAAATAATTAAAAGCCAAGAGGTATAATTAGAATTTCTTCGAATATGTCTCTTTGTACAACATGGTATCGATATCTCAATCTATATTCAATTTAATAAAAAGAGCATGCTCAACCTAAATCAACTTATATTCAAACAAATTTTACTGTAACCAAATTTAGATCACATAGGGATCATATACGTATGGTGTAAATATTTCAAATTTCCAATATATTACAATCATTAGATAAACAGTATCTCTGATTAAATTAAACCAGTCTAGATAAAATTGGGTGTAACAAACTTAAATACATATAAATCAACATAACTAACAATGAACTCACACACCTATAGTATATTATTCCCTTTTTTATCCACCTAGAATCTCTCCGCTTGATTCGTTGATCTCTCTCCTTCCTCAATTTGACTATCTTCTCTTTCTTTGAAATCTTTAATTTTAATTCTTAAAATTTTATTTTCGAAGATGGATTGACTAGGAGACAAAAAGAGGGCTTTTGAAGAGATAGAGTTTTGGTACGAATTGAACAGATCAGGATTACTTGTGTGAGATTAATGTTTTATTTATAAAGGCTGAAATCGACCTAGACTGTTCAATTTATTTATTTAAATTCAGGCCATTCTGCCTAGGAAAATCCTGGATGATAACCCACGACCGATCAACCGATGGGTCCAGGGCAATCGACCGATAGGGATTGACCAGTCCCAACCAAGTGTCGATCAATTGAATTTTCCTATTTTAATTTATTTCTCTTCATATTTTTATATTTTAATTATTTTCAATAACAAATCTTTGAACATCAATAACTTTTTCATACAAGCTTTGATTACAAAAAGTTTACGTAAAATTGTCTAAAAATTCGCTACAAACGTAACAGTGTAAGTTTCGTAGCCAAACTCATACGTTTCTGAAAATTCCATTTAAACCCATATTATAATTAATTTAATTTCTTTTATTACAAATTTCGGTTAAATTTTCATGGGGGTTACATTCTCCCCCTCAAAAGGATTTCATCTCGATATCTCCAAGGATGGAAAATGCATCTCGTACATACCCGAGGTTAATACTTACAACCATCTACTCAACAATCAACTACTTGCAACAACTATCTTTAGTTCAGATTTTCTAATGCAATATATAGGCATGGAATGCCTATGAACCTAAACTAAAAGTTAGACGGTCTCCTAGTCTAATCAACCTCGTGAAATGCAAGTGCTTATGCTATGTACTCAAAATGCGACATCTTATGTAAACATACTGGCTGCTCTACATGGATGCACAAGCATTCAATTCATATGCAATAACCATATGCATATAACTTGATGAAATAAAATAAGTGATGATGTGAGCGCATGTAAACTTATACATGCATAAATAGACACACACACACACACACACACACACACACACATGCATATACGTCTATGTGTGCAAAGATTAATAAATACATCTATAATCAACCATCATCCAAAACATGTCCTAATGACACATATGCATCCATTACTAACATCCAAACATCCTATCTATGGGGAACACTAAGTTAAAACCTAAGCACCTAAGCAGTTGTACGCATTAACTAAAATGGAAATGTACCAGAAAAGAGTTCTAGATGGGTAGCTCAGATCTTCTATTCAAACTCTCATGTACTCTCCGTTGGGTCATCTCCCCACTAGACCTTGACAGGCTTAATAACTTTATTATGGAGTCGCTTTGTACCATGTTAAAGGATACAGGTAGGTGCACAACAAATAAGTGACTCCCTTTCTACTACCACCTTCTCTAGCTAACTCTGCTCGACTATAGCTGCTGAATCTTGTAAACACTTCCACAAGTGTGAAACACAACTATATAAATGTTACAACTAATGTATCAAGTTATTCAGTATTTTCGGTTATATTTTGGATAAATTCATAGAGACAAACAAGAACTCGGTGGAAGAAAATGAATCATATATGAAGATTAATCAAAGCAAATAGAAGAACAAAACTTCTTGAAGAAGAAATGCAAATGTTGGAACGACAAAGGTATTTGAAGTGAATGAATCTTAGAACCTATGTTAAAGACCCCATTGCAATTGTATTTAAAGACCATCAATCATTGAACTCAAACGAATCACAAAATATCCACAAATATAAGGTCCTTCGATATTTGAAAATCTACAACACTTTATCGGAGTTCCTGATTTTTTAAACACACATATGTCGACGTATGCCTTCCATATATGTCGACATACAAGCTTGTATATCGACATATGCCTTCCATGTATGTGGAAATACTAGCCATTTTTCAGTTTCTTAAAATTCAAACAAAGGGATTTTCATGCCACCTCTTCACTAAGAGACATGTCTCTTCACGACTATTTAAAGGGTTTGGAAAACGAATCATCACAACCACATTTATCATGTTCTCTTATTCTTTCATATCCATACATCTGTGAGAGAAATCCAATTGCATACTCTTTCGTTCTCTTTGCCAATCCATACTCTTTCACTCCAATTCTTCAAGGATTTGCAAACCACATAATATTAGAGAGTTTGTACTTGAATTCATGTCATTATCTTTCTCTCTCTTTGATTTCATCTTATTCCTCAAATAATTCAAAGATATATTTCTACTGGAGTTCTATAGGATCGTTCTACCGAACCTGCAAGAATCTTCATTGAAGATACGAGTACTTGCCATACTCTACTATTGTTTGTAAAAAGATGAAGGTGTTTTTTTAGCCTGTGAGGGTGTTCTTGTAGCTCAATAAATCAAGAGGTTGCATCTTGTAGCCCATGAAATCAAGGTTGTAAAGGCGTTATTGCCGTCTGTGGAAAGCAAGCAGTTATAGTAAAATTCTATATGGTGTAGCATAGGACTGGATGTGGGATTGGTCAATCTGAACTAGTATAAATTCCATATGTTATTTACTTTACTGCATTCTACTTTACTATTTACTTATTCTGTGATTATTGGTTTCTGTTTGCAATTTGATTAGATATAGATTTAAATTCATAAGTAAGTTTTAAATAGTTTAAATACACACTTCACTCCTCTAGTATTCTAATAATCTTAAGAACATTTCCTCATTATGTTATAGACAACCCTGTCATCAAAATTTGGTACCAGAGCACTGGTTTTCAAAAATTCGTAACTTGATTTTGAAAATTATAAATGACTAATAACACTAGTAACACTTACTTTAACACTTTTGTAGAACAATCTACTACTAGATCTCCTCTATTTAATGTTAGTAGTTATGCTTATTGGGCTTATAGAATGAAGATTTATTTACTGTCTAATGGTTCAGATATTTGGAATATTACACAGAGCGAGTACACTGAACCCCACACTAAGTACTCGTCTTAGACACCAGACCAAAATAAACAAGCACTTAATAATTCTAAGATTATGAATAGCTTATTTTGTGCATTAAGTAAAAATGAATTTAAGTGAGTTTTTATTTGTAAGCCTGCATATGAAATATGGAGAACACTACAAGTTACATATGAGAGCACTAGTGAAGTTAAATAGGCTTAATTTCCATGTTGACTAATCAGTTTCAAGTATTTAAAATGAATCAGAATAAATCCATTTTTGATATGTATTCTAAATTTCAGGATATATTACATGCATTAGTATCAATAAGAAAGAATGTTACTAAAAGGGATCAAGTCAAAAGTATCTAAAATTCATTTTCTGGTGAGTGGAATCAGAACTCTGGTAATCGAATAAGCCAATGATATTAGTAATGCTAAGCAGAAGATTTAATTGATGATCTAATGTCCTATAAAGTAAAATTGCAGGTTAGAAAACAGAGAAGAAATCATTGGTACTCAATGCTACAAACGATAATCATGAACCAGATGATGACGATGACGATGATAAGGAAATCGATTTCATAACCAAGAATTTTAAGAATTTTTTAAAATATAGGAAGATGAACGAACTTCAAAAAACTAACAACTTTAATTCCAGAATGAAAATGTTGTTAAGTGTTTCAAATGTGATCAATCTGGTCATTTGAAAAGGGACTCTCCAAATCTACTGAATTCAAAGTACTCTTCAAACACTTTCAATAAGAAGAGGAAACATGCTTTAAATGCAACATGAGTTGATTCTGATACATCATCAAGTGATAATGATTTAGAAACTGAAAATTCCAACATGTGCTTTATGGCAAAGGATGACCCATTATAGAATTCTAATAAAGTAATTATGAATTTCTAATTTGTATATATAAGGGATATAAAATGCTTAGAAAAGAATACAAGATTAGTTTAGCACGGATAGATAGATTAAAAATGTTTCATGAAATGTTAACTGAAGAAAAACAATGTCTAGAAGATAAAATTGAAAGACTTAATGGACTTAATGACGATTTGAAACTTGAAAGTTTTAAAAAACTGAAAAGTGAAACGTATTCTTAAGATCAATGAAATCAGAGGTAACTGATCTATTTGAAAAAATAACATGTCTGAACAATGTTATTCTTAACTATAATAAGGAATTGATAAAATGAAAACTGATGTTAATAAATTTAACAAAGGGAAGGATAACCTAGAAAATTTATTATCTGGATCTAAACCCACTAATAATAATCATGGACTTGGATATGCCCTTATTCCCTAATCAAAGAAAATTAGTACTCAAAGTATTAAGTTTGTTGAGTCTACCAAATTCAAACTAAAACCGTGAAGATTAAAGTTAAAACCCCCAAATAACTTCATTAGTTTATGTGTTCCTAGAAAGTTAGATAATAACGAGGAAAATAAATATATTGATAATTTTATTAATAAAGTTCATCTATCTACTGATTATATTCTGAAAGGGCATTCGAACCCTTGAGGGGTTTGGCTTCCTTAAACTTAGCCCCATGGACCCCAAAATAAAATAGGGTACTGGTGCGCAAATTTTACATTTTTTCAGATACCGAACAATGAATACTGGATTGCGGATGTTCAAAGCATATGTCAAAAAATCCATAGATACTGACATTATATACAAAGATGGTGGAATTATGAACTTTGGATATAATTCAAAAGGATATGTTATTGGCTTCACCAACGTCGGTAACTCTAAAACTACTCTTCTTTTAAGTGTTTTATTTCATGCTTTGTATTGATTTTGATTCCCCACATAAGTTTTGTTTATATACATTTATACACACACACAAATATATACACACACACACACACACATATATACATACAAACTCTATACATATTGTCTTGTTGTGCTTGAGCGATTCTTTTTCGCTCTTTTGTTGATGACAAAGAGGGAAAATGTACAAATATACTAGATAAAATGATAAGGGGAGTGCATAGAGTTAGGGCGAGTTAAATATAAAAATATTATATTTCAGCTCTCAAATATTTATATGGTTGTCACCATCAAAAAGAGTGAAATTGTTATTACCTTAGACGTTGATTGATGACAAAAACCATATAAATATTACTAATAACATAGCTCTAAGTTGTGCCACACTTCCAGTTATATTATGGAGATATTTACAGAGATAAATAAGAACTCGGTGGATACAAATAAATTATATATGAAGATTAATCAGAGAAAATAGAAGAATAAAATCGATTGAAGAAGAAATGCAAATACAGAAAAGATAGAAATATTTGAAGTGATGAGTAGTTGGTTGAATCTTAGAATCTCTGTTAAAGACCCCATAGCAATTATACTAGAAGATCATCAACAATTGACCTCAACCGAATAAAAAAAATATCCACAAATATGAGGCACTTTGATATATGAAAATACTATACTTTATTGGAGTTCCTAATTTTTTAGACATACATATATCGACATATGCCTTCCATGCATGTCGACATACTAGCTTATATCTTGAAATATGCCTTCCATGTATGTTGACATACTAGATCTTTTTCAATTTTTTGAAATTCAAATGAAGAGATTTTCCCGCCACCTCTTTACCAAAAGACATGTCTTGTCAACCACTATTTAAAGGATCTGGAAAATGAATTTTGACAACAACAGTTCTCATTTTCTCTTACTCTTTCATATTCATACATTTATGAGAGAAATCCATTGCATACTCTTCCATTCTCTTTGCAAATCCATACTCCTTCGCTCCAATTCTTTAAAGATTTGCAATTAAACATAATTAAATAGTACGTTAATGAAAGGTAAAATGAAAATGGAAAAATATTAATGTAACAAAATATATAATAATGTTAACTATGAATGTAGGGAAATAATCGATTGAAGTAAAGATCGAAATCAAATTAAAGAAATTTATTGGAATTTAATTTTAACTAATTGGATTTAATTGCAGTTGAAATTGAACACTGTAATTATTGAAATAATTAACACTGAATTGATACGTAAAATTGCTTAAGTTATTATAAATGTCTAAGTGATTAAAAATAATGAAATTTGTTAGTTTATAAATATTGAATTTAAAAGCAATTAATTAATTTATTATTAATTTATTTAATTAATGAAAATTGACATTTTGGCCACTGACTTGGATTTTGACAAAACGAGTTTCATCGGATCCATAACAGTGAATTATTGAAAGGTTTTAAGTTTAGTAGCAATCGGACTTGTCGTTTGATCGTACTGACTCGAAACACGTAGAAATCAATTTGATTGAAATCAATTGAAATCAATTTGAAATAAACTGACTTTAACATAACTTCTTCATATGATGGAATTAGGACTTGAGACCTATTTCATTGGGTTTAAAGTACTAAAAACGTCTATTTTGATATATGAGATGACCCATTTTCGTTTCGGGAACGAAACAGACATTTTGGTCGTTTATCGTTCAACTTCCAAATCAATCTTGTCCGTTCATTCTATTTTTCAGACTTGGCTACAAACTGCCTGTTATAAACCCTAGCTACCTCTTATTTTCATTTGTCTGTACGTACATTTCTCTCTGGCTTCTTCTCAATGGCAGACAAACCAAACGAATTCCAAATTCAATTGCAAATCAAATCAAAAATTCAAACTCCTCCAGCCCAAACAAATTATATACTGTTTCGAAGCTCTCGATGAGCGCAATTCTCTTGTGGTATTCATTTTTTGATTCAATTCATCGTTTGTCCAGAAATCGCGAATGAACTTCGACTGTCCATTTTAGGGTTTTGACGATCCATCCGTGGATCGTTGTCTGATCGATGATCGGGAGGCAGCGTTGGGAAGAGGGAGTTGAGCAGCGTCCATCTGTATGGCTAAATCTTGTTAAAGGCGATCGATTGCTGGCGAAATCGTTGGGTTTTGGTTCGTTTTTTATGAAGAGCACCAGGATAAGTCGCTCACCACAATCAGCTTAGGTCGCTCACAAGCCAGCTTAGGTCGCTCACAAGCCAGCTTAGGTCGCTCAGAAGCTATAAACGACCTAACGAGACATAAAGACCGACCTAACGAGTTAACGGTTCAAAAGAAGTTATGTAACGACCTAACACGGATGAGATCACTTAGGTCGCGAGCCTCCTTAAGTCGTTAGGTCGCGAACGACCTTCTTAAGTCGCTCCAGATGTTCAAAAGCTATTTCGTTATGATGCTGAAGCCTTAGGTCGTTCCTACCTTATACCGCTCCTTTCCTTAAGTCGCTAAGTCGCAAGTTCCTGGAGCTGGGCATTGATGTTAGGTCGCTGAAGCTCATGCCTTATGTCGCTGATGATAAGTCGTATATTGTTGTAATTTTCTTAACTCGTATGACGTTAGGTCGTGATGTTGTGTATATTGTTGGTGAAAGTTGTACTTGTCATGTTGTTAAGTCGCATGTGAATGTAAGTTGTAAATCGTGATTTGTTAAGTCGTAGGTCATTGGATTGTTAGGTCGCACGTGTTGTAACTTGTGTTTGTTAGGTCGTTGACGACCTGTGTTAAGTCGTGCGCTGCCGTGTGTAAATCCTATAAATAGCGGGTGAGTTGTATCATTTGAGGTTGGTTGATTTTGAATAAACTTTTGTTTGAGTACTTTGTGCCTCTTTAAAATTGAAAGTTGAGTGTTATCTCCTTTCTCCATTTGCGGTTATTCGAGTGCGCTCGAATCAACAGATTTGAAGCCGATTCATGGAATCTCATGCGCGAGATCAACGTAGAAGAATCGTAGATCATTTAACACGGTATCGTGCGCGATCAACGTGTTGGAGATAGCTAGAATCCGGTATCTCTTGAGTTCAACGGATTTGGGCACTTGGGTATTTTCAATCCATCGATTCAACTTTTCACCATTTCATCCATTTTCGTTTATCCACTGCGTCAATTTGGTATCAGAGCTAAACTTAGCCAATCATAGCTAAGCCGAGCCTAATGGGAGCCGAGTATAGAGTTTTTGATCAAAGCCGAGAGCTATAAGTTGGAGCTTGAGTCGAGATAGAAGTATTGGAGATTGTTTGTTGATAAGTTTGATCAAGGTCGAGAGTAAGTGCAGGCCGAGAGATATAGAAGTTGTGCTAGTGGAAGTGTGTTTGGATTTGTTGAAGATTTGACAATGCCTCCGAGACGTGTTAATCGGTTTCAAAATGTTAAAGATGTGTATCGAAGACAAGAAGCTGAGCAAATGGAACAATGAATCAATGAAAAGTTTGATGAAGGTATTGGAAAGTTAGAGAAATTGATGAATGACTTGAATCAAAGTCAAAGGAGAAGATCACCAGTCTCGAACCATGAAGGAAACAGAGTTTCACCATCGGTTATGGAAGCGAGGAGGGTGTCACCACAATCTTATCGAGATAGAAGAGAATCACCAGTTTCAATGAGGCGAGAACACCATGAGTATAGAGGTGAAGAGAGAAGAACCCCATGTGGATTTGAAAATGAGCAATATCGTGATGTTGAAAGACATAGTAGAAGAGATATGTATGATCGTAGAGATGTTGGCGGTCGAGATCGATATCGAAGTACATTTGATTATGATGAAGATGGTGATAGATGTAGTATTCATTATCGAGATCGAGGCCAAGTGCGAAATCAATATGTGGATGTAGAAGATGATCGTAAATGGGAGTTGGGGATGAAGACAGAAATTCCAGAATTCAAAGGAGGAATGATAGCGGAAGAGTTTCTAGATTGGTTATCGAATGTTGAAGAAATTTTTGACTTCAAAGAAGTACCTGAGCATCGTAGAGTTAAGTTGGTTGCTACACGATTGAGGGGAAGAGCTATGGCATGGTGGCAACAAACTAAACTTACACGGGAGAGAATGGGAAAGTCGAAGATTGTTCATGGGAAAAGATGAAGAAGTTGATGAAGGTCACTTTCTTGCCTTATAATTATCAATCTCTTATGTATCAGCGCTTATAGAATTTGTGACAGGGAACAAAGTCGGTAAATGATTACGCAGATGAGTTTTATCAACTGATTGCTAGAAATGATATCATGGAGACGGAGGAACAGTTGACAGCTAGATTTATTTGAGGATTGAGAATGCAAATTCAGGATATGGTGAATATGTTTGATCCAAGATCCGTTGCTGAAGCACACCAAAAGGCTCTAGCTTGGGAGAAGCAAGGTAGAAGAGGAGGTGGTGTGTTTACAAATTCCAACAATCAAGTGAAAGGGGCTAGTAGCAATACGAATGTTTCCAAGGCTGTTAGTAAACCGGTTGTCAATGAAGTTGCTAAGACCAAGGTCAACAACAATTTCAAGTGTTATAACTGTCAGGTGTTTGGTCATAAGAGCAATGAATGTCCGAGCCTAAGAAGCGAGCGATGGTTGCTGAGGTTGAGGATGAGGATGCAGAAATAGAATGTTCTAATTCACCACAAGTTGAGGAGGAAGAAGAATTATTAGCGGGAGATGAAGGATATTCTTTAATGATGAGGTGATCTTGCTTGACGCCAAAGCAGGAAGAGGAGACTAGTTGGTTGAGGAGTAATATTTTCCAGTCAACGTGCACTATTTTGGGAAGAGTTTGTAAGTTTGTTATCAATGCGGGAAGTTGTGATAACATTATCTCTACAGAAGCTGTAAATAAGTTAGCATTAAAGACAAAGAAGCATCCCAAACCTTACAAACTAGCTTGGTTGAGGAAAGGTGGGGATGTGAAGGTTAGTCGAAGAGCTTGTGTAACTTTTTCCATTGGAAAGAAGTATAAAGATGAAATTTGGTGTGATGTTATGGATATGGATGTATGTCATTTGTTGTTGGGGAGACCATGGCAATACAATAGAGCCGTACAACACGATGGTAGAACTAACTGCTATAGTTTCATGTTCGAGGGCACTAAAATCACTTTGGTTCCTAAAAAGCGACAACAAAGTGGAAGCAAGTTGGAGGAGATTGAAGAACTAAAGACTCTGTTATCTTTGGAGGAATTTGTCAAGGAAGTGGAGGATGAGCCTGAAATATTTATGTTAATTGGACGTGAAAGTAGTGAAGCAGTTGAAATTCCTGAAGAAGTCAAGCCAGTGTTGAAGGAGTTTGAAGATGTATTTCCTGAAGAATTGCCAAAAGAGTTACCACCATTGAGAGACATACAACACGAGATAGATCTTGTTCCGGTAGCTGTGTTACCACATAGACCACAATATAGAATGAGTCCGAAGGAGCACGAAGAGTTGAGAAGGCAGGTGGAGGAGTTAATTGAACAAGGGCGCATACAAGAAAGCTTAAGTCCTTGTGCAGTACCAGCATTGTTAGTGCCGAAGAAGGATGGAACTTGGAGAATGTGCACAGATAGTCGAGCACTAAACAAGATTACAGTGAGGTACAGATTTCCGATGCCGAGATTGGATGATTTGTTAGATCAGTTGAATGGAGCTGCTATCTTTTCAAAGATTGATCTGAAGAGTGGATATCACCAGATTCGAATTCGACCAGGTGATGAATGGAAGACAGCACTCAAGACGCGGGAAGGGTTGTATGAATGGCTGATCATGCCGTTTGGCCTTTCGAATGCACCTAGTACGTTTATGCGAGTAATGAACCAGATCTTTCGACCGTTTATTGGAAAGTTCATGGTGGTATACTTTGATGATATATTGATATACAATGGAAGCATAGAAGAACATCTACAGCACTTGCGGGAAGTGTTGATGATACTTCGTCAAGAGCAATTTTATGCGGCAACAAAGAAATGCGTGTTCATGACGCATAGTTTTTTGTTTTTGGGGTATGTATTTCCAAGGAAGGTATCCAGGTGGATCAAAGTAAAGTTGAAGCAATCATAAATTGGCCACAGCCCAGGACTACAACTGAAGTGAGAAGTTTTCATGGTTTAGCATCATTCTACGAAGGTTTATTCCACATTTCAGTAGCGTGATGACGCCTTTTACTTATTGTATAAGGGTGGTGTATTCATTCGCAAATAAGGTAAGGAAGGTGAGGTGTCGTTATTTGATTGTCCTTTGTTTTTTTTATATTTTTTTAAAAAAAACTTAAATTTCAAAACCTTCTAATCGTTTTACCTTCTGCATACGAACTCGGGTTTTGGCATGGTTTGTTTTATTGGGATCATATCGCAATTCCGGACATTTTTACGCTGGTTTGGACAAATTCTGAGACTGTTTGAATTTAGGCCCTAAATTGGATTTTAATCGACTTAAAATCGAAGGTGAGTGTTTTGACCCACTTACAACTTCTAAAATTTCTTATGTTAGTTAAACTAAATTTATGATGTAATTATAAATTTATCTATGCATATTTGGTATATTTAAATTATTATTCCGGTTAGTTTGATTATTTTGAATTAAACTATCATTGAATTTATTATTGAATTTAAAATTGTCAGTTAATTACCTATGAATAATAATCAGTTATTTGTTGTAATTTATTTGGTTAAATTGGATGATGATTATGATGGATGTTTGATTATTGACATTGGTTGATTAAATGTTATGTTTGATTTACATAATGTTATCACTCTGCAAGTTCCTTTGGTTATTATTAAAAAATCATTATGGGTTGAAATGATATATACCCGAATGATCTACAGATTAGGGAAAAATCGTTTTGTGTTAAAATGATAGGCTCGAGCAATTTATGGATTTTAATATTAAATTCGGGATTGCGGTTTGAAATGATATATAACCGTAAAATTTTAAATTGCAGATTGAAATGATAAATATCTGTGTCACTTGACCCTAGGATAGACAATTATATGCAGACACCGGATTTGGTTAAATTAAATGATTTTAAATCCATAATTTTTGAATTTAGTTAAATGATATTTCGAAATAAAATTTGATTTAAATAAATTGAATTATTATAGAATGTCTAGTTTTATGTGAAAATTGGAATTGTTTTAAAAGAATTGTTTAAAGGAATTAAATCGAAATTTTAAAGTTGAATTTGAAGTATAAGTGAGGTTTCTTGAAACTGAGTTATTAAAATTGTTCGAAATATAACTTTGAAATACATTGAAGTTGGAATAATTTAAATTGATATTTCAAACGTGGGTTGGAAGCAATATTGAATTAAATATTTTATTGAGAATTTGAATTAAAAGATTGGAAATTGGGTTTTTGGAAATTGAAAATTGTCCAAATGTGTAGAATGAAATAAATAGTTTAAATTGATATAAATTTAAAATTCATGTTTTTAATATAAACTGTTTTAAAAATATATTGTTTTAAAGATTTTAAGATTTTCAAGTTATTAAACAATTTTAACGTATATTAACTATATTAAATCATTTAATCAATTCTAAACCATTTAATTTATTTTAAAACTAATTAACCAATTTTAACTTATTTTAAATCTAATTAATCTATTTTAAAGCTATTTAATCTATTTTAATTATGTTTTGTCTATTTTAAATCTATTTAGCTGTCTTAAATCAATTTAACAGTATCTTTAATCTAAAATTTAACTATTTTAGAGTATTTAACTATTTATAACTATTTAAACTATTTTCTAAATTTTCAAACTAAGAAAGGGGGAAGTGTTTATATTCAAATTCATTGGTTTAAAGCGAATATGGTTAAATTACATTATAATCAAAGTTGGGATTTAAATAACATATTTGATTTAATATGATAATTTTGAAATGAGAGTTTGACCTATTTTGGAAATATGACTTTTGAAAGGAAATAAAATTTCAAAACTATGATTTCAAATGTGATATGATTTCGAGGGTGAATATGATTTCGAAGGTGAATATGATTTCGAAGTGAATATAATTTCGAAAGTGATGGTTTGAATTGAATATGATATTTTGATATAAATTATTAAATGGTTTCGGAAATTAAAGAAAACCATCCAGTGTGTAATAAACGTTTGGTTGTTAAAGAGACCGAGATCAAATATTGTCATACTCTCTGCCAATACCGAAAACCACTTTAACAATTGTGTACGTGGTGGAGATTCTAGAAACAAAGTAGGATGGTTTGGCAAATGATTTCTGTATGAGGTATGACGTGACCATGACTCCCGTGCGTCAGCTTAGATGTGACTAAAACAGGAGCCATGCCGGACCAAGTGAGGTCGCGCCTTCGATCGGACACATTTCTTCAATACCATTCTATTACTTTGTGATTGATTTGGTAGCCACCCTCGATTTTTAATTTAGGAGTGTGTCCGAGGTGGGAAGTAGTAGCTGCTATGCATTACCACCAGTCCGAATCTACAATTGATATATCTACCCTGGCATTGCTTCGAGTGCCGTATTCACATGCCCTAGAGCGCCTTCTTCGAGTTTGTTTTGTACCATACCTATGCGGTGCCCTTTGGGTAAACCTCTAGTTTATGGAGGAGCGTGCGGTACTGTATAGACTATGGGAATATATAAAATGTGTTAAGGGGAATATGGGTAATGCCTTAATGCTATTTTAACACTTTTACTTTACTGTAGACATATTATAATAGCGTATTGTACTACAAAGTAGATAGTTTAACGAATCCTTAGGAGATGTGAATCCTAAACATCTCTTAAGCTATTGTACTCACAATAGACACTGTATAGGAGATGTCAAACCCCGTAAACATCTCTGACGCCATTGCACTCATATTTACCAATTATTTAACTTACATAAGATATTTTAGTTCTGACTCTAGTGTTTTGTCTTTTCAATTCGCTCGGGTCGGCCTAAGCATTTCAGGGTTGAAGACCTTATTTACGGAGGACGAAGACGAAGATTTGTACTATCATTATTTATTATATTTATTCGACTGCATCATGTTTGCCACTGCATTTATGTATTTATTTCTGTTTTATGTAACTCTGATTTTTGTGTTACAAAAGAATAGTCAAATTTATTTGTAAACAGCTTCATGAACTATAATTTGATTATTATATTTTGTCATTCCGCTGTAAAATTCTGTATTTTTTTTCTTTCTCTTTTTTTATTTACCCCATAACAATCTGTCTTTTTGAATGCTTTGAGCCCGACGTGTGTGTCTCCTTAAAACATCCAAAAAGGCTGGTCGTTGCACGGACCCTAAAACAAAATATGGTACTAGTGCACATATTTTATATTCCTTCATGTATTGAAAAATGAATACCTGATAGTGGATGTTTAAAGCATATGTTAAGGAATGTCGGTAACTCTAAGACTACTTTATGTTAAATATTTTACTTCATGCTTTAAAATCATTTTGATTCCCCTCATAAATTTTATTGATATACATTTATGTATATCTTTGTATACAAACTCTATACATATTGTCTAGTTGTGCTTAAGCGATTCTTTTTTCCCCATTTTGTCGATGACAAAAGGGAGAAAATGTATAAATATACTAGAAAAAATGATGGGGGGTGTACATATTTAGGAGAAGTCAAATATAAAAATTATATTTTATCTTTCAAATATTTATAAGGTTGTCATTATCAAAAAGGGAGAGATTGTGAATACCTCAGATATAGATTTTGATGACAACAACGATATAAATATTACTACTAATACATCTACGAGTTGTGCAATACTTCTATATATTATGGAGACATTACAGAGAGAAACAAGAACTCAGTGGAAGCAAATGAATTATATATATAAAGATTAATCAAAGCAAATGGAAGAACAAAACTGATTGAAGAAGAAATGAAAATGCTGAAAGGACAAAGGTATTTGAAGTGATGGGTAGTTGGTTGAATCTTAGAATCCCTTTTAAAGACCCCATGACAATTATGCTTGATGATCATCAACCATTAACCTCAAGCGTATCATAAAATCTCCACAAATATAAGGCACTTTGATATATGAAAATCTACAATACTTTATTGGAGTCTTGATTATTAAAGATACGTATATCGACATATGCCTTCCATGCATGTCGGCACACTTGCATATATGTCGACAAACTTGCCGTTTTTCAATTTTTTAAAATACAAATGGAGAGATTTTCTCGCCACCTTGTAATAACCCACCCTTTCAATCCTCAGAAGTCGACAGTAATGCATCAACGGTATTCATGTGCCAAACAACCATCTTTATAAATGGAAACAATTGTGATATACACATACACATCAATCAGAGTACACTAACATATTTAAGCCTAAATAGTTATAATATCCCGTCCTCACAAATGCTGATAATTTTAACAACCAATGCAGTGGAAAATAACATATGCATAGATATGTCTTAGGCCTCCAGCTTGTCTCCTAGGCTCCCAATGCATCCAAACTGAAACATGCAAATATGTTTAGGCTGACTCGAGCATTATAAGAGAATAATGCACGAATCAGTCGGGTAAACCAGCGTGAGAAAACTCTTATTAAAGCAACTAATTTCTATATTTAGGAAAAACACTTTTAAAATAAAAGGTATCTCTTAAGATCATACTGCATATAGACACGGATGGTTTTTACCTTACGATAACCAGAACATTTCTGTAGAAACATCTCTGATGTTATGATAATGTTTATGGTTTAAAATAGATATTAAATATAATTGAAATGTTCGCATCTCACATGTCAACATAGTTGGGCACAACTAAATCTGTAAGCTCGTATCGGTAATGGATCCAACTATGAAAGGGTAAGGGCCTACAAACCGGATCCGTACACCTCTAGGTAAAATGTACGGGGGGCAACAACACGTTGCACCTCTACTGCTCAGGACCGGTAGTACCCTCTTCTCGAGTAGCATCGAATATAATCACCCCTTGGTTGCGATCAAACAACCTTAATGGGCCCTGAAGCATACGAGAATATCGACACTAGATCAGGGATGATCATATCCTTATGGGAGTGACCCATATAGTCCTTTGGTACGTCCCCGCTTTATTTATTTCTCGAGTGTAAGGCTCAAAGCGGCTATGCTCTTACCATTTCCTCCTAGAAATTCCTACTTGGAATGCTAACACTGCCCTCTAAGCAGCAATGCAGTTCCAGCATTCATCCATACAAGTTCATGCAGGGTCTGAAACGAAACCGAAGGCACTGTTTGTACTACATCCATTTTGGAATCACCCTCAGGATTAGTAGTAGTAGCCCTTGCAATTCAAAAGGATCCGTCTTCAATACATAATTAAGATGCCTTCCACTCGAACGTATATGTTGGTTCAAATGGTTTATAGATAATATATCTGATCGCGGTCTCTTTCATCCAACAACGGATAATTTCTGATTGACACAATGCCGATTCTCTTGGAAATAAGTAATCGAGTCCTCACCGGGGAACTCGAATTTACAGTCATGCTTCCTAAGTCAAAACTGGCCAAGATCTGATAAATACTATCAAATATTCAACAAACACAATTCTAGAGATTTATTTTCCAAAGCAAATCACTAAGCCTCAAAAACACTTTCATTTATTTAATCTCTTTTCAAAAAGTTTATCAGAAACATCCATATACTTATCTCATTGACATAAGTATATTTACAAAACATTTGTGAAGATTTCTTATTCCCAAATCATATTAAAAGGATTAAACAACGTTATTTAAATTGGAGATGGGTATCGCCCCAAACACCATTCTTTCAGTGTTAGGTGTGGAACGGATGTCTTATACCACCTTTTTTAAAAAGTCAGTTTTAGAAAAACCCAAATCTCAAATTCTTTTATAATTAACTTCAACAATCCATTTAAAGTCTCCTTCATTTATGAAATCATTCTTTACTTAAAATATGAATCCATTTACAACACTTTATGAACCTCCAAGTTTACTTATAAAACTCTTTTATAAATATTCAAAACCTTTTATAAAATTTCTTTCCAAAAACCCACTTTTATAAAGATTCCTTATATTTAAAACCAACTTCTAAAATCAATCTAAATCAATTAAGGTTCCTTTAAAATCAAATAATTATTTAAAATACCATTTTAAATATCAAATTATTATTTAAAACATTTTTTCATTTAAATTTATCTTCAATCTCTTTAATAAAATATCAGTTCGATACAATCATTAAAAAGTATTAGATTTACTTCAAATCATCTAAATAAAATGATTAACTTGAAATACTATTAATCAAATAATAATAGCTTTAAACCAAGTTATACTAATACGAAATTATACTTTTAAATCAAATTAAGATAATATAATTATATATCTTTAGAAATAATAGACTTCAAACTATTATTATAAAATAATAAATTATCTTAAGAAAATATTAACATAATAATAAACTTATTTTAAGCCAAACTCATTATAATAATAACTTTAACTTTAGAACAACATTATTATATTAATAATTAAACTTTAGAAACAATATTGCTATAAAAATAATTTATCTTTAAAACCATATTATAATAATAAATCAACCTTAAGTAATATATTATGATAAAATTAATTACTTTTAATACCAGTTAACTTTAAACAATAAATAATTATTAACTTTAACTATTATAAATTACTTTAAACAAAGTAATTAACCTTTAAACAAGATATTTAACTTTAATTAAAACGATTAGCTAACTAATAATAGTTAACTTTAAAGTAATATAAATGCAACTTTAAACATTTTAAATATTTAATATATTAAAACATTTACTTTTAAACTGATGTAAATTGAAGTTGATTTGAATCTAAAACTTTTCAGATTTAGAAGGAGACTTAATAATCACTATGGCACTTAAATAAGCTGCCGTTTCAATTTTATTAACTATCTAAGTTAATTACTGCCATTAACATCGAACATGGGTTAACACATCACTTAACGAACATTGTTAATGATTTCTATCACTACGGGGTTTAAGTTGAACATATACAATGTCATATTCTATCAGTCCAAACAATCAGGTTTGATATTCAAAAATTCATGTAACTTGAATATTATTAAAAATAAATCAATGATGGTGAGGAATCCAATTGGATCCCACCATCTTGTACCCCTGCATCACATCTCATGTATTATATCAACATGCATGCGCGCGCACACACACATATAAATCAATAGTAGTGAGGAATCCTATTGGATCCCGCCAACCTGTTCCCCCACATCATATACAGTATATTATCATATAATATAGGTCATCCACTCCAAGGGCGAGAATAAATCCAAACCAAATGATAAAGCAATAAATCATCCAAACAAGCAACAATAATTTTTATAACCGCTATATAGCATTATAGTATCATTCAGAGGTGAGTTTACTCATCGAAATTCCAGTTATCGCCAAGGCATTCTAGTTGCGTCTGAGCGTTCGAATTCAACATAAAATTCCACTAGCTCGAATCTTCACCAAGCCAATTCCATCACGTAGTTAACATCATAACGAGTGTAACACAAAAATTCGCATCTTGATTGGACCACGTATAATCAAGATATGCAAATTATAAGTTAACGATTTTAATTTACATATAAATCACTAATCACATTTCATTAACACTAATTAATTACTGAATGTTAATTACTCTTCTTCTCCATCCTTAATCCCTTCTCCCTGTAAATGAGATACCCAATGCATGGCCATGCATTTCCAGCGACGATATGGAGCTAAGACCTCCGTCTGTCAAACCATCTATTCCAATAAACTCTGCTTCGCGATCTATTTCCGATCGACCAAACCAACATCACCCCGCAACCCTTAATCAAATTCCGACACCATGAAACCCCACCCAGGCTGTGAAAATTAATAGACCCAACTTTGAAGTTTTCCCACTTCAATGTCGCCTCTGACCTCATTGTATCGCCATACCTACATCCTAGTATCCCCTCGTCACCGCCAACCTTCCGATGCCCCACGGCCCTCCACCTCGCTGTCGTCAGCCCTATGAACCCAAATGAAGAATGGCATTCAACTAAAACTACAGCTACCTCACGATGAACTAGCCGATCACCACCGTTAATTGAGTTCACTTTATCATCGTCGGCATTTGTCCAGTTGATGTCAACGCTTGAAACGGCATGGAATGACTCCGATCATTCACAGTTGTTAGATGAGGCTATGTTTTGATTTGGATTTTCAAAATCTTTTTTACTTTTGGTCATGGTGGAGATTTATAAAGGGAGATGGTAGGGGTAGGACGTGTGAATAATGGGAAGAGTGGTGGAGTATGGTAGGGGTACGGGAAGCTGGTGGAGAGGGATGGCATCGTATTATTTTATTCAAAAATATCCGCCAATATACGATCCCAAAAACTCGAACTCCAATTGAGTGCACTCACAGGTGTTCTACATTAAATACCCCTATTATGAGTATAATGGAGCTATTATCGGGACCAAACTCAACCATATATAGAAGTTAGCTTTCAAAATCAAATTATATTATATTAAATTCTATAATTAATTTCTATGCGTTTCAAGCTCGCTCGGACAAGTTTTCGTTTTAAAGAAATTTTTTTATATTCTTTTTTTATTAAAAATAAAAAAAAACTTCATTTTTTTATCTTCGATACACAATTCGTATTTTCGCGAAATAGATCATAATAAAATTCATGTATCTAGGGAGGATTCACTTTAGAAGCGACTATTCCCTAGATACCTACATCGTGGTATTTCACAGTTGAATCAATTTGAAAAAGACCTAAAGTTAGAGATTTATCAATAGGTAATGTTGCTCCAATACCTAACCAAAGAGTTACTACGGTACCGATCAAAAAGACTGTTGTAGCTACTGGACGACGAAATGGATTTTGGAAACGTCCCATCGTCACGAAATTTGTTAACATACAGAAATTCACTACTATGGATCTAATGGTTGGTTTCATCAAAATCCGAGACAGTGCCCTGGAATGATGATTTCACACGTTGACTAAAATGGATTATCATTAAAGCAATTTCAATCACTTTTGAAATCTAAATTTTAAAAATTTATTCTTTCATTCTTATTTAAACTGAATTTAAATAAGATTTTGAAATTATTTTAATTTATATTAAATCAAAGATTCGATTATTTACTAATTCCAATATTTAAATCACTATTCAAATAAATTACTATATTTTAAATTTAAGTTTTTTGGCTTATAAAACTGATATTTAAATATTTAAAATAGATTAAATATTTCAAAATCAATTGACTAAAATTCTGGTTTATTACACACCTCTTTACTAAAAGACATGTCCCATCAACCGCTATTTAATGGCACTGGAAAAAACTCATAATAACATTTTCTCTTACTCTTTCATATTCATACATTTGTGCAAGAAATCCATTGCATATTCTTCCGCTCTCTTTGCAAATCCATATTTTTTCACTCAATTCTTCAAGGATTCACAAACTGCACAATATCGTAGAGCTTGTACGTGAATTCGTATCATTCTCCCTCTAATTTCATACAGTTTCTCAAAGAATTCAAAGATATGTTGTTATTGGAGGTCTGTAGGATTATTGTATCGAATCTACAAGAATTTCTATTGAAGATACAACTACTTCCATAATCTATTGTTGTTCGTAAAAAGAAGAATGTGTAATTGTAGCATGTGAAATCAAGAAGATGCTCTTACAGCCCGATAAATCAAGAGGGTGCATTTAGTAGCCCTGAAATCAAGATTGTGAAGGAGTTATTGCCATCCGTGGAAAGCAACTGTTTATATTGAAATTATATACGGTGTAGAAGGACTGGATGTAGGATTGGTCAATCCGAACCAGTACAAAATTCCTAGTGTTATTTACTTTACTGCATTTTACTTTACTATTTACTTGTTCTGTGATTATTGGTTTTTGTTTGAAATTTGATTAGTTATAATTTTAAATTCATAAGTAAGTTTTAAATTGTTTAAATACGCGCATCACCCCTCTAGTGTTTAAATAGTTTCAAATTCCATTCTGCATTGTGTTATAGACAAACCTGTCATCAACATTTGATACCAAAGAACTAGTTTTCAAAATTTCATAACTTGATTTTTGAAAAGTATAAATGGCTAATAACACTAGTAACACTTGCTCTAACACTTTTGTAAAAGAATAATCTATTGGTAGAGCCCTACTATTTAATGGTAATAATTATGCTTATAGGGATTGTAGAATGAAGATTTATTTACAGTCTAATGGTTTAGATATTTGAAATATTACACAAAGTGAGTATGCTGAACCCCTACATTGAGTACTCATCTTGGACACCAGACAAAAAGACACAACCACTTAATAATTCTAAGGCTATAAAAATCCTATTTTTTTTAATTGGATAAAAAATGAGTTTAATTGAGTTTCTATTTTAGATCTGCATATGAAATATGAAGAACAATGCAAGTTACACATGAGGGCACTAGTAAAGTTAAACAGATTAAAATTTTCATGTTAACTAATCTTTTCAGTTATTTAAAATTAATCCACTTTCGATATGTATTCTAGATTTCTGGATCTATTACATGCATTAATATCATTGGGAAAGAAGAGGGTCAAGTTTGAAATATCTTATATTCACTTTCTAGTGAATGGGATCGGAAGACACTGGCAATCAAAGAAGCCAAAGATATTAGTACTATGAAAATAAAAGATTTAGTTGGTAATCTAATATCCTATAAAGTAAAGTTGCAGGTTAGAAAATGAAATCAAGAAAATGAGAATAAATCATTAGCACTCAACGCTGCAAACGAAAGTCATGAACAAGACGATGATGATGATGGGGATAAGAAAATCGAGTTCATGACCAAGAATTTCAAGGAATTATTGAAATATAGAAAGATGAACAAACTTCGAAAAATAAAAAGCGTTAATTCTTGAAATGGAAATGTATTAAGTGTTTCGAATGCGATCAACATGGTCATTTGAAAAGAGATTGTCCAAATCTGAAGAAAGCAAAGTGCTCCGCAAATTCTTTCAAAAAGAAAAGAAAACAAGCTTTAAATGCAACATGGGATGATTTAGATACATCATTAAGTGATAGTGATTCAGAAACTGAAAATGCCAACATGTGCTTCATGGAAAAAGGTGACTAGATATGGAATCCTAACGAAGAAATTATGAATGTTTTAAATGATATGTATAAGGGATATAAAATTCTTAGAAAAGAGTACAAGATTAGTTTAACACAGATAGATCGATTAAAAATGTTTAAAGAAATGTTAACCGAAGAAAAACAATGTCTAGAAGATGAAATTGGAAGACTTAATGGACTTAATGATGATTTGAAACTTAAAAGTTTTGAAAAACTGAAAAGTGAAAATGAATTCTTAAGATCAAAAAAATCAGCTATCACTAATCTATATGAAAAAATAACATCTATGGACAATGTTATCCTTAACTGTAATAAAGATTTTGATAAAATGAAAACGAATGTTGAATTTAAAAAAGGGAAGGATAATCTAGAAAATTTATTATCTGGATCTAAACCCGTTAATAATAAGCATCGACTTGGATATACCCCTTAGCCCACAACAAAGAAATTTAGTACTCAAAGTACTAAATCTATTAAGGCTACCAAGTTCAAACCAAATCCTATAAAATTCAAGTTTAAACCCCCAAATAAGTTCATTTATTTATGGGTTTCTAGAAAGTTAGATAATAATGAGAAAGAAAATTATGTTGAATATTTTTAATAAAGTTCATTTTTCTAATGATTATATTTTGAAGGGCATTCAAACTCTTCATGGATTTAGCTTCCCAAAACTAAACCCCAAGGACTCTAAAATAAAATAGGGTACTAGAGCACATATTTTATATTTTTTTTCAGGAATAGAACAACAAAAACTGGATGTTCGGAGCATATGTCAAAAACATCCGTTGATACAGAGCGACATTATACACAAAGATGGTGGAATTATGAACTTTGGATATAATTCAAAAGGATATGTTATTGGCATCAGCAACATCGGTAACTCAAAAACTACTCTTAATTTAAATAGTTTACTTCATGCTTTGTATTGATTTTGATTCCCCTCACAAGTTTTATTTATATACATTTATATATATTATGAAAACTCTATACATATTATTTATTTATGCTTAAGTGATTCTTTTTCACCTTTTCTGCTGATGGGAAAGGGGAGAAAATGTATAAATACGCTAAAAGATGACCGGGGGAGTGCATAGAGTTAGGGAAGTCAAATATAAAAATATTATCTTTTATCTTTTAAATATTTATATGGTTGTCATCATCAAAAATAGAAGATTGTTAATACCTTAGATATTGATTTTGATGATAACACCATGCAAATATTACTACTAATGTATCTCCGAGTTGTACAGTACTTCCAGTTATATCATGGAGACACTTACAAAGATAAACAAGAACTCGGTGGAAGCAAAAAAAATTATATGTGAAGATTAATCTAACAAATGGGATTGAAGAAGAAATGCATATGCTGAAAAGACAGAGTTATTTGAAGCGATGAGTAGTTGGTTGAATCTTAAATTCTTTGTTAAAGGCCCTTTGACAATCATAAATGAAGATCATCAACCATTGACCTAAACTCAATCATAAAATATCAAAAAATATAAGGTGCTTTGATATTTGAAAATATGCAACAATTTATTGGAGTTCCTGATTTTTTAAACACACGTATATTGGAATTTTCCTTCCATGTATGTTAACATACTAGCCTATATGTTGACACATGCCCTCCATGTAGGTCGACATACAAGCCATTTTTTAGTTTTTTAAAATTTAAATAAAGGGATTTTCTTGCCATCTCTTTACCAAAAGAAATGTCTCTTCAACCACTATTTAAAGGCTCTGTAAAATGAATATTTACAACAACAATTCTCATTTACTCTTACTCTTTCATATCTATACATTTGTGAGAGAAATCCATTGTATACTCTTTCATTCTCTTTTAAAACGCATACTCGTTCACTCTAATTCTTCAAAGATTTGCAAACCACACAATTTCAGAGAGTTTGAACTTGAATTCGTATCATTCTCTCTCTGATTTCATCTTATTCCTCAAAAAATTAAAAGACCAAATACTTTCACCAGCAAGTCCTCGTACTCCAAACCAAAACAAAATTAATGCATTTACTCAGTCAGTCGACTATGATCAAATACTTTCATTCCCCTTCTACTCCTAGGTAGTGAAAGAGTGCATGGATCGTGTATTTATGTCTAATATGCAAGCATAATAAAAACTAACTTATAGCTAGCAGAGTAAGGTAAATAAAACCAAAGTTACAATCACATCAGAGTTTTTATACTGGTTCGGACCTCCCATCCTACGTCCATTCCCAAAGCTCATGTTCGTCCTTAATTAGTGAACCACCCTCGCTTTGCCTGGAGGAATAGGCTTGATATAAAAAATCTTTCTCAAACAAATATGTGTTCTAAGAAACACTGATTTAGACTATAAAGTACAAATCTTTCCATAATCTCCTTTGAGTTGTATGTGTATGTGAAGCTTTGCTCTTAAGAAGTGATAAAACTGATTTTTCTATTGCTTTTAGAAATCAAACTATGCAAAGAGTATAGATATAAGATTCAGAAAATTCAAGTAATTTGTTTCTTAGAATCTCTACATATTTATAGATGTTGAAGAGTTTTCTTGAAGAGTAGCATCTGTTAGTGTGTTCAATTTTAGTCTAAATGTTGCAATTGTTAAGGAGGAAGAGGTGCATTGAAGAGATACAAAAGCAACCATTAGAATGAAGTAAGTGACTGTTCGTTGATTTTGCCCGTTACCCAGTGCAGATGTCTGTCCATAATATTCAGACGTCTATATATATATATATATATATATATATATATATATATATATATATATATATATATATATATTAAACAGAGGCCAGTGTCAGGCGTCTTATACGTAGTGACATATGTCTGATATATATTAATTTTTTAAACAGAGACCATAGTCAGACGTCTGATCTATATTAATAGACGTTAGATACATATTACTTTCTGTAGTTATCCTATTTGAGATAATAAGGTCTTATAAAAGTTTTGTCATGAAATGTTTGTATTAGAAAACTACTAAAGGAGATTTTACAAGCTATATATCTATGACTATAACACACTATAGTAGCTTTTCTAATACTAATGGTTCTTCTCCTTTGCTTGTCATCTTCAAATCGATATATTGCGAATTATGAAAGCTTTTACTTTCAAATGATGGAATATATTATATGTGTATGATTGTATAGTTGTTGTCATCGAAATCATATAATAGAGGTTCTAACATTCTCCCATTTTGATGATGATAACTATACAATCACTTATCGAATAAGCATTTGACTACCCTTGAATGTGATTCCTCCCTTTATATACATGTAACACAATATCTCTCCCCCTTTGGCATTATCAAAAAGAGATACAGAAAGAACGAAATGTAAAAGATAAATAGCATAAATTTTCTCTGAATCATAAATTATATTTGTCATAGTTATACAAAAGACATTGTTTGGTAGAAATTAAATAAAGGATACATAAAACCTACATGATTAAAAATAAAATAAAAACTCACTGATAGTTGTAATAATCCTAGAAGTTAGACGAGTCTTCATCATATGCACCATGTTGCCTTTAAGATTGATCATTGTGTTCCTCATCCTCTTGAATAGAGAGACCCTGAAATGACATGTAGTAACTATAGTGGTGGGGGTCTTATAGAGGCAGAGGATCTTGTGGAGTAAATGATATATCTTCACTTTCATCATTATCGGTAAAAATTGGCTCTTTGCCGAGAAAAGATTGTGGTGGTGGTTCAACTGAAGGCCTTGAGCCTGAAGAAGGTCTTGATTGAAACACTTGTGGTGGTGTTGGGAACGAAGAAGATGAAGATCGAGATGTGGAACGACCTCGTATCTTTCTTAGGACCTTTCCCAAAGTGGAAATGAATTTTCCTAATGTCTTTGGTAATGCGAGTAGAAAAAGATCATTCTAAGCGAGATATCTTTTAATCTAATACTTTTTGGTTTAAGGAGAAGAGACGTTGGTTTTGAAGTGCAACATCTCGATTGTTTTCTCCTGGTCCTTTTGCAATTCTAGCTTCATGTATTTCAAAAATAGAGTAATACTCTATAGGTTTTAAAGCTCCGGTAGATTAGGAAGGTCGAGTTGGAGGTGATTATTGTTGTTATTGTTAAGGTTGTTGGTACTAAGAGAAGGGGGCTATGCTTGGCCGTGTTTCTAAAAGATGCATCAAAGAGACAAATCTAATGCCACTATCTTTAACGGAGATTTCTTCATATTGGGAGAGATACGAAGGAATTTCAAATGATCATAGAATTCTTGTTATATATGGAGCATAGACAATGCTACGACATGTAAGTGTCCAAAAGCTTTTAATTTGGTCGAAAATATATTGTGTCCAATTGACTTCAATATGACCAAATGTAGCATATAAAGCTTTATGATCATCTTCGTATACTTGTTCATGACTTTGACCTAGGGATGACTGTGTTGATGAGCATACGGTTAAGTAGTCGGGCTTTTGGATGGAAATAAGATGTTTTTGATTTTCGCATACCGTCTTCCCAAATAAGATGAGTAGTACCATTTTTAGGGGCATACCGTGTATAGAGTACTTCATGTAATCGAATTCCCATATAAGAACAATTAAGAATTTGACCAAGCATTTCAACATTAAATTTTATTATGTGTCCATAAACACCGGTCCAAATCCAGTTATCCTCATATGAAGGTTTCTAAAATTTTAAGGAGCAAAAATTAATTAAAAAGAGGAATACCGCTGGTTGATCTATCTTTCCAGCATTGTCGTTATAGTTAACTAGGTGGTAGATATGAGCATCTTCAGTTAGATCAATAACATCACAGTGAATGAAGTGGAGAATGAGGTAGAATGGACCCAAGTGGAGAGGCTTCTTCTCTAATTCCTGTAATTTTTGTTCACCGTTTTATTTTTCAACAATCCACTCCTCAATGTAATGGTCCATGATGAATTGTTGAGGAGGTTGTGAACTTTGGCCTGCAACAGCTTTCCAACATAGATGACATCTCCAATTCCAATGACAAATCCTTTTGAATTATCTCCAAAGGTTACAGTACCACCATCTCTGTATGTTATATCTGATAACATTTGTGCATTTCCAGCCATATGTTTGGAGCATCCTCTATCAAGTATCCATTTCTCCTTGTTATTAGATTTTCTTTTGGGTATCTGCAAGCTAAAAATAGTTTAATTGGTACCCACTTCCTTTGTTAGGGTCCTAAGTGTTAGAAAGAGAATGTTTCCATACCCAAGAGGGTTTGGGACCTTTAATAGAGTATTTTCTGTTATGAACAACATTTTTCAAACAGTTATCTATGTGTTTTTGTCTAATTAGTTTGTTACTAGATTTTGAAATCCATATTTTTATATATTAGAGTTAGAAGTCTTTTCTCCAGTATGAGACTTCTTGAATTTTTTATATAGTGAGTTATAGTTTCTATGCTTTGAAGTTTTCTTGAACCTAATCCATTTCGGTTTCTAGATGGTTTAGAACTTTTGATCAAGTTGTCCAAATTTTGTTTTCCCTTATTGAATTTCAAAATATTATTTGTAATCATTTAAATCATTTTTAAGAATGGAAATTTCGAATTTTGATATTTCTAGATTCTTTAATAAAATGTTTTCTTTTATAATACCATCATTTTCTAGTTTAACTTTTCCAATTTCACATAATAGAGAATCATTTTGACTAGATAGATTTTGTTATTTTTCTTGTGTGGTTTCTAATTCTTCTTCTAGAATAGTTTTCTCATCTTTTAATAACCCTATTTCAACTCCATATGATTAATTTTAGAAATATATTCATTATTTAGTTTCTTAATTTCTCTATATTTGTCATCTAGTTCCATGCTAAGTTCTAAAATTTCATTGTAAGTAAGATCAGGACATACCTCCTCAATATTTGCCATGAAGCGAACATTTGCTTGCTCAGAATCACTATTGCTGTCATTTTTTGATGATGTAGACGAATCTGAGCCATCCTAAGTTACTTGAAAAACCCATTTTCTTTCTTTAATTTCTCGAACTTGCTTTTCTTTTTGTCATTATTGAGTTCTGGGCATTGTTTCTTCATGTGTTCGAACTTGTCACATCCAAAGCGTTTAAACGAAGTTTTCTTGGTTAAATTTGAATTTCCTCTGTTTTGGGATCTCGTCATCTTCTTGAATTTCTTGAACTTGTTGTAATTTTGGTAATAAATACGATTTCAACTTCATCTAAGTCTGGATTATTATCATTGGCTTGAAAAGCTATATTTTTCTTTTTATTGTTTTATTCTTTTCCTACTTGCAAGTTTGCTTCGTACGACGTCAAATTTCCTACTAATTCTTCAACTATTAGTTGAGATAGATTATTGGCTTCTTCTATAGCTAACACTTTTCGTTCACATTCATCAGTTAAGGAATTTAGATACGTTTAACTAAATCAAAGTCCGTAAATTTGACTCCAAGTGTCATAAGGTCATGTTGAATAGTTTGAAATCTTGCATACATATCACCAATAGATTCATTTGGTTTCATTTTAAATAAAGAAAATTGATTCTGTAAAATGGAAATCTTTGTTTGTTTTACTTTATTTGTGCCTTCATGAGTGATTTGTAGTGTATGCCATATATCATATGTAGTAATGCATAACATGACAAATGAAAATTCATTTTTTTCAAGTGAATATAATAGAACATTCATGGCTTTAGCATTATTTGTTGCAGTGTTCATTTGAGAATCTGTCCAAGTGCTTATGTCTGTATTTGGTGCTTCATATTTATTTTGAGTTGCTAACCAAATTTTTAGACCATTAGCTTCCATAAAAATACGCATACGTGTAAACCAGTAAGCATAATTAGATCCAGTGAATAGTGGAGGATGTGACGACCTACATTTTGAAAAGTTTAAATCAACAATAATCCACACATGTCCAACTCAAACAATTCGAAACACGGATAATCAATGGGATTAATTTTGAAATAAGAAAAGAAGAAAACAAATACTGAATCTCGCAGCGGAATGACAAAATATAATAATCAAATAAACAGTTCATGGAGCTGTTTATACTATGCATTTGATTATAATCTATACAAAATTTATCAAAGTTATATAGATAATAGAATAATAGAATAACGCAGCTGAACAACAATGTGATGAAATAATATTGAATACGCTGAAAAAAATCAAGGTTAAGTCGAGTGTAATGAAAACACAAAACACTCGAGTCAGGACTAAAATATCGTTATATGAGTCAAACCAATATAACATATAACAGGAGTGTAATGGCGTCAGAGATGTTTATGGGATTTCACATCTCCTATCCAGTGCGTAACGTGCGTGCAATAACTCAAGGGATGTTATGGGATTTTCCATCTCTTAAGGATCCATCAAAATATTTATATATAATAGAATACGCTATATATAATGTCTAATCGGTAGAATAAATATTTTTCTTAGCATTAAGGCTTTACATTAATCACCCTTAACATGTTTTTTAAGCATTGTCGTATAGTTTGCATATAACGCCCAAGTAGCATGTCGGGGGATAGGGATGCTCCATGATATGACAACACTAAACCAAACTTGTAGTGGTCTCATATAGGGATAAAAGTATAGCAAGGCACATGAGGCACTGCGTAAGGAAGGATACTACCAGTTCGAGTCGTGGGACAGGTGGTAATGCATCGTAGCCACAATCACCCACCGCGTACATCTATCCTATATCGAGTCAAAGAGAGGTCATCCCAAATCAAGGTGCACCAATCGAAACCAATAACAAGTATAGACCAAGTCAAAAAGAAATCAAAGAATGGATGCCCGCTAGAAATAATTAGCCTCGTTAGCTGTTACCTAATGGCTTGACCGGGTAACCAAAGACTTGATGAAGAGACTTCATTCGACACGACCAGGCCGTTCGGCATTTATCCCCGTTCGGCACGAATAGGTCGTTCGGCATCTATCCTCGTTCGGCATTGAGGGCCGTTCATCACAATATATCATTCGGCATTCCACACTGCTCGGCATCCAGACCTCGTTCCGCATTGAGGGCCGTCCGGCATAGTATATCGTTCGGCATTCCACACTACTCGGCATTTAGACCTCGTTCGGCATTGAGGGTCATTCGGCATAGTATATCGTTTGGCATTTCATATTGCTCGGTGTCCAGAGATCATTCGGCATTGAGGGTCGTCCAACATGGCAGAGTCGTTCGGCATTCAATGTCGACCGGCCTTCCAGCCTTGTTCGGCATCTCTCCTCGACCGGCATCGGTTCTCGTTCGGCTTGCACTCTTCACTCAACACATAGCCTCGTTCAGCATTAAGGAAGCGATCGGCATTTGCCGACCGGCATTATGGTTCGGCACGTAGAAGCCGCTCACATTGGGCGAGATATCTAGCTACTAGGCCCGTCAGGGAAGTCCAACCCATTTTCGTCTATAAATAGAGAGGCAGGGGCACAGTGAAAGGGGCCTTTTTTTCAAGAACACCGGGGAGACTCTGCCGTATTCAAGACTTATCTTCATTGATTAACGATTGTAATCAAATATTTGGTGTACGGATTGTATCTATAACCAGTTGATAAGTAAAGCAATAAAGATTAACCTCAAAATGGACGTAAGCAATTACGTTGAACAACTATAAATCTGGTGTTCTTATTTTTTGCATTTAGTTTAGCATTCTGTTCACCGTTTACATTTACTTTATTCATTAATCTCTCTACATAATCTCTCTTAAGGGCGTTAGTGACCAATTCTAGTGCTAACATTTTGGTGCTTTCACTGAGAGTTGAACTCAGGTCGATAGGATCTACTTTGTAGCAACTGGATTAAAAAAATCCCCGAAGGAGATCGGACTTAATCATTGGACGCCCGTTGAATCTATTCAGAGTTCCAACCGACAACTCTACTATGGTAATACCACGCAGCTGATCAGCCTCTCACAATGCGTATGTCCATGAGACTGCTAGTGTGCAACAAGTTGGTCCAAGCAACCAACAAGCGATTCAAGGCGCATGGCTCTCCACACAAAATCAAGCGGAAGTCGTTTCCCGAAGAGTTCAATGACTTGATAAGAGAACTCAGGGAAAGTAGAAGGCAACTTGCCGAGTAGATTCAAGCCAACACTAATCTCATGACTCATCTTACCCAGCAGCAGCATCACAATGCTAAAGGTAGCCCTGCTCCTTATTTTTCATCCGACAGCTCGACCTCGGCTGATGAACCTCCCAGGCATAGACACCATAAGACTGAAGCTGCACAGACAGGTGCCACTGATCAGTCCGCCATGGATCAGGCACGTGAGGAGGCCGGACACCCGGCTCACCAAGACCCAAATCAAGCTGGCCTTTAGGATGCACGTTTGGCCGACCGCCAGCAGGCGAGACATCAACCCGCACGGTCCCATGGAACGGAACCCAACCTACCATCCTCCATAGAAACTCCAAACTTATCAGCCATGGTCCGGCAGTTAATGAGAGAGAACCAAGGCTTGACTAACGATGATTGGGGAGCGCCAGGAGTCATACTCCCTTCCGGAGTATCCCAGGAAATTCAGTATGTCGACTATCCCAGCCTACGATGGGAAGACTGATCCTAGGCAACACGTGATGAGGTACGAATGGATGATGGATACTGCAAGGGCGAATGATGCGACTAAGTGTAGGTGCTTCCCAATCACTTTGTCCAAAATCACCACCATGTGGTTTACTCAACTTCCTCCGCGGTCTATATCTAGCTTCGACGAGTTGGCGATGAAATTTGTTGAACAATTCATGATACGTGCTACTCATCCAAAGGACGTGATGTCCTTATCAAGCGTGATCCAGGCTCCGGGAGAGTCTTTGAAAGCATACTTATAGAGGTTTCATGTTGCCGCCACTGAAGTTAGCAACCCTAAGGACCATGCAATCTTGATGGCGGTAATGCGAGGTGTAGATCCAGACACAAAGTTTGGAGATTGGTTGGCGGGAAAGCCCCCAACTACATTGGAGCGATTCTATTCCAAAGCTCAACGGTTCATAAGAAAGGAGGAAGCTCGATGGACGAGATAAGATAAGGCACCAGGGCCTCTTCATGACATTGTGAAAAGTAACATCGCCGTGAATCAATTTGGCGATAGTTTGAGAAAAGTTCAAGTCAACGTCAAGAACAAGCCTGGGCAATCTAAAGGATCCGGAAGTGGAAATCCTGAAAAGAAAAAAGAGACAGGGAAATGGAAGTCGAGGATTCCGACCTACAACGAATACACCCTCTGAATACGTCTCTTGAAAACATTTACCTATCTACCTATAACACCTTCCAATATAGAAAGCCACGTCCAAAGGAGTCCAATGAGGAACAGAAACGGACGGGGAAATACTATCACTTCCACGAGACCCCACGGGCACAATACTGAGGAGTGTAGACACCTCCATGACGCCATAAAAAGGTTAATCGGGCAGAAAAAGCTGCAAGAGTTTGTTAAGAACCCACCAGAGGGTAGGCAAGGAACGTCAGACCCCGGACGCGAGCCGGCTCCACACCACCCAGAGGTACCTGCTCGGACCGTAGGTAGGTTGATCATAAACACTAAAGTCGAAGGATCCCATCCTGTAGATAAGAATTGGCAGGAGATGGAGCGATATGCTACCTCCTTAAGGCATGCGAATTATGAACATTGTTCGAATGTGTAAGATGGAACCCCCGCAAAACAACAACGCATGATGACAGACGATATAGTGTTTAGGAGTCGAGATACAGACAAGGTGGAGGCTCCTACTATCGACCCGATGGTCATATCTACAACGATCGGGCCAGCTTACGTCAAAAGGATTTTGATTGATTTTGGAAGCTCTGTCAACATCATCTTCAAGAAGGCTTGTGACCAAATGAAGATGGAGATAAAAGATTTTAAACCATGCAAAGCCCATATCCACGGCTTTAATGGTGTTACAACCGACGCAATGGGGTATATTGAGTTACCAGTTGAACTGGGGGAAGGTGAGCGTAGGAGAGTGTGAATCCTACCATCCATAGTAATGGATGTTGACTCTCCATACAATGTATTTTTGGGTCGTCCGGCCCTGGCAGAGTTTAGGGCCGCTTTGGCCCCATGGTGTTTGACATTAAAATTTCCGACAGACAAAAGAGTCAGTGTAGCACATGGCGATTAGGTGACCGGTCACGCATGTTATGTGGCAGAGCTGAGAGAAGCTCAACAGAGAGAAAAGGGGAAGGTTGCGGACAACTCCGTCCGCATCCTACTGATGATTGGCAAGTACTGCCCGAGGCCTATCTCGGACGACATTCTCGGATCCTTAGAGACATAGATCCGAAAGCTGATGATGGGGAACCCAGGGAAACGAATGCAGAACCGGTTGAGCTGACGATCGACATTCCGTTCAGCCGGGATGACCCGTCACGAGTTCTTAAGATTGGATCACAACACGACCCTTCAGTGGCCAAGGATCTTACTGATTTCCTTCGAGCGAATCTGGACGTTTTCGCTTGGACACACCATTGCAAGTCATATGTTGAACATAGACCCGAAGTATGTCCCAGTAAAACAGAAACAGAGAGGCATGGACCCGGAGAGGTCCGCTGCTCTCAAGGAGGAGGTGGATAAACTCAAAGCCAATGGGTTCGTCCGCGACGTACTCTACCCCAAATGGGTATCTAACCCTGTGCTAGTAAGAAAAGCGAATGGAAGGTAGAGAATTTGTGTTGATTCCTCTGATCTGAATAAAGCATGCCTGAAGGATAGTTTTCCTTTACCTAGAATCGACCAACTCGTCGACTCTACCGTCGGACACGAACTATTGTCATTTATGGATGCGTATTCGAGATACAATTAGATTTCGATGCACATTCCAGACTAAGAACACCCCAGTTTTGTCACAGATGTGGGGCTATATTGCTATGTAGTAATGCCTTTTGGATTGAAAAACGCAGGAGCAACTTATCAGCGTCTGGTGAATCAAATGTTTTAAGGCTAGATTGGTATAACGATTGAAGTCTATGTGGATGACATGCTCGTGAAGTCATAGCAGTCAAACGACCATATCCAGGACTTAGCAGAGATGTTTGATATACTCAGACATTGCGGGATGAAGATCAACCCTTTAAAGTGTTCTTTTGGCATTGCATCAGGAAAGTTCTTGGGTTTCATTGTGAACGCACGTAGAATTGATGCTAACCCGGAAAAGATTCAGGCTATTCGGGACATATAAGTGCCCAGAACTATAAAGCAAGTACAAAGCTTGAACGAAAAGGTGGTCGCGCTGAGTTGATTCATATCCAGGGCTATGGATAAGTGCATTCCTTTCTTTGATGTGATAAAGAAAGGAAAGAGGAATTTCGGGTGGACATCTGACTGCAAGGAAGCATTCCGAGCTCTGGTTAGACATCTAGAAAGTCCCTCGGTGCTATCAAAACCAGTTGACCATGAAATGTTGTATGTATACCTGGTAGTATCCCAGCATGCTATCAGTACGGCTTTGGTCCGCGAGGAGAACCGAGTTCGAAAGCCAGTATATTATGTCAGTAAACGTTTGACGGGGATTGAAAGAAATTATCCTAGGATTGAGAAGCTAGCTTAATGTTTGGTGATTTCATCACGCAAGCTTCGCCCATACTTCCAAGCACACTGGATCAGTGTTTACACCGATCAACCCTTGCGATAGGTACTCCAACAACCAAAAAATTCTGGAAGGATGTTAAAATGGAGTATCAAGTTGATTCAGTTCGATATTTCCTATCCGCCATGAAGTGCCATACAGGGGTAAGCGCTAGTAGATTTCATTGCTGAATTCACGATGACGGACGAGTCAAACGGCCACAATGTCATACCTCCCATTCGACGAAGATGTACACCGATGGGGCATCTAACGACCATTATTTGGGGGCTAGCATAGTTCTTATGACTCTTGAGAACCAAATAGTTTGCTACGCTTTGAAGCTCGAATTCATAGCAACGAATAACGAAGCCGAGTATGAAGCATTGATTGCCGGATTAAGACTTATCAAAGAGCAGCAGAGTAAGACCCGTTGAAATCTTTGTGACTCGCAACTGGTGGTGTACCAAGTGCGGGGAGACTATCAAGCAAAGGGGCAGCGACTTGCCCCATATTTGGTTCGGGTTCAAGAGCTGCTGGTGTATCTCGAGTATTATGATATTTCACATGTCCCGCATGAACAAAAAAGAGCAGCCGATTCGTTGGCAAAATTTACAAGCACTGATGATGCACAGCAGATGGGATTGTTTCTAGTTCAAACTTTGCATGTTCCGAGCATAAATATGATGGAGGTAGATTTCATGTTAGAAACAGAAATCAAGAAGGAATCATGGATGACCCCATTCAAGTAGTACTTGTTACATGGGGTCGTGCCCGAAAGAAGGAGCGAAAGATGACAAGTCATTTGTAAGGCTTCGCGTTATGAATTGCAAGATGGGGTAATGTATCGGAGGGGATTCTCGACCCCCTTACTCCGTGCAATGCCCATGATGAGATAAAACGAGTCCTGAAGGAAGTCCATGAAGGTGAATGTGGGGACCATACTGGAAGGCAGACGTTAGCAAAGAAAATCCTCCGCTACGAATATTATTGGGCGACTGTAAATCGAGATGCTGCAGATTATGTGAGAAGACGTGACAAATGTCAGAAATATGCAAAAATCCCGAGGGCTCCGCCGATGGAACTCACACAAATGGTTAGTCCCTGACCATTTGCAATGTGGGGAATCGATATACTCGGTTCCTTACCCTTATCCAAAGGTGGTGCAAAATACGCAATAGTTGCGGTCGATTACTTTACCAAGTAGGCAGAAGAAGAGCCATTGGCTACTATCACCACCAAAAAGGTCATTAATTTCATTGTACGAAATACCATATGCCGTTTTGGCCTTCTACGAACCATCATTACCGACAACGGAACTCAATTCGAAAGCAAAGAGTTCAAGGAATTTTGCCGAAAATATGGTATTGAGAAAAAGTTTGCAGCGGTTGATCATTTGAAAGCCAATGGACAAGTGGAAGCCATAAACAAAATAATCAAATCCATATTGAAAAAACGTTTGGAAAAGGCTAGAGGCAAGTGGGTGGATGAGCTTCCAACAGCGCTTTGGGCTTACAGAACCACCCACAAGTCTGCAACTGGCCACACTCCATTCGCATTGGCATATGGCATGAAAGCTGTCATACCCGTAGAACTTGAAGTTCCATCACATCGGGTAACTTATCATGACCATGAATCAAATCAAGATCTTTTGCTGGAATCATTGGACTTTATTGATGAAAAGCTTGAAGAAGCTAATTTAAGAGCAGCCGCATACAGGCACCAAATCGCTCGATATTATAATGAAAAAGTCCGACCGAGAATCTTTGGTGTGGGTGATCGCGTTTTGAAACGAGTTTTCCCGGTTCCATTATATATGAGCCCCATATGGGAAGGTCCATACGTCATTGAACGGAAACTTGGAGAAGGAACTTTCAAGCTAGCGACCGTTGATGGTGCGACACTCCCCCGAGCATGGAATAGCGAGCATTTGCGGCATTATTACACTTAGTTCATTTCTTTCATATTTTAGTTGCATTTATTTCCAGCAAGTTTTTATTCCTAGTTTACAGCATGTAATAAGACAATTTAGCTTGTTTGCATTAATAAAGGCTTGAAGCCATTTTCTCCATGAATTATCGATGTTTCTGTGTATGATAATGCTGTGACGAATAATTAAGAGATATATTATTTTGTCTGACGTACGAACGCGCGCGAGCACTCAAAATCTCCAAGTCCCCAGTGTGCAGACTGGAGTACTCTGAGTCTTCGGAGTGCGGACCAGAGTATGAACGACTCAAAATCTCCAAGTCCTCAGAATGTGGACTGGAGTACTCTGAACCCTCGGAGTGCGGACCAGGGTATAAACGACTCAAAATCTCCAATTCCCATGAGTGCGGACTAGAGCACTCTGAGTCCCCAGAGTACGGACCAAAGTATAAACGACTTAAAATCTCCAAATCCCCAGAGTGCGGATTGGAGTACTCTGAGTCCCCGGAGTGCGGACCAGAGTATAAACGACTCAAAATATCCAAGTCCCCGGAGTGCGGACTTGAGTACTCTGAGTCCCCAAAGTGCGGACCAGCGTATAAACGACTTAAAATCTCCAAGTTCCCGAAATGCGGACTGGAGTACTCTGAGTCCCCAGAGTGTGGACCAGAGTATAAACAACTTAAAATCTCCAAGTCCCTGGAGTGAGGATTGGAGTACTTTGTGTCCCCAGAGTGTGGACTAGAGTATAAACGATTTAAATATCCAAGTCCCCTGAATACGGACTGGATACAAATGGCTCGAAGACATTGGATCCTTGGCGTGTGACTGAAAAATATTCTAAGTACCCGGAGCGTGGAATAAAGAATGTGCAATGCCAAAAATTGTCAACTTATTTGAAGATGAATCGAGAAGTTGATGAAACTCGTAATAGCTTAGGTCTTGACCACGATTATACATAAAACTAAACAACAGAAGTCTTCTGAAAGGCAAAAGAACTAAGTTTTATTCATCAAAAATAAGTTTCTGCTACAACTCCTCCGAAGCTTGGAGTCAAAAGTTTATTTACATAAACTACGAAAATAAATAAAAATAATTACATAATCTAAACTAACTTTCGTTGAACGAGAGCGACGACTACTTCTTCGACCTTTTTCCAGACGACTCCTCTCCCGTGCGTTTGCACTTGATAATTTTCTTTGATGGGGAAGTGACAACTAAAGAAATACAGGAAACCTCCATGGGCTTGGACCCGCCAGGAAGGATGGCCTTCAACGGCTTATTTAGAGGATCATCCAGGTCCATGGCTTGAAGCTCGACTTTGATCTCGACCATCTTTTTCTTCTACTTCTCATGCTGATCCTTCATGCTCAGTTTAGATGTGTGTTCAGAGGCGCCTGTAATTTCGATTTCATAACTCCCATCGATGGGAGAGGAAGTCTCGGACTTATCCTCAACAAGCGCTTCGATCACCTGAGCATCTGGACCGGGAGCCTCCCCTGCGTGAGTAGCCTTGCTTGTCTTTTCCTTCAACTCCTTGGCGACATCGCTCCTCGGAGTGGGCTCAGGATTAGAACGGCCTGCATAAAATCATGAAAAACGAGCATTAGAATACGATAGCTCCTGGCAAAAATGATGATTTTTGGAATGTTAAAGTGAAGGGTTATCTACCAAGTTTTGGCTGGATCTCAACCGTCCGAGGGGTCTCACCCTCTGGAATGGGAGACAGAATGTGAACGCCAAGGCCGGGGTCCTCCGGGTCATAACCGATGTGCTACTCAAAGGGATCAAGTATCCGTCGATCGGTCGGCTGAGTGGACGCATGAGCTTGAGACTCAATCCCGGATGGACCTGCAATAACCTCTTTCCCTTTCATTGAAGGGGAGCATTTGTAGTAAAGAGCTTTTGCCACAGATAGGTCTGAAGGCTCGTTTCCCTTAAGAAATTCTTTTGTCATAGCTCCTTCAGCAACCTCCTCGGTACCAAGCTCGACCTTCCTGATTTCTACTAAGGTCTCTCATGCCTCAGCTAAAGATTCAAGGTGGCCCTCACCTAGAAAAGTTAAGTCTCGGTGCATGAGGACGCGGGCATTGAATTTTGCAATTAGTGGGTTGAACATGCTTTTGACCTCCTCTCTACCTACTTCTTTAGCCGCTTTAAGGCGGGAGTCGACCTCCGCAGACGCTATTTTCTTGCCCTCTTCACGGGCTTCATTGTTTAGTATCTCAACCTTAGAAAGTTCATCCTCAAGCTTCGCCTTCAGAAGTCGTGTGGCAATGATCTCGTCGCGATATCGTTGCGACTCTTCTTGGGCAGCGGTCTTATCCTCCTTTTATTTGCGGAGTTGCTCCTCCGGCTCCTTAACTCGAAGGGCAAAGGCATCCCTCTCCTTTTACACTGAGTCTTTCCCTAAAGCTAGGGCCCCACGGCATTGGACCGCCTCGTCGATTTGTTTTTTATGGGTTGATTCCAGACGAGTTACGGCTTCGGCGGTATCTTTGACACTCCGTTGGACGGCTTCAAGCTGAGACTTGTAAGACGCAAGCTCTTCGTCGTGAGCTTCGATAATGTCTTTGTCATGGATGGCCTCAAGCTTCAGGCGATCAATCTCATGCTGGCACTCTATATAGACTTCTGATATCTTCTTAGCAAGATGAACGAACGCGTCATGTTGAACATAGACGTCGTTGTTGCAGGCGATAGCGCTCTGTTTGACATGTCTCGGAGTATGATGGATTGCCGGGAGGAATTTCAGGCCATCAAAGCAGATTTTTAGGAATTTAGCCTTGATCTCATTTAGTCTCCCCGATGTTGTTGGATCTGTTAAGGGAACAGGAGGAGATGGCTTTGAAAGTTCAGTTCTCTTGTAAGGATCCCAGGATTGTCGTGTGGTAGAAGAATCAGAGTGTTGATCACGAGGGGCATAGGATTGCGACCCTTAATGGTCGTGCCTATCTCTGCCTTGCTCTGAGTGAGATGGGGGATTATGATGGTATTCGGGCTGATAATCTTCTGAGATGATGAATCTCGGGAATGATAATCCCTATCGCCATCGTCATCCCTATCTCGACGTCTTCCGGAACCTGAATCCCGTCCTGACTGATGCAGAATCGATGAACCACGAAGGCGGTCAAGTCCATGCATGCGACCCATGTCACCTACACAAAGTTTAAATAATGATGAGTTAGCATAGAATAGGGTGACAACGGAAATTTAAGTGCAAGGTGAAGTGCATGTGTTTGTCTGTGTCCTAGTGTTTCCCCCCGACGGACCGGTTTCTTTACTAATAGGAGTTTTTTCTCCCTGATTTTAGGCTTAAACGCCTGTATTGACTCTTGCGGGCGAATGAAGCTTAAGGGTCTCTAGATCGTCGAAATTGTAGTTGAGTAGATCATTAGGTATGGAAAGATTCAATAGGCCTTTTAAAGAACTTTCTAAATGCTATGAGGATGCTTCTTTCTCCACTGGAACGAGAGTAACTTTAGAAGTTCCACTGACCGTTTTCCTCCTCAGCTTGTATGTTAGTTTCTTCTTCCCGTTCGAAGGGGAAGGCGACGTCTCGATGTCGTGAACTTCGATTATCGAACCCCGAGTGGGACTAACGTTCTCATCTTATGCCTTAGGCATTTCAGTTTCCTTAATTTCCCCATCTTCTTGTGTGTTAGGGGAGTTACGTGCTGAAGACTCAGCTTGTTTTTTTCCTTTGCCAGAAGCAGGCCTAGGTATGGTAATGCCTTGAGGGAGGCTTATCCGATGACCTTCTGCCAACATCCCAAACTTTGTAAGCGTCTCATTTGAAATGAGAGTTCTGATGTCCCGGTCTTCAGCGGGAATGGCTCGAATAGCTTCGAAGGCTTTAGAATATCGGAGGCCCTCGGGACGTGGATTAATACCTGAAAAGATGGAAGAGAGTTAGAAAAGGTATAGCTTCGATCAAACATGCATATCGATTCAGGGAAAAGACTTACTTTCTTCCACCCATCTCCTCGCAAAACCGGGAGGACAGCGCATATAAAACCATTCTTGCTTGTACCGGACAAATTTACTCCATGCCCCAGTCAGAATTTGACATTTGTTATGCGGCTCGAAAAACATAAAAGATGGGCTATTCTTCTGTCTCTTGATGCAATATATGTATCGGATGTCGCCCGGAGTCGGAAGCCTAAAGAGGACACTCATGAAGAGGATGCAAGTGCCATAGATGAATGTGTGGCTATTCGGATGCAGTTACGATGGAGCGATGTTGACATACTGCAACATGTCTCGAAGAAATGAGTTGAATGGTGGCACGCTGCCAACCTAGCATATGAATTTGTTGCAAGCTGTGTATCAGACCGGGGGCAGTGTGGATGGTCATGCCCCGATGGAACTAATACATCGTCAAAGGGATTCCATGGGCAGAACAAATCCGACGGAGTGCACTTTCGTTAATCTTTGAAGCTTGAGAATCAATTGGGTCATCTAGAAAAACCACTGTCTCCAAAGCATCAGGAGCCAACTCGACAGATGTAGTCGTAGGGTTTGAAAAGTTTTGAGTAGGGGTAGTTGATGGATATGAAGTATCTACAACTTCTTGTAGAAAGGATGGCCCAGGTCTATCTGAGATCTTAGTAGTGCTGGATTTCCGAGACATCTCTAATGAAGATTGAATCTAACAGAGCACGTGTTTGAACTATACTTGAAAAATAATCGACGTTAGACTTAACATCATAAATATTTCCCCCGTGTGGTGTGTGAACTAGTGCGATCATTCAAATATAAGTGCTGAGAAATTAAAAGTCACAGAGTTGATGATATAAAGTTGAGATTTGGATTGTCATCTTCGAAGACCGTCATCGCTGACCATCTCCGAAAGTCTGCCTTATGATGTTTCTGATTTTGGACTCGAACATTGGCACTATATGCTGAAGGCTATTATCTGTTTTTATCGATTTAAATTCAGACTTATAATTGTTAAAACTAGGGAGTAACCAATCCGGATTAGTTCGATATGCTGGTTTTCTTAAGTCCTTGTCCTTGTTTTTTGTCATATGAATAGGCATGGGAAATAAGTGAATTCGACGAGGGTTATGTTCAAGTTGGAATGATTTCGACTGTTGTTATCCATTCATCGAAGGTCAAGGCCAAGCGACACTAGAAGCAGATGGCCTAAAACCCGCTCAGCCTAAATGCCGCTTGGCATAAATTCTGTTCGGCCTAACTGCCGCGCGGCCTAAATGTCGTTCGGCCTAAATATTGCTCGGCCTTAAATCCAGTTCGGCCTAAATACCATCCGGCCCAAGTCCATTGCTCAGCATTCTCTGAATTAAGCGTATGAGCCAGATATATCGAGTCACTGACTTCCTACCTCCTTGACGTCACTCACGCGTAGAGTCTATCGAGCCCCTCGTCTCGTGGTCGACCATCCTCCACTCAAGATACAAGTGCCAAACGGCTGCGCTCAATTCTTCTTCGTCCCTTGATTACCGAACGACCTCGAACAACGGTCCTATTCCACTTCAACATCCTAACTCTAACAATTGGTAAACCAACATGAACCTATGACTTGGAAACGGTCGGTGTCCATTTCCCCTCTCCTATCCATTCCACGCACCTCCTACTTTCTATAATCTATAGAGAATTCATGAGTTCGAACTTCGTTCTACACCTCCTAATTTGAAAGAACGTTCGAACGAAAGATTCTTACCAAAGAGAATGATGGGAGCTTGAGGGTCTGTGGACTTAAGGTTGAAAGTCGTTTAGACTCAATTTGAGAAGGAACTGTAGGTAGGACTTGATGGATTCAGGATAGGAAGGGAAGATGGAGAAATGAACGAGGTTTGAAGATGGTAACTTACGTGTTCTTGCAGGGTTGAGGTAAAAGTAAAAAAAGAAAAAAGAGAGAAGTGAAATACCAACCTTTATAGGGGGAAGAAAGGAAGTCGAAGAGATAATGACTGGTTGAACCGGTCAAAGCACATCCCTCGTTCGGCATCGTCAATGTCGTTCGGCATTCGTTTGTTGTTCGGCTTCGGCGTGTCCTTCGGCATACACTGACTCATTCGGCATTCAAGAGAAAGTACCATCGAGGAAGCAAAACCAGGGCTTAAAGAAAAAACATGGAGGACTTGAGACTCAAAGCGCATCATGTTTGTCCACATAATACACTTTGGGGGGCAAGTTTTACCCAGTGGCTTGACCAGGTAACCAAAGACTTGATGAAGAGACTTCATTCGGCACAACATGTCGTTCGGCGTTTATCCCCGTTCGGCGCGAACAGGCCGTTCGGCATCTATCCTCATTGGCATTGAGGGTCGTTCGGCACAGTATATCATTCGGCATTCCACATTGCTCGGCATCCATTCCTCTTCAGCATTAAGGGCCATCCAATATAGTATATCGTTCGGCATTCCTCACTGCCCGACATCTAGACCTCGTTTGACATTGAGGGATGTTCAACATAGTATATCATTCGGCATTTCAAACTGCTCAGCATCCAGAGATCATTCGACATTGAGGGCCATCCAGCATGGCAGAGTCATTCGACATTCAATGTCGACCGGCCTTCCAGCCTCGTTTGGCATCTCCCCTCAACCGGCATCGGTTCTCATTCGGCTTGCACTCTTCACTCAACACATAGCCTCGTTAAGCGATCAGCATTTGTCGACCGACATTAGTGGTTCGGCACGCAGAAGCCGCTCACCTTGGGCCGAGATATCTAACTACTAGGCCCATCAGGGAAGTCCAACGCATTTTCGTCTATAAATAGAGAGGCAGGGGCACAGTGAAAGAGATCTTTTTTCGAGAACAACATGGAGACTTTGCCGCATTCAAGACTCGCTCAAGACTTATCTTCTTTGCTTAACAATTGTAATCAAATATTTGGTGTACGGATTGTATTTGTAACCAGTTGATAAGTAAAGCAATAAAGATTAACCTCAAAGTGGACGTAGCCAATTACGCCGAACCACTATAAATCTGGTGTTCTTATTTTCTATATTTAGTTTAGCACTCTGTTCATACATTTACTTTCTTCATTAATCTCTCTATATAACCTCTCTTAAGGGTGATAGTGACCAATTCTGGTGCTAACATTGGCCATGTCAAGCCATCTTGTTTTAGTCATTTCAAATTGGCATAAGTGTCGGAATCTATCTACATCGTTCTCTTTCTTCAAATCCAGCAAACAATGCCAAATCCAACCACTTCATTCTGGAGCCTCCTCTACGTACACAGTTGTTAAAGCGGTACCAATGTTGACAAAGTGTATGCCAATAAGAGGCCTCGGTCACTTTAACAACCAAACATCGTTTTACATACTGGTTGGTACTTTTACCTTTCGAAAACGATTCATACTTGATACCAAAATATCATATTCGCTTCAAAATCAATTTCATTTCAAAATATCATTCTTACTTCAAAATATGTCAATTTAGTTCGATATGTCAATTATACTTCAAAATTCAATTCGAATTGCAATTTACTATAACTTCATTTTAACCACATTCGTATTTAAATACGATTTCAATATAAATAGTTCTCACTTTGACCAGTTTGAACTTTTAGAAAATAATTTGAATAGTTTTAAATAGTTCTAAAGTTAAAATAGATTAATATAAAATAGTTTCAGTACTAAAAATGGTTTATATTGGAAAATAGTTTGGAAAATCAAAATAATCTGAATATTGATAAAACATAGATTTGTAAACAGTTTATATATTAAAATAATTTATTTTGAAAATAGTTTCAACTCAAACTATCTCTTTCCAATTCAATAAATCTGGACCTTGGTCCAATTTCCAATCAAACGGATTCAATTTCAATCATTCCAGTTCAAATCATTTTAAATCTCCTTTCAATTCAAATCGACTCACTTTCAATTTCAATTTGAATTAACTTCGATTCCAATTTCAAGTCAAATTAATTTTGATTTTCATTTTCGTTTTTAACTTCGATTTCGATTCAACAACGATTTAATGGATTAAATTTCAATTTAGTTCTTATTTTAAACCATTTCAAATATTTATAAATTTGAGTTTAATTTTAGAATATCGATTTAAATTACTTAAATCAAATTAAACTTCAATATTCAATTTAAGATTCAAATCTTTTAAAATAATTAAATTTCGGGCCAAAGTTTGAAATATCAATTTAAATCTCTTTTTCAAAGACAAATTTCAAAGTTCGAATAAAGTTCAACCTTCAAACAATTATTGATTTCCATAATTTAATTATAACTTCAAATTCCAAGTTGAATTCTTTAAATGGTTTCTTTTACAAATTTTTAAATTCAATATTTCAAAACTTGAGCTCGAAATTATCCAATTCCCATATTTTGATTCTATTTTATTCTATTATAAAATAAAATCATGTGAATAAATTAAATCTAAGAATTTAAAGTCATTTAATTTAACCAATTCGGTGTCCGTATATAATTTTCTATCTTATGGCCAAGTGATCATATATTTCAATTTAATTTCAGGGATGGATATATATATCATTTCAATCCAAAATAAACGCCATAGGCATATATCATTTCAACATATTTCTTATTATATTCGAAATAATTTAAATAACAGTTTATATACTGTCAGATAATTTACAGGATGATCACATGATATATAAAAATAAATAAACATCCAAATCATTCAGACTATCAACCAATAGCAGCCATCACAATCTATATCCAAATCAATCAAATATCACAACAATTTACTGGTTATCAACATCGGGTGTCAAGCTGGCAATTTCATTTCAACTTCAAATTGAACTATCAATTTAAATTCATATCATTTCAATTCAGGTGTCAATTTAAATGTTAGTTAAATTACCAAACAACAATCAATAAATTTAAATTACTTCACAATTTCAATTTTAACTAACATAAAAATAATTCAGTACTTTGTGAGCGTTATAAAACACTCATCTTTTATTCGAAACTGAAAATATTTCAGACAAATAAATTTCAATTTGACTCCATGCTATAGATGACGTTAATACGAATCCACTACAGCTCATTTCGCTCAAAACGAATCTCGTATGCAAAAATTACGCAATAATTAGTATAAGACATGATTAAAATTAATTAACATAATAATTAATAAAATTAAACATAACCTTCTCACGTTCTTCTCATTTGCACACACCCAGGTCGCTCGACCTTCTGTTGCCTGCGACTTCGTTCAACTTATTATTATATTTTTTATAAATTGATCGATCGCCGCCTGTTATCTAACGCCGTCGACCCCCAGGCTGCGACCGCCGATGCCTAACCCTGCCACCATGTCTCCCACGCTTGCGAAAAGCTCACTCGTCGAACCCCAAACGTACATGAACCCTAACTACGCCCAAAACTCTTAAGTCGCAACTCCAATGCTCCCCTCGCGCCATCGCGCGCTACGCCAGCGCCCTCTGTTACGCCTTCGCCTCGCGCGCGCGAACAAGCGAGTATATTATTATTATTTTCTCGATCGTCTACTGAATTTTGAAATGAGAGAAAGAGGGGGTATGTGGGGACAAAAGAGTGGTGAGGTGTATGAATTGTCGATTGAGATGGGTGAGTATATATACATATATATATTATTAAAAAAATATCTGACTTATGGCGTCCGAAACTCTCGAGCTCCAAACGAGGCATGCCGTCTAGCGTTCTATATGTTATACCCTCATTCCGAACACAATAGAACTAGTCTCGAGGACTAGTTCGATCGTATTCAAAAGATAGATTCTCAAAATCAATTTATTTTAATTAAATTCCTTTAATTGGTTTCTACGTGTTTCAAGCTCGCACGGCCAAATGATAAGTCTGATCACTACGAAACTTAAAATCCTATAATAATTCACTATTACGGATAAGATGAAACTGGTTTCGTTGAAATCTTAGACAGTGGCCAAAATGGCTATTTTTACTCGTTAAATAAAATATAAAATTTTCAAATTTCTATTTATTCACTTTTAAATTCAATTTTAAAAGCAAACATTTCATTCTTGTTTAAATAAAATTTAAATCAATTTTCTATATCATTTTCATTCATATTAATTCAAGATTTAATTATTTAAACAATTTCCAATATTAAATTTAAACAATTTAACTATCCAATAAATCGCTATAATTGAAATGCAAGTGACTTAACTTATAAAATTTAACTCATAAGTCACTTTTAATAACAAACAACTACACTCTTTATTTAAAGTATTACAATAATCTAGTCGATGAATTCCAATATTAGAATTCCAATAAATCCCAACATTAGATTTTACATGAATTTTATTATCAAACAATTATTTTATTTACATTAAAATAATTCGACATTTATTATTCAGTTCCAACTATTGATTATAAACAATAAATACATAGAATTTCATTCTAACACAAATAATCCCTTAATTCTTATGGAAATTATTATTCAAAATTTATTCATATTCATATTAGATAAATTACATTAATAAATCATTAATTTTTATTTCTAACCATTTTTATTCAGTAATTATATTAAATTTAATAATTTAATAATTTAATATAGTTAAAATACGCTGATTGTTTATTGTTTAATAATTTAATAGTTTAATATAGTTAATAATTTCAGTAACTTAAAATAACTGTGCTCTGATACCAAATGAAAGAGTGCATGGTGTTGAATATGCTAGTATATGATTTTTGTTTGATGGTAATAAACATATATATATATATTCATTTAAATGTATTTGTTATTGTATTATTTTATTTTTCACATAATTAAATAAATATTTACTGAATAAAACAAATAACATAGAATTTAAATTCAAACAGATATTTTATTCAAACAAATATTTATTACAATTTTGAATAGTACAAATTTAAACTCTCACTATATAAACAAATTTAATTACAATACAATTTTGATTACATCACAATTTATCATTTACATTAGCACCTACATATCACTCATTCACTCATATTTATCTTTAACTCTATTCCAGATTGAATCCGACATCTAAATTATTTGCAAAGAAAACACTGATGCAGTAAAATTGAAAAAGAAATATTTATGTAGTGTAAAATAAAATTTGTTTTTGAAAATGCTATTTGCCTCATTTATTTGGGTTGTTCGTCAACATATTCATTTTGAATTCATCCTACACGAACAGGTTGTGCAAACCGATATACAATTGATAAAACTGCAGGGACAGGTAAGCACGATGTCAAACCCAACCAAAAACCAAGTTCAACACAAGTGGAATCAAATAATATCACGACATGAGCACAGGGTCAAAATCGAGGCAAAGCTAGGTTCAACTCAGGTGCAATATAAAATCAAAAATAGAATGGTCAAGTTTTTAATGACTGAAACAAGCTTTGACCAAAATTCAATGTGTACACATGAAAACAGAGGCTAGACAGTCCAACCAGACTCGAGCACACATGAAGTTCAAAGTGAACCAAACCAAAATGAAACAGTACCAAAACGTTAAATAGCAATAAAAATACAAACAGTTTTTGAACACGACGAGGCATGAATTCACAAACAACAAATGCAGTAGTTCAAATGAAAACAGGTTAATTTCAATATGGTACAAGTGCAGCCTCAACATAACAAACATGCTCAGTTCTAACTAGGACAAAATGCATACACACTTGTATACATACATATACATATATTGTGACGACCCGCCTTTCATTCCATAGAAAGACATATCATCAAAAAGAAAGAAATAGGTAGAAAAAGAATATATAGAAAGAAAGAAAAACAATTATCAGAATCTCACAACAGAAACGGAACAAAATATAATATTTCACATATCTATTACATAGTCATTATATCAGAATTACACAGTTATACAACATCATTACATTAGACGGTCGTTAAGACCTGTCTATCCATTACATTTCAAAATATAACAGACCAAAAGACACAACACAGCGGAAAGATATAGATAGACATGTCTGGAGTCCTGCTCCAAGCTTCTTCAAATATAGTCAAGCCAAACCTGATCACTTGGCTACTCATAAAAATTTGAGTACCTAAGAGTTTAAGAAAACAGAATAAACTCCGGGTCAGACATTGGTCTGGTGTGAGTAAACGGTTAAGTTGTTTAACTTGAAAAACCTTTGAAATAAAAGGTATCTCGTAAGACTCTCCATCAATTAACACGGACAAGTTTTTCCCTTGCGATAACCAAAACATTTGATAGGAAATCCAGTTATATTATAATAGTGTCTAGGGTTTTAAGTATAAAATGCAGAAATAGCTGGAATGCTTACATCTCATGTTTCAACATAGTTAGGCACAATAAAAACCGTACAGGCACTTATTGGAGACTGAATTCCATACAATGGCAGGGCTACTGGGTACCGTCCGTCACAGTACATGGCCTAGATCACCGTATCGAGGATCCACCCAGATCCCCTGCATCACAAAGCCGGAGCTACCCCTTACTAGATAGTCCGAATAAGACAACCCTATGGTTATGGCCAAAAAACTGCCCACACAGCTGAATAAAGGGACTTCTAGACAGGGGAAAATCTTATCCTACTTGGGTGCACTTAGCCTTGCGTGCACCTCCCATGTTTTAGCCATTCCCGGTTGATGAGGCTTAAGGCTATGATTAACTTTTAAGAACACGTCTTGGAATACTCATTGTCCTCCATTGACGATGGTCTGATAGCATTCGTCTATACAAGTTCGTTCCGGCTTCGAACGAACCCAAGGCATTATCTCGTTATACTCATTTTGGAATCACCCTCAGAGTTAACAACAATAACCCTTGCACTCTGAAACTTCATCTGATCTTCACTTGAGATTTCACGACCTATTGTTTAACTTGGATCGATGTGGTTCTCGGATAATCAAATACGATATCCGATCCCGGTCTCATCGAAATCCAAACACTGTTTTAATGGTCAAGTTGTTTAGACTTAAACAATTTAATTCAATTCAATACTTGAATTCACACAGCATTCATCACAGGTAAATATCACACATTTATCAAAGATATATCCAATATCACATCACGGAATATCATAGATTATCAAACTATAGATATCAATCAATCCAGACATTCTACTCAAACAATCATCCACAAGCAGGAATTATTAATCCATATTATAATTAATTTATTTAACTAAAATTACATTAATTACTTGAGAATTAATCACCTAACCCTACTTAATTAACCATTAACTAATTACAAACCATTTGAATTAATTAATCATTCTTTAATTAACTTATAAACCAATTAATTAATCTTTAATTAAAGATTAATTATCCTTTAATTATTAATTAATAAACCTCAATTAATAATTAATAACCCTTAATTTCAAATTAATTTATCCTTACTTATCAGTTAATCAATCCTTAATTACCAATTGATTAGTCTCTAATTACTTGATTAATTAATGCTTAATTACAAATCAATTTATCTTTAATTATTTAATTAATTAATATCTAATCATTAATTAAAAATATCTAATTATCTAATTAATAACCTTTAATTACAAATTAATCTCTAATTAATTAACTTATATCCCTTAATTATTAGTTAATTAATCCTTAATCATTAATTTAATTAATTAATTCCTCTTTAATTACTTCATTAATTATCAAAACCTTAATTAATTTTAAGATAAATCATTACCTTTATTAATTACCTAATCACATACTTTCAAAACATTTATCCTTTTAATTAACACTTAATTATATTTATAAATTAAGTTCTAAAATAACCTAAAAAATTTCTTAACAAATTTTAAGTTAAACAAATCATATAACTTCCTAATCAAATGTTAAAGAAAACATTTATTATATGTAAAGGAATTTATATAAGAAAAGATTTAAACTAGATTTATTTTAAATTTAAAAACCTTGCTTTTAAAAACTTTTAAAAACTTGTTTAAATCTTACTTCGGTTCCAACCCGAATAACACTTGAGCCTTGACCCGAGACTCTCCCCTTTTTCCATTTTTTCTTTTATAAAAACTTAGATTTAGCTTAAAACTTTAAACCTGTAAACTTGATTAAAACACTCACGTTCCTACAAGAGACTAACTCGAGACATCTTCCTCAAATCTCCGAGTGTTCCTTCGAGCTATCCCTCCCTCCTAAACACACTGACACACAGACCTAAATTGTGCACGTGCACCGTCGATCAACGCCACCTTGACCACCGTCGACACCCATCGCACATCAATGACCGCCAACACCCCTGATTCCGACTACCCAAACTCCAATACAAAACCAAAATCGAATTCGTGCAATCTAACCCAGCCCGAAACCAACCCATGTCTGAAAAATTACTCACCACCAAAATTCCTGGAACTCCAGCCACACACTTGCTAGCCTTCCACGCTATCATTCCCCCAAGTTTGGTGAAACACGATCTACCAGAGACGCCGTAGTGACCCAAACTTCAACCTCGACCTAACTTAGGGCTAAAATCCTACTCCGTCCAATTCCCGCCGCCACGGTGATTAAGAAAACCACCCACTATTTTTTCCGAGCTCGCCTTCACCCTGACCTCCTCCAGCAAAGTCCCCGACCACCCCGAGTACCTTGATCACCAGATATTGCTCAAAGTTCAATTTCTAGTCAACACCGAAATACACACTTCCAATCTAAAAATTGTACTTCATCTTTTACAATTCATGATTTTAAATAACAAAACAGATTATAAACCTGGAACCATGAATTATTCAAGTCAAGGATTTGATAAGTTTACAATTTCCACTGTCTTTCTAAATTTCAAGATAGTTTTCAACCTATCATGCTTAATATATTTTTAATACTTAGTTTATGTAAAATCAAACATATTTTGTTTAAATTTCACAACCAAAAAGAGAATGTTTGAAGAGAACCTGATCTTAGATCAAGATTTTAGCCTGTCGATTATAAAACAGAGATATGCGCAGGGTTACGACATGCACATTCAAACACATACATATATACAGAGATTACACTAATATATATACATGCAATGCATAATTCAACTCAGAAATTCACATGCAACAGATTATTTACTTAAGCTTTTTAAGTAAAATGTTTACTCACCGGTTAATGATGTTGAACTGAGAGTTTGAAGCAGTTTTGAATTTGAAAAAAAAACTTGAATGTTGGAGAAAATGCTTTGATCTTTGAAAGGTTGAAGCTGGAAATTTTGATGTTGAAATGATCTAGCTTTTAAAACCGAATTGAAGTTGCTTTTAATCTGAGAAGGTTGCTTGATTATCTGTGCTTGATATTTCAGGTTTGAAAATGTTACAGGCTTTTGTTTTTGCGAAAGGTGTGTTGAGAAAGTGGTTGTTGTTTTTAGTTCTCTGGTTAGAAATGAATTTCAGGTTTTGTTTGAGTTTTTAAAATGAAGATAGGAAAAGAAAAGAAAGAGAAGAGATAGGTGTTTATATAGACTTAATTATGATTTTTAAAATTTAAAGAAAATAAAAATAAAATAGTGACACTTGTTAAATTTCTTAACATTTGTCACTTACGAATGTTTATCACCTTACATTTGTTATTCAGAAGATTTATAAACTAACACTTGTAATTATGCATGTTTAGTTAACTTTAAAATGGTTTATAAGCTTTAATATTTAATTTTCTAATTAATAAATACTTTCTTAATTTATATAAATAAAATTCTTTAAAGAAAATAATATAAAACCAACTATATTCTAATAAAAATCGTACATATATATTTTTAAATCCAAAATATTTTAAGATATCTATCTTTTAAATTTTAAATTTAAATCGAAATTCAAATTCAAATTCAATTTAAAATCTAATTTAAAATCAACTCAAATATATATTTATATTTAAACAAACACAAATACAATTTGTAAATATTAATTCTATTTTAAAATCTATTTATATCTATACATAAAAACAACACATTATTATTGTTTGAAAATAAAAAATTTGCCAATTTTAAATAATTTATAAAAGAGATTGTCACTTTTAATTGCTTGAAATTCCAGGATATCCCATTCCTTCCCCCTTAAAAGAATTTCGTCCCCGAAATTTAAAACAAAAGATAATCCAAAAACTTTTATTTTAAATAATTCAAGCATACGTATCAGTCATACACTATCAACCAAATAAACAATTCATCTAAACAAACATTAATAGCTATCCGGACACAGATCCGGATAAGCTTCCCAAAAACTATCTGGAGTTTCCCAGGTACAATCTTTGGGATCCTCGCTCCACTGCACCTTGACAAGCTACACCACCTTGCTTCTGAGCTGCCTCTCATCTTGATCAACGATCTAGACTGGATGCCTGATAACAGATAAGTACGGTTCGATCTCTAAATCTTCTTCCACTATTGGCTCCACAATAAGAGATGGATCGTGCACGTATTTCTTCAGATGAGATATGCGAAAAACATTGTGAATTCCAGCCATCCGGACTGGCAATTCAATCCTGTAGGCCACAGCACCAATCCTTTCAAGCACTCGAAACGGTCCAATATACCTTGGAGCAAGCTTTCCCATCTTTCCAAAACTTATCGCTCTTTTAATCATGGAAATTTTGACAAAGACCAAATCTCTGGTCTCAAATTCCAATTGTCTTCGTCTCTTGTCCGCATAACTCTTATAGCAATCCTACGATGCTTTAATTCTCTTCTTGATAAGCTCCACCTTCGCAGATGCCTTTTCGTCAAACCTAGACCAAGAATAAGACGATCTCCCGACTCTACCCAACAGGATGGGGATCTACGCGGTCTTCCATACAAAGCTTCATAGGGTACCATCTTGATACACACCTGATAACTATTATTGCATAAGAATTCCATTAAATGTAGATGGTCCTCCCAAGATCCACCAAAATCCAAAATACAAGCCCTCAGCATATCTTCTAAAATTTGGTTCAGCCTTTCCGTTTGTCCACCGGTCTGCGGATGATAGGTTGTACTCAAAATCAAATTTGTACCCAAAGCTGATTGCAAAGCCTTCCAAAATTTTCTAGTGAAGATAGGATCACGATCACTTGCTATGCTGACAGAAACTCCATGCAGTCTGATGATCTCTCTCAAGAAAAGCTCTTCCAAAGACGCTGCAATTTGGGTTGCCTTAACCGGAATAAAATGGGAGCTCTTGGTCAACAGGTCCACAATTACCCATATTCCTTCGTTTCCCTTTTTGGTCCTTGGCAAACCGTCAACAAAATCCATAGATATCCTTTCCCACTTCCACTTAGAAAATTCCAGAGGTTGCAACAATCATGTTGTCTTCTGTTGATCACCTTTCACCTGCTGGTCGATCGCACATCCATTGACGAAATCAGCAATATCCTTCTTCATGCCCAGCCACCAGAAGACTCTCTTCATATCCTTATACATCTTTGAAATCCCTGGGTGGATACTCAGCCTGGAGCAATGACTCTCTGATAGAACTTCTTGCCTCAGTCCATCCACCTATGGCACACTCAAACAACCATTGATCCTTAAAATCCCTTGATCGTCTATCTTGAAATCCGAATGTCGACCATCCTTAGTTCCAAGAATCAATTCCTCAAAAGATCTATCCTTCCTCTTACTGCTTATGATTCTTTCTTTTAGAGACGGAACAACTTCCAAAATAGATGGAACTGCATTCCTACTCAAAGCATCTGCCACAACATTCGCTTTTCCTGTAGTATAGAGGATATCCAAATCATAAGATGCCAAAAATTCTACCCACCTCTGCTGCCTCAAATTTAGATCCTTCTGGGAGAAAAGGTACTTCAAAGGTTTGTGGTCCGTGAAAAGCTCAAACTTCTCTCCCAATAGATAGTGCCTCCAGATCTTCAAAGCAAAGACGATGGCCAACAGTTCCAGATCGGGCGTAGCGTAATTCTTTTCATGTGGCTTCAATTGCTTGCTCGCATACGCAATCACTTTCCTATTCTGCATCAGCACTGCACCCAGCCCAACTCGACAAGCATCCTTGTAGACCTCGAACTTTCTCTTACCACCAGGAATAGCTAGAATAGGTGCACTGGTCAGCCTTGCCTTCAAATCCAAGAAAGCCTCTTCACACTCGGGGTCCACTTAAACTTTGCTTCTTTCCGAGTCAATTTCGTTAAGTGCGAAGAAATCTTAGAATTTTCCTTGATAAACTTCTTGTAGTACCCTGCCAAACCCAAAAAACTACGGACTTTCGTCAGAGTTTACAGTTGCTTCCACTCCTGAATAGTAGCTACATTGACTGGATCTACAGAAATAACCTCTCCAGAAACAATATGCCCCAAAAATCTGACTTTCGACTTCCAAAAGTGGCACTTTGAAAATTTATCCTTCAGAATATGCCTCCTTAAAGTCTCCAACACTATATCCAAATGTCGTTGTGCTCCTCTTCACACTTGGAGTAGACACGAATATCATCGACGAACACAAGAACGAAATTATTCAACACATCTCGAAAAACTCGGTTCATCAAATCCACAAAATAAGCAGGAGCGTTGGTCAGCCCGAAAGGTATCCAAAACAAATGGGTCGCAAGAAAAACTATGGAAAAACTAGGCCGGATCAAACCTTTCTTTAAGAAATCTTGGATCTGCTTCACCAACTCTTCTCTCTCCCTCGGCTCCATCCTTCTACTGGGCTGAACAACATGTATTGCTGCCGGAACCAAATCAATCCATAACTCTATCTCTCGGTGAGGGGGCAAACCTTTAAATTTTTTGAAAACATCCGAAAATATCTCTAACCACTTTGATGGACTCTACGCCTTCTGGAGATGCCTTGATTCCATGCAAAAGATTATTTAAATGAAAGTGGTGGTGATGATGATGATAATGATGATGATGATGGAGCAGTTGAATTGGCACTGATAATAAAGAAGTTTAAAAAGTGGAATCATAGATACGGAAATCAAGCTCTAAATCAACAATTGAAAAGCAGAATAGTTAAAGTACTAGACAACCCAGAAGAGCAGGAGATCATCCGCCAAAGTGCAATAAACCAGGTCACATTAAGCTCAGTTGTCCTCAGAATCGATTCGGCCAAGGAGAAGTTTTGCAGCCACGTGGAATAAAAGTGATGATGATTATAAAAGTACTAGTAGTGAGAGTGAAAAAGCAGATCTGTGCCTTCGAGGTGATATAACTGATAGCGATAATGGCAAGACATGCGAGGTATCAAAACTTACTCACCTAGAATTACTTATATATTTTCACGAAGTAAATGGCTGTTTTGAACAACTTAGGGAGAAATATGCCAAAATTAAATCATAAAGAGATAGTTTGATAGAATTAAATAAACAACTTGATCAATCGGTTAAAAACTATCAAACTAAGAGCCCTAAGTGTGATAAGTGTCCATCACTTGAAGAAGAGATTAAAAAATCAAAAATTAAAATCAAATCACTTGAAAATGAAATTCTGATTTTGAAAGAAAATGAAATACTAGGAGAGAAAACTCTATTAAAAAGTGTGCATAATTAATAAATGAAAATGAATCTCTCAAAACATATGTCCAACAGTTGTATAAACCTTTAGGAAAATTTTTCAAAGGAGAAAGATCGTTAAATGTGCTATTAGAGAAACAAACTGTTAATACTATTAGACAAGGACTTGGATATAATCAAACTGAACTTGTTAGAAGCAAATTTAATCAAGTCAAAACCAAGTGCACAATTTGTTGAAAAATTGGACACAATCAAAAAATTTGCTGGTATAGACCCAAAAATGTGAAAACCATACCAATTTGGGTTCCAAAAGGCACGAATATAAAATCCCTCAAAGTCAAACAAATATGGGTGCCAAAAGGAACATATATAATTAGTTTTGGGTCTACACAAACATATTTTTCAAAATCTTATGCCACTAACAACCGTGGACCTATAAAAACAAATAGATTAGAAAATTCCTTTCTCATGTAACTGTTGTGGCAGGCTAAGGAACTACTGACGAACATTGATTTTGATTCTGACATATTCTTATTTGATATGTTCTTATTTGACTTGTTCTTATTTTTATTCTAATTTTTGCAAAATGTGGACCAATCATCTTTTCATTCTTTTAATTAGTTCATATAGATTTGTTCGGACTAATGATGTTGTGGATATATTTGTTTATCCCACTGCTCCTAAATCTGGCACAGTTCACTAGTTGTTTAGTTGCATGATTTCAATTCAAATTCAAAAGAACTTCATTGTAAAAAGATTTTAAGGTACTTGTTGCAACTTCACGGTCCGGTATGTGATATCGAATTAATGATAATCTTGAGCCTAAGAGAAATTCAAATGCAGATTACACTAGTAACCTAGTTGATAGAAAAATTACTAGTGGAACATGATTTATGTTGAGACATTCAGTAGTTGCATCGCGTTTTCAAAGAAAAAATCTACATATTTTTCATTTTAACTGATTTTCAAATTAGCAAACATTTTTCTTATAAAATCCCTTCTAGAAAGTAATTTTTGTTGACCTTGTTTCAGATTAGTCATTTTAGAAAATTTGATTACTTTTGGATTTGATCTTAAATGACTACATTAACTAATCTGACTCCCTACAGATTATCGAAAGATAAATAGTGATTGAAAAAGTGATGAGTGTTGATATTAATCATATATTATAACTATAGACAGTATATTTAGTAAATTTCTTTAGAAATTTAAACTAGAGTTATAAAAACTTTTTGTTAGTAAAAAATTCCATGACCATCTCTAATTCTATCATATTTCTATCGACCATCACTCATCAAAATCCAGTATAGTATGTCAAAATGTGGTATTTTAAATGGAAAATCATTTTTTTTCAATTTATTATATTTTAGCAATAAAAATATCTAAAGTGTCCACTCTCATTTAAAAGTCCACACGGTTATGCCTGGGTGAATTACTTGAAATTTTTTATTATGTGCTTTCATGCTCATTTAAAAGTCCTCACGGTTATGCATGTATGGAACACATATCAAAATTGATTATTAAATAGACAAGTTGATTCTAGTCACATTAAAAGTCCTCATGGTTATGCGTGGTTAGAAGATACTTGAATTCATTTTAAAAAAAAATTTGGAAATATTACAAATCTCATTTAAAAGTCCTAACGGTTATGCATGGTTAGTAGATATTCAAATTCCTAATATAAATATACCACAAATAGAAACAACTATATGATTTCATATACCGACATCATCCCTACCATTCTAAAGTGAAATATGCACCTAACAGAGTATTTAGGATTTTTGTTTGATTTTTCATTGAAATTTAATATTTATATTTGATTGGGTATTGATGTTGTATTAATATCTATCACTTTATCTCGATGTTCCTAACACTATTACTCTTTTGCTGATAAAAAATGGGGAGAGAAAAGTTAAGATTTTGGTAAATAAAATTCAAATATTTTATTTTATATTTTCTATTAGCATTTAGGCTCATTTGCATATTCTTATTTATTTTTCATGCATATATGAAGGGGGAGCTTTGTTATAGAGAGGGACATTCAAATAAGGAGAGCAAATTGAATGGTCAAATACATTTAATAAGCACAAAATCTTAAATATATGTTTGTTATCGTCGAAAGGGGGAGATTATTGAATATGCTACTATATGATTTTTGTTTGATGATAATAAACATAAATATATGTTCATTTAAATGTATTTGTTATTGTACTATTTTATTTTTCACATAATTAAATAAATATTTGCTGAATAAAATAAATAACATAGAATTCAAAATTCAAACAGATATTTTATTCAAACAAGTGTTCATTAGAATTTTGAATAGTATAAATTTGAACTCTCGCTATATACATAATTTCAATTACAATACAATTTTGATTACATCACAATTTATCGTTTACATTTGCACCTCACTACGTATCACTCGTATTTATCTTCAACTCTACTCCAGATTGAATCCAACATCTGAATTATCTACAAAGAAAACACTGATGCAGTAAAATTGAAAAAGAAATATTCGTGTAGTGTAAAATAAAATGTGTTTTTTAAAATGTTATTTGCCTCGGTTATTTGGGTCGTTCGTCATCATATCCATTTTGAATTCGTCATACACAAACAGCTTGTGACACGCACAGTGTATCGCCGTACATGCCACAAAGCCGTGCATACCGATATACACATGATAAAACTGCAGGGACAGGTGAGCACGAGGTCAAACCCAACCAAAAACCAGGTTCAACACAAGTGTAATACAAATAATATCACGACATGAGCACAAGATCAAACTCAAGGCAAAGCTAGGTTCAACTCGGGTGCAATACAAAAACAAAAATAGAATTATAAAGTTTTTAATGACTGAAACAAGCCTCAACCAAAATTCAATGTGTATACATGAAAACAGAGGCTAGACAGCCCAATCAGACTTGAGCACACAAGAAGTTCAAAGTGAACCAGACCAAATTGAAACGGTACCAAAACATTAAATAGCAACAAAACTACAAACAATTTTTGAGCATAATGAGGCATGAATTCACAAACAAATGCAGCAGTTCAAATGAAAATAGGTTAACTTCAAAATGGTACAAGTGCAGCCTGAACATAACAAACATGCTCAGTTCTAACAAGGACAAAAGGCATACACACTTGTATACATATATATGAACATGAATGCAATGACCAAAAACAGCAGAGAAAGGTACACAAGTGTTTGGCAACAATGGAAGTAGTATGCAAGTGAGGCTACAAACCAGTACAGTTCAAGCTTCAACTGTATACAAGTTCGTATGCGCTGGGTTAAAACAAATGCAACTTCAAACAAAACTAGACACGCACATATATATCAATGAAGTAGTACAGACCAATGAACAAAAACAAAGTGCACTTGAAGAATCAAGCGCACAAGAAACAATGAAACAGAAACCAGACTTCAATTATATACAAAATGTACACTTAAACCCAGACTGGTCAAAGAAACCATAATGCAACATGTTGACCAAACATATATACATGCGTGAACATATGGATTCAACATGAATTTAGTGCATCAGTACAACGAAACATATGCATATGTGAACTCATGAAGACCACAGAAACAAATGCTTTAAGACTTCAACAGCAACAAGCTACTTGATTGCAGTAGTTCAAAATGCAAGCTAACATACACATAAGGGCAATATAGTTTTAAAATGCAACAAAGTAAATATCCCAACATATTTTTTATCAAACAACCAGTGAACAAGAAAATGGGTCAGGCAAAAAGAGGCATGTACTCAGAGCATCATCAATAACCTAGCAGCTCAAGGAACAAGTCCAAATAGTAAATCCTCATGAAGAAACAAGGCTACATATACAAGCTTCAAAAGGAAATAAATGGAATAGCAAAACCATGGGTCAAAACATGTAGCAGGAATTTCTATTTGAACAAGTCAGAGTAAAAGCGAAGTCAATATTTTCATGAATCAAAGTTGCCGAAGTCAACATAGAAAAGAAAAAAACAAAATTCACAATTTAAAGCCATGGTGGTCAAGAATCGAACAAGCCAAAATCGAGGCCGTGATAATCAAGCAAAGAATTATACGAATTGAACAAGTCGGAGAAATCTCAAGCATTCAAGCATAATCAAATGGCCGAAATAAAATTATCAAACGAATTCGAGTAAATATATTCGAACGAAATTATAGGAATTCGAATCCTATATAAACCATTAACATCATCAGCCTAAAAGATATCGAGTTCAAGAAAGATAACCAAAAAAGCAAAAAGCATAAATCACATACCATTTTAGTTCGAACTTGATCAAATTGAAGCAACCTTTTGCGAATCAAAGTGATAAATTGATAGGCGGAGCAAACTATAAATAATTCATCATTCAATCAATGACTAAAGTCGGTGGCTTCAAAGAAAAAAGAAAATCCCTAATTGTTTGGTAGATGAACGAACGAGCACAGGAAGAAGAAGACAATATTTTCATGGAGCAAAACGGGCCTAAGAAATAAAATAAGAAAAAGGAAGACCGGAGAATTATAATTTCTCTTTTTATTTGGGTCGACTTCTATAAATTTTGATTTGGTCTTTATATTTTTTAATTAGGTTTTTGTGTGTTTTAGTTGTTTTTATTTTTGTATTTCACTTTAAATTTTTGTAAAGTCTAGTCGTGTGACTTGGGGACGAACTACCGTGGTGTAGTTCAAGAATTCGCAACTCAACGACTGAGTTGTCGTATGGTTTTGAGCGTAGAGTTAGGTCAGTCGATAGTGGGTGTCACGATTTTACATGCGTAAGCGTCTGACTACTTAATTTCTAGTAGAAACCTTATGGCAGCACGTAGGCAGGGTTTTGCCGAAGCTGGGTAAATCTGTATGTTCTATTTTCTGCTTAAATATTCTGCTATTATCTGTGTTGTTGTTATTCTCCAATTCAGTGTTGCGGTTATTTTATATACTTCCGCATTAAATTTTTATAATTATTAGTATCGCTTTATTCACCCCCTACTCTATGGTGAAATCGATCCAACATATGGATCATGTTTTTATATCTACTATGCAAGTGTAATAAAAGAACTAACTCATAACTAGCAGAGTAAAGTCAATAAAAGTAAAGAAACAATCACATCAGAGTTTTTATACTGGTTCGGACCTCTCGTCCAACGTCCAATCCCGAAGCATCTCTTCGGCCTTAACTAGTAAACAACCCTCGCTTTTCCCGAAGGAATTGGTTTGATATAAAAAATCTTTCTTAAACAAGTATGTGTTCCGAGAAACACTGATTTTGACTGCAAGTATAAATCTTCCTATAATCTCCTTTGAGTAGTATGTAGATGTAAAGCTTTGCTCTTAGGAAGTGATAAAACTGATATGTTTATTGCATTTAGAAATCAGAGTATGCAAAGAGTATATATATGTGATTCAGAAAATTCAAGTAAGCTATTTCTTAGAATCTTTACATATTTATAGATGTTGAAGAGTTTTCTTGATGAGAAGCATCAGTTAGTATGTTCTATTTTAGTCTAAAGGTTCTAATCATTGAGGAGGAAGAGGTGCGTTGAAGAAATATGGAAGAAACCATTAGATTGAAGTAAGTGACTATTCATTGATTTTGCCCATTACCCAGTACAGACGTCTATCCATAATATTCAGACGTCTGTTTATATATATATATATATATATATTAAATAGAGGCCAGAGTCAGATGTCTGATATGTAGTGACAGACGTCTGGTTCGTACTAACTTTGTAAACAGAGACCACAGTTAGGCGTCCAGTCTATATTGAAAGATGTCTGATAAAAATTATTTTCTAGTAGTTACCTTGTTTGAGATAATGAAGACTTATAAAAGTTTTGTCGTGCAACATATGTGTTAAAAAACTACTAAAGGTGATTTTGCAAGCTGTATATCTATGACTATAACACACTATAATAGCTTTCCTAATATCAATGGTTCTTCTCCTCTGCCGATCGTCTTTAAGTCGATATATTATGAATTGTGAAAACTTTTACTTGCAAATAGATGGAATATATTATATGTGTATGATTGTATAATTGTTGTCATCGAAATCATAGAATAGAGGTTCTAATAGGCAGTCTATCAACGAAATCCATATAAACACTCTCCCGCTACCACTATGGAATATCTCATGGCTGTTGCAATCCTCCCAGTTTCTTTTGCTCTGCTTTTACCCTCGGGTAAGTCATACACTTAAACATAAACCCCACCACATGCTTCTTCATACCCGGCCAATAAAAGACTCTCTTCGTATCACGATACATTTTATCTCCACTAGGATGAATGGTCATCCTAGAACTATGATACTCAGCTAGTACTATGTCATTAAATCTAGATTAAAAGGAACACATTGTCCACCATCTCTCCATAACCACCCTGTTCAAGTCAATGGTGTAGCGCCTCAAATGACTCACCTTCTCTCCACTATCGAGCTTCTAAAAAATATCCAATAACTCAATATCTTACTTTTGACTTGACCCAATGTGGTTCGTGAATGTAAGCTGCACATCCAAAGCTACTAACAATCCCAAAGTAATGTCTAATGATGGTCGAAAATCGAACATAAAGATAAACTCCAAGTGCTTCCACTTTAAAAAGATAGCACTCAACATTGCATGCTTTCTACTCAAGGCATCGGCTGCAACATTGCCCTTGCCTTAAGTATAGGAGATGTCAAAATTATACGATGTCATTAACTTTGTCCATTTATGCTGCTTTAAATTCAAATCTTTTATGAAACAAATACTTCAGAGACTTATGATCTGCGAACATCTCAAACTGCTATCCTAATAAATAATGCCTCCATGATTTGAGGGCGAAAACACTGGCTACCAACTTAAGATCATGGATACGATAGTTTCTTTCATGGACTTTTAATTATTGATTAGCATAGCTCACCACTCTTCCCTCATATATCAAAACTACGCTCAATACCATACCATAAGTGTTGATATAAACTGTGAATGTCTGCGAACCATCAGGTAATCTTAGAACAGGTGCACTAGTCAATGACTCCTTCAACTTGATAAAAACATCCTCGCACTTTGAGTCCCATAAAAAAACCAAATTCTTCTTGATAATGCGGATCAGTGGGGCAGAAATTTTAGCACGGTCCTTAATGAACTTCCTATAATAGCCCACAAAACTAAGAAAACTCCTCACTTCTGTGGCATTCTCCATCACATGCAAATCCTATACTACATCGACTTTACTAGGATTGATCGTTAGTCCAGACAAAATGTAAAAAAAAAAAGCGAACCACCTTGTACCAAAATTGACATTTGAATAACTTCGCCTTCAACCTATGCCAAAGGAGAGTATTGAGCACTTCCTCTAGATACAACCCTTGCTCCTCCTCGCTTTTTGAATAAACCAATATATCATTGACAAATACCATAAAAAATTTATTAAGCGACCCTTTGAAAACTCGACTCATCAAATCAACAGTGCAGGCAGGTGCATTGGTTTGTCCAAAAGGCATGACTCTTTGAATATTGTCTTTGGTTACTCGGAACTGATGGAATCTGATAGCCAAGTCAAACTAAGAGAATACTTTCGCTTTAACTGATTGACCAAAGAGATCGTCTGTGAGGGCAACGGATCAAAATTCTTCTTTTCAGTTTATTCAACTCATGAAAATCGACGCAAAGCCTTAGAGAACCATCTGACCTTGAGGAAAAGACAACTAGTGCTCCCACTCTGAAATACTCCTTATAATGAAGTCCTTCTCCAATAGCTCGTTCACTTTCTTAATCAGATTGCATCTTATTTTAGGAGCCAAGTGTCTCAAAGGTAAGAGTACAAGTCTGGCGTTCTCCTTGAGATAAATCAAAAACTCGATATCCCTTTGGGGTGGAAAACCGATAACTTTAACAAAGACATTGGATATTGTCGAACGATTGGCACTTAAGCTAAATCATTGTGAGGTTTAAAGAATATGGGTAACTCAACATAACGAATGACCTTCTATCACAGTCTAAGACTACCCCATACACGGTCATCAAGTCCACCCCATATTCAAACCAAATCTAGAAAATCCTAAGACAAAAGCATTGCAATCGAAATCGATCTACAAAATAAACAATTTCAAACCCTTATAAATCATAGATAAGTAAGACGATCCTCTAACAGGGTTTGATACAACTACGGGGTCTATAACTATGTTAGTGTCTAAGTGCAACTCACCTACAAATCTACTCGAAATAAAAGAGTGTGATTCCCTAATTTAAAATAAGGTACGAATAGGTTAATCATATAAAATTAATACACATTCAATTACAACCTTCTTCCCTTTGTCCACCACTGGAGGCGCAAAGTTGGGAACAACATACAATGCACAAGCTAAAACCAATTAGGTAGAGGTCTTTGATGGTGTTGGACACTCCCTCCTCATATATCCGAGTTGATTATAGTTGAAACATTTGGTCTTTGAGATGTTTCTTTTGCACTCTTTTGCAACCTGCCCCTTCTTACTACCTCTCCTACACTTGATCTCCTGCTTCTTAATCTTCCCATGGGCTCACATTCTGCCCTTGCACTGATTGTACGGAGGTGTCTTTCCTCCTGACTTCTTAGGCTTACCCTTCACCCTTCGTTAGAAAAAGTACTTATCAAAGTCATCTCCACCAAACCCTTGTAAGTGTCCTACATGGAAGTATGACTAAGGCTAAATCTTGTAGAGGTTGAATCAACCCCTTTGAAAACTTCAAAGCCTTCTTTTGAGGAGTATATATCAAACCATACCAAACCTAGCCAACTAATTGGACTAATTTACATATTCCTTCACCGACATCTCTCTTTACTGCAAACGTATGAACTTCTCCAATTGTACTCCCTATTCTCCCATGGAAAGAACTTTCATCTCAAAGCACCTTCTCAACCCTCCTCGAGTCATCTCTTCTTTATTGGACTTAGCTGCTACCACGTCCCAAAAATTCAAAGCCTTTCCTTGTAAATGCTAAGCCGCAAGTTGTCTCTTAATGTCATCTTCAAGGCCCATCAGTTCAAAAATCCTTTCACAAGTATGAATTAATCCTTTGGAGCAACATACAACTTGGTCCTTATATATGGCTTTCATCCTAGACTCACAAAGTCCTTACACAGCTTGTCGAAATTGACGGCGAGTAGGTGGACAGAAACTGCATGTGGCACCTACTCAATGGGTCCTCTATAAGGGTTAAACTCAGTTTGTCCTCTTGCTTGTAGATACCAATGGAATCATATTGGGACATTCACACCAGGAACCTCAGTTGCATTACCTGAACCGCAACCAGTAGGATTGCTTATTCTTTTTATTTATGATTTAAGAGTTATTAACAACTTTTCCATAGATGGTATTGACAAGAATAAGTGATATATTTTTTCGTATTAAACTTATGTAAAACCTTCGAAAAACTTTTTATCTATATATACACACTTTTTGAAATCCTTTTTGGAAGACATTTTGGAAAAAGGTTCAAAATATTTCAAGTAAGTTTCCTCAATTCATATCTAGCTCCTAAGAAATCTGAAACCAAGGCTTTGATACTACATGTGACAACCTACACCTACGGACATACCGATCCAAAGTCTAAGGTGACTTTCTGACTCACGTCGTGCTAAGAAGTAAGAGCTATCAAGTTTTCAAAACATTATAGAGACTAAGATTATAAAGGATAAAATCTAAATTATTCTACACTTTTAGATCTCGCGGCAACAGGCAGTAAATTATCATCTCGTAAAAATATCCCAGAAAAACAGTCTCAAAGTATGCATAGTCCAAAAAACTCAAGGTTTAGAAATAATAGCATATAATCTGAAAAGAGCTAAACATGATGAATAGTTACACGGAGGGTGATAAGGAGCAATAAGCGATGCCAATGCCAATCTCACTCCTCAACATATTAGATCTAGGCCAATCAACTACTGTCCTGTCCTTCCATAGTAAGTGAAAAGAAAGGAATAAGCCAAACAAAAGTTTGGTGAATGAGTTACATCATTAATATATGGTAATCATATGCAAATGACTTTATTTATATTCTATATGACCTAGGGCATCCAACTTGTGTATGTGTTACTTACTAGTGTTGGTCATATTAATATAAGGAATATAGCCCTAAATATGCATACATCTAACGTCTTATAAAGGTTTATACTTGAGTCAAGAAACTAATCGAACCTCAAATCAGCTAAGGATCAGACTAATAGCCTCTGGGACTATTCCTAACATAAGGTCGCATACAATATTTCCCTTGGGACCGCATTTTCCAAAGTACGACTATAATATATCATACTTACACATTAGAGGAGCCCGCAATGTCGACTTGCGCCGAAGACATCTTAGGGCCGCTGCATCCATGTGCAAGCTCAACGGTAATGTCATGCCATATATTGCACCATGCCGGGCATCCACCAACATTGTCTCATCATTGTTTCCATATGCATCGAGGAATCTTCAGTTAGTGATGGGTAACACACTTCTCCAAGCATTCACCAATATTGTTGTGCATCCACCAAGGAACCTCCTGTGAGTGCTACCGACGATGGGATCACCTTTGTCGAACAAGTAGTGCCTAGGCCAAATTGCCCACATATACTATCTAACTAGTCTTGTAACGACCGAAATTCAAAAATTAGGGAACTAATTTTCCAATAATAAAATAACATTTATATATATACAAACACAAATATATTATAAATCTATAAACCTAGACCTTAGGCCGAGGTTCAACCCATGTCTAAAATTTATCGATCGATCGACCATCGGCTATTGTAGTGGTCGACCGCTCGCTGTCGACCGGCCACAATAAGCTCGTCGATCAGTTGATTAAGTTACGTTAATTAATTTTTTTTGTTTGTTTCCATTTTTTTAACAATTAATTTGTTTACCTGTAAACCTTGTTTCATTAATTTATAATTCCTAAAATTCTCGACCTAGTTTCTAACCAATCGGTAATTCCACAATTGTATTTTTCATAAATCAAGTTAATTTAGGCTTAGAATCAACAGGGTATCGATATCACTGTCTATATTCAATTTAACAAAAAGACTATGTTCAACCTAAATCAACTTATATCCAAAAAACTTACTTTGACCAAATTTAGATCAGACAAGGATCATATTCGTATGATTTAAATTTCTATCAAATTTCCAATCTATTACAATCACTAAATAAACAATATCTTTGATAAACTAAACCAATTCTAGATCAAATATAGTATAAATCAACATAGTTAACAACCAACCCACTCCCCTCTAGTAAGATATTCCCTCTTTTATCCACCTAGGATCCCTCCATTTGAATCATTGACCTCTCCTTCCTCGATTTGACTGTCTTCTTCTTCTTTTCAGTCTTTGATTTTAATTCTTAAATTTATTTTTTTGATGAATAAGCTGATTTGGAGACAAGAAGAGGGTTTTGGAAGAGATGGAGTTTTAGTACGAATAGAATAGATGAGGGTTTATGGAACGTTGTATTTATAGGGGTGGAAATCGACCTAGAGCATTCAATTTATTATATAAAATTCGGTTCATTCGGCCTAGGAAAACCCTAGTCGATAACCCAAGACCTGTCGACCAATAGGTTTGGGGCGGTTAACCGCTAGGGATCGACCAATCCCAACCAAGTTATCGATTGGTTGAACTTTCCTTTTTTAATCTACTTCTTTCTATATTTTTATATTTTAATTATTTTCTATTTTGAATCTTAAAACTTCATTAACTTTTTCATATGAGCTCCGATTACAAAAAAATTTATATTAATATTTTTCAAAAAATCGCTATAAATGCGATGGTACAAGTTTTGTAGCTATATTCAAATGTTTGTGAAAATTTCATTTTTACCCTTATTATAATTAATTTATTTTATTAAATTTTCAATTAGGGTATTACACCTGTTATACACACAAGCGTGTGCGTGCATACATACAGACACACACAAACATATATATCTAAGCAAAAGTTTATTTATATCATATTTTGTTTTACTTCATAATGGTGGAAAGAGAGATGATAGGAGTAGTAGAGAATTATATTCAGGTAGTAGGAAATGATGGAAAAGAGAAAAATTCTTACATATTTGTAGTATTATTAATTTTGTGTTGAATCCTCTCAAAAAATTTATTTTGCGAAAAGAATCTATATTTCCAAATGTTGTATAATTTTCCAAATGTCTAACATCTTTCTGTTTGTCACTGTTATTATTTTGGTGTAAGGCATGCATGTGTGTACGTGTTATAGAAGTAAGAGCGACATTTTTGCATTTATAGTTACATATAAGTCTCCGTTTACGGATTAGTTCAATGCATGTGACGCCTGTGTCCATGCTTTCATTTATCGATATAAAAGTACATGTTTGCTTAACTCAATGTTCTAATGATATACATACACGGTTTATTTTAATTTATCAACCTTTAAATTTTACGTTTAACATGTCGCAAGCATTCAACGACAAATCTTCACGGTTTAAAAGAAAATTTTATATAAAACCAAAAAAAATTATGAAAAGATGTGTTATTACACATAATGTTAAAACACAACATTAATTGTAGAAGCATGGGTGCAAGGCCTTTGTAGCATCCCAAATGTCTGTTCATGACAATATACGAAAGCATGGATGCTAGTCCAATGTGGTATCCTAAATTTTAGTTCGCAACATTATACGTAAACGTAAATGCAAGGCCTGGGTGGCAGCCTAAATGTCTATTCAAGGCAATATTCGAAATTGGAGATAAAAGGCCTGCGTGGCAAACTATATATCGAAACTCAATATTATTTGGGAACGATGATATATGGCCTGAGTTGAAATTTAGGAGAAATGACTATAAAACCTAACCATAGTTTGATACTACGTGTATAGCACACTTATTGTTGAATGGACGTTTTATGGTTATGATTCATATTGTGATGTTCAATCTATTTGATATGACTATGTTGGACTAGTGAGGGGAAAACGGTTCTGCTAGGCAGCATGGTCTCATTATGCTTAGTATTTAGGGTATAATATTACTCATATCAAGCTCTTGTAGGATCTAGATTAACCCTAGAGGGGGGGTGAATAGGGTTATAGCAAATTTTCTCGATTTAAATGTAAACACAAACTGCAGAAATAAATATGCTGAAAAGTAAATCACACAAAAAATTTACCCAGCTTCGGCAACCCCTGCCTACTGCTGCATTCCCAGATTTCTATTAGAATTAAACAGTATCCCGCTTACAAACACTCTACTAGACTCGCAAACCCTTTTGCTCCCGCTCACAAACACTCTCATAGACTCGCACACCCTACTCCGCCTACAGAATTTCGCTCACTCGCAAACTCTGGTCCGCCTATAGAGTTTTACAAACTCGCACACCCTGCTCACTGAACTAATTCTAACTAGACAGTCTGACACTACCTACAACCTAGGTGGTGATTTACAAATTCTTAGACTCGAAAAGAAAAAACAACTTCAAAAATAAAACCAGGAGCAAAAATTAAAATATAAACTTTAATCCCTAATTTTTGCTCAAAATGAAAAAGACCCCCTTTTAAAAACTAAAGCCCTTTAATAAAACAGTTGGCCCATTTGCATTGTTTTAACCGATCCACTTTTTGTTTGTGAAGAATAATGCGGCCGATCCTTTTTCTTTTGCTTGGCCCATTCCTTTTTGTCGAATTAGGGCTTCGGTCCTTTTCTCTTCCTTCTGAAACAATTGTGGTCGATCCCTTTGTTGAATTAGGGCTTCAGCTTCTTTTTCAAATTAGGGCTTCGGCTCTGTTTTGTGATGCTCTTGCTCGCGCTCGTTCTCTGATGATTGATTCTGGTTGACTTGCTCTTGCTCGTTCTTTGGTGATCGAGTTGTTGATTCGGTATGTAGTTTCTCTGTTTGTGATATTATGTTTTTGTACTTAAACTCGATGTCGATGATGATCGCTTGGGTTTGGTATTTATATGAGTTCGAGTACACTTGAATTCGTTCGTATTAATTCGATACTTTCCTGATTTTCTATTGCTTGATGCGTACGATTTTCCTGATATAACTTCAACCTTGATGCGCACGGCTTTGATTTTGTTGCGTTCGATTTTCTTACTTGATTGATACGGCTAAAAATCAATTTCGTGGTCATCACGGTGTTGATTTTTGACTTCGTCAATACTGCATACGCACTTGAATTTTTATCACTTGACTTCTGTATATTTTCACGATTTCGACACTTCTTGGTTTTTGACTTCGAGCTTGTCTGATTTATCATGTATCAGCTTGTACTTACTTGGTTTCAAGTATTGTCTTCATTGCATTCATATCTGTTGTCATTACTATATTGAGGTCACTTTACTTTTTCACTATAACAGATGCTACACTTGTTTATGTATTCGACATTGTTTGCTTTGACACAAATGCTTTGACACATTGCCATGCTATTCACTGTTGTATTTTGCATTTGGTCTGCACTTCCACTGTTGCACTCGAGTTTTGTTCATCCAATTCGTTGATACTTGTAACTTTCTGCACATATGAACTTGCATTCATGTATACTGATGTTGTGCACTGATTTGAGCTTCACTGAACTTTGGCCTTGAGCATTGCTGTGTCATTGAGCATTTGGTTTTGTTTGCATTGTTGGTTCATCACTTCGTTTGATATGTTGTCCACCTGAGTTTGAGCATTTGCACATTTGTAGCCTTGGTCTTCATATTGTATTCTCTGTTTTGATTTGGTTACACTTGCTTGAGTTTTACTGCCATATTTGGTCGTGCTGTAGTCTTCAAGCATGTTGTTGTTGGGTTGTAGTTTGCATTATGTTGGTCGAGCTTGCATTTGTTACAGTATTCATTGAGCTAAATATCATGGTGTTCTGTTCCCCCATTACTCCACTGTTATTTGTATTTACTTGATTGTTGCAGTCCATGTTTGTACTTGTTTGGATGGTCACTGTGTTATTTGGATTGCTGAATTTTGCTGCAATCTTCATTGAGCTTGTACACCATGTTGCATGCACTGGTTTTGGTCGAGACTTGATTCTTTGTTGGCACTTCTGGATGTTTGCAGCTTGGTCTTTGTTGCAACTGGCTGTTTCATTGTTTCATGCATACATGTGCTTTGATGGAGTTTTAATTTGTCAAAGCTTTGCATTTTTCATGTTGCCTTGTGTTGAACCCAATTTTAAAAACTCGGGTTTGACCTTGTGCTGATGACGAGATTTCATTTATATTGCACCTGAGTTGAACCTATCTTTATGTTTGGGTTTGACCTTGTGCTCACCTGTCCCTGTAGCATTATCAAGTGTATTCCGATGTGCACGGCCTTGTGGCATGTACAGTGATACATTATGCATGTCACACTGTTCGTGTGTGATGAATTCAAGTGTGAATGATGACGAACAACCCAAATAACTGAGGCAAACCATATTTTCAAAAATCATATTTCATTTTATATTGCAAAAACATTTCTTTTTCAATTTTACTGCATTAGTGAATATTTTTGCAGATTGCTCAGATGCTGGATTCAAACTGGAATGCAGTTGAAGACAAAATACGAGTGTGAGTGATATGTAGTGAGGTTATTAATGTAAAAATAATTGTGATGTAATTGTGATGTAATCAAGAATGTATATGTATAGTGAGAGCTTGAATTTATACTATTCAAGATTGTAATAAATATTTGTTTGAATAAAATTTCTGTTTGAATTCAAATTCTGTGTAACTTGTTCTGTTTGAATTCAAATTCAAATTCTGTGTAATTTATTTTATTCAACAAATATTTATTTAATCTATGAAAAACAAAATAGTACATTACCAAATACATTTAAATGAATATATATACATGTTTATTATCATCAAACAAAAACATATAAGCGCATATTCATACAATCTCCCCCTTTTGATGATACCAAACATATATTTAAGATTTTGACCGTGTTAAATGTATTTAACCAATTATATACTCTAATTGCTCCCCCTATTTAAATGCTTCCTCTCTACATGATGCTCCCCCTACATATATGCATACAAATAGAAATATTCAAATAAGCCTAGATGCAAATGGAAAATTATTTGACCTTTGCTTGATTCTATTTGACAAAATCTTAACTTTTCTCTCCCCCTTTTGTTATCAGCAAAAGAATAATAGTGTGAGAGAAAAATAGAGATAAAGTGGTCGATATTAATCCAACATTAAACTCAAATTGAATATAAATATTAAACTTCAATAAGAATCAAACAAAAACCATAACTACCCTTGTTAGGCGCATATTCCACTTTTACAAATGATGGATATGATGTTCTATTATAAAATCATACAATTGTATCAACTTGTGGTACATTTATATCAGGAATTTGAATATCTACTAATCATGCATAACTGTTAGGACTTTTAAATGAGATTAGTAGTATTCCAATTTAATTTTAAAAAATGAATTCAAGTATCTTCTAACCACGTATGACCGTGAGGACTTTTAAATGAGATTAGAATCAACTTGTCTATTTAATCAATTAATTTTGATATGCGTTCCATACATGCATAACCGTAAGGACTTTTAAATGAGCATGGAAGTACATAATCAAAAATCCAAGTAATTCACCCATGCATAACCTTGAGGACTTTTAAATGAGAGTGAATACTTTGGATATATATATATGTGTGTGTGTGTGTGTGTGTGTGTGTGACATGAAAAACAAATGATTCCTGATTATAGTACCACATATCGACAAACTATATTGAATATTTGATAAACCATGGTCGATAGAAATAATGATAGATATAGAAATGGTCATGGAATCTTTACCCAACAAAAAGTTTTATAATTCTTGTTTGAATTCCTAAAGAAATTTTCCAAATATACTCTCTTGAGTAATGTATGTTAAATATCAACATTTATCACCTTTTCAATCACTATTTATCTCCTTTTCAATCACTATTTATCTTTTTGATAATTAGTAGGGAGTCGGATTAGTCCAAATTTGTCATTTAAAATCAAATAAAAATGACTAATCTGAAAATATGGTCAAACATGATTTTCTCGAAGGGGTTATATGAGAAAATTTTCTGCTATTTGAAAATTGTTTCAAGTGAAAAATATGCAGATATTTTCTTCGAAAAACGATGCAGTAAATGAATGTTTCAAAGATTAATCACGTTCCACTAGTAATTTTTCTATCAACTATATTACCCGTGTAATCTGCATCTGAATTTAAATTTCACTCAATATTCACTCGTTGGATGTCAAAGACCAGATTGTGAAATTTCAACAAACTGTCTCAGAATGAAATTTGAAATGAAGCCATGTTCACACTCAAACAAATATCATGGTGTTAATTTTAGAAACCGTAGGATAAACAATTATATTCATGAGTAATCAACAGTCAATCAACATCATAATTGATTCAAAAACAATTTCTTGAAATTTCAACAATTTCTTAAAATCCTTTTTAACAGCTTTCACATGAAATTTGAAATCGTGCAAATTTACAAGCAGTGACCAAAATGTCAAAAGAAATATATCTACGTGTAGCATGAGTAATCAAAGATCAATAAAATACCATCATTTGACCGAACAAATTTATATGGATTAGTTCAAAGTTGAAAATCTGATTGGTCATCATTTAAGCACAAATCAAGGTCATAAATAAGAACAAGTCAAAAGAAAAATCATATCAATTAAGAATAAGTCAGAATTAAAGACATCATTCATTTCATTTTCACCTTACTGGCTGATTTAATTCAGATTACGGTGCAGATTATCACATTTAATATATCGTTCAAAACAAATTTACCTGTTTTACCTTTACGATAATTTTTCGTTGTTGTCCATTGTGATTCTGTCACCTTTGTACTAGGCTAAGGAACCTTGCTTTGTTGCCCGTTGTGTTTCTGGAACAGCCAAAATCCAGAGAACACCGTTATTGTTCCTTAGCCTGCCACCATACCTACACGATGAAAGATTTTTGTGACCTATTTTTTATAGGGTCATAATTGTTAGTGGCAGAAGAATTATGAATAAACAAACCCTTTGGAACCCAAACTTGTTTTGTCATTTCATTCTTGTTCCAATAGACATGAAATTTGTATGTATAATTCTTAGGAACCCAAACTTGTATAAATTTTGTGTTCTTGTTCCTATGACTACAATTTTCAACACGATGTCCAATTATTTCATATCTATCAAAGACACTCTTACCTTTTGCATTATCCTCAACTTGTGTTTTTCCAAAACCTAGTCCCTTTCTATTGTTAGCAAAAATTTGATTTCCCAATAGCATGTTGAAAGATTTTTCGCCTCTTGAAAAGTTATTCAGAGATTTCTCAAGATTTTGGACTTTGGTTTTTAGTGTTGTGTTTTCAGTGACAAGTGAGGTGCATCTATTTATAAAATCCTTTTTCCTAGTGTCAATGATTTCCTCAAGACTCAAGTTTTCTTTTTCAAGATTCTCAAAGCTATTCTTAAGTCTTGTCAATTCTGAATCTAAAATTTTACATTTCTTACATTCTAGATTTTGAATATTTTCAAGTTCAGTTTCTAACCTAAAATTTTCACGAGCAAGTTCTCTCCTATCAGATTTCAGTTTTTCAATTTTAGATTCAAGAGCATCAACTACTTTAGTGAGATCAAGACACATAAAAACAAGGTCTCTACAGGAATAGTTACCTTCCTCACTAGATTCCTCTGAACTTGTTTCTGAATCTGATTTCGCCATAAGACACAAGTTAGCCTCCTCTGAGCTGCTATCCGAAATTTCTTCTCCTTCTTCATCATCCCAAGTTGCTGCAAAAGCCATCTTCTTCTTTTTCTTTCCTTTGTTGTATTTGAGAAGTGGGCATTCTTGTTTGAAGTGGCCAGGCTTGTTGCAGTTATAACACGTCAGTTCATTATCGGAGTTGTCAGAATCTTTTGACCTATTGCCCTTTGTTTTCTTCTTGCGTGGCTTGAATCTCGACCATTTTCTAGGATTATTGACAGCCATTGCAAGCTCTTTGATTGGATCTTCTTCTTCTTCATCGCTTTCTTCTTTGCTTTTTAAAGCAATCGTCTTCTTCTTTGGTTCAGAGTTGTTGCGTTCCTCCTTTGCTTTTAGCTCAAGCTCATATGTCATCAAGTTACCAATCAACTCCTCCATGCTTAGTTTACTCAGACCTTTCGATTCTTGTATTGCCGTGACTTTTGCCTCAAAGTTCATCGGTAAGACTCGTAGTATCTTCCACACAAGCTCTACCTCAGTGAAGACCTTCCCAAGCGCTCTCGCATTGTACACCAAAGTTGAAAAACGTCCAAACATATCCTTTATGTTCTCGCCTTTGTCCATCACAAAGTTTTCATATTCATTGCTGAATAGGGCTAGACGAGAATCTTTGACTTGAGAAGTTCCTTCGTGTGTCACCTCCAAAGTATGCCAAATTTCCTGTGCTGTTGTACAATGAGAAATTCTATTAAATTCATTTTTATCAAGAGCACAGATCAAAGCGTTCATTGCTTTGGCATTTGAGGTTTTTAATTTCTTATAGTTAGCATCCCACCTATCCCTAGGTTTAGGAATCTCAGTACCACCAACAGTTATAGTGGGAGATTTATAACCAATTTCAATAATATCCCAAACATCATAATCAACAAAACTAAGATAAATACTCATCCTAACTTTCCAATAAGCATAATCATTCCCGTTAAACATGGGTGGCCTAACAATAGATTTCCCCTCGGAAAAAGCATTATTTGATGAATTCATGACTCTAGAGTTAAAGAAAAATACCATGCTCTAATACCACTTGTAGGATCTAGATTAACCCTAGAGGGGGGGTGAATAGGGTTATAGCAAATTTTCTCGATTTAAACGTAAACACAAACTGCATAAATAAATATGCTGAAAAGTAAATCACGCAAAAAATTTACCCAGCTTTGGCAACCCCTGCCTACTGCTGCATTCTCAGATTTCTATTAGAATTAAACAGTGTCCCGCTTACAAACACTCTACTAGACTCGCAAACCCTTTTGCTCCTGCTCGCAAACACTCTCATAGACTCGCACACCCTGCTCCGCCTATAGAGTTTCGCTCACTCGCAAACTCTGGTCCACCTATAGAGTTTTGCAAACTTGCACACCCTGCTCACTGAACTAATTCTAACTAGACAGTCTGACACTACCTACAACCTAGGTGGTGATTTACAAATTCTTAGACTCGAAAAGAAAAAACAACTTCAAAAATAAAACCAGGAGCAAAAATTAAAATATAAACTTTAATCCCTAATTTTTGCTCAAAATAAAAAAGACCCCCTTTTAAAAACTAAAGCCCTTTAATAAAACAGCCGGCCCATTTGCATTGTTTTAACCAATCCACTTTTTGTTTGTGAAGAATAATGCGGCCGATCCTTTTTATTTTGCTTGACCCGTTCCTTTTTGTCGAATTAGGGCTTCGGTCCTTTTCTCTTCCTTCTGAAACAATTGCGGCCGATCCCTTTGTTGAATTAGGGCTTCAGCTTCTTTCTCAAATTAGGGCTTCGGCTCTGTTTTGTGATGCTCTTGCTCGCGCTCGTTCTCTGATGATTGATTCTGGTTGACTTGCTCTTGCTCGTTCTCTGATGATTGAGTTGTTGATTCGGTATGTAGTTTCTCTGTTTGTGATATTATGATTTTTGTACTTAAACTCGATGTCGATGATGATCACTTGGGTTTGGTATTTATATGAGTTCGAGTACACTTGAATTCGTTCGTATTAATTCGATACTTTCCTGATTTTCTATTGCTTGATGCGTACGATTTTCCTGATATAATTTCAACCTTGATGCGCACGGCTTTGATTTTGTTGCGTTCGATTTTCTTACTTGATTGATACGGCTAAAAATCAATTTCGTGGTCATCACGGTGTTGATTTTTGACTTCGTCAATACTGCATACGCACTTGAATTTTTATCACTTGACTTCTGTATATTTTCACGATTTCGACACTTCTTGGTTTTTGACTTCGAGCTTGTCTGATTTATCATGGATCAGCTTGTACTTACTCGGTTTCAAGTATTGTCTTCATTGCATTCATATCTGTTGTCATTACTATATTGAGGTCACTTTACTTTTTCACTGTAACAGATGCTACACTTGTTTATGTATTCGACATTGTTCGCTTTGACACAAATGCTTTGACACATTGCCATGCTATTCACTGTTGTATTTTGCATTTGGTCTGCACTTCCACTGTTGCACTCGAGTTTTGTTCATCCAATTCGTTGATACTTGTAACTTTCTGCACATATGAACTTGCATTCATGTATACTGATGTTGTGCACTGATTTGAGCTTCACTGAACTTTGGCCTTGAGCATTGCTGTGTCATTGAGCATTTGGTTTTGTTTGCATTGTTGGTTCATCACTTCGTTTGATATGTTGTCCATCTGAGTTTGAGCATTTGCACATTTGTAGCCTTGGTCTTCATATTGTATTCTCTGTTTTGATTTGGTTACACTTGCTTGAGTTTTACTGCCATACTTGGTCGTGCTGTAGTCTTCAAGCATGTTGCTGTTGGGTTGTAGTTTGCATTATGTTGGTCGAGCTTGCATTTGTTACAGTATTCATTGAGCTGAATATCATGGTGTTCTGTTCGCCCATTACTCCACTGTTCTTTGTATTTACTTGATTGTTGCAGTCCATGTTTGTACTGGTTTGGATGGTCACTGTGTTATTTGGATTGCTGAATTTTGCTGCAATCTTCATTGAGCTTGTACACCATGTTGCATGCACTGGTTTTGGTCGAGACTTGATTCTTTGTTGGCACTTCTGGATGTTTGCAGCTTGGTCTTTGTTGCAACTGGCTGTTTTATTGTTTCATGCATACATGTGCTTTGATGGAGTTTTAATTTGTCAAAGCTTTGCATTTTTCATGTTGCCTTGTGTTGAACCCAATTTTAAAAACTCGGGTTTGACCTTGTGCTGATGACGAGATTTCATTTATATTGCACCTGAGTTGAACCTGTCTTTATGTTTGGGTTTGACTTTGTGCTCACCTGTCCCTGTAGCATTATCAAGTGTATTCCGATGTGCACGGCATTGTGGCATGTACAGTCATACACTGTGCATGTCACACTGTTCGTGTGTGATGAATTCAAGTGTGAATGATGACGAACAACCCAAATAACTGAGGCAAACCATATTTTCAAAAATCATATTTCATTTTATATTGCAAAAACATTTCTTTTTCAATTTTACTGCGTTAGTGAATATTTTTGCAGATTGCTCAGATGATGGATTCAAACTGGAATGCAGTTGAAGACAAAATACGAGTGTGAGTGATATGTAGTGAGGTTATTAATGTAAAAACAATTGTGATGTGATTGTGATGTAATCAAGAATGTATATGTATAGTGAGAGCTTGAATTTGTACTATTCAAGATTGTAATAAATATTTGTTTGAATAAAATTTCTGTTTGAATTCAAATTCTGTGTAACTTGTTCTGTTTGAATTCAAATTCAAATTCTGTGTAATTTATTTTATTCAACAAATATTTATTTAATCCATGAAAAACAAAATAGTACATTACCAAATACATTTAAATGAATATATATGTTTATTATCATCAAACAAAAACATATAAGCGCATATTCATACAGCTCTATGGTGAATCCATATTTTTATTATTGTTTTTCTCATGCGCTCACAAATACACATTCGAGTAGGCTAAGTTTATAGTTTAAACAAGTTTCCCTTGAAAGATGATTAAAATACCATGGATGAAATAGAGGCTTAAAAGGTAATAGATGTTGTTTTTAAATTCTGGTATTGTAAAACCGTGATATATAACTAGTTGAGTGTTTGTGTCAGCAAGTTCATATGTCTATAGAAAACTAATATTTATGTTTTTTATTTACCTCTGCATGGGGACTTGTCATTATAAAAATCTAAAGAAAATGATGTGTAATGATTTTTATTTAGTTGCTATGTTTACTTAATATTGTTGGAAAAAATCCTACTTTTTGGCTTTAAAATAATTCTAGTGATGACTACAACATTATTGACGCTAATTTTTGGATCTCGAAATGAAGTATGTTGCATAAATCATCAACATTCACCTGACAAACACCATATTGCTTTTTTTTCAAATTTAGCGGCACATACGTAGACATATTAACTCGAACATTCAATTACACACATAATGTACTACAAAACTAGGAGATTTATCATCCATGTAACCAAATGTTATCAAACTATACAACTCAACTACATCATTGACCTTATGCACTATCTCATACACCTTCATTGTTGTTGGATGTTTACAAAAATCATCAAATTAAAAAAATCATAAAATCATCAATATGTGAACACTTTATTATATAGCTAAAAATATTGCGATACTTAGTAGATCATTTTAATGATCGACTTCGAAGCACCTTTATACAATGCGGTGTTCATTTTCGAGTTAGCATAGTTTGATGTAGTATGTCACAACACATTTTACTAGTCCTAACAGTGTAAAAACTATTTGAATATCTCCTAAGTAAGATATTAGAGCTTCTACTTTTGGCACTTCATATAGACCATAAAGTAGAAGGTGCATAGCCAAACCCATGGCCAATTGGAGCCTTTTCTTATAGTGGGAATAGTTGTAACATCCCTTTCGAAAAGTTAACAAAGAGATCTTTTAACATAGAGGTTAGTGCATGGTTTTGTTTTCCAGGATGACAAAGGTTCGAATTCATCGGCCATCACAGTAATCACCCACGAATACTAATAATGCTTGAAATTACACCATACAGTGGCGATAATGTTGTTATTATGAAACATGCGTTGTATCTCCCCTTTGTTACTCATTATGCAACACCTACATAATTTTAACGCTATATACAAGTTAAGATTTTTATAATTGTGATCTAGTGAAATACCTTCTGCAATTTTCCACATTAATATTGAAATATTTATAAATCTTCAACTACTTTATATCGTTTTGAAAAAAAACTAGGGATATCATTTGATCATAATGACTTCACAAATTATCTATATAACCAAAGTTGCTCTACTTCAACCATTCTCCTTGACATTCATCTTTATGATATGTTTGATTTTTCGCATTCCCTCTCATATCACACTCACATACGATGGTGTACCCATGTGTGTGGAAATGCAATTTCATGCATGTTAGGGTAAGAAGTTTTTTCAACTGAGTTGTTTTCCATAAATTTAGTCTATTAGCGGTAAAAGCCTTACAAATGTAAAATGTATGTTTTGACACTGGTGATTCCTTCAAACCGGCGTTTGACGATTTAATTGCAAATGGCTTCTTTGAGCCCCACTTAATCTTCTACACTTCTTGCTCTAGCAAAAACATTCTTGAACACTATAGAGTCCTATGTTGTCATGATATTATGCTGATGCATTGTCACCTCCACTCCCTATGTCTCATTAACAATCTCAAGAAATGTATGGTATGCAATCTACAAATTACGAATTGAATGATTTTTTGACCGTCTTTATTTGCAATGAGTTAAAGAATAATAAACACATGATCCAGATTGCGTGTCATTGATAACTACTGGTGTAGCATGCCTACTTTGAGGCTAAAAAATAAATACTAATGATGGTGGTGTCATTCTTAGCATTATTCCTGATGACATAATGAGATCAGTTATTGTATCATTAACATTAAGATCATAAGAATATACGAATTTTAATATAACATTTTCATTACATAACCTCATGATTTCATCATTCAGAAAAAATATAATACATAAAAATATAATTCCAAGGGCGCTAAATGAAGATGCTCATTGGATGATCAAAATCTTGACTACTAGACAGTTATAATCCTCATCATTACATATAATCAACAATAATAAAAGTAGTCAAACCAAACATCAGAAATACTTCTAATATTACCTTACTTCCTCCATGTTCTGAAACTCTACGTCTAATCCTGAAAAACCTACTCTCGTTTTATCCAATTTTGATCGAGTACCCGAAAGTTTTAGGGGAGAACAAAAACTTATGGTCGGATAATTTTTTGGAATGAATAATATTATTACATCTCAAACAAAAATAGATATATAGTGAGGCCACGCCATTGAAGCACGGAACGGGTTTCCTCTTACTATTATCTTTGTAATCTATATATGTCAACGATAACGTATCATGCAACCACAATGATTAGATCATAATCATAACACCAATATCATGTATAAAGGGTCAAAATGAATAGTCTATCATTCAGTAGCTTCAAAGGGTCACACATTACCATAATCGCCCAATCCTATAAAAATAGTCCATGGTAAGTTTCCCCATAGTCATTACGAACCTATTAGTTTTCACAAGCCAGCTAAAAATCTATCGGGTTGACTCACGCTAAAAATATAACCAAATAATCCAAAATCCCATGTCCAATAGGAGGGAATAACAATGGCTTCGGCTTAATAGAAAAAAACTAAGTCTTATGTCTAACATGAGGGAATAACAATGGCTTCTATCCAATAGAAGAAAAACGATAGTGAGCACCTTTGCTACGAGTATCTTTTATTGCGTAACAACAAACTTAACATTTTCTTGTCCAATAGAAGAAAACGCTCTATGTAATGGAATTACAGACAGACTGGGGACGAACAATTGGAATGCAGAATGCAACACTACACTAGTCTTCCCCTAAAAATCTGATTTTAAAAATGTCAATGAGTCGTGCCTTTTGATCAGTTCATACATCTAATATAGTTTTATCTTTACAATCTACTAGATAAAATTTTACTCACACTGGAGTTAAGTCTGCCATACCCACTAATAGAATTACCCTAATCGGTCATAAGTTCCTAAATCCCCATGGTCATAAATGTTAGGTGATAACATATGAGCATGTCAACAATTAACATATATAATATCAATTGATTAATACATAGTTGAACAAATAATTACGTCATTCATCACAAACGTATATTCGTATGGTAGCAATTTTATACACATAAAAAATAACTTGTAATTAAGTAAAAAAATCTTTACAGAACCGTTTAAAAATAGGATGAAATGTCTTTTCTTTCCTTTAAAGCCATGTCAAAATACTTAACAAAAACTATATTTTTGTTTAGGGAAAACATAGCCCAATATAGAATTAAAAGCTATCGCGTAATAATAAAATAAGCTATTTCATACCTCAAAACTTTACGTTATCACACCTTAAAAACACATGCTATCCATGTCAAAAATAGAGCTATCGAGCTTCAAAAACTTGCGGTACCATATTTTAAAACTCATGCTATCACATGTTAAAAATAGAGCATTGTGCTTCCAACACTTGTGCTATCTCAGCTCAAAAATATATGTTATCGCATTTCAAAAATATAGGTTATTGCATATCAAGATATAGTTGTCGCACGTCTAATTATATGAAGCTATTGCATGTCCACTAGCTATCGAATGTCAAGAAAAATAGAGCTATTGAATGTCAACCAAACAAAGCTATCGAATGTGGAGTACAAAGTTATCAAGTGTTTGACAAAGTAAAGTTATTGAATGTTGAAAATATGATGCTATCGCATCTCTAACTTTTAAAAGCTATCAATTGAAAATATGATGTTATTGTATCTTTAACTTTAAAAGCTACCGAAGGTTGAAAATATAATGCTATTGCATTCCAAAACTTTCAAAGCTACCGCAGGTCTAAAACCAAGGTTATCACAGGTTAAGAAACCAATATTTATCGCATGTTGATAACTTGTTACCAACCCAATGTCCTTGTCAAATTTTCATTAGTTAAGAAAATCTTTCACAAATCTTACAGCAAAATCAGAGAGAAAATTTATACTGCATTTACAAAACCTTGATTAGATACCATGATTAGTTAATTATCAACCTTAATAAATAAAGCCTTCTGTTACTAAATAGTTCATAATAATTCGAAAAAACATGGGAAATATCTCTAAAAATTCTCGAAATGCGGAAATCATCTTTTGTCACATATAAAAATTTCAAATCAAATAAGTATATTTCATATTTTTAATAATTAAAACCTGAAATTCATCTTTTACCTACTTAGAAAATTCATACATAATTAATTCATAAAATTTTAGAAAAGTGTGAATTTAAAATTCATCTTTAAAATAGTATTTCAAACATCATATCAAAAATTCAAAGTGTTTGAAGACTAAAATTCACGTTTTCAACTCAAAACCCCTTTAGAGAAATTCCACAAAAATAAAAAATGGCGACCACAACTTATATAGATGATTATCCAAACCAAATCCATGGTTTCATAATACACATGTGCAGTTAAAGCCCCACAAAATCTTGCTATAGTGCATAACACTTCTTAACCGCTACGGTTTTTTAACACAGCGCTACTAAATAGTTGATCCGCTTCAAACCCCCTTATTTTCCGCTACATCCGCTAAATTAAGGCTTTTTAGCACCCGCTTTAGCAATATTAATAAAAATTATTGATTTGACTAGTTCTCTTTTAAACCAAATCAATAAAGTTGAGGTAAAAACCTAATTTTAAGGCATAAGTGCTCAATTTAAGTTAGAAATCTATTATAGTCATCAAATCTGGACTGCATAAATCATGATATTCTTCTGTTTTGTTATATAAGATTAATAATATTTATTTTTCCTACAAAAACTATGTGAGAATGAGTACCTCCACCACTATGGAGCCGTTAAGCGCTTTAACTGCACAATAATATACAAATTCGAATTTCTACTCAAATATATCCAAACACATCAAAACAATAGAGACGTCAATATTATTCACCTTAGTTTTAGTTGAAACGAAGAGGTTTGCTCTTTGATTCATTTCTTCCTCTTTTCCTTAGCTTTTCTTCTCCTTGGTTAATGATGGAATTCAACCTTCCATTTTTCCTTTGGGATTGTGTTTTAAAATGAAAGTGAATGAATGTGTGACAGGGAGAAAGAAATGATGTAGGTCTTTTCATTCTTCACTTATCCTCCCTTCATTATATTAATTAGAATTTCTTTCCCTCTTTTAATACATCCCCTTAATTAATTGATTTAAGGCTGAGTTTATTAGCATGAAAAATCCTGTAATTCCTAACTTACCAACAATATTTATTTAATTAACCCATAATTAAATGTCTGAAATAATGTACATAAAAATTTAAGGACTTATAGCTGGTTAAAGTGGAAGATTTATTCAAACAACTCAATCGAACTTAAGCTCTAGTTCTCTTCACCCCTATTGTAATAGACAATTGGCATAGTTAAACCATATGAAAGGGATATTGTGCAATATCTCGTTATGAATCACTGAGTTAAAATCTCAAAATGCCAATATGGGATTGACACCTTCTTCTTCTCTTGGGTTTGTAATTACATTGAATTTGGCATAAATACATAAAAATAGGGTATAGAGGGATTTGGGTTCCACCATGATCGATAAGTTATGCCACTTGATAAATTAAATTCATTATCGAAGCATGCATAGCACTTTCTAATAATCACCGCATTTCTAATTTATTTTTGTAATTATTCCTTTACATTTTGATCATCGATTTCATTTTCTATCTGCTTATGCTCTAATATAATATGTTATACATTTTATTGTAGATTTTAAGTACACTAGTTTATTTCAAGTTTAAGTTGTAGTCTAATTTAACAAGTTGGCTCATATTTTTAAAAGATAAGCCGATAGTTGCAGTGGACCATCCACTTTATTATCGATAAGAAAGAAAATACAATTTAAGTATGGGAGTAAGGCTAATTGCATTAACTACTACAATAGTACAAAAGTAGCTCATCGTTAAAGGAAGAGTCATTACCCACATCGCTAGACTCAGGACCCATGACATGTAAGAAACCTGAAAAAAAAATTCCAAGCTTCAAAACATAGCACATGTTTCAATTCAATCGCAATTAGCCAACGACTGAAAAACGGATGGGATTGGAGAAATGAGCCCGGATTGGGATAAAAAGTAAATGTTCTCTAACAGTGTCAACTAAGGGACTCCAAGGAGTGATGATAAAAGGTTTCCCTAGAAAAGTAGTTCAGATTCCAAAATGTGTTTCCTTTCCTCATGATAGTGAAATGAAAATGAAACATAGAGTTGTCACATTCAGACCATCTTTCAATTTCTACACTCGCCTATAATGATCACGAACAAGTGGGTTGGTATCTAGGAAAAAACAAGTATCTAATCTCTTCAAAGTTCATGTCCAACTTCTATGGCTTCCTAAGGTGGAATCGTAACGCATCCTCTACAATGGTATCAAACTTTTTGGAGATGTATTCCCAGCATTTCAAAAAAATTACTGAAAAGTGATGACCAACGGGAAGTTGGTTTAGCAATATTGGATGACTCTGTGCAGAAATCACATTATTAACAACGGGTTGGCTAGGATTTACATTTTCATTAATATGTTTTGCTATTGTGAAGATAAAACATTTATTAACAGGTTAGCTTTTATTATGATGAACTAAAGTATATATTATTCAAATAGGTATTGCTAACGATATTGGCTTCAGCACTTGCGTTTCCATTAGTTCTAGCTGTAGACATAACAATAGCATTAAACTTTAGCATTTTGGAAAGAAGAAGTAGTTTTATTTTACTTATTAGCTAGAAAAAAATACTCATATCATTATGCATTCTAGAGGTTTCTATTTTCACAAAACATGCACCACGATATCGTCTTCTCCATTAAATCCCATCTCACTTCCATATTTTCTCATAAACACATCCAAATCCACGTTAAAAAGAATATAAAATACATAAAATAAAAGTACGCACAAATCTTAAAAGTTTTATTAAATTTATGTTGTCCTCAATAAATTGAAAGATCATACATTTGCACTTTGAAAAAATGCAAATTATATAAAAACAAAAATAGATATTTAAAATATCTTATAAAGTCCAATAGCTCAAGGGGTAAGATCTTCAGATTGTGTTCCAAAGACTTGGGGTTCGATCAGCCGAGAAATTAAAATGAGTGTTCTGCTTAAAATTAATCATCACATTTGCTATTAAAAAAATATGTAAAATATCTAAAAAATGCAGAAATTGAAGAACAAATAGACTCCACCAAAATTTAAAATGCATAAAATTACTTTCTAGAAATAGAAAAGCAGAAAATTTGTACTTTTCAAAAGATATATATGCAAACAGTAAAAAAAAAATTTAGATATATTGTAGTTGATAAGATCATTGCATTACACCATTTTACAACAAAAACCTACAAAACAAAAAGGTATTGGACATTTTATATAAGTATGAAAATTACACATTTTCAAAACTAAAAAATAACACGCAAAACATCAAATATTCAATGTTGAATGGAATAATTATAAATTAACATCTTCATACACATAAAATAATAACAATTGAAAAACGTATATTTTTTTAAAATGCAAATGCTCAATTTACAAAACAAAACACACAAAAAACTAAAAGATGCAATTCACCTTAAAAAAATAATCATAATGCAGAAGATATACCGTTGCAAAGATTTATAAAATTTAAAACAAAATATGCCAAACATTTTTAAAAACAACATTAAAAAGAATTCACTCTCAAAATCTATATGCCTCAAGTCTATAAGCTACTTTTATGTATTTCCTCCACTTTAAAAACATCAACTTTTCATGACTTTAAAATGAAAACTGGATTGACTAAGGTTTAGTATGTTGAGAAAAGTAGGTTCTTGCTTTTAATATTGCATGTCCTTCCACTGTATCATTTTCAAAATAAAGGAAGCCGACAATTTTTCCTAGTAAAGTTTTTCCAAAAAATGAAATAAAAAAATAGTTGTACTTGTTACTTTTATGTATGATTAACGCATTCTTGGTTGGATATTATTTCCTCCTTTTTCACACATTTCAACCTATACCAGTATTTATTTTTTTCTTTCACTTCTTTTATGGTTGAACCATCAACGTCACTAGTAGAAATACATGGTTTTATCGACGTCATTAAGTTGTCGATATATCCTTTACCAACAACCTACCAGGTTTACCAACAACCTACCGGCGGTAAAATGGTTGTCGAAAAAAAACCTCGTGGGAAAATAACCTTCGAAGCCTTGTCGACAACATCCGTTAGCACAATACCGACAACTTGAAGACAACTAATTTTTTGATGACTTGTCGACGATCGTAATTCTGATGACTTGCAAACGCCTAACTCAAAAAGTAAAATTTGGATTTTCCAATGACTTGCTAAAATCAAATTTTCAACATTTCTACTGCTCCCTAACACCACTACACAAACAAGCCAATCTAGCAATGTCACATAAGCAAATATAACACCAACCCAACACAATATCATATCCAAATATATATTGTTATCCTGCCTTTTAGCAAGGCCGTGGTACCAAAAGATTAACTCGAAACCAAAGATGGTTCATCCGAAGATCTGTCGTACGCAGGTTCACTATGGATATCGATGAATTTTGTCCTAGACCAGATCGAGCTACAATTGACAAGACACGACAAGCAAAGCTATGAAAGCCAACATTCTAAATTTCGAGTCAATCTGAGTTCGTATGCTCAAGATATGATTGATACAAGTCAAGGAAACCAACTTATTCATATTCATCATTTCGTGTCGATCAGCCACAATCTATCCCTTCGCATCGGTCGATTTCGTATTCATCACATACCTATCTATTCGTGTCCATCACCAGGCAATTGTCCTATACCTATCCATCAAAGACTGTCCTTTTCGTATCCATCGAAGATGGTCTACACCATCAACGAATGATCGAGTGTCTAGTTCGTATCGATTAAGTCAATGCAATGGATCGATGCGAACAGAACAATGCAACCAATCGATGCGAACCAGGCGGCACAACCGATCGATAAGAACAGAACGGTTAAGATCAATACAAACAAGACGAAAGCCTTGGAATAACTCGGTCAATTCGGCACCGAAAGTGGATCGATCCAAGAATTCAGCACCACGTCAACATGCAGATACATGCTCGGATCGATGCGAACAGAGCGATGTGAAAGGATCGATACGAACCAAACAGCCTACCGAAAACACAAACTTGCATCGATCATAACTCATAATCTACAAACCCAAATTCTATGAAATTTTCATAGGAGCTTACGTACAACCTAAGGAATGTTCGTGCCAAATTTTGGCTCGATTGGATCAAATCTAGATCGATATGAAATTCATTCGTATCGATCACGGATCGAGTCGAAATCATCTAGGATCGATCGTGTGGGCCCACTCACGTACAAGAAGAGGTCTTTCGAGATCTGAGCAAGATATTTGCATCCTACGCCTATAAATAGCATCCTTGAGCCAACAGAAAAGGGACTTTTGATACTTCTACGTCCAGACTCTACCGAATCCATTTTTGCATTTCAAGGCTATTGTTGTACTCGAAATTCATCACTGTAATCCACTGTAGTCAATTGTAATCAGCCAGAAAACATCAATAAAGTGATCAACTTCAATGTGAACGTAGGCCGGATTGTCGAACTACTATAAACTTTGTGTTCTTTACTGCTTTCTTCCTAATTTTCTGAGTGTTCTTCCTTTTTATTTTTCTACGTATTTGTTATCTGTGATTGTGAACTGGTGCTTTCATCGATAATTGGGTGTTTGTGACCATTTCTAGCGCAAACATATATAAATCCAAAAAAAGTAACAAAAAATCATAACAAAAATAAAACAACACCATAAAATTTACACAAAAATGATATATACATGTAATGCACAATATCATGTCCATACCACACCACGTCCATACATAACATCTCATACCACAACATATCCGTACAAGAAACAATATCATAAATATATACATCATACATTATGTCCATACAAAAAACTCACAGTTGTGGCTGTCACGTTGATGCATTTTAAATTTATGGTTGAATATTTGGTACAAGGCTTCACTTGCTTCCTTTACTCGACCACCTTTTCCTCATGCCTCTTCGCTTGAGTCTGAAACCGATAGCACAGCATGACGACGTGGTAACATTAATAGAATGACACCCCTGAAGATTTGCATGGTATTGATGTTATAACTAGTGGTGGTGGTTGGAGTAGTGCTGGTGGTGGTACAGTTACCACAGGTGGCAACGACCATAATCACCTACGGTCAATGACTCCAGTGCTAACAACATCATCTCCAACACTATGCTAACCTATCATCTTCAGTTATGATGGCACTACCACGCAAGTTCAGGAGCATCCTCTTTTAATACTATTATGTTTTCATGACATGAAACCAAGATGGTGGCTGGAGACATGTGTGGTAGTGCTATTATAACTAGTCATGGTGGATGACAAAGTGCCGGCAGCGATACTTCTACAATTAGTAGCGACAACCACCTGTTAGTCCGAGAGATGATGGTTTTGATGCCAACAACCTTAGAATAGATAATAAAATATAAATACTGACATTATAAGTTTAGATATATATGTATATGCAGGATTTAACATGCAGGTACCAAGAATGAAGACTGTACAGTATGGAGATTCAAGATATCGAGATAGAAGACTCATGAGTATCAAGATTATCAAGATTTCAAGATTTCAAGGTTAAGTATTTTTATTAGGAATTTTGTTAAAACTCATAGAAAAGCACTGGCATCTTAAAATCCAATTTATTCGTGGAATGGAATCCACTTCGAGTCTGTTAAAGGGATGGAACTCTAAGTATGATGGAACCTTCGAAAAATCTAGTGGAACATTGTTTTGTATCCACTAACATTTTATTCAAAATGATTTTTCAAAATTATATCCTGCTTTCAAAATGTTTTTCAAAACTTTCCTTTTAAAAGATTCAAAAGCCTCTATCCTAGTTTTAAATAATTTTAGCCTCAAAATTATCTTTAATTTCAAAGTCAAATTACTCCTGATTTTAAACTATCTTTTAATATAATATATTTAACTTTTAAATATTTGTACCGAGATTTAAATATAAAATTATAGTTAAATTCTATTATATTATTCTCTATATTTACTTATGAATTTTAACTATATCAAGTATATTTATAAAGTTTAAAATAGGTTTAATATAAAATAAAAGTTATTTTCAAAGAAAATCAAAACACCAAAAAATCCTTTGGGATGTCGATATGCCCAAGTACCCCATGTCGACATGGTGTCAGTTGAGTTCAAAATTTAAATTTCAAAAGAAGTGTCTATTCGCCATAACTCTTCATGAATGGATATGGCTGTCGTTCTTCTATAAATAGGGGTTAGTTTCAATGAATTTTATATCAGATTTTCTGGTTTTTCACTCCTCTTCTTCTTCCACATTTCTTAATACATATTCTTACCATTACTCTGTCGAAATCAACATTGAACCGAACTCGATTACTTCTAGTTTGATTCTCTATCACTATCTTTACAAGGTTCTCAGTGCTATTTAGAGTTATAGACTTCTTTGTAATCTATTAAGCGAGAAAAGGTGTGATTGTAGCCTTAGAAATCAATCAAGAGAGAAAAGATGTGATTGTAGCCTTGGTAAATCAATTGGGTAAACTTGTGGTCCGAAAATCAAGTATCTCTACCCAGAGGATAGAAATTCTGGAGGGTGTACCTCGTAGCCTTGAAACCGAGGGTGTAATTGTACAATTGCTTTTGAAAGGAAATCTGTACTTGTGTTGCGGGACTGGGTGTAGGATAACTTCGAACCAGTATAAAATACGGTGTGTTCTTTCCTTTACTGCTTTTATTTTATTTCTACATCTGTGTTTGTTTCTGTGATCATATCTGTGTTTGTATATTGCATACATCGATGTCTAAATTAACATAAACTCAAAAAGATTTAGTAATGCTTGATTAACACTATTCACTCCCCTCTAGTGTTAATCCTATCCTTAAGATCTGTAATCCGCATTTCTCTCAATTGGTATCAGAGCAAGGTTTTCAAAGTTTCATAATCCGATTTTCGAAAAAGTTTCTAAAATGGCTATATTTGTTAATACTAGTTTAGAAGTATTCAAACCATCATTGTTTCTTGAGTCTGCATATAATCAATATTCAAATTCAAGTTGTCTACCAAGATTGTTTGATGTGCAGGAATCATGCTTTATGGGTGTTGAGGAATCAATCCACAACGGACAAATTGTGCAGATCAGAAAGAACAAATGTGTAACAGCCCAAAATTTTAACAAGTATTTTATTCTTTATTTACAACTCTGGGGTTTTATTTTACGAAAGTTGAAATTTGAATTTAACTAAATAAATCACCCAAGATTTTATAAATATGAGCAAAATTCTATAATTCCTATTTTGATTAAAGTCTAACAAAATTGAAGTTTTAAATTGTCAAAATTTTATTCCCAAATATTTTAATTTAACTAGATATATTGGTAACAAGATTTTATTCCACCTTTGTTCTTTTAAAAAAATTGGTCATATACCTTTAAATCAAGTAATTAATATTCTGTAAAAGAAATAAACTTTATACGTATACACCTTTGTGAAAGAGGCTATGCGGTAGGATTGTGTAATATGGAATATTGAAATAGTCTAGGTAGATAAAGTAGGTAAATGCAAGGAGACACCAGGATTTTATACTGGTTCGGACCTCTCGTCCTACGTCCAGGCCCTAAGCTTCACTTAGGAATTTCACTAACTAACACCCTCACTTCACCCGGAGGAATAGGTTTACAACTTACCCGAACAATCGAACGGGATTCTTGCCTCAACTACCGAAGAGGACTTCAACTCAATTACTAAAATACAATATTCGACTTGTTGTGTTCTTGTCAACACTAATGAGTCTAATGTAGTACAATATTCCTATAATCTTATCCTCGAGAATATGCAATGTATTTGTGAAGATTTGGGAAATGTGAATTGCTATGAATAAAAAAGAATGTTATAAACAAAAACAATGATTCAAGCAATAGATTAATGAATGCTTTGAGAGTATCTAGAAAATATGAACAAGACAATAGTTAGATTAAAGCAAGAGAATTCGGTGAATTAAATGATGTTAGAATCATGTATATATAGTTGTAGAAGAGATGCATATGTTATCAAAGGTTGCAAACAAGAGATGCTTCCATTTCCATTGATGAAAGGTTGCAACTCTTGGGAGGAAGAAGGTGTCTTTACATAGAAAATTCGTAGGTCGAAATTCAGCCGACTGAGCAGGGAATTCGGTCAACTGAAAATATGAAGTAAAATTTTCGGGACCAAATTCAGTCGACTGTGCAGGAAATTCAGTCGACTGAAACTGTGCATGTGCATAATTTTGTTCCAGTTTCAGTCGACTGACTGTTCTTATTCAGTCGACTGAACTCATAAAACCTTCATAGTTAAAACTTAATGGAAACATGAAGTTTATAAAAAATTTCTAGTGTTCGTGCAAGCTTCTTGAGGATAGATTTTAACAATATATCTAAACTAAGACACATGTAAAAACATACTTTAAGTTTGTTTGGTCTTCATCTATCTTCCTTTAGCATTTTCATATATTTCTTTAAAGAACATTGTCATTGATCAAAATCTTCGCGTATCAACATTCTCCCCCTTTTTGATTGATGACAATACTGACTTATTCTAGACGTTTTACTTATTTTCTCCCCCTGAATGTATGCACTATCTTTCCTACAAAACAAAGTTAGTACCATAGATTTTCTCCCTCTTTGTCATCGACAAAAAGGAAGAACTAACAGCAGTAATAATTTATCAAAACAATCACTGAAGCATAGAGAATATTTGCATAAGCATGAATTAAGAGAAATAAAAATGTTGTGATAGACAAAATTAGAAAGTTAAAAATACACAACAAAACTACTCATCCTTATCCCAGTCATTGAACCTTCTCTTCCTGTTGGTTCACGTATGATGGGTCCTCCTGTTGGTGGTCTATTTGCTCTTCCTCCTTGGCCACAACTAGCTCCACTAGCGCTGCTACTTGTATGCTCTTCGGATGTCGTCCATGTAAACGTAGGTGCCGGATGTTTGAGATTGCATCCCAAAGCTTGTTGAAGAATCCTTTGATTTTGTCAAGCTTATGATCTACATTTTTAAGACGAGTGTCAAGCATTTGTTGATTTCTTGACAATATCCCTAAGGATTGGTTGGTAGTGAAGCTTGGGTCAACAAGACGAATTTCATCATCTTACTCGAGATGTTCTTCGTGGCGAGGTTGAGGAGGTTGTTGTTGTTGTTGTTCTTGATTCCTTGCTTCCCATTTGGCAAGTGATATTATGCGAGGAGGTCGAGATGGGAGTTGCATTAAGCTTATGGTCCGATGATTAATTTGATGGACCATTGTATTCTATGATTTAGGTAATGGCCTATCGACATTTAGGAGAAGTCGAATGTACTCTCCAAAGTAAATAGTGCGCATTTTTCCATTGTTGAAAGTGAGAAACTCATCAAGAATAAGCTGTACCCAATTAACTTGTATATTGCCAAAAATAGCATATAGAGCTCGATAGTTATTTGGGTAGACAATTTCGTACGAGCCCGTACGAGGAGTAATCGTTCTCATTAGGGCTTTATGGAGGATTCTCGCCATAGGTCGAAGAGAGGTGGACTTAAAATCCCTAAAGTTGATATTATCATCCATAAATCGATGGTTTATGTTGTCGCGAATGTGTGGATTGAATTCTATCTCCTCTAGCTTTCTCCCGACATTTGGAGACTCTAAAATGTGTGTTATTCTATCCAATGAAAACCAAACTTTCTTTCCACACACCATACTCCAAACATTATTGTTTGGATTTCTTGGAGTTTGGTGTCCAAGATTAAGATTAGCATAAAATAATTTTACCATTACATGATTAATGGCATGGTCATTTCTTTTCAAATCTAAAAGTGAAGTTAAACCTGCCGGATCTGTTAACGCTTGAATGTTGTAGGTTTGAAAGGTTTGAAAGCTTTGAAAATCAATGAAAGAATGCTCGAAAATTCAAGAATTCTTCATCTTGTTCCATCGAGTGACAGCGGTTCCATCGTAAAGCCATTGTGCTATTTGACCATCATTTGGCTCGGAGGATGAAGAAGATGAAGCTCTTGCTCTTTTTGGTGCCATTTGGGTGAAAATTGATTTGATTTTGAGGAATTTGGGAGCTAGGGTTTCGAAATTAATTTGGGGAAGAAGGTTTGTAGGAGGTAAAAGTGAATTGGTAGGGTAAAATCTGGTGGTTAAAAGGGAAAATTTTGCCTGGGAAGTAGCGTTCGGTCGACTGAATATACTGTTCAGTCGACTAAATCAAAGGATGAAGTGTTCTGTGATAGATTCAATCGACTGAGCAGTACATTTAGTCGACTGAATTTTGTTGCTGAAATTTTCTGTTGAATTTTTCGTCGACTGTGCAGATGGTTCCAGTCGACTAAACTTTGTATATATTATTTTCTATCATATTTTCAGTCGACTAAGCAGGGGCATTCAGTCGACCGAAACACGCATTTTTGTTGTTTCAGTTAATTTTTGAAATTAAACGATTTATTTAAAGATATTGTTACAAAAATATTGATGTAACAACGTAAAAAATTTCAAAATTTAAATATTTCTTTGGGGATGGACTTGGAGTCTTTTTTCCTTCATTCTTTATGTAATTTATATCCCATGAATTCGGACTATATTGAGGAGTCTTAGGAGACATCCAAGGATTCACATGATCGACTGGTGTACGATAAGATGAAGAAGGATCAAGAGAGCTAACGGGGCGAGGTAGGGGTTCAGCCACTTCGTTCTTCTTTGATCCACAGAAGCGTAAACCAATTTGCTCCATGAAGCTTAAACGTCTTGCCGTAACTTTTTGTTCGAAGTATAGTTCTCTTTGAAGATCTATCCGTTGTTGTTGGAAGTGATGAATTTCATCAATCTTTCTTTTTGTGTCAGGTGAAATAAAGAGTCCGCGTTTCGCCTTTTTGGATTCTGGTGTGAAACCAGTACGATAATTTTCCCATTTGTAAAACCGGCTCATGTGCTGGTGTTGGTGTGGGAAGTTTTGGCGAAGTTGGAGTGTTATCAACTGACGAGGTGATATTGATTGGAGAGAAGGAGTTGTTGGATGACATTTTATATTGAATTAAGATTTTATTCGTAAAATCAAGATGAAAATAAAAATATTTTTAAGAGTTTATTTATAATAGAATTTTACTAAACAAATAACGGTTATAATTTAATAAGAATTTTTAACCGCATAGAGATTTAGTGGTAAAGAGGATTTTGTTAAAATGTATGTTTGTAATTTAATAATTCAGTTTTACAAATGTGTGGTCTATTATATAATGTAACATATAACAAAACTGAAAATATTTAAAATTATTATTCAGTCGACTGAACAATTTATTTTAGTCGACTGAAATATGGAAATGTTTCTAATGTATATCTAATTAATATTTTTAAAGGATATTATACCTAATTCTCATCGAAGTTTTATAAAGGAGTTTTCTAATAGAGGTTTAGTAAATATATCGGCAATTTGATTTTCGGTAGAAATATGTTCTAAATTAATTATTCCTTTTTCGATATTGTCACGTAAAAAAAAATGGTGAAGAATATCTATATGTTTTGTACGAGAGTGACTAACCGGATTTTTAGATAAGTTTATTGTACTTGTATTATCACAGTATATTGTAGAATTTGTTAAATTTATATTAAAATCTTTAAGTGATTTTTGCATGTATATAACTTGAGTGCAAGCTAAAGCAGCTGATATATACTCTGCTTCGCATGTGGAAAGCGAGACACAATTTTGTTTCTTACTAAACCAAGATACAAGTGATTTTCCAACGAAATGGCAAGTACCACTTGTACTTTTTCTATCCATTCGAGATCCACCAAAATCAGTATGACTGAATGACACTAACTCAAATGAACATTCCTTTGGATAGAAAAGACCGAAATCTTTAGTGTTGTTAAGATATCGCATAATACGTTTTACCGCTCTTAAATGTGATTCTTTAGGATTAGATTGAAAACGTGCACATAAACAAACACCCATCATTATGGCAGGTCTACTAGCGGTTAAGTAAAGTAAGGAACCTATCATACTTCTAAACAATTTTTGATCTACACTTATGCCATTTTCATCTTGATCGAGATGTGTAGTGGTACTCATAGGAGTAGGTTTAGTAGAAGTGTTTTCCATGCCGAATCGTTTAATTAAATTAGCACAATATTTTTCTTGGTTTATAAAAATTCCGTTTGTTAATTGTTTGATTTGAAGTCCGAGAAAATATGATAGTTCTCCCATATGAGACATTTCGAACTCATTGGTCATTATATTTGAAAATTCTTTACATAAATTTTCATTTGTTGAACCAAAAATAATATCGTCTACATATATTTGAATTATTAAAATATCTTTGGCAGTATTTTTAACAAAAAGTGTTTGATCTACATTTCCAATTTTAAATCCCGAGTTTAATAAATAATTTTTAAGTCTTTCATACCAAGCACGAGGTGCTTGTTTAAGACCATATAGTGCTTTCTTTAATTTAAATACATGATCCGGATATTTTTCATGTATAAATAAAGGAGGTTGTTCTACATATACATTTTCTTTAATAAAACCATTTAAAAATGCACTTTTAACATCCATTTGATAAAGTTTAAAATTGTGAAAACAAGCAAAGGCTAATAGTCTACGTATTGCTTCCAGTCTTGCAACGGGAGCAAATGTTTCTTCAAAATCAATACATTCTTCTTGATTATACCCTTGTGCTACTAGTCTTGCTTTATTCCTTGTTATATTAGCTTGTTCGTCTACTTTATTTTTGTAAATCCATTTTGTTCCAATTACTGATTGATTATTAGGACGGGAAACTAATTCCCAAACATCATTACGTTCAAATTGATTTAATTCTTCTTGCATTGCGATAATCCAATAATCATCTGTTGATGCTTCTTTTGGATTTTTTGGTTCAATTGATGAAATGAAAGCTACATGACCCATTTGATTTAGTTGATTTCTTGCTCTAACTAGAGAATTTATTTCTCCTATTATATTTTGAGTTGGATGATCTCGTAATATTCTAGGAGGAGATCTTAGTTCATCATTATTATTTTCAAGGTTTGTTTCTTCTATATTTATTAATTCTTCATCATCTTTTATATTAAAAATTTTATTAAAATTTTCATCAAAAGATATATGCAAAGTTTCTTCGATTAAGTTTGTTCGTTTATTAAAAACCCGATATGCTTTACTTCGTTTTGAGTATCCTACGAAAATTCCTTCATCGGCTTTTGAATCGAATTTTCCTAATTGATCTTTTGTATTTAAAATGAAACATTTTGATCCAAATATTTTAAAATAAGATATATTTGGCTTTTTATTATTAAATAGTTCAAAAGAAGTATTTTTAGTTAATGGTCTAATTGATATTCTATTTAATACATAACATGCAGTAGCAACGGCTTCTGCCCAAAAATGTTTTGGTAGAGAACATCCATTTAATAATGTTCTTGCGCATTCTTGTAATGTTCTATTCTTTCTTTCTACAACTCAATTTTGTTGAGGAGTTCTAAGAAAAGAAAATTTATGATTTATTCCTTTCTTTTTACAAAACTTTCAAAAACTTCATTTTCGAATTCGCCTCCATGATCGCTTCGAATGTTTTTAATTTTCAAATCTTTAGTGTTTTGAATTCTTTTGACAAATGTTTTAAAATGCTCAAAAGTGTCACTTTTATTTTTCATAAAAATAGTCCATGTATATCTTGAAAAATCATCAACTATTTCAAATATGTATTGATTATGATTAATGGATTGAACTTGTGTTGGTCCGAATAAATCCATATGTAGTAATTCTAATGGTTGTAAAGTTGAAATATTTTTCTTAGATTTGAAAGATGATTTCATTAATTTTACTTTTTGACAATCATCACAAAAATTATTTATTTTAAAATTTATTTTGGGTAGTCCTCTTACTAATTCATTTTTAGAAAGTTTTCTAATAGTTTTAAAATTTATATGACAAAATCTTTTGTGTCATAACCAAGGATCATTATCTTTAGCAAGTAACACATATTTGAATTATGATTAATATTCATATTTAAAACATAAATATTTCTATCTCTATTACCTTCAAAAATAAGATTTTGGTTTTGATCAAAAATACTACATTTATTATTCGAGAAAGTTATTTTAAAACCTTTGTCACACAGTTGACTTATGCTAAGTAGATTATGTTTTAAATTTTCAACTAATGAAACATTTGTTATAAAAGGTAAATTTGATGTACCATAATTGTTCACATCTCCTTTGCCAATGATATACCCTTTTGAATTGTCTCCGAAGGTAACTGAGCCACCATCAAAGTAAGTGATGTTTGTAAGCATATCCATGTATCCGGTCATGTGTTTTGAACAACCACTGTCTAATATCCATTTCTTCTTTTTGAGTGGGACCTGAAAATAAATATGAAATTATTGGTACCCACCTTTTAATAGGGTCCTAAAAAGTTAGAGTTTAGGAAACCAAACCCAATTTGGTTTAGTATCCATTTTATAAATATAGTTTTCATTATGATGAACATTATCCATAAATGTTTCAATGTATTTATTTCTTATTAATACATTGTTAGTCTTTGGTATCCAAATTTTAACTACCTTGTTTTCTACTTTTGTTTTAATAGATTTCTTTAGCAATATTTGTTGTTTTGAATCCATATTCCTCTTAAAATTTGTATTTTTCTTTTCAGGAATTTTTGACTCCTTTTTATATCCTAATCCATGTTTACTTTAAGAGGATTGAGAATTTTCTAAAATCTTAGATAAATTTTCTCTTCCTTTGTTAAAGTTAGAAATATTTTTAGTGATGTTATCTAATCTAGCTTGAAGACTATTATTTTCCAACTCAACTTGTCTAATCTTAGTTTTTAACTCATGATTTTCAGAAACAATTATATCATTCTTTGTTTTTTGAGTTTCAATTTCTTGACTTAAGAGTGATAATTGAGTTTCCAAATTTGAATGAGATTCTTGAACTTTTTCAAGTTCTTCTTCTAAGATTTTCTTTTCATCTTTTAACATATCCCTTTCAAATTCAGCTTTGTTTTGATTTTCACGAGTTTCTTTGAGTTTCTTTTTAAGAGTTTTTATTGTGCTTAAAGTTCAGTGTTTACTTCAATTAAATCGTCGGAAGTTAAATTATTTACCTCAGATTCTTGTGCCATGAAGCATACATTTGCATGTTCATTGTCGCTATCACTATCATTTTCGGATGAAGATGAATCTGAATCGTCCCATGTTACAGAAAATGCCTTCTTTTTGAATTTATCCTTCTTGTTTTTGTTGTTGAAGTTTTTTTGATTTTCCTTCATTTGTTCTTGACAATATTTTTGCATATGTCCTTTCTTGTGACAATTGAAGCATTCTATATTTGAGGATGAAGGTTTGTTCAAGAAATTCTTTTTGAATCCATTTTTGTTTCCTTTTCTATACTTTAAGGATTTCTTGAAATTTTTGGCTATAAATGCTAGATCCTCATCTTAGACTCTGATTCTTCCTTTTTCGCATGAAAAGCAACATTCTTTCTTTCTTGAGCTTGATCCTTTTTAGCTTGCATATTTACTTCATACGACATAAGATTTCCAATCAATTCCTCTGGTTTCATTGTAGATAGATCATTTGCTTCCTCGATTGCTAGTACTTTTCTTTCCCATTCATCAGTGAGTGAATTTAGAACTTTAGACACAATGTAAAAATCCGTGTATCTTTCTCCTAGTCCGATTAGAGCATGATGAATGTCTTGAAATCTTGAGTACATATCATTGGTGGATTCATTTTGTCGCATTCTGAAGTTTTGGAATTGATTCTTCAGCATGGATATCTTTGTTTGTTTAACCTTGTTTGTGCCTTCATGTATGACTTTTAGTGTTTCCCATATCTGATATGCAGTAGTACATATGCTAACACGGTTGAATTCATTTCTATCCAGGGCACAAAATAGCATATTCATAGCTTTGGCATTTGCACTAGCTTCATTCTTTTGAGTTTGTGTCCATGTAGGATAATCGATTGTGGGTACAACGAACTCTGCTAGAGTAGCATTCCAGGCTTCGAAACTTGTTGCTTGCATATAAATCCTCATCCTTGTAGCCCAATAGTTATAGTTTAGTCCATTGAATAGAGGAGGTCTTTGGGTAGATTGTCCTTCCGCAAATGTAGAACTATAGGCAGATGTTGTGCTTGTACTTGCGTTATTTTCCATATTATCAATATGTCTAATAACGGTGTTATGGTTATAGGACGGCCTTGCTCTGATACCAATTGAAAGAGGCTATGCGGTAGGATCGTGTAATATGGAATATTGAAATAGTCTAGGTAGAAAAGTAGGTAAATGCAAGGAGACACGAGGATTTTATACTGGTTCGGACCACTCGTCCTACGTCCAGTCCCTAAGCTTCACTTAGGAATTTCACTAACTAACACCCTCACTTCACCCGGAGGAATAGGTTTACAACTTACCCGAACAATCGAACGGGATTCTTGCCTCAACTACCGAAGTGGACTTCAACTCAATTACTAAAATACAATATTCGACTTGTTATGTTCTTGTCAACACTAATGAGTCTAATGTAGTACAATATTCCTATAATCTTATCCTCGAGAATATGCAATGTATTTGTGAAGATTTAGAAAATGTGAATTGCTATGAATCAAAAAGAATGTTATAAACAAAAACAATGATTCAAGCAATAGATTAATGAATGCTTTGAGGGTATCTAGAAAATATGAACAAGAGAATAGTTAGATTAAAGCAAGAGAATTCGGTGAATTAAATGATGTTAGAATCATGTATATATACTTGTAGAAGAGATGCATATGTTGTCAAAGGTTGCAAACAAGAGATGCTTCCATTTCCATTGATGAAAGGTTGCAACTCTTGGGAGGAAGAAGGTGTCTTTACATAGAAAATTCGCAGGTTCAAATTCAGCCGACTGAGTAGGGAATTCAGTCAATTGAAAATATGAAGTAAAATTTTCGGGACCAAATTCAGTCGACTGTGCAGGAAATTCAGTCGACTGAAACTGTGCATGTGTATAATTTTGTTCCAGTTTCAGTCGACTAACTGTGCATGTTCAGTCGACTGAACTCATAAAACCTTCATATTAAAACTAATGGAAACATGAAGTTTATAAAAAAATTCTAGTGTTCGTGCAAGCTTCTTGAGGATAGATTTTAACAATATATCTAAACTAAGACACATGTAAAAACATACTTTAAGTTTGTTTGGTCTTCATCTGTCTTCCCTTAGCATTTGCATATATTTCTTTAAAGCACATTGTCATTGATCAAAATCTTCGCGTATCAACACTTTGTTTCTTAGTTAAGTGATTAATAAATAAAATTTTAAAATTGAATAATATATATATAGGAAATAAATTTTGCGTTTTCTTTTAGACGTATATACATCAGTTTATTGGTTAAGTGTTAAGTAAATCAAACCAATGTAAACAAATCAAAAGTTAATTAAGTAATAAATTTTCAAATTAATAAAGTATAAACAGGTTTTTAATTTCACGTTTAAAAATTGGCACGTGCTGTTTAATTTAGTTGGCATATAAATGGTGCGTAATTAATGAAATATTCTTTGAATGTATATATTACTAAAATAAGTAGCGAATAAATAAGAAAACGTGAAATTTTAAATACGTTATTTTCGTTATATTTTGGGCATAAATTATTGCGTCTGCAATACGCATTCTTAAATTCATACCGTGGATATAAATAAATCAATCAATCAGCTAATAACCAGGCATTTCAAAGGAGGAAAGAAATTAAATATAGCCATTCGAATTTATAGCTTGCTCTGAATTCACGTGTAAACGTTACACTTTCCATCGGCTTCAATTATTTTAAAATCGGGTAGGAAATCTTTGAATTCACATAGCCTTCAAAAATCGAATTTATTTCATACCGTTTCCTCCACTCAATCAACGCAAATTACTCCATTTAAGTATAAAACGTGCCTCACAGTTTACGTGCAAAATATATTCACTTTCCTTTTTTCTCTTTTGATTTAATAGGAATGTGATCCACAAAATTCTAACCGTTCCAAAATCTTTAATTCCTTGCCCTTTTTGTCCTTGATCAACGCAAGCATTTCTGTTAAATACTTAACATTCACAAACATTTTCTTGTACTTCTGTGTGGCTTCAGTCCTTTTTTTCCTTCTTGCGCAAGCTTCCTCAGGTTTGGCCAAGATTTTGTTTTTTATTATTATTATTATTTTCTTTTCTTCTTCTTGGTTTTATCGTTTGTGTCACTCCACCAAAGTGCTCGGCACACTCACCTCCCACCAACCGGCCTACAGTTCACTACCTCCAAGCCTTAGCAACACTGACGAGCCTATCCCATATCCCATCCGAGCCCCAAGGATTAAAACCAACACTTGAACAAAAAATTTCATTTCCTGTTCTTTATGAGAATGAGAGGGTAAGCTTGCATCACTTTTGTATTTTTCACAGCCTATTTGCCTATAAATACCTCTGTCTTGATTGAGAATGTGCATGCAGACCAAGCTTTAAAAAAATGCATTTGACTAAAGCACTTGAACCATTATATTTTTTCTTTCTTTCTTTTCATCACCTGTACAAAATATCACAGCATCCTTGATTGAGTATAGGCACACACTTCAGTTTGGAAAAATAAAATAATTTGCATGCGCCTGTATATAATGTAATCATCGCCTATTAGACTTAGCACCACTACCTTGTTTGCATGAATGTCAAACGTGCATGTTTTTTTTATTTTTCTGTCACCTGTGTTTTAAAGGAGAAGAGGTTAGTATGAGTGCACCACTTTTTGCATAATTCAATATCAACCTACGCCTAATTATCCCCTGCCTTGAATGGGAGAGTATTTTAGCCTTGATGATGGACAATAGCCGAGCATGTGTGGTGTGTTAGAGCCGTGTGGTGGAGTGGTCGAGCCTATGGGTCGAGTTGATTCCATTCGTTCCAGTTTGTTTCGATAATTTCTTGTTAAATTTTTTTACTTAGATTTGTTTTATTTATTTTGTTCAAGATCGAAAACGGGTTGTCCCATCCTCTGATAATTGATCGTGCCTTCTGTACGTTTTTCGGTGGTTATCTCTGTTTTGAATCTATTTTCTACGGCTTTAAGGTGAGTATTCTCACCCGACAAACATACTTATAGATCTGTAAATTAATAACAAGTGTAATTGTTGAAGGGTTATATTTTATTTTACTGGCCTATGATAAATTTATGATGTTAAAAATCCATGTTATTAAATTGACACATCATCAGTTATATTGTCTACTGTTACATTTATGCTGTTATACTATTTATTTATTTACTGTTTATCACACTGCAAGTTCCCTGTAGAATAGAATCATTATGGGCTGAAATGATAGGCCCGAACGATATTTATTATTTAACTTGGGGTTGCGGGTTTGAAATGATGGAACCTGAATTTTCTTTGTAAATTGCGGATTGAAATGATATATTATCCGTATCACTTGACCTAGTTAGAAAATATCATACAGACCCATGGTTATATATATGTATATTCTCTGGAAATATTAAATATTTTTAAATAAGAATGTTATAATATTTTGTTAAAAATTGGATTAACAATGATTTTTATAAGTACAGTGATATTATACAAGTTAAATATGTAAATAAATAAATGTTAAGAATTTAAATTATAAATTTGTTTTGAAAAATTGATTTGTAAAATAAAATGGAATTCAAGTTAAGAAATAAAATATGATGTTTTGGTATAAATTTGAATATAGGTAAATAAATAAAGGGTTAAGTTGTCTATGAATTAAATAGTTAAATAAAGTGAATACTTAAAATGGAAGTTGGAACATAACTAAATTAGAAATGTAAAGTGGTTTAGAATAAAGGTAAGTTAAGAAATTGATTAGAAATTTAGTTTATTTTTCTTTATGGTATTTGAACTTAATTATAAAGTAAAATTTGCAGAGAATTTTGCACTTGATTTTAATAAGTAAAGTATAGAGAAGTTAGATACATATTTGCAAAATTTACTTTATAATAATCATAAATTATTGAGTAATTTAAATGATATTCAAAGGTGGAAAATATGATCATATAAGCTAAATTGGTTTAATTTAAGGTTAATTATTGTTGAAACTACATTGAAGTCTAAAAATTTAATTTACTCAAATTTGTTGTAAAGGATATTACCGCACTGCGCAAGTGCTGTAGTTGATACAAATGAACTAAGGCTAAACCTTTGGGATTTATATTGGATTTTGTAAGAATTATAACTTAACTTTTAAATAGTTTTAAATGATAATATTATGATTGAAATATAAAACTATTTTGGATTTTTACAACCACGGGTAATAATAACGTTGGTTGTTAAAGAGACCGGGATCGGATATGGGCATACTCTCTGTCGATACCGAAAACCACTTTGACAACTGTGTACGCGGTGGAGATTCCAGAATGAAGTAGGATGGTGGTGACGTTCCTTTGAGGTAAATACGTGGACCCAACTCCCGTGGGTTGGCATAAGGTGGCTAAAACAGGAGCGATCAACGGACTAATGAGGCAGCACCTTTGATCAGACGCACTTCTTCGTATGTCATTCTATTACTCTGTGATTGTTTGGTGCGCACCTTTGATTTGGGAGTGTTGTTCGAGGTGGGAGGTAGTAGAAGCTACGCATTTCCACAGGTCCAGAAGCGTAATTGGTATATCTACCCTGGCATTGCCTAATTGTGCCATGTCACCTACCATAGCGAGCCTTGTACGAGTTTGGTTTTCTCCCGTATCCCATAGAGTATTTAGGATAGTCTCCCGATCCGGAGATGCGCTGATACTGGATGGACTACTGGGACTATTATGTATTAAGGGGAATATTGGGTCACTTCTTAATGCTATTTGAAATTAAATTTACTTTACTAATAGACACTATTATAATAGCGAAGTATTACTACATAGTAAATAGTTTAACGGATCCTTAGAGGATGGGCGGTCCCAAGCATCCTTTAAGTTACTTGCTTTATATTACAGTTCACTTGAATTAGCTTACACTATATAAGTACGTACGTCCTGACTCGAGTGTTATGTTTTATTTTACGCTCGGGTCAGTCTGAGTATCAGTTCGGACTTCATCCCGGAATCGGACTTCATCCCCGAAGCTAGGACTTCTGAAGATCATCTCTTTCCAAGCTGCTGCCAAGTTTCTGTTCAGTTCTTATTTTAGCTTCTGTAATTAAGACAATTGAATATTGAGTTTCTGTGGTGATTTCAAACTATATTTGGGTTTAAAGACTATGAAAAATTTACTTATTTTAAGACTATTGATAGTGGCTTCATGAACCACTAAGTTATTTTTAATTCCGCTGCGAGTATTCTGAGTTCTGTGTCTGTGATTCTGTGATTTGATTTCATTTGCTCCAAATTTATTTACAATCTATTGTTTTGAACTATTCAAGTTTGGTATGTTTTAATTTATTGTCGAATTTGAATGGTGCAAAATAGTGAGTCGATATAGTTGGTATCAAAGCTTTGGTTTTTTTAGGCAAACCATAGCCTGAGGAGCAAAAAACTCATTAGAGATAGGGTAGAAATACCCTAGAATGAGTGAAGTCAAATCTTAGAATCCTTTCCATGGAAGAGAACGTATTTTAAAGTATAAAATGATTTTTAAAAAGGTTTTTCAAAAGAAGTATTTTGATATAAAAACTTTCCTGTTTTAAAATAAATTTTTCCAACTTCTTATTTCCCTTTCTCCATCTTATATAATTAGGGTCTGTGTTAAATGCCTGTCCGGTTGAACTTTATCTTATCTAATCTATCTTGACCTCTATATTTTCCTCTATCCTTAAATTCATTCTTGATTTCTCAGGATGAATCGGTGAAATACCAGTGGTAGGGGACGAGGTGCTAAACCAGCTCCTGCACCCGCTGCCCAATTAGGTTCTCTAAGCTTTGTAAAGAATATACCGAACTTGGTGGCACCAAGTTCATAGGGTCTGAAAGTATAATAGAAGCTCAGCAATGGTAGAGAGACTTGGAGAGAATCTTCTCTGGTCTCGAAATCACTAATGCCCAGCAGCGGCAATTGGCAGCCTGGCAATTGAAAGGAGCCGCTTTGGATTGGTGGTTGTCCGTCACAGCTCACACCGCTGAGGCTGACATCACTTGGGAACAATTTAGGTATCTTCTTCAGTTGACCAAGTATGGTTCAGTTTCCTCCTTTTTGAAATCTATCTTATATCTCTTATCGTGCTTTAGGGATGCTTTCCTCGCGAAATAGATGCCCGAAGCAGGTAAGTCTCAGCTATATCGAGACTTTATGGATTTGAAGCAGGGTGATATGTCCTTTACTGAGTATGAGAGAAAATTTAATAAGCTATCGCAGTATGGTCTTAATCTAATGGACACCTCGATGAAGAAAAACGAGAAGTTTATTGCTGGTGCACGCCCCAAGTACTACAATCGCCTTATTACCCACGTGCATGGGACGTTCACCGCTCTGATGGACATGGCTATCCGGTATGAGAATCCTACCTCTAGGGTTCCTTCAGCTGTCCAGTCTGCACCATCTCAGTCTTCTGGAAATTCTAAAAAAAGAAAGTCCAACTTCTACCGTCATAAGAAGAATAGGACTCCAGGGCTTGGATCATCGTCTTCGTCATCCCAGAGGCAGCCTGTAGATCTTTCTACCATTACTTGCAACCGATGCGACCAGAAAGGACACTACGCAAATGGTTATCCTACCTTGGGTGCTGCGATTCCACCTCCTGCTCAGTCGGCTAGGCGAGACCTTTGCCACATTTGCCTTCAGCCGGGACATTTCAAAAGAGACTGCCCTACGCAGAAGAAGGGTAACACATCAGGGATTTTCGCTATCACTTCTGCATCCTCCCCGGCTCCACAGCCTGCACCGGCACCTGCTCCTTCTCCTAGTGATTCTCAAGGTACACTCCAGGGTTCTTTTACTTTGTTTGAATCTCCTGTTCGTGTTTTATTCGATACAGGGGCTTCTCATAGCTTTATCTCAGTAGACTCGTGTAATAAATTTGAGAGCCTTCTTTCTCCCGAGTATACTTCTGTGCCTTTATGCATTTCAAACCCTATTGGTGGCCCTGCGAACCTTAATAAGGTTTGTAGGAATGTGAAACCCTTCCTCGATAATTATCGATTCACTGGTGACTTCTATGTCCTGGGTTTTGACGCCTTTGATCTACTGCTTGGAAGTGATTGGTTGGATAGGCATGATGCCCATATCTCTTGTAGTTCCCGGACTGTCTATCTTATTGGTGATAAGGGTGATTCTTTAGTGATTCAGTGTAGTTTGCCCCAGGATTTCGCTGGTAGTTTCATTTACTCTGGATTCATCCCTTAGTGACCTTGACTCGACTCATGTGGTCAGACTTTATCCTGATGTATTTGGTGAAGTCACTTCTTTACCTTTTAAGCGGGAAATTGACTTCCGTATCGACCTTATCCTGGGAGCTCAACCTGTGTTCTTCCACCTAGAAGAATGGCACCCCGCGAGAACGTTGAGTTAAGGAAGAAAAATCAAAATTTGTTCGCTAAGGGTCTGATCAGACCTAGCTTTTCAGAATGGAGGGCAGCCGTGGTTTTCGTCACCAAGTCCGATGGCTCTCTCAGGATGTGTGTTGATTACAGGGAGTTGAATAAACTCACTATGAAGAACATATATCCCATGTCTCGCAATAATGACATGTTTGATCAGCTCTATGGAACCATTGTTTCCTCTCAGCTAGATCTGGCCACAGGTTTTCACCAACTTAGAGTTGCTGAGGAGAGCATTCCCAAAACTGCTTTCCGCGCTGAGAATGGTTTCATTGAATAGCTAGTCATGCCTTTTGGTTTGACTAATGCTTCCGCTTTCTTCGTGGATTTAATGAATCGTGTCTTTCGAGATGTGCTCAATAAATTTGTCCTAGTCTTTATTGATGATATCCTTATCTTCTCAAAGACAAAGTAAGAGCACGAGTCACATTTGAAGTATGTTCTATAGACACTTCGAAAACATCAATTGAACATTAAATTTTTGAAATGCCATTTTTAGGAGGAGGAAGTCCGATTTCTCGGACGTATTGTTTCTAGTGATGGAGTTTCGGCTGATCCAGTCAAGATCGCTACGATCAATGATTGGGAAGAACCTAAGACTCCAACTGATATTCGTAGTTTTATGGGCCTTGCCGGTTACTATCGGAGGTTCATTGAGAACTTCGCTCGGATCTCTACACCCCTCACTGCTTTAACTGGAAAGAATGCTAAGTTTATTTGGAGCAATAAGTGTAAAGTGACATTTCAAGAGTTAAAGAATAAGCTAACTTCCGCACCAGTGCTTACCGTTCCGAATGGAAATGAGAGATTGACGTTGTACACCGATCTTATCGCGAGGGTTTGGGAGCGGTATTGATGCAAGATGGGAAGGTAATTGCATATGCTAGTCGTTAGTTGAAGACCCATGAGGCTAATTATGCTGCTCATGATTTAGAATTGCTAGTTGTCGTCTTTTCTTTGAAGCTTTGGAGACATCATCTCTTAGGTGCTAAATTTGACCTCTTCACCGATCACCAGTCTTTGAAATATATCTTCATGCAGAAGGACTTGAATTAGCGTCAAGTTCGGTGGCTCGAGTTTCTTACTTCTTACGATCTTGACATTAACTATACTCCTGGGAAAGCTAATGTTGTGGCGGATGCATTGAGTAGGAAGAAGTCTTTGTTGTGCCAGCTTATTGTTTCTTCTCCTCTTTTGGATTGTATCCTGGCTAGGTAGGATGAGGATGAGATGCTTAGGCGTATGAAGGAGAATGACTGGAGCAGAGGTAGTAGTAGTTCTGATGGTAGTGGAGCTCAGGTTGATGATAGAGGGATTTTAAGGATTAATAATCGGATTTGTGTCTTGAATGTTGATGGTTTAAGGCGGGAGTTACTTCGGGAACACCATTAATCCAAACTTTCCATTCACCCTGGTGTAGCAAAGATATATCAGAATTTGAAGAAACTTTATTGGTGGAGGGTTATGAAGCACGATGTCTCTATTTTTGTTAGTAGGTGTGCGACTTGTCAGCAAGTCAAGCGGGATCATCAGAAGATACTAGGTTTGTTGCAGCCTCTGGAGATTCCCAACTAGAAGTGGGAACAAGTTTCTATGGATTTCATCAATGGTTTACCAAGATCTAGGAAGGGAAATGAGAGCATCTGGGTTATCGTAGATAGACTGACCAAGTCTGCTCATTTTATTCTGGTCAAGTCTACCCGTTCAGCTTCGTGCTTATCTGAGATCTATATAAGGGAGATTGTTCGTCTCCATGGTGTTCCCCTTAGCATTGTTTGCGATCGAGACCCTATCTTCACTAGCCAGTTTTGGAAAGCTTTCCAAGAATCCCTGGGTACTCGTCTGAATCTATGCACTGCTTACCACCCACAGACTGACGGTCAAATGGAAAGGGTGAATCAGATTCTTGAGGATCTTCTTCGGGCTTGCATTTTGGATTACGGAGGATCTTGGGAAGATCATCTCCATCTTGTGGAATTCACCTATAACAATAGATATCAGGTATGAAATTCCAATCCTCTGTCATATCTTATCTTAGTCCCCTATCTATCTCATTCTATCTTTTTCAGGCTAGTCATAAGATGTCCCCGTCTGTTGCTCTTTACGGGCGACCCTGTAGATCTCCATCCTGTTGGATTGAATCCGGTAATCGCTTGGTCCTTGGTCCTGATATGATTTTGGAAGCTTCGGAGAAAGTCGAGGAGATTAAGAGAAGGTTAAGGATTGCTCAGGATAGGCAGAAGAAGTACGCTGATCGTCGAAGAAGAAGTTTTGAGTTTGCGGTTGGTGATTTGGTTTTTCTTAAGGTCTCTCCTTTAAGAAATGTGGTTCGATTTGGGGGTAGAGGGAAGCTTGCTCCTAGGTTCATCGGCCCATTCCGCATCTTGGAAAGTATTGCGTCTCTTGCTTATCGACTGGATTTGCCAGAGAAATTCGCTGGAATACACAATGTGTTCCATGTATCCCACCTTCGTCGTTGTTTGCATGATCCATCTCTTCTTATCCAGCCTTCTGCTCTTGATAGTTTAGACATCGAGCCTGACCTAACTATTGAAAGGAAGCCGCTTCGTATCGTCGATCGAGGTATGAAACAGCTAAGAAGGAAATCTGTCTGCCTGGTCAAAGTGCAGTGGAGCACTGATGAACGGGATTGCACCTGGGAGACGGAGGAGAGCATTCATGCTTCGAATCCGGAATTATTCGTTTAAGGTATTTTGCTCTATTATCTTATTTTCCTTTGTTTTTCTTCTTTAATTCCTTTTCGATGACGAAAAGTTCTGAGTGGGGGAGAGTGTAACAGCTCAAATTTTAACAAGTATTTTATTCTTTATTTACAACTCTGGGATTTTATTTTATGAAAGTTGAATTTTGAATTTAACTAAATAAATCACCCAAGATTTTATAAATATAAGAAAAATTCTATAATTCCTATTTTGTTTAAAGTCTAACAAAATTGAAGTTTAAAATCTTCAAAATTTTACTCCCAAATCTTATAATTTAATTGGATATATTGGAAACAACATTTTATTCCACCTTTGTTCTTTTAAAAAAAATTGGTTATACACCTTTAAATCAAGTAATTAATATTCTGTAAAAGAAATAAACTTTATATGTATACACATTTTTTTCGTAGTTAAGTGATTAATAAATAAAATTTTAAAATTGAATAATATATATAGGAAATAAATTTTGCGTTTTCTTTTATACGTATATACATCAGTTTATTGGTTAAGTGTTAAGTAAATCAAACCAATGTAAACAAATCAAAAGTTAATTAAGTAATAAATTTTCAAATTAATAAAGTATAAATAGGCTATTTAATTCACGTTTAAAAATTGATACGTGTTGTTTAATTTAGTTGGCATATAAATGGTGCGTAATTAATGAAATATTCTTTGAATGAATATTTTACTAAAATAAGTAGCGAATAAATAAGAAAACGTGAAAATTTAAACACGTTTTTTTGTTATATTTTGGGCATAAATTATTGCGTCTGCAGTACGCATTATTAAATTCATACCGCAGATATAAATAAATAAATCAATCAGTTAACAACCAGGCATTTCAAAGGAGGAAAGAAATTAACTATAGCCGTTCGAATTTATAGCTTGCCCTGAATTCACGTGTAAACGTTACACTTTCCATTGGCTTTAATTGTTTTAAAATCGGGTAGGAAATCTTTGAATTCACATAGCCTACAAAAATCGAATTTATTTCATACTGTTTCCTCCACTCAATCAACGCAAAGTACACCCTTTAAATATAAAACGTGCTTTACCGTTTATGTGCAAAATATATTCACTTTCCTTTTTTCTCTTCTGATTAAATAGGAACGTGATCCACAAAATTCTAACCGTTCCAAAATCTTTAATTCCTTGCCATTTTTTTCCTCGATCAACGCAAGCATTTCTGTTAAATACTTAACATCCCCAAACATTTTCTTGTACTTCTCGTGTGGCTTCAGTCCTTTTTTTTTCTTCTTGCGCAAGCTTCCTCAGGTATGGCTGCGATTTTTATTATTATTATTATTATTATTATTATTATTATTATTATTTTCTTTTCTTCTTCTTCTTGGTTTTCTCGTTTGTGTCACTCCACCAAAGTGCTCGTCACACTCACCTCCCACCAACCGGCCTACAGTTCACCACCTCCAAGCCTTAGCAACACTGACGAGCCTATCCCATATCCCATCCGAGCCCTGAGGTTTAGAACCAACACTTGAACAAAAAAATTCATTTCCTGTGCTTTATGAGAATGAGAGGGTAAGTTTGCATCACTTTTGTATTTTTCACAGCTACCTCTGCCTTGATTGAGTATGTGCATGCAGACCGAGCTTCAAAAAAATGCATTTGACTAAAGCACTTGAACCATTATATATTTTTTTTCTTTCTTTTCGTCACCTGTACAAAATATCACAGCATACTTGATTGAGTATAGGCACGCACTTCAGTTTGGAAAAATAAAAAAAATTGCATGCGCCTGTATATAATGTAATCATCGCTTATTAGACTCAGCAACACTACCTTGTTTGCATGAATGTCAGACGTGCATGTTTTTTTTTTTTGATTTTTCTGTCACCTGTGTTTTAAAGGAGAAGAGGTTAGTATGAGTGCACCACTTTTTGCATAATTCAATATCAACCTATGCCTAAGTACACCCTGCCTTGAATGGGAGAGTATTTTAGCCTTAATGATGGACAATAGCCGAGCATGTGTAGTGTTGTTGGAGCCGTGTGGTGGAGTGGTCGAGCCTATGGGTCGATTTGATTCCATTCGTTCCAGTTTGTTTCGATAATTTCTTGTTAGATTTTTTTTACTTAGATTTGTTTTATTTATTTTGTTCAAGATCGGAATCGGGTTGTCCCATCGTCTGAGAATTGATCGTGCCTACTGTACGTTTTTCGGTGGTTATCACTGTTTTGAATCTATTTGTTGCGGCTTTAAGTTGAGTATTCTCACCCGACAAACATACTTATAGATCTGTAAATTAATAATAAGTGTAATTGTTGAAGGGTTATATTTTATTTTACTGGCCTATGATAAATTTATGATGTTAAAAATCCCTGTTATTAAATTGACACATCATCAGTTATATTGTCTGCTGTTATATTTATGCTGTTATACTATTTATTTACTTACTTTTTATCACACTGCAAGTTCCCTGTAGAATAGAATCGTTATGGGCTGAAATGATAAGCCTGAACGATATTTATTATTTAACTTGGGGTTGCGGGTTTGAAATGATGGAATCCGGGTTTTCTTTGTAAATTACGGATTGAAATGATATATTATCCATATCACTTGACCTAGGTTAGAAAATATTATACAAACCCATGGTTATAGATATGTATATTCCCTGAAAATATTAAATATTTTTAAATAAAATGTTATAATATTTTGTTAAAAATTGGATAAACAATGATTTTTATAAGTATAGTGATATTATACAAGTTAAATATGTAAATAAATAAATGTTAAGAATTTAAAGTATAAATTTGTTTTGAAATTTTGATTTGTAAAATAAAATGGAATTCAAGTTAAGAAATAAAATATGATGTTTTGGTATAAATTTGAATATAAGTAAATAAATAAAGGGTTAAGTTGTCTATGAATTAACTAGTTAAATAAAGTGAATACTTAAAATGGAAGTTGGAACATAACTAAATTAGAAATGTAAAGTGGTTTAGAATAAAGGTAAGTTAAGAAATTGATTAGAAATTTAGTTTATTTTTCTTTAGTGGTATTTGAACTTGATTATCAAGTAAAATTTATAGAGAATTTTGCACTTGATTTTAATAAGTAAAGTATAGAGAAGTTAGATACATATTTGCAAAATAATCATAAATTATTGAGTAATTTAAATGACTATTCAAAGGTGGAAAATATGATCATATAAGCTACATTGGTTTAATTTAAGGTTAATTATTGTTGAAACTACATTGAAGTCTAAAATTTTAATTTACTCAAATCTGTTGTAAAAGATATTACTGCACTGCGCAAGTGTTGTAGTTGATACAAATGAACTAAGCTAAACCTTTGGGATTTATATTTGATTTTGTAAGAATTATAACTTCACTTTTAAATAGATTTCAATGTAATATTTTGATTGAAATATAAAACTATTTTGGATTTTTATTACCACGGGTAATAATAACGTTGGTTGTTAAAGAGACCGGGATCGGATATGTGCATACTCTCTGTCGATACCGAAAACCACTTTGACAACCGTGTATGCGGTGAAGATTCCAGAATGAGGATGGCGGTGGCGTTTCCTTTGAGGTAAATACGTGGACCCGACTCCCGTGGGTTGGCATAAGGTGGCTAAAACAGGAGCGATCGACGGACTAATGAGGTAGCACCTTTGATCGGACGCACTACTTCGTATGCCATTCTATTGCTCTGTGATTGTTTGGTGCGCACCTTTGATATGGGAGTGTTGTTCGTGGTGGGCGGTAGTAGCAGCAACGCGTTTCCATCGGTCCGAAAGCGTAATTGGTATATCTACCCTGGCATTGCCTAGTTGTGCCATGTCACCTACCATAGCAAGCCTTATACAAGTTTGGTTTTCTCCCGTAGCGCGTGGAGTATTTAGGGTTGTCTCCCGATCCGGAGATGTGCTGTTACTGGATGGACTACTGAGACTATTATGTGTTAAGGGAAATATTGGGTCACTTCTTAACGCTATTTAAAAGTACATTTACTTTACTAATAGACACTATTATAATAGCGAAGTATTACTGCATAGTAAATAGTTTAACGGATCCTTAGAGGATGGGCGGTCCCAAGCATCCTTTAAGTTACTTGCTTTATATTACAGTTCACTTGAATTAGCTTACACTATATAAGTACGTACGTCCTGACTCGGGTGTTATGTTTTATATTACGCTCGGGTCAGTCTGAGTATCAGTTCAGACTTCATCCCGGAAGCTAGGACTTCTGAAAATCGTCTCTTTCCAAGCTGCTGCCAAGTTTCTGTTCAGTTCTTATTTTAGCTTTTGTAATTGAGACAACTGAATATTGAGTTTCTGTGGTGATTTCAAACTATATTTGGGTTTAAAGACTATGAAAAATTTACTTATTTTGACTATTGATAGTGGCTTCATGTACCACTAAGTTATTTTTAATTCCGCTGCGAGTATTCTGAGTTTTGTGTCCGTGATTCTGTGATTTGATTTCATTTGCTCCAAATTTATTTACAATCTATTATTTCAAACTATTCAAGTTTGACATGTTTTAACTTATTGTCGAATTTGAATGGTGCAAAATAGTGGATCGTTAGATACTTTATAGTGGATGTTCTAGACACATGACTAGCAATCCAGATATACTGAATGATATAATATACAAAGACGGAGGACTGGTTAACTTTGAAGACAATTCAAAAGGATATGTGATTGGCATCGGCAAAGTCGGTAATTCTGAAACTCCTACTATTACTAATGTTTTGCTAGTTAAGAATCTGAAACATAATCTACTAAGTATAAGTCAACTGTGTGATAAAGGTTATAAAATTAAATTTGAAAAAAATAAATGTCACATTGAAGATAATAATTCAACAATTATATTTGAGGGTGTTAGGAAAAAGAATATTTATATTCTTAGTATGAAAGTTTCAAATGATAACCTGTGTCTGTTGGCAAATACAAGTGGCCATTGGATTTGACATAAGAGATTTGGGCATTTGAATTTCAAACTCTTATCTAGACTGTCAAAACATGATCTAGTAAGAGATCTCCCTAAAATGAATTTTAAAGTAAATAGTTTATGTGATTCTTGTCAATTAGGAAAACTTAGAAAAAGTTCCTTCAAGTTAAAAGATATGATTTCAACTTCAAAACCTCTTAAATTACTTCATCTTGATTTATTTGGTCCATCTCAAATTCTTTCAATAAATCATAGTAAATATGTATTTGTAATTGTAGATGATTATTCAAGATTTACATGGACAATATTTTTGAAACATAAAAGCGATACTTTTGAACGTTTTAAGAAATTTTCAAAAATTATTCAAAATCAATTTTCTCTAAAAATTATAACTATTCGGAGTGATCACGGTGAGAATTTGAAAATGAAAAGTTTAAGCAATTCTGCAATGAAAAGGGAATAACTCACAATTTTTCATTTCCAAGAACCCCACAACAAAACGGAGTAGTGGAACGTAAAAATAGGACGATTCAAGAGTGTGCGAGAACTATGCTTACAGATAGTAATATACCAAAGAATTTTTGGGCAGAAACAGTTCCTACCGCCTGTTATGTTTTAAATAGAATGTTAATTAGACCTCTAGCTGATAAGACATCTTATGAACTTCTTTATTCAAAGAAATATAAAGTATCTTATCTCAAAATTTTTGGAAGTAAATGCTTTATTTTAAATACAAAAGATAATTTAGATAAATTTGATCCTAAATCCGACAAAGGTATCTTTATCGGATATTCTAATAATGCATACAGAGCGTTTAGTTTAAAAACTATTGAAGAAACAATGCATGTTTCATTCTTCAAAAATTTTAAAATTTTTGAAGATACAAATGATGAAGAAGATTTAATCACTCAAAATCAAGAATCAATTAAAACTAATAATGAAACAAATCATCCTAACAAAAGGACAAAACTTTTAAAAGATCATCCTATAGAAAATATATTGGAGATATGCAATCTGTTGTTAAAACTAGAAATCAACTAAGTCAAATGAGTAATGTAGCTTTTATATCAACTATTGAACCCAAAAATCCAAAAGAAGCATCAACTGATGATTCATGGATTTTGGCTATGCAAGAAGAATTAAATCAACTAGAAATGATGTTTAGGAACTTGTTCCTAGACCGGAAAATAAAACTATAATTGAAACTAAATGGGTCTATAAAAATAAAATGAATGAACAAGGAGAGGTAGTTAGAAATAAAGCTCGATTAGTCACTCAAGGTTATTGTCAAGAAGAAGGAATATATTTTTATGAAACATTTGCTCCCGTAGCAAGATTAGAAGCCATTATGATTCTACTTGCTTTCTACAAATCATAATAATTTCAAATTATTTCAAATGGATGTTAAAAGTTCCTTTTTAAATGGATTTGTAAAAGAAGAAGTATATATTGAACAACCACCACTTTTTGAAAATGATAAATTACCAAATCATGTTTACAAACTTAAGAAAGCATTATATGGTCTAAAACAAGCTCCTAGAGCCTGGTATGATAGACTAAGATCTTATTTATTGCAATCTAATTTTGAAATTGGTAAAGTAGATAATACTCTTTTTATTAAAAGAAATAAAAATGATATTCAATTAGTACAAGTTTACGTAGATGATATCATTTTTGGTTCAACTAATTTTGAAATGAATAAATAATTTTCTGAAATAATGACAAAAGAATTAACTTATCCGGTGGTCGAATGCAGTTTTTTTAATTATCGGTTGTCATGTTTGCTTTCTTGTTCTTTTGATATGTTGTTCTCGTGTGTTCTTTAGTTTTTTGTCATGTTCGTTGTCTATGAAAGCATATATTTGTTCTCTTTGTAAATTAAGTGTTGTTGATGATTTCCAACTGTTTATATACTATATTTATGTTAAGTGCGGAGTAGATTATAAGAACACAAACTTTACTTGAATTTGAAATTACATATAAGTTACTGATAGTGCAAACATAAGCTGAAGGTAATTAACTTAACAAACATACTTAACCAACCCATATTTCATTTAAATTGTCTAATATATCTAACCCAGAGATTGTACGTAGCATGTCCAACAAAATCAACGTGATACTCCTACAAATAATGGGAATCATATGTGGCTCATGTTAACTAAAATGGGTCTTCTTCTTTCACTGTTTTTATAACGAGTCTATATCTTCGACATGCCCCTTGTAAACGTTGCATAAGTTCTACGAGTTTCCAAAATCCTTCGTATTAATCTGCAATCAGGATAACTGTTAAAAGTCTCTTTTAGAGTGACTCGGAAATCTTGCTCCATCTCATCTTCCATCTGTCTACAGTAAGTTTCTATGTACGATTTGATTAGAACTAAATATCACCTACATTCCAGTTTTCATTCGACACTGAAGGTTACTTAGGCGTTGAGAATAAATGAAGATGTTGTGAATTTTCAATACAGAAAGCTGATTTACATAGAAATTTCATGATCTGCGTCTCGTGAATCAAGTGTCTTATAATCAGCCATGTGGCAGTCATCCACAAACGTGGGTATAAACAAACATATATGTATTTGCTCAATCAAATAGTGATTTAGACATATGCAAGCAAAATATGAAATCCATAGCTAATACAGTTATGCAAACACTACTAGTACGTAGGCACGCAGATAATATAATGGTACAAATAATGGTAGTAAATACAAAAACAAAGATAATACACATATACAACCACTACTACAACATACAAACCACTAATAATACAATCATACAAACGCTGCTACGGAATACATAACAATGATAATACAAAAGTACCCACATGCATATGACATACAAACAGTAATAGTACATGCTAACACTAAGGCTAATCAAACCGGTATCGATCATCAAAAAGATTGGCTGCTTCACCGTCATCGTCGTCGTCTACTCTTTGTGTAGGATGATATCGTTTCTCATCAGCTGTAGTAAGCTTGTTAATATAAGCGGTCAACTCATCCATACTACATCGATGCTCGACGTACATGACTTGGCGGAGTTCCATCTGCATCTGAAACAAATCCTCATAGGAAAATGCTGCTAGATCGGGATATTGGAAAATCTCTGATCGAGGAATATCAACATATCTATCAACCCCAGACGTTATCAAAATGTCGACTGTCCAACCATAATCTCCTACCTGGGAGGGCTATGGTACATGATACACCTGAGTACTCTATGTAAGGTCATGCAAAAAAGGGGGCAACACCACTATGTATGCCTGAGGGCCCGACCAAATCAACAGATGCAGCATGAACAAATATAGCTGTATGCGATGGGGTGTAAAACCGACGCCAAAAGGAAGCATAACTACATTCACGATAATGAAATAATTTGCTGACCACCCCTCCGCTGCATACTCATGTAATGCAGTGCTGTCATAAATCCTCAAAAAAGATGAATGCGGATGTGGATCGTCGGGAACGAAATCACCATCTAAGGTCTGTCTCCAACTACGCTCACCAAGGAACCAGTAGCATCCTAAGCTGGGTAGGGATGAAACCAATGGAAAATGTCTCGTAGAAAGGAAAGTAGTATGCACTACGATGGGGTCGGTCATAAAGGCGAACCATCATACGGATGCCAAACAACACTCTCTCGTGTGGTCCGTAACTCGATCTGATTTCGGGCCACAGCAAAAATATGAGGTGTCTCCCCTCCTTTCACCATTCTGCGATTATCACGGGCCCATGCTCTGACTCGTAGAAAGAAAAGGGGTAATGTCGAGTCCAGCGTCGGATAAGTCATATTACGAAAGTACTCGTAATACCAGTACTGTAAAATATTCCAAAACTCTGTAATGACGAGGATCTACCCCTAATGACACACTGATGATCCAAAGAGTGATACAAATGTGCTAATATCAGGGTCCCCCAATCATATGTGAATAGACTATCAAACGACAACTCCGCTACAGCTGCAACATATCCGACCAGCAGCGTGTTCAACCATCATGTACAGAATATAAAGTCGAGCAACCTTCAAGTGGTTATCTGAACTACGACCATGTATTAATTCCAGCATTGCTTGTCTAATGTATGAGCATATAATCTGTAGCTCGGATGACAGTCTGTCATGTAAATCAAGATGCGGAAGTACACTAGATAAACGGTGAAAATGCCGGTACTCCTCATCATAAGGTAAGGTCTTCCCCAGACCAATGCCTAAACCGGTAAGCATACTAAAGTCTAATGGTGTAATGCTTAGCTCTCCAAAACTAAAGTGAAAGGTATGAGTGGTCTTACACCAACAGGTGACTAAAGTACAGCATAACTGAACATCCAAATTTAATAGATTATCGATACATGTTAAAGCAATTTACGAATATTGAAAGCCTAAACATCATTAACAAACTAAACAGTAATTATTTGATTACTGTTATCCCGCTTTTTGGTAAAGCCGTGATACCAAAAGATTGATCGAAAACAAAAGACAGTTGGTCTCAGAGATTGGTTGTACTTCGCTTCGCTATGGATATCGATGAATTTTGTCCGAGCCTGGATCAGGCTACAATTGATAGGACATGACGGGCAAAGCCATCAGAGCCAGTGTTCCAAATTTCAGGTTAATTGGAGTTCGTATGAACGAAATATGATCGATGCAAGTTAGCCAAAGTATGTTGTTCGAACCTATCAAAAAGTTGAGGAGATGCTCATTTCGAATCCATAGGATTCGTATCTATCACTGTTTGTCTTGTTCGAATCCATCGGTTTTCATATGCTTCGAGTCGATCGAGTTCGAACCAATCAGATGGACATCACTCAGCACGTTCGTATCCATTGAGTCCGAGCAGTTCGAATCCATCATTCGTATCCATCGGCATACCCTACTTCGAATCGATCGGTCTCGCGCCCGAGCGCTACTTCGTATCGATCGTCCTCGTATCCATCAAAAGTGCCAGATCATTACTTCGTATCCATAAATTCTGCTCTGTTCGAATCCACTTGGCTCGTCTCGATCCCCTTCGTATCGATCCATGATTCGAATCCATTGATGCGAACTGCGTCGTGGCGCACGATACGAACGAGGCGAAATTCATGGATGCGAAGCGGTCAACTCGGAGAAAAAATAGGATCGATGCGAGGAGTGCGCGCCACGTCACCAAAGAACCACGTGACAAGGTCGATTCGAACGTATCGGTTCGAACTGATGGGTTCGAACCAAACAGCCAACCGAAACATATCAACTCGAATCGATCATATCTCCAAAACCACGAGGCCAAATGCAATGAAATTTTCACAGTAGCTTCCATACAAGGTAAAGATTGTTCCTGCCAAGTTTCAACTCGATTGGATCATTTTCTGATGTATAAGAGATCACTTCGTATCGATCTCAGATCGAGTCGAAACTTGGTGGGGTCGGTCGCGTGGGCCCACTCACGTGCCAGAAAAAGTCTTCCGAAGTTTGAGCGAGATCAGGGCCTCCCACGCCTATAAATAGCATCCTGAAGCCTTCAGAAAAGGGGATCTTTTGGCGATTCAACGTCCAGACTCTACCGGATTCAATTCTACTCTTCATTATCGCTGTTGTAATCAGATCTCAGATCATTTATCAACTGTAATCCGTTGTAATTGATTGAGATCATCAAGTGAATCAATAAAGACATACGCTTCAAAGTAAACGTAGGCAAGATCGTCGAACCACTATAAATCCTGTGTTTGTGACTGTAATTTGTGAATTGTTGTGTTTAATATTGTTTAGATCTGAATTTTGTGTTGATTATTGCTTATTTGAGTTCATAAACGAGTGCTTTCACGATATTGGGTGTTTGTGGCCAATTTTGGCGCAAACATTTTGGTGCTTTCACTGAGAAAAAATGATTCAGGATAATTTGAATTTGAAGACTTAAGAATTTAGATCTAAGAACCATGACGAGACAAACAAGTAAGAAACAAAGGCCAGAGAGAAGTGAACGCCAAGGAAGTCAAGAGGCTTCTTCAGGAGCGAATCAAGCGTCGATCTTCATCACTAGGGATGAGATGGAGACAATGATGAAGAAACAAGAGGATTTGATCCAGAATTTATTTCAACAGATAGGACAACTTGGAGCACATAATAGAGAAGCGGACAGAGTTTAAAATGGAGCAGGACCGTCCAGCGAGCACCTGAACTAGGGGGCACGCACTTGGAGAATGTTGATCCAATCTCGGAGAGAGAGAGAGAGGTACATCTGCGCAACCTGGGAGTAGCAGAGGAGTGAACGCTCGGTCAAAGGGGCGGATCCCAGAGTTTCCTCGTAAACTTGGGGGGCAGGTTGAGAGTGTGGAACGAAGATTGCATCTCGGAGACAATGACAGATTGGCGGAGATGGTTAGAAGAGCTATGAGAGGCGGTTTGGTAAACAAAGATTTGGAGGATGTTAATAGGAGTCCTTTTACTCCAGCAATCAAACGAGCTAGGAACCCACCTGATTTCACGTTACCATCGTTGGATATGTATAACGGGAGAACGGACCCCACGGTTCATCTGACAAAGTATATGAGGCATATGGAAGTGCTGGGGGCATCAGAGGAGGTTATGGCCCGGTGCTTTACATTGTACTTGGCGGATATTGCAGCGTTATGGTTCAGGCAACTAGAGAGTGGATCTATCGGAGCATGGAATGATTTAACTGAGAGATTTATGAGGCAATTCAGGGTTCACATTGTGAGACCCAAGAATGTGATGACTTTGGCAACCCTAAAGCAGAAAACCGGAGAGACTTTGAGGAGTTATCTAACGCGATTTAATGCAGCAGCAACTTCGGTGGATCGAGCAGATCCATATATGGTTGTGATGGCAGCTGTGTCCGGAGTAGCTGACCGCACAGAGTTCAAAAATTCATTAACTAAAGATCCACCTGTGGATCTAGGGGAATTCTACGACGAGGCCGAAAAGTTTTTACGATTGGAAGATGCAAACGCCAAAAGAGAATAAGGAGAAAGAATTGATATTTATGCGATCAAAGGAGGAAATCCCCCTGAGAAAGGCGCGGAAACTAGTAGAGGTAAAAGAAAGACTGAGAATGACGGGGACAGGTCAAAGCGGCAACGGAGGGAGCCGCGATTCACCGCTTACTCTGAGCTGAATGAGAGTCTGGAACGAATTTATCAGGAAACCAAAGAGCAGGTCACGTATCGTAGACCGATGCGAAGGGATCCGACTTCTGACGAAAGAAAATCAGATAAGTTTTGTATATTTCATGATTTGAACGGTCATAACACTAACGATTGTAGGCATCTGAAGGACGAGGTGGAAGGGCATATTAGGAACGGTATGCTCCTTCAGTATGTAAGGAGGCGAACTCCAATGGTGGAACCAGAGCGACCACCGTCTACATCAGCTAGAGGCGACCCTGAATCAAGGCACCGTTTGGTTATCCATTGATCGACTGAAATAACGATGAAGAGGTCGTAAGCTTCCCATTAACATAATTAAATCATTTACACATGTACGAGATCGCGAACAACCCCCAGGCGTGCTCTGAATGATCATTGACCGTTTCGTAGTGGGAACTTACACTTTGACATCCTTACTTTGCTTTTGTTTCATTTTGATTTGAACATTTAGACTCTGCTTGTTTGGATATTTCTGTTGTGAGATTCGTATAGTTATTGCTTTGATATTTACAATTCTATGAAAGAGTTTATTTGCATGCCCGTTGGATCGCGAACGGTCCACGAGCACCTCTTGCATGGCAATGAACTGCCGAAGTCCTTGATTCGGAAACTCCCCCAAACATTAAATCCAACAAACGATCCAGGGACCCACTCAAACGTGAGCCTGGCATCGATAATATTAAGTCCCCCCCCCCCGGGCACACTCATTCGCCTCGAACGGCACCCGACCTCAAACGGTCACAAATTCGCCTCGAACGGCACACGATCGCGAACGATCACAATTTGCCTCGAACGGCACCCGACCTCGAACGGTCACAACTCGCCCCGAACGGCACAACTCACCTCACCTCAAATGGCTCGATCACAAACGGTCGTCATTTGAGGTCCGCCACTTGACCGCGCACAGTCGCACTTCACCTCAAATGGCTCGATCCCGAACGATCATCATTTGAAGTTAGGTGCTTGACCATGAACGGTCGCACTTCATCTCAAATATCTCGATCCCGAACGGTCGTCATTTGAGGTCACATAAAATTGTAAATTCTTTTGCAGGACATCAACAGGATATGAACATTCAGCTCATGGCATTACAAAACACGCATTCCTACCGCAAGGCATATTTTAGGAGGCAAATGTTATCCCGCTTTTTGGCAAAGCCGTGATGCCAAAAGATTGGTCGAAAACAAAAGACAGTTGGTCTCAGAGATTGGTTGTACTTCGCTTCGCTATGCATATCAATGAATTTTGTCCGAGCCCGGATCAGGCTACAATTGATAGGACATGACGGGCAAAGCCATGAGAGCCAGGGTTCCAAATTTCAGGTTAATTGGAGTTCGTATGAACGAAATATGATCGATGCAAGTTAGCCAAAGTATGTTGTTCGAACCCATCAAAAAGTTGAGGAGATGCTCATTTCGAATCCATAGGATTCGTATCCATCACTGTTTGTCTCGTTCGAATCCATCGGTTTGCATATGCTTCGAGTCGATCGAGTTCGAACCGATCAGATGGACATCCACTCAACACGTTCGTATCCATTGAGTCCGAGCAGTTCGAATCCATCATTCGTATCCATCGGCATACCTTACTTCGAATCGATCGGTCTCGCGCCCGAGCGCGACTTCGTATCGATCGCCCTCGCATCCATCAAAAGTGCCAGATCATTACTTCGTATCCATAAATTCTGCCCTGTTCGAATCCACTTGGCTCGTCTCGATCCCCTTCATATCGATCCATGATTCGAATCCATTGATGCGAACTGGGTCGTGGCGCACGATACGAACGAGGCGAAATTCATGGATGCGAAGCGGTCAACTCGAAGAAAAAGTAGGATCGATGCAAGGAGTGCGCGCCACGTCACCAAAGAACCACGTGACAAGGTCGATTCGAACGTATCGGTTCGAACTGATGGGTTCGAACCAAATGGTTAACCGAAACATATCAACTCGAATCGATCGTATCTCCCAAACCACGAGGCCAAATGCAATGAAATTTTCACAGTAGCTTCCATACAAGGTAAAGATTGTTCCTGCCAAGTTTCAACTCGATTGGATCATTTTTTGATGGATATGAAATCACTTCGTATCGATCTCAGATCGAGTCGAAACTTGGAGGGGTCGGTCGCGTGGGCCCACTCACGTGCCAGAAAAAGTCTCCCGAAGTTTGAGCGAGATCTGGGCCTCCCTCGCCTATAAATAGCACCCTGAAGACTTCAGAAAAGGGGATCTTTTGGCGATTCAACGTCCAGACTCTGCCAGATCTAATTCTACTCTTCATTATCGTTGTTGTAATCAGATCTCAGAGCATTTATCAACTGTAATCCGCTGTAATTGATTGAGATCATCAAGTGAATCAATAAAGACATAAGCTTCAAAGTGGACGTAGGCAAGATCGCCGAACCACTATAAATCCTGTGTTTGTGGCTGTAATTTGTGAATTGTTGTTTTTGATATTGTTTAGATCTGAATTTTGTGTTGATTATTGCTGATTTGAGTTCATAAACGGGTGCTTTCGCGATATTGGGTGTTTGTGGCCAATTTTGGCGCAAACAATTACGTACTCAAAAAATCTCCAAATCCTCTCTCTCGCAGCAAAGCGTGTATGATATCGTCGGCATCAAAAGATCGTATCACCCTATAAAGGTGAATTACACTACCACAAGATCCACGGGTGTGCTCGTGACGTGCCTAAGTTAAAATATTTTGCGTATTCAATTTTATTGTACCATTTGAACTAATAAGATAAATTGGAGGTAGATAATTTACAGAATCATCAACACACGTGCTAACGTGTACTTTTCCGTCTGGGAGTATCCGAAAATTGACGCAATCTTTGTCCAAAACCAAATTTTGGTCGATCTGGGGTCCAGAACCGCATTAATTGTATATCTCCTGGCGCATCATTGCCTAACCACCGTGTTTCATCGACCTTCAGTGAACGCGTTCGGTGTGGATGCGCTACCTTCGGCATGGGTGTTTTCCACAGTCAATGGAACATTTCATGTGCTGCGACTGTCACTGCCTCGAAGTCTCCAAAACGCTCTTCTCATTTATTTATTTTTATACACGGTTGTTTACTGAAAGGAGGAGAAATGAATGAAGGAAGGGAGAAAAAAATGATGGAGAGGAAGTAGGGTAACCGGCTCTTATATAGCCGGTTACTCTGTACTCACTTAGCTGGCCAAAATAAGGCCTGCTAAGTGAGTAGTGTGGATTGCAATTCACACCACGTTGTAGATTGCAATCCAACGGGTGTGGATTGCAATTCACACCTATATCTTTTGCTGGCCTTATTTTGGTCGGCTAAGGGGAAGCACAATATTGTGCTTCTACCAACCGGTTGGAGGTTGGTATGTAGTCGATTGTCTTGAATCGACCCCAACCAACCCTACCGGTTGGGAATGGTCTTATAAATATGATGGCGAATTTCAATACTCACCTTGATGAGATTCGGTGATCATTGGGATGATGGCGTACTAAAGTTGTATTTTTTTAGTCCAAGACCATGCATGATGTTGCCCTTAGCTCTGTGCACTCCAATGATTTGTGCATCTTTTTTCTTTTTTTCTTCTCTAAAGAGTTGACTTTCTCCATGTATACATTGCACTTCACTGCAACAAGACCTTCAAGCTGCGTCGTACAGGTGTTATTGGCCCTTGGCTTGTCACATTCTTTATGCTAGTCGTTAACTAATTTTAACTCAAACGATTATTTTCTTTTAGTCCAAACCACTAAAGTTCGCCCCCAAAACTCAATTTAAACTCCAAAAAAACCTAAAATAAATGATTGTCAAACTTTTTAAACCTACTCTAGCCACCTTCCTTGTACTCGTTAGCAGACGTGGCAGCAAAACACCTAGCTAAATCAACATCAGCATATCAAAGCGCAGTAAATGGAGTCTACGAAGCCGAAGAGTAGAAGGTTGCGAGATCTCAGCATTTGAGATTAACTCTACATTTACGTTACAGGTGATACTTTTTCCATGTTAGATTTGTTGAACGGTGTAATTCCAAAGAAAAAAACGATATCTCGAGTAAAAGCAAGCATTGTTTTCACCTTTATTTATTCATGTTATGTCTCTCGTTACTGTTTCACCTTCTATTTTATAATTCATCTCAATGTGTGCATGAATGTTATAAAAAGATCGTTCAACTGTATCCCAAACAGCGCAGCACAGCTACACTCCTCTAATATCTACCTCATATTTTTGTTTCTCCATCTTCCCACTAATTCTCTCCCCTCTCAAACCGTTACATAAAGAGAGACTTATGCCTGAAAATATAAAACAACTGAGGTGTTCCTAAAAAGTGATGCCATGGAACGCTCCTTCCGTATGTATGTATGTATGCATGCATGTATGCATGCATGCATGCATGTATGTAATCCACAGTCCCTTTTATTTAACACCACCACATAGCCCCTTGATTTCAATCACATATTCATATTTAAATAGTTGATATTTCTCTCCTCTACCACATGGGTATATTATTTAAATATAAACTTGTTGAAATCATGAGACAGGACGATGTGCTAAATTAAGAGGGTTGCGAATCCTCCATGTGTGTGTGCAGCCCTCCTTATTCAGCACCATCATTGTAGCCCTCGGATATTCACTACATATGTATATTAAAATATTCAGTCGTTTTCTTTTTCATTACATGCACTAAATATTTAAATATAAACATGTTGTGGATATCAAAGGCCTACAAATGATGCTAAATAAAGGGACTACTGATTCTAACTCATATAGTGTGAGCGCGCGTGCGCGTGTGCGTGCGGTGATTGACTACACCTCGTTTTTGCTACACCTCAAATCTCGTTTATTTCAAGTAAGTTGAGATGTAGAAAAAATAAGGTGTAGCACGCACGTATATACACACACAAAAGCACGCGTATGTTTGTGTGTATGTACACACATGTATGTGTGTGCACATGCATGTACATTTGCGTGTGTGTTTGTATACACACGTCGCAAATGGAGAAAAGTCAAGGCCACTATCTCAAATAGCTAGTGGTATGACACTATAAGATCTAAGGTTATGTGTATGTACGTGTGTAAGTGTATATTGTGTGCGTACACGTGCGTGCAAATGGAGAAAAGTCAAGACCACTATTCCAACTAGCTAGCAACATGGCACTATTAGTTCTAAGGTTCTAAGATTTTGAACCCACCAAAGATAAAAATGAATGTTTACGTAGAATACCATTTTAACTCATAAAAAATCATAGAGAAGATGTTTGAATTTCCCGAGATGTGCCAAAAGGACATTTTGTTGTGTATGTGAGAGAAATAGAAACTGAGATATTGTCCTGATTTCATTTTTCACTCCTGGTTTAGAGGAAAAAACAAAACTCCTATGGAACACTAGAAATAAAGGAATAGGGAAAACCTAACTTGATAAATAAAGTCATATTCATTTTATTGTCTAAGCATACGAAGTATTTAAACACACTTTTTCACAAGGAATAGCAATTTCCATCTCTTGAACTCGGTAAAATTCAGATGTAGCAAATAGGAACTGGCATAATGCCATATAAAGTGCAAAATGTGTTGGGAAAAATCCATTCAGATGATCAGTCTAAGCGAATAAAAACCCAACGCAACGGAAAACAACCGGATCGTGATTGTAATGAGACGAAACAAACAGAGATAAACAGCAGAACAGACAGTCATAGATCTATGCAACGCAGAAAAATAAATGACACCAGTATTTATAGTGGTTCCACTACCGTGAGGTAGCGTACGTCCACTTGGAGGCGATTTTATTTATCACTTAAAGATTAGAGTTACAATATTGATTCACTTTAGAGGCTATACACAAGAAGAATTAACAATACAAACAAAATTATACAGAGTTTCAGCTCTCTACGATGGTTTTCATTGTTATCCAAAAGCTCCACCATTTATAGAGTGAAGAAATGAGGAGCGATAGCTGCTATATAACAGCCATGAGGTTTGGTTCGGCACATCTGGTCCGACAAACAGCATAATAGCATTTGGTTCGGTAAGCAACACTCAAGATCTGTACCGGCATGGTCCAATACCGAGCCAAATATTTGGTTCGGCCTTAACTTGGTTCGACATCACTTGGACCGGCAATCCACATCAACGCTGCTGGTTTGGTACAAACCATAGATCTGGAGTGGCAATCATTGCTCCGTTCATGCTTCAACACCGAACGAAATATCTGGAGCGACAAGTCTGGACCGGCAACCCATCATCACCAGACGAGATATTTGGAGCGGCAACCCATTATCACCACCGGACCAAGTCTTTGGTCCAGCATCTACCATCACCGAAGGAGACTTCCTCTTGCCTTCCCTACCGATCGAAGCACTACCACCATACCAAATGTATGGTCCGGTCCTCCATCGAACGAGGCTACCTTCTCACCAACAAACTCCACCAGACCAAATCTTTGGTCCAGCATTTCCTCCACTAAACCAGACTTCTGGTTCGGCCTCCAAACTTCTCCGCAACACCGTGACTTCAAGGACTCTTACTTCTACCTAGACATTCTTTTCTCCGATGAAATTGGTATCACAACTAACAATCTCCACCTTGATACCAAATTTCATACAAGCCTTTCAGTTCCATCTACACCACTATGCTTCAAGTAATGGAGGGTAAGCTTCGGCAATGCCATCATCCATTACACTCTGTCAACGAACTCCGGCAAGGCCACCGCTCATCAACAAAGTGTTCGAAGTACTCGGTCCGTGTAGAACCTATCAATCTCCACCATGAAAATAAACGTCTCCATGAACCATCTCAACTCTCCCCCCGTGCCACCATGTGGCACCTAGCACTTCATTGAGCCAATCAAGTCCAAGCAATGTTCGAACTTAGCAACATGCAACGACTTGGTAAACATGTCTGCTGCATTCTCCTTTGTGTGAACTTTCTGAAGATGAACTAGCTTTTCTTCATTCATCGAGACAAGGAACAACTCTTTCACCTCAATATGTTTCGTCCTCGAGCTAAATGCTACATTTTCAGCTAAATGAATTACACTTTAAATGTCACAGTGCACATTCACTCCTTCTTATGCGAAGCCCAAAACACACAACAATCGCCTTAAATAAAGCGCCTCCTTAGCTTCTTCGACCACAACTATACGCTCTGCCACTGCAGTAGACAAAGCCACAATTGTTTGCAACTTCGCTCTTCAACTGATCGCTGTCCCACCAAAGGTGAACACATATCCGGAGGTTGAATTCCTTCGATCTCAATCATCGGCATATTCAGAATCACAAAATCCAACCAAGCTGAAATCTCTTCCTCTGCTGCCAAAGACAAGTCCATGTTTGGAGTTCCTCTAAGGTATTTGAAGATACACTTCGTTGCTTTCTAATGCATCTTTCTTGCGTTTTCCATGAACCTACTCAGCAATCCAACAGACTGTGCAATGTCAGAACTAGTGCAAACCATGGCATACATCAAGCTGCCAACTGCACTTGCATAAGGGACCTCCATGTAGGTCTTGTCCTTTTTCGAGATTGTAGAGCCTTTACTAGAAAGCTGTATGTACAAAGGCATAGGTGTGCTGATTGCCTTTGCCCATTCCATGCTAAACCGAGCAAGCGCCTTTCGATGTACTCCTTTTGAGGCTCGAAAGTACTACCTTTCCATCCCTTTGGATTTCCATATCCAAAATTTTCTTTGCTTCTTCAAGATCCTTCGTTTTGAAATCCGCTTTTAGCTTTTGCTTCAAACTATCGATTTCAGCTTTATCCTTGGAAGCAATCAACATATCATTCACGTACAAGAGTAAATACAATCATCCACCATTTTTTAAATGTTTGAAGTACACACAAGTGTCTTTAATCTTACGATCAAAACCAAGTGAAAAAATAAAAGAGTCAAACCTCTTGTACCATTGCCTAGGCGACTGCTTAAGTCCATACAAAGACTTCTTCAATTTGCAAATCAAAATTTCTTTTCCATCTACAACAAATCTTTCTGGCTGCTTCATGTAGATAGTCTCATCCAAGTCTTCGTGCAAGAAAGCGGTTTTCACGTCTAGTTGCTCCAGCTCCAAGTCATGAACTAGGATGATAGTAGCCTTGAGGTTTGGTTCGGCAAATCTGGTTCGGCAAGGTCCAATAGCATTTGGTTCGGCAAGCAACACTCAAGATCTGGATCGGCATATTCCAATACCAAACCAAATATTTGGTTTAGCCTTAACTTGGTTCGGCATCGTCTAGTTCGGCGAAGCACATGTCAATCTTGTTCGGCACTCTCAAACCACCAAACGAGATATTTGGAGCGGTACATCAATCTATTTGGTTCGGTCAACTTCTTGAATCTGGACTGGCATATTAGCTTCACCGCTTCGATAAAACACACTGCATCTTCACAGCCGAACGAAGTCACCACCACCGGATGAGATATTTCCTTCGGTCCACCTCAATGCCAAACAAAACACCACTGAACGAAGTAGCTCGTTCGATCTCCACCCTAGACCGCTCCAGATCCATCGAACCAAAATTATGGTTCGTCAATTCTTCTTGGAGCATGCTTCCACTTCTAGGGTTAGGGCTTCCTCCTTCCTCGTCGACGCTTCACCAATGGCTTTGCTCCCTCTTCAAATCGCAAATTGGAATCCAGGTATCATTCTAACAATCTCCACCTTGATACCGAATTCCATACAAGGCTTCCAGCGTCATCTATACTTTCACGCTCCAAGTAATGGATACCCAATGAGCTTCGGCAATGCCATCGCCTATTACACACTATTAACGAACTCCGACAAGGCTATCGTCCGTCAACAAAGTGTTCGAAATACCCAGTCCATATTGAACATATCAATCTCCACAATGAAAACAAACGTCTTCATGAACCATCTCAACCCATGGCACCTAGCACTTCATTAAGTGAATCAAGCCCGAACAATGCTCGAACGTAGCAACAGGCAACATCTTGGTAAACATGTCTGCTGAATTCTCCTTTGTGTAAACCTTCTGAAAACGAACTAGCTTCTCTTCACTCATCAAGACAAGGAACGACTCTCTCGCCTCAATATGCTTCGTCCTCGAGCCGAATGCCAGATTTTCAACTAAATGAATTGCACTTTGACTGTCACAGTACACATTCACGCCTTTATATTCGAAGTCCAAATCACACAACAGCCGCCTCAAATATAGCGCCTCCTTAGCTGCTTCAACTGCGGCTATGAGTTATGCCTCTGTAGTGGACAAAGCCACAATCATCTGCAACCTCGCTCTCCAGTTGATTGATGTCACACCAATGGTGAACACATATCCGAAGGTTGACTTCCTTCAATCTCTATCACCGCTGTGCAGTTAAAGCGCTCGGCAGGTTCGAAGCGGTGGAGATGCAAAAAGTCATAGCGGGGATACAGCGAGGATATAGCGGGATATAGCGGATGGCTCTAAAATAGCATATAAAACTCGTACTTAATGTTTTTACAAATATATAAATGGTAATTTAATGAAAAATTATCATTCAATTGAATTAAAATTAATACATAAATAATTTTAAACAAAAAACATGTGCGAATATACTTTAAATAAACATAAAACTGTTATATAACAGAATTGAATTTAGTAGAATATTAGAGTATTTTCATTTCTGAAAATATATTAAAAATTAAATCAAATAAATTAGTTTCATAATTTTTATAATGTATAAATCCAATTTTTTAATTCATTTTATTAAAGAGGATATAGCGGAAATAGCAAAATATAGCGGGAATAACGGGATATAGCGGAAATAGCTGGATTAAAGCAGAAAGACTATATTTTGGGGCTATATGGAAAAATCGTAGCGGTAGAAATCCGCTATGAGATATAGCGGGGTTATAGCGGGGTAATAGCGGAGCATTAACTACACAGCATCACCGGCATAGTCGGAATCGCAAAATCCAACCAAGCTGAAATCTCTTCCTCTACCGCCAAAGACAAGTTCATGGTTTGAAGTTCCTCTAAGATATCTGAAGATACACTTCACTGCTTCCCAATGCGTCTTTCCTGGATTTGCCATGAACCTACTCACCAATCCAACAGTCTGTGCAATGTCAGGCCTAGAGCAGACCATGACATACATCAAACTACCAACTGCACTTGCATATGAGAGACCTTCATAATATAAGCATAGTTCTTTTCTGAGATTGGAGAGCCTTTACTAGAATGTTGTATGCGCAAAGGCATGAGTGTGCTGATTGCTTTTGCCCCTTCCATGCTAAGCCGAGCAAGCACCTTTCGAATGTAATCTTTTTTAGTGAGGCTCAAAAGTCCTAAAGTTTTAACCCTTTTGGATTTCCTTACCCAAAATTTTCTTTGCTTCTCCAAGATCTTTCATTACGAATTCCGCTTTTAGCTTTCGCTTTAAACTATCGATTTCAGCCATATCCTTGGAAGCAATCAACATATCATCCACGTACAAGAATAGGTACACCCATCTACCATTCTTTAAATGCTTGAAGTACACACAAGCGTCTTTGATGCTACGATTAAAACCAAGTGAAAACATAAAATAGTCAAACCTCTTGTACCACTGTCTAGACGACTGCTTAAGTCCATACAATGATTTCTTCAATTTGCAAACCCAATTTTCATTCTCATCTACAACAAATCCTTCTGGCTGCTTCATGCAGATGGTCTCATCCAAGTCTCCGTGCAAGAAAGCGGTTTTCACGTCTAGTTGCTACAACTTTAAGTCATGAACTGCGACGATAGCAAGCAAAATGTAGATAGACGTTTGCCACACTACTGCAGAGAATATCTCATCATACTCCAATTTCTATCTTTGTAAAAACCCTTTAGCAACTAGTCTAGTTTTGTATCTTCCATCATCCTTCACCTTGAAAGCCCACTTGCAACTTATGGCATGACTTCCTTGAGGAGGTGCTACCAAATCTCAAGTCTTGTTCTTCTTCAACGACTCTAACTCCTCTTCCATAGCGCACATTCACTTCGAACTGTCACATGACTTCAAAGCTCCGTCAAGGTCAAGCTGCTCCTCAAGAAGCACATGTAGGTCATAATCAAACTGATCACCAAGGCTAAGATTCGCAAACTGCCAATCACCATACCTTTCGAACAGCCTAATAGTCCTACGACTGACCCGGGTAGGTATTGCTTCGTCTAAACTCCTTTCAGCTCCATCTTGAACTAAATTTTCTCTAGATTCATGCACATCACCCACACTACTAGAAGGTACCTGTGTACTATCCTGTGATGTTTCATCAACTGCGTTTTCCTCGACAGCATCAACAACTCTACTATTTGGTTGGAACACAGGAACTTCTTCCATTAGGCCTATCAGAATCTTCTAATGTGATAGGTAGCCTCTCCTTCCAATTGATCATATCAGACTCATCAGAAGCAACATGTCTGAATGAACAATCTTTCGATTAACAGGGTTCCAAATTCGATATCCTTTGATACCATCGATGTATCCCATTAGTATGCACTTGTATGCTCTAGCCTCCAACTTGTCATCACATGTATGGTGAACGTACACAGGACAACCAAAAATTCGAAAGTAGCCAACATACACTGCTTTACCCCTCCACTTTTCCTCTGTAATCTTCCCATCTACGACGGAACACGAAATTCGATTTATGACACGCGCCGCAGTTGATAATGCCTCAGCCCAAAAGCTTCTAGACAAGCCCACCATCAATCTCAAGCAACGAGCCTTCTCTAGTAGAGTCGTGTTCATCCTTTCTGCAACCCAATTGGATTGCGGATCGCCGGGTGTGGTGAAATTCTCTGAACGCCATGTTGTCTACAAAAGTCGAGAAACTCCTTTTAGACATATACACCGCTATTATCAGATCCCAGCACCTTCAACCTAGAACCAGATTGGTTCTCAGCAAACGTTTTCCAATCTTTGAACTTCTCAAAACTCTTTGATTTGGCATCTATCACATACACCCATACATACCGAGAAAAGTCATCAATGAAAGAGAAAATACTTTGCTCCTCTAAGAGAAGTAGTAGCAACTGGTCCCCGGACATCCGTATGCACGCACTCAAGTACTCGTCTTGATCCATTGAGTCCAACTCAAAACGATACTTTAGTTTGCTTGCCTAACACACACTTCTGGCAAAAGTACATCTTGTCGAAGCTTCCTCCTTTGATCATCTTCCGTCTTCGAAACAACTCTAAGTCCTACTCTGAAATATAACCCAACCTGAGATGCCAAAGCTTTGTTCATCCAATGCACGAAAACTGTCTACACCAACACACAACTCTCCAAAAATTGATTCCTTTCAGCAACTACAGATTTCGAAACACATCTCCTTTTATAAGAGCTAGTGCAGCTCTTGAAACCTTCAGACTATCTTTCTCGATAGTTACCTTACATCCCAAAGATGCCAATTGTTCTAAAGAAATTAAGGACTTTCGAAGACCTGAAACATACCGGACACATGTTAAAGTGCCTATCACTCCGTCAAACATCCTGATCATAACTGTATCTTCACTCATTGCTTTACAACTAGCATCATTACCCATAAGAATAGATCTTCCCTCTCGTCCAACGGAAGAACTGAAGTAATCTTTATTAGGGGTCATATAAAAAGACGCCCCCAAGTCCAGCACCCAATGGTTTGAGACATTCGACACTGCTCCAAACAACACATGGTCAGATACAGACTTCTCCACCGCAAATGATGAAAATCCGTCTTCTTTATTCCTCTTTAAGTCTGGACAATTCTTTTTTCAATGACCAAGTTTCTTGCAGGTAAAGCACTTTCCGTCCTTAAACTTTCCTCTCCTGCCATTACCGGGCTTCCTGGACTTGAAATGCCCTCTAAAGTGCCAATTTTTTTTTATCTTCTCTACATATTTCCACAAACAGACTGTGACTACTACTTCCACCTCTACTTCCTTCACTTATCTCCTTCATCTGATCTCTCAAGCCCTCGGATAGAAGGCCTAACTTCACATCTTCCACTGTCAATGTGTCTCTAGCGAAGATAAGGCTGTTAACGAAACTTGTGCATCGCTCTGGAAGAGAACACAAAAGACTAATTTTCATTTGCTCCTCATCCATTTTCAAGTCAATAGTCTTCATCTTCATTACGAGATCATCAAGGAAATTAAGATATTCACTGAAGCACCCTCTCTCATTCGCATGGTGAAAAATGTCTTCAGAAATATCAGACGGTTAGTCAGAGATTTCTTCAAGTGGAGATTTTCTAGCCTGGTCCAAATGCCCCGCTAATCTATGAGATGACACTCTCTCATAGCTAGTTGTAAATTAGTAAATGTCCATTTCTCCATCTCCTTCCTTTCCACGACTGAAATATCAACCTTTAACTCCTCAGGAGCAAACACTACTAGATGGACTTCATTCCTTATTAAAACAGCCTTCATCCTCCATTGTCACTGCTCAAAGTCTTTATCCTCATTCCATTTCTCAATTGCCAACTGTGATCCTGACGCAATATACATCCCTCTAGTATAGGGTCTTGTAACAACTAAAGTCGCTTCACCTCCTGCCATAGCGTATAACACTTCTCAATCAACCTTGTAGCTCCGATACCAGACTGTTGAAAAAAATCCCTTTACATGATCACTCTAAGAGAATAAAACCAACGCGGCGGAAAACAACTGGATCGTGATTGTAGAAAGACGAAACAAACAGAGATAAACACCTGAACACATAGTCACAGATCCATGCAATCAGAAAAATAAATAACATCAGCATTCATAGTGGTTCCACTACCACGAGAGAGTGTACGTCCACTTGGAGAGAGGAGATTTTATTAATCACTGAAAGATTAGAGTTACAAGATTGATTCACTTTGTAAGCTATACATAAGAAAAATTAACAATTGACAAAATTCTGCAGAGCTTCAACTCTCTAGGTTGGCTGTCACTGTTATCTAAAAGCTTCACCATTTATAAAGTGAAGAAATGAGGAGGGATAGCTGCTATATAACATCCCTGAGGTTTCGTTCGGCACATCTGGTCCGGCAAACAGCACAGTAGCATTTGGTTCGGCAAGCAACACTCAAAATCTAGACCGACATGGTCCAATATCGAACCAAACATTTCGTTCAGCCTTAACTTGGTTTGGCATCACTTGGATCGACAGTCCACATCAACATTGCTGGTTCGGTACAAGCTCGTAGATCTGCAGCGGCAATCATTGACTCGGCCATGCTTCAGCACCAAACGAAATATCGCGAGCGAGCAAGTCTGGACCGACATCCCATCACTACCGGAACAGATATTTGAAGCGGCAATCCATAATCACCACTAGACCAAATCTTTGGTCCGGCATCTCCCATCACAGAACGAGACTTCTTCTTGCATTCACTGTCGATCGATGCACTACCACCGGACAAAAATTTTAGTCCGATCTTCCACCAAACGAGATCACCTTCTCACCGAACAAACTCCACCGGACCAAATTTTTGGTTCGGCATTTCCTCCACTAAACTAGACTTCCAGTTCGACCTCCAAGCTTCTCCGCAGCACCGTGACTTCAAGAACTCTACTTCTACCTTGGCACTCTTCTCCAATGAAATTGGTATCACATCTAACAAAATGTCTCTTAAATCAACACATCCGAAATTAGTCTGTCATCTCCCCCGTCGGTTCTTGCAAATCTTGACAGAGCTCCAAATTTTGCCAAGCGTTGCACAATGCGTGAGAATTTGGACACCAGTGTTTTAGTTAATGTTTTGAGTATTGAAGCAATGATTAAATGGGAGAGTGAAACGAGAATTTGCAGAGATAGAGCACGCGGAGGAAGGAAAGGTTGAAGAACAATACAAACATAACAATGCAAGATTACAGAATCCTCATTTTTACAGCAGAGCTAACATTTTTTTTCTTTCCTTCAAAATAATATCATTCATTAAATCCAACACAGACAAAGTACCAGCTACAACAACGAAGCCCAAAATAACTTTGAAATGCACGAAAATGATTCTGAAAAGTAATGTTGCCTTGTAAAATGGCTCGCCTAATAAATTCTGTTTAAGTATCGATATTTAGAAACTCCTTAAATATCACAAGTAGTCTAGAGGTTAAAATTGAAAAGCCACTGTTTATTACTTGCAACTCATGATATAATTTATAAGTAATTGTGATCAAGTGGGTACAGCAGCTTGCTTCAAACAATTGCTTGGCAAAATAACATTATCTGATATTCTTGCCGCTTTACATGAATATATCTTACCATTTGGTCCTTGACTCATTAGCTTTAGTTTTACAAGACTTGTATTCCTTTGTCTGAAAAGAACACTCATATAATTACCATTGACTTGTTATGACGTAAAACACAAATTACATTCAAACACTTTATCTTTATTACTTAACCAAAATTATAAAATAACTTCTCACGAAAATCTAAGATAAATAGCTGCCAAATGGGATCTTAACCTACTTTAACTCTCTTTTCCTTGACTAGCTAGCAACCACAGCTTGCCTAAGTGTCAATGCAATACAACTTTCAAAAATTGAACAGCTAGAATAGCAAAGTTAACTTTAGAAATGATAGATCGTTTGGGTTTACAATTATCCAAATGAAATGATATCATCTTTCTGGATGATCTTAACTTTTATTCATCGATGATGAGTTTTCATCCTCATAAGTTTGGAATGTGACTACTACACAAATCAACAAAGAAAACAAAGTTCAAAGATAAAACATGTTAACTTCATTGTATGATGCTGGTAAAAAAGATACAAACTTGAAATGACCATTCCACATTGATTTGGCTCTACCTACACGCATGACATGCATGCCAATGTTCAATTAAATAACTCAAGCCTTAAAAACCACAAGGCACGCCAGGAAATCCCAAATTCAACTTTATTATTAAGATTGCAATTTCCTACTTGGTTTGTAATTTTGAAGCTTAGATATTAATCCAACACAGAATGCCACTTTATCCGGCTCAACAAAACCCACAATTAGCTGAAATCATACGTGTATAATCAACATGCTCAAACGCAATGTAAAGAGCAATCAATTAACCAATCTTCAAACAATTATATTCACAAACAAAACCCATGAATAACATGCCACAGACCCAGCACAAGTGCTTAACAAATATTAAAACTGAATACAGAATAATTAGTACACAACATTCAGCTACAATAGTGCCAATCCAAATGTGAACTGCCCTTGGTAAAAAAAAAATAGCTGGGTATTTGACTGACTTGCAGTTATAATGCACTATGAGACGAAAAAAACAGAAACACGGCTGATATGACAAGCGTTAGAATGATACAGCATAACATAAACTATCAGACTTCGCTGATGTAGAAGGACCAATCAAAATGCAATGAAATGTCTTACTTATAATTAAGACAAAAGGACACCACAAAAATGTTCAGTGTTATAGAATAAAGAAAATAGGAAGCCATTAGAAAAAGAGGCAGAAGACATATTATTTATTCCTGAGAATAGATTATATATTTACATTACATAGCCTCCTTTATATAAAGGCTTCAGAGCAAAGGACTTAACCAATTCCACAATGTGGGACTAAACAAAAAACCATAAAAGCATATTCACTTATAAATTTACATATATTATAACATTGAGGAATATATTTCCGACTACTAAAACAGGCAGATTTGGGGATATCACATCCATTAAGGTATTTGGGGTTTAAAATATATAAGTAAAATATAAAATGATTGTACAGTTTCCACTTTGATACCACAAACCGTAAAACTTTTTTTACTTTATAGTTTTGAATTGAATCCATGCAGATGAGACACCGAAAATGGATGAAAAAGGGACAAGTCTTGACCCTAGGATCTATACTTAAAAGTGTAAAAAAGGCATTTCCAACTTGTCTACGTTTGAAGCATCCCAAGCACGTTTAGTGCTTGAATGCATCCCAAAACTTAAGCAACAAATCTAAGGCATGTATCGAACGGAAAACCTAGCTTAGTTATATGTCGTCAAAGAATGAAGCAAGGACCCTTTTTTAAGAATAAATAAATAAGCTTATGCTTCATCGGCCAAAATCGAATAAAGCTCAAAAGATCTTCAACTTACCATTGATTGTATCTTCTTTTTCCCTGGAAGAAAGTAGCACTTCTAAAAGGTAAAAGAAGCAATAAACTCAACAAGCACCAAAACTGTGCAATCACAAAGATAAACTTGGCATGAGTTAAAGGGGACATAGAACATAAAATCTTGAAATACAACACATGATACAAGTACTTCCAAACACAGAGGTGAAATTTAAATATCAAAGACTGAAGAATAGAATAAAGTTCATAATTCAGGTTGATAAGGTTTTGTGGCAAGGAAGATGGAAACAGCTAATGATTGTATAAGCTGGTGATCCTCCTAAATGTTGCTTGGGAAATGGTGATTCAGTCTTCTGGGTTATGCTCGAGGCTTCATACATAGAAAGGACAGGATTGGCTCCAGGCTTCATAGGAATCTGCTGTGTGATATAGGAGGGCAAAGGCAAATGTGAATATAGGTTTATTAGTACGAGTAACAAAAGGTTGGATTTGGGTAAAATAGCATGGTCTATAGATTTATATATTCATTTGAAGATAAGGAGAGGGAATGGAAGTAATAACCTGCCAAGCCCTAACCCTTGGGATTTTTAATAACCACGGCGCTTTTCATAGGATAGGTTTGGATCGGATAACCTGGTGATGTAAGCTTGTATATATTAGGGGGAAAATATGACTAAATGAGAGGAGGCACGTAGCTCTACAAATGTTGAACTATTACAAATAGGTGTCGCATTTATGTTTATGAGCTTATATGTTCACATCTCAGACAGTAATGCAAGTAATGACCACAAAAATGTCCTTACCCAGCACTTCCAGAACGACCAGTGTAGCCCCCTCCAAATGATCCACCACCCTACACAAAATAATATGCCGACTACTTAGAATGTGCAGTTGACGAACAAACGCGCACGAACACCCACCCGCCCGCTCACCCTCGGGCACGTGTGCGCACACACATAAATAAACAGTAAATAAAGCTAAGTAATGTGCCAACTACTTAGAATGTGCAGTTGACGAATATAAATATATATGTGAGGGAAACAGAGCTAGGTACAGTTGATGATAGTTAGACTTCCATGCATGATTAATAGTGTATCAATTGGCAGATTCTATATAAAAATGAAGGTAGATAATTTTGTTTATAGTTTACTAATGCAACTCAAATGAGAATTTGGCAAACAAGCTACTTTGTTAGCATCAGTGGATACGTAGATAACTAACTGATATATGTCTGACCATGTCATATAATCGTTTAATGGATTGTAACTAATTTCATCACTTCACGATGTTTATGGAGTGAATTAATTGATTTCCATGTATAGGTTAGTTATTTATTTTTGCCATGCATTTTTAACACTCAATTCGGTAAATTAACAGATTATTATGGTCCTGATCATATATAAGATTTTCCAAAAAAGAAGTGCTAATTATTAAATGAAAAGAATGCCTAATTAATAGTGACAAATAGATGTATTAGATAATTAGGCATCAGCTACACCCTTATCCTATACCCTTTACACGACACCTCAATGTTTTTTGAGACATGCATTTTGAAGTGAAACTAAAATTTACAGATATTTTTTTTTTACAATTCAAGATCATCTTTACAAAATTTTGGTCGGTTCGGATAATACTAATGTTTTTGAAATATACATTTCAAGTCAAATGTTCAAATTCAACTGTTGACATATTATCGCAAATTTTATGAACAAAATCATACAAAATTGAAAATGACCTCAATCTTTGTGAAAATGACCTTGAATGGTATAGAGAATATATCTACAAAATTCAACCTTATTTTTAATTTTATAACTCTAAAAAAATATTGGGGTGTAGTGCAAGGGTCTGGCATAAGGGATAAAGCTTGTTTTGCCATGCATGTAAACTAAAAATAGATTAACAAAATACTAGACGATGAATAGTAAATACAAAATCAAACATCATAAACTTGAAATAACAAAACTTCATTGTCAGTCGATAATGGTTAATCATAGTAACTCCCTTTATATTATCAAAAACTAAAGTAGGTGATTGTTATAAAAAACTGAAGCAAGCAAATATAGAAATACATGAAAAGATGCTTTTAGAATACTGGTCCTGGAAATCTTACCAGAGATCCTGCATGACTGCTGTAGCGATCAGAACGACGGACGTCATCTATATCATAGCGATCCGAGTAAGGAGAATATCCACGACTACGTGGCCGACTATATCTATCTCTATCCCTTCCCCTATCCCTGCTCGAATATTCTGGCACATCACGGCTGAATAAAGGAGGGTACGGTGCAGGAGTTAGCATTCCAGGTATTGTGCCTTCTCTTCCAAAGCAATTTGCTTTTAACCTGGTTGCTACCATTATAAGAGCTTCTTTACTGACATCAAGATCACCACAAATCTGAAAAAAGAAATACATTAAACACCATAATGACCCAAATGAATGACAAGAGCAAGCATTTATTTATTACCTGAACCATTTCATCATCTTCAGAAGCTACTTTGGGAAGATGCTCTTTTGAGAGGATACGAATATTTGCCCTTGTGGCCCTCCTCATCTCTGATATTATGCTCCCAGCTTTGCCAATAAGGCAGCCAATTCGAGATGTTGGAACAAGCAATCGTGTCATATACAATTCACCTGCCTCTTTGTCAGTTCTTTCACTGCACTTTGGTTGCAAGCGAACAGCAGCATCTATGCATTTTGAGATGGGATCTTCAAGATGCTGAGAGAGGAGAACGAAAACATAAATATTTTCAATATTAAGAACACTCCAATTGTCTAATGTGAAATGCTAAACAGATGGAGTGTCTCTGAGTATTCTGACAAATCTTTCCCGTTCCAGAATAACATTTTGGAATCACAACATAGTTTAATGTCCTTTGACGAAGAAAAAACAACGCATAATGAAGATATAATATACAAGGGACAACTTTATCACTTTTATTCAACTGAAATCGCCTGTGTATTTGAAGAGTCTGATAGGTAACAGTAAGATTAAAATGACTAATATCGAAATGAAGTTAGAGAAACTTTATTAAAAGAAATCATGTAGACTGTAAGAATGGTTGTACCTCATTTGCAGAAATAGTAATTATGCAGTCATCTTCGGTGGAGGAACTGTCCACAACAATATTAGCTCCTGAATCTTGCCTTATTTGTCTAATAACGGAACCTGCCTTACCAATAACCCCTCCGACAATAGCAGTAGGACACAATAGGCGCAGACTGAATTCCTTTGCAGAAGATTCGTATCTTCTATCCAGGTAGTACGGTGACCGGTCTCTTTCACTTCTGTAACCACCTCCATATGAACTAATTAGTGGTGGGCCGGCCCCTACTAATGCTGGTCCACCGTATTGTCTAGCAGATATATTTGGTGCACTGGATGTGAGTAGGTGATTTGAACGAGAAGGATACTCATGTAAACGGCTAGTAAGTTGCAGAAGAGCCTTCTTTACGACTGGCTGTTCACCAGTAACCTAACAACAACCAAAATGATATGGTAAATAGTAACGTGGTATTTGATATGATTACATAACTTATATGTTAAACCATTCAAGAAAGATAATCTACACCTTTGTTGGTCATGTATGAGTACATACTGATTACTGAAGAAATCTATCTATTAAGGATTCAGGCTTTGCTTATGTGGCATCACTGTTTTTCTTCATTTTGTAATAATGGATCCCTGTTCCATTTCTTTGTTTATTTCACATTGATAAAAACTACCTCCTCCCACTCTACTCAATTTCTAATAACTACCCATTAGTATTCAAATTATTCTCAACAACTTCAATTATTCTCTGGACAAATCTTCTCCAGCCTATAAACTATTTTATCCGTCTTATAAATATCACAGAATCCACTCCTATTCAGATTGGATCGATGCAAAGGTATTATTTATTTTTACATAAATGACACTATGATCATCTCATATGGTTCCTTACAAAATTTTAAATTCTGCTTCTCAACATGGATATTTTTGCGCATTGGTTTGGGTTCTGGAAATCTATCATTATCATTCTATTCAAAAGAATACACGGATATTTATTTGCTTAATCGGTAAATTAGCCATGTATGTCGACATATGGGATAACTAACTTAAGAGATTTCCATTGCTTAACTCATGAATTTTATCAACACTTTCTGTCTGTTGCTCACTTTACACGCATTAGATTTTGATTTTCATTTGAAAAAAAACTAATTGCATTATGCATGGTTACATATTTTGAAGTTTAGGCTAACTGTCTACTATTTTAGTCAATTGATTGTTGTAGGGATAATTTTTTTATAGCTTAAATTGGTTATAGAACCAAAATTACAATCCACTCTGTATTTCCATACTTGGTTTCACGTCTTAAATTTTGTAATAATGTTTAGGATTTAAGTTCATTCAAAAGTACATGTATAGTTTTTTGCAAGAACTCTATCAGTTAATTTAGATTTTATTCAAATTAAAATCTGATTTTCAGTTTCCTTTATTTTATTTTATTTTTTTTGAAAATTCAATAGATTTTATATTTGGTTTTGTGATAATTCACGGTATGGATGCGTGACAGGCTTCATTGAATATTGCATAATTTTTGGCTTTCCGTCAAAATAAAAAAAATAAACATCCAACTTGCAAGTTTCCTACCAGCAGGAACTACGAAAATATAAATATAAAATACGAACAAGCAAACAACTTTGTTACTACAGCCTATCTTCCGTTTTAGGAAATCTTTTCTAGCGTGTTCACTACAAAACAGACTTCGTTTAGCGACCGCAACTAGGGACGGCTAAAAAAGACGGTCGATCCTAGCCGTCGCTTAACGTGTATATACAGCAGCAACCCACGAATAGAAAACATTAATCTCCTTCCCTCCAAACTCAATTCAGCCCCTTCGTCTCCTCCTCCACCGACGCTATAGTCACCGCTCCCCGACGTGAGCTGCCAATCTCTCCATCGCGAAAGCTACAACTCTCCAAAGCTCGAAGGAATGTTATTGCTCTTTAATTTTCTACTTGATCTAGATTTAATCAAGATCCTAAATTTGAAAATTGATTGATTATGTGATAGAAATTGATGATTATGCGGTACTAGTTGTTGATAGTAGCGTATTGATTGATTTGGGGATATATTAAGAACCCTAATTTGGCAAATTAGTTAATTATGGGTTTGTTATTGTGTATTAGTTAATAATAATAATGTATTTGTTGAGTTGGTGATATTAATTAGTGCTTTGATTGTCTAATTTGCAATTAAAAAATAGGGTTTATTTATAATCCAAAAATTAGTGTATAATTACTGATTGATATGATAATGGATATATAAGTTTACGTGTATTTGTCATAGTTAATGAGAACAATGTTTGTTATAGTTTGCGCAAAAATTAGTGTACAATTATTGATTAATATACTGCTATATTGGTACGGTTAAACATAAGTAATATTTTTTATTTAATTAGCGTGTGTACATAATAAGTATTAGTTGTTAGCATAAAATAAAATTAATAAAGTTTATTACAAGTGCTAACATCTAATTTTCGTTTATAAAATCGATAAAATACGTTTTGAAATTTCAAATGTATTAAACAAAATATTTAAATGGTTGAATTATATAATTTGAAATGAGCATGACAACAACAAATATTATACTGAAATCAATTTTTGAAAAAAAAAATTAAGAAATGAATACTACAACAATAAATATTCTACTAAAATCGATTTTGTAAAAAATGAAAAAATGAATATAATAACATTAAATATTTTGCTAAAATCGATTTTCTAATAAAAATTAGAAAATGTATATAACAACAACTAATATTGTACTAAAAACGATTTTGTAAAAAAATTAAGAAAAAAACATAACAAGCTAAAATCGATTTTGTAAAAAAATAAAGAAATGAATTTAAGAACATTAAACATACTGCTAAAATCGATTTTTTGAAAAAAAATATTAGAAAATGAATATATCAAATATTGTACTAAAACCGATTTTCCAAAAAAATTGAGAAATAAATATAACAAAAATAAATATTATACCCAAATCGATTTAAAAAAAATCAAAAATGAAATGCAGTACTTACCCACCATTCTCGAACTTCAAAGATTATATGCGTCTTCTGCTACGGCATGTCATATGTGATGGCACAGTGTGATAACACCGAAAGAAGAAACTTTCATACATCCATATGACAAAGAAGCATTGAAACATTTTGATAAGACTTATCATGCATTTGCTGCAGAAAGCCATAATGTCATACCAGAAGAAGCATAGAAACATTTTGGTCTGTCAAGCATGCTATTGAGCAGACAAATGAAGAATGTAACATTTCATATGAGTGGACGGACGATAAATCTAGATCCGTAATGGTAAACATCCTTATCTGTAATGACAATGTTTCATATTCCTTTATTTCACATTTCATAAACTTTAAATTGAATATTTATCATGTCAAACTATTATTCGTAATCGCAGGAGAGATATGAAGTAGAGCAGGCACGAGTAGCGCAGCTCACCGTACAGGCAGAAGTTAACGTTTAAGAAGTCAAACCGTATATGCGATGCTATTATTGATCCGCATTCGCGAAATAGACGGTACAGTTACGGAAATCAGGAGATAAACTTCTTCATTTACTAATATATAAATTTACACATGCAGATGAATTTAAACTTAAGTGAACAAATTATAAATTGAAGAAGGAACATGAATAATCGAAATAAATAAACTGCAACCAATGTGTAACATTTAATTATAAATATTAGCCGCATAATTAATCAACATTTTTGTTCATAATGTTTATAATGTTTATAAATTATAACTAGATATCAACTATTTCACGGGCATTGGTTGGGGCTTACAAGAGATTCCAAAGATTCCAACTGCGGAGAAGATTGCTCAAATGAAATAATAGTTGTAGTAAATAAACGATTAGAGGAAGAGCGTTGGCGCACCAGCTAGATGAGCATATTGCAGCATATTTGGCACAACATGGAACAATGTCGGGAGAGGATGGGTCGGACGACGATGATGAGTAGGTATGCTTGTGTTTCTGTCGAATTTTCATCATCTTGTTTTGCAGTTATGTGACATTTATGTATATATTTGATACTTGTTCGTTGCTTGTAGTGTTTGATGGGTTAATGGACATTTGTATATACATGTGATTGATGGATAATATTTGTACGTACGGTTAGGTTGTTTGATGGATTTAGAATGCTTCGTTTGATTGGTATAATATATTTATATAGTGGTGATAAAATGTTTATGTAAATTTATATGTTGCGTTATATATAAGATTATTTGTGATATGTGTGAGATTATATAGCGGATGGAGTGGTATTAGTTGTGAGATTGAATATATATGTGTTCGAAAGAGATGTGAAATTGGTTGTGCAGTTGGATGGATCTTAGAGCAGAATTGAATATGAAATTTGGCGCAGATTAGCGACGGTGATTTGGCCCGGCTTAGTGACGGCTAGCGTCGATTTGAAGCGTCATCCTGGTGTTTACCACGTGTACAGCAATGCGTCGCCAACTGTCACTATATTGGTGACGGAGCCGTCGCTAATGTCGTCGCTTTACTGCGTGGCGCCGGGCTATTTGGCGACGGTTTGTGACGGTCGGCGTCGCTTTTTTGCCCTCACTAAAGCCGCCGCATTTTGTAGTGGTTGTCTACTACTTAAGAATATCAAGAAAGAATTGATCACGAAACTGGTAAGTGATGCCTCGACCATACAATTGCATGATGGCATAAAAGATCATAAAGCCAAAGTTTGATAACCACTGACTCAAGTTGATCTGTCATAAAATTATTTATTTTGTGCAATTCATGCAATTAATTTCAATTCAAATCGTTATTGACAACATGGCAAATGCAAGGGGGGTCCACGTGATCGACCTCTCAATACATCATGGTATTGAGTGCACTATCCTCATGTAACCATTAGAAATTCGAACATCATTGCCTATGGAAACTCTAAAGCTTAGTGAAGCAGCATAAAAAGTGGTGGTGGAGATTGAAAAAAACGACAACGCCTTTAAATAAACTATATGACATTCGTGTTATCATATATTATTGATGAATGATTGGATGATAGTTTATATATTGTTGATTGATTGTTTGTTTTTAACGAACGGGTGTTCGGCAATCTTTGACTGATCCGAAAATCCAGATCGCAGCATTTGATATCAGAACTTAGGTTGGGTGCCTAAGTAAATTTTCACCTAGAGGTAGTAAATCTACCTAAGAATTTTAATCCAATTACCTTAATCTGATAAATAAAAATAGATAGGATAAGGCATCGTACCTCCAACTGGGGTTGTGTTAATATTATTTTTGGTGTGGATAACTTTTGTTAATTGCTCGGCTTTCGTTATATTTTTCGCTCAATGGAATTTCGAGGATGGAATTCCTTTAAATGAGGATAATGTGCTCAACGGAATTTCGTGGACGAAATTCTTTTAAGCGCGGAAAATGTAACGACCCGTATTTTTAACAATAGAATATTTAAATAATTAATTTAAATATTGAATCGTTACTAAATTAGAGGTCCAAAAATATAATATTTTGCATACAATCGAATTTGGACTCGAGATCACATCCGTCAAGTCCGAATCGACTTTGCGAATCGAAACGAGTATAAGGATCACCATATTTGAAGTTGGACAATCTGGTGTCCAAAAACGACTTCGAAAGACAAAATTATAATCCTGAAGCGTTGTCTTAGATTTTAACGAAACTAGTGACATTCAAACTAGAATGACGAGGTGATGTGCGCCGACGAATTTCATGACGATCCGAGGTGCTATGTGATTGTGTGTGCTCGAAACGTATAGCGATTTAATAAAGCGAATTAATTATATTTTAACTAATAAGAAGAAAAGTGGAATCTTTCTACCTTTATACTTATCAATATATTATTATATTCAAACATTTATACTTATCAATGTAATATTATATTTAAAATTATTCCTAGCTTACACCATAAGCTTCCTAATTCTAAATCTATGAATAGCCTCCTTCATTTTCTTTCTTTTCCTAATTTCTTTCTTCTTTTCTTTCTCTTTTATTTTCCTGTCGTCACCCCTTCAATCAATGAAATCCGGAGCTGAAGGTGTCCAAATTCAATGATTTTGGATCCTTTGGGACCGTGTGAGTGAGTACATCGATTTTGTATGTGTCAATTTATGTGCGATGATGGTTGGACATGCTCGTCTTGAGCAACCATGCCTAGGACTTGGTCGTAGAGGAGCTAAGGGTGGAGATAGGTCATGGCGTCGAGGTGTTGAGTTACTCTGGTATTTTTGGCAATATCTATTAATTGAAATATTGGATAAAGATAGATTTATAAAACAATCTTTTATTACTCGATGGTTTTGAAATCGTTTTAAAATGATTTTGAAACGAAATAATAATAATAATATGATTTGAAGTAGTTGAGAAATATTATTATTCCAACAAGAGTATGGAATTTGTGCCAAATGAGTTTTCAAATATTTGTATTTATTACGATGAATGATTAAAACCAACGAGCGTTTGGAGTTTCCCCATTTCGGGACTCACCAGACATATTTACTATATTGTTTTTTAGAAGGTACCAAAATACCACTGAAGGCTCCATTTGTTTCGTAGAGTTATATCATGATCGGAAGCGGGGCACACCCCCTAGTCATGTTGGATCTAGTTTTGATATATTCCTATTTGTAGAAGTTTTAAAATATATTTTTGAATAAAGAAAAACTCGGGTATTTAGTTTTAAACTTATCTTTTGAATGAATTAAACGATTAAATCTAAGTGGGTAGATTTGAAAGCTACATATGCGTCCTATATGCTATGTAGTTTGAGAATTGCATATTTGGTCGTGCATCGTAGGCTCCTTGAGTCTTATTTGTGGTAAGAGAACTACGTTGGTTTGATCATGTATCTAATTAGATAACCAATTAGATATGGATACGTAGACAGTTACAAGTGGTAGTGATGCAGCCGTAATAATAATACAATATTTTCTTGTTCATTGTTTGTCGTTTATCAAATAATGATATGTTTTAAAAATTGGTAGTTGTCATTTGTTCTTAACGAATGGATTTTCGACGAACTTTGACTGGTCCGAAAATCTAGGTCGTCGTATTTAGTATCAGAGCTTAGCTTGGATATCTAAGTAAATTTTCATCCGAGGTTAGTAAATGTGCCTAGAAATTTTAATTAAACTATCTTAATTTGATAAATAAAAATAGATCGGATAAGGCACCGTACCCCCGACCGGGTTTATAGGTGATATTATTTTTGGTGTGGTTAACTTTTGTTAATTGTTAGGCTTCCATTATATTTTTCGCTCAACGGAATTTCAGGGACAAAATTCTCTTAAGGGAGAAAAATGTAACGACCCGTATTTTTAATGATAGAATATTTAAATAATTAATTAAAATATTGAATCGTTAATTGAAGGTCTAAAATATAACATTTTACATACAGTTGAATTAGGACACGAGACCACATTCATTAAGTCCCGATTGACTTTGTGAATCAAAAATGAGTATAAAGATCGCTATATTTGGAGTTGAACGATCCAGTCGTCAAAACGACTTCAAAAGGCGTGAATGCACTGGGTTACACCTTTAATCTTTGCTAAGGGATTATGGTTACCATTTGAGTTTAAGATTGATTGTGACGGACATGGAGAAGATGAAGGAGGACATGCTGGAGTTGGAAGAAGGGGAAGTGGTGGTGTTGTACTCTCCCGTGACAACAAGTAGTCGATGGTGAAATCTGAGTATGGACAATTTGATGAAGGTGACATGGAGTAATAAATCTAACGTGACGATGGTGGTAGAGTACGAAGCATGGAACAAATATTTTAATTTATTTAGTAAGTTTAACGGTATAGACGACGCAATGGGCAAGGGAGATGAGAGAAGGATGGCGTTAGAAGCTGATTTTATGATGCAGGCATTTAAGGGCATTATTGCCTTAGAGGGAGAGGAAGGGTTGCTAGGGATTGAATGGGGACAGAGGAATTAATGCCTGCGAAGAACAGTGTTTGGAGGGAGTTTTTGCAAAATTTGGATGGGTTCGTAGAGCTGAATGACTATGTATCATTGAAGTCTTATTCGAAAATAGTTTGTTAATTGAAGCTTTTGTTCACTTGAGAAAGATGGAAAATCTTTCTTGATAAAAAGGTACCCAGTGCACTATGTTAACAAGTAATTCATTTTAGTTTCAAAAAAGACAGTTTATTTCCAGGCATGTAGAATCAATTTTTGTTCTCCACAAAGAGATATTCAGCCAAGATTGAAGTGGTTGTATTTTTAATCTCTCATGAAAGAAAATATTGCATGATTTCCACCGTACTGGTTCTGAAGGCAAACTCTTGGTGACATATACTGCTTTTTATTCTTCACTTCAATGACTACACTAGGTATATGTTCTATCTTTTGAGAATTTTCTTCCATCCTATTAGGTTGTTTTATCTTTGATTTAGTCATTAAAACTTCAACACTCTTTCTATATTTAAAATTTCTTGATTCCCTTATTTCTAAAATGTTTAATGTCACTTCAATGCATTTCAATATTGTTAGTACTAGCATTTTAATATTCATAATGTTAAGGTACTCCAATATTAAAGATGTTCAAGAAGCGAATGAAGTTGAACATGAATATTTCGAGCATATTCACACAATAAGATATATTATTCTCATTATGTTATTATTATTAGATTACACAAATAAATGTAATGAGTTTTAGACTTTGCTTCAAAGCTCATGTCATTGTTACATTTGATTGAGATTTATATTTAATATAACATGATAGATACCCCAAGAACTGCTCAATTTTTACAAGCAAAAATAACACATGTGCATTCAAAACACACACACATGTATACATGCATATGTTATGTGTATCTAAAAAGTTGATAAATGATCTCTTCTTAATGTCCTTTATAATTTTTCTTTTCTCATCACATATGAGGTTGATTATCCACACTCAATTTGGTATTTTATGCACCACTTTTATGTAGGAGTTGACCATGAATAATGGATGATTTAAACAAATATTTATTCCATCTAAACCATAGTAGCTAAGGTGCAAGCCTTGGGCTTTTTTGAGCCTTGGGCCTTTTTGTGTGCCTTTTACACTGGTTTGATCTACTATTTTACCAACTACAAATTAAATTTTAAACCATATTTATAATTCATTCAACTATTTAAATATTTTATTATCTAAATTTTAAATTTTAAACCATATTTCAAAATTCAATTAACTATTAAAAAAAATTATTTGACTACTTCGTAAACTAAATTTTGAATTTTGCAAAAAGACGCCTTAAACTGCAAAAAGACACGCTCAAACTGTAAAAAGCCGCACAACATGCGCCTGAATATTTTGAGAGCCTAGGAGTGCGCCTTGATAACCATGATCTAAACGTATAATGAACAGGGCTTTGCTATATTTGAAAATAAATAAATCTCAATATTTTAGTAACAAAGTCAAAAAAAATCCACGTAACCATTATGCATTTAAAAATACACCGCTTTTACATGTGTGGTTATAATTTATAAACCAGTTAATACAGAAAAGTAAACTAGCAAATTAGCCATCCTAAAAGGTTACTAATTTTTTTCTTCACCGGAACTCACCTAAGGATGTTCTCAATGGAGAATTTTCGAAACATGTAAAATGAAATGTGTTTGTTTAGTTACTCAGTCTCATATCACTTATACTCACTTTTGTGCATGAAGTAAACATATACTGGAGCAACTAAACGGAGAAAAAATCAACACAATGTAGTTTAACTGTTAGATCTCATTGTGTTTGTGTTTTAAGATTGCAATCAATAGAGGATCTAATACCCGAGATTAATTATGTCTAAATATTATGTTTTTTTTGTTTCAATCAAGGTTCGAGATTTCGGTTTTGGCAATTTGAAAATTTTGAAGTTCAAACCAATTTCGAAAATTTCAATTTTTATTCCGGTATTTTTTGACTAAAATGCACTGCTTAACCAAACTAAATTACGATAAAAATTGTTTTTTTTTTTGAGTTAATCACACGAAGTGAATTATAGTTTTTTCCCATTGAAATTTAGAGTAGTTGAGCATTGTTGTCTTAAATCTTACGATTTAAATCTCGATTCAAATCGGATCTCTCGCTTAACGATTCGATTTACATTCCGATCCAAACTTGATCAAAACTGCAAATAAAAAAACATTCTACTTATATACTAACATACTTAATATGTTTATTTGGATTCAAAATTCAAAATACAACGTTTTCAAAACAAAATAAAAATATAATAAGAGAAGAAATTGAGTTATGTTTAATTGTAGAAGCTCAAACATCAAAATCAATTTCAAATTGTATGCAAACCTTCGAATACGAATCTTTTGAATCTACAATTTACGATTTGAATCTCGTTACGATTTGAAGTTTGAACTTTACGATTTACGATTCAAATCCCATTTTGAAAACATTGGTTGAGCTAATTAAACAGTTTACATCCCAACAAAACAATGCTTTCATTAATACCAGCTGTGAATGAAATGAAATAAATCCTGCGGTAAAAGAAATAGTGTCAGTATCCCTATTGACAACTCAAAAGGTGTCTTGAAAAATCAAACATTAATTGTTTATCCTTTTCTTTGATAGCATGTTGCCCTCGTACGGTGCTCTGTCCTCTTATTTTCTTTTATTTTTTTATGTGAATCCTTCTCTCCTAAAAGGAAAAGTGCTCCACGTCTCTCATTGTTCTCCTCCTTTCTACCAAAATACTCCATATTTTTATCACTCTCCCTTCTACCAAAATCGTCACAGTAAATCAAAGCTGTGTAAGGTTCAAGTGATTAATTTCCTCATCTCTGACTTGAGCTTAGTTTCCACTACAAGATTTTACTCTTTCTTCTGCTTTTTTCTACTTTCTCTATCCTTTTTTTTACAAAATGGTTTGATGGGCCGAAACTGAGATTTTGGTTGTAATTTGTCTCGATCTTCGCCAAAACCGAGACGAAATGGTCGGAATCTCAAAGTTCCGGCCGAAACCTTGCACCTTGGTTTCAATAGTCCAGTAGCTCTAAAATAATACTGCAACCAAAATAGCATTTAAGCTATTCTAAGAATAAGGAAGCAAACTATGTTCAAAAAATTATAATATTTTATTTATTAAATTATTATGAAATTTGGTTTTGACATTGTCGAACTTTCTAACATTATCTTAGAAAGAAGTTCCATACATATAGCATATGTCAAGCTACAATGTGTTACTTTGCCATCCAACATGCATTAATTTATAACAACAATTTATACATGCTTACTTCATAAAATATCTAAGACGACAAACATTTTACTTGTACCATTGTAAAGAATCAAAAGAAAGATGGGAGTAGAAAGCCTGAGCATTTCACATTTCTCATATTACGAACCATCCAACCAGACATATGTTTATTTCATGCGGATACATTTGTCTTCTTTCAAAAGTGTGTACTCAAGTTATATGTCAATGCTTTATTTGAAACTATGTGCTAGACTACTAGATGTACTTAATATGTTCTGCACTACTTTGCCTCCCGTTAAAAGTTGCTAAACTTAAGCTACGACACCGCAACCTACTTTACTGTAATCCAATATACAACAATGAATAAATTTAGACACAGCAAATCCATCAATTACCCGTGTGCTTCACACGGGTTCCATCCTAGTAATTTACTTATTTCGGAGTGCTGTACTAAGAGAATTTTTACTGCTGAGCATCAATAAGTGGAGCCTAAAAATCAATAATGTTGTGCTACAGGTTGAATATGAATATTGGATGCTACTGTTTTACAACACAGTTTATAACAACTTTTAGCCTAAACACATATGGTTGACTTTCAGAATCCAAACACAAAGCATCAGATTAGTTCCAAAGAGTTTCAATCGGATTTGTGGGACAGTACGATATAAATGCAACTTACCTGAAGAAGTTCATCGCCGCTCATAGCACAGACAGGAAGATGATCCTTCAAAATGCGAATCTGTGAACCTGTCTCACTACGTATACCCTGAATAGTCTGCCCACCTTTTCCAATAAGACAGCCAATCTGGTCACCTGGTACAAGAAGACGGGCAGTAACCACAAGGCCACTTTCATCGATACCATCATCCATCTCATCTTCCGAAGTAAGTTTCTCATGAACCCTAAAAAGAGCATCTTGAGCTGGGCACATGTTTGTATCTTCATATAAATTGGTTTCCTCGCTAGTGCTAAAAATAGTTATTACTCTTTCATCACATCCAGGAACGGATTCACCAATTCTGATTTTGGCATTTGTATCTGCCCTTAGTTGTTTCACAATTTCTCCCCCTTTTCCAATTATACTGCCAATTTGTTTGCCTTTACATAAGTACCGATATACACAATCCTCTGGACCAGGAGCACGTGGTTCTCTATCTTCACCTGAGTTTCTTCTCTTTCCTCCTCCATTGTCATTGTAGTCTCCATTAGAGTGAGGCCTCTTTCCATAGCTATTTCTTTGCCCAGACATTTTTTAACTAGGAGGTGGATATACCTAAAGTAGATTGAAAATATAAAGAACTACGTTTAGGATATAAAAGAATCAATCCAGTCGAATTCTTTTGGAATATTACGAGTATATATTAGCCAAGGATGGGTATATAGAAGATACCAAAACTTGGGAAACCAAAACATGGGAAATGAGAGAAAACTTCAAGAAGAAGAAGAAGAAGAAACGGTGGCGGTAAAATTACACTGGAATTAACACAATGTGTCTAACAAGGATAAAAACTCACACGCGGCTATATAGTACAAAGAACCAATTCAACTAACAGTGCTATAGAATAAAATGCGGAACAAACTGACCCCTATCTACAACCGAATCATAGTACCTGGAACTCTTAGATCATAAAATCACTGCTAGAACGCACTAATCTCGATCTACAACCAAACCACGGTATCTGGATAAATAATCAAACAAATCGATCATAAATCAAGAATCAGAAAACCGTTATATTAGCAGAAATACGTGCCTTCAAATACGTCAAAAGGATTAAATCTAGACTAAAACACGAAACCTTGATGCAAAAAGGGAAATTCTTAATACATAGATCTGGCGAACAAGAACTTAGAATTAAGAATACATTTCCAAGATGCAAACAAACAGAAAATTGGGAAGGGTAAAGAGAAGATAGTTTTACCTAAGCTTTGACTGGAATTTTCTAATTGATGCTCTCGTGCGTGTTTGAACTGGTTTTAGTTCTACTACGGCTGATTTGATGTGAACTGAGATAAATATCTAGGGTTTCCATATTCAAATTTAATGAAAAAATGCGAGTGAAATGACGAGGATGCCCAGCAATTTAAGAATAAACTTTAGAACACGTCAATGCACTTTCTCAACCAAAGCGGACTGTTCTAGTTGTTTCTCCGAAGGAAAATTATTAGTTATTCGAGTAAAATTACAATTATCGGGCTTGGACAAACTTTTGCCACAAAAAGGTAAAATTAATAAAACCTCATTTTCGAATTGATTAGAGTTATTTTTTGTTCATTGTTATACAAACTTGGCGCGTCTTAGGTTGGACTTGGACAAACTTTTGCAATAAAAGTGGTAAGACTAATAAAACCTTATTTTCGAACAGACCAGTGCACGTTGTACCGAGTCCTGTGTAGTTTTTGGCTTGGATAAAGATATGTACACGAGTAGGAAGTCTCATTGGAATATATCGCAGGTATTATTTTATCCATATAATACACACACACACACACACACACACATATATATATTAGATAATGCATATGTGTTTCGTTAGAGCTTGAATTAGTTTTTGGAACAAAAGATAATGCGACACTGCATATGTATTTTGTTAGAGCTTGATTTAGTTTTTGGAACAAAAGATAATGTATTTTGTTAGAGCTTGATTTAGTTTTTGGAACAAAAGATAATGCGACGCTGCATATGAGTTTTGTTATAGCTTGATTGACATTTTGGAACTAAAGATAATATCTTAGAGCTATATAGTAGTAGTTATAATAAAATAAAGCGCTGAATATGCACGAATGAATTCAAACTATTTTTGTTGTTGTCGGGAGATGAACAAATATCTTTTGCTTATTTTACTAATATATATGTGTATATATGTGTGTGTGTGTGTGATTCATATTGCACATAGAGGAACGCATGAAAAAATGGATCAAATTACACTTCAGCATAGATATGTGATTGGGTCAAAATACACGTAATATATGCATATCAGAACTTTCCGTAACCCTTGACTTGGTCCAACTTAGAAATATTCAAACCTTTATAGCATAAATATAGCATTCTAGAAATATCTACCGAACCCTATAAATACCGTTTACTCCATTTATCCACATTTACATCTCTTTTCATCCCTATTTCGCTTCCACTTTTCTCTGTTTCATATGCATTCAGATCTCTCACCACCACTGTTTCCTTCTATACACACTTTTTTGAGCTTCTCACCATCATTGATCTCATGTATCACAGCTTCAAGTTAGTGTAGTTATACCATTGAAACCGTGTTTTACACTATAGATGTTAGAATGATACATGAATTCCAATTCGCGATTTGAAGGAGCAAGGCCATTGGAGAAGCCTCGACGAGGAAGGAGGAAGCCCTAACACTAGAAGTGGAAGCAAGCTCCAAGAAGAATTGTCGAGCAACTATTTTGATTCGGTGGAGCTGGAGCGGTCTAGGGTGGAGACCGAACGAGCTACTTCGTTTGGCGGTGTTACGTTTGGCATTGAGGAGGACCGGACGAAACATCCCGTCCGATAGTGGTGACTTTGTTCGGCTGTGAAGATGCAGTGTGTTTTGCCAAACCAAAAGTCTAAAGTGGTGAAGCTAATATGCCGGTCCAGATTCAAGAATTTGACCGAACCAAATACAGTGATGTGCCACTCCAAATATCTCATTCGGTTGTTTGAGAGTGCCGAACCAGATTGATATGGGCTTCACCGAACCAGATAATGTCGAACCAAGTTGAGGCCGAACCAAATATTTGGTTCGGTATTGGACCATGCCGGTCTAGATCTTGAGTGTTATTTGTCGAACCAAATGTTATTGGACCTTACCGAACCAGAAGTGTCGAACTAAACCTCAGGGATACTATATAGCAGCTACCCCTCCTCGTATCTTCACTCTATAAATAGCGGAGCTTCTGGACAACAATGGCAGCCATCCTAGAGAGTTGAAACTCTATAGAATTTTGTATGTATTGTTAATTCTTTTTATGTATAGCCTTCAAAAGTGAATCAATTTTATAACTCTAATCTTTCAGTAATTAATAAAATATCCTCTCCCCAAGTAGACATACACTGCCTCACGGTAGTGAAACCACTATAAATACTGGTTTTATTTATTTTTTTACATTGCATAGATCTGTAACTATTTGTTCTGGTATTTATCTCTATTTATTTCATCTTGCTACAATCACGATCCGGTTATTTTCCACTATGTTGGGTTTTTATTCCCTTGGACTGATCATTTGAAGGGATTTTTCCCAACAGTCTGGTATCAGAGATGAAAGGTCGATTGAGGAGTGTTAGACACTATAGTAAGAAATGAAGCGATTCTAGTTGTTACATGACCCTATACTAGAAGGATGTATATCGCGTCAGGATCACAGTTGGCAACAGAAAAATGGAATTGGGACAAAGACTTCGAGAAGTGGCACGGAGGATGACGGCGATTCTAATGAGAAATGAATTTCATCCAGTAGTGTTTGCCCTTGAGGAGTTGACGGCTGACATCTCAGTCGTAGAAAGGAAGAAGATGAAGAAATAGGCATTTACCACTTTACAACTAGCTATGGGAGAGAATGTTATCTCAGATATTAACACTTTGAGAATTAATGGAATTATCTAGAATAACAACTTCGTATATCGCATCAGGAGCCGGGTCAATAGTTGTCGCCGACGGGTTTGGGATATCCCGTGTAGGAGTTGTCGATGGATTCGAAGTTTCCACTACTTCCTGTTGGGGGCATTTGGACCAAGTTGCAAAATTTCTACTCGAAGAAATCTCTGATCAATGGTATGATATTACTGAAGACATTTCTTACCATACGGATAAGAGAGGGTAGTTCAGTGAAGAAACATCTCAATTTCTTTGATGATCTCGTGATGAAGATGAAGACTTTTGACTTAAAGATGGATGAGGAGCAAATGGCAATGATTCTTTTGTGTTCTGCAGAGCGTTACACAGGTTTCACTAACAGGCTTATCTTTGCTAGAGACACGTTGACAGTGGAAGATGTGAGGTCAGGCCTTCTATCTGTGGGCATGAGAGATCAGATTAAGGAGATAAGTGAAAGAAGTAGATGTAGAAGTAGTAGTCACGGCCTGTTTGTTGAAAGAGGTAGAGAAGATAAGAAGAATTGGCACTTTAGAGGGCATTCCAAGTCTAGAAACCCGGTAATGGTAGAAGAGGAAAGTCTAAGGATGGGAAGTACTTTGTCTGCAAGAAACCTGGTCATTGGAAAAGGAATTGTCCAGATTTGAAGAAGAATATAGTAGACGGATTTTCATCATTTGCGGTGGAGAAGTCTGTATCTGATGATGTGTTGTTTGCAGCAGTGTCGGATGTCCCAGACCATTGGGTGCTGGATTCGGGGGCATCTTTCCGTATAACGCCTAATAAGGATTACTTCGGTTCTTACGTCGGACGAGAGGGAAGCTCTATTCTTATGGGTAATGATACTAGCTGTAGAGCAATAGGTGAAGATACAGTGAGGTTCAGGATGTTTGACGGAGTGATACGCACTTTGACAGGTGTCCAGTATATTCCAGGTCTTTGTAAGTCCTTAATTTCTTTAGGACAATTGGCATCTTTAGGATGCAAGGTGACTATCGAGAAGGATGGTCTGAAGGTTTCGAAAGGTGCACTACTTCTTACGAAAGGAGATGTGTTTCGAAATCTGTATTTGCTGAAAGGAACTATAGTTCTTGAAGAGTCGTGTGTTGGTGTAGATAGGTCTCGTGCATTGGATGCCACAAAGCTTTGGCATCTCAAGTTGGGTCATATTTCAGAGAAGGGCTTAGAGTTGCTTTGGAGACGCAAGATGATCAAAGGAGGAAGCTTCGACAAGATGGAATTTTGAATGGAGTATGTGTTAGACAAACAAACTAAAGTATATTTTGGAGTTAGACTCCATGTATCGAGGCGAGTACTTGAGTACATGCATACAGATGTTTGGGGACCAGTTGCTACTACTTCTCTTGAAGAAACAAAGTATTTTAACTCTTTCATTGATGACTGTTCTCGAAAAGTATGGGTGTATGTGATAAAGGCCAAATTAGAGAGTTTTGAGAAGTTCAAAAACTGGAAGCGCTTGTTAAGAACCAATTTGGTTATAGGTTGAAGATACTGAGATATGATAATGGCAGTGAATTTGTCTCTAGTGAGTTTCTCAATTTTGTAGACAGCATGGCATTCAAAGACATTTCACTACATCCGACAATCCACAATCAAATGGGGTTGCAAAAAGAATGAACGAGACTCTACTAGAGAAGGCTCGTTGCTTGAGGTTGATGGCAGACTTGTCTAGAGGCTTTTGGGCTGAGGCATTATCAAATGCGGTGCATATCATAAATCGAATTCCGTGCTCGGTCGTAAATGAGAAGATTCAAAATAAAAAGTGGAGAGGTAAAGTGGTGTATCTTGGTTACTTTCGAATTTTTGATTGTCATGTGTATGTTCACCATACAGTTGATGACAAGTTAGAGGCTAGAGCATACAAGGGCATACTAATGGGATACACAGATGGTATCAAAGGGTATCGAATTTGGAACCCTGTTAATTGGAAGATTGTTCATTCCAAACATGTTACTTTTGATGAGTCTGCTATGATCAATCCGAAGGAGAAGCTACCTACCACATCAGAAGATTCTGATAGGCCTAAGGAAATGGAAGAAGTTCCTGTATTCCAGCCAAATATGAGAGTTGTTGTTGATGTTGTCGAAGAAAATGTAGTTGATGAAACATCATAGGATAGTCCACAAGTACTTTCTAATAATGCGGGTGATGTGCATGAATCTAGAGGAAGTTTAGTTCAAGGTGGAGCTGAAAAGAGTTTAGGCGAAGTAGTACCTACCTGGGTCAGTCGTAGGACTATTAGGCCACCCAAAAGGTATGGTGATTGGTAGTTTGCGAACCTTAGCATTTGTGATCAGTTTTACTATGCCTTACATGTGGTTCTTGAGGAGCCACGTGACCTTGATGAAGCTTTGAAGTCATGTGACAGTTCGAGGTGGATGTGCGCTATGGAAGAGAAGTTAGAGTCGTTGAAGAAGAACAAGACTTGGGATTTGGTACCACCCCCTCACGGAAGCCGAGCCATGGGTTGCAAGTGGGTGTTCAAGGTTAAGGTTGATGGAAGATACAATGCTAGATTGTTGCTAAAGGGTTTTCACGAAGAAAGAGATTGAAGTATGATGAGATATTCTCTCCGGTAGTGAAGCATACGTTCATCCGCATTTTGCTCGCTATCATCGCAGTTCATGACTTGAAGCTGGAGCAATTAGATGTGAAAACCGTTTTATTTTGGAGACTTGTATGAGACCATCTATATGAAGTAGCCAGAAGGATTTGTTGTAGATGGGAAGGAAAATTGGGTTTGCAAATTGAAAAAGTCACTGTATGGACTTAAGCAGTCGCCTAGACAATGGTATAAGAGATTTAATTATTTTATGCTTTCACTTGGTTTTGATCGTAACATCAAAGACCTTGTGTATACTTCAAGCATTTAAAGAACAGTAGATGGGTGTACATACTCTTGTACGTGGATGATATGTTGATTGCTTCCAAGGATAAGGCTGAAATTGATAGTTTAAAGCAAAAGCTAAAAGCGGAATTTGTAATGAAATACTTGGAGAAGCAAAGAAAATTTTGGGTATGGAAATCCAAAGAGATAAAAATTTAGGATTTTTGAGCCTCACTCAAAAGGAGTACATTCGAAAGGTGCTTGCTCGGTTTAGCATGGAAGGGACAAAGACAGTCAGCACACCCATGCCTTTGCACATACAACATTATAGTAAAGGCTCTCCGATCTTGAAAAATGACAAGGATTATATGATGAAAGTCCCATGTGCAAGTGCAGCAGCTTAATGTATGTCATGGTATGCACTAGGCCTGACATTGCATAGGCTGTTGGATTGGTGAATAGATTCATGGCAAATCCAGGAAAGACGCATTAGGAAGCAGTGAAGTGTATCTTCTGATATCTTAGAAGAACTCTAAACCATGGACTTGTCTTTGGCGGTAGAGGAAGAGATTACAGCTTGGATGGATTTTGCGATTCCTACTATGCTGGTGATAGAGATCGAAGGAAGTCAACCTCCGGATATGTGTTCACCATTGGTGGGATAACAATCAGCTAAAGAGCGAGATTGCTGGTGATTGTGGCTTTGTCCACTACAGAGGCAGAGCTTATAGCTGCGGTTGAAGCAGCTAAGGAGGCGCTTTATTTGAGGCGATTGTTGTGTGATTTGGGCTTCGTATATGAAGGCGTGAATGTGTACTGTGATAGTCAGAATGCAATTCATTTAGCTGAAAATATGGCATTCAGCTTGAGGACGAAGCATATTGAGGTAAGAGAGTCATTTTTTGTCTCGATGAGTGAAGAGAAGCCGGTTCGTCTTAAGATGGTTCATATGAAGGAGAATGCAGCAAACATGTTTACCAAATCATTGCCTGTTGATAAGTTCGAGCATTACTCGGACTTGATTCATTTAATGAAGTGCTAGGTGCCACAGGTTGAGATGGTTCATGGAGACGTTTATTTTCATGGTGGAGATTGTAGGTTGTACACAGACTGGGTACTTCGAATGCTTTTTTGACGGATGGTGGCCTTGTCGGAGTTCATTGATAGAGTGTAATGGGTGATGGCATTTGCCGAAGCTCATTGGGTAAGTATCCATTGCTTGGAGCATGAAGGTGTAGATGAATTTAGAAGGTTTGTATGCAATTCGGTATCAAGGTGGAGATTGTTAGAATGATATCTAAATTCCAAATCACGATTTGAAGAAGGAGCAAGGCCATTGGAGAAGCGTCGACGAGGAAGAAGGAATTCCTAGCCCTAGAAGTGGAAGCATGCTCCAGGAAGAATTGCCCAACCGCTATTTTGGTTCGGTGGAACTGGAGCGGTCTAAGGTGGAGACTGAGCAGTGGTGTTTCGTACGGCATTGAGGAGGAACGAACGAAATATCTCGTCCGATGGTGGTGACTTCGTTCGGCTGTGAAGATTCAGTCAGTTTTGCCGAGCCGAAAGCCTGGAGTTATGAAGCTAAATGCCGGTCTAGATTCAAGAAGTTAACTAAACCAAATAGATTGATGTGCAGCTCCAAATATCTCATTCGGTGGTTTGAGAGTGTCGAACCAGATTGATATGTACTTCGCCCAACTAAATGATGTCGAACCAAGTTAAGACTGAACCAAGTTAAGACCGAACCAAATATTTGGTTTGGTATTGGACCATGCCAGTCCAGATCTTGAGTGCTGTTTGTTAAATCAAATGCTATTGGACCTGCCGAACCAGCTGTGCCAAACCAAAGCTCAAGGCTGCTATATAATAGTTACCCTTCCTCGTATCTTCACTTTATAAATAGTGGAGTTTCTGGACAATAATCGCAGTCATCTTGGAGAGCTGAAACTCTGTAGAATTTTGTCTGTATTATTAATTCTTCTTATGTATAGTCTCCAAAAGTGAATCAATCTTGTAACTCTAATCTTTCGGTGATTAATAAAATATTCTCTCCCCAAGTGGACGTACACTGCCTCGCGGTAGTAGAACCACTATTAATACTGGTGTTATTTATTTGTCTACATCGTATAGATCTGTGACAGTTTGTTTAGTGTTTATCTCCGTTTGTTTCATCTTATTACAATCACGATCCAGTTATTTTCCGCTGCATTGGGTTTTTTATTCCCTTAGACTGGTCATCTGAATGGATTTTTCCTAATAATAGCTCTATCTTATACTTTTATATTTTAGTTTAATTCTATATAAAAAAATCATCTATGTGACTGCATAACTTCTACACTTCTATTTTATATTATAAAAGTAATTCGGACTTTTTTATGTATATTTTTGTTGCAAATTGATGTATTATAGAATCTGTGCCTTTGTAAATCATTTGCATCTACTATTTTGCAAAGCGAAAAAAGTGTAGATGTTTTGCATTTCATTGAAAAATGCATGTTATGTTTTTTATTTGGCTTTTAATTGAAAAATGCATGTTGTGTTTTTTATTTGGTTTTTAACGTGAATATGGTGATGCGGCAATAAGCATACATGTTATTTTATTCAGTCTTGATGCATAATTTTATGAAGTTTAATGATATTACTATGATATTATTATTGTATATTAACAAGATGTATAATATTTTGTTGGCCATGAATTTGGTTATTGTATATAGATCTGATGTTACGTCCTATATGCCAACATGTCCTTTCCTTTCTTTTTTTCTTCCCCTTTTCCATTACACAACACTTTCGTGTTTTGCATCATATATATGTATTTAAGTGGTTTACTTGCATTAAGCGGTTAGCTTGTATGTAATTAATCTTTTGTTTGCCTGTGTAGCTATCAGGACATATTTATTTTGTTTGAATTTCATCTTTCCAGTATATACATGTGAGCTACTCCCTCACTTTGCATGCTTCCGATTATAGTAACTTGCGTGTTTTATATGATTAGTAATGCTGTCGTTGAGATTTTTATATGTACTGTCCCCGTTAATTGGAGTCACATGTAGTTTATGCATATGGTTTCATGAAAAGTTGCACATGTAATGCATGCATTCAAGCTGTATTTATTTGTTGTATTTAATTGTTGTTGTATTTAATTGACACCATAACATATAATATTATAATCCACGTTTTTACTGCAATCCTTTGTCCCTATTTACAAACGTTTTATAACATCCATACATTATTTACTAAGTTATATGTATATCAAAAAAATTCAAAGTATAAGCTATAAGGCTCGCTCTACATAGGAAATGCATGCGTTAATATATTATGCTTGTTTTCTGAATTATGTTTATATAGCATGTATATTAATATAACTTTGTACAAAGTAAGGCTATATAAATTTTGAATTCTCATATTAAATAGTAAATCATAGATCCACTACATGCTTCAGACTGCACTTACACCCAGTTGAAAGAGTATTATATTAGTTAATTTTGTGCAACAATATTTAAGTATAATTGTGTTTTTTGAGGCATACTAAATGTAAATTTGCGACCGATCTATGAAATGTGAGCATTCAATTAAATGATTGTCTATTGATTCAAACGGCGTAGTATGTGATCAATGTGAAGCAGTTTTTTTTGAAATTTGGCTTTGCTTTTAGTGAGTAGGGCATATTTTCTCGAATAATTGTTGATTTTTTTTTAAAAATCTTTTCATATTGATTACGTACCCTTATTTGAAAGAGTATCACGATTCAAAGATGTTTATTTGTCAAACTGAATTTGTGATCACATTACTAAATGATGTGAAAATTATCAAATATATGCATTTGTTTCCAATATATTTCTGAATTTCTGGATATGCTATTCGATGTCGTAAAATTTTCAAATAAGTTTTGGGGCTTTGGGTTATTATTTGGAAGAGAAGAAGGAAAGAAGAAAGAAAAGATAGTCCTACATGCTAGAAAATCAAGGACTATGTTTATATAAATATAGCTTTCTCATGTGGATGTTGGGGCCATGGGGCTCCCACATGTTTGCCTTATTGTGAGGAGAGAAGTCATGCAACACCACACGCGCGCCGCCAACGTCCGTCCGACCGAACCGAACCGGGCCGGTCAGGTATGGGTTTCGGGTTCGAATCCGAATTTTTTTGGATCGTATGTGAACAGTAACGGGCAGATTTCAGCCCGTTAAGGACCCAAAACCGAAATTCCTGAATTTGAATAAATGGCGGGAAATTTGTAACGTTTTCTAAACGTTACAAGAGATGAATAGACACGACGTTTAAATATTGAATGGATAATGCCGTTTGTAACAGTTGTGAACCGTTGCAAATAGTTGTGATGCTTACGAATAGGCACCTCTCTACCACTATAAATAGTGACGCCCAGAAAACGTTAGAAAGTATTCTGAATCTTCTTTTTCTTCACATAGCAGTTTTGCGAAGTGTTACAAAACACTACACCACCGCTACTCTGTTTTGTGACGCCACCAAGGTGTTGTAAACTCAGAAAACGTCGCAGAATTGCTCTCTTCGTCCTCTTCGTTCTATTCTATACAAATTGCATCATCGGAAGCCATTACTGAAGTGCTCTTGGTTGGATCAAAGGCGTACAAAATTTTGAATCTGATTACGCTATTACAGGGCTTCATTGAATCCCGAAAGTCGATAGTTCGATAACCTGTTTGTACCTAGTGGATTGAACTATTGTCTGAAAGAATCTATTCCATAGATCCTTGAAGTTGGAAGTACAGCATTATCTTCACCGTAATTGCCATCAAATTCGCCTCGAACCGCAAAATCCCCAACAAATTTCAGACAATAAATTACAACCATGGAAGGTTCGAGCGCTCTGCAAGTTATGAATCAACATCTAACTTGATTAGAGCGTTTTGATAGCGACAATTTTACTCGTTGGTAAGAGACGATGAAATTTTTCTTGGTCACCATCAAGTTGTTCTACATTCTGGAAGATGACTGGAAGAAATCTCGGAGGAAACTAATAAGGATAATGTTGCTCTAAAGGCTAAACGTGCAAAGAGCAAAGAGGATGATTTTCTATGCAGATGCCATATTCTGAATGCGCTATCTACCCCAATCTACAATACTCATAGAACCTTGAAAACAGCGAAGGCACTCTGAACTGCACTGGAGAATAAGTATCGCATATCCGAGGCAAGTAATAAAAAGTTTCTTATTTCTAATTTTATGGATTTCAAAATGGTCATCAATAAATCCATAATTGGACAAGTGAGCGAAATATTATTGTTGGTGAATCAACTTAAAGATGCTGGAATTGATCTCCTTGAATCTTTTGTTATTGGAGTTATAATTTCTAGACTTCCGCATAGTTGGAATTATTATAAGAAAAAGATGAAGCATGCGGAAACAGATTATAATTTAGACGGTTTACAGCGCCATCTTCGTATTGAAGAAGACTCTCGCAAACGCGATCTAGATGATAATCCGCAAACTGAGTCCCATTCTAAGGCAAATAATGTTGAAATTACTGATAAGTTAAAGCCAAAGAATGAGACACAGTTTAAGAAGAAAATTCATTCCAAAACCAACAAAAAAAAGTGCTCGTTATTTTTGTAACAAGCCCAGTCACTATGCCCGAGACTGCCGCCTGCGGAAGAAACAACAAAAAGTGAATGTGGTCGAAGACACGCTTGTGGCTGTAGTGCAAGAGGCGAACTCCGTTAGCGACAATGATAATGATTGGTGGTTCGACATTGGAGCAACCATTCACATTTGCAAAGACCGTAATTTGTTCAATAGTTACGAAGAAAATAAAGGAGAAGCCGACGAAATTACTGGAGCAAATAAGGTTCCAAGCAAAGTTCTAGAAAAAGGCACTATAGAACTTCCTTTCACCTTTGGAAAAGTTCTTACATTAGTCAAATGTATTTTATGTACCTGATATGTGTAAGAATTTGGTCTCTGGACACCTTCTTAACAAAGAAGGATTCAAGATGGTGTATGAGTCTGATAAGCTAGTGTTGTCTAAGAATGGTAGATTCATTGGACATGGATACTCTTATAACGGCAGGATTAAGTTAAATCTAATAAAGAAATCTTCTGTTTATATTGTTGATTCTATTAATTTATGGCATGGTAGATTAGGACATGTTAATTATAATTCCATTAGAAATATGAATAAATTAGGATTAATTTCTGATTGTGATTTCGATACCATCTCTAAATGTAAAATATGTGTTCAAGCAAAAATACACCGAAAATCTTTTAAATTCGTAGAAAGAAAAACTGGTTTGCTTGATTTGGTATATAGTGATGTGGGTGACTTAAAAAGTCACATCACCTATGGTGGTAACCAATACTATATAACATTCACTGATGATTATACTAGATATGCATATATATATATACATATATATATATATATAATGAAAACTAAAGATGAGGCTTTTGATAAATTCAAAATTTACAAAGCAGAGGTCGAAACACAGTTAGGAGTTAAAATTAAATATTACATTCAGATCGTGGTGGTAAATATTTCTCAAATGAATTCACCTTGTTTTGTAAACAACAAGGCATAGTTCACAAATGTCTGCCCCATATACACCACAACAAATGGTGTTGCTGAAAGGAAGAATAGAACTTTAGTAGAAATGGTTAATGTCATTCTCATAAGCTCTAATTTATCTTACAACCTATGAGTGATCTATGTTATCCGCATGTTATATTTTAAATAGAGTACCACTTAAAAAGAAATCCTCTTATGAATTACGGTTTAATAGGAAACCTAACCTAACTAGACTTAAAGTTTGCGGTTGCTTAGCATATGTTAGAAAGCCAGACCCTAAACGACCAAAGTTAGGAAATAGAGCATTTAAATGTGTTTTCATAGGATATTCGCTTAATAGTATAACTTATAGATTCCTTATTCTTGACACCCTAGAAGTTATAGAATCTGTAGATGTAATTTTTTGAAAATCAAACTATTGAGATCTCATTGAGATCATCTAGTCCAGAACCTAGTATGGCTAATGATATCAATGACGATGATTATGCTCCTGCTCAAAACAGCAAGGAAGTATCAATACCAGATAATAGTACCGAACTACAGAGAAGTAAAAGAGCGAGAATAGAGAAGGACTATGGTCTCGACTTCATTGCATATCATGTAGAAAGCAGTAAGAACGAAATCCTTAATATGACTAAATATGTAATGAATGTCGATGACGATCCCAATAATTATTCTAAGGCTATGAGTTCTAGAGATTCCAATTTCTAGAAAGAAGCTATCAACAATGAAATGAATTCCATACTGTTAAACCAAACTTGGGTTTTAACCGACTTACCTCCTGGTGCTGAACCTATAGGATGTAAATGGATATTTAAGAAAAAGTTGAATACAAATGGATCCATTGATATGTTTAAAGCCAGATTAGCTGCTAAGGGATATAAGCAAAGACATGGAGTAGATTACTTTGATACATATGCTCCAATTGCTCGCATATCTTCTGTACACTATTTAATTGCACTTGCATCAATTCATAACTTAGTCATACATCAAATTAATGTAAAGACTGCTTTTCTAAATGGAGATTTAGTAGAAGAGATATATATGGAACAACCTGAAGGTTTCAAAACCCAAGGCCAAGAAAATAAAGTTTGCAAATTAGTGAAATCTCTTTATGGCCTGAAGCAAGCTCCTATGCAATGGCATGAAAAATTTGATAAAGTTGCACTGTCATATGGATTCATTGTTAATGATGCTGATAAATGTATTTATAGCAAATCGAATAACAACGGTAGTGTTGTAATATGTTTATACGTTGATGACATGCTAATATTTGGTTCCAATATATCCCATGTGAATGAAACTAAAAAGTTTCTGTCTTCTAAATTCGATATGAAAGATCTAGGAGAGGCTGATGTAATTTTAGGAATTAAAATTGTTAGGAAAGAGGGGGAGTTATTACTAACTCAATCTCATTACATAGAGAAATTCCTACAAAAGTATGGTCATTATGATGACAAAGCAGCACCAACTCCTTTAGATCCTAGTATCAAATTAGAAAAGAACACTGGACGTGCCATCTCTCAACTAGAGTATTCCAGTGTTATTGGGAGTCTTATGTATACTATGCATTGCACTAGACCAGACATCGCACGTGCTATAAGTGTATTGTATCTATTTACGAGTAATCCAGGTTTCGAACATTGGAAAGCATTTCCAGAGTTTTAGCTTATTTGAAAGGAACCATTGAATATAGTTTATCTTATAAAAGATATCCAGCTGTAATAGAAGGATATAGTGATGCAACCTGAAACAATGTAGAATCCAAATCCAAGTCTACTACTGGATGGATCTTTACATTAGGAGGCGCTGTTGTGTCTTGGGCTTTCAAGAAGCAGACCTGTATTTCCGACTCAACAATATTATCAGAATTGATTGCATTAGCACATGCATGTAAAGAAGCGGAATGTATTAGGAATTTATTAATGGAAATCCCTTTATCGAAGAAGTCATCTCCAGCAGTCTTAATTAACTGTGACAATCAAGAAACGATATATAGTGTGTCTAATAAGACATATAATGGAAAGTCTAGACATGTGAGTCTAAGACATCAAATGGTGAGACAGTTACTCAAAAGAGGAGTTGTAACTGTTGACTACATAGAAATGAAGAAAAACTTGGCTGACCCACTTACAAAGAGTCTTCCAAAGGCAATGGTTTTTATAAAGCCACAAGAAATGGGACTAAGGTCTGTGAATGAAGGCTGACCATCCTTAACAGAAACCCAACTTATGTCTTGAAAAGGATAGACAAAGTTCAATGGGTACCAACAAGTTAAGAGAATGATTATGGAACACCAAATCGATAATCCCATAATATTTAGTGTTGGATTCTGCAAGAACAAAGGATGGATATATATCCTTAATAAGTCTAGAAACATCAAAAGGTGTATCGCAGAAACACCTTAAGAGACTTACCTATATGAGTATGGAAATCAGGCTATTTCCTAAGAAAGTAAGACCGCTTTCTAAGTAGACTCATGAACTTGGATTTAAGCACGTAGCCATTAACGTGCTGAGCATTACATAACACTTTACGTAAGGAAATCAACATGTGTGATAGTTCCGGTTTTATCATTAGGGATACTGGGTTCAGGATTCGTTCACCATAGAATCTCGATAAGGCTTTGAATTGTTTACACTAATTAAATGTTCAAATCCAAAAGATACCTTTTATTTATGTATTAATTTTCACGATGATGCAAAGCCTTATCTTAGAACTACATAGGGTTGATCCCACTAGGGTATGTAGGAAGTCACTCTAGTGATGCAGCCATCCAATTTATTAATTATTTCTTATTTTAAAAATTGGGGGAGATTGTTGTAAACTTTTCAAATAAGTTTTGGGGCTTTGGGTTATTACTCGGAAGAGAAGAAAGAAAAGATAGTCTCACATGCTAGAAACCAAGCACTATATTTGTATAAATATAGCTTTCTTATGTGGATGTTGGGGTCTTGGGGCTCCCATATGTTTGCCTTATTGTGAGGAGAGAAGTCATGCAACACCACACGCGCGCTGCCACCGTCCGTCTGTCCGACCGAACCGGGCCGGGTCGGGTATGGGTTTCGGGTTCGAATCCGAAAATATTTTTGGATCATATGTGAACAGTAACGGGCCAGATTTCAGCCCGTTAAGGACCCAAAACCGAAATTTCTGAATTTGAATAATGGCGGGAAATTTATAACGTTTTCTAAACGTTACAAGAAATGAATAGACACGACGTTTAAATATTGAATGGATAAAGCCATTTGTAATAGTTGTGAACCATTGCAAACGGTTGTGATGCTTAACGAATAAGCACTTCTCTACCATTATAAATAGCAACGCCCAGAAAACGTTAGAAAATATTCTGAATCTTCTTCTACTTCACAGAGTAGTTTTGCAACATCAGAAAGTGTTACAAAACACTGCGCCACCATTGTTCTGTTTTGTGATGCCTCCAAGGTGTTGAAACTCAGAAAACATCGCAGAATTGCTCTCTTCATCCTCTTTGTTCTATTCTATACAAATTGCATCATCAGAAACCATTACTGAAGTGTTCTTGGTTGGATCAAAGGCATACAAACTTTGAATCTAATTACTCTGTTATAGGGCTTCATTGAATCCTGAAAGTCGATAGTTCGATAACCCGTTTGTACCTGGTGGGTTAAACTATTGTCTAAAAGAATCTATTCCATAGATCCTTGAAGTCAAAAGTACAGCATTATCTTCATCGCAATTGCCATCAAATTCGCCTCGAACCGCAAAATACCCAACATTCGACTCATGAATGGGACAAATTGGACGTAGTAGCATTAGATTAATATCAGAAACTAAATGAGCATTAATATCTAATGGTCAAACCATTGTACCTTAGATCGTCGAAGTAAATATAATATGCAAAACATATGGTTTTCTTTTGTTGCACTATATGACATGTTAATTCGGGATGAAAGCTAATTTGAATAAGACATGGTACATACTTACATTATAAAATTTGGTTCCAAGACTCGGTCAACACAAAAAAATGTGTTTAAAAAACGCAAAACATGTTACTAGAGAAAAAATCATACAATGTATGCACATAGCACTGAGTGGAACTAAATAAAATAGGCATCAAGAACTAACAGTTCTAATCAACTTAAGTAATTGTTATATATAATTTATATTTAACGATGATTGTCCATTCAAAAATTTTGTACATGTTTATTTGAGATCTAAATTAACATGACATTATGTTCTATTCAATAGGGTAACTTGTTTTTTAGGTAACTACAACATATGTGACATCTTCCTCTGCAATAAGGTAATTTATTTATGAAATATTTTAAAAAAAGTTTTATATTTACATAGTGAAATCATTCAAATTAGATAATGTTTTCTATTACAAAAGTTCTTTATATATACCCATAACAAAAATCATTATCATTCTTACAAATATAAGTAGATCATATAACAAATTTAGCAACCAAACAAATGAATAGTAAACACTATGATAAACAAAGGTCAACCCAAAACAATGACATATCTCCAAAAGCGTCTTCAACGAAGGATGGTGCACATGTCCACGAGCCAAAAAATGCTAATTAAAATTCTCTCTCAATGGATAATTTTTGGGACGATAAACTTACTTCTGAAGTGGTAAGTGGTATATCGCTCAAAAAATAAAAAATATATATATATAATTAAATGTTATTGCCTTATCAGTTTTCTTTTCATGTTTTTACACGTAAAATTTATGGAGGAAAATGGATGGTGATGGTTATGGAAAATAATTGAATAAGAATTCATTATCTACGAATAAACTATAGTGAGTAATAAAAAAATTGGCATCCATAGTGGTACTTTTAGGTGTTGCAACTATTACTATTAATAAGGAAATTACTACATAGCCTCTATTTTTATGTATTCCATTTTTAAATAAAGTTTAACTTATATTAATGTCTGTAAATAGTATAATTAGCTTATCTTTTATGTTGTGTTGGAATTCAGTTTCATTTTAATAATTTTACTACTATAATTATCGTCACATTCATAAGTACCATCAACTACTATGTGAAACAAAGTATTTAACTAAAAAATAAAGAACATAACCACATTTAATTTTTGGCATGTTGGATATCAAAAATGAATAATCGAAGGAGATAAAATAAAAGAAGAAATACTTTACGTGATGAACAAAGAGAAATGCATCATATGAGAGATAAAGAAGGAGAGCTATGAGGCAAGAACAAAGAGAAAATTATCTAGCTCGGCCTCATGAAATGTATCGACATAGAAGAGAAAGAACTCAAAATGCATCTTTAGGAAGAAATATAAATATTACAAGTAATGAATCTCATAGTTGCCAAAAACAAAGAAACCCACGAATACAAAGAGAACAAATAGAAACTACACTTGTTGAGGATGTAAAACATATTACATATGACATACAACAATCTAACCAGGAGCAGAGACAATCATCACAAAATAATCGTGTAAAGAAATGTTAGAACTCATAATGTTGCAAAAAAAAATTTAAAGGTCATACCGAATTTCAAAAGTATTGATTTAGACATTCAACATTTTGTCAACATCGTTCGGCAAAATTATTTCAACACGAAAGTCCATCATTGTGTTGTTCAAATGGTAGTGTAACGAACGAGCCCTTTGACTCTTGAAAATCGACACTAATATGTCCGCAATATTGTGTGACGAGCATTCAAGTGTTGGAAAGGCCTACCATAATAGAAAAGAAAGAAGATAGAAGATAAAAAGAAACTGAACAATCACAGAATCTCACAACGTAATGGAATAACATATATTAATCAACATAATTCTTTGCAAGTCATTCCCTGATGATACATCAGAGTCATATTAATATAAATTTTACCATAGGACATTATAACAGCTTGTCCTTACCTAACTGATACGTTATACATATAAACAGTGAAAACAAGATAATAACTAGCCGTCGATGAAGCCTCCTATTCCAAACTTCTCCAAGATGCATCCGGGGAAAACCTGAATTACTTGGTTGTAACGACCTAGAATTTTAGTCACTTGAATTTGGAATTAATTTTAAATATTGAAAAGTTAATTTTATAAGTTAAATAACTTGGATTTCAAATATAACGATTTATTTGATAATTAAATTGTTGAACTTAATATTCGAAATTGTTTAATAATTGATCTTGAATTTAATATGAATGAAAACGGTTTCAAAAGTTGAATTAATTTCTATTCGAACAAGAACGAGGATAGTAAACTTTTAAATTGGATTTAAAGGTTATTAAACTGATTTGGGAAATTATTCGTTTTAAATAACGTGTAAAAATAGCCTTCCGGGGCACTATCTCGGATTTCGATGAAATCAATTTCATCGGGTCCATAATAGTGAATTGTTATATGTCCTCGAATTTCGTGGCGATCGGACGTATCGTTTAGTCCTGCGAGAGAAATTAATTTAAGGAATTTTAATTAAAATAATTTGATTTTGAAAAGCTATCTTCTAAATATGATGGAATTGGCTTTCGATATATATTTCATTGTGTTCGGAATAAGGATATAACATATAAAACGCCAGGCAGCACGCTTCATTTGGAGTTCGAAATTTTAACGGGTGAATAGTGCCGGGAACATTTTTTATAAATAGCCCCAACTCACTTCATTTGCAACCAAACCCTAAAATAAAATTTCAGCTGCCATTTCCATTAACCAAATCCGACGGCTAACAATGACCGGAGCTTCTAAAGCCTGAATTCAACAAGGAAAACGTAGAGCACGAAGACACAAACTTGTTCAACAGTTGGATCGTCATCGTTCGTCGCGAGGCAGCGACTGGAGGCCACTGTTCGCAGCAACACTTTGGGTTCAAATTGGAGATTCGCGCGTGCACATGCATGGGGATGAAAGGCGGCCATGACAGTGGCGCGGCGAGTCGTGGTTTGTTGCGATGATCGTACGTTTTTTTTAAAAAGAAAAAAATAAACGAAGTGTGGCTGGAATGTGACAAGCATGCGTGAACGAGAATATAAAAGAGCGAGGTTAAAGTTTTAATTTTAATTTATTTAGTTAAGTTAACTTAATTATCGTGAAAATTTATTTATCCATAACTTGTTCATACGGGATCCAAATCGAGCGCGACAAGTTGCATTGCGTTTGTATCAGCAAGTACTACGCTATGGAATTGGATTGGATGGGTTCAGAGCTTGTTGAAATATTGGGTTAAAATTGAACGTCCATTCAATTTTAATTCAAAGCGGAATGTTTTAGCGACTATCAAAAATCAACGTGAGTTAATCTCATCTTTTTGGTCAATCAGAAATGTTTTTAGTCGATAAAAATTATCTATTGGATGTTGGATATTTATTATTGATAGTTATTGACTGTTTGGATAATTTACTAATTATTATTTGTTAGATTGGATATATTTCCGTCTATTGGAGCGGATGAAACCTATTACGTTCTTATGTAAGAGCGGATGACCCTTTGTATACGAATCTCACCTCGAAGTGGTTGATTTTTATATTATAGATTATATACTGTGTGTGATGCAGGGGGACGGGTTGGAGAGATCCAACATGATTTCTCACACTATTGATTTTATTTTCATATATATACTGATATATGACTTATTGAATGCCATAATGATAGCATAGATATGATTTGCCTAAATAGTGCTTTAATAGCACCGGGCCTCATTTTTGGTATTTTAAAATACTATAAAATAGTGATTTGAGTTAAAAAGGGATTTCAAAGTGATTTTGGAAATTTTATATGTTTTTAAATAATTTTTCTAAAATGAAAGTATGATATTAGATATTATAAATTGAAAATTTTATAAAATGTTTTAACAAATTTTTGAAATATCTGAAAAAATAAGAAAAATGTAAAATAAGAATATTTAAGGTTTTATATCTTTTTTTTTCATTTTTTCTCTTGTTTTCTTGAAAAGCAATAAAAATTGGTGAATTGGAAAACCTAAGTTAAATGGAATCTCTATCGCTCCGCTACAAGAGTCAAATATGAGACTTCATACACCTTAAAATTCATAGGATAAAAAGAGGTTCTTTTGAGTCCTTTATACTCATTATGCCTAGCATTGAATGAGCTGGTATTTACCTTATCAATCAGCAAGATTTTCGAACTCCAAAATATATATATTTAAAATCTTAAAGTAAGCCTGTCTTTTAAAATAAAGGGATATGTTTTTAAAGGAAAATAGAAATATTTTGATTAATGTTTGTTAATCATCTTTATATAAAGTGATATATGTGCACATGTGTACATATATGAAAGATTAATTATAATTTTGAGGCTTTGTAAGTGTGATAATTTAAAAAAGTAATATTTTTACAAATGAAGTGAAAATTTGTAAAATTGTATTTTGTTAGTAAAAGCATAAATTTATAAACGAAGTTTATAAATTAAAGGGAACTATTATCGTTTAATAAATTGGAGAATAAACCAAATGATGGATTTATTATAAGATTCATAATGATATTTTGGAAATAGTTGGCTCTATCTTGAAAATTGAACGTGGGGATGAATTTGGAATGTTAAACGATATTCTTATAAATAGAAAGGGATTTATAAAAGGAATTTATCCATATGGGAGTAACGTTAAAACGGATGTTGATTGACTTTTCAAATATGATTTATGAATAAGTGAGGTTCATAAAGAAAATAAAGTTATAAATGGAATTCATAAATAAATGGGTTTTATGAAAGGAAGTTTTTATAAAGTGGAAAGAGATTCTTAAATATAGTTTTATAAATATGGAAATGACTGGGTTGAAGATTTAAGAATGGATATTCATCAAGGAAACATATTATGTTTTAAAGTTGGTTATTCATGTTAATATTTCTTAATTTTTTTTATAAATATTTAAATAATTTTAAAAAGTTAATTATTTAAATTATTAATATAGTTTGAAATTAATAATAATGATTAATAATAATATTTTTTAACTTATCATTATTATTTGTATGGTAAAGACCAACGATTGTTTTATTCATACTATTTTGTTTATTAGTTATTATTTCTAAGAGGTTAAAAATTTAATGATAATTATTTATTTATGATGGTTTCGAGATTCATAAATATAGTTTTGCAAATGGACTAGGATTTTTATAAAAAGAGCTTATAAACTGGTTTGAAGATTTAAAGGGAGATTATTTACAAGATAAAGAGGTTTATAAATGGATGGATATTTATAACGAATTTTTGAAATGGGTTTATAGATTTACAAGATGAATATATAAATAATTGCATGGTTTATAAAGGGTTTATAGATGACTTGGGAAATAATTTATAAAGGATTTTAGAAATTTATAATGGTGTTTATAAATGATTTTAGAATTTTAAATAAAAAGGGAGATTATTCTCAGTATTTGGTAAATATACTTATACTGTTGAGATAAGTATATGGATATTTCCTAAGTATTTAAAATAGAAGGGTTTGCGAATATATCTTTGAAAAAGTATTTTGATATAAGCATTTAAAAAATGTTTTTAAATAATGAAAAGAGTGATTAAGGAGGCTTAGTGTTTTCTGGTGCTTAACCAAATGTTGGTCTTTCCTATGGGATTAAATCCCTGACCGAATGTTTTTTTATTTGATAGTTAAATAACCGACTATTAGAATTTGGACCCAAATGTAACTTTGGAAATATCTAAAAGAAACACATGAGTTATGCGGCACAGTCATTTCCGATGATGCTGTACTGTGCACGTCAATCTCATTTCGTTCTTCTAGGATAAATGATAAGGAAATCCGTCCACTAATGGTTAGGAGGTGATCTCAGATCTTATCTTTGACCGTTTATTTCCTAAAGAACCAGGGATGTTTACCGAAAAACTGTCGAGTGTTGTTTCGAAGAGACTGGAATCGAATTTGCTTGTTCTATGTAGAATGGTTGGAGGTTCTCGCTTTGTGTTTGATGGCGAGCAGGAGACTTTTACTCCTACATGTCCCTGGTGATAAAGGGTTGGTTGTGAGTCAAGAGGCTGATCGTAAAAGCAAATCCGAGGTACCAGTTTATGCCACGGCGGTTGTACACACTGTTGATGGTTGGTAAAGCCTAGACTGGTACACGTGGTATCAGAGCTTAGGTTGAGCGAACACCTAGGCTGTGGTAGGAATTTACCCATTAGAGATAGGATAAGCGAGGCCCTAGGATGAGTTTGAGTGTGTGTGTGTATGAAAGCGTATTTGTTAATGATTATAAAAATCATTACACCAAATCAGCCAACTTGCAGCGCTTATCCTTTTATAATTTACAACAGTTATAACCGTTATGAAATCCCAACGGTTTATGTGTTAGTTTGCTTTTGTTACGGTCAAAACCGTTAAGGTGCCTCATAGACGATGTAATATGGTGAAACATGGGGGTAGATTAGTAATTTTCATCTCTATATACTTCTAACGCATTTTAGTACATACAGATCTAGGTTTTTCTCCATCTCATCTCCTCTCTCGCGAATCAAAAGCAATTTAATTTTCTTTTTTGAATTCAAAAGGGATCACCTTTTGTAATCCTACTCTTCTTCATCGACTTGACCTTCAACGTCAACGCTGTTTGATTTGGAGAAATCACTGTTTTCTAGGGTTTCATCTGGTACTGCACTATAATAGCTATTCTTGCCATCTTGTGCATCTGCGAACTCCGCCTTTGATTCTCCACTGAAGTAGCTATAATTTTCTAGGGTTTCGTCAGGTGCTATAGTGGAGTAGGTATTCATCATGCAATTTAGGAATTTTCTTGAGTTAATTACTATATAAATTTTCTGGCATAAAGTAGAAATCGATGAATTGATGAAAATTATTGATTAAACATTCAATTGTCAAGTTTCAGAAGTTATGTTTTTTTTCAAAATACCTAACATGAATGGAAAATGATTCGTATGTTACTCAGATCATTTTTTAGTTTGATTTCTCTTTTTTGTTTTTGTTTTTATTTTTTTATTTTGTAGATGTCAAGTTTCAAACTATATGCAATTTTAATTACCGGAGTAGGACCAAAACTATTTTTTAAATTACTTACAAAAATATTAAGGGAAAATACATACAACAGCCTTATGGAATTTGAGTGAAAAAATTCTTAGATAGGTTGGGAAGTAAAATAAAGTTGGAGTCAAACATAAGTTTAAAGATATTATATCCGTTTTTGCAACTAATCAGATATTACTTTATGTTTACGAATATATGGTAAGATTTATTTTTTGAAATTATGCAAAAAAATTGCATGGTGTTATATCTAATCTAAATTCTGAAAGAAAAGAATTATTTTAATTTTTTCAAGTTTCGAAATCTATTTGTTTTATTTCAAATTTATTTATTTTGATTTTTTATCTTTCTAGTTCATTTAAGAGTACTAGGATTTATCAGTAGTAAAATACCATATTGATTTATATTCAAATATGAATTTTGATACTTAATTTTTTTTGTTAATATTCTATTCTAAAACTTCGATGAAATTTGTTTATGGTGCTATATAAATTCTTCATTGGAAGTGATAAAATAAATTTGAGTTCCAAAGTTTGTTTGAAAATATATTCTTTCCCTATTTTTTTATATCGGATTTCACCCTTTATCTTCATTTTTGTTAAAAGAATTTCTTTGAATCATTTTAGCTCTCTTAAGAGTATTAAGATGTCTAAATAGTTTTCAAAAATTACTATTAAGAGTAGATACTTCACATCATATTTTTTGATATAGAGGTATGTTTTGAATTTGATATGTGCAAAAAAAAGTTGTAGTGTTATAAATTTTTATTTTATTATCCAACAAATAAAATATCATTTGATGGTTAGGTCACTTTTTTCTTTCTAGTATTGGATATTTGAGTTCTTTTAATTTCCTTGTGTTCCTTTGCCTTGTGTTTGTGTTGTTTTCTTCAGATTGAACTTCCTCGTAGAGATGTTGATTTGAGTTAGATATCTGTGTTGTGCTTTTGATAGTTACGCCATCTTGCATTTCTACTTCTTTAAATTGTTTTACTTGAAACTTCTCACTGTTAATGCCCTTAATTTCCATGCTTATTTCACTTTTTGCATTACATGCTCGTCGTATATCAATTTATCTACATATGCAAGGTTTTTAGTTGAGTTTCTTTCTTGAAATCTTTTTGGATTTTTATGTCTCCGATTCTCCGCCTATTGTCCTGATGTTGCACTAAGTTTCGATGGGTTAGTCCTGATATTTGATATATAATTTTCTATATTTGATTTCTTGCTAAGGGAACTTTAGCTTCCTGTATTAGACTGGACCGTTGGACTTTTATCATCTATGTAAATTTGGATTATCTTGTTATAATTTGCTTCTTTCTCTTTAACATCTTTATTATTATAAGATATGTTTTGACTGGGAGTTTTTTTTCCGGTCTATTTCCCGACGTGTTTTCATTATTGTTACGTTGTTTTAGAACCCACACCCTTTCAAACACAACGCGTTCTTCTTGATGCCTAAAGCAACAACAGTTTCGAAATTAGGAGATAGTCATTCATATTCAACAGCTTATGTAATAATTTGATTCATCTCATTTATTACAGAAACTTGTTCAGGAAAGTTTGAGTCTGAACTACCTACACAATGGACTCAAGCATATGATATTTTGGTCTTTCCTTTGGTGTATTTGTCCATTCTTATTCGTAGTTCTATTATCAATGTGATATGACTATTGTTCACTACTATCCAATAATCGAGTGGTAAAGCTGGAAGTTTTACACAAAATGGAACTGATTGTAAAAAGTCTTTATTTAAGTTCATTCCACAGGCCTACTTTTTCATCATAATCAATTTTATGTCATAAAAATATGATCCACTCTCTAGCACTTTATCACAATCTTCCTTACAATAAAATTTGATTACATTGAGCCATTGTCTTTTGTAAATATTTGAAATTCTCTTAGTGGTTCCAAATCCTTGTAATATAGGCTTTGAAATATGGATAGCACGGTTTAGAGCTAGTTACATAAATCAATAAAGAATTGTCCCATTGTTTGCGAGCATAATTCACAACTTGTAAGTCTTGGCACATTTTGTATTTTTCATTTCAACTGGTTGAAAATATTTAAGCATTATTGAGATCGAAATGTGTTTACCCATAATAATTTGCTTGAGAAGATCTCTGGTCCCATAATAATAACCTGCAAATGCATATTAAGGCATTAGCATATGCCTGCATTTTCAATGCATTAGCATATGCATTTGCCTACATATGCAATGCAAGGCATATGCATTTGCCTACATATGCAATGCCTGCATTGCAATTGCCTGGAAAGGGTGATTCACTAAAATAAACCTTGCTAGTTTCAAAGTTTGAGGCAAAGATGGTCAAGACCATGCAAAAAAAAGAACGAAATGGAACATCCATGAGATCATCTAACAGCGTCATCTTGAAGTTTCCAAAGATTAATAAGAGCTTAAGTGCAAAACTATTTTGACGAATTTGGTGAGTAGTTCTCTTGTTTTTTTATCCAATTTGCTTTGGAATCTTTGTTTATTTAGACATCCATAGGAAAAAAGGAAACAAAATATATTGATTTTATTTTTGCATTGAATTTTTACCAAAAGAGAAAAAAAACCCAAAATTGGAATTGCATTTTTCTTGGTTACATTTTACCCCAAAATACAAACAAGAAGACATATTTGCAATTGCTTTTTAAACTTGGTTACAAGCTAATGTAACCAAAAACTTGGCTACTGCATTGCATATGCAGTCCTGCATATACAAAAACCTGCAAATGCATATGCAGGCATTAACATATGCATGCATATGCATGCATCAACATATGCATAAGCAAGCATCAACATATGCATATGCAATGCAATAGCATATTATAATGCCATATATTTAACAATAGTGTAAAATATGGCACTATAGCCACATCTGCAACATAAATCAAACCAAAGTGTGAGCTTTGTTTATGTATTTTTTTTATTGTTAATTTTTGTTAATTTTTGGAGATAAAATATAGTAATAATTATGTAAATTATGATATTATAAGCTTTCATCAAAAAGAAGTTATAGATATAGCGTCTTTCTTTCTCAAAAAATAACATCAAATAAAAAAGATAATCATCTATTTGTTTATTAATCAAACTTCGTGCTTTAAGTTTTCAATTGTAATCAAGGTTTTTACAATTATATTTTGAATTCAATAGTATCAATTCAAATAAAAATGTTTACTATATTTAAGTAAGTTGGCAATGACACAACGATATAACAAAATAGGCATAATGCAACAACAGGATAAAATAGGCTGAGCAGTTAAAATCGTTTTATATGAATTAATGCATAGTTACAGGCTTATCCAAATTACAGAAAGTGGTGAAATGCATGATTTAAATTGAGATGTCAATAAAAACTTCTCATTTCAACTCTTTCTTGCCTGACTTAACATGTTTAATGTTTAATAGCATACAATACATATCCTTTGTAAATATTGTGCACTTATATTTTGATTGTAATATAATTAGACTTATTGTAAAAAACTCTCAACTTATTTGATTTCAATATAAATTAAATATACATATATTACTTGTGAATTATATTGGAAAAATCTTAGATTTAATTAATATATGCGATTTCTGCATTTAGTTTTAAGTGGATTTCAAATCCTTGTTATAAATTAAATATACATTTACGTTTTAAAAGTTTCTTAAAAAAATATTGTATTGACTTATTAAAGAATAAAAACATTTAATAATAGAAATCATAGCATTCTATTAAATTCAGTTCCTTAGATATTTTTAAGGCAGATGTAGCTAAAAGCCAACTTTCTACCCCTAATAATAATATTTGATATTTTGAGAACCTGGTATTTATTTTTTATAATTAGGAAAGGTTTTATTTATAACTTTTTTGTTGTTATTCTCTTTGTTTTTAAATTATGAATTAAGTTTTAAAGATTATACATCCCATCATAGGTGATATAACATTTGACTTAAATTCGGTGTATGAAGGCTGACTAACTATGAGTGGGAATAGTGACTTTCTAAGCTAAGCTAGTCATCAATTAATAATTTTCATTAGATTCTTTTACCAATTTATTCTCAGTATTAGTTTCGCAAGTTTAGAATAGTTTCTGAGGAGATAACATGAACTTAAGATTTGGGCAACATTACATATACTAGATTCATTTTTACATTTGGATGGAGGAGGAATTTGTAATAAGATTTGATATTCCCGTAGTACTTATTAATGTTTTGTACTAGATTTGTGGTTTTTGACTCAATAGGGATGTGAGAGGAGGTTTTTAGAGTTTCGTATTTGGTGATTAGTAATCTAGTCATGCACTGGTTCAGATTTTTGTGCTTTTCTATTTTAGGTAGATTGTCACTTTCTATTGTAGTATATACTTATTTTAGATTTGGTTAGGTTCTCTATGGTTAAGCAACAATGCTATAATGTGTAGTGCCGTTTGGCTTGTGTTGTGCAATCGGTTATGATTGAAAGTTTAATTGTTGTGTAGTGCAGTTTGGTTGTGTAGTGCGGTTTGGTTTGTGTAGTGCAATCGGCTGTTACTGAAAGTTTAATTGTTGTGTTGTGCAGTTTGGTTGTGTAGTGCAGTTTGGTTGTGTAGTGCAATCGGTTGTGATTGAAAGTTTAATTGTTGTGTAGTGCAATTTGGTTTGGAAAGATATATTTACCTCATCGACCATATTTGGTTTTTGTCGATGGGCATTGCAGGGTATGAAACAAACCCTTTATTATTGTCTATTATTTGATGTTTATCATTGCTTCATCTGTTTTGACTTATCTAGTTAATTTAGTGTTGTATTGATTTTTCTCTGCGCTGTTTTTTATAGGAAAAGAACCCGCTTCATCAGTGAAGTTGCTTTCCATATTTTGAGTTTCTCTAGTATTATCTATCTCGAAGTATGGGCCCACTGTAAATTGGGATAGCCTATTATCCTAGTGAGCTACAACAATTTCAGCTTTAATATGACTTTGATACATTGGACTAATGTTTTCTTCATTTATCCATTGTTCCTTTGCACTGTTAATTTGAGTATTCATTTCTACATCATTCACTGGGTGGTCTAATTTGTAAGCTAAACTATAGACTATGGACTTTGTCATTTGTAATAACTTTCCACCTTAAATGATTTGCATTATTCAATTGTTAAATTATAGACCGTGGACTTAGTATTTGTGCGTTTATCTGAATAGGTTGATGGTCATTGATGTCATTTTGGGTAGACTTGTTTATCTCATATTTGGTGTCGACTTCATTTTCTCAAAGTCTGGTTGAGGATTTGCATTATTCTTAGGTGATTAAACATTTTTAAATGGGATAGTTTTTTTATGGACGTTCGAAGAACTTGTAGTTTTAAATGTAAGCTTTATGCATTATCCTTCTATAGATTTTAGTTTATATTTATTGCAATACTTAGCCGCAAAATAATATTTAGGTTCACTCAATTAGATTGTAGAATTGCAATTAAGCACTAATATTTTGATTAGTCATTTGTTGAATTAAATTAAAGGGTAACAAAATAATTTAAGGGTAACAAAATACTCTTTTGACCAGTCATCTTTATATCTAATGAGTGTTCGTGCTAGCCTATGCATCTTTAAATTTGAGATAAGCACAAATATTTACATCGTCATTTCAAAGCTCTTGTAGATGCAGCTGTTTGCAGTAACTACTTTGAATTATAAATATCTTTACAGTATTTACAGTAAATGCTTTATAGAAATATATAACATATGATTTTTTTTGGGAAGAATATAAATTTTTGATTTAATGGTGAAAATGATCAGGCGTTTTAAATGAGAGATGTCGAGGCATCAAGTTTGGAATATGGAAAATGGGCCTGATTTCCACATGTTTATTTTACATTGGGGACTTGATTTGTAACATATTGATCTTTCCTTCCTATTATAGAGTAATATCTTTATCTATTTCAATTTTAGGATTTTGAACTTACACTTACTAATGTAGCTTGCTTCTTATTCCATGCAGCACTTGACTTTTTTTTGGAGCTATGAGATCGAGGATATATGACCAGTCAATCTCCAAGGTTTCATCGCATCTCATCAATCAACTTCCTTTCCACCTATTAACTGATAATTTTAGATCGCATCTCATGATTAGCAACATTCGTGTGCAAATTTTCCTATCGAAAAAGCCTCTTGACGTCCTTTACAGTTAGTTAAACGATTAGCACCATTCCTCCAAGGTATAAATTTATATTTGATCCAGTTAGTTACGTTTTCCACTTTGATTCTCTAAAACTGCTGAAACCTCTGCTTGACTTGTCAAGATGTTGTACAAGTATAATAATTTTAATGCAATGTTACTCTAATGCCATCTTATCGACCATATAACAATCCATTGCTTCTTGTCAAATGTAAAATGGCCTATTCATACAGTGATAAATTAAATCTGAAATCCGTCATGTTTCTGATTTAATGATTGATTATTTCATATTACAACAAATCGTTGGGGCTTTGCTTAGAGTTGGGCATTCTCTTGTGAAATAACATGAGTTTGTATTGAATTCAAAACTCTCCAAGGAATACATGTAGAACTTAGAGGATGAATAGTTTGGTCTTGTAGTTTGGTCGAAGTGTCATATTCGTTGTTTGTAAGCTTCTAGATATGTTGTAGTAGTGAAATTTGAAGTTGTCACAATGAACTTTGTAGAATTTGATATGTACTTTTTCATACATTTGATGTTTTTTTAATAATTTGATGATATGTTAGTTTTGAAATTTAGTTTCATGTTTTCTGTTGTTATAAATTCGTATAGATATAGTTGAATAAAATACTATTAGATGCAGAATAAGATATGGTTCACCTATACCAAATTTGTAACACTTATAAGTATTGGTAATTTTGCTATTTACCTATGTGTGAAAGGAATTCCCAACGGTTACAACTATTGAAAATTAAAAAATTTCCAACGGTTATAACCGTTGGAAATTAAAAGATTCCCAATAGTTATAACCGTTGGAAATTATAACTAGAGAAACGTAGAGCACGAGAATACAAGCTTGTTCAATGGTCGGATTGCCATCGTTCATCGCAAGGCGGCGACTAGAGGCCACCGTTCGCAGCAGCACTTTGGGTTCAATATGGGTACTCAGGTGTGCGCGAGCATGGGAAGGCGAGGCGGTTGTGGCATGGCGAGGGAGTGGGCGGTGTTCGTGGCGATTGTTCGGTGTTTTTTTTTTAAAATTAAACGAAGCACGACCTGGAATGTGATACGCGTGCGTGAACAAGGAGGTAAGAGGGAAGGGTTAAAGTTTTAATTTTTAATTTATTTAGTTAAGTTCATTTAATTATCGTGAATATTTATTTATCCATAACTTGTCCATACGAGGTCCAAATCGAGCGCGACGAGTTGCGTTGCATTCGTATCAGCAAGTACTACACCATGGAGTTAGATTGGATGGATTCAGAGCTAGTTGGATTTTGGATTAAAATTGAATGTTCATTCATTTTTAATCCAAAATAGAATGTTTTAGCGACTTAAGAATCAATGTGAGTTAATCTCACCTTTTTGGTCAAGTAGAAATATTTTTAGTCGATAAAAATTATCTATTGGATGTTGGATATTTATTAGTGATAGTTATTGACTGTTTGGATAATTTACTACTTATTATTAGTTGGATTAGATATTCCCGCCTATTGGAGAGGATGTGACCCTATTACGTTCCCATGTAAGAGTGGATGACCCTTTATATACGAATCCGCCTCAAAGATGTTGATTTTTATATTATTGATTATATACCGTATGTGGTGCTGGGGGACAGGTTGGAAGGATCCAATGGGATTCCTCACAATGTTGATTTATTTTCATATATAATGATATATGACTTGTTGAATGTCATATCGATGACATCGATATGATTTTGCTTAAATAGTGCTTTAGTAGCATAGGGCCTCATTTTTGGTATTTAAAATACTTTAAAATAGTGATTTGATTTAAAAAGGGATTTCAAAATGATTTTGGAAATTTTGTATGTTTTTAAATAATTTTTCTAAAATGAAAGTATGATTTTAGATATTACAAATTGATAGTTTTATAAAATATTTTAAATATAGATTTTCTAGCTACAAAATATAGATTTTTAAAATCTTAATGTAAGTCTATCTTTTAAAATAAAGAGATATCCTTCTGAAGGAAAATAGAAATATTTTGTATTAATATATTTTAATCATCTTTGTATAAAGTAATAGGCTTTATAAGTGTGATAGTTTATAAAAGTAATATTTTATAAATGAAGTGAAGATTTGTAAAATCATATTTTTAGTAAAAGTATATGCTTATAAACGGGGTTTATAAATTAAAGGGAACTATTATCATTTAATAAATTAGAGAATAAACCAAACCGTGGATTTATTATAAGATTTAGAATGATGTTTCAGAAATAGTTGACTCTATTTGAAAATTGAAGGCAAGGATAAATTTAGAATGTTAAACGATATTTTTATAAATGGAAAGGGATTTATAAAAGGAATTTGTCCATATGGGAGTAACGTTAAAATGGACGGTGGTTGATGTTATAAATGAGATTTATGAATGAGCGAGATCCATAAAAAAATAAAGTTATAAATGGAATTCATAAATAAATGGGTTTTATGAAAGGAAGTTTTTATAAAACGAAAAGAGATTCTTGAATATAGTTTTGTAAGTATGGAAATGACCAGGTTTAAGATTTAAGAATAGATATTTATCAAGGAAATATATTATGTTTTAAACTCGGCTATTCATGTTAATATTTATTAAAGTTGTTTATAAATATTTAACAAATTTGAAAAGTTAGTTATTTAAATTATTAATATGGTTTGAAATTAATAATAATGATTATTAATAATATTTTGGTAACGTATTATTACTATTTGTATGGTAAAGGTTAACGATTGTTTTATTCATAATGTTTTGAATTATTAGCTATTATTTTTAAGAGGTTAAAAGTTAATAATAATTATTTATTGATGATTGTTTCGAGATTCATAAATAGAGTTTTGCAAACTGACTAGGATTTTTATAAGAAGAGCTTATAAAATGGTTTGAAGATTTAAAGAGAGATTATTTACAAGATAAAGAGGTTTATAAATAGATGGATATATATAATGAATTTTAGAAAGGGGTTTACAGATTTATAAAAAATATATATAAATATTTGCATGGTTTATAAAAGGTTTATAAACGACTTGGAAAATAATTTATAAATGTTTATAAAGGATTTTAGAAATTTATAACGGACTTTATAAATTATTTTAGAATTAAAAAAGGAGATCTTCCTCCGTGTTTGGTAAATATACTTATACCATTGAGATAAGTGTATGAATATTTTCTATGTATTGAAAATAGATGGGTTTTTGAATATATCTTTGTAAACATATTTTGATACAAGCATTTACAAGATGGTTTTAATTAATGAAAAGATTAATTAAGGAGGCTTATTGTTGCTCGGTGCTTAACTAAATGTTGGTTTTTCTATGGTATTAAATCCATGATTGAATGTTTGTTATTTGATAGTTAAATAACTGACTATCGAAATTTGGACCTAAAAGTAACTTTGGAAATATCTAGTAGGAACACATGAGTTATATGGCATAGTCATCTCCGATGATGCTGTACAGTGCGTGTAAATATCGTTTCGTTCTTCTTGGACAAACGATAAGGAAATCCTTCCACTAACGGTTAGGAGGCGAACTTCGATCTTATCTTTGACTATTTGTTTCCTAAAGAACTGGGCTTGAGTTTATCGAAAATTGTCGAGTGTTGTTTCGAAGAGACCAGGATCGGATATGTTATCCGAGAACCACTTTGATCCAACTCAAGCATTTGAAGTGAAGATATTTTAAAGATGATGGAATTGGAGACGGAGTTCTCAAGCGTTTCGTTCAGTCCTATAACGAACTTGTATGGATGAATGCTCGTATTGCGTTAGTTGCATGGAGGGCAATATTAGCATTCCAAGATGGTTTTCTAGGAGGAAATGGTAAGAGCGTGGCCCTCTCGAGCCTCACACTCGAAAAATGAATAAAGCAAGGAAATGTGGCAGGGCTAAGTGGTTCGCAACCAAGTAGGGCATGACCGTCCCAAATCTATAGCCATATTCATATATGCTTCGGGATCCCATTTTATGGTTGTTGATTGCAACTGAGGGGTGATCATATTTAGTGCCACTCGAGAAGGGGATAGTACCGGTTTTGAGTAGAAATGGTGCAACATATTGTAGCCTCCTGTACATTTTATACCGAGGTTTACAAACACGATGAGTAGACCCTTACCCTTTCATAGTGGGAATCTATTTTCCAATACGAGCTATCGGTTTTGGTTGTAGAACCTAAAATGCTGGAATTTAGTTAATGTAAGAATGTCGGCTATGACTAATAAGTACTTGTGTATTAGACACTATTATAATATCAGAGGATTTCATATGAAATGATTTGGTTATCTTAAGGTAAAAACTCGTCCGTTTATGTGCGGCGTGATCTTGCGATATACCTTTGTTTGTTTTCAAAGGTTTTTATATATTAAAAATCTAGTTCGATGTGTTTTCTTGCGTTGGTTTTCGACTCGGGTGTAATTTTATTATAATGCTTAGGTCAGACTGAGCATATTTGCAGATTTCTTGGATGCATTGGAGCTCAAGAGACGAGTTAGAGGTCTACAAGGCGTATACACGTATATGTTTATTTTCCGCTGCTTTGTTATTGAAATTATCATCAATTATGAGGACATGATGTTATAGCTATACAGGCTGATAATTGTGATTGTTGTTGTACTCTGATGGATGTATGTATATAATAATTTCTTTTTTGTAAAGATCACTGATATTATATTATATTTTGTTCCGCTGCGATTGTGAGATTCTATATTGTTTTAATTTATTTTCTCTTCTCTTCCTCTTTTCTACTTCTTTCTTCTTTCTTTCCCTTGGCTATCCGTCTTTTTGTTCTATTTGGGTTGGATATGTATGTTTTATTATTAGCTTAAATTATACGGATTGGTGGGTTGTTACAATGGATGCCCATAAAAATTTGAGCACCCAAGAGTTTTAGGAAAATAAAATAAAACTCCGGGCCAGACATGGTTCTGGTGTGAGTAAACTCAAACAACTAAATTATTGTGTTTAAAACCCTTTTAAAATCAAAGGTATCTCGTTAGACCACGACGCACAAAAACATGGACGGGTTTTTACCTTACGATAACAAGCACACCTTTTTATAGAAAATCCAGCGATATTATAATAATATCCAATGGTTCAAGTAAAATATGAATATGGCTAAAATGCTTGCATCTCACATTTCAACATAGTTGGGTAGATCTAAAATCGTAAAGGCACGTATTGAAGAATGGTTTCCATACCATGACAAGGTAAGGAACCACCTTCCAATTATATGTCTCTAGATCAAATGCAATAGGATCTGACAAGAATATCTTATACCCCAGCCACACAGGACTGACCTACCACTTGACTAATAGTACCAAATTTGATCACCTCACTTTGGGCACCGAAGCATATATGAGTAGATAGTAATCGATCTAGATTTTGGATGACCATCTCCTTTTGGGAGCGACCCACATGGCCTTGTTGCATGCCCGATTTCTATCATTTCTCGGTTGACGAGGCTTGAGGCTACGTTTTACCTTTATATAGCACTTCCTACATGGAATGCTGACACTACCCAACAGGCAACAATGCAGTGCCAGCATTCATCCATACAACTTCGTTTTGGAACTTAACGAAATCAAAGGCACTATCTCCGTTATACCCATTTTGGAATCACCCTCAGGGTTAGTAGAAATAGCCCTTTCACTTCAAAAACCCATCTTTGATTCCATACTACTCATGATGTATTCAATTCGAAACGCTTGAGTCAAATCGAAGTGGTTTTCGGATAACAAATCAGATCCCGGTCTCTTCGAAACAACTTTCGATAATTTTCGATAAACTTAACCTCGGTTCTTTAGGAAATAAACAAACAAGATAAGAGCAGAGATCATATCCTAACCGTTAGTCGACAAATTTCCTTATCATTTATCCTAGAAGAATGAAACGAGATTTAGACGCACAACACAACATTATTAGGGATAATCGTGCCATATACCTCACATGTTTCTCCTAGATATTTCCAAAGTTACGTTTTCTTCCAAGTTTGATAGTCAATTATGTAACTATCAAATAAGCAATCATTTAAATATTGATTTAATTCCATATGGGATCCTCTAAGAATTTATTAATTAGTCTTTAATTAATAAATTCACTTTATAAAACTTGACCAAAAGATCTTTACACAATACTATTTGCAAAACCCTTACTTCGTACTTATACTTGGGAAAAAATTTATACTTATCTTAGGGTTATAAGTATATTATCAAAACACTTGTAGAATTCTCACTTTTCAAATTCCTTTTGAAACCATTACTTACTATAAACCAATCCACTTATCCTTTATAAAATGTTCCCTTTTAAAAGCTCACTTCACATTTATATACCTTTGTAAATTCCCAAAATCAATTTCTAAAACACTTTTATGATCCTACAAGTGAATTTACAAAACCTCATTACAAACCTGTTAAATCATTTATTAAACGTTTCCCTGTTTAAAACTCCTTTGATAAATCTTCTTTAATAAAAATCCTTTACAAAATATCTTTTGCGACTCATCCTTTTAAATCACTTTAAATAATCCCTTTTACTTGGTAAAACCTATTTATATAAACAAATTATTATTTATAAATACCCTTATAAATTAATAATATAACTTGAAAAATCATTTATGAAACTTAACACCAAATTGATTAAAGAATTGAAACTAATTCAAAAACATACTTTATAATTTCAAAAGGAGACATAGGAATCTCCGTAGTAGTAATTTAAGTTACCATTTAACATCAATATTACTTTCAAGTCACCTAACCATTTATTTAGGTCAACATATATGTAAATGTAATTCATACCCAAATCATGGAATAACATGTCAATACAACTCAACTAACATATACATATCTAAATAACATAATAGCGAGATGATGATTTGTCTTGCTAAATAGATATCCAAACAATTCACTACTTAAAGAAAAATAGGAATTTGTTCTACTAAACATATGCCCATATAATAAACAATTACATCATAGGATAACATGGATTTTATTCTACTATGAGATATCCAAACAAATAAACAATCAACTTCTAGCAGAGCTGGGATTTATTCTGCTAACATATATCCACAAATCAAACCATTTACGTAACATGTTCATAATTGTTTGTCTACTTAATGGTGTCGACATTTGAATCCTTTGTATTCAAAAACATCTTTGGAAAACAAGTACTTGTAAAATAATTTGATTCTTGAAAGAAATGGTTCAAAACTTAAAACTCCCTTTTAAAATGATTAGTTGCAATTTAAACCCTTTATTAAATCATAATCAATCCTTATTAAATTTAAACTTAATTTAATTATAAATTAATAAATAACTAAACCTTTAATAAATAATTTATATATAAATTAAACCCTTATTAATCCTTTATTAATTATTAACCTTTATTAATAATTTACCATTAATTAGTCTCAATTAAGTAATTAAATAATCTTTTAATTAAAATTTAAATAATAAATCAAACCTTTAATAAATAATTATTTTAAATTAAAACCTGATAAAATTTTCCATTAACAATAGTTAAACACTTGATTACGTAAATAAATAAATAATTGACCTTATATTTGATTAATAATTAATTAAGAATAAGTCATATACTTAATTCATAATTAATTAAAAATTAATCTTACTTTTAAAGGATAATTAACTACTAACTAATCTTTATTTAATTAAGATTAATGAACCGTATTCAATACTTAATTAGTTATTAATTACTAAGCTTGATTAATCAATAATTAATTACTAAAACTTAATTAACTTTATATAACATTTTTATTAAGTTTATAAAACCTTTTCGAAATAATAATAAATTATGAAATTGAATTTTCAAAATAAGCGAACCTTTATCGAAACTTCATCCGTAACAATTATCGCTATGGGTGTCATACTTGCAAATGTTCAGCTTTTCTCTTTGGAAACTTAATTGTGATGACCCGGATTTTCGAACCAATTAAAATTGTCAAAAAATCCGTCCGTTCTAAGACTATTAATGAAAACTGCTAACTAAATACACCATATTTGATAATTATTCAACATTACTAAATGTATAGGATAAAATTGCAATTTTACAAGTTATCAGAGTAATCAAATTAATCTATTAGGTATGCTTATATACAAACCAAATACAAATAAATCTAACGCTGCGCAACTCTAATAAGAGAGACAGAATTAGTCATTCCTGCTAACTCAATAAACATGTCAAATGCGGAATAAAATAGTAAGCAGAAAAAATACAATAACACGAGATAAACAACAACCATTAACAAATAAACATGAAAGGGTTATATCATTTTAGGGGCTGCATCACTACCACTTGTGACTGCCTACGTACCGCTATCTAATTGGGTACCCAATTAGATACAGGATCAAGCCAACGTAGTTCTCCTACCGTAAATAGGACTCATGGAGCCTACGATGCAACAAATAAATATGCAATTCCAAAACTACCCACTCAGGCTTAATCTTTAAATTTAGATTTTCAAATCTAATTACCTTTACGGAAATTATCTCTTTGGACTATATTCTCGAATTCTTATTTCAAAATTTTTGAAATATATGTATATCCTTTATATTCAAATTATACTTTACTTCGGGATCTTAAATCAAATCACTTTTGAAAAGTTTATTTGGAAATCCCAAATACTGTAATAAAACATATCAAACCATATGCAACCAGATCGGGAGGTTTCTTCTAATAACAAGGCAATTGGGTCTCAGCCTTAATACAATCGATAAATAAGTATATCTCTCTATTCTAAGAGCTATGAAAAACACATGCCCACCTTTTTAGTTACGGGTTACCTGAATCATTGGTAACATAACAAATCATTTTATATCCCGAAGCGATAAATCATTTTACACTAATACTCACAAGTACTTTCAAATCTATAATAATTTTCATTTTCCAAATCTGTTCAAAAATCATCTTAAAACCATCAGGTTTAGTCCTCGAAATTCTTTCCGTTTGTTAAAACATTTTTATAAAACCATTCTTATATAGATCACTTTCATATAATATAACTTCAAAATATTCATTACCAAACATTTCTATTTCTTTTTAAGGGAAAACATTTCATAACAATTCCATTTGAAAACCAATTTTCAAAACAATCATTAAATTGAAGTGAACCAAATATTACCGCCAAACACCTTATAGTCAAATTGTGAAATAAATCACAAGGTGTTAGCCTATAATTATTTTCTACCCAGCCCATGCATATGGATAATAAATTGCTCATAAACTGATCGAGCAAAATCAACAATCAATAATAATAATCAGTGCTCATAAACTGGTCGAGCAAAGTCAATAATCAATAAATAATAATCAGTGCTCATAAACTGGTCGAGCCTAATTCAAACAATCAATCACTGAAATAAATGCAATAATAAATGATAAATAATGCTTCATTCTATCAAATATTTATAGCACTTTAATGGTTTGATATTTATTTTGGAGCATCCAGGCTTTACCTTCGACATGTTTCGTCCCTCGTCCAAGTCTCCTTGGATCTCACAGACGAAACACATGTACTAGTTGTTTTCGCATACCCCATTAAGTATTTAACTTCTAAGTTTTAAATTACTTAATTAACCATCCAAACATAATATCGAGCAAGGAAATCAAATCATTGCTCTATAAAACAAAGTAAACAAGCATTTAACAAGGGTTTTCAAACAACTTAATGCTTAAAGTTCTTTCAACTTAGCAATGGTTTTGATGAACTTAAAATAAGAAATAACTTACTTTGGATTCCACTCCGTCAAACTTTAAGGCAAGGAACTTAAGGTCTAACGCATACTTCCTACCATGCTTCGAAACTAAATGAAAATAAGCCCAAATTCCTCCTTTCTAATGTTTGGCCAAGGCTTGAAATGGAGGTTGGCCGAAAGTATAGAGAAGAAGTGGTGGAGCTTTGAACTTGAATTCTCAAAATTAGACCCCAAAAATAAGTCACATTCTCTCTTGTTTTTGACTCTTTTACTCCCAAAATTTGAAAAACTTGTTAACATAAAAGTTGTTGAAAACTCTTTTATCTTGAATTTAAAAAAAAATCACTTGATTTTGGTTAATTTTGAGGAAGATATGATCGAAAGAAAAGAGCTGTTCTTGGATTCACAAAAATAAAGCCCGAAAATGCACTTCAAAGAATTGAGTTTTAGGTATAGCAAACCTCAAAACTGGAAGAAGTAATAAACATAGAAGTTGTAGCCACTGAAATTTTATATGATATAAAAAAATAATTGCTTAATTTGGGTTAGTTATGATCAAGTTATGATGAAAACAAAATGGCTTATTCTCTGGCTTAAAAAATGGGCCAGAAAATGCACTTGAAAGAATGTGGATTTTTGACATGATTATCTTCACAATAAGACAAATGTCAACATGAAAGTTGTAGCCACTGGAAAAATACATGATTTGAAAAAAATGAATTTACAATTTTATTCGTTTTTGAAGAAGTTATGGCCGAGAGAAGGAGAGATAAAATGTGGAGAAAAGAGGAGTTTGATTTGAAGAGAATAAACATTGATTTCTTTTGAATATTTTATAAATATTTTGACATTATTTCTTTTTAATTTTTTATATGGCATGGAAGCTATTAAAGAGAAGAGGTAGAATACGAAGAAGCTTGAGAAAAGAAGAAGAAGAAAATGTGAATGAAGGTGAAGAAGGAGGTGGATATTTATAAAAAAAAGAAAGAAAGTGTTAATTTACCAAAATAACCTCTTACCAAATTACCAAACTAACCGTACTTGAACTTAAAGCAATCTCCACTTTTTTAATACTTAACATCGCCTTTTACATTCTTACATTATGTCTTATTCACTTAAAGATTAAGTAAAGAATATCATAATATGTTGGCTTTGATTTGATGTGATTTGATGTTTACCTTTTCTTACTTTTGTTAACTCTTACTTACTTTTACTAATGGCTTTTAGAAGTTTTCTAATCTTATTTAGTAAAAGTAAACATGTTTAGTGAATTAACTAGTACTTACACTATTTGAATATATGTTTCTATATAAGAAAATAAAGATGCGGCAACGTTGCGACAACTTTTAATCGACAAAGCATCGTTTTTTGACAAAATGTTTTACGGTCGCATTTTGACATTTTAGTTAAAATATTTGTTTATGCAAACCAAATTTAACAACAAATTTGTATAATACTATTTAAAAATATAAATACTTACAAACTAATTAAGATAATTTATTTAACCATTGAAACATACTTTTCTGAAATCAGCATTTTGTCACTTTTGTCGATATAGGTAAATGTTACTATTTTTATATTTGTTTCTACTTTCAAATCCTATCTAATATTATTTAAATCATAAAACATTTTATATTTTATATTTAAAATTACTCTAAATAATATATTTTAAAGCGATCAAATTCTGGGTCGTTACATTCTCCCATACTTAAAAGAATTTCGTTCTCGAAATTACAAGGATGGAAAAAAAATATAACGAAAAAACAACAATTAACGAAAGTTACGCACACCAAAAATAGTAATATCACCCATAACCCCGGTAGGAGGTATGGTGCCTTATCCTATCCATTTTATTTATCAAATTAAGGTAGTTTCATTTTTTAAAATTCCTAGGTTGATATACTAACCCTAGATGAATTTTACTTAGGCACCTAACCTGAGCTCTGATACCACGTGTGACGACCCGGATTTTCGAACCAGTTAAAATTGCCAAAAAAATCCGTCCGTTCTAAGACTATTAATGAAAACTAATAACTAAATACACCATACTTGATAATTATTCAACATTACTAAATGTATAGGATAAAATTTCAATTTTACAAGTTATAAGAGTAATCAAATTAATCTATTAGGTATGCTTATATACAAACCAAATACAAATAAATCTAACACCGTGCAACTCTAATAAGAGAGACAGAATTAGCCATTCCTGCTAACTCAATAAACATGTCAAATGCGGAATAAAATAGTAAGCAGAAAAAATACAATAACACGAGATAAACAACAACCATTAACAAATAAACATGAAAGGGTCATATCATTTTAGGGGCTGCATCACTACCACTTGTGACTGCCTACGTACCCCAATCTAATTGGGTACCCTATTAGATACAGGATCAAGCCAACGTAGTTCGCCTACCGTAAATAGGACTCATGGAGCCTGTGACAGCCCGCAAATCCGTACCCCTTGAATCAACACTATTCTACCTCTATTAACTCAAGTGGCACAGAATTACGAACCATTAGGGTTAAAAAAGAAGAGATAGAAGAAGAAAACTAAACAATATCAGAATCTCACAGTCGCAGCGGAATAAAATATAATAGCAACTATAGATCTTTACACAAAAATAAAATCTATAACTGTTTATATACATAATATCATCAGAGTGTCACATACATCAACAATCATGAATCAGACATACCATACCATCATAGCAATGGATATATATACTTATATATATATATATAAATGGATAATACGTCACGGACTCCAGCTCCTCTCCTGCTCCATAGCATTCTGTCATGAACAAATAATACTCGGTCTGACCCGAGCATTATAATGAAATAACACCCGAGTCAGTCTGGAATACCAGCTGATAATAGTGCATCCAATTTGATTATTAAAGTTTCAAAAATCCTTTGAAAAACAAAAGCATCTCGTAAGACCACGCCACAAATAAACATGTCGGGTTTTTACCTTACGATAGCTAAAACACTTTTTATAGAAATCCTCTGATATTATAATAGGGTCTATTTACAAATACTTATAAAATAGCCAAAATTGTTACATGATTAAATTCCAGCTACTAGCCACCGAAGTGGGTAATACAAACAAAACTCGTAAAAGGCTCGTAGGGAAAATGGATTTCCAACAATGACTAGGCATTGGGGTACCACCTGTCACAGTACGGGGCCTAGATCACCGTACCGAGGACTACTCCCTTCATCCCCTGTAATACAAGGCCGGAACCATTCCTTACTGAACAGTCCCGAACAAGATAAACCCCGTGGTTGGCGCGACCAACCACCCACTAAGCCGAGATAAAAAGGGACATCTAGACAGGGGAAATATCTTGTCCTGCTTGGGCATGACCCACCTAACCTTGCTGCATATCCCATGATTTTCAGTCATTCCCGGTTAATGAGGCTTGAGGCTTAGCGTTACCTTTAGAACGTTTCACTTAGAATGCCCATCGCCCACCTGACGATGTTTCGCAAGCATTCGTCCATACAAGTCCGTCCCGGGTTCGAACGGAACCGAAGGCACTACTCCTACTACATCCATTTTGGAAATATCCTCAGGATTAGTAGCGACTAGCCCTTCCACTTCGTTGCTCCATCTTCGACTTCGAACACGTTTTTCGCACGAAACGTACAAATCGGATCGAAGTGGTTTTCGAGAAATAAATCTCGATCCCGGTCTCTTCGAAACGATCAAAGCATTTGTCCAATATTGATAGTCGGTGATTTAACTATCAATTTATATTCATAAACATTCATAAGCATCCATCACACAATCAATAATTCCCACATTATTTATTTGCCTCAAAGATCTTTAAAGGATATATTTCCCAAATTTCCAAAAACTCATTTGAAAACAATTTCCTAAAATTCTTCCTTTACAAGGTAAACCCTTTACCCTTAATTCCCATTGGAAATAACCAAGTTTAAAACAATTTAAAGTTAAATCGATTTAAAATACTTTATCCTTAAATATACCTTAAAATATAAAATTTTACTACTAGTTACTTACTCAAAATATAATTTTAAAATATTTAAAGTAAAACTACTTTATAAGATATAACTTGATTAAAAATAAGGTTTTAGTTATACTATATTTTAAAATAGAGTTTTAAAAGAAATTAATAATTTCAAACAACTTTATTCAAAAACTAGCCTTTAAGTAAATCCATTTGTGAAAATAATTATTAAGGTATTTGTAAAATTTACTATTGCTAATTTATTAATAATTATGTTAAAATACTAATTTCCAAAACACTCTTTAAACAAGTTTGAAATTTTAAAACTTTCTTTTTATAAAATCAGTTTAAACTCGAACTTGGTTCTTCCCAAAATTTTAAAACTTTCAATTTTCATTCCAAATAAATTTCAAATTTTAATTCTTTTAAATTCATTATTTAACAATATCTTTTATTTCTCTAAAATTCATTTTATCCATTCATAATTAATTATGGATTTATAATTTATCCAGCAATATTCCGATACAATTTTATTTCAGTTTTCCATCCAACAGATTCAAATTTTTATATTCCTTTAAATTCCTTATTTATTTAATTCTTAATTTCCTTTGAAAACCCAATTTAATTTCTTTATAATTAAAACTCCAAATTCCTTTGCAATTAACCTTCTGTGTTTATCGTTTATCCAACAACATCACAATACAATTCAATTCCAAATTTATCAATCACAATATAAACAGGCATCATTATCAATTATAAAAATAATTACTAAATGGTGAGGAATCCAGTTGGATCCCTCCAACCTGTTTTCCCTGCATCCACAAATATTAGCACACCACATATATAAATATCAATTCAGACTGATAATTCCAATAATATGCAACCAACCACATAGATATTTAAATATTTATTATTTAAATCAGCCAATATCCAGATGTGAGTGAGAATAACTCACCTTGAGTTTCGGCGAGCGTTCGAAATTTAAATTAAATCGAACGATGTCCGATTTAACTTAAATTTCTACTTGCCCATAATGAATCAGGATCTGCACCATCGCGTAGTACACGCTTCTGTGATTCCGACGCCGCAAATTTTGCTGAAATCAGATTACATATGAAAGAGATATTCAATTTTGAAGTTTGAATTAAATTTTAAATAAATTTCTTTTTTTATTACCCAAAGAAAAAGGAATCAGGCCGTAGATCCACAAGCCAAAAATCATGGCCGCACAGTACTCTCTTCCTCACGCAAGCATCAGGAGCACAAACGAACCCATAGCCGCAACTAGGGTTAGGAATCGATCGGCCTACGATCGCCTAGGAAACGATCAACTACACCCATGTCGTAGCCTACGACTTCCTTCACCAACGCCCAAGAAAACGACGAGCTCGGCCTCCCCTCACACACGCAGGAACGTGCGTGACGTCCACGAGCGCAGCCCCCTCCAGACCTCTACGCCCCACCAAACTGCATCTCAACCGTACGGATGTGAAGCTAGTTTCACTCTCTACGATCTTCATGTAGAAAGTTTTACGAATCGTCGCGTGGATTAGGAGAATTTGGAGGAAGAAGAACAATCGTTTCTGGCCATTAAAATGGGTGTAAGCGGCGGCTCCAGAGATAAGGCTAGGGTTCCCTAGATAAACGTGAATATATAAGTGTTTATTAATATTATTTTAATATTATCTCCAATAAAAGCAACCTTTCCACACGATCTCCAAACGACACGTGCCGATAGGCGTTCCTAGAGTTTTTTCGCGTTCCGGACATAATGGAATAGGTTTCATAAGCTAATTCGATCGTATATGCGAGTTATGGAAAGAAACGATCAATTTTAATTTAAACCGATTAAAACGATTTTCGATGCGTTTCGAGCTGCCGGGGTCAAACGACAACTCCGATTGCTACGAAAATTGAAATCCGATAATAACTAACTATTACGGATCCAATGAAACTTGTTTCGTCGAATTCCAAGACTGTGCCCCGGAAGGCTATTTTAACTCGTCTATTAAATCAAGCGATTTTCGAAATTATCGAAATCACTCAAAATTTCTGCTGTTAAAATTTTATTAACTTAACAATAATTCATATAAAATTTATAATCACATCAAATATCATTCTGACTCAATCCGGACTAAAATCTGATTATTTGCATTTTTATAATATTAAATACCATTATTAAATTAATATAAAATTTCAAATATTAATTTATCGACTTTAAAATTCATCTAAAAATCCTACCACACTATCTAATGACAAAATAGTCTTAAAATAAATTTTAAACTCATTACCATACCTATTTACGCTCCGAATTACCAATTAACCCAATCCCAGTATTAAATTATTATTATTATTCAATTTCAATTTAATTGCCATATTTGAAGTCTAACAAAGTTTATTAATTTAACCAAATTCTTTTATTTAAAATTTCAAATTATAATCCATATTCAACATTTAAAATTAATTAAATGTTCAAATCTGGCGAACCAAAATTCCGGGTCGTTACATTCCTCCCCCCTTATAAAAATTTCGTCCTCGAAATTTGTTAAGGTAGAAGAATGTTCCTATACTCATTACCTTAACCCAACTTCTCTAGTTACAACTTATATACACATCCCAAACTCTTTAGCTCAATTTCAAACCCATTTGCTTTATTAACATTAAAGCTTAAATTTTTAACTTATACTTCCCAAGTTAATCAACTCTTCCCAAAACCCCAAAAAAATTTCAAACTCCCAAAATTTACGGAAAATTTTGGCAGAGTCTCCCCTGTACGGAGGAGCTTCTGCGACATCGCAAGATACAAAAATATATATACATCGGCCCACACGGCCGGAAACCAAAATATAACACAATATATATATCATTTTCCCAATTATATTTGCGTAGGCGTACTTTTTTAGCAAATTTTAATAGCAAGCAGCTAATATAATGCATATACTCACTCCAACTCTCTCAAATGCCTCCCGCACCTGTGCTATACTCAACAAACACATTAGTTTCTAAAGATATGAGCATTTTTGACAACATTGCCAATAAAATATAAGCCAACATATCCATTTTCATTCCAAACAACACTTTGTATAATTTCATAAGTAAATCCATATTTTTATAACATGCACAAAGTTTCTTTTCTGATTCCAAGCTCCATTTTACTTCACACAATGATTTACATATAAATTTACCATTCTCAATTTATAATTACTACCACCAATTCATATTCCATAACCAATTCATCTTTGCACCAATTAATCCATATCCACAACAAATTGGTTTATAAGCCTTAATTGCATCAGTTCAATTCAAATTGATTCACCATCTAATTTACTTCAAATTTGTTTTATTTGTATTTCTTTTCCAAATTCAAACTTCATTATATTTCACTCGAATGACTTACATCCGAGTTGCAAATGTTGGATTCACATTTACTTCAATAAAAGAAATATAAGCTTTTGATTCATTTACTTTTTCTTTTTAATTCACCTACATTTACATACAAACCCATTAAATAGATTCCAATCCATTTACCATTATTCAAGTATTCATTTACTTAAGTTTAATGAAAATTTCTATGCAGGTTGTGGTTATTCAAACAAATAACCAATTCTTAAGTTTATACCATTTAAAATTAATTTCAGATTAGACTTTTATTAATTTTATTCAATTCTGCATAGTTCGCCATCCAAGCATTCTTATTCCATTTTATTTCACACAAATGATTTGCATATAAATTCAGCTATTCCAATTCATACTTTACCCAATTTTGGAATTGATTCATCAAGCAAATTTCATTTCAATTTGATACATTCGCTTTCTATTATAACTCACTTGCATTTACACACAAATCCATTTATTAAGATTTTAGCTCATTCTACTTTCATCCAAACTAACTTCATTTTATTTCACTTGAATAATTTACATTCAAGTTTAATTTATATCATTCCATCCTGGATTACTTACATCCTATACATCCTTAATTTAGCACAATAATTAATTAATACAATTACACATGCATTTCCAATTTATTATCTAACAAATTTCATTCAAAATTATCTAATAAAGCTCATTCACATTCCTTTTGTTTTCCTTTCAATTTGCTTAAGTGCTTTTCACAACATTTTCATTATCTTCTTACCTCAAATTTATTTTATTTTTCCCTTTTATATTCCCATCCAATCAAATCTCATTTCATTTACAAATTTTTAATGCTCTTTGTCTATTTATCCAATCCAATTTAGATTTATTTTGTTCACAAAGGGACCACGTCCAGTTATTTTACTCATTTGAATTTTATTTACAATCCAACTATCCCAATATAATCTAATTCCATTTTCATCCACACATTAATATTTGTTACCACAAATTTAAATCCCATGCCACAATTGGATTTTTATTTACCTTCAAATTTTGACTGACTATCAAATTCTATCCATTACAATACAAATTCCATAAATTTGTGATTTAATTCAGTCAATAACATAATCCATATTAGGTTTTTAATTCACTTTCCCAATTCACTCTGAATCCATTTATAATATCACCATTTTCCCATTATTTCATTTAACAATTTAAATTCCTACCTTTCCTTATACCTCTTTAAATAGAATCTAAATTCCTTTCAATATTATTTGTTACTCAACTGAAATTTAAATTTCAATTCCAGTACCAAAACAAATTCCAGTTCCCCATTCATAAGTCCAAGACTTATTTGCTAACTTAAGAACATCCACATTTATGTGCTCACTTTGCTTCATTAGACTTTGCATTTCATTTATGGTCAAATTTTAAATTTGCCACACCCTTCAACCCTTTCATTTAATAAATTTTCAGTTTCACTTTTATTCAAGAGTTTAGATTTCTTATTTAAGTTCACTTCCATTTTATATTCACAAATTTAAATTATAACACTTAATAACTTAAGTATGTAAATTTCTATATGCAATTATAAACAATTTATATTTCACCTTTATATCCATTTACTTTAATGCTAATTCTTTTAGATTTAATTATATTTCAAATTCACAATTTTAATTCTCCAAATACAAGTTCAAAACTTGTTTACTAACTGAAGTTCATTCACTTCTTTATATCCCACTTTACCTTATCTCAATTCATATTTCATTTGAGATTAAGTTTGGACTCACCATACCATTCCACTATTTCCCATTGCGATTATAATTTCCACTTCTTATTTATAAGTTCACCAACTTATTTACTTAAAAGCTTATATAGCTCTCTTTTAATCCATTCACATCATATAATCACAATTTCAAAATTTAAGCACAACACTTAGTAATAGGTCATGGGTACCATCCATTTCACAATGAACCACAATTTCAAAGCCAGCTTACCTTTTAATTTAATCCAAATCAACTTTATTTAAGTTCAATTTACTTCCATTTACTTAAGTTGACTTTTAATTTCAAGATTAAAATTTTCATTTCTTTCTTATTAACATCAGCTTCACCAAAATAAGTTCGTTAGTTGATGCATTTTAACTTTACTCTTCATTTAAATAGAATTTTCCAGAATTCATTTTACCCGGATTTATTCAAAACCATTTGGAAATAATAATCAATATATATTCCTATTTGGTATATCAATCAAATTACCAGATTTCCAAAACAATTTGTTTATACCAAAACAAATTTCCTTCTTTGAGATTTCCCAAACAACTAGCATACCCAAAATCCAAACAACACCATAACCAAATACTAGGGAAGCAATCCATCACTTTAGAAACTCGAAAATGAATTCTAATGATGTGGCCAGCATCATCAGGATTATTTTCCAGCGACTGAAGTGAGTTCAATGCTTCTTACTTTCCTAAATTCATTTCAAAACAGTTTCCCATTCAAACATATTACTCAAAATAATATTTCATAATTACCTTATATACATTGGAAAACATTTCAAACCTTCCCAGGATTTTAAATTTCCCAAACCCTTTTATTTCCATTACCTTTAAAATCCTTTCCAAAACTTCCGGGATTTAAATTCTGGTTCAACTCAAATTTTAATTTCACTTCTTATTCACAACATATTTAATTAATTCTATTGGGTTATAAACCATTTTAATATTTAAATTCTTATTAGCTTATTATTTCAAATTTTGATCAAATTTAAGATTCTTACTTGATCATGGTATTAACAACCAACAAACACTCAATATATAATAAGCTAGAAAATCATTTCTTTTATATCAAAATATAATTTTGGGTAAAATTATTTCATTTACCCACTTTTAAAAAAACAATACTATGTCGGTTTATCTTGTTTAAGAGTTTAGAAACCCCTATCGATACGGTTGTACTTCCCGCACCGACCAGAATTCATAAACACTCAACCGATAAGTCAACACAGTAGAAAAACAATTTTATATGCACTAACAAGTACACTCTCATAGCTATTATTACACTCAACTCATTATAGAGTACTATTGACTCTATTTAATGAGTAACTTCCCCACCAAAGCCTAGGTCGTCGCCAACCTACGCTCTGATACCAAGTGTGACAGCCCGCAAATCCGTACCCCTTGAATCAACACTATTCTACCTCTATTAACTCAAGTGGCACAGAATTACGAACCATTAGGGTTAAAGAAGAAGAGATAGAAGAAGAAGAAAACTAAACAATATCAGAATCTCACAGTCGCAGCGGAATAAAATATAATAGCAACTATAGATCTTTACACAAAAATAATATCTATAACTGTTCATATACATCATATCATCAGAGTGTCACATACATCAACAATCATGAATCAGACATACCATACCACCATAGCAATGGATATATATACTTATATATATATATATATATATATAAATGGATAATACGTCACGGACTCCAGCTCCTCTCCTGCTCCATAGCATTCTGTCCTGAACAAATAATACTCGGTCTGACCCGAGCATTATAATGAAATAACACCCGAGTCAGTCTGGAATACCAGCTGATAATAGTGCATCCAATTTGATTATTAAAGTTTCAAAAATCCTTTGAAAAACAAAAGCATCTCGTAAGACCACGCCACAAATAAACATGTCGGGTTTTTACCTTACGATAGCTAAAACACTTTTTATAGAAATCCTCTGATATTATAATAGGGTCTATTTACAAATACTTATAAAATAGCCGAAATTGTTACATGATTAAATTCCAGCTACTAGCCACCGAAGTGGGTAATACAAACAAAACTCGTAAAAGGCTCGTAGGGAAAATGGATTTCCAACAATGACTAGGCACTGGGGTACCACCTGTCACAGTACGGGGCCTAGATCACCGTACCGAGGACTACTCCCTTCATCCCCTGCAACACAAGGCCGGAACCATTCCTTACCGAACAGTCCCGAACAAGATAAACCCCGTGGTTGGCACGACCAACCACCCACTAAGCCGAGATAAAAAGGGACATCTAGACAGGGGAAATATCTTGTCCTGCTTGGGCATGACCCACCTAACCTTGCTGCATATCCCCTGATTTTCAGTCATTCCCGGTTGATGAGGCTTGAGGCTTAGCATTACCTTTAGAACGTTTCACTTAGAATGCCCATCGCCCACCTGACGATGTTTCGCAAGCATTCGTCCATACAAGTCCGTCCCGGGTTCGAACGGAACCGAAGGCACTACTCCTACTACATCCATTTTGGAAATATCCTCAGGATTAGTAGCGACTAGCCCTTGCACTTCGTTGCTCCATCTTCGACTCCGAACACGTTTTTCGCACGAAACGTACAAATCGGATCGAAGTGGTTTTCGAGAAATAAATCTCGATCCCGGTCTCTTCGATACGATCAACGCATTTGTCCAATATTGATAGTCGGCGATTTAACTATCAATTTATATTCATAAACATTCATAAGCATCCATCACACAATAAATAATTCCCACATTATTTATTTGCCTCAAAGATCTTTAAAGGATATATTTCCTAAATTTCCAAAAACTCATTTGAAAACAATTTCCCAAAATTCTTCCTTTACAAGGTAAATCCTTTACCCTTAATTCCCATTGAAAATAACCAAGTTTAAAACAATTTAAAATTAAATCGATTTAAAATACTTTATCCTTAAATATACCTTAAAATATAAAATTTTACTACTAGTTACTTACTCAAAATATAATTTCAAAATATTTAAAGTAAAACTACTTTATAAGATATAACTTGATTAAAAATAAGGTTTTAGTTATACTATATTTTAAAATAGAGTTTTAAAAGAAATTAATAATTTCAAACAACTTTATTCAAAAACTAGCCTTTAAGTAAATCCATTTGTGAAAATAATTATTAAGGTATTTGTAAAATTTACTATTGCTAATTTATTAATAATTATGTTAAAATACTAATTTCCAAAACACTCTTTAAACAAGTTTGAAATTTTAAAACTTTCTTTTTATAAAATCAGTTTAAATTCGAACTTGGTTCTTCCCAGGGAATCTCATTTCCACTAAAACATCACAGAAATCCTTCTCACAATTTCAATTCAGGTTTATATTTTAACAACATATTTTTTTATTTCCCATTTATCAACTAATAACTTTTCTCTTTGTTTATCATTCCATATTTACAAATTTTCAATTTTCATTCCAAATAAATTTCAAATTTTAATTCTTTTAAATTCATTATTTAACAATATCTTTTATTTCTCTAAAATTCATTTTATCCATTCATAATTAATTATGGATTTATAATTTATCCAGCAATATTTCGATACAATTTTATTTCAGTTTTCCATCCAACAGATTCAAATTTTTATATTCCTTTAAATTCCTTATTTATTTAATTCTTAATTTCCTTTGAAAACCCAATTTAATTTCTTTATAATTAAAACTCCAAATTCCTTTGCAATTAACCTTCTGTGTTTATCGTTTATCCAACAACATCACAATACAATTCAATTCCAAATTTATCAATCACAATATAAACAGGCATCATTATCAATTATAAAAATAATTACTAAATGGTGAGGAATCCAGTTGGATCCCTCCAACCTATTTTCCCTGCATCCACAAATATTAGCACACCACATATATAAATATCAATTCAGACTGATAATTCCAATAATATGCAACCAACCACATAGATATTTAAATATTTATTATTTAAATCAGCCAATATCCAAATGTGAGTGAGAATAACTCACCTTGCGTTTCGGCGAGCGTTCGAAATTTAAATTAAACCGAACGATGTCCGATTTAACTTAAATTTCTACTTGCCCGGAATGAATCAGGATCTGCCCCATCGCGTAGTACACGCTTCTGTGATTCCGACGCCGTAAATTTTGCTGAAATCAGATTACATATGAAAGAGATATTCAATTTTGAAGTTTGAATTAAATTTTAAATAAATTTCTTTTTTTTATTACCCAAAGAAAAAGGAATCAGGCCGTAGATCCACAAGCCAAAAATCACGGTCGCACAGTACTCTCTTCCTCACGCAAGCATCAGGAGCACAAACGAACCAATAGCCGCAACTAGGGTTAGGAATCGGTCGGCCTACGATCGCCTAGGAAACGATCAACTACCACCATGTCGTAGCCTACGACTTCCTTCACCAACGCCTAAGAAAACGACGAGCTCGACCTCCCCTCACACGTGCAGGAACGTGCGTCACATCCACGAGCGCAGCCCCCTCCAGACCTCTACTCCCCACCAAACTGCATCTCAACCGTACGGATGTGAAGCTAGTTTCACTCTCTACGATCTTCATGTAGAAAGTTTTACGAATCGTCGCGTGAATTAGGAGAATTTGGAGGAAGAAGAACAATCGTTTCTGGCCATTAAAATGGGTGCAAGCGGCGGCTCCAGAGATAAGGCTAGGGTTTCCTAGATAAACGTGAATATATAAGTGTTTATTAATATTATTTTAATATTATCTCCAATAAAAGCAACCTTTCCACACGATCTCCAAACGACACGTGCCGACAGGCGTTCCTAGAGTTTTTTCGCGTTCCGGACACAATGGAATAGGTTTCGTAAGCTAATTCGATCGTATATGCGAGTTACGGAAAGAAACGATCAATTTTAATTTAAACCGATTAAAACGATTTTCGATGCGTTTCGAGCTGCGGGGGTCAAACGACAACTCCGATTGCTACGAAAATTGAAATCCGGTAATAACTAACTATTACGGATCCAATGAAACTAGTTTCGTCGAATTCCGAGACTGTGCCCCGGAAGGCTATTTTAACTCGTCTATTAAATCAAGCGATTTTCGAAATTATCGAAATCACTCAAAATTTCTGCTGTTAAAATTTTATTAACTTAACAATAATTCATATAAAATTTATAATCACATCGAATATCATTCTGACTCAATCCGGACTAAAATCTGATTATTTGAATTTTTATAATATTAAATCCCATTATTAAATTAATATAAAATTTCAAATATTAATTTATCGACTTTAAAATTCATCTAAAAATCCTACCACACTATCTAATGACCAAATAGTCTTAAAATAAATTTTAAACTCATTTCCATACCTATTTACGCTCCGAATTACCAATTAACCCAATCCCATTATTAAATTATTATTATTATTCAATTTCAGTTTAATTGCCATATTTGAAATTTAACAAAGTTTATTAATTTAACCAAATTCTTTTATTTAAAATTTCAAATTATAATCCATATTCAACATTTAAAATGAATTAAATGTTCAAATCTGGCGAACCAAAATTCTAGGTCGTTACAGAGCCTACGATGCAATAAATAAATATGTAATTCCAAAACTACCCACTTAGGCTTAATCTTTAAATTTAGATTTTCAAATCTAATTACCTTTACGGAAATTATCTCTTTGGACTTTATTCTCGAATTCTTATTTCTAAACTTTTGAAATATATATATTCTCTATATTCAAATTATACTTTACTTCGAGATCTTAAATCAAATCACTTTTGAAAAGTTCATTTGGAAATCCCAAATACTGTAATAAAACATATCAAACCATATGCAACCAGATCGCGAGGTTTCTCCCAATAATAAGGCAACTGGGTCCCATCCTTAATACAATCGATAAATAAGTATATCCCTCTATTCTAAGAGCGAACTATGTCAAAAACACATGCCCACCTTTTTAGTTACGGGTTACCTAAATCATTGGTAACATAACAAATCATTTTATATCCCGAAGCGATAAATCATTTCACACTAATACTCACAAGTGCTTTCAAATCTATAATAATTTTCATTTCCCAAATCTGTTCAAAAATCATCTGAAAACCATCAGGTTTAGTCCTCGAAATTCTTTCCGTTTTATAAAACATTTTTATAAAACCGTTCTTATATAAATCACTTTTATATAATATAAATTCAAAATATTCATCACCAAACATTTCTACTTCTTTTAAAGGGAAAACATTTCATAACAATTCCATTTGAAAACCAATTTTCAAAACACTTCATTAAATTCAAGTGAACCAAATATTACCGCTAAACACCTTATAGTCAAATTGTGAAATAAATCACAAGGTGTTAGCCTATAATTATTTTCTTCCCAGCCCATGCATATGGTTAATAAATTGCTCATAAACTGGTCGAGCAAAATCAATAATCAATAATAATAATCAGTGCTCATAAAGTGGTCCAGCAAAGTCAATAATCAATAAATAATTATCAGTGCTCATAAACTGGTCGAGCCTAATTCAAACAATCAATCAATGAAATAAACGCAATAATAAATGATAAACAATGCTCCATTCTATCAAATATTTATAACACTTTAACGGTTTGATATTTATTTTAGAGCATCCGGGCTTTTCCTTCGACATGTTTCGTTCTTCGCTCAAGTCTCCTTGGATCTCACAGAAGAAACACATGCACTAGTCTTCCGCGTACCCCACACTACCAGAAAATTACCTATCAACAGCAGTATGTATCAGCGTTTTCGAGTTGAATGCTCTTTTTAATTTTGGACAAACCAATACGAATAATTATAAACGCTGTATAGCTAGCCCTAGCAAACATTAAAAAGGCAGGCTTCCAAATAATTTTTGAGGCCGCGTTATTTCTTTATTTTTACGTTCTATTTTGCACTAACATCTTCTTCTTCGTCCTCCCCAAAAAAATTAAAAACTCCAAAACAAAAGAGGTCTATTCTTCCTCTAATCTCGTCTGCTTCTTCCAGGTCAAGAGAAATTGGCTAAAGTTTGTTCGACCATGGATTTTAGCCCTAGACTTCTCCTCACCTATTTGCGATGTAAGCCAATAATGATAGTTGTACTTTAAGAAACTTAAGTAGTTACTATCGCTAAATTGCTTTCTGGATGAAAATTGGTTCTCTTATAAATTGCTTTAGCAAATTAGCTTTTTTTCTTATTGCAAAATTTAGGGATTTTAGGGCTATGGTCTCGTAGGTTGTGTGGGTTCATGCTCTACAGGATGGAGAAGCTTATTAGTATGGAAAAATATTTTGGATATTAAGTGAAAATCTGGTAATTTGAAACTGTAATTGCCGTTGATTTGAATAATTAAGCATTTAGTATATGGTTTTAATTCTCTTGTTATAAAGGCACCATACTGCTATTTTATTGTTTGCCAATATTTTATTACAGATGTCCGCTTATTCTCGCATTATGTGTAGATTAATCTTTGAACTTTTGTCAGCTCAAGTTATGCAATTATTTAACGTATGTCAGTTTAGGTTATAATTGCATTGTAACTTAATTAGTCTCATCCCAAATAGGTAAGGAGCCTTCATTTTTATTTTTAGCTATGGACATGTACTTGTGCAGTATTTCATCGAGCTTCTATGTGCAATACTTTATAAATGCTAATTACAAACATAATAAATACCTATGGTGGTGTAAACGCTATTAAGAGTATTCAAAATTTCAAAATAATACCTTTTAAAGAGTTCAGAAATAATGAAGGCCTTATTTAGAAAGCTAGCAATGTTACCTAATTTAGGAGAATAATATATTTATTATGTTGACCATGGTATTTTGGATATTGAATTTTCACTTCTTACACATGGTTACTAAACACAATTCCAGATATTGAATTTCCTTATTTTCATGAGAAAAATAGCAAGCAATTTGCTCCATCATATATGATACTACTTGAGAAGCTATTTGTTATGTTGGAGGATATGATAATCTATAGTGAGGAGAAAGTCATTTAGAAATCTGGTTTTGATAGTAAGAAAATATTAGAGTTTTCTATTAGCAGCCCAACAAATTCACATGTTTTACACATTTTTTACTTCTTTAACCAAACAAATTCACATCTTTAAGATGTTAAACAATGTATTGCTCTCAATCATTCACCGTAGAATGTCAAAATAGTATTCCCATCATCAACGTTACACGGTAATGTACTTACCTGAATTTTCTGCATTGCAGCAGAAGTTTCTGAAGAATTTCTATTCTTCAAGTGGCTGATTATCCCAACTTCTCTTTTTGCTTCAAGGCTTTATTTTTAACATGGATCACCTAATGGTTAGATTAGCCTCCATCAAGATATGTGATATTCATATATGTTAATGGGATAATATTTCATTTAGGTAAATGTATATGAATCGCACAATATTCTTATTTAGGTAAATGTGTACAAACCCCACATATTCTTATTTTCTGAACTTAAATACCACATATGAGTAAAAGAAATGAGTCAATGACCCTTGGTTAGAAAACCACATGTCGGGTCATTCATATTAAGATGAAGTTAGAAACGTGAAAAAGGTTATGACAACCTTTATTTTTTAGCTTTGTTAACTTATCTTAATATTATTTGCGCCGTTAAAGAGATATTAGGTCTCAGTCCCTGGGTATACTATAACTGAAATATATATGGCATGTAATGAATAAATGTGAGAAGTGAATCATCTAAGCATATGCACTTAGCTGTGCAACTTTTAAACCTGTTGTTATTTGATGTTTTGGCTGTATATGGAAAATATACATTTAATGCATTCATATCTGAAGTTAATGGCTAAAAAAAAAATTACTTGAAATCTTTATCACACTTGGAATTGAAATAGTCATCACAGGCAACTGTTCCAAGATTAGTAGAAGAACATTCAAAGCCATACAAGCATATTTTTATATGCAGTAACATGATATATAAACACAGTTTTATAGAACAATTTTTTTTCAATGTCCTTTTATTAAAATAGCATAAAAATAAGTAATTGGAGGGAATAAAATATAAAAGTTTTTTATTAAGAAAACTTGATGACCATTTCATCCAAAATGGAGTGAATAATACATTTCTATCAACTGTAGTTTTGTTGAGTTCATAGAGAAAACATGTTAACTATAAATGTGTGAATCAGAAAAGAAAACAATGTTAATTAGTGGGTGAGTAAATCCAAAGTTGAGATGATGATTGGAAATAACAAGAATAGTGATGAAGACATGAATAAGTAGCATTTCTTCAAGAGGTTTTTGCATAAAAATAGGAAACAAAAGTATAATTGAAGTAACCTGCAAATCACATGAAATCAAAGGAGGATTGATAAGTCCGAACTACTATTTATTTTCAGTATTTTGCATTAAGCTTGCAATAAACTTAATATTACAAATTTCTACCATGGATTCCCCTTTATAAGAAATTCTTGCTTGCAAGTTATATTTCAATGACATAATTTACATTTGTTAGCTTTCAGTTTAATATGGATATGAGTTTTAACAGTATTTTTTTGCAAATCATATTTGAATGGATTAACGACATGGTAATAAACGTATTAATGCCATGTTTTGAATGTACTGAATGTATTTGAATGAATTAATGCTTTTAGTTCTTCCACTAGTGTACATGAAGAGTTTCCAATTGTATTAATGCCATGGTAATGGATTTAATGGTACACAATTGGCTATTTAAATATGAGGACTTCATTTACTTATTTGATGCGTCTCATGTATGATAACTAGGTTGGTATGAATAATATGAATGGTATATTTTTTTTAGTAAAGAATGGGACATATCTGTAAGTAGTTAATAATAATTTCTGCAGTATAACATAGCAAATTTATTACGGAAAAACAACTAAGTCATAGAATAAAAATCATATTCTTTCCATTGTTTTCATATGTATTATCCACATGCCTACCCACAGACTATCATTGAATTCTGATTTTATTACAGCATTTAACAATTTTACTTTTAATGATGGTTATCGACAATGGAATCAATTAATATGATCTTAATATGTTTACACTTTATAGATCTTGATGGCATTACTTACTTGGATCTATATTGAGGTAAGGCTTTATTTTGCCTGAAGCGAAACAATGGTCTATGCTTTACTTTCTAGTTTACTTATAGCTTAGCAGTCTCATTGCATGCATACTGCCATGATCATGCTATCTCAGTATTCATTTTCTTCAAGGGAAGCAAATCATTTCAATCATTTTACATCGCTGAAGTCTGCTTTTACCAACTAAAGATAACAGTTCGGCATATCAATTTGTCATTTAAAGATTTTAACATTAAACACTGTACTTGATATTATCTTTTTGATACACGGGCACATTTGAAATTTTTTGTAATAACAAGGTTTGTTATTTATGCCACAACAAACATAGTAGTTTTCTTTTTTTGTCAAAACCGTTTTTATAGTGTAGCTAAAAACCAAGTTATTTTATTTTTCTTATTTCCTTTTGTGGTAAAATTATTCGTTGTGTTTCACTTTAATTTAACACTCGATAAGTTTACGTGTTTTGGTAAATAGCTTCCTCTGATGATGCTTCATATGTAGCATCTTTAATTTGAATTTTCAACTTTATCAAATGGGAAAGAAAGTCCTGTACCCTATCTCAACCCAATAAAAATGTAAATTTAATGCATCACTATCCACTAAACCACCATTCAGTTGAATGCAGCATAAAAGAAAGCACCTTAAGTACGGCTCATTTGAATCGATTTAAGTAAGCCACTTTTTTGCCTTTACAAAGCCAAATTGTATTGGTTCTGCCTTTTAAAAAACCAAAAGTTAGCTTATTTAAGTCATTTCAAACATAACCTAATAAGGTAATCCACTTGCAAACATTACAATGTTTCTAGAACCGTCAAACCTCTCAAATTTGCAATTTCACTTCATTAATTCAGTTCCACTTTTTTGTGATTTCTAAGCAATCAAAATTTATTTTGAGATAATTATAAAGAAAATATATGAATACACATATAGTTTATGTCTAATTATGCATAAGAAAAATATACCTGCTTATGCAAGAGTGTTGGAAAAAAATTATGTATGCACTGTCATCATTGACTGTGACATATTATCCGAATGATCTATGTGTATGCATACATATATGAAAGGAAAAATAAGAGTAGCAAGGTCATATTAAAATATGTAGCATACATTCACGAATCTGATTAGCTCACCATGTGGTGGCATTTGTTCATATAAAGCAAATGCTGGTACTGCTCGATAAAAAGAAGAAGTGAATACAAGAATATGCTTCGCCAAACTACAGAAATATACATTGGCATATTCCCTGAGAGTTGATCCAATAGAGAAATTATATTAATCACCACATATAAGCCTAACGTCTAAGAATATGAACAACATATACAATGACACATGTATATTATATTATGTGAATCATAATGAACTGAAATGAAAATATAAGTTGCAAGCAACGTAGTTACACATTCAACCACTTAAAAAGTCAAAAAATAAACTAAATTTCGTATATTTCTTCTTTTAATTTAGTGGTCAACTATCCGGCCATAATTTGATCCTACTTATAATAACTAATATGATTGGTTTAATAAAAAGGAATTTACGGCTGAAAAAATAATGAAGTTCAGTTTTGTGTTAATTAAATTTGTACTAGTGTTCAGGACAAAGAGACGCACACAAGTTGTGAAAAATAGTAGAGTTCAAATGGGTAGAAGGAAATAAATAAGGAAACTTTTGTTTATTAGCTTTCAATGCAAAAGGAAGGCATCTAAACAATTAGAAAAATGTCTTAATTGCATTGAAAAAATGGTATAAAGAAACACACGGCGTTCAGTACAATTTGCACAAATATTCATGAATGAGCAGATTTGAAACTGTTGGAAAAAATTAAATAAAAGTATGTTATATGGGAGTTGATGTGTCTTAGAACTTAGCCCATAAGAAAAGCCCGTTTGGATTTGTTTTTTAGCATTGCTAATAGTCAAAAAACTATTTCAACTTCAGTTCACAATGAAAGGTGTGCAGTTCTTTTACTTTTCTGCTATGTTATTATCAGGCTATATACAAGTAATGTGGTTCTCGATAACTTGTGGTAGAGCTTGATGCTTATGCAAATGTACATCAGTGAATGTAGCAGTAACCTGGGTAGAAGCACGAATATGAGCAGGTTGATGAAGGACCGGAGCTGTTGAGGTTGATGAAGGACTTAAGCTGTTGAGGCAGTACGAAGAGCACAAGAACTACCAGGTTTTGCATCAATTCTCCTAGCGCGCATTATTGTTTTATAAATGCTGAACATCTCGAACTATTGGTCTAAAGAGGAATTTGTGCATAGCACAGTACAGTAGAAATTGTTAACTGCAGCAATAAATTAGAGTATGGAGTAGTAAATGGAAAGTGAAATTTAAAATCTGAATCATGCATAGCATAGTACAGTACCAATCAAAATACGAAATTATCTTCCTAATTACTCTTCCCTCATCGATTTCATTTTCCTCTCCTGTTTGATGTTATCTTGTTCTTCCGCTTAAAAAGTAAAGATCTTACTTTCAGTTTTTTTCTTTTCTTTTCAGATTCCTACTTTATAACTTTGATATATAATTTGTAGCGATGACAAAGACATGGAAATAGTAGAACAAAAGGTAAGGTGATACTGTTTTGGTAAATGGATCAGAAATTTGGAAAAAGATAGAAACTAAAATCGCCTAAAGATACTATCACTTTTCGATGTGGCTTCTACATCAACATAGGATATTCGGTTTCAAAGAAAGAAATAGAAAAATATTTGGTAAAATTAATTAAGATATATTTAGCTTCAAATTAATTAGATTGATCATATTTCATTAAAATGTAATTAAATTGTTTACTGAACAAATTTACCAATCAAACAGTCAAATTTTAGCTTCAAATTAGGTGAATGTAACTTAGTAGCTCTAGTACCCAGTTAAGGAATGATCGGAAGTTAAGCTATAACAAAAAATTACACATTGATGCTGATTAAAATACATTAAGGTTATACCAAATATAGGTTTTTAACCAAAATTGGGAAGTAATTTAGCATTTATTGACCAACATAATTTACTTTTAATTATAATCAAATTGGCCAGTAAATTTGATCAAAATTGTAGGCCAATTAATGTAAATGAAGTTGACCAAATTTAAAGGGAAAAATAAATCTATTATTAATGTTGGTTATTTTTATGTACTATTATTCGTGGATACATGGAATCTATATTAGTGCAAGGATAAATACATTGTTTAAGCACTTTGCAGCAATAATTGGTATCAAAGCTTTATTATAAGTTTCTATGATTATTTTGTATGGTATGAGTTATAATTGGTATCAAAGCCTTTTAATTCTATTAAACATTAATCCTATATTTTTTACAGGGGTAAAGGTTATCCCACATTGCAGCCATCTAAAAATTATCAACAACTACTTGATGTTAGTAAAGAATTCATCTTCCAAATCATAGAAGGTATTCTTTCAGGTGATTCCCATTTCTTCAAGAATATTTTTATCATCTCTTAATGTTGGTTTTGATGGAATTTCTAAACTGATTATTGTTTTCTTTTTATTGATTCAGATTTTAGCAAGGTGTTTAAGTTCAAATTTATTCATTTGGGAGGTGATGAAGTTGATACAAGTATAACTATCTTGTCATCTTTCTGTTCCTGCACTTATTCATAAAACCAATCATGTTAGACAACCTTTCTGATTGATTTTAATGCTTCTTATGAACGTTATTTCAAACTGTTTAAGTTTGTGTTTCTGCTACTTTAGGGATGTGTTATTAAATGTACAACAGTAAACATATTCTAGAAATTTATTAAGGATAATCAGGTATTACCCTTTTCACTAATGGCTCTACTTACGTTTGACTAAATTTATATAAGTAAGCTCTAAGCATGTAGTGCATATTCCTGGTTGCTCCTTTTTTAATATAAAATGTACTTAAGATTTCGATCTGTTATTTAATATCTGAATATAAAGTATTTGGATATATTTTTAAAATTATATACTAGATTTCTAGGTTATGCCATGTTTGTATACATTCATGAATACTGTTTAAAGAATGAACATATGGATATAAACTTATACCTTAGGTTTGCTATCTAATAGAAATTAATGGAGTAAGATGAACTTCTTCCCTTGCCTAATGTTGGGTACTCGTTGGATTATTTGATATGCTGAATTGTTTAGTATTCATTGGATTCATTGTCGAGTGCAGAAAAATAAACAATTTTCTTTTAAATTTAGCATTGAAACCACTACACTATAACTATAAATATATTTCCTTAAGCTGATTGCTATGTCATAGAAATTTTTAAATAATTTTCTATTTCACTGTCCTGATAAGTCTTCCTAATCACAAAGGTGCAAATTGACTTCATAACATTTCTGTAACCATTTAAATGTGGTACTAGTTATCAGAGTTTGTTACCTAATCATAGTTTTACTCAGATTTTCAATTACTATTCTTATATTCTTATGCAGTAGTGCATCAACTTCCTCTCTATTACTATTGTTTTGTTCTTAAATATTGTTTTTAAAGAATTTGTGCAGAAGCCTAAATTGATACACTTACAATGACAGGGAAGTAAGATATGTTTCGAAAATTTAATCGATATAATTAAAAAGACATAGAGTATTGTTTGTTTAATAAACTTTTACTGGCAACCAGTGTGTACTTGCATGAGGATTAGCCAACTTTTACTGATGACCAGTGTGTACCTGCATTTGTTCTTAGATTGTAAATGGTGAACTCACCAATTAGCTCTGTATTTGTTCTCTTCAACTTCTATGTTTGCAAGTGTATGGTTCTCTTTTAGCTTCTTTGTATCTGCAGTTATATTGATTTTTTATTACCATCAATTAGCAATAACTTGCCAGCAGTGAACTGAGGCTTCATTAACAATAACTTGCCAACATTAACAATAACTTGCCATCATTATAGCATTCATTTCCATGTGCATTATTTTATTTGAATGTAACTACATATATTTTCATTGCAAATATAGTCTTGTGGGAGACTTTGGATTTGATCCTTTGGGACTTGGAGAAGATTCCAAGAGTCTAAAATGGTTTGTACAGGCTGAGTTGGTTCATTCTTGTTTTACCATGGTTGGAGTTGCCGGTATTCTTTTTACTGATGTAAGTTTTTATTAAACTACTGATGTAAGTTGATATATATGTAATTTCACAAAATGCTCATAGTTGAAGTGTTCAAGAAAAAGAATTCTTCTTTTGGTTAAATTGGAAAACATTTATTTTTATTTTGGAGAATTGTTCTAAACTATTCCTCCAATGTGCAGCTGTTATGCGTAACAGGAATTAGCAAATTACCAGTTTGGTATGAGGCGGGTGCTACAAAGTTTGGATTTGCTAGCATCGAATCAGATGACACTTTTTAGATGCACGTTTTGTTGTTGGCATTTGGTGCGGACTTACTGTATTGATATTATATTTTTGTTTAACATATAACGTGTCTTTGTTTAACAGAATTTGTGGCAACTTGGTTTACTTTGTTATTTTTGTTTATGGATATTATTGAAACTTGGTTTATGGATGTCTTTTGTTTATTAATATTATCTTAACTAGTTTATGTAACTAATTAATAGTTATTAGAACATGTTATATATACTAGTTGCTTGAATATACTCAAAATATAGTTCTGGAATATTCAAAAATAGAGTGGAATATTAAAGCTTTTATATAACTAGAAGACAACGTCTGATTAATGCTGTCAATGAAGAAACAACAGCGTTCAATTCGTGCTGTAATTATCTTTAAATAGTCAATAACAGCGTTTAGTACATGCTGTCGAAATAGTTGATGATTCAATAACAGTGTTTATAAAAAGCTGTTGTAAACGGTTAAAATATAATTAAAATATCTTCGACAACTAAATTATTAACGCTGTAGAAACATAATACAGCATGTTTGAAAACGCTGTAAAAACATTATTGACAGCTTGTACGAAACGCTATCAAAGTGATGTTTCAACATCGTTTATCAAAAAGCTGTTGTAAGTTCTGTATATACGACAACATGTCGTTATACAGCGTTTGAACTAACGCTGTTGTATCGTATTACAGCGTTTATCAAACGCTGTTAAAAGCCTTTTGTGGTGTAGTGCCATTAAGTATTTAACTTCTAAGTTTTAAATTACTTAATTAACCATCCAAACATAATACCAAGCAAGGCAATCAAATCATTATTCTAGAAAACAAAGTAAACAAGCATTTAACAAGGGTTTTCAAACAACTTAACACTTAAAGTTCTTTTAACTTAGCAATGGTTTTAATGAACTTAAAATAAGAAATAACTTACTTTGGATTTCACTCCGTCAAACTTTAAGGCAAGGAACTTAAGATCTAACGCATACTTCCTACCATGCTTCGAAACCAAATAAAAGTAAGCCCAAATTCCTCCTTTCTAATGCTTGTCCAAGGCTTTGAAATGGAGGTTGACCGAATGTATAGAGAAGAAGTGGTGGAGCTTTGAACTTGAATTCTCAAAATTAGACCCGAAAAATAAGTCACATTCTCTCTTGTTTTTTACTCTTTTACTCTCAAAATTTAAAAAACTTGTTAACATAAAAGTTGTTTCAAACTCTTTTATCTTGTATTTAAAAGAAAGAATCACTTGATTTTGATTAATTTTGAGGAAGATATGGTCAAAAGAAAAGAGCTATTCTTGGATTCATAAAAATAAAGCCTGAAAATGCACTTCAAAGAATTGAGTTTCAGGTATAGCAAACCTCAAAACTGAAAGAAGTAATCAACGTAAAAGTTGCAGCCACTGAAATTTTGTATGATTTAAAAAAAATAGTTTCTTAATTTGGTTCAGTTATGATTAAGTTATGATCAAAACAATGTGGCTTATTCTCTGGCTTAAAAACTGGGCCAGAAAATGCATTTGAAAGAAGTGGATTTTTGACATGATTATCTTCATAATAAGACAAAGTAGTCAACACGAAAGTTGTAGCCAATGAAAAAATACATGATTTAAAAAATAAATTTACAATTTGGTTCGGTTATAAAGAAGTTATGGCTGAGAGAAGAAGAGGTAAAATATGGAGAAAAGAGGAGTTTGATTTGAAGAGAATAAACGTTGATTTCTTTTGAATATTTTATAAATATTTTGACATTATTTCTTTTTAATTTTTTATATGGCATAGAAGCCATTAAAGAGAAGAGGTAGAAGATGAAGAAGTTTGAGAAAAGAAGAAGAAGAAAATGTGAATGAAAGTGAAGAAAAAGGTGGATATTTATAGAAAAAGAAAGAAAGTGGTAATTTACTAAAATAACCTCTTACCAAATTACCAAACTAACCCTACTTCAACTTAAAGCAATCTCTACTTTTTCAATACTTAACATCACCTTTCACATCCTTACTTTATGTCTTATTCATAAAGATTAAGTAAAGAATGCCATAATTATGTTGGCTTTGTTTGATGTGATTTGATGTTTACTTTTCTTACTTTTGATAATTCTTACTTACTTTTACTAATGGCTTCTAGAAGTTTTCTAATCTTATTTAGTAAAAGTAAATATGTTTAGTGAATTAATTAATACTTACACTATTTGAATATATGTTTCTATATAAGAAAATAAAGATGCGGCGACGTTGCGACAACTTTTAATCGATAAAACGTCGTTTTTCGACAAAATGTTTTACGGTCACATTTTGACATTTTAGTTAAAATATTTGTTTACGTAAACCAAATTTAAAAATAAATTTGTATAATACTATTTAAAGATATAAATAATCATAAATTAATTAAGATAATTTATTTAACCATTAAAACATACTTTTCTGAAATCAGCATTTTGTTACTTTTGTCGATATAGGCAAATGTTACTATTTTTATGTTTGTTTCTACTTTCAAATCCTATCTAATATTGTTTAAATCATAAAACTTTTTATATTTTATATTTAAAATCACTCTAAATAATATATTTTAAAGCGCTCAAATTCAGGGTCGTTACATTCTCCCATATTTAAAAGAATTTCGTCCTCGAAATTACAAGGATGAAAAAATATAACGAAAAAACAACAATTAACGAAAGTTATGCACACCAAAAATAGTAATATTACCCATAACCCCGGTAGGAGATACGGTGCCTTATTCTATCCATTTTGTTTATCAAATTAAGGTAGTTTCATTTTTTAAAATTCCTAGCTTGATATACTAACCCTAGATGAATTTTACTTAGGCACCTAACCTAAGCTCTGATACCACGTGTGACGACCCGGATTTTCGAACCAGTTAAAATTGCCAAAAAATCCGTCCGTTCTAAGATTGTTAATGAAAACTACTAACTTAATACACCATATTTGATCATTATTCAATATTACTAAATGTATAGGATAAAATTTCAATGTTACAAGTTATCAGAGTAATCAAACTAATCTATTAGGTATGATATACAAACCAAATACAAATAAATCTAACGCTGCGCAACTCTAATAAGAGAGATAGCAACAGCCATTCCTGCTAACTCAATAAACATGTCAAATGCGGAATAAAATAGTAAGCAGGAAAAATACAATAACACGAGATAAACAACAACCATTAACAAATAAACATGAAAGGGTTATATCATTTTAGGGGCTGCATTACTACCACTTGCGACTGCCTACGTACCCCTATCTAATTGGATACCCAATTACATACAGGATCAAGCCAACGTAGTTCTCCTACCGCAAATAGGACTCATGGAGCCTACGATGCAACAAACAAATATGCAATTCCAAAACTACCCACTTAGGCTTAATCTTTAAATTTAGATTTTCAAATCTAATTACCTTTACGGAAATTATCTCTTTGGACTTTATTCTCAAATTCTTATTTCAAAACTTTTGAAATATATATATCCTTTATATTCAAATTATACTTTACTTCGGGATCTTAAATCAAATGATTTTTGAAAAGTTTATTTGGAAATCCCAAATACTGTAATAAAACATATCAAACCATATGCAATCAGATCGGGATTTTTCTTCCAATAATAAGGCTACTGGGTCCCAGCCTTAATACAATCGATAAATAAGTATATCCCTCTATTCTAAGAGCGGACTATATCAAAAACACATGCCCACCTTTTTAGTTACGGTTTACCCGAATTATTGGTAACATAACAAATAATTTTATATTCCGAAGCGATAAATCATTTCACACTAATACTCACAAGTTCTTTCAAATCTATAATAATTTTCATTTTCCAAATCTATTCAAAAATCATCTTAAAACCATCAGGTTTAGTACTCGAAATTCTTTTCGTTTTATAAAACATTTTTATAAAACCATTCTTATATAAATCACTTTTATATAATATAACTTCAAAATATTCATTACCAAACATTTCTATTTCTTTTAAAGGGAAAACATTTCATAACTATTCCACTTGAAAACCAATTTTCAAAACAATTCATTAAGTTGAAGTGAACCAAATATTACCGCTAAACACCTTATAGTCAAATTGTGAAATAAATCACAAGGTGTTAGCCTATAATTATTTTCTACCCAGCCCATACATATGGATAATAAATTGCTCATAAACTGGTCGAGCAAAATCAACAATCAATAATAATAATCAGTGCTCATAAACTGGTCGAGCAAAGTCAATAATCAATAAATAATAATCTGTTCTCATAAACTTGTCGAGCCTAATTCAAACAATCAATCAATGAAATAAACGCAATAATAAATGATAAACAATGCTTCATTTTATCTAATATTTATAACACTTTAACGGTTTGATATTTATTTTGGAGCATCCAGGCTTTCCCTTCGACATGTTTCGTCCCTCGCCCAAGTCTCCTTGGACCTCACAGACGAAACACATGTACTAGTCGTTTCCGCATACCCCATTAAGTATTTAACTTCTAAGTTTTAAATTACTTAATTAACCATCCAAACATAATATCGAGCAAGGAAATCAAATCATTGTTCTATAAAACAAAGTAAACAAGCATTTAACAAGGGTTTTCAAACAACTTAACACTTAAAGTTCTTTCAACTTAGCAATGGTTTTAATGAATTTAAAATAAGAAATAACTTACTTTGGATTCCACTCCGTCAAACTTTAAGGCAAGGAACTTAAGGTCTAACGCAAACTTCCTACCATGCTTCGAAACCAAATGAAAATAAGCCCAAATTCCTCCTTTCTAATGCTTGGCCAAGGCTTGAAATGGAGGTTGGCCGAAAGTGAAATGCTTGGCCAAGACTTGAATTCTCAAAATTAGACCCCAAAAATAAGTCACATTCTCTCTTGTTTTTGACCTTTTTACTCTCAAAATTTGCAAAACTTGTTAACATAAAATTGTTGCAAACTCTTTTATATTGAACTAAAAAAAAAGAATCACTTGATTTTGGTTAATTTTGAGGAAGATATGGTCGAAAGAAAAGAGCTATTCTTGGATTCACAAAAATAAAGCCCGAAAATGCACTTCAAAGAATTGAGTTTCAGGTATAGCAAATCTCAAAAATGGAAGAAGTAATCAATATAAAAGTTGTAGCCTCTGAAATTTTTTATGATTTAAATTTTTTTTTTCTTAATTTGGATCAGTTATGATCAAAATAAAATGGCTTATTCTCTGGCTTAAAAATTGGGCCAGAAAATGCACTTGAAATAAGTGGATTTTTGACATGATTATCTTCATAATAAGACAAAGTGGTCAACATGAAAGTTGTAGCCACTGGAAAAATACATGATTAAAAAAAAATTACAATTTGATTCGGTTTTGAAGAAGTTATGCCCGAGAGAAGAAGAGGTAAAATGTGGAGAAAAGAGAAGTTTGATTTGAAGAGAATAAACATTGATTTCTTTTGAATATTTTATAAATATTTTGTCATTATTTCTTTTTAATTTTTTATATGGCATGGAAGTCATTAAAGAGAAGAGGTAGAAGATGAAGAAGCTTGAGAAAAGAAGAAGAAGAAAATGTGAATGAAAGTGAAGAAGGAGGTGGATATTTATAGAAAAAGAAAGAAAGTGATAATTTACCAAAATAACCTCTTACCAAATTACCAAATTAACCTTACTTCAACTTAAAGCAATCTCCACTTTTTCAATACTTAATACCACCTTTTACATCCTTACTTTATGTCTTATTCACTTAAAAATTAAGTGAATAATATCATAATTATGTTGGCTTTGATTTGATGTGATTTAATGTTTACTTTTTCTTACTTTTGTTAATGCTTACTTACTTTTACTAATGGCTTCTAGAAGTTTTATAATCTTATTTAGTAAAAGTAAACATGTTTAGTGAATTAATTAATACTTAACTATTTGAATATATGTTTCTGTACAAGAAAATAAAGATGCGGCGACGTTGCGACAACTTTTAATCGACAAAACGTCGTTTTTCGACAAAATGTTTTATGGTCACATTTTGACATTTTAGTTAAAATATTTGTTTATGTAAACCAAATTTAAAAATAAAATTTTATAATACTATTTAAAAATATAAATACTTATAAGTTAATTAAGATAATTTATTTAACCATTGAAACATACTTTTCTGAAATCAGCATTTTGTCACTTTTGTCGATATAGGCAAATGTTACTATTTTTATGTTTGTTTCTACTTCCAAATCCTATCTAATATTATTTAAATCATAAAAAATTTAATATTTTAAATCACTCTAAATAATATATTTTAAAGCGGTCAAATTCTGGGTCGTTACATATTCCAAAATAAGTTGAAAAATCTGAGTATGCGGAAACGACTAGTACATCTGCTCCGCCTGTGAGATCTGGGAAGATAAAAAAAGGTGTTTAACTAAGGTTAAAGATGGAGCAACCAGTGCCCTGAACTTACCTGGCCTATGTTTTCTTTTCTTAGGCAAGGTGTGGAACATATCGAAAGGAAAGCCCGGATGCTCTTAAATAAAAAAATTCTGTTAAGTTTTCCAAATTAAAAGAAGATTGGTATTATCCAAAAGTTAGCAATCTCCAAAAATGAATGATTTCTATGATCCTATTTACTTCAAAATGTTTGTTAAAATTGATTTAGGGTTTATCGTAAACGATGTCTTAAATAACATTATTTTTGACCCGCCCTAAAGTTAAGAAGTTTGGATCAAGAATTAAGTAAGGAAACCTGAGATATTTTCCAAAGAAAAAGAATGAATTACTTAGAAATTATCCTAAGTCAAATTATTTGGGGATATGAGTATGGGATAAATTCTTTTATCTAACTTTCATTTCGAGGAGAAATGCTTTTTAGTAGGGGAGAATGTAACAACCCAGAATTTGACCGCTTTAAAATATATTATTTAGAGTGATTTTAAATATAAAAAATAAGCCACTTTTCATTTATAAGTGAAATTAAAGTTAAAATGAAAGATAATTTGAAATTTAAAGTGAAAGGATTTGAAAATGATAGTTAATTAGAAATTGAAATTGAGTTGAACATGTGTGGTTTATTGTCGATTCAAAGGGTATGGGAAAACGTGCCTTTACATAATAGATGACAGTGTCATATATCAGCCTTTTTATAAATCCTTTGAAAATAAAGAGTATCTCATAAGACCACGTCCACACATAAACACAGACGAGTTTTTACCTTATGATAACTAAAACACTTTTATATCAAAACGTTTGATATTATTTCTAATGACATCTCTTTGAAAGCATTTGCAAACAAACTTATTAATCTTATCCAAAATGGTTACCCATATAGCATTTCGAGGCTATTCATTACGCCAATACAAACAAAAACCATAGGTTCTTATTGGAGAATGGATTTCCATACAAATGACCAGGCGCATGATCTGCCTTCCGAATGGGTACACCTCTAGATAGATGTCCCGAGCAACCATCACAAAGCTCCTCTACCAACACAAGACCGGCCTACCTCTATAACTAGATAGTACCGAATATATCATTCCTCGGTCGTTACCGACCTTTAATCGAGCGCTCGTTAACTGCTAACTAATCTTTATTTAATTAAGATTAATGAACCGTATTCAATACTTAATTAATTATTAATTACTAAGATTGATTAATTAATAATTAATTATTAAAACTTAATTAACTTTATAAAACATTTTTATTAGGTTTATAAAACCTTTTCGAAATAATAATAAAGTATGAAACTGAATTTTCAAAAAAAGCGAACCTTTATCGAAACTTCATCCGCAACGATTATTGCTATAAGTGTCATACTTGCAAATGTTTCAGCTTTTCTCTTTGGAAACTTAATACTAGAAAGCTTACTAACTTTTCAAAACATAAAATAAATAATTTAAAATTAAGTATCTAACTTTTAAAATCGATTGTGATTACAAATCAAAACTCATACATTTCACAAAGGATTGTTCATCGATAACCAAATCTAATTGTTAACTTTGTTAACTTTTCTTTGCACAACAACCACATAATTATGTCCACAACAACTTATTCATAGCACGAACCCTCACAAATAAGATCACACTTTTACATCGTTTACAAAAATCTAGACTTTACATTCAAGCATACAGTAACTTAACCACATGCATTTACATATATAAGCAACATATATATGCATCCAAACCATACAATAATCTAACCAACAACATTGTATGTGTATAACCATATAACCAACACACACACACACACAGATATATATAGGAATACTCTTTCAAAAATTTACGAATTTACTCATTAAAATTTTGCAAAACTCTTTTGAAAACTTGAAATACTTTAAAACTTGCAAGGCTTGAAAAACCACAAAATCAACACGAAAATAAGTTCCCTTCCCCTCGATTTTTGGCCCTATTACTCTCGGAATTTTAAAAAGTTATCAGTAGAAAAGTTCTTGAAAATTATTTTCTCTATCATTTCAAAAAATGAATCACTCAATTAGAATTTGTTTTGAGGGAGTTATGGTTAAAAGAAGAAGTGCTATTTTCAGGCTTGAAAATATAGGTCCGAAAATGAGTCAGAAAGAAATATATTTTGACCCAAAAATATTCAAAACTTGAAAAAGTGGTTAAATGAAATTTTTGGCCACTATAATTTTACGTGGTTTGAAAAAAAAATTCTCCATTTGATTAACAAATGAGGAAGATATGATAGAAGGAAGGGGAGGAAAAATTTGAAGAAGAAAATGGCTATTATAAGCAAAAGAGAAGGTGAATTACCTAATTACCCTTTTCCTTTGCCGTCCACTCATTTTCTTACACCTCACCACCTTGTCCCCCTCCTAATGCTTCATTCTAAAACATATTTGAGTACTTAATATACATTATGTCTCCCCTGATGTGACATTGTATCTTTTTTTTCTTAATTATGTTTTTAAACTTTATATACTTAAGTGTATACACATGCATGTATACATTATACAAGCCTAAATTATTTAAAAATGTATATATTTAGTTAGTACAAAGGGTTCAAAACATTTTCGATAATTTTTATCCGATGAAAAGTCAAAAATTCGGAAAACGAATTCCTGTCATATTTTCGATTTTTCTTCGAGCTAAATATTTTTGTAAACAAATTTTTAAAATTACTTCACCATCATTATTTATTATTAAAAAGATTTTTATTTTCATTATAAAACCTATATATTTTAATATTTAAAATCAATTAAATATTCGTAAATCAAAGTAGTGAAATTCAGGGTCATTACAGAAAGAACCTTACTCCCCCTAGTGCATTCACCAAATGAGCTCTTTAAGCTCTAAAAGGATACAAGTGCTGATGGTATACATTTCAAAAGAAATATTCAATCATACAATCATGTATTTTCCTTTATTTCAATAGGAGTGCTTGTCGATGAAAACCTAACAAGCGAAAGAACTGTTATTTGCACTTTCCTTTCTCAAGGATGTATATATCATAATTTTGGAAGCACACTTCCTAAAGAAGGAGACAGACCAAGATTTTTACAACCATATATATATATGATAATGATCATAAAATTGAAATCGAATGATTAAAAATGAAGACGTGAATAGAGGAATATTGGAAAGGATAAAAGGTATATTGGATGAGGATAATGGTTTTGCTCGGTACTTCGTCGAGTTTCGCAACTTCCTAAGATCCATAATTATAAATTTGTAATTAAAGAAAAACCATTGCATCAACAATATGTAGTACCTACATCTTCATAAGTTTTCGAAATGATCGTTGATCAGGATGAGACAAGTCTTATAAATGGTAGAGATATTGTTCTACATACAATGATGTGTCAACTTATGAGAATTCTAGAAATACATGGTGGACCCTCTGCGGTACCCTCTCTTACTACCTTATGGAAGTTATTGGTGGGACCATAATAGCCTTAATTTAAATGGAACTCCTGTTACATGCCATGAGTACCATGCTTATTGTAGGTACCAAGCAATTTTACATTCATAAAATTATAAATTTATAGCTAGCATCATCATATGACAAAAGGCAATAATTATTGGGAAAAATTTAAACACAATTGATCGCAATGGATTTCATTCTTTGGATTCACACTAGAAGTCAAAAATAAATAAAATAGGCATCAAGACCTGAAAATTCTAATCAACTTAAGTAATTTTTATATTACACACACACACATATATATTCCTTTTACCCTTTATAATTAACTTAAACTTCAGATTCAATGTGAAGATACTTCTCTCTATGGAGGACGTTTATTACAACAATATATCGTGGATAATTATGTGAAAATTAAAAGTGGTAGAATGAGATGGTTTTGTCAAACAACATCATACTAGATCAGAACTGTATGTGGGACTTCAAGATGCATTGAATGCTGGAGAAAATAATGCAAGTATGACACTTTTCACTTCCCTTTGGTCTATTTATACAATATACACACACACACTTACATACATACATATAATGTTATATCAAATTAATTTTTTTTGATATAGGTAACATAGGAAGAAGAGCAATATTACCCTCTTTGTTCAATGAAAGTCCACGTAATATGTACCAACGTTATCAAGATGCAATGGCTTTAGTACAAAAGTTTGGGAAGCCTGAGTTGTGCATTTCAATGACATGCAATCCTATATGGGATGAAATCACATCCGAACTATCACATGGACAAACTTTCCAAGATTACCTAAGTCTTACTACTATATTTTTTCGTGCCAAACATGAAGAATTAAAGCATGATATCTACGAAAAACAAGTTCTTGGATTGGTTGTGGAACATGCTCATGTCGTTAAAAAAATCGGAGTACCCCATGCTCATAAGCTTATTATTCTAGACAACGAAGACAAAGTTCATAGTCTAGATGATTATGATGCTGCTGTAAGAGTTGAAATACTGAATCGTGATGAAGATCCCGAGCTGTACAATGCTATCACTGAATGGATGCTTCATGGGCTATGTAGAAGAGAACGACCAAATGCTCCATGTATGAAAGGTGGAAATTGCAAAAAAAAAACCCTAAGAAATTTTCACCATGTACTATTTAAGATAATGATTCATACCTTATTTATCAAAGGAAGGTAATGGTATAAACATCGCACAAGATAATGATGGTGATATTATAATAGATAATTGTTTGGTTGTTCCATATAACCTATGGCTGCTAAAAAAAAATACGATTGTCACATAAATGTTGAAGTGCGTAGTAGTATCAATTCTATCAAATACTTATACAAGTATGTATACAAAGTCCCGGATTGCGTGATAATGAAAATTTGCCCAATGTCTAAAAATGATAAGATTCAAAAAAAAATTGACGCAAGGTGAATATGTTCCCAAGAAGCCTTTAAGAGATTTTTTGAATACTCATTGCATACACGCATGCATACACTCGAACGCTTCCAACTTTTGTGATAATGTGTGAGGTAGTTAATCATGTTCGATAAGTATGTTAGGTCATCGCCTCACTCGTTCATCCACTACCTCCGAAGATCAAGCTCCTTCCCCTTCTGCCCTCATTCAATCGGGGAAACGCTCTAACCCACCCAGCTCTACTCACTCTTTCATCCATGGATATGGACCATCAGATCTACTAATAAACCCTGTAGACTCTGAGGCTTCAACCTTGATGGCCAAGCAGCTTGATCTTATTGTGGCCACTCATGGTATTCCTAGGGAGGGTCTTCTTCTGCTTACTCCAGAATAGCATGCACATGCTCACCGAGGGATACATGGCCCACACCCGCTATCACTACGCCGCTGGGGATCCACATCCTCTCCCTTAATGGATTGCTAGGTTTTCTTGTCTACTTAAAGATCGATCCTTTGTTACTACATCCGAAAAGTTACGCTCTCCTCACCAGTTTATACACTATCTTTACGAGGAAGTTCCAAGAGCCACCAAATCATTGTTATATTAGATTCCTATATGCTATAAAGTGCAAGCAGTAGGGTTCCCTTTTGTTTTTTATAAGGCAGGGAGCAATTTTAAGTCGGTCGAGGACTTGTACTCCAAACACAGCATGTTCAAAAATGATCACTTCTTTGTTTGAGATAGTTCTTCATGCTTTTATCAATAGCACTCAAAATGTAAGTTCACTTCTTTCCTCTATCTCATGACTTAACTTCACACAGAAAGCTAATGTTACTCCCTTATGGCTTTCTTTCCAGGTGTTAGAGCATCTTTTGAAAAAGACTTGGATGATATTCTGCGAAGGCTTCAATAAATTTCAAGGGATTTCCAGGAGGTTCTTAGCCTCATTACTTATGAAAATATGAGATAGCTTGAATTGTTGGCAGTGGGTCATTCGATTGGAAAAGGCAAGCAACCTTCTATCCAAAAGCCTGCCAAAGCCAAGAAGAAGAAAGACTCGACCACTATTGAAATAAGCGAGGCACCATCTTCCCAGCCTTCCGTTTCTAAGGCCGCATCGACTGTTAACCATCTGGAGTAGTCCATACTATGGTTACAAGTTCAGAGGAGCCGGGATTATATGCCTTTAAGATAGTTCCTATTAAAAGTGGCAGGTCGAAGACCTTGAGAGAATAGGAAGATGATAATATTCAAACTAGGATAGAAGAAGAGGAAGGCTCTCATTCTTATGATAACGATCTTACCGCTTCAAACCATGATGAAGCCCACTCTTTTGGGGGCATTGGTTCAGCTACCCCACCTAATCCAGAGGTAGATGAGGTTGTACGTCGTGTTTTTGGTACCAAAGATGAGGTGAAACAACTTTTATCTTGAGAGATATTATTGTTTTCAGTTAACTTTTGGATCTAGATCTTGGAATCAGCTACGGGGACTCCACACCCATCATAAAGATCCAACAACGATTAGAGGGTCATAAGGACCCTAAGGGTTCGTGCTATAATTACACGCTTTTGCACTCACACCCAAACCCTCACATGTTGCAATGCCCTTGAATTTTAATTAACATTATTTGAGATATTTAATTGGATAAATTAAATCGAATAATGTGAATTATTGGGGGATGAGATTAGTACATCCAATGGTCGTGTCTTAATGAATGAACTAAAATAAGACTTAAGTAAATTTAGAAGGAGTGATTTCTTAAGGGGTAAACTTGGAAATGAGGCTATATTTCTTAGTATAAATCTCTTCCTCCAACTTAATAAATTTTTACCTTCTCATTCACAACTCTTCACCTACTTTCGACTGGCCATTAAAAGCTTCAGGAAGAGCATAAATTGAAGAAAAAGCTAAAGAATTAAAGCTAAGAAATTATCTCATTCTCCAATTAACTGATCAAGGTGAATAATCATATTTATCATCTAATTTTTCTTTGTTTGGATTGGCTATGGGTTATACCCGATTCGTGTTTGTGCTTTGGTTAGGATATAACCATTTAAAACCGTTATTCGAATAAGAGATAGGTGTTTTTAAACGTTAATGGGCTAATTAATATGTTTTATTAGGTTTTGGTTAAATTTCGAATTGTTTTGATCTTCATATGATTTGAAATTTTAATATGTTAAAGAGAACATATTAATTGATTTTCTGGAAGTTTTCCTGATGTTTTAATAGTTTTATAAAATTATTTAAAGTATGAGACTTAAATGTTTTGTATAATTATAAAGGAGAAAAGAGCTTTTTCAAATTTATTTAAATTTCCAAATAAGGATAGTCGACAGCAATTTTGAATATAAAATTCTGGCAGCCAATCAGATTTAGACAAACAAGGTAGGTGGAGTACAAAAGAACTATTTTAAACAATATCTGTTTCAACTCTTTTGGCAAGAGCTTCCATCTTTATTCGAAACCTTTCGATAAGGTCGAAAGGTATCAAACCTTTCGACTAGGTCAAATACCAATGCATATGGTATGAGGCAACTGATACATAGTGAATTGGATGAAGTTGGAAGGTTGGGGCGAAAGGTTAGAGCTTTCGAAACAGATGAAGTTTTGTTTTTGCTTTTAAAGAAAATACGCCTACTAGCTTTCGAAAAAGAGCTTTCGAAATTGTCAAATGGCTTAAAAGAAAAAGGTTTCGATTGGTTTGCTATCTTGTTCTAAATGAAACCTTTTGACAAAGTCGAAAGGTTAGCTCTCGACGGGGTCGGAAGCATAGTTGTCGCTTCCAGACCTTTCGTCCCAGATGGATCAAAGGTTCTCTTTTATTTTCTAAAAACTTGCCGCCTCTCTCCACTGTTTTCAAAGGGTTGGTTCAAACACTAACACTTAAATGTTTTTGAATGGTTTCTAAGGGTTTTGATTTCTAAAGGTTTTGGTTTCGAAAGTTTCGAAAGATTTTGGTTTTGAAAGGTTTTGAAGGGGTTACCTTTAATGATTTTGAAATTTTTTGAGTCTGAATGATTTCAAAATGTTTTGAGTTTCATTGCTTTTGAAAAGTTTATAAATGATTTTATAGGGGGATACCCCTTGCATTCGATAAAGTCGAAATGTGGAACCTTTCGACTAGGTCAAAAAAACCTTCCGACAAGGTCAAAAGGTAGGACTTTTCGACAATGTTGAAAGGTACGATTTTTTGATGCTTTCGAAAGGAAGGCTTCCAAAGGGGCTAACTTTGGATGTTTATTTGCTTTCAAATGAGGCTTAATCACTACGCCGTAAATGGCCTTCTGCAACACAAAAAAAATGTTGGCTCAGACCCGAAAAATGTTGCCATAGGTCTATGGCAACACTTTTAGGGTGATGCAATTTTTGTCGTTGTCTTAATCCTCAAAGGCAACATTTTGGCTATCTAAGGCAACATAAGTAATATTGTTGCAGTAGAACCCTATTTGGGTCTATGGCAACACCCATAGGTATCTATAGCAACATTCCAAAAATGTTGCTATAGATATTAACTTTCTAAAGTTGTGGGGCCCACATCTTGTGGGGCCCATGACCCAACTGGGTCCATTCCTATGGCAACACCTTGAATGACTATTGCAACATTATTTTAAGCAGCATTTATAACCCGGTGGCAACACTATTATGAAGCTACTGCAACACTATTCTGTAGCTACTACAACACTATTCTGAAGCTACTGCAACACTATACTGAAGCTACTGCAACACTATACTGAAGAGACACTAAGAGCACATAGAACAGTACAATATCACATAGAACACTTGCATAATACACAGTACAATATCACATAAAACACTTGCATAATACACAACATAATGCACAATACAGATAACAATTCATACAGCAGTACACATCACAATTCATGTCAGTTACCCCAAAATATCCAGTTACCCCAAAATACTACAAAGCTACCCCAAAATATCCGGTACACATAACAATTCATAAAGGAGACTTAAGAGCTGGCGCCTCCAGTCAGATTATCAGTCTCACTGGACATGATTGTGGAAGTTAGATCCTCTACATTGATGTTCATCTCCGGGTTGGCATCACCTAATTTCTTAAGCACCCTAGCCAAATTCTCTTGTACCTTCTGATTTACCTTGGATTCTAGCCGTGCTTCCATTTCTTCGACAAGCCTTTGCCTTAAGTCATGTACGTAAGCATTTGTTAGAGCCTCGGTTGATTGTTTTTCACACTTTGCATGCCTCCCTATAAGCAAAGGACAACCCTATGATTTTCCATTCGAAATTACCGTTTCAACAGTATTTCCTCCTTCTCCACCGGCCATTTGCTTTTGAACTAAGTCCTACAAAATAAAGCCACATCAAAATTAACCTACAGTAAATGCAGAGAATGCAGCAAATGCTTACATATGGACTGTGTACAGCAAATGCAGAGAAAGCCACATTTTGGAAAACAATTTGTAACATATATACTAGTAAAAACTGGAAAACAATTCTGTCGACAACCAGCTATGGCTTCATCATCTGGATTCTGAGGCTTCAAACGGCCATTCATTTTATTCACGCACATATGTGTATTACTATAGACATATATTTTTTTATAAACCAAGTCAGTAATCCCTTTAACCAAATTCATTTCTTTGTTTCCACTTTTTGTGTCATTTCTAGCCAAACGCAAAAGCAAGTCCTCTTCATTCGACTAGAAAAGGGAAAAAATGGCTGAGGGATCAAAATTCTTAATCCCACAATATACTCAATTACTATTTCCAAAGCAAACATCTATGCCATTAGTACGTTTGCGAAACTCAGGTTCAACAAGTGTTTCAAGGACAGTTTCAAGGACATGAGCATACATGCACATGAGCAAGACATGAACAATGTGCAACATGTGCAAAATAGAACAAAATTATTACAAAACAGAATTATTACTTACAAGTTTGTAATTCATTACTTGAGGATTAGACACGTACTTACGTCCATCTGTTCTCTTACGACTTTTAAGAAAAAGTGCTGCATCGGATGATATCTCCTGATACAAGTTCAATAGATAGTTTAGCATACACTCTCTTCAGTCAAAAATGTAAAGTATCACATACCATCTTATGATGAAGCTGGGCGAACGACTTTGGACCAGCGGTGTGTGTGTCTTGATACGACTTACGACTAACAGAATTTTTCAGGGCTTTTTGCTAAAAAATACACAAAAAACAAAGTACTCGTTTATCTCACAAAAAAAAGTACTTGTTTATCTTGCGAAATAAATAATATGTACGTATACCTAAATCTCATCATCTGCCCAATACCTCAAGAGCACTTTAAAATCCTCCAGTGGGATGTTGTCCGGCTTGCTTTCTAGCCTCTCCTCATCAGTCTTATAAGCTTTATAATGAGCTGTTTTTATGCGACTCTTGTACCCCCTCCAACAGTCACGAATAGACTTCAACACCCAGTTTTCACATTCATCCGGAATAATATACCGTTGCTTAAATATAAATCAAAGATAAAAAGAATAAATAAATCAAAATTCAGCTACATTATAGTTAATAGATCGATATTACTTATTAAAGTAAAATTCAGCAACATTATAGTTAATAATAGATTACCTTAACATAATCCCATAGAGATTTCTTCAACTTTTCAGGAACATCCGACCAAGATTTATGCGTAAGCGACACAGACCTTTTTAATGTTCCTAAAAAGTTGCTCAGTTCAGATATTACTTTGTCATCATCTGAAATAGGTTGCAACCACTGGTTCATCATAATTACAACTCTTTTGTCATTCGCCCTTGTATGAACATTAAACATCTTTGTGTGACCTCTGAGTCTTTAAGGAACTTCACCTTTACTTAAAATGAAAAGTCCCGTCAAATAATAACATAAATCATAATGTAAACTCGGTACTTAAATATTCATCCTATTCTAATATTAAATATTATTATCACATCAATTCAGTACCTGCTTCAACTTCTTCATTTTCAATGTCTGGCAAGACATTCTCCGCAACATACTTATTTACCATACCACTTGCACTAGCTTTTGCAGCATTTTTCTTTTGTCATTCCCGCAGAGCCAAATAATCAGCCATTGTTTCTTTTCCTTCAACATCCTTCTCAGTTGAACTTACTACCAGGCTTGGGCTTGGGCTTGTGCTTCTCAACTTTTCCTTTTCCTTTGCGATACCACTAGCTGAACGAGTTTGTGGTCCACTAACAGGCTTGGGCTTCCCAACTTTTTTAGTTCTCTAAATTGTATATATAAGTAGGAAATAAGATTGGATTTTATAGTTATTATCTTCATAAGCAGAAAAAATAAGATATGTAGCTATCACACACCTTTCTTGGACTTTGTGAAGTATCATCTTCACCATGCTCCTCATGGTCCGGATTATATTCCTGATCACTATCCACATCCTCTTGCATCTTTTCTTTTCCTTTATCTTTTTTTGGTTTGCATTTCTCAGTTCAGCTAAAATTACAGGCACACCTAGAGAAGTAAGAACTTCGTTGTTCCTCATCACATTAACAACTCTATCTACTTCATAATCTTTTAGGTTCATCATCAACTTAGCAGCTCTCTGTACTTCATAATCTTTTAGAGATAGTGGAGGGTGGAATACTCATTTGGAGGTGGTGGAGGTGGTAGATGAACATCCTACAAGTATATAATAAACATGAACATCATAGTAAGTATGCTGCAAGAGTGGTACAAAATATTCAAATTACAATAAGATCATCATAATAAGAATTCTTCAAACCTGCATGCCATTTTCATCCATATCTCTCTCTTCCGATGTTGGTAAACGTGATTCCAACTTCCTCTTAACACTTGATGAGTTCAGATTCACTGTTGAATCGCTGATTTTTTGTTTTTTTTTTCAGTGTCATCTTCTGAGGATTTACCCGATCAGCTAACATTAGTTTCACGGTTGCATTGTTGGGTTCTGGATTATTCAGCCGTGTCGACTTCCGAGGACTCCTCACCTCAGCTAACTTTAGATTCTCGGTTGCATTGCTGGGTTTTGGGTTATTCAGCCGTGCCGACTTTCAAGTACTTTTCACCTCGGCTAACTTTAGATTCACGGTTGCATCGTTGGGTTCTGGATTATTCAGCCATGTCGACTGCCGAGGACTGTTCACCTCACCTAACTTTAGATTCATAGTTGCATTGCTATTCAGCCGTGCTGACTTCCGAGGACTGTTGACTTCAGCTAACTTCTTGTTTTTTTGGTTCTGTTTTAGTTGATGAGCCGTCACGTACTGTCGTTTCACTGGTTTTGTAGCTGTAACAATACAATGATATTATAACCATAATCTTTAAATGTTATAATCAAAATATCACAATATTTTTTTTTCCTATATCAAAATATCACAATCTGTAAATGATATTAACTATCCATTTATATGTACCTGTAACCAGATTCTGCCTTGGCCGCATGATTACATGCGGCTGCATTTGCTTCAGTGGCTCAATTGCAGTATTGACAACATTGTCGATATAAAAATCCAAGTTGCCACCACTGTTAACTCCTTTGACTAATTCAGAGAGGTCCGCATCATTTTTCACTAACTTCCACCCACCCTTCTCACCATTTCTGATATAAATTCCTCCTATTTTGGTGTATTGAAGGTCATCCTTCACAAACTCCATGAGCACGGTGTACGAGAAGTAGTCAGGATCAACCCTCTTTACCACAGTATCGGTTCCACCAACATATTGTGCCTTCTGAAATGCACCCTTGTGATGAAATGTGAGCTGCATGAGTTCCCCCATCCTATACAAAATGGATACAGAATGGTGAGTTTACATTGGAAGCAAGATATGAAATAATAAAATGGGCAGGTATATTAAGTACATATGTGTATGCAGGTATATAAAGCACTAGAAACAACAAGGGAACTCGTAAAATCAGAATATCTTACAAGTAGTCAAGTAATTAAAAAGTAGTAAATTAATTATGAAAATCAACAGATACAGAAGTCGTCCCTTAATTAAGAACCAATACATAAATAAAAGTCACTTGATATTGCTACATAGAAATCAAGAGGAAGTTTCCTCTATGCTAGGCGGAATGAGGATTTGTGTTGCCGGGACGTCATCTCTATACCACCTAACATCACTAACTTGATTTCCTATTCCATTACCACATTGAATATCATGTAAAACTGGATCATCTTCATTTCCATTTTCATTTTCGACTTTACACCAGTCCCTCAGCAATTTCTTGACAACATTATAAAGTGCCGTGTCAATTGGATCTTGTACATAAAATACTTGTTGTACTTGTGAAGTCATAACATACGGATCAGATTTCTGACACAATCTATTAAAATTAACTCGAGTCATCCCATACAAATCTTTCTCTTCTTGGTACCAGCAACACTTAAATAAAACCACTGAAATTTCTCCCCAATAATCAATTTTTAGTATTTTTTCAATTGCTCCATAGTAACTAACATTACCAACCAATGGATTTTGATCTTTTGAACTTGCAAAGCTAGTGGTCAAGGCAGTTAAGAATACACCACTATTCTGTGTTTTACACTTAGCATCTCTATATTTTGTATGGAATCTGTATCCATTAATAACATATCCACTAAATTTCCTAGCTGTCCGATTAGGGCCCATTGCAAGAACTTCTAGCTCTTTCGAAACGTCCTCTTTTTTCCCAACCTCATCCTTCAGCCATTTCCAGAATTCTTTAGTATGTTCTCTCTCTCTTTTATATCTTCTCGATATTGCATGACCATCAATTAAAGCTCGATGTTCCCTATAATAATTATGATGGTATTAATATCAATAAAGAAATATTCTAATTCTTTAGTACTTGCTAGAATAAAATTAGAACATAAAAACTTACTCTTTTAAATTAACTATTTCCTCGTTACCACAATTGAATAGAATGTACCGATGACATGCCATCCACTCAGATTCTTTTAGATGAATAGCTTTTCCGTCTTTATTTCTTCTTGTACCAATAGCATATTCCATATTTTGTGGACAACTTTCAAATTTAGGTACCGCATCACCACCTCTTAAGAATCTTGAGCAGAATGTCAAGCATTCTTCTGCCAAATAACCTTCGGCGATGGAACCCTCCGGTTTAGATCTGTTACGCACATAAGATTTGAGTTTAGCTAGATAACGCTCAATTGAAAACATACATTGAACGTGCACAGGTCCACCGTATTCAACTTCCTTGCACAAGTGAACCGTCAAGTGAACCATTATGTCAAAGAAAGCCGGTGGAAATATCATCTCAAATTGGCAAAGAATTTCGACAATTTCTTGTTGTTGCCTCTTCACATCTTCCAAATCAATTACTTTGGCCCAAAGACCTCTTAAGAATACACCAAATATTATCAGAGGCAATGCAACCTCAGGCTTCAGTGTTTTTTTTCACAGCAAATTGCAACAAGTAGTGAAGTAGAAAATGAGCATCATGGGTCTTGTACCCTGAGATTTTCCTTTCCTTCGTGTGAACATACCGACTGATATTGGCTGCACAACCGTATGGCAATTTAACATTCTCCAATACTGAGCAAAATATTTCTTTTTCTTTATTCGTCATGTCAAATATGGCAGCCCTAATCGCAAAGTGTTCGCAGTCATTTGATAAAACGGGATGCAGGACCTTCCTGATGCCCATTTCCTGTAAATCAAAACGAGCATTCAAATGGTCTTTTGACTTGCCACTAATATTTAGCAAAGTACCGAGTATATTGTCGCATATGTTTTTCTCTATATGCATAACATCAAGGTTATGTCGCAATAAATTGTGCCTCCAATACGGTAAATTGAAAAATATTGACTTCTTTTTGAAAGGGGAATCCTTTTTCTTCCCAAAATTATTTTCAAAGTCACGCAACAGTTCTTCAATGTCTGTTCCTGATAAATTTCCCGGAATCTGTCCTATTTCAACTTCACCATTGAACCTCCTCTTATCAAACCTCCACTTGTTTTTCGGATCTAGAAATTTTCTATGATTCATGTAGCACATTTTTTACTATGTTTCAAGTACATTGAAGAAGTCTCATAATGGCATACAGGACAACCCAATTTACCCTTTGTGCTCCAACCGGATAACATTGCATACCCCGTAAAATCGCTAATGGTCCACAACACACTTGCACGTAACATGAATTTTTGATCATTAAAGGCATCATAAGTTTCTATGCCTAGATCCCATAATTCTTTCAACTCTTCAATTAGATGCTGCATATATACATCAATTTTATTCTTTGGAGATTCTGGACTGGAGATGAGTGTTGAAAGAATTAGATTTTCGGGATTCATGCACAACCAAGGTGGAAGGTTGTAGTTAACTAATACAATTGGCCATGTACTGTAAGTTGTACTCATTGTACGAAAAGGATTGAATCCATCAGAGGCAACACCCAATTTGATATTTCTACTTTCTGATGAAAAATTAGGATACATAGCATCCATCGCCTTCCAAGTCTCACTATCAGCTGGATGTCTAAGTTTTCCGTCTTTTTTTCGGCCCACAGAATGCCATCTCATAAGTTGTGAATACTCCTTGCATATAAACAGCCTTTGCAGCCTTGGTTTTAGCGGAAAGTAACGCATTACTTTTGCCGGGACTTTGTGAATCAACTTCTCTGGATCATTGTCACGGGTGCCTTTCTTTTCCTCTTCCCACCTCGAAATACCACAAGAGTTACAGACATCTTTATCTTCATTTTCTGCCCAATAGAGTGTTGGGCGAATTCTCATCCATGGAATCGCGAGACCAAGGAGCATCAATGTCGTCCAGAGTCACCATTTACATACGGTACCAATGCCTAGCCGGACCAAACCCCATCCCTCATCTGCCGAACCAACCCTTCTCCTTCCCAACACCGAACCAGCACGTCTTCATGCCTCCGTCGAACCAACCTCCCTGCCGAACCAACTCCTTCCTACACCTACCGGACCAGACCTACCACCGAACCAGTGACTACCGAACCATCCCCTCCCTATCACTATCGAACCATCCATCGCCGGTCCAAACTCCACCGATCCAACACCACGCCTTGCATAGCCGGACCAGAACCCACATCCACACTCCTATCACCGAACAGCCTCACTGCCAGTACCACCGAACCAAGAGCAAGGGGGCTACCATCGGACCAACATGACGCCGGACCAACGTATCACCGGACCGAATCAACTCTCCATCGAGGCACTGCCGAACCAACGCTACCAGGCCAGATTACTCCAAGTCCAGGTCCACCAGCAGCTATATACATCCAGGACCCCTACCCCCAGCCTCATTCTATAAATAGAGGGGCAGGGGTACAACAATGGCAGACAAGTTTGAGAGCTCAAGCACGGAAGGAACTTTCAAACAACTTTCATATACTTGTATACAAAGCATTGTACTTGTAATCAAAAAGAAAAGAGAGAATAACATATAAAGTGGATGTAGGCACGTTCTGGCCGAACCACTATAAATCTGCGTGTCTTTTTTCAGTTTAGCCCCTGTTCTTTATATATTTGCATAAATCATCCAAACCGCTAAGAACAACGTAAAATCAACTAAATCATACGACTTTGAGGTGTTTGTCCATTTTTTGTGCAAACATTTTTGGTGCTTTCACTGAGAACTTGGAACTCGAAGCTTCAGCTTCCCTCATTCAACCTTCTTTCCCAAATAGCACCCTTCATTGCCTAGGAAACATGACTTCCAGGCCGAGAAAAGACGCCAACAAGGGAAAGAACGTTGCAACCAGCAGCGCTCCAGATCCAGCGAATCCAGATCAAGAGAACCATCCCACTATGACAGCAGTGCCAAATGTAGATCAGGCAAATCCGACAGCCCCTATCGCGGAACAACCGGCAGCAATCACTAGGGCGGACCTAGACAGAGTTGTGGTTGAAGTGACTAACCGCTTCGCATCCCAACAAGAATCTTTGGTAAACCAACTCATGTCACGCTTGAGGGATGCCGAAGAATCCAACCACAACACCGAATCATGGGGTGAGTCTCAATCTGGAGGATCTCGGAGACAACAAAGGTCTTCCCTCTTCGAAGAAGCTATCAACAGGAACAACAATGATAGGGGCCGCGCCCGGACTCAGCCCGAACTCCGACCCGAGGAAGCACTTGGAACCAAACCCAATGGGGGAGGCACCAGGCAAGGGTCGGATGTAGCTGAGCCAGTCATGCCGCCTAATCATAGAAACCCCGCTGAACGGAGCCGAGCTAGAACCCAGCCCGAAGTTGACCCCATGGAAACGCTCGAAACAGAACCCCGTAGGGGAAGATCAAGGCAGGGGCCAACTGTAGCTGGTCCTAGCATGCATCCGAGCAGCCGAGGACAGCCACTGGATAACGTCAGAAGTGATAGACTATACCATCCCTACAGGTCATCTGGACGAGATCGATCCCGCAGGGAAGAACCAAGCTCTTTCTTATCTGCCTCATATTCTGATGAGAGGATGGCATGATTGTTCAGAGAATGCGTACAACAGGACCAAAGAGATCGTGGGATAGGTGCTATGGTAACCAGCCCTTTCACCCGCGATATTGAAATTGCCATCACCTCCCGAGAGTGGAAAATGCCGACAATGGAACCATACAAGGGAACCTCTGACCCCGTTGTACACCTGCAAAGATACACACAGCATATGCTCATGAGCGGAGCAACGGAAGGAGTGTTGTGTAAATGCTTTCCGCTATTCCTAGCAGACCTAGCTACCTCCTGGTTCTGCCATCTACCCCAAGGATCTATCAGCTCATGGGAGATGTTGAAAGAAAAGTTCATTAGCCAGTTCCGCATTCATGTGGAACAGCCCAAGGATGCTTACTCTCTATCTACTGTCAAACAGAAATCCGGAGAGACACTGCAACAATACCTAACCCGGTTCAACGCCGCAACAGCCGCAGTCCAAGACGCCGATGAAAAACTCACCCTAATGGCCCTTTGTAGCGGTGTGCACCCAGATACCAAGTTTGCCAGAAGACTAACTAAAGAAAAACCAACTACCTTGCCCGATTTCTTCCATGAAGCTGGGAAGTACATGAGACTCGAGGAGGCTGCCACTGAAAGCCAGACAGGACCATAGGCTAAGACGACTCATGGAAACGCCCCCGCCGCATCAAAGGACATTCGGAGAAACGACTCCAGAGACAATGCAGGGAGCAAGAAGGGAGAAAAGCGCTTGTACCGAACAGGACCGAGATTTGACGCTTACACCCCCTTGAATGAAACAGTCGAGAACATCTTCCTGGCCACCCAGGACGAACTTACATACAAGCCCCCCCCCGTACAAGAAAGAGTCAGATCGCGCAATCCAGTCCGGAAAATTCTGCCGTTTCCACGAGTCTCATAGGCACGATACCAATGAATGCCGCCATCTCCGAGACCTAATTGAAGAACATATCAGGAGAAGGAGGCCGGAACACTATGTAAAGGGCCAGGATAGGACTCCAGCTCCCGCCAAGGAAAACCCAGGACAGCTCCACCCAGAGACAGGCGGAGGAAATCGCAACACTAGCGGTTCCAGCCAAGAGAAGATAGTGGTCCGTACAATATCTGGAGGGCCACACATCGCCGACAAGAGCTGGGCGGAAATGGAAAGATATGGAAGCTCACTCAGAAGCAAGGGAGACTGCGTCAATTCTGTTATGGAGGAACGCCACCCTAAGCGGAGGGAAAATGGTGACATCACATTCAGTGGGCGTGACCTAGAAGGAAGGCAATACCCTCATATGGATCCTATGGTCATCTCTGCCTGGTTCGGCCCAGCTGAAGTTTTTCGAATCCTAGTAGACACTGGAAGCTCAGTGAATATTCTGTTCAAGCATGCTTTCGACAAAATGAAACTATCAATGAAGGATGTGTCTCCCTGCAACAAACCGCTACATGGTTTCACTGGAGAAGCAAAGATGCCCCTCGGACAATTGGATCTCTTTGTTGAATTGGGAAGTCATCCCCACTCCGCCGTTCGGAAACAAACTTCGTGCTAATAGACAACCACTCAGCCTACAATGCCTTTTTTGGAAGACCAGCCTTGTCCGACTTCCAAGTCGTCCTCGCCCCATGGTGCCTGAAGATGAAGTTCCCAACGGATTATGGACTGGGAGAAGTAGAAGGGGATCAAGACGCCGCTCGAGACTGCTATGTAACCGAACTTCGCAACAATCGCAGGAGAGATAAAGGGAAAAATGCAGAGACTATTCTCTGCATGAAAAGCTTGGAAGCATAGCAACTAAAGAAAACCCCTCCTCTTCGGTATACCAGTGATCCTTTCAATGAATTAGACCCCAGGGACAAAGAGGAGGAGGCCACCGCCGAGCCTGCAGAGGCTATGGAATTCGTATCTGTAGACAAACGCGATCCAAGTAAACTGCTGAGAGTCGAATCTCAGTTGAAAAGAGAATTAAAGAATCAACTCATTGATTTTCTTCGCCACAACATGGATGTATTCGCATGGACACACGCTGATATGACTGGAATCTCCCCGGACATAGCATGTCACGCCCTAAACATCGATCCTACCAAGGTACCGGTAAAGCAAAAGAAGAGAAGTATGGGGGCAGAACAATCAGCAGCCCTCGAGGAGGAAGTAAAGAACTTACTTGCCAATGACTTCATACGTGAAGCCATCTACCCGGAATGGATCGCCAACCCGGTACTGGTAAAGAAAGCTAATGGGAAGTGGCGAACATGCATCGATTTCTCCAACTTAAATGACGCTTGCCCGAAAGACTGCTTCCCGCTTCCCCGAATCGACCAACTCGTGGGCAGCACCGCCGGACACGAACTTTTATCCTTTATGGACGCATACTCAGGGTACAACCAGATCCCTATGCACGCCCCCGATCAAGACCACACTAGCTTCATTACTGACCGAGGATTGTACTGCTATAAGGTAACGCCGTTCGGACTTAAAAACGCAGGAGCTACTTATCAGCGCCTCGTCAGCAGGATGTTTGCAGAATTGATAGGACGAACTATGGAAGTTTATGTGGATGACATGCTGGTAAAATCAAGGAAAGCCAACGACCATATAAACCACCTGGGCGAGATGTTTCAAGTACTTTGCCAATACGGAATGAAGCAGAACCCTCTAAAGTGCTCCTTCGGAGTATCATCGGAAAGTTTTTGGGATTCATCGTTCATGCCAGGTGAATTGAAGCAAACCCCGAACAAGTCCGGGCCTTGCAACATATCAAGATACCATCCACTCGAAAAGAGATGCAAAGCCTAAACGGAAAAGTGGCCGCCCTAAGCCGGTTCAACTCTAAAGCAACTGACAAATGCGTTCCTTTCTTCGAAGCCCTGAAGAAAGACAAAGGAAAATTTGAATGGACCGATGAGTGTTCAACAGCCTTCCTTAACCTAATCGAACACCTCCAGCGGCCACCAGTACTCTCAACTCCTAATGAAGGCGAAGAACTATACCTATACCTTGCTGTGTCACCACATGCCCTAAGCGCCGCTTTGGTAAGAGAAGAAAACCGCACACAACGGCCAGTGTACTTCATAAGCAAAAGGTTCACGGGAGCAGAAGCCCGGTATCCCAAACTCGAGAAACTGGCGTACTGTTTACTAATCACATCAAGGAAACTGCGACACTATTTCCAATCTCATCCCATCAGAGTCCTAACCGACCAACCATTGAGGCAAGTGCTCCATCGCCTCGACACTTCTGGGCGATTACTTAAGTGGTGCATCGAACTAAGTCAATATGATATCACTTACCATCCTCGCACCGCTATTAAGGGGCAAACCATAGCTGATTTCATTGCCAAATTCACTACTAGCGAAGGTAAGGACCAATCTGAAGTAGCAGAAGATATCAAGTGGAATCTTTTCGTAGATGGAGCATCGAACGAACAAGGCTCGGGGGCAGGCGTTGTGATCATCACTCCCAGGGGAAGAAAGCTGCGTTATGCATTAAGGCTGGAATTCGCTGCCACTAACAACGATGCCGAATATGAAGCAGTAATAGCCGGATTGGAGCTCGCCCTGGAAATCGGGGTCAGTTCCTTATGTCTTCATAGTGATTCACAACTCATCGTAAATCAAATGCTAGAGGAGTTCCAGACTCGAGGAGAGCGGCTCATGGCATATCTGAAAAAGACCAAGCGGCTGCTCAATCAATTGGAACATTACTCGATCAAACACATTCCTCGAGAAGAAAATCAAGAGGCCGACGAGATGGCAAAGCAAGCTAGCATGGGAGATGATACCACTTCTGGAGCGATAACTGTCTCAAGGCTACTAACCCCGAGTTTCGAGCAAGTAAATCTGATAGCTGTAACCGAAGAAGAAACATGGATGACCCCTATCCGGGAATACTTACAAAACAGCACCCTGCCCGACGGGAGAAATGAAATTAAGAAAATTCTAAGGAAAGCTTCCCGCTACACGATACAAGAAGGCGTTCTCTATCGGCGCGGCTTCTCTAACCCCTTATTGAGGTGCGTTGCTGAAAGAGAAGCCAAGGAAATTCTATCCAATACCCACCAGGGAAGTTGTGGAGACCACATCGGAGGGCAGACCCTGGCAAAGAAGATACTCCAATATGGGTATTTCTGGCCCACCTTGAACAAAGATGCTTTAGACTTCGTCAGAAGATGCGGCAGATGTCAGAAATTTGCTAAGATCCCTCGACTGCCAACCAATGAAATTACTCAAATGACCAGCCCTTGGCCCTTTGCAGTATGGGGAATTGACTTAATTGGCAAACTGCCAGCAGGCCGAGGCGGAGCCAAACATGCTATAGTGGCGGTTGACTATTTCACCAAATGGGTGGAGGCGGAACCACTAAATAAAATATCTTCGACAAAAGCTATCAACTTCTTGATCAAAAATATTCTGTGCAGGTACGGAGTCCCACTCAAGATCATATCAGACAACGGACTTCAATTTGACAACGAAGAATTCGCCGATTGGTGCCAAGAGCACGGGATTCACAAAAGCTTCTCATCTGTAGCTTATCCTCAAGCAAACGGCCAAGTCGAAGTTGTCAACAAAATCCTCAAGACTCTAATCAAGAAGAAGCTTGAAAAGTCAAAAGGCGCTTGGGTGGACGAACTTCCTACAACACTTTGGGCCTACCGCACATCTTTCAGAACATCAACATGCATACTCCTTTCTCTTTGGCATACGGATCAGAGGCAATGCTCCCAGTTGAGACTATTGTGCCTTCTCACCGTATGATCCACTACAACCCAGAAGAAAACGAAGAACTCCTCCACATGTCTTTGGATCTAATTGAGGAGAGAAGGAATGATGCAGCACTCAAAGCAGCAGCTCACAGACAGAAAGTGACAGCACTATACAACTCCAAAGTCAAACATCGCAACTTACAAGAAGGAGATCTTGTCCTCAAGCGAATCTTTCCGCGTCCAGGAGCGCTGGATCCAATCTGGGATGGACCGTATGTAATTCATAAAGATCTCTGCAATGGAGCTTATATTTTGTCAACAGTGGACGGAGAGGTGTTCCAGAGGGCATGGAACATCCGACACCTCCGTCGATACTTTTCTTAACTTGTACTGCCCATATGAAGTGAATTAACAAAGAGAATCAGTGGACGTAGGGAATTTCGTGCCGAACCACTTTAAAAAACTTGGCTCTTGTTAACTTGTTACTTTATATCTTGGCCACTTGTTAAGCTTTATCCTTTTCTGTTGAACAAAATCCTTTGCAGATGACATTTCAATTCAGAACTTCACAACACAACTCCACCTGGACAAAATCTAATAGGTACGCTGCGCTCCTATGCCTTCGCCAATGAGACACTTTGCTCCGGTATCCCTCTACCGCGAGTTAACTCATTGTTTGCCTCGGCCCTTAAAGCCGACTGTAATAAGCCGAGTATAAGCCACAGAGAAGGCCGATTATGCCATGGCAGCTCATTACAGCGATTCGGCTCGCTGGCGACTGTGAACCGATCATAAGCCCCAACATAAGGTGTGGCCAGCCAGGGGCAGTTCACAGTTGACGATCGGTCCCCACGCTAGCCGGCCACAGTAAATCGAATAATACCCACGATTACGGGCCATAATGGCCCGGGTAGTTACTGTGCGCGATCGGCTCCGATGTGTCTTAAGTGCGGCTGTGGTAAAAAAGAAAACTCCCTGCAGAGGCATAAGATGGGTGACAAATATCTCCAAGACCCACAGCTAGGGAAAGTGACTACAAAACATGTTTTCCACGAACTTAAGCACATCGACGGGCCTTCCGTGACTGGAAGTTTTACCTTTCCTATATTTCCATTTCATTTAAAACTTTTCTCCTATTCTCCGTAACGGTGCTTGAAAGTACAGGACATGAAATAGGGAACGCTCGCTAATGGGAACAGAAACTTACAACCGGATGACGAGACACTCATCAGCATTCCGTACTTAGTCTTGCAGGGCGCGCAAAGTTGCCGTCCACAGCCGAAACATGAAGGGAGGTACCTTCCACTTTTATACATTAATGCATAGCTGCAATTCATATTCATACATCACACTAACATTGCAAAACATGAAATTAGATTACAAGCAGAAACTTAGTGTCGAACACAATCAAGTCACAGGCATATGCATGGTTATATCTCTTATACAACACATCAAAAGCAATGACAGCATTCAAAATATAACAAAATCAGCTCGTGTTATAAAATTAAGTAGAATCGTTCACTGACATAGTTACAATCCGAAAATACACTAATGTTTTTGACTAAGTATAGACAGGAAAGTCAAGAAAACCAAAAACTATACGGATCGGATCAAGTAGCCAACTGCATCAGTGCTCCACCCCCAACTCACTAGCTCTCCGAATCTACTTGACAGCAAGATCAGAGCTCCTAACATGTTGACCAGAAGTCCCACCTGTCCAATTCAGAGAAAGAGTCCATTAAAACCGGCGACAAACGATCAAGTTATGAAAAGCTAAAAAGAGAAAACTCACCAACACCTGCTTCTTGGTCCTCATCCCCCAACTGCACACCGGCTTCCTCCGCAGCGAGTAGCCGCATCCCCTCCTTCACCGCTACCTTCTCCTCCTTTGAAAACTGGGCAGTAACCATATCCATACTGAATGCCGCTCCACCTTCCTTCTCTGCATCGGCCCTGGCCTCCTCCAAAGTCCGAAGATATATCCTGGCCATGATCTGGGGATAGTCATCCATCCAGGATAGATTAACCTGCTTCCAGGTACGGAAGTACATGTCCTGCAGCATCTCATCCATCATCCCCTCATTCTCCTCAAACTCCCTCACCCGGTCCTCGAAGGACCGCAACTTAGCGACGGCAACATCCCTCTCCCGCCGGTATCTCGAGCACTCAGCCTGAAGGGATCTCCTCATCTCCTCCATCTCTTCTTTCAACTTGGCTTGAGCAGTTCTGCAGCATCGAGCCTCCCAGATATTTCTTCAACCTGCTCAAGATCCGCCCTCCTAACCTCATCAACTGTGGTAATGGCCATGTCAATGCGCTTCTTGCAAGCGGCCTCCATTTTTCGCAACTCGGCTCTGCTAGCCTCCTCCATGGTCTTCTTCAGTCGTCGGGAGTCGGCTTCGTGCTGCGAAATTTGAATAGCCTGGTCGGCAAGTTGCTTGGCCTGATCAGCGACCACTAACCGCAGCCTTATATTGGCACTCCCTATCTCCTCCCCGGCCTTGGCCAATCGAGCGTGATGTTCCATTAACTTCTTGGCCTCCTTCGCGACCCGGTCAATGTTGGCCTTGGCTTCGTCCCCCATAGCAGCTATCCGAGTAGTGAGCAGATCCAGATCCAGGGACTTAGCCTCATCAAGAAACCGAACCATGGGATTGCGGGGGAGAAGATGCTCGCCCGTGGCCTCGTCAAATAAGACATCCTGAGAGCTGGGGTCCAAATCCGGGTGGCCGGCAAAGGGATTGCGAGGCACGTCGGGACGTTTTATGCGGATGACGGTAGGATTTTCAGACGGATGCGGGGAGGGAATATACTCAGTGTCTTCCTCCGTGATATCATGAATAGGTTGAGGTGGAAGCTGCGCACCGGGTGAAGATTCAAATAAGGAGCGACTCCTCTTCTTTTTCTGAACACTCCCTTCAATGACCCCAAGAAGAGGACGGTAGCTAACTACGTCCCCTGGACGACTAGCGGGAGGCTTAGGCTTGGCAGAAGCTCTAAGTAACTTGTATTGTTCCAGGCGATGTCGAACGTCTGAAGTTTTGGCCACCTCGCCTGCCCCTGTAATAAAGAACAAGTGTTACGAACATACGAGGGTCCATAATTCAAGAAATATGTTAACTTAAAAAGAATGAGAAGGCACGTCTATTATACAAACCCTGCGGAGAAGGAGAATACTGCAATAAGTCCTGAATCTCAGTCCAGGACGGAAGCGAACCATAAAATATTCCTAAGTCTCTATCATAAATGGAATCTGCAGAAGTCAAGAGTTCACATTGAATCGCTGGAGCCACCTCAGCTGAAGAACTCTTAGGGAATGGATCGGCGCCAACCCCAGCCTTGTCAACCTCCTTTGCCTTCTTCACCGAGGCTGATCCTTCCTCCAACCCTTCAAAAGCCTGGCGGAAGGCATCATCCGTCCACTCCTGGATCTCCCCTGTCTGCTCAGAAGACAAAGCCCCGGCACCACTACCACCCTGTCCTTCACCTTCTCCATCTCCTCCGCTCTCCTCTTCGTCTCTTTCCTCCTCTCCACCTTCCTCCTCCGGAATATCTGGACATGTACTGGGAGAGGGTCCATCAGACTTCTTAAGCTTCTTTCCCCCAACGGCTGGAGGTACCGAGAAAGGTCTCTTCTTGCTACTCTTCGTAGTAGCCCCATCCTTAGCTTTAGCAGCCCTCTCCTCGGCTGTATCTCTCTGTTTAACCACAGATTGATGTGGCAGAATCAAGTTATACTCCAGGAGAGTGGCGTTCCTGATCAGGTAAGAGGCCGACCTATCCCTTCCCGAAATGACCTTTATTTCAGCAGCCATCCGCGCCAAGGAATCATTCTCCACAATCGCAAAGCCACCTGTTGCTAGCAAGAAATAAAAGCATATAAGAAGAAGCGTTGTGATCGGGACAAGGAAATATAAATGAAGTTCAACTTACAGCCGGAAGTGAAAAGGCGGAAAGAAACAGGGTCATCCCTAATGAAAAACCATTCCTTCTTGAACATACTAAACTTCGAGTACAAATCCAGAACAGGCTTGAAGGGCACGACCGCTTCCAAACTGATATATGGAGACCCCTTCTTGTAGCCTCTTAAGTTGTACAGATATCGGATCTCCCGGTTGGAAGGGGGACGCCCATATTTCCTCTGAAAGATGACGAAAAGACTCACCAGAATGGCGTAGGAGTTAGGCTGAAGCTGGAATGGAGCCACCTTCAGATATGTGATAAAGCTAACTATCCAGGCGTTGAGAGGCGGGATAGCACCACACATGCAATGATATGTTCTGTAAGCAAAGTAGCCTTCGGGGGGGTCATACGGCATCACTCCTTCCCCCGGCAATAGCATGCGTGCTCTATCTATTCCGAAGGAACGAGATATAACATCGAGTTGCTCCTCCTTCAGGGAGCTAGGAAAGCAATCGGGAGGGGAGACCAGAAGTTCCTGGGGACCGTACCCATCCACTAATGACCTCGGGGCAGGTCCATGTTGCACCGGTCCTGGTTGGGCTGGGGGCACGGAAGAAGACTCTTCTCTATCCTTGGACTTCTTTCTATCTGATCGAGTTTCCGCTTTGCGAGACATTTATCTGCGGCACAAGAAAAACATGGTATTATAACAAGAAGTATGGAAATGTAAGCAAGCAGGTGAATATAGGGTTAATGTTCCACTCAAGATTTAAATATGAAATCTCATTCGGCATAGCCCATTCGGCATAAAATCCATCCGGTATTAAAGGTTTAAAGATCCATTCGGTAGTACATCACATATCTCATTCGGCACTCAACACACCGGTCTCGTTCGTGTTCATTCGGCGAAAGAAAACATACCTGGTTCGTACTAGTTTGATTCGGCACTTGCTTGATTCGGCACGTGTATATTCGGTACTTATTTGATTCGGTGCAAGGTTGATTCGGCACTCGGACTGATTCGGCTCTCCCTGATTCGGTAAGGAATAACGAAGGGGTGTAGCCCCTATATATAGACAAGCGCAGAAGCACCGGACCAACCGGTTCGGCACACCGGACCATCCTTTTCGGCACCCCAAACCGAATAAAGCTATACCAGTTATCCAACTTAGAGCAAAGCGCGACACATGCAAGCATGTGCCCCACTTTGGGGGTCAAGTGTTGGGCGAATTCTCACCAATGGAATCGCGAGACCAAGGAGCATCAATGTCGTCCAGAGTCACCATTTACAGACGGTACCCATGCCCATTCGATACCTATGCCTAGCCGGACCAAACCCCATCCCTCATCTGCCGAACCAACCCTTCTCCTTCCCAACACCGAACCAGCACGTCTTCATGCCTCCGCCGAACCAACCTCCCTGCCGAACCAACTCCTTCCTACACCTACCGGACCAGACCTACCACCGAACCAGGTGACTACCGAACCATCCCCTCCCTATCACTATCGAACCATCCATCGCCGGTCCAAACTCCACCGATCCAACACCACGCCCTGCATAGCCGGACCAGAACCCACATCCACACTCCTATCACCGAACAGCCTCACTGCCAGTACCACCGAACCAAGAGCAAGGGGGCTACCATCGGACCAACATGATGCCGGACCAACGTATCACCGGACCGAATCAACTCTCCATCGAGGCACTGCCGAACCAACGCTACCAGGCCAGATTACTCCAAGTCCAGGTCCACCAGCAGCTATATACATTCAGGACCCTTACCCCCAGCCTCATTCTATAAATAGAGGGGCAGGGGTACAACAATGGCAGACAAGTTTGAGAGCTCAAGCACGGAAGGAACTTTCAAACAACTTTCATATACTTGTATACAAAGCATTGTACTTGTAATCAAAAAGAAAAGAGAGAATAACATATAAAGTGGACGTAGGCACGTTCTGGCCGAACCACTATAAATCTGCGTGTCTTTTTTCAGTTTAGCCCCTGTTCTTTATATATTTGCATAAATCATCCAAACCGCTAAGAACAACGTAAAATCAACTAAATCATACGACTTTGAGGTGTTTGTCCATTTTTTGTGCAAACATAGAGCATGCAATCGTTTGGACATGCGTGTATTTTTTGTAATCAAGACCTAAATCTTTAATGATTTTCTTCGCGGCTCTAAAAGATAAAGGTATGTGGGCCTGTTGAAAAGCCTCTCTCATCAACTCTAGTATATCCCCAACTGGAGACTCTGTAATTCCATGTACACATTTTAAATAATAAAGCCTGATGATAAAACTTAATCTCGAAAATTTTGAACAGCCAGGATTTAATGGCTGCTTTCCATCTTCGACAAGGCGATAAAATCTTTTAGCATCGGCATTTGGTGCATCAGAATTCTCATCTTCACAGTTCTGCATATTTCCACAAGTACGGTGCAACATTTCACCTAGATTATCTCCAAAATCACCAGCATCACAGTCTATATCTTCATCACTCCTTCCAAAATTTGGGTGAGAAACCTCACAAATCCATTTCACATATAATGGAGATGGACCATTGTAGATGAGATGACCATAAATTATATCTGGACGACGCCACTTGCTATTTTTACAATTCTTGCATGGGCATGTCATTTCATCGCCTATGGCCAATTTAGAAAAACCGTTTTGTATAAAGGCTCTTATCCCGCTAATATATCCTTCTCTAAACTTTGGAAGTTCTATCCAAATGTTTTCGCTGTCCAGCACTACAATTATGAATATGAGTATTTTAACATAAAAAGATAAACTTTGTGTGTGTGTCCAACAAGAGGAAATCTAGACAAGTCGAATTGTTAATTCAGGCTGAATTAAGAATTCATAAGTAGTTTAAATCGAAACCCTAAAGTGATGGGAGAGAGTGTTATACCTCAAAATCGAAATTGAAGCCCTAAACTGATGTGAACAATGCTTGAACCCCCAAATCGAAGCGAAATCGCTAAAAAAAGCTTGAACCCTAAAATCGAAGCCCTAATCGAACCGAAATCGCTGAACCCAAATTAAGAATGTTTGCTTGAACCTTTGTAAGAAGACAGAGAAAAATGAAAATAAAAAGTTATTTGCGGGGACTTTTTTCTTCGCGGCTTTAAAAGATCAAGGAATGGTATTCAGATTGATGAGGTGTCACGTTCTCCAACGTAGGATTTGCCTTGGTAGATTGGCGCGGATCGGTGCGAAAGATATGCAAAGGTCTGCTATATATAGCAACACTATAAAAAAATGTTGCATCAATTACACTTGTTTAGCTAGAGCAACACATTTTTATGGCTAAGGCAACATCAAAAATTCAACGTTGCAGTAGGACCAAAATTGTATAGCCATCGCAACATTTTACCCGGTAACACCTTGCAAAAATGTTGCAGAAGGCCATCTGTGGCGTAGTGAATTCAAAGAGGTATATAAGAGCTGTTTTAGCCATTTTTCCTTAAGTAAAATTTTGTTAATTTGAAGAGGTTACTTCAAAGGGTTATAACATAAAATACTTATGTTTGTTTGAATATTTAAGGAGGATCCTTATATAAATTGGATGTAAATAAATCCTGGGGCCACCAGGGTAGGTTTAATGTTTTCGATACATAGTTTGAGGTTACAAACAGAAATATGCTTTCGAAAATATACGATGGGGCTATCAATGTATTTTTATTTAATTTAACCTAATTGGGGCTACCAATGGGAATGGGTTAAACAAGTGGTATACTTGGAGAAAACAAATAATCATGGGGATGATGAATTTTTATACATAATCATGGGGATTATGAATTTTTATACATAATCAAGGGGATCTTGTTATTTTAATTGACCAAGTGTTTGGTTCTTGTTTAACCTAGGAAAACCATGAAATGTGTGGTGGATAGTCCACATCAAATTTCTAAAGTAAAGAATGTTTTGCCAGATGTGGTTACCCTTGGGATTTGGCACCTAAGGGTTCATAGTCATCCTAAAAAACTATGGAGTGTGCGGTGGATAGCCCATTCATAAAACAATGTAAGATGGAAAATCTGCATTTATTTTGATGAATTTGGGACGGATAGTCCTATTAAAGTTTGATGGATAGTCATTTTAAAAGATTTTAGAGGGGAACTCTAATAAATTGCTTTTAGATGGGATGTCTAATAAATGGGTGGATGAGATATTCAATGTATATGATTTATGGATTTATTTCATATTGTGTTAAGACTAATCAGTTTGGGTGCAGGGGCATGGTAAATGATTTGCATGTTTTGTTTTGGACATTAATAAGGGGAAAACCTGTTCCGCTAAGCAGCGTGGTCTCACTAGCTATCTATTTATGATAGGAGATGATAAGGGTTTTCCGCTAAGCAGCGTAGTCTCACTAGCTATCTATTTATGATAGGAGATGATAGAGGATTATTCATACCAGACTTATTGTCTGACTTGAAATTTGTGTTTCTCCACAAACTCTCGTGTACTAAAAATTAATTTTTAGTAGTCTGAGAGTGGAAGACTTTCAGGTTTTTAGACGATAAGCTTCCAAAGATGTGCAGGAAGCAGTGTTATCTATATAGGAGCTATTTGGTGTTTTCCACTGTGATGTACAAAGAAATGTAAAGTTCATATTTATTAGTTCTCTGATCATCATATGGGGACATCTTCATATGTTGCTATTATCTATTTTGTACATGTCAACGTGATTTGAATGTGGTTAACGTCTGGGATTACGTAATTAAATCCTAAATTGTAATTATCAAGAAATAGGAAATTCTGTTTATTGGAAGTTTGAAAATTTTCATATTCATGTGTTCCGGTGTATCAATATTAACTATGCCGCATTCAGTCCCCAAGAAATAACAACTACGGATGACTGTAGTATCAGTAGCGGTTAGCTTTAGGCCTCAAAAGGCGGGATGTTACGAGTTGGCATCAGAGCATGGTTTATGTACCTAAACGGAATTTAAACCTTAAATGATTTTTAAAGCATAATTTAATGAATCTAAAATATAGTTAGGCTTGGATAAGCATTATAGTAACTTATGTGTACTTTGCTATAAATAGGTATGTATTCCCCACTCTCTTAGACCATTCTTCTGTATCTTACAAATATTTGATTTCAGGTAGTAGGGAAGTAAGATATGGAGGTAGGAAACAGAAGAGTGAATCAAGGTGGAAGATACTCCACAACCAATGGAAATGTTCGACCCAATACTAGGAGCAACTAGGATTGACAGGCAAATGCAAATGCAGATGCAAATGCTAATGTTGGTGCCGAGATTCTGTTGGTTGAAATGGGGATAATGTATCAGTTCTTCGTGAATATGATGCAAGCTAGGATAGCTGCAGGAGTGGCTGTAAGGAATGCTGAAGGAGCTAATCCGGTGGCCCCAGTTGGCAATAATTATGCCAAGCTAAGCTGAGTAGGGATTACGCTAGTTATGGAGGGAAGCCTTTTCTGGGAACTGAGGATGCGAAGGGAGTGGAAAACTGGCTATTGCATTGTGGGAGGAGATTTGCAGATCTCAGCTTAAAAGATATATAGAAGAGAAGACTTGCTTCAAGGCAATTGTAGGGAGCAGCGTTGTTTCGATGGGACGAAGTTACCGTGGGAGAGCCAAAGGAAGACCTGACTTGGATTGAATTTCGAAGGAGGTTCGAAGAAATATTTCTGTCTAAGGTTGCCAAGTCGGCGTTGCTAAAGAAGTTTACAGATTTAGTCCATGGGGATAAATCGGTGATTGAGTATGCTGCAGAATTTGATGAGCTGTCCCATTACGGATATGCTACCATGGATACAGTCATTCGGAGGAATGATAAGTTTATCCGGGGGTTGAATCTTGAGATCGCCAGAGCAACCATGCCAAACCTCCAAAATCCGTGTCATATTGTTGTTAAGATGGCTATTCGAAATGAAGGGAAGCTTTCTACTTTTGGAAAAGGGAAACCAACCGAGGTTCAGAATTTTCAGGGTAAGAAGCAGAAGTTCTTCAAGAAGAAAGGTGCCCATTCGGGGGTAGCAGCCAAGAAGAGCAAGACTAATATTGTGTGTTACAAGTGTGACAAGAAGGGGCACTATGCTAATGAATGTCACTCGAGTGATGGAAGAGCAGTGGGGCCGAACGTGAAGTACTACAACTATGGCCAGATGAGGCATTACAAGGAAAAGTGTCTCAAGGATACTAAGGCTGGAAAGGCAAGGTCTTTACATTGGAACCATCATCCTTTAGAACAACACTACTGAGAAAGGAAAAGCTATGATGAATGATATGCTTATGATTTATAATACTCTAGTTAGGATACTATTTGATACCGGTGCATCGCACTCATTTATATCTCAATATTTTATAGATTGCCTATGTATGGAACCTTTATACCTTTTTACTACTTTAGGGGTTACAAATCCTATAGGAGGGTATGCAACTCTAGGAACGAGATATGACCAGTTAGAACTTGATTCGTTAGGTCATATATATTGCATGCAGTTTATATGTTTTTGGTTCCGTGGGTTTCAGGATCATATTGGGTATTGATTGGTTAGATAAATATGATGCTAGGATATTTTTCCAGAAGGAGGAAAATTTATTAAAGCACCCCAAACCGAGTTATTTACTCAATAAGGAGTTCATACGAAAATGCTTTATGCATTATTGGGTGCCATGGAAACGGAAGCAGAGTTGAAGCAGGTTTATGTTGCAGAGAGTTTGCAGAAGTGTTTGAACCAGTTTCGGGCTTGCGTGGAAAAGGGCAATCAAGTTTCGGATAGATCTCGTACTAAGAGCTGAACCCGTAAGTAGACCACCTAACATGATGTCATCAACCAAGATGAAGGAATTAAATGTGCAGCTAGTGGAATCGAAAGGAAAGAAATTCATCCGGCCAAGCAGTTCACCTTGGGTACAACCACGGTATTCGTGAAGAAGCCAGATGGTTCGTAAGGATGTGTATTGACTATTATATGCTGAATGAGAGGACGATCAAGAATAGATATCCTTTTCCGAGAATTGATGACTTATTCGATCAGCTGAGTGGAGCCAGAGTGTTTTTACAACTAGATTTGGCGACAGGTTTCTATCAGCTAAGAGTGGCAGAGGTTAGTTTTCCTTTGACGGCATTTAGGATCAGATATGGGTCTTACGAATGGTTGGTTATGCCATTCAGGCTTACTAATGCACCAGCTTTCTTTGTGGATTTGATGAAGCGGATTTTTCGAGAATACTTGGATAGGTTCGTGTTGGTTTTTATTGATGACATTTTGATATATTCTAAGAATGAGAAGGATCATGCAGATCATCTTAAAATAGTGTTGGAGACGCTATGAAAACATCAGCTGAAAGCGAGATTCTCAAAGTGTCATTTCTAGTAGAGGGAAGTGAAGTTCTTTGTGTTAGTCCTTAAGATGATGGTTTTAATGACAACAACCTTAGGACTTGTTATAAAATATAAATACTAACATTATAGTTTAGATATAAATGTAAATGCAGGATATAAACATGTAGTTACCAAGAATGAAGACTGTACAGTATAGAGATTCAAGACTGAAGATATCAAGATTGAAGATTCATGAGTATCAGGATATCAAGAATTTAAGATTTCAAGAGTACAAGATAAATATTAAGTCTAGAATTATGTTAAAACTTCTTGAAAGCACTTACATCTTTATTCGAAATTTATCCATGGAATGGAATCCGCTTCGAGCCTGTTAAAGGGATAGAACCCTAGTTGGATGGAACCCACGACAATATTTAGTGGAACATATAATGGTCCTATTTTGATATCCACTAATTTTATAAAAATGCTTTGAAAAAATATATCTCTTGTTTTTTAAAAATGTTTCAAAGCTTTCTTTTCAAAAAGACAGCTCTCTTGGTTTTAAATATTTTAGTCTCAAACTATCTTTATATCATTTTTTAAATATTTTGATTTCAAAATTGTCCTTGATTTTAAACTATCTCTTGTTTTAAATAGTTAGCTTTTAAATATTTATATACTCATATTTTAAATCACTTTATAGATTAAGATTATATATATATATATATATTAAAAATTACTTTTATATGTTTAAACTATATTCAAATATATTTACAAAGTTTAGAAATTGTTTTGACAAATTATGGAAACCAATTTAATAAGAAAATCAAAACATTAATTTTCGCCTTGAGCATGTGCACATCCCTCAACCCCCCATATCGACATGGTGCCTGTTAAATTCAAAATTCAAATTTTCAAAAGAAGTGTCTATTCATCATATCCTTTCATGAATAGTTATGCCTGTTGATCTCCTATAAATACCAGTAGTTCTAAACGAATTTTTCATCATATTTCACTTGTTTTCTCTCCTCTTCATCTTCCACATTTATTCTAAAGAATCCTAAACAGTACTCTGTCGAAATACCAAGTGAATTAAACTTGATTATACCTTGTTTGATTCTCTGCCACTTTCTCCATAAGATCTCATTGCTATTCAGAGTTATAGGATCTTTTGTAAATCAAACCGTTGAGTAAAAGGTGCCGTTGAGCCTTGAAATCAATTGGGTATGATTGTATCCCTGAAAATCAATTAGGTGATCTTGTAGCCTGGTTAAATCAAGTGAGTTGTCCTGAACTTGAATACAGGAGGGTATACCTTATAGCCTTGAAAACGAGGGTGTAATCTTGAAGATTATTTTGATAAGAAATCCATACGATTGTACGGGACTGGATGTAGTGTAACTCCGAACTAGTATAAAATCCTAGTGTGTTCTTTCCTTTACTGCTTTTATTTAGTATTTGCATCTGTGTCTAATTCTGTGATTATATCTGTGTCTGTGAATTGCATTTGTTGATGATTTAATTACATAAGTTTCGAAAAGATTTAGAAAATCCACAAAATGCTATTCACCCCCCTTTAGTGTTATTTTATCCTTAATATCCGTAATCCGCATTTCTCACATTTGGTATCAGAGCAAGATTTTCAAAGTTTTCATTATTTGAATTTTGAAAAGTTTTTAAAAATGGTTACCAACACTGGTTCTGTTAACACTATCACTAGTTCATTTGTGGAGGGTTAGTCTACTCCCAGACCACCACTTTTTAATGGTAGTATCTATGCATATTGGGCATGTAGAATGAAAATACATTTATAGTCAATAGGACTAGACAGTTGGAATATCACACAAGCTGAATATTCTAAATCCACAGCTAGTTTTTCACATGGACTGTTAAGCAAAAGACTATTGCACAAAATAATTCCAAAGCCATGAATATTTTATTTTGTTCACTTTGATAGGAATGAATTCAATAGAGTATCTGTTTGTAAGTCTGCATATGATATCTGAAAAACTTTGCAAGTTACCCATGAAGGAACAAGCAAAGTCAAATAGACTAAAATATCCATACTCACGAATCAGTTTTAATTATTCAAAATGAATTCTAATGAGTCCATTTCTGATATGTATAGTAGATTTCAGGATATTGTGCATTCTTTAATATCATTGGAAAAAAGTTTTTCCGAAGAAGATTAAGTCAAAAAATTCTAAATTCTCTTACTTCAGAATGGGATTAGAAAAATCTTGCAATCGAAGAAGTAAATAATATCAATACTTTAAAGATTGAAGAATTGATTGGAAATCTAATGTCTTCGAAGTACAAATGCAAGGGAGAAGAGATAGCAAGGCTTCGAAAAGAAGTCAATTGCGTTCAATGCACTAACAGATGGATCAGACTCGGGAAGTGATGATGATGAAGAAATAGCTTTCATGACAAAGATTTTTCGGAAGTTTCTGAAATATATGAAGATGAACAACTTCAAAAAGAATGATCACAGGAATTCTGGAAATCATAATAAGGTACCAAACCACGTCAAATGTTTCAACTGTGATGAACAAGGTCATCTCAAAAGAGACTGTCTGCATCCTACTAAGCAAAAGTTTCCTACAAGCAATGATTATACAAAGAAAAGGAAAAGAGTGTACACCGCTACACTAGATGACTCAGACTCATCCTCAAGCGATGATGATCAGAAGATGGAGAATTCAAATATGTGCTTTAAGGCTATTCATAATTCCGATGATCTTGGAGATACGAATCTAGAAAAGGGTGCACGTTTACAATATATTGGTTGAAATTGTTTGCTTAAAATTGTTTGATTGTTTTTAAAATTATATGTAGTTTGAATTTCAATTTTTTTATTATTATGTCCATTTTTACTTTTAATATTATAATATTTTTTATTAAAAGAGTACTATTGTATTTAATATTACTGCAGAAAATATATAGACATTAAAAATAATACATACATACATACATATATATTAAAGTATATAAGAAAAGATAAGTCACAAGAATTCTCTGACCCATGTCGACATGGCCATACCCATGATGTCAACATCCCTATCAGAAATTTAAAATTCAAATTTGAATTCAAACCTTTGAACTTCCCTCTACCTTTTCACCAAATCCAATGTTCAGAAAAGGCACCTCTTGACCAAAGAACATGTCTATTGAATATCCATTTCTTTCCATTATCTTATCATAACTTTTCACTTTCATTTTAAAATTCAAACTCTCTTTCGCTCTTTCAAATTTTCCACTCTCTTCAAAAACGGCTTCTTCAAGTACTCCATCCATAATGAGGCTGTCTAAAACCATTAAAGAGTATCTCTATAATGATCCGAAAGTAATCAAGGCTTATATAAGCTATGCTAATTACGTAAAAGTTCATATAGGAAAGTTTGCTATCTTTAGCGATTTCTCTACATATGAAATCAATACTCTTCTTGAAGAGAACCATTTCTTAGTCTTTTTGACAACTCTGAAAATGATTTAGTTTGTTACCCAAATCTTGTGAAAATGTTTTATGCGAATTTGAATAGCGGTTTTTTTGAAGGAAATGAAAATGAAATTTGGAGTAGTGTTAAAGGCACTAAAATTGTTTTAAATTGTGAAATTTTGGGCAACATTCTCAATTGCAAGAATTTGAGAATATATATTTATACTTTTAATATCGATGAACGTGATCGTGAGACATTTCATCACATTTTCGAAGGAGATGACAACTTTGAATTTAAAATCGTAACTTTCATCCGAAAGCACGTATTGTCAATCTTCTTTTGCAACATACTATCACTCCTAGATCGGAAAATTTCAATAACCCGACTTCAAAAGTTTGTAAAGCTCTTTTTTATATTTTTGGTCATTATGACATTAATTGGACGCAAGTGATTATGGATGAATTTCATCCTAAGAATTTGGAAATGGGTAATACTCTGGATCATGGAATCTATCTCACTCGGATTTTTAATTATTTTGGTGTTGATTACAAAAGGGTTTGTTTCAATAAAAGTGTTTAATCATGCCAATATTTCTCATATGAAAATTCCTTTCATATTTCAACAATATGAACTCTTGCCGAAAAGGATGAAAGATTGGCGCATGAAGGTACGGAGGAAGAAAATGAGGACGAAGAAGAGGAAGAAAAAGGAAGGAAATGGAAATTGAAGAAGATAATGAAGAAACCTCCTTGAAAATTATTGAATACCCTACCAATACTAACAATCATTTCAATAAAACTCTCCTCAAAAATCAAAAGATCACCTCAAAAATCAAAAGATCATAGTGGAAAATCAACGGATTCTGAAAAGATTCGTTAGTAAGAAATTGGATAAAAAGTCTGCTAATATGAACAAATTCTTTACTGAAGTTGGTCGAAAACTTGGCTTATCATCATCCTCCTCACCCTCTAGCACATTCAAAGAACTAGATTGTGATGTATTAGTTTGTTTTTGTGCGAGCTTATATTGTTTTTTATCATATTATGTAGTATCTTATGCATCATCTCATCTGTTTATAAAAATCATCTATCTTATGTTTTCTACCATATCGTGTCCCTGGAATAAACGTTAATATAGTAGATAAGTTTATATATATATATACATACTTATTCACAAAATAAATAAGACACGTAAATTAACAGACCCATGTCGACATACCTCTGCCCCTACGTCAACATATAACTGTCTGATTTGGTTATTTTTAAAATTTTGAAATTAAAATAACTAACTCGTGTCTATTCATTTTAAATGAATTTCTGCCTATTTAAACACCCGTTTCTTCCATAAATTTGTAATCTTTTCATTTCCACTTATCTCTATTTGCATCTCTTTACTACTTATCAAAAATGGATTCCTCTTCTCGAACTCTAAGTGATAATCTTGAAAAAACTCTCAATTCATTCAAGAATATAATTACTTTTATTCTCCGCAATCAAAGGAACTTAGAAATAAGTCAAATGCAGCAGATAAAAGAACAAGAGAAGCATTTCGATGCCTTCCGTTGGATGATTTCTGCCCTAAACAAATATGACCTCGATACAAATCCAGTAGGAACTTTGATTCAAGATAATGAAGATTGGGAAGTTATTAAAAAGGATCCTACCTATGGAGAAGAAGGATAGGTTGAAGTTCTTAGAAATATTTGATATCCTTATTGTTTGAATTGCTTGTTTTTGAATTGTGTGATTTGATTTGATTTCATTAGAATTGATTTTGGTTTGAACGGATTGCATAACATTATATGAAACATGGTATATATTTATTAGGTTTAAACTTTCATATTTTTCATGTCTTTATTATTAACACATGTTATTTTAAATACACACACACACACACACACTCAATCATAATTTGCCGCAGGAACTCCAGTGTTAGATTAATGAGGAGCTATATTAGTTTAAGATAAGTTTTTGTTGATGACAAAGGGGGAAAAATATAAAATAGAGTAGATAGAGTAGTTAAGACAAGATTAAGGGGGAGTTAGAGTAAAGGTGAAATATATTTTATAAACATAGGTTGTCATCATCAAAAAGGGGGAGATCGTTAGTTCTTGAGATGATGGTTTTGATGATAATAACCTTAGGACTTGTTATAAAATACAAATACTAACATTATAGTTTAGATATATATGTATATGCAGGATATAAACATGTAGGTACCAAGAATGAAGACTGTATAGTACAGAGATTCAAGACTAAAGATATCAAGATTGAAGACTAATGAGTATCAAGATGTCAAGAGTTCAAGATTTCAAGAGTACAAGATAAGTATTGAGTCTAAAATTATGTTAAAACTTCTTGAAAGCACTTACATCTTTGTTCGAAATTTATTCGTGGAATGGAATCCACTTCGAGCCTGTTAAAGGGATGGAACCCTAGTGGGATGGAACCCACGACAATATCTAATGGAACATTTAGTGGTCCTATTTCGATATCCACTAATTTTATAAAAATGTTTTTCAAAAATATATCTCTTGTTTTTTAAAAATGTTTTCAAAACTTTCTTTTCAAAAAGACATCTCTCTTGATTTTAAATATTTTAGCCTCAAACTATCTTTATCATTTTTTAAATATTTTGATTTCAAAATTATCCTTGATTTTAAACTATCTCTTGTTTTAAATAGTTAGCTTTTAAATATTTATATACTCAGATTTTAAATCACCTTATAGATTAAGCTTATCTATATTAAAAATTATTTTTATATGTTTAAACTATATTCAAATATATTTACAAAGTTTAGAAATTGTTTTGACAACTTATAAAAACCAATTTTAATAAGAAAATCAAAACATCAAGTTTTGCCTTGAGCATGTCGACATCCCTCAACCCCCCATATCGACATGGTGCCCGTTAAATTCAAAATTCAAATTTTCAAAAGAAGTGTCTATTCGTCGTATCCTTTCACAAATAGATATGACTGTTGATCTCCTATAAATACCAGTAGTTCTAAACGATTTTTTCATCAAATTTCACTTGTTTTCTCTACTCTTCGTCTTCCATATTTATTCTAAAGAATTCTAAACTATACTCTGCCGAAATACCAAGTGAACCAAACTTGATTATCTCTTGTTTGATTCTCTGCCACTCTCTCCATAAGATCTCAGTGCTATTCAGAGTTATAGGATCTTTTGTAAATCAGACTGTTGAGTAAAAGGTGCGGTTGAGCCTTGAAATCAATCGGGTGTGATTGTAGCCCCGAAAGTCAATTAGGTGATCTTGTAGCCTGGTTAAATCAAGAGAGTTTCCCTGAACTCGAATACAGGAGGGCGTACCTCGTAGCCTTGAAATTTAAGGTGTAATCTAGAAGATTATTTTGATAAGAAATCCATACGAATGTACGGGTCTGGATGTAGGGTAACTCAGAACCAGTACAAAATCCTGGTGTGTTCTTTTCTTTACTGCTTTTATTTAGTATTTGCATCCATGTCTAATTCTATGATTATATCTGTGTCCGTGAATTTCATTTATTGGTGATTTAATTACATAAGTTTCAAAAAGATTTAAAAAATCCACGAAACACTATTCACCCCCACTCTAGTGTTATTTCAACCTTAAGATCCATAATCTGCATTTCTTATACTTTGGTTATGCAGTTTCCAAGGAAGGTTTAGTAGTTGATTCGGATAAGGGCAAAGCTGTTAACAATTGGAAGAGACCAGAGACGGTAAATGAGATTAGAAGTTTTCTTGGACTTACAGGATACCACCGAAGGTTCATTATGGATTTCTCGCGGATGGCGGCATCCTTAATTATGCTAACCAGGAAGGACATGAAGTTTGTTTGGTCTGAAAAATGTAAGGAGGCGTTCCTTCGATTGAAACATTTGTTAACCAATGCGCCTGTGTTAGTAGTTTACACCGATGGATGTGGTACTGGATTAGGTGTTGTGCTAATTCAGAACGGAAAGGTTATTGCCTACGCTCCTAGACAGTTTAGACCGCATGAAGCGACATACCTACTCATGATTTAGAATTGGTAGCAATAATCTTTGCATTGAAGGTGTGGAGACATTATCTTTAGGGAGAGAGTTTTGAGCTATTTACGGATCATAAATTTTTAATGTATTTATTCTCTCAGAAGGAGCTGAACACGAGACATCATAGATGGATGGAGTTTATTGCAGCTTATGATTTTAGCATTGAGTATGCACCGGGAAAGGAAATAAGGTGGCAGATGCGCTTAGCAAGAAACATCAAAATATGGTGTTAACGGAATGGAAAGACTTGAAAGCTTTGGCTGCTTGTAGTATGCAGTTGAGGTTGACTGCTGGATCTAGCCAGAATATCGCCATGATGTCTTCTTTGGAAGTTCGACCAGTTCTGATCGAACGGATTGATTCTAGGAAGATAGAGGATCAATGTTAGCCGAGAGGATAAGAAGGTTAGAAGTTGGAACCAAGATTGATGATTTAAAGGGTTTTATTCTTGACCACAGGGATTGGTTGAGGAAGAATGAATGATTATGTGTTCCAGATGTGAAAACCTTAGGAAGGAAGTTCTTAAGGAATGTCATCGATTGAAGTTTACAATCCATCCTAGGGGAATCAGGATGGTATCAGGATACGAAGAGAAGTTTTTTCTAGGAAGGAATAAAGAGGGATGTTGGGTTATGGGTAAAACAGTGTTTGAACTGTCAGCAAGTAAAAGCCAAACATCAGAAGCCTAGTGGTTTGCTTCTGCCTTGGATGTTCCATTTTGGAAGTGGGACTCGATATACATGGATTTTATTAACGGGTTGCCAAATTTAAACCGGGGTAATGAAAGTATATGGATCATAGTGGATATATTGACCAAGAGTGACCATTTCATTCCAGTAAGGTCAATTAGGATGACACCTATTTTGGTTAAGTTGTTCACAAAGAACATCTTTAGACTGCATGGAATTCCTAGTATTATCGTCAGTGATAGAGATGCTTTGTTTACTTGTAAGTTCTGGAAGTACATGCAGAGTGTGTTAGGCACTAAGCTCAATATAAGTACCCCATATCATCCTCATACGAATGGGAAGACAGAGAATCAACAAGGTACTGGATGATATGTTGTGGGCTTGTGTGCTGGATTTTAGTGGTTCTTGGGAAGATCACTTGCATTTAGTGGAGTTTTTCTATAATAATAGTTATCAGACTACTATAGAATTGATGCCTTTTGAAGCTTTGTATGGAAGGCTATGCAAATCACCTACATGTTGGTTAAAGACCGTAGACAGATTGATCCTTAGTCCAGATTTGGCGAGAGAGGCGATGGAAAAGATCGAGTTGATATTAGAAAGAATGATGGAAGCTCAGTCTAGGTGGAAGAGTTACGCAAACAAAATGCGTAAGGACCTAGAGTTCTCTGTTGGACATAGAGTATTCATCAAGGTATCGCCGATGAAAGGTGTGATTCGGCTCAGGAAGACCGAGAAGTTAGCATCGAGATATATTGTGCCATTTCTTATATCAGAGAGGATTGGGAGACTCGCATATATACCAAGTAGATTTACCAAGCAGTTTTCCTGGGGTCCATGATGTGTTTCATGTTTCTCATCTTAGGAAGTATGTTCATGACTCAGAAACTGCTATTGCTTCGACAACACTGGAGGACTTAGTGGTGGAACCAGATATGACTTTTGTAAAGAAACCAGTTCGTGTTGTGGCAAAATACGAAAATAGGCTAAAGAACAAGATAGTCAGGTTGGTAAAAATTCAGTGGAGCGACAACGTGAAGGAATGTACTTGGTAGACAAAAGACAGGAATAGGGATACTTTTTCCGAGCTGTTTTAGATGGTATGTTCTATATAGGGTTTACATAGAATTTGGCCGAAAGGTTATAATAACTTTGCTTGCATGGGCTATGTGCTTGTTGTTGTGTCCTTACTGAAATTTCAGGACGAAATTCTTTAAAGGGGGAGTCTGTAACGCCCTTGAATTTTAATTAACATTATTCAGGATATTTAATTAGATGAATTAAATAGAATAATGTGTATAATTATGGAGATGAGATTAATACATCCAATAGCCGTGTCTTAATGAATGAACTAAAATAAGACTTCACTAAATTTAGAAGGAGGAATTTCCTATGGGGCAAACTTGAAAATGGGGATACATTTATTAGTATATACATCTTCCTCCACATTAATAAATTTTTTCCTTCTCATTCATAACTCCTCACCTACTTTCGATTGACTATTAAAAGCTCCAGGAAGAGCATAAATTGAAGAAAAAGCTAAGGAATTAAAGCTAGGAAATTATCTCACTCTCGAATTAACTAATCAAGGTGAATAATCATGTTTATCATCTAGTTTTTCTCTATTTAGATCGGCTATGGGTTATACTCAATTATTTTTGTGTTTTGGTTAGGGTATAACTATTTAAAACCTTTTTTAGGATAAGACATAAGTGTTTTTAAATGTTATTGGGCTAATTAACATGTTTTATTCGGTTTTGGCTAAATTCCGAATTATTTTGACCTTCATATTCTTTGAAGTTTTAATATATTAAAGAGAACATACTAATTGATTTTTTGGAATTTTTCCAGAATTTTATGTTTTAATAGTTATATATAATTTTAAGGTATGGGACTTAAATATTTTGTATAATTATGAAGAAGAAAACGGCTTTTTCAAATTTATTTAAATTTTCAAATAAGGAAAGTTGGCAATAATTTTGAATATAAAATCCTGGCAACCAATCAGATTTAGACAAACAAGGCAAGTGGAGTACAAAAGAATTATTTAAACAGTATTTTCACTGTTTCAACTCTTTCGATAAGAGCTTCTGCCTTCAATTGAAACCCTTCGACAAGGTCGAAAGGTATCAAACCTTTCGACTAGCTCACATACCAATGCACATGGTATTAGGCAACTGGTACGTAATGAACTGGATGAAGTTGAAAGGTTGGGGATGAAAGGTTAGAGATTTTGAAAGAGTTGAAGTTTTGTTTTTTTTTACAGAAAATACACCCGCTAGCTTTCGACAATGTCAAATGGTCTAAAAGAAACAGGTTTTGATTGGTTCGCTTTCCTTTTGATAAATATGAAAGGTAAGCTCTCGACATGGTCGGAAGCGTAGTTGCCGCTTTCAAACCTTTCGACCCAGATGGAGTCGAAGTTTCTCTTTTGTTTTCTAAAAACTTGCCACCTCTCTCCACTATTTTCGAAGGGTTGGTTCAAGCACTAACAGTTTACTAATTTTTTTGAATGATTTCGAAGGGTTTTGATTTCGAAAGGTTTTGGTTTCAAAAGGTTTTGACTTCGAAAGGTTTCGAAGGGGTTACCTTCAATGATTACGGAAGGTTTTGAGTCTCAATGATTTTAAAAGGTTTTGAGTTTCATTGCTTTCGAAAAGTTTTAAATGGTTTTATGGGGGGATACCCCAGGCTTTCGATAAAGTTGAAAGATGGAACCTTTCGACTAGGTCGAAAAGAAACCTTTCGACAAGGTCGAAAGGTATGAGTTTGTGATGTTTTCAAAAGGAAGGCTTTCGAAGGGGTTAACTTTGGATGTTTATTTGCTTTTGAACGGGGCTTAATTCGAAGGGGTTTAAAGGGGTGTTTTAACCATTTTTCCTTAAGTAAAATTTTGCTAATTTGAAGGGGTTACTTCGAAGGGTTATAGCATAAAATACTTATCTTTGCTTGAATACGTAAGGGGGATCCTTGTATAAATTGGATGTAAATAAACCTTGATGACACCGGGTTGGGTTTATTGTTTTCGATACATAGTTTGTGGTTACAAACAGAAATATGCTTTCAAAAATATACACTGGGTCTATCAATGTATTTTTATTTAATTTAACCTAATTGGGGCTACCAATGAGAATAGATTAAACAGGTGGTATACCTGGGGAAACTAAATAATCATGGGGATCATGAATTTTTATACATAATCATGGAGATCGTGAAATTTTGTACATAATCATGGAAATCATGATATTTTAATTGGCCAAGTGTTGGGTTCTTGGTTAACCTAGGAAAACCATGGAATGTGCGGTGGATAGCCCACATCAAATTTCTAAAGTAAAGAATGTTTTGCCAGAGGTGGTTAGCCTCTTGATTTGGCACCCAAGGGTTCATAGTCATCCTGGGAAAACTATGGAGTGTGTGATGGATAGCCCACACCAACTTTTATAAATAATGTAAGATGGAAAATCTGCATCTATTTTTATGAATTTGGGATGGATAGTCCTATTAAAGTTTTGAAAGATAGTTATTTTAAAAGATCTTAGAGGGGAACTCTAATAAATTGCTTTTAGATGGGATATCTAATAAATGGGTGGATGAGATATCCAACGTATACGATTTATGGCTTTATTTCATATTATGTTAAGACTAATCACTTTTGTTGCAGAGGCATAGTAAATGATTTACATGTTTTGTTTTGGATACTAGTGAGCGATAACCTGTTCTGCTAAGCGGCATTGTCTCACTAGCTATCTATTTATGATAAGGGATGATAGGGGATTATTCATACCAGACTTATTGTCTGACTCGAAGTTTGTGTTTCTCCGCAAACTCTCGGGTATTCAAAATTAATTTGAGTAGTCTAAGAGCGGAAGACTTTCATGTTTTTGGACGTCGGAGAGGTGCATGAGGTAGTGTTAGCTATATAGGAGCTATTTTGTGTTTTCCGCTGTGATGTACTAAGAACTATAAAGTTCATAATTATTAGTTCTCTGATCATCATAAGAGTACATCTTCATATGTCGCTCTTATCGTATTTTGTACACGTATATGTAATCAGAACGTGGTTAACATATGAGATTATGTAATTAAATCTTAAATTGTAATTTTCATGAAATGGGAAAACTGTTTATTGGAAGTTTAAAAATTTTCATATTCATGTGTTCCTGCGTATCAATATTAACTATGCCGCATTCGGTCGCCAAGAAATAACAACTACGAATGACTACAACATCAATAGCAGTTAGTTTTGTACTTTAGAAGGCGGGATGTTACACATGTCTTGGTGATGTTTATGCATTCCGTAAGTGCTAGTGGCATTCTTACTGAAATTCATTTTTGCTATTACAAGTGGCATGAGTTCAAAACGGGAGAAGTTAGCATGCAAGGTGAAGCAGTTGGAGCCGAAGGTGCCTTAAAAGAAGGTAAAGCAAGCCCTTTCTTCGTTTGGCCCAAGCGAAAATGTCGGGCATCCAACTACGAAATTGGTGATTGTTGAGGTTGTACATCATCGCCCAGTTAGAGATAAACACGACTAAGTCCCCAAAAATGGTTTATGGAAAAGGTCCCGCTCTCGTGGTAGCAAATCAAGATCCCTTACTCCGATTCAACAATCCAGGTCTCCTCGGCTCTCTCTCTCTTCTTTTTATTTGACTCTGAAGTCTCCAAACAACAGGATAAGACCAACAATAAAGGAGCAATAGTCTTGTCCCCTAAGAGAGGGACAAAAGGAAGAAGTTAGCAAGAGCAACCATCGTTACTGATCCCTTTGACCTACACTTTGATCAGTTTCAGTACCAGTCTAGGGATCCACCAGCTCGTCTTCTCACCAAGGCACCACCTCTTTCCTTTGTGAAGTCAATTGATCTTCTTACTGATGGGTTGGATGGTGTCAAAGCCCTATTTGTATCATGCTAAGGTTGTTAAGTTGGGCAAAGAGATCAGCAAAAAGAATGTTGAATAGAACCTGAAAGTCTTTGACTTGCAGAAGAAGCTGCATGAAGTGGAATTGGATTATAAAAATGCAGTGGAGGTGCTAACGCGGTCTCAGGTCGACGAGATCAAAAGGCACGCTGAAGAGAATGAGGAGCTTAGAGCCACTCACACTCGAGATTTGGAGCTGGTAAAGGAGGATTGCTCCAGCAACATTAAAAATGCCAAGAAAGAAAATAAGGACAAGGCCATTGCTTCTTCGAAGACTGTAAGGGTATCAAGGACAAACTGGCTAAGAGGATGAAAGAAATTCAAGTTGTGCTGGTAAGGTGGAGCTTGGTGTTGTTGACATAAAAAAAATCCTAGAATGTAGGGCCGAGAGAGCTTCTCTTCAAGCCAATTTAAGGCCTTGATAGTGGGCAAAGCTGCTGAAGCTTCTAGGGCTAGAAATTTACAAGCCGAATGCGACGAGTTGAACAGTTATCCTGATCAAGTGGAGAAACTCCTAGACGAGATCTATTTTAGAATGTTTGTAACGATCCACATTTTTGGACAGTTTAAATTGACAACAAAACACACATGTAAATTCCAAACCATTCAAAAGGGTGGATTGTTATGGGGTAAATAAGAAAAGAAGAGAAAAGAAAGAAAACAAAACACAGAATCTCATAGCGGAATGACAAAATATAATAATCAAATTAATAGTTCATGAAGCTGTTTTACAAATACATTTGATTACACTTTACAGCACAATCAGAGTTATACATACAATATGAATAAATAAATAATGCACCGAAACAACATGATGTAGTAGAATAAATATAATAAATAGATAATATACCAAGTCTTCGTCATCAAGAAAAATAGTCTTCAATACACCGAAAAGCTTAGACATACCCTAGCGTAATGAAAAGACAAAACACTCGAGTCAGAACTAAAATACCTTATGTAAGTTAAATCAACAGTAAAAAATATGAGTGAAACGGCTTCAGAGATATTTACGGGATATTACATCTCCAATCCAGTGTCAAACGTGCGTGTGATAACATAATAGATTTTCGGGATTCCATCTCCTAAGGATCCGTTAAACTATCTACTATGTAGTAATATCGCTATTACAATATGTCTATTAGTAATGTAAAGTATTAAAATAGCGTTAAGCGTTACCCATATCCCCATTAACACATTTTTATATATTTCCTTAGTCTATACAGATATTATAAGCTCCACCAAACCGATGGTTTGCTTAGTGAGCACTAAATACGTACGATGCAAACCAAACTCATAATGGGCACGATATGGCATGTGACAAGGCACGCGAGGCAATGCTCAGGATATGATACTGCCGTTTTATAGAACCGGACTGGTGATAACTGTAGAAACTACTACCGTTCACCTCAGAACACACTCCCATAATTAAATCGAGGGGTGGCCACCAAATCAATCACAAAGTAATAAATATGGTATCGAAGAAGCATGTCCGATCAGAGGTGTGACCTCACTTGGCCCAGATATAGCTCCTGTTTTAGGCACATCAAGCAGACAAATGGCGGCCAGGGTTGCGTAATACCTCATACAGAATCTCTTAGCGGAATGAAAAAAACAATATTCAAATAAACAGTTCATGAAGCTATTTTACGAATACATTTTATATAATACAATCAGAGTTATATATACAATAGGAATAAATAAATATTGCAATAGAACAGCATGATGCAGTGGAATAAATATAATAAATAGATAATATACTAGGTCTTCTTCTTCATCTTTAAGAAAAATAGTTTTCAATACGCTAAAAAGCTCAAAATGACCCGAGCGTAATGAAAAGACAAAACAATTGAGTCAGAACTGAATGATCTTATCTAAGTTAAATCAGCAGTAAATAATATATGAGTGAAATGACTTTAGAGATGTTTATAGGATTTTACATCTCCTATCCAGTATCAAACATGCGCGCAATAACTAAAGAGATGTTCGCGATTCCATCTTATAAGGATCCATTAAACTATCTATTATGTAGTAATATTGCTATTATAATATGTCTATTAGTAAAGTATTAAAATAGCATTAAGGCATTACCCATATTTCTCTTAACACATTTTTATATATTCCCGTATTCTTTACAGATACTGTAAGCTCCACCAAGCCGATGGTTTTACTCAGTGTGCACTCCATAGATACGGTACAAACAAAACTCGTAATGGTTGCGTAAGGCATGTGAAAAGGCACATAAGACAATGCCCAAGGTAGAAACTACCGTTTTGCAGAATTGGGTTGGTAGTAACGCATAGAAGCTACTACAGCTGTAATAACCCGGATATTTTAATGGTTTTAAATTAATTTAATTAACTGAATTTGTGTGAAATTTAATAAAAAAGATAAAAATAAAATTTTGAATTTTTTTTTGATATTTGGAATGCGTCTAGCTAAATATAGCAACCGGTAAATTTTCGTCTGAAAATATGAAAGTTTATTTCGTACGTAAATTCACTTCAATTTAATCAGTTAAAAATCGATGAAAATGAAATGTTTTCGAAACCTAAATATTTTTACATAGAAAAATTCTAAAACATCTTCTGAGCAAGATGTCATTTTTCGTTTTTTCAAATCCGAACTTCTTTAGCTCCGTCGATCTTATTTTTCTGTGTCTTTCTTGCATTTTTCGCTGGTAGAAAATTCAAATTTTTATAATTCAATCACACTACTGATATCTGTATACCGTTTTGATCGTCTCGTCATGCCGATCTCTACGGTATATTCAATGCTATGTTTGAAGCCGATTCGCGGTGAAATCCACAGTATCAGTTAATCGTATCGTTACCACTTCAAACTTTCTTAATTCATTTGTTGGTTCGTTTACCGTTCAAATTCCAATGCATAAACTCCAACGATCATTACCATTTAATTTCCTTAAATTCAACATACGACTATTTAATTTTGCATATTCCCAAGTTTGTTCATTAACTCTTCACTTTCGTTTCTTTGCGCTGGCCACTTCATTTTCAAAAAGGAAGTGAAAATAAACTGTGCCAGCTCACATTTAGCTATTCGCGTTCTTCCTTATGCTCATTTATTTCTCCTTCCTTCTTTCTCTTGGCTTCTCTTCTTCCACCAAATTCTTTATCCATATTATGTATGTATGTGGATCTGAGACTTTGTCATTTGAACATCTTCCTTTCCTTTGTTCGCATGAGCTTGCACCATGCGGCCACCTCCCCACCATTAGCCGGCAACGCACCAAACCCAGCCGAGACGCCATTCTCCACCAACTCAACCGTGCGCACATCCTTTCCCGACCGACCACACCTAGCCTCCAAGCCGCTCCTCGTCCACTTGCCAGTGCTGCTCCTTCCCGACAACTCCCTTCGGCTTTGAACCCGCACGCGCCACACGCCGACGCACCTCCGCTCACCGTCCGACCGAGCTGCCCTGACTTCGCCTACTCCGCCTCCACCTTCATTTTTCCGGCCTTCCTACAGCCCAACCAAACCAAGGCCAAGCGCAGCACGACCACCGCCTCCGCGTCATTCTCCATCGCCACCTCGCGCGAGTGGCAGGAAACACTACTCCAGATCACCGCATGCTCCTCTCTCTCACTGAAATCAACCTCCAGTAGCCCAAGGCTCAACCGAAAACCAAGACCCAATTCCTCTTCTTAGCCTCTCGCGCCCACTGTCCGGGTTCGCAGCCGTGGTCTCCTCAGCCATTGACCCAGTAGCCGCATCACTCCTTCTTTCATATATATATATATATATATATATATATATATGCTGCTTGCTTTGTCTCGAAAATGCTGTAAGGTATTGTTTTATACTAGTTTGTAATGGAAATTATAAGGTTACGTTACTATGTATTTAGAAAGGAATAAAATGGAAAATATTGTGTTGCATTTATATAGAGATTTAAGAAAAAAAACTGCATATGTTATTTACGTACTGTTAGTATATGATATATATACCGTTTGTATAATTATACGTTTGGTTTATATAAATATATTATATATTAGTGTCAGGTTGGTGTCAGGTTGTATGTATTATCTTGTATATATATACTTAGATTTTGGTTTATAAGTATATTAACATATATTAAGTTATATTTCAAGTGGATGCATGCAAAACAGTTTGCTTATGTTGTGTGTGTATATACATTATCTAACAGTTAGTTATATTCATAGTATATTGGTGTGACAAGTTTGTTATACTGTTAGTATATAGATGTTTGCTGCATATTTTATTAGAAGAGTATATTTTCATGTTTTATATATATATATATATTAATATGTATATATATTAGTTTATATATTATTTTTATATATAGTATACATATGTTTTGTAAGTTGCATACTATATTACTTTTCTTGCCTGATCATTCTCTTTTATACCGTGTGTTTGGAAAGTATAATATATAGCTAGTAGGTAAGTAAGTTCATATATTGGTTCTGTATATTTATAAACCTTTGAAAATTTGATTTCTAAAAGTATATGTCTTGAACAGTATAAGTAAATTTATATAAAAGTTGAACACTCTGTACCTGTTTCATTTAATGTATATGTAGTTTGTTATAAATTTATATTTATAAGTTTGGACAGTGGTGGTTACTATTCTTTTATATATATTCTGTACTTTGTTTAGTTATATAAGTTGCATCTAGGCTTGGTTGTTGCATGAAGAATACGTATATAGTTTTATAAGTTGTTGTATATATAAAGTTATAGTTTGGCAAGTTTAATTATATAAATTATAATATAAAGTTACTTTTGTGGGTTACAACACATATAATTTGCACTGTATATTCATTCTTTTCCGCAAATATGGGCTTTAATGTGTTTTTATATAACTAAGTATATATATATGAACGCGTTAGTTTGATTTTAAATTTTATACAGTGATTTTGTTTTACGTGTTTTATTTTAAAACAATAAGTTTTCAAATACATGTGCATTTATATATTATTAGTAAATATTAAAATAAAAACACGATTTTTGTATATATATATATATATATATATATATGATTGTATATGTTGTGCCTATATCAATTCAATTACCAATTATTTTATCGATCCAGTTCTGATTCAATTTCGTCAATTTCAATTGTCAGCTTTGCCTGTCAAATTCGCGGTCAATCTAGCTTTGCTTTGGATTCGTAACGTCTGATTCTCGTTCTTCTCTAGCCTCGAAAGGTGAGCAATCACTCACGATTTACGTTCATTTATTTATTAAATTTGATTTCAATTGAAACGACAATTGTAATATTGCTGCAATTAGTTATTTGCACTGTTATATATGCTATTACCTATATCAGTTCACCTGTGACATCTGACACCATTATCTGTTAATTATACGATGATAATCCAGTTTGGTTGATGATTGATTGATTGTTTGTTGTTTATATTGGATGTAAATTGAAATGTGTAAAGTGATAAATATTATGCAATTTAATTGACGTAGGATAGTTAAAAATTTGAAACGACATATGTGTGAATTTGATTTAAATGACATTTGTATAATATGACCCCCTTTAAAAGTTAAATTAATTGACACATAGGATTTGGTTAATTACACCTTGAACCATTGAATGTATGTTGTTTAAATTTATGATGTATGAAATTGTAAATAGATGACAAGTGAAGAACCGTAATGCAATAATCTTTAATCTACATGAAATGACAGTGTAGATTCTAGAAATAATTATATTAATTTGCACAAACAACAATGTGAATTAATACGATTATTTTGGGTTTATTTGAATTAATTATTGGATTGTTATTAATTGTTGTTATTGCTTGTTTATTTACTTTGACACCATCCCAGTTATCACACTGCAAGTTCCCTTTGCTATGTTTTGATTTGTGAATTGAAATGGAATCGGGTTGAAATGATAAATACCTGAATGAACTTGACTTAGGATAGAGAATTAAAAAAACCTGATTGGTCAATAATTAGATTTTAAAAATAAAATAAAGATTTTATTTGAATAATAATAAGGTTTTGAAATGGTATTGGAATTTAAAATTTTAATGAAAGAAATGTGAATATTTGAAATTTGAAACAAAATATTAACGTAGTAATTGATTAAAAGAACGTGTTTAAAAATTTATTATTTAATAATTAAGTTTGGAATTATTAATAAGGAATTATTAATAATTAAGTTTGAAATTATTTAATAATTAAGTTGGAAATTATTTAGTAATTTAGTTTGAAATTATTAAGTTTTGAAATTATCTAATAATTAAGTTTTGAGATTACTTAATAATTGAATAAGATTGAATTGACTGATAATTAAATAAAATTTGAATCATTTGATAAGAGAAATTGAACTTTTGAATAAGTGAATTTGAACTTCGTTAATAAATAAAATTGGGTTTCTTTATTTATTAAGTTTTGGAAAATTATTTAAGTATGTTAATAAATGAAATTTAACTTCTCGAATATGTGAAATTTAGTTTCTTTATTAATTGAGTCTTGAAATTTATAAGTGAAATTGAATTTCCTTAGCAAGAAATAAAATGTTACTTATTGAAATTAATGTAGGACTTGTAATTTAATGAATTTGATTTGTCGAATCCAATTTAATTAAATTTGTAAGCTTTGATAATGAAATTGAACTTAAGCAAATGATTTAATGAATTGGAAATTAAATAGAAATTGTTTTGAATGATGAATTTATTTAATGATTATTGAATGAAATTGATCAATGAATTTAAAATTGATTTGAATGTTAAATTAAATTAATTTAAATGATTTTGGAATGAAACTTATTTACGAACTTGAATCAATATTTGAATTGTTTAAATTAAAAAAATTGAAATTGAATTATAAGATTTTGAAGTTATGAATTTGGAAGTTTGAATCGTAAATTTTGGAAATTGACTTAGAAAGACAAATGAAATGTTGGTTCATAGAATTCTAATTGAAATTGAATTTGATTTGGTTTTGAAATATATTAAACGACCAATCGAGGTAATAATTACGAAAGTTATTAAAGAGACCGAAATCGGTTAGGGACATACTCTCTGTCTGAACCGAAAACCATTTTAATAACTATACGCGGAGTGTGATCTAGAATGAAGTGGTTGGAATAATGTACGTGATGATTGAAGAAAGAGAGCGATATTGAATAGCCTTGACACTAGTGTCAAATTGGAAATGACTAAACCAGGAGCCGTGCCGGGCCAAATGGGGTTCGCCACCTCGAGCGAACACACTTCTTCGTATACTACATTACTTGTTATTGATTGGTGCACCCTCGTACTTTTGGGAGTGTTGTTTCGTGGTGTTGCGATCGTTGCGGCGATGCGTTCTCACCAGTCCGGATCAGACAAACGGTAGTTTTACTACCTTGGATATTGCCTCATGTGCCTTATCATACTTGTATCCCTATATACGCGACCACTACGAATTTGTTTTGTGTTATACCTATGGAGTACTCCCTGATATCCCACTGGTTTACGGTCGAGTTTACAGTGCTTTATAGGCTATAACGCTTATATAAAATGTGTTAAGGGGGATAATGGTAACGCCTTAACACTATTTTGATACTTTATATTACTGATAGGCATTATCTATTTAGCGTACACTACTACATAGTAGATAGTTTAACGGATCCTTAAAGGATGGTTATTCAAACGTCCTTTGAGTTATTATATTTCAATTGTTATTTCACTTGAGTTGGATTTATTGATATAAGAATGTTAATCCTGACTCGAGTGTTTTGTGTTTTGCTCTGCGCTCAGGTCAAACTGAGTGGTTCAGCTTTCGAGACTCACCTTTGGAGTTGGAGCTTCGCTTGGAGATCCAGCTATCTATCAGCTTTCAGCTATTCATGGATTCCAGTGATGTATACTGATTCTTGTATTTGACTATTGTATTCGAGACTTCTATTGTAACTTACTTAACTCTGTTATATATATAGTAGCTTCATGAACTACTATCTTTTGCTTCCGCTGCATATTATTACTCTTTATCTGTGATTCCGTGATTATTTATTTACTGTATATCTGATTTTTACCAAATTTAAATTAACAATTCAGTATTTTGAATTATACAAGTCTGACATGTGCGGGTGTGAATAGTTCAAAATAGCGGGTCGTTACAGTTGGTATCAGAGCTTTGGTAGCTCTAGGCAAAACTCAGCATATAGGGTAAATGTGTTTACAGAATCACTCTCATTTGAGTTTCAATCTCTTCCTTTTGACTCGATTCCTTTGAATTTTGGAACATTCTCTGCGGATCCAAGATTCATTCGTGTCCCTCACTATTCGTCTTCTTTCAATTCCAGAGTATCCCATAACTCCACTTCAAATGACCATTATAATGAGTCGGCAGTCTTGCCAATCTCAAATTGATTTATAAAAGGGGTGTAACTCCTTTACAATAGGCATTGATTTACTGGAGATTTCTGTACCCTCGGTTTACAATGCTATCTATCTCTTGCTATACCTGAATTTTATTTCTCGAGATCAAATGTTGATTTACCTCGGAATTCTACATCGATCTTATTCTTGAAGTTACGGTCGAACCAGTTAGGGTTGCCCGTGAATTGAATAAGCTTATCCATCCCCGATTCTGTTAATTGAATTATCTTATCTTCTGTTTCGAACTTATTATTGAATCAAAATTCACTTTGATTTGAGTCCATCAAATTTGAATCTCTGTCCTTGCTTCGAAAATTCATTCATGTATCGTCGAGCAAAGAAATGTATTCGTAAACTGATATTTAAATGTTTTATATATCGTGTTGTTTGAGTTGTTTACGGTGATTTGGATTTTCGATCGATTCGTCTGATCAACGATATCGATAGGATTTCCAAAACATTTGAACAGAGCAAACTGACACAATAGTATTTTCAAGTTTGGTAAATAAAATAATTTTGTATGATTATACAAGTATAATTTTTTCTGAAATTAAATTGTTAAATAAATTTGTTGTCCGAAATGATAATATTTAGTTTTCATTTATCGTTTATAAACCATTGACTATTTCATTATATAAATAAATGAATTTATAAAATTTGGTTATAATTTGATTTGGAATTTGAAATGAATTAGAATTAGAATTTGAGAATTTAAATTCCGGTGATTTCATTGATTTGAAAGTTTTAAAGTGTATAGTATTTAAAATATCTTTCAAATAGAAATCGTTTCAAAGTATTTAAAATGTTTAAATCAGTGCTCTCCTACTTTGTCGCTGGAAAATAATTTCGGTGATGACGGCCGCATCATCGACATTCATTTTCGAGTTCGAAGTGGAGAGACAAATTCGTAGCTTTGCTACAGTTTTGTTTTAGAAATTAAATCGATTAAACTTCTTAAGTATGATTTGACTTATATATATAGGTATATTATTTTAACTTTAATTTGATTTGATATGTATAGTATATAAATAATTATCTCCAAATTGTTGAATTTAATCGAAAATTTAATTCTTAATTTTTCTTAAAGTATGATTTCAATTATTAAATGAAGCCAGAATTCTGAATAAACATTTAAACTTAAGCTAAATGAATTGGAGAACTTTATTTGTATAATACCCGATTTCATTCTAATGCAAGTTACCTAAATTATTCAAAAGTTGAATATGTAATTGGATAATATACAATATAAACTGATTTTATGAATAAATTTGAGTGTTTATAATAAATGTTATACACTTAATTTGATTATAAAATGATAATAGAAATAAATAAAATAATAAGTTAATTGAATAATAGATGTGATCAATAAAATAAAATTTTTGTTCTGAAAATTAATAAATTGAAATTAAATCAACTTAATGAGATATCTTGAATTTAAATTGAATTTCATTTGAAAGAAACCTTTTGTGCCCAACATTAATAAATGTGAAATCAAATCAATCTAGTGAAAATCTTGAATTTAAAAATAAATTGTTGAATATAAATTTATTTAAATTGAAATTTATATGGTTTAAATTAATTGTTTATTATGTAATCAAAGTCTATTTTCTTGTGGTTGGTTCTATTCCCCTACTTCCTTTTTTTTCGGGGACGAAAAGTTTTGAGTGGGGGAGAGTGTAACAACCCGGATATTTTAATGGTTTTAAATTAATTTAATTAATTGAATTTGTGTGAAATTTAATAAAAAAATATAAAAATAAAATTTTGATTTTTTTTTGATATTTGGAATGCGTCTAGTTAAACATAGCAACTGGTAAATTTTCATCCGAAAATATGAAAGTTTATTTCGTACGTAAATTCACTTCAATTTAATCAGTTAAAAATCGATGAAACTGAAATGTTTTCGAAACCTAAATATTTTTGCATATAAAAATTCTAAACCATCTTTTGAGCAAGACGTCATTTTTCGTTTTTTCAAATTTGGACTTCTTTAGCTCCGTCGATCTTATTTTTCTGTATTTTTGTTGCATTTTTCGTTGGTAGAAAATTCGAATTTTTATAATTCAATCATACCACTGATATCTGTATACCGTTTTGATCGTCTCGTTATGCTGATCTCTACAGTATATTCAATGCTGTGTTTGAAACCGATTCGCAGTGAAATCCTCAGTATCGGTTAATCGTATCGTTACCTCTTCAAACTTTCTCAATTCATTTGTCGGTTCGTTTACCGTTCAAATTCCACTGCATAAACTCCAATGGTCATTACCATTTAATTTCCTTAAATTCAACATACGGCTATTTAATTTTTCATATTCCCAAGTTTGTTCATTAACCTCTTCACTTTCGTTTCTTTGCGCTGGCCACTTCATTTTCAAAAAGGAAGTGAAAAATAAATTCTTCCAGCTCACATTTAGCTATTCGCGTTCTTCCTTATGCTCATTTCTTTCTCCTTCCTCCTTTCTCTTGGCTTCTCTTCTTCCACCAAATGCTTTATCCATATTATGTATGTATGTGGATCTGAGACTTTGTCATTTGAACATCTTCCTTTCCTTTGTTCGCATGAGTTTGCACCATGCGGCCACCTCCCCACCATTAGCCGGCAACGCACCAAACCCAGCCGAGACGCCATTCTCCACCAACTCAACCGTGTCCACATCCCCTCCCGACCGGCCACACCTAGCCTCCACAGCCGCTCCTCCTCCACTTGCCAGTGCTGCTCCTTCCAGACAACACCCTCCGGCTTTGAACCCGCACGCGCCACATGCGAACGCACCTCCGCTCATTATCCGACCGAGCTGCCCTGACTTCGCCTACTCCGCCTCCACCTTCATTTTTTCGGCCTTCCTACACCCCAACCAAACCAAGGCCAAGTGCAGCACGACTGCCGCCTCCGCGTCATTCTCCATCACCACCTCGCGCAAGTGCATCAACCACTACTCCAGATCACCGCATGCTCCTCTCTCTCACTGAAACCAACCTCCAGTAGCCCAAGGCTCAACCGAAACCCAAGACCCAATTCCTCTTCTTAGCCTCTCGCGCCCACTGTCCGGATTTCGCTGCCGTGGTCTCCTCAGCCATTGGCCCAGTAGCCGCATCACTCCTTCTTCCATATATATGTGCTGCTTGCTTTGTCTCGAAAATGCTGTAAGGTATTGTTTTATACTAGTTTGTAATGGAAATTATATGGTTACGTTATATGTATTTAGGAAGGAATAAAATGGAAAATATTGTGTTGCGTTTATATAGAGATTTAAGAAAAAAAACACTGCATATGTTATATACCGTTAGTATATGATATATATAGTGTTTGTATAAATATACGTTTGGTTTATATAAATATATTATATATTAGTGTCAGGTTAGTGTCAGGTTGTATGTATTAGCTTGGATATACACACTTATATTTTGGTTTATAAGTATATTAACATATATTAAGTTATATTTTAAGTGGATGCATACAAAATAGTTTGCTTATGTTGTGTGTGTATATACATTATCTAACAGTTAGTTATTAACATAGTATATTGGTGTGACAAGTTTGTTATGCTGTTAGTATATAAATGTTTGCTGCATATTTTACTAGAAGAGTATATTTTCGTGTTTTATATATATATTAATATATATATATATTAATATATATATATATATATATTAGTTTATATATTATTTTTATATATAGTATACATATGTTTTGTAAGTTGCATACTATTTTACTTTTCTTGCCTGATCATTCTCTTTTATACTGTGTGTTTGAAAAGTATATTATATAGCTAGTAGGTAAGTAAGTTCATATATTGGGTCTGTATATTTATAAACCTTTGAAAATTTTATTTTTAAAAGTATATGTCTTGAATAGTATAAGTAAATTTATATAAAAGTTGAACACTCTGTACCTATTTCATTTGATGTATATGTAGTTTGTTATAAATTTATATTTATAAGTTTGGACAGTGGTGGTTACTAATCTTTTATATATATTCTGTACTTTGTTTAGTTATATAAGTTGCATCTAGGCTTGGTTGTTGCATGAAGAACACGTATATAGTTTTGTAAGTTGTTGTATATATAAAGTTATAATTTGGCAAGTTTAATTATATAAATTATAATATAAAGTTACTTTTGTGGGTTACATCACATATAATTTGCACTGTATATTCATTCTTTTCTGCAAATATGGGCTTTAATGTGTTTTTATATAACTTAGTATATATATATGAACGTGTTGGTTTGATTTTAAATTTTATACAGTGACTTTGCTTTACGTGTTTTATTTTAAAACAATAAGTTTTCAAATACATGTGTATTTATATATTATTAGTAAATATTGAAATAAAAACATGAATTTTGTATATATGTGTATATATATGATTGTATGTGTTGTGCCTATATCAATTCAGTAACCAATTATTTTATCGATCCACTTTTGATTCAATTTCGTCAATTTCGATTGTAAGCTTTGCTTGTCAAATTCGCGTTCAATCTAGCTTTGCTTTGGATTCGTAACTCGTCTGATTGTCGTTCTTCTCTAGCCTCGAAAGATGAGCAATCACTCACGATTTACGTTCTTTTATTTATTAAATTTGATTTCAATTGAAACGATAATTGTAATATTGCTGCAGTTAGTTATTTGCACTGTTATATATGCCATTACCTGTATCAGTTCACCTGTGACATCTGACACCATTATCTGTTAATTATACGATGATAATCCAGTTTGGTTGATGATTGATTGATTGTTTGTTGTTTATATTGGATGTAAATTGAAATGTAATAAAGTGATAAATATTATGCAATTTAATTTGACGTAGGATAGTTAAAAATTTGAAACGACATATGTGTGAATTTGATTTAAATGGCATTTGTATAATATGACCTCCTTTAAATGTTAAATTAATTGACTCGTAGGATTTTGTTAATTACACCTTGAACCATTGAATGTATGTTGTTTAAATTGATGATGTATGAAATTGTAAATAGATGACAAGTGAAGAACAGTAATGTAATAATCTTTAATCTACATGAAATGATAGTGTAGATTCTAGAAATAATTGTATTAATTTGCACAAACAACAATGTGAATTAATACGATTATTTTGAGATTATTTGAATTAATTATTGGATTGTTATTGATTGTTATTATTGCTTGTTTATTTACTTTGACATCATCCCAGTTATCACACTGCAAGTTCCCTTTGCTTTGTTTTGATTTGTGAATTGAAATGGAATCGGGTTGAAATGATAAATACGCAAATGAACTTGACTTAGGATAGAGAATTAAATAAACCCGATTGGTCAATAATTGGATTTTAAAAATAAAATAAAGATTTTATTTGAATAATAATAAGGTTTTGAAATAGTATTGGAATTTAAAATTTTAATGAAAGAAATGTGGATATTTGAAATTTGAAACAAAATGTTAACGTAGTAATTGATTGAAAGAACGTGTTTAAGAATTTATTATTTAATAATTAAGTTTGGAATTATTAATAATTAAGTTAGAAATTATTTAATAATTAAGTTGGAAATTATTTAATAATTTAGTTTGAAATTATTAAGTTTTGAAATTATCTAATAATTAAGTTTTGAGATTACTTAATAATTGAATAAGATTGAATTAACTGATAATTAAATAAAATTTGAATCCTTTGATAAGAGAAATTGAACTTTTGAATAAGTGAATTTGAACTTCGTTAATAAATAAAATTGGGTTTCTTTATTTATTAAGTTTTGGAAAATTATTTAAGTATGTTAATAAATGAAATTTAACTTCTCGAATATGTGAAATTTAGTTTCTTTATTAATTGAGTCTTGAAATTTATAAGTGAAATTGAATTTCCTTAACAAGAAATAAAATGTGATTTATTGAAATTAATGTAGGACTTGTAATTTAATGAATTTGATTTGTCGAATCCAATTTAATTAAATTTGTAAGCTTTGATAATGAAATTTGACTTAAGTAATTGATTTAATGAATTGGAAATTAAATAGAAATTGTTTTGAATGATGAATTTACTTAACGATTATTGAATGAAATTGATCAGTGAATTTAAAATTGATTTGAATGTTAAATCAAATTAATTTAAATGATTTTGGAATGAAACTTATTTACGAACTTGAATCAATATTTGAATTGTTTAAATAAAAAAAATTGAAATTGAATTATAAGATTTTGAAGTTATGAATTTAGAAGTTTGAATCATAAAAGTTGGAAATTGACTTAGAAAGACAAATGAAATGTTGGTTCATATAATTCTAATTGAAGTTGAATTTGATTTGGTTTTGAAATATATTAAACGACCAATCGGTGTAATAATTACGAAAGTTATTGAAGAGACCGGAATCGGTTATGGACATACTCTTTGTCTAAACCGAAAACCGAAAACCGCTTTAATAACTATACGCGGAGTGTGATCCAGAATGAAGTGGTTGGAATGATGTACGTGATGACTGAAGAAAGAGAGCGATAATGGATAGCCTTGGCACTTGTGTCAAATTGAAAATGATTAAAACAGGAGTCGTGCCGGGCCAAATGGGGTTAGCCACCTCGAGCGAACACACTTCTTCGTATACTACTCATTACTTGTTATTGATTCGTACACCCTCGTACTTTTGGGAGTGTTGTTTCGCAGTGTTGCGATCGTTGCGGCAATGCGTTCTCACCAGTGCGGATCAGGCAAACGGTAGTTTTACTACCTTGGGTATTGTCTCATGTGCCTTGTGATACTTGTATCCCTATATACGCGACCACTACGAATTTGTTTTGCGTTATACCTATGGAGTACTCCCTGATATCCCACTAGTTTACGGTGGAGTTTACAGTGCTGTATAGGCTATAACGCTTATATAAAATGTTTTAAGGGGGATAATGGTAATGCCTTAACACTATTTTAATATTTTATATTACTAATAGGCATTATCTATTTAGCTTACACTACTACATAGTTGATAGTTTAACGGATCCTTAAAGGATGGTTATTCCAACATCCTTTGAGTTATTATATTTCAATAGTTATTTCACTTGCGTTGGATTTATTGATATAAGTGTAACAACCCGCATATTTTACGAATGAATATTTAAATATTTTATTTTAATATTTTATCGTTAGTCGGATTTTAGTCCGAAAAGTTACTTTTTGCATACGGTCGAATTAGGACTCGGAACCACTTCCACCGGGTCCAAAACACCATTTGCGATCTTTTTGAGAATAAACTTCGATATGTTTGGAGTTACTGGAATTTTGCCACCTTTTCACTTTGGGTTTTGGGTTTGGTTTAGCCCATTTGCCTAAACTATTAGCTCTAGCTTAACCCCCCTTCCCTTCATAACTTTACTTTCATTTCCTAACACTCAAGCTTCATCAAAAATGGAGGAAGGAATGAGAAATTAAACCTCGAAGCTCAAGTTCATTTGCAAATCCAACATCTAACTCCAAATTCAAAGAGAAGCCATTGATTCTTCCTTTGCTCTCAAGCTTCTTCTTCGTTGATTTTGTGTAAAGGTGAGATTTTTATCTCACATCTTTGTCTATAACTATCTTTGAGAGTTGGGTATGAATTCCTAACACTTTTACGTATGCAATTGCTCTTGGTTTGGATTGAATTGGTGAAAATTCCAATTTTTAGTGTTTTGGGTTCAAATCTTTAAAAATACTAACTTTGATGTTTGAACACGTTTTTGGTGATGCATCGAGGAGCCAATAGGACCGGGTAGCCTATAAGCATAATCCCCTAGCGTCCGTGCTCGATCGGTTGCAAATTGAGAGAGTTTTGCACTTCAAACCCCTAGGTCGCTCGGCCTGCACATGAAAGATTCTCGGCCTGCAGATTAGTTCGGCCTGCATATAGGTCGCTCCCCTATAGGTCGTTAGGTCGTTGCTCGGCCTCGTATCCTTTAGGTCGTTAGGTCGTCGCTCGGAATTGTACCTCTTAGGTCGTTAGGTCGCTCTGGCCTTCTCATACGCCTTAGGTCGTTAGGTCGCTCGGACAGTAGGTCGCTCGGCCTACTTCACCCCTTAGGTCGCACCACTTAAGTCGCTCGGCCATATGTTAAACCGCTATCTCCTTAGGCCGCTCGTCACTTAGGTCATTCGGCTAGGTCGCGTCGTTTAGGTTGCGCCTTGGTCTCTTTAAGTCGCTCGGCTTGTCCCTGTGTGTTAGGTCGTGCTCTACCTTAAGTCGCTCGGCCTATTCTCTACCCCTTAGGTCGCGCCATGCCATAAGTCGCAACCTCTTAGGTCGCAACCCCATAGGCCACTTGCCTTGCTGTTAGGTCGGCCTGCCTTAGATTACTCGGCCTGCTTGCACTATTAGGTCGCACATGCTTTGGGTCGCCCCATTCCATAGGTCGGTTGTAGTTTGGTCGCCCCACCATTTAATTCGCACCTGCTTTAAGCCGCATGCTATTTCTTAAGTCACTGATCTCTTAGGTCGTATGCGGTGTAGTCGCATGCGTTGAGCCGCTGATTTCTTGTGTTGACTTATGTTAGGTCATAAGTCGTGGTTGTTAAGTCGCCAGGATATTTCCACTTTGATGAATTTGGAATCGAATTCTTTGGATTTTATTCATGTCTTCGAATGTGAATTTTTGTGATTTATTGTTTCTACAATCATTTTTGTGATTTGTCACTTCATCTCACTCGTACGAGAAATCTAATTAAACGGTTTAGTAAAACAAATGGTATGAAACGCTTGCATTTACTTCACCAGTAAATTCTTGGACTTGTTCGATTGAATCTCTTGTGACAATTTTCGAGTGAAGATCTACAATTTGTTCGTAAATATTTAAGTTAAGCTAGCGGTTATGGGATATGAAGCTAAGCTTATATATTCACTAGCTTACTGTAATTGACACTTCTTGATGATCGTTGATGATCATTTTTGTGATTTAGACTAGCAAATGTGCGATGTATCTTTGTCTACGAGAGAGACTAAACCCCGTTTCTGTGGAGCTTCGGCTCAATTTGGTGGGGTAGCGACCCATGGTCTTCAGGCCGTTTTGTGGAGCTTCGGCTCAAAATTAATGGTTAGCAACCATGGAATAGTGTTCCATTTTGTGATACACGTGTTGGTGAGTTTTCATGCTCCCGTTTTGTGAAAGGCCTCCCTCTTTTTGTGATTTCTGGATTTCCATTGATGATTTTTGGAATTTTTGTTTTCACCAATTTTCGTGATTTACATTGATAAGTTTTATCAATATCTATGCATCGGTGAATTTGTGTGTCATTGACTTTTGTGATTGACATTGATATTATTGTCCATATTTGTGGTTTGGTGAATATAAATAAAGAGTATGACATTCCTTTTGATCTTTGAGAAGATTCTTGTGATATTGATTAATCCCTAGTTGATTTTCAATTGCATACTTATCACAGTATGGCTTTATGGTTATCGTATATTTATGTCATATCTCTTATTATATATCATTTTATCTGATATTTATATCTAGACTGATCCGTTTATTATTTTCTTATTAAATAATACTCGGGTCAGACCGAGATGTTGCAGGTGCTTCTGCTTGACTTCACGCCTGGGATTATCACCCTGACTTTGAGAAACTACTTAGATTAGTAGTTTTTGTTGTATACATTTGAGATATAGACTCATAGACGTATCCATATCCTTTTGTCTAGCACTTGTAGCTATTCTTTTGTGATATTATGGATCTTGTTTGACCACTACTCTGATGTACACTTTCATGTGTTATATATTCATATCTATTTCCGCCTTTGTGATATGGATGTCTGTGACTGATTTGTGTTATGTTTGTTTCTATATTTGTTTCGAAGAATATATGTTGCCATCGGGAAGTAGCTTTGAGTTTGTATCAGTATGTCAGATTTCCTCCTGAAACCAGATGTTTGTTGTACTATCTGACATATCGGTGCTCGCGCAAAGCAATTACTCGGATGGTCGCTCCTCAACAGCCTTATCCTCCGTGCTAGTTGACGGCATTACCCCGCAGTGTCCTTGGCTAGCGTGGTTATTAAGGTGGGGCATCATAGCTTGGTATCAGAGCCAATCTTCCGAATAATGTAGAATAATCTAGCAAGGATCATCGTCCTAAGTCCATCTTAGGAGTCGTGCTTTAGGATTTAATTCGAGTCTTCGTATCGATTCATCCTATTTTCTTTATGATTCCTTGTTTCTATCAAGATTGCTTGATATTCATTTGGTGAATAACCTTATCCTTCTTTTTTCTTTCTTTCTTTCAAGAAGGAAGAGAAATGGTTAGACCTGGCCGTCCCAGCGCCGGTCAATCTCGTGCTACTCCCCAAGATGGAGTATTTATGTCTGCCCAGCAGCTTCTTGATCTAGTAAGGAATGCTCAAGCAGCCGGATCTAATCTGGAGTGTACTCACCCTAAGTCTGGATTTGCACGTTTGTGAAACAATTATACCGATTTGGATGGGAAGCCATTCAAAGGTTATGAAACTATTATTGAAACCAGGCATGGCTGAGAACGTGCGATCGAATCTTTTCTCGCATGAATCTTGTTGATCTTCACCGTGTTCAGGTGGCCTCTAGTATGCTCTAAGAAAGAGCATTAGATTGGTATGAGCTTCTGATTTCTGAAATAAATGAAGCGGATCTTACTTGGGAGAAATTTCGAGAACGCTTCGTATTAAAATTTGTGCCAGAAGCTGAAAAAGTAACATTGGCTCGTCGTTTCGTTGACCTTGTTCAAGATGAATCCTCCGTGGCAGATTATGTCGCATCCTTCGAGTCACTTTCTAAATACGGGGTCGAATATATAAACACCCAATTGAAGAAGAACCAAAGATTTGTTTATGGCTTGAATAAAAATCTCAAGAAGCCATTACTTCTAAAATTAGTAGTTTCTTTTGATCAACTCATTGATATCGCTCTTCGTCTTGAAGAAGCGGATAGGGAGAGTAATGTTGAAGCCATGGGTGCTAAACCAAGCTTCAACAACAAGAAAAGGCCTAATAAGTTCAAGGGTCCTTATCCCAACAATAAGAAAGGGAAGCAAGCCTCTCCGGCAACTAAGACTTCTACCCTAAGTGGTGGGCAATGCTACAATTGTGGTTCTAAGGACCATTATATGAACAAGTGGTCAAAGCCTCGTGCTTGTCGTTATTGCAAAAGCCCGGATCATTATTTATCTTCTTGTCCCAAACTTCAAAATATGAAGGAGGGAAAGCTTAATGTGACTCAAGCCCCTGGCAACACATCTCATGGTAAAGGTATTTCTCATTCTATCCTTGATGGCATTATTGTATTTCGTAATCATTCTATTCGAGTTCTTTTTGATACGGGTGTGTCCCATTCTTTTATTTCAAAAGAACTTGTTGATACTTTTTCTTTGGATGTTTTTTGTTTAATGACTTCTTTGAGAATTGCGAATTCGGTTGGTGGATCCGCAATAATCAGTATATTGTGTAAAGATGTCGAGATTATTTTATGTGATTTTTCTTTCCGAGCCGATTTGCATGTTATGCGCTACTTAGGCTTTGGAATGATTTTGGGAATGGATTGGCTTAACCGCTATTAAGCCCAAATCCTATGTCCTGAGCGGACTATTCATCTTCAACATCCTCAATCTATTAAGCAGATTTCTATTGATCTTAAAGATTCGGATTCCCGAATGGTTGCATCTTTATATTCTTTAAATCCTCATGATGACGATAATGATGATGAGGAAGATATTATTTCTCTTATTCACGTTGTTTGTGAATTTTCCGACATATTTGAGCCCGTTTTAGGATTACCACCTAAGCGAGCAATTGAGTTCAAAATTAATCTCATCCCTGGAGCTCAACTTGTCACTCGTCCTCCTTATCGTATGTCCAATAAAGAAAATGAGGAGATGCGCAAACAATTATCCGAATTGGAGACGAAGCAATTTATTCGCTCTAGTTCCTTGCCTTGGGGAGCTTCGGCTATTTTTGTGAAGAAATCTGATGGTACACTTAGGCTTTGCGTTGACTACTGCAAGCTTAATGATCTTACTATGAAGAATAAATATTCTTTACCTTGGATTGATGATCTATTCGATCAACTTAGTGGTGCTAGAGTCCTTTCACAATTAGACTTAGCTACCTGTTTTCATCGGCTTCGAATTGTAGAGGTTAGCATTCCTTTGACATCATTCCGTACTCGTTATGGATCTTATGAATGGCTTGTTATGCCATTTGGTTTAACGAATGCTCCGGCTTATTTCGTTGACCTTATGAATAGAGTTTTCAAAGACTTCCTCGATCGGTTTGTTCTCATCTTTATTGATGATATTCTCGTGTATTCAAAAACCGAGGAGAAGCATGAAAAGTATCTTCGGATTGTTTTGGAAACTCATAGGAGTAATCAGTTAAAAGATTTTTTTTCTAAATGCCACTTTTGGCAATCTCGTGTGAAGTTTCTCGGTCATATTATTTCCGAATCTGAAATTTCCATGGTTCCTTCAAAAATTGAAGCGATTCAAAATTGGAAGAGACCGGACAGTGTGACGAAGATCCGTAGTTTCCTTGGATTGGCAGGCTATTACCGTCGTTTTATAAAGGAGTTTTGAAAAATTTCCGTGCCTCTTACTAGTTTGACAAAGAAGGGAGTTAAATACTCTTGGTCGGACAAATGTGAAGCCTCTTTTCAGAAATTAAAAGAACTCCTTTCCGATGCTCCTATTCTTGTGATTCCCGAGGGAAACCAAGATTTTATCGTTTATACCGATGCTAGTCGCATTGGTTTGGGTGTCGTTCTTATGCAAAGAGAACGTGTCATTGCTTATGCTTCTAGGCAATTGAACCCTGCTGAGACTAGATATGCCACTTATGATTTAGAGCTCGCGGCTATTGTTTTCACCCTTCATATTTGGCGTCATTATCTTTTGGGAGAAAAATTTATTCTTTACGCCGATCATAAATCTTTGAAGTATCTATTTTCTCAAAAGGAACTAAATTTACGTCAACAACATTGGCTCGAATTTCTTGCAGCTTATGATCTTGATATTCTTCATACCCTCGGAAAGGGAAATCGTGTTGCGGATGCACTTAGTCGTAAGCAACAAGCGGTTGTTTCGATGATGATATCCGAATGGAATGATCTCGGAATTCTATCCACTTGTGAGATTTGAGATCGTGTTTCCGATTTATATTCATCTCTTGTTTTACGTAGCCTTGAGGCTCATCCTTCTCTTTTAGACCGCATTCTTGAAGCTCAAAAGCTAGATCCCGAAATGGCTCTTCTTGGCCAAAATTTTAGGGATAAAATTGATATTGAGGGTTTGAAAGACTTTGATATTGATTCTCGTGGCGGTATTCGAAAATTTGGCAGACTTATCGTGCCAAATATTAGTAATCTTCGTAAAGACATTTTAGAAGATTCTCATCGTTCTAAATTTACCATTCATCCCGGTAGTAGTAAAATGTACGCGGATATAAAGCGACTTTATTATTGGGAGGGAATGAAATCTGATATTGCTAACTTTGTTAAGTGTTGCATGACTTTCCAACTCATTAAGGCCGAACACCAAAGGCCCGGTGGGTTATTGCAACCTTTAGAAATTCCAATTTGGAAGTGAGACCAAATTTCCATGGATTTTATAGATGGCCTTCCCCGTTCTCGTTCGGGTCATGATAGCTTATGGGTGATAGTCGATAGACTTACTAAATCTGCCCATTTTATTCCCGTTCTGTCCAATCGAACCGTTCCTCTTTTGGCTAAACTCTTTATCAAAAAAATTGTAAAATTGCATGGAGTTCCTTCTTCTATTGTTAGTGATCATGATCCAATGTTTACTAGTGGATTTTGGAAGAGTCTTCAAAAAGCTTTGGGAACGAAGCTTAATTTTAGCACCACTTATCATCCCCAGTCCGATGGACAAACTGAGCGTGTGAATCAAACTCTCTAAGATCTTCTTCGTGCGTGTATTCTTGATTTTGGTGGAAGTTGGGAAGATCGTATTTCTCTTGTTGAGTTTTCCTATAATAATAGCTTCCAATCTAGTATTGGTATGGCACCTTTCGAGGCACTCTATGGAAGGCCATGCCGATCTCCTTCTTGTTGGCTTGAGGCCGGTGAGAGACTGGTTTTAGGCCCAGATTTTATTCGTGATTCCACAGAAAAGATTGGCCTTATTCGTCATAGGATCAAAGAAGCCCAGAGTAGACAAAAATCCTATGCCGATAACTAGAGAAGGAAATTAGAATTTTCTGTGGGAGATCTTGTGTTTATTCGTGTTTCACCTACGAAGGGTGTTGTATGTTTCAGTCGATCGGGAAAATTAGCGCCTCGATATATTGGGCCATTTCCTATCACCGAACATATTGGTTCCGTGGCTTATCGCCTTTTATTACCGGCTCAGTTTTCTGCTATTCGTGACGTGTTTCACGTTTCTCAATTACGAAAGTGCCTTCGAGATTTCGATTCTATTCTTGAGCCCGGTGTTGTGGAAGAAATTGAAGTTTCACCTAATTTAACTTATGAGCAACATCTTATTCGTATTATTGCTTCGGAGGTCAAGCGCCTGCGAAATAAAGATATTCCGCTTGTTATGGTTCAATGGCCCTCAAATCCTAAGGATTGCTCTTGGGAATCTAGAGAGTTCATCGAGCGAACACATCCCGACTTACTTTCTCGTGCTCCATGAGGTGAATTTCTTATTTCAAATTTCTTTTGTGTTGATATGCTTTCATGGTTGTTACCTTATATTTTCTTCTTAAATATTGCGAGGACACAATTTCTTTAAGAAGGGGAGTTTGTAACAACACGCATATTTGACGATTGAATATTTAAATATTTTATTTTAATATTTTATCGTTAGTCGGATTTTAGTACGAAAAATTACTTTTTGAATACGGTCGAATTAGGACTCGGAACTACTTCCATTGGGTCCAAAACACCATTTGCGATCTTTTTGAGTATAAACTTTGATATGTTTGGAGTTAGTGGAATTTTGCCACGTTTTCACTTTGGGTTTGGTTTAGCCCATTTGCCTAAACTATTAACTCTAACTCAACCCCCCTTCCCTTCATAACTTTACTTTCATTTCCTAACACTCAAGCTTCATCAAAAATGGGGAAGGAATGAGAAATTAAAACTCCAAGCTCAAGTTCATTTGAAAATCCAACATCTAAATCCAAATTCAAAGAGAAGCCATTGATTCCTCCTTTGCTCTCAAGCTTCTTCTTCATTGATTTTGTGTAAAGGTGAGATTTTTATCTCACATCTTTGTCTATAACTATCTTTGAGAGTCGGGTATGAATTTCTAACACTTTTACATATGCAATTGCTCTTGGTTTGGATTGAATTGGTGAAAATTCCAATTTTTAGTGTTTTGAGTTCAAATCTTTAAAAATCCTAACTTTGATGTTTGAACACGTTTTTGGTGATGCATCGAGGAGCCAATAGGACCGGGTAGCCTATGGGCATAATCCCCTAGCGTCAGTGCTCGATCGGTTGCAAATTGAGAGAGTTTTTGCACTTCAAACCCATAGGTCGCTCAGCCTGCACATGAAAGATTCTTGGCCTGCAGATTAGGTTGGCCTGCATATAGGTCGCTCCCCTATAGGTCGTTAGGTCGTTGCTTGGCCTTGTATCCTTTAGGTCGTTAGGTCGTCGCTCTGCCTTGTACCTCTTAGGTAGTTAGGTCGCTCTGGCCTTCTCATACGCCTTAGGTCGTTAGGTCGCTCGGACAGTAGGTCGCTCGGCCTACTTCACCCCTTAGGTCGCACCACTTAAGTCGCTCGGCCATATGTTAAGCCGCTATCTCCTTAGGCCGCTCGTCACTTAGGTCGTTCGGCTAGGTCGCGTCGCTTAGGTCGTGCCTTTGGTCTATTTAAGTCGCTTGGCTTGTCCCTATGTGTTAGGTCGCGCTCTACCTTAAGTCGCTTGGCCTATTTTTTAACCCTTAGGTCGCGCCATGCCATAAGTCGCAACCTCTTAGGTCGCAACCCCATAGGCCGCTTGCCTTGCTGTTAGGTCGGCCTGCCTTAGGTCGCTCGGTCTGCTTGCACTGTTAGGTCACACATCCTTTGGGTCGCGCCATTCCATAGGTCGGTTGCAGTTTGGTCGCATCACCCTTTAAGTCGCACCTGCTTTAAGCTGCATGCTATTTCTTAAGTCGCTGATCTCTTAGGTCGTATGCCATGTAGTCGCATGCGTTGAGCCGCTGATTTCTTGTGTTGACTTATGTTAAGTCGTATGTCGTGGCTGTTAAGTCGCAAGGATATTTCCACTTTGATGAATTTGGAATCAAATTCTTTGGATTTTATTCGTGTCTTCGAATGTGAATTTTTGTGATTTATTGTTTCTAGAATTATTTTTGTGATTTGTCACTTCATCTCACTCGTACGAGAAATCTAATTAAACGGCTTAGTAAAACAAATGGTATGAAACGCTTGCATTTACTTCACCGGTTAATTCTTGGACTTGTTCGATGGAATCTCTTGTGACAATTTTCGAGTGAAGATCTACAATTTGTTCGTAAATATTTAAGTTAAGCTAGTGGTTATGGGACAAGAAGCTAAGCTTATATATTCACTAGCTTACTGTAATTGACACTTCTTGATCATCGTTGATGATCATTTTTGTGATTTAGACTAGCAAATGTGCGATGTATCTTTGTCTACGAGGGAGACTAAACCCCGTTTCTGTGGAGCTTCGGCTCAATTTGGTGGGGTAGCGACCCATGGACTTCGGGCCGTTTTGTGGAGCTTCGGCTCAAAATTAATGGTTAGCAACCATGGAATAGCGTTCCATTTTGTGATACACGTGTTGGTAAGTTTTCATGCTCCCGTTTTGTGATAGGCCTCCCTCTTTTTGTGATTTCTGGATTTCCATTGATGATTTCTGGAATTTGTGTTTTCACCAATTTTCGTGATTTACATTGATAAGTTTTATTAATATTTATGCATCTGTGAATTTGTGTGTCATTGACTTTTGTGATTGACATTGATATTATTGTCCATATTTGTGGTTTGGTGAATATAAATAAAGAGTATGACATTCCTTTTGATCTTTGAGAAGATTCTTGTGATATTGATTAATCCCTAGTTGATTTTCAATTGCATACTTATCACAGTATGACTTTATGGTTATCGTATATTTATGTCATATCTCTTATTCTATATCATTTTATCTGATATTTATATCTAGACTGATCCGTTTATTATTTTCTTATTAAATAATACTCGGGTCAGACCGAGATGTTGCAGGTGCTTCTGCTTGACTTCACGCCTGGGATTATCACCCTGACTTTGGGAAACTACTTAGATTAGTAGTTTTTGTTGTATACATTTGAGATATAGACTCATAGACGTATCCATATTCTTTTGTCTAGCACTTGTAGCTATTCTTTTGTGATATTGTGGATCTTGTTTGACCACTACTCTGATGTACACTTTCATGTGTTGTATATTCATATCTATTTCCGCATTTGTGATATGGATGTCTGTTACTGATTTGTGTTATGTTTGTTTCTATATTTGTTTCCGAAGAATATATGTTGCCACCGGGTAGTAGCTTTTAGTTTGTATCAGTATGTCGGATTTCCTCCTGAAACCAGATGTTTGTTGTACTATCTGACATATCGGTGCTCGCACAAAGCAATTACTCGGATGGTCGCTCCTCAACAGCCTTATCCTTCATGCTAGTTGACGGCATTACCCCGTAATGTCCTTGGCTAGCGTGGGTATAGAGATGGGGCGTCATAATAAGAATGTTAATCCTGACTCGCGTGTTTTGTGTTTTGCTTTACGCTCGGGTCAGACTGAGTGGTTCAACTTTCGAGACTCACCTTTGGAGTTGGAGCTTCGCCTGGAGATCCAGCTATCTATCAGCTTTCAGCTATTCAAGGGTTCCAGTGATGTATACTGATTCTTGTTTTTGACTATTGTATTCGAGACTTCTGTTGTAACTTACTTAACTCTGTTATATATATAGTAGCTTCATGAACTACTATCTTTTGCTTCCGCTGCATATTATTACTCTGTGTCTGTGATTTTGTGATTATTTATTTATTATATATCTGATTTTTACCAAATTTAAATTAACAATTCAGTATTTTGAATTATATAAGTCCGACGTGTGTGGATGCGAATAGTCCAAAATAGCGGTTTGTTACAACCGCCCAACTCGGAACACACTCCCATAATCAAATTGAGAGATTGCCACCAAATCAATCACAAAGTAATAAATATGGTATCGAAGAAGCATGTCTGGTCGAAGGTGAGACCTCACTTAGCCTAGGTATAGCTTCTGTTTTAACCACATCAAGCCAATCCGGAGGGTCGGGGCTGCATTAATACCTCATACAAAATCATTCGCCAAACCATCCTACTTCATTATGGGATCTCCGCCATAAATATCATATTTACTTCAAAATCATGTCACTTCCAAAATCATATTCACTTTCGAAATTATATCCACAAATAGGTTAAACTCTCATTTCGAAATCATTATATTTACTCAAAATATGTCATTTCACTAGAAAGTATCATTTCAAATTCCAATACAGGTTATAACATCATTTAACCATATTCGCTTTTAAATCAAAGATTTAAATATAAACAATTCAGCCTTGCATAGTTTGAAGTTTAAAAAATAGTTTAGATAGTCATAAATAATTTAAATAATTTTAAAATAGTTTAAAATACTTTAAAGTAGTTTAAAATACCTTAAAATGGTTTAAAAATAATTTAAAACAGTTTAAATAGTTTAAAATACTTTAAAATAGTCTAAATGGTTTAAATAGTTTAAAATAGCTTTAAATAGTTTAAAATAGCTTAAAATAGTTTAAATAGATTAAATAAATTAAAATAGTTTAAAAATAGATTAAAATATATTAAAATAGTTTAAAACATAGTAAAATGGTTTAAAATAGTTAAAAAATAGATCAAATATAATTTTAACAATTTAATATAAAATGGTTTGATTATTGAAATGGTTTATGTAACAAATATTTTGAATATATTAATAAATCTGAATTTAAAATAATATATCTTTAATAGTTCATATTAAAATAATTAATTTGGAAATAATATCAAATCAACTGTTTCTTCCATTTCAGGAAATCTGGACCATATCCAGATTTCAAATCAACAAACTCAATTTAAATATTTGCATTCAAATTTCCATTAAAACCATTTTGATTTAAATCGATTTCAAGTCCATATTTAAATTATAAATTTAAACCACTTCAAATTCAATATATTTTAAAATTTAGATATTCAACGTTTACAATAACTCAATTTTGATAATTTCATTTATATTTCAAAATTGCAACTTTAAAATTTCAACTTAAATTCTTTAAATAATTCATTTAAATCAATTTCAACATTTAAAACTTAAATTTGAAAATAATTCAGTTTATATAAATCATGTTTTATTTCATAGTATCATTTAACTGGAATCAAAATTTAAGGATTAAAAAAATCATAAAATTTAACCAATCCGTTGTCCGTATATAATTTTCTACCTATGGTCAAGTGACGCGGTATATCATTTCAACCCGTAATAATTTAAAATTTATGGGTATATGTCATTTCAACACTCATTCCCGAATTAAAATTCAAAATCCATAAAATCCGTCGAGTCTATCATTTCAACCAATAACGATTTTTTCCTGTCTATAAGATCGTCCGGTTATGTATCATTTCAACTCACTGTGGTTTCTAACGATAAACAAAGGGAACTTGCAGTGTGATAAAAATATATAAAATAATCTAGTCACCCAATATCAACAGTTAAACATCCATCACAATCACCATTCAAATCAACCAACTAATCACAACAGTTTAACCGATTATCATTAACATGTATTTAACTGGTAATTTAAAATTCAATATTAAATTAAATCACAATTATACTAAGTGAAATTAAAATTTAACGGAAATGAAAATTTAAATATATTAAACAACAATCAATCAACTTCTAATCACATCATAACTCTAATTTAACTAGCATAAGATAGTTTAGTAGTCGTGAGTGGGTTAAAACACACACCTTCGATTTCAAATCGATTTAAAATCCAATTACATTATAGTTATTATTCTCATTAACAAATCACAAATTTTGATTTCTTCCACTATTAAATACCAAATATTATTTAATTTCATATTTTTAATTACCAAAAAATATGGGTCGTTACACTTTCCCCCACTCAAAACTTTCCGTCCTCGAAAAGGCAAAGGAGGAATTAAGAAACTAATATATTTTATTCAAAGTATTCCATTTATAAACAATTAGTTTACATAATTAAGTATTTTAAATAAAATATACCAATTAACAAACAATTAAATATTCACATTCAAGTTTAATACAAGTTTGAAATTTTTTTCACTTTCACAAAAAAATTCTATGTCCTAAATTCATGAATTTTTTTAGCAGAGTCTCCTTTATATGGATAGGTTCGGGAAAATAACAATATCAATAATTTCAATACATACATACATACATACATACATATATATATATATGTCACATTTCAATAATATAATATCCCAAACCATGGGAAGAACAATAAAATATCACTATAAAATCGTAATCCGAAAACGTACCTATTTGTTAGGCAAACAACTTTATCTATGAAACCAAAAGCAGTAGCTATTACTTCCATAAACCGGTATTTCACTTATATAATCTAAGGAAGTTAATAATTAAGTAAAAAGAGAAACATTTAAGTTGTTTCAATTAATAAAAAAATAAATCAACCCAACATAACAATAGTCACATGCAAACAAAACAACACGACTATCATATGCAACAAAGGAAACTATCAAACAATCAATAGCAACAAAACTCACGATTTGTTTAGGTCCATACACTTTTCATTATATAAGGGCGATAAATTACTATCAAGTATACCTTACGCTCAATAGCCTTTGGTAATTTCTTAATAAATTATTTATACAACCTTAAACAAACCGAAATATCATTTCCCAAACATCCCATCAGCCGAACAACAAAGAATTTAACACAGTATTTAAGTTTTCTCAATTGGTTTCCCTTTTTTTCATCATTTACATTTATTTATTTTCATTCATTCATACAATGTCATTTTCTTCTTTCATCCGTTTACTTACATAAGTTTATTTCCATTCAATTATTTAGATCATCCATAAATTAATTCTTAAAATATTATATAAGTTTCTTTGCAACTTTAATTCACAATTATTATTTACTTTGATTTCCTTTTTATAAAAAATTTCATTTGTGAATTAATCATACTTAAATTTTCAACTCATTTTCTTTTTCATAATTATTTCTTTCGTATATAGTAATATTGAATATTAAATCTATTTCTGAATCATTTCAACGTTTTCTGAAGTTATACTCATTTACGTAATATAGTATTCACTTTTACTATTCTCTTTGATTATAAATAGCTTCAAATATTTGTTGGATCATAGGTTTTGATTGCTGACAAGACACAACAATTCATGAATCTACGACTACAATAACATATAGACTCATCGACTCAATATATGGTTTGTATAGTTATATATTTTAACAGGAGTCATCAAATGTGTATATAAAGTCGAGTTTTGTGCTTTGTTAAAATCTTTCCTCAAGAATCATCATTCACATTCAAATAAACTTGCATGCATATTTTAATCAATATCAAGTTTTCAAAAAATGCATGGAGCAAGGCTCGAACCTGGGTCACTAGTTTGGAAGGCAAGTACTCTAGCCAAATGAGCTACTACAGTTTTTGCTTAACAACAGAATTCTGTCGAATGAATACAGTCAATCAGTCGACTGAATCTGTGCATTTTAACATATATATGTATGTTTTTAGATTCAGTCTACTGATTGACTGTATTCAGTCGACAGAATTCTGTAAAAGTCATTTTTTGTGAAAAGACACTTCCTTTTTGAATAGCCTTCTTCCTCCCCAAGGGTTGCAACCATTCCTGTTCGCAGAGATCTTTTCACCAGCAGTTGCAACTCTTTAACTACTATATATATGCATGAATTTCAAGATCAAATCACTGCACTTACTTGCTTATAATTAAATCATATTTTCTGAATAAACTACTCTCTTGAATTCATACATTCATTGCTTAAAATCACAATTCTATATTTCTGAAAGCAATTTGAAACTTCCTAACTTCATATACACACAACTACACACATCATACTTGAGTAAAAGATTATAGGAAGTGCGTACTACTAGTGACAAATCCGTGTTATTAGAACACACAAGATCAAAACAATCTTTTGTATCTGTTGAAGTCCAGTTCTGCTGCTCAGGCATGTGAAGTCCTCTTCGGCTGCCGAGGCAAAATCCTGTTCTGCCGCTCAGGTCCCTGTTTGACTGCTCAGTGGTTGTATAGAACTGTTACTCCGGGTTAAGTGAGAGTTGTTATTTTAGTGAAATTCCAGAAGGAGTCTGGGACTGGACGTAGGACGAACTCCAAACCAGTATAAAAATTTATGGTGTTATTTTTATTATACTGCTTTTATATTCCGTACTATTTACTGTATAGCCATCATCACTACACTCTGTATCATCATATATCCATAATAGACGATCCATAGTACACTTTCATTTGGTATCAGAGCATAGTCGCTTTCATTTGGTATTAGAGCATAGTCGCTTTCATTTGGTATCAGAGCAAAGTCACTTTAATTTGGTATCAGAGCCTGGAATTCTACCGATCGTCACAACAACATAGAATAATGACTAGAAAATGATCCGGTCGAAACACAACAGGCAAAATCCCTGTAAGAGCCACCGGTGTGGACTACAAAAAGGTACTTTCTGGTTTACAAATTTCAGTAAAAGATAATATGAATTAGTTAGTATATGCAATAGGATTTCAAAGCTTGATTTTATTATTTTAGAAAAGATGAAATCTGTTGAATTTGAAAATGAGAAATTGAAAAATGAAAAGTTAAATTTAGAAAATCAACTTGATGTTTTAAATAATAAATTTATAAATGTCAAAGATTTTCTAGATGAACAAAACACCATATTTTAAAAAGAGAGAGAAAAATTTTCAAAAGAAATTTTTGATTCGAAAAGACAAAATAATTTATTATAACCCTTTTAGATAATTCAAAATCTCAAAATTCGCTTCTCAAAAATGAGAACGTACGTTATAAAAGGAGAATTCTGAATTAAACGAGAAAATTGATATTTTGAATAATAGTAATATTTCTTTTGAAAATAATAATTCTTACTTTAAGGCTAAATTTGATAAACTTAACACTGAAGTCACAAAACTTAATAAAGGTCAAAAAGATTTAAACATGGTTTTATCTAGTTCTAGACCTTTAAATGATAAAAGTGGTTTAGGATATAATAAAACAGATCATAGAAATAGCACTAGACACACACTTTCATATATAGTAAATATGTTAGTGCTAGTACTAGATTACGAGAAAAGTCCAAATCTAATTTTTATAGAAATTTAAATACTGCTATGACCAATAATCTTTATAACTTTTTTAGAAGTACAAAATCATTGACGGGAAATACAAATAAAAATTATCTAAATATGTGGGCTCTTGTTAATTGGAAAAATAGAGAAAAATACATTGATGATTATTTTGATATGGTAGTTAATAATGAAAATTATATTTATAAAGGTTCAGCCACACCCAAATGGGTATGGTTTCCTAAAAATTATAAGAACCTTGGGTATCGCATGCTTTAAATATTAATTTTTTTCTGATACCTTACATTATAAGTAGTAGTTATTTTGTTTTATATTGTTCTATGTTAACACTTATGTGAAATATAATTTATATCATCATATAAACTCTCCTTTATCTTGATGACAAAGGGGGAGAAAGATATTGCTCTAACACTACTTGCAGGAATAAACCATACAAGCACAGATTAAAGGGGAGAAAATATTAATTATTTACAGAAATATATAACACAGATTCAGGGGGAGAAATATATAGCACAACTACATGAATATATTCAGTGAGAGATATAAGATCAACAAAGCTTGTCAAAGATTCGTTCGTAGCAAATAAAGTTATCATCATCAAAACGGGGAAGAATGTTGGATCATAGGTTTTGATTGCTGACAAGACACAACAATTCACGAATCTATGACTACGATAACATCCAAACTCATTGGCTCAATATATAGTTTTGATAGTTATATATTTTAACAAGAGTCATCAAATGTGTATATTAAATCTAGTTTAGTGCTTTATTAAAATATTTCCTCAAGAATCGTCATTCACATTCAAATAAACTTGCATGCATATTTTAATCAATATCATGTTTTCAAAAAATGCATGGAGCGAGGCTCAAACCCGGTCACTAGTTTGGAAGGCAAGTACTCTAACCAAATGAGCTACTGAATTTTTTGCTTAACAATAGAATTCAGTCGACTGAATACAGTCAGTCAGTCGATTGAATCTTTTAACATATATATGCATGTTTTTAAATTCAGTCGACTGATTGACTGTATTTAGCCGATTGAATTCTGCAACGGTCATTTTTTTGAAAAGATACTTCCTTTTTGAATAGCCTTCTTCCACCCCAAGGGTTGCAACCATTGCTATTCGCAAAGATCTCTTCACCAGCAGTTGCAACTCCTTAACTACTATATATATGCATGAATTTCAAGATCAAATCACTTCACTTACTTACTTATAATTGAATCATATTTTCTGAATCAACTACTCTCTTGAATTCATACATTCATTGCTTACGATCACAATTCTATATTTCTGAAAGCAATTTGAAACTTCCTAATCTTTATATACACACAACTACACACACCATACTTGAGGAAAAGATTATAGGAAGGGTGTATTACCAGTGACAATCCGTGTTATTAGAACACACAAGGTCAATTTTGTATCTGTTGAAGTCCTGTTCTGCTGCTCAGGCGAGTGAAGTCCTCTTCGGCTGCTGAGTCAAAATCCTGTTCTGCTGCTCAGGTCCCTGTTCGACTGCTCAAGGACTGTATCGACTTGTTCCTCCGAGTTAAGTGTGGGTTGTTGTTTTAGTGAAATTCCAAAAGGAGTATGAGACTGCACGTAGGACGAAGCTTCGAACAAGTATAAAATTCTCTAGTGTTATTTTTATTATACTGCTTTTATATTCCATACTATTTACTATATAACTATCATCACTACACTCTGTATTATCATATATCCATATTACATGATCCATAGTACACTTTCATTTGGTATCAGAGCATAGTCATTTTCATTTGGTATCAGAGCATAGTTACTTTTAATATTAACTTAAGTTTATAATCATTTACTTACAGTATTCACTATTTCTATTAAATTTATTTAGTAGCATTTCAAATTATAAACTTAGTTAATAACATTTTTTCAACATCAAAATTCTTATTTGTGAAAATAATTCCATTTGAACACTTCATTATTTAAGTTTACTTGTATAATATTCTATTTCATATTCCTATTTATCATTACAACTTTTAAACATTTTGGGTAAGTTATATATATATATATGTATATATATGTTTTAAGAATGTAACTGAATGACACACAAGTTTATCTTATTCATTTGAGTTAATAAAATGCTCAATAATTACATCTTCTAGATTTTCCTATCTTTTGGTTTACAAGCTACAAATTTCCAATTTCTTATATATTTCATAAATCACTTAGCATCTGATTCTTATTTTTCATTTTAGAGGCTTCCAATTATTAAAATAGTTAAAGATTTCATTCTATACAATAAATGAAATCCCTAATTTATAGAAACTTCTAAATGACGGGTTCTTTTCAAATCATTTGAAATAATATATATTCATATCTTTTATAGAAAATTAAAGTTTTTTATCGAAACAAATGTGTAGTAAAGCTGCTACCATGGTCTTCCCACTTTGAAACACGAAAGTGAATGTCGATGATGCATGTACTCATCATCAAAATTATTTTCCAGCGACAAAAGAGGGGAGTACAGAACTTATTTCCTTTTTAAAATTCTTTTAAACATTTCTTCTAAATCACTTTGAAAGTAGTTATATCTAAAAATACTTCCAGTAATATTAATATTATATTCCAAAATCTTTTGAAAACAAACTTCAAAATCCCAGACTCAAGTCCTTAAATATCCAATTTATATTTACGTTATTGTAAATTTTATTTTACAACCAATATTTATAAAATTTCACTTCCTAACAAACAAATATATCACATACAACTATATCCATTTATAAAAATTATTCCTTTATATACAAAATATAATACTAGGTAAAATTATTTCATTTAAATGTTGGTTTGCCCTATCAAGTGTTTAGAAATCCCTATCGATGCCATTGGGTCCTATGTATCTACCAGAATTTATAAATACAAAACAGAACAAATTAATACAATATAGAAACATTTTATAACACTAACAACTATGCTCTCTCATATAGATACACACTCAAACAACTCATTCTAGGGTATTACTACCCTATCACTGATAAGTCAGACCCCACAAAGCTAAGGTTATCGATAAACCTGGCTCTGATACCAAATGTAACGGCCCACCTATTTGGACAGTTTAAATCGATAATAAACCACATATATCGATTCCAAACGATTCAAAAGGGAGAATTGTTATGGGGTAAATAAGATAAGAAAGAAAACAAAACACAGAATCTCATAGTGGAATGACAAAATATAATAATCAAATAAATAGTTCATGAAGCTGTTTTACAAATACATATGATTATACTTATAATACAATTAGAGTTATACATACAACATGAATAATGCAGCGGAACAACATGATGTAGTGGAATAAATATAATAAATAGATAATATACTAAGTCTTCGCCTTCATCTTCTAGAAAAATAGTCTTCAATACGCTAAAAAGATCAGAACAACCCAAGCGTAATGAAAAGACAAAACACTAAGTCAGAACTAAATGATCTTATCTAAGTTAAATTAGTAGTAAAAATATATGAGTCAAACGGCTTTAGAGATGCTTATGGGATTTTACATCTCCCATCCAGTATGCGTAGAATAACTTAAGAGTTGTTTGCGATTCCATCTCCTAAGGATCCGTTAAACTATCTGTTATGTTGTAATATCGCTATTATAATATGTCTACCAGTAAAGTATTAAAATAGCATAAAGGCGATACCCATATCCCCCTTAACACATTTTTATTTTTTCCTATAGTCTATATAGATACTGTAAGCTCCACCAAGCCGATGGTTAACTCAATGAGCACTCCATTTGTACGGTACAAACAAAACTCGTAATGGGCGCTATAAGGCATGTGATAAGGCATGTGAGGCAATTCTCATGGTAGGATACTACCGTTTTGTAGAACCAGGCTGGTGGTAACGCAGAGCAGCTACTACCGTCCAACTCAGAACACACTCCCATAATCAAATTGAAGGATGACTACCAAGTCAATCACAAAGTAATAAATATGACATCGAAGAAGCATGTCTGATGGGAGGTGCGAACTTACTTGGCCCAAGTATAGCTCCTGTTTTAGCCACATCAAGCTAATCCTTGGGGTTCAAGGCTGCGTTAATACCTCATATAGAATCGTTCATCAAACCATCCTACTTCGTTATGGATTAAAATCCATAAAATCGCTCGAGTCTATCATTTCAACCCACAACGTTTTTTCCCTATCTATAAGATCGTTCGGGTATGTATTATTTCAACCCATAGTGATTTCTAATGATAAACTAAGGGAACTTGTGGTGTGATAACAATATATAAAATAAACATAACATCCGATCATCCAATATCTACAGTTAAACATCGATCACAATCACCATTCAATAACAACAATTTATCCGATTATCATTAATAGGTATTTAACTGGTAATTTAAAATTCAATATTAAATTAAATGGCAATTGTATTCAATAAAATTCAAATTTATCGAAAATGACAATTTAAATATACTAAACAGCAATCAATCAACTTCTAATCACATCATAACTCTATTTAACTAACATAAGATAGTTTAGTAGTCGAGTGGGTTAAAACACTCACCTTCGATTATAGATCAATTTAAAATCTAATTAAAGCCTGATATTCTAACAGTCTCAGAATGTAGCCAAATTACTTTCAAAGTGTTTGGAATTTCGTTACGATCGCAACGGAGAAAACCGCACGCGAATCTGAGCTCATACAAAAAAGTTTTAGGTGTTAGAAGATTTAATAATTTAAATTTAATTAAAATGAATAAAAGTCAACAAGTAGCACGTCACCTTGCATTTCCATCATTTAGGACAACATGCATGAGCAGGTACCCTATAGTAGCTCAATCGATCGCGACATCTCCACATAGCCGACATCACGTTCGCGTGTGACCAGATCGGGCAACGCTGCCGCACTTGCCTCACCAAGCTGCTCTACCCTGAGCCAGCGCGACTAGCTCCGCCTCCCACCGGACCGTACGTCGCCACGATCCTTTGGTCGCCGTTCCAGGCGAGTTCCAACCACCATACAACCAGCGAACACCACCACACGACCTGCTTGACACCCTCCACACTCCTGTACCTTTCGAGGTCCTATGGGTGATGATCCACCGTCGGATCGAAAACCCTAAAAATAGACGGCCGAGGTTCATCCACAATTTTGATCAAACGATGCACTAAATCAGAAAAAAAAAATGCTACAGTAGATTGCGCTCTTCGAGAGCTTTGCAACGATATAAAACATGATGTAGTTTGGAGAGTTTGATTTTCGATTTGAATTTGAAATTGAATTAGGGTTTTGGATCTGTAGCCATTGAAGAAGTAACAATAGCAGATAATTGAATAAACATATACGTAAAAAAATAAGAAATGAGAAACAACTAAGGTTTATAACAACCCATATGTTGGCAGAGCTGAAATAGAAAAGGATGGGACAGATCTATTTGGATTGAAACAATAGCAATGACCCGAAAAGCTCGTTTCGTTTCCAAAATGAAAATGGGTTATCCAATATATCGAAATATAGGTTTTTGATATTTTTAAACTCAATGAAACTAGTTTCACTCAAAAATTCAAAAGTATATAGAAGTTAGCTTTTAAAATCAGATTATCTTAATTGAATTCATTAAATTGACTTCTACGTGTTTCAAGCTCACAAGGCCAACCGACAAGTCCGATCGCTACAAAACTTGAAATCCTATAATAATTCACAGTTACAGAGCCGATGAAACTAGTTTCATCGAAATCTGTGACAGTGGTCAAAATGGCTAATTTTCATGTTAATTAAATAAATTATTATTAAATAAATTTTAATCACTTTTAATTTCAAATTCAACAGTTAACCATTTTCCATCATTCTTGATTACATATAAATTAATAATCTTTAAAATAAAATTTCCATGTAAATTCCAAAATTCATATTCCATAACCATCAGTGTTCAATTTTAACTGAAATAAATTAGTTAGCTATAAATCTAAGTTTCAATAAATTCATTTATTTTGATTTACATCTTATTATTCAGTCAATTATTACTTTATTAATATAATTAATGTTGGTTTAAAATTTATTATCTCAATCTTCTATAATTACCATCTTAATTCATATTAACTGCAATATTTAGTTAGATAAACTTCAAGTGATTTACAACTTAATTTCAACAGATTAAATAATGAAATGATAATTAAACAATTATTTAATAATTCAAACACATTTCTGTGTTTATCGTTAGCAAACAAAGCTAATAAATTCACATACTGATTAATTATTCTATATTAACCAATTTCAATTAGTTACGTACAATTTCACCATTAAATCCAACATTAATTTTTTCAATTAATTTTTTAATTATCGAAAAATACGGATCGTTACAATGTTCACTAAAAAGGGCTTGGAATGGATAGACGATTACTTGGATGTCACGATCTCTACTGAGGCAAAAACTGCCAGCGAGTAAGGTAGCCTACCGTTCAATCTTAAGCTGCCGAAGTTCGCTTCTCTATGAAGGGGATGGTGGCCATCCACTTAGGCTATATCAAGTTAGCTAAGACCGAGAAGGCCCAAAATGAAGAGGTGGAGAAGAAGAAGAATGATTATTCGACTTTCAGAATGGCTATACAAGGTCAGGCTTCCAAACCGGTGATTTATGCCCCTATGCACGACGACCCACTAAAATGTTTTCTGCGTTTCTTTTGATCTGCCTGCCGAAAGCCAGTTCTCAGTTGTTCCTTCCCCTTCGCCTCATACTCGGATCCCAGGTAATACCCCAGGTCCCCTAAGAGAGGTAGAGTTTTTCTTTATAGCCTAAGAGCTACAACTCAACACGTTTGGGCATGTTTGAGTGAGTTCATGTCTGATAATCTTCCTCTTTCCACTGCAAGTGATGTGCATATGGTGCGTCCTTCCGATGCTTTGGTTACTTCTTATGTTCCCTCCTTAGTCACTGTGCCCCTAGGTCCTACCGATAAGGCCCATGACAAGATGATAGTTGCTCTCCAAAAGGATGTTGACACTGAGATTACGAGTTCTTCTGAACCTGTTGAGGAGTTTGATATGGAGGTGGTTCTGAAGAAGCAAGTTCTAGCTAACTTCCCCGAGGACATGTTTAGGGTGAACCCTGAAGCTATGGAGGAATTGAAACTCATGCAGAAGAAACAGGACGAGCTTGATGCAGCCAAAAAGGAGATGCAGCCAAAAAGGAGAAGGAGGAGGAGAGTAAGCGCAAGGACTCACGTGAGCCTAATGGTTCGAAGCATTAACATGAGAAGGGTGTTTCCAAGTACGAATCATCAAAGTCCGGGTCATCGTCTTTTATAGAAAATTAAGGTTTTTTATCAAAACAAATGTGTAGCAAAGCTGCTACCGTGGTCTTCCCACTTTGAAACACGAAAGTGAATGTCGATGATGCATGTACTCATCATCAAAATTATTTTCCAGCGACAAAAGAGGGGAGTACAGAACTTATTTCCTTTTCAAAATTCTTTTAAACATTTCTTCTAAATCACTTTGAAAGTAGTTATATCTAAAAATACTTCCAGGTAATATTAATATTATGTTCCAAAATCTTTTGAAGACAAACTTCAAAATCCCAGACTCAAGTCCTCAAATATCCAATTTATATTTACGTTATTGTAAATTTTATTTTACAACTAATATTTATAAAATTTCACTTCCTAACAAACAAATATATCACATACAACCATATCCATTTATAAAAATTATTCCTTTATATACAAAATATAATACTAGGTAAAATTATTTCATTTAAATGTTGGTTTGCCCTATCAAGTGTTTAGAAATCTCTATCGATGCCATTGGGTCCTATGTATCTACCAGAATTTATAAATACAAAACAGAACAAATTAATACAATATAAAAACATTTTATAACACTAACAACTGCGCTCTCTCATATAGATACACACTCAAACAACTCATTCTAGGGTATTACTACCCTGTCACTGATAAGTCAAACCCCACAAAGCTAAGATTATCGCTAAACCTGGCTCTGATACCAAATGTAACAGCCCACCTATTTGGACAGTTTAAATCGATAATAGACCACATATATCGATTCCAAACCATTCAAAAGGGAGAATTGTTATGGGGTAAATAAGAAAAGAAAGAAAACAAAACACAGAATCTCATAGTGGAATGACAAAATATAATAATCAAATAAATAGTTCATGAAGCTGTTTTACAAATACATATGATTATACTTTATAATACAATCAGAGTTATACATACAACATGAATAATGCAACGGAACAACATGATGTAGTGGAATAAATATAATAAATAGATAATATACTAAGTCTTCGCCTTCATCTTCTAGAAAAATAGTCTTCAATACGCTAAAAAGATCAGAACGACCCAAGCGTAATGAAAAGACAAAACACTGAGTCAGAACTAAATGATCTTATCTAAGTTAAATTAGTAGTAAAAATATATGAGTCAAACGGCTATAGAGATGCTTATGGGATTTTACATCTCCCATCCAGTATGCGTAGAATAACTTAAGAGTTGTTCGCTATTTCATCTCCTAAGGATCCGTTAAACTATCTGTTATGTTGTAATATCGCTATTATAATATGTCTATCAGTAAAGTATTAAAAAGCATAAAGGCGATACCCATATCCCCCTTAACACATTTTTATTTTTTCCTATAGTCTATATAGATACTGTAAGCTCCACCAAGCCGATGGTTTACTCAATGAGCACTCCGTAGGTACGGTACAAACAAAACTCGTAATGGGCGCGATAAGGCATGTGAGGCAATTTCCATGGTAGGATACTACCGTTTTGCAGAACCAAGCTGGTGGTAACGCAGAGCAGCTATTACCGCCCAACTCAGAACACACTACAATAATCAAATTGAGGGATGGCCACCAAATCAATCACAAAGTAATAAATATGACATCGAAGAAGCATGTCTGATGGGAGGTGCGAACTTACTTGGCCCAAGTATAGCTCCTGTTTTAGCCACATCAAGCTAACCCTTGGGGTTCAAGGCTGCGTTAATACCTCATATAGAATCGTTCACCAAACCATCCTACTTCGTTCTGGAATAAAATCCATAAAATCGCTCGAGTCTATCATTTCAACCCACAACGTTTTTTCCCTATCTATAAGATCGTTCGGGTATGTATCATTTCAACCCATAGTGATTTCTAATGATAAACTAAGGGAACTTGTGGTGTGATAACAATATATAAAATAAACATAACATCCGGTCATCCAATATCTACAGTTAAACATCGATCACAATCACCATTCAATAACAACAATTTATCCGATTATCATTAATAGGCATTTAACTGGTAATTTAAAATTCAATATTAAATTAAATGGCAATTATATTCAATAAAATTCAAATTTATTGGAAATGACAATTTAAATATACTAAACAGCAATTAATCAACTTCTAATCACATCATAACTCTATTTAACTAACATAAGATAGTTTAGTAGTCGAGTGGGTTAAAACACTCACCTTCGATTATAGATCAATTTAAAATCTAATTAAAGCCTGATATTCTAACAGTCTCAGAATGTAGCCAAATTACTTTCAAAGTGTTTGGAATTTCGATACGATCGCAACAGAGAAAACCACACGCGAATCTGATCTCATACAAAAGAGTTTTAGGTGTTAGAAGATTTAATAATTTAAATTTAATTAAAATGAATAAAAGTCAACAAGTAGCACGTCACCTTGCGTTTCCATCATTTAGGACAACATGCATGAGCAGGTACCCTATAGTAGCTCAATCGATCGTGACATCTCCACATAGCCGACATCACGTTCGCGTGTGACCAGATCGGGCAACGCTGCCGCACTTGCCTCACCAAGCTGCTCTACACTGAGCCATTGCGACGAGCTCCGCTTCCCACCGGACCGTACGTCGCCACGATCCTTTGGTCGCCGTTCCAGGTGAGTTCCAACCACCATACAACCAGCGAACACCACCACACGATCTGCTTGACACCCTCCACACTCCTGTACCTTTCGAGGTCCTATGGGTGAAGATCCACCATTGGATCGAAAACCCTAGAAATAGACGGCCGAGGTTCATCCACAATTTTTGATCAAACGATGCACTAAATCAGAAAAAAAATTGCTACAGTAGATTGCGCTCTTCGAGAGCTTTGCAACGATATAAAACATGATGTAGTTTGGAGAGTTTGATTTTCGATTCGAATTTGAAATTGAATTAGGGTTTTGGATCTGTAGCCATTGAAGAAGTAACAATAGCAGATAATTGAATAGACATATGCGTAAAAAAATAAGAAATGAGAAACAACTAAGGTTTATAACAACCTGTAAATTGGCAGAGCTGAAATAGAAAAGGACGGGACAGATCTATTTGGATTGAAACAATAGCAATGACCCGAAAAGCCCGTGTCGTTCCCAAAATGAAAGTGGGTTATCCAATATATCGAAATATAGGTTTTTGATATTTTTAAACTCAATGAAACTAGTTTCACTCAAAAATTCAAAAGTATATAGAAGTTAGTTTTTAAAATCAGATTATCTTAATTGAATTCATTAAATTGATTTCTACGTGTTTCAAGCTCACACGGCCAAACGACAAGTCCGATCGCTACAAAACTTGAATTCCTATAATAATTCACAGTTGCAGAGCCGATGAAACTAGTTTCATCGAAATCTGTGACAGTGGTCAAAATGGCTAATTTTCATGTTAATTAAATTATAATTAAATAAATTTTAATCACTTTTAATTTCAAATTCAACAGTTAACCATTTTCCATCATTCTTGATTACATATAAATTAATAATCTTTAAAATAAAATTTCCATGTAAATTCCAAAATTCATCTTCCTCTTTCCACTGCAAGTGATGTGCATATGGTGCGTCCTTCCGATGCTTTGGTTGCTTCTTATGTTCCCTCCTTAGTCACTGTGCCCCTAGGTCCTACCGATAAGGCCCTTGACAAGATGATAGCTGCTCTCCAAAAGGATGTTGACACTGAGATTACGAGTTCTTCTGAACCTGTTGAGGAGTTTGATATGGAGGTGGTTCTGAAGAAGCAAGTTCTAGATAACTTCCCTGAGGACATGTTTAGGGTGAACCCTGAAGCTATGGAGGAATTGAAACTCATGTAGAAGAAACAGGACGAGCTTGATGCGGCCAAAAAGGAGAAGGAGGAGAGTAAGTGCAAGGACTCACATGAGCCTAACGGTTCGAAGCATTAACATAAGAAGGGTGTTTCCAAGTACGAATCATCAAAATCCGGGTCAATTTAATGACTATGCATGCTCCTTATTTGTACTTTCTTTTATGTTAGTGTCCATCTTATTATATAAGCGGGATTCATTTTTGTATTAAATATTTCCACTCGTACTTGGCCAGTATTAACGTGTTGTTTTGGTCGAGTGTGTAGTATTCTCTAATTCTTTGTGACTTTTGCTTTGCAAATACTTGTATATATGACAAATATGATTAGTTTCTATAGTCTAATGCTTCTATGAATTCTGTTTTTCCTTCTATTGAATGTGATGCAATGTTTGATGTGCTCTATATAGCTTCATTTTGCATGTGATTATCTATTGTCATCGAAATTATCTTTTGGTCAAGGTAGAACTAACTAGGCGGCTGTCATGTCCCATCAACAAATAATTCGGGTTCTATTTGACCTCCCATGAGTTCGAAGTCGTTTATCAATAATGAATGCATGATTGATGTTACTCCAGCTTGCCATTGCCAATGGGAAGATATATGCCAATCATTGGTTATGGTTACTTGAGTGTAGATCCTGCCCCTCCACTACTTCCCATCGAGTAGTTTATGCCAATCGTAAGTGGAAAATACACATTTAGCGGTCATGTCCTGAACATGGGCTGAACGGCCTCGCCGTTGGCAATAAAGGAGTTTGGGCCGGACGTCAGTGATGAGTACCCATTTGGTGGTCATGCTTTAACCATGAGCTGAATGGGCTCACCGATGCCTATAGAGAAATTGATAGAGTTAGGGGTATACCACATGGGAAATTATGTAATTTGTTACACATATCTAACTCGTTGACCAATCTTGTTCGAAACAAAGGTGTTTTCTTTCTATTATACATTGTATATAATGTGGTTATACTAAATAAAAATTAATTAAAAGTATATTTAATAGAAAATCCATAAATGGTATGTTTTGTGATAGTAGCTACAAAGTATTGTAACGGTGAGTAGTTATTACAATCAAAACAAATATACCATTTTAAATGTTCCTAGTCAAGATGCACAAAGATTGGATATAATGTATTCATTGAGACTAGAGTACATAACGCTCTCCAAATGTTGGGCAGTGTATTACTCATGACTATTGGGGGCATATATGGATTACGTACTGATAATTATTAGATAATTATGGAACAGCTCACCTAATAGTTTCCTATTGGTTAATATAACTAAGATCAAATAGAAAATATCAATGTGACAGATTTACACAGTTCTCTTAACTTGAAAATACTATAGATCTTCATTGTAAAAGCCCCGCTTTGATATAGTCAAATCATGGCATGTCGTTCCATCAACTGATTTTAGTTGGATCGAGTGGAAGTGTTGGAAGTGAAGCACTATTCAAGAGAGAATTCGTTTGCTTGGTTATATGGGGTTAGTTTCACATCAACTCAAGTCACTCGAAGTCAAATCTCTGGTCAGAGCATTTCGGTTAATAATTGTTATTATTAGACCAAGGACTTTGTGTTTAGACTATAGAATGTGGACGATATTAGAATTTTGACCATTACCAAATTACATAAGTCCAAAGTGACAAAATCTAACAAAGAGAATTAGCGTACACAATTGTCGCAACCAGATAATGCTTATTAAATTAAAACTGGATTTTACCAAAACTTAGAAAGCAATAAAATTTGGCCATAATGTCACACCACCTAAATGACGTGTGAACGTTAATTTTCGAATAGTTCGGTGCTAATCGCAGACTGAATTTACACCCAAGAGTCATACAACCGAAGCGATGAATTCTATTTAGACCGAATGATTTAATTAGTTTATAATTGTTGTAAATTAGTTAAATTAATTTATGTTTATGAAATATTAATTATGAAATTTGAATATGATTTGAGAAACAAATATTGTGTATGTATATTTATAATAGTCATAAATATGTCAATCAATATGAGATATTGATATAAAATTAAAGTAGATTTAATTACCATATTAATGGGGTATTAATCCATAGATTTGGAAGAGATTTTTAGCTGCAATAATACGGGGATGGCCAAAAATGGAGGCAGTTAGGGTTTGAAATAGATGGAGGAAAATAGGAAAGTAAAAGGGAAATGTTGTCATCTTTCATCTCTCTCAAACATTATAAAATGCCTCCCCAATCCTAACCAAAATGATAGATTTTGGAGCCACCTCCTCCTTCCTTCTAATGGACAAACCAAACCCCTCTTAAACCCATTAATTCTCAAATTAAGTCAAATACTAACCAATAGCTATTTGATAGTAAAGGTCTGCGATTTTTAGGACTAGCAATCCATTAAATCGAGGGGAAGAGAATTCACCATTCAACATTGATTTGTGCGTATTTGAGGCAACCTTTTAGTTTGTATAAGGTTTATAATTTTGCATAATCGTATGTTGCTCCTACACATGTTTATATATTTTTCTGTATCGTTAGTTGGGTGAGATTTTTATAAGTAATGATGCTGTCACAATATCGATAGTTGGGTGAGATTTCTATAAGTAATGATGTTATCAAATTAAAAATAATTTTTTATTAAGAATTTAAAATGTTTTACCAAATTATTGAAATTTTAGTTTTTAAAATTATTTTATCCATATGTTTGTGTCTCTGTGTTGGAATATGTAAACAAATTGACTTTTATGAATTGTTAATATATGTATGTCTCTATTGCATAATTATTTGATCTAATAATTTTGAAATGTATATTTGCACTAATTATGAATATTAGTATCTGAAAACAAAATTTTGAAAATTATTAGATATTTATTGTTATTATTTAATCATTATCTGAACTAATAAATTCATATAAAATAAATTATGTTTTGAAAATTCAATTTTAGATTTTCTAAAATTAAATCATCATCAAATAAGCTTTTGAAAAAAAATTAGATTTTTTTAATCATTGTTTCATATTTTTAAAAATTATTTTACTTTTTGGTTGAAAAGTAATTAATTATTAAAAGTTTTATTCAACCTTAGAAAATTTTTGGAAAATTTCACAATCTATAAATTATCGTTCTTGTGTTTGAAAAATATAAAATATGAAATATCTTATAAATAAATATTTTATATTAATTACTTATGCTAGTTTGATTAATTAGTTAATAACACACATACACACATATATATTAATAGATAAAATTATAATAATTTTTAGATCTGTAATGTGTTTTGATATAATATGTTTAAAATATTACCATATATATATATATATATATTTTAATTTATACATGTCTACATGTGTGTACGTATAGTCATGTTACTTTAATATATATATATATATATATATATATATATTACCTATTAGTAATTTCATAATATATAAATATATGCATTATTATTGGTTTTTACACACATGTATACATATATAATAGTTTTCATAATATATGAACCAATTTAAGGGACATAAATTAAGATATAAATAATGGTTGGTTGATCGATCGATGGATTGACTGATTGATTAATTGGTTGGTTGGTTGATTGATTGGTTGATTGATTGATTGATTGATTAAAGAAAGACCTAAATAAATAGCTATGAGAATATGCACATATTTGCACAACATGTAATGCATATAGGATGACCTAATGTGTCCGTTGCGATGTAAATCCCAACATCTATATACGTGTATATTATACCATGCATGGAACATCATGTTATACATGTACACACATATACATATGCATGTGATGCATATGTATGCTTATATATAAAGTAAAATAAATTAAATAAATATTAAACTACAATTTATAAATTTAAATAAAATACATGATTTTATTTAATCTAAACTTTGAAATTCTAAATAAATTAGACTTCATAGGCTCAGTAATGATCCAATAAAATAAAACAATTGAAATTCACCCATATATTCCGCTGTGGACTGACACAATTCCAACAATGGTATTAGAGCCCAATAGCCTATACGGTGTAAATTATTCATATTACGGCTACTAATTAAGCTTGCCCACTTAGTACGGTGTCTAAAAAGGTAATGTCTAAGATTGAAATTGGACAATCAAGTATATTGTCCTACCTGGTTACCAACCCAGCCTAAAAGGTAAAGTGAGCCCAAAGGTTGCTCCTAATGGAAAAGTCCCAATTTGAATTGGGCCATGGGTTAATTTTCAAAGTAGTTTTGAAAATTAAGACATGATTTTAAATTTAAAAGTTAAATTTAAAATAAAAACATGTTTATTATGAAAGGTTATAACATAACATAAATTTTCAAAATGTTTGAAAATCTAATGAAAGTTTTAAAATGTTTGAAACTATTTAAGTACTAATTTCAAAATTTAAAAATTATTAATAGGATTAATAAAAAAATTAATTAAATGAGTTAATTAATTAATACTTATATGCATGTATTATTTATCTTGTTATATGTTATGTTATTTTTAAAGTGTTTAGATGACATAAGTATACATGCTATATTAATATATTTGATTAATATTGTTTAACTAAATAAATTAATTAAATAATAAACATATATATATATATGTATGTATGTATCGTACTTTAAAGGTTATAGTATGTTATAAAATATTTGAATGTTATATCAAGATGATATAAAATTAATTAAATTATTAATTAAAAATTAATTAAATAAGATTTAATTGATGTAATATTATGCATAAGACTATTATATAAGTAATATGAAATATAAAAGATATATGAATATATAAATAAAATGTGGAACATTAAAGAAACCCGAAATAGACTTAAGGAATAAATATATACGTAGTGCATATATCGTGATTTCTGATATGTCCGACGCTTGAATCGCGAGGGTATTTCAGAAGATGCATTTTTCAAGAAGTCGATATCACCCAACATATATATATATATATATATATATATGTTTATTGAAGATTATGAATCTTTAATATAACGTTGTCCTCTACTATGTGTATATATATATTATTAAATTACTTGCATACTACTTAGTTGTTGAGCAAACCCAAGCTAGATGTTATGTATGGTATTATTAATATATTGGATAGATGAAGTAAGATAACTATATGTATTTGTTAAGCAAACTCAAGGTACATATACTATACTTAGGCCATTGCAATATGGTAGGTATGAGTTAATAATCTCTTTCAATTTGTTGAGCAAACTCAAGGTCAAAATGATACTAAGACAAGGAAACATGGGTTAGGAGTTGTATATGATACAATCGACAAAGATTTATGCATCGATTGTGGGGCTATGATTTGTTTAGCAAATTCAAGGTCAGAATACCAAGATAGATTAGTCCTAATACCCACCAGTGAAGTCGAAAAGACTTCTCTGTTTCATCTTAGCGTTTAGCGAAAACATAAAAGACTAATGGAAGCCTTATTAGAAAAATGAAATGATAACATTTAACCTTTCTAATATTGTAAGAACATAAGCTATATAATGTTATAATAATCTATATTGATAAATTTGTGCATTTAATAAGATTGATAAAATGTTTATCAATTAAGATATACAAATGAATTGAAGATTGACAAACAGAAATAAACATATACTTACCAATAAAAGGTTATTACATGTTAACATTTCAACACCCATGCAAGCTCCTAATTTCACAACTACTAAATACATTCGTAGTTTGGCCACACAAGCATTCATTTGGTCGAGATCATGTATTGCATTCTATGAGTTTCGAACTCTAAAAGGAATACAAGATTATGAATATTTGATCCATATACAATCGCATATAAATGTTATATAGTAAACGTTTAAAGTTTGTACTGTACAATATTCCAATGAAATTAGTTCATCCAAAAAACTAAATAGACCTTAATGTAGGATCGAGTATTCAATTTGATTGATTACAAAAGGATCGAATCATGTTAAATGTAACACTGAAACAAATCTATAATATAAATCTAAGAACTCGATCATCGAAATGTCAGTTTGATTAGTTTGCGTAAAGCGAAATCATATCTAATGTCCTTAAAAGCTAACGATAATCGAATGCTTTGTTGTAAAGAGTTCGTTATGATATTGTAGTAAGGGTTTTCTTTCAAATGGTTTGACCATTTAGAAAGAATAACGAAGTACAAGAGTAGATATGATTTAAGGTACAATTGGGATGAAGAGAGTGGATATTCATTTTTGCTTCATAAAGAAACAACGGGAACGGGAACTGTAATAATAGAAAATTGTTTTTATGAGATTTGTTTCTTTGAATTTAAGATATTTGATCAAAGAATTCTATATCGTAAACAAGTTGTAGTATATGAGAAAAAAAATCTATATTAAGTGAATGATGGACCTCTAAATTTAGTACGCTATTATAGTGACAGTGAAAGTAGTAGGGCCACGCAATATAGCACTTTTTTGTATCAAATTACGAAATTTGTTTCGTGAAACATACCGAACATTATTTACGAAATAATGATTATTTTTCGGTATCGACTAAAAAGTAGATATAGCTATATTTCAATACGAATATTATGAATATACATTATGAAATAAGACTACAATGTGGCATTTGTTTTCATAATAAAAGTGAAGCATGAGAAAATAAAGAAGTATCTAAGATTATTTACAGTCATTTGGAATTATAATTTGTAGTTCCAAGAAATAATTTTATTATATAATGAATATGATACTGATTAATCATATCTCAAACAATTAAGGGATATGCACCCACTCAGTGAGAGCATCATAAGGGTTGATGAACTCTTTGGATTGATATATATATATGTATGTATATGTATGTATATAATTGTAAATCTATAAATACCAAAACGGTTCCATGTACTTCGTCACATTCACCGCCGAGTTATTACCGACATGGACATGTGTACTTAATACACATGTAGTATACCTATGGTAAACTCATAGAGTATAAAATAGAAGTAAATAAAATAACATGCAATAGAAATGATTCGATTTGATCAAATGAGTGAGTGTATTAGAAAAAGTTCCAAACATACCTAAACACGCATGCAGATTCAATCTCAAAAGTCACTCCTCCATGTGATACATAATGATGCATCGATAAGCAGAAATCGAACTTTGTTGCATAATGTATGATTAATTATAAGTGAGGCCGAGTTAGTTTCTTTCTACTATGTCATGTACTTAAGAGTAGTACACAAGGTTAATATTATTTCATCCAAATAATAGTTTACAAAATCACACAAGATAATGTTTTATAAGAAACTCTAAGACATCTTAGGCTAAGGAGTTGGCAGGTTGTGCAAGTGACAAAATTGCATGTAATAATTGTTTGTGAGAGATCTTGTATGAATCTCCCTAAAAGGATTTTGGGAAAGACTGTCATCGGATGATATGTTTATATTTTGAACATAAGTTTTATGAACTAAAACCAAATCTATTTCACAAAAAAAGAAATTCATAAAAATATTATGAGTACATATTCTGTTGCATTGAGAAACAATTGTTGTTTCAAGAAATACCAACTTCATTATGGAGTAATTTCTTTGAGGAATTATTAATAGTAAAATGGAATTGGATACAATCCATCAGTAGAACTGATCAGATGAGATGAAATGAAATTAAATAACCTAAATGGACACATCAAATTAGAGTGTCTAATAAGTATTCTTGAACATTGAATAGAAACTATGAGTTTCTTATCAATATCGAAAATATATAATCCTTGGTTGTTTAAGCAAACTATTAAGAGTGTTGACTCTATGATATGGTATGATGCGCAAATCCGAAAGAATTTCAAATATGTTAACAAAATATGATTTTAGTAGCCATAACCGAAGGGACGTGATCCATTGGCCGCGATTATGTCTTTATGAGCAAGACTAATGCAGTTGGAATCAAATGAGCAATGTTGATGTGAATAATATCTCAATTTCAATTGTTGAAATTAGCTCAATAAATTCGTTATTCAACGTACTCAAGTTAATTTTTATTTATTGATAAAAATACCACATAGTATGACTTTATGTTTTGTACATATGCGTTGAAATAGAAAATTCTGCATAACGATTTAGAATAGACCATTTACACATAATAACCAAAAATGTATCGAAGTCAGTGGGCGCGATATTGAGTTTGTGAGTCTTTGGATATGATCCAAGAAATGATGGAAAGTATCATTTTACAGGCTTCAAAATTGAACAAGATAGAAATATCAAATAATTAGATTATCAATCAAAATGCAAAGGAAGCGTGTGTTCATAAGAAAGAACGATAAACGGTACATTGATATTTCTAAACCATAAGTAGACAACATGTTGTATTATGTTAAAATCAACCTTAATTGTTTTAATACTCAATTTTGGATTGTAAATAATGTCTTTTACAGTGAGTGTAAAAGACATTGGGAATATCCCAAATCAATATGCAAAGGCACCTTATTAAATTGTTTAATATGAAATATGTGAGATGATTTCCTTATGCATTGACAATAGAAATTATCATACATGTTATATTGTCTACAGTATCATGATTTATTTATGTATTTGATACATAAAAATATCAAATCCAAATTGATATCACTAAATGGTTATTTGAAGTGTTCTCGTGTATTTGTGAAACACTAGAGAATTGTTTACAGAAACAAGAACACCTGGGAAGGAGTGTTCGGACTCAAAATTCATAAGTGATATTGAGTGTAATATGTCTATAATAAATTCAAGTTAAGAATCTTTAAGTTGGAAATGCTCTAAATGAAAGACCATGGCCGATTCAATGAAAAAGGCTAAGTACATCGCCTTGAACATCACCCTAATAAAATAAACATATATAAAAATATAAGTGCATAAATTTATTACCGAGCTAATTCCAAATGCTGAGAATCTCATAACATTGTTATAAGATAACAATCTCATAATATAGTTCGAAATAGAACTTAGAGCTAACTAGAAATCGAGAAACATACTATGAATTGTTCCATAAGATAAAACAGTCTATCACCGTCGGAGGGAGTTGGTTGATAAAGTAGATAATTGAAACATAATAGCTTACCCATTTATAGAGGGACTAACCCAATTGGTTTTGAGAAAATCGATTGCAGAAGTTGGAATAAGATTCCTTAGTTGACCCCAAGTGCAAGTGAGAAATTACTAAAGTTAGGGGTATGCCATAGGACAATTATATAATTTGTTACATATATCTAACTCATTGACCAGTCTTATTCGAAATAAAGGTGTTTTCTTTCTATTATATACTTGATATAATATGGTTACACCAATTAATTAGTTTAATCAAAAGTGTATTTAATAGAAAATCCATAAATGGTATGTTTTGTGACAGTGGTTACAAAGTGTTATAACCGTGAGTAATTTATCACAATGAAAACAAATATACCATTTTAAATGTTCATAGTCAAGATGCATCAAGACTGGATATCGATGTATCCATTGAGACAAGAATACATAACGCTCTTCGAATGTTGAGCAATTTATTACTCATAACTGCTGAAGGAACCTAGGAGTTACGTGCCGATAGTTATTAGATAACTTTGGAACGACTCACTCGATAGTTTTATGTTGGTTAATATAACTAAGGTCCAATAGGAAATATCGATATGACTGGTTTACATAGTTCCCTCGACTTGAGAATATCGCGTACCTTCAATACAAAGGCTGTACTTTGATTATAGTCTAATCATGACATGGCGTTCCATCGAGTGACTATGTTTAGGCCGAATGAAAGTATTGGAAGTGAAATACTATTCAAGTGAGGATTCATCTCCTCGGTTATATGGGGTTAGTGTCATGGTTAATTAAAGTCAACTCAAAGTCAAAGTCTCTGGCCAGAGCATTTCGTTTAATAATAATTGTTATTATTGAACCAAGGACTTTGTGTTTTGTGATATTCCAGAATTTCAAACCCAATTTAAATGTGATAATCTTTTTAATAAATTAATTTAAATTAATAAATTTGTTATTTTAAACAATAATAATAATTTTGTTGTAAATATATATTGATTTTAAATGGAATTAATATATTCAAATGGAAATGGATTTGTTAAAATTGTATTCATATCAAATTTGATTTCTAAATTGAATTTGAAATTTAATTTGAATTTGAATTGTTAAATTGAAATTTCAAAATAGGGTTATTTATATTTTAAATTATACTTTGATTTTTAAAAGTGTATTTCTAAGATTTTATTTAGAATATAAAATTTGTTTTATATTTATTTCTTTAAGAAGAATTGATTTATATAAATTAAAAGTGTATTTCAAATTTAGAAAATTAATTATAAAAAAATTTTAAAATCCATTTTTGCATGAAGATTACATTTGTTAAAATTTGAAGCACTCTAATAAACATGTGTTAAGAGGATAACATTGTGTAATGACAAATGTTAGAAAGTATTACAAGCGTCATAATTTTTAATTTATTTTCTTTAAATTTTATAAAAAAAAATTATTTTTATAAAAGGCTATTTCATCTTCTTCATCTAAAATTTCCCATTCTCATTTTCTAAAGCAAGAAAAAATCACTCTTTCATTTACAAATCTAAACTTCATAAATATCCACTCTTTCAACAAAAAATTTAAAACAAGAATTCCAGTATCATTTCAAAGCTTCAAATCTACAAAAAAAATAGAGAAAAATCTGCAAAATCAAGCATAAGCAAATCCAAGCTCTCCACATTTCAGATCTTAAGTACTGATTGAATTCAAGTTGATAACACGCAAGCAACATCATCAAGCAATTCCAAATTTAAAATCTGCAGTCATTCTTTCTTTCCAGAATTCAAAATTTTGGTCTCTGCTTAAAATAAATTCAGGTGAGTAAATTTATAATCAGAAAATTTAAGTAAGAAATTTTTTTTCATGTGAATTTTAGATATGTTTGATGTTTGCATGTACATATTTCTGTAAGGTCTTTGTTTACATGTTGTAATTAAAACTGTGCATGCTTGAAATTTCCTGATACTTCTCTGTTTTCCCAAGTTACAGAGTAATAAACCAAATAAAATTCAAAATTTCCATTTCAAATCACTGTTAAGCTTGAATCTACAAATGCAGTTTGTTATTTAAACATGAATTAAGGTTTAAAATTTTATTCAAATAGAAATTGTTTGAAAATCTTCTTAAACTAAGAAGATACAGTAAGAAAATTAATAACATCATAAAATCATGAATTGTATTTTGTTGAATCAATTTTATTTCTGAAATCTACTCTCGAAAACATGATTTTTAAAATAAAAATTTTGATTTTTAGTTTTGTTTTGAGGCAGTATTTTGTTGATGACCAGAAATTGGTCTCTGGGAAAAATCTGGCGACTGGGTAGGTTCCAAAGGTTGAGCTTTGGGTCGGAGTTGTAATGGTGATGGGTGAAACTGAGAAAAATCATGGAAGTAGAAATAAATCATCAGGGGATTGGAATATAGGGGTAGTAGGGTTTAAGCTCAGTGTTTTAGGTCGCGTTCGAATTTCGTGACTGGGAATTTTTGAGTGGATCGAGTTGCGAATGATTTTGGGAGCAGAAGCATGGAGGCCTTGCGGTGATGTGGCCGATATTTCGAGGCGATCGATGGTCAGAATTGTGTGATTGATGGGTTTTCAGGCGAGGTATTGTTCAGGTGATGGGTTCGAGCTTCCTTTTTTTGATTTAGCTCACGCAAGGGCTGATCAACGGTGGGAGTTGCATTTGTGGTCGACGTGGGTCTTGCGTGCGATGTCGCTGGTGGTGGCGGCGGTGTTGGCGCGACGTACACGTGCACGTGTCAGTGCTTGTGTCAGAGAGGATTGGTGATGGGCCTTGTGTAGCTTGTGAAATCAATCAAGCGAGAAAAGGTGTCATTGTAGCCTTGGAAATCGATTGGGTGAACTTGTTGCCCGTGAAATCAAGTATCTCTACCCAGAGGATTGTGAATCTGGAGCGATGTACCTCGTGGCCTTAAAATCGAGGGTGTAATTGTACAATTGCTTTTGAAAGGAAATCCATACTTGTGTGCAGGATTGGATGTAGGGTAACTCCAAACCAGTATAAAATCTGGTGTGTTCCTTCCTTTATTACTTTTACTTTATTTCTGCATCTGTATTTGATTCTGTGATCTTATCTGTGTCTAAATATTGCATAAATTTGTGTTCAAATTAACAAAAACTCAAAAAGATTTAGTAATTCCTTTAAACACTATTCACCCCATTTAGTGTTAATCCCAGCCTTAAGATCTGTATTCTGCATTTCTCATATTTGGTATTAGAGCTTGGTTTTCAAAGTTTCATAATATGATTTTTGAAAAAGTTTTTAAAATGGCTATGTTTGAAAAACTTGATAATACTAGTTTACAAATATTCAGATCATCATTGTCTCTTGAGTCTGCATATAATCAATATTCAAATTCAAGTTGTCTACCAAAATTATATGATGTGCAGGAAACATGTTTTATGGTTGTTGAGGAATCAATCAACAATGGAAAATTTATGCAGATCAAAAAGAATAAATGGATACTCGATAGTGGATGTTCTAGACACATGACTAGGAATCCAGATATGCTGAACGATATAATATACAAAGACGAAGGTCTGCTTAACTTTGGAGAAAATTCAAAAGGATATGTGATTAGCATCGGCAAATTCGGTAACTCTGAAACTCCTATTATTACTAATGTTTTGCTAGTTAAGAATCTGAAACATAATCTGCTAAGTATTAGTCAACTTTGCGATAAAGGATATAAAATTAAATTTGAAAAAGATAAGTGTCTAATTGAAGATAATAATTCAACCATAATATTTGAGGGAATTAGGAAAAAGAATATTTATATTCTTAGTATGAAAGTCTCAAATGATAACTTAGTCTTTTGGCAAATACAAGTGACCCTTGGATTTGGCATAAGAGGTTTGGACATCTGAATTTCAAACTCTTATCTAGACTGTCAAAACATGATCTAGTAAGAGGTATCCCTAAAATGAATTTTAAAGCAGATAGTTTATGTGATGCATGCCAATTAGGAAAATTTAGAAAAAGTTCCTTTAAATTAAAAGATATGATTTCAACTTCAAAACCTCTTGAATTACTTCACCTTGATTTATTTGGTCCATCTCAAATTCTATCAATAAATCATAGTAAATATGTTTTGTAATTGTGGATGATTATTCTAGATTTACATGGACAATATTTTTGAAACATAAAAGTTATACTTTTGAATGTTTAAAGAACTTTACAAAAAGGATTCAAAATCAACTTTCTCTAGAAATTATACCCATCCGTAGTGATCATGGTGGTGAATTTGAAATGAAAAGATTGAGGAATTCTGCAATAAAAAGGGAATAACCCATAAATTTTCATTTCCAAGAACTCCAGAACAAAACGGAGTAGTAGAACGTAAAAATAGGACAATTCTAGAGTGTGCGAGAACTATGCTTTCAAATAGTAAATTACCAAAGTATTTTTGGGCAGAAGCAGCTGCTACCTCCTGTTATATTTTAAATAGAATTTTAATTAGATCTTTAACTAATAAGACATCTTTGAACTTCTTTACAGAAAGAAACCTAAGGTATCTTATTTTAGAATTTTTAGAAACAAATGTTTTATTTTAAATACAAAAGTTAACTTAGATAAATTTGATCCTAAATCCGACAAAGGTATCTTTATCGGATATTCTAATAGAAGTAAAGCGTGCAGAGTGTTTAATTGAAGAACTAACACCATCGAAGAAACAGTGCATGGTTCATTCGATGAAAATCTCGAAAAATTGAAGATACAAACGATGAAGAGTATTTAATTACTCAAAATCAAGAGTCAACTGAAACTAATAATGAAATTAATTATCCTAATAAAAGAATTAAACTTTTAAAAGATCATCCTATGGAAAATATATTAGGAGATATGCAATCTGTTGTTATAACTAGAAATCAATTAAGTAAACTGAGCAATGTAGCCTTTATATCAACTATCGAACCCAAAAATCCAAAAGAAGCATCAACTGATGATTCATGGATTTGGCTAAGCAAGAAGAACTAAATCAATTCACTAGAAATGATGTTTGGGAACTTGTTCCTAAACCTAAAAATAAAACTATAATAGAAACTAAACAGGTTTATAAAAATAAAATGAATGAACTAGGAGATGTTGTTAGAAATAAAGCCCGGTTAGTCGCTCAAGGTTATTGTCAGGAAGAAAGAATAGATTTTGATGAAACTTTGCCCTCGTAGCATGATTAGAAGCCATTAGGATTCTACTTGCTTTCACAAATCATAATAATTTCATATGATATCAAATGGATGTTAAAAGTGCCTTTTTAAATGGATTTGTAAAAGAGGGAGTATATGTTGAACAACCACCACTTTTTGAAAATGAAAAATTACCAAATCATGTTTACAAACTTAAGAAAGCTCTATATGGTCTAAAACAAGCTCCTAGAGCCTGGTATGATAGACTAAGATCTTACTTATTACAATCAAACTTTGAAATTGGTAAAGTAGATAATAGTCTTTTTATTAAAAGAAATAAAGATGATATCATTTTCGGATCAACTAATTTTGAAATGAATAAAGAATTTTCTGAAATAATGATAACAGAGTTTGAGATGAGTCATATGGGTGAATTAAACTTCTTTCTAGGATTACAAATAAAGCAATTAGATAATGGTATCTTTATTGGTCAAGAAAAATATGCTAAAGACCTAGTTAGTAAGTTTGGTTTGACTACTACAAGTGGAAAATCCACTCCTATGGCAACAAATGAGTACTTAAGTAAAGAAGATCTCTGTAAAGATGTAGATCAAAAATTATATAGAGGAATGATTGGATCACTACTCTATATCACTGCTAGTAGACCTAATATCATGCATAGTGTTTGTCTCTGTGCAAGATATCAATCCCAACCTAAAGAGTCCCACTTAAAAGCCGTAAAATGTATCATAAGATATGTTAAACACACCTTTGATTATGGCTTATTTTACCCTAAAAATGATTCTTTTGAATTAATATCTTACTGTGATGCTGATTATGCTGGTTGTAAATCAGACCGAAAACGTACAAGTGGAACTTGTCACTTTTTGGGGCATTCTCCGATTTCCTGGTTTAGTAAAAAGCAAACCATGGTTTCTTTATCAATAATTGAAGCAGAATATATTTCTGCTGCTTTGGCTTGTTCTCAAGTAATATATATGCAACAAACTTTAAAAGATTTTGGTTTAAATATCTCAAAATCACCAATTTATCGTGACAATGCTAGTGCAATAAATTTATCCAAAAATACTATTCATCTGCTCGAACTAAACATATTGACACCAGACATCATTTTCTCAGAGATAATATAAGTAAGGAAGTAATTAATCTCGATTATATCAATTTTGAGAATCAAATTGCTGATATCTTAACAAAACCCCTAAACGAATCTATATTTACTAAATTAAGAAGTGAATTAGGTATTTGTTCAATAACTGAAATATAAAATATAAATAGCAAAGTATAATTAAAAATTAAATCAAAATAAATCAAATAGTATAAATATCAAGCACCATGTCGACGTCCCCCCTCTACCCATGTTGACATATAACGATTTTTTTGAAATTTTCCCACCAAAATTCAAATAAGTGGTTATATATTCTTCCTATTTCGAAATTTTGATTATTCTTTCTGTTCTCCTCAGTTCTAACTTCTGAAATCAGTTAACCAATGGCCTCCTCTTCCAAATCAAACAAAGATTCAACCTTTTCGTTCCCTTCTCCTTCTTCTGGACTATTTCAACGAACTACGCTCGCACGAGTGATGAAACTGGATGATACTTTGAAGGATGCACTGCAACTAATGACTGAAATTCAAGTGGTGCAACTTAGAATGGCCAAAGAACAAGAACGGCAAGGCAAAATCCTTAGAAATTTGCAAAAATTTCTAATGGACAGTTACGCTAATCCGATCTTGATTGATGAAGAGTCTTCAGAAGATCAAGTGCAAGAGGACAGCGAGGAAGAAGAAGACTTCATGGGAGAAGAGCACGCTGAAGATGACGACAAAGTCGTTTGCATCGGCGAAGTGTGCTTTGACAAGGATGGAAATCTAGTCGAACAATGTGGAAATTTCTGTTTCCAATACCCAAATTGTTCGGTTCATAGATCTCCCATTTTCAAATAAACACACTAGTTTCTTTTCTCTCTTTCCTATTGTTGTATGTTCTTTCTTACATTCTCTACGAAAATGTAAATAAAACAATATATAATTAATAAATAATTTGTGTTCTTATATTTGATTTCTCACTGTTATAAGTATTATCGTATATGGAATCTTAGTAAGGATAGTTAGTAATTTACGACTAAGTTTTAGTTTTTGAATTAAGTGATGATTATTTATGATAACATTATCATTATAATCACTGTCATAGAGTACTGTATTAAGGGGGAGTTATATAGTTTGGAGTTAGTTTTTGTTGATGACAAAGGGGGAGAAGTATAAAATAGGATAGTTAGGATAGATTAAGGGGGAGTTATTAGGATAGAAGTAATATTTTATAAAAAATGTTGTCATCATAAAAAGGGGGAGATTATTAGTCCTTGAGATGATGGTTTCGATGGCAACAACCTTAGAATAAGATTATAAAATATAAATACTAACATTATAGTTTAGATATATATGTATATGCAGGATCTAACAATGCAGGTACCAAGAATGAAGACTGTACAGTATAGAGATTCAACATGTCAAGATTGAAGACTCATGAGTATCAAGAATATCAAGAGTTCAAGATTTGAATAATGAGTAATTTAATTAGGAATTTTGTTAAAACTCCTAGAAAAGCACTGGCATCTTAAAATCCAATATATTCGTAGAATGGAATCCACTTCGAGCCTGTTAAAGGGATGGAACCCTAAGTAGGATGGAACCTACGAAAAATCTAGCGGAACTTTGTTTTGTATCCGCTAACCTTTTTTTCAAATGATTTTACAAAATTATATCTTGTTTTCAAAATGATTTCAAAACCTTCCTTTTAAAAGAATCAAAAACATCTATCCTGATTTTAAATATTTTTAGCCTCAAAATAATCTTTATTTTCAAAATCAAATTATCCTTAGTTTTAAATTATCTTCTAATAATAATATATTTAACTTTTAATATTTATACTTAGATTTAAATATAAAATTATAGTAAAATTATATATATATATATATATTATTCTCTATATTTATGTATTTTAACTATAATTAAGTATATTTATAAAGTTTAAAATAGTTTTATACAAGATGAAAGTTATTTTCAAAGAAAAACAAATTACCAAAATTTCCTTAGGCATGTTGACATCCTCAAGTACCCTATGTCGACATGGTAGCAGTTTACTTCAAAAATTAGAATTTCAAAGGAAGTGTCTATTCGTCATATTCTTTCACGAATGGATATGGCTGTTGTTCTACTATAAATAAGGGCAGTTTCAAATGAATTTTCATTTATATTTTCTCCGATTTCACGCCTCTTCTCCTTCACATTTCTTTATACACATTTTTACCATTACTCTGCCGAAATCAACATTGAATCTAACTAGATCATTTCTGGTTTGATTCTCTATCACTATCTCAACAACATCTCAGTGCTATTCAGAGTTATAGGCTTCTTTGTAATAAATTAAGCGAGAAAAGGTGTGATTGTAGCCTGTGAAATCAAGCGAGAAAAGGGTGTGATTGTAGCCTTGGAAATCAATTGGGTGAACTTGTTGTCCGTGAAATCAAGTATCTCTACCCAGAGGATTGTCAATCTGGAGTGGTGTACCTCATGGCCTTGAAATCAAGGGTGTAATTGTACAATTGCTTTTGAAAGGAAATCTGTACTTATGTGCGGGACTGGATGTAGGGTAATTCCGAACCAGTATAAAATTCGGTGTGTTCCTTCCTTTATTGCTTTTACTTTATTTCTACATCAGTGTTTAATTCTGTGATCATATCTGTGTCTGAATATTGCATACATTTGTGTTTAAATTAACAAAAACTCAAAAAGATTTAGTAATTCCTTTAAACACTATTCACCTTCTTTAGTGTTAATCCTAGCCATAAGATCTGTATTCCGCATTTCTCATAGTCTGTAGCTTTATATATTAACCTACTCAAAGCGGCTACCTTTCCATTTAAGCTCTTCATCTCCTTTCGAATTTTTTGGAATTTTGATGTCTTGTAGTGTTGGGACCTGTTCCGAATTAGCCTCTACCCCTTTTACATGCATGATGAAGCCCATTAACTTTCCATATGCCAATCTGAAAGAACATTTCAGTGGGTTTAGCTTCATCCCGTACTTATATAGGATTTGAATCATTTCATCCAAGTGTAAGATGTGATCTCCGACCCTCTTTGACTTACCAACATATTGTCAACGTATATCTCCATGTTTTTGCCATCTACTCGGCATACATCTTATACACCAAACATTGGTATGCTGCCACCATGTTTTTAAGTCCAAACGACATCACCTTGTAGTAATCGAGTCCTAGTTAGTGTTAAAACTGTTGTGCTCCTAGTCAGGTACATGCATCGCGATCTGGTTATACTCGGAGTATGCATCCATAAAGGACAGAAGTTCATTTCCAGCAATTCCATCTACTAACTATCAATCCTGGAGAGCTAAAACCATTCTTTGGGGCATGCATTATTCAGGTTAGAGAAGTCCACATGAGTCCTCCATTTTCCATTCGACTTTTTAACGAGGACCAGGGTTTCTATTCATTCTGGGTACAATGATTCTCGAATGAAGCCATTTGCTAGTAAGGTTTTCACTTCTTCTTTTAGTGTCACCAATCATTTCGAGCCCATACACCTTTTCTTCTGCTTCATAAGAGGTATCCTTGGGTCGATGTCCAGAACATGACAAGCAACAAAAGGAGAAATCCCACACAATTCTGCCTAGGATCAGGCGAATACGTTCTAGCTGTCCTATAGATAATCAATCAGCTATATCTTTAGATCTCGCTTCAGACCGGATCTAACTTTCACAAGTTTTATAGGTTCACTATCATCAACTTCCACAAACTTCAAAGCTTCCCCAGGCTCGACTATGGCCCCCTCTCCTCCTTCTTTCAAGTCAAGCTCATTAGGAGGATCACTTGTATACTCGAGAGGGGACCCTCCTTTAATTTCTATGCGAGGGAGTTCTTAGCACATAAAGTAACTTCTGTACCCTTCCCTTGTTTGTTTTCCTAAAGCTCTGCAACATAACATTCCCTGGCGTTGTCTTGGTTTCCTTCCACCACTCCTATTCTATTGGCCATTGGGAATTTCATCGTCAAACACCATGGGACCACTACTGTAAAAAAGTCAGGTAAGGCTGGACATCCCAGGAAGGAGTTGTAATCTAAGAATCCATTTACCAATACGAATTTTTTCTTTCGCACGGTTGATCCGGGACAAGTCCCTATCTCAACAAACAAATCCAACCTTCCAAAAGGCATGGTGCCTTCTCCCTTAAAACCATGTAGCCATTGGTTACATGGGGTAACATCTTCCATGGACAACCCCATTTTATCGAATGCACCTTTGAATAGAATGTTCACTAAACTTCCATTATCTATCAAAATCCTATGGACTTCCGTGGGGCCAAGCATGGCTGTAATCACCATGGGATCTATATGCGAGTTCTGCTTTCCTTGTAACTCGTTGTCATCAAAAGCTATCACCTCTTGCCCCCATTGAGGAGTCTTTGCTCTTTGTTCCCCACCTATCATGCATGCATAAGCACCCCATTTTTTAAAGACTTTGCATATCGCTTCATCTCGCCCTAGCTCATGTCTACCATATGAGGTTCCCCTAATATAGTATTAACTACTAGGCTCCTATCTTTTCCATGGTGGCACTAGATCCTTTACCTCCATTCTCGGGTGGGGGATGCCTTAGGGATTGCTTCTTGGGAGTGGGAAGTGCCTCTAGATTCTTAACATACCGCACGAGCTTCCTTTTTCCGATGCGTTCTTTGATTAGGTCTCGTAAATGGCTACATTCATTGGTATCATATCTATGGGATTCATGGAGAGTGCAATACTTCCTAGAGTTTCTTTTAGCTTTTTTTTCCCTCTTCGGAGTAAGCCTATTGTATTTAAGCTCTGATTGAGTGTCCAAGTAGACGTTTTCTATAGTATCATTCAGGTCTGTACGGGTGTCAAATCTCATGCCAGGCCTGAATCTCTTTTGATCCATTTTCTTCCTACTGAAATTACTAGGGTTGGTGTTTTTCTTTTTCTCCATGCCACTGCCTTTATCGTTCTTAACCATAACATGCACACTATTAGAAGCTTTTGAAGATTTGGTAGTTGTTTTAGTCTACCGCCCTGCCTAGCTTCCTCCAATCACATGTAATTTACAACTTCATAAAAGAAGTCTTAAAGAGCAGCCAACTTCTCCTTAGTTAATCTTCGAGCCATCTTTGTCCAGGTGAACACCACTACATATGGCTATAAGGGTTAAGCACTCATCAGCTTTCTGAATGCTAGTGGCCGCATCGTTGAAAGGGTTCAAGTATTGCCACAAAGTCTTGTCCTCCCTTTGTTTCACATCCGAAAAAGCATACATGTCCTTAGGTTGCTCTATATGAACCCAAAATTAGCTGTTGAAATTTTCCTTTAGCATTTCCTATGAGTGTCATGTCGTGGGGAAGATGGCAGGACCATATAGTTTCCAAATCTAACAAGAAAAGGGGGAAATGGTTGCATATGACTTCTTTAGTTGCCTCACCCATGAGAATATGTTGTGTGTGTGTGTGTATAGCTGCATGTGCACTATAGGATCAGTCAGACCTTGGTAAGGATCCATGGTAGGCATTTTAAAGCTCTTGGGGTTTTGGGAAGTCTCTATTTCTACAAAAAACGCATTGCCAACTCTTGCACCAATTCCTCGTTCGATCTGCTTGCGGTAGATACATTCCCTAATAAGTCGTGCCATGAGGTCGTCTAGTTCAGGGGATGAGCGGGGCTGGGTTGACTTCCTATGATAACTTGTTCCATGACCTCGGCTTCATTCCTTACTTGAGGATCATTTACGGCAATGAGCTCGCCTTCCATCAGTGGTTTCTTCTGCTAAAATTGGAGAGCTTCCTTAGGTCGGAGAGGTTTAGTAGTGGTCATCCCTGTTCCATTACTTACCTCATTCGATTCGGCACCGAAACGGTCCTTGGTGCGATGTGCGACTGAGCCCTTGCTTGACTTGTTTCCTCAACGTTTACTTGTCCAGCTCCTTGATTCTCCTAATCGGAATTATCGTTAAGGTGTGATCTTCTGGACCTCCGGGACTAAGATCTCCCTCTGGTTTCAATGTTGTGTATAGATGGCTACGCCTATCCCAAGCATCTCATGATTTGTCCCAAAATAGCTTGCTATTAGAAGCGAGGCGAGTATCAGTATCTGCCACAACTATTTCTAAGTTACCCCTAGTGATGGCATCCAAGGTTGGAGTACTAGAAGAATGGTTATCATGTTCTACCATGTCGTAGTTGGCACTCCTGCTATTGGTGCCTGCCTTGCACTTATATTTGGAAGGAATGTCGAGGATAGATTCTGCAAGCACAAAAGATGGGCAAACACCTCCAATCAATTTTTCATAGTGGACTAAATAAAGAATAAAAGAAAAAAAACGTAAGGTGCACAAGGGTTTATAGTGGTTCAATCATAATGGGCCTACGTCCACTGTTTATTTTTATTCCTTTCCTTTATGCTTCTGATATTACATATAATTGACTAGAAGTACAATGATTCATAGTAGAAAATGGTGATCCGGATGCTCTATGATATCGATTCTGTAGCCCGAATTCTTGTAGATCCCAAAAGATTTTTTGATAATGCCAAAAGCTTGGATATTTATAGGAGTAAATATAAGGTGTGGTTAATCCGGCAAATTATGATATTTTAATGTATATCTCACTCAAACGGAATATTCCCAAGTATGCCAAATGTAGTTATTTTTTTCATGATATAAGCAGATTTCCTTCCATATTTTCACAGTTGGGCCCCATTGAGAACTTGGTTCGGAGAGTGTTGATTCGGCTTGAATGGATGTGGGTGGATTATTGGCTATATTGGTACGCTCCTACTCGACTCGGCTCCTCTTGGTTCGATGGGCTCATGGCTTGGTAGGTTAGCTGTATATGCAGTTCGATTCGTGCTTGTCCCCGTAGTTCGACACCTTCCTTGCTATAGAAAATCTCCCTAGTTCAGCTGCCATGAGGTACCAGATGAGATATCTTGATTGGTACCCTAGGGTACTGTAACGACCCGCTATTTTGGACTATTCGCATCCGCACACGTCGGACTTGAATAATTCAAAATACCAAATTGTTAATTTAAAATTTGGAAAAACTCAGATATACAGTAAATAAATAATCATAGATCGCAGACACAGAGTAATAAATATGCAGCGGAAATAAAAGAGATAGTAGTTCATGAAGCTACTATATAAATATATAAGATACATCAGAGTTAACTAGATACAACAGAAGAGTAACACGATACATCAGATATAAATCAGAATACATCACTGGAATCATCGAATGCTGAAAGCAGAATAGATGGCTGGATCTTCAAGCAAAGCTCCAACTCCAAAGGTGAGTCTCGAAAGCTAAACCACTCAGTCTGACCCCACGTAAAGCAAAACACAAAACACTCGAGTCAGGATTAATATTCTTATATCAATTAACCCAGCTCAAGTGAAATAACAACCGAAATACAAATAACTCAAAAGATGTTTGGAATAACCACCCTTTAAGGATCCGTTAAACTATCTACTAGGTAGAAATGTATGCTAAGTAGATAATGCCTATCAGTAATATAAAGTATCAAAATAGTGTTAAGGTGTTACCATTATCCCCTTTAACACATTTTTATAAGCATCATAGACTATACAGCACTGTAAACTCCACCGTAAACTGGTGGGATATCAGGGAGTACTCCATAGGTATGACATAAAAAAAAATTCGTAGTGGTTGCGTATATAGGAATACAAGTATGACAAGGCACATGAGGCAATACCCAAGGTAGTGAAACTACCGTTTGCCTGATCCGGACTGGTGAGAACGCATCGCCGCAGCGATCGTAACACCGCGAAATAACTCTCCTGAAAAGTACGTTGGTGCACCAATCGATAACAAGTAATGAGTAGTAGTTACGAAGAAGTGTGTTCACTCGAGGTGGCTAACCCCATTTGGCCCAGCACGGCTCCTGATTTTAGTCATTTCCAATTTGACATAAGTGTCAAGGCTATCCATTATCGTTCTCTTTCTTCAGTCATCGCGTACATCATTCCAACCACTTCATTCTGGATCACACTCCGCATATAGTTATTAAAGTGGTTTACGGTTTAGACAGAGAGTATGTCCATAACCGATTCCGATCTTTATAATAACTTTCGTAATTATTACACCGATTGGTCGTTTAGTAAATTTCAAACCAAATCAAATTCAATTTCAATTTCAGTTCGTAAATCAACATTTCGTTTGTCTTTATAAATCAATTTCCAAAGTTTACGTTTCCAAACTTCCAAATTACCATTTCAAAATCTTAATATTCGATTTCAACTTTTATTTAAACAATTCAAATATTGATTCAAGTTCATATATAAATTTCATTCCGAAATCACTTAAAATGGTTTAATTTCATTCAAATCAATTTAAATTCATTTATCGATTTCATTCAATATTTGCTAAGTAAATTTATCCTTCAAAACAACTTCTATTTAACTTCCAATTCATTTAAATCAATTACTTACGTACAACTTCATTATATCAAAACTTCAAATTGAAATAAAATAAATACGTCAAATCAACTCTTTAAATTACAATTCTTACGTTAATTTCAATAAATCCCATTCATTTCGATAGATCACATTTTATTTCTTGCTAAAGAAATTCAATTCTCACTTATTTATTGACTTCGTTACAAATTTCTATCTCAATTAATAAAGAACTAAATTTCACATAATCGGGAAGTTTCGGTTTCACTTATTAACTTACTTAAATAATTTTTCAAAACTTTAATAAATAAAGAAACTCAATTTCATTTATTAACGAAGTTCAAATCCACTTATTCAAAGGTTAAATTTTTTATTATCAAAGAATTCAATTTTTTTTTTCAATTTTCAAAAAATTTAAATCTTATTCAATTATTAATTAATTTCAACTAAATTCATACTAATTTCAAACTTAATAATTTCAACTTAATTATAAATTCAAACTCAATTATTAAATCATTTCAAACTTAATTCAATGAATAATTCCAAATTTAATTGTTAAATAATTCATTCCAAACAACGTTCTTTCATCAGTTATTACATTAATATTTTGTTTCAGATTCCAATATTAACATTTTCCTTTCATCAAAATTTACGTTCCAATTTTATTTCAAAACCTTATTATTTAGATAAAATCTTTATTTTATTTCAAGTAAAATTATTGACCAATCGGGTTTATGTAATTCTCTATCCTAAGTCAAATTCATTTGAGTATATATCATTTCAACCCGATTCCAATTTCAATTCAAGATCAAGCATAATAAAGGGAACTTGCAATGTGATAACTGGGATGGTGTCAAAGTAAATAAACAAGCAATAATAACAATCAAAACAATCCAATAATTAATTCAAATAATCCCAAAATAATCGTATTAATTCACATTGTTATTTGTGCAAATTAATATAATTATTTCTAGAATCTACACTATCATTTCATGTAGATTAAAGATTATTACAGAAATTATTCTATGCAATTCTACACTTGACATCAATTATCCAATTTCATACTTCGTCAATTAATACAACATAAATTCAAATGGTTTAAGGGTAATTAACCATTTTTTTACGTGTCAAATAATTGAACATATAAGGGGTCATATTTTTCAAATTTAACTAATCAAATTCAAACACATATGTCGATTCAAATTTTAACTATCCTATGTCAAATTCAATTGCATAATATTTATTACTTTATACATTACAGTTTAACATCCAATATAAACAACAATAATCAATCAATCAATCAATTATCAACCAAACTGTATTATCATCGCATAAACAATTAACAGATAATGGTGTCAGATGTCATAGGTGAATAGATACATGTAATAGCATATATAACCGTATAAATAACTAATAACAACATATTTCAATTGTCGTTTCAATTGAAATCAAATTTAATAAATAAAAGAATATTAATCGTGAGTGATCAATCACCTTTCAAGGCTAGAGGAACGAGGATGAGATGAGTTACAAATCCAAGCACGGATTCCAAAGCAAAGCTAGATTGACACGAATTCAACAAATAAAGCTGATACGAGAATTCATGAAGCAGTTAGAATCAGTCGATATAAATCTAACTAAATATATATATTATAATTTTTTTTTAAGACAAAATAAAATAAACTAAATGTATATAACAAATAAAATCATCGTTTGTAAATTAAACCCAAATCCTATCAACTATATGCATAAATACCAGTTAGGAGAAATACATATATAAACCATATATATGTTAACAATATGTATAAATGCAGACACGACAGATATATATATATATATATAATTCATAAGTTTGCATATATGAGAATTAGGTTATAAAATTTACCTATATAACAGAAGAACGTAATTAAACTAAGATATACATATAATTTAAACTTACAAAACTCTATCTACAACTAATGTATAAGCTTCAGGTCTATAATAGTATTGTATATACAACCTTATATGAATAACAGCTCTAACTTTTCACTATAAAAATACATACTTCCATATGAAAACACCAAGACAATACATGCTATAGCCTTTGTAACCTCTACAATATATTAATATAAATGTATACAGTTTAATATAAAATATATGACACGGACTAAATTTTTTTTCTTTTTTTTTAAAATAAAATAAAAAAAATAAATACAACAACCTACTAACTTACAATACACTATAGTAAAATAAGATTTATGCATGTAAACATAAATACTATGCACGACACGACCATATAACAAAACATAAATAGTTAATATAATTTCAATACAATACCTTAAATTAATATATTTACAAATCTCATAAAGTTTATGTCAAAGCATAGATCATAACCATATACTTAAGTGTATATATAAACAGTCGATAGTTGTATAACATATATAGTAAAATTACATACAGAGTTGTATGCAGACACAACCCAAACTGATGAATAAATTAACATTTTCCATTCTTTAAATATTAAAACTAATATCTTATGCACACATCCATATTAAACAAGACTCAAACAACTACTGCATACTATACTATACTATAATATATATATATATATATATATATATATAATACTCTCTCAGCTGAAGGTAGCCATCAAAACCCTTGTACATTATAAAATAAGGCACTTAAAACCAACACAACATACTATACCATCCTCTTTATACGAATTTCTTGTATAATATACTATGGTATATAACTGTAAATATATATACATATAAGATTCTTATATAGCTTACACATAAACAAACACAAAAAAACACGTATATAAAATAGCAATACAACTTAACAATTTAAAACAATGTTATATGTATATATATACTTAACCCAAAATATATGCAAGCTTAGGAACTGTGCTAAAGAAGAAAATACTTACATTTATATGTTTTAAAAGCATGCAATGCTGTTCGATCGGATGCTATGAGGGCGGAGCTATGGCGGAAAGTGGAAGCACGGTCGGAGGCGGATGTGGCTCAAGTTCGAAGCGAAGGCAGCTAGAGGAGGGGAAAGGCGGGATGATGTTGTGGTCGGCTTGGATGAGAGGGGGAGATCGACTGTTGGGCTTGCGTACTCTGGTTGACAAGTGGCTGCAGGGGAGGCGAAGGGTATCGGTTTCAGAGTGCTTGCCTGCGCTTCTACCTGCCGGGGAAGCTAGGTTGAACGGCAGAGCAAAGGGAGGTTGGGAGGAGGAACATAGGTTGTGCGAGGGCCTGGGTGGTCACCGCTTGGAGGCTAGAAGGGCATGTGGTTGCAGCGTTGAGGCGCTGGCCATGAATGCGTTCGGCACGGCAAGGGAGGAGTGGTGGTTAGTCGGTGGGTGGTTTGTTAAAGGGAAAGGTGGCCACGGCCAGATCTGAAAGTGTGGAAGCTTGCCGAGGAGAAGCTTGCATTCGGTTAGAGGCGGAGGAGAGAGGGATGTAGGTGCATTGGGGTGGGCTTCTCGGTGGAGGCGTGTGTGCATGGATAGAAGGGAGGTAGCACGGTTTGCTTGGGAAGTGAACTTCTGAAAAAAAATGAGGATAAAATTTGGCAAGTCAGGGAGGAGAGATGAGTTTCAAGTTATTATATTTGAGTAAAAGCAAACAGAAGATGGATGTTGCACAAAATGAACTGGCAGATTGAAGATTGAAGCGTGCTTTGGAAAAAGGAAGACTCATGCAACAACATAAAATGTGAAACATAGGGAACGGGAAAATAATTAAGACATGAACGGCTGAGAATACGAATAGCTAATAGCTATTAACTTAACGGACCCAAAGACGCAACTGGTTTCCGCTACGGTCACCGTTTACGCGGATTCCACTGTGTATCGAACTTCAAAACACAGGATTGAATATACCGCAGAGATCAGCATGACGAGACGATCAAAACGGCATAATGATATCAGTGGTATGATTGAATTATAAAAATTCGAAATTTCTACTAGCGGAAAATGCATAAAAATTGCAGAAAAATAAGATCGATGGAGCCAAAGATGTCCGAATTTGAAAAAACGACAAACTGACAACTTGCTCAAAAGATGGTTTAGAATTTTTCTATGTAAAAATATTTTGGTTTTGAAAACGTTTTATTTTCATCGCTTTTTAACTGATTAAATTGAAGTAAATTTACGCACGAAATAAACTTTCGCATTTTCGAACGAAAATTTACCAGTTGCTATGTTTAACTAGATGCATTCCAAATATAAAATTTATATTTCAAAATTTTATCGCTTAAAATTTCACAAAATTTCAATTAATAACGTTATTAAAACCAGTTAAATTTACGGGTCGTTACATTCTCTCCCACTCAAAACTTTTCATCCTCGAAAAGGAAGAAAGTAGGAAAATAGAAACAACCAAAAGAAAATAAACTTGAATTACATGATAAACAATTAATTTAAACCATATAAATTTCAATTTAAATTAATTTATATCCAACAATTTGTTTTTTTTAATTCAAGATTTTCATTAAATTTATTTAATTTCTCATTTTAATGTTAGATACAAAGGTTTCTTTCAAATGAAATTCAATTTAAATTCAATTAATTCAAGATATCTCATTAATTTGGTTTAATTCAATTTATAAATTTTCAAAACAATTTTTCTTCTATTAATCACACCTATTATTTATCTAACTTATTCATTCTACTTACCTCCATAAACATTATAATTAAAATTTAAATGAATAACATTTATTATACGCACTCACATTTTATTTATGAAGAAAATTTTATAGTGTATATTGTCAAATTTTCTTAAATTAACAATTCTAAGATCATAAATTTGAATAGTAATTTACTATAATCATATTTTATTCGACAAATTTAATTATTCTTTAATTCCAAATTATTGTTATGTCTTATCATATATATTAAGTATATTTACATTTATTCTAACTACTCAAATTTATTTAAAATTTCCTTTGATATCATTTATATCATATAATATTCAATTACATAATTAACTTTTGAAAATTTAGGTAAGTTATATATGATTGAGCACTATCCAAATAAAATTTCAATTCACTTATTTCAAATCAAGTATTTAGTCAAAAATTTGGCTTCATTGAAAATCATCTTAAAATCAAGTTTTAGGAATTTATTTCCGATTAAATTTTACCATTTTAAAACTAAAATAAATATATATACATAATATCAAATCAAATTTAAAATCTTCAACATATATTATAAATCAAGTCATGTTTATAAATTCAAATCAAATTTTCAGACAAAAGTGTAGCAGGGCTCCAGAACAGTATTTCCACCTCGAAACCCGAAAATAAATATCGATGATGCGGCCGTCATCACCGAAATTATTTTCCAGCGACAAAGAGAAGAGCACTGATTTAAACGTTTAAAATTCTTTGAAATGATTTCCATTTGAAAATATTTTAAATACTATCCACTTTAGAACTTTAAAACCAAAGTTTGGAATTATCAAAAATTAAATTCTCAAATTCTAAATTTAAATTCAATTAAATTTTCAAATCTGCATGTTGAAATAGTCAATGGTTTCAAAATAAATGAAAATATAATATTTCTTTTCAACATCAACTTCATTAACTATTTAATTTCAGAAAACTTATATTTATATATAATATAATCATACAAAATTATTTTATTTATTAAACTTGAAACAATATTGTGTCAGTTTGCTCTGCTCAGGTGTTTTGGAAATTTTATCGATAGCATTGATCAGACGAATCGATCGAAAATCCAAATCAACATCAACAACTCAACGACACAATATATATTAAAACATTTTAGTATACATTTAAATACACTCCCTCTCTCGATGATACAAGGATGGATTTCAAAATAAGTATAGAGATTTAAATTTGATAGACTCAAATTAAAGAGAATTCTGATTCGAATACGGATTCGAAAGAAAAGATAAGATGATTCAATTTACAGTATCGGGAGATGGATAAGCTTATTTAATTCACTGTGTATCGAACTTCAAAACACACTTATCCATCTCCCGATAAGCTTATTTAATTCACGGAATACGTGATGACTGAAGAAAGAGAACGATAATGGATAGCCTTGACACATGTGTCAAATTGAAAATGACTAAAATCAGGAGCCGTGCCGGGCCAAATGGGGTTAGCCACCTCGAGCGAACACACTTCTTCGTAACTACTACTCATTACTTGTGATTGATTGGTGCACCCTCGTAATTTCAGGAGTGTTATTTCGCGGTGTTGCGATCGTTGCGGCGATGCGTTCTCACCAGTCCGGATCAGGCAAACGGTAGTTTCACTACCTTGGGTATTGCCTCATGTGCCTTGTCATACTTGTATCCCTATATACGCTACCACTACGAATTGTTTTGTGTTATACCTATGGAGTACTCCTTGATATCCCACTAGTTTACGGTGGAGTTTACAGGGCTGTATAGACTATAGCGCTTATATAAAATGTGTTAAGAGGGATAATGGTAACGCATTTACACTATTTTGATATATTATATTACTGATAGGCATTACCTATTTAGTGTACACTACTTCATAGTAGATAGTTTAAAGGATCCTTAAAGGATGGTGATTCCAACATCCTTTGAGTTACTTGTATTTCGATTGCTATTTCACTTGAGTTGGATTTATTGATATGAGAATATTAATCCTGACTCGAGTGTTTTGTGTTTTGTTTTACGCTCAGGCCAGACTGAGTGTACCAGTATTCGAGGTTCACCTTGGGAGTTGGAGCTTTGCTTGAAGATCCTGCCATCTATTCCGCTTTCAGTATTTGATGATTCCAGTGATATATTCTAATTTGTACTTGATGTATCGTATTTCTCTTCTGTTGTAAACTCTGATGTATCTTATATATTTATATAGTAGCTTCATGAACTACTATCTTTTACTTCCACTGCATATTATTACTCTATGTCTTTGATTCTGTGATTATTTATTTACCGTATATTTGAGTTTTGCCAAATTTAAATTAACAATTCGATATTTTGAATTATTCAAATCCGACATGTGCGGATGCGAATAGTCCAAAATAGCGATTCGTGCTTATCCCCTTAGTTCAACACCTTCCTTGCTATAGCAAATCTCCCTAGTTCGGCTGCCATGAGGTACCAGATGAGATATCTTGATTGGTACCCTAGGGTACCGACGTAGATATCCTGACCTTCACCCTTGGGTACTAACCAAGGAATCCTGATTCGCACCCTTGGGTACCGACCGAGGAATCATGGTCAACACCCTGGAGTATCGACCATAAGAGGGGTAGTGGAATACTTGGGTACCGAGCCAAAGAGATGGTAGTAGAACTTTTCCTCACTTCCTTGCCTCCTATTGGCTCATGTCGATTTACAATCTCATGGGAGAAAATGCCCATAACAACAAAATAGGTTTATGAAACCCAAACAAGACACAAACAAAGCATCTGATTTAAGCTTAAGTATACATTTGATGCTAGTAAAATTATCCACATCCCTGCTAATATAACTTTGTTTCCTATGTCAATAGAAGTGCTCCAACCCATGTTTACAGTTGTTACCCATGTTATTCCACTTCCATACAAATATCTTCTCACCCACCGCTCCTTCAGTCATTCTCGTGTTAGGGATCTTCCTAAGATTCCTACACAATTACATTTTAGAATAAAAAAGAAAAGAAGAAAAAAACAATGACAAACAAATTCCACAAACCAAAATCCTTTATTGATTTACCAAAAGATTGCAAAAGAAAGCATGAAAATTAAGAAGAAATCTCAATCCACAAAATCCAAAAAAATAACTAATTTTCCACATACATCTAGTTAATCCTATACATGCCTATTTATATTAAGGTTTTACTTTGTGCTCTAATTCTCATTTATATATCGAAACAAATAAATTATTGCATCTAATTTAAAAGAGAAAAATCTTCTCTTTTATTGTGATATGCATATCCATATATGCAACAGTAATTTGAGCAAGTCCAAGTGTTTGTTTTCTTTTATTTCTTCTAAATATGATTTTGTATCACAAATCACAACATTCCCCAAATATATAAATGGGGCAATATATTTGAGTCATAATTAATATTGACTTACAATATTTTTGAAATCTACTTTGATTTTGAAATATTGTATAAAAAATCCAACAATATCCATCTTGATACTATATTCCATACAAGCCCATCCAAATATTTTTTTTACCAACCTCCAAACCACATAAGTATGGATGTCTCACAATTTATCATGCATATCATTAATAACTCAGAACTATTTTTAATACCACAAAGATCTTCATATGGTCTTTGCGGCTTTCTGTTGTTGACTCCACCTTGATTCAGAAAAATTTGTCTCTCAAACATTATTTTAAGAATTCCCTCCATTCTCTACCGTTTTCCCAAGCAATTTGTATACATTGTCTCTTCCTCCTTTTGCACGCAACACCTCCCTATTACCCTTCTAAACCCTTATGACTCCACAATGAGTCAAAAAGTTGAAGCATTTTACCTCCAATTGTCCTACTGAAATAAGATTCATTGTAATTTCTAGGATATACCTAACTCCTATAAGCTTCACCACCCTTCCATAATGCATCTTCAACATAACTAAACCTACGCCATTAACATTCAAATCTCTACCATTAGCAGATTCCACCGTAGAATCTTGCTCTTCATAATCAATAAAGGATTCCTTTTGATTGCATGCATGAAAACAATCAACTAAATCAAGCACCCAATTGTCCCTCTTTTCAAATCTCAGTAAATCCGCCTTCGCCAGCAACATTGTCTTTATCCATACATAGTATGTTGTCATTGAATTCCTCAGCAAAATGCACATCACCATCAATATTATCATTTGTTCATTTTGGTCTTCTTCCAATGCCTTCATCCCCTCTTTGTCCTTTTTAAGCTTATTCAAAATCTCAACTAATGATCAGTTTTTTCACCCTAATAATAGATAAAATCCCTTTTCATGTTCGATCTAATCGATTGTCTTTCCATATTTGGATGATTACCCCTCCTTATAAGATGGACATCTTCAATTGGATTTCAGCCTTCCTTTTTCTTGTTATCATTTCCTTCCATGAAGTTCATCATCTGCATCTCCTTATTAATTAAACTACTAATCATCAAATCCATTGAAAAAACTCACTATAAGATAACCTCATTTTAGTTGCAAATAGTGGCAGCTTTTGTATGGTAAGTGCATCCATAGGCCCTAGGGAAAATGCTAGTGTAAATTTTTGCTTAGCCGCCTAAAATTTTTGTCTAAATTTTCTATGTACAAATTAAATTTTCATTCTTTTAACTCCACTTCACAACGCTCTCGAAAAACCTAAATCACCATCTCTTTGATTCACCTTAAAAACGCATGCCATCTCCACCAAATCGTCATCAGTCCACTAATGCATTGGAAAACCTAAATCTTTGATCCACTAAGGCCTCTAAACCCCGTTGTAATCAATTACTATCGTTCTACTTGGTCGCCATAGACCAACTCACCAGCATCAACCAGCATCATATCCTTCTCGGTCATAAAACTTAAATTGTCATCTAAGAGTACAGGTATAATTTATGGTTATGATACCCACATGTTCATGTCTTGTGTAATTTATTTGAAATGTACTAATTTTAATTCATTATTACATGTTTGGCATTTTCACTTATTATAGTTAGAATTATCTACATGTATTTATCGCTTTGTCTATATTACATCGTTGAGTTCATGGTAATTAGATACATATACTTTGATTGTAGTTGCTGTCTAAATCGGTGGTATTTCATCTTAGTTTTCTTTTAGTTTGGTTTTTTATGTACATGAAGTGTTTGAGTAAAGGGATTGTAACTAGAAGTTTTATTTGAGGTTTCGTTCTCTGTAGTAAACTAATACATTAGCATGATCTCATTTTTTCAACAAAGAGAAAGATAACAGATAGAAATAGCTATATGAAAATGAAACATGTTTTGTTATAGTCCGAACCAATTTTCACTCTATTACATTCATCATACAATTTATCCAAGCGTCTATTTTATCTTTAATTCGTAGAATAGAAGTTTGGTAGGAAGAAAGAATATTAAAGTTGGATATAGTGGAGAGAAAAATTAATAATGAGGAAAATGATGATGCAAAGACAATATTTAACCCTAAATTTCAATTCAAAGCCGTTGACTAAAATTATCAAATTTCTATCCCCATGGCTTTATAATTGAGTTTATAAGTTGAAATTATAAGCATCAATGAAAGATTTCTACTTTATGTAATGTTTATTGATGTTCATGTCATGCTTTTCTTACCATTTGCATCATAAGTTTGTCATATTTACCAAATTTTTGCATATAATATTGCAACAATTTTTGGGTTTGAATTTTAGTGTATAATCTTATTTATTTAACTAAACATATTCAATGCATTAAATTTACATAATCTTATATATTTACTTTGAAGGTTTATGTTGCTTCTATGTCCCACTAGATCATACCATGGTTTCATACAGTATAAAAAGGGAAAAAAGAAGAGCATCGTATGCCTATGTCAAACTATGTTCAACCCATGATGTCTACTAAAAATATCTTAATAAATTGTAGTTGAATGAAAAAACTATTATGAACAATAACATAAAATAGATAATTATTAATTTGAAACTTTTTGCATATTACCAAATAAGTAAATTGTTTAGAGTACAAAACTGTTAAGATGGTCTTTCACTAAATATGTTCATTTATTTCATTAAGAATTAAACTATTTCTCTCATATGCATGGATATCACGATGTAAATTAACCAAGTATTATAAAAATTTAATTAAGTTAACTAAGTTTTTTTAAAATTAATCAAGTTTTATAAAATTATCTAAGTTTATATAAAGTAACTAATTTTTATAAAAATTATCTAAGTTTATAAAAATTAACTAAGTTATATAAAGATTAACTACATATATAAAAATAAACTTAGTATTATAAAATTTTAGCGTTGTTAACTAAGTTTATAATAATATTAATAGTAATAATATTAAAATTAAATTAGTTATGTTTACAAAAATTGAACAAGTTAACTAAGATCCATAAAAATTAAGTTTTATAATAATTAACCGAATATTATAAAAATTTAACTAAGTTAACTAAGTTTTTTAAAAATTAACAAGTTTATAATAATAATAAACTAAATTTAATAAAACTTAGCATATGTTATAAAATAACAATAATTATCATAAATTAACTAAGTTTATAAAAATTAAACAAGTTAACTAAGTTCTAAAAAAATTAACTAAGTTTTATAAAAAAATATCTATGTTTTTTTAAAACTAAACAAGTTATAAAAATCAATTATGTATTATAAAAATTTAACTAAGTTAACTAATCAGACATCTTAATCTGTTTTATAATTTACCACCTAACATGTTGTGCGGAAATTTCAATTGATTTGCACTATCTCCAAAAATGCAGCGGAATGCTAACCCGTGGAAACATTCAAAAGAAGGATCTAGCTTGTCCATTAATTATCAACCACAAATTCAATGAAAAATAATCACCAAATAAAAAAAATACAGAAGAGCGGAGAACACGGAGATTTAACGTGGTTCGACTAGATTTCCTAAATCCAAGGACCCAACAACTATCCTTTATTTCACTGAGAAAAGAGAGTACAAAAGAGAGAGATTACAAATTTATAGGTAGTAGTGGGGGGAGACTAACCTATAATTACAATTGAATAATCAATTTATCCAAAGACTTGCTTACGCTCAAAACCCCTAATTGATTGACTGCAGACATTAGGATTTATTGAAGAAGAGGATAATGGTGGATGTTTTCTCACACGCTCACACAAATATGAAGATGAACTTCTTTCATTTAAATATGCATGAAAATGAAGGATGCTTGGAGATGAAGAAAATTAATTTCCAGATTATGTTTGAAACCTTTCCAAATACTCATGATTTAATTTCTATGTAAATGGATAATTGTTATCTTGGTTTCCATAATTTTCTTTGCTTGAATTAATCTCCATCAGCAATCTTTTCTTTCTTCATATAACAAATTATTTGACTAATTAATTGGTTAGCAATTAATTAGTTTCCTTCTCTAAAGGATATCACATACATTCTTCCTCTTTATATTTCCATATATGGCCTAATTAATTGATTGGCTGAATCAATTAATTATTTTCTTATCTTCTTTGGAAAATATTTGAATCACATAAATTTAACACTCCACCTTGATTCAAATATAACAATCTCTCTACATCACCACATCTCGACAAATTGTTGGGTCTACGTCAACAAGCTCAATGTGAACTATTTTGGGGCAATATTGCCCAAACAGAGCTTCCATATCTTTCCCAAGCATAAGGAAGATAGTATGCACATCAGCAAACATAATGCATACGAGAAAGTACCAAAATTCTTCAAAAAATCCAATGTTTGAGACAAACATGTAGATACTAATCTTTGAGAGACCAATGGAGATTTAACAGCGCGCTTCACCTTCTCTATTCCAAATTGAGTGAGGACATACTCAATATTATTTACTTCACTCTCCTTCATAAGAATTTTGCTAGACTTTCCTAATTCAACATCTGCAGACTCATCAACAAGCTCCACAACATTCAAAGCATAAGATGAAAAATAATCGCTACAAATATGCTTACAAATAGGGCCAACTGAACCAAAAGGCCTTTTCAGCAAGTGAGCTCCACCTAGAGTCTAAACCTCAGTAATTTTCTCATCAACCATGGCATCATCAGAAATACCAATATCTCTCCGAATATTGAAACAATCTGACGACTCCAAATGTGTGTGGCAATTTTCTATCCTCACAATGTCATCACTTGATAGAGGCTCCACCTTCAACAAAGACCTCTCATCAAATATCGCATGCCTGCTAGTCACAATTCTCCTATTTATTTTACACCACAACCTATACCTCTTCACTCCTTCTTTATAGCCTAACAAAATGTGCTTGCTTTCCCTAGGCTTCAACTTATCATGTCCCTCATCTTCTAAATAAGCTGAACAACCAAACACTTTAAGGAATGAATAATAAATAGGCTCTCTTTTCCATATCTCTTCTGGAATCTTCATATCTATGACAATAGAAGGTGTGTGGTTGATGAGAAATACTGCCATAGATATCGCTTCTACCCAAAGTCTCTCTTCTAGACCAGCAGTCATTCTCAAGCTCACAGCTCTCTTCCACAATATCCAACACATGCTCTCCGCCACTCCATAACAATGTGACTCAACAGAAATAGAAAAATCTCTAATTACATGCTCGGACCCACAATAGTTAGTGAATTCTTATGACATAAATTCACTACTATTTCCAACTCTGAGAAACCTTCAAACGCTTCCTCGACTGCTTCTCTACCAAGGTCTTCCACTTACGAAATTTGGCAAATATTTCATCTTTGGCCTTTAAGAAATATACCAAGACCTTACGTGAGAAATCATTCACAAATAAGACGAAGTAACTGGCTCCACCAAAAGATGCAACTGGGGTAGGTCCCCGCACATAAGAATAAACATACTCTAGAAACTCTGTAGCTCTTGGTCTTCCAACATCAAATGTGACATGCTTCTTCTTTCCAAAAGAACAACCTCCACAAGAGCTAGGCTTCGACCGACAAACACCATCAATCGACCCATGCTTCTTCAATATGTCAAGACTCTCCTCATCAACATGACCTAAACGAAGATACCATAACGGAGAAGAATCTGAAATACTAGAATCACTAGAAACTACGGACTCTTCTAAGACTGTCTCTCCATGAAGCACATAAATATCATTAATTCGCATCCCTTTCATCACAACTAAGGAACCCTTCGCCACTCTCAAATTCTCTCCATCTATTATTATCCTCATACCAAGTCTACTCAAAGCTCCAACTGGTAACAAACTTCTACGAAGCATCGGAACATGTCTAACATCCGTGATAGTCCTAACAACACCATCGTGCATCCTAAACCTCACACTTCCAACGTCCACAACATGACAAGATGTGCCATTCCCCATATGAACTGCTCCGCCATCAATTTTTTTGTAACTGACAAAACAGCTCATATCCGGCATCATATGACAAGAGGCTCTAGAATCAATCATCCAACTAGTATGCTCTAAAGGAGAAATACTGGATGAAAGTAATGATGTATTACTATCACTTCTATTTACATCTAATCTAACTGCTGGCAAAACTGAAGCTTCCTCCTTCTTCTCTCTCTTCTTTCTAAGAGCTGGACGATCCCATATGAAATGTCCCTTCTTCTTACAATAATAACAAGCACCCCTTCTAGGACTCATGAAATGGGACCTACACATATCTTTTCTATCTTCAAGGTACTTCTGGCTCTTATCTCTTCCTCTAAACGAATGAAGTTGTTGCTGAAGAACACCGTCATTAGTCTTCACCTTTCATGTCCCAAAAACTCTTTTTGTAACAAATTTGGTGATGGCATAATTTTTCATACTGCTACTAAAATAATTTTCCATTGTTAACTAATCTAGAATAAGATAGCTAGCTCTGATACCAAACTATTGTGTGGAAATATCAATTGATTTGCACTAACTCTAAAAACACAGCAGAATGCTAATGCGCAGAAACAATCAAAAGAAGGACCTATCTTGTCAATTAATTATCAACCACAAATTCAATGAAAAATAATCATCAAACAAAAAATACAGAAGAGCAGAGAACACAGAGATTTAACGTGGTTCGGCTAGATTGTCTACATCCACGGACCCAACAACTATTCTTTATTTCACTGAAGAAAGAGAGTACAAAAGAGAGAGGTTACAAATTTATGGGTAGTAGTGGAGAGACTAACCTATAATTACAATTGAATAATCAATTTATCCAAAGACTTTCTTACGCTCAAAACCCATAATTGATTGACTGCAGACATTAGGGTTTACTGAAGAAGAGGATAATGGTTGATGCTTTCTCACATGCTCACACAAATATGAAGATGAACTTCTTTCATTTAAATAGGCACGAAAATGAAGGATGCTTGGAGATGAAGAAAGTTAATTTCCAGATTATGTTTGAAACCTTTCTGAATACTCATGATTTAATTTCTATGCAAATGGATAATGGTGGTCTTGGTTTCCATAATTTTCCTTGCTTGAATTAATCTCCATCAGCAATCTTTTCTTTCTTCATATAACAAATTATTTGACTAATTAATTGGTTAGCAATTAATTAGTTTCCCTTCTCTAAAAGATAGCACATATATCCTTCCTCTTTATCTTTCCATATATAGCCTAATTAATTGATTGAGTGAATCAATTAATTATTTTCTTATCTTCTTTGAAAAATATTTGAATCACAAAAATTCAAATATATGATTGCTGATGTGTTAGTTGTTAGGTGTGGCTCGCATTGTATTAGAGTGGGTGCGTAGATTGGATTATGATTAGTCCCACATCGTAAGATATTCTAAAAAAGAAATCAGCATATATGAGATTGGTAGCATGTAACAATAAGAGATTCCTTTTGTTACAAATAAATGTTGTCATGAAAATATATGTGCTCTGGGTGGATGTAAGGATATCCAATCATGACGCTGGCACCAAAAGAGCTTCGTTCGGTGGTCTTTCTTCTTCTACACTAAATGAAGTGTGCACACAGTGGAAGATGCTAGGGGGTGCCGAAAATTACAACATGGTATCAGAGCCGATGGTTCGATGAGACTAATATGATGCAGCGTCGACCTAAGTATACTCCAATATGTGTGATTTGAGCTCGGGATTCTCATTAAGGTGGAGTTATAAGTTAGAACGCGGCCTGCTCTAACTGTGTGAAAGAGAACTCTTTGTGAAACAGCTTGGCCTAACTGCTCAAGGTGGTAGTGACTTAATATAAACTATTGGAGGTGTTAGCGGCCTAATATAAACTACTGGAGGTGTTAGCGACCTAATCCAAGTGTTTGTGGACTTTGTATAACTTCAAGTTGAATTGAGAAAATACTCACCAAGGTGGAGATCTGTTAGGTGTGGCTCGCATTGTAGTAGAGTGGGTGCGTAGATTGGATCGTGATTAGTCCGACATTGTAAGATATTCTAAAAAAGAAATCAACATATATATGGGATTGGTAGCATGTAACAACAAGGGATTCCTTTTGTTACAAATAAATGTTACCATGAAAATATATATGCTCTGGGCGGATGTAGGGATATCCAATCATGATGCTGGCACCAAAAGAGCTTCGTTCAGTGGTCTTGCTCCTTCTACACTAAATGAAGTGCGCGCATGGCGGAAGATGCGAGGGAGTGCCGAAAATTACAACATAACATTTTTCACAACATGAAATTATTATACGTTAATGGATTCAAGTATAAATGCTAAGTACTTGTAACGACCCTAAATTTTGAACAATTTAAATTGAAAATATTTAATTAATTTTAAATATTTGAATGATGGTTTGACTTGAATTTCAAATTATCAATATGAATTTGGCGATTAAATTATAGATTTTAATCTATTGAAAGTTGAATATAAATTTGAATCTTCAATTTTAAGTTGATTACAAATATTTCAAAGGCTTGTAAAATTCATCTTGATAATACTGAAGATAATAGAAGCTTCAGAATTTAATTTGAAAGTGATTCGTTCAGTTTTGAAATTATATCGTTTGAATCGATATTTAAAAATAACCGTCCGAGGCACAGTCTCAGAATTCGACGAAACCAGTTCCATTGGATCCGGAATACTGTATTATTATCGGATTTCAAATTTCGTATTTTTTGGAGTTGTTATGTGAGCACACGGCAAGTAAACGCGTCGAAAATTTGTATCGAAACAAATTAAATTAAATAATAAAAAGAAAAAAAGGGGTTATCACATCAGCACATTATCTCCTTTGAACACGCTAGAAATCATGCAGAGAATCACGAAACAAATCGTGATGAGCATGCCTCCTTCACATTTTAAATATTCTTCTTCAGTTTTAAAAATCTCAAACAAAATGAAAATGGCCGAATAGATTTTTCCCCTCGTTCAAAAATCAAAGTTAAATGGCGACATCTCTTCCCTATTTTCGTTTTTACCGCAGTCCTTTCCAGTTCATTTTCGTTCAAAAATAAAAAAAATCAAAATCAATGGCCGAAGCCGATTCGAACTCAATGCTCGAACAAGGGGAATTGCGATCGATGTTGTCATTCGTCCTAAGCTAGGGTGGTGGCACGCCGCACGTTGATCGAAGGGGCCGATGTGGGTTAGTCGCGTTCGGTGGCTAGGGCTCATAGTTGGGGGTCGTTCGCGTGGTCTTGGGGTGCGCGCGAGCAGTTGAATTGGGGCGATGGCGTTCGAGGTGGAGGCTGGAGTGTCGAGCAGTAGGTCGCGATCGACAATGGCGGCTAGGGTTTGTGAGCTGGGTGGCAGGTGACGGCATGGCCGATGTTGGGTCGGTCGAATCTTTGAGAAGAAGTAATTCGTTATCGCAGTAAGGTAGCTTTATTTACTATTTATTAATTTATAGCATATATGTATTGATGGAAAATAATGGAAGTTTAAACAGAAGAAAATGTTTGGGAAGTTTATATATATAAAAAATAGACTTTTAAATCTATATAAATTATATTATAAGTAAAAATTTATGCAGATGAAAATATGTAAATAAACAGAAAAATAAATTTTTAACAATAAAGGAAATACAGTTTTCCCAAATTTATAAGTAGTTACAGAAAGATAAAAAAATAAAATAAAATATAAAGTTAAAACAGAAAAATAATAATGTATATATGCAGTTTTTAAACTTGAAATGGATTGCTGTTGTCAATTACAGGAAAATAGAAGATTTTGTATACAGATAAAGTTTTGAAATTAAAGTAATGGATTTGGTAGAAAAAGAAAAAAAATGTTTAACTAGCTTATCCAAATTATTTATCCAAATTATTTTAGATGTTAAAAGATGTTAAAGGAGAATTTTAAAAGGGATTTGTTTAAAATTAGAAGCATTAGTTCAAAATCAAATTTTTTTAGTGAATTAAATTTATTTAAGGAAACTGGGTTAAAAATAAAATCGTTGGATAATCAAAGTTGCTAAACAAAAATTAGTTATTCGATTATTTCGAGTATTAATGAATTGTGTAAATATTTATACAAGGTGTAAAACAAGGAAATCGAGTCAAGATGGAATTGGATTGCTAATAAAAGCTAAGGTGAGATCTTCTCACTCAAATTGAAAAAAATTTGGATTGCAGTTACTGATTGCTGTTTGGTTGTGATATTAGATATAGTAGGATATATCTATATATAGCAATATATATATATATATATATTGGCATATGTATATATTGGAGTTGTTGATTTCCCGCATTATATAGCGGATGAGACCCTATTGCGCCGCCTATTAAGCAGATAATATTTTATAAATCCCATATACCGCGATATTCCGTCTTAAAACGAGATTGGTATTGTGCTAACATCTGTGGATGTAGGGAAACAGGTTGGAGGGATCCAACTAGATTCCTCAACCGTGCTTATTTATTTACATATATTGTGATATTTGTTGATTATCATATGATGATAAATGATGTTTGGATGCCGTGATTGATTATTTGGTGTGTTGCATCATTGGGCCTATTTTGAAATCTTAAAAATGTTAAGTAATGATTTCCAATATAAAAGGATTTTTAGTGATTTTTGAAAGTATATGTTTCATTAAATTTTTGAATTGATTCATTTTAAATAAATTAACGTTATAAAATTTAATGTTATAAAAGTATGATTTTTGTGAAATATAACCAAAGCATGATTTTTGAAATAAATAGCTGAAAAATTTATAAATAGTTTAAATTGGGATTTTTGAATTATTATAAACGATTTATATAAAAGATTTATAAAATTGATATTTTATAAGTTAAAGATATTGGAATTATAAAACGAGCTTTTATAAGTGTTAAAATAAAGTTGTACCTAGTTTTATAAGTAAATAAGAATTTTAGATTTATAAATTAATGATGACATAAGAGAATGGATTTGTGAATTAATGGATTATAAGTAATTTACTTATAAGTTGGATTCGACATGTAAACGAAATATAAATAGAATTGGTTATTAAAGGAGATTTATAAATCGAAGTAGTTATGAAATAGAAATGGAATTTATAAACGTTGTTTTATAAATCTGTAATCAAATAAATTTGATAAGTAAACATAGAAATTTTTAAAGGAATTATATCCACGATTTTGGACTGTGGAAAATCCTTAAATTTAATATGTGAAAGTGTTGAATTTGGATTAACGAAGTATATTCACGATTTTGGATAATGAATAATATGTTAAGGAAATGTTTTGGGGAAAAATGATATTTTAAATAGAATTAAAACGGTTAGAGATGTTTTAAATGTATTAAGTATTGAAAACATAGATTTCAACATTCATTGTTGAAATAGGCGTTTTCAAGGAATTGAAGAAAATGGTGGACTATAACACTGTTGTTATAGTAAATGATTTCCGAAAGGAATTTTTTTTGTACAGTATTGGGATTTATATATCTATCTAAATTTCGAATCCCTATACTAGTGATTTTAGGTCGTCGTAACGATGTTTTACGCAACATTCGTTTTGACTCAAATAAATGTGTTAAGAGAATGTTTTCTTTAAAGAATGAAATATATACTTAATTTTGGATTTAAGTATATTGAATATTTTCCAAGTGTTGAAAATATATAGATTTGTGAATTACTTATTATTAAATAAGTAGGGAAATGTTTTCCAATATGAAATGAACGTTTTGAGAATTATCTTTTTAAAGATAAATTGAAAGTGGATATTTGAAAATTGTATATTCCAAGATATTTTGGAAATGTAAATTCAATATGGAATTTATAAATGAAATTGGGAAAACTGGTTTAAAAATAAATATCGATTTATTTTTGAAGTATGGGAATTATATATATATATATATATATATATATATATATATATATATATCTTGTAAAGATATTTTTGGAAGATAAATAATTTGGAAAATTATTTGGAATCTGGTGATGTTGTGCATACCTATTGATAGTTAAATAACCGACTATCAATATTTACCTTTAAATAGGTATTTGTTGTGATTTCTTGAATTTGAATGCTACACTTATTTTTAAAAATAAGCGCTCACTATTCGGGTTAGCCGGGAAAGGACCTTGGGGTCGTATAACCCATTCCGAATATGTGATACGTCATAATAGATAGCATTGATGTCTGGTGTTGAAGACCGGATATTTGTGAAAACGGAAGGATTACCGTCGAATGTTTCTGCATCAGCTGATCCCCGATATAGAAATTTATTACCCTTTGTGATGGGAAGTCCGGTCGTGATTAGTGAATATCCGGATTGCAAGGACTTCTTTGTAAGTGCCTTCGGTTCCGTTCGATCCCGGAATGGACTTGTATGGAGGTGTGTCTGATGTTACAATTTGAGATGTAAAGCTGGTTTCTATCAAATATATTCCCGTTGGTGGTGAAGAATTTATTCTCTTAGCTTAACACCCTTAGAGGTTATATAGTTGATGGTTACTAGTGATACATTCCCAAATTGGTAATGTGGCATACGAAGTGCTGTTGAGCATTTGATGATCAAAGAACAGATTTTGTATAAAGCGTGGCTTTGTGAACGAGACTTCGTCGGACCTCACACCCCGGAAATGGTCAAAACAGGAAGGATGCGGCAAGGCTATTAGGGGGTAGCGCCCCTTTAGTGTATGTCATTCCTTCTGGATAGAGGTGATATCATGGTATGGAGCCCAGATACTTAACCTATGTTGTTGCTGCAAATTTATTGCTTTGTGGTTGTTGGAAATCGAGGATTCTCGGATATAGATCGGTTACGATCGGGGAATGGCATATTCGTGTCAGTAGTTACCTAGTTTGAAAGGTAACCCGGCCTTGTGTCGGTAGAGATCCGGTTAGGTTCTCGGGACGTCATTCCAGAGGCGTTTCCATGTGGCAATGGGAAGTTCCTTGGCCTGACCATTTGTTGGAAATCCAAAGAAACAATACGATCTTGTACGGTTTTAGTTGTAGAACCTATCATTCACTTATGGTGGCGCCCCACTGTTTGGATGGTAGCTATAGTAGGCATAAGTGCGAAATGCCTATGCTGGCTAAGATTTATATCTTTACTTTCGAAATGTTTTCTACACTATGCACTAGTAATAATATCAAAAGTTTCTTTTTAATGCATTTCAAGCATCTTTGACTATCATAAGGAGAAATCTCCTCCGATTCTGGGTTTGCATTGTGTGTGTGTGTATGAGAGGCCTTATGGTAGTCTCATTTTTTAAAAAGCATTGCGAATCTATTTTAAAATTATCCTGTTCTTTGTTTTAAAGATAAATAACTGTTTTAAGTTCTCACACCAGTCACATGACTGACCTGGAGTTTATTGTTTCCCTTCCTAAACTCTAGGTGCCCACCAATTTCCACACGGGCAGTCTAGAGTTAAGCTTATCATCATTCTGAATTCGGGAGTTGCTACAGAAATCTGGAGGCGAGCTAGATGGCGTAGCATATTACTAAGTATAGTATTTCTTTTCCGCTGTTGTTGTTGTTATACACTCTGATAATGAATGTAATGTGATGTAATGTATAAAAATGTACAGTTCTTTTGTTTTAATGATTATTCATTTATCTATTATATGTTGTTCCGCTGCGATTGTGAGATTCTGATATTATTCTGTTGTTTTCTTCTTTTTTCTTCTTTCTTCTTCTACCTCTTTCCTTTTCTTAAACCCTAATTGTTCGTATTTCCGTTCATCTTGAGTTAATCGACGGAGATTAGTGTCTATTCAAGGAGTGCGGATTTGCGGACTATTACAATACTAGTTTATCAGTTTCAGTTATTTTGGTTTGTCAAACAAACCTGGAGCTTTATTAACAGTATCCTTCTTTTGTATGAATTTTGACACTCATACACTTGCACTTTCAAGTTTTGTTGTAGCATGTCACATCGATAAATAATGGCTCTAGAGTCTTCCAACCTTAGTTGCATAATGTCATGTTAAGAACATTAGTCAGATTCAAGGCCACATTGCTCGCTCAAATGAACTCCATAAAAGCATCATGAATTTTATGTTATTTTTCTCAATAAGATTCATATATTATATAATGGATAAACAATCAAAGTTTGTGCACAACACCATTAGTGCTAGTATTTCACTTTGAAAGACCGTACATATTACAAATATTCAGTGCAAATTTTTTTAGTATAGAATGCACAATAACATTATGTCTAATGCAAATTTTTGCATCTCCGTTACCTCATAGGTACATAGGTTCTTGCAGTTTCTTATTTCCTTGATATTTTCGTACTTAACTTTAAACGGATGAATGTAGAGCTATATTACAAGTCTAAAACTGGACATATATGTATAGATTATGTTTTATTCATTTGAAGTTAAAATATAATATGTACTTTTATAATTATATTAATGTATCGCTGAGATACTTCATTTTATTTCACATTTGTTGCTATGCGACAGTTATGAAGGATTGTTTTTAGTTTTAATTCTAGGCTCTGTTAGATGTTATTATATGAATGGTTTGCTGTCCTTCTCGGATAGACCCAATGCCTATATATATGTGTGTGTGTATATAACCCTCTTATGTTTTGTGTGTATAAACAATTTCAGTTTAATGTTTCACCTCAATCTGTGACTCAGTTGCTCAGATTAGTTCTATAATGCTTATATTCTAACTCCATAAATAGTATTAATCTTTAGTTGATGTTTATAATTCATTAGGTATTTGTTTTGTTTGTTCTAATTTTTGACACCTTTGTTGAATTTAATTTACTGGATTATATGTTGCAGTAATATCACCATATGAATTTTAATTTTGAAAAATAAATAGGATACCGCCTATTTACATTGAGAAATTTCCATTCATATTTAATGATTATAGGTTGTCTTCAAGCCAGGTAGTCTCAGCCTATAAGAGATTCAAAGCAGAGATTTATATACTTACCAAAAATGAAGGTGGCAATCACATTGCCTTCTTTTCAAATTATATGCCCCTATTTCATATGACTATTGCTGATATCATTTGTGGAGTAAAATTACCCGAATATAATATGACTGCTACTTTTGAACTTGAACTAGGTAACATCCATATGCATCCACATTTTCCTGAATTTATAATATTATTGTAATTGTAATTGATTGGGCTTAGATCGGTTTCCAGTGTGGTTGATCTTTGTTTGCGCCTCCAATTACCGGTTGTAGTCGAATCCATTATATACATAAATACTGGTCTTTAGTTTTTGCTGCAATTTCAATAAAATTTCCATTGAAAATAAATAAAATTATATTTTATTAACGAGCTTAAGAAGCAGACTAGGGTATGATAACCATGTAACTGTATTTTCTCCACGTGGTAACTTATATCAAGTTGGTTATCTAAGTTAAAATTTTGAGAAGATGTAATTAGATTTAAAAAGTTTAAGTATTTTTTAATATTTTTCATTGTTTTTGTTTTGAAATAGAGTATGCATTCAAAGCTGTGAAGGCTGCTGGGAGCATTTCAATTGCTGTCAACGGAGCAGAATCTCAATGTGTTGTTGCATATAAGAATGTTCTTATAAGATACTGTCATTTAGTTTGTAAAGTCTAGCTCATGGCTGATTTTGTATGTTTGCATTATAAGTTATAGAATCTATTTTATATAGGATGGACTATATTTTAAAGTCCGTTTGGCAACAACTTGTTTTAGTTCTTCTTATAAGTAGTTTTGAACAGTAACTTTTAAGTAGTTTTGGGTGTATGATAAAAAGTTCAAAGCGTTTGAATAGATAAGTAGATATTGTGACAAAAATTTAATTGTAATACTTGAAATAAGTGAAACAAATATTACTTATTTTCTATTTCTATGTCAAAAAATTAATTTGTTTCCAAACACTTCAAATTACAATATAATGATGGTTTGAATTAGTACACCATTGCTTGAATCAGTACAGTATCACTTTTCACATGCCTTATTGATAATTTGTCTGTATGTTTTTAATGACAACCTATGAATATGCACTATGCAGAAGTTACTCTCACTAAATATACCGATTATCTTTGGAAAAGTTGCCAATTGTTTTTGCTTAAGGTATATATTGACCATTAACGACGTTTGTACTGATATGTAGAAGGCTAATTATGACATAACACTCATATTTGTTTTTATCCCTTCGCTTGCAAGGCTACAAATTATATTGATTTTTTTTGTCATGACTTGTGATATAGGAAATGGAGAATAAGACATGGAATTGAAAGAATCATCTCATATAGAGAGATGCAATATTCTTCCAGAAAGAAAATTACTATTTGAAAGTTTTATCTCCTAGATTTCTTTCATTTATAGATTACGTTCTGATGTACATACTTTTTTGCTGAACTGGTAAATATTTATCTTGTATTATTTCCTTTCTTAATGACTTTTGTAAATGTTCTTGCCTACAACTTATTTGAAGTAAAAAACATAACTACAAAATCAAACTGAACATTGTTTACAGAATCTAGTAAAATGATTGTTATGATAGTTGATAGTTTGATTCATAAAAAACATTTACATCCAAGGCATAGAGCATAACTGCAAGTTAAATTTTAGATTAGAACTAAATTCTACTATATTGCATCAAACTTGACGAGTGTGTAACAATTGAATATTGGAATCGTAACTACTTTTTATCCCTAAAAATTAGCATTTTAGTTTGCAAGAACAATGTTACAATTTGATGGTCACGTTCATTTTCCATATGCAGCCACTACAAGAAAAATTGCTATTGGATGCATTAAATAGTAGATACTCATGCCAGAGATTGAATGCTTGATAATGAAGCAGGATAAAACGTGAGTTTCGGGTGTAGATACTCATGCCTAACTCCCCAATCATTCATGCAAAACAATATGAACAACGAAAAACTAAATAAAATAATTCTTTTAAAATTTACATGTCCTTGTAGGTGGTCAATTGTTCTTTCCCCTACGTGGGTATGGGTATTCTTCTGAAACTCCAAGTACATGATGGAGAATTCCAGAGTCAAGGCTACCAAGGTCGTTGTACACTCGATCCTACTCTTGTAGCTGTCTAGTAACATCATCGCCTCTCAGGTGATAGAGCTCTTCTTCTCTGTAGGGCTTCAGTGGAGCTGGTGTTTTATCTGGAGGGTATACCTGTCATGAATATTTTACAACTATTACTTAATTGCATCATAGGCCCAATACTTTGTTTTTGGTCAACTGAATTCTGTGATCATGCACTGAATTTTAAATGATTGCTAACTTTATAAATTTAAGATGGTTTTAGCATGTCACTATTTTATGCCTTAAATTATTTCACTATCTTGGATGTTGAAAATGAAATCTATAACTTCAAAATCAACATGACATTATTAACCTGCTCCTTTTATTTGATAGATTTATTGTATTTTTTACCAGTTTCGGTTTGTTCATACTAGCAACAGTGATATGTTTGCTGCTTTACGATGAGTTTTAAGTTCTACTGAAATACAAAATAGGCAGAGAGGGTGACATAATTAAACTTACGTGTCATTGGCAAAGAAGATCCTGTCGTAACTATACTTGTTGACATTGTAAACCCACGAATTACACGCAAAGTGAATCTGATCCTTTCCAAGATAATCTTCAATGGTGATGCTCTTGAGGAAGAATTGCTTCCTTACAATAATAGCTCCAGGAATTCCAATATTTTCCTGGCATTTGGAATGAATAGTGAACGCAGACTCGCCCGCAACAATTGATGGCAAATTGAGCTTGCTCTGTTCCAGGTAGCCCCTATCACGCCTCCGTTTCCATTATCTTCAAAAAATAAATGAAAATAGAATTGTAACTATGTTGTTATTACTAGGACATAACAGTCAAATTACTAAGTCGCCTCCATTGATATAAGAATGAAATGAAAAGTAGTCTGGCACTCACTGGTCTTCGATAATGAAAACATCGACATCAAGATTTGTGTCTCACCATCTACCTTGTAATTTACAACAGCCAATTGGTTTACAATTGCTTTGAAAATCGTTAAAATGTTCTTCAATTAACTCACATTCCTTAAGTTTTAGATTCATTAATCTTCTCATAAGAAGAGCCTTTTTTGTTACGGAGTTCTTTAAATAAATTCCTTTCAATTTCTTCTAACTTGAATAAGCGGATGTTTCGTTAGCAAAAATATGAAACGGCTCATTCTCCAACTAACATCAAATAGCCGGCCTTCTTATCTTAAGTCTTCCATTTTGCTTCAGATACATTTCTAGGTTTCACCCTTTTATTTTGTAATGGTTGGTGAAGATCATTAAGATATAGAAAACCCTCCATCTTTGACTTTTATAACCCCCAATTTCTGCCATTAAGTTTGTAACACTTATCTTCTCTATAACCAAAACTATCTTCAAAAAATTTGTACAGTAGGCTTTGATACCAACTGTTAGGGTTCATCCTAAGATCCTTGCATAAATAGATTTTAGAAGAGATAAAAGTGAAGAAGAAGAAGAAACAATGATAAACAAATTCCTCCAACCAAAAACCTTTATTTACCAAAAGATTGCAAGAGAAAACTTAAAATTTAAGAAGAAATCTCCATCCTCAAACTATAAAAAATAACATTTTTTCCACATACATCTAATGAATCATATAGATGCCTATTTATGATAAGAGATTGCTTGGTTCTCAAATCCTCATTTATATGGCAACAAAAAATTGTTGCAACTAATTTAAAAGAGTAAAATATTCTCTTTTACTATGTTATGCATATCCATATATGCAATAGTATTTTGAGCAAGTCCAAGTATTTGTTTTTCTTTTATTTCTTCTAAATGTGATTTTGTATCACAAATAACATCACTTTCCAAATCTATAAAATATATAAATGGGGCAATATAATTGAGTCACATTTAACATTGATCCACAAGATCTTCAAAATCTACTTGATTTGGAAATATTATATCACAAAATCCAACATTTCAATGTGTTTACGATGCATCAAATCGTTTCATCGCATCCTCTTATTCATTCAAATAGTATAATTTTTGTTCTTGGGTAATGCTTCATCTTGACATCTTTCTTCTACAAACCTCCGTCATCCTATAACTATTTACCATCACATCTTCTCATTTAATCTTTTTTTTTGTTTGCACATGAGTTCTTTGAGTGAATACATATGTGAAGAAGTAAACTTTTTGCTAACTATATTTGTTTTTTGTTTCTTAAATTTCTTCACAGTTCAAACGGAAGTTGTTGTATGAAGTGGGTACTTCTATGCTTCTTCAAACTTGTAGACCCTCTTACTTACTTTCCTCACCAATTTTATTCACAAAACGGCAGAAAGAAATAGCTCAGAAGAGGGAAGCGAAGAGCAAAAACATTGACTTCTCCATTGTAGTGAAAGTTAAGGTAGATGAGATATCAATTAACTTACCGAAAAAAGTAAGTTTGTGAAGATGGAACCAGAGGAGGCGGCTATGCAGACAGACAAAGAAGATATAGATTTGAAGGAGATTGTTGGACTTGGAGTGCGTGATCCTTCCCTAAAGAAAAGTTAGGCAATGGTGCAAAAGGAAAGTTAGCTGATGATGTAATATAATGTTAGCATGCAATCACTATCGTATTTATTTCACTATTAACTACTTTGCCACGCCTCAATTTGCAGATTGGGTGGGTAGAGAAAAATGGATACTGATGGTATGTTGACTGATCTGATGGTTGTTTTTTCAATTCAAATCCATCTTCGGTTTCATTTCCTTGGTACAGATAATTTTATCTCTATTTTTTTTTTCTTTGGTTCCATTTATTCTTTATGCAAATTTGTCATTTATTTGTTATAATGCAACTACTTTTAATGATTGAATTATTTTTGCACCACTTCTACTTCCTATTTCCCTATGTCTCTTAATGTGCATCTATTTTTTTAATGATTTAACAGGTACATGATGGACATTATTGGCATGTCAAGGGATAGTTACATACAACGTGTACTGGTTCTCTATATTTCTAAATAATCAGTTTGTACTCGAATTCTTTGTTTCAAAAAATATTACTATATTTGTTAAACTTCATGAATAACCAATTCACTAATCATATGTTAAAATTTCAAAATAAAATCATCCATAAAGCCTTGAAAAATAACATGAATTAAATATCAAATTTTACTTCCATAACAAATGGCCTAAATATTATATTATCCAACTTAGACCACGCCCTTCTTATTAAGATAAAAAATGAACTCCCACTAAGTTGACTTGACTGACACATGTCTACTACTAATACTGATAATTCAATGAATAGAAATAAACTGTGTACTTTTGGAATTCCCATACCCTTTGTGCATTTTGTATCTTTGTGTGTTACTTGCTTCTCCATGTCTTCCTGTTCCGCTTACGTAATTTCTCTCTTTTATTCCTCAAAATTTTTCTTCAATCGGCAACGTAAAGTACGGATCTCCATTGAGCTAATCACTATTGCTAATATTTTCCTATCCCTTTAATGTTTTCCCACTATTTTCAGATCTGCGTGCCCATAACTTCAATCCCTGATCATTCTAGCACTGTCCTTTTTTCCCAGTCCTCTACATAATTATTCTTCCCTCCTTCCATATCTTCTATGTTAGTATCTCACTCTTCCGCCCCTGATCCTCCATTCGACTCAATTCTTCTTCCTCCTATATAAATTAAACTGCTTCAAACGAACCAGATGATAGATTTTACATGTAAGGTTTATGATTTACTGATTTCAAATAAAAATTGAATTATTAAATTTTTGACTATTTTAATACTTAGTTCAAATTAGTTTTAAAGAGGTATGGGCTGTGCTTGAATCAGAGTGAGAGACAGAGGCTAGAGTGATGGACTACTATGTACCTTACTTTTTTCTTTCTTGATTTTACTTTTCCATCAAATTCAAGCAATGAGCATCTGTTGTGTAAATCATACTCCATGTAAGTTTGTTTAAATTGTTTCTTTCATTTTCCGCATGCCTGCAACATATGATTACTTTACTAATCATTTTAGATGAACCTTGATTGTCATATAATTAGTTGTTTAAACTCTTTCTTTTAGTTGCTATACTTACCTTTTCTCCAAAATAGTGAAAGCTAAGATAATACTAGCTAGAATATCTCGATGCCCATCTGCTGCCAGATATGAAATTTGTTCACATAACATGTACATACGTTTAATTCTATAAAATATATATTATGTATTTGACATTTGAAACTTATTTTAGCATAGATCATTTTACATGCTTATTCCCTAAATTCAATAAAATATGATAATTTTGTGACATTTCTATCCAGAATGATACTTATTAACCACATATGTCATCTACTAAACATTCTTGTATTAGGGTTATTTCTAGGATTATATATATAAGAAGCAATGCAAAGTATTAAAAGCAATGCAAAGTATTAACAGTAGCCAAGTCTCTACCTTATACATATACATTTGAAAATTTTGATAGCATAATTGCTGCATGCCATTTTGTGAATATCATCCACACTTTAAATAAGTTTGAGTTAATTTAACATAAAAATATCAAATATATTGATAGTCTATGAATTATTACTGAGTTAATATGGAACATAAAAATATGATAATATTAAATATTAATTTGTATGCGTATTAAATAGAGTTGCATATTCGTAGTTTTGTTAGTTGTTTAACCACAGTACAAACTGTTACAATTATGTTAGTTAAAAAAATGATTTTCATGGTAATGCAAAGAAACACTTACAATGATGTCAAATGCATGAGTAGAAAGAAAACCATGAGCACTTGAAGTGAAACTAGATAATGAGATATTACTTTAAAAATTTATGATATTGCAAACTAAACCTACCATATTAATCTTTTCAGGACAATCCTTCATTCTTTTTCATATGCAAAATAAAGTTGAATTTTTACTATATCTCCTATGGTTTATACCTTTTTCACTATCTTTGACTGTAGCTTCTACAAAATCATTTTCATCAAACTTTTCTTCTTGAACATGCTAAAATCAAATTAGGGTACATTGTTGTAATACGCCGAATCTTCTATTAGTACTTTTTACTTTGTTAATAGTTTTCCAAATTGCATATTTCATTTTTGTTAAAATTTCATTACTAATTTTAGAATTTCATCTTTTACCTTGATGCAAACACTACAAGATAATACGGCTATTCCAACGGCTTTTAGCCGTTGGCGGCCGTTGGAATATATCCCACGACTTCCAACGCTTTCTAACGGAAACAACGGACCATTTCCAACGGCATTTCCAACGGCCGCTAACGGCTTATAGCCGTTGGAAACCGTTAGAAACCGTTACAATAAAATGGCCAATATGCCGTTGGAAGCCGTTGGAAATACTGGGTTTATTTTGCTGTACAACAGCAAGCCTATTTACCTTCCACCACACCATTTTCAATCCATTCAATTTTCATTCCATTTCCAATCAATTCCATATATATATATATATATATATATATATATATATATATCAATATCAATACAAACAACGCACATAAATCAATAAAACACCAATATAAACAAACCAAACCGATCAAACATCACAAAATATACCATCAACGTACATACCATCAACAAATGTCACTAAACCATGATCATACCATCAAAATACTTCTCACCCACTCCGTACCAATATATACAATATCACCATCAACATCAAAACATCTCGAAGTCAATATATACATTGTTCAAACACAAATACTCAAAAACATACCTCCTCAAGGATCCTCGTCGCCTCCAGAAGCACCAGACAACGAAGGAAGGGTACCATGATTATGCAAATACTGCGCAAGCTTTTGATCCAACCGCTCCACCTGGATGGCTCGTAGACGATTCTCCTCCCGTAGCTGCTCAACCATAGCTCTAAGCTCCTTGATTTCTTCTTTGTCTCGGTCTTTTTGAGCTTGTCGAGCCTGTCGAGCCTGCAAATAAAATTAATAGCAAAAGGGTTGTCTCAGCATATACGATATTATAACATTATATATCTAAACGCTGATTTTTTGTACATATGTAAAAGGATTAATTACCGTTAGGTTCCCGAAGCCAAAACGTCTACTCCGTTGCGCCGGATCCATAACAGCGGTAAAAATGTTATCATGCTCCTCCTGTGTCAGCGCATCACGACCAGACTGCTCAAGCGCATAAGCCTGTGCCTCCTGCAACCTCGACTATAATGAAAAAAAACAATTTCAGTTGAAAAATAGTAGCATGTAATTATTTTGCGTAGCTAGAAATTAATAAACTTATCGGTGTAAGTATTAAAAATTAAAAAATGCATACATATGCCTCGGTCGCCCTATCTTGCTCACCCCACTGATATATGATATTGTCAGCCTCATCTACTTGCCTAGACGCGTGGGTGTGAGCAAACACGTCCACTAAGCCAACAGAGCCTCCACGAGCTCGTTCCTGCAATTGATAATTTGGATAATTTAACTGTACATAACTAATTACTGAACTGATCAATATACAAATGTGATAATAGATAAATTTACCAAATATTCGCGGTGATGCTGGAAAGATTTGGAGCCTCCACGGTGTGATACAGGATTCCTGCTCCTGTTTGCTGAGTTCCTAGCCGACTCCTCCTGCAAATTTACAATGATTAATTATTTATTAAACGGTAAAAAAATGCTGAGATTTATTTTAGATTTACCTTGAACTCCTCAGAGTTCCACCAATCAACCCATTTCTTCCATACAGTCGCGCTCATCCACTTGGGCTTCTTTCCTACTTTTTTAATCTCCGACAGTCTCTCTATAGTTCTTCGCGATCCTGGAGTTCCAGTGTCGCTGAACTAAATTGACGTCAGGCTCTTGCAAATCTACGGCGTCCTGTACAATGAGAAAATATTACTAATTATTTATTTGTATTTAATTAATCATCTTGTAAAGCGGTATAAACTTACCAGAAAATCTTGCCAAACCGTCTCTCTCACGTCGTCGGGGATCTTGCCCCACTTGGGCCAGCAATCGGTCATTCTACCCATATACGCCTGCTTCGAAATGCTCAGAACCACTTTGGATGGCTCCAACTCAAAACCACTGCGTTAAATATAAAATTGAACTTTAGACAATTGTAGATATATCATGTACAATTAAAAAATTAAAATGCAATGCTCGCTAATTATGATACTTACGTCTCATCAGCCTTAGGCTGTAAGTAAACAAGTGGCCGAGCTGGTGGCTCACCACTACTCTCTCCAATATGACGTGAAGAGCCACGTCACCGAGACCCAAAACCAGAACCGGAGCCGGACATAATATATATATCTGCCATATATACATACATATACACATTATAATAATCATGATATGATGAACCATTAAAAAATGTAATACAATATGCTACAAATGTGTCATGTTGTGTACGTATTGAGTGTGTGAGTATACACTTATTGTCATTAAAATTGTATAAATTAGATAAATGCATTATTAATCAGAGATCAATGTAATGTGAATACTTTTAAAAATTACCGGATATTACTCAGTCGTCCTCATCGTTTTCTGATTCAGACTCGGTTTCGTGCTCTATGTCGTTTTCCTCTACACTCTCAAATGCTTCGACTAATACGTTTGTCTCATCATTTAAAGGTCCAAAATCGGTTTGATCGTCTGTAATTGCTATTTCAGCATTTTCCTCCAGATCTGCTTGATAGGCTTGTTCGTCTGGAATATTTTGTCCATCAAACGTAAATCTTGCTTTGGTTTTAAAAACCGCAGACCAATATGCTTTATCCCTTTTTAGAGATGGATAAGGGGCATAATAAGCTTGTAGGGCTTGTTTGGCTAGTATAAATGGGTCGTACTTTTGATAACGCGAGGTATGTTTAATTTCTATAAGATTATATTTTGGATGAACGTTAATACCAGAACTTGAAACATTGCTGAACCAGTTGCATCTAAACAAATAAACATCCTCCACGGGTCTTGTAAAATTTGTCAACTGCAATATCTGAGTTAACACGCCATAAAAATCATTTATATGATTATTAGGGTCATCACTGTCTTTAACAAATACACAAGTATTGTTTGTTAATTTTTCAGCACCGTATTCATTGGTGTTGAATTTATATCCATTAACAAAATATAGTGGATACGTATTAACTTTTCTTTTCGGTCCAAACGTCAAATGTTTCAGTCCTTTATCGAGCACATTATTTGTGAGATCAGAAACGTATTTCGAAAACCAAGTACTGAAATCTTTGCTTAAATCGCCACCTGGATTTTGTGATTCATAAATACTGCAAACACAAACATGATATATTACATTATTATTTATTCACACGTGTAGTATTAAATTTAACAAAACTTGGAATGTGCTAATTACCTAACAAATGGTGCAACTTCAGGACAATTAAGAAGAATATATGTGTGTGCTACATGGTATTCTTTATCATCTAGCCATACTTTCTCACTTTTGCCAGCATGTCGGCCATATTGTTTAAAAATAGATAATACTGATTCAGAAGAAGAAGCTTGTTCAACGGCCTGATCGTCATTACGCGGAACACTTACAAATAATAAGTTCACACGGTCTTTAAAATAATGAGAGAAAAAGAAAGAAGCTTCTTCTTCGATATATGATTTGCAAATTGAACCTTCAACTCGAGCTTTTTGTCTCACTTTTTTCTTCAAATGATTTAAGTACCTAATAAAAAATATTTGGGTTAAGTATTAACTACTATATTTATACTTAAATCAACATTTACATACTCAATATAGTAACATACCTTTCGAATGGATACATCCATCCATATTGCACAAGACCTCGAAGACGTGCTTCATATGGAAGATGAACAGGTAAATGCTCCATTACATTAAAGAAACCCGGAGGAAATATTTTCTCTAGTTTGTAGAGCAGTATAGGAATTTCTTTTTCAAGTTTAAGTAGACGGTCAACTTTTAACGTAGTTGAACAAAGCTCCTTGTAAAATAAACTAAGTTCTGTTATTACCGTCCAAACTTTTACCGGTAACAATTCTTTGAAAGCGATGGGTAACAAATTTTCCATCATTACATGACAATCATGGCTTTTCATTCCACTCAGTCTCCCATTTTTATAGTCGACACATCTACGAAGATTAGAGGAAATTCCATCGGAAAATCGTAATCCTTCCACCCATTGTAACAGTACTTTAACTTGGTTGCTGTCTAGTTCATAGCGTGCTTTGGGTTTTTTATTGTCGGGAGTCATATGAAGCTCATGACGATTGCATATTTGCTCTATATCACGTCTAGATTTCAAATCGTCCTTAGTCTTGCCCTTCACATTCAAAACTGTATAAAACACATTATCAAATATGTTTTTTTCGTTATGCATCACGTCAATGTTATGACGGATTAATAGATTTTTCCAATAAGGCCATTTCCAGAATATACTTTGTTTGCACCAATTATGAAACGTCGATTTATCTTGAATTTCTTCTTGTTGTCCGGTCTCGTGTATCTTTGGATAATCTTTTACAAGTTCATATATATCCTCGCTTGACCAAATCGTTGGTGGTCGTAGAGTCTCATGTCTATTAGCTATGAAGTTTTTTTTTTGTCTCTTCTAAAAGGGTGATTAATATGAAGAAAACATCGATGACAATCAAACCATGAAATTTTCTTTCCATTTGGCAAAGAAAATGCTCGTGTTTCTTCCATGCAATAAGGACAAGCAAAACGACCGACCGTACTCCAACCCGAAAGCATTGCATATGCAGGAAAATCGCTAATAGTCCATAACAAAGAAGCGAACATCCGAAAAATTTTCTTTTTTGATATGTCGTATGTTTCAACTCCTTCATAGCAGAATATTTTCAACTCTTCGATTAACGGTTGTAAGTAAACATCAATGCCCTGTGTCGGATCATCAGGACCAGGGACGACAATCGTGAGAAACATATATGGAGTTTTCATACACATCCACGGAGGTAGATTGTAAGGTGTGATTATTATAGGCCAAGATGAATATTTAGAACCAAACTGAGAAAACGGTGAGAAGCCGTCTGTACATAAACCTAGTCTAACATTTCGGCTCTCCGCTGCGAAATCGGGATATTTCTTGTCAAAATGTTTACATGCTTCTCCATCGGCTGGGTGTGTCAACGTACCTTCTTGAGGTGTTCTCACACTATGCCATCTCATATGATGCGCTGTCACAGATGATGCATATAATCGTTGAAGTCTAGGGGTGAGGGGCAAATAATGCATACGCTTGTATGGAACTTCTTTTCCCTTCTTTTTCCTAGATTTGTATCTTTCCTGATTACATATTTTACAATTTCTATGATTGATGTCTTCTTTCCAATACAACATGCAACCCTTTAGATATGTATCTATTTTTTGATATGGCAAACCGAAAGATGACATAAGTTTTTTCACTTCATAATAATTTTCGCACATTAAATTATCGGATGACATATGACGTTTAGCAGCTTGCACAACAGCCGTAAATCCAGCTTCTGTAAGGTTGTATTTTGATTTCATTGCAATGTATTCTGCAGTTACCGATAATTGAGAGCCGCTTAAACATCCATTCCAAAGGGGTTTTTTTAGCATGATCCAATAAATCATATATTTTTTCGCTCCAACATTTGGTTCCTCTTCGACGTTAACATCGTCGTTATCAATTACAGCGGTAGGGAACATTGATCGTGCTGCATCTTCGACCATATGTTTTGTGGGATTCGTACTACCTTGTTTGCTGATGACCTCCACCGACTGTTCTTGATTATTAGGGGCAACAATTTCTCCATGACGATCTCACAGCAAATAACTGGGTACGAAACCGAATTGGCGCAAATGAATCTTAGCCATATTCGGTTCTAAATAGTTCAACAATTTGCATCTACTACACGGACAACCAATTTCTTTATCGTTTGCAATATTACTTATAGCAAATTCGATGAACACTTGTACCCCTTTTAGAAAATGTTCGCTTATTGCGTAACTAGTTTCCCTTCTTTGATACATCCAGCTCCGATCATTAAAGTAATTGACCATGTTTCCCTACTAGAAAACCTATGATAGAGTAAAAATGTTATAAATCATTCATTTTATATTTTGCACGAAATTTTCAAACGGCCGCAAACTGCTTATTTCACAAACTGAATATTTTAAATAAGCAACTATTGTTTCATTGCCACTTATGTGTCTTTCTTTGATGGTCGGTCATCCTACTTCCCATTACAAACACAATAGTAACTATATTCCGTAAATCATATCATTTTAAACGATTCACAAAATTTCGGCAGCATTTCCCCCGTGTTCCTTGTATCGTACACAAATGCGTGTACACAAGGAACGTAAAAGAAATGCCGTCGAAATTTTGTGAACCGTTTAAAGTGATATGATTGATGAAATATAATTACTTTATAGTGTTTGTAACTTGTCCAATACTGAGACAAATCCGACAAATGATGTATCAGATGAATAGAGTTGTCCGTTTTGTGGAAAAAACGAATATCTCTAAAACGATCATATACAACACTTGTCAGACGGGGCCGAATAATATCTAAGGATTTAAATATTTGTTTATATTAAATTCGAATATATAATTCGTTTAATTAATATTGGTTTATATTTTACCGTTTTATTACATAAGTACTAAATTCATTTTATACGCTAAATTTGTACACCAAATTCATTTATAAACTAAATTAATTCGCGTGTTGACACAAATACAAAGCTCGTATTCGCACATATGAAATATCCGTTCCAACGGCTTCCAAATGCAATAAACTTTATCACACACATACGTTTAATATACTAACCAAATAACGTAAACTAATGCAATATCTTAAATTACAAAATTTTCAATCAATTATAATAACTTGTTCATTATGTTATAATGGTTGCAATTAGAGGATAATATAATGTAATATGCATACACTAACAAGTAGGAATCAATCAACATTCAAATTAAACCCTAAATAAAAAAAACCTAAATATTAGCTTTAGGAAAATTACCGATTTGGAGAGCTAGAACGGTGGAGATGTGCCGGAGTAGCTTCTAGATGGCGTCGGAGGTTGTTGGGATGGTGTTTGGGCCGGCAAATGAAGATTGAAGATGATGGAATGGTGGATTTGGGGGTAATTTTCGGTTGAGAAGATGAATAATGAGCTGAAGGTCGGTCTCTGGAAATATGTAGGAAATTTTCCAACGGCTTCCAACGGCCGCAAACGGCTATTTTCCAACGGTTTCTAACGGTTTCAAACGGCTACGTAAAAAATTAACGGGCCGTTGGAAGCCGTTGGAAATGCCGTTGGCGGCCGTTGGAACTGGAGCGTTGGAATTTACTGTTTTTCTAGTAGTGAAAGTATTGCCTTACTAGAATATCGACATGGCGAGGAAGGAGATTAAAACCTTCAACAAGGGTGATGTATGTGTAGAATTTTGATAGAGCCGGTTGGATTGATCACGAAAAGAAATATTATGAATTTGTCCGAGGAGGTTCATGTGAAGTTGTAGTATATAGTAGTTAGGATGATAAAGCTTGCTTAAAGACAATATACATTCCTAACTACCTAGGTGAGAAATATTAGTTTGATTGTGATAAGATGCTTACTTAGTAATATTACAAAAAAATAGAAATAATGACTCATTTTTTTCCATCAGTAGTTTTATGCACATATGATTTTTTTTATTGTTATTTCATAGGCTGATTGGAAAATCATGAGATGAAATTTTTAATATCTTTCCCATAAGTGTTTGAATACAAAAAATATTATATTCTTTTGTTTCTTGATATGACCAGCAAGCATGGCACTAGATATATATGTCCTCCTTCAAGAGTCCTTTCAAAATACGTGCAAGTAGTTTGTGCTCATGAATACGTGTGATGTTGGCAATGTTTCCATGTTGATTTATGTGTTGTAATATTATTCAACGAACTTGGAAGATTTTATGCCCTCTTGGAAGCTTATTCAGAAAATGTGGTCTGAGCCTCTCTTCGAATCTTTAGTGTCGGCTCCATTGCGGTTCGAGGCTTGAAGATCTTCATATACAGGCTAATGGCCAATGTTGAATTTGGTATGAGTAGTATGAGTAGTAGACTGAGAAGTATGAATACTGCGATAACATGAGCAAAAGCTTTCTTTTGTCGTATGATAACGGGGAAGATTTCAGATGTGATGTGATTGTAAAGAGAGAGCGAGGTTGGTTTATATTTATATGAAGAGATTTAGAGAAGGTAGGTAGGATAAACTATAAAGAGAGAGTACTGAGGAAGTTTCAACGGAAAAACTCAATTAAATATGTGTTAAAAAGGTTTACGTATGTAAAGGAAATAGGAGAAGGAGAGGGAGCTTTTGATTTTTTTAATTTGAAATGACCAGTCTTTTCTTAGTTAACTGTGGGGTTGTTTCTACAATTTGACCCACCTATGCTTTTAGCTTGAGACGACTATGCCAAACTTATGTTTTATATTTAGCATGAGGTCCTTAATACGAAAAGCAACTTTGATTATGTTTTATTCGTTGAAGGTGGTGTACAAAGGTAAAGGAATCATATCTTGGTTTTTGGTATATATGTATCCAAGTTAATACATAAATCGATGAAGCATCCGAGTGTACTATATTACTCGTAATTTAGGTGGAAGTTCATTGGTCGAAGTTTTGCTTGATTCCGATTTAATATGATGAAGTTATTGCAGTCTGAAGAAAAAAAAAGCAGCTTCTACCTAGGCCGGGTTCAAATATAAGGATATAGCATGTTATTTTCTAAGTATAACTATTACTCACCATGGAGAATTATAATGAGCGTTGAAATGGGGATATAACCAGTTATTTTCTAAGTACGACAGTTAGTCACCCTGAAGAACTATGATATACGTTCACTAGATGAAATATCAAAGTATTCCTCATTGTCTGTAATTTAGATGGGAGTTCATCGGTCGAAGTCTCGTCTGATTTCGAGTTGGTATGAAGAAGTTATTGCAATTTGAACAAAAAAATAGCGGCTTCGGCCTAAGCTGAGTTCAAGTATGAAGATGCTACAACCAAATCAATTTCCACGGGTACAACTATAAATGCATGCAAGTTGTGATTAAATTCAAGTCCACCTGGACGTGCACATGTACTCGTTTGTTATAAAAACTACTCCACCTGCTTCCTGAGATACATCTCCTTCCCTTCAGTTTCTTTTTCTTACTTCGCACATATTCTCTATTTTTACTTTAAGGGTTTCTTCTAACATTACATAACTTTCTAGACTGACCAACTACGAGATACACTTACATCTACTACTCACTCTTTACTACATAAATCCACTGGAACTATGTATCGCTCACTCTCATACTATTCAACTACTCTTCTATAAACTCGTTATACTCTTTGTTTCATGAACATTTGCAGAACAGCTTAATCATCTAAAGTGTCCAATTCAATATGGCGGAATATTTTTTAAAAGGAGTTACTTTATTTGGAAATAGTTGAATGGAGGTTGACAATGAAGTTACTACAACGGTGTCGTTACTGTACAAACTTGGGGTAAACATAACTGTGCGTAGCCACGAAGTAATGTTGCAGTATATACTAAGCATTGTATATTCTTTGTATCATATTATTCACTGTGTACATGCCATGATATTGTAGGGATGAATTCTACTTTGGAATCTGTACGTTGGGAAGAATAAAGAATCGTGGCCCAATTATGGAGTAACATTGGCTGGGAGCGATGTAACCCAAAATATTATTTTGCAACTTTATTTGTCCCACTTTTTTTACCATTGCTGTTTTGAGTTGAAAATTTTGTAGGATTAGGATGAAACAGCAAATCAATATGGAATATCTTACCATAAGGGGATGGCATTTGATGACAGGCTAACAAAGAACTTAATTGTATCATTGTACATTCTTTTCTTCATAAAATACACATAATATACTTACTAATCATTTCATATTCATTATGCAGCTAACTTTACGATCACCTTTCTAGATGTCATATATGAAACTTGACAAGCATACATTCCCGAAAACAGTTTATGTAATGTTTGTGAAGGAATATTTTCCAAAATAATGTCAAAATTTAGTATAACAAATTCAACTGTTTGTAAGAATAGTTTGTATTAAGCTAATCTCCTATGTCAGCATCGTACTCTTGATGTAGTTTATCCTTTTGTAATTATTTGTCATATTAAAAGTATGCCTTTATCAGAAACATAATTTTTACGGCTGTATGAGTACATGTTAATATTATTTTATGTTCACAAAGTAATTCAACTATGTTATGAATGAAATGGACGGCTCCTGTGGTTTTTTTCCTTACTATACAGAGTTAGTTTTATCTTTAGTGATTTCTGTATGATGCATGCTTCCTCTTAACATGCTTAAAACACTAGAAAAAATAAGTTAAATGAATGTGTCTAATTTAGCCATGTCACATTATTACTATATATATTCATTCCACTTTAAGGAAGTTCATTTTTGAAATCAAACAATTCATACATAAGTTGTCAACCTGGACAAAAATCCAATTTTAATATTCATGCTACAATACAAAAATTCATAATAAGTTGAAGTAGAAACACACATGTGTGTGTGTATGCATGCAATTTTAATGTTCACTCTTTTGATCAATAATCTATATTCAATGATGTCCAATAATAAAAGTGGTAACCAATGATGTCCGATATTTAAATTTGTTACCAAACAATATTTTAAACATTTAATCGGAGATTGAATTATATTCCTAGTACCCATGTTTAGGCAAATTCTATTCATCACTAGAAATCACCCAACATGCACAATATTTTTCTAAGAAAATATTTGACTAAATTACCCTTCTTCTCAATTCCATTTTTTAGTCTTGTTTATAATCCATCAAATTAAAGCATTAAATTAATAATATGTGATCAAGTTTACATGTTTTCGATGAAATTAATGAAACATAAATATTATTTTGCAACTTTATTTGTCCCACTTTTTTTACCATTGCTGTTTTGAGTTGAAAATTTTGTAGGATTAGGATGAAACAGCAAATCAATATGGAATATCTTACCATAAGGGGATGGCATTTGATGACGGGCTAACAAAGAACTTAATTGTATCATTGTACATTCTTTTCTTCATAAAATACACATAATATACTTACTAATCATTTCATATTCATTATGCAGCTAACTTTACGATCACCTTTCTAGATGTCATATATGAAACTTGACAAGCATACATTCCCGAAAATGGTTTATGTAATGTTTGTTAAGGAATATTTTCCAAAATAATGTCAAAATTTGTATAACAAATTCAGCTGTTTGTAAGAACAGTTTGTATTAAGCTAATCTCCTATGTCAGCATAGTACTCTTGATGTAGTTTATCCTTTTGTAATTATTTGTCATATTAAAAGTATGCCTTTATTAGAAACATAATTTTTATGGCTATATGAGTACATGTTAATATTATTTTATGTTCACTAAGTAATTCAACTATGTTATGAATGAAATGGACGGTTCCCGTGGTTTTTTTCTTACTATACAAAGTTAGTTTTATCTTTAGTGATTTCTGTATGATGCATGCTTCATCTTAACATGCTTAAAACACTAGAAAAAATAAGTTAAATGAATGTCTCTAATTTAGCCATGTCACATTATTACTATATATGTATATTCATTCCACTTTAAGGAAGTTCATTTTTGAAATCAAACAATTCATACATAAGTTGTCAACCTGGACAAAAATCCAATTTTAATATTCATGTTACAATACAAAAATTCATAATAAGTTGAAATAGAAACACACACACATGCACATGTGTGTGTATGCACGCAATTTTAATGTTCACTCTTTTGATCAATAATCCATATTCAATGATGTCCAATAATAAAAGTGGTAACGGATGATGTCCGATATTTAAATTTGTTACCAAACAATATTGTAAACATTTAATCGGAGATTGAATTATATTCCTAGTATCCATGTTTAGGCAAATTCTATTCATCACCAGAAATCACCTAACATACACAATATTTTTCTAAGAAAATATTTGACTAGATTACCCTTCTTCTCAATTCCAGTTTTTAGTCTTTTTTATAATCCATCAAATTAAAGCATTAAATTAATAATATGTGATCGAGTTTATACGTTTTTGATGAAATTAATGTAACATAAATATTAATTACCATAAAAGATTTTGAACGTGTAAAATATTTCTTGAACAATTTGATGAAGGGGAAATGAAACATAATTCTTTGTTAATTATCTGTTGAATTTGATAATACAAAAATGAGACTTCTGCAAGTTTATATACAGTGTCTCTTATACAAATGGGCTTCAGCCCATAACCCAGTAACTAAACCGAAGTAATATTATTAGCGGCCAGGATTAGAAGCAGACTTGATCAACGGTCAAAAATAGCAGCCTCTTCATATATACTCTCATCAGATGAAGGGTTTCCTCATTTCATTATCCCACCGCAAACCCTTCATCATCTAGGGTTCGGCGAAAGGTTATTCCCAAATCATTTCAGTTTTGAAATAAATCTCAAATTTAGCTTAAAAGTAATCTCAAGTCCTCAAAGCAAGTCTATTTATTTTTAGATGAGCAATTTCTGACGACAAATTTTGTTGCAGCATCATTCGAGCATGGTTTCTTTCCTTGACCATATGTTGTTTGAGACTTGAGGTCGTTCAATTCTGGAACTTGTTGAGATTTACTGAGACTAGCATTACAAACTTGAGCTTGAGTCTCCTCAGTTGTATGATATCTGAAGTTTGAGATTCTATAACTCTGAGGCTTATCAAGTCCCGTTGAGGCAACGTTTGCTTTGTGACTGTCTCTGGTTGAAGATTCCAGCGAGTCTTTTTTGACATTCGTCTGCTCTTGTGACCTCTATGAGTTGTTTACTTTCAGCTTATCTCTGAGATGCATAAAGTTGGTTCTCGACAGTGGCTTGGTTAGAACGTCAGTTGTTTGGTAAGAGGAAGGTACATGATTAATGTTTAATTTTCCTTTAGCCACTTGTTCTCGAACGAAATACAAATCGAGTTCCATGTGCTTTGTTTTAGAGTGTAGAATATGATTTGCAGTGAGATGAACTGTGCTTAAATTATCACACCATATTATTGTTTTGCTGTCTGTCTTGAATTGTAGTTCATCAAGTAGTGACTGTATCCATATTACTTCCGCTGTTGCGTTGGCTACACTCCTATATTCTGCTTCCGTACTTGATCTGGACACAGTAGGTTGTTTGTTTGAACACCAAGATATGAGATTATTATCCAGAAATATACAATAGTCAGTTGTAGATCTTCTATCGTCGGGATGACTGGCCTAATCAGCATTTGCATATCCTGTAATATTGATGTGTTTGCTTGAATTTAGAGGCAGGCCAAAGTCTACAGTCCCTTTGAGATATCTTAATATTCTTTTCACCATTTCCATGTTCAGTAGTTGGTCTTTGCATAAATTGGCTGACTTTATTAACACTGTAGGGAATGTCTAGTCTTGTAATGGTTGCATATTGTAGAGCACCAACAATATTCCTGTATTGTTTCTCATTTGATATTGCATCACCTTTGACCTTTGATACGTGTAGATTACTGACCATGGGTGTTTATATAGAGTTAGCTTGATTCATCTTGGCTCTATTCATCATCTCATGAATGTAGTTATTTTGACTTAATTGTATGGATGAATTTGACAATCTCTTAACTTCAACGTCGAGGAAATAATTTAAGTTTCCAAGATCTTTAACACTGAATTGCTGATTAAGATGATGTATGAGTTCATTGATTTCCTCTTCATTATTACCTGTAATAATAAAGTCATCCACATATATTAGTACATAAACTATTATGGTTTTACTGAATTTTGTAAATAGAGAGTTGTCAGATTTTGTAGATTTGTAGCCTAGTCCAATGAGAGTTGTCTTGAGCTCTTCAAACCACACTCTTGGAGCCTGTTTAAGGCCATAGATAGCATTATTCAGTTTGCAAACCAGATTTCCTTTTTCCTTTTGCACAAAACCATGTGGCTGTTCCATGTAAACTTCCTCCTGTAAAACACCATTCAAGAAAGCATTATCGATATCAATTTGTTTGATGGTCCAATTTTTGTGTAAGGCAATTGTAATTACTATTCTTATAGTAGTGGGTTTTACAATAAGTGAAAAAGTTTCATTAAAATCAAAACCACTCTGTTGTGAAAAACCCTTAGCTGCTAATCTTGCATTGTATTTAGAAATTGCACCATGAACATTCTTCTTTAATCTAAAAGTCCACTTGCACCCAATAACATTTTTATTTTTTGGTAAAGAAACTAGACTCCAAGTCTTGTTCTTTATAAGTGCATGTATCATATGACACGGCTGATTTCCAGTTTTGATTTTCCATAGCTTGACAATAAGTAGTTGGCTCTTCAGTGTCCAAAGTGATTATAAATTTCGGGTTTGAAAATACCACCTTTTGACTTTGTGACCATATGATGACCTGCTCTAGTGTTTTGTTGCTGAAGAACACCCTCACTTGGTTGAAGTTGTTCATTGTGAGGCATTGTTTCCTCTAACATTTGTCGTGAAACAGATTGTTCACTTACTCTTTGCTGAGGTGTCTGAACAGGTGTATCTACATCAGTTACCTCATGACCTGGTCAATGATTGGACACCGTGGGTTGTGAGTGGGCACTATCTTCAGCCAATTCTCTGGGAGCTTGCATCACTTCCTCAGGTAAAGCAGGTACAGGAGGTAGCGTTTCCTTTGAGTTGTATATTTTCTTGGATGTTTTGATTTTTGATTCTTTAAAAGGAAACACCCTTTCATTGAAAACAACATGTCTGGAGACAAATACTCTACCAGTACCGTCTAAGCATTTATATCCCCTTTGATTAGTCACATAATCAAGAAAAGTACAGGGGGCTGATCTAAATTTTAACTTGTGAGAGTTATATGGCCTAAGATAATGAAAACACAAATAACCAAAAACTCTTAGATTTAGATAGTTAGGTTTGACATTATACATCATCTCCAAAGGACTTTTAAACTTCAAAACTCTTGTTAGTAGTCTATTAATTAGATAAACAGTTGTAGTAAAAGTATCAGGCCAAAATTTTAAAGGCATAGCTGCCTAAGCTAACAATGTGAGACCCGTCTCAACAATTTGCCTATGTCTTCTTTCAATTATTCCATTTTGTTCAGAAGTGCAGAGGCAAGTTGTTCTATGAACTATGCCTCTCTTCTGAAAGTATGGTTTTAGTGGCATATATTCTGTTCCACCATCAGATTGAATTATTATGACTTGACAGTTGGTTTGTTTTTCTGCCTGAGTAATAAACTGTAACACAGCGCTATGAGTTTCACTTTTGGATTTCAAAAAATATATCCAAACATACCTGAAAAATGCATCAATGAATGATATATAATATTTGTACCCATAATCACTGTGAATAGGTGCAGGTCCCCATAAGTCAGTAGCAACTAATTTAAGTGGTTTACTATAGATAGTTTCAGAATTTAGAAAAGGTAGCTTATGTGCTTTACCCATTTGACAAAATGTACATATATATGGCATGGAAATATCTTTGAAAGAAATATTATTGTTACTCAATATATGTCTTACAATTGTAGCATTTGGATGTCCCAATTTATAATGCCACATATCAAATGTCTTACAATTTTCTTCCTGTTTGAACTCAGAATTATTATACCAGCTTCTTATAGTTTCTGCATTTCTTGAATTAGCCACTTTGAATTTGTACAGCCCTTTATGTTCACTACCCTGCAAGAGAATTTCTTTAGTTAGGGTATCCTTAACTAAACAGTATTGTGGGTAGAACTCAAAATACACACTGTTATCCTTAGCAAACTGTGATACACTTAAAAGATTTTTCTTGATTAATAGTACTCTAAGCAAGTTATTTAAATATAATTGCCTTTTTCCCATAATATATGATCTGCCAGTGTGTGTAATAGCAATTTACTTACCATTACCTATATGTAGAGAGTTCATACCTTTATACTCCATGTTTCCAAGATTCAATTTGCTTAGGTTGTTTGTGATGTGGTTGGTTGCCCCAGAATCTAGATACCAATCTTCATCATATATGTGTTCTGGCTTTGCTGTTTCAGTTGGTTGATAATCTTTGCTGTCTGATTGATTGCTTGAATTGCTTTGAACTTGAGCAACATTTTCACTGAGATTTTGACTTCTTTGATTATTGAAATTTTGTCCTGGGTCATAATTCAGATTTAATCTGAAATAACACTTAGCAGTAGTATGACTTGCTTTTCATAGACATGACATCTTGGTCTGTTGTTATTGTTCCACCTACCTCTGCCTCTGGTTCTGTTAGAATATGCACCTCTTTGCATTGTTTGATCATTCCTTTTACTGCTTTGATTTTTGCCTTTGTTATTTGCTGGTTTACTGTAAAATCAGAATCTTGATTTTCTTGTTATCAATTCTTGCTTCATAAGCAAGTGACACAGAGTGAACATCATCTATGGTTGGCAGAATTTTTTGAGATGATATTACAGCAACAGCAACCGAAACTTCATATTCATCATTTAATCTATTTAGAACTGCCATAATTTGTTTCGAATCACTGATTTATGGTCTTCTGCTTCAAGTAGATCACAAGTGGTCTTGATTTTAGAGAGATATTCTCTCATATTCTGGCTGTCTTTCTTTATATTATGAAGTTGTCTTTTGTAGAACATAACTTTAGTTGCAGTTTGCGTGTTGAAAACTTTGTCAATGGTTACCCAGATTTCATTGGCTGTCTTACATCCAATAGCATGTGATAAAAGATTTGCATTTACTGAAGATAATAACCAAGAACATATGAGTCTATTTTGTCTATGATATTTGATGAATTCTTCATTGCTGACTATTTTGTTTTCCTTGTCAGTGATACAGACAGGAGGGATCTGAATTGTTCCCAGAATATAGCTTTCAAGTCCATATCCTTGTATTGTTGTTTCGACTTGAAGCTTCCACAGAAGATAATTATCTTCATTTAGGTGAACAGTAACCAGTTGACTTTGAGGACTGATTACAGTCTTGATCAAATTCTCTATAGGGTTAGCAAGTTGAGTATTATTGGCAATTTATGATGCCTCTGAGTTGCCTTCATCAGCCATGATGATTATGAGGCAATCTGAACTGAAAGAAAAGTTTAAAGAATGATGCAGTCAAAGCTGGAATTGAGTTCAAGAACTCAAAATAGAATGCAAAACAGGTAAGTTGCAACCAAAGAAATTCTTAAATGATGAGTTTTCGATAGGATTTCTTTCTAGATGGCACTTCTCTATTTCTTGTGTTGTTTTCTTGATTTCTTGATCTGATTTTCTGAGAATTTGATTGCAGTCTTTCACGATTCAGTGAAGAATCTTGCTGCAGCCTGTTGAATAACTGGAGAGGCACGGGAATTTGAACTGAATCAATCCTTTAAGGGATGAAATGAAGATTTTTGATAAAGGATAAACTCAAATGATGAGATTATCATATGATGAGTTTTTTTGCTGTTAAGAAATTATAATCCTCTGATGAGTTTTTTTCTCTTCTGTTAAGCAATTACAAGCTCCGATACCATAAAAGAATTTGAATGTGTAAAATATTACTTGAACAATTTGATGAAGAGGAAATGAAATAGGTCATTAGAAAAGAATTCTGTTTCATTTCATCTTCGTCAAATTGTTCAAGAAAAATTTTCATGTTCAAAATCTTTTAATTAAGACAATTTTCACAACTAATTGCTTTAATTTAAAAGTACATAATTTTATGTGTAAATTAAAGTTGCTTTCATTGAAATTAAGAATTTCTAAAAGAAGAAGTTACAATTCTAGCGCCAAAAATTAACATTCATTTTATAGAATTTTTTAATTAATTTAGTCTAAGGAATTCCTTGTTTTGTAGATGAGTTTTAAGTTTTAAAGTGGGATGATGATGAAGATGAAAATATGGGTAGTTTTGTAAAAGAGATGGCGTATGTAAATTAATTTTTGGTATATACCAGTTTATTGTATTTTCGGGTGTAAGTTAAGAAATTACTAGTGTATGAATAGAATTAACCCCATGTATATCCATTTTTCATGCACGTAGACATTCCTGTAGCCGCATTTTAAAAATATCAATGACATCCCACTACTTAAATTAATTCCTTACTGGTTCTACTCACCTATACTCATTCCTTGTTTTAACTAAACATTGGACACTTTAACTGAGGAGAACTATGGCGAATGAAAATGGCATACAATGTCCTATCACAAGAATATTCAATAATCTAATAATTTAAGGCATACTTTGGGTGGATGGAGATGAAATTGTGGAAGAAATCGTTGTTCTCCTAAACTAGTATGGGGTCAACGTTATTATATTAATCAATCACATAAGTTTGATGTCAAAATTTCATGTTTACATTCCAAACCGACTCATCAATATTAATGTCATATATTCAAATTTCAAGGACGTACAATTCTATCCACAACAACCAATGAAAATGAAGATCTTAACCTTATCCGCTCACCATACTAGTGTTGGAGATAAAGTATGTTAAACAACTACTTATGTAAGATAGTAATGCTAAAAACTACTGTCACTAATATTGCTTTAATAATTTAACATACAGTTGTGGGATCGTGCTATATTGGACTATAAGGAGAATAAGAGGAATACCACAATGACTAAATGGCCATTAAAGCACCTATTCGTACAAAATTTGAGATTCAACTTTAGTAAAACATTATACACGCTGATATAACATGCACATTGACTAGCCTTTGTCTCCTTCAACTATAGCTTACGGTTAAAGCAGCTCACTGGGGTCAAGGGGTTATTCTTTTGATATAGGAAGTACTACTAGCTACCTACAAATCTGTGATCTATGCTACTTCTTTTGGAAAATATGAATCATGCCATTTTTAATTATGTTTCCTTTTAAATCAACCACGGTGTAATTTTATTTATTGACCTTGTAATCAATGCACTTGTATATTAAACAAAGTTTGAAATATTGATTTTTGTTTAGTTATATTTACCTTTGAACAATATATCTTTTTTTGTATCTGATAAGTATGTATATAAGTGCATACCAGTGTTGTTGTCTATGAAAAGATTAATCGCTTTACAACATTAATTTTGCCTCAAAAGAGCAATGATTTATAAATTTGTTAATTAGTACTATGTTCCTCCCTATACATTTATATTAAGAGTAGTGTATTGGTTAAACAAATCTGATTGAACGCACAGTAAGTTGTCTAAAGAAAAATATACCAAATTTCAAATTAGTATCCACCGCTATAATTTTGCAGCTCATACACATAATAGTTTGTGCACCACATGTATAAAAAGTTTAACTTTTAAATGATAATAAGGTGAAGCATATGCATTCAGTGTTATTATAAAATAACCTCTTTCTCTTATAAAGTTGGAGCCAAGATTGCAATTACAATTATTATGTTTATGCTAATTTAAAAACTCTAATTTTCATATGCACATAATAAATAAATAATTTTATTCACCCAATCTTAATAACTGAACTTATGCATAACAATGATAATTATGGAGTGCATCACTGTCTTCCTATAATTAACTGCTTTGCATAAAGTGAACGTAACTACTACGCCCTTTTGTTAGGTGTGGCTCACATTAGATTAGAGTGGGTGTGTAGATTGGATTATGAATGGTCACACATCGCAAGATATTCTAAAAAGATGAGCATATATATATATGATTGGTAGCATGTAACAATAAGGGATTCCATTTGTCGCTAACTAACTTAACTAATATTTGGTGAAGGCGATTTTTGAAATATCTCCTTTGGGCAATTTTTCAAAAATAGCCGACACCGAAAAACCCAGTCAGCATCCAACATGGCCAAAAGAGGCCTATAGGTGTAAATATATTTACAAGTGATCTATTCTTGTTATTTTTTGGAAAAATTAGGCCTAAACAGTAAAATTTCCTTTGGATTATCGTGCCGTTTGGATCGACACGTCTTCATTCTTGACGACGGGCTATCTAAAACTCTAAGAAACTTCATGAATATGTATAGGAAGACTAGGGGATCATTTGGAAAAAGTATGAAGATGCCATGATGTGGCATTTAGAGTCAGTACTGATTTAAGGGTCTAACTTGGGCCGAGTTAAGGACTTAGCCTATTTTGAGCTCCATACTTCCTTGAGCTCTTCCTTTAGCCCTTTTGAGTAACTTTACCAAATATCAGGTCATCCTGTTCCCATTTTGATGCACTAACTCCTATTGATTTCGGTTCGGTTAGAAACCTAGTTAGCATTTTCCCCTTATAGTGCGCTTTCGTTGGAAACAAAGTGTGCTCTGATACTGGATAAATCTTGAACTGTTATCTTATGATTTTCAGTTGATTGTTGGATTCCGTTTTGAGATGCTGTTTTTAACTAGTTAACTTCTGATTTGTTATTAGTTCTAATTTTGATTTGAATTTCAATTCTCTGTACCGACGATGCAATCTTTGCTTTGAAATTTACATAAGGTTTTAAGTCGGTATATAGGTTTATTGTGGTGAGTTAGAGCTGACCCGGGTTGGAGTGGTAAACTCGGTACCGAGTTAATTCTTAATTCGTCCAAGTTAAGAACTTGGCAATTTCGAAGAGAGATGGTCGAATTTTGGGTTGCACTCCGCTGGTGGTGAAGCTAAGTTTTGTCTCGGACGGATGTACACCGTTCTGGAGCCAATTCTTGCTCTCCGTCTTCAACTGTCTCCTATTGAGAACTTGGCTAAGTTCCCATCAATATTTGAATTTTAGTGCAACGATTTATTCCAAAATCGGATATAGTGTATGATTCCATCATATTGCTTTTCTCATTTCTGTACTTCTAGTGATCCTGAAAAGGGAAGCTTCCTGCGTCGCTTTTGATAGCGACTCTATTATCAATTTCTCATCGATAACGGGTAAGTCCTAAGAAAAATAATCTTAAAGTACGATGTGACTCATTTTTCTAGCATGAGCGAGCTATCTACATAGGATGGTCTGTTCATAGTGTTCGGGACATTAGGCTCGTTTTTATAGATAACACACTGCACTTACCTCGGTCAATGCTCGGAATCCGACTGGTCAACATACATCAACTTCCCTTGGATTCCGAGCGTTGTTCATATAGAAACATTATTTAAAGTAAAACGTACCTGGCAGTGTTGAACGTTGAATTTTATTATTTAGAGTGACTTTCTGGTCATCCATTCTTTAGTCTGGCGAAGTAACTTCAACTTCTCTAGAAGATGGATCCGTCACAGCTTGTGCTTAGCTTTTTATCTATTATACCAGGATGATTGATTATGGCTAAATTGCAAGGCACAGTTGCTCTTATAGAGCTGTCGCTAAATTCTCCTCCTCCTTTAAATAAGTACACATCCTTAAGAGCCTTGGATGAAGATGAAGGAGCAAGCAGGGATTCCCTCAAGCTTGTTGTCCCGCCGGCCTTCTTTTTAGTTTTGCTTACAAGGGAGCGACCTCCGTTGTCTTATAACTTTATGCAGATAGATAGAATCTCAACAATTTCTTTTGTTATGTTTCTTTATTTAGCCCTATACAGTTGCCGAAGTGCTCTTCTTGGGATATAGGGACGTCATTTAAGCAACTCTGTATTCATTCTTGCATGTGTTTGGTCGTGTCCCTTTTGACTAACTATCATTGCACATAGTCCAAGCTCTACCATGCTCCCTATCGCCGGGGAACATTATCCATAATATTTAGGTCATATGTTCCTGTTATGAGCTGAATTCTATTGATGGGGTTCTTCTGCAATGAGTTCGGGCATTATTGTGAGTTAAACTTGTGGGGCAAATTATCCGACTGCCTCCTATCTAGTTGAGCTTCCCCAATCTCGGTTTTGGATCGGGAAAAAGTCTGATAGTTCTTATTTTCAATTTTGCATGAATTTCTTTGCTTATCCTCTACCAAGCATGTCCTTCTTGGTTACCAGTGTTGTTGTTAAAGTTTGATCAGACATAGTTTCAATCTTCGAAAACCAGCATATGGATTATTTGATTTCAATTATCCTTCCTTAAAGTTTCCCATTTTCCAGGAACAACAAAATTCATGAAAGCTGGTGATTAGGCCTTCTTGACGTTGCCAATCTCCAGGTGATGACGGATTCCAATAGGTTTCTATCTCCAGAAACCAGAACATCAATGACTCGATTTTGAGCCTTTTAGTACCAAGTGATTTCTCTTGGTATCGAGGATTTTTGGTCCATTGCTTTCAGTTGTCCATTTGTATTTTTCATCGTGAATCATGGAAAACGATTCCACTTCACCATGGGTAGTCGATTGCAAGGATAACATATTTTGTTCTTTTCCTCGCCATTGGGTGCACATCGATAATGTTGATTCCTCTTTCTTTGCGTTTTCCAGAATTTAGTCTGCACATGTCTCTGTCTTCGGGGGCTGGTGATTTAATTATTGTATTCCTGTGCACCATATTTATTTACCGTGACTCCGCTCATGTAAATAATACTCCTGCAGTCATTTTGATATGTTCTATTATATATCTCTGTTCAGAAATGTGTTGTATCATGGTTTAGCCAACTTCACGTCTATTCCTGTTTAGGCTTGGTCAAGTTCATTTCAGCCAAGTGTAAGTATATATGCCCCGGTCCGTAGGTCTGATCTCTCAGAATACTAAGTCCAAACATTTTTAAGAGACTGGGTTTCCTTTATTGCGATTGTATTCTTCCAAGTTGAGATCATCGGCCAACGTCATTCTGGATGTATGCATTGGAAAGATGTGTCACCTCTATCATTTATCATAGTAAATTCTTCCAAGCCTAATGTTGAGATTTTGATCATGTATCAGTTTCTATCTTCAAGAATTGGTAACTCAACTGCTTCGTTCCAAGCAACATTTGCTTGAGACTGCCTATCTCTAGGCTGCATCAAAATTCTTTCAAGTTAAAATTGGAATTTGATTGTGCTCCGACTTCTATCTCTAGAAACCAGCACATAAGCGGCTCAATGCTAGGGATTTCCCTTCAGCACTGCCTTATCTCCAGGTGAGGATGATTCCTTTAATGAAGAGACGAACCATTCGATTGACCATTGAATGGTCATGTGTTCTTATTGTCGTCTATCTTCAGGAAACAGCAGTTTTCTAAAGACAAGGGTTCAGTTGAGCACCAACTTCATCTCTAGAAGCTAGTGCATCGATGGTTTACTACTATGAGTGTTCTCATCGACCCAGTATCTCAATGTTTTTGTTACCTAGGTTTGTTTATAACTATTAAGTGCTTCCTTAGGTGGTACAGAGCAGTTTCTTAACCAATTCCATGGTTATTCTTGCTTGTGCAGGGTTGAATTTCCTTTGATCGACTTTTTTTGCAATTTGACTTCCATTTGCGAAACCTGTTGTTTCCAAATGCTAAACTCTGGGCACTTATATAAAGTTAGATACTGTAGGGCGAGTTGTTACATTGCCCCTGGTATGACTGCACTCTTCTTATCCTGATCACGGATTGGTAGAGTTTGGTAGTGGTTGTCTTGAATCTATGACAATTAACCTTGTTTGTTCCATGCCATATGTACTATGCTAGGCCGTTGATGTTGTTACGGATATCCACCTTATTTTTTGGTTCCAATCTTTGGGAATCGTTGGTTTAGCTACTCGATCGAGCGTTCACTCATTGCCATTGTCTATCTTCGGACAACAACAGGTTCTCCGCAAGCAGGAGTCGAGGTGCTTGATTGATCTCTGCGTGGCTTATTATTCCCAAGCTCGGCTAAAGTCCAAGTCACGATAAATATATGATGATCGAGGGTTTTCCTTCCTGGCAGGGCAAATCTATGGGCGGTGTCAGATTCTTAAAAGACAAGTTATTTCTTCCAGATGTTAGCGGTCTTCGGGCTACGCTGGATTCTTGCAAGTTGGGGTTTGAGACCTCAGTCAAGCGCCTGCTTCTATCTTGGGAAACTGGTGCGTTGAAGATTTGCTTCTAGAAATGCCTTCTGTCTTCACCTATCTCTGGGCGGTGATAAGTTCCTCCTATTATCACCTATCTTCGGACGACAATGAACTAATGAGTTTGATTCTCTTATCAATACAACAGGCTGGATTTCCTGATGTTGCTGAAGCAACATTGGTGCCTAGGAGGCTGGACCAATTTCCTTCCAATTTCACGGTTATTTAGTGTACTATATTGCTTAGCTCTGTTATGATTGCCAAAATACTCCGTTTGGCATAACATAACTGTGGCGTATCTCGGTTTAGCCAACTTTGCGGCTGTTTTCCATTCGGGCTCAGTGGAGCTCATCTCGACCAAGTGCTAGCATGTATGCACCCACTCCATAGGGTTGTTTACGCCGAACGTTGGGTCAAGCATTCAATAAGTGATCATGTGATCCAAGCAACCATTCGGCTACCCTCGGTCTAGTTGTTTGATAGCCATTTGATAGTTCCCATTTCTAGGAACTATTATTTCGGTTGCTTGATCCTAAGCATCATATTATAACATTTCCAATTTTGCTGTCGAGATCATGATTGCACTCCTATCTTTATCTCTAGAGACTTGTGCATAAACGACCCAACTTTATGGAATTCTCTTGTCGATCCCTATCTTCAGATGATGCTGAATCTTTTACAATTACGATTGAATTTCTCAATTGACTTGTGATTTTCCATTTCCCAACATTGCCAGGGCATTGCCAGCGCATTCTTATTGTATGAAGCATGTGTTCATCGCTTGCAAGAACATGGTTCCACCGGTTCAAGGAGTGATGTGCGAATTGCAGGATATGAATATATTGCGTACCTAAGCGCGGTTCCATCGGTTCAAGGAATAAAAGGAATGGAGCGTACTTGAACATAGTTCCATTCGTTTAAGCAACAAAGGAATGGAGCATACTTGAACACAGTTCCATCGGTTCAAGCAGCGAGGGAATGGAGCGTGCTCAAGTGCAATTCCATTGGTTCAAGGAGCGAATGAAGGGAGCGTAGTTGATTATGGTTCTGTTGGTTCAAGCAGGGAAGGAATGAAGCATACTTGAACATAGTTTCACCAGTTCAAGTAGCGAATGGATGGAGCATACTTGAACGCGGTTCCACTGGTTCAAGCAGCGAATGAATGAAGTGTACTCGAATATAGTTCCATCGGTTCAAGTAGTGAAGGAATGGAGCATACTTGAATGTAGTTCCATCGGTTCAAGTAGCAAATGAATGGAGCGTACTTGAACGCGGCTCCACCGGTCAAGTAGTGAATGAATGGAGCATACTTGAATGCGGTTCCACTAATTCAAGCAACGAAGGAATGGAGTGTACTCGAACGCAGTTCCATCAGTTCAAGTAACGAATGAACAGATGCTTGCTTGAACATGGTTCCAATGGTCCAAGAAGTGAAGGACTGGAGCATACATGAACAAGGTCCATCGATTCAAGGAGTGGATGAATGGATGCTTACATGGATGTAGTTCCATTGGCCCAAGAAGCGAAGGAGTGAAGCATACTTAAATGTATTTCCATCGGAGCAGTGAGGTGTGGCATATGGGTGCCTATACAAGGAGATTGCTTATAAGAGCATGGTTCCATTGGCTCCAGAAGCAACGTGCTACCTATGGGAGGTGCATGAGGAGATTGGGTTGCAAGAGCCTAGTTCCATCGGCTCAAGAAGCAATGTGTGGCTTCTGGATGCACATGGGAAGATTTGCTTGCGAGAGCGCGGTTCATCGGCTCAAGAAGCCATTTAGTTATTCTTTAGGTCCTTGTGACAGGATAAATAAGGACACATCCTTAGGACTTGTAAAATGGAGCCTAATCTACTTTAAAAACCTCTTTTTCCAGTTCGTCAAAAGTGGAAATGGATTTTGGTGGAAGTATAGTAAACCACATGAAAGCGAATCCTTCCAAGAAGATATTGTTATCTGGGATCTGTTGTGTGGTTGTATGATGACATTATCAACATGGTGAACTACCAAGGATATTCTTCTCTTAGAACATTTTTAATGAACGGAGTTTGGCTTGGCATGGAACCCCACTCCTCATTCTTCATCCCCCTACTTTCCTTCACCAACCGTTTGACCATGCCAGCGACGTAGTCTTCGCCGGCATGATAATCTATGCGTCGACTGTCAGGGGCTGTGCCAAGCGTTTGACTCCACAAACGGTTTTGTTTTGCTAGCTGAAGCCTAGGTTCTCCATTCTCTGGGAGAACTACTCCTATAGAGTTCCGTTGGCACACGGTCGGCCTTATTGTGGCAGTTTGGACTTCATTTCTAGTGTTTTTTCTATTTACATCAGCATATAGTTCCAATCCATCACCATCAAGTTGCATGTCATCGTAAGAGTCAGAAACAAGCATTATGTTGTTCAGTTGAGAAGTGTTCACTCCAAAATTTTGGTTAGCATTAGGTTGTCCTCTGATAAAAGGAGCATTGCCATTGCCACCTATAACAATCCCTGTAGCTCCACCGGCAACCCTTTCTGTTTTCGTTTGTCATTCCCCCTATTTAAGCCTAAAAGAGGAATTATCTTATTCCATAGTACCTGTAGTTTCTTGCCTAGCTCTTGGAGCACTTGGAGGCTGTAGTGCTAGCAAAGCATTAATCTTGTCCATAAGAGCCTTTTGACTATCCACATTTTTCTGGTTAAGCTTGTTGACTATTTGGTTTAGCTCTCCTCTAGTTACAACCTATTGTTGAGTAGAAGATCATGGAGCTGCATTACCAGTATTAATCTCTATTGGTGGGTTGTTAGTGTTATTCACTTCGATTTGTTGGGGGATTGCTTCATTACCACCAAGTGTTGCTCCTGTAGATCTCCCAGAAGCACTCTTCTTTCTTCTTGCTATTGGTATTCAATAGAAAGCCTTCAAATTTTCCAAAGAGATTTTGTGGATCTAACTTCTGGATCTATCCTATCCAAAGTTGAGAGCTAAATCTAAGCCTGGGTTCACCGGTTCTCATTAAATGCATCAAAATGTTAACCCAAAAAATGGATGGATACCTTAAAGTATGATGTGAAAGCACCAGCCCTATTAGAACAAAGCAAACATAATATAAAATTGTAGACAAATAAACGAGACATAGAGATTTTTAAGTGGTTCAGCTGTTAACTAATCCTACATCCACTTTATAGCTTTGATTATTGGTTTGATCTAGTTTAAATGAAATTATAAGGGATTTGAGAGAGAACAAGTACATGGGTTAGACTGATTCTATGTCCTAGAATTGCCTAGAGTAGCAGCCTTGATGACTATGGTGTAGAGGAAAGAGTTGAAGAAGAGACAGAACTTCCGCATATGATGGTAGAAACCCAATCCTTCCTTGGTTGTATTATGGTTTGTATTTATAGAGGTAGCAATCATATTGGATCGGAAGCTTGCTTCCGGATAAGTCTAGGGATCGGCCTAAGATAGCACAAGAAATGTCATGACGACACGAGTTAATGCCTAAACTCCGTACCTGGTCAAAGCCTTAACTCGGTGCCGAGTTTAATCCTTAGTCAATCTTTGGCTATATCTTCCTGTTTTGAGCTCCTTGGTTAGTTTAGATGTCCTCCATGTAATTTGGTAGATTATTAATGGGTTTATTATCATTCTTCTTTGACTTGGATTATCCTGTCGTTTGGACTATTACGTCTTCATTCTTGATGACGGCTCTCTAGAACTTTACAAACTTCATGAATATGCATAGGAAGACTAGGTGGTCACTTCGCAAAAGTATAAAGATGCCATGATGTGGCATTTAGATTTAGTAATGAGTTAGGGTCAGACTTGGGCCAAGTTAAGGACTTAACGTATTTTGGGCTCCATATTTTCTTGAGCTCTTCCTTTAGTCCTTCTGGCTGTCTTTGCCAAATTTCAAATCATCCCGTTCTCTTTTCGATGCACTAATTGATTAAAATCCCAATTAACAGGCATGATCAAACAACAATGGTAAGTGATTAAGAAGATGAGATCAAGCAGTATCTTCAAGGTACATTGGACCACCTGAAGGTGCATGGCACATTTTTGATTATCATATGCATAAGGAGGATCCTACAATTATCCGTCCGTAGCTACATCTTCCTCGAATGTATCTGGTGACTTTCAATACAAGAGAGTCCGCCGAAGATATAAAGACAAGGGCCCGAAACCAAACATCAACTTTGATTAAGTTTTTCAACCTTTGTGGGACACATCCTGCAGCACAACAATTTACATACCAGGAATTTCCTAAGCATTTAACGTGGAACAAAGTTACACACAAATAATCACCAAGAAGTTTACAATCCAAAGCGATTGGTCGAATGTATTTTGCAAGCCCTAATTCTGAAGATCACTTTTATGTACGTTTACGATTGACTATTACCAAAAGACCAACTTCATTTGAAGATTTGGGAACAGTAAATGGTCAAATTCATCAAACATTTAAAGATGCATATGTTAGTAAAAGCATATTAGAAGATGATGAAAAATGAATTACATTTTTGGAAGAGGCCTCAGCCTCCAATACAGGATAACAACTAAGAAGATTTTTCTGTATTATCCTCACAGATTGCTCCCCATTACAACCACATCTTCTATGACATAGATTTTTTGCGCACATCTATGACGACCTACCTCATACGATCAAAACAAAACTTTTTATTCCTAGCCCATCGGAGTCTCAAGCCAAAGATCATGGGCTGCATCTTTTAAACAAATTGCTACAAGAATCTATGAAAAGTTTATTAGATTTTCCACCAATGCCTCTACCAACCGAAAATTGGAATGTAATTTGCCATAATAGACTTATATGGGAATATACCCAGTTATGATATTCAGGGCAAGCTGCAAAGACCGAACAAAATATTGACCATTCAATAATGACCAATGTTATGCATATATGAAGATATTTAATTCTGTAAGGAATGGCCATGGTATAATTTTATTTTTAAATGGAGGGGCTTCAACTGAAGCAACATATTTATATAACACAATTATCGACGAATCCCGCAGCGAGGGACATAGTGTCATAACCATAGCTTCCTCTGGTATTGCTTCATTGCTCTTGCATGGCGGTGGAACTGCATATTCAACATTATCTTTTCCTCTGAATATTTTAGAAGATTCACTATGTAGGTTTACAAAGCAATCCATGACTGTTGAACTTATAAGAAAAACTAGCCTTGCTATATGGGATGAAGTGACGATGCAACATAGATTTTGTGTCGAAATAGTTAATCGTTCATTAAAGGATATTCAGGACAGTTCTAAGACGTTTGGTATAATAACAGTGGTTCTAGGAGAGACTTTCGTCAAATCTTTCGTGTTATCTCAAGAGATTTATGTGAAGATATTGTTGGAGCAACATTACGACGTTCGTCTTTATGGAAATATGTAGAAGCATTAACATTATAGAAGAACATGCGTTGAAATTTTGAAGTGTCTGATAGTGCTAAATTCTCAACTTACTTAAAGCAGGTATCATTATACGTAGTTTCTACTGCTATTTAAAATTGCAAACTATAGTGTGACGACTTATTAATTGAAATATCTTTCTCCCTTTTCATTCAATGTTCACGTAGGATCTAACCCCGTTTATCAGTTGATTTGGGCATTGATGATTATATGCAGTAGCCTAACTGATTTAATTTCCAAAGTTTAGCCAGAACTAAATGTGAAACAACAAAGAAAAAAAAACATGTATTAAAATTGCATAAAAATAAATAGCATAAGCAAAGGCTAAGAATCCATTAAAGAAAGAGATTTTACGTTTACATACTACAAAAAATGTGCAAGTAAATTTTCTCAAATTAAATAATATAAAAACGATCATTTTGCCCCAATATGAAGATGAATAAATGATGATTTGAAAATAATTTAAATTTTGGTTTAAATATGTAAAATACCATAATATGCTCATTTATTAAATAAAAGTAGATTAAATATGGAAGTAAAAATATGCGCATTTACGTGCACATCAAATACTCTCACACTTATCTTTTTATTCGTCCTCGAATAAAATTAAACTAAGATAAATCCGTTTTCGTATAAAACACGATTGCATTGAGCCTATGCAACAAGTCGTTAAACCTCTTGGTGTCCCTAGTAGGACGGGTGTTGTCTTGTGTGGGTTTTCCAGTGGATACTATCTACAAAATCCCAATGCAACATGAAAAATTCCTAAATGCAAGATTTATTTACAAAGAGATGAATGCAAGTTTTTTTGAAAATATTTACAAGTGAAGAATTTACTTTTAAATTAACACGAATAAGTTAAATATAAGTTCTAGTCATTATCAAGAAATTTAAGTCCTTTTACTTGTCAAAATTTCCAAAAAAAATTAAGTTATCATCACAATTAGACTCTAGTTTGGATAGTTGTTTCAGTTGATAACATAGTGCAACTATGAAACAGATCCTTAATTGATTTTCAAAAATTTTCAAAGTGGTATATTTGTTTCTTTTTGAATAACAAGTCAAATCAAACAAGTGATAACAGTGCTTGGATTTCAATTTCTTACCTCTCTTTATTTGAAAATTTTAAATATTTACACACGCCTAACTCAGAAAATTGAGGCCAGATATACCACTCATGCACTGCCTTGCGGCCTTACGTGAGGAGAATACAGAGCATGGTGAGTATACACATAAGTATGTACACCTATCGACTTTAGGCGTTATTAGTGAAAGAATATTTATGTACATACACCTAACTCAGATAAACCGATGCTAGATATGCCGATCATGCACTGCCTTTCAGGTTTACATGAGAAGAGTATAGAGTGTGGCGAGTATACACAAGTGTGTACACCTATCGACTATAGGTATTAATAAAATATATACAAATATACCATTTTTTTGTTTTGTTTTTTATTAAGAGAAATTTTTACAATATCATCTTAGTACCACTTAACTTAGAAGATTTAAAATGTTATCGCCTTTACTTTAAATCAATCACTGTTTTAAAAAAAGATTACAATTATGATATACTTGATAATTATCATCCATGAACCTTCCTATATACTAGTTAAACCATAGTTTCTTGTGATCAAACTTTATTTTTATTTTACTTGAGATAATAAATTCTCGAAAATTTCAATTTAATAACTAGAAACATACACTTATCCTATAGAGTTTCTTCAAAAGTAATTCAATATGCTAAAAAGAAATTTTGTTTTGGGATTTTTTTAGTTTTGATTTTTGGAAAGAAAAATGCAAAAAATAAATCATGAAAAATTAAAAATGAAAATGAGACTCCCCCCACACTTAATTTTGACCATGTCCCCACAGTCAACGCAAGTGAAAGGAGAAAAATAAAATAAAAATAAAAATATGACCTATATTTACATGAAAATGAAAGAATTATTAGTTACATGACATCAGAAGATATGTCATTAGAGAGTAAATGAAATGGTCTTTCAAATACCAATTCATTTGTCTCGTCAAGTATGAGAGATAAAACTTAAGCATGGATAAAAAATTTCAAATTTGAATGTTGATTTGAAAAAACGAATATTATTTCATTAAAAATCATATGAGTTGTTTCATTTTTGATGATTTTTGAGGTAGATTGAACAATTGGTTGAAGTTCATGTTTATTTTCACCAATTTGAAAGTCAAGCTTATCATTGAAAATTTCTTCAGAATTATTGATTTCAAAATAAAAATGATGATTTAAATCCACCTCTTCAGAATTCAACAACTCATCTTCGAAAAGTTCGAAAGAATGTGTTAATTAAATTCGTCTTCCCTTGTCGAATTATTCACAACTTCATTGTTTTCAAGATGTAAAGTTGTTGTTTGAAATTCGTTTTGGTCAAAAAAAGGAAGATCGAATTTAAAATCGAGTTTCTCACCCCCAAAAGAATTGAAATCCAAATCAATTATCGCACTTTCAACAACTTCATTAAGATTCTCGCTTTCAATTTCAAAATTTGTTATTTGAAAATCATCATTTTTGGTAAAAAATGGATTATCACTTGACTCGACACATGTTGGGATTTGATGTTGTTTCTCACGTTTTTTCATGTATGTTTCAAACAACATATCCGTATGGTCTTTGTGAATTTCGTCCATTTGCTCAATAAAATCAAATTTATAATTATTAATTTGAGAATTTTCTATTTGAACTTGTTGAGAACGGAAATTGTCAATTGCACCATAGTCGAGATTATATCCATGGCCAAAATCATTTAAATAGTGATTCAATTTCCATTTTGATTTTGAAATTTATTTTGGAATTTGAAGTTGTATTGACATGAGTTATAATCGAAACCATTTGAATTTTGAAGTGAATTCAAATTTTGATTATTTTGAAATCCTTGACTTGAGTTATTTTATAGATTAATCAAATTATTTATCGTTCGATTTCGTTGTTCAAGTAAAGACCAAATCATTTTCAATACTATTTTCAAGAGTTGAGAGTTGCTTACCATTTTAAAAACTTTGTGGTGCAAACGAATTGTTTGTACAGTAGTTGTTATTAAAATGTCCATAAGAGTTTGATGTGAAGCTATATGGATTATATTGATTTGGCAACTATTGTAAAATTCTTGCGAGTAGAGAAATCCAGACATTTTCAAAAATGTTTTTTGATAAAGGAAAAAAATATTTACCAAGAAGGAATTATTTTTTAAAAGGAAGATTGATTTTTGTTTTGTTTTTTGGATTTTCAATTTTTTGTATGTTTTTGTTTTTGTTTTGAAAAAAATATATATTTTATTTATTTATTTTTATTTTTTTTTCAAAAAAAACCAACTCAATTTTTTCTTTTGGATTTTTGTTTTTAATTGAAAATTTTCAATGGAATTAAAAACCAAGTCAAGTAAAATGTACAACTTTTTTAGTTTTGGATTATGGTTTTTTTTTCTAAATATGAATGAACTAATGCAACTAAACGAATGCAATGACTTAATTACAAATTTCTTGTCCTTAGTATCTCCTAACCCAAAACTGTATAATCACACTTTGTCTTAATCCAACATGATAGTTTTTAACTAGGTAACGGACAGGAGTTATCGGTGCACCACAAATCGCCGTAGCAATGCAACCAAAGGTTTAAGTACTTTCAAAGAAATAATCAGTATAATATTTACAAATCACCATAATATTTATAATTGATCATTGCTCTACCGTTGCCTGGACACCAAGAATATAAATTGTCGAAAGATGACAACTTATCAAGACACAATTAAGCCCTAGGTGAGCCCGCGACTCTCTTAAGTCAAATGTCTAACCGTTATTATTAGCTAAGTTCTAAGATGAAATGCAATTTGTGGACAAAAAAGGAGTGATGAAATCCCCCACCTTACGTGGATTTGGGTGTTGCCCTTAGAAAATAAAAGCAGGATGGAATAAATGCAAAACTGAAATTAAACGTGATTTTAACAATGCAAATACAAATGTAATTTGATTTTAATTTTTTTTTAAAAATTTCAAACAACCAACTGTGCAAAACAAATAAAAATAAGAGTTGGGAGCACGATACCAGATCATTCAGAATTATTAGTAATTTATTTTAAAGTAGCAATTTTTTTAAGCAAGCAAGCGATTCATTTTTAACAAGCAAAGTGAAGTAATTTATCACAGCAACTCCTTATTTCCTGCAACCTGAAAATTATATATGCCTAAGGATTTAATGCAAAATTATCACCTTCTTCATATATATATATATATATGAAAATAAGATTTTTTTTTTTTTAGTTGAACCTTCAGTCCACAGCAAGCCCACAATCCAATAAATTTTCTCTTATCTATTAAAAACTAAAACAAGTGCCTCTATTCTCGTTTAAACAGGAAAAAAAATGGCGACTTGAATCAATTTCGCGTGGACGTATGTTGTGTGTATGCAGTGACAGTTTTGACGTGGGTTTGGTAATGTGAAGTTGTGATGTTTGGGTAATTACTGTGGGTATTTGATGTTATGTTTGGGCGATTGATTAAAGAGTAAGCAGTTGTTTGCTGCTGCTTGAAGGGGGAGCAATTGTGTATAGTAGAGGGGTAAATGGTGTTGGCAGAGGCGTCAGCAGTGACAGTGGACAGCAAGGAGTGAATGTCTGAAGGCAATGGGCTGTTGGCAGTATGTATGCATGTAGCAGGGTATGTGCACTTGATGGTTTGGATGTGCACTGCTCTGAAGTGGATGGCAACAGTTGTAGGAGGATTGACTGAGGCAGAACAATGGATGTTGGAGATGGGGATGTGACAGTGTGCACTGTGCACAGAGATCATATGATATGTGCAGTGCACAGGGATGATGATACTGAAGTTTAAACAATGTAACAGCTTAGTAAAATAAATAAAAAATTGTAAAAAGAAAGTTGTAATGCAAAATGAAGTGAAATATAATGAAATTTTTTTTGCTTTAAAATTGTATATGTTTTTTTATTTATAAAAGTGCAAATGCAAAGGAACTTCCATTTCCACCTCATCACTGTCTTCGAAAATATTGTCTTCATCCGGAAAATCGTAGTTCAAAAGATCATTGTTCACTTGCATACTACTATCCACGACATGTCGTTCTCCACCATGTTCACTAAATCCATACTATTTACATGGGATTCATCATTGACATCTTCACCTTCATCCCCGTCCATCTCAGTATCAACATCTTCGTTGTTTGCGTTTTCGTTTACGTTCTCCGAATCAGCATTAGATTGCGTAACAATATCGTGCGTGGGGAATCTGCTATTTAAACATACGTATTACTTTAAAACCAGTACCGTAATTACTCCCTACCAAATTTTGATTCTTCATGATACATACCTCTAACTAAGATCATATAACTCGGACGGAGTTGGATACATAAATTAAAACATATGGCAGTGTAATGGTCCAGCAGGACTAGGCGGTGCTGGTCGGCAAGGAAGATAACGCATATACAGCGAAAAAACTGTTAAGTAGCGCACAACCATCAAATTAATACGACCTAAATTTCATAAATAAATGTTTCACCTTCCGAGCAAATGCGTAAAGCTGCCTTGACTTGGATAGGAGTACGTATACTGAACGCCATGTGAATAAATTATACACAGAGGATATCCATATAGGTCTTGTTGTTGGCCATACATCGTCGTCATAATCGGATTAATGAAACTCGAAGACGCGTTTTCGTGACTGATACTTACTGTCTCAACCGTTCTTCGGTGCTCTTCAATAACACTATTAACTTCTTGTTCTTGTATGTGTTCTTGTACTTGCAAGCACCTAATTTTTCCAACAAACAGCTCAATTGATTTCGATGTCGCTGAATATATTAGCTCCACAACGTCGTCATCGGCTATTTTAATGACTTTCGATCCTGAGTCCGTCGGCCAGTTACACATTAACTCTATGTCTAATTCTTCAGATTTTATCTTGATCGCTTTATAAATCGATTCTTTCAGCCGGACCAAATTACAACCTTTCAACGGTTTAGCTGGCTTACACGAGCCGTCGATATATTTTTCACAATTAAGTTCATCAACAACCAATTCGCCATCGAAATAACAGATCATTGGTATATAGTTGGAAGTCATTCTACAATTTATTCAGTCAACTAGTTACATATTATCATTTGTTACCAATCAGCAAATGAGAAGGAAAAAAATTGAACTATGGTTTTTTTAAAAATATACCTGCTATAGCTAATTTCTTGTTCAAGAGGAAGAATTAGATGTTGCTACTCGTCAGTAGCTGAATCCAATCTAAATTAAACTATGATATGCAAATATTTTAATAGTTTGGAGTTTAAATTTTTTGTAGATCTAAGAAAACTTTGGTCGCCAATATATTTTTGCACAATACATGTGTACTGGCGGCATTTGAGAAACCGCCAGCACACGTGGCGCCAACGTGACGAAAACTGGTCTATTTTTATAAATAGTTTGCAGTGTGTCCTATTCTGATAATTTGTTTACAAATTTGACCTAAGTATAAAATTTATCCTTATTAAATACTAAGAGTGCTTGGTAGAAAATATCACTGTATTTGTTCATCTTCATACATTGCTAATTCACTAATCATATGTTAAAATTTAATAATAAAATCATCTATAAAGCATTAAAAAAATAATATAAGTATCGAAATTTACTTCCATAACAAATAGCCCAACCATTATATCATCCAACTTAGACCCCACCCTTCTTATTAAAATAAAAAAGGAACTTCCAGCAACCCACCACTCAATCTCATAATCGAACAACTGAACATGACCAAATTATGGAAAATTAATTAACAGTAAAGTAAAATAAATTAACGATATTTACTGTGTAAATACATAAAAATTCTTCATGTTTGTGGAATGCCTTTATGTTTGCTTCCTTTTCTCCCTAGTTACCATTATTATATGCATACCCAGTCAATGTGAGATAATATCATTAACAATATATATGTCTGCTCGTGCGTCTGTTCAACAGTAGCAATAATTGCCTCATTAATCCTATTTAAAATTTTAAAATTACCTAAATTGTGGGAGCCGTTTAACAAGATAGGAAATAAATTAGCCAAATTTACTCTATCCAGGCTTAAAGGTATTCATATGTGTTTGGAATGATTTTGTAGTTGTCTCTTTATTCTCTTGCTGCCATTGTTTCATGCAAGCTCAGTCAATATGAGGACCCTCAGTGTCACTAACAATTACTTCACTAATTATATTTCATGTATGACAGTAATAATTATCTCATTAACCCTATTTTAAATTTAGAAACTGACCAACATTAGGTAGACTATTAAACAAGAGAATAGAGTAAATAAACCAAATTTACCCTTTACATACTTAAAAGATCTTTTTAAGTATTAGTATGGGCCCGTGCTTCGTACACGGACAATGTCATTTTTTAAATTTCAAAAATACATCGAATACATTACTTCAATGAATTTTCTTTATTAGTAATATAGATATGAAACGGCTTAATACTTGCATCGTTTTCCTCTGGATACCAGTGTTTCAAGCATGCTCACTAAATTTATTCTTAACAGAGTTAAAGACCATTATGTGAATAAAATATTTAATAAATTTATACTTTTCGCTCTGTAAAAGGTTTTTTAAAAGTATTACCAAAATTTACTCCATAAATCACCATCACGTAAACATGAGCTGTAATAAATTTTTATTTCTCTCTTTCTCTATGCAGTCGTATTTCTATGTGCGTCTGATTCTCTTTAATTATATTGATATATGAAATTAATGTTATTTCGCTTGCTAAAAATGTTCATAAATTTTATGTTACAGTACAGTTTAGTAAGGTGAATAGTAGACAAAAGTCTTCCTTCCCTTATACATACAGGAAAAGAACCTCTAAACATATACTGCCATATGAATCTAGAATGTCTGTGCAGTTGTTTTTTCCACTATCACCATTATTACAATACTAAGAATGCTTGGTAGAAAATATTACTATATTTGTTCAACTTCATAAATAGCTAATTCATTAATCATACATTGAACTTTAAAAATAAAATCATCCATAAAGCAGTAAAAAATAATATGAATTATGTATCAAAATTTACTTCCATAACAAATGACCCAAACATTATATTATCCAACTTAGACCACACCCTTCTTATTAAAACAAAAAATGAACTCCCAGTGACCCACTCTTCACCGCATAAATCCACCAGAAATATGTATCGCTCACTCTCATACTATATATTCAACCACTCTTCCACAAACTGTGTTATACTCTTTGTTTCATGAACATTTACAGAACAACTTAATCATCTAAAGTGTCCAACTCAATATGGCTGCAAATTTTCATAGGAGTTACTTTATTTGGAAATAGTTGGATGGAGGTTGACGATGATCAAGTTATTACAACGGTGTTGTGACTGTACAAACTGGGGGTGAACATAACTGTGCCAAACCATGAAGTAATCTCATAGTTTATACTAAGCATTGTATATTCTTTAAATCATATTATTCACCGTGTACATGACATGATATCGTAGGCATGGATTCTACTTCAAAATCTGCACATTGGGAAGAACAAAGAATCGTGGCCCAATTATGAAGTAACAATGGTTGGGAGCGATGCAATCCAAAATATTATTTTGCAACTTTATTTATCCTACTTCTTTTACCATTGTTGTTTTTAAGTTGAAAATTTCGTAGGTGAGGGATGAAGCAACAGACCAATATGAAATATAACCATGAGGAGATGACATTTGATAATTGGCCAACAAAGAACTTAATGGTATCGTTGTACGTTCTTTTCTTCGTAGAATACACATAATATACTTATTAATCATTTCATATTCACCATGCAACTAACTTTTGTTATTTATCAGTATATCAAAATAGAGACCAATATGTTATATAAACTCATCGTACAAGTTTACAAACAAGATTTCCACTACTTTGAAAATTTATATTAGCAATTTTAACAATAACTATGATGTAATTAATTTACAACAACAAACAACAACAATAGCAACAACAGATTGTTGTGATAAACTATAATGATAAACAAGCGTTGTACTACTTCGCAGAAACAACACAACGTAGAAACGAAAAGATTACAGAACGATATATATAAATATATAAATAAACCGAAACCTAACCGGATAATGAAAGAAATTTCATACGAGGCCTGCCGTAACAATTTCCTTAAAACTTTATTCAAAGTCGTTCAAGATACAACAGACGTGATCTGCTCGAGATTGTGATTTGTACGATCTTCTATATGATATGCAGAAGCACATAGTTTATAGAGATTTAAAAATGAGGAGGAAGAAGAGATAATTCAAAGCGTTCTACTGATCATGTTTCCTTCTCCTTTTATAGGCTAATTCCCAACGGTTATGTTTGTTGGGAACAGCCGCATCTCTTCGTCCGCATGACCAAACGCTGTCGTGGTTTGTGCATCTCTTCGTTTGCAACGGTCAAAAACTATCGCGATTTGCAACTGTCGCGTCTCTTCATTTGCGACGGCAAAAAACTATCGCGGTTTGCAACAGTCTCTTCTGTCCAGACAGTCCGCAACGGGCATTTCATTCAAATCCACTAGTCGCTTCTATTTAATTTTAAACAGTAGAAAACTGTTTACTTTTGTGCAGCAAAAATATAACACATTCCACACTTATTGCACACGCACGTAGTCCGGTTCGGTATGGACGGACGACGGCGCGTGCGTGTGTTAGTTCATGGTCATACATCCCCCCCCCCCCCCCACGCACAAAATTACCTGACCCTAAGGGCCAATATGAGTTTGAGTGAAGTAGTATATAAACACGAATGCTAACTTATTTTTGGCGATGTGGGACAATAACTCATTCATTTTATAAATGCCTCTAACAATCCCCCATATAAATGATGATATACGTCTCCCCCACATAAAGTGTAATATCACACAGTTCATATGGAAATAGTGCTATATCGAGGATAAGTATATATTTCATTTGAACTTTCCCTAGTTAAAAATTATCGGATATACTTGGCTAATCAATGAATTATTTTATCTTGAACCATCAGCCGTTGTGCATAACCAGACAATAAGCTTCACAAAGCATTGTTTCCCTTCACATCCAATCTCTTGGTTATGTTCATTTTGGTCCTAAGCAAATTTGGTTCTGTGAGTGTTTTAGAGAATTTAAGCCTTTAATATTCTCATAGAGCCGACCCAGCTCATACTAACATAGGTGATCGCAACCATTAAGAGTATCCTACATATACACCACTTGTTATTTCAAGATATAGTCATCATTAAAAAGCATAGCTTTAACCTTTTAATATTTCTATAGATATGCATTATATTATGCACCATAGGAATGGAGTAGGATTAAGTCCAAACAAATGCATTGCTACTTGAGTTACTCAGAACTGGTTTGCCTATTGATCCTAGTCTGTGGGATCTCCAGTCGCTAGGTTTATAAGATAACTCTTCTTAGTTTAGGGTTTTAAACTCATTCCCCTCGATGCACAGTCAATTTTCTCTCTTGATAATCCTTTAGTAATTGGATCGGCAAGATTATCAGTAGTTCTCACATAATCAATGGAAATAGTTTCATTTTAGAGTAACTGTCTAAATGTGTTATGGCGTCGACGAATATGTCGTGTCTTTCCATTATACATAAAGTTTTGTGTTCTGCTTAACGCTGCTTGATTATCACAGTGTATGCATATGGCCGGTACAGGTTTAGGCCAAAAAGGAATTTCTTCTAAAAATTGACGAAGCAATTCTGCTTCTTCGCCTACTTTATCTAAAGCGATGAACTCTGATTCCATAGTGGATCGAGCTATGCACACGTTTGTTTAGTAGATTTCTATGACACTGCTGCTACTGCTAGGGTGAAGACATAACCTCTAGTTGATTTAGATTCCTCTGAATCAAAAATCTAGTTTGCATCACTATATCCTTCTAAGACGGTAGGATATTTTCCGTAATGTAGGAAAAAACTCGTGGTACTCTTTAAATATCCCAAAACTCTCATTAGTACTTTCCAGTGCTCCTTCCCTGGGTTGCTTGTATACATGCTCAGTCGACTTACTACATATGCTATATCCGGTCTTGTGCAATTCATGAGGTACATTAGACATCCTATTACATGAGAGTATTCCAGTTGCATGACACTCTCATTAGTGTTTTTATGCAGTACTTCAGATGGATTAAAATGTGTTCTTACTCCTTTAATTCCGTAATTTCGGAATTTTTCAATCGCTTTTCTACATAATGTAACTGCGATAGTTTAATTCCATTAGGTATTTTTATTATTTTGATTTCCAGAATAACATCTGCAACTCCTAAATCTTTCATGTCGAAATTGTTGATTAATATTTTCTTTATGGTCTCTGTTACTTTATTATTTGGACCAAAGATTAGCATATCGTCTACATATAAACAAATCATTACAACTTGTTTATAATAAACACATTTATCACATTCATTTATACGGAAACCATTTTTCATCATGACACTACCAAATTTTGCATGCCATTATTTTAGAGCTTGTTTTAGTCTGTATAATGATTTTACTAATCTACACACTTTGTTTTCATTTCCTTTGGAAATAAAACCCTCGGGTCGCTCCATATAAATCTCCTCACCAAGATTTCCATTTAAGAATGCTGTCTTTACATCCATTTGATGAATCTGTAGATTATATATGGATGCAATTGCTATCAACATTCTTATAGAGGTTATTCGTTTAACCGGTAAATAAGTATCAAAGAAGTCCATACCTTCCTTTTGACGATATACTTTGGCTACCAATCTTGCTTTATATTTGTCAATAGAGCCATCTGGTTTCATCTTCTTTTTGAAGTTCCATTTGCAACTAATTGGTTTTATTTCAGGCGGAAGATCAACTGTTTTCCAAGTTTTATTACTTAGAATTGAATTAATTTCACTTTTTATTGCTTCTTTCAACATGAAGATTCAGAAGATGATATTGCTTTCTTGTATATTTGAGGCTCGTGTTCTAACATGTATGTTAGAAAATCTGAACCAAATGTCTTGGATGTTCTTGCTCTTATGCTTCTTCTTGGTTCAATTTCCTCAATTTCACGATGAGTTTCATTGTCGTATGTCTTGCTTGATTCTTCTCTTGTCCATTTAGGGACATAATTTCCTTCTTTTATTTTGTGTGGAAACACATCTTCAAAAAACGAGGCATCTCGAGACTCTATGATTATATTGACATTAACATAAGCTATATCAGACTTGAATACCAAAAATCTGTAGGTACTACTATTTTGGGCTAGTCCTAGATAGTAACAATCTACAGTTTTTGGTCCAAGTTTGACTTTCTTGGTAGGTGGAACTAGAACTTTTGCCAAGCACCCTCACACTTTGAGGTATTTGAAACTTAGTATGTATCCTTTCCATAACTTATATGGAATTGTTCCTATTTTATTGTGAGGAACCTTGTTTAATATGTAATTAGACATATTTAAGGCTTCTTCCCATAAGTTCGTCGCTAGACCAGAGGTCAATGGCATTGCATTTACCATATCTTTTAATGTTCTATTCATTTTCTCGACAATACCTATTTGTTGTGGTGAATATGGAGCTGTTGTTTGATGAATTATACCAGTTTCTGCATAGAATTATTCAAATGGTGATTCATATTCTCCACCTCGATCAGATCTCAATATCTTGATCTTTTTATTTAACTGATTTTCTACTTTAGCCTTATTTTATAAACAATGTAATTGCTTCATCTTTACTATTCGAAAGATATACATAACAATATCATATATAGTCATCAATAAAAGTGATAAAGTACTTTTTCCCACCTCTTGTAGGTAATGATTTAAAATCACATAAGTCAGTTTGAACCAAACCTAGTGGTTCAGTACTTCTACCAACAGTACGAAATGGTTTTTTAATCAATTTTTCTTCTATACATATCTCACGTTTGTAGTTTTTATCTACTTGAAATTTAGGAATTAATTCCAAGTTTGCTAAAAAATTTCATTTTTCGAAAATTTATGTGTCCTTATCTATCTTGCCATAGTAAAATTTCATGCTCAACCAAATAATAAACTTCATTTTTATTAGCATAATCAGAATATATAGTTTTACTGTTACTATGGCTACATTTGCCTTAAATAGGCGATCACATAAATAACCCCTTCCTATATAAATTCCATCCGAAATAACCCCTTCCTATATAAATTCCATCCTTAGACAGAACTACTTTATCTGACTCGATGACCATACAGAAGCCTTTCTTTGAGAGCACAGGTCTAGAGATAAGATTTTTGCAGATATCCAGAACATGAAGAACTTCTTTTAGTGTCACAATTTTTTCGGATGTAAATTTGAGGACGACGGTGCCATTACCTTCGATCATGGAAACCGTAGAATTGCCCACATAGAATTTTTCTTCCTGATCGTGTTTCTTGTAAGCGGAGAACATTGATATATCAGAACAGACATGATGAGTAGCACCTGTGTCGACCCACCACTGTGTAGGGTTCTGTACTAAGTTGCATTCTGAAACAAGTCCTGAAAAGTTCATCTCCTCAATGGTTGAACTCAAATTTTCCACTATGTTTGCCATTGATTTTCCATTCGTCTTCTTGGGCCTACAATCTTTTGCTGCGTGCCCAGTCTTTCCGCAGACTAACATTTGCCTTTGAACTTATTGGTTTTCTTATATTTGGATTGATTATCTGGTTCATTTCCCTTTTTATTTTTATTGTTGAGATGTCCTTTCTTCTTTGACCCTTCTGTAACAAGTGCTTCTTCACATTTGGGTTGTGTTATTTCGCGATTATCTACCTCAATTTTCAATCTGACAATGAGACCTTCTAAGAAAATCTCTTTTTTCTTATGTTTCAGATGGTTGCGGTAGTCTCTCTAGGATGGTGGTAATTTTCCTATTATCGCTTCAACAAGGAAAGATTCTCCAACTTGATGTCCTTCCGCTTCAACTTCAAGAATTATAAGTTGGAGTTCCTACACTTGATTAGTTACGAATTTAAAATCCACCATTTTGTATTCCATGAATTTATCTACTATGAACTTCTTCAAACTGACATTCTACATCTTATATTTATTTGCAAGTGCAGTCCATAAGGATTTTGCTGTCTGGTGTGGCTGATATACTTTACATAGTACTTTATTGAGACTATTCAGAATGTAATTTCGACACAAGAAGTCTGAATGCTTCCATGAGTCAATTCCAAGAATAACAGCTATGTCTTTTTCTCTAGTTTGTCCGTCTTTAGGTTTTGGTGAAAATGGTAACGTCTTAAGATGTTATTAATCAGTATACCAAAACAGAGACCAATATGTTATAAACTTGTCACACAAGTTTACAAATAAGATTTCCACTACTTTGGAAATCTATATTAGTAATTTGAACAATAGCTATGTTGAAATTAATTTGCAACAACAAACTACAACAATAACAACAACAAATTGTTGTTGTTAAACTATAGTGATAAACAAGCGTTGTACTACTTCGCAAAAACAACACAATGTAGAAATAGAAATATCATAGAACGATGTATATAAATATATAAGTAAACAGAAACATAATCGGATAATGAAGGAAATTTCATTTGAGGCTTGCCGTAACAATTTCCTTAAGACTTTATTTAAAGTCTCCCAAGATACTACAAATGTGATCTGCTCGAGATTGCAATGTGTATGATCTTCTATGTGATAAGCAGAAGCACACATATTATAGAGATTTAGAAATAAGAAGAAGAAGAGATAATTCGAAGTGTTCTACTGATCAGGTTTCCTTCTCCTTTTATAGGCTAATTCCCAACGGTTATGTTTGTTGAAAACAGCCGCATCTCTTCGTCCGCAAGGCCAAAACTATCATGATTTGCAACATTTGCATCTCTTCATTTCCAACAGGCAAAAACTATCGTGGTTTGTAACAGTCGCGTCTCTTTATTTGCAATGGCCAAAAACTATCGTGGTTCGCAACAGTCGTGTCTCTTTAAAAAACTATCACGTCTGTTTAGACAGTCCGCAATGGGCGTTTCCATCCAAATCCACTAGTTGCTTCTATTTGATTTTAAACAGTAGAAAACTGTTTACTTCTGTGCAGCAAAAATGTAACACGGACCACTCTTATTGGACCCGCACCCACACCCGGACCCGGTTCGGTATGGACGGGGGGCGGCGCATGCGTGTGTTAGTTCATGGTCATACAGGTTCTCCCACCCACACAAAATTACCTGACCCTAAGAGCCAATATGGTGTGAGAAGTAGTAAATAAACATGAATGCTAACTTATTTTTGGCGATGTAGGTCAATATCTCATTCATCTTATAAAGGCCTCTAACAACTTTGAGATCAGCCTACTGGCTGTCATCTATGCAACTTGACAAGTATATATTTCAGAAAATGGTTTAAGCAATGTTTGTGAAAGAATATTTTCCAAAATAATGTCAAAATTTAGTATAACAAATTCAACTGTTTTGTAGTAATTGATTGTATTAAGCTAATCTCCTATGTCATCATCGTATTCTTGATGTAATTTATCCATTTGTAATTATTCGTCATGCCAAAGATATGCTTTTATTAGAAACATAATTTTTATGACGATATGCAAACGCGTTAATGTTATTTCATGTTTATAAAGTAATTCAACTATGTTATGTATGAAATGCTTATGGGCTGTACTTGTGGTCTTTTCCCTTAATGTACAAAGTTAGTTTTATCTTTAATGATTTCTGTATGATGCATGCTTCCTCTTAACATGCTTATAACACTCTATAGAAAAAATAATTTAAATGTATGTCCCTAATTTAGACATGTAGGTTATTATTATATATTCATTCTACTTCAAGGAAGTTCATTTTTGAAATCAAATAATTCATACATAATTGTCAACCTGAAAAAAAATCCAATTTTAATATCTATGTTACAACTAGAAAGAAGATAATAAGTTGAAATAGAAACACAAACACATATGTGTATGCATAAAGAATTTGAATGTTCTCCTTTGATTAATAATCTATATTCAATGATGTATAATAATGTTATTCCTCCTTTTAGCAAGGCCGTGATATCATCAACTTGGCGATAAATGGATGGTTAACGGCTTTGAGAATCAGTTGTATATGATACCATGGAGATGGTCGAGCAGATCCAGACAGGGACTCAATCAAGGTGCAATTAGTATGGAATGATAGGCATAGCCTCGTGAAACTACATTCCAATTTCAAGTCGATCGGAGTTCATATGCTCAAGCTACGGACAAAGCAGGGATTTATATGGATCGATCGGGAATGTTCCACAAAATAGGTCAAATTAGCGAAGATCGATCTATATCTTAAAATCCACAAGGCCAATTCACTTGAAACTTTTAGGGAATCAATATATTGAAGGGTAGAGCCCAAAAAATTGATCGCAGGTCAAAAATCTTAGGTTCGAGAAATACCGATCGTTTTATGCCGATCATTCTTAGCATTCGGTGTAACTCAGCAGATAATCTAAGTACGACAAAGATTTATACACATCTCATAAAGTACAACACAAAATGACTTCATATTTTAGGAGCAATGTCTAGAGGCATGTGGGACCCCCCAATAGATGATCGCATGGTAATCAGAAGCAAAATGACGATCGGCATACCGATCATTCCAAAACAAAAAATTATGACCACCGATCGTTTGGTGGGCCCCTATGGACCTGAAGGGCCTTATGCCGAAATCCTAGCGAAATATCTCGTCATCTCACCCTACAAATACAGACCTATTGGTTCATTTTCAGGATATTTACGCTGCTTGTTACTCTAGACTTCGTTGTGTTCATGTGCTAGCATTATTCCACTGTTGTAATCAGATTCATAAGAGAGTCATAAAGTATAATCTTTAAAGTGGACATCAGCACACAACGCCAAATCAATATAAACCCGTGTATCTTTGATTACCACTTATTCTCTATTGCTTACTTATTCATTTACTCACTTTAATCATACTTTTCTTCATTTACTTCTCTATAAAAACTATTCTTGGGTGTTTGCGACCATTTTTGATGCAAACATTTTGACGCTTTCATTGAAAGCCTTGATTCTCAGTTTATTAGGATCCCTTTGTTGCTATAGGGTTGCATAAATTCCCCGGAGGATATCCATAGTATCTTCAAGAAGTTTGCTCGTTCTACTCAGATTTGCAATAATCTAAGCAAAGCTATCAACAATGGTGAGGAACACTAGATCTACTTCACAGAACATAGAAGGAAAGAAGAACGTTAATATCCAGTAAGGAGGCCAAAGCAATCAACCAATGGATGTAAATGATAAACCAGTTGAAGTCCAGAATCCAACCGATATTATTACAAGAGCTAAATTCCAAAATTTGATGAGAGAGCTAATGGATAGCCGTCGATAATTAAATTAGTCGATTCAGGTCAATATCAACATAGTAAACCAACTACATCAGCAACAGGAAGGAAAAGCTAGGAGGGACCCTACCCTTTACTCAGCATCGGAGAGTTCTAGTTCATCAGATGAGTATCATGGGTATAGGTGTCGTAGAATAGACAAATATCATGAAAAAACTTTGGCACGTTAATAGGCAGACCATCGTAGTCTGCCAAGAATGATCGGTGCTGATCCCTTCTCCAGAGAAGGAACTTACATATGCATGATGGGATTCAAAATGGAGCCGTTGCAGCCAATTTGGATGATGGAGTTCAGTTAAATGTTGACCAAATGCTTCCTCGAAATGACGATGAAGTGAATTTATGAGATATACATCGGGAAGATGTTGAACCAAGAAGGCGTGGAATGGCCCGTAGACATCGAACGGACCATTCACATGAGGTGGAACACGATCACCGCTTGGCACAACTATCCAAATGCCAAATTTGTCGACTATGGTCAGATAACTAGTGAGAGAAAACTAAGGCTTGACCAATGATGACTGGGGAATCTCGAGAAGCCATACCCCATTCACAGATGATGTCATGCATGCAGAGCATCGACGAAGGTTCAACATGCCGTTGATGCCTGCCTATGAGGAAAAACCAACCTCAGGCAGCGCATCATGAGATATGAATGGCTGATGGATTTAGCATAAGAAGATGATGCAATCAAGTGTAGATGTTTTCCCATAACTTTCTCTGGAAGAGCAATGACGTGAAGGATACCCCCATGGTTAATATTTATATTTGATGATTTAGCAACAAGGTTTCTGGAGTAGTTCTGAATGCATGCAACTCGCCCTAGGGATATGATGTCTCTGTCCAACGTGATCCAGAAGAATCGTCGAAAGATTATTTGGAGAGATTTCATACAACTGTTTCAGAAATCAGTAATACAAATTACCATGCAAGGTCGTGACAAGAGGGGTTAATCTAGAATCTGATTTTGGTGATTAATTAGCTGGCAAAACCACCACAATATTGGAACACTTTTATGCAAAAGCGGCTTAGTATTTGAGGAAGGAGGAAGCCAGATCCTCTAGGAAGAAGAATGTTGTAGGACCGAGTGGAGTGAAAGTACAGAGTAATATTGCTGTAAAGTAGTCTGATGAAAGCTCTTGAAAAGTTTAGGTGAATGTTTAGAAAAAACAAGTCAAGAAAAGAAAGGCGGAGAGAGGAGGCGAGAATGAAAGAAGGATTCTGAAAGAGGGAAGCCTAGGATTCTGATGTACAATACTTACACGCCACTGAATACGTCCCTGGAGAATGTCTATTTGGCCACCTGCAATAACATGAAGTACATGAAGATGTGTCTAAAAGAATCAACAGAGAAGTAGAAACAAATCGAGAAATATTGTCGGTTTCACGAATGCTATGGGCATAAAACAAATGAATGCAGGCATCCCCGAGTTATTATCGATAAGCTTATTCAAGAAAGGAAGTTATATCAGTTTGTGAAAATCTCATAGGATGGCAGATAGGGGATATCTGACACCAACCGAGGACAAGCACCGCACATGGTAGAGGAACCTATGCAGACTGATGGAAGATCAATGATCAATACAATAGTCGGAGGACCTCATCTGGTTGATAAAAGTTGGTATGAGATGAAGCGCTATGCTAGCATGATTAAGCATGTGGATTATTGTTCAAATAGAGAGGATGGAGCTCTGGAAAAATAGCAAGGTACAATAGTAGATGATACCGTCTTTAAAAATAGAGATGCAGACAAGACGGAAGCTCCAACGATTGACCAATGGTCATTTCAGGCATGACCGGCCCTGAGGATATTGGTTGAATTTGGAAGTTCTATAAACATAATTTTCAAAAAAGCTTATGATCAGATGAGGATGGAAGCCAAGGACTTGAAACCGTCTAAAGCTCACATTCATGGCTTTAATTTTACTGCAACCGAGCTATTGGTTAGGTTGAATTACTTATAGAGTTGGGAGAAGGAGACCGTAGAAGAGCGTATATTTTTCCTTTTGTTGTTTTGGATGTTAACTCTCCATATAATGTCGTTTTGGGCTGACCGGCCCTAGCTGACTTCCGGGAAGTTCTTGTCCCATGGTGTTTGACTTTGAAGTTCCCGACAGATAATTGCATTAGAGTTGTTCATGGTGATCAGACGACTGGACGTGCCTGCTATGTAGCTAAGTTGACGGATTCTCAATGGAGGGAGAAAGATAAGGGTGTGGATAAGTCAATCTGCATCCAAGCCACTGAAGATTGAAAACTAGCGCCAGAGCCTTGGCTCGTGCACCATAGTCAGTTCTATAGAGATATAGATCCGAGAGATGACGAAGAGGAGCCCAAAATGAACAAGGCTACACCGGCTGAGCTGACGATCGACATTATAGTTAGTCATGATGACCCATCACGAATCCTAAAGATCGAATCACAGCTCATCCCTTCGATGATGAAAGAACTTGCTGGATTTCTCCGAACGAATCTCGACGTGTTCGCTTGGACTCACTCTGACATGCATGTGATCTCGCCTGCCATTGCGAACCATGCATTAAATATCGACCTGAGGGATGTCCTGGTAAGACAAAAAGTATGTGGCAAGGATCGGGAGAGATCTTCCACTCTTAAAGAGGAGGTGGATAGACTCAAAGACAATGGATTTATTCACGATGCCCTCTACCCTAAATGGGTATCTAATCTTGTACTTGTGAGAAAGGCGAACGAAAATGGTGGACGTGCGTTGATTACTCGGACTTGAACAAAGCATTCCCAAAAGATAGTTTTCCTCTTTCGAGGATCGAATAGCTGGTGGAATCAACCGCGGGACAAGAATTTCTATCTTTCATGGATGCATACTCAGAATATAACCAAATCTCGATGCACATTGACGATCAAGAGCACACCAGTTTCATTACCGATGTTGGATTATATTGCTATATGGTGATGCCATTTGGACTAAAAAATGCAGGAGCAACTTACCAGCACCTAGCTAAAAGAATGTTTAAAGATCAGATCGGAAAAACGATAGAGGTACATGTGGATGATATGCTCGTGAAATCACAATGGTCAAGTGACCACATTAGGGACTTGGCAGAAATGTTCGACATCCTTAGACATTATAAAATGAAGATTAATCCTCTAAAATGTTCCTTTGGCATTGCATTAGGAAAGTTCTTGGGTTTGATCGTTAATGCTCACGGAATCAAAAATAATCTCAAGAAGAACCAAGTTATTCGCAATATCCAAGCACCAAAAGTTATGAAACAAGTACAGAGCCTGAATGGGAAGGTCGTTGCCTTAAGCTGATTCATTTTCAGAGCTATTGATAAATGCATTTCTTTGTTTGAATTGATTAGGAGAGGAAAAAGGAATTTTGAATGGACATAGGATTATTAATACGCATTTCAAGCTTTGATGAACCACTTGGGAAGATCTCCCATCTTATAAAAGCCAGTGGATCATGAAGATTTATATATCTATTTGGCCGTGTTGGTACACGCTATAGGCCCTGCATTGCTTCGTGAAGGAAATCGAATCCAGAGACCGGTCTATTATATATTAGCAAGCAATTAACAAAGGCTGAAAAGAACTATCTGAAGATAGAAAAATTGGCATACTACTTGCTGATTGCATCAGGAAAGCTTCGGCCTTACTTTCAGGCACACCCTATTAATATTTACACCAACCAACCGTTATGACAGCTCTTGCTACGACCTAAGTCATCTAGAAGGTTACTCAAGTGGAATATCAATCTTAGCCAATTTGACATTACTTATCTTCCTTGGAGACTATTCAGGGTCATGCACTGGTAGATTTTATAACAGAATTTACTGCGTAGAATGATTTCTCGAAGAGCAGTGAAGTTCTTACTATATGGTGGAAGTTGTATACAGATGGAGCATCCAATGATCGTTGTTATGGAGCTGAGACTGAGCTTGTAACTCTTGAAGATTGGTTAATTTTCTATGCTTTAAAGCTTGATTTCCTTGCAACAAACAACGGAACCGAGTATGAGGCTCTAATATCTGGACTTAAACTCGCCATAGAACTAGGAATAAAGTCCTTTGAAATCTTTTAGGACTCACAATTGGTAGTAAATGAAGTCAGGGGAGATTACCAAGATAAAGGGCAACGACTTGCTCCATACCTTACCTAAGTCCAAGAGTTATTGACTAACTTTGAGTATGACGACATTACACATATTCCTCGGGATCAAAATAGAGAGGTCGATTATTGGAAATTTTGCTAGCATTGGAGATGCACAACATATGAGCTTGGTTCCGCTCGAGGTATTAAATGCTCCAAGCATAAACCCGATGGAAATTGACCAAGTACTAGAGACGGAGCTTGAGATGGAGACTTGGATGATGTCGATTAAAGACTATTTGCTAAATGGAGTTCTTCTAGACGAAGGAATAAAAAGCAACAAGTCCTTCGCAAAGCTTCATGGTATATCACGCAGGAAGGAGTTATGTAAAAAAAGGGTTTCTCCGTTCCTTTTTTCGATGTATCACTCATGATGAAATAAAACGAGTCCGAAAAGAAGTTCATGAAGGAGAATGTGGTGATCGTACTAGGGGCAAATCATAGTAAAGAAATACCATGTTACGAGTATTACTGGCCAATTGTTAATCGAAATGTTGCCGATTATGTAAGGCAATGCGACAAGTGCCAGAAATATACGAAAGTTCCAGGGGCTCTGCTGATAGAAATTACACAAATGGTCGGCCCATGGTCATTTTCCCTGTAGGGTATAGATATTATCGGTTCCATACCATTCTCTAAAGGTGGTGCAAAGTACTTTATTGTCGCGGTTGATTACTTCATCAAATAGGCCTAAGTGGAACCTTTAATCACGATCACAACCAACAAAGTTATCAACTTCATTGTCCAATACATCATCTTTCATTTTGGTCTTTCATGAACTATTGTAACAGACAATTGGACTCATTTTAGCAGTGTTAAATTCAGAAACTTCTACCATCGGCATCATATTGAAAAGAGATTTGCGATAGTCGCTCACCATCGAACAAATGGGTAAGTTGAAGCTATGAAAAAATCATAAAATCCATTCCAAAGAAGATTTTGGAAAGGGCTAGAGGCAATTGGATGGATGAACTATCGATAACATTATGGGGTTATAGGACCACCCACAATTTTAGGACCGACCGTACTCAATTCGCCCTCTCTTATGGATCCAAGGCTGTTATTTCTGTTGAACCCGAAGTTCCTTCTCATCGAGTGACTTACTATGATCCCAGAACAAATAAAAAATATCCTCTTGGAATCCCTAGACTTTAGATGAGAAGCGTGAGGAAGCTGATTTGAGGGTAGCTGCACACTAGTACTGCGTCGTCGATATTACAACACTAAAATCTAACCTAGAACCTTCGAAATCGGCGGTCTTGTCTTAAAACAGGTTTTTTCTACCTCGTTGCATATGAATCCAATCTGGAAAGGAACGTACGTCATGGAGCAGAACCTTGGAGAGGGAACTTTCAAGTTAGCAACTGTTGATGGCATCACAATCACAAGGGCGTGGAATAGCAAGCATTTACGGCGCTATTTCAGTTAGCTTTTTTTTACTTAGTTGTGTTTAATTTTAGGATTTTCTTTAGCATTTGGTTTTTCAAATATGTAATAAGACAAATTATGTCATTTCTTTTCATTCAGCAATAGAGCTTCAAATTTTACATCGTATTTATGACCTGCCATTACAGTATATATTAGTTGCGATATACGATCGACTAAATCCCACTGTGTGATGGGATCGACATAACTCAGGAGTGATTGAGATTCGTCCGGTCACTTGTTGAGTCAAATCCTATACTTGGGGTAGAATGACTAACCAAAGAGAACTGAATTCGACAGTTTTCCAAATAACGCACATCCTCAGAGCGCAGATATGAGTATAAATGCCAGATGGATGTGATTGACCACCCACTCCCTAGAATGCAGATATGAGTATAAATGCTAAATGGATGTGATCCAACCGCCCACTAACTAACTCTTATCCCCAGAGTGCGGATATGACTATCAACAAATAGATGTGTGCGGTTTGACCATCCATTATTCCGTAAACTCGTGCCTGAAACTGACACGAGGAGTATAAAATCGCTAAGGATGGAGTTCGACCATCCATTATCTAACTCCGCTAACCTGAGACTGGGGGTAGGAGTATAATTACTCAAACCGTTGAATTCGACGGCGTAACACTAAGACTCGAGCTCAATGTTTGATATGACTTGAGGCAACGACCTTAGGGAGGCCTTGGGATGGATAAATCGTATCAATATCTGACACAACGAGCAATAAATTCACAAATAAATTAAATGGAAAACGTAATAGCTCGATCTTTTGTACAAATACGAGAATTATATACAAGAATAAAAGAATTCTTATTCACACTAAACTTGCTGTTCACAATACAAGTTTATCCAAAATGAGAGGTAAAAGTGGGGGTCGTACCCATACAAACACGACCAATAAAAAGAAAAGTAGCCATCCAAGCTATTTAAGCATCACATCAACTCAACGATTATTTCTTAGATTTCCTCTCCTTCTTTTGTTTCTTGAGAGTAGCTACATCGAACTTCCACTCGATCCTCTCTTAGATCCTTTTCCGCCTCGGCTTTTCTTTGAAGAAATATCTTCAGTTATGGATATCGAGGCGACATCATCTTTAGAAGCAAGAGGGATCGAGGCGTTCTCAATACCAGAAGCAAGGGGGATCTCATCTTGGGGAATTGTCCAGCCAGGAGGGATAATCGTGAGCGGGATAGGAATCGGCTCATTGAAATCCATATCACTAGGCTCAAATTTCACCTTCTTTTTCAACAACTCTTTCTTCTTAACATGGTATTTCATGCTGAGTTCATCAGTAGGGTTAGAAGAGCCTGTGATTAGAACATCCTCGTTAAAAGGAATTTCATGGTGTGGGCCGTCTCCTTCCATGAACAGTGCCTCCATGAATTGATCATCGATAACGAAGATTTCTTCTTGAGCACCCTGAGCAGCGACTGAAGTTGTAACTTTAATGGATTTCATCACGGTCGCATGTTGAAACGACCTGACTTTCTTACCAAAGAAAATCGCATCATTTTTAAGAAAGAAAGGGATAGAAAAGAGAATAGAAAGAAGAGAAGAAAGAAACAACATCAGAATCTAATAGTGGAACGAATAAGTTATATTAATAACATAAATATTACATTGTTTACAACAAATATCAGAGTTACACAGACATACATAATATACTAGACAGTTATAAGCACCTGTCTAGTTATACAACTCAATATAGTACAAGAAAACAACTCAGAGAAATCTACACAGTGGAAAACTACACACACACACACAAACAGAAGCCTCCTGCTCCAATGATCCTTCACAATTCGTCAAAGCTAACCTGAATCCTAACCTGAATCCCTTGGCTACTCGTAAAAATTTGAGTACCCAAGAGTTTATGAAAAACAAAAATAAACTCCGGGTCAGACATGGGTCTGGTGTGGGTAATAGGTTAAAGTTGCTTAACTTTTAAAAATCTTTTGAAAAGAAAGGTATCATGTAAGACTTTCCACAAATAAACATGGAAAAGTTTTAACCTTATGCCAACCAAAACATTTGATAGGAAATCTGATGATATTATAATAGGTCTAGGGTTTTCAAATAAATAAGAAATAGTCAAAATTGTTACATCTATTAAATTTCAGCTACTAGCCACAAAAATGGGTAATACAATCAAAACCGTTGACACTTATTGGATATTGGATTCCATACAATGGCAGTGCTACTGGGGTACCACCCGTCACAGTACGTGGCCTAGATCAACGTACCGAGGAGTACGCCCGCTCCCCTGCATCACAAAGCCGGATCCATTCCTTACTGAATAGTTCCGAACAAGACAACCCCGTGGTTGTAGCTAGCAACCACTCACACAGCCGAATATAAAGGGACTTCTAGACAGGGGTAAATCTTGCTCTCAAGTGGGGGCTACCCACGAAGCCTTGCTGCACCTCCCATGTTTTAGCCATTTTCGGTTGATGAGGCTTGAGGCTACGATTACCTCAATAGGACATATCACTTAGAATGCTCATCGTCCACCTGACGATGTTCTGAAAGCATTCAATCCATACAAGTTCGTTCCGGGTTCGAACGAAACCGAAGGAATTATCTCGTTACACTCATCACGGAATCACCCTCGGAGTTAACGACAATAACCCTTGCACTCTGAACCACCATCTCGAACCTATAAGTACTATTCCGTCAACTCATTACGGAATCACCCACAGAGTTATACTGACGTATAGTTCTTACACCTCGAGTCTTCACAAAGCTCTACTTTGATTCACGACCTAACGTTAATTGGAAGCGATGTGGTTTTCGGATATCCAAATATGGAAACCCAATCCCGGTCTCATCGAAATGCAAAGCAAGTCTTTTAGGTCCAAGTTGTTTTAAAGTTTTTAAAACAATTCAATACAGTATCTATATACACACAGATAGATAATTCATAAATCATAATTGATAATCAACATTATCACATAACAGGTAACCCACATTATCAATTATCAAAATAGATAATCCATATATCACCATCACAATAGATAATCTAAGTTATCATCATAATGAAACCAAGCATTCATATCACACAACCATACTTATCTCATTACTGAGATCACAAAACATCCAAGACAATCAATGTCACACATTCATACATAAGCAATGATTTATTCATTACAATATAATTAATTTAAAATGAATCTATCACTATTACTAATTTATTTAAAATGAATTAAATTAATCACTTCATCTATAATTAATTTAAAATAAAATAAATTAGTTACTTCATCAAAATATATCTTGCTTACTCAATCATTTAATTGATTACAATCAATTAATCATTCATTATTAATCACCTTAATTAATCACTCTTGATTAATTATCCTCAATTACACTCATGTAACCAGTCTTAATTAATTTCACAAATTAATTATTCTCAACCAAATAGTAATTAACCTTTAATTACTTAATTACATTAATCCTTAATTAATTATATTAATTAATTACCTTTAACTACCCATTATTGATTTATAAATCATAATTAATCAACTTTAGTTACTTTATTAATTATAATAATTAATGATCTTTAATTATACTTAATTAATTATCTTCTTAAATAAATTACCTTAAGTAATTAACTTATAATTATTAATCCTCACAGATTAATTACATTTAGTAATTTACTAGCTTAATTACTATATTAAACAAATTAATTATCCTTTAATTAAATTCTTAATTAATTCCTTGATTAATTACTAAGTAATTTAATCCAAATTACTTCATTCTTAACCATCATTAATTAATTACAACCTGTAGTTATTAATCAATTTCTTAACTGAGTAATTTCCAAAATCATTAATTACACACAGTAATTATCTTTAAAATCCAAGTGTTTAAAATTAATTAAACTTATTAATTAAAAATAAACAATCCTATTTAACTTAATTAATTACCTTAAGTAATTAATTTATTTCTTCATTAAGTAATTAAACTCAAACCCTTCACAAATGATTACTATTAAATTAATTAATCTAATTAATTATAAAAATTAACCATATAAGTTAATTATTAAATAATCATGGTTAATGACCTTCATTAACCATTCTTTAATTATTCATTAAGTAATTAATTTAGATTAATTACAAATTAAATTATCTATTAATTAAAGTCTAATTATTTAATAAATCAACCTTGATTTAAAACTTAATTACATAATTAATAATTCATAAATCATTAATTTAAAAAATAAATCTAATTAATGATCTTAACTATGAATTGATTAACCATTAATCAATTATTAATTTCAAATTCAATTAATTAATTAAATTAATTAATTAATCTTAAGTACCGTATTAATTAAATTAATTCTAAAACATTAATCTTAATTTAATTTCAAGATAAAACATAACTTAATTATATTTAAAACAATTTATTTGAAACAAAGTACTTTTTGAACTACTTTTAAATTTTCATTTTAAATACAAGTTTTAAAATAGAATAATTTAAACTTATCAAAGTTTGAATAATTTAAAAAATTTTAAATTGCAAATCAAACAAGTGCTATGAAAATTTTAAAGTTAAATTCATTTCAAAATTTGGTAACTTAAATTTACATTTAATTTAAAACTTCAAATTTAACCCTCTTAAAAATTTAAAACTGAAATTCAAATTTAACTTTTAAATTTCCAGATTTAAATAAAACTTCAATTCTTTCTCATATTTTAAAAACCTCATATTTAAAAGGTATAAACTATTTACCAAAATAAAATGGTTAATTAAGTCAATTTTTTTTGAAACTATTATTTTTATTTAAAAACTGGGATTTAAATTTGAATCTAAATCCAAAAAAATTCAAACCTGAATTTGAATTTGAACTTAAACCTTACTTTAAAAATAACTACAGATTTTAAAAATTTTAAAACCAGATTTAAAACAGGTTTCAGAAAACCTGGAAATTACAGTGTAACCCGAGAAACCCCAAATTACTTCGAGTAAATTGCTGGCCTACTCCGAGTCATCCACCCATCTGCTTCGAGCAAACCTCAAACCTCCCCTGCAACACACAAACCCAACATCACCATCAGTAATTCATCGCGGTGCATATGCACGGCGACTCCAGCCAACGTTGATCGCTATGGATGATTGCTTCTCATCAGAATCCATCCCTAAATCACAACACAGACCTCCAATCGATCCTTCACCCAAGAAATCAAAAATCGAGCTCTAAAAACCCAAACCTGAAAACATGTTTCAGGTTTCTGACCCAACCTGTCAACGACGATTCCTTGCCGCTTCGACCACCTGGAGATCCACCTCTCCGGCCATGAACCCATCTACACACCTACTACACATTCACCAAATACCAAAACACTCGATCAATCCCTCTTCCCAAAATGCCTGATCCTTCATACCTTCTCAAAACTAGGGTTTAAAAATTTAAATTCAAACTGCATCAAATCTAACCAATTTTATCCACATTTCTGATTTTTCTAAGAATCTATGAACCTTCCTCTACAACTCAGAAGAATCCTGAGTTTTCTCAAGTCACAGATCACAAGAACTTACTCGAATTCTTTTTAGTTCAAGAACAAACTGCTACTTAATCAAACACCTAAAAATCCTAATACTTGATTTAAAAATCTAGTTCCAGTTTAGATATTTGATTTATACTACTGAATTACAATATTAATTTGATTAGGTTTTGATAAAAATAAACATGCATGATGCTTTCTTCTGTTTCCAAAGTCAAAACTCATATTTTTAAACATGAACTTAAGAAAATAAAACAACTTCACTTTGCATATTTCATTTTAACTGAAAACTAATTAAAAGGTAAGCGTAATTAATAAATTTTTTTGCCTGGAAAATCAAAACAGATCAAAAAATAAAAGAACAGTATGAACACAAACCATTTCCACATTAACAACTACTGATAACACAAACAATACTATTTCAATTCAGTAAAACCATGCAACCTATTTTAAAATTTAGGATTTTAAGTTACTCACCTTATATTTAAAAGAAGCAGAGCTCTGATTTGACCTTATGAATTTTGCAGAAGACATCAAAATGCATGCTTGACCCTTTTTACTTCATATCTGAAATGATATGCAGTTTTGCTTATGGTTTCCAGACTAAAATGCTTGCATGCAGATGCCTTTGAAATACCTTAAAACCGCGGTTGTTAATTGCAGATTGAAAGCAGATCCTATCATTTCTAGGTATACAGAATGCAGGCCCCTCTTTTTTTTTTAAGTGACATTCAGATACATTTGAATCAGCTTCAATTTTGAGGAAGTGCAGACCATCATGATAAAAGAGGCTTTGATTTTGAGTATGGTTGAATATGCAGGGTTTCTTGATAAAGGATTTTTTAGGAAGTGCAGAGAAAAACGCAGACAGACTTGATTTTGAGAAAATGGAATATGCAAATTTGAACATGGTTTTGAATATGCAGTTTTTTGTTAATATGAAGATGATTTTTATTTTTGAAGAGTTTTACTGATTTTAGAAATTTTGAAGAAGAGTTTATAATTTCTCTTCTGATTAAGGAAAATGAAAAAGAAATATGAATGAAGATGCAAGCTAAACTAGATGTATTTTCAGATTTAATTTAAAAAGAAAAATTAAAATAAAATTTACACTTGTAAAATTTTTACACATTTGTCAATTTGTATATTAGTTTTTGAACACTTGTCAAATGAACGAAATTAAGAGATCACACTTGTCACCTTAAAAATGATTAGTATCTAATTTACAAACAAATGTGTATATTAGCTTAGTTTTAAATTTGTTAGTTTATTTTTTTAAATATGTGTATAAATTTATAAAAGAAATAAAAACAAATCATGTTTATAAAATAAATTAAACAATTAAGATTTTATACTTTGGAATTTCAAATTCAAATTAAATTCAAAATCAAATATTTTCAAATCAAGTTATATACATAAATTCGATTCGAAATAAAAATTACAAATTCTATGCAAAACTTATTTATAAAGACAATACACAATTGATATTGTTTTTATAAATATCTTATTATTAAATTAAAATCATTTTACAAGAAATTATGTTTTTATTAATAAAATATCTATTTTGTTAAGCCATAAAACCTTTTGTTAAATTTGTTCTAAATTTAAAACTCAAGCGAATTTAATTTAAACATTTAATATTTTTCCTTATCAATTTAAAAATCATATATTTATTTATGAAATAGTTTTAAAAACTCAATACTAATTTAAAACAAATCTTCCAAATTATAATGTATATATTAGAATTTTAAAACATGATTCAGTTATTAAGTTTAAACCAAAATCATTTATTTAATAACTTTGAAAAGCTAATATTAAATAAAACAAATTTTCAAAATTACTATAAATATTAAAACTAGAAAATATGCTTTACTTATTAAAATTAAAACAATGCCAATCTATTTAAAATATAAACCATATATTTATATTATAAATAGAAATCAATTTATTATTTTTAAAAGATAAAATATCCAATTTAAATAATTATTGAAGAAGATTATCAAATCAATTTGAATTATTATTAACAAAATATCAATATCAATTTAATTTTTAATACATGTTATTAAATTGATATTGTTAAAAATTCCGGGATATTACAATCCTTCCCCCTTAAAAGAATTTCGTCCTCCAAATTTAAAACAAAGGTAATTTAATAATCTCATTAAAGATTTATTTAAAAACACAAGCATATATCAAACCTATGCTAATAACCATAGCAACCAATTCAACCAATCAAACAAATCTAATTATCCAGACAAATTCTGGATAGAATTTCATCGAGTATCTATATATACATATACATATATATATATATACATATATATATATATATATATATATATATATACCGGGATACTCTCCCTAGAGAATCCAAACAAACAATACTATGAAGCTACAAAGTTCCTATTCATCTATATCTATAACACTAGACAAGATATCAGACTACAAACGAGTCTGACTCAACAACTTAAACTCCAGATCTGCTGGTTCCACAATCTGAGATAAATCATACACGTATTCCCTCAGAGATACGTGAAAATCTTTGAATCCCAGTTATCCAAACTGGCAATTCAATCCTGTAAATCAATCTTTTATTCTCCAAGATCACAGAAAAGATCCAAAGCTTCTCAGACTTACCCATTCTTATAGCTTACTTATGATCGGAGGAAACTTTTCCAAAATCAAATCTCCGACTTCAGAATCCAATTTCCTTTGTCCCAACTCCACAAAACTCTTCGGACGATCCTGAGCTGCCCACAACTTTACTGATCAGCTCAACCTTAGCTGATGCTTCTAGAAACAACTAGACCAATCAAACCAACAAAATGATCTCCTCAAGATCAACCAAAACCAAGAACTCAAACTCTACTCCTCAACATCAGAATACAACAACTCACTTCTCCTGTCCGGGAAAAGAAAAGCAGATGTACTTCCAAACTGCTTCCGCTGCTCAACTCTGATCTGAAGTAGAAGAAAATGCTGAAGAAGAACACGAGCACAACTCAACAACACACCCCAGAGATATGGTTCAACAAATCCATAAGAAAAATTTAGAAGTTCCTCCAAAACTCTGAGCTGCTACACCAACTCAATTTCTAGGATCTATTCTTTTTAAAAAGCTGAACCACCAGTACCACTTCTGGAATTCTATTTGATAAGAAAACTCAAACTCCAGATGCGAACAAAACTCTGACTTCTCTGAAGACATCCAGAAAAACTCAGATAACCCAAGAGATCACTCAAACAATCGCAAGTCACTTTTGCGATCACTCCAAACCAAATGCAAGGAAAAACTGTTCTCCCTTACCAAACAGAATAGCTTACACTTAACTACCCAACCCATCGAAGAAATAGGTCCACTTAACTGCTTCTGAACTCCACTCCAGAAAAACTGCTAAGCCAGAAGATCTCTTGCCAACACCGAGAACATTCCAAGCTGCACTGCTGCCACAGATGCCAAAGAATTCCAAAACAAAGCTCTCCTAGAAACTCGGACCTCAAAGCAAACAAGAACACCGGCTGAACACAGCCACAACACCGAAGCAGACTCACCTCCTTAAACTTGTTCCAAAGAAAACTTCTTCGGGAACATCCATAGTCACTGCATCTCATCACGCAGCTACTATTCCCTGAGGTATCAAAATACATTACTCACTTCTGCTCAACCAACGGATCTAAACTCTACTCATCCAACTTCAGAAATGAACTCCGAACCTTAACAGGTTACATTTAGAGATCACTGAAATCCTTTATCACTACAGAACTTACTCGAGACGATATTAGGTCTATAGTCTCGACAGATACACTTCCAACTTCAAACATTCAAAATCCAACAAATGATTGTCGTGTCATACACACTACTATCCCATCTACCTTTATAACTTATATTGGAAAACCTGAACAGGTAACCCAACAGATAGGTAGAAATATATATACATACATACATATACATATATATATATATATATATTACAAATACGCTCTCTCAAGGAAGACACCACTACAGAGCCTAGGTATTCACTCAACCTAATGCTCTGATACCAAATGAAACGACCCGACTTTCTACCATAGAAAATCGCATCATTTTAAGAAAGAAAGGGATAGAAAAGAGAATAGAAAGAAGAGAAGAAAGAAACAACATCAGAATCTAACAGCGGAACGAATAAGCTATATTAATAGCATAAATATTACATAGTTTACAACAAATATCAGAGTTACACAGACATACATCATATACTAGACAGTTATAAACACCTGTCTAGTTATACAACTCAATATAGTACAAGAAAACAACTCAGAGAAATCTACACAGTGGAAAACTATATATATATATATATATATATATATATATATACACACAGAAGCCTCCTGCTCCAACACTCCTTCACAATTCATCAAAGCTAACCTGAATCCTAACCTGAATCCCTTGGCTACTCGTAAAAATTTGAGTACCCAAGAGTTTGTGAAAAACAAAAATAAACTCCGGGTCAGACATGGGTCTGGTGTGAGTAACAGGTTAAAGTTGCTTAACTTTTAAAAATCTTTTGAAAAGAAAGGTATCACGTAAGACTTCCCACACATAAACATGAAAAAGTTTTTACCTTATGCTAACCAAAACATTTGACAGGAAACCCGATGATATTATAATAGGTCTAGGGTTTTCAAATAAATAAGAAATAGCCGAAATTGTTACATCTATTAAATTCCAGCTACTAGCCACAAAAGTGGGTAATACAATCAAAACCGTTGGCACTTATTGGATTTTGGATTCCATACAATGGCAGGGCTGCTGGGGTACCACCCGTCATAGTACGTGGCCTAGATCAACGTACCGAGGAGTATGCCCGCTCCCCTGCATCACAAAGCCGGACCCATTCCTTACTGAGCTGTTTCGAACAAGACAATCCCGTGGTTGTAGCTAGCAACCACCCACACAGCCGAATATAAAGGGACTTCTAGACAGGGGTAAACCTTGCTCTTAAGTGGGGGCTACCCACGAAGCCTTGCTGCACCTCCCCTGTTTTAGCCATTCCCGGTTGATGAGGCTTGAGGCTACGATTACCTTAATAGGACATATCACTTAGAATGCTCATCGTCCACCTGACGATGTTCTAAAAGCATTCAATCCATACAAGTTCGTTCCGGGTTCGAACGAAACCGAAGGAATTATCTCGTTACACTCATCACGGAATCACCCTCAGAGTTAACGACAATAACCCTTGCATTCTGAACCACCATCTCAAACCTATAAGTACTATTCCGTCAACTCATTACGGAATCACCCACAGAGTTATACTGACGTATAGTTCTTACACCTCGATTCTTCACAAAGCTCTACTTTGATTCACGATCTAACGTTAATTGGAATCGATGTGGTTTTCGGATATCCAAATATGGAAACCCGATCCCGGTCTCATCGAAATCCAAAGCGAGTCTTTTAGGTCCAAGTTGTTTTAAAGTTTTTAAAACAATTCATTACAGTATCCATATACACACAGATAGATAATTCATAAATCATAATTGATAATCAACATTATCACATAACCGGTAACCCACATTATCAACTATCAAAATAGATAATCCATATATCACCATCACAATAGATAATCTAAGCTATCATCATAATGCAACCAAGCATTCGTATCACACAACCATACTTATCTCATTACTGAGATCACAAAACATCCAAGACAATCAATGTCACCCATTCATACATAAGCAATGATTTATTCATTACAATATAATTAATTTAAAATGAATTAGATTAACTATCTCTATTACTAATTTATTTAAAATGAATTAAATTAATCACTTCATCTATAATTAATTTAAAATAAATTAAATTAATTACTTCATTAAAATATATCTTGCTTACTCAATCATTTAATTGATTACAATCAATTAAACATTCATTATTAATCACCTTAATTAATCACTCTTGATTAATTATCCTTAATTACACTCATGTAATCAGTCTTAATTAATTTCACAAATTAATTATTCTCAACCAAATAGTAATTAACCTTTAATTACTTCAATAAATTAATTAATCATAATTAATTACATTAATCCTTAATTAATTATATTAATTAATTACCTTTAATTACCTATTATTGATTTATTAATCATAATTAATCAACTTTAATTACTTTGTTAATTATAATAATTAATGATCTTTAATTATCTTCTTTAATTAATTACCTTAAGTAATTAACTTATAATTATTAATCCTCACAGATTAATTACATTTAGTAATTTACCAGCTTAATTACTATATTAAACAAATTAATTATCCTTTAATTTATTTCTTAATTAACTCCTTGATTAATTACTAAGTAATTTAATCCAAATTACTTCATTCTTAAACATCATTAATTAATTACAACCTGTAATTATTAATCAATTTCTTAACTGAGTAATTTCTAAAATCATTAATTACACACAGTAATTATCTTTAAAATCCAAGTGTTTAAAATTAATTGAACTTAATTAATTAAAAATAAACAATCCTATTTAACTTAATTAATTACCTTAAGTAATTAATTTATTTCTTCATTAAGTAATTAAACTCAAACCCTTCACAAATGATTATTATTTAATTAATTAATCTAATTAATTATGAAAATTAACCATATAAATTAATTATTAAATAATCATGGTTAATGACCTTCATTAACCATTCTTTAATTATTCATTAAGTAATTAATTTAGATTAATTACAAATTAAACTATCCATTAATTAAAGTCTAATTATTTAATAAATCAACCTTAATTTAAAACTTAATTACATAATTAATAATTCATAAATCATTAATTTAAAAAAATATCTAATTAATGATCTTAACTATGAATTGATTAATCATTAATCAATTATTAATTCCAAATTCAATTAATTAATTAAATTAATTAATTAATCTTAATTACCGTATTAATTAAATTAATTCTAAAACATTAATCTTAATTTAATTTCAAGATAAAACATAACTTAATTATATTTTTATTTGAAACAAAGTACTTTTTGAACTACTTTTAAATTTTCATTTTAAATACAAGTTTTAAAATAGAATAATTTAAACTTATCAAAGTTTAAATAATTTAAAACTTTTCAAATTGCAAATCAAACAAGTGCTATGAAAATTTTAAAGTTAAATTCATTTCAAAATTTAGACAACTTATATTTAAATTTAATTTAAAACTTCAAATTTAACCCTCTTAAAAATTTAAAATTGAAATTGAAATTTAACTTTTAAATTTCCAGATTTAAATAAAACTTCAATTCTTTCTCATATTTTAAAAACCTCATATTTAAAAGGTATAAACTATTTACCAAAATAAAATAGTTAATTAAGTTTATTTTTTTTGCAACTTTTATTTTTATTTAAAAACTGGGATTTAAATTTGAATCTAAATCCAAAAAAATTCAAACTTGAATTTGAATTTAAACTTAAACCTTACTTTAAAAATAACTACAATTTTAAAATTTTGAAAACCCAGATTTAAAACAGGTTTCAGGAAACCTGGAAATTACAGTGTAACCCGAGAAACCCCAAATTACTTCGAGTCAATTACTGGCCTACTCCGAGTCACCCACCCATCCGCTTCAAGCAAACCTCAAACCTCCCCTGCAACACACAAACCCAACATCACCATCAGTAATTCATCTCCAGCCAACGTTGATCGCCATGGATGATTGCTTCTCATCAGAATCCATCCCTAAATCACAACACAAACCTCCAATCGATCCTTCACCCAAGAAATCAAAAATCGAGCTCTAAAAACCCAAACCTGAAAACATGTTTCAGGTTTCTGACCCAACCTGTCAACGGCGATTCGTTGCCGCTCCGAGCACCTGGAGATCCACCTCTCCGGCCATGAACCCATCCACACACCTACTACACATTCACCAAATACCAAAACACCCGATCAATCCCTCTTCCCAAAATGCCTGATCCTTCATACCTTCTCAAAACTAGGGTTTAAAATTTTAAATTCAAACTGCATCAAATCTAACTAAGTTTATCCACATTTTTGATTTTTCTAAGAATCTATGAACCTTCCTCTACAACTCAGAAGAATCCTGAGTTTTCTCAAGTCACAGATTACAAGAATTTGCTCGAATTCATTTTTAGTTCAAGAACAAACTGCTACTTAATCAAACACCTAAAAATCCTAATACTTGATTTAAAAATCAAGTTCCAGTTTAGATATTTGATTTATACTATTGAATTACAATATTAATTTGATTGGGTTTTGATAAAAATAAACATGCACGATGTTTTCTTCTGTTTCCAGAGTCAAAACTCATATTTTTAACTTACATGTAATTTTTAAACATGAACTTAAGAAAATAAAACAACTTCACTTTGCATATTTCATTTTAACAGAAAACTAATTAAAAGGTAAGTGTAATTGATAAATTTTTTGCCTGGAAAATCAAAACAGATCAGAAAATAAAAGAACAGTATGAACACAAACCATTTCCACATTAACAACTACTGATAACACAAACAATACTATTTCAATTCAGTAAAACCATGCAACCTATTTTAAAATTTAGGATTTTAAGTTACTCACCTTATATTTAAAAGAAGCAGAGCTCTGATTTGACCTTATGAATTTTGCAAAAGACATCAAAATGCATGCTTGACCCTTTTTACTTCATGATTGAAATGATATGCAGTTTTGCTTATGGTTTCCTGACTAAAATGCTTGCATGCATATGCGTTTGAAATCCCTTAAAACTGCAGTTGTTAATTCCGGATTGAAAGCAGATCCTATCATTTCCAGGTAAACAGAATGCAGGCCCCTCTTTTTTTTTAAGTGACATGCAGATACATTTGAATCAACTTCAATTTTGAGGAAGTGCAGACCATCATGATAAAAGAGGCTTTGATTTTGAGTATGGTTGAATATGCAGGGTTTCTTGATAAAGGATTTTTTTAGGAAGTGCAGAGAAAAATGCAGACAAACTTGATTTTGAGAAAGTGCAATATGCAGATTTGAACATGGTTTTGAATATGCAGGCTTAATTGTTAATATGAAGATGATTTTGATTTTTGAAGAGTGTTACTGATTTTAGAAATTTTGAAGAAGAGTTTATAATTTCTCTTTTGATTAAGGAAAATGAAAAAGCTATATGAATGAAGGTGCAAGCTAAACTAGATGTATTTTCAGATTTAATTTAAAAAGAAAAATTAAAATAAAATTTACACTTGTACAAATTTTACACATTTGTCAATTTGTATATTGGTTTTTGAACACTTGTCAAATGAATGAAATTAAGAGATCACACTTGTCACCTTAAAAATGATTAGTATCTAATTTACAAACAAATGTGTGTATTAGCTTAGTTTTAAATTTGTTAGTTTATTTTTTAAAATATGTGTATAAATTTATAAAAGAAATAAAAACAAATCATGTTTATAAAATAAAATTAAATAATTAAGATTTTATACTTTGGAATTTCAAATTCAAATTAAATTCAAAATCAAATATTTTCAAATCAAGTTATATACATAAATTCAATTTGAAATAAAAATTACAAATTCTATTCAAAACTTATTTATAAATACAATACGCAATTGTTGTTATTTTTATAAATATCTTATTATTAAATTAAAATCATTTTACAAGAAATTATGTTTTTATTAATAAAATATCTATTTTGTTAAGCCATAAAACCTTTTGTTAAATTTATTCTAAATTTAAAACTCAAGCCAATTTAATTTAAACATTTAATATTTTTCCTTATCAATTTAAAAATCATATATTTATTTATGAAATAGTTTTAAAAACTCAATACTAATTTAAAACAAATCTTCCAAATTATAATGTATATACTAGAATTTTAAAACATGATTCAATTATTAAGTTTAAACCAAAATCATTTATTTAATAACTTTGAAAAGCTAATATTAAATAAAACAAATTTTCAAAATTACTATAAATATTAAAACTAGAAAATATGCTTTACTTATTAAAATTAAAACAATGCCAATCTATTTAAAATATAAACCATATATTTATATTATAAATAGAAATCAATTTATTATTTTTAAAAGATAAAATATCCAATTTAAATAATTATTGAAGAAGATTATCAAATCAATTTGAATTATTATTAACAAAATATCAATATCAATTTAATTTTTAATACAGATTATTAAATTGATATTGTTAAAAATTCTAGGATATTACACATGTGTTCTCGACTGAGGCTCTTGCAAGGGAAAAGGAACAACACCTGAAATATTTAAAGCTAAGGAAAAATAGGCGAAAAGATTAGAAATATCAACTGATAACACCTCAACCTTTTGAAATACGGAAGATGTTAGCGAAATATCTTCCTTTGTGTGGCTCCCAAGTTAAGCCGAAATACCCTCAGAACTGCATTCAAGAATTGGATAAAGCTGAGGCTTGTCAGGATCATACACAGAGATGGTCGAAGAATCTGCCATAGAGCTTGGGATAGCTTGGGATGCTGGGGTAATTTAGTTGTAACATCAAGTTGTGCCGACTCGGATCCTTCATCCACTTCATATAAAATGGTAACAAATTCTTCTTAAGTGTAAGTTGGATATCATGCAATGTTGTGGATTCATCGTCCAATAGCATTTCACCTTCAAGCCTAGATAGGCCAATTCCCTTAGTGGTAAGGAATTTCTTTTCCTCCACGATAAGAAATTTTTTAACGAACCACTATTTTGGACCATTCATATCGACAATAAAACCACACACGTCGGGCTTGAATAATTCAAAACAGTAGATTGTAATATAATTTAGAGCATATAAAACCAATCACAGAATCACAGACACAAATAAATCAGAATAACTCCCAGCGGAAATAAAAATAAGCATAGTAGTTCATGAAGCTACCACAAATACAGAGTCTCAGAATAAGTACAAAATACAGAGTCTGAAAAGTAAATACAATAGAAATCCCAATAAATAAATGTCCACTAGTATATAAGCTGACTAGAAATACTGAATGGAAATAGATGACAACTAGATAGGTAGATAAACTCCAGCAAATCCTCTAGCTCCAGAAGGTGTAATCCAAAGCTGATACTCAGGCTGACCCAAGCGTAAAGCAAAACATAAAACACTCGAGTCAGGACATACATACTTATACAATGTAAACCAACTCAAGTGAATTGTAATATAAAATGCATCAGTAGCTTAAAGGATGCTTGGGACCGTCCATCCTCTAAGAATCCGTTAAACTATTTACTATGTAATAATATACGCTATTATAATAATGTCTAAAGTAAAGTATAATATATTTAAAAATAGCGTTAAGGAGCTGCCCAATACCCCCCTTAACACATTTTATAGTACCGATAGTCTATACATTACCGTAGTCCCTCCTGATCGGGAAGCCACCAAGGGATACTCCATAGGTATGGCACAAAACCAAAATCGTACAAGGCGTGCTAGGGGAGGTGACACCGCAAAATGAGTCAATGTCAGGGTGAATATACCAATTACGCATCCGGACTGGTGGTTACGCGTAGCAGCCACTACCACCCACCTCGAGCCACACTTCCAAAGTCAAAGGTGCGCACCATATCAATCATAAAGTAATAGAATGACATACGAAGAAGTGTGTCTGATAAGAGGAGCTACCTCATTGGACCGGAATCGCTCCTGTTTTAGCCACCTTATGCCAACTCACGGGAGTCGGGTCCGCATAAATACCTTAATACAATGTCGCCACCATCCTACTTCATTCTAGAATCTCCACCGCATACACGGTTGTTAAAGTGGTTTTCGAAGTTGGTAAAGAGTATGACAATCTCCAATCTCGGTCTCTTTAACAACCGAACGTTATTGTTACCCATGGTTCCAAATTCCAAAATGGTTTATATTTCAAATCAGAACATATTTATCTAAACCATTTAAATTCAAAGTCAATATCTTTCAAAAATATAACATTCATTTCCATTGTTGTAGCATTTCTAAGTTCATTCAATTATAATAATTTCAAAAAAAAACACATTGTATCATAACATTCATAGCACTCGAAAAATGTGATAATACATAGAAATATTGTCTTTACAGAAACAACAGCACTTAGAAAACGTTACCGTAAGTATAATAGTATTTCAAAAAACAGTTCATTTTCAGAAACAACAGCACTTAGAAAACATTACTATAAGTATTATAGTATTACGGAAAATAGTTCATTTTCAGAAACAGCAGAACTTAGGAAACATTACTGTAGACATAGTGATATTTCAGAAATATTGTACACTTTCAGAAATGGTAGCACTTAGAAATGCTACCTTAAACCATAGCATTTTGAAAATGTTGCCAATACAACTAAGATTTAGTATAACATTTCAGAAACATTGTAATTCGGTTTTTCACCATTTTTAACTTACAAAACATATCCCACGTTTCAGAAATATTTATTTGAATATCATTTAGCTTATGATTAAATAAATTAAATTTTTATAAATAAAATATCCATAGTAAACTATAATTCATTAACTAAGTCAAAGGTACATTATTTTCCTTAACTGTTATCTTAACAAATTACTTAATACTTTATTTTAAAATACCCATTTCATAAATAAAATATGCTTATCACTAAGTTGAGCTTAAAATTTCGCTTTGATAACTAAATTTTAAATTATCAAGTTAAGTCATATTTTAAGTTACATTTTAAACCATTTATTTACTTATACATTTTTAACTTATAGAAAATCACTATAACATTTAAATCATTTAAATCCAATTAAAATTTCATATTTTAAACTTCAAAAATACTTAATAATTTTAAGAAATATTAAAAATTAACCACGGGTCTGTATATAATTTTCTAATCTAGGTCAAGTGATATGGATATGTACCATTTCAATCCGTAATTTAAAATAAGATCCGGTTTCAATCATTTCAAACCCACAATCCCAAGTCAATAAAATAAATAAAAATCGCTTGAGCCTATCATTTCAGCTCATAACGATTTTCCCTTATTCTAATGTCGGTTCGGATATGTATCATTTCAACCCATAGTGATTCTTTACTATCAGGGAACTTGCAGTGTGAGAAATAGAAAATAAACAGTATATCATAATATAACATATCAGATGATGTAACATGTTTATAAGCAGATTTTAACATCATATAATCATATCACATGCATATATGAACTTATCAACATAGCATATCAATTACTACACATCCACCTGTTATCGTTTCACAATTATATAAGTACGAAGGTCGAGAGTGATAAACTCACCTCTAAAGCTAGAGATCAAATTCAAAACACAAATCCAAACTCCGCAAAGCACGAAAAGGCATGACTAGATTCGAGTGGATGATGAGCCAAGATTCAGATCCTACAAACAAATAAAATACAACATACATAAACATACATATTCAACAAAAAAATGAATTCAACACATAAAATAAATTATCAAAAATGAAATAAAAACGGACTCTACCAAGGCAAGTGGCTCGACCACCATGCAAATTAGCTTAACCGTAAATACATGGCTCGGCCATGACTTGATTCAAGGCAAACATGGTCGGCAATGGTCCTAAAAGGCACGACTATAGGGTAGAAAATGGAAGGCAAAGCGTTGGAATATGAAAAGGTAGGGGTTGTGGAATGCAAAGAGGCAAGTGTATATCAATGGTCATGGGTTCAAGTGGGTTCGACACTAGGCTAAAGTGGCTCGGCCATAGTCTAAGCTTGGGTCAGGCCTGGTCTGGTCACGACAATGGTTGGTATTGGTCACAACATGGCATGGAAGTGGTGGAATTGGTGGTGGCGGGCGAGGCTACAAGGAGAATAGTTGGTGAACATAGGGGATTCAGCTAGGGTTTCATCATGGTTTTTAAGGAGGAGTTAATCAAGGGGTCACGACCATGGTAGGGGAGATGGTGCTGGTGGTGCTGGCCATACAAGAGGTGGTGGTGGTGGATGAGATGGTCGGCAAGGGCTAGGGAATGGTGATGGTCGAGCATAGCTTTGAGGAGGACAAAAGAAAAAGAAAAGAGAAAATTGAAAAAGAAGGAGAAGCCATGGGGAAAACTTACTATAAAATTTTGTTTTCAGGAACGAAAATGAGAAATGAGATGGATATGAGATGTTTTGTACGTGAATTGGATGGGAAGTGAACGGCTAAGAAGTGGAAATGCTTTGAACGACTATGGCATAAGAAAAGGCATCACTTCTTATTAAATAAAAGAAACATAAGCCTCTTGAATTTCCAAGCCCATAAAAAAATAGAAAATAGAAAGTAGAGAATGGAAAATAAAATAAATAAAATAGAAAATATAAAATAGAAAATGAACAATAAAATGCTGAAAATAATAAAACGCTATATTTTAATGGATTTACAAAGTATGAAATAGAATTTGGAGAAACGAAAAGCAGAATGAATATCGGAACCAAATTCAACTTCAAAGAAAAAGATTAGAAATTTAAAAATCTCAACTGAAAGTCAAAGTTTGACCATAGTTAACCAAAATATAAAATTTCAGAATCTTTTTATTTTATTGCATCTGGAAATTAAATTGTAAACAAATCCAAAGTTTATTGGAAAATTCCAAAATTTCAATTCAAATGATTTAAAAATTAAAATTTCAAATAAAAAATGAATTAAAATATCTATTAAAATTATAGGTTGTTACACTCTCCCCCACTCAAAACTTTTCGTCCTCGAAAAGGAACGAGACACGGAAAGCAAAGAAAGATAAGATAGAAAAAGCAAATAGTACCTGAAACAAACAATTTCGGATTCGCAGCACGCATGCTCTCCTCTGTCTCCCAGGTACAATGCCGATCATCCATACTCCACTGGACTTTGACCAGGTTGGCAGATTTCCTTCTCAGTTGCTCGTACCTCTTTCGATAATACGAAGTAGCTTCCTTTCGACAGTAAGATTAGGATCAATATCCAACTCTCGAGAGTAGAAGGCTGGACAATTAAAGATGGATCATGCAGATATCGACGAAGATGCGAAACAAGGAATACATTATACACTCTAGAAAAAATTCTCAGGAAAATCCAGATGATAAGCTAAAGAACAAATCCACTCAAAGATACATAAAGGACCAACAAACCTAGGAGCAAGCTTCCCTCATCTTTCACTTTATCAAATTATTATTAAATTTATTCCACTTAATGTATCTTACCACATACATGAAGTATATTTACTCTTATCATAACTACTCAACTTTATTTATAAATTCCTTTAACACTATTTTATATTGTATATTATCCTATTACATACCTAACTTCTGAATAATTAGATAAGTTATATTGGAATGCAATTTAATATTCTATAAATAAAATTTCAATTCAATTATTTCAAGTTCAATTATTTTATCCAAAATTCTTTTTAAAAGTGAAATCATCCCTGAATCATAAATTTAATAATTTAAATCTTCGGTTTATCTCAAACAATTAAGAGATAATTATGTATACACTACATATCAGATCAAATCAAATCTAAAATCATATATATATATATATATATATATATTAAATCAAGCCGTGCTTAAGAAATTCAAATCAATTTTAAACCGAATTTCGAACAAAAGTGTAACAAAGCTACGAATTGGTCTCTCCTCTTTGAAACTCGAAAATGAATGTCGATGATGCGCCCGCCATCGCTGAAATTATTTTCCAGTGACATAAGAGAGGAGCATAGATTTAAACATTTTAATTATATTCAAACATACTTTTAAATAATACACATTTTAAAACATTAAACCGAAGTTTGAAATCACCATAATTCAATTCTCAAATCCATAATTTAAATTTATTTAAATTCCAAATCAGTCTATAAACTATGCTTTATAAACTTATTTATTTATATCTTGTGTCAATAGTCATTGGTTTTCAAAATAGTAAATGAAATCAAATATTAACATTTCAATAACCAATTCAGTTAACTAATAAATTTCAACTCAATTCAGTTCTCAATAACTATTCCAATTTCCACATATTTCAAAGCTTTAAATGTTCCAAAATTTCAAAACTAAATTTATATATATACATATATATCAAAATTCAATTTACTATTATTTAGTTTTGAAATATTTACTTAATAAATCCAATATTATATAAATAAAACTTCAAATAACTTAATATTCCTTCAATTTATTTAAACTTAATATATTCATTTAAATCAACTTGATATATTTATTTAAATTACCTTAAACTGAAATCAAGTAAAAAGATCATATCCCTAAAACCTCAAATTTAATAAAATTCAAATTAAATTTATTTGAGTTTGATTCTTAAATAAATCCAATTTCAAATCAATTTCAAATTTATCTTCCAACGTTAATTTATTTAAATCATTATAAACTCTCTATTATATATAATTTTAAATAAATCTAACCGTATTATAATTTAATAAAAATCACCTTATTCACATCCTATCAAAATAAATTTCAATAGATAATATAAATATACAAAAGTATTATATATAAATCGTATATTTTTTTTCTCATTTATCAAATTTGAAAACAAAATTATGTCAGTTTGTTCTGTTCAAGTATTTTGGAAATCCTATCGATATCGCTGATCAGACAAATCGATCCCAAATCAACATAAACAACTCAAACAACACAGCATATAAACATTAATATTAATACAAATACACTTTCTCACTCGATGAATTCAGAGTGGATTTCAAATAAGGATAGAAATTCAAATTCGGGAGATTCTAATTAAAAGAATTCAAAGATAAAATGAGATAGATAAAATATTAAGATAAGGTTAAAATAGAAGATTGAAATTTACATGATAACTATTGTTATAGGTGAATTCAACAGGATGGAAATGACCTTCCTAAGATCCTCCATAATCGAGAGCACAAGCACGCAGAAGATCCTCCATAATCTGGTTCACTCTTTCCGTTTGACCGTCGATCTTTGGATAGTAAGAAGTGCTCAGATTCAGGCAAGTCCCAAAGATTCCTGAAAAGCTTTCCAAAACTGACTGGTAAAGATAGGATCTTGATCACAAACAGTACCGATAGGAACATCATGAAGACGAACAATCTCCCTTATATAGATCTCAGCCAAACAAGAAGCAGAACAGGTAGACTTGACGGGAATGAAATGAGCTGACTTGTTCAATCTATCCACAAAGAGAGAAGAGAAGGAAGATTTACATTGATCGCAGCGATTTCCACTGGATCAACAGAAACTCCATTACTAGAACCATTATGCCCGAGAAATTGGACTTCATCCTTCTAGAAATGGAATTTTGAGAATTTACCCTTCCACTAATGACTCCTAAGATTTCCGAGAACATAGAAATCACCAGAAAACCAATAGCTAGAATAGAATATCTTCACCCTTCTACACTCCTACTAAGGTTCGCAGGACCACCAATAGGATTTGAAACACATAAAGGTAGAGAAGCAAACTCGGGAGAAAGAAGATGCTCGAGCTTATCACAAGGATCCATAGAAATACAACTATGGAAAGCTCCAATGTCAAATAAAACACGAACAGGGAATGAGACAAAGAAAAAGGCACCCTGAAGAGTACCTTGGGTAACACTAGAAGCAGGAGCAGGGGTAACAGCCAAATACCAGATGGCTTGCCCTTCTGTTGAGTAGGACGATGGTAATTAGGAACAGAAGACAAGATTCAACCAGAATGGAAATCCTAATCAAGGAATTTAATAAACAAGGTGGATAAGGAAAAGAAAGAAGTTCAGAAAAATTTGGTTTCAAAACAAGAAAAGTTTTATACCAAAATAATTTTGAAAATCCTTTTAAAAACCATTTGAAAATCATTTTATACTTAAAAATACGTTCTCTCAAAAAGAAATGATTTTAAGATTGATTTCACTCATTCTAGGGTATTTCTACCCTATCACTAGTGAGTTTTTGCTTCACAGGCTAAGGTTTGCCTAAAACCAAAGCTTTGATACCAAATATAATGACCCACTATTTTGGACCATTCAAATCGACAATAAAACCACACATGTCGGACTTGAATAATTCAAAACATTAGATTGTATTATAATTTGGAGCATATAAAACCAATCACAGAATCACAGACACAGATAAATCAGAATAACTCACAGCGGAAATAAAAATAAGCATAGTAGTTCATGAAGCTACCACAAATACAGAGTCTCAGAATAAGTACAAAATACAGAGTCTGAAAAGTAAATACAATAGTAATCCCAATAAATAAATGTCCACTAGTACATAAGCTGACTAGAAATACTGAATGGAAATAGATGACAACTAGATAGGTAGATAAACTCCAGCAAATCCTCTAGCTCCAGAAGGTGAAATCCAAAGCTGATACTCAGGCTGACCCGAGCGTAAAGCAAAACACAAAACAATCGAGTTAGGACATACATATTTATACAATGTAAACCAACTCAAGTGAACTGTAATATAAAATGCATAAGTAACTTAAAGGATGCTTGGGACCGCCCATCCTCTAAGGATCCGTTAAACTATTTACTATGTAATAATACATGCTATTATAATAATGCCTAAAGTAAAGTATAATATATTTAAAAATAGTGTTAAGGAGTTACACAATATCCACCTTAACACATTTTATAGTACCGGTAGTCTATACAGTACCGTAGTCCCTCCTGATCGGGGAGCCACCAGAGGATGCTCCATAAGTACGGCACAAAACCAAAATCGTACAAGGCGCGCTAGGGTAGGTGACACGGCACAACGAGGCGATGTCAGGGTAGATATACCAATCACACATTCAGACTGGTGGTAACGCATAGTAGCCACTACCGTCCACCTCGAGCCACACTTCCAAAATAAAAGGTGCACACCATATCAATCACAAAGTAATAGAATGGCATATGAAGAAGCGTGTTCGATAAGAGGAGCTACCTTATTGGCCTGGAATCGCTCCTGTTTTAGCGACCTTATGCCAACTCATGGGAGTCGGGTCCACGTACATACCTTAATAGAACATCGCCACCATCCTACTTCATTCTAGAATCTCCACCACGTACATGGTTGTTAAAGTGGTTTTCAAAGTTGGCAGAGAGTATGACAACTTCCAATCGCTGTCTCCTTAACAACCAAACGTTATTATTACCTGTGGTTATAAATTCCAAAATTGTTTATACTTCAAATCAGAACATATTCATTTAAACCATTTAAATTCAATGTCAGTATCTTTCAAAAATATAACATTCATTTCCAAAGTTGTAGCATTTCTAAGTTCATTCAATTATAACAATTTCAATAAAAAAACACATTGTATCATAGCCTTCGTAGCACTTGGAAAACATAATAATACATAGAAATACCGTCTTTTCAGAAACAACAGCACTTAGAAAAAGTTATTGTAAGTATAATAGTATTTCGAAAAACAGTTCATTTTCAGAAACCACAGCACTTAGAAAACGTTACTGTAGATATATTGATATTTCAGAAATATTGTACACTTTCAGAAATGGTAGCCCTTAGAAAATGCTACCTTAAACCACAGCATTTTGAAAATGCTGCCAATACAACTAAGATTTATTATAACATTTCAAAAACATAATAATTTCAGTTTTTTGCCATTTTTAACTTATAAAACATATCTCACGTTTTAGAAATATTTATTTGGACATCATTTAACTTATGATTAAATAAATTAAACTTTTATAAATAAAATATCCAAATTAAACTATAATTTATTAATTAAGTCAAAAGTACATTATTTTCCTTAACTTTTTATCTTAATAAATAACTTAATACTTTATTTTAAAAAACCCATTTCATAAATAAAATATTCTTATCACTAAGTTAAGCGTAAAATTTCCCTTCGAAAACTAAATTTTAACTTATCAAGTTAAGTCATATTTTAAGTTACATTTTGGACCATTTATTTACTTATACATTTTTAACTTATAGAAAATCACTATAACATTTATTTAAATCATTTAAATCCAATTAAATTTTCATAAATTAAACTTCAAAAATACTTAATAATTTTTAAAAGATATTTAAAATTAACCATGGGTCTGTACATAATTTTCTGACCTAGCTCAAGTGATACTGATATGTATCATTTCAATCCGTAATTTAAAATAAAACCCGGGTTTTATCATTTCAAACCCGCAATCCCAAGTCAAATAAAATAAATAAAAATTGCTTGAGCCTATCATTTCAGCTCATATCAAGTTTTCCTTATTCTAATGTCCGTTTGAGTATCTATCATTTCAACCCATAGTGATTCTATACTATCAAGGAAATTGCAGTGTGAGGAAAAGAAAATAAAATAAACAGTATAGCATAATATAACATTCAGATGATGTAACAGGTTTATAAGCAGATTTTGACATCATATAATCATATCATAGGCATATATGAACTTATCAACGTAGCATATATTTACTACATATCCACTTGTCATCGTTTCACAATTATATAAGTACGCAGGTCGAGAGTGATAAACTCACCTCAAAAGCTAGAGATCAAATTCAAAACACAAATCCAAACACCGCAAAGCATGAAAAGGCACGACTAGATTCAAGTGGACGATGAGCCAAGATTCAAATCTTGCAAACAAATAAAATACAACATACATAAACATACAAATTCCACAAAAAAATGAATTCAACACATAAAATAAATTATCAAAAATGAAATAAAAATGGACTCAACCAAGGCAAGTGGCTCGGCCACCATGTAAATTGGCTAGACCATCAACACATGGCTCGACCATGACTTGATTCAAGGCAAACATGGTCGTCCATGGTCCCAAAAGGCACGGCTATGGGGTAGAAAATGGAAGGCAAAGCATTGGAATATGAAAAGGTAGGGGTTATGGAATGCAAAGAGGCAAGTGCAAATGAATGGTCATGGGTTCAAGTGGGTTCGGCCCTAGGCTAAAGTGGCTCGACCATAGGCTAGGCTTGGGTCAGGCCTGGTCTGCTTACGACCGTGGGTAGTTATTGGTCACGACATGGCATGGAAGTGGTGGAATTGGTGGTGGCCGAGGCTAAAAGGAGAAGTGGTGGTGAACATAGGGGGTTCTGCTAGGGTTTCATCATGGTTTTTGAGGAGGAGTTGATCAATGGGTCACGGGCATGGTAGGGGAGATGCTGTTGGCGGTGCTGGCCGTACAGGAGGTGGTGGTGGATGAGATGGTCGGAAAAGGCTAGGGAATGGTGATGGCTGAGCATAGCTTTGAGGAGGACAAAAGAAAACGAAAAGAGAAAAATGAAAAAGAAGGAGAAGACATGGGAAAAAATTACTGTAAAATTTTGTTTTCAGGAAAGCAAATGAGAAATGAGATGGATATGAGATGTTTTGTACGTGAGTTGGATGGGAAGTGAATGGCTAAGAAGTGGAAATGCTTTGAACTGCTATGGCATAAGCAAAGGCCTCACTTCTTATTAAAGAAAAGAAACATATGCCTCTTGAATTTCCAAGCCCATACAAAAATAGAAAATAGAAAGTAGAGAATGGAAAATAAAATAAACAAAATAGAAAATAAAATGAATTAGAAAATAAACAATAAAATACTAAAAATAATTGAGTGTAAAACGCTGAATTTTAACAGATTTACAAAGTATAAAACAGAATTTGAAGAAACGAAAAGCAGAACGAATATCGTAATCAAATTCAGCTTCAAAGAAAAAGATTAGAAATTTGAAAATTCAAATTTAGAAATTTCAACCGAAAGTCAAAGTTTGACCACAGTTGACCAAAATATAAAATTTCAGAAAATATTTATTTTATTGTTTTTGAAAATTAAATTATAAACAAAGTTGCTTGTGGACATCAATAACCCAATCGATAGTCATTTTTTTTTGACATGTTCTGGGACCCTCTTCATATTAGGATGGAAAAAAGAACCCTTCAAAGTATAGGTTTGGAAACTCTTCACGAAGCTATACCATTCGGGCAACTGGATCGACCATAGGATCTTCGACAGTGATTTTGACTTCAATGCTTTCCTTGTCGGGCCAGTGAGCAGCAATATGTTCATTATGCTGAACGTGATCACTAGACCGTTGAGAATGGGAAGAAACTAAAGGCTATGTAGGAACTGAAATGGGAGGGGGACAACGAGAGGGATCACTAGGTGGATCCCGATGATCAGTTCGCCTATTTGAACCCTTTGGAGGAGGGGATCTAAGTCTTGTTTGATGTTTATCTTAAGATGGTTTATCCCTATCACCCTTATTTTGATGACCATGGTCCTGACTGGAGCGATAACTAGAATCATAATACTCTTGACTGCCACCTTGATAGTACGAGCTAGAGCGTGAACCAGAGGATTGGTGGTGTATATCTCGAAGAGAATCGAACAAGTTCCTTTTCTTCATCGTTGTTTCTGCAAAGGAAAATGAAAGTTAATTACCTTTAAGAATTAAAGGGCACAAGTTGAGCATAATGCAATGTTGAGGGGTGAAAATGTGTGCAAGTGTCCTTCTGTTTCACCACGACGGACCAAATGCAGGAGCTTTTCTTATAGGAGTAATTTCCCCTTTATAACTTGGAATTTCAATGCCAGTTTTGGTAAGAAATTTTTACCCATCAACACTCGTGTCAGTGAAGTGGAAAGCGTCAAGGTTGTGCGATATTGGCAGACCAGATAAAGAATCAAGCAGCAGACTTAAACGCTTCGACGGTTTAGAAGAGGATTCATCTTGAACAATCTCGGGAGTCATCGATGAATTGAGTTGATCATAAAGGCGATTTTTGGAAAATTTATAAACAAGTGTCTTCTGTTTTCTTCTATCGAGAGCCAAAGGCTGTGAGGTTGGCGAGGATCTAACCTCGACTCCAAGACTGGATCTGTCATCAATGCGATCGAGCACATCACCTTTATCTTCCTCGACATCAATATTGGTGAATTCCTGAATACCCATAGCTAGGGGAACGACGAGATCGACTTGATTTCCCCTTTGAACGGTTGCGGCCCGTGGTCTTACCCCGTAGTTTGAGCAACTTTTGTTATCCCTATGCCGAGGCCCTTTTATATCAAACAAAAAGTAACAAGGTTTTCGTACGTAAGAAGATATTCGATATTCCTATCTTCAGGTGGTACATTTTGTAGGTCATGACCGCTTCCTCATAAAGATTACCGCTGGGCCGTGTGATGGTACCAGTAAAAAAGATTACTTAGTCAGGAGTACGACTTAGATATTAGTTTTCCATGCTAACATAAAAATGATGGATAACACTTACGTCTTTCCAGCCATTGTCGAGCAAAACCAGGAGGACAACGAACAAAGAACCACTCCATTTTAAAAGCGCTTAAGTTATTCCGTGTGTTAGTTAGAATTTGACACTTCTTCGCCGACTCAAGAAATGTAAACAAAAGACTCCCCCATCCGTCACTTGATAGAGAATATGAACCGAATGTCATCGATGGTCGGAGGATAATGCAGGAACTCCATAAATACTATATAGATACAATGAGCATAGCCATTCAGATGGATTTGTGATTGGAGCTATCCTTAGATAATGGAGAATGGATGTATCAGTTAAATGGCGGGAAGCAACCGGCCAAGCACATGAATTTTTTACACGCCGTATATCCTTCTGGAGGTTCATGAGCCTCCTATGACGAAACCAATACATCGTTAAAAGGAATTCCATGCCTTATGTCGATTCGACGATGAGCACCTTCCTTAATTTTAGAGGCTACTGAATAAGTAGGGTCCTCCGGAATAAATGCATCCTCTATAGTGTCAGGAGCAGGATCAATAACTTATGTTGGAAGGAGGAGAACTGCATCAGAAAAATCAAACTGTGGGTCTGGGCTTTCCAGTTGTTTTGAATGATGACATGAGGACGGACTATCAAACTCGGTTGTAGAACTTGATTCCATGCCAGGATTATCCTACCGAGAAGATGATCTAGCTGGCATAGCTTCTAGACGCTCAGAACGTCTAAAACCCATTGATATTCAACTTAAAATCATGATTAGATAAAGTAACCTATACCTCGTTGTGCATAGTGGGTGCTAGTGTGGTGCGATGAAGTGCTATACAATACAATAATAAGTCATACAGAATTAAAAACAGAAAAGACAATAAGACTTCAAGGTTCGACCGGAGAGACCGTCATTCCTGACCTCTCAACCATTCTCTATGTCATTAGGGAACAATACAGTTTGAGTTTCAAGATCGATTGTCAGCAAGTAAAAGTTCAATTTTTATGTTCAAGTAGCTGATGAGCTTCAGAAGAACAGTAAAAGGCATTGATTCGTGCCAAAGTTTAAATCTCGCATGTTACCGAATATACAGTTCAAGTCGTGTATAAGTCATATGTGTTCATTCATATATGGAAGGTCGTAGCTCATCATTGAGTTCATGTCCATTTATTTAAATTTTATTTTTACAGCCTATGTGTTGAAAACCTATCGTTCACTTTATGCCTTATTTCCGATCATTTCCCTGGACCACATCTATCGATCTTTCATAATTAGCCAAATTCGCCAATCGTTCTTCTTAACCTTCCAATCTGATTGTTGACTCCACTCTATCCATACAATCATTCTGCTAATCGATCCATTCACTTCAAAATTCACCAAGTCCAAAAGTTCAACCGCTACTCCAAATTCCCCCACTCTAGAGCACCATCGATCGTTCAAAGATAATTGTTAAACACCCAAACGCTAACATCACTCCATAACCATCGGTACATCATCAGCATCACCCACTCCACAGTCATCTAAGTCCAAAGCTCTATGGATCATCCAAGGACGATCGTCATGCATCGATTTGCATCATTTCCCTTACTCAACAACTCCATCTTCCCCAATTCCGACTCCACCAACTAAACTAACTAACACGAGATTCACGGCACTCGAAGTCTTGTCCTCGAATCATAAAGCAAATTCAAGTCGTCCTACCTAAATTTAGAATCTGAGAATAGAAGATAGATTTGAATTCGAGTGGAAGTGAGATCTAAAGGAGCATGTACAACAATGGTCAATGTGGATGAGGATTAATTCTTGTCACAGAAAATCTGGATTGTTGTTTGGAAAGATGGAGGAGAAGAGGGAGGATGATTCACTTTTCATTTCTGGTAAAAGGCTTGAACGATACGAAAGTGAGAAGTGGGAATGAAAGTTGTTAAGTGAAATGCTTTTATATGAATAGATAAGCCGATCCTTTGTAGCCCAAAAGGTTGTAGCAATCGTTTAAACGATCCAAAATTCTGCAAGCCCAAAAAGGATCAGACAAGATCATAAAAAATGGCTAAGTATGAATGGCGTATACCGATCGTTCAAACTAGAATTCCTACCGATCATTCCACCATCCAAAATGATCCCAAACTCCTTTGTATGAACTAACGATTGGTAATGATCATTAATATGTAGAAAATGGCTACAAACGTACCAGAATGATCGTAAATAGATGGGTATGAAAATCCATTTAGTGATAACGACCGAACTTGATCATTTGTTTTTTTAAATCGTACAAAAGTAATCCAAACTTTTATTCAATGATAAACAGTCAGTCGTGGTTGTTCACACAAAATGAGAAATAACTTTGAAACTTGACAATGACCCATGGACATGCAGTCATGATCGAGGGTCAGGTATAAACTCGTATACGAACTAGTATACGTTCTAAAGTTTAATTTTTTGAAATCAATAGAAATTGAATTCGCACCTAAAACCAACCGAAGAAAGATTAAAACCAAATTATCGTGGCTTTATAGTCACTAGACAAACAACAAGATGATCTTCGAAAAGCTGTGATCTAGTATATATTCTATTGGAAGTCAATCAATGGTCATAATGAATAGAAGGAGACACGACCCTCAGTAAAAAGCGACTCAATAGAAAGGTAACAACCATTCAATGAAATGGATGGAATCCTTTACGGAAATCAAAGGTCATGACAGTTCAAAGGACATCATGTTCAACCAGGACATACTTTGGGGAGAAAATATTATCCCACTTTTGGCAAGATCATGATATCATCAACTTGGCTAGAAACGGATGGTTACTACCCCTGAAAATCAGTTGTATACGATACTATGGACGATGGTTGAGCAGATACATATTAGGACCCAATCGAGGTGCAATCAGTATTGAGTGATAGGCGTAACCCCATGAGGCTAAATTTTAACTCAATCGGAGTTCATATTCTCAAGTGACGGACAAAGCAAGGATTTATATAGATCGATCGAGAACGATTCATAAAAAAGTTCAAATTAGCGGAGAACAATCGATACCTCAAAAAGCACGAGGACAATTCACTTGAAATTTTCAAGGCATCAATATATTGATAGGTGGAGCCCACAAAAACGATCGTAGGTCAAAACTTTTAGGTTCAAAAATAATAGTCATTTTATGCCAATTGTTCCTAACTATCGGTGTAATCAGCAGGTAATCCAAATACGACAAAGATTGATCCATATCTCATAAACTACAACTCAGAATGACTTCATATCTTAGGAGCAACGTCTAAAGGCATGTGGAAACCCCCATAAACTATCACATGGCAGTCTGAAGCAAAAAATAATGATCGGTATGATTTATACTGATCATTCGAAAACAACGAATTATGACCACTGGTAGTTATGGTAGACCCCTATGGAACTGGAGAGCCTTCTACCAAAATCTTAGCAAAATATCTCGTCATCTAATCCTAAAAATATAGAACTATCGGTTCATTTTCAAGATCTTTATGTTGCTTGTCACTCTAGACTCCATTGTAATCAAGTGCTACCTTCTTTCTACTGTTGTAATCAGATTCATAAGAGAGTAATAAAGTATAATCTTCAAAATGGACGTAGGCACATAACGTCGGACCAATATAAACCTCTGTGTCTTTGATTACCACTTATTCTCTATTGCTTACTTGTTCATTTACTCATTTTAATTTTACTTTTCTTCATTTACTTCTCTACAAAAACCATTCTTGGGTGTTTGTGAGCATTTTTGGAGAATAAATAATAAAGATGGTAACCAATGATGTTCAATATTTAAATTTGTTACCAGACAATATGTTAAACATTTAATTAGAGATCAAATCATATTCCCACAACCCATGTTTATCCACTTTTCATGCAGGTATACATTCCTATAGTCGCATTTTAAAAATATCATTGATATCCTACTAATTAGATAACTTCCTCGTAGGTTCTACTCATATATACTCATTTCTGCTGTTTTTTCCCTAAGATCCATACACAATTATAAATAAGTAATGAAGAAATATAATGACAAATTGATTCCTTCAAACAAAGCTTAAGATTACAAGAGAAAGCCTAAATGTTGAGAAGATATCTCAATCTATAAAACCTTAGAAAATAAACTTTTTCTCACACATCTAATGAATCCTATACATGCCTATTTATAGTAGTCCTGACAAAATATCTTCTTTGTGAAGCCATTGAGTACTTCTATAAATCTTTCCTATGTAGATAATTCATTGCTTTATTTAATTCAATAAAAGAGGCAATTAATCGCTCTTCAAAATCTATAAAAAAGGCAATGTATTTGAGTCATAATTCTACCTAGACTCAAATATCTTTAAATCTATTTAAATATGGATTGTTAAATCACCTAAATCTAACAATCTCCACATTAATACGATATTCCATAAATTTTATTCAAGCTTTACCTAGAACCTCAAACTCCAAAGAATCTTCAGTATTACCATGGAAATAAATGTCACCATTCCAAAAAACTAACTAACCTCCAAATGGCTTAATTACGCTTGCCCCCAATTGGACATGCTTATCATCAATAAGTCAGAACTATTTGTAATACAACAACAGCCTCCATGCAGTCTTTGTGGCTTTCCATTGCTGGATTCACCTTAATTCAGACTAATTTGCCACTACAACACTATTTTGAGGACTTCCTCAATTCTTCACTGTTTTCTCAAGCAATTTGCATACATTGTTGCTTCCTTTTTTGTGCCAAGCACCTCCTTGTTACACTTCAAACCCTTGTAACACCACCTCAATTCAGAAAGTTGCAGCCTTTTCTTCAAACTGTCCCACTAAAACAAGATTTTTCTTAATTTCTAGGATATGCCTAACTCTCATGAGTTTCACATCTCTTTCAACATACAACGTCAGCCTAAACGAACCTATAACCTTCACCTCAATATCTCCACCACTAACGCACTCCACCTTACTCTCTTTCTCCTTAAAATCAATGAATTTTTCCTTTTGGTGACATATATGAAAACATGCACCCGAATCAAGCACCCACCCATCTTATTTTCTTTCATCAATACATAGATAGTCATTATTAATATCAAAATTCACCTCGTCATCGCTGCCATCATTAAGCCTATCTTTGTCTCTAATGCTTTAATCATTTCTTTTTGTCCTTTATAAACTTTTGGAAAATCTCAACCGGTGACCGAGTTTTTCATAGTAATAGTAGATGAGACCCTTTTCCATATTTATATTGGAGTAGATTTCACATAAATGACTTCAAATCAACCCAAATAAATGCGGAAGGTATAAGATCGTGTTTGTAACGATCGCGATTTTTCATTGCCGAAAAACCGAAATGTTAGGGTTTAAGAAGAAGAAAAGAAACAGAAGAAGAGATAAGAAGATAGAAAATAGAACAGAAAGAAATAACAGAACAATATCAGAATCTCACAATTCACAACGGAACAACATATAATAGATAAATGAATAATCATTAAAACAAAAGAACTGTATATTTTATACAATACATCACATTACATCATCAGAGTGTACAACAACAAATAACAACAAACAGCGGAAAAGAAGTACTATATACTAGTAATACGCCATACCATCCAGCTTGCCTCCAGCAACTCCTGAATTCCAGAATATCCTGATAAACCTAACTCTTGACTGCCCGTGTGGAAATTGGTGGGCACCCAGAGTTTAGGAAGGAAAACAATAAACTCCGAGTCAGTCATGTGAATGGTGCGAGAACTCAAAACAGTTTATTTATCTTTAAAATCGAAATAGAGGAATATTTTTAAAGTCAATTCGCAATGCTTTTAAAAATGAGACTACCATAAGGCCTCCCGCAAACACACACATGCAAACGCAGAATCGGAGGAGATTTCTCCTTATGATAGTCAAAGATGCTTGATACGTATTAAAAAGAACATTTGATATTATTACTAGTGCATAGTGTATAAAACAATTTCGAAAGTAAAGATATAAATCTTAGCCAGCATAGACATTCCGCACTTATGCCTACTATAGCTATCATGTTCAATAGCAGGTTACCGCCACATTCCATGGTAGGTTATACAACTAAAACCGTACAAGATCGTACTGTTTCTTTGGATTTCCAACGAATGGTCAGGCCAAGGAACTTCCCATTGCCACATGAGAACGCCTCTGGAAGGACGTCCCCGAGAACCAAATCGGATCTCTACCAATACAAGGCCGGGTTACCCCTAACTGGGTAACTACTGACACGAGTATGCCATCCCCCGGTCCTTTGGGACCTTTAACCGAGCGCTCGTCATCAACATCACACAATCATAAATAAAGTGTTTCAACATGAGTAAGTATCTGGGCTCCATACCATGATACCACCCTTTTTCAGAAGGAAATGCACATACCCTAAAGGGAGCTACCCCTCATAACCTTGCTGCATCTTTCCTGTTTTGACCATTCCGGGGTGTGAGGCTCGACGAAGTCTCGTCCACAAAGCCACGCTTTATACAAAAGCTGTGCTTTGGGTCAACAAATGATCATAGAAATGATCACAAAGATAAACGATCAAACAAATGATCTTATCACAAATGATCAACACAATGATCATTTCACAGCAACACTCAGCATGTCACATTACCAAATTGGGAATATATTGCTGATAACCTTCAACTATATAACCTCTGAGCTCGTACGTCTCAGAGAAGGGTGTTAAGCTAAGAGAATAAATTCTCCGCCACCAACAGAAATATATTTGAAAGAAATCGGCTTTATATCTCAATTTGTAATGTCAGACATACTATCCATACAAGTCTGTTTCGGGATCGAACAGAACCGAAGGCACTTACAAAGAAGTCCTTGCAATCCGGATAATCTCTAATCACGTCCGAATTTCCCATCACATATGGAGATCTCTATACCAGGGATCAGCCAGTGCAGAGACAATCAACAAGAAACCCTTTCGTTTTCGAAAATATTCGGTCTTCAACGCCGATCTTCAAATGCAATTCATAACGACGTATCACATATTCGGAATGGGTTATACGACCCCAAGGTCCTTTCCCGGTTAACCCGAATAGTGAACGCTTATTTCAAAAAATAAGTGTGGCATTCAATTTCAAGCAAATCACAACAAATACCTATTTAAAGGTAAATATTGATAGTCGGTTATTGAACTATCAATGGATATGCACAACATCACCAGATTCCAAATAATTTTCCAAATTATTTATTTTCCAAAAATATCTTTACAAGATATATATTTTCAATACTTCAAAAATAAATCAATATTTATTTTTAAACCCATTTTCCAAATTTCATTTATAAATTCCATATTGAATTTACATTTCCAAAATATCTGTGAACATACGATTTCAAATCGTTTTCAAATATTCACTTTCTATTTATCTTAAAAAGATAATTCTCAAAACGTTCATTTCTTATTGGAAACCATTTCCATACTTATTTATTTATAAGTAATTCACAATATCCTTTTATTTTCTATACTTGGAAAATATTCAATATACTCAAATCGAAATTAAGCATATATTTCATTCTTTAAGGAAATCATTCTCTTAAACATATTTATTTGGGCCAAAACGAATGTTGCGTAAAACATCGTTACGATTCGAAATTAAAATAGATATATAAATCCCAATACTATACAAAACATTTCCTTTCAGAAATCATTTACTATAACAACAGTGTTATAGTCTACCATTTCCTTCTATTTCTCGAAAACGTCTATTTCAACAATGAATGTTGAAATCTATGGTTTCGAATCTTAATACATTTTAAGACATCTTTAGATCGTTTTAATTCTATTTAAAACATCACATCCAAAACATTTCTTTAACATATTATTCACTATTCAAAAACGTGAATATACTTGTTAACCAATTTTATCATTTCTATTCATTTTATTTTAAAGGATTATTCACTGTCTAAAACGTGAACATAACCCCATAAATAAATTACAACAATTTTACTTATCAAAATAAGTCGCTGCGGATTTATAAAATAATGTTTATAAATTCCATATTCTATTTATTTTATAACTATTTCCTCTTATAAATTTCCTTTATTAACCTATTCGATTTATAACTCAATTATATACCGAAAGTCCATATTATAAGTTAAATGCTTATAATTTATTTGTTTACAAAATTGTTCCTTTAAACTTCATAATTATAAATCTTACAACTTATAAGATTCATTTATTTATCCAAATCTATTCCCTAAATAACTTTATAAATTTTATTTATAAAATTCCATTTATAACTTCACCGTTATAATCCTATAAATTTCATTCATTTATGAAATTCATTCACGATTCATTCTAACACTTAGAAAAACTCGTTTTATAATTCCAATATTTTTAATTTATAAATATCAATTTATAAATCTTTTATATGGATCAATTTATATTATTCTTTTTAAACGTCTTTAAACTCCTTTATAATTTCATCATTCTCTTATATTTACAAAATAATCAAATTTCATAAATCCTATATTTAAACTTTTTATAATAAATTCAGAAATCCAAATTTTACTATTTTATAAAATCATTAATCCCGTATTTTCAAAAATCAACTTTTAACTGTATTTCTCAAAAATCATAATTTTTATACATTAAAATTATAACGTTTATTTATTTAAGATGAATTTATTCCAAAAATATTTCATAAACGTATACTTTCAAAAAAATCACTTTAGAAATCCCTTAAAAATCAAAATCGTTATTTTTAAACTTCAAAATTGGATCCGATGATGCAACACATCAAATAGTCAATCACGACTTTCCAATATCATATATCGATAAGATAAACAATCAAATATCACAATATCTGAATCAAATAAATATTTGTGAGGAATCCAGTTGGATCCCTCCAACCTGTTTCCCTGCATCCACAGACATTAGCACAATACCAATCCCGTTTCAAGACGGGATATCGCGGTATATGGGATTTATAAAAATATTATCCGCTTAATAGGCGGCGCAATATGGTCTCATCCGCTATACAATGCGGGAAATCAATCAACTGCAATATATACATATGCCAATATATATATATTGCTATATATATAGATATATCCTACTATATCTAATATCACAACCAAATAAAAATCAATAAATAACTGCAAATCCAACTTATAAATTTTTTTGAGTGAGAAGTTCTCACCTTTGCTTTTATTAGCAATCCATTTCCTTCTTGACTCGATTTTTCTTGATTTATACCTTGTATAAATATTTACACAATTTATTAATATTCGAACAGATCGAATAATAAATTTTCATTTAATAATTTCGATTCATCGGTGATTTTATTTTAATAGTTAAATTAACTAATATTTTTATTTAAACCAGTTTCTTCTTTAATAAATTTATTTAAACTAATTTTCCTTTTTATAAATTTAAATCAACTAATTTTTTCTTTAATAAAATATTTAACTAAAATTTATTTTCAGAACTAAATTAAATAAAATAACCTCTTGTAAAAATTCAATTAAGTTTCATCAAATAAAACTACCTTTATAATATATTAATATTCGAGACAATCGAAAAATCAATTTCTTTTCAATGGAAATTAATTAACAGTTTTAATTTATCTAATAATTTTGTTTGAACAAATTTTTCCTTTTAAACTAATTTCTGTTTGTCTATTTTTTTCTCTACATAAAATTTTCTTTACCGTTAACATTTATTATTTTTATTAAAATGAAATCAAAATAAACTTGCAATTATACCTCACTGTGAAAATCCCCAAGCTCGAACTAGAAGACTCCACTGGATCGCCACGTCGCCTCGTTCATGCTCGCGAGTCGCGCTCGTCCCCACGCCGCCGCCAGGTCGCAACCCACATCATCACAGCAATCGTCGACCTACCCCACAACGATGCCGCGCCACTCCACGACCCCAGTCGCACTCACGCGCTCGCGCCTCCCCCCTTCAAGAACCCTAACTGATGTCGTGCGCGATGCCATCAAACGCGCTACCACCTGCCGCGACCCATGCACCTGCCATTTCCCATTGATTTCGATTTGAATAGGGAGTGTCGGCCTTTGATTTTGAATGAAAATTATAAATGAGCGGCCATTGAATGTTGATTTGGGGGGAAGAGGAAATAGGAGAGGGGCTTGCGAATTTATTTATTTTTTTTTCTTTTTTCCGATAGGGGCTTCGGCCATTTTTTTTTTCTTTCTTCAATTTTTTTTCCTCGCGGTTACTTTGCAAATGAACTAAAGGAGGGAACGTGATTTATCAGAGAAGAGTCGTGCAAGCACGTCCTTGTATCGCGATTTTAGGCATATTTTAAGGCGTAATTGAAGGAAGAACGTGGTATATTTGACTAAATTTAAATTTAAATTTAAATTGAATTCGTTGAAAATTTCAACGCGTTTACTCGCCGTGTGCTCACATATCAACTCAGAAAAATACGAAATTTGAAATCCGGCAATAATTCAATATTACGGACCCAATGGAACTGGTTTCGCCGAATTCCGAGACTGTGCCTCGGACGACTATTTTAAAATATCGATTCAAACGATTAAAATTTCAAAACTGAACAAATTATAATCAAATTCGATTCTGAAGCTTCTATTATCTTCAGTATTATCAATATGAATTTTACAAGCCTTTGAAATATTTTTAATTGGCTTAAAATTAAAGATTCAAATTTTTATTCAACTTTCAATAGATTAAATTCCAAAATTTAATCGCCAAATTCATTCCGATAATTTGAAATTCAAGTCAAACCATCATTCAAATATTTAAAATTAATTAAATATTTTCAATTTAAATTGTTCAAAATTCTGGGTCGTTACAGTGTTATAATGTAATAAAACAAAAAAAAAGAATAAAATAGCAAATCACATAAGAAAGTAATAGAGAGTTCACATACGAGTTTATAGTGGTTCCACTATCATGAGATAATGTACATCCACTTTGGGGAGAGGAGATTTTATTATTTCTAAGAAAAGAGAATTTTACCAGACTGATAATGAAGGCTAAGAAGAAGAACAAGAAATACAACTCGAGACAATGATTTTACTCATGTTAATACCTTCCTTTTATAGAGATTATTACTTGGACTTGAAGTAATTGATTTATGGTCATAAATCCATGCCTCATCAATTCTCCTCTTCATATGGGAAACATCTATCCATTTGATTTTTACAGCTTCTCCCAATTTACATGAGCCTAATAAGATTCCTTTTTTAATTAGCTAATTACGAAATTAATTACTTCAATCTCCTAAAATAACTCTTCTTCTCATGTAGATAACTTATAGTCATCTTTAATGCTATAAAAGAGGCAATATATCTGAGTAATTATCTCAAATATTTCCAAATCTTCTGCAATTTGAAATATTATATCATTGAAATCAACATTATCTTCCAAATCCTATTTAGTATGAATATATTATATCATCAAATCTAACAATTTTATTTCCCCGCAAGCCTACAAACTCCATCTACATACTTTTACTCCAAGCTACTCTTGGACAAGACACCACAGATACTTCCCCAATGAGTTTTGGCAAGATCATCACACATTGCACTTTGTCAACGAACTTCGTTAAGATCACCGTTCGCCAACGAAGTATTGAAAGTACCTTCTTCATATAGGACCTATCAAACTCCAAAAAAACATCTCCATCGACGAACTCACTCTCCCCCTATGCCACAAAGTGGCACCTATCACTTCAGCAAGCCAATCAAGTTCGAGCAATGCTCGATCTTTGCAACAAGTCTAACCTTGTATCCCCCATCATCCTTCACCTTATATACTCACTTGCATCCTATGGATCGACTTCATTGAGGGGTAGATACTAATTCCAAAATTTGATTTTTCTTTAATGAATCCATCACCTCCTCCATTGCATGCATCCATTTCGAGCCGGCACTCGAACTCATAGCTTCTTCAAGGACGAAAGACTCATCTTACACTATATGCAGTGCATAGACAAATTGATCATCAATGCAAAGATTTTCATGATTCCAGTCTTCATACCTATTTGGTGGCCTTATAACTCTAGAGCTTGATCGAATAGGTGTAACTTTGCCTAAGCTTCTATCAACTTCACCTTGAGCTTAATCATCCCTAGCTTCACGACCACCACCATTATTACTAGAGGAATTTTATGAACCTTCATGTGATGTGTCAATGATTGTAATTACAATATCTTCTTTTATAGCTTTGACTCTACTATTAGGATGGTATGTGGGAATAGTTTCCATATTCTTAGACCTTTCAGCTTCTGAATCTCCTGAACTAGGTGGATTCCCCTTCGACTTGAATATAGCGGACTCATCAAATGTGACATGTCTAGAGTGAACTACCATCCTATCGACAGGGTTCTAAATGTGTCCCTTTGATGCCTTTTGTATAGCCCATAATATGCCTTTATTGGCTCTAGCCTCCAACTTGCCATTTCCTATATGGTGAACATACACATGGTACCAAATATATGAAAATAATTGATATGTGTAGATGTACCTTCCACCTTTTCTCAGGAATCTTCCCATCGACGACTAAGCATGGAATTCGATTGATAACATATGCTCCCGTCGATAAAGCTTCAACCAAAAAGCCTCTGGATAAATCGACCGTCAATCTCAAATAACGAGCTTTCACCAGTAGAGTCATCTACATCCTTTCAGCGACTCCATTTAATTGCGGACCTCTGGGTATAGTGAAGTGTCTTCGTATTCCATGCTGCTTACAAAATTTTTTGAACTCCTTTGAAACAAACTCACCACTATTGTTGGATCTCACACCTTCAACTTCCTTTCGACTTCATTCTCTACCAGGCCTTCCAAGTTTTGAACTTCTCTAATGCCATTGACTTAGCTTTCATCACAAACACCGAAAACTTTCAAGAGTATTCATCGATAAAAGAGATAAAATACTTCGCTCCTCCAAAACTGTAGCTAACGGTCCCCAAACATCCATATGGACATCCTGTAGTACTCCTTTGAACTCATGCCTGCCGACACCGTAAGAAACCTTCGTTTGTTTCCTCAGTACACACTCCTGACAGAATTCTAAACGGTTGAAGCTTTCACCCTTGATCATCTTCCTTCTATAAAGTAACTCCAACTATTCTTTGAAACATAACCTAATTTGGGATGCCAAAGTCTGGTGGCATTCGAATTTCATGAACTATCAACTCCAACACACGACTCTCCAAGAACTGTAGTTCCCTTCAGTAGATAAAGATTCCAGACCATTACTCCTTTCATCAATACAAGATCACCATGTGTTACCTTCAAGCTATCCGACTCTATCATAATCCTGAAACCTAAAGATGCTACCTGACCCAAAGAAAGAAGAGATTTCCTTAAATTAGGAACATTGCAGACTCTATTGGTAGTGTGCACCACACCATCATGCATGCAAATGCACATGGATCCTTCTCTTAATGACTTGCAAGTAGCATTGTTCCCCATCAATATAGCACTTCCCTCCTTATCTTCATAAGAATAGAAATACTCCTTCCTCAGCATCATGTGGAAAGATGTCCCTTAATCCAGCATCCAATGGTAATATACATCGAAATTAGATGCAGTTAGCACATCATATGAAACAACCATCTCCACCGCAATAGATGAAGATCCATCCACTTCATTTCTCTTCCTCAAATCTGGACAATCTTCATTCCAGTGGTCATGCTTCATATAATTATGACACCTATAGTCTCTAAACTTGCCTCTCTAACCACTTCCGAGCTTTCTTGACTTAGAATGCCCTCTGAAAGTATCCTCCTTTTTCTCCTTTCTTCCGCTCTCTACGAATAGTCATTGACTACTGCTAGCTTCTCCAGTCTCGCTCATAAGCTTCATTTGATCTCTCCTCTCTCCACTTAGGACTCCCGTCTTCACATCTTTTAATGTCATTCTGCCATAGATCAAGCTGTTAGCAAATACTATGTATCACTCTGGAAGAAAGCACAATACGACCATTGCCATTTTGCTCCTCATCACATTTAAATAACCAGCTTTCATCTTCATAATCTTCTTCAAAGAAGTTGAAATGTGCTTTCAATAACGTACCTTACCTCGTCTTACAAGTGAAGAAAGTCTTCAACAAGATCAACCTATTATTGAGTGACTTCTTTGTGTAGAGGTCCTCCTAGTTCTTCCATAAGCCTCTAGCGGTAGTTTCACTACTAATCTTGAGAAGACGTTCTCACCCATGGCCTATTGGGGGGTTAGTAAAGGCCTATTCTTCCATCTCCTTCCTTTCCAATTCTAAGATATCTACTGACAATGTTTATGCATCAAACACAACCCGATGAACATGATTTCCTCTCAACACTGCCTTCATCTTCCACTACCACTTCTCAAAATCATTATCTCTGTTCCACTTCTATATAGCCAACCGTGAACCAGATGTTTCATATGAACCCATAGTGTAGGGTGCATACTCCTGGGTAGGTCTAACCTCACATTCATCTCTAGATCCTGCCATCTTATCAATCACCTTCTTGCCCTAGGCTTCAACATCAACCTTTAATGCTTTGGTACCAAACTATTGGGGGTAAGTTCACACAAATGTCTATAAATTAACCCAAATACATGCAGAAGCAATAAGATCATGTCGTAATGCGATAAAACAAATAGAAATAAGAGAAAAAAATAGAAAATCACAGAAGAAAGTAAATAGAGAGTTCACACATGGATTTATAGTGGTTCCACTAACACGAGATAGTGTACATCCACTTCGGGGAGAGGAGATTTTATAATTTCTAAGAAAAGAGAATTTTACAAGATTGATATTGGAGGCTAAGAAAATGATTCTACTCATGCTAATCTCTGTCTTTATATAGAGATTATTACTTGGGGTTGAAGTAATTTATTTATGGTCATAAATCAATGCCTCATCAATTCTCTTATTCATATAAGAAACATCTATCTAGTTGATTTTCTAGTTTCCCCTAATTTACATGCACTTGATAAAGTTCCTTCTTTAATCAGATAATTAGGGAAATAACTAATTACTCCAATATCCCGAAATAATTCTTCTTCTCATGTTGGTAATTTAGTGACCTCTTTAATGCTATAAAAGAGACAATATGTTTGATTAATTACCTTAAATATGTTCCAAATCTTCTGCAACTAAAAATATTGTATTATGGAAATCAATAATATCTTCCAAATCTTATTTAGTATGAAAATATTGTATCACCAAATCTAACAACTCAATCTATTCAATCGCCTTTCCATGTTTGAATTATTGCCACTTCTAGAAAGACTGACCTCTTCAATCGGATTTCCACTTTCCCTTTCCTCCTCATCCTTTCATTCCATTAAGTTCATTCTCCACATCTCCTCGTTAAACAGACCTAAACACTGACCATATTGAAACAACTCCATCCGAATTTGAATTGTATAATGCAACTACAAGCATTTACCAACTCTTTGGTAGTGAACTCATCAGCATCAAGGCTTGTATCTTATCATCCATCTTGTAATTCATGGTCGCCAATTTGTTCAAAATTGCCTAAAAACCATTGAGATGCTCTTTAATTGACCAACCATCCTTAAGCTTCAGATTCACCGATTTTCTCATAAGAAGCACCTTTTTTATTACGAAGTTCTTTGCATATGTTCCTTCCAAATTTCAAAAGTAGATGTTTCATTAGTAATATGAAACATCATATTCTCCAAAAGATAATGAATAGCCACCGTAGCCTACCTATCCAAGGTTCCCACTTTGCTTCAGATGCATTACTAGGTTTTCCTCTTTATTCTCCAATGGTTGGTGTAGATCACTGACATATAGAAAATCCTCCATCTTTGCCTTCCATAACCTTTAATTTCTCCAATTAAGCTTTTCCACACTTATCTTCTCCATAACCAAACTCTCTTCAAGAACTTTTGTAGTAGACTACCAACTGTTATGGTTTTCCCTAGGATCCCTACACGATTAAATTGTAGAAGAGAAAAGAAATGAAGAAAAATAATGACAAGTATATTCCTCCAAACAAAACCTTTATTGATTCACCAAAAGATTATAAGAGAAAGCCTAAAAATTGAGAAGATATCTCAATCCCTAAAACCTTAGAAAAATAAACTTTTTCCCACACATTTAATGAACCTTATGCATACCTATGTATAATAGTGTTAACAAAATATCTTCTTTGGGAAGCTACTGAATACTTACATAAATCTTTCATGTGTAGATAATTCATTTCCTTGTTTAATTCAATAAAAGAAACAATTAATCACTCTCCAAAATTTATAAATGAGGCAATGTATTTGAGTCACAATTCCGTCTAGACTCAAATATCCCTAAAATCAACTTAAATATAGTATATTGTATCACCAAAATCTAACAACTCCTATTATAACTAAACATTAGATGCTTTCGTTGATAAGAACTATGATTAATGAAAATGGCATACAACATCTCGTTGTAAGAATATTAAATAACCTAGTAATTCGAGGCAACCTTCGCATGTATAGAGATGATATTATGGAAGAAACAGTTGCTCTCATAAATAAGGCTGGGGGTTAACATTATCGTATTAAACAATCATGTATGTATGATGTCAAAATTTCATGTTTATATCCCAAATTGTCTCGTCAATATTAGGGCTATCAAATGAGTAAGGTTAGGTGTAAATGAGTTGGTTGAAAATTAGCCCAACCCGTTTAAAACAAAAACAAACCCAACCTACTAGACCCATTTATTAAATTGGCCAACCCAACCCAACCTGCTAATTAAATGGGTAATCCCGACCCAACCTATTAAGCCCACTATTGCAAAAAAAAACCACTAAACATAGAGTGACAAATGCATAAAATTGGCAGCAGCAGTATTTACCTAAGATAGTGATCAATATTAAAACAAATATCAGTTTGTAGGGTTTAATCATCGTTTAATCAATATTTTAGCATTTAATCAATAGCTATAACAAATAAGACATTAAACTTCAACTCTTCAAAAGCCACAACATCGTTCTACAATTTCAGTTCTTCAAAAGCTACAGCCCGTGATCTAGATTTTCTATCATCCAAAATTGGTTTCTTCGGTATAGAAATTAGGTGCACCTGCTTAAATATATAACTGCAATTAAGTCACTGATTACGTACCTAGAACATGCAAAATATGCGACTATAGAATTTCAAAATATACCAGATAACAAAAATAAAAGGTCAATTTACCAAAAATGTTGAAGTATGCATTTACCTTAAAACAATTTTACCAGCATAGATAAAATCATGCAAATTGGAAGATAATGTAAATAGATTAAATGACAACCTACTCAGTAGAAAGAGCTGCGTGAAAGGATAAATGTCAATATGTTGTTACTAAATATATTTATGAAAAAAATATAAAGAACTATTAGCAATGACAGCTGGATTACTAGCAGTAAAAAGAAGAGGTGTGATGAAGTTGCAAACAAGACTACTACTACATAATGATTTTATAAAACATTAAAATTGTTTAGATATTTAGAAATGATGCTGTTCATGTCACCAAATCAATAAAACGTAAAAAAATTTAGAAATGAATATTAACCTACCATAATCTAATGTAATACAAGCACCATTGTAAGTGATTTGCAAGAGGTCACAAGTTCAAAAATTGCATGACCAGATTTGAACATTTATTGACACATGATTTGTGGTTTGTTGTCCCAATGACATGTTGTATCTAAGAACCATTTCAGAGAAACAACTGATTATGTAAATACTAGCTATTTAAACTCTTTCATGTGTAAGGCCATTAGAAACACTTTGCTTTGAAACTTTATAAAAGTCTACAAGGCTGTTAAAAAACACGGTCAAATCATTTATTAAGTATTACCATGAACTTTTAAGCAATGATTGTTTCTTCTCACTGATCCTATGCATGACTAAAATAGTGAAGGAACTAGGCCAGCCCGTAGTGAAAGAAATGGGTGAATTTCAAAATTTTACCATTTTGGATCATTAACAGACCTAGAAGCCTAAACATATTTAGAAAATTTCTAAGTTTTCTATCAAATAAAATCTTTATTTTATTTAGTTTTAGAAATATAGTTTAAAATTTAATTTAATGTGTATGTAAATTGGAGTATATCAAATATACTCTTATGTACATATTTATGTGTAAGGTAACTTATAAAATTTATTTAGAGAGGAAACTTTTCATGTCCTATCTCTTAAGTCATTGAATTAACGAAGGGGCATAAATTTATTTAGAGAAGGAAAATTTTCATTTCCTTCTCTTAACTTATTTAATTAATGATGGAAAAATTATTTATATGGAGAGGGAAACCTTTCATTTATCTCTCTTTAACTAAATTAATTAATTATATGAATGTCACTCATTAGCAACATATATATATATATATATATATATATATATTATTGAGAGAGATGGTGCTGCTTTACTATGATTTGATTGTGTTTTTTTAGTATTAGTAAATATAGTGTTTAGACTTGGGTTTAATTCGGCTATTTGTATTTGGGCCCGTGTATTAGTTTAGGCCCATGTCTTTCTTTCTTCGTTTAAACAATCTTCTTCGTGTATTCATTAGAACATAATATGAATAAGATGTCTGCTATTTTGCTTTGTGATTTTCTTGTTCTCGTTTTCAACTTATAACATGGTATCAGAGCCAGGTTCCAAAAAATTCAAATTCTCGCAATTCATTGAGATTAGGGCTAATGGCGGAAAACAAAGCTAATGTCGATGTTCTTTTGATTATATCCAAGATTACTGACCATAAACTCAGTGAATCGAATTATTTGGATTGGAGCAAGACAATTAAATTTGATCTCCGAAGTATTGAATTGGATGATCACTTATCTCGAAATCCGCCTGCTGATGATTCTGAGAAGAGAGAAGATCAAACTTGGCTTAGAGATGATGCTCGATTGTTTCTTCAGATCCGGAATACAATCGATGTTAGTGTTCTCAGCCTCGTAAATCATTGTAGTTTCGTGAAAGAATTGAAGGAATATTTGGAGTTTTTGTATTTAGCAAAGGGAATTTGAGTAAAATGTTTGATGTATGCAAGGCGTTTTACAGAGCTGAGAAACATGACCAAAGTTTGATGAATTATTTTATGAATTTTAAGAAAACTTATGAAGAATTGAATATGCTTTTGCCTTTAAGTTCTGATGTGAAGAAACAGCAGCAGCAGTGTGAAGAGATGGCGGTGATGAGTTTTTTGGCAGGGTTACCACATGAATACTAGTCTATAAAATATCAAATTTTATCTGGATCGAGTGTGTCTAGTTTACATGAGGTGTTTACAAGATTGATGAGATCAGAGAACACAAGTGCACAAACATCAGTTAACTCACAAAACAGTGCACTAGTGACACATAAAAATGCACCAAATACAAGTGCATCATGGAAACAAGGTGGATACAAAGATAATGCTAACCAATCTTCAAATCGACCAATGAGTCCTGAATACAAATGTACAAATTGCAAAAAGGATGGGTACACTGCAGATAGATGTTGGTTCTTGATTGGTAAACCATCACAATACAAGCAGAGAAGCATGAATGTTGCTCAATCAGAAAATCCAGAAAACAAAACAGTGAATATTTCTACTGAGGAATTCATTAAATACAAGGCATATCAAGACAGTGTAAAGAAACAGTCCAACTTCAGCTCCATATCTACAGCTACATAATCACAATCACAATCAAGAAAGCACAAATGGATTATCGATTCAGGGGCAACAGACAATATGACAGGTACATCAAATAATTTTTTGAACTATCAACCAAATATACACATGAGTGGTGTCACATTAGCTGATGGATCATCTGCAAATATACAAGGATCTGGAAGTATAAATCTTACCCCTAATTTGCATCTAAAGACAGTGTTACATCTACCTAATTTTGCATTTAATTTACTTTCAGTTAGTAATATAACTCAAAGTTTAAATTGCTGCATTACTTTCTATCCAAATCACTGTATATTCCAGGATCTCATGTCGAAGAGGATTATTGGTAAAGGTTCTCAATCCAATGGACTGTATATTCTTGATACTCCACCACAAGTCATTGCCTGTCCAAGTTCATCTCAAGCTTATAAACTACACTGGCAGTTAGGTCATCCATCATTACAGAATTTTAAGAAGCTATGTCCACAGTTTAATTCTTTATAATTTTTAGAGTGTGAGTCGTGTCAGTTTGCAAAACACCATCGACTTAGTTCTTATCCAAGAACAAATAAACGTGCTACTAATCCATTTGAACTTGTACATTCTGACATATGGGGACCTGCATCTGTAATCTCTAAACCAGGTTTTCAATATTTTGTAACTTTTGTTGATGATTTCTCTCGTGTTACATGGTTATTCTTGATGGAAAAAAAATCTGAGTTATTTGCAATATTTAGTAACTTTTGTGCTGAGATAAAGACACAGTTTCATACATCAATTAAAACTCTCCGTAGTGATAATGCAAAAGAGTATATGCCTGAGTCATTTCAGACTTTTATGGATCAAAATGGTACGCTTCACGAAACTTCATGTGTAGATACTGCTTCCCAAAATGGTGTTGCAGAGAGGAAGAATAGACACCTTTTGGAGACAACACGAGCTTTACTTTTTCAATCTAATATGCCTAAAGTGTTCTGGGCAGATGCTGTTTCTACATCATGCTTCCTTATTAATAGAATGCCTTCTTCAGTATTGAATGGTGATATTCCTTTTAGAATTCTTTTCCCAGACAAATCCTTATTCCCTGTGAGTCCCAAAGTATTTGGTAGTACATGTTTTGCAAGGGACACAACACCATATAATCTAAACTAGATCCAAAGGCTGTAAAGTGTATTTCTTGGTTATTCACGTTTACAAAAAGGCTATAGATGCTATTGCCCTAGCTTGAATAGGTACATTATGTCTATTGATGTAAACTTTAATGAAGACATCCCTTATTATAAGTCTCCACCAACAAATACATATCCAGAAAGTAATGACGCTACCTTAAACCAGGATGAAGATGAGGAATTTCTGATATATAGTAGTTCTGATGATCCTATCTTAAATCAGAATGACAATATCCCTACTGTCACTGTCCCAAGTCCCATCCCATCAAGTCTTGTTCCTAAACCTGATCATGACCCTATTTTAGACCTACCTATTGCATTGAGAAAGAGTAAAAGGCAATGTACTTATCCAATTTCCTCATTTATATCTTATGATCATTTACCACCTTCCACAGGTTTGTTTCTCAAATCATTAGACAAGGTTAGTGTACCTAAAAGTGTAGGAGAAGCACTGTCTATACCAGAGTGGCATGAAGCTATGATAGAAGAAATAAATGCATTAGAGCATAATAATACATGGGATCTCGTACAACTACCCAAAGGAAAAAAAGGCAATTAGTTGCAAGTGGGTATACTCAGTGAAGATAAATCCAGATGGCTCTATAGCAAGGTTAAAAGCTCGGTTGGTAGCAAGAGGCTTTGCCCAAGTATATAGGATTGATTATTCAGAAACGTTTTCCCCAGTAGCTAAACTAACTTCTATAAGATTACTTATCTCTTTGGCATCTACTCACTCTTGGAAACTCAATCAATTGGATATAAAGAATGCTTTCCTTCATGATGACTTGCAAGAAGAAGTATACATGCACCAACCTCCTGGATTCATTGCTCGGGGGGAGAAAGATATGGTGTGTAAGCTCAAGAAAACATTATATGGATTGAAGCAGAGTCCAAGGGCATGGTTTGGAAAGTTTAGCAAGGCAATGGAGGTTTTTGGCATGAAGAAAAGTTCTTTTGATCATTCAGTGTTTTATAAGAGGTCAAGAGTAGGAGTAATTCTTTTAGCTGTCTATGTAGATGACATAGTGATGACGGGGGTGATGAGGCTGGCATTGTGTTATTAAAAGCTTTTATTCATGCACAATTTCATACAAAAGATCTGGGGTGTCTGAAGTATTTTCTGGGAATTGAGATCTTGAAGAGTAGCAAGGGCATCTTCTTGTGTCAAAGGAAAAATGTGATGGACTTATTAACTGAGGTTGGAAAGCTTGGGGTGAAGCCTAGCAGTACTCCTGTGCAACCTGGCAGGACAATGAGGAAAGTAGTAAACTATTTGATAACCCCGAAAGATATAGGAGAATGGTAGGGAAGTTGAACTATCTAACTATCACTAGGCCAGATTTATCATACCAGTGAGTGTAATAAGTCAACATATGGCATCACCTTCATTGCAGCACTGGAGGAACCTGGAACAAATTCTAGGCTATTTAAAAAGGACAGTTGGTCAGGTAATAGTATATTCAAATCATAATCATATGAAGATGGAGTGCTATTCAGACGCTGACTGGGCTGGTTCCAGATTTGATAGGAGATCCACATCTGGTTATTGTGTGTTTTTGGGAGGTAATCTAGTGTCTTGGAAGAGCAAGAAACAAAATGTAGTTGCTCGATCAAGTGCTGAATCAGAGTATAGGGCCATGGCCAATGTTGTGTGTGAAATAATGTGGATAAATAATTTCATGAATGAAATGGGTTTTGACATCAGTAAGCCTGCTAGTTTGAAGTGTGACAATCAGGCAGCGCTGCACATATCCACCAACCCAGTGTTGCACGAGAGGACCATGCACATAGAGGTGGATTGCCATTTTGTAAGAGAAAAGATTCAGCAAGGAATTGTGGTGACTGAGTATGTGAAGACTGGCGATCAAATTGCGGACTTGTTCACAAAAGTATTACGTGGACCAAGAATTCAATTCTTATGTAACAAGTTGGGTATGATAAATATTTACATACCAACTTGAGGGGGAGTGTTGAGAGAGATGGTGCTGCTTTACTATGATTTGATTGTGTTTTTTTAGTATTAGTAAATATAGTGTTTAGACTTGGGTTTAATTCGGCTGTTTGTGTTTGGGCCCGTGTATTAGTTTAGGCCCATGTCTTTCTTTCTTCGTTTAAACAATCTTCTTCGTGTATTCATTAGAACATAATATGAAATAAGATGTCTGCTATTTTTCTTTGTGATTTTCTTGTTCTCGTTTTCAACTTATAACACACACACACATATAGATAAATATATATATATATTTATAATGTGTATATATATATAGCATGAATGTAAGTATAAACATATATATATATATATATATATATTATAGTGTAAATTCTGTAAGATCAACATATGATAAGTACTATTAATTGATGACAATGTCAGACATATAATGAGAAATAAATGGATAGTTAAACCCAAAAAGGAACATAAGAAATAGATAAAGAGTAACAAAGATGTTTGATTTAATTTCCCATTTGGTAAACTTAATTAATGCAGCATATAAATGATAATCAATTGGCATCATGATATAAGGATATAAATAGTCTACAACAAAAGTACGTATGTATTATTAGCTGATTATGTGTGTGTATAAATATGTTTATATATGTATCATTTTAATGAATCCCCCAAATATAATAAATTAAGACAGCCAAGTCAACTATTATCCATTCAAGATTTATTACCAAACATGTAGTGATCTGATTTAGTAAATCAATTTGAAGATAGATCTTAATCAATAAATTCAAATGTAACCAATATGTATATGTTAATGATTTAATGTTGAATCAAATATAGATATTTATTATATAATTTTTTTATGCAAAGTACATTTTATGTAATAATAGTATTATGTTGATTCATGTTTATTTATACATAAATACAATGCACATATATGTGTATGTGTGCATGTATACATGAATATATAGGTATATTTAAAAATATTTATATATGTGTTGTTAATGAATCCTTTAAAATTAACAAATTAACTCGACCAAATCAATTATAATCAATTTAAAATTTATTACCAAACATGTAGTGATCTAATTTAGTAAAACGGTCTGATAACAAATCTTAGTCAATAAATCTAAATATAATTTATATGTATATGTTAATTAATAAAAAATATCAAAAAGTTTAAAAATATTTCAAAATTATTTTAATATACACATACACACACACATGCACATTTATGTATATGTATGAATTATAAAGTAGGAAACAAAATTGGAATCAATGTAAACTATTTTTAACAATTAAATAAAATAAATTTAATTAGTGTTAACCCACCTTTTGTCAAGGCCATAGACAGGCGAATTCAACCTGACTTACTTCACGAGTATCGACGCTGGAATATGATGGATTCAGTTTAAAAGGATGAAGTCCACTCGGATATGTCGTTCAGTCAGGAAATTGTGGGTCTTCGGCATGAATGGCTCGGTCTAGAAGATGAGAGTCGTTTGGCATTGTCACTCGTCATAGGTATCGCTCGGTGTCACTCGTCTAGAAGATGAGAGTCGGCAGGAATTTAGGTCGACAGGAAAGCAGGTCGGCATGAAATCAGATCGGTAGGAAATCAGGACGGCAGGAATGCAGGTCGGCAGGAAATCAGATCAGCAGGAAATCAGGTCGGCAGGAATGCAGGTCGGCAGAAAATCAGGTCGGCAGGAAATCAGGTCGGCAGGAATTCAGATCGGTAGGAATGTAGGTCGGCAGGAAATCGAGTCGGCAGGAAATCAGGTCGGCAGGAATGCAGGCCGGCAGGAAATCGGGTCGGCAGGAATATGGGTCGGCAGGAATGCAGGTCGGCATGAATATGGGTCGGCAGGAATGCAGGTCGGTAGGAATTCAGGTCGGCAGGAATGGGGGTCAGCAAGAATTCAGGTCGGCAGGAATGCAGGTCGGTAAGAAATCAGGTCGGCAGGAATGTAGGTCGGCAGGACTACGCGGGTCGGCGGGATGGTGTGACTATGGACCTGATGGGCCGGGCTACTCAGAAAGCCCAGCAACTCGAGATTTACCTATAAATACAACATGTGGGGGTTCAGAAAAGGGATCTTCTTCTCTTCCGCTCTTTGACTTCCTACTTTCTAAGGCTAAGGCTAGTCTATCATTTTGTAACTGCAATCGATTGTTACAGCAATAAAAAGGGAATTTCTGGAGTAGACGTAGGCAGGAGTCAGCCGAACCACTATAGATTCTGTGTCTGTACTGCTTTCATTTTAATTTCTGTTATTCTTCATATTAATACTCTCTAAAAACATCTAGTCTGTAATATGTGACTGTGATTTGGTGCTTTCATCTGGATTTGGGTGTTAGTGATCAATTTTGGCGCTAATAATTAGAATAACAAGTTAATTTCCAGACCTATATTTAGATCAAAATCAATAGAAATTAACATATAAATCATGAATTGAAGTTATTAAATTCGAATGAAAACCAATTATAATGATAACAAGTTATACTACTTTAAGTTCTATAATTGTATGCTTATAAAGGACAAAAAATGCATATATAAATTTTCAAAATGAATTAACTACTAGATCAATAATATCATGGAATAAATAAATAATTATAGAATTTACCTTGTTTGATGTTGCCTATGATTTGTATCTTGAATGATAAATGCTTCTAGATCCGATTGAATCACCTCTAGAAATTGCAACAATCTGAAGCACCACTTTTGAACTTATTTCACTTGGTTTGTTCTGATTTTGTTTTGGGAATTTTTATGGCTTGGAAGCCATGAAATTTCGGCCAAGAAGGTAGAAAAATGAAGATGGAGACTGCGGTTTAGAAGGAGAGCGATTAAGAGAGGCCAGTGAATGGAAGCTAACATATTTATAGAGGGATCTTTCGTTAACCTCCTTCCTTCACTTTTTAGATCTAACTATTAGATTTTAAGCATCTTTTTCTAATGCCTTATATGAATAAGGTTATATGGGCCTCAAAATATTCCCGAACCCATTTAATAATTAATCTATTTAAATCCAATTTAAATATTTTATCATTATCATATATCGATACGTACATACATAACTTTTATGTATGCACTTTATTAAATACTAATGGATTCAATCAAATCAAATAAATAAACAAAAAAGTAATAATTAAATGTTAATTAATATTAATTAATTTAATTAATTTATAATGGTTATGAACTAATTAAATCATGTGGTTTTCGAAGCATTCGTCATTACGGTTGTGCGACTCAAAGGTGTAAACTCAGTCAACGATTAGTATCGAACTATTCGAATATTGACGTTCACACGTCACTTAGCAGGTGGTGTGATATTCTGCCTGAATTTATCGCTTACACATTTTTTAGGTAATATCCAGTTTTACTTATTATAAGCGGTACCTAATAGTGACAATTATTTACACTAAATCTCTTCGTCAACACTATATCACTTTGGATTTATGGCATTTGGTAATGTCAAAATTCCAATGTCATCCACATTCAACTTTATAGTCCAAACATAAAGTCCTTGGTTCAATAATAACAATTATTATTAACCAAAATGCTCTGACCAAAGACTTTGACTTTGAGTTGACTACAATACTAACCCCATAAAACTGAGGAGACAGATCCTTACTTGAATAGTGCATCACTTGCAATATTTCCACTCGACCTAACTATAGTCACTCAATGAAACACCAGGCCATGATTTGACTATAATCAAAGCGGATCTTTCATATTGAAGACCCATGGAGAACTGTGCAAATCAGTCACATTGATATTTTCTGTTTGACCTTGGTTATTTTAACCAATAGAAAACTATCGAATGAGTCGTTCCATAGTTATCCAATAACTATTAGTACGTAACTCCTAGGTGCCCCTATGTAACGACCCAAAATTTTAACTATCTTAAATTATTTAAATTAGTATAATTTTGAATTAAAATGGTTAAAAATAAAATTTAATGATTTATTAACGTATTTTATTGGATATGGACTTAGATAAAATTTTAAATAACAAAATTCGATATGAAAAGAAAAGAAAATAATGATTAACTAATTTTAATTATTGGAATATAAATTTTTATAAGTCGAATCGATAAATTTTATGATAATTTAAATATTTAAGTCTATAAATTGATTAACTATGTAAAATTTTGAAATGTAAATTTCCGTATAAGGAAATTTAGTTTATATACGTGTGTATGTAAACTTCACCATTTCGAACCCATGACAAAATTATATATATATATACACACACATACACAAAATCTCCATTTTGATGACAAAAATATATATAAGTTTATATGTGTATATATGTTTATGAAAAATATTGTATATGTAAATAAATATATATATACATGAATGTATAAACTTCATAATTACAAAATTTCAAACTTATGACTATGTATATGTATATATATTTTTAAAAATAATGAATGTGTAAATATGAAAAAATCTAAGTGTAAATAGAGTATATGTGATCTATATATAAGCATGTATATAGAACATATTCATAGGAAATATCGTCATGACAATTTCAAATCAAGTCACACATAAATCAAAATCAAGTCTTGCACAAGAAATCAAATCCACATAATAAATCAAATCAAAGATGAAATCAAATCTGCAAATCAATTTTTTTAAAAGATGTGAAAGCCTATACATGCAAATTTTCAAGCATCACTTTGCCTCATTGTCTCCTTCTATTCTCCTATATATAGAGAGAGAGCTATGCTAGTGTTGTTTACGCATAAAAAAGAAAAATAAAGTGCTGCATCAAAATGAAGAAAAGGATTCGAAGCTGGAGGAAAGATTTAAACAAAAGCAGTGTTCATCATCTTTTAAAGACTGTGAGTAAACATTTTAGATTTTCTTACTGGATATAACATTTATAAGTATATGATTGTGATTTGGGTGATCTAAGATTTATGTCATGTATATATGCATCTGTTATGTAAGTCTAAGAAAGGATATATGGAATCAACATGGCAGTATCATTTTAAAACATGAAGAACCCTATATATCTTCTTTTAGAAAAACTCCTCTGTTTTGTTTATTTTTGTTTTCAAAAGTTGAACCCTTTATTTTGAAAATCAATATCTCACTGTCTATCGAGTTTTAAAACATGACCCCAAAACAAAAGATGTTTGTTTACAAGTATTGAACATTTAAAATCATTCCATTGAATTTCATCGAGCACGGAGGGAGAAAACTCAAATATACCGCAAGAAGTCTAGTTATGGTCGAAATTGAAAACACAATATTTAATCAATGGATTACATAGTCATGATCGTTATAGAAAAACATGATTTTTAAGCTTGGTTTGAAGATTTTTAGTGGCATGAGGGATGAGAATTATGGAGTTGATCGGAATTGGGTGTTTGGTCAAATTCCGATGTCTCGCTTGATTTCATGTTGTGTGATTCGGCATAGAGAAGCGTTGGGGATTGGTGCAGGTGGGAAAAATAATGTGGAATTTTTCTATGGCCTGTGGTGGCCAGGCAAGGTGACTTTAGGGTTTGGAATGGGTTTTGTTTTGGATTTGGGTATGATGCAATGGCGGCGAGGGAGATATGGACGTGCATGCTTGGGGGAGGGGAGGTGGAGTAGGATGTGGCGAAGCTTTGGATGCATTCTGGTGGTGATCCGTGAACTGTGTGACGTGACGAGGCAAATTTTGGTGGGCTCGTCTTCGTTGGTTGGGGTTAAGGAGCTGAAATTTCACACGAGGGGTTTAAAGTGTTTTCAGGTCGTCTATCGATTTTATGGCATCGAGAGTGACGTGCGAGTATGATCGACGGTGAGAGTTTTGGCCGAAGGCAGGTGCGTAGTGCACAAGTGCGTGCACATCTTCGTGAATTTGGAAATGAGAGAGAGGGAGTGAAAGGAATTGGAGGAAGGAAGAAAGGGAAGTTGGGCTGGGATTTGTTCATTTTGGGCTGATATGTTTTTAAAGGAAATGGAACTTATATTCTTTTTATATATTTAATAACCTAAATTTTTAAAACTCTTACTCTATGTCATTATAAATCCAATCAACATAAGAATTTTTACATCGGGATCCCAACGCTATGTATTTTATCTGAGTTAATATTGTCTTTTTTTTGTAATGTCAAGAATTTAATGATTTATAATATTTAAAGTGAACAAATAAGAAATTTCTTATTCGATAAATTATCTATTAATTAATCGATTTATTTTTAAATGGATTGTAGAATTTTAAATAACTTAAATAAATTATTTTATTTAAACTCTTGGGTTAACAAATAATATAGATTTAAATATAATCAACTTGGTTAATTGGTACCAGTTCAATTCTGATTGGTAATTGGATTTAATATAAATTGAAAATCGATGGATTGAAGTTAACGAATTATGCGTTGACTTATATTTCTTTGGATATTGATTCTAGTCATCTGTGCCATTAAGTAGCCAAATAAGTTAGATAGGTAGAATAAAACATTGATGGGTTTTGTTGAAATTAAACCGAGTCATACCGATCCCTATACCGATTTTGGAAATTGTAATGATTGCAAGCAAATAAATCACGAGGGATAGGTCGTGATAATGTAAACATATGGAATGAACTTCCATATGTGAATATTGACATCCTGATGATAGAATTATTTATTTTAAACAATTTGGCCTTTTCATTTTATCGTTTTGAGTTCGAAGAGACCGGGATCGGATATTAGCATTATCCGAAACCACTTCAATTTAATAACTACCACGAACCTTTACGGCTCTGATTATAGAGTCTAATATTCTGGGTTTAATTAATTTAAAAATTTCGGCTATTTTAAATATGTATTTATACTTAGACATTATTATAATATCACCGGATTTTTTGTAAAAGTGTTTTGTTTATCGTAGGGTAAAAACCTGTCATATTTATGTGTGATGCGGTCTTACGAGATTCCCTTATTTCAAAGGATTTTTATAACTTAAATATTTCAAATTAAGTGTGTTTTACTCATGCTAATTTCCAACCTGACTCGGATGTTACTTTATTGTGATGCTCGGGTCGGACCGAGTATTACAGATTCAGATTAAGATACTTTGGAGCTCAGGAGATGAGCTAGATGGCAGAGACGTATTACGCGTACTGGATTATATTCCACTGTGTATTGTAGGCTGTATATTCAGTACTTTTGAGGACAAGTTATTATAACGGTCCAAATTTATATGTTGATGATTGTACTCTGATAATTTACATGTATTTTTAGCAGCTATAGTTTTCTTGTATAAAAATCTGTTATTGTATATTATATTTTGATCCGTTGTGATTTTCAGATTCTGTGTTGTTGTTCCTGTTTCTTCTTCTATCATTTTCTTCTTAAACCATAATGATCTGGTATTTCCTGCACTCAGTTGTTCGGCATTCTGTACAGTGAACGTATTAATATCGATTTTCGAAGGTCGAAAATTCATGGTCATTACATGTGGTAAGCTGAAGGTTAAGCGCAAACCTTGGGTTTGGTGGGGATTACCCATTAGAGACAGGGTCAGTTGTACCCTAGAATGATCTCGAGTGTATATACGTATAAGAAAGAGAGCATATTTGGTAGTGATATAAAAATATTTTGATAGGAATAAATGAAATGATTTTAACTTGGATTTTATATAGAATATAAAAGAATGAATTCTATAAACTGAAGAAAATCAATTTTAACTGTTGATGATGATCGAATATTACTCTTTATTGATTGATTTTTTGATTAATATGGGTGTGCATATTATCGCTTATTGATTGATGAGTCCTGCTCGTCCAGTTTATGAGCATCGACAATTGACTATTAATTTGGACTATGGTAGGAAAACTTTGGTTTTTGAAAAATATTTAACCAATCGAGAAATTGCATCTTCATCATGAATTTTGAAGTGAATATTCCCTCATATCATTTTAAAGAGTAATGGGTGCCATTTGAAAGTGATATATGAAATATGGTTTATCTAGACATGGTTAATAAACAAACAAAAAGGAAATCCAAATTGAAAATTTGAGAATCTGAATTCCGGATACTCGAAATTGATTTTAGGTTTTGAAAAAATATATTGTACTATTTGAAAGGTATTTTTCGGAATAAGGAATGTCTTTAGAACATTTGCAAAATGGTTTCAAAGAAAATAAAAGTCTGATTTTGATACAAATCCTTGAAGTTTGATTTGATATTAAAAAGATATACATACATACATACATACATACATACATACATACATACATACATACATACATACATACATACATACATACATACATACATACATACATATATGAAATGAACCACGTGTTCAATTCCTGAATTTTTTGATTAAATTACATTATGAACACGTGTATCCTATGCATTAGGATTGACTGATTGATTGTGCATCTTGTTGAAATGATTGATTGCCGATTCCAATTTTGAATTGGAATTTGATTTTTCGAACTATTCTGAATAGTCGAACACTTCCAAATTGGGGACTAATTTTCAAAGCTAAGAATTTTTGGAAAGTATGTAAAGTTAGTTTTGAAAATTTCAAAACAAAAACTAAATGGAAGTTGAATAAGTTAAAAAAAGAGAAATATTTTGATAAGTAAATTGTATAAGCTTATTTTGCATTATTTAAGTATGACATTTGTTTTGGAATGTTTTAAATGAAATTTTGTTTTAAGAAATATTCCTGAATAATTAAGAGATGAAAAAAGACTTATTTATTTTATTTTACAAATTTATTTTAAAAGTTATTTTGATTCATAAACCTTACTTATTTGCAAAATGATTTTTGAAAACAAATTTTAATCTAGTTTTGAAAAGTTTTTATAATGAAATTGTTTAAGAAATGTTTATGAAGAAAAATATAATTTATAATAATAATAATTTTTTTATAAGGTCATTTATATATAAAGGATTTTTTTGCAAAGCATTTGATTTTGAAAAAGAATTGTGGTTTTAAAACTTACTTACTTACAAAGTGATTTTAGAAAGGAACTTAATTTTACATAGATATGACTTTATGTAAATATGAAACTGAAGCAAATTTTGAAAACCAATGATTGGAATTTTAAAATATATAAATATTTAATAATATTCAATTTGAAAATTGAGTGTTGAAATCATATATGAATTTGAAGCTGAACCGATATTTGAAAGTGATTGATTTTGAAACCTTTGACTCTATATAAATATTTAATTTAAAAACTTTCGATTCTTATATAAAAATGGTTTGTATAAGTATGAAGTTATTTCAAAAACTATTGATTTTGGAAGTTACTCGATTTGAAAAGCAATGATCTTATATAGAACAGAATTATATAAGAATGATATATTCGAAACTGATGATTTAAAAAGGTACTACATACAGTATGCTATACATTTTGAAATTGAAGATATAAGAAGTACCTTCTACTTGATTATCCGCTTTGTGGCCACATTGCGGATACATTCTATTGATTCTATTGATTGATTTAAGTCGTTTGGTCGTAAAGTCATGAGTTCCTTCAAATTCCATTGCGTAACCTATGGTCTTATGACTCTGTTGCATAGCGAAATTCACAAGGCTATGAAGGCTCACGGTTATGGATGTTTTCTGGGGGAAGCATGCGAAACCATTGTCTAACTGCGACCTACGGTCGATTTTGGCATAATCCACCTGGGTACAGCGATTTACTTGAGGTACGGATGTTTCCTGGGGGAACCAAGCAAAACCATTGTGTACCTACGGTCCATATGGCATAATACGAGGGGTAGATGATTGCCTTGAGTCTATGGGGATAGTGACATAACCACCAGTGTGACTATTAAGTAGACTATGATCCATGCGAGTGTTTTGCATAGCGAAATTCATAGAGTAGTGATTCTCATGGGTACAGATGTTTCTTGGAGGACCCAGGCAAAACCACTGTGTATCTGTGATCTAAGGTTGTTTTGGATGTCATGGCGTAAGACGTGGGGCAGTGACTGCCTAAATTCACCTGTGGCCGCGTCGCTCTGTCCTTTCGACTTAGCGAGAGAGCGATCATAGAGACTGCGTTCCATGGCGATCTCGTTCGTGTGATTTTGATGGTTGGATTGTACTTTCCATATCTGTTTTTGAAGTTTTCCAAATATTTTCACTTGTTGTTGAAACGGGTTTAATAAGTACTTATAGATTTCTAGTCTTACGCCGGATCAACATGTTACTAGATTCTGTAAGAACGAGGATAAGCTTATGGAAACATCGAGTTAACAAAGTATTTTCGATATAAAAGTATTTAGTTATAAAAGAATTTGTAACAAAGAAAATTTACAAGAATTTCAAATTTGAATATAAAAACCACTCGAATTATCTGTTGGTGTAATTAAGAAACCAATATAATAAATATGTAAGTTGTATATAGACCATTCTAATTGTATTTACAGTTTTGATTCAAATTTGAATACACGACCTTAAGGTAATTAATACCAATCCAATTTAGGATTGTTCACTCGCTTCTCGACGATGAACACTAATATGAATCTGAAGTTCTCTATCATAGTTATTACTATGCAAGGAGGATGGAAGTTTATAATAAAGAAGTCGGATTAGAGTCCGCACTAGAGTAGTTGGGTTACCAATACTAGTTCGGAAAATAAAATTGCGCATTCAAATAAGAGATCGAAATTGTTATACGTACGAATGGTATATATATATCGTACGAATTCTAATAAAATGATTATATGCTATGGTTTCTAGCTATGATTGTTTCTTGCTTAGGATTGCTATACTGTTTGGTTGCATGTAGTTTGACATCATTCCTATTAGTTGCATTACATTTATGTGTTGCACATAGTTTTATTAACGATTCTTATGTTTTATAAGTTGATTATTTTGAGTAAAATATATCGTATGTTAGGTTTCTTACTTTGTTCCTTTTCGAGAACGAAAAGTTCTGAGTGGGGGAGATTGTCATGACTCGAAATTTTAACTATTTTAAGTTATTAGATTTAATATAATTTTGAATTAAAACAGTTAAAAATTAAATTTAATGATTTATCAATGCACTTTGTTGGATATGAGCTTAGATAAAATTTTAAATAATAAAATTCGATATGGAAAAAAAATGATTAACTGATTTTACTTATTGGAATATAAATTTATATAAGTCGGATAGATAAATTTTCTGATAATTAAAATATTTGAATCTATAAATTGATTAAACTATATAAAATTTTGAAATGTAAATTTATGAATAAGGAATATATATAGACACACACACACACACACATATATATATATGTATGTATGTATGTAAACTTCACCATTTCGAACTCGTGATAAAATAATCTATAGATCTATATAAAAAAATACAAGCTCCATTTTGATGACAAAAATATATATAAGTTTATACGTGTATATATGTTTATAAAAGATATTGCATATGTAATTAAATATATAAAAATGAATGTATAAACTTCATAATTGCAAAATTTCAAACTTATGACTCTGTGTGCGTGTGTGTGTGTATATATATATGTTTATAAAAATAATGTATGTGTATAAATATGAATATATCTAAGTGTAAACAGAGTATATGTAATCTGTATATATGCATGTATATACATATTCATAGGAAACATCATCATGACAATGTCAAATCAAGTCACACATAAATCAAAATCAAGTCTTGCACAAGAAATCAAATCCACATGATAAATAAAATCAAAGATGAAATCAAATCAGCAAATCAAAAGAAAATAAAATAAAAAAATAAAAAATATTTAAAAGATGTGAAAGCCTGCACATGTAAATTTCCAGCCACCACTTTGCCACATTGTCTCCTTCCATTCTCTTATATACAGAGAGAGCTATCCAAGTGGTTTTTTAAGCATAAAAAAAGAAAAGAAAAGAAAAAAAAGTGCTACATCAAAATGAAGAAGAGGATTCAAAGTTGGAGGAAAGATTTAAACAAAAGCAGTGTTCATCATCTTTTAAAGACTGTGAGATTTTTTTATATATTTTCTTACTGGATATAACATTTATAAGTATATGATTGTGATTTAGGTGATCATAAATTTATGTCATGTATTTATACATCTATTATGTAAGTCAAAGAATGGATATATGGAATCAACATGGTAGTGTCATCTTAAAACTCGAAGATCCCTATATATCTTCTTTCAAAAAAAACTCCTCTGTTCTGTTTATTTTTGCTTTTAAAAGTTAAACCCTTTATTTTGAAAATCAACATCTCGCCATCTGTCGAGTTTTAAAACATGACCCAAAACAAAAGATGTTGTTTTCAAGTATAGAACATTTTAAAAATTACTCTGTTGAGTTTCATTGAGCACGGAGGGAGAAAACTCAAATATACAAATTGAAGTATATTATGGCCGAAATTCGAACACCAATATTTAATCAATGGATTATGTAGTCATGATCGTTGTAGAAAAAATTATTTTTAAGCTTGGTTTGAAGATTTTGAGTGGCGTGAGAGATGAGAAATATGGAGTTTATGGGAATTAGGTATTTGGTAAAATTCCAATGTCTCGCTTGATTTCGTGTCGTGTGATTTGGCATGGAGGAGCATTGGGGGATGGCGCAGGTGGGAAAAATGGCGTGGAATTTTTATATGGCCTAAGGTGGCCAGGTGAGGTGGCTTTAGGGTTTGGAATGGGTTTTTTTTGGCTTTGGGTACGATGCAATGGCGGCAAGGCGAGGGAGATAGGGACGTGCGTGCCAGGTGGGATCGGTGGAGTAGGATGTGGCAAAGCTATGGACGCATTTTGGTGGTAATCAATGAACTGTGTGACGAGGCAAAGCAAATTTTGGTGGGCTCGACTTCGTCGGTTTTGGGTTGAGGAGCTGAAATTTCACACGAGGGTTTGGCATTGTTTTCAGGTAGTCTTTTGGTTTTGTGGCAATGAGGGTGGCGTGCGAGTAGCATTGGCAGCAAGAGTTTTGGATGGAGGTAAGTGCGTACCTGCACATCTTCTTGTATTTGGAAATGAGAGAGGGAGTGAAAGAAACTGGAGGAAGGAAGAAAGGGAAGTTGGGCCGGGTTTTTTTTTCATTTTGGGCTGATATGTTTTTAAAGAAAATGGAACTTATATTTTTTCTTAATATGTAATACCCTAAATTTTTAAAACTCTAATTCTACATTATTATAAATCCAATCAACACAAGAATTGCTACGTTGGGATCTAACGCTATGTACTTTATCTGAGTTAATATTATCAGCTTTCTACAATGTCAAAATTTCAATGATTTATAATATTTAAAGTGTACAAATAAGAAATTTTTATTCGATAAATTATTTGTTAATTAGTCGATTCATTTTTAAATGGACTGTAGAATTTTAATTAACTAAAATAAATTATTTTGTTTAAACTTTTGGGTTAAGAAATAATCTGGATTTAAATATAATTGACTCAGTGAATTGTACTGGTTCAATTCTAATTGGTCATTGGATTTAATATCAACTATAAATTGATTGATTGAAGTTAATGATTTATGTGTTGACTTATATTTCTTTGGATATTGATTCTGTTGTCTGTGTCATTAAGTAGCCAAATAAGTTAGATAGATAGAATAAAACATTGACTCATTTTATTGAAATTAAACCGACTCGTACTGATTCCTATACCGATTTCGGAACTTGTAATGATTACAAGTAAATAAATCTCACGGGATAGGTCGTGAGACATATGGAATGAACTTCCATATGTGAATATTGACACCCTGATGGTAGAATTGTTTATTTTAAACAATCTGGCCTTTTCATTTTACCATTTTGAGTTCGAAGAGACCGGGATCGGATATCGGCATTATCCGAAACCACTTCGATTTAATAACCACCACGAACCTTTACGGCTTTGATTATAGAGTCTAATATGTCAAGTTTAATTAATTTAACAATCTCTACTATTTTAAATAAGTACTTATACTTAGACACTATTATAATAGAATGGGATTCTTATAAAAGTGTTTTAGCTATCGTAAGGTATAAACCCGTCGTGGTTATGTGTGCCGCGGTCTTAGGAGATTCCCTTTTTTCGAAGGATTTTGATAACTTAAGTATTTCAAATTAAGTCTGTTTTACTCACGCCGGTTTCCAAATTGACTCGGATGTTACTTTATTGTAATGCTCGGGTCATAACAAGTATTATAGATTCAGGTTAGGATGCTTTGGAGTTCAGGAGACGAGCTGGATGGCAGAGACGTATTACGCGAACTAAAGTATATTCTGCTATGTATTGTAGGCTATATATTCAGCACTTTTGAGGACAAGTTATTATAACTGTCCATATTTATTTATTGATGATTGTACTTTGATAATTTGCTTGTATATTAACAGTTATAGTTTTCTTGTATAAAGATCTGTTCTTATATATTATATTTTGTTCCGCTGCGATTGTAAGATTCTATATTGTTATTTCTGTTTCTTCTTCTATCCTTTTCTTCTTAAACCATGATGATCTAATATTTCCGGCACTCGATTGTTTAGCACTCTATACAGTTAACGTATTAGTGTCGATTTTCGAGGGTAAAAAATTCCCCGTCGTTAGTCGTTACACCCCAGCATTCATGAGTAACATTGCTCAACATTTGGAGAGCGTTACATACTCTAGTCTTAATGGATACACCGATATGCAGTCTGGATGCATCTTGACTAGGAACATTTAAAATGGTATATTTGTTTTGTTGTGAAAAATTACTCACGGTTACAACACTTTGTAACTACTATCACAAAACATACTATTTATAGATTTTCTTTTAAAAACACTTTTAATTAAACTAATTAATTAATATAACCACATTATATCAAGTATATAATAGAAAGAAACACCTTTATCATGAACAAGATTGTTCAATGAGTTAAATATATGTAACAAATTACATAGTTTCCCCTAGGACATACTCCTAACTATATCAATCTCCCACTAGCCCTTGGAGTTAATTATGGAACCTTATTCCAACTTCTCCAATCTCAAGACTAGTTGGGTTGGTCCCTTTGTGAACGGGTATGCTATTATGTTTCAATTATCTACTATGTCCATCAATTCTCTCCGACGGTGATATACTACTTTATCACGTGGGACAATTCGAAGTATATCCCTCGACCTTTAGTGAGCTCTAAGCTATATTACGAACCATATCATGACATTGTTATCATATAACAATGTTATGAGATTCTGGACATTTGGAATCAACTCAGTTATAAATTTGTGCACTTATATTTTTGTATACATTACTTTTATTGCGACAATACTCAAGGTGATGTACTTAGCCTTTTCACTGAATCAGCCATGGTCTTTCATTTGGAACATTTCCAACTTAAAGATTCTTAACTTGAATTTATTATTGACATGCTACACTCAATATCACTTATGAAGTTTGAGTCCGACATCCCCTAATAAGGAGTTTTTGATTCTGTAAACAATTCTCTAATATTTCATAAATACACGAGGACACATCAAACAATCATTTAGTGATATCAATTTGGATTTGATATTTGCTTCATATACCAAATACGTAAACAAATCACTTTAAACATAACATGTATGATAATTTCTATTACCAATGCATAAGGAACTAATCTCACATGTTTTGTATTAAACAATTTTAATAAGGTGTCTTTGTATATCGATTTGAGATATTCCTAATATCTTTTATATTTACTATAAAAGTCATCATTTATTAATCCAACGTTGAGTATTAAAACAATTAAGGCTGATTTTAATACAAATACATCGTTAAAATCAACAACATGTTGTTTACTTATAGTTTAGAAATATCAATGTACCTTTTAACGTTCGTTCTAGTGAAAACACGCTTCCTCTACACTTTGATTGAAAATCACACTATTTGATATTTTTATCAAAGTACTTATTCAATCTTGATGCTTATAAAAAGATATGAAGTATCATATCTTGGATCATATCCAAAGACTCAGAAACTCAATATCGCTCCCTCTGACTTTGAGATATTTTTTATTTAATATGTGTATACAACTTACTCTAAATCGTTATTTAGAATTTACTGTTTCAATACATATGTACCAAAACACTAGGACTTATCAAGCGATATTTTGTGAGTAAATCCAAATTGACTTGAACATATTGAATATTGAATATATTATGCTAATTTCAATAATTGAAATTTGCATTATTATTCTTACCAATATTGCTTATTTAATTCCAACAACATTGGTCTTATTCGAAAGACACAGTCGAGGTCGATGGATCTTATCCCTTCAGTTACGACCACCAAAATTTAAATTTTGATAGCGTACTTGGAATTCGTTCGGATTTGTACATCATACCATATAGAGTCAACACTCTCAATGGTTTAATTAAACAATCTAGGATTATATATTTTCGACATTAATAAGAAACTCATAGTTTTTCCTTGATATGCGAGAATACTTATTGGACATTCTAATGCTGTATGTTCGTTTAGGTTAGTTAATTTCATTTCATCTTATATAATCAGTTCTATCCATGGATCGTATCCAATTCAATTTTACTACCAATAATTACCCAAAGAAATTTCTTCAGAATGAAGTTGGTATATCTTGAAATAACAATTGTTTTTCAGTGCAGTAGAATATGTATTCATAAACATTTTATGAATTTCTTTATTTATAAAAATGGTTTGGTTATAGTTTACAAAAAATATGTTTGAAGCATAAATATGTCATCCAATGACAGTCTTTTCAAAATCCTATTGGGGAGATTCATACAAGATCCCTCATGAACAATTATTACTTGCAATCTTTCGACTTACACAACCTGCCAATTCCTTGGCATAGGATAAATTGGAATTTCTTATAAACCCTTGTCTTTTAAATTTTATAAATTGTAATTCAAATGATATAATATTAACCTCATGTACTACCCTTAAGTACATTACCTTACAGAAAGAAAGTAACTCAACTTCACTCACAATTAATCGTACATTGTCCAACAAACTTCGATTACTCAATATCGATGCATCATTATGTACCACATGGAGGAGTAATTTTGAAATTGAATCTTTATTCATTTTCGGTACATTCGGAACATTTTCCAATATAAACTCATTCGATCAAATCAAATCATTTCTATCGCATGTTATTTTATTTACTTCTATTTTATATTCCATAAGTTTACCATAGACATACTATATGCGTATCAAATATACGTGTCATGTCGACGATAACTCATTGGTGAATATGACAAAGTACATGGAACTGTTTTGGTATTTATAGAATTATGATTGCATACATCTATATGTATCAGTCCGAAGAGTTCATCAACTCTTATGATACTTCCACTAAATGGGTGCATTGCACTTTATTGTTTGAGATATAATTAACAAGTATTATATGATTAAAAATCATACAATAAAATTATTTCTTAAAACTACGGCTTGGTGTATAATTCCAAAGCAACCATAAATAATATTAGGTTCTTTTGTATTTTCCAATGCATCACTTTTGTTGTAAGAAAATTATCAAATTATAGTTTTATTTCATCAAGAATATTCATAATATTCATATTGAAGTATAGGTTGATACCGAAAAATAATCATTATATCATAAATAATGTATTGTAAGTTTTACGGAAACAATTTTCATATTATGATGCAATTAATAAGTGCTATATGGCATGCTCCCACTATTTCCACCATTACTATATTAGTATACTTAATTCAGAGGCCCATTATTAACTTAATACAGTTTGTTTATTTCATACACTGCAACTATTTACAGTGGAGTGTTCGTTGATGAAATATCTTAAGCTCAAAGAAATTCATCTCACTGAAAAAAATTTCTATATGAAAATACATTTCAGAACAGAAATCATATTTCTTATTCCAATATTAAGTATTAATTTTTATTACAATTCACATTTCCACTCTATGAAGCAGAAGTGACTATTCATTCTCTTCATCCCAACTGTACCTTAAATTACATCTATTCTTATACATTCGTTTTCCTTTCAAATGATCAAACTTTTCAAAAGAAAACCATATTACAACATCATAACAAACTCTTTACAAAAGTGCATTTGATTGTCCTTAATATATAAGGACATCAAATACATTGCACTTAATGTAAATCGATCAAAATGACATTTCAGTGATCGAGTTCTTATATCTATCTTGTAGATTTTGGTCTTGCGTTACATTTTTGTAATCAATCATATTGAATACTCGATCTCACACTAAGGTTTATTTGGTTTTTCGAAAGAACTAATTTCATCGAAATATTGTACATTACAAACTTTTAACATTCACCATATAACATTTATATGCAATTGCATATGGATCTGTAATGACCCTATTTTGCAACCCTTGAAAATCGACATCAATACGTCACGGAATCAAATGACGAACAATCGAACGCTGGAAAGCCAGACCATTAGGGTTAAAGAAGAAAGAGGTAGAAGAAGAAATAGAAACGATATCAGAATCTCACAATCGCAGCGGAACAATATATAATAGATGAATGACTGATCTTTATACAAAAGGAAACAGTAATTGTTTTCTATATACAACATCAGAGTACAACACTAACAAAACACAACACTGGGCAGTTATGATAACTTGTCCATAAACGAACTGAATTTGTAGTAAACCATACACAGTGGATAATTCATTAAATATGTGTGATACTTCTCGCCATCCAGCTCGTCTTCTGAGCTCCACAGCATCCTTTCCTGTATCTATAATACTTGGTCTGACCCGAGCATTATAGCGAAATAGTACCCGAGTTAGTCTGGAATACCAGAGTGAGAAAACACACCCAATTTGATTATTAAAGTTTTCAAAAAATTCTTTAAAATCAAAGGTATCTCGTAAAACCACGCCATAAATAAACATGCCGGGTTTTTACCTTACGATAACCAAAACATTTTTATCAAATCAGTATGATATTATAGTAGTGTCTATAGAAAGTAAAATAGAATCTTGCTGAAATGCTTGCGTCTCATGTTTTAGCAATAATTGGGCACAATCAAACCGTATAGGCGCTTATTGGGGTTTGTATTCCATACAATGGTAGGACTACTAGGGTACCGCTCGTCACAATACGTGGTCTAGATCATCGTACAGAGGATCCAACCTGATCCCCTGCATCACAAGAATGAAGCTACCCCTTACTGGATAGTCCAAATAAGATCACCTTGCGGTTGGGATCAACAACAGCCCACATAGCCGAATAAAAGAGACCTCTAGACAGGGATGACCTTACCCTAATTGGTTGCCAGTGACTTAGCCTTGTGTGCACCTCCCCTGTGTTAGCCATTTCCGGTTGATGAGAATCGAGGCTATGCGTTACCTTTTTAGCACACATTCACTTAGAATGCTCATCGTCCTCCTAACAATGTTCTGATAGCATTCATCTATACAAGTCCATTCTAGGTTCTAATGGAACCGAAGGCACTACTCCTACTACATCCATTTTGGAATCACCCTCGGGATTAGTAGCGATTAGCCCTTGCACTTCACTGCTCCATCTTCGACTCTAAGCTTTTGTCTTCCTTACGAAAACGTTCAAACCAGATCAAAGTGGTTTTCGAGAAATTAATCCCGATCTCGGTCACTTCGAAACGATCAGCACATTGCTAATATTGATAGTCCGTTATTTAACTATCAAATAACATTCACAAACAACCATCAAGACTTTATATAATTTCCTAAATCATTTATTTTAAAATATCTTTGCAAGCTATTTTCCACACCTCAATCTTTTGAAAACAGTTTTCAAATCACTTTTCTTTCGTAGAATAAATTCCCAAATATTGTTTATTCCCACTGAAAATTACCAAGTCTAAAAAATTTAAATTTTAAATAATTTTAAATCGCTTTACCCAAAAATATATATACTTTAAAACTTTTAAAATAAAAACACTTAAAAGACTTTATTTAAATTACTAGTTACAAAAATTTATAATAACTTCTCATGTAAAACTAAAGCCAGAAAAAATTTTAAAATAAAAGTTATGAAACTCTATACAAGTTTTCAAATGAAAACTTTAGCCAAACTATCTTTTAAAATAAAATTACCTTATAAAATATAAATATTAATAATTATCTGTTTAAATCATAACACCGATTAACCTTTTAAAATAATTACTTCCATAATTATTTTAATAAATATTTACCTTTAAAATTTTAAAACAACTTAAATAATAATTTCTCAAAAACATTCTTTTAAAACAACTTTAAAACTTTTAACTTATACTAAAATCTGCTTTGAAAACGTACTTGGCTTTTCAAGGAGATAAACTTTTCTTTCACACCCTTAAAAATAATCCATTGTTATTTTTAAAACAAACTACCCATTGTTTTAATAAATTCCCATGTGAATTCAAAATCTCAAATATCCACCGATATTTATCTCACTTTATTTATAAATTCTGTTTATAAATCTCATAATCTCTTTTTAATCACAGTTTCAACACTTAATCGATTTTCCATTCGATTTCCAAATTAACTCCATTTTTAAAATAAATTCCTTTACTTGCCCAAAATTTATTCCTAAACCCATTTATCCCATATTCACACCTTTATTCATGATTTGAAATCTTATTTAAATCGGAAATACCAATTTCATACTTTACTTCAAGATTTCCCTTTATTTTTTCCCAGCTCATTTTAAATCTGGGATTTAAAAATAAATTCTTCTATTCTTAGACAATATCACTTAAGTTCCCAAAAATCTTTTATTTTTATTTATTTCAAATCTATATTTACCTATACTCAAAAATTATCTAATAAAATTTTAAAATCAAACTTTTTATACTTTTCCAAATTCAATCTTTGATTAACCCAAATTTACTATAATTATTTTACTTAAAAAAAATTCTTCTTAATTTCCTTTAAAAATCCAAACTTATATTTTTCATCCTCTCAAATACCAATATATATTCAACCAAGTCATAGCATTCAAAAATTCAATTCCAAATATACTCAATATAATCATCACAGATTATCACATAATTCACATTGTCGAATATAATATAAATTCAACGTTTTGAGGAATCTAGTTGGTACCTGTTTCCCTACATCCACAGATGTTAGGACAATATAAAATACATATTCCACTTCGAGGTGGAATATCGCGGTATATAGGGTCATCCGCTATATGCAAGGCGCATAGGGTCTCGTCCGCAATATAATGTGGGAAATCAATCACTCCAATATATATATATATATATAAATATATATATATATATATATATACATATACATTATATATAATATACCACATCCAAGCTGATAATAAATTATCAATTCAAGCAATCACCCAATAACTTAAAATTTAACTATTTATATTTAAAGGATATTCCAAATGAGTGAGATTAACTCATCTTTGATATTTGTTTGCACTCCACTTCAATCTTGACCTATTTCTTCCCGATTGAAGACGTTATAAAAGCATCATTTGTTTTATTAGCATTTGAATCAATCGAAAAATAAATTTCTATTTATTTCATTTAATTAACAAATAAATTTATTGATTTTTCCAAAGATAAATAAATTTTAAGTTAAATAATAATTAATTAAGTTAATCTCCCTAATAAACTATTTAAAATAAACAAGTAAATTTAAAATGTACATATGTATATTTATTTTATATATATATATATTTTGAAACTAGATATATATCTACACTTATAAAATAACCTATATAAATTTAAAAATCTAATCTCTATATAAACCTCCAACATTCAAAATTATTTTCAAAATCTTAAACATATATTTTCCATTTTAAATTAGAACATGCATGTGGATATATATTTATATATTCATTAAATGAAAAAAATATTATTTTATACCTTACTAAAAAATCAAACACCGAGTTATATACTTACATAAATACATACATATATATAATTTCTTACAGTAAATGTGTATGTATATATATTTTTTCTTACAGTAAATGTGTGTGTGTATATATATATATATATTTCTAAATACCAATTCGGAATATAACAAAAAGAAGAAGGAGGTATACCGAACCCCAAACACAGCCTCCCAAGCGATTAGTACCACACCTCACCCACCGACCTCGTGCACACCACTGCCTCGCGCAAACACTGCCTCGCACGCGCTCGCCTCCATATTAAGATTCCTTCCACTATCGAGCTACCGCCTCGAGTTCCCCTATCGTGAAGTGGTTGCGTTCATCTAATTAATTTATTGTAGAGCGAAGATTTGGAGTGGAGGGATGGGGATGCGTTCGGCCATGGATTTTCTTTTGTAAAATATGAATTCGATTCTAAGGAGTAAGAGAAAGGGATTTCGCGAATTAATGGGGAAAAGGGAAACGAATACGACTTGATCGAAGGCAGATTTCCTTCGTTTATTTTATATTTCTTTTTAAGATGGTGTTGAACCAGAGAGGATGCATGTTATACCAAAAGACATGTGTTGATATGTTTTGACTGGTCGCATAATAAACTTTTTAAATTAAATTGAATTCAAATGTGATGACCCAGAATTTTAGGCAATATCAATTTAATAATCTGCATTAAAATTTAAATTGATTTGATAATCTCTATTAATAAAATTTGATTTAATTTAATAATCAAATTAAGTAAGTATTTAATTAGTGAATTTTATCTTTTAAAAAGCTAATAAAATGTTTTCTATTTATAATATATATGTGTGTGTGTGTGTGTATGTATTGTAAATAGATATGCTTTGGTTTGAAATTTAATAAATAAATAAAATCTTGTTTTTTAAAATTCTAATATATATATCTTTCATAATTTGGAAATTATTATTTAATTTAATATACTTTTAAAGCTATTTAATAAATAACTATATAGTTTTAAATACTTAAGGTAAATGTTAATTGTTTAAAATTTTATCTTAGTTTAAGTTTTAATATCAAATTAATAGAAGTGTTTAAATTTGATATATTGTTATATATATAACTTGATTTTTTAAAATTGGATTTTTAAATTTAAGTTGGATTTGAATTTGAATTAGTTGAAATTCAAAAGATAGACATTTTGAAAATATTTGGGTTTTAAAAGATATTTGAATAAGCTTTTATTTATAAATATTATTAGTTTTGTTTCTTTAAAATAATTTATATATAGATAAGTACTTAATAAATAAAGAAAAAGCTTTTATTTACTTTTAAATTAAATAAAAAATAAGTAAAAGTACAAGTGTAAATAAATTAAGCCTAATACAACAAGTGTTAATTTATGCTCATGACAAATGTAAATAGATTAGACAAGGGTCATTTTTGTTTTTAATTTTTCTTTTATTTTTAAATAAATCATTTATACTTATAAAAACATGTTTTCTTCCTTCTCATTTCTTTTCTAATCTTCATTTTCAAAAGCTAAGAAAAACTCAAGCTTCTTAAAAATGAAATCTGGCAACAACATTCACAAATCAGTAACCAAACTCCTCAAAATCACAATCATGTTCAAATCTAAATTTGTACTCATTTTTTTTAAAAACCAAAAATCAAGCCTGCATGTTTTAATCCTGTAAATTTTCAAAGACCATACCAATCTGCAAAACATCTTCCTCAAGACATTAGCCTGCATATCAAGAATCAATTCACAGGCTTGCATTTTTGTTCAAACCAGAGCATCTGCATTTTTAAACCTGAGAATAACTCGAAAGCATGCAAAGCATTTTCAAAATCAAAAGGGCTACATACATTTTCTTCAAACTGGAGTTTGTCTGAGCAAGCAAATCTGTAATTCAAGTTCAAAAGTTTTCAAAAGCAATGGAAATTTAATTTTCCAGTTTTAAGGCAATTCAAGTTTTCTCAATTAAAAGCTTTTCAAAAATTTGGTGCTCTGTTCATCTTCTCAAAACTGGTGTGTAATGTCACAATTTAAATAGTTTAAGTAATAATTCTGTTGCATGCTTATCTCTGAAAATAGTATGTTTGTGAATATATTTTTAAGTAAATCTCTGTGTGTAAATATACGAATATGTTGGTGTGTGCATGCTGTGTATTTGGATTTTCATTTCTCTGATTCTAGTTCCCAGGCTCAAATTCTAATCAAAATTCACTTGCTCTTGATCCAATCTTTGTTAGTACTTAATTCTTGAACAAATTGCGTTTGCTATATCATAAATTTAAGTTTCAAAATTTGTTCAAGTATAAACAATTTTTGTATTGTCTCTGAAAAGACTAAACAACACAGCAAATTTAAAATAAATTAAAAATTAATTACTTAATTCTTTGATTCAGGAATCTGAATCAAATCTTTAAACTAAAACTTGATTTTTGAAACTAGAATTAAAAATTTTAGTTAGAGAAGGAGTGAGAAGTTTTGGGTTGAACTGAATATGGGAATTGGGAGTTTTCTGGTGGTCTACTTGATCGTAGGGGTCGGGATCTTCTGTGTTGATGGAGGCGTGATCGAAGATGATAGGAAAATGTCTGATGGTGATGCATTTCACTGTGGCGGCAGCCGTGATTGATTCTTGTCTGTTACCCTAGTTTTAACTAAGTGGAGTATTTGTATCATCTCTGGTTGATCAAGTGCGACAAGACTCAGGTGAATGGAAGTAGGTGTGTTAGCGAAGGCGAGGCTATAAATGCAGAACCTCTGATGGTCGAGGTTTCGAGGACGTGGCGTTTCTAGTTTTTGATGTGGTATTCCAGTTTTGGGTTCCAGGTTTGGTTTGAGCACTCGAATTCGATTTCGAGTTTGGGTGGATGAACTGATGATCGTGTTTAGGTATGGAGGTGATGGGCGACTTGAGGAGATCATCAGAGTGATCGAAGATAGACGGCGCCACCGTGCATGTGCATGGTGCACTGTTTGATTTCTGATGATGTTTGGTTTGGGTAGAGTAGTGTACTCGAGTTTTTTCAAGTAATTTAGGTGATTGCTCGAAGCATTTTGGTTTTGGCTCGAAGTCATTTGAAGACGACTCCGGTAAAAATGTTGGTTACAGGTTTAAACCTGTAAGTGTTTTAAAAATTTTAAAACTGAATTTTTAAAATGTAAAGTAGAGATTTGAACTAAGTTTAAATCAAAGTTTTAAATCTGGATTCAAAATCTAATTTGAATCTTAGTTTTGAAATAATTTAAGTTTTTGAAATTTAAAATGTTTTAAACAACTTTGAATGTTGAAGTGTATTTTAAATGGTTTGAATTTAAAATGATTTTAAAATAAAAAGTAAAGATTTAAACAAAGTTTTAAACCAAGTTTTAATCTGGAATCAAATTTAGTTTGAATCTTAGTTTGGAGATAAATAAGTTTTTTTTTTAAATTTTAATTGTTATAACAACTTTAAAGTGTTTAAAGTATAATTTAAATATTTTGAATTTAAAAATGGATTTAGTTTAAATTCTTTTAAGTTTATTTTATAAAGTAAGTACTTCTTTAACATGTGATTTAAAAGGATTTTAAATTGCTTTAAAACTTTGTTAAAGTTAAATTTGTATTCATTTTTAAATCTTAATTTAAAATGAAATTTCAAAGTAATTTAAAAGTAAATTGTTTTTAAATGGTTTGTTAATGATAATTTAATCATTAATAAGAATAAAGTTTTATCTTAAAGATAATTAAAATTTAATGATTTATGATTCATTAGATTATTAAGGTAATTAAAATGAATAATTAATTTATTTAGTTATTGATTTGGATTAATTAATTAATAATTAAGAGTTTAAATGAATTAATTAAGGTTTAAGATTAATTATTTAAAAAATAATTAATTTTTAATTATGGATTATTAATTAAATAAGATTAGATTTTAATTAATGATTAGGAATTAATAAATTAGATAATTAAAGATTAATTAACTTACAGTTAAGCACTCAATTAATTAAATAATTAGAGATTAATTAATGGGTTATTAAGGATAAATTAATTTGTAATTAATAATGATTAATCTAAGTTAATTACCTAAGAAAAGTAATTAAAGAATTGTTAATAGTTAATGAAGGTCATTAACTTGAGATTATTTAATAATTAATTAATGCGATTAATTTTAATAATTAATTAGATTAATTAATTAAGGAGAATCATTTATGAGATTTTTTTTAAATATAACTACTTAATGAAAGTAATTAAAGGAATTAATTCCTCAAGGTAATTAATTAAATAAATTTAATTAGTTTAAGTTAATTAATTAAGTTTAATTAATTTAGAATAATCACTTGAGGATTTGATAAGTATAATTACTTAGGAAAGTAATTAACGGATAATTACTGGATATAATTAATTGAATGGTGATTTGTTAATGAAAGTAATTTGAGTTTAACTACTTTGTGTAATTAATCAAGGGATAAATTAAAGATAATTAATTAAGGAGTAATTAATTTATTTGATGAAGTAATTAAGGGAAGTTAATTACTGGATGTGATTAATCAAGGGTGATTAATAAATGCGGTTTAATTAAAGATTAATTACTAAATGTAATTAATTTAAATAGAGTAATTAATTAAATATAATTAGGGATCATTAATTAATATAATTAATGATGTAATTAAGGCTAGATTAATTAAGATTATTTAATCAATAATAAGTGATTATAGAGTAATTAATTAATGTAATTAATTAAGGATTAATGTAATTAATTATAGTTAATTAATTAATGAAGTAATTAAAGGATTAATTACTATATTTGATTAAGAATAATTAATTTATGAAATTGATTAAAGCATAATTACTTGAATGTAATTAAAGGATAATTAATCAGAGATTATTAATTAAGTTGGATAATTAAGTAATTGATTTGCAATTAATTAATGGTTATATAAGCAAGTTTATAATGATGGAAGTAATTAAATTAATTTATTTTAAATTAATTAGAGATGTAAGTAATTAATTTAATTCATTAGAGGTAGTGTGATAAATTAATCCTTGCTTATGTATGGATGGATGATATTGATTGCCTTGAATGGTTTGAGTTCTCAGATATGAGATAATTGGTGTTGTGTGATATGAATGCTTTGGTTGAATTATGTCGATAATGTGAATTATCTATTTGTAATAATGATGTGGATTATCTATTGTGATATTGTTAATGATCTATCTGTGTGTATATAGATAATAGAATTGAATTTTTTTTAACTTTAAAACAACTTGGACCTAAAAGATGGAGTTTTGGATTTCGATAAGTATGGAATCCAAAATCCAATAATTGCCAACGGTTTTGATTGTGTTACCCACTTTTGTGGCTAGTAGCTGGAATATAATAATATAACAATTTCGACTATTTCTTATTTATTTGAAAACCCTAGACCCTATTATAATATCATCGGATTTCCTATCAAATGTTTTGGTTAGCGTATGGTAAAAACTTTTCCATGTTTATGTATGGGAAGTCTTACGTGACACCTTTCTTTTCAAAAGGTTTTTAAAAGCTAAGCAACCTTAACCTGTTACTCACACCAAACCCATGTCTGACCCGGAGTTTATTTCTGTTCTCTTAAACTCTTGGGTACTCAATTTTTTACGAGTAGCCAAGGGATTCAGGTTAGGATTCAGGTTAGCTTTGACGAATTGTGGAGGAGCAATGGAGAAGGAGGCTTCAGCGTTGTAGATATTTTTAGTGTTCCGCTGTGTTGGTTTCTCTGTGTTGTTGTTGAGTTGTAATAACTAGACAAGTGTTTATAACTGTCTAGTATGTGATGTATAACCTGTGTAACTCTGATGTATTTGATACTATGTATATCTTATGTGATTAATATAATTTATCGTTCCGCTGTTGAGATTCTGATGTTGTTTGTTTCTTTCTTCTCTATCTTTTTTTCCTATCCCTTTCTTTCATAATAATGATGCTCATTCTGTGGAATGAATGGCGGGTCGTTACATCAAATGCCTCGAAATCGAGCTAAAAATCACGATCTCCTATCGAGGCGTGCCATTAGCGTTTGTGATGTCATAACCCTATTTTGAACACAATGGAAAAGGTTTCGAGTCCTAATTCGATCGTATGGAGAAGATAGCTTTTTGGAACCAATTATTATATTGAATTTTCGTTATAGATTTCAGCGCGTTTATATATCGTACGATCACACGACCACTCCAAACACTACGAAATTTGTAATCCGATAGTAATATATTATCACGATCCATTGGAATTGGTTTTGCCGAATTCTGAGGTTGTGCCCCGGAAGGCTATTTTTAAATGTCAATTTAAAATATATATTTTTAAAACTGAACAAAACACTTTCATATTCAATTCTAAAGCTTTCGTTATTTTCAGTACTATTAATATAAATTTTATAAGCCCTTTAAAATATTTTTAACAGGCATAAACTGAAGATTAAATATTTTACCCAACTTCAGTAATTAAAATTAATAATTTAATTGCCAAATTCATATGATATTTGAAATTCAAGTTAAACTATCTTTCAAATATTTAAAATCAAATAAATATTCGAATTTCAAATATCCAGAAATTCTGGGTCGTCACATTTATCACACCTTATAAAAGAATTTTGTCTCCGAAATTACTAGTTATGAAGAATGGTCCATCACCCGTTAACTATTTCCCCACACCATATAGTTTTTAACAACTTTCCAAAACCATCTTTTTGTTAAAAACACACTATCAATTCCACTAACTTCCCAAACTCATCTATAGTTTCCAAACAACACTGCTTACACAATCATTCAAATTTAAATTTAAATTTAAACACAAAATTTTTTAAATTATCAAAATTTTCTAACTCCATAAATTTCTGAAAAATTTCACCTGCGTCTCCTTTGCACGGCTAGATCGGTACAACTATAAAATGCCCCTATGGGCCTTCAAATTTTAAAAGAAAACTAAAAGCCAAGTGGCTAGATCAGAAAATCATCAAATTTCATACAGAAATTTAAATACATACCTTTTTGTCGTGCCATACAATTTTTATCCTTTGAAATCAAAAATCCCAATTACCTTTTTCTTTTTAAACACCTGTATATCTTACTTAGCAATAATATCCAATCATAACTTTCAAAATCATTTTTACATTTCTTTACAAAAGTTTCAATATCTATTTCAATCAAGTCCGTATGATGCACATATATCATCCGTACGCAAGATCAAATTCGATCGCTTACTCGATCACACAATTTCACTTCCGAACTAGTATTGTCCACTCGACTTCCTAGTACGGACTCAGATCTGGTTTCTTGATCAAAAATCGTCATTCTCATTGCATAGCCACCATTATGATGGAGAATTTTCAGAATCAATCAAAAATCCATATCTAGGGTTCGCTATCGAAAATCAAATAAAAAATCCCAACTCGGATCGGTATAACTACCTCGAAATTCTACGCTCGAATCTGAATCAAATCGTTATGCGAATAAAATAATATATGCACATCCTACGTATTTATCTTAATTGATTATTATCTGTATCAATTCTCTTCTTATCCATATTTATTTTGATTTATATTCACTTATTCACAATTATCATTTCACATAGCTTTAATAAACCTTCATTCAAATATTAATTTAGTATATATTTTTTTTCAATACCAAATTTTTCTTAAGAATTTCACCCTTTAATTTTCTTAAGTTTATTATAAATATTTTATACACTTACATATTTATCTTCACTTCACCATTTCGGTTTAATATCCAATTTTATTCACTTTGCATTTTCAATTCCATTTGAATTCAATTTACGTTCCAATTTTCCAATATTGAATTCTATTCACTTAATCTCAACCCATATTCAGCTAACCAATTCTTTAATTAGTTCCACTTCGAACTATTCCTACACTTCACTATAATAATTTAAATTAAGTATCATTTCAATATATAATTTCAATTCGCTTGCTTACCCCTTAGTTTTAATTAGTTTACTTAAAAAAATTATTTTCAATCCTTTGTTTTGTTTAGTCCACTTGACTAATTTTCCATTTACTTACAAATTTATTTCCACCTTAATAAATTTTATTAAAGTAATCATATCACTTAATCCACGTAGAATTTTTCTTATTACATTCACCTTTACTTAATTAGATTTAATTACACTCTCATTTAATTTGAAATTTTAAACTTCTGTTAGTTTTTTTTTTCAAATTTAATTACATTTCATTAGCTTATTTTTTTTTTACTTCATTTATTTGGTTTACTTTACTAGCTTATTTTGTTTTCGTACTTATTTTAATTTGACTCTTCCCAAGTTAAATTTTGTTTTTAACAAATTTTAAATTTTATAAGTTAAATAAGATTCCAAAGTTACAAACCATTATTTAAATATTCAAAATTAATTTTGAAAACATATATGTCCAAATCAATTTATTCCAAAATCAACGCAAATTATTTCTTTGAATTTCAAAACCAAAACCAGTTTCGCAATCAACTCCAATTTAAAACATTCAGGAAGCAATTCCTCTCTTGGAAACTCGAAAATTAACATCGATGGTGCTGCAGTCATCACCGAAGTTATTTTCCAGTGACTGAAAAGAGTTCGGTGCTTTTATTGTTTCCAAAAAACCATTTTCAAATATTTTTAAATTTCAAATCTCACCAGATTTCAAATTCAATTCAAAAATATTTTTTGAAATAATATTACTATATTTTTTCCAAACCTTTGAAAACCATTTTCAAATTCAAAGGAATTTAAATTTCCCAAGTTTTCAAATTTCAAATCCTTTCAAAAATATTTTCAAATATTTCTCTGCAATTCTATTTTAAATATAAATCACACTTACAATTTACATTTACAAATCCATTTGTATATGAATTTATTTCTTAGCTTTTAGTTATGATTTCAATTTCTTATTCAATTTTTACACAACAATGATAAAAATTTAATAGTATCACTTCCCAACAACCAAGCAATCATATATAACTATAATAATTTACAGAAAATGATTTCTTTTATATATACAAAAATAGTTTGGGTAAAATTATCTCATTTACCCACTTTTTAAAAAAATACTATGTCGGTTTACCTGGTTTAAAAGTTTAGAAATCCCTATCGACAAGTTGACCAGACTGCACCGACCAGAATTTACAAATACTCAGCCAATAAGTCTACACAATATAAAAAAAAATTATATTCACTAACAAATACATGCTTATATCTATTAATACACTCAAACTCATTCTAGAGTACTACAGACTCTATTTCTAATGAGTAATCCCCACCAGAGCCAAGGTTCTCGCTTAACCTTCACTCTGATACCAAGTGTAACGAACCGATTTTTCGGCACCTAAAAATCGACATCAATATGTCCATTGTATCAAATGCCGAACAATCGAATGCCGAAAAACTGAACCATTAGGGTTAAAGTAGAAAGAGGTAGAAGAAGAAATAGAAACAATATCAGAATCTCACAATCGCAGCGGAACAATATATAATAGATGAATGACCGATCTTTATACAAAAGGAAACAGTAATTGTTTTCAACATACATCATCAGAGTACAACACCAACAAAACACCACACTGGACAGTTATGATAACTTGTCCACAAAGGAACTGAATTTGCAGCAAACCATACAGAGCGGATATTTCATCAAATAGTATGATACGTCTCGTCATCCAGCTCGTCTCCTAAGCTCCACAGCATCCTTTCCTATATCTATAATACTCCGTCTGACTCGAGCATTATAGCAAAATAATAGCCGAGTCAGTCTGGAATACCAGTGTGAGAAAACACACTCAATTTGATTATTAAATTTTTCAAAAAATCCTTTGAAATGAAAGGTATCTCGTAAGACCACGCCTGAAATGACTCGACTTTCTACCACAGAAAATCACATCATTTTTAAGAAAGAAAAGGATAGAAAAGAGAAAAGAAAGAAACAACATCAGAATCTAAACAGCGGAACGAATAAATTATATTAATAACATAAACATAACATAGTTTACAACAATTATCAGAGTTGCACAAATATACAAACACATACCAGACAGTTATAAACACCTGTCTAGTTATACAGCTCAATACAACACCAGAGACAACTCAGAGAAATCTACACAGCGGAATACTACATATCTACACGCAGAAGCCTCCTGCTCCATTGCTCCTCCACAATTCGTCAAAACTAACCTGAAACCCCTGGCTACTCGTAAAAATTTAAGTACCTAAGAGTTTAAGAGAACAGAAATAAACTCCGGGTCAGACATGGGCCTGGTGTGAGTAACAGGTTAAGGTTGCTTAACTTTTAAAAACCTTTAAAAAGAAAGGTGTCACGTAAGACTTCCCACACATAAACATGGATTCACGGCCTAACATTTAATTGGAATCGATGTGGTTTTCGGATATCCAAATATGGTAACCCGATCCCGGTCTCATCAAAATCCAAAGCATGTCTTTTAGGTCCAAGTTGTTTTTAAGTTTAAAACAATTAAATACCGTATCTATATACACACAGATAGATAAATCACAAATCACAATTGATAATCCACATTATCAAATAACAGGTAATCCATAATTCATTTCAATAGGTAATCCATATCACCATCACAATAGTTAATCTATATTATCATCACAATGCAACCAAGCATTTATACCACACAACATTACTCATCTCATTACTGAGATCACAAAGCATCCAAGATAATCAATGTCATCCATACATACATAAGCAAATTTTACTTGTACCACATCTATAATTAATTTAAAATGAATTAAACTAACTATCTCCATCTCTAATTAATTTAAAACGAATTAAATTAATTACATCATTTTTTAATTAATTTAAAATAAATTAAATTAATTACTTCATCAATATAAATCTGGCTATCTCAACCATTAAATTGATTAAAATCAATTAATCATTCATTATTAATCACCCTTGATTAATTACTCTTAATTACATTCATGTAATTATCCTTAATTAATTTCACAAATTAATTATTCTTAACCAAACAGTAACTAACCTTTAATTACTTCAATTAATTAACTAATCATAATTAATTACATTAATCCTTAATTAATTACATTAATTAATTACCTTCAATTACTTATCATTGATTAATTAATCATAATTAATCAACTTTTAACTACATCATTAATTATAATAATTAATGATCCTTAATCATTTTTAAATAATTATCTTCCTAAATTAATTACCTTAAGTAATTAATTCATAATTATTAATCTCCCAGATTAATTACATTTAATTAACTAACTTAATTACTTTATTAAACCAATTAATTATCCCTTAATTAATTTCTTAATTACTCCCTTGATTAATTACTAAGTAATTTAATCCAAATACTTCATCCTTAAACATCTTCAATTAATTACATCATGTAATTATTAATCAATTACTTAACCAAGTAATTTCCCAATCCATTTATTACATACAGTAATTATCTTTAAAACCCAAGTGTTTAAAATTAATTAAACTTAATTAATTAAAATAAACAATCACATTTAACTTAATTAATTACCTTAAGTAATTAATTTCTAAATTACTTCATTAAGTAATTATACTCAGCAATTCACAATTGATTATTATTAAATTAATTAATCTAATTAATTATAAAAAAATAACTATATTAATTAATTATTAAATAATCCTTATTAATGACCTTCATTAACCATTCTCTAATTATTTTCATTAAGTAATTTAATTTATGTTAATTACAAATTAAATTATCTTTAATTATCCATTAATTAAAGTGTAATTATTTAATTAATTAAGTGTTAACAAAAACTTAATTCGTCTTTAATTATTAATTAATTAACCTTTATTAAAACTTAATTACATAATTAATAATTCTTTAATCATTAATTTAAAAAGCTAATTAATGAAATCTTAATTATAAATGGATTAATCATTAATTAACTAACCATTCCTTAATTACTCCATTAATTAAATTAATTCAAAACATTAATCTTAATTAATTTATGATACAACATTTCTAAATCATGTTTAAAAAAACAAATTTATTTGAAAACAAATTTTCTTTTGAACTTACTTTTAAAATTTCATTTCAAATACATGATTTAAAATGAATATATAATTTAAAATAAATCAAAGTTTAATCAATTTAAAACTTTTTTAAAAATTTCAAGACAAACAAACAAGTGTTTATAAATTGAAGTTAAATTCATTTCAAAATTTCAATAACTTTAATTCACATATAGTTTAAATCTTCAAATTTAAATCTTCTTTAATTTCAAAAAACTGAAATTCATTTTTAAACTTCCAGATTTTAAATTAAATTTCAAATCCTGCTCATATTTTTAAAAACTTCATTTTCTAAATGTCCAAACTACTTTACCATAATAAAGTGGTAACTTAAGTACAAATTTAAAACTTTATTTTTGTTTAAAAACTGAGATTTTTAAATGTAACTTGAATTCAAAAATTTAAAATTTGACTTTAAACTTGAATTTAAACTTTCCTTAATATAAAAAAAACTACAGATTTCAAAAATTTTAAACCCAGATTTTAACAGGTTTTTGAGAAACCTGGAAAACACAGGACAATCAACCCGAGACTCCCCAATATTTCTTCGAGTTTCCGACCTAACTTCTCCGAGTCACCCACCCATCTACTTCGAGTAAACCCAACATCTCCCCTGTAAACAAACTAAACCCAAAACACTATCATCAGTAACTACATCACCGTGCATATGCACGGTGACCACCGCCCTCTCTGATCATCAGAGATGATCGTATTACTCCAAGAAACTCATCAATGCCCAAATGGAAACATCAGATTGAACATTAATCAACAAATCAAATTCGAGCCCCACTTTCTCAAACCTGGAAAACCAAATCAGGTTTCTGCCAAAACCTGTCAACGGCGATCTCTCATCGCCTCGTCCACCTGACGACTAGCCCCTCCGGCCTCAACCTCAACCACGGTCCAACTTCCCATTTCCCAAACATCATAGCACTTGATCCATTATTCAGATCGAAATGACCCAATTCTTAAAACCTATCAAAACCAGGGTTTATAAATGAATTTCAAAACTGCATCCACTCTAATAAGTTTTAACCGCATCCATGATTTTTCTGAGCATCTCCTATACCTTCTTCATCACTCAGAAGAAACCCAAGACTTCTCAATTCATGAATCAACAGAATTTGCTAAAGATTCAATGTCATTGAAAAACCCAATTGCAACTTAAACTAACATTTAAAAATCCTAATACTTCATTTAAAAATCAAGTTATAGTTAGTATTTTTTATTTATGAAACTGGATTACAATATTAATATGATTGGGTTTTTATTATTTTTTTAAATTTAACCTACACTGATGTTTCCTGTGTTTCCCTGAGACAACTACTCATATTTAACTTACTTAAAGTTTTCATTATTATCTTCAGACAGTTAATCAACTCTACTAGATAAATTTCATCATATCATAAAACCAATTAAAAGATAAGGTTTTAAATAAAAATTTGCCTGAAAAATCAAGAAAACATAACAAGTAATAGAAGCAACAGCATGTACACATTACATTTCATTTATACACAGCAATACTTATTTATATCAAACAATCTAGCATGTAATCCTATTTTCAACTTTAAAATTTAAAAAGTTACTCACCTCACATGAAGAAGCAGAGCTTCTGTTTGCCCCTTTTGAAATTTGCAGAATAGAAATGCAGGTATGATAAACTGGAATGCTCAAGTTTTCCTGACTAAATTACTTGCATGCAGATGCTTTTAAATAAGATTCAAATCTGGAGTTGTGCAGAGAGTAGATGCAAATTTGCCCTATTTCCAAATGCATGCAGATTTGTACATTGCCAGATTACAGAGTTTATTTCATTTCCAGGTTTATAAAAAAAATGCAGACCTCTTTTGATTTTTGAGGAAGTTGAATATGCAAATTTTTCTGGATTTTGAGGAAGTGCAGATTTGATTTTGATGAGGAGTTTTGATATGGAGATGCTTTGAAGTTTTCTTTTTGATTAATGAAATGGAGAAAACAAAGTATGAAAGAATTGCAAGTTTATATAGATGTATTTTCTGATTTATCAAATAAAAGAAAAATTTAAACAAAAATGTGCCACTTGTAAAAATTATTCAACATTGTCAATTTGAATATTTATCTTTCTAACACTTGTTTAATTAATGCCTAAGAATGCAACACTTGCCCTTTTAAAGTGATTAGTATTAAATTTACAAGTTTTTATATATGTGTTAAAGTATATATTAAGCCAAATTAAATTTGTTAGTTAATATTAAATATGTATATAAATTTATAAAGGAAATAAGAACAATCATGTTTATAAAACTTATACATATAAAAATTTAAATCAATTAAAATTTATACTTTGGAATTTTAAATTCAAATCAAATCCAAAATTAATTATTTTCAAATCAAGTTATGTATATAAATTTAATTTGAAATAACAATTGCAAGTTTTATTCAAAATCTATTTATAAAGACAATACACTATTAATATCATTTTTATAAATATTTTATTATTAAATTAAAATTATTTTAAAAGAAATTATATTTTTATCAATAAATTATCTATTTTATTAAACCATAAAACTTTTTGTTTGTTCATTCTAAATTTAAAACTCAAGCCTCATTATTTTAAAACATTTAAATATTTTCCTTATCAATTTTAAAATCATATATTTATTTATTAAATAGTTTTAAAAACTCAATACTAAATTAAATCAAAATTTCCAAACTAAAATGTATATATTAGAAATGTTTAAAACATGATTCACTTATTAAGTTTAAACCAAGATTTATTTATTTAACTTTGGAAAGCTTAAATATTAAATAAAAACAAATTTTCAAATTACTACAAATATTAGAATTATAAAAATATGCTTTATTTATTAAAGTTAAAACAATGCTAATCTATTTAAAATATAAACCGTATCTTTATATTGTAAATATAAACCAATTAAATATTTATTGAAGAAGATTATTAAATCTATTTGAATTATTATTAACAAAATATCAATATCAATTTAATTTTTTATATAGATTATTAAATTGATATTGTTAAAAATTCCGGAATATTACAATCCTCCCCCCTTAAAAGAATTTCGTCCCCGAAATTTAAAACAAAGGTAATTTAATAATCTCATTAGAGATTTAATTTTAAAACACAAGCATATGTCAAACATATGCTAACAACCATAGCAACCAATTCAACCAATCAAACAAATCCAATTATCCAGACAAATTCTGGATAGAATTTCTTCGAGTTTCCCCAAGTATATTTGTATACCGGGATACTCGCTCTAGAGAATCCAAACAATCAATACTATGAAGCTACAAAGCTTCTATTCACCTATATCTACAACACTAGACAAGATATTAGACTAAAGATGAGTCTGACTCAACAACCAAAACTCGGGATCTGCTGGTTTCCCAACCAGAGATAGATCATACACGTACTCCCTCAGAGATACGTGAAACTCATCGAATCCCAGTTATCCAAACTGGCAATCCAATCTTGTAGATCAATCACTTAATCTCCAAGATCACAGAAAAGATCCAAAACACTTCAGAGCTAGCTTTTCAGACTTACCCAATCTTATAGCTCACTTTTGATCGGAGAAAACTTATCCAAAATCAAATCTCCGACTTCGAAATCCAAATTCCTCCGTCTCTTATCCACAAAACTCTCCAGACGATCCAGGGCTGCCCACAACCTTACTGATCAGCTCATCCCTTGCTGATGCTTCTAGAAACAAACTAGACCAATCAACACAACAAAATGATCTCCTCAAGATCAACCAAGATCAAGATCTCAAACTCTACTCCTCAAACATTAGAAGACAACAACTTCTTCTGTCCAGAAAAGGAAAGCAGATACACTTCCAAACTGCTTTCGCTCCTCAACTCTGATCTGAACTATAAGAAAATGCTGACGAGCACTACTCGACAAACACATCCCAGAGATATGGTTCAACAGATTCATAAGAAACTCAGAAATTTCCCTAAAACTCTGAGCTGCTACACCAACTCAATCTCCTTGGGACCATTCTTCTATAAAGATGAACCACTGGTACTACTCCTGGAATCTCAAACGATAAGAAAACTCAAACTCCAGATGCGAACAAAACTCTGACTTTTCCGGAGACATCCAAAAAAATTCAAATAACCCAAGAGAACTCTCAAACATTCGCAAGTCACTTTCGCGATCCACCGTAATCAAATCCAAGGAAAACTGTTCTTCCTTAACCACATAGAACAGCTTACACACAACTAGCCAACCCATCGAAGAAACGGGTCCACTTAACTGCTTCTGAACTCCACTCCAGAAAAACTGCTAAGCCAAAAGATCTCTCGCCAATACCGAGAACACTCCAAGTTGCATTGCTGCCGCAGATGCCAAAGATTTCCAAATCAAAGCTCTTCGAGAAACTTGGAATTCAAAGCAAGCAGAAACACCATGCTGAACACAACCATAACACTGAAGCAGACTCACAACCTTAACTTGTTCCAAAGAAAACATCTTCGGGAACATCCATAGTCACTGCATCTCATCACGCAGCTACTACTCCCTGAGGTATCAAAATACCATTACTCGCTTCTTCCAAACCAACAGATCCAAACTCTACTCATCCAACTTCAGAAATAGACTCCGAACCTTAACAGGTTTCCTTCAGAGATCAATGAAATCCTTCATCGCTACAGAACTCACTCGAGACAGTATTAGGTCTACAGTCTCGACAAATACACTTCCAACCTCAACATTCAAACTCCGATCAATGGTAGTCGTGTTACACACACCACCACCCCATCTACCTTAATAACTTATATTGGAAAACCTGAACAGGTAAACCAACGGATAGGTAGAAATATATGTATTTGTATAATTAAAATTACAAATACGCTCTCTCAAGAAAGACACCACTACAGAGCCTAGGTATTCACTCAACCTAATGCTCTGATACCAACTGAAACGACCCGACTTTCTACCACAGAAAATCGCATCATTTTTAAGAAAGAAATGGATAGAAAAGAGAAAAGAAAGAAGAGAAGAAAGAAACAACATTAGAATCTAAACAGCAGAACGAATAAATTATATTAATAACATAAACATTACATAGTTTACCACAATTATCAGAGTTACATGGATATACATACACATACTAGACAGTTATAAACACCTGTCTTGTTATACATCTCAATACAACACCAGAGACAACTCAGAGAAATCTACACAGCGGAATACTACATATCTACATGCATAAGCCTACTCCATTGCTCCTCCATAATTCGTCAAAGCTAACCTGAATCCTAACCTGAATCCCTTGGCTACTCGTAAAAATTTGAGTACCCAAGAGTTTAAGAGAACAGAAATAAACTCCGGGTCAGACATGGGTCTGGTGTGAGTAACAGGTTAAGGTTGCTTAACTTTTAAAAACCTTTTGAAAAGAAAGGTGTCATGTAAGATTTCCCACACATAAACATGGAAAAGTTTTTACCTTACGCTAACCAAAACATTTGATAGGAAATCCGATGATATTATAATAGGGTCTAGGGTTTTCAAATAAATAAGAAATAGCCGAAATTGTTACATTATTAAATTCCAGCTACTAGCCACAAAAGTGGGTAGCACAATCAAAACCGTTGGCATTTATTGGATTTTGGATTCCATACTTATCGAAATCCAAAACTCCATCTTTTAGGTCCAAGTTGTTTTAAAGTTAAAAAAATTCAATTCTATTATCTATATACACACAGATAGATAATTAACAATATCACAATAGATAATCCACATCATCATTACAAATAGATAATTCACATTATCGTCATAATTCAACCAAAGCATTCATATCACACAGCACCAATTATCTCATATCTGAGAACTCAAACCATTCAAGGCAATCAATATCATCCATCCATACATGAGCAAGGATTAATTTATCACACTATCTCTAATGAATTAAATTAATTACTTACATCTCTCATTAATTTAAAATAAATTAATTTAATTACTTTCATCATTATAAACTTGCTTATATAACCATTAATTAATTGCAAATCAATTAATTAATTATCCTCTAATTATCCAACTTAATTAATCATCTCTGATTAATTATCCTTTAATTACATTCAAGTAATTATGCTTTAATTAATTTCATAAATTAATTATTCTTAATCAAATATAGAAATTAATCCTTTAATTACTTCATTAATTAATAACTATAATTAATTACATTAATCTTTAATTAATTACATTAATTAGTTACTCTATAATCACTTATTATTGATTAAATAATCTTAATTAATCTAGCCTTAATTACATCATTAATTATATTAATTAATGATCCCTAATTATATTTAATTAATTACTCTATTTAAATTAATTACATTTAGTAATTAATCTTTAATTAAACCACATTTATTAATCACCCTTGATTAATCACGTCTAGTAATTAACTTCCCTTAATTACTTCATTAAATAAATAAATTACTCCTTAATTAATTATCTTTAATTTATCCCTTGATTAATTACACAAAGTAATTAAACTCAAATTACTTTCATTAACAAATCACCATTCAATTAATTATATCCAGTAATTATCCATTAATTACTTTCCTAAGTAATTATACTTATCAAATCCTCAAGTGATTATTCTAAATTAATTAAACTTAATTAATTAACTTAAACTAATCAAATTTATTTAATTAATTACCTTGAGGAATTAATTCCTTTAATTACTTTCATTAAGTAGTTATATTTAAAAAAAATCTCATAAATGATTCTCCTTAATTAATTAATCTAATTAATTATTAAAATTAATCGCATTAATTAATTATTAAATAATCTCAGGTTAATGACCTTCATTAACTATTTACAATTCTTTAATTACTTTTCTTAATTAATTAACTTAGACTAATCATTATTAATTACAAATTAATTTATCCTTAATAACCCATTAATTAATCTCTAATTATTTAATTAATTGAGTGCTTAACTGTAAGTTAATTAATCTTTAATTATCTAATTTATTAATTCCTAATCATTAATTAAAATCTAATCTTATTTAATTAATAATCCTTAATTAAAAATTAATTATTTTTTAAATAATTAATCTTAAACCTTAATTAATTCATTTAAACTCTTAATTATTAATTAATTAATCCAAATCATTAATTAAATAAATTAATTATTCATTTTAATTACCTTAATAATCTAATGAATCATAAATCATTAAATTTTAATTATCTTTAAGATAAAACTTTATTCTTATTAACGATTAAATTATCATTAACAAACCATTTAAAAACAATTTACTTTTAAATTACTTTCAAATTTCATTTTAAATTTAAGATTTAAAAATGAATACAAATTTAACTTTAACAAAGTTTTAAAGCAATTTAAATTCCTTTTAAATCACATGTTAAAGAAGTACTTACTTTATAACATAAACTTAAAAGAATTTAAACTAAATCCATTTTTAAATTCAAAATATTTAAATTATACTTTAAACACTTTAAAGTTGTTATAACAATTAAAATTTAAAAAAAAACTTATTTATCTACAAACTAAGATTCAAACTAAATTTGATTCCAGATTAAAACTTGGTTTAAAACTTTGTTTAAATCTTTACTTTTCATTTTAAAATCATTTTAAATTCAAACCATTTAAATACACTTCAACATTCAAAGTTGTTTAAAACATTTTAAATTTCAAAAACTTAAATTATTTCAAAACTAAGATTCAAATTAGATTTTGAATCCAGATTTAAAACTTTGATTTAAACTTAGTTCAAATCTCTACTTTACATTTTAAAAATTTAGTTTTAAATTTTTTAAAACACTTACAGGTTTAATCCTGTAACCAACATTTTTACCGGAGTCGTCTTCAAATGACTTCGAGCCAAAACCAAAATGCTTCGAGCAATCACCTAAATTACTTGAAAAAACTCGAGTACACTACTCTACCCAAACCAAACATCATCATAAATCAAACAGTGCAACATGCACATGCACGGTGGCACCGTCTATCTTCGATCACTCCGATGATCTCCTCAAGTCGCCCATCACCTCCATACCTAAACACGATCATCAGTTCATCCACCCAAACTCGAAATCGAATTCGAGTGCTCAAACCAAACCTGGAACCCAAAACTGGAATACCACATCAAAAACTAGAAACGCCACGTCCTCGAAACCTCGACCATCAGAGGTTCTGCATTTATAGCCTCGCCTTCGCTAACACACCTACTTCCATTCACCCGAGTCTTGTCGCACTTGATCAACCAGAGATGATCCAAATACTCCACTTAGTTAAAACTAGGGTAACAGACAAGAATCAATCACGGCTGCCGCCATAGTGAAATGCATCACCATCAGACATTTTCCTATCATCTTCGATCACGCCTCCATCAACACAGAAGATCCCGACCCCTACGATCAAGTAGACCACCAGAAAACTCCCAATTCCCATATTCAGTTCAACCCAAAACTTCTCACTCCTTCTCTAACTAAAAATTTTAATTCTAGTTTAAAAAATCAAGTTTTAGTTTAAAGACTTGATTCAGATTCCTGAATCAAAGAATCAAGTAATTAATTTTTAATTTATTTTAAATTTGCTGTGTTGTTTAGTCTTTTCAGAGACAATACAAAAATTATTTATACTTGAACAAATTTTGAAACTTAAATCTATGATATAACAAATGCAATTTGTTCAAGAATTAAGTACTAACAAAGATTGGATCAAGAGCAAGTGAATTTTGATTAGAATTTGAGCCTGGGAACTAGAATCAGAGAAACGAAAATCCAAATACACAGCATGCACACACCAACATATTCGTATATTTACACACAGAGATTTACTTAAAAATATATTCACAAACATACTATTTTCAGAGATAAGCATGCAACAGAATTATTACTTAAACTATTTAAATTGTGACGTTACACACCAGTTTTGAGAAGATGAACAGAGCACCAAATTTTTGAAAAGCTTTTAATTGAGAAAACTTGAATTGCCTTAAAACTGGAAAATTAAATTTCCATTGCTTTTGAAAACTTTTAAACTTGAATTACAGATTTGCTTGCTCAGACAAACTCCAGTTTGAAGAAAATGTATGTAGCCCTTTTGATTTTGAAAATGCTTTGCATTCTTTCGAGTTGTTCTCAGGTTTAAAAATGCAGATGCTCTGGTTTGAACAAAAATGCAAGCCTGTGAATTGATTCCAGATATGCAGGCTAATGGTTTGAGGAAGATGTTTTGCAAATTGGTATGGTCTTTGAAAAATTTACAGGATTAAAACATGCAGGCTTGATTTTTGGTTTTTTAAAAAAATGAGTACAAATTTAGATTTGAACATGATTATGGTTTTGAGGAGTTTGGTTACTGATTTGTGAATGTTGTTGCCAGATTTCATTTTTGAGAAGCTTGAGTTTTTCTTAGCTTTTGAAAATGAAGATTAGAAAAGAAATGAGAAGGAAGAAAACCTGTTTTTATAAGTATAAATGATTTATTCCAAAATAAAAGAAAAATTAAAAACAAAAATGACCCTTGTCTAATCTATTTACATTTGTCATGAGCATAAATTAACACTTGTTGTATTAGGCTTAATTTATTTACACTTGTACTTTTACTTATTTTTTATTTAATTTAAAAGTAAATAAAAGCTTTTTCTTTATTTATTAAGTACTTATCTATATATAAATTATTTTAAAGAAACAAAACTAATAATATTTATAAATAAAAGCTTATTCAAATATCTTTTAAAACCCAAATATTTTCAAAATGTCTATCTTTTGAATTTCAACTAATTCAAATTCAAATCCAACTTAAATTTAAAAATCCAATTTTAAAAAATCAAGTTATATATATAACAATATATCAAATTTAAACACTTTTATTGATTTGATATTAAAACTTAAACTAAGATAAAAAATTAAACAATTAACATTTACCTTAAGTATTTAAAACTATATAGTTATTTATTAAATAGCTTTAAAAGTATATTAAATTAAATAATAATTTCCAAATTATGAAAGATATATATATTAGAATTTTAAAAAACAAGATTTTATTTATTTATTAAATTTCAAACCAAAGCATATCTATTTACAATACACACACACACACATATATATATATTATAAATAGAAAACATTTTATTAGCTTTTTAAAAGATAAAATTCACTAATTAAATACTTACTTAATTTGATTATTAAATTAAATCAAATTTTATTAATAGAGATTATCAAATCAATTTAAATTTTAATGCAGATTATTAAATTGATATTGCCTAAAATTCTGGGTTATCACATTTGAATTCAATTTAATTTAAAAAATTTATTATGCGACCAGTCAAAACATATCAACACATGTCTTCTGGTATAACATGCATCCTCTCTGGTTCAACACCATCTTAAAAAGAAATATAAAATAAACGAAGGAAATCTGCCTTCGATCAAGTCGTATTCGTTTCCCTTTTCCCCATTAATTCGCGAAATCCCTTTCTCTTACTCCTTAGAATCGAATTCATATTTTACAAAAGAAAATCCATGGCCGAACGCATCCCCGTCCCTCCTCTCCAAATCTTCGCTCTACAATAAATTAATTAGATGAACGCAACCACTTCACGATAGGGGAACTCGAGGCGGTAGCTCGATAGTGGAAGGAATCTCAATATGGAGGCGAGCGCGTGCGAGGCAGTGTTTGCGCGAGGCAGTCGTGTGCACGAGGCCGGTGGGTGAGGTGTGGTACTAATCGCTTGGGAGGCTGTGTTTGGGGTTTGGTATACCTCCTTCTTCTTTTTGTTATATTCCGAATTGGTATTTAGAAATATATATATATATACACACACACACACACACACACACACACACACACACACATTTACTGTAAGAAAAAATATATATACATACACATTTACTGTAAGAAAAGTATATATATATGTATGTATGTATGTATGTTTGTGTAACAACCCGGATATTTTAACGATTTTATTTAATTTAATTAACCGTTTGTGTGAAAATTAAAAATTTATTTAAACGATAAAATTTTGAAATATAAAATAGATATTTGGAATGCGTCTAATTAAACATAGCAACTGGTAAATTTTCGTCCAAAAATATGAAAGTTTATTTCGCGCGTAAATTTACTTCAATCTAATCAGTTAAAAACGATGAAAATAAAACGTTTTCAAAACCAAAATATTTTTACATAGGAAAATTCTAAACCATCTTTTAAGCAAGTTGTCAGTTTGTCGTTTTTCCAAATTCGGACATCTTTGGCTCCGTCGATCTTAATTTTCTACGATTTTTACGCATTTTCCGCTGGTAGAAAATTCGAATTTTTATAATTCGATCGAACCACCGATATCTGTATACCGTTGTGACCACCTCGTCACGCTGATCTTTACGGAATAATTACTTCTGTGTTTCATTGTCCGGTTCGCGGCGAAACTGTGAAACGGTAAACCGTATCGGTTTGACACTTAAAATCTTTGTTCATTTGCCTTTTATTTATCTTCCGTGAAAAGCCTAAAGACAAACAGCCATTTGCCTTTAATATACGCCTAACCCAATGCACGAACTTTAGCTATTCCCTATCATTTATTTATTCTGATCGTAATATTATAAACATTAAAAGAGAAAAAGGAACGTTCATTGCTGTCTGTTCATTTTTCAAAGCCTGGGAAAAATAATAAATATTCTGGGTCATTTATATTCATCCTTTCCATTTTGCTTCTATTCATATTCAAGCTGAAAGGAGTGATTTTTTTTTTTTTTTTTGCACAGAGCTTTCTATTTCTTTTAGGTTGCGACGTGCTTTCTTCTTCCTCATATTTTTTATTTTGGCCACACTAAACATTTTGCTTCTCTCTGTAAGATTTAAATGGCCTAGCCTCTACCTTCCACATTAGCATCCCGTGTCTCTTCCCACAACAGCCGATACCACCATCGAACCCGTCACCGTATCACGCACACCTTCAACCGCGAACATCGCCCTTCCTCCGCCGTGCACTGCTTAGTCCACCACCAACAGCCGCTACGACACCTTACTCCAGCCATCTCGTGCTCGAGGAAATAGCTACCTGTGGCCTTGACCCTCGCGTCACTCTCTACCGTCCTCCGCGTGGAGCCACCCATCGACGACCGGTCCACATAGCGAAGCACATCACCAAACCCGGACCTTATCTTTCCTTTCTCCTCCACGTGTTAGCATCACCATCAACTTCCACGTGCCGCCCCTTCCGCCATCGTTCATACCCGATGCCACGGCCACAACCGCTACAACTCATCACCGTTTCACAGTCATCCACCCCGCGGCCACCTTCTTCTTCCAGCGATCAGCATGCAAATCTTCCCCTTCACTTGTACTCGTCACGTCGCCGAGCAGCTGCTGCTGTGAGGCATCCATGCGGGTGCATACATGTTCCCAGCAGTACTTGATTTGTAAGTTTATAAATATGTTACTCTATATAAAGACCTGTTAGTTGTAAGTTTGTATAGTTTTAAAAGCTATTGAGTTATATAAATTTTATAAGTAGTAATACATATATAACAGTATACAAGTTTATAATGGAAAACCATGTTGTATAATTTAGACTTATGTAAAGATGTATTTATGCTTTATAACATATATGTCTGCACCTATGTCTGCATATTTGGAAACGTGTATATAGAGTTTTAATATATAAAAAAATTCATGACAGTATTTATTCTATTTTATATATATATTTTTTTATAAAGGAAAGTATATGTGTATAAACAAGGTTGGATTTAAGGGTACATACATGCATTGTACTATATATATATATATATATATATATATATATATATATATATATATATATATATATATATATCATACCGTTGGATTTTGGCTTATATAGTTTACAGTAAAGCATATGTATATTTGTACCTAGTATTTAATAGCTTGTTGATGGTTTTAGTACATAAGATTATAAAGATTTTAAAGTTACAGAATCTATATATATTGCATATCTATTTTAAATGGATACAATATGAAAATTTATCTTTATACGATTTTAATTTATGACTTTTGAAAAAAAAAATATTTTAAATTGTGTTTGAATGTAGAATATGATATATATAAATAAGTTCGCTTACATCATTTATCCTCATCGAATCCAATTTTGATTTGATTTCGTCTATTTCTGTTATCAGCTTAGATCGTTGAATTCGTGCCGATTTGCTTTGCTTGGATTTGTAATTCAAGCTCGGTGTCCGTATCAGTGCGCGTATCTATGTCATCGTCTGTATCCTCCAACCTCGAAAGGTGAGCAATCACTCACGATTAATATTCTTTTATTTATTAAATTTGATTTCAATTGGAACGACAATTGAAATATACTGCTATTATTTATTGCACTGTTATTTATGTATCAGCTTGACATCTGACACCATTATCTGTTAATTATTTATGCAATGATAATACAGTTTGGTTGATAATTGATTGATTGATTGTTGTTTATATTGGATGTAAATTGTAATGTATTAAGTGATAAATATTATGCAATTGAATTCGACGTAGAATAGTTTAAAATTGTGAATCGACATATGTGTTGAATTTGATTAGTAAATTTGAATAATATGACCCTTTTAATTGTTAAGTTAATTGACACGTAGAATTTGATAAATTATACTTTGAACCGTTGAACATATATTGGATAAATTGTTGTAGTAGTAAATTTGAAATTGAACGACGAGTGGAAAAACCGTAATGTAATAAACCTTTAATCTACATGAAATGGTAGTGTAGATTCTAGAAATAATTATATTAATTCGCACAAACAACAATGTGAATTAATACGATTATTTCGGGATTATTTGAATTGATTATTGGATTGTGTTCGATTGTTGTTATTGCTTGTTATTTACTTTGACACCATCCCTGTTATCACACTGCAAGTTCCCTTTATTATGTTTGGGTTTGAATTGAAATTGGAATCGGGTTGAAATGATAAATACCCAAATGAATTTGGACTAGGATAGAGAATTAAATAACATCCGATTGGTCAATAATTTGATTTAAAATTATGATTTTATTCGACTAAAGATTAAGTTTGAAATGAAGTTGGAATTTGAATTTGTAAAGGAAAATGTAAATATTGAAATCTGAAACAAATATTAACGTAGTAATTGATGAAAGAACGTTGTTTGAAATTTAATTACTTAATAATTAAATTTGGAATTATTAATAAATAATTTGAAATTAGTAATAATTGAGTTTTGAAATTATTGAGTTTGAAATCATTTAATAATTAAGTTTGAAATTATAATTAAGCTCGAAATTATTAAGTTGAATGTATAATTAAGTTGAAATGATTTGAGGATCTAGTTGAATTCATAATTAAGTGAAATGATTTAATAATTAAGTTTGAATTTGTAATCAAGTTTGTAATTATTAAGTTTTGAAATTATTAATAATTAAGATCGAAATTATTTAATAATTGAAAAGATTTAATTATTTGATAATTAAATAAAAATTGAATTCTTTGGTAAGAGAAATTGAACTTTTGATTAAGTGAACTTGATCTTTGTTAATAAATGAAATAGGGTTTCTTTATTTATGAAGTTTGGAAAAATATTTAAATAAGTAAATAAGTGAAATTGAACTTCTCGAATATGAGAAAGTTAGTTTTATTAATTAAGTTTTGAAATTTGTAACTAAGTAAACAAATAAATGAAATTGAATTTCTTTAACAAGAAATGAATGCGTTTTATTGAAACAAAGATAAGGTTTGTAATTTAAAGAATTGGATTTGACAAGTTTAATTAAAGTTAAATTTGTAAGCTTGATAGAATAAGTTGAATTTAAGAAAGTGGTTTAATGAATTGGAAATTTAAATTGGAATTGTTTGAATGTAAAATTTACTTAACGAATAATGAATGAAATTGATAAATGATTTTAAAATTGATTTAAATGTTAAATTAATTTAATTTAAATGATTTCGGAATGAAATTTATATACGAACTTGAATCAATATTTGAAGTGTTTAAATCAAATTTTGAATTTGAATTATAGAATTTTGAAATGGTAATTTGAGAGTTATGAAACGAAAATTTGGAAATTGATTTAGAAAGACAAATGAAATGTTAATTTATAAATTCTAATTGGAATTGAAATTGATGTGGTTTTTGAAATTTATTAAACGACCAATCGGTGTAAAGATTTACGTAAGTTATTAAAGAAACCGGAGTCGGTTATGGATATACTCTCTATCTAAACCGAAAACCACTTTAATAACTATACGCGGAGTGATGATCCAGAATGAAGTGGTCGGATTGATGTACGTGATGACTGAAGAAAGAGAACGATAGTGGATAGCCTTGACACTTGTGTCAAATTGGAAATGACTAAAATCAGGAGCCGTGCCGGGCCAAATGGGGTTAGCCACCTCGAGCGAACACACTTCTTCGTAACTACTACTCATTACTTGTTATTGATTGGTGCACCCTCATACTTTTCAGGAGTGTTGTTTCGCGGTGTTGCGATCGTTGCGGCGATGCGTTCTCACCAGTCCGGATCAGGCAAACGGTAGTTTCACTACCTTGGGTATTGCCTCATGTGCCTTGTCATACTTGTATCCCTATATACGCGACCACTACGAATTTGTTTTGTGTTATACCTATGGAGTACTCCCTGATATCCCACCAGTTTACGGTGGAGTTTACAGTGCTGTGTAGACTATGATGCTTATATAAAACGTGTTAAGGGGGATAATGGTAACGCCTTAACACTATTTTGATATTTTATATTACTGATAGACATTATCTATTTAGCGAACACTACTACCTAATAGATAGTTTAACGGATCCTTAAAGGATGGTGATTCCAACATCCTTTGAGTTACTTGTATTTCGATTGCTATTTCATTTGAGTTGGATTTATGGATATGAGAATATTAATTCCGACTCGAGTGTTTTGTGTTTTGCTTTACGCTCGGGTCAGACTGAGTGTACCGGTATTCGAGGCTCACCTTTGGAGTTGGAGCTTTGCTTGAGGATCCAGCCATCTATTCTGCTTTCAGTATTCAATAATTCCAGTGATGTATTCTGATTTGTACTTGATGTATCATATTTCTCTTCTGTTGTAAACTCTGATGTATCTTATATATTTATATAGTAGCTTCATGAACAACTATCTCTTTTAATTCCGCTGCATATTATTACTCTGTGTCTGTGATATTGTGATTATTTATTTACTGTATATCTCAGTTTTGCCAAATTTAAATTAACAATTCGGTATTTTGAATTATTCAAGTCCGACAAGTGCGGATGCGAATAGTCCAAAATAGCGGGTCGTTACAGTATGTATGTATGTATGTAAGTATATAACTCGGTGTTTGATTTTTTAGTAAGGTATAAAATAATATTTTTTTCATTTAATGAATATATAAATATATATCCACGTGCATGTTCTAATTTAAAACGGAAAATATATGTTTAAGATTTTGAAAATAATTTTGAATGTTGGAGGTTTATATAAAGATTAGATTTTTAAATTTATATAAGTTATTTTATAGGTGTACATATATATCTAGTTTCAAAAAATATATATATATACAATAAAAATACATATGTACATTTTAAATTTACTTGTTTATTTTAAATAGTTTATTAGGGAGATTAACTTAATTAATTATTATTTTAACTTAAAATTTATTTATCTTTGGAAAAATCAATAAATTTATTTGTTAATTAAATGAAATAAATAGAAATTTATTTTTCGATTGATTCAAATGCTAATAAAACAAATGATGCTTTTATAAGGTCTTCAATCGGGAAGAAATAGGTCAAGATTGAAGTGGAGTGCAAACAAACATCAAAGATGAGTTAATCTCACTCATTTGGAATATCCTTTAAATATAAATAGTTAAATTTTAAATTATTGGGTGATTTCTTGAATTGATAATTTATTATCAGCTTGGATATTATTTTAAATTCAAATCAAATCCAAAATCAATTATTTTCAAATCAAGTTATGTATATAAATTTAATTTGAAATAACAATTGCAAATTTTATTCAAAATCTATTTATAAAGACAACACACTATTAATATTATTTTTATAAATATTTTATTATTAAATTAAAATTATTTTAAAAGAAATTATATTTTTATCAATAAATTATCTATTTTATTAAACCAGAAAACTTTTTGTTTGTTCATTCTAAATTTAAATCTCAAGCCTCATTATTTTAAAACATTTAAATATTTTCCTTATCAATTTTAAGAATATATATTTATTTATTAAATAGTTTTGAAAACTCAATGCTAATTTAAATCAAAATTTCCAAACTAAAATGTATATATTGGAAAATTTTAAAACATGATTCACTTATTAAGTTTAAACCAAGATTTATTTATTTAACTTTGGAAAGCTTAAACATTAAATAAAAACAAATTTTCAAATTACTACAAATATTAGAATTAGAAAAATATGCTTTATTTATTAAAATTAAAACAATGCTAATCTATTTAAAATATAAACCATATCTTTATATTGTAAATAGAAACCAATTTATTATTTTTTTTTAAAATAAAATAGCCAATTAATTATTTATTGAAGAAGATTATTAAATCTATTTGAATTATTATTAACAAAATATCAATATCAATTTAATTTTTTATATAGATTATTAAATTGATATTGTTAAAAATTCCGGGATATTACAATCCTCCCCCCTTAAAAGAATTTCGTCCCCGAAATTTAAAACAAAGGTAATTTAATAATCTCATTAAAGATTTAATTTTAAAACACAAGCATCTGTCAAACATATGTTATCAACCATAGCAACCAATTCAACCAATCAAACAAATCCAATTATCCAGACAAATTCTGGACAGAATTTCTTCGAGTTTCCCTAAGTATATATGTATACCGGGATACTCGCTCTAGAGAATCCAAATAATCAATACTATGAACCTATAAAGCTTCTATTCATCTATATCTAAAACACTAGATAAGATATCAGACTACAGACAAGTCTGACTCAACAACCAAAACTCTAGATCTGCTGGTTTCACAACCAGAGATAGATCATACACGTACTCCCTCAGAGATACGTGAAACTCATCGAATCCCAGTTATCCAAACTGGCAATCCAATCTTGTAGATCAATCACGTAATCTCCAAGATCACAGAAAAGATCCAAAACACTTCAGAGCTAGCTTCTCAGACTTACCCAATCTTATAGCTCACTTTTGATCGGAGAAAACTTATCCAAAATCAAATCTCCGACTTCAAAATCCAAATTCCCCTATCTCTTATCCACAAAACTCTCCAGACGATCCTGGACTGCCCACAACCTTACTGATCAGCTCATCCCTTGCTGATGCTTCTAGAAACAAACTAGACCAATCAACACAACAAAATGATCTCCTCAAGATCAACCAAGATCAAGATCTCAAACTCTACTCCTAAAACATCAGAAGAAACAACTTCTTCTGTCCAGAAAAGAAAAGCAGATACACTTGCAAACTGCTTCTGCTCCTCAACTCTGATCTGAATTATAAGAAAATGCTGATGAGCACTACTCGACAACACATCCCAGAGATATGGTTCAACAGATTCATAAGAAACTCAGAAATTTCCCCAAAACTCTGAGCTGCTACACCAACTCAATCTCCTTGGGACCATTCTTCTATAAAGCTGAACCACTGGTACTACTCCTGGAATCTCAGACGATAAGAAAACTCAAACTCCAGATGCGAACAAAACTCTGACTTCTCTGGAGACATCCAGAAAAACTCAGATAACCCAAGAGAACTCTCAAACAATCGCAAGTCACTTTTGCGATCCACCCTAACCAAATCCAAGGAAAAATGTTCTCCCTTAACTACATAGAACAGCTTACACTCAACCCATCGAAGAAACGGGTCCACGTAACTGCTTCTGAACTCCACTCCAGAAAAACTGCTAAGCCAAAAGATCTCTCGCCAATACCGAGAACACTCCAAGTTGCACTGCTGCCACAGATGCCAAAGATTTCCAAATCAAAGCTCTTCGAGAAACTTGGAATTCAAAGAAAGCAGAAACACCATGCTGAACACAGCCATAACACTGAAGCAGACTCACAACCTTAACTTGTTCCAAAGAAAACATCTTCGGGAACATCCATAGTCACTGCATCTCATCACGCAGCTACTACTCCCCGAGGTATCAAAATACCATTACTCGCTTCTGCCAAACCAACAGATCCAAACTCTACTCATCCAACTTCAGAAATAGACTCCGAACCTTAACAGGTTTCCTTCAGAGATCAATGAAATCCTTCATCACTACAGAACCCACTCGAGACGGTATTAGGTCTACAGTCTTGACAAATACACTTCCAACCTCAACATTCAAACTCCGATCAATGGTACTCGTGTTACACACACCACCACCCCATCTACCTTAATAACTTATATTGGAAAACCTGAACAGGTAACCCAACGGATAGGTAGAAATATATATATTTATATAATTAAAACTACAAATGCGCTCTCTCAAGAAAGACACCACTACAGAGCCTAGGTATTCACTCAACCTAATGCTCTGATACCAACTGAAACGACCCGACTTTCTACCACAGAAAATCGCATCATTTTTAAGAAAGAAAGGGATAGAAAAGAGAAAAGAAAGAAGAGAAGAAAGAAACAACATCAGAATCTAAACAGCAGAACGAATAAATTATATTAATAACATAAACATTACATATTTTACCACAATTATCAGAGTTACACGGATATACAAACACATACTGGACAGTTATAAACACCTGTCTTGTTATACATCTCAATACAACACCAGAGACAACTCAGAGAAATCTACACAGCGGAATACTACATATCTACACGCAGAAGCCTGCTCCATTGCTCCTCCACAATTCGTCAAAGCTAACCTGAATCCTAACCTGAATCCCTTGGCTACTCGTAAAAATTTAAGTACCCAAGAGTTTAAGAGAACATAAATAAACTCCGGGTCAGACATGGGTCTGGTGTGCGTAACAGGTTAAGGTTGCTTAACTTTTAAAAACCTTTTGAAAAGAAAGGTGTCACGTAAGACTTCCCACACATAAACATGGAAAAGTTTTTACCTTACGCTAACCAAAACATTTGATAGGAAATCCGATGATATTATAATAGGGTCTATGGTTTTCAAATAAATAAGAAATAGCCGAAATTGTTACATTATTAAATTCCAGCTGCTAGCCACAAAAGTGGGTAACACAATCAAAACCGTTGGCATTTATTGGATTTTGGATTCCATACTTATCAAAATCCAAAACTCCATCTTTTAGGTCCAAGTTGTTTTAAAGTTAAAAAAATTCAATTCTATTATCTATATACACACAGATAGATAATTAACAATATCACAATAGATAATCCACATCATCATTACAAATAGATAATTCACATTATCGTCACAATTCAACCAAAGCATTCATATCACACAGCACCAATTATCTCATATCTGAGAACTCAAACCATTCAAGGCAATCAATATCATCCATCCATACATAAGCAAGGATTAATTTATCACACTACCTCTAATGAATTAAATTAATTACTTACATCTCTAATTAATTTAAAATAAATTAATTTAATTACTTTCATCATTATACTTGCTTATATAACCATTAATTAATTGCAAATCAATTAATTAATTATCCTCTAATTATCCAACTTAATTAATCATCTCTGATTAATTATCCTTTAATTACATTCAAGTAATTATGCTTTAATTAATTTCATAAATTAATTATTCTTAATCAAATATAGTAATTAATCCTTTAATTACTTCATTAATTAATTAACTATAATTAATTACATTAATCTGTAATTAATTACATTAATTAATTACTCTATAATCACTTATTATTGATTAAATAATCTTAATTAATCTAGCCTTATTGGATTTTGGATTCCATACAATGGCAGGGCTACTGGGGTATCGTCCGTCACATTACGTGGCCTAGATCAACGTACCGAGGAGTACGTTCGCTCCCCTACAACACAAGGCCGGACTCATTCCTTACTGAACAGTTTCAAGTAAGACAACCTCGCGGTTGTAGCTAGCAACCGCCCACACAGCCGAATATAAAGGGACCTCTAGACAGGGGTAAATCTCACTCTCAAGTGGGCGCTACCCACGAAGCCTTGCTACACCTCCCCTGTTTTAGCCATTCCCGGTTGATGAGGCTTGAGGCTACGATTACCTTATAGGACATATCATCTTAGAATGCTCATCGTCCACCTGAAGATGTTCTGAAAGCATTCAATCCATACAAGTTCGTTCCGGGTTCGAACGAAACCGAAGGCATTATCTCGTTACACTCATTTTGGAATCACCCTCAGAGTTAACGACGATAACCCTTGCACTCTGAACCACCATCTCGAACCTATAAGTGCTATTTCCGTCAAACTCATCACGGAATCACCCCCAGAGTTATACTGGCGAATAGTCCTTACACCTCGAGTCTTCACAAAGCTTTACTTGGATTCACGGCCTAACGTTTAATTGGAATCGATGTGGTTTTCGGATATCCAAATATGAAAACCCGATCCCGGTCTCATCGAAATCCAAAGCATGTCTTTTAGGTCCAAGTTGTTTTTAAGTTTAAAACAATTAAATACCATATCTATATACACACAGATAGATAACTCACAAATCACAATTGATAATCAACATTATCAAATAACAGGTAATCCATAATTCATTTCAATAGGTAATCCATATCACCATCACAATAATTAATCTATATTATCATCACAATGCAACCAAGCATTCATACCACACAACATTACTTATCTCATTACTGAGATCACAAAGCATCCAAGACAATCAATGTCATCCATACATACATAAGCAAAGTTTTACTTATACCACATCTATAATTAATTTAAAATGAATTAAATTAACTATCTCCATCTCTAATTAATTTAAAATGAATTAAATTAATTACATCATTTTTAATTAATTTAAAATTAATTAAATTAATTACTTCATCAATATAAATCTGGCTATCTCAACCATTTAACTGATTAAAATCAATTAATCATTCATTATTAATCACCCTAATTTATCACCCTTGATTAATTACTCTTAATTACATTCATGTAATTATCATTAATTAATTTCACAAATTAATTATTCTCAACCGAACAGTAATTAACCTTTAAATACTTTAATTTATTAACTAATCATAATTAATTACATTAATCCTTAATTAATTACCTTCAATTACTTATCATTGATTAATTAATCATAATTAATCAACTTTTAACTACATCACTAATTATAATAATTAATGATCCTTAATTATTTTTAAATAATTATCTTCCTAAATTAATTACCTTGAGTAATTAACTCATAATTATTAATCTCCCAGATTAATTACATTTGGTAATTAACTAACTTAATTGCTTTATTAAACCAAATTAATTATCCCTTAATTAATTTCTTAATTGCTCCATTTATTAATTACTAAGTAATTTAATCCAAATACTTCATTCTTAAACATCTTCAATTAATTACATCCTGTAATTATTAATCAATTACTTAACCAAGTAATTTCCCAATCCATTTATTACATACAGTAATTATCTTTAAAACCCAAGTGTTTAAAATTAACTAAACTTAATTAATTAAAATAAACAATCACATTTAACTTAATTAATTATCTTAAGTAATTAATTTCTAAATTACTTCATTAAGTAATTATACTCAGCAATTCACAATTGATTATTATTAAATTAATTAATCTAATTAATTATAAAAAAATTAACCATATTAATTAATTATTAAATAATCCTGATTAATGACCTTCATTAACCATCCTCTAATTATTTTCATTAAGTAATTAACTTAGATTAATTACAAATTAAATTATATTTAATTATCCATTAATTACAGTCTAATTATTTAATTAATTAAGTGTTAATAAAAACTTAATTCATCCTTAATTATTAATTAATTAACCTTGATTAAAACTTAATTACATAATTAATAATTCTTTAATCATTAATTTAAAAATCTAATTAATGATCTTAATTATAAATTGATTAATCATTAATCAATATTCATTAATTTCAAATCATTAATTAACTAACCATTCCTTAATTACTCCATTAATTAAATTAATCCAAAACATTAATCTTAATTAATTTATGATATAACATTTCTAAATTATGTTTAAAAAACAAATTTATTTGAAAACAAATTTTCTTTTGAACTTACTTTTAAAATTTCATTTTAAATACATGATTTAAAATGAATATATAATTTAAACTAAATCAAATTTTAATCAATTTAAAACCTTTTTTAAAAATTTCAAGACAAACAAACAAGTGTTTATAAAATTTTTGAAGTTAAATTCATTTCAAAATTTCAATAACTTTAATTTACATATAGTTTAAATCTTCAAATTTAAATCTTCTTTAATTTCAAAAAACTGAAATTCATTTTTAAACTTCCAGATTTTAAATTAAATTTAAAATCCTGCTCATATTTTTAAAAACTCATTTTCTAAATGTCCAAACTACTTTACCATAATAAAGTAGTAACTTAAGTCCAAATTTAAAACTTTAATTTTGTTTAAAAACTAAGATTTTTAAATTTAAATTAAATTCAAAAATTTAAACTTTGACTTTAAACTTTAATTTAAACTTTCCTTAGTATAAAAAAAACTATAGATTTTAAAAAATTTAAACCTAGATTTTAACAGGTTTCTGAAAAACCTAGAAAACGCAGGACAATCAACCTGAGACTCCCCAATATTTCTTCGAGTTTCCCACCTAACTTCTCCGAGTCACCCGCCCATCTACTTCGAGCAAACCCAACATCTCCCCTGTAAACAAACTAGATCCAAAACACTATCATCAGTAACTACATCACCGTGCATATGCACGGTGACCACCGCCCTCTCTGATCATCAGAGATGATCGTATTACTCCCAGAAACTCATCAATGCCCAAATGGAAACATCAGATTGAATCATTAATTAACAAATCAAATTCGAGCCCCACTTTCTCAAACCTGGAAAACCAAATCAGATTTCTGCCAAAACCTGTCAACGGCGATCTCTCGCCGCGTCGTCCACCCGATGACTAGCCCCTATGGCCTCAACCTCAACCACACTCCAACATCCCATTTCCCAAACATCATAGTACTCGATCCATTATTCAGATCGAAATGACCTAGTTCTTAAAACCTATCAAAACTAGGGTTTATAAATGAATTTCAAAACCGCATCCACTCTAATAAGTTTTAACCCCATCCATGATTTTTCTGAGCATCTCCTATACCTTCTTCATCACTCAGAAGAAACCCAAGACTTCTCAATTCATGAATCAACAGAATTTGCTAAAGATTCAATGTCAGTTAAAAACCCAACTGCAACTTAAACTAACATTTAAAAACCCTAATACTTGATTTAAAAATCAAGTTATAGTTAGTATTTTTGATTTATGAAACTGAATTACAATATTAATATGATTGGGTTCTTATGTTTTTTAAATTTAACCTGCACCGATGTTTTTGTTTCCCTGAGACAACAACTCATATTTAACTCACTTAAAGTTTTCATTATTTTCTTCAGACAGTTAATCAACTCTACTAGATAAATTTCATCATAGCATAAAACCAATTAAAAGATAAGGTTTTAAATAAAAATTTGCCTGAAAAATCAAGAAAACAGAACAAGTAATAGAAGCAACAACATGTACACATTACATTTTCATTTATACACAGCAATACTTATTTATATCAAACAATCTAGCATGCAATCCTATTTTTAACTTTAAAATTTAAAAAGTTACTCACCTCACATGAAGAAGCAGAGCTTCTGTTTGCCCCTTTTGAAATTTGCAGAATAGAAATGCAGGTATGATAAACTGGAATGCTCAAGTTTTCCTGACTAAATTACTTGCATGCAGATGCTTTTAAATAAGATTCAAATCTGAAGTTGTTCAGAGAGTAGATGCAAATTTGCCCTATTTCCAAATGCATGCAGATTTGTTCATTGCCAGGTTGTAGAGTTTATTTCATTTCCAGGTTTATAAAAAAATGCAGACCTCTTTTTATTTTTGAGGAAGTTGAATATGCATATTTTTCTGGATTTTGAGAAAGTGCGGATTTGATTTTGATGAGGAGTTTTGATATGGAGATGCTTTGAATTTTCTTTTTGATTAAGGAAATGGAAAAAACAAAGTATGAAAGAATTGCAAGTTTATATAGATGCATTTTCAGATTTATCAAATAAAAGAAAATTTTAAACAAAAATGTGCCACTTGTAAAAATTATTCAACATTTGTCAATTTCAATATTTATCTTTCTAACACTTGTTTAATTAATGCCTAAGATTGCAACACTTGTCCTTTTAAAGTGATTAGTATTAAATTTACAAGTTAATATATGTGTTAATGTATATATTAAGCCAAATTAAATTTGTTAGTTAATATTAAATATGCATATAAATTTATAAAGGAAATAAGAACAATCATGTTTATAAAACTTATACATATAAAAATTTAAATCAATTAAAATTTATACTTTGGAATTTTAAATTCAAATCAAATCCAAAATCAATTATTTTCAAATCAAGTTATGTATATAAATTTAATTTGAAATGACAATTGCAAATTTTATTCAAAATCTATTTATAAAGACAATACACTATTAATATTATTTTTATAAACATTTTATTATTAAATTAAAATTATTTTAAAAGAAATTTTATTTTTATCAATAAATTATCTATTTTATTAAACCATAAAACTTTTTGTTTGTTCATTTTAAATTTAAAACTCAAGCCTCATTATTTTAAAACATTTAAATATTTTCCTTATCAATTTTAAAGTCATATATTTATTTATTAAATAGTTTTGAAAACTCAATACTAATTTAAATCAAAATTTCCAAACTAAAATGTATATATTAGAAATTTTTAAAATATGATTCACTTATTAAGTTTAAACCAAGATTTATTTATTTAACTTTAGAAAGCTTAAATATTAAATAAAAACAAATTTTCACACTACTACAAATATTAGAATTAGAAAAATATGCTTTATTTATTAAAATTAAAACAATGCTAATCTATTTAAAATATAAAACATATCTTTATATTATCAAAAGAAACCAATTTATTATTATTTTTTTAAAAATAACGAACTAAATATTTATTGAAGAAGATTATTAAATCTATTTGAATTATTATTAACAAAATATCAATATCAATTTAATTTTTTATACAGATTATTAAATTGATATTATTAAAAATTCCGGGATATTACAACGCCACAAATAAATATGCTGGGTTTTTACCGTACGATAACCAAAGCATTTTTATCAAATCTTTCTGATATTATAATAGTGTCTACAGAAAGTAAAATAGAATCTAGCCAAAATGCTTGCATCTCACGTTTCAGCAATGGTTGGGCACAATCAAAACCGTACAGGCGCTTATTGGGTTTGGATTCCATACAATGGCAGGGCTAATGGGGTACCGTCCGTCACAGTACGTGGTCTAGATCACCATATCGAGAATCCACCCTTATCCCCCGCATCACATGTGACGACCCGGAATTTTCGAGCAATTAAAAATCAGAATATTAATTGAGTTTAAATATCCAAAAGAGCGATTATAACCTAAATTGCGAATATCACAATTTATTCGATAATTGAATTATTAAATTAAATAATTGAAGTTGGGTATAATATTGAGTCTGGAATTTTAAGCCTGTTAAAAAAAAAAATTGAAGGCCTATAAAATTTATATTGATAATAATGAGGATAATAGAAGTTGTAAAATTGAATTTAGCGCTGATTTGTTCGGCTTTGAAATTTTATCGTTTAAATTGAATTTTTAAAAATAGCCTTACGAGGCACAGTCTCGGAATCTGACGAAACCAGTTCCATTGAGTCCGTTATAAGGAATTATTACAGGATTTCAAATTTCGTATTGATTGGAGTTAGTGTGTGAGTGCATGATATGAACGTGCTGAAAATTTAATTGATAATAATCGAATGAAATTTAATTTAATTTAATTGGCCAAGCTTCTTGTATACGCCATCTCATATTCGTTTTAACACGCTACTCTTATCTTCCATCGTACACTTCTCGTTCTTTCTAAAATCTGCTAGTTCCTTCCTCGTTTCTTTAATTCAGTTCCTGCCATTAACAAATGAGAGAAGAAAAAAACGATGACCGAGTGAATTCATAGCTCACGCGGTTTTAATCGAGTTTACCCCCTCTAAACATCAACAACCATGGCCGCTGTAATTTCCCAAATAAATTCATCAAACCTCTCGTGATTCAAATTCTTGGCCGATCAAAAAAAAAATACGAATTCGTTCATTTATGCAAATTGAAACCAAGCCGATCTCGTTCGATCCTTTCCTCGTTGTTCCCAAATCTTCTTATGGCCGCTAGCGATTTCTTTTATACCGTCGATTTTGTGCGCGTCCTCTCCTTCTTAGTGAAGTGAAATTGGGAATGCTTTGATTTAGTACGGTCGCGCCTATGACCAGATCTGGGAATCCAGGCTATGCCATCTTTCTGGTCTTCATCGTTTGCCGATGCTTCGCGTCGCTTGAGTCTGTGTTGAGTAACCGGAGCACTTCCCTATGCCTGGGTCGCCGCAAGAAACCTTCAGTTCGCGTGGGCCATTGTGTGCTGGTCAGGATGTCGCGGCGCTAGATGAATTGTGTTGGATTGTGCGTGATGGAATTTTTTTGTTCGAGGTAGTGGTCTCGTGAGGGAGCTGTAAGGTAAAACAATTAATTTAATTATTTATTCCAATGTGATAGTGCATATATTTATAAATATGAATATATGCAGATTTGTAAATTCTCTGGTTTAAATTTTCGAATAATGTATTTCTGGAAATTTATTTATTTAGCTAACTTATGTAACCATTTTATAAATTGTGAAAGGGATATTTTATTAAGTGAAAATTGATTTAGCTAGGTAACTAGGTAAGCAAATTTATTAAAAAGGCAATTATTAGTTTAAATAAAAATTATTAGTTACTTAATGCTTATTAAAGGGTGAAATAACGAATAAATTGTTGATTTATTTCAAATATTAAAAAATTATATAATTTTTTTTATTTAAGGTTAAAATTTAATCATTTATGATAAAAATAGATAAATGGTGGATAATTGTTTGATTGATTCAAATAATAATAAACCGTAAATTGTTATACAAGGTTAAAAAAAAATCAAGGAATCAAGCCAGTTTGGAATGGATTGCAAACAGCAAAGCAAAGGTGAGTTAATCTCACTCAGTTTAAAATTAAATTTTAAAATGATTAAATTTAACAATTGTTTGAATGGTTGAATGAATTATTGAGATATAGTATAATATTGTGGAATTGGTATATTATATTGTGCTGACGTTTGTGGATGCAGGGAAAAACAGGTTGGAGGGATCCATCTGGGTCCCTCATCATATATATACATTGTTTATTTATTCTCTGTTATGCTTTGGGAATATTCTATGATAAATTATATTGAAATATTGAATGCTATAGTTGCTTGGATATATTCTGGACTCTGAGTTATCAAATTATATAGCATTGGATTTTTGGAAAGAAATAAGAAAAAGAATAAATTTTTAAGAAAATACTTATAAAGAATGTGAATAAACTAAAATGAATTGGATAAGAATATTAGTGTTTTCAAAACGCTAATTAATAAATTATGTGTGTGGAAAGAAATTTATGAATAAAGAGAAAGTTAAGAAAACTTAAACTTCAATGTTACTGTTTAAAAGAATAAAACAATTATTTTAAATTGAGAATTTAAATTATTTAAGAAGAATAAAGAAGAAATTGGGAATAACCTGAGATTTGTATATTTCCGCTAAAGGAGTTAAAAATCAAATTGAAATATATAATAAAGTCCATAATTAATGAAGTTTGAAATGAACTTATAAGTAAAGAAATTTATTTTAAATGAAATGAATTGGGAATTAATTTGGAAAATTGATTTAAGTGATCGAGATTGGGAATTTCTTTCTGAATAACCAAGTACGTTTTCAAAATAAGTTTTTAAATATAAGTTAATAGTGTTTAAAAGGTATGTTTGTAAAATTTATTATTTCAAATATTTAATTTCTAGAGAAAATATTTCCTTTTAATATATTATAGCATTAATTATTTAAAAGTGATTTAGTATTTGTTTTAAAAGTGAAAACCTGATTTTATATTTTATAAAGTAACCTTATTTTCTCAAATTCATATAATGTGTATTTTAACAAATTATTTAAGTAGTTTTATCCTAAGTATTTAAAGTATATATTTCAAAGTAAAGTATTTAAAATTATTTTTAAAAATCTATTTTTGTGCTTGGTGATTTCAGAGGAGATAGTAAATATTCGGGAAAGTTTATCCTGAAAGGAAAGATGGTTTTGAAACTGTTTTCAAAGGATGGAAAATAGAAATATATCTTTGAGGATATTTTGAGATAAATAAATAATTTGAAAAATTATTTATTGTTTGATGGATGTTTGTGAATATTAATTGATAGTTAAATCACCGACTATCAATATTGGACAAATGCGCTGATCGTTTCGAAGAGACCGGGATCGAGATTTATTTCTCGAAAACCACTTCGATCCGGTTTGTACGTTTCGTGCGAAAAAAGTGTTGGGAGTCGAAGATGGAGCAGTGAAGTGCAAGGGCTAGTCGCTACTAATCCTGAGGATATTTCCAAAATGGATGTAGTAGGAATAGTGCCTTCGGTTCCGTTCGAACCCGGGACGGACTTGTATGGACGAATGCTTGCGAAACATCGTCAGGTGGACGATGGGCATTCTAAGTGAAAACGTTCTAAAGGTAACGTTTAGCCTCAAGCCTCATCAAATGGGAATGACTGAAAATCAGGGGATATGCAGCAAGGTTAGGTGGGTCATGCCCAAGCAGGATAAGATATTTCCCCTGTCTAGATGTCCCTTATATATTTCGGCTTAGTGGGTGGTTGGTCGCACCAACCACGGGGTTTATCTTGTTCGGGACTGTTCAGTAAGGAATGGTTCCGGCCTTGTGTTGCAGGGGATGAAGGGAGTAATCCTCGGTACGGTGATCTAGGCCCCGTACTGTGACAGGTGGTACCCCAGTGCCTAGTCATTGTTGGAAATCCATTCTCCCTACGAGCCTTGTACGAGTTTTGTTTGTATTACCCACTTTTGTGGCTAGTAGCTGGAATTTAATAGATGTAACAATTTCGGCTATTTTATAAGTATTTGTATATAGACCCTAGTATAATATCAGAGGATTTCTATAAAAATTTGTTTTAGCTATCGTAAGGTAAAAACCCGACATGTTTATTTGTGGCGTGGTCTTACGAGATGCTTTTGGTTTTCAAAGGATTTTTGAAACTTTAATAATCAATTGGGTGTGATTTTCTCACTCTGGTATTCCAGACTGACTCGGGTATTATTTAACTGTAATGCTCGGGTCAGACCGAGTATTATAGGATACAGGATATGATGCTGTGGAGCTCAGGAGACGAGCTGGATGACGATACGTATTTTCGTACTTGTATATACATATATTTCCGCTGTTGAGTTGTTGTGTACCCATTGGATGTTATTGATGTGAGCTGTGACTGATGTACTCTGATGATGTAATATATGTAAACTGATATATTTGATTTTGAGTAAAGATTTCTTATTCTCTATTATATTTTATTCCGCTGCGATGGTTAGATTCTGATGTTGATTTTGTTTTCTCTTCTTCTACCTCTTCTTCTTAAACCCAAATGGTTCGTAATTTTGTGCAACTTGAGTTGATTGTTGTAAAATAGTGTTAACTCAAGGGGTACGGATTTGCGGGCTGTTACATCACATTACCGGAGCTACCCCGTATTGGATAGTCCAAATAAGATCACCTCGCGGTTGGGATCAACAACAGCCTACACAGCCGAATAAAAGGGACCTCTAGACAGGGATGACCTTACCCTAATTGGTTGCTAGCCACTTAGCCTTGTGTGCATCTCCCCTGTTTTAGCCATTCCTGGTTGATGAGGTTCGAGACCATGTGTTACCATTTTAGCACACATTCACTTAGAATGCTCATAGTCCTCCTAACGATGTTCTGATAGCATTCATCCATACAAGTCCGTTCCGGGTTCGAACGGGACCGAAGGCACTACTCCTACTACATTCATTTTGGAATCACCCTCAGGATTAGTAGGATTATCCCTTGTACTTCACTGCTCCATCTTCGACTCTAAGCTCTTGTCTTCCTCACGAAAACGTTCAAACGGGATCGAAGTGGTTTTCGAGAAATTAATCCCAATCTCGGTCTCTTCGAAACTATCAGCGCATTGGCCAATATTGATAGTCCGTTATTTAACTATCAAATAACATTCACAAACAACCATCAAACTTTATATAATTTCCCAAATTATTTATTTCAAAATATCTTCACAAGCTGTTTTCCACACCTCAACCGTTTGAAAACAGTTTTCAAATCACTTTTCTTTCACAGAATAAATTCCCAAATATTGTTTATTTCCACTAAAAATTACCAAGTCTAAAAACTTTAGATTTAAAATAATTTTAAATTTCTTTACCCAAAAATATATATACTTTAAAACTTTTAAAATAAAAACACTTAATAGACTTTATTTAAATTACTAGTTAGGAAATTTTATAATAACTTCTCATGTAAAACTTAAGCCAGAACAAATTTTAAAATAAAATTTACGAAATTCTATACAAGTTTTCAAATAAAACTTTAGCCAAACTATCTTTTAAAATAAAATTACGTTATCAAATATAAATATTAATAATTATCTATTTAAATCATAATACCGATTAACCTTTTAAAATAATTACTACTATAATTAATTTAATAAATATTTACCTTTAAAATTTTAAAACAACTTAAATAATAATTTCTCAAAAACATTCTTTTAAAACATCTTTAAAGCTTTTAACTTATACAAAAAATCTGCTTTGAAAACGTACTTGCTTTTCAGGGAAATAAACTTTTCTTTCACACCCTTAAAAATAATCCATTATTATTTTTAAAACAAATTACCCATTCTTTTAATAAATTCCCACCGTGAATTCAAAATCTCAAATATCCACCGATATTTGTCTCACTTTATTTATAAACTCTGTTTATAAATCTCATAATCTCTTTTTAATCTCAGTTTCAACACTTAATCGATTTCCCATTTGATTTCCAAACTAACTCCATTTTTAAAATAAATTCCTTTACTTGCCCAAAATTTATTCCTAAACCCATTTATCCCATATTCACACCTTTATTCGTGATTTGAAATCTTATTTAAATCGAAAATACCAATTTCATACTATACTTCAAGATTTCCCTTTATTTTTTCCCAGCTCGTTTTAAATCTAGGATTTGAAAATAAATTCTTCTACTCTTAGACAATATCACTTAAGTTCCCAAAACTCTTTTATTTTTGTTTATTTCAAATCACTATTTTCCTATACTTAGAACTTATCTATAAAATTTTAAAATCAAACTTTTTATACTTTTCCAAATTTAATCTTTGATTAACCCAAATTTACTATAATTATTTTACTTAAAATTTTCTTCTTAATTTCCTTTAAAAATCCAAACTAATATTTTTCATCCTCTCAAATACCAATATATATTCAACCAAGCCATATCATTCAAAAGTTCAATTCCAAATATAATCAATATGATCATCACAGATTATCACATAATTCACATCGCTGAATATAAAATAAATTCAACGTTTAGAGGATTCCAGTTGATACCTGTTTCCTTGCATCCACAGATGTTAGCACAATATAAAATACCAATTCCACTTCGAGGTGGAAAATCGAGGTATATGTGGTCATCCGCTATTATGCAGGGCGCATAGGGTCTCATCCGCAATATAATACGGGAAATTAATCACTCCAATATATATATATATATATATATACACACACACTATATATAATATACCACATCCAAGCCGATAATAAATTATAAATACAAGCAAGCACCCAATAATTTGAAATTTAACTATTTATATTTAAAGGATATTCCAAATGAGTGAGATTAACTCATTTTTGATACTTGTTTGCTCCCCACTTCAATCTTGACCTATTTCTTCCTGATTAAAGACCTTGTAAAAGCATCATTTGTTTTATTAGCATTTGAATCAATTGAAAAATAAATTTCTATTTATTTCATTTTATTAACTAAGAAATTTATTGATTTTTCCTAAAATAAATAAATTTTAAGTTAAAATAATAATTAATTAAGTTAATCTACCTAATAAACTATTTAAAATAAACACGTAAATTTAAAATATACGTATGTATATTTATTTTATGTATATATATATATATTGAAATTAGATATATATATATGTACACTTATAAAATAACCTATATAAATTTAAAAATCTAATCTTTATACAAACCTCCAACATTAAAAATTATTTTCAAAATCTTAAACATATATTTTCCATTTTAAATTAGAACATGCACGTGGATATATATTTATATATTTATTAAATGAAAAACAAAAATATTTTATACCTTACTAAAAAATCAAACATAGAGTTATATGCTTACATGCATACATACATACATACATATATATACTTTTCTTACACTAAATGTGTATGTATATATATATATATATTTTCTTACAGTAAATGTGTGTATATAGATATATATATTTCTAAATACCAATTCGGAATATAAGAAAAAGAAGAAGGAGGTATACCGAACCCCAAACGCAGCCTCCCAAGCGATTAGTACCACACCTCACTCACCGGCCTCGCGCACACCACCACCTCGCGCGCGCTCGCCTCCATATCGAGATTCCTTCCACTATCGAGCTACCGCCTCGAGTTCCCCTATCGTGAAGTGGTTGCGTTCATCTAATTAATTTATTACAGAGCGGAGATTTGGAGAGGAGGGACGAGGATGCGTTCGGCCGTGGATTTTTTTTGTAAAATATGAATTCGATTGTAAGGAGCAAGAGAAAGGGATTTCGCGAATTAATGGGGAAAAAGGAAACGAATACGATTTGAGCGTAGGCAGATTTCCTTCGTTTATTATTTTATATATTATTTTTTAAGACGGTGTTGAACAAGAGAGGATGCGTGTTATACCAGAAGACATGTGTTGATATGTTTTGACTGGTCGCATAATAATTTTTTTAAATTAAATTGAATTCAAATGTGATGACCCGAAATTTTGGGCAATATCAATTTAATAATCTGTGTTAAAATTTAAATTGATTTGATAATATGTATTAATAAAATTTGATTTAATTTAATAATCAAATTAAATAAGTATTTAATTTGTGAATTTTATCTCTTAGAAGCTAATAAAATGTTTTCTATTTATAATATATATATATATATATATATATATATATCTGTGTGTGTGCGCGTATTTGTAAATAGATAAGCTTTGGTTTGAAATTTAATAAATAAATAAAATATTTTTTTTAAAATTCTAATATATTTATTTTTCATAATTTGGAAATTATGATTTAATTTAATATACTTTCAAAGCTATTTAATAAATAACTATATAGTTTAAATACTTAAGGTAAATGTTAATTGTCTAAAATTTTATCTTAGTTTAAGTTCTAATATCAAATTAATAGAAGTGTTTAGATTTGATATATTGTTATATATATATAACTTGATTTTTTAAAATGGATTTTTAAATTTAAGTTGGATTTGAATCTGAATTAGTTGAAATTCAAAAGATAGACATTTTGAAAATATTTGGGTATTAAAAGATATCTGAATAAGCTTTTATTTATAAATATTATTAGTTTTGTTTCTTTAAAATAATTTATATATAGATAAGTACTTAATAAATAAAGAAAAAGATTTTATTTACTTTTAAATTAAATAAAAAATAAGTAAAAGTACTTATAGGACAAGTGTAAATATATTAAGCCTAATACAACAAGTGTTAATTTATGCTCATGACAAATGTAAATAAATTAGACAAGTGTCATTTTTGTTTTTAATTTTTCTTTTATTTTTAAATAAATCATTTATACTTATAAAAACATGTTTTCTTCCTTCTCATTTCTTTTCTACTCTTCATTTTCAAAAGCTAAGAAAAACTCAAGCTTCTAAAAAATGAAATCTGGTAACAACATTCACAAATTAGTAACCAAACTCCTCAAAACCAGAATCATGTTCAAATCTAAATTTGTAATCATTTTTTTAAAACCAAAAATCATGCCTGCATGTTTTAATCCTGTGAATTTTCAAAGACCATACCAATCTGCAAAACATCTTCCTCAAACCATTAGCCTGCATATCTGGAATCAATTCACAGGCTTGCATTTTTGTACAAACCTAAACATCTGCATTTTTAAACCTGAGAACAACTCGAAAGCATGCAAAGCATATTCCAAATCAAAAGGGCTACATACATTTTCTTCAAACTAGAGTTTATCTGAGCAAGCAAATCTGTAATTCAAGTTTCAAAGTTTTCAAAAGCAACGGCAATGCAATTTTCCATTTTTAAGGCAATTCAAGTTTTCTCCGTTAAAAGCTTTTCAAAAATTTGGTGCTCTGTTCATCTTCTCAAAACTAGTGTGTATTGTCATAATTTAAATAGTTTAAGTAATAATTCTATTGCATGCTTATCTCTGAAAATAGTATGTTTGTGAATATATTTTTAAGTAAATCTCTGTGTGTAAATATACGAATATGTTGGTGTGTGCATGCTGTGTATTCGGGTTTTCTTTTCTCTGATTCTAGTTCCCAGGCTCAAATTCTAATCAAAATTCACTTGCTCTTGATCCAATCTTTGTTAGTACTTAAGTCTTGAACAAATTGCGTTTGTTATATCATAGATTTAAGTTTCAAAATTTGTTCAAGTAAAAACAATTTTTGTATTTTATCTGGAAAGACTAAACAACACAGCCAATTTAAAATAAATTAAAAATTAATTACCCTGATTCTTTGATTCAGGAATCTGAATCAAATGTTTAAAATAAAACTTGATTTTTGAAACTAGAATTAAAATTTTTAGTTTGAGAAGAAGTGAGCAGTTTTGGGTTGAACTGAATATGGGAATTGGGAGTTTTCTGGTGATCTACTTGATCGTAGGGGTCAGGATCTTATATGTTGATGGAGGAGTGATCGAAGATGATAGGAAAATGTCTGATGGTGATGCATTTCACTGTGGCGGCAGCCGTGATTGATTCTTGTCTGTAAACCCTAGTTTTAACTAAGTGGAGTATTTGGATCATCTCTGGTTGATCGAGTGCGACAAGACTCAGGTGAATGGAAGTAGGTGTGTTAGCGAAGGCGACGCCATAAATGCAGAACCTCTGATGGTTGGGGTTTCGAGGATGTGGCGTTTCCAGGTTTTTGATGTGGTATTCCTGTTTTGGGTTCCAGTTTAGTTTGAGCACTCGAATTCGATTTTGAGTTTGTGTGGATGAACTGATGATCGTGTTTAGGTATGGAGGTGATGGGCGACTTGAGGAGATCATCGGAGTGATCGAAGATGGACGGCGCCACCGTGCATGTGCACGGCGCACTGTTTGATTTCTGATGATGTTTGGTTTGGGTAGAGTAGTGTACTCGACTTTTCTCAAGTAATTTAGGTGATTGCTCGAAGCATTTTGGTTTTGGCTCGAAGTCATTTGAAGATGGCTCGGGTAAGAATGTTGGTTACAGGTTCAAACCTGTAAGTGATTTAAAAATTTTAAAACTGAATTTTTAAGATGTAAAGTAGAGATTTGAACTAAGTTCAAATCAAAGTTTTAAATCTGGATTCAAACTCTTATTTGAATCTTAGCTTTGAAATAATTTAAATTTTTGAAATTTAAAATGTTTTAAACAACTTTGAATGTTAAAGTGTATTTTAAATGGTTTGAGTTTAAAAAGATTTTAAAATGAAAAGTAAAGATTTAAACAAAGTTTTAATCTTGAATCAAATTTAGTTTAAATCTTAGTTTGGAGATAAATAAGTTTTTTTTTTAAATTTTAATTGTTATAACAACTTTAAAGTGTTTAAAGTATAATTTAAATGTTTTGAATTTAAAAATGGACTTAGTTTAAATTCTTTTAAGTTTCTTTTATAAAGTAAGTACTTCTTTAACATATGATTTAAAAGGATTTTAAATTGCTTTAAAACTTTGTTAAAGTTAAATTTGTATTCATTTTTAAATCTGAAATGTAAAATGAAATTTGAAAGTAAGTTTAAAAGTAAATTGTTTTTAAATGCTTTATTAATGATAATTTAATCATTAATAAGAATAAAGTTTTATCTTAAAGATAATTAAAATTTAATGATTTATGATTCATTAGATTATTAAGGTAATTAAAACGAGTAATTAATATATTTAATTAATGATTTGATTAATTAATTAATTAGTAGTTAAAAGTTTAAATGAATTAATTAAGGTTTAAGATTAATTATTTGAATAATAATTAATTTTTTATTAAGGATTATTAATTAAATAAGATTAGATTTTAATTAATGATTAGGAATTAATAAATCAGATAATTAAAGATTAATTAACTTACAGTTAAGCACTTAATTAATTAAGTAATTAGAGATTAATTAATGGGTTATTAAGGGTAAATTAATTTGTAATTAATAATGATTAATCTAAGTTAATTACTTAAGAAAAGTAATTAAAGAATTGTTAATAGTTAATGAAGGTTATTAACTTGAGATTAGTTAATAATTAATTAATGTGATTAATTTTAATAATTAATTAGATTAATTAATTATGGATAATCATTTGTGAGATTTTTTTAAATATAACTACTTAATGAAGAATTAATTGCTCAAGGTAATTAATTAAATAAATTTGATTAGTTTAAGTTAATTAATTAATTTTAATTAATTTAGAATAATCACTTGAGGATTTGATAAGTATAATTACTTAGGAAAGTAATTAATGGATAATTACTGGATGTAATTAATTGAATGGTGATTTTTTAATGGAAGTAATTTGTGTTTAATAACTTTGTGTAATTAATCAAGGGATAAATTAAAGATAATTAATTAAGGAGTAATTAATTTATTTAATGAAGTAATTAAGAGAAGTTAATTAATGGATGTGATTAATTAAGAGTGATTAATAAATGTGGTTTAATTAAAGATTAATTACTAAATGTATTTAATTTAAATAGAGTAATTAATTAAAATATAATTAGGGATCATTAATTAATATAATTAATAATGTAATTAAGGCTTGATTAATTAAGATTAATTAATCAATAATAAGTGATTATAGAGTAATTAATTAATGTAACTAATTAAGGATTAATGTAATTAATTATAGTTAATCAATTAATGAAGTAATTAAAGGATTAATTACTATATTTTATTAAGAATAATTAATTTGTGAAATTAATTAAAGGATAATTACTTGAATGTAATTAAAGGATAATTAACCAGGGATGATTAATTAAGGTAGATAATTAGAGGATAATTAATTAATTGATTTGTAATTAATTAATGGTTATATAAGCAAGTTTATAATGATGAAAGTAATTGAACTAATTTATTTTAAATTAATTAGAGATGAAAGTAATTAATTTAATTCATTAGAGGTAGTGTGATAAATTAATCCTTGCTTATGTATGGATGCATGATATTGATTGCCTTAAATGGTTTGAGTTCTCAAATATGAGATAATTGGTGCTGCGTGATATGAATGCTTTGGTTGAACTGTGATGATAATGTGAATTATCTATTTGTGATGATGATGTGGATTATCTATTGTGATATTGTTAATTATCTATCTGTTTGTATATAGATAATAGAATTGAATTGTTTTAACTTTAAAACAACTTGGACCTAAAAGATAGAGTTTTGGATTTCGATGAGACCGGGATCGTGTTTCCAGATTTGGATATTCGAAAACCACATTGATCCAAATTAATAATAGGCCGTGAATCTCAAGTGAAGTGAAGATCCAAAGTGCAAAGGTTATAGTCATTAACTCTGAGGGTGATTCCAAGATGAGTGTAACGAGATAATGCCTTCAGTTTCGCTCGAACACGGAACGAACTTGTATGGATTGAATGCTTTCAGAACATCGTCAAGTGGATGATGAGCACTCCAAGAGATGTGTTCTCTAAAGGTAATCGTAACCTCAAGCCTCGTCAACCGGGAATGGATAAAATAGGGAAGGTGCAGCAAGGCTAAGTGGGTCATGCCCAAGCAGGATAAGATTTTCCCCTTTCTAGAAGTCCATTTTTATTCGTCTGTGTGGGCAGTTGGGTCGCGACCAACTCCGGGGTTGTCTTGCTCGGTACTATCCAGTAAGGGATGGTTCCGGCCTTGTGTTGAAGGGGATTGGGAGTAATCCTCGGTACGTTGATCTAGGCCCCGTACTGTGACGGGCGGTACCCCGGTAGCCCTGCCATTGTATGGAATCCAAACTCCAATAAGTGCCGTACGTTTTAGTTGTGCCGAACTAAGCATTCCAGCTGTTTTTGTATTTTACTTGAAAACCTTAGACCCTATTATAATATCACTGGATTTTCTATCAAATGTTTTGGTTAGCGTAAGGTAAAAACTTACCCATGTTTATTTATGGGAAGTCTTACGTGATTCCTTTTCTTTTAAAGGTTTTCAAAGTTAAGCAACTTTAGCCTTTTACTCATACCAGATCCATGTCTGACCTGGAGTTTATCTTCTATTTTCTTAAACTCTTGGGTACTCAAATTTTTACGAGTAGCCAAGGGATTCAGGTTAGCTTTGACAAATTGTGGTGGAGCAATGGAGAAGGAGGCTTCAATGTTGCAGATATTTTAGTGTTCCGCTGTGTTGGTTTCTCTGTGTTGTTGTTGAGTTGTAATAACTAGACAGGTGTTTATAACTGTCTAGTATGTGATGTATAATCTGTGTAACTCTGTGATACTATGTAATATCTTATGTGATTAATATAATTTATTCGTTCCGCTGTTGAGATTCTGATGTTGTTTGTTTCTGTCTTCTCTATCTTTTTATCCAATCCCTTTCTTTCTTAATAATGATGCTCATTCTGTGGAATGAATGGCGGGTCGTTACATCAAATGCCTCGAAATCGAGCTAAAAACTCGATCTCCTATCGAGGCGTGCCGTTAGGTGTTTATGATGTCATACCCCTATTTCGAACACAATGGAAAAGGTTTCGAGTTCTAATTCGATCGTATGAAGAAGATAGCTTTTTGGAACCAATTATTATATTGAATTTTAGTTATAGATTTCAGCGCGTTTATATATCGTATGATCACACGACCACTCCAAACACTATGAAATTTGTAATCCGATAATAATATACTATCACGATCCATGGGAACTGGTTTCGTCGAATTCTGAGGTTGTGCCTCGGAAGGCTATTTTTAAATGTCAATTTAAACTATATATTTTTAAAACTGAACAAAACACTTTCAAATTCAATTCTAAAACTTTCATTATCTTCGGTACTATTAGTATAAATTTTATAAGCCCTTTAAAATATTTTTAACAGGCATAAACTGAAGATTAAATATTTTACCCAACTTCAGTAAAAAATTAATTGCTAAATTCATAGTGATATTTGAAATTCAAGTTAAACTGTCTTTCAAATATTTAAAATCAAATCAATATTCTAATTTCAAATATCCAGAAATTCTGAGTCGTCACATTTATCACACCTTATAAAAGAATTTCGTCTCCGAAATTACTAGTTATGAAGAATGGTCCATCACCCGTTAACTATTTCCCCACACCATATAGTTTTTAACAACTTTCCAAAACCATCTTTTTGTTAAAAACACACTATCAATTCCACTAACTTCCCAAACTCATCTATAGTTTCCAAACAACACTACGTACACAATCATTCAAATTTAAATTTAAATTTAAATGCAAATTTTTTTAAATTATCAAAATTTTCTAACTCCTTATATTTCTAAAAAATTTCACCAACGTCTCCTTTGCACGGCTAGATCGGTACAACTATAAAATGCCCTTACGGGCCTTCAAATTTTAAAAGAAAACTAAAAGCCAAGTGGCTAGATCAGAAAATCATCAAATTTCATACAGAAATTTAAATACATACCTTTTTGTCGTGCGATACAATTTTTATCCTCTAAAATCAAAAATCCCAATTACCTTTTGCTTTTTAAACACCTGTATATCTTACTTAGCAATAATATCCAATCATAGCTTTCAAAATTATTTCATACATTTCTTTATAAAAGTTTCAATATCTATTTCAATCAAGTCCGTACGATACACATATATCATCCGTACGCAATACCAAATTCGATCGCTTACCCGATCACACAATTTCACTTCCGAACTAGTATTGTCCACTCGACTTCCTAGTACGGACTCAGATCTGGTTCCTTGATCAAAAATCGTCATTCTCATTGCATAGCCACCACTATGATAGAGAATTTTCAGAATCAATCAAAAATCCATATCCAGGGTTCGCCGTCGAAAATCGAATGAAAAATCCCAACTCGGATCGGTATAACTACCTTGAAATTCTACGCTCGAATCTGGATCAAATCGTTATGCGAATAAAATAATATATGCACATCCCACGTATTTATCTTAATTGATTATTACCTATATCAATTCTATCCTTATCCACATTTATTTTGATTTATATTCACTTATTCACAATTATCATTTCACATAGCTTTATTAAACCTTCATTCAAATATTAATTTAGTATATATATTTTTTCAATGCTAAATTTTACTTAAGAATTTCACCCTTTACTTTTCTTAAGTTTATTATAAATATTTTATACACTTACATATTTATCTTCACTTCACATTTTGGTTTAATATCCATTTTTATTCACTTTGCATTTTCAAGTCCATTTGAATTCAATTTACCTTCCAATTTTCCAATATTGAATTCTATTCATTTAATCTCAACCCATATTCAGCTAACCAATTCTTTAGTAGTTCCACTTCGAACTATTCCTACACTTCACTTTACACAATTTAAATTAAAATCATTTCAATATATAATTTCAATTCGCTTGCTTACCCCTTTAATTTAATTAGTTTACTTAAAAATTTATTTTCAATCCTTTGTTTTGTTTAGTCCACTTGACTAATTTTCCATTTACTTACAAATTTATTTCCACCTTAATAAATTTTATTTAAGTAATCATATCACTTAATCCACTTAGAATTTTTCTTATTACATTCACCTTTACTTAATTAGATTTAATTACACTCTGATTTAATTTGAAATTTTAAACTTCTGTTAGTTTTTTTTTCAAATTTAATTACATTTCATTCTCTAATCTTTTTACTTCATTTATTTGGTTTACTTTACTAGCTTATTTTGTTTTCATACTTATTTTAATTTAACTCTTCCTAAGTTAAATTTTATTCTAAATAAATTTTAAATTTTATAAGTTAAATAAGATTCCAGAGTTTCAAACCATCACTTAAACATTCAAAATTAATTTTGAAAAAATATATATCCAAATCAATTTATTCTAAAATCAACCCTAATTATTTCTTTGAATTTCAAAACCAAAACCATTTTTGCAATCAACTCCAATTTAAAACATTCAGGCAGCAATTCCTCTCTTGGAAACTCGAAAATTAACATCGATGGTGCTGCAGTCATTACCGAAGTTATTTTCTAGTGACCGAAAAGAGTTCAGTGCTTTTATTGTTTCCAAAAAACCATTTTCAAATATTTTTAAATTTCAAATCTCACCAGATTTCAAATCCAATTCAAAAATATTTTTCCAAATTATATTACTATATTTTTTCCAAACCTTTGAATACCATTTTCAAATTCATAGGAATTTAAATTTCCCAAGTTTTCAAATTTCAAATCCTTTCATAAACATTTTCAAATATTTCTCTAGAATTATATTTCAAATATAAATCACATTTACAATTTACATTTACAAATCCCATTTGTATATGAATTTATTTCTTAGCTTTTAGTTATGATTTCAATTTCTTATTCAATTAACACAACAATGATAAAAATTTAATATTATCACTTCCTAACAACCAAGCAATCATATATAACTATAATAATTTACGAAAAATTATTTCTTTTATATATACAAAAATAATTTGGGTAAAATTATTTCATTCATCCACTTTTAAAAACAATACTGTGTCGGTTTACTTGGTTTAATAGTTTAGAAATCCCTATCGATAAGTTGACCAGACTGCACCGACCAGAATTTATAAACACTCAGCTAATAAGTCTACACAATATAAAAATAATTTTTATATTCACTAACAAATACGCGCTTATATCTATTAATACACTCAAACTCATTCTAGAATACTACGGACTCTATTTCTAATGAGTAATCCCCACCAGAGCCAAGGTTCTTGCTTAACCTTGGCTCTGATACCAAGTGTAACGAACCGATTTTTCGACACCCAAAAATCGACATCAATATGTCCATTGTATTAAATGTCGAACAATCGAATGCCGGAAAACTGAACCATTATGGTTAAAGAAGAAAGAGGTAGAAGAAGAAACAGAAACAATATCAGAATCTCACAATCGTAGCTTTACAATATATAATAGATGAATGACTGATCTTTATACAAAAGGAAACAGTAATTGTTTTCTACATACATCTTCAGAGTACAACACCAACAAAACACCACACTAGACAGTTATGATAACTTATCCACAAAGAACCGAATTTGCAGCAAACCATACACAACGAATAATTCATCAAATAATGTGATACCTCTCGCCATCCAGCTCGTCTCCTGAGCTCCACAGCATCCTTTCCTATATCTATAGTACGGTCTAACTCAAGCATTATAGTGAAATAACAGCCGAGTCAGTCTGGAATACCAGTTCGAGAAAATACACCCAATTTGATTATTAAAGTTTTCAAAAAATCCTTTGAAATGAAAGGTATCTCGTAAGACCACGCCACAAATAAATATGCTGGGTTTTTACCGTACGTAACCAAAACATTTTTATCAAAACTGCCTGATATTATAATAATGTCTATAGAAAGTGAAATAGAATCTAGCCGAAATGCTTGCATCTCACGTTTCAGCAATAGTTGGGCACAATCAAAACCGTACAGGCGCTTATTGGGTTTGGATTCCATACAATGGCCCGTCACAGTACGTGGTCTAGATCACCGTATCGAGGATCCACCCTGATCCCCTGCATCACATTACCGGAGCTACCCCGCCGTTGTGATCAGCAACGACCTACACAGCCGAATAAAAGGGACCTCTAGACAGGGATGACCTTACACTAATTGGTTGCTAGCCACTTCGCCTTGTGTGCATCTCCCCTGTTTTAGCCATTCCTGGTTGATAAGGCTCGAGACCATGCGTTACCTTTTTAGCACACATTCACTTAGAATGCTCATCGTCCTCCTAATGGTATTCTGATAGCATTCATCCATACAAGTCCGTTCTAGGTTCGAACGAAACCGAAGGCACTACTCCTACTACATTCATTTTGGAATCACCCTCGGGATTAGTAGCTATTATCCCTTGCACTTCATTGATCCATCTTCGACTCTAAGCTCTTGTCTTCCTCACGAAAACGATCAAACGGGATCGAAGTGGTTTTTGAAAAATTAATCCCAATCTCGGTCTCATCGAAACGATCAGTGCATTGGCCAATATTGATAGTCCGTTATTTAACTATCAAATATCATTCACAAACAACCATCATACTTTATATAATTTCCCAAATTTTTTATTTCAAAATATCTTCACAAGCTATTTTCCACACCTTAACCTTTTGAAAACAGTTTTCAAATCACTTTCTTTTCGTAGAATAAATTCCCAAATATTGTTTATTCCCACTGAAAATTACCAAGTCTAAATACTTCAGATTTAAAATAATTTTAAATGGCTTTGCCCAAAAATATATATACTTTAAAACTTCTAAAATAAAACACTTAAAAGACTTTATTTAAATTACTAGTTATGAAATTTTATAATAACTTCTCATGTAAAACTAAAGCCAAAACAAATTTTAAAATAAAATTATGAAATTCTATACAAGTTTTCAAATAAAAACTTTAGTCAAACTATCTTTTAAAATAAAATTACCTTATAAAATATAAATATTAATAATTATCTTTCTAAACCATAATACCAATTAACTTTTAAAATAATTACTACTATAACTAATTTAATAAATATTTACCTTTAAAATTTTAAAACAACTTAAATAATAATTTCTCAAAAACATTCTTTTAAAACAACTTTAAAACTTTTAACTTATACTAAAAATCTGCTTTGAAAACGTACTTGGCTTTTCAGGAAAATACACTTTTCTTTTATACCCTTAAAAATAAACCATTATTATTTCTAAAACAAATTACCCATTCCTTTAATAAATTCCTACCGTGAATTCAAAATCCCAAATACCCAGCGATATTTATCTTACTTTATTTATTAACTCTATTTATAAATCTCATAATCTCTTTTTAATCGCAGTTTCAACGCTTAATCGATTTTCCATTCGATTTCCAAATTAACTCCATTTTTAAAATAAATTCCTTTACTTGCCCAAAATTTATTCCAAAACCCATTTATCCCATATCACACCTTTATTTATGATTTGAAATCTTATTTAAATCGAAAAAACCAATTTCATACTTTACTTCAAGATTTCCCTTTATTTTTTCCCAACTCATTTTAAATCTAGGATTTAAAAATAAATTCTTCTATTCTTAGACAATATCACTTAAGTTACCAAAACTCTTTTATTTTCATTTATTTAAAATCTCTATTTTTCCCATACTTAGAACTTATTTAATAAAATTTTAAAATCAAACTTTTTATACTTTTCCAAATTCAATCTTTGATTAACCCAAATTTACTATAATTATTTTACTTAAAATTTTCTTCTTAATTTCCTTTAATATCCAACTTATATTTTTCATTCTCTTAAATACCAATATATATTCAACTAAGCCATAGCATTCAATAATTCAATTCCAAATATAATCAATATCACCAACACATATTATCACATAATTCACATCGCTGAATATAAAATAAATTCAACGATTTGAGGAATCTAGTTGGATCCCTCCAACCTGTTTCCCTGCATCCATAGATGTTAGCACAATATAAAATACCAATTCCACTTCGAGGTGGAATATCGCGGTATATGAGGTCATGCGCTATTATGCAGGGCACATAGGGTCTCATCCGCTATATATATATATATATATATAATATAACTCATCCAAGCTGATAATAAATTATCAATTCAAGCAAACACCAAATAATTTAAAATTTATCTATTTATATTTAATGGATATTCCAAATGAGTGAGATTAACCCATCTTTGATTTTTGTTTGCACTCTACTTCAATCTTGACCTAGTTACTTCCCGATTTAAGACCTTGTAAAAGCATCATTCATTTTATTAACATTTGAATCAATCGAAAAATAAATTTCCATTTATTTAATTTAATTAACTAATAAATTTATTTAAATTAAGTTTTTCTAAAATAAATAAATTTTAAGTTACAAAAATAATTACTTAAGTTAATCTCCCCAATACACTATTTACAATAAACAAGTAAATTTAAAATGTACATATGTATATATTTTTATATAAATATATTTTTGAAACTAGATATATATGTATACTTATAAAATAACCTATATAAATTTAAAAACCTAATCTTTATATAAACCTCCAACATTCAAAATTATTTTCAAAATCTTAAACATATATTTTCCATTTTAAATTAAAACATGCATGTGGATTTATGTGTATATATATATATTCATTAAATGAAAAACAAAATTATTTTATACCTTACTGAAAAATCAAACACAAAGTTATATATATATATATATATATTCCTTACAATAATTGTGTGCATATATATGTGTGTATGTATGTATGCATGTATGTATGTATTCTAAATACCAATTCAGAATATAAAAAAAGAAGAAGGAGGTATACCGAACCCCAAACGCAGCCACCCAAGCGATTAGTACCACACCCGACCCACCGGCCGCATGCACACCACCGCCTCGTGCACACACTACCTCGCGCGCGCTCGCTCGCCTCTATATCGCGATTCCTTCCACTATCGAGCCACCGCCTCGAGTTCCCCCATTTTGAAATGGTCTCATTCATTTAATTAATTTATCGTAGAGCGAAGATTTAGAGAGAAGGGACGGGGATGCGTTTGGCCATGGATTTTTTTTTGTAAAATACGAATTTGACTTTGAGGAGCAAGAGAAAGGGATTTCGCGAATTAATGGGAAAAAAGGAAAGGAACATGATTAGAACGAAGACAGATTTCCTTCGTTTATTATATATATATATTATTTTTTAAGACGCGTATTGAACCAAAGAGGATGCGTGTTATACCAGAAGACATGCATTGATATGTTTTGACTGGTAACACAATAATTTTTTTAGTTTAAATTAAATTCAAAAGTCTCGAAATCGAGCTAAAAATCTCGATCTACTATCGAGACGTGCTGCTAGATGATTATAATGTTCGAACACAATGGAAAAGGTTTCGAATCCTAATTTGATCGTATGGAGAAGATAGCTCTTTGGAACCAGTTATTATATTGAATTTTTGATATAGATTTTAGCACGTTTATATATCGTACGATCACACGACAACTCCAAACGCTATGAAATTTGTAATCCGATAATAATACACTATTACGGATCCAATGGTACCGACTTCATCGAATTTCAAGGTTGTGCCTTTAAAGGTTATTTTTAAATGTCAATTTAAACTATATATTTTTAAAACTGAACAAAACACTTCCAAATTCAATTCTAAAGCTTTCATTATCTTTAGTACTATCAATATAAATTTTATAAGCCCTTTAAAATATTTTTAACAGGCGTAAACTGAAGACTAAATATTTTACCCAACTTCAATAATTAAATTTAATAATTTAATTGCCAAATTCATAGTGATATTTGAAATTCAAGTTAAACTAACTTTCAAATATTTAAAATCAAATAAATATTCTAATTTTAAATATCCAGAAATTCCGAGTCATCACAGGATCAACTATCCATAGTCCTGTGTTTCTTTTAGAGTTCAAAACTCATAGAATGCAATACATGATCTTGACCAAATAAATGCATGAGTGACCAAACCACGAATGTAATCAGTAGTTGTAAAACCAGGCACTTGCGTGGGTGTTTAAACGTTAGCATGCAATATGAATTTAGTAGTGGGCACTATATTTCCATTTGTCAACTTTTGATTTAGTTCGTTTGTATATATTAATTGATAAACATTTTATCAATCATATTAAATGAACAAATTTATCATTGTAGATAATTATAACATTATTTAGTATATGTTCTTACAATATTAGAAAGGCTAAATGTTTCTATTTCATTTTTCTGATAAGGCTTCCACTAGTTTTTTATGTTTCTTCAAACCCTGAGATGAAACATATAAGTCTTTTAACTTCACTAGCGGGTGTTAGGACTCGTCTATCTTGGTATTCTAGTCTTGAGTTTTCCCTACAAATCCTAGCCCTACAAACGATGGATATCTCCTTATCGGTTGTACCACATACAACTCCCAACCCATTTTTTCTTTGTCCTAGTCTCATTTCGACCTTGAGTTTGCTCAATAAATCGAAAGAGATTATTCACTCATACCTACAATATCATGATGGCTTAAGTACAATATATGTACCTTGAGTTTTCTCAACAAATACATATAGTTATCTTACCTCATCTGTTCATTACATTAATACACATAACATCCCCAGCTTGAGTTCGCTTAAAAATAAGGAGTGTGCAAGTGTGACACCCCACCTCTATACCCACGCTAGCCAAGGACACTACGGGGTAATGCCGTCAACTAGCACGGAGGATAAGGCTATTGAGGAGCGACCATTCATGTAATTGCTTTGTGCGAGCACCGATATGTCAGATAGTACAACAAGCATCTGCTTTCAGGAGGAAATCCAACATACCGATACAAACTCAAAGCTACTACCCGGTGGCTATATATATATTCTTCGAAAACAAATATAGAAATAAACATAACACAAATCAGTCACAGACATCCATATCACAACGGCGGAAAGAGATATGAATATATAACACATGAAAGTGTACATCAGAGTAGTGGTCAAACAAGATCCACAATATCACAAAAGAATAGCTACAAGTGCTAGACAAAAGAATATGGATACATCTATGAGTCTATATCTCAAATGTATACAACAAAAACTACTAATCTAAGTAGTTAGCCAAAAGTAAGGGTGATAATCCCAGATGTGAAGTCAAGCAGAAGCACCTGTAATATCTCGGTCTGACCCGAGTATTATTTAATAAGAAAATAATAAACGGATTCAGTCTAGCTATAAATATCAGATAAAATGATATAGAATAAGAGATATGACATAAACATATGATAACCATAAAGTCATACTGTGATAAGTATGTAACTGAAAATCAACAAGAGATTAATCAATATCACAAGAATCTTCTCAAAGATAAAAAAAATGTCATAATCTTTATTTATATTCACCAAACCATAAATATTAACAATAATATCAATGCCAATCACAAAAGTTAATGACACACAAATTCACCAATGCACAAATATTGAAAAAACTTATCAATGTAAACCACGAAAATTGGTGAAAACACAAATTCCAGAAATCATCAATGGAAATCCAGAAATTACAAAAAGGGGGGAGGCCTATCACAAAACGGGAGGATGAAAACTCACCAACACGTGTATCACACAATGGAACGCTATTCCATGGTTGCTAACCATTAATTTTGTGCCGAAGCTCCACAAAACGGCCCGAAGACCATAGGTCGCTACCCCACCAAATTGAGCCGAAGCTCCACAGAAACGTGGTTTAGTCTCCCTTATAGACAAAGAGACATCGCACATTTGCTAGTCTAAATCACAAAAATGATCATCAACGATCATCAAGAAGTGTCAATTACACTAAGCTAGTAAATATATAAGCTTAGCTTTATGTCCCATAACCACTAGCTTAACTTAAATATTTACGAACAATTTATAAGTTTCCACTAGAAAATTGTCACAAGAGATTCAATCAAACAAGTCCAAGAATTAACTGGAAAAGTAAATGCAAGCATTTCATACCATTTGATTTACTAAGTCGTTTAATTAGATTTCTCGTACGAGTAAAATAAAGTGACAAATCAAAAAAAGATTGTAGAAACCATAAATCACAAAATTTCACATTCGAAGACGTGAATGAAATCCAAAGAATTCGATTACAAATCCATCAAAGTGGAAATACCCTTGCAACTAAACATGGCGCGACCTATAAAAGAAGGCCAAGCGACCTAAATAGGAAGCGACTTAAGGGCGAAAACGACCTAAGTTGAAAAGCAGGCCGAGCGACTTAGGAAATGGTACAACCTAACATGGCGCGACCCAACATGGCGCGACCTAAAAGCAGATGTTACTTAAAACAGGACGAGCGAACTAAGTGGTTGCGACCTATGTGCAATGGAACGGCCTAACACAAGGCAAGAAGAGCAACGACCTATGTGGTCAGCGACCTAAGAGTGTTGCAACTTATCATGGCCAAGCGACCTAAGATGGCGCGACCTAAGCGGCAGAGCGTTAATGGCCGAGCGCGCGACCTAATCGGAGCAAGCAGGCCGAGCGACCTAGGGAGTTACGACCTAAGAGGGAAAGACGAGCGACCTAATGACTAAACAAGGCCATGCGACCTAACGACCCAAGGGATAAACAAGGTCGTGCGACCTAAGGGGGTTGCGACCTAACGACTTAAGGCGTATGAGAAGGCCGAGCTACGACCTAAGCATGGCGCGACCTATAGGGGAGCGACCTAAATGCAGGCCGACCTAATGTGCAGGCCGAGAACCCTATGTGTAGGCCGAACGACCTAAGCAACAAAAAGCCAAAAACTCTCTCAATTTGCAACTGATCGAGCACGAAAGCTAGGGGATTATGCCCATCGGCTACCCGGTCCTATTGGCTCCTTGATGCATCACCAAAAACGTGTTCCAACATCAAAGATTGGATTTTTAAAGATTTGAACCCTGAACACTAAAAATTAGGATTTTCATCAACTCAATCCAAACCAAAAGCAAATGCACATGAATAAGTGTTAGGAATTTATACCCAACAATCAAAGATAGTTATAGACAAAGATGTGAGACAAAAATCTCACCTTTACACAAAATCAATGAAGAAGAAGCTCGGGAGCAAAGGAAGAATCAAGGGCTTCTCTTTGAATTTGGAGTTAGATGTTGGATTTGCAAACGAACTTGAGCTTGGATTTTTAATTTCCCATTCCTTCCTCCATTTTTGATGAAGCTTGAGTGTTAGGAAATGAAAGTAAAGTTATGAAGGGAAGGGGGGTTGAACTAGAGTTAATAGTTTAGGCTAATGGGATAAACCAAACCCAAAGCCCAAAGTGGAAAAGTGACAAAATTCCACTAACTCCAAACATATCAAAGTTTGTACTCAAAAAGATCGCAAATAGTGTTTTGAACTCAATGGAAGTGGTTCCGAGTCCTAATTCGACCGTATGCAAAAAGTAGCTTTTCGGACTAAAATCCGACTAACGATAAAATATTAAAATAAAAATATTTAAATATTCAATCGTAAAATATGCTGGTTATTACAGACTCCCCACCTTAAAGAAATTGCGTCCTCGCAATATTTAAGAAGAAAATATAAGGTAACAACCATGAAAGCATATCAACATAAAAGAAATTTGAAATAAGAAATTCACCTCATGGAGCATGAAAAAGTAAGTCCGAATGTGTTCGCTCGATGAACTCTCTAGTTTCCCAAGAGCAATCCTTAGGATTTGAGGACCATTGGACTTTAACAAGCGAAACATCTTTATTTCGAAGGCGCTTGACCTCCGAAGCAATAATACGAATAGGATGTTGCTCATAAGTTAAATTAGGTGAAACTTCAATTTCTTCCACAACACTGGGCTCAAGAATAGAATCAGAATCTCGAAGGCATTTCCGCAATTGAGAAATGTGAAACACGTCATAAATAGCAGAAAAATGAGCCGGTAATAAAAGGCGATAAGCCACGGAACCAATGCGTTCGGTGATGGGAAATGGGCCAATATATCGAGGTGCTAACTTTCCCGATCGACTGAAATGTACAACACTCTTCATAGGTGAAACACAAATAAACACAATATCTCCCATAGAAAATTCTAATTTCCTTCTCCGGTTATCGGCATAGGATTTTTGTCTACTCTGGGCTTCTTTCATCCTATGACGAATAAGGTCAATCTTCTCTGCGGAATCATGAATAAAGTCTGGACTTAAAACCAGCTTCTCACCGGCCTCGAGCCAACAAGAAGGAGATCGGCATGGCTTTCCATAGAGTGCCTCAAAAGGTGCCATACCAATACTAGATTGGAAGCTATTATTATAGGAAAACTCAACAAGAGAAATATGATCTTCCCAACTTCTACCAAAATCAAGAACACATGCACGAAGAAGATCTTCAAGAGTTTGATTCACACGCTCAATTTGTACATCGGACTGGGGATGATAAGCGGTGCTAAAATTAAGCTTCGTTCCCAAAGCATTTTGAAGACTCTTCGAAAATCCACTAGTAAACAATGGATCACGATCACTAACAATAGAAGTAGGGACTCCATGCAATTTAACAATTTCTTTGATAAAGAGTTTGGCCAAAAGGGACACGGTTCGATTGGACCGAGCGGGAATAAAATGGACAGATTTAGTAAGTCTATCGACTATCACCCATAAGCTATCATGACCCGAACGAGAACGGGGAAGGCCGTCTATAAAATCCATGGAAATTTGGTCCCACTTCCAAATTGGAATTTCTAAAGGTTGCAATAACCCTCCAGGCCTTTGATGTTCGGCCTTGACAAGTTGGCAAGTCATGCAACACTTAACAAAGTTAGCAATATCAGATTTCATTCCCTCCCAATAGTAAAGTCGCTTCATATCCGCGTACATTTTACTACTACCGGGATGAATGGTAAATTTAGAACGATGAGAATCTTCTAAAATGTCTTTACGAAGATTACTAATATTTGGCACGATAAGTCTAACAAATTTTCGAACACCGCCACGAGAATCAATATCAAAGTCTTTCAAACCCTCAATATCAGTTTTATCCCTGAAATTTTGGCCAAGAAGAGCCAATTCGGGATCTAGCTTTTGAGCTTCAAGAATGCGGTCTAAAAGAGAAGGATGAGCCTCAAGGCTACATAAAACATGAGATGAACATAAATCGGAAACACGATCTCGAATCTCACAAGTGGATAGAATTCCGAGATCATTCCATTCAGACATCACCATAGAAACAACCGCTTGTTGCTTACGACTAAGTGCGTCCACAACACGATTTCCCTTTTCAGGAGTATAAAGAATATCAAGATCATAAGCTGCAAGAAATTCGAGCCAACGTTGTTGATGCGAATTAAGCTCCTTTTGAGAAAATAGATACTTCAAGGATTTATGACTAGTATAAAGAATAAATTTTTCTCCCAAAAGATAATGACGCCAAATACGAAGGGCGAAAACGATAGTCGTGAGCTCTAAACCATGAGTGGCATATCTAGTCTCATCAGGCTTCAATTACCTAGAAGCATAAGTAATAACACGTTCTCTTTGCATAAGAAGGCACCCAAACCAATGCGACTAGCATCGGTATAAACGATAAAATCTTGGTTTCCCCCAGGAATCACAAGAATAGAAGCATCGGAAAGGAGTTCTTTTAATTTCTGAAAAGAAGCTTCACATTTGTCCGACCAAATGTATTTAACTCCCTTCTTTGTCAAACTAGTAAGAGGCACGGAAATTTTTGAAAATTCTTTTATAAAACGACGGTAATAGCCCACCATTCCGAGAAAACTACGAATCTCCGTCACACTTTCTGGTATCTTCCAATTTTGAATCGCTTCAATCTTTGAAGGATCCACGGAAATTCCGGATTCAGAAATAATGTGACCGAGAAACTTCATACGAGATTGCCAAAACTGGCATTTACAAAATTTTGCTTTCAACTGATTGCTCCTAAGAGTTTCCAACACAATCCAAAGATGTTTTTCATGCTCCTCCTCGATTTTAGAATACACAAGAATATCATCAATAAAGATGAGAACAAATTGATCGAGGAAGTCTTTGAAAACTCTGTTCATAAGGTCGACGAAATAAGCCAGAGCATTCGTTAACCCAAATGGCATAACAAGCCATTCATAAGATCCATAACGAGTACGGAACGATGTCAAAGGAATACTATCCTCTGCAATACGAAGCTGATGAGAACCGGTAGCTAAGTCTAATTGTGAAAAGACTCTAGCACCACTAAGCTGATCAAATAGATCATCAATCCGAGGTAAAGGATATTTATTCTTAATAGTAAAACCATTAAGCTTGCGGTAGTCAACGCAAAGCCTAAGTGTACCATCGGACTTCTTCACAAAAATAGCCGAAGCTCCCCAAGGAGAGGAACTAGAGCGAATAAATTGCTTCGTCTCCAATTCGAATAATTGTTTGCGCATCTCCTCATTTTTTTTATTGGACATACAATAAGGAGGACGAGTGATAGGTTGAGCTCCAGGGATGAGATTAATTCTGAACTCAATTGCTCGCTTAGGTGGTAATCCTAAAACGGGCTCAAATATGTCGGAAAATTCACGAACAACGTGAATAAGAGAAATAATATCTTCCTCATCATCATTATCGTCATCATGAGGATTTAAAGAATATAAAGATGCAACCATGCTGGAATTCGAATCTTTAAGATCAATAGAAATCTGCTTAACAGATTGAGGATGTCGAAGATGAATAGTCCGCTCAGGACATAGGATTTGGGCTTCATAGCGGTTTAGCCAATCCATTCCCAAAATTATTCCAAAGCCTAAGTAGCGCATAATATGCAAATCGGCTTGGAAAGCAAAATCACACAAAATAATCTCGACATCTTTACGCAATAAACTGATTGTTGCGGATCCACCAACCGGATTCGCAATTCTTAAAGAAGTCATTAAACACAAAACATCCAAAGAAAAAGTATCAATGGGTTCTTTTAGAACAAAAGAATGGGACGCACCCATATCAAAAAGAACTCGAATAGGATGATCACGAAATAAAATAATGCCATCAAGGATAGAATGAGAAATACCTTTACCACGAGATGTGTTGCCAGGGGCTTGAGAAACATTAAGCTTTCCGTCCTTCCTATTTTGAAGTTTGGGACAAGAAGATAAATAATGATCCGGGCTTTTGCAATAGCGACAAGCACGAGGCTTTGAACACTTGTTCGCATAATGGTCCTTAGAACCACAGTTGTATCATTGCCCACTACTATAGGTAGAAGTCTTAGTTGTCGAAGAGGCTTGCTTCCCTTTCTTATTGGGATAAGGACCCCTGAACTTATTAGGCCTTTTCTTGTTGTTGAAGTTTGGCTTAGCACCCATAACTTCGACATCACTCTCCTTATCAGCCTCTTCAAGACGAAGAGCGATATCAACAAGTTGATCAAAAGGAACTTCTAACTTTAGAATTAATGGCTTCTTGAGATTTTTATTCAAGCCATAAACAAATCTTTGGTTCTTCTTCAATGTGGTGTTTATGTACTCGACCCCGTATTTGGAAAGCGACTCGAGTGATGTGACATAATCTGTCACAGAGGATTCACCTTGAACAAGGTCAATGAAAAAACGGCGGGCCAAAGTCACCTTCTCAGCTTCTGGCATAAATTATAATTCGAAGCGTTCCCGGAATTTCTCTCAAGTAAGATCTGCTTCATTTATTTCAGAAATCAGAAGCTCATACCAATCTAATGCTCTTTCTTGGAGCATACTAGAGGCCACCTGAACACGGTGAAGATCAATAAGATTCATGCGAGAAAAGATTCGATCGCACGTTCTCGGCCAAGCCTGGACTTCAATAATAGTTTCAGAACCTTTGAATGGCTTCCCACCCAAATTGGTATAATCGCTGCACAAACGTGCCAATCCAGACCTAGGGCGAGTAGATTCCGGATTAGATCTGGCTGCTTGAGCATTCCTTACTAGATCAAGAAGCTGCTGGGCAGACATAAATACTCCATCTTGGGAAGTAGCACGAGATTGACCGGCGCTGGGACGACCAGGTCTAACCATTTCTCTTCCTTTTTGAAAGAAAGAAAGAAGAAGGATAAGGTTATTCACCAAATGAATATCATGCAATCTTGATAGATAAACAAGGAATCATAAAGAAAATAGGATGAATTGGTACGAAGACTCGAATTAAATCCTAAAGCACGACTCCTAAGATGGACTTAGGACGATGATCCTTGCTAGATTATTCTACATTGTTCCGAAGATTGGCTCTGATACCAAGCTGTGACACCCCACCTCTATACCCATCCTAGGCAAGGACACTACGGGGTAATGCCGTCAACTAGCATGAAGAATAAGGCCGTTGAGGAGCGACCATCCGTGTAATTGCTTTGTGCGAGCACCGATATGTCAGATAGTACAATAAGCATCTGGTTTCATGAGGAAATCCGACATACCGATACAAACTCAAAGCTACTACTCGGTGGCTATATATATATTCTTCGGAAACAAATATAGAAATTAACATAACACAAATCAGTCACAGACATCCATATCACAAAGGCGGAAAGAGATATGAATATATAACACATGAAAGTGTACATCAGAGTAGTGGTCAAACAAGATCCACAATATCACAAAAAAATAGCTACAAGTGATAGACAAAAGAATATCGATACATTTATGAGTCTATATCTCAAATGTATACAACAAAAACTACTAATCTAAGTAGTTAGCCAAAAGTCAGGGTGATAATCCCAGATGTGAAGTTAAGCAGAAGCACCTGTAACACCTCGGTCTGACCCGAGTATTACTTAATAAGAAAATAATAAACGGATCAGTCTAGTAATAAATATCAGATAAAATGATATAGAATAAGAGATATGACATAAACATATGACAACCATAAAGCCATACTGTGATAAGTATGTAATTGAAAATCAACAAGAGATTAATCAATATCACAAGAATCTTCTCAAAGATAAAAAAGAATGTCATACTCTTTATTTATATTCACCAAACCATAAATATTGACAATAATATCAATGCCAATCACAAAAGTTAATGACACACAAATTCACCAATGCACAAATATTAATAAAACTTATCATTGTAAATCACGAAAATCGGTGAAAACACAAATTCCAAAAATCATCAATGGAAATCCAGAAATTACAAAAAGGGGGGAGGCCTATCACAAAACGGGAGCATGAAAACTCACCAACATGTGTATCACAAAATGGAACGCCATTCCATGGTTGCTAACCATTAATTTTGAGCTGAAGCCCCACAAAATGGCCCGAAGACCATGGGTCGCTACCACACCAAATTGAGCCGAAGCTCCACAGAATCGGGGTTTAGTCTCCCTTGTAGACAAAGAGACATCGCATTTGCTAGTCTAAATCACAAAAATGATCATCAACGATCATCAAGAAGTGTCAATTACAGTAAGCTAGTAAATATATAAACTTAGCTTTATGTCCCATAACCACTATCTTAACTTAAATATTTATGAACAAATTGTAAGTTTCCACCAGAAAATTGTCACAAGAGACTCAATCGAACAAGTCCAAGAATTAACCGGCAAAGTAAATGCAAGCGTTTCATACCATTTGATTTACTAAGTCGTTTAATTAGATTTCTTGTACGAGTAGAATAAAGTGACAAATCACAAAAATGATTGTAGAAACCGCAAATCACAAAATTTCACATTCGAAGACGTGAATGAAATCCAAAGAATTCGATTACAAATCCATCAAAGTGGAAATACCCTTGCGACTAAACATGGCGCGACCCATTAAAGCAGGCCGAGCGACCTAAATTGGAAGCGACTTAAGGGCCGAAAACGACCTAAGGTGCAAGTGGCGTAAGGACCGAAAACGGCCTAAGTTGAAAAGCAGGCCGAGCGACTTAGGAAATGGTGCGACCTAACATGGCGCGACCCAACATGGCGCGACCTAAAAGCAGATGTTACTTAAAACAGGCCGAGCGACCTAAGTGGTTGCGACCTATGTGCAATGGAACGACCTAACACAAGGCGAGAAGAGCAACGACCTATGTGGTCAGCGACCTAAGAGTGTTGCGACTTATCATGGCCGAGCGACCTAAGATGGCGCGACCTAAGCGGCAGAGTGTTAATGGTCGAGCGCGCGATCTAATCAGAGTAAGCAGGCCAAGCGACCTAGGGAGTTACGACCTAAGGGGGAAAGACGAGCGACCTAACGACTAAACAAGGCCGTGCGACCTAACGATCTAAGGGATAAACAAGGCCGTGCGACCTAAGGTGGTTGCGACCTAACAACTTAAGGCATATGAGAAGGCCGAGAAACGACCTAAGCATGGCGCGACCTATAGGGGAGCGACCTAAATGCAAGCCGACTTAATGTGCAGGCCGAGAACCCTATGTGCAGGCCGAACGACCTAAGCAACAAAAACGCCAAAAACTCTCTCAATTTGCAACCGATCGAGCATGAACGCTAGGGGATTACGCCTATCGGCTACTGGTCCTATTGGCTCCTCGATGCATCACCAAAAACGTGTTCCAACATCAAAGATTAGATTTTTAAAGATTTGAACCTAAAACACTAAAAATTGGGATTTTCATCAACTCAATCCAAACCAAAAGCAAATGCACATGAATAAGTGTTAGGAATTCATACCCAACAATCAAAGATAGTTGTAGACAAAGATGTGAGATAAAAATCTCACCTTTACACAAAATCAATGAAGAAGAAGCTCGAGAGCAAAGGAAGAATCAATGGCTTCTCTTTGAATTTGGAGTTAGATGTTGGATTTGCAAATGAACTTGAGCTTGGAGTTTTAATTTCCCATTCCTTCCTCCATTTTTGATGAAGCTTGAGTGTTAGAAAATGAAAGTAAAGTTATGAAGGGAAGGGGGGTTGAGCTAGAGTTAATAGTTTAGGCTAATGGGCTAAACCAAACCCAAAGCCCAAAGTGAAAAAGTGACAAAATTCCACTAACTCCAAACATATCAAAGTTTATACTCAAAAAGATCGCAAACGGTGTTTTGAACTCAATGGAAGTGGTTCTGAGTCCTAATTCGACCGTATGCAAAAAGTAGCTTTTCGGACTAAAATCCGACTAACAATAAAATATTAAAATAAAAATATTTAAATATTCAATCGTAAATGCGGGTTGTTACAGTGCAAGTAATTTATTAATACATATATGGTAGAGGACAGCGTTATACTGAAGATTCATAATCTTCAATATATTATATTGAGTGATATTGAGTTATGAAATAATGTATTTATTATGAAAAATATCCTCGTGATTCAAGTGTCAGACACATCAGAAATCACAGTATACGTACATTTACGTATGTAATTATTCCTTAAGTCTATTTGGGTTTCTTTAATGTTCCATCATTAGTTTATACATTCATATCATATAAGTTTTACTGTTATATAGCTTTTATATTTCATATTACTTATATGATAGTCTTATGTATGATGTTTTATTAATCAAATCTTATTTAATTAATTTTAATTAATTAACTCTTTAATTAGTTTTAAATTAGTATGCCAATACAAATTTTATATTAGACATATCTATTAATAACCTTTATAGTGTATAGTATAATCTTTATAGTATAACACATATGTCTTATGTATGCATGTTTGTTATTTAATTAATTAACCTTTTATTACTTTATGTAGCTAAACAATTTTAATTAAATAATATCAATTTCAAAATTTATCTTACATACATGTATACTTATGTTGTCTTAACACTTTAAAATAATATAACATATATCAACGAATATAATACATCCATTTAAGTATTAGTTAACTAACTCGTTTAATTAATTTTGTTAATAAATTTAAATTTTGAAATTAACAGTTTCAAACATTTTGAAATTTTCATTATATTTTCAAACATTTAAAAATTTATGTTATATTATAACCTTTTATAATATACTTGTTTATTTTAAATTTAACTTTTAAATTTAAAATCATGTTTTAATTTTCAAAACTATTTTGAAAATTGGCCCAAGGCCCTATTTAAATTGGGTCTTTTCAATTTGGGTCAACCTTTAGGCTCACATCATCTTTTAGGGCAGGCAGGTAACCAGGTAGGACTGGGTGCTTAATTACCCAATTCCAATCCTAGACATCACCTTTCTAAAACACCGCAGTAAGTACGTAAGCTTAATTAATTATCCATAATATGACTAATTTAGACCGCATATGCTATTGGACTCTGATACCATTGAAGGAATAGGACCAGCCTGCAACAGAAGAAATGGATGAATTTCAAAAAATTTAGCATTTTGGATCATTAACGGGCCTATGAAGTCTAAACATATTTAGAAATTTTCTAAGTTTTGTTTAAATAATTTATTTATTTAATTTTTGAAATATAGTTTAAAATTTAATTTAATGTGTATGTAAATTAGAGTATACCAAATATACTCTTATGTACATATTTGTGAGTAAGATAACTTATTAAATTTATTTAGAGAATTAACTTTTCATTTCATATCTCTTAAGTTATTGAATTAATGAAGAGGCATAAATTTATTTAAAGAATGAAACTTTTCATTTTCTTCTCTTAACTTATTTAATTAATGAAGGGCAAATTGTTTTTATGGAGAGAGAAACCTTTCATTTATCTCTCTTTAATTAAATTGATTAATTATATGAATGTCATTAATTAGCAATATATATATATGGCATGAATGTGGGTATAAAAAAATATATATTATGCTGTTAATTTTGTAAGAGCAACATATGGTAGGGACTATTTATTGATGATAATGTTAGAAATATAACTAGAAATAAATGGATAGTTAAACACATAAAGGAAATATGGGAAATAGAGAAAGAGTAACAAAAATGATTGATTTAATTTCCCATTTGGTAAACTTAATTAATGCAGCATATAAATGATAATCAATTAACATCATGATATAAGGATATAAACAGTCAACAACAAAAGTATACATGTATTATTAACTATTTGTGTGTGCATATGTGCATGTTTAAATATGTTTATATACGTATCTTTTAATGAATCCTCCAAATATAATAAATTAATACAGCCAAGACAATTATTATCCATTTAAGATTTATTACCAACATGTGTGATCTTATTTAGTAAATTTGAAAATAGATCTTATTTAGTAAATTCAAATGTAACCAATATGTATATGTTAATAATTTAATGTAGAACCAAACATAGATATTTATTATATAATTTTTTTTGTCTAATGTAAATTTTGTATAACAATAATATTATGTTGATTCATGTTTATTTATACATAAATATGGTGCACATATATGTATGTATGTGCATGTATACATAAATATATTTAAAAATATTTATATATGTATTGTTAATATACCCTTTAAAATTAACAAATCAACTCAACCAAATCAATTATAATCAATTTAAGTTTTATTACTGTGAAGACCCAGAATTTTTAACAATTTAAAATGGAATAACTAAATTGATTTTAGACATTTAAAAGCTAATTTTAACTTGAATTGAAGATATCAATATTTACTTGATAATTAAATCATTGAATTATATAGTTTAAATATCGAATTTAATAATTGAAATTGGGTAAATTGTTGAATCTGAAATTTCTAAGTCTGTTTAAAATAATTTGAAGGCTTATAAAATTTATAATGATGATATTGAAGATAATAGAATGGTTGGAATTTAATTTAAAGGTGATTTGTTCGATTTTAATAATATATCATTTAAATCGATATTTAAAAATAACCTTCCAAGGCACAGTCTCGGAATTTTACGAAACCAATTCCATTGGATCCGTAATAGTTAGTTATTATCGGATTTCAATTTTCGTAGCAATCGGAGTTGTCATTTGACCATGACAGCTCGAAACGCTTAGAAATTATTTTAATCGATTTAATTGAAATTTGATTGTTTTCTTTTGTAACTCGCACATTCGATCAAAATAGCCTCCGAAACATGTTCCATTGTGTTCGGAATGCGGGTAGAACCTTATTAACGTCTGTCGGCATGTCTGATTTGGGGTTTGGGATTTCGCGTTATGCAACGAGAGATATTTTCAATATTTAAATATTTAATTAACACTCGTATTCAAGAAGCTAACCCCAAATCAATATTTATCACCGCCCACTCTCACCTTCAACAGATAGTCGAACTCATATAAAAAAAGGAAAAGGAACGAAACGAAATTCGTTCGAAAACCAAAATCAAAATAATTGTCCTCGATCGGCAGCTCGATTCCATGCCGATCGACTTTGGGGCCACGTTGATGGATTCGATATCGCGCGCGCTTCGATGGAGGCCGTGGCTAGGGTACACGCGCGATGGGGTAGTGGGCATTGCGACTCGATGTCGCAAGGCTTGAACTCGAGGTGAAGTTGTGTGCTGTCAAGACTGTTGCTCGATGTCGATTTCAATTGTAGAAGGGGGATTGGCGAGTGGCTTGTGATCGAGGCAATTAGGGTTTCGCATTCGAGGTGGATGGGAATAACGACGTTCATCGAGACGTTCGAGGGTGGGGTGATTTCGATTTTGGTGGTGAGTTCACTCTCATAGTTTTTATCTTTAAATCCTACTGTATGTTTCATTGCTTGTGCTTTGTTTTAGCCTGCATGTTCTGCCTCTTCGTTGACATGCATTAATTCTTTTGTATATGAGAGTTTGATCTATTGGTTCACATAAACAATTCACTAAAAAAAAATGGAAGTTTTTCTAAGTTAAATTTATGTTCTCAAAGTATCATAGATAAATATCAAGCGGGTTTCAAAATCTAAAATATAGGTCTTAAGTTTTAAATTTTTTTGATTTAATATATCGTCAGAGTAGTTGTTTAAAATTAATTATATCAAATATAATTATGAAATTAATTCCTAAATGATTCTCAAACAAAGAATAATGAAGAAATTAAGTATTTAGTTCAAATAAGAATTTATCTTTGTTCAATTAAGGTTGTGATTAATTAAAGATAATTAATTAGTGAAATTAATTAAAAGTTAATAACTTAATGAAATAAATAAGGGTTGATTGATTAATATGAATAATCAATGGATAATTACTTAATAAACGTAATTATGGATAACTAATTTAGATAGATAATTAAAGGATGATTTATTAACTAAATGATTCGTAATTAACTTATGATTGGTTAAGCATGATTAAGTGATAAATTCTTAAGTTATTAATTTAATTGAAGATTAATTAAAATTAATTATAATATGGATTAATAATTCATGTTTACAGAATGATTGTTTGAGTAGAATATATTGATTGATTGATATCTATTGAATGATAATATGTGGTATCCTGTGGGGGTGATATTGGACATATCTGAAATAGATAGGTGATATTTATCCGTGATGAATGAATTCGAAGTATTGAATTAAATTGATTAAACCTTTAACAACTTGACCTTTTAGAGGGTGTTTGGATTTCGAAGAGACCAGGGTCGGGTATCAGAAAATACCCAAAACCACTTCGATTAGTAATCTACAGTAATTGTTTATAGTTTGGTTAGAAGCAAACAGGCTGGGATGAACTAAATCAAGTAACACGGATATTTAAACTGGGTAACGTTTCTTGAATATTGTTTTGAGGTAAAAGATTGACTTAAATAAGAGTAGAACTCGTAGTGAAGTACGAGTTACCGGATTTTTCTCTTATGGTATGGACTTAGTTTTTTTCAAATTTTTCGGGTTTACTCATGCTGGTTTCCAGCCTGACCCGGGAGTTACTTTGATGTAATGCTCCGGTCAGACCGAGTATTACAGATTTTCAGGTAAGGACGTTTTGGAGCTCAAGAGTCGAGCGGGAGGGCAAGAGCGTATAGAATATTTTCGCTGTATTGTATTATTGTATATCTGAGATATGGTGATTGTGTATAATTAGTGTGTATAATTGTGTAACTCTGATGTATAAAAATGTAATCGACAGAATACTATTCTTTTGTAAATTGTTATTGTTTATTATTATATTTTATCCGCTGCGAATGTGAGATTGTAACAACCCTGCTTTTGGAGATTACCTGTTAATATTAAATTATAACGGTAGTTATAATTTAATATTGTAAATTTAATAAAATTGGAAGTTTTATATTGTTTATTTGGAATAAACAATGAATTTTGAAAATAAAATGAGAAAAATAAAGTTTGGAACTTCATTTTATTTATTTGGACTAATAATGATGGAGAATGATCTTTGTTTAGAGAATGAAATAATTTTTATAAATTATTGTCAATTACTTCTTTTAATAATTTTTAAATGAAGTATTTGATTTTTGAAGGGTGTTTAATTAAGCAAAAAGATGGAAATTGGTATAAAAATGAGTGTTGGTTATAAATAAAGTTTGGATACCGTTTGTAATATTTTTTCAAGTAAGAAAACAACTTTTATTGTATTTTAGAAGTTGAAAATGTGAACTTTTGCATTTATTGGTGAAAATGGCGTATTTTTGTAAATTAAGGTTTATGATAATATAATGTCTTAAAAATAAAGATTAATCTTTTTATATGATAGAAAATATTCTATTTTGTACGTATATAAATCTACATATTTTATTTGAGTGAAAACTTGAAAATATTGGTTGGTTGGATCCATTCCATTAGTGTTCATATGTATTAAGTGCTAAAATAAATAAACATAGGCTAATTATTCAATTTGGATCCAAACTCATTAGTTTTTAGCCCAACTTGTTAGTAAACTAGCAAAGAGAAGAGAAAAAAATTAAGGTACGTACATTCATTTTCTTCTTGCTGTATATTCCAAAAAGCTTCAGAGAAGAGAAACCCATTCCCTCTTCAAACCCTAGACAAAATCCTCAAATTAAAACTTAAATCTTGTGTTTTTAAAATCAAATTAAAGCTAAATCTACAGGTAATCGAATCTAAGACCTAATATTTCATCAAAATCCCAAATTTTGTGATGATGGTCTGTTAATTGTTTTGCTCTTTCTTGCATGTCCCTGTTTCTTAGTTTTACAGGTTGTAGAAGCGTAAATTCAAGCCAAGCTTCTTCCTTTCAGCGAATAATCCGGATTGTTGTTTGGATATAGTAAAGTGAGTTGAAAACTCACATTTTCTAGCATAATTTGAGATTTCAAGGTTAGAAATCTCAATTTGATTTTTATTGCATGTTCATTTGTAGACCGCTATCAGTAAATTGGGCATAACTTTTTCATTTTTAATCGGAATTTGATTTTGTTTGATGTTCTGAAAAGCATGAAGAAAGTGAGATAACTTTCATCTTAAACACTTTCGAAAATTCTGATCATAGAGGGTCGAAAAACCCAATACAAACTCATTGTCCCGTCATTGTAAAACTGTGCTTAATATCGTTAGTAAATTGAGCATATCTTCCTTGTTTCTTATCGGATTAGCATGATTTTTGAAGTTCCGGAAAGCTTATTTTATGTGTGAAAATTTTACTGTTGAACACATTTGAAAATTTTGAGCATAGTTTGACCAAAATGCTGTTGCAAACTCTCAGCTCTGTCACTTTAGTAATTGCATTATTCAAACTAAACATAGTTAGTAAATTAGACATATCTTCCTTGTCTCTTATTGGATTTGGATAATTTTTGAAGTTCTGGAAAGAATATTTTGTGTGTGGCAACTTTTATGTTGAACACATTTGCATATTTGAGCATAGGTTGATCAAAATCTTACTACAAACTCTAAGCTCTGTCACTTTGATTATTACATTATTTAAACTAAATACAGCTAGTAACTTAGACGTATCTTTCTCATTCATGTCGAATTTAGATACTTCTTGATGTTTTAGAAAACTTGGATTATTTTATAACCCTTTCTTGTTTTGAGTTTTCTGAAATTTTGAAGTTAGCTTGGTCAAAACTAGATTTATTTGAGATTATTGATTTTGAGATGTTTGCCATTTTATGGCATATTTTGAGTTTTATAATTCCTATTTATCGGAATTATTTATGATGGCCAATATTTGGCGAGTATTATGGTTTGGGATCTCTTAAGCAGGAGTATGGTCGATGAGAACCATCACGATGTTTTATTTACTTGCCAATGATATAAGGCAAGTCTTGAGTATATGATTTCATATTTTGAGATTTATGGTTTATGAGGAACCATTACGATGTTTTCACTTGTCGACGAGGCAAGTTACGTTGCCATTCAATACTTGTCGATGAGATGAGACGAGTATGGTGTCTCTTTACCACTCGCCAATGAGATGAGACGAGATATGATTTTCTGAGTTTTATGATGTTCCTAGTGTGGCACCGACTAGCGGCTAGTAAACCGCTAAGTGCGAACGAGTGGTATGGGACACACGTTAACGCTTTTCGGATTCCTATCTATGAGTTTGTGACACATTCACGATGTTTACCTAACAGAACTGCTTTGAGAGGTGTCAGCGACCTTGTCATGAGGACGAACTGCTTAGGGAGGTGTTAGCGACCTTGTTAGGGCTGACAAAATAGCTTCGAGAGGTGTCAACGACCTTGTCATGAGGACAAACCGCTTAGGGAGGTGTTAGCGACCTTGTTAGGGCTGACAAAATGGCTTGAAGAGGTGTCAGTGACCTTGTCATGAGGACGAACTGCTTTGGGAGGTGTTAGCGACCTTTTCAGAGACTTCGGCCGTTTGAGAATGGCACGTGCAGCATCGCTTCGGCATGCAAGTGGGATTTGGCCAATCCGGGGAATTTTTATGAGTTTTTTATTTTGATTTCACCAATTTTTAAATGATGAGTTTACCTATAGCCTTGAGTTAGAGAAAGGCTTATATATATGTGTGTTGTTTTATGGTGATTTCGATATGGGGATTATAAACTCTTATTGAGTTTCATAAGTTTTTATTTGGAGATTATCATCGGCGATTGTTTATGTTATTTGAGTGTATTGTAGAGTTTACCTCTTTTGAGGCCTTTGTATACTTAAATGACATTGTTTCACTTAAGTCATGAGTATGTTTATTTTCTATTGCCTCTTCTCGTTTGAGAAGAATTATCACCTTGTATCTTGTGCTTTATATTATCTTCTATCCTTATGAACTGATTGTTTTAGCTATACTGACCCGCGTATTTTATACTCGGGTCAGACCGAGTTGTTTCAGGTTAGCAATCAGTTACGGGACTCAGCTTTGATGCATCTGCTTGGATATCAGCCTAGCACTTTTGTGTAGTTTATATTTCTTTCCGCTTGACTCTGATATGTATTTGATTAGATGTAAATAGTGTGGTCTCTATACCACTTTTGTATATTAGTTTGTATCATACTGGGATATATCTGTGTATATGTATTTATATATATAATGATTACTGTTCTGTGATGTGATATGCATTCTGTTATTGTACTTTGTTCTGATAGATCCATTAGCCACCTATAGTTTTGTATTAAATATTTATTGGATATGTCCATCCACTTGAAATAGAAGAAAAAAATATAGAGCATTTATCGACGTATGCAGTAGATATTTAAGACAAGATTATAGATGGTCACTCCTAACCAGCCCTATTCTACGCATTAACAGACAGAATTACCCAGTAATTCTCTTTGTTAATGTGGGTCTTGGGGTGGGGGTCACAACTTGGTATCAGAGCGAGATTCGAAATAAAGTATGATAAACACAGAACAGAAAAACATATTACGGTACATCTAAGTGTAATACAAGTGTTACGAATTCCTTAATCATCGTGTCCTTTACCTTATCGTGCCTTTTGGAGTAGATTATTTTGGATATGTCTAGGAATATGGTTTATTCCGAAATATTCCCTAATTTAATTGATGACATCTTATCTTAGGAGTAATCCTAATCGTGATTGTTTTATTCAAGTCCTCTTCAATACGGGTGCTTGACACCCATCCCGTATTGAAGGAGTTTGTTGATGATCTTTGACGTTCTTATTTTGTGATTTCTTTGAGGATTGTGAATCCTATTGAGGGGATTTGCAACATTTGGTATGATGTTAAGGATTTTGGATTTTTTTTTATAGCTTATCTTTTCAAGTGAATTAGCATGCTTTTTCCTCTTTAGAGTTTGGAATGATTTGAGTTGGGGTAGCTTGGGTATTTTCTAGTTGCATTCTGTAATCCGAAGGAAGCTAAAATTAGGTATCCTAATTTTAACTGATTTGTTGTTTCTTACTCTTCGGAATGTTATTGATGATTTTGAAGTGTCTGTATTCACTCTTGAGTTTCGAGATGTTGATGATCTATCTCAAATTCCTGTCATTGTGACTCTGTTGATTTCTGTGTGTCCGTTTTGGGTATGACACACAATCGGGCAATCGAATATTGTATTGACTTCATTCTCGGTTCTTGGCCTGTCGGTCGTCCTTCCATGAGGATGTCCACTAGGGAAATGAGGTGTTTTCAAATTTTTCAAAAAAAAATCAAACTTAAGATATGTTTCTAAGAGAAATTAGTTTATATTTTTGGGGAAAAACAAATTTTTTTTTAAGTATTATATATGAGGTATTTATTTTTAAAGAAAATGAATATTTATGTTGGGTTGTCCGTCTAGTGCTTTAAGAATTCTGGTCGATGTGTTTGGCCAACGTTATCGATAGGCATTTCCTAAACGCTGTGATGAGACAGTCAGACACGGTAAATTTAGTTTTAATCAGTAAATTTTGATAATAATTAATAGGGTAGAGTATTAATTTTTTTAATTGTTTAATAAAACCATTGAACCATGGTGAGTGTTGGAGGAGTGGCGAGGCATTTTTGATTGTTTGATCAACCATGCAGCCAATCGATGGGGTCATTCACTATAAATCAATGGTGAGGCAACACCCTTATATTATTTGAAATTTGAGAAATTAAATATGGTAATTTGTGTAAGTAAAGTGAATAATTCTAATTAAGGGGATGTCTTAATTAAAATAAAATATCATTTGATGTTTTGATTAATAAAATGATGTATTTAAGGTAAAAGAATGCATTGGTTTGAAAACTAAATTATTAATTGAATATTTTAGGACAAGTTATTAATGATGACTATAAAAATTTATTTTAATGGATAATCAATAATCATCTCTTTATAATGCAAGAAATTAGTATCTCTTCGAAAATGAGTTTTCATTGTTAATTGTTTTTAAAGCCAGATTTTGAAAGTAATGAACATATTTCCACTTAATAAAATGTTTTGTGGTGATTACGTAAAGTTGATCATAATTTTATCTTAGCTTTCCAGAAGAAAAAAGAGGATCATTTAATAAATGATTTATGATTTATCTAAAAGCTTGTTTAAAATTGTAGTTTGAAACTAAAATGGATTGGGAGAATTTTAAATTTTAAAATTGATTTTGAAAGCTGAAATTCAATTTAGAAAATTGTTGTACTAAAATAGGGATAACTAGAGATTTATAACTCAAAATGAGCTAAGTCTTTTTGCAAATGAAAGATCTTTCAGTAAGCTATAAAGTTTCTTTTTACCACTTTTAAATATTTTTCAATTTACTGAGTCTAAAATGGGTTTGAATAGGGATAGGCAATTCTGCCCTATTACAAAATTTTCTAAGATTAAGCTGAACGTAAATTTAACATAACTTTCAAACCGTAAATCCGATTTTGATGATCTTTATATTTCCGGAAATCCCAGACTAATTAGAACAGCTTTCATTCTATAAAGTTCTTCAAATTTTGTTGTTTTCTCGGTAAAAATAGGTCTTCTTTACAGCAGATCTGAACTGAAATTGATTTATTTCCCCTCAATAGTTAAGTGTAGCATTTCTTATTTATGATCATGAACTAATATCATCTATTTGAGTTAAGTACAGGTGAAAATATGATAGATGGAATATATTTTGATCAAAAAGATTATAGATGTAAGTTTGTGCAAAACCGCTTTAAAATGCTTAAAGGGAAAGGTATGTTTTCGGATTAATTTTAAGTGTTAAATAATGATATATATTGTGTTTCCGACCTAATGGTCGATGTATATTATATAATTTATTTTTGTAATATTGTATATGGCCCTCCGTTCAAAGGAGACTCGGTCAATTTTTTCGAAAATTTCAAACACTTAGAAAATTTGAGAAACAAATTGAAAAATAATATGTTGCAAACTAGAGTGTACCTGTGGAAGAATTAGAGAATAACAACTTAAACTTTATTTGCATTAGTGAAGAGTAATAAATTTAAAATCTAAGTAAGAAGTTTTGAAAAAATTTCAAGTGTTGAAAATTGTGGTTATAACTATAAAGTATCGATCTTTTGGAACTCTAAGAATTTTTGATTGAGAGTATATACATATATTTTAGTTCCTTATGAGTATCTTACTCTTGTGCTATTTTCTAATGACGTGCATTTATGCGGTCATTCGAGTTTGAAACCACCTTTTGGTTGAACTATCTTGCCTCTATTATGTCTATCTTGTATTGGTGTTGTTCCTTCCGTAGTGTCATACGGAAAGATCATATCGATAATCATCTTGTTGATTAGAGTTTGGGTTGAAGTTGTGCTAAATCCGGACTCTACTTGAGGAGCTTATGAGAAATCAATCTCATTTGATTGATCCTTTTTCTTGCATCTTGTTATGCTCTTATTCGAAGGTGAGACGCCTTCGAAATCTTATGTGCTGATTGGAAAATTTAGCGGTTCGCTAATTCTATATTTGCACTTTAAAAACCACAGAATTAATCAAGCAATCTTATCTTGGTCTTCTTTCATCTTGAGTTGAAAGTGAGGAATTGTGATCTTGTGCCTGTCTATCCTTCTATGATTGATGAAATACTTATGTTGAATACAAACTCTTCTCTAGAAATTGCGAGGATGCAATTTTGATAAGGGGGAGAGTCTGTAACAACCCTGCTTTTGGAGATTACCTGTTAATATTAAATTATAACGGTAGTTATAATTTAATATTGTAAATTTAGTAAAATTGGAAGTTTTATATTGTTTATTTGAAATAAACAATGAATTTTGAAAATAAAATGAGAAAAATAATTTTGGAACTTCATTTTATTTATTTGGACTAATAGTGATGGAGAATGATCTTTGTTTAGAGAAAATGAAATAATTTTTATAAATTATTGTCAATTACTTCTTTTAATAATTTTTAAATGAAGTATTTGATTTTTGAAGGGTGTTTAATTAAGTAAAAAGATGGAAATTGGTATAAAAATGAGTGTTGGTTATAAATAAAGTTTGGATACCGTTTGTAATATTTTTCCAAGTAAGAAAACAACTTTTGTTGTATTTTAGAAGTTAAAAATGTGAACTTTTGCATTTATTTGTGAAAATGGTGTATTTTTGTAAATTAAGGTTTATGATAATATAATGTCTTAAAAATAAAGATTAATCTTTTTATATGATAGAAAATATTATATTTTGTATGTATATAAATCTACATATTTTATTTGAGTGAAAACTTGAAAATATTGGTTGGTTGGATCCATTCCATTAGTGTTGATATGTATTAAGTGTTAAAATAAATAAACATAGGCTAATTATTCAGTTTGGATCCAAACTCATTAGTTCTTAGCCCAACTTGTTAGTAAACTAGCAAAGAGAAATGAAAAAAAATTAAGGTACTTACATTCATTTCCTTCTTGCTGTATATTCCAGAAGGCTTCAGAGAAGAGAAACCCATTCCCTCTTCAAACCCTAGACAAAATCCTCAAATTACAACTTAAAACTTGTGTTTTTAAAATCAAATTGAAGCTAAATCTACAGGTAATCGAATCTAAGACCTAATACTTCATCAAAATCCCAAATTTTGTGATGATGGTCTGTTAATTGTTTTGCTCTTTCTTGCATGTCCCTGTTTCTTAGTTTTACAGGTTGTAAAAGCTTAAATTCAAGCCAAACTTCTTCCTTTCAGTGAATAATCCGGGTTGTTGTTTGGATATAGTAAGGTGAGTTGAAAACTCACATTTTCTAAAATAATTTGAGATTTCAAGGTTAGAAATCCCAATTTGATTTTTATTGCATGTTCATTTGTAGACCGCTATCAGTAAATTGGGCATAACTTTTTCGTTTTAAATCGGAATTTGATTTTGTTTGATGTTCTGGAAACCATGAAGAAAGTGTGATAACTTTCATGTTAAACACTTTCGAAAATTTTGATCAAAGAGGGTCGAAAAACTTAATACAAACTCACTGTCCCGTCATTGTAAAACTGTGCTTAATATCGCTAGTAAATTGAGCATATCTTCCTTGTTTCTTATCAGATTAACATGATTTTTGAAGTTCCAGAAAGCTTATTTTATGTGAGAAAATTTTCCTGTTGAACACATTTGCAAATTTTGAGCATAGTTTGACCAAAATGCTGTTGCAAACTCTCAGCTCTGTCACTTTAGTAGTTACGTTATCCAAACTAAACATAGTTAGTAAATTAGACATATCTTCCTTGTCTCTTATCGGATTTGGATGATTTTTGAAGTTCTGAAAAGAATATTTTATGTGTGACAACTTTTATGTTGAACACATTTGCATATTTGAGCATAGGTTGATCGAAATCCTGTTACAAACTCTCGGCTCTGTCACTTTCATTATTACATTATTTAAACTAAATACAGCTAGTAACTTAGACGTATCTTTCTCATTTCATGTCGGATTTAGATAATTCTTGATGTTTTAGAAAACTTGGATTATTTTATAACACTTTCTTGTTTTGAGTTTTCTGAAATTTTGAAGTTAGCTTGTTCAAAACTAGATTTATTTGTTGTTGTTCCGAAAGTAAAACGACAGCAATAAATCATTGACTTGAGAATTGTACTGGATTATTTTTGCTCTCATTCTTGTTCGATTTTGAGGTGATTTTGAAATGTTTTGAGAGCGATGATTCCTATCAATAAGATAGCTATATTTGGAGAATTTGAAATTCAAATTTAGATAGAATTTGAATTGATTTTGGGTTAAATTTGATTTGAATTCGTATTGAATTCAAGTTATCGGTCTTGAGTTATCTTTCTTGTTTTTCATTGTTTTCGAGCACGGTTTTCACTAAACCATTTTGAAGTGATTTTTGAAATAAATGAAAATTTCAAATTATTATTATATAGTATTTTAAAATTATTTTTATAATATAAAATCTATTTATTTCCTATAATAAAGGAATATCAAATATTGGTTTTATTAATCATTTCGGAGAAAAGTTTTAAAAGCTTGTTCTCTAGTAAACTATTTTAAATATAAAACGCTCACTTTTGCACTATTCGAACGTATGAGAAAGAGAATTAAATGATTTAGTAAAACATGTGGTATGAGACATGTGAGTTTACTATTTCGGTTAATTGCGGACTTGTACGATCGAAGCTATTTGAGATTATTGATTTTGAGATGTTTGCCATTTTATGGCATATTTTGAGTTTTATAATTCCTATTTACCGGAATTATTTAAGATGGCCAATATTTGGCGAGTATTATGGTTTGGGATCTCCTAAGCAGGAGTATGGTCGATGAGAACCATCACGATGTTTTATTTACTTGCCAATGATATAAGGCAAGTCTTGAGTATATGATTTCATATTTTGAGATTTATGGTTTATGAGGAACCATTACGATGTTTTCACTTGTCGACGAGGCAAGTTACGTTGCCATTCAATACTTGTCGATGAGATGAGACGAGTATGGTGTCTCTTTACCACTCGCCAATGAGATGAGACGAGATATGATTTTCTGAGTTTTATGATGTTCCTAGTGTGGCACCGACTAGCGGCTAGTAAACCGCTAAGTGCGAACGAGTGGTATGGGACACACGTTAACGCTTTTCGGATTCCTATCTATGAGTTTGTGACACATTCACGATGTTTACCTAACAGAACTGCTTTGAGAGGTGTCAGCGACCTTGTCATGAGGACGAACTGCTTAGGGAGGTGTTAGCGACCTTGTTAGGGCTGACAAAATAGCTTCGAGAGGTGTCAACGACCTTGTCATGAGGACAAACCGCTTAGGGAGGTGTTAGCGACCTTGTTAGGGCTGACAAAATGGCTTGAAGAGGTGTCAGTGACCTTGTCATGAGGACGAACTGCTTTGGGAGGTGTTAGCGACCTTGTCAGAGACTTCGGCCGTTTGAGAATGGCACGTGCAGCATCGCTTCGGCATGCAAGTGGGATTTGGCCAATCCGGGGAATTTTTATGAGTTTTTGATTTTGATTTCACCAATTTTTAAATGATGAGTTTACCTATAGCCTTGAGTTAGAGAAAGGCTTATATATATGTGTGTTGTTTTATGGTGATTTCGATATGGGGATTATAAACTCTTATTGAGTTTCATAAGTTTTTATTTGGAGATTATCATCGGCGATTGTTTATGTTATTTGAGTGTATTGTAGAGTTTACCTCTTTTGAGGCCTTTGTATACTTAAATGACATTATTTCACTTAAGTCATGAGTATGTTTATTTTCTATTGCCTCTTCTCATTTGAGAAGAATTATCACCTTGTATCTTGTGCTTTATATTATCTTCTATCCTTATGAACTGATTGTTTTAGCTATACTGACCCGCGTATTTTATACTCGGGTCAGACCGAGTTGTTTCAGTTTAGCAATCAGTTACGGGACTCAGCTTTGATGCATCTGCTTGGATATCAGCCTAGCACTTTTGTGTAGTTTATATTTCTTTCCGCTTGACTCTGATATGTATTTGATTAGATGTAAATAGTGTGGTCTCTATACCACTTTTGTATATTAGTTTGTATCATACTGGGATATATCTGTGTATATGTATTTATATATATAATGATTACTGTTCTGTGATGTGATATGCATTCTGTTATTGTACTTTGTTCTGATAGATCCATTAGCCACCTATAGTTTTGTATTAAATATTTATTGGATATGTCCATCCACTTGAAATAGAAGAAAAAAATATAGAGCATTTATCGACGTATGCAGTAGATATTTAAGACAAGATTATAGATGGTCGCTCCTAACCAGCCCTATTCTACGCATTAACAGACAGAATTACCCAGTAATTCTCTTTGTTAATGTGGGTCTTGGGGTGGGGGTCACAACTTGGTATCAGAGCGAGATTCGAAATAAAGTATGATAAACACAGAACAGAAAAACATATTACGGTACATCTAAGTGTAATACAAGTGTTACGAATTCCTTAATCATCGTGTCCTTTACCTTATCGTGCCTTTTGGAGTAGATTATTTTGGATATGTCTAGGAATATGGTTTATTCCGAAATGTTCCCTAATTTAATTGATGACATCTTATCTTAGGAGTAATCCTAATCGTGATTGTTTTATTCAAGTCCTCTTCAATACGGGTGCTTGACACCCATCCCGTATTGAAGGAGTTTGTTGATGATCTTTGACGTTCTTATTTTGTGATTTCTTTGAGGATTGTGAATCCTATTGAGGGGATTTGCAACATTTGGTATGATGTTAAGGATTTTGGATTTTTTTTTATAGCTTATCTTTTCAAGTGAATTAGCATGCTTTTTCCTCTTTAGAGTTTGGAATGATTTGAGTTGGGGTAGCTTGGGTATTTTCTAGTTGCATTCTGTAATCCGAAGGAAGCTAAAATTAGGTATCCTAATTTTAACTGATTTGTTGTTTCTTGCTCTTCGGAATGTTATTGATGATTTTGAAGTGTCTGTATTCACTCTTGAGTTTCGAGATGTTGATGATCTATCTCAAATTCCTGTCATTGTGACTCTGTTGATTTCTGTGTGTCCGTTTTGGGTATGACACACAATCGGGCAATCGAATATTGTATTGACTTCATTCTCGGTTCTTGGCCTGTCGGTCGTCCTTCCATGAGGATGTCCACTAGGGAAATGAGGTGTTTTCAAATTTTTCAAAAAAAAAAATCAAACTTAAGATATGTTTCTAAGAGAAATTAGTTTATATTTTTGGGGAAAAACAAATTTTTTTTTAAGTATTATATATGAGGTATTTATTTTTAAAGAAAATGAATATTTATGTTGGGTTGTCCGTCTAGTGCTTTAAGAATTCTGGTCGATGTGTTTGGCCAACGTTATCGATAGGCATTTCCTAAATGCTGTGATGAGACAGTCAGACACGGTAAATTTAGTTTTAATCAGTAAATTTTGATAATAATTAATAGGGTAGAGTATTAATTTTTTTAATTGTTTAATAAAACCATTGAACCATGGTGAGTGTTGGAGGAGTGGCGAGGCATTTTTGATCGTTTGATCAACTATGCAGCCAATCGATGGGGTCATTCACTATAAATCAATGGTGAGGCAACACCCTTATATTATTTGAAATTTGAGAAATTAAATATGGTAATTTGTGTAAGTAAAGTGAATAATTCTAATTAAGGGGATGTCTTAATTAAAATAAAATATCATTTGATGTTTTGATTAATAAAATGATGTATTTAAGGTAAAAGAATGCATTGGTTTGAAAACTAAATTATTAATTGAATATTTTAGGACAAGTTATTAATGATGACTATAAAAATTTATTTTAATGGATAATCAATAATCATCTCTTTATAATGCAATAAATTAGTATCTCTTCGAAAATGAGTTTTCATTGTTAATTGTTTTTAAAGCCAGATTTTGAAAGTAATGAACATATTTCCACTTAATAAAATGTTTTGTGGTGATTACGTAAAGTTGATCATAATTTTATCTTAGCTTTCCAGAAGAAAAAAGAGGATCATTTAATAAATGATTTATGATTTATCCAAAAGCTTGTTTAAAATTGTAGTTTGAAACTAAAATGGATTGGGAGAATTTTAAATTTTAAAATTGATTTTGAAAGCTGAAATTCAATTTAGAAAATTGTTGTACTAAAATAGGGATAACTAGAGATTTATAACTCAAAATGAGCTAAGTCTTTTTGCAAATGAAAGATCTTTCAGTAAGCTATAAAGTTTCTTTTTACCACTTTTAAATATTTTTCAATTTACTGAGTCTAAAATGGGTTTGAATGGGGATAGGCAATTCTGCCCTATTACAAAATTTTCTAAGATTAAGCTGAACGTAAATTTAACATAACTTTCAAACCGTAAATCCGATTTTGATGATCTTTATATTTCCGGAAAGCCCAGACTAATTAGAACAACTTTCATTCTATAAAGTTCTTCAAATTTTGTTGTTTTCTCGGTAAAAATAGGTCTTTTTTACAGCAGGTCTGAACTGAAATTGATTTATTTCCCCTCAATAGTTAAGTGTAGCATTTCTTATTTATGATCATGAACTAATATCATCTATTTGAGTTAAGTACAGGTGAAAATATGATAGATGGAATATATTTTGATCAAAAAGATTATAGATGTAAGTTTGTGCAAAACCGCTTTAAAATGCTTAAAGGGAAAGGTATGTTTTCGGATTAATTTTAAGTGTTAAATAATGATATATATTGTGTTTCCGACCTAATGGTCGATGTATATTATATAATTTATTTTTGTAATATTGTATATGGCCCTCCGTTCAAAGGAGACTCGGTCAATTTTTTCGAAAATTTCAAACACTTAGAAAATTTGAGAAACAAATTGAAAAATAATATGTTGCAAACTAGAGTGTACCTGTGGAAGAATTAGAGAATAACAACTTAAACTTTATTTGCATTAGTGAAGAGTAATAAATTTAAAATCTAAGTAAGAAGTTTTGAAAAAATTTCAAGTGTTGAAAATTGTGGTTATAACTATAAAGTATCGATCTTTTGGAACTCTAAGAATTTTTGATTGAGAGTATATACATATATTTTAGTTCCTTATGAGTATCTTACTCTTGTGCTATTTTCTAATGACGTGCATTTATGCGGTCATTCGAGTTTGAAACCACCTTTTGGTTGAACTATCTTGCCTCTATTATGTCTATCTTGTATTGGTGTTGTTCCTTCCGTAGTGTCATACGGAAAGATCATATCGATAATCATCTTGTTGATTAGAGTTTGGGTTGAAGTTGTGCTAAATCCGGACTCTACTTGAGGAGCTTATGAGAAATCAATCTCATTTGATTGATCCTTTTTCTTGCATCTTGTTATGCTCTTATTCGAAGGTGAGACGCCTTCGAAATCTTATGTGCTGATTGGAAAATTTAGCGGTTCGCTAATTCTATATTTGCACTTTAAAAACCACAGAATTAATCAAGCAATCTTATCTTGGTCTTCTTTCATCTTGAGTTGAAAGTGAGGAATTGTGATCTTGTGCCTGTCTATCCTTCTATGATTGATGAAATACTTATGTTGAATACAAACTCTTCTCTAGAAATTGCGAGGACGCAATTTTGATAAGGGGGAGAGTCTGTAACAACCCTGCTTTTGGAGATTACCTGTTAATATTAAATTATAACGGTAGTTATAATTTAATATTGTAAATTTAATAAAATTGGAAGTTTTATATTGTTTATTTGAAATAAACAATGAATTTTGAAAATAAAATGAGAAAAATAAAGTTTGGAACTTCATTTTATTTATTTGGACTAATAGTGATGGAGAATGATCTTTGTTTAGAGAAAATGAAATAATTTTTATAAATTATTGTCAATTACTTCTTTTAATAATTTTTAAATGAAGTATTTGATTTTTGAAGGGTGTTTAATTAAGTAAAAAGATGGAAATTGGTATAAAAATGAGTGTTGGTTATAAATAAAGTTTGGATACCGTTTGTAATATTTTTCCAAGTAAGAAAACAACTTTTGTTGTATTTTAGAAGTTAAAAATGTGAACTTTTGCATTTATTTGTGAAAATGGTGTATTTTTGTAAATTAAGGTTTATGATAATATAATGTCTTAAAAATAAAGATTAATCTTTTTATATGATAGAAAATATTATATTTTGTATGTATATAAATCTACATATTTTATTTGAGTGAAAACTTGAAAATATTGGTTGGTTGGATCCATTCCATTAGTGTTGATATGTATTAAGTGTTAAAATAAATAAACATAGGCTAATTATTCAATTTGGATCCAAACTCATTAGTTCTTAGCCCAACTTGTTAGTAAACTAGCAAAGAGAAATGAAAAAAAATTAAGGTACTTACATTCATTTCCTTCTTGCTGTATATTCCAGAAGGCTTCAGAGAAGAGAAACCCATTCCCTCTTCAAACCCTAGACAAAATCCTCAAATTACAACTTAAAACTTGTGTTTTTAAAATCAAATTGAAGCTAAATCTACAGGTAATCGAATCTAAGACCTAATATTTCATCAAAATCCCAAATTTTGTGATGATGGTCTTTTATTGTTTTGCTCTTTCTTGCATGTCCCTGTTTCTTAGTTTTACAGGTTGTAAAAGCTTAAATTCAAGCCAAACTTCTTCCTTTCAGTGAATAATCCGGGTTGTTGTTTGGATATAGTAAGGTGAGTTGAAAACTCACATTTTCTAGCATAATTTGAGATTTCAAGGTTAGAAATCCCAATTTGATTTTTATTGCATGTTCATTTGTAGACCGCTATCAGTAAATTGGGCATAACTTTTTCGTTTTAAATTGGAATTTGATTTTGTTTGATGTTCTGGAAACCATGAAGAAAGTGTGATAACTTTCATGTTAAACACTTTCGAAAATTTTGATCAAAGAGGGTCGAAAAACTTAATACAAACTCACTGTCCCGTCATTGTAAAACTGTGCTTAATATCGCTAGTAAATTGAGCATATCTTCCTTGTTTCTTATCAGATTAACATGATTTTTGAAGTTCCAGAAAGCTTATTTTATGTGAGAAAATTTTCTTGTTGAACACATTTGCAAATTTTGAGCATAGTTTGACCAAAATGCTGTTGCAAACTCTCAGCTCTGTCACTTTAGTAGTTACGTTATTCAAACTAAACATAGTTAGTAAATTAGACATATCTTCCTTGTCTCTTATCAGATTTGGATGATTTTTGAAGTTCTGGAAAGAATATTTTATGTGTGACAACTTTTATGTTGAACACATTTGCATATTTGAGCATAGGTTGATCGAAATCCTGTTACAAACGCTCGGCTCTGTCACTTTCATTATTACATTATTTAAACTAAATACAGCTAGTAACTTAGACGTATCTTTCTCATTTCATGTCGGATTTAGATAATTCTTGATGTTTTAGAAAACTTGGATTATTTTATAACACTTTCTTGTTTTGAGTTTTCTGAAATTTTGAAGTTAGCTTGGTCAAAACTAGATTTATTTGTTGTTGTTCCGAAAGTAAAACGACAGCAATAAATCATTGACTTGAGAATTGTACTGGATTATTTTTGCTCTCATTCTTGTTCGATTTTGAGGTGATTTTGAAATGTTTTGAGAGCGATGATTCCTATCAATAAGCTAGCTATATTTGGAGAATTTGAAATTCAAATTTAGATAGAATTTGAATTGATTTTGGGTTAAATTTGATTTGAATTCGTATTGAATTCAAGTTATCGGTCTTGAGTTATCTTTCTTGTTTTTCATTGTTTTCGAGCACGGTTTTCACTAAACCATTTTGAAGTGATTTTTGAAATAAATGAAAATTTCAAATTATTATTATTATATAGTATTTTAAAATTATTTTTCTAATATAAAATCTATTTATTTCCTATTATAAAGGAATATCAAATATTGGTTTTATTAATCATTTCGGAGAAAAGTTTTAAAAGCTTGTTCTCTAGTAAACTATTTTAAATATAAAACGCTCACTTTTGCACTATTCGAACGTATGAGAAAGAGAATTAAATGATTTAGTAAAACATGTGGTATGAGACATGTGAGTTTACTATTTCGGTTAATTGCGGACTTGTACGATCGAAGCTATTTGAGATTATTGATTTTGAGATGTTTGCCATTTTATGGCATATTTTGAGTTTTATAATTCCTATTTACCGGAATTGTTTAAGATGGCCAATATTTGGCGAGTATTATGGTTTGGGATCTCCTAAGCAGGAGTATGGTCGATGAGAACCATCATGATGTTTTATTTACTTGCCAATGATATAAGGCAAGTCTTGAGTATATGATTTCATATTTTGAGATTTATGGTTTATGAGGAACCATTACGATGTTTTCACTTGTCGATGAAATGAGACAAGTTACGATGCCATTTAATACTTGTCGATGAGACAAGACGAGTATGGTGTCATTTTACCACTCGTCAATGATATGAGGCGAGATATGATTTTCTGAGTTTTATGATGTTCCTAGTGTGGCACCGACTAGCGGCTAGTAAACCGCTAAGTGCGAACGAGTGGTATGGGACACACGTTAACACTTTTCGGATTCCTATCCGTGAGTTTGTGACACATTCACGATGTTTACCTAACAGAACTGTTTTGAGAGGTGTCAGCGACCTTGTCATGAGGATGAACTGCTTAGGGAGGTGTTAACGACCTTGTTAGGGCTGGCAAAATAGCTTAGAGAGGTGTCAGCGACCTTGTCATGAGGACAAACTGCTTAGGGAGATGTTAGCAACCTTGTTAGGGCTGACAAAATGGCTTGAAGAGGTGTCAGCGACCTTGTCATGAGGACGAACTGCTTTGGGAGGTGTTAGCGACCTTGTCAGAGTCTTCGGCCGTTTGAGAATGGCACGTGCAGCATCGCTTCGGCATGCAAATGGGATTTGGCCAATCTGGGGAATTTTTATGAGTTTTTGATTTTGATTTCACCAATTTTGAAATGATGAGTTTACCTATAGCCTTGAGTTAGAGAAAGGCTTATATATATGTGTGTTGTTTTATGGTGATTTCGATATGGGGATTATAAACTCTTATTGAGTTTCATAAGTTTTTATTTGGAGATTATCGTCGGCGATTGTTTATGTTATTTGAGTGTATTGTAGAGTTTACCTCTTTTGAGGCCTTTGTATACTTAAATGACATTATTTCACTTAAGTCATGAGTATGTGTATTTTCTATTGCCTCTTCTCATTTGAGAAGAATTATCACCTTGTACCTTATGCTTCATATTATCTTCTATCCTTATGAACTGATTGTTTTAGCTAGACTGACCCGCGTATTTTATACTCGGGTCAGACCGAGTTGTTTCAGGTTAGCAATCAGTTACGAGACTTAGCTTTGATGCATCTGCTTGGATATCAGCCTAGCACTTTTGTGTAGTTTATATTTCTTTCCGCTTGACTCTGATATGTATTTGATTAGATGTATATAGTGTGGTCTCTGTACCACTTTTGTATATTAGTTTGTATCATACTGGGATGCATTTGTGTATATGTATTTATACATATAATGATTATTGTTCTATGATGTGATATGCATTCTGTTATTGTACTTTGTTCTGATAGATCCATTAGCCACCTATAGTTTTGTATTAAACATTTATTGGATATGTTGATCCACTTGAAATAGAAAAAAATGTATAGAGCATTTATCGACGTATGCAGTAGATATTTAAGACAAGATTATAGATGGTCGCTCCTAACCAGCCCTATTCTCCGCATTAACAGACAGAATTACCCAGTAATTCTCTTTGTTAATGTGGGTCTTGGGGTGGGGCGTCACAGCGATGTTGGTGCTTCTGATCTTCTTCTATCTCTTTCTTCTTTTCCATAACTTTCTAGAATTTTCGGGATCGAAAATTCTGGGTCGTTACAGTTGGTATCAGAGCCAGGTTCAGCTAGAACCTTAGCTCTGGTGAGGATTACTCATTAAATAAAGTCCGTAGAACTCTAGAATGAGTTGAGTGTGTATATATATAAGAGCGTAAATGGTTTTATATAAGATATATTTTGATATATAAAGTAATGTTTTCTTTTAATAAATATTAAGGTGATTGTATGTTAAATCATTGGAATTAAATTAAGCAGAAATATAATACAACCAAATTAAAATTAAGTTAATTGAGAAGGAATTTCTAGAATTAGAACTCAGAAATTAAAATTGTTTAAAAACTTTAAATGAAGGTAAGTTTGAAATGGATTCAAACTGAAATTTAATTGTGAATTTATAGAAGTAAGAACAATATAAAAAGGAATTGGTATCTAGATATAATTACCTTGGGCATTATCATAAATAGTTATTGTGTTTAATAATGATATATTTGCTATTAAGTAAGCCATATGAACTAAATTTATAAGATGAGTATAACTTCTAAATTAAAGCAGGTTTTAAAATTATGAAGTTTCAAAACCTAAATTTAGAAACAATCAATTGTTTCCAAGAGTTAAAGAAAATAACAAATAATATAATTCAGACTATTTTGAATATAGTCTTATTTTAAAACAAGAAATGTTTGGAAGATTTTTAAGGGATTTGTTTTGAAATTAAAACCTAGGGTGGTTTAAAATTTAAAAGTAGCCTGGTGTTTAAAGGAAATAGAAATGAAAATAAACTCTAAGGTTGAGTTTTGAATTTTCCTTGTAATGTGATGTGAAACCCAAAGTGAAGCAAGTTTTAAACTTAAGTGGAAAGGTTATTAATCTGAAGGTTTAAAATTTGAATGGGAATTGGGATTAAATTCAAGCAGGAATTGAAATGATTTGAAATTGAAGTGGATTCAATTTGAAATTAGTCCAAATTTATTTGAATAATTTGGAACTGTAAATAAAGTTGAATAAGTAAGAATCAAATGAAATTTAATTTGAAGTTGGAAAGAAATTGAGAATTAATTCAACTTGAATTGGGAATAAATCAAGTACAATGGAATTTGGAGTTATTTGAATTGGAATTGGGTCAATTTAAATGGAAATTTAAATTGAATAGTAGGGGAAGTGAACAGTTTTGACTCTGGACTATTTTCAATATAAATTGTTTTAATATAAATTTATTTTTCCAAGCTATTTAATATATACAACCTATCTTATTAAACCCAAAATTATTTTATACCTATTTTATAACTACTTTTGGAGTTATTTAACTATTTTGTAACTGTTTTATAAACTAATTATTGTTTTTCAACTATTTTATAACTAATTACTATTTTAAACTATTTTGTGATTATCTAACTATTTTATAACTATTTAACTATTTTTCAACTATTTTATAATTAGTTAACGATTTTATAGCTATTTTGCAAACTAATAATTATTTTTCAACTGCTTATCTATTTTTAAAATTTTCAAGCTATTTTCTAAAAATAAACTGGTCGGAGTTCAAACTGTTATTGATTAAATACCCAACAGAGATAAGGATTGAAGTGATAATTCAATGGAATCGAGGCAATTGTAAATAAGTGAATGAAAATTTAGGTGAATGTGAATAGAAAGGAAATTGATTTGGCTAATAATCAATGAAAAAAAATACGTAGGATGTATGTATATTATTCTATTCGCATAGTGATTTGATTTAGATTCGAGCACAGAATTTCGAGATAGTGTATCGATCCGAGTTGGGTTTTTCACTCGATTTTCGACGGCGAACCTGGATATGGATTGTGATTGGTTTTGGATATTCTCTTTCATAGTTATGGCTATGCAAGGAGAATGACGGTTTCTAATCAAGAAAGAAGATCTGTGTCCGCACTAGGAAGTCGGGTGGACGATACTAGTTCGGAAGTGAAATTGTGTGATCGAGTGAGCGGTCAGATTGGTATAGTGTATGGATGATATGTGTACATCGTACGGGTTTGAATGAAATTGATATTGAAAAGAGTAATCAAATTGGAATATTTGATTTTGAATAAACAAAGTTATATATCTTTGTTATATAAGATAAATCTCCCCTTGTTAAATCTGTTGCCGGAAGAAAAGGATCTTTGAAGGTGTTTGAAGTATATAAGGAGTTTTATACAAGTTTGAAAGGATCCAAAGTTTTCAATATATATATATATATATATATATATATATAAAGGATCTTATGAGGATTTTGAAAAAGGTTTTGGGAACCTTTGGACTTGGAATGCCTTTTGATTTTTTAGGTAAAATCAAGATTGGAATTTGGAAAGCCTAATTTGAGAATTATCGATTTTGGGATAATCGATTTTGTGTAAAGGAGCCTTGTATGAGATCATGCTGGGCGTATGATTTGAAAGATACTATATGTGTATAGTATAAAGTTTTTTGATGATGGCTCTGGGGAAAAAGGCGCTCCTTTGAAAATGAATTTCTCAGGAGTGCCAACGAGTGGTGCTGCCTTGAGACCCAAGGGAGGGTTCTAAAGTTGATCCTGTGAGGAGTCCGGACAAAACTAGTTCCTGAGGATTATGAGTAGAGTATACCATAGAGAAAGTCATGTGTGCCGCTGAGAGCCAACAGTCTGCGTTTGATTTTATATCGGTAGACTTCGACCTATGGTAACATAGCGAAAGTCGCGTGTGCCGCTGAGAGCCAACAGTCTGCGTTTGATTCTATATCGATAGACTACGACCTATGTAGGAGTGGAGAAGTTTCATTTTGAGAACGAAAATCGTGTGTGCCGTTGAGAGCCAATAGTTACATGAACTTTTTCTGCGATGGCAATGTAACTATGGAATGTAACAGCGATTTGTTGTGGGTTCCATGGCGTAATCGAGAGGCGCAGAGTGCCTACAGTTACGTGGACTTTTGCTGCGATGGCAACGTAACCCTGGTATGTAACTGCGACCATGGATGGGAGTGATGATTTCCAGAGCATCCTCACCAAAGATATTTTCTTTATTTTCAAAAACTATTTTCTATATTTTCAATAAAATTATTTTCCAAGTATTTTCACTGGATGTTGAAAACAGGTTTACCAAGTACTTATAGATTTTCAATCCTACAACTGATCAACGTATGACTGAATTTCTGTGAGAACAAGGATGGACTGGCTAAGACATCGAGTTATAAGAAGTATTTTTGTAAAAGGGCTATTTTAATAGTATGATGTGAATTTAAAAGCATTTCTAAAATTTTATAATAAAAGCGATGGAATTTTGGGAAAACGAAAGAAATTCAAACTGGAATTATGAAAATTTTTGAATTCAGGAAAAATTTAATAAGGTGAATTTTTGTAATAAAATCAAACATTGATTTAAAAGTCGGAAATAAGCAAATTAATTAAATAAATTATTTGATAATCGGTTAAACAAATGGATTGTAAATTAATAATGGAATTTGGAAATGAATTCGAATTGTAAATAGAATTCGACTGGGATTTGGTAATGAATTAAATTAAGTGGAGATGCTATAAAAATAGAAATAAAATAGAGTTGGATCAAAATAGTGATGGTTTGAATTACAAATAAAATTCAAGTGTGATATGAATAATATTTAACGAAATTTGCAAGTAAATTAGATATAAGAAAAGTGTTGTCGAATGAAATGAAATTGAATTATAATAGACATGGTTTGAATTGCAAAAAAAAACCCAAGTGAATAGAAATAAATTGAGAATAGCTTTGTATTAATGAAATAAATTCGAAAATGAATTAAGTAAGTGAATTAAAAATTTAAATATGGGGTGAATCAATGGGTTAATTGAATGAAAAAAAATAAAAATAAATGGATGAGGTCGGATTTAATAAAATTAAATCAATGTTTAATTGGAATTGGGTTATTAGAATGAACTTAAGTCCAGAAGCGTATTAATTCGAAGTAAAATTACTTAAATAAAGTTTGGCTTAAATTTATAGGGTAAATGGATAGTAATAAGCATCGAATGTGACAAGCTCAATGAAATAGTTTTAAAATGAATCCAGTGTGGAGATAAAATGAAATGTAAGGAATATTTGGTGAATAAAATTAGAAATGAAATGGAATTAATTACAGAATGAGTTGAAATTAATTTGAAGTAGTTATAAACTAAAATAGATACTCTATTAAGCGAATATTGTCGAATTTGCATTGAATGAATTGTCGTTTGACGTAAATGAAAGAAATTAAAATTCTACGGGTTGAGAGAAGTTAAATAACCTGAGTTTGAATCATTTGAAGTGAATATGAGCTTGTTTGGATTAAAAATCAATTGAATGTAAGAAATTGAGTTGTAAACCATTAAAATTGAAGGAAATGGTATATAAATTGGGTGAAAGCAATTGAATTAGCTTTAAAGTTATATAAATCGCTTATGATAAGAGTTTGGTGTTTGTTGTTTTTGAAGTGCTTATGTTTAGCTATTGAAAGTAAGTGAAATACTAATAGATTTTATATATATGGCACTTAAATATTTAAATTGAGTAAGTATAGGTACCTGAAGGCCGTTTGGCTGGATTTGGACGCGATATATGCTAAAATAAATAAGCTGCTTGCTTAAAATACTAAATAAAGGTACGCCTACGCAATAAAAATAGGATATATGAACTGTTTTTGATTTTCCGATCGGTTGGGTCGATGTATATATATTTATATCTATTGTCAAATTGCAAAAGCTCCTCCGTACAAAGGAGACTCTGCCAAAATTTTCGAAAATTTTGGGAGTTAGAAAATTTTTAAAAAATTTTGTTAATGACAAAACGATTTCAAATTGGAAATTAAAGTAAATTAGTAGATGAAACTAATATGAATCAGTTATAAATGAGAGATAAAATTCAATATTCAAAATTGAAAATAAATTGAATTCGTATGACAGCGGGGAAAACTAATTTGCATAGAAGTAGATGTGAAAACTTCTGTAAGGAAATGTATAAAATGATTTGAAAGGTTATGATTGAATATTGTTTCTAAGTAAGATATGCAGGTCTTAAAGGGAAAAGAAAATTGGATTTGATTCTAAAAGATAAATTTGAATTGCCCGACAAAAGGTATGTATTTAAATTTCTGTATAAAATTGGATTGGGGTTTTGATCTAGCCACTTGGCTTTTGTTTTCTTTTAGAATTTGGGAGCCCGTAGAGGCATTTTGTAGTTGTATCGAGCTAGTCGCACAAAGGAAACACTGGCAAAATTTCTTGGAAATTTAGAGAGTTAGAAATTTTTTGGGAATTTTTTTTCTAAAATTGGTTTTAAATTGAAATTTAAATGATTGAGAAAAAGGATATTGTTTGAAACTATAGAAGGTTTTGGGAAGTTGGTTAAGGTAATAGTGGGTCTTTAATAAAAGATAGTTGGTAGGATGTTGAATTGTGATTTTTGGGAAAAGGTAATCGGTTTTGAACCATTCTTCCTAACTAGTAATTTCGGGGACGAAATTCTTTTAAGGGGGGAGGAATGTGACGACCCAGAATTTTTAACAATTTAAAATGGAATAATTAAATTGATTTTAAACATTTAAAAGCTAATTTTAACTTGAATTGAAGATATCAATATTTACTTGATAATTAAATCATTGAATTATATAGTTTAAATATCGAATTTAATAATTGAAATTGGGAAATTGTTGAATCTGAAATTTATAAGCCTGTTTAAAATAATTTGAAGGCTTATAAAATTTATAATGATGATACTGAAGATAATAGAATGGTTGGAATTTAATTTAAAGGTGATTTTTTCAATTTTAATAATATATCATTTAAATCGATATTTAAAAATAGCCTTCCAAGGCACAGTCTTGGAATTTGGCGAAACCAGCTCTATTGGATCCGTAATAGTTAGTTATTATCGGATTTCAATTTTCGTAGCAATCGGAGTTGTCATTTGGCCCTGGCAGCTCGAAACGCTTAGAAATTATGTTAGTCGATTTAATTGAAATTTGATCATTTTCTTTTGTAACTCGCACATACGATCAAATTAGCCTCCGAAACATGTTCCATTGTGTTCGGAATGCGGGTAGAACCTTATTAACGTCTGTCGGCATGTCTGATTTGGGGTTTGGTATTTCGCGTTATGCAACGAGAGATATTTTCAATATTTAAATATTCAATTAACACTCGTATTCAAGAAGCTAACCCCAAATCAATATTTATCACCGCCCCCTCTCACCTTCAACAAATTGTCGAACTCATATAAAAAAAGGAAAGGGAACGAAACGAAATTCGTTCGAAAACCCAAAATTGAAATAATCGTTCTCAATCGGCAGCTCGATTCCATGCCAATCGATTTTGGGGCCACGTTGATGGATTCGATATCGCACGCACTTCGATGGAGGCTGTGGCTAGGGTTCACGCACGATGGGGTAGTGGGCATCACGACATGTCGCAAGGCTTGAACTCGAGGTGAAGTTGTTTGTTGCCAAGGTTGTTGCTCGATGTCGATTTCTGTTGTAGAAAGGGGATTGGCGAGTGGCTTGCGATTGAGGCAGTTAGGGTTTCGCATTCGAGGTGGATGGGAATAACGACGTTCGTCGAGACGTTCGAGGGTGGGGTGATTTCAATTTTGGTGGTGAGTTCACTCTCACAGTTTTTATCTTTAAATCCAACTGTGTGTTTCATTGCTTGTGCTTTGTTTTAGCCTGCATGTTCTACCTCTTCGTTGACATGCATTAATTCTTTTGTATATGAGAGTTTGATCTATTGGTTCACATAAACGATTCACGAAAAAAATGGAAGTTTTTCTAAGTTAAATTTATGTTCTCAAAGTATCATAGATAAATATCAAGCGGGTTTCAAAATCTAAAATATAGGTCTTAAGTTTTAAATTGTTTTGATTTAGTATACCTTCAGAGTAGTTGTTTAAAATTAATTTTATCAGATATAATTATGAAATTAATTCCTAAATGATTCTCAAACAAAGAATAATGATGAAATTAAGTATTTATTTCAAACAAGAATTTATCTTTGTTCAATTAAGGTTGCGATTAATTAAAGACAATTAATTAGTGAAATTAATTAAAAGTTAATCACTTAATGAAATAAATAAGGGTTGATTTATTAATATGAATAATAAATGGGTAATTACTTAATAAAAGTAATTATGGATAACTAATTTAGATAGATAATTAAAGGAAGATTTTTTTAACTAAATGATTCTTAATTAATTTATGATTGGTTAAGCATTATTAAGTGATAAATTCTTAAGTTATTAATTTAATTGAAGATTAATTAAAATTAATTATAGTATGGATTAATAATTCATGTTTTCTGAATGATTATTTGAGTAGAATATATTGATTGATTGATATTTATTGAATGATAATTTGTGGTATTCTGTGGGGTGATATTGGACATATCTGAAATAAATAGGTGATATTTATCTGTGACGAATGAATTCGAAGCATTGAATTAGTTTTGATTAAACCTTTAACAACTTGAACTTTTAGAGGGTGTTTGGATTTCGAAGAGACCGGGGTCGGGTATCAGTAAATACCCGAAACAACTTCGATTAGTAATCTACAGTAATTGTTTATAGTTTGGTTAGAAGCAAACAGGCTGGGATGAAATAAATCAAGTAACACGGACATTTAAACTGGATAACGTTTCTTGAATATTGTTTTGAGGTAAAAGGTTGACTTAATTAAGAGTAGAACTCGTAGTGAAGTACGAGTTACCGGGTTTTTCTCTTATGGTATGGACTTAGTTTTTTTCAAATTTTACGGGTTTACTCACGCTGGTTTCCAGCCTGACCCGGGTGTTACTTTGATGTAATGCTCGGGTCAGACCGAGTATTACATATTTTCAGGTAAGGACGTTCTGGAGCTCAGGAGTCGAGCAGGAGGGCAAGAGCTTATAGAATATTTCCACTGTATTGTATTATTGTATATCTGATATATGGTGATTGTGTATATTCAGTGTGCATATTTGTGTAACTCTGATGTATAAAAATATAATCGACAGAATACTATTCTTTTGTAAACTGTTATTGTTTATTATTATATTTTATCTGCTACAAATGCGAGATGCTGGTGCTTCTGATCTTCTTCTTCTTCTATCTCTTTCTTCTTTTTCATAACAATCTGGAATTTTCGGGATCGAAAATTCTGGGTCGTTACAATTACCATGTAGCAATCTAATTTAGTAAAACAGTCTGATAATAGATCTTAATCAATAAATCTAAATGTAATTTATCTGTATATGTTAATTAATAATAAAAATTCTTAAAACCTTTTTAAATATTTCAAAATTATTATAACATACACATACATACATGCACACACACACACACACACAAGTATGTATATGTATGAATCTTAAAGTAGAAAACAAAATTGGAATCAATGTTAACTATTGTTAATAATTAATTAAAATAAATTTACTTAGAATAAGAAGTTAATTGCCAGATCTATATTTAGATAAATCAATAGAAATTAAAATAGATAATCATGAATAGAAGTTAACAATTTCAAATGAAAACTAATTCTAATGATAACAAGTTATACTACTTTAAGATCTATAATTGTATGCTTATAAGGGACAAAAAATGCATATATAAAATTTTCAAAATGAATTAACTACTAGATCTATAAATCATGGAATAAATAAATAACTAATAGAATTTACCTTGTTTGATGTTGCCTAAGATTCGTACCTTGAATGATAAATGCTTCTAGATCTGATTGAATCACATCCAGAAATTGCAACAATCTGAAGCGCCACTTTTGAAATTATTTTATTTGATTGTTTTGCTTTTTTGGGAATTTTTATGGTTGGAATCCATGAAATTTTGGCTACGAAGGTAGAAAAATGAAGAAGGAGGCTAGGGTTTAGAAGGAGAATGATTAAGAGAGGCCAGTGAATGGAAGATAACATATTTATAGAGGGATCCTTCCTTAACCTCCTCCCTTCGTTTTCTAGATCCGACCGTTAGATGTTAAGCCTCGTTTTCTTATGCCTTCTATGAATAAGGTTATATGGGCCTAAAAATATTCCAAAACCCATTCATTAATTAATCTATTTAAATCCAAATTTAAATATATTATCAATATCATATATCGATATGTACATACATAACTTTTATGTACGTACTTAAAAGTACTAATGGATTCAAACAAATAAAATAAATAAATAAATAAAAATTTAATAATTAATATTACATAAACATTAATTAATTTAATTAGTTTATAACGATTATCAATTAGTTAAATCATGCGATTTTCAAAGCATTCATCATTACGGTTGTGCGACTCAAATGTGTAAATTCAGTAAGCGATTAATGTCGAACTATTCGAACATTAACGTTCATGCATCACTTAGCAGGTGGTGTGACATTTTGGTCGAATTTATCGCTTACACATCTTTTAGATAAAATCCAGTTTTACTTATTATAAGCGGTAACTAACAATGACAATTATTTACACCAATTCTCTTTGTCAAAACTGTATCACTTTGGATTTATGGAATTTGATCATGGTAAAAATTCCAGTGTCATCCATATTCAACTTTATAGTGCAAACATAAAGTCTCTGGTTTAATAATAATTATTATTACTAACCAAAATGCTCTGGCCAGAGACTTCAACCCTGATACTAACCCCATATAACCGAGGAGACGAGTCCCCTCTTGAATAGGGTTTCACTTCCCATACTTCCACTCGACCCAACTGTAGCCACTCGACCCAACTGTAGTTATGCCATGATTTTACTATAATCAAAGCGAAGCTTTTATATTAAAGATCCACAGTATTCTCAAGTCGAGTGAACTATATAAATCGCTCATATCGATATTTTCTGTTTGATCTTAGTTATATTAACCAACATAAATATATCGAGTGAGTCGTTCCATAGTTATCCAATAACTATCAAAAGTAACCCTTAGGTGACCCCCAGCAATCATGAGTAATTGTAATGACCTACATTTTTCAACATTTGATTTTGAATATTTAAATGGTTTAAATATTGATTTTGAAATTTTAATTAAGATAATGAGTTTTAAAATTGAAATTCCAAGTGAATTTGTAAATTTTGAAAATCATCAATTTAATTGACGAGCTAAAATAACGATCCATGACACAATCTCGGAATTTGACGAAACCAGTTCCATTGGATCCATAATAATGTGCTATTATCGGATTTTAAGTTTCATAATATTTGGATTTACCATTTGGTCGTACGGGATAGAAACGCTTAGAAATAATTTAATGGAACTTAATTTAAATAGACAATTCAAAAGGCTATCTTCTGCATATGATCGAATTAAGCCCCGAAACTCATTCCATTGGGTTCAGAATAGCAGTGGAACATTATAAACGCTAGTCGGCACACCTAAATTGTGGTTAAAAATTGCGTGGCAACGAGATAATTTCAATATTTAAATTTATAAAATATAGTCAAGGTTAGACTCAGTCAAACTCTACCTTCTCAAAACACGCTACCCTGACCTAACGTATCTATTCTAAGTCACCATCTACAAGGTTTAGGATCTCGTATCCTTTCCCCTTTCAGTTTAAATCAAAATCAATTAAGAAAAGAAGAGAAAAAAATATAATCAAACGATATCTATTTGATTACAAAAAAAAAATGGCGAATAATATTAGACTCGTGCTCACGTTATAGAAGTCACTTGCGACCTCAGAGCTTGCGCATGAAGGAGGGGTTTGGCAATCACTGATAGCGCGAGGGGAGGAGCACAAAGTCGCGACTCAACGGTGGGTGGTGGATTTCTCCAGACAAGGGCGTTGGGCGAAGCTGGATGTTGTCAAGGTTGGCAATCGAGATAAGGTGTTCGTAAGGTTGTACTGGCAGGGTTTGCGAGGTCGACGTTGAGGTTGAGGGAAGGGGACGTGGTCGCAATTGAAGACGAGGGGAAATCGAGCTCGGTTGGGTCGTGGTTAGCGTAGGATATCGTACACAATGTCGAAGTTGCAATTTTGGATGGTCGATGGCTGAGCTGTAGGTTGAGGCGATGGCGATTGCGATAGGAAGTGAGGAAGTGGGTGTTCGAGCGACTAGAGAGAGAGAGGAGTGGCGGCCAGGGTGCTCGAACCTGAGAGTGGACATGACAGATAATTTAAAGGTGAAGTTAGTTTTAATTTTTTTATGGTTATGTTAAATTTTAAAATTTAATTCATATTAACTAGTTGTTAATGATTTTGATTAATCTAATTTTTTTTATATAATGCTTATAAAATGTGTATAACGTTATTCGAAGTCTAAGATCTATGTATCAAGTCCCGTTGAACTCGCGACAGAAATACTTTACAGTCGAATAAATTGAAATTGGAATGATCAGCAACATAAAAATCAAGGTGAGAGATTCTCACTCATTTGGATTACCGATTTTGATTTTAATAGTTAAATTAAATATTGGATGCTTGGTTGAATTTATAAATTACTGTTAGTTTGGATGTTATATATATAGTATTATATATATATATTAGTAATTGGATATATTTCCCGCTGTTGGAGTGGATAAGATCCTATGTGCCTCGCATAATAGCAGATGACCCTATATTACCGCGATATCCCTCTCGAAGTGGGATTAGCATTTTTATGTTGTATTAACATCTTTGGATGTAGAGAAAGCGGATTGGAGGAATCCATATTTATTTATTGTTTTCCATATACAAAAATATATGATGTGATTAAATAAATCTGTGGATTGTTGTGTGGTTCAAATTATTAAATGCTATAATAGCACCGGCTTCAGTTTTGTATTTTAAATACCATAAATATTAATTTTGAATTTTAAGAAATCGAAAGGAGATTTTGGATATAAAAATAATCATATCGAAAATTGGTTTACTAAAAAGAATTTGGTTGAATAAGCAATAGATTTGATTTTGTGTTGTATGTAATGTACATAAATTGTTTAAATAGAATTTAGAAAAAAATATATATGTAAAGGATTTTTAAATGATATTTGGAAAATACAAAAAAAGAAGCTGAGATCGATATAATTTTTTTTATTGGGAGGATAAATGGAATTTATAAGGAAATGGATTTATGGAATAAAATTTTATAAATAAGATTTTTTTTATGAACAAGTTAATATTAGAGGAGTTATACATTTATAAAAGATGTTTATAATAAAGGAAATCAATATCAGATGATAACTTGGAAATATAAATTCATAGGGTTAATTTATATTAGAATATGGAAATATGATGAGAAAAAATAATGGATACTATTTTTGAAAGTGGCAATGGTTAAGGAGAACGGAAGATCGAGTATTACAGATTTAGGATAGGATGTTATGTAGCTCAGAAGACGAGCTGAATGATAAAGACGTATTTTCATACTTGATTTATATTTTCCGCTGTGTGAGGAAAAATTATTAAACTATCCAGATTAGTTGTTTTCTATTGTACTCTGATAATGATATGTATATTAACAGTACAGTTCTTATATTAAAAATCTGTTATTATATATGTATATATTATATTTTTTTCCGCTGCGATTGTGAGATTCTGTATTGTTGTTTCTGTTTCTTCTTGTACCTTTCCTTCTTCACCCTTAGCAATAGGTGTTTTCGGCACTTAAATATTCGGCATGTTATATAATGGATGTATAGGTGTTGATTTTCGAAGGTCGAAAATCCTCGTTTGTTACAGTAATACACTGCCCAATATTTGAAGAGTGTTATATACTCTAGTCTCAACAGATACACTGATATCCAGTCTCAATGCATCTTGATTAGGAACATTTAAATGGTTTATTTATTTTATTGTGATAAATTACTCACGGTTACAACACATTGTAACTATCATCACACAATATACCATTTATATTCTATTGAATATACTTTTAATTAACCTAATTAATTAATATAACCACATTATATCAAGTATATAATATAGAGAACACCTTTGTTGTGAACAAGATCGTTCAACGAGTTAGATATATGTAACAAATTACATAATTGCCCCAAGGGCATACCCCTAACTCTGTCAAATAGTTCTAAAATATGTATGTCAATCAGAGTTAATAAAGAATAGAACAAGATTAACAACACGAAGTGAGCATATTTAAAAATATTGTGAAGTTATAATTCAAAGGTAAATATATTATATTAAAGCCAAAGTTCGGACTGTCATGTACATTAAGCATTTCGTTGTAGAAACAACACTCAATAATTGGACTCTTTTGATAAAGAACGTGTTATAAAAATGAAGGCATTGAACATAATATTTTAGTGTGTAGGATAAGAATTATACTCTTCATTTGCCAAAATTTTAACAACAAATTTCAAATGAAAACTAAATTTTGGATGTAGATCAGTCATTTGATGCTAAGCAACTTAAATCTATATGCAAAGCATTGGTAAGCCGATCATGTGATTATTTCCATAGCTTTTTATCTTCTTAGTACGACATATAATATAGGCTAAAAAGGCGATAAACAATGCAAAATTACTTGAACAGATATTTCAATTCCTAACTCAAAACATACGGTTAAACAATTTGAAAATAAAAATTAGTGCCCTCATAGATTTGAATTAACATTTTGTAAACTATCTACATGGCATAATTCTGATCACCCATCTGCTTTGAACATCATCATAGAGGAAAAGAACTTAGATTTAACATCGTAGTAAGATCTAAAGATAATAATTTTAAAATATTGTGGAAATTAAGTCTAAAGTTTCGTTTGATAAATGAATTGAAAAACAAAAAAATTAGAACTGATATTTGAAAATATTACATGCCTCAAATTAACTGATAAATCATCCATAAGTATCGATTAGAGCTGGCAAAGTGAAGGAGAAAGCTTCATCCAGCAAAAATAGAAGTTTTGAATGAACAACAAATCTACGGAACGAAACCCTAAAAATTCAATAAGAAGGATTGAGCAATTGTCATTGGTTAAATGGGTTAAATGGAAAACTAGTAAATTTTATAGGTTAGGCACATTTATTTTTGGGTTAATTGGGTTTATCCAATAGACCCATCTAGGTTAATGAGTTTGACTTGGCCCGTTTATTGTTTGGTAATTGGGTTTGATAAATGAGTTGGTTGTGTTTTTGATAGCCCTAATCAACACTAGTATCATATATTCAAATTTCAAGGACATAAAAATCTATCCATGACAACCAATGGAAATGAAGATCTCAACCTTATCCACTCACCATACTGTTGCTGGAGATTAAGTTGGTTAAACAACTACTTATGTAAAAGATAGTAATATTGAAAACTATTGTCGCTAGCATTGCTTTAATAATGTAACATACAGTTGTAGGATCCTGCTTTATTGGACTATAAGGAGAATATGGGAAATACCACAACGACTAAATACCGTTAAAATACCTATCCGTATGAAATTTGAGATTCATCTTTAGTAGAACATTATACTCCTGATATAAAATTCATATTGACTAGCCTTTGTCTCCTTCAACTACAGCTTACGGTTAAAGCAGATCACTGGCGTCAAGGGGTTATACTTGACAACTACACATTTTTGTGAGTGGTCAATCAAACGTTATTATTTTGATAATAACAAATACTACCAGCTGTCTACAAATCTATGATCTATGCAGCTTGCTTTGGAAAATATGAATTATGACATTTTTAATTATGTTTCCTTTAAATCAGCATGTACTTTTATTTATTGATCATGTAATCAATGCATTTAATTATATCTTAAACAAAGTTTGAATATTTGATTTTTGTTTAGTTATATTTACCTTTGAACCATTTATCTTTTTTTGTATCTGTTATGTAACACATGTGAATATATGTACATACCAATGTTGTTTGTGAGAAGATTAATCTCTTTACATCATTAACTTTGCCTCAAAAGAGCAGTGATTTATAATTTGTTAATTAGTACTTCGTTCTTTGCTTTACAGTTATATTTGAAAATAAAATGAAGAGTAATGTATTGATTAAACAAATCGGATTGAGCACACAGTAAGTTGACTAAAGAAAAATATAACAAATTTCAAATTGGTATCCGCTGCCAAAATTTAGTGGTTCATACACATAACAATTTGTGCACCACATGTATAAAAAGTTTAACTTTTAGATGATAACAAGATGAAGTATATGCATTAAATTTTACTACAAAATACCTCTTTCTCTCACAAAATTGGTGCCAATGATTACTATTCTAGTTATTTATTTTTTGCTGATTTATAAACTCTATTTTTTGTGCACACAATAGATAAACAATTTTATTCACCCAATCTCAATAACGGAACTCATGCATTAAAATGATAATTGTGGAGTGCACCACTATCTTCCTATAACTAACTGCTCTGCATAAAGTGAACATAACTACCAATCTTTCATATGTAATGATAATATTCTATCTAATTGGCTATTATATCAAAGAGAAGTGGTATTACTCTACCATCGATCAACAATTATACTTATAAACAGTTTATATAAATCAATTTACCGTTGATTTACATGGAATTCGCTACCACTTAAACCAAATTACTCAAAATCTACTACTACTTTCCAAAAATCCATCAAATGAAATAGAAAAAAGGGAAAAAATTAGCTTGAAAGTTCTTCATCACATAGAGACATGTATGATGTAACAAACCAACAATACATGCATCTTCAAGTACCGTTAGTGATCAGCAAGATTCAGTTCTACAGTCTTCACATGAAACTGCCCGAATGGATGATCGATTGAAATCTAGCAAAACAACAATGGTTAATGGTAACAACGGGTAAGTGTATACTCTTCTCTGGCATTTTCTATAATACTCTCATATTTAATAAACTAAATATCATCAAAATATTCACTTACAATATGTTTTCCTTGTTCTATTTTGATTTTTTCATGATCAGCAATGTGCCGTCAAGTCGTTCATTACACAAACATTATATAGGCAGAGGGAAAGGATGATAAAACTTGAGATGGCTTTAGCTATATACATCTATAAACACGAGTCTGATTTGCATCTTCGATCAATAGTGCGACAATGACCAGTAAACAGTTAGAGCACAGCCACATACTACTAATAGACTGTACCAAAGGGACAAACCAACAAACAAACTACATCTAAGTATGTTTAATCCCTTTCCTTCTATGCAAAAAATATTATTATTGTAAAATTTAGTTATACATACGTAACATACACACCTTCGGACATGCCCTCATTATCTAGTCGGTTCGGTACCGATGATCGTGTGAGTGCTATATCAAATCGATCAGCTGCTCAAAGGTTGCGTAGACAAAAAGGGAAGAATGCCTATGAATAAAGAGGAACCGGTCCGTTTCATCCTGTGAGACAAATTGCTCATATCCTTTGGTGTGTAGAAGGGGGCAATATTGTTTCAAGAAAACAGATATTATCTGGACTCGGACATTTAGTAACACTTTTCTGCCCTTACAAAACTTATAAAGGGATAAGTAACGTTATTGAAGTTACTATCGGATTCGTTACACTTTTGTGTACGTACGACTTAACAATCTTGAAACAATATTATTGTTGTTAGGCGACGATGTCACAAAACAGCAACAATAACACCGCACCAACTCAGACGGCGACGAACGTTCAGCCGGCGCCTCTGATTCCGACAATGGCACTGTCTCATGGAGAAAGGCCAGAAAAGTTCAACGGGACGGACTTCAAGCGTTGGCAACAGAAGATGTTGTTTTATCTAACAACATTAGGCCTCGCCAAATTTCTAACCGAGGATGCTCCTAAAGTTTGCGAACTCAAACCCGATGCAATCAAAGTGGAGGCTGCAAATATCTGAAAAAATTCAGACTTTATGTGTAAAAACTGCATTCTCAATGATCTGGATAATAGCCTCTACAATGTCTATTGTACTGTTGCAACATCCAAGGAACTCTGGATGACCTTGGATAGAAAGTACAAGATCGAAGATGCGGGGATGAAGAAATTCATCGCTGGCAAATTTCTCGACTTCAAAATGGTTGATTCAAAGACTGTGATCAACCAGACTCAAGAACTACAACTGATCATCCGTCAACTACAAGATGAAGGGATGATGCTTAGCGTATCTTTCCAAGTTGCCGCAACCATTGAGAAACTTCCTCCATCGTGGAAGGACTTCAAAAATTACCTTAAGCATAAGCATAAGGAAATGACAATGGAAGAACTCATAGTTCGTTTGCGAATTGAGGAAGATAACAGAATTTCTGAGAAAAAGATATCTCATAATATGGCTGCCAAAGCAAATGTTGTTGAGTCAGACAAACCTAACAAGAGGAAATGTGAGAATGCGTCTCAGAAATCGAAGAAGAAATTTCAGGGTTCTTGCCATAACTGTGGAAAGAAGGGGCATAAAGCAGCCGAATGTCGTGCTCCCAAAAAGAAGAAATCAGAAGCAAATACGGCTGAAGTTACTGATGGCATTTGTGATATGGATTTATGTGCAGTAATATCAGAATGCAACCTTGTTGGTAATTCAAAGGAATGCTTTGTAAATACAGGTGCCACTCGACACATATGTGATAATAAGTGGATGTTTACAACCTATAAAACTGCAACTGATGATGAACAACTTTTCATAGGCAATTCATCTGCATCAAAGGTCGAAGACAAGGGAAAAGTTGTGCTGAAATTAACTTCTGGAAAAGAGCTTACTTTGAGTGATGTTCTTCATGTTCCAGAAATCCGCAAGAATTTGATATCAGGGTCCTTGCTTAGCAAGCATGGTTTCAAATTAACCTTTGTATCTGATAAGTTTGTATTATCAAAGAATGGATTGTATGTAGGAAGAGGATATGTATGTGATGGTTTATTCAAAGCAAATGTAACCACTATTGTACCAAACACTGATATGAATAAAAGTGAATCTTCTGCTTATATTGTTGACTCTTCTAACATATGACATTCCAGATTAGGGCATGTAAATTTTGATACACTGCGAAAAATGATTAATCTAGAATGTATACCAAAATGTAACATAGACTCCAACTATAAATGTCAAATTTGTGCAGAAGCAAAATTGACAAGAACCTCGTTTCGTCATGTTGAACGAGAAACTGAACCTCTAGACCTTATACACACTGATGTATGTAATTTGAAAATGTGTCAAACTAGAGGTGGAAAAAGGTATTTCATTACGTTTATTGATGATTGTACTAGGTATATGTGTATCTCCTTAGAAGCAATGATGAAGCATTCGATATGTTTAAACAGTATAAAGCAGAAGTTGAGAATCAACTCAACAGGAAAATTAAAGCTTTAAGAAGTGATAGAGGGGGAGAATATGAATTTTCTTTTGAGGAATTCTGCGCTGAGCACGGTATTATACACCAAACTACAGCACCATATTCACCTCAATCCAACGGTATAGCCAAACGGAAAAATAGAACTCTTAAAGAAATGATGAATGCTTTATTAATCAGTTCTGGCTTACCAGATAACTTTTGGGGAGAAGCTGTTCTTTCGGCGAACCATATTTTAAATAAAATACCACGAAAGAAAACAACAAAGTCTCCTCATGAACTTTGGAAAAATAGACCGGCATCCTACAAATACTTAAAAGTAGGGGTGTCTTGCCAAAGTAGAGATACCAAACCAAAAAAGGTCAAAATTGGACCAAAAACAATCGTTTGTGTATTCATTGGATATGCACAAAACAGTGCTGCTTATCGATTTCTAGTATACAAATCTGAAATTGACGATATTCATGAAAATACCATCATCGAATCGAGAAATGCAAGATTTTTCGAACATATATTCCCCTTAAAACAGGGTACTGATAATGATACTCAAAAGAGACCAAGAGAAGATGAATTTACTGATTCTCTTGAGATTACTGAACAAAATAAACTTCGGCAAACTAGTGCTGATCAACAAGTGGAGGAACCAAGAAGGAGCAAGAGGTCAAGGACCTCTAGGACCTTTGGACCAGACTTTTATACATATATGTTAGAAGATGATCCATTGACATACAAACAAGCTATGTCCTCCAGCGATGCACCTTACTGGAAAGAGGCTATTAACAATGAGATAGAATCCATTATGGCTAACCATACCTGTGAGTTAGTTGATTTACCTCAAGGATGCAAGACGTTAGGTAATAAATGGATATTTAAAAAGAAATTGAAACCTGATGGTTCAATAGACAAGTACAAAGCTCGTCATGTAGTTCAAGGATTCAGACAAAAGGAAGAACTGGACTATTTTGATACATATTCACCAGTGACAAGGATAACATAAATTAGGATGCTAATTGCAATTGCATCCATGCTTGATTTAGAAATACATCAAATGGATGTAAAAACTGCATTTTTAAATGGTGACCTAGAGGAAGAAATATATATGAAGCAATCTGAAGGGTTTCTGAGCTATGGAAAGGAAAATAAAGTATGCAAATTAGTAAAGTCGCTTTATGGCCTTAAACAAGCTCCAAAAAAATGGCATGAGAAATTTGATGAAATTATGTTATCAAATGGATTCACAATAAATGAATCAGATAAATGTGTCTACACGAAACACACACATTTAGGATATGTCATTGTTTGTCTTTATGTTGATGACCCGTTGATCCTAGGAAATAACAAGGCCATAATAACCTCTACAAAGAATATGTTATCCTCTAGATTCGATATGAAAGACCTAGGACTGGCTGATGTGATATTGGGTGTCAAAATTTTGAGAACACCATAGGGATATGCATTATCCCAATCACATTACATCGGTAAGATACTTGAAAAATTCAAGCAATATAATATAACTATTGCAAAATCACCCGTGGATATGAACTAAAATAGGGTAAAGAACACTGGTGATGGTATATACCAGCTTGAATACTCTCGTATACTAGGAAGTATCATGTACGTTATGAACTGCACTAGGCCAGATATCGCATACGCTGTAAGTAAGCTGAGTAGATTTACCAGTAATCCTGGTAAACATCACTGGAAAGCGATAATCAGAGTTCTAGGATACCTAAAGTATACACAGAATTATGGTCTACACTATACAAACTACCCTTCAACAGTGGAAGGATACAGTGATGCCAATTGGATAACTGGATCACAAGATACAAAGTCTACAAGTGGATATGTGTTCACATTAGGAAATGGAGCAATATCATGGAAATCATCCAAACAGACTTGTATAGCTAGATCTACGATGGAATCGGAATTTATTGCACTAGATAAGACCGCAGAAGAAGCAGACTGGCTTCGAAGCTTCTTGGAAGATATTCCAAATTGGAGCAAACCCGTGCCTCCAATATGTATACATTGTGATAGTCAATCAGCAATTGGAAGAGCTAATAGTACACTATACAATGGTAAATCTAGGCACATTCGTCGTAGACATAAGACAATAAGACAACTTCTCTCTAATGGAGTTATCACTATAGACTACATAAGGTCTAAGGATAACGTAGCGGATCCACTAACAAAAGGCTTGCCAAGAGAGAAAGTTCAAACCTTATCGATGGGAATGGGGTTAAGGCCGATAGACTAAAAGTTTTTCTAAAATGGAAACCCCACCTAGTTGACTGGAGATCCGAAGATCTAGGTTCAAAGGGACAACTAAGTTCAAGAGAAACTTGATAGCACTATTACACACAAACCATTCCTATGATAAGTCAGTGCATTATTTGCTGGAAAAATAGGATAAGTATTAGTACTTTTAATGATGTCTGTACTTGAGGAATTACGAATAATCCTTACAGAATCACCTACGTAAGTGCGAAGGCGCCGCTTCAAAGAGAATTATAGGCCTAATTCTCTAAGCACTTATGAGACAAGGCAGGCGTTCAAGGCAAAAATGAACAAACAGAGAACGAAGGATTATAAGAAACATTTGTCGTGTGTTATCTATTGTAGAATCACACAAAAGGTTTACAGTTCAAGGACATTCTATGTCTACTGATTCACCTGTAACTCAAATAGGTAAACACTAGGAAAGTTCAAGGCCCCTGTGCTACTTTAACCGATATGATAAATGGTTTGTGAAACTAAGAACAACTGCTCATTCATGTGGGAGATTGTTAGAAATGAATGAATGAGAAAGTGGAGAAGAGGAAGAATTAGAGTGTGTATTGAAACAATGTCCCACATCATGGGATATTTGTTTCAATATCACTTTACATATCACAACCCATTATACTTAATCAAAAGAAAAGAAGAAGGAGACATGAAGACTTGTGGCAATATAGGCTTTGGGCCTTTATATTAAATTTAAAATGTCAAAGATTGGGCCTTGGGCCTTGGGGCTCTTGGGGTCTCGTGATTAGATGGGCCTCCGTCTGCCTCTTGGGCCTGCTGCGCTAAAACGGCTAATTTTGGACTTCAAAATTAGACCGTTGCACCTGTACGCGCGTGCCTGTCGGTTAAAGGGTCGCAACCTTTCAAACAGTCACGACCGCTCTGTATAGGCATCTCCTCCAGCCTATATGTAGGGGCCCGCAGAACGAGATTAAACATATAGAAACAGTTCTCTTCTTCTTCCTGCTCCTCTTCCCACTTCACTGCTCTCAGATCTATAATTGCTTTTGTTCGTCGTCGCTCTGTCTACCCGCACAGCAATCGAAGCCGGTCCGTTTCATCCTGGGAGACAAATTGCTCATATCCTTTGGTGCGTATAAGGGGGCAATATTGTTTCAAGGAAACAGATATTATCTGGACTCGGACATTTAGTAACGCTTTTCTGCTGTTACAAAACTTATAAAGGGATAAGTAACGTTATTGAAGTTACTATCAGATTCGTTACACTTTTGTGTACTTACGACTTAACACTTATAGCCCAATGCCTTTTGCTGACGACCTACCTTTTGGGGATCAGTGTGTAGATGAATTACTTGACAACCATAATCAGGAACAAAGAGTGTTTACTACGTCGGATAATAAAATAAGTAGCACATCGTATGTTCTATCATTCTTTCCAGCATGTAGTACAAAAGTTTGATAGTACTGTAATTACGGAACAAAAGTATATAAACTAAACTTTGTTCATCATTTTTACATTAATGTAGAAGTAAGGACGAGGAAAGTGAAGATGAAGAAGAACCGATAGAAAATGCGCAGTTTATCAATCACCAAAATTCTCAACCTATTGAATGTTATTATTTAGGACTCATGAATATACCATGTCCCTACTGCAAAGCACTCCATTGGATCGATGAGCATTTAAAGAGAGGTTCAGAAAATAACCCTGCTCTTGAAACATTAGACCTGTCAAAGTTTGACCCAACCCATTAACCCTACCCATTTACCCTACTTATAAATGGGTTGGATCAACCCATTTATGAATATTATAAAAATGGTTATGGGTTGGGTTGATCCATTTTTAAAAGGGTTATAAATGAGTAATTCATTTACCCATTTATTAAAAACAATAAATTTTGATATAAATTTGAAAATTAAAAATTTTGAACATACATTATAATTTTTCATGGAGACTGACAGTTGTACATAGAAAATAACAGGCTACCGCATCACCATATTTGAATTCTATCTAGTGCAGAAGCCGCTATTTTTTTTGTTCAGACTGCAATAACTTGTTCGTTCTAACTCGGAATCGGTCGAGACTTTGACCGATCAACTCCAACCTAAATTACAGACAGTATGAAACACTCGGATACTTCATCGTGTGAACGCACACTATAGTTCTCCAAGGGGACTGATAGTTATACATAGAAAATAGCAGTCTACCACATCCATATATTTGAAATCCGCCTAGTGCAGAAGCCGCTATTTTTTTGTTCAGACTGCAATAACTCCTTCGTTCTAATTCTGAATCAGACAAGACTTCGACTGATCAACTCCCACCAAAATTACGGACAGTATGGAACACTTGGATACTTAAGCGTGTGAACGCACATTGTAGTTCTCCAAGGGGACTGACAGTTGTACTTAGAAAATAACAGGCTACCACATCTCTATATTTGAACTCCGCCTAGTGCAGAAGCCGCTATTTTTTTGTTTGTACTGCAAGAATTCCTTCGTTATAACTCGAAATTAAACGAGACTTCGACTGATTAACTTCCACATAAATTGCGGACAGTATGAAACACTCGGATACTTCATCGTGTGACCGCACACTGTAGTTCTTCAAGGGAACTGACAGTTGTACTTATAAAATAAAAGGCTACCACATCTGCATATTGAACTCCACCTAGTGCAGAAGCCTCTATTTTTTTGTTTAGACTGCAATAACTTCTTCGTTCTAACTCGGAATCAAGCGAGACTTCGATCGATCAACTCCCACCTAAATTACGGACAGTATGGAACACTCGGATACTTCATAATGTGAACGCACACTGCAATTCTCCAAGGGGATTGACAGTTGTACTTAGAAAATAACAGGCTACCACATCCCTATATTTAAACTTCGCCTAGTGCAGAAGCCGCTTTTTTTTTGTTCGGACTGCAATAACTCCTTCGTTCTAACCCAGAATTAAACGAGACTTCGACCGATTAACTTCCACCTAAATTACGGACAATATGGAACACTCGGATACTTTATCGTGTGAACGCAAACTGTAGTTTGTTATCCCGCTTTTTGGCAAAGCCGCGATACCAAAAGATCGATCGAAAACGGAGAGCAGTTCGTCTCAGAGATTGGTCATACTTCGTTTCGCTATGGATATCACTGAATTTTGTCCGAGCACAGATTGAGCTACAATTGATAGGACATGGCAAGAAAGATCATAGGAGTCAGCATCTCAAATTTCAAGTTAATCCGAGTTCATACGCTCAAGTTATGATCGATTGAACTTGGAGGGAAGAACACTGGTTTCGAATCCATCATTGTAGGTGTCTTTGAATCCATCAATGAAGCACCGTTCGAACCGATCACCTTCGTATCGATTAGCTTCGAATCCATCAGAGTGCCTCGGTTCGACTCCATCAACTTCGAATCCATCGAGTTCGTATCGATGGACCTCGTATCCATGGAGGAGTTACAAAGCTCGTATCCATCAGAGAAACGCAAGCTCGAATCCATCAAGCATCAGTTGTTCGAACCCATCAATGAAGCCTTGTTCAAACCCATCCATAAAGCCTTGTTCGAACCCATCCATAAAGCCTTGTTCGAACCCATCTGTGAAGTTTCGTTCGAATCCACTGGGTCAACTAGCCATGATGACGTGTCCTTCATCAGTTCGAATGCGCCGAGAATATGGAGTCGAAACAGTCAACTCGGAGCAAAACCCGGATCGAAGCGAAATGTGCGCTCCACGTCAACACGAAGACACGTGCCGCCATCGATTCGAAGGGATGGTTTCGAACCAAGCAGCCACTCGAAGAATGTCATCTCGAACCCATCATATCTCTCAATCTACTAATCCAAATGCCATAAAATTTTCACAGAAGCTTTCATACATGTTGAAGAATGTCCACACCAAATTTCACCTCGATTGGATGATTTTATGATCGATTCGAATGGAGTTCAAATCGATGCCAAAGTGGGCCCAAATTTCCTGAGACCGGGCGCGTGGTCCCCCTCACGTGCTAGAAGTAGTCTCCCGAGTTTTCAGCGAAATATCAGCATCCTACGCCTATAAATAGAGCCCCAGGGCCAATAGAAAAGGGATCATCGGATTCTCAAGCGCTAGACTCTGCCAGATCAAGATCTCCATCATCCTATATCATATATTTGCTGTCTATTTCGAATTTCCAGTTGTAACTTGCTGTTGATTGCTATAACAACCTGTAATCATTGAAAGAGAATCAATAAAGCTGCAGAAAACTTCACAGTGGACGTAGGCAACACGCTGAACCACTATAAATCGCTTGTCTACTCTTTTACTTTACTGTTGATTGGAGTTTTTGTTAGATAATATTCGTTTTGAATCTATATTCTTCGTTATTATCTCTTCAACGACTCCCGAAGAGTGTTGTGACCAATTTTGGTGCAAACACTTTGGTGCTTTCACTGAGAGAACCCAGATTTTCTCCTGCTCTTTGGATCTGTCATCGATACCGGATTGAATAAGTCTAAGAGAAAGATCCACATCATCAAATCTAAGTTCCTTCCCTTCTATTCAGATTTTCATAAAGTCTAGGAAAGGAATTCAACTTTCAAGATGGTTAGTACGAGAACCACCTCTAACGCTGTCAATCAAGAAGAACAGGATAGACAAAATCCTGCGCCGCCTAATCAAGATGCTACTGGGCACTCGGAACCATCAGGTCCGGTTACCCGACAAGAGTTACAGTTACTACTCCAAGAGCTAACCCAGAGTCGGCAACAACTGGCAGAACAACTACGCGCTAATGCCGAGCTGATCAACAAGCTGGATCGCCAGAAGCGAAAGAGATCCACAAGAAACCACACGTCTCGCTCCTCCAGCGAGAGTTCTTCATCTTCTGATTACCACAATTGATCCCCACAACCCCGACTAGATGGGAGTCGCATCCCAGCTGCTGGAGATCAACCCACAATGACCGTTGGACAACTGAGGGTTGGTCCATCGTCCAGTTTCCAAACCGGACCCTCCTCCCGAGGAGGTGCCATCCCTCACCACACTACAGAATACCGCACTACTAATGTTGCGGCTGAACCAGGGGTCGATGTCCAAGATCAGTCGGACCAGGACCGTCGTCATAGCGGACGTACTCCTGAACCATACGTCCTAGAGGACTATGAGCCAAGAAGGCAAGACTTGGACCGTCGACGACATCCGGTTCAAACCCAAAGTATGGAACGTAATCATACTCCGGCGCAAATGCCGGATCTTTCAACTATGATACATCAGATGATCCGTGAGAGCCAGGGATTCACAAATGACGATTGGGGAGTTTCCCGAAGTCACACTCCTTTTACAGACGATATCCTTACTGCTGAACCTCCACGACGATTCAGAATGCCAGCTTTACCCATGTACGAAGGAAATTCCGACCCCAATCAACACATTCTGAAATATGAATGGTCAATGACCGCTGCCAGAGCTGACGATGCAGTGAAATGTCATAGTTTCCCCATATCCTTGGGGGGCATCGCTACCATGTGGTTCACTCGACTGCCACCTCGATCCATCTCTTCATTCGACCAGTTGGCCACAAAATCCGTTGAACAATTCGGCATGCACGTCGCAAGGCCCAAAGATGTCAACACTCTGTCTAGCATCACTCAAGCTCCTGGGGAAATACTCAGACGCTACTTAGAGAGATTCCATACTACATGCGCAGAGATTAGTAATCCAAACGATAACTCCATCCTTATGGCGTTGACTAAGGGGATCGACCCCGATTCTGAATTTGGCAACTGGCTAGCTGGAAAACCACCTGCATCATTGGACCGTTTCCACACCAAGGCGGCTTAATTCTTGAGACGGGAAGATGCGAAACAGTCTAGGAAGCAAACTGATGCAGGACCAAGTACGGAAGGGATCCAAAGCAATGTCGTAATCAAATAGTCCGGTGAGAGCTCCGGAAAAGTTCAGTTGAACGTTAAAAACAAACAAGCTCGGCGAAGAGAGAGCGTGAATCAAACCAGAAAACGAGATCAAAATCCTGGCCCGCAGCGTAAGAATCCAATGCTTGAAAGTTACACCCCTCTGAATACACCACTAGAGGATTTGTACTTACAAACCTGTGATACAATTCGGTACCAAAAACCTGCACCAAGGCCGTCGTCAGAGAGACAAATCCAGACGGAAAAGTTTTGCAGGTTCCATGAAAGCTACGGGCACAATACGAACGAGTGTCGTCACTTACAGGATCTCGTTGAAAAACTGATCAGAGAAAGGAAGCTGGAACAGTTTGTGCAGACACCGCAGCCCAGAGAAGCGGGCCCATCAAATCAGAACAATGAACCCAATTGACCGAGACAAGAGGACTCGACTTGTCCCCGCGGAAGATTGGTGGTCAACACCATCAGTGGCGGACCAACCTTCTCAGGAGCCTGGAACGACGAAGATTTTCGTCACTATCACACATGACAGGCTCACTCAACCTATGAATACTTTGCAGTTTCTTTTACATTCTAAAATGTGAATTTGTAATAAGGCACTGACTTTGCCATATTTTCTTATTTCAGCAATAAAGTACTATCTCTTCAAGCTAAAGCTGTGATTCATTGAATGCAACGTTCAACAATCACGATACACGAAGAGCTAAATTCCATCAAACAATGGAATTTATTCAAATAGCGAGTGACTGTGATACAACCGGCCACTCACTAAGTGAAACCCCAGCTCGGGGGCAAGCCAACACATCAAAGGCTGAACTGGACCAACGCACGCCAGTCCATTCAATAATTCGTTCCCAGAGCACGAACGGACTCCAACTTCCCAGAGCGTGAATTGGAGTATAAACATTCAATAACTCGTTCCCAGAGCGCGAACGGACTCCAACTTCCCAGAGCGTGAATTGGAGTATAAACATTCAGCAACTCGTTTTTGGAGTGCGAACGGACTCCAACTTCCCAGAGCGTGAATTGGAGTATAAACATTCAATAATTCGTTCCCAGAGCCCGAACGGACTCCAACTTCCCAGAGCGTGAATTGGAGTATAAACATTCAATAATTCGTTCCCAGAGCGCGAACGGACTCCAACTTCCCAGAGCGTGAATTGGAGTATAAACATTCAATAATTCGTTCCCAGAGCGCGAATGGACTCAAACTTCCCAGAGCGTGAATTGGAGTATAAACATTCAATAACTCGTTCCCAGAGCGCGAACGGACTCCAACTTCCCAGAGCGTGAATTGGAGTATAAACATTCAATAACTCGTTCCCAGAGCGCGAATGGACTCCAACTTCCCAGAGCGTGAATTGGAGTATAAACATTCAATAATTCGTTCCCAGAGAGCGAACAGACTCCAACTTTCCAGGGCGTGAATTGGAGTATAAACATTCAATAACTCGTTCCCAGAGCGCGAACGGACTCCAACTTCCCAGGACGTGAATTGGAGTATAAACATTCAATAACTCGTTCCCAGAGCGCGAACGGACTCCAACTTCCCATAGCGTGAATTGGAGTATAAACATTCAATAATTCGTTCCCAGAGCGCGAACGGACTCCAACTTCCCAGAGCGTGAATTGGAGTATAAACATACAATAATTCGTTCCCAGAGCGCGAACGGACTCCAACTTTCCAGAGCATGAATTGGAGTATAAACATTCAATAACTCGTTCCCAGAGCGCGAACGGACTCCAACTTCCCAGAGCGTGAATTGGAGTATAGGCATTCAATAATTCGTTCCCAGAGCTCGAACGGACTCCAACTTCCCAGAGCGTGAATTAGAGTATAAACATTCAATAACTCGTTTCCAGAGCGCTAACGGACTCCAACTTCCCAGAGCGTGAATTGGAGTATAAACATTCAACAACTCGTTCCCGGAGCGCGAACGGACTCCAACTTCCCAAAGCGTGAATTGGAGTATAAATATTCAATAACTCGTTCCCAGAGCGCGAACGGACTCCAACTTCCCAGGGCGTGAATTGGAGTATAAACGTCAAATCTATCGTTCCCAAAGTGTGAACGGACTCCTAAAAAGCCCAAATAGATGTGACTGACCATCCAGCGGCTAACTCCAGGTTCCCGAAGCGCGAGTCGGAGTACAAACATCAATTCCAGGTTCCCGGAGTGCGAACCCAAACATACATGTTATCTCCAAGTTCCCAGAATGTGAATTGGAGCACAAATACCAAGTCAAAGTTCCCGTAGTGCGAACCGAAATATCAATACTAACTCCAAGTTCGCAGAGTGTGAATTGGAGTATGAACATCAATTCCAGCTTCCCGGAGCGCGAACCATGTTACAAACATCGATAACTCTCAAATTTCCGGAGTGCGAACCAGATTATCGATCTCAAATTATCCTAAGTCCCCAGAATATGGACATGTGCTTCAGATGCGCAAAAAATGTGATCAACTACCAAAATAAAAATGTTGTTCCCCGAGACCGGGAGGCAAAAAAAGCTAAGTGTTAGTCACTAGCCAAAGTGATACAATGTCTGAGGTTCAACTTGTTCATCGATAACAGCATATGACCAAGATTTTCAGACTTAGCAAATAAAACGAACTCCACTTGACGGTAAGAACTTCGTAAGTACACCGGACTAAAAGCTAAACACTACAAGTACTCAAGCACAAATGAAATGAGAATTAAAGCAAAGAAATTAAATTTTATTTCAACTAATTGGAGACAAGAACTTACATGCAAAAAAGTTCTTCCAAAAAAAGAATCCCTACTAGCAGGGGCCGAACCTGCATCTATACACGGCCTACTAACAAAAAAAATGAAAACAAGTTCCTATCTACCAAATATCTGCTTGAGAGGCCGATCTATTTCTTCTTTTTCGACCTTCTTATCAGTGGTTCGTCGTCGGAATCACTAGGAACAGAAATCCTTCGTTTGGAGGGTCTCCTCTCCGGTGACCGCTCTTCGGCCGAGGGCATAATGTCCACATCCTCCTCAGAACTTGAACTTAAATGAAGGCTCCCCGTCGGAGGAGTTGAAGAGACCGGACCTGCAATAGAAGACTGGGCGGATACCAGAGTACCGGCCACAGAGCCACTTGGCAATATTACATTTAGTGGTGCTGGACTATGCATCGTAGTCCTAACTCCAGCACTGCCCTCATGCCCCGCATCTTCTATTTCAGCGTTGATCTCGGCCAAGATTTCCTCGTCTCGAGCTGATTGGGCCTGGCTGGGGGCAGCTGTGGTCTGCGTTACAAAACTAGAGGCCAGCGGAAGATCACTAATGATAAATGGCAAGTCTGTAAAAGGGTCACCCTGTTGACCAAGCAGCTCACTCACCATTTGTTCGTCGAGAGATAAGGATCTCCCCTGTGCCATCTCAGTAGACACTGCCGTCGTCACGACAGTCGTTTCGGTGGTGATGGCCTTTTGCCTTCGAATAGACTCCTGAGCCGAAGATGCCGGAGTAGTCTCGGTTACTAAGCAAAGATAAGAAGAGGTTATTAGTAACCGCTTCAAAACAAACACTTTAATAGAAACACACTTGAGATATGTTCAAAGTACCTCCCTCAGTTTGACTCGTTGACGGTTGGACAGCCTCAGAGACGTGCTCCCAAATGGGAGATAACTGCGGCTGTTCTGGGTCATAAGAAGGAACAGATTATGAACCAACCACAGATACAGGCTCTAACGAAGGTGAAGCGGTGATTTCAGTAACAGTAGCGTGATGCTCAACACCTGATCCCTCTCCAACCTCCAGAGATCGGCCACCAATCATCTCCTTCTCATGAGCGATAATAGCATCATGGAGGATCTTTTTCTCATCATTTGTCAGCAACCGGTTTTCGAGTTCAAATCGATCGACGGATTCACCCAAATGCGCTTCCTCTTCTTCCTCAACCAATCGACCCCAAGCACTGCGGAGGTGTACCGGGTAATCTTGAAGCCAGGCCAAATTTCTGTGTCTCAACACATTGGCGTTATAAGTGATGAGCAGATCTTCAATATCGGCCTCCAGCCTGGCCTCCGCTTGTTGAACTTTCTCCTCGACCTCCGTCTCGACCACCTGGACCTTGGCCACTGCCACATCCCGCTCAGTCCGGAGGATCATGGCTTGTTCACACGCCTCCTAAGCTGCGTTATTCGCATCATCCTTATCCTTGGCGATTTCGGCAAATTTGGACTTAAGCTCGTTTAACTCCTTCAGGGCCGCGTCCCTCTCGGCACTGACCAGGGTGTTTCGATGCCCCATATCCTCTACCGTGGCATAATGCTCACGTTTCATCCTATCCATCGTTGCTTGGGCTTCGTTGGCTATTTTGATAGCCTCCATTTCAGATTTCCAAGAAGATTCAGCTTCAGTGTTTAGCACCTCAATAATACGGCTCTTTTGAGCTAACTCCGCCTGCAATCTCTCGATGGTGGCCCCACGCTCAAAGGCCAATGCCGACGCTTTGTCAGCTGCTTTCGACCATGCTTTGTACTGAGTGTAAAAATCGTGTACGTAGTCATGTACCAATTGCTCAGCTTCCTCCGGGATTTTCTTTAAATGTGGAGGAAAGATATAGTTGTTGAAGTAGATGTTTGGAAAATCTCTCTTCAGCCGCGCAAGCTTGATTGCTCCTTCCCCTGAAATTTCCACGGGGGGCTGTTCTGTAACAGCAGTAGTTATCGTTTCGCTCCTAGAATGGCGGGATTCATGCCTAGAAGATTGAGAGGCCGACATGTAGTGTGAAGATTCAAAAGGACGGGAGACGTGAACAGGGGGTTGTATGGGATCTCTGGGCGGAGGAGGAGTACGCGATCTGGATCAACGCTTGTAGCCTCTATCTGTGTCATATCTCTCTTGACCAGAGTACCCAGAGCGTCCCTGGTCGTAATCTCTGTCCCCCTCCCGTCTGCGAGACCCATGATATGAAGACTTGCGTGCGTGTCGGAGACTCCCTAACATTGAACCTCGCCCAGACATGGTACCTGCAGAGCAAAATAAAGCAGGATTAATCACTCTTCGATACATGTAGTTTATAGTCAAAGGTTATGCAGTGTAGTGAAATATGTATGAATGTGCAACCCTCCCACTAACCGGATGTGTCTGCCACACCAGTGGGAAAAGACTCGCTCAAAAATAAAGTTTCTAAAAGTTCTTCCAATCCGGCGTCATGCTGCAGGGACACATCGTCCGGAATTGGAATATCGGCGAGCCCTTCATAAAGATTTTCAGTTCTCGGAGGAGACATCTCCGAAATTCTAACTCCGGGAGAGGATCGGGCCGTGACAACCGATTTCCATCTCCCCTTCTTAGTTGGTGTGACGACGGCTGCCTTGCCTTTTCTTTGCTCTGCGACATCCTGAACCACGTCTGTAGGCTCCAACAGCGGCTCGTCGTCAGTATGAGTTCTTTCAGAATCAGCCTCCCCGGCTATAATAACTTTAGGCTTCTTGTGCTTGACTCGCTTCTTCGAAACGGTCCTTAATTCCCCATCAAACTTTATGCTCTGCCCTCGTTCAATCAACCCGTAAGTCCGGAGATTCCTATCGGTCAAAAGCGACTCGATATCCCTATCTTCACTCGGGACTTCTCGAAGTACTCGCACCATCTCCTTAAAGTGTTCGCCCTTAGGTCGCTGAATCGTCGCTGTAAAAAAAAGGAAGGGGAAAAACATAAGTTTCACTTTGGCTGCAATTGCCTTAATAATTACTTGATAACTCAGCTACACTCACGTCTGAATAACCATCGTCGGGCAAACCCCGAGGACATCTGACATAGAACCATTCCGTCCTGTAATAACTCAACCTGGTCCAGGATCCAGTGACCACTTGGCAATTCCTCACTGCATCCAGAAATGTGAAGGAAGGGTAATCACCTCGAGTTTTGAAATTAAATAAATATCTGATCTCGATCGGGATCGGTGGTCTATGCAGATACTCCATGAAGACGATGAATAAACTGTTCACAGAAGCATATCCGTTCGGGTGTAGTTGAGATGGAGCGATCCTCAAAAAAGACAACGCTTCCCTTATATACTCGTTGAACGGAGGAAGCGTCCCGGCTGCACACGGTGGCGGTTAAATGTTGTATATCCCTCCGGTGGATTGTGTGGTCTATCATTCGGCCCCGGCAATAACACGTCGTCCAGTGACAGGCCGTGCCTTAAGCATATTTTCCCCAACATATCTTCGGAAATATTGGATTGAACGGAATCCGATGGATTGGCAATGAAAGACGCATTGGGAAGTTCGTCCGGGGCCGGACCAATGATCTCAGGTTCAATATCTGGAACCTCTAGTCTCGGAGTAACTGTGCTTTGAACCTCCTGCTGTTGCGAACTTGAAGGTTCCATGACTAGCTAACTCATGAGAAACCATCGTTAGACGACAAAGGACCCGTGTGTTCCCCAGTGTAAAGTGTATGAATGTATGTTGTACAGTGCCATGCATTACTTGAATAAATATCGCAGAGTTAAAGGAAATATGCAAACGACAAAGCTACGAAGTCCAGTTATAATGACTGTCATCGCTGACCGTCATCACTAAACCATTTATATGATGGAAATTGATTAGGATAGATGTTGTTATGGTTCCATCGGCGAGCTTCAAAAGGTGGTCAAGTATGCAGTTTAATTATCAAGTCCGAATATGCAAGGATGAAGCTCGTCGGAATTATGCTTAGAAAATGTCAAACTTTGGTATCCATCATAGAGGGTTCGAACCGATCACAGGGAACTCATTCGAACCCATCCTAACATCACTCATTCGAACCCATCCTAACATCACTTCGAATCGATGCAGAAAGGCGAGTTCGAATCGATGATCAAGTGTCAAGTTCGAATCGATCAATGAGGGATGACTTCGAATCGATCCTTGGTTAACTGGTTCAAACCGATAAGGAAACCCTCAACTTAACATCGACCACGTTCGAATCGATACCCTCCGTATCGATGCAAAGATGAGAACTTCGAACCGATAGCTGATGGATTCGAATCCATCGATTCGAATTGACCCATCAAAGGTAGTCGATCGGTGCGAACTGCGTCACCCCCATAAAGTCGTTCCAGGGATCGATGCGAAATCCAAGGAAAAATGACGCCACCATCATCGATTCGAACTTGAGTCCACGAATCGATTCGAAGCTCTCCCAAACCAGATCTGGTTTTACCAATCACCAGAGTGGCCAATCGATGAAGAAGAGGTAGGTTCGAAATAGCTTTGCCGTTTGGATTCGAGGCTAATTACCTAGTTTGAATGATGGATTCGAGAAATTAAAGACTTGGATCTTGTTTGATTCAGTGACGTGACGTAGTGTTTTCTCTCTGGAGCTTCGAAACGATGCAGAGCACAATAGACACAAGGCAAAAGTAGAAAAGTAAAAGGTGAAAAAAGTGAAACTCCCTGCTATTTATATGAAGCCTAGGAAGTGACCGGGCCGCTTCACATCCTAGTTAACTCAACCGGTCACAACCGGTCAATTATCATATCGATTCGAAGTCAGCCTTCGAATCCATCGGCCTAAGGCCCTATCGATTCGAAATTACCCTCACACTTCATCGATACGAAACACACAGCAGGGCGATGAGTTGCATCGATTCGAAGCCCCTGTTCACATCAACAGATTCTCGACTCCATCCACAACCGATCGATACGAACTACTATTTCGTATCCATCCTTTATCATCGGTACGAATGAACGTTTCGTACTCGTCCAAGCCATCGGTTCGAATGTCAGTTTCTTACCCATCATCACATAATCGAACTCCATCCATACGAATGTAGATTTCGAATCCATCGATGCTCAAACACATCGGTTCGAAGTATTACATTCGCGCAACCCAAAGTCGTTTCCTTCAACCTTCTATATCGGCTCAGGAGAGGATCGATACGAAGAGACTTTTCAAAACGACCATAAAGCGTCGTCTCAACTCAAATTTCCAAATCGGTTCAGGAGAGAATCGATACGAAATTCAGTAGCAAACCAAACTGACAAAGACTCGTGGACGCACGACGTTAACAAGGGTCAAACTAACATATGTGCATATATGTCGAGCTAACATTCGATTTTAAACATTTACAGGGATCGAATACTCATCTTGTTACAAATGCAACAGCCAATGGCTAAGTGCTATTACACAGCAATCAAACATGTCAGCACAAGGCTACAGCAAAACAGAATACGAGTCTCAGCAAAAAAGAGAGCAATGATTGTTCGGAGAGAAATTGCAGCCATTCAAAGCACGTCATGTTCCCACAAGACGTACTTTTGAGGCAAAATATTATCCCGCTTTTTGGCAAAGCCGCGATACCAAAAGATCGATCGAAAACGGAGAACAGTTCGTCTCAGAGATTGGTCATACTTCGTTTCGCTATGGATATCACTGAATTTTGTCCGAGCACAGATTGAGCTACAATTGATAGGAATGGCAAGAAAGACCATAGGAGTCAGCATCTCAAATTTCAAGTCAATCCGAGTTCATACGCTCAAGTTATGATCGATTCAACTTGGAGGGAAGAACACTGGTTTCGAGTCCATCATTGTAGGTGTCTTCGAATCCATCAATGAAGCACCGTTCGAACCGATACCTTCGTATCGATTAGCTTCAAATCCATCAGAGTGCCTCGGTTCGACTCCATCAACTTCGAATCCATCGAGTTCGTATCGATGGACCTCGTATCCATGGAGGAGTTGCAAAGCTCGTATCCATCAGAGAAACGCAAGTTCGAATCCATCAAGCATCAGTTGTTCGAACCCATCAATGAAGCCTTGTTCGAACCCATCCATAAAGCCTTGTTCGAACCCATCCATAAGGCCTTGTTCGAACCCATCTGTGAAGTTTCATTCGAATCCACTGGGTCAACTAGCCATGATGACGTGTCCTTCATCGGTTCGAATGCGTCGAGATATATGGAGTCGAAACAGTCAACTCGGAGCAAAACCCGGATCGAAGCGAAATGTGCGCTCCACGTCAACATGAAGACATGTGCCGCCATCGATTCGAAGGGATGGTTTCGAACCAAACAGCCACTCGAAGAACGTCATCTCGAACCCATCATATCTCTCAATCTACTGATCCAAATTCCACGAAATTTTCACAGAAGCTTTCATACATGTTGAAGAATGTCCACACCAAATTTCACCTCGATTGGATGATTTTATGATCGATTCGAATGGAGTTCGAATCGATGCCAAAGTGGGCCCAAATTTCCTGAGACCGGGCGCGTGGGACCCCTCACGTGCCAGAAGTAGTCTCCCGAGTTTTCAGCGAAATATCAGCATCCTACGCCTATAAATAGAGCCCCAGGACCAACAGAAAAGGGATCTTCGGATTCTCAAGCGCCTAGACTCTGCCAGATCAAGATCTCCATCATCCTATATCATATATTTGCTGTCTATTTCGAATTTCCAGTTGTAACTTGTTGTTGATTGCTATAACAACCTGTAATCATTGAAAGAGAATCAATAAAGCTGTAGAAAACTTCACAGTGGACGTAGGCAACACGCCGAATCACTATAAATCGCTTGTCTACTCTTTTACTTTACTGTTGATTGGAGTTTTTGTTAGATAATATTCGTTTTGAAGCTATATTCTTCGTTATTATCTCTTCAACGACTCCCGAAGAGTGTTGTGACCAATTTTGGTGCAAACATAGTTCTCCAAGGAGACTGACAGTTGTACTTGGAAAATAATAAGCTACCGCATCCCCATATTTGAATTTTGATGAAAATTAGAACTAAAATTTTAAATCTTTATCGGATCTCAAAACATAAAAATTAGAATTAGATTTATTTTATATTTATTTATTTTTTATTATTCAAATTAAATTTAAATCTTTAAATGAGTTAAGTGGTTAACCCGCTTATTAAGTGGGTTGGGTCATAAATGGATAAAAAAGAACGGGTCATAAATGGGTTGGGTCAAACTCGACCCAACCCATTTTGACCCAACCCAACCCGTTTGACATGCCTACTGGAACATGTTGCAAATCGAGAAAATATAGGCTACCATAGAAAAGCAAAATCTTCTTCATTTCTATAGCACATTCGAGAGTATAACACTGCAAATGCATTCACAAGCCTTGGATGTTGGCTGGATGATAGAACACTTAGTTAACTTGGCATTAAATTATTTACTATACATGGAGAATTGCAATATGGGACAGGCGCACTACTACCAGAAAACGGAACTGGGCCTATTTGTTCATAACTGTATATCTATGATCCTAATACAACATTAAAATTTCGGCATGATAAGAATAAAGGACTAAAGAAAGAGGTTTTAGAAATAATTCTAATGGTTTTGCTCTAAGACAGCCATTTCACAAGATTGTGTCGACAAGCATATAATATTTTGGAAATCTTAGCACAACCCTACTATGATTTGTCACGACATCTCCAATACAATAAAACGAATGACAAACGTGTGTATAATATGCCCATCGCTAATGAAATAGCAGTTATTTTACTAGAAGATGGAACTAAAATAAGTAGAAGTAATGACATCATAATACATCTTTGAGGGGAAACCATGGAAAGGGTTAGTGAATGTCATCTAGCTTATCCACCGCCTCACCATGTTCTCCTCTTTCCACATGATGATCTCGGTTAGTATGCTAAACATACTAAAGGGAATCCAAATTTAAATTGCCCTTTAGCTAATAATAGATTGACTCAACAACTATACAATATTTATGGAATATTTGAATGAGAAGGCTAGTATTCAACTATTTTTCATGCATGAAAGTTATTACAAAAATTTATTGTAGACAGTTGGACATGTACCGAGCAGATTGCAATGGGCCAGGGCCCACCGACCAATACTTCGAAAGGATCTTTATTATGTATTACAGATATTGTATCAGACATGTTACATGCTTATCAAATTAGTAAAAGGCTGGAACTTCTCGACATATGTATGAAATATACCAAGATTCTTTAGCTATAACACGTTACGACAAGCATCTTGATATAATCTTAACAATGACTGCAAACACAAATTGGCTAGAAATCGAAACTGCATATAAAAAAAACCAAAAACCAAGTGATCGTCTAGACATTATTGCCCGAGTATTTGAACTTAGAAGAAGTAGTTTAATGTAAAAAATTGTCAAAAGAGGTATTTTTGGTGTGGTAGTTGCATATATTTACAATTTACAAAGTTGAGTTCCAAAAACATGGCTTTCTACATATGCATGAACTTTTCTTCTTTTGGCTTGCAAACAAAATACGAATGATGGAACTAGTTAACAGGCCGATTTCTATGGAATTCCGAATTAAATTAGAACCCATATTATTATTTGAAACAATCAAAAAGTGCATGGTACATAGACCTCATAAAGGAAGCAAGAAAGCTCCATGCATAGAGCACGGAAAATGTTATAAACGTCACGTGATTGGACTAAGGCAATGATAATGGATCAAGATGGATATCATATTTACTGTAGATGAAATGATGGAAACTTAAAGGTGAATATTGATAATAGAGATGTCATTCCATGCAACCCAATTCTTTTATAAGTTTTCAACTGTCACATTCATGTAGAAGGATGTGCAAGCGTACGTGCTGTAAAGTATATACATAAATACATAAACAAGGGGCATGACCGAACAACAATGGTAGTGGGTGAAGAAGATGAAATCAAACAGTATATTGATTCAAGGTACATTGGACCACGCATGGCACATTTTTAGTTATCAAATGCATGAGGAGGATCCTACAGTTATCCATTTGCAGCTACATCATCCTAGAACGCATCGGTTGACTTTCGATCAAAGAGAGTTTGCTGGTGATATAAAGGCAAGAACCCAAAAAAAAATCAACTTTGACTGAGTTTTTTAACTTCTGTAGGACACATCCTAAATCATGACAATTTACATACCAGGAATTTTTTGAGCATTTCATGTGGAACAATGTTACACACAAGTTGTCAGTGAGAAGTTTACAATTCAAAGCAATTGGTCAAATGTATTTTTCAAGCCCTCATTCATAGAGAATGCTTTTATCTACATTTACTATTGAGTATTACCAAAGGACCAACATCATTTGAAGATATGAGAACAATAAATGGTCAAATTCATTAAACATTTAAAGACGCCGATGTTACTAAAGCACGTTAGAGATGATAACAAATAGGAACATGTTTAGAAGAGGCCTCAGTCTTCAACACGAGATATCAATTAAGAAGACTTTTCTATATTATCCTCACACAATGCTCCTTATTACAACCACATCTTCTATAGGATAGATTCTCTACGCATATCTACGATGATCTACCTTATATGATCAAAACTAAATTTTTAATTCCTAACTCACCAAATTATCAAATAAAAAACAATGGGTTTCATCTTCTAAATAAATTGCTATAGAAATCTAGGAAAATTTTATTAACTTTTCCATCAATGCCTCTACAAATTGAAAATTGGAATGTAATTTATCATAGTAGACTTATATGGGAACATACCCAGTTATGATATTCGGGTAAAGATACAAAGGACGAATAGAATATTCAATCATTTAATAACGACTAATATAATGCATATATAAAGATATTGGGTTCTGTTAAAAATGACCATGGTATAATTCTCTTCTTAAACGGAGGGGCTGGAATTGGAAAAACGTATTTATATAACACAACTGTCAACAAATGCCGTAGTGAGGGACACAATGTCATAACTGTAGCTTCCTCTAGTATTGCTTCACTATTCCTCCTTGGATATAGAACTGCACAAACATTCTCTCTTCCTTTGAATATTTTAGAAGATTAACTAGTGGATTTACAAAGCAGTCCATAAATGTTGAACTTATAAGAAATATAACCCTTATTATATGGGATGAAGTGCCAATGCAGCATATAATTTTTGTCGAAATAGTTGATCATTCGTTAAAGGATATACAGGATAGTTCTAAGCTGTTTGGTGGAATAATGGTGGTTCTAGGAGGAGACTTTCATCAAATTTTGCTTGTTAATCTAAAAGGTCTACGTGAAGATATTGTTGGACCGACATTAGGATGTTCATCTTTGTGGCAAATGGTGTAGTGTAAATTATACTAGTGTGAACGGATCTTAAGGCTACTTTAAAGGGGGTTGAAAGCATTTTATAAATTATATTGAACTTTTCAAAAAAGGTTCTAGATTTAAATCAAAAAATAGATACTCAACATAGATACATGTATTAACAGGCAACCACAGATATATATAAATGGAGTAAAAATAAAGTAAAGTAAGAGAGATGATACCAAGAGTTTTATACTGGTTCAGATTGAGTAATCCTATGTTCAGTCCTATAGAGTACCTGTACATTTTTCCTTTCGAATGTCTACTTTAATCAAGTAGCAAGCAAACCAAAATACAATCTTGATTTCAAGGCAATAAGATACACCCTCTTGACTTTCCGAGCTCAGGGCGGACTCTCTTGATTTAACCAGGCAACAAGATCACTTAATTGATTTAAACAGGCAACATGCATAACCACTTGATTTGAACGGACAACTAACACACCCACTTAATTTAAATGGGTAATAAGCACACCCACAAAAATAGTAGTTGAGATTTGTTGATTCCAAATACATACAGTTGTACTTTGGATCTAGAATATCTTATATCCCTTTGATAAAATTTTGATCTTTTAGTTGATGAGAGAATACTTGTAAATCATTGAGTATATTATAGAGAATGAATGTAGTAAAGTAAAGATTAAATTTGAATGAGTTTGAAGAGTATAGATTGTGGATTTCGTGAAATATATAATGGGAATTTGGAGTAAGAAGAATAGAAAGAAAGTATTTATCCAAATTCGTTTATCAGTCTCCTTTATATAGTGTTTGAAGCAACATTTATATATGTGAAAAGATGGAACCAAATATAACAACTATTCTAAAATTAAAAAACAACTCTTCAAAGGTATATATATCGACATACATTGGAAGGGTATGTCGACCTACATTGGAAGGGTATGTCGACATACCCTTGTATTTTGAGACAAACAATAACATGTTTAAAGTGTTATAAAATTCTAATATTTTGTAAGATCACTTAAAAATAGCTTTTAGATACTTTTTGATATTTAAAACTTCTATAAAATATTTGTAAAATATTCTTTGAAAATAAAATTAATATCTTATTGAGAGAGTTTCAAAGAAAATAAAGTTGATATTCAAGGACTTTAACAAATTTATCTAATGTTTATTAACTATAATATATATTTTTGAACTCTTTGTGTCTTTGTCTTCAAACTCATGAGTCTTCAAGTTTCTTAGTCATCTCTGAATATTGGTCTCTAACCTCTTTACTGATCAGTCTTCATACTTGATTAACCTATACTTGTATAAACCTGTGTAATATCCTGCAAAATATTTTATACAACTAAGAGAAACATTAGTACCTTTATTTATATGGTTGTTGTCATTAAAATCAATCTCTATGGTGTTCATAATTTTTCCCTTTTTGATGATGACAACCATGTAAATGTATTTATTATATATAATGTAACTCTCCTTAATTATTTAACTTCCCCTATTTTGAATAACCGCCCCTTAGTATATGCATATATTATATTTTATATTTTCCCCTCATTTGTCATCGCTATAAATGGGTAAGGAAAAATAAATTCCTCCTAAGTTGACATATTAAATACTATGAAATGTGATAACGCTGTATGTGGAATCAAAATCACTATTAATTATGAAAAAATGTTTGTGAGAAATAACTTTATATATATACTATTTATCATTACATTTATTTAAACCATATGTTTAAGACATATCATTCATATCAATCTAGTTTATATAAATCAAACCAAACCATGTTATCAAACCAAATCAAACAGACAAGTTTAAACAGGCCACTTATACAAGTTTAACTAGTAAAACAAAACTAATAAGATAATCCAAACAATTAAAGCAACCATTCAAGTTAAACTAAACTCACAGATAAAACAAACAATCGCTATTGTTGCACTAGTGTTATCACAATGAATTGGTGATTGCTTGAACTTCAAACCGAAATCGTTCAAAGTTTGTTACATATAAATAACCTATGAATATGCTAATGCTACTGATATATATTCTGTCTCTGTTTTGGATAGAGATACAGAATTTTGCATTTTACTGAACCAAGATACAAGTAAATGTCCTAAAAAGCTATATTTTTCACTCTTTCTTCTTCAGTTAGATTTACATCCAACATAGTCAACATCGCTATACAATATTAAGTCAAATGAATCTTCTTTTGGATAGAAAAGCCCAAACTCTAATGTGATATTAACACATATTAAGAAGCATTTTATAGCTTTAAGATGTGTCTCCTTAGGTTGAGATTGATATCTTGCATATATGCATACACTATGCATGATATTGGGTCTACTAACTATGATATAGAGTAAAGATCCTATCATACCTCTATATATTTTTTGGTCGACATCTTTTGAATTGTCTTCTTTATTAAGTTTCTCACTGGTTGCCATGGGTGTTAGTTTACTACTTGTGTTAGGCATTCCAATTTTTTTTACTAATTCATTAGTGTACTTTTCTAGACTTATAAATGTACCATTGTTTAATTGTATAATTTGTAAACCTATTAAGAATGTTAATTCTCCCATGTGACTCATTTTAAATTCTTTAGTCGTTATGTCAACAAATTATTGATTTATTTGTTCATTTGTTGATCCAAAAATAATGTCATCTATATATATTTGTATAAGTTGAATATCATTATTAACTTTCTTTATAAATAATGTAGTATTTACTTTACATATTTTAAAATTAGATTATAAGATTTGAGTCTTATGCACCATGCTCCACGTGCTTATTTTAAACCATATAATGCCTTTTTAAATTTGTAAACACGATTAGGGAGTTTTTCACCTTCAAACAGTGGGGTGGTTCATCATAAATATCTTCTTTAATAAATCCATTTAAAAATTAACTTTTGCCATCCATTTAAAATAATTCAAAATTCATATGGTTGGCAAAAGAGAGTAAGATTCTTATGGCTTCTAACTTGGCTATAGGAGCAAATGTCTCTTCAAAATCTGTTCCTTCTTCTTAGCTATATCCTTGTGTAACTGAATGTGTTTTATTTCTTATGACTTATCCTTGTTCACTTAAATTATTTCTATAAACCTACTTAGTTCCAATTATAGATTGGTTTTCCGGTCGTGGAACAAATTTCTAAACACTTTTCGAGTGAACCGATTCATTTCTTCTTCTAATTCAGTTCTTCTTGCATGGCAAGAATTCATGAATCATCTTACGATGCTTCTTTGGATTTTTGTGGTTATTAGTTGGAATAAATGCTACGTTACTCATCTTATTTAGTTGATTTCTAGTTTTTAAACCGACTCTATACTTCCTAGAACATTTTCTTTAGGATGATCTTTTAATTTTTTTCTTTCTTTTATTTGAATTTGAATTATTAGTATTATTATTTTCATTTTTAGAAGTTTCGTTATTTGTAATCTTGTTATTCTCAGTAGGATTAAGATTGGCTTCCTCATCATTACTAGTATTTGTTATTGTAAAATGTTCATCAGATTAAACATGTAAAGTTTTTTCAATAGTGTTAGTTCTAGTATCAAAAACTCTATCGGCCTTATTGCTATTAAATAACTAACAAATACATCTTAATCTGATTTTGTGTCAAATTTTTCTAAATTATCTTTTGTATTTAGTACAAGAAATTTTCTACCAAAAACTATAAAATAAGATACTTTTGGCTTTTTATTAAATAATAATTCATAAGGTGCGTTCTGGGTTGATGGTCTTACTAAAATCCTTTTCAAAATATAATGTGCTATAGCAACTTCTTTAGCCAAAAAATGTTTTGGTAAATCTATCATTTAACATAGTCACAGCCATTCTTATACAGTTTTATTTTTACGTTCTAAAACTCCATTTTGTTGAGGGGTTCTAGGAAAAGAAAAGTTACGCATAATTTCTTTCTTATACAACGTTTTTAAACTTTCTGTTCTTGAATTCTCCTCCATGATCACTCCATATCGCCTTAATTTCAATTGACTTTTGATTTTGAATTTTCTTAGAGAAAATTTTAATCATTTCAAATACTTCACTCTTATGTTTAAGAAATAGTGTCCATATGTATTTTGAAAGGTCATCTACTATTACGAAAACATACTTATTATGATTCATTAATTGCACTTGTGTTAGTCCAAAAAAGTCTAAGTTAAGAAGTTCTAAGGGATGTGTAATTAAAATCATATCTTTTGATTTAAATGAACTTTTTTGAGTTTTCCAAGTTGACAAGCGTCACATAAGTTATTGACACTAATTTTTTTTTTGAAGTCTCTAATAAGTTAATATCTGACTACTTTGAATAAATGTTTATAATTTAAATAACCAAAACATTTGTGTCAAATCCAAGGGTTACTAGATTCGGCCATAAGACAGAGATTACCATTAGACACTTTCGTACTCAAATATGAGTATTACGTTTCCTAACTCCTTCGAAAATAATTCTAGACTCATTATCCTTGATGCGACAAATGTCTTTTTCAAACTTAATTTTGAAACCTTTATCACATAATTGAATAATACTAAGAAGATTATGTCTTAAATTCCTAACTAACAAAGTATTATAAACAATAGGAGTTTTAGAGTTATAGACTTTGCTGATGCCAATGACGTATCCTTTTGAGTAATCTTCAAAGTTAACTGTTCATCCATCTTTGTAAATAGTGTCTTTTAAGATCTCCAGATTTCCAACCATGTGTTTTTAGCATCCACTTTCCAATATCTATTTGTCCTTAATTTGTGATGTATGGTTATCAGGTATATGTCCCTTATCTACCATATAACATACATATTCCTGCAATATTACTTTATACACGTTTAAATTTTCAAGTGACTTTTTAATATTGTTGGTTCCTAATCTATTCAAGGGTAATATAAGGATTTCACAACATTGCTTTTCTTCAAACATGTCAAATAATGTACTATTATTGCTACTAACCATTTATAATTTTTAAAAGTCAAATAAAGAGTTTCTAAAAACCTAATGCTCTGATACAAAATATGAAAAATGGTGTAGTATAAATTATACTAGAGTGAACAGATCTTAAGACTACTTTAATACTAGAGGAGGATGAATAATGTTTTATAACTTACATCAAACTTTTCAAATAGTTTCTAGATTTAAATCAAAAAACATATAATCAATATATATATATATGTATGTATGTATGTGTATGTGTGTGTGTGTATATATATATATATATTAACATGCAGTCATAGATATATACAAATGTAGTAAAAATAAAGTTAAAGTATAAGAGATGACACCGGGAGTTTTATACTAGTTCAGTTGACCAATTCTACATACGGTCCTATATAATGTATGTGTAGATTTCTTTTAAACACCTATTTTAAACAGATAGTAAGAAAACTAGAATACAATCCCGATTTTAAGGCAACAAGACACCTCTCCAAGCTTTTCGAGCTTAGGGCGGACACTCGTAATTTAATCGGCAACAAGATAACCCACTTGAGTTGGGAAACAAGGATATTTAATTGATTTGAATGGGCAAAAAGCACATCCACTTAATTTGAAAGAGCAACAAGCACACCAATACAAATAGTAGTAGAGAGTTTTTGATTCTAAATATAGATAGTTGTACTTTGGATACAAAATATCCTATTACCCTTTGACAACACTTTGATCTTTGAAATGATGAGAGAATACATGCAAATCAAATGAGTAGATTATAGAGAATGAATGTAGTAGAGTAGAGATTTGAGTGAATTTGAAGAGTATAGAATGTGGATTTCATAAAATATATCATAGGAATATGGAGTAAGTAGAACAGTGAGAAAGTAGTTGTCAAAATTCATTTTCAAGTCACCTTTGTATAGTGTTTGAAGGGAATGTATATTTTCAAAGATATGGAGCCAAAAATCACAACTATTCTAAATTTAAAAAACAACTCTTCAGTGATACATATATCTACATACATAGAATGGGTATGTCAACATACCCTCGTATTTGAGAAAAATAATAACATATTTAAAGTGCTATAAAATTCTAATATTTTGTCATATTTGAAAATAGTTTTAAATACCTTTTGATATATAAAACTTTTATAAACATATTTTTAAAAATATCTTTTAAAATTAAATAATTTTTTTAGTGAGAGAGTATTCAAAGAAAAAGAAGTTGCTATTCAAGGACTTTAACAAATTTATCTATTGTTTATTAACTATAATCTATATTCTTAAAATCTGCATGAATTTGTCCTTAAAACTTACGAGACTTTAACTTTCTTGATCATCTTTGAATCTCAATCTTTAACCTCTTTACTGATCAGTCTTCAAACTTGATTATCCTATACTTGTATAAACTCATGTAATATCCCATAGAATATTTGTACAACCTGAAAAAACATTATTACCTATATTTATATGGTTGTTGTTATCAAAACCAATATATGTGGTATTAACAATCTTTATGGAAATATGTGGAAGCATTAACATTATCGAAGAACGTGCATTTAAATTCTGAAGAGTTTGACAACGTTGAATTCTCAACCTATTAAGAGCAGGTTCTATTCTTCACAGTTTATACCATTATTTGAAATTGGAAACTACAGCGTGATGACATATATAATTGGAATATCTTTCTCCCTTTTCATTCAATGTGCAGGTAGGATCTGATCCTGAGCTATTAGTTGATTTGGCATTTATGAATAGATGTAGTAGCCTAACTGATTTAATTTCCAAAGTTTACCAAGAACTAAATGCGATACCTAAACTTCCATTCATTTTACTAAATGAATACTTTTGTCTGCATGATATGAAGATGTTAACACCATAAATTCTTCGTGTCTACAACTATGTCCAAGATGTTAAAACTCGGACAATGATCGTTATCCAAATGAGTTTCTAAACTCAATATAATGTAGCGGTTTACCCCCCATCAAACTTGAAATAAAGGTTGGGTGCCCTATAATTCTACTAAGAAACCTCACTCTATAGATGACCTTTTCAATGGCATAAGAATAATAATGGTTTAATGTGCAACACGAAGCTCAAATATTTTCTGGAGAAATCTTGAAACTTAATTTTCATTCCATGAATGTCGCTTCAGACATCATCTTCAGTACTAAGTATGAATATGTCAAGAAGGCAATTTCCTATCATGTTGGCTTACTCAATGACTATAAGCAAAGCACAAGGACAATCTCTGAAGTATGTTGGTATTGATTTACGCACCTTAGTTTTCACTCATGGGCAACTTTGTATAGTCCTTTCCAAATGCACTATCTTTCATCGGGTCTCTATCATCCCTCCAAAAGTAGAAGAGACAACTAAAGAAAATATAGTATACTTTGTGGTTTTACTCTAACTCACATCGGTTACCTTCAAATCCACAAATTACCAACACATACCTCTCCATCACAAACACTTGGGTATATCATGCATTTCATCTTACTTATTCATGTATTCACATCTAACTATAGTAACTATGTATTTGTACGACTATGATGCATAACCATTAATATAACCGTTATTATGTGGTAACATGCATTATATTAGTTGTTGATGGTCTAAGAAGAGTACTGAAGGCATTGTGAATGTGGGTGGTTTAGTTCTGTTTTAGTCATGGTTTATTTATTCTGTTATGTTTAATTTACATATGTTCCCATATGAATCTTTATATTTATATAGCATATTTGCATTTAATCTTTCTTTATATCTTTCACATTCATGTCCACCTCTACATCCACTACCCACTATTCTCATCACAAGAATCTTTAATGTTCTATTTAATATCCATATGCGGGTATTATAACTTTAATCAAGCATAAACCCCAAAAATATATTTTTCGCTGTAAAACGACAATTATCCAGTTCAACCAAACTATATAAACTTCAACCGGCTTACATTTTTAAAGTATATTGCAAGATAAAACATGACTGTTTATAAAAATATAATAAAAGTTATTATGGTAAAATGCCATATTTCTTACTTACACTACTCAATTGACCATGTCTATGCAGCGATAATGAATTGAGAAAATTAATTACTCTCCAACTACATCGTTTGCACATGGATACAGAAGGAAAAAAATCAATTACCCCGTACTCAAGAAATATTTTATACACATAACAATCACTTACATGACATATGCTTATACTACATATTCGCCGAACATAAACCTTTTCCATTATCACACATGACTGGACATGCCTTTAACTATTTGACATTTCCAAATAGTATGAATCTTTAATTATAACACCGTAAATCAAAAATATTAAAAAAATTGTCATCATACACTATTGAAAGTGAGATTGAAAAAAGTGATTAAATGTGGTTTAATTTTCACTCTGATTGAAATGCTATAAAATTAGGTGCTTTATTACCCAATGTTATCTCTAACATAACTGCTTCTAAGTGATTGTATTTTCTTACAAATAATATATACAAACTATTTTTTTCATACTGTATATATCTATCAATTTTTATACTACAACAACTAACCCATTATTCCCAAACAAGTTGGGATCGGCTAGAGATGGAACCCAAAATAAACGACAAAGTAAATTTTAAAAACCACGAAAATAGTAATAAAATAAAGTAAACTAAATCAAATAATAATAATAGTAATTATAAATAAAATTAAAATAAAAATAAATTAAAAAATAAAAATGAAAATATATAAAGAAATTAAAAAAACCATAGTAATAGTAATAGTAATAATGTTACTAATAGTAATAGGGAATGAAGACCAAGCACTATGTCTTAGGTTCCTTATCACCAGTCCTATAATTTAAACCCACCTACACCAGTTCATAGTTCTGGTACATGGATCGCTAACTTCCACTTGCTCTTGTCGACACCAGCTCTTCGGATATATTCTAATTCCTCAAGTCCCATTTTACTACTTCCTCCCATATCAACCTTAGTCGACCTCTATTTCTCTTTGAGCATTCGATGCGGCCTATAATTCCAACACACAGATGTGCCTCAGGATGCCTCCATTGGAGATATCCAAACTATTTTAAGTGGTGTTGGACTAGCTTCTCTTCAATTGGAGCTACTCTAAGTTTGTCACGTGCCTCATCGTTTATAATTTGATCTCATCTTGTATGATCATAGCTCCATCGTCGCATACACCTCTCTGCTACACTTATCTTCTAAACGTGTTTTCTTTTAGCAGGGCAACATTCTGTACCATACAACATCGCAGGCTTGACATCGTTTTGTAGAACTTTCCTTTGAGCTTTTATGGGACTTTCCTGTTATAGAGAATGCCAAACACTAGTTGCCATTTCACCCATCCCAGTTGAATTCTAAAACTAATATCTTCATCAATCTCACCATCATACCACAACATTGATCCTAAATGCCGAAGAATTCCTTCTGGGGCACTATTTTTCCTGCCAGAGTGACATCTCCATCCTCTGATCTGAAGCCACTGAACTCGCACTTTATGTACTCTGTTTTAGTTCTGCTAATCCTAAAACCCTTTGATTCTACATTCTACCTCCACAACTCCAGTTGTCTATCAACCCTTATCCTATTTTCATCAATTAGAACAATATTATCAGTGAAGAGCATACACAAAGGAATGTTACCTTGTATACCTTTTGTAACCTCATCCATCACTAGAGAAAAATTGTAGGGGCTCAAAGCTGACCCTTGAGTGATCTTTTGTTAATGGAAAAGTCACTAGTTTCACCATCACATGCTATGACACTAGTCACAACATCATCGTACATATCTTTGATAAGTGTAATGTACTTTGTTAGGACTCTCTTCTTTTTTAGAGCTCATCATATAACCTTTCATGACATTTTTATAAGCTTTCTCTAACTTGATAAATACCATGTGTAGATCCTTCCTTTTCTCTGTAATTCTCTCCATAAGTTGTCTTATCGAGAAAATGGCCACTGCGGTCGATGTTCCAAGCATGAAACCAATATGGTTTTTGAAACGCTTGTCATCCTTCTTAATCGATGTTCAATGAATCTATCCTAAAGCTTCATTGTATGACATAAGCTTAATTCCTCTATAGTTTATACAACTTTGAATATCTCATTTATTCTTGACGATTGGAACTAATATGCTTCTCCTCCACTCATCTGGCTTCTCGATTGATTTGAAAATATTATTAAACAACTCAGCTAGTCAGGCTATCCCTGCATCTCCAAGGCATCTTCACACCTCAATAGGGATGTCATCAGGCCCCAATGCCTTGCCTGCTTTCTTCTGTTTTAGCGCCTCCTTTACCTTGTACTCTTGAATTCTTCGAACAAAATATCTACCGGTGTCATCAAAAGAGTCATCCAGCTCAATCATATTGCTATTACCTTCTTCATTGAATAGCTTGTCGAAGTATTCTCTCCATCTATTTTCTATCTCATCGTCCTTTACAAAAGTCTATTATTCTCATCCTTTAAGCAATTAACTTGGTTGAAGTCTCCCGTCATCAACTCATGGAGCTTAGCTATCCTATAGAGTTTTTTACCCTCCTACATATTTGCTTTTGATATAGATCTTCATATGCTCGACCCCTTTCTTCATTCACCACTCTATTTGCGCTCTTCTTTGCCGCTTTGTACTTTTGCATGCTGTCTTTGCTTCTATGATAATGGAAGCATTTGTAGTATTCCTTTTCTGTGATAGCCTTTTTCACATCACTGTTCCACCACCATGAATTTTTAGGTTTGCGTTTATTTCCTGTTGTTATCCCAAACACCTCAGTAGCCACATTTCGAATGCACGTTGTCATCCCATCCACATGTCATTTGCTTCACCTTCCATATTCCATACTCTTTCTCCCATCACTCTATTCTTAAACACTCATGAGTTGTCTCCTTTGGCTTCTACCATTTCGTACGACTAATCTTGGTCCTTTATCTCGTCGAATCCATATTCAAAGGCGAAACTCATATATCAATAGCAGATGTTGTGAGATGACACATTCTCTAGGTATGCCTTCACAATCTACACAAGCTCGTTTGTCATCTCTTTTACTAAGGACAAAGTCAATATGGCTAGAGTGTTTTCCACTACTGAAAGTAACTAAATGCGATTGTCTCTTTCTAAAGAAGGTATTAGCTATCATGAGGTCATAAGCAATAACGAAATTCAATATTTCTTCTCCTTCTTGTTTCTTATCTCTATATCCAAAAACACCATGCACTGTCTCAAACCCCCACTAGTTGTACCAACATGGACGTTGAAATATCCATCAAAGAAAAGTTTCTTTCTACTAGGCATATTTCTAACCATGACATATGGCTCTTACAGAAATTTCTCTTGGCAGCTTCGTTTAGGCCTACTTATGAGCGTAAGCACTAATGACGTTCATAACCATATCACCAACCATTAGCTCAACCAGGACGATCCTATCCTTTGTCTTCTAATGTTGACCACTCTATTTTTAAAGTTCTTGTCAATTAAGATGCCTACTCCATTCTTGTTATGTTCTTTTCTCGTGTACGATAACTTAAGGACCGTGTTCTCCACCTTCTTCGCCTTTTGCTTTGTCCATTTGGTCTTCTGAATGCATAAGATATTTACACGCCCCCTAGCTCTATATACCAATTTTTATATCATCCAAAATTCATATATTCACAATGTGAATTGCAAACAGTTAAATATAAATGAAATTGGCTCCTGAGCCATCGGCACAGGCTTCATACTATCAATCTATATTTTGTGGACTTCACAGGGAATCCCAAACTGAATTTATTTATCAATTTGAACATTTGTTTCTTTACAAATCATTGTTGTCATATCTTTAATTTTTATCACTTGAGATTTTAAATGAAATCGTTTAAAATCTTAGTATACAAGGGTTCAAAGATTATTAAATTAACCATGATTTTCAAATCGAATTTTAAACTATAACTATTAATAGAAAAAGAAAGTAGAACTGATGATATATGAGTTCATTATTGTTATTTATGGTTATAAAGAGATGAAAAAATGAATGCTTGTTTTCTGAAGAAAAATAAGAAAATGAGGGTGGATGTATAACGGTGAAATAAGTATTTTACAAAATATTAGTGGAAGGGAAAAGAGATAGGTGAGAGAATAAGAAAAGCGGATGTATATCGTTAACACCAAAATCTAATTTCCAAACATTTTCCAAAGTGTTACTAAATAAAAATTGTTACAAGAGTACAAATTTGGTAACCATGAAAGTTTTAACAACATATGACACCTGTGGAATCGAAAAATTTACCCTTGCTCCAATGATCCCTTATCACATACCCTTAATATAGCCCTCTCCATGAAGATTCCCACAACAGATTGTGTATCCTTCAACAATGATCTTGCTAAATATGACATATTTTACTTGGTATGCTACAAGAAAAAATCATAAAGCATAACATAAAAATAAAAGAAGGTCCGATCATCAATACCTGTAATACCCAATCAAGATAGTCACCATGTAACTTAAACTTACTAGATTCCCACTCTATTCTCAATAAATATAGCTCATAAATTATTCGACCATGTCTTTTGTAATTCCTAACTTGTTCCCATGCCCAAATGTGGAATATGTTCTATGAGACGTATGTGTTAGTCTTTAATTTATGTAGTTGAACTAAACCCAAGAATTTAGTTTATTACAAAGCACATCAAATTTCATTTGCATTCTTCATTTTCATTAGATTGTCTTCTTCTCTTTTTTTATCATCTTGTTGTCGCCTCCACATGTAAAATGACCATTATTTGTTCTTTTTCAATCAAGATAACAAATTATTAGTACATCTATTACATAAATTTGATATATATATATATATATATGTATGTATGTACGTTGTTTTAACCTTTGTTTGGTTAATCATGGTAGATTCGCATAACGAATTGTATATAGTTTGGTAGATTATTTTTTACTTACAAAGAACTCATATAACAATTTGCTAATTAACCAATTACACTATAAATAATTGGTTTGTTGGATCTACCTCGTTTAGCAGCTGATGAAATAGGTAAATTTTATTAATAAAACCCTATTTAGATCTTTAAGGGCCTACATAAACTATTACTAAGAACTAGATTCGATCGACGTTTTAAAATAACATCATATTTCATTGTAAAATGTTTATATATTTATATATATGATGTATATTTCGGATATAACGTATATATTCCAAAAATAATATAATGGCATGATAACTACAAGCATGTGTGTAAACACACACACACACACACACACACATATATATATATATTAAGATTTATATCTATTATATATGCATATATATTGTGACTATCATAAACTATTATTATTTAATTCATTTGGGGTCATATGATTCTATAGCTTTGGAAAATGCTTATTAGTGACATTTTCTATTTTTAGAATTTTTCTGGATGATTTTAACCCTAGATGTCTTATTTCAGCTATAGCATTGGATAGGAGCCGAATTAGCACCCGAGACACTTCCATTGGAATGAGATAATGGTTTTCCTTTCCGTAGAGTGGTCATAATAGCAATTTGGATTATTTAGATCAGAGATATGGCCATTTGAAGATTTGACTCTATTCAGTGCAAGGCGTGTTCGGAATTTGGAGAGGAGTTGCGTTGGTTCGGCAGTGGTCGGTTCGGGAGGGGTGTGTGCTTAAGGTTTTGCCTATAAAATAGGTGAGCCATCCCTCCCAAATCATTCACATTTACACCACTTCCTATTCAAGTCTCAATCCCCATTAGTGAAGCTTAGTTCGGTTGGGCATTGGTTCAGCTAGGCAATAGTTCGATTAGGCAATGATTCAGCGATGTGCAGTTGTCGAGCAAGGAAGTCGGTTCGGCAGAGGGGTTGGAACAGTGGTCGAGTAGGGTATTCGATTATGTGGTTGGTGGTTTGGCATTGGGGTTCGGTATGGTAGGGGGTGGATCAGTGGCCAAGCACGAAGATCGGTTTGGTGACCTTTGGCTTAGTGGCCAAATAAGATTGGCTGTCGATGATGGAGTTTGGTTCGGTCATCGGTTGCGGTGATTTTCTCGGTGGTGGTGCTTGATTTAGTGGCCAGTCGTGGTGATTTGTTCGGTGGCAAGGTAGAGCAAAAATCGAGCATAAAATTCGATTCGATGGTGGAAGTTGAACCATGGAAGGTGACTTGGATAGGAATATGCTGGCTTGCATTTGGCTTGGTTTAGCCATAGGTTAGACCGACGAGGGTGTAGCATAGAGCTTAGCTATAGACTACGGGCTTGGTATAGACAAACTACGAAGCGAAGTGGGGTCACTGATGAGTCAAAGGGGGATGACTTCTGGATTACTCGAGATGGCCTTGGACGTCGTGTAGATACTAGTAAAGCAGTGGTGTGATGCTTCGACGTCAACGATGGGATGGCTTCGGGACTCTAGTACGATGGCTCTATGACTTATGAAGGGTGTCTAGTGGCATTCTGTAGATGATGACTCAATGATGGGATTCACCAGCTATCCACAAGAGAAAGTTAACAACAGTGACATGCGAATGGGATTTATGATTGTGTCCTACTATGGAGATAGCTAGAATGGAATAACAATCAAGTTCTATTATGGAAATGCCTATAAAGGGATTTCTGTTGAGTTCATGGTTTGCGGTAGTGCCACATGAATTATCATATACCCAACGTACTTGGGTGAGAAATGCAAGGCAGTGTGAAGGATACCGTGTGCTTGATGTGTTGTGCGGTACACCTATATCCTAATTTTCATCTTGTAATAGTAGTTTAACATATATTATGTTCATGCACTAACTCTTTAGATGTAGGGACAGGTCAGGTATGTTTTTTCAAACCCAATACCCTATGTACTATTATTACTATGCAATTTGTAGTTTAGTTATTGTGAATGTTGTGTTACTAACATGGTGGTTGGGTACCTTTGGTGATTTGGTGGTTGCATAGGAGTAGTGTTTCTTGCTTGGATTGATTGTATAGGTTGCGATGGTTGAAATGGTTGTAATAGTTATATTGATTGCATTGGCTGTGATGATTGCAATGGTTGCATTAGTTGCATTGGCTATGATGATTGCAAATAGTTGCATGGATGGTATGGTTGTTATATGCTAACGACTATTTGTATTTCGGAGAATAGCAGGAATAAGAACTACATAGGCTTGATTCCCCTTGATTCCCCTAAAGGAGGGTACATAGGCAGTCTTTTTCTATGCAATAGCCACCGAATCCCCTAAGTTGGGCTGGGGTGTACAGAAATTGGTATAGTCCAAAAATAGTTGACACCATTTTCCTTTTTATTCCATGTGTCTGTACAATAAGACTGTGAAGTTACGACATGAGCAGAAGAAATGGAACGTGGATGCAGGCAATGTCATGGGTAGATGGTTGGTATATTCTTTTATTCCATTATTTTGTTAATATTTGCATTCCACCTATCGGTACCATGTAGCTATGATGGTTCTTGTATTATTAGGGACAGTATTAGGGTTCATTTAGAAAATGCGAGATGTGTAAACTCTTTATTTTAGTTCTTTATAGTCTATGAAACAATTATATAAACACTTTATTTTAGTTCTTTTATAGTCTATGAAACAATTGTGATCTGATGTCCTTATTTATGGTTCAATTGATTTTATCACTATTTCGTTTGTTTTACATCCGAGATGTTATATTATAATTTATATGTGCGCTATGAGATGTGTTAAAGGTTTTGTGTTTGGTTATCATTTCTTTCACTCTTGGCAATCTTCCTACATTGACAAGGCACAAGAATGAACACGCTCTCTTATGTTTTTTTGGTGTCGGAGGTGTAAAGCTGTCGTCATATTTGATATTAGAGCTTAGGTTTAGCGACTCCCTAAGCCTTGGGTAGACTTAACCACTTAAGGTAGGGTAATTTACACTTTTGGTTAGGTTAAAAATATAGAAAGAAAGAGTGTTCTTAATGCATGTTTGCATGTTTGAGTGTTGTTTTGTGGGCATGGTGTTTGCTTATATGCTTGCATGTTTTAAAATGCCCATTGAAGCAAACTAGGGAAGGAACCATGGAATTGGACTTTGATGGATAGGCTTTATAGTGTTTGGAGTCATATCGTTGCATAGGCCATGCATTTGGATCGAAGTGATAAGTATAGTGCTGAATCAACATAATATTGATGTGCTAAAGGAGCACATGTTTTTGTTCAGTAAAGCCTGGACCGATATGGTATGGTCTGTGGGTGGCTTAGCAAAAGAAGGAGCTTGGCTCGACGGTGAAGGACCGAATATAAAATTATGTTCGGTAGGAATTGGCTAGGCTAGTGAAGGGCAAGAAAGGAAATCATGTCTGGTGGTTTTTGGTACGGTGTTTAGTGGAGCCAAACAGGAAATTCTATTCAGTAGGAGCGCATTTTCGTGCCGAACATAAGGACGTCGGACAGAATACAGAGTGGTGCTTTTGGAGCGTTGGCTTTCAGGCAATACATGGAGTTTCTTAGAGCTTTGAGAGCTATTTGAGGCCCTGAGTTTGGCAATAGACTTCGGGGCAAGGCTTGTTGTTGCTTGGTAGTCTTGGGAGTTGGTTCGGGGTAAGCATTGATGACCTCAAGCAAGATCTAGGTGACTTTGGGATGGCAACCAATAAAATATAATGACTTTAACGACTCGACGTAATGTGTGGCTATAGCATCTAGAGATGTACCGAAAGGATGAGTTTTACACAATAGCTTAAAAGGCAGAACATGAGGTTGTAATGCTTGTGAGTAAAACAGGGTAGTTTGCGTACGTCCAATTTTTAGCCGTCTTTGTAGGTTAGAGTGAGCATATATGAGATAGTTTTACTATCGGTATGAGTGCTAAGGGATTCATGGATAACTCGGTGATTGTGATGCTCATTAGTGGGATAGGGTAGTTTGGGTGTATCCATATTTTTGATATCTACATATGTCTACTACCTAGTCATCTGTATGGGCAATGAGTTGAGCATCTCAAAGAATTATTATGCATCTGAAGAACTTAGGTGAGAGATGATGACTTTATGGTAGGGTTTGTAGTGGTGATCCCCAAGGGAAAGTTAACGATAGTGACTGGCGAGCAGGATTTACGATTGTGTTCTACTATGGAGATAGCCATGATGGAACAATGATTGAGTTCCATTATGAGATGTGTGTAAAGGGATCATTAATAACTCAAAGGCTTCTAGTGTACTCGTAAATAAGGGGTATGTGGGTAGCTACCACCTAGATTTGTGATTGTGTCCAGCTCTTGCGATTGTAGATTACCTTGGGCTTTTAAGATTGTGAGCCTCGTTCCCAATGATTGTGATCTTGGTTCCTAGCCTTCGGAATGGCATGGATTTGAGTACCAATGAAGCTGGGATTACGATTGGGTCCCTAGTCCGCGATTGTGCCATACGAGTTATCATATACCCAATGCACATGACTGATGGCGAGGTGCAATAGATGACTCCTATCTACTTGGGATGACCTGAGATGGCTTTGGGGCCTTGTTCATCAACGCAAGGCTTTTGATCGAGTGCTTTAAGTAAAAAGTGAGGGATTAGACAAAAACAGTTTGGGAAAGCACATTTGACAAGGTAAAGTGATATAAAGGAGCATGATATGTTTTGAATCGAGTCGGATGCTGAAGGGATAACTAATAACTCTGGATAGGATGGTTGTTCCTAGGGGCAAAGATATGTGAGCACACTCACCTATGTACCGTGGACTGTGAGATGGTCTGGCTTATCCTGAGTGGGCTCTAATTATGAGAAGTTATCTGATAGAACACCGGATGGCCTGAGATGCCACTGGCCTGAGAAGTTGTAAAGTGAGTTTTCATGTATCCGAGAGGCTTTGATAAAGTTATAGTGGGGTGAGACTTTGGGAATGATCATGATGAGGTGAGACTCTAAAAATGTTTATATCGAAACTAGACTTTAGGGACATTGAGGAGGTCATGGTGAAGCTAGATATCGAGGATGATCGAGTGGAGCATGACCTTGGTAATGGTCAAGATAAAGTATCATCTTGGTGATGATGTGACGGCTTTGTAATGGATATGGTCACGTGAGACCTTAATGACGATCTAATTCGCCTTGGTGGTAGCGGGAAGGGTATGCAAGACCTTGTCGATGATTTAATCCTCCTTAGTGGTAGCGAGAGGTATTTATCATGAGGATGCACCCTATTACTTTGGGTAGGAAGCATGCTAGCTTGGGAGTCCATGTAGAGCATGAGGGCTTCTTACTCGGAGGTCTTTACTTGGATGATTGGCCATATTGATGAGACTTTTGGGAGGGTCATAGAGAAAGCCTTGGAGCATGAGAGTCTATACCCAAACCCAAAAGATGAGGCTGTTGTTTCTAAATGAAGGCCAAAGCCATAGGTGAGTGGGGTGGTAAGAAGAAGTGAAAGAACAATGGCATAGGGGAAGCGGCAACCTCGGGAAAGAGTCGACAGAAGAAGTGATTCAACTGTGATAAACCATGCACATAAGGATAGATTGTCTAGAACGCTAAGGAATAAGAAGTTTGTATTTGCTTACACTTTCAATGTTGTTCCAGCATCGTCGATTGCTCCATCGTCGAAGGAGAAGGGTAACGACATCATTATCCGTGGTATGATTTTGCATTTATGCTATACCTATATGTGTTTTATTTGATATTAATATGTTAGACCCTTCTATCCAATGACTTAGTGAGCATATTAGGGTTGTGTCCTAATCCAGTAGACGAACCTATAGTTTTTCGAACCTGACGATAGTTCGATAGTCTTAGGCGTGGTTCGTTGAGACTTAGATTTTTGATTTGCAGATGTTTGTTATTGGTGTTCGCTTTTGTTTGGGGTCGTTGAGTTTGATATCATTTGGGATGGAGTGGTCAAAGGGATACAGAAATATGGTGAGCGAAGAGGAGCTGAGAATGACCATTAGGACTGGTGGAGAGTAGAGGCTGGGGTTGGACTATAGCTTGGCATGTTCTTTCGGGAACCTACAAGGGGATTTGTCATCATTTCATGGTAAGGGAAACATCCGGAGCTAGTCAAACTACCGAGATGTGAAGGGATTGAGTTCTATATTGACCTAGGACTAGACTTCTATCTTCGAGGAGGGTGGTACTCATAGAGCGAGAAGGACTAGAGAAGAAAGTGTAAGACCTGTAGAAGAAGAGGGTCCTTTGTAGGAGTATATCTAGAAGAGGAGTGCTTACAGTACCTGTACAGTGAGTAGATGACTTTTGGAGATAGAATAGAGTGCTGGGAGTTGGTGGGCTTGTACTGATATTCGCGAGTGATATTCTTATCTTCTAGCAGGAAGGGGATACATAATGCACTTTGGAGTTGTGTAAGTGGTATTATGGTATGTACCGGCCTAAGGGTAGCGTTCCTTGGAAGGCATGACTTGAGTATATTGCTAATGGATGATGGGCATGCAGGGTAGATATGTTTGAAATTGCCTTATTTGAGTTGGGATTTCGGGGGCAAAATTCTTAAAGGAAGGGAAAGTGTAAGGTCCGTATTTCATATATCGAAAGGTCGTAAAATATTATTATTCATTTCATTTGAGGTTTTATGACTCTATAGCTTTGGAAAATGTCTATTAGTGACATTTTATAATTTTAGATTTTCTCCCGATGATTTTACCTTTGGAAGTTTTGTTTGGGATATAGCATTGGATATGGGCCGAATTAGCACCCAAGACCACTTCCATTGGAAAGATATGATGGTTTTTCTTTCCAAAGAGTTGTCATAATAGCAATTTGGATTATCTAGCTCGGAGATATGGCCGTTTGAAGATTTGATTCTGGTCAGTGCAAGGCGTGCTCAGAGTTTGGAGAGGAGTTGCCTTGGTTAGGCAGTGGTCAGATCATGGGGGTGCTTGGGATTTTTCCTATAAAAAGGTGAGCCATCCCTCGTAAATCATTCTTTGTTCCACCACTTCCCATTCAAGTCTCAACCTCCATTAGTTAAGCTTGGCTCGACTAGGCGTTGGTTCGGCAGTAGAATGGTGCGGTGGCCGAGGAAGGAAGTCGGTTCGGTAGAGGGGTTGGATCGGTGGCCAAGCAAGACGTTCAGTTTGGTGGTTTGTCATTGGGTTCGGTTCGGTGGGGTGATGGATTGGTGGCCGAGCATGAACATCGGCTTATTGGGTGTTCGCTTAGTAGTCGAACAAGATTGGCTGTTCGGTGGTGGAGCTTTGTTTGATAGCTGGTCCCGGTGATCTATTTAATGATGGAGCTTGGTTCGGTGGCCGGTCGTGGTGATTTGTTTGTGGCTATGCGGAGCGGCAACCGAGCATCGAATTCGGCTCGGTGGTATAAGCTAGACAGTGGGAGGTGACTTGGCTAGGCATACGTTGGCTTGCATCTAGCTTGGTTCAGCCATAGGATGGACCGACAAGGGTGGGGCATGGAGCTTAGCTATAGATTTTGGGGTCTTTTATGATTCGATGAGAGTAAGATGGATGACTCTGGAACGAATCCGGGTGACCTTAGACTTCGTGTAGAGACAAGCGAAGCAGTAGTGTGATGTTTCAACGTCAACGACGAGATGGTTTCGGGACTTTGGCTTGGTGGCTCTGTGACTTATGAAGGGTGTCTAGAGGTGTTTCGAGGATGATGACTCAATGATGATATTTGCCAGCTAGCCATAACGGCAAGTTAATGATAGTGACTTGCAAGTGGGACACTATAGAGATTACCGAAATGGAATAGTGGTTGATTTTCATTATGGAAATGCCTAGAAAGTGATTTCGGTTGAGTCCATGATTTGCAATAGTGCTACATGAATTTTCATATATCCAACGCACTTGGGTGAGAGATGCGAGGCTACGTGAAGGATGCCAAGTGCTTGATGTGTTGTGCAAAGCACCCTTATATCCAAAAAATTTCATCTTGTGATAGTAGTTTAGCATATATTGTGTTTATGCACTAACTCATTGGATGCAGGGACATGTCAGGTATGATTGTTCATAACCAATACCCTATTTACTATTATTACTATGCAATGTGGTAGTTGGTTGTTGTGAATGTTGTATTACTGACATGGTGAGTGAGTACCTTTGTGATTTGATGGTTAGATAGGAGTAGTGTCTCTTACATTGATTGAATTGGTTGCAATGGTTGAAATGGTTGCATTAGTTATATTAATTGCACTGGCTATGATGATTGCAATGGTTGCATTAGCTGTATAGGCTGTGATGATTGCAATGATTGCATTAGTTGCATTGGTCGTGATGATTACAAATGGTTATAGGGATGGTATTGTTGTAATGCGTTAACGACTATTGGATGCATGAGAAAGCAAGAATAAGAACTACATGGGCTTGACCCCCCTAAAGGAGTACGTAGGCAGCTTTTTTCTATAAAATAGCCACCAGATTCCTTGAGTTAGGCTGGGGTGTATAGAAATTGGCACATTCCAAAAATAGTTGAAACTTTTTTCTTTTTATTCTATGTATCTATACAGGCATGAAGTTACATGCAAGAGAGAAGAGGAAATAGAAAGTGCATGCATTCTATGTGATGGGTAGCTAGTTGTATATTCTTTTATTCCATTGTTTTGTTGATGTTGGATTCCACCTTGAGGTACCATGTAGCTATGACAGTGCCTATATTATTAGAGAAAGTATTAGAGTTTATTTAGGAGATGCGCGATGTATAAACTCTTTATTTTAGTTCTTGTATAGTCTATGAACCAGTTATGCTCTAATGTCCTTATTTATGGCTCATTTGATTATGTCACCGTCTCGCCTGTTTTACATCTGAGATATTATATTACAATTTATATTTGTGCTGTTAGATGTTTTGCAGTTTTTTATTCGGTTTCTTTCTTTTTACCCTTGCAAATCATCATACATCAGCCGGACACAGGAACAACATACTCTCTTATGTGTTTTAGGTGCCGAAGGTGTAGGGCAGTCATTACATATATATTAATTTTGATAAGTAAAGTAAAGTAAAGTATTATTATTTTGCACATTCAAGCTGGTTTTATAATGGACATATCACTTTTACAAAATTATTAAAAGTGTGAGGCAAAGACTTCTCAGCAACTACGCAACTTCGGCATATATGCCAAAAGTGCAATATAAGACATACAATCACTCAACAACTCATAATAGCACCTAACATTCTCAATAAAGACCGACTTCACTCAAGTACCTTACCGAATCTCATAAGAAATAGCATAACTTATGCACTATGATCACTACTAGAAAATGCATCGTCTACCTACCTGGTATTATCGACACAATTTCAACATAGAAAATATGTCATCGGCGGGGTATTGGCAAAACATTGGGGAGTGTTTACCTACGTAAATTTACCATGCCCTGTCGATGCCTATATGACAGAGTCGGCATGGCGTAGATAAGGCGTTGCCCCAAATCATACTTAACCAGCTGACGTTCTCTCCTCCATCTACTTTCGAATGAAAAAAACCTTATCTCATATCGCCTCCTCCTTCCTCCATGCTTCCATTAGCCAAACCCTCCCCAAACCACCACCTCTAAGCACAACACCTCGTCGCCACAAGCAACCACCTCCTAAGCTTCTAACCCAAGTTCCTACACCAAGTCACCGCATCAACAAGGCTCTCAACTGCCAGCCATCTAGCCACTGCCTCCCAAGCATCCTCCAAGCCTCCAAACCATCGCAAGCTACATCCTTTTTCAGTATAAATTATTATGCTTATTCATTTTTATATAATGCTTGGATTTAATTAGGTTCATATATGATACAGATTTGTTGGTATGTAATCGTTGATATGGATTCACTATTATGATAATTCATATATGATTTGAGATATCATTGATATTATTTTTAAATTGTTTGATAATTCATTCTCATTGATATGTTATTATTGATGAAACTCTGTAGAAGTTTTATTTTGAGTATGACTGAGTTATATTTATCAATATGTTTCGATATACTGTTAGTGATGGATCGATAAAATGAATGGAGTTTATATAATGTTAGAAATTGAAACTGTAGGTTATTAAATATCAAAAGTATATTAGATGTCTGAAATAAATTTTAATAGAGAAGATGTTGGCCATTAAATACCGAAAGTATATTAGATGTTGGAAATATAGTGTATATAAGATAACAGAAACCAAGAGTATGTTTTGAGTGGTGATCAAGAGTCACATATATAGCTAACATTAAAGATAGTAGTTCAATTCTTATTTTGTTGCTACAACAATTGCATCCATTTATTTTTTGGATATATAGATTAGAGATGGATTTGCAGCAACTGCAACTGCAACCCCACTTTACCGTAATGACTCCAGGATTCAGATCCACTCACGACTTTGAGCTTTAAATCTATGCAAACATCTCCAACCCAACTAGCTTCAAATCCTTAGGTATATATTGTCCCCACCCATTTTCATAAAATAAGATTGTTTTGAAGTTTCTGAAAGTATTTTATTTGTATTTTACCAAAAAATAATCATTTATGGAGTTTAAAAACCAGGAAAAAGATGGTTACAAGTAGAATTCATGTACCATATATATTCAAGCCCTTCACTTCAAGCCTAGCACTTATAGCATTGTTTAACACATACACTCTCAGAACTTAGAAGTTAATTAACTTATAATTAATACATGAATTTGTGAATAAACCAATTATATATGAATTATCGTACTAGCGATTTATGCACCTTGTTTTCGTACTAAAAACAATTAATTTGAGAAATGAGATCGATATTTGTTTTGATTATACATGACTTATACAAATATTTAATTAACAAAACCATTACAAACACAAAAATATATAATACTGTTGCATGGACAAGTTAAAGAAATTATTGGTATTATAAATAATATATTAATTGATATATTGTATTTATATTAATAGCAAAATTGTAATGTTATTTTAATTAATATTACTATCATGTGTAAGATAATGTAAATTTTGCTTACATGTAGGAACGATTCTTTTGCACTTGAAGGTGTTACACTTGAAGATTTAGATGGTTCTTCACTATATAATAGAATGATATTTTTTTAATGATATATGTTGCTCTACTGCTGTAGATTCTAACAATATTATAATTATATCCATTTCATGATAGTATGGATATGACCAAAAGGTTGATAAAATGTGCAAAAAAGGAGCGATGTCCATCATTGTAAAAAACTACCATTGTATTAAATAGTGAAAAATAAAGACGGTCTAAAGCCATATCGGTGGTGATTGGACATGCATAGTTGTGTCATTATAACTGGCGATGCTGGATTGGTGAGGTGTTAGGGGGATGCTATTAACATTAGGGTCGTTGACCATAAGTGATGGTGGTTGTCGCCACTAGTAGTAGCAGTGTCGCCACCAGCACTTCCCTATGCTTCATCACCAGTTGCAACAGCACTACCATGCATGTCTTTGGTCATCGCCTCTGTTGCACAACACAGCCACGTGGTAGTATTAATAGAGGAGGATTTTGGGCTTCCATGGTATTGTTGTTATAACCAACGGTGGTTGGTTGAGATAGTGCTGGAGGAGATGCTATTAAGACTATAGTTGTTGACTGTTAGTGGTTGTTGCAACCAGTGGTAATAGTACTGCCACTAGTACTACCCCAACCACCGCTGCCAGCCATAACAACACTACCACACAAGTCTTCAGACGCTTTATTTGATAAACATTACCAAACCGTCATGTCATGAAATAGTGTGGGTATTTGAATTTCTTAAGAATGGAAGCTTGAAGAGTGAGTGTTATATAGTTTTGAATGGTGATCCTATGCAGGAGATGACTTACATCGCTAAAGGATAGGAAGGTGGACAATATTATCTCTCTTCTTTATGCCAATGTAAGCAGTTTTCTTTTAAGATCATTTTTTTGTATGAATTTGTTTTTGTATGGTTGTAAGAACATTTGTATGGTTCTTGACACTTGTGTTTGTGTGCTTTAGTATATTTATGATTTTACAATGTTGGTGAGTATGGTTCGGTATATGAATTTGATGGTATGTGATATACGATATATGAATTTGTAATATGAGGAATGATATATTGTATATAATTGAATGTGTTATTAAGGTGAGAAATGTAGCAGAAATGTTACAAATATGTTTCAACAAAGGCATTAGCAAGGCATCGACATGACATCCAAAAATCCAGTTTTTACAATTGAAAAGTATTCGAGCAGGCATTAGAATGGCATCGACAGTATGGTGTCAACAAGTATCCATGATTATCATCTATAAGGCATTGGTAACAACATTATGAGAAGTGTCTTCTAGACATTTAAATAAAATTCTAACACATTTTCTACCAATGCCCCTTATGGCATCGGCACGACATCAGTAGTCTTATACCAATGCCCTAGCAAAGTCATTTTGGCATTGCTAAATCATCTTATTTTTGCAATGGACATGGCTCAGATGTTACAAAATAACACCATGACTTAATACTGATACTTAATAAATAAGGTAGAACAACTAGATAGGCAAGCAGCGTATTTCCTTACAAGCATGATTTTCTTTATGTTATCCAGCCTTTTGATCGGGCAGTATGTATATTGAATTAACGAATAGAATTTTAAAGCTACCAGGATAGAAGACCCGGAGAGACAGCCGTAAAGTTCAGAAACTAAGTACAGCCAAGGTCGCAAGGAAAAAGACCATTCCAAAAGTTACAAGACTCGATCCATCAATCTAATGGATCGACCATGGCTATGGATACCGATCCATAGGATCTCCTCAGAACTACTCCATTTTCCCCCTATTATTATCCTTGATGTTAGAAGTCTATTCCAAGCTCCAAAGATTGATCACCCATTATTTGCTATCAAACAACTTAGGCATCAAAAATCAACCAGTTTACTCCTCCCACCAATCCATTAGATTGATTTAGAAACAAGCTCATAGATACACAAATAAGTTTGGAATCACAAAGCCAATGATATATCGCTTCATCCCAAAGTGGCTGGAAGGGTCCATAAGAAGATCTTATGGATCGATACCGATCCATAGCTGTTACCGACAAGGCCACATTTTCTCAAGATAACTGCTTCTAGATCATAGAATCATGGTGGAGAATGTCGTGGAGCATTTTTCGCCAACCTACATCTATAAATAAACATGGAGGGGCATCATTTGGCTCTCTAGCAATTTTTACATAATTTCTTATAACTGCCTATGGAGTGGTACCGAATCATAAGAACGACATTTGTAAAATAGCTATATCTTCAATAAAATTTTCAAGTGGATGTAAATAACGAATGGCCAAACCACTATAAACATGTGTTATTCTGATTTTTCTCGTTTTCATTTACTTTTCAACACTTTTATTCTCTAATTAATTTTTAGGTGTTGCTGCCACATTTCGATACTAATATTTTTGTGCTTTCACTGAGAACCGATTCTTAATCTGTTTGGATCTATCATCTTTTATTGGGTTGCCTAAATACAAGAGATAAATCTGATTTTTTCTATTTTTGGAAATTTTAACGGCTCAAATTTTCAAAAAAATCTACACAAGTGCTTTCTACTATGGCTCCTAGAAGGGATTGACCCATCGCTTCATGTGTCGCTGAGAATATAGAAAATGTTGGTTCCCAACATGTTGAGGAGGTAGCATAGCGAACCGTTAACGAAGGTTAGATTCCAATAGATGTGATAAAAAAGGTTGTGATGGACTGTATGGTGAAGCAAATGGAATAGAAGCTCCAAGAAAACCGCATGAACAAAACAGTAAATAAACCAGAGCTTGGATTTGTTGAGTCAATTGACAAATGACCACATTAGAATCAGAAGGGACATAACACCTTCTTGGTTTAGAATATGAAAGTTCCTCATCCTTGGAGCGAAGGCAAAGGAACAGAAAGCAAAAGATGCTTAGGAAGGACATTGGGAAGTCTAAATAGAAGGCAGGACTGTGCCATGGCCAAGGCTTATGGACCGGTACCGATCAATCAAATGGGGTCCGTACCGTACCATCAAACATGAGCATGAGTGGTCGATGACCGGGTGATAGTGATGGTGTTGGTTTGACTTCTAGATGCGTTATAGATGACTATAATGTTGGAGATCAGGCGGCTACTGCAGATCTGTCACGAAGAGATTATGTGCATGGAACTGTTGAACAATCGATTCCCCCAGAGTTAGGGTGGAACGCTCCTAATTTTAAATAGCATTATTCAGAAGATTTAATTAGATAAGTTAAATAGAATAATGTAGAGACTAGAGAGATAAGTGAATTGAGATTTGAAAACTGATTAAGGTCATGCCATAACTAAATGAATCAATAAGAATGGTTTATGAGTTAAATACTTAAGAGAATATAGCAAGGGCAATATGGGATTAGCCAAACCCTGAAAACCCTCACCACATTCTCACTCTTATTTACATTCTTAAAAAATAGAAACAAAAAAAGAAAAACAAGGTTGGCCATAACCCTAGGAGAAGTGGAGCGCAAAAATCAATTAGAGGCTAAGATTCAAGCTAAGAAGATTAAAGTATAGAACAAATCTCAAGTTCCATACCCAAACAAGGTGAATATTGATCTAAACCATCTCATATAAAATCATCTTGAATGTTTAAATTTGGGTTTAAAGTTTAAAACTGTATGATTGGATAAATGATGAATTGTTTTGATGTAAATGCCATGTTATAATTTAAACAAGGATTTTATGGAATAATATAGTTCAGTTTTAATGCTAAAATCATGCAAAATGATTTCCAAATGTTATGATTTTTGAATATATTATGTAAAACATTATTTGGAGATGGGTTTAAATTTTCATAATATTCCGAGCTATGGATAATTTATTATGAATTTCTAAGTGAAAGAAATGGATATTACATGTTTTAATTAAATTAAGGAATTAATTAATTATTTTCATGTTGAAAATTTTATACCGTAATAATAGTTTTGGAAATAATGTGAATTCCTGAGATTGTTCTCAAGAGATCTGGATGAGTTTTGGATTTAATTAGAAAGATTAGTATTTAATGATTAAGTAAATACAACGGCTTAGTTAATTTTTAATTAAATATTGGAGCATTGGGGATTACAGGCGGTAGCAATTTTTGAGAAGAATTTTAGAACGGTTTTGTTACCAATAAAAAATTTACAACATAAGGGGTTAGGTAAAAAGAAATTGCTGTACATAGCTAAAAGTCAATTCTTATAATAATTACAACAATCCCACTTGCCTTCGAAAGCATTGATGCCTTCGAAAGCATTGATGCCTTTGAAAGCATAAATTATCGCTTTTCTTTGAACACTAAGGAGATAGAGGAGTCGCTGTAGTTAACATATACTAGAATGAAGGTGGAAGGTGCTTCCACACTAGTAGATGTCACAATGATCCGAAAGACAGTCAAAAGCCTTAGTTTTCAAATTAAACTCAATCTCATTTTTAAAGTAAACACGTGGCGATGTAAAAGAGTTTTGAAATGACATTTAGCTTTGAAATTTTAGAGGAAGCTTTCCTTGCTAAGGATAGTGGGTTAAAAGTATTAAGCATATTTCATTAGAAAATGATTACAAAGCATTAAACCATGGATGTTTATATTGTTGTGTCATTTGATCAGCTATCATGTATGCTTGTGTAATCATATTAACTTCATTTATAACCCATAACTGCATTTTGAGGTGTTAAGGGGAGAATAATGGGCTAGGTTGACCCAGTGGTGATTGTACATTAAATTAACTCTTGCATGAGTAGAATTGCATCCAGGAGATCAGATAGGCCAGAATATAGGATGCCCAAGGCTGATCAAAAGATTATTAGTTTAGACAGGTTCTTAGTAACCTATAAAAATATGTTATGGAAATTGTTATTGGCAGGGGCCAATGGGTTCTTAGTGATCCCATGAAAATTAGTCCGGAACAAGTTGTTGATAGTGATTAATAGGTTCATAGCCAGCCTATGAAAACTATAACATGAGAGATGTTATTGGAGAATCCAATAAGTTCATAATGACCCAATGAAAACTGTGATTGGATGATGTTATTAGTAGATACAATAGGTTGTTAGTGATCCCATAAAAACTATAAAACCGAACAGATAGTCCATAAGCTTGGAACAGGTTATTAGTTAGCCCATGAAAACTAATAGGTTAATAGTAATTCTTGAATCTATAACTTGAGATAGATAGTCAGGTGAATGGGGATGGAAAATTCAAAGCATATTGCATATTTGCATATCATCATGATACATTTTATTATGTTATGTCTCAACCATTGTGGATACATGTGCACAATATATGGTTATTATAAATTTGGTTAAGATACTAGTGAGGGGAAAGCCGTTTTTGCTAAGCGGCGTGATCTCACTAGATGTCTATATGGTTCAAGATGGTAGGTTATTATTCACACCAGAATTTTTGTCTGAATCAAAGTTTATGTTTTCCCCTTAAGTTTTCGGGTGCTAAATTGATTTTAAGTAGTTTGAGAGTTAAGGTTTTCAGGTTCTCCTTTAGATGAATAAGCTTCCAGAGACGTGCAAGAGGCAAGCTATCTATTAGAAGTTCTTTTGTTTGATTCCGTTGTGTAAGTGGATGTAATGGCAAAGTTACTTAGTGCCTATATTTAAACTCTAATTAATCAATGTGGCATCTTCATATGTTGCTCTTGGCGTAATTTGTAATAATTATATTTCTCCGAATATAAGTTACGAATCAGATTATGTAATGAATCCGTAATGCAATTTTAAATGGAATGTGAAATTTGTTTAAAATTGAGTTTAGAATTTTCATATCCATGTGTTTCTGGTATATCAAGGTATCTAACATCACTGCATTTGGTCACCAAAAAATAGTAACTATAGATGATTGTAGCATATATAGCGGTTAGTTTTGAGCTCCAAATGGGGGATGTTACAAGTTGGTATCGGAGCATAAGTTTATGTAAATTTAGAATAAATTTAAACCTAAAAGATTTTCAAAACATAACCCGATGAATCAGAAATTAAGACCAGGGTTCGGGTTAACGCTACAGTAATGTACTTGCATTTGTTATATATACATATACACATACATAAGTACGTATTCCCCTCTCCCTTGGACCGTTCTTCTGTACCTTACTAAGCCTCGTATGGAGGTATACGAGAAAGAAAGATACGAAGGCAAGAAATGGAAGAGGAAATTTAGTTAGAGGAAGCACCATAACTAATGGAAATGATCGATCTAATAACAGGAGGAATCTGGGTTGACAGACGAATGCTAAATGCAAATGCCAATCTAGTTGCTGAAACCCGACGGTAGGTATGGGGATGATGTATCGGTTCTCCACCAATCCGATACAAGCTGGAGCAGCTGTAGGAGTAGCTAGGGGAATTGCCTTGAATATTAGAGAAGCAATCCTGTAGCCTCATTTGGCAATAACTATGCCAAGCTGAGCAGGGATTACACAAGTCTTGGTGGGAAGTCGTTTTAGGAACAGAGGATGCTATTGACGTAGAAATTTGGTTATTGCACTGTGAAAGGATTTTCGTAGACTTAGGATTAGATGATGAGGAGAAGAGGAGACTTGCTTCTAGGCAGCTGTAGGGAGCGGTACTTTATTGGTGGAATGGTATTACCGTTGGAGTTCCCGAGGAAGAGTTGACTTGGGCAATGTTTTGAAGGTATGCTACTCTAGGGATGAGATGTGACCAGTTGGAACTTGATTTGTTAGGTTATAAGTTTGCATGCAATTTTTATGTTTTTGATTTCATAGGCTTCGGGATCATTTTGGGTATGGATTGGTTAGATAGGTATGATGCTACGATATTTTGCGAAGCTAGGGAAATATCGCTAAGACACCGTAATAGTCGTAACCGAATTATATATTTCGTGGAGAAGTCAGACTCAAGTGCTTGTGCTTTGCTGAATGTAATAGAAGAGGAAGAAGAATTAGATTAGGTGTTGGTAGAAAAAGAGTTTGCAGATGTTATTAGCTAGTCACAGGACTACCACTGAAGCGAGCCATTGGGTTTCAGATATATCTTAAGCCAGGAGCAGAACCTGTAAGTAGACCACCTAGCAGGATGACACCTTCCAATATGAAGGAATTGAAGGTGCAGCTAATGGATTTAGAAGGAAAGAATTTCATTAGACCAAGCAATTCACCTTGGGAAGCGGCCGCGGTGTTCTTAAAGTAACCAGATAGTTTGTTAAGGATGTGTATTGATTATCGTAAGTTGAATGAGAAGACGATCAAGAATAGATATCCTCTGTCGAGAATCGATTATTTATTTGATCAGTTGAGTAGGGCCAGAGTACATTTCCAATTGGATTTGGCGACAGGTTTCCATCAGCTAAGAATTGCCGAGGATAATATTCCACTGACGGCATTTTAGACAAGGTATCGTTTGTACGAGTGGTTAATGATGCCACTAAGGTTATTCGCCAGCGTTCTTCATAGTTTGATGAATCGAGTTTTTCAAGAGCACTGTTTGTATTGGTATTCATAGATGACATCTTAAAATACTCTAAGGATAGAGCATGAAGTTCATCTTAGAGTCGTGTTTGAGATGCTAAGGTAGCATCAAACGAAAGCGAAGTTTCCAAAGTCCCATTTCTAGAAGAAAGAAGTTAAGTTTCTTGGTCATGTGGTTTGTGAGAAAGGTTTGTCAGTTGATCCAAATAAGATCAAAACTGTTAACAATTAGAAGACATCATAAACGGTGACTGAGATCAGAAGTTTTCTTGGTCTTGCTGGTTACAACCGGAGATTTATTAAGGATTTCTCGCGGATAGCAGCGCCTTTGACTAAGCTGACTAGGAAGGATGTGAAGTTTATCTAGTCTGACAAATGTGAGGAAGCTTTCCTTAAGTCAAAAGCACTTGTTGACCAACGCACTTGTGTTAGTAGTTTTAGAAGGGAATCAGGGATTAGTGGTGTATACAGATGCATGTGGAACTAGATTGGGAGCTAAATTGATGTAGAAAGGTAAAGTTATTGCCTATGCTTCACGACAGCTTAGACCACTTGAAGTGAGATATCCTACTTATGATCTAGAGTTTCCAGCGGTGATCTTCGCATTGAAAATATGGAGACATTTTCTCTTAGGGGAGAGATTTGAGTTATACGCAGATCATACGTCCTTAAGGTACTTATTGTCTCAGAAGGAGTTAACTATGAGACAGCAGAGGTGGTTGGAGGTTTTAGCAGCATATGATTTTGGTATAGAGTATACACCTAGGAAAGGAAATAAAGTAGCGGATGCTCTTAGCAGATAGCATCAGAATGTAGTGTTAGCTATGTTAACAGAGTGGAAGGACCTACAGGCTTTGACTACTCGTAATGTGCAGTTGAGATCGACTACTAGATCTAGTCAGCTGCCATGTTATCGTGCTTGGAAATTCGACCAGTTTTGATCGAAAGGATTGCTTCTAAGCAAAATAGGATCCATGGTTGGCCGAGCAGATTAGAAGCTTGAAGTTGAATCAGAGATTGATGATCTAAAGGATTTTTGTCTTAACTAGAGTGGATGGTTGAGAAAGTAGGGACAGTTGTGTGTTCCGAATTTTGAGGACCTAAGGAGAGAAGTTCTTCGGGAATGTCATCTATCGAAGTTTATGATTCGTCCTGGGGGAACCAAGATGTATTGGGATATGAAGAGGAATTTCTATTGGGAAGGTACAAAGAGGGGTATTGGCGTGGGTAAAGCAGTATGTGAATTTTCAACAAGTAAAGGCCAAACATCAGAAGCCCAGTGGGTTGCTTCAACCTTTGGAGATGCCAGTTTGAAAATAAGATTCGATATCCATGGATTTTATAGACGGTTTCCAAGGTCAAATCGAGCAAATGAAAGTATATGGGTCATACTGGACAGGTTGATCAAAAGCGCCCATTTCATTCCAGTTAGGTCAACCAAGACAACAACTGTTTTGGTTAAATTGTTTATGAAGAACATAGTTAGACTACATAGTATTCCTAACAGTATATTCAGTGACGGAGATACTTTGTTTACTAGCGAGTTTTGAAAGATTCTACATGATGTGTTAGGTACCAAGCTCAAGATGAGTATTGCTTATCACCCTTAGACATATGGGTAGATAGGGAGAGTCAATAGGGTACTCAAGGATTCTTTGAGGGATTATGTGCTAGATTTTGGCGGATCATGGAAAGATCACCTAACTTAGTTGAGTTTTCCTATAATAACATTTTCTAGACTAGTATAGGAAGAGCGCCTTTCGAAGCTTTGTATGGAAGGCCATGCAAGTCACTAGCATGTCGGTTGGAAACCGAAGACAGATTAGTCTTAGGTCCAGATTTGGTAAGTGAGGCAACAGAGAAGATTGAGTTGATTCGAGATAGGATGAAGGAAGCTTAGTCTAGAAAAAAGAGTTATGCAGGTAAGAGGCAAGGATCTAGAATTCTCAGTTGGAGATAGGGTTTTCATTAAAGTATCAATGATGAAGGGTGTGGTACGATTCGGAAAGTCAGGGAAAATGGCACCGAGATATGTTGGAATGTTTCCAATTATAGTGATGATAGGAAAGCTAGCATACAGAGTAGAGTTGCCTATTAATTTGGCAGATGTCCATGATGTGTTTCATGTGTCTCATATTCATAGGTATGTGCATGATCCAAAGATTACTATCCGTCCAACTACATTGGAAGACTTAATAGTAGAACTAGATTTGACTTAGGCAACCAGTTCGGGTTGTAGCAAGAGATGAGAAGAGTTTAAGAAACAAGATAGTAAAGTTGCTGAAAGCTCATTGGAGCGACAACGAGAAGGACTGTATTGGGAAATAGAAGACAGGATTAGAGATACTTATCATAATCTATTATAAGGGTATGTTCTGTATCTATTATAAATATATATAGATTGTTTGCTAGTCAGGTAGGGTAGTATGACAGTTAGGAAATGTTATAGATGATTGCTATGCTTAGTAATTAGTCCTTGCAGAATTTCGAGGATGAAATTCTTTAAGGAGGTGAGCTTGTAACACCCATAATTTTAAATAGCATTATTCCAAAGATTTAATTAAATAAATTAAATAAATAATGTAGAGACTATAGTGCTCAGGGAATTGAGATTTGCAAACTGATTTAGGTCGTGCCGTAACTGAATCTATAAGAATAGTTTATATGTTAAATATTTAAGAGAATAAGGCAAAGGTAACATGGGAATAGCCGAACCCCATAACCCCTAAAACCCCTTGCCACATTCCCATTCTTATTTACATTCTTACAAAACAAAAACCTTAAAAAAAAGAAAAACAAGGCCGACCATAACCCTAGGAGAAGAGGATCTCAAAAATAAATTAGAGGCTAAGATTCAAGCTAGGAAGATTAAAGTGTAGAACAAATCTCAAATCTCAAGTTCCTTAATCAAACAAGGTGAATATTGATCTAAACCATCTTATATAAATCATTTTGAATGTTTAAATTTTGGTTTGAGGTTTAAAACCATATGATTGGATGAATGATGATATGTTTTGATTTAAAGGCCGTGTTATAATTTAAACAAGGATTTTATGGAATAATGCAGTTCAGTTTTAAGGCTAAAATCATGCAAAATGATTACCAAATGCTATGATTTTTGAATATGTTATGTAAAACATTATTTTGGAGATGGGTTTAAATTTTCATAATATTCCAATCTATGGATAATTTATTATGAATTTTTGAGTGAAAGAAATGGATATTTTGGGTTTTAATTAATTTAAGGAATTAATTAATTATTTTCAGGCTGAAAATTTTATATGATGAAGGTATTATCATTTTGGAAATTATATGAATTTATGATATTGTTCTCAAGAGATTTGGATGTGTTTTGGATTTAATTAGTAAGATTATTATTTAATAATTAAGTAAATATAAGGGATTAGCTAATAGTTTTAATTAAATATTAGAGCATTGGGAATTACAGGCGATAACAAATTCTGAAAAAGATTTAAAAAAGGTTTAGTTATCCAATAAATTTTTTACAACATAATGGGTTAGGTAAAAAGAAATTGCAATACTTAGATGAAACGACCCGACTTTCTTTCCACAGAAAATTGCATCATTTTTAAGAAAGAAAGGGATGGAAAATAGAAAGAAAGAGAAGAAGAAAGAGAAGAAGAAAGAGACAACACATTAGAATCTAAACAGCGGAACGAATAAATTATATTAATAACAAAAACACTACATAGTTTACAATCATTATCAGAGTTACACAGATATACAACACATACCAGACAGTTATAAATACCTGTCTAGTTATACAACTCAATATAGTACAAGAAATAACTCAGAGAAAACTGCAGAGCGGAAAACTATATATATCTACACGTAGAAGCCTCCTGCTCCATTTGCTCCTTCACAATTCGTCAAAGCTAATCCTGAATCCTAACCTGAGTCCCTTGGCTACTCGTAAAAGTTTGAGTACCCAAGAGTTTATGAAAAACAAAAATAAACTCCGGGTCAGATACGGGTCTGGTGTGAGTAACATGTTAAAGTTGCTTAACTTTTAAAAATCTTTTGAAAAGAAAGGTATCACGTAAGACTTCCCACACATAAACATGGAAAAGTTTTTACCATACGCTAACCAAAACAATTGATAGGAAATCCGATGATATTATAATATGGTCTAGGGTTTTCAAATAAATAAGAAATAGTCGAAATTATTACATGATTAAATTCCAGCTACTAGCCACAAAAGTGGGTAATACAATCAAAACCGTTGGCACTTGTTGGATTTTGGATTCCATACAATGGCAGGGCTAATGGGGTACCGCCCGTCACAGTATGTGGCCTAGATCACTTCACCGAGTAGCCACCCTAACTCCCCTGCCACACAAGGCCGGACCCATTCCTTACTGAACAGTTCCGAACAAGACAACCCCGGCGATTCTAGCTAGCAATCGCCCACACAGCCGAAATAAAAAGAGACATCTAGACAGGGGTAAATTTCATTCTCAAGTGGGGGCTACCCACGAAGCCTTGCTGCACCTCCCCTGTTTTAGCCATTCCCGGTTGATGAGGCTTGAGGCTATGATTACCTTTATAGGACACATCACTTAGAATGCTCATCGTCCACCTGACGATGTTCTGAAAGCATTCAATCTGTACAAGTTCGTTCCGGGTTCGAACGAAACCGAAGGCATAATCTCGTTACACTCGTTTTGGAATCACCCTCAGAGTTAACGATGATAACCCTTGCACTCTGAATCACATCTCGAACCTATAAGAACTAGTTCGTCAACTCATCACGGAAACACCCATAGAGTAATACTGACGTATAGTTCTTACACTTCTTGTCTTCACAAAGCTACACTTGGATTTACGACCTAACGTTAATTTGGATCGATGTGGTTTTCGGATATCCAAATATGGAAACCCGATCCCGGTCTCATCGAAATCCAAAGCGTGTCTTTTAGGTCCAAGTTGTTTTAAAGGTTTAAAACAATTAAATACAGTATCTATATACACATAGATAGGTGACTCACAAATCACAATTGATAATCAACATTATCAAACCAAACAGATAATCCACATTATCAATATCATAATAGATAATCCATATATTACCATCACAATAGATAACCTATGTTATCATCACAATGAAATCAAGCATTCATACCACACAATAATACTTATCTCATTACTGAGATCATAAATTTTCTCCTATTCCAGGGTAAATACCCATATTTTCTTTCTTGAATTTTTTTTATTAGCTTATGAAAATAACAACTTTGCTTTATAATTTTCATTATATCAGGAAACAAGTTAAGTGGTAAGTATTCAAATAAAAATTGTGGGTGCCTGGAAAATCAAAAAGAAACAGAACAGGCAATTGAAAAAGAAACAGCATGCACATCATTTATATTCGTATCAACAGTTATCCATAACATAAGAAAATAGCTATTCTATTTCAATAAACTAGCATGCAACCTATTTTAAGATTTTAAAGTTAAAAAGTTACTCACTTTTTTAATTGCAGAGCTCTGTTTCCCTTTTTGAAATTTGCAGAAATAAAAATATGCAGGCTTGGTCCTTTTTACTTCATGTCTGAAATGATATGCTCATGATCTCTAACTAAAGTGCTTGCATGAAGATGCTTTTGACAAGCTTCACATCTGAAGTTGTGTAGATAGAAGAAAATGCAGACAGATTTGTTCATCTCCATGCTTAAAAACAGAATGCAGGCTTCATTTCCAGGTTTAAAACAGAATGCAGGTCTATTTTGATCTTGATTTCTGATATGAAGACGAGAGTTTAATTTTTGACGAAGTGCAGATTTGATTTGAGATGAAGATGGGTTTGATTTTGAAGAGGAGTTTAACTTGCAATTTGTAAACTAATTTTAAACTTTGAATAGAAATTGAATATGCAGGGTTTGATTACGGATATGAAAAATGAGTTTTGATCTTTTCTTTTGATTAAGGAAATGAAAACAAAATGAATGAAAGAAAATGCAAGTTTATATAAATGAATTTTCAGATTTAATAAAATAAAAGAAAAATTAAACTAAAATTTAACACTTGTACAATTTTACACATTTTTCAATTTGTATATTAGTTTTTGAGCACTTGTCAAAAGAATAAAACACTTGTTTCTTTAAAAATGATTAGTACTAGATTTACAAACTAATTTATGTGTATTAAGCCTAAATTTTAATTTGTTAGTTTTATTTAAATATGTGTATAAATTTACAAAAGAAATAATAACAAACCATGTTTATAAATAAACTTATACATATAGAAATTAAAACAATTGAGATTTATACTTGGAATTTTAAATTCAAATTAAATTCAAATCAAATAATTTTAAATATATAAATTTAATTTTGAAATAACAATTGCAAATTTTATTCAAATCATATTTATAAAGGCAATTCACTATTATTATTATTTTATAAATATCTAATTATTAAATTAAAATTTAAAAGAAATTATATTTTTATAAATAATTTATCCATTTTATTAGGCCATAAAATCTTTTTGTTTGTTTATTCTAAATTTAAAACTCAATCCAATTTAATTTAAACATTTAATATTTTTCTTATCAATTTTAAAGTCATATATTTATTTCTTAATTAGTTTTAAAAACTCAATACTAATTTAAAACAAAATTTCCAAATTAAAATGTATATATTAGAATTTTAAGACATGATTCAATTATTAAATTTAAACCAAAATCATTTATTCAATAACTTTGAAAAGCTAATATTAAATAAAAACAAATTTTCAAAATTACTATAAATATTAAAACTAGAAAATATGCTTTACTTATTAAAACAATGCTAATCTACTTAGAATATAAACCATATATTTATTTATAAATAGAAATCAATTTATTATTTTTAAAAGATAAAATAACTAATTTAAATAATTATTGAAGAAGATTATTAAATCAAATTTGAATTATTATTAACAAAATATCAATATCAATTTAATTTTTAATACAGATTATTAAATTGATATTGTTAAAAATTCCGGGATATTACAATCCTTCCCCCCTTAAAAGAATTTCGTCCCCGAAATTTAAAACAAAGTTAATTTAATAACCTCATTAAAGATTTAAATTTAAAACACAAGCATATATCAAACATATGCTAACAATCAAAACAACCAATTCAACAAATCAAACAAATCTAATTATCCAGACAAAATTCTGGATAAAATTTCTTCGAGTTTCCCAAGTATATATATATATATACCGGAATACTCGCTCTAGAGAATCCAAACAAACAATACTATGAAGCTACAAAGCTCCTATTCAACTATATCTACAATACTAGACTAGATATAAGACTACAAACGAGTCTGACTCAACAACCAAAACTACAGAACTGCTGGTTCCACAACCAGAGATAGATCATACACGTACTCCCTCAGAGATGCGTGAAACTCATCGAATCTCAGTTATCCAAACTGGCAATCCAACCCTATAGATAAATCATTTATTCTCCAAGATCACAGAAAAGATCCAAAACACTTTAGAGTTAGCTTCTCAGCCTTACCCAATCTTATAGCTCACTTTTGATCGGAGAAAACTTATCCAAAATCAAATCTCCGACTTCAGAATCTAATTTCCTCCGTTTCTTATCCACAAAACTCTTCGGACGATCCTGAGCTGCCCACAACTTTACTGATCAGCTCAACCTCCGCTGATGCTTCTAGAAACAAACTAGACCAATCAACTCAACAAAATGATCTCCTCAAGGTCGACCAAAATCAAGAACTCAAATCCTACTCCTCAACATCAGAAGACAACAACTCACATCTCCTGTCCGGGAAAAAGAAAAGAAGATGCACTTCCAAACTGCTTCCGCTACTCAACTCTGATCCGAAGTCGAAGAAAATGCTAATGAGCACAACACGACAACACACCCCAGAGATATGATTCAACAAATTCATAAGAAACTTTCAGAAGTTCCTCCAAAACTCCGAGCTGCTACACCAACTCAAACTCTTGGAACCATTCTTCTATAAAGCGAACCACCGGTTCCACTCCTGGAATTCCAGTCGATAAGAAAACTCAATCTCCAGATGCGGATAAAACTCTGACTTCCTGAAGACATTCAGAAAAACTCAGATAACCCTAGAGAACACTCAAACAATCGCAAATCACTTTTGTGGACCACCCAAACCAAATCCAAGGAAAAACTGTTCTCCCTTAACCAAATAGAACAGCTTATACTCAACTAGACAGCCCATCGAAGAAACGGGTCCACTCAACTGCTTCTGAACTCCACTTCCAGAAAACTGCTAAGCCAAAAGATCTCTTGCCAACAACGAGAACACTCTAAGCTGCAGTGCTGCCACAGATGCCAAAGAATTCCAAAACAAAGCTCTTCGAGAAACTCGGACCTCAAAGCAAATAGAAACTCCGACTGAACACAGCCACCACACCGAAGCAGACTCACCCCTTAACTTGTTCCAAAGAAAACATCTTCGGAAACATCCATAGTCACTACATCTCATCACACAGCTACTATTCCCTGAGGTATCAAAATACCATCACTCACTTCTACCCATCCGACAGATCCAAACTCTACTCATCAACTTCAGAAATGAACTCCAAACCTTCACAGGTTTCCTTCAGAGATTAATGAAGTTCTTCGTCACTACAGAACTTACTCGAGACGGTATTAGGTCTACAGTCTCGACAAATACACTTCCAACCTCAAATATTCAAACTGCAACCAACGGTAGTCGTGTTACACACACTACTACCCCATCTACCTTTATAACTTATTTTGGAAAACCTGAACAGGTAACCCAACCGATAGGTAGAAATATATATATATATATATATATATATATTTATTAAAAATTACAAATACGCCCTCTCAAGAAAGACACTACTACGGAGCCTAGGTATTCACTCAACCTAATGCTCTGATACCAAGTGAAACGACCCGACTTTCTTTCCACAGAAAATCGCATCATTTTTAAGAAAGAAAGGGATAGAAAATAGAAAGAAAGAGAAGAAGAAAGAGACAACACATCAGAATCTAAACAGCGGAACGAATAAATTATATTAATAACATAAACATTACATAATTTACAATCATTATCAGAGTTACACAGATATACAACACATACTAGACAGTTATAAACACCTGTCTAGTTATACAACTCAATATAGTACAAGAAATAACTCAGAGAAAACTACACAGCGGAAAACTATATATATCTACACGTAGAAGCCTCCTGCTCCATTTGCTCCTCCACAATTCGTCAAAGCTAATCCTGAATCCTAACCTGAGTCCCTTGGCTACTCGTAAAAGTTTGAGCATCCAAGAGTTTATGAAAAATAAAAATAAACTCCGGGTCAGACATGGGTCTGGTGTGAGTAACAGGTTAAAGTTGCTTAACTTTTAAAAATCTTTTAAAAAGAAAGTATCACGTAAGACTTCCCACACATAAACATGGAAAAGTTTGTACCTTATGCTAATCAAAAAATTTGATAGGAAATCCGATGATATTATAATAGGGTCTACGGTTTTCAAATAAACAAGAAATAGCCGAAATTGTTACATGATTAAATTCCAGCTACTAGCCACAAAAGTGGGTAATACAATCAAAACCGTTGGCACTTATTGGATTTTGGATTCAAAACAATGGCAGGTCTACTGGGGTACCGCCCGTCACAGTACGTGGCCTAGATCACTGTACCGAGGAGCCACCCTAACTCCCCTGCCGCACAAGGCCGGACCCATTCCTTACTGAACAGTTCCGAAAAAGACAACCCCGACGATTCTAGCTAGCAATCGCCCACACAGCCGAAATAAAAAGGGACATCTAGACAGGGGTAAATCTCATTCTCAAGTGGGGGCTACCCACGAAGCCTTGTTGCACCTCCCCTGTTTTAGCCATTCCCGGTTGATGAGGCTTGAGGCTACGATTACCTTTATAGGACACATCACTTAGAATGCTCATCGCCCACCTGACGATGTTCTGAAAGCATTCAATCCATACAAGTTCATTCTGGGTTCGAACGAAACCGAAGGCATTATCTCGTTACACTCGTTTTGGAATCACCCTCAAAGTTAACGACGATAACCCTTGCACTCTGAATCACATCTCGAACCTATAAGAACTAGTACGTCAACTCATTACGGAATCACCCACAGAGTTATACTGACGTATAGTTCTTACACTTCTAGTCTTCACAAAGCTCCACTTGGATTTACGACCTAACGTTAATTTGGATCGAAGTGGTTTTCGGATATCCAAATATGGAAACCCGATCCCGGTCTCATCGAAATCCAAAGCGTGTCTTTTAGGTTCAAGTTGTTTTAAATGTTTAAAACAATTCAATACAGTATCTATATACACATAGATAGATGACTCACAAATCACAATTGATAATCAGCATTATCAAACCAAACAGATAATCCACGTTATCAATATCATAATAGATAATCCATATATTACCATCACAATAGATAACCTATGTTATCATCACAATGAAACCAAGCATTCATACCACATAATAATACTTATCTCATTATTGAGATCACAAAGCATCCAAGACAAATCAATGTTATTCATTCATACATAAGCAAAGATTTACTTATCATAATATAATTAATTTAAAATAAATTAAATTAACTATCTCTATATTTAATTAATTTAAAATTTATTTAAATTAATTACCTTATCTTTAATTAATTTAAATAAATTAAATTAATAATTTACCAATATATATCTTTCTTACTCAATCATTTAATTGATTACAATCAATTGATTAATCATTCAAAATAAAGTACCTTAATTAATCACTCTTGATTAATTACCCTTGATTACATTCATGTAATTATCCTTAATTAATTTCACAAATTAATTATTCTCAACCAAATAGTAATTAACATTTAATTACTTCAGTTAATTAAATATAATTGATTACCCTAATCCTTAATTAATTACATTAATTAATTACTTTTAATTACTTATCATTGATTAATTAATCATAATTAATCAACTTTAATTACTTCATTAATTATAATAATTAATGATCTTTCATTATACTTAATTAATTATCTTCTTAAATTAATTACCTTAAGAAATTAAATCATAATTATTAATCATCCTAGATTAACTACATTTAGTAATTCTAACTAACTTAATTACTATATTCAACCAAATTAATTATCCTTAATTAATTTCTTAATTAATTCCTTGATTAATTACTAAATAATTTATCCAAATTACCTCATTCTTAAATTTCTCCACTTAATTACAACCTGTAATTATTAAACAATTACTTAACTAAGAAAATTTCAAATCTTTTATTACATAAGGTAATTATCTTTAAATCTCAAGTGTTTAAAATTAATTAAACTTAATTAATTAAATTAAACAATCATATTAAACTAAATTAATTACATTAAGTAATTAATTTCTTAATTACTTTATTAAGTAATTATACTCAAACCATTCATAATTGATTATTATTAAATTAATTAATCTAATTAATTATAAAAATTAACCATATTAATTAATTGTTAAATAATCCTGGTTAATGACCTTCATTAACTATGCTCTAATTATTTTAATTAAGTATTAACTTAGATAATTATAAATTAAATCATCTTTAATTATCCATTAATTAAAGTTAATTATGAAATTAATTAACCTTGATTAAATCTTAATTTCATAATCAATAATTCATAAATCACTAATTTAAAATCTAATTAATGTTCTTATATATAAATTTATTAATCATTAATCAATTATTAATTCCAAATTTAATTAATTAATTAAATTAATTGATTAATCTTAATTACCTTATTAATTAAATTAATTCTGAAATATTAATCTTAATTTAATTTTAAGATAAAACATAACTTAATTATGTTTAAAACAATTTAATTGAAACAAAGTACTTTTTAAACTACTTTTAAATTTTCATTTAAAATACAAGTTTTAAAATAGAATAATTTAAACGTATCAATGTTTAAATAATTTAAAAACTTTTTAAATTGCAAATCAAACAAGTGCTATGAAAATTTTAAAGTTAAATTCATTTCAAAATTTTAATAACTTAAATTTACATTTAATTTAAAACTTCAAATTTAAACCTTCTTTAAAAATTTAAAAATGAAATTCAAATTTAACTTTTAAATCTCTAGATTTAAATAAAACTTCAATTCTTTCTCATATTTTAAAAAAAACTCATATTTAAAAGGTTTAAGCTATTTACCAAAATAAAATAGTTAATTAAGTCAAATTTTTGAAACTTCTATTTTTATTTAAAAACTGCGATTTAAATTTGAATCTAAATCCAAAAATTCAAACTTGAACTTGAATTTAAACTTAAACCTTACTTAAAAAAATAAACTACAGATTTTAAAGATTTTCAAATTTTTAAAAACCCAGAATTTAAAACAGGTTTCAGAAACCTGAAAACACAGATTAACCCGAGGTCCCCTAGAACTACTTCGGGTTTAAAGCCTGACTACGCCGAGTCATCATCCTACTTGCTTCGAGCAAACTCAAAGATCTCCCCTGCAACACCCAAACCCAACATCACCATCAGTAATTCATCGCCGTGCATATGCACGGCGACTCCAGCCAACGTTGATCGCCATGGATGATTGCTTCTCATCAGAATCCATCCCTAAATCACAACACAAACCTCCAATCGATCCTTCACCCAAGAAATCAAAAATCGAGCTCTAAAAACCCAAACCTGAAAACATGTTTCAGGTTTCTGACCCAACCTGTCAACGGCGATTCCTTGCCGCTCCGACCACCTGGAGATCCACCTCTCCGACCATGAACCCATACACACACCTGCTATACATTCACCAAATGCCAAAACACTCGATCAATCCCTCTTCCCAAAATGCCTGATCTTTTATACCTTCTCAAAACCAGGGTTTAAAAATTAAAATCCAAACTGCATCAAATCTGACCAATTTTATCCACATTTCTGATTTTTCTAAGAATCTATGAACCTTCCTCTACAACTCAGAAGAATCCTGAGTTTTCTCAAGTCACAGATCACAAGAACTTTCTCAAATTCATTTTTAGTTCAAGAACAAACTGCTACCTAATCATACACCTAAAAATCCTAATACTTGATTTTAAAATCAAGTTCCGGTAAACGTTTTTAGTTTATGAAACTGGATTTCAATATTAATATGATTGGTTTTGATCAAAATAAACATGCATGATGTTTTCTTCTGTTCCAGGGTCAATACCCATATTTTCTTTCTTGAAATATTTTTTTTATTAGCTTAAGAAAATAACAACTTTGCTTTATAATTTTCATTATATCAGGAAACAAGTTAAGTGGTAAGTATTCAAATAAAAATTATGGGTGCCTGGAAAATCAAAAAGAAACAGAACAGGCAATTGAAAAAGAAACAGCATGCACATCATTTATATTCATATCAACAGTTATCCATAACATAAGAAAATAGCCATTCTATTTTAATAAACTAGCATGCAACCTATTTTAAGATTTTAAAGTTAAAAAGTTACTCACTTTTTTAATTGCAGAGCTCTGTTTCCCTTTTTGAAATTTGGAGAAATAAAAATATGCAGGCTTGGCCCTTTTTACTTCACGTCTGAAATGATATGCTCATGATCCCTAACTAAAATGCTTGCATGCAGATGCTTTTAACAAGCTTCACATCTGAAGTTGTGTAGATAAAAGAAAATGCAGACAGATTTGTTCATCTCCATTCTTTAAAATAGAATGCACGCTTCATTTCCAGGTTTAAAACAGAATGCAGGTCTATTTTGATCTTGATTTCTGATATGAAGATGAGAGTTTGATTTTTGAGGAAGTGCAGATTTGATTTGAGATGAAGATGGTTTTGATTTTGAAGAGGAGTTTAACTTGCAATTTGTGAACTAATTTTAAACTTTGAACAGAAATTGAATATGCAGGGTTTGATTATGGATATGAAAAATGAGTTTTGATCTTTTCTTTTGATTAAGGAAATGAAAAAAAAAATGAATGAAAGAAAATGCAGGTTTATATAAATGAATTTTCAGATTTAATAAAATAAAAGAAAAATTAAACTAAAATTTAACACTTGTACAATTTTACACATTTGTCAATTTGTATATTAGTTTTTGAACACTTGTCAAAAGAATAAAACACTTGTTTCTTTAAAAATGATTAGTACTAGATTTACAAACTAATTTATGTGTATTAAGCCTAAATTTTAATTTGTTAGTTTTATTTAAATATGTGTATAAATTTACAAAAGAAATAAAAACAAACCATCTTTATAAATAAACTTATACATATTAAACTTAAAAAAATTGAGATTTATACTTGGAATTTTAAATTCAACTTAAATTCAAATCAAATAATTTTAAATCAAGTTATGTATATAAATTTAATTTTGAAATAACAATTGCAAATTTTATTAAAATCCTGTTTATAAAGGCAATTCACTATTATTATTGTTTTATAAATATCTAATTATTAAATTAAAATTTAAAAGAAATTATATTTTTATAAATAATTTATCCATTTTATTAGGCCATAAAATCTTTTTGTTTGTTTATTCTAAATTTAAAACTCAATCCAATTTAATTTAAACATTTAATATTTTTCTTATCAGTTTTAAAGTCATATATTTATTTATTATATAGTTTTAAAAACTCAATACTAATTTAAAACAAAATTTCCAAATTAAAATGTATATATTAGAATTTTAAGACATGATTCAATTATTAAATTTAAACCAAAATCATTTATTCAATAACTTTGAAAAGATAATCTTAAATAAAAACAAATTTTCAAAATTACTATAAATATTAAAACTTGAAAATATGCTTTACTTATTAAAACAATGCTAATCTACTTAGAATATAAACCATATATTTATTTATAAATAGAAATCAATTTATTATGTTTAAAAGATAAAATAACCAATTTAAATAATTATTGAAGAAGATTATTAAATCAAATTTGAATTATTATTAATAAAATATCAATATCAATTTAATTTTTAATACAGATTATTAAATTGATGTTGTTAAAAATTCCGGGATATTACATTAGATAAAAATCGGTTCTTATAATAATTACAACAATGCCACTTGCCTTTAAAAGCATTGATGTTTTCGAAAGCATTGAAGCCTGAAAATATTGATACCTTCGAATGCATAAAATTCCGATTTTCTTTGAACGCTATGGAGATAGGGGAGTCACTGTGGTTAACATACACTAAAATGAAGGTGGAAGGGTCCTTCCACACTAGTAGATAGTGTCGAAGGGGTTCCTTTCGCTCTTATATGCTCCGCAAGTATGCTAATCACTGAAGACGGAGGGAATGTGTAACGACCCGAAATTTCCGAAGCCGAAAATTCCAGATAGTTATGAAAAAGAAGAAAGAGATAGAAGAAGAAGAAAAGAAACACCAAACATCTCACATTCGCAGCAGATAAAATATAATAATAAATAATAACAGTTTACAAAAGAATACTATATTTGTCGATTACACTTGATATACATCAGAGTTTCACATTTATACAGTCACTGAATATATACAATTATCATGCCTCAGATTTACAATAATATAAGTACAGCGGAAATACTCTATACGTTATTGCCATCCAGCTCGTCTCCTGAGCTCCAAAACGTACCTACCTGAAAATCTGTAATACTCGGTCTGACCCGAGCATTACACCAAAGTAACACCCAGGTCAGGCTGGAAACCAGCGTAAGTAAACCCAACTAACATGGAATACTAAAGCAATCAACTTGTATAAAAACCCAGGGTAACTCATTTCAATTCATAAAGCCCCAATTTATTATTGACATCACTTATTCCACACATCAATTTTGTTTAAGTACCATGGTTAAAATTTAAATAGTCCAATTCCTTTAAATCACTTCATTCCAGCCTATAGATTCACATATCAATCTATAAAAATTCAAAGTGGTTTCGGGTATTTATCCAATACTCGACCCCGATCTCTTCGAATCTCATATCATCTATCCCAAGTTATCCAAATGAAATACACATCATATCATATCAGAGTTATCAATTCCTTCAAATCTTCCAATTCAGAAGCAAAGCTTAATCACATAAAAATCAATTAAATTGATTCTAATTGAATTTCAAACCTCAATCACTTAGATTCCTTTATTTAACGTTAATTAATTCCTAATCAATAAATTAGTCAACCCTTCATGATTCGTCTTAATTAATCACCTTGGATTAATTATTTTTCAATTACATTCAAGTAATTATCTTTGTTTAATTTCATGATATTAATTATTCTTAACCAAATTCAATAAGCAATCTTAAGTACTTCATAAATTAATTAACTATTTTAATTACATTAATCCTTAATAAATTATATTGGTTAATTTTTCATAAGTCATTATTTATGGGTTAATCAATCTTAATTAATCAATCCTTGATTACATCATTAATTATATAGATTAAGTGTTTTAAATTATATTTTAACTTATCCTAATCAAAATTAATTACATTAAATAATTAATCATTAATTAAATCATAAATATTTATCACTTTTGATGTATCTCAACCAGTAATTTACTATCTTTTTATATTTACTTCATTAAATAAATTAATTACTCCTTTATTTACTATTTTAATTAATCTCTTGATTAATTTCATAAAGTAATTATATTTTATTAATCACATTTGGTAATTACTTATTAAACCACCCAATGATCATTCCAATTTAATATAAACTTAATTAATTAACCCAAATCATTGATCAATTTAAAATTAAACTTTAATTAAAATTGTTAAAAGAGATAGTTGATTGTTTGATTATTAAAATATTAATAAAAATCATATAATATTTATACAAGGTCAAAATTTGAGAAGAAACAAGTTGTATTTGGAAATGGATGCTAACAAATTCAAAGGTGAGAATGTGCCACACCAATCAACGGCGTCGATAGCATACCCTCTGCACCTTTACACTAGTGTAAGTCCAACCATTACAAAAGGTACCTTTTGCACTAGTTGATAGTGTCAAAAGTTTCCTTTTGCATACGTGTTTAACTACAAAGATGGAAGGGTTGTGCTGCACCCAATCAATGATGTCGTCAGGTTCCTTCTGTATGGCTTCGAAGAAGTAGAGGAAGAGGCTTTCTGCATTGCATAAGCAATGATTTTGAGAGGTCCTGCCGCTAGGACAGAGTGGCAAAGGAGGCATAGCCGCTTGTTTTGAACCCATTGGTTAAATGGAAGGGGATGAAGGGCTTAGTTGCTCTATGATGTTAAAACGGACAGTGTCGGAGGGCTTGTTTTCTCTATGATGTCGAAAGGGAGAGTGAGGGAGGGTAACCCAGGATGTCACAATGATCCGAAGGATATGGTCGAAATCCTTAGTTTTCAAATTAGAGAACCCAAATTTCATTTTTAAAGTAAACACATGGCAATGTAAAAGAGTTTTGAATGGCACTTAACTTTGAAATTTTAGAGGAAACTTTTCTTGCTAAAGATAGTAGGGTAAGGGTATTAACCATATTTCATTAGAAAATGATTACAAGGAATTAAACCATGAATGTTTGTATTGTTGTGTTATTTGATCAGTTATCATGTATGCTTGTGTAATCATATTCACTTCATTTATAACCCGTAACTACATTTTGGGGTGTTAAAGGAAGAATAATAGGCTAGGTTGATCCAGTAGTGAATATACATTGAATTAAGTCCTGTATGAATAGAATTGCATCCAAAAGGTCAGATAGACCAGAATATAGGATACCCAAGACTGATGAAAAGATTACTGGTTAAGACAAGTTCTTCATAAGCCCATAAAAACTATGTTATGGAAATTGTTATTGGCAGAGGCTAATAGGCTCTTAGTGATCCCTTGAAAACTATGTCCGGGACAGGTTGTTGATAGAGATAAGTAGTTTCATACTCAGCCATGAAAACTATGACGTGAGAGACGTTATTGGAGAATCTAATAGGTTCATAGTGACCCCATGAAAACTATGATTGGATGATTTTATTGGTAGACACCAACGGGTTCTTAGTGATCTGATAAATTAAAATTGGATAGGATGATTTTATTGGTAGACACCAACGGGTTCTTAGTGATTTGATAAATTAAAATTGGATAGATAGTCCATGAGGTGGAACAGGTTATTAGTTAGCCCATGAAAACTAATAGGTTAATAATGACCCTAGAAACTATAACTTGAGATAGATAGTTAGGTGAATGGGGATGAGAAATCTAGAGCAAATTGTATGTTTGCATATCATTATGATACAATTTATTATGTTATGCCTTAACCATAGTGGATGCAGGTGCACAGTATATGGTTATTATAAATTTGGTTACGATACTAGCGAAGGGAAAACCCATTCTGTTAAGTGGTGTGGTCTCACTAGATCTCTATATGATTCAAGATGGTAGGTTATTATTAACACTAAACTTTTGTCTAACTCGAAGTTTCTGTTTTCCCCTTAAACTCTAAGGTGCTCAATTAATTTTGAGTAGCTTGAGAGTTAAAGTTTTCATGTTCTTCTTTAGACGAATAAGTTTCTAGAGACATGCAGGAGGCAAGCTAACTACTAGGGGTTCTCTTTATTTTATTCCACCATGTAATTGGATGTAATGGAAAAGTTACTTAGTTCCAAGAGTTAGACTCTAAACAACCAATGAGGCATCTTCTATGTCGCTTTTGGTGTAATTTGTAATAATTATATTTTTCTGAACGTAGGTTACAAATTGGGATTATGTAGCGAATCTGTAATGCGATTTGAAATGGAATGAGAATTTTTTTAAATTAATTTAATTTTTTCATATCCATGTGTTTTTGGTATATCAAGGTATCTTACATTACCACATTTGGTCGCTGAAAAATAATAATCATAGATGACTGCAGTATCTGTAGCTATTAGTTTTGGGCCTCCAAATGGAGGATGTTACACAGGGAAACCCAAGTATCGTGAGACTAGCCAAGAGCATTTGCTAAGCTAAACGCTTGAGGCAGATTATATCTACCGTCGTTAACGAATCCACCTGAGCCGAATTTAACTGAAATGCTAAGGAGACTTATAATTAAGAGCTAGTATTGGACTAACAATGAGTGGGGTTTCTTCCTGAGCCAGAATCCATTAACAGAAGATATCCTATGCGAGGAATACCCAGGAAGATTTGTGATGTCGACGATGACATCATATAAGGAGAAGACAGATCTATGGCAGCACTTGATGAAGTACAACTAGCACATGGATTCTGCCAAAGTTACCGATGATGTACGAAGTCGTTTTTTCTCGATTTTTTTAGAGGAAGTTGCAATGATGTGGTCAACCCGACTGCCACTGGGATCCATATCATCTTTCAAGAAATTAGCATGAAAGTTCATTGAAATTTTTTATACGCACACGACCCATCCAAAAGATGTTATGTCACTTTCCGACCTCTTCTAGGGAGTGGGAGAGTCTTTGAAGGATTTCTTATACATATTTCACGTTGCAACGATGGAAGTTAGCAGTGCTCAAGAGGATATCGTCTTGATGGTACTGATTAGGGGGATTCATCCTGTGACTATTTTCGAGAGGTGGTTGAAGATAAAACCCCCAAAATGATGGATATATTCTATTGAATGGCGAATTAGTTCTCGCGCTTAGAGGAGGCAAGTACTACCACCGGGAAGGCTGATGTCGATCATTCGGCCAAAGTAACATAGAGTAATGTTTCTTTGAATTGGTGTTAAGGGAATTCTAGAAGTATCGATGTTAATAAGGGAAATCGAAGTGATGGATAGGTTAAGAACAACAGTGGAACTCAAGAAAGAAGTTAGATTCAAGGAACGTCTGAGACTCCCGAAGTTTGACAATCACACTCCACTGAACAGCTCAATTGAAAACATATACTTGGCTAGTTAGGGTAAAGAGCAGTATAAGAAGCTGGCTCCTAGGGAGTCGACTAAAAAAGAGAAGAAGTCTGGCAAGTTCTACAGATTTCACGAAATGCATGGTCATAACACCCATGAATGCAGACATTTGCATGATGTAATTAAAGAGTTGACTCGTAAAAAGAAATTACAACGGTTTGTTTAAGCCCTACTGGATGGTGCGCAAGGAACTTCAAATCCCTAGCAGAGGCAAGCCAGGCTTGGTATTGGTGAGCCCAAGCGGCTTACGGAACATCTTGTAATCAATAGTATAATCGGTGGATCGCATCCAACTAAGAAGAGTTGGAACGAGAAGGAGTAGTATGTTGTTGCTTTAAAGCATGTAGTGAATGAAAGTTGTTTTGTCATCGAAGATGGTGCTCCAGCAAAGCAGCTCCAGATCAGGACAGATGATATTGTTTTCCATAATCGAGGTGTTGATGGGGCAGAGGTCCCGACTATTGATCCGCTTGTTATTTCTGCCATGACTGGACCTGGTACGGTGTAACATCCCACATTTGGCGGCCAAAATCTAAGCGCTATAGATGCCACGGTCATCTATAGTATTAACTTCTGGTGACAAAATATGGTAATGCTAATGGTATCCATAATATAAAAGCACTTGAATATGAACAAGCCACAGATTTAAAAAAATATTTTATTGATTACATTTCAAAACAGTAATTCATATCCAAGTTACATAATCTCATAACATTTTCCAGGTAATGATCAAATATATTAATTGAAAAATATGCCAAGAGCGACATATGACCACACCCCTATGGTTTACTAGAGTCAATATAGTCATATTTGACTTAATACACACAACGAAAACAAACAGAATAAACTACGACTCTTCATTAGCTATCCATTAGCTGCCTGCTCGTCTTCGGAAGCTTTATTCACCAAAATTACTAGAACCCGAAAAGATCAACCCTCAACCTACTTAGATCAATTTTGAGCACCCAAGAGTTTAAGAGGAAAACAAAAAATTTGAGTCAGATATAAAGCCTGGTGTGGATAATACCATACATCTCGGTTATTTCATGCTAAATGAGACTGCACCGCTTAACAGAACATGTTTCCCCTCACTAACATCCTTTTGAAACAAATCTTTTGCAAATCTTTTCTTCCAACTAAAACCGTTTAAAATCTGTAAAGCATCATGCTGTAAACATACATATTGGTTAATGAATGAACTATCTTTTCAAACATTATAGTTTTGTTAGGCAAACTATTAACTATTGGCTGACTCGGGCCAACCAGAAAATATATCAAAATTTATCTAATATCTATTAGACACTCTTCTTCTGGATGGTCGGTCCTTAACTATCTGTTAAATACTTCTCTTCTAGATGATCTGTACCTAAATTAACTTCTCCCAGGGTCACCTGATCCTAATGATTTTGTGGGATCACCAATCACCTATCTATACGCAAACATATATTCCTTTCTGTGTGTAATCATAATTTTAGTCTACCTGTGACAAAGCCATACGCACTGGAATTTTGGACAAAATTAGATGGGGCTAAGAACTAATGTATAGGGCCCGATACTATACTAGTCACATCTGATATTCTAATATCCGAGTTATTTTACTTAGGGATCCCTTCCCATAATTTTTCTTAAAAACCTTTTCAAAATGATCTAAAACCTTTAAATCAAACTCAAAAAAGGAAAATTTATATTCTATACTTTAATCAAAATCACCTTGCCATGTTATATACATACACACACTTTACTCAAATCTTAGTTCAAGAAAACATTTAAACCTTTGAAAGTCTCCCTTTCAAATCTATTGAAAGTACCCCATTCGAAACCATTGAAAGTATCTCTTTCTAAACCAAGTAAAACCCTTTATTTAATATAGGCCAAAAGGCCAAAACCTTCCTTTTGAAACAATTCTGAAAACCCTTTCGAAGCCATTGCAAATCCTTCCTTTTGAAATCTTAGAAAACCTTAGACATCTTTCATTTAAAACCTTCAAACATTGCCTTTCGAAATCTTAGGAAAACCGTCCCTTTTAGTCCTTTCGATACAACCAAATAAAACCTTCCTTTTGAATCCTTCGAAACCATTGAGAAACCTTTCTTCAAAACCTTTCAAAATCATTGGAGAACCACCCCTTAGAAACCTTCATTAAACCCTTTCAAAAGCATTAAAACACTAAACCTTTTGAAAGCCTTTGGATTCAATTTAAAACATATGAAAACCTTTCAAAACCATTTAAAAATTTACTCCTTCGAAACCTTTGAAAACCGTTTCAGTCGAAACCATTTGGATTATGCCTTCAAGTAGAGCAAATGGATCAAAAGCCATTAAAGTCAAAAGCATTCCTTTCATAATCATTCCTAAGTAAAAAAGTGATGGTGTCGAAAAAATCCATTTGAAAGCATTGGAGAAGTGGACAATTTTGAAAAACAAAACAACCCTTTTCGAAACCTATCTGAGTCGAAAGGTAGAAAGCGGTAGCCAAATGGTTTCGTCTTAGCCAAAAGGAGTCATTTAAAACAAAAGCGCAACCCAATCGAAACCATTTCCTTTAAAACCATTTGACCTGATCGAAAGCTACTGAGTCGAAAGCATTCACGCGCATTTTCTTTTAAAAGCAAAGTAATGCCTCAACTCCTTTGGAACCCCTGGTTTCGACCCTATACCTTCCGTCTACATCCAAATCACTACGTACCAGTTCTCTGTTACCATGTGCATTGGTTTCAGTAGCATCGGAGGTGAAGGTAAAGAGGCGGAACCCGGTGCTGAAAGCATTGAAACAGTGAAAAATATGTAGATTAGTTATTTTTAAACTAAGTTTTACACCTAACTTGCCTTGTTTGTCAAATTGTGATTGGTTGCAAGTTTATCTTTTCTAAATGCACTGCCAACTTTCCAGAATTAACAATTTGAATTTATTTACAAAAACCTCTTCTCCTTTTATAAATATATAAAACATTTAAGTCTCATACATTAAATAATTTTATATACCCATTAAAACACTTAGGAAAATTCTACAAAAATTCCAGAAAATCACTTTTTATATGTTTTCTAACATATATAAATTTCAGAGCCAAACCATTAATTATTTAATTGTAAATAATTTTTAATCCAAAATAATATTTCTTTACTAGAAAATTTATATAAATTCAACATAAATTCAAAAAATTATGAAAATTGAAATCCATGTCGAAAATAATATTTCTGGTCTATATAAAAATTCGCAAGGCATATAGATGTCATTTAATAGGGTTTTCATAGCAAAACATGTCATAAAATCTATATGAACAATTATAAATCATCAATAAGTATATATAATCATTCCATCATTCAATAACATGGGAAATAGGTTCAAAATATTTTGGATTTCATCTTAAAACCAAAAACAAAAGAAATATGAGGCGTAAACATTATTCACCTTAGCTTTAGAGATTAAAGAGATTGAGATGTGAATGAATTTGATTTGAATTAGCTTCTTCCGTAGCTTTTCTTAATCTTCTTACTCTTTCTTTCGTTAATGGTGGTCGGCCTTGAGCTTTTAAAATTTTGATAAATGAAAAGTGAACATGAATGGGATACACGGCCAAGGTTTTTGGTATAAGAACGACCTCTTTCCTATTTTACCCTTCCTCTATTTCATTTTAACTCTTATTTTAATTCATTAGTTAGATGGTACGGCTAACCCTTAATAAAATCAAATCTCAATCCCCTAATCAACACATTATTTTATTTAATTTAACTGACTAAATATCCTAAATAGTGTTACCAAAAATAGGGGGTGTTACAAACTCCCCTTCTTAAAGAATTTCGTCCTCAATATTACGATAAGGTCACTACACATCAATCAAAGAGGTAAAACATACCATCAAACGAGTCAGGATAAGTATCTCTAATCCTACTTTCAGTCTCCCAAGTATATCTCTCATTGTCACTCCATTGGACTTTTACCAATCTGACTGTCTTGCTCCTAAGCCTCTTCTCATCTCTCACAACAATACAAATCAGCTTTCTCACTATAGTCAAGTCCGGTTCTACCACTAAATCGTCTAGCACAGTCTGTTCAATAGTAGTCTTCAGGTCTCTAACAGATTTTCTGAGATGAGAAACATGTAAAACATCATGGACTCTTGGACAAACTGCTCGGTAACTCGATTCTATATGCGAGCTTCCCGATCCTCTCAACAATACGAAAAGGTCCAAAAAATCTCGGTGCCAACTTCCCCGATTTTCCAAATCTAATCACACCCATCATCGGTGATGCTTTAACAAAAACTTGATCTCCAACTAAAAACTCTAAATCTTTCTATTTTTTTATCTACATAACTTTTCTGCTTAGACTGAGCCTCCTTCATTCTCGCCCAAATGACCTCAATCTTTTCTGCGACTTCCCTAACCAAATCTGGACCAAGAAATAACCTATCCCCGATCTCCAACCAATATACGGGAGATCTGCATGGCCTTCCATACAAAGCTTCAAATGGATCCATCCCAATACTAGTCTAATAACTATTATTATACGAAAATTTGACCAAATGCAGATGGTCTTCTCATGATCCTTCGAAATCTAGTACATAATCTCTTAACAAGTCATCAAAGATTTTGTTAACCCTTACCATTTGCCCATCTGTCCGCGGATGGTAAGTGGTACTTATCTTGAGCTTGGTTCCCAAAACTTCCTATAGACTCTTCCAAAACTCGTTAGTGAAAAAGGAATGTCTATCACTAACTATACTACTAGGAATTCAATGCAGTCTAACTACATTCTTCATAAACAACTTTTCTAAAATAGGTGCCATCCTAGTTGACTTAACTGAAATGAATTGGGCACTCTTGGTCAATCTGTCCACTATAACCCCTATACTTTCATTTCCTCTATTCGATCTTGGCAACCCATCAATAAAATCCATGGACATAGAATCTCATTTCCAAACCGGAATATCTAATGGCTGAAGCAATACACTTGGCTTCAGGTGTTCGGCCTTTGCCTGTTGGCAATTCAAGCACTGCTTTATGCATAAACTAATATCCCACTTCATACCTTCCTAGAAGAAACCTCTCTTCATACCCTGATACATCTTTGTTCCTCCTGGATGAATAGTGAACTTCGAATGATGGAATTCTTCCAAAACTTCTTTCTTATGTTTCCTAACCGTAACACATAATCTCCCTTTCTTTCTCAACCGCCCATTGTGGTTAAGACTGAAATCTTTAAGTCTTCGCTCTCGGTTCCATCTCTTAACTTCCTGATTCGTTCAGCTAATACTACATCCTCCTCCTGTTTAGAAGTAATCCTTTTGATCATTACTGGTCGAACTTCCAAACAAGATAATACTACGACTTCTCTGCTAGTTCCAGCCTCAGATCTCCACTGCACTGTGCAGTCTGCTAATGCTTCCAAATCTTTCCACTTAGCAATCATCGCTTACACCACATTTTGATGCTTTCTGCTAAGTGCGTCTACAACTTTGTTGCCTTTCTTCGATGTATACTCAATCCCAAAATCATAAGCAATAACAAACTCTAACCACCTTTACTGTCTCATGTTAAGCTCCTTCCGAAAGAACAAATACTTCAACGACTTATGGTTTGTATATAACTCAAACCTCTCTCCCAAAAGGTATTATCTTTACACCTTCAAAGAAAAAATAACTGTAGCCAATTCCAAATCATGCGTTAAATATTTGACCTCATGTGATCTAAGATGTCTAGAAGCATAGGCAATCACTTTACCTCTATACATTAGGATAGATCCAAACCTTGTTCCACAAACATCTGTATAAACCACCAAATCCTAATTCTCTTTTGGAATAACCAACACCAATGCATGGGTCAATAATTGTTTAATTTCGAAAATGCTTCCTCACACTCATCGGACCACACAAACTTCATTCTTTCTTGTTAGCTTGGTCATCGGTGCCACTATCTGCAAAAAATCCTTAATGAACCTTCGATAATAACCAGCTAATCCAAGGAAACTCTTTATCTCAATCACTGTCTTGGATCTCTTCCAACCATTCACCACTTCAATCTTAGTCGGATCTACTGACAACCCTTTCTCTGAGACTACATGACCAAGAAACTTCACTTCCTTCTTCTAGAAATGACATTTCGAAAACTTCGCCTTCAGCTGATGCTGCCTTAGCGTTTCTAGCACCACTTTAAGACAAATTTCATGCTCTGTTTCATCTTTAGAGTAAATCAAGATATCATCTATGAAAACTAATACGAACCTATCCAAGTGCTCTTGGAAAATTCGATTCATCAAATCGACAAAAAAAGCTGGCGCATTGGTCAGTCCGAACGGCAAAACTAACCATTCGTACGACCTATACCTTGTCCCAAATGCCATCAAAGGTATACTATCCTCTGCCACTTTGAGCTTATGGAAACCCATTTCGAAATCTAATTGAGAAATATCTTGGTGCCACTCAACTGGTCAAACAAATCGTCAATCCTGGGCAATGGATATCAATTCTTTATCATCCTCTCATTCAACTTACGATAATCGATACGTAGCCTCAACGATCCGTCTGGCTTTTTAGCAAACACTACGGCTCCCCCAAGGTGAACAACTCGGCCTGATAAAAATCTTGCCTTTTAAATCCACCAACTACACCTTCAACTCCCTCATCTCTGTAGGGGTCATCTTTCTTGGCGGCCTACTTACCGGTTCTTCTCCTGGAACCAAATCTATCCAAAACTCAGTAGCTCGTTTCGGTGGCAATCCTACCACAGGCTCAAAAACATCCACGAATTCTCTAACGATGTAGACTCGATTCAGCTCATCATTCAACTCTATAACACCCAAAAAAGCATTCACCTCACCGTTTGAAACTTTTACAGTGTAAACGATCCTATCGCAACAATCAGGATGCCTAAGTGATATTTTCCTATCATGACAAAATATCCTAGCGTTGTACTCACTTAACCAATCCATCCCAAGAATAATCCTGAACCCCACAAAATCAAACACATGCAAACTACAAACAAAGGCATGACCTAACAAGTCAAACTCTAACTGGTCACATCTCAACCCTACAGTTGCATACCCTTCTATTACATTCGCAACTCGTAAGGAAGTAACTAAAAATGTGGATTCTAGGTTAAGCTTATCTATCAAACATCTAGATATAAAAGAATGGGAGGCACTAATATCAAATAGAACGCTAACATATATACCATGAATCTAAAGCGTACCTCCTAAAACTACCTTTCCATTCCCCTAAGCTTTTGGTTTCGAAGCAGCAGGCTCCAACGCATACACCTTGCCCTTTCCATCCTTAGCGGGCTCCTTGCATTAATTCTTATAGTGGACTTTATGATTGTGGTTGAAGCATCTGATGTTCTTCTTTCCGACCACCTCCTTTTCCTTTCCAGTACGACACTCATTAACGAAATGACCCTTCTTGTCACACTTGAAACCGACCACCTCAGATTTCCCCTTCTTAGCTGCTCCACTCCTCTAAGCACCCTTCTTGTGAAAGAACTTCCTCTTCTGACCTTGCCTAACCTAGACTTCTTTCACCTTATTCTTCTCCTAATAAGCAAGCATCTCTTTATGTCTCAGTGCCATCTCCACAACTACATCACAGGGATCTCTAATGTGCGATAAGGTAGGCCTGGCCAACTCAGGCTTCAATCCCCTGATAAACTTCTCATTCCTATTCATCACTGTGTCCACAATAGCATAACCATATCTGACAACTCTTCAAACCTGCTAGCATACTCCAAAAAAGTAATCTCTCCTTGTTTTAGCTCAGCAAGCTTTCAGATCAAAACAGACCGCGCCATCACTGAAATGAACATCTCTTGGAACCTCCTTTTAAACTCTGTCGATGTCATGGTCTCCTCATCCACTGTAACAGTCACACTATTCCACAAAATAAAGCAGCTCCATGAAGCTGTCTTGATACCAACCTCCTCTTCTGCTCATCATTGAGCCTCAAATCTAAAAATATTCTCTCGTAGTGTAGCAACCAATTTTTCACCTCGATAGCATCCTCGGTCCAAATAATTGGCTTCCCTCCAAGTTTAATATAGTCTCCACTCAACTTAGGATAATCATTGACAACTGGAGCTTCCTGAACTCCTCATCCCATTACTCTAGCAGCAACACCTGCTTGCATCATATTCATGAAAACTTATACATAGCTTCCATTCCAACTTGCGGGACTTCAACATCCACATTTTTGATTGTGCCTAACCTGGGTCCTCCTCGCATTATGTCTGGCATTCCCATCTGTGCCTTTCCCTCTTGGTTAACTCTTCCTCTTCTACTATCTGTATTTTTATTCAAACTACATGAGATACAGAAAGATATCATAACAAAGATAGAAGACTAGAGATAAGATGTATACTTATATACAGCAAATGCAAGTACGTTACTATAGCATTATCCCAGACCCCAATCCTACTCTAATTCCTAAGGATTATGTTTTCAAAAATCATTTTTAATTTGAAGTTATTCATAAACCTATGCTCTGATACCAAGTTGTAACATCCCGCATCTGAGGCCAAAAGCTAAGCGCGACAGATGCTAGAGTTAGCTATAGTATTAACTTCTGGTGACAAAATTCGATAATGCTAATGATAACCATATATCAGAAGCACTCGAATATGGAAAAATCAAAAAATTTAATAAACATTTTACTGATTACATTTCAAAACAATTATTCATATCCAAGTTACATAATACCGTAATGTTTCCCAAGCAATGATCAACTATATTAATAACAAAATACGTCAAGAGCGACATATGATGATGCCCCCTATGTTGACCAGAGTGAATATAGGCATATTTGACTTAATACAAACAACGGACACAAATAGAATACATTATAGCTCCTTATTAGCTATCCGTCAGCCACCTGCTCGTTTTTGGAAGCTTTATTCGCTGAAATTACTAAAACGTGAAAACCTCAACCCTCAGCCTACTCATATGAATTTTGAGCATCCGAGAGTTTAAGAGGAAAATAAAAACTTTGATTCAGACATAAAGCCTGCTGTGAATAATACTATACATCTAGGTTATTTTATGTTAAGTGAGACCATGCTGCTTAGCGGAACAGGTTTCCCCTTGCTAACATCCTTTTAAAACATATCCTTTTCTAATCTTTTCCTACAACCAAAACTGGTTAAATCTGTAAAGCATCATGCTGTAAACATACATATCAAGTAATAAATGAACTATCTGTTCAAATATTATAGTTTTATTTGGCTAACTATTAACCTTTGGATGATTCGAGCCTACCAGACAATATATCAAGATTTATCTAGCATTTGTTAGACCCACTTCTTCTGAATGGTCTGTCCTTAACTATCTATTAAATACTTCTTTTCTGGATAGTATGTCCCTAACTTAACATCTCCCAAGGTCACCTGATCCAAATGGTTTTGTAGTCTCACCAATAACCTATTTATATACAAACATATATTCCTTTCTATACATAATCATAATTTTAGTCTTACATGTGACAAAGCCCTATGCACTGGAATTTTGGACAAAATTGGCTGGTGCTAATAGCTAATGTATAGGGCACGACCCTATACCAGTCACATCTGTTATTCTAATATCTAAGTCATTTTACTTACAGATCCCTTCCCATAATTTTCCTTGAAAACATTTTCAAATTGATTTAAAACCTTTAAATCAAACTCAAACAAGGAAGATTTATATATTCAATGCTTTACTCAAAATCACCTTGCCATTATATATATATATATATATATATATATATATTTATACTTAACTCAAATCTTAGTTGAAGAAAACATTCCAACCTTTGGAAGTCCCCCTTCCAATTCTATCGAAAGTACCTCTTTTGAAACTATTGAAAGTATCTCTTTCTAAACCAAGTAGAACCCTTTATTTAATCTAAGCCAAAAGTCCAAAACCTTCCTTTTGAAATCAATCTCAAAACCCTTTCGATGCCATTGGAAACCCTTCCTTTCGAAAGCCTTAAAACGTTAGACATCTTTCATTTAAAACCTTAAAACATTTCCTTTCAAAATCTTAGAAAAACCTTTAATTTTAATCTTTTCGAAACAAACAAAAAGACCTCCCCATTCGACTCCTTCGAAACCATTAGAAAACCTTTCTTCAGCCTTTCGAAATCATTGGAAACCACCTCTTCTAAACCTTCGTTAAAACCCTTCGAAAGCATTAAAACACTAAACCTTTCAAAAACCTTTATGCTCAATTTAAAACATGTGAAAACCTTTCGAAACCATTTAAAAATTTACTTCTTCGAAATCTTTGAAAACCATTTCAGTCGAAACCATTTGGGTTATGCCTTCAAGTAGAGAAAAAGGATTAGAAACCCATTGAAGTCGAAAGCATTCCTTTCATAATCATTCCTAAGTAAAGAAGTGAAAAATATGTAGATTAGTCATTTTTAAACTATGTTTTATACCTAATTTGTCTTGTTCCTATTTTACCCTCTCTCTATTTCATTTTAACTCTTATTTTAATTCATTGGTTAGATGGCACGACTGCCCTTAATAAAATCAAATCTCAATCCCCTAATCAGCACATTATTTTATTTAATTTAACTAATTATATATATTAAATAATGTTTTCAGAAATATGGGGTGTTACAAATGGTATGAGGGGACACAACATCATGAAATCATAGCTTGTTATATACCAGTTCTCTAGATATAACAACACATAATAAAGTAACTATGGGTTGGTACGACTCTAAGGATAAAGTTGGTACAACCCCTAAGATGGCCAATCTAGTCATCTTGAACTCTTTGCTTCGGCTTGTCTTGTGGTTGGCTTCATGATTCCATAGGTGTTTGCATCAATAATAGCTTGTTTGGAGTCCAATTGACGGAGTTATTGAAGAATAGAGTTGTAGATTCAAGAATTCATGGGATTGATAGTGAATTGCAATAATCAAAAAAATAACATTGGAAATAAGGTTATAGCATCAAGAAGGGATCGTAAGCAAAAGATCGGCTCCAATAGTGGAGCTTTTATGGGTCGGTACCGATCGCTAGTGATGGGTCGGTACCAACCCAACACTTGGCAAGTTTGGGTTTTGGCTTTTTGTGGTGATTTGGTATCTGTGTTGTGATCCTGGTTGTACTTTGGTTTTTGGGCTTCATATTATCTCACCTTGCTTCTTGCCTCAATAACTTCAAAGTCTTGTTCATCAGGTTCGTCTATATACAGCCTGGTCAAAAGGCAGTATAGCACTTGCCTCTGAAAGAACGCTTTGTGAATGAAAGGCGTGCTTTGTTTAAGAACAAATGCGATGAGAATCTTCGATAGTTGAGCTCTCTAGCTACTTTAATCTTAGTAAATCATCCGGTTCGTGTAGAATCTCTTATCAGTTACGGGTCATTTCAGATCTATCATAGCCTAAGACTCTATGCTCTACCTACGTGTTGTTTATACATTATCAAAATTCAGATTTTATTCAGAGTCATCACATCACATATCAAAACCATCCCATGTTCATTTGGTATTTACATCACTATCATACTGATTTCATTTAGAGTTATTACATATCAAAATCGTCCCGTGTTCATCTGGGATTATATGTTTTGTTTTAATTTCAAGGTATTCAAATCCATTTATTATAATTAATATGTGTTTTAAGGTTTGATTTCTCTGGATCGTTTCATATTTAGTTTAGTGTATGATCTCTTTGAATCATTAGTCAATCTAGGCTGTTCAGGATCGATAGGTAAATCCATGATCTCTTCAGATCGATAATTGAATTCGAGGCCGTTCGAGGTCGATAATCATATCCATAGTCTCTTTAGACCCTTAATCAGATCGATGGCCATTCGGGGTCGTTAATCAAATCCATGGTCTCTTTGGACCCTTGTTGAGCTCAACCCACTAGCTCTTCAATAGTGGGACTCGACGATAAGTAAGCCACCAATCATTTCCTAGCGAAGTGGCATACCTCCCGCTCTTCAATTTTGACTCCCCAATTAGGACTTAATGCGATCAAAGTCCACGGTCTCTTCGAAACCATATTTAGCCCAATCCACTCATTCTCCAGTAAGGGGACTCAACGACAAATAAGCCCACCCGGTCGCTCATGCTTCGGTGAAGCGACTTACTTCTTGCACTCTAGTCCCGTCCGTCCAGATGGGACTTTTATAGCGATTAATATCATACAAATCCATCCGCTCGCTCTTGACGAGCGAACTGCAATGAGGGGACTTGCAACTTGCACACCGGCCCCGTATTTCTAAACGAGACTTCAAAGCGATTAATATCAATCATCACAATTAATGTGGATCGATAATTAAATTAAAATATCAAAAAAAACATAAACTGTAACATTAAAGTAACTGCTTCACAAGGCAATACTACCTAGCATCCAGCCTAAAGCATGCCTAGGGACCGTTTGGGATCCCATCAGTAGTAAGTTTCAAGACTGTGTTATTGCATGGTTTATAGGAAAGGGGAAATAGAGTGCAAGAACCAAACTTAATTCCTTGCCATCCCGATCAAAAGATGACTATCCTTGACCTTGATCCAGGGACATTTCCATTCCCTGCGGTTGATGGATGCTTGTAACATCCCCTATCTGGATGCCCGAAGCTAAGCGCTATAAATACTGTAGTCATCCATAATATTAACCGTTAACTAAATATGGTAATGTTAATGGTATCCATAATATCAGAAGCACATGAATATGAAATAAAATCAAAGATTTCAAAAACAGCTTTTCTCATTACATTTCACAAAACATGTTTCATATCCATTTACATATCCCATAATCGATTCCCAAGTAAAGATCAAATATAATTATTACAAAATACTCCAACAACGACATACGAATGCCCCCTTGGATGACCAAAATACTGTATAGACATAAATTGCCTTAAATACAACACAGCGGATTCAAACAAAATAAAACAGCAACTCCTAAATAGTTATCCGTCAGTTACCTGCTCATCTTCCGAAGCTTTATTCGCCAACCTACTAATAACCTGTAAACCTCAACCCTTAGCATACTCGAATCAATTTTGATCATACGAAAGTTTAAGGGGAAACATAAACTTTGAGTTAGACATAAAGCTTGGTGTGAGTAATAATATACATCTCGGTTATCTGATATTAAGTGACCAATACCGCTTAGCAAAATGGGTTTCCCCTCACTAATATACTTTTAAAACGTATCTTTTGCAAATCATTTTCTGCAACTAAAATTGGTTAAAACTGTAAAGCATTATCATATAAACATACATATCAGGTAACAAATGGACTATCTGTCCGAAGACCATAGTTTTGTTTGGCTAACTACTAACCTTTGGCTAACTCGAGCCTATTAGACAATATAAATAAATAATCTAACACCTGCTAGATACTCCACTTCTGGAAGGTCCGTCCCTAGCTTATCTTCTCCCAGGGTCACCTGATCTTAATGGTTTTGTGGGCTCACAATTAACCTATATGGTATATAAATATATGTTCTCCTCTGTAAGTAATGATCATTTTAGTCTTACTTGTGACAAAGCAATAGACGCTGGAATTTTGGACTAAATTAGCTAGGACCAATAGCTAATGTATAGGGCACGACACTATACCAGTCCCATCTAGCATTCTAATATCTGAGTCATTTACTTAGGGTAATATTCCAAAAAATTTCATTGAAATCCTTTTCATCTCAAATTGATTTAAAACCTTTAAAAATCAAATTTAAACAAGGAAAATTCATACTCTATGCTTTACCCAAAATCACATTGCCATGTTATATATATACTTTACTCAGATCTTTGTTGATGAAAACATTTAAACCTTTGAAAATGCCCCTTTCGAATCCATTGAAAGTACCCCTTTTGAAACCAAGTAAACCCTTCTTTATAACCCAGGACGAAAGGCCAAAACATTCCTTTCGGAACAATTCAATCTTCCTTTCGAAACCATTGAAAACTCTTTCCTTTGAGTGCTCTAAAACATTAGACATCCTATCTTTAAAATACTTTAAATAGACTTTCGAAAACACTGAAAAACCATTCCTTTCAGACCTTTCGAAACCATTAGGGAACCACCCCTTCGAAACCTTCATTTAAAACCTTTCGAAAGCATAACTCCTTTATAAACTTCAAACCTTTCAAAAGCATTTGAGTTCAATTTAAAACATGTGGAAACACCTTTTGAAACGGTTAAAAATTAACCCCTTCGAAACCTTTGGGTTCTACCTTCAATAGACCGAAAGGGTCATAAAATATTTAGGTCAAAAGCACTTTTTGGAAAGCACTTCTTAAGCAAAGAAATGTTGATGTCGAAACCAATCTTTCGAAAGCAGTGGAGAAGCGGCTAAGTTTTAAAAGCAAAGTATACCCTTCGAACCATTGGCGTCGAATGGTAAAAAGCGGCAACTAAGGGTTCCGACAGTATTCAAAAGAATTTACTTAAAATAAAAGCATAACCCCATTCAAAACCATTCCTTAAACAAATTTTACTTAGTCGGAAGCCAACCAAGTCGAAAGCATATCCTTCGAAAGAAAAGAAGGTGCATTTTCAATTTAAAACTAAGTCATTCTTGGACCCCATCAGAACCTATGGTCTTGATCCAGTCCCTTCCGCTTAAGTCCAATTCGCTGCGTACCAAATTTTTGATGACGTGCACATTGGTTTTGAGGGTGATGGTGGCCGAGCTACTAAGTCGGAACCCCTGGTGCCGAAAGTGGTGAAACATGTTAAAAGAATGTAAATCTAATTTCTACTTTAAAAAGAATTTCTTTTCAACTAACCTGCCTTGTTTTTTAAAACATTATTGGCTCCTGATTTTCTTTTCTAAAAGTGCTGCTAATATTTCAGAAACATACAGTTTAATTTATTTATAAATTACCCCTTCTTATTTTATAAATATATAAAACATTTAAGTCCTATAACGACCCGAGATTTTCAACCCTGAAAATTCAACACTAATACGTTCACTGTAGAAGTGCCGAGCAATCGAACGCTGAAAATTCCATATTGTTAGGGTAAAAAAAGAAAAAAAGGTAGAAGAAGAAACAGAAACAAAAGCATAGAATCTCACAATCGCAGTGGGATAAAATATAATATCAAATAACAACATTTATAAAGAAAAGCTGTAAATGTCAATATATATACAATATCATAGTACAATCATCAACAAATAATCCGGACAGTCATAATAATATGTCCCTAAATACAATCAATACAGATTCTAGTACATAGCGGAATATACTCCATACGTCCCTGACATCCAGCTCGCCTTTTGAGCTCCAGAATGTCCTAACCTGAAAATCTATAATACTCGGTCTGACTCGAGCATTACAATAAAGTAACACCCGAGTCAGGCTGGAAACCAGCGTGAATGAACCCATATAATATGAAATACTTAGGTTACAAACTTCTTTTAAAAGCCAGGGTAACTCGTGTTATCCCGCTTTTTGGAAAAGCCGTGATACCAAAAGATTGGCCAAAAACAAAGGACAGTTCGTCTCAGAGATTGGTTACACTTCTCTTCACTATGGATATCGATGAATTTTGTCCGAGTCCAGATTGAGCTACAATTGATAGGGCATGACCAGAAAGATCATAGAAGTCCGCGTTTCAAATTTCAAGTCAATCCGAGGTCATATGCTCAAGTTATGATGGATCCAAGTTAAGAAGGTGCACATTGCTCGGTTCGAACCCATCATGTTCGAACCCATCATATTCAAACCCATCGTGTTCGAAACCATCGTGTTCGAAACCTTCTATTTCGAACCCATCATATTCGAACCCATAGGAGGAGGCGACATTCGAATCCATCACAAATTCGAGTCCATCACAAGTCTCGAATCCATCACAACCTTCGACTCCATCAGAAGCTTCGAATCCATCAGAAGCTTCGAATCCATCCAAGCTTCGAATCCAACAGAAGCTCCGAATCCATCACTAAGCTTCGAATCCATCAGAAGCTTCGAATCCATCCAAGCTTCGACTCCATCAGCCATCGGTTTCGAATCCATCCACATCGCATACAAAAGCATGGATTCGAACCATATGGAGTCGAACTATGGATTCGAACGAATCAGTGGAGTCGAAGCAACCAGCATGACGAACACCTAATTTCGAACCGATCATAACTCCAAATCTACTGATCCAAATCCCATGAAATTTTTACAGAAGTTTGTCTACATGACGAAGAACGTCCACGCCAAGTTTCATCGCAATTGGACGATTTTTTTGATCGATTCGAAGTTCACTTCGAATCGATCCCAAACTGGGCATGCACTTCAAGAACTCGGGCCTGTGGGTCCCCCGTCACGTGCCAAGCAGTCTCTCCATGATTTAGGCGGGATTTTGGCCTTCCACACCTATAAATAGAGCCCCGTGGTCATTCAGAAGGGGGGTCGGAGAATTTGGGGAAGAAGAACAAGTCTAAACGCTGCCAGGATCACTCCATGCTGTCTCAATTGCTGTCAATTTGGAGTCTAAGTCCATTTCCCGCTGTAATTTGCTGAAAAGCACTTGTAATCTTCAAGTATTAAGAAATAAAGTGAAAAAACTTCATAGTGGACGTAGGCGCATAGCCGAACCACTCTAAATCCTTGTCTTCTGCGCAATTTATTTTTCTGTGATTTGGAGTTTTTGTTAGATAGTCCCTATTTCCAATTCAAGTCCTTTATTTACCATCTCTTCAAAAACTTCCGAAGGGTGTTTGCCCAATTTTGGTGCTAACATTTTGGTGCTTTCACTGAGAAGAACAAAGAAATCTCAGATCTGAAGCTTATTTTATGTTAGGAAGAAGATCCAACTCCAGATCTAAAAGAAAAGATTTAGATCTAGAAAACAGGTTCCTAGATCTAGCTTTTAGAAGATGAAGAAGCCTCATATAAAAAAAAGTGCTATGGAAGGAACTCAGCAAGGGGGCAACTAGGAGGCGTCCTCTCATTCAAACTTTTCTTCTACCATGAAGCAAATACCTAGGGGCAATCAGCAAGAACCAGAAACAGGGAGCATGCAAAGCCCCTCACCCAGATAAGTAACCAACTCTAGGGTCTTCTAATCAAATAGAAATTATCATCAAATGAACTGAACTAAATAAAATGAGATCTAGGATTTAGATTCCTTTCTGCATTTGAATTATGCATCATCAAAAAATGCTTTAAAATTTAGCATTTGGGAAGCGATTTACTCATGTAAGCAATCCCGAATGTAAACAGTCCAATACTCTGATTCCTTTCCATGAGCGACACTCATAAAAAAAATGATTTCTTGCATAAAATTAGTTGTAAAGGTTAGTGCTTAGAGAACGACTTACACATGTGATGAGCGACCATGAACGGTCCACAGCCATGCTCTGATTCGTTCCTAAGGGTGACACCTTTCAAAAATCTTTACAACATCGTCTTTGCTTTCAATCAAAGGTTATAGAAGCGACTTGAAAACTGCTCTCTTTAGAATATGGATGCTCTCGAATATGAATGATTAACTCTATCTCTTTATGCAGGAACGGTCAGACACTTAACATCTCTCAAACATTCAGAGAGATGAGAATTTGATGTCAACAAATTTGCTTTCACCAAAACAAGTTCTTGAGCGAAGCACACCTCGTTGCCAACAAGGCATACTTCGAGGGGCAAATGTTATCCAGCAAATTAGTCACCATCCTTGAAGAAGAAATTAAAGATTTACTTCCTGATTTCCTTGCATTTATTACCTCAAATAATTAATAAAAAACAGCCATATCTCCACCATAAATACCAATACCCACCAAAGCCGGATTTAATGCCCAATAATTGCCATGATAACCTGCTTATTTATTACTAATTAATGCCAACATTTCTATATCAAATATTCCTTAATTCCCTTCATCCTTATCTTAAATAAGAAGATTATGCTGCAATTAATACCAGCCTAATCAGCGTCACTACAATTCCACACAATCGCCGGGTCAAGGCTTACAGCTATAAAGACACCAAGTATTGCAAAAGAAAAAAGGGGAAGAAAATGAAATAGAAAATATGACTTCTCCTTTGCTCCTCAAAATCTCTTGTAATATGAAACTACGAGTGATAAATAAATTATAAAGTGGATGTAGGCCATAGATTTTGCCGAACCACTATAAAAATTTCGTCTCTTTTATCTTTTCTTCTTTTTATCTGCTTAATTTGGTGATCCGTGTTGCTGTTTTCTGGATTACTGTTAGTTGGTGCTTTCATTTACATTTGGGTGTTAGTGACCAATTTTGGTGCTAACATTTTTTTTGGTGCTTTCACTGAGAAGAACAAAGAAATCTCAGATCTGAAGCTTATTTTATGTTAGGAAGAAGATCCAACTCCAGATCTAAAAGAAAAGATTTAGATCTAGAAAACAGGTTCCTAGATCTAGCTTTTAGAAGATGAAGAAGCCTCATATAAAAAAAGTGCTATGGAAGGAACTCAGCAAGGGGGCAACTAGGAGGCGTCCTCTCATTCAAACTTTTCTTCTACCATGAAGCAAATACCTAGGGGCAATCAGCAAGAACCAGAAACAGGGAGCATGCAAAGCCCCTCACCCAGATAAGTAACCAACTCTAGGGTCTTCTAATCAAATAGAAATTATCATCAAATGAACTGAACTAAATAAAATGAGATCTAGGATTTAGATTCCTTTCTGCATTTGAATTATGCATCATCAAAAAATGCTTTAAAATTTAGCATTTGGGAAGCGATTTACTCATGTAAGCAATCCCGAATGTAAACAGTCCAATACTCTGATTCCTTTCCATGAGCGACACTCATAAAAAAAATGATTTCTTGCATAAAATTAGTTGTAAAGGTTAGTGCTTAGAGAACGACTTACACATGTGATGAGCGACCACGAACGGTCCACAGCCATGCTCTGATTCGTTCCTAAGGGTGACACCTTTCAAAAATCTTTACAACATCGTCTTTGCTTTCAATCAAAGGTTATAGAAGCGACTTGAAAACTGCTCTCTTTAGAATATGGATGCTCTCGAATATGAATGATTAACTCTATCTCTTTATGCAGGAACGGTCAGACACTTAACATCTCTCAAACATTCAGAGAGATGAGAATTTGATGTCAACAAATTTGCTTTCACCAAAACAAGTTCTTGAGCGAAGCACACCTCGTTGCCAACAAGGCATACTTCGAGGGGCAAATGTTATCCAGCAAATTAGTCACCATCCTTGAAGAAGAAATTAAAGATTTACTTCCTGATTTCCTTGCATTTATTACCTCAAATAATTAATAAAAAACAGCCATATCTCCACCATAAATACCAATACCCACCAAAGCCGGATTTAATGCCCAATAATTGCCATGATAACCTGCTTATTTATTACTAATTAATGCCAACATTTCTATATCAAATATTCCTTAATTCCCTTCATCCTTATCTTAAATAAGAAGATTATGCTGCAATTAATACCAGCCTAATCAGCGTCACTACAATTCCACACAATCGCCGGGTCAAGGCTTACAGCTATAAAGACACCAAGTATTGCAAAAGAAAAAAGGGGAAGAAAATGAAATAGAAAATATGACTTCTCCTTTGCTCCTCAAAATCTCTTGTAATATGAAACTACGAGTGATAAATAAATTATAAAGTGGATGTAGGCCATAGATTTTGCCGAACCACTATAAAAATTTCGTCTCTTTTATCTTTTCTTCTTTTTATCTGCTTAATTTGGTGATCCGTGTTGCTGTTTTCTGGATTACTGTTAGTTGGTGCTTTCATTTACATTTGGGTGTTAGTGACCAATTTTGGTGCTAACATTTTGGTGCTTTCACTGAGAAAGAAAAAGAACCAGTTCTTTCTCCCGCTCCGTGGATCTATCTTCGATACCGGATTGCACAAATCTAAGAGGGAGATCCAGACTTCAAATTCAGATTCCACCCATTCTTTTCAGGTTTGCTCAAAATCTAGGATAGGAATCTAACCTACAGGATGGTTAGTACGAGAACCACTTCCAACATTGGTAACCAAGAAGGTCAGGATAGGCAGAATCTCGCACAGCTACAGTCAGCCAATCAGGATGCCGTTGGGCAAGCGGATCAGTCGGGTCCGGTTACAAGACAGGAGTTCCAAACATTACTGCAGGAATTAACTAAAAGCCGACAACAGCTAACTGAGCAGCTACGTATCAATGCTGAATTAGCTAACCAACTAAACCATCAAGGGCGAAGGAGATCAAAGAGGGACCACGCTCCGCATTCTTCCGCGGAAAGCTCTGCCTCATCCGACTATAACGGCAGATCTACGCGCCCCAGGCTAGACGGAAATCATGCGCATGCTTCTGGCCTCCGGCAGACATTGACTGTAGGGCAAATAAGAGTTGGCCCCTCCGCCAGTTTTCATACGGGACCCTCCTCTCGAGGAGGCACTGTGCCACAGCACACCGCAGATAACCAAGCCACCGCAGTTGGCACAGGAGTCGACACCCGAAATCACTCCAGTCCAAACTGCCACCCACAGGAACGTGTCCCAGGACCGAATATCCCGGAAGATGTCGAGCCAAGGAGGCGAGATTCGGATCGTCGACAGCGCCCGATCCCACCTCGCACTGTGGAGCCCGACCACACTTTGGCTCGACACCCTTCAAATACAGCAACACCTGATCTCTCAGCTATGGTCCGCCAAATGGTTCGCGAAAGTCAAGGTTTGACGAATGACGATTGGGGGATCTCTCGAAGTCACACCCCGTTCACCGATGACATATTATATGCTGAGCCTCCCCGGCGATTCAGAATGCCGGCTTTGCCCATGTATGAAGGAAACTCCGACCCTAGCTAGCATATTCTAAAGTACGAGTGGTCAATGACTGCTGCAAGAGCTGATGATGCAGTAAAGTGCCGTAGTTTTCCTATTTCCTTGGGGGGGGATTGCGACAATGTGGTTTACACGATTACCACCACGGTCTATCTCCTCGTTTGACCAGTTGGCGACCAAGTTTATCGAACAGTTCCGTATGCACATCGCCAGGCCTAAAGACGTAAACACCTTATCTAGTGTCACTCAAGTTCCCGGGGAAACACTCAGGCGATACCTGGAAAGATTCAACGCCGCCTGCGCAGAAATCACTAACCCCAATGATAATTCAATCTTGATGGCTCTTACTAAGGGGATTGACCCCGACTCTGATTTTGGAAACTGGCTAGCTGGAAAACCTCCCGCGTCGTTGGATCGTTTCTATTCCAAAGCCGCCCAATTCCTAAGGCGTGAGGATGCGAAACAATCTAGGAAGCAGGACGATGCAAGGCCCAACAAGGAGGGGGTTCAAAGCAATGTGGCGGTTAAACAGTCAGGAGAGGGCTCAGGAAGGGTGCAGTTGAATATTCAGAACAAGCAAACCCAGCCAAGGAATGGCGATAATAGGAATAAGAAGCAGGATCAGAACCGTGGCCCCCGACGTAGGGCGCAAATGTTTGAAAACTATACACCACTGAATACGACATTGGAAAACGTATATCTACAAACCTGTAATGCAATGCAATATAAGAAGCCGACTCCGAAATTATCATCGGAGAAACAGATTCAAACGGGGAAGTTTTGTAGATTTCACGAAAGCTATGGACACAACACCAATGACTGCAGGCATCTGCAAGACCTTATTGAAAAACTGATCAGAGAGAGGAAGTTGGATCAATTTATGCGAGCACCACAAACCGGCGGTGTGGGCCCGTCAAACCAAAATCGTGCGCAGAACCAAGAAAAACAGGAAGAGCCCGCCCGTACAAGCGGAAGGTTGGTCATAAATACAGTCAGTGGTGGCCCTCATCCAGCGGATCGAAGTTGGAGGGAAATGGAATCATACGCCAATTCGATCAGGCACGTAAGTTTTGAAAGCTGTAGTACACTTGATGAAGGGACTCCGGCTAAACAACAGAAGACGATGACGGATGATATCATCTTTAGAAACCGAGATGCTGACAAAGTCGAAGCCCCGACCATAGACCCACTGGTCATATCCGCACAGGTTGGTCCTGCTTGGATGAAGAGGATCCTGGTAGACAGTGGAAGCTCAGTAAACATCTTGTTTAAAGGGGCATATGATCAGATGAAGATGGAAGCTAAAGATCTAAAGCCTTGTCAATATAGGATCCACGGCTTCGATGGAAGTGCTAATATACCCACCGGGATGGTGGAATTGCCAGTAGAATTGGGAAACGGAGAACGCCGTAGAGTCCGAATGTTACAGTTTGTTGTCCTGGATATCCATTCACCCTATAATGCCTTTCTGGGCCGACCAGCCCTTGCAGAATTTAGGGCAACAATTGCCCCGTGGTGTCTGACTCTAAAGTTCCCTACTGACCACGGGATTGGGGTCGTTCAAGGGGACCAGGCTGCCGGGAGAGCCTGTTATGTTGCTGAACTACGAAAAGCGCAAAGGAAGGAGAAGGGAAAGGGCGTGGGGGAATCTCTCCGCGTCCGCTTTGCCGACGATTGACAATTAGCGCCTGGGCCTCGGCCCGGGCACCACGACCAATTCCAGAAGGATCTTGACCCTCGAGACACTGAAGATAATGATGAATCCAAAGAAAATCAAGCTTCTCCAGCCGAGCTGACGATCGATGTTCCAATTGATGACAATAACGATTCGAAAATATTGAAAATTGGGTCTCAGCTAAACCTACAAGCACAGCAGGAATTGGTCGAATTTCTCCAAGGGAATCTAGACGTATTCGCCTGGACGCACTCCGATATGTGTGGAATCTCGTCGGACATCGCGAGCCACACCTTAAATATTGACCCGCGATACATCCCGGTCAAGCAAAAGAGACGCGGTATGGATCCAAAGAGATCTGCCGCCCTCAAAGAAGAAGTCGATAAGTTAAAGACGAATGGGTTTATCCGAGATGCTTTATACCCGGAATGGGTATCCAATCCTATACTTGTCCGCAAACCAAATGGAAAATGGAGAACGTGCGTCGACTACTCTGACTTAAATAAGGCTTGTCCAAAAGATAGTTTCCCACTTCCTCGAATCGATCAACTTGTGGATTCGACGGCCGGACACGAATTATTGTCTTTCATGGATGCTTACTCCGGGTACAATCAGATACCCATGCATGTGCCCGATCAAGAACATACAAGCTTCGTAACTGACCTGGGACTATACTGCTACATGGTCATGCCTTTTGGTTTAAAGAATGCCGGAGCAACTTACCAACGCTTAGTCAACCGGATGTTTGCCGATCAGATCGGGAAAACCATGGAGGTTTATGTGGATGACATGTTGGTAAAATCACGATACTCCATTGATCATGTCAAGGACTTGGAGTCAATGTTCGATGTCCTCCGAAGATATGGGATGAAGCTAAATCCATTAAAATGTCATTTTGGGGTTGCTTCCGGAAAGTTCCTTGGATTCATCGTCAACGCCCGGGGAATAGAGGCCAACCCCGAAAAGATCTGGGCAATCAGGAATCTTCAAACCCCGAGGACCATGAAACAGGTTCAGAGTCTCAACGGAAAGGTTGCAGCGCTGAGCAGGTTCATCTCGAAATCAACAGATAAATGCATACCCTTTTTCGATCTGATCCGAAAAGGGAAACGAAACTTCGAATGGACTACGGAATGTGAGGGCGCGTTTCGATCGCTAATCCAGCATCTTTCCACACCACCGATTCTTTCAAAACCTGTTGATCACGAGCAATTATACCTTTATCTGGCTGTATCTGAAAACGCTGTTAGTGCTGCATTGGTTCGTGAGGAAGACCGAATACAAAAACCAGTCTATTACGTCAGTAAACGATTAACCGGGGCCGAGAGAAATTATCCAAGGCTAGAAAAGTTGGCATACTGCCTAGTCATCGCCTCGAGGAAGCTCCGTCCATATTTTCAGGCTCACCCTATCATTGTATATACCGACCAACCGTTACGACAGGTCCTCACACGACCTGAGACGTCTGGCAGGTTACTAAAGTGGAACATTGAGCTGAGTCAATTCGACATCGCATATGTTCCAAGGAGAGCCATACACGGTCAAATCTTGGCAGATTTCATTGCCGAATTCACTGTTCCTGAAGACTTACCCGAAACTAGTGACTCCCCCGAAGATATATGGAAACTATACACTGATGGCGCATCCAACGATCGATGCTCAGGCGCAGGGATTGTGCTTGAGACCCCCGAGGGCCGATCCATCTGCTACGCCTTAAAGTTTGATTTTCGGGCAACCAACAACGAAGCTGAATACGAAGCCTTGCTCACCGGGTTGAAGTTGGCCCGAGACCTGAAAATTATCGCTGTGGAGATCTACTGCGATTCCCAGTTGGTGGTATGTCAAGTTCGGGGTGAATATCAGGCCAAGGATAGAAGGCTAGCCGCTTATCTAGCCCGGGTCCGAGCAATACTGGATCAGTTTGATTATTATACCATTTTCTACATACCCCGAGAGCACAATCAGAAAGCCGATTCATTGGCAAAGCTGGCAAGTACAGGCGAAGCTCAACACTTGGGACTCGTCCCTGTCGAGACATTATCCTCTCCGAGCATTGATCGAACGGAAAATGAATTCACATTAGAAGCTACATCCGAGAAGGAATCATGGATGACTCCCTACCAAGATTATATTAAGCATGGCACACTGCCCGAACGACGAAGTGAAAGAAGACAGATTCTTCGAAAGGTGTCACGATTTGTCATTCAAGACGGAGTTATGTATCGAAGAGGTTACTCTGTTCCTCTTCTCCGGTGTATCGCGCATAACGAAATCAGGCGAGTGTTGCGTGAGGTGCACGAAGGAGAATGTGGCGATCACACTGGGGGGCAAGCGCTTGCCAAGAAAATACCTCGAAACGGATATTACTGGCCTACCGTTAACCGCGATGCTATGGATTATGCCAAGAGGTGTGATAAATGCCAGAGACACGCTCGGATCCCTAGAGCCCCGCCTTCTGAAATAACCCAAATGGTCAGCCCGTGGCCATTTGCAATGTGGGGGATGGATATAATCGGTGCATTGCCTTTAGCTAAAGGGGGTGCAAAGTACGCCATAGTTGCGGTTGATTACTTCACCAAATGGGCTGAGGCTGAGCCCCTTGCAACGATAACAACAAAAAAGGTGATCAACTTCGTGGTGCGCAACATCATCTGCCGGTTTGGTCTTCCGCATACTATTATCACCGATAATGGAGCCCAATTCGACAGTACTGAATTCAGGGATTTCTGTCTGCGATTTCACATCCATAAGAGATTCTCAGCAGTAGCGCACCCACAAGCAAACGGTCAGGTCGAGGCCGTCAATAAGGTTATCAAGTCTATATTGAAGAAAAGATTGGAGAAAACCGGGGGCAAATGGGTCGATGAACTACCAATGGCTCTGTGGGCATACAGAACAACTCACAAAACTGCGACCGGACACACCCCTTTTTCTCTATCCTATGGCTCCGAAGCAGTTATCCCGGTCGAAATGGAAGTTCACTCTCACCGTGTGACATACTACGACCCGAAAACGAATGCTATATTACTTGCTGAATCCCTAGATTTGCTTGATGAGAAACGTGAAGAAGCCGACGTGAGGGCAGCTGCATATCGAAGTCGAGTCGCTCGAATATACAACGCCAAGGTCCGCCCACGGACTTTTGAATCCGGCGACCTGGTACTCAAAAGAGTTTACCCGGTCCCTTCGCACATGAACCCAAATTGGGAAGGGCAGTATATGATTTCACAAAAACTCAGAGATGGCACGTTCAAGTTATCGACCGTTGATGGTCTCACTTTACCAAGAGCCTGGAATAGCGGAAGCCTCCGTCCCTACTACACCTAACAGGCTTTATTTGTCTTTCTATCAATTTCTTCCTTAGCATTTTGTTTTTCGCATTTTGAAATTTGAACTTGTAATAAGGCAACTGATGTTGTCATGCTTCTTTTGTTTCAGCAATAAAACGCCATCTCTTCGAGCCAAAAGTTGTGATTCACTGAAAATAGCACATAATATCACATTGCACGAAGAGCTAAATTCCATCACACGGTGGGATTTATCTAAATAGGGAGTAACTGTGATACGACCAGTGACTTGCTAAATAAGACCCGAGCTCGGGGGCAAAACACAATACCAGCATTCACAGGGATTGATACACGACAATCCTTTTACTAACTCCAACTTCCCAGAGTGTGAATTGGAGTATAAAGTATCCAATAAATCGTTCCCAGAGTGCGAACGGACTCCAACTTCCCATAGTGTGAATTGGAGTATAAAACGTCCAATAAGTCGTTCCCAGAGCACGAACGGACTCCAACTTCCCAGAGTGTGAATTGGAGTATAAAACGTCCAATAAGTCGTTCCCAGAGCGCGAACGGACTCCAACTTCCCAGAGTGTGAATTGGAGTATAAAACGTCCAATAAGTCGTTCCCAGAGCGCGAACGGACTCCAACTTCCCAGAGTGTGAATTGGAGTATAAAACGCCCAATAAGTTGTTTCCAGAGCGCGAACGGACTCCAACTTCCCAGAGTACGAATTGGAGTATAAACATTTAATCCAGATCCTCGAAGCACGAATCAAAGTACCAGTAACAATTCGAAGTTCCCGAAATACGGGCCGAGATATCAATATCAACTCCCAATTCCCATAGCGTGGAATGGAGTGTAAACATCGATAACCCTCAGATTCCTGGAATGCAAGACAGATTATCAATCTCAAATTGTCATGAATCCCCAGAAGGGGGGGAGGCATGTGTTCAGGGCTTGCAATAAACGCAATCAGCCACCAGAATATGAGTATTACTCCCCGCAACTAAGGGGCAAAAAGCTGGGTGCTAATCGCTGGCTTAAGTGATAATATACTCAGAATCCGACTCATTCATTAAATCACGACACGAAGCTATATAAATACCAAGCGGATACAACACAAATACTGCAAGGCATTCAGGTAAGAAGAAAAGTGTAACTTCCCATTTCATCAACCAACAAAAACAAGCTTGATTACATGGCAAGTAAAGATGTTTCAATTAAGTGGAGGCCGCATCCATACATACACATGGCCCAAGAAAGAACAAAAGAAAAGGCAAAAGAATTGTTATCTGTAAATCTCACGACAAAGCGAGGGGCTCACTCTTTCTTCCTCCGGTGCTTCTTCCTCGGAGTTGAGCCGCTAGACCCACTGCCTGGCTTCATACGAGACTTTTTGCCTTTCTTTGGAACATCCTCCGGTTCCGGCATGATATCAACATCTTCCTCAGAACTGGAAGGGATGGAGATCCTTTTATAAGGACGAGCCAGGGGCACGGGAGCAGTAACGGATACCTGTTCAGCAACACTCGAGACGGTTACTGTGCCACCAGGAGAAATCATCATTAGAGAAGATAAGCTTGAAGGAACGGCGTCACCATCGGGGCCAACTGTCACTGTCTTGGCCATCTCGGCACTTATCTCTGCTAAAATCTCCTCCTCTCGAGACAGTTGAGCTGCGCTAGGTACGCCGGTGGTCGTCACGATCGAACCAGAAACAGGAGCAGCTCCGCTCGTCACAAAAGAGAGGTCGGGCATGGGGTCAAGAGGATGACCAAATAGCTCTTCAAACATTTGAACATCGAATGATATTGAGCCTCCTTCTCCCGTATCACCAACCATGGCGGCAGTTGAAATCGCCTCGGTGACAATAACTCCACGTGTAGGATGTAAAGCCGAAAGGACAGGGAGCACGGGTGCGACACTCTCGGTCACTAAACAACCAAAATTAGAGCTATCAGACCAAGAAATTCCCTCGAAAATCAATGTTTTAAGACGTAAAGGGAAATACCTACTTTACCTTGCCTTGGAGCTTGAACAAGCTCGGGGACGAGCGTCTTGCCCGAGGACAGTTCCGGTTGGTCCGGATTGTAGGCGGGAATAGCTTGTGAATCAACCACGGCAGCAGCTTCGGGTGAAGTCGAAACAGGGACTTCAGTATTCTCGCTATGGTGCACGATACCCGAACCTTCGCCAACCTCCGTTCGATGGACGACAAGTCTTTCTTTTTCAACAGAAATGATTGCTTCATGAAGGGTCCTCCTCTCATCCTCGCTGAGCAGACGTGACTCGAGCTCAAACTCATCTAATACCGAATCCGGACAAGACATCCTCTTGTTTTCCACTAATTTCTTCCAAGCATTGTAGAGAGGCATCGAGTAATCCCCTAGCCAGGAGAGATTTCTATGCTCCAATACATTGGCATTATATGTGTCCAAAAGATCGTCGAATTCGGCCTCCATTTTGAACCTCTCTGCTTGGACTCTCTCCTCCAACTCTGATTCAACCTCCTTAACCCTTGCAATTGCCACATCGCGCTCGGCCCGAAAAGATACAGCCTGCTCACACGCCTCTTGCGCAGCCACGTTCGCGTCGTCTTTTTCTTTATTCATGTCAGCAAACCTAGCCTTTAGCTCCTCTAGTTCCTTCACTACCGCATCCCGCTCAGATTCAACGTTCTTGTATCGATGACCTAAGTCTTCAACTAAAGTACAATGTGCCTGTTGCATTTTCGCCATTTCAGCTAATGTCTCATCAACCTTCTGTAACGACTCGACCTCGGCCTTGCGGGAAGATTCCGCCTCAGATTGGAGTATGTCGACGATGCGACTCTTTTGAGCCAAGTCGGCCTCTAGCTTCTCAATGATTTGGGCCCGGTCGAAGGCAGCTTTGGAAGCCTTAACAGCCGCTTTGTACCATTCTTTGTACTGAGCGAAAAAGTCACGGGTATAGTTGAGCGCCGAAGTCGCGGCATCATCGGGAATTCTTTTAAGATTGGGAGGAAAAATACAAGCATCAAAGCAAATCTCTGGAAAATCTTTCCTCAGTTGTGCAAGCCTGGTGGCCCCTTCGCCAGAAGACTCAACAAGGGTCTCCTCCCCAGACATAGACGTTGCGACCCCGGTTCGAGAATGATGTGGCTCAGGCCTCGAAACCTGCGAAGATGACTGATGTCGCAGAGGCTCGGATGCCTGGACATGACTTCGGGATTGCGGAGGAGATCGAGATAGGGAGCGATGCCTACGATCTCTGTCTGATCGTTCCTGGCTGGAGTTACCACGGCGATGATCCTTTGCATAATACACCTGGCCATATTGCCTCCAGTCACGATCACGATCGGGGCCTCCACGACGAGATTCATAATAGGTTGAGGGATGATGCACTCTCCGGAGTTTGTCCAATGTAGTCTGACGACCAGCCATGTTACCTGGAAAAGAGATACAGTTCAGTTAAGTACCAGGAAAAATCAATAAGGCGAGTGAAGCAGTCATGTAGTGTCATGAGAGTGTATGCAAATGTGCAAAGCCCCCGACCAACCAGAGGTTTCGACTGCACTAATGGGTAAAAGCCCGCTTATGTCTAACGCTTCCCGGAGCTCAACCAGCCCGGACTTGTGATAAAGAGAAACGCACTCCGGTATGGGAACGTCATCCAGCCCTGTGAAAATGTTTCCTGATTGACAAAGAGCGGAGTCAGAAGAAATAATTCCAGAAGTCAAGCGAGACACGATTACAGACTTCCGTCTCGCAAATTTAGGAACAACGGCCTTGCCTTTCCGTTTTTTTCCTGCTTGGGGAAAATCAGTCGCTAGCCCGGTGTCAGTAGGCGTCCTCTCATCATCGCCCATTCCTCTTATCGCTACACCGGTCCTCTTCTTTGCCTTCGGAGCCGATTTCACAAACCCTTCAACGACAATACTCTGGTTCGTCTCAATTAAGCCCAGCGTCCTTAAGTTATCATCGGTTAAGACCAAGTCAATGTGCCGCAGGTCACTCGGAACCTCTTGTAGACTTCGGATGACGTTTCTGTATCGACCACCGTCTGGCCTTGATATGATAGCTGCAAAAAAAAAATAAAAAACACCTGATGTCAGTTCAAGCGGTGACAATGACCATTAAAGAAGGCTAACACGATTTACGATACTTACGTCTGGACAGCCATCGCCTAGCGAATCCTGGGGGGCATCGGACAAAGAACCATTCATTCTTAAAGTAACTGAGTCTGGTCCAGGCTCCCGTCACAATCTGGCAATTTCTAACTGCCTCCAGAAAGGTGAACGATGGACTATCACCCCTGCTCTTGAAGTTGAATATATGTCTAATTTCAGCTGGCCTAGGCGGACGAAAAAGGCGGTCCATGAATAAGATGAAAACACTGTTCAGTAACGCGTGTCCGTTAGGGTGAAGTTGTGCGGGAGCGATTCCAATGAACGATAGCATCTCCCTGATATATTGGTTAAACGGGGGGAGAGTTCCAGCCGCACAAGCGTGGCGATAAAAAGCAGTATAGCCCTCGGGTGGATTGTGAGGCCTATCATCAACTCCCGGTAGCAAAACATCATCCGGGGATAAGCTATGCTTCGAACATATCCGACCCAATAATGCTCCAGAAATATTAGATCGGACGGAATCTATGGGATCCTCGATAAATAAGGCCTCCGGCAATTCGTCCGGAGCAGGATCTATTACTTCAGGAATGATCTCTGGAATTTCTAGCATCAGAGGAGGCAAGCTTTGTAACTCTTGTTGTTCAGAACCCGAAGACTCCATAACTAACTAACTCACGAAAAAGCAGCATTAAAAACGAAGAAAACCCGTATATTCCCCGGTGTGAAGCATATGGATATGTCGTGCAATGAAAATACATAACTAAAACAAATTTTACAAGAGTAAAACGCGGTATCTGAACGACTAGGCTTTTGAATCAGAGAACGAAAACGACCGTCATCACTGACCGTCGCTTTCGCGTCCTTCGGATACTACTGACCAATTCAAGTGTGGATTCGTTTAAGTCACGGTGCCATCGACGAGCTCAAAAAGACAGGTCAGGTCAACTTTGATCATGCGAAGGACGAAGCTCGTCGGAATCAGATATGCTAAAAACTTAGTGAGTTCGTTAAAAGTTCGATTTAAAAGTGGTCATAGTTCAGAAGCAAGAACGTTCGAATCGATCAACTTGATTCGACACGAGTCAGATCGGTGAACCTCGAATCAGCGCAGCTCGAACCCATAGAGCCCCACCTGACTTCGAATCCATCAAAATCGGGCTCCTTCGAATCCATCAAGAGCGGTTTGAATCCATGGAGCTTCGAAACCATCGAAATCGTGCTCCTTCGAATCCATCAAGGGCGGTTCGAACCCATGGAGCCCCACCTGACTTCGAATCCATCAAAGTCGGGCTCATTCGAATCCATCAAGAGCGGTTCGAATCCATGGAGCTTCGAAACCATCGAAATCGTGCTCCTTCGAATCCATCAAGGGCGGTTCGAATCCACGGAGTCCCACCTAGCTTCGAATCCATCGGAGTTGAACTCCTTCGAATCGATGAACGTGTCATTGCTTCGAATCGATCAGTAGTGAGCTCCTTCGAATCGATCAGAATGCCACTGTTTCGAATCCATCACAGCACGCCTTTTTTGTTGTGTTCTCCTGCGATCATCGGTTCGAAGCTACCCATTCGAAACCAACTCAAAGCGCGCACCCCTGATCGATACGGCTCAAAGGTTTGCATTCCTCAGTTCCATGGAGTCGGCCTACTTCGTTCAAACCTCATCACTCCCCAAAAATTTCCAGAAGGAGGGGTTGAATCAATGCCAAAAAAGATTAATCTATCATTCTCAAAACCGAATCGACCCCTTGATTACCTGATTTAGTTTGATCACAAATGGAAGCTAGAAGGAATTTGGTCGATTCGTGAAAAAGCACGTTTGATTTGGCTCTGGGAAATCGATCCAGAGAAGCAGCTAAAGCAATGGTAAAAGGTAAAAAGTGAAAATGAAGTCAACCTCATATATTTATACGGATTCCAAGAGGGATTAGTGTCACTTCAACTCCCATCGATTCGAACGACCACTTTCGAATCCATCCCAGTTTCGAATCCATCGGAGTCTTCGAACCCATCACTGATTCGAATCCATCCAAGTTTCGAATCCATCAAGGGCTTCGAGTCCATCAGGGTCCTCGAATCCATCATTGATTCGAATCCATCTAAGCTTCGAATCCATCGGGAGTTTCGAATCCTTCTAAGCTTCGAACCCATCAAAAACCACTAATTAGCAACACTTTGGCTTGAATCTAAAATCGATTCAGGAGAAAACCGGAACGGAGTTCGGCAGCAAACAAAGACCGACATGACTCATGGACACACGACGTTAATAAGGGCGGAGTTAATGTATGTGCACACATAACGAACTAACGTTCGATTTTGAACATTCACAGGGATCAAATATTCACCCTGTTATAGCAACGACAGCCAACGATTAAGCACAGTCGCACGGTAATCAATCATATCAAGGCAAGGTTACGACAATACGGTATATGAGTCTCAACAAAAAGAGGGCAATGATTTTTCAGAAAGAAATGGCAGCTATTCAAAGCACGTCATGTTCCCACAAGACGTACTTTGGGGGGCAAAATGTTATCCCGCTTTTTGGAAAAGCCGTGATACCAAAAGATTGGCCAAAAACAAAGGACAGTCCGTCTCAGAGATTGGTTACACTTCTCTTCACTATGGATATCGATGAATTTTGTCCGAGTCCAGATTGAGCTACAATTGATAGGGCATGACCAGAAAGATCATAGAAGTCCGATTTTCAAATTTCAAGTCAATCCGAGGTCATATTCTCAAGTTATGATGGATCCAAGTTAAGAAGGTGCACATTGCTCGGTTCGAACCCATCATGTTCGAACCCATCATATTCGAACCCATCGTGTTCGAAACCATCGTGTTCGAAACCTTCTATTTCGAACCCATCATATTCGAACCCATAGGAGGAGGCGACATTCGAATCCATCACAAATTCGAGTCCATCACAAGTCTCGAATCCATCACAACCTTCGACTCCATCAGAAGCTTCGAATCCATCAGAAGCTTCGAATCCATCCAAGCTTCGAATCCAACAGAAGCTCCGAATCCATCACTAAGCTTCGAATCCATCAGAAGCTTCGAATCCATCCAAGCTTCGACTCCATCAGCCATCGGTTTCGAATCCATCCACATCGCATACAAAAGCATGGATTCGAACCATATGGAGTCGAACTATGGATTCGAACGAATCAGTGGAGTCGAAGCAACCAGCATGACGAACACCTAATTTCGAACCGATCATAACTCCAAATCTACTGATCCAAATCCCATGAAATTTTTACAGAAGTTTGTCTACATGACGAAGAACGTCCACGCCAAGTTTCATCGCAATTGGACGATTTTTTTGATCGATTCGAAGTTCACTTCGAATCGATCCCAAACTGGGCATGCACTTCAAGAACTCGGGCCTGTGGGTCCCCCGTCACGTGCCAAGCAGTCTCTCCATGATTTAGGCGGGATTTTGGCCTTCCACACCTATAAATAGAGCCCCGTGGTCATTCAGAAGGGGGGTCGGAGAATTTGGGGAAGAAGAACAAGTCTAAACGCTGCCAGGATCACTCCATGCTGTCTCAATTGCTGTCAATTTGGAGTCTAAGTCCATTTCCCGCTGTAATTTGCTGAAAAGCACTTGTAATCTTCAAGTATTAAGAAATAAAGTGAAAAAACTTCATAGTGGACGTAGGCGCATAGCCGAACCACTCTAAATCCTTGTCTTCTGCGCAATTTATTTTTCTGTGATTTGGAGTTTTTGTTAGATAGTCCCTATTTCCAATTCAAGTCCTTTATTTACCATCTCTTCAAAAACTTCCGAAGGGTGTTTGCCCATTTTTGGTGCAAACAACTCGTACATTACTACAAGTTCTTATTTTTCTATAGCCAACACTTACTTCACAAAATAATATCTAAGTACTATTACTTAGTTCAATTGGCAAAGTTCACTTAATTTATTCCATTCCAGCTTATTTGATTTTTATAATCAAATCTATAAAGAATTTTAGTAGTTACTAATCGAAGTGGTTCTTACCCCGATCTCTTTGAATCTAAATGCTATCTTTTAAACCAAGTTGTTTAAGTGAAGATAATTCAATTTAAACTTCCACAATGTCAAATTCACATAGAAATTCATCACGGATATCAATTAAATAAATGATTCACATTTATCAACAGTTCAATCCAAAGCATTTCATATTGTAGAATATTACAAATTAACACACCAGAGATATTAAACAATCAAAACATTCAATACAATTTAACCATCCATAAGATAGATAACTGGCCACACCATTTCTATTTAATTTAATTTAATCACAAAATAAATTAAATTAATCATAATCCTGCTTAATTGTCATTAATTAGTTCCATGCCATTACTTATTATTTTAATTAATTATTGGAGTTAATTAATTATCATTTATAATTACTTAAGACCTTAATTAATTAAAAGAATAACCCATTTATCTTAATCATTTTACTTAATTATCATTTAAGTTTTATTTAATAACTTTTGGAATTAATTAATTATTAGCATGTAAATAACTAAGATCTTTAAATTAATTAATAATTAGAAAACATTTTACTTTCTTTAACAATCTACTTAATAACTCTATTTGAATTCACTTTAATAAACTTAAGAATTAATTTAAATAATGGACATATAAGAAAATATTTTAAACTTAATTAATTTAAGTAAAAAATATATTATTATATTACCTTTAACTAATTTAACACATAAACAAAACATTTAATATTTAAAGAAGTGGGTTAAGAAAATTGTTTTAAGTACAACTTTTTTGTTTTAAAATTTTAAAACTGTTAATACATTAAAGCACAAACCCGAGTCACTTCCTATACCAAGCCAAGCCCAAACCCAAGTCAAAAGCCCTTCTTCTCCTTACGCTCTCTTTTCTATTCAACTAGTGTGCCTACCCGATACTTCCCCGAGTCTAAACCCAAGGCTCAACTTCATCCTTCCTTCTTCTCTAATTGTACAGCAACAAAGATACACACAGATACTTGTGCACCTACACACCCAATCGCCATTGCTTCGGCCATCGCTGCTACCACCAGCACGCCGACGACAAGCCTCTCCCTCGATTTCGACCACTAGAAACCCAAAACAAACACGAGATCGAAAACGACCTACGAGAACCCCACCAGAACAGAACCTGATCACCAACAACCTCCACGTCCCGCCGCCTCAGATCACCAGAGGCTTCGACACTCCGTCCAATGCTTCGCCGGAGACCTACGCTCCTATCCCCTTGCTTTGATTGAGTCCGATGAATCCTCATCGACAAACTAGCCTCGAATTCGACAGCGACCAAACCTGGGTCTAAAACCCTACTTCAATACCGACACACCACCACGGTGATTAGAAAATTCAGCGACTATTTTTCCCGTGATCATCGACCCACCAGCTACCTCCAGCAACGATCACGAGATATCATATTTCGCTTCATCAACTTTGGACTGTTATTGCTCCGTTTATCTTATTTTCGGCATTTAAGCAACATTTTCAGTACCGATTGTTGACTTTTGATAGGTCAATCATATCGATGATATCTGTCTACCGTTCTATTCGTCTCGTCATGCGGATCACCGCAGCATTTTCATTTTGTGTTTCGGCATCCGGTATGTGGTGGAATTTGCAAAATGTTTTGTCTTATCAGTTCCGTATTTGAGCCTTTTGGCCTCCTTTGTCGTTTCATTATCGTTCGGTTGAAAACAAATGGTCTGGTGCTTTTATTTTTTCGGAATTCTCATGTTTTAGACTGTCACAATTTCAATTGTCTTGAATATAAACTGGCTCATCCTTTCACCTTTCTTGGTTTCTTGATCTTTCGTTCTACTCTCAAAAAATATGAATATATATAAAATAAAATAAAAAGAAAGTCATGTGCACATCTTTTCCCTTTTGAAACCTGCTACTGCCTTTTTCAATTCGTTTTTCCCCTTGACCAAACTCCCCATCGCCGTGCACTAGGCCTCGCTTACCCTCAAACCCGACCATCGTCATAACCCTCTCCCACCTCGTGCTTCCAGTTGACCAATTCCCACAACCAAAACCGTACATTCCACTCCCATCATCAAAGATCGCCCACCAACCCGATAACCAGCCCATGGCTGAACCTCCATCTCCAGCCACATCAACCCTGGCCGAGCACTTTCCACCACCCAAGGCTGATCAAACCCAGCGCCATCATTCCTCCACAACCTTTGCCTAGCCACACTTTTTTATCTCTTAACTCGCCTCTTTTAAAACTATATATATATATATATATATATACACACACAGACTTCGTATATCCCATGAAGCTTATAATTCATTTTTTGGGAAACGTGAGAAGTTATTTATAATGTTTTGGCATATAATCAAACTCACTATCTCCTCCTTAGATTCGCATATATGAAGCCATATAATGGTGCGTTCAGCTACTACCTTTATCCGCTTTGCCTCATTTCTTCCCTGCACTAGCGCCTTCCAGTTCTGTTCAAACTTGTTCAGCCTCATATGGTTGTATATATGTGTGCAGGCAGGTTCATACTCCTTCATATGCTCGTATATATATTTGGCTGTAAACATGTGTGTGTGTGGTGCATATATGTTGCATTTATATTTGTCAATTGAGGACAAGTATTATATATAGTTTATGCTGTAGCTTATTTTCATAATCTGTGTTATATGCAAAAGTTTACAAACTATATGATCCGTGTTAAATATATATAAAATAAATTTTTAAGTGTTTATATATTCCTTGTATCAATCTATGTTTCTAAAGTATTTGTTGTAAAGTATGTATGTGCATATATGTTTTGAAGTATGTATATGTATGTTTTATAACAACAGTTTTGAATTATGAATTTTAACTTTAAAGACTATATATATGCAGGCCTGTGCATATAGGTTTAAAGTATATGTATTTTAAATGAAGTATACTCAGATCTCACTTTTGAGGTGAATATATAAGTTTGGTTTATTTATAATATATATCTTTGATCCTTAAATATTTGTGTTTTAGGAATAATGATTTTTGAATTATATATATGTATATATTTTATTTTAATATTTGTTTTAAACTAAAATATTGATTTTTATAATAACATATATATTTTACGCTAAATCGAGCTAATTTGAATTGTTCTCACTAATTGATATTTATCAGCCTTGTTCATTGAATCCATGTTCACCTTGCTTTGCTTTGAGAGCTGTCATTTGAATTTGTCGAATGATGAGTTCGTGATTCAATTCGTAGCTTGTCGTGTTGTCCAATTTCTCTAGCCTCGAAAGGTGAGCAATCACTCATGATTAGCATTCTTATAGTTAGTAAATTTGATTTCACTTGAAATGAAAATTGAAATATGCTGTTAAATTTGAATTGCTAGTTATTTAATTTGTAAATATGATATGTTATTATCTGCAATTGTTCACCTGTGATATATGACACCATAACCTGTTGTATATATTATTTTTGAATTTGTTACTGATGATGTATGCCTATTGTTGTTTTGTTATATTATTATCATAATTGTTCCCACTCTGCAAGTTCCCTGTTTTTTAGAATTTCCTATGGGTTGAAAGGATACATACCCGAATGATCATGTAGATTAGGGAAAAACCGCTATGGGTTGAGATGATAAACCAAAGCGATTTTCATTGAATTTAAATTTTGGGATTGCAGGTTGAAATGATATATACCCATAAATATTTAAATGGCGGATTAAAATGATAAATATCTGTATCACTTGACCAGTTGATAGAAAATTATATATGGGCACTGTTGGTCTATATTTTAAAAATAATTTCCAATGTTTTGAAAGGAAATCTATGGTTTTTAGTAAATATTGATTTTTAAAATATAATATATATAAATGTTATATTTTTATATATGTCTTGGAAATTTTAAATTTATAAGTTAGTTTTGAAATTATAAATTTTAAGATTTTTCTTATAATTTTATTTTCTAAAAAATATATGAACTAAGATTTAATTTAATAAATTTAATTTCATTGGTTTATAATATGTTTTATTATTTATCTAAATTTATATTAATACTTTAAAAATAGTTTTTTATAACTTTAATAATTAAAATGTTGGGGAAATAAAGAAAAATTGACTTGTAATTTAAGTGGTGAATGATTGAATTTAAATAAGAATTTATTTGAACTCATTGATTTTGAGGTTTTGGAAAATATGATTTATAACTTGATTTGATAAAAGGTGACTAAATGAATATTATCAAAATCTAAATAAAATTGAGATCGAATATTTAATATTGATTCAAATTTATAAATTGGGATATTAATAAATTGTTATTCAAATGAATAAGTGAATACTTTCCAATTTGAATAAAATTAAAGTTAAATGTTGGAATATAAATTAATGTTTTGAAATTGTTTGTATATTTAAACTTGAATCTTATTAGAACTGAAGTGATAATTCAAACTTGGATTTGAAATCGATACAAATTGAAATGGTTTGGTGAGAATTTGAATTGAATCTCTGACCTTTAAATTGAAATGGTTAAACTGGAATTGATTTACATTGGATTTTGGAATTTAAGATAATTTGAATCCACTTGCGCAATTGGAGGAAATAAATTTTATTATACAAAGTATTATATATATATATAAACTATTTTAATTTATAACTATTTTAATATATATACTATTTTCAACATCTAAACTGTTTAGGTGATGACTGTTATGATTACGGAAGTGTTATGGTTTCCAAATTGTTATGATTTCAAAAGTGCTATGGTTTTGAAAGTGTTAAAATTTTGAAAAGTGTTACGATTCTGAATATAAATATTTAAAGTGAAGAATGATATCGAATTGATATGGTTTTGAAATGAATATGGTATTTCTATATGAAGTATGAATTAACGCAAATGAAATGACCACCGTGTGAAATAAGCTTTTGGTTGTTAAAGCGACTAGGATCGGATATTGTCGTACTCTCTACCAACACCGAAAAACCACTTTAACAACTATGTGCATGGTGGAGATTCCAGAACGAAGTGGGATGGTTTGACGTTCTATACGGTATTTACATAGCCCTGATCCCATGGGTCAGCTTGATGTGACTAAAATAGGAGCCATGCCGTGCCAAGTGAGGTCGTTCCTCCTATCGGACACATTTCTTCGATACCATTCAATTACTTTGTGATTTGATTAGGTGCACCTTTGATTTAGGAGCGTATCACGAGGTGGACGGTAGTAGCTGCTATGTGTTACCACAAGTCCAGATCCGCAAACGGTATATCTACACTAGCATTCCCTCGTGTGCCTTATCACATGTCCTATCGCACCTTCTACGAGTTTGGTTTGTACCATACCTATGGAGTGACCTTTGATAGCCCTCTAATTTACGGAGGAATTACGGTACTGTATAGACTATAGGAATATATAAAAACGTGTTAAGGGGGATATGCTTAATGCCTTATGTGACGACCCGGAATTTTAGGCAATATCAATTTAATAATCTGTATTAATAATTAATTGATTTGATAATTTTTCTTTATAATTTTAATTTTAAATGGTAAATTTAATCTTTTAAAGGTTAATGAATATTTAATCTGGTAATTTTGATCAATATCTTTTTAACAATTTAAAAATTGATAAGAATTATTTTTCAAAGCTAATAAAATTTTATTATATCTATAATATATATATATTTGATATATATTGTGAATAGGAAAATCTTTTGTTTTAAATAAAAGATTGAATTTTCAAATTTGTAATATATATGTATGTATATGTTATAATTTGATGTTGTTTTGAAATTTAATTTAATCTATTGATAATTTATATATGTATGAATAAATTGTAATTTAAAGCTTTGTTTTAGAATTAATATTTTTCAAAAGTTAATTTAAGATTAATTCAATTCTTTTCAAAATATAAGATGATTGTTTATTTTAAATAGGGTAGTTTAAAAAAGGATTTAATCAAAGTTTTATTTTTTTCTCTTTAAAGTGCTTAAATTTAAAGTGGTTATAAATGTATATGTATGAAGTTAATAATAAACTTTCTTTTAAAAATTATTTCTTAAACACTATATAAAAGTTTTAGATTTGTAAATACATGTATAAGAAATATATTTATTAATAATTAGTTTTATAATATTTTTTTTAAAGATTAAACTTATATATACATATATAAGTATTTATTTATTAGTGAATTAAGTAAGTGAGCTTTCTATTAATATTTAAATTTAATAAATTTTTTTTATTAAAAATACTATGTACATGTGTAACCATGTTAGTCATTTTAATAACACATGTAAAGCAAGTAAAGAAATATGAATGACATTTGTTCAATTTAACAATAAGTGGCAATATATATATTTTAATTTTTAAATAAATGTTTTTAGGAGAAAACAAGTTTTTTTTACATAACACTTTCATTTCTTTGTTCTCTTTTCTTAACTCAAACTAGAAAGTTTTTCAAAACCAGAAATTTATTTTTAAAAGCTGAAACTGGAAATCAAAAGCCAAAAGCAAAATTTAAATTCTGCAAAGTAAGATTAAACCTGCAACTACAACCTGTAACTTATAAGGGAAGAACAACTGCAAGTTTCAACCTTTAAAAAAAAATCAATTAAAGGCATGCAAAGGTTTCATCGGCAAAACATTTTTTCAGATCTAAAGATTTCAAGGCTGGAACAAGTTTTGTTCACTGCAAATTGAAAAGGTGAGTAAATTGTTTTTAAAAACAGTTAAGTTGAATTCTGATCCTAATGCATGTAAATTGATATTGGTGTTGCATGGAAATCATTCAGTTTTTATTATTGAATTTACAGCTATGTTTTTATATGTGTAAAAAGCCTGTGTATATATGTAAACATTCTGCTTCCTGTTCTTTTCAGACCAGGTTCAACCTTCAAAAATTTAAATCTTCCACTAATACTATTGTTTGATTTTGATGATTAAATGAAATTTGTATGTTAATGTTAGACAGTAATTTTAAAAATAGTTTCTGAAATTTTTAATTTACAAATAATTTTAAAAATGGTAAAACACAGTGAACTAAAATTTTTGTTAAAAATCAACTGCTTAAAATTCTAAATTGAACTACATGCATGTAATCATGATGGAAAATCGTGAACTTTGATATGCATTTTGTAATTTTTAATTGGGCATTTCTTGTGAATTTGGGGTTTGTTCGATTTGGGTGTTTTGGGAGATTGCCGAAGATCAATGTGATGATTGGAGCTGGAATTTTGATCGAAGCTTGCTTTTGTGTTGTGGATGATGGGAAAAATGCAATTGAATTCTAATGGCTGGATTGATCGAATTTGTTCAAACTAGGGTTTATACTTGTTTGTGGTTCGGCTAGGTTGTCAGAGTTTTTGCGTCATGAAGACTGGACCGGAGTCGTTCGAATTTGGGGGTGTTGAAGCTCGTGGACGTGGCGTTTCGATGGTAGGGTCGGTGTGGTTCATCGGTGTCGAGATGGTCGGCGTTGAGGGGTTTTGTGTCGAGATGTTACTGCTGTTTCTTCGAGCGTAGGGTCGAAATATGGTTCCTAGGTTATTTGTTCGATCTGGGTGCTTGATCGAGTTCGTGTGCATTCGTGTGAATGTCGACGATGGTCGCGACGACCTACGGTGGCCGGCGGCAGTGGGGCACGTGCACGTGTGTATGTTGTGCGCACTGGGAAATGGAAGTTTGGGGAAGAAAGGATTTTTCTGAAGTAGTGCTCGCATTTTCTTGATTTCAGTTCGAAGTAGTGGATCTGGGGTGTCTTCGGGTAGACACGAGTGGTTCCTGTGTTCGACTCGAGTTTTTTTTAAGGTCGTTGTTTTCTGGCTGTACTGTATAATGTTAAGTACTGTAAAAATTAAATGATGAAGTTGCAGATTAAAACTTATTGTTAGAAAAATGAAATCAAGTTTGAGTTTTATAAAAGAAAACAAAATTTAAAACTTGTTGTTAAGAAATAAAGTAAATCAAACTTTAAAAAGGTGTTAATTAAATTTATATTAAATTTAAATTTGTTTAAGATGGTTTCTTTTGAAAGTAATTTAACTTAATTAAATTTGAATTTTAAATTTAAATGAGAATGTTTTGAACTTGAATATTTAATCAAAGTTTTAAGTAATGTTTTAAAACTAAGTTTCAATTCATATTGAAAATGACTAAGTTTAAAATTAGATAATTTAAAATGTTTTAAATTTGAAATTGATTTCTAAATGCTTTATCTTCATGTAAGGTTATTATTATGATTTTGTGAACCAAATTGAATAATTTGTTTTTAAGTTATTAAATTTTGATTAATTTCAAATAATTTATTTATGAAGATAAATAAGGTTAAATTATTATTGTTTTGAACTTAAGAATACTTAATTAATATGATTTATTAATAAGTAAAGATTAATTAAGATAAATGCTCTTCTTATTTAATTAAGGATTTTCTTTAAATATAAGAAGTTAATTAATTAATTATTTAATTAATTTTAAATGATTAGTTAATTGTTTATTTAATTTTAAATATCACTTAATTATGAATTAATTAAGTGTAATTACGTAATGAAGTAATTATTGGTTGATTATTGAATGTAATTAAGGAAAGAGGAAATTACTTATGGAAGTAATTAGTGGAAAATTACTCATGGGAGTAATTAAATGGAAGTGGTTAATGGATAATCACTTGATGTTATTAATTAAGAATTGATTAATATAATTGATTTGAAGTCAATTAATTATGGAGTAATTAATTAATTAAAGAATTAAGGATTATTTAATGATGGGATTATTTACTTGTTAAGTAATCAATTAAGAGAATAATCATCTAATGAAATAATTAGAAGATAATTACTTATGTAAGTAATTAAGGGTTAATTAATTAGTTAATTTTTGTTAGTTAATTAATGTGATCAATTAATTAATGAATGTGATTAATTAATTATTGAATGAGATTAATTACTAAGTGTAATTAATTAAAAATGTAATTAATTAATAAAGTAATTAATTAAGGATTTATTAATTATTTTAAATTAAATAAAAATTACTTAATGAAGTAATTAAAGATTAATTAACTAGATTAATTAATCAAAGGGTTAATATAATTAATTAAGAAGTTAATTAATTAAGATAAGTAATTACAAGTTGTTAATTATTGTTTATGATTAATAGGATGGTTGATTACAAGTTATTAAAGTAATCATTAATTAATAAGGATCATTAGTTAATATAATTAATGATATTAATCAAGATTGATTAATAAAAGTGATTAGTTTAAGTGTGATTAATTAATTGTAATTAATTGAGGTTTAATGCAATTAGTCATAGTTAATTAATTAAAGGAAGCAAATATAGGATCATTAATTATTGTAATTAATGATAGTAATTAAAGGTTAATTACTGAATATAGATAAGGATGATTACTTGAATGTAATTAAAAGATAATTAATCAAGGAAGATTAATTAAAGAAGATTATTAAGAGATGATTAATTTATTTATTTGGAATAAATTTATGAAGAAGGATTAAGGTAATCCAATTGATTTAGAGTTAATCAATTCTGCTTATGGATGATTGGTTAATATTGGATGATTGATATTGGGTGATTGGTTGATACTGGATGATTTGGATATCTATGATATGTGATATGCTGCTTTGTGAGATGAATATTTGATATGAATTATCTATTGTGATAATGTGATTCATCTACCTGTTTATATCATCTTGAATATAAGTTTAAATTGTTTAAACCCTTAAACAACTTGGACATTAAAACGGCGTTTGGATTTCGGTGAGACCGGGATCGGGTTTCCATATTTGGATAATCTGAAAACCACATCGATCCAAATTAAACGTTAGGTCGTGAATCCAAGTGGAGCTTAGTGAAGATTCGAGGTGTAAGAACTATTCGTCAGTCAAACTCTGGGGGTGATTCAGTGATGAGTTTGACGGGAATAGTACTTACAGGTTCGAGATGGTGATTCAGAGTGCAAGGGCTATGGTCGTTGACTCTAAGGGTGATTCCAAAATGAGTGCAATGAGATAGTGCCTTCGGTTTCGTTCGAACCCGGAACGAACTTGTATGGATTGAATGCTTTCAGAACATCCTCAGGTGGACGATGAGCATTCTAAGATAGATGTTTTCTATAAAGGTAATCGCAGCCTCAAGCCTCATCAACCGGGAATGGCTAAAACAGGGGAGGTGCAGCAAGGCTAGGTGTGTAGCACCCATTTCAGGGTGAGGTCATTCCTGTCTAGATGTCCCTTTTTATTTCGTCTTAGTGGGTGGTTGGTCGCGCCAACCACGGGGTGATCTTACTCGAGACTATTCGGTAAGGAATGGTCCTGGCTTTGTGATGTAGGGGATTGGGAGTAATCCTCGGTACTGTGATCTAGGCCACGTACTGTGACGGGTGGTACCCCGGTAGCCCTGCCATTGATGGAAACCCATTCTTCCTACGAGACCCTACGGTTTTGTTTGTACTACCCACTTTTGTGGCTAGTAGCTGGAATTAAATCATGTAACAATTTCCGCTATTTCTTACTTACTTGAAAATCCTGGACACTATTATAATATCACTGGATTTCCTATCAAATGTTTTGGTTAGCGTAAGTTAAAAACTTTTCCATGTTTATGTGTGGGAAGTCTTAGTGATACCTTTTCTTTTCAAAGGATTTTCTAAAGTTAAGCAATTTTAACCCGTTTACTCACACCAGACCCCTGTTTGACCCGAGTATTTATTTTCTATTTTATTAAACTCTTGGGTACTCATATTATGTATGAGTAGTCGAGGGATTCAGGTTTGCTTGACTAATTCTGGTGGAGATATGGAGCAGGAGGCTTCCACGTGTAGATATATTATGGTTCCGCTGTGTTTGTATGATATCCGTATCTTGTGATGCCTTGAGTTGTATAGTTAGACAGATGTTTATAACTGTCTAATATGTGTTGTATAAGTTGTGTACTCTAATGTAATATGTTACTATGTAATATTTTATGTGATATATTATATTTCATTTGTTCCGCTGTGAGTTATCTGATGCTGTTGTGTTTCTTCTTTCTTATCTTTTCTTCTTCTATCCCTTTCTTTCTTAATTAGTGACGCGTCTTTCTGGTGATAGAAAGCCGGGTCGCTACAGGTGGTATCAGAGCATTATGTTGAGTGAATACCTAGGCTCTGGAGCGGTGTCTTTCTTGAGAGAGCGTACTTGTAATTTTTATATATAACTATATATATATATATATATATATATATATCTACCTGATTTTTTGGGTTATCTGTTCGGGTTTTCCAACATAAGTTTTAGAGGTAGATGGAGCTGTGGTGTGTGTAACACGACTACCACTAATGGATGAGGTCTATATGTTTTTGAGGTTGGAAGTATATTTGTCGAGATTGTAGACCTAATACTGTCTCAAGTAAGATTTGTAGCTTGGAGTAAGGATTTCTCTGATATCCGAAGGAAATCTTTTAAAAGATTCGGAATTTATCTTTGAAGTGTAAGTTTGGATCTGTCGGAAGTGCAGAAGTAAGTGATGATATCTTGATAACTGCGTGATGAGATGCAATATACATGGATATTTCTGAAGATGTTTTCTCTTGAAGCAGTTTTAGAAGTAGTTGAGGAGCAGTCTCTACCCGCCACAGGGAAGACTCGTCTGTGTAGAAGTTGTCTGGATCTTTAGCAAGGAGGTTGGCTGTTTTGGAATTTGAGACTAAGGTTTATGAGTTGCTTCGCTTCGGCATGGTCTCATTTGTCATTCCTTAAGGAGAGTGAGATGTTGATGCTTGGTTTGGAGCCAGAATTTCTTGAGAGGATGTATGCCATCTCGAAGGTTCGTTGTGTGGTTTGTGGATGGTTTTGGTTTTTGAAGAGCCCTTTGGATTAGGAGTCTTTGGTAGCTGTGGTAGCAGTGCAACTCGAAGTGTTCGGTGTGCTGACGAGAAGGTCTTTTAGCTTTGCAGTATCATCGAGGTAGAGTTTGGAAGCAGTAGTGTGGCTCATTTCTCCGATGGTTCAGGAATCTTGGTGGTTCTTCTATCAGCAGTCCGGGCAGATGGTGAAAGTATTCTTGAAGGGTTAACCTTGTTTGGAGAAGCATAAAGGTGTTTTAATTGGTAAAGAGAGGACGGTTCCTTTGGAATCCGAACTAGGTAGGATCGCAAAAGTGACTTGCGATTAGTTTGGGAATTTTTCTTGGGCAATCTTTTGTTTGAGACTGTGGGTTCTAATGTAGAAGTAGGAGCTACTGATGTAATCATAAGTTTGTCTGCGTCTGGAGTTGAGTTCCATATTGTTTTGGTTCCAGAAGTGATTCTGGTAGTTAGCCTAGTAGAAGAGTTGGTGTAGCAGCTTAGAATCTTTGGAATTTGGATTGGTCAGAACTAATTTTTGAGTTGGATTCTGCTGTAAGGTTGTGTGACCGAGTCAGATGAGTCACTAAGATTATATGGATTTGATGAAAAAAGTTTCCCGGATATATTGGATAACTTTGTATTCGTGTTCATCAACAGTATTCTCATCTATTTCAGAATCAGAGTTGTGCAGCGGAAGCGAGATAGCAACTGTACGAGGAAGGAAGCAAGTTCAGTTTGCTAAATACTTGGGAAGTAGAGCTTGTGTTCTGGATTTTGACGGATCTTGGAAGACTTTTCTGTTGAATATGATCCAGAAACTAGTTTGCTTTGGTCTAGTTGTTTCTGGAAGTATCAGCATAGGTTGAGCTGATCAGGAAGAAGATTGGCAGCCCAGGATTGTCTGTTGAGTTATGCAGATATGAGATAAGGAATTTGGAATTCGAAGTTGGAGTCTTCATTGTTGTTAAGATTTCTCTGGTTAAGAGAGAAGTAATTGGGTAAGATTGGATGGCTAGTTTTGAGGCATTTGAGATTTCTTATCTGTGTTTTTGATAGGATAAGTTCTTTTGTCTATAAGATTGAATTGCCAGTTTGGGTAGCTGGAATTCATTGTATTTCACGTATCTCTGAGGGAGTACGTGTATGATTCATTGTTGGTTGTTGAATCTGCAGTCCAGTTGGATTTGAAAGTTGAGCTGGACTTGAGAATAGTCTGATGTTCTGTTCAGATTGGTGGATCTAGAGATGAGAGGAGCTCTGGATTTTGGTGGTGTAGTTTGTTAGCTTCTGTAGAACGAGTCTCCCAGTGATTTTTACTTGGGAAACTCTAGATAGTGTTAGTAAGATTTATTCTGATTTATGTCAGGATAATTTGTTAGGTTTGTTTTTTTTTGATTGATTGCTATGGTTGTTAGTAGCTGGATAATAGGTATGCTTTGCTGTTTGAAATTGAAATCTTTACTGGGTTATTAAATTATCTTTTCTTTTAAATTTCGGGGATGAAATTCTTTTAAGGGGGAGGGATGTGACGACCCAGAATTTTAGGCAATATCAATTTAATAATCTGTATTAATAATTAAATTGATTTGATAATTTTTCTTTCTAATTTTAATTTAAAATGGTAAATTTAACCTTTTAAAGGTTAATGAATATTTAATCTGGTAATTTTGATCAATATCTTTTTAACAATTTAAAAACTGATAAGAATTATTTTTCAAAGCTAATAAAAATTTATTCTATCTATAATATATATATATATATATATATATATATTTGATATATATTGTGAATAGGAAAATCTTTTGTTTTAAATAAAAGATTGAATTTTCAAATTTGTAATATATATGTATGTATATGTTATAATTTGATGTTGTTTTAAAATTTAATTTAATCTATTGATAATTATATATGTATGAATAAATTGTAATTTAAAGCTTTGTTTTAGAATTAATATTTTTCAAAAGTTAATTTAAGATTAATTCAATTGTTTTCAAAATATAAGATGATTGTTTATTTTAAATAGGGTAGTTTAAAAAAGGATTTAATCATAGTTTTATTTTTGTTTTCTTTAAAGTGCTTAAATTTAAAATGGTTATAAATGTATATGTACAAAGTTATTAATAAACTTTCTTTTAAAAATTATTTCTTAAACACTAGATAAAAGTTTTAGATTTGTAAATACATGTATAAGAAATATATTTGTTAATAATTAGTTTTAAAATATTTTCTTTAAAGATTAAACTTATATATACACATATAAGTATTTATTCATTTAGTGAATTAAGTAAGTGAGCTTTCTATTAATATTTAAATTTAATATAAGAATTATTAAAAATACTTATGTACATGTGTAACCATATTAGTCATTTTAATAACACATGTAAAGCAAGTAAAGCAATATGAATGACATTTTTTCAATTTAACAACAAGTGGCAATATATTTATTTTAATTTTTAAATAAATGTTTTTAAAAGAAAACTAGTTTTTTTTACATAACACTTTCATTTCGTTGTTCTCTTTTCTTAACTCAAACTAGAAAGTTTTTCAAAACTAGAAATTTATTTTTAAAACCTGAAACTGGAAATCAAACGCCAAAGGCAAAATTTTAATTCCGCAAAGCAAGATTAAACCTGTAACTACAACCTGTAACTTATAAGGAAAGAACAACTGCAAGTTTCAACCTTTAAAAAAAATCAATTGAAGGCATGCAAAGGTTTCATCAGTATAACATTTTTTCAGATCTAAAGATTTCAAGGCCTGGAACAAGTTTTGTTCACTGCAAATTAAAAAGGCGAGTAAATTGTTTTTAAAAACAGATAAGTTGAATTCTGATCCTAATGCATGTGAATTGATATTGGTGTTGCATGGAAATCATTCGGTTTTTATTATTGAATTTATAGTTATGTTTATATATGTGTAAAAAGCATGTGTATATATGTAAACATTCTGCTTCCTATTCTTTTCAGACTAGGTTCAACCTTCAAAATTTTAAATCTTCCACTAACACATTGTTTGATTTTGAAAATTAAATGAAATTTGTATGTTAATGTTAGATAGTAATTTTAAAAATAGTTTTTGAAATTTTTAATTTACAAATAATTTTAAAAATGGTAAAACACAGTGAACTAAAATTTTTGTTAAAAATCAACTGCTTAAAATTCTAAATTGAACTACATGCATGTAATCATGATAGAAAATCATAAATTTTGATATGCATTTTGTAGTTTTTAGTTGGGCATTTCTTGTGAATTTGGGGTTTGTTCGATTTGGGTGTTTTGGGAGATTGCCGAAGATCAATGTGATGATTGGAGCTGTAATTTTGATCGAAGCTTGCTTTTGTGTTGTGGATGATGGAAAAAATGGAATTGATTTTTCCAATGGCTGAATTGATCGAATTCGTTCAAACTAGGGTTTGTACTTGTTTGTGGTTCGGCTGGGTTGTTGGAGTTTTTGCGTCATGAAGAGTGGACCGGAGTCGTTCGAATTTGGAAGTGTTGAAGCTCGTGGACGTGGCGTTTCGATGGTAGGGTCGGCAAGGTTCATCGGCGCCGAGATGGTCGACGTTGGGGGGTTTTGTGTCGAGATGTTGTTGCTGTTTCTTCGAGCGTAGGGTCGAAATTTGGTTTGTAGGTTATTTGTTCGATCTGGGTGCTCGTTCGAGTTCGTGTGCATTCGTGTGAACGTCGGTGATGGTCGCGACGACCTACGGTGGCCGGCGGCAGTGGGGCACGTGCACGTGTATGTTGTGTGCACGGGGAAATGGAAGTTTGGGGAAGAAAGGATTTTCCCGAAGTAGTGCTTGCGTTTTCTTGGTTTCAACTCGAAGTAGTGGATCTGGGGTGTCTTCAGGGTAGGCACGAGTGGTTCCTGTGTTCGACTCGAGTTTTTTTTAAGGTCGTTGTTTTCTGGTTATACTTTATAATGTTAAGTACTATAAAAATTAAATGATGAAGTTGCAGATTAAAACTTATTGTTAAAAAAACGAAATCAAGTTTGGGTTTTATAAAAGAAAACAAAATTTAAAACTTGTTGTTTAGAAATAAAGTTAATCAAACTTTAAAAAGGTGTTAATTAAATTTATTTTAAATTTAAATTTGAATAAGATGGTTTATTTTGAAAGTAATTTAACTTAATTAAATTTGAATTTTAAATTTAAATGAGGAATGTTTTTAATTTGAATATTTAATCAAAGTTTTAAGTAATGTTTTAAAACTAAGTTTCAATTCATATTGAAAATGAATAAGTCTAAATTTAGATAATTTAAAGTGTTTTACATTTGAAATTAATTTCTAAATGCTTTATCTTCATGTAAGGTTATTATTATGATTTTGTGAACCAAATCGAATAATTTGTTTTTAATTTATTAAAATTTGATTAATTTCAAATAATTTATTTATGAAGATAAATAAGGTTAAATTATTATTGTTTTGAACTTAAGAATACTTAATTAATATGATTAATTAATAAGTAAAGATTAATTAAGATAAATGCTTTTCTTATTTAATTAAGGATTTTCTTTAAATATAAGAAGTTAATTAATTAATTATTTAATTAATTTTAAATGATTAGTTAATTGTTTATTTAATTTTAAATATCACTTAATTATGAATTAATTAAGTGTAATTACTTAATGAAGTAATTAATGGTTAATTATTGAATATAATTAAGGAAAGAGGAAATTACTTATGGAAGTAATTAGTGGAAAATTACTCATGAGAGTAATTAAATGGAAGTGATTAGTGGATAATCACTTGATGTTATTAATTAAGAATTGATTAATATAATTGATTTGAAGTTAATTAATTATGGAGTAATTAATTAATTAAAGAATTAAGGATTATTTAATGATGGGATTATTTACTTGTTAAGTAATTAATTAAAAGAGTAATCATCTAATGAAATAATTAGAAGATAATTACTTATGTAAGTAATTAAGGGTTAATTACTTAGTTAATTTTTGTTAGTTAATTAATGTGATCAATTAATTAATGAATGTGATCAATTAATTAATGAATGTGATTAATTAATTAATTAATGAGATTAATTAATTAATGAATGAGATTAATTTAATATTAATTACTAAGTGTAATTAATTAAAAATGTAATTAACTAATAAAGTAACTAATTAAGGATATATTAATTATTTTAAATTAAATAAAAATTACCTAATGAAGTAATTAAAGATTAATTAATTAGAATAATTAATCAAATGGTTAATATAATTAATTAAGAAGTTAATTAATTAAGATAAGTAATTACAAGTTGTTAATTACTGTTTATGATTAATAGGATGGTTAATTACAAGTTATTAAAGGAATTATTAATTAATAAGGATAATTAGTTAATATAATTAATGATATTAATCAAGATTGATTAATAAAAGTGATTAATTTAAGTGTGATTAATTAATTGTAATTAATTGAGGTTTAATGCAATTAATAATAGTTAATTAATTAAAGGAAGCAAATATAGGATCATTAATTATTGTAATTAATGATAGTAATTAAAGGTTAATTACTGAATATGGTTAAGGATAATTACTTGAATGTAATTAAAAGATAATTAATTAAGGAAGATTAATTAAAGAAGATCATTAAGAGATGATTAATTTATTTATTTGGAATAAATTTATGAAGAAGGATTAAGGTAATCCAATTGATTTAGAGTTAATCAATTCTGCTTATGGATGATCGGTTAATATTGGATGATTGATATTGGGTGATTGGTTGACACTGGATGACTTGGATATCTATGATATGTGATATGCTGCTTTGTGAGACAAATGTTTGATATGAATTATCTATTGTAATAATGTGATTCATCTATCTGTTTATATCATCCTGAATATAAGTTTAAATTGTTTAAACCCTTAAACAACTTGGACATTAAAATGGCGTTTGGATTTCGGTGAGACCGGGATCGGGTTTCAATATTTGGATAATCCGAAAACCACATCGATCCAAATTAAACGTTAGGTCGTGAATCCAAGTGGAGCATAGTGAAGACTCGATGTGTAAGAACTATTCGTCAGTAAAACTCTATGGGTGATTTCGTGATGAGTTTGACGGGAATAGTACTTACAGGTTCGAGATGGTAATTCAGAGTGCAAGGGCTATGGTCGTTGACTCTAAGGGTGATTCCAAAATGAGTGCAACGAGATAGTGCCTTCGGTTTCATTCGAACCCGAAACGAACTTGTATGGATTGAATGCTTTCAGAACATCGTCAGGTGGACGATGAGCATTCTAAGATAGACGTGTTCTATAAAGGTAGTCGTAGCCTCAAGCCTCATCAACCGGGAATGGCTAAAAAAGGGGAGGTGCATCAAGGCTAGGTGGGTAGCACCCATTTTAGGGTAAGGTCATTTCTGTCTAGATGTCCCTTTTTATTTCGGCTTAGTGGGTGTTGGTTGCGCCAACCACGGGGTGATCTTACTCGAGCTATTCGGTATGGAATGGTCCCGGCTTTGTGATGCAGAGGATTGGGAGTAATCCTCGGTACTGTGATGGGCGGTAGCCCAGTACCCCTGCCATTGATGGAAACCCATTCTTCCTACGAGATCCTACGGTTTTGTTTGTATTACCCACTTTTGTGGCTAGTAGCTGGAATTTAATCATGTAACAATTTCGGATATTTCTTATTTACTTGAAAACTCTAGACACTATTATAATATCACTGGATTTCCTATCAAATATTTTGGTTAGCGTAAGTTAAAAACTTTTCCATGTTTATGTGTGGGAAGTCTTACGTGATACCTTTTCTTTTCAAAGGATTTTCTAAAATTAAGCAATTTTAACCCGTTTACTCACACCAGACCCCTGTCTGACCCGAGTTTTTATTTTCTGTTTTATTAAACTCTTAGGTACTCATATTATGTATGAGTAGTCGAGGGATTCAGGTTTGCTTGACTAATTCAGGAGGAGATATGGAGCAGGAGGCTTCCACGTGTAGATATATTATGGTTCCGATGTGTTTGTATGATATCTGTATCTTGTGATACCTTGAGTTGTATAGTTAGACAGATGTTTATAACTGTGTAATATGTGTTGTATAAGTTGTGTACTCTGATGTAATATGATACTATGTAATATTTTATGTAATATATTATATTTCATTCGTTCCGCTGTGAGTTATCTGATGTTGTTGTATTTCTTCTTTCTTATCTTTTCTTCTTCTATCTCTTTCTTTCTTAATTAGTGACGCGTCTTTCTGGTGATAGAAAGCCGGATCGCTACACCTTAACGCTACTTTAATAGATTACTTTACTATAGACATATTATAATAGCATATATTACTATATAGTAGATAGTTTCATAGATCCTTAGAGGATGGAAATCCCAAGCATCCTTTAAGTTACTTGTATTTCAGTTGAGATTTCACTTGAGTTGAATTTAGTTATATACGAATGTTAATCCTGACTCGAGTGTTTTGTGTTTTGCTTTATGCTCAGGTCAGACTGAGTGTTACAGCATTTGAGACTCTCCTATGGAGATTGGAGCTTTGCTTGGATGTCCATCTCTATCTATTCAGCCTTCCGTTATTTCCAAATGTTATGTTCAGCCTTGTCAGTTACTTTTGTATTCAATATTGCCTTGTATTTGTAATTTCTATTGTACTTGGTTTTAAACTTTGATGTTTTATAGTAGCTTCATGAAGGTACTTGGACATTGGCTCGAGGCATTTTCTCTACCCCTTCTTACCCTGCAAAAGCAAAGTCACCTTGCGTCCTTGAACCGATAACCATCTTTCGGCTAACCTAGCCTCCTCCGTCCCTCGGGACCAACAAGGGGTAGTACAGGAATATTCACCTGTTGTCCATCGACTATGCCTTTCGGCCTGATCTTAGGCCCTGACTCACCCTCCGTGGACGAACCTTGCGGAGGAACCCTTAGGTTTTCGGGGCATTGGATTCTCACCAATGTTTGCGTTACTCAAGCCGACATTCTCGCTTCCGCTTCGTCCACACTTATCTATTCCGCTACTTGTTGTTGTAATACTCTGTATCCGTGATTGATTTAATTACTATATATGCTAAGTTTTGCCAAATATAAAATTAACAATCTGTTGTCTTGAGCAATTCAAGTTTGACATGTGTGGATGCGAATGGTTTGAAATACCGGGTTGTTACGATTGGTATCAGAGCTCTGGTTTAGGCAAAACTTAGCATATGGAGTAAAAAATTAATTACAGAATCACCTTCGTTCGAGCTTGAAATTTCTCCTCTTTGATTCGAATTTCCTTTGAATTTTGGGAACTTCCCTTTATTCTGAAATGCATTTTTGTCTCCACCCTATTCGTATTCTTCTTGATATTGGAGCATCCCATAACTCCATTTTTGTTCCGACAACCTTAGTATGATTTGTAAAGGGGTGAACTCCTTTACAAAAAACATCGCTTCACCGGTGGCTTTTATATCCTCGGTTTTGATGTTATTATCTCTTATAAAGCCCGAACCATTCTCTGGTAGACGATTTAGGTAATTCTCTTCTATTCGAATATTGAATTCCTAGGGACTCATACATGCAGTCCCATCTGTTCGAATGATCCTCAGTTTAACGATCTGGACTCTATCCAAATGGACAGGAAATATCCTGATGTTTGGGTAAAGTTACTCCCCTATCTCATAAGCGGGAAACTGAATTTCCACATTGATCTTATACTTAGAATCTCGGTTGACCCTGTTAAGGTCACCCGCGATAGATAAGTCTATCCACCTTTTTCTCTTTGAAATTTAATTACTTTATTTTTCTTTCGAGCCTATCTTCTTAGTTAGAATTCTTTGGTTAGGGTCTCTCTAAATTTGAATCTCCATCCTTGTTTTAAAATCTATTCTTGAATCACCATGTGAGGGATTGTATTTGTTATTAATATAAAATATTTTATACTGAGTTGTTTGGATTGTTAAGTTTGATTTGGGATTTCGATTTGTCTGGCCAATGCTATCGGTAGGAATTCCAAAACACATGAACAGAGAAAACTGACACAATATTGTTTTCGAAATTGGTAAATGAAATGATTTTATGTATGATTATATTTTATATAATTGTAGTTTTCTGAAATTGGATAGTTAAATGAATTGGTTGTTAGAATGATGATACTATATTATCATTTATTGTTTTGTCAACATCCTTAAATCGTTAGCTATTGTTGTAATGTTATAAGAAGATGAAACCTTTAAAACCTGGTCTATAAATCTAATTTGTAATTGAAATGAATTTAAATTAAGGATTTGAGAACTTAAATTTTCGAAGCTTTTCAATTTGGTTTTCAAAGTTTTGTATATATTTATATATATATTAAAGTATTTTGAATAGAAATTGTTTTTAAAGTATTTTAAATGAAGTAAGTCGGTACTCTCTTCATTTGTCATTGGAAAATAATTTCGATGATGACCGCAGCATCATCGACATTCGTTTTCGAGTCTCAAAGCAGAGAGACCATGTAACAGCTTTGCTACACTTTTGTTTTGGAAAATGGATTTTATGTAAATTTTTCTTGAGTATGGCTTGACTTCTAAAATATATAGGTATATGTATATATTTATTTCAAAATGTTTGGAAGTGAAACCGAAAATTTAACTCTTAAATTCTATGTTAAGTGATGGTTTCCAATCATTGAAATTTAGCCAAATTTTGAATAATTGAAGTATCTAAAATGGAAATGAAATTGGAACAATTTGAAACAGTTGAATCATGATAAAATTTATTAGTATAATAATCAATTGCATTCCAAAATAGACAACTTACCTAAATTATTCAAATAGTTAAAATATTAGGGTGAGTATAAATTGAAAGCTATATAAGAGAAAATTAAATAATAATAAAAAATGTGTTCAAACTAAATTTTTTCTTACTAGAAATGTTGTAGATAAAAGGTAAATTTGTATAGTATTTAATTACACTCATATAACTTACAATTAAATAATATACAATATAAAGGTAAACAATAGGATGTCCAAAAATGAGATTTTGTTAAAGGAATTTATAAATAATAAATTAAATAATGAATTGAACAATAAAAGAGAATTAATTGGTTGAATAATAAATGGTTATAATAAATGTTTATACACTTAGTATATATTATAAAATATGCCAAGTGGAATAAATTAAATGAGAAGAAAAGGGAGTGCTATTTAAGAAAATAAATATGAACTTCAAAATAGTGAAATTGACATTTTAAGTGAAATCAACTTAACTAGGGCCAGGTGGATTTAATAAATAAGTTAAATCAAATAAATTTTTGTTTTGGAAGAAATTTTTGCAATAAATGTTCACAAATTGAAAAAAATCAAATTGAATGAAAATATCTCGAATTGAAAAATCAATAAAATATGAATATAAATGAATATTATTGATTTAAACAAAATGGATTGAAAACAAATTTGCTGAAAATTAATCAATTTTAAAATAAATAAAATTTGTATGGCTTTAAAATTAACTGTTGTATCTAATACTGTGTATTTCAAATCTATATTTTCTTCTAATCGTTTCTATTCTCCTATCTCGTTCCTTTTCGGGGACGAAAAGCTTTGAGTGGTGGAGAGTGTAATGACTCTAAATTTTAGCAGTTTAAATAACATAATTAACTGAGATTTTTCTTGAAATTAAATAATTAAATTTAGCAATAAAAATTTGGTATTTGGTATGCATCTATTTAAACATAGCAAATGGTAAATTTTCATCAAATAATATGGAAGTTTATTTTATTGTGTAATTTAATTTAAGATTTAATCAGTTAATATTTTATGATAATAAAATATTTCTCAAACCAGAATATATAAAAATATTTATCATCTTCTGAGCGAGACCTCATTTTTCGTTTCATCAAATTTGGACTGTTATTACTCCGTTTATCTTATTTTCGGCGTTTTAGCAGCATTTTCGGTACCGAGTGTCGACTTTTGATAAGTTGATTGAATTGCTAATATCGGTGTACTGTTCTATTCATCTCTTCATGTGGATCCCTATAGTATATTCATTTGTGTGTTTCAGTGTCCGTACGCAGTGGAATTTGCAAAACGATTTGTCTTATCAGTTCCTTATTTGAGCTTTTTAGCTTCCTTTGTCCTTTCATTATCCTTCGGTTGAAAACAAATGGTTAGATGTTTTTATTTTTTCTCAATTCTCGTGCTTTAGACTATTACAATTCCCATTGTCTTGAATATGAAATGATTCCTCCTTTTACCTTTCTTGGTTCCTTGATCTTTCGTTCTACTCGGAAAAAATATGAAAAAATATGAAAAAAAATAAAAAGAAAGTCATGTGCATGTCTTCTCCCTTTTGAAACCTACTACCTCCTTTTTCAATTCGTTTTTTGCCCTCGGCCAAACACCCCATCGCCGTGCACTCGGCCTCGCTAACCCTCAAACCTGACCATCAGCACAACCCTCTCCCACCTCGCGCTTCCAGTTGCCGACCAATCCCCACATCCAAAACCCATACCTTCCACTCCCGTCATCAAAGCTCGCCCACCACCCCATGGTCGAGCCTCCATCTCTAGCCATATCACCTCTGGCCGAGCACTCTCCACCACCCAAGGCCGATCAAACCTAGCGCAGTCATTCCTTCATCACCCTTGCATAACCGCACTTGGTTTTTCTCTTAACTCACCTCTTTTAAAACTATATATATAAATATATACATACTTCATTTATCTCTTGAAGTTTATAATTCATTTTTTGGGAAACGTGAGAAGTTATAATATTGTTTTGGCAAATAATCGAACTCACCATCTCCTCCTCAGATTCGCATATATGAAGCCATATAATGGTGTGTTCGGCTACTACCTTTATCTGCTTTGCCTCGTCGCTCCCCTGCTCTAGCCCCTTCCAGTTCTGTTCAAACTTGTTCAGCCTCATATGGTTGTATACATGTATATAGGCAGGTTCGTACTCCTTCATATGCTCGTATATATATTTGGCTGTAAACTTATATGTGTGTGTGGTGCATATATGTTGCATCTATATTTGTCGATTGAGGACAAGTATTATATGTAGTTTATGCTATAGTTATATATATAATCTGTTAGTCCTTGAGATGATGGTTTTGATGACAACAACCTTAGAATAACATTATAGTTTATATATATATATATATATATATATATGTAGGATTTAACTATTTAGGTACTAAGAATGAAGACTGTACATTATAGAGATTCAAGATTCCAAGATTGAAGACACATGAGTATCAAGAATATCAAGAGTTCAAGTTTCAATAATAAGTAATTTAATTGGGAATTTTGTTAAAACTCCTAGAAAAGCACTGGCATCTTAAAATCCAATTTATTCATGGAATGAAATCCACTTCGGGCTTCTTAAAGGGATGGAACCCTAAGTAGGATGGAACCTACGAAAAATCTAGTGGAACATTGTTTTGTATCCACTAAATTTTATTCAAAATGTTTTACAAAATTATATCTTGTTTTCAAATGTTTTCAAAATCTTCCTTTTAAAAGAATCAAAAGCATCTATCCTGGTTTTAAAATATTTTTAGCCTCAAAATAATCTTTATTTTCAAAATCAAATTATCCTTGGTTTTTAAACTATCTTTTAGTAATAATATATTTAACTTTTAATATTCATACTTAGATTTAATATAAAATTATAGTAAAATTTTATATATACCAAAATATTATGCTCTATATTTATTTATGTATTTTAACTATAGTTAAGTATATTATTAAAGTTGAAAATAGTGTTAATACAAGATAGAAGTTATTTTCAAAGAAAAACATATTACCAAAATTTACTTAGGCATGTCGACATCCTCAAGTACCCCATGTCGACATGGTAGTAGTTTATTTCGAAAATTTGAATTTCAAAGGAAGTTTCGATTCGTCATATCCTTTCACGAATGGACATGACTGTTGTTCTACTATAAGTAGGGGCAGTTTTAAACGAATTTTCATTCATATTTTCTCTGATTTCACTCCTCTTCTTCTTCCACATTTCTTTATACACATTCTTACCATTACTCTGCCGAAATCAACATTGAAACTAACTGGATCATTTCTGGTTTGATTCTCTATCACTATCTCAATAAGATCTCAGTGCTAATCAGAGTTATAGACTTCTTTGTAATCAATTTAGCGAGAAAATATGTGATTATAGCCTTGGAAATCAATCATGTGAGAAAAGGTGTGATTGTAGCCTTGGAAATCAATTGGGTGAACTTGTTTCTCGTGAAATTAAGTATCTCTACCCAGAGGATTGTGTATCTGGAGTGGTGTACCTCGTGGCCTTGAAATCGAGGGTGTAATTGTACAATTACTTTTGAAAGGAAATTCGTACTTGTGTGCGAGACTAGATGTAGGGTAACTCCGAACCAATATAAAGTCCGATGTGCTCTTTCCTTTATAGCTTTTACTTTATTTGTGCATCTATGTTTGATTCTGTGATCATATCTGTGTCTGACTATTGCATACATTTGTGTTCAAATTAACAAAAACTCAAAAAGATTTAGTATTTCTTTTAAACACTGTTCACCCCCCCTCTAGTGTTAATCCTAGCCTTAAGATCCATATTCCGCATTTCTCACATAATCTGTGTTATATACGAAGGTTTACAAACTATATGATCTGTGTTATATATATATATATATATATATATATATAATAAATTTCTAAGTGTTTATATATTCCCAGCATCAATCTATGTTTCTAAATTGTTTGTTGTAAAGTATGTATGTGTATATATGTTTTGAAGTATGTATATGTATATGTATGTTTTATAATAGCTGATTTAAAGTATAAATTTTAACTTTAAAGACTATATATATGCAGGCCTGTGCATATAGGTTCAAAGTATATGTATTTTAAATATACTCTGATCTCACTTTTGAGGTGGATATATAAGTATTGGTTTTTTTATATTTGATCTTTAAACATTTATGTTTAGGAATAATGATTTTTAATTATATATGTATTTTATTTTAATATTTTTTTCAAACTAAAATATTATTTTACAATAACATATACACTTTTTGTTAAATGGAGCTAATTTGAATTGTTCTCATCATTTCCTATTTATCGGCTTTATTCCTCTAATCCGTGTTCACCTTGCTTTTCTTTAGGTCTGTCATTTGAATTTTTTGATTGATGAGTTCGTGATTCAATTCGTTGCTTGTCGTGTTGTCTAATTTCTCTAGCCTCGAAAGGTGAGCAATCACTCATGATTAACATTATTATAGTTAGTAAATTTGATTTCACTTGAAACGACACTTGAAATATGCTGTTAAATTTGAATTGCTAGTTATTTAATTTCTAAATATGATATGTCATTATCTGCAGTTGTTCACCTGTGATATATGACACCATAACCTATTGTACATATTATTTTTGAATTTGTTACTCATGACATATGCCTGTTGTTGATCTGTGATATTTTTATCATAATTGTTCCTAGTTTGCAAGTTCCCTCTTATTTTAGAATTCCCTATGGATTGAAATGATATATACCCGAAAGATCTTGTAGATTAAAGGAAAATCGTTATGGTTTGGAATGATTAACCCGAGCGATTTTCATTGAAATTATATTTTAGGATTGCGGGTTGAAATGATATATACCTATAAATATTTAAATTGCAAATTAAAATGATAAATATCTGTATCATTAGACCATAGGATAGAAAATTATATATGGACACCATTGTTCTATATGTTGAAAATATTTTTCAATGTTTTGAAAGGAAATATATGGTTTTTTAATAAATACTGATTTTTAAAATATAATATATATAAATGTTATATTTTTATGTATGTCTAAATTTTAGATTTTAAAAATTATACGTTTAGAAAATTTTAAATTTATAAGTTAGTTTTGAAATTATAAATTTTGAGATTTTTCTTATAATTTCATTTTCTCAAAAATATATAAATTAAGATTTAATTTAATAAATTTAATTTGGTTGGTTTATAATATGATCTTTATAACTTTAATAATTAAAGGTTGGGGAAATAAAAAAAATTGACTTGAAATTTAATTGCTTAATGATTGAATTTAAATAAGGATTAATTTAAACTCATTGATTTTGAGATTTTGAAAATTATGATTTATAACTTGATTTGATAAAAGGTGATTAAATGAATATTATCAAAATTTAAATAAAATTGAGACTGAATATTTAATATTGATTTAAATTATAAATAGGGATTTTAATAAATTGTTATTAGAATGATTAAGTGAATACTTTCCAATTTGAATAAAATTAAAGTTAAATGTTGGAATATAAATGAAACTTATGTTTAAAATTTTGAATATTTAAACTTGAATCTTTTTGGAATTGAAGTAATAGTTCAAACTTGGATTTGAAATCGATACAAATTGAAATGGTTTAGTGAGAATTTGAATTGAATCTTTGACCTTTAAATTGAAATGGCTAAACTGAAATTGATTTACATTGGATTTTCGAATTTAAGATAATTTGAATCGACTTGCGAAATTGGAGGAAACAAATTTTATTATACAAAGTACTTTTAATATGTATAAACTATTTTAATTTATAAATATTTTAATATATATACTATTTTCAACATCTAAACTATTTGGGTGATGACTGTTATGATTAGGAAGTGTTATGATTTTCAAAGTGTTATGATTTCAAAAGTGCTATGGTTTTGAAAGTGTTAAAATTTTGAAAAGTGTTACCATTCTAAAAATGAATATTATTTAAAGTGAGGAATGATATCGAACTGATATGGTTTTGAAATGCATATGGTATTTTGATATGAAGTATGAATTAACTGAAATGAAATGACCACCGTGTGAAATAAGCGTTTGGTTGTTAAAGAGACCGGGATCGAATATTTTCATACTCTCTGCCAATATCGAAAACCACTTTAACAACTGTATATGTGGTGGGGATTCCAAAACGAAGTAGGATGGTTTAACGGCAGTTCTATATGTTATTTACGTAGCCCTGACTCCCATGAGTCTGCTTGATGTGGCTAAAACAGGAGCCATGCCGGGCCAAGTGAGTACATTCCTCATATCGGACACATTTATTCGATACCGTTCTATTGCTTTTTGATATGATTGGGTGCACCTTTGATTTAGGAGTGTGTCACGAGGTGGACGGTAGTAGCTGCTATGCGTTACCACCAGTCTGGATCCGTAAACGGTATATCTACCGAGGCATTACCTCGCATGCCTTGTCACATGCCCTATCGCACCTTCTACGAGTTTGGTTTGTACCATATCTATGGAGTGTCCTCTGATAGCCCTGCAGTTTATGGAAGAATCACAGTACTGTATAGACTATGAGAATATATAAAAATGTGTTAAGAGAGATATGCGTAATGCCTTAATGCTATTTTAATAATATACTTTACTATAGACATATTATGATAGCATATATTACTACATAGTAGATAGTTCCACGGATCCTTAGAGGATGAAACCCCCAAGCATCCTTTAAGTTACTTGTATTTCAGTTGACATTTCACTTGAGTTGAATTTACTGATATAAGAATGTTAGTTCTGACTCGAGTGTTTTGTGTTTTGCTTTATGCTCGGGTCAGACTAAGTGTTACAGCATTTGAGACTCACCTTTGAAGATTGGAGCTTTGCTTAGAGATCCATCCCTATCTATTCAGCCTTCCGTTATTTCCAGATGTTATGTTCAGCCTTGTCAGTTACTTTTGTATTCGATACTGCCTTGCATTTGAAATTTCTGTTGTACTTTATTTTAAACTCTGATGTTTTATAGTAGCTTCATGGACTACTATTTATCTATTCCGCTGCTTATTATTGTAATACTCTGTATTTGTTATTATGAGATTGATTTAATTACAATATATGCTGAGTTTTGCCAAATATAAAATTAATAATTTGTTGTTTCGAGTAATTCAAGTCTGACATGTGCGGATGAGAATGGTTCGAAACACCGGGTCGTTATATCATCTCTTACGAGTACACTCTCCATTTCCTTGGGTGCTCTAAAAACCATTTGTCGATTTTTAGAATGCTCAAGATCGGTTCTTTAGAAAATAATCCAACAATACATAAGATCGGGGATCGCCCTCTAACGTTTAAGTGGACAGATCTCCTTATACGTATAGTATAGTAATCCGATGGTAACCGTGCCATATAATTCTCGTATTTTCCCTAGATATTTCAAGAATTAAAATCCTTCGGTGTTAAGTATGGAATAATTCTATACCATCAAAATTAAAAGGATTACATATTTTTGCCAAGATTTGGTAGTCGGCTCTTTAACTATCAAATAAACCAACATTCAAGCAAAGATTTCATTTCCCACTGAAATCACTAAGCCTCATTTAATTTAATTTCAATAAATTAAATCTCTCTATCAAAAATAGTCATATACTTATCTCATCGGAATAAGTATATTAATAAATCGTATCTTCCTAAAATACTTGAAACTATTTAAAATAAATATAGAAAGCACCATTCAGTATCGACCATGGATCACAACGTGATGGTTGCGTTTCTATCCCAGAAAAACCAAACTTAACTTAGGCAATCTCTATCTCCTGATTTCTGCCATGAAATCAATTATAGATCGCAATTTGCATAATAGTTACGTCGCTATCCCAACAAATCCACAACAAACTGTAAGCAATCTCTACCCCTCGAATTACGCTATGAAAATCAAACATTTCTTTCTGAAAATCTCTTTACTTTATAAATATTTCCAAATCTATTTATAAAACCTCTTTATAAATTTCAATGTTAAATTTAAAAAAATATCTTTTTATAAATCTCAAACCATTTATAAAGCTTCACTTTCAGATCGTTAAACCTTTTATAATCCTCTTTCCTAAAATCATTCAAAACCAAACTCCTTTATACTATCCAAATCATTTATAAACTCTTTTTAATTTCCAAGTTCTCTTTCCAATTTACAAAACTTCTTTTATAAATTCTTTATATAACATCACTTTTTAAATAAACTTTATTTGATAACCAATCATTTATTTAGAACACTTTTAAACAACCAAGTCATTACATTAAACCTTATACAAACACATCTAAATAACTTTAATAAAATAATTTATCAACTTGACCTCATTAAATAAATTAAATAAAAATATAATTTAAAACTATTTAAATAAAAATTAAATAACTTTAAAACAATAACTAAATATTCTTAAATGACTTTTAAAGAATAACTTTAAAATTATTATTAAATTATTAATTATCTTTAATCATTATTAATACATAATAATTACCTTTTAAATCTTAATTAACTTATAATAATTGTCTTAAAATAACTTTCAAATGAATAATTAGCTTTTCAGATTCAAAACAGGCTTAACAACCAATATGGTACTTAACAAGCTAACATATTATTCAATTAACTTTTCAAGTCAACACAGATATTTACATAATTAATGGCTACATAAATAAATTCAACGCTTAACCATTATTGGTTAAAATATCACTAATTCAAGCGGAATATCCATTAACGATATATACTCAAATGTACAAATCCATAGAATAGCAGAACAGAGATTTATTCTGCTAATTAATTCCCAAATTAATTTAATTAGCGAAACGATGTTTCATTTCGCTAAACCAATGCCAAATTACCCTATTTGATCTAATTTAACTCAACGGTATTTTATTTGGCCAAATAAACATCAATATTTAAGGTATATAAATTTAAACATCGTTATTGTTAAAATAACGTTCTGTCCAATTTAATATGTCATAAATTTATTCTTGTCCAAAACTATCAATAGGTTACACTACAATATTGTGCTCATCGGTTCGAGTTCGACACAAAATCCACTAGTTGAAAGGATTTAATACGAATGATATATAAATTTTCAAAGTTAACATGTTTCAAATATAATTTAAACTAAACAACTTAGATATGTATTAATCACCTAGTCTACTAGGCTTGCCCACTCTCCCAAATCCAAGCGCGTAAAGCAAAGCCCCCTAGCATGCAATTGAACACATTTATGAGTGCCTAAATGCAAATCTTTGTGTAATGAACGGTACACATATTTCTCGCCTACAACCTTCTCTTCCTCTTCTCAGTTCAATCACCCAGAACCCATTTGTGTACACATACACGAGCATGTGCACCGCCCATCACACTATCATTCGACGACCTAAGGCCACCATCCTTCTCCACTAGCATTGTTCTCTGCAATGGCATCACATGCCTATAGTTCAACCAACTCTACCAGAAACTGACTATGAAGACCCCCTGCTCCCACAACAGCGCCTCCTCCCCTGTATATATTTTTTTCTGTTTTCTCTCACTTTTCTTGACACGCACACACCTTTTAGCCTACAGCCGTTGACGTCACCACTTGTTCACGCGCCTGCATCTTTTCACCACCTCCCCTTCACCCCATCACATAGCCTGCTGACCCCACTTCCTTCCTCTCTCCACGTCCATGCAAGCAACCTCATTCACACCTTAAAGCATACACACAACTTTCACTTCACGGTCCATATGCCTGCACCTGCTAGTTGCTGCTACTCTCTCTTCTAATTCATACATAACACACACATATATATGTATGTATGTATATGTATGTATGGGGCGGCTATTTAGACACAAATTGGGGACACAAAGCATTTTAGCCGTTAAATATTTTTGTCCTTGTATGGTAGGTGGAAATCAAGAGACAGTCTAATGGTGGAAATCAATTGTGTCACCAATTGTGTCCACATTTTGTGTCTCACTTTCTATATATATATATACACATACACTATACAGATAAAACTCCATAATCTTAATGCAACTCCTTCTTAATGCTTTCGAGCTCCACGGCTCTAGGCCCGAGTTAATCCTTCCCTGCCATGCACGACAAGAAAGTGAGAAGGTTGTACATGCGCATCCATAGAGAGGCTTGGAACATTTCGTTTGAAAAGAGGGGAAAATATGGTGTTCATTTTCCATTTAGAGGGAAGAATGCAGTGTGCTTTATTATTTTATAGGGAGAGAATAAAATACAAAGTGTTTTGGTAGACTTTACAAATGAAATATGCTGGTTCTGTATATAATGAATTGCGATCTGTAGAAGAAAGAAAGAAAGACCCGGAGAAAAAGAAATGAAATTGGGAAAGGTTGGAGAGTAGGTTGCTGTGTTCATTCGCATGAAGTAAATAAACATGAAAACAGTATATACATGAAAACGGTATGCATGTGAAACTATATATATTCAAAAACTTGATAGTTTTTTAAACCAGACACACTCTAAAGTGTGTGTATATTCAGAAGCTTATATATGATAATTGTGTTGAAATATTAAACCTGATTTGTTAATTTCTAGAAGTTTCTAATTATTAAAGTTTCTAGAGTCTTCTTGTATTTGATAGAATTTGTTGAGAGCTCTAGAATTTTATATTAGTGCTAGAAATAAGAATTATATAATAGTTATGTTTCTAGAGTTGTCTAAAAAGTCATTTATAGAGTTGTCAAATGAGTTATGTTTCTAAAGTATTCTATATCTAGAATGTTATATTGAGTCATATAAATAAAGAAGCTCTCCCCTTATTTTGTATCAATCAATCAAGCAAGAAATAAATCATCAATAATGAAAAGTTTTCTTCAATAAAATAAAATAAAATAAAATAAACTCCGCTATCTTATATTCTCTCCCTCTTTCTCCAAAAATATTCAACAAAGTGGTATCGGAGTGAGGATTTTTCGAAAGATAGAGATGGCGAATAATGGCGTTCCCATGCAAGTTCCAATGCTTATCAAGAACAATTATGATAATTGGAGTTTAAGGATGATGGCTCTCCTTGTAGCACACGACGTGTGGGAGATAGTTGACAATGACTATACTGAACATGAGAATGAAGATGGTTTATCTCAAATTCAAAGATATGGTTTGAGAAAATCAAGGACAAGGGACAAAAAGGCTCTTTGTCTAATTTATCAAGCATTGGATGATGATACCTTTGAAAAAATTTCTGGATCAAAGCCGGCCAAAGAAGCATGGGAGAAGCTTTGAACGTCTTACAAGGGAGCCGATCAACTCAAAAAGGTACATCTTCAAACTTTAAGAGGAAATTTTGAAACTTTGCATATGAAAGAAGGTGAACTTGTTTCTGATTACTTCTCAAGACTTCTAGTGGTTAGTAATAATCTTAAAAGAAATGGTGAGAAGTTAGATGATGTAAGAATTATGGAGAAGATTCTTAGATTATTAGATCCAAAGTTCAAACATATTGTCGCCATCATTGAAGAAACAAATAATTTGGAGACCATGTCAACAGAGGAACTTCTAGGCTCATTGCAAGCCTATGTAGAAAAGAAAAGGAAGAAGGAAGAGACTGTGGAGCAAGTCCTTAAGACACGAATTGATTCAAAAAAGGAAGAACGTAATCGAAGCCAACAAAGATGGGGTGGTAGCCAAGAAAGAGGAAGAGGTCGTGCATATGGACATGGACGAGGTTGGAGGCCCAACTATGAAAACAACAACAACAACAACAAGAAGAAGAATAAAAGAGTAGAAAGCTCAACAAGAGGTCGTGGAAGAGGAAATTCAAGGTATGACAAGTCACATGTTAAATGCTACAATTGTGAGAAATTTGGACATTATGCTTCTGAATGTAGAGCTTCAAAGCATAATATAGTTGAAGAGAAGACCAATTACATTGAAGGAAAAAACCAAAAAGATAGTTGTTTGCTGCTGGCTTATGAGGAAAAGAAAGAGGAGTTAATCTCCAAAAGATTACGTAAGACTGTCGAAAATGGTTATGAATTGCCAAATGATTTGGAGAACATATCGAAAGTGGACAAGAAAGATTTTGCAAAATTACGATGGAATGATCATCGTGCTCATGTTGTAAAAAGTGAGAACAGTGGTGAAGTACCTTATGATCGTATACTTGGAGAAAGTTCTACAGAAGATTCATGAAATTTGTTGAAGGAAGCATGCAGAAAGAATGATGCAAAAATAATAGAAGAACACAATTTGATTGATGAAAAAGAAGAAAAGATGAATAGAGAGAAGGAGAAAGATGAAAAATTGCTAAAAATTTAAGGTGGGAAAATTGAAAGAAGAAGGAAAACGTATAGATGATGAAAAAGAAGAACATAAAGAAAATAAAGTAAGAAAAGATGACGTCAATGACGAAGAGTACGAAAGCAAACGAGATGAAAACGAAGAAGACATAAATCAAGGAAATGAAATTCAAGAGTTTGGAAGAGATTTGAAATATGAGCAAAAATACGAAGAGGTGGAAACGAAGAATGTTAAATAAATAGAAATTGGATTGGTCAAAAACTGCAAGAACGAAGTTATGAAAGAATGCAAAGGTAGAATATATGACTCATGCAAAATTTATGGTACTGAAACAAGGCGGATGTTGGAACGCTTAGTTTATGGAAAATCCTATTGTAACGAAGAAGGACGATATGAAAGAGATAAAGCAAGAATCTATGAACTTTTATTGAAGATCTCGATGTTTGGTAACAAGGTCAACTCAATGAAGAAAGTTTGGATGATATCTCTATTCCTACTGAAGCATGTGAAATATAAAGATTACAAGTACTGCTTAGAGTCACAAATCAAGTTCAAAAGGGGGTGTTGAAATATTAAACTTGATTTGTTAATTTCTAGAAGTTTCTTATTACTAAAGTTTCTAGAGTCTTCTTGTATTTTATAGAATTTGGTGAGAGCTCTAGAATTTTATATTAGTTGCTAGAAATAAGAATTATATAATAGTTATGTTTCTAGAGTTGTCTAAAGAGTCATTTCTAGAGTTGTCAAATGAGTCATGTTTCTAGAGTATTCTATATCTAGAATGTTCTATTGAGTCATATAAATAGAGGAGCTCTCCCCTCATTTTGTATCAATCAATCAAGCAAGAAATAAATCATCAATAAAGAAAAGTTTTCTACAGTAAAATAAAATAAAATAAAAAACTCCTCTTTTTTATATTCTCTCCCTCTTTCTCCAAAAATATTCAACAAATTGATAAATTTTACAAATCGTTTAAAACATGTATATTCGAAATTAATATATATGCATATTCAAAATTATGTATGTATAAAACCATATATACCAAAAGTTAATGATATATAATTTCAAAATCTAATGGTACAATATAAGATAACATATATATGAATCCTTACATACTTTCAAAGCTTATATTTCCAAGAGTCTTATATATTCAAAACCGAAATTTTCTAAACCCATATATGTATGACATCCTGATATGAACCACCGATTTTTCCGACATTTCTTGATGTCTACGACATTACCTGTGCAATCCCAAAATGGCTGCGTTGAAGAAACTAATGTACTATGTGGATGTATGCCTATGTACGTTGAAGGAAAAAGCCGTGCGCTATATGCTTATGTACAGGTATGCATATATGTATAGAATGCAAAAGTAAAGGTACAAATATTAAATGCATGCCACCAATTTTCTTAGCAAAGGACGGATAATAAGATTTAGCAAAGATCGTGTGTGTGTTTTGACGTAAACTTTTATTTGATAAAGGTTTTAGGGTAGCCTGACATACCAGATTGTGTCTGATTATGAGTCACTAACGACAGAATATAGAATGTGATCGCGCACGACAATGTAACGCGGTCTCAAAATGACAATGAAACACACCTGTTAACAAATTTTGTAAAATTTTCAAAATTACCGACGTTTGTCGCAAAAATCATCAAACAAAATTTACTTGTTTTCCAAATTAAAAATCATGGAAAAATTCTAAAAATCAAAATTAAGGATGTCATTGGAAATCAAGTCTCAGTTTGAAATAAATAATTTATCACAAATTTAAATTCAAATCCGAATACTTAAATGAATTAAATATTTAAATTTGAAAGCCTAAAAGTATGGGCCGTGACGATAAGTGTATTGATATTTTCTAAGTATTGATAATATAAGGGTTGTGAACATATCTTTGTAAAAGTATTTGGATGCAAGCATTTAAAGATGATTTTAATCAATGAAAAGATTAATTAAGGGGGCTTGGCGATGCTTGATGCTTAACCAAATGTTGATTTTTCCTATGGTATTAAATCCCTGATTGAATGTTTATTATTCGATAGTTAAATAACCGATCACTGGAATTGGACCCAAAAGTAACTTTGGAAATATTTAAAAGAAAAATGTGAGTTATGTGGCACAATCATCTTCGATGATGCTATACTGTGTGTGTAAATTTTTTTTCGTTCATCTAGGATAATGATAAGGAAATCCGTCCACTTACGGTTAGGAGGTGATCTTCGATCTTATCTTTGACTGTTTATTTCCTAAAGAACCGGGATTGAGTTTTCTCGAAACTGTCGAATGTTGCTTCCAAGAGATCAAGATCAGATACGTTATCCGAAAAACACTTCTATCCAATCCAAGCGTTCGAAGTGAAGACATCTTGAAGATGATGGAATTGGAGACAGAGCTCTTAATTGTTTCGTTTAGTCGCAGAACGAACTTGTATGGATGAATGCTGATATTGCATTGTTGCCTGGAGGGCAGTGTTAGCATTCCAAGTGGGAAGTGCTATATAAATGGTAAGAGCGTGGCCTCTTTGAGCCTCATACCTGGGAAATGAATAAAACAGGGACATGCAGCAGGGCTAAGTTGGTTGTTCCTAAGTTCGGTATAACCTTCACTAGTCTAGAGCGATATTCATGTATGCTTCGGGATCCCATTGTGTGGTTGTTGATTGCAATCAAGAGGTGATCATATTCAGTGCTACTCGAGAAGGGGGTAATGCCAGTCCTGGGTAGCAGAGGTGCAACATATTGTAGCCTCCCGTACATTTTATCTAGAGGTGTACATATTCGGTTGATAGACCCTTACCCTTTCATAGTTGGAATCTATTATCCAACACGAGCCTTCGTTTTTGGCTGTAGAACCTAGTATTCTGGAATTTAATTAATCTAACAATTTCAGCTATGATTAATAAGTATTTGTATAATAGACATTATTATAATATTAGAGGATTTCATATGAACTGTTTTGGTTATTATAAGGTAAAAACCCGTCCGTGTTTATATGCGGTGTGGTCTTATGAGATATCTTTGTTTCAAAAGGTTGCTATAACTTTAAAATCTAGTTGGGTGTGTTCTCTCACGTTGGTTTTCCAGACTGACTCGGGTGTTATTTTATTATAATGCTCGGGGTCAGACCGAGCATATTTATAGATTGTCTTGGATGCATTGGAGCTCAGGAGACATGTTTATCTTATGCTGTTATTGAAATTATCAGCAATTATGAGGACGGGATGTTATAACTTTCCAGGCTGATAATTGTGATTGTTGTTGTACTCTAATGGATGTATGTATATAATAGTTTCTCTTTTATAAAGATCATTGATATTATATTATATGTTGTTCCGTTGCAATTGTTAGACCCTGTGTTAGTTTTAGTTTCTTTTCTCTTCTTCTTCTCTTCTTCTTTATTCTTTCTTTCCCTTAACTATCCGTCTTTCCATTTGATTTGGGTTGGACACGTATGGTTTGCTGTCAGCTTGAATTGTACGAAAAAGTGGATCATTACAACCTTTATCATATGGAACTGTTTGGAGTATGTTTCTCAACTTCTAGCGAGCTCTTACATTATTATCATATGATAATGATGTAGTGTTTTCAATACCTGAAATCACTCCTAGCTCGGTTATTTGTGCACTTTATACTTATGCATTGCTTTATTGAGTGCTACTCAAGGCGATGTACTCGGCCTTTTCATCAAATCGGCCATGAGCTTTCATTTGGAACATTTCTAACCTAAAACTTCTTATGGTTTGAACATGAATTCAATATTGACATATTATACTCAATATCACTTGTGAAGTTTGAGTCTGAATGCTCCTTTATAACGAGTTCTTTATTTATGTGAACATTTCTCTAATATCTCAAAAATACTTGAGAACACTCTAAACTGCCATTTAGTGATAGTAATTTGGATTTGATATTTTCTCCATACATCAAATATTTAAGAAATTTATGACAATGTAGACAATACAACATGTATGATAATGCCCATTGTTAATGCATAAGGAATCCATTGTACATGTTCCACATTAAACATTTTAATAAGGTCTCTTTGTATATCGCTTGGGATGGTCCCAAAATCTTTTATACTTATTATAAAAGATATAATCTATAAATTCAACATTGAGTATTGAGCATACAAACTAGTTCCGATTTTAATACAAGTACATTATTAACAATCAACAACATGTTATGTACTTTTGGTTTAGAAATATCCATGTGCCTTCTAATGTTCTTTCTTATGGACACACGGTTCCTTTGCATTTTGATTAAAATAAAACTATTCGATATTTCTATCATAATACTTGTTCAACTCAGATGCTTGCTGGATGATATTTTCATATCTGTTCCTAGATCATATCCAAGAATCCACAAACTCAATATTTCTTTTATTGACTTCAAGAAATTTTGCTTGTTATGTGCGAACAATCTATTCTAAATCATTATTTGGAATTTTCTATCTCAACACATATATACCAAAAGAAAAAGCCATACCAGGTGATAATTTTTTGAGTAAAATCCAAAATTACCTTTGCACATCGAGTGATGAATCTGTTAGCTAATTTAAACGATTGATAATTACGATGTTATTCTTATGAATATGACTTATGATATTCCAAATGCATTAGTCTTTCTTTTAAATACATATGCGCACCCGATGGACCATATCCCTACAGGTTCAATTATCAAAATCATATTTTGATAATGCACCTAGAATCCTTTAAGATTTGTGCATCATACCATATCATACAGCAAATACTCTTAATTATTTAATTGACAGTTGAGGATTTATCTATTCTTGATATTGATAAGAAACTCATAGTTTTTCTTTAATCTGCGAGAATACTTATTAGGCATTATAATGCATTGTGTTCTTTAGGTATAGCTAATTTCACTTTATCCTTCATAATTCGTTTCATTTTTTGATCGTATCCAAATCCATTTTTAATACCAATAATTTCTAGAAGAAATTCCTTTGCTACGAAGTTGGTGTTTCTTCAAACGACAGTTGCTTCTTAGTGTAATTAAATAGGTATTCATAAAAAAAATTATGAATTGAATTACCTAAACCTGACTTGGTTATAGTTTATGATAATTATGTTCAGAACACATATTGATCATCTACTGACGAACATTCCTAAACTCTTTTGGGGTAATTCATACAAGAACCCTTATGTGCAATTATTACATGTTGTCTTTCGACTCGCACAACCTGCCAATTCCTTGGCCTAGGATATGGTAATGTTTCACATATAACCATATCTTGTATGATTTTGTAAATAATTCGTTAGATTAAATTAATTTTAACCTTATGCATACATAATCGAAGAGAAAGAAGTTAGCTCAACTTCACTCATCATTAATCATGCATTGTCCAATAAAGTGGGATTACTCCTTATCGAAACATCATTATGCATCATAGAGAGGGGTGACTTTTGACAATAAATCTTTATTCGATTATTTTGGGTACGTTCAGTACTCTTTCCAACACACTCATATATTCGATCAAATCGAATCATTTCCATTACATGTAATTTCATTTACTTATGTTTTATATTCTATAAATTTATCATAGACATACTAAATTTGTGTCATAACACTTATTTATGTTTGTGATAACTCACCAGTGAATACAACTACATGAAATTATTTGGTATTAATTGACGTTCAATTACATAATCTATATGTGTCAACCATAAGAGTTTATTAACTCTTATGATGCACTAAGTGGATGCTTCGCCCTTAATTGTCTAAGATATAATTTACCAGCATCATATGATTCATAATACTATAGTCATGGAATTATTTCTCAAAACTATGTCTTAGTCTATAATTCTAAAATAATTTCAAATAATTTGATATACTTATGTATTTTCCAAAGCATTACTTTTGTTATAAGAAAAAAATAGCACTTTTATAGTTTTATTTTATAACAAATATCCATAATATGCATATTGAAATAGAACTATTTCTATTTTTCAATCAACAATGAAAAAATAGTTACTATTTTATAAATAATGTTTGGTATGATTTACGAAAACAATTTTCATAACTTGATGTGACCAATAAGTGCTATATGACGTTTTCCCACTATTTCTGCCATTACTATAACAACATATGTAATGTGGTGGTCCATTCTACCACTTAATGTAGGCTATTTATTCCATCTACTATAACTATTTTATACTTGAGAGTTTTTAGATTAAATATTTTGAACTCAAAGGAATATATTTCATAGAAAATAGTTTCTATATAAAAATTACATTTTAGAATAGAAATCATAATTCTCATTTCAATGTTAAGTATTAGTTATTATTTTACAATTCTTGTTTTCGATATTTCTTTATGGAGTAGAAGTGACGATTCACATTCTTATTCCAATTGTACCTTAAGTTACATTTATCCTTGTACATTTGTTTTCCTTTTCAAACGGCCGAACCATTTAAATAGAAACCCTTACCATAATATCATAACAAACCACTTACAAAAGTACATTTGATCATCCCTAACATTTAAGGATATCAAATATTGTAAGTTGATCAAAGTGACATTTCATTGATCGAGTTTTTATATTTATCTTGTAGCTTTCGATCTACTGTTACATTTAACACGACAATATCATTATTGTAATCCATCATATTGAATATATGATTTCACACTACATTTTACTTGATTATTGTGAATAAACCAATTTCACCGGGGTTTTGTACATTACGCACTGCAATTTTTCACCATATAACATTAACATGTGATCATACATGGATTAAAATCTATATTCAAGTGTTGCTTTTAGATTTCAAAACTCATAAAGAACAACACATAGTCTAAGGCAAATAAACACATACGTGACCAATTATGAATGTATTTGCTAGTTATAAAATCAGGCACCTACATGGATATTGAAACAATAACATATAGGAAATATTTATTAGTAAGTATATTTTATACTTCTTCTGTCAATCTTTAATTCAGTTCATTTGTGTATCTTAATTATAAACATTTTATGTAACATCCCAAAATTTTCAACTAAAATAAATAATATATTTAAACTCTTGGGGTTTAATTTGAGAATAAATTGGAACAAAAATCTAAAACAAATAAAAATAAGTGATAATATTATATAAATAAATTCCAATTTTATTTGAGTTGAAAATATTGAAATAATGAATGTTTTAAAATGTCATTTAAAATTTAAAATCTTATACATATGCACATTACATATATTAGTAAAATTGAATACACATTGAAAATTTAATTTAAAATTTTCAAGGTAAGTGTGAATATGCAAATGGACATAAGTGTTTATATTTCAAGTTTAAAAATTAAAGTTTTAATTTAAATTTAAAATAAATGTTTTAAAAGTAAGTAGCAAAAAAAAATTTATTAAGATATAATATATGTAGTGTAATATTGGTTAAATTCTTTTAACATTGGACATATGTATACATATACAAATGACTTAAGGGATACCTTTATTTATAAAATGTATATAATAAAAATTCCTTTTGCCATGTAAAAATCAAAAAAAGGGTCTGAACATACCTAACACATGGGAGATAGAGTGGAGTGATTAACAAAATCTAGAGCCTATGATTTCTTCTTACAAATGGCACAAACCATCATTGCTCAAATAAAATATTCAAATAAAAAAAATTCAGAAAAATTTTTCACCTTCCAATTCAAATTTTTAAAGCCCCTAATCTCTGAGGTTCAGTAATCAATTTTTTTTGCAATCTTTACTTCAACGTTCAAGGAAGAAAAAGAAATCAGAAAAAAAAAGAAACTGCCTTCTTCAATTCAAAGTAAAATCTGAAGTGTTTTCAAACTGTAGTGATACATTCAGGTAAGTTTTGTTTTAACTGTATAGTTTATAAAATTTTGATTTTTAAATTAAATTTTAACAATCAATTCAAAACTCATAAAACTGCAGATTAGCTTGAGCAAGGGGGGAGGCTCCAAATTTTTGCTAATGCAATAGGTTTCTGGAAATAATTTTTAAAGGCAGGTGAATTTTTTTATTTTTAAATTCAGGATTGCTAAACAACATTTAAAGCAGGAATTAATCAATTTAATCCATTTGTTGCAGGAGGAAAAAATCAAGATCAAAGCTTTATTCTACATTTGGTTTTCAAGTTTCAGGAAAAAGGAAAACTTCTCTGTTATATACATTCAACTGTAAGTAAAATGAAAATTTCTATTATTATTGAAATAAGTAATTGAACATAACAAGAATAATCACAGATCTGTGTTTAAAAATTTGCAGATCTAAAACTTAAAAGAATTTAAAGTAGAAAAAGAAGAAGAAAGGGGTGCAGGCTTCCATCTTTGTTTGAAAAACTGTCAAGAGTCTTTTTTCATCTGGAAAATAGGTGAGTAAATCACTCTTTTCTTTTAATAAATTGTTGTTGTGTGAATGCTTGAATGATTAGGGAAGTTTAGTCTTTGGTTTGCTTGCAAAAATCTTGAATATATGATTGAATTAGCCTGTGCATGTTGATTTTACAAGATGCTAATCACTGTTTTAGCTTCAGGAAACGAAACCTGTCAAACCCTTTTTTTCCTTTCTTCGCCTCTATCTCTATTTGATCTGAATGATCAACAATGGTTGGTCATGCATTATGCTTCAGTGAACAAGATGGAGTTTGTTTAAGCTTGTACTATGATTTTTTTTCCAGTAATTCATCAAAGTAAAGTTTGAAAGTTTCCTTCCTTCTAAAACTGAAAAAAAAAACAGTAACAAGATCTAAATCTCTCTCCCTCATTTCTTTTGAAACTGGATTGTAACAAGTTGGAGTTGTGTTTAAACTTGTACCATGCTTCAGAAACAAACCAAAGCAAGTTTGTAGTTTTACTGGAAACTAAAAAGGAAAAAACACAGTAACATCTGAATCTTGGATTTATAGGGTAACCCACATCAAAAAAAAAAAAAATCTAATCTCTCTTCCTCTTTACTCCTGAAAAGAAATGTAAACAAGTTAAAATTATTGTTTAAACCTGTATTTACTTCAGTAATGAATTTAAAGCAAATTATATACATATAGTTTTTCCTGGAAACAATGAAACACTGCCACAATTCAAATTTTCAAGAAATTCGAACTTCATAAATTTTAATCTCAATAATACCATGTGAATCCACTCTTAAAATGATGATTCTTGAAACTAGAATCAAAATTTTTCATTAGCTTTTTACTGGAGTATTTAGGATGATCTGTAAAATGAAGCTTTATCAAATTCTATTGATCTAAGAAACTTTAGGCCTCGAGATCGTTGTGGCAGCATGATTTAATGTTTGAAATCATCAGAAAAATACTAGATTAATTTATAAATCCTTAAATCTTTGATTCGAAAGCAAACTAGGGTTTAAAAACCTTTTTCTGTTCACGTTAGAAACAATGGTGCTGCGCCACCTAGGGTTGATCGGACTGCATGCCAGTGGGGCAAATCGAAGCGTCGCACGATGACGAGGCTTCGAACCAAAATTGGGGCCGATAACGAACTGGGGAGGCGGCACGAAGCAATTTTCTGGTTACGTGACGATGGGTTGGTTTGCTCATGTTGTCTTGATCCTTGATTTCGAAATGGAACCATGTTCTGAATGTTTGTATCGGCTTGGGAAGTGATAAGCGACTCGTTGGTGGCCGCAGCACCGACCAACGGCGGTGAAGGTGGCCGTGCACGTGCACGTGGGGGGTTGGTGTGTCAGTGTAATGGTTTGGGGAAGAGAGGGGCAAAGCTCAAAGCAGTACGCAGGGGAATTGGTGAAAAACTCGAAGATGAGCCCGTGTTAATTTAGCATTGTATCGGGTTTGATTTTAACACTCAACAAAATTTTGAGAAAAATGTCACTCGGGTCCAAATTAGGTAAAACTCGAAGCAGGGGATGTGTTGGCTCGGGGTAAAACTCGAACCAAGCCACGGGTTGAACATAAAAACAGTAAATTCCAGTTTTAGCTATAAAAAAATTGAAACACAAGTCAAGTAATTTTTTTTCTGAATAAATTAATGATTATTGTAAATGGAATTCTCAGGTAAATAGTATTGAATCAATTATTTAAAATTTGTGAAGTCAAAGATATTTTAATCTTATATTTTCTTTTAAATAAAAGTTGTTTTAAAATTTTAACATAATAAAATTTTAAAAGTAAATCAAATGTTAAAATGTTAATTAAATAAGAAACCAAATTTATTTATAATGATGAAATGATAATTAACCATTAAGGTTCATAATGATTTTATAATTTAATATTAATTAATTAAAGAATAGACAATTTATAAATGTAATTAAATTTAATTTATTAACAACTAAGAATTAATAAATTAAGATAAACAAATAAAGGAATAATTAATTAACAAAGTTTATTAAGATTAATTCATAATTAAATAATTTCAACATTGGTTTAAAATAATTAATAAAGATAATTATACGGATAATTCACTTTAATCACAATCACCTCAATCAAAGATGAATGACCATCATCAAATATTCTATACTGGATTGATATTTCTGTTGTGATACTGTGATTGCTTTGTGATGAACTGTGATTTGTGATTTGTTCCTATATGTATGTGAAACCCCTTTTACCCGTAAAACGGCATTTAAACTTCGATGCGACAGGGAGTCGGATTTCAGTTTGTTATCCGAAACCCACATCGAACCTTGAACATGAATCCTTGTGATTGACACACCCACATGTTTTAAATTGAGCGTTCACTATTCAGATTAGCTGGGAGAGGACCTTTGTGTCGTATAACCCATTTCGAATAGTGATTCGATGAAATGGGTAGCATTTGAAGACGGTGGTGAAGACCGGGTGTCTTTGAAAACGTTAGGATAACCTATTGATTGTCTCTACATCGAGTTGCTCCGGTATATGGATTCCTTAGGTGATGGGAAGTCCGATCGGGATTGTGGACGCCCGGATTTACAAGGGCTTCTTCCTTTATTGGACGAAGTGCCTTCTGTTCTGTTCGAACCCTGAACAAACTTGTATGGTCGTGTGTCTGACACTACACTTTGAGATATAAAGCCGATTTCTTTCAAATACATATCTATTGGTGGGGGGAATTTATTCTCTTAGCTTAACACCCTTCTCTGAGACGTACTAGCTCAGAGGTTATGTAGTTGAAGGTTATCAGCGATATACTCCCAATTTGGTAGTGTGGCATGCTAAGTGTTGTTGTATATTGATGATCATTTGTTGATTATTTGTGATCAAAGCATGGCTTTCATGTAAATCGTAGCTTTGTGGACGATACCTCATCGAACCTCACACCCCGGAAATGGTCGAAACAGGAAAGATGCGGCAAGGTTATGAGGGTCGCGCCCTTTAGGGTATGTCATTTCCTTTTGAAAAAAGGTGGTGTCATGGTATGGAGCCCATATACTTACCTATGTGGTTGCTGCAATCTCATTCTCTGTGTGGTTGTTGCTTTGTGATGGCAGCCCCTCGGATAAAGGTCCCAAAGGACCGGGGAATGGCATACTCGAGTAGTAGTTACCAAGTTACAGAGGTAACCCGGCCTTGTGTTGGCAGAGAGCCGGGTAGGTTCTCGGGACGTCCCGCTAGAGGCGTACCCATGTGGCAGTAGGAAGTTCCTTAGCCTGACCATTTGTTGGAAATCTAATCAAAACAATACGAGCCCTGTACGGTTTTAGTTGTATAACCTGCCATGGAATGTGGCGGTAACCTACTATTGAACATGGTAGCTATAGTAGGCATACGACGAAATGTTGTATGCTGGCTAGGATTGATATTATACTTTCAAAATGGCTTTCTACACTATGCACTAGTTATAATATCAAAGAAATTTCCCGTATCAAGCATATTTGACTATCATAAGAAGAAATCTCCTCCAATTCTGCGATTGCATTGTGTGTGTGGCGGGAGGTCTTATGATAGTTTCATTTTTCAAAAGCATACCGGTTTTTCTTGTATAAATCTGTTCTATTTAAAAGCAACTGTCTTTGTTTACTCATACCAGTCCCATGACTGACAGTTTATTGTTTCCTTTCTAAACTAGGTGCCCACCATTTCTACACGGGCAGCCTAGTAGCAGGTTTTCCATATTTTGGCTCTAGCTATATTTTGGAGTATTTTGGTTTGGAGATTATCGGTTTTTGGAGGCTCATACCTTAGAGACATTTTGGAAGCTTTTGGATCTCGAGGTGCTTAGTTTGGAGTTCACTATCATTCTCTATTTTCTTGGAGACTTTTGACATATGATATCTAGTTGTTCTATTATGGCATTTTATTTGGAGTTGTGATTCATGTATTATGATACTCTGATGTTGTAACATATATTATTATGATGTTGTATCTGTGATGTAATGCATGATATCCATTTTATTTCCGCTGTTTTATATTCATCTAATGTTGTTATAAGCTCCATCCAACTGGAGTTCGATGTTTGAATCATTGACAGTCGAGTACAAGTGAGGTATTTGATTTCAATTTTCGAACGTTGGATTTCGGGTCGTGACATTTTATCAATTATATTAAGTGCGGAAATTTATCAATGTAGATTATTAAAACTTTATATAGCAAATATTCTTATAATATTAGAAAGGTTAAATGTTATCATTTTATTTTTCTGATAAGGCCACCACTAGATTTTTATGTTTACCAAAACCCTATGAAAGACATAGAAATCCATATAGGAATCATTTGATTTCTCTAGTAGGTGTTAGGACTCGTTTGCCTTAGGATTCTGACCTTAAGGAATATCAATAAATCATAGGCCTACAAGCGGTGGATAACACTTTACCAGTTGCATCAACTACAACACCTAACCTATGGCCTTTGTCTAAATTTTATCTCGACCTTAAGGAATATCAATAAACTGAAAGAGATTATTCACACATACCAACCATTTCGCAATGACCTAAGTATACTACACATACCTTGAGGAACATCAACAAATACACATATGTATCTTATCTCATCTAGTTAATATACTAATAGTGCTACACATAACATCTCTAGCTTGAGGAATATCAACAACTAGAGAGTATTCAAGTAACCTATTAATATATAAATGATGGAGGAAAAGTTTATATTACAGATTCATAAACTTTAATACATTATATTGAGTGATATCGACTTATGTAATAATGTATTTCTTATGAAATGCCCCCGTGATTCAAATGTCAAACACTTTAGAAATTAGGTTATACATACTATACGCATGTATTTCCCCCTTAAGTCTATTTGGAGTTTTTTTCTTGTTCCACTTGATTTTATGCATTTATATGATGCAAGTTCAATTATTATATAACTTTTATAATTTAATTGACTTATATAGTAGTCTTATGCACATTACATTAATTAAATCTTACTTAATTAATTTAATTAATTAACATTTAATTAATTTTATGTTATTTAATTAAGCATTTTAATCGAATATGTATCCATAACATTTATAGCTATACATATATATCTACATATATATATATATATATGTATGTATTTTATTATTTGTTAACTAACTTATTTAATTAAATAATCATTTCAAAAATTTCTTATGTATATACATATATCCTAACATATCCTAAAATAATTCAAGATAATGTAAATATATATATATATATATATATATATATATTACATGTATATACTTTAATTAATTAGCAATTTAGTTAATTTATTAATCCTGTTAACAAGTATTAAATTTTTGAAATATGTTATTATATTTTTAAAGCACTTTTGATAACAATAGTACAACATTTATAATATATAATGTTTTCGAAACCAACTTTAAAATCATATTATAACTTTTGTAATGTAATTCTTATTTTAAACTTAACTTTTTAATGTAAATTTTATTTTAAATTTTAAAAATAATTTTGAAATCACATTATAATACTTATAATATATTTTTAATTTAATTTTTAATTTTAAAAACAATTTTGAAAATTAGCCCAAGGCCCAAATAAATTAGGCCTTTTGGGGCAACCTTTGGGCTTACTTCGTTTTTTAGGTCAGGCCGATAACCATGAAGGGCAGGTTACTTGATTGCCTAAACCAAGCCTAGAAACTACTTTACTAGACACCCTATAAATTGGTAAATTTAATTGGTCAGCCCTAACATGACTAATTTCGACCATACAGACTATTTGACTTTAATATCATTAAAGGAACTAGATTAGTCAGAAGTGAGTGAATAGGTTGATTTTAGAAAAAAAATCCATCTTGGATCTATTATGCCTATGAAGTTTAAAGGGATTATACTAGATTCAATCTAGTTTTAAACAAAACCATATTTTATTTAATTTCATTATACATATTTGAAATTAAACATGTTAACATTTCCAGTAAATGTTTTATTAGGAATGCATCATTATACATTCAAACATATAACAACATAAATGAGCTAATATAAACATGTGTATATGTATGTATGTATGTATGTATGTATGTACATCTAGGTATTGGGATTTATTGTTGGGTGTATTCTCACCACCGAACCAAAGCAGGACCGAACACCCCCACTACCGAACCAAAGCAGGACCGAACACCCCCACCATCGAACCAAGGCAGGACCAACCACACTCCACTTACCACCGAACCAATCCACATTCCTCTCACCACCGAATCAATCCACGCGCCATTCGCTACCGGACCAAGATCTCAAACCATCACTAGACCGAAACACTACCGAAACCACACGAAGAAGGCCCTACCGAACCAGAAGCATACTACCACTACCGAACCAGAAGCATACTACCCCTACCGAACCAAAGTGAAGAAGGTATTCCCGAACCAACAATGCCAGGCCAGATCACATCAACTCAGGCCCACCAGCAGCTATATACATCCAAGACCCCTACCCCCAGCCTCACTCTATAAATAGAGGGGTAGGGGTACAGCAATGGCAGGCAAGTTTGAGAGCTCAAGCACGGACAGAACTTTCAAACAACTTTCATACACTTGTAATCAAAGCTTTGTACTTGTAATCCGAACAGTGAAAGAGAATAACATATGAAGTGGACGTAGGCACATTCTGGCCGAATCACTATAAATCTGTGTGTCTTTTATAGTTTAGTCCCTGCTTTTTACATATTTGCATAAATCACCAAAATCATGAAAAACAACATAAAATCGACTAAATCATACGACTTGGAGGTGTTTGCCCATTTTTTGTGCAAACATTTTTGGTGCTTTCACTGAGAACTCGAGCTAGAAGCTTCAGCTTCTCCCACTTAACCTTCTTCCCGACAACATCGCTCATTGCTTGGAAGACATGCCTCCCAGGAAGAAGAAAGATGTTAGCAAAGGAAAGAACATCGCAACTAGCAGCGTTCCAGATCCAGTGATCACAGATCAAGAGAACCGTCCCGTTCTAACAGCATTACGAAATGGAAATCAGGCAAATCCGACAGCCACTGCCACGGAACAACCGGCAGCAATTACTAGGGCAGATCTAGATAGGGTTGTGGCTGAAGTGACTAACCGCTTCACATCCCAACAAGAAGCCTTGGTGGACCAACTTATGTCACACTTAAGGGATACTGAAGAATCCAACCGCAACACTGAATCATGGGATGAGTCCCAGTCTGGAGGATCTGGGAGGCGACAAAGATCTTTCTTCTTCGAAGAAGCTAACAACAGAAACAGCAATGGTAGGAGCCGAACCCGGACTCAGCCCGAATTCCGACCCAAGGAAACACTTGGAACCAATCCCAATAGGGGAGGTACCAGGCGAGGGTCGGATGTTGCCGAGCCTGTCATGCTACCTAGCCATGGAAACAACAATGAATGGGGCCGAGCTAGAGTTCAGCCCGAAGTTGGACCCGAGGAAGTGCCCGAAACAGAACCCAGCAGGGGAAGATCAAGGCAAGGGCCAACTGTAGCTGACCCTAGCATGCTCCCAGAAGACCAGAGATAGCCACTGGAAAATATTAGGAGTGATAGACGATACCATCCCTACAGATCATCTGGACGGAATCAATCCCGCAGAGAAGAACCAAACTCATTTCTATCTGCTCCAAATTCTGATGAAAGGATGACATGATTGTTCAGAGAGTGCATCCAACGGGATCAAAGAGATCGAGGGATAGGCGCTAGGGTAACCATCACTTTCACCCGCAATATCGAAATTGCCATCACCCTCGAGAATGGAAAATGCCAACAATGGAACCTTACAAGGGAATCTATGACCCCGTTGTACACTTGCAGAGATACACACAACATATGCTCATGAGTGGAGCCACTGAAGGAGTATTGTGCAAATTCTTTCCACTATTCTTGGCAGATCTAGCTACCTCCTGGCTCTTCCATCTACCCCAAGGATCCATCAGCTCATGGGAAATGTTGAAAGAAAAGTTCATCAGCCAGTTCCGCATTCATGTGGAACAACCCAAGGACGCTTATTCCTTATCTAATATCAAACAGAAGCCTGGAGAGACAGTGCACAATATCTAACCTGATTCAATGCTGCAGCGGTCGCAGTCCAAGATGTCGATGAGAAGCTTATCTTAATGGCCCTCTGTAGTGGTGTGCATCTGGATACTAAGTTTGCTAGAAGATTAACGAAAGAAAAACCAACTACCTTACCCGATTTCTTCCATGAAGCCGGAAGATATATGAGACTTGAAGATGCTACCACTGAAAGACAGATAGGGCAACAAACCAAGGCAGCTCATGGCGACACACCCGCTGTAGCAAAGGACGTTCGAAGAAGTGACTCTAGAGACAATGTTGGGGGCAAGAAGGGAGAAAAGCGTCTATATCGGCCAGGACCGAGATTTGACGCTTACACTCCCTTGAATGAAACAATCGAAAACATCTTCCTCGCCACCCAAGACGAAGTTAAATACAAACTCCCCCCGTACAAGAAGGAATCAGATAACGCAATTAAGTCTGGAAAGTTCTGCCGCTTCCACGAATCTCATGGGCATGATACCAATGAATGCCATCATCTCCTGGATTTAATTGAAGAACACATCAGAAGAAAGAGACCGGAACGCTATGTAAAAGGTCAGAACAGGACTCCAGCTCCTGCCAATGAGAACCCCAAGCTACCCCTCCCAAAAACAGGAAGGAAAAATCACAACACCAGCAGCTCCAGTCTAGAGAAGATAGTGGTCCATACCATATCGGGAGGACCACACATTGCCGATGGAAACTGGTCAGAGATGGAAAGATACGGAAAGTCACTTAGAAACAATGAAGGCTGCGTTAATTCTGTTATGGAAGAACGCCACTCGAAGCGAAAAGAGAATGATGACATTACATTCAATAGGTGTGACCTAGAGGGAAGGCAGTACCCTCACATGGATCCTATGGTCATCTCTGCCTGGTTCGGTCCAGCTGAAGTTTTCCGAATTCTAGTAGACACTGGAAGCTCAGTAAATATCCTATTCAAGCATGCTTTCGACAGAATGAAGCTGTCAATGAAGGATGTGTCTCCCTGCAACAAACCACTACACGGTTTCACTGGAGATGCGAAGATGCCCCTCGGGCAATTGGACCTCTCTGTTGAAATAGGAAGTCACCCCCGCTCCGTTGTACGGAAACAAACATTTGTGCTAATAGATAACCACTCGGCCTACAACGCCTTTTTAGGAAGACCAGCCTTGTCTGACTTCCAAATTGTCCTGGCCCCGTGGTGCCTGAAGATGAAATTTCCAACAGACAATGGAATAGGGGAAGTAGAGGGAGATCAAGACGCCGCTCGAGATTGCTATGCAAGTAAACTTCGCAATAACCGTAGGAAGAATAAAGGAAAAAATGCAGAGACTACTCTCTACATGAAAAAATTGGAAGCATAGCAACTAAAGAACGCCCCTCCTCTTCGTTATACCAGTGATCCTTTCAATGAATTAGGCCCCAGGGACAAAGAGGAGGAGGCCACCGCCGAGCCTATAGAGGCTATGGAGTTTATATCTGTAGACAAACACGACTCAAATAGGCTGTGGAAAGTCGGATCTCAGCTAAAAGCGGAATTGAAGGATCAACTCATTGATTTTCTCCGCCAAACTTGGATGTATTTGCATGGATGCATGCTGACACAACTGGAATTTCCCCAAACGTAGCATGCCACGTACTAAACATCGATCCTACCAAGGTGCCAGTAAAGCAGAAAAAAAGAAGTATGGGGGCAGAACGATTAGCAGCCCTCGATGAAGAAGTAAAGAACTTACTTGCCAATAACTTCATACGAGAAGCCATCTACCCAAAGTGGATCGCTAACCCGGTACTAGTAAAGAAGGCTAATGGGAAGTGGTGAACATGCATTGACTTCTCCAACTTAATTGACGCTTGCTCGAAGGATTGCTTCCCACTCCCCCGAATCGATCAGCTGGTGGACAGCACAGCTGGACACGAACTCTTATCTTTTATGGACGCATACTCAGGATATAACCAAATCCCTATGCATGCCCCCGATCAAGACCACACTAGTTTCATCACTGACTGGGGATTGTACTGCTATAGAGTAATGCCTTTTGGACTTAAAAACGCCGGAGCTACCTATCAGCGCCTCGTCAACAAGATGTTTGCGGAAATGATAGGACGAACTATGGAGGTTTATGTGGACGACAAGCTAGTAAAATCGAGGAAAGCCAACGATCACGTAAGCCACCTAGGCAAGATGTTTCAAGTACTTCGCCAATATGGAATGAAGCTGAATCCTCTAAAGTGCTCATTTGAAGTATCATCAGGAAAGTTCTTGGGATTCATCATCCATGCCAGGGGGATCGAAGCAAACCCAAACAAGTCCGAGCTCTGAGAGATATCAGGATACCTTCTACTCGAAGAGAAATGCAAAGCCTAAATGGGAAAGTGGCCGCCCTGAGCAGATTCATCTCTAAAGCGACTGACAAGTGCATCCCTTTCTTCGAAGCTCTAAAGAAAGACAAAGGAAAGTTCGAATGGACCGACGAATGATTAACAGCCTTCCTCAACCTAATCGAACACCTCCAGAGACCACCAGTACTCTCAACTCCAAACGAAGGAGAAGAGCTATACCTATACCTTGCTGTGTCGTCTCATGCTCTGAGCGCTACTTTAGTGAGAGAAGATAACCGTGTACAGCGGCCAGTATACTTTGTAAGCAAGAGGTTTACGGGGGCAGAAGCCAGATATCCTAAACTTGAGAAGCTAGCATACTGTTTACTAATCACATCACGGAAATTGCGACACTATTTCCAATCTCATTCCATCAGAGTTCTAACCGATCAACCGCTAAGGCAGGTAGTCCATCGTCCCGACACTTCTAGGCGACTACTTAAATGGTGCATTGAACTGAGTCAATATGATATCACCTACCATCCTCGCACCGCCATAAAAGGACAAGCCATGGCCGATTTCATTGCGAATTCACTATCAACGAAGGTAAGGAGCAATATGAAATACCAGAAGACATCAAGTGGAGTCTCTTTGTTGATGGGGCCTCAAACGAACAAGGCTCGGGGGCAGGTATTGTAATAATCACTCCCAGGGGAAGGAAGCTATATTATGCTCTAAGGTTGAAATTCGCTGCCACCAACAACGATGCGGAATATGAACCAGTAATAGCTGGATTAGAACTTGCCTTAGAGATTGTAGTCAGTTCTTTATGTCTTCATAGTGATTCTCAACTTATTGTAAACTAAATACTAGGAGAATTTCAGACTCGAGGAGAACGACTCACAGCATATCTAAAAAAGACCAAGCTGCTACTCGGACAATTGGATCACTATATAATCGAACACATTCCTCGAGAAGAGAACCAAGAGGCCGACGAATTGGCAAAGCAAGCTAGCATGAAAGGCGACACCATTTCCGGAACAGTAGCCATCTCAAGGAAACTAACCCCGAATTTCGGGCAAGTGAATCTGATAGCTGCAATCGAAGAGGAAACTTGGATGACTCCCATCCGAAAATACTTACAAGATGGCACACTGCCCGACGAGCGTAACAAAGTCAAGAAAATCTTGAGGAAAGATTCCCGCTACACAGTACAAGAAGGCATCCTCTATCGGCGCGGCTTCTCTAACCCCTTATTAAGGTGTGTCGCTGGAAGGGAAACCAATGAAATCTTATCCAACATCCATCAAGGAAGCTGCGGAGATCACACTGGAGGGCAAACTCTGGCAAAGAAGATACTCCGATACGGATATTTCTGGCCCACCTTAAACAAAGACGCCTTAGACTTCATCAAAAAATGTGACAGATGTCAGAAATTTGCTAAGATTCCTCGACTACCAACAAGTGAGATGACTCAAATGACCAGCCCTTGGCCCTTTGCAGTATGGGGAATTGACTTGATTGGCGAACTTCCAGTGGGCCGAGGCGGAGCCATATATGCTACAGTGGCAGTCGACTATTTCGCCAAATGGGTGGAAGCGGAACCTCTAAATAAAATATCTTCGGCAAAAGTTATTAACTTCTTGATCAAAAATGTTCTATGCAGGTACGGAGTTCCGCTCAAAATCATATCGGATGATGGACTCCAGTTTGACAGCGAGGAGTTCGCCGACTGGTGCCAAGAGCATGGAATTTGCAAGAGTTTCTCATCTGTAGCTTATCCCTAGACAAACGGACAAGTCGAAGCTGTCAACAAAATTCTCAAAACTCTAATCAAGAAGAAACTTAAAAAGTCAAAAGGCGCTTGGGTGGATGAACTTCCTACGGCACTTTGGGCCTACCGTACATCTTTCAGAACATCAACGGGGCATACTCCTTTCTCCTTGGCATACGGATCGGAGGCCATGCTCCCAGTCGAAACTATAGTGCCTTCCCACCGTAGGATCCACTATAACCCAGAAGAGAACGAAGAACTCCTTCACATGTCTTTGGATCTAATTGAAGAGAGAAGAAACGATGCTGCGCTCAAAGCAGCAGCTCACAAGCAAAAAGTGGCAGCTCAATACAACTCTAAAGTCAAGCATCGTAGCTTACAAGAAGGAAATCTTGTCCTCAAGCGAATCTTGCCGCACCCCGGTGCACTAAATCCAATCTGGAACGGACTATATGTAATTCATAAAGATCTCCACAACGGAGCTTATATTTTGTCAACAGTGGACGGAGAGGTGTTCCAGAGGGCATGTAACATCCAACACCTTCGTCGATACTTTTCTTAACTTGTACTGCCCATATGAAGTGAATTAACAAAGAGAATCAGTGGACGTAGGCATTATCGTGCCGAACCACTTTAAAAACTTGTCTCTTTTTTAACTTGTTCCTTTATATCTTGGCTGCTTGTTAATTTTATCCTTTTCTGTTGAACAAAATCCTGTGTAATGGCATTTCCATTCAAGACACATCACGGCGCAACTTCACCTGGACAAGACCTATCAGGTATTATACGAATCTATGCCCTCGCCAATGAGACACTTTTGCTCCAGCATCCCTCTGGTGCGGGTTAACTCATTGCTCGTGATCGGCCCTTAAAGCCAACTGTAATGAGCCGATTATAAGCCACCGAGAAGGCCGACTATAGCCGAGGCGCTCATTATGGCGTTCGGCTCACCGACAACTGTGAACCTACTTTAATCCCCAACATAAGGTATGGCCAGCCAGGGGTAGTTCAGAGTTGACGATCGGTACCCACGCTAGCCGGCCACGGTAAATCGAATAATACCCACGATTACGGGCCATAATGGCCCGGGTAGTTACTGTGCGCGATCTCGACTCCGAGTGTCTTAAGTACGGCTGTGGTAAAAAAGAGAAACTCCCCGCGGAGGCGTAAGATGGGTGATAAATGTCTCCAAGACCCACAGCTAGGGAAAGTGACTACAAAACCCGTTTGCCACGAACTTAAGCACATCGCAGGCCTTCCGTGATTGGAAGTTTTACTATTTCTTATATTTCTATTTTGTTTAAAAACTTTCCTCCTATCCTCTATAACGATCCCTAAAGCACAGGACACAAAATAGGAGACGCTCGCTAATGGGAATAGGAACTCACAACTGGATGACAGGTCGCTCAGCTGCATTCCATGCTCAGTCATACAAGACATTCAAAGCAACCGTCTACGACTAAAACACAAAAGGGCGGTACTTTCTTCTCTTGTATATGAATAAGTGGCTATAATTTATTCGCACATCACACTAACATTACAAGATATGAAATTATATTTTAAGCAAGAACTTGACATCAAACACAATTGAATCACAGGAATGTGCACAGCTATATTTCTTATGCAACACACCAAAATAATGATAGCATTCAAATATGAAAAAATCAGCTTAAGTTAAAAATTACATGCCAAGAATAAAGTCGTTCGTTACAAATAACATAATTACAGCCTAAAAGTTACATTAAAGTTTTGGGACTACCATAGACAGCAATGTCAAGTAAACCAAAAGATATCCAGATCAAGTCAAGGAGTCGGCTGCATCGGAACTTCACCTCTATCCTACTGGCCCTGCGAGATCTACTTAACCGCAGGATTGGAACTCTCAGCATGTTGACCAGAGGTAGTTGGTGCTTCAGAGGTCCCGCCTGTCCAATTCAGGAGAAGAATCCATTAAATAAACAATAAGCAATCAAGTTACGAAAAGCTAAAAGGGAAGACTTACCAGCATCTGCTCCTTGATCATCATCTTCTAACTGCACACCTACCTCCTCAGCAGTAAGCAGCCGCATACCCTCCTTCACCACCCCTTTCTCCTCCATGGTGAATTGAGCCGTAACCACGTCCATTCTAAAGGCCACGCCACCCTCCTTATCTGCATCAGCCTTAGCCTCCTACAGGGCCCTGAGATAAATCCTGGCCACGACTCGGGGATAATCATCCATCCAAGATAAGTTGCCCTATTTCCAAGTGCGAAAGTATATATCCTGAAGCATCTCATCCATTATCCCCTCATTCTCCTCGAACTCCCTTATTCGGTCCTTAGAAGCCAACAGCTTTGCAGTGGCAGCATCCCTCTCCGATTAGTATCGCGAGCAGTCAGCCTGAAAGGATTTCCTCATCGCCTCCATCTCCTCCTTCAGCTTGGTTTGAGCAAGCTCTGCAGCTTCAAGTTTCTCGGGTAACTCCTGCACTCGCTCGAGATCCGCTTTCCGAATCTCATCCACCGTTGCAATAGCCATATCAATCTATTCCTTACAAACAGCCTCCATTTTTCGTAACTCTGCCCTGCTGGCCTCTTCCATGGTTTTCTTTAATTGCCTAGAAGCGGCCTCATGTTGAGAGATCTGAATGGCCTGATCAGCGAGTTTTTTGGCCTGGTCAGAAACCATTAGCCGCAATCGAATGTTAGCACTCCAGATTTCTTCTCCAGCCTTGACCAGACGGGCATGATGCCCCATCAGATTCCTGGTTTCCTCAGTAACCCGGTCAATGTTTGCGTTAGCTTCGTCCCCCAAAGTTACGACTCGAGTGGTAAGCAAATCAAGGTCCAGGGACTTAGATTCATCCAATACTCTTACCATAGGATTACGGGGAAGAAGGTGCTCATCGGTAGCCTCATCAAAGGTAATATCACAAGAACCCGGATCCAGATCCGGATGACCTGCAAACGGATTACGAGCCAAGCCGGGATGGCCTATCCGGGTAATGGTAGGATTTTCAGACGGATGCAGAGGAGGTATAAATTCAGTATTCTTCTTCGTGGTATCCCGAAGAGGCTGAGTTGGGGACTGAGGACCAGGTGAGGGTTCAAACAAGGAACGACTCCTCTTCTTCCTTTGGATATCCTCCTCGATAACTCCAAGAAGAGGGCGGTAGCCGACTACGTCTCCAGGGCAGTTATTCAGAGGCTTTGGTTTAGTAGAAGCCTTGAGACGTTTGTATTGTTCAAGATGGTGCCGAACATCTGATGTCTTGGCCACCTTACCCGCTTCTGTGATAAAAACCAAGTGTTACAAGCATACATTGAGCTATAATTCAGGAAATATATCAAGTTAAGAAGAGTAAAGAGACGCTTTTGTTATACAAACCCTGGGGAGGAGTAGGATATTGCAATAAATCCTGGATCTCATTCCAGAACTGGAGCTGACCATAAAATATTCCTAAATCCTTATCATAAATGGAGTCAGCAGGAGTCAAAAATTCACCTTGAATCGCAGGAATTGCCTTAGTTGAAGCGCTCTTAGAAGATGAATCGGCGCCGGTCCCGGCCTTGTCAGCTTTCTTAGGCTTCTCCACTAAAGCCGATCCTTCCTCCAACCCTTCAAAAGCTAGGCGAAAAGCGTCATCTGTCCACTCCTGGATCACACCTGCTTGCTCAGAAGACAAAGCCCTAGTGCCATCACCACTCTGTCCGTCGCCACCATCATCGCTACGACCATCACCATCAGCTTCTCCACCACTTCCACTCTCCGCCTCACCTCCTTCATCCTCGCCTCTTTCCTCCTCCATATCTTCCTCCTCCGAGATGTTTGGACATGTGTTGGGGGAGGGTCCATCGGACTTCTTAAGTTTCTTCCTCCCGGCAATTGGAGGTGTCGAGAAGCGTTTCCTTTTGCCGCTCTTCGCTGTAGCCCCTCCTTTAGCTTTGGCGGCCCTCTCCTCAGCTGTGTCTCTTTGCTTGAACACAGATTGGCGTGGCAGAATCAAGTTAAGCCCCAAAAGAGTAGCATTTCTGATTAAATAAGAAGATGCCCTCTCGTTTTCCGAAATGGCTTTTGTTTCCGCAGCCATCTGAACCAGATGATCGTTCTCTACAACCGCAAAGCCACCTGTCGCTAGCAAGAAACAAAACACATAAGGAGGAACATTGCAGTCATAACGGAAATTATAAATGAGATTCAACTTATAGCCAGAGGTGAAGTGGTGGAAAGAAACAGAGTCATCCTTGACAAAGAACCATTCCTTCTTGAACATGCTAAATTTTGAATATAAGTCCAGGACCGGCTTGAAAGACACGACCGATTCTAAGCTAATATATGGAGACCCCTTCTTGTAGCCTCTCAAGTTGTACAGGTACCGAATTTCCCGGTTGGAAGGGCGACGCCCGTATTTTCTCTGGAAAATAATAAACAGACTCACCAAGATGGCATAGGAGTTGGGCTGAAGCTGGAAAGGGGCCACCTTCAAGTCTGTGATGAAGCTGATGATCCAAGCGTTGATCGGAGGAATGGCCCCTCACATGCAATAATACCTACTATAAGAAAAATATCCTTCAGGGGGGTTACACGGCATCACTCCTTTCCCCGGCAACATCATATGCGCTCTGTCAATCCCAAAGGATCTAGATATAACGTCAAGCTGCTCGTCTTTGAGGGAGCTGGGAAAGCAGTCAGGCGGTGAGTTCAAAAGCTCCTGAGGGCCGTACCCATCTACTAATGATCTTGGGGATGGACCATGTCGTTCTGGCTCTGACTGAACTGGGGGCACTATGGAGGACTCCCCTTTGTCCTTGGATTTCTTCTTGTCAGAACGAGTTTCTACTTTATGAGACATTATCTGCAACACGAGAAAACACATCGTTACAACAAGGGGTGTAGGCAATCAAGTACCTACGGCCTGGAATCTCATTCATAATTCAAAACATAAAAGTTCATTCGGTAGTTCGAGGCTAAGGGCCATTCGGCACTCGTACTCCCAAGTTCATTCGGTAGTTCGAGGCTAAGGGCCATTCGGCACTCGTACTCCCCGGACTCATTCGGTAGTTCAAGCATAAGGTTCATTCGGCGAAAGAAGACTAAATCACCTAGACCGGCAGTCAAATGTGGTTCGGTGATATGGTTGACTCGGCAGACCAAGGTTTGGTTCGGCTATTTCAAAAGGTATGGAATAACAGAGGCATGAAGCCCCTACTTATAAGCAAGTATAGGATGACCGGACCAACTGGTTCGGCACTTAGGCCGGATGGGGAGAAAACAAAGCGCGACATATGAAGGCATATGCCCCACTTTGGGGGGCAAATGTTGGGTGTATTCTCACCACCGAACCAAAGCAGGACCGAACACCCCCACTACCGAACCAAAGCAGGACCGAACACCCCCACTACCGAACCAAGGCAGGACCAACCACACTCCACTTACCACCGAACCAATCCACATTCCTCTCACCACCGAATCAATCCACGCGCCATTCACTACCGGACCAAGATCTCAAACCATCACCGGACCGAAACACTACCGATACCGAACCAGAAGCATACTACCACTACCGAACCAGAAGCATACTACCCCTACCGAACCAAAGTGAAGAAGGTATTCCCGAACCAACAATGCCAGGCCAGATTACATCAGCCCAGGCCCACCAGCAGCTATATACATCCAAGACCCCTACCCCCAGCCTCACTCTATAAATAGAGGGGCAGGGGTACAACAATGGCAGACAAGTTTGAGAGCTTAAACACGGACAGAACTTTCAAACAACTTTCATACACTTGTAATCAAAGCTTTGTACTTGTAATCCGAACAGTGAAAGAGAATAACATATGAAGTGGACGTAGGCACATTCTGGCCGAACCACTATAAATCTGTGTGTCTTTTACAGTTTAGTCCCTGCTTTTTTACATATTTGCATAAATCACCCAAATCACGAAGAACAACATAAAATCGACTAAATCATACGACTTGGAGGTGTTTGCCCATTTTTTGTGCAAACATTTATATTTAATATGTATGTATTTGTGTGTGTGTCTACACACTTTCATATAGGGAATATAAATGCTTAAGTGTGTGTGTATGTATGTATGTTTGAGTATACTGCAATATATGCATATGGATTGTATACACATACTGTCAATACCACATATATATAATTTAGACATAAATATACATATATGTAATCTTTGTTTCCACTTATATTTTATATTTACATGTACAAAGAGGTACGAAAATAATTCACATAAAGTAAAAAAATTAATATAACATTAAATTAGAACAGTGAAGATGGAAATGTAATTTGAGTTCAAATTAAATCTAAGTTAAAAAGGGAATAACCATGTAGTGTAATTCTAGTTTACTTTTCTTCTATAACCACCAATTAAAAGGTTAGTTCAATACCATATGGAATTTCAAACTTAATTACAACAAACATATAAACAATTTTAAAACAAAAGAAGTTTATGTTATATCTACATTTGAAAAGACATATAACTAACATTAAGAAAATTAAAGGTTATAAAATTTAATTTATTGACCCTAATGGTATGATTGGATCTAAAAAATAAATTTATATTTAGGTACATACACATACGTAATGAACTAAAATTTAATTTTGAATTATGTAATTGAATTAATCTAAAAGAAACCAAGAAACCAAGAAAGTAAAATTTTGGTTTAATATTGGCTTATAATTTCAAGGAACGAAGAAGATTTGATTAATATATATGTGCATTTGTATATGAAAATAATTTCATGATTTAATCTATTAAAATTTAATCCATAATTAAAAGGAATAAGTGAGACAACAAGAGTAATTTATTAGAACAAAGAAGATCTATAACAACACATGGTATGGTAACAAACAAGAGGATTTGTTTTAGAACTCAAATGAAATGAAACATAAATTATTTAGTTAGACAAATCATTAATCAACTATACATAAAGAATCCAACAAACCAATTCTATAACAATTAGTTATTCCAAAGCCAATAAATCATTAACAATCAAAACCACGCATAAATAGAACTCACAGTCAATCACTATATATAGACCATTTTTAAAATCGATTTTAATAAGTGGCTTCGATATAAATATATGTGAAAATTTTATTTTAAACATCATGGATAAATTATAGACTTACCTAATAAACCTTGCACCCTCATCACACCTTGATTTGTGGCTTGTCCTCGGATTTCAAAAAAATCGGCATCCTACCTTGCAAGAGAAGGATGGATCATCTTTCTTTAATTTAATTTGATGTTGGTTCGAATTTGTTTTGAGGTTTTTTTCAAAAGAAATTTCGGCCATAAATGAATAAAGAAGAGGAAGAAAAGTTATGTTATGCTAAAGAAATCAATTGAGTAGATTTTGTTTTAATAGAATTAAAAGAACCTTTCCCATTCTCCTTAACAAAACTTTCTTCTTTAATTCGTTTTCAATTTCAGTCAATTCAATTGATTAATTCCCTCTTGTGACCATTATACAGTAGGTCCTAGCACATTCTTAATGAGAAATTTTTTTACAAAAACCATTTATGTAATTATTTTATTATTTAAACCTTCTTTAAAATTATACCGGTATCGTATATCGATATATGTAAATATAACATTTATATATGAATTCAAATAATTACCAACAACATTCAAGACATTAAATAAATTAACAATAATTAATATTTCATAAAAATTAATTAATCTAGTTTTTTTTCTGAAAGGCAAGCAAGGTTTGCTTGTCCCTGCCAGAGTTTATTGATAAATGAAGAAAGAAAACCGTGAACAAAAACATGCTTTTGTCACAAAACAAGAGACAAAAAGGTGTACAAACATCAGATAAAAACATACTAGGACCAAAAAGAAGAGAAAATAAACAACCAATGCCGCAATCAAACTAGAGTGACATGAAAATACGATATGCACAAAAGAATGCACATGCAGAATCATATACCAAGCTTATCCAAAAACACAGGCAAGTCAATTCCAAAACCCAAGACTATGAGGAGAGAAGCCATGGCGTGAAAATCTAATCCCAGAATCAATTTTTGACATAACAGTATCCCAGAGTTGAGGCGCAGCAGCGACTTCAAATCTAAAGCACCGAGAGTTCGTTTCAATCCAAACTGTTCTGATGTAGATTTTAAGAACAAAGAAAGTAATATCCATGTTGCCCTGCCTATTCCTCGTTGCAGTCTTCAGTTCGTTCCATTTTGTAGTAGAATCGCCATCATAGCTCGCAATACCAACTTTGTTAAATAGTGTGCTTATCATATTGAATAAGAAGCCACACTCAAAAAAGAGGTGATCAAATGATTCAGGATACGAAATACAGAGGAGGCATAGCTGATCGATAACCATACCAGCAGACAACAGTTTGTCTCTAGTTTGTACAGCCTTATTTATGATTGGCCAAAACATCAAATTTTCGTTAGCCGGAGAATGAGTAGTCCAACACACCTTAGCCCAATGAAAGATAGGAAAAGCTTCAGTTTGAAGGAGAAGATCATAAACCCGACAAATGCTATGAGGTCTTCCCCACCAAAATATAGCAGACTCAAGATTGATGAGGACCACATGCTAACGCAAACTCCTCCATAACGCGTTGACAACTTGATTACTGGAAGAAGGAGTGCACAGCTTCCCATTAACAATGTACTCAGCAGCACAAGCATTCTTTCCTATAAGGGATTGCATTCGTTCTTGAGCACTCAGCTTAGTATCTAACACCAAGCCATCTTCCAACCAAGGATCCTTCCAAAATTTAACAGAGCAACCAGGGGAAACAATGTGCTTAGCATAAGGAAGGAGAATACTTCTGATGCTCATAATTTTTCGCCATATCCAACTCGTTTATTGAGAGACTTTCATAGACAAGAAGTCCCCATTCTTAATTCGATAGTTCCAAACCTATTGTACCCAAAGGCTTTTCTTTTTATTCAACAAAGCATCCACATGGGTACTGACCGTTACTATATTCCATATGGAGATATTGATTATTCCAAGGCCACCATTAATGAGTGGCTTTTCCAAACTGCTGTAAGATAGGGGAATAAACTTCCTGTTGTGAATTGATCCAGTCCAAAGGAATCTAAACATAACAGCTCTAATCATACAGAGAAATTGAGTGGGAAAAATGAAAGTTCTAGCCCAATAAACAGCCATTGAAAAACATACAGACTTGACAAGCACTATTCTACCAGCCATGGACAGCAATCTGGTAGTCCAAGAGTTAAGCTTAGAAGTGATTTTATCGTAAAGGGAAATGCAGTCAGCCTTGGTAACTCTGGATGTACATAGGGGAAGGCCTAGATATGACATCTTATTTTCCATAGGCTGAAGACCAGATTGTGCCATAAACCTAGCTTTGTCAGTCAAGTTAATGCCAGAGATTAGAATATGGGATTTAGAATGATTGCTCTTTAGCCCAGTAGCAAGATAAAAGGAATGAAGACACTGATGGATGCCAGAAATGTAATGGTGATTAGGCTTAGTAAAGATCACAATGTCATCCGCGAAGAAAAGGGAGGAGATTTGAAGGTGTTTACACTTAGGATGATAAGAGATTGTCTTATCTTCAAATTTCGTTGCCAACATACAGTTCAGCGCCTCCATAACAATAATAAAAATATAGGATGAGATTGGATCCCCCTGGCGTACACCTTGCTTTCCTTTAAAATATCCTGTCATTTTCCCATTGTAGCTAAGAGAGAAGGATGGGGTAGATATACAGACATAAAGCCAAGCTACAAAGACTTTTGGAAATCCCATTAATGACATTACTCGAACAATAGAGGACCATTGAAGACAATCATAAGCTTTAGAAATGTCAAGCTTTAGCGTAGTTCTAGGGGAGATCTGCCATCTACCATAACCATTAATTAGTTCATGATCCATCATAATGTTATCAAGTATGTCCCTTTTAGGTAGAAAGGCAGACTAATTGGAAGAGATAATAGTTGGGAGCACCAAAACAAGCCTTGTGGCATGAATCTTGGATATGCACTTATAAACCACATTACAACATGATATTGGTCGAAATGAGGTAGAATTTTCAATGGGCCTGACTTTAGGAATCAGGACGAGATTGGTAGCATTAATCTCACCAAGCAGTTTGAAGTTATTAAAAAAATTTTGAATAGCAGATATAAAGTCATCACTTATAATTTGCCAACTAGCTTTGAAGAAGACGACATTAAATCCATCAGGCCCACCACACGATGAGGCATTCATAGCAAAAAGAGCTTCTTTAATTTCCTAATCGGTAACCTTATGGACAAGCATGTTATTCATAGTTGAGCTTATCCTGGGAAGTGGTAGGTTGTTAAGAATATCGAGGTTAGGAAAAAAATTATCATGGTTACCTAAAAGCTTGGAGAAGTGTTGTAACAAATGTTGATCAAGCTCTTCAACAGATGTAAGATGAAGACCTTCATCATCCCAAAGAGAATGGATGTGGTCTCTAGATTGTTTGTTCTTTATTGAAGCATGGAAGAAAGCAGTATTTCTATCTCCATCTCTAACCCACTTTTGATGCATCTTTTGCTTTATCATGCTGGCTTCAGATTTTAAGGCTTCATTAAGCTGATGAAAGAGGATGGACTCATTCTGGGTAAGGGAAGGATTGGTGGGATCCCTGTTAAGGAGAATTTGTGCCTTCTCAAGAAATTCCTTAAGAGAGTTGGAAGCAAGTGAGCCATTTCCAAATTTGTGAGAAGCCCAATGACGTAATGCATTTTTAGTAGCCTTCAATTTCCTACACAAGATAAACATAGGATTGCCTTGAAAAGAGTTAGACCAAGCAGTAGATATAATAGTCATATATTCAGGGTCTTTGACCCACGGATTGAAGAATTTAAAAGCCTTTTTTCCTCTACATGGCATAAGGGAGGGAGAGATGATTATCAGAGAGTGGTCAGATAAGATAGGATGTGGCAGTAGAGCAGAGATGGCAGGCCACAAGGATAAGGCTGAATCATTACAAAAAGACAGATCAATGTTGGTAAATGTTCGAAGCCCAGACCGGCTTTTATTGTTCCACGAGAAAGGCATACCAGTTCGAGCTATGGGAAGAAGTTCAGAGTCTGAAATGGAGATATTTAAGGGGGAAATATCCCTTGGCATTAAAGGCTGCCCACCAACTTTATCATACAGGTTGTAACAACAGTTGAAATCACCTAGAACAAGCCAAGGGTGAGTGTTCTGCCTTAGAGATGGGAGAAGATTAAGAAGAGATTGTCTAGAAGCTATAGCATTTTGAGCATATACAAAGGTTAAGTAAAAAGAGAGATTAAGAGGGAGGAATATGGCTTGAAAGTGGATTAGCTGGGATGTAGATAGAATGGGGGAGAGAGTGTAGATGAGGGGATCATGGACAGCAAGAATCCTACCATATGCAGCATTATCCAGATTATGATGGACTTGCCAAGTAGGGTTGATATAATTAGCTGCTTTAAGAGACAAAGGGAGAGATAGTTTGGTTTCCAGGATTGCAAAAATCTTAATATTGTGGTCATTGATCAGAGACTTAACATGGTCAAGTTTGATTGGATTATGAGCTCCTCTAATATTCCATGATGCAATTTTTAATATTTTACAAATTTATTAAATCATGCGGTTTTTGGAGAAATCACAAATATGGTTATACAAATCGTAGATGTGAATTTAATCAGCGATAATATTGAACAATTTAAATATCAACATTCACATGTCACCTTAGCAAATGGTGTGACAGTTTGGCTGAACTCGTCATTTATAGGACTTTTCGGTAAAATCAAATTTCACAAACACTTAAGTAGTACATTTTGGTAATTATAATTTGCACTGATTCTCTTCATCAAAAGTATATCACATTAGGACTTATAGAATTTGGTTTTGGTCAAAACTCCTGATAGAGTTAGAGATATACCTTAGGGGAAATTATATACTTTGTTATATATACCTAATACGATAATCAATCTTGTTCAAAATAAAAAGTATTTTCTTTATATTACATACTTGACATAATATGTTATGTTAATTAATTAATTTAATTAAAAATGTATGTGACGTCCCACCTCTATACCCACACTAGCCGAGGACACTATGGGGTGATGCTGTCGACTAGCACGAAGAATAAGGCTACTGAGAAGTGACCATCTGTATAGTTGCTTTGTGCGAATACCGACATGTCAGATCATATAACATGCATTTCATTTCAAGCAGAAATTTGAAACATTAATTACAAACACAAAGCTACTACACAGTGGTTATGTGGTCTTCAGAAACAAATATAAAATAAGCATAATACAAAACAATCATAGATATTCATATCACTATGGCAGAAACAGATATGAATGTAACACATATAAGTGAACATCAAAGTAGTGGTCATATAAGATCCACTACATCACAAAAGAATAGATACAAGTGCTAGACAAAAGAATATGTATACATCAAGGAGTCTCTATCTCGAATGTATAAAAGCAAAAACTACTAAGCTAAAATAGTTAGCCAAAAGTCAGAAGCTAGTCCTAGCTAAGAAGTCAAGTGAGAGCACCTGTAACACCTTGGTCTGACCCGAGTATTATTTAAGAGGAAAAATAATAAACGGATCAGTCTAGCTATAAATATCATTCAAGATGAGATAGGATAAGAGATATGAGAAAAATATATGATAACTATAATGCCATACCGTGACAAGTATATATTCGATAACAATGAAAATCATACAATATCTTAAATCTTCTCAAATGCCAAAAAGAATGTCATATTCTTTAGCTTATTCACCAAATCTCAAATACTGACAAAACATATTAATGCCAATTCGCAAAAATTGGTGAAACATATATTCTAGAAATCAATATTTAGAAACCCAGAACACACAAAGGGGGGCATGTCACAAACGAGAGCATGAAAACTCACTAACACATGTATCACAAATGGGACGTTAGCGCATAGGTCGCTAACCCATAAAAATACAGGATTCGGTCCCCTCTAGGGACGAATGAGCCGAACATTGACGCACCTAAAAAGATATGCCCCATGCACAGCCGAATGTCGATGCACCTAAAAACATACGCCCCATGCACAAACTTATTGAGCTGATTGCTCCACGAATGGTCAAAAGACATGGGTCGCTAGCCCATAAAAAATGCGATGAAGCTCTACATAGTGGGGTATAGTCCCCCATACGGACAAAGAGACATCGCATATCGCTAGTCTAAACCATAAAATGATCACTATTAATCAAAAAGAAGTGTAAATTACACCAAACTAGTAAATAAATGAGTTTAGCTTCATGTCCCATAACCACTAGCTTAACTTAAATATTTACGAACAAATTGTAGATTTCCATTCGAAAACTGTCATAAGATTTCAATCGAAAAAGTCTATGAATTAACAGACGAAGTAAACGCAAGCGTTTCATACCACTTGTTTTGCTATGTCGTTTAATTGGATTTCTCATATGAATGAGGAAAAGGTTTGTATATACTAATAGATTGGAAAATGGTTTTGAAAAACAAGCTTTGTATTAAAAGTAACGTTGAAATCATTCTTGTGAAAGAATTTGAGTATTTACTACTAGTATAGAAACCTTTGTATTTTAAAGTGACAAATCACAGAATTGATTGTAAAAACAATCTATCACCAAAAATCCACATTCGAGATGTGAATTAAAACCATAAAAATCGATATCAAATCCATCAAACGGATACTCCCAAAAAATATATAGGAAAGTAGTCGTCAAAGTCGATAATAAATGACAACAACGAACCGGATCTACAAAAATCGATCAAAGTGGAAACCCACATAAAAGTAGGCAATTTGGCTGAATTTAAAAATGCCAGACGTCTGGTGGTTTTCCCAGTCTTCTGAGCTGATAGTCTGGAATTTTCTTCCAGATCGCCTAGACGTCTAGGAACAACCTCAGACGTCTGAGCTGTAAGTCTAGAATTTTTATTCCAATGACCCGGGCTTCTGAGTGGTTTACCAGACATTTGAGTTGTAGCTCAGAGCAAGATTTTCCTAGGCCAATCATGGCCAAATCATATCAGAAGCGATCGAATGAGCGATGATGGCTAGGGATTTGTGCCAAGCGACAACCCAGCCTTATAGACTCATAAATACACTTCAAACAACATGTTCAAACATCCATGGTAGGATTTTCATAGATTTTGACCTCAAAATACTAAAAATTAAAAATTCACCAGACCAATTCAATTCAAAAGCCTTTGGACATAAAATAGATGTTAGGAATTCAGACCTAACAACAATTAAAGCTATGGACATACATGTGAGTCCAAGAACTCACCTTTAAATTCAAAAACAACAATTGAGGATCTCTAAAACAAGGAAAGATCAACCTCTCTTCAACTTCAACTCTAGAAGCTCCCATCTATGATCATATGCAAATATTTCCTAAGTTAGGTCATAGGAAATTATGAAAATGGGAGAGGGATTGAGATGGATAAGATGAAGAAGATGCTTACCTAAGCTTCTCCTTGATTTTGGAACTTGAATTTGAATTTCCTAAACATCTAGGGCTTAGGAATTTTTGTTTCCCCTCTTTTCCCCCATTTTTCCTTTTGCTTAAGTGTTAGGAAATTTGTGAATGGAATGAATAAAGAGGAGAGGAGTTAAGGGTAATTTGTAGAAGAGTTTGGGTTCTCTTACTAGGTTAGTTGGCTAGAACATAACCCAAAGTCCAAAAAAAATTACCAAAATCCAAATCAACTCCAAACATATCGATGTTTATACTCAAATAAGTTATAAACATTATTTTGAACTCAATGAAAGTGGTCCCGAGTCTGCATTCGACTGCTTACAAAAAGTCACAATTTGGTAATTTAACCAATGATGCTTTATTTAAATAAACATTTAAATATATAGTCGTAAAATGTGCGGGTTGTTACAGGCTCCCCTCCTTAAAGAAATTTCACCCTCGCAATACTTAAGAAGAAAATAAAGAGTAATAATCACTCTAATGCATAACAACACAAAAAAGAAAAATTTGAAGTGAGAAGTTTACCTTAAGGAGCACGAAAGAGTAAGTCCGGATGTGTTTGCTCAATGAATTCTCTGGATTCCCAAGAACGATCCTTAGGATTTGAGGACCATTGAACTTTCACAACTGGAACATCTTTATTTCGAAGGCGTTTAACATCAATAGCAATGATACGAATAGGATGTTGGTCATAAGTCAAATTAGGTGAAACTTCAATTTCTTTAATAACATCGGGCTCAAGAATAGAATCAGAATCTTTAAGGCATTTCCGTAGTTGAGAAATGTGGAATATGTCATGAAAAGTGGAAACTTGAGCTGGTAACAAATGGCTATAAGCCATGGAAATAATGCATTCGGTGATGGGAAATGGACCAATATATCGAGGTGCTAATTTTTTCGATCAACTGAAACGCACAACACCCTTCATAGGTGAAACACGAATAAATTCCAGATCTCCCATAGAAAATTCTAATTTCATTCTCTAATTATTGGCAAAGGATTATTTTCTACTATGAGCTTCTTTCATTCTATTATGAATAAGGTCAATCTTTTCTATGTGATGACGAAAAAAATCTGGATCTAAAACCAGCTTCTCACCGATTTCAAGCCAACACGAAGGAGATCGGCATGGCCTTCCATAGAGTGCCTCGTAAGGTGCCATACAATACTGGATTGGAAGCTATTATTATAAGAAAACTCAACAAGAGAAATATGATCTTCCCAACTTCCAACAAATCAAGAACGCATGCATGAAGGATATCTCTAAGAGTTTGATTCACATGCTCCGTTTGTCCGTCGGACTGAGGATGATAAGTGGTGATAAAATTAAGCTTCGTTCCCAAAGCTTTTTGAAGACCTCTCCAAAAGCCACTAGTTAATAATGGATCACGATCGCTAACTATAGAAGTAGGAACTCCATGCAATTTAACAGTTTCTTTAACATAGAGTTTGGTTAAAAGAGATACCGTCCGATTGACCGAACGGGAATAAAATGGATGGATTTTGTAAGTCTATCTACAAAATCCATAAACTATCATGACCCGAACGAGAACGGGGAAGACCATCAATAAAGTCCATAGAGACTTGATCCCACTTACAAACATGAATGTTTAAAGGTTGAAATAACCCACCGGCCTTTGATGCTCGGCCTTTACGAGTTGGCAAGTCATGCAACACTTAATAAAGTTAGCAATATCAGACTTCATTCCATCCTAATAATAATGTTGTTTCATGTCCGCATACATTTTACTACTACCGGGATGAATGGTAAATTTAGAATGATAAGAATCTTATAAAATGTCTTTACGAAGGTCACTAATATTTGGCATATTAGTTCTACCAATTTTTGAATACCTCCATGAGCATCGATTTCAAAGTCCGTCAAGCCATCAATATTCTATCCCTACAACTTTGGCTAAGATGAGCCAATTTAGGATCATGCTTTTGAGCTTCAAGAATACGGTTTAAAAGAGAAGGATGAGCCTCAAGGCTACATAAAACAAGAGATGAACATGAATCGGATTCACGATGTCGAATCTCATAAGTAGACAAAGTCTCGAGATCATTCCATTCCGATATCATCATAGAAACGACCACTTGTTGCTTACGACTAAGGGCATCGACCACATGATTTCCCTTTCCGGGAGTATAAGGAATATCAAGATCATAAGATGCAAGGAATTTGAGCTCACGTTGTTGACGCAAATTAAATTCCTTTTGAGAAAATAAATACTTCAAAGATTTATGATTGGTGTAGAGAACAAATTTCTCTCCCAAAAGATAATGACGCTAAATTCTAAGGCCAAAAACAATGGTCATGAGCTCTAAATCATGAGTGGCATATCTAGTCTCAGCAAGCTTTAATTACCTAGAAGCATAAACGATAACTCATTCTCTTTGCATGAGAACGACTCCCAAACCAACAGACTAGCATCGATATAAACAATCAAGTCTTGTTCCCTTCGGGAATCACTAGAATAGGAGCATCAGAAAGGAGTTCTTTTAATTTATGAAAAGTAGTTTCACATTTTTCTAAACAAATGTACTTAACTTCCTTCTTTTTCAGACTAGTAAGAGGTACAGAAATTTTAGAAAAGTATTTTATGAACCCACGGTAATAGCCCACCAATCTAAGAAAGCTATGAATTTCCGTCACACTCTCCAATATTTTGGAATTTTGAATCGCCTCGATCTTTGAAGGATCCACAGAAATTTCAGATTCAGAAATAATATTTCCAAAAAAATTCACACGGGATTGCCAAAAGAGACACTTAGAAAATTTCGCTTTCAATTGATTGCTCCTAAGAGTTTCCAACATAATTCGAAGATGTTTTTCATGCTCTTTCTCGGTTTTAGAATAAACAAGAATATCATCAATAAAGATGAAAACAAATTGATTGAGAAAGTCTTTAAAAACTCTATTCATAAGGTCAACGGAATAAGCTGGAGCATTCTTAAACCAAATGGCATAACAACATTCATAAAATCTATAACAAGTACGGAACGATGTCAATGGAATTCTATCCTTTGTAATAAGAAGCTGATGAAAACCGATTGCTAAGTCTTACTGTGAAAAGACTCTAGCACCGCTAAGTTGATCGAATAGATCATCAATCTAAGGCAAGGGATATTTATTCTTAATGGTGAGATCATTAAGCTTGCGATAGGCAACGCAAAGCCTAAGTGTACCATCGGATTTCTTCACAAAATATAGCCGAAGCTCCCCAAGGAGAGAAACGAATGAATAAATTGTTTTGCTTCCAATTCAGATAATTGTTTACCTTTCTCTTCATTTTCTTTACTGGACATACGATAAGGAGGATGAGTGATAGGTAGAGCTCTAGGGATTAGATTAATTCTGAACTCAATTGCTCGCTTAGGCGGTAATCCTAAATCGGGCACAAATATATCGGGAAATTCGGGAACAGTGTGAATGAGGGAAATGACATCTTCCTCATCATCATTACTGCCATCATATGGATTTAGAAAATATAAGGATTCTACCAAATTGGAATCTGAATCTTTAAGAACAATAGAAATCTGCTTAACATATTGAGGATGTTGAAGATGTATAGTCCTCTCAGGACATAGGATGTGGGCTTCATGACGATTAAGCCAATCCATTCCCTAAAAACCATTCCAAAACCTAGGTAACACCTAACATGCAAATCATCTCGGAAAGCATAATCACATAAAATAATCTCAACATCTTTGTAAAGTAAACTGAGTGTTGCGGATCCACTAATCGGATTCACAATTCTTAGTGACGTCATCAAGCCCATAACATTTAAAGACAAAGTATCAACAAGCTCCTTTGATATAAAAGAGTGAGATGCACCCGTATCCAAAAAGAACTCGAATAGGATGATCACGAAACATAATAATGCCATCAAGGAAAGAATGGAAAATACCTTGACCAAGAGAAGTGTTACTATGGGCCTGCATAACATTTAGCTTTCCCTCTTTCTTGCTTTGAAGTTTGGGACATGAAGATATATGATGACCTGAACTTTTGAAATAGCGGCAATAAAGGGGTTTTGGACACCTATTTGCATAATGGTCATTAGAACCATAACCGTACCATTCTCCATGACTAAAGGTAGGAGTCTTTGCTACCGAAGTTGCTTGCGTCCCTTTCTTGTTGGGGTTAGGTTTGAACTTATTATCGAGATGCCTCTTCTTATTGTTATTGAAGTTCTTTTTGGCACCTCCAACATCGCCATCACTTTCTTTATCGGCCTCTTCAAGTCGAAGAGCGATATCAACAAGTTGATCGAAAGAAACTTCTAGTTTCAAAAGTAAAGCCTTTTTGAGATTCTTATTCAACCCATAGATAAATATCTGATTTTTATTTAACGGGGTATTAATATACTTGACCCACTATTTAGAGAGGGATTCAAAAGATGCGACATAATCTATCACAGAAGATTCACCTTGAACATGGTCAATAAAGCATCGAGCTAAAGTTACTTTTTCAGCTTCGGACACAAATTTCAACTCGAACCTTTTCCGGAATTGCTCCCAAGTAAGATTCGCTTCAATAATTTTCGAAATCAAAAGCTTATACCAATCTAATGCTCTTTCCTGGAGCATGATTGAAGCCACTTAGACTCGATGTAGACCCACAAGATCATGCGAGAAAAGATGCGTTCGCATGTTCTAAGCCAAGCTTGGATTTCTATAATGCTTTCGGAACCCTTGAATTGCCTTCAAACCAAATTGGTATAATCACTGCACAAGTGTGCAAACCCGGATTTAGGATGAGTAAGCTCAGGAATGAGACCGGCTGCTTGGGCATTCTTTACGAGATCCAAAAGCTATTGGGAAGATATGAATATGCCATCTTGAGGAGTAGAACTAGATTGACCTTCGCTAGGACGGCCAGGTCTAACCATTTCTCTTCTTTAAGAAAGAAAGAAAGAAAGAAGAGGAAAAAGGTTATTCTCAGAATGAACATCATACAAACTTGATTGATAAAACAAGGCATCATAAAAGAATAAAGGATAGAACGAGTCCTAAGGCTCGAATTATATCCTAAGGCACGATTCCTAAGAGAGACTTAGGATAATGATCCTTGCTAGATTATTCTATATTGTTTCGAAGTTTGTCTTTGATACTAAGCTATGACGCCCCACCTCTATACTCACACTAGCCAAGAACACTACGGGGTAATGCCTTCAACTAGCACAAAGAATAAGGCTGTTGAGGAGCGACTATCTGTATAATTGCTTTGTGCGAGTATCGATATGTCAAATAATATAACATGAATTTCATTTCAATAGGAAATCTGACACATCAATTACAAAGTCAAAGCTACTATACGGTGGCTATGTGGTCTTCGAAACAAATATAGAATAAGCATAACACAAATTAGTCACATATATTCATATTACGAAGGCGGAAACATATATGAATATAACACATATAAGTGAACATCAAAGTAGTAGTCATACACGATCCACTACATCACAAAAGAATAGGTACAAGTGTTAGGAAAAAGAATATGTATACATCAAGGATTCTCTATCTCAAATGTATAAAAGAAAAAACTACTAAGTTAAAGTAGTTAGCCAAAAGTCAGAAGCTAGTCCCAGCTAAGAAGTCAAGCGGAAGCACCTGTAACACCTCGGTCTGTCCAGAGTATTATTTAAGAGGAAAAATAATAAATGGACCAGTCCAGCTATAAATATCATTCAAGATGAGATAGGTTAAGAGATATGAGAAAAATATATGATAACAATAATGTCATACCGTGACAAGTACATATTTGATAACAATGAAAATCATACAATATCTCAAATCTTCTCAAACACCAAAAAGAATGTCATATTCTTTAGCTTATTCACCAAACCTCAAATATTGACAAAACATATTAATGCCAATTCGTAAAATTAGTGAAACACAAATTCTAGAAATCAATAATTAGAAATCCAAAAAAAACCAAAGGAGGAGGCCTATCAGAAACGAGAGCATGAAAACTCACCAACACGTGTATCACAAACGGGACGTTATCTCATGGGTCGCTAACCCATAAAAATATAGGATACAGTACCCCTAGGGAAGAATGAGCCAAGCATCGACGCCCCTAAAAAGATACGCCCCATGCACAGCCGAAGATCGACGCATCTAAAAAGATATGCCCCATGCACAGACTTATTGAGCCAATTGCTCCACGAACAGCCAAAAGACCATAGGTCGCTAGCCCATACAAAAATGAGACGAAGCTCTACATAATGGGGTATAGTCCTTCACGAGGACAAAGAGACATCGCATATCGCAAGTCTAAACCATAAAATGATCATCGTTGATCAATAAGAATTACACCAAGCTAGTAAATAAATGAGTTTAGCCTCATGTCCCATAACCATTGGCTTAACTTAAATATTTAAGAACAAATTGTAGATTTTCACTCGAAAATTGTCACAAGATTTCAATCGAACAAGTCTAAGAATTAGCCAACGAAGTAAACGCAAGCGTTTCATACCACTTGTTTTGCTAAGTCGTTTAATTGGATTTCTCAAACAAGTGAGGTAAAGGTTTGTATATACTAATAGATTGGGAAACGATTTTAAAAACAAGCTTTGTATTAAAAGTAACGTTGAAATCATTCTTGTGAAAGAATTTGAGTATTTAATACTAGTATAGAAACCATTTTATTTTAAAGTGACAAATCACAGAATTGATTGTATAAATAATTTATCACCAAAATCAACATTTGACGATGTGAATTAAAACCATAAAAATCGATATCAAATCCATCAAATGGATACTCCTAAAAAAATCCAGGAAAGTAGTCATCAAAGTCCATAATAAATGACAACAACGAACCAGATCAACACAAATCAATCAAAATGGAAACCCATGTAAAAATAAGCAATTTGACTGAATTTAATAGCGCCGAACGTCTGGTGGTTTTCCCAGACGTCTGAGATGAAAGTTCGAAATTTTCTTCCAAATCGCCCAAACATTTGGGAACAACCTTAGACGTCTGAGCTATAAGTTTGGAATTTTTATTCTGACGACCTAGACATCTGAGTGCTTTACCTAACGTTTGAGCTAAAGCTCAGGGTAAGATTTGCCTAGGCCAATGATGGCCAAATCATATCGAAAGCGATCGAATGAGTGATGATGGCTGGAGATTTATGCCAAGCAACAAACCAGCCTTATAGACTCATCAATACACTCCAAACGTCCAAACATCCATGGTAGGATTTTCATAGATTTTGACCTCAAAATACGAAAAATTAGGAAATTCACCAAACCAATTCAATTAAAAAGCATTTGGACATGAAATAGATGTTAGGAATTCATACCTAACAATAATGAATTCTATAGATATATATGTGAGTCCAAGAACTCACCTTTAAATAATAATAAACAATTGAGGTGCTCTAAAACAAGGAAAGATCAACCTCTCTTCAACTTCAACTCTAGAAGCTCCAATCTATGATCATATGCAAATATTTCCTAAGTTAGATTATAGGAAATTATGAAAATCGAAGAGGTATTAAGATGGAGAAGATGATGAGTATGCATACCTAAGCTTCTCCTTTATTTTGGAACTTGAATTTGAATTTCCTAAGATCTAGGACATAGAAATTTTGATTTCCCCTCTTTTCCTCCATTTTCCTTTTGCTTAAGTGTTAGGAAATTTTTATGAGTGGAATGAATGAAGAGAAGAGGAGTTAGAGGTATTTTGTAAAAGAGTTTGGGTTCTCTTATTGGGTTAGTGGGCAAGAACACAACCCAAAGCCCAAACAAATACCAAAATCCTAATCAACTCCAAACATATCGATGTTCATACTCAAACAAGTCGTAAACGTCATTTCAAACTCAATGAAAGTGGTCTCAAGTCTGGATTCGACTGCTTACAAAAAGTCATATTTCGTACTTTAAATTCAACTAACGATGCTATATTTAAATAAAACATTTGAATATATAATCGTAAAATATGCAGGTTGTTACAATGTATTTAATTGAAAATCCATAAATTATATGTTTTGTGATAACAGTTACAATATGTTGTAACCATGAGTAATTTATCAGCCCGCTATTTTGACCATCGAAAGTCGACACCGAACACTGCAACTACATTCCAATGTCGCACATCCAATCGTCAAAAGGCAGATTGTTAGGGTAAATAAAAAGAAAAGAATAGAGAGTGGAGAAAAATAGAATCTCATAATGGAATCGAAAATATATAATATAACAAGGACAGTAAAAACTGTCACTCCAATCATACAGAGTATATCAGAGTTAAAAACAAACCTTATAAGCTGGACAATTATAAAATCCTAACCTTACAAATGCCGATAGGTATACTATATAATACAGTGGAAAATTAAAACACTACGATGGGTGGATCTCCAGCTCCCCTTAAACGAACATCATAACACCATGGGCAACCTAGGAAAATATTCAGTCTGACCCAAGCATTATAGATAAATAATACCAGAATCTGTTATGAAATACCAGCGTGAGATAACTCAAATAATTGGAGAAATGTATAAAATTTTGTGAGACCACGCCGCTAACACAGAACAGGTTTTCACCTCACAAGAATAACATCCATATAGGCAAGAGCAGAAACAAATATCAAGAACAAATCCAAATATGATTGAGCATAAATAATAGTAAACCAGATTTAAAAGAATGGGAATAAACCGATTAAAATCCAAACTAGATAGAATGGATAGAATAAGGAAAACAGTCCAACTTGATAGATGGGACTAAATAAGGTAATAATACAAACTCGATAGAATGGACTGAATAAGGTAACAGTCCAACTTGATAAAATGGACTAAATCAATGCTTAAATGCCATGATGAGGAGTTGGCTCTACTCATGGCAATTTAAAGCTAAAACAGATTCAGGGTTTTCGAATAAAATAAGGAAAGGAAATTTTCCAACAAATGACTAGGAGAGTGTGGCCCCTCTTAAATATACCTCTAGTAATATACTCTTGAGAAGGTCATATATCTGGTGACCTCCTCAAGAAAAGTACAAGCCAGAACTCACCAAACCTTCTCGATAATCCAAATATTTCATATCTAAAACACAAACAATTTTGCACGTGATGGTACACAAAAGTCTAGATGAGATATGAAATACCCTTTTGATGACCCTACATAGATGGACGCCCCTTAGCTCTTTGGATTTGGTCATTTCCGACAAACGATAACAAAGCTCAATGGAGCAATAAATCATCTTAGTGATGTTAATAAAGTAGTTGAAGTAACAGATAGTCGAGATACTGACTATCGAGGAAATAAAACGATCGTATATGGAAATTAAGTCTTGTTTACTTATCACCACGCATTGAATTCAAACTTGTACGTTTTCTTGGTTAACAATAATACTGGACAAGTCATGGTAGTGTTACTTCAAAGTCATGTTTAAGGATTACTTTTAACTTTTGGAATAGCGGCAAGTTTACTTCTTCGATGTTTACTGCTAATTACACGGGTAAATCGTTTGCATATAAGTGATTCGCTTTATGAGAATTATATCATTTCCATAAATAAATCACACTTTTAATTTTTTTAAATGAACTGAACTTGTGCTTGATTTCCTTGTTTCCACCTTTGTAAAACACTTTTAGAATTAATTCCTGACTGTTAAAACGTTAAGAGAATAATTTTACCAAGTGCGTGACTTCGAAGGCCTAAACCAACATTAGACTGAGCACCCAGAAGGTTATCCAATTTAACATCCCAATAATCGAGTTCCAATTCCTTTTAGTAACTTTAAAACAACATTAATTATCCCGAAAGATAATTAATCATATTTAAATTTTCTTTTTAACAAACAAATCCATTATCTATAATAAAATAGATAATTATTTCCAAATATTTATATAACATTGATAAGTTAACATTAAAATATATTAAATCGGTTTATTAATTTGAAATTAGTTGATTAAAGCAATATTATTACATTATATAGTTTACTTAATCACTTTTATTAAATAAATTAATTAACTTTAAATATCAATAGTTAAAAAGATTTGTTAAATTCAAATAATCATTAACTGAATAATTAATCCCAAGCATCATTCATTAAAATGATAAATAATTTTAAATTCCACTAATTAAAACAATTAATTAAATTCAAATTATCATAAATTAATTGGATTAATTAAATACAATTCCTTATTAGCTACAATGATTAATTAAAACAACATTAGTTAAATGATTCATTTAACTACAAACATTATTAATTAAAACGATTCAGTTAATTTCCAAAAATTATTAGTTCAAAGAATTAATTGAATTTAAAAAAATTATTAATTAAAATGATTGATAAAATTGAAATATCATTATTTAAATGATTAATTATTTTTAGCTATCATCAATTAAAATGATTATTAATTTCAAGAATCATAAATTGAACTAATTAATTTAATTCCATCATCATTAATTAAAATAATTAATTAAGTTAAATAAATTAATCAAACTCCATTATCATTAATTAAAAGAATTCACTAAACTAAAATAATCATTAGTTAAGGCGATTAATTAAGTATAAAACATCATTAGCAAAAATAATTATTTAAATCTAAAGATACACCAATTTTTAACCTCATTTATCTAATTGGCTAATCAATCTCAAATTGATTTATTAAAATGATTAATTAATTTAAATTATCATTAATTAAAATGATTAATAAATTATGAATATTCTTTTTAGCGAAAACACAAGCTCAAGTTCATACGATACAGTTTGGGGATGAAATTTAATAAACGATGGTATAGCGAAAATCACTATAATGACATTTAAACTATTAAATTGAATATCAAAAATTAATTTCAATTAACCATCAATAAACGTATATGGATGTAAATAAATAATTTTTGGGCGAGAAACCCCTTTCGATCTCTCTACCGATTTTCTTGCAAAAGAATGATTATGGTAATATATAGATAATCATATGGGTTTATAATGGTCAAATTAACATGTCATCCATTTTCTAATCGAAAATTCAACCAAATATGCAATCAAATAATTTAAGTAACATCCAAACAATCAATAAACGTTTATAACATTATTGATATGATATAATAAAATTAAATGTGAGTTGAACTCACATTGATTTTTCATTTCTGCCGAAATGCCCTGATTTCAGACTAAAACCAAACTGCCATCCGATTTTAGCCTAAACTTTCACTTGCTTTGAATCCAACCAAACCAATTCCATCACGAAGATCTCTATGACACGAGTCTAACGTAAAAACAGCATTCAAATTCGACCTCGTATGAGTGAGATACACGATTATAAGATATTGACAATTTTAAGTTAATAAAAAAACAAAATAAGTCATATTAATAATCACAATCCTAACATTGCACTCCTTCTTCCCCAATTCAACACTCCAGTGCATGCCAATGTCATTGCATGCCTTATGGATGCACATCATTATGCCCTCCATAAGACATGAAAATCACCGAAACCACCTTCGATCTTCTGCTCTTCGCGAGAACTACCCGATGGACACGAAAACTTCCACCTTAGAGCCATAAATCAAAACACGACTTAACCCTATCTTGCCGCTACTGCTATAGGTCACACGAAGCAGGGATGAGCCGCATCTCACCAAAATTCGCATCTAGGTGCTAATCTCCTCCACGATCACACGTTCGAGCTATGTTTGTCCCCTCACCGTCTAAAACAGTCGAAAACTCAAACCCTAGCCACCTTAACCCATTCAACCCTACAGTTGAAACCCAAGAACAAATGTTGCACCCAACATATAGCACATCAGCGCGAATATCTCTTCGAATTGAGATTTTTAAAACTGGTTTTAGGATTTTTAATTGAGTATAACCTTATATTTTAATTTATGAAATTTGAATTCAAAGGGGAAAATACAATTTTTTGTTATTGGCAACAGTTTATAAAGAGGAGGGAAGCATGGTCTTCAAATGTGGGTATTGTCCTGATAGTGACGAGGTATGGGGGCCGGGCATGGCCTAAACATGGCAAAATTTTGAATTTTAAAATATTTAAAAACATACTCGAAAATCTCGAACTACAAACCAGGCATGCCGCCTGGCATTCTATATGTTATACCCCTATTCTGAATGCAATGGAACTTGCTTCGAGACCTAATTTGAGCATATGTAGAAGATAGGTTTCTGAACCTAGTAATTATATTATATTTTCGATATTAATTTCAACGCGTTTTGATATCGCATGACCAAACGATACGTCTGATCGCTACAAAATTCGATCACGTAATATAATTCACTATTGCGGATCCAATGAAACTGGTTTTATCGAAATCCGAAGCTATGCCCCGGAAGGCTAATTTTACAGATTTAAATATTTGATTATCGATATTTATCCAATCTATTTTATATTTGTAAATAACTTTACTAATTGAATTTGCAACATTATTTATTAATCAAAAGGACTTAAATAAAATTATTGACTCCATTTAATTGACATTTAATTCACAAGTAAAATATTTAATTATGCCCTATATTTGAGTTATAAATTATAAATTCTACAATACAATTATTTTAAATATTAAAATTAATTAAACATTTAAAATCAAATAACCAAAATTTTGGGTCGTTACATTCTCCCCCCTTAAATGAATTTTGTCCCCAAAATTCCTAAGGAAAAAAATGTTTCCAACCCTCTAGTTTAAAACTATTAATTAAAATGAGTTATTAAACTTATTTTTGAAACCAATTAGCTAGACTAGATTTTAAAATTTCCAAGTCTTTTAAATTCATTCACCTATAGCAACTAATTTCTCACATTCATTTATTTCAAGATATAACCTAGAAAATCAAATTTTGGTTGTCAAAAATTTTCCAAAATTCTCTGTAAAATTTGTAACTCTTAAATTTTTGGAAAAATTTCGCCAGTATCTCCTTTGCGTAGCTTGACCGATATAACTACAAATTGCCTCTACAGGCTCCAAACCAATCAAAGAAAACAAAAGCCAAATGGCCTTCCATATCTAGGGCATAAAATCATCAACCAAACCAAATTTTCTATATTTATTACATTCCCTTTTGTGTTTGATTTATATTTTGGCGGGTACTTTATTATCTTTATGCAAATGTAGGTGCACAAGAATCAAATGGCTCTCTTGCATACCTATACTTACATAATCTAAAAGAAATCTGGCTGACAAAAGTAATTTGATGCAACTCTACAAGCAAAAACTAGTCTAATATAAATCAACATGCAACCGACAACCATATCTCAATCCTATGCAACAAAATACAGAAAATATTCTATAATAGATGTTATGCATCCAATAATTTTCAAATTATAATTTTAGATCTAACTACCCAGGATTTTCAATTCAAAATTTAATTTTCAAATTTCTCAGAAGAGAAAAAAAAAGATCAAAATAAAAATGACAAAGAAGGGATTCCTCCAAATAAATGGTTGTGAGACTCTAGAATCAAAACAACATGGAGCGCATAGTGGTACTACGGTTCCTCCAAAAACATCAACTAAAGTGAATAAATATATTTTCCTTCCCAAAATCTTCAAAAATCTCCTTTTTCAAAGCCATCGGGATTTAGACCCTAATAATGACTATTTAAATTCCTTTGTCTATAAACTTAAACTTTACAGACAATGGTATACAAAATCACAAAACTAATCACTTCAATTCAATCAAATCAAATCAATCAAATTCTTTGAAGAATAAACTAACACTAACAGTCAAACAAATTCCATAAGGGAAAAACTCATCACTTAACATTATTTCAAAATGCCAAATGACTAACAAACAAATTTTAACTTAGGTTCAGAATTTACTTAATTGTCCAAAAATATAGATAATTTTCTAAGCATACCGTTTTGCTCATTAGCCTTTGGTTATTGCTTAGAAAATTGTCCAAACTCAGATAAAACGGAAAGTTATACTCTATATTTTATTAGTCTCTTAAGTATATTAAAAGATTTCTATTAGTATTTTACTCAATACTAAAATAATTTATGAATTATTTCATAATTTTTTTCACCCAAGTTTTTTAAATATTTTATAAAGTTATTTCTTTATAAAACATCAAATCATAACTTATTCCACTTTATTTACTTATATAATAGTCTTTTCTATTTTGAGAATACATACAAATTTTATTTTACCTTTTCAAAGATCTAGATGGAGATCAAATCAAATTATGGTTTCTTAAAACCCAGTTAACCTATTAACCCTTTTTAACATAGAGTGTTTAAACAAATAATATTTATGAGTTGTCCTAATCAGCAAGTAGTTTACACTACTTAAAACAATTATATGGTTTTAATAAAACACTGTTTATCAAAACCTTCCTATTTAATTTAACCCAGTTTAAACCTATGTTAAATTATCCCATATCTTATCTAAGGGAAAGATCTTATTTATCAAAACAATCTCTTATTACAAATACCTTTTTTTGTTTGATAAACAATTCCCATTTCAGACTACTTAAAACCTAGTTACCCAGTTTTAATTTGAAAACTCAACTTTGAAAGCATATTGCATATATATTTATATATAATAACTTCAAATGATTTATTTATTAAAAATCACTTTGGGATTGTTCAGATTTGAACCCATTTCGATCGCACAATGATAATGAGAATAATTTACTAAGTAATCCACAATGCCTGCCTAAGCAAACATCCGATCGTCACTTAGAAGATTATTCAGATTACCACAAAACTAATCGAAACAGTTTCTCCCTAATTATCCCAAAGAAAATGCATTCCATTTAAAAATTTAATTTTAGATATTTTCAAAAGTATTTATATCTCATTTCTCAAAAATTCCTTTGAAGTTACTTCCAAAAATTCAGGGATTTAGATTCATAAATTCTTTCAAAAACATGTTTTATAAGATAAATTTAAATAATGTTTCCTTTATATAAAAATCGTCTCATATTATAATAATTCTTTTTTATTATAATCAAATTCTCTCAAATGTTTATTATCTAAATTTTTATCTTACCATTTATACTATATTTACAACTTTTTATTAAAGTTGAATCCTTAACTCACTATTATTAAAAGGTGAATTTTCAAGTTAACATTTTCTCCGAACACATTTATAGCCAAATTGTGAAAATTAATTCACAAAGGGTTCATTTTCAATCAAAACTATAAATGCTCCTAGATAAACCGAGCACCATTTAGAAATCAATGAATAACAGTTACTACTTCTTATTAAATTAAGCATAACCGAACAAACAATAGTTATAATAAATAAATATTATCACATTTAAACCAACATACTTTATAACTATATGAAGTTTTGAAAATTATTCCTCTACATATATAAAATATAATACTAGGCAAAATATTTAATTTGCTAAAATTTCATGAAAAATTAATACCATGTTCGTTGGCCTTGGTCAAGTGTTTAGAAACCCCCATCAATACCGTGGCGTCCCGGTTTCGCCAGAATTCATAAAAACTCAATAGACTAATTAAGATAATACATTTTTATAACATTAACAAATATGCTCTCGTATATATAATACTCTCAAACTCATTCTGAGGTGCCGCTTACCTATCTCTAATGAGCCAAACCCAACCAAAGTCCAGGTTCTCACTTAACTTTGCATTCTGATACCATGCTGTAACGACTCGCGATTTTGACCATCGACAGTTAATACCGAACAACACACTGTGTTCCAATGTCACGCATCCAATCGACAAAAGGCCAGATTGTTAGGGTAAATAAAAAGAAAAGAACAGAGAATAGAGAAAAACAGAATCTCACAATGGAATCGACAACATATAATATAACAAGGACGGTATAAACTGTCATCCCAAACATACAAAGTATGTTAGAGTTAAAAACAAACCTTATCATCTTGACGGTTATAAAATCCTGACTTTACATATCCCGAGAGGTATACATATAATACAACGGAATATTAAAACAATACGATGGGTGAATCTCTAGCTCCCCTACAACGGACACCATAACACCATGGAAAACTTAGGAAAATACTTGGTCTGACCCGAGCATTATAGATAAATAACACCCGAATTAGTCTGAAAATGCCAGCATGAGATAACTCAAATAATCGAGGAAACATATAAAAATTTATGAGACCACGCCACTAACACGGAATGGGTTTTAACCTCACAAGGATAACATCCATACATGCAAGAGCAGAAACAAATATCAAGAACAAATCCAAAAATGAATGAGCATAAATAATATTAAACCAAACTTGAAAGAATGGAAATAAACTGAGTAAAATCCAAACTAGAAAGAGTGGATAGAATAAGAAAACGGTCAACTTGATAGATAGGACTAAATAAGATAAAAATCCAAACTAGACAGAGTGGATAGAATAAGAAAACGGTCAACTTGATAGATAGGACTAAATAAGATAAAAATCCAAACTTGATAGAATGGACTGAATAAGGTAACAGTCCAATTTGATAAAATGGACTAAATCAATGCTTAAATGCCGCGATGAGGATTTGGCTCTACTCATGGAAATTTAAAGTTGAAACAGATTCAGGGTTTTCGAATAAAATAAAGAAAGTAAATTTTCCAACAAATGACTAGGAGAGTGTGGCCCCCCTTAAATATACCTCTAGTAATATACTCTTGATAAGGTCATATACTCGGTGGCCTCGTCAGGAAAAGTACCAGCTGGACCCCGCCAAACCTTCCCGAGAATCCGAATATTTCACATTTAAAACACAAATCGTTTTTCACGTGACGATACACCAAAATCTATATGAGATATGAAATACCCTTTTGATGACCCCACATGGCTGGATGCCCCCTTAGCTCTTTGGATTTAGTCATTTCCGATAATGGATAACAAAGCTCAACGAAGCAATAAATCATCTTAGAATGATGTTAATATAGCAGCTGAAGTAACCGATAGCTGAGATACCGACTATCGAGGATATAAAATGATTGTATATGGAAATTAAGTCTTGTATACTTATCACCACCCATTGGATTCAAAATTGTACTTTTTCTTTGTTAACAGTAATACTGGACAAGTCAAGGTAGTGTTACCCCAAAGTCATGTCCAATGATTACTCTTAACTTTTGAAATAGCGACAAGTTTACCTTTTCGATGTTTAGTGCTAATTACACAAGTAAATCATTTCTTTATAAGTGATTCGCTTTACGATAATTATATCATTTCCATAAATGAACCAAACTTTTACTTTTAAAAAACGAACTGAACTTGTGCTTGATTTCCTTATTTCCACCTTGATAAAACACTTTTAGAATTAGTTCTTGATTATTAAAACGTTAAGAGAGCAATTTTTCCAATTCACGACCTCGAAAGCCTAAACCAACATCAGATCGAACATTTAAAAGTTTATCCAACTTAACATTCTAGTAATCAAGTTCCAATTCCTTTTTATAACTTTAACACAATATTAATTATTCAAAAAGATAACTAATCACATTTAAAATTTCTTTTAAACAAATAGATCCATTATCTATAATAAAATAGATAATTATTTCCAAACACTTACATAACATTGGTAAATTAACTTTAAAATCTTTGTTAAATCGGTTTATTAACTTGAAATCTATTGATTAAAGCAATTTTATTATATTAGATAATTTACTTAATCACTTTTATTAAATAAATTAATTAACTTTAAATATCAATAGTTAAAAATATTTATCGAATTCAGTTAATCATTAACTAAATGAATAATTAGTCTCAAACATCGTTAATTAAAATGATAAACAATTTTGAATTCCATTAATTAAAATAATTAATTAAATTCAAATTATCGTAAATTAATTAAATTAATTAAATTCAAATCCACATTAGTTACAATGATTAATCAGTTAAAATGATTCATTTAACTATAAAACATTATTTATTAAAATGATTTAACTAAATTCCAAATATTATTAGTTCAAACAATTAATTAAATTTAAAAAAATCATTAATTAACATGATGATTAATAAAATTCAAATATCATTATTTAAATGATTAATTATTTTTAAATATCATTAGTTAAAATGATTATTAATTTCAATTATCACAAATTGAAATAATTAATTTAATGCCATCATCATTAATTCAAATAATTCATTAAGTTAAATAAATTAATTAAACTCCATTATCATTAATTAAAAGATTTAATTAAACTCAAAAAATCATTAGTTAAAGCAATTAATTAAGTATAAACATCATTAGCAAAAATGATAAATTAAATTTAAAGATAAACCAATTTTAAACCTCATTTATTAAATTGTTAATTAATCTGAAATTAATTAATTTAAATGATTAACTAATCTAAATTATCATTAATCAAAATGACTAATAAAATTTCAATATTCATTTTAGCAGAAACACAAGCTCAAGTTCATACGATAGGTTTGGGAATGAAATTCAATAAACGACGATATAGCGAAAATCGCTATAAGACATTTAAACTATTAAATGGAATATTAGAAATAAATTTCAATTAACCATCAATAACCGCATATGGATGTAAATAAATAATTTACTGGCGAGAAACCCCTTTAGGTCTCTCCGTAGATTTTCCTCCAAAACAATGGTTATGGATAATATATAGATAATCATATAAGTTTATAGCGGTCAAATTAATATATCATCCATTTTCCAATCGAAAATTCAACCAAACAAGCAATCAAATAATTTGACTAACATCTAAACAATTAATAGACATTTATAACATCATTGATATGATATAATAAAATTAATTATGATTTAAACTCATATTGAATTTCGTTTCCGTCGAAACGCGCCGATTTCAGACTAAAACTGAATGACCGTCCGATTTTAGCATAAATTTTCACTTGCTCCAAATCCAACCAAACCAATTCCATCATGAAGGTCTCAATGACATGAGTCCAATATAAAAAATGTCTTTCGAATCCAACCTCATATGAGTGAGATACATGATTTATAAGATATCGACAATTTTAAATTAATAAAAAAACAAAACAACTTATATTAATAATTACAACCCTACCCTTCCACTCCTTCTCTAATTCAACAATCCAGTGCATGCCAATGTCAGTGCATGTCTGATGCACGCATGGCGCTACGCCCTCCACAAGCCACGAAAATCAACGAAACCACCTTCGATCTTCCGATCTTCGCGAGAGCTACCCGATGGACACCACGACTTCCACCCCGGAGCCATAAATCAAAACGCTACCTGACCCTACCTTCCTGCTGCTGCTATAGGTCGTGCGAAGCAAGGACAAGCTGCACCTTACCAAAATTCGCATCCGGGTACTAAACTCCTTTACGATCACAAATTTGAGCTCTGTTCGTCCCCTCGTCGCCTAAAACCTCCGAAAACTACAACCCTAGCCACCTCAAACCATTCGACGCTACAGTCGAAACCTAAAGAACTAATGTTGCACCCAACATATAGCACATCAGCGCGAAGATCTCTTCGAATTGACATTTTTAAAACTGGTTTTAGGATTTTTAATTGAGTATAACCTTATAATTTAATTTTTGAAATTTGAATTCCAATGAGAAAATTCAATTTCTTATTACTGGCAATAATTTATAATGAGGAGGGAAGCATGGTCTTCACACACGGGAACGGGCCTGATAGTGATGCGGTATGGGGGCTGGGTATAGCTTAGGCATGGCAAATTTTGAATATATACATTATTTAAAATTTAAAATATTCAACAAAACATATCCGAAAATCTCGAACTCAAAACGTGGCATGCCACCCGGCGTTCTACATGTTATACCTTATTCTGAATGCAATTGAACTTGTTTTGAGACCTAATTCGATCGTATGCAGAACATTGGTTTTAGACCTGGTTATTATATTAAATTTTCGATATTAATTTCAACACATTTCGATTTTGCATGACCAAATGATACGTTTGATCGCTATAAAATTCAGTGACATAATATAATTCACTATTACGGATCCAATGAAACTAGTTTCATCGAAATCCAAGACCGTGCCCCGGAAGGCTAATTTCACAGATTTAAATATTTAATTATCGACATTTATCCAATCTATTTTATTTTTGCAAATAAATTTACAAATTGAATTTACCAATATTATTTATTAATTAAAAAGAGTTAAATAAATTTATTAATCCATTTAATAGACATTCAATTGAAAATTCAAATATTTAACTATTCCCTATATTTGAATTATAAATTATCCAATTCCAGAATTCAATTATTTTAAATATTTAAAATTAATTAAACATTTAAAATCAAATAACTAAAATTTTGGATTGTTACACTTTTAAATATTCCTATTTAAGATGTATTGAGGTCGGATATCGATACATTCGTTGATACTAGTATACATAACATGGTCCAAATGTTAGGCAGTGTATCGCTCATAGCCTTTAAGGGCACCAAGAGTTTACATACTGATAGTTATTGGATAGTTATCAAATGACTCACTCGGTAGTTTTCTATTTTTTAATATAGTTAAGGTCAAATAGAAAACATCGATGTGATAATATTATACAATTTCCTCGACTTGAGAATTGTCGAACTTCAATATGGAAACTCTGCTTTTAATATAATTAAACTATGGCATGACATCCATTAAATGACTATAGTTGGGTGGAGAGAAATATTCAAGGGAAAATTCGTCTCCTCGGTTATATGAGGTTATTATTTATTAAAATTTATAAATGCTCGTTTAATTATTAAATAATACGCCAGTTAGTTAGAAATTATCATGAATCTATATATGTTGTTGGTGTCATCATTTGATGATAATGTGTATATATATGTATATAATAATATATTCTTATACTTATGTATATAAAGCTCATGACTATAGTTTAAAAAAAGTTTTTTAGTATATAATAATATTATAAAATGATTATTTAATAAACTAATTTTAAATTCAAACACAATAATATAAAGTATATGTTTATCATTTAATTAATTTATAAATATAATCTAAAGTTCATGGAATTTAAAAAATATATTTAAAATCGTGTATAATATATATATATATATTAAACATTGTATATTTTTAAATATAGATAATATAGGTATAAAATTGTAAAAAACATATACGAAAAATATTTTATAAAATATACACTCGTTTATTTTTTTAGAAATTAAATTAAAAAACAATTATTTTATATTGAATAAAAAAGCTATTTTTTAAACCCAAAAACAATTTTAAACCAAAGAAAAAAAGGAATTTTTTTATGGCCATATATGTTAAATATATATATTTATATACGTTAGCAATTAATTTACATTAAACATATTTATATGTATGAATTATTTATATATATATATGTATGTATGTATGTATGTATGTATGTATATAGTTTTATAGATAATATTTTAATGCACATATATACACCAATATATATATAATTGATTTTGAAATGTATATAAACATTATATTTATTCAAATTTGTATTTTGTAGTTACTAGTTTTTTATTAAGTCTATCTAGATCTAAATATAAATTTTAATTTAATCTTGTAATTTTTTACGTTATCGTTTATAATTATTTTGTATTATAACAACGTGTGTATATATTTGTATAAATAAGTAAATAGTATAACCATAACCACTTACATTATATGTATACATATATCTAATTTTACAATATATGTTATCATACATACATACATATACACTATACATCACAAGTGTATATAGAGAGCTTAACATGTCTGTTCAGGTATAAATCCTAGCATTTATACATGGTTATGTTAAGCTATGTATACTTTATTATGTTGCACGTGTAGGTACACACATATGTGTATATAATACATATATATACTTTATAACACAAACTATACAATAAATAAAATAGTGTTTATGAACTAAATAAAATATTAATCTTATTTAAAACAAAATTTAGAAAATTTCTATATAAATTTAGACTACGCAGACCCAACGAGATCTGAATTAAAGAAATTTTTTGAAATTTACTCCACTACTAGACCTAATGAGTTCCAACGAGTACCAACAACAACAATATCACCCACATTCAACTTTGTAACTGTAAAAATAAAATATGTGGTTCAATGATAATAATTATTACTAATCATACTGCTCTTGCTAGAGACTTTGATTTTGAATTGACTATAGTTAACCGTGATATTGATCCCATATAACTAATGAGATGAATTCTCTCTTGAATAGTATTTCAATTTCAATGCTTTAACTCAGCTCAACTGTAGTCGTTTCATGGACGTCGTGCTTTGATTAAACTATAATCAAAGCAAAGTTGCCACATTGAAGCTCGATACTGTTCTTAAGTCGAGTGAATCATGTAGTATTATTGATAGAGTTAGGCGTATGCCCTAGGGGCAATTATGTAATTGTTACATATATCTAACTCGATAACCAGTCTTGTTTGAAATAAAATGTGTTTTCTTTCTATTATATACCCGATATAATATGTTATATATTAGTTAATTAATTTAATTAAAAGTATATTTAATAGAAAATTCATAAATGGTATATTTGGTGATAGTAGTTACAATGTGTTGTTATCACGAGTGATTTATCATAATAAAATAAACATACCATTCTAAATATACCAAGTTAAGATATATCGAGACTGAATATTAGTATCTCCTTTGAGACTATAGTACATAGCATTATCCATGCATTGGTAAACATATCACTCATGGCTGTTGCGGGCCCTAGGGGGTTACGTACCGATAGTTATTGGATAATTATAGAATGACTCGCTCAATAGTATTCTGTTGGTTAATATAACTATGGTCAAACAAAAAAATGTCAATGTGAAAAAATTATATAGTTCTCTTGACTTGAAAATACTATTAATCTTCAATGTAAAAGTCTGCTTTGATTATAGTTAAATTGTAGCGTAGCGTCCATCGAACGACTATAGCTGAGTCGAATAAAAGCATTGAAAGTGAAACACTATTCAAGAGAGGATCCGTCTCCTTAGTTATATGAGGTTAGTATCATAGTCAACAGAAGTCAAGTCAAAGTCAAAGTCAAAGTCTCTGGTCAATGCATTTCGATTATTAATAACTGTTACTATTGAACCAAGGATTTTGTGTTTGGACTATAGATTTGAATATGGACAATATTGGAAATTTGACATTACCAAATTCCATAAGTCCAAAGTGATATTCAAATTCTAATACAAAAGCATTTAAGTATCATTTTGTATATATTCAAAATTCAGCTATAGATCTTTTGATGGACGTCGTACCATGATTCAGCTATAGTCAAAGCAGAGTTTCCATATTGAAGCTCTATAATATTCTCAAGACAAGTGAATTGTGTAATATTATTGATAGAGTTAAAGGTATACCCTAGGAGCAATTATGTAACTGTTACATATATCTAACTCGATAACCAATCTTGTTCAAGATAAAATATAATTTCTTTCTATTATATACTCGATATAATGTGTTATATATTAATTAATTAATTTAAATTTAATAGAAGATCCATAAATGGTATGTTTTGTGATAGCAGTTACAATGTGTTGTAACAATGAGTATTTATCACCATAAACAAACATACCATTTTAAATGTACCATGTTAAGATGTATCGAGACAGATACCAATATATCTGTTAAGACTATATTATGTAACGCTGAACATATGTTGGGCAGCGTATTATTACACCCCGAGGGTTACATACTGATAGTTATTGGATAATTATGGATGACTCACTCAATAGTTTTCTATTGGTTAATATAACCATGGTCAAAAAAATATCGATGCGACAAAATTAAATGGTTCTCTTGAATTGTGAATACTGTTGATCTTTAATGTGGAAGCTCTGTTTTGATTATAGTCAAATCGTGGTACAACCTCCACCAAAAAACTATAGTTGCATCGAGTGGAAGCATTGGAAGTGAAACACTATTCAAGAGAGGATTCATCTCCTAAGTTCTATGGGGTTAGTATCATGGTCAACTGAAGTGAACTCAAAGTCAAAGTCTCTGGCCAAAGCGTTTAGGTTAATAACAATTGTTATTATTAAACCAAGGACTTAATTTTTTGTAATGACCCGCAAATTTATCACTTTGGAAATTTTTTAAAATATTCAAACATAATTTTTTTTTAACATAAGTGATAATGTTTTGAACAATATATAATATTGGTAATCTTATTTTGAAAAAATATCTATAAAGGTATACACCTTGGAAAAATATCAATAAAATGATCGAACACCATTTTATCAATAAATAGTTCTTAGACCATCCAACATCATGCATGGAGCTAGATGCATACACTCATTTACTTATATAAGTGAGAATATGTGGTAAAATTATTTATTTTATTTTTGAAATTTAAATCCCTTTATGACATCATCAATGATATCACTATTTTGGACTAAATGATTTTTGAATTTAAATTAAGTTTAAATGATTTAATAATTATTTTAATTATTAAATAATCCTTTTTAATTATTATGTAATGATAGAAATATTATTATCAAACTTTTTTTTATATATATTAAATAAAAAGAGAAAATATGACCGAAAATCAAAATGGGAATCTGTAATAATTCAACGTAAAAAGGTTGTGCAATGTTGTGGATCATTTGATATATATATATAATATATAATACATATACATGAACACATTCACATGCATATGAATATACATATGTACACACACAAATAAATAGTAAAAGATAAAAGGAAAATATCATGATATTATATATAAATATCATGATATTCTTTAAACCTAAAGTCAACCTCTCACACGAAAATACAAGTATATGGGTACACACATTGAAGGGGGGTAATTCGGTCGTAAGTGACAAGGTAGGAGGAGGGAGTGGTGTATATGCACATAAATATAATGATATTTTTCACTTCTTTACCTATAAATACCACCATCCATCTTCACTTTATTTTCTCATAAATTCCTAAGCTTTCTTCACTTATCCTCTCCACTTTAATGGCTACCTTTGGAAATTAATAAAATAGTTAATATTGTGTGTGTGTGTGTGTGTGTGTGTGTGTATAATCCAAACACCTCCAAATTAGAGAAAATCTCCTCCTTCTCCTCCTTTAAACCCACAGCCATAACATCCACCACCCAAAGTCTAAACCTTTCCTCTCTTGCAAACAAATCCATGAGCGCACAAGCACCAAAGGCTAAGGCCGAGCTCATCTAGGAGCTTTAGTGCAAGCTTAGCAACCTAAATTTTCCAAATAACGGAGCTATAGTCATTTTAAAGTTAGTTCGATTGAATCTAAGGTGAGAATCTCTATTTATATTATGATATTTGGGATGATATATATGTTTAGCTATGTCTGGTTGTGATGATTGTGAACCATGTTTGGACATGATAATATGTTTGTTTGGATGTGTAAACAATTCACGTTTAATACACGTCGAATATCACAAATGAATCACTTTCCTTTAATAAATGAAATGGTATATGTGAGATTGTTAAACCTCTTTAATATGGTTTCAAATGATTTATAAATGGTATATAAACATCTAAAAAGTGTTCAACAAAGTATGGAAATGATATGGAAAATTAGTTCAAATTGGCGCATTGCATAATGGTAGTTCGCAATTTCCGCCATAGAAAGTTAGACATATTTATAGAATGGAAACGAGGTCAAAATTATTTTGGAATAAGAATTTTCCAAACTCTTATAATCATAGTTCAAACAAAAGAAAACAATCGAGATTTCATTTAGTAGATTTTGAAATATGAGCAAATCAGGTTTTCAAAATAATCATGTCTTGGCAGTTTAGAAACCTAGGGGATAAATTCTTTTAAATTGATATTTTTAATTCTTTAAAAATATGGAATAAATTCTTTAAATATTTTGAAAAAAATTAAAATTATTTGAGTTATAAAAATAAATTTCTAAATGATCGAAAAGTCGTTTTGTTCAAATAAGCTTTTAAAACACTATGTGCAGCATTTTTGCAGCAGTCTTTAATAACCTTTGAAATATGGCTTTAAACTTAAGTATTCTTTCCCAAATATCTTATAAACATTTTCAAATAAATAATTATGTACTTTAAAGATTACATGGAGGTTTTGTAATTTATTTTAAAGAGTTTAAATAAATGATTTAAAGAAAATATGTTATAATTAAGTAATTTAATCTTGGCTCTAAAAGTTGATGAGTAGAGTGGATATTTCTATCCGTGAGATCTGGATGTGAGGTGCTTAAACTAAGAAAATGTAAAAAGGGCAACGAGTTCCCTGGCTCACCTGGTCTCTTTCTTGGGCGAGGGATAAATAAGGTCGAAATGTCGAAAACAAGGCAAGTATAAAAGATTTAATTTTTCCAAATTTAATACAACCTGGATTATATAGAAATAATCTTCTTATACTTGGTATTAAATTATAAGGAGGGAATCCATACTATTTATGTGAATTTAAAAGGTAATTTCACTGTCATTCGACAGATAGTAAAGTTAAATACGGAATTTGATGTTGGGTAGAATTAGGATAATTTCTATCAACCTTTTTTTACTCAATAATGTTTTCCAATATGACTTGTGAAAATGATTTGGTATTTCAAAAGTTAAAGAGATATTTAATGATTTTGTATATACTGGAAAGAATTTTTTTAAATATATATATATATATAAGTTATTTTTTGATAAAGAGAAAGTAATTAATCAAATGATAATCACCTATTTACTTAACGTCTTTTTATCTATTATTAGTTGGAAGCTGTGCAGTTAAAGCGCTCTGCAGATTTAATGGGGTGGAGATGCAAAAAGTCATAGCGGGGATACAACGAGGATATAGCTAGATATAGCGTATGAATCTAAAACAGCATATAAAACTCGTATTTAATGTTTTTGCAAATATATAAATGGTAATTAAATGAGAAATTAACATTCAACTAAATTATAATTAATACATAAATAATTTTAGATAAAACATATGTGAATATATTATAAATAAGCATAAAACTATTGTAATACATAATTGAATTTAGTAGAATATTAGAGAATTTTCATTTCTGAAAATATATTAAAAATTCAATTAAATAAATTAATTTTGTAATTTTTATAAGGGATTTTCAGGCTCAAGGAAAAAGTTGGAGAAGAATTTTGTTTTAGGGACAAAAAGTTTACTTTTTAGGTTAAAGGACACTTTTTGGTGTAAATCACATAATGATAGTTGTAACTATCATTTTCAGCTTACACTAAAAAATGTCCTTTAGACTAAAAAGCAAACTTGCTATCCCTGAAACTAATTTTTTTTGCAACTTCTTCCTTGTATCTATTTTCCTGTTTTACAATGTATAAATTTCATTTTTCAATTCATCTCTTTCAAAGAAGATATAGTGGAAATAACGGAATATAGCGGGAACAACGGGATATAGCGAAAATAGTGGGGCTTAAAGCGGAAAGGCTGTATTTGAGGCTATATGGAAAAATCATATCGGCAGAAATCCGCTATGAGTTATAGCTGGGTAATAGCGGGGCATTAACTACACAGGTTCGAAGGTGCCGGGATCTGATTTGGGTGATTCCTATCCTAAAACCACTTCATACCAATTTATGCACTCGGAGGTGAAGACGTGGAATGATAATAAATTAGAAGATGGAATGTAGGGTTGGTTATCACTGACCCTTGGGGGAAATTTCTCATATCATATATATGTGGTAGTGGTATCTTCATTTGATTTTTCATGGAATGGCTGCTTACTACTAATGCTAGGGGTGATTCACAACAGGATGTAGTAGGAAAGATCCTTCAGTCCATCCTAAACAACTTGTATGGATGAATGTCTGACATTGCATTTCTAACATACACGTACATTGGTTTTTACAAACGTACATCTGTTTGGTGGTATAGGATGTAACTATCTTACACTTAACACCCTTTTATGAGACATACGAGCTCAAAGGTCGTACATTTGTGGAAATCAATAGTGAGTGGTCGAATTGGCAATATGGCATTCAAAGTAGAATGTGCTATGTAGGAGGTAATCGTTACCTAGGGCCTTATCACCCGAAAATGGTTTAAATAGGGTATTCCATAAGGCTATATGGTTCGCAACCATTAGGGTATGGTCATCACTTTTCTAGATTACACTCCATATGTCGAATATGTTATGTATGCTATAGGATCCTAGATAAGTCAGTTACAACTAGGGTGATGTCATATTTGGTTCTATCCGCTACTAGGTGGGTCTGCGAGGTAGACCTGTCTTGTCAGGTGCAGCGATTTCGAAGATGTCGATCCTCGGTACGTTCCTCTAGAAATTAATTGTATGTAAGGTGGTTCCTTACCATGGCATTGTATGGAATCCGTTTTCCGATAAGTGTCGTAGGACTTGATTCTAGAGCCTAGTATGCTGGAAATTAATAATGTAACTATTTCGGCTAAGAATATGTATATTTACCTGATAGTTGTTTTCAAAAGAATGTCATTAAAAATAATATTACCGGATTATGCATGGTAAATATTTGATTATCATAAGGTGAAAATTCCTTCCATGTTTATGTGCGGCGGGGTCTTATGAGATACCCTTTGTTTTCAAATATCTATATTTTGAGTATCTTACACCTGCCCATGACTAACCCGGAGTTTATTTTCCTTTTTCCTTAAACTTTGGGTGCCCTATTTTTCGGGCAACCAAGTAGTTAGGTAGCAAGGAGCATTTTGGATCCTTTGTAGAAAGCTATATATTAATTCCACTGTATTATGTATGATGCATTATGTATCTGCCAGCACTTTTGAGGATAGGCAGTCATAACTATCCTGGTTGGATTAGTACTTACTAGAACTATGGTAAAGCAATTTGGAGTAACTGCATGTACTACTCATATGTATAATTAAATGTTGAATACGATATGAGATTTTATTTGTTTATCTTCTACCTTTATTTTCTTTTACCCAATGATAATCTACCTCTCCAACACTTGGATTTGCAGCACATGAATACCGAGGATGTATTAATGTCGATTTCTAAGGGTCTAAAAGGTGGGTCATCACATTTTTTGACTATGGAGTTGAATATGGATGATGTTGGAATTTTGGCCAAGCAACGATTCAACAATAACAGTGTAAGCCTCTAAAAGGTCAATTGTACCTTGGCACGAAGCCAGCTTAAAATTCTCTGTAATATCGTATTTGTCGTATATTTACATTAGTTTTAATATGAATGCTTGCCTATTGCTCACGGCTTAAATAAATATAAAATATTATTTTTAAATAATATAATGCTATTAAATGATATTTTAGCAAAGCTAACCGACATTTATTATAGGTGTCCATATATATAAATAAATCAGAAACAAGTGTTCGATATATACTCCAGAACGGTTATAAGAAAAAGAAGCACAGGAGTTTGGCAAAAATACCAAACTACTAAAACAACTACAAGGAAAAAAACTATGCCCCCTCCATAGATAAAGAACCAAACTATTAGATGATTTTAATTAATTAAAATTTTTATTTAGTTTAAAGCAATATAACATATGATTTGAATTTTACAAAATTTACCCAGCTCTAAAATGCTTTCAGCCGTATAAAAGGGATGTTTTTTCATATATATATATATATATATATATATTGTATATATATTTTAATTATTTATTTAATTCAAAATAGATTATATAATATATATATATATATGTAAATAAAATTAACAATAATAAATTTCTTGTAAACTTCTGTTTACACTATATTTAACTTTTTACTTTCAAGAAAAATATTTTTTATCAAAGATTGCGTATAGATTTTAATAATAAAATAAATTTTATTAATAAAATTACATAAAACTCAAAAAAATTACCTAGGCGAAAAACAATATTGTAGCATACTTTTATATAATTTTATTATTATTAATGTCATTAATATATTTATAATTAATTATATATATATATATATATTATTCGTATAAATTATCTTTAAAAAAAATTATATTTCATGTCATACTTAAAAATATTTTATAAACTAATATTTAAAACATACTTGTGATTTAGTAATACTTATATGTGTGTGCGTGTGTCTACGATGTATGTATACGTGTGTGTATGTGCGTGTGTGTATATATAACTTTCATAAAATGCTATATAAATTGTTTACAGTTAATTCGTTATAATATATATATATAACTATATTTATATACATATTTTACTTGTATTATATTTTGATGCACGTATGATTACATTTACACAGTACATTTGTATACAAGAGAGGCTAACATGCCCGTTGCGGTGTCAATTCCAACATCTATATAAGGGCATGTCAGGCCATGTACACTTTATTATGTTGCATGTGCACATGCATGTATACGTATATAATACACATATATACTATATGACATAAACTATACAAAATAAAACATTATTTATCAAATATATAAAATTTTGATTTTATTTAAAAAGAAAATTTAGAAAAGTTCTAAATAAATTTAGACTACATAGATCCAATAAAGATTCAAATAAAAGAATTTTTTTTGAAATTTACCCATTTACCGCGCTGCATGCTAGCCCAATTCCAACAATTTTCACATTGATATTCTCTGTTTGACCTGGGTAATATTCATCAATAAAAAACTACTAAGTGAGCCATTCCATAGTTATCCAATAACTATCAATATGTAACCCCCTGGTGCCCCCAACAAGCACGAAAAATACATTGCCCAACAGTTTAAGAGCTTTACGTACTCTAGTCTCAAAGGATGTATCAATATCCATTTTTGATAAATCTTGACTACCAATATTTACAACGGTATGTTTATTATACTGAGATAAATTACTCGTGGTTACAATACATTGTAACTACTATCACAAAACATAACATTTATGGATTTCCCGTTAAATTTACTTAAATTGAATAATCAATTATTTATACCACATAATAACAAATATGTAACAAAAAGAAAACACCTTTTATTTTGAACAAAATGTACGTGTAATATATATATATATATATATATATATATATATATGTATGTATGTATGTATGTATGTATGTATGTATATGTGCACGGTATCTAATATGCCAGTATATAAATGTTGGAATTTACACTGCAAATGGACACATTGGCCCCTTTATATATAGATTTGGTTCCTATAATTGATTTATTATTATACACATCTATATGTACATATACATATACATAAATGTGTATGTCTATAAATTTGAAATATTATATATATATATATATATATATATATATATTAATGTATGATTTGAAGATGTTGACCAATTCTAAAAATTAGTATTTCAAATTTTCAAGATTGATTTAATTTAAAACGGATCTAGATCTAGAATAAAAAATTCTTGAAATCTAAAATTTCAAATTTCAAATATTGATATATTTAATATATATATATATATGTATGTATGTATGTATGTATGTATGTATGTATGTGTGTGTGAACTTTTGAAAATATATTTGTACAATTTTTAGAATTTATATTAATTTGTTGATGTAAATAATAATATGTCAAAAATTAAAAGGAATTCTATTGGCTGAAACCTGTTTTTAAAAAAATTAATTTTTTTAAATATTAATTCTATGTAGCATTAAAAACATATTTTCTAAAATTATGAAATCTGTATAGATTCTATTGAATTTAAAAAGAACTATTATTTCATATGAAATTTATATTTACAAATATGTATATCTAATGCATAATTATTTAAAAAAGGTTTTAATATATATATATATATATATATATATATATATATATATAATTACAGATTTTTTTATAAATATTAGTTTAATCATACTTTAGATGGAAATACATTATCCAAGTTTTCCTTACGTTATGCCAAAATTAGAACTATGTAACATTGATAACAAAAATGACATTAAAATATGGTGTTGGGATAATAATAAAATCTATACAATGCACTCTTTTTATAGCTTTCTTAATTTTTCGGATACAAAGTCGTTTATATTTAGATATATTTAGAAAGGTAATACTCCACCCAAAGCTAAAGTGCATACATGGTTAATTATACATGGAAAATTAAATACAATACAAATATTAAAAAGGAAAAATATAGTTATTGATGATAAATGTTTTTTTGTAATGTAGGAGTAGAAAATATTTTGCATTTATATTTTGAATGTCATATAACTAATTATATTCCTTTATGCTGTCTTAGCATTTTTTTATTTTGATATAATTAATAATGATAATAATTGTGAGTTATTTTGGAACAAGCTTAGATTTTGTTATAATGGATTTCAAAATTAGCAGTTGATACTGCTTTTATTATAATATATTGGTATTTATGGTTTGTAAGGAATCAAAGGGTTTTTAATAATATAAATACTTCAATGGACAAATTAATTTATACAATAGATTTGTTTTATGTTTATTGGACTGCAAACCCTAGGTATAACAAAAATAATAAAATTAATTTCGAAGAATACCTAAAAAATGAATATTATATTTATTTTTTAAGATAAATGTAGTATTTAAAATAGAAATAACAATAGCACTTTAAATACCCTTTTAATTGACATGTATGCCAATGAACCCGACATTATATTATCGTTTATCCTTATTAAACTAATTGTTTTAGCTAGGATAAGTGATAATATAAAGCACAAAGTAAAGGGTTGGTAAATCTTCTCGATTGAGAAGAGAAAATAGCAAGTACGTGTCCATAACTTAAGTTCTCTTTCTTATACGCTCGAATAGTGCATAAATGTGTATATTATATCTAAAATAATTTGCTTGAGAAAACATGATTTAAAACCATTTTTCGAACGATTTTGAAATAACTTTTAAAATAAATTGGCTTTCAAATTTAAACATAGTATTCATTTCAGATTTTTTTGAATGAAAATCATTTCAAACTTTATCATGTTTAGAAATCGTAATTTTACTTCCGAGTGTTTAGTTGTTTGTATTCATTAACACGTTCATCCATCTGAGGTATACATAGGTTATACCCAGACTACCTTCACCTATAATTGGACTTCTATTATAGCTTTTATTTCTCTTATCTAGCTCATTCATTTTATTGCTTGTCTTATTATTATTGCTTATACACACATATGTATGTATATATGTATTGGTCTTACAGTTTTTGTATAGTCATTTTGCGGCTTTAGATATGCTTGCGGTCAGGATGGATTCAACCGATTAGCGGATACGATCACTTATCTTTTCTAGTGGATTATAGTACTTTATTTTTATTGTTTTATGGACCTTAGTTTTCTAGGATTGAGGGGATTTTTTTATGTTGTTTGGGGTGATATCGCTATTTGTCAAACATGTTGACAGTTATATTTTTAGTTTGGAATAAAATTACATGAGTGCTCTCCTATTTCAATAGAGGATCACCCATTTCTTTAAAAAAATATTTAAATGAATTTGTGTTATATACATACATACATATATGTATGTATGCATGAGTAAGAATTAATAAATTAGTTTATATGTAATATGTGTATGTACAAAGAAATTAAAATTTCAAATTTTAGTTTAACTTATTTTAAAATCAATTTTACTTTTGAATTTTTTTATTTATTCTATAGTTGTTGAAAGAAAATTATACATATTTGTATATATCTTTTTAATTTAATTTTGATATGTGTGAATATATATGTAAATCTGACAACAAATAAATATATAAATTCGAGATAAAGTAAGGTTCAAATCTGCACATATGTATTGACATAAATAAACATATTTATAACATAATATATATTTGATATACCAGTATTATGGCCTTGATTTTGCACCTTGAATGTTGAATCCAATAACTCCTTAGATTGAATCTGTACTCTTCCATAAATGTAGCTAACTGAAGAGATCATCACACCTTTTAACTAGAATTACTTTGATTTAATATTTGGAAATGAAGAGGTAGGATGTCCTATAACTCAAGATTAGATGGATTAGGAAAAAAGTAAAGTATAAAAGAATTAGGATAGTTGGTTTATATTGGCAAGAGAATGAAGTAAAAAGAGGAGATCAGGATCTGTTAATATACCCCTTCTCCTTGCTAGTTCAAACCACATATTTCTAGAAAATATCTTCATCCTTACTTCCTTGTATGACCGACCGCAATTATAGGCTAATGGACTCATATGCATTTCTAAATCCAATTAATATTTATACGTTTTAAAGTCAATTTAAATGTTCATCGATATCGTATAACGATATGCACATAAATACTTTTATATTCACAGTATATTAAATACCGATTCAAATGAATCAAATAAAATTTAATAATTAATATTTATAAATACTAATAATTAAATTAAGTTATAAAAATTATAATTTAATCAAATCATGTGGTATTTCGGAATATTTAACATTGTGATTGTGCGACTCATAGGTGTAAATTTAGTCAGCGATTAATATCGACAAATTCGAATATTAACGTCCATACGTCACCTTAGAAGCGGTGTGATAGTTTTGCCAATTTATTGCTTACACAATTTTGGTAAAAATATAATTTTCCTGTCTTAAAATGTATCTTGGTAGTGACGGTTATTTACACGAATTCACTTAGTCAAAACAATATCGCATTAGGACTTATGGAATTTGGTTTTGGTCAAAATTTTAATATCGTCCACATTCAACTTGTATAATCCACGCACAAAGTCCTTGGTTTGATAATAACAATTATTATTGATCGAACTGCTCTGGCCAGAATCTTTGATTTCGAGTAGACTATAGCTAACCGTGATACTAACCTCAAATAACCGAGGAGATGTATTCTCTATTGAATAGCATTTGACATCCAAAGCTTTAACTCAGACCCAAGTATAGTTGTTCGATGGACATTGTGTCATGATTTAACTTGAAGTTCAACAATATTCTCAAGTTGACAGAAATCTATAATATTATCACTTCGATGTTCTTGTTTGACCTTACTTATATTAACCAACAAAAAACTATCGAGTGAATCATTCCATAGTTATCTAATAACTATTAGTACGCAGCCCATTGGTTCCCCAAGTAGCCATGAATAGTACGCTGCCCAACGTTTGGAGAGCGCAACATCCTCTACTCTCACTGGCTGTATCGATATCATGTCACGATACATCCTGACTAGGAATATTTAAAATGATATGTTATTTTCATTGTGATAAATTTCTTATGATTATAACACATTTTAATTACTATTACAAAACAATGGTTTTTCTATTAAATATACTTAAAGTATATAAGTTATTAACATAACACATTATAATAAGCATATGATAGAAAGAAAAACAACATTTATTTCGAATGAGATTTTATTAGATAGTTAATAATTTACATTTACCAATCTCTCACCTACGCTTGGGGCCAATATGAAATCTCATGTAACGACCCGTAAATTTTCAATAATTAATTTAGTTATTTAATAAAAAAAATTGTGGTTAAATTTAGAAGAAATAAAAAATTTAATTTCTATCGAAGTAAATGTTAAGAATGGAATGTAGCAATAGTTATTAAAAAACTAAATTTTGATTATTGAAGTGAAATCACATTTTAAATGAAATAGGGAAATTTGTTGCCCTGGATTTAAAATTTGAAATAAAGTAGATTAAGGTAAGTGTTGTATGAATAAAAGAAATTTGAAACTTGTTAACGAATTTATAACGAGAATAAAATATAAAAATGTTGATGTAAGATAATAAATATATTAATTCAGTGTCATCCCAATTAATTGAAACAGATTTGTAAAGCTTTATTTGATTGTAATTTGTAAGTAGGGAAATAGATTCAAAGTTATATAAATTGTTGGAATGATAAGTAATAAAGTGCAAATTAGCTATAATCAGTGATAGTATAAATTTAAGGAATAATTGGGAACCACATTTATGAAATAATAACGAGAATGCAAGATAAACAATGCTAATTAAAATTTATAATTAATGGATCTAATGAAATGACAATGAATAAAAATTAGGTTATACTTGACTATAAATGGAACTTAAGCGAATAAGTGGAATATTTAATGAAATTAGTAGTATGAAAATATATTTTAAATAAATGTTACATTAATGTAAAATGCAATACAATGTTGGAAGTTGTTAAATTAGAATATATTAAGAAATAGAAATTGAATTTGGAATCTATTGCAATAAATCTTAATGTTATGTTTGGTTATAAATTGAACGTAAGTGAATGGAATTAATAGGATGAGAATAAATGACAACATTAATTGTAAGTAATGAAAGCTTATTAATGTAAGAAATGAAGACAAACATTAAGAGTTATAAGCGTTATAATAAACCTTAGTGTATTGTAAATTGATATTATGTTATAAATGTTATAATAAACATTAAGAGTTATAAATTGATATTATGTAGGCAACTATGATAGTTGGTTGGAAATAATAAACCTTAGTGTATTGTAAAGTTTATGGTAACGTATATTTTAACAAATTGGTTTACTAAATCAAAATAGGAAATCAATCAATTTATTTGGGACAGATTAACTGGTATTCATTTAAAATAAATGGGTTTACTGTTAGAAATTGAAATTAGATACTACGGTAAATGGGAATTTAGATGAAATTGGAAATAATATCAACTCTATTTATAATACGACAATTGGTTGATTTAAAGGTGGAAACCAAGATTTACTAATTTAATTGAATTATGAAATTCAATAATTTAATTTGTTGGAAATGAATGAAATTTAACATTCAATTACTACGTTAATAGAAATTTAGATGAATTCTGAGAATATTAAGGTAATAGATTTGAACCCAATGTTAATTTCATCCGTTGGATAATAATGAAATGAATAGTAGAATGAAAAATAATTTAATAGAATTTTTGGAAATTTAATTTATAATTTGAATATAATGAAATTAAATTTTTGACATTGCAATTGATAGATTTATCAACTTCAAATTGACATCTAAACTTGTTTAAATTTATTGTAGATGATTAAGAAATATAAAAATGATAAATTTGTCAATTATAGAATTGAAAATTAAAATTAGATTTAATTAACTAATTATAAATTTATTTAATTAGTGTAAAAATAGCCATTTTGGCCACTGACTCGGATTTCGACGAAACAAGTTTCATCGGATCCGTAACGGTGAATTATTGTAGGATTTCAAGTTTCATATCGATCGGACTTGTCGTTTGATCGTACGGACTCGTAACGCCTTGAAATTTATGAAATTGATATCAACTTGAAAAATATTGATTTTAGCATAACTTATTCATACGATGGAATTTGGACTTGAAAATTGTTCCATCGCATTTAAAATATTTAAAAACATCTAATTTGATATATGGGTTGACCCAATTTCGTTCCGGAGTCGAAACGGACTTTTTGGGTAATTTTGTCGTTAGCGCGTAAATCTACCTTATCCATCCATTCAAATGTCAATCCTGCCTATATATATCCTGCTATAAACCCTAGTAGCCTTTGTTTCTTATTTCTATACATTCTATTCACCTTCCCACTTCAATGGCAGACAAACCCTAATTCCCATTGCAATCCCAAATCAAATCCAAAGCTGATATTTCAAACTCCAAGATATATGGCAAAGTTTATATCAATTCGAAGCTCTCGAAGAGCATAACTCAGATCTGCAACTCGTTTTTCGGTTCGACGCATTGTTTGGCCAGAAATCGAAGAACAATTTTCGGCTGTTCATCGCTCAACGATGAACTTCGTCTGATCAGAAAATCGTTTCTGGGTCTTGTAGAGGGGATCGAGGGGAGTCGATCGGAGTAGGTTGTGTGTCGAATCGATGGTTAGTTCGTCGTAAAAAATTCGACTAGGGTTTTACGATTTGGCGGCGGCTGCTCGTGTTTGGAGCGTCGAACGACGATCGGAGGGGTTCTCGGAGGCGTGGCGAGGCAGCGTCATAATTTGGAGGAGGAGTGTGGTCGTGGGTTGCCGAACGCGGTGGTGGGTGATCGGCGATCTCATGCATTTGAAACCTAGAGTCGCGATTTGCTCCTGTAGTTGTAGGGTGCGAACGAGTCAACTTAGTGACATGGCTTGTAAGTAAATGTGTTCTCCTCTTTTTTTATTTTTAAATTGAAATTCAATCACAATAATCGCTATATCTTTCACATACGATATCCGATTTACGCGCGGTTTCTTTTGTTAGGATCGTATTGAAATTCCGGACTTTATGACGCTAATTGGGGCGAATTTTGAGTCTGTCAAATTTTTGGATTTAAATTCAATTTAAATTCAAAAAGGTGATTATTTTAACCCACTTACAACTTCTAAGATTTCTTATGTTTGTTAAATTTAGTTTTGATGTGATTTAAAATTTATCTATGATTATTTGGCGTATTTTAATCATCCTCTCAGTTAAATTGCATTTTATTTAATTAAATTGTTATTTAATTATTCATTGCATATAAATTGCCAGTTAAATTGTATTTATTTATTATTGCATATAAACTGCCAGTTAAACCGTTATTTAATTTACCATTGAATATAAATTGCTAGTTAATACATGTTGTTTATTATCCATTCTATATTGATGTTATTGTTGAATTGGACGATGATTGTGATAAATGGTTGATGGTTGATATTGGGTGAATGGATGTTGTATTTTATATTGTTATAAACTGCAAGTTATTATGCATTTTTATTTCATTCGGGATTGCGGTTTGAAATGATATATAACCGTAATTTTTATTTTAAATTACGGATTGAAATGATAAATATCTGTATCACTTGACCATAGGATAGAAAATTATATACAAGCACCGCGTAATATATATAAAAATATTTTGAAAGGATTTCTATGGTTTTGTACAGAAAAATATGGTTTATGAGATATTGATTCGGATATTTATAAATGTTATATTTATATATATAATTAATTTCTTGGGTTTAAGCTATGTATAAAATTGGTTTAAACTATAAAAGAAGTTTAATAATAAAAGTTGATTTTATTAAGATATGATACAGTGAAGTATTTATTTATATTATATGTGTAGAGTATAATGACTTAAATAATGAAGGCTGGAAGAGAAATATGAATTGATTTGAATTATGGTGTTTTAAGAATCATCCTCGAATAAAAATTGATTTGAAATTTAAATAAATCTGAGATTTAAAAAAAGTATGATTTGTATAATTTGATTTTGGTTTAGAGGTAAATGAATATCAATCACTTTAAATGAATATTATCAAGTTAATTTAAATAGACAGTATATCCTTTTATTTGAAGTTTAAAGGCTTTGCTTAAATGATATTTGATTTATTAAGTAAACATTTTAAATCTAAATAATAGTAATTGAAATTGATATATATGGAATTATCAAAGAATTTGTTTTCAAATGGTGGAATATTTAAAGCTTTGAAATATATGAATTGAAATGGTTTATTTAGAGGTTCAAATCGATATTTGGGATTCATTTGGAAAATTAAAGAAGCTATTTTATTATATAAAGTAATTTAATATGTAACCATTGAAGTATATTAAGTTATGTTTCAAAGCTATAGATTTTAAGGTATATAGATTTGAAAGTGCTATGATTTCTTGAAAAAGGATATATTTGAAATAAAATGATATCATATTGATTTGGGTCTTAAAATAAAAATGATATCGTATTTATATGGTTTTGAAATGGAAATTATATTCTGGTTTTAAAATATAAATTATTTTGAAGAGACCGCGGTGTTATAATAACGATTGGTTGTTGAAGAGACTGGGATTAGAAGTTGTCAAACTCTCTGCCAACTCCGAAAACCACTTTAACAACTGTGTACGTGGTGGAGATTCCAGAATGAAGTAGGATGGTGGCGGCGTTTCCTTTGAGGTAAATACGTGGACCCGACTCCCGTGAGTTGGCATAAGGTGACTAAAACAGGAGCGATCGACGGGTTAAGAAGGTAGTCCCTTTTATCAGACACATCCATTAGATATTCTACTCTGACTTTGGATTTATTCGGTGGCCACTTTTGATTTCTTTGATTTAGGGGTCTGGCTCGAGGTGGGCGGTAGCTGCGGCTATGCGTTACCACCGACCCGGAAGCGTAATTGGTATATCTACCCTGGCATTGCCTAGTTGTACCGTGTCACCTACCCTAGCGCGCCTTGTACGAATTTCTATTTGTGTCGTACCTATGGAGTATCCTCTGGTAGCCTCCCGATCAGGAGGTATTACGGTACTGTATAGGCCATTGGCATTATTTGTGTTAAGGGGAATATTGGGTCACTCCTTAACGCTATTTTAAAGTAAGTTTATTTTACTATAGACATCATTATAATAGCGAAATATTACTACATAGTACATAGTTTAACGGATCCTTAGGAGATGTGAATCCCAAGCATCTCTTAAGTTACTGCACTCATATTTATTCCTGTTGATTTAACTTACATAAGATCTTTTAGTTCTGACTCGAGTATTTTGTTTTTTCAGTTCGCTCGGGTCAGTCCGAGCATTTCAGGAATCGAGGACTTTATTTCTGGAGGACGAAGACGAAGATTTCATTATTATTATTATTATATATTATATTGTTCCACTGCATCATGTACTCCGCTGCATTGTTATTTATTGGTATGTGTAACTCTGATATATATTGAATAAGTATAAGAATATTTGTAAAACAGCTTTCTAAACTGTATATTAATTATTATATTTTATCGTTCTGCTGCAAGATTCTATTTTTTTTCTTTCTTTGCTTTTTCTTATTTACCCCATAACAATCTGCCCTTCCGTATGGTTTGAATTGGCATGTGTGTCGATTTAAAGTGTGCGAAAAGGCGGGATGTTACATCTCAATCCTATCCCTTCGATCGATTTGCTGAGAACTGACCGAGTTAGACCCTTTGTGAATAGACCTACTATGTTTTTCGTTATATCTACTCTTTGAATCAAGACTTTCTTTCCTCTCGACAAATTATTTAATGAGGTGGAACTTTTGAAGAATGTGTCTAGATTTCTTTATTCTCTAAGTTCCTTTACGATCTGCATCGCCGCATTATTATCATAAAACAATGTCATTGGATTCTCCGTGTTGTGAATATCAACTATCTCACTCATAAATTTATGCATCCAGACTGCTTCCTAAGCTGCTTCGTTAAGGGCAACGTGCTCTGCCTCCATCATGGAATCGATTATTTATTTCTATTTGGAACTTTTCAAACTAATGGCTCCATCATTTAAAGTCAAAACGTAACCCGATACAGACTTACTATCATTGATATCACTTTGGAAGCTTGATTTTGTACACCCCTTCATAAGAAGGTCTCCCCTCCTATATATAAGGAAATAACTCCTTGGTATTTCTTAAATACCTAAGTATACATTTTATAACAGTCCAATGTTTTTTTTATAGGATTAGATTGTGTCGATTGATGCATCCTAATGCATAAGCCACATCCCGTCTAGTACATAACATGATGTACATTATGGAACCGATTACTGATGCATATGGTATCCTCTTCATATGCTCTTTCACCTCATCAGTGTGAGGAGTACCCTTCTTACAAAGGATGCTTACAGATTCCATCGGAACATTCCCTCGTTTGGATTTCTCCATACTAAACCTTTTTGGTATGGTATTTATGTATAAGGATTGGGACAACCCAACAGCCTATTAGATCCATCTCTATAGATTTTATACCAGTTTATAGGTTGCTTCTTCCAAATTATTATGGAGAATTTTATGGATAGCCAAGCTTTTATCAGTGCAACAAGGCAATGTTATTGCCAATCAGTATAAAATTATTGACGTATAAAACTAATAACACTATAACACTTTTTTATTCTTTCTAATATATGCATGCTTCCTTTATGTTCTGATAAACACCAAATTATTTGATTACTTTATCAAAACACTTATTCAAGCCTTTTAAGACCATAAACGGATCTTATGAACTTGCAAGCTTTGCCCATGCTTCTACTGATCTCGAAACCCTCAAGTTACGATATGTTAACAATCTCTATTAAATCCCCATTTAGAAATGTCATATCACCATTTAGAAATGTCATTGCATGTCCATTTTCCATATTTCATAGTCGTAGAATGTAGCAATATCAAGCATTATCCAAATGGACTTAAGCGGTTCTATGGGAAAAAAATGTTTCGTCATAATCAATATCTTGAATTTGACAAAATCCTTTTGTAGCTATCCTTACTTTGTCAGTCTCCACTTGTCCATTTATATTTAGCTTTTTCTTAAAAATTTACAGCCAATAGGTTTTATCCCTCTGGTTATGTCATCCATAGTCCATACTTTGTTTTCATACATGGAATACATTTTGGATGTAATAGTACCAATTCAAAGTGTAGAGTCTTTACTCTATAGTGCTTTTTGGAATAAGAGAGGAGCGTCATCTTCTAAGATGCAATCCGCTTTCTAGTCATCTACAAGAAAACCGTAGTATCTCTCTAGTGTGCAAGATTTCCTATTAGACCTTGTAATAGGTTGCTTATTTTCATATACAAGAGAATTTGATTCATCTACTATTTTGGATTTTATGATAGTTTCTCGGATCTCATCCAAGTCTACAGTCTCATTTTTAATTTATTTTATATGAACTTTCTTTTCTAAAAATAGTATGTCGAGAAACAATAACCTTTTATTCCCCGGTATTATAGAAAATATATCCCAGTGAGTTCTTGGGACATCCTATAAATTTACACAAAGTTTATCTTGCCTCAATTTTATTAGGACCTACGTTCTTAACGTAGGCTGAGAAACCCCTTATCTTAAAATATTTGAGTTGGGGTTTCTTCCCACACCACATCTCATAGGGGGTCTTAGGCATAAATTTAGCAGGCATTAAATTAAACATATGGGATGTAATTTCTGTTGCATATCCATAACAGAAAAGAGGTAACCCGGCTTTACTCATCATGGAACGAACCATATCTAATAGGATTTGATTCTCCCTCCCTGAAACATTATTGTGCTGCTAAGTATAGGGTGGAGTAATCTAAGAGATAATCCTATTATATTTTATGTATTGTCGGAATTCTTATCTAACATACTCACCTCCTCAATCAAATCGAAGTATTTTAATCTCAAGGTTCTTTTGATTTTCGATCTTGTTCTTGCATTCTTTAAATTTCTCGCAAACAGTGGATTTTTTCTTCATAAGATACACATACCTTGTCTTCCAAAATCATCAGTAGATGTTACAAAATAAGAAGTATTGTCTTTGGTAACTACAAGCATTAGACCACATACATTAGTATGTATGAAACCTAATAATACATTAACTCTTTCATTGCTCCCACTAAAACCGTGCTTGGTCATTTTTCCTTTAAGACGCAACTCCCACATACCAATGATTCATAATCAAATGATGGTAGAAGTCCTTCGTTTTCAATTCTTGTTGTCATTTCTCACTTATATGGCCTAGCCTAAAATTCCATAGACAGTTATTAATGTCAACATTATAAGAACAATTCACAGCACAAAAATAATTAGAATTAATAATAAAAATGCCATTATCCAAAATACCATTGCAGATTTTATTTCCATTCAACACTATATTCATAACATTATCAACACAACGAAATTTATGTCCAGTCTCTGACAATCTAGACACATGAATTATTCCACAAATAAAGTTTTTAACATAATAACAATTATTCAAAATGAACTTTAATCCATTCAGCAAAGTCAAGTGATAGTATTCAACTATAGTTGCATTAACCATAGATCCATTAGCAAATTGAAGTCTCATCTCACCCTTTGCCATATGATGTATGTTCCTGAGTCCTTATAACATATTATAGATATGAGTTCCAGATCCAGTATCTAAAAACCCAAGATAATTTATCGATTACAAAACAATTTTGAATCATAATTATACCTATAGGGGAAGTAGAACTATTTTATTTCTTCTCTTTGATAATCTTTAGGTAGTTCGGACAGTTTGGTTTCTAATGTCCTTCTGGTGATAATGATGACACTCACCCTTGTCATTTGGAGTACTCTTCTTATTCTTCTTGTTAACCCATTTCCACTTTTTTGAACCATTCTATGATGGTGCTTTTCCTTTTACCGTGAGGGCCACGCCTTGATCCTTGGATGAAGACTCAGCTGATCTCAACATATTGAGAAGCTCCACAAGGCTTACATTTGATTTGTTCATATTATGGTTTAATGTGAATGGCTCAAACTATGGATTAATAGACCCTTAAATCAAGTGAACTTGCAACTCGTTGTTTATCATCACGTCTAATTGAACAGGTAATATAGCCTTTTATCCTTAAAACGTACTCATCCACTTTCATACCCTTTGACATCTTCATGTTGAAAACTTTTTAGTAAAATCATACTTCACAGAACGAGATTTCTCCATAGACAACATTTTGATGCTATCAAAGATTTGATGGACATTCATGCTTTCATGCTGTCTTTGCAATAGTTTTTCTAACCTCGGAAGCATGTAAACTTGGGCGATTTCTAGGCCTGCAACCCATTGTTATAATTTTAGTTCAAGGTCCTCACCATTAGAGGATAGTACTTTAGAAGGTTCAACTATTGATGACCATAAGTGTTTATATGTTAATGCTACTTTAATTACTCGTAGTTGGTCTTTGTAGTTAGGTCCGATGAGTTTGTCATTTTTAGCAAACAACTTTGGCATTGATATTTTTCTTTAAAATTTAATTTAGTAGATTATGAAAATTTATTCATAGCAAATGTTCTTATAATATCAGTAAGGTTAAACATTATATTTCATTTACTTATAATCTCCCACTAGACTTCTAGATTTATCCAAACCCTAAGAGAAATATAGATGTCTTTCGACTTCTCTAGTGGGTATTTGGACTTGCTTGTCTTGGGATTCTGACATTGAGTTTGCTCAACAAATCATAGGCCTACAAGCGATGGCAAACACTTTACGATTGCATCACACAACTCCTAACCCATGGTCTTGGTCCTAATCTCATTTTGATCTTGAGTTTGCTCAACAAATCGAAAGAGATTATCCACACGTACTTACCATTTCAAGACGGCCTAGGTATAAATATGCGTACCTTGAATTTGCTCAATAAATATGCACATATATCTTACCACATTTATTGATAAAAATACTACATATAACATCTCTTGCTTGATTTTTCCCACCAACTACAGAGTATGCAAATAATTTATTAATATATATAAATGGTAGAGGACAATGTTTGTATTAAAGATTCATAATCTTTAATACATTTACTAGAGTGATATCGACTTACGGAATAACGTATTTGTTATGAGATGCCCTCATGATTCATGTGTTAGACGCATCTAAAATCAAAGGTGTATGTGCATGTTGTATGTATGTATTTATTCCTTAAATCTAGTTTGGGTTTATTACAGTTTCACCTTACATTATACAGTTATATGTATTATATTGGTTTAATTCTTGTATGACTGTTTATAGTTTTAACTGATTTATATGATAATCTTATATTAACTTTATTAACTAAATCTTATTCAATTAATTAAATTAATTAACTAACATTTTAATTAAGTTAATTTTAGAAATTTTAAAATTTTAAATTGAATATGTATATTATGACATTTGTAGTAATATACATATATCTACATCATGTTTTTTGTATTATTTATTAATTAACATTTATTTTATTTTTTTGTTTAAAGAAATTTTAATTAAATTTGCAAATTATATGTATTAATTATCTTAAACGTTTTAAGATAATTTTATATGTATATCTATATATGTGTTATTTACTTTAAATAATGAACTTTTAGTAAATTAATTAATCTAATTAATTAAATAAATTTTTGAAAAGAATTATTTAATTTTCAAAAAAAAAGAATTTTTGTTCAAAACATATATAAAAATTTCTTATATATTTCAAATTTAACCTTTTGAATTTAAAATATTATTTATTGTTTCAAAGTAGATTTGAAGATTCTCCTAAATCCCAAAGTCAATTCGAGCATTGCTACTAGGTTTACTTCACATTTTGGGCCAGGCCGATAGCTAGGTAAGGTGGAGTACTTGGTTATCAAACCTAACCTTTGACATGTTTTCTAGAAACCCTAGTAAATGGATTAGCATTAATAAGTTGGACCAAATACTACTAATTTAGACCATATAGTGTATTTCCTTGGCTCCATTGATCGAATTATCGAAGGGAGTTTACCACCCGATGTCTCGGATCAAAAGGCATGGAGGAGAAATCTCTCGCACATGCTAATTTGGGTCAATAGATATGTTACAATACCTAAACACGTCTAAAATAATACATATCTTGTTTTGATACGAAGCAACACTTACGAGTTGCTAAGATTGAATAATATAGTATTAAAGACACATAGGAAAGTAAACCTAATTTAAACAGAATTAGAGTCAAATAAAAATAACAAATGTGTGTATATATATCATAATTGAATTTTGGATACATCATCTGGTATATTTGTATATATACAAATCATCGCATCACATCAGCTAATATAATGAAATCTTAATATAAATACAAGCCAAGTAGATACTTGTCATCATTATCTGCTCCAACTCCATATTGTAGCCTATACAGCATATACATGCATAACATTAACCACTAAAACAACCTTAGTCTTACTCGAAATTGTTAAGTATATAACCTTGAGTCAGGCTAGATATTTAGCTAAGAGTATAATGAAATAATAAACAATAAATGTGTAGTGTCGAGTTTAGAGGTGGCATTTCAAACACACAAATGCCACTCACACCATACCAAATCCCACCTATAATTCAATTTCTGAAATAGTGATAATACACGAGTCACGACTCTATTCATTGTGACTCAACACTGCAACTCTAGTCAACTGGGATATCACAATCTATCCAATTATATAAGTTGCATTTTGTAGTATAAATTCAAATCATTATTCAAAATAATCATTTATAAGGTATCTTCCGTTTTTAATAATACTTATGAGACCACTAAGTCATACTCTCTTCTATGAATTCATGAGGATTGCATGTTGATAAATCTCATATGTGATTTACTCTCAACATAGACTATCTGCCTTGGTAAGTCATCGCGGTCCTTTTCAACCGTATACTTTCGTTCAGTTGTGATGTACATTTCACACGATCCCTTTATTGTTGTACCTTTCTGATATCGAAAGATGTGATAAATCTTACTAGTGTGTTGTATTTCACTTCATCATATCGCTATCTAATGGTTTTACTTCTCTTCGTTTGCACTATTTCTCCGACAGTCTTCATTATCTTTAATAGTTTATATGTCTTGGCAACAGATTGTTTGGAAACAATGACAAGGGATAAGTTCATCGCGATTTGAGTTGTGATCCTTGAATACGCTAGGATGGATACCAGCAGTCTAGTAGTCAACATCATATGCCGTTCTCAATAAATATTAAAAAATTCAAAACATTTGGCCTTTTGTTATCATCAATATTTTCAAATGATGTTTCATCCCATTTTCATCATTTAAATGTCATGTACATGATCATATACAAATGCATCAAAATTTGTCAATAAAAACACTACAATTTCAATAATTCACGACATACTATTTCATTTAGTGGGATAAATTACAACTACAATTAAATATAGGTAAATCAATCATCAGTTTATATTTGTATTAAAATGAACAAGTATTTAAATCATTCATACGAATTTAATCATTATCATTTCTAAATGATGTTTTATCTCATTTAAATGTCATGTGCATGCACTTTATCACATCATATACAAATGCATCAGAACCTGTCAATAAAGGAACGACAATTTTAATAAGTCATATCATTTCATTTAATAGGATGGATTTCAGTCGTAACTAAACTATGGGAAAATCAATCATCAGTTTATATTTTTATTAAAATAAACAGGTATTTAAAATCATCCATACAAATTCAAATCAATTCTGCAATCTATTCAAGTATATTTCATTTGATCACACATTCAAAACATGCCACGCATCCATCTTGCTTTTCTATTCATAGCTTAACTTTTTATCAACAGAATTAAGCACATATTCAATGATGAATTCGACTATCAAAGATTCATCATTTATATAACTCCTCTCAAATCATTCACAATCAATGAATTGCAAATTAACCTTCAATAAATATATCTATAGTATTCATCACATAGGATTTGAGTTCAACTTCAATTTAAGTCTCTTTAGGTTCTATTTAAAAACAAAAATAATTCAAATTCAACTTGACTTCCATTATTTTCAATTCAAAGGTAGTTCATAAAAAATTTCTTTGGTACAAAAGTTCTAATAAACTATTTATTTCAAATTTATAAATCAAAGAAAAATCATTTCAAATAATAATATTTGCACTTCTATTTTCTTTCAAAATCGATATACACACATTTTTTTATCTATATAAACAATCAAAATTCATTTATAATTTAAGATAAACTCATTCACTATTATTAATATTTAATGAAAATACAGAAAAAGCACAAACAAATACACACATATATATGTACTTACGTACGTATGTATGTATGTATGAGCGTGTGTATGTGTATCAACTTCATTTCATTTATTCTTCCATCTAATTCAAATTTAAAATATGCTTTGAACACTCTAACTTCTTTTGGAATATATTCTCTCCAATTAATTTCATGCAATATACATTAAAAGTGCACTATAGACTTTTTGCAATATCTCTGCATTTATAATAAATCAATTTCAACTTCTTTCACAAATAAATTCAAATATATTTCGAACTAATTTTTTTTCAAACACTATACTAGTTTAAATATTCATATCTTATTTTCAGTTTCTTCAAATCAATTACATAATATGGTTTCTGTATTTTTCCAACCAACAATCAAAAACATAAGTTCATCAACCATATGTAATTCAATTTAAATAATCATTTGTTAAACAAATTTCCATCAACCATTTATTAACAGCAATTAAGGCTACTAAACCATTACTCAAGATAATATCAAATTAAGTAGATTTCTAGACAAAATATTAAATCATTTGCAATCAAAAAGAAGAAGAAGTTTAACTCTTTGTAATTTCAAAAGTGGTTATACATTCATAAAATTTATTGCTTGAATTTTTGAATTTATTTGCTGTTTGCTTATAAATTAATTAAAGGAGGAAAACCCTATCTTTGTTCTACCACCTGAAGTTGTGCACCACTTATAGTCACCAACACACATGCTCTCAAAATTTGCTTGTGTCACCGTTATCCATTACACCAGCCTCATCCATGCATGATCCTCTACCTCGTCGATACCAGCTTCTCCATCGTGACCTCCTAGCACGTAGCTCCACCTCGTCTAAGCCATGTGTGCCTCCACTCCCATCGTATAGCGCAATGTCATATTTTTTATGATTTTAATTTTTCTAATTATTTTGGGGTTAGGTCAGAAAACAAAACGGGATAAACATGAAGAGGGGTGGGGAGAGGATGGGCTTAAGAGTTATGGTCCAATAGGAACAAAAGAAAATTTATATTTCTCTTTCAACTTTTAGTTTTCATAATTAATGCCCTAAAAGTTTAATCCAACCTAATTAACCCATTTTGAAATCAACCTGATATACTTTATTAGTTTAGATATCTATCCTAGATGTTATATCAAGATTATACTTCATTAGCAAGATGATTTTTCATTTATTAAAATGTCTTTGTTTTAGTTTTGAACAATTTTAGAATAATTGTTTTATTTTTCAAAGTAATTCTGAAATTCCACTAATATTATTTATTTTGTAGAAACAAATTTTCAAACAACTGTTGGATTTTTAAAACAATTTAAATTTCAAATTTAAAATTTTAAACCAATATTCTTGTTTTATTATCAAACTAAATCCAAAAATTTAATTTATTGAATAAAATTCAATCAAATATCCAAATAACGCTTTTAACTTTATTTAACCACATAAAACATTTTTTCAATATGTTTAAACTTAGTTTAAATCTCAATTTTATATATTAAATTCAAATATTTGAATTTCCAATTTAAATATTAAATTCTCAAAATCAATTCTAATATATTCATTTAATTTTAACTTTGAACAAAACTGTTACACATGGGCTATTAGGCTTTGATACCATTAAAGAAACTACACCGGCACACAATTAAATGGGTGAATTTCAAAAAGAATAATTTAGATCTTATTGGGCCTATGAAGTCTAAATTAATTTTATTCATTCAAATTTTTTAAATAAAATCTTTATTTTATTTGTGACACCCCACCTCTATACCCACGCTAGCCAAGAACACTCCGGAGTAGTGCTGTCAACTAGCACGGAGAATAAAGCTGTTGAGGAGCGACCATCCATGTAATTGCTTATCACACGGTGGCTATAAATAATCTTCGGAAACAAACATAGAAATAATCATATCACAAATCAGTCACAGATATCCATATCACAAAGGCGGAAGAAGATATGAATATATAACTAACACATGAAAGTGTACATCAGAGTAGTGGTCAGTAAGATCCACGATAATACAAAAGAATAGCAACACGTGCTATACAAAAGAATACAACTATGAGTCTATCTCTCAAGTGTATACAACAAAAACTGCTAATCTAAACAATTAGCCAAAAGTCAGAGTGATGAATCCCTGGGAAGAAGTCAAGCAGAAGCACCTGTAACATCTCGGTCTGACCCGAGTATTATTTAAGAAAATAATAAACGGATCAGTCTAGCTATAAATATCAGATGACATGATATAACATAAAAGATATGGCATAAACATAAAATCCATAATGACATACCACTATAAGTATGTAAATAATGATCAATAGAAGATCAATCAATAAGAGATAATCAATATCACAAGAATCTTCACAAAGATTCGGAAAGGGCATCATACCCCAAACTTGTACTCATAACAAGTCAATGACATAAATTCTAGAAATCAATGCAAGAAGTCCAGAAATCATAGAAAAGAGAAAGAGGCCTATCACATGACGGTCCGAAGACCATGGGGAGCTACCCCGCATGTGTGAATGGAATCACACAGATTGAGGTCAAGACTAACCAAAAAGCAGAAAGGTATGTGTGAATGGAATCACACAAGTGGTGTCTAGTCTAACCTTGCAATGAAAGAGACATCGCGCAATTGCTAGTCTAATTCATAAAGCGATCATCAAGATCAATGAGAAGTGTCAATTACACTAAGCTAGTAAATATAGAAGTTTAGCTTCATGTCCCATAACCACTTGCTTAACTTAAATATTTACGAACAAACTGTAAATCTTCACTAATAAAATTGTCACAAGAGGTTCAATCGAACAAGTCCAAGAATTAACCGACGAAGTGAACGCAAGCGTTTCATACCACTTGTTTTACTAAGTCGTTTAATTAGATTTCTCATCCGAGTGAGGTAAAGGCTTGTATATACTAATAGATTGGAAAACGGTTTAAGAAAAGAGCTTTGTTATTAAAAATAGAGTTGAAATTGTTTGTTAAAAGAGTTTTGATATTTACTACTAGTATTGAAACCTTTATATTTTAAAGTGACAAAACACAGAAGCAATTGTAGAAACAATCAGTCACAAAAATCGCATACGGAGATGTGAATAAAATCCAAGGAAATCAGCTCAATGTTTTTCAGATAAGATCCCCTACGGAGGGGGGGGGGTCCAGGAGGGGTGGCAACCCCCCAAGGTGGGGGTGCGGGGGCAACGCCACCGCTTACGGGGTTCGACCTGCCCGGTCAGGTCGCGGGGGTCCAGGGGGCAGCGCCCCGTCCAAAACGGTACGACTTAGTGAAGACAAAATGAGGTCTAACGACCTAAAAGTTAAGGGTCCAATGACCTATAGGTTCACGCGACCTAGGTGGAATGCGACCTACGAGATAGGCAAGTGGAACGACCTAAAGATGAATGGGTCGAACGACCTAACGTGAGCACAGGTGAAGCGACCTATCGGTCCAACGACCTAAGGGGAAAAGGCAACCTAGGTCTAACGACCTAACTGCTCATGACCTAAGGGTCTAAAGGCCACGCGACCTAGAGGAAAATAAGGTTAAGCGACCTAAGTGGGTTCGCGACCTAACGACAAAAAGGGGCGAACGACCTAATAGGTGCGCGACTTAAAGCCATCGCGACCTAACGACCTAACAAGGTCATACGATCAAGTGGTTTCCAACGACCTAATGGTGCAACGACCTAAGGCCAAACGACTTAAGGGTTCCAGAGGAGAGCGACCTAAAGGAGGCGCGACCTAAAAGAGACGCGACCTAAAGGAGACACGACCTAAAAGAGGCGCGAGCTAAAGGAGACGCGACCTAAAAGAGGCGCGACCTAACTCAAACAAGCATTTTGATGACCCAGAGTCATGCCGAGCGACCTAGACCCAAACGACCCACGACCTAACTCCGAGGTGAAGATTCAAGGCAGTGCAACTTAGCGCGATAACACGCGAACGACCTAAGGGTTAGGTCGCGAGCGACCTAACTCCGAAGACCAAAAATGGCCAGAACGACCTAAGTGTAGAAAATTCACCAAAACGCTAAAAATTGGAGTTTTTCGCCAATCCAATCCAAACCAAATGCTAATGTGCATGCAAAAGTGATAGGGAATCATTCCCAACAGTCCAATATAGTTATAGACTAGATTTGTGAGATAAAAATCTCACCTTTGCACCAAATATCAATGAAAATGAAGTTTTAAGCAAGCAAGAATCAATCCTTCTTCTATCTAAGCACAAGAAGCTTGAATCCAATGTCTTGTTCTTGAATTTGGAGTAGAAAGATGGATTGCAATTGAATTTGAGTTTTAGAATTTTAATTTCCCATTCCCTCCACCATTAATGCCAAAGCTTGATTAGTTAGGAAATTTATGAAGAGTGAGGAGAAGAGGGTTGGAACTTGGGCTTAATAGGCTAAACTAACCCAAAGTCCAAAGCGGGAAAAGTTAGTGAAATTTCACTAACTCCAAACCTATCGATGTTTATACTTAAAAAGTTGTAAACGACATTTCGAACTCAATGGAAGTGGTCTCGAGTCCTAATTTGACCGTTTGCAAAAAGTAGCTTTTCGGACCAAAATCCGATTAACGAGTTAATATTTAAATAAAATATTTAAATACAAACTCGATAAATATGCGGGTTGTTACAGACTCCCCTCCTTAAAGAAATTGCGTCCTCGCAATATATATAAGATGGAAATAAAAAGTAACAACCATAAAAGCATATTAACACAAGAGGAATTTTGAAATAAGAAGTTCACCTCAAGGAGCAGGAGTAAGCAAGTCCGGATGTGTACGCTCGATGAATTCTCTGGATTCCCAAGAACAATCCTTAGGATTTGAGGACCATTGAACCTTCACAAGCGGAACATCTTTATTTCGAAGTCGTTTAACCTCAGAAGCTATAATTCGAATAGGATGCTGCTCATAAGTTAAATTCGGCGAAACTTCAATTTCTTCCACAACAGCAGGCTCAAGAATAGAATCGGAATCCCGAAGGCATTTCCGTAATTGAGAAACGTGAAATACATCATGCATAGCAGAAAACTGAGCCGGCAATGCAAGGCGATAAGCCATGGAACCAATACGTTCAGTGATATGAAATGGCCCAATATATCGAGGCCCTAACTTCCCCGATCGACTGAAACGTACAACACCCTTCATAGGTGAAACACGAATAAAAACAGGATCCCCAACCGAAAATTCTAATTTCCTTCTTCGATTATCGGCATAGGATTTTTGTCTACTCTGGGCTTCTTTCATCCTATGTCGAATCAGTTCAACCTTTTCCGTGGAATCACGAATAAAGTCTGGACCTAAAACCAGCTTCTCACCGGCCTCAAGCCAACAAGAAGGAGATCGGCATGGCCTTCCGTAGAGTGCCTCGAAAGGTGCCATACCAATACTAGATTGGAAGCTATTATTATAGGAAAATTCAACAAGTGAAATATGATCTTCCCAACTTCCACCAAAATCAAGCACACAAGCACGAAGAAGATCTTCAAGAGTTTGATTCACACGCTCGGTTTGTCCATCGGACTGGGGGTGATAAGCGGTGCTAAAATTAAGCTTCGTTCCTAAAGCTTTTTGAAGACTCTTCCAAAATCCACTAGTAAACAATGGATCACGATCGCTAACAATAGAAGTAGGAACTCCATGCAATTTTACAATTTCCTTGACAAATAGTTTGGCCAAAAGAGGAACGGTTCGGTTAGACCGAACCGGAATAAAATGGGCGGATTTAGTAAGTCTATCAACAATCACCCATAAGCTATCATGACCCGAACGAGAACGGGGAAGGCCATCTATAAAGTCCATGGAAATTTGATCCCACTTCCAAATTGGAATTTCTAAAGGTTGCAATAACCCACCAGGCCTTTGATGTTCGGCCTTGACAAGTTGGCAAGTCATGCAACACTTAACAAAGTTAGCAATATCAGATTTCATTCCCTCCCAATAATAAAGTCGCTTCATATCAGCGTACATTTTACTACTACCGGGATGAATGGTGAATTTAGAACGATGGGAATCTTCTAAAATATCTTTACGAAGATCTCCAATATTTGGTACGATAAGTCTACCAAATTTTCGAATGCCGCCACGAGAATCAATATCAAAGTCTTTCAAACCTTCAATATCAATTTTATCCTTAACATTTTTGCCAAGAAGAGCCAATTCAGAATCTAGCCCTTGAGCTTCAAGAATGCGGTCTAAAAGAGAAGGATGAGCCTCAAGGCTACATAAAACAAGTGATGAGCATAAATCGGATACGCGCTCTCGAATCTCACAAGTGGATAAGATCTCGAGATCGTTCCATTCGGGTATCATCATAGAAACAACTGCTTGTTGCTTACGGCTAAGAGCATCAGCGACACGATTACCCTTACCGGGGGTATAAAGAATATCAAGATCATAAGGTGCAAGGAACTCGAGCCAACGCTGTTGACGTAAATTAAGTTCATTTTGAGAAAATAAATATTTCAAAGACTTATGATCCGTGTAAAGAATAAATTTCTCTCCCAATAGATAATGACGCCACATTCGAAGGGCGAAAACAATAGCCGCGAGCTCTAGATCATGTGTGGCATATCTAGTCTCGGCCGGCTTCAATTGCCTAGAAGCATAAGCAACAACACGTTCTTTTTGCATAAGAACGGCACCCAAACCAACGTGACTAGCATCGGTATAAACAACAAAATCTTGATTCCCCTCGGGAATAACAAGAATAGGAGCATCGGAAAGGAGTTCTTTCAATTTCTGAAAAGAGGCTTCACATTTGTCCGACCAAATGTATTTAACTCCCTTCTTAGTCAAGCCAGTAAGAGGCACGGTAATCTTAGAAAAGTCTTTAATAAAACGACGGTAATAGCCCGCCAATCCGAGAAAACTACGAATCTCTGTCACACTCTCCGGTCTCTTCCAATCTTGAATCGCTTCAATCTTTGAAGGATCCATGGATATCCCGGATTCGGAAATAATATGACCGAGAAACTTCACACGAGATTGCCAAAAGTGGCATTTAGAAAATTTCGCCTTTAATTGATTACTCCTAAGTGTTTCCAATACAATCCGAAGATGTTTCTCATGTTCCTCCTCGGTTTTTGAATACACAAGAATATCATCAATGAATATGAGAACAAACCGATCGAGGAAATCTTTGAAAACTCGATTCATGAGGTCAACGAAATAAGCTGGAGCATTCGTTAACCCAAATGGCATAACAAGCCATTCATAAGATCCATATCGAGTACGGAATGATGTCAAAGGAATGCTATCCTCAGCGATACGAAGCTGATGGAAACCGGTAGCCAAGTCCAATTGTGAAAAGACCTTAGCACCACTAAGCTGATCGAATAGATCATCAATCCGAGGTAAAGGATATTTATTTTTAATAGTAAGATCGTTAAGCTTGCGATAATCAACGCAGAGCCTCAGAGTACCATCGGATTTCTTTACGAAAATAGCCGAAGCTCCCCAAGGCGATGAACTAGAGCGAATAAATTGCCTCGTCTCCAACTCGGATAATTGTTTACGCATCTCCTCATTTTCCTTATTGGACATGCGATAAGGAGGACGAGTAATAGGTTGAGCTCCAGAAACAAGATTAATTCTGAACTCAATTGCTCGTTTAGGTGGTAAACCTAAAACGGGCTCGAATATGTCGAAAAATTCACGAACAACATGAATACGAGAAATAATATCATCTGCATCATCATCATCGTTATCACGAGGATTTAAAGAATATAAAGATGCCACCAAACAGGATTCTGAATCTTTAAGATTAACAGAAATCTAATTAACAGACAGTGGATGTCGGAGATGAATAGTCCGCTCAGGACATAGGATATGGGCTTGATAACGGTTAAGCCAATCCATTCCCAAAATTATTCCAAAGCCTAAGTAACGCATGACATACAAATCGGCTAGGAAAGAAAAATCGCAAAAAATAATCTCCACATCTTTACAAAGCAAACTAAGAGTTGTGGATCCACCAACAGGATTCACAATTTTTAAAGAAGTCATCAATGCAGTAACACTTAAGGAAAAAGTGTCTACCAGTTCCTTTGATATAAAAGAATGGGATGCACCCGTATCAAAGAGAACTCTAATAGGTTGATCATGAAATAAAATAATACCATCAAGAATGGAATGAGAAATACCTTGGCCACGAGATGTGTTGCCAGGGGCTTGAGTCACATTCAACTTTCCTTCCTTCTTGCCTTTACGCTTGAGGCATTGATGTATGTAATGATCCGGGCTCTTACAATAGCGACAAGATTTGGGCTTAGAGCACTTATTCGCATAATGATCCCCAGACCCACAGTTGAAGCAACTCGCACTACTAGGAGAAGGAGACTTTGCCGCAGGGGTTGCCTGCTTACCCTTTTTGTTGGGATAAGGACCCTTGAATTTGTTTGGCCTCTTCTTGTTGTTGAAGTTTGGTTTAACGCCTTCCACTTCAACATCACTCTCTCTATCAGCCTCTTCAAGACGAAGAGCGATATCGACGAGTTGATCAAATGCGACTTCTAGTTTCAGGAGCAGTGGCTTCTTAAGATTCTTATTTAAGCCATAAACGAACCTCTGGTTCTTCTTCAATGGGGTGTTGATGTATTCAACCCCATATTTGGAAAGCGACTCGAAGGCTGCGACGTAATCAGTCACAGAGGATTGACCTTGAACAAGGTCTATAAAACGTCGAGCCAAGGTTACTTTCCCAGCTTCTGGTACAAACTTTAACTCGAAGCGTCCCTGAAATTGCTCCCAGGAGAGATCCGCTTCATTAATTTCGGAAATAAGGAGTTCGTACCAGTCCAATGCTCTCTCCTGGAGCATGCTGGAAGCCACCTGAATGCGATGGAGATCGATAAGGTTCATGCGAGAAAAGATTCGATCGCATGATTTTAACCAAGCCTGGACCTCGATGATATTTTCCGAACCTTTGAAGGGCTTCCCACCCAAGTTGGTGTAATCGCTGCACAAGCGTGCAAATCCCGACTTTGGGTGAGTAGGTTCCGGGTTAGCTCCAGCTGCTTGAGCATTAGTTACTAAATCAAGAAGCTGTTGAGCAGTCATAAAAACTCCATCCGGAGGAGCAGCACCAGATGATCCAGTTCTGGGACGGCCTGGTCTAGACATTCTCTTCCCTTTAGAAAGAAATAAGAGAAGGAAGAAGGTTATTTACCAATGAACATCAAGCAATCTTGATAGATAAAACAAGGAATCATAAAGGAAATAGGATGAATCGGTACGAAGACTCGAATTAATCCTATGGTATGACTCCTAAGATAGACCTAGGACGATGATCCTTGTTAAGTTATTTTACATTGTTCCGAAGTTTGGCTCTGATACCAAGCTATGACGCCCCACCTCTATACCCACGCTAGCCAAGAACACTCCGAAGTAGTGCTGTCAACTAGCACGGAGAATAAGGCTGTTGAGGAGCGACCATCCATGTAATTGCTTATCACACGGTGGCTATAAATAATCTTCGGAAACAAACATAGAAATAATCATATCACAAATCAGTCACAGATATCCATATCACAAAGGCGGAAGAAGATATGAATATATAACTAACACATGAAAGTGTACATCAGAGTAGTGGTCAGTAAGATCCACGATAATACAAAAGAATAGCAACACGTGCTATACAAAAGAATACAACTATGAGTCAATCTCTCAAGTGTATACAACAAAAACTGCTAATCTAAACAATTAGCCAAAAGTCAGAGTGATGAATCCCTGGGAAGAAGTCAAGCAGAAGCACCTGTAACATCTCGGTCTGACCCGAGTATTATTTAAGAAAATAATAAACGGATCAGTCTAGCTATAAATATCAGATGACATGATATAACATAAAAGACATGGCATAAACATAAAATACATAATGACATACCACTATAAGTATGTAAATAATGATCAACAGAAGATCAATCAATAAGAGATAATCAATATCACAAGAATCTTCTCAAAGATTCGGAAAGGGCATCATACCCCAAACTTGTACTCATAACAAGTCAATGACATAAATTCTAGAAATCAATGCAAGAAGTCCAGAAATCATAGAAAAGAGAAAGAGGCCTATCACATGACGGTCCGAAGACCATGGGGAGCTACCCCGCATGTGTGAATGGAATCACACAGATTGAGGTCAAGACTAACCAAAAAGCAGAAAGGTATGTGTGAATGGAATCACACAAGTGGTGTCTAGTCTAACCTTGCAATGAAAGAGACATCACGCAATTGCTAGTCTAATTCATAAAGCGATCATCAAGATCAACGAGAAGTGTCAATTACACTAAGCTAGTAAATATAGAAGTTTAGCTTCATGTCCCATAACCACTTGCTTAACTTAAATATTTACGAACAAACTGTAAATCTTCACTAATAAAATTGTCACAAGAGGTTCAATCGAACAAGTCCAAGAATTAACCGACGAAGTGAACGCAAGCGTTTCATACCACTTGTTTTACTAAGTCGTTTAATTAGATTTCTCATCCGAGTGAGGTAAAGGCTTGTATATACTAATAGATTGGAAAACGGTTTAAGAAAAGAGCTTTGTTATTAAAAATAGAGTTGAAATTGTTTGTTAAAAGAGTTTTGATATTTACTACTAGTATTGAAACCTTTATATTTTAAAGTGACAAAACACAGAAGCAATTGTAGAAACAATCAGTCACAAAAATCGCATACGGAGATGTGAATAAAATCCAAGGAAATCAGCTCAATGTTTTTCAGATAAGATCCCCTACGGAGGGGTGGGTCCAGGAGGGGTGGCAACCCCCCAAGGTGGGAGTGCGGGGGCAACGCCACCGCTTACGGGGTTCGACCTGCCCGGTCAGGTCGCGGGGGTCCAGGGGGCAGCGCCCCGTCCAAAACGGTACGACTTAGTGAAGACAAAATGAGGTCTAACGACCTAAAAGTTAAGGGTCCAATGACCTATAGGTTCACGCGACCTAGGTGGAATGCGACCTACGAGATAGGCAAGTGGAACGACCTAAAGATGAATGGGTCGAACGACCTAACGTGAGCACAGGTGAAGCGACCTATCGGTCCAACGACCTAAGGGGAAAAGGCAACCTAGGTCTAACGACCTAACTGCTCACGACCTAAGGGTCTAAAGGCCACGCGACCTAGAGGAAAATAAGGTTAAGCGACCTAAGTGGGTTCGCGACCTAACGACAAAAAGGGGCGAACGACCTAATAGGTGCGCGACTTAAAGCCATCGCGACCTAACGACCTAACAAGGTCATACGATCAAGTGGTTTCCAACGACCTAATGGTGCAACGACTAAGGCCAAACGACTTAAGGGTTCCAGAGGAGAGCGACCTAAAGGAGGCGCGACCTAAAAGAGGCGCGACCTAAAGGAGACACGACCTAAAAGAGGCGCGAGCTAAAGGAGACGCGACCTAAAAGAGGCGCGACCTAACTCAAACAAGCATTTTGATGACCCAGAGTCATGCCGAGCGACCTAGACCCAAACGACCCACGACCTAGCGACCTTGCGACCTACGACCTAACTCCGAGGTGAAGATTCAAGGCAGTGCGACTTAGCGCGATAACACGCGAACGACCTAAGGGTTAGGTCGCGAGCGACCTAACTCCGAAGACCAAAAATGACCAGAACGACCTAAGTGCAGAAAATTCACCAAAACGCTAAAAATTGGAGTTTTTCGCCAATCCAATCCAAACCAAATGCTAATGTGCATGCAAAAGTGATAGGGAATCATTCCCAACAGTCCAATATAGTTATAGACTAGATTTGTGAGATAAAAATCTCACCTTTGCACCAAATATCAATGAAAATGAAGTTTTAAGCAAGCAAGAATCAATCCTTCTTCTATCTAAGCACAAGAAGCTTGAATCCAATGTCTTCTTCTTGAATTTGGAGTAGAAAGATGGATTGCAATTGAATTTGAGTTTTGGAATTTTAATTTCCCATTCCCTCCACCATTAATGCCAAAGCTTGATTAGTTAGGAAATTTATGAAGAGTGAGGAGAAGAGGGTTGGAACTTGGGCTTAATAGGCTAAACTAACCCAAAGTCCAAAGTGGGAAAAGTTAGTGAAATTTCACTAACTCCAAACCTATCGATGTTTATACTTAAAAAGTTGTAAACGACATTTCGAACTCAATGGAAGTGGTCTCGAGTCCTAATTTGACCGTTTGCAAAAAGTAGCTTTTCGGACCAAAATCCGATTAACGAGTTAATATTTAAATAAAATATTTAAATACAAACTCGATAAATATGCGGGTTGTTACATTTAATTAAATTTATATAAAGATTTGATTATATATATATGGTATATGATGTATATGTGTATTAAATACACACAATATGTGTAAAGTGTACGTGCAATATATAGATGTGTACGAGGTTTAATGTGCCCATATAAGTGTTGAGATTTATAATACAACAGGCATATTAGCCACTTAATATATGTATTTTCTGCCTATAATTAATTTATTATTATATACATTATATGTATAAATACACATAAGTATATATTTGAAATATTGTGTGTATATATATATAATTCGAAGATGCTGACCAATTCTAACAATTCAAATTAAAAACACATGCAGATATATATGTACGTTTCTACAAATTAAAATTTCAAATTGTTATTTAAAATTATTTAAATTCAGTTTTACTTCCAACTTTTTTTAAATTGATTAAAACATTATTATACAATATGTGTGTGAATATGTATGTAAATATGACAGCAAATAAATATACAAATTTGTGTTAGAGTAAGTTTCTAATTTACATATATGTATTGACATACACTAACATGTATATAACATAATATAAATTAGATATTATCAATAATGTGGCTTTGATTTTGCAGCTTGAATGCCGAATCCAATAAATCCTTAGATCGAATTTGTACACTTCTAGAAATATAGTTAACTGAAGAGATTATCAGGATTTAACCAGAACCAATTTGATTTTAATTTTTTAGTTTGGAAATAAAGACGAGGAAGGTCCTATAACTTGCAGCTAGGTCTAGATGGAAGAGAAGGGAAAAATTAAAATGTAAAAGAGTAGGGATGGTTGGTTTATATAGGCAAGAGAGTGGAGTAAAAAGAGGAGATCTGGATCTGCTATTTTACCTTTTCTCTTTGCTAATTCAAACTGCATATTTCTAGCAACATAAGCACTTCCTTATAATGCCTACCATAGTAATGGGCTAATGGATCCATATGCATTTCCAAATCCAATCAGTATTTATGCATTTTAAATCCAATTTATATGTCCATCGACATCGTATATCGATATGTACATATATACTTTTATGTACACACTTTATTAAATACCAATTCAAATAAATCAAATAAAATTTAATAATTAATATTTCATAAATATTAATTAGTTTAATTATTTGTGACACTAATAATTTAATTAAACCAGGTGGTATTTTAGAATATTCATCATTGCGGTTGTGCGACTTATGGGTGTAAATTCAGTAAACAATTAATATTGAACAATTCAAATATTAATGTTCACACGTCACCTTAGCTAGTGGTGTCATAGTTTGGCTAAATTCATCACTTGTACAATTTTGGTAAAAATCCAATTTTACTATTTTAAGCAGTCATCGGTGGTGGTGATTATGTACAGCAGTTCTCTTCGTGAAAACTATATCACACCAATACTTACGTGATCTGGTTTTGGTTAAAAATCCAATATCTTTTGCATTCAACTTGTATAATCCAAATACAAAAATTTTAGTTCAATAATAATAATAATCATTATGATTATTAACTGAATTTGCCAAAGACTTTGACTTTGAGTTAACTATAATTAACTGTGATACCAAACCCATATAACCAAGGAGACAGATTCTCTATTGAATGGTGTTTCACTTCCAGTGTTTCAACTCAGACCAATCTATAGTCATTCGATAGTCATCGTGGCACGGTTTAGCTATAATCAAAGTGGATTGTCCATACTAAAATTTAACAGTATTATCAGTCGAGGGAACTATGTAATATCATCATTTCGATATTATTTATTTCATCGTAGTTACATTAACCAACAGAAAACTATCAAGTGATCCATTCCATAGTTAACCAAATACTATCAACATGTACCCCTTGATTCCCCCAATAGCCGTGAGTAATACATTGCCTAGCATTTGGACAATGCTACGTACTCTAGTCTTAGTAAATGCATCGATACATCTTGCCTTGAATATCTAAAATAATATGTTATTTTCATTGTGATAAATTTTTCATGATTACTACATATTGTAATTACTACCATAAAACATATCATTTATGGATTTTCTATTAAATATACTTAAATTAAATAAATAATTAACGTAATACATCATGACAAGTATATAATAGAAAAAATGTACCTTTTATTTCAAACAAGATTTTATTATAGAATTAATCATTTATGATAAATTATAGAATTGCATATAGGGCATACTCTAACTTGTCGATTACGTTCTTTGGTCTCAATAGATGTACCAATTTTTTTTCGAAACATCTTGATTATGAATATTTAAAACAAAATGTCATTTCGTGATTGTAACTACAATCACATAACATTATATTTATGGATTTTCTTATTATTGTACTTTAAATTAGTTACTTAACTATCTATATCATAATATAACAAAGCATATAAAAGAAAACAAACACCAAATAACTTTTATTATGAACACTATTGATTACAGAGTTATATATATAATTACATAATTGCCTTTAGGCATACCACAAACTCTCTCAATTTCCTACTTGCACTAGGAGCTAATTATGGATTATTATTCTTATTCCTTCGATCAGTTTACACCGAACTGGATCGAATTAGTCCGTTTATGAGCGAATCTAATGTATTGTCTTTATTATCAACTTTGCCAATCATTGTTCTTCCGTCGTTGATAAACTGCCTTATTAGGTGGGACTTTCGAAGTTTTTGTCTTGGTTTTTAGTGGGCTCTATGTTCTATCACGATCACAATTGCAGCTCTTGTGAATTCTCTACATTTGAAATCATCCCTAGCTCAATCATAAATTTATGTACACTTCTTTAGCTGCTTTATTTAGGGAAATGTACTTAGGATCCATCTTTAAATCGGCTACTATCTCTTACATGGAAATTTTCGACTTACGACCTTATCGTTCCATGTGAATATGTAACCCAACATTGATTTACTACCATCTATATCACGTTGGAAGATTGAGTATATGTACCCCTTTATAAGGAGGTCTACATCCTCATAGATTGGGAATGAATCTTTAATATTTCATAAATACTTGAGAATACACTTTACATTAGTCTAATGCTTTTCTATGGAGTTTAACTGGTATCAGCTTATGCAACCTAATCCATAAGTGCCATCTAATTTCATACATAGCACAATACATAATGGATCTAAGTGTAAATGCAGATAGTATCATCTTCATGTGCTCTTTCTCCTCATTAATATAAGGAGTGTCCGTCTTTGAAATGACAATTCCCGATTGTGTCGTAACATTTCTGTGTTTGGAATTCTCCATACTAAACTTTTTTAGTATGGTGTCTACAAACAAAAATTGGGAAGATCCTAGCAACATTTTGAATTTATCTGTATAGATCCTAATACCTAGTATGTAGATTTCTTTTTTCAATTCCTTTATAGAGAAGTTCTTGAAAAACTAAGCTTTTCATTGATTGCAATAACAGTAGGTCATTACCAATCAAGAGTAAATCATTGACATGAGAATGATAAACACTATAGCACTATCTTGTTCTTTCCAATGTATGTACGCTTCCTCTATGGTCTTTTTACTCCTTAAAGCCTGTTTAAGGCCATATGTTGATCTTAAAACTTATAAGCCTTTCTCTTGCTCCCATTAATCTTGAAACCCTCGGGCCATGACATGTGAATGGTCTCTTAAGTAACCATTTAGAAATGCCATATTGTAGTCCTTCTACCATATTTCACAGTCGTAGAACGTGGAAATAGAGAGCAATATTCGAATAGACTTCAGCATGACTACGGGGAAAAAAATCATCATTATCAACACCCTGAACTTGATAGAAACCTTTCGTAGCTAGTCTTAGATTTTAGGTATCTACCTTTCCATCCGCGTTAAGTTTCATTTTAAAGATTCATTTGTAGCCAGTGGGTTTTACCTCATCGAATACATCATCCAAATTCCATACTTTATTTATGATCGTGGATTTCATAGCTTCAAGCCATGGTGCATGGTCTTTACTCTACAGCACTTGTTAGAATGTGAGGGGAGTGTCATCTTCTAGGACACAACTCTCTTTCTTGCCATCCAATGTATTATCTCTTTGGTGCACGAAATTCCCTATTAGACCTTCTAATAGTGTAACACCCTATATTTTTTATACCATTATTAGAGGATTTAGCTAGATAAACTAAATAAAATAATGTGTTGATTAGGAGATTGAGATTTGATTTATTTAAGGCAGCCATGCTTTTTAACTAATAAACTAAAAGAAGGGTTTAAAATGAATTAGAGGAGGGGTATTACGGGAAAGATGTCATTCCTAATCACCTTCCTTAGGCTGTATATCTTAATACACGTTTATTCTCATTTCTAAAATTTAAAAGCAGGGTCGGCCACCATTAATAAGGAATGAAGAAGAGGAAACAAAAGAAAAGCTTAAGGTAAGCAAATTCAAATCAAACTCAATCAAATCTCAAGCGCCTTAACCTCTAAAGCAAAAATGAATAGTGTTTACATCTCTAAATTTTATGGTTTCGGTTTTAAGATTTAATCTAAATGATTTTACAAATATTTTCCATGTTTTTAAATGACAAAATGATGTATGGATGTATGTATATGTATATATGTATGTATATATGCTGATGATTTATGTATGTTCATACAGATTTTATGACGTGTTTTAAGATGAAAACCCTATAAATGACATACGTTAGCCTTACGAAATTTTATGATGATCTATAAAGTTATTTAGAGATGGGTTTCAATTTTCAGAATTTTTATGGAATTGTTATGAATTTTCTAAGGAAGAAAATGATATTTTGGATTATTAAATTATTTACGAAAGAATAATTATTGTTTGGATTTGAAAATTTTATATATTGAAGAGAACAAATTAGTAGACTTTATGGAATTTTTCTAGAATTTTTCAAGATGTTTTAATAGTTATATAAAATTATCTAAGGAATGAGCTTTTTCAAAATTATTTAAATTTCCAAATAAGGATAGTCGGTAGCATTTTTGAATATAAAATTCTAGAAACTAATCAGATTTACACAAACAAGGCTGGTGTGGTACAAAGAACTATTTTAAAGTACAAATAAATATTTTTGCCTACTATTTCAACTCTTTCGACAAGAGCTTCCGCCTTCATTCCAAACCTTCCGACAAGGTCGAAAGGTATCAAACCTTTCGACTAGGTCAAATAACCAATGCACATGGTAGTAGGAACCTGGTACGTAGTGAATTGGAAGGAGTCAAAAGGTTTATGGACAAAAGGTTAGAGCTTTCGAAGGAGATGAAATTTTGTTTTGGGTTTAAAGAAAATATGTCTGCTAGCTTTCGAAAAAGAGCTTTCGAAATTGTCGCATGGTTTAAAAGAAAAAGGTTTCGATTAGTTTGCTTCTTTGTTTTAATTGAAACCTTTCGACAAAGTCCAAAGGTATAGTTTTTGACAAGGTTAAAAGCTTATATGCCGCTTCCAAACCTTTTGACACAGATGGAGTCAAAGGTTATCTTTTGTTTTATAAAACTTGCCGCCTCTCTCCATTGATTTCAAAGGGTTAGTTCAAAAATCAACACTTCATTGTATGTGAATGATTTCGAAAGGTTTTCACTTGTTTAAATTGAACCCAATGTCTTCAAAAAGTTTGGAGTTTCATTACTTTTGAAAGGTTTATAAATGGTTTTATAGGGAAGGTACTCCAGGCTTTCGAGAAAGTCGAAACATGAAACCTTTCGACTAGGTTGAAAAGAAACCTTTCGACATGGTCGAAAGGTATGATTTTTAATTCTTTAGAAGGCTAAAAGTTTAAGGGATTTAAAGGCGGATGTCATATATTTTAGAGCTTTTAGAGAAAAGGCTTTTATTAAAGGTTTTGAAGGAGTTATCTTCAATGATTTCGAGAGGTCTTATTAAAGGATACGAAGGAGTTACCTTCGATGCTTTCGAAGGGTTTTATTAGTGGTTTTGAAGGAGTTACCTTCAATATTTTTGAAAAGTTGTTTAAAGGTTTTAAACAAAGGTTTCGAATATAATGACTAGGCAGATAGCCAAATAATTTTAAGTTATAATGGACTTTAACTTATTTTAAAAGGATAGATAATCCATATTGAACATCGTCAGCATTATTTTGAGTAAAGTACATATAAGATGGAAAAAATAGCTTAGCATAAAGCTAAAGGAATATTTTCGTTGTATATATAAGATTTGATGGACTAAATCATTTTAAAAAGGTTTCAAGGAAAATTTTGAAGGGCAGTTAACCAAATATTTTAAAGGATAGTTTACCCAAAAGAAAATTGGGCAATTAGCTCATTTAATTCGAACAGTGGTCCATTTTGAGGGCTGTCAGCCCAGAGGAGAGTCAGTCCAGATAAGCGGCTGTTTTCACAGATATGAACAGTTAGTTCATTTATTAGCATAACGGAGCTTGCTACTTTTTAAGGATAATTATTCCACCCTTTTTACCTGTTTTTGGCAGATATCCCATTATCTATCATAGAAGGTATCACTAGTTTGGTATAATTAGTTTTAGGACCGATAGTCCAGAATACAGCAGTTAGCTCATAATTCAGGACAGATAGTCCAGTAAAGAGCATATAGCTCAGATTTTAGACAGTTAGTCTATTTGTTTCCTGTTTTAGCATAATGGATATTGCTATATTTTTATTATAATCTGTTGGTTAACCAATTTGGTTGTAGGAAAGGATTTGCAAAATATAAGTTTAGAAAAAAGATATTAGTGGGAAACCCGTTCCGCTAAGCGACATGGTCTCACTATATATATCAGTAAACAAAGATGTAACAAACATTATTCATACCCAGCTTTATGTTTTCCTTGAAGTTTTTTTTCCCTTAAACTTTCGGGTGCTCAAATTTTATTTGAGTAGGCTAAGAGTTTAGGTTTTCAAGTTTTTGCAGATTTTAGCGAATAAAGCATCCGAAGACGAGTAGAAAGCTGATGGATAGCTAATTTAGGAATTCTGTTTTAAAAAAAGTTCCGCTGTGCATTAAGACAGTTATGTTGATATTGCTTTGATCATCCAAGGTGGCATCTTCATATGCCGCTCTTGGCGTATTGTTGTAAATTATATTTGATCAATACCTAGGATATGTTTGGGATTTTTATAGCTTAGATATGATATTATTTGAAATGTAACCACTAAAAATTATTGTTTTTGGAAATCTGTGATTTTTTTCATATTCAAGTGCTTTTGATATTTTGGATACCATTAACATTACCGTATTTCATCACCAGAAGTTAATGCTGTGAATGACTACAACATCCATAGCGCTTAGCTTTTGGCCTCCAGATACGGGACGTTACAACTTGGCATCAGAGCATAGGTTTATGAAAATTTTAACTAAAAATTGGTTCTGAGAACAAAAATCCAAAGAAATTAGAGTAAGATTTAGGGTTGGATTCACGCTATAATAACGTACTTGTATTTGCTATATATAAGTATATGCTTTATCTCCATTCATCTATCTTTGATTAGGTTATCATTCTGTACCTCATGAGATTTGAATACAAATATGGATGGTAGAAGAAGCAGAGTTAACCAAGGTGGGGGAAGCACCAAAAGGAATGTCGAACCTAATACAGGGAGAGGCCAAGGTCAGGCAGAGAATGTTGATGCTGAAGTTCCGTAGGTCGAAATGGAAGCCATGTATTCGTTTTTCAGGAATATGATGCAGGCAGGAGTTGCAGCCCGAGTGTTAGGAGGAAATGCTGCAGGAGAAGGGGTTTCAGAAGTTCCGGTAGTTAATCATTTCACCAAGATGAGCAGTGATTATGTGAAGCTAGGTGGAAAGCTGTTTATGGGAATGGAGGATGCCATTGGAGTTGAGAACTGGATGTTGCACATCGAAAGGATTTTTGCTGATCTAGGGCAATGAGCAGAAGAGGAGGTTGGCATCTAGGTAGTTTTAGGGAGCTGCATTATTTTGGTGGAATAGTGTATCAACAACAGTCGATGAGGAGACAGTAACCTGGGAGGATTTCATGAGGAGATTATAGGATAGGTTTATGTCTGTGATGGTACAATCAGTTTGACTAGGCAGTTTGTTGAACTGGTGCAAGTTGAGATGTGTGTTATTGAGTATGCTAGGAAGTTTAAAGAGTTGTCTAGGTATTGGTGTGCTTTAGTAGATACTGTGTTGAAGCAAAATGAGAAGTTTATTAGAAGATTAAAGCCGGAGTTGGCTAGTGTTACTTTGTTTCATCTTAAAGATACTTCTGATATTGTGGTAGAGATGGCTTTGAGGTAGGAAGAAGTCCTTGAGTCTCTGGAGAAGAGCAAGGCAAAAGGTATCCAGGTTGGGCAGGGCCAGAAGAGGAAGTTCTTTCCCAAGAAAGGTGCTCAGAAGGGTGAAGCAGCCAAGAAAGCGAAGTCTGAAGTTATTTGCTATAAATGCGACAAGAAAGAGCACTTTGCTAATGAGTGTCGCTCAGGGAAAGCGAAGGATGTAGTTAAGGGGAAGAATGTCAGGTCCTACAACTATGACCAGATAGGCCATTATAAGAACCAGTGCAAGGAGCCCACTAGAGATGGTAAGGGCAAGGTGTATGCATTGGAGCCTGCCGCTTCTAAGCCAACAGCCCAGGACAAGGGGAAGGCAGTTCTTGGGGGAACACTATGGATTCATGGTATGTATGTTAGCGTTTTATTTGATACTAGTGCACTGCATTCTTATATATCTAGATGTTTTATAGATAAGCTTAACCTTGAATCCACATATTTAGTTACTTCTTACGGGTTGCGAATCCAATTGGAGGTTATGCATCTCTAGGGATGAGGTGTGACCAGTTTGAGTTTGACCTGTTAGGTCATAATTTTGAGTGCAGTTTGCATGTGTTTGATTTTGTGGCGTTTGGTGTTATCCTAAGTGTGGATAGGTTAAGTGAGTACGATGCTAAGATACTTTGCCAGGGTAGGAAGATATCTCCTAGACATTCGGATTGTAGTGTTCGGATTGTTTTTACCGTATGAGGTTCCAGTGGTGCAGCTTTTGCTTTGTTGGGTGCCTTGGATTCAGATGATGAGTTGAGTTGAGTAATCATGGTTAGAGAATTTGCAGATGTGTTTGAGCCTGTAGTTATATTGTCGCCGAAGTCAGCCATCGAATTTCGGTTATATTTGGTTTTGGGAGCCGAACCAGTGAGTAGACCGCTAAGTAGGATGACCCCTTCAGAGATGAGGGAGTTGAAGGTGTCGTTGTTGGATTTAGAAGGCAAGACTTTTTTCAGGCCGAGCAGTTTCCCCTGGGGTGCAGCGGTAGCGTTTGCTCAAAAGCCGGATGGATCATTGAGGCTATGTATCGATTATCATAAGTTGAATGAGAGGACGATAAAGAAACGATATGCATACCTAGAATTGACGATTTGTTCGACCAGCTAAGTGGAGCAAAGGTATTTTCTTAGTAGGATTTGGAAACAGGTTTCCATCAGCTCAGGGTAGCAGAGGATAGTGTACCTTTGACAGCGTTCAGGACCAGTTATGGGTCATACAAATGGTTAGTTATGTCATTCGGACTGACGAATGCTCCAGCTTTCTTTAGGGATTTGATGAATCGGATTTTTCAAGAGCACTGAGATAGGTTCGTGCTAGTTTTCATAGATGATATCTTGATTTACTCTAGGGATGAAAGAGAGCATGTAGTCATCTTAGAGTGGTGCTTGAGACGTTGAGGTAGCATCAACTGAAAGCGAAGTTTTCGAAGTGTCACTTTTGGAGGAAGAAAGTAAAGTTTCTTAGTCATGTAGTCTCATAGGAAGGGTTATCAGTGGATTCGACTAAGATTGATGCAGTGAATAGTTGGAAGAGACTTGAGATAATAACCGGGATTAAGAGTTTCCTTGGGTTGGCTAGTTATTATCGGAGATTCATCAAAGATTTCTCAAGGATAGCAGCACCGATGACCAGGCTGACAAGGAAGGATGTGAAGTTTGTGTGGACCGATAAGTGTGAGGAAGCAGAAACACTTATTGACCCATGTACCTGTGTTGGTTATTCCAGAGGGGTTTTAGAATTTGGTAGTTTATACCGATGCACATGGAATAGGATTAGGAGTTGTGCTAATGTAGAAAGATAAAGCAATTGTCTAAGCTTCTAGACAGCTTAGACCGCATGAGGTCAGATATCCAACGTATGATTTAGAGTTAGTTGCTATAATTTTTTCTTTGAAGGTGTGGATACATTACCTTTTGGGAGAAAGATTTGAGTTTTATACAGATCATAAGTCGCTAAAGTATTTGTTTTCTCAGAAGGGGCTGAATATGAGACAACAGAGGTGGTTAGAGTTTATAGCCGTTTATGATTTTAGGATTGAGTACACACCAGGGAAAGGCAATAAGTTCACAGATGCACTTAGAAGGATACATCAAAATGCAGTATTGGCTATAATGGCAGAGTGGAAATATTTAGAAGCATTAGCAAATTGCAGAGCGCAATGGGGATTTCAAGCCGGGTCTAGTGGGAATACGGTTGTATTATCTTGTTTGGAAGTTCGACCAGTGTTGATCGAACGAATTGATTTTAAGTAGATAGAGGATCCTGTGTTAGCTGAACGGATCAGAAAGCTAAAGGAAGGAACCAAGAGCGATGAATTGAAATTTTTTGATCTTGACTAGAATGGGTGGTTGAGAAAGAAAGGTAGATTATATATTCCGAGTGTAGGAAACATAAGAAAGGAAGTCTTGGGTGAATGCCATCATTCGAAGTTCACTATACATCCCGAAGGTACCAAAATGTATCAGGATATGAAGAGGAGTTTCTTCTGAGAAGGAATGTAGCGGGATATTGGTTTGTGTATAAGGTAGTGCTAGAATTGCCAGTAGGCAAAGGCCGAATACCAAAAATCGGGTGGTTTGCTTCAACCGTTAGATATCCCAGTATGGAAGTGGGATTCTATTTCTATGGACTTCACAGATGGGTTGCAAAGGTCGAACATAGGAAATGAAATTATGTGGGTCATAGCGGACAGACTTACCAAGAGTGCCCATTTTATTCCAATTAGGTCAACCGGGACGGCACCTGTTTTAACAAGATTTGTAACGACCCAGAATTTGACCACTTTAAAATTACTATTTAAAGTGATTTTAAATATAAAATCGGTAAGGTTATATGATTCAAATAAAATTAGATAGGATTTGAAAAGAGAAGTATATAAAAAAATAATAACATTTGCCTATATCGACAAAAGTGACAAAATACCGATTTCAGAAAAATATGTTTTAATGGTTAAATAAATTATTTTAATTAACTTATGAGTGCTTATATTTTCAAATAAAATTATACAAATTTATTTTTAAATTTCGTTTACAAAATGAATAGTTTGACTAAAATGTCAAAATGTGACCGTAAAACATTTTGTCGAAAATCAACGTTTTGTCGATTAGAATTTGTCGCATTATTGTTGCACCTTTATTTCTTATATAGAAACATATGTTCAAATAGTATAAGTATTAATTAGTTCACTAATTAGGTTTACTTTTACTAAACATACTTAGAAAATTCTAGAATAAAATTAAGAAAAAGTAAGCACAAAAAGACAGGCATGTCATTTCAAAGCAAAAGGTAAACATCAAATCTAACCAAACATAATTATTATATTCCTTACATACTTCTTAAGTGAAAATGATATAAAGTAACGATTTGAAATGTGATTTAAAGTGTTGAAAAAAAAGAAGGTGCTTAAAAGTGAGTAAGGGTATTTTGGTCCTTTTACAAAATATTATTTTAATTCAAAACTTTTTCTATAAATAAGCATCTACTTTCTCACTTTTTTACACTTCTTCTTCCTTTTTTAAAGCTTTTCTTCCACTCTTTAATGTCTTCTTCCTCTCTCTTTTCCTTACTAACTTTTCTTAAAATCATATCAAATCAACTACAAATACCACCAAACTTTACCAAAGACCTTAGAATGTCATTAAAACATGGTTTAGCATCTAAGAAGTGAAGAAATGATGGAGGAAGTGGTGGAATAGAAGGAGGCCGAGCACATCAAGAAGGAGGAGCAAGTTCAAGGAGGTCCGGTGCAAGAAAAAGAAAAGCAAGTGCCGCCGGAATCAAAATGAAAGTCTACGAAAAAGATTGGTGGAATAGAAGTAATTGTGAGTACTCATATTTTATGTTACTAATTGCTAAAAATATTTCAAGTTAATAACATGAATTTTTTTGTTATATATTGGGTTATTTGATAGATGATAACTTGGTTGATATTATCGTTGATTATATGTTTGTGATATGGATGGTAACTTGGTTTGATAAATGATAAGAGAAATGGTTTGTAAGCATAGTTAATTAAATTAGAATTAAATCCATACAAATGTATGTATGGAAACTATTTAGCCTCTTAATGATTTCAAAATATCTAAAAATTTGAAAATGATATTATAACAATATAATATTATAATATGAAATGAAAAGAAAACTGAGTTTGAAATGATGTAAATATTGTTTTAAATAAGTTAAAATAGTTTAAATATGGTTTAAACAAATTTGAAGTACTTCGGACAAGTTCTGAAGCAATTCACAAAATTAGTCAAAATCAAGCTCGTCACATAGCAACAATTCGTAAATTTCGACCCGTAACTTCAAACATATGTAGAGAATGATTTATATATCGGATTTCTTTGAAATATAAATTCTTTGATCCACAATGATAATAGTTTTTCAACGAAGAAAGGAAATCAAGATTTTATCCAGTAGATTTTGAATTATGTCCAAAACAATTTTCTAAAGACATCACGGTTTTGCAATTCAGAATCCAAAAAGGGATTTCTTTTTAAATGATTAAAAAATAAAATAAATTTGATAAATCTATTAAAATGGTTTAAAAGAGATTTGGAATGGAAAACGTGAATTTTCAAATATTAAAAAGATGTTTTAATCAAATAAGCTGTTTTGAGCACTTTCTGTGGCACTTTTCTGCTGCAATTTATATAACTTTTGAAATAAAGATTCAAACTTAACAATTCTTTCCTAAATCTTTTTTGAATTAATTTTAAAGGAATAACTAAGTACTGTAAAGATATTTTGGAAGTTTTATTAAGAGTTTGAATAAATAGTTAAGAGGAATTGTTTATACCACTTAAACAAAAACTGAAGAATATTGAATGTAATAACAAACTTAGTACGTGGAAACGACTAGTATATTTGTCCCACCTGTGAGATCTGGGAAGACAAAATAAGGTGTTTAACTAAGGTTGAGAATGGAGAAACTAGTGCCCTGAACTTACCTGGCCTATATTTTCTATTTTTAAGCATGGGGTGGAATAGATCAAAAGGAAAGCCCGGATGCTCTAAAAGATCATATTTAAGTTTTTTCCAAAATAAAAAAAAGAAACAAATTCTTAGAATGTTAATTAACCACTTAATATCTTTTATTCGATGATTAGTATGAAGAAACTGAGATTGGATTTGGTGATTCCTATCCGAAAATCACTTAAAACTAATTTTTGAAACCCCGTATGAACTTAACATCTTTTATTCCATGGTTGGTACGAAGGAACCAGGATTGGATTTGGATGATTCCTATCTGAAAAACCGGGATTAAATTTAGGTGATTCCTATCTGAAAACCCCTTCAAACTAATTTTTGAAATAAAACATATTGAAGACAAAGATCTTCATGATGTAGGATTACTTGCCATTAGTCCCTGGAGATGAAATTTACCATGTCTAAGGTGGCAGTAATGCTCTATTACAAAAAATTTCTATTTGCAGGAATATGATTTGAAGTTAAGAAAGAAATCTTTGATTAAGATTTAATGAATGATTTGGAAAGGTTTTCCTAAATAAAAGAGAAAATGATTCGGAATTATCCCAGGATTTAAGAAAGTTTTAAGAAAATCAAATGATTTGATAAAGGAGGCTTAATGATTTCATATACTCTTGAAAAGAAAATGGAAAAAAATTGAAAAGAATATATCTAAGAAAGATATTTTATAAAAGATGATTAATGATTGACATCTACATATCGACAAAACATCTTTTAAAGCGATGATTGGCATCGAAGGAACCGATGTCAGATTTGGGTGATTCCTATCCGAAAATCACTTCGAACCAATGCATACGTTTGAAAGTGAAGACATGTTGAAGATGATAATTATTGAAGACCGTGGATCTTCATAGCATGAAGACTACTAGTTGACATGCTTAGGGTCTCTCCCATTATAGAGTTATTTATGGCAGTGGTCTCCTCGTTGTGGAGATTTTTTTCAAATTGCAAGGCTTATCGCCTAGTAATGGCCGAGGAATTGCCTTCGGTTTCGTTCAGTCCCAGAACAAACTTGTATGAACGAATGTCTGACATTGCATTTCCTAGACACAACGTTTACCTTTTACAAATGTACATTGCTTGGTGGTGGAGAAGACAACTTCTCTTAGCTTAACACCCTTCTCTGAGACGTATGAGCTCAGAGGTTGTATGCCTGTGGGAGTCAAATAGTGATCAAATAGATTGGCAATGTGGCATTCAAAGTGGAACTTATTATGATCAAAGCGTGGTTTTTTATAAAAAGCATGGCTTTGAAGAAAGCGATCATAGCCCTGCAAGCCTCACACCCCGGTTAAGATGGGATTCTATGTGGTCAGATGTATGCTCGCATTTCGGATAGTAGTGATTTGGGTTATCAGATGTTCTGAGCCCAAGGTATCAGACACGTCTAGGCCTCATAGCAGGGATGCGCAAAGTTTGAGTCCTTGGATGTTATTCGCAGATTGTATCCACTTTAGCCATTTGTGTTGTTGTATAATGGCGTCCAAGTCTTGGACGTAAGCCGTGAATACAGATTGATCTATCGACTAGTTTCCTATTATATTGGAAATCCAATTCTAAAACGAGATTTACAGTTTTGATTGTATTCCCAAAATAGCTATAATGACTTGCAAGCATTTCAGCTACCCCTTTTGGTATCATATATTCCGTTTGGTATATTCCATTGACCAATCCGGATATAATCCCTTAGACTTAGTCCGGGTATTAATAAATTATTTGAAGAAATTTATTTGAAGAGTTTTTTTCAAAGGAATGTCATTAAAAATAATATCAAGTGTATTTTGGTATAAAGTGTTTTGGTTATCATAAGGTAAAAACCTATCTGTGTTTATGTGTGGGTGTGGTCTTATGGGATACCCTTCTTTTCAGAGGCTTTGATAGCACCGTCATGATCTTTGCATTTAAAATTTCGAGTACCTCACGCTGGTTTATCAAGCCTGATCCGGGTATTTTTTAATACTCCGGTCAGATCCAAGTAGTTCCGGGTTTAGTTGAAGACGGTTGGAGTTTCAAAAGGAGAGATGGAGATCTTCATCATCATATGGACGTATTCTATTATCTGCTACATCTATTCAACTTGTTTTGTTGTTTTCAGCATTTGTAAGGACATAAATTTATAACTGTCTAGGCTGAGTCTAGGTTAGACTCTGATATTGTATTTTAAAATATTCCACTTTAAAGATTATTATTGAAATAATATATGTTATCTCATTCGTGTGAGATTCTAGTCTGTCTTTGTTTTTCTTTTTGCCCTTAATGATCCGCTTGTTCATGCAATTTGAGTTGGATATGTGTGGTTTATTGTAAAACCAAAGGGTATAGAAAAACGATTCATTACAAGATTGTTCATGAGGAATGTGGTTAGACTGCATGGAATCTTGAGTAGTATAGTTAGTGATAGAGATTCCTTGTTCACTAGCGAGTTTTGAAAGAGTCTGCATGAAGTTTTGGGAACGAAGTTTAAGATGAGCACCGTTTACCATCCACAAATAGATGGGAAAACGGAAAGAGTTAACAAGATCTTGGAAGATTTGTTAAAAGCTTGTGTTCTTGATTTCGAGGGATCATAGGAAGACCATCTGCATCTAGTTGATTTTTCATATAACAACAGTTATCAGAATAGTATTGGGATGGCATCGTTTGACCTTACTATGGAAGGCCATGCATATCTCCCGTTTGTTGGTTGGAGACCAAGGATAGGTTGATTTTTGGTCCAGATTTGGTTAGAGAAGCTGCAGAAAAGATTGAGGTCATTTGGGCTAGAATAAAGGATGCTCGGTCTAGGCAGAAAAGTTATGCAGATGAGAGACGGAAATATTCGAAGTTCCCAATAGGGGACCAAGTTTACGTCAAAGTATCACCGATGAAGGATGTGCTAAAATTTGGTAAGTCGGGGGAGTTATCTCCTAGGTTTATTGGACCTTTTTCTAGTCTTGAGAGGATCGAGAAGCTCACGTATAAACTTGAGTTACTGAGCAGTTTGGCAGGTGTCCACGATGTTTTTCATATTTCTCATCTCAGAAAGTGTGTTAGAGACCCGAAGACTGCTATTACACCGATAGTAGTAGATGATTAAGTGGCAGAACCAGACTTGAACATAGTGAGGAAGCCAGTTCGCATTGCTATGAGAGATGAGAAGAGGCTTAGAACCAAGATGGTCAGATTAGTCAAAGCCCAATGGTGTGATGATGACAAAGATCGTACTTGGAAGGTTGAGAGCAGGATTAGAGATACTTATCCTGACTTGTTTTGATGGTATGTTTTACTTTCTTGTTTGTTTTGAGCCTTATTGTAATTTCGAGGACGAAATTCTTTAAGGAGGGGAGTCTGTAACACCCCAGATTTTTGATAACATTATTTAGGAGATTTAGTTAGATAAAATAAATAAAATAATGTGTTGATCAGAAAATTGAGATTTGATTTATGTACGGTAGCCGCGCTTTTCAACTAATAAATTAAAAGAAGGGTTTAAAATGAACTAGAAGAGGGGTATTATGGGAAAAAGACCATTCCTAAATAATCTTCCTTAGGCCGTGTATCTTAATACACGTTCATTCTTATTTAAAAAATTTAAAAGCAAGGGCAGCCACCATTAACAAAGAAAAAAGAAGAGGAAACAAAAGAAAAGCTTAAGGAAAGCAAATTAAAATCAAACTCATTCAAATCCCAAGCCCCTTAATCTCTAAAGCAAAGGTGAATAATGTTTACATCTCTAAATTTTATGGTTTCGGCTTAAAGATTTAATCTGAAGGATTTTGCAAAGATTTGCCATGTTTTTGAATAACAAAATGATATATATACATGTTGATGATTTATGTATGTTTATATAGATTTTATGACATGTTTTAAGATGAAAACCCTATTAAATGACATCTGTTAGGCTTATAATTTTCATGATGATCTAAAAAGTTATTTTAGAGATGGGTTGCAATTTTTTGAATTTTTGTGGTTATGAATTTTCTGAGGGAGAAAATCGTATTTTGGATTATTAAATTATTTACAGGAAAAATATTTATTGTTTGGTCCAAAATTTTATATGTTTAAGAGAATATATTAATTGATTTTTTTGGAATTTTTCCAGAAATTTTCAAGATGTTTTAATAGTTGTATAAAATTATTTAAAAAATGGGACTTAAATGTTTAATATAATTATAAAGGAGAAATGAGATTTTTCAAAATTATTTAAATTTCCAAATAAGGAAAGTCAGCAACATTTTTGAATATAAAATTTTGGAAACCATCAAATTTAGATAAACAAGGTAGGTGGGGTACAAAAGAACTATTTTAAAGTACAAATAAAACAAATCTTTAAGCAATAGCTTCCGCCTCCATTCCAAACTGTGCGACAAGGTCGAAAGGTATCAAACCTTTTGACTAGGCCAAATAACTAATGTACATGGTATCAGGCAACTAGTACGTAGTAAATTAGAAGGAGTCGAAATGTTTATGGACGAAAGGTTAGAGCTTTCGAAGGAGATGAAGTTTTGTTTTGGATTTAAAGAAAATATGCTTGCTAGCTTTCGACATTGTCAAATGGTTTAAAAGAAAAAAGTTTTGATTTGTTTGCTTTCTTATATTAATTGAAACCTTTTGACAAAGTCGAAGGTATAGCTTTCGACAAGGTTGAAAGCTTAGTTGCCGCTTCTAAACCTTTCGATACAAATGGTGTCAAAGGTAATCTTTTGTTTTGTAAACTTGTCGCCTCTCTCCATTGATTTCAAAGGGTTGGTTCCAACATCAACACTTCATTGTTTTCGAATGATTTCGAAAGGTTTCCACTTGTTTAAGTTAAACCTAATGTCTTCGAAAGGTTTGGAGTTGCACAACTTTCAAAAGGTTTATAAATGGTGTTATAGGGGAGGTACCCCAGGCTTTCGACAAAGTCGAAAGGTGAAACCTTTTGACTAGGCCAAAAAGAAACTTTTTGACAAGGTCTAAAGGTATGAACTTTCAATGTTTTCTGAAGGCTAAAAGTTTAAGGGATTTAAAGGCGGATGTCATATATTTTAGAGCTTTTAGAGAAATGGCTTGTATTAAAGGTTTTGAAGGAGTTACCTTCAATGATTTAGAAAGGTTTTATTAAAGGATATTAAGGAGTTACCTTCATTGCTTTTGAAGGGTTTTATTAAATGTTTTGAAGGAGTTACCTTCAATATTTTTGAAAGGTTGTCTAAAGGTTTTAGACAATAGTTTCGAATATAATGACTAGGCAGATAGCCTAAGAATTTTTAAGTTGTAAAGGACTTTAACTTTTTAAAAGGGTAGATGAAATGACCCGACTTTCTTACCACAGAAAATCGCATCATCCTTAAGAAAGAAAGGGATAGAAAAGAGAAAAGAAAGAAAAGAAGAAGAAAACAACATCAGAATCTAAATAGCGGAACGAATAAATTATATTAATAACATAAAAATTACATAGTTTACAACCACTATCAGAGTTACACAGATATACATCACATACTAGATAGTTATAAACACCTGTCTAGTTATACAATTCAATACAAAACACAAGAACAACTCAGAGAAATCTACACAGCGGAATACTATATATATCTACACGCAGATGCCTCCTGCTCCATTGCTCCTCCATAATTCGTCAAAGCTAACCTGAATCCCTTGGCTACTCGTAAAAATTAGAGTACCCAAGAGTTTAAGAAAAACAGAAATAAACTCCGGGTTAGACACGGGTCTGGTGTGAGTAACAGGTTAAGGTTGCTTAACTTTTAGAAACCTTTCGAAAAGAAAGGTATCACGTAAGACTTCCCACACATAAACATGGAAAAGTTTTTACCTTACGCTAATCAAAACATTTGATAGGAAATTCAGTGATATTATAATAGGTCTAGGGTTTTCAAATAAATAAGAAATAGCCGAAATTGTTAAATTATTAAATTCCAGCTACTAGCCACAAAAGTAGGTAATACAATCAAAACCGTTGGCACTTATAGGATTTTGGATTCCATACAATGGCAGGGCTACTGGGGTACTGCCCGCCACAATACATGGCCTAGATCAACGTACCGAGGAGTACGCCTGCTCCCTTGCAACACAAGGCCGGACCCATTCCTTACTGAACAGTTCGAACAAGACAACCCTGTGGTTGTAGCTAGCAACCGCCCACACAGCCGAATACAAAGGGACCTCTAGACATAGGTAAATCTCACTCTCAAGTAGGGGCTATCCATGAAGCCTTGCTGCACCTCCCATGTTTAGCCATTCCCGGTTGATGAGGCTTGAGGCTACGATTACCTTTATAGGACATATCACTTAGAATGCTCATCGTCCACCTGATGATGTTCTGAAAGCATTCAATCCATACAAGTTCGTTACAGGTTCGGACGAAACCGAAGGCATTATCTCGTTACACTAATTTTGGAATTACCCTCAGAGTTAACGACGATAACCCTTGCACTCTGATTCACCATCTCGAACCTATAAGTACTATTTCCATCAAACTCATCACGGAACCACCCATAGAGTTATACTGACGTATATTTCTTACACCTCGAGTCTTCACAAAGCTCCACTTGGATTCACGACCTAACGTTTAATTGGAATCGATGTGGTTTTCAGATATCTAAATATGGAAACACGGTCCCGGTCTCATCGAAATCCAAAGCATGTCTTTTAGGTCCAAGTTGTTTTAAGGTTTAAAACAATTCAATTATCTATATACACACAGATAGATAACTCACAAATCACAATTGATAATCAACATTATCAAATAACAGGTAATCCATAATATCAATAGGTAATCCATATCATCATCACAACAGATAATCTATATTACCATCATAATGCAACCAAGCATTCATACCACACAACATTTCTTATCTCATTTCTGATATCACAAAGCATCCAAGACAATCAATGTCATCCATTCATACATAAGCAATGATTTATTCATCACAATATAATTAATTTAAAATGAATTAAATTAACTATCTCCATATCTAATTAATTTAAAATGAATTAAATTAATTACGTCATCTTTAATTAATTTAAAATAAATTAAATTAATTACTTCTTCAATAAAAATCTTGCTTACTCAACCATTTAATTGATTACAATCAATTAATCAATCATTGATTATTAATCACCTTAATTAACCACCCTTGATTAATTACCCTTAATTACATTCATGTAATTATCCTTAATTAATTTCACAAATTAATTATTCTCAACCAAACAGTAATTAACCTTTAATTATTTCAATTAATTAATTAACTATAATTAATTACCTTAATCCTTAATTAATTACATAAATTAATTACCTTTAATTACTTATCATTGATTAATTAATCATAATTAATCTACTTTTAATTGCATCATTAATTATAATAATCAATGTTCCTTAATTATATTTTATAAATTACTTTATTAAAATTAATTACCTTAAGTAATTAACTCATAATTATTAATCATCCCAGATTAATTACATTAAATAATTAACTAACTTAATTACTTCATCAAACCAAATTAATTATCCCTTAATTAATTTCTTAATTAATCCCTTGATTAAATACTAAGTAATTTAATCTAAATTACTTCATTCTTAAACATCTTCATTTAATCACATTCTGTAATTATCAATCAATTACTCAACTAAGTAATTTCACATTTCATTAATTACATTAAGTAATTATCTTTAAAACCCAAGTGTTTAAAATTAATTAAACTTAATTAATTAAAATAAACAATCACATTTAACTTAATTAATTACCTTAAGTAATTAATTTCTTAATTACTCCATTAATTAATTATACTCAACAATTCACAATTGATTATTATTTAAATTAATTAGTCTAATTAATTATAAAAATTAACCATATTAATTAATTATTAAATAATCCTGGTTAATGACATTCATTAACCATTCTTTAATTATTCATATTAAGTAATTAAATTAGATTAATTACAAATTAAATTATCTTTAATTATCCATTAATTAAAGTCTAATTATTTAAGTTAATTAAGTGTTAATTGTCACTTAATTAATCCTTAATTATAACTAATTATCCTTTATTAACACTTAATTACTTAATTAATAATTCCTTAATCATTAATTTAAAAATCTAATAAATGATCTTAATTATATATTAATTAATCATTAATCAATATTAATTAATTTCAAATGATTAATTAATTAAATTAATTAACCATTCCTTAATTACTCCATTAATTAAATTAATTTCAAAACATTAATCTTAATTAATTTAAGATAAACATTTCTAAATTATGTTCAAAACAAATTTATTTGAAAGCAAATTTTCTTTTGAACTTACTTTTAAAATTTCATTTTAAATACATTACTTAAAATGAATATATATTTTAAACTAAACCATAGTTTAAACAATTAAAAACCTTTCAAAAATTTCAAGACGAACAAGAGTTTGTCTTAAAAATGAAATTCATAAAAATTTTGAAGTTAAATTCATTTCAAAATTTCAATAACTTTAATTTACATTTAGTTTAAAACTTTCAAATTTAAATCTTCTTCTTATTTAAAAACTGAAATTTAAATTCAACTTTTAGATTTCTAGCTTTAAATAAATTTCAAATCTTGCTCATATTTTAAAAACTTCATTATTAAAAGGTTCAACTATTTTACCAAAAAAAAGTAGTTAATTAAGTTCAAATTTAAAACTTTATTATTATTATTTTTTAAAAACTGAGATTTCAAATTTAAACCTGAGTTTCAAACTTCAAACCTGAATTTAAACTAGGTTCAAAAATTCAAACCTGAGTTTTCAAAAACTTTTAAAAAACTTCAGGTTCTAAAAAAAATTAAAAAACTGTAATATCACTTGAAACCCGAGACAACCTAACCTGCTTCGAGACAAATGCCGATCTACTCCGAGTTAATAATCAACTTATTTCGAGCAAAACCAAAAACTTCCCCTGCAAACAAAACTAACTCACACACTTCATTAGGAAAACTCATCGCCGTGCATATGCACGGCGACCACCGCCTCTCTGATCATCATAGATGATCGCACTTCAACCAGAAACACACCATAGCCCAGACGACATCATCAAATTGAACCATTAATCAACAAATCAAATTCGAACTCCACTACAAAATCTGGAAACTCAAATCAAGTTTTTGCCAAAACCTGTCAACTGTGAGTTTTCACTGCTCCAACCACCAGATGTTCAACCCCTCCAACCTCGAACTCATCCACACACCAACTACCCATTTCCCAAACATCATAGCACTCGGTCACTTATTCAGATTGAAATGACCCAATTCATAAAACCCATCAAAACTAGGGTTTAACAATAAATTTTCAAACAGCATGCTCTCTGACCAATTTTAATCACATCTCTGATTTTTCTGAGCATCACTTAACACTTATCTACTAACCAGAAGAACCTCAAGCTTCCTCAAGTCATAGATCATAAGAAATTGCTAAAATTCCATTTTTGGTTCAAGAACTAATTGCAACTTAAACTAAACTCTAAAAATCCTATTTCTTGATTTAAAAATCAAGTTAAAGTTAGTATTTTTGATTTATGAAACTGAATAAAATTATTAATATGATTGGGTTTTGATAAAGATCAACGTGTAATGGTGTTACCTGTGTTTACAGAGACAACATCTTGTATTTTTGACTTACTTAAGTTTTTATTATAACTTCAGACAGTCAAACAACTTCACTTCATAACTTTTAATTCTAATCTATGATAAGCAAACATTTATTTTTATTTTAAAAACCAGATTCTATCACAAATTAAATAAATTATAGAGGATTCTTTTAAATGGGAAGATGGATCTGGGAACACAGCAAAGCACAACAACATGCATACACAAACTATTTACATCAAACTTTTATAAACACACAAACAATATTTTTTTATATCAAACATTCAACATGCAACCTATTTAAAGTTTAAGATTTTAAGTTACTCACCTTTTTTCCTTTATAAAGAAACAGAGCCCCTGATTGCCCCTTTTTGAAATTTGCAGAAATAAAAATGCAGGCATGATAAACTGGAATGCTCATGTTTCCTGACTAAAATACTTGCATGTAGATGCTTTTGAACAGGCTTCAATTTGAAGTTATGCAGAGAGTAGATGCAGATTTGCTCTATTTCCAAGTGCATGCAGATTTTTTCATTTCCAGATTTATAAACAGAATGCAGGCCTTTTGATTTTTAGGAAGTTGAATATGCAGATTTTCTTGATAAAGGATTTGTGAAATGGTAATGATCATGCTTTGCTCACAGATTTGATTTTGAAGAGGTGTTTTTGATTTGGTATTGAATATGCAGGAATTTTTGAAGTGGAGTTACTGTTTTTAGATATGAAGAATTTTGAAGTTTTCTTTTTAATTTAGGAGATGAAAAAACAAAGTATGAAAGAAATGCAATTTTATATAGATGAATTTTCATATTTAATTAAATAAAAGAAAATTAAAACAAAATTGTGCCACTTGTAAAAATTATTCAACATTTGTCAAATTGTTATGTTAACTTTTGAACATTTGTATAATGAGACCTTAAGAATACTACACTTGTCCCTTTAAAATAATTAGTACTTAATTTACAAATTAATGTGTGTATTAAGACTAATTTTAATTTGTTAGTTTATATTAAGTATGTATATAAATTTATAAAAGAAATAAAAACAAATCATGTTTATAAAATAAAACTTATACATATAGAAATTAAAACAATTAAGATTTATACGTTGGAATTTTAAATTCAAATCAAATTCAAAATCAATTATTTTCAAATAAAGTTATGTATATAAATTTAATTTGAAATAACAATTGCAAATTTAATTCAAAATCTATTTATAAAGACAATACACTATTAATACTTTTTTTATAAATATCTTATTATTAAATTAAAATCAATTTAAAAGAAATTATATTTTTTATTAATAAATTATCTATTTTATTAACCCATAAAAAAATTTGTTTGTTCATTCTAAATTTAAAACTCAAGCCAAATTATTTTAAACATTTGATATTTTTCTTATAAATTTTAAAATCATATATTTATTTATGAAATAGTTTTAAAAACTCAATACTAGTTTAAATCAAAATTCCCAAATTAAAATGTGTATATTAGAATTTTAAAACATGATTCACTTATTAAATTTAAACCAAAATCATTTATTCAATAACTTTGAAAAGATAATATTAAATAAAAACAAATTTTCAAAATTACTACAAATATTAAAACTAGAAAATATGCTTTACTTATTAAAATTAAAACAGTGCTAACCTATTTAAAATATAAACCATATATTTACATTGTAAATAGAAACCAATTTATTATTTTTTAAAGATAAAATAACCAATTAAATAATTATTGAAGAAGATTATTAAATCTATTTGAATTATTATTAACAAAATATCAATATCAATTTAATTTTCAATACAAATTATTAAATTGATATTGTTAAAAAATTCCGGGATATTACAATCCTTCCCCCTTAAAAGAATTTCGTCCCCGAAATTTAAAACAAAGGTAATTTAATAATCTCCTTAAATATTTTAATTTTAAAACACAAGCATATATCAAACATATGCTAATAATCGTAACAACCAATTCATCCAATCAAACAAATCTAATTATCCAGACAAATTCTGGATAGAATTTCTTCGAGTTTCCCCAATAAATATATATATATATACACCGGGATACTCGCTCTAGAGAATCCAAAAAAACAATATTATGAAGCTACAAAGCTCTAATTCATCTATATCTATAACACTAGACAAGATATCGGATGAGTCTAACTCAACAACCAAAACTCCAGAACCACCTGTCCCAAATCAGAGATAGATCATACACGTACTCCCTCAAAGATACGTGAAACTCATCGAACCCCAGTTATCCAAACTGGCAATTCAATCCTGTAGATCAATGACTTATTCTCCAAGATCACAAAAAAGATCCAAAACACTATAGAGCTAAATTTCCAGGCTTACTCAATTTTATAGCTCACTTTTCGGTCGGAGAAAACTTATCCAAATCAAATCTCCGACTTCAGAATCCAAATTCCTCCGTCCCAAATCCACAAAATTCTTTGGACGATCCTGGGCTGCCTACACCCTTCCTGATCAGCTCATCCCTTGCTGATGCTTCTAGAAACAAACTAAACCAATCAACACAACAAAATGATCTTCTCAAGATCAACCAGAACCAAGAACTCAAACTCTACTCCTCAACATCAGAAGACAACAACTTCTTCTGTCCGGAAAAGAAAAGCAGATACACTTCCAAACTGCTTCCGCTGCACAACTCTGATCCGAAGCAGAAGAGAATGCTAAAGAAGAACACGAGCACAAACTGGACAACACATCCCAGAAATATGGTTCAACAAATCCATAAGAAAAATTCAGAAGCTCCATCCAAAACTCTGAGCTGCTACACCAACTCAATCTCTTGGAACCATTCTTCTTTAAAGTTGAACCACCGGTACCACTCCTGGACCAGTCGATAAGAAAATCCATTCTCCAGATGCGAACAAAATTCTGACTTCTCTGAAGATATTCAAAAAACTCTGATAATCCAAGAGAACACTCAAACAATCGCAAGTCACTTTTGCGATCAGTCCAAATCAAATCCAAGGAAAACTGTTCTCCCTTTATCAAATAAAACAGCTTACACTTAACTAGCCAACCCATCGAAGAAACGGGTCCACTTAACTACTTCTGAACTCCACTTTAGAAAACTGCTAAGCCAAATGATCTCTTGCCAACACCGAGAACACTCCAAGCTGCACTGGTGCCACAGATGCCAAAAATTTCCAAATCAAAGCTCTTCGAGGAACTCGGACTTCAAAGCAAACAGAAACATCGGCTGAACACAGCCACAACACTAAAGCAGACTCACCTCCTTAACTTGTTCCAAAGAAAACATCTTCGGGAACATCCATAGTCACTACATCTCATCACGCAGCTACTACTTCTTGAGGTATCAAAATACCATCACTTCCTTTTGCCTAGCCAACAGATCCAAACACTACTCATCCAACTTCAGAAATAGACTCCGAACCTTAACAGGTTTCCTTCAGAGATCAATGAAGTTCTTCATCACTACAGATCTCACTCGAGACGGTATTAGGTCTACAGTCTCGACAAATACACTTCCAACCTCAAACATTCAAACTCCAACATATGATAGTCATGTTACACACAGCACTACCCTATCTACCTTTATAACTTATATTGGAAAACCTGAACAGGTAACCTAACAAATATATATATATATATATACATATATATATATTTAAAATTATGAATACGCTCTCTCATGAAAGACATCACAACAGAGCCTAGGTATTCGCTCAACCTAATGCTCTGATACCAACTGAAACGACCCGACTTTCTTACCACAGAAAATCGCATCATTCTTAAGAAAGAAAGGGATAGAAAAGAGAGAAGAAAAAAACAATATCAGAATCTAAACAGTGGAACGAATAAATTATATTAATAACATAAACATTACATAGTTTACAACCACTATCAGAGTTACACAGATATACATCACATACTAGATAGTTATAAACACCTGCCTAGTTATACAATTCAATACAACACACAAGAACAACTCATAGAAATCTACACAACAGAATACTATATATATATCTACACGTAGAAGCATCCTGCTCCATTGCTCCTCCATAATTCGTCAAAGCTAACCTGAATCCCTTGGCTACTCGTAAAAATTTGAGTACCCAAGAGTTTAAGAAAAACAGAAATAAACTCCGGGTCAGACATAGGTCTGGTGTGAGTAACGGGTTAAGGTTGCTTAACTTTTAAAAAGATTTTGAAAAGAAATGTATCACGTAAGACTTCCCACACATAAACATGGAAAAGTTTTTACCTTACGCTAACCAAAACATTTGATAGGAAATTCAGTGATATTATAATAGGTCTAGGGTTTTCATATAAATAAGAAATAGCCAAAATTGTTACATTATTAAATACTAGCCACAAAAGTGGGTAATACAATCAAAACCGTTGGCACTTATAGGATTTTGGATTCCATACAATGGCAGGGCTACTAGGGTACGCCTGTCACAGTATGTGGCCTAGATCAACGTATCGAGGAGTACGCACGCTCCCCTGCAACACAAGGCCAGACCCATTCCTTACAGAACAGTTCCGAACAAGACAACCCCGCGGTTGTAGCTAGCAACCGCTCACACAGCCGAATACAAAGGGACCTCTAGACATAGGTAAATCTCACTCACAAGTGGGGGCTACCCACGAAGCCTTGCTGCACCTCCTCTGTTTTAGCCATTCCCGATTGATGAGGCTTGAGGCTACGATTACCTTTATAGGACATATCACTTAGAATGCTCATCGTCCACCTGACGATGTTCTGAAAGCATTCAATCCATAAAAGTTCGTTCCGGGTTCGAACGAAACCGAAGGCATTATCTCGTTACACTCATTTTGGAATCACCCTCAGAGCTAACGACGATAACCCTTGCACTCTGATTCACCATCTCGAACCTATAAGTACTATTTCCGTCAAACTCATCACGGAACCACCCATAGAGTTATACTGACGTATAGTTCTTACACCTCGAGTTTTAATAAAGCTCCACTTGGATTCACGACCTAACGTTTAATTGCAATCAATGTGGTTTTCGGATATCCAAATATGGAAACTCGATCCCGGTCTCATCGAAATCCAAAGCGTGTCTTTTAGGTCCAAGTTATTTTAAGGTTTAAAACAATTCAATTATCTATATACACACAGATAGATAACTCACAAATCACAATTGATAATAAACATTATCAAATAACAGGTAATCCATAATATCAATAGGTAATCCATATCATCATCACAATAGATAATCTATACTACCATCATAATGCAACCAAGCATTCATACCACACAACATTTCTTATCTCATTTCTGAGATCACAAAGCATCCAAGACAATCAATGTCATCCATTCATACATAAGCAATGATTTATTCATCATAATATAATTAATTTAAAATGAATTAAATTAACTATCTCCATCTCTAATTAATTTAAAATGAATTAAATTAATTACGTCATCTTTAATTAATTTAAATTAAATTAAATTAATTACTTCTTCAATAAAAATCTTGCTTACTCAACCATTTAATTGATTACAATCAATTAATCAATCATTCATTATTAATCACCTTAATTAACCACCCTTGATTAATTACCCTTAATTACATTCATGTAATTATCCTTAATTAATTTCACAAATTAATTATTCTCAACCAAACAGTAATTAACCTTTAATTATTTCAATTAATTAATTAACTATAATTAATTACCTTAATCCTTAATTAATTACATAAATTAATTACCTTTAATTACTTATCATTGATTAATTAATCATAATTAATCTACTTTTAATTGCATCATTAATTATAATAATCAATGTTCCTTAATTATATTTTATAAATTACTTTATTAAAATTAATTACCTTAAGTAATTAACTCATAATCATTAATCATCCCAGATTAATTACATTTAGTAATTAACTAACTTAATTACTTCATCAAACCAAATTAATTATCCCTTAATAAATTTCTAAATTAATCCCTTGATTAACTACTAAGTAATTTAATCTAAATTACTTCATTCTTAAACATCTTCATTTAATTACATTCTGTAATTATCCATCAATTACCCAACTAAGTAATTTCCCATTTCATTAATTACATTAAGTAATTGTCTTTAAAACCCAAGTGTTTAAAATTAATTAAACTTAATTAATTAAAATGAACAATCACATTTAACTTAATTAATTACCTTAAGTAATTAATTTCTTAATTACTTCATTAAGTAATTATACTCAACAATTCAAAATTGATTATTATTTAAATTAATTAATCTAATTAATTATAAAATTAACCATATTAATTAATTATTAAATAATCCTAGTTAATGACCTTCATTAACCATTCTTTAATTATTCATATTAAGTAATTAACTTAAATTAATTACAAATTAAATCATCTTTAATTATCCATTAATTAGAGTCTAATTATTTTAATTAATTAAGTGTTAATTGTCGCTTAATTAATCCTTAATTATTTAACTAATTATCCTTGATTAACACTTAATTACTTAATAATAATTCCTTAATCATTAATTTAATAATCTGATTAATGATCTTAATTATAAATTGATTAGTCATTAATCAATATTAATTAATTTCAAATGATTAATTAATTAAATTAATTAACTATTCCTTAATTACTCCATTAATTAAATTAATTTCAAAACATTAATCTTAATTAATTTAAGATAAACATTTCTAAATTATGTTCAAAACAAATTTATTTGAAAGCAAATTTTCTTTTGAACTTACTTTTAAAATTTCATTTTAAATACATGATTTAAAATGAATATATATTTTAAACTAAACCAAAGTTTAAACAATTTAAAACCTTTCAAAAATTTCAATCCGAACAAGATTTTGTCTTAAAAATGAAATTCATAAAAATTTTGAAGTTAAATTCATTTCAAAATTTCAATAACTTTAATTTACATTTAGTTTAAAACTTTCAATTTTAAATCTTCTTTTTATTTAAAAACTGAAATTTAAATTCAACTTTTAGATTTCCATCTTTAAATAAATTTCAAATCTTGCTCATATTTTAAAAACTTCATTATTAAAAGGTTTAACTATTTTACCAAAATAAAGTAGTTAATTAAGTTCAAATTTAAAACTTTATTATTATTTTTTTAAACTGAGATTTTAAATTTAAACCTGGGTTTCAAAATTCAAACCTGAATTTAAACTAGGTTCAAAAATTCAAACCCGAGTTTTCAAAAACTTTAAAAAAACTTTAGGTTCTAATTTTTTTAAAAAAAAACTGTGTACAGTTTTGTGAAAAACTGTAATATCACTTGAAACCCGAGACAACCCAACCTGCTTCGAGACAAATGCTGATCTACTCCAAGTCAATAATCAACTTACTTCGAGCAAAACCAAAAACTTCCCCTGCAAACAAAACTAACTCACACACTACATCAGGAAAACTCTCGGCGACCACCGCCTCTCTGATCATCAGAGATGATCGCACTTCAACCAGAAACACACCATGTAACGACCCAGAATTTTTGTTAATTAAAATTTGAATATTTAATTTATTTTAAATATTAATAAGTGAATTTATAAGTCAAATAAATTTTTATTTGAATTATTGGATTTAATTGGATAATTAAATCAATAATTTAATATGTTAAATTATGAAAATAATTGAAAATTGGGTTAAATATGATTGAAAATGATTTGTAAAATTTTATTTTATCATATGGAAGTTAGAACGATATTTTAGAACTTTTAAAAGCGAATTAAAAGTTAATTTGTGAAAATTGAATATTTTAATATTTAAATCGACTAGTGAAAATAGTCAATTTTTGAACAGTCTCAGAATTGAACGAAACCAGTTCCATTGGATCCGTAATAGTTAGTTATTACCGGATTTCAATTTTCGTGTCAATCGGAGCTATCGTTTGATCGTAGCAGCTCGAAACGCATCGATTTATTTTTAATTTAAATTTGACGAGTGAAAATAGCCATTTTTCAAAAAGTCTCGGATTTCGACGAAACTAGTTTCATCGAATCCGTAATGTGATATTATTGTAAGGTTTCAAATTTCAAGTCAATTGGATTTACCGTTTGTTCGATACAAATTAAAACGCCTAGAAATCGATTTAAATCGGTTTAATTTAAATTGAGCGTTTATAGCCATAACTCGCACAGATGTCCGAATTAGCTTTCGAAACCTGTTCCATTATGTCCGGAACGCGGGGTAAACCCTAGAAACGCTGGTTACGGCGCGTAAATCGGAGTTCGGAATTTCCGGATGAATAGTGTCGTTCGTTCTCCTATAAATACACACCCACACCCTTCATAAATTAAAAAAAAAAACCCTAATTATAAAACCCTAGCCGCCACTTTTAGGTTCAATGGCCAGAATTGTCCCAAAATCATCCCTCAATCTCTCTCAATCTACAAAGAATTAGCCAAAGTTCTCAACTACAAAGTCGAAGAGCTCGACGAGAGCTTCGATTCCATACGGTGATGATCGGAAACGGAGCAACGTGGGAGGAGCTACATGGGGCCGTTCTCTACAGCTGTGCACGCATCTCGAGGGTAGAGGAGCAGGCCGAGCTTCACCACCTAGAGGCCGAGTGTAGTTCTTGGTATGGCCTTCGACATGGGAGTTGCTGATCGATGTGTAGTGGCGTGTGGTGGCTCGAATTTCTAACCCTAATTCTATGTGTATGGGTTCAAATGTAACGTGATGGCCTGTAGCCGTGCGTGATGAAGGAGAAGGGAGGACATGCGGTCATGATGTGGAGATGGTGAATCTTGTGGCTATGGTTTAGTGTAGGTTTTAATTATAAACTAATGTGGTGATTTTAGTTATAAAAAAATCGTGTACAATCTTTAAAAATTCATAACTTTTTCATACGAGGTCGAAAACGCGCGAAACCAGTTGCGTTGGAATCGTATGGACGAGCACTACGCGATGGAATTGGTTTGGAGTCGTTTGGAGTTAGTGAGAATTTTGGGTAAAATTATTCGAAATAAATCGCTAAAACGGAAATAAAATCAAGGTGAGAACTTCTCACTCAATCGAATCGGTTTCGATTTTATTTTAAATAGTTAGATTTAAAATATTTGAATGCATGTTTGAATGTTGATTGATATCTATTGATTGTTAAAATAGACATTATACGCCGTTAGTAAGCGGATGTTATTTATTAAAAACATATACCGCGAATATTTCATAAACAGTGAAATTGGTATTATATATAATATCAATATATATATATTGGCATATGTATATATTGGAGTTATTGATTTCCCGCATTTTTTGTTTAGCGGATGAGACCCTATTACGCCGTTATTAAGCGGATAATATTTAATAAGAACATATACCGCGATAATTTCGTACTGGAGCGAAATTGGTATTGTGCTAATGTTTTTGGATGCAGGAAAATAGGTTGGAGGGATCCAACTGGATTCCTCAACAGTTTTTATTTGATTTCAGATATTTTGATATTTGATGGATTTTCATATTGATATATGATATCGTTGTTGTCGTGATTGACTATTTGGTATGTAGCATCATTGGACCCAGATTTTGGGATTTTAAAATGATTTTAAAGTGATTTTAGAAAGTATATGTTTTATAAAATAATTTTGGAATTGATCCATTATAAATAAATGTACGTTATAATTTTTAAAGTTATAAAAATTATAATTTTTGAGAAATATAGTTAAAAAAAACTGATTTTTGAGAATATGATGCTATTGATTTTATAAAATAGTAAATCGGAATTTTAGAATTTATTGTGAAAAGTTTAAATATAGGATTTATAAAATTTGATTATTTTATAAATCAAAATGGTGAAATAATAAAGGAGATTAAAGAAGTTAAAAGAATAATATAAATTGATTTATATTAAGAGATTTATAAATGGATATTTATAAATTGAAATATTGAAATTATAAAACGAGTTTTTATAAGTGTTTGAATGAAGTGAAAATGGATTTCAGAAATGAATGAAATTTATAAAATTATAAATGGTGAAGTTATAAATGAAATTTATAAATAGTAAGATTTATAAATTTTGTGAAATTATTAAAGAATATATTTGGATGAATAATTGAATCTTATAAGTTATAAGATTTATAATTATGAAGTTTAAAGGAACGATTTTGCAAACGAATAAATTTATAAGTATTTAACTTATAATATGAACTTTTAGTTTATAATTGAGTTATAAACTGGAATAGGTTAATAAAAGGATTTATAAAAAGGAAGTTTTTATAAATAAATAGAAATGGAATTTATAAACGTTGTTTTATAAATTCGCAAATGACTTATTTTGACAAGAAAATTTGTTGAAACCTATAAATGGAGTTATATTCACATTTTTGAATAGTGAGTAATCCTTTGAATTAAAATGAATAGAAGTGATGAAAGTTGTTAACGTAGTATATTCACGTTTTTGAATAGTGAATAATATGTTAAAGAAATTGTTTTGAATGTGATATTTGAAATTGAATTAAAACGATCTAACGATGTTTTAAAATGTGTTGAGATTCGAAACCATAGATTTCGACATTTATTGTTGAAATAGACGTTTTCGAGAAATAGAAGGAAATAGTAGACTATAACACTGTTGTTATAGTAAATGATTTCCAAAAGGAAATGTTTTGTATAGTATTGGGATTTATATATATATATTTTAATTTCGAATCCCTATACTAGTGATTTTGGGTTGTTGTAACGATGTTTTACGCAACATTCGTTTTGGCCCAAATAAATATGTTTAAGAGAATGATTTCCTTAAAGAATGAAATATATACTTAATCTCGATTGAAGTATATTGAATATTTTCCAAGTGTTGAAAATAAATAAAATTTATGAATTACTTATGAATAAATAAGTATGGAAATGTTTTCCGATATAAAGTGAATATTTTAAGAGTTTATCTTTTTGAAGATAAATTGGAATGGATAATTGAAATCGTATATGCATGGATATTTTGAAATATAAATTCATTATGGAATTTATATGTGAAAGTGGAATTTGTATGAAAATAAATATTGATTTATTTTTGAAGTGTTGAAATTATATATCTTGTAAAGATATTTTTGGAAAATAAATAATTTGGAAAATTATTTGGAATCTGGTGATGTGTGCATATCCAGTGATAGTTCAATAACCGACTATCAATATTTCCCTTTGAATGGGTAATTGATGTGATTTGTTTGAATGTGAATGCTACACTTATTTTTGAATAAGCGCTCACTATTCGGGTTAACCGGGAAAGGACCATGGGGTCGTATAACCCATTCCGAATATGTGATACGTCGTTATAATTGCATTGAAGATCGGTGTTGAAGACCCGGTATTTGCGAGAGCGATAGGATGACCTGTCGATTTACTCTGCACCGAGTAGCTACGGTATAGAGTTCTCCATATGTGATGGTGAATCCGATCAGGATTGTGAATATCCGGATTGCAAGGACTTCTTTGTAAGTGCCTTCGGTTTTGTTCGAGCCCGGAACAGACTTGTATGGATTGTATGTCTGACATTACAAGTTGAGATATAAAGCCGATTTCTTTCAAATATATTTCTGTTGGTGGCGAAGAATTTATTCTTTTAGCTTAACACCCTTCTCTGAGACGTACGAGCTCAGAGGTTATATAGTTGAAGTTATCAGCGATATATTCCCAATTTGGTAATGTGACATGCTGAGTGTTGCTGAAATGATCATTGTGTTGATTATTGTGGTAGGATCGTTTATTTGATCGTCTATCTTAGTGATCATTGTGTTGATCATTTGTTGACCCAAAGCACAGCTTTTGTATAAAGTATGTTTTTGTGGACGTGACTTCGTCGAGCCTCACACCCCGGAAATGGTCAAAACAGGAAAGATGCGGCAAGGTTATGAGGGGTAGCACCCTTTAGGGTATGTACATTTCCTTCTGGATAGAGGTGGTATCATGGTATGGAGCCCAGATATTTAACCTATGTGGTTACTACGAATTTATTACTTTGTGGTTGTTGGTTTTCGGGATCCCGTGAGAAAGGTCGTTTACGATCGGGGAATGGCGTGCTCGTGTCAGTAGTTACCCAGTTAGGGGTAACCCGGCCTTGTGTTGGCAGAGTTCCGGTTTGGTTCTCGGGGATGTCTTTCCAGAGGCATTCTCATGTGGCAATGGGAAGTTCCTTGGCCTGATCATTTGTTGGAAATCCAAAGAAACAATACGAAACTTGTACGGTTTTAGTTGTATAACCTGCTATGGAATGTGGCGGTAACCTGCTATTGAACATGGTTAGCTATAGTAGGCATACGATAATGGTCGTATGTTGGCTAAGATTTATATTCTACTTTCGAAATGAATTTTCTTCTACACTATGCACTAGTAATAATATCAAATGTTATTTTAAATGCGTATCAAGCGTCTTTGACTATCATAAGGAGAAATCTCCTCCGATTCTGCGTTTGCATGTGTGTGTGTGCGGGAGGCCTTATGGTAGTCTCATTTTTAAAAGCATTGCGAATTGAAATAAAAATATTCTTCTATTTTGATTTTAAAGTTAAATAAACTGTTTTGAGTTCTCGCACCAGTCACATGACTGACTTGGAGTTTATTGTTTTCCTTCCTAAACTCTGGGTGCCCACCAATTTCCACACGGGCAGTCAAGAGTTAAGGTTTATCAGGATATTCTGGATATTCAGGAGTTGCTGGAGGCAAGCTGGATGGCGTATCACTAGTTTATATAGTATTTCTTTTTCCGCTGCATTGTTTGTTGTTGTACACTCTGATGATGATATGATGTAAAGTATAAAATGTAATAACTGATATAGTTCTTTGTTTAAAGATTATTCATTTATTTATTATATGTTGTTCCGCTGCGAATTGTGAGATTCTGTTATTGTTCTGTTGTCTTCTGTTCCGTTCCATTTTCTATTCTCTTTTTCTTCTATTTTAAAATTTTCTATTCTTTCTTCTCTCCATCTTCTACCTTCTTCTCTTCTTCTTTCTTTCTTCTTTTTCTTAAACCCATAACATTTCGGTTTTTTGGCCTTCGATTCCTCGGCAGTCGATAAAGTGAGTGTCGATGTCGAATTTTCGAAAGTCGAAAATCTCCGTTTGTTACACACCAAAGCCTAGACGACATCATCAAATTGAACCATTAATCAACAAAACAAATTCGAACTCCACTACAAAACGTGGAAACTCAAATCAGGTTTCTGCCAAATCCTGTCAACGGCGAGTTTTCACCGCTCCGACCACCAGATGTTCAACCCCTCCGGCCTCAAACTCATCCACACACCAACTACCCATTTCCCAAACATCATAGCACTCGGCCACTTATTCAGATCAAAATGATCCAATTCATAAAACCCATCAAAACTAGGGTTTAACAATAAATTTTCAAACTGCATCATCTCTGACCAATTTTAATCACATCTATGATTTTTCTGAGCATCACTTAACACTTATCAACTAACCAGAAGAACTCAAGCTTCCTCAAGTCATAGATCACAAGAAATTGCTAAAAATCCATTTTTGGTTCAAGAACTAACTGCAACTTAAACTAAACTCTAAAAATCCTATTTCTTGATTTAAAAATCAAGTTATAGTTAGTATTTTTGATTTATGAAACTGAATTACAATATTAATATGATTGGGTTTTGATAAAGATCAACATGCAATGGTGTTACCTGTGTTTACAGAGACAACATCCTGTATTTTTAACTTACTTAAGTTTTAATTATAACTTCGGGCAGTCAAACAACTTCACTTCATAACTTTTAATTCTAATCTATGATAAGCAAACATTTATTTTTATTTTAAAAACCAGATTCTATCACAAATTAAATAAATTGTAGAGGATTCTTTTAAATGGGAAGATGGATCTGGGAACACAGTAGAGCACAACAACATGCATACACAAACATATTTACATCAAACTTTTATAAACACACAAACAATATTTTTTATATCAAACATTTAACATGCAACCTATTTAAAGTTTAATATTTTAAGTTACTCACCTTTTTCCTTTTTAAAGAAACAGAGCCCCTGATTGCCCCTTTTTGAAATTTGCAGAAATAAAAATGCAGGCATGATAAACTAGAATGCGCATGTTTCCTGACTAAAATACTTGCATGCAGATGCTTTTGAACAGGCTTCAAATCTGAAGTTGTGCAGAGAGTAGATGCATATTTTCTATATTTACAAATGCATGCAGATTTGTTCATTTCCAGATTTATAAACAGAATGCATGCCTTTTGATTTTTAGGAAGTTGAATATGCAGATTTTCTTGATAAAGGATTTGTGAAATGGTAATGATCATGCTTTGTTCACAGATTTGATTTTGGAGAGGTGTTTTTGATTTGGTATTGAATATGCAGGAATTTTTGAAGAGGATTTACTATTTTTAGATATAAAGAATTTTGAAGTTTACTTTTTGATTTAGGAAATGAAAAAAACAAAGTATAAAAGAAATGCAAGTTTATATAGATGAATTTTCAGATTTAATTAAATAAAAGAAAATTAAAGCAAAATTGTGCCACTTGTAAAAATTATTCAACATTTGTCAAATTGTTATGTTAATTTTTGAACATTTGTATAATAAGACCTTAAGAATACTACACTTGTCCTTTTAAAATAATTACTACTTAATTTACAAATTAATGTGTGTATTAAGCCTAATTTTAATTTGTTAGTTTATATTAAATATGTATAGAAATTTATAAAAGAAACAAAAACAAATCATGTTTATAAAATAAAACTTATACATATAGAAATTAAAACGATTAAGATTTATACTTTGGAATTTTAAATTCAAATCAAATTCAAAATCAATTATTTTCAAATCAAGTTATGTATATAAATTTAATTTGAAATAACAATTGAAAATTTAATTCAAAATCTATTTATAAAGACAATACACCATCAATACTATTTTTATAAATATCTTATTATTAAATTAAAATCATTTTAAAAGAAATTATACTTTTTTAATAAATTATATATTTTATTAAGCCATAAAACTTTTTGTTTGTTCATTCTAAATTTAAAACCAAGCCAAATTATTTTAAACATTTGATATTTTTCTTATAAATTTTAAAACCATATATTTATTTATGAAATAGTTTTAAAAACTCAATACTAATTTAAATCAAAATTTCCAAATTAAAATTATATATTAGAATTTTTAAAACATGATTCACTTATTAAATTTATACCAAAATCATTTATTCAATAACTTTGAAAAGCTAATATTAAATAAAAACAAATTTTCAAAATTACTACAAATATTAAAACTAGAAAATATGCTTACTTATTAAAATTAAAATAATGCTAATCTATTTAAAATATAATTATATTGTAAATATAAACCAATTTATTATTTTTAAAAGATAAAATAACCAATTAAATAATTATTGAAGAAGATTATTAAATCTATTTGAATTATTATTAACAAAATATCAATATCAATTTAATTTTCAATACAGATTATTAAATTGATATTGTTAAAAATTCTGGGATATTACAGTAGATAATTTTTATTGAACATCATCAACATTATTTTGAGTAAAGTATATATACCATGGCAAAAATATCTTAGAGTAAAGCTAAAGTTATATTTTCCTTGTATATATATGATTTGACGCACTAAATCATTTTGAAAAGGTTTTTAAGGAAAATTTTGAAGGGTAGTTAGTCCATATATTTTGAAGGATAGTTAACCCAAAAGAAAATTCGGGCAGTTAGCTCATTTAAATTTGGACAGTCATTTCATATTGTGGGCAGTCAGCCCATAGGACAGTTAGTCCTGATAAGCGACAGTTAGCCCAGATATGAACAGTTAGTTCATTAATTAACATAACGCACCTTGCTACTTTTTAAGGACGGTTAGTCCACCCTTTCTTCCTGTTTTTGGCAGATAGCCCATTATCTAGCATAAAAGATATTTCCATTTTGGTATCATCGGTTTTAGGACAGATAGTCCAGAATAGAGCAGTTAGTTCAAAATTTAGGACATATAGTCTGGTAAAGAGCAGATAGCTCAGATTTTAGATAGGGAGTCTATTTGTTTCCTGTTTTAGCATAATGGATATTGCTATATTATTATTATTATTATTATTATCTGTTGATTAACCAGTTTGTTTGCTGGAAAGAATCTGCAAAATATTTATTTAGAAAAGAGATATTAGTGAGGGGAAACCCGTTCCGCTAAGCGGCATGGTCTCACTATATATCATTAAACAGAGATGTAATAGACAATATTCATGCCAAGCTTTATGTATGACTTGAATTTTTTGTCTCCCTTATACTCTCGGGTGCTCAAATTTTGATTTGAGTAGGACGAGGGTTTAGGATTTCACAGGTTTTGGTGAATAAAACATCCAAAGATGAACAGGTGGTTGAAAGATAGCTAATTTAGGAATTCTGTTTTAAAATTGTTTCCGCTGTGTATCAAGACAGTTATGTCTATATTGCTTTGATCATCCAAGGGTGCATCTTCATATGTCGCTTTTGGTGTACTGTTGTAAATTATATTTGATCAATACCTAGGATATGTTTGCGTATTTTTGTAGTTTGGATATGATATTATTTGAAATGTAATCATTGAAAGTTATTGTTTTTAGAAACCAGTGATTTTTTTCATATTCAAGTGCTTCCGATATTATGGATACCATTAACATTACCGTATTTCATCACCAGAAGTTAATACTATGGATGACTGCAGCATCCATAGCGCTTAGCTTTTGGCCTCCAAATACGGGATGTTACAAATAAGTTATGTGTTATCATATAGTCGTGAAAGTGATTCTTCTACTAGGTTAATTTCTGTATTAGTTTCTTGAATCTCATCTAAATCTACAACTTTACTGTTAATTTCTTTTGATGGAAGTTCCTATTCTAAAAAGACAACATTTTGAGCAACAATAACCTTTTTTTTCCTCCATGCTGTAGAAAATATATCCCGTATAATCTTTGGGATATCATATAAGCCCACACAACACTAATCTTGCCTCAAACTTACTAGGTCCAACATTCTTATTGAGGGTTGGACAACCCCACATCTTTAAATACAAGTAGCGTTTCTTTATATACAACATCTCATATAGTGTATTAGGCACCGCAAATTATAAATATGTACATTACAGATTATAATGCATGTCTCTAATAGGAAAGAGATAACCCATCCCCACTTAGGGCTGTAAATATTATATGATTGTTCGAACGCCCGACTTGGTACGAGGTTATAAAGCATCCAATTCATGTTCGTCTGATTCTCATTTAGGATATGAAGGAGAAGAAAAAAATGTGAATTTTTTATGATGATAATCATTTGACATTTTCCAATTGCATGAACATTGTACGTCCGTTGTTTGCCTCATGCTAACATTGTCAGAACTTAAGCCTTGTTTAGTCCTTGTTTGTCCGAATCTATTATAGGACAAGTACAAACACACCTGAGTTCGGTCTGATCCATCCCATTTACACCCCTATCCCCCACTCATCATAGATCAAACCTTAACTAATAGGATTTGATCCTTCTCTCTGAAACATTATTACGTTACAAAGTATAGGGTGGAGTGACCTCGGATATAATACATTATCTTTTAGGTACTGTTGGAGTTCTTGTCCAACGTACTTGCATACTTGATCAATTAACTTATTTTACACTTATGGTTCATCTTATTTTTAATTCTTTTTTATACTCTTAAAATTTCTCATATACATTAAATATATTCTTCATAAGATATACATGTCCTAGTCTAGAGAAATCATCGGTAAATGAAATATAAGGAACTATTTTTAGTCACCATAGGCATTGGGCCACATAAATTAGTATGAACAAGGCTCAAGCATTCATTAACTCTTTCATTGCTTCCACGGAAGGTGTGCTTCTTCATCTTTCCTTTAAGACACGACTCACAGATGTCAAATGATTCATAGTTTAATGATGGTAGAAACCTTTGTTTTCATTTTGAGCGGTCCTTTGTCGCTAATATGACCTAGCTGACAATGCCACAAATAATTATCTTGAACATTAACCGCAGAAGAATTATTGACAACAAATATATGTTTAAAGTCAAGTACATAAATGTCGTTATCCATAACACCGTAGAAAATATTATTTCCATCAAATATAATGTTCATGATATTATTATTACCAAGAAAATCGTATTCGGTCTCATCCAATGTAGACACAAAAATTATTTCACAAATAATGTTTTATATGAAATAGAAACAATTCAATATAATAACATATCCACTAGGAAAATGTAAATGAACAACTCTAGCTACAGTTGCATCTACAATATATCCATCTACAATATATCTATCTACAACTTAAGGCTTATTCCTCCCTTTGCCATAGGCCATCTACTCTTAAGTCCCTATAAAGAATTGCATATATGAGTTTTGGATCCAGCTTCTCAAGACTATCTCCAACTATCTTAAGATTGTCTAGGCAATTCCTTTTTCGCTACCCCTTCTTTTACAATAATGAAATATAACCTTGTCATTAAAGACACCCTTTTTACCTTTCTTAACCCCTTGCTTTCTTTCTACGAACCTTTTGAAGATGATGCCTTCCCTTTCATAGCAAGCATCGTACCTTGACCCTTTAGTGAATTTTCAGTTGACCTCAACATATTGAGAAGTGCAACAAGGCTTACTTCTATTTGGTTCATATTGAAGTTCAATATGAATGAACTTCAATATGGATGATTCAAACTATGGAGTCAATGAGCCTAGAATCATGTCTACATGTAGCCTTCTCTGATCTTAGCACCGAGCTCAGAAAATATATCGATATAGTCTTTCATCATTATGACATAGTCCTCCATGCTACTGCCCATACTCATCTTTATGTTGAACAATTTCTTATCTATCTTGCGCATTGTAGAATGAGATCGCTCCTCAAATAAAAATTTGAGGCTATCAAAGATTTTGTGGATAGTTGTATTTTCATGATGCCTCTATAATGGTTAATATAAAGTAGACTGCACATCAACTTGAAGTATGCCACAATCGACTATCTAGTGCCATAAGATTTTACTATTTCAGGATCCGTATCCACATTAGGTTTTGATTTTAGAGGTTCAATTATAACAGATCGTAATCTTTCATGATTTAGTGCTATATTTAATTCTCTTGGCCAGTCGATGTAACTAGGTCTGTCAAGCTTATTGTTTTGAAATTCTGCAAATTTGTTTTTCCAGTAGATTAGTATATTATATATAACATATGTTCCTACAATAATAAAATGGTAAAATATTCTCATTTCATTTTTTAAATAATCCTACTGGACTTTAGTATTTCTTAAAAACCTAAGAGTAATATATAAACATTTTGACTTCTCCAGCGAGTGTTAAGACTCAACTTCCTTGGTATTATGAACTTAAGTTTGCTCAACAAATCAAATTCCAACAGTGATTGATAACTCTTTATCAGTTATATCATGTATAGCTCTTTGTCATGGTCTTTACCCTAATCTTCATCTTGACCTTGAGTTTGCTCAGCAAATCAAAAGAGATTATTTGTAACGACCCGGAATTTCACTGCTTTGATTCGTAAATATTTAATTAATTTTAAATATTCAATATATAGGTTTTATAATGAAAATAAACTCATTTTAATTAGTTAATAATGATGGTAAAATTGTTTTCAAATTTTTTTTACCAAATTAAAAAGTTTGTAGAAAGACAGAAAATGTGACCGAAGAACGTTTTTCGAAATTTTGACCATTCGACACCGAAAGATGTTGGGAACGTTGTTTATCTTTGTGCACTATATATACATATATATAAGATTTAATTAATTAGATAATAATACACATAGAAATAAATTATCTTATGTTAATTTGGATTAGTAAGTGATGTGACAAGACATATTTTTAAAAATAATAAACACTATATATATAGCATTGACACATCTTAAAATTTTCATTTGTTAACTATCATCATATCTTGTCACATCTTAGATTTAATTAATAATTAAACTTATACATAGAGAATAATGTGACAATTCATAGTTTTTAAATAATATATATAGATAAAGAGGGTGATGGGACAACTCATAGATTTAAAAATAATAAACATTTTATATAAATATATGTATATATATAGCATTATCGCATCTTAGATTTTGCAATCATTAACCATCATCATATGTTGTCACATCTTAGATTTAAATACTAATTAAACTTATATATATATATGTATATATATCAAGAATGATATGACAATTCATATTTTTAAATAATATATATATATAAAGAGAGTGATGTGACAACTCATAGATTTAAACATAATAAACATTTATATATATAACATTGTCACATCTTAGATTTTTCAATCATTAACCATCATCATATCTTGTCACATCTTAGCTTTAATTAATAATTAAACTTATATATATATAGAAATGATGTGACAATTCATAGTTTTTAAATTATATATATAAAGAGAGAGAGTGATGTGACAACTCATAGAATTAAAAATAATAAACATTATATATATATAAGTATTGTCACATCTTGAATATTTTATAATGAATCATCATTAGCCATAATTACATGGATGAGGTGACTAAAGAGTAGAGATGTGATGCATGAGAGGGAGGAAAAAAATGTTGATTTGTTTTCACATAATAATGACATGGGAAATTTGCTTATAAATAGCTCCAACCTCCTCTCATTTTTACGACTTCTGTGACGCCCCACTCCGAGAGTCTCGTTAACAAAGAGTATTACATAGATAATACTGTCGGCTAACGCGGACAATAGAGTATAATGGAAGCGACCATGTGTAATCTTACCTTAACTATTCACTAAATACGTCGAAAAGTAGAATCACCTTAAAATTCGACCTATTCAATAAATATTTAAAGCAAAACTACAATGGCTATAGGATCTATCAGAAGAAAATATAACAACTCAAATGTTATTCACATCACAGAGCAGTCGGACATAATATACACATAAACAGATACACAACAGAGTATACAAAATAATACATGTCAAGTGGTACAGGAGACCACAATATACAGACGAGACGAAAAAGTATAAATATCAGAGTTACAACAGATAAGGACCACAAAAGACGCTATAACAAGATGAAGCTAGCGAATAGTCCATGCGGAAGCAAAATAGGCTAAGTCCAAAAGCACCTAACCTGAAACATCTCGGTATGACCCGAGTATAAAATACACGGGTCAGTCTAGATAACAAATCAGTTAGATAAACTGAACAATAATAAACCTGCAAGGTCATACAGTATAACAAATATCTCTAGAGGAGATAACACAATCATCAACAAGAGATGAATCATATAGAACAAGCCTCATATCATCGGCAGCATATAGAAACAAAGGATACAAATATCCCAAAACAAGCCAAAAGACAAATAACAAATACCCATAAGGTATACAAGTTCCACAAGGTAATCGTTATCCTTCATGCGGCTCAAAAAGACCAACACCGAATGGCGATACCAAGGGAATATACATATGAATGAAACATCAGAAAATTGCTCGAGCTCAGTACTGTACAAACAAGGATCCATGAGCCCGAAGACTCCAAACCCAAGTATCACCCATGCGGCACATAAGGCCAACATCAGAGCGAAACTATATAGGGCAACAAACCCGAAGGCAACATACCCGAAGGCAACAAACCCAATATCACTCATGCGGCACATAAGGCCAACATCGGAGCAATACATGATAGGGCAACAAACCGTAGTGGTGAAGGTCGTAGACCCAGCACTGGACACCACTAACTAGCGGAATGTGTCACAACTCTCGAAAAGGAATCCGAACAGTGTTAACGTATGTCCCATAACCACTCGTTCGCACTAAACGGTTTACTATCCGTCAGTCACTTTCACACTCAAAGCAGTACAAATTTACCTCATATCATCGGTAAACTAAACCCGAAGGTCAAAACAATCAATCGAATAGGTCGGGGACTAATCGGAAAGATAAACGCACAGATTCGTGGTCCGTGTTTTGCCCAACCATTTAATCATCCTTCCACTTCGCTCGAAGTGCGAAAGTGTGTGTTTTAAATAGAATTTATAAATTGGAGAAACGAGCTTTTAAATGCGATTCGAGAGATTATTTTATAAAAATCCGTGGATGAAGTCAAGAGTAAGTTATCAAAGTCAAATATGCAATAACAACCACTAAAAAGCAACTTGAATCGATAAAATCCGGAAAAATCAATCAATTATGCAAAATAGGTAAAACAGGCAAAACAAAGCAGGTCGGTCGTCGACCGGACTACAGGGCTCGGTCGGCCGTCCAGATGCAGGAAACAAGATTTTTGCTCGGGGTAGCAGGCCGGTCGACCGAAGTCTGCACTCGGTCGGCCGAAGGCTGTTTTCCAGCACTTCCTGCCCTATATCAATGAAATGCAAATTCTTTCTAAATCCAAAGCAATAGCACATGCATACTTGTTAGGAATTCATACCCAACACCCATGAAATCAAGAGAAGTAGATGTGAGTTCAAAACTCACCTTTTTACAAAAAACAAAGAAGATGAAGAAGCACAAATGCAAGGAATCAACCAACTACACTCCACTTCAACACTACAAGCTTCAATCTAGAATCAAAGCAAGTATTTCCTTAGTTAGGGTTAGGAAATTACTGAAATTGAAGAGGAGAAGAGATGGAGAAGATGGAGATGAACTTACCAATGGATTCCCTTTGATTTTGGAACAAGAAATCAAGATGCAAGAAGAACTAGGGCTCGCTAATTTCTATTTCCACTTCCTTTCCCCCATTACAGTTTTTAAGCTTAAGAAATGGAATGAAATGAAAAGAGATGAGGGGAGGGGCTGAAGTAGAGGGGTTAGTTAAGCTAATGGGCTGAACCCAAACCCAAAACCCAATAGAAAAAGGTCAAAATTTCACAAACTCCAAACATATCAAAGATTATACTCAAAAAGATCGCAAACGCCATTTTGGAACCAATGGAGGTAGTTTCGAGTTCCAATTCGGCCATTTGCAAAAAGTAGCTTTTCGGACCAAAATCCGACTAACGACGCTATATTTAAATTAAACATTTAAATATAAAATCGTTAAATATGCGGGTTGTTACAGATCTCCCCTCCTTACAAAATTGCGTCCCCGCAATTCCTAGAGACGATATTTGTAACAAATACATACATTCAACATTCAAAAGAGAAGTAAACAAGTTAGAAACGAAAAGACATACTCACCGTTTCAAAGCAAATAAAAGAAAACCTGGATAAGATCGCTCGATATACTCTCTGGTTTTCCAAGTACAGTCATTGGGATTAGCGGACCATTGAATTTTAACGAGCGGCACGTCCTTGTTCCGAAGGTGTCGCACCTCCGTGTCAAGCATGCGAATAGGTTGCTGTACAATAGATAAGTTCGGTGAGATCTCAAGTTCTTGCAAATCAGGAGAAGTAATAACAGAATCCGACTCCCGAAGACACTTCCGAAGTTGCGAGACGTGAAACACGTCATGAATGCCAGATAAATGAGCTGGAAGTGAAACTCTATAAGCCACAGAACCAATACATTCAGTAATAGAAAACGGTCCTATATAACGATGAGCCAATTTCCCAGTCGCACTGAAACGCATAACCCCTTTCAAAGGAGAAACACGAATAAAAACAAGATCGCCAATCGAGAACTCAAGAGGCTTCCTACGATTGTCCGTGTAGGATTTCTGACGACTCTGTGCCTCTTTCATTCTCAATCGAATAAGATCAATCTTCTCAGAAGAATGACGAACAAAGTCCGGGCCAAGAATAAGCTTCTCCCCAGATTCCAACCAACATGAAGGTGATCGGCATGGCCTTTCGTATAAGGCTTCGAAAGGAGCCATACCAATACTAGACTCAAAACTATTGTTGTAGGAGAATTCTACAAGAGGTAGATGATCCTCCCAACTACCACCGAAATCAAAGATACAAATACGAAGAAGATCTTCCAAAATACGATTTACCCGTTCTTTCTGTCCGTCAGACTGCGGATGATAAGCTGTACTAAAATTAAGCTTTGTTCCCAAAGCTTGCTGAAGACTCTTCCAAAAATGACTCATGAATAAAGGATCACGATCACTCACAATAGAACTAGGAACACCGTGAAGTCTCACGATTTCCTTGACATACAACTTAGCCAAATGCGAAGCAGTCCTATTAGACTTAATAGGGACAAAATAAGCAGACTTAGAAAGGCGATCAAAAATAACCCAAATGCTAGAATGGCCAGATCTCGAACGAGGTAGGCCGTCAATGAAATCCATAGAAATTTGAGCCCATTTCCACAATGGAATCTCAAGAGGCTGAAGAAGACCCGAAGGACGCTGATGTTCGGCTTTAAAACGCTGACAAGTTATGCAATTGCTCACATAACTCGCCACATCGCGCTTCATACCTTCCCAATAATAAAGACGACGCATATCGGTATACATCTTACTACTACCGGGATGAATGGTATACTTAGAACGATGGCAATCATCAAGAATATCATGCCTAAGTGCAAGATCAGAAGGCACAAAAAGACGGTTCTTCTTACGAAGACACCCATGAGAATCAATACTAAAATCTTGCAACGCCTCATCACAAGATCCAGACTCACAAAGCTGAATAAGATGCAACAAATCAAGATCACACCGCTGGGTATCGGCAATACGATCCAATAAAACAGGTCGAGCTCCCAAACTAAATAATAGAATAGGAGAATCAGAAGATGAATCACGATCACGAATTTCACAAAAAGACAGAGTTTCAAGAACATCCCATTCGGCAAACATCATAGAAATAACAGCCGAATGTTTGCGACTAAGCGCATCTGCAACACGATTACCCTTACCAGGGGTATACTGGATATCAAAGTCATAAGAGGCAAGAAACTCGAGCTAACGTTGTTGTCTCATATTGAGTTCCTTCTGAGTGAACAAATACTTCAAAGATTTATGATCGGTATAGAGAATGAAGCGCTCGCCTAATAAATAATGTCGCCAAATCTTCAAGGCAAAGACAATGGTGGCTAACTCAAGATCATGAGTGGCATAGCGAACTTCATTCGGACGCAGTTGCCTAGAAGCATAAGCAACTACCCGATCCTTCTGCATAAGAACAGCACCGAGACCACTACCACAAGCATCGGTGTAGACAACAAGGTCATGATTCCCTTCGGGAACCACGAGAATAGGAGCATTAGCGAGAAGTTCTTTCAATGCCGAAAGGAAGCTTCACACTTGTCGGACCAAATAAAACGAATGCCTTTCCGAGTAAGGCTTGTGAGAGGAAGCACAACACGGGAAAAATCCTTGATGAACCGACAGTAGTAACCCGCCAATCCAAGTAAACTACGAATCTCATGAACATTCTCAGGCCTCTTCCAATTCTGGATGCTTTGAGGGATCGACAGAAATGCCATCGGAAGATACAACATGGCCTAAAAACTTAACCTTATTCTCCCAAAAGTGGCATTTGGAGAATTTGGCTTTAAGCTGATGACGACGGAGAGTACTCAAGACAATTCTCAAGTGATTAGCATGCTCGGCTTCAGAGTTAGAATAAATAAGGATATCATCAATGAACACAAGGACAAACTTATCGAGATATTCCCGGAATACCCGATTCATGAGATCAACAAAGAAAGCAGGAGCGTTCGTCAAACCGAACGGCATAACGAGCCACTCAAAAGAACCATAACGAGTGCGGAAAGCAGTAAGAGGTATGCTATCCTCCGCGACTCGTAATTGATGAAAACCTGTGGCAAGGTCAAGCTGAGAAAAGACCTTAGCACCACTCAATAGATCGAACATGTCATCGATCCTAGGCAATGGATACCTATTCCTAATGGTCAACTCGTTAAGCTTGCGATAGTCAATGCAAAGCCTAAGAGTTCCATCAGATTTCTTCACGAAGACGACTGCGGATCCCTACGGAGACAAACTGGACTGAATCAACTGCTTGGACTCCAGCTCCAAAAGCTGCTTCTTGAGTTCCTCATTTTCCTTTGTAGATATCCTCGTGGGAGGACGACTAACTGGCTGCGCGCCTGGAATGAGATCAATGCGGAACTCAATTGCCCGTTTGGGTGGCAAACCCGATACAGGCTCAAAAACATCAGAAAAGTCACAAGCAATAGGAATACGAGATATATCCTCATCATCTCACGAATCAAGAGAATATAAAGCCATCTCGGAATTATCCACATCCCGAAGAATAAGAGATAACTGAGAAGGCGAATCAGGATGACAAAGATATAAAATTCTCTTGGAACAAATAATCCTGGCATCGTACCTCACTAGCCAGTCCATACCAAAAATTATATCAAAACCCAAATGAGAAACAACGTGCAGATTCGCACGGAAAGAAAAGCCACATAAAACAATCTCAATATCATCACAAAAAAAGCTAAGGGTCGCGGATCCCCCAATAGGATTCGCAATCCTTAAAGAAGTAACCATACAAGAAACATCCAAAGATAAATCATCTATAAGCTTCTTCGATACGAAAGAATGTGAAGCACCCGTATCGAAAAGAACTCGTATACTATAATCATGAAATAGAATTGAACCTTCCAAAATAGATGGAGACATACCTTTGGACTGAGAAGGACCTTCAGAAGCCTTAGCAGCATAAAGCCTGCTAGACTTGGCACTAGCCTGAACAGTAGGACAAGCTGAAACATGATGACCTTCCTTCTTGCAATAACGGCAGAAGAGAGGCTTTGGACAAGCTCGAATTATGTGGTCGGGAGAACCACAGTTGAAACACTTTCGAACGAAAGGTGTTCCAGAAGACTGAGGCTGAGAGCTAGGACCATCGGTCTTCTTCTTCTTAGAAGGAAAAGACTTCTTCTGAAACGGAAACTGCTTCTTGTTGGGGTTCTTGGAAACTTCAACATCCTCACCACTATCACACTCCTCGACAGCTTCGAGATGAAGTGCCGAATCAACCAATTCCTCAAAAGAAAGTTTAAGCTGGAGCAACAAAGACTTCTTAAGATATTTCTTAAGACCAGAGACAAACTTCAAATTCTTCTTGTAAGAAGTGTTGATGAATTCAAGAACATACTGAGATAAAGCCTCGAATGATGCAACATACTCCAAGACAGAAGATTTCCCTTGCTTCAACTCAAGGAAGCGAAGGGTCATAAAACTTTTTCAGATTCAGAAACGAACTTGAGTTCAAATCGCTCCCGAAACTGAGTCCAAGAAAGAGTAGACTCATCAATCTCGGCTACAAGAAGCTCATACCAATCAAGAGCACGCTCTTGCAATAAGCTAGAAGTCACAAGAACTCGATCATGGTCAGAAAGATCCATGCGAGAAAAGATACGTTCGCACGTGCGAAACCAAGCTTGGACTTCAAGAACAGACTCGGAACCCTTAAACGGCTTTCCTCCAAGATGAGCAAAATCACTGCACTGTCGTGCAAAGGCAGACTTGCGAGGTGGAGACACTCGAGAAGGAACGGGAGGCTGAGTGCTCCTAAACAACTCCAAAAACTGATCGGCAGACATATAAACGCCATCCGGATGTGAGCCACTGGATTGCCCAACACCCGAACGTCGACCTCTGCCTCTTCCAGACATAAGCTGAAAGTCAAGATAAGGAAAAGATTATTCACAAGGTAGATATTTCAATATGGGATACTACGGAATAAAATACATTCCTAGACGTATTCCCAAACTCTATCTAACCTTGATGGAATAAAGAGGCACGATGATTCAAAGATTTGTATCACTTGTACACTTTGATGTATCGTAATATGTGCTCTATTCTGTGTTTATCATATTTTGTTCTGAACACAGCTCTGATACCACGCTGTGACGCCCCACTCTGAGAGCCTCGTTAACAAAGAGTATTACATAGATAATACTATCGGCTAACGCGGACAATAGAGTATAATGGAAGCGACCATGTGTAATCTTACCTTAACTATTCACTAAATACGTCGAAAAGTAGAATCACCTTAAAATTCGACCTATTCAATAAATATTTAAAGTAAAACTACAATGGCTATAGGATCTATCAGAAGAAAATATAACAACTCAAATGTAATTCACATCACAGAACAGTCGGTCATAATATACACATAAACAGATACACAACAGAGTATACAAAATAATACATGTCAAGTGGTACAGGAGACCACAATATACAGACGAGACGAAAAAGTATAAATATCAGAGTTACAATAGATAAGGACCACAAAAGACGCTATAACAAGATGAAGCTAGCAAATAGTCCATGCGGAAGCAAAATAGGCTAAGTCCAAAAGCACCTAACCAGAAACATCTCGGTCTGACCCGAGTATAAAATACACGGGTCAGTCTAGATAACAAATCAGTTAGATAAACTGAACAATAATAAACCTGCAAGGTCATACAGTATAACAAATATCTCTAGAGGAGATAACACAATCATCAACAAGAGATGAATCATATAGATCAAGCCTAATATCATCGGCAGCATATAGAAACAAAGGATACAAATATCCCAAAACAAGCCAAAAGGCAAATAACAAATACCCATAAGGTATACAAGTTCCACAAGGTAATCATTATCCTTCATGCGGCTCAAAAAGACCAACACCGAAGGGCGATACCAAGGGAATATACATATGAATGAAACATCAGAAAATTGCTCGAGCTCAGTACTGTACAAACAAGGATCCATGAGCCCGAAGACTCCAAACCCAAGTATCACCCATGCGGCACATAAGGCCAACATCAGAGCGAAACTATATAGGGCAACAAACCCGAAGGCACACACCCGAAGGCACACACACGAAGGCAACATACCCGAAGGCAACAAACCCAATATCACTCATGCGGCACATAAGGCCAACATCGGAGCAATACATGATAGGGCAACAAACCGTAGTGGTGAAGGTCGTAGACCCAGTACTGGACACCACTAACTGGCGGAATGTGTCACAACTCTCGAAAAGGAATCCAAACAGTGTTAACGTATGTCCCATAACCACTCGTTCGCACTAAACGGTTTACTATCCGTCAGTCACTTTCACACTCAAAGCAGTACAAATTTACCTCATATCATTGGTAAACTAAACCCGAAGGTCAAAACAATCAATCGAATAGGTCGGGGACTAATCGGAAAGATAAACGCACAGATTCATGGTCCGTGTTTTGCCCAACCATTTAATCATCCTTCCACTTCGCTCGAAGTGCGAAAGTGTGTGTTTTAAATAGAATTTATAAATTGGAGAAACGAGCTTTTAAATGCGATTCGAGAGATTATTTTATAAAAATCCGTGGATGAAGTCAAGAGTAAGTTATCAAAGTCAAATATGCAATAACAACCACTAAAAAGCAACTTGAATCGATAAAATCCGGAAAAATCAATCAATTATGCAAAATAGGTAAAACAGGCAAAACAAAGCAGGTCGGTCGACCGGACTACAGGGATCGGTCGGCCGTCCAGATGCAGGAAACAAGATTTTTGCTCGGGGTAGCAGGTCGGCCGGCCGAAGCCTGCACTCGGTCGGCCGAAGGCTGTTTTCCAGCACTTCCTGCCCTATATCAATGAAATGCAAATTCTTTCTAAATCCAAAGCAATAGCACATGCATACTTGGTAGGAATTCATACCCAACACCCATGAAATCAAGAGAAGTAGATGTGAGTTCAAAACTCATCTTTTTACACAAAACAAAGAAGATGAAGAAGCACAAATGCAAGGAATCAACCAACTACACTCCACTTCAACACTACAAGCTTCAATCTAGAATCAAAGCAAGTATTTCCTTAGTTAGGGTTAGGAAATTACTGAAATTGAAGAGGAGAAGAGATGGAGAAGATGGAGATGAACTTACCAATGGATTCCCTTTGATTTTGGAACAAGAAATCAAGATGCAAGAAGAACTAGGGCTTGCTAATTTCTATTTCCACTTCCTTTCCCCCATTACAGTTTTTAAGCTTAAGAAATGGAATGAAATGAAGAGAGATGAGGGAGGGGCTGAAGTAGAGGGGTTAGTTAAGCTAATGGGCTGAACCCAAACCCAAAACCCAATAGAAAAAGGTCAAAATTTCACAAACTCCAAACATATCAAAGATTATACTCAAAAAGATCGCAAACGCCATTTTGGAACCAATGGAGGTAGTTTCGAGTTCCAATTCGGCCATTTGCAAAAAGTAGCTTTTCGGACCAAAATCCGACTAACGACGCTATAGTTAAATTAAACATTTAAATATAAAATCGTTAAATATGCGGGTTGTTACAACTTCTTTCTTCTACCATAAATTCTTCATTCCTACCTCAAATGGTGATTTCTTTTTCTCAAATTACCTGAAATTTATATGGCTACAACATTCTAGATGAAAACTTTTTCTAATTTTGCCTATTGCTATGTCAAAATACCTAATCTTTGCAAAGCAAATTTTACTTAGAGTTTCAAGTCCAAAAATTATCCTTCTTCTTTTTATCATAACTTCTTCAAAACAAATTGAAAATGGGTGACTATTTTGAAATGATGAAGGAAAGAAATTCCTACGACTTCCTTTTTGACTACTTTTCCGAATTCCGTGAGTTGATGGCCCAAAAAATCAATGGGAAAATGACCTAATTTCGTGTTCATTTTCGACAAATCGATGATAACCCAAAGCTCCTCTACCTTCAAGCTACTACCCCGTATCCATCCACACACCTTTGGCCAAGCGTACATACACCTGGGCCGAGCCCATTTTGAGGGTTGCTAGCACCTAAAGCCTTCATCCTTCAAAGCTAGGGAATCGTTGGCAAGTTTAGCTTAAATTCGGGTAGCTTTTATGGAAGTTTAGTGAGTAAACTATTTTTTTTAATGAAAATGGTAACTTTATTTATGTCACTGTATATGGTGATTATATAATGTAGATGTTGAATGATAATCAGGTTGTTTCATTATGATTTGGATGGTTGATTTTAGTTTGATTTGGTAACAAATCATTGTCCTATTATAAAGTTAGTAAGCATGTATATATGGATGTATACTTGCAATCTATGATGAAGATGTGTTGGTGTTAATAATATGTTGATTGTAAAACATGAGCTATGGCATAAAGCTGGTAAACAAAGTTATCTACTTTGTGTAATTGTGGCGGTTATGAGACCCGGTTGGAATCGAAGTTTGTTTTCGAAGTTTAAAGTTTCAAAATGGATTAAAGTTTGTAATTTTAATTTTAAAGTTTTTAAAAAAAAATCTTTCTAAGGAATGTTTCAAATCATGAAGAAGTAAGGGTTTGTGAAGTGTTCTTTAAGAATATGTTAGAGCAAATTACGCTTATAGCGATGATCGCTATAGATGCAGTTAGGCAAAGATTTGGATTTCTATTTCAAATTTGTTTTATTTTGAAATTAATTCACTAAGTTTTTCTAACTTAACTAGTAATATTAGAAAAGTAATGAAGTTTATAATTAATTATTTAATTAATTAGTTAGTTAATTAAAAGGTGACTGGCATTAATTAGTAATTAAGAAGGTGGTTAGAGGTTAATCATCACTTAAGTTAGGTTAATGGCTATTAATTGATTTATAAAGTTTTAATCAGTGATTAATTGGTTTAAGAAGTAATTAAGTGATTAATAATTATTTAATTAAGATTAATGGTTAATTAATTATTTATTTATTTATTTAATGGGTTATTTACTTAATATTTAATTAATTAGGGTTTAACTCTTAAACAATTTGGTTTAACCTTAACCAAGCTGCATTAGGAAGTTAATTAGTACTTAATCAAGTTCATTTAGCCTAATTAGAATTTAATCATGATTTAATCTTGATTTAAATTGGATTAATTAATATTAGTTAGGGTTTAAGCTAATTAAATATACTTTTAACTTTTCAAAGGTGATTTTAAACTTAACAGAATGTGTTTAATCAATTTTCTTTTTCAAAGTAAATCGATTCCATGGCAAATGATCTCTGGTCCAGACCCTTAAGTAACCCATATGATTAACAGAATTAAATGATATCCGTTAGCAGAACAAAACATCATTCTGCTATAGCGTAAGTGATTTGATTGTGTGAACACGTGTTAAGCAGAATAAATCTCCATTCTACTATAAATTGATTGAATTGTTTGGACATCCATTTAGCAGGATAAATCCCCATCCTATTGTTATGTTATTTGGACTTGTATGGGCCATTAGTTATATTGACGTGTTATTCCCGGATTGGATATGAACTGTATTTACATATATGGTAGCTAATGTAAATAATTATTATGTGATTTAGGAATTGAATTGAAATTAAATGTTAACTTAAATTAGTATCATTGGAACTGCTAAACTTCATTTGGAACTTATAAAGTATGGTTTTGAATTTACTTTAATTCTTTAATCAAGTTGAGGCTAAGGGTTTACAAATGGTTTTTCAAGTTATATAATTCTTATAAAGATATTTATAAATTATAACTTGTTTATAGAAAAGGGTTTTTACTAACGAAAAGAGTTATTAAGGCATTTTACAAATGATGTTTGTAAATGATATTTATAAAGGATATTTTATAAAGGGTAGAAAGGTTTATATAAATATTTTAGAAAAATAGGAAAAAGATTTATAAATCATTTCAAAGATTTAGAAAGCGGTTTATAAATTAACTTAAAGGTTTATATAAGTGGGTTATAACTTTATTGTGAAAGTTATAAGTTAATTGAAATATGAGATGAGCTTTTAAAAAGGGAATTATCGATAAAGGATAAGCCGAATATTTTATTTGGAAGAAATGTTGGGATTTGGAAAGAAGAAAACTTTGTAGTTTGTAAATATACTAATAAGATAAGTATATAGTTTTGTTTTCAAGGCATGAAAGTAAATACTTCGATAATATACTTATACACTTATCCCGTTAAGATAAGTATATAAATGTATTTTCCAAGTATAAACGAAATGTAAGGGTTTTGGAAATAATGTTTTGAAAAGATCTTTCGATCAAGTTTTATAAAGTGTTTTTTTAATTAAAGAGAATTAATAAAGGCTTGGTGGATCCCATATGGAAATTAAGCCATGATTGGATGTTTGTTTATTTGATAGTTAAATAACCGAGTGTGAAAGCTGGACCCAAAATGTAATTTTGTAAATATCTAGGAGAAACGTAGGAATTATATGGTACAATTACCATCGAAGGTGTCATACGGTATGTATAAACTCATTTCATTCTTCTAGGACGAATGATAAAGAAATCCATCCACAGACGGTTAGGAGTTGAACTCCGCTCTTGTCATTTGTCTATTATTTCCTACAGAACATGGGTTGAGTATACTGGGACTATCGAAAGTTGTTTCGAAGAGACCGGGATCACGTATGTTATCCAAAAACCACTTCAATCCAACTCAATGTTTCGTATTTATGAAATCTTGAAAAGCATGGAATTGAAGATGGAGTTTTAAAGTGCGATGGCTATTTTCTATTTTCCATGGGAGGGATTCTCTATAATGGATGTAATAGAAGTAGTGCATTCGATTTCATTTAGACCCAGAACGAACTTGTATAGATGAATGATGGCATTGCATTGGCGCCTGGAGGGCAGTGTTAGCATTCTAAGATGATTGCTATTTACACAAGTAAAGCATAGCCTCAAGCCTCACAACCGATAGGAATGGTAAAAACAAGGCATGCAGTAGAGCAATGTGGTTAGCTACCATTAGGAGCGGTCACCCCATTCTAGATGTCCCTTTCAGAGTTGGTTTGCGTGCAAACACCATGGTAGTATAAGGCCTCGGTGTAAAAGGGGTGAGGTAAACTGGTCTGCCATGTTAAAGGGGTAGCCGGCTCTGTGTTAGCATCGGTGCATTTTCTAAAGGTGTATCATCGGAAGGTAGTCCCTTACCTTGCCATCGTTGGGATCCAATCTCTAATACGTGCCTTATGTTTTCAATTGGAAAACCTAGTATATTGGAATGTGAGTGTAACGACCATAATTTTCGATAATTAAAAATAGTTAATTTAATAAGGTTTTATGATTTAATGTTGGAAGAAATAAAAATTTGTGATTTAATAAAAAGAATATAACTGGAGTGAAATGCAATTGTATTAATTTAAGGTAATTGATAACTATTTTAAATGTAATTCCAATTAACCGAAATGATTAAAAAGTTATAATTGTTTATAGATTGTAAATTACTTGTAATAATGTGTGTATTAATTGATAATCGGATTAAAAGAATAATTGATAATTTAAATATTGTATTAATTAATGAAATAATGTGTAGTAAATTGTAATTGGATAGAATTAGTGTTGTGTAAGTTGTTATAACATTTGTTTGTAAATGATAAACTTATAAATGTGATTAAAATTTAATGGTCACAATTATTATATGTTACATATTTATTCAGTCTGTTAAATTAGATTGGAAATCGATTGCAATTAAATGTAATTAAAAAATACGTAATGGAAATTAAGATGAAATCGGTAAATATTAATGCAATAAGATATAAACTAATGTTAATCATGGCCATAAAGTAATGATTGTTGAACAAAAAGATTGAAATCAAATTTAATCAATTTATTGGAATTAAATTATAATTAATTGAATTTAATTACAGTTGAAATTGAACACTAAAATTAGTGTAGTATTTAACACTAAATTGAACTGTAAATTTGTTTTAAATTATTGTATATGTCTAAGTAATCAAAAATGATAAAAATTTGTCAATTATAGAATTTGAATAGAAAGTAATTTAATTAATTTAATAATAATTAATTATTTAACGTGAAAATAGTCATTTTGGCCACTATCTCATATTTCGATGAAACCAGTTTCATCGAAATAGTGAATTATTGTAGGATTTCAGGTTTCGTAGCGATCGGACTTCTCGTTTGATCGTGCGGGCATAAAACGCGTAGAAATCAATTTAATTGAATTCAATTGAAAATAAGCTGATTTTAAAAGCTAACTTCTTCATACGATGAAAGTAGGACTTGAAACCCATTCATTGAGTTTAAAAATATCAAAAATATCTATTTCGATATATGGGATGACCCATTTTCGTTTTGGAGGCTGAACGAGCTTTTTGGGTCGTTATTCGCCATTCTTACTCGATATGGGTTCATTTTCTTATCGGGCTTTGTTAATATAAATAGTTCTGTTATAAACCCCAGCAGCCTTTCATTCCTTATTACTTTACGTACAATTCTCTTACTTCTCCTTCTCAATGGCAGAAACCAAATTCCTAAATCCAAACCCTAATTCCAAAATTTCAAATCAATTTCAAAATTTAAATCCTCAAAACCTTGGCATATTATATACCGTTTCGAAGCGCTCGACATGCATAATCCACTGGTGCAATTCATTTTTGTAATTGAAGCATCATTTGTCCAGAAATAGAGGTTGAACCTCAGCCGTCCATATTACGTTTTTCACGATCCAACGGTGGATCTTTAACAGTTCGACAATCGGGGAGTTGTATTGGGAAGAGGAGGTCGAGCAGGCCTTATGGTAGTCGTCGTGAGTCGTAGCTTGGTCATGAGTTTCCTAAAATAGCCAGAAAAGTGTGGCGGCGGTGTGATGGCCTGGGGAAACCGTTGGTGGTCGCGCCACCATGGACAGGCACGACCTGTAAGGGGCAAGGCGGCGACCTGCACCAAACGAGGTGGAAGTAATCGAGGCGGCGGTGATAATAACATGAACGATGGGGCCGTGATGTGTTCGTGCTTCAGCTGATGGGTAGGGTTACGCGTGAATAGGTAAATGTGTTTTATTATTTATTTATTTATTTATTTATTTATTGAATAATATAAATTGTATAACTTCTAATTTACATAACTTTTTTATACAAGATTAGATTCATGCGCGATTTTCTCCGTTGCGATCATATTGAAATTCCGAACATTTATTGTAGTTTAGAAGAATTCTGAGACCTTTCAATTTTAGGCCTTATTTTGGATTTTAAATCGATTTGAAATCAAAGCTGAGTGTTTTAACCCACTCACAACTACTAAATTATCATTTGTTAGTTAAATTAAATTTACGATGTGATTAGAAATTAATTGGTTGATGCTTGGTATGTTTAAATTGTCATTCTAGTTAAATTTTACTTTTATTGCATTTAATCATCGTTTAATTTAATATTGAATTTAATTGTCAATTTAATACCTGTTAATGATAATCGATTATCTATTGATGTTTATTGTTTGATTTGGATGATGATTGTGATGGATATTTGGTTGTTGATATTGGATGACTGGATGTTATATTTTATATTGTTACAACACCGTAAGTTCCCCATGGGTTGAAATGATACATACTGGAGCGATCATATAGAATAGGGGAAAATCGTTATAGGTTGAAATGATAAATCCAAGCGATTTTCATTGAATTGAAATTTTGGGATTGTAGATTGAAATGGTATATATCTGTAAATATAAAATAATTGTGGATTGAAATGATAAATATCTATATCACTTGATCATAGGGTAGAAAATTATATACGGACACCGGATTGGTTAAATTAAGTGATTTTTAAATCCATTAAATTTTAATTCAGTTAAATCATATTTTGAAATAAATTTTTTATTTATATAAACTGAATTACCTTCGAAAATCCAAGCTTTAAATGTTGAAATTGGAATTAGTCTAAATGAATGGTTTAAAGGATTTAAATCGAAACTTGAAAGCTGGATGTGGTCCATATGTGTCGAAATGAAAGAAATAATCTAGTTCGATGTAGATTTCAAATTAATTACTTTAATGTCAACTATTCAAAAATATATTTCTTTAAAATTCAGATTTTTCAAACTATTTACTATATAAACCCTTTCTAATAACCAAACTATTTTATATTAAACTACTAAACTATATCTAATCTATTTTAAAGTATAAAAACTATTTTAAACTATTTTAATCAATTTAAACTAATTTAACTTATTTTAATCTATTTAATACAATTTAATTAATTTTTATCTATTTAACCGAATTAACCCATTATTAAATTATTTTAAATCTATTTAATCTATTTTAAATCTAATTAATCTACTTTTTTCCACTAAAACTATTATAAATCTATACAATCTATTTCAATCCACCTTTTAAATTATTTAAATTATTTCAAACCATTTTAGTTATATTTTCAAACTATACTAAACTATTTAAACAATTTGTAACCATCTATACTATTTTCTAAATTCTAAATTGTAAAGTGGAAGTGGTTATATTTAAATCCTTGATTTAAAAGAAAATATGATTAAATGATGAAATGACCTAAGTTGGGATTTGAAATGATATTTGCTAGTGAAATGACATCTTTGAGTAAATATAATGATTTGAAATGAGGATTCAATTAACTCATCTTATCGATATGATTTCAAAACTCAATATGATTTTAAAAGTAAATATGGTTTCGAAAGTGTTGAAATTGGATATGATATTTTGAAATCCATTAAGGATCGATTTTGGAAATGTAAAAGAACCATCTGGTGTGAAATAAGTGTTTGGTTATTAAAGAGACTGGGGTCGGATAATGTCATACTCTCTGCCAATACCGAAAACTACTTTAACAACTGTGTACGTGGTGGAGATTCAAGAAATGAAATAGGATGATTTGGTGTACGATTCTGTATGAGGTATTTATGTGACCTTGACTCCCATGAGTCAGCTTAAATGTGTATAAAACAGGAGCCACATCGGACCACGTGAGGTCATTCCTCCTGTCATACATGCTTCTTCGATGCCATATTTTGACTTTGTGATTGATTTGGTGGCCACCCCTTGATTTTGATTATGGGAGTGTGTTTCAAGGTGGGTGGTAGTAGCTGCTATACTTTACCATGAGTCCAGATCCGCAATCAATAGAATTTGATGTTAGCATTGCCTTGAGTGCCGTGTTCACATGGCCTGTTGCACATTTTTACGAGTTTGTTTTGTGTCGTACCTATGGAGTGCTCCCTGCTAGCCCACATTCGGGTGGAGTTTACAGTATCTGTATAGACTACGGCATTACATAAAATGCGTTAAGGGGGATATGAGTAACGCCTTAATGCTATTTTAATACTTTATTTTACTATAGGCACTATTATAATAGCGTATTGTACTATGTATGTAGATAGTTTAATGGATCCTTAGGAGATGAGAATCCCGAACATCTCTTAAGTTATTGCACTCACGTTTGACACTGGATAGAAGATGTCAAACCCCATAAACATCTCTGATGCTGTTACACTCATATTTATTTACATTTGATTTAACTTGCATAAGATCTTTTAGTTCTGACTTGAATGTTTTGTCTTTTCAATTCGCTCGGGTCAGTCTGAGCTTTTCAGTTTATCGAAGATTGTTTTTAGGAGGGCGAAGACGAAGGTTTAGTACTATTACTATTTACTATATTATTTGTTTTATTTTTCTACTATAGCATATTTTTCCACTGCATTATTTACTTATTATTGTTGTATGTACTTTGATTTTGTACTGTAAAGTGGAATCAAATGTTATTTGTAAAACACCTTCATGAACTGTTTATTTAATTGTTATATTTTGTCATTCTACTATGAGATATTGCATTTATTTTTCTTTCCTTCTCTACTTTTTTAGGTACCCCATAACAATTTGTCCCTTTGAATGGTTTGAGTTGACATGTGTGTCGAATTAAACTGTCCAAAAAGGCAGGTCGTTACATTGGGTATCAAAGCTTTAGGTTTAGCGATAACCTTAGCTTTGTGGGGTCTGACTCATTAGAAATAGGGTAGTAATACCCTAGAATGAGTCATTGAGTGTATATATGAGAAAGCGTAATTATTAGTGTTATAAAAATGTTTTATATTGTGTTACTTTGTTTTGCTTAGTATTTATAAATTCTGGTTGGCACATAAGACGTTATGACATCGATAGGAATTTCAAAACACCTAATATGGCAGACCGACACAATATTTGTTTTGAAATATAGGTAAATGAAATAATTTTACCTATTATTTTTATTTTGTAAATAGAAGAATAGTTTTATAAGCATATAATTATGGGTGATATATTTGGCTGTTATGAAGTAAAATTTAACAAACAATGGTTGTAAAAATAAAATTTACAAATAAAATGAATATAAATTGAAATTTGAGAACTTAAGTTCCATGAGTTCGAAAAAAAAATTCAAATGATTTTGGAATATAATAATAATATTATTTAGAAGTATTTTTTTGATAAATATTTCAATATGGTTCGAAAGAAAGGTTTTATAGAAATTTTGGAAAGAAATAAGTTCTGTGCTCCCCTCTCTGTCGCTGGAAAATAATTTTGGTTATGAGTGCATGCATCATCGACATTCATTTTCGATTTTCAAAGTGGGTAGATGGTTGTAGTAGTCTTACAACGCTTTGTTTTGATAAACAGATCTTAATTTTGATTTCTAAATATGATTTAATATAAAAAGGGTATGAGTATATATATTACTTTAAAATGATTTGGAAATATAACCCGGAGTATGTTCTTTAACCTTCTGATAATTAGTAATTTTCGGTTAATGTAATAAAATGAAATTTTAACTATTTTAATGTTTGGAAGCTGCTAAGATATGGAATGAGAAATCAAATGTTAAGAGATTAATGAAATATAAAGAAATTGAAGGTTGTCATTTATAAATTAAGAAATGGAAATAAGAAAATGTAACTATTGAACATTTTTTAATTAAAATAAATGTTATAACTTGGGTAACTTTCTGTTGATTCTAAAAACATACACACACACACACACACACATATATATATATATACATATACATACATATATATATATAACTTACCAAATTATTAAAAGTTGAAATGTTAATAAGAATATGTAATAGAATATTATACAAGAAAACTTAGAAAATGTAAGTGCTCAATAAAATTTCTTCTGTAAATAAGAAGTCTAATATGATAAATTGCTATAAACTTAAGTTAATAGTTGAAATGCTGCTAATTAAATGTAACAGAAAAGTGAAGACTGAAAGGAAAATGATTATAAACTTAAGTTAACATTTAAAGCTATTTATAGTCAAATTTAATAGTAGAGGTGAATGTTGTAAGTAATGATTATAAAACTTAAGTGATGTATGAAGTCAATCATAATTAAAGTAAACAAAAAAATATTGTTTGTGAAAGAAATAAATGTGAGGAGAAAAGAAAAAAATTTAAGTAAGAATTAATTCACAGATGAATATTGATGTTAAAAGGAAATCAAAGTAAATAATAAATGTGAAGTAAACTAAAATAAAAAGTGTGCAATAATTAAATAATGAATTCGTTGATTATTTCAAATAATTGGAAAAAACTGATCATGTGAGTAAATGGATATAAAGAAATGGAAAATAGCATTTATGTATAAATAAGAAATGGAATTTCGTAAGTAATGAATGTAGATTAAAGAAAATGATCATTGTATGAAAAAAAAGAGAAGAAAAAAAATTGAACAGTAAATGATGTGAAAGGAAAGTAATGGGAATAAACGTAAATAACATTGGAAGTTATTGTTAGTTTTGGCTTATGGATGTTCGGGAAGTGATACTTTGAATTGTTTAGGATGTATAAATAATCTATTAAGTTTTATCTAAGACTGTTGGGTGTATGATATACTTAGTATTTTATTTATCATTCTATACGACTAAAAGTTTCTGAACCCAAACAAAACCTTTGTTTTGATTGCTACGGATGGATGGTTGATTGCTTTGATTGCATGTGATGATTGTTTGGATTGCTGCTTGTGATTTATTATATGTTGTGTTTATTTGGTTGTGACTAATAGAAACAACGTAAATATTTCTCTTCTGCATAATTCTAACCTCTTTGGGTTACATGAGTGAAATACAAGTTTATGGATGTAATAGCTACTGCTTTTGGTTTCTTAAATAAGTGTAGTTTGGCCGACAAATAGGTATGTTCTCGAATTACTGTTTTATAGTGATATTAATTGTTTTTCCCGTTGTTTGGGATATATTATTTTGAAATATGTGATATATATTTTTATTATTGATATTATTATTTCTTCTAGACCTCTCCGTACAAAGAAGACTCTGTCGAAATTTTCTAAGAATTTTGGACTTAGAAAATTTTTGTGAAATGGTTTTCAAACATTTATTAACTTGAATATAAAATAGTTTAGTTGTTTATAAATTGATATTTTATTTAAATTATTTAATTATGTAAATTAATTTTTATAAATTTAATATTTTGAATAAGATATATTAATTCCTTAATCCCTTCCCTTTTTTCGAGCATAAAAAATTTTGAGTGGGGGAGAGTGTAACGACCCGTAATTTCCGATAATTAATAATAGTTAATTTAATATGGTTTTGTGATTTATTGTTGGAAGAAATAAAATTTTGTGATTTAATAATAAGAATATAACTGGAATGAAATGTAATAGTATTAATTTAAGGTAATTAGTAACTTCTTTAAATGTAATTCCAATTAATTAAAATGATTAAAAGTTATAACTGGTTATAGATTATAAATTAATTTAAATTAAATGTAGTAGTGTGTGTGTGTTAATTGATAATTGGATTAAAAGTGTAATTGATAATTAAATGTTGTATTAATTAATGAAATAATGTGTATTAAATTGTAATTAGATAGAACTATTATTGTGTAAGTTATTATAACATTTGTTTGTAAATAATAAACTTGTAAATGTGATTAAAAGTTAATGGTGACAATTATTATATGTTGCCTATTTATTTAGTATGTTAAATTAAATTGGAAATCAACTGCAATTAAATGTAATTAAACATTGCGTTAATGGAAATTATGATGAAATTGGAGAGTATTAATGCAATAAGATATAAACCAATGTTAATTATGGCCATAGAGTAATGATTGATTGAATAAAAAGATCGAAATCAAATTTAATCAATTTATTGGAATTAAATTATAATTAATTGGATTTAATTACAGTTGAAATTGACTACTGAAATTAGTGTAATATATAACACCGAATTGATTTGTAAATTTGTTTTAAATTATTGTAAATGTCTAAGTAATTAAAAATGATAAAAATTTGTCGATTATAGAATTTTAATAGAAAAGTGATTTAATTAATTTAATAATAATTAATTTAATAATAATTAATTTATTTAACGTAAAAATAGAAATTTTGGCCATTGTCTCAGATTCTGGTGAAACAAGTTTCATCGGATATGTAACGGTGAAATATTGTAGGATTTCATGTTTCATGGAAATCGGACTTGTCATTTGATCATGTGGGCCTGAAACGTGTAGAAATCAATTTAATTGAATTCATTTTAAAATAAGATGATTTTAAAAGCTAACTTCTTCATACGATGGAATTAGGATAATAGGACTTGAAACCTGGTCCATTGAGTTTAAAAATATTGAAAACATCTATTTCTATATACGGGATGACCTATTTTTGTTCCGAATGCAGAACGGGCTTTTTGGATCGTTATTCATCGTTCGTACAAATTTGATATGGGTTCATTTTCTTATCGGGCTTTGTAAATATAAATAGTTCTGTTATAAACCCTAGCAGCCTTTCATTCCTCATTACTGTACGTACTATTTTCTTGCTTTTGCTTCTCAATAGCAGAAACCAAATTCCTAAATCCAAACCCTAATTCCAAAATTTCAAATCAATTTCAAAATGTAAACTCCCCAAAATCTTGACATATTGTATATCGTTTCGAAGCTCTCGATGATAGTAATCCAATGGAGCAATTCATTTTTCAATCGAAGCACCGTTTATCTAGAAATCGAGGTTGAACCTCAGCCGTCCATATTGGGTTTTTCACGATCCAACGGTGGATCTTTAACCGTTTGACGATCGGGGAGTCGCTTTGAGAAAAGGTTGAGCAGGCCTTATAGTGGTCGTTGTTCATCGTAGCTTGGCCGTGAGTCACCTAAAATAGCCAGAAAAGTGTGGCGGTGACGTGACGGCCTGGGGGAGACCGTGGGTGGTCGTGCCACCATGGCCAGGCACGGCCTATAGGGGGAGAGACAGCATGCTCCGATCGAGGTGGAAGTCATCGAAGTGGCGGTGATAATTGCGTGAACGATGGCGGCCGTGGTGTGTTCGTGCTTGAGGTGATGATTAAGGTTACGCGTGATGAACGACCCAGAATTTGACCACTTTAAAATATACTATTTTAAGTGATTTTAAATATAAAATAGGTAAGGTTATATGATTCAAACAATATTAGATAGGATTTGGAAAGAGAAGTATACACAAAAATAGTAACATTTGCCTATATCGCAAAAGTGACAAAATACTGATTTCAACAAAGTAAGTTTCAATGATTAAATAAATTATTTTACTTTCTTTACGAGAGTTTATATTTTTAAATAACAATATATAAATTTATTTTTAAATTTGGTTTACTTAAATAAATAGTTTAACTAAAACAACAATATGTGACGGTAAATCATTTTGTCGAAAATCAATGTTTTGTCGATTAAAAATTATCGCAACGTTGTCGCACCTTTATTTTTCTATACAGGAACATATATTCAAATAGTATAAGTATCAATTAATTCACTAATCAAGTTTACTTTTACAAGACATACTTAGAAAATTCTAGAATATATTAACAAAAAGTAAGCATAAAAAGACAAAAGGTGTTATAAAGGTCAAAAAGTAAACATCAAATCAAACGAACATAATTATTATTCTTACTTAATACTTAGGTGAAAATGATATAAATTAATAATTTGAAATGTGATGTTTAGTGTTGAAAAAATAAGGTTGCTTAAAAAGTAAGTAAAAGGTATTTTGATCTTTTTACAAAATATTATTTTAATCCAAAATATTTTCTATAAATAAGCATCCACTTTCTCACTTTTTTTCACAACTTTCTTCTTTTTTCAATCTTTTCTATCACTTTCTAATGGCTTCTTCTCTTCTCTTTCTTTACTAACTTTTTTAAAATCATATCAAATCAACTCCAAACACAACCAAACTTTTCCAAAGTTCTTATATCATCGTTAAAACATGGTTTATCATATAAGAAGTGAAAAAATGATGGAGGAAGGGGTGGAATAGAAGGAGGCCGAACTTATGGAGGAGAGAGGAGCAAGTTAGAAAGGTACAGTTCAAGAAAAAGAGAAAGAAGTGCCGCTCGTTTCATTCCAAGGAAGTAGGAGAAAGTTTGAAGTACTGCAGAAGCTCCGTCGAATTTTCCAAAGTTGGTTGAAGTTGAAAAAATAGTGAAGTTTTGAAGATATGAATGTTGATAGGAAGTGAATAATTTGGTTAAAGGTGAGTACTCATATTTTAAGTTACTAATTCTTTAAAAAAATTCAAGTTAATTATATGAAAATTTTGTTATATGTTGGATGATTTAATGGACGATGACTTAATTGAAATTATGGTTGATTATATGTTTGTGATATGGATGATAACTTGGTTTGATTAATGATAAGAAAAATTGTTAATAAGCATAGTTAATAAAATGAGAATTAAATCCATACAAATGTGCGTATGAAAATTATTTAGCCTCTTAATAATTTCAAAATATCTAAAAAGGTTAGAAATGATAATATAATAATATAATATTATAAAATGAAATGAAAAATGAGTTTGTAGTGATGAAAATATTGTTTGAAATAAGCTAAAATAATTTACATATGGTTTAAAACAAATTTGAAGTGTTTTGGACAAGTTCCAAAACAATTTACAAAATTGGTCAAAATAAAGCTAGTCGCGTAGAGGCAATTCATAAATTTCGTCCCGTAACTTCAAACTAATGTAGAGAATAATTTATAAGTCGGATTTCTTCGAAATAAATTTTTTTCGGTCCACTATGATAATGATTTTCCAAGAAGAAATAAAATCAAGATTTCATTAAGTAGATTTTGAAATATGTCCAAAACAATTTTCTAAAAACATCGCGGTTTTGCAGTTCAGAATCCAAAAAAGGATTTCTTTATAAATGATATTTTTAAATGATTAAAAATACAAAATAAATTTGATAAATTTATTAAAATAATTTAGAAGAGATTTGGAATGGAAAATATAAATTTTCAAATATCAAAAAGTTGTTTAAATAAAATAAGCTTATATAGCATTTTCCACAGCACGTTTATGCTGCAAATTCTATAACCTTTTGAATATGAGTTTAAGCTCAACGATATTTCCTATATCAATTTTGAATGTTTTTAAAAGGAAAATTAAGAGTTTAAAAGATAATTTAGAATCTTATAATCAATTCCAAAATAAGCTAATAACTGATTATGCATAAACGACTAGTACATCTGTCCAACTTGTGAGATCCGAGAAGATAAAATAAAGTGTTTAACTAAGGTTTGAGATGGAGCAACTAGTGCCCTGAACTTACCTGGCCTATGTTTTCTCTTTTTAGACGAGGGGTGGAATAGATCGAAAGGAAAGCCCATATGCTTTAAAAGATCACATTTAAGTTTTTCCAAGATAAAAGAAAAGAAACAAATTCATTGAATGTTAATTAACTACTTAACATCTTTTATTCGATGACTGGTACAAAGGAACCAGAACCGAATTTGGATGATTCCTATCTGAAAAACCAGGATCGGATTTGGGTGATTCCTATTCGAAAACCCCTTCAAACTAATTTTCAAACTAAAATATATTCAAGACAAAGATCTTCATGATGTAGGTCTACTTAGCACTAGTCCATGGAGCTGAAATTTACCATATTTAAAGTGGCAGTGGTGCTCTGTTATGAAAATCTTTGATTTGCATGAATATGATTTGAAGTTAAGAAAGACATCTTTGATTAAGATTTAATGAATGATTTGGGAGTACTTTCCCTAAGTTAAAAGTTATAACTTGAATATAATAAAACTTTGATTAAGATTAAAAAATGATTTGGAAATGTTTTCCTAAATAAAAGAGAAAATGATTTGAAATTATTCCAGGATTTAAGAAAGGATTAAATAAACTAAATGATTTGATAAATGAGGCTTAATTATTCCATATACTCTTGAAAAGAAAATGGAATAAATTGAAAAGAATATATCTAAGTAAGATATTTGATTTAAATAAAAGATGAAGTAATTGATTTGTAACGACCCGAAATTTTTGACTTCGAAAAATTCCAGATAGTTAGGAAAAGAAGAAAAGAGATAGAAGATGAAACAGAAAACCAAACTTAGAATCTCACATTCGCAGCGGATAAAATATAATATCAACGGATACTTTACACAAAGAAAAACTGTATCAGTTAATTACATTTAAACACATCAGAGTTACAACATATATACAAACACTGGACATATACAATCAACATGTCCCAAATATACAACAGTATATCGCGGCGAAAACACTCCATACATTCCTGCCATCCAGCTCACCTCCTGACCTCACCTAAAAATCTGTAATACTCGGTCTGATCCGAGCATTACATCAAAGTAACACCCGGATCAGGCTGGAAACCAACGTGAGTAAACCCATCTAACATGAAATTCCAATGCAAAGAACTTATTTAAAACCCGGGTAACTCGTTCATCACTACAAATTCACAATTTGTTATAGTAAACACTTGATCAATCCCTATGTACGTTTACGTAGTTTTAAATGATTCAATCATTTAAATTAATCCCATTCTAACCTATTGATTTCTCATACCAATCTATAAAGAATCATAATAGACTACAGATCGAAGTGGTTTCGGGTACTTACAGGTACCCGACCTCGGTCTCTTCGAATCCAATTTCATTTTAAAAATCAAGTTATTCAAGTGGATACAATTCAAATTTTAAATATAGGATGTTACTTTCACATCAATCCATCTCAATAGATAACCACATTATCACTATTCGACCCAATCATATCACAAAACATTTCAAATCAGGAATATTAAACAATCCATGGCGTTTAATATCAGTCAATAACTCATAAGCAAGATTAATTAGTCACCCCATTCCTAATTAATTTAAATAATTAAATTAATTACTTCAATCATCATTTTAAATCTTGCTTACATAACATTAATTAATTAATTACAATCAATTAATTAATGATCCTTTAATTATCATCCTAATTAAACATCCTTAATTAATTATCCTTTAATTATATTAAGCAATTGGTCCCTTAATTAATTACATGAACTAATTATTCTTAAACCAAACACACTAATTACCTTTATTTACCATCTTAATTAACTATAATTAATTACTTTAACCCTTAATTAATTATATTAATTAATTATTCTTTAATCAGATACATTGATTATTTAACCTTTAATTAATCACACTCATAAATTAACTAACCCTTACTTAATTCCTTATTAAATAAATCCCTTAACTAATTACACTAAGTAATCGTTAATTACTTCCCTTAAGTAATTATCCTTTAATTACTTCCATCAAGTAATTATCCCATTGGTTAATTATCCTTAATTAATTAACCTTTGATTATTAATTAATTTAACCATTATTTTAAATTAATTAATCCTTAACCATTAATTATTTAATTAATTTCTCTTTTATTACTTAATTAATTAATAAATCAACAATTAACTCTTAATTACTTCATAAATTGACCTTTTATTATCAATCAATTTTTTTTAATTGCATTTGTTAATTAATTATCCTTAATTGGTCACAACCTTGATTGAATAAACATAAATTCTTATCTAAATCAAATACTTAATTACATCATTATTCTCTATTTGAAAATCAATTAGGAATTAATTTCATAATTATATCTGGTATAATTACTTTTAAACAACAACCTTGAAGATATACTAAATCAAAACAAATTAAATTACAAGATCATTTGACTTACAATTTAAATTGAAATTTGGTTTGAGAATTTAACTATACTTGCTCTTAAATAAACTTGTTTAAATATTTGTTTTGAAGCTTATTAACCAATTTATATCTTTAAAACTAGCAACTAAATTTACATATTACTTTTAAAACCTTGGTTACTATTTCCTTAAATGTTAAAAACCCAAATAGTGATCGTAATAACCCCGAGCCCAAGCTCGGAAAACTCGATCGGCAATTCGAGTCAAAAATCAAACTACCCGAACACCCCTACTTCTTCTCCCTTCAGCAGATACTAGTACTAATTTAAGCTATAGGGATGAATCACGAAATCGTGCACGTATCTGTGCATGCTCCCTCTGATGATCGTGCCTGGCCACCGACCATCCATACCAATCTCACACAGTCGCCTCATTCCATTCAACCCCCCCAAAGCTTTGACTAACCACCCTGTTCAAAAACAAGCTTCGACTCACTGCCCTGCCGGATGAACGGATATATATTAATGCTCTCGCTTCGACCATCCTACCACCGTATACCCTCCAACTTCATCGGAAGACTCGCCTTCCCCTCCTGCATTGATCCCCCTATGCGCGTAACCTTCCTATGCCATCACGACGCCGCGAAAGTCAATGAAATGACCTCGTCCAGAAAACCTACCCAAACCCTAAATTCCCCTCACCTCGATGCTACAGCTAACAAAAAAATGTGTTTCCATTTTTCTCGTGACCACTCACCCTTGATCCTACTATGGTCACAATCCCGAGGCTTCAGAGTCTCGCGATCACCAGCAGTCGACAAAAACCACAATTTCGATCAACTTCCCTTTCTACTTTCATCCCTTATCTAGAAATCACATTATAACCACTAAAAATCCTATTTTCCCATGACGAATTCATTTGTATAGGTGTAAAAAAAATTATATTAGTTGACTTTCTTATAAAAAATTTCCTTTTGCTGTATATCTTCCTTTCAAGGACATTGCTTATTATTTTGTTTATGGAATTATTTTTATAAGTAAATATACCCAACTACACACCTATCTCATTCAAACATCATAATCTAATATTGTTTAAATTAAGAGTACTTGAATTTTTTTCAAGTTTGAACCTGTCCAGAGAAAGAACAGAAGCAAAAGAATTCATACAGGTCTTTACACACATATATACCGGCATAGACATATTTATAAAATCTAATACTTTCCCTTTCAACTATACTCAAACAAAATATAAGGGAAGTTGGATCTGAGAATAGTTTACCCACCTGTATAAAAATTGATTCACAATTTTTTTTTTTTTGAATAGAGAGGCTTGGTTTGAGAAGCTTGATGTTGCTTTGCTTGTGAAACTAAAATTTTGTTTTCTGAATCTGAATTTGAACTTGATCACTGAATTGAATCTTGAATTGCTGAGCTGATTATAGATTGCTACAGGTATGAAAACAGGAAGAAGATGATAGTTGTTTGTTTCTCTTATTTTTGTTTACTGGTTTTGGTTTCAGATTTTTTTTCTTTTTATTTGTTTCCAGGTTTTTGAAAGTGAGAAGAGTTGATAACCTGGTTTTTTTTATATTTACTTACATAAAAATTTTAAATGAGAATTCTTGCCATTTGTAAAATCATATGCTACTTAACTTACATTTGTCTCTTGCATGTATAATAAGAGCTACAAATGTTAATCCCATGTATAATGAAGCTTACACATGTATAAAGGCTTTATTTATATATAATTTTTTATAATTTATTAATTTTGTGTTTTTATTAATTATTTTTTAAATCCTTATGTATATGTTTTTACAAACTATCTTTATCCCATGTAAACTTTTTAAAGAAAGCATATGTACCCTTATCAAATCTTATTTTAAGTAAAAATACTTTTTTAAAATTAATAAGTATATACAGATACTATTGTAGTGTAAAAAATAAAATAAAGAATTCAACTTTAAATAACTCTTGAATATTATTATATTAATTTCCAAAACATAATTTTCAATTCAATATATATATACCCCTATATTAATATATATATATATATATATATATATATATATATTCTAGTGAAAATGTATAGTTTTATTTAATTTACTTTTGAGATTTTGAAAATAATCTTTGGAATAATAGAATACCTTATACACTCTTATTATAACAAACTTCCCTATATTTTATTCCAAAGGCATATATATACTCATATACATTATTGTATATCTATTTGTGTGTGTGTGTGTATCTTATCTTGAATTAAATAATGAAATATATTATTTATTTATATACTATAGGATTTTATTATTTCCAGAGATTTAAAATTCAACACTTGATATAATTTTAAATCTATATTTATATATATCCAGATATAAATATTTATTATCATATTTACTTGTTCAATCTATAAATCAATATTTTTAATAGCTAAATCAGATAATTATCTAATTATCTGATGTCCAAAAATCCAGATTGTCACATTCCTCCCCCCTTTAAATCTTTTCGTCCTTGAAAAGGAACGAAGTCAGAATTTATTTAATACTTAAAACCAGATAATTTTTCTTTAATCATTTTAAAACACTTTAAAAATCTATATAATATTATAAAATAGTTTTATAAAAAAATACTTTTATAACTCAATGCCTCAACAAGTCCATCTTCGTTCTCATAGAAATTCGGTCATATGTTGATCAGACGTAGGACTGAAAATCTATATGTACTCGGTAAACCCGTTTACAACACGCAGTGAAAATATTTGGAAAATAATTTTATTAAAAACCTTGTGAAAATATAGAAAACATTTTGAAAATAGAGTAAATATCTTTAGTGTTAATGCTCTGAAAATCATCACCCCCATCCATGATCGCAGTTAACCCGATGGTTGCGTTGTCGTCCCGGCAAAATCCATAGATAACTGTAGGCCTTCTCGCCCCTCGATTACGCCATGGAACCCGCTGTAGATTGCAGCTACAACCGGGGTTATGTTGCTGTCACAGCAAAAACCCATATAACTGTAAGCCTTAACGCCCTCGAATTTCGCTGCCAAAAGAATGAAACTTCTCCACTCCCACATAGGTCGCAATCTACCGATGTAAAATCAAACGTAGACTGTTGGCTCTCAGCAGCACACACGACTATCGCTATGTCACCATAGGTTGCAGTCTACCGATGTAAAATCAAACGTAGACTGTTAGCTCTCAGCAGCACATACGACTTTCGCTATGGCCTGCAGTAGATCGCAGTGACATCGAGTTATACTGTCGTCACGGCATAACCCAAATGTCTCTGTAGGCATCAACGCCCTCGACTTTCGCTACACAGTACACATAATCCTCAGGAACTAGTTTGTCCGGACTCCTCACATGATCAACTTTAGAATCCCCCTTAGGGTTCAAGGCAATACCACCCTATGGCACTCCTGAGAAGTTCATTTCAAGGGAGGCCTTTTTCTACAGAGCCACTTTCAAAACACTTTATACTATACACATATAGTATCTTCCAAATCATACACCCAGTATGAATCTCATATAAATCACCTTTCTCAAAATCGATTATCCCAAAATCGATAATTGTCATACTAGGCTTTCCAAATTCCAATATTGATTTTTTCAAAAATCAAAAGCCTTTCCAAATCCAAAAATTCCAATATATTTTCCTAAAATCATTCTCATAAGATCTTATATATATAGATATATATATATATATATATAACTTTGGAAATCTTTGGATCACTTCAAACTTGTATAAATTCCCTTTTTATACTTCAAATACTTTTAAAAACCCTTTTCTTTTGGAAAAGATTCAACATGGGAAGATTTATCTTACATAACAAAGATATATAACTTTGTTTATTCCAAATCAAATATTCAAATCTGATTACTCTATAAAGTCACTTACCATATTACTTACTTCCATAAAGTAAATTTCTACCATAGAAATATCCAATTTCTACTTTACTTCATCATATATTTCACAAAATATACTTTTTATTTCAAAAACCACTTTATAGTTCTTATCCACAAACTTTCAATATCAATTTCATTCAAACCCGTATGATGTACACATATCATCCGTATGCTATATCAACCTGATCGCTCACTCGATCCCACAATTTCACCTCCAAACTAGTATTGTCCACCCGACTTCCTAGTGCGGACTCAGGTCTGGTTTCTTCATCAGAAACCGTCATACTCCTTGCATAGCATAACTATGATAGAGAATTTCTAGAACCAATCAAAAATCCATATCCAGGTTCGCCATCAAAAATCGAGTGAAAAACCCTAACTCGGATCGATATAACTATCTCGAAATTCTATGCTCGAATCTAGATAAAATCACTATGTGAATAGAATAATATATGTATATCCTACGTATTTATCTTCATTGATTATTAGCTAAATCAATCCTCCTCTTTCCATTCACATTCATTTTAGTTTTTATTCACTTACTCACAATTGCTAAAATCCTTATTTGGATTATCACATCAATTCTTATCTCCAATGGATATTTAATCATAAACAGTTTGAACTCTGTCCAGCTTGAATTTTAGAAAATAGCTTGAAAATTAAGAATAGATAAGTAGTTGGAAAAGTAATTATTAGTTTGTAAAATAGCTGTAAAATAGTTAAGTAATTGTAAAATAATAGAAGAATAGTTAAAGAAATTTTAAATAATTGCAAAATAGTAATTAGTTATAAAGTAGTTGAAAAATAGTAATTAGTTTATAAAACAATTGTAAAATAGTTAAATAGTTCTAAAATAATTGTAAAATAAGTATAAGATAGTTTTAGGTTTTAAAAAGAAAAGTTGTATAGTAAATAGTTAGGAAAATAGATTTAAAACAATTTATATTGAAATAGTCCAGAGTCAAACTGTTTATCCTCCCAATCTTCATTCCCAATCAATTTCCCATCAAATTGATCAAATCCCAATTCAAGTTGAATTAATCTTCAATTTCTTTCCAAATTCAAATCAAATTCCATTTGAATTTACTTATTCAACTTTAGTCATAATTTCAGTTAATTCAAATAAATTTCAAATTGAACCAATTTCAATTCGTATCAATTCCAGTTTGAATTAATCCCAATTCCCATTTAAATTTGAACTTATTCAACTTCAATTTCATTTCAAATTCATCCAATTCAAATTTTCCATTTGAATCTTTTTTTTAACTTATCCATCTTCAATCATAATTCCAATTAATTCAAATTAAATTCAATTTGAACTAATTCAATTCAAATTTCAAATTTAAACCATCCCAAGTTATATAAATTCGAGTTAAATTTTTAAATGTTGATTTAATCCTTTAAATCAAATCAACTTATATCTTTAACCATTTAATTCTGTATCCAAATCCGATTTTAACCTATTTCAATGTTCAAATAATAATTCAAATCCTTTTTAAACAACTAAATCTTTGAAATTCAATTTATCACCAAATTCCAATTTTGAAACCAAACCTTTGAAGTTTTATCTTAAACATTCAAATCTTAAGTCCAAAATGGTTCCATTTTATCTTAATAATGGATATATTACCACACCCCATTTCTTTATTTATTTAAACAAATCCAATTTCAGCTTAAATATTATTAATAACAACAGGATGGTATCATTCAAATTATTTTGAAACATTCATCCATTTTTAATTTCCAGACCTCAAACCCATTTTGAGATTACACAAACTCCCAATTCAAATTAACCATTTAACTTTCTAAGTTAAATCCTAATTTCATCTAGAAATTTCTAGTTCAGGTTGTTTGTTCTAAACTTATTGAACTTTCCAAAGTTAAATTCAGTTTACTTAATCCAGACAACCCTACTCAAATTTGAATTCCCACTTCAATTTTCAAAATTCTTTCCCACTTATAAGTTCAAAACTTATATTACTTTGGGTTTTCATATCTCATTCCAAATAAAAATTTAAAACTCAACATTTAGAGTTTATCTCAAATCATCTTTGATATTATGTATATCCATTTATATACATATTAATTTCCTTTACACACCAAGTTATACTTTAAATTTTAAACCACCTTTGGTTTTTAATTCAAAACAAATTCGTTTAAATTTTCAAGCAACTCTTGTTTGAAATAGGATCCTTTCATTCAAATACATTAAATAACATTATTTATTATTTCTTTATCACTTTGAGAAAAAATTCAAAATTTTGGACCTAGATTTAAAACTTCACAATTTTATCATCTTCAATTTCAATTTATAATTCATACTCACTTAAATGTTTTACTTCCCTAAAACATTTCATTTTTCTTACTCATTAATACACATTTTATTATTAAACACAACAATCATTTATGATAATAAGCAAGATTATCATATCTGGAAACCAATTCATTATAATCTTATTCTGAAACTCTTCCCCAGAATCAAGATTTTAATTTCAGTTTGAATCCATTTCAAACTTATCTTATTTAATTTCAATTTGGTTGTATTTCTATTACCACTTAATTTAATTCCAATAATTTAACAACCCATTACCTTAATATTTATTAGAAAGAAATATTGCTTTATATATCAAAATATATTCTTATATAAAATCATTTAAAATCTTTATATAAGAAAATAACAAGTACGCTCTCATATATATATATATATATATATATATATATATAGACACACACACTCAACTCATTCTAGGGTACCACTGACCCTATCCTTAATGAGTATTCCCACCAGAGCCAAGGTTCTTGCTTAACCTTCAGCTCTGATACCAAATGTGACGACCCAAAATTTTTGACTCCGAAAAATTCCAGATAGTTAGGAAAAGAAGAAAAGAGATAGAAGAAGAAACAGAAAACCAAACATAGAATCTCACATTCGTAGCGGATAAAATATAATATCAACTAATACTTTACACAAAGAAAAACTATATCAGTTAATTACATTTAAATACATCAGAGTTAAAACATACATACAAACACTGGACAGATACAATCAACATGTCCCAAATATACAATAATATATCACAGCGGAAACACTCCATACGTTCTTGCCATCCAGCTCGCCTCCTAAGCTCCAGAACATCCTCACTTGAAAATCTGTAATACTCGGTCTGACCCGAGAATTACATCAAAGTAACACCCAGGTCAGGCTGGAAACCAACATGAGTAAACCCATCTAACATGAAATTCCAATTCAAACAACTTATTTAAAACCTGGGTAACTCGTTCATCACTACAAATTCGTAACTTGTTATAGTCAACACTTGACTAATCCCTAAGTACCTTTACTTAGTTTTAAATGATTCAATCATTTAAATTTATCCCATTCTAGCCTATTGATTTCCCATACCAATCTATAAAGAATCATAGTAGACTATAGATCGAAGTGGTTTCGGGTACTTACCGGTACCCAACCTCGGTCTCTTCGAATCCAATTTCATTTTAAAAATCAAGTTATTCAAGTGGATACAATTCAAATTTTAAATACAGGATGTTACTTTCACATCGATCCATCTCGATAGATAACCACATTATCACTATTCGACCCAGTCATATCACAAAACATTTCAAATCAGGAATATCAAACAATCCATGGCATTTAATATCATTCAATAACTCATAAGCAAGATTAATTAGTCACACCATTCCTAACTAATTTAAATAAATTAAATTAATTACTTCAATCATCATTTTAAATCTTGCTTACATAACATTAATTAATTAACTATAATCAATTAATTAATGATCCTTTAATTATCATCCTTGATTAATTATCCTTTAATTATATTAAGTAATTAGTCCCTTAATTAATTACACGAATTAATTATTCTTAAACCAAACACACTAATTACCTTTATTTACCATCTTAATTAATTAACTATAATTAATTACTTTAACCCTTAATTAATTACATTATTTAATTATTCTATAATCACTTACATTGATTAATTAACCTTTAATTAATCACACCCATAAATTAACTAACCCTTACTTAATTCCTTATTAAATAAATCTCTTAACTAATTATACTAAGTAATCATTAATTACTTCCCTTAAGTAATTATCTTTTAATTACTTATTAAGTAATTATCCCATTGGTTAATTATCCTTAATTAATTAACCTTTGATTATTAATTAATTTAAACTTTATTTTAAATTAATTAATCCTTAACAATTAATTAATTAATTTCTATTTTATTACTTAATTAATTAATAAATAAACAATTAACTCTTAACTACTTCATAAATTGACCTTTTATTATCAATCAATTTTTTTAATTGCATTAGTTAATTAATTATCCTTAATTGGTCACAACCCTGATTGAATAAACATAAATTCTTATTTAAATCAAATACTTAATTACATCATTATTCTCTATTTGAGAATCAGTTAGGAATTAATTTCATAATATACCTGGTATAATTACTTTTAAACAACAATCTTGAAGATATACTAAATCAAAAAAAGTTAAATTACAAGATCATTTGACATACAATTTAAATTGAAATTTGGTTTGAGAACTTAACTATACTTTCTCTTAAATAAACTTGTTTAAATATTTGTTTTGAAGCTTATTAACCAATTTATATCTTTAAAACTTGCAACTAAATTTACTTATTATTTTTAAAACCTTGGTTAAACTATTTCCTTAAATGTTAAAAACCCAAATAGTGATCGCAATAACCTCGAGCCCAAGCCCAGAAAACTCGATCGGCAATTCGAGTCAAAAATCAAACTACCCGAACATCCCTACTTCTTCTCCCTTCAGCAGATACCAGTACTAATTTAAGCTACGAGGATGAATCATGAAATCGTGCACGTATCGTGCACGCTCCCTCTGATGATCGTGCCCTGCCACCGATCATCCATACCAATCTCACACGGTCGCCTCATTCCATTCAACCCCCCTCCCCCCATAGCTTAGACTAACCACCCTGTTCGAAAACAAGCTTCGACTCACTGCCCTGCTGGATGAACATCGACTCACTGCCCTGCTGGATGAACAGATATATATTAATGCTCTCGCTCCGACTATCCTACCACCGTATACCCTCCAATTTCATCAGAAGACTCCCTTCCCCACCTGCATTGATCCCCCTATGCGCGTAACCTTCCTGTGCCATCATGATGCCGCGAAGGTCAACGAAACAACCTTGTCCAGAAAGCCTGCCCAAACCCTAAATTCCCCTCACCTCGATGCTACCATTTTTCTCGTGACTATTCACCCTAGATCCTACTCTGGTCACAAACCCGAGGCTTCAGAGTCTCGCGACCACCAATAGTCGACAAAAACCCCAGTTTCAATCAACTTCCCTTTCCACTTCCATCCCTTATCTAAAAATCACATTAAAACCACTAAAAATCCTATTTTCCCATGACGAATTCATTCTCATAGGTGTAAACACAAATTATACTAGTTGATTTTCTTATAAAAATTTTCCTTTTACTGTATATCTTCTTTCAAGGATATTGCTTATTATTTTTTTATGAAATTAATTTTAAAATAAATATACCCAAATACACACCTATCTCATTCAAACATCACATTCTAATATTGTTTAAATTAAGAGTACTTGAATGTTTTTCAAGTTTGAACCTGTCCAGAGAAAGAACAGAAGCAAAAGAATTCATACAGGTCTTTTACACACATATATACAGGCATAAGCATATTTATAAAATCTAATACTTTCCCTTTCAACTATACTCAAATAATAGTTTACTCACCTGTATAAAAATTGATTCACATTTTTTTTTCTGAACAGAGAGGCTTGGTTTGAGAAGCTTGATGTTTCTCTGCTTGTGAAACTAAAATTTTGTTATCTGAATCTAAATTTGACCTTGATTACTGAACTGAATCTTGAATTGTTGAGTTGATTATAGATTGCTTCAGGTTTGAAAACAGGAAGAAGATGATAGCTATTTGTTTCTCTTATTTTTGTTTACTGGTTTTGGTTTCAGATTTTTTTTGCTTTTTATCTGTTTCCAGGTTTTTGAAAGTGAGAAGAGCTGAAAACCTGGTTTTTCTCATATTTATTTGATATTTACTTACATAAAATTTTTAAATGAGAATTCTTGCCATTTGTAAAATCATATGCTACTTAACTTACATTTGTCTCTTGCGTGTATAATAAGAGCTACAAATGTTAATCCATGTATAATGAAGCTTACACATGTATAAAGCCTTTATTTATATATAATTTTTTATAATTTATTAATTTTGTGTTTTTATTAATTAGTTTTAAAATCCTTATGTATATATTTCTACAAACTATCTTTATCCCATGTAAACTTTTTAAAGAAAGCATATGTACCCTTATCAAATCTTATTTTAAGTAAAAATACTTTTTGTTAAATTAATAAGTATATACATATATTATTTTAGTGTAAAAAAATAAAATAAAGAATTCAACTTTAAATATCTCTTGAAAATTATTATATTAATTTCCAAAACATAATTTTCAATTCAATATATATATATATACTTATATTAATATATATATATATATATATATATATATTCTAGTAATCAACCCTGTAGTACCTTTCCATACTCCCACTGACACCTCTAACGTCCCTCCCCATACCGCAGCCGTAGTGACCGTCCTTACCCCAGGATCCTCTTCACCGCCGCCCACCTCTATTGACCCCACAACCACCTCAGTCAGCAACCAGCCATGCCTTCTACCTACGGTTCTACACGTTCCCCCAAAAATGCCCCCTCTTGTTCCCCCAGATCCATTTCAAACCCATCACACTAATGAATCCGCTCCATCCCTAACTGACCTACCTCCTGCTTCTTTTCAGTGTGAACGTAAATGGACTTCTCTATTTAAGCACAAACCAAAAAATGCTGGGAAGTACATTCCCGTTGACATGAAACCAGAATATGAAGATGATGCTTTAGTACCAACGCAAGCAGTTCTTGAAGCTGGAGCAGTGCTATGGAATGAAACACTGGTTGGTTTTTTCTTAGACAAGCCATTGTCATATACATCAGTAATCAGTAAACTCAAGAAGATTTGGAAGTTAAAAGGCTCCGTTACAGCCAAGTCAGATGGAAGCATCTTCTTATTTAACTTCACGTGTTCGGAAGATAGAGTTAAAATTTTACAAAGTGATCCTATAATTATGAATAATAAAATGTTCATAGTTAAACCATATGATGCAGCAATAAGTAACGTACCAGGCTCAATCACTACGGTCCCAGTTTGGGTACAGTTGTACAACCTCCCTATTTTTACGTGGTCGCCAATTGGGATTAACTGGTTTAGTAGTCACCTGGGGAGGATGTTGTGTATGGATGAAATGACGGAGAAGCAAGAACGATTGAACTATGCGAAGTGCTTAATTGATGTCAAACCAGACAAAGGGCTTCCTGACGAGTTTATGGTTAAGTTGGTGGAAGGGGGGTATCAAAAAATCTATGTTCAATATCAGTGGAAGCCAGATGTATGTGTATTATGCAAAAAAAATTGGACATAAAACAGAAAGATGTGATGGTAAGGAAAATAGTCAAAGTTACAAAGAAAAGGAAACAAACAGAAACGACAGTAAAGGAAAAAAGGATGAGGCATCAGTGATACTCCGTGATAATAGAAATGTCAAACCGGTTATGCAGCATAACAACAGAGTTCGGCAACGTGTGAACAATAAGAAGCCAGAGTCAGTAGAAAAGGGAAATAGTATAGTTCAGGATGGAGCAAGCAAAGAGAAAAGCAAGAATGTGGAAGAGCAGAAAAGTGAAGACCAAGATAATGGTTTATGTGGTGATAAAAATAACAATAGCGAAGACATAAATGAAGAAGTTAATGCCAACATTCAGAATGCAATAAATAAAGTGGTTAAGGAATATAGTCCTGTAGAAGTGGAGACAAATGGAGAAAATGACTCAGTAGGAAAAATTATAATATTCAACAGATTTGATGCTCTCCTTAATCTGCATGAAGAGGAGAACATGATTGATATGATAGATAAAACTGTGGAAGATGAAAAACGAGGACGGAAAACAATTGAAAGCTATGTAATAGAGGCACAAAATGAAGATGTGAACCATATTAATCAAGAAGAAGATAGGAAGAAAAATTCAATACAAGGGAAACATGATGAAGAACAATCAGTGAATGAAATACAACAAACAGTGATAGGCAATGATGGATGCAAAAATGTAGAAACAAATAATGATAGTAAAAAAGGTGGAGAAACCAGCTCTTCTGGTAGAAAAGAGAAACCAAACAGCAACAAGAATTGCAAACAAAGGAAAAATGAACAGATGAAAGAAAACATGCACAATGACAATGACACATGCACTACGTATCAGACCAAAAATCAAACTACAATATCCATTCCCCCAGGGAATGACACAATGCCCAACCTACATAGTTACTTCAAAATCAAACCACCTGCAGCATTCAAAGCCCCTTCACCTATGACTGCGCACTCCTCTGAGATAACAATGCAACCCACCCCTTCAGAAACTTGTCAAGCCTCCTCCCCCTTGCCTGATGAAACAAGAAACCATGAATTTACTCCCCTTTCAGCTACAATTCCTAATTACCTGTCCTCTAATCAGGTGGTAACCAGGAGAATGAAGATAGAACTCCTCAATGCGCGTGTAATCCAATGATGTTACGTATTGGAGCATGGAACATTCGTGGTGGAACCCAAATTATCAAGCAGGAACAGTGTATACAGCTTATCAAAACACATCAACTAACAATCTTAGAAATTCTTGAAACGAAGTTGGATCAAAACAAGACTGACAAGGCGGCAACTTACATTAATCCAAATTGGAAATTCATCCATAACTTGAATGAAGCACCATATGGTAGAATTTTGATTCTATTTGATCCCAAAACTATACAACTAACCCCCATCCTTTCCTCTTCCCAGCTAATACACTGTCAAGCAATTGATCTATCTGATAATTCAACTTTCTATGTTTCCTTTGTATACGCATTCAACTCAGCAGCGTCTAGAACTACGTTACTTTCGACCATCCCATCTCTTAGGCAGTCCACCCACCCATGGATTATCATGGGGGACTTCAATTGTAGTTTCTCACTTTCTGATAGAGTAGGTGGTTTCCCGCTCTCTCTTAATGAAATTAAACCGCTTGCTGATACTCTTATCGACGTGGAACTGATTATGGTCAAATCCATTGGTATGCGGTACTCGTGGAACAATAAGAGGAGACATGGATGTAGAACATTCTCTAGGATAGATCACTCCTTTTCCAATCAATCTGCCCTATCCAAATGGCCTCTTCTATTCAATCACCTACCTCCCCCTCTCCTTTCTGACCACTCACCTCAGATTATACACCTGCGTGAAGCGGACAAGAGGGGAAAATCAAATTTTAATTTTTTTAATACTTGGGTATCTGAACCTGATTTTAAATCTACTGTGATAACAACATGGAACAAGACTAAATTTGGTACTCATTTGTTTGTTTTGCAGAAAAAAATAAAAGAGATAAAGGTGGTCTTGAAACAATGGGCATTCCAAAAATATGGTAACGGTGACAAAATGAGTACACTGATTAAAGAAAAACTGATTGAAGTACAAAAAGCTATGATGTCTGATGTGAATAATGCAAATCATGCTACAACTGAAAGTAACTTGACTCAACAATACTATGAAGCTTTAGCTGCTGAGAATCGTATGGTCAGACAGAAGTCGAGGATTAAGTGGAAGGAAAAGGGAGATAAAAACAGTGCCTACTTCCATGTTAGTCTCAAGAATAATCAGAGAAGAGAAAACATTACTACTATCTACGATGCGAATGGTGCTCTGCACTCCAAAACAGATGAGGTCCAATATGCTTTTGTTCAACATTTCTCTGATCTGTATAGCAACAAGAACAACTTCAGTCCTAATATTGAACAGATCCCGGATAACATCCTGCCTAGACTTAGTCCAGATGATTATACCTTCCTATGCAATGAAGTTACCCATGAAGAGATTAAACAAGCTATGTTCTCTCTTAACTCCAATTCGTGTGGTGGCCCGGATGGATTGAATGCCTACTTCTATACTTCATGCTGGTAAATTGCTTCAACTGATGTAAGCAATGCCATTCTTCTTTTCTTCAGGAAAAGTAAAATCTTCAGATCATTTAACTATACGAACATAGCTCTGATACCCAAACAAAAGAATGCTAACCGTGTGAATGAATTTCGCCCTATCTCCTGTTGCAACACTATTTATAAATGCATCTCAAAAGTAATTGCTACAAGGCTAAGGCATGTCTTACCATAAATTATTTCCAAAAACCAAGCTGCCTTTTTACCTGGTAGGAATATTCTGGATCATATTCTTCTCTCGCATGAACTTATTAAGGGCTATAAACGTAAGAATACTCCTCCAAAAGCAATGATGAAACTTGATATTATGAAAGCATTTGACATGTTACAATGGGATAGTATTTTTCGAATAATGGGGTACATGAACTTCCCACCGCATTTTATATCTTGGATATATGAATGCATCTCCACACCGACTTATTCTGTTAATGTCAATGGAAAGTCTGTTAGCTTTTTTACTTCTAAACAAGGGATTAGACAAGGAGATCCTCTTTCAGCTTATGTATTCATTATGGTTATGGAGCTTCTTACGCAGTTGTTCGATAAACAGCTAAACCAAGGTAAATATAAGCTTCATCCTGCCTGCAAAGATCCTCTTATCACTGCTCTTATGTTTGCGGATGACTTAATTGTTTTCTGCTCACCTGATACTGACACAGTCATGAACATAATGCTTACCCTTGATCAATTCTACAATATGACGGGGCTGAGAGTTAATATCGCCAAATCTGACATCATTACGGCTGGTCTTCATGCTGAATAGTGCAATCAAATTACGCATATTACTGGCTTGACACACAACACTGATACAGTTTCATACTTGGGACTACCACTCGCAACGTCAAAAATCTCTACTGCCCAATGTCTTCCGCTTTTTGAGAAGATAACTGTGAGGCTTAACATCTGGACCACCAAGTTTCTTAGTCAAGCAGGTAGATTGACCCTGATTAAGTCTGTTATTTTTTCAATGCAAGTATAATGGGCTAGAACTTTCATTCTCCCTTTAAGTTGATAAATATGATCAGAAGTGCAATCATGAAATTCCTGTGGACAGGCAAGACAACTGGAAGATATATAGCTCCCATTAAATTTAGCAGAGTTGAGAGGCCAATGAACAAAGGTGGTCTTGGTATTCTAAACTTAAAACTGTGGAACAAGGCTGCCTTCGCGAAACATATCGACACCTACTACAATTGTTCTGAAAGCCTTTGGGCTAAGTGGTCTGACAGAAATGTGATAAAGGGAAGGAGTTTGTGGAACATGCCCAAGCCTCAGAACTTGAGCTGGACCTGGCAGAGCATCTTCAAGATTAAGGAACATTCTCTTCCACTTATACTAATGAATTCGAATCCTACAAATAGTGTCAGCTTTTGGCAGGATCCATGGTTAGAAATGGGTTTCATACTGAGGCGACATTTAACGTACAATGACATACAGCAAACTGGGATTCATTTGGCTACTAAGGTTAGAGATGTTATATACAATCTTCAAACTACACGAAGGTTATCTTCAAATAGTAGGATCCAAAATATTTGGAACAAAATAGGCATGTATATTCCATTAAAATCATCTTCTGATCGTCTGGTATGGGGTAACAAAAAGACTTTGTTCAAAACTGGAGAAGCATATGAATTTATCATGCAGAATGGTAACTGCCCTACATGGAGATGGTGGAAACGAACCTGGAGTAATGACAGTAAAATGCGACAAAATTTCATGCTTTGGAAAATACTTAACCGTGCAATACTGACCAAGACTAAACTTGCATGCATGGGGATGAATGTCATCATCTACTGTATATATTGTAGCGAGCAACCTGAAACTGTTGAACACTTATATTTTGAGTGCCCTGTTATTAAGCAAATCTGGATCGGCATCATGGCTAAGCTTCAACGAACTAATGTCTCTGATGACAATCAGGTGGAGTGGGAAAGAATTTATATGAGATCGGGAAATAAAAGTGAAGGAAAAAGGGTATTTAACAGAGTGCTGAAGAGTTTCATCAGCTCTATTTGGAATGAACGAAATACAAGACTTTTCGATGCAAGTAACGCTAAATCTGATGAAGTACTCAAGCAGTGGATTATGCAAGAAATTAAGACTGATATAAGTCTTCTCTCCTTCTCTTTCGATCCTGGGATCATCGCCTCGCTGTGAAGATAGTTCTGTGTAGTCTTTTCTTTTTTGTTTTTGTTTCCCTAGTGCTTGTTGTGCCATGTTTCCCCTTGTTTTCTTAGATCAGTGTAATCTGTGTAATGTTCTGATTGGTGCAGTAATAAAATGGTCGGGGACCATCTAACCCCGTCGGCCTTGCCAAAAAAAAATGTATAGTTTTAATTTAATTTGCTTTTGAGATTTTGAAAATAATCTTTGGAATAATAGAATACCTTATACACTCTTATTATAACAAACTTCCCTATATTTTATTCCAAAGGCATATATATATATATACTCATATACATTATTGCATATATATATATATATATATATATATATATCTTATCTTGAGTTAAATAGTGAAATATATTATTTATTTATATACTATAAGATTTTATTATCTCTAGAGATTTAAAATTCAACACTTGATATAATTTTAAATCTATATTTATATATATCCAGATATAAATATTTATTATCAAATTTAATTTTTCAATCTATAAATCAATATTTTTAATAGCTAAATCAGATAATTATCTAATTATCTGATGTCCAAATATTCGGGTTATCACATGATTGATGATTGATATCCACATACGAACTTAACATCTTTTAAATCGATAATTGGCTTCGAAGGAAACGGGATCGGATTTGGGTGATACCTATCCAAAAACTACTTCGAATTAATGCATACGTTCGAAAGTAACATATTGAAGATATGATTATTGAAGAGTGTGGATCTTCATAGCATGAGGAATGCTTGTTGACATGCTCTGGGTCGCTCCCATTATAGAGTTATTTATAGCAGTGGTTCTTCTCGTTGGTGGAGATTTTTTCGAATTGCAAGGGCTTCTCGCCTAGAAATGCCCAGGAATGTGTCTTCGATTTTGTTATTCCCAGAACGAACTTATATGAATGTTTGTCTGACATTGTGTTCTAAATACATTTGAGTGATTTCTATAGAAGTATATCAGTTGGTGGCGGAGAATGCAACTTCTTTTAGCTTAACTCCCTTTCCGAGACATATGAGCTTAGGAAGTTATACTTTTCTAGAAATCAGTCATGTGACTTGGAATGACACTGTGGCATTCAAAGTGGAACCTATTATGATCAAAGCGTGGTTTTGTATGAAAAGCATGGATTTAAAGAAACTGAGCAAAGCCTCACTAGCATCACATCCCGGAAGATGATATGGGATACTATGTGGTCCGACAAACACAAATTCAGAATAAGTGAGTATGTATGGTGGCGTCCAATACGTTGGGCCCTATGGGGAAAAACTTCCCTTAAGGCATTTATTGCCCCATTTTGATAAAGTTGTTAGCTTGAGAAAAGCAGGGTACTACCGGTTATCAGTGGTAGTATTACAAGTACAATTCCAAGTGACTAGTTTGAGCGATTAAGGCACTGTAGGAACTATGTTTGTTATGCGTGGATTGGAGAAAAAGGCCACTAGTTCCCTATCATGTTGGAAATCCAATCCCAATATGAGATTTACGGTTTTGATTGTATTTCTAAAATAGCTGTAATGACTTGCAAACATTTTAGCTACCCCTTTTGGTATCGTATATTCCATTCAGTATATTCCATTGACCCAGTCGGGATATACTCCCTTCAACTTAGTGTGGGTATTGATACCTTATCTGAATAAGTTTATTTTAAAAGTGTTTTCAAAAGAATGTCATTAAAAATTATATCAAGTGTATTTTGGTATAAAGTGTTTTGGTTATCATAAGGTAAAAACCTTTCCGTGTTTATGTGTATGTGTGGTCTTATGAGATACCCTTCTTTTCAAAGGTTTTGATAATATAGTCATTTTAAATTTCGAGTATCTCACGCTTGTTTATTAAGTCTAATCTGGATATTTTTAATACGCGGGTCAGATCCGAGTAGTTTTAGGTTTAGTTGAAGATGGTTGGAATGTCCAAGGGAGAGCTGGAGATATTCATCATCATATGGACGTATTCTATTATCTGCTACATCTATTGCATTTGTTTTGTTGTTTTCAGCATCTGTAAGGTAGAAGTTTATAACTGTCCAGGCTGAATCTAAGTTTGACTCTGATATTGTATTTCAAAATTTTCCGCTGTAAAGATTATTATTGAGATAATATATGTTATTCCATTCGTGTGAGATTTTGTTCTATTTTTATTTTCTTTCTACCCTTAATGATCCGCTTATTCCTGCAATTTGAGTTGGACATGTGTGATTCATTGTCAATTCAAAGGGTGTGGAAAAATGGATTCATTACACGTAAATAGGTAAACGTGTTTTATTATTTATTGAATAATATAGATCGTATAACTTCTAATTTACATAAATTTTTCATATGAGCTCGGATTCACGCCTAGTTTTCTTCATTGCGATCGTATTGAAATTTTGGACATTTTGACAATGGTTTAGACGAATTCTGAGAAAGTTCAATTTTGGGCCTTTTTTTGATTTCAAATCGATTTGAAATCAAAGGTGAGTGTTTTAATTCACTCACAACTACTAAATTATCTTATGTTAGTTAAATTAAATTTGTGATGTAATTAGAAATTAATTGGTTGATGTTTGGTATTTGTCGTTCTAGTTAAATTTGACTTTTATTGCATTTAATTTAATATTGAATTCAATTTTCAATTTAATCCCCCTTAAAGATAATTTGTTATCTATTGATGTTTATTGGTTGATTTGGATGATGATTGTGATGGATGTTTGATTATTGATATTGAATGATTGGATGTTATATTTTATATTGTTATAACACTGCAAGTTTCCTATGGGTTGAAAAGATACATACACGAACGATCATACAGAATAGGGGAAAATTATTTTGGGTCGAAATGATAAACCCAAGCGATTTTCATTGAATTGAAATTTTGGCTTATGGGTTGAAATGATATATATCCTTAAATATAAAATAATTGCGCATTGAAATAATAAATATCTGTATCACTTGACCATAGGGTAGAAAATTATATACGAACAACATATTGGTTAAATTAAATGATTTTTAGATCCTTTAAATTTGAATTTAGTTAAATGATATTTTGAAATAAAAATTTGATTTATATAAGCTGAATTAACTTTCCAAAAACCCAAGCTTTAAATGTTGAAATTGGAATTGGTCTAAATGAATGGTTTAAAGGATTAAATCGAAACTTGAAAGCGGGGACGTGGTCCTTATGTGTGGAAATGAAAGAAATAGTCTAGTTTGATATAAATTTCATATTAATTACTTTAATGTCAACCATTCAAAAATATATTGTTTTAAAATTTAGATTTATTTAGATTTTTCAAACTATATACTATATAAACCCTTTCTAATAACCAAACTATTTATATTAAACTACTAAACTATACTTAATCTATTTTTAAACTATAAAAACTATTTTAGACTATTTTAATCAATTTAAACTAATTTAGCTTAATTTAATCTATTTATTACAGTTTAATCTACTTTAATCTATTTTAACCGCATTAACCCATTTTAAAATATTTTAAATCTATTTAGTCTATTTTAAATCTTATTAATCTACATTAAATCTATTTAATCTATTTTTTCTACTAAAACTATTTTAAACCTATATAAACTATTTTAATCCACTTTTTAAATTATTTTAAAGTATTTCAAACCATTTAAATTATATTTTCAAACTATACTAAACTATTTGTAACTATCTATACTATTTTCTAAATTCTAAATTGTAAAGTTGAAGTGGTATATTTAAATCCTTGATTTAAAAGCAAATATGATTAAATGATGAAATAGCCTAAGTTGGGATTTGAAATGATATTTGCTAGTGAAATGACATCTTTGAGTAAATATGATGATTTGAAATGAGGATTTAATTAACACATCTTATAGTTATGATTTCGAAAGTGATATGATTTTGAAAGTGAATACGGTTTCGAAAGTGATGGTTTGAAATTGAATATGATATTTTGATATCGATTTTGGAAATGTAAAGGAACCATCTGATGTGAAATAAGCGTTTGGTTGTTAAAGTGACCGGAACCGGATATTATCATACTCTGTACCAATACTGAAAACCACTTTAACAACTATGTACATGGTGGAGATTTCAGAAATGAAGTATGATGGTTTGGTGTATGATTCTGTATGACGTATTTACATGACCCTGACTCTCGTGAGTTAGCTTAGATGGGACTAAAATGTGAGCCAATCTGGGCCAAGTGAGGTCATTCCTCCTATCGGACATGCTTCTTTGATACCATATTTTGACTTTTGTGATTGATTTGGTGCCCACCCCTTAATTTTGATTATAGGAGTGTGTTCCAAGGTGGGCGGTAATAGCTGTTATGCGTTACCACCGGTCTGGATCAGCAATTGGTAGAATCCTACCCTGGAATTGCCTCGAGTGCCACGTTCACATGACCTGTAGCACCTTCATCGATTTTTTTTTGTGTCATGCCATGGAGTGCTCACTGATAGCTCACCTGCGGGTAGAGTTGACAGTGTCTGTATAGACTACAGCATTATATAAAATGTGTTAAGGGGGATATGGGTAATGCCTTAACGCTATTTCAATACTTTACTTTAGTATAGACACTATTATAATAGCGTATTATACTATGTGTGTAGATAGTTTAACGGATCCTTGGGAGATGAAAATCCTGAACATCACTTAAGTTATTACACTCACGTTTAACACTGGATAGGAGATGTCAAACCCCGTAACATCTCTGACACCGTTGCACTCATATTTATTTATATTTGATTTAACTTGCATAAGATGTTTTAGTTCTGACTCAAGTGTTTTATATTTTCAATTCGCTCAGGTCAGTCTAAGCTTTTCAGTTTATTTACGACTTCTTTCAAGAGGATGAAGACGAAGATTTAGTACTATTACTGTTTACTTTTTTTAAAATTTTCCATTGCATCATGTTGTTCCACTGCATTATTTACTTATTACTGCTATATGTACTCTAATTATGGATGTAAAGTGTAATCAAATGTTGTTTGTAAAATAGCTTCATGACCTATTTATTTGATTATTATATTTTGTCATTCCGTTCTGAGATTCTGTGTTTGTTATTCATTCTTTCTCTACTATTTCTTATTTACCCCATAACAATTTACCCTTTTGAATGATTTGAGTTGACATGTGTGTCAAATTAAACCGTCCAAAAAGGCAGGTCGTTACAGTGAGATACAAGCATTTCAGCTATTTTATTATTTACTTTAAACATAGACACTATGGTAATATCATTAGATTTTGATATAAAATGTTTTGGTTATCGTAAGGTAAAGACCCGTCCGTTTCTATGCGATGTATGGTCTTACGAGATACCCTTTGTTTGGAAAGTTTTCAAATGTAGAAATCAGTTTGGTTGTTACTTGTTATCGAATTTTACTCAAGTTGGTTTACCAAACTGATAAGGGCGTTATTCCATGTAATTCTTGGGTTAGATGGAGCATGTTTTCCCAGGTTTAGCTGGATACTTTAGAGTTGGAGAGGAGCTGGATGGTCAGGACGTGCTCGCGTATATTTTTTTTCCTGTGTATTATAGAGTCTATATGTTTGTTAATATAAGGACAGGTTTTATAATTGTCCAAATTTAGAATAAGTCTAGTGTACTCTGATGTTATATATATGAATAAAGATGTTTTCATTTTATAAAGTCATGGTTTTATTATATATTATTCACTGAGTTGTGATATTTTATGTTTAGTTTTCTCCTATCTTTTACCTTCTTCTTTCACCCTAACAAATCATTATTTCAGGCACTTGAATGTTCGGCATGTGATATAGTGGGCGTATTAGTGTCGATTTACGAGAGTCGAAAATTTGATTTGTTATATTATTTACTATTACCTATCATTTCTCGACGACCTATACCTTGAGTTTTCTCAACAAATACATGTACTTGTCTTACCTCATCTACCAACATATTAATAGTAATACACATAACAACCCTTTCTTGAGTTTGCTCAACAATTAATGCGTATGTAAGTATTATATTAATATATAAATGATAGAGGATAACCAAAGGTTCATGATCTTTATCATGTCTTTGGGAGATATCAATTTAAGGAATAATCTTTAATCAAAGATTCATAATCTCATATAAAGGTATATGTATCAATGTACGTACTTATTTCAAAATCTATTTTACATTTATTTTCAGTTCCATTTATATTTAATTTAATCATGTAAATTATATAAGTTCAATTCATTTATAAACTCTATAATTTAGTTAGCTTATAATATACATACATACATACATATATATATATAATTAAAATAATTTTAACCAACTTTAACTCTTAAATTCAATTAATTAATTTTTTAATTTTTTATAAAATTTCAAAAATTTGATTTAATCTAATTTTATTCATCTTATAGTATTTAAGAAAAATATTTAACAATAAATTTTATAATTATATATGTATATATATTAGAGAGTGTGTGTGTGTTAATCAAACATTTATTAAATTAATTATATAATTAACAAACATTTTAGTTAAATTTTCAAAAAAATTCAAATTTCATTTTGTTCATCTTAAACAATTTTATAAAAATATTTGATTAAATCTTTATAATTATATATACACACTAATAATGCATATATTAATTAATTAACTTTTAATTGATCATTTATTTAATTAAACATTTCAATTAAATATTTTAATAAAATTCAAAAATTATTTAAGTTAATTTCTCAAACAATTTTGAAAATTAAAACATTTTAATTTTATTTTAAAATATTATAAAATTCTGTTATATTTTATAATTAGCATTTAAATTTGAATATATTTATATATATGTAAGAAAGATAATTTATTCAAGCACAGCACTTATTTTGATGTCTCATGGGCTTAAACCCATGACCTCTATAACCTATGTCTAGAGCCCTATACCGCTACCCAGCTGAGCTAGTGGCCCTTGTAGAAATTAAAATATATTTCAAAATATCAAATTTTTTTAATTTGTTAATAGCTCAAGGCCTAAAATAATCTAGGTGTGACGACCCAGAATTTTTGAGCCTTTAAAATCGAAATGTTGAATTGATTTTAATATTTAGAAGTTAATTTTTAACTTGAATTCAAATATCACTAATTATTAAATTATTGAATTAAATAATTTGAAGTTGAGCTAAATGTTGAATCTGAAGTTTTAAGCCTGTTGAAAATAATTTAAAGGCTTGTAAAATTTATATTGATAACACTGTAGATAATAGAAGTTGTAAAATTGAAATTAACAGTGGTTTTTCAGTTTTAAAATTTTATAGTTTAAATTGAATTCAAAAATAGCCTTCCAAGGCACAGTCTCGGAATTTGACGAAACCTGTTCCATTGGGTCCGTAATATTGAATTGTTATGGGATTTCAAATTTCGTATTAATCGGAGTTGTTGTGGGAGCATACGTTAAGTAAACGCATTGAAAATTAAATAAAACTTTAATTGATCAAATCAATGTCATCGGTGCCTTCTTAAACACGCTTCCCTTTTAATATTCAGCCGACCTATTCTAAAGCAAGCCGACCTAGCAACCTTTTTCCTTGTACAAATCATGCAACCATTTTTTCTTTAAAAATAGAAACAACCTTTTCTGTCAAACAAAAAAAAAATCAAAGTTCAGAAAAAAGAAAATAAGTGGCCGATCAATTTTCGATTCAAGGTATGGGACGCTCATGCAATCGAGGGAATGACGAATAGGAGGAGCGCTCGCGCACGCAAGGGGAGTTCGACTCGACGACGCGGCATCGGTTCGTTCGACTTCAAGGAAGTCTCGTGGTTGGCACCGCTACAGTCAAAACAGGGAAGTCGCGAATTAGTCGACTTCAGGGAAGTCTCGTGGTTGGCACCGCATAATTCGCGCGCACTGCCAGGAGTAGAATCGAGTTAGGGTTTGCGGCTTGTGGTTCTTGATCGTGTGGCCTCGACTTCTAGCTTTTATGGGTAAATTCTGGGTTTGTTTCCGTAAATTTGTTTAGTTAGTTTTAGGATCTAAATGTTTAGTTATATAAAAATAATATAATTATAATAAGGATAATTTAGAGTGAGGTAAACTTTATAATAGGTATATAGTAATTAGTTAACTCTATTGTTAGTTAACATATTTATTTGAGAAATTAAAATATTTATGTATACCCTATTATGAAATTTTAAGCTGGAAAGAAAAAAATAATATAAAATGTAAACCAGGTTAGTTAAACTGTCATCTAAAATTAGTTAATTAAATTTATTAAATGGTAATTTATTTTTAGACTGGTGCAAATGTTAATAAACCATATAAATTGTTTATTCAAGGTCAAAAATCGAGAAACCAAGGCAATATTGGAATGGATTGCAAATAAAAGCAAAGGTGAGTTAATCTCAATCAGTTGAATTTTTAATTTAAATTCAAATGGTTAAATTTAAATAGATGATTGATTGATTGGATTTGGTGTGTTATCTTATATATAGTAGTATATACTACATCTTGGAATGTTTGATTTCCTACATTATATAGCGGATGAGACCCTATGCGTTGCATAATAGCGGATAATATTATATTTAATCACATATACCGCGATATTCCACCTTGAAGTGGAATTGGTATTTATATTGTGCTAACGTGTGTGGATGCAGGGAAACAGGTTGGAGGGATACAACTAGATCCCTCAACATTTATTATTTAATATTCTCTATTGTGATTATTTGATATCCTATGATGAATTATAGTGGAATATTGAATGCTATGGTTTGATTAACTATTTTTGGGTATAATGAGTTACCAAAAATATATAAATTGGATTTTGAAAAGGAAATAAAAGAAGTGAATTTGTAAGTGGAATAATTATAGAAAATTTGAATAAATTAAGAATGAATTGAAAAGAAATGGAAGTGATACTAAAATACTAATAAATAACTTCGAGTATGAAAAGAAAAAGATTTTGAATAAACATAAATTAATGAATTGTAAAATTTAGTGATATTATTTTAAAGGAATAAAGAATTATTTTAAAATTTAAAGTTTAAATTTATTTAAAAGGATTAAGAAGTAATTTGAGAAATCTAAAATTGGTATTTTCGGTTAAAAGTATTTTGAATCATAATTAAGGAATAAAATCTGAAATTAATGGATTTGGAATAAAAGGGAGTAAATTGGAAATCAATTTGGAAATTGATTCAAGTGTTTGAATTGGAAATTAAAAGAAGAATGTGAAGAGAGGTATATTCCTCTGGATAGCCAAATACGTTTTCAAAATAATTTTTAAATACAAGATAAAAGTTTAATGTTGTTTTAAAAAGCATGTTTTAGAAAATTTATTATTTCTAAATGTTTAAATTCTAAAGAAAGTATTTTTTAAAAAAAATCTATTATCATAATAATTATTTAAAAGATGATTTGGTATTTTGTTTAAAGGAGAAAATCTAGTTCATATTTATAAAGTAATCTTATTTTAATTATTTCTAAGTATTATTTTAGATTAAGTACTAAAATAATTTTCTAAATTTAAATGTTAAACATATTTTACCATAAAGTGTTTTTAAATTATTTTAAAAATCTAAGTTTTGTGCTTGGTGATCTCAGAGGAAATAGAAAATATTTGGGAAATTTATTTTGTAAAAGGTAGAGTTTGAAACTGTTTTCAAAGGGTTGAAATTGGAAATATATATTGCAAAGATATTTTGAGATAAATAAATAATTTGGGAAATTATTTATTGTGTGATGGATGTTGTGAATATTAATTGATAGTTAAATCACTGGCTATCAATATTGGACAAATGCGTTGATCGTTTCGAAGAGACAGGGATCGAGATTTATTTCTCAAAAACCACTTCGATCCGGTTTGTACGTTTTCGTGGGAAAATGAGTTTGGAGTCGAAGATGGAGCAGTGAAGTGCAAGGGCTAGTTGCTACTAATCCTGAGGATATTTCCAAAATGGATGTAGTAGGAATAGTGCCTTCGGTTCCGTTCGAACCCGGGACGGACTTGTATGGATGGATGCTTTCGGAACATCGTCAGGTGGACGATGGGCATTCTAAGGGATATGTTCTAAAAAGGTAACGCTTAGCCTCAAGCCTCATAAACCGAGAATGGCTGAAAATCAGGGGTTATGCAACAAGGCTAGGTGGGTAGCACCCATCAGGGTGGGGTCATCCCTGTCTAGATGTCCCTTTTTATTTCGGCTTAGTGGTGCGGTTGTTGATCCCAACCGTGGGGTGATCTCACTCGGGATTATCCAGTAAGGTTTAGTCCCGGTCTTGTGTTGCAGGGGGTCGGGAGTGATCCTCGGTACAGTGATCTAGGCCACGTACCGTGATAGGTGGTACCCCAATGCCTAGTCATTAGTTGGAAATCCATTCTCCCTACGCACCTTGTACGAGTTTTGTTTGTATTACCCACTCTGTGGCTAGTAGCTGGAATTTAAAAATGTAACAATTTCGGCTATTTTAATAAGTATTTGTATATAGACCCTATTATAATATCAGAGGATTTTAATAGGAAATGTTTTAGCTATCGTAAGGTAAAAACCCGACATGTTTATTTGTGGCGTGGTCTTACGAGATGCTTTTGTTTTCAAAAGAATTTTGAAACTTTAATAATCTAATTGAGTGTGATTTCTCACGTTGGTTTTCCAGACTGACTCGGGTGTTATTTAACTATAAAGCTCGGGTCAGACCGAGTATTATAGGATACAAGATTTGATGCTGTGGAGCTCAGGAGGTGAGCTGGACCACGATGCGTATTTTCGTACTTGTTTTATACATATTCCGCTGTGTTGAGTAGCTGTGTATTCAGTTGTATGTTATTGATGTTGTTGAACTCTGATGATGTACTCTGATGATGATGTATGTATAAAACAGATATATTTGTTTTTGTGTAAAGATCTTTTATTATCTATTATATTTTATTCCTATGATGGTTAGATTCTGATATTGTTTTCTATTTTCTTCTTCTACCTCTTCTTCTTTAACCCAAATGGTTCGTATTTCTGTACATCTTGAGTTGATTGATGTAGAATAGTGTCGACTCAAGGGGTACGGATTTGCGGGTCGTTACATTTGGTATCAGAGCTTAGGTTGGTGATAACCTTGGCTCTGGTGGGAATTACTCATTAAATAGAGTCAGTAGTACTCTAGAATGAGTTTGAGCGTATTAATAGATATGAGTGCGTATTTGTTAGTGAATATAAAATTGTTTTTATATTGTGTTGGTTTATCGGTTGAGTGTTTATGGATTCTGTTCGATGTGTGGAACGCCATGTTATCGATAAGGATTTCTAAACTCTTAAACAAGATAAACCGACATAATATTGTTTTAAATAGGGTAAATGAAGTAATTTTACCCAAAATTATTTTTGTGTATAAAAGGAAATGATTTTCGTAATTATTATAGTTATATATGGATGTTTGGTTGTTAGGAGTGATAATATTAAATTATTATCACTGTATGAGAATTGAATGAGAAATTGAAATAATAACCAAAGATTAAGGAATAAATAAATAAATGGGATTTGTAAATGTGAATTATAATTGAATAAGGAATTGAAACTATAATTTAAAACTAAGAAACTAATTCATATACAAATGAAATTTGTAAATGTAAACTATAAATGTGAATTATAGTGTGATTAATAACTAAAATAAGATAAAATTCCAAAGTAATGTTTGAATATATAAAAATTTTGGAATTTGAAAATTTGGGAATTTAAGTTCCTTTGAATTTGAAAATGATTCACAAAGGTTGAAAAAAATATTATGTATGTGAGAAATATTTTTGAATCGGATTTGAAATCTAAAGAGATTTGGAAATTAGAATATTTGAAGGGTTTTAAAAGAGATAAAAGCATTGAACTCTTACGGTCGCTGGAAAATAACTTCGGTGGTGACTGCAGCAGCATCGATGTTCATTTTCGAGTTTCCAAGAGAAAACTTGCTACCAAATTGTTTTGAATTGAAATTGTTTGCAAAACTGGGTGGGTTTGGAAATTCAAAGAGATAAATTGAATTTATCAAAGCAATTTTGGATATAGAAGATTTCAAAGGGAATTTTGAAATGTTAAAAGACTATTTAAAATTCTGGAATCTTAACTAAGAATGGTTATGGCATATAAAAGGTCTGATAACTTGTAAATTTGGAATCTGTTGAAATAAAATTCAACTTTGTAAGTAAGTAAAGTGAAAGCTGAATATTGGAATCAAAAATTTAAATTGTGTTAAATTATTTGAAATGGAAAAATTAGTCAAGTTGGACTAAATAAAACAAAGTTTTGAAATTTAAAATTAGTAAGTAACTGAATGATTTATATGGTATGCAACTGAAATGAAACTGAATATTGGATGAAGTTTGATTTAAATTGTATAAAAATAAGTGCATAATTTGTTCAAATGGACCAAAAATAATTAATATTTGGAAAATAAAATTTATTGGTTGGAAATGAATTAGAGAATGAACAAAAAAATTTATAATTGTAAGTGAATGAACTGAAAATTGGATATTGGAATGATATTAAATGGAATTAAGTTCTTGCTTAACAAAATTCAAAAAAAAATGGTATGTAACAAGATTTAACTGGGGTTAAGTTAAATAGAATTGAATTGGAGTAAAATTCAATTGAGTTATGGGTGTTATTAAATGGAATTAGATTCTTACCTGAATTAATGGAAGTAAGTTGGATAAGAAATAATTAAGTTGGAATAAATAATTTAGAATAACTTATAAAAGAATTAAAAATCCATAGAATAAATATACTTGGGCTATATTTAAGCGTAAATCTTGAGTTAAAAAAAATAGATGAATATATTCAGGCCTAAAATGAATGGAAATGTGTAAAATAATAAGTTGTGACTTATAAAATTAAAAAGTGGGATAGGAAACCCAAAATAAATATTTTTGATGAATTGGAAAATAAAACGAATAATCCAAACTTGAATTATAAAATAAATTACGCTTGAGAAATTTAATGAAGAGATTCTGAGATTAAAAATCAAGTATTGAATCTAAACCAGGGGAGAACTAATTAGATATAAATTAGTGATGAAATATGGAAATGGAACTCGAAATTATTAACTTAGAATTAAATTGTGAATAGATAATTGAGTTTGGAAATGAAGCTTGAGTTATAAATAGAAATTCAACTTAGAATTGTAAGTGAATTAAATATGAATTGAAGTTGTATGGAATTGGATTAAAATAAAAATGATTTGGGATGAAAATAAATCCAATTCGAGTATGAATAAATTAAAACGGGAATGAACTTAAGTTATGAAATGGTAGTGAATTGAAGTAAATTAACTTAAGTTTAAAGATAATAGAAGCATGAGATGATGTCAAGTATAATAAAATGGCTTTGAACAAAACAAATGTGAAACAGGATGTAATGCAACTATATGGGTTGTAAATGAGTTAGATTGGAATGGAATTTATATACATTAAGTTGGAATCAATTTAAATTTGATTATAAAGCCTATGTAATTATTTATTCACATTAATATTGTCGAACTGCGTAAGAAAATGGATCGTTTAATGTAAACGAGATTAGATAAAATCCTATGGGTTATTAGAAGTGAAATAGGATGATTTTGAAATCAATTGGAATGAATATGAGTTTGTTTTGCTTAGAATGAATTAAATAAAAGCAAGTAAGTTGTAAATCACTTCAACTGAATGGAATGGTTTGAGAATTGATTATAAGCAATTGTAATAAGTGTCGGAACCTTATATATGCTTATGGAAATTATATAACATGCATTGTATGTGAAATTTATGTGTTTATGCCAGTATATCACATGCATTGTTATAGGATCGATGTTTTAGCTATTTAAATTTAAGTGAAATACTATAAACTTCCTATATATAGTACTTATATGTTTAAATTGAGCAAGTACAGGTACCGGGAAGCCGTTTGGCTGGATTTTGGTCATGCTAGATGCTAAAATAATAAGCCGCTTGCTTAAAAATGCTAAATAAGGTACGCCTACGCAATAAAAATAGGAAATATGAACTGTTTTTGTTTTTCCCACTATGTGGGTCGATGTATATATATTTATATCTCTTGTCAAATTGTAAAAGCTCCTCCGTACAAAGGAGACTCTGCCAAAAAATTTCAAAAAATTTGGGAGTTAAGAATTTTTTTTTAAAAAATTCACTAACGGCAAAGGATTTAAAATTAGTAAGCAAATAGATTTTTAAAAAAAATGAATATTTAAATCTAATTTAAAAAGTGTGAATGTAAAGTAAGGTGAAATTGAAGAAATTGTTTGAAGAAACTAAAGGAAGAAAAAGTTTGCAAGTAAACTTTTATTTGAGATTTTAAATAAATTAGTAAGCGGAACTAATAAAAGGAAATGGTTAATTACATATGGGTTGAGATAAGGCGAATACAATTCAATATTCAAAGTTTAAAGACAAAATTGAATTCAAGTAGAATTGGAAGATGGAAATCTGAATGGAAATTTGGAAAAAGTATTTAGATTGGAAAGCAATTAGTAAATTGAAGCTAATTGAATGCAAATGGTATTGTAAATGCATAGTGAATAGAAATGGATATAAACTCCAATAGTGAAGTGAAAATAAATAAAGAAACATATTAAAAGCTTACACTAAACTTAAGAAGAGAATGATAAATTCTTAAATGGGAAATTGATATTACAAATATATTCTAAGTTAATATTAGAATGAATAAATATTGACATTTTGTAAGAAAGTCGATAAAATGTTTTTGGAATGTTGTGATTGGATATTATTGCTAAGTGGAATATAGAGGTATTATGAAGGAAAAGAAAAATGGGTTTTTATTTCAGAAGATAAATTTGAATTGCTCGACAAAAAGGTATGTGTTTAAATTTCTGTATGAAATTTGATTGGGTTTTTAATCGAGCCACTTGGCTCTTTGTTTTCTTTTGGAATTTGGGAGCCCGTAGAGGCCTTTTGTAGTTGTACCGAGCTAGCCCGCAATGGAGACGCTGACGAAATTTTTCGAAAATTTAAGGAGTTAGAAAAACTTTTGAGAAAATTTTGATAATTCAAAATTTGGTTTAAAATTGAAACTTGAATAATTGAGCAAATAGTATTGGTTGCAAATTATGGGGGAGTTTGGGAAGTTAGTAAGAATAATAATGGGCCTTTTATAAAAAGATAGTTGGTAAGATGTTGAATTGTTAGAAACTGTTTGGTTTTGGGGAAAAGGGTAAACGGGTATTGGACCATTCTTCCTAACTAGTAATTTTGGGGACGAAATTCTTTTAAGAAGGGAGGAATGTGACGACCTGGAATTTTTGAGCCTTTAAAATTGGAATGTTGAATTGATTTTAATATTTAAAAGTTAATTTTTAACTTGAATTCAAATATCACTAATTATTAAATTATTGAATTAAATAATTTGAAGTTGAGCTAAATGTTGAATCTGAAGTTTTAAGCCTGTTGAAAATAATTTAAAGGCTTGTAAAATTTATATTGATAACACTGAAGATAATAGAAGTTGTAAAATTGAAATTAACAGTGGATTGTTCATTTTTTAAATTTTATAGTTTAAATTGAATTTAAAAATAGCCTTCCGAGGCACAGTCTTGGAATTCGACGATACCAGTTCCATTGGGTCCGTAATATTGAATTATTATGGGATTTCAAATTTCGTATTGATCGGAGTTGTTGTGGGAGCGTACGTTAAGTAAACGCGTTGAAAATTAAATAAAACTTTAATTGATTAAATCAATGTCATCGGTGCCTTCTTAAACACGCTTCCCTTTTAATATTCAACCGACCTATTCTGAAGCAAGCCGACCTAGCAACCTTTTTCCTTGTACAAATCACGCAACCTTTTTTTCTTTAAAAATAGAACCATCCTCTTCTGTTAAACAAAAAAAATCAAAGTTCAGAAAAAAGAAAATAAATGGCCGATCGATTTTCGATTCAAGGTATGGGACGCTCGTGCAATCGAGGGAACGTCGAATAGGTGGAGCGCTCGCGCACGTGAGGGGAGTTCGACTCGGTGATGCGGCATCGATTCGTTCGACTTCAAGGAAGTCTCGTGGTTGGCACCGCTGTAGTCAAATCAGGAAAGACGCGAATTGGTCGACTTTAGGGAAGTCTCGTGGTTGGCACCGCATAATTCGCGCGCACGGCCAGGAGTGGAATCGAGTTAGGGTTTGCGGCTTGTGGTTCTTGATCGTGCGACCTCGACTTCTAGCTTTTATAAGTAAATTCTGGGTCTGTTTCTGTAAATTTGTTTAGTTAGTTTTAGGATCTAAAATGTTTAGTTAAATAAAAATAATATAATTATAATAAGGATAATTTACAGTGAGGTAAACTTTATAATAGGTATATAGTAATCGGTTAACTCTATTGTTAGTTGACATATTTATTTGAGAAATTAAAATATTTATGTATACCCTATTATGAAATTTTAAGCTGGAAAGGAAAAAAAATGTAAACCAGGTTAGTTAAACTGTCATCTAAAATAAGTTAATTAAATTTATTAAATGGTAAATTTTTTTTAGACTGGTGCAAATGTTAATAAACCATATAAATTGTTTATTCAAGGTCAACAATCGCGAAACCAAGGCAATATTGGAATGGATTGCAAATAAAAGCAAAGGTGAGTTAATCTCACTCAGCTGAATTTTTAATTTAAATTTAAATGGTTAAATTTAAATAGTTGATTGATTGATTGGATTTGGTGTGTTATCTTATATATAGTAGTATATACTACATCTTGGAATGTTTGATTTCTCGCATTATATAGTGGATGAAACCCTATGCACAGCATAATAGTGGATAATATTATATTTAATCCCATATACCGCGATATTCCACCTCGAAGTGGAATTGGTATTTATATTGTGCTAACGTGTGTGGATGCAGGGAAACAGGTTGGAGGGATCCAACTGGATCCCTCAACATTTATTATTTAATATTCTCTATTGTGATTATTTGATATCCTATGATGAATTATAGTGGAATATTGAATGTTATGGTTTGATTGACTATTTTTGGGTATAATGAGTTACCAAAAATATATAAATTGGATTTTGGAAAGGAAATAAAAGAAGTGAATTTGTAAGCGGAATAATTATAGAAAATTTGAATAAATTAAGAATGAATTGAAAAGAAATGGAAGTGATATTAAAATACTAACAAATAACTTCGAGTATGAAAAGAAAACGATTTTGAATAAACAAAAATTAATGAATTGTAAAATTTAGTGATATTATTTTAAAGAAATAAAGAATTATTTTAAAATTTAAAGTTTAAATTTATTTAAAAGGATTAAGAAGTAATTTGAGAAATCTAAAATTGGTATTTTCAGTTAAAAGTATTTTAAATCATAATTAAGGAATAAAATATGAAATTAATGGATTTGGAATAAAAGGGAGTAAATTGGAAATCAAATTGGAAATTGATATAAGTGTTTGAATTGGAAATTTAAAGAAGAATGTGAAGAGAAGTATATTTCTATGGATAGCCAAGTACGTTTTCAAAGTAAATTTTTAAATACAAGATAAAAGTTTAATGTTGTTTTAAAAAGCATGTTTTAGAAAATTTATTATTTCTAAATGTTTAAATTCTAAAGAAAGTATTTTAAAAAAAATCTATTATCGTAATCATTATTTAAAAGATGATTTGGTATTTTGTTTAAAGAAGAAAATCTAGCTCGTATTTGTAAAGTAATCTTATTTTAATTATATCTAAGTATTATTTTAGATTAAGTACTAAAGTAATTTTTCTAAATTTAAATGTTAAACATATTTTACATAAAGTGTTTTTAAATTATTTTAAAAATCTAAGTTTTGCGCTTGGTGATCTCAGAGGAAATAGAATATATTTGGGAAATTTATTCTGTAAAAGGAAGATAGTTTGAAATTGTTTTCAAAGGGATGAAATTGGAAATATACCTTGCAAAGATATTTTAAGATAAATAAATAATTTGGGAAATTATTTATTGTGTGATGGATGTTGTGAATATTAATTGATAGTTAAATCATTGACTATCAATATTGGACAAATGCGTTGATCGTTTCGAAGAGACCGGGATTGAGATTTATTTCTCGAAAACCACTTCGATCCGATTTGTACGTGTTCGTGGGAAAACGAGTTTGGAGTCGAAGATGGAGCAGTTAAGTGCAAGGGCTAGTTGCTACTAATCCTGAGGATATTTCCAAAATGGATGTAGTAGGAATAGTGCCTTTGGTTCCTTTCGAACCCGGAACGGACTTGTATGGATGAATGCTTTCGGAACATTGTCTGGTGGACGATGGGCATTCTAAGGGATATGTTCTAAAAAGGTAACGCTTAGCCTCAAGCCTCATCAACCGGGAATGACTGAAAATTAGGGGTTATGCACCAAGGCTATGTGGGTAGCACCCATTCAGGGTGAGGTCATCCCTGTCATGATGTCCCTTTTTATTTCGTCTTGGTGGTGCGGTTGCTGATCCCAACCGTGGGGTGATCTCACTCGGGATTATCCAGTAAGGGGTAGTCCCCGTCTTGTGTTGCAGGGGGTCGGGAGTGATCTAGGCCACGTACCATGACAGGTGGTACCCCAGTGCTTATTCATTAGTTGGAAATCCATTCTCCCTACGCGCCTTGTACGAGTTTTGTTTGTATTAACCACTCTGTGGCTAGTAGCTGGAATTTAATAATGTAACAATTTCGACTATTTTAATAAGTATTTGTTATAGACCCTATTATAATATCAGAGTATTTTAATAAGAAATGTTTTAGCTATCGTAAGGTAAAAACCCGACATGTTTATTTGTGGCATGGTCTTACGGGATGCTTTTGTTTTCAAAAGGATTTTAAAACTTTAATAATCAAATTGAGTGTGATTTCTCACGCTGGTTTTCCAGACTGACTCGGGTGTTATTCAACTATAATGCTCGGGTCAGACCGAGTATTATAGCATATAGGATTTGATGCTGTGGAGCTCAGGAGGCGAGCTGGATGACGATGCATATTTTCGTACTTGTTTTATATATATTCCACTGTGTTGAGTAGCTGTGTATCCAGTTGTATGTCATTGATGTTGTTGAACTCTGATGATGTACTCTGATGATGATGTATGTTTAAAACAGATATATTTGTTTTTGTGTAAAGATCATTTATTATCTATTATATTTTATTCCGCTGCGATTGATAGATTCTGATATTGTTTTCTATTTTCTTCTTCTACCTCTTCTTCTTTAAGCCAAATGGTTCGTATTTCTATACATCTTGAGTTGATTGATGTACAATAGTATCAACTCAAGGGGTACAGATTTGTAGGTCGTTACACTAGCCCTTACATTTAGGTTAATGTTTTGGATTTACTCTACCTATTGGGCCAGGCCAGAAACCAGGGAGAAGAGAATACTTATTATTCAAACCCAAGCCTAGATGCTCCTATTCTAGACACCGATTAGACAAATAAATTTATTAGCTAGCCCTAAATGTTGACTAATTAATTTGCATAGACTAGTTGGAATTTTATACCATTGTTGGATCTTGTAACGACCCGACTTCCTACGCCCAGGAAGACGTATCGTTCTTGAAGAAAGAAAGGGATGAGAAAATAGAAAAGATGGAGAAGAAAGAACAACAACATCAGAATCTCACAGCGGAACGAATAAATTATAATAATCACATAAGTATTTACATAATATACAACATCAATCAGAGTTATACAGATAATACATCACGTACTAGACAGTTATAAACACCTGTCTAGTTAATACAACACAACTCAAACAAATAACTCAAAGATACCAACACAGCGAAACTATATATATCTACAACGCTGAAGCCTCCTGCTCCATTGCTCCTCCAGAATTCGTCAAAGCTAACCTGAATCCCTTGGCTACCCGTAAAAATTTGGGTACCCGAGAGTTTATGAAAAACAAAAATAAACTCCGGGTCAGACATGGGTTTGGTGTGAGTAACAGGTTAAAGTTGCTTAATTTTGAAAATCCTTTGAAATAAAAGGTATCACGTAAGACTCCCCACAAATAAACATAGGTAAGTTTTTACCTTACGTTGACCAAAACATTTGATAGGAAATTCAGTGATATTATAATAGGTCTAGGGTTTTCAAGTAAATAGAAAATAGCTGAAATTGTTACATCTATTAAATTCCAGCTACTAGCCACAAAAGTGGATAATACAATCAAAACCGTTGGCACTTATTGGATTGTGGATTCCATACAATGGCAGGGCTACTGGGGTACCACCCGTCACAGTACGTGGTCTAGATCAATGTACCGAGGATCACTCCCGACCCCCTGCAACACAAGGCCGGAACCATTCCTTATTGAACAGTCCCGAACAAAATAACCCGCAGTTGGTGTACATCCAACCGCCCACACAGCCGAATAAAAAGGGACATCTAGACAGGGGAAAATCTTGTCCTTCTTAGGCATGACCCACCTAACCTTGCTGCACCTCCCCAGTTTTAGCCATTCCCGGTTGACGAGGCTTGAGGCTACGATTACCTTTATAGAAAACATTTCTTAGAATGCTCATCGCCCACCTGACGATGTGTTGAAAGCATTCAATCCATACAAGTTCGTTCCGGGTTCGAACGAAACCGAAGGCATTATCTCGTTACACTCATTTTGGAATCACCCTCAGAGTTAACGACGACAACTCTTGCACTCTGAATCTTCATCTTCACTTCAGATTCACGACCTATCGTAAATTTGGAATCGATGTGGTTTTCGGATGTTCCAAGTAAGGAATCCCGATCCCGGTCTCATTGAAATCCAAACGTGTCTTTTAAGGCCAAGTTGTCTATTTAGTCTTAACAGTTTAATTCAACATTATCAATACACACAGATAGATAATTCATAATATCACAGTAGATAATCATATCATCATCATAAACAGATAATCAAATTTATCAACCCAATCAGATAATAATATACTATCATACTTAAACTAAACATCCAAGTCACATAGATATTATTCATCTCATATCTGAGTTCACAATCATCAAATGAAATATCAATATCATTCATCCATAAGCAATGATTTATAAATCACACCCTTTGTGATTAATTTAAAATGAATTAAATTAACTTCTTCTATCTCTAATCAATTTAAAGTGAATTAAATTAATTACTTCATCTATAAATCCTGCTTATACAACCATTAATTAATTATAAATCAAATTAATTAATTAATCTCTAGATATTCATCTTGATTAAACACCTTTGATTAATCATTTCTAATTACAATAGGTAATTAGTCTTTAATTAATTTCACAAATTAATTATTATACATCATTCATAGTAATTAACATTTAATTACCTTATTTATTAATTTAAATATAAATAATTAAAGTAATCACCACATTATTAATTATTCCTCAATTGAACAATTTTTAATCACATCATTAATTATATTAATTAATGATCTCAAATTTAGATTTAAATTAAATTACTTTATTTAAATTAATTACATTAAGCAATTAATCTTTAATTAAACACAATTATTAATCATCCTTGATTAATATCAACAAGTAATTAACTACCCTTAATTACATATTAATAAATTAATTATTCCATAATTAATCATCTCCATTAATTAATCCCTTGATTAATTTCAAAAGTAAATATCCAAATTACTTTATTGACATATCATCTTTCACTAATTACATTCAGTAATTATCATTAATTACTTCCTTAAGTAAGTAATTACGCATATCAATTTCTCAAATGATTCCTTAAATTAATTAAACTAAATTAATTAACTTAAATTAATCATTTTATCAAAATTTATTACAATAAGTAATTAATCTCTTAATTACTTCCATTAAGTAATTACTTCACAATTTACAAATGATTATCTTAATTAATTAATCTAATTAACTATTAAAATTAATCACATTAATTAATACTTAATAATTCTTAGTTAATTATCTTCATTGACTAATAACATTTCTTTAATTACCTTCTTAATTAACCTCTATTATAAATTAATCTAAATCATTAATTTAAAATCAATAACTAAGTCATTCCTTAATCCTGTTATAAATTAAATTCTTTTATTATCTTGATTATTTCTAAGATAATTCATTTACCCTTTCGGTGACTTCATTAACATTTAAGTGTTTAAGTGTATTTAAAACATTATACTTCTAAATTTAAATTCAAATTCCATTTTTAACCTAAGATTCAAAATGTTTAATTATTTATCCTAAATTTAAATGAATTTATAAACCTTATAACAAATGCAAGAAGCATTCATTATTTATATAAGCTGCTTATATAAGAAAAAGGTTTAAACTGAACTACTTAATTTTTAAAAAAAACAAGCTTTAAAAATAAATTGATTATTTACTTCCATATTTAAGTTAATCACTTCATAAGTTTCCATTCAAATATTAAGGAAACCTTTTTATAAAGAATTTTACCAAGTTTAAACATTTATCTGAAAACAAACTCTCTTTTAAAATCCAATTTAAAACATTTAAACTTGTTCAACATTTACATTTATAAAACTGATTTAAATTCAAGGTTTGGATTCATAGTAACTTGAATCCATAATTTAGACTTGATTTGAAATTTGATTTTAAATCTTGCTTTAATTTTAAATTTTATTTAAAAACTAGGATTCAAAAGCTCATTGGAATCCAACTTAAAATTTGAATTTAAAACCCCTGTTTTAAATCCTTCTTTAAATTTACATTTCATTTAAATTTCAAAAAAAAGAACGAACTTAACACTGTCAGGTTATAAACCTGAAACTAATCTACTCGAGACCAAACAAAGTTGCTTCGAGTCTCTAACCAAACTCCTTCGAGCCAGACACTCCAACTGCTCGAGTAACACTCAAGTAACACTCTGCTCAATCCAAAAAAACAGCAGACATCAACACCAATGTGCACAGTGCACATGCACAGTCCAACCACCTAACTCCGACCATCTTTGACGACCTCCACAAGTCATCGACCACCGCCTCCCCCAGTTCTAACCACCCGGACTTCCATGCACCCTCGGAGACAAATTTGAGCATCAAACCCAAACTGAAATCACCACTCTACAACCTGGAAACACCAAAACAATCCCACCTCAAAACCTGTCATCATCGAGTTCTCCACTCTCCGACCATATGAGGGTCTATAACTTCGGCCTCTTCTTCGACTACAACCCAACTATCACCACCCCAAAAGTCACTGCACTCAATCACCTACTTCGGCCGTGGCGATCGATTTCTCAAACACAGCAAAATTTAGGGTTCTAGAAGAAAACCCACTGCCGCATCTTCCTGGGTGAACTTCATCACCGTAACCCATTTTTCCTAGCATCATCGACCGCTCCTCCATCGACCAGAAGAACCCCGACCCCTCCAGTCCACTTGATCACCAGAAAAACCCATATTCTCATATTTCGTTCAAACCAGAACTACTCCCAAAAACCCAAACTAAAAATTATGATGTTTAGTTCAAAAATCATATTATAGTTGTTGTTTCCAAAATTTTAATACTGGATCTCTAAATTACAAGTTTGAGATTTTACCTTTTTAATCAAAAACTGTTGTTTTTACCTTCCTGAGACATTCAGACTTGGAATTTTAACTTAATCAAGCTTCTAAACATAAATGCATATTAAATCAAACATCTTTTGTTTGTAACTAAACCCTAATAACAATTAACTGAAGAGAATGTGAATTTAAATCTAAAATAGGAAAAACTGGAAACCAAACAGAGAATGTTTATATGGACATAAACATGCACAAGCAGATCTCGTTTACATATATACACACCACAACTTTTATCATAGAAAGCATTTAACCATATTCATTCTTAGATTAAAGAAAATGATGTTACTCACCTTTGCTTTGAAAAGAGGGACAGAGCACCTCTGATTGCAAATAGATTTTGAACTTTTAAACCTGGAAACAGTCTTTACTTTTATCTTTTAATCATCTTGCTTGATTGTTGTTTCAGTTTGTAAAAATGGATATGCCTACATTTTCTTGCTTTTCTGGTTTACTAAGTTTGTTAAGTGATTGTGAACGAACTAAAATAGTATGATAGGAAAACTTTGAACAGCTGTAGGTTACCATCTGTACAAGTTTTACTTGTTTTTGATATGGCATATTTTTATATCTGAGATGTACAGATTTGTATACACTTGAATTGACAAAATAATGTGCTGAGATGATAGTAATTAATACTTGGTTTCTCTATTAGTTGACATAAGTATATTTATGTTCAGCTGCTAAAAGATATGTGTGTGTAAGTGTACAACCTACAGGTCAAGATTTAGCTTGTCTATGAAGCTACTTATTTATAAATATCTGTCTTATTGTTTCTAGTTTGAACTATAATATACATCTTTTTTGAGGTGTTATTTCTATACTTTGACTAATTCCATTTGACTTTGAATGAAGATATTTTATTTTGTATCTTGCAGGTAGATGCTCTTGTGAAAGAAGGTTATTTTATTTTGTACTTTGTTCTTGTTTTATCCTTTGGTTTCAAATTTATAGTTTGTGTTGTATGCTTGTTTATTCTGTAGTTTGTATTTCACTTCATTTCGTATTTGTATTTACATTTGTATTTTAACTATGACTAACAAATATTTAATTACTTATTATTATTTTATTTTATACTTACATTAATATTAATAATGTTTATTTTAATTTAAACATTTTGGAAACCTTTATTATTATTTTTTTAATTTCCAAATCATAACTTTCATTCAAACACACATATATATAATTAAAGTTGAAATACAATTTTTATTTAAAATCCATTTGTAAAGATTTACATTATTAATATAGCTCATTATTAAATCAAAATGATTTATAAAAGAATTTATCTCTTTATTAATAAACTACTTATTTTTATCAAGCTAAATTTAAAACAAATTAAACAAACCTTTTGCTAAATTTAAATTTAAGCTAAAATTATTTTAAACAAACTAAACTTAAATCTTAAGTATTTTAAACCATACAATTATTATTAAACAGCTTTTAAAAGATATTAAATCAAATTATAATTACCAATAATATTAAAATTAGAAAACATATCTTTATTTGTTAAATTTAAAACAGAGCTTATCTATTTACAATATATACAAATATATACATATATACGTTATAAATAGAAACAATTTAAATTAGCTTTTAAAAAGAAAAATCATCAGATAAATATTTATTTAAATGAAGATTATTAAATCAATTCAAATTATTATCAAATTAATTTATTTTTTACACAGATTATTAAATTGATATTGCCCCAAATTTCCGCGATGTCACATTCCTCCCCCTTAAAAGAATTTCGTCCCTGAAATTTAAAACAAAGGTAATTTAATAATATAATTACAGATTTAATTTAAAACACAGGCATATATCAATCATATGCTAGCAATCATAGCAACCAATTCATCCAATCTACAAATCTAATTGTCCAGATAAAATTCTAAATAGAATTTTCTCGAGTTTCCCCAAGTATAAATATCGGGACACTCGCTCTACAGAATTTAAACAAACAAAACTACTAAGCTAAAAGCTACCACTAATCTAGATCTACAAAACATGACAGGATATCAGACTACAGGCAAGTTTGAATCAACAACTACAACTCCCTGAACTACTGATTCTACAACCAGAGATAAATCTTACACGTACTCCCTCAGAGATACGTGAAACACAACGAATTCCAGTTATCCAAACTGACAATTTGATCCCGAAGACCAAACACTTATCCAAAATCGAATCTCCGATTTCGGAATCCAAATTCCTTCGTCTCTTATCCACAAAACTCTACGGACAATTCTGTGCTGCCTACATCTTTCCTAATCAGCTCAACACTTGCTGATGTCCTGAACCAAAGACAATCCAACAAAATGATCTTTCCAATATCAACCATAAACTCAGAACACAAACTCTATTCCAAATCAGAAAACAGATCTCACTTCTCCCATCCGAAAAAGATAAAGCAGGTGCACTCCCAATCTGGCCCCAAATCCTGAAAAATTCCCTGTAAAACTCTCCAAACCAAATATTGCAACATCCAATTGCTTCCCAATTAAACAGCTGCCACCATGCTTCCACTGCGCACCTCTGACTAACAGATGTAAATACTGAAGTCGAACACAGGTCGGACAACACATTCCAAAAATAAAGTTCACATATCCAAAAAAGAAAACTCAGAAGTTACTCCAAAACCCGAGCTGCTTCACCAACTTATTTTCCAAAAGTCATCCTACTACTAAGCTGAACCATCGGTACCACTCCTGGAAATCCAGTCGATACCAAACTCAATCTTCAGATACGGACAAAATTCTAACTTCCTGAGGACATCCAGAAAAATCAAATAACCCAAGAGAACACTCATCTATCGCAAGTCACCTTTGCGATCACCCAGTCTAATTCCAAAGAAAACTGCTCTCTCTTTACCAAACAGAACAGCCTACGCTTAATTAGCCAATCCATCAAAGAAACGGTCTACTTAATTACTTCTGAATTCCTTTCCAGAAAACTGCTAAGCCAGAAGATCTCTTGCCAACACCGAGAACATTCCAAGCTACATTGCTGTCACGGATGCTAAGACTTCCTATCCAAAGCTCTTCGAGGAACTCGGACCTCGAACCAAACAGAAACACCCGCTGAACTCTTCCACAACTCTAAAGCAGACACTCTTTCTTAACTTGTTCCAAAGAAACATCATCGGAGACATCCATAGTCACTGCGTCTCATCACACAGCTACTACACCTAGGTGTATCAAGATATCATGACTTGCTTCTGTCCGCCCGACAGATCTAAACTCTAGCTCATCCAAACTCTTACACTTCAAAAATGAACTCCGAACCTTAACAGATTTCCATCAGAGATCGATGAAATCCTTACACCACTCAAAGCTCACTTGAGACGGTATTAGGTCTACAGTCTCGACAAGTACACTTCCAACCACAATCATTCAAACTCCAACCATTGGTAGTTGTGTTACACACACCACCACCCAATCTACCTTTATAACTTATATTGGAAAACCCGAACAGGTAACCCAACAATAGGTAGAAATAAATATATATATCAAAATTACAAATACGCTCTCTCAAGAAAAAAATCACTCCAGAGCCTAGGTATTCACTCAACCTAGAGCTCTGATACCAACTGTAACGACCCGACTTCCTACGCCCAGGAAGACGTATCGTTCTTGAAGAAAGAAAGGGATGAGAAAATAGAAAAGATGGAGAAGAAAGAACAACATTAGGATCTCACAGCGGAACGAATAAATTATAATGAACACATAAGTATTTACATAATATACAACATCAATCAGAGTTATACAGATAATACATCACGTACTAGACTGTTATAAACACCTACCTAGTTAATACAACATAACTCAAACAAATAACTCAAAGATACCAACACAGCGGAACTATATATATATATATATATATACAACGCTGAAGCCTCTTGCTCCATTGCTCCTCCAGAATTCGTCAAAGCTAACATGAATCCCTTGGCTACCCGTAAAAATTTAGGTACCCGAGAGTTTATGAAAAAAATAAACAAACTCCGGGTCAGACATGGGTCTGGTGTGAGTAACAGGTTAAAGTTGCTTAATTTTGAAAATCCTTTGAAATAAAAGGTATCACGTAAGACTCCCCACAAATAAACATGGGTAAGTTTTTACCTTACGCTAACCAAAACATTAGATAGGAAATTCAGTGATATTATAATAGGTCTAGGGTTTCCAAGTAAATATAAAATAGCCGAAATTGTTACATCTATTAAATTCCAGCTACTAGCCACAAAAGTGGGTAATACAATCAAAACCGTTGGCACTTATTGGATTGTGGATTCCATACAATGGCAGGGCTACTGGGGTACCGCCCGTCACAGTACGTGGCCTAGATCAACGTACTGAGGATCACTCCCGACCCCCTGCAACACAAGGCCGAAACCATTCCTTACTGAACAGTCCCGAACAAAATAACCCCGCAGTTGGTGTACATCCAACCGCCCACACAGCCGAATAAAAAGGGACATCTAGACAGGGGAAAATCTTGTCCTGCTTGGGCATGACCCACCTAACCTTGCTGCCCCTCCCCTGTTTTAGCCATTCCCGGTTGATGAGGTTGAGGCTACGATTACCTTTATAGAAAACATTTCTTAGAATGCTCATCGCCCACCTGACGATGTGTTGAAAGCATTCGATCCATACAAGTTCGTTCCGGGTTCGAACGAAACCGAAGGCATTATCTCGTTACACTCATTTTGGAATCACCCTCAGAGTTAACAACGACAACCATTGCACTCTGAATCTTCATCTTCAATTCAGATTCACGACCTATCGTTAATTTGGAATCGATGTGGTTTTCGGATGTGCCAAGTAAAGAATCCCGATCTTGGTCTCATCGAAATCCAAACGTGTCTTTTAAGGCCAAGTTGTCTATTTAGTCTTAAAAGTTTAATTCAACATTATCAATACACACAGATAGATAATTCATAATATCACAGTAGATAATCATATCATCATCATAAACAGATAATCAAATATATCAAGCCAATCAGATAATAATATACTATCATACTTAAACTAAACATCCAAGTCACATAGATATTATTCTTCTCATATCTGAGTTCACAATCACCAAATGAAATATCAATATCATTCATCCATAAGCAATGATTTATAAATCACACCCTTTGTAATTAATTTAAAATGAATTAAATTAACTTCTTCTATCTCTAATTAATTTAAAGTGAATTAAATTAATTACTTCATCTATAAATCATGCTTATACAACCATTAATTAATTATAAGTCAAATTAATTAATTAATCTCTAGATATTCATCCTGATTAAACACCTTTGATTAATCATTTCTAATTACAATAGGTAATTAGTCTTTAATTAATTTCACAAATTAATTATTCTACATCATTCATAGTAATTAACATTTAATTACCTTATTTATTAATTTAAATATAAATAATTACATTTATTCTTAATTAATTGCATAAAGTAATCACTACATTATTAATTATTCCTCAATTGAACAATTTTTAATTACATCATTAATTATATTAATTAATGATCTCAAATTTAGATTTAAATTAAATTACTTTATTTAAATTAATTACATTAAGCAATTAATCTTTAATTAAACACAATTATTAATCATCCTTGATTAAAATCAACAAGTAATTAACTACCCTTAATTACATATTAATAAATTAGTTATTCCATAATTAATCATCTCCATTAATTAATCCCTTGATTAATTTCAAAAGTAAATATCCAAATTACTTTATCGACATATCATCTTTCACTAATTACATTCAGTAATTATCATTAATTACTTCCTTAAGTAAGTAATTACGCATATCAGTTTCTCAAATGATTCCTTAAATTAATTAAACTAAATTAATTAACTTAAATTAATCATTTTTTCAAAATTTATTACAATAAGTAATTAATCTCTTAATTACTTCCATTAAGTAATTACTTTACAATTTATAAATGGTTATCTTGATTAATTAATCTAATTAACTATTAAAATTAATCACATTAATTAATACTTAATAATTCTTAGTTAATTATCTTCATTGACAAATAACATTTCTTTAATTACCTTCTTAATTAACCTCTATTATAAATTAATCTAAATCATTAATTTAAAATCAATAACTAAGTCATTCCTTAATCCTGTTATGAATTAAATTCTTTTATTATCTTGATTATTTCTAAGATAATTCATTTACCCTTTCAATGACTTCATTAACATTTAAGTATTTAAGTGTATTTAAAACATTATACTTCTAAATTTAAATTCAAAGTCCATTTTTAACCTAAGATTCAAAATGTTTAATCATTTGTCCTAAATTTAAATGAATTTATAAACCTTATAACAAATGCAAGAAGCATTCATTATTTATATAAGCTACTTATATAAGAAAAAGGTTTAAACTGAACTACTTAATTTAAAAAAAAAAACAAGCGTCAAAAATAAATTGATTATTTAACTTCCATATTTAAGTTAATCACTTCATAAGTTTCCATTCAAATATTAAGGAAACCTTTTTATAAAGAATTTTACCAAGTTTAAACATTTGTCTGAAAACAAACTCTCTTTTAAAATCCAATTTAAAACATTTAAACTTGTTCAACAATTACATTTATAAAACTGATTTAAATTCAAGGTTTGGATTCATAGTAACTTGAATCCATAATTTAGACTTTATTTGAAATTTGATTTTAAATCTTGCTTTAATTTTATTTAAAAACTTGGATTCAAAAGCTCATTTGAATCCAACTTAAAATTTGAATTTAAAAGCCCTGTTTTAAATCCTTCTTTAAATTTACATTTCATTTAAATTTCAAAAAAAAGAACAAACTTAACACTGTCAGGTTATAAACCTGAAACTAATCTACTCGAGCCCAAACAAAGTTGCTTCGAGTCTCTAACCAAACTCCTTCGAGCCAGACACTCCAACTACTCGAGTAACACTCGAGTAACACTCTGCTCAATCCAAAAAAAAAACAACAGACATCAACACCAATGTGCACAGTGCACATGCACAGTCCAACCACCTAACTCCGACCATCTTTGACGACCTCCACAAGTCATTGACCGCTGCCTCCCCCAGTTCTGACCACCCGGACTTCCATGCACCCTCGAAGACAAATTTGAGCATCAAACCCAGACTGAAATCACCACTCTACAACCTGGAAACACCAAAACATTCCCACCTCAAAACCTGTCATCATCGAGTTCTCCACTCTCCGACCATATGAGGGTCTATAACTTCGGCCTCTTCTTCGACTACAACCCAACTATCACCACCCCAAAAGTCACTGCACTTGATCACCTACTTCGGCCGTGGCGATCGATTCCTCAAACACAGCAAAATTTAGGGTTCTAGAAGAAAACCCACTGCCGCATCTTCCTTGGTGAACTTCATCACCGTCACCCATTTTTCCTAGCATCATCGATCGCTCCTCCATCGACCAGAAGAACCCCGATCCCTCCAGTCCACTTGATCACCAGAAAAACCCATATTCTCATATTTCGTTCAAACCAGAACTACTCCCTAAAACCCAAACTAAAAATTATGATGTTTAGTTCAAAAATCACATTATAGTTGTTGTTTCCAAATTTTTAATGCTGGATCTCTAAATTACAAGTTTGAGATTTTACTTTGTTTATCAAAAACTGTTGTTTTTACCTTCCTGAGACATTCAAACTTGGAATTAACTTAATCAAGCTTCTAAACATAAATGCATACTAAATTAAACAGCTTTTATTTGTAACTAAATCCTAATAACAATTAACTGAAGAGAATGTGAATTTAAATCTAAAATAGGAAAAACTGCAAACCAAACAGAGAATGTTTATATGGACATAAACATGCACAAGCAGATCTCGTTTACATATATACATACCACAACTTTTATCACAGAAAGCGTTTAACCATATTCATTCTTAGATTAAAGAAAATGATGTTACTCACCTTTGCTTTGAAGAGAGGGACAGAGCACCTCTGATTGCAAATAGTTTTTGAACTTTTAAACCTGGAAACAGCCTTTACTTTGATCTTTTAATCATCTTGCTTGATTGTTGTTTCAGTTTGTAAAAATGGATATGCCTACATTTTCTTGCTTTTCTGGTTTACTAAGTTTGTTAAGTGATTGTGAACGAAATAAAATAGTATGATAGGAAAACTTTAAACAGCTATAGGTTACCATATGTACAAGTTTTACTTGTTTTTGATATGGCATATTTTTATATCTGAGATGTACAGATTTGTATACACTTGAATTGACAAAATAATGTGCCGAGATGATAGTAATTAATACTTGGTTTCTCTATTAGTTGACATAAGTATATTTATGTTCAGCTGCTAAAAGATATATGTGTGTAAGTGTACAACCTGCAGGTCAAGATTTAGCTTGTCTATGAAGCTACTTATTTATAAATATCTGTTTTATCGTTTCTAGTTTGAACTATAACATACATCTTTTGTGAGGTGTTATTTCTATACTTTGACTAATTCCATTTGACTTTGAATGAAGATATTTTATTTTGTATTTTGCAGGTAGATGCTCTTGTGAAAGAAGGTTATTTTATTTTGTACTTTGTTCTTGTTTTATCCTTTGGTTTCAAATTTATAGTTTGTGTTGTATGCTTGTTTATTCTGTAGTTTGTATTTCACTTCATTTCTTATTTGTATTTACATTTGTATTTTAACTATGACTAACAAATATTTAATTACTTATTATTATTTTATTTTATACTTACATTAATATTAATAATGTTTATTTTAATTTAAACATTTTGGAAACCTTTATTATTATTTTTTTAATTTCCAAATCATAACTTTTATTCAAACACACACATATATAATTAAAGTTGAAATAACAATTTTATTTAAAATCCGTTTGTAAAGATTTACATTATTAATATAGCTCATTATTAAATCAAAATGATTTATAAAAGAATTTATCTCTTTATTAATAAACTACTTATTTTTATCAAGCTAAATTTAAAACAAATTAAACAAACCTTTTGCTAAATTTAAATTTAAGCTAAAATTATTTTAAACAAACTAAACTTAAATCTTAAGTATTTTAAACCATACAGTTATTATTAAACAGCTTTTAAAAGATATTAAATCAAATTATAATTACCAAGAATATTAAAATTAGAAAACATATCTTTATTTATTAAATTTAAAACAGAGCTTATCTATTTACAATATATACAAATATATACATATATACGTTATAAATAGAAACAATTTAAATTAGCTTTTAAAAAGAAAAATCATCAGATAAATATTTATTTAAATGATGATTATTAAATCAATTCAAATTATTATCAAATTAATTTAATTTTTACACAGATTATTAAATTGATGTTGCCCCAAATTTCCGGGATGTCACAGATCTAGCACGTTTCGTAGCGGGTGAAATAGATAAATTTAAAATAGAAATATCTATTTGGTCTTTAATGGTTTATGTAAAATATTAGTAAGCATTAGATCCAATATACATTTGAAAATAATATCTTATTTTATTTTAAAATATTTACATATTATATATATGATGTATACTTTAGATTATATATATATATATATATTCCTAAAATAACATAACAACATGATAACTATAAGTATGTGTGTATGTGTGTATGCATGTGTATACGTACATATATGGATATTGGAATTTATATCTATTGAACACACACACGATGATTTCATACATGTATCAAGGGAATATAAATGCCTGTGTATACACCTATGTTTAAATATACAAAGGTATATGTATGTGGTTCGTATACATATATTACTAGTGCCACATATATTTATTTAGACATATATATATATGTGTGTGTGTGTATGTATATATTATATATTGACATATATATAAACATATACATAATATGTTTGAAATAATTATATATATATATATATATACATACTTAAATTAAATTTATTAGAAACATTTACTTGACTAAGTAAAAAAGATACTAATTTAAATGAAAATTCAATTTTTCAAATTTCGTAGTTCAAAACAATTTTGACTAAGTCAAAATATTTTTTACTTAAATTATAAATTAAATATGACTATTTTTAAATATTTTAAAATTCAAAAATAAGTCTAATATGATGACTAATTCGAATATATTAATTAAAAAATATGTTATAATATTATTTTCAGCTAAAAAAATATGTATACGTATGCGTATATGTGTATGTGTATGTATATGTATACGTATATGTATCTGTATATGTATATGTTTATGTATATGTATATGTATATGTATGTATATGTATATGTATATATGTATAGTATATGTATATATAGTTTAAATATAAATTGTGTATAATAAATAATTTAACATTCCGACATGAAAAATATTGCAACAAGATCAATTACCATAGTTATTAGTAGTATTGAATACACATATACATAAGTTGATGCTAGTTACATATATATTAACCAACATACAATGTGAGTGTAGCTTCTATATTTAATTTAAATGATTTACTGATCATGTTGGGAGATTGCTATTGAGACTCGAAATGATTATTTTGGCTGCTTATATGTGTAAGATTATGAATTAAATAATATAATATGATCAAAGCAATGCAAAATACATATATCCGTGTTGAAAAATATATAAATTCAAAGTATGAATGGAAATTTAAAAATCATAGTTTGATTTTATTCAAATTATTTTAAAATATCCGAATCAATTTATTAATAAAAAGATCAAAATTATTTAATATAAATTAGATGAATGTGTATAAACTGCGTTTACATACGCATGCAAGTTGGTTGATAAAATTATATTTTAGTTGGTGGTTGGACAATATAGTGTATATACTATGATATTGATTTGAAGAATATATATATAGTTATGTGTGGTGAAATGAGACGTAGATTAGTGGATAAAAATATTCAATATTTATTGATCAATATATTAATTTATTTATTTGAAATAAATATTGAATAACAGAGTAAATCAACATATAATCAACATTGAGTGAATTAAACAGCAATATATAGATTTAATTGGTGGATGTTGTTTAAATTGTTGATTTGATGGAAACTACTTAGTTTTGTTGACTTCAAACAAAATAAGATTTTCAAAAGAATTTGAAGAAGAATATCAAGGGCTTTGGTCTGAAATATTTTAGAAGAAAGCTTCATGTTTATCTGGGAAATAAATATATGTGTTGTGATGCATTTAAATATAAGTTAAATTCAGTTTGAACTCATTATTTTGAGTTGATTGCAACAGAAAACGACTTAAAAGATATAAGTTTAAGATGCACCGTATTGTTTTGATATAAATACATGAAGCTTTTGTTAAATTACTATGTGATGTTGGTCGTGAATAATGTCTTGAATGCAACGATGTTATACATTTCAAGTATGAATGTTATCATGCCACGGTTTATATATGTTTGAAGCATACATGAAATGCGTGAAGAATTGTAGCGTTTGAGTTGCTATGTATGACATAATAAGTGCCTTGAATGATTTAAAATTGATTCATTCATATAATATTGCTAAGATTAATTTATCTCATTTAATGAAATGATATGCTATAAACTGATTGACATTGTCATGTTCATATTGACAAGTTACGATGCATTTGTATATGATGTGACAAGATGCACCTACATAACATTGAATTGATGAAAATGAGATTTAACATCATTTGGAATAATTGACATCAGAAAAGTAAAATGTTTTGAGAAGTAATAAAACTTAACATTCAACGAGAACAATATAAGTTTATAACTACTAGATGTTATACACTTCCTAGCAGACTGATTCAAAGATCACAATCCAAATCGTGTCTAGATTATCCATCATCACTGTGCCAAAACATTGCAAGGATATATGATAACAGTGAAGATTTTGGGAGGCATACTACAAAAGGGTGAAAGTAGCGCCATATGATGGTGAAGTAAAGTGGACTATAGCACAACAGAGATTATAACTCTTTCAAAAGCTAAAGGGGCAGGTGTAACTAATGGATCATGTGAAGTGCACTCACAACCGATCGAGAATATACAGGTGAAATAGACCATGATAGCTTATCAAGGCAGATGTTCTTGATTTTCATTTATGACTACTTGCGAGTACTACAACACTATATTTGTATTTATTTACTATGGTATCGCCGCATTATATATAGTATTTATTCAATGAATTTTTTTGAATTTATGGAAGAATAGTTACGTATATAGTACAATAAAATGTTTACAAAACCAGAATATACTAAAATTAGTGTGTTACATCATATAAGCAGTGTGTTACATCATATAAGTAACATCATAGAATAAAAACATTTTTCCACAAACATGTTAAAAAATTCAATGGGAAAGGAAATTAAACTTATTTTTGTGTAAAATAAATTTTTATTTAAGTTGCATAACACTGAAATATTAATGTCATACTATGCTATATCTTAAGGCCTTTATCAAGAGGAAAATTCCTTATCAAAGTTTTTTCTTTATTTTTTACCTAGTACCATGCACGTAATGACCTGGAATTTTGAACACTTCATATTTAAATATCTGAATTATTTAAATATTTGAATCTTGGATTTAACGTGATAAAAGTGATTTTATAACCTCGTTAACATCCTTTTAATTAATAACTAATGATTGTAACTTTTTTTTTGAAAACTGTTTACAAAAATAAATAGTTTGAAAAAATATCGATAATGTGACAGAAAATCATTTTATTGATCAACGGCTTTTTATTCGGTAAAAGTTGTTCAAAATTTTTAGGCCTACCTAATATATTATGTGTAATGATCCAGAATTTTTGTTGTCTTGAGTTTGAATATTAATTTTTAATATTCAATAATACGGTCTTTTAATCAGAAATAAAATCCTCTTTAAGTGATAATTGGTAATAATATATAGCTTTTAAGCCAAGTAATATTGGACTTTCCAGATTTTTTTTATAAAATAAGAAATTAGTTTAATTGGAATTTCTTATATATATATATTCAGAACAACAGAATTTATATATATATAATTTGGAAACAAATTCATAGCAAATAAATGTAAATAAATAAGAAGAATATATTACAAATAGAAATAAATACAGCCTACAAAGTATTGTTAGATAAATAGAAAGAGTTTAAAATTTGATTTTTTCTTATGTATTTGTAAACCATAAAATAATTCAAAAATATACATAAGTAGATAAGAAGAATGTATGTAATATATATAAGTTCAAAAGGGGAAAATATAGTACTTATAAACAAATAAATATTGCATGTTAAAAATAATATAACTAGTATATTATAAATAATGTATATATATATATATATATATATATATATTGAAAAATGGAAAAAAGAAAAGAAAATAGTTATGAAAATTATTATATGATGAATATGAGGAAAAATTTATAAAATCATTTTTGAACCATTTTTAATAAGAAATTTCCTTTTTAAGAAGGGTTAATGAAAATGTTATTTTTATAAAGATAGTATAGCAAAATTTTCATTTGCTTTGAAATAGACATTTTTAAATATAAAAAGAAAAGTAAAACACAAATGTTATTTTATAAAAAATAGAATGACAAGACTTTTAGTGCCTTGAGTTATATATTTTAAAATTTAAAATATATGAATATGAAGACTTATTATTTTATACCACTTTATATCTCTTGTTTTTCAAAACATATATATGTATGAAAGCATGATTAAAATCAACTGAAGTAAAAGTAAATAAAAGTGGGTGGTTTTACATTGTACAATGTCTGGTGAAAATTTGTTAACTTTTTCCTGGTGAAAGGTAAAGAAGCAAAATGGGTAAATGCATATATGTGTGTGTGTATATATATATAAACATGTACATCCTCAGTTCTAATATAGGAAAGACCAAACATATATTCTAACTTCTTTTCAACTCAACAACATATCACTTCAAATTTTCTTTTCAGTCCATCAACGTATACACCATTCTCCTTTACAAAACTTATGTATATATATAGGCTTGTGTGTTTATGCTCATTTTGTAAAAAGCCTGTAAACAAAAATACACTGTAAATCAAAAGCTCTGTAATAACAAAAAGAAGCAGCTTGTGTAGGATCTAGATTAACCCTAGAGGGGGGTTGAATAGGGTTATAGCAAATTTTCTCGAATTAAACACAGAAATAAACTGCAGAAATTAATATGTTGAAAAGTAAATCACACACAAAATTTACCCAGCTTCGGCAACCCCTGCCTACTGCTGCATTCCCAGATTTCTATTAGAATTAAACAGTACCACGCTTACAAACACTCTACTAGACTCGCAAACATTTGCTCCCGCTCACAAACACTCTACTAGACTCGCAAACATTTACTCCCGCTCACAAACACTCTACTAGACTCGCACACCCTGCTCCCGCCTATAGAGTTTCGTTTACTCGCAAACTCTGCTCCCGCCTATTAGGCTTTGCTTACTCGCAAACTCTGCTCCCGCCTATAGAGCTCTGCAAACTCACACACCTTGCTCACTGAACTAATTCTAACTAGACAATCTGACACTATGTGGTGATTTACAAAGTTTTGATTTGAAAAATAAAAACAATAATTAAAAGACAATAGAAAATAACCCTAAACCCTAATTAAAAATATAATAAAGCCCTTTTAAAACACGGGCGGCCCTATTCTTTATTTTAGCCCGTTCCTTTTTGTTTTCTTCTGTAAAAAAGAACACGGCCTCCCTTTCGTTCCTCTTTGTGCTTGAATTAGGGCTTGCGTCCTTGTTCCAAATTAGAGTTTGTGAAGCTGCCGATTGTTTGATCAATCACGTGGATAATGCGCGAGTAGCTTTGATTGATCTTATCCCGTTGCTCACCGCGGCTGCTTCGTTGATCGAATTCCTTCCTTGCTCGGTATGTAATTATATGCTTTTGCTTTTACTGATTTTATGCTTGCTTGAATTCGATGGATTTGAAAGCCGATGATGAGTGGGTTTATAATGATTTCGAAATCCTATAATTGCATTCGTCTGATGTTATTTGAATTTGTCAATTTCGTCATCTCGGCCACTTGATGATGCTTGAATGTTTGAGATTTATTCTGACTTTTTCATAATCGTATAAACTTGGGTTACTTGGTTGACACGGTTTAAAGTCATCGGCTTTGATTTTGACTTGTTCATATGCGTGTATATTTTCATCATGGTGTTGATTAATTTTGTCTTCGGCCATGTTTTGATTATGTGAATTTTGGTTTCGTGAATTTTCTTATACCTCTGCGGCCTTGACTTGAGATTCTTCACCGCACTGCTTCATCATGTTGCATACACTCCATAATATTGTTGCAGTGATTATTTGAGCTTGTATGCTTCATGTTTTTGTTCATGTTGGCACTAGTTTTGCTTTGAGCACACTTCTGGTTATTTGAATATCTTGGCTTATCCACTATTTCACTTGACACTATTGTGTCTTTGTTTCATTGCCTCCATTCAGAAATTTTGTTGTAGTGCATCACCACTGTGTTGATCTTGCTTCTGCATATTGTTGTATTTGGACTTGTTGTACACTAGTTTTTGTTTGGTCTCCACTTTGCACATTTTATACTGTCACTGTATCATATAATGTTTCTTGAGCTTCTGGCCTGAACTTGACTCACTTGAACTTGTTGTTGCCAGTTTTCATTTGCAGTTGTATTCCCTTCATGTTTGCATACTGTACTTCATTTTCCACTGTTTGGTTGATGTGCATGTGCATTTCATTTACATTGAGACCTGTAGTCTTCATTTGTGCTCTCTGTTTTGGGTAACTTCCCATGTGTACATGTCTCTTCCCTGTATCTTCATTCATGTTGGTTTAGTTGTGAGTAATTCTGTTCTTTAGTTGGCTGCACTTGGTCTTCGTTCTCCTGCATGTAGTTGGTTGCAACTGTGTTGGACTTTATTCTGGTTGGCACTTGCATCACCACTGTAACACATGTTCATCAATGCATGATCTTGTCATGATTGCTGTGGCACTGAACTTGAGTTGTCTTCATCTTTGTTCATTGATTGTTAACACTTTGGTCGTTTCTGTTATGTCATCTGAACTACTGCCACTTTGTAGTTGCACTGCTTTATGTTGTTACTGATGTTGTGTTGCACTTGTGAACTTTTGCTCTGGCCATCTTTGTTTAAGTGCTTGTGTACTTCATTCTGTCTTCATGCATGTTCTCTGTTCATTGCTTTTGATATCCATGTTACAACTGGTTTGGGCGAGACTTGGTTCTTTGTTGGCAGTGGACCTGATCTGCATACATGTGCTTTGATGGAGTTTTGATTTGTCGAAGCTTTGCATTCTTCAAGTTGCCTTGTGTTGAATCCAGTTTTAAAACTCGGATTTAACCTTGTGCTCGTGTCGTGATTTAATTTATGTTGCACCTGAGTTGAACCTGTCTTTTTATTTGGGTTTGACCTGTGCTCACCTGTTCCTGTAACATTATCAAGTGTATATCGGTGTGCACGGCCTTGTGGCATATACAGTGATATACTGTGTATGTCACAAGTTGTTCGTGTATGATGAATTCAAATGTAAATTATGACGAACAACCAAAATAACTGAGGCAAATAATATTTTCAAAAATCATATTTTATTTTCTGTTGCAAAAATATTTCTTTTTCAATTTTACTGCGTTAGTGAATATTTTTGCAGATTGCTCAGATGCTGGATTCAAACTGGAATGCAGTTGAAGATAAATACGAGTGTGAGTGATATGTAGTGAGGTCAACTGTAAATGTAGAATTGTGATGTAATTGTAATCAAAGTTGTATAGTTATAGTGAGAGCTTGAAATTGTACTATTCAAAAATGTAATAAATATTTATTTGAATATAATATTCATTTGAATTCAAATTCTGTGTTATTTAATCTATTCAACAAATATTTATTTAATCTGTGAAAATAAAATAGTATATTTAACAAATACATTTAAATGAATGTATATATGTTTATTATCATCAAACAAAAATCATATAAGCGCAAAGCGCATATTCAACAATCTCCCCTTTTTGATGATTACAAACATATATTTAAGATTTTGAATGTATTAAATGTATTTGATCGTTCAATTTGCTCCCCCTATTTGAATGCTCCCTCTCTACACAATACTCCCCCTACATATATGCATACAAATAGAAATATATAAATGAGCCTAGATGCAAATGGAAAATTATTTGACCTTTGCTTGATTCTATTTGACAAAATCTTAACTTTTCTCTCCCCCTTTTGTTATCAGCAAAAGAATAACAATGTTATAAAAATAGGGATGAAGTGACAGACATGAATCAAATATTTAACTCAATTGAATATAAATATCAAATTTCAATAAAACTCAAACAAAAATCATAATTACCCTTTTCAGACGCATATTCCACTTTCAGAAATGATGGGGATAAAATCATCAAAAAACCATACAGTTCTGTCTATTTGTGGTATATTTATTTCAGGAAATTTGAATATCTACTAACCATGCATAACCGTTAGGACTTTTAAATGAGATTAGTAGTATTCACAATTTTTATTTAAAAAAAATGAAATCAAGTATCTTCTAACCACGCATGACCGTGAGGACTTTTAAATGGGATTAGAATCAACTTGTCTATTTAATCAATTAATTTTGATATGCGTTCCATACATGCATAACCGTAAGGACTTTTAAATGAGCATGGAAGCACATAATCAAAAATCCAAGTAATTCACCCATGCATAACCGTGAGGACTTTTAAATGAGAGTGAATACTTTGGATATTTATTTTTATTGAAGAATATAATAAATTGAAGCATGGATAATTTCCTTTATAATAATAAATTGAAGAACGAATAATTTCCTTTGTAAACTACCACAAATTTACATACTATATACGATTTTGATGAGTGATGGTCGATAGAAAGATGGTAGAAATAGAAATGATCATGGAATTTTTACCCAACAAAAAGTTTTTATAACACTTGTTATGAAATTCTACAGAAATTTTTCTAAATATATTGTCTTTAGTAATGTATGACAAATATCGACACTCATCACTTTTTCAATCACTATTGATCTTTTCGATAATCATTAGTGAGTTAGATTAGTCAAAATTTGTCATTTAAAATCAAATAAAAATGACTAATCTGAAAATATGGTCAAAAAATGATTTTCTCGAAGGTGTTATAAAAAAAATCTGCTATTTGAAAATTATTTCAAGTGAAAAATATGCAGATATTTTCTTTGAAAAACGATGCAGCAAACGAATGTTTCAAAAATTAATCACGTTACACTAATAATTTTTCTATCAACTATATTACCAGTGTAATCTACATCTGAATTTCTTTTTCACTTCAAAATATCACTAACTAAGTTTGATAAACCAAGACCATGAAAATATGCGTAAGAAAATTTCAAACTCAATTTTAACAACAATTTAAATGACATTCTTTTGAATTTGAATTGAAGCCATGTTAACACTCAAACAAATATCATAGTGTTAATTTCAGAAACCGTAGGATAAACAGTTATATTCATGAGTAATCAACAGTCAATCAACATCATAATTATTTCAAAAACATTTTCTTGAATTTTCAACAATTTCTTAAAATCCTTTTTAACAACTTTCACATGAAATCTGAAATCGTGCAAATTTACAAGCAGTGACCAAAATGTCAAAACAAATATATCTTCGTGTAGCACGAGTAACCATCATTTGACCGAACAAATTTATATGGATTAGTTCAAAGTTGAAAATCTGATTGGTCATCATTTAAGCACAAATCAAGGTCGTAAATAAGAACAAGTCAAAAGAAATCATATCAATTAAGAATAAGTCAGAATTAAAGACATCATTCATTTAATCATCACATTACTGGCTGATTAAGATTACGGTGCAGATTATCACATTTAATATATCATTCAAAACAAATTTACCTGTTTTACCTTTACGATAATTTTTCGTTGTTGTCCATTGTGATTCTGTCACATTTATACTAGGCTAAGAAACTTTGCTTTGTCGCCCGTTGTGTTTCTGGAACAGCCAAAATCCAGAGAACACTGTTGTTGTTCCTTAGCCTGCCACCACACCTACAAGATGAAAAGATTTATGTGACCTATTTGTTTTTATAGGTCCATGATTGTTAGTGGCAGAATATGAAAAATATGTTTGTGGAAACCCAAAACTATTTATATATGTTTCTTTTGGCACCCAAATTTGTTTGACTTTCAAAGATTTTATATTTGTGCCTTTTGGAACCCAAATTGGTACAGTTTTCACTTGTTCGGGTCCATACCAACAATTATTTTGATTGTGTCCAAATTTTCTACAAATTGTACACATTGAATTGACTTGATTAAATTTTGTGTTCTTGTTCCTATGACTATGATGTCCAATTATTTCAGATCGAGCAAAGACACTTTTACCTTTTGCATTATCATCATCTTGTGATTTCCCAAAACCTAGTCCTTTTCTGTTGTTAGCAAAAATTTGATTTCCCAATAATATTTTGAAAGATTTTTCTCCTTTTGAAAAGTTATTCAGAGATTTCTCAAGATTTTGGACTTTGGATTTTAATGTTGTGTTTTCAGTGACAAGTGAGGTGCATCGATTTATAAAATCCTTTTTCCTAGTGTCGATGTTTTCCTTAAGACTCAAGTTTTCTTTTTCGAGATTCTCAGAGTTATTCTTAAGTCTTGTCAATTCTGAATCTAAAATTTTACATTGGTTACATTCTAGGTTTTGTATATTTTCAAGTTCAGTTTCTAACCTAGAATTTTCATGGGCGAGTTTCCTCCTTTCAGATTTCGGTTTTTCAATTTTTGATTCAAGACTATCAATTGTTTTAGTAAGATCTAAGCACATAAAAACAAGATCTCTATAGGAATACTCACCTGCCTCACTAGATTCCTCGGAGCTTGCTTCTGAATCTGATTTCGCCATAAGACACAAGTTAGCCTCCTCTGAGCTGCTATCCGAAACTTCCTCTCCTTCTTCATCATCCCAAGTTGCTGCAAAAGCCTTCTTTTTCTTTTTCTTTCCTTTGTTGTATTTGAGAAGTGGGCATTCTAGTTTGATGTGGTCAGGCTTGTTGCAGTTATAACACGTCAGTTCATTATCGGAATTTTCAGAATCTTTTGACCTATTGCCCTTTGTTTTCTTCTTGCGTGGCTTGAATCTTGATGAGTTTCTAACTTTATTGACAGCCATTGCAAGCTCTTCAATTGGATCTACTTCATCTTTATCGCTCTCTTGTTTTCTCTTTAAGGCAATCGTCTTCTTCTTTGGTTCGGAGTTGTTGCGTTCTTCCTTTGCTTTTAGCTCAAGCTCATATGTCATCAAGTTACCAATCAACTCCTCCATGCTTAGCTTACTCAGATCTTTCAATTCTTGTATTGCCGTGACTTTTGCCTCAAAGTTCATCGGTAAGACTCGTAGTATCTTCCTCACAAGCTCTACTTCAGTGAATACCTTTTCCAAGCGCTCTAGCATTGTACACCAAGGTTGAAAAGCGTCCAAACATGTCTTTTATGCTTTCGCCTTTGTCCATCATAAAGTTTTCGTATTCATTGCTGAATAGGCCTAGACGAGACTCCTTGACTTGAGAAGTTCCTTCGTGTGTCACCTCCAAAGTGTGCCAAATTTCGTGTGCTGTTGTACAATGGGAAATTCTATTAAATTCATTTTTATCAAGAGCACATATCAAAGCATTCATGGCTTTAGCATTTGTCGTTTTCAATCTCTTATCGTTAGCATCCCACCTATCCTTAGGTTAAGGAATCTCAGTATCACCAACGATTATAGTGGGAGGTTTATAGCCAGTTTCAATAATATCCCAAACATCATAATCAACAGAACTAAGATATATACCCATCCTAACTTTCCAATAAGCATAATCATTCCCGTTAAACATGGGTGGCCTAGCAATAGATTGCCCCTCAGAAAAAGCATTATTTGGTGAATTCATGACTCTAGAGTTAAATAAAAATACCAGGCTCTGATACCACTTGTAGGATCTAGATTAACCCTAGAGGGGGGTGAATAGGGTTATAGCAAATTTTCTCGAATTAAAGGCAGAAATAAACTGCAGAAATAATTATGCTGAAAAGTAAATCACACACAAAATTTACCCAGCTTCGGCAACCCCTGCCTACTACTGCATTCTCAGATTTCTATTAGAATTAAACAGTATCACGCTTACAAACACTATACTAGACTCGCAAACATTTGCTCCCGCTCACAAACACTCTACTAGACTCGCACACCCTTCTCCCGCCTATAGAGTTTCGTTTACTCGCAAACTCTGCTCCCGCCTATTAGGCTTTGCTTACTCGCAAACTCTGCTCCCGCCTATAGAGCTCTGCAAACTCGCACACCCTGCTCATTGAACTAATTCTAACTAGACAATCTGACATTACCTAAACCCTAGGTGGTGATTTACAAAGTTTGATTTGAAAAATAAAAACAACAATTAAAAGACAATAGAAAATAACCCTAAACCCTAATTAAAAATATAATAAAGCCCTTTTAAAACACGGCCGGCCCTATTCTTTATTTTAGCCCGTTCCTTTTTGTTTTCTTCTGTAAAATAGAACACGGCCTCCCTTTCGTTCCTCTTTGCGCTTGAATTAGGGCTTGCGTCCTTGGTCCAAATTAGGGTTTGTGAAGCTGCCGATTGTTTGATCAATCACGTGGATAATGCGCGAGTAGCTTTGATTGATCTTATCTCGTTGCTCACCGCGGCTGCTTCGTTGATCGAATTCCTTCCTTGCTCGGTATGTAATTATATGCTTTTGCTTTTACTGACTTTATGCTTGCTTGAATTCGATGGATTTGAAAGCCGATGATGAGTGGGTTTATATAGATTTCGAAATCCTATAATTGCGTTCGTCTGATGTTATTTGAATTTGTCAATTTCGTCATCTCGGACACTTGATGATGCTTGAATGTTTGAGATTTATTCTGACTTTTTCATAATCGTATAAACTTGGGTTACTTGGTTGACTTAAAGTCATCGGCTTTGATTTTGACTTGTTCATATGCGTGTATATTTTCATCATGGTGTTGATTAATTTTGTCTTCGGCCATGTTTTGATTACGTGAATTTTGGTTTCGTGAATTTTCTTATACCTCTGCGGCCTTGACTTGAGATTCTTCACTGCACTGCTTCATCATGTTGCATACACTCCATAATATTGTTGCAGTGATTATTTGAGCTTGTATGCTTCATGTTTTTGTTCATGTTGGCACTAGTTTTGCTTTGAGCACACTTCTGATTATTTGAACATCTTGGCTTATCCACTGTTTCACTTGACACTGCTGTGTCTTTGTTTCATTGCCTCCATTCAGAAATTTTGTTGCAGTGCATCACCACTGTGTTGATCTTGCTTCTGCATATTGTTGTATTTGGACTTGTTGTACACTAGTTTTTGTTTGGTCTCCACTTTGCGCATTTTATATTGTCACTGTATCATATAATGTTTCTTGAGCTTTTGGCCTGAACTTGACTCACTTGAACTTGTTGTTGCCAGTTTTCATTTGCAGTTGTATTCCCTTCATGTTTGCATACTGTACTTCATTTGCCACTGTTTGGTTGATGTGCATGTGCATTTCATTTACATTGAGACCTATAGTCTTCATTTGTGCTCTCTATTTTGGGTAACTTCCCATGTGTACATGTCTCTTCCCTGTATCTTCATTCATGTTGGTTTAGTTGTGAGTAATTCTGTTCTTTAGTCGGCTGCACTTGGTCTTCGTTCTCTTGCATGTAGTTGGTTGTAACTGTGTTGGACTTTATTCTGGTTGGCACTTGCATCACCACTGTAACACATGTTCATCAATGCATGCTATTGTCATGATTGCTGTGGCACTGAACTTGAGTTCTCTTCATCTTTGTTCATTGATTGTTAACACTTTGGTCGTTTCTATTATGTCATCTGAACTGCTGCCACTTTGTAGTTGCACTGCTTTATGTTGTTACTGATGTTGTGTTGCAATTGTGAACTTTTGCTCTGGCCATCTTTGTTTAAGTGCTTGTGTACTTCATTCTGTCTTCATGCATGTTCTCTGTTCATTGCTTTTGATATCCATGTTACAACTGGTTTGGGCGAGACTTGATTCTTTGTTGGCAGTGGACCTGATCTGCATACATGTGCTTTGATGGAGTTTTGATTTGTCGAAGATTTGCATTCTTCAAGTTGCCTTGTGTTGAATCCAGTTTCAAAACTCGGATTTGACCTTGTGCTCGTGTCGTGATTTAATTTATGTTGCACCTGAGTTGAACCCGTCTTTTTATTGGGGTTTGACCTGTGCTTACCTGTTCCTGTAACATTATCAAGTGTATATCGGTGTGCACGGCCTTGTGGCATATACAGTGATACACTGTGTATGTCACAATTTGTTCGTGTATGATGAATTCAAATGTAAATTATGACGAACAACCCAAATAACTGAGGCAAATAATATTTTCGAAAATCATATTTTATTTTCTGTTGCAAAAATATTTCTTTTTCAATTTTACTGCGTTAGTGAATATTTTTGCAGATTGCTTAGATGCTGGATTCAAACTGGAATGCAGTTGAAGATAAATACGAGTGTGAGTGATATGTAGTGAGGTCAACTGTAAATGTAGAATTGTGATGTAATTGTAATCAAAGTTGTATAGTTATAGTGAGAGCTTGAAATTGTACTATTCAAAAATGTAATAAATATTTATTTGAATAAAATATTCATTTGAATTCAAATTCTATGTTATTTAATTTATTCAACAAATATTTATTTAATCTGTGAAAATAAAATAGTATATTTAGCAAATACATTTAAATGAATGTATATATGTTTATTATCATCAAACAAAAATCATATAAGCGCAAAGCGCATATTCAACAATCTCCCCCTTTTGATGATAACAAACATATATTTAAGATTTTGAATGTATTAAATGTATTTGATCGTTCAATTTGCTCCCCCTATTTGAATGCTCCCTCTCTACACAATACTCCCCCTACATATATGCATACAAATAGAAATATATAAATGAGCCTAGATGCAAATGGAAAATTATTTGACCTTTGCTTGATTCTATTTGACAAAATCTTAACTTTTCTCTCCCCCTTTTGTTATCAGCAAAAGAATAACAGTGTTATAAAAATAGGGATGAAGTGACAGACATGAATCAAATATTTAACTTAATTGAATATAAATATCAAATTTCAATAAAACTCAAACAAAAATCATAATTACCCTTGTCAGATGCATATTCCACTTTCAGAAATGATGGGGATAAAATCATCAAAAAATCATACAGTTCTGTCTATTTGTGGTATATTTATTTCAGGAAATTTGAATATCTACTAACCATGCATAACCGTTAGGACTTTTAAATGAGATTAGTAGTATTCAAAATTTTTATTTAAAAAAATAAAATCAAGTATCTTCTAACCACGCATGACCGTGAGGACTTTTAAATGGGATTAGAATCAACTTGTCTATTTAATCAATTAATTTTGATATGCGTTCCATACATGCATAACCGTAAGGACTTTTAAATGAGCATGGAAGCACATAATCAAAAATCCAAGTAATTCACCCATGCATAACCGTGAGGACTTTTAAATGAGAGTGAATACTTTGGATATTTTTTTATTGAAGAATATAATAAATTGAAGCACGGATAATTTCCTTTATAATAATAAATTGAAGAACGAATAATTTCCTTTGTAAACTACCACAAATTTACATACTATATATGATTTTGATGAGTGATGGTCGATAGAAAGATGATAGAAATAGAAATGATCATGGAATTTTTACCCAACAAAAAGTTTTTATAACTGTTGTTATGAAATTCTAAAGAAATTTTTCTAAATATATTGTCTTGAGTAATGTATGAAAAATATCGACACTCATCACTTTTTCAATCACTATTGATCTTTTCGATAATCATTAGGGAGTTAGATTAGTCAAAATTTGTCATTTAAAATCAAATAAAAATGACTAATCTGAAAATATGGTCAAAAAATGATTTTCTCGAAGGGGTTATAAAAAAATTCTGCTATCTGAAAATTATTTCAAGTGAAAAATATGCAGATATTTTCTTTGAAAAACAATGCAGCAAATGAATGTTTCAAAAATTAATCACGTTACACTAATAATTTTTCTATCAACTATATTACCAGTGTAATCTGCATCTGAATTTCTTTTTCACTTCAAAATATCACTAACTAAATTTGATAAACCAAGACCATGAAAATGTGCATAAGAAAATTTCAAACTCAATTTTAACAACAATTTAAATGACATTCTTTTGAATTTGAATTGAAGCCATGTTAACACTCAAACAAATATCATATTGTTAATTTCAGAAACCGTTGGATAAACAGTTATATTCATGAGTAATCAACAGTCAATCAACATCATAATTATTTCAAAAACAATTTCTTGAAGTTTCAACAATTTCTTAAAATCCTTTTTAACAACTTTCACATGAAATATGAAATCGTGCAAATTTACAAGCAGTGACCAAAATGTCAAAACAAATATATCTACGTGTAGCATGAGTAACCATCATTTGACCGAACAAATTTATATGGATTAGTCCAAAGTTGAAAATCTGATTGGTCATCATTTAAGCACAAATCAAGGTCATAAATAAGAACAAGTCAAAAGAAATCATATCAATTAAGAATAAGTCAGAATTAAAGACATCATTCATTTCATCATCACATTACTGGCTGATTAAGATTACGGTGCAGATTATCACATTTAATATATCGTTCAAAACAAATTTACCGATTTTACCTTTACGATAATTTTTCGTTGTTGTCCATTGTGATTCTGTCACCTTTATACTAGGCTAAGGAACTTTGCTTTGTCGCCCGTTGTGTTTCTAGAACAGCCAAAATCCAGAGAACACTATTGTTGTTCCTTAGCCTGCCACCACACCTACAACATGAAAGATTTATGTCACCTATTTGTTTTTATTGGTCCATGATTGTTAGTGGCAGAATATGAAAAATATGTTTGTGGAGACCCAAAACTATTTATATATGTTCCTTTTGGCACCCAAATTTGTTTGACTTTCAAAGATTTTATATTTGTGCCTTTTGAAACCCAAATTGGTATAATTTTCACGTGTTTGGGTCTATACCAACAATTATTTTGATTGTGTCCAAATTTTCTACAAATTGTACACATTGAATTGACTTGATTAAATTTTGTGTTCTTGTTCCTATGACTATGATGTCCAATTATTTCAGATCGAGCAATGACACTTTTACCTTGTGCATTATCATCATCTTGTGATTTCCCAAAACCTAGTCCTTTTCTGTTGTCAGTAAAAATTTGATTTCCCAATAACATTTTGAAAGATTTTTCTCCTTTTGAAAAGTTATTCAGAGATTTCTCAAGATTTTGGACTTTGGTTTTTAATGTTGTGTTTTCAGTGACAAGTGAGGTGCATCGATTTATAAAATCCTTTATCCTAGTGTCGATGTTTTCCTTAAGACTCAAGTTTTCTTTTTCGAGATTCTCAGAGTTATTCTTAAGTCTTGTCAATTCTGAATCTAAAATTTTACATTGGTTACATTCTAGGTTTTGTATATTTTCAAGTTCAAATTCTAACCTAGAATTTTCATGGGCGAGTTTCCTCCTTTCAGATTTCAGTTTTTCAATTTTTGATTCAAGACTATCAATTGTTTTAGTAAGATCTAAGCACATAAAAACAAGATCTCTATAGGAATACTCACCTGCCTCACTAGATTCCTCGGAGCTTGCTTCTGAATCTGATTTCGCCATAAGACACAAGTTAGCCTCCTCTGAGCTGCTATCCGAAACTTCCTCTCCTTCTTCATCATCCCAAGTTGCTGCAAAAGCCTTCTTTTTCTTTTTCTTTCCTTTGTTGTATTTGAGAAGTGGGCATTCTGGTTTGATGTGGCCAGGCTTGTTGCAGTTATAACACGTCAGTTCATTATCGGAATTTTCAGAATCTTTTGACCTATTGCCCTTTGTTTTCTTCTTGCGTGGCTTGAATCTTGATGAGTTTCTAACTTTATTGATAGCCATTGCAAGCTCTTCAATTGGATCTACTTCATCTTTATCGCTCTCTTGTTTTCTCTTTAAGGCAATCGTCTTCTTCTTTGGTTCGGAGTTGTTGCGTTCTTCCTTTGCTTTTAGCTCAAGCTCATATGTCATCAAGTTACCAATCAACTCCTCCATGCTTAGCTTACTCAGATCTTTCAATTCTTGTATTGCCGTGACTTTTGCCTCAAAGTTCATCGGTAAGACTCGTAGTATCTTCCTCACAAGCTCTACTTCAGTGAATACCTTTCCAAGCGCTCTAGCATTGTACACCAAGGTTGAAAAGCGTCCAAACATGTCTTTTATGCTTTCGCCTTTGTCCATCACAAAGTTTTCGTATTCATTGCTGAATAGGCCTAGACGAGACTCCTTGACTTGAGAAGTTCCTTCGTGTGTCACCTCCAAAGTGTGCCAAATTTCCTGTGCTGTTGTACAATGAGAAATTCTATTAAATTCATTTTTATCAAGAGCACATATCAAAGCATTCATGGCTTTGGCATTTGTCGTTTTCAATCTCTTATCGTTAGCATCCCACCTATCCTTAGGTTTAGGAATCTCAGTATCACCAACGATTATAGTGGGAGGTTTATAGCCAGTTTCAATAATATCCCAAACATCATAATCAACAAAACTAAGATATATACCCATCCTAACTTTCCAATAAGCATAATCATTCCCGTTAAACATGGGTGGCCTAGCAATAGATTGCCTCTCAGAAAAAGCATTATTCGGTGAATTCATGACTCTAGAGTTAAATAAAAATACCATGCTCTGATACCACTTGTAGGATCTAGATTAACCCTAGAGGGGGGGAGGGGGGTGAATAGGGTTGTAGCAAATTTCCTCGAATTAAACACAGAAATAAACTGCAGAAATAAATATGCTGAAAAGTAAATCACACACAAAATTTACCCAGCTTCGGCAACCCCTGCCTACTACTGCATTCCCAGATTTCTATTAGAATTAAACAGTATCACGCTTACAAACACTCTACTAGACTCGCAAACATTTGCTTCCGCTCACAAACACTCTACTAGACTCGCACACCCTGCTCCCGCCTATAGAGTTTCGTTTACTCGCAAACTCTGCTCCCGCCTATTAGGCTTTGCTTACTTGCAAACTCCGTTCCCGCCTATAGAGCTCTGCAAACTCGCACACCCTGCTCACTGAACTAATTCTAACTAGACAATCTGACATTACCTAAACCCTAGGTGGTGATTTACAAATTTTTGATTTGAAAAATAAAAACAACAATTAAAAGACAATAGAAAATAACCCTAAACCCTAATTAAAAATATAATAAAGCCCTTTAAAACACGGCCGACCCTATTCTTTATTTTAGCCCGTTCCTTTTTGTTTTCTTCTGTAAAAAAGAACACGGCCTCCCTTTCGTTCCTCTTTGCACTTGAATTAGGGCTTGCGTCCTTGATCCAAATTAGGGTTTGTGAAGCTGCCGATTGTTTGATCAATCACGTGGATAATGCGCGAGTAGCTTTGATTGATCTTATCTCGTTGCTCACCGCGGCTGCTTCGTTGATCGAATACCTTCCTTGCTCGGTATGTAATTATATGCTTTTGCTTTTACTGACTTTATGCTTGCTTGAATTCGATGGATTTGAAAGCCGATGATGAGTGGGTTTATATAGATTTCGAAATCCTATAATTGCGTTCGTCTGATGTTATTTGAATTTGTCAATTTTGTCATCTCGGCCACTTGATGATGCTTGAATGCTTGAGATTTATTCTGACTTTTTCATAATCGTATAAACTTGGGTTACTTGGTTGACATGGTTTAAAATCATCGGCTTTGATTTTGACTTGTTCATATGCGTGTATATTTTCATCATGGTGTTGATTAATTTTGTCTTCGGCCATGTTTTGATTACGTGAATTTTGGTTTCGTGAATTTTCTTATACCTCTGCGGCCTTGACTTGAGATTCTTCACTGCACTGCTTCATCATGTTGCATACACTCCATAATATTGTTGCAGTGATTATTTGAGCTTGTATGCTTCATGTTTTCGTTCATGTTGGCACTAGTTTTGCTTTGAGCACACTTCTGGTTATTTGAACATCTTGGCTTATCCACTGTTTCACTTGACACTGCTGTGTCTTTGTTTCATTGCCTCCATTCAGAAATTTTGTTGCAGTGCATCACCACTGTGTTGATCTTGCTTCTGCATATTGTTGTATTTGGACTTGTTGTACACTAGTTTTTGTTTGGTCTCCACTTTGCACATTTTATACTGTCACTGTATCATATAATGTTTCTTGAGCTTTTGGCCTGAACTTGACTCACTTGAACTTGTTGTTGCCAGTTTTCATTTGCAGTTGTATTCCCTTCATGTTTGCATACTGTACTTCATTTGCCACTGTTTGGTTGATGTGCATGTGCATTTCATTTACATTGAGACCTGTAGTCTTCATTTGTGCTCTCTGTTTTGGGTAACTTCCCATGTGTACATGTCTCTTCCCTGTATCTTCATTCATGTTGGTTTAGTTGTGAGTAATTCTGTTCTTTAGTTGGCTGCACTTGGTCTTCGTTCTCCTGCATGTAGTTGGTTGTAACTGTGTTGGACTTTATTCTGGTTGGCACTTGCATCACCACTGTAACACATGTTCATCAATGCATGCTGTTGTCATGATTGCTGTTGCACTGAACTTGAGTTGTCTTCATCTTTGTTCATTGATTGTTAACACTTTGGTCGTTTCTGTTATGTCATCTGAACTGCTGCCACTTTGTAGTTGCACTGCTTTATGTTGTTACTGATGTTGTGTTGCACTTGTGAACTTTTGCTCTGGCCATCTTTGTTTAAGTGCTTGTGTACTTCATTATGTCTTCATGCATGTTCTCTGTTCATTGCTTTTGATATCCATGTTACAACTGGTTTGGGCGAGACTTGATTCTTTGTTGGCACTGGACCTGATCTGCATACATGTGCTTTGATGGAGTTTTGATTTGTCGAAGCTTTGCATTCTTCATGTTGCCTTGTGTTGAATCCAGTTTCAAAACTCGGATTTGACCTTGTGCTCGTGTCGTGATTTAATTTATGTTGCACCTGAGTTGAACTCGTCTTTTTATTTGGGTTTGACCTGTGCTCACCTGTTCCTGTAACATTATCAAGTGTATATCGGTGTGCACGGCCTTGTGGCATATACAGTGATACACTGTGTATATCACAAGTTGTTCGTGTATGATGAATTCAAACGTAAATTATGACGAACAACCCAAATAACTGAGGCAAATAATATTTTCAAAAATCATATTTTATTTTCTATTGCAAAAATATTTCTTTTTCAATTTTACTGCGTTAGTGAATATTTTTGCATATTGCTCAGATGCTGGATTCAAACTGGAATGCAGTTGAAGATAAATACGAGTGTGAGTGATATGTAGTGAGGTCAACTGTAAATGTAGAATTGTGATATGTAATTGTAATCAAAGTTGTATAGTTATAGTGAGAGCTTGAAATTGTACTATTCGAAAATGTAATAAATATTTATTTGAATAAAATATTCATTTGAATTCAAATTCTGTGTTATTTAATTTATTCAACAAATATTTATTTAATCTGTGAAAATAAAATAGTATATTTAACAAATACATTTAAATGAATGTATATATGTTTATTATCATCAAACAAAAATCATATAAGCGCAAAGCGCATATTCAACAGCTTGCTCTTTCAATCGAAAACAAAATATGACGCCCCACCTCTATGCTCACACTAGTCAAGGACACTACTGGGTAATGCTGTTGACTAGCATGAATAATAAGACTATTGAGGAGCGACCGTCTGTGTAATTGGTTTGAGCGAGAATCGATACTTCAGATAGTATATCATGCATTTCATTTCAAGAGGAAATCAGACATATCCAATCCAAACTCAAATCTACTACATAGTAACTAGGGGCCTTCGAAATCAATATAAAATAAACATAACATAAAATCAGTCATAGATATTCATATCACTATGGCGGAAACAGATATGAATACAACACATAGAAGTGGACATCATAGTAGTGGTCATACAAGGTCCACTACATGCCAAAAGAATAGGCATATGTACTACACAAAAGAATAAGTATACATCAAAAAGTCTCTATCTCGTATACATGAAAGACAAAAACTACTAAGCTAAAGTAGTTAGCCAAAAGTCGTAAGCTAATCCCTGCTAAGAAGTCAAGTGGAAGCACCTAAAATATCTCGGTCTGACTCGAGTATTATTTAAGAGGAAAAGTAATAAGGATCAGCCTAGTTATCATTATCATATAAGATGAGATAGAATAAGAGATATGACAAAAATATATGACAACAATAATACCATGCTGTGAAAAATACATATTTGATAACAATGAAAATCATACAATATCTCAAGTTCTCTAAAATACCCAAAAAGAACATCATATTCTTTATTTTTATTCACCAAATCACAAATATTGATAGAGCTTATCAATGAAAATTACAAAAATTGGTGAAACACAAATTCTAGAAATCAATAATTAGAAATCTAGAAAATAAAAAGGGGGATTCCTATCACAAATGGGAGCATGAAAACTCACTAACACGTGTATCACAAACGAGACGTTATCCCATAGATCGCTAACCATAAAAATATGGGATACAGTTCTCCCTTGATGATGAATGAGCCGAATATCGACGCACCCTAAAAGATATGTCGCACGGACTCATTGAGCCGATTGCTACACGAACGATCAACAGACCAAGGGTCGCTAGCCAACCATATTGAGCCGAGCCACAGAACGAGGTATAGTCTCCCACGCGGACAAAGAGGCATCGCATATCGCACATCGCTAGTCTAAACCACAAAATGATCATCATATGTCAATAAGTGTAAATTACACCAAGCTAGTAAATAAATGAGTTTAGCTTCATGTCCCATAACCATTGGCTTAACTTAAATATTTACGAACAAATCATAGATTTCCATTCGAAAATTTTCACAAGATTTCAATCGAACAAGTCTAAGAATTAACCGATGAAGTAAACGAAAGTGTTTCATACCACTTGTTTTGCTAAGTCGTTTGATTAGATTTCTCATACGAATGAGGTAAAGGTTTGTATATGCTAATAGATTGGAAAACGATTTTAAAATGAGTTTTGTATTAAAAGTAGTGTTGAAATCATTTCTGTGAAAGAGTTTTAGTATTTACTACTAGTATGAAAACCTTTGTATTTTAAAGTGACAAATCATAGGAACGAATGTAAAAACAATAAGTCACCAAAAATCCACATTTCAATAACGTGAATCAAAACCACAGAAATCAATATCAAATCCATCAAATGGAACAACGAAAATCCAGAAAACAAATCATCAAAGTCGGTATTAGATAACAATAACTATTCGAATCATCAAAAATTGATTAAAATGGAAATCCACACCAAATAAGCTAATTTTCAAAAATTAACAGCGTCAGACGTTTGGGGGTATTTCCAGACATCTGAGCTGAAGTTCTGAAAATTCGTTCCAGGTCATTCAGACGTTTGGGGATGTACTTCAGACATCTGACGCTGGGTTCTGGAATTTTATTTCCTATGCCTCAGACGTCTGATGGTTTTCTAGACCTCTAAGCTGAATCTTAAGATAGAATTTCCCTAACCCAAAGATAGGCAAACGAATTTGGAACCGATCGAATGAACGATGGTGTCTAGCGATTTATGCCAAGCGGCAACCCAGCCCTATAGGCTCTTCAATACACCTCAACAACATGCCTAAACACCCGTACTAGGATTTTCATAAGTTTTGACTTCAAAAGACCAAAATTGAAAAATCCACCAAACCAATTCAATCCAAAAGTAAATGAACATGAAATAGATGTTAGGAATTTATACCTAACAACTATCAAAGCTACCGACATAGATGTGAGTTCAAAAACTCACCTTTAAATCCAAAATAGAAAAGACAAGCTCTAAAACTAGCTAAGACCAATTCCTCTTCAAGTGCACCTCTAGAAGCTCCAATCTAACATCACATGCAAAGATTTCCTAAGTTGGGTTATAGGAAATTATGAAAATTGGAGAGAGACTAAGATAAAGAAGATGAAGAGGATGCTTACTTAAGCTTCTCCTTGATTTTAGAACTTGAATTTTGAATTTCTAAGAGAAGCTAGGGCTTAAGAATTTCTAATCTTCCCTCTTTCCCTCATTTTCCTTTAGCTTGAGTGTTAGGAAATTATGAGTGGAATGAATCAAGAGGAGAGGAGTTAGGGTATTTGGTAGAGGAGTTTGGATTATCTTGTTGTGTTGGTGGACTAGAACACAACCTAAAGCCCAAATGAAAATACCAAAATCCTAATCAGCTCCAAACATATAAATGTTTATACTTATGCAAGTTGTAAACATCATTATGAACTCAATGAAAGTGGCCTCGAGTCCAAATTCGACTGTTTACAAAAAGTCACATTTTGGATTTTAATCCAACTAATGATGATATATTTAAATAAAACATTTAAATATATAGTCGTAAAATTGCGGGTTGTTACACAAAAGCAAGATTTTCAAGTATCCGGATCAAAACTAAAGACCAACATGAAGATTTCAAAGATTCAAGCATGTTTAATGTGAGGGTTAAAATAGAGAAATTTCTTGGAAGTGTTTGAATGCTCTGTTATTTTTTTTACAATGAAAATATACACATATGCTCGGTCTTTAGAAATCCCTATGTCCAAATCCAGTTCGAATTTGAAGATGATATAAACTAGTAACTTTACTATTTTTGAGTGTAGAACGCATAAAAATAGTTTGAGGTTGATCCATGCTATATATTGTATGTAATGTTGTATTTACAGTAAGAAATCAATATTTTGGCAATTTTCAGTATCCATAAACCATTGATTCATGTATATATTCATGATTTTCATAAGGAAATATAAATGTTAGTAAAGAAATCAGGATTTTTATGGGATTAGGTTGAGAGAAATTTTAAGTTGATCATTTTCCACTTAAAAGTTAATTTTCGGCGTTCTGGTCATCGAGGGGGTGTGCGGTTTGGTCGAGGAGGAGCGTGATAAAGAGATTCACCATGGTCGATTTTTGAATTTGCCTTATAATTGTGTAGGCGTGGTGATTTTAAGGTTTAGGAGGGGTTTGACTATGGTCTTGGTTAAACGGCAATAGTGGCAATGGTAGGAAGAGGTAAGCATGCGGTATAGGGGGAGATGGAAGAGGAGCAAGTGACGAAGCTCTGGGCAAAGTCTGGGAATCGATGGTGGTCATGGGTGGCGTGACTTGGCGATTTGGTGAGCTCGACTTTGTTTCCAATGATCGGATAGCAGTTCTAATTTTCAAACCAAGGGTCGGACGCGTTTTCTGGTGGGTGTTTCGTGACAAGAGGGTCGTGGGTGATCGAAGGGGATAGTCGACGATGAGTCACGATGTTTGGAGGTTGTGCGCACATGCACATTGCTGTATGTAGATTTGTGCACGATTTTGAGTTAGAATAAGAAAGAAGAGAGGGAGTGTTACTGTGTAGAAGAAGTAGGTGGAAGAGTAGGTGGGCCGGTCGGTTTTGGTTTTGTGGGCTGGAGGGAAGTTTTTTTAAAAAAAAAAAAATGTTTAATTATGTTTGGTTATGGGCTTTGACCCAGGGAATGGAATAAAGGAAGTTTTCTTCAAATTTAAAAATGTTAAATTTTACTTATATTCTATAAATTTTAGAAATGTCACAAGTATTATATATGAAACCCGTTTTATGAGAAACTTGTTGTGTTGGGTTCGCATCGACGAACATTACATCGTCATGTGATTTGTTGTCGAGTTTAATCAAGTGGAAATTTTAAGCAATTTAAAATGGCTAGAAATTTAATTAATCAGTTTAACACAAACAACGTCTTTTAAATTTGTATGACCTGTCCATTTGATTTATTTACCCAGATAAATATAACATAGGTTAATTCACATAAATACGATGTTTTTAACATCTGTTTAGCGGAATAAAATGCCATTCTGCTAATTGTATTTAACCGGATCCCTACTGGCAGAATAAATCACTGTCCTGCCATTATTACTGAATATGTGTGTTTTTGGACATTGACTAGCAGAAACATAAAACCCTGTTCCGTTGTCATATTAGCATGAACATCATTTTATTATCTTGATAATTATATTGGACAATATGATTTTGAGTTAATTCTTAAAAATGGATTGATGTGAATATTTGAATCTGTTACTCTAGATTGTTATGAAATTGAATGGTAAGTTGATTGGGTACAATTGGAATTAATAAGCCTTCTTCTCTAATTTGGAAGTTGCCTTTTGAACCAAAATTGTTTTAAGGACGATTATTATTTATTAATGATATTTTGAAGATAATTAATTATTATTTAATAATGATTTAAGGTTAACTATTTTGTGATTCTTAAAAGTTATTTAATTATTTTTCAAATTTATTTAACTATTTAAAATGTTTAAATTTTATTTTAACAATTTATTTAAGATTATTTTGTAGTAATTGGATTAAAAAGTTAATTCTTATTTATAAGTTAATTAGTATTAAGATATTATTGTTATTTCAAAGATAATTTGTTCAAATATTAATAATGTTTTGAAAATAATATATTATATAGTAAACTTTTATAAAAGAGTATTTACCTAAATTTAACTTGGAGAGTTTATATAGAAACTTTATAAGTATTATTTTGAGATAATTATTAAATAAAGTTTTCAGAAGCAATGGTATACTTTCATCGCGGAAATCGGAGGCAGAGATTGCCTACAGTTAAGTTTGGATTTCTCTGGTATGGAGATGTAATCATTGAGTTGTGAATCCATAATTGATACCGCATGGTACCTTCCATATTTATTTTAAAAAGATTTCAAATATTTTTGGAAGAAATGATTGGTGGTGAGATAAGTATATACTTTTTTATAATGAGATTTAATTTATTGAAATTTAAATTAAATAAAGCTTAGTGATTTCAGTGGGAAATAATATCTTTGATTGAACGATTGTTTATTTGATAGTTAAATAACCGACTATCAAATCTAGACCAAAACATAACTTTAGAAATATCTAGGGGAAACACGAAAATTATATGGTACAGTTAACGTTGGAAGGTGCTATACTGTATGTATAAACTCGTTTCGTTATTCTAGGACGATGATAAGGCAATCCGTCCACTAACGGTTAGAAGATGACCTCTGATCTTATTTTCGCATGTTTCTTTTCCTAGAGAACCAGGGTTGAGTTTACTGAAAATATTGAAAGTTGTTTCTAAGAGATCGGGATCGAATAAGTTATCCAAAAACCACTTCGATCCAATGAATATGTTTTTTCAAAGTGAAGACAATAGCATGGAATCAAAGATGGAGCATTAAAGTGCAAGGGTTAATCATTACTAATCCTGAGGACGATTTTGAAATGGACATAGTAGAAATAGTGTCTTCGGTTTCGTTCATACGCAAAACGGACTTGTATGGATGAATGCTTTCAGCACATTGTCATTGGAGGACAATGAGCATTCTAAATGTAAATTCCTTAAAAGGTAATCGTAGCCTGTAACGACGCGTAAATTTCGTGGATTTAATTTGGTTAAATTAATAAGTTTTGTAATTAAATCTAGTAGAAAGAAAAAGAAAAAAAACTTTATAACAAATATTGAAATAAACGCTAATTTAAATTTTATAAATGGTGGCTTAAAACCTATTTACTAGCAATTTGAATAAATTTCAATAAATGAAATGGAGTAAGTATTATACCTGGATATAAAATTCATTCAAAGGAAATTTATTTATATGTTGATGTAAATTAAGAAAATATTATAATAAATAATAATTCCATTCGTACTTGTAAGCTGTTACTATAAGTTGCGTGTTGAAAAGGGTTGATTGAATTGAAATTTATATTTAATTTAAATGGAAATATTAAAGGCTTACAATAATGGAAAATTTAGGTAGTAAAAGTTAGAACAAGTGGATAAATAATAACCATATAAGGGAATAGCATTAATATAAATTAAGTTGGAACCAATTGGATGTAGAGAAATAAATGTAAGCATTTAATATATAAATTAATGTTGGTTTGATGATAACGTTACTTGGTGATTAATTATATAGTAACGGAACTGTGAACATAAAGTAATAAAAGAGTAGATTTATGTTAAGTAATAATTTGTGTATACACGGGATTTTAAACGATGATTGTTAAGTAATAAACCTATAAAGGCATGTAAGGAAATAGGTAACAATCTATACGTAGTTTATTTTATTTAGTATGATAAATAAAGGTGGAATTCAAATCACAATTAAGGGAGAGTAGGTAGTACGTTATTAGGAAGTAAATATAAGGGTAGATAACAATTATTATAAATTCGCTAATTAATTGATCGATAAATTTATTTGAAATAACGATCATTTGAATGTGAGTAATTGCAATGTCGTTATTGATTATAAGCGTTATTTTAATAATTATGATTTATTGAGAAATTAATACGAGAAGTATGTAAATAACTATGAAAGTAATACGTTATAAATTGATTATAACCTAAACGTAAGTGTAAATTAGAGGTTGGAATTAAATCTAATCCGTTTAATTGGAAACTTATTAAAAATAATTTGGATGCAAAGTGTAATAAAGAGGTTATTTTAAGAAATTGAAATAAATGCTATAATTGGTAAATTAAGTTACTTTAAATTGAAACGGGAATTGGTTTAAAGAATTATAAATTTATAAGTAAATCAAGATGATAAAATTTATGAATTATAGAATTTGAATTTTAATAGTGAGTTAATTTATTAAATTTATAATAGTTGGATTTATTGCAAATGACTGAAATTAAATATAAAATTTTACATTAATTGAAAATTAAGTTGAAATTGGAAATTATTTATGTAAAAGCTTTGAACCAATGTTAATTTCATCCATTTGACTGTAATGGATTGAATACAAAGGAATGAATAGTGAATTCAATGGAATTTTTGAAAAGTTAATTTATAACTGATAAATATAACGAAATTTGAATTTACGCTGAAATTTATGATTGAACCAACAATTAATTGACATCTAAATTGGTTTAAATCACCAAGATTGTTTAAGAAAACAAAACTGATAAGATTTGTAAAATTTGGAAGTGAAATTGAAAAGGTGATTTAATTAACGAATTTTTAATTTATTAAATTAATATAAAATAGCCATTTTGGCCACTGACTCGGATTTTGATGAAACCAGTTTCATCGGATCCGTAACGGTGAATTATAATAGTGTTTCAAGTTTCGTAGCGATCAGACTTGTCGTTTGATCGTACGGACTCGAAACGCCTTGAAATTTATGCATTTGAAATCAATTTGAAAATAATGTTATTAACATAACTTTTTCATACGATGGAATTTGGGCTTGAAACTTGTTCCATCGCATTTAAAATATTTAAAAACATCTATTTTGATATATGGGATGATTCATTTTCGTTCCGGAACCGAAACGGACTTTTCAAGGGCATTTTTGTCATTCAAACAAATTGACTTGAACAGTAACCTACGAAAATGATGGAACTGGGCTTCGAAACTAGTACCATTGCGTTCAGAATGCCTTTTTATGTTAGGGTCGCCTCTCAGCACGCTTAAATTGGACTCTGGCCCGTTTTTGACGTTAAACTCTATAAATACGCTCGCAAACCGAGACAGTTTTATTATTATTTTATTTCAGAAAACCTAATGCTATACCATGGCCGCCACTTATTCAATGGCTAGAAATTGCTTATCTTCTTTCCTCGATATCTTTCAATCCGTTCAACGAAATCGAAAAATTCCAAAAGCAAAGTTGTAGATCTCGGCGAGCTCTTCAAATCCATACGGTTGATCTTTGCTATTGGACCACGGATTTGCCAGAATCTGGCTTGGTAGCATGAACGTAATTTCTTGGATTACGTGCAAACGGTAGCGAATGGTGATGTGAAACTTGGTCTGTAAGTGGCTCTCAAGGTGGCGCACACACTGGTAGTCGCTGATCGAACTCTATATGTCTAGAGTTGCGTGCGCACGGAAGAAAGTGGCGCGTGCGTGATGGGTTAGTAGGTTTGTGGATAAGGAAGAAGAGTATGGTACGTTATATTTTTTTATGTATTAATTAATTATGTTATATTAAAATTTAAATCTTTTAACTCGAATAACTTTTGCATACGAGCTCGGATTCACGTGCGGTTTTCTCCGTTGCGTTCGTATCGAAATTCCAGTCACTTTGACGCTGGTATGGACAGATTTGGAGACTGTCAAATTTTTGGATTTAAATCGAATTTAAATTCGATTTAAATTCAAAAGATGAGTGTTTTAACCCACTCACAACTTCTAAAATTTCTTATGTTTATTAAATTGACTTAAGATATGAGTAGAAATTTATTTATGACTGTTTGGCGTGTTTTATTCATCTTCTCAGTTAAATCGTATTTATTTAAATTTAATTGTTATTTAATTTTATTACTGCATAAAAATTTACAATTAAAATTTATTTATTTGCATATAAACTACTAGTTAAACAGTTATTAAATTTATTATTGAATATAAACTGTTAGTTAATACCTGTTATTTATTACCTGTTATATTTTATATGCTATATATTGATGTTTTGTTCAAATTGGATGATGATTATAATAAATGGTTGATGATTGATATTTGGATGAATGGATGTTTATTTACATAAACTGCAAGTTATTATGCATTTTCATTTCATTCGGGATTGCGGTTTGAAATGATATACAACCGCATTTTTATTTTTAAATTGCGGATTGAAATGATAAATATTTGTATCACTTGACCATAGGATAGAAAATTATATACAGGCACCGCGGTATATATATAAAATTATTTTTGAAATGATTTTTTTTATGGTTTGGATATGATACGGTTTGATAAATATTAAATTTGGATATGATATAAATATATTTTATATATACATATATAGTTAAATTGTTGAATTTAAGCTATGCATAAATCTGTTAAATAAAAATGAATAAGTTGAAAAATGGAATCTGGTAATTTATATTATATGATTAAGTACAGGTTTAAGATCTTGTATATATATAGAGAGTTTTAAATGATTCAATTCAATTAAGATGGAAAGATAAATTGGAAATTTAATTGGAATTGAGCTTATTTGAAATTTTAACTCCATAAGTTGAGGTTAACTTATTAAAATTGGAAATTTAAGGTATGATATTTATAACTGGATTTAATGAATAATTCTAGTATAAATAAATGGAAGGGAATAATTAGTGTTAATAAATTTAGTTATTTTAAATGGTTATGGATTTATCATGTAAACCTTTCAAACTAAATAATAGGAAAATGAATTATTGATTTGAAATTCCCAACCTTAGTTTTGAAATTCATTAAATACTCAAAGTTTGAGAATATTGAAATCGAAGTGTTTTATTCAAACTGAAAGTGAATCTAAAAGGTATGGGTTTAGACTGAATTTAAAGTGAATAAAAATTTGTGAAGATGTGGAAATTATTAACTTTTAAAGAAATTTTAAATTCAACTGTTTTATTTTATATACTGTTGAATATCCAAACCATTTAAGTTTTGAAAGTTATGGTTTTAAAACTATGGATTTTGAAGTATTATGTTTGAAAGTTAAAATTCAAATATTTGGTTTCGAGGTATTATAAATTTAAAAAGTGGTATGATTTTGAAAAGAAATATAGTTGAAATAAAATGATATCATAATGATTTGGGTTTTAAAAGAAAATGATATCGTATTTATGGGTTTTGAAATGGATAATTTTATTCTGATTTGAGAGTATAAACTATTTTTAAAAGACTGCGGTGTTATAATAATGTTTGGTTGTTGAAGAGACCGGGATCGGAAGTTGTCATACTCTCTGCCAACTCCGAAAACCACTTTAACAACCGTGTACGCGGTGGAGATTCCAGAATGAAGTAGGTTGGTGGCGGCGTTTCCTGTAAGGTAAATACGTGGACCCAACTCCCGTGAGTTGGCATAAGGTGGCTAAAACAGGAGCGATTGACGGGTTAATAAGGTAGCACCTTTGATCGGACACATCCCTTCGATATTATACTTTGACTCTTGGATTGATTCGGTGGCCACTTTTGATTTTTTTTATTGGGGGTGTGGCTAGAGGTGGGCGGTAGCTGCGGCTACGCGTTACCACCGACCCGGAAGCGTAATTGGTATATCTACCCTGGCATTGCCTAGTTGTGTCGTGTCACCTACCCTAGCGCACCTTATACGATTTTGGTTTTGTACCATACCTATGGAGTGCCCTCTGACGATGCCCAGTACGGGGGAGATTACGGTACTGTATAGACTATGGGAATATATTATGTGTTAAGGTGGAAAATGTAAAGCCTTAACGCTATTTTAAAGTACGTTTATTTTACAATTAGACACTATTATAATAGCGCAATATACTACATAGTAAATAGTTTAACGGATCCTTAGGAGATGTAAATCACGAGCATCTCTTGAGTTACTGCACTCATATTTATTTCTGTTAATTTAACTCACATAAGATCTTTTAGTTCTGACTCGAGTGTTTTTATTTTATTTTCAAATTCACTCGGGTCAGTCCGAGCGTTTCAGGATTTGAAGATTTTATTTCTGGAGAAAGAAGACGAAGAGTTCATCATTATTATTATTATATATTATATGGTTTCACTACACACTATATTCCGCTGCATAGATATTTATTGGTGTGTGAACTCTGATATTTGTTGTATAAAGAAGAATCAAATTTTTTGTAAACAGTTTTATGAACCGTTTATTGATTATTATATTTTATCCTTCCGCTGCGAGATTCTGTTTTCTTTTTATTTCTTTCTTGTTTTTTTATTTACCCCATAACAATCTGCTCTTCCGTATGTTTTGAATTGGCACGTGTGTCGATTTAAAGCATGCGAAAAGCGGGCTGTTACATCTGGTATCAGAGCTTTGGTTTAGCAATAAACCTTAGCATTATGGGTTTAGCTCTTTACTAATAGGGTAATAATACCCTATGGGAGTCACTGAGAGTATATATATGAGAGAGCGTATTTGTTAGTGTTATAATTTTTTTTTAATATTGTGTTAATATGTTCCGTTTTGTATTTATAAATCCTGGTTGATGCATGGGACGCTATGACATCAATAGGGATTTCTAAATATTTAATAGGACAGACCGACATAGTATTTGTTTTTAATATAGGTGAATGAAATAATTTTGCATGTTATATTTTCTATATATAAAAAAATAAAATTTCTCAAATGATATCTATATTTGGCTGCAGTAGATTGGTTGTTAGGTAATAAAGTGTAAATAATAATAGAAATAAGATTTAAAAATAAAATAAATGAAATTTAAAGTTTGTTAGAAATAAATGTAAATTATAAAAGGAAAATTTATGTGGTATGAATAAAAAGAGAAATTAAACAACAAATGTATGAATGAAATTAATAAGGATAAACAAAATTTGTTGTTCAAATTGGTTGTTGTTTGTTTTGGGTTTTAGTTGTTTGGATTTGTTGTTGTTTAGTTAATGGTTGTTTGGGTAAGGATACTTTAAAATTGGATTTGGGGTGAATGAATAATCTATTTAGTTTATCTAAGACTGTTGAGTAAATGATGCGCTAGTAGTATATTCTTCATTCCGTACAATTTAAAGTTTTGAACCCGAACAACTAATTGTTTGATTGAATGGTTGTTTTGTATTTGATGTGTATGCTGTTTGTTGAAATTGATGGTTGTTGTATTGATTTGTTGTTAGTAATTGAAACCACTTAAATATTTCACTTTATAAAAATGGTAACCCTTTTAGATTTTATAAGTGAAATGCAGGTTATGGAAGCAATTGCTACTGCTTTTGGTTCCATAAATTGAGCATAAATTGCCCGACAAATAAGTACGTTTCGGATTTCAAGTTATAGCGCTATTTTATATATTTTCCCGGGTTGGGATATAATATTTTGGATAATATATGTAATATAATTTTTATATTTTGATATTATATTTTCTCCCAAGCCTCTCCGTACAAGGGAGACTCTGCCAAAAATTTCGTAAAGTTTGGACTTAGAAATTATTTTGAAATGTTTTTCCAAACTTTATTTATTTAAGTATAAGAAGATATAAAGGTTATAAAATGGGTATTTATTTAAAGTAATAAAATTTGTAAATTATTGTTTATAAGTTAATATTTGAATAAAATGTATTGTTTATTTAATTCTTCCTTCTCCCTTCTTTTTCCTTTTCGGGGACGAAAAGTTTTGAGTGGGGGAGAGTGTAACGACCCGTAAATTTCATGGATTTAATTTGGTTAAATTAATAAATTTTGTAATTAAATCTAGTAGAAAGAAAAAGAAAAAAAAAACTTTATAACAAATATTGAAATAAACGCTAATTTAAATTTTATAAATGGTGGCTTAAAACCTATTTACTAGCAATTTGAATAAATTTCAATAAATGAAATGGAGTAAGTATTATACCTGGATATAAAATTCATTTAAAGGAAATTTATTTATATGTTAATGTAAATTAAGAAAATATTATAATAAATAATAATTCCATTTGTACTTGTAAGCTGTTACTATAAGTTGCGTATTGAAAAGAGTTGATTGAATGGAAATTTATATTTAATTTAAATGGAAATATTAAAGGCTTACAATAATGGAAAATTTAGGTAATAAAAGTTAGAACAAATGGATAAATAATAACCATATAAGGGAATAGCATTAATATAAATTAAGTTGGAACCAATTGGATGTAGAGAAATAAATGTAAGCATTTAATATATAAATTAATGTTGGTTTGATGATAACGTTACTTGGTGATTAATTATATAGTAACGGAAGTGTGAACGTAAAGTAATAAAAGAGTAGATTTATGTTAAGTATTAATTTGTGTATACACGGGATTTTAAACGATGATTATTAAGTAATAAACTTATAAAGGCATGTAAGGAAATAGGTAACAATCTATATGTAGTTTATTTTATTTAGTATGATAAATAAAGGTGGAATTCAAATCACAATTAAGGGAGAGTAGGTAGTACGTTATTAGGAAGTAAATATAAGGGTAGATAACAATTATTATAAATTCCCTAATTAATTGGTCGATAAATTTATTTGAAATAACGATCATTTGAATGTGAGTAATTGCAATGTCGTTATTGATTATAAGCGTTATTTTAATAATTATGATTTATTGAGAAATTAATACGAGAAGTATGTAAATAACTATGAAAGTAATACGTTATAAATTGATTATAACCTAAACGTAAGTGTAAGTTAGAGGTTGGAATTAAATTTAATCCGTTTAATTGGAAACTTATTAAAATAAATTGGATGCAAAGTGTAATAAAGAGGTTATTTTAAGAAATTGAAATAAATGATATAATTGGTAAATTAAGTTACTTTAAATTGAAACGAGAATTGGTTTAAAGAATTATAAATTTATAAGTAAATCAAGATGATAAAATTTATGAATTATAGAATATTTTAATAGTGAGTTAATTTATTAAATTTATAATGGTTGGATTTATTGCAAATGACTGAAATTAAATATAAAATTTTACATTAATTGAAAATTAAGTTGAAATTGGAAATTATTTATGTAAAAGCTTTAAATCAATGTTAATTTCATCCATTTGACTGTAATGGATTGAATATAAAGTAATGAATAGTGAATTCAATGGAATTTTTGAAAAGTTAATTTATAATTGATAAATATAACGAAATTTGAATTTACGCTGAAATTTATGATTGAATCAACAATTGATTGACATCTAAATTGGTTTAAATCACCGAGATTGTTTAAGAAAACAAAACTGATAAGATTTGTAAAATTTTGAAGTGAAATTGAAAAGGTGATTTAATTAATGAATTTTTAATTTATTAAATTAATATAAAATAGCCATTTTGGCCACTGACTTGGATTGCGATGAAACCAGTTTCATCGGATCCGTAACGGTGAATTATAATAGTGTTTCAAGTTTCGTAGCGATCGGATTTGTCGTTTGATCGTACGGACTCGAAACGCCTTGAAATTTATGCATTTGAAATCAATTTAAAAATAATGTTTTTAACATAACTTTTTCATACGATGGAATTTGGGCTTGAAACTTGTTCCATCGCATTTAAAATATTTAAAAACATCTATTTTGATATATGGGATGATTCATTTTCGTTCCGGAGCCGAAACAGACTTTTCAAGGGCATTTTTGCCATTCATACAAATTGACTTGAACAACAACCTACGAAAATGATGGAACTGGGCTTCGAAACTAGTACCATTGCGTTCAGAAGGCCTTTTTATATTAGGATCACCTCTCAGCACGCTTAAATTGGACTCTGGCCCGTTTTTGACATTAAACTCTATAAATACGCACGCAAACCGAGACAGTTTTATTATTATTTTATTTCAGAACCCTAATTCTATACCATGGCCGCCACTTATTCAATGGCCAGAAATTGCTTATCTTCTTTCCTCAATATCTTTCAACCTGTTCAACGAAATCGAAAAATTCCAAAAGCAAAGTTGTAGATCTCGGCGAGCTCTTTAAATCCATACGGTTGATCTTTGCTATTGGACCATGGATTCGCCAGAATCTGGCTTGGAAGCATGGACGTATTTTCTTGGAATGCGTGCAAACGGTAGCGAGTGGTGATGTGAAACTTGGTCCGTAGGTGGCTCTCAAGGTGGCGCACACACTGGTAGTCGCTGATCGAACTCTATATGTCTAGAGTTGCGTGCGCACGGAAGAAAGTGGCGCGTGCGTGATGGGTTAGTAGCTTTGTGGACAAGGAAGAAGAGGATGGTACGTTATATTTTTTATGTATTAATTAATTAGGTTATATTAAAATTTAAATCTTTTAACTCGAATAACTTTTGCATACGAGCTCGGATTGACGCGCGATTTTCTCCGTTGCGTTCGTATCGAAATTCCGGGTACTGTGACGTGGGTTTGGACGGATTTGGAGACTGCCAAATTTTTGGGTTTAAATCGGATTTAAATTCGATTTAAATTCCAAAGGTGGGTGTTTTAACGCACTCACAACTTCTAAAATTTCTTATGTTTATTAAACTGACTTAAGATATGAGTAGAAATTTATTTATGACTGTTTGGCGTGTTTTATTCATCTTCTTAATTAAATCGCATTTATTTAAATTTAATTGTTATTTAATTTTATTATTGCATAAAAATTTACAATTAAAATTTATTTATTTGCATATAAACTGCTAGTTAAACGGTTATTAAATTTATTATTGAATATAAACTGTTAGTTAATACCTGTTATATTTTATATGCTATATATTGATGTTTTGTTCAAATTGGATGATGATTATAATAAATGGTTGATGATTGATATTTGGATGAATGGATGTTTATTTACATAAACTGCAAGTTATTATGCATTTTCATTTCATTCGGGATTGCGGTTTGTAATGATATACAACCGCATTTTTATTTTTAAATTGCGGATTGAAATGATAAATATCTGTATCACATGACCATAGGATAGAAAATTATATACAGGCACCGCGGTATATATATAAAATTATTTTTGAAATGATTTTCTTTATGGTTTGGATATGATACGGTTTGATAAATATTTAATTTGGATATGATATAAACATATTTTATATTTACATATATAGTTAAATTGTTGAATTTAAGCTATGCATAAATCTGTTAAATAAAAATGAATAAGTTGAAAAATGGAATCTGGTAATTTATATTGTATGATTAAGTACAAGTTTAAGATCTTGTATATATATAGAGTTTTAAATGATTCAAATCAATTAAGATGGAAAGATAAATTGGAAATTTAATTGGAATTGAGCTTATTTGAAATTTTAACTCCATAAGTTGAGGTTAACTTATTAAAATTGGAAATTTAAGGTATGATATTTATAACTGGATTTAATGAATAATTCTAGTATAAATAAATGGAAGGAAATAATTAGTGTTAATAAATTTAGTTATTTTAAATGGTTATGGATTTATCATGTAAACCTTTCAAACTAAATAATAGGAAAATGAATTGTTGATTTGAAATTCCCAACCTTAGTTTTGAAATTCATTAAATACTCAAAGTTTGAGAATATTGAAATCGAAGTGTTTTATTCAAACTGAAAGTGAATCTAAAAGGTTTGGGTTTAGAATGAATTTAAAGTGAATAAAAATTTGTGAAGATGTGGAAATTATTTACTTTTAAAGAAAATTTAAATTCAACTGTTTATTTTATATACTATTGAATATCCAAACCATTTAAGTTTTGAAAGTTATGGTTTTAAAACTATGGATTTTGAAGTATTATGTTTGAAAGTTAAATTTCAAATATTTGGTTTCGAGGTATTATAAATTTTAAAAGTGGTATGATTTTGAAAAGAAATATATTTGAAATAAAATGATATCATATTGATTTGGGTTTTAAAAGAAAATGATATCGTATTTATGGGTTTTGAAATGGATAATTTTATTCTGGTTTGAAAGTATAAACTATTTTTAAAAGAATGCGGTGTTATAATAACGTTTGGTTGTTGAAGAGACCGAGATCGGAAGTTTTCATACTCTCTGCCAACTTCGAAAACCACTTTAACAACCGTGTACGCGGTGGAGATTCTAGAATGAAGTAGGTTGGTGGCGGCGTTTCCTGTAAGGTAAATATGTGGACCCAACTCCCGTGAGTTGGCATAAGGTGGCTAAAACAGGAGCGATTGATGGGTTAATAAGGTAGCACCTTTGATCGGACACATCCCTTCGATATTAGTCTTTGACTCTTGGATTGATTCGGTGACCACTTTTGATTTTTTTTATTGGGGGTGTGACTCGAGGTGGGCGGTAGCTGCGGCTACGCGTTACCACCGACCCGGAAGCGTAATTGGTATATCTACCCTGGCATTGCCTAGTTGTGCCGTGTCACCTACCCTAGCGCGCCTTATACGATTTTGGTTTTGTACCATACCTATGGAGTGCCCTCTGACGATGCCCAGTACGGGGGAGATTACGGTACTGTATAGACTATGGGAATATATTATGTGTTAAGGTGGAAAATGTAAAGCCTTAACGCTATTTTAAAGTAAGTTTATTTTACAATTAGACACTATTATAATAGTGCAATATACTACATAGTAAATAGTTTAACGGATCCTTAAGAGATGTAAATCCCGAGCATCTCTTGAGTTACTACACTCATATTTATTTCTGTTAATTTAAATCACTTAAGATCTTTTAGTTCTGACTCGAGTGTTTTTGTTTTTTTTCAAATTCGCTCGGGTCAGTCTGAGCATTTCAGGATTTGAAGACTTTATTTCTGGAGGAAGAAGGCGAAGATTTCATTATTATTATTATATATTATATGGTTTCACTACACATTATATTTCGCTGCATAGATATTTATTGGTATGTGAATCTGATATTTATTGTATAAAGAAGAATCAAACGTTTTGTAAACAGTTTTATGAACTGTATATTGATTATTATATTTTATCCTTCTGCTATGAGATTCTATTTTCTTTTTATTTCTTTCTTTTTTTTCTTATTTACCCCACAAAAATCCGCTCTTTCGTATGTTTTGAATTGGCACGTGTGTCGATTAAAAGCATGCGAAAAGCGGGCTGTTACATAGCCTCAAGCCTCATCAACCGGAATTACTGAAAATCAGGGGAGATGCAGTAAGGCTATGTGGGTCGCACCTAGGGTGTGTGTATAACCTTTCTAGATACCCTCAGATATTATAAATACGGTGCATGGGAAGGAGCTCGATAAGGTTGGGAACTCCTGAAGTGATAGGATATTCGGTTCTATCCAAGTCAAGGGTAGACCGGTCTTGTGTTGTAGGGGATCAGATTTTCTTGGTGATATGTTCACGTACGTATGATAGGTGGTTCTCGCTTTGTGAACAGTGACGGAGCTTAGACTTTTACTTTTGCATGTCCCTGAGAGGTAGCATAAGGCATTGATGGGTTGGTTGTGGATGTCGTGAGGCTGGCCGTAAAAGCAAATTCGAGGTTCCAGTTATAGTCACCTCCATGTTGAAAAGCAGGAGTACCTCCATGTTGAAAAGCAAAACGATAGCGGGATGGTTGAAAGCCTACTGGGGCGGGTCTAGAGTGGTCCGTCCGTTACATCATGGTATTAAAGCTTAGGTTGAGCGAATATCTAGCCTTTAATGGGATTACTCATTAGAGATAGGATCAGTAGTACCCTAGAATGAGTTTGAGTGTGTGTGCATATATATGATAGTGCTATTTGTTAGTGATATAAAAATGTTTTATATTGTGTTAATTGATCGGTTGAGTGGCATATGGATTCTGGTCAATACTAGTAGCTAACTTTATTGATAAGGATCTCTAAACATATGAACAAGGTCAATGGATACAATATTGTTTTAAGTGGGTAAATGAAATAATTTTACCCAGGATATAATTTGTATATTAAAGGCAATGATTTTCAAAATATATAGTATTTTGTGGTATTGTTTGATAAGTGATGATAATATATCATCATCTAGAATCTGATTGGTCATAACCATCTAGTTTTGAGTATTCTCTATTGACTGCCATTCCGACTTGAGTATTTCCTTAGAGACCCGAGTCTACACAGAAACTTTGATTTTTTTTCGATTTTTTAGTAAATTATGTTTACTAAAGGAGATTTAAATATTTTAGAATGAATATTTAGGAAGATTGTTCATATATAAAAGCTAATCACTACGTCACATTGGTGATTTTGCAACATTTGTAAATTTCTAACACTTATAAACGTTACAAACTACGAACAGTCAATAAGTGTTAGAATAGCTGAAAAAGCATTGGTAAAAATAAATAATTTTCTATATAAAATTTAGAACACATTGGCTATAATATATAACACAGACAATGTTATAATGATTGGTAAATTTTTAAATAATTCATTACCAATTGCATTTATTTGTAATTTAGCATAGGTCTCATTTCCCACGCTTATCCATTCCCATTTCCATTTTTGGCCGCTCTTTTTTTATTTCCAATTTATGTTACGACCCGCCCTTCTCGACCCTCGAAAATCGACACAAAATACACCACAGAATAATATGCCGAATGCTCGAGTGCCGGAAAAGACAGATTGTTAAGGGAAAAGAAAGGAGATAGAAGAAAGAAGGAACTAAACAATATCAGAATCTCACAATCGCAGCGGAACAAAATATAATATTCAATAACAGATCTTTACACACAATGAAACTATATATGTTTTATACAATATACCATCAGAGTATCAAAAACAAACAACAATTACCAGCCTGATAATTTCAAACAATCACAGCAGTGGATATAATCAAGTATGGATAATACGTCTCAGACTCCAGCTCCACTCCTGAGCTCCACGGCATCCTTTCCTATAATCTATAATACTCGGTCTGACCTGAGCATTATAATGAAATAACACCCGAGTCAGTCTGGAATACCAGCTGGTAAAAATACACCCAAATAGATTATTAAAATTCAAAAATCCTTTGAAAATCAAAGCATCTCGTAAGACCACGCCACAAATAAACATGTCGGGTTTTTACCTTACGATAGCTAAAACATTTCTTATAAAATCCTCTGATATTATAATAGGGTCTATTTACAAATACTTATTCAAATAGCCGAAATTGTTACATTCATTAAATTCCAGCTACTAGCCACAATCGTGGGTAATACAAACAAAACTCGTAAAAGGCTCGTAGGGAGAATGGATTTCCAACTAATGACTAGGCACTGGGGTACCACCTGTCACGGTACGTGGCCTAGATCACCGTACCGAAGATTACTTCCAATCCCCTGCAACATAAGACCAGGACTACCCCTTACTGGATAATCCTGAGTAAGATCACCCCACGTTGGGATCAGCAACCGCACCACTAAGCTGAATAAAAAGGGACATCTAGACAGGGATGACCTCACCCTAATGGGTGCTACCCACATAGCCTTGCTGCATAACCCCTGATTTTCAGTCATTCCCGATTGATGAGGCTTGAGGCTAAGCGTTACTTTTAGAACGTTTCACTTAGAATGCCCATCATCCACCTGATGATGTTCCGAAAGCATTCATCCATACAAGTCCGTCCCTGGTTTGAATTTGGAACCGAAGGCACTACTCCTACTACATCCATTTTGGAAATATCATTGGGATTATTAGCGACTAGCCCTTGCACTTCACTGTTCCATCTTCGACTCCGAACTCGTTTTTCCCAAGAAAATATACAAACCAGATCGAAGTGGTTTTCGAGAAATTAGTCCCGATCCCGGTCTCTTCGAAACGATCAACGCATTGGCCAATATTGATAGTCGGTGATTTAACTATCAATTAACATTCACAAACATCCATCACAAAATAAATAATCTTCCACATTATTCATTTATTAACCTTAAGATATCTTGATACGATATATTTCCATTTTCAATCCCTTGAAAACAGTTTCAAACCACATACTCCTTATGGAATAAATTTACAAATATTGATTTCCACTGAAAACATCCAAGCCAAATACTTTAGATTTATAATAATTTAAATTAAAGCTATTTACATACTTTATTTGAAATATATACATACTTATTAAATATTGCAAATTAAACTGATTTATAAAATATAAACTGTTTTTCTACAAAATAAAGTTAAGTCATGCTAAATTTTAAAATAAAGTTATGAAATCCTATACAAGTTCTTCAACTAAAACTTCAACCAAACTATCTTTACAATAAAACTAGTTTGTAAAATATAAATATTAATGACCTTCTTTTAAAGCATATACCAATTAACCCTTTTAAAATAATTACTACTATAACTAATTTAGTAAATATTTACTTCTAAAATCTCTACAACTTAAATAAGAAATTTCTTAAAAACATTCTTTTAAAATCAAATTTAAAACTTTTAACTTTTACTTAGAAATCTGCTTTAAAACGTACTTGGCTTTTCAGGGAGCTACACTTCCATTTCAGAATAAACCAAAGAACCTTTTATAAATCCCACACGACTTACCTCAATTCAAATTTACGTTTAAATCCCGTAAATTCCTCCAACACTTTTAAAATAAACCCTCTTTTTATTTTTAAACACATTTCTATTTCCTGGAATATCACTTTCAAAATATATGTTTAAAATATTTAAAATAAAGCTATTAGAAATTACTTAATTGAAAATAATACTTAAGGAAATATACAGAGGTTTTTCTAAGTAATTTAAGCCAAATTTTACTTTCAAAATAAAGTTATGAAATCAAATATTTATATTATAATTTCCTTTTGAAAATTTAATACTACTTTACCTTTAAAATAATTAAATATCATAATTACTTAGATAAGTATTTACTTATACTTAAAAATAATTAAAAATAATATATATATTTTTTCTAAAATATTCTAAAACACATTTTAAACTGCCAATTTATATTTTGAAAGTTTTTCTTTGAAACATACCAAATTTCCAAGAAAAACACACTTTCTGTCCTTTAAAGATAATCTCATCTTTACTTTTAAAACAATTATTCCTTTCTTATAGAATTTCCCACCGGAAATTTATATTTCCAAATTTATCCACTGATAAATATTTTATTCCACTTCATATGTAAAGCAAATTTTCAAATTCCCGTTCCTCATCATAATTTCAAACCTCTTAACAAATTCCAAATCAATTTCCTGACTTTAATTTCCTTAATTTCATTACTTAAAAATTCCTTTCATTTTCCTTTAATCCCAATTCATTTATTGATATTTTAAAAATACCAAATTATATTTATCCAACCATAACACAGCATAATAAAATTCCAAATCAATCTATCACGGGTTATCAATGAAATATATCACATAATATAAATAAAATTTCTATTTACGAAGAATCTAGTTGGATCCCTCCAACCTGTTTTTCCCTACATCCACAGATGTTAGCACGAAAAATGAATATCAATCAAATTTGATAATAATTTTCATATTAAACTAATCAACCAATCATTTAAATATTAACTATTTAAATAGCTGAAATTCCAGATGTGAGTGAGATAAACTCACCTTCAATTTTCGACGAGCGTTCAAATTTTAAATTAAATCGAACGGCGTTCGATTTAACCTAAATGTTTACATACTCAAAATGATCCTAGAATTGCTCCACTACGTAGTACTCGTCGCTGCGATTTCGGCGTCGTCAGTTTCGTCGAATTTTGATAACGTATGCAAAAGTTATGGGATTATGAAGTTTGAATATAATTTTAAAACAAAATTTCTCTCTTTTTTTAAAAATTATACCAAAATCGTGGCCGTAAATATTTGAACCAGATCGAAGCCATCTAACCCTTCTTTCCTCACCGTTCGTTCCAGCAACAAAACCCACCATCGACTTGCTTTGACCGACCAAACGCCTCCCCCAACGTCCACTTGAACACGATCAACACCCACCACGATGAAGCCCCACATGGCGTGCGACCATAGCCAGAAAACGAACGAGCTCGGTACCCCCCTTCACCCCAAAATTGAACACGAACGGGACCCCTATCGGCCTAAATTCTAGTCACCTCGTCGAGCCATATATGATCTCAACCGTTGAATACGTAGATCTCTCCGTGATCACAATTCTCTAGTTGAAGTTGTAGCCTGAAACTAATTGGACAAAGACAGATCGAGAGAAGAAGATCGAGGCGTTTCGGCCATTAAATGGATAAGCGGCAGCCGCGTTTTGAAGAGCTAGGGTTTCTCTGGTTTGAGTGAATTTATGAACGTGTATCTATATTATTTTAATATTAAATTCAATTTTAACGAGCATTTACATACGAACTCTAAACAACACATGCCGCCGGGCGTTTATAAGGTTTTACCCACATTCCGAACACAGTGGAACATGTTTCGAAGGCTAATTTGGTCGTATGCGCGAGTTACGGAAACAAACGATCAATTTTAAATTAAATCGATTAAAATAGTTTCTATGCTTTTTGAGATGTCACGGTCAAACGACAACTCCGATTGCTACGAAAATTGAAATCCGATAATAACTAACTATTACGGATCCAATGGAACTGGTTTCGTCGAATTCCGAGACTGTACTCCGGAAGGCTATTTTAACTCGTCGACTAAATCGAACGATTTTCAAAATCGTCGAAATCACTTAAAATTTCACTTTTAAAATTTTACTAACTTTATTATAAATCATATAGAATTTACATTCGCATTATAAATTATTCTGATTCATTCCGAATCAAAATCTTATTATTTTCATTATCACTACCTATTAAATTTCATTATTTAATTAATATAAAAAAATTCCAAATTCAACTTATCGACTTTTAATTCCATCTAAAAAATCCAATAGAAAAATTCAAATCAAACTAAACTTAAAATAAACCTTAGAAATCATTTTCATAACTATTTACATCCAGATTCACAAATTATCCCTATTTCAAATATTTAATTACTATTATTCAAATTCAATTGAATTGCTATATTTGAAATTTTAACAAATTTTATTAATTTGACCAAAATCTTCTTACTTCAAAATCAATTCAAAATCCACATTTAACATCTAAAATGAATTAAATGTTCAAAATTTAACGACTAAAATTTTGGGTCGTTACATTCCTCCTCCCTTATAAAAATTTCATTCCCGAAATTTGCTAAGGTAGAAAAATGCTTCCAAACTCATTTACTTACCCAAACTTACTAAGTTAAAAACTTACAGTCATTTTACCAAAACCTTTAGCTCGAATTTCAAAACCACTTGCTTTATTTTTAACTCAAAACCTTGTTTTCAACCTAATTAAAAATCACTTCTCTAGTTAACCCAAAATTTCCAAAATTTTCAAAAATTTTCCAACTCCCAAAATTTTACAAATTTTTTGACAGCGTCTCCTTTGTACGGAAAGCGTTTTACAATATCACAATAGATATAAATTTATATACATCGACCCATACGGTCGGAAAACAAGATATACCATAATATATATATATATATATATATATATATCATTTTCCAAATTTTATTGCGTAGGCGTATCTTTTGATTAGCATTTTAAAAGCAAGCGGCTAATTATATTGCATATACGCGCTCCAACTCTATTGATTGCCTCCCGTACCTGTACTTACTCAAACAAACACATGAGTTTTCAATAATATGAGGTTTTCAACAACGTTCCATTTATTAATCTTGGCCAAACATATCAATTATATACCCAAACAGACAAATTTCATAATCCTGCATGAAATCCATCTGTTATAAGCAATCCACAAGTTTCAACACTATTTTAGTTTCCCTAACAAACCCAAACTTCATTTTATTCCACTCGAATGATTTATATCTGAGCTTACTATTCTCAATTCATATTCACTTCAATATGATTAACATGTGCTTTACTTACATCAATTTACTTCAATTCTAAATTGATTCACAATCAAATTTTTATTTTTAAATTTGATATATTTGCATTATATTCATAATTCACTTCTATATGCAAATCCACTAAATTAAATTCCGACCCATTCCAGTTTATTCAAAAACCACTTATTTACTTCCTTTAAACAATTTACTTTCGTTTATAACAAAATGACAAATTTTCTATGCAAACTTAAATGTTATTCATGAAATAACCATTACTTAAGCTTATAACCATTTTAAATTAATTCCAACTCAATTTATATTAATTTTATTCAATTCTGCATTGTTCACAATCCAAACATTCTTATTTCTTTGCAATTATTAAATCAAATCCTGATCCTCACATTCCAAATTCATTATCCAACTCAAGTTCATATTAACATCATTTCATTCTGGATTATTGATAACTCATACATTCTTATTTCATCACAATAATTAGTTAAAATCCTTTCACTTGCATTTCAATTTTATTATCTAAACAAATTTCATTCAAGACCACTTATAAAGCTCGACCACATTTCCAATTTGCTTAAATTATTTCAATTACACAATATTTCCATTTCTTATATCCATTTTATTTTATTAATAATAAGGCCACTTCAAATCATTCCACTCACTTTAATTTATCTACAATTCAAACCATCACTATTATAATCCAATTCCATTATTCATCCACACTTTCAATGTTTTATTACCAAAATTAAATCCCATACCAGAACTGGGTTTTATTTTACTTTTCAAATTTTCTTAACAAGCTACAAAAATCTTATTCATCCCATTACTCCCCTTATTCATCTTCATTCAATTCCTTTGAATTTAGTTGAGTGAGAATTTAATTATTCAATATCCAACCAAATTAAACTTTCTTTTAATTCAATTCTTTTCCAGTTCTAATTCAAGTTCAACTAAATTTTATTTAGCCAACTTAAATTCATACCATTTCCTTTACTATTTTAAAAAACAATTTAATTCCATTCAATATTATTTATAATACAACTGAATTTTGATTTCAATTCAATCCAAATTCAACTCAATTCTTTTTAATTTAAGTTAAATCCAACTCGATCCAATTTTATTTCTTTCTTTATATAAGTTTAAGCCTTATTTACTGACTTAAGTCCATTCACCTGTTATATTTCACTTACCTTATCTCAATTTACATTTCATTTAGAAATCAATTCTTAAACTTTCCATTCTTTTTATCATAACATTCAACCATTTCTATTTAGGTTTTACAATTCATCTCCTATTCAAAAGTTTACCAACTTATTTATTTAAAAGCTTATATTGCTCATTTTAGTCCATTTTCATCTTAAAATCACAATTCTAGATTATGTATGTAACACTTAATAGCTTAAGTGTATAAATTTTCATTACACAATTATAACCCATAATTATATAATCATTTTACATTTTAACTTTATATCCAATTTAATTTAATTCCAATTCCAAATTTATTTAACTTATCCTGAGTTAAATTTAAAATATATTTTATTCATTTCCATATACTCAAATTAAATTTTAATTCTAGGATTAAAATTTTCATTTTTCTTTCTTATTCAAATCAACTTCACTTTATAGGTTCAATAGTGATTTATCTTAACTTTCACATTATTTAAATAGAGTTTCCAGAATTCAATTACTCAGTTTTATTTCATAACCATTTTGAAATAATAATCAACTCATACCTACTTGGTATATCAAATCAAATCTTCGGATTCAAAATAACTTGTTTATACTAAAACAAATTTCCCCTTTTGAAATTTCTAAAACACCTTTATATCAAACAAGTCTAAACAGATATCATACCCAATTACTATGGAAGCAATCCATCACTTTAGAAACTCGAAAATGAATTCTGATGATGTGGCCATCATCATCAGGATTATTTCCCAACGACTGAAGTGAGTTCAGTGCTTCCTTACTAACACAAATTCCTTTCAAAACAATTTCCATTCAGAAATATTTTCCCAAAATAATACTCCATTATTACCCTCCAATACTCTGGAAAACATTTCAAACATTCCCAAGATTTTAAATTCCCAAACTTTTGTTTTAAATTTATTCAAACCTTTTCGAAATTTTTGGGATTTAAATTTTGGTTTAAATCAAATTTTAGTTATTCTTCTTTTCATTTAAACCATACTTAGATAATTCTATTTGGTTATAAACCATTTCAAATTTTAGATTCTTATATTAGATTATAATATTAACAACCAAACATCCAAATATAAAATAATTTCAGAAAATTATTCCTTTTATATCAAAATATAATTTTGGGTAAAATTATTTCATTTACCCGCTTTAAAAACAATACTATGTCGGTTTATCTTGTTTAAGAGTTTAGAAACCCGTATCGATATGGTTGTACTTCCCGTACCGACCAGAATTCATAAACACTCAACCTATAAGTCAACACAGTATAAAAACAGTTTTTATATTCACTAACAAGTACGCGCTCATAGCTATTATTACACTGAACTCATTATAGAGTACTATTGACTCTATTTAATGAGTAATTTCCCCACCAGAGCCAAGGTTATCGCCAACCTAAGCTCTTATACCAAGTGTGACGATCCGCTCTTCTCGACCCTCGAAATTCGACACAAAATACACCACAGAATAATATGCCGACGCTCGATTGCCGGAAAAGACAGATTGTTAAGGGAAAAGAAAGGAGATAGAAGAAAGAAGGAAATAAACAATATCAGAATCTCACAATCGCAGTGGAACAAAATATAATATTCAATAACAGATCTTTACACAAAATGAAACTATATCTGTTTTATACAATATACCATCAGAGTATCACAAACAAACAACAATTACTAGCCTGACAATTTCAAACAATCACAGCAGCGGATATAATCAAGTACGAATAATACGTCTCGGACTCCAGCTCCTCTCCTGAGCTCTACAGCATCCTTTCCTGTAATCTATAATACTCGGTCTGACCCGAGCATTATAATGAAATAACACCCGAGTCAGTCTGGAATACCAGCTGATAAAAATACACCCAAATAGATTATTAAATTTCAAAAATCCTTTGAAAATCAAAGCATCTCGTAAGACCAAACCACAAATAAACATGTCGGGTTTTTACCTTACGATAGCTAAAACATTTCTTATAAAATCCTTTGATATTATAATAGGGTCTATTTACAAATACTTATTCAAATAGTCGAAATTGTTACATTCATTAAATTCCAGCTACTAGCCACACTCGTGGGTAATACAAACAAAACTCATAAAAGGCTCGTAGGGAGAATGGATTTCCAACTAATGACTAGGCACTGGGGTACCACCTGTCACAGTACGTGGCCTAGATCACCGTACCGAGAATTACTCTCAATCCCCTACAACACAAGACCGGGACTACCCCTTGCTGGATAATCTCGAGTAAGATCACCCCATGGTTGGGATCAGCAACCGCACCACTAAGCCGAATAAAAAGGGACGTCTAGACAGGGATGACCTCACCCTAATGGGTGCTACCCACGTAGCCTTGCTGCATAACCCCTGATTTTCAGTCATTCCCGGTTGACGAGGCTTGAGGCTAAGCGTTTCCTTTTAGAATGTTTCACTTAGAAAGCCCATCGTCCACCTGACGATGTTTCGAAAGCATTCATCCATACAAGTCTGTCCTGGGTTTGAACGGAACCGAAGGCACTGCTCCTACTGCATCCATTTTCGAAATATCCTTAGGATTAGTAGCGACTAGCCCTTGCACTTCACTGCTCCATCTTCGACTCCGAACTCGTTTTTCCCATGAAAACGTACAAACTGAATCGAACTGGTTTTTGAGAAATTAATCCCGGTCTCGGTCTCTTCAAAACGATCAACGCATTGGCCAATATTGATAGTCGGTGATTTAACTATCAATTAACATTCACAAACATCCATCACACAATAAATAATTTCCCACATTATTTATTTATTAACCTCAAGATATCTTCATACGATATATTTCCATTTTCAATCCCCTGAAAACATTTTCAAACCATATACTCCTTATGGAATAAATTTCCAAATATTGATTTCCACTGAAAACATCCAAGCCAAATACTTTAGATTTATAATAATTTAAATTAAAGTTATTTACATACTTTATTTGAAATATATACATACTTATTAAATGTTTCAAATAAAACTGCTTTATAAAATATAAACTATTTTTCTACAAAATAAAGTTAGGTCATGCTAAATTTTAAAATAAAGTTATGAAATCCTATACAAGTTCTTCAACTAAAACTTTAACCAAACTATCTTTACAATAAAACTAGTTTGTAAAATATAAATATTAATTAACTTCTTTTAAAGCATATACCAATTAACCCTTTTAAAATAATTACTACTATAACTAATTTAGTAAATATTTACTTCTGAAATCTTTACAACTTGAATAAGAATTTTCTTAAAAACATTCTTTTAAAATCAAATTTAAAACTTTTAACTTTTATATAGAAATCTGCTTTAAAACGTACTTGGCTTTTCAGGGAGCTACACTTCCATTTTAGAATAAACCAAAGAACCTTTTATAAATCCCACATGATTTACCTCAATTCAAATTTACGTTTAAATCCCGTAAATTCCTCCAAAACTTTCAAAATAGACCCTCTTTTTATTTTTAAACGCATTTCTATTTCCTAGAATATCACTTTCAAAATATATGCTTAAAATATTTAAAATAAAGCTACTAGAAATTACTTAATTGAAAATAATGCTTAAGGAATATATAGAGGTTTTTCTAAGTAATTTAACCAAATTTAACTTTTAAAATAAAGTTATTAAATCAAATATTTATATTATAATTTCCTTTTGAAAACTTAATACTACTTTACCTTTAAAATAATTAAATATCATAATTACTTAGATAAATATTTACTTATACTTAAAAATAATTAAAAATAATATATATATTTTTTTCATAAATATTCTAAAACACATTAAACTGCCAATTTATATCTTGAAAGATTTTCTTTGAAACATACCAAATTTCCAGGAAAAATGCACTTTCCATCCTTTAAAGATAATCTCATCTTTACTTTTTAAAAAATTATCCCTTTCTTATAGAATTTCCCACCGGAAATTTATATTTCCAAATTTATCCACTAATAAATACTTTATTCCACTTCATTTATAAAGCAAATTTTCAAATTCCCATTCCTCATCACAATTTCAAACCTCTTAACAAATTCCAAATCAATTTCCTGACTTTAATTTTCTTAATTTCATTACTTAAAAATTCCTTTCATTTTCCTTTAATCCCAATTCATTTATTGATAATTTAAAAATAGCAAATTATATTTATCCAACCATAACACAGCATAAAAAAATTCCATATCAATCTATCACGGGTGATCAATGAAATATATCACAGAATATAAATAAAATTTCTATTTGTGAGGAATCCAGTTGGATCCTTCCAACCTGTTTTTCCCTGCATCCACAAATGTTAGCACGACAAATAAATATCGATCAAATTTGATAATAATTTTCATACTAAACAAAGCAACCAATCATTTAAATATTAACTATTTAAACAGCTGAAATTCTAGATATGAGTGAGATAAACTCACCTTGAATTTTCGACGAGCGTTCAAATTTTAAATTAAATCGAACGGCGTTCGATTTAACCTAAATTTTTACTTGCTCAGAATGATCCCAGAATTTCTCCACTGCGTAGTACTCGTCGCTGCGATTTCGGTGTCACAAGTTTCTTGGAATTCTGATAATGTATGCAAAAGTTATGGGATTATGAAGTTTGAATATAATTGAAAACAAAATTTCTCTCTTTTTTAAAAAAAATTATACCAAAATCATGGCCGTAAATATTTGAACCAGATTGAAGCCGTCTAACCCTTCTTCCCTCACACGTTCGTTCCAGCAACCAAACCTACCATCGACTTGCTTTGACCGACCAAACGCCTCCTCCAACGTCCACTTGAACACGATCAACGCCCACCACGACGAAGCCTCACACGGTGCGCAACCATGACCAGAATGAACGAGCTTGGCTCCCCCTTCACTCCAAAATCAAACACGAACGGGACCACTATTGGCCTAAATTCTGGTCACCTCATCGACCCATATCCGATCTCGACCGTTGAATGCGTAGATCTCTCTGTGATCTACAATTCTCTAGTTGAAGTTGTAGCCTGAAACTAAGTGGATAAAGAGAGATCGAGAGAAGAAGATCGAGGCATTTCGGCCATTAAATGGATAAGCGGTGGCCACGTTTTGAAGAGCTAGGGTTTCTCTAGTTTGAATGAATTTGTGAACGTGTATTTATATTATTTTAATATTAAATTCAATTTTAACGAGCGTTTACAAACGAACTCTAAACAACACATGCCGCCAGGCGTTTATAAGGTTTTACCCGCATTCCGAACACAATGGAACGTGTTTCGAAGGCTAATTTGGTCGTATGCACGAGTTACGGAAATAAACAATCAATTTTAAATTAAAATGATTAAAATAGTTTCTATGCGTTTTGAGCTGTCACAGTCAAACGACAACTCCGATTGCTACGAAAATTGAAATCCGATAATACTAACTATTACGGATCCAATGGAACTGGTTTCGTTGAATTCCAAAACTGTGCCCCGGAAGGCTATTTTAACTCGTCGATTAAATCGAGCGATTTTCAAAATCGTCGAAATCACTTAAAACTTCACTTTTAAAATTTTACTAACTTTATTATAAATTGTATAGAATTTACATTCGCATTAGAAATTATTCTGATTCATTTCGAATCAAAATCTGATCATTTTCATTATCACTACCTATTAAATTTCATTACTTAATTAATATAAAAAAATTCCCAATTCAACTTATCGACTTTGAATTCCATCTAAAAAAAATCCAATAGAAAAATTCAAATCAAACTAAACTTAAAATAAAGCTTAGAAATCATTTTCATAACTATTTACATCCAGATTCACAAATTATCCCTATTTCAAATATTTAATTATTATTATTCAAATTCAATTGAATTGCCATATTTGAAATTTTAACAAATTTTATTAATTTAACCAAAATCTTCTTACTTAGAAATCAATTCAAAATCCACATTTAACATTTAAAATGAATTAAATGTTCAAAATCTAATGACCAAAATTATGGGTCACTACAATTTAGGTTTCTACTCTCTACAAATCAACGTCGCTTGAGGCGACCTAATGCTCTTCTCCACGAATCAATGATGGCGAAGCTTCCGACAGCTCATTTCTCGCAGCATTCGTGACATCAACCAGCCATACATCGATTGATGGCTCTCGCGATTTTTCACACCTAATTTAGGGTTAAGATTTGCATCTATACACACAATTCGATGAAGCATTGACAATTCTTGCAACATCGGAGTTTGCGCATCATAAAAATATGAGGTTTGATTTTGATTTTGTATTTCAGATCACCGGATATTATTCTTTGCATTGAAACCTCTAATTATCGGTTGGTAGCGAGTTTAAAGTTGAATGTAGAAGTCAACTAAGATCAATGTTTATACGGATTGAATGTTATGTTCAAATTTGATTTTGTGAATTTTTAAAGAACCATTCTACAGCTGCAATATTAGTAAATATAACAACTGCTTTGATGAACATATCCTCTTGAATTACTGCTTTGATGAACTGCTTTGACAAGTTTTCTGCTTTGATGAACTCATTCTCTTGAAAAATATCCTCTTCTACAGGAATTAATTCATCCTTTTCAGTTGAATTACTTGAGATCTCATTCTCCTCATTAGAACCAGATGTTAAAACCTGAAACATATTACCGGTAGTAGTTTGCATATTCATTTTCTGCTTACCCTTTGCTTTCCTTTTCTATGCAGTGCTTGAAAAGTCATCCTGATTTTGCTTACCACTGTCTTTAGTTACGTTTTCCATGTTGCCTTTGTATGTGGTAGTGTCTGTTACATGTGGTTCTAAAGACGAAGTAGTTTGACCATTGTTGTGAGATTTGTTTGCATTATATTTTTTTGCCCGGTTTGTTCATTTTGATCCTTCGCTGTCTCATTTACTCTAGGTTGTGAAACATGTGTGGCACATTTATTTGTTCGGTGACCAAAAATATCACATTTTGTGCACATATAAGGCTTAAAACCATAGTCCACTTAAACAGACACAGATCACCTCTACTATCTTTTATTGCAACTTCTGTAAGGAAATGTGGATGCAGTTGTTATATTTACTAATATATGAGCGTAATTAATTCTTTCCATACTTGCAGTGATATTATTCTTCAGTGTTCTACAGCTGCATTTTTGGATACCGAATAAATCAAAAGAGCATTGTTATAATTTCTATGTTCAAAACTTTACGAGTTTTCATATTTGGCTAATTTTTTTAATGCTAGAGAAACAATAATATAAATCAAAAGATGATTTACATACAATCTTTTAGCCAGGTTCCTCAATGACATTACGTTTTTCTTCTTCACATTTTTTGTCAAGTTAATCGTTTTGATGTCCACTAATGATTTTAAGTTTTTTCTTTTCTAGTCATTATTCTGCGAGTTGTATTAGTGACACAATGTTACAAACCTTTTTGTTTAAAATATATGCAACAATTGGGCATTGATCAGAGTAAAAATGGATGACAAGGCCGGCCAAGGACAAAATAGAGTTTGGATTTGTCTCATTGTTTAATTCTATAAAATATACTAGAATTATTTGATGGTCGAATTTAATGTATTTTAAATAGACAGAGAATGAGCAGAGAAAGAAAGACTCGCGGTCATGGGTCATATCATTTTATAGTCCTCAATAACATTCCATCTCAGTTCCTCCATATTTTTTTTCTCCACCTTAATTTAATGTTTAATATTAATATGAATCATAGAATGCACGCTGAAAATAGCCTACCTTTTTAGGAACATATGTATAATAGTACCTGTAATGTCTTCTTTGATTAGTGTAATTGACGTAATCCTGTATATTTAATATTTTGAAAATTTGTACAAAAATTATGTTAGAAAACTAGGACTGTTCCTATGCTTATATTCGTGAAGAAATAAAAGATAATAATGATCATTTTGAGCTATAGGTTGACATTGATGAATAGATTTCCATATAAGTTTGCTTTATGTATGCATATTCAACCTGCAAATGATTGAAAATGAACATAGAAATAATATACAATATTCACAAAAACGAATGCTGAAGCCAAATTTTTTTTTGTAATAATCTTATAGGATGCTGGATCATTAATTTAAAAAAAGAAAACATCAATAACATGACAAAATCAATGGACGTGTAAGTTTACACAAAGAACTGATATGTACATGCTGATTATATTGTAGAATAACAAGGAGGAAAAATTAAATAAAATTGTAGCTTTTTAACCATAGGGAAACATTAAATAAAATTGTAGCTTGTTAAATAACTAGAGGTACGGAGGCTGTCCATTTTATTATGCTACAGAATATATGCTGATACATTCTATTTTTATAATATCAGGTTTCAACTTTATAATTCTGAAAAAATTGCAGATAATTCCTGGAATTTTTACATTCACATTGATATTTGAATATACAACATGCAAATATGGACATGTGAAAAGAAGAAAGTCGAATCTTTTCAATTAATAAGGTTGAAGTACACTTCTTCACATCTGTAAAATGATATGGGACCTTGTAACTAATTTCCCACTTTTATTTCCTCATGTGCAGGCTTCAACTCCTGGTTCCTAATGTCGTATCAGAGATTTCTTTTTTGTTAGGATTGATTTGTGGACTCCAGAATATGAATGGTCAAAGCAAGAAAGTATGTTCAAATTTAGGTTACTTCATCGAAATTTCAGTCCATGTTACCATGCACCACTTGATATTTTTGACCATTGGAATAATTGAAATCACGATCAAAATGGGATAGTGACACTATAAAAAAATTAGTATACATTGCTTAAAATTGTGGTTTACAAACATAGCTTTAAGCAACCTTATAATATATATATATATATATATATATATATATATTATATAATAGGTATACTTCTTGGTGGTAGTACACGAACGCTTAACAAATTTGTTCTGATGATGACTTTGATGTGCAACAATGCTTGCCTTTGTGCTTGTGAATACATGCCTATATACATGCGTGCGCACATATATACAAAAGTATACATATGTGATATTTCGACTTTTTGATATCATGTATCGTATCCAACTGTGTTTTTTTTTTAATGTCTAAACTTATCCAAATCTAATAATTTTTGTAAGTTTGATGCGCACATCATCAGTGTCATCAGTATAAATAATTACTTTATTTTGATCTTTTTTAACACACAAAATATGATGCTTCCATTTTGGAATGTCATTAATAAAAATGGCGGACAATGATCAAACTTTCAAGGGCTCATTCTCCACTAATCCTGATCCTCCACCAACTCTTAACCCTCAAACTGATGGTGCACTTTAGCCAATACTTAATATTACTAAGATGCTTCATTTTCTTTGAACAGTAAGACCCATCACCGCACCACACTGTCCTTTTTGCTCCGCTCCAATACGAAAATTCTATCAAGCCATGGCACGGCTCTAAATCGTTCCACTGTAACCCTGTTTTTTTTACTGTGCTACGTATGTTGTAGTTGTACACCTGTTCAATACATCCCTAATCCAAACTACACCCTCATCGAAACAACATCGCTTACCTAAATCGTTCCGCCGCTTTCAATCACTCCGCCTTAATTCAATCGCTTCCCTTTCCCTCAATCGCTCTGCCCCCCTCTCAATTGTAACGTAGCATCTCCACTTCTCTCAAATCTTTTTAACTAGAACACAACATCCAACAACCGAAACATTGCATCGCTAATCAAAACTCCTCTCGCTAATCGTTTATGAAGTTCTATAAGGTATCTCTACGCATTCTTTAGTCTCTATCAAATTATGATTTTTTTAATCAGATTTGGTTTACAACATTTTAGTCATAGTTCTTAGTATCTTAAGGGATTTTTTGCGTTTGCGATATATAGGTTTTACTTTTTGATTGCATAACTCCTATATGAAGTTCAAATTTTACTCCTTTTTAATTCACTAGGATTTGCTAACAAAGATTAGATCATTTCAAAATAATCCAAACTTCAGTTGGGTGTGAACTTTGTAATAATTTTTACATTATTATATTTTTTTTTTTAACAAATCTTAGTTTAGATTTTATAAGTTAACGCTATTACGATGATGTTATCGAAACAAATAATCAATACTAATCACAATCATACCCTGAGTTTAAGTAAAAATGGCAGGAATGAATTTATTAATCAGCTTTTCAAGCAATTATAAAGTTGTTTAAATATATATTTTCTACGTAGTTACAATTGTTCAAAGTAAATATTTGTACGTACTTTCTTGGAACAACTGTATTTTTTACTATTTTTCAAATGTTTTGATTTAGTTTGGTGTTATTACATGCTTGTGCATGTATCTGTATGTGAGTATTGTAATAGTTTGCGTAACAGGTGTTTGTCAGTGCTCGATTACATGTAATTGGAGGTGTTCTTAGGGGAGGACGTGGTATTGAAAAACGATGAAGTTGTTGCTGGTAATTTCCTTTTCCTAATTTTTATTGTTCCGCTTTATTTTTTTTGTCTAACTGCTATAAAGTTTATTCAGCATAATAATTATTTCAATGAAGTTTTGGACATTGCCGTTGGTATATGGTTAGATAAAAATGGCATTGTCGCCACCTCATCTCATTCGCAAAAATCATCTTCTCCTAGTTATGATGCTTCTTTAGAGGTCATGAAGCATTGCCGCCATACAGCTGCTTCTATCGATTCACAAATATTTATACATGATGGTCCAAAAGGAGGTAAGTTCTTTTACCAATTTCTTCAACTTGTTATAGTGCACACACATTTAATATTTTCATGTGCCATTTTAGTGGTTTCCTATTGCATGTCTTAAGGAATATGTATTAAGTTTTATTATCTATACAGCGCCAGCTTAGTTGTAAAAGTCTACGAACGAAAAATAATATTTTTTTTGAGCAGTGAAAGCTAATCAAGCAAAAAATATTTGATGATATATTGGTTACATTTCGGATGTACAGTTTGTATAAATGTATCAGATATGAGTAATGTAGTGACCAAAAGAATTCACTTTTATGGTAAAAGAACACCCATCCGTTTCATCAATCATTTGACTGTAGTTATGCTCATTATTATCATATAAATTCCTATTGAGGGGTATATAGTTGCAAAACATCAATATCGCATTAGATGGTGGATTTTTTCAACCATGGTTTAACATGGCCTGAAATAAAGACATGACTCTATGCTAATCATTGAATATATGACCGAATGGTTCAGCAAATGTGCAAGTTATCAAAAGGGTAATTATAGACAGAAAAAAAAATCATCTATTTAACAGCACAACTACTTAAAATCCATATTAGTAATTTAAAATGCAAATTGTTTCTTTTAAATTTGCTGATAAAATTGAAATCATATTAGAATACGGTAGGACCTGTGCATTTTTTCAATGACAAATATGATAATGGTTAGATAGTAGAGATAAATACCAGCATCTTACATATAATGAGATATTTTTGTGAATTATAATGAGACAACTCACCCAATATGTTTTTTTGAACATGAAAACGATTGCTTCTATTAAATTACATTATTATGGAATGGATGGGACGAAGTTGGGTTAATTGATGAGAGAAATCGTGGGTTCCTACAAAACTGATATATTAGAATTATCCAAAAAATTGTTGCAATTCAGTGTAAGTTTGGAAAATGCACATATGCACAATTGGTATAAACTGACCTGTAATTCTATTTTAAACCAAGTTATTGCAACTCAGTTTTAAACTTATTTGCTACAACTCAGTGAATTGCAGTAATCTGGTTTAACACTAAGTTGTAGCAACTCGATGTTCGAACTGAGTTGCACAACTCGGCTTTAACAGTTTTAGACTGTGTTGTAGCAACTCAGTGTTAAACTATGTTGCAGCAACTCAGTGTTAAACTGAATTCTTTGCCGAGTTGAAATTGAAAACTGAGTTGCAACTCATTAATGTAAGTACAAATTTTTTGATTTTGAAGTTGAAAGTTTTCATCGAGTGTTCATATTAAATGCAGGTACTTTTAATGCGACGCTTTGGATTGTTGTATTGGACGTTGAAGAATGTGCAAAACCATTAGAGTTTGGAGTGGATGATCCAGAATGGTTAGGTTAAACTTAAGTTAAACTTTAAGTGTATTTTGAAACTAAAATTTTGTAGCTTATGTTGTAATATCTGAATACATGACAACGTAATATTTATGATATCTTCAATAATCATTTATGATTTATTATACTCCATTTGCGGAGCATTTTAAATTTTGCATTGGATCTATATGATGAATTATGTGATATGGAGACGACTGTTTACGATATCTTACATTCCATTTTCTTTAAATATTTTAATGTTAGTATTTCAAAGAGTTATGTAAAATCATAAGTTTATACTAGCAACACTCGGTATCTGGATTACCAACACTTATAAATGTTAAAAAGCAAATGATGGACGATGGACGGTGTTATAGATGTCTTTGGTAATGCTAATAAGTGTTGTCAAATTCACATTTTACAACGCTTGTAAGTGTTGCTAAATAATACAGTACCAATGCTTATAAGCGTTAGTAAGATATAGTTTAGTACCGTTTATAAGTGTCACAAATTTGTCCGCTTCATTCCTGATAGCCATTGGTAACATTAAAAAAGCGTTACCGAAATTATTCCTAACACTTATAAGTGTTATGAATTGTCTGTTTTGGTGTAATAAATTTTATAATAATCGATTTATAAAAAGTGATATTTGAGAATTTAAAACTCTAGTGATTTTGGAAAATTTTTGAAACAAATTTTTGAGGGAAAAGATTTTGGTATTATTTAAGTAAAGCTTTTAAATGATGGTAATTTAAAAGAAGAGTTATTTAAAGTATGTACCTATATGTACTCTTTAGCACATGTAAATTCCTGGAAACCTTAGGATTTCATTTTTGATTATTGTTAATTGATTTTAGAAAACTCCCATTGTGGTTAGAGGAGCACTTATGAAGACTAGGAGGGCTGACGATCAGGACCTGGTTAACCGGATTCTAGAGGATCTTGTCCATCCATTGTTAGAGGAAAAAGTCAAGGGAGAGAAGGAGTTAGAAGTAGGAATGGAACCTATTGAGCAGTCATCGCTTTATGAAGAGGAACCCAAGATAGAAGTTGAAGAGGAACTCAAGGAAAAAGAAGAGAAATTTTAAGTAGAGGAGGAGCCCGAATCAGATAACGATGAACCCGTCATCTCGGAAATGGGTGAGATTAATAATGAGCCACTTGTAGAACGGGATGACTATCTGAGGGGTGACTTATGGCCTAAGGCAGAGATGCTAGTGCTTAGGGAGCCAAGCTCGAAAATGGTATGGATTCCGGATAGTGATGTTGAATATAGGGAAATGGAGGGACTGGAAGTGGAGGACTCTGATGAAGAGAGTCCACCGTGAGAGTTAGCTTGGGTTGGGCAGTCCGCTTAGTAATGTGTACCCTATTGAACCTATCAGCAGTCCATGAACATCATGGATGTATGTTTGGATTGTATATCAATGAAGTATCATAGTAGATGTTTTGGTATGGGTATACATGTATGACTGGCTAGTGATTATTGATATTCCTAGATATGTGTCTATGTATATGGTGACTGTAGTGTTAAAGTGTCTTAGTGATACTCTATATGACCAATAATTTAGGGTATAAATATATATGATGAATTTGGGTGATATGGTTGCTTATTAATTTGTTAATTAATTATAATTTGGTTAGTTTTGTTTACTAGCCTAGTTATAGAAATTTCGGGGACGAAATTTTTTTTAAGGAGGGAGGAATGCAACGACTCAGAATTTTTGTTGTTTTGAGTTTGAATATTTATTTTTAATATTCAATAATACGATCTTTTAATCAGAAACAAAACCCCCGTTAAATGATAATTCGTAATAATATATAGCTTTTAAGCCAAGATAATATTTTGAATTTCGAGATTTTTTTATATAGAATAGGAAATTGGTTTAATTGGAATTTCTTATATATATATTCAGAACAACAGAATTTATATATATAATTTGGAAACAAATTCATAGCAAATAAATGTAAATGAATAAGAAGAATATTTTACAAATAGAAATAAATATAGCCTACAAGTATTGTTGGATAAATAGAAAGAGTTTAAAATTTGAGTTTTTCTTATGTATTTGTAAATATACATAAGTAAATAAGAAGAATGAATGTAATATACATAAGTTCAAAAAGGAAAAATATAGCACTTATAAACAAATAAATATTGCATGTTAAAAACAATATAAATAGTATATTAAAAATAATGTGTGTGTGCATATATACATACATACATACATACATACATACATACATACATATATATATATATATATATATATATATATTGAAAAAGAAAAAAAAAGAAAATATATATGGAAATTATTATTTGATCAATATGAGGAAAAAATTATAAAATCATTTTTGAATCATTTTTAATAAGAAATTTCCTTTTTACTAAGGGTCAACGAAAATGTTATTTTTATAAAGATAATATAGCAAAATTTTCATTTGCTTTGAAATAGACATTTTTAAATACAAAAAGAAAAGTAAAACACAAATGTTATTTTATTAAAAATGGAATGACAAAACTTTTAGTGCCTTGAGTTATATATTTTAAATTTGAAATATATGAATATGAAGACTTATTGTTTTATACCACTTTATATCTCTTGTTTTTCAAAATATATATGTATGAAAGCATGATTTAAATCAAATGAAGTAAAAGTAAATAAAATAGGGCGGTTTTACATTGTACATTGTTTGGTGAAAATCTGTTAACTTTTGCCTGGTAAAAGGTAAAGAAGCAAAATGGGTAACTGCATATATATATATATATATATATATATATATATATTGCCTTGTCTAATACAGGAAAGACCAAAACATATATTCTAACTTCTTTTCAACTCAACAACATATCACCTCAAATTTGCTTTTCAATCCATCAACGTATGCATCATTCTCCTTTGCAAAACTTGTGTGTGTGTGTATAGAGGCTTGTGTGTTTATGCTCAGTTTTGTAACAAAAATACACTGTAAATCAAAAGCTCCATAACAACAAAAAGAAGCGGCTTGCTCTTTCAATCCAAAACAAAAGAAAAAATTTCAAGTATCCAGATCAAAACTAAAAATCAACTTGAAGATTTCAAAGATTCAAGCATGTTTAAGGTGAGAGTTAAAACATAGAAATTCCTGGAAGTGTTTAAATGCTCTTTTATATTTTTTTACAGTGAAAATATAGATATAAGCTCGGTCTTCAATAATCCCTATCTCTAAATCTAGTTTGAATTTGAAGACGATGTAAACTAGTAGCTTGTTTAGTTTTGAGTATAGCATACATTAAAAATAGTTTGAGGTTGATCCATGCTACATATTGTGTGTAATGTTGAATTTACAGTAAGAAATCAATATTTTGGCAATTTTCAATATCTACAAAACATTAATTCGTGTATATATTCATGATCATCATAAGGAAATAGAAATTTGGTAAAGAAATCAGGAATTTTAGGGGATTAAGTTGAGAGAAATTTTGAGTTGATCGTTTTCCACTTAAAAAATAATTTTCGGCATGTGGGTCGTCCAGGGGGTGTGCAGCTTGGTCGAGGAGAAGCTTGATGATGAGGAGAAGAGATTCACCATGGCCGATTTTTGAATTTGCCTTAAAATTGTGTGGACATGGTGATTTTAGGGTTTAGGAGGGGTTTGACTGTGGTCTTGGTTTAATGGAAATGGCAGCAACGGTGAGAAGAGGTAAGTGTACAGTCCAAAGGGAGATGGAAGAGGAGGAAATGTCGGAGCTCTAGGCGAAGTCTAGGAATCGATGGTGGTCGTGGGTGGCGTGACATGGTGATTTGATGAGCTCGACTTTGTTTGGGTAGTAGTTCTAATTTTCGAACCAAGGGTCGAACGCGTTTTCTGGTGGGTGTTTCGTGACAAGACGGTCTTGGGTGATCGGAGGGTCTGGTCGGCGGTGAGTTACGACGTTTGGAGTCCGTGTGCACATGCACGTTGCTGTGTGCAGATTTGTGCACGATCTTGAGTTTGAATAAGAAAGAAAAGAGTGGTGTTACCGGGTAGAAGAAGTAGCAGGAACAGTGGTGGGCCGGTCGGTATTAGTTATATGGGCTGGGGGAAAGTTAAAAAAAAATTAAAACGTTTAATTTTGTTTGGTTATGGGCTTCGGCCCAGGGAAAGGAATGAAGGAAGTTCTCTTCAAATTTAAAAATGTTAAATTTTATTTATATTTTGTCAATTTTAGAGATGTCCTAACTATTGCATACGAAACCCGTTTTACACGAAATTTGTTGTGATGGGTTCGTATCGACGAACATTACATCGTCATGCGATTTGTTGTCGAGTTTAATCATGTGAAAATTTTAAGCAATTTAAAACGGCCAGGAATTTAAGTAATCAATTTCTGTCCATTTAATTTATTTGCCCAGATAATTATAATGATGAGTTAATTCAAGTAATTACGATGTTTTGACATCTGTTTAGCGAAATAAAACATCATTCTGCTAATTGTATTTAATTGGACCCCTCTTGTTAGAATAAACCACCGTTTTGCCATTATTACTGAATATGTGTGTTTTTGGACAATGACTAGCAGAAATATAAAACCCTATTCTGCTGTCATATTAGTATGAACATCATTTTATTATCCTGATAATTATATTGGACAATTTGATACCGAGTTAATTATTAAAAATGAATTAGGGTGAATATTTGAACTGTTATTCTGGATTGTTATGAAATTGAATGGTAACTTGATTAAGTACCATTGGAATTAATAAGCCTTCTTTTACAATTTGGAAGTTGACTTATGAACCAAAATTGTTTTAAGGACGATTATTATTTATTAATGATATTTCGAAGATAATTAATTATTATTTAATAATGATTTAAGGTTAATTATTTTGTGACTCTTAAAAAGTTATTTAATTATTGTTCAAATTTATTTAACTATTAAAATGTTTAAATTTTGTTTTAACTATTTATTTAAGGTTAATTTGTAGTAATTGGATTAAAAATTTAATTCTTATTCAAGAGTTAAATAGTATTATGATATTATTATTATTTCAAAGATAATTTATTCAATATTAATAGTATTTTAGAATAATATATTATATAGTAAACTTTTATAAAAGAGTATTTTCCTAAATTAAACTTGGAGAATTTATATAGAAACTGTATAAGTATTATTTTGAGATAATTATTAAATAAATTTTTTGGGTAGTAATGGTACACTTTCACGGCGGAAATCAGAGGCAGAGATTGCCAGCAGTTAAGTTTGGATTTTTCTGGGATAGAGACGTAATCATTGAGCTGCGAATCCATGGTTGATACCGCATGGTACCTTCCATATTTATTTTAAAAAGATTTCAAATATGAAAGGAATGATTGGTGAATATACTTATTCCGGTGAGATATGTATATACTTTTTGATAATGAGATTTAATTTATTGAAATTTAAATTAAACAAGGCTTAATGATTTCAGTGGGAAATGAAATATTTGATTGAATGATTATTTATTTGATAGTTAAATAACCGACCATCAAATATAGATCAAAACATAACTTTGGAAATATCTAGGGGAAACATGAGAATTATATGATACGGTTACCGTCAGAAGTTGCTATACTATACGTATAAACTCGTTTCGTTCTTCTAGGATGATGATAAGGGAATCCATCTACTAACAGTTAGGAGATGACCTCCGATCTTATTTCGTATGTTAATTTCTTAGAGAACCGGGGTTGAGTTTGCCGAAATAAAGTTTTTCGAAGAAACCAGGATCGGATTATTTATCCAAAAATCACTTCGATCCAACGAATACGTTTTTGAAGTGAAGACAAATGCATGGAATGGAAGATGGGGGATTGAAGTGCAAGGGCTAATCGCTACTAATCCCGAGGACGATTTCAAAATGGATGTAGTAGGAATAGTGCCTTCACTTTCGTTCAGACCCAAAATGAACTTGTATGGATGAATGCGTTCAACACATTGTCATTGGAGGAAAATGAGCATTCTAAGTGTAAATTGCTTAAAAGGTAATCGTAGCCTCATGCCTCATCAACCGGAATGACTGAAAATCAGGGGAGATGCAGCAAGGTTAAGTGGGTCGCACCCAATTAAGGTATGTTTATCGCCTTTCTAGATACTCTCGGATATTATAAATATGGTACATGGGAAGAAGCTCGATAAGGGGATCCCGGTGAGGTCCCCGGTATATTTTTTAGAATTATACTGCTATAGGTGGTACCCTAGTGCCTAGTCATTGTATGGAAATCCATTTTCCAATCCATGCCTTTGCGGTTTTGGTCTTATGGGATACCTTTGGTTTTAAAAGTATTTTTAAAAGCTAAGATAAATAAATTTGCTAGTGATTTAAATTCTCATGCTGGTCTTACCAAACTGACCCGGGCATAGTTTTTCCTGTGTGCTCAGGTCAGAACGAGCATATTTTCAGGTTTAGTTGGAAGATTGGAACTTCGAAAAAGGAGCTGGAGGCCCAGAGACGTATTCACATAGATGATTATATTTTCCGTTGCATTTTAGTTGTGTTTATCAGCAATTATGAGGATAGGTTGTTATAACGGTCTGTGCTGAATAGGTTGGTAAACTCTGATTATGTTTATATATGTATAAGTTACAGTTTTGTTTTATGTAGAGATTTGTTCTATATTATAGATTATTCGTTTCCACTGTGAGATTCTATGTTGTTGGTTTTCTTTCTGTCTTCTTTCTACCTTCTTTTTCTTAACTATCCACCTTCCCATGCAATTTGGGATGGACAAGTGTGCAACATTGTCAGTTCAAATTGTATGGAAAAATGGATCATTACATTATGTGTAATTAATTTGCAATTAAGAATATTTTATGTGTCATGACCAAAAAAATTTGAATAGCGAGAGATTAGCAAAGTGATTAAGGATAAGGTATTTTGGTGAATAGTAAACAATATTTCGTTTTTGATCAGAGGTAAGGTGTAAAATGGCACATAAGAGGAAGGTTGCTTTTGACCTTCCATGAAGGGTAGGGTGGATGTTAACCTCTTGTTAAGTCTACTTATACAGTTCAGTTTTATTAAATTGTTTTACAAATTATAAACATAGAAAAGCATAGCTCTTCATTATCTTCTCTCCACTTTAAATTCCCAAACAATAACAAAACACCTCCAAACCTTTTCTAATGGATTAGCACAACATAGGATATAAGTATAGCAAAGAAAAATTGGAGAAAGTAGCACAAGGGGGAGTTTCATGCTTGGGCCATGAGCAACATTGGAGCTAGAAGGGTGGTCGTGAACTATTTGAAGGCAAAGGTTGGATTTTTGGTTGTTTAGTGATGGTAAGAAGTGGTCTTGTGTTCATGAGGCTTGTGCCTGGTTGTAGGATTTTTTTAGGGTGAGTTACTCATCATTGAAGTCTGTATATTTTATATGTGTGTGTGCTTGAATATAATGTTACGTATTGCACTAATAAAGTTATAACATTGGACAATACTTGCTTTCGAAAGCAAATGACAACTCTACATTGTATATCATCACTTTTGGTTCCCTCTACAACATGTAACATACTTTGCTTTGTGTTTACATGTTTGGTTTGGTTATGTGTGGCATTGGAGTATGTTTGAAAGTGTTTGAATTGAGAAAGGTCTCCATAATTACTCCCTTGTGTTTTACTTGTGTAAAATGGTCATATGTGAATATATTATGAAAGTATATATTTTTATGCTCTACACTTATAGTAACTATGTTATGAAAAGCACGCTTAGGTGTTTTCTAAGTATCGCTTAAGCGCTAAATGCACATAACATTTAATTTTTTGAAAAAGCAAAATGATTAAGCGATGAGCGCTTAAACGCGCTTAATTGGCACTTATATTTGCTTTGTTTAAATTTAAGCAACGCTTAAGCAATACTTAGCAAAAAAACATTATTTTTAAAATTAAAATATCAGGGTTATAGTAAAAACCACATTCCTAACAAAATTATCTCATTTCCCATGATATGGATAGATTTGCATTGAGATATGATTATTTTATTTAATTAATGTGCATAGTTTGTACTCGGCTCGAGCATGCTAACTTTTTATTGAATGTAGAAAGTCAATTCCAACCTTTAAAACCTATGAATGTATAAGTTAACTTCAAAGTTAAACATTAGTTCTTTGTGATGAATTTGTATGTACACATATAGCACACTTGTACACATATTATATACTCAACATAATCGCTTTATAATAGATTTGTATATGTACGGATAAAGTATGCTAAAAACTTAAGCGGCCCTTAAGCGACATTAAGCGAAGCGAGTCTTATATCATCTCGTATCGCTTAGCGCTTATTATAACATAGTATAATATTATATGGGACAACAAAGAATTGATTTGGAAAATTATAGAAATGATATAAACAAGTGAAAAAGTTAGTTAGCGAAAAGGTCGCTATGGACGTGCTTTGTAAATCCATTGCGTTCATCGACTTTTAATATTGTTTTGAAAGACATCCTTAGGGGTTTCTTTACTATTTTATTTAGTACTATATGTGCGGGACTTACTGTAAAAATATTAGAGTTTAAATAGATTGTTAACTAGTTGAAAACTGGCTAAACATTTAGGCCTTTAAAACTGATTTTGTGGCAAAAACATGAAACTGTAATATTTTCCAACTGCAACTTTGATCGCTTAAACCTAACCGGAGTCCAGTAGATTAATTATAGGACAGCTTGCTATGATTAGCTCATTGGAATCAAAATCTTTGTTTTAGGTATGAATTTTCATGCAAGGACTTTTCACTCGATCTTGATGTAGTTATATGTAGTGTAACTTGGCAAAGAGAGAAGGACATGTTGATAAATGGATTCACAGATATGCTCTCCTACTTAAAAGGTTGGGAAAAACGAATAGATATTGATAGTCCACTTTTTGGTTGTTTTTGAACTTTTGACAACACTTTTGTTAAATGTTGTTGTTTGTTATTTAAGACTTTAAAAGGTTTAAAAATAATACTTAAATAAAGTATTTTTCTTTAATCTTTTTGGAGATGTTTAATAACATATAACAGAGTATTTTGAAAGTGGTTTCAAGTTTGAATACGTTTTTAACAATTATCTATGAATTTTTAAAGAAAAGGATTTTAAATATAAAACATGTTTTTAGGATATTTGTTAAATTCTGAAATTTGTCATTTTAAAGCAATATTTTATATAATATTTAAAATGTATTTATAAGTATTAAAGTATATATATAAGTTTGGAAAGGTGAGTTAAGTATTTTATAAAAGGATAAGTGGTTTTTATTATAACACCTAATTATAATGAATGGTTTGATAAGTTAATCAACTGTATATTATCCTGTTAATAAGTATACTTAAATCTTTAAAATGAATGTTTTAAAGGATAATGTTAAGTAGAATTGGCTTTAGGTTTATAGTGATAATTTTTAAGTAACATTTTTCTTTCACCCATTTGAATATACTTTTGAATATAAGTGAATCTTTAAAAAGAATGTTTTTAAAAATAAGGTTAAATGTGAAATGGTTTTGGGTTTGTAGTGTCAATATTTAAGTAACATTTATCTTTAACCCATTTGAGTACACTTATGAATGTTATTAGATCTTTAAAAAGAATGTTTTAAAGATGATGGAAAGTATAAAATGTTTGGGTTTATTGTAAATAATGTTTTAGTAACATTTTCTTTTAACCTTTTATTTATACTTTTAAAGTGGAAAATCTTGTTAAATGATTTAAGAATATTCTTATACCCTCGAGGTAAGTATGTGAACGTATTTTGAAGTATTTATAAGAGTAGAAATGATAGTAAAATAGTAGAATACATGTATATATTTTTTATAAAGTTGTTATATATATATATATATATATATATATATATATGTATGTATGCATGTATACAAGTAGAATAGGAAGTGAATAAAAGCATCGTAGATTTTATAAGGATTGAGATCCCTCGAGGAGGACACAAACATATGAAACGTCTTTAGCTTTTAGAACGTATGTATTCGATAACCCCAGAGGAGGACTCCTATATACCATTCACTTACTTTTGAAAGAAGTATTATTTGATAAAAGAACTTTTGAACAGTAAAAGAATAACTACTTAATAAAAAGGGATTAAAAGTCGTTTGTTTGACTTAATCATGCTTTATATGACTTAATCGTGCTTTGTGCGTTTACTTGTCTACAGAAAGCATTTAATCATATATTTAGCACTAAAAGCCAACAAAGTAGACCTATTTATCTGTGAGAGTTAAGAATGAGGTGTCAAGGTAAGGATTGGATGCAATCAGTACTCTAACCTACCTAGCTTCACTCTTGATCGAGGGATAGTGTAAGTTAAGAAGGTTGGAAACGTGATAAGTATATGAGACTTGGTTTCCATATGCGATCATTCTCATTGTTATTGAATTTGATCAAAATTAACTTAGAAAATATCTAGAAGAAACATGAGAATTATATGGTATAGTTATCCTCAATGATGCTAGATCCTACATATAAACTTGTCTTGTTCTTCTAAGATAAGAGAAAAGGAAATCTTTTTGGATAGGAGATGATCTCCACCCTTATTTGTTCTCTATTTATTTTTGAAAGGACCATATTTAACCAAAAATCTATCGATCCGTTTGAGGTGTTCGGTAAGCAGGGGAAATGACTTATATGAGATGACCTGAAATCGTAACCACTTCGAATCTGATATACATGTTATATGATTTGGAATCAGTTGTGAAGTGAAATGTGATAGAGTTGCACTGTTTATCCTAAGGTTACGTCCAAGCAAATGTCAACGGTAACATTTCGAATATAGGCTATTGAGTTGAACTATCTATCCTAAGGTTAAGTCCAATAGAGAAGTCAGTGTTAGCATTCATTAGAAAACTTATTATGAAATCTATGAAGAGGGTCATGAGCTGTTCGAGATGCTGGAATCCATGTAGAGATTCAAGATCCATTTGAGATGTTGAAATCTATGGAGAGATTTGTTTGAGTGATGAAGACTCATGTGTTGAGATGCCGAACATGAGTTCACCATCGGTAATGACAGAAATCAGAGCATGATGCATAACCGATAGGTTTTGCTAGTCCATGGATCTATCAGTTTTACTCTAGAGATGCTTACAGATTACAAGCATGAGTGATGACATTCGATATCACATGTTATAGGCGTAAACCAACAATGTTTGTCTTGTGGTATATTTTAGTTAGAGATACGAGTAGATCGCCGAGCCTTCTATAGTATGGTCATTAAAAAACAATAGCAATAAAATCACTGCAATGATCGCCTGACACCACGACACATTCAAATATACCCGATTGCCTCACAAATTGGTTCAGTGTACATGGACAGTAAGATCCAACCTATAATAAAAAACAATAATGTTATATGCATCCCTTTTATATTTTGTCAAACTATTTTATACATGAGCTTATATCAGACTATTATATTAATGCTTTCTCTATGCATATTGATTTTATGTTAATTCGCTATGTATATAATTTAAGCTTTTTAATAACTAATTCTATTAGAGTTGCTACATTCCCACGATATACATTAGAACTAAATGAGGAAAGATGTAACTTAGGTTCTTTCAGAACCAACAATGTCATATTTGTCTTTTAGAAGATGCATTTATATTTTTTGCTCCATAGTTAGCCTTTTCATAACTTACTTCTACTTTAGCTCCCACATGAAATGTGGTCTTACACACCTCTTCCATGCATAAAATTAATTATCCAACATAAGAAAAAAAGAAAGAGTTCTACTGTAGCAGTACCATATATCCATAGTAAGCAATAAAAAGTATATCTTATGACTTCATAAGACCATTAACATATAACAATATGAACATGAGAGAGATTAAGGCATGGAGTACATGAACTAAATTTCATGAACTAAAAACAAAATCATGTTATAAGATGTTTTGACATGTGATCGACAAAAAATTCAACATGAGTAATACAATCCGAGAGTATGGAACAACATAATTGTAATGACTCGATTTTTTTTTGTTTTAATAATATATTTAACTGAATTTTGTGAAATTTTAAATAATTAAATTTTGAAATAAAAATTTAATATTTGAAATACGTATACTTTAACATAGAAAATGGTAAATTTTCATCTGATAATACTCAAGTTTATTTTCTTGTGTAGTTTTATTTAAATCCAAATCAGTTAATATTTGATGATAATAAAATGTCTTCCAAACCTGAATATTTTTATACAATAAATTTGTAAAATCATCTTTTGAGTGATATGTCATATTTCGTTTCTTCAAATTTGAACCGCTATTGCTTCGTTTATCTTATTTTCGGCAAATTTGCAGTATTTTCGGTACCGAATATCGACTTTTGATCGGATAATCATACCACTAATAATTGTATACCTTTTTGATCGTCTCGTCATGTTGATTTCTATGATAAACTCAATTCTGTGTTTTGATGTCCAACGCACAGCGGAATATGTGAATCACCGTATCGGTACGTTTTGATCCTTTTGAACTCCTAGTGTCCACTCGTTATCTCCTGTGAATCCAATAGCCATAGTCATTAATAATTTTCATCATTTGGTTTTTTCAATTCCTATTGTTTTCAATATTATTAACCAGTTCAATATATTTTTCAATTCGTTCATTTACTTTTGTGTCCATTCCTTCTCTCCTCTTCTTTATTTTGGTTCTGAGAAAAATAAGTTCATGCACAAGTTGCCTGGAAACCCAAAGCATACCTCTCCTCCACGTTCTGCCTACCTCCTCTACCTTGTCCCGCACCCATCCCAAAGTCTTCAAGCCTACCCACCGCATGCAAGCCTCCCTCCCCTGATCGACTTCGACAACCAATCCATTTCTCCTCTGCCCCGATGTGCAGCAACCTCTCAGCCGATCTTGCCTTCATCTCGTCTCCACCACCTCACCATAAACCAGCGCATGCCGCCACTTTCCACCATCCCGCTCACCTGATCGCCTCCCCACCGTGCCTCGTCCGATGCTTCCATCCAGATCTAGCCGAGCTTTGCCTTACATGCTTTATATAGAGGTATTATATGTATATACTAAGTTATGCATATATATTTTTACAGTATGTAATATGTTATATTTTTAAAGTTCGAGTCTGTGTTTGTATATATATGTTATACTATTATATATTTTCAGTTATATATATATATATATATATATATATATATATATGTTTGCCTAAGTGAGTTATACGGGTTTTTATAATATTGAATTTAATTTTTTTATATATGTATTAAAGTACATGTTTTATAAAATAGGTTACTGTATGTTATGAAAAAAATAGTATAGGTTATATATGTGGAATAAATTTTTCTTACAATCTGTTTATATATATACATAAGTATGTATAATTTATATATATCTTTTTATTTATATATTTTTATATTATGATATTTTTTTTGTGTGGTTTTCATGTGAAATTCTCTTCCGTGTATATCTATATATAAAAGTAAGTATATTTTGATATGTACACACATATATTTGGTCTGCTATATATATATAAACTCATATAAGGTTTGTTTGATTTTATATATATATATATATATATATATATATATATATATATATATATATATAGCTACCTAAGTTTCTATATGAGCTTTGAGTTTTAAGTTTATATATATTGTTATATATTACTGTATGATATATTGGTCAGCGTGCACACTTTTATACCAGAGTATGTATACATATTGTTTTCAATAAAGTGTTAATTTTATAATAGAATGACTTCTTCATACTTTCGGTCATATATACACATATATATTATAATTAAGTGGATTATATTGATTTTTAAATGCTATTGATTAGAATGTACGATATGTACATCAGTTACATACTAGTTATATATTAGTTTTTCTGCAATCTGTTGTTTACAAATTGATTAGTCTGTTGTTTGCATATGTTGGTTGTATAGGTTCGTAATTTATTGTACTATATATATATATATATATGTTATGTGCTATTAGGTAAATTTTGTTTAAGACATATATGGTCTATGTTAGTACTTTGAAGTATATATGTAATATGGTATGTTATTATTTTAAAATGTAAGTGTATATATATATGTGTGTGTGTGTGTATATGAAATCTTATGTTGATTTTGTAAGCATATTGGTTTTAAATATATTTTCTAAATGTAATATACATATATATATATATATATATATATATATATATATATATATTATTTTAAATTTTTGGTGTCTTAAAATAAGAAATGATTTTGTAATATAATATTTGGATTTTTATGTTATATGTTATAATATTAATTTTTAAGTATATTTGGATATTGGTTTTTGATTATACGTATATACAAATTTTAATGTGTAAATATTTTGCATTTTAATAAGTACATATATAAGTATTTGTAACAACCCAGTATTTTTGATTATTTTAATTGTTTACTTTAATTATTTAAATTGAAACTCCTGATTTAAAAACTTTATTATATTTATTAAAATGAATAAATTTTGTTATTTTAAGAGTATATTTTTATTTTTGTGTGAATTATAATTTCAAACCTGAATTAAATGGGATATTTCCAAAAAGTGGATTTTTGGTCAATCTGGTCAAACTTTGACTTTTAACTTTAAATTTTAAATAGTGAATTTTTGAATTTTATCTTTTACTATGAAAATAGATTAAATTTTAAGAATACTACTTTTTGTTTCGTTGAAATTCGATTTATATTGTGAAAGTTATGCTTTTTACAACATTAGCTGTATATTGATTTATTTAACAAAATTATCTATTTTAATTTATATAAATAATATTTTTATTTATCAAATCATGTTTTAATATGTTTTATATGAAATGTTAGGTATATATTTTATTTTAAAACATTTTAAAGTGATGTTATAATTTTTTCAAAATTTATTGCATTTATTACCTATTTTTAAAGGCTAGTTTCTATTTTTCTGTTATTTTCTTCATTTAAATTATATTTAATTAAAATTTATTTATTTATTTTTGTGAATGAATTTTATTTTATGTTCTTATCTTTATTCGTAAATATTTTCCAAGTCCATATAATTTTTCTAAAGTTTATTCTGTTTATGTTCAAATTTTCTAGATTAGTTTTCATTTTTTGTGCTATTTTCTTATTTTTGTCATATATAATTAATATTTATTTACTTATATTTTGTTTATTTGTTATATTTTCGAATTTTAACTGAATTATTATATATATTTCATTTATTTTTAAAATTTTAAAAAGAAAATAAAGAAATGTGAATGGTTTGTGACTTTTTATTTCTTATGACCTTTTATATTCCCACATTTTCAATTCCAACCAACATCTTTTCATTCAATTGGCCTTAACACCTATCTTCAGCTGACCACTATCATTTTCTCACTCACGTAAATCATTTTTTTTCTCATTTTTGAAAATCCGCCTCCATAGCTTGAGGAAAAATTGGTAAAACTTTGTTTCCTTTTTCCATTGTTTTTATGCTTGATTTCATGTTGTTTTGCACTTGTCTCTTCTTCCTTTAGGTTCGGCCATGCTCCTCCACAAGCCCTGCCGCCTCCACCACCACCTGAACATTTCACCACCACCTCCTCTTCACTGGCCATCCCAAGCCGAGCCACCATAGTTGGATGATCCATCACTAAATACTCAATACTCCAACGACATGACATAGCCGAACACTACAATGCAATCCACCACTTCATCACCCTGTTAGCCGCCACCTACTCCACCACCACCACCTCCAGCCTCACCTGAACCCTCTGCCACATCATCCCCTTGACCCCACCAGAGAAGGCCGTGCCCCATGTGGCCTTGGTCGAGCCTTGTTTTGACTTGAAACCATGAATGTTGCCTTGTGTAGTGTTGTTTCATGCATGCTCACCTTTGCACCATCTCCATCCATGTTTAGCCGACCCATATCCACCCACAACCAGATCCAAACCCTTGCCTTAGACATGTATTCCACTTGTGGCCAAACCTAAAGAGTGTTGGAAGCAAGTGCAAAGCATTTCATCTTTGATTTATGCAGTAAATTCTAGCATAGCTTAGTCGTTTTTGAATTGAAAGTTTATGATTGTTTCATTGTTTTTTTTTTGAATTATATTCAAGGGAATTAATCCTTGGCTCTCCCACTCGAATCTTGTCGTGCTATCGTGCTTGTATGGATCTCAGTTATGCACTTGTTTGTTGTCATCTCCAGCTTAAACTGTGAGTTATTCTCACCAGACATTGTATACCTATATAACTAGTAAATTGACCACTTTTGAATCTGTAAAATCCATCACCATTTTATATCTGCTATGCCATGATTATATGATATTCACCCATGCTTAAACACCTATTATATCATATGTTACTGTTATATTATGTTTTTCTATTATTTATATCAGTTTATCAAACTTCAAGTTTCCTTTAGATTAGAATCACTATGGGTTGAAATGGTACATACCCAAACAGACTTTAGAATAAGGGAGAGTAGTTGCTAGGATGTAGGTTCCTATTAGGCCACCGAGCGAGGGAGAGTAGTTGCCAGGTTATTGAAATAAGGGCAAATCAGTGGTCTAGTACGAAGTTGTTCGGTGATTAGGGAACAAGAGGGAAGAGAGTGTGAGTGAGTCGGTCAGAGTCTGGTGGAATGGTTTGGTATTTTGAATCAGGGAGTCACTCGGTTTTGATGAAGAGAGTGTGGTTCGAACATTTGAGTGGTGTTACGGCCCGGTGAAAGACCACAAGTAGGGTTTAGTATATCGAGCGAGGGAGTCGTTCGGTATTGGAGAGTGAGCGAGCGGGATGGTGTTGTTAGTCTAGTGGTTGTTCGGTAGCTTTTAGATTGGTGGTTCCGTACGTGGGTTCAGAAAGGCGATCGACCTCGAACTTCGGATCAACATTGACAACCAAAATCTTATCCCTTAAACATAGCACATGTTAAGATCACATATCTCCATACCTAACCATAGGATAACGAATAATGGCATGAACTTAAGCACATGAACATATGGAACTGGTTTGGATTAATGACTCCGTAGTTTTCAAGAACTATAAATGCGAGTTCAACTTAACAAAACAAACAACAGCCTTCAACATATAATGCCATTGTTTGATTTCAAGATCCCTACTATCTAATCATAGGAAAAGCTCTTAGAGACGGTCAATGATGACGGTCTTCGAAGATGATAGCTTAACGCTCAATCACACTGCATCAGCTTTTAAAGCTTAATTATTTTATACTCACGCTTGAACGATTGAACTAGTCCACACACCACACAGTGGGAATATTTTTATCGTTATATCTAATATCGATTGTCTTCTAAGTATAGTCCAAATAGGATTTTATCCATATTCTACGTTTGCTGAAGATGTCCAAAAGATCGAGCTCTACTGCAGTTTCCGACATGCCTGAGCCTAGTTCTCAGCAAGAAGTAGTAGGAACTTTGAATCCATCGACAACTCCTACACAGGGTGTCTGATGTGCACGTAAATGTGCATATTTTTACCACCATATTTATTCTATTTAAATTAAATAAATGATCATATTGGGTATTTTAACTTATTTTAACCAAAATTCATATTAATTCCAAATTTTCACATATTCATCTTCATATAAGGGAAAAATGGTCATTTGTGCGCGTATATTAATTTGAAAGAATTTAATTGGAAATTTCTATAATATTTTGTAGGAATTTATCTTCTCATATTAGTGGGTTCATGAAGAAACATGCATGCACAAAATGGATATAAAGGAATGAAAATGGAAATAATTCAAAGTGAAGATCATGGAGGACCCCACCTACCCACCTACCTTAATGTACAAATTAAAGGCTAATGCACATGCTTTTGGACTTAATGGCTTCATGTACACTTAATGGGGGATTAAGACATGTTAATGATTACTTGGCCTCCACACTTCCTAAGGAGCATTTTGGGCATTCCCCAAAAAGTGAATTAGGGTTTTAAAACTTGTATAAATACCCCTTATGTTTCATGTAGCCATCTTTCTCTTAGTTAGTTAGTTTGAGTTTAGAAAACAAATCAAAGCTCTCTTTCTTTCCATGGCTACTTAGCCATTTCTTCTCTTATGTAATTCTTTTCTTTTATGCAATGTTAATTATTGTTTCTTTTTAATTACATGTTCATTTCCTTTTATGCAAGTAGTGTAGATTTTCCTTTATGCAATTAGAATAGTTTTCCATTTCACTTTGCTCTCTTCTCCTTTTCTTTTTCTCTCATGTTGCAAGCTACATTTGTTCATATGATAACAAATATGAGAGGCTAAACCCCTTCAATTTAGGGGTAACGAAGCTCTCTAATCATGTAGCTTCAACTTAATTTGATGTTTATGCTCTCTTTTTATGCTTAATGAGAATGAATGAAGTGGTTTAATGATGTTGTTTAGCTTTGAATTTGATAGTCTATGTTGTTTATAACAAATAGGCTATGCTTAAACAAACAAAACACAAATTGCCTCTTCATCTACATATGATTATGGCAAAGAAGTGAATGTTGAAATTGAAATTTGATGGCTTATATTTTTAATTAATGGTTAATAGGCCATGCTTAAAATAAATTTTGCTTTCAACTTTGTTGTCATATTTTATGATATTTAAAAGTGTATTAGTGGTTGTGTTATAGTTTGATGGTTTATACCGAGCTAATTAATAGCACAAATATACCATACTTATGATAAGCACATCAACTAATTCACTAATGACAAGAAAAGAGAGATCATAACTTCATTTTGTTGATTTATGTGATCTAGAGAGTGGAAATTGCCTCTAAATTGTCTTAACACTCTCATATTTTTATCTATTTTCTTTTGTCATTTTTCTTCTTCTTTTTAGTTAATCACTCTTCCAACTTTGGTTAATTTGATTGAGTAGAATTTTAAAATCATCAATTTCCTGCGGATCGACCCGTATTCGCCGCGTGCTACATTCGTACACCTTGCGCTTGCGGTTATTTTTATCTCTAAATTCGTTCGACGGTTTTCTAAACCGATAGAATATCCATCGACGAACGGTGTCCCAAATCCATCAGCTGCAGTTATTGGTCCGGCTCTTGATGCTATAGACGGAGCAGTCATCCTGAATGATCCTATTGATTCACAAGCTTCAAGGATCGGCGAAGCCGGTCTTCGTCGGTTGTGCATAATTCGTGGAATCCCTTTTGACAACGTATTAGTTCCATTGGGGAAAGATCGGGCTCACCTACCCTCGGCTGGATATATAGCTTGCAATAAATTCATGTGTTGGGTCGGGAGTGTGCCATAGTTCAGTTCATTTCTCCACGAGGTGCTGCGGCACATCAGGATCGCCTTGGCATAGCTTTACCCCAACAGTCATGCATTCGTCCCTAGCACTTGCATTCTCTTTGTGAGCATTTTATTCAGGCTCCTCACTTTTGAGGATATCTGCTACATCTACCACTTCAAACGACGGTCTAACAGCCCTCTTTCATATTTCTTATGCTGCACTCTAAGTGTCAGATCCTGGTAGGGGCATGGAGTAAATGCTTCCAATATAAGCAGGAATGGTTTTACGTGCGCTACCCCTGTCTTTGCGAGTAGATGGTTGGAAGGAAATAAGTTTCATTTCTGGACTTGTTATTTGTCTAAGGCATGAAGTGTATTCTTTCTAAACTTCTTTCGATCTTTTGCAGGCATTAGCCCACGTCCCGAAAGTGTTGGGTATTCTAAGGTCATCGAGGCCATTCATGCTATTCCCGTGGAGGACCGAGAGATCAAATCCGTTATTTCCAATGAGTCACTTTAAAGTTTAGGTTGTTGGAAGGAGGTTGTCGAACTAGTCTCCCATCCGGTGCCGCTGCAATCGGATCCGCAGTGGAGAAGAGTAAAGAATAGGTCAGGACTTCAGTGCCCCCATACAGGTGGTTCCCTCGACACATCCAAGGGTGAGATTGGAGAAACTGATGGGCCAGGAGTGCGTGGTTAGAATATAATTCCTGTCTCATAACCAGTGGTTGATGCACCTGGCATTGATGAGCCGCCTCCTCCTTCAAAGGAGAAAATGAAATTGGCTAAAAAATTGGGAAAGAAAATAGTGGACGAAACCTCGAAAGTGACAATTACTCCGATTGAGAAAGAGCCGTCTACGCAACACTTAGAGGGCTCGCTAAAAGGCTTATCAGATCTTGCTATCCTTGAGGACTTGCTTGATTACGACTTTAATAATCCATAATTCCTAAGACTTGATTTTCCCATCAGAGGCGACGAAGGCATTCAAGCCCATCACCAAGGAGAAAAAACCCCAATGTGTAAGCTAAAGAAACCGGTCCGTCGGGGGGGGGGGGGGGACACTAAGTCACATACGAACACTCGCACTTCACCCTACACAAAAGTTTTAACCATCATGCAATTTCTCACTAACTCGTCTTCGCTTGACTTCGATGCAGGTGATATGCGACGCATACACAGCTTCATCCACCTTCACGGATCTTCTATCTTCCATCCTTCCATCTGAGACTCGGGGTCCGGTAGACGCTGAGATAGAGATGATAGCAGCAATAGAGACAATCATCCTCGAGATTCGTCGTCGTCTCGAAGGAAAACTTATAGCCACTCTTCCTATCCCAACGATCCTCCTCCTCAACCAGAGAAAAGCAGGGAGAAATCTGCTCAAAGGTGGTCTTAATCTGAAGCTCCTTGCGAACAACACTCTGGTTCATCAAGCACTAGGCAATCCCGTGAGCCTCACAGGAATTCCGTGGTTTCAGCTAGACAAACTTCCTCTACCCCTACACATGATCCATCGATAGCAGAAAAGCTAGCTGAGCTTAAACCCACATTTCCAAAAATAATCTTTTATGGACTAAGTTTCTTTCGGCAATCCATCCTATTCCAGGGCATGTTAAACAAAGTCCCATTGCTTGCTATAATGATGTCTACGTCCAATACGACATATTCGTCCATTTGGCGAAATTTTTTTCAGAAGTTTCTATGGAACATCAGCGCGAAATCGATCGCCTGAAACTCGAAGCCATCCATGATAAAGACATTATCAAAGCCCAGAATGAGGAGCTTTCCTCGTATAAATCTTAGCTTGAAGCCGCTCAGAAAAACGCTAAAGTTACAGATGAGGCGGTTAATCATCTGGAAACCGCACACAAAAAGGAAATTTATGAGGTGGTTGAATGCTGTGGCACTTTAGCCTTAGAAAAGGACTCCATCCAAAAAGAAAAGTATATTCTTGCTCAGCGAGTTAAAGAATTGGAGGAGCTACTCCTTAAAGAAAAAGAAGAAAAAACTGACCTCCAAGAGGAGTCGCAACGATAATGCGACGTGATTGTCGCTACATGACTTCTAAAAACAAAGCTTGATAAGGAGCTCTCCAAAGATGAAGCGCCGAAGGATGTAGTCCATGAGAAGGGCAAATGAATGGCGCTCACGAAAATCGATTCTCGCCTCGAGGTGGCTGCTGAGGCTGGTAGGGAGCAAATCAAGTGCATGTTTGATCCACTCATAGCCGAGTACAATACTCGAGTTCTCATGGATCGTGAACTAACTTTTCTTGGTGAGGGTTACCTCAAATCTTTGGCCAAAGCATGGGACACTTTAATGAAAATTAAAAAGGTTGAGTTGGGAACCGAAGAGGTTGACGAGGATTCTCTTGTGAAGGAAGTGCTTCACGAGAATGAGCGCACTGACCTATCTGTAGGAACGACCCTTTACGGAAGAGACTCATCCTCATCAAAAGGAAAGAATGACACTGCTGGTCCATCCAGAACTGAGTCTCCAGTTCCTCCTCCTGTTAAGCCGACTGGTCGCTCATCACTCGATCCTTTAGAGAAACGTATTGGATATGACCAAGAGAAGCCTGGACTTGATATTCACGCTCTATCTCCTATTCTACAGGGTGAAACTCTTAAAACAGTCGAGAGGCAACCGAAAATTAGTGCGTAGTTTTTCTTCCTAGAATCCAAAAGATAATCGCTTCTGGCATGTAATAGACGCATTTTAACATTTTATTTATATGATATCATGTAGGCCATTTCGATCCCTAACCTACTCTAAGCAGCGATGTCGCTACGGAGAGAGAGAAGAAAATGGGAGAGACAATTCAAACTGGGGAGACTCCCAGACCTAACGCTCAAGTGATCGAGGCGCTCAATGAAAAAAAATCTAAAATTCCATCGCCCGTAGAAGAACACAATGAAGTTGAAATTACGGGCACCTTCGAACACAGTTCAAAACTGAGCATGGAGGATCAAATCATGTTAGAGGGGAAGAAGAAGGCTGATATTAAGATTAAGCCTCACGTAGTGGAGCTTGATGATCCACTGAACAGACCCCTGAAGGTTATTCTCCTCGGTGGGATCTCTCCACTAGAAGTTCCTCTTCCTTCCCCGGGCACCACTTCCCTAGTAAGTAAGGTGTCCAATGGGGGAGGAGTCTTCAGAGAAACGGAGGAAGGAGAAGAAGTCAAAAAATTACCTATCATGCCTCGTTCAACGCGAATAAGCCTGGATCATGTAATTATTTCTATTTATTTTCATATTCGTTTTAAATAGACTTTTTGCTTTGAGTCTAGGAGAAGTTGTAATGGAACCGAATCTTCAATTAGTAAATAAAATTTTGTTTTTTTCGATGATCTCCACTGCTTAGCTTATCACCCATCTTGTACTTGAAATCCAAAGTTATGTGGGTCACATAAGCACTGTTAACTTCCGCATGACTTGAAGATTTCTGAATTGCTTCAATTTTAGTCCGTGCTCTGAGGACTTAGATATTTTTGAATCGTTTATACTCTAGTCCGCGCTCTGGACACTCAGAGTACTCTAGTCTGCACTCTGGGGACTTAGTGAATTTTGAGTCATTTATACTCTAGTCCGCACTCTGGGGAATCAGAGTACTCTATCTGCACTATGGGGACTTAGAGATTTTCGAGTCGTTTATACTCTAGTCCGCACCTTGGAGACTTAGAGTACTCTAGTCCGCACTCTAGGGACTTAGAGATTTTTGAGTCGTTTATACTCTAATCCGCACTCTGAAGACTCAGAGTATCCAGTCCGCACTCCAAGGACTTAAAGACTTTTAAGTCGTTTATACTCTAGTCCGCACTTTGGGGATTCAGAGTACTCAAGTCTACACTCAAGGGACATAGAGATTTTTAAGTCATTTATACTCTAGTCCGCACTTTGGGGACTCAGAGTACTCTAGTCCGCACTCAAGGTACTTAAAGATTTTTAAGTCATTCATACTCTAGTCCGCAGTTTGGGGACTCAGAGTACTTTAGTTTGCACTTGGGGACTTAGAGATTTTTAAGTCGTTTATACTCTAGTCCTCACTTTAGGAACTCATAGTACTCTAGTGTGCACTCTGGAGACTTAGAGATTTTTAATATACTCTAGTCCGCACTCTGAGGACTTAGAGTACTCTAGCCCGCACTCTAGGGACTTAGAGATTTTAAATTTTGTATGCGCGTTTATACGTCGGACAGAATAACGTGACTTAATTTTTCCCATGGAGTTATAATACATGGGGAACCAACAATTTATAGAAAAAATGGCTTCAAGCCTTTATTAATCATAACAAATGAAAACAAACTGAATTGTCTTATTTCATGCCGAAAACAAAGAACAAAAAAACAAAAATATACCGAAAAAACTGCAACTGAAATGCAAAAGAAATATACTAAGTGTAATGACGAGCAAATGCTCGCTATTTCATGCATGGGGAAGTGTCATGCCATTTATGGTCTCTAGCTTGAAAGTTCCTTCTTCAAGCTTCCGTTCGATGACATACGGACCTTCCCATGTGGGATTCATGTGTGACGGATTTGGAAAAAGTCACTTCAAAACGAGATCACCCATATCAAAGGTTCTCGGTCGAACATTTTCATTATAATATCAAGCAACTCGGTGCCTATAGGAAGCCGCCCTTGAATCAGCTTCTTTACATTTTTCGTCAACAAAGTCCATTGATTCCAATAGGAGATTCTGATTTGTCTTAGGATCATAATGAGTCACCCGATGAGAAGGAGCTTCAAATTCGACGGGCATCACAACTTCAGTGTCGTATGCCAAGGTGAATGGAATGTGGCCAGTGACGGACTTGTGGGTTGTTCTGTAAGCCCAAAGCGCTGTCGAAAGCTCATCCACCCACTTGCCTCTAGCCTTCTCCAAAAGTTTCTTTAATATTGACTTGATTATTTTATTTATGGCTTCAACTTGTCCATTCGCTTTAGGGTGAGCGGCTGTCGAAATTTTTTTCTCAATGTGATACTTTTGGAAAAGTTCTTTGAACTCCTTACTTTCAAATTGAGTTCCATTGTCCGTAATAATAGTTCACGGGAGGCCAAAATGGCATATAATTCTTCGCATGACGAAATTGATGACCTTTTTGGTGGTGATTGTAGCTAAGGGCTCTGCTTTTGCCCACTTGGTAAAGTAATTGACCGCAAATATTGCATATTTCGCACCACCTCTAGAAATTAGAAAGGAGTCAATTATGTCAATCCCCCATTTGGCATATGGCCATGGACTAGCCATTTGTGTGAGTTCCATCAGTGGAGCTCTCGGGATTTTCACATATTTTTGACATTTGTCAAATCTTCTTACATAGTCTGCAGCGTCCCAATTTACAGATGGCTAATAGTATCCATAGCGGAGGATCTTTTTTGCTAGTGTCTACCCCACAATATGGTCACTACATTCTCCTACATGAACTTCCTTCAAGACCCATTTTATCTCATCGTGGCCGATGCACCAAAGTAAGGGAACCTAGAATTCCCTTCGATACATTATTCTGTCATGCGCTATATATCGTGAAGCTTTACGAATGATTTTTCGTCTTTCATTCTTTCTATCCGGAAAAGTCCCATGTAATAAGTATTGTTTAAATAGGGTTATCCATGACTCCCTTTCAATTTCTGCTTCCGGCATGAAATCTACTTCCATCTCGTTTATACTTGGAAATTGTAAAATTTCGATGGGAACCAAGCTCATCTGCTGTGCATCGCCAGTACTTGAAATTTTTGCCAATGAATCGGCTTCCTATTTTGTTCACGTGGGATGTGCAAAAATATCGTAATATTCAAGGTCCGTAAACAGTTCTTGAACCTGAGCGAGGTATAGAGCAAGTCTCTGCCCCTTTGTTTGATAATCTCCCTGAACTTGGTACACCACCAATTGTGGGTAACAAAAGATTTCAACCGATCTTACTCCGAGTTCCCTGACAAGTTTTAAGCCAGCAAGTAATGCTTCGTACTCGGTTCGTTATTCATAGCTAGTAAATTAAGCTTCAAAACATAACAAATTGATCAGTTTTTAGGGGTCATAAGAATGACACCAACCCCAGAACAACGATTGTTGGATGCCCCATCGGTGTATAGTTTCCATCGAATGGAGGGAATAACATCATCACTGTTTCGCTCGTTTAGTGAATTCTGCGGTGAAGTCTGCTAGCGCATTCCCTTGTATGGACCTCCATGGAAGGTAGGTGATATTGAACTGATTCAACTCAATATTCCATTTTAACTACCTTCCAGAGGTTTCTCGTCATTGGAGTAACTATCGTAGAGGTTGATCGGTATAAACACCGATCGGGTGTCCATAAAAGTAAAGATGCAGCTTGCGTGATGCACTAATCAAGCAGTAGGCTAGCTTCTCAATTTTTGGATAATTTCTTTCTGCCTCCGTTAAACATTTACTAACATAGTACACCGGCTTTTGAACTCGGTCCTCCTAGTGAACCAAGTACATACTGATGGCATGTTGAGATACGACTAGGTATACATACAACACTTCATGGTCTATAGGCTTTGACAACACCAGGGGACTTTCCAAATGTCTTGCTAGAGCTCGGAATGCATCCTCGCAGTTGGTCATCCATTCAAAATTTCTCTTCCTTTTCTTTATCACATCGAAGAATACACTTGTCTATCGCTTTGGATATGAATTGAATCAACCCGGTCACTTTTCTGTTTAGGCTTTGTACTTGCTTTATAGTTCTGGGTACTTGTATGTTTCGAATAGCCTGAATCTTTTCTGGGTTAGCTTCAATTCATTGTGCATTAACAATAAAACCCAAAAAAATTCCCGATGCAACTCCAAAGGAACGCTTCAGTGGATTGATTTTCATTCCGTAGTACTGAGTATGTTAAACATTTCCGCCGAGTCTCGAATGTGGTCATTTGACTACCATGACTTCACGAGCATGTCATCCACATAGACTTCCATTATTCTACCAATTTTGTCTTTAAACTTCCAATTCACCAGATGTTGATAATTTGCTCCTGTATTTTTCAATCTGAAAGGCATCACTACATAACAGTACAGTCCAACGTCCGTGACAAAACCAGTGTGTTCCTGATCTGGAATGTGCATCGAGATTTGATTATATCCCGAATACGCCTCCATAAAAGATAATAACTCGTGTCCTGCTGTTGAGTCAACAAACTGATCAATTCCGGGTAAAGGGAAAATATCCTTAGGGCATGCTTTGTTTAGATTTGAGTAATCTACATAGTCCTTCATTTCCCATTCGCTTTTTTCACTAGTACGGGGTTAGAGACCCATTCTGGGTAAAGGGCATCACGGACGAACCCATTGGCTTTGAGTTTGTCCACCTCCTCTCTGAGAGCAGTGGACCTCTCTGAGTGCATGCATCTCCTTTTTTGCTTTACCGGCTGTCCATGTTCAACATATGACTCGCGATGGTGGGAGAAATCCCGCACATATCGAAATGTGTCCAAGCTAAAAATCTAGATTCGCTTGTAGGAAATCAATAAGATCCTCGATCATCGAGGGCTTGAGTTGTGATCCAATCTTAAGCACCCGCGATGGGTCGTCATGGCTGATTGGAATGTCAATTGTCAGTTCAACCGGCGCTTCTTTTTCCTTCTTTAGTTCCTCATCATTGTCCCTCGGATCTATGTCTCTATAGATCCGATCATGTTTCCCGAGCTAAGGCTTAAGTGTTACTTGTCAATTTCAGTGACTCGAAAGCGGACGAAGTTGTTCATAACCTTTCCCTTCTCTCTTCGCTGGGCCTCTCTTAGATCAGCCATATAACACGCATGACCAGTCACTTGATCGCCATGGACAACACCAACTCCTTTATCTGTCAAAAATTTCAAGGTTAAGCACCATGGGAACAAAGCTGCCCTAAACTCCGTCAGGGACGGTCGACCCAGAAACACATTATACGGGGATTCGACATCCAAAACAGTAAACGGTGGGATCCGCACCCTCCTACGTTCACCTTCCCCAAGTTCATCTGGCATTTCAACAAAACCCACTACATCAGTAGTCACACCATTAAAGCCATGAATAGGCGCTTTAGACGGTTTTAGATCCTTTGTCTCCATCTTCATCTAGTCAAATGATTTTTTAAAGATGATGTTAACAGAACTTCCACAGTCAATCAGTATTCTTCTCACAAACGCTGGCCTGATCGTGGTCTAATTGACCATTAGATCAATGGTAGGTGCCTCCACCTGATCAGCATCTCTGCTCCTGAACACTATATCATCCGTCATCATTCGCTATTGTTTAGCTGGGGTCCCATCTTGCATGTTTAAACAACATTCAAAATCTGCATGCTTTAGGGAACTAGCATAACGCTTCTTTTCTTGCCAATTCTTGTCTGCAAGGTGAGGCCCACCAACTATCGTGTTTATGACTAATCTACCTCCAGTCCAAACGGGTTCCTCAGGTTGACACGGAGCCTTCCCACGATTGGGGTCGGATGTCTCCTGTCTGCCTTCTTGAGAATTCTTAACAAACTCCTATAACCTTTTGTGTCGAATCAGCTTTTCTATAGCATCATGGAGGTGCCTACAATCCTCAGTATTGTGTCTTTAAGTCTCATGGAAGCAGCAATACTTCCCAGTCCACTTTTATTCCTCGGTGGACTCTTTTGGGCATGGCTTTCGATATGGGAAAGTATTACAAGTCGATAGGTAAATATTTTCCAGAGATGCGTTCAGAGGAGTGTATTCGTTGTAAGTTGGGATCCTTGGTTTCCACTTTTCGGCTTCCCTTTTCTTTCCAGGATTTCTTCCTCCGAATTCTTTAGAATGCTCTGGCTTGTTTTGAACATTGACCTGGACCTTTCCAAAATTATCATCGGATTGTTTTACAGCAATGTTGCTCTGCACAGTCTCCTTGCCAGGTTTGGTGCATTGTCTTGCCTCGTCCACCTGGCTTCCTCTTTTCTCATAAATTGGTGTGCCTTTGAATAAAAATGTTCTAGTGTAGCCAAAGGTTTTCCCGCCAACCAATCACCAAACTCCGAATTCAGATCTACTCCTCACAACGCGACCATTAGAATAGCATGGTAACTCGGGTTGCTAACTTCAGTAGTAGCAATGTGAAATCTTTGTAGGTACTCCTTTAACGAATCCCCTGGTGCCTGAATTACACTTGACAAGAACATCAGGTCCTTGGGACGAGTGGCATGAATCCTGAATTGCTCCATAAATTTCGTCGCTAACTCATCAAAGTCGGAGATAGACCGTGGAGGAAGTCGGGTGAATCACACGGTAGCGATTCCAGATAAAGTTATTGGGAAGCATCTACATTTAGTTGCATCGTTTTCCCTAGATGACCCCATTATCCACTCATATCTCATTACATGCTATCGATGATCAGTCTTCCCTTCGTAGGCTGGAATAGTCAGCATATTAAACTTCCTAGGATACTCAGCCTGTAGGATTAGCATCTATGAATGGAGTGTGGCTCCAAGATATGCCCCAATCATCATTAGATAAACCTTGATTTTCCCTCATCAGTTGTCTGACCATAGCCGATGGGTCTGGGGTTTGTATGGAAGGTGGCAAGTTGGAATCCGTCCTACGAGACTGTTTCGGTTGGTGCCTCCTCGGTTGGCGATCGAGCAAATATATGTCCTGAGGACCTACTTCATTATGACCTTGGTGAGTCGGTCGTCCAGCTTCCACTCGTGCTTCAGATCCTAAGTTTCCTGTTCCAACTTGAGTGCGATTACCCTGGTATAAGTGAGGGGCCATGGATCCAGGTAGGGAACTTGGACCATTCCTAGTGGATCAATTAGCTACACCTGTTTGTGTTGTTTCAATTATACGGCGCTATGCATGGGAGGTTCATCAGATGAAGCGGAGCTGTCGGACGAGGAGTAGGAAATGGGACTTCCTCTAGCATTCTGATGTTGTTGTTGAGTAATCTAAGCCATGAGGTTAGCGTTAGCTTGAATTTTCTCATTGAGTTGTCTTCTGCTTTCTACGAGCTCTCTTATCAGCTCATCAAACTCTGTTCTAGTGACAACTTCTGCTTGGTTTACGACAGAGGCGGTCCCTGCACCTAGATTAGCTTGTTGATTGTTGGGTCCTACTTATTGGACGCTGGTGGTCTCGTTGACATTTGGATTATGGGAGGCTGATCTAGTACGTGGTCTTTCTATTATAGAGTTACAGGTCGAAACTACGAGTAGAATCAATGAACTCCTTGTGAATGAATCTTGGATCTTCTTTGGGGGATTCTTTCAATCCAGTAGAGACAAATTAGATCCTAATGGCCTGAGAATGCTGGATTCTCAGTGAAAGCACCAAAATGTTAGCATCAAAATTGGTAACTAACATCCTTGAGTAGGATTGTGTAGAGAGGTTTCTAACACCCTTGATATCATTTCTACGTTGGTCAACGACACTAAATATTTTCCATGGAAGTCAATTTGAAGCCTATCAAAAAATTAACTACTAATTAGAACAGTGACAAAATGCTACCACAACAAATCCAAATATCCGAAGTTGTAGAGAAAAATACGTTGCCAAGTGAAAAAATAACATTTAAAACAAAAAAGTCTGACCTACACCAAACATTGGTTACTAATCGAAGAACAAATTTGACAAATTGTTTAACTCACGTTATAAGTTCAGTTGATTATTTCGACTAAGTGCAGCATCATTGCAGAGTCAGTAGTGTTGGTGTATGAATGGGCGGCGAAAGTTGATCCACATCTGAGATATGGGCTAGTAAAAGCATTTTCAGATCAGATTTCAACAAAAAGATTGAGAAGAAATGGGTGAGCAAAAAGAAGGGATATAATCCACCGACAAAGAGGTGACTATCTCGTTGGCATACAGTCATGGCATGGAATGCATTAGGATATTCTATTTTTCAGGAATACAGGGTAGTATGATTAGGAAAAGCGTGATGCAGAAAGAGGTGATGTGGAAATGCAAAGGGTATTTACGGTATTTCAGAAAGACACGATTGAAAACATATAGATTGAATTTACACTATTAGCAGTAGAGATACGCTACTCGAAAGGATATTTTTGACCTTTTCTAGGAGGCCTGCTTGCGACATACTAAGAGTACATGCAATAAAAATCTATATATGGACGAACCTTAACAGTTTTGATTGTATACTAAATATTATTGTGTTGTACATGCAACACAACCACATTTTGATTTATATTCTATACCTTAAATATTATCATTATATTGCCATATGTACTTATTAGATGGTTTGGTTCTTCTTGAGGGAAAAAGTATTTCGGTGATTTGATTGATCTCAAAAGTTATTGTTATATGTTGTATGCATATTTCTTGAGTTTCCTACGCCAGATTTATATCTAACTCGTGGTTTTATTTTTTTTCCTTAATTCCTCTAGTGCTCTTTCAAGTAGTTTAACAAAGGTAGGTTTTCGTTTGATATTCTTTGAAGTTCAAGGAGACGATCTGGATGCATTCTCCTACCGTAGCATTCTTATTTTTGCTACACTACTAGTATGTATATCAAAAATTATAAGGACATGCTATTATAATTGTCCATGTTTATAATATTATTTAGGATTATGACGCTGAAATGCTATTTTAGAATAGCATTTTGCACCAACTTTTGATATTATATGTTTTTGTTCCATTATGGGATTCAAATATTTTGTTTCCTTTTGTTTTCTTTCTACCTTTTCTTTTTCTTTTTACTCCAACGATCTGTCTTTTCAGTACTTGTTTGTTCGAGATGTGAAAACCATGGATGTATTAGTATCAACATTTTAGGGGTCGAAAAGGTAGGTCGTTACAATACCCACATAGCTAAACATGTATATATACTACCCATTAATGGTCTGGAAAAATCATACTTATCAAATTAAGGCTGGTCCTAGGTGTTTTGGTATGTAAAACATAAAACAAGGCCATTATACACAGACTGATATAGCGAGTCTCGATTCTTGTTTGCTCATCTGTAAACAACATAAAACAATAATACAAAAAATATTTATTAGTAATAACTACCAAAAAGTTAAAGTCTATTTTTTAATTACATATACTTCAAAAGCCCCTAAACAGATTATCATAAACAATCATTTACCTAACTAATACAATACATTTTAAAATTTTATAAAGCAATTGACACAATAACATTTTAATCCGTAAACAACAAAATTACTTGCAAACAGCATTGAAAATGAACCTGAAATGAAAATTGTCGATATAAAACAAAATGAATAGTCATAATCATTGATAATTAAAAATTAATATTTAAATGAATCGAAATTAACTAATCATCAACAAAAAATTTATATAAACAATAATTTATCAATAATACAAGCAATAATTGAAGCAAAAATATCTTCTATGAACCAATTGGATAAAAAAGTCGATCATTAAATTTCTAACCAAAAAATGTTGTTTTCATTAAACATAGAATTCCACCAATATCAATTTTAAGAGATTCATAGCACAAAATTGATTACAAACTTAATTAAAACAAATATAAAACTCTAAACCTTGATTTTTTATTCATGAGAGGAAAGACTCGAAGGAAATCAAGGGAGAAATCAAAAATCAAAACATTGAAAAGGGGATTATTCATTGGAGCTTGCTTGTCTTTGCCTTCGGCCTCTTCTACTTCTACGCTTCTTCCTATGGTTCACGATTTTTTTGTGCTGCTGCATTTTTTATTTACATTTATATGTATGTATGTATATGTATATGATGCGACATCAAATTTTGTGCCTTAGAAATTTGAAGGCCTAAAGCATCTACTTCCACTACATTGGGTAAGGGTCAGTACTGCACCTAATAATAGTGTCCTTTCAGTATAACACCTTACAAGCACACGCACACACACACACACTCTTTATGTGTGTGTAAGGTAAATTAGAAAAGGCTATCCTAATGGTATGTGTATAGCTCATGACCAGGTTTGATAAAATATGATGAATGGAAATGCATTAATTGATTATTACATTTAGCAAAAAGATGATATGTTTACATGCTTACAAAACAAACTAAACTATGGTAGAAGTTTAGTTCTTTATAATCACATTCTTGCAAATAGTATTTATGAATGCTTTGAACTCCTAAATCCAGTTAAAGTATAAAACTTAAGCCAATTTGGGTTCACAAATGTAGACCATATACAAATAAAGATGGCAAAATAAACTCAAAATCTTTTGAAAAAAATCAAAGATTATCAACGGTGCATTTCATAGATATCCCCAAAAATAAAATATACAAATCCGTTAAAAAAAGAAAGTGAAATTCAAGGTCAACGGTTTTACCATTGCAGCAGCCTACGTCAACTCCATTGCCATTTCAGAAAGAAAACAACCAAATAAAAGGATATCAGGTATAAACGATTAGGATAAGGTAGAAGAGGTCCATACCTCCGAGAATAGAAGTTCAAGTGGATGTGATGAGGATAAGGCAGAAGAGTAAAATGGAGGTTTAAAATTTTTGTTGCATGAACATGCACTGTAGTGTGAGGAAGAGGATAAAGTATTAGGTAACGATAAAGAAAACCTGAAAAATTATTTTTCACAATAAGGAATGATGGATAATCTGAACCACAGTATAACTTAGACAAACTGGTTTTGACAGTGGAAAATGCAAGTAATTGCGTTGAGATAAGAGGATCCAATTGGTCATCCATATATGTCATTTTTAGGTTCATCCATTAAAAAGATTTCCCCATTTTTAGATCTCTAACCCAAAAAGAAAATGGAGAAAATTCAATAGAAATATTGTGACAGCCCGCAAATCCGTACCCCTTGAATCAACACTATTCTACCTCCATTAACTCAAGTGGCACAGAATTACGAACCATTAGGGTTAAAGAAGAAGAGATAAAAGAAAAAGAGACTAAACAATATCAGAATCTCACAGTCGCAGCGGTATAAAATATAATAGTAAATATAGAACTTTACACAAAATGAAATCTACAACTGTTTATACATCACATCATCAGAGTTTCTCATACCTCAACAATCACAAATCAGACATACCATACAATCACAGCAGCGGACCATACATATATATATAGATAATACGTCTCGGCTAAAGCTCCTCTCCTGCTCCAAAGCATCAAGTCCTGTATAAATAATACTCGGTCTGACCCGAGCATTATAATGAAATAACACCCGAGTCAGTCTGGAATACCAGCTGATACTAAATATGCATCCAACTTGATTATTAAAGTTTCAAAATCCTTTGAAAAAAACAAAAGCATCTCGTAAGACCACGCCACAAATAAACATGTCGGGTTTTTACCTTACGATAGCTAAAACACTTTTTATAGAAATCCTCTGATATTATAATAGAGTCTATTTACAAATACTTATAAAATAGCCGAAATTGTTACATGATTAAATTCCAGCTACTAGCCACAAAGTGGGTAATACAAACAAAACTCGTACAAGGCTCGTAGGGAAAATGGATTTCCAACAATGACTAGGCACTGGGGTACCACCTGTCACAGTACGGGGCCTAGAGCACCGTACCGAGGACTACTCCCTTCATCCCCTGCAACACAAGGCCGGAACCATTCCTTACTGAACAGTCCCGAACAAGATAAACCCCGTGGTTGGCGCGACCAACCACCCACTAAGCCGAAATATATATAAGGGACATCTAGACAGGGGAATTATCTTGTCCTGCTTGGGCATGACCCACCTAACCTTGCTGCATATCCCCTGATTTTCAGTCATTCCCGGTTGATGAGGCTTGAGGCTAAGCGTTACCTTTAGAACGTTTTCACTTAGAATGCCCATCGTCCACCTGACGATGTTTCGCAAGCATTCATCCATACAAGTCCATCCCGGGTTCGAACGGAACCGAAGGCACTACTCCTACTACATCCATTTTGGAAATATCCTCAGGATTAGTAGCGACTAGCCCTTGCACTTCACTGCTCCATCTTCGACTCCGAACACGTTTTTCGCACGAAACGTACAAATCGGATCGAAGTGGTTTTCGAGAAATAAATCTCGATCCCGGTCTCTTCGAAACGATCACGCATTGTCCAATATTGATAGTCGGTGATTTAACTATCAATTAATATTCATAAACATCCATATGCATCCATCACACAATAAATAATTCCCAAATTATTTATTTGCCTCAAATATCTTTACAAGATATATATTTCAAATTTCCAAATCTCGTTTGAAAACAATTCCCAAAACACTTTCCTTACAAGGAAAATCCTTTACCATTTATTCCCAATGGAAATAACCAAGTTCAACCAATTTAGATTTAAAACAGTTAAAATACTTTATACTGAAATATACTTTAAAATATGCAAATTTACTTCTAGTTATTTACTCAAAATATAATTTTAAAATATTTAAACACAACTATTTATAAGATATAACTTAATCAAAAATAAGTTGGTTATACTATATTTACAAATAGAGTTTAAAAGAAATTAATAATTTCAAACAACTTATTCCCAAAAACTAGCCTTTAAGTAAGTCCATTTGTAAAAATAATTATTTAGGCATTTGTAAAATTTACTCTTGCTAATTTATTTATAATTACTTTAAAATGGTAATTTTCAAACACTCTTTTTACAAGCTGGAATTTTAAAAACTTCCTTTTTATAAAACAGTTTAAACTCGAACTTGGGTTTTTCCCAGGAAATCTCATTTCCACTTAAATATCATAGAAATCCTTCTCACGATTTCTGTCAATTTATTTCAATTTAGTTCTATGGTTTAATAATATAAATTTATTTTCCCATTTATCAACTAATAACTTTTCTCTTTGTTAATCAATTCAGATTTACCCAATTTTCAATCTTCATTCCAAATAGATTTCAAATTTTAAATCTTTAAAATTCATTAATTAACAATATCCTTTATTTATCTAAAATTCAATTTATCCATTTACAATTAATTATGGATTTATAATTTACTCAGCAATATTCCAATTGAATTTTATTTCAGTTTTCATTCAATAAATCCTAATTTTATATTTCTTTAAATTCCTTATTTATAAATTTCTTAATTTCTTTTTGGAACCTAATTTAATTTCTTTATAAATAAAACTCCAATTTTCTTTAAAATTATCATTATGGGTTACAGTTTATCCAACAACATCACAATACAATTTAAATCCAAATTTGTCAATCACAATATCAACAGGCATCATTATCAATTCTAAAGATAATTACTACATGTGAGGAATCCTGTTGGATCCCTCCAACCTGTTTTCCCTGCATCCACAAATATTAGCACATCACATATATCGATTCAATTTGATAATAATTAACATATTCAGCTACACATCCAAACAAACAATCAATACTAGCTGTCTAACTTTACTAGTATCCAGATGTGAGTGAGAATAACTCACATTGAGTTTCGGCGAGCGTTCGAAATTTAAATTAAACCGGACGGTGTCCGATTTAACCTAAATTTCTACTTGCCCGGAATGGATCCGGATCTGCTCCATCGCGTAGTGCTCTTTTCTGCGATTCCAACGCCACCAAATTCATCGAATTCTGAATACGTATGAATGAGTTACGATATTATAAAGTTTTGATATAAATTTAAAAACAAATTCTCTTTTTTTTTTTAAATTATACCAAACAAACGCAGCCGGTTCCCTCTCTTCCCCCCAACTTCACGCATGCTTCAGGAAAGGTCACGAACGCAAATAAACCCATCATCACCACTAGGGTTTCGATGCCGCCCCTCCATGCGTGCCCTAAAACTCGATCGGACGACTCCACCACAAAGCCCACGGCCTGCTCTACTTTGGGTCCAAAACTCGCCGTGCTCGGCTACCCTCTGCTCGTGAATGACGAGCACGAACGGTGAAGAACGCAGCCATGCCGCCTCTCCTCTGGTCGATGAAACGAAATCTTAACCGTTGGATGTGTAGTACTCGACGAGTACTACAATTCTCTAGTTGGAAAAATTCGAAAATATTGAGAGGATAAGCAGAGATTGAGGGGGAAAGTCGATGACTCGCGGTCATTAAAACGTTGTAACTGGCGGCTCACGGTTATGCTAGGGTTTAGTAAAGAAAATTGTATATATTATATTATTTAATATTTTTTTATTAATAAAATTCTCAGTTTAACAACTTATGCAAACGAACTCCAATTCTCACGTTCCGATAGGCGATTCTAGGGTTTTTCGGCATTCCGGACACAATGGAACAAGTTTCGTAAGCTAATTCGGTCGCATGCACGAGTTACGAGATTAAACGATCAATTTTAATTTAAACCGATTAAAACGATTTCGATGCGTTTCGAGCTGCCGGGGTCAAACGACAACTCCGATTGCTACGAAAATTGAAATCCGATAATAACTAACTATTACGGATCCAATGGAACTGGTTTCGCCGATTTCTGAGACTGTGCCCCGGAAGGCTATTTTAACTCGTCAATTAAATCGAGTGATTTTCAAAATTGTCAAAAACGCTTTAATTTTCACTTTTAAAATTTTATTAACTTATTTATAATTCATAATGAATTTATAATCACATTAGAAAACATTCTGAATCAATCCAGGCTAAAATCGGATTAGTCGCATATATTTAATAATATTAAATTCATTTTTAAATTAATATAAAATTCCAAATATTAATTTATTAACTTTAAAACTCATCTAAAAATCCAACCACACTATTTAATGACCAAATAGTCTTAAAATAAATTTTAAACTCATTTCCATATCTTTTATACTCCGAATTACCAATTAACCCAATCCTAATATTAAATTATTATTATCCCAATTTCAATTTAATTGCCATATTTGAACTTTAAACAAAGTTTATTAATTTAACCAATTCTTTTTAGTTCAAAATAAATCTTAAACCCATAGTAAACATTTAAAATGAATTAAATGTTCCAAAATCCCATGTTAAAAATTCCGGGATGTTACATTCCTTCCCCCTTATAAAAATTTCGTCCCCGAAATTTGTATAAGGTAGAACATACTCTCAAATCCATTTATTTACCCCATTTGCTTAGTTAAAAGCTTATATACATTTCACAAAATCCTTTTGCTCAATTCCCAAACCTATTTGCTTTACTTCCCTAAAGCTTTAATTTTAACTTATAACTCCCAAGTTGCTTAACTTTTCCCAAAACCCAAAAATTTTCTAACTCCCAAAATTTCCGGAAAATTTTGGCAGAGTCTCCCCTGCACGGAGGAGCTTCTGCGACATCGCAGGATACACAAATATATATACATCGGCCCACACGGCCGGAAACCAAAATATAACACAATATATATCATTTTCCCAATTTTATTTGCGTAGGCGTACCTTTTTAGCAAATTTTTAATAGCAAGCAGCTAATATAATGCATATACGCACTCCAACTCTCTCAAACGCCTCCCGCACCTGTGCTTACTCAAACAAATTCATCAGTTATCAAAATATGAGCAATTTAACATCATTTCCAATATAAATGTAAGCCAAACATAACTATTTACATTCCAAACCACACTTCGCATAGTTTCCTAAGTAAATCCATATTTTATAACATGCACGAGGTTCATTTTCCCATGCTAACTCCAAGTTATCTCATACAAAGGATTTACATACACGGTTTGCTATGTTCCATTCATATTTATTTCAACCAATTCACATTATTTCAATATGGTTAACATATGCTTCACTAACAGAAATCTATTCTAATTCAATTCTAAATAGATTTACAAACCAACTTCATTTCCAATTTTGAAGCATTTACATTTCTCTAATAATTCATTTATATGCAACATTATTTGATTTGATTTACAATCAAATCCTTATTTCCAATTTGAAGCACTCACATTTCTTTTATGCCTATGTCCATTCAAATGCAAAATTACTTAATTAGGTTGTATTTATCTAATTAATTTAAAACCATCTTTATTTTCAGTTTGGAACAATTGCATTTCTTTTATGATTCACTGGTATTAATATACAAAATTATTTAATACAATTCTAATCTATTTCCATTTATTCAACACCAACTTAGTTGTTATTTAAACAACTCAATTTTAATATCTACAATTTCTCATGTCATTCAAGCAAAATCATCACTTCAGCCTATACCCATTTAAAATTAATTTCAGTTTAGATTTATATCAATTTTTTGCAATCTTGTATGGTGCTCAATCCAAGCATTTTTATTCCATTTCAATATTTAATTCAATTCTTATTCACACTTCAAAACCATCATTTAAGTTCAAATTAATAACATCCCATTCCATTTTATTTACAGCCCAAACATTTTTGGTTTATCACACTTATTGAATTATATTTCAAATCTTATATTTCCAATTCATTATCTAATAGATTTATATGAATATCATTCCACTTACAATTCAATTTTTAAATAAACATTGGAGAAGTTATTAATTTAAAATCCATTATTTAACCATACCCCTTTTTATCTTCTTATATCAATTTTTATTCCCATTTGATTCTCAATCAATCAATTCCAATCTATTTATAAATTTGAATGCTCTTTGTTTATTTATTCAATCCATTTACAAATTTATTTTATTAACAAAGAATCCATTTAAATTTTTTCACTCATTTGAATTTTACTTACAATTCAAAACCTTCATCATTATAGCTAATTCCATTATACATTCATACTTCCAATATTTATTACCACAATTTAAATCCCAATCCAAAATCAGGATTTTTATTTACCTTCAAATTTTGACTGACTATCAAATTCTATCCATTATAATACAAATTCCATTAATTTGTAACTTAATTCAGCCAATAACCTAATCCATATTAGTTTTCAATCCACTTTCCTAATTCACTCTGAATTCATTTATAATATCACCATTTTCCAATCATTTCATTTAGCAAATTTAGATTTCTACCATTCCTTTTTACTCCTTTTAAATAGAATCTAAATTTCTTTCAATATTATTTATTACTCAACTGAAATTCAATTACAATTTCATTATCATAGAAAATTTCATCTTCCCAATACATAAGTCTACTTATTTGCCAACATAAGAATATCCACATTTATGTTCTCACTTTACATTTCATTTATGGACAAAATTTAAATTTGCCACACCATTCAACTCTTTTCATTAATGAATTTCAATTTTACTTACGTTCAAAAATTTAGATTGCTTACTCAAATCTGTTTTCCAATTTATAATCTCAAATTTAAATTATATCACTTAACAACTTAAGGATATGATCTTCATTATGCAATTATAAACAATTTTACATTTCACCTTTATATCCAATTTACTTTAATTCCAATTCATCTAGATTTAATTAAATTTCAAATTCTCAATTTTAAATTTTCCATTTCATTTAGATTCACTTCCATCTCGATTTCACAATTTTAATTCTCTAAATACAAGTTCAAAACTGGTTTGCCTAGTGAAATTCATTCACTTCATTATATCTCACTTTACCTTATCTCAATCCACATTCATTTAAGATTAAATTTGGATCTTCCATACCATTCCTCTATTTCCATCTGTGATTATAGTTTCATTTTATTTATATAAGTTCACCAACTTATTTACTTTAAAAGCCTATATAGCTCATTTTACTCATCTACATTTTATAATCACAAATTCCAAATTCCATTTGCATATGTATATACATCTGAATTCTTAAGGATACAAATTTCCTTAATTTAATTCTTTGCAAATTTTAAATTCATAATCCCGGCTAAAGCATAACACTTGATAGCTCAGGAGTTCAATTCATTTCACAATGACCCTCAATTCCAAGGTCATCTTACATTTTAATTTAATTCAGATTAACTTTATTTAAGTCTAATTTATTTTACTTATCCAAGTAAAATTCAAATTTTCTATTTACATCAATATATTTTATTCACTTCCAATTACTTAAGTTAAATTTTAATTTCAAGATTAAAATTTTCATTTCTTCCTTCTTATTATTATCAATTTCACTTAATAAGTTCAATAGTTATTTCATTTAAATTTTACACATCATTTAAATATAATTTTCCAGAATTCAATTTACCTGGTTTTATTTCAAAACCATTTGAAATATATCAATATATATACCTATTTGGTATATCAATCAAATCTCATATTTCCAAAACCATTTGATTGTACCAAAACAATTTCCACCTTTGAAATTCCCAAAACAACTAATATACCCAACAAATCCAAACAATACCATAACCAAATACTAGGGAAGCAATCCATCACTTTAGAAACTCGAAAATGAATTCTAATGATGTGGCCAGCATCATCAGGATTATTTTCCAGCGACTGAAGTGAGTTCAATGCTTCTTACTTTTCTAAATTCATTTCAAAACAGTTTCCATTTAAAAATATTTCCCAAACAATATTCCATTATTGCCTCCAAATACATTGGAAAACATTCCCAAACTTTCCCAGGATTTTTAAATTTCCAAACTTTTATTTTTATTTTATTTAAAATCCTTTCCAAACTTCCGAGATTTAAATCCTGGTTCAACTCAAATTTAGTTATTCTTCCTTTTATATAATTTATATTTGTAGAAATTTTATTTTCACTATAACTATTTCACATTTCAGATTAAATTTTATATTCTTATTTGATTTAGACATTAACAACCAATCATCCAAATATATATAATAATTTCAGAAAATTATTTCTTTTATATCAAAATATAATTTTGGGTAAAATTATTTCATTTACCCACTTTAAAATCAATACTATGTCGGTTTATCTTGTTTAAGAGTTTAGAAACCCCTATCGATACGGTTGTACTTCCCGTACCGACCAGAATTCATAAACACTCAACCGATAAGTCAACACAGTATAAAAACAATTTTTATATGCACTAACAAGTACGCTCTCATATCTATTATTACTCACAACTCATTATAGAGTACTATTGACTCTGTTTAATGAGTAATTACCCCACCAAAGCCTAGGTTGTCGCCAACCTAAGCTCTGATACCAAGTGTGACAGCCCGCAAATCCGTACCCCTTGAATCAACACTATTCTACCTCCATTAACTCAAGTGGCACAGAATTACGAACCATTAGTGTTAAAGAAGAAGAGATAGAAGAAGAAGAGACTAAACAATATCAGAATCTCACAGTCGCAGCGGTATAAAATATAATAGTAAATATAGAACTTTACACAAAATGAAATCTACAACTGTTTATACATCACATCATCAGAGTTTCTCATACCTCAACAATCACAAATCAGACATACCATACAATCACAGCAGCGGACCATACATATATATATAGATAATACGTCTCGGCTCCAGCTCCTCTCCTGCTCCAAAGCGTCAAGTCCTGTATAAATAATACTCGGTCTGACCCGAGCATTATAATGAAATAACACCCGAGTCAGTCTGGAATACCAGCTGATACTAAATATGCATCCAACTTGATTATTAAAGTTTCAAAATCCTTTGAAAAAAACAAAAGCATCTCGTAAGACCACGCCACAAATAAACATGTCGGGTTTTTACCTTACGATAGCTAAAACACTTTTTATAGAAATCCTCTGATATTATAATAGGGTCTATTTACAAATACTTATAAAATAGCCGAAATTGTTACATGATTAAATTCCAGCTACTAGCCACAAAGTGGGTAATACAAACAAAACTCGTACAAGGCTCGTAGGGAAAATGGATTTCCAACAATGACTAGGCACTGGGGTACCACCTGTCACGGTACGGGGCCTAGATCACCGTACCGAGGACTACTCCCTTCATCCCCTGCAACACAAGGCCGGAACCATTCCTTACTGAACAGTCCCGAACAAGATAAACCCCGTGGTTGGCGCGACCAACCACCCACTAAGCCGAAATATATATAAGGGACATCTAGACAGGGGAATTATCTTGTCCTGCTTGGGCATGACCCACCTAACCTTGCTGCATATCCCCTGATTTTCAGTCATTCCCGGTTGATGAGGCTTGAGGCTAAGCGTTACCTTTAGAACGTTTTCACTTAGAATGCCCATCGTCCACCTGACGATGTTTCGCAAGCATTCATCCATACAAGTCCGTCCCGGGTTCGAACGGAACCGAAGGCACTACTCCTACTACATCCATTTTGGAAATATCCTCAGGATTAGTAGCGACTAGCCCTTGCACTTCACTGCTCCATCTTCGACTCCGAACACGTTTTTCGCACGAAACGTACAAATCGGATCGAAGTGGTTTTCGAGAAATAAATCTCGATCCCGGTCTCTTCGAAACGATCACGCATTGTCCAATATTGATAGTCGGTGATTTAACTATCAATTAATATTCATAAACATCCATATGCATCCATCACACAATAAATAATTCCCAAATTATTTATTTGCCTCAAATATCTTTACAAGATATATATTTCAAATTTCCAAATCTCGTTTGAAAACAATTCCCAAAACTCTTTCCTTACAAGGAAAATCCTTTACCATTTATTCCCAATGGAAATAACCAAGTTCAACCAATTTAGATTTAAAACAGTTAAAATACTTTATACTGAAATATACTTTAAAATATGCAAATTTACTTCTAGTTATTTACTCAAAATATAATTTTAAAATATTTAAACACAACTATTTATAAGATATAACTTAATCAAAAATAAGGTTTTGGTTATACTATATTTAAAAATAGAGTTTAAAAGAAATTAATAATTTCAAACAACTTATTCCCAAAAACTAGCCTTTAAGTAAGTCCATTTGTAAAAATAATTATTAAGGCATTTGTAAAATTTACTCTTGCTAATTTATTTATAATTACTTTAAAATGGTAATTTTCAAACACTCTTTTTACAAGCTGGAATTTTAAAAACTTCCTTTTTATAAAACAGTTTAAACTCGAACTTGGGTTTTTCCCAGGAAATCTCATTTCCACTTAAATATCATAGAAATCCTTCTCACGATTTCTGTCAATTTATTTCAATTTAGTTTTATGGTTTAATAATATAAATTTATTTTCCCATTTATCAACTAATAACTTTTCTCTTTGTTAATCAATTCAGATTTACCCAATTTTCAATCTTCATTCTAAATAGATTTCAAATTTTAATTCTTTAAAATTCATTAATTAACAATATCCTTTATTTCTCTAAAATTCAATTTATCCATTTACAATTAATTATGGATTTATAATTTACTCAGCAATATTCCAATTGAATTTTATTTCAGTTTTCATTCAATAAATCCTAATTTTATATTTCTTTAAATTCCTTATTTACAAATTTCTTAATTTCTTTTTGGAACCCAATTTAATTTCTTTATAAATAAAACTCCAATTTTCTTTAAAATTATCATTCTGGGTTACAGTTTATCCAACAACATCACAATACAATTTAAATCCAAATTTGTCAATCACAATATCAACAGGCATCATTATCAATTCTAAAGATAATTACTACATGTGAGGAATCCTGTTGGATCCCTCCAACCTGTTTTCCCTACATCCACAAATATTAGCACATCACATATATCGATTCAATTTGATAATAATTAACATATTCAGCTACACATCCAAACAAACAATCAATACTAGCTGTCTAACTTTACTAGTATCCAGATGTGAGTGAGAATAACTCACATTGAGTTTCGGCGAGCGTTCGAAATTTAAATTAAACCGGACGGTGTCCGATTTAACCTAAATTTCTACTTGCCCGGAATGGATCCGGATCTGCTCCATCGCGTAGTGCTCTTTTCTGCGATTCCAACGCCACCAAATTCATCGAATTCTGAATACGTATGAATGAGTTACGATATTATAAAGTTTTGATATAAATTTAAAAACAAATTCTCTTTTTTTTTTTTAAATTATACCAAACAAACGCAGCCGGTTCCCTCTCTTCCCCCCAACTTCACGCATGCTTCAGGAAAGGTCACGAACGCAAATAAACCCATCATCACCACTAGGGTTTCGATGCCGCCCCTCCATGCGTGCCCTAAAACTCGATCGGACGACTCCACCACAAAGCCCACGGCCTGCTCTACTTTGGGTCCAAAACTCGCCGTGCTCGGCTACCCTCTGCTCGTGAATGACGAGCACGAACGGTGAAGAACGCAGCCATGCCGCCTCTCCTCTGGTCGATGAAACGAAATCTTAACCGTTGGATGTGTAGTACTCGACGAGTACTACAATTCTCTAGTTGGAGAAATTCGAAAATATTGAGAGGATAAGCAGAGATTGAGGTGGAAAGTCGATGACTCGCGGCCATTAAAACGTTGTAACTGGCGGCTCACGGTTATGCTAGGGTTTAGTAAAGAAAATTGTATATATTATATTATTTAATATTTTTTTATTAATAAAATTCTCAGTTTAACAACTTATGCAAACGAACTCCAATTCTCACATTCCGATAGGCGATTCTAGGGTTTTTCGGCATTCCGGACATAATGGAACAAGTTTCGTAAGCTAATTCGGTCGCATGCACGAGTTACGAGATTAAACGATCAATTTTAATTTAAACCGATTAAAACGATTTCGATGCGTTTCGAGCTGCCGGGGTCAAACGACAACTCCGATTGCTACGAAAATTGAAATCCGATAATAACTAACTATTACGGATCCAATGGAACTGGTTTCGCCGATTTCTGAGACTGTGCCCCGGAAGGCTATTTTAACTCGTCAATTAAATCGAGTGATTTTCAAAATTGTCAAAAACGCTTTAATTTTCACTTTTAAAATTTTATCAACTTAATTATAATTCATAATGAATTTATAATCACATTAGAAAAAATTATGAATCAATCCAGGCTAAAATCGGATTAGTCGCATATATTTAATAATATTAAATTCATTTTTAAATTAATATAAAATTCCAAATATTAATTTATTAACTTTAAAACTCATCTAAAAATCCAACCACACTATTTAATGACCAAATAGTCTTAAAATAAATTTTAAACTCATTTCCATATCTTTTATACTCCGAATTACCAATTAACCCAATCCTAATATTAAATTATTATTATCCCAATTTCAATTTAATTGCCATATTTGAACTTTAAACAAAGTTTATTAATTTACCCAATTCTTTTTAGTTCAAAATAAATCTTAAACCCATAGTAAACATTTAAAATGAATTAAATGTTCCAAAATCCCGTGTTAAAAATTCCGGGATGTTACAAATATGGTTACTAATACAACATAGATAAATTGAAATCAAATTCTTTTGCATGGAGGGAACATAAAAAATATTTTGTAAAGTATACATGTTAGAGGAAGTAGGTATACTAGTAGAACCAAAATGAGTGATATGCAGGGTTCATTCATCATCGATCATGATATCATCAGACCCTTGATATAGACATGAATATGGATATTTCTCAAGTTTGATGTAATATGGTAAGTTGCTCCACCAATTAATAACTGTTGAAATATTAAACTTGATTTGTTATGGTTAATTTCTATAAGCTTTTTGTTATTATAGTTTCCAATGTCTTCTCGCATTTATTGTAATTTTTTGAGAGCTCTTGAATTTTCTAGTAGAAATACAAATTATGTATGGAGTTATGTTCTAGAATTGTTTAGAGAGTCATGTTTCTAGAATAGTCTATGGAGTCCTATAAATAGAACAGCTCTCTTATCATTTTGAATAAACAATCATGCAAGAAATCTACTAGCAATAAAAGAAAAGTTTTCAACAACAAAAAAGCCTTTTTCTTATATTCACTCCCTCTTTCTCCTAAAAAATATTCAACAAAGTGGCATCAGATCTTTAAGATTCTTTCAAAAAAAATAGAGATGGCGAATAACGGCGTTGCTTTACAAGTTCCAATGCCCACCAAGAACAATTATGAAAATTGAACCTTAAGGTTGATGGCTCTCCTTGGAGCACATGACGTATGGGAAATAGTAGAGAAAAGCTATACTGAACAAGAAAATGAAGGTAGCTTATCTCAAACTCAAAGGGATAGTTTGAGAAACTCGAGGAGGAGAGACAAAAAGGCTCTCTGTCTAATCTATCAAGCTTTAGATGATGGTACTTTAAGAAGGTTTCAAGATCGAAGTCAGCAAAAGAAGCATGAGAGAGGCTTCGAACATCTTGCAAGGGAGCTAATCAAGTCAAAATGGTACATCATCAAACTCTAAGAGGAGAGTTTGACACTTTGTATATGAAAGAAGGTGAGTTTGTTTCTAATTACTTCTCAAGAGTTTTAGTCGTTAGTAATAATCTAAAAACAAATGGTGAGAAGTTAGATGATGTAAGAATTACGGAGAAGATTCTTAGATTATTAGATCCAAAGTTCGAACATATTGTCCCCATCATTGAAGAAACAAAAAACTTGGAGACCATGGCAATAGAGGAACTTCTAGGCTCATTGTAAGCTTAGTAGAAAAGAAAAAGAAGGAAGAGACCGTGGAGCAAGTTCTTAAGACACGGATTGATTCAAAAAAGGAAGAAAATAATCGAAGCCAACAAAGATGGGGTTGTGGCCAAGAAAGGGGAAGAGGTCGTGGATATGGACATGGATGAGGTTGGAGGCCCAATAATGAAAAACAACAACAATAAAAGAGGAGAAAGCTCAACAAGAGGTCGTGAGAGAAGAAATTCAAGGTATGAAAATTCACACGTTAAATGCTACAATTGTGAGAAATTTGAAAATTATGCTTCCGAATGTAGAGCTCCAAGAAATAATAAAGCTGAAGACAAGACTAATTACATTGAAGAAAAAATCAAGAGGATGGTACATTATTACTGACTCACGAGGAAAATGAAAAAGGTGAGGAAAATCAATGGTACCTAGATAGCGGTGCAAGCAACCATATATGTGGAAGAAAAAACATGTTTGTGGAGCTTAATGAATCGGTGAAGGGCGACATCGCATTTGAAGATGAATTAAAGATAGCAGTGAAAGGTAAAGGAAAGTTTCTTATCCGATTGAAGAATGGAGAGCATCAATTCATTTCTAATGTTTATTATGCGCCAAACATGAAGAGCAACATCTCGAGCCTTGGACAACTATTAGAGAAAGGATATGATATTCGATTAAATGATAATAACCTTTCTATAAGAGAAGGTGCAAGTAAATTCAATTCTAAGGTACCAATGTCAAGAAATAGAATGTTTGTGCTCAACATTCAAAATGATGTCGTACAATGCCTTAATTTTTGCTACAAAGATGCCTCTTGGCTTTGGCATCTTTGTTTTAGACATCTAAACTTCAGAGGACTAGAATTTCTCTCCAAAAAGGAAATGGCAAGAGGATTACCAAGCCATCCTAATCAAGTGTGCGAAGGATGTTTACTTGGAAAGCAATTCAAAATGGGATTTCCAAAGGTGTCATACTCAAGAGCAAAAAATCGTTGGAACTCATACATTAGGATGTGTGTGGTCCGATCAAGCCAAGTTCACTTGGTAAAAGTAATTATTTCCTTCTTTTCATCGATGATTTTTCAAGAAAAACATGGATGTATTTTTTAAAGGAGAAACCATACGTTTTTGAGAACTTTAAGAAGTTCAAGGCCCAAGTCAAGAAGGAAAGTGGCCTTGTGATTAAAGCCATGAGATTGATTTTGGAGGAGAGTTTACATCAAAAAAATTCCAAAAGTATTGTGAAAATAATGGAATCAAACGACATCTCACAGTACCTAGGTCATCTTAGAAAAATGGAGTTGTAGAGAGGAAGAATAGGATAATTCTTAAGATGGTAAGGAGCATGCTTAAAGTAAAAGGCTGCCAAAGGAATTTTGGACGGAAGCTGTGGCATTTGCAGTTTATCTATCAAACCAATCTCCAATAAGAAGTGTGTGGGGAAATACACCACAAGAAGCATAGATGGAAGGAAGCTTAGTATTTCTCATCTAAAAGTCTTTGGAAGCATAGCTCATGTACATATACCGAACGAGAAGCGAAGAAAATTGGATGACAAAAGTGAGAAGTATATTTTCATTGGTTACGACACCAACTCCAAAGGCTATACGCTTTACAATCCCAATACAAGGAAGATAATAATTAGTCGAGATATTGTGTTCGATAAAGAAAGAGAATGGGAATGGAGATCACATAATGACAACAACAACTTCTTTCCATACCTTAAAGGCGATGAAATGCAACAACCAAGGATCGAACAATCAAGCGAGGAGCCCACTTCCCCACTAGCTTCACCAACCATAAGTTGTCAAGAAGATGAGAGCTCAAGTGAAAGGGCTCCATGCTTTAAAAGATTTTAATAAATTTATGAGGTAACATAAAATCAAGACAATTTACTCTCTTTTGTCTATTTTTGTTTTGTAAGCCTATAAACTTCCAAGAAGCTTTGCAAAAGAAGAATTGGAAAATGCTATGGATGAAGAAATCAAGGCCATCTAGAAAAATGACACATGTGAGTTAGCTTCGTTTCCAAAAGAACACAAGGCAATTGGTGTAAAGTGGGTGTATAAAGCAAAGAAAAGGGCCAAAGGAGAAGCCGAAAGATATAAGGCGAGATTGGTGGTAAAAGGCTATAGTCAAAGAGCTGACATTGACTATGATGAGGTATTCGCTCCAGTCGCTCGACTAGAAACTGTTAGACTAATACTTTCTTTAGCAGCTTAAAATATCTAGAAGATACATCAAATGGATGTGAAATCTGCCTTCCTAAATGGAGTTCTTGAAGAAGAAATTTATATCGAGCAACCACAAGGCTACGAACTCAAGGGAAAAGAAGACAAGGTCTTGAAGCTAAAGAAGGCACTTTATAGGTTGAAACAAGCTCCAAGAGCTTGGAATGTTCGAGTTAATAAGTACTTCCAAGTAAAAAAAACTTCATCAAATATCCATATGAGCATGCACTCTATATTAAAATCCAAAATGGTGGTACATTAATTGTATGCTTGTATGTAGGTGACTTGATCTTTAAAGGTAGCAATCCAAGCATGTTTAAAGAATTTAAGAAAGAGATTAAGAAGGAGTTTGAGATGACTGATATTGGGCTCATGTCTTATTACGTTGGCATTGAAGTAAAACAAAAAGATAAAGGCATCCTAATCACTCAAGAAGGTTATGCTAAGGAAGTATTGAGGAAGTTCAAGATGGATGACTCTAACCTAGTTAGCATGCCGATTGAATGTGCAATCAAGTTATCAAGGCATGAGGAAGGAGAAAAAGCGGACTCAACACTATTCAAGAGCTTGGTTGGAAGCTTGCAATACTTAACGTGCACAAGACCCGACATTCTATATGCGGTAAGAATTGGGAGTCGATACATAAAGAATCCAACAATAACTCATTTGAAGGCAGTAAAGAGAATTCTTCACTATGTTTAAGGCACAACAAACTTTGGCTTGTACTACACTGTTTCTGATAATTACTTGCTTTTAGGATATAGCAATAGCGATTGGAGTGGAGATATGGATGACTAAAAAAGCACAAGTGGCTTCGTATTCTAGATGACAGACACATCCTTCACTTGGATGTCGAAAAAATATTCGATTGTCACTCTTTCCATATGCGAAGCGGAGTATGTAGCTGCTATTTCATGTGTTTGCCATGCAATTTGGTTACGAAATTTGTTAAAGGAATTGAAATTACCACAAGAAGAGCCGACCATGATTTTCGTGGACAATAAGTCAGCAATTGCTTTGGCAAAGAATCTGGTCTTTCATGATTGAAGCAAACATATTGATACATGCTATCACTATCACTATACAAGCAAGCATGATAATTTTGTTAGGTTGAGGAATCTACTTGGAATCACAAATCAAGTTTAAAGGGGGGTGTTGAAATATTAAACTTGATTTGTTATGGTTAATTTCTAGAAGCTTCTTGTTATTATAGTTTCTAGAGTCTTCTTGCATTTACTATAGTTTGTTGAGAACTCTTGAATTTTCTAATAGAAATAAGAATTATTTATGGAGTCATGTTTCTAGAATTGTTTAGAGAGTCATGTTTCTAAAATAATCTATGGACTCCTATAAATAGATTAGCTCTCTCATCATTTTGTATCAAGCAATCAAGCAAGAAATCTACCATCAATAAAATAAAAGTTTTCAACAACAAAAAAGCCTCTTTCTTATATTCTTTCTCTTTCTCATAAAAAATACTCAACAATAACCAAGTAGGATTAGTATTGTTATTGAGAACATCGTGATTTTCTTTTGATTGCGGAAGCATGGAGGTATTACAATCATGGAACTAAAGGATGAGATTTTGAAACATGTTGGTTAGGAACAATCGAACCATTAGACATCTTCTAACAGGGTACCTTTGAACATCACAAGCTTAACAACGATCTAAATGAACCATTAGGATTTATTGAAGTTTTGTCCTCTCTTTTTTGGATTTTGTTGAAGAGAAAGAAATGCTTTAATTTTATATAAGAAAGTAATGATTTTGATTAGTAAAAGTAGAGTTTTGAGTAATTAAAGGAGGAAGAAAGAAAATAATCATGAGATGAAAAAAGGACCATGGCCCTATGACACAATGCGAAGATTAATAAAAGAAGAAAATGTTTGTAACAATGGCTTGCTTTCAATTTGGTTAACACATTTACTTGTACACTGTAACATCCCGCCTTTTCGCACACTTCAAATCGACACACATGCCGATTCAAACCATACGGAAGGGCGGATTGTTATGGGGTAAATAAGAAAACAGAGAAGAAATAAAACAAAATAGAATCTCACAGCGGAAGGATAAAATATAATAATAAAATATACAGTTTATAAAACTGTTTTCAAACATTTATATAATACATATCAGAGTTACACATACCAATAACCATGCAGCGAAAAAATATGAGTGTAGTGGAACAATAGTAGATAATAGGAATACAAATCTTCGTCTTCATCCTCCAGAGCTAAAACTTCAAATCCTGAAACGCTCGGACTGACCCGAGCGAATTGAAAAGACAAAACACTCGAGTCAGAACTAAAAGATCCTATGTGAGTTAAATTAACAGAAATAAATATGATTGCAGTAACTCAAGAGATGCTCGGGATTTACATCTCCTAAGGATCCGTTAAACTATTTACTATGTAATATATTGCGCTATTATAATAGTGTCTAATTGTAAAATAAACTTACTTTTTAATAGCGTTAAGGGGTTATCCATATAGCCCTTAACACAAAATATATTCCCATAGTCCATACAGTACCGTAATCTCCCCCGTACTGGGCGTCGTCAGAGGGCACTCCATAGGTATGGTACAAAACAAAACTCGTAGTAAAGGCTCGGTATGGTAGGTGACACGGCACAACTAGGCAATGCCAGGGTAGATATACCAATTGCTATTCGGGCTGGTGGAAACGCGTAGCCGCAGTTACCGCCCACCTCGAACAAACTCCCCCAAAATCAAAAATAGAAGTGGCCACTTAATCAATCCAAAGTCAAAGTATAATATCGAAGAGGAGCGTCCGATCAGAGGTATGACCTCATTGGCCCGAGAATCACTCATGTTTTAGCCACCTTATGCCAACTCACGGGAGTCGGGTCCACGTATTTACCTTACAGGAAACGTCGCCACCACCTACTTCATTCTGGAATCTCCACCGCGTACACGGTTAGTCAAAGTGGTTTTCGGTATCGACAGAGAGTATGTCCATATCCGATCCCGGTCTCTTTGCCAACCCATCGTTATTATAACACCGCGGTCATTTAAAAATAGTTTATACCTTAAAACCAGAATAAAATTTTCCATTTCAAAACTATGAATACGATATCAATTTAAACCCAAAACAATATGATATCATTTTATCTCAATATAATTCTTTTCCAAAATCATGCTGGTTAAAATTTAAAATTTCTGAAAACCAAATATTTGAAATATACTTTCAAAGCATAATATTTCGAAATTCAAAATTTTAAAACCATAACTTCTAAAACTTGAATGGTTTGGATATTCAACGAATGTAAAATAAATGGTTTGACTTTACGGTTGCTTTGTAAAGAAAATAATTTCCATGGCTTTACAAATATATTTCTTTATTTAAAGTCTAAACCAAAATTTAAATATCACTTTCGAGTTCCAAAACCACTTCAATTTCTATATATATATATATATATATATATATATATATATATATCCATTTAGAGTATTAATATTTCAAAACTAAAGTTGGAATTTATTCCTTCAACCAAATTAAATGTTCTATTATTTACTCTTGAATATTTACATAAAAATCCATAAATAAAACTCCAATTTCTAGCAATTAAATATTTTCTTCAATTAAATTATATTAGAATATTCATTTTAAATTTATCTTGGAAAAATCCAGTTATAAATATCATGCTTTAAAATTTTCCAAACTTAAACATATAATATGAATTATCAAATTCCATTTCTCAATTTTCCCATTTTTATTTAATAGATTTATACACAGCTTAAATTCAAAATTTTTAACTTCATATGTATATATATAGAAGAATAACATTTATAAAATATCAAAAATTTAAATTTTTTTATAAACCGTATCCCATCCAAACCATAGAAATCACTTTAAAATAATTTATATATAGACCACGGTGCCTGTATAAAATTTTCTATCCTTTGGTCAAGTGATACGGATATTTATCATTTCAATCCGCAATTTAAAAATAAAATTTTGCGGTTGTATATCATTTCAAACAACAATCCCGAATGAAATGGAAAAATGCATGATAACTTGCAATTTAATGATATAAAATAAAACATCCATTCATCATCCAAATCACAATCATCATCCAATAATAAATCAATATCAATATATATATGATAATATATAACAGGTAATAACTGGCAGTTATAATCAAAATAAATTTAGCAACTATTACACTAACAGTTTATATTCAGTAATAAATTCTATAACTGTTTCTAGCAGTTTATATGCAAATAAATAAATTCTAACTGTCAATAAATATGCAATAAATAAACTAAATTAACAGATAAATTAAATAAATGTGAATTAACAGATATGCTGAATAAAACATGTCAAACAGTCATGAATAAATTTCTACTCATATCTAAAATAAATTTAACAAACATAAAACTTTTAGATGTTGTGAGTGGGTTAAAACACTCACCTTTGGGATTTAAATTTAATTCAAATCCAATTTAAACCTAAAATTTGACGGTCTCCAAATCTGTCCAAACCAGCGTCAGCAGATCCGGATTTTAATTACGATCCTAACAAAAGAAACTTCGTGTGAAACGGAGTTCGTATGCAATAATTATCAACGTAAATCGATTTGGAGATTTAATTTAAATTATAAAACATACAAAACTTCCTAACCAAATAAAAATGCCATGTCCCCACTATCTTCTACATGCTGCTACAGGAACGAAGCCCATACAGGCATCGCACGCGATAACACAAACCCTAGAAGCTACAGACATCGCGACTTACAGTGATAGCCGCCAAAACGAAGCTGCCTTTTTACACCACCTCACGCATCTCGAGCCTGATCAGACACCAACGCCAGCTTGCCCTCACCGAGCCGACCCCCTACCTGAGCCGCGACTCCACTCGGTCCTCTCTGGCTTACGTAGTAGCGTGGCTGCCGCCGGTCGTTCAACCAATTTTTAAGCCAACTCCAGTCGACTACGACACCCAATGAAACCACCGATGCGATGCCCTTGTTCCCCTCTACGCACTGCACACCTTCGATCGCTTCCCGGATGAAGATCCACCGTCGAAATCAAAACCCTAGTTTCAATGGCCAGGACTGTTTCGGCCAATACTGGCAAAACCATGATCCAAACTGAAAAACGAACCACACCAGAGGATTACGCACATCGAGAACTTCCACTTATATTTTTTCGGAATTTTTTTGGAGAGTTTGAATTTTCATTGGAATTTTGAATTTGAAATAGATCTAGGTTTGCATCCATTTGAGGAGGAGAAGGAGTTGAAGAAAAGAACGTACAGGCAAATGATAGAAGATGGAGGCTAGGGTTTATAATCGTCTATTTATAAGTAGGGTTGGATTAGAGTAGATAGACCAGATAGATGAACGTACGGAACAAACTATGACCGAAAAAGCCCGTTCTTACCCAGGAACGAAATTTATTAAACCCATATATCCAAATAGGTATTTTAAAATATTCTGAACGCGATGGAAAAAGTTTCACGTCCAAATTTGATCGTATGAAGAAGTTATGCTGAAAATAAAATTTCCAAATTAATTTCAAATTGATTTTAATTAAATCGATTTCAAGGCGTTTCGCGTCCGTACGATCAAACGACAAGTCCGATCGATACGAAACTTGAAACCCTACAATAATTCACCGATACGGATCCGATGAAACTAGTTTCGTTGAAATCCGAGTCCGTGGCCAAAATGGCTATTTTTATATTAATTAAATAAATTAAAATAAATCATAAAATCCAATTTTTATATTTAAATTCTAAAATTGGCCAAATTTTATCGCTTATATATTTCATAATCAATTTAAATGATTTAACAAGTTTGGATGTGAAATAAAATTTATAAGTCTATCCATTGCAGTGTTAATTTCTCCACTTACTCATATTTGGAAATTGTAAATTAAATTCTCAAAAAACACATTTATTTGATTTCAACATTTATATCCTCACCTTTTATCAAAAATAAGGATGCCACTAACATTGGTTCATGATTTCACCTTATTATCCACACATTCCATTTTAATTTCAATAACGACAAATTTAACCGTTAAATTCCTTTTTATTATACAATAAATACCATTGTTGAATTTGATACTCAAATTAATTTATAAATCCTGCTTCCTATAATCTATATCAACAAAGGGTCCAATTATAAATAGAACTAGCATTAACTTCATCTTATAGGATTAACTACTACAATTACAAAACAAATCTACGCTAACTGTACGATTTAAATCAATTAATTAATTGGGTCTACATTAAATGTTATAAATTATAAATTGGAACCTCAATAAATTCTTTTATTGATTTAAAATCTTTCTATTCAGTAAATAGACATTTTATGGGTTTAAATTATAATACATTTCATTAGTGTACTCCTTATTTCTTATAAATTCCCTTTTACTAACTAGAACACATTAACACACCAAAATAATTAATTTAGATTTATTTCAATCGATTTTCATTCTTAACTTAATATACTAAATAAATGGTTAACTTAAAAAAAATTGTTACCCTTTTATATTCAAATTCACTTACAACATCAATAACAACAATGTTGCCATAGATATAGATTTAATTAAATAAACTAGATGAATGGGTAAAATTTTGTAATTATCCCAAATGCCAAAAATATTTATGCATTAATTACTACTTAATATTTTGAATTCATTTATTAACTTACTAGTTGCCTTTGTCATCTTATTTCCTATTTACAACCAAACTTCCTACTTAGTTATAGCTTATCAATATATACATACCTAGGCAAATCAAGTCCTTGTCCTTTCTGTTATTTCAATTAAATCGGGTATGCGCAAATAAATTATTTATTAACTTATTCCTACAAAATTATTTACATACATTCAGTTCCAAATTTTACAGGATTAAATTCTAATTACTTACCACTTAATCCATCAATTATATATTCTATCCAAACATGCATTTTAAATCTTTTTATTTTAAATAAATTTATTCAATGTTGACATCCACTAACTAAAATTTACTTTCATTTATAAAGTTGCAATTCAATTCAGTTATTATTTCATTAATACTATTTCCGATTTATATCTTCCAGTAATAATTTCACAAACCAATTTAATTCACAAATTATAACTTATAACCACAACGCCAATTTTCGTTATTTCATTCTATTGCCGTATAAACATTTAAATTGCTAACCTTTAATTACGGTTACTATATCTAATTCCTACATTTACTCCAATAAAATCTTAAGACTTATATTTCATTCTAAATTAGATTAGAAATCATATCAAATTAACTCATTTAATATCATCGAATTTAACGAGTCGTTACACTAAGTAATTAATGGATTTAAACCTCTAATTTAGGTAAGAATATTTATGCAAAGTTATAAAGGGAAATTTGAAAATTTTAACATATGAGACAAAAAGTAATATTGTTGAACATTAAATTTAATTAAAAGAAGAGATAAAACTTGTATAAGTTCTTTTGCATTTTCTTTAACATATATAACTTACCAAATATGAAAAGTTGAAATGTTAAATAAGTGATCGGAATAAAATATTATACAAGTAGAAATTTTGGAAATAATGAAGTATTAAATGAATTGCTATTATAAATGAGAATTTAATGGTATAAACTTAAGTTATGATTGGAATTTTACCATAATTAAAGGTAAGTATTATAAATGGGTGATTTTAAACTTAAGTAAATAAATGAAATTCTTTAATAAATAAGGATTGATGTGTAGGGTTATTAACTTAAGTATGATTTAAATGCTGCTAGTTAAATCTAATAAAATGTAGATAATATAAATAAATGACTATAAACCCTAGTCAAAGAATTAATAAAGTCCTTACTTATAGGAATGGAGGTTATAAGGTTAAGAATTTAAGTGTAATTAAAAGGGGTTACTGTAATAGAATGTAAGCATTTAATAAATGATTGAATTTGAAGAAGTGCATTAAATGTAATACAAATAAAAGAAACTTACATAACCTGAATAAATAAAAATGAATAATGGTAAGTAATAAGTAGAAATAAGGAAACAACCATTGAATGAGAAATAAAAATTTGAAGTTGTTAGATATAAATGTAAATTATAAAAGTATAATTTATGTGGTATGAATTGTAAACTTAAGAAAAAAGGGTTTAAGAAAATAAAAGATAAACTGTTATATGAATGAAAAGATCAAACAGCTAATGTATGAAAAAAAAATTTATAATGAGTTAATTGATTTGTTGGTTGAATTGTTATTGTTTGATTTATGGTTTGGTCGGGTAAGGAAATTTGAAGTAGTTCGATGAATAAATAATCTATTCCGTCTCATCTAAGACTGTTGAGTAAATGATGCACTAGATAGTTATTTTTCATTCCGTACCATTTCAAGTTTTGAACCCGAACAACTATTTGCTTGTTTGATTGAATGGTTGTTTTGCATTTTGTGTATGCTGGTTGTTGAAATTGATGATTGTGTATTGATTGTTGTTAGTAGCTGAAACCATGAAAATATTTCACTTTAATATAAATAGTTAACCTTTTAGATTATATAAGTGAAATGCAGGTATGGAAGCAATTGCTACTGCTTTGGTTCCATAAATTAAGCGTAATTTACCCGACAAATGGGTATGTTTCGGATTACGATTTATAACGCTATTTATATATTTTTCCCGTATTGGGATATATTATTTTGAATATTATATATGATATTTTGTTATAGGTAATATTATATTTTCTTCCGAACCTCTCCGTACAAAGGAGACTCTGCCAAAATTTTCCGTAAATTTTGGACTTAGAATTATGTTGAAAATGTTTTCCAAACTCTAATTATTTAAGTATAAAAGGATATAATGATTATATAACGGGTATATTTTATTTAAGGGAATAAATTTAGTAAATTATTGTTTATAAGTTAATATTTGAAATAAGATGTACTGTTTATTGAATTCTTTCTTCTCCCTTCTTTTTCCTTTTCGGGGACGAAAAGTTTTGAGTGGGGGAGAGTGTAACGACCCGTTAAATTCGATGATATTAAATGAGTTAATTTAATATGATTTCTAATCTAATTTAGAATGAAATATAAGTCTTAAGATTTTATTTGAGTAAATGTAGGAATTAGATATAGTAACCGTAATTAAAGGTTAGCAATTTAAATGTTTATATGGCAATAGATTGAAATAACGAAAATTGGCGTTGTGGTTATAAGTTATAATTTGTGAATTAAATTGGTTTGTGAAATTATTACTGGAAGATATAAATCGGAAATAGTATTAATGAAATAATAACTGAATTGAATTGCAACTTTATAAATGAAAGTAAATTTTATTTAGTGGATGTCAACATTGAATAAATTTATTTAAAATAAAAAGATTTAAAATGCATGTTTGGATAGAATATATAAATGATGGATTAAGTGGTAAGTAATTAGAATTTAATCCTAAAAATTTGGAACTGAATGTATGTAAATAATTTTGTAGGAGTAAGTTAATAAATAATTTATTTGCGCATACCCGATTTAATTGAAATAACAGAAAGGACAAGGACTTGATTTGCCTAGGTATGTATATATTGATAAGCTATAACTAAGTAGGAAGTTTGGTTGTAAATAGGAAATAAGATAACAAAGGCAACTAGTAAGTTAATAAATGAATTCAAAATATTAAGTAGTAATTAATGCATAAATATTTTTGGCATTTGGGATAATTACAAAATTTTACCCATTCATCTAATTTATTTAATTATATCTATATCTATGGCAACATTGTTGTTATTGATGTCATAAGTGAATTCGAATATAAAAGGGTAACAATTTTTTTTAAGTTAACCATTTATTGAGTATATTAAGTTAAGAATGAAAATCGATTGAAATAAATCTAAATTAATTATTTTAGTGTGTTAATGTGTTCTAGTTAGTAAAAGGGAATTTATAAGAAATAAGGAGTACACTAATAAAATGTATTATAATTTAAACCCATAAAATGTCTATTTACCGAATAGAAAGATTTTAAATCAATAGACGAATTTATTGAGGTTCCAATTTATAATTTATAACATTTAATGTAGACCCAATTAATTAATTGATTTAAATCGTACAGTTAGCGTAGATTTGTTTTGTAATTGTAGTAGTTAATTCTATAAGATGAGTTAATGCTAGTTCTATTTATAATTAGACCCTTTGTTGATATAGATTATAGGAAGCAGGATTTATAAATTAATTTGAGTATCAAATTCAACAATGGTATTTATTGCATAATAAAAAGGAATTTAACGGTTAAATTTGTCGTTATTGAAATTAAAATGGAATGCGTGGATAATAAGGTGAAAGCATGAACCAATGTTAGTGGCATCCTTATTTTTGATAAAAGGTGAGGATATAAATGTTGAAATCAAATAAATGTGTTTTTTGAGAATTTAATTTACAATTTCCAAATATGAGTAAGTGGAGAAATTAACACTGCATTGGATAGACTTATAAATTTTATTTCACATCCAAACTTGTTAAATCATTTAAATTGATTATGAAATATATAAGCGATAAAATTTGGCTAATTTTAGAATTTAAATATAAAAATTGGATTTTATGATTTATTTTAATTTATTTAATTAATATAAAAATAGCCATTTTGGCCACGGACTCGGATTTCGACGAAACCAGTTTCATCGGATCCGTATCGGTGAATTATTGTAGGGTTTCAAGTTTCGTATCGATCGGACTTGTCGTTTGATCGTACGGACGCGAAATGCCTTGAAATCGATTTAATTAAAATCAATTTGAAATCAATTTGAAATCAATTTGGAAATTTTGTTTTCATCATAACTTCTTCATACGATCAAATTTGGACGTGAAACTTTTTCCATCGCGTTCAGAATATTTTAAAATACCTATTTGGATATATGGGTTTAATAAATTTCGTTCCGGGGTTAGAACGGGTTTTTGGGCCATAGTTTGTTCCGTACGTTCATCCATCTGGTCTATCTACTCTAATCCAACCCTACTTATAAATAGACGATTATAAACCCTAGCCTCCATCTTCTATCATTTATCTGTACGTTCTTTTATTCAACTCCTTCTCCTCCTCAAATGGATGCAAACCTAGATCTATTTCAAATTCAAAATTCCAATGAAAACTCAAAATCTCCAAAAAAATCCGAAAAAATATAAGTGGAAGTTCTCGATGCGCGTAATCCTCTGGTGTGGTTCGTTTTTCAGTTTGGATCATGGTTTTGCCAGTATTGGCCGAAACAGTCCTGGCCATCGAAACTAGGGTTTTGATTTCAACGGTGGATCTTCATCCGGGAAGCGATCGAAGGTGTGCAGTGCGTAGAGGGGAACAAGGGCTTCGCATCGGTGGTTTCATTGGGTGTCGTAGTCGACTGGAGTTGGCTTAAAAATTGGTTGAACGACCGGCGGCGGCCACGCAACTACGTAAGCCAGAGAGGACCGAGTGGAGTCGCGGCTCAGGTTGGGGGTCGGCTCGGTGAGGGCAAGCTGGCGTTGGTGTCTGATCAGGCTCGAGATGCGTGAGGTGGTGTAAAAAGGCAGCTTCGTTTTGGCGGCTATCACTGTAAGTCGTGATGTCTGTAGCTTCTAGGGTTTGTGTTATCGCGTGTGATGCCTGTATGGGCTTCGTTCCTGTAGCAGCATGTAGAAGATAGTGGGGACGTGGCATTTTTATTTGGTTAGGAAGGTTTGTATGTTTTATAATTTAAATTAAATTTCCAAATCGATTTACGTTGATAATTATTGCATACGAACTCCGTTTCACACGAAATTTCTTTTGTTAGGATCGTAATTAAAATCCGGATCTGTTGACGCTGGTTTGGACAGATTTGGAGACCGTCAAATTTTAGGTTTAAATTGGATTTGAATTCAATTTAAATCCCAAAGGTGAGTGTTTTAACCCACTCACAACTTCTAAAAGTTTTATGTTTGTTAAATTTATTTTAGATATGAGTAGAAATTTATTCATGACTGTTTGACATGTTTTATTCAGCATATCTGTTAATTCACATTTATTTAATTTAACTGTTAATTTAGTTTATTTATTGCATATTAATTGACAGTTAGAATTTATTTATTTGCATATAAACTGCTAGAAATAGTTATAGAATTTATTACTGAATATAAACTGTAAGTTTAATAGTTGTTAAATTTATTTTGATTATAACTGCCAGTTATTACCTGTTATATATTATCAGATATATATTGATATTGATTTATTATTGGATGATGATTGTGATTTGGATGATGGATGATGTTGATGAATGGATGTTTTATTTTATATCATTAAATTGCAAGTTATCATGCATTTTTCCATTTCATTCGGGATTGTTGTTTGAAATGATATACAACCGCAAAATTTTATTTTTAAATTGCGGATTGAAATGATAAATATCCGTATCACTTGACCATAGGATAGAAAATTTTATACAGGCACCGTGGTCTATATATAAATTATTTTAAAGTGATTTCTATGGTTTGGATGGGATACGGTTTATAAAAAAATTTAAATTTTTGATATTTTATAAATGTTATTCTTCTATATATATACATATGAAGTTAAAAATTTTGAATTTAAGCTGTGTATAAATCTATTAAATAAAAATGGGAAAATTGAGAAATGGAATTTGATAATTCATATTATATGTTTAAGTTTGGAAAATTTTAAGGTATGATATTTATAACTGGATTTTTCCAAGATAAATTTAAAATGAATATTCTAGTATAATTTAATTGAAGAAAATATATAATTGCTAGAAAATGGAGTTTTATTTATGGATTTTTATGTAAATATTCAAGACTAAATAATAGAACATTTAATTTGGTTGAAGGAATAAATTCCAACTTTAGTTTTCAAATATTAATACTCCAAATGGATATATATATATATATATATATATATATATATTTATATATATAGAAATTGAAGTGGTTTTGGAACTCGAAAGTGATATTTAAATTTTGGTTTAGACTTTAAATAAAGAAATATATTTGTAAAGCCATGGAAATTATTTTCTTTACAAAGCAACCGTAAAGTCAAACCATTTATTTTACATTCGTTGAATATCCAAACCATTCAAGTTTTAGAAGTTATGGTTTTAAAATTTTGAATTTCGAAATATTATGCTTTGAAAGTATATTTCAAATATTTGGTTTCCAGATATTTTAAATTTTAACCAGCATGATTTTGGAAAAGAATTATATTGAGATAAAATGATATCATATTGTTTTGGGTTTAAATTGATATCGTATTCATAGTTTTGAAATGGAAAATTTTATTCTGGTTTTAAAGTATAAACTATTTTTAAATGACCGCGGTGTTATAATAACGATGGGTTAGCAAAGAGACCGGGATCGGATATGGACATACTCTCTGTCGATACCGAAAACCACTTTGACTAGCCGTGTACGCGGTGGAGATTCCAGAATGAAGTAGGTGGCGGCGACGTTTCCTGTAAGGTAAATATGTGGACCCGACTCCCGTGAGTTGGCATAAGGTGGCTAAAACAGGAGTGATTCTCGGGCCAATGAGGTCATACCTCTGATCGGACGCTCCTCTTCGATATTATACTTTGACTTTGGATTGATTCAGTGGCCACTTCTATTTTTGATTTTGGGGGAGTTTGTTCGAGGTGGGCGGTAACTGCGGCTACGCGTTTCCACCAGCCCGGATAGCAATTGGTATATCTACCCTGGCATTGCCTAGTTGTGCCGTGTCACCTACCATACCGAGCCTTTACTACGAGTTTTGTTTTGTACCATACCTACGGAGTGCCCTCTGACGACGCCCAGTACGGGGGAGATTACGGTACTGTATAGACTATGGGAATATATTCTGTGTTAAGGGCTATATGGGTAACCCCTTAACGCTATTAAAAAGTAAGTTTATTTTACAATTAGACACTATTATAATAGCGCAATATATTTCATAGTAAATAGTTTAACGGATCCTTAGGAGATGTAAATCCCGAGCATCTCTTGAGTTAGTGCACACATATTTATTTCTGTTAATTTAACTCACATAGGATCTTTTAGTTCTGACTCGAGTGTTTTGTCTTTTCAATTCGCTCGGGTCAGTCCGAGCGTTTCAGGATTTGAAGTTTTAGCTCTGGAGGACGAAGACGAAGATTTGTATTACTATTATCTACTATTGTTCCACTACACTCATATTTTTCCGCTGCATGGTTACTGGTATGTGTAACTCTGATATGTATTATATAAATGTTTGAAAATAGTTTTATAAACTGTATATTTTATTATTATATTTTATCCTTCCGCTGTGAGATTCTATTTTGTTTTATTTCTTCTCTGTTTTCTTATTTACCCCATAACAATCCGCCCTTCCGTATGGTTTGAATCGGCATGTGTGTCGATTTGAAGTGTGCGAAAAGGCGGGATGTTACATACACAAATTACATGACTTGATAAACTGGAAGTAACATATGATTAAAGTCAAAATAAATAATGTTGAATTTACATTATTTTGATTAGCATTAATTCAAATTTAATTGTAGATGATTATTTTCAATGTTATTCATAATTTTGATTCTAGACCTTGATTATATAGTTTTGCTAGTCTCACTCTCTTGACGCGCGACTATACAAACACTTGCTTCCTTATTGATCATGCTAATATATGTGGGGACCACTTAAATTATAAAAATAAATAAAACTATTGTTCAATCCAATCAATGCGCAAGTACGATGTCACCTGCTTTTTCATCGAGTGAGCAGAATGTCCCTCTTAATTATAATTTGATGAGTATAAATGATAATGGATGGACACTATGTAAATTAAATTCAAGTTAATATTTAGTTATGGGGCCGATTATTAAGATAGAAAATAAAACACAAAATCCGACATAAGTATTTGACCATTGAATTTTTTACTTTTTGTATTTACATGAGAGGTGGAAATTAGAGGAGAATCTAATAGTTAAGATCTCCTGAGTCAGATTTCACATCAGTAATTTGTATCCTGATAGAATTTTTGTTTAATTATATATAATACATTTAATGCTCCAACAGTACTTACAGCATTATCAGCAAGCTATATATTAGTCAATAAATCAAATAACGGAACTACCACATGTGATGTGTTGGGTATGATTTATTTTAGATAAATTTTTGAAAAGGATCCGCAAAAAAAATTATTGCAAGTTTAGGTATCATACATAACTAATTGCAGAAATAAACATTCTTTTATATAAATTGTGCATTTAAAGAATGCATAAGATGTTTCTAAAAAATTTTAGCTTGAGCATTTATGCAATTCGTAAGCTATATAATTTTAAAAAAAATATAGTTTCGCATTACATAAACGCGCAAGCCATATATTCGTATTTGCGCATTTTTAGAGTATGCAAATACAATTTCGAAACTGAAATAAACCATCACTAGAAACTATATATAGCAATGGTTTTATTTCATTTAAAAAAATATATATAGCTGAACATTTCATAAATGCGAAAGCTATATAAAATGAGACCTTCTACAATTAATTTTATATGAGTCTTAAATTTGCAATAAGCTTTTTTGGAGGTTCAATTCAAAAATTTGTCTTTTCTCGTATATCAAAAGTGAAGCACATAAAGTAAAATATAGCTTTAACCTGCAAAATTATATTGTTATAAATTCTTGCTACTAAAACCAACTGCAATGCATAATGGGTTTAAAAAAGCCGCTGCAATTATTATTTGCTAGTGCGGAAAAGCCATGTGGAATTTCTCCATTTATTTTGTATTGCACGCAGGATACTCAACACTTACAAAACAAGTGGTTAACATGCATATATATGATGTTGATTACTGTTATGTGATGTGTTTTATATTTAGTTATTGTATTTTGTTCTGATAGATCCGTTAGCCGCCTATGGTTATGGATTAAGCATTTACTGGATATGTCGATCCACTTGAGATAGAAAAGAAAAGTCATATTGCATTTATCGACGTATTCAGTAGATGTTTTAAGACAAAGTTATAGGTGGTCACCCTTAACCAGCCTTGTTCTCCGCTTTAATAGATGGAATTACTCGTTAATTCTTTTTACTAAGGTGGGTCTTGGGGTGGTGCGTCAAAGCTGTGGTCGGAACAAAGTAGAATAAACACAGAACAGTACGTATATAACAATACGTCGAAGTACAATACAAGCGAATCATTGTCCTTTATTCGAGCTTGTTTTCGAATCGTTCTTTGATTCTTTTTTGAGTTTTGGGATATGTTGAGATGGAATATATCTTGGAATATATATTGCATTCCGTAGTATTTCATAATTGCGTTCGATGTTATCTTATCTTATGAATAATCTTATTTGGGATTATTCTATTCTTATTTTTGTCGATGCGAGTGAGTTCGTATCAATGAAGCTTATTGATTCCTTTGAGTATTCTTGTTGTGTTCCTTTGAGAGTTGTGAATCTTGTTGAGGGGATCCACAGCAATTGGCTCGTTTTGGGCATTTTGAGATACCTATTTGATGTTGCTTTTGTGAGTATTTGTTTGTTACTTACAATCTTGAGATGGATTTGATTTGAGATGGATGGACTTATTTGATATTAAGTCCAATCCTTTGTTTTATAGGATCCTATTGTATATTTAGGTTTCCTATTTTGATTGGTTTATTATTTATATCACTTTGAAATGTTAATGATGATTCTGAAGTTTCTGAATTCACTATTGAGTATCAAGATGTTGATGATATATCTCGAATCTCGGTCAAGGTGACTTTGTTGAATTTTGACGAGTCCGTTAGGGTTTGATATCTAATCGGGCAATCAAGTGTTGAATTAACCTTATTCCTTGATTTTAGCCTTCGGCTATCCTTCCAGGAGGATATCCACTATGGAATAAGGTGATTTTCTAGATTGTTCGAGTTTGATTGAGTTTATCATTCAGTTTCTTTGAGTTATCTTTTACAGTTACTCAATCGGTGTTATCCTTTGTAGCATTACTTTGTTTAAAGTAACGACTTTTTTTGTTTGTATGCTTCTTCTCCTTCGAGAAGAATATCTTGCTTATCTTGTGTCTTGATGATTCATTATCTTGTAGGATTGACGAACACTCCGTCTCCTTTTGTTGATTTTGTTAATCGAGTATTCTAGGAATATCTCGATGCATTCTCTTAATGTTCTTTGGTTTGAGTTTTTGAAGCTATATATATGAGTTTTAAAAAGAGAAATTGGAGTTTTGAGATATTTTAAAAATCGAAGAATGTTTTGAGAATATATTTCTATGAGTAGTATTCTTTTATAGAAATAATTTGAGAGTGTTGGGTTATCCATCGAGTAGTTAAGAGTTCTGATTGATACGCCTAATCAACATTATCGATAGGAAACTCCTACATACTATGATGAGGCAATCAGACATGATGATTTGTGTTTTAAAGATTGAGATTTCGAAAATAATATTTTGAGATTAAATATTAAATTTATTTTTGAATGGTAATTGCAGCCATTGATTTTAGAGACGAGTAATAGAGTGTTGAGGCAGTTTTGATCGTTCGGTCAACTCTGCAGCCAATAGATATATATTTATTTATTAGAGACCCAATGGCGAGGCAATGCCATTTATTTATTTTTGAATTGTAAAGATGAGAATATAAATGAGATTGCGACGACCCAAATTTTGAACGATCGTTAATTGATAATTAACTAGACTAAATCAATAGAAAACTGATTTATAAGTCGAACAAATAAAATTCTGATAATTAAAAATATCTGGATATAAATATAAATTGGTTTAAACACTATATACGAACTTAAGTCATAACACTATGATGAACTTTGTAGGAAATGCGAAGCGGAGTATGTAGCTGCTATTTCATGTGTTTGCCATGCAATTTGGTTACGAAATTTGTTAAAGGAATTGAAATTACCACAAGAAGAGACGACTATGATTTTCGTGGACAATAAGTCAGCAATTGCTTTGACAAAGAATCCGGTCTTTCATGATTGAAGCAAACATATTGATACATGCTATCACTATACTAGAGAGTGTGTCGCCAAAAAGAATGTGCAACTAGAGTAATGAAGACGCATGATCCAATAGCTAATATCTTCACCAAGCCTCTTAAGCATGATAATTTTGTTAGGTTGAGGAATCTACATGGAATCACAAATCAAGTTTAAAGGGGGGTGTTGAAATATTAAACTTGATTTGTTATGGTTAATTTCTAGAAGCTTCTTGATATTATAGTTTCTAGAGTCTTCTTGCATTTACTATAGTTTGTTGAGAGCTCTTGAATTTTCTAATAGAAATAAGAATTATGTATGGAGTCATGTTTCTAGAATTGTTTAGAGAGTCGTGTTTCTAAAATAGTCTATGGACTCCTATAAATAGATGAGCTCTCTCATCGTTTTGTATCAAGCAATCAAGCAAGAAATCTACCATCAATAAAATAAAAGTTTTCAACAACAAAAAAGCCTCTTTCTTATATTCTTTCTCTTTCTCATAAAAAATACTCAACAATAACCAAGTAGGATTAGTATTGTTATTGAGAACATCGTGATTTTCTTTTGATTGCGGAAGCATGGAGGTATTACAATCATGGAACTAAAGGATGAGATTTTGAAACATGTTGGTTAGGAACAATCGAACCGTTAGACATCTTCTAACAGGGTATCTTTGAACATCACAAGCTTAACAACGATCTAAATGAACCATTAGGATTTATTAAAGTTTTGTCCTCTCTTTTTTGGATTTTGTTGAAGAGAAAGAAATGCTTTAATTTTATATAAGAAAGTAATGATTTTGATTAGTAAAAGTAGAGTTTTGAGTAATTAAAGGAGGAAGAAAGAAAATAATCATGAGATGAAAAAAGGACCATGGCCCTATGACACAATGCGAAGATTAATAGAAGAAGAAAATGTTTGTAACAATGGCTTGCTTTCAATTTGGTTAACACATTTACTTATACACAAATTACATGACTTGATAAACTGGAAGTAACATATGATTAAAGTCAAAATAAATAATGTTGAATTTACATTATTTTGATTAGCATTAATTCAGATTTAATTGTAGATGATTATTTTCAATGTTATTCATAATTTTGATTCTAGACCTTGATTATATAGTTTTGCTAGTCTCACTCTCTTGACGCGCAACTATACAAACACTTGCTTCCTTATTGATCATGCTAATATATGTGGGGACCACTTAAATTATAAAAATAAATAAAACTATTGTTCAATCCAATCAATGCGCAAGTACGATGTCACCTGCTTTTTCATCGAGTGAGCAGAATGTCCCTCTTAATTATAATTTGATGAGTATAAATGATAATGGATGGACACTATGTAAATTAAATTCAATTCAAGTTAATATTTAGTTATGGGGCCGATTATTAAGATAGAAAATAAAACACAAAATGCGACATAAGTATTTGACCATTGAATTTTTTACTTTTTGTATTTACATGAGAGGTGGAAATTAGAGGAGAATCTAATAGTTAAGATCTCCTGAGTCAGATTTCACATCAGTAATTTGTATCCTGATAGAATTTTTGTTTAATTATATATAATACATTTAATGCTCCAATAGTACCTAAAGCATTATCAGCAAGCTATATATTAGTCAATAAATCAAATAACGGAACTACCACATGTGATGTGTTGGGTATGATTTATTTTAGATAAATTTTTGAAAAGGATCTGCAAAAAAAATTATTGCAAGTTTAGGTATCATACATAACTAATTGCAGAAATAAACATTCTTTTATATAAATTGTGCATTTAAAGAATGCATAAGATGTTTCTAAAAAAAATTTAGCTTGAGCATTTATGCAATTCGTAAGCTATATAATTTTAAAAAAATATAGTTTCGCATTTCATAAACGCGCAAGCCATATATTCGTATTTGCGTATTTTTAGAGTATGCAAATACAATTTCGAAACTGAAATAAACCATCACTAGAAACTATATATAGCAATGGTTTTATTTCATTTTAAAAAATATATATAGCTTAACATTTCATAAATGTGAAAGCTATATAAAATGAGACCTTCTACAATTAATTTTATATGAGTCTTAAATTTGCAATAAGCTTTTTTGGAGGTTCAATTCAAAAATTTGTCTTTTCTCGTATATCAAAAGTGAAGCACATAAAGTAAAATATAGCTTTAACCTGCAAAATTATATTGTTATAAATTCTTGCTACTAAAACCAACTGCAATGCATAATGGGTTTAAAAAGCCGCTGCAGTTATTATTTGCTAGTGCGGAAAAGCCATGTGGAATTTCTCCATTTATTTTGTATTGCACGTAGGATACTCAACACTTACAAAACAAGTGGTTAACATGCATATATATGATGTTGATTACTGTTTTGTGATGTGTTTTATATTTACTTATTGTATTTTGTTCTGATAGATCCGTTAGCCGCCTATGGTTATGGATTAAGCATTTATTGGGTATGTCGATCCACTTGAGATAGAAAAGAAAAGTCATATTGCATTTATCGACGTATTCAGTAGATGTTTTAAGACAAAGTTATAGGTGGTCGCCCTTAACCAGCCTTGTTCTCCGCTTTAATAGATGGAATTACTCGTTAATTCTCTTTACTAAGGTGGGTCTTGGGGTGGTGCGTCAGAGCTGTGGTCGGAACAAAGTAGAATAAACACAGAACATTACGTATATAACAATACGTCGAAGTACAATACAAGCGAATCATTGTCCTTTATTCGAGCTTGTTTTCAAATCGTGCTTTGATTCTTTTTTGAGTTTTGGGATATGTTGAGATGGAATATATCTTGGAATATATATTGCATTCCATAGTATTTCATAATTGCGTTCGATGTTATCTTATCTTATGAATAATCTTATTTGGGATTATTCTATTCTTATTTTTGTCGATGCGAGTGAGTTCGTATCAATGAAGCTTATTGATTCCTTTGAGTTTTCTTGTTGTGTTCCTTTGAGAGTTGTGAATCTTATTGAGGGGATCCACAGTGATTGGCTCGTTTTGGGCATTTTGAGATACCTATTTGATGTTGCTTTTGTGAGTATTTGTTTGTTGCTCACAATCTTGAGATGGATTTGATTTGAGATGGATGGACTTATTTGATATTAAGTCCAATCCTTCGTTTTATAGGATCCTATTTTATATTTAGGTTTCCTATTTTGATTGGTTTATTATTTATATCACTTTGGAATGTTAATGATGATTCTGAAGTTTCTGAATTCACTCTTGAGTATCGAGATGTTGATGATATATCTCGAATCTCGGTCAAGGTGACTTTGTTGAGTTTTGATGAGTTCGTTTGGGTTTGATATCTAATCGGGAAATCGAGTGTTGAATTAACCTTATTCCTAGATTTTAGCCTTCGGCTATCCTTCCACGAGGATATCCACTAAGGAATGAGGTGATTTTCTAGATTGCTCGAGTTTGATTGAGTTTATCATTCAGTTTCTTTGAGTTATCTTTTTCAGATACTCAATCGGTGTTATCCTTTGTAGCATTACTTTGTTTAAAGTAACGATTTCTAGTTTGTATGCTTCTTCTCCTTCAATAAGAATATCTTACTTATCTTGTGTCTTGATGATTCATTATCTTTTAGGATTGACGAACACTCCATCTCCTTCTGTTGATTTTGTTAATCGAGTATTCTAGGAATATCTCGATGCATTCTCTTAATGTTCTTTGGTTTGAGTTTTTGAAGCTATATATATGAGTTTTAAAAAGATAAATTGGAGTTTTGAGATATTTTAAAAATCAAAGAATGTTTTGAGAATATATTTATATGAGTAGTATTCTTTTATAGAAATAATTTGAGAGTGTTGGGTTATCCATCGAGTAGTTAGGAGTTCTGATCGATACGCCTAATCAATGTTATCGATGGGAAACTCCTACATACTATGATGAGGCAATCAGACATGATGATTTGTGTTTTAAGATTGAGATTTTGAAAATAATATTTTGAGATTAAATATTAAATTTATTTTTGAATGGTAATTGTAGCCATTGATTTTAGAGACGAGTAATAGAGTGTTGAGGCAGTTTTGATCGTTCGGTCAACTCTGCAGCCAACAGATATATATTTATTTATTAGAGACCCAATGGCAAGGCAATGCCATTTATTTATTTTTGAATTGTAAAGATGAGAATATAAATGAGATTGTGACGGCTCAGATTTTGAACGATCGTTAATTGATAATTAACGTGACTAAATCAATAGAAATACTGATTTATAAGTCGAACAAATAAAATTCTGATAATTAAAAATATCTGGATATAAATATAAATTGGTTTAAACACTATATACGAACTTAAGTCATAACACTATGATGAATTTTGTAGGAAATATAAATATAAGTGTATATATGTACAAGTATATAAGTGTGTGTATATAAACATAATTATATATTTATTCCATGAGAAATAAATTATGCCAGCTTTTTACTATTTAGTCATATGTACATATATAGATTTGAAAAGAAACTATGATTGGAAATTCAATGTAAATCTATCAAAAATAATTAAATTTAAATTCTACATTTTAGACACTATTGTGTGTGCGTGTATGTGGTTATTAATTAAAGTATAAATAACTTAAACCTAAAAATGAAAATAGGAATAAATAAAAGGTTTTATAATATTAAGTAAAACTATTTGAGCTATACTTAGTTAATAAAAAATAAAAGTATGAAGAAATAAAAATATATATACATAAGGACATTGTTAGATTAGGAGACAAAGAATATATGTGCATATGAAATGGGATATGTATGTAAGCTCAAAAGAGGGGATATATTAATTGCCTATCCATATAGCAAGCAAAAATGTCAATTTCATCTTTTTAATAGATTACTTTATTTTTTTTAAATAAAATAATGAAAAATAAAAGGAAATCTCTGACCGGAGATATCAAATAAAAAAAGATTAAGAAACAAAACAAGGTGTTGATACAGGCAGTTTATCTTTTTATATCTAAACCTCTAATCTCCTTTTTCGTTCTCTAAAAACTAAACAAACTCTATCAGTTTTTACATCTGAAGCAAAGCAAACAATGTACAAATTAGTAGATCAACATCAAAATCAGTTGCATCTTTTCAGAACTCTAGTTTCTCGGTTTTAAGTTATATAGTGAGTAAACCTTAACTTTTAAAAGCCAAATCATTCTTATTAACTTATGCATGTAAGATTTGATAGTAGTAATGTTGCGAATATGACTTGCACGAATGAGAAAAAAAAATTGTTTGGGTATATAAGTTTGAGTTGTTGTGTGTGCGTGTGTGTCTATATATATATATATATATGCATGTCTCAGTTTTGTTCTAACAGGCTCAAAATCATTCAAAAATTCAAATTCCCTCCACTTAATCACTTTTGGGTTATGATCATTAAAGGAAAATTTTTTGTAAATAAGAAATCTCATTTTTTAAAATGTTTTCATGCGAAGATTAGTAAGTATTTCACTGGGAGGAAGGAAATTACGGTGGAAATGAAACATCATCGAAAATCAACCATTTTAATTTCTGGTTTCACTTATATAAATAGATTCGTTTTTGAAATTGATAATCTCTGGTGGAATTTTTGTAATTTTTAAGTGTGTATATGGAGAGAAATCGTGAGTTGATTGGAGTCTGGTCATTGGCCAAATTTCAGCGATGCCAACGATGATGGGTTTCAGGATTTGGTCAGGACATAGCTGCGGAGGTGGGGAGCTTTGGAAAAATGGCAATCGATTTTTCTAATTGATAGATTAGTGGGTCGAGGTGGATGTAGGGTTTAAGGCAGGTTCTTGGAGGTGGTCAGTTTTGGGTGGATAACGGCGTCGAGGTGGCAATTGGGCACTGCACACCTAGAGGAAATGATGGTGAAGTTTGCGGCGATCCTGTGAGTAAGGTATGATGGTCGATGGTGGCCGTCGACGATGGGGCAAGGTGGTTTAGCAGGTATGAGTGGGTTTTAGATTTTGGTTTCGAAGTTTGTAATTCGAACGGTGGGTTGGCTCGAGGTTCCAAGTGGGTAGGCGAAGTGGGGTGACCCTAGGCGACATGCCGGTTAGGTCGATGGCAAAGTCCAGACACTAGAGGGTGTGTGCACGTGCACAGATTAGTTGCATAGGGACAAGAATGAGGGACTGAAAGTAAGAAGGAGAGGAATAACTGGGAAAAATAAAGAAAGGAAGGGGATAACGATTTGGGCCGGGGTTTGGGTCGGAAAAGAAAAATAAAATAAAAATAAAGAAATAAGAAGAGAAAAAAATAAAGCAAGGAAAGAAAAGGGAAGTAAGAAAAAAATATAAGTAAAAGAAAAGTAGGAAAAGAGGAAAAAAAAATATATAGATAAAAGAAATGGAAAAAATATGTAAAAGTTTTAAATGGAAGAAAATGGTTTCAAGTAAATAGTTATGGTTATTTGAATTAAGGATTTAAACTTTAAGTTAACTAATACCTTAGGATTAGTAATGACTAGGATACATGAATAATTTAAATCTTAAAATTTAGTAAGTAAGGTTTGCATATATGTTAATTGTTTATAAGGTTTATTAAAGTAAATAAGTAGTTGTAATTAGTTAATAGTTAATGATAGAATAAGATGATCTAAACTTTAAATTAATTAATAGTCTTAAGTTAATAACACTTATTAACTAATTAATTAATTCTAGGTACTTAATTAGAATAAAGTAAAATGGTTTGTAATTGGTTAATGATAATTAAACATGATTTGAAAATAATTAATTCATTCTATTTTAAAGTAAATTATTTTAAAGTAAATTAATGACTTTTGTGACTAGTTAATCTAATCTATATTGGACTAAGTACATTGGATTGCTTTGTTTCTCCAGTAAGTTGTTTTCAGTTATTCTGTGAAATGAAATAACCAGAAATGAGCAGTTAGACATAAAATGTGAGACGTTTATTTGAATAGATATTGTGATGAAATTTTATGTAAATGTTGACATTTTGAAATTGAATTATTTTTACTTAAATAACTTGGCCTAAAGGATAGCGTTGGATTCGAAGAGATCGGGGTCAAATATCAGCGATATCAGAAACCACTTTGATTAGTAAGTACTATAATCCATTATATATTTGATTATATAATCAAATAGGCTGGAATGGCAAAAAATTAAGTAAACTTGGCCATTTAAACTAAGTAACGGTACTTAGATATTATTTTGTGAAATAAGTGTTTGGCTATAGCCAGATAAAACTCGTAGTGATAAACGAGTTACCTAGATTTTCAAAGAAGCTTTGCAACTTAAGTATTTCATATTTAATGGGCTTAATCACGCTGGTTTCCAGCCTGACTTGGGTATTACTTTATTGTAATTCTCGGGTCAGACCGAGGATTACAGATTTTCAGGTTAGGACGTTTTGGAACCCAAGAGACGAGCTGGATGGCAGGGACGTATTGATTTTATTCTGGTCCGAAGTAAAGATTTTCTAGACTAGATTTAGGGACAAGCTAACTATAACTGTCCAATTTATTTGTGAATGATTGTACTCTAATACATTGTATGTAAATTGACATTTACAGCTTTCTTTGTGTAAATGTTGTTATTTGTATATTATATTTTGATCCGCTACGATTGTGAGATTCTGTGCTGTAGTTTTCTGTTTCTTCTTCCACCTCCTTTTCTTCTTAACCCTAACAGTCTGGGGTTTCCGGCACTCAATTGCTCGGCATTCAATTGCTCGTCACTCTATATAGCGATAGTATTAGTGTTGATTTTCGAGGTCGAAATTTTTAGGCCCTTAAAGAGATTATTTTTGAGTTGTGCTTTATTGAAAGTATATTTTGAGATTTTAGAATCTATATTATATACATTGGATGTTTTAAGGGAAAAGTATAATAAGAGAATTTGAAGATTTTTTTAAAAATAGTTAAGTGGTTAGATAGAAGAGTAAAGAGAAATTTAAACCATTAATCTATTTTAAGGAATGTTATCATGGATTTACAAAATTCTTTGGAAATTAATTTTGAAGTAAGAGAAGAAATTTGAATTTTAACTTTGAGTTTTAAATTACTTACTAAGTAATATGGTAAAGAGTTTGAGAAGTTTTCAAATGTTGAAAATTGAGATTTAAAAATTTAAAATATGTTGAGATTTAAAATTCTAAATATCTTAGATTAAAAGATAATTCCTTGTTCTTGAGTATATTCTATCTTTGAGCTAATATCAACGACGTGCATTTTTCTTGGTCGTTCGAGTTTGGTGGCCTTGTGAGAAGCCATCTTTTGATTTATTTATCTTGTCTATTGTGTCTACCTTGTTGTGAGGGTGTTCTTTCCATATATTATGCGAAAAATCTTATTGATGATCTTCTTTATTGCTTAGAGCTCGTGATTAAGTGAGTTCGATCCTGACTCTATTCTTAGAGTTTTGTGAAATCAATCATTTTCGATTGATTAATTGTTGAGCATCTTATTGAGTTTTGATTCGAAGACGGGATATCTTCGAAATTCTTTTGAGTTACTTGAAAATTTTGATGGTTTTCTAATCACTATATTAGCATTTGATGGGACATTGGATTAACCAAGTGAGTTTTTCCTTGATTCTCTCTACCTTCTGTGTTGAGAGTATGAATGGTTTGAGTGTCAAGCTTGTCTTTTATCCTTTGTGGATTGAATTTTTGTGTTGTTTATGTCTCTTTTTCTGGAAAATTGTGGGGACGCAATTTTTGTAAGGAGGGGGTCTATAACAACCCTGATTTTAGTGATTACCTAAGAATATTAAATTGTAACGGAGATTATAATTTAATAGTGTTAATTAATAATAAATTGAGGATTTTTATTTTTTATTGGGAATAAACAATATATATGAGAATAAAATAAGAAAAGTAAAGTTTGAAAACTTTATTAAGATGGTTTGAGATAATAAAATGAGTGAAATATGTTTTATTTAGAGTAATGCAATAATTTTGTAAATTATTGCTATTTACTTCTTTTAATGATTTTTAAAAGAAATAATTAATTTTAAGATGAGAAGTATTAAAATAATGATGGAATTGATTTTAAAAATATAATTTTAGTGTTAAAGTATATTTCAAATGGGTTATAAAATTTTATTACACAAAAATGTGATTTTTGTATAATTTATCATGTTAATTACAATGAGATTTGTAATTAAAAATGTAAAATTGTTATTTATTTTAAATATAGGGAAATATGTTAATAAAATGCTTTAAAAATATAAATAATATTTTGTTTGTGTGTAAAAACATTTTATTATCATGAGATTATAGTTTCACAATTTTTAGAAAAGAGAAATTTGAAATATGGTAGATTACATTTGTTGACATTCATTGTTAACATATAAAAAGAGTTTAAGTAATTAACATTAAGCTAATCTCTTTTCATTATTGCATGTTGGCCCATTCTCCTTCTTATTAAAGTTTCCAAAAAATGAAAGCAAAGGCTGAGCCTTTCCTCCTTCAAATCTAAGCAAGAACTTATCAAAATGAAATGAAAATTTGTACTTTTAAAATGGAAATTCAAGAGCTAACTTTAGGTAATCGATTTCTAAAACCATTCTCCTCGTCAAAATCTGTTTTACAGTGAAAATTTGTTGATTTGCTTCTCTCTTTGGTTGCAAGCATCTGTCACTAGTTTCTACAGGTTTCTTTGATCTGTTCTTGAGAGAAATTTGCAATCTATGGCTCCAAATCATTGTGTAATCATCCATGGCAGCAAGGTGAGTATATAAACTCATAAAATCTAGCTACCGAGAAGTGTTTTAGCCATAAGTTACTCTTTTCTTAATCGATTTAGGTTAATTTTTTCCTGAAAACTAGATTCAATAAGGAATAATTTCTCTTCAGGTTACATTTCGATGTTTTACGATTTAGTTGACCTGAAATAGATTTGAAAACGGAAGTATAGTTCTGGCTTTGACAGAATTTCCTAAGTTTGAATCGGATATTGCTTTAGCCATATGTTTCTCATTTTTGATCGGAATTTGATAATTTTTAATGTTCCAGAAAGCAAAATCATGTACTACAACTTTCATGTACTGAGTTTTCAATAATTTGTAGGATCGATTTCACCCTGGAGGGGGAGTGAATAGGGTTATATTATTATAAAAATTAATGCAGAAGTATATAAGTAATTGCAACACAGATTTATCAGAATTATAGCAGCACAGATAATAGCAGAATAGTAAATGCAGAAAATAGAACATATAGATTTACCGAGCTTCGGCAAAACCCTGCCTACGTGCTGCCTCCAATGTTTCTACTAGAAATTAGATAGTCAGACGCTTACACATGTAAACTTGCGACACCCGCTATCGACTAATCTAACTCTACGCTCAAAACCCGGCCACAACTCATCCACTGAGTGGTGAATTCTCGAACTACACCACCGTTGTTCGTCCCCTAGTCACATGACTAGAATTTACAAATGTTTAAAGAAAAAATAAAAATTTAAAAACAATTAAAAACTAAGAAACCCTAATTTATAAACTAATGCCTTATATAATTATAAACCCAAAAGAAGGCATGCCCAAATAAAAGTTAAATATGAATCCCTTTTTCATTTATTTCTTTGGCCCATCCTTGTTTCCTTTTCCTTTGGTCGTTCATTCCTCTGTGTGAAATTAGGGCTTGTGGATGAAGTCGCCGCTTTGTCAAATTGATTGCGATGATGCTTTGAATCCTTTCTTCGGTTGATTATATGTTCACGGTAGCTTCAACCAAGTCGAGTTCGAATGTTGGGTGAATTTGTAAGTTCGTTCCTTTTTCGATTTATACTATACTCGACTTTGATTTGAGATGAATGATTATTATTTGTTTAGCTCGAATCGAATGCCTTTTTTACGGTCGATGATGATTGGAATTTATAGGAATCGAATTCCTCTATTTTCGTTCGTATAAATTTCTTTGAGTTCGTCACTGCTATGTTCTGGACACTCGATTTTGTTTGATTGCTTAAGATGATTTCTGACTTCTTCAATTTTGTATATTTTGGTTGCTTGCTGATCACGGCTCTGGTTACAACTTCCTTGGCCCCTATGGTTTTGAATTCTTTGTTGACATCAGCTTGACTTTGATCGCGGTTCTGTTCTTTGTGCTTGTTGACTTTGGCCAATTTATGTTAGACTGATCTTGTTTAATTTTTTACTTGCCTTGGTCACACACGGCTTTGTACTTGCTTTGACTTTGGACATTGATTTTTTCCTGTAAATTGAATTCGGCTAGTGACTTTGGAAATGATTGACTCTCACCATTGCTTTGATATTGAACTGCAGTTGTTTACTTGATAATATATATGTATACACACAAACACATATACACAAACATTCATGTATGTATGTATATATACACACACATTGTTTGTATGCATTTTTTGTTTGTGGTCATCCTGCTTTGCCTGGATTGTGTATATATGCGCATTTGTCTAGTTTATGTAATCTTGGTCGAGACTGAGTTCAAATGAGCTTGAATATTCATATGCATATGTCTGTGTTATAGTTTGTTATTTGATGTTGTGTTGCATTGAGCTCATGTGGTCTTTACTTTTGTATATGATATCTCCTCTGGCCTTGGTCATACATCTGTTGTTGAGTCATGCATACTTCGGGCTTGTATATGACACTTCAATGTGTGTCAGCTCTGTTCATTCGAGTCATGATACATTATTTTGTTTGTTGCCTGGTCGACCATTGCAATTCACTGGTTTTGAACTTTATTGTTGTGTGCATTTTAATGTAATTTGTTTACACTTGCATTGTCCATTGTTGCATTCATGTGTACATTACTTGTTTGCCTCCTTTATTGCCTGTTCATCCCATTTTGAGTTGAGTCAGTGGTGGAACATGTACACTTAGTTGGTTGATTTGTGTTTGATCATTCATGTGGTTCATGCTATCTGGATTAGTGTAGTTTCATTATGGTATTTGCTTTGAATCAGGTTTCGTTTGTGGCTGCAGTTTGACTGTGCAGACTGACCATATGTGTTTCACTTGAATTTGTATTGTATTTGGTCTTTTTCTCGAGTCATGTATCATGTGTATGTATTGAATCATATGCTTCGAGGCAGATCATCTTGTTCTTCTTGAAATCTTCACATGGTTGTTGTGTACCTGGCGTACGTGCTGTATTTATTTTAAACTGGTCGACACTGCCGCACCATATGGAGCTTGTTGTTTACTTGCTATGTGCATGTGTGCTAGTTACCGTAGCCACCTCAGTTTTGTCTTGACCCATTGTTTCGTACTTGCACCTGTGTTGAATCCAACTAATAGCTTGGGTTTGACCTTGTGATAATATCATGACTTTATTTTCATTGCACTTGAGTTGAACACGGTTTTTGATTTGGGTTTGACCTTATGCTCACCTATTCCTGCAGATTTATCAAGTGTATATTGGTGTGCACGGCCTTATAGCATGTACAATGATACACTGTGCATATCACAAGCTGTTCGTGTATGATGAATTCACAAATTAAATGACGACGAACAACCCAAATAACCAAGGAAAATAATATTTTCAAAATTAAATTTTATTTTACACTGCAAAAATATTTTATTTTCAATTTTACTACGTCAGTATTTACTTTTGCAGAATGTTCAGATGCTGGATTCAATCTGGAATGAAGTTGAAGATAAATACGAGTGAAACGAGCAATATGTGGTGAGGATAGTTATGCAAATGAAAAATTATGATGTAATCAAATTTGTATATATACAGTGAGAGCTTGAATTTGTACTATTCAAAACTTTAAATAAATATTTGTTTGAATAAAATATCTGCTTGGATTTAAACTCCGTGTTATTTATTTTATTCATCAAATATTTGTTTAATCTGTGAAAATAATATAGTACATGAACAAATATATTTAAATGAATATATATATATGTTTATTATCATCAAACAAAAATCATATACTTGCATATTCAACAATCTCCCTCTTTTGATGATAACAAACATATATTTAAGATTTTGAATATATTAAATATATTTGATCATTGATAGACTATATTTTCTCCCCCTATTTAAATGCTCCCACTCTACACAAGCTCCCCCTTCATATATGCATGTAAATAAAAATATGCAAATGAGCTTGAATGCAAATAGAGAATATTTGACCTTTTTTTCAAAATCTTAACTTTTCTCTCCCCCTTTAGTTATCAGCAAAAAAGTAATGTTGTTAGAAAAATAGAGACAATGTAATTGACATTAATGCAAAATTAATACTCAATCGAGTATAAATATTAAATTTCAAAAAAAAATCATAAGTACTTCGTTTGACGCATATTCCACTTTGTAATGATAAGGATGATGTCATCATATAAAACCATACAGTTGTGTCTATTTGTAGTATATTTATTTAGGAATTTGAATATCTACTAACCATGCATAACCATTAGGACTTTTAAATGAGATTGGTAGTATTCCAATTTTTTCCTTTTTAAAAAAATGAATTCAAGTATCTTCTAACCATGCATAACCGTGAGGACTTTTAAATGGGATTAGAATCAACTTGTCTATTTAATTAATCAATTTTAATATGCGTTCTATACATGCATAACCATGAGGAATTTTAAATGATCATGGAAGTGCATAAAAAATTCAAGTAATTTACCCATGCATAACCGTGAGGACTTTTAAATGAGAGTGAATACTTTGGACATTTTTATTGCGAAAAAAAATAAAATGAAAAACAAATGATTCCTGTTAAAAATACCACATACTGACAAACTATATTGAATTTTGATGAGTGATGGTCGATAGAAGTATGATAGAATTGGAGGTGGTCATGGAATTTTTTACCAACAAAAAGTGTTTATAACTCTTGTTTAAATTTCTAAAGAAATTTATTAATTATATCGTCTTAAGTTATAATATATGATTAATATCAACACTCATCACATTTTCAATCACTATTTATCTTTTCGATAATTAGTAGGGGTTCAGATTAGTTAATGTAGTCATTTAAAATCAAATCCAAAAATAATTATCAAGTTAAATTTTCTAAAATAACTAATCTGAAACAAGGTCAAAAATGATTTTCTAGAAAGAGTTTTATAAGAAAATTTCTGCTATTTGAAAATATTTGAAATGAAAAATATGCAGATATTTTCTTTGAAAAACGATGCAGCTATTGAGTGTCCCAATATAAATCACGTTCCATTAGTAATTTTTCTATCAACTAGATTACCATTCTAATCTGCATCTGAATTTTTCTTTCACTCAAGATGGTCATTTGTTGGATGTTATAGACCAGACCGTGAAGTTGCAACAAAATATCTCAAAATCAATTTTAACAGCTTTTAAATGAAATTCTCTTAAATTTGAATATGAAGCTATGCCAATCAATAAATCAGTGAATATAGTGTCAAATCTAGAAGCCGTAGGATAAACAAAAATATATTTACGTGCACCGAGAGTAATAATCAATCAACAAGATACCATCGTTAGTCTAAACAAATTTATATGAAGTAGTTCAAAGAATCTAGAGGTGCATGTAATGTTCTCGGTATGAAAAGTATAATTGGCCAACAATTTTGAGAAAGTCAGAATCAAAATCAGCATTCATTTCTCTATCAAATAACTGGCTGTATTAAATTCAGATTATGGTGCAGATTATCTCATTTAATAAATTGTTCAAGATGAATATACCATTACCTGTTTTACCTTTACGATAATTTTTCGTTATTGCCCACTGTGATTCTGCCACCTTAATACTAGGCTAAGGAACTTTGATTTATTGCGTATTGTGTTTCTGGAACAGCCAGAATCCAGATAACATTGTTGTTCCTTAGCCTGCCACCACACCTACACAATAAAAGATTTTTGTGACCTATTTGTTTTTATTGGCTCATGGCTGTTAGTGGCAAAATATTTTGAAAAATATGTTTGTGAAGGCCCATAACTATTTACATATGTTCCTTTCGACACCCAAATTTGTTTAACTTTGAGGGATTTTATATTTGTGCCTTTTTGAACCCAAATTGGTATAGTTTTCACGTGTTTGGGTCTATACCAACAATTATTTTGATTGTGTCAAAATTTTCTACAAATTGTGCACATTGAATTGACTTGATTAATTTCATTTCTAAGATTTTCAGATTGATTATAGCCAAGTCCTTGTCCAACTATATTAATAGTTTGTTTCCCTAATAGCATAATCAACGATCTTTTAGTTTTGAAATTTTTTCCTAAAGTCGTTGACAGTTGTTGGATATGTGTTTTGAGAGATTCATTTTCATTTAATAATTGTGTGCACTTTTTAATATAATTTTCTCTTCTAATATTTTCGCTTTCTTTCAAAATCAGAATTTCATTTTCAAGAGATTTAATTTTAATTTTTGATTTTTTAATTTCTTCTTCAAATGTTGGACACTTATCACACTTAGGAATCCTACTTTGATAGTTTTTAACTAATTGGTCAAGTTGTTTATTTGTATCTATCAAAGTATCTCTTTGTGATTCAACTTTAGCGTATTTCTCCCTAAGTCTTTCAAAACAGCCATTTACTTCATGGAAATATATAAGTAGTTGTGAATGAGTGAGTTTCAATACCTCGCTTGGCACTTCATCATCGCTATCCGTTATGTCACCTCGTAGGTACAGATCTTCTTTCTCACTCTTACTGCTAGTGCTTTTATTATCATCATCACTTTTATTCCACGTGGCTACAAAACTTCTCTTTTTTGGTTTCTTTTCTTTTTCATGTTGATTTCGAGGACAATTGGGCTTGAGGTGTCCAGGTTTGTTGCACTTGTGATAGATGATCTCCCGTTCTTCTAGGTTGTCTAGTGCTTTGAATATTCTAATTTTCAATTTTTGATTTAGAGCTGGATTTCTGTATTTACGCTTCCAAGTTTTGAATCTCTTCTTTAGTAGCGCCAACTTAGCTGCTCCATCATCATCATCCTCATCACTACCACTTTTTACCAATCCTATTAAGCTCGTTTCTTTAACTGAGTCGATTGAGGAGGATTTCTCATTGCTGTTGACTTTTGCACCATATATTGCATCAAAAGTAATCCAGATTTCTGGTGCACTTTTATAATGAGAGATAAAGTTAAAATTATCTTGATTAATATTAGAATATAATATATGCATAGCAAGAGCATTAATTGAAATAATTTTCTCGTATGTTATATTATACCCATTTTCATTAAAATCCCAACATTTAACATTAACAGATTTTAAACAAAATTCCATTTTCAATTTTCAATTTAAAAGTTTGTTCCATCAAAAGTAGGAGGGATAATACTAGACCGACCCTCAGTAAAAGAAGCCATTTTAAAAATTCAAATTTGTAAAAAAAATTGATCTTTGAAAAATCAAACTTTTTAAAACAAAAATGGCTTTTGTTCCTAGCTCCGATACCACTTGTAGGATCAATTTCACCATAGAGGGGGGTGAATAAGGTGATACTATAAAAAAATTATTGCGGAAGTATATAAGTAATTGCAACATAGATTTATTAGAATTATAGCGGCATGGATAATAGCGGAATAGTAAATGCAGAAAATAGAACACACAAATTTACCCAGCTTCGGCAAAACCCTGCCTACATGATGTCCCCAAGGTTTCTACTAGAAATAAGATAGTCAAACGATTACACACATAAACTTGCGACACCCGCTATCGACTAATCTGACTCTACGCTCAAAAGTCTACCACAACTTGACCACTGAGTTGCGAATTCTATAACTACACCATCGTAGTTCGTCCCCTAGTCACACAACTAGAATTTACAAATGTTTAAAGGAAAAATACAAATTTAAAAATAATTAAAAACTAAGAAACCCTAATTTATAAACTAATGCCTTATGTAATTATAAACCAAAAACATGGCCGGCCTAAATAAAAGTTAAACATGAATCCCTTTTTGGTTTATTTCTTTGGCCCGTCCTTATTTCCTTTTCCTTTGGTCATTCGTTCCTCTATGCGAAATTAGGGCTTGTGGATGAAGTCGCCGCTTTGTCAAATTGATTGTAATGATGTTTCGAATCCTTTCTTCGGTTAATTATATGTTCACGGCAGCTTCAACCAAGTCGAGTTCGAATGTTTGGTGAATTTGTAAGTTCGTTCCTTTTTCGACTTATACTATACTCGACTTTGATTCGAGTTGAATGATTATTCTTTTTTTAACTCGAACTCAAATGCCTTTTTTATAGCCGATGATGATTGGGATTTATAGGAGTCGAATTCCTATATTTTCATTCGTATAAATTTCTTTGAATTCGTCACTGATATGTTCTGGACATTTGATTTCGTTTGATTGCTTGAGATGATTTCTGACTTCTTCAATTTCATATATTTTGTTGACTTGTTGATCACAGCTTTGGTTTCGACTTCGCTGGCCCCTACGGTTTTGAATTCTCTGTTGACATCGGCATGACTTTGGTCGCGGTTCTATTCTTTGTGCTTGTTGACTTCAGCCAATTTATGTTAGACTGAACTTGTTCAGTTTTTTACTTGCCTTGGTCACACATGGCTTTGTACTTGCTTTGACTTCGGCCATTGAATATTTCTCTGTAAATTGAATTCGGCCAGTGACTTTGGAAATGATTGACTCCGACCATTGCTTTGATATTGAACTGCAGTTGTTTACTTGATAACACTCACACACATATATACATATACAAACATTCATGTATGTATATACAGTGTTTATATGCATTTTTGGTTTGTGGTCATCCTGCTTTGCCTGGATTGTGTGTATATGTGCATTTGTCTGGTTCACGTAGTCTTGGTCGAGTCTGAGTTCAAATGCACTTGAATATGCATATACATATGTTTGTGTTATAGTTTGTTATTTGATCTTGTATTGCATTGAGCTCATGTGGTCTTCACTTTTGTATATGAAATCTCCTCTGGCCTTGGTTATTTATATGTTGTTGAGTCATGTATACTTATGGTTTGTATATGACACTTCAATGTGTGTCAACTCCATTCATTCGAGTCATGATACGTTGTTTTGTTTGCTGCCTGGTCGACCATTGCAATTCACTGATCTTGGACTTTGTTGTTGTGTGTATTTGAATGTAGCTTGTTTGCACTTGCATTGTCCACTGTTGCATTCATGTGTACATTACTTGTTTGCCTCCTTTATTACCTGTTCATCCCTTTTTGAGTTGAGTCGGTGGTGGAACATGTACACTTAGTTGGTTCATTAGTGTTTGATCATCCATGTTGTTCATGCTATCTAGATTAGTGCAGTTTTATGGTGGCATTTGCTTTGAGTTAAGTTTCATTGGTGGCTGCATTTTGACTGTGCAGACTGACCATATGTTTTTCACTTGAATTTGTATTGTATTTGGTCTTTTTCTCGAGTCATGTATAATGTGTATGTATTGAGTCATATGCTTCGAGGCATATCATCTTGTTCCTCTTGAAATCTTCACATGGTTGTTGTGTACCTAGTGTACTTACTGTATTTATTTTAAACTGGTTGACACTGCTACACCATCTGAAGCTTGTTGTTTACTTGTTGTGTGCATGTGTGCTGGTTACTGTAGCCACCTTCGTTTTGTCTTGACCCATTTTTTCATACTTGCGCCTGTGTTGAATCCAGCTAATAGCTCAGGTTTGACCTTGTGATAATACCGTGACTTTATTTTCATTGCACTTGAGTTGAACCCAGCTTTTGATTTGGGTTTGACCTTGTGCTCACCTATCCCTGAAGATTTGTCAAGTGTATATCGGTATGCACGGCCTTGTGGCATGTACACTGTGCATGTCACAAGCTGTTCGTGTATGATGAATTCAAAAATTAAATGACGACGAATAACCTAAATAACTGAGGCAAATAATATTTTCAAAAGTACATTTTATTTTAACACTCCAAAAATATTTTATTTTCAATTTTAATGCGTCAGTGTTTATTTTTGCAGAATGCTCAGATGTTGTTTCAATCTGGAATGAAGTTGAAGATAAATACAAGTGAAACGAGCGATATGTAGTGAGGACAGTTATGTAAATGAAAACTTATGATGTAATCAAATTTGTATTGTAATTGAAATTATATATATAGTGAGAGCTTGAATTTGTACTTTTCAAAATTGTAATAAATATTTTTTTGAATAAAATATCTGTTTGAAATTAAACTGCGTGTTATTTATTTTATTCAGCGAATATTTATTTAATCTGTGCAAATAAAATACTACATTAACAAATACATTTAAATGAATACACACACACACACATTATCATCAAAAAAAATCATATGCTTGCAAATTCAACATAATTTTGAGGTTAGCTATGTAAAAATCGAATTTTTTTATTGCTATCCCAAGAGCAAAACCAATATTTGCTCTGTGTTTGAAACTGAAACAAAATTGGCCATAACTTCTTCGTTTCTTAACCAAGTTTGATAATTTTTAATGTTCCGGAAGCTCAAATCATGTAATAAAACTTTGATGTATTGATTTTTTTGTAATTTTGCGGTTAGCTACATCAAAATCGAATTTTTTTTTACTGCTAGAGCAAAACCAATATTTACTCTGTATTTGAAACTGAAACGAAATTGATCATAACTTCTTTGTTTCTTAACAAAATTTGATAATTTTGGATGTTCCGAAAAGCTAAGGTCATGTGCTACAAGTTTCGTTCTTTGTATTTTCTAGAATTTTAAAGTTTGCTTGGCTGAAATTATGATTGTATGTTGCTATCCTGAGAGCAAGATGACAGCAACAAACAATCATTGAATTTAGAATTGTATTAGCTCGTTTTTACTCTTATTATCTTTCGGTTTTGATGCTGTTTTGAGATATTTTGAGAGCAATAATGTCTATCAATAGGATAGCCAAGTTTTGATGAATTTTAAATTCGAATTTGAATTGAATTTGAATGACAGTTTTGAGTGATTTCTTTGATTTCGAGCATAGGTATTTCTAAACAATTTCAAAATAATATTTAAAATAAATTCATGTTTAAAATAATTATTATGTAAGATTTTTAAATTATTTTAAGCTATAAAATATATTTATTCTCTAATTTCAAAATTGATTTCGAAAAATGGTTTTAAAAGCATGTTTTCTCAAATAAATTATTTTATATATAAAGTACATGTTTTTGAACCATTCGAGCGAATGAGAAGGAGAATTAAACGGTTTGATAAAATATGTAGTATGGTACACGTGCCTTTGTCTTATCGGTTAATTCCTCACTTGTCTGTTTGATCATTTTGACCTTCGGGTCGAGCTTACTGATGAGATGAGGTAAACTTTTTACTGCTTTGGTGTGAAATTTACTGGCGATTAGTAAACCGTTTAGTGCGAACGTGTAGTATGGAACACACGTTAATACTATTCTGGTTCCTATTCGAAAGTTTGTGACACATTTGCCATTGCGGCGTGCCAGTACTGGACCTTCGGGTCATTGCCATTACGGCGTATTTGTCTTCGAGACGTTTGCCATTGCGGCGTATTTACCATTGCAGCGTATTTGGCATCATGACGTTTTGCCTTCGAGCGAGGTATCTATTTGAGATGATAGTACTTGGTAAGGCTTCGGTGCACGTGCTAACACTTTTGGATGGTTTCTTTGACTATTTTTCCTAGTGTATCGCCTTTTTCGGAATTGATCATTTGAACCATTCGATATATATTTGTGGCGGTTGCCTTTTGGAATTTGAACTCTTGGAAGTTCTATTTTTGAAATTTTCTTCTCTCTTTATTTGCATGCATCTGTTACTAATTTCTACAGGTTTCTTTAGCCTGCTCTTGAGAGAAAGTTGCAATCTTTGGCTCTGTAATCATCTATGGCAGCAATGTAGCTCACAAAATCTAGCTACTGAGAAGTGTTTTAACCATAAGTTACTTGTTTCATATCCGATTTAGGTTAAAAAAAATTCCTGGAAACTAGATTCAATAAGTAATAATTTCTCTTTAGGTCAATATTTCAAAATCGCTTTTCTAAATAAATAATTTGAAATCTACTTTTATTTTTATTTGGAATGTTTAAAATAATTATTACAAAAGCATCAGTTTTCTTACAACCATTCAGTCAAAGGAACCTTACAAAAACGATGAAAAATCAATGTTAAAATTTAGAAAAGAGTCTAATACATAAATTTTGAAAAGGAGATGGTTTAATGAAGTTTAGAATGAAATTAAAATTTAGGGAAATAGGAATATGGAGTAGAACTAGAGTCTGCATATACATATCTTATAAATAAAGCAGATACTTGAGGAGGTGAAGCCTTTTTCATACTCTTAAAGTTATCTTGCATTCACAATTGAAAATAATAATTTGCTTCATCAATTCTAGGACAGGTACATCTTTCAAGTTCTCCATGTTTTACTCCATTTCAAATCCACATTTTCTCTCCGGCTGTTTTTTCAATTCCCAATCCCCAGTTTCCTTTTTCTCAGTTCAGTCGCTTCCTAACTCAAAAAAATTCAAAATTAACTTCAAATACATTTGCGGCTGATTTTGGAGTAACTGCCTTACTACGTATTTAGCGAAAAGCAATTGCGAATCTCGAAGTTGCTCATCATGGTGAGTAATTCATTTTTCAAAAGAGAGACGGTATGAAGATTGAGGCGAGCCTGGCACTACAACTGATGGCGCTCGCGACCACTTTGCCGTCGCGACATGGTGGTGGCTCGGAGGTAAGGTGTGACTTAAGTGCGTTTTATTTTTTTACTTTCTTAAAAAGTTAATATTTTTTTTTCAAATATTCAGAATTTAACATCTCCGGTCCCAAAGTTTTAGAGATCTGATTTCACCTACTATGTCTTATGAAGGAGAGCCGGATTTGATAAATTGGCTAGACGTAGGTATTGCTTTCTAGAGTAGTCCTATTTTCCATTATAGCATTTATAACTTATGCGACCGAAATATTAATGTACCTTTTCCTATCATTTCTTTTAAGACTTACATTTCTAGGACATGTTGATGGAGAAAGCCAGGCCCTATATTTGTTCACAGCGGTTGGGTTGAAGTACGTCAACTGAGGGTATTAGGTAAGTTTTCCCCTTTAACTTGAATTATTTTTGTTCGAATTACTACTATGTTATATTGGTTTGTGGGAGACTTAGTTCCATTCGATTTGTAAACATTTTTTTCTTCATTTTCCTATGTTTCAAACCAGATAAAAAGACAAATTCAATAATGCATATGGAAATTTGTCCAACAATATAATAGTAACGAACTACAGATTAAAAAATATGCATAGCAACACCTGCATTACAAGCAGAAAGTAAGAAAAATAGCCGCCAAAAGAGCTTAAAGCTCTCCATAAGTGCAAACCTTAATGGAGCATAAATTTATGTTAGCCACTAATACCAAAAGGTGCACTATAACTTTATGCGTTATTTTAGGCACTCTTAAGACTCATTATACCAGTACTGCAACGTTACGATGAAGACTAGAATTGGACTGCATTTATATATGAATCACGTTTTTTGGTTTATTTTATACCTTACTTTTCTTTTTAAATGTATATTTTTTTTATTCCTTTACTTTGCTTTTGTACAATGATCTAGGATACTAAGAATATAAATGCTATTTGAAAAATTTAGGAAGCAAAGAAAAAAATTACAACAACATTTTTCAGACCAGGAATCTATTGTGTGGCAACATAGTTTCTGAACTGATTGAGAGATGCGTTATAGTAAGAACTTTGTTGAAACAACCAACAACAAAAGATACAGGATCACAAGGGGAAGAGGAGATGTGTGGGATTAAATTTTCTATTGCACGGAGTCTTAGAATATCATAAAATTTTGAACGTAAGCTTCAAGCCTTTCATGAATATTAGTTTTATACATATGTAGGCCTGTCAACGGATGTGGATCGCTATATCCGCATCTGTATCCGAAAATTAAAATCTACCTCCACATCTGCATATGATATCTGTTGATATTCAAAAATTAATATCCGTATCCGCATCTGAGAAGAGGATGCAGGTATTTTCGAATATTCGAAAATCTGCATTCGAAAACTAGATTGAGATTTTTGATATAATGGAAATTTTGATCAAAAAAATTACAATTCATAGAATTCAAATAACAATCAATCGACAAACTAATATAGTTCACTTTTCAAATTAACAACAAACAATCCACACAAAATCATAATAGAGTTGTAAAATGCATAATTAATTAGCTTATACAATTTAAATAATTAATCATAAAATCTAAATAATAATAGCTAAAGTGACGAATAAGCATCCGATTTCTTTGCAAAAGTGAAGAATAACATCCGATTTCTTTGCAAAAGTGAAGAATAAACATCCAATTCTTTTTCTATCTCCAAACTGATGATCTTTCCATAGGACCCTATAAAATAACACATAGCAAAAATATTGTAACGACCCGTGAATTTCGTTAACTAAATTTGTCATATTAATAAGATTTTGGAATTTAACAAAAAAAAGAAATAAATTTTTTATAATTTATAATAAAATGAATGTTAGAAATTAGATGTAGCAATTGTAATTAAAAGTTAACAATTTAAAATAAAATTTCAATTAATGGAAATAGGGTAAATTGTCATACTTGGTTATAAGCTTAATATAAGAAAACAAATGGAAATGTTGAATATGAATAAAATTGTTAACTAGAATGGAATTCAAATTTATATAATAATGTAAAGTTTTAAATTGTTGCATTAGGGTAATAAGTTAAAATATAAGTAAATAAAGGCAAGTATTGAATTTATCAATGAAATAAAATATTGATTAATGGAAATTGAATGTGAATTGAGGTAATAAAGTAAACCAGGACAATAAATAATTTAATTAGTACAATCCCCATTTTTATTTGTAAACAATTATAAGGTTTTAATTTATTGAAATTTGAAAATTTGGAAATAGATTCAAAATTTATATTAGATAACGAATTACAATAATTAAAGATAATAATTAATGCATTAAATGGAATACCAATTTATTTATAAGGTGAATATAAGTGAATGTAACAAAATGAATAGGAAGTGCTAATTTACTCATAAAGTGATAGTTGATGTGAAAAGGAATGGAACCAAGATGGAATGATTAATTGGCTTTAGGATCTTAATTTGTATGTGTGCATTAGTTTATAATGAATGGGAAAAAACAAATCAATTAAGATATGTATTTATTTCTTTAGTATGTTGCATAAAATTTGGAAATCAGTTTGCAATCAAAGGAAATTAAGTAGCACGTTAAATGGGAAATAAATTAATAAATACATTGATGATGGGTAATATGCTTCAATGTTAATCATACCCATACAATGTCAATTTATTGAATAGCAAGTTTTTAAATCTATAAACGAATTTATTTAGATTTCAATTTATAATCAATAACATTTAATGTGAAATCAATTTCAACATTTGTCCGGTAGCGACAACTTGAGTATAATTTAACGTTAATGGAGTCTAATAAATTAAAATGGGTATTCAATAGAAATAAATATGATTAAAGGTTAGATTAGTATAAATTAAGGTAATAATGGGGAATAACGTAAATATTCTTCATAATAGGATGATTAGTGAATAAAAAGAAACGGGGATCAAGATTTGTTTGTTTATTTGAATTTAAATTTTGGAAGTTGGGTTATTGCAAGTAAATGGGAATCAAATGTTAAATATTACGTTAATGGAGTTTAAGATGAAAATTTGAGAATAACAGTATAATAAACCATGAACCAATGTTAATTTATCTACTTAGTGATAATGGAGTGAATAAAAAGTTTTTAAAAAACCAAATAAATGAATTTCATGAAAATTTAAGTAATTACTTGATAAATTAAAATTTTAAAACTCAATATTGTAAATTTGGAATTTGTTTAACGATAAATTGATTTAGAGATTTGTTCTAAAGGATTCTAAATTTACCAAGTAATCCAAACTGATAAAATTGTAAATAATTTAGAGTTGGATTGGTAAAATTTGATTAATTTGACTAATTTTTAATTTATTTAATTAATATAAAACTAGCCATTTTGGCTACTGACTCGGATTTTGACAAAACAAGTTTCATCGGATCCGTAATAGTAAAATATTGTAGGATTTCAAGTTTCGTAGCGATCGGACTTGTCGTTTGATCGTACGGACTCGAAACGCCTGAAATAAACGAAATTGAAATCAATTTGAAAATATTGATTTCAGCATAACTTCTACGATGGAATTTGGACGTGAAACCTTTTCCATTGCATTTAAAATATTTTAAAGCATCTATTTTGATATATGGGTTGACTCAATTTCGTTCCGGAGTTGAAATGGGCTTTTCGGGCCATATATCGTCCAACGCGTACATCCATTTGATCCAGTCTATTCTTTTTCAAGCTCATCTATAAATATCCCGTTATAAACCCTAATTCCCCTCATTTTTCATTTGGCTGTACGTATATCTCAACACTCTCCTCCTTAATGGCAGACAACAAAATTTCAGATCCAATCCCAAATCAAATCCAAAGCCTAAAATTTCAATGTCCTCAGAAAAATTTCAAAATATATATGTTGAAGCTCTCAATGAGCGTAATCTCCTGGTTGAATTCGTTTTTCAATTCGAGTTATCGTTTGCCCAAAAATTAAAGGTTTATCCACGGCCGTTCATCATCGCCGCGATCAAACTTGCCGAATCGACAAACCCTTTATGGGTTTTGCAGAGGGGACTGAGGGGAGTCGATCTATGTGGTTTGTTTAGAGAATCAATGGTTAGATCGTTGTCAATCGGTGATTAGGGTTTCAAAATTCCGTGGTTATAGGCGGCGGCTATCAATTGCAGTGCACGAACGACGGTGGCAGTGTTGTCGTGGGGGGGGGGGGGGAAGCTGGCGGCGTGGCTTTGGAGAGGAGCGGCGCGGCGGTGGTTCATTGGTCGAGCATTTGGAGCAATCTGCGACGGCTAGGGTTTCTGCGTTCATTTTCTCCTGTAGCGTGCGTTAGAGCTTGGCTGGGAAGAATAGGTGAAGGTGACGTGGCAAATTGGGTTAGTAGATATGTTTTTTTTTTGATTTTTTTTAAAATTTATTTCAATCGCATAAATCATCGTAACTTTTGCGTACGATATCCGATTTACGTGCGGTTTTTTTTGTTAGGATCGTATTGAAATTCTGAACTTGAAGACGCTAGTTTGGACGAATTCTGAGACGGTCAAATTTTTGGGTTTAAATTGGATTTAAATTCAATTTAAATTCAAAAGGTGAGTGTTTTAACCCACTCACAACTTCTAAGATTTCTTATGTTTGTTAAATTGATTTATGATGTGTTAGAATTTTTTTATAGCTATTTGGAATATATTTCATCATTATCTCAGTTAATTTGCATTCATATAATTTACTTGTTATTTAATTCATTTTTTGCATATAAACTGCCAGTTAAAATTTTAGTTAAATTTATTTCTGCATATAAACTGCTAGTTAAATTTATTTATTATTGCATATGAACTACAGTTAAACAGTTATTTAATTCATTTTTGAAAAATGAAATGTCAGTAATTAATTATTATTTATTGATGTGATTGTTTGAATTGGATGATAAAGTGATGAATGTTTGATGATTGATATGATGGATGAATGGATGCTATATTTATATTGTATAAACTCAAGTTATCATGCATTTTCATTTCATTCGGGATTGCGGCTTGAAATGATATATAACCGTAAATTTTTATTTTTAAATTGCGGATTGAAATGATAAATATCTGTATCACTTGACCATAGGATAGAAAATTTATACAGGCACCACGGTATATATATATATAATTATTTTTGAAATGATTTTCTATGGTTTTGGAAAGAATACGATTTGATAAATATTAAATTTTGATATATATATATAGTAAAATTTCTTGGATTTAGCTATGTATAAATTTGTTTCGAATTTTAAAATAAGCTAAATAATGAAGTTGATTTCGTTTATATAATATGGTTAAGAATATATTTGAAATTCTATTGTATATAGAGTTTATAATAACTCAAATAAAAGTAAGGTTGAAGATAAATGTGAATATGATTCGAATTAAAGTATTTAAGAATTTTCCTCGAAAGATTTGTTTTGAAATGTAAATAAATTAAGATTTAAAGGGTATGATCTTATAACTTTATTTTTTCAAACGAATATCAGATTTATTTAAGGAATATTATCAAGTTAATTTAATTAAAAGAATATCCTGTTATTGAAGCTTAAGGGTTTTACCTGAAGAACATCGTTTAGTAAGTAAATATTTCAAATTTAAATAATAGGAATTGGATTTGATATATATTAAATTATCAAAGAATCCATTTTGAAATAGTGGAATATTTAAAGATTGAAATATATGAACCACAAAGTTTTGAAATAAAGAATATTTTAGCTTTGAAATATATGGGAATTAAAATGGTTTATTTGGAGGTTCAAATTGATATTGGGAAATTATTATGAAATTTAAAGAAGCTATTTTATTATATTAAGTAATATAGTATTTAAACCATTAAGTATTAAAAGTTATGTTTCAAAGCTATGGTTTCAAGGTATATATATTTGAAAAATATTATGATTTTGGGAAAGATATATTTATAAAATAAAAATGATATCATATTGATTTGGGTTTTTAAAAATATAAATGATATCGTATTTATATGGTTTGAAAGAAATATTATATTCTGGTTTTAAAGTATAAATTATTTTGAAAAACCGCGGTGTTATAATAACGATTGGTTGTTGAAGAGACCGGGATCGGAATTTGTCATATTCTCTGCCAACCCTGAAAACCACTTTAACAACCGTGTACGCGGTGGAGATTCCAGAATGAAGTAGGATGGCGGCGGCGTTTCCTTTGAGGTAAATACGTGGACCCAACTCCCGTGAGTTGGCATAAGGTGGCTAAAACAGGAGCGATTCTCGGGCCAAGGAGGTTAGCGCCCTTTATCGGATACTCCTCTTCGATGTTATACTCTGACTTTTGGATTTGATTCAGTGTCCACTTTTGATTTTTGATTTTAGAGGGGAGTTTGTTCGAGGTGGGCGGTACCTGCGGCTATGCATTACCACCAGCCCGGATGCGTAATTGGTATATCTACCCTGGCATTGCCTAGTTGTGTCGTGTCACCTACCTTAGCGCGTCTTCTACGAGTTTCTATTTGTGTCGTACTATGGAGTATCCTCTGGTAGCCTCCCGATCAGGAGGTATTATGGTACTGTATAGACTATTGGCATTTTACGTGTTAAGGTGGAAAATGTAAAACCTTAACACTATTTAAAAGTAAGTTTATTTTACAATTAGACACTATTATAATAGCGAAATATACTACATAGTAAATAGTTTAACGGATCCTTAGGAGATGTAAATCTCATGCATCTCTTGAGTTACTGCACTCATATTTACTTTTGTTGACTTAACTTACATAAGATCTTTTAGTTCTGACTCGACTGTTTTGTCTTTTCAATTCGCTCGGGTCAGTCCGAGCATTTCAGGATTTGAAGATTTTATTATGGAGGACGAAGACGAAGATTTGTAGTACTATTATCTACTATATTATCCCACTACACTACTGTATTCCGCTGCATTATTGATATTCTATGGTATGCATAACTCTGATATATATTGTAAGTATAATTAAATATTTTGAAAAACAGTTTCATTAACTGTATATTTGATTATTACATTTTATCTCCGCTGTGAGATTCTGTTTCGTTTTATTTCTTTCTTGTTTTTCTTATTTACCCTATAACAATCCATCCTTCCGAACGGTTTGAATTGGCACGTGTGCCGATTTAAAGCGTGCGAAAAGGCAGGATATTACAAATATGATCTAATAAATCAAACTCATGTTGTTGCTGCTAGCAATATGTTCAATAAAAGTAGTTCACAAAAGCTTGTGCCATGGTTCCAACTTTAAAGCCTGAATGTAAAACTATACCTAAACAACAAAATGAGAAAAAAGAGATATTTGGTGAAACCAAAGCTTTGGTTGCAGACCACTATAATATTTGAACTTTATATATTCAATTAACATATAGCTTACAAATAAAAAACGCATCCCTCTGCACGGTGCTAATCTAGATCTTTATTCATTAATATTAGAGAAGAAGAGAAAGATAGATAATGGAATCACCCAAGCTTTCACTCTAAAAGTCCATGGATTGACATCATTTGGGAATGAGCAAGAGGGTCTATTTGTCGTAAATTATCATAACCATTAGCTTTTTTTGTCTCTTAAGGTATGTATTTGATTAGCTTCATTATTTTTTAAAATTTTACGCATGTGCTAATACCATCAGATTAATAATGTGCCCACATATTGTGTTTTGCATTGAAAGTGTTGGTACTAGCAGCAGCACCAAGTGTTGCTGCCAGAAAGTGTTGCTGCTTGCAGCAACACCAAGCACTTTATGTTGTAGCAGCAGTAGTAGCACATAAATAAATAAAAAACCCTATATTTTTACTTTGTGCAATGGATAGTTTATGGTAGGGCCGATGCTTTATCTACAAGCTTTATATCTTTACCTGTTAAATAAAAAGACTAATTATATTAAATGGTTAAAATTCTAAACTAATTTTAGTATGTAAATAATAACTAACCAATGTCCAATGGTAACCAATCCTTAATACAACTCAATGCTTCCACTATGTCAGGAGATAATGAGGATCTATTTTTGGTAATCAATCTACCATCGCTACTAAAGATGATTCAGATGCTACAGTAGAAATGAAAATGACTAAAATATCATGAGCAATCTTTGCGAGAGTAGGAAATGCAGGACAATTTGTTTTCCACCAACATTAAAATATCAAAGTTGTCGTCATTCTTATCCATCGACAATAATTCATCTTCCAAATACTTGTCAAGCTCGGTCTTTGAAATTAGCAATCTTTCAATTTTTTGTTCTCTTAATTCTTCCACTTAAGATCCATTTTTGTTCTCTTTTTTAAACCATGGTTAAAATTATCATCCAATGCACAAGAAGAAGAAGAAGATGCATTTTTATAGGATGCCCTTTCTTCTTTATATAAATAGAAAAGAGATTTCAAACAATCATTGATTTTCCTAACATAAACTTACGCGTCTTCCCCATAAATCAAATCATAGAAAAATTCAATGTAAATCATTCTATAACGAGGATCGAGAACCATTCCAATACTCATCATTAAATTACAAGTCTTCTAATATTTCTCAAATTTAACTCTCATCATTTGTGCCATGGAACAAATATAATCATGCTCACTTAGCTCCCAACTTGTAGTACTTTCATAAATATCACACACGCTTTTAAAATACAAATTCGCCATTGGATATTTAACACCTGAAAATTTTAGAGTTACATCATAAAATATTTTCAAACATTCACAAATTTATTTTCATATCTCCCATTCTTCTCTAGAAGGCAAACTTATATAATCTGAAGTTAACTCAACTAATCGCTCAAACGTGGGATGCATTTCAATCGCACTTTCAAGCATAAGGTATATTGAGTTCCATCGCGTTGGAACATCATAAGAAACACATTTTCCAACTAATCTAGTTTGTGCCAATGCATTTTCCTAATTTTTTTTAGACTGTGAAGACTTTGTAAAATTAACACTTTCTCTTATCTTTATAATAAGACCATGTACGACTTTTAACCCATCTTGCATAATTAAATTCAAGACATGAGTGCAAAAACACATATAAAAAAATGACCATTTGAAATCAAGACCCCTTTACCATCTAACCATGCATTGAGATCTCTTATCATAACATCATTATTAGATGCATTATCGACAGTAATTGAAAATAATTTCTTATCCAAATTCCAATGCAATAATTTTGTTTTAAGAGCAGCACTAAGTGCAAGTCCAGTGTGTGGAGAAGGCATTTCATGATAAGCAATTATCTTTTTTTGCAATTTCCATTCATCATCAATGTAATGACAAGTTATACAACAATAACCTATATTCTGATGTTCAGGTGCCCATAAATCAGTAGCAAGACTAATACAAGTAGACAAACTATCAGACATTTATTGTAATTCAGTTCTCATATCAGCATAAAGTTTCAACACATCGAAACGAACCGTATTTCTAGAATAGAGCTTAACGGTTGGATTTATACTCTTAAAAAATTCTTGAAAGTAAACATGTTCAGTCATATTGAATGGATAATCATGTTCGACAATCATACGAGCAAAACATATTCGTGTCCTATTTTGATCAAACTTCCAACTAGCTAATTTGAATGGTTTATTGGGAGACCTTTTAGTAGTGAAAATTTCTTGTATGGATAATCTTTTATTAGTAGTATTTTTGGGACAAACTTTATATGATTTTTCAGATGTGTTGTTCCCAGTGAAGTGGCTCCACGAATATCCTTAAACAATGTTTACCAGTTGCTTTAACATAATTACTACCCTGTAACTCTTCACTATCAAAATCTTTCCATACCTCGGATTTCAATGGTTTTATATTCAAATGTGTAGATATTTCTTCATTAGATGGAATATTTTGAGTTGGTGGCGCACTAGAGTCCGTGGTTTCTAGCACAACTATGTTATATTTGACACAAGCATGTGATGCAGCACATGCAACAGATTTACTGCTACAACTTGACGAGGTGTTTTCCATTTTTAAAAGTCTATAAATATTCATAGAACTGCTTTAATATCATTTTTAAAAGTCTGTAAAATATTCATTATTTGACCAATTTAAAAGCCTGTTATTTATTATTGTACAAAGTTAAAGTAGAAAAAAATATAAAATTACTCATCAATCTTATAATTATTTAAAAAAATGCTTTCTGAATAGAGCATACCATTATTTATATAAAAAGAAAGCAACATTTCATTTTTGCAATGTAAGCCACTTTCAAATCAACATATTCTACCTAAACAATTTAGACGATGTGAGCGTTGTATAACATGACACGCATTGAATTGCCATTAAATCTATGTTGCAAAGTACAAAAACCATATATGTATTCCATTTTTAAAAGTCTGTAAATATTCATAGAACTGCTTTAATATCATTTTTAAAACTCTGTAAAAGATTCATTATTAGACCAATTTAAAAGTCTGTAATTTATTATTGTACCAATTTAAAAGTCTGTATTTCAAAAAAACATTTAAAAACAACAAAATAAAGCTTATTGCAGCAGCAAGCTTATTTGCATTTCAAAAAAAAAACATTTATAAACAAAATCATAAGAAAACAAAACTTATATATTTCTAAAATTCTAATCATTTGAAAGTTCTATTTCGTTGAAATCTGATGATATATATAAAATCTGTATACTCAACGCAATCAAAACTATAAGCAATCAGTCGAAAATTGTAAGCAATCATTTGAAACTTCTATTTCTTTGAAACTTCTAAGCAATCAAATATTTTATATTCAAAACTGTAAGGTTCTTTATACGTTCAAAAAAATCTGTATATATACAATGAAACTAACATATACAAAACTGTGTACGTGTATAAATAAGCACTTTCGAAATGATGCAAGCTGTGTTGTATCTTTTGCTTAAATTATTTATGTTTTATCGACCTCCTTTTTTGATATTTGTCTTAGTTTCAATATTTCTTTTTATGTCCAAACAAAAAGCTATCAGTTTACCGTATATTAGTGTACCCACAGTTTCAAACTTAAAAACATTCACATGAAAATATCCAATGGAAACATAACGTAGAAATATTTATTATGGGAAATTTCGTAAAATATACTTAAAATTCAAAATCCATAGTCTCTTTCATAGTATCATGATTTAGAGTACACTATATTTTTAATTCTAATTAGAACACAAATATTTATAGTTTTCATAAAAAGTACTTACAGTGTATATTGTATATATAAAGCCTATTTTTTCAAAAAATGAAAAAAATGAAAAAAGGTTGGTTATATAAACATAAGATTATGTTCAAGTTAGATTTTCGGAAAGACAAACGTGTATAAATAAGAACTTCCGAAAACAATGGCTGAAATCGAATTTACCTGAGATGACGAAATTAACATATACATTCTAAAAACATTGAAACTAACATATAAATTCAAAAACAAAAGTCCTCAAACTGAAATCCATGAACTATAGCTTATAACATTTAAAAATCGGAAATACCAAAAGAGGAAATACCAGAAGTGAAGCCGTTAGGAGGAGAACCAAATTGGAGCTGAAGCCGGAACCAGAGCTGTGATGTGAGGGTTTTCGTAACTCAACTGGAGCTGCGATGTGCCGGAGCCGGAGCTACGAGGGGGAGCGACGTTGGAGTGATGTGAGGGATTTCGTCAATTTAGGGCTTCGATTTAGGGTTTTACTTTTTTGCGGCCGTGGAAAATGAGATTGCAAGTTTGAAACGAAAATGAATATAATTTTTTTGCGGCTGTGAAAATTGAATTAGGGTTTAGTACTTTGTTGGGCTTGGGCCGGCTTTAATTTTTAAATAAACTCTAAGTATAACTTATTATGTATATCTTTAAATAATAAATCAAAATAATAATAAAAAAATTATCATAATTAATTTCGGATTGGACGGATGTTTTTCGGATACGGATACACTCATATCCGCATCCGCATTCGAAATTCTTTTCGGACATCGGATTTCCGCATCCGCTTTTCGGATATCAGGTAATATTTGTATTTTCGAATACGGATTCGGACGGATTTCGGATTTTTTTGGTATCCATTGACAGACCTATACATATGTATATATAGTTTCATTCAGAACAATCTTGAAAATGCAAGATATTTCGAGTATTCTTAGTCTTAGAATATACATGTTTATTATATGTTTAATTTCATATGAGTTTACAAATGCATATGTTTTGAGATGAGTATGTTCTCAAGAATATATGATGTTTTAAGTGATATTATGATGAATTCATGCTAACAGACAGTTAGGTGACCTTCGATTGCCTTTTTGATAGTTTCCGTAAAGTATCATGGAAAAGCTTCCCGACAGCAAAAGCAGGCAACACAATGGAACCTACTTCTATGGTGGAGCTATATGAGGCAATTATTCTACAAATAAGAACGTTTAATTTTAAAAGATTTATATGGATATAGTTTGTATCAAATAATGAACATGTTTATATCAAATCCATTCAACGGTTGAAATTATGAAAGTTTGGTGAATTGATGTTTAATAACCTTATGATGTATTTTACACATTCAACCATCTGTTAATTTTATATTTGAACTTCTATTCATAATTTATTTTGTATTTCACATATTCAGCTTTCTGTTAATTTTATTTTTGAAGCCGATTCCTTAGCTTAATTCATTGATGAGAACTATGCCCTTGAAATATCATTCGCCAAAACGAGATATTTAGTTATGGCAATTTTTTGCTTTAGTTGCTATTACTTACTTTTATTTGCAAGACAGTTTGATTGTTTTTGTGGTTTATATACTATCCACATTAACAATTACTATGTGGGTTTGTATGCTATATCATATTAGTACGTAGTGGATTGGATACATGCTATGTATACATAATAAAATTTGCCATATGTACTATATGTGACGCAGCGGATAATATCAAAATGATATAGATCGATGAAAGTAGCAAAGGGTGGATTGAAGATACTGAAATGCCCAAATTCGTTGATCACAAAGATACCGAATTCTAGCTATCTTTGACACGTTGATCGCGCACGATACCGTGAAAGAAGATCTACAATTCTTCAAACGTTGATCAAGCGCACTTGATACCGTGAATTGGCTTCAACGATCGTTGATTCGAGCGCACTCGAATAACCGAAAGTGGAGATAGGAGATCACACTCAACTACCAATTTAGATGAAAGCACACAGCAATCAAACAAAGTTTTTATTCAACAATCGACCCCTCAAAATGTACAACACACTCCCTATTTATAGCATTTCACAACCGGTGCCTTAAGTCGTTCACGACTTACGACTCATCATATGTCGGCAGCGACTCAACGTACACGGCTTATCCGTTACAACACAATGCCGACTCAACTTAGGTCGTACACGATCTAAAAACGCACAAAAGTGATGACTTACGACTCAACGGTACAAGATTCAAGTTACAACACACACATATATTTACAACACCTAGGTCGTATACGACCTAACGACTTACTTAAGAAAATACAAACATCCCGACTTACGACTTAAAACTCCCAGCGACTTAAGCTCTTAGGTCGGTAATGAGTTAACTTCCAGAGCGGCTTTACTTCCAGTGCGGCATAACCAAGCAGCGACTCAACTCTTTAGGTCGTAGACTATTAGATCGTAGCTCGTTAGATCGTAGCTCGTTAGAACGTAGCCCGTTAGGTCGTTCGAACGACTTTAACATCCTTAGGTCGTAACCCGTTTGAGTTAGGTCGTGAACTCGGTGAAACTTCCCCCTTTGGTCTCCATTTAGGTCGGGAACGACCTAAACTTTCCTCCTTAGGTCGTGGACGACCTAAACTTTCCTTCTTAGGTCGTGGACGACCTAGGCCTTCGCCTTCCGGGTTCCAGTTAGGTCGGAAACGACTTAAATTTTCCTCCTTAGGTCGTGGGCGACCTAAGTCTTCACCTTGCTTAGGTCGTGGGCGACTTAAGCCTTGGAAAATGATAGCTTGCAATTCTTCGACCCTGGTCTGAGCTGCATCATCCTCCCCAGGTTGAGAAAAATTCATCCTCGAATTTGTAAATTCTTCCACATCGCCTCGTTAATCTCCATAATATGGTACGAGAAGCTTAACATTGAACACGTCAGAAGTGTACACATCCTCCGGCAGCTTCAATTTATAAAATTTTTGATTAATCCGTTTCACAACTTCTACAGGACCAATTTTTCTGGCTTTCAACTTGTTATAAGCGCCCACTGGAAAACGGTCCTTTGTTAACACAGCATATACCATATCCCCTTCATTAAACTCAACATTTCTTCGCTTCAGATCTGCGGATCTTTTATACTTCTCATTTGCCTTCTCCAATCATTCCTGAACGATCTTATGACATTTGGTCAACCCATCAACAAAATCTATAGCTCGTTTAACCGTCCCCTTCGGTTGTGGCACTACCGTTAGGTCCAACGGTCCCCTTGGTAAATTTGAATATACAATCTGAAATGGACTGAATCCCGTACTACGATTCACTGCATGATTATGAGCAAACTCTGCTTGGCATAACTTCATGTCCCAACTCTTCAGATTGTCCTTCACAAGACATCGCAACAAATTTCCCAACGATCTGTTAACAACTTCTATCTCTCCATCTGTTTGCGGATGATAAGCGCTGATAAAGTTTAACTTCGTTCCCACCATCTTCCACAAACTTAGCCAAAAATGACTTAAAAATCTGGTATCCCTGTCCGAAACGATAGATTCTAGTAACCCATGAAGTCTATAGATCTCTTTGAAATATAACTGAGCAACATGAACAGCATCCGCCGTCTTCTTACAAGCAATAAAATGTACCATCTTCGAGAAACGATCCACCACAACATATATAGAGTCATTCCCCCTTTGAGTTCTCGGCAATCCCAGCACGAAATCCATGCTAATGTCTACCCGTGGTTTTGTAGGAACAGGTAATGGCATATACAATCCCGCATTTGTAGCTGTCCCTTTCGAAACCTGACAAACGTGACATCTACGCACAAACCTTTCAACCTCTTTCCTCATTAACGGCCAAAAATAAGATTGAGAAATTAACTGCAAAGTACGATCTCTACCCACATGGCCTTCTTCATGTAGCTCCTTTATAATCTTCATTCTTAAACTACAATCCGGTACGCATAAATGATTTCCTTTAAACAGAAAACCATTCACCAATACAAACTCATCAGCATTCCCCTCCTTGACCTTTTCAACAAAGTTCATAAAGTAAGGATCTTCTTCAATCAATTCTGGCAACAGTTCAAACCCTGTCACCTCAACCTTCATTGTAGTCAACAAGTGATTCCTTCTGCTCAATGCATATGCTACACGATTCATAATTCCCGATTTATGTTTCGCAACAAACGTAAACTGCTGCAGATAAGCAATCCATGATGCATGCCTTGCTGAAATCTTATCCTTCCCTTGTAAGTGTTTCAACGCTTCATGATCAGTGTAAAGAACAAACTCTTTCTGAAACAGATAATGTCTCCAGTGCTTTACAGCTTGAACAATTGCGTAAAACTCAACATCATAAGTGTTATACCTTAACTTAGCTCCAGACAACTTCTCACTGAAATAAGCAACTGTTCTTCCTTTCTGACTCAAAACTCCACCAATCCCAACTTTAGATGCATCGGTATGTAACTCGAACAGCAACTGAAAATCCGGTAATACTAGAATTAGCGCTGTCGTCAATAGTGTCTTGATCTTCTCAAAAGCAACCCTTGCTTCCTCTGACCACTCGAACTTCTTTCCTTTCATACAATCGGTTATAGGTGCCATCACACTACTAAAATGTGGAATGAATCTTCGATAGAAAGATACCAATCCATGAAAACTCTTCACTTCAGTAATTGTCTTTGGCTGTGGCCAACTCCTGACAGCTTCCACTTTATTTTCGTCTACTTGAATACCTTTCTTCGATAGAACATATCCCAGAAACAAAACACTATGCGTCATGAACACACACTTCTTTATTGCAGCATAAAATTTCTCCTGTCGTAGAATCAACAGTACTTCACGCAAATGTTGTACATGCTTTTCCATACTCCCACTGTAGATCAAAATATCATCAAAGTAAACTACCACAAACTTCCCAATGAATGGTCTGAAAATCTGGTTCATCACTCTCGTAAAAGTACTCGGAGCATTTGACAAACCAAACGGCATAACCGGCCATTCGTATAAACCTTCCCTCATTTTAAAAGCAGTCTTCCACTCATCACCCGGTCTAATACGAATTTGATGGTATCCACTCTTCAAGTCAATCTTGAAAACACAACAGCTCCACTCAACTGATCTATCAAATCATCAAACCTCGGCATAGGAAACCTGTATCTCACAGTGATCTTGTTCAGAGCTCTACTGTCTGTACACATCCTCCATGTACCATCTTATTGGGCACCAATAAAGCTGGCACTGCACAAGGACTTAAGCTCTCCTGAACACGCCCCTGTTCTAACAACTCTTCCACTTGCCTTCGCAACTCCTCATGTTCCTTTGGACTCATTCGGTAATGTGGTCTGTGTGGTAATACTGCCCCTGGCACAAGATCAACTGATGCTGAATATCCCTCAACGGTGGTAACTCCGTTGGTAACTCCTCAGAAAACACATCACTGAATTCTTCCAATACCGGCTTCACTTCCTCTGGAACTTCTACAAATTCAGTGGCTTCATGTCCAATCAACAAAAATACCTCTGGACTCTCCTCTACTTCTTCAATAAATTCCTTCAAAGTCAATAAAGTCTTCAGCTCCTCAATCTCTTCTAACTTGCTTTCTCCTTGTTGTCTCTTCTTTGAAATCAAAATGATCTTAACACCCTCGAACATAAAACTGTAACTACTGGTCCGACCGTCATGTTGCACTGCTCGATCATATTGCCTTGGTCTTCCCAAAAGTAAGTGACAAACATCCATCTCCACAACATCACACCGGATATCGTCTTTATACTTCTTCCCAATAGAAAATGGAACTTGAACTCGCTTGTCTACCTTCACCTCTCCACCTTTTCTCAACCACGCTAACTTGTAAGGATTTGGATGCTTCTCCGTTTTCAGCTTCAATTTTCTCATAGCTTTGGTAGAAATAATATTGTCACAACTTCCTGCGTCAATCACAAATTTACAAACCTTTCCCAAAATAGTGCATGTTGACTGAAAGATGTTACTCCTCAACCAACTAGCTTCTTCTTCCTGCTTCGGTATCAAACAAGACCTCCTCATCATTAGATTACATCCTTCATCTCCTGATGCAACATCCTGTTCATCCTCCTCAGCTGGACTAGAATAACCTTCCCCAACATCCTCACCTTCAACTTCAACAATCATAGTTCGCTTCTTCGGCTTCGGACATTCATTACTCTTGTGACCCACTTCCTGGCAATTGTAACATTTGAAACTGTTGTTGACCTTCGCCTTCGCAACTTCATTCACAACTGGTTTACTGACAGCTTTCGAAACATTGGAACTCCCACTAGCACCTTTGTTTTGAATATTGGAACTTGTAAACACACCACCTCCACGTCTTCCCTGCTTCTCCCAAGCTAACTCCTTCTGATGTGCTTCTGCTACTGATCTAGGATCAAACATATTCACCATATCTTGAATCTGCATTCGCAACCCTCCAACAAACCTAGCAGTCAATTGTTCCGCTGTCTCCATAATGTCATTTCGAGCAATCAGTTGATAAAATTCATCAGCATAATCACTAACAGTCTTTGTCCCTTGCCTCAGATTCTGCAACCTCTGATACATGAGTGATTGATAATTGTAAGGTAAAAATGTAGCTTTCATTAACTTCTTCATCTTCTCCCATGACTCAATCTTCGACTTTCCCATTCTCTCCCGCGTAAGTTTAGTCTACTGCCACCATGCCATAGCTCTACCTCTCAAACGAGTAGCAACCAACTTCACTCTTCGATTCTCGGGAACATCCTTGAAATCAAAGATCTCTTCAACATTAGACAACCAATCCAAAAATTCTTCTACAACCATTACACCCTTGAATTCTGGAATTTCCATCTTCATATCCGACTCCCATCGTCGGTCATCCTTAATATCCCGATACGAGTTTCGAACCTGGTCTCGATCTCGATAATGAATGTTAGCTCTATCACCCTCTTCATTAAAATCAAATGTATGTCTATATCGATCTCGACCATCAACATCCCTTCGATCACGCATGTCTCTTCTACTATATCTCTCTTCATCTCGATATGGCTCCTCTTCAAACTCACGTGGAGTTCTTCTCTCTTCATGTCTATATTCATGGTGATCTCTTCTCGATGAAATTGATGTTTCTCTTCTCTCTCTAAAAGATTGCGGTGATACTCTTCTCGCTTCCGTAACCGATGGCGAAACTCTGTTTCCTCCATGGTTCGAGACTGGCGACCTTCTCCTTTGACTTTGATTCAAATCATTCATCAATTTCTCTAACTTCCCAATACCTTCATCAAATTTCTCATTAATGCGTTGTTCCATTTGCTCGGCTTTTTCTCTTCTATACAACGCTTCAACATTTTGATGACGATTAGCTCTCCTTGGTGGCATGATTGAATCAAAAACAAATACTTCACAATTCAAACTTTAACTCTAACTTGCACAACAAGTCACGGCCTTCACTTAACTCGGCTCAACTCACTTCAACTTCACACTTCAAACTCGGCTTGAACAAGCAAGATGATGCACGGCTCAAAGCTTCAACAAGATGACTTCAACTTCAAACTCCTTGGCTCCAAGTCTCGGCTTAACTATGATTGGCTAAGTCTGGCTCTGATACCAAAACTGACGCAGTGGATAATATCAAAACGATATAGATCGATGAAAGTAGCAAACGGTGGATTGAAGATACTGAAATGCCCAAATTCATTGATCACAAAGACACCGAATTCTAGCTATCTTCGACACGTTGATCGCGCACGATACCGTGAAAGAGGATCCACAATTCTTCAAACGTTGATCAAGCGCACTTGATACCGTGAATTAGCTTCAACGATCATTGATTCGAGCGCACTCGAATAACCGAAAGTGGAGATAGAAGATCACACTCAACTACCAATTTAGATGAAAGCACACAGCAATCAAACAAAGTTTTTATTCAACAATCGACCCCTCAAAATGTACAACACACTCCCTATTTATAGCATTTCACAACCGGTGCCTTAAGTCGTTCACGACTTACGACTCATCATATGTCGGCAGCGACTCATCGTACACGGCTTATCTGTTACAACACAATGCCGACTCAACTTAGGTCGTACACGATCTAAAAACGCACAAAAGTGACGACTTACGACTCAACGGTACAAGATTCAAGTTACAACACACACATATATTTACAACACCTAGGTCGTATACGACCTAACGACTTACTTAAGAAAATACAAACATCCCGACTTACGACTTAAAACTCCCAGCGACTTAAGCTCTTAGGTCGGTAACGAGTTAACTTCCAGAGCGGCTTTACTTCCAGTGCGGCATAACCAAGCAGCGACTCAACTCTTTAGGTCATAGACTATTAGATCATAGCTCATTAGATCGTAGCTCGTTAGAACGTAGCCCGTTAGGTCGTTCGAACGACTTTAACATCCTTAGGTCGTAACCCGTTTGAGTTAGGTCATGAACTCGGTGCAACTTCCCCCTCTGGTCTCCAGTTAGGTCGAGAACGACCTAAACTTTCCTCCTTAGGTCGTGGACGACCTAAATTTTACTTCTTAGGTCGTGGACGACCTAGGCCTTCACCTTCTGGGTTCCAGTTAGGTCGGAAACGACTTAAATTTTCCTCCTTAGGTTGTGGGCGACCTAAGTCTTCACCTTGCTTAGGTCGTGGGCGACTTAAGCCTTGGAAAATGATAGCTTGCAATTATTCGATCCTGGTCTGAGCTGCATCAATATGTGATAATGCAATAACGCTTCCAGAATGTGTTTGAAGTCAGTAATTAATAATCAACATAATCTGACTTCGAATAGTTGATTATAGAAGTATTGGCTTTAGGTTATTCAGGCCAAAGTATTTTGATTTGTATATTATTTTCATTATCTACGGGAGTTGGGCTTTGATTCAATGCAAGGTTCGAAATTCCGTTTTCCGTTTTCTGTTCCGGTCATTAGCAATTTTAAAATTTCCAGATCCGTTCCGGAAATTCTGAAAGTTCCGCTTTAATTCCGGCTTTTTAATTCTAGTACTTTTTTGCTTTAATTTGCTGTATACGCTAATAAATATCTAATACTGTCGTAAACTTATAGTACATATTTTACATTACATATAAAAAACAAACTTTAATTAAAAATCCACTGTGTAAGATTCTGTATTATTCATTTGAGATTTTAAAACTTTGACCAATTTTGAAAATTTTGAATTTTTTGTTTTGTTTCGATGTAAATTAACAAAAGTATAACAACTTTTTTTATGAAACTACACGATATCTTGTTTATTTATGTATTGTCTCGATTAATTTGTTTTCTTTTTTTTAATTTTTATATATTTGTTGTATTTTTTAATTTTTTATAAGTTTTTGTCAATATATGAAAAACAAATCCAAAATTTAGAGCGGAACCAGAATTTTGACAGGATCCGTTCCGGCGATGAACGGAGGAATCACCGGCATAAACGGAATTCCGCCGGAATTTCAAACCATGGTTCAATGTGATAACAAAATAAACCACTTTCCTTTATTATTTTCATTCATTTTCCAGTAATAATATCGTGTATATAAAGTTGTAACATGAAAATGAAAAGTTCTTTTTCACTTTTATTTTCTCAAGATTAGCAGTTATTTTTATAAGAATGTGGAATCAAGTGCACGATAGAGAGGTCGTAATGTACGCAGCATTTCCGTTGCATTGCAAAGAGGCTGTTTCCGGACTCGAACCTGGACGCTCAAATTTCCATGCGGGTGACCTGACCGTTGCGCCAAGACTCCATCTCATTAGCGGTTATTTTTATAATATATTTAAATCTCTATTTGGATTGCAATCAATTTCTCATTCGACGAGATCATATTGACTTTAGAAATCTACACAAAGTTGCTATTCGTTTGTGCATGAGCTTCTAATGATGAATTGATCAAAAGATGTCCACACACAATGGTAATATGTTCAATTAACTTTGATTAGATGACTTAATCAATCATCAGTCTGACTCGCTGTTTATTTTGATTTGTTCAATTAACTTCGATCATTGCGATCCCGGTTAGGATTCAATGTTCATTTAATTTGTGTAATTTCCATCTACTTCTAAAGCTTTTGTTTTATATTGTAATTGGTATAATTATATCATCGTCGTTAACACTGTCGTAATTATGCTTAAAACTTCACATAACATCGTGATTTTTGAGACAAACATTTCCATAATAGTTTATCTTGTGCAATGATGATGATGATTAAGTTGAATACAATATATATGTTGTTGCAGATGAAGCGAGTTACATTTTATAAGAAGAGAAAAAAGTTAAGTTATTGAATTAAATTGTTATGTACTTTTTACTTGAAATGCTAATTAAGTGTGAAACATCAACCATGCCAACGTACTCATTCTTTTTTACTTACAATGCTATGATTTGTGAATTTAAAAACAATCCATGGCAATATTATTTAACAATATATTGCTTACAATTTACAGTTTCATTCATAATATGTTGCGGTGTATGTTTGGTTGAAATGTACGTTCAAGGTGATAGTAATTGTCAGATTAGAAATCCAATTTTTATCACATTATATCGATCATACCTTTATAGTTGTGAATGTTTACAAATTTAATTCTTATTTTCAGTTCAAAATCTATCGGATCAATATTATCAAACAGCCAATTACCACGAATTTGTGAGGCAGCAAGTCATTGATCAGGTTTCTTAACCTCATATCAGCATATTTGGTTCTATTTCTCTTCATTAAGTTACAGTTTCATTCTATGTATTTTTCGTTCATGCAATAAATTCGATTCTCAGCTTACCTCTCGTCCAGAAATACGCAGAGGATATGTCCCGATGGCCTATGCAATTATATGAAAAATCTATCAAAGTAATTTCTACTGACCCATACAAAACTTTGTACATGATATATATAGTTATATGATGTTCAAATAATGATCAATAATGGTACTGAATTTCCTATGGGTGTATTTAATTGAATATTTTGATTAGTATAGGCAATTGTCCAAATGCAAGCTATGTAAATTGTCATCTACAGGCAATTTTAGTCTTACTACTGTAGGTGTACCAGGAAAATGAATGTATATTATTATTATTTTCATTTTTTATTATGTTCTGGTAAGCAAATAAACCAATGTTTGCTGATTATGTTCAGATTTTTATGAAAATGTATATATTTCAGTTTTCCTTGAATATGAGCAGTGGACTAAATATAGCTCACAAAATCAGTGTGTGTCAATGTATATTCGGGTGTGCATTAGTGTGTACATGTAGGTGGTCGAGTTCTATGCATATGCAAGTGTGTATATGTGTTGAGTACAATTTTTTGTGTGCACATGTGAGTGATTTTTCATGTGTATTGCGTTTGTACAGGGTTCAGGTGTGTGTATGGCAGATGTGTGAGTGTGTTTTTGCTTGGGTGTGATGTGCGTTTGGGTGGCAGGGTTAGTGAGATCATAGGCGTGAATATGATGCATGGGAGGGTGTTATTTTTATAAGGCTATACGTTCTTCCTCTGTATGTTTTTGAACTTATATGTGTGCATTGTTATGTGTGCGTGGTGAATTGGAGTGTGTGCATGTATCAAGGCCAAACCTCACCAGACCTAAAATAAAACCAGATTCGCTTCACCAAATATATACGGCAGTATATAGAGATCAACGTATTAAAAATTTATGAATTTTAATAATTTATTCAATTTGTTACAAATTCAATGCTCATTATGACACAAATAAAGTAAGTTTAATTAACAAATTTGATTTCAATGTACAATGGTGTCTAACATTGAATCTCTAATGGTAATGAACTGTTTTATAAATTTGATTATAATTATCCTTTGAAACCATAGAGGCAAAATGAGTGGATATTTGTAATCTGTATTACGAAATGAGAAATAACTGTAAATATTTAAATAACCAAAGAGTCTACAAAGAGCATTAAAAATATTTGAGAAACTTTAGAATTTTACAGGCCGAATACGAAGCCAATATATTTGGCTTATGCAGTGCGAAGATTAACATCGGCTAAAAACAGTTCAAACAAAACTGACCATCATGGGAAAAAGTACCTATTTTATAGGTATTATTAGACCAATCTTAACTCTCTGGTTTAGAAACCCTGCATCAACCGGTCCATCCCAAAAAGCAATTGGTCAGTGAATTCTCATTTCTGCCTATTTTTCCAGTCTTTTCTACTTTTTTTAAGATAAAAAAATTTGGACTCTTTTTGAGAAATTTCATTCTAGAAATATATTAAAATCCAAGCCGACATAACTTAGTCTCATTCACATTTTAATAAGTGATTTATCAGTGCATGTACACGATATAAAAAGGCAGCATTATGTACATATCAAATTCATTTTATAAATTGAAATCCTTACAAATAGCTTTTTTTAATATCAGTCCCTTCTGCGCACGTGCATAATCGTACACACATACATACATACACACATTAGTTGCGGCTTATGTAAACGCACCATCCCAAGTGGCATAGAAAACCGAACCTAGCAAAGAGGAAATATCAAAATTGAGATATATGGCATAAAGTGCGAGTCTTGTTCCTCCTCTTTTCTAAATTTCCACCTTTACCCATTTTTGGATTGGCAGTAGATTGAAAGAGTAAATGGAACGGTGAAGTTCAAATCTTATCTTAGCTAAATACGATAAATAAGTGCATGAAACACATATGAAAGAAAGGATAAATACACCAAACTTGACATTGATATTAAACAAATTAAAATTTGTTTTTCTGCATAATAGTTCTTAGATAATTCAAACAATCTAATAGTATTATTAACTAAAAGAGAAAACATTAAAAAAGCACAAGTCTGAAAAAAACTTTACAAAAGAGTAATTATTAAAATAAAAAGAACTAGCTGCAAACTGCTTGGACTGATAGTTTCCTAGCAGCATTTCCACTGCAAACATTAGAAGTCGTGCCAAGGGAATCTTCAACTGCTTTGATTTCGCATGATTCAGAGCCAACACATTCCTGTAGAGTACAAAGAAATGTTGAACAAAAGAAACAAAATAAAAGACTGTAATAGAAATATAAACTAAATTGGCAGTCATCATTGTACCTGCTGAATCTTATGCAGAGATAGAGGAGATTCACAAGAGCCTTTCTTGAAGCTTTGGCATGTGCCCTCAGGATTTCCAAAACTAGCAAATTCAATTTTTGATATTCTTCTCCCAGGACATGTCAATGATAATGTTTCATGCTCCGATACTGTGCCGCAAACCACACCAACTGTTACTGTTTGAAAGTTTACTGCAGTTGTATTCCCTCCGATTTCTTCGAATAATGTCAATGTGTTGGGCTTGTCAGTATTTAAAAATTCTCGTGGAACATGATACCTGTTTTATTAGACTTAGCCATGCTTGAAAATTTACGAAAACAAAAGGTACATATTGAAGATAAATGAAAATTTACCATCTTTGTGAGGGTTCCCCACATCCAGTTTTGTAAGAACGATCAGAAGTGAATTCTCCTCTATAGTTGTATTTTGTACACCCGTCTTTCTTTGCAATGTAAGAAGGCCAGTATCGTCCAATACTCTTTCCGTTTACCCAGGCTTCTCCTTTGCCCATTCCCAGTAAATCCACAACCACTGGATCTGTTCCTAGTGGAGCTTTAAATGATGCCTATCGTGTATTACAAAAGCAAAACATTAGATGGATTGTGCCCTTAATAACAACTTTCTGTGTATGTCTGATTGATATGTCTGTAATGTACCTTATACCAAGTGAATGGCCTGTTTATCGGAAGCAGTAATCTGGATTTAACCCATTTATGGCCTTCACTGAAACTCTCAAGGTGAATGTTCACCTTCTCACCATCCAGTCCAATCATGTATTTCCATGTATTGTGTGATAAATCATATGCTACATTTCCAGAAGCGCTTGAATTTGCAGAAGAGTTCGAATTTGCGGAAGCATTCTGCCCAAGTAATTGTACTGGACCATCAATTATTCCAGTAGGTGTTTTCTCATACCTTGCCCCATAATTCTATACACAAAACATAAATACATAGATACATTGAATTCTTAGGATAATAAATAACAAATAAATTGATGCTGATAAAACTATATCTCAACACTAACCTTCAAGCCCACAGTGCTGCTAAGCAAAGCTATGTCATTTGATCCAGCTTTAACAGTCACCGGACGTTCGAATGTAAACTTAAATGGACCATCCGCTGAATATTGATGTCCTAGAACAGATAAAGCAGTTGACATGCTAATCAACATGAATTGGATACAACTTGTAGCATTGACTCTAAATTGAAGATGATACATATGGAAAAAAAACTTACCAACACTAACTCCGTTAACGAAAGCATGAAGACCATGTCCAGTTGTGTTAACTCGAAGAGTCATGTTACCAGCTGTGCTAACGTTAACGCTACAAAACAGTACATTTTAAACTTAATAATCTCCAATGAACAAACGAAAACATTGAAATGAATGAAAGGATGGATATCCATATGAAGTTATATACCTTGTGATGTACCATAAGTAATCACTAACATCTGCACTAACTGGAACTTGTTCCAAAAGGGTATTGTTAGTGAAATCTGGTCTTTTTCCATGTACTTGATTCACGAAAATCTCAGGTTTCCATTTCCAGGAAAGCGTGGTTTTAGTGTTTGTGTGATTTGATTTCGCTCCGCGAATTTGGCTCTCTGAGGCAAAGCTACTTGGTTTCTTTATCATCACTGAAGTTTGACTTGTGATTTTAGCAGTGTTGAATACTTCTTTCTTACAGTCAGGAAGGATACTTATTGACCATGCTGGCAAAAAGAATCTGTTTCCTTCAAAATCCATCCATGTATCGCTAGCATTGTCCTTGTTGTGCAGGAAACATGCAGATGTTCCATTTTGGACTCTGTATTTTGTAACCTGATCATACAAATATCAGTAGTACATAAATACACCAACTAAAAATAAGAAAAATGTACATACAAAAATATATCATTTAATTACCGATGTATTGTTAGCAAGTAGCGTGAGGTTTTTATCTCCATTTACAAGGGCCTTCTCTATCTGTTTAATCGCTGCATGAAGGTTCTTGAGATGACCCCATTTAGGTTCTCTTTTGTTACCTACAACAATATTGATACAACCATATCAGTAGAATATTAGGTGAGAACAAAAATGCATAATATAAGTGTACCATATTCGTCGAGTGGTGCATCATAATCGTATGACGTCGTGATATATGGCCCTCCTGTTGTTCGCCCAAAATTTGTTCCTCCGTGATACTAAATACAAGAACATAGACCGTAATGTCTTATCTTAGATAATCAAACAATATTAAATATCGTTAATATATTTTAGAGTCAAGTACCATGTAGTAGTTTTGTACTGTTCCACTGTTCAAGAAGAAACGAGCAACTGCATAAGCTACATCCTCAGTAGGCCTGTGTGGGTCTGGCAAGTCCCAAGCTTTGAACCTAAATTATTAATCAAAAATTACAGTTATACCATTGATGATCCATGTATGTACATATTTTATATTCAGAAGAAATTAGGAAAAGAATAAATACCAGCCAGTCCAGTTTTCAGTCCAAATCTTAGGACTGTTTGGATTGTTGGGAGTGAAATCGTGGCAGTAGAAACCATTGCATGTATTTATCTGCATTGATTTTAGTTTATTTTTTTAGAAAACAATATGTAATTATCGATCAACTTTACTTAAGATTTGCTTCTCAAATGTCTGAACATGTAATATCAATAGTTATGAATGGTGTACCATTGGTTGGGGTGCATCAGACTGTTGACACATGATCCACGGGACGCTCACGTTCAATGCCACCGCCATTTTTGCCAACCAGTTGATATATCTTTTTCCAGCCTCTCCATAACCGTCCATAATATTTCCATACTCATTCTCAATCTGTATTCGTAATAATATTAAACGGTTAGTCAACCACCACTACTACGGGAATGCAGTATTCAAAGTCACCATCGAATTTCATTAATTTTTTTTTTTCGAATACTGGATTTTTATCAAGAAATTCTGTATATCTCAGTTTTAATTTGGACTTTTGTTTTTTTTTTTTTTTTTGGGTTTTTGTTTACTTTCTTAATGATCTTTATGTTGAGTTTTAACCTTTTTTTTTCTTTTGAGGAAAAGGTGGGAATAATTAATTCACAATCTATAATGATATTTGATTTTGATTTTATATCTAAAAATTAAGAATATTGTGAAAGAATTATTTGAATTTTAAAATATTTTATGTATTTGTAGAATACATTTTTTTGAATTTTGGTCCCACATTGGCAAACACTTACATTTGAAATTAATTTTAAATTTTTTGTATGTTTCCAAATTTTTGTAGATTTTTTAAATTTTATTGCAAAATTTTGATTTTATTTTTGTATTTCTTTATTTTATAAAAACGTGTAAATTCCTTTTGGACATCTTTGAATTTCACTATAATTTAATAAAAGTTCCAGTTTTTAATTTTTGATTCATTGTTTTGGAAGTTAGAATGCTTTATTGAAATATCTTCTTCTTTTTTCATATATTTTTTTTAAATGAGAAAAAGAATTCTTTTCCAACAATAGAAATAAAAAGTTTAAAACTCATAAAAATAAAGACAACATACCTGAGTGAGAATGATTGGTCCTCCTTGAGGTGCAAGTAGTTTTTCCTTTTTCATCATGTCCACTATTTTCGTAGTAAACTTTTGCATTTCATCCTACAAAATTAAAACATTGTATTTTTAAAACGGTTATCCAAAGATATATGATTTCATGCTAAAAAATAAAATCGTATATTTTATAATGCACCTTAAAAGGTTGATTGTCTGTTCTAAATTCCATTCCAGGAATTTTTCTCAACCATGCTGGAAGACCACTACAAAAGAAAAGAAAAATAAAATTAAAATTAAAACTTATAATTGCTAGAAAAAACTAAGCACAAATAATATTTACTCACCCAAGGTTCCATTCAGCACAAACATAAGGACCAATGCGCAAAATAGAGTACAGACCAGCATTATGGATTTCCTTAATAAATCTAACGAGATCCAAATTTCCTTTAAAGTCATACTAAAAAATCACAGATACAAAGTTTTAGTACAAATTCGTCAGCCCATAGTTTCAACCTATATCATTAAACATAAGGATGAAATAACAGTTACATTTCCTCTTGTAGGTTCATGTGCATTCCAAAACACATAAGTTTCAATGGCATCAAGTCCACCTTCCTTTGCCTTTGCTATTAGATCAGGCCACATCTGAATAACAAACAAATACATTTCAATATGTATATGCACATTAATCTCAAAAATTACAATAAGATAGTAATGATACAATAAATAATTTTATATTTATGTTATTTTTACCTTAGGAGTACTCCTGGGATAGTGGATGGAGCCTGAGATGATTACTTTTCTTTCCCCGTTGATTTTGATGGCACGGCCATCAAAAGTAATCTCTGTAGCTTGTGAAATATGAAGCACACATTGAACAACTAAAACAAATAAAATTGCAACATTTTTTAGTTTCCATGAAGCCATTTTTTTAGTTTATAAAATTAGCGAATTAGTTTATATGAATTAACGAGTATATATATAGAGGTCGAAGGATAAGTTGCAGACTTGGTAATTACTCCTCGTAAATCTCCGATCGATATTTCAAAATGGATTGGAAATTTACGTTGATATGACTCGGTAATAATTCCTATAAAAAATATCGAGATATTTTTCACTCGTGTATAGTCAGTGCATTGGAGGTTAATAAGTTGGTTCATTTTCAGTTGCATGTTACAAGTAATTTTTTTACACAACCAAGTTCTGGATATTACTGTCGTTTCACTCTAATCACACTGTATTATTACTGGCCTACTTCATTCTAATTAGTGGAAACTTAACAAAATTTACCGTTTGTATTCAAGGTGTGTTCGCACACATCAAACTGTCCACTTTAAATACTTGATGCATGGGATTTCCGATGTTCTGAACTGAAGAATGACCATTTCGATCCGTTGATGGAGTGCAATAAAAATGTGAAGTCCGCGTCCAAAGCCACGGTTTGACACTGTTTATTTCTGGAAAATCGAACGGTTTGGTCCGTTCACATTCCACTTTCGTTGTTTTGTTCGCAACGGAAACACGCAATAACTTTCCTCATTCATGCCACCTTCAGAATACTCCTTTGTAAAGCCCTGTTTACTTGGCAAAGAACGTACCTTTAACATAAAAACAAAATTTATAGTCTATAAGCATAGAGCAATCAAACCAAGTTCACAACCCTCATCAATCCATGGCCACATACACGACCTACTTGTACACTACTAAAGACGCATTGAACTCCATAGTCACTTGTCGATGTCACATCAGGATGTTGATTAAAACAAATATGAATTTATCCCTAATTAATTCGTGAGAAAACAAACAAGAATAATCCAAAGATTAGCGGAAGCGTACTGGAGTTCATTGAATCAACTATACAAAGGTTATGATCTTTCAAGAAAACAGTTTCTTTTTTTGTGTTATTTTCTCTTTGATGAGAAGAAGAGAAAAAAGAGACGTACTATTTCTTGAAGACCACAACCGTTTTTATTAACTGATAATAATCAGTTATCGGATATTCACAATTTGATCCCTTATCAAATTGTAAATATGACTTATGGTTTCTGCACATTTATTCCATGACATTAATACCATATATTAATTATAATAACATCATATAATAATACATACGTGCCCATAATATGATTTTAATACAACAATCTCCCACTTGGACAACATATTGTTTCCTTATAAATGTACAACTTTATGAGCTCAAAATTGTTTATTAAATAAAGATTTTGTTTAACAATCTTGTCCATCAACCATATCTATATAAGATCAAAGTGATCTTCGTCATATTAATCATAACTATACCCGTCACTGGTCACGCACATATATACAGTCAAATGATATAGATCGAACATGGATGCGCAGCATGAAAATTACATGCAGTATGAACCAAACATGTCTATTTTCAACTAGTCCTCTTTAAACTTAAGTAAGGCCAGAATCAAAATAATTAAACAGAGTGAATGAACTAAATACTTCACTTCTGATCAGAAAACAAAAAAATACATAAATGTCTTAGCACTACAACAAAAATACCATATTACAACGTCCTTTTTACAACGGGCACTGGCTGCCCGTTGTAATAGAAGACTATTACAACGGTCCATTCACGCCCGTTGTAATAGATGCCTTATACAATGCCCTTTTTACAACGGGCATTGACTGCCCGTTGTAATAGAATGTTATTACAAAGGTCCATTCGTGCCCATTGTAATTAATGTCAATTTTACAACGTTCACAAAATGCCTTTTGTAATAGATGTCAATTTTACAACGGTTACGAAATGCCCGTTGTAATAGATGCCAATTCAAAATGTCCGTTGTAATAGATGTCAATTTTACAACGGTCACAAAATGCACGTTTTAACCGATGCCAATTTTACAACGATCATAAAATGCCCGTTGTAATAAATGTCTATTGCCAATTTTCGACAATCAATAATTAATAATTACAATGTTTTCTTCAAATTAATATTTATTATTTATTAATATTTAATAATTAATCATTAATAATATTATATTAATCATTTATAATATAATAATTAATGATTATTAATAAATAATCACCAATTACTAATTATTATATATTATTAGTATTCCAACAAACTTAATTTTACTTTTCAGTTATTAGTAGGTAATATCAAGTAATTAATATTAAATATATAATAATTCATAATTAATAATAAATATTAATAATTTATGATTTATTGTTTATTATAACTAATGGCTTATAATTACTAATTTATAAATAAAAAATTATATATTAATAATTTATATTTTATAATTAGTAAATTACTATTAATAATTTTTTAATACTAATTTACAAATGATAATTGATAAAATAAAACAAAATGTATGGTAGTAAAACTTAAATTTTAAAGCCCGCCATCTGTTTGCTTTCATTCCCTCGCTGCTAAAATTTTATTTTTCGCTAACCCTAAATCCCAAATCAAACATTCCTTCCCAAGATCTGGAATCCCTAGATTCGTCGACCTCTTCTCCATGGCAATCCGATACCGATTAATAATTTATGATTACTAACCAATAATTTATGATTATTAACCAATAATTTATGATTAATAATTTATAATTAAAAATTATTATTTTGATAAATAATCGTTTGTGATTAATATTTTATTATAATTTGTTGGTAATATCAATAAATTAAAGTTAATAATTTACAATAATAACGTATTAGTGATAATATATACTTATTAACATATAATTTATAATAATATTTGTTACTTCCCTTTTTTGCAAATTTTAGCTTTAAGCATTTCCTTCATTTCTCATAATTTTTTTCAGATCAACGAAAAATACAAATGAAAAAAACTAGAAAACCAAGGGAACAAGCGTTGGAACACAATTATAAACAAGTGAACATGGCGCTGGAACAAAATTTTAAAACCCGCGTGAAATTTTCATTCACGGGTATACCTTTACTTTTAGTAGAACCCTAATCCCCAAATCCTCATGTAACCACAAATCCCTAATCGCTACTTCACAACTAAATCCCAAGCCTCACAACTAAATCTCAAATCCTCATGTACCCACAAATCCTCATTTACGAAATGAACGATTCTCAATCTCCCCAATTTTCAATTCGCGAATTCTCAATTTCGCGACTTTTGTAACAGTGAGATTTAATTGCGATTTGGGTTTCAAAAGGAGTGATGAAGGTTGGGCTTTTATTCGGGGCGATTGGCAAAGGTGGAGGCGGTCGATGGTCGCGAGATGGTAGGTCGTGGTTGAAGTGCAATTTCAGTCGATGGTTGCACAAGTGATTACAGCAGGTTGGAGGAGCGGTGGAGGGTGGTTTTCGACAATTTTCGGTGGTTTTTGATGATTTTGTGTATGCTTCGGTTAATTTTCATTTTTAATACGTTTGTTTTAGTTTATGATTCTGTTAGATTATGCTTTTAGAATATTTCTCATATTGCATAAATCTTGAAGGTATAATAAAGTGCAAGTTCTTTCTGAATGAATGTTACATTAAAATTTCACTTTACCGTTCTCACAAATTAAAAAGATTATAACAACTGTATTTTTGGTATGTAAAAATGTAATTCGTGAAGAACATGTCGTATAATTCGAGTCAATTATTCGTGTTCGCTTGTAAATCCACAATGTATTTGAACAGAAACACTATCATTTGAAGCAAGAAAAACAGTTTAAGTGCTTTATATTGCTTAACAAAGACGTCCAAACTGCATCTCGTGAAAAAATAACTCAGTCCCAAAATTTGGTATTCGAATGTGATAAACTAATATCCACCACCCGCTTGTGTTTCTGGAAGAATGGTTGATGTTGAGGATAAACCATGAAAGTTTGAAATAAAGAATTATTTTGCAGTTAACTTGATAAAAAGACAACGCAACTGTTTTTTGAGTCCTGCTCCATCATTCGCATTGTAACTCAACAATTTAGGAAAGTAAGCATTTTATTAGTATAAACAATATACTGGTTTCTTTTTTTATGCATAGAGGGTTAAATTCAATTATTTACACCTGGGCAAAATAATAGGTTTTGCTAGTTTTATTTTACTTTAGGTATAACCAACAATGTAGTATCGCAGGTGGCAAATGAAACTGGATCAGTGACTTGGTTTCGTTGGACACTTGTGCTGCCCATTCTTATTTTTCCCTGTTGCATGGGCTTCGACCATTCTTCCAATGTTAGGTATCACTTCCGAAGGCAGCATCAGATACCATGTTTGGCTCGAACACCATGTTACGACTTTCTTCACTTCTCACAGCCTTTGCTTCCTGGTCCTCTGGACTACCAGTCACAACCTTTATCTGGTACTAATACTTGGATCATCTCTCCCCAAGTTACATACATAACATTTTGTACCGAGTTAGGCTGCTCATACTCTGCCATGTCTTATTGAATATAACTTAACAAATTATATTTAATAAATCAGTATAGGATGGAGTATCATATACCATTTTTTTAATATATATTTGTAACATACATATAAGTTGATGTCTGAGTATTGTTTTTAGTTGATGTCTGACTGAATCAGAGTTTTGTGATGATGGTGTCAGTATAGTGATATAGTGGTCTGAATGTCGATGATAATTGAAGTTGAAAATGTGGTGTTTAATGGATGAACTTGAGTTGATAATATGTTTGTTGTTTAGTGAATGACCCTAAGATGGCATTAGACAATGTAGTGATCGGTGTCAGTTGAGAAGAGATGACATACTTTATTGATGATGTAGAAATAAGATGTACTAATATGGAAAAGTTTTGTTGGTGTTGATACTTCTGAGATGCTGGCAGTTTGGTGTTGAAATAATTATTCTCTAATGCTCCCTTGTTTTGAAAATTTATTCATGATGAAGCTCTTCAGGTTAATGATCAATGTACTTCATTACAGAATAGTAATTAGAGCCCATCTTTATAAATGAGAACAACAATAATGTGAGAGGCATAAAGTCCAAAGAAAAAGAGAAACTGGCTAGTTCTGTTATGCCAAAGGTTGTTTAGAAAGTGCTATAAAGAGAAAGAAAACAAAATGAAGACTTACATCATATTTCGAATATTGGATGTGCCTCTATTTCTACAGAACCATCCTTTTCACATCAACAAGTATAATTTGTATAATTAGCACTGTGGTATTTTTTTTCAAAAATAAATAGTATTGTGCGATTAATAATAGTAATACGTACTATTTATATTGTTTTTTGCGTGCTATATAATAGGACGTTCAAGCAAAAATGAGCTACATGACTCGTGCATGATCTTTCTCATGAAGCCAAATCTTCCGAGGTATTTTCAATAATATCCAAAAGCAAATATTTTTTAGTGTTATTTGTGCAGTTTACCTTTCTTAACTCATTAACTAATACTCCTATACAAGGTATGCAATCTCTGGAATCGCTTTAATTTATGCAAGTACTAATATTTATTTTTATTTTTATTTGCAAATCACCATATAACTAATATAGTAGTGTATGCCATTTTCTTTATAGAATATAGAAGATGTGTTTATAGAAACACATGGATGCAGCACTTCTGGGAAAATAGAACATAGAAAATGCAGATTGAACATTTATCATTACAACAAACGTATTTTTATAGTACTTTAGCTATATGGTTGTTTTGTAGATTTATGTGAACAATTGTAACGATAAAATAAAGCTAACTATGGTTGTTGGATTAATCGTGTTAATCCAAACACATGCAAGGTTATGATTACATAATACTGGGAGAGCACCAGTATACTACACAAGGACTCATATATAGTATTAATTTCTCACAAGTAACAGTGTTCATGTCCGATGTATAGTATAGGACTTCTCAAACAGTGAGTGCATTCATATGTTATGTATTATATGCCTAGCACATGGCATTAAGTTTAAACATTGCATGCTTTTTCAAGCGAATTTCACCATTATAATGTATCCAAATTTGTCGTAGCATTCCCAGTGTTTGATTATTTGTAGAGTAGTTTCTATAACTGCGGTGTAGTCTATTTACTGTTGCCCCATATGTATAGTTACAATAATGCACACATTGCATCCTTTAGAGACTGATTATGTATAGTTACAATAATGTAGTCTATCTACTGCTAACATCACATAACCATGTACTAAAATATTAGGACATCTTTTTCATAATAATGTGCACATATTATCTTAACCTTAATCTTGTATTTTTAACTTGGCGAATCAAACTCAACAAGTTTGCATGCACATTCACATATCTGACATTCAAATCATATATTTTAAAGAGCATTTTTTACATCATTATATGTTTATAGTGTCAGATATCTTTTTCTGATATGGGAAATACTTGTAGATGCGACATTGCCAACATTTTACTAGAGATGGATCGAATACTGAGGCCAGAAGGCACTGTTATTTTCCGAGACATTGTAGATGTTTTGACCAAAATAAAGGAAACGATTGAAGGGATGAGATGGAAAGGTCATACAAGTGATCATGAAAGTGGCCCTTTTAATCCAGAAAAGATCCTTGTTGCTGTTAAGTCATACTGGACTGGTGAATCTGCTTAGGCAGTGACTTAGTTGCAATTTAGTCACGTTTTTGTAGCTATAATTTCATTTATTAATATCTTTTTTTCTTCAATTCTATGTTGTAAGCATATGTTACGTTGAATTATTTTATCTTGTCGCTTAAGGCAACATCTACTATTAGGAAAGTGAGTTTTTCTTGTTTGCTGAAAGCGTACATTTTTGTTTATTACGTATATGTAGGTAAAATCGATGCTTGGGTCCAGTTTTTTTCCCTACACGAGAGCATAGGTTGATTCATGTCAAGGAGGTACTTCTGAGAGATTGATTGATTTCGGAATGTGTTGGAATTTTATGACTCTAGCTTTTACTCTTTTCGTATGTGATTTTGGTTGTTTTATGATAATATTTACTACTCGTTAAATTATTCATTATTGGTATGTTTGTAGTGCATGGGTGCTGCTATAATTTTTTTTAAAATTTGCATTTATTTTGCAACGGTCAGAAACCGTTGCAATATCATGTATTACAACGGGCATAGCCCGTTGTATTATAGTCTATTACAACGGGCTTTAATTGTTGTCATAGAGCCTATTGTAAGGGCTGATGACCGTTGTAAAAAGGTGTATTACAACGTTCATTGCCCGTTGTAAAATATGGTCGACCTATTACAACGAGGCCTAATACAACGGACGCATGCCCGTTGCGAAATCTATATTACAACGGGCATTGCCCGTTGTAAAATGGCTGTTTTGTTGTAGTGTAAAACAAACATAAAGCAAATAAAATACAAACTTTCACTAAACCATAATATCCTTAAATAATTCAACATCCATACGAGCAGTGTGCTCATGAAAGACCTTGGGTGGTAAATCTTTTATGAGCATACCTGCTATCATGAAGTTTGTCCCAATGTCATCTATGGATATCTGTCCACTCTGCAATTTCTCTTTCACAATCAGGAATTTTATGTCAAAATGCTTTGACTTACTTGAGCTCCTGTTGTTGTTGGAATACAACACTGCTGACTTATTATCACAATATAATTTCAATGGTTTTTTTACATTTTTCAAAATACGCAGCCCATATAAGATGTTTCGTAGCCATGTTCCTTGGTTTGATGCTTCATAACATGCTACAAATTATGCTTCCATAATGGAAGAAGTTACAAGTGTCTGTTTAACACTTTTCTAGGATATAGCTCCACCGGTTAACAAATAAATATAGCCTGATGGAGACTTTCTGCTATCTTGGCACCCAGCAAAATCAGAATCAAAATGCCCTTTGACCTCCAAATCATCTAATCTTTTATATGTGAGCATGTAATCTCTTGTTCTCTAAAGATACCTCATAACACTCTTGGCTGCTTTCCAATGGTCTATACCAGGGTTGCTTAAGTATCTACCTAACATTCCAACAATGTACGCAATATCCAAACGCGTATATACTTTAGCATACATTAAACTCCCAACAGCTAAAGCATAGGGAATCTTTTGCATTTCCTGAATTTCAAGGTACTTTTAGGGCACTGACTAAGATTGAATTTATCTCCTTTAGCAACAGGGGTATCTCTTAGTCTACAATCTTGCATGCCAAACATTTTGAGTATTTTATCATTATAGCTCTTTTGTGATAATCCAAGAATATCTCGAGAACGATCTCGAAGTATCTGAATACCTAATACAAAAGAGGCGTCCCTGAGATCTTTAATTCAAAAAAATTAGATAGAAATCTCTTGGTTTTGTGCAATAAGCCTATATCGTTAGTGGAAAGTAGTATGTCATCGACATACAAAACCGGAAATATATGTTTACTCCCATTGAACTTGTGATGCACACAACCATCAACGACATTTATCTCAAACCTAAATGAAATGATTACCTAATGAAACTTGTAGAACCATTGACGAAAACCTTGCTTAATTCCATTGATGGATTTCATCAATTTACAAACCATATTCTTTGGATCTTCCGACACAAAGTTCTCTAGTTGTACCACATAAATTGTTTCATCAATGTCGCCATTAAGAAACACTGTCTTAACTTCCATCCGATGTAACTCAGTATCAAGATGAGCAATAAGTGTCATAATTGTCCTAAAAGAGTCTTTCGATGAAACTGGAGAGAAAGTCTCTATAAAATCAATGCTTCTTTCTGAGTATAGCATTTTGCTACAAGGCATGTCGTATACCTTTCCACGTTACCATTTGCATGGTTTTAAATATCCATTTACAATCAATTGGTTTTGCACCTTCCAGTAATGGGACAAGTTCCCAAACTTTATTGTCTTGCATGGACTTATACTTATCATTCATGGCATCCATTCACTTTTTAGAGTAGAATTTTTCATGGCACGATGAAAATTGATTAGCTCATCTTCCGTCATTCCATTGTTATTCTCATGTTCTTGGAGAAATACAATATAATCATCTGATATAGCACTTCTCCTTTCTTTCATGGACCACCTTAATGGAACAGGTTCTTGAGGGTGTTGAATTTGTTCTTCTAGAATAGTTGTTTCATTTTGAATAAGTGTTTGTACAAAATTGTCTTGTTGAAATTCTGGATTCACTTCTTGATCGATGATAGGTGTAGGAAACTGAACATTGTCAAAAGTGATAGCAGAAACTGGGTTTGAATCCAATTTCTTCTCAAAAGTAATGTCTTTAACTTTATTTCTCCCTCCAAACTCAACATCCTCAAAAAATATTGCAGTTCCCATCTCAAAAATATCCCTAACTATGAGATCATAAAACTTATAGCCCTTAGAACACTCAAAATAACCAATAAAGTAGCTGCACGTTGTTTTGGAGTCCAATTTCATTTCATGTAGCCTATATGGCCTTACCTCAGCTGGACATCCTCAAATGTGAAAGTGCTTTAGACTAGGCTTTCGATCTGTCCAAAGTTCATAAGGTGTTTTTGCAGCTGCTTTACTTAGTACTCTATTGAGAATGTAAGTTGTTGTCTTTAATGCTTCTCCCAGAGACTCCGGTAAGGTGGAATGAGCAATCATACTTCTTACCACATCCTTAAGAGTCCTATTTCGCCTTCCAGCAACACCATTCATGCTAGGTGATCCCGGCATGGTGTACTATGGGATAATACTCATTCCTATAGGAATTTAGTGAACAATCTTAGACGATGTTCATCTAAGCCATCATATCGACTGTAGTACTCACCACCATGATTAGATCTAAAATTTTTAATCTTTTTGCTGAGTTGATTCTCAACTTCAACTTCATAACTTTTGAAAACATCCAATGATTGTGACTTTTCATTAATGAGATATAGTTACCCATAACGTGACTATGAATGATATAAAATATTATTGACCATTCCAAGATGCCATAGGAAATAGCCCACAAATATCTGTATGAATTAATTCTAAGATGTCTGAAGATCTATTGGCACCTAATCTTTTAGTTTTGGTCTGTTTTCCGTTGATGCAATCTACACAAACATCAATATTTATGAAGTCAAGAGATTCTAAAATGCCATCAGACACTAGCATTCAACTCTACCTTTTGAGATATGATCTAAGCGCTTATGCCATAAGGATGCTGAATTTTACTTATTTAATTTATGTTTAGTACCGCGTGATTCCACATGCAAGGTTTCAATATAGGATGCAACTGTTTCCAGCAAAAGATTGTCATAAGCATTTAAATAACCAGTTCCAAAAACATTTGAATTCAAAGACAAAGTAAACTGATTAGTTTCAAATGAAAAAAAATATCCAAATTTGTCCAACACAGAAACAGAAACTAAATTCTGTAATGATACTGACTCGGCCTTCGAAAATCGGCACCGAATACGACACTCGTATTCAAATGCCGTAGATCCAAACGTCGAATCTATTTCGTCGGAGCTTATAACACACTAAGTACAACATAGCGGAAGAAAAAGAATAATACATATGATATACAACGTTGATACAATAACTGATACAACTGAATGATACAATGAATATACATCAGAGATATGATACAAGACAATAACAGCAGAAAGAAAAGGATAACACCAGCAGCGGAACAAAATCTCCAATATGATCTTCAAGAAAGAACTCCAATATCGATAATCTCCATCTCCAAGGCACCAATCAAGAAATAGCTCGAACTCCCAATCACGATGCACAAAGATAAGCAAGTGCAGTCCAGATCTAAAGACCGAACTAGCTCCAGATAATCTACTAAACCTGACTATTTGAAAAACCCAACTCTAGAATGCCCGTGTGGGAAAATTGTGGGCACTCAGAGTTTAGGAAAGGAACAATAAACTTCAGGTCATTCGTAGGACTGGTATGAGCAAACAAAAACAGTTGGTCTTTAAAACAAACAAAATAATTTAAATTTGAAATCCACAATGATTTTTGCAAAATGAAACTACCATAAGGCCTCCCGCCACACACACAATGGAAACGCAGAATTGGAGGAGATTTATTCAAATATGCTTGATACAAGAAAATTCCTTTGATATTATTACTAGTGCATAGTGTAGGAAAACCATTTCGAAAGTATAACATAAATCCTAGCCAGCATAGACATTCCGAACTATGCCTACTATAGCTACCATCTAAATAATGGTGACACCATAAGTAAATGGCAGGTTCTACAACTAACACCGTACAAGGCGCGTATTGAAGAATGGATTTCCAACAAATGGTCAGGCTAAGGAACTTCCTACTGCCACATGGGTACGCCTCTGGCGGGACGTCCCGAGAACCTAACCGGATCTCTGCCAACACAAGGACGGGTTACCTTTGTAACTAGGTAACTACTACTCGAGCATGCCATCCCCCGGTCCTTTGGGACATTTATCCGAGGCGCCTCTAAACCACAAAGCAATCACAAAGTAATAGATCTGCAGTATCCACATGAGTAAGTATCTGGGCTCCATACCATGATACCACCCTTTTCCAGAAGGGAATGACACACCCTTAAGGGAGCGACCCTCATAACCTTGCCGTATCTTTCCTATTTCGACCATTTCCGGGTGTGAGGTCCTGATGCAGTCTTGTCCACAAAGCTACGCTTTATACAAAAACCATGCTTTGATCAACAAATGATACACGGCAGCACTCAGCATGCCACACTAACAAATTGGGAATATATCACTAATAAATATCAACTACATAACCTCTGAGCTCGTACGTCTTAGAGAAGGGTGTTAAGCTAAGAGAATAAATTCTCCGCCACCAAGCAGAAATGTATTTGATAGAGATCAGTTTAATATCTCAAAGTGTAATGTCGGACATACAACATACAAGTCTGTTCCGGGTTCGAACAGAACCGAAGGCACTTCGTCCAATAAAAGAAGAAGCCCTTGCAATTCGGGTATCCACAATCCCGACCGGACTTCCCGTCACTTAGGGAGAACTCTATACTGGAGCAACTCAGTGCAGAGTCAATCGGCAGGTTATCCTATCGTCCTTGAAGACACCCGGTCTTCAACACCGGTCTTCAAATGCAATCCATAACATCGTATCACTATTCGGAATGGGTTATATGACACAAGGTCCTCTCTCGGCTAAACCGAATAGTGAGCGCAATATTTAAAAACATATGGATATGGGATTTCATTTAAGTCGCAACTTAAAAATCCAAAGCTTTCCTTTTGAATGGTTAAGCAAACTACCATTTTAAATCTTTAAACAAAAAGATTTATTTTCACAAAGTTTCACCCAGTTTCACAAAGATCTATTCATAGGTTTCAAAACCATTTCCACTTTAATTGGGTTAACTCATTTAAATCTTTAAACAAGAATTTATCTTATGGCTTTCAAACCCGTTTCCAAAGATTTATTCATAACTTGGGAGACCCTTTTCATTTTAGGCTTGTAATCCTTTTAACACAAATTGGAAGTTCATTTCTTATGTGAAAGCTTTTATTTATTTGAAAACAAATAGTTTCGTTTTGGGAAAAACTGATTACATTTACATAAGTTAAAGCCATTCAAGTATAAGCTTGGTTTAAATTCAAATCTCCAAAACAATACTTTTTAAATGGTTAAAAACCCATATAAACACATTTATAAGTTGAATAAACTTTTTAAACCATAGCTTCCAAATCATAGAATTCAATTTCAAATATTGAATTCAAATTTAAATCAAATTATTTAAATTTCAAAACTCAATCAAGTTATTCAAAATAACTTTTATTTTTGAAATTCATTTTCAAAGCTTCAATTCTAATTCCAAAACTATTTTGGATTCAAAAATCCAATTTTAAACAATTTCAAAAATCTGCGACTTAACCCATTTCCATGTGCAATCCATATTTGTGTGTGTATAAGTGTGGTCCAGGGGTTTTACACAATAGTGCACAACATTAATCATCACAGATCCAATCATATCGATAAGCGGTATAACCCATAACGCTTATCTTTATTCACAGATTCATAGATAAAATAAATTATCAATCACAAAGATTCATCATTATGATTCGATGTGAGTTTCGGATAACCAACTGGAATCCGACTCCCTGTCGCATTGAAATTAAAATGTAGTTCTACGGGTCAAAGGGTTTTCATATTCATACAACAGTATATTCATCACAAATATAGCTCAGCACAAAGCATTACATAGCATCACATCACATATCAAATATATCAATCCATCACACAGCATTCATAACAATCAAACAAACTTTGATTAAGGTGAATAAATCATGTAGTTTTAAATTTATTAGTCACATAATTACTTTCATTAGTAATCTGTAATCAATGATTATTTATCATTAATTTCAATTGATTAAGTCATAATCACCTTCATTAATTAATCATTTCTTTGATTAATTATCTTAATTAATTAACCCTTTATTGTAATTAATTAAATCTTAATAAATTATTCCTTAATTGATTACTTTAATTAATAAACCCTTAATTATTGATTAATTAAATATTAATTATAATTAATTGTCCTTAATTGATTATTCTTTATATAATTACCCTAATTAATTAATCACATTAATTAATTATGCTTTAAAGTAATTAACCCTTAATATTTGATTAATCAATCTTTAATCTTTAATTATATACTCTTAATTACTTTCACTAAGTTATTTTTATTTTTATTTAATCATTCATTCATTACTTGATTAATTAACTTAAAAATTCAACGAATCCAAATCATTAAATCCTATTTATCTTTAAGATAAAACATTTCTTACTTAATCAAAGCATTTAAAAACAATTTGCTTTTAAATTTACTTTAAATTTCATTTTAAATTTAAGATTTAAAATGAATACGAATTTAACTTAAACAAAGTTTTAAAAACAATTCAAAAACCTTTTTATCTCATAAGTTAAAGAAATATTCATTTTATAAAAGAAGTTTAAAAGAATTTAAAACCAAATTCATTTTTAAATTCAAATCAATTTAAAAATACACTATAACATTCAAAGTTGTTTAAATTATTATTAAATTTAAAAACTTCTTTTCATTTTAAAACTGGAATACATATTAAATTTTGATTCCAGATTGCTTAGATTCAAAATTTTACTTACATTTAAACTTCATTTTAAATTTCAAATCATTTAACCATTTTTAAAATAGTTAAAACAATTTAAATTTAAAAACTTTATTTTATTTTAAAAACTGAGATTCAAACTCAAATTCCATATTTTAAAACTTATATTTAAACTTATTTAAACCTTTACTTTACAATTCAAACTTTCAGTTTTAAATTCAAGCCAAATACACTTTAAATGCTTAAAGGTGTTAAAAAAAATTTAAATTTCAAAAACTTAAATCATTCCAAAACTAAGGTTCAAATTTACTTGAATTCAGATTCAAACTTAGGTTTAAAACTTAGTTTAAAACTTTGATTTTTATTTTTAAACTTCAGTTTAAATTTTAAAACAAAAACACTACAGGTTTCTGTTAAAACCTGTAACATTATTTTAACCCGAGGCAAATCGAATTTACTTCGAGCCAAAACCAGACTTCCCCAAGAAAAACATCACCACACTCCGAGTCAACATCAATTAACACGAGCACAATCCAAACCAAATTCACCTTCACTAGAACAACAGTGCACCGTGCACATGAACGGTGTCGTTGATCATCTCAGATCATCAACGATGATCTTCCCATACCACTCATCATCCAAACACTCTAATAGGATCATCAGATCGTACCTCAAATCTCGAAGTCGAATTCGAGATGACACAATCAAACCTAGAACAGCTGGAAGCTCCTTAACCAAAACCTGGCAACCCTCGCTCCCATAACTCCGGCCACTTGAGCGTCAGCGACTCCGGCCACATATTCGTAAACTACCCAACTATCATCCCTCAAAAACTCGTAGCACTCGATCAACAAGGGGAGATGAACGAATCAAAATACTAGACCTAGTTGAAACTAGGGTTCCAAACAAGAATCAACTGTTGCAAATTCCTCAATGAAGTAATCATCTTCCTGACTATTTTCCTATCATCTTCGATCACTCTACTACCTTCAGAAAGAACCACGACACCCCAGATCACAAAGATGACCAGAAAACTTCCCAAAACCCATTTCTGGTTAAACTAGAAATGCTCACTCAATCCCAAATTAAAAACTATGATTTTAGTGTTAAAAATCATGTTTAAGTTTATGAATTCAAAATATAATCCTGAATTTACGAATTACAAAGTTTGGGTTTTGACTTATTTTTTTATTTTTTCTCAGTCATTTTGATTCCCAGATAATTTCCAAAGATACTTCAATATTTTTAACTTAAGTATAATTTTAATCTAAATTTTGAGATGAAACAAACAAGTTTTGTTTATAACTTAAGTTTAAACAGAGATTAACTCAAGAGTTTTTGAATTTAAACTAAAACAAGAACCTAGAAATCATAGACAGAAAGGACTCAGATAAATAAAACATGCAACCATAATTTTACTTTAAGTTTTAAAAGTGAAGTTACTCACAATTTCACATGCAAACATATCACAACAAATTTTTTCAAGCATCATCAACTGTAAACAGATTCTAGCTTTTAAGTTTAAAAGTTTTGCTCACAGATGATGTTTTGAAACTGTAAAATGTAACAGAGGTAGATATCTACATATACACAGGCATGCATCTATTATCCTACCACACAAATTTATTAATGAAGACTTGGATGATTTTGTCACAAACAACAACATATAACAGGGTGGAAAATTTTGCTTACCTGAAGTTTGATGTTTGAAAACAGAGACAATTTTGGTAAATCTGGAATTTTGATTTAGCCTCACTTGATTTGTTTTTTGAGCTTTAGATTTGAAAATTCCAGATTTAATTTCTCTTTAGTTTGTTTCCTGCAACTTAGATTGATACAATTGCTAAAATCTTTTGTTTTGTTACTGATCAACAACATTAAACTCAAATTTTTTAAAAAGGAAATTTACTTGCCTTAAGTTGAAGATTGAAGTTTTAAATTTTGAACTATGCTTTTTTTTCCTTTTCAGTGATGATCTTTGTCTTGCTCTTGAATCTGTTGCTTGTTGAAGCTTTGAACTTGCATACTTTTAGATTTGTTTTAATGTTTCCAGGCTTTGAACTTTTGCATTCTATCTTCATTTGTAGTTTCCAGCTTGAATCAAACTTTGATTTCCAGGCATTTGATTTTTGATTTGCTTGCTAATTGCTTCCAGGTTGTAAACTTGTGAATGCAAATTGTTTCAGGTTAATTTGCTTTGAGTTTTTTTTTTGAGAAGAGAATGGCAGTTTCTTTTATCTTGAGAATTTTGAACTGAAGATAACTTGGTTTACACATTTTCTTTCTACTTTATATTTTCTAATCTTTACTTCAGATTTGAGATCTCTTGTTACTGTATATTTTCAGATTTGCTGAAAAGTTATATGATTGCATATGGGGGAGCTCAAAAGTTTCCATAATTTTTAATCCTATTATTTTATTCAATTAAATATCTTGAATTCCATGTGTAGAAAGAAATGATTATGAGATCTAACACTTATATAATTTTATACTTTACATATGTATATCTAATATTTATAATTTTACAAAGACAAAAGAAAAAAAATTATTAAATTTTTATATCATATCTATTTAATAAATAAACATACCCCTTATTTGAATTATTTATATTTTGTGATTCAAAGCTATTTTTATTTCAATTTATAAAACATGCTATATCTATTTTATACTTCTCTTATGTTTATGGTCTTATATATACATATATATATATATATATATATATTTATTTATTTATTTATTTACACAAACAAAATTTTATCCCAATTAATTTTCACATTGCAACCTTTAATTTTGTTCAACATACTTATACACTTATATATTTATACAATTTACATTCATGCATTTTTATTATTTTTTTTTGTACAACTTTTAAAAGAAAAGCAGGATTTAAATACTTTGATTTTATATTAACAATTAATCACTTTTATTTATATATAAAAAGTTAACTTAAAAATAACATTTGGAAAATGAATACACTAATTTTTTTTCTTTTCATTACAACTTCCAAATATTAATAAAATTTAAAATTTAGAAAAACAAACTACATTATCTTTTTATTAATCTCAGGATTTTAATTTCTATTTTATTTTCAATTCATTTTATTTTGAAATTCAATATTTGTTTATAAAATTCTTATTCTTATATCTCAATCAAATTTTATTTATAAAATTACTTATCCTTAGATTTTTAAACCAAATTCTACTTTATAATCTAAAAATTTATTTATTCTAGAAATTTTCTAATTACTTTATGATTAAATTCACAATTTAATTCCATAATTTAATTCAAAATTAAATAAATTTTCAAATTAAACTTGACTAAATTTCCAGGAATGTTACAAATTCCGTCTAAATGATGGTACAACAAAAGTGTCTTTCAAATCCAAATAAAAATCAATTCCCAATAACAACCTAAAATGCCCAATTGCTTCCACTTTTACTGATTGTCCATCACCCATAAAGATGTGTCTTTCACCATCATTTGGCTTTCTGTAGATCAGGCAACCCTGCATAGAAACACTATGTGAGTAGCAGCACCAGAATCTATCCACCAAGTGTTCTTAGGTACTGAAGATAAATTAACCTTAGGATGGACCAAAGTAAGAAACATACCTTTCTTTTCACGCCATGCATGATATTTGGTACACTCCTTCTTCACATGTCCAGCCTCGTGACAAAAGAAACAACCCTCCTTCTATTGTTCCTTTTGAGCTGGATCCTTAGCGGCTTCATTCTTAAATTTTCTTTTCTTGCCCTTATCCTTAGAGGTGTTGCCAAATGAGCACTTTCAATCTTCTCTTACTTCAGTCTTTCTTCCCCTTAAACATAAAATGAAATGAGCTCATTAAAAGTCCACTTCTTCTTTTGATAGTTGTAACTAATCTTGAATTGATTGAATTTTGAAGGAAGAGAGATAATCACCACATGCACAAGCAAGTCAACTGTAAGTTCAAGATTTAGTGCCTTTAGCTTTGAAGCAAGGTGAGACATTTCCATAATGTACTCCCTTATGTTTTCCTTGCCCCTGAACTTCATGCAAATAAGTTTCTTTAAAAGAGTGCCTATTTCCACCTTATTGCTTTTTGCAAAGAGTTTCTCAATTTCAGTAAGGAAAGTTGTGGCATCAGTGAACTTCTTGGATACTACAGCCCTAAAAGCCTCAGGTATGTCGCGCTTGATGAACATGAGACTCATGAGATTTGAACGGCCCCACTACTCAAAAATCCTCCATTCCTCAAAAAAACTAGCATATGTAAGAGAAGCATACCGATCCATCCTTGATGCAAGTTTAAGATCCATGCAGCCAAGAACAATGAAAATGTTCTCCTTCCTGTTCTTAAAGTTATTAGTATTAAAGACCGGTACTAAATTAAGGTTAGATTATATAGTAGCAACAGCTGAAAAGAGAATATGATAATTATATAAATAACACGCTCATATAAGAATCCATATAAAACAATAAATTCAAATAATGGTTTATCCCATCTTAAGATACCAAGCACATCATTAATATTAATCATTGGACAGTCATATTAACTGTAAACAGTACTCTTGTTGTAGCAATCAAAACAATACGTAATCTTTAGACTAACATATTTCTCACATAAAATATCTTATAATTGTCACACATTTATCGGCATAAGTATGCATGAAATTCAGTCAAATACCAATTCACCTTTGGGTTCGTTAATAAATGAATGAATTACATGCACACAATTATTTTGATATTTTAATTAAATTAATCTACACAAAAGTGATCACTTTGGTGATATTTTGTTTCAATTAACCTATTTAAAATATTAGATATCCTTAAGAAAATCTAAAATCAAATTTGAATATAATGTTTTTTAAGAAACAACTGTAGTAATACTTTAAAAAATATTATGCTCAAACTACTGCAGTTTCCATCATTATTTTATACATTTATTTGCTGAATATATAAAGCAATTTGAGCATGCAAATTTTGTCAGTACATATTATGAAAATATTTGATCTTTTGGTGTTCTGAACATTTGGTAATTGTACGTATGGTTGGAGATAGTATGACAACAAAGCACTACCAATTCATTGGTTCTATATCACATGGTACTTAACATACATACAAATCAGCACAATAAAGTCGGTTTGAACCATATATGATACTAATTTTTCCAGGCATTGTGCATTGCCTCAGTTTGTGTTTGAAACAAGCAAGCTTCAGTTTGTACGCGAGGCAATGCCTCACTTTGGCATGCTTCTGTTTGTTTTAAGTTTGGAAAATACGATTTACTAAGGCTTTAAGTTTATTATTCATTTCTACCAGGCATTGATTTCTACTAGGCATGAAAAGTAGAACATTATTCTCTATCTAGTGAAAAAAAGTGTACTTTGAAGGTTCTGGTCCAAACTACAGTGAATTTCTAGATAACCTTCTAGATCCATCTGTATATGAACTGGAAACCAAATATGGGCAACTGAGCATTGACTCAAATGTATATATATTTTTTGGATTATATCAATTGGGATTTCTACAGTAGTTTGCATGAAATTGAAGACCATAACAGGACTATAGTAAATCCTCAAGAATTAATTTAGGATTGCTCCGATACCGATTGTTGATTAAAAAAATCCGAATTTAGCCCTAATCAATTCATGAGAAAACAAACAAGAATTAACAAAAGATTAGCGAAAGCGTACCAGAGTCCACTAAATCAATTGTACAAAGGTTATGATCTTCCAAGAAAACAATTTCTCTTTTGGTGTTAATTCCTCTCTGATGGAAAGAAGAGAATAAAGGGACATACTATTTCTTGGGGACCATAACCGTTTTTATTAACCGATAATAATCAGCTATTGGATATTTGTATGACCCCTCATCAAATTGTAAATATGGCTTATAGTTTCTGCACATTTATTCCATGACATCAATACCCTATATTAATTGTATTAGCATCATACAATAATACATATGTGCCTATAATACGATTTTAATCCAACATGGGAATCTTTAAAACATCATTATTGCGTCACCAAAATGTAGGGAAATATCAACGTCAACCCTTTACCTATTGTTTATTCGATGGTTTATTATGAAGGAAAATAATTCCAACGGATCATATGGAAGGCATCGGCGATTCCCTACAACTTCTCTATGCCTTCAATTGTCCAACACCAATGAAATGCATTCTTAGCAGTGATGATGGGAATTTGACAAATATCTTTACATTATTTATTCTATTTTATTTCATAATGATATATTATTGTTTTTTATATTAAATATTATTTTCAAAATTTAAAAGTGTATATTGTATTGATTTTTCTAATAATAATTAGTAATATCATAATATATTAATATATTTAATTATAAAATAACTATTACTAATTTTTTTATTTTTTGTTATATATAATAATAATCGATACATGCACATACATGTACATAACTTCTCTCATAACTTTAAATAAATTAATTTTAAATAATTTGTAGTATTAGATTTGGATCCTCGATATTTTAGGTTATTTGATGTTTTTTTAACAAAACTGGTAATTAATTTAAGCAAAGAACTCATTTAGATGTCTAAAGGTGTTTGAATACATGACCTCCACTACTAGAACAACTGTAAATAGCGACGAAAGCTTCCGACGGCCGTAGACGGATATTTTCGACGGCTGCCAATAACTAAAGATCTCCATGACCTTTACGTAAATAAAATATAGTGGTCGTGGTAAACCATCGAAAACCGACGTAAATATTCCATCGGCTGCCATCAAAAGCCATCGGAAATAAGCGTGTATACACCCAGCAAGCTGAGACATGATTCATTCACCCCCTAAATTCACCAAATCCCTAACTCCATCACCTCCTCCCCATCGTCAGCCAGACCACATGCCTCCCCTATCATCTCCTACTTCATCATTGTCCACTCTCAACAAGCGTAGGCCCTTCATCAATCTCCAATCAGGTTTTATTCTTAAACCCTAATTAATTTTGATTTGTTAAATTAGGGTTATTTTATTATTCTAGTTGTTTATAATACCCCATTGATTATTTACTATACCCCATTGAATGCTAATTACAGTTATTATCTCTAAATGTCAAAAATATTAATTTGTTTAGTGTGTGTTAGTGTGTATACATTGATTAATTAGTGCATATACGCATTAGAGCTAGCTTGGGTTAATTAGGATAGATGTGCATGGTTTAATGTTTGTGTTTTCTAAAATGTCGAGCATGATAATTAGTGCTTTATTTTTTATAATCCCTTAAAGAGTTTTTGTCTCCACCTAAAATGTATTGTATAAGATCGTTATATGGATATTTAGTTTTTGTCGCAGAAAGAACGTCAATATTCGTCTGATATAATATTTGTCAGTTTGTCCCGGTGTTGAACTAGTTACAAGCAGAATAAAATAATGATATTTTGTAAATTATTTCATTTGAAACGATTTATAAAATTTCGGTAGTACTTTCTGTTTGTTCCATGTGTACACACTTTTGTGTACGATACGGGGAACATGGGGAAATGCTGCTGAAATTTTGTTGACTCGTTTAAATTGAAATGACTTACGAAATGTTATTGCTATTGTGCTTGTAATGACAAGTAAGATGATTGACCATCAAAGTAGAAAATAATAACCTAAAAATTTAATATTATATTCATAATGTCAATCCGTAAAATGTATAAATGATAATTAAAATGAGTTGTGTTTAAGGAAACAATAAAATGTAAAAATGAATTGAAAAATTAAAAATTAGAAGTTTAAAATATATTACTATACAATATATAAAACATTAAACTGTACGATTGAATTGAAAAGTAAAATGTCAATCCATAAAATGATTAATACATTTTTTAATTCCTATCATATGTTTTAAAGTAGGAAAAATGGTCAATTATTTTCTTGATCGAAGTTGGATATATCAACAATGAAGGAAAATGGGAGGCTCAATAAGTGAACATTTTTATAATGGTATACACATATTTATTGAATCCGCTTCAAGAAATAATGGAATAGACGAAGAAATTCGTTGTCCATGTAGTATGTGCAAATTGTTAAAGCATTTAATGCTAGATATGGTTAGAATTTATTTGCGCCAATATAGTTTCGTGCTGATTTATTTGGTTTGGGATCGTTATGGAGAAATTGTAGCACCTAATCATGTACAGTCAGAGGAGGAGGATGGTAATAAAATTAATACGACAAATCTCATAAAAGATATGGTTGAAGATGTAGCACGATTAATGTTCCCTACTGTTGATGTTGATAATAATGATGTAACGTTGAAGAAGAACCAAATGTTGGAGCAAAATAAATCTATGTTTTATTGGATATGTTGGAACTAGACCAGCTCGCGGTGGAAGTTATATGTGAATTTCCAAAAATTTATCCTATTGGATCTTTATTGGGCCTATGAAGTGTAACTGAATTAGAACATTTCTAAATTTCATTTAAATAAAATCATTTATTTTATTTAAATTCAAATATATTTAGATATGAAATTAATTTTATTTGATTTAGTTTATACATAAATGTATCATATACATAAATGTGTGAGTGCATGTGTAACATAATAATCCATGAAATTATAATATGTCTGTATGTTGATGAAGGGATTTATATCGCAACAGACATATTAGCTCATTTTGTATGTCATGTATGTTTTTCAAATATATGCATGTATATGTGTTACAAAAAATATATAAACACACATATGTATGTATAAATATATTATATATAATATATGAACATAAAACATTTAAATATATATATATATATAAAGAGAGAAAACAATTATTAAAAATCATTTATAGTTTAAAATTAACATAGTTTTGCAAACATAATGATTTTAGTATTTTAACTTTTACATATTATAAATAAAATAATGTTTTCATCCATAAATAATCAGCATAAAATAATATATTGATGAAAATTCAAATTTACAATTTTCAAAAATCTAGGATCATAAAATAGAGCTTCATAAAATTTTAGAGATTTTTCAAAGTTGAAATATTATGTTTAAAACAAATACATTGGTTTCAGCAATAATTATTTAATATAAAATAATATATTATTAAAAATTCAAATTTTAAAATTTTAGAAATCCTAGGATCATGAATGAAATATGAAAAAATTTGAAGAATTTTTCAATTATTAGTTTCAATAAATCATAAACAGTTTTTTCGAAATAATATTAATCATTAAAAATAATAAACTTTATTAAAAAAAGTACCTAAATTTTTTTATATGTTTCTGAAATGATTTATTATTTTTAAAAAATATAAAATTGAATTTTCAAAGTAATAATTTTTAATACATAATAAACAATTCAAAAATTCTATATATGTTAAAATAATTTGAATATATGTATGATAATTAATTTTTGAATTTTTAAATCATTTGTATACAAATAAGTGTACTAAATTTTTTAAATCATATATATATATATATATATATTTATATATATTATATATGCATATATGCTAATATGAGAGAGAAATATACACTAATATATATATATATATGATTTATTAATAAATATATATATAACAATTATTAATGACAAAAATTGATTTTGTATAGTAAAAAAACGTTTATTTATACATAAATCAAATAGTATAACAAACAAATTATGCACATATTCAAATTGATTTGTGACAACTACATCTACTTACAAAAATCTCACATAACTAAACATATAGTAACAATATATTTAAACAGATATGAAATTTCTCATTATAGGATCACAGAATATAATTTAATTACTATAATATGAATTAAAATTACCAATTTAATGATGCATTTGAATTAACGTTGAAGCAATGACGTCCCTTCCTTTTACTGTTCTTGATTCATCAGATTGTAAGTCCGGAATCACCGACCTCTAACTATCGAATAATATTATTTTAATTTGAAATAGAATTGAGAATTTTGGAGTGGAATGAGAGCTATGTTTTAACCAGTAATGTAGAAGGTAATGGCGGCCAAAAAAGGTTAGTCGTTATTTTTAGAGACACAAGCACACACATATATATAGGGTTGTATTAGAGAGAAACGAGGAAAACCTTTTTACCCATTCTCACTTGATCTCAACCCATTATCCTCAAGCCAATTCCTTATGCTTTAGCCACTCCTAGACCTTCCCAAAACCAAAATTTTACAGCCCTAATGATGGGCCTTAAACCTATCTAAGCCCAAGCCAAAATACTATGTAGTTAAATCTAATTTAATCGCTTGTCGACATTGTATATCGATCGATATATTTATAACTGTTATAAATATATATAACATCATTTATTTCTCAAATCATATTCAAATTTTACAATTAATATTTCATAAATATTAATTAATTAAATTAGTTTATAACAATTATAAAATAATTAAATTGTTCGATCTTAAGGGAATTCATCATTTCGGCTGTGTAACTCTTGGGTGTAAATTTTGTCAGCGATTAACATCGAACTATTCTAATGTTAACGTTCATACATCACTTAGCAGATGGTGTGACAATATGGCCAAATTTATCGCTTACTCATTTTCGGTAAAATCTAATTTTAGTTTAATAAGAGTTACCCGGTTGTGACATTTGTTTACACCAATTCTCTTCATCAAAACTATATCACTTTGGACTTATAGAATTTGGTAATGGTCAAAATTCCACCCTCATCCACATTTAACTTTATATTCCAAATACAAAGTCCTTGATTCAATAATAACAATTATTATTAACTGAAATGCTCCGACCAGAGATTTTGACTTTCAGTTGACCTGAGTTGACCATGATAATAACCGCATATAACTGAGGAGACGAATCATCTCTTGAATAGTGCTTCACTTCCAATACTTTCCGCTCGACCCAACTATTGTCACTTGATGGACGTCATGCCATGATTTGGCTATAATCAAAGCAAAGATTTAATATTGAAGATCCATGGTACTCAAGTCGATAGAACTGTGTAAATTGGTCACATCGATATTTTCTATTTGACTTTAGTTATATTAACCAATAGAAAACTATCGAGTGAGCCGTTCCATGGATATCCAATAATTATTAGTACGTAACCTCTAGGTGCCCCAGCAGTCATGAGTAATACACTGCCCGACATTTGGAGAACATTACGTACTCCAGTCTCAACAGATGCATCGATATCCAGTCTCGATGCGTCTTGACTATGAAAATTTAACATGGTATGTTTGTTTCGCTATGATAAATTACTTACGGTTCCAACACTTTGCAACTACTATCACAAAATATACCATTTATGGATTTTTCTATTAAATATACTTTTAGTTTAGTTAATTAGTTAATATAATCACATTATATCAAGTATATAATAGGAAGAAAATACCTTTTATTTCGAACAAGATTGGTCAATGAGTTAGATATATGTAACAAATTACATAATTTCCCCTAGAGCATGCTCCTAACTCTATCAGGATGATGCTAAGAAACCCCTTGGGATGGCTGTACAAGCAGCACTCAATTATTTGTAATTGCAGAATACGTTGCAATAAAATAAAAATACAACTTCACAGAAGTCGGATTTACAGCTGTTGTACAAGCTACTAAACGACATGTGCCATTCGATAATTTAGTGTGCGAAAATATTATAAAGTGGAAAAACTTATGTCTACTTTTGGTTTGCCACATCAGAAAATAGATATATATTTAAATGGTTGCATGTTGTTTTGAAAAGAAGACATCAACCGTAGAAATTATAGAATATGTAACCAGGAAAGATACAACCAAGAAAAAAGAAGGAAAAGGAAGTTCCATAAAAGCGTATGCGTTACTTACCTATCACTCCTAGACATCAAAAGTTATATGCATCTTTTGTAACAACGCATCATATGAGATGGCACAATGTGAGAACACAGAAAGAATGTACGTTAACGCATCCAGTTGATGGAGAAGTATGGAAGCATTTTGATAAGAAATATCCCGCTTTTGCAGCGGAGAGCCGTATACTATACATGGTTTATGTAAGGATGGAATTTTACCATTTTCTCAATTTGGTTCTAAATATTCATCTTGGCCTATAATCGTTACACCTTATAATTTACCTCCGTGGATCTGTATGAAAACTCCATATATGTTTCTCACAATCATCATCCCTGGCCCTAAAGATCTGACACAAGGAATCGATGTTTATTTATAACCACTAATTAAAGAGTTGAAAACATTGTGGTACAAAGGAGTTGAAACATATGATATTTCAAAAAAATAATTTTCATATGTTCTCTACTTTGTTGTGGACTATTAGTGATTTTCCTATATATGTTATGCTTTCGGGTTGGAGTATGGCCGGTCATCTAGCTTGTCCTTATTGTATAGAAGAAACACAAGTATTTTCTTTACCACATAGGAAGAAAATTTTACGGTTTGATTGTCATCGGTATTTTCTCCATATTAATCATCCTTGTAGAGAAGATAAAAAACTTTACATCTAATAGACATGAGATTTTGCAACCACCAATGATTTGGTCAAGCGGAGATATATATGACCTTGTAAAGGATTTTCCAAAGACACATAGAACCGGAGAACGAATTAAAATTCAAGTTAAATTGACGATTCATAATTGGTGCAAACATAGTATATTTTGGGAGTTACCTTATTGAAAAATCTCCTAATTCGTTGTAATATTGACGTGATGCTTAACAAGAAAAACATGTTTGATAATGTGTTTAATACAGCTTTGAATATTAAGGGTAAGACTAAGGAAGATTTAAAATCAAGATGTGATATAAAAGATATATGTAATCACCTTGAGCTTGATATCAAACAAAATGACACTAAAAATTCAAAAGCATGTATGAGCTGGACAATAACCAAGTTAAAGCACTGTTAAAATGAGTGGAAGGATTAAGATTTCCTGATGGGATTTCTTATAATCTTCGTAGGTATGTCGACTATAAGAATGGAAAACTGAGTGGGTTGAAAAGCCTTGATTGTCATGTAATGATGGAAAATTTGTCACTCGTCGTTTTCAAAGAACTGTTTCCTGGAAAATTTTGTAAGTTGCAACGAAACTTAGTTTGTTTTATAAGGAGCTTTTTTCCACAACGTTAAAAGGCGATTGTCTATGTAAACTTGAGGAATAAATCCTCTACAATCTAGAGAAAATATTTCCTCCATGTTTCTTTAATGTAATGAAGCATTTACATGTACATCTTCCATATAAAGCACATCTTCGAGGTCCTGTGCAATATGGATGGATGTATCCAATTGAGAGGTGTTAATATTGAGTATGTTAAATATTAATTTAATTACATATATAAGTAAATTTAAATTTGAAATAATTTTAAGAAGTACTTAAATCATCCAAAGAAAAAAGTGAGACATAAAGCATGAGTCGAATGTTCGATTTGCAAATCATATATCGAAGAAGAAGCTCTGGTTTTTTTCTCCCATTATTTCAGTGATCATGTGAACTTATTATTTTAAAGTGCTACACGTATTGATGAAGGCATGGAACAAGAATCTTATAAAGCAATATCTATTTTTAGATAACATGGTCGACCTGTTGGAAAATGTGTGGACGTATAGTTGGACGATAGAGATTACCATGTAGCACGTACATATATTCTTTTTAATTGTACTGAAGTTGCACCATTTATTATGTGATATTAAACAGCAAATCTGGATATATTTATTTTAATAATACACATGTGCATTAATTATAATGCAATATATTATCTATATTTGCAGTGTTTATGAATCACAAAATCCAAGCAGCAATATTAGTGAAGATTTCGCTAGTTGGTTTCCGAACTATGTTTATGATTCGATAAATCATGTGGTCAATGAAGGATTGAAATATCTAGCGATGAGACCAAAAGAAAAGTCAAGTCATATCCAATATTCTACGTCAATGGATATAAATTCAACACCAAAGAATATGGTGCTGAAAAATTAACTTACAATATCGATGTATTTGTTAAAGGCAGTGACGATCCAAATGATCATATAAAGGATTTTCATGGCATATTAACCTAGGTTTTGCAATTGAATATTCCAAAAGACCTGCAGAGGAAGTTTTTTTTGTTTAGATGCAATTGGTTCAGCAATGCTTCAGGTTCGTGCATCCAATTTATAATCTTATTGAAATTAAGCATACCTCGCATTGTCATAAGTACTATCCTTTTAATACTCGCCAAAACAAGCCCTATAAGTTTATTACTCCTTATCTACCTCTAAAAAGGGATAAAGCAAATTGGTTGGTAGTTTTTAAAATGAAGGCAAGATTTATGTTTGATGGAAAGAATATTCCAGACGAAGAAGCTTATCAAGAAAATATCAAGGAAATGGCTAAATAACAGTAACCGACGATCAAATTGATTTTGGACCTCTAAACGATAGACCAAATGTATTAGTAGAAGCATTTGAGACTGTAGAGGAAAACAATATAGAGTATGAGACCGAGTCTAAATCAAAAAATGATGAGGACTGATTAATAATGTATGATTTTAATAGAAGGTAACTTATGCGATTATTTAAGTTACATTTTTTTAATTAACAATGATAGGCTTTCTCATAATTAAATGATATATTCTGCTATAATAAAATGATATGTTTGTGGCAGGTTTTATGTTTTTTCCGACGCTGCCGTTCTCCCCATTTAGATTCCCCCCTCTTCTTCTCAGAGAGGGGCTACTGTTGGAGGTGATGGCAATGGCCCATAGAACATGCATCGTGTACCATAGCAAATTTGCATCCTAAAGTAGATGGGTCGTAGGTATTAAAATTATTAGCATTAAAAATATTTTTTATATGATATATTAGTCATTACTTCTTAATGGTCTGTTTCATATTTAACACAGGTGTTTGAGCTGGAGCCATCAGGGATTGTTCTTAGTATTTCAAAGCAAGCTTACTTGAGCAGGATGACTGCATGTTGACCAAGATGGAGTAAGATCCCAGATCCCATCAGGTAGAGTCTCTGAAAGGACTTCTTTGTGAATGTAAATTTATATATCATTATATATTACCATTTTATAATTTGTTAACTAAGTATAAATGTATAGCTTATATTTTCTCAATGTACAGTACGCGATAGACTTGCAGGAGGCTAAAATTCCTCTTTGCCAGCGCCACTGGCATTCAAAAATTGCTAAGAATTACCGTGACACAATATCTGGCCTTAGGAAAGCAGGAAAGAAGCCTAACTAGAGAGGCACTAGCATGTGGGATCTTGGGTTGCTTGTTGGAACAACGATGAATTTAATGTAAGTCTATCATATATCACTTAAATTTGTTTTACAGATATAAAATATAGTGTCCAATTAAAATTTGCAGGCGGAGTCAAAGAGTAACTCCGCAAATAGAAACAAGAACTCGGTCACACATCGTGGTGGTTCCAAGTCATTCCAACATCATCGTGAAGATCTGTTAAATTTAGTAAATGCAACTATAAAAGTTATTGCAATTGTATATTTTAAGTTATAAGTTATTAATAAATAGTTATTACAACAGTAATACATGTATACTAATTATTTTAGAAAAGAGCGCGCGGAGGTCCCGTCTCATATATGGATGTATTTGCTTATACTCATGCCATCAAGTAGATAGATGAAGCTGGCAACCTCACATATGCATGGGAGGATAGGGATAAAGCAACTGCTTCCTATGTGAGCATATTTTAATTTTAAGTTATTAATATTAATCAGTTTAAGTAATTAGTTATAAAGAATTAAAATAATGTCGTGTGAATTACAATTGTATTTTCTTTTTCATTGTGTGAAAAATTTCAAGAAGCAAAAGCACAGATGCCAAAGGGAATGGGATGGGATGAGTTGACACGTGATGGAGATGATGCTAATTTTGACTCTATCATGGAACCGACCATGTGACGTAGGCGTTTTGGCTTTGGTAACCAGACGGTACTTTATAAAAATAAACAATATTATAAAAGTTGCATGATTTTTATAAAATTTATGTAAGTTCTATAACAACTTATTTCTATTCACAGGCTAGGACCTCCCGAAAAGCGTACTAAAAAGATCAAGACAAAAAAGCTTAGGAAAAAGCAGAGATTGCAGAGCTAAGAGCCATGGTTGAACAGCTACAAAAGCAAGACCGCCTTCATGTTGTGGATATGATACGGCTGAGCCAATGCTTGGCAGAGTATGTGCAGCAACATAGGCCATTACCTTCATCATCTGGTGCGTCCAGAGGCAAGGATGATTCTTGATACGTACACTATTTTGTGTTTATGTTTGGACATTGCATATATGCACTTGGAGATAGTGAGTATGATGTGTTTTGTTATGTTTGATATACAGTGATGACATGTCTTATGTTGATTTGGGTATGTTTGATACATTTTGTGGAGATTTTGGATGTTTAATGTTGATTGGATATGCTCGGTACATTTTATGGAGATGTTGGATGTTTGACTTTATGTTTATTGGATTGTTTGAGCTTGATTTGTTGTTAATATTGTTGTTGGTATAATATGTGATTTTAGCCTTTATATATATATATATATATATATATATATATATATGATACACATGTGTGAAATGGAGCTGTGATACATATTGATGTATATGGATTATATGGGAATCAAATGGATGCTGGAAAGAAAAAATACCCAGATTACCGATGGCTTTCGAATGAGAGCGAAGGAAATCTGGTCATAATATTCCGACGGATAGCGACGACTATCGACGATTGTCAACAGAATATTGGTAAGGTTCATGGCCATGTGCACGCCGTCAGCCATTGGAAAGCCATTGCTAATAGCCGTATGAAATCGTCAGAAAGCGATGGCCGATTTCATCGAAATGAGTTGACAAGCGCATACGCTATTTCGACAGCTATTCCATTGATTATCGACTGCCGTCGACGGCTATCTACCGTAGGAATTTGATGTTTTTCTTGTAGTGCTCCTCACTATTAGAATAATTACTATTTACCTACTTGACATTACCAAAGCTGCATCGATGCTATTTATTAAGACTTTGGTATGGCATCGATAAGCCGTACGTAAACAATTACCTACACAACATTATTGATGCCTTGTTGACACCTAAATAATGGCGTGGATGCAGGGTCGGCCCTATTGATAATACCCCGGTCGATGTCTTCTTCTTCCTTACTTTCCAAACTACAGAGAAAGAAAAATGATTCTCGTCTCCCTCGACTTCGACCACTGCAAGCCCTCACTACCTCCTCCCTCGACTTCGACAACCGCAAGCTTTCACCTCCTTCTCGTCAGCCAAGCCTACGTGATGCAAAACCCTATTCCGCCCTCAACTTCAACTGTCGTAAAGCCACCACCTGCTCCTTTTTTGCTAAGCCCTCCACCTTGACACTGCTACAAAGTACAAGATGTAAGCCCAAGACCCATATCCTCGCCTCGTCAATCGCAGTAAGCTCAAGCCGCCACCTTATCGGTCGCGGCAAGCCCAAGCAGCAAATCTCTCCTTCTAGTTGGCGTTCAAGGCTCCATCAGCATGATTTATTATTCCGATTCTTTTCCTATGCAATACTATGATATGATATAGATTCGTTAGTTTATATTCATTATCATTGACATAAATTGTTGTAAAACATTATCATTGGTGTTCTTCATATGTTGATATAAATTCGATAATTCATTGTCATTTGATATGATGGTATTAGTAGAACCCCGTAGAAGTTTAATTTGACCCTTCTGACAAGTATTATATATGATTCTTATGTAGATATTTGTTTTTAAATAAAACAGATATCGATATTCATCAGATACGTTATTTATTGGATTTGTCCGAGTATTGGACAAATTATGTAACGGACCGATATTTTCAACCATTCGCATCCACGCACGTCGGACTTGAATTGTTCAAAATACCAGATTGTTAATTTAAATTTGGCAAAACTCAGCATATACTGTAAATAAATCAACCACAGAATCATAGACACAGAGTATTATAAAATAATGCAACGGAATAGATAAATAGTAGTTCATGAAGCTACTATATAAACAGCAGAGTTTGAAATAAAATACAATAGAATATCCCAAATATAGTGAAGTCTTTAGTTAACAGATGACCTCTCTGAACAAATCAACTGGAAAAGCTGGAAGCCGAATCGATAGTTGGATCTCCAAACGAAGCCCAAACTCCAAAGGTGAGTCTCGAATACTGTATCACTCAGTCTGACCCGAGCGTAAAGCAAAACACAAAACGCTCGAGTCAGGATTAACATTCTTATATCAATAAATCCAACCCAAGTGAAATATCAACTGAAATACAAGTTGGGATAACCAACCTCTAAGGATCTGCGGAACTATCTACAAGGTGGAATATACGCTATTAACAACCAAACATCATTTCAATACCGTGATCATTTCAAAAAAACTTATACTTCAAAACCAAAATATCATTTCCATTTCACATATATATATATATATATATTTCCAAAATATATATATAATAAAATAATTTATAAAGTAAAGTATTTGTAATTTCCTCAAACTTCACAAATCGCTTCAAAATCAACTCGACTTCCACATTCAAATTTAATTCAATTCCAAATTTAACAACTTCAATTCAACTCAGTTTCAAATGAACAATTTCATGTTATATCGATTTCAAATCATTTAAATTCCAATATACTTCAACGCTTTAAATACTCAACATTTTCAAAGCTAAATTTACAGTTTCATATAGATTTTGATTTAACTTCATTATTTTTCTTAGTCTTGAAATATTCGCTTAATAAATTCAATATTATTTATATAGCCTCAAATTCGTTTTTCTAAAAATTCCTTCAATTTGTTTAAACGTGAAATATCCATTACATTACTTAAGTCAAAATCACGTTATATGATCATATCTTTAGATCTCAAATTCAATAGGTTTCAAATTGATTTAATTGGATTAAATTCTTAATAAATACAATTTCAAAATAAATTTTAAATTTATCTTCCCAACTTTAACTTATAAATTCATTATGAAATTCTATTTTAAAATATAGATTTAAATAAATACTGAAACATATCATATATTGATTGAATCAAATTTTATTAAATTAGAGATTGTTATTAAATCTACCGTATATTAAAAACAATGAATATATAAAATAATTTCAATATTAAATAAAACTATATATATATATATATTTTCTTCAAACCACAGAAACCATTTTTAAATATTTATATATATAGACCAATGGTGTCTCCATATGATTTTCTACCCTATGGTCAAGTGATACGGATATTTATCATTTCAACTCGCAATCCCAAATTCAGTTCAAATGAAAATCGCTTCGGTCTATCATTTCAACCCATAACCATTTTCTTCTATTCTAAAGTCCGTTTGGGTATGTATCATTTCAACCCATAGTGAATTCTATGCTAACAAGAAAGTTGCAGAGTGATAACAGATACGATAAAATATAACAAGCATATACATATACATATATATATATATCAATAACAATATAATATAACCAACATGAGATGGTGTCATATCCCACAGGTGAACATTTACAGATAAGAGCATATATAACAAATTAAATAACTACAGCAGCATATTTCAATTGTCGTTTCAATTGAAATCAAATTTAATAAATATAAGAACGTTAATCGTGAGTGATTGCTCACCTTTCGAGGCTAGGGATGATTTGACGACCAAATGAGCTATGAATCCACGCACGAATGTAAAAGCGAAGCTAGATTGGCATGAATTCAACGAATAAGATGATAATACGAATAGACGAAATAAATCAGAACTGGTCGATGAAGATGATTGATATAAGTGGACACATCTACATAATCACACACAGATATATATATATATATATATCCTAAAATAGTTTTTTAATAATAAAAAAGTTTTCATGATCCAGACATATAATATATTCATTCAACGGCTCTAATGGCTGCTACTTTTTAGATCTTGCGATAATCTCTCTTCTTCTGGAACTTCTCTCTCCTTAATCCCTCTCTATCCTCTGTGTATTTCTCTGCGTTTCTTCGTTCTCCTAACTGCTTGGTTACTGGCTTCTATGTCGCTCTCGACCGAGGGAGAGTTCTTTCTCTCTTGTTTGTTTGTGTGCAATTGCCCTTCTTTCGCCGCGATTGGCGCCGCCATATTGGCTGTGACTTCTGGGCCTTGTTCGGTGGTGGTTACTGGTGCTTGGTCGATCGAAATTAGGGTTTACTGTTTGGCTTCTTTTAGGGATCTCTGTCGATCTCGGTTTATTTTGGTCGAGAACTGTTTTTTGGAGATTTTGCCTATCTCGGGTGATGGTTTACAGTCTCGATTGCCGCCCAGTAATCGCCTCGATCTGGCTGTTGATTTGTCGGTGGATTCGAGTTCTCACTGTGGGATTGGGGATGGATCGAAAAGGGATTTCATCACCCATTTCGAACCGATGCTTTTTATCTCTGAGTCTTGTGGGTTGCTGCCTCGGGGGGATGTGCCTCTGGTGGTGGGTTCGGTGTATTGTGGTTTTGATTATTTGGGTAATGGTGTGACTGAAGGGGAGTTCACCGCCTCTTCCAGTCCAGCTGTCATGGCTTGCGGGCCTGAGAATGACCTGGTGGCTTGCGAATCTCGAGCGGGGCTTCTCGATGTGGATTTGAGTGGCATTGCTCCTTTGGCTTGGTGTTGGGGCGGTTTGCTACGTCGAACTGCTCCACTTTTTGTTTCAGGTGTCTCTTTGGATGTTGATTTGACTGAAGGGGATTTCACCGCCTCTTCCAGTCATGATGGTTTGGGTTGCTCGCCTGTGTCAGATCTGGTGGATTGCTATTCTCGGGATGGGTTCTTAGAAGTGGCTTTGGGTAGCAATGTTCCTCTGTTTTGGTTTTGGGTCGATGCTCCGCGTGGTTCTGCTCGGTTTTATCCATCTGATGGATCTGATCCCCTCTGTCCGATGGATGCATCGGCTAGCGTGCAGTTACTGGTTGATTGCCTGGGTTCTCCCCTTCCTTCGGTGAAGCAGGTAAGTGGAGGCTTATCCCGTCAGGTGAGTCTCTCTACTTTTCCTTCATGCTTAGTCGTTGTTGGTGGTTTTGTAGCGGATTGTTGGATTATGGCTAATGTTTTGTGTATCGTGTTTTTGAGCCTTGACACACTTTGGTGTGTGCTCCCTGAATATGCTACCCTGTTATTGTTTGGTGGCGTGTCAGGTCCTTTAGACTTTGAACGCTCCGTTTGGAGCGGACAGTATGGGTCTTTCAGTTGGTTTTTAGTTCTGAGCCATAGAGAGGCCTGGTCTGTGTCGCTTATGGCTTGTATTCGTCTTTCTCTGCTGGCTGGCCTCCTTTGGTCTCTACGGAGAGTTTTCCTGCGCTGGATCGATTGGCTAGGAAGATATTCCAGTCCTGGTCGCATAGTGACCACTGATTCAGTTCACTATGCGGGCAGCCGGGAATATTGCCGGCTTTTATCGGACCGATCGGGCGATCTCGCTGCTAGGACCATATTGCGAACCTCACCTGTCTCGCAGGGCTGCCTCTCTAGTGACAGTCCGGCTTGGGTTAGGTTCCTACAGCAACGTGGGATGCGTATTTTCTGCTCCCCTACATATTTTCGGTCTGCTCAGCTTGAACTGGCTTCTCCAGAACCTCCTTCTGCTTGTTGCTCTTCTCTTTGTTCTCTCCCATCCTCTTCTTGTGCCTTATCGATTTCGATTTCTATTCCGATGCTTAGTTTAGAGGAGATTGCGATCATTAATGATCGCCTATCTCGTCTAACTAAAAATTCGGCTCCTTCCAGATCTTCAGCTAGGCTGTCAGGTTCGTTGGAGCCGTTTCGAGAATCTGCGGAGTCCGAGCCTCGATTCGAGGTTGCGCATCAGTCTCGACCCTCTCGTCGTAGATCGAGAGGTGTACCGACCATTCTTCGCACTATCCGCACTCGCTCTATAGCGGCGACTGAGCAGATCGATCGATCGGCTCTTTTCTCACTGTATAGTTCTTGAGTTGGGATAGCTCTGCCTCTCTTGTTTTGTTTTCTTCCTTTCCGTCGTTTCTGATTTCATGTCGAACTTTCTCTTCTGGAACATTCGGGGTATTGGCAATGATGCCTCTTCAGCTAGGCTTAAGCGTATTGTCCGAAAGCATTCTATTCGCTTGGTGGCTCTTTTAGAACCATTCTTGGGCTCTGGAGAGGTATCCAAGGTGGTGCTTTTGCTTGGGTTTGGTGGTGCTATGGCAAATGTTTCGGGTAAGATCTGGATTCTATGGTCCAAAGATTGTGTTGTTCGTCCTGTTTTCGACTCTTCCCAGCTTTTCACTGTTCTGTGTTCCTCCTCTCTCTTCCCTCACCCGTTCCTTTTTTCGACGGTGTACGCCAAGTGTGACCGGATTGAAAGATTATCTCTTTGGGATGACATTCTGTCCATCGCTGACATAGGATTCGCGTACTCTGTGTTGGATGGGGATTTCAATGTTGTCGCTAGTCAGGCCGAAAAATTAGGGGGGTTGGCCGTCAATCAGCAATCGGTTTCTGACTTCAATTCTTTCATTGTTAGTTCCGGTTTAAAAGAAATCCCTTTCGTGGGTTCTGCTTATACTTGGTCTAACAATCAAGAGGGGCCGCATCGGATTCTATCCCGGCTGGATAGAATTTTTGGGTCTGCTGAATGGTTTAATCTACCATTCTCCTTTTCTACTTCTCATCTTCATCGCTCTTGCTCTGATCATGCGCCTCTGGTTTTGCACTGTTCTTCTCGTTCTTTGTCGGGGCCTTCTTCTTTTCGATTCCTTAGTATGTGGAGCTCACACCATAACTTTCTCCAGGTGGTGGAGGAATCGTGGATAGCTCCTATTGCTGCTCCTCCTATGGGGGCTTTCTTTCTAAAATTGAAACGTCTTAAGGCTTGCCTAAAGACGTGGAATATCCAAGTTTTCAGGAAAATTTTCGACCGTGTTCGAGCGGCAGAAGAGTCTCTCATCATTGTCGAATCTGAGTTCGACGAGACTCCTTCGGCCGTAAACAAGGAAAAATGGGCTTGTGCCCAAACGGCTTTCTCCTTGGAACTTCGTATTGAAAACTCCTATTTTCGCCAAATGGCGAGGGTCAAATGGGTCGTCGAAGGTGATACAAATTCCAAATTTTTTCATTCATCCATTCGTAAGAAAGCCAATATACTTTCTATTCGTGAAATTTTGAGATCGGATCTCTCAGTTGCTTCGACTCCCTCTGAAGTTAGAGAGGATATTGTGTCTCACTTCCAGTCCTACCTGGGTTCTCCATCTGTGTCAGACCCGGATTTGGTCCTCCTGTCATTCATTCCTCGGCTGGTCTCTTCGGAGGAAAGTGACGATTTAGCTAATCTGCCTTCGTCGGATGAGATTCGAGACCGCGTCTTTGCTCTTAGCAAGGATAGTGCCAGTGGGCCGGATGGCTTCAACGGGTCCTTCTATCGGAGTGTTTGGTCTATCATTCAAACTGAATTCTGTCTGGCTATTCAACAATTCTTTTCCGGCTGCATTCTTCTCATTAGTTGGTCATCCACTAATTTGGTCCTCATTCCCAAATGTGATAACCCACGGGTTTGCGTGGATTATTGCCCGATCAACCTTTGTAATTTCTCTAACAAAGTGATTTCTAAGGTATTGGCCAAGCGATTGGCTCCGTACCTGGATCGTATTATCTCCTCATCTCAGGCGGGTTTTGTAAAAGGACGTTTAATCACTTATAACGTCCTGCTAGCCCAGGAACTGATTTCCCAGATTGACCGGAAAGTCAGAGGTTCAAATATTGTTTTCAAACTTGATATGGAAAAGGCCTACGATCGTATGTCGTGGTTTTTCGTAATCAAGGTTCTTCGTGCCTTCGAATTTCCTGAAACACTGATCGATTTGGTGTGGAGGCTCATTTCCAACTGCTGGTTCACTGTTTTCATTAACGGATCGGCTAATGTCAAGGCGGGTAGAGGTCTTCGTCAAGGTGATCCTCTATCTCCATCTCTTTTCGTGATAGCGGCTGAGGCTTTCATCCGAGGGATCCACGTCTTAACGATGTTTGGCCAAATTCACCGTTTTGGACTTCCCAGTGGGTGTCCGCTCATCTCTTCCCTATCCTTTGCGAACGACATTGTCATTTTCTCCAATGGAAATCGAACTACTGTTCGGCGGCTCATTCGGTTCATCCACCTTTACGAGAGATGTTCGGGCCAACTAGTCAACTCTTCCAAGAGTTGTTTCGTCCATGCAAAGGACATGGACTCTTCGAGGGTCTCTTGGGTCGAATCGTTTACCGGCTTCAGGGAGGAGTCCCTTCCTCTTCCTTATTTGGGTATTGCTCTCTACAGAGGTAGGAAACTAAACGCTCTTTTCGACCCCCTGACGGACAAAGTTAGGGGTAAGATTATCCGTTGGAATGTGTCTCTTCTGTCTCTGGCTGGTAGATTGGTTCTCATCAAATCAGTTTTAGGTTCTTTGGGCACTCATGTCTTCGCCGCTATGACCCGTACGTCTTCTTTTTTCGGTCGTTCCAATCTTTGGCTTCCTCCTTCTTCTGGGGATCGAAGGTTGACAATCACCGCCATCACTGGGTATCTTGGGATGTTGTATGTCGTCCAAAGATTGAGGGTGGGCTTGGCTTGCGAAATCCAAATGACATTTGTTCGGCTTTTGCTTGCAAGTTGTGGTACGGATTTGGTACAAACGACTCGTTATGGGCGTCGTTCCTTCATGCCAAATACCAGAGGCTGGCCTCTAATGGCTTTTTCGGATCTCCATCATTCGCCAGTGAGACTTGGAAGCATATGCAATCGGTCAAATTGTTTTCTGATTCTCATGGAGGCCAATCCGGATGGGATGGATGTCCGTTTTCTATTCGTAAGGTCTGGCTCTCAGCTCGCTCTCCCGCCCCTGCTCTCCCCATTTTCTCTTTCATTTGGGACACTAGGATCCCCCCTAAAGTGTCTCTTTTCATGTGGCGAACCCTTCATAATGGATTGCCAGTTGATGAGAACCTCCAGCGGATTGGCATTTGCTTTGTTTCCCGTTGTAGATGTTGCGGCAACGGTGAAACAGAATCGGTGGACCATTTGCTTTTCTCTGGTTCCACCGCCAGATCCTGCTGGAATTACTTCGGTAATTTGTTGGGTATCCGCGGAAGCGTTTCCTCGTCGAATGACCTTCTGAGTACCTGGTGGAACGGTAGAACTGGTAAATCTCTTCGTTCTAGCACCAGTCGTTTGATTCCCTGTCTGATTTGCTGGCACATCTGGTGCGCGCGGAATAAGGCTATTTTTGGGGAGACTCCTATGGATCCTTCCTCTGTTATTCGGTGGGTTAGAAATGATGTTTTCTTGGCTTTTCGTGGTAGGCCTTTCAAGGGCTCAGTCAATTCTCGTACCGGTCTCCTTGTGGCCCTGCTTTCTATTACCTGCTCTCAGTCTACCATTAGAGCGGGTATTGGTTGATCTCCGTTCTCGTGAATTGTGTCTCTTGCTTGCTGGTTTTCTTGTTCCCTCTCCCCCTCAACCCCTCCCCCCTTTTTTAAATTCGTCTATTTTTCTGGCAACTGTTTTCAGGATCTTGATTTTCTTGCTTGGTTGGAGCTCTGTTTTCCTTTTTAGGATGGAGCTTGGCAGTGGGAATTTTGGCTTTTTTTCTCGGCACTCGCTTTTGCTGTTCTTTGGATGTTGGGCGCTTGTTTGGACCTTTATCCCATGGAGGATAGTCCTCTATCTTGCTGTTGTAGTGCACGGTTGTCTTCCGACATCGTCATCGGGCGGTGGCATTGCCGGAGCTCGATGTCGATGTTTGATGGGCGGTGGTTTTTCCGGAGCTCATCGACTTTGTTCCGTGGGAGTTTCATGCAGCAGTCTTCCGTTCTGACTCGCCAGCCTCTGGGGTTTTGTCATACTTTCTATCTTTTTATGTTTTGGTTTTTATTTGATCGGTGTTGTTGTCCTGCTTTGCTTTTGGGTTACCTGTCAGGCATGTTGACAGCTTTTTGGTGTTGGTTAATAAACTCTGTTTCTACTCAAAAAAATAAAAAATAATAATATATATATATATAAATCAGATTCTAAATTCAAACATATAGTTTTATATATAACCTATGAAAGCAACCAACAAACCAAGAGTTTTAGATGGATAAAATGTAAACGTTGTATGTTATATTTACAACAATATTGATTGTAAAATTAGTATCTATAGAATCAACTTAAATCCAAAATAGTATGTATATATATATAAACAAATATGGGTAAGCTATTTATATTTGCAACAACTACATGCATGTTACTCAAAATGTCTATAAACACAATACAAAATATATATGCAGACCCATTATATACCCTACATTATAATATGTACCCACCATCAAAATATAGGCAATACAAATTTTATATGCAGACCCAAATAAAAATATATAGGCACGTTACCTGAAAGGCTGAAATAACACTTAAACTGTTATATTATATATATACTAGTATATTTATTTTTCTCGAACATATCAATACATACCTTTGTATTTTCAACTAATATATACACTGAAGATGCTAAGAAACACACACATTTGTTAATTTGTAACCTCACCTTATGATCTGAAATCAAATACTAGTTTCAAACATATATTTTAAGATAGAACTTTTATATTTGTAAACGCTTATATTCAAAAATCCAGTATATGTATATAGATAAAGTACACTATATACGATGCTCATAATTTGTATAAATATTTTAAAGCTATCCTATTCATACACATACACGGTCACCATAATATATAAATGAACCCAAAGCTCCTACAGAACTAATATATTTAAAATCAAACATGTACACACCTAAGTGAGATATTATCATAATTCAAATATAGTACAGCTTACATATATGTACATATAAATAAAGATAGCATTTGGTAAAATCGAGCGTGTATAAGCACAGCCTATATCTACAATACATACATACATACATACATATACACACATGGAACATGCAATGGTGACACAAAAACCAAAATCAAATATATATATATATATATATAACATGACTAGAAATCAATATATAACAAACGTGTACCACTTTATAACCATACTAAGCCAACGATTATTACTTCTTTATTTTCATTTATTTACACACGACTACGCATAGATAATACATTAATGTATGCAAACAAGTTATAATTCATAAAAAACCATTACAAAGTAACGTATGAAGCATGGAATCATATAAAGTATTCAGACATACCAAAGTTAACATAGCAAAATATAGTTGTAATATAATATATAAACCATATAACTTGTAAAACTATACATACACAACAAATTATGTGGTTTAAACCGTACTCAGCATATCAAACAAAAACAAAAAAATGTACTTATTAACTAATATGTAACAGCTTGTATAGTAGCCTTTAAACAAATCGATTAGTATATATATAATATAAGTACAATATATATATAAACACACCTTATTTAAAAAAATCATACATGTAATATAATATAATACTGTACTTAAGCATGACAAAAAGGAGAGTGAGATGGCGAAAGTTGGCTTGCTGGGTCGGTTGGAGAGGTGTTGAAGCGTGGAGTCGGGCTTCTTTTTGCGGCATGAGATGAGTGGATGGAGGGGCAAGGCGGGGTTGCCGAGGGGTGAAGGTCGAAGCTTGAAGTGGCTGGAGGAAGAAGGAGGAGTGGGTCAGGCATATATGGTTGTGTGGTGGGCGAAGTGGAGCACGGGATTCGGTGAGATGGGGATGTGGTGGCGTGGGCGAGAGGATCGGAGTGAGGGCAGGGAAGGAGGAGGTTGATGTTGTGAGGCGGGCGCGGTTCTTGCGGTGGTGCAGGCTCGAAGGAGGAGGGCTGCTATGCGTTTTTTTTCAAGGGAAGGGGCGGGTAGAGGTTTGGATCCGTGCGTGAGGAGCAGAGAAAAATGAAGGAGCAGAGAAAAATGAAGGAGCAGAGAAAAATGAAGGAGCAGATCCAAAATGAAATAGAGGAAAGAAAAGTGGTGAGGAAATATAGGAGAAGCAGGCTCCTTTAAAGCTTTCACGTACTGTCACTTTTTTTTAAAGCAAAAGCAACAGAGTTTTTTTTTTGAAAGAGAGTAAAAAAAGGGCCCAGCCCAAGTACAAAAAAGCAACCGAGTAGAAGATCCGGAACCAAACTCACTGAAACAAGATACAAACCCTAGTCGACACCAAACCCACTCCAGAAAAGCAAACGAAAAAAAGAAAAAAATAGCGTCCGATAATTATACATCGCCACCACCATTCTTTGCTTCACTGCTAGCTCCACCACCATACTTCACACCACTGCTTTCGCCTCTCTCCCAGTACGAGAGGCATTCGTTAAAAGTTCCTCTCATACCCATAATCTCTTCGTTAGTGAAAGTATAGCTCCGATGAAGTTGATTTTTGGTGAAATCAACAGATCTGTTGTCATAGCGACTCAGATCTGTTGGTTTATACTTCTGCAAAGCATAGCGCGCTTGATTGGAATTCTTATGAGCACTGTAGGAAAAAAATTCATGATTGGGGACGGAGTTGACTCTGTTATAGGCACTTGATGGAGAAAGCACTTCAGAAAACAAATTGCCCGTCCTAAAATGCTTTGGATGAGAAAGAATTTGTTTCAGATGCTTACTGCCAGCTTCGATACTCCAACCATCAGCTAAAATATCGAATTTGGTTTGATCTTTCATTTTTTTCTTAGATTTACGAATCAAGATCTGACAGTCAGTTTCAATTCTAAACCATAACTGCTCTTTACTGTTGCTGGCTTTATTATGAACATGAGAATTTCTTTCTCTCCATATGTGATAAACTGCAGTAGTGATATATATGTGAGCATGATCTCTTTCGTAAGATTTCCCTTTGAACTTATTGTTAAACAGCTGAATAATATGCTTGAGCTATATAATGTTGTTGATATGAATATCCAGGTTAGCTTTAATATGACTCCATATAAATTGTGAATAACTGCAGCAAAAAAATAGATGATTAGAACTTTCATTATCTAGACTGCATAAGGAACAGAGTGAACTTGAAGTATTACCCCATTTATTTAATCTGTCCCAAGTTGGCAATTTATTATGTAAAGCAAAAAAAGTACAATAAGCCATCTTGGGGTTGTTCACTCTATTCCAAATACAATCATACCAATCTACTTTAGTGACTTTATTTCTAATGGCATTCGATGTATTTTTGAAAGAGAATTTCCCTTTAATATCAGCTTTCCATGTCCAGTAATCACAGTCTGCATTATTATCAATAATAATCTTACAAATTTCATCACTGTGAGGATAAGTAATTGGATGAATTTGAGGTTGTCATTGATTGTCAATAATAATAGAAGACATTGTAACATTAGGGTCCCCAAAAATAACTAGATTACTCCAACCTATTTTATTGACAAACGAGTCATTATGAAACCAAGGATCAAACCATAAACTAGTTTCATTACCTGATTTAAAATTTCTATCCAAAAGAGACTTACCAATATCTCTGCAGTTTAAGATATGTTTCCAAGTATTGGACTGCTTACTGTTTGGAGTAACATTCCAGAAATTACCTTTGCTGAATATTTAGCCTTCATCCAATTTGCCCATAGTGAATCTGCACTCAGAAATCTCCAGAGCAATTTTAAATGACAAGTAAGACTAAGATCCTTCATGTTTCTAATGCCAAACCCACCTTCATCCTTAGGTTTACAAACTGTATCCCAACTAATTTTGTGGTATTTACCTCTCCACAAAAAATTTGCACATTTGCCATCTAGTTTTTTTTATAGAAGCAGCTGGGATATGAAAAGTTTGTAGCCAGTATAGAATAATAGCATAAACTACAGTTTTGATAAGTTCTACTCTTCCTGCAATAGATAAGAGTTTACTAGACCAAGTTTCCATTTTATCTTGAATTTTATCCAATAAAATAGCACAGTCAGAATTCTTTAATTGATTAACAGATAATGGTAAACCCAGATATTTAGTAGGGAGATTACCTTCAGAAATTTTTAGAACATTAAGAAAATCATTTTTGTAGCTGCTGAATTTACTGAAATATGCTTTACTTTTATCTATGTTTATTTGCAGACCTGCATATTTATTCAGTTTATCAAAAATACTTTTAATAGAAATTGCATTATTTCTATTGGCCTTAATAATGACCATTAGATCATCAGCATATATAAGGTGATTAATACAAGGTTGGACCCTATTTATGGGATTAATATTTCCTTTAATAGTTTCTATTTCAACTAAAACAGAAAAGTATTCCATCACCATTGTAAATAAGTATGGAGACAGGGGGTCACCTTGTCTAATACCCCTATTGCTTTTGATAAAACCTACAGGTTTACCTTGAATAAGAATAGAAAAAGTAGGAGTATCAATACATTCCATAATTAGATCACAGAATTTGCTAGGAAAGCCCATACATTTCACGATATGAAAAATAAACTGCCTATTAACTTTATCATAAGCTTTCTGTAAATCAATCTTTAAACACACATTGTCACCTTTTTTTGTATTGAAATTCCTAACCATCTCGTGGGCTAACATGGAATTTTTAGATATTAGCCTACCAGGGATAAAAGCACTCTGATTTTCAGAGATGATGAAAAGCAGGAAATTTTTAATTCTGTTGCTTAGTATAGTAGAAATGATTTTGTATATGAAGTTGCAACATGAAATTGGTCTGTAATCACCAATATTAGATGGATTTTTCTTTTTAGGAATAAGAGTAATGAAAGTGTGATTTATGCTTTTAAGTAATTTGCCTTTATCCATAAATTCATTAATGACTTCAAAATTTTGGTTTTGAATATTAACCCATTGATTTTTATAAAACTTAGCATTAAACCCATCAGGACCTGGACTTTTGTTATCACCTGCTTTGAAAATGATATGTTTTATTTCCTCTATTGAAACAGGAGCAAGTAAAATATCTGATGCATTGTCTTTCAAAATATTTTTACAAATAATATGAGGAAATTCTTTAGCACCAGACTCATTAATGTAAAGGTTTTCAAAATACTCAATAGCTTCATTAGCAATTTTGGAAAAATCATTTGAAATATTACCAGCAAAATCTATGATATTGCCAATATGATTAATATGCTTTCTACTACTCATTTTAGCATAAAAAATTTTTGTACAATCATCCCCAGAAGTTAATCAATCTACCTTGGCCTTTTGTTTGGCATTAACTGTATTTTTATAGATTTCATTCGAAAGATTTTTCTGATTATTAAAAAAATTGCTAACAATATTCAGATTACCTGGATTATTATCCACTTGGCTCTGAAGAATTTTACCCTCCTTTCTCAAAAAGTTCAGACTATTATTATTTTTACTATTATTATTATTCCAGATTTTGATATTAGATTTAATATTTTTCAGAAGCATACAAAACTGAAATTGTTTAGTGCCACTACATGAAAAGTTTAAACTATTTTCCATCAAATTATTAAATTTATCTTCCAGCACCCAACTATTTTTAAATCTAAATGGGGCAGCTTTCTTATTTAAATTAGCTTTGTTGGAAAAGTTTATCATAAGAGGGGTATGATCACTAGAATTTTGCTCAAGAGTTGAACATATAAAATCAGAAAAATTATTTGAAAATTCCTTGTTGATTAAAATTCTGTCCAATTTACAATGAATGTTCTTAGCCAAACCAGATTTCCAAGTAAACTTATTTCCACTTGTATTTGGTTCCATAAGACCAGTGTTTAAAAGAAAATTATTAACTTTATCAAATTTGCTGTGAGGAATTTTTTTTCCACCAAATTTCTCAGAAACATGAAACACAGTATTGAAATCTCCCAAAATAATCCAAGGGAAATTATATTTTGAGCTAATAACAGTCAATTGATGCCATAAATCATTTCTTTCAGTTTCAAAGTTACTACCATAAACACTAGTAATTTGAATCAAGAAACCACCTATATTTTTAAATTGACAATCTATAAACTGTTTGTCTTTATTTATATTTAAGTTTATCCAAATATTGGAGTCCCAAATAACAATGATTCTACCTTTACAATTACAATCATTGTTATTTGTAGATTTCCAATTACTAGATAACTTTAAACAAAAATTCTCATAACTTTCATCATTCATTTTGTTTTCAAGAAGAGCAACAATGGTAGGTTTGTACATATTAATCATATATAAAATATCAGATTGCTTAGCAGGGGAATTCATAACCCTGACATTCCAAACAAACACAGACATAAAAATAATATAAAGAGGAAATTCAGATGGTACCTGACATAGAGGAACACTTACCTCTTCTCTTATTATCAGCACTCTTGGCTTTTAACCTTGTAGACATCTCATTCCATTCTGGATTAATAGAGATGTACTTTTGTTTGAAGACTTTCTTCTCTTTACTTCCCTTCAGTTTACCAGTAGCCTTTGGTTTTGGAATGTGTAAATTAGAAATGTCAAATTGGTCTGTAGCTTCTAACATATCTACTTCATTAACTTCCTTATGTTCTGTTACAGGAACCTTAATCAGAGAAATATCGAAAGCTGTGCGAGGCAATGTAGAGTCAACGAGCTCTGCAATTGCATCCTACTTCGGAGGAGAGACCTTCTCGCGAGGCAACGTTGAGTTGATATCTACCCTGTCCTCAATATCTGCAGCAATTTCTGAAAGAGACTCCTCAAGTGGTGGATTATTATTGATTTGACTAATATCTTTATGCAAAATTTTATGTATTTTTGTACCATCAATCTCTGTAACTAAACATGGCTCTGATAAAGGAGGGGTTTCAGAGCTAAAGACCTTTACATTAACATTCCCCTCCACTGCATATTGGTTCAGAACATTTGAAATTTTACAAGATTCTTTATACTGATGAACTTCAATTGTTGTGATCTGATCATCTTGGTCAGTGAGCACCACGGTATTATTTTCTTGATCGGAATGAAACATTCTTGATTGATCCGATCATTGTCTTTCTGCCTTCTTGAATGATTTATTGAATCTTTATTAAAATTTGGCTTTTGAAAAACGCCTGAATTATCTTCTTGAAGATTACCTCTGTTTTGATTACTGGTTTTGGGTATCCACACTTGTTTTGGATTACACTGCTCTCTGGTGTGACCAAAACATTTACATATATTGCATTTCAGTGGAACCCATTCATACTCCACTCTTTGTGAGATGTTTTCACCATTGTACAGATTGATATTGATCTCCTCTGGAAGTTCATCAGTCACAGAAACTTCCACAAGAAGGCGAGCGTAATTCAATCTCGTCTTTAAGGTAGTAGCTGCGTCCATTTTAATGGGTTTTCCTATAATATTGGCCATGACACTAAAAGCTTCTCTGTCCCATAGTTTTAGATTAACGCAGGGTAATCTTACCCAAATGGGCATAGATGTTAATAAATCTCTGTCCATTTTCAAAGAATCAGACCACTTTCTCACTATGATGAGTTTGCCATTATAGAAATATGGTCCATTCTTCAAAACTGAAGAGCAATCTATAGAATCTTTGAATTTGACAAGAAAGAATCCATTCTCTCTTGTATAAACTTCAAAATCACCAACCGGCTTCCATACTCTTTGGATGTAAGATTTAGAAAACACATAGTATGGTTTGGTTCCCACAACATACACTAGAACAGAATTGTTTCATATTTCAGTTGCTCTTTTACATACCTCTTCCTTCACCAGACCATACTTTTTATTGTTGATCTTGATTGGTGCAATGTGCTCTAGATTGCAATCTTCATCATTGGGTTCTTGAGGCTGATCAGCAATAATGTCAGCCCAAGATTTGCGGCATTGATCTCTATTCAGTGAGATGGCTATCGGTTTTTTCATTAGGGGCAGACTTTGTACGTTCTTACCCTGATTGTTGGTCCGAAACTGATCATCTCTGCCTTTTCTACTGTCCCTATAAAAACCAGATAGCAACTCCTAAGATTTCTTGGCCTCTTTCCTCTTCTGCTGTTTAGATTGGACCAAAATAAAACCATCATTATCAACATTGGTAACCCTTGATGGCTTTCTGATGTGAGATGCCTCAGGTGGTCTGATTAGAGAAGATTGAGAGAGATTTGAGGAAGAAAGATGAGGGAGATGATTTTCCCCCATGACTAAGAGGAAACCCTAAATTTTTATGATATGACACAATTGTATAAAGCAACAGAGTTTCGAATTAAAGAATGCAACGTATATTATATTAAAGCAGAGAAGGGAAAGGGTCAAGTTGAGAGGAACATGAATAGGTAAGAGTCTGAATAGAAACGTATGTATATGTGTCAAAGAGGAGGGTAGCAGGTCACGGTCGAAATAAAGCATGCGTATAAAATGAACAGTGGAAATTGGGAAGGAAATGGCAACGGTCTCGCACTAATTCAGTTGAGAACTAAAAGCAATTAATATTTGTGTGCGCAGTACGTTTCAAAATCTGAAACCGAAGGAAAGCTAATGGTCACAGTTAAAAGTGCCATTACAACTAATAGTTTATTGCTTCCGTCGAGTACCGTATCTCAAAATACGAAAAGAAATATATTGCTGAGATCAGCACGACGAGGCGAACAGAACGGTACACAGATATTAGTGGTATGATCATTCGATCAAAAGTCGGTAATCGGTACCGAAAATATTGTTAATTGGTCAGAAATAAGATAAACGGAGCAATAGAAGTTCGAATTTGGAAAAACAAAAGATGACGTCTCACTCAGAAGAGGATTTACAAATTTATTGTGTAAAAATATTCAGCTTTGGAAAACATTTTATTATCATCAAATAGTAACTGTATTAAATTGAACACTACAAGGGGAAACGCATTTTCTGACAGCCAGAATCCGTCGGCGGCCGTCGGAAGCCGTCGGCGGCCGTCGGAAAAGACTGCGTCGGGGAGCAGTATTTCCGACGGCTTCCGACGGATGCTGCCGAACACGTTTTCGATGGCTCTCGACAATTTCCGACGGCTTTCGACGGGCGTCGGACACCGTCGGAAGCCGTCGGAAATGTTTAGCTACAGGCCGCAGGAAATTTTGACCTGTAAGCCGTCGGAAGCCGTCGGAAATCTGCTGTTTTTTTATATTTGCTGCAAATAGAGCCTTCCAACCACATTTCTCTTCCAAACACTACGATATCAATACTGCACAATCCAATAAACAATAATCCAACCAAATATCCAAACCTAGACTACAAAATATTCAATAAACACACAAATGGATAAAATTAGAATAAAAATAAAATACAAAATATACATACCATTCCAACATTAACAATAATCCTAACAATAACTGTTCTACCATGTTGTTAATACACAAATTCATCAACATTCTCATGCATATCCTTATACAACTACAGAATTAAGTGTATCATACATAATTATACAAATCAACAATTAATTGCACCATCTACCAAATCATTCTAAACTAAAACAAAACATACCTGCACGAACGAATAAGCAAGCAATGAATCAATCTCCTCCAGATCCAGAGCCAGCCGAGGAAGGGAAGCGGCCACCAAACTGCTGCATGTACTCTAACAACTGTGCGGTCTGCAAGGCCTGTTGGCGGTTCTGCTCCTCCAATTGGGACACTCTAGTCCGCAATTCTTCTATACCTGCTAAATCACTCTGAGGTCTACTCCGCCGTCCCCTACTCTGACTACTGGACTGCAATAACTGAAAAATAAATAAAATCCAAGTTTATTGTTTTGAAAAGGTAAAAATATCATATTTTCAGTATTTTAAGAAAAAGTAAATTATTTACCGCTAAATTGTCAAATCCGTATCGTCGACCATGCTCTGCTGGACTCATAACGGACTCAAAAATAACGTCCTCCTCATCGGTCGTCAGTTGCTCTCTACCCGTATCAGCAAGGAGTTTCTGCCGCTGCTCCATAAACATCTCCTGCATTAACAAATTAATAATATCATATCTTATTTCATCATAATTTAACAATTAAAACAATTACTAATACTGAATAACATGAAATATGCTTACATGGCTTTTGCTGGATTTATCGTCCTGCCATGTGTACGAAACAGCCCCGTCTGGATTAACATGCTCGACAGCATGCGTACGGGTGAACACGTCCATATAGCTGACAGGACCATGTGTCTCGGCTTCCTGAAGTTGATTGTTACATACAATTATTATACGTTTAAAATCATATAGCATAAACTATTTACATTTATTATGCAGTAAATTTACCAACTCCTGCCGATACTGCTGAAACGACTTGATCCTCCGCGATGAGTGACGGGATTCTTATTTCTATTTGCAGAGTTTCTATCTGACTCTGCCTGTACATTCAAAATTTGATACATTATTTTTCAATCACGTCAAATTAATAATTTAAAAAAAATTAGTATACTTGCCTTCGCCTCGTCCGTCTCCCAGTAGCTCAACCAAGCTTGCCACACGCTCTCTCCCATCCCCCGTGGTTTCTTACCAGATTTCTTAATCTCAGATATCGTGTCCCTGTAGTTCTTGTGCATCTTCTTCATCCAGTATGCTCGTGCCAGCATCATATCGTCTGTCTGGATGTCTATCTCAGCCTGTATTAAAAAAAAGATTACACTTTAAACGATAAACAATAGAAAAACGACAAAAACGAATTAAAAAACAGAAAAATTATACATACTAGGACATCCTGCCATATGCACTCTATGATGTGAGGAGGGATGTTATCCCACCTCGGCCAGCACGCACTCATCCTACTGCGATAAGATGCTCTAGAGACGTCCAGCACAACCTTAGAGGGAAGTAGGTCGAACCCTCTGTTTTTAAGTACGATATAGATAAGTACGTACGTATATCATAGAAAAAATAAGATGCTGAATAAAATTTAATTCTTACACATCTGCTCTAGGGACTAACGATACAACTGCACGCTGTGGCTCTTGCGATGGGCCACTACCATCGCCTCCTGACGATCGGGAAGAGCTCCTACCTCTATATGACATAATGATAAACCTGTGACATATACACATCATTATATAAGAGAATAAAAACATGATAATGAAATATATTTCATATGAAAATGACATCAACGGTATAAATTGCTTAGTTAATGACTGAAATGGAAATAGAAATGGAAATGTGTTATACCTGATTCATAATGGGTGTACTCTTCCAACGATAAGCAGAGTTCATTGCATTTTTAATAAAAATTGCTAAATAAATGACAAACGAAAATAACATAAAACATGCAAACAATAGTAAACGGATTTGGTTTCATAGTTACATCAATTTCATAATACATCAAGAATTCAACATAGTTACATCAATTGCAAAAAAAAAATTCAGATTTGTATCAGTCATCATCGTCTTTTAATTCAGATTCGGTCTCGTTTTCGATGATATTTTCCTCTGCACTGTCAAACGCTTGTACCCAAACATTTGATTCATCGATCAAGGGACCAAAATCTGTATGATCGCCTGTAATTATTATTTCATTATTTTCCTCAAGATCTGCCTGATAAGCTTGTTCGTCCGGAATATTCTTCCCATCGAATGTGAATCTGGCCTTTATTTTAAAAACTGCAGACCAATCTGCTTTATCTCTTTTTAGAGACGGATAAGGAGCGTAATAAACTTGCAATGCTTGTTTGGCTAGTACAAAAGGATCATGCTTGTGATAGTGCGATGTATGCTTTATTTCGATAAGATTATAATCCTTGTGCACATTAATTCCAAAACCTGGAACATTGCTAAACCAATTGCATCTAAATAGAAACACCTCCTGCGTGGGTCGTGAGAAATATGTCAGTTGCAAAATTTGTATCAGAACGCCATAAAAATCATTTAAATGATTTTCTGGATCGTCACTACCTTTAACAAATACACCAGTATTATTTGTTAATTTTTCTGCACCGTATTCTTTGGTGTTAAATTTATTTCCATTGACGAAATATATTGGATATGTCTTGACCACTCTTTTTGGTCCCATCGCAAGATGTTTCAACCCTTCGTCAACAACACTATTTCTCGGCTCATAAACGTAATTTGAAAACCAACCGGAAAATTCTTTACTGAGATCTCCGTTCGGATGTTCACGTTCATAAACACTGTTTATATAAACAAATTATTACATTAGGTTATACACGCGCATGCATTATAGAAAAGAATAAAACAAAAATTATTATTTCAGATTACCTAACAAACGGTGCAACCTCGGCACAATTTAGAAGAATATAAGTGTGTGCTACATGAAGATCTCTATCGTCTAGCCATATTTCTACACATTTTCCAAAAGACCGACCATGTTGTCTAAAAATAGATAACATTGCTTGAGAGGACTCTTGTTCGTCGCCTTCGTCATTACGAGGAACAATTTGAAATGAAATATTCTCATGGTCACTGAAATAGAGAGAGAAAAAGAACGAAGCTTCTTCTTCGATGTAAGATTTACATATCGAACCTTCAACCCATGCTTTTTGCCTCACTTTTTTCTTCATGTGATTCAAATATCTATGCAAAATTAATTTATATTAACTTCATCTTTCAAATGCAATTAAATTACGTTATAACAGATTACATACCTCTCAAATGGATACATCCATCCATATTGGACAGGACCATGAAGTCGTGCTTCAGATGGGAGATGAATAGGTAAATGTTCCATCACATTAAAAAAACCGGGCGGAAATATTTTCTCTAATTTGCAAAGCAATATAGGAATGTCCACTTCAAGTTTACGTAAACGTTGCACTTTTAAAGTAGTCGAACAAAGCTCTTTGTAAAACATACTAAGCTCCGTTACTACTTTCCAAACTTTTAACGGCAGTAGTTCTTTGAACATTACGGGAAATAAATTTTCCATCATTATGTGACAGTCATGACTTTTCATTTCGCTCAATCTACCATTTTTAAAGTCAACACATTTACGAAGATTTGATGATATCCCATCAGGAAATCTTAACTCTTCCATCCATTTTAACACACCTTTAACTTGATTATTATCTAATTCGTAACAAGCTTTATGTTTTTTTGCTGTCATTTGGTTTCATATGAAGCTCAGGACGTTTGCATAATTCTTCTATATCACGTCTTGATTTCAAATCATTCTTCGTCTTCCCTTTCACATTCAAAATTGTGTTAAAAACATTATCAAATACATTTTTCTCATTGTGCATCACATCTATGTTATGGCGAAGCAGAAGATGTTTCCAATACGGCAACTCCCAAAAAATAGTTTGTTTGCACCAGTTATGAACAACTGATCTGCCTCCAATTTCTTTTTGCTCGCCAGTTTCATATATCTTTGGATAGTCCTTAACAAGTTCATATATGTCTTCGCTTGACCATATCGTCGGTGGTTGTCTGGTTTCTACTCTATTAGCTAAAAAGTTTTTCTAGTCTCCTCTGAAGGGATGATTTACATGGAGAAAATATCGATGACAGTCAAACCATGAAATTTTCTTACCATGAGGTAAAGAAAACGCTCGTGTTTCATCCATGCACTATGGACATGCTAGACGACCGGCAGTACTCCATCCCGAAAGCATTGCATATGCAGGAAAATCACTTATAGTCCACAACAAAGAAGCAAACATACGAAAAATTTTCTTCGTGGACACATTGTATATTTCTACTCCTTCGTTCCACGGTATTTTTAACTCCTCAATCAACGGTTGTAAATATACATCGATTCCTTGTGTCGGATCATCGGGGCCAGGAACGACAACAGTAAGAAACACATATTGCGTTTTCATGCACATCCATGGAGGTAAATTATACGGTGTAACGATAATGGGCCATGATGAATATTTAGAACCAAATTGAGAAAATGGAGAAAAAACGTCCGTACATAATCCTAATCTAACATTTCGACTCTCCGCTGCAAAATTTGGATACGTTTTATCGAAATGCTTCCATGCTTCTCCATCGGCCGGATGTGTCAACGTACCCTCTTCCTCCGTTCTCACGCTATGCCATCTCATATTAGACGCAGTTACAGAAGATGCATATAATCTTTGAAGTCTTGGAGTTATGGGTAAGTAGTGCATACTCTTGTATGGAACTTCCTTCCCCTTCTTTTTTCTTGATTTGTATCTCTCATGGTTACAAACTTTACAATTTCTAAGGTTTGCGTCTTCTTTCCAAAACAACATGCATCCTTTTAAACATGCATCTATTTTTTGATACGGTAAACCAAAAGCCGACATAAGTTTTTTAACTTCGTAGTGATTTTCACACATTAGATTATCGGACGGCATATGTCTTTTTGCAGCGTGTACAACAGTCGTAAACCCAGCTTCAGTGATGTTGTATTTTGACTTCATCGCAATGTATTCTGCGATTACTGACAGCTGAGTGCCGCTTTTACAACCATCCCAAATAGGTTTCTTAGCTGCATCTAGTAAATCATAAAAAAAAATTAGCTTCAATATTTGGTTCTTCAACATTTCCATCATCGTCGTCAACTTCAACCATAGGAAACATTGATCGTGCTGCATCTTCGACCATATTTTCTATACGGGTCATTGAAACTATTTCATTAACGACACTTTCAGACTCTACAGAAGTATTTGCTACAACTTCTCCATGCCGATCCCAAACATAATATTCGAGTGCAAAACTGTGTTGGCACAAATGAACTTTCACAATATATGGCAAATACTTCAAATGTCTACACCTACTACACGGACAACGAATTTCTGGATCGTTTCCGTTATTACTTAAAGCGAATTCAACAAACACGTTTATACCATTATAAAAATCTTATTTTATTGAGCCCCTCAGTCCTTTTCTTTGGTACATCCATCTCCTCCGATCAATAAAATAATCAATCATTTTTCCTATTTGACAAAATGAGAAGTTCAAAATTTAATATTTATTTTGAAGAATACAAATTCGAAAAAGATTATTTTCATGGTCGTATAATATTTTGAATTTAAAGAACAACTTCACAAATTTAAAAATATTTTCAAATAGGGCACATTTTATTTTTTAACGTAACGATTTAAATATATATATAATTTTTTTTCCACTGGTCAGGCATCCTACTTCCCATTACAAACACAGTAAGCATTTACATTTCGTATATTACTTCGTCTCAAATGATTCAACAAAATTTCGGCAGCATTTCCCTTTTGTTCCCTGCATTGTACACAAATGCGTGTACGCATGAAACAAAAAAGAAAAGTTAGGCCGAAATTTTATGAACCGTTTGAGACGAAGTAGTATACAAAATGTAAATACTTACTGTGTTCATAACTTGCCCAATACAGGGACAAATCCGAGAAACATTGTACCAGATGAATATAAATGGTCGTTTTTTGAAAAAAACGACTATTTACACAACGATCATGTACAACACTCGTCAGACAGGGCCAAAAACTCTCTAAGGGACATTTGTCAGTTAACATGCGCGCATTTTATGAAAAAATACAGTTTTACTCACTGTTCACATTTACAAAACGATATATTAATTTAACACATTTATTCGACGTATTAAGCATCAACTTAAGGCTGGTTTAACATTTTTTGTCATTTTTCAATACACACAATTATAATTTAGAGTAATGCATTTTTTTGTTTCATAAGAAAATACGGCCACAGTATAATACTCCTAGTTCATTCAATCATTTTATCTTATTCCAAATAACGTATACAATCGTCGAATCGAGGCATACACAACAATTTACATATACATGAACAACCACAAATTATACGTTTTTTTCACAATTTCACGATAAAAGATGAAATATGTATGCCGGGTGATGCTATAAACCGTTATTATGCTATTGGAAACAATTGCAATCACTAATTCGCCCTAATTTATCAATTTATGCAAATCTAGAATTATGGTAAAAACTGAAATTTTCACAAAAATAAGAGATTATACCTGAGATTAAGAGCAAGAGATGTTGAATTAACAGCGGGGAAGGAGAAAAAATCATGAAATCGGCGATTGGAGGTGGAAAATGGGGATTTGGGGGTTTTTCTTGAGAATTTGAGAAGCTAGAAAATGAGGAAGAAAGGCTCGGCCGAGTTGCAGATAATCACGAATTTCCAACGGCTTCCGACGGTCGCCGACGGCCCGTCGGAAGCCGTCGGAAAATGTCCATCGGAAGTCGTCGCTCCCACCCGTCGCTATTTGGCATTTTTCTAGTAGTGGAAATAGAATTTACAAACGAAAATATACATTCATATTATATGATGAAAAATTACAATTTGCTATGTTTAATTAGACGTTTTCCAAATAATAAATTTTTATTTTCAAATTTTATTGTTTAAAATTTCTCAAAATTTCAATTAATTTAATAAATAAAATTACTAAATTTTTTCGGTCGTTACACTCTCTCCCACTCAAAACTTTTTGGCCCCGAAAAGGAAGGAGATAGGAGAATAGAACAGACAAAAATAAAAGTAGATTGAAAAATCAAGATTAAACTATTAATTTGAAGCTATATAATTTTTACTTGAAATATTCATACTTTTCAAACGTATTTTTAAAATTTCTTGCTTCCTTTATGAAAACCATTTATATGTTTAAATAATACCTTTACAGATATGAAAACTATTTGAAAACAATTATTATATTTACAGAGAAGCTGTTGAAAACATTAAATCCATAATTCATAAATTTATTAATTTATCTCAAGGTACTTTTCAAACATTATTAGTACATTAACGACTTTAATAAAAAAACCTACACACTGAAAACGGCTATTTTCATGGCCGCCTCTCAATAGCGATATCGAATTTTTCTCAATCGGCTTCTCTTCTTCTTCTTTAATCTGTTTCCCAAGAGCGATCCTTCTTCGTCGCAGCGAATTGCTTACTTGTTGGTTGGTTATGTTGTCGTATGTTGGTGGTGAAGGAGAGTTCGCTCTCTCCGGTTCCTTCATTCGCCACTGTCCGTCATTTGCTGCGATTGGCGTTGCCATTCGAGCGGTGACCTCCGGTCCTTTGTCTCTGGTTATTACTGGAGTTTGCACGGTTGAAATTAGGGTTTTCTCCCTGGCTTTGCTTCTCTGATCGTTGTGAGATTTTGCCTAATGGGGTGGAGTCGATGGTGGTGGGCTTAGTTCTTTGTGGCTCGGTTTTTGATTCTGCAGTGATGGACGAAAGGGATTTCACCACCCTTTTCGACACATCGGTTGGTTTTTCTCCTGCTTGTGAGGAGTTGCCCAGTGGGGAGGTTTTTCTGAAGGAGGGTTCGCTTTGTTGTGACTTTGGCTGTGGGTTGGAATTGTCGGCCGAAGGGGATTTCACCGCCCCTTCCTCTCGAGATTCTAAAGTGTCGGTCTGTGATTTATGGGTTGGCAGTGGTGCTTTGGATTTGGCTCCTGCTGATCCGAAGGTGGTGGGCTCGAATTTTTGTTTTAGTGATCTTGGTTGCGTCAGTGGTCGTACTGGTTTCATCGGTTGGGACTCTGTCAACCCTACCAGTTTGCTTGCGCTGCCTCATCCTGCTGCTTCGATGATGCTACGTGACTGGTGGGTTGGAAGTGTCGATAGGGTTGTGGGTTCCATTGCGTGTGACTGTGGTAGGGTGTCTGGCTTTTGTCTCTTTGGCCGTTCACTGCGTTTTGGTGTATGGGGTGCTTTGTTTTGCAAGGATTTGTGGATGGGTTGTTGTGTTTTTCCTATCGGCATGCAGCTGCAGGTATGGCCTTTGCTAGCCGGTCAGGTGAGTTTCTCGGTTTTACTTTTTCTAGTGGTTTGTGATGTTGGGAGCGTGTTTGTATTTCAGTTTGTATCTGATGGCTTGATCGTAGTGTTTTTGAGCCTAGACGCGCTTCGGCGTGTGCTCCCTGACATTGCTTTCCAGGTGTTACCAGGAGGCGTGTCAGGCCCTTTAGGCATTGTGTTCTCCGTTTGGAGCGGCCAGTGTGGATCCCTCTGTGGGGTTTCTGTTGTGAGCCATAGCGAGGTCTGGATCGTATCGTTATTGGCTTATTATCCCCTTTTTTTCTTCTTGGGCCCCTTTGGTCACATCGGAGAGATTACCCAGTTTGGGTCGATTGGGTAAGGCGGTGTTCCGGTTCTGATTGCATAGTGTATCCTGAGGTGGTCCACTATGCAGGCAGCCTGGAATATTACCAGTCAGCTGCGACCCGATCGGGTGAATTTTCTGCTGGGGACTCCTTGCGAACCTCACCTGTCTCGCGGGGCTGTCTCTCTAGTGGCAGTCTGGCATGGGTAAGGTTCCTACAGCAATGTGGGATGCGCATTTTTAGTTCCCCTACATACTTGTGTTACACTCCATCTATCTCTTCTTTGTCTGTCTCTTCGCCTATTAGGTGTTCGTCCCGTTGCTCTTTTCCTTCATCTTCTTGTGCCTTATCGATCGTCATTCCGATGCTAAGTGTCGAGGAATTTTCGTTGATTATTGAGAGGCTCTCCCGCCTGACCGAGAATTCTGCCCCGCCAGTGTTTCTTCTTCTCTGTCTGAGTCGACGGAGTGCTTAGATGCTTCTTCGTTGGCCGAGCCTTTGCGTCCGCATTTGCGCAGATCCTCTCGACGTAGGTCGTGAGGGGCTTCCAGCGTTCCCAGTACTATCCGTACTCGCTCTATAGCGGCGACTGAGCAGCTCGAGAGATCTGCTCTATCCTCCTTGTATCGTATCTGATTTGCGTCTGTGTTGTCTCTCTTGGCTTGGATCTTCTTCTCTGTTTGGCATTGTCATCATGTCGAACTTTCTCTTCTAGAATATTCGTGGTATTGGCAATGAAGCATCTGTTGCTAGGCTTAAGAGGATTGTCCGTAAGCATTCCATTGGCTTGGTGGCTATTTTAGAACCGTTTGTGGGTCCTGGTGAGATTACCAAGGCGGTTCTGTCGCTCGGTTTTGGAGGTGCTATTTCGAATGTTTCAGGTAAGATCTGGATTCTTTGGTCCAAAGAATGCGTTGTTCGAACTATTTTTGATTCGTCGCAACTTTTATCTATCTTGTGCTCCTCTTCTTTTTTCCCGCTACCGTTCCTCCTTTCTGCGGTTTACGCCAAATGTGACCGGGTTGATAGATTATCTCTATGGGATGACATTTTGTCACTTGCTGACATCGGTTGCTCGGCTTCTGTGGTGGGGGTGATTTCAATGTTGTTGCTAGCCAGGCCGAAAAATTAGGCGGGGTGGCCGTCAACCGCCACTCTGTATCAGATTTCAACTCTTTCATTGTGAGATCCGGGTTATCCGAAATTCCTTTCGTTGGCTCAGCTTTCACATGGTCTAACAACCAGGAAGGACCGAATCGGATCCTTTCTAGGTTGGATAGGATTTTTGGGTCTGCTGATTGGTTTGACCTTCCTTTCACTTTTTCTATTTCTCATCTTCATCGCTCCTGTTCTGATCACGCACCACTGGTTTTACGGTGCGCGTCGCGATCCTTGTCGAGACCCTCTTCGTTCCGCTACCTTAGTATGTGGAGCTCTCACCATACATTTTTACAGGTGGTCGAGGATTCGTGGTCCACTCCCCTTGTGGCAGCTCCCATGGAGGCATTTTTTCGGAAACTGAAGCGTCTAAAGGCTTGTCTAAAGACGTGGAATTCCCTTGTTTTTGGGAATATCTTCGACCGTGTGCGAGCGGCTGAAGAATCCCTGATCATCGCTGAATCTTTGTTCGACGAGAGTCCCTCTGCCGAAAACAAAGAGAACTGGGCTTCCGCTCAGTTAGCCTTCTCCTCGGAACTTCGTATTGAAAACTCCTACCTCAGTCAAAAGGCGAGGGTCAAGTGGGTGGTCGAAGGTGATACAAATTCCAAATTCTTTCATTCTTCTATTCGTAAGAAAGCTAATTTGCTTTCTATTCGTGAGATAATGAGATCAGACCAAACTGTGGCTTCGACCCCGTCTGAAGTTAAAGAGGTTTTAGTTTCTCATTTCCAATCTTATCTAGGCACTCCTTCTGTGAATGAGCCGGCTTCGGACATCTTGTCCTTCATTTCTCGGCTTGTTCCTTCGGAAGGTAGTGAAGGTTTGGCTTCTCCGCCTTCGTCCGATGAGATTCGTGCCTGTGTTTTTGCTCTTAGCAAGGATAGTGCTTGTGGACCGGATGGTTTTAATGGGTCCTTCTTTCGTTCTACCTGGCATATCATCCAATCTGATTTATGCATGGCAATTCAACATTTCTTTTCCGGAGACGCTCTCCCCATTAGTTGGTCATCCACTAACTTGGTCCTATTCCAAAGTGTGATAATCCTCGGGCGTGTTTGGAATTCCGTCCCATCAGCCTTTGTAACTTCGCCAACAAAGTGATTTCCAAGGTTCTGGCCACTCGGTTGGCTCCGTACCTTGATCGCATTATCTCCTCCTCTCAGGCGGGTTTTGTAAAAGGTCGTTTGATCACTGATAACGTCCTTTTAGCCCAAGAACTTGTTTCTCAGATTGACCGAAAGGTCAGGGGTTCTAACATTATCTTCAAACTTGACATGGAAAAGGCCTACGATCGTATGTCCTGGTTTTTCATCATCAAGGTGCTTCGTGCCTTCGGTTTTTCTGAAACTCTTATCGATCTGGTGTGGAGGCTCATTTCCAACTGTTGGTTTTCTGTTATCATTAACGGATCGGCCAATGGTTTTTTCAGAGCGGGTAGAGGTATCCGTCAGGGCGATCCCCTATCTCCCTCTCTTTTCGTTATCACAGCCGAGGCTTTCATTCGTGGCATTCACATTCTAACGGTTTTTGGCCAAATTCAGTGTTTTGGTCTTCCGAGTGGATGTCCGCTCGTCTCCTCTCTGTCCTTCGCGGATGACATTATCATTTTCTCGAACGAAAATCGGTCCTCTGTTCGCCGTCTTCTTCGGTTCATTCACCTTTACGAGAGGTGTTCGGGCAATTGGTCAACTCTGCAAAGAGCTGTTTCGTCCATGCTAAGGACATGGACCTCTCGAGAGTCTCTTGGGTCGCATCTTTTACCGGGTTCAGGGCAGCTTCCCTTCCCCTTCCTTATTTGGGCATAGTTCTCTACAGGGGTAGGAAACTTAACGCCCTATTCGATCCTCTTTCGGACAAGGTTAGGGGAAAGATTATCCGTTGGAATGCGTCTCTTCTGTCTCAAGCAGGAATATTAGTGCTCATCCAATCGGTTCTGAGCTCTATGGGTACTCATATTTTCGCCGCTATGACCCCTACTACCTCCTTTTTTCGCTCGTTCCAATCTCTGGCATCCTCTTTCTTCTGGGGTTCGAAGGGTGACAATCGTAGACATCACTGGGTGTCTTGGAATGTTATCTGTCGGCCAAAGAGTGAGGGTGGGTTAGGTTTGCGTAATCCGAAGGACATTTGTTCGGCTTTCGCTTGCAAGTTGTGGTATAGGTTTGCCAGTAACGACTCCCTATGGGCGAAGTTCCTTCATGCTAAGTACCGGAGACTAGCGTCTGCTGGCTATGCCGGGTCTCCTTCTTACGCCAGTGAGACTTGGAAGCATATGCAATCGGTCAAAGTGCTCGTTGATTCTCATAACGGCCATTACGGTTGGGATGGCGGGCCGTTCTCTATTCTTAACGCCTGAAGCTCTTCTAGGAATCCCTCTCCAATCCTTCCTATTTATTCTCACATCTGGGACGTTCGGATTCCAGCAAAAGTCTCTCTCCTCATGTGGCGATCCTTCCATAATGGGTTACCGGTTGATGAGAACCTGCAGCTGATTGGCATTCCATTTGTTTCCCGTTGTAGATGTTGCGGCAACGGGGAAACAGAATCGGTTGATCATTTGCTATTCGTCGGCTGGTGTGCCAGATCCTGCTGGAATTATTTCGGCAATTTATTGGGTGTCCGGGGCACCATCTCCTCGTCGTCTGATTTGTTGTTCTCTTGGTGGCTTCATAGATCTGGTAGATCTCTCCGCTCAATCATCTTTCGCTTGATTCCCTGTCTGATTTGCTGGCACATCTGGTGTGCGCGGAACAAGGCAATCTTTGACGATTGCCCAATGGATCCCCCCTCCGTTATCCGGCGGGTTAGAGATGATGTTTACTTGGTGTTTCGTGGCCGACCTTTCCGAGGTTCTGTCAGTATTCGGTCGGGCCGCTTTGTGAACCTTTTATCTATCTCATGTTCTCAGTCGTCATATAGAGCGGGGAATTGGATGATTTCCGATCTGGAGACTGGTGGTTCTGGCATACTAGTCTCCGCCCTGACAGTCATTCCCCCCCCTTTTGTGTTCCCTTATTGTGTGGCTATTGCTTTCAGGATCAGGCTATTCTGGGGTGGTCCTTGTTTCTCTATGCTTCTTCGGATTGGGGTTTGCTTCATGGAAGTCCGTGTCTTTTTCCCAGCAGTCGGTCTTACAGTTGGCGGGGTGTTGGCCGATTCTCTCTTCTTTTTTGGTGGGTCGTTTGCAGGGCTTTTTTTCTTTGCTCGGTCGTCATCCAACATTATCATCGGGCGGTGGCCTTGCCGGAGCTCGATTACGATGTTGGAAGGGCAGACGTTTTCCCCTAGCTCCTCGGCTGTGCTTTGTTCCTGGAGGCGAAGATCCTACGTCTTAGCTTATCGCTCGTGACTATTGGATTCTTTTGTTGGTGGTTTCGTTGTTCTTCTGTTGTGGTTCTCGCTATTGTTTTTCTGATTTTGATTTGGTTACCTGTCAGGCTTGTTGACAGCTTTTGGTTGTATATATATATGAATAGAGGTTTTAAAAATATAAAAAAAAACATTATTAGTAAATCAATAATCATTTACTTTAAATATGTTTTATTTAATTAATAACTTCTAAAATATAAAAAAAATTCTATTAAACTATGTAGTATATAAATAAAAAATATTTTAAAAGGATGTATTCAAAAGGGAAAAGAAGGCAGATTCTGCAAACAGAATATAGGTGAATAGATAAAGCTGAGCAAATGCGGTAGGTTCAAAGAATAGCATCGAGCACGAATAGTTAATTCAAACTATAACAATTTCAATTTCAAATACTATTATAAAATTTCTTTGTTGGAAATATTTTTATAATAAAATACTTTTTTATCGAAACAAATTTTCCTTTCGAAAATACTTTTATAACTCGATGTTTCAAGAAGTTTATCCTCGTTCTTGCAGACTCTGGCCATGCGTTTATCAGTCGCTAAGCTAGAATTCTTCAAGTACTTAGTAGACATGTTTCAACACCCAGTGAAAATACTTGAAAAACCTTCAAAACTGATATGGAAAGTACAATCCAAACAAATCACCTGGATCGCAGATACACAATGGTTACGCCTGGATCCCCTATGAAACATCCGTACCTTTAAGCAATCGCTGCCTTGCGAATTACTCCATGATAACCAAAACCGTGGACCGTAGGATACATAAAAATGGTTACGCCTGGATCCCTCAGGAAACATCCGTACTCTCTGGGAAATCTTTGCCTTATGGATTACGCCACCATAACAAAACTATAGACCGCATGATACATAACAATGATTACGCCTGGATCCCCCAAGAAACATCCGTACCCTTTAAGCAATCTCTACCTTGCGGATTACGCAACCCAAAAAAAATGACCATGGGTTACGCCATGGTAGGACACTTGAGTTTCAAATCCAGAAAACCAAAATCAGAGAGAATAATATCGTAGAATGAATCCACAATGTGGCCACAAAGCGGATATCAAGCAGAAGACACTTTTCATATCTTTACTTTGAAAATATGTATCATATAGTACCTTTTCAAATCACTTTCAACTATCATACTTATATAAAGCCTATTTTATATAAGGTTCCATTTTCAAATCGAATACTTTCCAAAATCAATAGTATATCAAATCATATCTATATAGACTTCGATTACATAAGGTTTCGCTTTTCAAATTGAGTACCTTTCCAAATCATTAGTTTCAAATCAACTTCATACTTATGCAAATCAATTTATATATAAGTTTGATACTCCCAAATCAAGTATTTAGTAAAATAAGGTTCTCAATTTCAATTCCTTTCAATATCAGTTCAGTTTCGAAATCATATATGATTTCTATTCGAAAGATCCACTTTACCCTTTGAAAATCATTATTCTATATATATAGTTTTATAAAAGATGTTTCAAAGTCAAAACCTTTAGAACTAAGTTTTATTCGAAACATTTCGAAACAAATTTTCAAATTATTATAATTCAAAATAGTCTTATTCATTTACTTAACAAAAACGTTTCTGTAGGATCTAGATTAACCCTAGAGGGGGGGTGAATAGGGTTATAGCAAATTTTCTCGACAGAAACAAAACGCAGAAATAAATATGCTGAAAAAGTAAATCACACACAAAATTTACCCAGCTTCGACAACCCCTGCCTACTGCTGCATTCCCAGATTTCTATTAGAATTAAACAGTATCACGCTTACAGACACTCTACTAGATTCGCAGACCTTTTTGCTCCCGCTCACAAACACTCTACTAGACTCGCAAACATTTGCTCCCGCTCACAAACATTATACTAGACTCGCAAACATTTGCTCCCGCTCACAAACACTCTACTAGACTCGCACACCCTGCTCCCGCCTATAGAGTTTCGTTTACTCGCAAACTCTTCTCCCGCCTACAATAGAACTTTGATTACTCGCAAACTCTGCTCCCGCCTATAGAGCTTTGATTACTCGCAAACACTGCTCCCGCCTATAGAGCTCTGCAAACTCGCACACCCTGCTCACTGAACTAATTCTAACTAGACAATCTGACACGACCTAATCCCTAGGTGGTGATTTACAAATTCTTCGACTTGAAAAATAAAAACAACAATTAAAAGACAAAAATTAATAACCCTAAATAAACTTAAACTAAAGCCTTTTATAATAAGGCCGACCCCTTTTTTAAATTTTATGACCCGTTCCCTTCTTCCTTTGCTTGGCCCGCTCCTTTGCTTGTGAGAATGGCGGCTTCGTCCTGTTTCTGAAATTAAGGCTTCGGCTCTTCTTCTCCAAATTAGGGCTTCGGCTCTTGATTCGAATTTAGGGTATTAAAGCTGCGCCTTTTTCGTGTGCTTTGTTCTCGTTCGTTCGCTCTTGGCTGCTTCGTTGTTCGATCGAGTTCGACTCCTTGCTTCGGTATGTAATTTAATCTCTTTTTCTTTACTGGTTGATGCTTGAACTCGATCATGATTCGAGTTGGATGATTTGTTCTTTGTTATGCTCGAACTCGAATGAATTTGAGATTGCCGATGATGATGGTTTATATAGGGTTTGTAACCCTAGATTTGCGTTCGTACAACATCATTTGAATTTGTCATATTATTCATCTCGGCCACTCGATTATACTTGGATGCTTGTGATAAAATCTGACTTTGTCAATTTCGTATTTTTGATGCTTGGTTGACACGGCTTCGATTTTGACTTTGCTCGATTATGTAATGACCATTTCAAAGATACGCACTTTTTCATTTTACTTGTATAACACGGTGAATACTTGATTGACTTGTTCAACTTTGGTTTTGCTAGTATTTTGTTTGGTTCGTGAATTTCTCTGAACTGTTGAATTTCGTTCATCTTGTAGTCTTCGACCTTCTTCTCTGGTACTTGAATTTCAATCATGATGTTGTTTGGTTATTTGTTCATGTTGCATATATGCGTCTACTCTGGTTGCTGTGAATTTTCTCCAGTGGCATTGTACTCTCTTGAGTCTGATTACTCCTGTGTCTTGTTTATCTGGTTTTGGTCGTTGCATTTGCTGGCTTGTACTGTCCACTGCCCTGATGTTGTTTGTTCGATCACTTTGCTGTTCCATGGTCTATTTGGTGTTTTGTTTATTTGAGACATCTTAGCTATGTTGCATTCATGCTGATTTAGTCTTGCACTTGCTTGAGTTTCACTAAACTTGATATCCTGGTGTATCATTGCACTTTGCACTATCCATACTTCAGTCTGGGTTCACTTGTTCATACCACTGTTTCATGCGTGCTCTACTAGTTGCTGTGTTGATCACTTCATGTTGTATTCATGCAGCTTGTTCTCTATATTCACTTGAATGTTGCAGTCCATGTTCTTCACTGTTTACATTGTTTGCATTATTGCAGTGATTATTTGAGCTTGTATGCTTCATGTTTTTGTTCATGTTGGCACTAGTTGTTGAGTCTGTTGCATGAGTCCTGGTCATTTGCACTTGCAGTTGGTTACTTGATTCAGTTGTGTTGTTCATGTCATGTTGTTCATGTGCATGCTTTGTACTTCAGGTTGGTCACTTGATTCACATGTGCACTGCCTGTTTGAAATTGTAGCATGTCACTGAGTTTGTTGTGTATACTTGTGGCTGGTGATTCATTTAATGATAATGTTGATTTCACTCTGGCCATACTGCATTTTACTTGTTGCATACATGAACTTGACACTGTAAAATTCTCGTTGCATTCATGAATTTTCTGTCTTGACTTCACTGTGAATTTGGAATTTGTCTAAGCTTTGCATTCTTTTTGTAGCCTTGTGTTGAATCCAGTTATAAAAACTCGGGTTTGACCTTGTGCTCACCTGTCCCTGTAGCATTATCAACTGTATATATCGGTGTGCACGGCCTTGTGGCATATACAGTGATACACTGTGTATGTCACAAGTTGTTCGTGTACGATGAATTCAAATTTAAATTATGACGAACAACCCAAATAACCGAGGCAAATCATATTTTCAAAATCCATTTTATTTTATTTTAAACTGCAAAAATATTTCTTTTTCAATTTTACTGCGTTAGTTTATATTTTTGCAGATTGCTCAGATGCTGGATTCAAACTGGAATGCAGTTGAAGATAAATACGAGTGTGAGTGATATGTAGTGAGGTGCTCTGTAAATATGAAATTGTGATGTATAATAATCAAAGTTGTATATGTATAGTGAGAGCTTGAAATTTTACTATTCAAAATTGTAATAAATATTTGTTTGAATAAAATATTCGTTTGAATTCAAAATCTGTGTTATTTATTTTATTCGGCAAATATTTATTTAATCTGTGAAAATAAATAGTATATTTAACAAATACATTTAAACGAATGTATATATGTTTATTATCATCAAACAAAAATCATATAAGCGCATATTCAACAATTTCCCCCTTTTGATGATAACAAACATATATTTAAGATTTTGAATGTATTAAATGTATTTGATCGTTCAATTTGCTCCCTCTATTTGAATGCTCCCTCTCTACTCAATACTCCCCCTACATATATGCATACAAATAGAAATATATACATGAGCCTATATGCAAATGGAAAATTATTTGACCTTTGCTTGATTCTATTTGATAAAATCTTAACTTTTCTCTCCCTCTTTTGTTATCAGCAAAAGAATAACAGTGTTATAGAAATAGGGATGAAGTGACAGACATGAATCAAACATTTAACTCAATTGAATATAAATATCAAATTTCAATAAAACTCAAACAAAAATCATAATTACCCTTGTTAGACGCATATTCCACTTTCAGAAGTGATGGGGATAAAATCATCAAAAATCATACAGTTCTGTCTATTTGTGGTATATTTATTTCAGGAAATTTGAATATCTACTAACCATGCATAACCGTTAGGACTTTTAAATGAGATTAGTAGTATTCCAATTTAATTTGAAAAATGAAATCAAGTATCTTCTAACCACGCATGACCGTGAGGACTTTTAAATGGGATTAGAATCAACTTGTCCATTAAATCAGTTAATTTTGATATGCGTTCCATACATGCATAACCGTGAGGACTTTTAAGTGAGCATGGAAGCACATAACCAAAAATCCAAGTAATTCACCCATGCATAACCATGATGACTTTTAAATGAGAGTGAATACTTTGGATATTTATTTTTATTGCTAAATATAATAAATTGAAGCACAAATAATTTTCTTTACAAATTATAAGATATTGAAGAACAAATGATTTCCTTTGTAAACTACCACAAATTTACATACTAAATATGATCTTGATGAGTGATGGTCGATAGAAAGATGATAGATATAGAAATGGTCATGGAATTTTTACCCAACAAAAAGTTTTTATAACTCTTGTTATGAAATTCTAAAGAAATTTTCTAATTATACTTTCTCAAGTTATAATATATGATAAATATCAACACTCATCTCTTTTTCAATCACTATTCATCTTTTCGATAATCAAAGGGAGTCAGATTAGTCAAAATTTGTCATTTAAAATCAAATTCAAAAATTATAAAATCAATTTTTCAAAAATGACTAATCTGTAAATATGGTCAAACATGATTTTCTCGAGGGGGTTTTATAAGAAAATTTTCTGCTATTTGAAAATTATTTCAAGTGAAAAATATGCAGATATTTTCTTTGAAAAAAAACGATGCAGCAAATGAATGTTTCAAAAATTAATCACGTTCCACTAGTAATTTTTCTATCAACTATATTACCAGTGTAATCTGCATCTGAATTTAAATTTCACTCAATATTCACTCGTTGAACCATGAAGTGTGCACCAAGAATTTCAAACTTAACATCAATTTAAATGACATTCTTTTGAATTTGAATTGAAGCCGTGTTAATAATAAAAAAAACATATCATAGTGTCAATCTTAGAAGCCATAGGATGAACAACTATCAACAGTCATTAAAACTTCATTATTATTTCAAAACAATTTCTTGAAGTTTTAACAATTTCATAAAGTTCTTTTTCAACAGCTTTCACATGAAAATTGAAATCGTGCAAATTTACAAGCAGTGACCAAAATATCAAAACAAATATATCTACGTGTAGAATGAGTAACAATCATTTGACCGAACAAATTTATATAAATTAGTTCAAAATTGAAAATCTGATTGGTCATCAATTAAGCACAAATCAATGTCATAAATAAGAACAAGTCATGTAGGATCATATCAAGTAAGTCCCAATCAGTCAACCATTATAATTACTCCAAGAAATTCTATTTAAAGACGATTGGTCAATATTTTGAAAAAGTCATAAAATCAAAATCATCATCTTTTGTTCATCTCAATATTGGCTGATTTTAATTTAGAGTATGGTGCAGACTATCACATTTAATATATCGTTCAAAACAATTTTACCTTGTTTTACCTTTACGATAATTTTTCGTCGTTGTCCGTTGTGATTCTGTCACCTTTGTACTAGGCTAAGGAACTTGCTTTGTCGCCCGTTATGTTTCTGGAACAGCCAAAATCTAGAGAACACTGTTGTTGTTCCTTAGCCTGCCACCACACCTACACGATAAAAGATTTATGTGACCTATTTGTTTTTATAGGTCCATGATTGTTAGTGGCAGAATATGAAAATATGTTTGTGAAGACCCAAAACAATTTATATATGTTCCTTTTGGCACCCAAATTTGTTTGACGTTCAAAGATTTTATATTTGTGCCTTTTGGAACCCAAATCGGTATAGTTTTCACATGTTTGGGTCTATACCAACAATTATTGTGATTGTGTCCATATTTTCTACAAATCGTGCACATTGAATTTTCTTGATTAATCTTGTTTTCAACAATTTTAGATTGATTATATCCAAGTCCTTTTCTAACCGTGTTAACAGTTTGCTTTCCTAATAGCATATTCAACGATTTTTCGCTTTTTGAAAATTTATCTAAAGTCGTTGACAATTGTTGGACTTGTATTTTGAGAGATTCATTTTCGTTTAACAATTGTGTGCACTTTTTAATAGAATTCTCTCTTCTAGTATTCTCAATTTTTAAAATCAGAATTCCATTTTCAGGTGATTTCATTTTAATTTCTGATTTTTTAATTTCTTCTTCAAATGTTGGACACTTATCACACTTAAGGATCCTACTTTGATAGGTTTTAACTAATAGGTCAAGTAGTTCATTTAATTATATCAAAGTGTCTTTTTGTGATTCAAGTTTAGCGTATTTTTCCCTAAGTTGTTCAAAACAGCCATTCACTTCGTGGAAATAAATAAGTAATTCAGAGTGAGTAAGTTTTGATACCTCGCTTGGCTCGTCGTCGTCGCTATCGGTTATATTCCCATGAAGGCACATATCTGCTTTCTCACTTTCACTGCTATCGCTTTTATTCCACGTGGCTGCAATTTTCCTTTTTGAATTCTTCATTAATAATGCCAGCTCGGCTGCACCATCATCCTCATCACAACTGCTATTTACCAATCCGGTTAAGCATATTTCTTTAACTGAGTCGGTTGTGGAGGACTTCTCATTGCTGATGACTTTTGCACCATATATTGCATCGAGATTTTTCCAAATTTTCTGTGCATTTTCACAATGAGAGACGAAATAAAAATTATCACGATTAATATGGGAATATAATATATGCATAGCAAGAGCATTAATCGAGATAATTTCCTTATTTGTTAAATCACACCCATTTTCAATAATATCCCAACATTTAATATTAACAGATTTTAAATATAATTCCATTTTTAATTTCTAATTCAAAAAATCTGTTCCATCGAAAATAGAAGGAATAATATTGAAACGACCCTCAACAAAAATATTATTTGGTGGATTCATGACTCTAGAGTTAAAAATACCAGGCTCTGATACCACTTGTAGGATCTAGATTAACCCTAGAGGGGGGGGTGAATAGGGTTATAGCAAATTTTCTCGACAGAAACAAAACGCAGAAATAAATATGCTGAAAAAGTAAATCACACACAAAATTTACCCAGCTTCGGCAACCCCTGCCTACTGCTGCATTTCCAGATTTCTATTAGAATTAAACAGTATCACGCTTACAGACACTCTACTAGACTCGCAGACCCTTTTGCTCCCGCTCACAAACACTCTACTAGACTCGCAAACATTTGCTCCCGCTCACAAACATTCTACTAGACTCGCAAACATTTGCTCCCGCTCACAAACACTCTACTAGACTCGCACACCCTGCTCCCGCCTATAGAGTTTCGTTTACTCGCAAACTCTGCTCCCACCTACAATAGAACTTTGATTACTCGCAAACTCTGCTCCCGCCTATAGAGCTTTGATTACTCGCAAACACTGCTCCCGCCTATAGAGCTCTGCAAACTCGCACACCCTGCTCACTGAACTAATTCTAACTAGACAATCTGAGATGACCTAATCCCTAGGTGGTGATTTACAAATTCTTCGATTTGAAAAATAAAAACAACAATTAAAAGACAAAAATTAATAACCTTAAATAAACTTAAACTAAAGCCTTTTATAATAAGGCCGACCCCTTTTTTAAATTTTATGACCCGTTCCCTTCTTCCTTTGCTTGGCCCGTTCCTTTGCTTGTGAGAATGGCGGCTTCGTCCTGTTTCTGAAATTAGGGCTTCGGCTCTTCTACTCCAAATTAGGGCTTCGGCTCTTGATTCGAATTTAGGGTATTGAAGCTGCGCCTTTTTCGTGTGCTTTGTTCTCGTTCGTTCGCTCTTGGCTGCTTCGTTGTTCGATCGAGTTCGACTCCTTGCTTCGGTATGTAATTTAATCTCTTTTTCTTTACTGGTTGATGCTTGAACTCGATCGTGATTCGAGTTGGATGATTTGTTCTTTGTTATGCTCGAACTCGAATGAATTTGAGATTGTCGATGATGATGGTTTATATAGGGTTTGTAACCCTAGATTTGCGTTCGTACAACATCATTTGAATTTGTCATATTATTCATCTCGGCCACTCGATTATACTTGGATGCTTGTGATAAAATCTGACTTTGTCAATTTCGTATTTTTGATGCTTGGTTGACACGGCTTCGATTTTGACTTTGCTCGATTATGTAATGACCATTTCAAAGATACGCACTTTTTCATTTTACTTGTATAACACGGTGAATACTTGATTGACTTGTTCAACTTTGGTTTTGCTAGTATTTTGTTTGGTTCGTGAATTTCTCTGAACTGTTGAATTTCGTTCATCTTGTAGTCTTCGACCTTCTTCTCTGGTACTTGAATTTCAATCATGATGTTGTTTGGTTATTTGTTCATGTTGCATATATGCGTCTACTCTGGTTGCTGTGAATTTTCTCCAGTGGCATTGTACTCTCTTGAGTCTGATTACTCCTGTGTCTTGTTTATCTGGTTTTGGTCGTTGCATTTGCTGGCTTGTACTGTCCACTGCCCTGATCTTGTTTGTTCGATCACTTTGCTGTTCCATGGTCTATTTGGTGTTTTGTTTATTTGAGACATCTTAGCTATGTTGCATTCATGCTGATTTAGTCTTGCACTTGCTTGAGTTTCACTAAACTTGATATCCTGGTGTATCATTGCACTTTGCACTATCCATACTTCAGTCTGGGTTCACTTGTTCATACCACTGTTTCATGCGTGCTCTACTAGTTGCTGTGTTGATCACTTCATGTTGTATTCATGCAGCTTGTTCTCTATATTCACTTGAATGTTGCAGTCCATGTTCTTCACTGTTTACATTGTTTGCATTATTGCAGTGATTATTTGAGCTTGTATGCTTCATGTTTTTGTTCATGTTGGCACTAGTTGTTGAGTCTGTTGCATGAGTCCTGGTCATTTGCACTTGCAGTTGGTTACTTGATTCAGTTGTGTTGTTCATGTCATGTTGTTCATGTGCATGCTTTGTACTTCAGGTTGGTCACTTGATTCACATGTGCACTGCCTGTTTGAAATTGTAGCATGTCACTGAGTTTGTTGTGTATACTTGTGGCTGGTGATTCATTTAATGATAATGTTGATTTCACTCTGGCCATACTGCATTTTACTTGTTGCATACATGAACTTGACACTGTAAAATTCTCGTTGCATTCATGAATTTTCTGTCTTGACTTCACTGTGAATTTGGAATTTGTCTAAGCTTTGCATTCTTTTTGTAGCCTTGTGTTGAATCCAGTTATAAAAACTCGGGTTTGACCTTGTGCTCACCTGTCCCTGTAGCATTATCAACTGTATATATCGGTGTGCACGGCCTTGTGGCATATACAGTGATACACTGTGTATGTCACAAGTTGTTCGTGTACGATGAATTCAAATTTAAATTATGACGAACAACCCAAATAACTGAGGCAAATCATATTTTCAAAATCCATTTTATTTTATTTTAAACTGCAAAAATATTTCTTTTTCAATTTTACTGCGTTAGTTTATATTTTTGCAGATTGCTCAGATGCTGGATTCAAACTGGAATGCAGTTGAAGATAAATACGAGTGTGAGTGATATGTAGTGAGGTGCTCTGTAAATATGAAATTGTGATGTATAATAATCAAAGTTGTATATGTATAGTGAGAGCTTGAAATTTTACTATTCAAAATTGTAATAAATATTTGTTTGAATAAAATATTCGTTTGAATTCAAAATCTGTGTTATTTATTTTATTCGGCAAATATTTATTTAATCTGTGAAAATAAATAGTATATTTAACAAATACATTTAAACGAATGTATATATGTTTATTATCATCAAACAAAAATCATATAAGCGCATATTCAACAATTTCCCCCTTTTGATGATAACAAACATATATTTAAGGTTTTGAATGTATTAAATGTATTTGATCGTTCAATTTGCTCCCTCTATTTGAATGCTCCCTCTCTACTCAATACTCCCCCTACATATATGCATACAAATAGAAATATATACATGAGCCTATATGCAAATGGAAAATTATTTGACCTTTGCTTGATTCTATTTGACAAAATCTTAACTTTTCTCTCCCCCTTTTGTTATCAGCAAAAGAATAACAGTGTTATAGAAATAGGGATGAAGTGACAGACATGAATCAAACATTTAACTCAATTGAATATAAATATCAAATTTCAATAAAACTCAAACAAAAATCATAATTACCCTTTTTAGACGCATATTCCACTTTCAGAAGTGATGGGGATAAAATCATCAAAAATCATACAGTTCTGTCTATTTGTGGTATATTTATTTCAGGAAATTTGAATATCTACTAACCATGCATAACCGTTAGGACTTTTAAATGAGATTAGTAGTATTCCAATTTAATTTGAAAAATGAAATCAAGTATCTTCTAACCACGCATGAACGTGAGGACTTTTAAATGGGATTAGAATCAACTTGTCTATTAAATCAGTTAATTTTGATATGCGTTCCATACATGCATAACCGTGAGGACTTTTAAGTGAGCATGGAAGCACATAACCAAAAATCCAAGTAATTCACCCATGCATAACCATGATGACTTTTAAATGAGAGTGAATACTTTGGATATTTATTTTTATTGCTAAATATAATAAATTGAAGCACAAATAATTTTCTTTACAAATTATAAGATATTGAAGAACAAATGATTTCCTTTGTAAACTACCACAAATTTACATACTAAATATGATCTTGATGAGTGATGGTCGATAGAAAGATGATAGATATAGAAATGGTCATGGAATTTTTACCCAACAAAAAGTTTTTATAACTCTTGTTATGAAATTCTAAAGAAATTTTCTAATTATACTTTCTCAAGTTATAATATATGATAAATATCAACACTCATCTCTTTTTCAATCACTATTCATCTTTTCGATAATCAAAGGGAGTCAGATTAGTCAAAATTTGTCATTTAAAATCAAATTCAAAAATTATAAAATCAATTTTTCAAAAATGACTAATCTGTAAATATGGTCAAACATCATTTTCTCGAGGGGGTTTTATAAGAAAATTTTCTGCTATTTGAAAATTATTTCAAGTGAAAAATATGCAGATATTTTCTTTGAAAAAAAACGATGCAGCAAATGAATGTTTCAACAATTAATCACGTTCCACTAGTAATTTTTCTATCAACTATATTACCAGTGTAATCTGCATCTGAATTTAAATTTCACTCAATATTCACTCGTTGAACCATGAAGTGTGCACCAAGAATTTCAAACTTAACATCAATTTAAATGACATTCTTTTGAATTTGAATTGAAGCCGTGTTAATAATAAAAAAAACATATCATAGTGTCAATCTTAGAAGCCATAGGATGAACAACTATCAACAGTCATTAAAACTTCATTATTATTTCAAAACAATTTCTTGAAGTTTTAACAATTTCATAAAGTTCTTTTTCAACAGCTTTCACATGAAAATTGAAATCGTGCAAATTTACAAGCAGTGACCAAAATATCAAAACAAATATATCTACGTGTAGAATGAGTAACAATCATTTGACCGAACAAATTTATATAAATTAGTTCAAAATTGAAAATCTGATTGGTCATCAATTAAGCACAAATCAATGTCATAAATAAGAACAAGTCATGTAGGATCATATCAAGTAAGTCCCAATCAGTCAACCATTATAATTACTCCAAGAAATTCTATTTAAAGACGATTGGTCAATATTTTGAAAAAGTCATAAAATCAAAATCATCATCTTTTGTTCATCTCAATATTGGCTGATTTTAATTTAGAGTATGGTGCAGACTATCACATTTAATATATCGTTCAAAACAATTTTACCTGTTTTACCTTTACGATAATTTTTCGTCGTTGTCCATTGTGATTCTGTCACCTTTGTACTAGGCTAAGGAACTTGCTTTGTCGCCCGTTATGTTTCTGGAACAGCCAAAATCTAGAGAACACTGTTGTTGTTCCTTAGCCTGCCACCACACCTACACGATAAAAGATTTATGTGACCTATTTGTGTTTATAGGTCCATGATTGTTAGTGGCAGAATATGAAAATATGTTTGTGAAGACCCAAAACAATTTATATATGTTCCTTTTGGCACCCAAATTTGTTTGACGTTCAAAGATTTTATATTTATGCCTTTTGGAACCCAAATCGGTATAGTTTTCACATGTTTGGGTCTATACCAACAATTATTGTGATTGTGTCCATATTTTCTACAAATCGTGCACATTGAATTTTCTTGATTAATCTTGTTTTCAACAATTTTAGATTGATTATATCCAAGTCCTTTTCTAACCGTGTTAACAGTTTGCTTTCCTAATAGCATATTCAACGATTTTTCGCTTTTTGAAAATTTATCTAAAGTCGTTGACAATTGTTGGACTTGTATTTTGAGAGATTCATTTTCGTTTAACAATTGTGTGCGCTTTTTAATAGAATTCTCTCTTCTAGTATTCTCAATTTTTAAAATCAGAATTTCATTTTCAGGTGATTTCATTTTAATTTCTGATTTTTTAATTTCTTCTTCAAATGTTGGACACTTATCACACTTAAGGATCCTACTTTGATAGATTTTAACTAATAGGTCAAGTTGTTCATTTAATTCTATCAAAGTGTCTTTTTGTGATTCAAGTTTAGCGTATTTTTCCCTAAGTTGTTCAAAACAGCCATTCACTTCGTGGAAATAAATAAGTAATTCAGAGTGAGTAAGTTTTGATACCTCGCTTGGCTCGTCGTCGTCGCTATCGGTTATATTCCCATGAAGGCACATATCTGCTTTCTCACTTTCACTGCTATCGCTTTTATTCCACGTGGCTGCAATTTTCCTTTTTGAATTCTTCATTAATAATGCCAGCTCGGCTGCACCATCATCCTCATCACAACTGCTATTTACCAATCCTGTTAAGCATATTTCTTTAACTGAGTCGGTTGTGGAGGACTTCTCATTGCTGATGACTTTTGCACCATATATTGCATCGAGATTTTTCCAAATTTTCTGTGCATTTTCACAATGAGAGACGAAATAAAAATTATCACGATTAATATGGGAATATAATATATGCATAGCAAGAGCATTAATCGAGATAATTTCCTTATTTGTTAAATCACACCCATTTTCAATAATATCCCAACATTTAATATTAACAGATTTTAAATATAATTCCATTTTTAATTTCTAATTCAAAAAATCTGTTCCATCGAAAATAGAAGGAATAATATTGAAACGACCCTCAACAAAAATATTATTTGGTGGATTCATGACTCTAGAGTTAAAAATACCAGGCTCTGATACCACTTGTAGGATCTAGATTAACCCTAGAGGGGGGGTGAATAGGGTTATAGCAAATTTTCTCGACAGAAACAAAACGCAGAAATAAATATGCTGAAAAAGTAAATCACACACAAAATTTACCCAGCTTCGGCAACCCCTGCCTACTGCTGCATTTCCAGATTTCTATTAGAATTAAACAGTATCACGCTTACAGACACTCTACTAGACTCGCAGACCCTTTTGCTCCCGCTCACAAACACTCTACTAGACTCGCAAACATTTGCTCCCGCTCACAAACATTCTACTAGACTCGCAAACATTTGCTCCCGCTCACAAACACTCTACTAGACTCGCACACCCTGCTCCCGCCTATAGAGTTTCGTTTACTCGCAAACTCTGCTCCCACCTACAATAGAACTTTGATTACTCGCAAACTCTGCTCCCGCCTATAGAGCTTTGATTACTCGCAAACACTGCTCCCGCCTATAGAGCTCTGCAAACTCGCACACCCTGCTCACTGAACTAATTCTAACTAGACAATCTGAGATGACCTAATCCCTAGGTGGTGATTTACAAATTCTTCGATTTGAAAAATAAAAACAACAATTAAAAGACAAAAGTTAATAACCCTAAATAAACTTAAACTAAAGCCTTTTATAATAAGGCCGACCCCTTTTTTAAATTTTATGACCCGTTCCCTTCTTCCTTTGCTTGGCCCGTTCCTTTGCTTGTGAGAATGGCGGCTTCGTCCAGTTTCTGAAATTAGGGCTTCGGCTCTTCTACTCCAAATTAGGGCTTCGGCTCCTGATTCGAATTTAGGGTATTGAAGCTGCGCCTTTTTCGTGTGCTTTGTTCTCGTTCGTTCGCTCTTGGCTGCTTCGTTGTTCGATCGAGTTCGACTCCTTGCTTCGGTATGTAATTTAATCTCTTTTTCTTTACTGGTTGATGCTTGAACTCGATCATGATTCGAGTTGGATGATTTGTTCTTTGTTATGCTCGAACTCGAATGAATTTGAGATTGTCGATGATGATGGTTTATATAGGGTTTGTAACCCTAGATTTACGTTCGTACAACATCATTTGAATTTGTCATATTATTCATCTCGGCCACTCGATTATACTTGGATGCTTGTGATAAAATCTGACTTTGTCAATTTCGTATTTTTGATGCTTGGTTGACACGGCTTCGATTTTGACTTTGCTCGATTATGTAATGACCATTTCAAAGATACGCACTTTTTCATTTTACTTGTATAACACGGTGAATACTTGATTGACTTGTTCAACTTTGGTTTTGCTAGTATTTTGTTTGGTTCGTGAATTTCTCTGAACTGTTGAATTTCGTTCATCTTGTAGTCTTCGACCTTCTTCTCTGGTACTTGAATTTCAATCATGATGTTGTTTGGTTATTTGTTCATGTTGCATATATGCGTCTACTCTGGTTGCTGTGAATTTTCTCCAGTGGCATTGTACTCTCTTGAGTCTGATTACTCCTGTGTCTTGTTTATCTGGTTTTGGTCGTTGCATTTGCTGGCTTGTACTGTCCACTGCCCTGATCTTGTTTGTTCGATCACTTTTCTGTTCCATGGTCTATTTGGTGTTTTGTTTATTTGAGACATCTTAGCTATGTTTCATTCATGCTGATTTAGTCTTGCACTTGCTTGAGTTTCACTAAACTTGATATCCTGGTGTATCATTGCACTTTGCACTATCCATACTTCAGTCTGGGTTCACTTGTTCATACCACTGTTTCATGCGTGCTCTACTAGTTGCTGTGTTGATCACTTCATGTTGTATTCATGCAGCTTGTTCTCTATATTCACTTGAATGTTGCAGTCCATGTTCTTCACTGTTTACATTGTTTGCATTATTGCAGTGATTATTTGAGCTTGTATGCTTCATGTTTTTGTTCATGTTGGCACTAGTTGTTGAGTCTGTTGCATGAGTCCTGGTCATTTGCACTTGCAGTTGGTTACTTGATTCAGTTGTGTTGTTCATGTCATGTTGTTCATGTGCATGCTTTGTACTTCAGGTTGGTCACTTGATTCACATGTGCACTGCCTGTTTGAAATTGTAGCATGTCACTGAGTTTGTTGTGTATACTTGTGGCTGGTGATTCATTTAATGATAATGTTGATTTCACTCTGGCCATACTGCATTTTACTTGTTGCATACATGAACTTGACACTGTAAAATTCTCGTTGCATTCATGAATTTTATGTCTTGACTTCACTGTGAATTTGGAATTTGTCTAAGCTTTGCATTCTTTTTGTAGCCTTGTGTTGAATCCAGTTATAAAAACTCGGGTTTGACCTTGTGCTCACCTGTCCCTGTAGCATTACCAACTGTATATATCGGTGTGCACGGCCTTGTGGCATATACAGTGATACACTGTGTATGTCACAAGTTGTTCGTGTATGATGAATTCAAATTTAAATTATGACGAACAACCCAAATAACTGAGGCAAATCATATTTTCAAAATCCATTTTATTTTATTTTAAACTGCAAAAATATTTCTTTTTCAATTTTACTGCGTTAGTTTATATTTTTGCAGATTGCTCAGATGCTGGATTCAAACTGGAATGCAGTTGAAGATAAATACGAGTGAGTGATATGTAGTGAGGTGCTCTGTAAATATGAAATTGTGATGTATAATAATCAAAGTTGTATATGTATAGTGAGAGCTTGAAATTTTACTATTCAAAATTGTAATAAATATTTGTTTGAATAAAATATTCGTTTGAATTCAAAATCTGTGTTATTTATTTTATTCAGCAAATATTTATTTAATCTGTGAAAATAAATAGTATATTTAACAAACACATTTAAACGAATGTATATATGTTTATTATCATCAAACAAAAATCATATAAGCGCATATTCAACAGTTTCAAACTCATTTACTTTATCCAATGATTTACACTTTTCAAAATTACTTAGCTTTGAAAATTAAGCCTTGATTTGGAAGTGTTCGAACATTCAAAATAGTCGAAGAAATCAAATTTCAAATCCACGAGTTGGAAATCAGCAACAAAACACTTTCAATAGATAGGGTTAAATCCGAAACTCGAGGACTGAACACCGGCTCACTTCAAATCGTTTAAAATATATATACATATATCTTTCGAATATCAAATCATACTTCGGAATTTGAAATCAAAATTAGTTTCATAAAATCATTTGCATAGCAAAGCTACTAGAGTGGCCTCTCCCCTACTCTGAAACTCAAAAATCAATGTCGATGATGCATGCAGTCATCACTGAAATTATTCTCCACCGACATAAGTGAGTTCTGGACTTCTATTTTCTTGAAAACTTCTTTGAAATTTCTTTGAAAGCATTGGAACACATTTGAAGTCATTTGAAACATTTCTTATTCGAAAAATATTTTAAATCGTATTATTATATATTTTCAAAATCTTAAAACCAATATTAAAGATTAACGGAGTTCAATTCCTTAAATTTCATATTCAAAACCCTTCAATTATAATCATTTTTATATACTTCTCAAAATTACAAATCCTTTCGAAACTCTAAATTCTCGTTTAAGAGGTATATAATCCTTATCGAAAATATTTCACTTTTTTATATAGAATATAGCCATACTTATCAAAATAATAACTTCGATATATAAAACAATTTCTAAAACAAAAACGAACCCCATTTTTCAAAGAATGGATTTTCAAAACAAAGATAGAAATTAAAATTAAAGGGACTCTAATCAAATAGAATTCTGATTCGAAGAAAGGCTCGATCGAAGATGAGATAATTTTCAAAATAGAAGAGGGATATACTTACATAAATCGCGGGCGACCTTAACCGGGTCAACCATGACTTCAAAATAAGATCAGTGCAGAATTCTAAGGCAAATCGACATTCGATCGCCAGGGTTAGAATTCGGCATAATAAGAGATATGAGCATCTAGACAGAGGGACATATAAACCTTCAGTGAATTAATGCCAATTGTAAAAGAGTTTCACCCCTTTACAAATCATTCAAAGATTGGCGGGATCGTCTATTCTTATAGAGATCATTAGAAGTGGAGTTATAGTATATTCCAGAATCAGGAAACACAAATAGGGAGAGAAGATAATGGACTTTGGAACCGTAGGGAACGTTCCAAAGACCAAAGGAAAACCAAATCAAAGAGGAAGAAATTCAGGTTCGAACGAAAGTGATTCTGCAAATAAATTTGCTATATATACTAAGTTTACATAGAGCCAAAGCTCTAACACCAACTATAACGGCCCGATATTGTCAACCATTCGCATTCACACACGTCGGAGTTGAATTGTTCAAAATACCAGATTGTTAATTTAAATTTGGCAAAACTCAGCATATATTTAAATAAATCAATCACAGAATCACAAACACAGAGTAATATAAAATAATGCAGCGGAATAGATAAATAGTAGCTCATGAAGCTACTATATAAACAGCAGAGTTTGAATTAAAATACAATATAATATCCCAAATACAGTGAAGTATCCAGTATTAACAGATGACCACTCTGAACAAATCAACTAGAAAAGCTGGAAGCAGAATAGATAGTTGGATCTTTAAACGAAGCTCCAAACTCCAAAGGTGAGTCTCGAATCTGTATCACTCAGTCAGACCAGAGCGTAAAGCAAAACACGAAACATTCGAGTCAGGATTAACATTCTTATATCAATAAATCCAACTCAAGTGAAATATCAACTGAAATACAAGTAACTTAAAGAATGTTTGGGATAACCATCCTCTAAGGATCTGCGGAACTATCTACAAGGTGGAATATACGCTATTAACAACCAAACATCATTTTAACATTGTGATCATTTCAGAATAACTTATACTTTAAAATCAAAATATCATTTCCATTTCACATATATATTTTATATATATAATAAAATAATTTATAAAGTAAAGTATTTGTAATTTCCTCAAACTTCACAAATCGCTTCAAAATCAACTTGACTTCCACATTCAAATTTAATTCAATCCCAAATTTAACAACTTCAATTCAACTCAGTTTCAAATAAACAATTTCATGTTATATCGATTTCAAATCATTTAAATTCCAATATACTTCAACGCTTTAAATACTCAACATTTTCAAAGCTAAATTTACGGTTTCATATAGATCTCGATTTAACTTCATTATTTTTCTTAGTCTTGAAATATTCACTTAATAAATTCAATATTATTTATATAGCCTCAAATTCTTTTTTCTAAAAATTCCTTCAATTTGTTTAAACGTGAAATATCCATTACATTACTTAAGTCAAAATCACGTTATATAATCATATCTTTAGATCTCAAATTCAATAGGTTTCAAATTGATTTAATCAATTAAATTCTTAATAAATAAAATTTCAAATAAATTTTAAATTTATCTTCCCAACTTTAACTTATAAATTCATTATGAAATTCTATTTTAAAATATAGATTTAAATAAATACCTAAACATATCATATATTGATTAAATCAAACTTTATTAAATTAGAGCTTATTATTAAATCTACTGTATATTAAAAACTTATTGATATATAAAATAATTTCAATATTAAATAAAACTATATTTTTTTTCAAACTATTAAAATTATTTTTAAACATTTATATATATATAAACCAACGGTGTCTGCATATGATTTTCTATCCTATGGTCAAGTGATACGGATATTTATCATTTCAACCCGCAATCCTAAATTCAGTTCAAATGAAAATCGCTTGGGTCTATCATTTCAACGCATAACGATGTTCTCCTATTCTAAAGTCCGTTCGGATATGTATCATTTCAACCCATAGTGAATTCTATACTAACAGGGAAATTGCAGAGTGATAACAGATATGATAAAATATAGCAGGCATATATATATATATATATATATATCAATAACAATATAATATAACCAACATGATATGGTGTCATATCCCACAGGTGAACATTTACAGATAATAACATATATAACAATTTAAATAACTACAGCAGTATATTTCAATTGTCGTTTCAATTGAAATCAAATTTAATAAATATAAGAATGTTAATCGTGAGTGATTGCTCACATTTCGAGGCTAGGGATGATTTGACGACCAAATGAGCTATGAATCCAGGCACGAATTTAAAAGCAAAGCTACATTGGCACGAATTCAACGAATAAGTTGATAATACGAATAGACGAAATAAATTAGAACTGGTCGATGAAGATGATTGATATAAGTGGACACATATACATAACCATATATGTATAAATCAGATTCTAAATTCAAACATATATATTTATATAACCTATGAAAGCAACCAACAAACCAAGAGTTTAAGACGGATAAAATGTAAACGTTATATGTTATATATACAACAATACTGATTGTAAAATTAGTATTTATAGAATCAACTTAAATCCAAAATAGTGTGTGTGTGTGTGTGTGTGTGTGTGTATAAAAACAAATATGGGTAAGCTATTTATATATGCAACATTATCTCTCCCTCTCAAGCGGGGTTTGTTAAGGGACGTTTAATCTCGGATAACGTCCTTCTAGCTCAGGAACTGATCTCCCAACTAGATCGGAAAGTTAGGGGTTCTAATGTGGTTTTCAAACTTGACATGGCTAAGGCCTTCGATCGCTTGTCCTGGTTTTTCACCTTAAAGGTCTTTAGGGCTTTCGGGTTCCATGAAACCCTTATTGACCTGGTGTGGAGGCTAATCTCGAACTGTTGGTTCTCTGTACTCATTAACGGGTCCTCTAATGGGTATTTCAGGGGGGGAAGGGGTCTGCGTCAGGGAGACCCACTCTCGCCTTCTCTATTCGTCATTGCGGCAGAGGCATTCATTACGATCTTCGGTCAGATTCAGCGCTTTGGAATCCCGAGGGGTTGCCCTCTTATTTCTTCCTTATCATTTGCTGATGACATTGTCATTTTCTCTAATGGTAGTCGCTCGTCCGTCCGGCGGCTGCTTCGTTTCCTTCACCAATACGAGAGGTGTTCGGGCCAACTCGTTAATCCTTTCAAAAGTTGCTTTGTCCATGGCAAGGATTTGTCCCCCACTAGAGCTTCATGGATCGAGACCATTTCTGGTTTCAAGGCAGCTTCCCTTCCCCTCCCTTATCTGGGTATCTCTCTTTACTGGGGTAGAAAACTTAATGCTATCTTCGACCCCTTAACTGATAAAGTTAGGAACAAGATCATCCGCTGGAATGCTTCTCTCCTGTCCCAAGCCGGTAAACTTGTTCTCATTAAGTCAGTTCTTGACTCTATGGGCACCCATGTTTTCGCAGCTATGACCCCCACTGCTTCCTTCTTCCGTTCCTATCGGTCCTTGGTCTCGTCCTTCTTCTGGGGTTCCAAGGACGATAACCGTCGTCACCACTGGGTATCGTGGGACGCCATTTGTCGACCAAAGAACGAAGGTGGCCTGGTACTGCGTAATCCTAAGGACCTCCGTGCGGCTTTTGCTTGTAAGCTGTGAAACAGGTTTGGGGCTAACGACTCTTTGTGGGCTTCGTTCCTTTGTGCTAAATACCACAGGCTTACGGGCACCAATTTCTCTGGTTCTCCGTCCTATGCTAGTGAGACCTGGAAGCACATGCAGTCGGTTAAGCCGCTCGCTGACTCTCATGACGGGCTCACGGGTTGGGATGGTGGCTCGTTCTCCGTTCGAAGAGCTTGGTCTTCGATTCGCTCCTCTAGTCCTACTCGTCCTTTGTTTTCCTTCATTTGGGATTCTCGAATACCCCCAAGGTTTCTCTGTTGATGTGGCGTATTCTACACAATGGGTTGCCGCTCGACGAGAATCTTCAAATTATCGGCATCCCTCTTGTCTCCCGTTGTAGATGCTGCTGGGATGGGAATCTGGAATCCTTGTCCCGCTTGTTTTTTGTTGGTCGCTCAGCCAAAGCGTGCTGGAATTACTTCGGCAACCTAGTCGGAGTTCGTGCCTTATCCTCATCCCCCTCTGATCTACAGTCCTCCTGGTGGTCTGGGGTATCTGGTAAATCTCTTCGCTCGTGTGTTTACCGTTTGATTCCCTGTCTGATCTGTTGGCACCTCTGGTGCGCACGGAATAAGGCAATCTTTGACAGCACCCTCATGGATCCCCCGACTATTATTCGCCGTGTCAGGAATGATGTCTTCCTAGCTTTTCGCGGTAGACCTTTTAGGGGTCGTGTGGGCTCCCGCTCCAGGAGACTAGTGGGTCTTCTCTCTATTTCTTCTGTCCAGTCTTCCTCTAGACAAGGCATTGGCTGAATCCTATTCTTGGGGAAATGGCTCTCCCTCCGCGTTCTCGACCCCCCCTCCAACTCATGTGGTTGCTTGTTTTCCAGATCAGGTGTCTGTGGACTCTTCCTCGGCCCGTGACCCACTTCGCTTGGATTTGTCTTCTATTTTTGGTGTTGCTGGTTTGCGATAGTTCTGCTCTGTCCGCTTTTCCGTGTTACTCTCTTGTTCTTCGGTATTGGTGCTGTTCGAGTGGTCCTGGATCTTGCTTCTCGTGGTCCTTAGCCTGTACCTGCTTTGGTGTTGGGCTGACTGCTTCCTTCTGTATTTTTTCTAGCTGTTTTTGGGTTATTTTTTCTATTCCTTTTGTTTTTTTCTATGTAGTTACCTGCCAGGCTTGTTGGCAGCTTTTGGCGCTTGTCTATATTTTTTTTTTTTTTTTTAAAAAAAAAAACTATTTATATATGCAACAACTACATGCAAGTTACTCAAAATGTCTGTAGACACAATACAAAATATATATGCAGACCCATTACATACCGTACATTATAATATGTACCGATCAAAATATACGCAAAACAAATTTTATATGCAGACCCAAATAAAAATATATAGGCACGTTACCTGAAAGGCTGAAATAACACTTAAACTGTTATATACACTAGTATATTTGTATTTCTCGAACATATCAATACATACCTTTCTATTTTCAACTAATATATACGCTGAAGATGCTAAGACACACACATTTACTAATTTGTAAACCTCACCTTATGATCTGAAATCAAATACCAGTTTTAAACACATATTTTAAGATGGAACTTTTATATTTGTAAACGCTTATATTCAAAAATCCAGTATATGTATATACATAAAGTACACTTTATACATACGCTCATAATTTGTATAAATATTTTAAAGCTATCCTATTCATACACATACACGGTCACCATAATATATAAATGAACCCAAAGCTCTTACAGAACTTATATATTTAAAATCAAACATATACTCACCTAAGTAAGATATTATCATAATTCAAATATAGTACAGCTTTACATATATGTACATATAAATGAAGATAGCATTTGCTAAAATCGAACGTGTATAAGTACAGTGCATCCTATATCTACAATATACACACACACACGGAACAGGAAATGGTGACACAAAAACCAAAATCATATATATATATATATATATATATATACGAGTACTTTGGCACGTGCGATGCACGTGCGCATGAGGAATTGGTATTAAAAACACTGTTTGTAAGATATTCTAGTAATCGTTTTCTCTACTTCTTGTTCCGAGCTTTAGACCGGCATCAATAATAAGTTGATTGGCGGAGTTAAAAATGTTTTATAAGGGATCTGTTATGTTAACTACAATTGTATTCCTAATAAAGTAGGAAATTTTCTTTTGTACATATATAAAAAATTAACCCAAAGGTGTAATTGATAGAAGCAGTACTTGAAATTATAAAGGAAAAAAAATAGTAAAATGGAGAAAACGATTTTAAGTGCAATTATTACTCATTATGATCATATAAAAATCCCATATTTAAATAGAGTGATACAACAGTTGTGAAGAACATATGTGTATACATGTTGAAGAATAATGTTTATTGTAAAAGTATTGCGTGTGAAGTGGAAAAAACAAAGTATATTTAACTAAGTTCATGATTACATGTTACGTCCTTATATACAACATTTCTATGCATACCATCTATTTCGAGTCTTTTCATTTTTCACAAAAACTTTCGATGATTTTCATGCAACTCCTCTAGACAGCAATATATAGTTGACCATGGCTGAAAACATATTCGGAAAGATAAACATCATCCTTGAGGGATGGTTTGTCCCTGTGATTTATTAATTGTTAAGGAAAAATTTAATAGAAATTATTTACGGATTATGTTGAAAGGCATGTTTAATATTCTTAGACGGCTAAAGTGGTATAAGTAGGATTAATACACTTGTACCATGGGAATTTCCATTAGTGATTTCTACATCTATGAGATTTCTGTATCGACGGAAATGTCCATCAGTGGTTAACTTTATGTTTAAGTTCTAATATTGTACATCTTTGTTTATTTGATTGTAGGATAAAATGACATTTTTACCTTACACTTTTAGACCTCCTTTCGTTCTTAGTTTTATGTTTTATTTTTTTACCGGTTAACTAATATATATTGTGATAAGTATTCTCTAACTCTTCTTATAAACCAAAGTCAATAGCCGTGGGCTCTCACTTGCTTTTGACGATAATTTGTTGAGATATTGTAGATAATTTGCATTGTAGACCAAACATTTATTGTACAGAACGCATGAGGAATTAGTATTAAAAACACTGTTTGTAAGATATTCTAGTAATCGTTTTCTCTACTTCTTGTTCCGAGCTTTAGACCGGCATCAATAATAAGTTGATTGGCGGAGTTAAAAATGTTTTATAAGGGATCTGTTATGTTAACTACAGTTGTATTCCTAATAAAGTAGGAAATTTTCTTTTGTACATATATAAAAAATTAACCCAAAGGTGTAATTGATAGAAGCAGTACTTGAAATTATAAAGGAAAAAAAATAGTAAAATGGAGAAAACGATTTTAAGTGCAATTATTACTCATTATGATCATATAAAAATCCCATATTTAAATGGAGTGATACAACAGTTGTGAAGAACATATGTGTATACATGTTGAAGAATAATGTTTATTGTAAAAGTATTGCGTGTGAAGTGGAAAAAACAAAGTATATTTAACTAAGTTCATGATTACATGTTACGTCCTTATATACAACATTTCTATGCATACCATCTATTTCGAGTCTTTCCATTTTTCACAAAAACTCTCGATGATTTTCATGCAACTCCTCTAGACAGCAATATATAGTTGACCATGGCTGAAAACATATTCGGAAAGATAAACATCATCCTTAAGGGATGGTTTATCCCTGTGATTTATTAATTGTTAAGGAAAAATTTAATAGAAATTATTTACGGATTATGTTGAAAGGCATGTTTAATATTCTTAGACGGCTAAAGTGGTATAAGTAGGATTAATACACTTGTACCATGGGAATTTCCATTAGTGATTTCTACGTCTATGAGATTTCTGTATCTACGGAAATGTCCATCAATGGTTAACTTTATGTTTAAGTTCTAATATTGTACATCTTTGTTTATTTGATTGTAGGATAAAATGACATTTTTACCTTACACTTTTAGACCTCCTTTCGTTCTTAGTTTTATGTTTTATTTTTTTACCGGTTAACTAATATATATTGTGATAAGTATTCTCTAACTCTTCTTATAAACCAAAGTCAATAGCCGTGGGCTCTCACTTGCTTTTGAAGATAATTTGTTGAGATATTGTAGATAATTTGCATTGTAGACCAAACATTTATTGTACAGAATACTATGCTTTGTTAAAAATACGTGAACAAAGAAAGATGTTTCATCCTATTTGGAAAAGTTACATCGGTCTTGCAAACGAAGATAATAATAAATATTTTCTTGCTACCAATCTCATATCATCCTAGCAATTCATAAACAATCTTCAAGTCAGTAACAACGAAATCATTAACTCATGCAAATCTTGCAAGGACACCCACAAATGGAGCATAATCACCAAAGATGCCTCACCTTCCACCATGTCCACTGTGTTGCCTATCATACCCCCAACTCCTTCACCCGTCTCCTTCCCTCTATGCTTTCTTCTCAAAGCTGCTTCTAGCTCTTCTTTGTTCAATAGTGGTACAGTATCTTCACTATAACCATCTCGCTGTCCTTTTTGTCATTTATCTTCATCATATCCACTGCTGGCATCAGCCTTTGATCGTACTCTTTTGATACTTCGGCTTCTAAGTCTGTTAAAAAACAATAAATATTATAGTTTACCCTTTCTAGAAACATGAAATAAAAACATTCTAATAAATAAATATTCAAATTTGTAGTTTTGAAAAGCTACTTGCAAATATTACCCATCATGTCATATATAGTTACGCCAGCCAATTTTTTTTTTTTTACTAACATCACAAATACAGACATATTTTACAGGGCAGTAGACCCAGAAGTTTAAGTAAAACAATAATGCTCCATATCAAGTATTATGTACTCATAAAAACTTCCATTCACATATAGAAAATGAAATTAATTATATCATTTTTTGGTTATTCTCATAACTAAAATAAAATATCATGCACAGAAAAGGTTAGTTAAATCAGCACAAAAATATGGAGGACTATCAAACAGAGATAAACCAAAATCTATATTTTGTTAAATGTTGCTGGAAATTTAAATTGTAAATAAGAGAGATGGAATTCACCTCAACCTAGAGATGAAGCTACACTGAAAATGCAAAAAGGCTTAAGAATGATACGTAAGATAGTACATATTGATTTACCATGAATAAAATCCAAAAATGATACTGTAATACAAAAAGTAAGAATGATAACATTCAGTATTTCTTCACTAATTTTACTTTTTCACAAAAAGGAGTAAAAGAAGTAGAAAGAGGGTGAATTGCCGACTCGATGTCCGTATATTCCTATTTCATGTTTAATATAACATGCTTCTAGGTTATATAGATAAATTGTAGCCATAAATACATCATACATCATAATACATAACAGGAAAAAGGAACTTCAGTGCACATAAGTACCAAAAAGCTATATCAGCGAAATAGTCATAAAAAAATTATTTTCTTAATAGTGGGTATGACATTTTAACTTAAAAATCATAATAATCATAGGTGTATTCTTTTAAGATGCCAGTACTGTTTTAGATTATGATTTTACAAAATTTAGCACAATTAGGGATAATTACTATTAACATTTCACAAAATGAAGAGTACAACAGAAGTAACTAATTAAAGAAGTAGAGGAAATTAAGGTTGAAATAAATTCAGTCAAATAAAATGGAAAAACGCAATCCATGTGATATATCATCAATAAGCCTTAAAAGTAAGAATATAAATGTTTTTTTTGGGTGTAATCTTAACATCGACTTGCAAAACAATCATTTACGTAAGACTTCTATACCATTTGTATGCGTGTGTGTATATAACGGTGGATAATTTCTGTATATATAAATACAACTTATGAAGGCGTAAAAAGTATCGACGGATAATTTCAAAGCGGGAGGTTAAGTAATTAAGAATTCCTTATCATTGAACCAAGGAGGTACTTACCTCTCTCAAAAAATAAAAGTAAAAACCACTATTTTATTCAAAATTTTCATTGAGACTGCACAGGAATAGTGTAGGGAGCCGATATTTTTCATTACTCAATGTCATGGGCTGCTATTCATGTGTATAAGTTAAACGGTTAACCTAAAGCCGTTGTTTGGAAAAATTTGATGCAATTTTCTTACCTCAATAGTTACAACAGGTGTATTTTTTACTTTAAAGTGGTTCTTATAACACCACTTTGTTCATTCACTTTACTGCATAATTATAAATATCATATGCTGAAAAACAATAATCTTGGATATGAATTTTGAATTTACTTACCAATATCTGAAGTGATGATAAGCCTTTCAGGGATCTCTTTATCTGAAATAAGTCAACTGAAATTCCAACCTATTCACAGAAAAAAAAATCACACAATAGAATAAAAAAGAATTTTAATTAGAAAATTTACGGATAGAAGAAGCATGTATCTTATCCGCAAACAATGTATGTTGTAACAGTAATTAAAAAAAAATTAATGCACAAATTTTAATTTAAAATTACTCGGATCTGAAGTTATGAGGTCAAATTTGATCTTGTCTTCTTCCTCTTGATCCATTGTTCACTTGTTTTTCACGTTTTGAAACATAAGTTCAATATTATGAGAGAAATAATGGAAATTACTTTAGAATGTGATTCATATAGGGCATCTGCAGGAAGAGAAGAGAGCTGACTGTTTGTGAAAGTTATTGCAATTAAAATAATGAGAAAAGCGGAACTTCCTTATCAAAGCATATGCAGAATTTGCACTCAACCTTGCTAAATGCATCTTAATTGAAATAAAGAGTGAAAACAAAGAATTAGATCCAATATCAAACTAAAATTAGAATTCAATTGGCAGTGATAAAAGTTATAACTTTGCGCTTGAAATAAAGAAGTGATCAACTATACATGGCAGCATTTTTGCTGCTGCAACCAAGTACATTCTATTTTAATTATTTATTTAGTCAAGGTTCCGGTACATACATGGAAATAAAGTGTACCTAAAATTACAATACAGACTTCCCAGTTTGTCTTGAGATTTTCAAATGCACAGACATTTATTTAAGGAATAGACATGAGCAATGTACAGTTGATTACTTCTTTTAGGAAATTCAACCCAACTAAGCATGGTTTTTAGTAAAATATATAGTCAACATATTAAAGGAGACGAATTCTTATTTCATTATCAAATTGACAAAAAAAATGAACAAAAGGTAGAAAATAAAAGAGCTTACTCCAGGTTGTCAGAGTTTTCACTCAATCACACTTCTTAAAGCAAAACAACTCCAATAGTACACGGTTTGAACCATAAATCAAAAGGCCTAAAGGTAAAAATGGTTCGTATTTACATTAAAGTAAGTATATTGGGAAGGTAACTAAATTCACCTGCAGCAATCAATGTGGTCAAGTAAAATAAGTAATAAAAGGTAGATATTTTTAATATTTAAAGTTTAATATTTGAGAGTTGTAACCTACTACTAAATTTTTGGTATATCTCACACGCATACCCTCGTGCGAAACTTGGATTCCTAAAAGAAGAAGATGCTGCAATGCATATCTCTTTATTCAAACCTTTCTTTTAGGGTGCAGTGCAAACAAATATGAAGTATCCAATTATATTTACCAGCCACTATTTATGGTTGTATATGCAAAAATGTCTTCAGGGCGATGGATATAAATGTTGTAAAGCATACATGTGAACCCCACATCTCTATCCATATGCCCTGTCGAATAACTCCAATGAATGTCAAAATATATATGCGCAATTATATGTTAAAACTTGTGTGTACACATTTAATGAATTTAAATTTATTACTTAAGTTTAAGCTAAACATAGGATTGTCCGGTTAACATACGAACAAAAGTTAAGAATGAAATAAAATACCATATACTCGTAACATCATAGTGCAATCAATTTCAAACAATTAACATCTATCTCTTATCCAACATCCATAATCTATGGAAAAAAAATACAAACTTTACTCAAACAAAGTAATTTCTCGGTTCCATATGAAATTGAAACATGCAATAAACCTATTCAACTCGAAAAATTCAATACCTCTCCAGTATTCTCAAAGCAACTGTGTAAATAATTCTCATCCATCCAATAGTGAAGATCCCTAACCCATATCGTCTTATTATCCTTCCCTGTTTGTGCTGATGCAGAATGATTTCCCAGAGACGATGCCTAACGGTACGGGATGAATGGAGGCGGCGTCATCACCATCGCTGCTGGATACAACATAGCCACCCATGCTGCCGCCGCGCTCTGCTTTCCTCTTGTCAGTTGTATCATTTTTTGCAAAAAATAAAGGCTTTTTAGAATTTTAATGGGTGAAAAAAGCTAAGAGAGTATTTGGCTGCGGAAGATGAGAATATATATGGAGGCGCATGGAGAATGAAGGTGGAATTAGATCTGAGTGTAGCCTAAAATAATAAATTTGAACTGCTGTAAAACCATGTACTGCAATTACAAATAAAAATGAATTGGGGAAGAAAAGTAAGAAATGGATTTGGAAAGAAGTGCGTTGAAAACGTGGTGCATAATGGATTGAAAACGTGGTGGACGGTAAGAAAGACAGATTTATCCTTAATCATAGTTTTCTTTTTAGACTAAGTAGAGGGTAATTCTGGCAATTCGAAAAAGGCTTCACTTTGGAAAGTATTTGCTTTATATATACGAGTATGGTGGCACGTCCGTTGGACGTGTGCAAAGAAGGAAGTGACGTATTTTGTCTTTGTTACAATTATGATATTGTGAGAGATTACAGTAATGTTTTCGTTAATTACGGGAAAAGGAGGAAGAAGATATGACAAATAAACAGAAATAAGGTGGTCTAAGAAAGACGATAGGTAAACCCGATAATGATGAAGCACCTTTATAGGAGTTCGTTGGCACGTGCGCAGGAGGAATTGGTACTATGAAACACTGTTAGTGATATTTTTTTGTCACCTTACAAAATGAAATTGCATGTGTTGTTGCATTTTTACGTGCGTACATGCACAGAACAATTTTTTTTACATTAATGTTGGTATATTGTATATAAAAGGAGAGTTATATGATACATACAATAGTTATGGCTCCGCCGTTCAAAATTTAGCATCATCCAAAAAGCCGAGCATCTCAAGTAATTACTTCATAAGGAATTCTATTGTACATGCATTGAACTTTAGTTCATAATTCGGATGGTCAAGTCTAATTCGGTGAGGAACGCTATTTGTACATGCATTGAACTTCAGTTGATGATTAATTAATATATGAAGGAATATTTCAATTTCATTCTGATTCAACCTCAATGAATAGAAACCAAAAAAAAATTAAGATTATATGTCAAGTTTCAATGCGATGATTAAAATCAATAGCAATCGTGATATAAAAGTTAAATATATGCATTATTCATTATATAATACTTATCAAACTCAAATTTTAAAGTTGTATATATAGAATTAGGGCGGGTATATATTGGCAAAGGATACACTATCATCGAGGAAAATAAATAAATACACTTGTGTGTGAAAATAAAGCAAACATCGGCTTTGCTCAAGTAGCTGGGTAAGTATTTTGAGGTATGCGCGACTAACAAAAAGTAACTTCTGGGTAAGTAATTTGAGGTATGCCCAACTAACTAAGTAGAGATTAGTATCATATAGACTTGTTTTGTTGTTCTTAGTCAGTTTCTATTGGAAAATTATTGAACATACAACCTTATTATTTAATGTATAGATCAGAAAGACAGGATTGAATAAAGATGATCAGTAAATAAAATGGTTCAAATGTTTGAAGAGTTAGGCCCAATACGCTTGTGATGCATAGATTGGTAAATTTTTAATTAGTAGCTGGAATAGTGTGATCCAAAACACGAATAAGAGTAAAAATGAATACAATTTGCCTTACAGGAATCGCCCAAATCACTACAGATGGACAGCGGCTTGCTTAGTGAAGGAAAACTACATTCTAGAATGTTTCAGATAGTATTTAACGTAAATAAATGGGTTCACTACTACATTTCTTATGTCAAATTCTAGTGTACAACATGCATATAGATCCTTAAAAATGTTAAGCAGATTTCCATAGAAATTCAGCCAGAAATCAAAAGAATATAAGTTGATTAAATTAATGTTGAGCGTAAATAATTATAATAATAGTTGCAGTCATTTCTTTCCACTGCATAATTGGCCTGTATATATATGGATAATTTCGGATACGGATAGTGTCATATCCGCATCTGCATCCGAAATTATTTTTGGATATCAGATATCCGCATCCATCAGTACGGACGATATCGAATAATTATTAACTTACTTAAATAAATAAATTATTAATTATTAAGTGTGAAAAATAATCAAATATGTTGATTACAAATAGTTTTGAGCTATTTTCAAAGCATGGAATTCTCAGTAGTAGAGATTTGCAGTCTGCTCAAAATCTTCAACCATTAAACAATATTAACATAAAAGTGCCAATTTTGATAAAAAGATCAAATAAGTATACGTGCATATGAAATCATATGAAACTTTTTGTATCTCAACCTTATGCTTATTTGAAACTATATTTTCAAGAGCTAATACATACCAAGCTACTTATATATTCAACAGTATATATTCATTTAAAACCTACATATCTGAGACACACATGTACTTATTCGAAACCATATTTTCAAAAGCTGATATATACAAAGCCGTTATATATTCAACCGTATATGTTCATTTGAAACCCACATATCTGAGACCCACATGTACAGGAAGCCTTATGTACTTAAAGACGGGAACTTACATATATTTAAAATTACATACATAAATGCAAAACAACATATATTTGAAACGTTGAATACTTAAAAACGTACACACTTGAAACTATATATATTTGAGATATTATTCAGTCCAAAAAAAATCTTCTGGCCTATGCCATTCAGCTAACGGTGCATCTTCTTGCATACTTAGTATATGGCACCTTCATACAACACATAAGCAACATCATAGCATCACCGAGGCACCTTTTCTGCATCTAAGCATCTGCAAAGCAGCACCTTCATGCACATATATGTTATAGTCCAAGAATCACCGGTTTACATCATCAGGCCTTCATGCAATCCTTTTTCACGTCCATAAGTCTAAAGTGCTTCATGATCCAGTCGCAAGTCTGAAGTGCTTCAAATTCTCCCACAATATGTCTCTCCGCAACATGCAGCAGCACCACTATAACAACATGCAGCAGCAACATCAATAAGCTTATTTGCTAGTTTTAATATTACATACCCTACTGTTTTGTCAATTCAAACGATTTTACAGTTACTTGTCATTTGTTTTGTTCAGCTTCATTTCACTGATCATCAAAGTGACGATCTAACATAATTGTAAACACTTAATCTTATCGAACATTTGTATGGATTTTGATTTTTATTTACTAATATAATGACTACTCTCTTGGTGCAATCATAAGTATGATTAAGAAGAATTGGAGATATACAAAGTGGTTGTGAGTGTACATCTGGAGTTAATATTGTTAGAGTTCTTGCATAGTTAGAGAAAATACTTTTAATAACAATTTTAAACTACATTTAGTAAGTGTAAGCAGGAAAGGCAACAGACCATTATGCAATATTCAAATATTTTGAAGGTAAAATTTGCAATTTTTATTTTCTCTTCAGTCTTATAACCTTGTTAGTACTGGCAAAGTTATTTTTGGCCTGACTTAATAGCTACATTAGCACTTACTAATAATTTATAGTTTTCGATAACACTTATCTCTTTTATCATCAAGTGTCTGCATCTTTGTTAACTTGACAAAACTTAATAGCTATATTCAGTAAGCATACCTGGGAAGATAGTAAACCATTATGGAATATTAAAATATTTAGAGAGTAAAAATAAGTTACTTTTATTTGCATCTTCCCCTTTTACAGTCTCATTCTAAAAATGATGTGTCAAATTCACACATCAATATTAGTATATTTTCAAGTAAATTAATTCATAATTTTTTCTTTCATTACAAATATTTTATTTTATGGATATATCCATGTAGTAAAGGAACCGTAAATGAATAATGGAAAAGAATAAAATAGGGACGTAGAATAATTTATATCAAGTAGGGACTTTTTTGTTGATATATTATATGGATTTAATGATTTCCTTGTACAAAAAGCATAATATTATGTCATGTATGTGTGTGTAGATATAATTATTTTGACGATGATATTTAATAAAAATCATAATATCATACATTATGTTAAGCTTTATGTGGTGTTTCATAAGAGATATGGATTAAAAATATTGCCGTTTTACAACTTACTTAAATGTGTACTTAAAGCAGTAACTTGCATGAGAAGTTGAAAAGAAAATATAGAAATATCATAAGTGCAGGAGTGAATGGTACCAAAATTAAGTAGAGGTTAAAGGAAATATTATACTATCATTCCTACATTAATTTCGTTCATTATTAATATCTCTGGTTAGCCGTGTGAATTTTTATGAACTAACATGGAAGGAAAATAGGAGTTAAATAAAAATCCTAACACATTTTTCTCTTCTAAATGTTTAAACTGATGTTTATGATCAATTATTGACTAAGTTTTCATATGGTATTAATATTTTCAAGGTTGCAAACAATCAAGGGAAACAAATCTTTAATTTTCTCTTACCAAAATTCAAAACCTTAATAAGTCAATGAATCAAAAATTGAATTTTCAGAATGGCTTTTATGTCAATGAGTAATTATATTTTATGTCACAAAGTCAAATATAGAGTAGATACATATTTCTTTACATTGCTACTTTGTACATTTTGGTTATTGTTGCTACTTTGTACAGTGGTGATGATAGAAAGCTGAAACTTGCTGTTAAAGTTTACATGCAAGGAGCTTAAACATACTAAAATAAAGACATGACTCATTCGTATTAGTATAATTCATTGTGCAAGAGAAGCTGACAGCTCAACCAAATAATCTGAGGCAACATTAGTAATAAAGCCATTATGTCATTTGCTGTCTCTTTCGGTGTTAAGGTAGATCCTATCTGGACCCCCTTGTCCAACGGTATTCAACAAAAAATACTTTTGTCCAAAGATTTATCCAAGCTCTAGTCATGTAAGAGACTTTTCTAGATGAACCTACTGGAAATAATCACTTCAACCATTAGTCTTTCCTTTCTGAGAAATAATTCAAAATCTCAAAAAGAGAGTTGTAATATTATTCAGTGAGAAGACTTAATAATGGATTGTGAAAACAGGACAATTTCAGCCAAATTGGAAAGTGAGTGTTAACTGGTCCATTGCTACCTTATTTCTTGTTTGGTCCTTAATTGATGAGTCGTTTAAATGGAGATCCAGATTGATTTCTTGCTAGGCGCAAAACGTATTATGTAAGCATTCTAAATTAACCTATAGTTTACATAGATTTACAAATTCAAGTCGGTACTAATGCATTTTTGAGTGATCAAAGGTAAGAACTATGACATAAATATTATCAGGGTACTCTATGCACATAATTTGCAAATTAAGTGCAACATGTATTTATTATATATATAGGGATATATTACCTACGTTAATGTTCATATATATAAGTTTTTTTTAAATATGACCACTGTATTAATTATATGCTTACAATAGTAATATTGAATGAAGATCTCCAAAACTAAGCAACACATAATTGTCCACCATTCAAAATTCAATTATGAGAATAGTAAAACCAAAAGGGAAAAGAATTTAGCTTTAAGAGTAACATGTTAAAAATTTTTAACAAACATGTAAAATATATGGTAGATGTTGATAAGAAATAAAATTTTGTACATTAGTCATTAGATTCTACTAAGTATATTGTTCATAAAGATTTTAAATAAGGGATCCATGCTTGTAGTATAAACATATACATAACATAGAAAGCAAAAGAAGAAGAAAAATGTCGATCAAAAGAATGCACTGTAAAATTGTGCAATCAAAGTTCATATTCGAATATATGCATTTATTGAATATGATTCTCGAATCTTAAGATTGACCGTTGTCTGCTGTTAGAAAAAATATCATTCATGTAACAGGCTTAAATTTTGAATGGGTATTTACTTTAAAGTTAGTTATATCAATTGTGAAAAACCAAACAAATCAAGGTCTTTATGCAACTTGATTTGACCATTTATTCCCTTATTATGTTCAATACATCCCTAATTTCACTTGCTTAAGGCAACGGGGCATCCAAAATTGAACCACATCTTGTAGTAACAATACCTTATCACCTTAATATGAAATAGTATATCATCAATATCTATTTTTGCAGACAGGACTGTTTATAAAGGTGTCGACTAAAAAAAATTCCAACTTCGAATTAATCCAGCAAGATTGACTGTTATCTAAAATTGAAATAAAGTCTTTTAAATGCATACAATACTTAGTTGAACTTTGCATACCTTATATTTCAGCCGCAATGAATTTGCATCCAAACTCGTACAAATTGCATTTAGTAAAACTCTGGCTTGTATCAGCATCTAATACTAAACGCCATAATAGTTACAGTTAAAAAGCGAATCAACGATGTAAAGAGCAAGAGCAATGATATGGTTTATAATCCTCTCGCTCGGTATGCTCTTACAAAGGTTTTTCATAACAAATCAAAAGTTATATAAGGAAAATTAGGATATAAAAGTCTGACTTATCGATCAATTTTCCCTAAAATATAAAACAAAAAAATACTTGAAGTTGTTGTTATAAAATTTAATTTTTATGTTAGTTCATTCACATGTCATGTTTTAAATCAGCAAGGATTTATCTTTAACCAAGGAAGATTACAAACATGTTATATAAGCGAAATATCAGCAAGTTACCATTTTCAAGTGGACTCCTAATAGAAAATTAGCAAGTATTGCTTGCTCCTTGCTCTTCCAAGTGTGTACTTGATCAGCAAATAGACTGAGATTTTGTTCAGAAACAATACAGTTTAGACCTTACTTTGTCACTGCATTAAAATGAAGTAGTTGATGAATCAACGTATTCACTGTTGAAAAACAATATTCATATTATAGATCAGGATAATTAATGGCTGTATTGAAAAATAAGAAATAAAACAGACACAAACATAACCTAAGAGCATGCAGTGTTCAAGTTAGCTATAAAATAAAGTTAGATGTAGTGGTCATCGTCTTGACAATTTCAGCTCCTAAAGTTATTAAAGTACCTATAATAGAAAGCGTACCATCTGTTTTATTATTTTAATCAACAACACTTACAAACAAACATTGCCTTACAATCAATGCATATGAAATACTTGGAGGGAATTTGAGAGAGTGAAACTTCTATAAATGTCTTACCGTATAGGAACACTTTGTTAACAAAAAAAGTTTATAGGCTGCATTGTTGTTGATAAAAAAAAGTTTCTAGGCTCTGTTAGAAATAAAAGATACCAATACTAAGATATAATGTCAAAACATCAACTAAAATTGCAAAACTAAAGCCATTTGAATTTTAATATTATAAGTTTGAATTAAACCGCAATTAAAACCGCTAAAATAAAATATGGAGTAAAAAACTGGTTTGCATACCTAATAAAGTTGTAAGTCAACATCCATATCTTCCTCAATCTTTTTAAATATTTCATTAAGCTTCAAAATGAAAAGTAGGATTATAGAGAGATAGAGTTAAAGCTCCTCACATTTTTTTAGATAAAGAAAATTAATTGAAGGTAGCCATGGCCTCAACTACTTTTTGTGTGATTGTTTTGATATACTTTATCTGCATCAAAACAATAGAACCAATTTGGTAATTTTGTTACTTAGATATGGTAGTTCATTCACATGTCATGTTTTAAATCAGCAAGGATTTATCTGTAACCAAGGAAGATTACAAACATGTTGTATAAGCGAAATATCAGCAAGTTACCATTTTCAAGTGGACTCCTAATAGAAAATTAGGAAGTATTGCTTGCTCCTTGCTCTTCCAAGTGTGTAGTTGATCAGTAAATAGACTCAGATTTTGTTCAGAAACAATACCGCTAATACCTTACTTTGTCACTGCATTAAAATGAAGTAGTTGATGAATGAAATTTCACAAATTAATCAAAATAATTATATTAAACATATCAATAAGTTTCTATTTTACAAATTGAAATCAATTAGGCTTTCTTCTTCATCTTTATGTTGATTCAAGTATAAATTTCCATGACTATGCTTGTGAATTTGAACCGTGAAACACACCAAACCTACCAACCAACGTCCCACATGTTCCCGCAAAGTACCAATTTAGACATAACTTGAACGGTAACTAAAGCATGCAGTTCGGAGCAGTAAAAACATCCAATTAGTATGGAAGAAACGATGTAGGAAATCTAAAAGAGAAACTGAAACTACAGAGTTTTGCAGAAGGTACAAAGTTTGGTAAATTACCGTTTTGAAGGACCGGAAGCCGCACATCAGTGCTCGTATCTGGAGCCGGCCGGTTGACAGCGGTGGAAGAAGAGAATTTGGGAAATTCAGCTTCGGTGGGGTGAAGAGGTGGAAAACGCGATGGAGAATTTTTTTAACGGGTAAGAAAAGTGAGGAGGGGGGAATAAGAAATGCAGAGAGGGATAAAGAAAGAGAACGGGGAGAGGAAGTTATGGAGACGTGGGATAATGTTGGTTGTGGGACGGGGATGAGTCGAAGGTCAAAAGACAGATATGCCCTCGCAGCACTTTGTACTTGGATTGTGGAGTATGGGTAAGATGGGAAGTTGATAAAAGGCTTCAGTTTGACATGTTGACCGAAGGTTTTGCATTATAGTATAGATAACATGACTAGAAATCAGTATATAACAAACGTGTACACTTTATAACCATACTAAGCAAACGATTATTACTTCTTTTTTTTCATATATTTACACACGGCTATGCACAGATAATACATAAATGTATGTAAACAGGTTATAATTCATAAAAAAACCATTACAAAGTAATGTATGAAGCGAGGAATTATATAAAGTATTCAGACATACCAAAGTTAACATAGCAAAATATAGTTATAATATAATATATAAACCGTATAACTTATAAAACTATACATACACAACAAATTATATGGTTTAAACCGTACTCAGCAAATCAAACAAAAACAAAAAATGTACTTATTAACTAATATGTAACAGCTTTCATAGTATAGCCTTTAAACAAATCGATTAGTATATATATAATATAAGTACAAGATATATATAAACACACCTTATTTAAAAAAATCATACATGTAATATAATATACAATATTGTACTTACGCATGACAAAAAGGAGAGTGTGGTGGCGAAAGTTGGCTTGCTGGGTCGGTTGGAGAGGTGTTGAAGCGTGGAGTCGGGATTCTTTTTGTGGCACAAGGTGAGTGGATGGAGGGGAAAGGCGGGGTTGTCGACGGGTGAAGGCCGAAGTTTGAAGTGGCTGGAGGAAGGAGGAGGAGTGGGTCAGGCATATACGGCTGTGTGGTAGGCGAAGTGAAGCACGGGGTTCGGTGAGACGGGGATGTGCTGGCGTGGGCGAGAGGATCGGAGTGAGAGCAGGGAAGGAGGAGGTTAACGTTGTGAAGCGGGCGCGGTTCATGTGGTGGTGAAGGCTCGACGGAGGAGGGCTGCTACGCGTTTTTTTTTTCAAGGGAAGAGGCGAGTAGAGGTTTGGATCCGTGCGTGAGGAGCAGAGAAAAATGAAGGAGCAAATCCAAAATGGAATAGAGGAAAGAAAAGTGGTAAGAAAATATAGGAGGAACAGGCTCCTTTAAAGCTTTCACGTGCTGTCACTTTTTTTTCCAAAGCAAAAGCAACAGAGTTTCGAATCAAAGAATGCAACGTATATCATATTAAAGCAGAGAAGGGCAAGGGTCAAGTTGAGAGGGACATGAACAGGTAGGAGTCTGAATAGAAACGTATGTATATGTGTCAAAGAGGAGGGTAGCAGGTCACTGTCGAAATAAAGTATGCGTATAAAACAAACAGTGGAAATAGGGAAGGAAATGGCAACGGTCTCACGCTTATTCAGCTGAGAATTGAAAGCAATTAATATTTGTGTGTGCAGCGGGTTTCAAAATTTGAAACCGAAGGAAAGCTAACGGTAACAGTTAAAAGTGTCGTTACAACTAACAGTTTATTGCTTCCGTCGAGTACCATATCTCAAAATACAAAAATAAATATACCGCTGAGATCAGAACGACGAGGCGAGCAGAACGGTGCACAGATATTAGTGGTATGATCATTCGATCAAAAGTCAGTAATCGATACCGAAAATGCTGTTAATTGGTCAGAAATAAGATAAACGGAGCAATAGAAGTCCGAATTTGGAAAAACAAAAGATGACGTCTCACTCAGAAGAGGATTTAGAAATTTATTGTGTAAAAATATTCAGCGTTGGAAAATATTTTATTATCATCAAATATTAACCGATTTAAATTAAAAAATAATTTACACACGAAAATATACATTCATATTATATGATGAAAAATCACCATTTGCTATGTTTAATTAGACGTTCCAAATAATAAATTTTTATTTTCAAATTTTGTTATTTAAAATTTCTCAAAATTTCAATTAATTTAATAAATAAAATTACTAAATTTTTTTGTCGTTACACTCTCTCCCACTCAAAACTTTTCGGCCCCAAAAAGGAAGGAGATAGGAGAATAGAACAACCAGAAATAAAAGTAGATTGAATAATCAAGATTAAACTTTTAATTTGAAGCTATATAATTTTTACTTGAAATATTCATACTTTTCAAAACCCATTTGTAAAATTTCTTGCTTCTTTTATGAATACCATTTATATGTTTAAATAACACCTTTACAGATATGAAAACTATTTGAAAACAATTATTATATTTACAGAGAAGCTGTTGAAAACATTAAATCCATAATTCATAAATTTATTAATTTATCTCAAGGTACTTTTCAAACATTATTAGTAAATCAATAATCGTTTACTTTAAATATGTTTTATTTAATTAATAACTTCTAAAATATAAAAAAATTCTATTAAACTATGTAGTATATAAATAAAAAATATTTTAAAAGGATGTACTCAAAAGGGAAAAGAAGGCAGATTCTGCAAACAGAATATAGGTGAATAAATAAAATTGAGCAGATGCGGTAGATTCAAAGAATAGCATCGGGCGCGAATAGTTATTTCAAACTATAAGAATTTCAATTTCAAATACTAATACAAAATTTCTTTGTTGGAAATATTTTTATAATAAAATACTTTTATATCGAAACAAATTTTCCTTTCGAAAATATTTTTATAACTCGATGTTTCAACAAGTTTATCCTCGTCCTTGTAAACTCTGGCCATGCGTTGATCAGGCGCAAAGCTAGAATTTTTCAAGTACTTAGTAGACCTATTTCAACACTCAGTGAAAATACTTGAAAAACCTTCAAAACTGATATGGAAGTACAATTCAAACAAATCACCTAGACCGCAGATACACAATGGTTACGCGTGGATCCCCCAGGAAACATCCGTACCTTTAAGCAATCGCTGCCTTGTGAATTACTCCATGATAACCAAAACTATGGACCGTAGGATATATAACAATTGTTACGCCTATATCCCCCAGGAAACATCCGTACCCTTTAGGCAATCTTTGCCTTGTGGATTACGCCACCATAACAAAACTATAGACCGCATGATACATAATAATGATTACGCCTGGATCTCCCAAGAAATATCCGTACCCTTTAAGCAATCTCTACCTTGCGGATTGCGCTACCCAAAAAAATGACCATGGGTTATGTCATGGTAGGACACTCGAGTTTCACGTCCGTAAAACCAAAATCAGAGAGAATAATATCGATAGAATGAATCCACAATGTGGCCACAAAGCGGATATCAAGCAGAAGACACTTTCCATATCTTTACTTCGAAAATATGTATCATATAGTACTTTTCAAATCACTTTCAAATATCATACTTATATAAAGCTCATTTTATATAAGATTCCATTTTCAAATCAAATACTTTCCATAATCAATAGTATATCAAATCATACCTATATAGACTTCGATTACATAAGGTTTCTCTTTTCAAATTGAGTACCTTTCCAAATCAATAGTTTTCAAATCAACTTCATACTTATACAAATCAATTTTTATATAAGTTTGATACTCCCAAATCAAGTATTTAGTAAAATAAGGTTCTCAATTTCAATTCCTATCAATATCAATTCAGTTTCAAAATCATATATGATTTCTATTCGAAAGATCCACTTTGTTGGCGGCTTTTGAGGTATATTTATATTTATAAAATTTCTCTTCAAAATATATATATATATATATATATATATAGTTTTATAAAAGATGTTTCAAAGTCAAAACCTTTAGAACTAAGTTTTATTCGAAACATTTCGAAACAAATTTTCAAATTATTATAATTCAAAATAGTCTTATTCATTTACTTAACAAAAACATTTCAAACTCATTTACTTTATCGAATGATTTACACTTTTCGAAATTACTTAACATTCAAAATATTCGGAGAAATCAAATTTCAAATCCAAGCGTTGGAAATCAGCAACAAAATAATTTCAGTATATAGGGTTAAATCCGAAACTCGAGGACTGAACACCGGCTCACTTCAATCGTTTAAAATATATATAAATATATCTTTCGAATATCAAATCATACTTCGGAATTTGAAATCAAAATTATTTTCAGAAAATCACTCGCATAGCAATGCTACAAGAGTGGTCTCTCCCCCATTCTGAAACTCGAAAATCAATGTCGATGATGCGTGCACGCATCACCGAAATTATTCTCCAGCAACATAAGTGAGTTCTGGACTTCTATTTTCTTAAAAACTTCTTTGAAATTTCTTCGAAAGCATTGGAACACATTTGAAGTCAATTGAAACATTTATTATTCGAAAAATACTTTAAATCGTATTATTATATATTTTCAAAATCTTAAAACCAATATTAAAGATTACCGGAGTTTAATTCCTTAAATTTCATATTCAAAACCCTTCAATTATAATCATTTTTATATACTTCTCAAAATTACAAATCCTTTCGAAACTCTAAATTCTCGTTTAAGAGGTATATAATCCTTATCGAAAATATTTCACTTTTATATATATAATACAGCCATACTTATCAAAATAATAACTTCGATATATAAAACAATTTATAAAACAAAAACAAACCCGATTTATTAAAGGATGATTTAAGAATGGATTTTCAAAACAAAGAAAGAAATTAAAATTAGAGGGACTCTAATCAAGTAGAATTCTGATTCGAAGAAAGGCTCGACCGAAGATGAGATAATTTTCAAAATAGAAGAGGGATATACTTACATAAATCGCGGGTGACCTTAACTGGGTCAACCATGACTTCAAAATAAGATCGGTGCAGAATTCTGAGGCAAATCGACATTCGATCGCCAGGGTTAGAATTCAGCATAACAAGAGATAGGAGCATCTAGACCGAGGGATATATAAATATTCTGTGAATTAATGCCAATTGTAAAGGAGTTTCACCCCTTTATGAATCATTCAAAGATTGACGGGATCGCCTATTCTTATAGAGATCATTCGAAGTGGAGTTATGGGATACTCCAGAATCAGGAAACATGAATAGGGAGAGAAGATAATGGACTTTGGAACCGTAGGGAACGTTCCGAAGTCCAAAGGAAAACCAAATCAAAGAGGAAGAAATTCAGGTTTGAACGAAAGTGATTCTGCAAATAAATTTACTATATATACTAAGTTTGCCTAGAGCCAAAGCTCTAACACCAACTATAACGGCCCGATATTGTCAACCATTCGCATCCACACACGTCGGACTTGAATTGTTCAAAATACCAGATTGTTAATTTAAATTTGGCAAAACTCGGCATATATTGTAAATAAATCAACCACAGAATCACAGAAACAGAGTAATATAAAATAATGTGGCGGAATAGGTAAATAGTAGTTCATGAAGCTACTATATAAACAGCAGAGTTTGAATTAAAATACAATAGAATATCTTAAATACAGTGAAGTCCCCAGTACTAACAGATAACCTCTCTGAACAAAGCAACTAGAAAAGCTGGAAGCTGAATCGATAGTTGGATCTCCAAACGAAGCTCCAAACTCCAAAGGTGAGTCTCGAATCCGTATCACTCTGTCAGACCAGAGCGTAAAGCAAAATACAAAACACAAAACACTAGAGTCGGGATTAACATTCTTATATCAGTAAATCCAACTCAAGTGAAATATCAACTGAAATACAAGTAACTTAAAGGGTGTTTGGGATAACCATCCTCTAAGGATCTGCGGAACTATCTACAAGGTGGAATATACGCTATTAACAACCAAACATCATTTCAACACCGTGATCATTTCAAAATAACTTATACTTCAAAATCAAAATATCATTTCCATTTCACATATATATATTTCCAAAATTCGAAATATATATATATATTTCCAAAATATATATATAATAAAATAATTTATAAAGTAAAGTATTTGTAATTTCCTCAAACTTCACAAATCGCTTCAAAATCAACTTGACTTCCACATTCAAATTTAATTCAATCCCAAATTTAACAACTTCAATTCAACTCAGTTTCAAATAAACAATTTCATGTTATATCGATTTCAAATCATTTAAATTCCAATATACTACAACGCTTTAAATACTCAACATTTTCAAACCTAAATTTACGGTTTCATATAGATCTCGATTTAACTTCATTATTTTTCTTAGTCTTGAAATATTCACTTAATAAATTCAATATTATTTATATAGTCTCAAATTCTTTTTTCTAAAAGTTCCTTCAATTGGTTTAAACGTGAAATATCCATTACATTACTTAAGTCAAAATCATGTTATATAAATCATATCTTTAGATCTCAAATTCAATAGGTTTCAAATTGATTTAATTAATTAAATTCTTAATAAATAAAATTTCAAATAAATTTCAAATTTAGCTTCCCAACTTTAACTGATAAATTCATTATGAAATTCTATTTTAAAATATAGATTTAAATAAATACCTAAACATATCATATATTGATTAAATTAAACTTTATTAAATTAGAGCTTATTATTAAATCTACTATATATTAAAAACTTATTCATATATAAAATAATTTCAATATTAAATAAAACTATATATATTTTTTCAAACTATAAAAATTATTTTTAAATATTTATATATATAGACCAACGGTGTCTGCATATGATTTTCTATCCTATGGTCAAGTGATATTGATATTTATCATTTCAACCCACAATCCTAAATTCAGTTCAAATGAAAATCGTTTGGGTCTATCATTTCAACCCATAATGATTTTCTTCTATTCTAAAGTCCGTTCGGGTATGTATCATTTCAACCCATAGTGGATTCTATACTAACAGAGAACTTGCAGAGTGATAACAAATATGATAAAATATAACAGGCATGTGTGTGTGTGTGTGTGTGTGTGTGTGTGTGTGTATAACAATATAATATAACCAGCATGATATGGTGTCATATCCCACATGTGAACATTTACAGATAATAGCATATATAACAATTTAAATAACTACAACAACATATTTCAATTGTTGTTTCAATTGAAATCAAATTTAATAAATATAAGAACTTTAATCGTGAGTGATTGCTCATCTTTCAAGGCTAGGGATGATTTGACGACCAAATGAGCTATGAATCCAGGCACGAATTTAAAAGCAAAGCTAGATTGACACGAACTCAAAGAATAGCTGATAATACGAATAGACGAAATAAATTAGAACTGGTCGATAAAGATGATTGATATAAATGGACACATATACATAACCATGTATGTATAAATCAGATTCTAAATTCAAACATATGTTTATATAACCTGTGAAAGCAACCAACAAACTAAGAGCTTAAGACGGATAAAATGTAAACGTTGTATGTTATATTTACAACAATAATGATTGTAAAATTAGTATTTATAGAATCAACTTAAATCCAAAATAGTGTGTGAATAAACAAATACGGGTAAGCTATTTATATATGCAACAACTGCATGCAGGTTACTCAAAATGTCTGTAGACGCAATACAACATATATATGCAGATCCATTACAAACCGTACATTATAATATGTACCGATCAAAATATACGCAAAACAAATTTTATATGCAGACCCAAATAAAAATCTATAGGCACGTTAACTGAAAGGCTGAAATAACACTTAAACTGTTATATTATATGTATACTAGTATATTTATTTTTCTCGAACATATCAATACACTGAAGATGCAAAGACACACACACATTTACTAATTTGTAAACCTCACCTTATGATCTGAAATCAAATACCAGTTTTAAACACATATTTTAAGATGGAACTTTTATATTTGTAAACGCTTATATTCAAAAATCCAGTATATGTATATACATAAAGTACACTTCATACATACGCTCATAATTTATATAAATATTTTAAAGCTATCCTATTCATACACATACACGGTCATCATAATATATAAATGAACCCAAAGCTCCTACAGAACTTGTATATTTAAAATCAAACATTTTTTTTTTTTGAAACAGATAAAAAGGCCCAAGCCCACAAAGGAGTACCGGGTAAAATACCCGTAATCAACAACCACACTACGCAAACCCTAAAACGCAAAACAAACTGCGCCTCCACATTACAAAATGAACAAACAAATCAAAGAAAAATGGCGATCCAAAGCCTCAGCGAATCACCCAAAAAGTAGAGAAATCAGGGGGGCTTCCAATCCCTTTGAAAATTTATCGAGGTGGGATCGCCATCACGAGAGGCGCATCGGTTTCTCATATGCTCAGTAAAGCTTTGATCTTTAAGATCAATAATATTCTGAAAGATGTTGTTGATCTCCAAATCACTATTGGGATTGGAAATCTGATGTGTTTTACTGCCTCTACGGTGGATTTGGTGATCCAAAACAGCCCGAGGCTCATCCATGCAGTAAAGCTTATTCCTTTTTGAATTCAAAGCAGGCGCCTTCTCTATTTTGTCAGAAAAGTTGCTGCTTTCCCCCTTACTCCACTCAGATATGTGATAAATATTACCATTCAGATTACTGATGTAGTGATATTTGTCGACCATAAGCAGATTGATCACTGACTGATTTGTATTATCATGATTCAGGGGAGCCCTCAAATTCGACATCTCCTTCTTAGTATCGTGGTAATTTCTGCCAATATCAGGTAAGAAATTATTATTGTAGTATTCCAGAATGTTACATGAATTATTGGATAAAATATTAAAGCTAAAATTTTGATTACTCCCTTTGCAGAGATTTGCTCTGGTATTGGTATCTGAATGGCCACCTTCAAAGAATGTAGTGTTGACAAGGGTGGTATCCCTCCTCAAGTGTGTAATTCTCGGATTATAATTCTGAGGGTGATATTTTGGGAAAAAATTATTGAACTTCCCACTTTGTAAGTATGATTCAACCATAGTTTCTGGATTTTGAGGATCATTGCTTTCTGGGAGTAGCGTTTGATTTCTTTTGGTGAAGTTTTTGTGAAGTAGAATATTGAAATTTGCTTCAATGATTTTCCAAGTTTGAATTGCATCTGATTCTTTTTTAGTATGCAATCTGGCATTTCTTTCTTTCCAAATGAAATAAACAGCAGCAGAGAGCATTATGCAAGCTTCATTGAATTTCTTCGATTTGGCTTTGAAATTTTTATTTATGAAGTTGATACTTTCCTTGATGTTTTGAGTCGAAATGTATTTGTTGAAATTGAGCTTACTTTTGGCAATATGCCATATATGTCTGGAAAATTCACAATCAAAGAAAAGATGCTCAGATGATTCTTTATCATTTTTACAAAGAAGACAAACTGTTTCACTATTTTTGTTCCATTTGCTACATCTATCCCTGGTTGGCAGCCTGTTAAGTAAGGCAAAATAAGCACAATGTGCCATTTTTGGGCAATTTGCTTTGCTCCAGATAACTGAATGCCAATCCATTTCTGCATCGAAACCTTTTAAAAAATTCAATGTAGATTTGAATGAAAATTTGCCTTTATTAGAGAGCTTCCAATTCCAGCAATCTTCACCCAAATTAATATCAATTTTAATGTTTTCAATACTCTTTTTGAATATGGAAGTTGCTGGATGAATATTTGCATTCCAAGTATGATTTTGAATGATATGCTCCACTTTTAAATTAGCACCACCAAAATATAACAAGTTATTCCAGCCTAATAAATTTATCAATGATTTTCCATTGATCCAAGGATCAAACCAGAGGCTAGTATTTTTACCATCCTTGAAACTCCTTTCTAGCAGTTTGATGCCAGTATTCCTACTTTTTAAAATATTCTTCCAAGAGCTAGAGTTATGGATTTTAGCTGGCATGGTCCAAAAGTTTTTGTTTTTGACATACTTGCTTTTCATCCACTTTGACCAAAGGGAATTTCCTTCAACAAATCTCCAAAAGAGTTTCATATTGCATGTATTTTGAAGATCCTTAATGTTCCTTAACCCCAATCCCCCATTCTCTTTTGGTTTACAGATATTATCCCATGAAATTTTATGATGCTTTCCTTTCCAAATGAAATTAGCACACATTTTTTCAATTCTTTGAGTGATGGAAACTGGGATGTTGTGGGTTTGAATCCAATACATTAAGATAGCTGTGATGACAGTGTGTGTTAGCTCAAGTCTACCAGCTATAGATAAAAGTCTACTGGACCAACTTTCTAATTTATCTTGAATGATGTTACAGAGTCTTGAGCAGTCTCTAGAAGTGAGTTGATTAGAACTGAGGGGAAGACCCAAATATTTGACTGGCAGTTGGCCTTCTTTAATGTTGAGAATGTTAATAATCCCCTCTTTGTTTACACAGTTTTTGCTGAAATAAGCTTTGCTTTTACTTTCATTGATTTGAAGACCAGCATAATCTTTAAGTCTTTCAAAAAGCCTTTTAATGGTATAAGCACTTTTCAAGTCTGCATTTAAAAACAGAAGAAGGTCGTCAGCATATAAAAGATGAGAAATATTAGGTGTAACCCTATTAAAAGGCTTGAGATTTCCTTTTAAAAATTCAGCATCCATTTGAATAGTAAAAAATTCCATAGCAATAGCAAATAAGTAAGGGGAAAGGGGATCCCCTTGTCTAATGCCTCTATTACTATTAATAAACCCACAAGGAGAACCATTAATTAAAACAGAGAAAGAAGCAGTATCAATGCATTCTTTTACAAGACAGCAAAATTTTTCATGAAAACCAAGTTGCTTCATCATGTGGATAATAAAAGCTCTATTTATCTTGTCAAAAGCTTTATGAATGTCAATTTTAATACAAACTTTGTTTTTACTACATTTGTTAAAGTCTCTTATGATTTCATGAGCCAAGAGGTTATTTTCAATAATGAATCTATCAGGGATGAAAGCACACTGATTTTCTGAAATTAAATGCTTTAAAAAAAATTTTATTCTATTACTTAGAATGCTGGCAATAATTTTGTACATAAAGTTGCAGCAAGAAATAGGTCTATAATCCCCAATTTCTAAAGGAATTTTAACTTTAGGAATTAAAGTAATAAAAGTATGATTAAAACTTTTCAAAAGTTTTCCAGAAGCAAAGAACTCTTTAACAGCATCAAAAATTTTAAATTTAATATCATCCCAGTGGATTTTATAAAACTTTGCCCCAAACCCATCAGGGCCAGGGCTTTTATCATCCTTGGAATTAAATATATATTTTTTTATATCATCTATCATAATAGGAGCAAGAAGGATGTCTTTACTGCTATCTTTAAGAATAAATTTTGGTTCAATATTTGGGAACTCCTCCTTATATTCAACAGTGTTGAATAACTCAATGAAATAAGTAACAGATAACTGCTCAAGTTGAGAAACATCATTTAAGATTTTCCCATTTTTATCAAGCAGCTTTCCTATGTCATTAATTTTTTTTCTATTAGTCATCTTGGCATAGAAAAATTTGCTAGCTTCATCTCCATTAGTGATCCAGTCCACCTTGGCTTTTTGTCTAATGTTGGTAGCTTGCACAAGCAAACTATTATTTAGTTTGTTCTGACAGTGGAAAAATTGATTAATAATAGATCTGTCTGAGCTATCATTATCAATAATGTTTTGGAGAGATTCACATTCTTTTCTAATAGTGTTTATGTCATTTTTATTCCTATTTTTATTCCAATGTTTCAGATTATCCTTTGTATGTTTAAGAAAATTTTTGAACTTGAATTGGGCAGAGCCATAGCAGGGGGAAAGAATACTATTTTTAATCACATCAGTGTAATCTTTTTCAAAGGGCCAACCATTAACAAATCGAAAAGGATATTTACACATAATATTTTTATTATCAGAGAAGGTGATCTGAATAGGGGTATGATCACTAGTGGCTTGAGGAAGAGTAAAACATTGATAATTAGAAAAAGTATTAGCAAAGTTAAAATTAATAAGGATTCTATCTAATTTACAATGAATATTTCTACAAATACCAGATTTCCAAGTAAATTTATTGCCAAAAATATTAGCCTCAATTAAACTAGTTTTGATTAAAAAGTTATTCAGAAATTCCAGTTTTTTAAATGGAATTGGAAGACCTCCTCTTTTTTCATAATGATGTAAAACAGTATTAAAATCTCCCATAATAATCCAAGGTTTTTTTAAATTCATATTTAGAGTTTCAAGATCTTCCCAAAGGGAATTTCTAGTTTTTTCACTATTAGAAGCATAAACAAAAGTTATTTCCAATTGAAAACCCCCTTTATTAGAGAATTTACAATGAATATATTGAAAATTCAAAAAATATTGGTCCAAGCTCCAAATATCAGTTTCCCAAAGAATCATAATTCTACCAAAACCACCCATGATATTGTTATTAACAAGACCCCAATTTTTATAATACTTAGAATGAAAATTAGTTAGATTTTCATCATCAAGTTTATGCTCTAATATGCCAATGATACCAGGCTTCTTAGAGAAAATTAGATTGCTCAAATCCAATTTTCTAGCAGGGGAGTTTAATCCCCTAATATTCCAAGAGATAATAGACATAATTAATCAAAAAAATTGATAAAAGGATACAAAAAAAGGATATCACAGCAACTAGGTAGGGAGACTGGAAACATTATCCACTGAGCTCTCCTTATCTTTCCTTTCATCCATGAATTCAATGCATTTAGCCCCTTTTCTTTTAAGTGGCTTTACTCCTTGAATTTTTAGATGGTCTTCCCATCTTGGGTTTCTCATTATGTATTTTTCTTGAAATTCGTCTTTTTCTCTGCTGCTTTCATTGTTTTGATCAATGATGTCCTGTAAATTTTTTGTTTTATTCTTCTTTTTCACCTTCTTCTTTCTTTTTGCTGTGTTGAGAGAATTTGGAATAAGTTTGATTGCTTTCTGAATCAGGTCTTCATCCATTAATTGATGTGAATTGTTTGAGTTCTGCATTGTGATTTCTGTATTACTTTCAGTATTAAATTTGTCTCCTGTAATCAAACCTATTTCCAAACTTTCTTCAAATTTTTCTTCTTGTTGTTGTGTATTACTCTGAATTGGAACATCTTCTGGAATTTCAGTCATTTCTTGATCTGGGATATATTTCTCATGAGCATTGACAGGGGATTGAGAACAATCACTTCTCTTTTTCATGTTTTCAAAATATTTAATCTTCCCTGAAAGGGAGTTTTCCCTTTTTCCAGAAACTTGAGTTTCTTGTTGTTCAGAATCTATCGATAAGGAGTTGCCAATATTGTTGACAGATTCTTGCAATCTGCTATGAACAAAATCAGATGGAATCACCTTTTCTTGATTGTTATTTGGATCTTTAATTATTTCTTTCCAAACTTTTTTTGAAGAACATTCTTCAGTTTTGTGCCCAAAACATTCACATATTATACATTTTGGAGGAATCCATTCATACTCAATATTCTGAATTATAGTTTCTCCATCATGCATTGTGATGTGAGCTACACTTGGAAGATTTGATTTTGCATTGATTTCAACCAGTATTCTAGCATAGCTTAATCTACTTTCTTTGGCTGTTTGCTCATCCATTTTCAACGGGGTACCAACTGTACTTGCAATTGCCCCAAAAGCTTCACAGTCCCATAATTTTAAACTTAAATCTGGTAGACGAATCCAAATGGGAATTGTGTTTAATAAATCTTTATCAAAAGAAATTTTGGAATTCCACTTTTTCAGAATAATCAGCTTACCATTAATGAAAAATGGCCCACCATTGATTGTTTTTTCGCAGTCACTTTCTACCTCGAATTTTATGATGAAGAAACCATTGCTTCTTGTAAAGATTTCAAAATTTCCCGTGGGATTCCATGTTCTTTGAACGAAAGCTTTAAAGTGATGATAAAATGGCCTGTTACCATAAACATAGGCTATCACCGAGCAGCCCCACTTCGACTCCGTTCTCTTGCTAACTGCTTCATTGATAACCACCATTTTCTTGTTATTAATGGTTATTGGAGCTTGATATTTCAGGGTACATTGCTGGTTGACTCCCCCTTCTTTAATCAAATCTGCCCATGATGATACTTTATGTGAGAAGATCCCTTGTTTGCTTATTTGGTGCCCCTGATTGGGAACGGCATTATGATTGAAATGAGGTCTTATAGCAGAATTTGCTGAAACCAGAGAATCAGTTCTTGCTTTTTGAGAATTAGGGTTATTTCTTGAATCTCTTTGAGTGTTGCTGTATTGATTCTTGTAACGAAATGAAGATTTAGATTGAAGAAGAGGAGGTTTCCCTTTATTGCGGCGGTTCCTAACCATTTGGAACCCCTCACTGTCGAATTGTGGCTGTACCCCCTTGAGATTAGATGAAGAAGAGAGGAGAAGAGGAGGAGGAGGCTCGGGTGTGATAGAATTAGAGGCCAGAATCTGATTGAAGCTTTCTTGATTATTTGTTGTAGTAGCCATTTATTTAAAATCAAACATATACTCACCTAAGTAAGATATTATCATAATTCAAATACAGTACAGCTTACATATATGTACATATAAATGAAGATAGCATTTGCTAAAATCGAGCGTGTATAAGTACGTACAGTACAGCCTATATCTACAATATATACACACACCCCGAACAGGAAATGGTGACAAAAAAACCAAAATCAAATATATATATATATGTGTGTGTGTGTGAGAGAGACTAGAAATCAGTATATAACAAACGCGTACACTTTATAACCATACTAAGCAAACGATTATTACTTTTTTTTTTCCATATATTTACACATGGCTATGCATAGATAATACATAAATGTATGCAAACAGGTTATAATTCATAAAAAAACCATTACAAAGTAACGTATGAAGCGAGGAATCATATAAAGTATTCAGACATACCAAAGTTAACATAGCAAAATATAGTTATAATATAATATATAAACCGTATAACTTATAAAACTATACATACACAACAAATTATATGGTTTAAACCGTACTCAGCAAATCAAACAAAAACAAAAAAAATGTACTTATTAACTAATATGTAACAGCTTGCATAGGATAGCCTTTAAACAAATCGATTAGTATATATATAATGTAAGTACAAGATATATATAAACACTCCTTATTTAAAAAAAACCATGTAATATAATATACAATACTGTACTTACGCATGACAAAAAGGAGAGTGAGGTGGCGAAAGTTGGCTTGTTGGGTCGGCTGGAGAGGTGTTGAAGCGTGGAGTCGGGCTTCTTTTTGCGGCACGAGGCGAGTGGATGGAGGGGAAAGGCGGGGTTGCCGAGGGGTGAAGGTCGAAGTTTGAAGTGGCTGGAGGAAGAAGGAGGAGTAGGTCAGGGATATACGGCTGTGAGGTAGGCAATGTGGAGCACGGGGTTCGGTGAGATGGGGATGTGCTGGCGTGGGCGAGAGGATCGGAGTGAGAGCAGGGAAGGAGGAGGTTAACGTTGTGAAGCGGCGCGGTTCTTGTGGTGGTGCAGGCTCGAAGGAGGAGGGCTGCTATGCATTTTTTTTCAAGGGAAGAGGCGAGTAGAGGTTTGGATCCGTGCATGAGGAGCAGAGAAAAATAAAGGAGCAAATCCAAAATGAAACAGAGGAAAGAAAAGTGGTAAGGAAATATAGGAGGAGCAGGTTCCTTTAAAGCTTTCACGTGCTGTCACTTTTTTTTTCAAAGAAAAAGCAACAGAGTTTCGAATCAAAGAATGCAACGTATATCATGTTAAAGCAGAGAAGGGCAAGGGTCAAGTTGAGAGGGACATGAACAGGTAGGAGTCTGAATAGAAACGTATGTATATGTGTCAAAGAGGAGGGTAGCAGGTCACTGTCGAAATAGTGTATGCGTATAAAATGAACAGTGGAAATAGGGAAGGAAATGGCAACAGTCTCGCACTGATTCAGCTGAGAATTGATAGCACATAATATTTGTGTGTGCATCACGTTTCAAAATTTAAAATCGAAGGAAAGCCAACGGTCACAGTTAAGATACCGTTACAATGAACAGTTTATTGCTTCTGTCGAGTATCGTATCTCAAAATACATAATTAAGTATACCACTGAGATCAGTACGACGAGACGAACAGAACGGTACACATATATTAGTGGTATGATCATCCGATCAAAAGTCGATAATTAGTACTGGAAATGTTGTTAATTGATCAGAAATAAGATAAGCGGAGCAATAGAAGTCCGAATTTGGAAAAACGAAAGATGACGTCTTACCCCGAAAAGGATTTAGAAATTTATTGTGTAAAAATATTCAGCTTTGGAAAACATTTATTATCATCAAATATTAACTGATTTAAATTGAAATAAAATTTACACACGAAAATATACATTCGTATTATATGATGAAAATTTATCATTTACTATGTTAATTAGACGTATTTCAAATAATAAATTTTTATTTTCAAATTTTATTGTTTAAAATTTTTCAAAATTTCAATTAATTTAATAAATAAAAGGGGTTTTTAGGCTAAAGGAAAAAATTAGAAAAAAATTTAGTTTCAGGGACAATATGTTTGTTTTTTAGGCTGAAGGACACTTTTTAGTGTAAATCACAGAATGATAGTTGTACCTATCATTTTCAGTTTACACTAAAAAGTGTCCTTCAGGCTAAAAAACAAACTTATTGTCTCTTAGACTAAATTTTTTTGCAACTTCTTCCTTGTGTCTATTTACCTGTAAATAAAATTACTAAAATTTTTGGGTCGTTACAAATAATTATCACAATGATATTTTTGTTCTGTAAATCAATGTTTCATGACTTAAGGTTAAGGAGACTTCGAAAAGGCGCTATAGCTTCTGCCCAAAATTGTTTTGGCAAATTACTACCGCTGAGTAAAGTTCTAGCGCATTCTTGTAGTGCTCATTTTTTGTGGAGTTTTAGGAAATGAAATTATGAAAAATTCCTTTCTTGTTACAATGACTTTCAAACAAATCATTATCAAATTCATCACCGTGGTGACTTCTAATGTTTTTAGTTTCTAAATTTTTGAAATTTTGTATTCCTTTGGCAAGGATTTCAAAATTTTAAGAAGTATCACTTCTGTTTTTCAATAATACTGTCCATGTATATCTTAAAAAATAATCTACAGTTATATATACATACTTTTTATGATTAATTGATTGAACTTAAGTAGGTCCGAAGAGATCCAAATGTTATAGTTCATGTGGTTGTATGTAGATATAATTTTCCTAGATTTAAAAGATGATTTCGTTAGTTTTCCCAATTGACAAGCATCATAAATACTGTTTACTTTATAATTCATTTTCGGTAATCCTTTCAATAAATTATTTTTAGATAATTTACCTATAGCTTTGAAATTTATGTGATAAAAGCTCTTGTGCCATAACCAAGGATCATTTTCTTTGGCTATTAAACATAAGTTTGTATTCTGATTAATTTTCATATTCAAAAGGTATATATTTCTTTTACGATTTTCTTCAAAAATTAAAATTTTGATCTTTATCACAAATATTACATTTATCTTTTCCAAAAGTTATTTTGAAATCTTTATCACGGTGTTGGCTAATAATTGAGAGATTGGTTTTTAAATTCTTAACAGAACATTTGTAATAAGAGGTAAATTGGACGTACCATTGTTGCTTACTTAACCTTCGCGGATGATGTATCCTTTAGAGTTATCTCCATATGTGATAGATCCTCCATCTTAATATTTGTCTATATTTCTTATTTCTCATCATATGTTTTGAGTAACCACTATCAAGTATCTATTTTCCTCTTTCCTTATTTGGTACGTCGTCGTTTGTGGCCATAAACCATATGTTGGATTGTTCTAAATCACTGTCGCTGTCATTGTCTGATGAGGAAGAGGAATCTGAATCATCCCATGCAAATAAAAAAGCTTATTTCTTTTTTATATCTATTACTCTTGCTTTTGTAGTTATTTCTATCTTTCTTGCGATCCGGACAGTCTTTCTTCGTAAGCCCCTTTTTATGGCATTTGTAGCATTCAATAGTTGAGGATGATGGTTTGTTGTTTCTGTTATTCCCACATTTTTCATTCTTTCTAAATTTCAGAAATTTTTTGAAATTCTTTGCTATAAACGCCATATCATCTTCTTCAGATTCTTCTTTTTTGGCCTAGAATGCTATTGTTTTTCTATCTTGAGCTTGAACTTATTTTGCTTGCAAATTAACTTCATATGACATGAGATTTCCTATTAACTCTTCTGGTTTTATGGTAGAAATGTCGTTAGCTTCTTCAATTGATAAGACGTTTTGTTCCCACTCGTCCGTTAAGAAGTTTAGGATTTTCGAAACAATATCAAAATCAGTATATATTTCTCCTAATGCCAGAAGTGGGCGGTATATATATCTTGAAACCTGGAATACATTTCATTCATGGTTTCATCTTGCTTCATTCTAAAATTTTGAAATTGATTCTTAAGCATAGATATCTTGCTTTGTTTAACCTTATTAGTACTTTCATGAGTAACTTTAAGAGCATGCTAAATTTTATATTCTGAAGTACACATGCTAACTATATTAAACTCATTTTTATCTAAGGAACAAAACAACATATTCATAGCTTTAGCGTTTGCAGTAGCATCTAATATCTGTGTATTTGACCAATGTGCATAAGAAGTGGTAGGTGTAAAATATTCTTGTTGAGTGATATTCCAATTGTTGTATCCATTTGCTTCCATGTATATTCTCATCCTAGGTGATGAAAAATTATACTTTAATCCATTAAATAGTGAAGGTCGTGCAATGGATTGACCTTCAACAAAACTTGATGCTTTGTTATTTTCCATGTTACTTGAATATCAAAGACTTTGTTATGGTTATATGATGGCCTACTCTGATACCAAATGAAAGTAACTAAGGATCATGTAGCATGATATATTAACTAAACTATTTACTTGTGCATAACATAAATATAAAAGTAAAAATAAATAACATCAGAGATTTTTATACTGGTTCGAAATTCTCGTTCCACATCCAATCCCAGTTCTGGATTTAATCGATACCCTCACTTAACTGGGGGAATAGGTAATATATCACCCTAAGCAATTGAACATGACTTCAACTTTCCAGAACAACCGAATAGGGCTTCAATCACCCGAGGACACTACAGCAGGACTTTGATTATAAATAGCAGAAATGTTTTTGACTGGATATGCTCATGAATAGCATTGATAAATCAATAACATACATCCTTCATATAATCTTCTCCTAATGGTATATCATGTAGGATGTGAAGAAAGGAAGTAATTTTGATCACAAGAAAATATTCTTGAATGATCGTGTGATCATTAATATAAAGCAGTTTGGAATTTAATGCTTGAGAGTTTAATAGGTATAGATAGAGAGAATAACAAATAGAATTGTCGATGAAAATAATGATATAATTTGCTTTATACAGAGTTTAATAGTTGCAATCATTTGTGAAAGAAATGGTGAAAAGTTAGGACTGCAACTCTTGATTTAAAAGATGCAACCCTTCGTAAAGAAGAGGTACCCTTTTAGAAAACTAGCCATTATACAAATTCAGTCGAGTGTGGCAGCCAGCTGAATCGACGATTTTGAAATCAGCAAGGAAATTGCTTATTTTAGGTAGTTTTCAGCTTGCTGAATATGGTCAGTCGGCTGAATATTTAAAGATATTCATGTTTACATGCACAGATTAAGTCGGCTAACCTGCATGGTTCAACGGTTGAATTTCAAGTTTGTTGTCATGTTTTTGAAAATTCAATTTCAAAGAAATTGTGTGTGTGTGCCTACCACATAAAAGATATTTTAACAACTTTATACCTCTAGACATAGACACTGTGATTGATAGTACTTTGTAGCATCAATTTGGTCTTAATTTTGATATAATTATCTCTTTGTAAAGTTGATATCATTACCTGCAAAAGTGATTAGTATGTACAATATATACTTGTATAGTTGTCACTACTAAAACATTAAAATATAAGGTTCTAACATGGAAGAATGTATAACGTTGCATTTCTAATCACATTAATTGGTCTCTATATACGTATCATCTGTTTGGTGGTGGAGAAGGCGACTTCTTTTAGCTTAATACCTTTTCCTGAGATATACGAGCTCAGGAGTTATATGTTTATATAAATTAGTTGTATGATCATGGAATGGTAGTGTGGCATTCAAAGTAGAATGTGCTACAAGAAAAGTAATCGATACCTCGGGCCTCATTACTCGGAAATGACTGAAACAAAGCATGCTGTGAGGCTATATGGTTCGCAACCATTAAGTTATGGTAATAACTTTTTAGATTACTATATATATATATATCGAATAAGTTGTGTATGCTAAGGGGGCTCTTAGATAGGCCAGTTACGACCAGGCTGATGTCATATTCGGTTCTATCCGCCACCAAATTGGGTCTACGGGTAGGTTGGTCTTGCCAGTTTAGAGGTTTCAAACGTTGTTGAACTCGGTACATCCCTCTAGAGATGTACTATATAGAAGTTATTTCCTTACCTAACATTCTGTGGAAATCGATTCTCCAATAAGTGCCTTAGGACTTGATTGTAGAACCTATTATGCTGGAATTTAATAATGTAACAATTTCGACTAAGATTGTGTATATTTACTTGAAATTTTTTATCAAGAGAATGTCACTAAATATAACATTACTAGATTTTGTGTAGTAAAGATTTTTGTTATTATAAGGTAAAACCTATTTCGTGTTTATGTGTGGCGTGGTCTTATGAGATACCATTCATTTTCAAATTACTCGTATTTTACGTTTCTCACACCAGTCCCATAACTAACCTAGAGTTTATTTCCCTTTCCTTAAACTCTGAGTGCCCTATTTTTTTCGAGCAGCCTAGCAGAGTCAGCTTTTGTTTAGGGTATTTTGGAAGAGCTTAGAGCATGGAGTTAGAAGATTCTTCTGATGATTGTTATCCATTTCCACCACACTCATGTATTATTGCATTTCGCATTTGTAAGGATATATATTTATAACTGTCCATATTGATGTTAAGCTAAACTATGATAAATATATTTAAAATTTTCCGCTGTAAAATTATATGTTGAAATAATATATGTTACTCCATTTGTGTGAAATTCTATTCTCTCTATTTTCCTTTTACTCCATGATAATCTGCCTCTTCAGCATTTGGATTTGCGATGTGAGTACTAAGGATGTACTAGTGTAGATTTCTATGGGTCAAGGAGGTAGGTCGTCATAAGAATAAACTATCGCGAGTTGAGGTATCGCTGATTGAGTAAAGTAAATAGAATAAACTTTCATGAGTTAAGCTATCGTTGATTGAGAAAGGTAAATACAAAAAACTTTTAAAGGTTGAGCTATCACTGATTGAGAAAGGTCAATAAAATAGGTATCACCAATTGAGTAATCGCCGGTTGAGAAAGGTAAATGGAATAGACCATCACAAGTTGATCTATCGGTGATTGAGAAAAGCAAATAAAATAAATTTTCACGCATTAATCCGTTGCTAATTGAGGAAACAAATAAAATGAGTTATCACATGTTGAAGCTATCACTAATTGAATAAGGAAAATAAATAGACTATTGCAAGTTGAACCATCACTAATTGAGTAAAAGTGAATAAAATGAGTTATCTCATAATAAGCCATTGCAAGCTGAGAAAAAGGTACCACGCCATCACACTTTGAAGTGACAAGCATATTACCACTAACTAAACCCTTGAATTGGCATCGAGTAAAAGAAACCCAACATTCAATAATATAAATAACAACTTACACAGAACTAATATTAGACCGAAAAAATATTAAAAAGGATTTGAAAAAAAACCTTAAGAGATTACGAAACTGATAAGTCCAATAAAACCTAGAATTAGAAAAATTAAGTCAAACCGAATGATATCGAGCTGATATTTGGAAAAAGTAACATAATTATCATATTGAACAACAAATAAATTGTTATCAAAAGGAAGTCTTTCCAGAATCGGGATTTTCTAGGAAAATATATTAACGATATAGAGTTAAGAATTTTAATAAGTTGGTAAAAGAGAAGAAGAAGGGAAGAAGGGCTATTTATTAGAAAGGGAGAAAGCAGGTTTGTAGTTAAATTAAGGAGTTGAAAGTGTATAGCCAGGATAGAGGGTTTTAGGAATACAAAGGTTGTAGTAACAAAGGAACAAGAAGAAATTAGGTTATATACTAAAGTAAAAATTATTTTATAAAGGGGGGAAGGCAAATGTTACACTCAACATAGCTAGTTATCATATTTTGAAAGAAGGCTTTCGCGGTTGATGGAAGATAAAGCTATTATATGTTGACAGTAAATAAAAGCGTCACAAGCTGAGATCCAAAAAAGCCATTGCATAATGATACTAAGTAAAGTTATCGCAAGGTGATGATAAGTCATCGCAAGGTGATATGATGAGTTATCGCAAGTAGAACACCAAGAAAGCTATCAAGTCATAATTTGGTGATTCAAAGCTATCGCATATTGATGGAATGAGCTAATAAAAGATGGTACTTCAAGGCTATCACATATTGATGGAGTGGGCTATTGAGGGATGATACTCTAAAGCTAACGCATATTGAGCTATCGAGGGATGATACTTCAAGGCTATTACATATTGATGAAATGAGCTGTTAAAGGATGATACTTGAAAAATCAAGCGATCGAAAGTTGACAATCCATAGCTATCGTACTTTGAAGAATATACCAAAACCAACATCCTAACTGACCATGTGGTATTCTCCTATTAGGCTAACCATACCTTTACTAGAAAGGGGTTGATTCTTAGTTCTTTTGCTTCTCCATTTTAATTTTTCTTGTATGTACAATAAAATCTTAAGATTAAAATTTCAATGGCCATTAAGTCAAATTAAAATTGGAATGAATGAATTTTCCTTTGTATAATTACCTTTATATGAACATGTGATTTGCAGTTGATCCGTTATGAACCTACGACATGCATATGTTTGGTTATGAACTTATGACTTGCACTTGCTTCCTTTGACTTGTATATTGGACTCGAGGACCAACATTCCTTTAATCTCCAAGCATATAGGATTCTTGTTTTTACCTAACAAATAAATTTAGCAAGATGGATGATCAAATTGAGTTGAAATGACATGATATCACACCTTTAAGCTTCTTATATAATATCAAAGAGTTTATGTTGTTCGATTTTAAAATCTCGAACATAAATAGGATTGTTCATTTAAACTGGTCATTACTGATATAACTCTATATGTAGCTAGTTGAAAATGACAAGTTTGAACCAACAATCCTATTCACATTTGGAACCTTGAGTTCCGACTATAATAATCCTTACTGTCGTCCAAGAAGCGTTAAAACATAATATCATGCCTTTTAAACTCAATTTGATCCTTTATCTTTATAAGTTGATTTGATTTGTTCAGTTACTAAATATTTTTTACTACTAACTAATTTATGGTAAAACTGAAGTCCAAATTGAGTTGAAATGATAAAATATTGTATATTTAAGCTTCATATGTAATACAAGTAAATTTGTAAGGATGGACCTCAAAATTTTCAAAACATAAATAGAAAGTTGACTCAAATGGATCATTTTTAATAAAATTATATATGTAACTTATCGAAACGGCCAATACGAAATAACAGTCCTATGTCATGCATATATGTCTTTGAACTCAACTTAATAATCGACCTTGTAAGTTGGTTGATTTTATTAGGTAATTGTATAGTTTTAGATATATTCAATAAAATAAAATACAACTAAGCGTAAACTATTTTAAAATTAAATAATATATAAGAATTAAATTATAATAATTTTTAAAAAAATTGTAAAATTTTAATATTATTTAAATAATACATCGCTTATAATATTTGGTTATAATAAATTAAATACTAATTTAAAATTGAAATAGTGTTCAATAATGAAATTAAACTATTATAATATTTAAACTACACGTTAGGTATAATATAAATTAAAACTGTAATTACGACAGATTATATACTGCTTAAACTAAAATAATATTAAAAGTAAAATAAAATTATAATGATATAGTGTCAATACCAAAAACCCTTTCGACCTTGTTGATACCAGAAAGTAGAGCAAGAGAAATTGGCTTCTGCAAGACCTTCTGAAGAAGTCGAAGGGGTGTTACAACCAAAGACTAGAAGTATTGCAACCTTTCGAAGGGTCGAAAGGGTCGAATCCTTCCACTTCAGAGATTCCCTTTCGAAGAAGATGCTTCCACATCCATGAAGACCTTTCGAATGAGTTAAAGAGACACCTTTCAAAGATAATAAGTGACAATCCTTCACATGTGCGCTAAACCTTTTAAAACCAAATGTTTCACCTTCATTCAAACTACTCAAAAGATGACTTGCTCAGGCAACCCTTTAGAAAGAATATTAAGCCTTTTGAACTGGTCGAAGCCTTTAATATCAAGCGAAGGTTCTGCCTTAATTCATAAGCATACAGTCGGTAGCTACCTACCCCGTCGAAACCATCGACATTTCAACAACTTCGAAACCATACGAAGATACCTATTGACAGAGTCAAAATCTTGTACCTTTACTTCTTATAACAACAAAACAATATGAAGAGAGAAGGTGCAACCATCCCTTTTGACGAAGACGGAAACGTTCGAGCCCATTCGAAAGCATTGCAAAGGGATGCACAAATGTCAAAGAAGTCGGAAGGTATCTGAAGCCACCTTTCGATCAAGTTGAAAGCTCTAGGTCGAAAAGTGCCAACCCGCATCTATAAATAAGACCCAAAGGGTCTAGTTTTGGCGATCTGATTTTATTCGCTCGATATTTATTAACTTTGCAAATTTTCAAACCCGAATTTGTAAATCAAATTGGGGAAAATTGATCAACATTGTCATCATTGGATGAATAAAATGAGGATTTCAATATTCTTGATTTTATAGCTACTTGAATACCGTTATTGGATTAGACTACATTTTAAAGGTATCGACTTCATTGAAAGGTACCTTCTGAATGGATCGATACCCCTGCACTCCAAATAATCCAAACCCTTAACTCCAAATCACCACTCACCAAACACTTACCTCATAGTGGGCCGAAACCTTGATCCTAGTTGATTTTACCCTAGATTTTAGAATCAAGCCCAAATCACCTACGAATCTTGCTTTTGACAAGGTCAAAACCCATCTAGACAAAACTTACCCTTGGATCCATAAAGCCTTCCTTTAAGTGCTACACAACTTTTTTAAAAGGGAGGTTTCGAAGAGATAACTGAGCAACTTCGACAGGCTCGAAAAACCAAAAGAGTAGAGCGGTCGAAAGGTCAATAAAGGAAAATATCACTATTATAACCTATTCGAAAGGGTAAATTGAAAGAAGTATCCATACCTTTACTTCCACTTCTTAACAAAGAGTGACCTAAAAAGGGGCTAACCTTTTCCTTAAATCTACTTCAGGGTGTTGACAAGTTTTTTTGTTAATATTTTGGTGCTAGAAGGAAGGCTCAAAACTCTGTTTCTATTAAACATCCAACACCACCTATCTCTAACCCAATCCTATTTCAAGCTTAACTACTCAAGAACTGAATTCATCGTCACTAGCAGAGTAAAAAGATTTGAGCAAGGATCCTCAAAACCACACATAATAGGATTCTCCCCAAGAATAACTCAAGATTCCAAAATATATGAAGAGAAAATGCTGAGATTGAAAGCTCTAAGGATTATAATGAAGAAAAGAGCAGAATCACATGATCTAGAAAAATGGAGCTTAAACCCTTTCCACATTAGTCCCACCCCTACCTTTTCCTTAGGAGAAAATACAAACGGAAGTGACAACCTGTTTGATCAAATGAGGAAAACGATTCAACACTATGCCAAAGGCACAATCTTAGAAAAAGGGATAGTGGCAAATTACAACACATTTGCTCACAAATGGCAATGAGCTACAACTGGGACACTTTCGACACATGAACTCCAAAAGATGTTAAAAGGAAAAATAACCGATGAGGGTGAAACTATAAAGCTAAGTAACTAAAAACCTAGAAGCCATTCTCAAGAAACGAGATTTAAGTCAAGACTTCCTAAAGAATGCATTCTAACAACATCTATAGGGAATGTATAACTGCTAATGAAAGATGAGATCAACTATTTTCCATCACAAAAGAAGAAACCGAAATGTGAAAGGAATCTTGGAAGATCCTACTACCATCACCATATGATGAATGGTCATGAAACCAACCACTGTAGAGCCTTGGAAGAAACGATAATCAACTTTTTCCATCAAGGAAAAATCAATAAGTCTGTAAAGGGACACTGAATAAGGTCAATAAAGAGTTACTTTACTAAAGAAAATCCACATGGTTAGGAGTAAAATGCTCTTTTCATTTGGACATTACCTTAAATGGTCAAAGCCTCAGTCTGCACCCAGTTGGCCAAGGCAGAGCACCTCCTAGAGGAAGGAGTGTAAGCCTTTATCCGCACCACACTATGGCCAGGATAAAGCATCAACAAGCCCCTATCCACACCACGCTATGGCCGGGGAAGGGCACCTCCTGGATGGAGGAGTGTAAGCCTTTATCCATGGCACACTATGGCTAGGTTAAAGCATCAACAAGCCCCTGTCCACGCCACACTATGGCTTGGGCAGGGCACCTCCTAAAGGAAGGAGTGTAAGACTTTATCCATGCCATGCTATGGCCAGGTTAAAGCTTCAACAAGCCCTTGGCCATGTCATGCTATGGCTAGGTCAAGGCGCCTCCTAGAGCGAGGTTGGGTAAGTCCTCGTTCCAGCTTGAGAATAATCTAACCAAGCACATCAGACAACAAAGGACTAAGATGTCCAAGCCTAAGAAGCGGTATATCTACAAAGGATTAAATGTCCAAGCCCCAAAAGTAGCATATCTACAGTGGATTAAGATGTCCAAGCCCAAGAAGAGGCACATCGAACATCGGACTAAGACGTCCAAGCTCAAGAAGTGGCATATCAAATGGTGGACTAAGATGTCCAAGCTCGAGAAGCAGCCAATCAAACCACAACTACATACATAGTCTAAACGGTTTACACATGTCAAAGAAGTCAAAACCTAAAGGGGTGGAACAAAATTCTACTAATTAATACCTGAATCTGGGTTTCGGTTTTCTCATTTCTAAAATTCATCTGTTAATTCCCTAATCTGGTTTCAAAGTTAATACAGGGCTTTCTTATTAATGCCCCAATCTGCGCTTAAGATTTCTATTACGAAGACAATTATTATGGATTTTTGATTATTCACCACCAATATCTGAATCTGGGTTTTGAGACTATTACTTAACTTCACTCATTAATGCCCGAATCTGGGTCCAAAACTTCTATTAAGAAGAATATCATGGATTTCTAGATATCATCCGCTTATACCCTTATCTGGTTTCCAAACTTCCTAACTTTTGAATTTGATTTATTAATACCCGAAGCTGGGTCACTGAATTCATATCACAAGTGTTCAGACAATGATCTCTGGACTTCAATTACATGGTCATTACTAACTTTCTATTAGCTATTTCCAAAAGATGACTTTCTAAAAACATTTATATCCTTGCTTGAGACAAGGGTATTCTATCATCAGACTTTAGATATTTCAGCAATATGTGTAAAGTTGAATTCTTAGTTATCTCTGGTCACTACGATGGGTTTGAAAACATTTCATCAAGAATGATTACTTTCCACTTATCATCATATGTTGGCATAATGATTTATTAATATCTGCAAATGTTACAAATAGACTTTTATACAGATTTTAGGCTAACGATAAAAAATATTGTTTATTTTTTGCTTTTAAGGGAAAGCAGAACAATAAAAAAAATTGAACGATCCAGCAAATAAAAAAATTATGGAACAAGATATCAAAGAGGATTCAAAAACATCATTGTAACAAAGCGTCACAAACTAGGTAATAATTTCAAAATTTTCATAATCTTTGACATTATTTACAAGTGTACAGAACAAATATATACATTTCATAAACATAAATTATTCATAAATCTTGAGCAACTTTGCTTAGATTCTCGGCAATTAAAGCATCCAAGTGATGAATAGAGATGCGTAGAATTTCTTATAGTTTCTTCTCTTTCCTTCTCATCTTGTCTTCATCATTAATAGTCTCGACGTTGGTCTTCTAAGCATGGCTAAAATCTTTGTTCGCACCTTTAAGGGTTTTATTTTCCCTTTCCAAATCAGCAATGTGCTTTAAGAGAAGATACTTACCGCGTTCTAGCCTTAGAATTCTAGCTGCATATTCATTTATGTAATTTGAGTATCTTAATTTTTGCTGTTCATTAAAATATTTCTTCATATCAAATTCAACTTTCCTGCACCACTCTCCCACTATAGTCTATCTATAGTAATTTTGATTAGGATATGAATATCAATTGGGTAACTATCGAGACTTTGGACTATTCGGACACGTACTTCGAGAAATAGTTCATGCGTGTTTGTTACCCGGTGCAACAAGATCCAGTAGGTAAGGATAAAAATCTCGTTTCTGGTTTGTACGGATCTCACTTTTTCATCTAAGCCAAGAGAAGGATTTGTTGTAGTGGGAGACTTATGGATAGAAAGGAAAGTGGATCTTGTAGATTTGTGATAGATTAAATAGCAGGAGAAATCGGTAAATCAATACTTGAGATATTATTCCCCATAATGAACTCTAATGATTCGCATTGACCCTGATGTTAACCTAAAAAAAGGGATCAACGCCCTGATTTGAGTTTGAAAGCACCAGCCCTGTTCTGATTGAGCAATATCATAGATAACAGATATAGAAAAGAATAGTAAAAGAAAAAAGACAGGGAATTTTTATAGTGATTCGGCTGTTAATGAAGCCTACGTCCACTTTATAGTTTTATTACAGACCGATTGCTATTACAAGTAGTCTCTAATTACAAGGTTTTTGATTACCCTTAGCTAGATCGAATGCCTAGGGCTGGAATCCACTAGAGAATCATAGTGAATTCCTTTGGGGATTGTTGCACGGGAGATAGAGAGTGAAGATATTTCCAGTAGAGCTTCAGCAACCAGTCCCGAGAAGATCCAGTTTATGTTGCAGATGGAGTGGTATTTATAGGGATCGAAGAGTTTCTGGGCCAGGCCACTTCATCAACTGCTCGCAGGTAAGTACTGAACGACCTAAGGGGTTTGGCTCATGATCCAAGCCATAACCATGGATCGCTAGCGATCCTTGGTCTATGGATTGCTAGCGATCCATAGACTTGGCTTACTTACGAACTAACCACTTATGTGCTCTCTCCATCATTCCAACACTTTAGGTGGCCTCCATTCAAATTTCCATATGGATCGCTAACGATCCATCATGTATGGATCGCTAGCAATCCATCGTGTATGGATTGCTAGTGATCCATACACTTAGTATTTTTATTCCTGTCTTCTAGGCTTCTTCCCCTCCTTTGTGGCTTAGAGATCCACTATCTTGCATGGATCACTAGCGATCTATATGGTATGGATCACTAGAGATCCAAGCTCTTAACCTCTTTTTGGAATCTAAAGTTTGGGATGCTTCCATTGTTGTTGTTTACGTAGTCTTGTTGCATGTTGCTTCGTTTTGATGACGATCTACTAGCTGTTTGCACTTAGCTACTGATTGGGCAGAAAGAATGCTGGTCTCTTGGTTTAGTCAATCTCAGTCATTGCTTTGGTAATATAGCTTGGCTCTTGATAACTCCTTTCCTTAGCCTTTCTGATTAAGTTCTATGCCATTCTGATGTCATGGGATTGTTCTGTTTTCTGCTGCATCCTGCTGGGTTAAGAACCCGGATAACATTTGCCCCCCGAAGTAGTCTTCGTTTTAAATAAGGCATGCTTTGGAAGTTATTGTTTTCAATATCTATCCATCGAATTCCAAGTGATCACATTAGAGTTTTACTAATACGTGGTAGGTCATGCTGTTGATCACCTAGCTTTGGTCTTGATTGTTATTGCTTGCTGTAACAGATCAAATTTCTTCACGTAGTTTCCCGGTATGCTTTGAAAGTTGGATAAATATCAGAGGACAAGTTGGAGAAAAATCTTCCCCCACCTTATGGGTCGCTAGCGATCCATGGTGTATGAATCGCTAGCGATTCATATAGTTGAAATTTTCTGCTTCGAAAGTTGGGTCACTAGCAATCCATGAAGCATCACTGGCGACCCAATGCCATGGCATATTTTTTTGTGCTGCTCCTCCATTTGCCTACATATATTCACTCGGGCCGACCAATCCATTCATTCGATCTGACCTAACTACTTACTTGAGCTGACCTACTTCAACTTCTTCATGCGATCTGATCTTCCTGCGACTCGATTTCAAGCAATTCAACAACTCCCTAGTTCGATTTGATCCATCATTCCTCTACCACTTCTGCCTGTGATTCCTCCAAGTGATTCTTAGCTCACCGAAACCCTAACTTGCCTCTGCCCTTGGTTGCTGTCGATCAATCTATTAGCTCGCCATTGGTCCATCTTTAGCTCGTTGATTCTGCGTCTTCGATCATTTCTGTGTTCTAGAATTCAATCAAAATTGGGCTTGCTAATTGGTTTGTTAATTACAGTGTTCATGTAATGACTTGATGGAGAGTTTGCATTTGCAACGATGGTCGCGAGAAATTTGAGTTGATTGTGGTACAATGAAGGAAGATAGTAAAACAAGTCTTGAGTTTTTCCTATAACGACATTCGGGCCTTGGCCCAATGCTTGACACGTTTTGCTATCTTCGTCCATTAAGCCGAAATTGACTTGTGCGAAGTCCCTTAGTGGATACTGCACAACATACCGTTACTTGTTTCCAACCCTCCTAGAGGAATTGGATTCATCTTGCTCACTTGTCGCTTGCTCAATGTCCCTGTAATGAGAAGAATCTTCCATGTTGCTTCAGACAACGGATACGTTATCGATCGTTGATCGACATTGAGTAAGTGTAGAAGAAATGAAAACCAAAACAAAAATAAAGTGATGCAAGAAGTTCTTTTCTTCTTCCACTGTAAGAGAACTACCTACATGGGATAGAGTGTTTGTAGTGTTTCGGGCACTGAGTTTATCACATATAGACAGCACACTGCACTTGCCCTAGTTCATACTTGAAATCTGACGTGTCGATTACAAATTAATGTTTATTTGGAATTCAAGTATGGTAGGGAAACTATTAGTTTAGGATAGAAGTACCTGACCATTTTGGACACGAGTTCTGTTGTTTAAAATGAAGCAGCCATCTATGAGTCGTAAGTCAAGTAGGGGAAGCCCGACACTCTTAGAAGCCGAGTCATTATCCATCACACTTCCTCCTTCGCTTCGCAAGGTCAATATGGCTAGTTGGTCCGGTTTTGGACCGAATGCCTCCTAACTTCAGAGTTCTACTCAACCCGCCGGAGAGAGCTTCTTCTATGGTTTCTGCTAAAGTTCTTCACAACATCTACGCACAATAGGGTATACAGGAAGAGGATGTATACCTATCGAAGAAGAATGAATCCGCTCACTCGCCCCCTCTAGGGTATACCATGTGCCAACGATACATGTGTCTGAATGGAGCCATGCCTCCCTTTATTGACTTCCTATGCGAGACTCTTTCGAACTTGGGTATTGACCCATTCCACATTCATCCTAATGGCTATACCATCTTGACTTGCCTACATGTTCTTTTCATGTGGACGTTCAACTGCGCTCCAAGCTTTAATAATTTGCAGTACTTTCTTTCATTCAAAAGGAGAGATAACAACCCTCTTTGATTGTAATCGAAGCCCAACGAAACCGAAAAATCATCTTGCGCTTGTAGAGAAACTTATTGCAAATCAAAACACAATATTTTTTCATTAGGTGTCCCAAGGGATTCAATCGTTTGTGGATAACCAAGGCTTAGTTCCTTTTCATACTTATCGAACTTCAACATGTTGTTATGGAATTTCTAGCAGAACATTTACTACTTGTAGTTATTCCAAGCCCGAAAGGGATGTAACACTTGATGAAGTCTCCCAGACCCTAAAGGCCATTGATGTCGAGGAGAGATCCATTAAGGTGTTACTGACTGATGAGAACTTGCCTCAATATGGATTACCAGCTCCGAGTAGATCCATTATTCAAGTTCTAGTTCCCTTTCCTTCCCGATCTAAGGTTCGTACAAGATCTACTTCTTCCTCCTATGATTTCAAGGAAGGTACCTCCCAAGAGAGAGAGAGCCTGTCTAGAGGATCAACCAAGAAGGGCCGCGAAGGAGGAGATGCTATTACGACTGGATTCAGTGGCCTGGTTAGAATTCCCTCGATCCCGAAGGAGGAAAAAGAGTTCAAGCACAGGGTAGGCAAAGCTGTATTGGATGTAGAAAAGGAAGAGGGGAGTTTTAGGATTGCAGTGATGAGTCTACTGCAAGTGATGACCTTTATGCAGAATGCAATGACAAGGACTCAGAATCGTGTGAATAAACTTTGGGTATGAGCCCCGTTCCTTCGAGCTCACCCCTTCCAGATGAAGGTAATAAAGATGATGCTCTAAAGAACAAAGAGCATCAGGATACTCTGGATAAAAATGTCGGCGTAGAGTTTGGAGACTTGAGTGACGTATACATTGATTTTAATGCGCTTATGAGGGAAGACTTTAACTTCAAGGGGGTGCCTTCCCATTTGATCAGTACGGCGCTCGAAGTTAGCCCAATTCCACCTACGACGGCCGAAGTTAGTTCGATCCCACCTACGATGGTCGTCCGATTCGGTTCGTGACGATGCTTTAGGCCTACCCCTAAAACACAGTTCACATCTCATTAGGACTATACTCACTTTCTTACGCTTTTTCCATACTTATTTTTTGTTTTTAAAATTCTTTAATTGTGCTTCGTGCCGGGTATAACGAGAGGGCGAGGTTTCTACGATGACTTTGAAAAATTTACAGACTTGCAACGGTATTCCAAGCGTACCTCCAGCCATCACCAACCTCGAAACATGGAGGAAGAATATAAAAGGACAAAAGAACAAGAAGCTGAAGCACCGATCAAGATAACAGAGGCAAAGGCCAAACAAATAATGACAGGTATGAGAAAAAAAGAACTTTTGAGGAAAGAGGAGAACCATCGAAAAGGTCGAAGTTTGAACATCATCCCCATTCTTCAGAATTTGCTCCAACACATTCTTCAACGGGCCAAGAAATTCCCGTTACTTCTGCCCTGATCCCGCCTTCAACTCATATCTCGTCGTCTTCTATTGTCACATCCCCCGGTGCTTCTTGCACTCACTGGAGACCTGCCTATATCCTTCCTTCAGGCCCTCTAAACTTACGACAGCACTCCTCGGATGGTTCTTGAAGGGGGTCAAGTTCGACCTTAATCTGCACCCAATTTATAAAGATTCACATATGCTGCACCTCCAGGCTATTTAGCATGATTTAGACCATGCAGAAGGATGGGAAAGTTATGCACCATCTGACAAACACCAACTATAATAACTACCAGTAAATCCTCTCTTTCAAATCGAAGAAGGATTATTTCGAGAAAGCATTGTCAGAACGCGATGCTAAAATTAAACTTCTAGAGGAGGAGAAAGCAACGACATTTAAGAGAGCAAGAGGAGCGCTGATTTGTTAAAAGAGGTCAAAGATGCTTATACCCGAATAGGGATCATCTACAAAGATAAGATAAAAAGGGCTCATGTAGAAGAAGGGAAATTAAAACAAGAAGTGACTACTTGCAACGCAACGATCGAGGCTCAATGAAATAAATATTGCAAATCATGATCTTGTCGTCGAGGGGGCACAACAAAACTATTTCTGACCAAGTCAAGACTATTGCTAGGCTACAAGCTCGAGCCACGCAGCTCATTGTCGATAAGTCAGTTATTGAAGCTAAGAAAGCCACCATGAGAGTGGATTATTTGGAACTCCAAAATGTCTTTGAAAGAAAGATGGAGAAGCTAGATGCGACTATTCTAAACTTTTATGTTAACTCTCTGTTGCACTAGAGGAGTCTTAGCAACCTAGTCCCGAAGTTCCCATGCACTCTTGCTTTGATATGGGAAGAAGTCTTGTCATTCTTTTCTTACAATAGCGATGTCTACACCGAGCAAGAGTAGAGGATGCTTACGTAAATGAAGATTCAAAGAAAAGGTTGCTTGAGGGCTGGGAAATCTTGCGGACCAAGAGAGAGAAAGAAGCTACCGATGTTGCCTTGACAGCTACCAATGAAGCACTCACCAAGCTTCTTATTTCTGACGTAGGCGAATCATCAGGGTAGGTCCACGACCTTCCGTTGGGTTCAGAGCTTGAGATTCTTCCTCAGGAAGTGGAGCCATCGAAAGAAAGCAAAGGTGGTGAGTTTGAAGTCGCTACTCGATCATTCCTCCGGTGTAGGTAACATTCTTGCTTCCTCCGAATTCTGGAGCTTCCAGCTTACGCCGCAAGAGCAGGAAAAATATAATGCTTTCATTTTTGATATTTTAGGTCCATCTACCTTTCCTGTTGATGTGTCAGTTTCTTCGATGCCTGGGCGTGCTGCTAATTCGATAGCTTATGTGGTCATCTCTGTTCCCGTTCTTGTTTCTACATCCACATCTAGCTCGCAGCTGGGGCCGAGGTTCGAAAAGAGAGCCGTGCTTCATGGCCTGGATGACCCTTCTATGTATTTGGAAGATGAGTAACAACGGAAGAGACTAAGGAATAGGAAGTTCAAACAGAGAAGCCCCAAAAAGACTCGACATGAACTGGTCGCTATCAAGAAGGAAAAGGTTGAAGCAATCAAAGCCTCAAAAAGCTCCCATAAATCATCGAAATGAAAAGAGAAGGGAGAAACTTCTAAGAACGATTTAGAGGAAGAGGACGATATTGAAATGAGGTGTTTGTTGACATTATCGGCAGCGACCTCACTCCTGAGAAAAAGCAGAAGCTGCCAACCAAGGGCGGAAATGGGAACGGTGGAAGGAAGCATTGAGTAGCTTGCATAAAGATGTATAATGACTGACTTCATTTTGGGTTTTTTGAGTCTTTTTTTTATGTGCAAAGTCTTCACTTAATGCTTCTGCTATGGAATTTGTATTTTCCTTTTGTTGGCCAATGTTGTATGGGTACGACCCTCACGTTTTGAACCTGTGTAAAGAAACTTGCGAACAATATATTGATATTTTTGACTGTACTTTTATTTGTCTGTTCATACATGTTTTGTGCACTTGTGCTTGTTTTGTTTTATACTTGTCTTGCTCCGTAATTACTACCAAAATCCTTCATTTGAAGTAATAGAACTTAAAATTTCTTTGTTTAGAAATTCTTTATTTAGAGTGGCAAAACTTGTGAACTTATTGTTTTCATGTGTTTTTATTCAAGTACCATTATATGCCCCCCAGTTCACATGACTGTTTGCTGCTAACAACTTTCAAATGACCAGTTACTTAGGGTTTAGATAATTCTCATACTATATTTGAAATGTAGCTAAGTCACAACTTGATTTTTTTTTGCGACTTGAGCACATAATCCAAGTTTTCTTGTGATATTCTCATAAGTATGCAATATGCTCGTGTTTGAGAGGTGCACATTGCACGGGTGAACTAAGGGCAGTTTTAATTATTAGGTGCCCTTAGTTGAAACTTTTCAGTCAGCTTCTATCATTCCAATCTTGTTGAAGTTGTGCTCATTATTCCTGATTATAGGGGTAGTTGGCGATGTTTATGATACGCGCAGTTTTCGAGATTGATATGGTTCGATGGTCCGGAAAATTTCTAGTGCTCCTCGATGCCGGCTATTTTCAGGCAGTGTGATTGGTTTAAGCTTTAAGAATTAGTGCATGATTTCTCATGCTCCTCGTTGTTGCCCATCTTTAGGCAACAGGAGGAGTTAGTATTTTGGAATTAAGTGCACGGTTTATGAAGTGCATGGCTTTTCGTTTTCCTCAATGTCGCCTATCTTCGAGCAGTGTGAGGAATTATTATCTTAGTGTGTGGCTTATGAGGTGCACGACTTTTGGTTTTCCTCAGTGTTGTCTATCTTTAGGCAACGTGAGGAGCTATTATTTTAGTATGCGGCTTATGAGGTGCATGATTTTTGGTTTTCCTCAATGTTGCATATCTTCAGGCAACGTGAGGAGTTATTATTTTAGTGCATGACTTATGAGGTGCATGACTTCCGTTTTTCCTCGGTGTTGCCTATCTTCGGGCAACGTGAGGAGTTATTATTTTAGTGCGTAGCTTATGAGGTGCCCGGCTTTTGTTTTTCCTTAGTGTTGTCTATCTTCGGGAAACGTGAGGGGTTATTATTTTAGAATTTAATATGCAACTTATGAAATGCGCAGATTTTCATGCTTCTTGGTGTTTCCTATCTTTGGGCAATGTGAGGAGCATATGCTTTGAAAGTTAGTGCTCGACTTATGAAATGCGCGGCTTTTGGCACCCCTCAGTGTTGACTATCTTAGGGTAATGCGATAAGTGTTAGTTTTAGCCCTCACGATGTTGCTGGAGCAACACCGGTTTTTAGAAGGAAAAGATCGATGATCCACCAATCTAACGGTTTGAGTTGATTTGCTTCCATCAACCCGACGGGTAATTATTATGAACACGGTCTTGTTGGTTTAAGAAGCAAACTTTATTAAGGAAAGCAGGGCAGTCTTTGCCTATGTATAATGCCCCTGGCATCCCGAGATGGCTTATTTGATGGAAAATAAAAAAGACATAAGATAGCTTTCAAACAACGTAATGCCGGAGCAATTCGCTGTTCCATGCCCTGGGAACTTGAGTTCCATCGACGGTTGTTAGCTTGAAAGTCCAGTCTCTTAGCTTTTGATTAATGACATATGGTATCTCCAAGTTTTCTTTGAAGCTCCCTGTAACGGGGTAAACTTGCTTGAGCACAAGATCTCCCATTTTGAAGGTGTGATTGTGAATTTCGGAGTTGAAGTATCATGCAACCCGGCGACAGTTCTCTACTATGCTTCTTCTCCTTTTTCGTCAACCATATCTAGCGATTCGAGTAGGAGCTTCCCATTTTGCTTTTGACTGAAATTCTACCTGCACTACGAAGGGAATTCTAATTCAATAGGAATCATTGCTTCTGAACTATATGCTAGGGTAAATGGAGTGTGGTTGGTTATCGCTTTGTAGGTAGATCTATAAGCCCATAGTGCAAGTGGAAGTTTATCAACCCAGTTTCCTTTGGCTTTTGCTAATCCCCTTTTGATAGTGAATTTGATGATCTTGTTTAGTGCTTCCACATGCCCATTAGCTTGCAGATGAGTCGTTACAGAAAAGCACTTTTCATTTGGAAGCGCTTGCAAAAGTCTTTAAACTTGGCACTTTCGAATTGGGTTCCATTGTCGGTGATGATTTTTTGCAGCACATCAAACCTGAGAATGATGTTTTTAGTAACAAAGTTAATAACTTTATTTGTGGTTATGGTGGCCAGCAGTTCCACTTCGGCCCACTTTATGAAATAATCTACGAAAACTATGGCATATTTGTCTCCTCCTTTTACTATTGGCAGGACACCACGATCCCCCATACTGCGAACGACCATGGACTGACCATCTATGTCAGCTCCATTGAAGGAGTCCTTTTAATTTTTCCGAATCTTTGGTTACGATCGCATCTTTTAGCATGATCTGCAGTGTCGTGATTTATTGTTGGCCAGAAGTACCCATATCGAAGGACTTTCTTCGCAAGGTTGTTCCCCCCAGTGTGGTCTCCGCATTTGCCTTCATGTACCTCCTTTAGGATTCATCATGCTTCATCATCGGTCACAAACCTAAGAAGGGGGTTAAGAATACCCTTTGATAGACTATTCCATCCTATATCATGAATTGTGGCGCCTTTCAGAAGAGCCTCTTCCATTGATTTCGGTCAGTTGGAAGGATTCTTGCAAGTGGATAGTTCTTTATCAGTGTCATCCATGCATCTGGTTCGAAAGTGGTTTCGAGGATCCAGTCTACATCCATTTCGTCTATGCTTGGGTTGGCCAGAGTTTCGATTGGGACTAGTCCCAATGATTTAGCTTCTCCTAAACTTGCTAGCTTTGCTAAATAATCCGCCTTAGTGTTTTTCTCTAGTGGGATGTGAGTTATGGTGTACTGCTCGACGTTGCTTCGTAGTTCCTATACTTTTGACAGGTAGGGGGAAGATTCTCACCATGCACCTGATACTCCCCTTTTACTTTATAGAAGCATGGTTTTAAATCTCTTATATATCGCCCGAGATCTTCTCCAAGATCTCCTTTTCACACTTAAATGAGATGAGACATCAAATCTCCTCCATATCTCCCTTGTCACTCATCTCTTCCGAGATATTCAAATCTCACCCGAAATATGGATCAAAATTTTAGTCCGAGATGTCACCTGATATTATACATTTTTCTCATTTTGCATAGTATTTTTAATTTTCTTATAAATTCAAAAGAAACAACTCAATCCAAGTTTAATTTACCAACTTCTTGAACATATTCTTTACTTTTTATCTTAATGAGTGATAGCGAAAGCTTTCACTTTTTTATTATGTTCTAATAAAAGGATATTATTCAATAAGTACCGATTCAATTAAGCTACTGCTTTTCTAAAATTATTCCTTTTCCATGTAAATCAAGTATGTTACCATTTTTATTTTTACTAAAAAAATTATAACCATTAAATAAATTTTTAACACATCAATATTAGACACATAAGTACATCCGAGATATTATCGAGATGAATTACAAGACCCGAGATGTGAATCCAAGATATACACCCGATATGTACTCATCTGGTCCGAGATATCCCTCGATACGAGATAACTTGTGTAAAAATTGCAAGATGAAACGTGATCGAAATCCGATATTTAAAACCTTAGGTAAACGACAAGCTGTGAGTCATTGTATATGTGAATAGATTTTATCTTGAGCTCCTTCACATCTTTCAGTCGAACGATCAGTGCTTCATATTTTGGTTTATTGTTTGTGCAGGGAATTCCAAGCGCAAAGCTTAGATAATGGCTCGCCCCTTGGGGGTTTCAATCACAACTCCTACTCCCGAACAGAAGTTCTTAGATGTGTCGTCGACGAAAGTCTTCCATTGCATGCCTTTTTCTGACTGAACTTCCTCTTCGTCATCTCGTATAGTAAACTCGGCAATGAGGTCGGCCAATGCTTACCTATTAATGGCTTTCCTTGGGTGGTATGTGATATCATATTGACACAACTCTATATTACTTGAGCAGTCTTCCGGAAGTTTCTAGTCGGTATAACACTTGCTTCATGAGCTGGTCAGTCAACACTTTAATTGGATAAGCCTGAAAGTATGGTCGTAATTTCAGGGACGCGATCAAAAGGCAATGCACTAGCTTTTCTATTTTTGGGTAATTCTTCTCGGTGCTAGTGAATCGTTTGCTAATATAATACATGGGTCATTGGATATTCACTTCTTCCCTCACAAGAGCAGCGCTCAGTGCATGCAGTGAGACTACTAAGTAAATGAATAGGTTTTCTCCATCCAACGGCTTAGACAAGACTGGTGGAGCTTCCATGTGTCGTAGCAGTTCTTCAAAGGATGTTTGATAAGCTTCAGTCCCTTCGAAGTTTTTCTTTCCCTACTTTAGCACATCGAAGAACGGTACGCACTTGTTTGTAGCGTTTGAGATAAATTGGCTCAATGCTATAACCTTTCCACTCAAGCTTTGAAGCTCCTTCTTATTTTTTAGGGCTTGGACTTCTTGTAGCGCCATTATTTTCTCTGGATATGCTTTGATGCATCAGGCACTTACTATGAGCCACAAGAATTTCCTAGAGGCTACTCCAAAGTGGCATTTGAGTGAGTTGAAATTCATTCCATACTTTCGGAGTATTTCGAACATTTCAACTAGGTTTTCTAGATGGTTAGCAGCTACTCGAGGTTTGACCAACATGTCATCTATGTATACTTCATAGTCTTCCCGATTTGGCATTTGAACATAGTATTTACTAGCCATTGGTACGTTGCCATGACATTTTTTAAAGCTAACGGCATTACTTCATAGCAGTATAGTCCCAAATTGGTAATGAAGCTGGTGTTCTCTTGATCAGGCTCATGCGTCGGGATCTGATTATAGCCCGAGTGTGTATCAACAAATGATAGCAATTTATGCCCTGTCGTTCCATCCACAAGCCGATCAATTTTGGGGAGTGGGAAGCTATCTTTCGGGCAAGTTTATTTAGATCCAAGAGTAAATACAAGTTCGCCATTTTCCATTAGCCTTCTTGACTAAGACTGGGTTTGATATCCATTTAGGGTAAGTTGCATCTTGGATGAAGACGTTGGTCATCAATTTATCTACCTCATCTCTTAGTGCCTTAGACCGCTCAGGGCCCAAGCTGCGTCTTATTTGCTTTATTGATGTGAATTTCGGGTCAATATTGAACACGTGGCAGGAAACTTCAGGTGATACCCCACACATATCGAAGTATGTCCAAGAAAATACGTCTAAATTGGCCTGGATGAATTTAATTAGTTCTGAACGCATCCTGTTTCCCAGGTGTGATCCAATTTTCAGGACCTATTTAGGTCATCCATAAAGACTGGGATAGACACCGTCAATTTTACCGATGTTGCCTAATCCTCCCTTGAGCTCTTCTTTCTAAGGTCCAAAGCCTTGTTGAATCGGCTATGATCCCCAAGCCAGGGGCGGCTCTGTAGTTGCTATTCGAAGTCATGGATGTGGAGAGTTTTCCCCACATGCTTTCCTTTTTTCTTTCTTCTTGACTCATGCAATTCTGTGATGTAGCATTCTCGGACGGTGCTCTGATCTCCTTTCATAATTCTGACTCCATGCTTTGTTGGGAACTACATTGCAAGGCTCCATTAGGCCAATGCTATCCTGAAGTCGGCCAATGTGGGCCATCCCAAGAAAGCATTATATCCTAACATTTCATCCATGGTCACAAAAGTCTGAATGAGGACGACCCTTCGCTCACCCTCTCCAAGCTCCACAGGTAGTTCAATTGTTTCTGCCAGTTGTTTGGGTTCATTGCTAAACCCCTAAATCTTTGTTTGGCACGTGGATACACTTCTCATGAAAATCATAATTTGGATCAAGAGATGGAGCTTCAATCCCTTTAGTGTCCTAATTTTGGAACACTATGCCGTCGTTCATAACCCTTTATAGCTTGGCCGGAGTTTCATCTTCGATAGCTAAACATGATTCCTTTCGAGCATGTTTCAAAGAACTTGCATATTGCTCCATTTCTCCCCAACTTCTTTGAGCAGGATATGGTCCCCAGGTATCATTTAAATAATAAGCCTCTGGTTAGTTCGTTTTGACCCTTCGTCACTGGTTCTAGCTTGATTCCTTTGGTCTCTATGATGTTGAGTAGTTTCCAATTGATCGAGGTTTTGTGGCTGCCTTATGTACTATTGGAGTTTATTATTCTAGATCAGTTCCTCAATGAGATTCTTTAGTAGCGGCGTTCGTTCGTATTGTGGCCGTGTGTCTCATGGAAGTGGCAGAATTTCCCTAAGCACTTTTGTTGCTTAGCTGCTTCTTTTCTAGGGGGCTTTTTGTATTCCCCAATCCCTTGTGTCACAAGAAAAATGTTTTCCGATGTATTGTTTAGGGTAGTGCAGCCTTAGGGCCTAAAAACCCTTTGAGCTTTTTATTGTTTCCGTTACCATTCTTTTTATTGGATTTTTGATTTTTTTCTCTTTGAATTTCTGTCTTTCCCTATGATTTCTTCTGCAGTCCGAAAAGAGTGCGCATTTTGATTCATTGCTACATCGCTTTGCCCGACGTTCATCGGTTGCACAATAGTAGACTTCCTTTCCAATTCCTACGCTTCCTCCAACCTTTGGTATTGACTTGATTTATGATTGAAACCTTTCCTGGTGGTAGGTTTCTTCATCATAATCCTCTTTTCGAATTCATTTTTCGGGTGGATTGCATGGACCAGTGTCATAAAAACCATGTCCTCGTTGGGGCTGCTTACTCCGTCACAACGGTGATAAACCCATTCATGAAAGATTTCAATGATTCTTGGCTCCCTTGGAAAATTTAGATAGGGGCATGACGTCTTTTGGGTGTGCAGTATGGAGTCTGAGCTGATCAAGGAACCTTATCGCCAGTTGGTCAAAAGTTGAGATAGATCTTGGTGGAAGCCTAGTGAACCACATTGACGTAACTCCTTTGAGAAAGATAAGAAAGCATTTGCATCGAAAAGCTTCATAGGTATTTGCTCCGTCCATATACCAACTATATTTGTACAAGTGAGGTTTCAGGTCTTTTGTCCGATCATAGGACGAAATAGTTGACATTGTGAATTTTTCCGGATATCTCTCATTTAAGATTTCCCCGGTGAAGGGAGTTTGACTTGTGCAGATCCCTATTCATTATCGCTTCTATTTTTACTCTCCTCCATTAATTATTTAACCATATCCTCTATGTATGCCTCTGATGTTCGGTAGTCCTAAGGGCATTAATCAGTCACTACGCCAAGCGTTTTGATTTGCAAACGGTATTAGTGACTGGGCTGAGACCTAGGCTCTCCTGTCTTCGAAAGAGCCACTCCTATAGGTTCCCGTTGGCTTGCGATTGGTCTATCTGGAGCTATTTGGGTATTCCTAGCATTATCAAATGCATTGGAATTTTATTCTAATTTTTTGTCTTGCTCTCCATCATCTGAGTCTGAAAGATCCATAGCTATGTCTTCCACCGGGGCCTTTACCCCTTTATTCAAATTAAGAATAAGTTGCCTTGTGGCGAATGGAGTACTTGCTTTTCCGTCCATGTTAAGTCCCATTGTCATCCTTTTTTATGGCTGTTTTTCGTTTCTTCTATGTAGATCAGAAAAGGAGGAATTCTCTTGCTCTATAGCAACCTTGGGTTCAAGCATAGTCCTTGGAGAAGGGTTTGACTTTTGGGTCAGGAGGGTGTTAAGTTTATCCATTAGAGCCTTTTGGACACTTTCCATTTTTTAGTTGATCTCATCAATCATTTTATTCAACTCATCCCTGGTGACAACTTCGTGCGAAATAGAGGGTGCTGACGCCTAATTTCCAAAGCTAGCACCATTTACTTTAGTTTATTGATGATCAACATCTTCTCCGGCTACTACTGTGCCTATGAATCATCTAGAGGCAGTTCTTCTTCTTCTTCCATGGAGAATTGACTCCGAACAGCGGATTCTTCAAGCAATGATTGGGATATAACTTCTAAACCACCGGGATCCAAAGTAGATAGCTAGATCTGGATCCTCAGTTCGAGTTCTCAGTGAAAGCACCAAAATGTTAACCCAAAAAAAGGATCAACACCCTGGTTTGAGTTTGAAAGCACCAACTCTGTTCTGACAACGCAATATCACAAATAAAGATATAGAAAAGAAGAGTAAAAGAAAAAAGATAGAGAATTTTTATAGTGGTTCAGCTGTTAATGAAGCCTACGTCCATTTTATTTTTTAATTATAAACTGATTGCTGTTATAAGTAGTGTCTGATTACAAGGCTTTTTATTACCCTTAGCTAGATCAAATCCCCAGGGATGGAATCCACTGAAGAATAAGTGAATTCCTTTGGAGATTGTTGTAAGGAGATAGAGAGTGAAGAAAGTTTCCAGCAGAGCTTCAGCAACCATTCCCAAGAAGATCCAGTTTATGTTGCAGGTGTGATGATATTTATAGGGATCAGAAAGTTTCTAGGCTAGGCCACTTCATCAACTGCTCGCAGGTAGGTACTGAACGACCTAAGGGGGTTTGGCTTGCGATCGGAGCCAAAACCATAGATCATTAGCAAACTACATACTTCGCTCGCTCATGAACTAATCACTTAGGTGCTATCTCCATCTTTCTAAAAAGCTAGGTCGCCTCCATTGAAGTTCCATTGGATCACCGGCGATCCATCGTGTATGGATTGCTAGCGATCCATACACTTGGTAATTTTTTATTCCTATTTTATAGGCTTCTTCCCCTCCTTTGTGTCTTAGCGATCCATTATCTTGCATGGATCGCTGATGATCCAAGCACTTAACCTATTTTTGAAATTCGAAGTTTGGGATGCTTCCATGTTGTTGTTTGCGTAGTCTTGTTGCACGTTGCTCCATTTTATGTCAATCTACTAGCTGTTTGCATTCAGCTGCTGATTGGACTAAAATAATGCTATCTCTTTTTTTATTCAACCTCAGTCGTTTCTTTAGTAATATAGCTTGGCTCTCGTTAACTCCTTGCCTTAGCCTTTCTGATAAAGTTCTAAACCATTCTGATATCGTGGGATTGTTCTGTTTTCTACTGGATTTTACTGGGTTAAGAACCCGGATAACACCTGACTATCTTTTAGCTTCATATCCAGATCGCTTATTTGTTGAAAGAGTTCCAACATTTTGTGATTAAAGTCAATTGATGGATTTGACTTAACTTGATGCTTCAATGTTAGAATCGCTTCACTTTTGCTCTTAACATCTGCTTCTAAATTGGCAATTTGATCATTGAGATTTTTGATAATTGTTTTCTGCAGTAGAAATCTTCTATACGATTTTAATGCTTCTATGTCACCTTGGAAATGAGCAGATAAAGGTCGTCAAGAAATTTTCTCTTTTCAAGATCTGCTAACAACTTTCTTTAATATTGATAAAGCGAGATGCCTAATATAACAAAAGAGGCGTTGTGGATTAATCTAAACAAAAAGAAAATAAAGTTAAAACTTAAGTAATCAATCTCTTTATTACGATAATAAAAGATTGCAACTCAAGTAACAATGGAACTAAAAAGTATAATTAGACATTTGCTTTACTTTGGAAGTTGAGAAACTGCGTTTATAAATTCATTCAATGAATTAGCAGAAAGAATAGCTGTCGAGTCAAATGGAACATTAGGTCCTTCCGGAGTAACAACCAGGGGATATTTACTATAGTCCCATTCTCCGGCAGAAGGACTATCATGACCACATATTAGTTTGGTAGGATATGTCTAGATCTCTTTGAGTAGCTTTTCTTTTTCTTTACCAAGAAAATCGAAGCAGAGACGAGGATGTTCCACATAAAGTTTTTGCAAATCTCTAAGGAAACAATATCTGGCTAGTTTTGAAGATTTCAAAATTGATGCCTTTTCGAGATAATCTCCGCTTAATCTAACATACAGGCTAGATAATCTCTAGAGACAAAATTTTCAAAGGGATATTCACTCTATAATGACATAATAAAATGTAGCTACAAAAGGAAAAAAAATAAAACAAAAATTCACAAATCAATATTATTACATATTTATGACTGTTCATCCAGTTCATACAAAATCGACTTCATAATTAATTCTGAAATAAATTTGTCGTTATAATATTTGAGCTTATCAGAAGGCAAGTCTTGAGGAATTGATCTGACTCATGGCAAGTTCCAACACGCTCCATCATGTAGGTCAGATCCAAAATTTTCCAAGTATCTTTTTGTAGACGCCTAAGTAGACTCTTACTAAAATCACATGTATGAGAAATCTATGGTTGGGTGTCCACAATAGGCTTTATATAGAAAATCCACTAGAATAGTTCTCTCCTCAATTAACATCCAAAAGAGTGTGATCAATTCCCGAATCTCTTTTAGAAGACCGACATATCGAAGGCACACCCTCCTTAGTCGTAGGGCAACTTCCTAATGCTTGAAGGATGCTAACACTACCGCACTTCTATTAAGTCTACGATATTTATCGGAGAGAATGTTGTGCTTCTTCAATTGTTTATCTAACTCCCTATATAAACTATTTATTTCCACTTTTTTTTCTTTCAAGCTTGGTTTTATATGGGTGAACGAGTTTCCTTCTTATCTAAAATAAATGATTTAAACTATTACTATCTTGAAAGCGAAAGATTTTTTAAATAGAGAATATCATGCCTGAAATACGGGAATTGATGCTTGGGAAACCTGCTCTTTCTCTTTTGACGCTTCCACGTCAATGAACGTAGGATCCTCTTGAAGGCCAGAAGGTGCAGAAAATTTGGGCAGGCTTGCTTCATGAGAAGACGGATCAGGATTGACTTTTTCAGAAGTTCTTGTATTGTCATCTCCATCATTCTCAGGAGCATCAGTTTGACCACCCCTATCGTTGCTTTATCCTTGACCGCCGTCGATGTTGTCATCGTCGTTATCATCACTATCATCATCGTTATCATCCTCATTGTCCTCGCCCTCTTCTTCAGCAACCACTTCTTTCTCACCTTCGTTTTCAGAGTCGGATTCAACTTCGAACCAGGGAACTTCAAAAGATAGAATTGTGGAAGTGTTAATCTCCTCTTTTTTGGCATCTTTGATCCCCCGCTCCTTCATTTTAATCTTGTACATAACCCTATCGATAAGAGCAGGGTCAAGTAAGGGGGAGTGCAATGCAGGGCACTTATCGACATTATCAACATATGCGAGTGTCATAGCATCTTCGAAAGAATTCATAATGATGTCCTCAAGAGTAGTGTCGAGAAATTGAGACACACGATGTTTTGTATCGAAAAAGTTGTCGATAGCTAGTTTTAAGGAATATTTTTTTAACTTCTCCTTTAAGGAAGATTGTTTAGTCATTTTTCGAGTCTTTTCCTCCTCGGACTCTTTTAGAGTCATTTTTCAATGCTCAATTTTCATCAGCAAAGAGTTGACGAGCTTTCTCTCTTTCGAAATAAAAGATTCTGATTGGGCGAGAGAGGCCCTCAATCGCTCCAATTCATTTGTAGCTTCATTTTTCTCCACAGATAAAAAAGGAAACTTGATTGTTTAAGATAGAAATTTCCTTTAAGAGCTTAGAAGATTCAGTAGAGGATTTTGACACATTTTCATGTAAGGAGAACCAGGTCTTGGAAATCTGAAAGGAAAAATAAAACATAAGACAAAAATTTGAGGAAGGAAATAATAATAAAGTTAAGTAAAGTAAAACATACCAAAAGTTGTTGTTCAATAAGAGATCAGTAATGATTCGCCAGATTAGAAATAGAAGAAGCGGGTAAATCGAGGCAACAGACGATGAGTTTAAATAGATTGAACCATCTTTTCAAAGTCGCTCGAAGGTATAAGAGGTGATGGTCCAGGAAGATTCAGCTCTCGAGTAGGGGTTGAAGTCCCTAAATCCTTCTTTATCTGCTTGATCACACTTGGAGAGGAAGAGATGACTATGCGAGAAAGTGGATCAATCTTTGTTGGAGTCTTCTTAGGTTGACCACAAGAAGCTTTGATGTTTGGACTCTTCAAGAATCTATCAATATCAACAAACTCCCCTTCGATTAATGGTGGAGAATCAGGAACTTCGACGACTTTGGCTTTCTTTAGGGATGGTTCTACCATAATCGTTTTCCCCAATTTTCTTTTGGCGGCCATCTTCGACATAGCAATGGCTTGGGGAAAAGATGGCATGGTTGAAGTTATGAAGGGAGAGCTAGATCACTTGTGGGTTTTTCAACTTGAGGAGTAGCTGTAGAATGTTCAAACAGATTAAAAGTCAGAAAAGAAATTTAAGAAGTAATGCACGAATAAACTACAAGTATAGCATTTGAATTTACCGGAGCGATCAGGGCAGATTGGTGGCATAGGGGAGAATTTTTGTGGATCTCCCAAAGAAAGGAAGCATTTTCTTCGGGATGTATGCTGGACCAGAGGAGGTTGGCAAAGTATCCTCTGACCAATGGGCAAGAGAGAGTGCTTTTGTAAATTTGTGGGATTCAGCAGGGTCAATTTGTTTTCAATCTTTGTTGAAGCGGCGATGGATAACATTACTGTCATTTGATCTTCTTCATTTAGCTCTTTAGCAGAAGCACCTAACAAAAAACATAGGTCAGCAAAGGGAAATACATAAATGGGAAGATAAAATCCAAGATTAACTTACGTAGAGAAGAGAAAGCCCCGTTAATGTTAAGAAAACATTAACATAGAAAAATTGTGCTTCCCAATCTCTGAACTTACTCACCCCCTCAGAAATCGGCTTTTTGGGAGGATTTTCTCTAAAGATTTAGTTGCTTAAATTTCTCAGCTTAACCAACAGTGCTAGATAATTCAAGATTTCAGGATTGAGCGAAGGAATTCCAGATTCCAGTGCCATAAGTTCTAGAGAAAGGAGATATGTATAAACATTAGGTGAGAGCTAAATAGGAGCAATCCTCAGATGGGCCAAGAACTTGAATAAGAAGATTGAAAAGGGAAGGAATCTTTCATGCAGGATATGGGTTGCTGTATAGGCAAGAAACCCTTCTGGAGGACTGTGAATGGTGTCGTTTTCAGAAGGGGATAGCTTATACCCTAGTAATTCCAAAGTCATTTAGGACTGCATCCACCTTATCCTAGGTGGATATTAAAGAATTCTTGGAGATAGCTTCAATCTTCTTGGGTGAACTCATGATTCTGCCAGGTGAAATCATTTCAGTTAAAAATTATAGTATGTTATGAAATTAACATTCATTCGAAGGTATTGAAAACCTATTATAACATTTTGAACAACAAGAAAAACATGAGATTTCATATTCTTGAAAGAATGTTAAAGTTAGAAAATTAAGATTTATTGAACTTTCGACAAAGTCAATAATAGAAGTTAACACCCTTCAATAATGTCAAGAGCCCAAGGATAAAATCTATTAAGCTTTCGATAGAGTCGAGAGAGAGGATGAAAGTATACATCCAATAAACACGCTTCAATAATGTCGAAAGCTCAACAAAATTTTTATTATTAAAAGAAAGTAGTTAAAACCAACACTGCAAATTTGAATAGAGAATACACTATCAACATCCAACAAACAAGGGAAAAATCCTTATGACACAGTCGAAGGGTATGAACTCAATTTTTCTAAAAGAACATGAATGTTGTCTAAACCATATGAGCCAATCAAGTCGAAAGGTTTAAGTTTAAATTATATTAATAAAAATGAGAAGTCCTAGGAATGTTTCGACAATATTGGTACATAGTGATGATTAAATCATAATTAAAGTATCCTTTCTTCAATCTTGTTTACAAAATGTATGCATCTTTAACTTAAAAGAATTGGAAACAAGTATAAACTAAAGGTTGCGAAATCTATAAGACAGAATTTATGCTTTCCAAAGAGTGTATCAAGTAATTATCTAGCAAGATACGATAGCGAACTTCTTCGAAAGGTATCTGAATACGCTAAAATACAAAACTACTTTCAAAAAGGTTGACTTCATAATAACTATACTATATAAACTTTCAACGAGGTCAATCAAACGAAGCACTAGGTTACCTTTCGACCCCATCGAAAGAGGCTAAGAAAGCAAACAAAAGATGCCGTCTTAATCCCTTCCAAAAGGGTAGAAAGGTAAAACTGTAGCGCCAAATTTTGATTCATACAGCTCAAAGCTTCTAGGTGAAGTAAGCAGAAACTTCAATCTTTCCCAAACTCAATTTCAACCTAGAAATTTAAAAACCACTAAGAAAATGGATATAAATGCGAATCAACTATTTAAACTTTTGAAATCATTGAGAAGAAAACTCGAATTTTCTAAAAACAACAATCACAATGAAATCTGGACCAAGTAGGATTAAAATGAAGATTAACAAGAAAATGAATTGAATCAAACCATGAAACTAAGTTAAAGAATTCTTTCAAGCATATAAAAAATTAAACAGTGGCAAGTAAGTCAAAACAATAATTCAAAATCCAAACCGAAAAGATTTAAGAAATCGAGATACGCTATATAAAAAAATTAAAAAAAAAGAGATAATAGTGACTTACTTTAGATCTAGATTCTTATTTGTTGGAGATAAAAATTATGTGAGATTTTGAGAACTTTGATTTTTGCTCAAAGTTTATATCGATTGCAGGTGAATGAAAGAAGAGAGAAGGAGAACATGGTTTATAAGAAAAGTCAGCAAAGGTAGCAAACCGTTCGATCAGATTTAAATGAACGGCTAAAATTTACACTGGAATATGAAAAGGCAAGAAACATTGAGAGTTTCAAAATGGTTGACGTGGAAAGTCAAGGGCATCCCTTCATGGGGGAGGGAGGTGGGGGGGAAGGGGGCAAGTGTTAATACCAAAACCCTTTCGACCTCATCGAAACCAGAATGAGTAGAAGAAAAGGTAGAACAACAAAAAATAGCTTCAACAAGACCTTCCAAAGAAGTCAAAGGGATGTTACAGCAAAAGACTAGAAGTATTGCAACCTTTTGAAGGGGTCGAAAGGGTCGAAAGCACCCTTCGACTTCAATGATTCCCTTTCGAAGAAGGTGCTTCCACATCCATGAAGACCTTTCGAATGAGTTGAAAAGACACCTTTCGAAGACAATAAGTGACAACCCTTCGTATATGCGCCAAACCTTTCGAAACCAAAGGTTTCATCTTCATTCAAGCTATTTGAAAGCATAATCAAACCTTTCGAACCAGTCAAAGCCTTTAATATCAAAGGTAGGTTCCGCGTCAGTTCGCAAGCATAATGTCGGAAGTTACCTACTGTGTTGGAACCATCGACATTTCAACAACTTTGAAATCACAAGAAGCTACCTATTGGCAGAGTCGAAAGGTTGTATCTTTGCTTCTTATAACAACAAAACAACACAAGAGAGAAGGCGCAACCATCCCTTTCGACGAAGATGAAACAGTTCAAGCCCATTCGAAAGCATTACAAAGGATGTGCAAATGTCAAAGAATTCGGAAGGTATCTGAAGTCACCTTTTGATCAGGTTAAAAGCTCTGGATCAAAAAGTGCTAACCCTCATCCATAAATATGACCCAAGGAGTCTGGTTTTGGAGATCCGGTTTAATCCACTTAATACTTGGATTTTCTTAACTCTTTAAATTTACAAAACCTAATTTGTGAAACAAATTAGCGAGAATCGATCAACATTGTCATCATTGGATAAATAAAAGGAAGATATCAATATTCTTGATTACATAACTATTTGAAGACTGTTATTGGATTAAACTATGTTTTACTGGTATCTACAAATCCAAAGATGCCTTCCGAATGGATCGAAACCCCTGGTTTCCAAATAATCCAAACCCTTAACTCCAAATCACCACTCACCAGACACTCGTCTTATAGTGGGATAAAACCTTGATCCTAGTTCATTTTACTTTAGATTTTAGAATCAAGCCTAAATCACCTAAGAATCTTGCTTTCGACAAGGTCGAAACCCATCTAGACAAAATTTTACCCTTGAATTCATAGAGCCTTCCTTCATGTATTATGAAACTGTTTTATAAGGGAGGTTTTGAAGAGATAACTGAATGGTTTCGACTGGCTTGAAAAACCAAAAAGAACAGAGTATAAGTGTTTCGACTTAATCGAAAGGTCAATAAAGGAAAATATCACTATAATAACCTATTTGAAAGGGTAAATCGAAATAAGTATCCATACCCAAACTTCCACTTCTTAACAAAGAGTGACCTAAAAAGGGGTTGACTTTTTCCTTAAATCTACTTTGGGGTGTTGACAAGTTTTCTTAACCTTTTACTTAAATCTACTTCGGGGCATTGACAAGTTTTCTTGTTAGCATATATAGATTATATGCATTTTTATAATATTCTACAAAATAATAATTATAATTATGATAAATTATATGCAATTAACGTCAGAAAGGAGTATGAAATCGATGCCATTTCTTCTGAATAAAAGAAACATGGCTTCATAAAAGCATTGGTGATTTCTACATCTTCCTGATGCATTCCATCTCCCTAACCCATATATTCTTTTAACCTGGGGCTAGTATCCTCAATTAAATCTTATGTTTTGATGGTGAAATAGTACAACATATGTGAAAGAGTTAGAGGTATGTCTTAGTGGAAATTCTATGATTTATTGTAAATTATTAAATCTATAATAAAATCTCATTCGAAATAAAAGGTACTTTTTTTCTTATATATATATATATATATCCATTATATTTTGATATATTAATTAAATTAACTATATTTAATATAAGGTCCTTAAGTGATATGTTATATGATAATAATTACAAGGAGTTGTAACCATGAGAAAATTAACATAATATTAAATAACATGTTATTTTAAATATTCCCGATCAAGATGTTTGAGAGAAGATATTGATACATATGTTAAGACTAGAGTATGTAATGCTTCTCTAATATTGGATGGTGTATTACTCATGGTTGCTAGGGCAAAAAGAGGTTGCATACTGATAGTTATTGGATAACTATAGAATGAATCTTCTGAAGTTTCATGTTGGTAACAAGTAAGACAAATAGGAAATATCGAGTGATGATATTACATAGTTCTCTCGACTTAAGAATATTATTAAACTTCAATGTAGACACCCCACTTTGATTATACTTAAATCATGGCATGACGCTATCGAATGACTATAGCTAGGTCCGAGTAGAAGCATTGGAATTGAAACACTTTTCAATAGAGAATCTATCTTCTCGGTTGAATGAAGTTAGTATCACAGTCAAATGTAGTCAATTCAAAGTCAAAATATCTAATTAAGAGTAGTATAGTTTATAATAAATTTTGTAATTGAACTTATGGCTTTGTTATGTACTAACTGGGTTGAATATGGACGATATTGAAATTTTGACCAAAAACAAATATGATATAGTGTTGACAAAAAGAATTGATGTAAATAACCATTACAAAAAGGTACCACTTGAATTTGTAAAACTAGATTTTTATTAATGAAATTTGTAAGTGATGAATTAAGTCAAAACTGTTACATCACTAGCTAAGGTACTTGTGAACATTATTTGAATTGTTCAAATATTGATCGCTAGCTAAATTAACACTTGTGACAGGCTGAACCTAATCTAATTTGTCTCGATAACATTGCTTAATTTAAATGATTATAATAGTTATAAATTAATTGATATTTATGAAATATTAATTATTATAGTATTTATTGTTTGAGATATGTTTAGCAAAATGAAGTTGCTTCGGGGTGCTATTAACAATTCATTTAGTGTGTATATAAAAGTTATACATGTGTGTATCGATATACGATATCGTTAAGGATTTAAATGAGATTTGTATTAAATAAATTATTAAATGCGTTGAAAGGGGATTTTCCATTAAGGACCAATCAATGCTGATAAAAGATGGGGTGTTAAGTGGGGCTATTAATTTTGAATTGGTAGGAGAGCATTGTGGATATTCTTTATCTCCCTATAAATTCAAACATGAGCCTCCAATTCCTTTACTACTTATTTGCCTCTCTTATCCTTCTTTAGTTGTAAGTAACCATATCTCCATCACCATTTTTTTCCCATTCACACTCAAACAGTTATATAATAGTATATTGGTGTTGGCACATCATTCGTTTGTAGCAATGGATACAGATATGAGAGATCTAACGAGTTTGGTTAAATTAACGTGTGTCATTATAGCGCTATCTCTTAAGGTAAAAATCACTTAACTCATTCAATTATTTACCATAATCATTATATATCTTATTATCTTTATACATAAGTAAGTATGTACGTAATATATATATATATATATATATATATATATATATATATATATATATAGGCAAGGATCGACTCCCCTTCACTATTGCTACACCTCATATCCCTTGAACATCAGCTACAAGTTCCAAATTAAACAATAGAGTGAAGTAGCGAGAGAGGAAAAGTATATTGTTTAATTCAGAACTTGTGGCAAATATTCATGGGGAGTTGAGGTGTAGCAAAAATGTGGTGCAGTCGATCCTTGCCATATTTGTATATATCACCTATTTCATATATGTTATAGCCTATAGATCTTACATCAGCAATAGATTTAATGTTCGACCAATGTGTAATGTATTATCATTATAAGTTGTAGCTGATGTATATTATATATATACATATGTATACACACATACATATATACATATACATGCATATATCTATATGTGTGTGAAAATGTTTTTGGCCTGAATAAAAAAATTGATTTAAATCAATTTAGTGTATGTACGTATGTATAATATTCTTTACTTAATTTTAAAAGATTGTTTAGTAGTTTAAAAAGTTTATTTGTAAATTAATCTATAGAAAATACGAAGTAAATATTTTATTAAGGTGAAAAAAGGAATGTCTATTTTCGAAAATTAAAAAGGGCTCCCGGTCGGATTAATTTAAAATAATATATATATATATAATGTAAAATTATATTTGTGTTAATTCTGCATTTTGTAAATTATAAAATTTACTTTCGATTTAAAAGAACATTTGTGTTATATTTAATATACATATTATATATATGTATACATACATATATATATATATATATACACTTAATTATTAACTTATATATTTATTAAGTAAACATAAGTTTTTATGAATATTTTAAAATACATTAATATCAAATATAAATTATTTAATATATATATATTATTTAATGTATTCCAAATCAAAACTAAAATTTTAAAAAAAATTAATGTTGAATGTCAGATCAAGCTTTAAATGTGAATCTTGTTAACTAAGTCTAATCTAGATATTTAATTAGAAATTAGAAATTAAAATTCAGTCAATTTTTTATATGTAACGACCTAGAACTTTATCGCTTGAATTTGTGAATATTCGATAAATTTAAATATTCAATAAATGGTTTTTAGTGGTTAAATAGCACTCTTTTAATTAATAAGTGATGATGATAAACTTATTTTGAAATTTGGTTTACACAGATAGGTTGTTTGATGAAAAATTGAAAATATGACTGGAAGTTGTTTTTCGATTTTCGACTTTTTATCGAAAGAAAGTTATCGCAACGTGTTTCCCATAAACGTACACTTTTGTAGCATACATTTATACATATAACAAGTGACTTAATAAAGTAAAAATGATTAGTAAAAGTATGTACAGTAAAAAAAAGTAATTAAGTGAGAGATGTGACATCTTTTCAAAATAAAGATAAATGGACTTTTCCATCTTAATTTAAGTGCGTTGGCGCATAACATCATTATAAAAGTACAGGGCCATGTAAGGGGGGTGGATCATGAGTTAGCACTTTGGAAAGTGGTAAGAGTATGGAAAAGTAAGGGTATTTTGGTAATTTGGATAAAGGGTATTTGGTGTCTTTTGCACTATTTTCTATTTCTATAAAAGAAGTGCCTTCCATTTCATCTTCACTTTTGTTTTCATTTCCATTTCCACGTTCATTTTCTTCCTCTTCTTTTTCATGTCTTTCTCCTTGTTCCATAACTCAAAACCAAGTTAAGACTTCTTCTTTTCTTCCTAAACTTTTTCTGTAGTCTTAAAATATCATAGTAAACACCACCATAATCCCAAAGTCACAAACTTTTGTGCCATTTCCCTACTTTGGCCTACGGTTGTGAGCACTGAGAGAGGGAGAAGGGGTGCATGAGCTTTTGGTTAGATGGGCAGGGCTTTGATCGAGTTCGAAGCAAGGAAGGTGGTGACTTTGTGTTTGGTTTGAATTAAAGAGATATTTTTCACTTTAAAGTTGGTTTTAAAATTGACAATATATTGTAATAAATTTGTTCTTACAGTGTTGTGTGTATGTAGTTATGATGTGCATTTATTTTTTTTTGTTGTTGATTCCTGCTTGAAAGCGTATGACATGAATAATCATTATGTTGTAGGGGGAAAAAGTGATGGATGGAAGTCGAAGTGTCTTCCTAGCAAATAGGTTGCTACGAAAGTACTTCGAACAATAGAAATGTGTAAAGGGATCCAATTGGATTCCTAGTCCGTTATTAAATTTCATTTATTTATGTGTATATGAAATGATAATATGCAATGGCTTGATAATGTTGAATATAACTTGGAAAGTCGAATTATTTTGAGAATAAAAACAAATAGTAGCTTGTTTAAGTACCATAGCGGTCGTGAAGCCTCTTTCCGAATTAGAAATGTTATGAATGTTAAATTGACTTTAGCTTTATAATATTTTGAAGTGAAATGTTTTCTGTATTAATATTGGTTTAAAATATAGAAATAAATTCGGTTTAAATGTTATTTTATTTCCAATTCAAAGTTCGAAAGTTACGGTCAATGTAGCAATAATCGCTATGGATGCACTTTGGAAATCAGAAATTTAAGTAAAAGGAGGTTATCTATTTTAAACATTTCATAAATTCCTTTTGAAAGTGTTTTATAAAAGTTGCATAAGTATTCTAAAAAGGAGTTGAAGTTTTTAAATATATTTTAGTATTTAAAACAAGCGGTTTATTTTAAAAAAAGTCCTTCGCTTTTTTTCAAAGTCAGACCTGCAAGTAATGGTTTTTATTTATGATTTGGATGGAGGTTTGTACATTATTTAAAAGAAATTTGAAATTTATATAATTGAATTTTTTTAGAGATTTATATTTGAAATATCTAAGTAAATGTCTCACTCTTACATAAAGGGAAATCTTATATTTCTAAATCGACTTTGGTTTAACAATGATCTTCAAGTGATGTTTTGGATAAGAGTTTTGAATTACTGTTCGACCAATTTAAATTGTAAGAAAGGTCGTTTGAAAAGGATTTAATGTCAGATTTTTAAACAAAAGTTTTATTTAAGGGAAATCCATTTGTCTCTAAGGTTGAATTCTCTTTTAAAATGATGGCTTTTAAGTCATGTTCTAAATGGAAGTTTAAACTTTATTTAAAGTGTTTTAAAGGGGACTTGAAATTTATGTAAGTATTTTTAGGGATTATTTGATATAATAAATAAGTAGTATTTTTATAAAAGGAATCTTGGTTCCTAAACCAACTTTGGTTTAAACAAAGATTTCAAGTAAGATATATATGGAGGGATTAAACTTCGTTTAAAGAAGTTTTCAAAAAGTATTTTTAAAAGAGGAAGAAGCCATGGATCACCACACTCTTATTCTAATAAATGGTTTCGAGAAAAAGAAAGAGATTATGGAAAATATCATCTTTGTTATAATAAATTATTTCAAGAAGGAGGAAAGGAAGTCTTGTTTCATAATAATTTGTTTATTATAAATAGTATATAGAATTTGTGAATCTTATACTCGATACTAAACTTCGAGGTAGGAAGGATTCTACCTATCCTAAAAATTAAGAATGTTAAATCAATGTTTGAGAGGTAGTAGTGCCCAATCTTGAACAGCTTCATTGTTAACTAAAGGAAAGTTTAAGTTTGAAATCGAAGATTGAAGCTGAATATATGAAGTATTATTTTGTATTCAAATTTAGTTTTCATAAATGATCTTTTTAACTTATGGTGGTATGAAAAATATTCTTTTCTTACATAACACTGAATTCTAAGGGATGATAACTTATCCAATCTTGAGAATTAAGAATGTTTGTAGAGGCAAGGATAGTTTTCTAACGCGTTTGATTTCATTGTTAATCAATAGATAGTACTGTTTGAAATTGAAAAGTGGCAGTTAGTAGTTTGGTATAATTTCCATATGATCCATTTATTTACACCAAAATGAAAGTAGTTTAAGTAACGGAAGGATTAATTAAGGAGGCTTAGTGGTTGCTTATGTGCTTAATCATGTAGGTTTCCATGAGAAATTAAACCTCTAATTGGTTTCTTGTAACACCCTACCTCTATTCCCATATTATCCAAGAGTATTACTGAGTAATACTATCGAGTGACATAGAGAATGAGACAATATAGGTAAAGCACACGTGAATATTTCCTTGGACCAACACTGAATACATCACAGAATATAAAAACCATTTGCCTCGACGTCAACAGTCTCGGTACAATGCAATAAATTCATGTGGTGCCTGACGATAGAATAGTACATAATATAAAATAATTCACAGAGAACACAAAGTCACTAACGTAGCAATGAAAATATAATGCATCATATAAGTCCGAATGGGATAGAATAAGTCAAATTCCCACTAAATCTTAATTATATACATGATAAATCCAATACCACGTCATATACATACACGAGTCCAAATACACAATATACAATACATCTAGTAATACAGTCTCCAACTAAACCTAATAAGTCATCTAGTGACATCATCTATGAACCTGAAATGTCTTGGACTGGCCCGAGTATTATAAAATAATAACGGGTCTAACTATGTCTAGATTCAATGGTGATAATATATATAATATCTCAAGGAATAATATTAATAGGTTAATAAGAAATTGATCCAAAAGAATAATGAAACATCCACGATCGATCAAACAACATCTATAACCATAAAAACTTCCATCAAACATCCAAATACCCATCACACACATTACACATCACACACTATACATCAGAAACAGCACACCACAAACACCAATTATTCATATTTATTTAGCAGTGTTAAATTTAATCATTTTATTCTTCATTTTTAATTTCACGACTGCTAGTATTATTACATGTGCTGCTTTATTGTTACTGTCAGAAGCCGAGTCTACATCTGAGCATTATAAATTCTTAGGTGCAAAGGAGACCCTACTCATAATATTTTTATGAGCATTCTCACTAGTATTTAGCTGCACAAAAAAACAAATGTTGCTTCCTTGCCTCCTCATTTCTTTCTCCATCAACCTCTTGGCCTCATTCTAAATTCATCATGTTGGCCCATGCAATAGACTGTGACCATGCGACGAAGGTGCCATGTCACCGCAACCGCATCGAGGAGTGACTCCATGGTCAGTCAAGCTAAGTTGGGGTTAGCAAAATTACTTCTAGCCATCACATCCTCATTGGGACTTCGAACTCCTCATTCCACTCAAAAGCAAAGATAATCATATTCTAGCTTTATAATAAAATAAGTAATAATATAATTTACCTCACATACCAAGTCAGAGGTCGAAATAACATCGATTAATATTCATGTATAATATAGAATAATTCATCGATATCCAAATATGAAATACTCGGCCTTCAATGAATTATTCAACATTATACTAGCACTAAATAATAAATACATATCACCTGGACGTCCTATAGCACCCAGTGAAATACAATCATATACACTACGCCTTAAATTGATCAATATTAAATAAATTTTTAGTTTTCTTATTAAAGAATCATTTCGAAATTCATTATTCTTTATTTAATTATTTTATAATTCAACACAGCGGGTAATTATAACTTCATCTTGTTAGTAACAAACAATTAGCAATTATCCATACACATATCGATGTATTATTTAATTGGTATTTAACGAGATAAAGATTTTTATTTCAATATATTTCACTTCGCTTTTGTTCCCACTTTTTATAAAAATACTTCATTTAAATTTAGTCGCAAAACATTTCTTTTATTTATTTCCTCTTTTATAATAATAATCGTTGATTCTCTCATCTAATTTCAAAATCCATATTTCAAACCAACTTGTTTAATTTCACAAAAATCTCAACTTGAACTCGTTAGTAAGTTTTAAAACCTTAAAATACTTTTAATTCATATTTCCTCTTTAATAATATAGAAATATTTTAAAGGAGTTTATATTCTCGCAATATCTTTCAAACATCAAATCCCATATATTCTCAATTCAAAATATTTGTATACCTTAAATATACCATTTCTAAATCATTATTTAAATAATAATTTATATTCATACGCTTTTTTAAACCTATTAATCCATTAAAAATAATGTATATTACTTCTAAAAATTCACTTCATACTATATCCCCATAAACAAAAAATTTCATTCAATAAAATAAAATAAATTACAATCCTTTTACAATCACTTCAAAACATCATTTTATAGTCCTAATTTTAATTAAAATTATTCTCTAATTTGAAAATATAGATTTCAAACTTCATTTCATAAATAACCTCCAAATATTTTATAGTCATCGGTAAGTAAAAATATGATCTTGGAAATTCCCATATTTTATCAAAATCCCAAAATTCATCATTTCCCAAAATATTTTCCATTTACAAACCTCAAAAATATTTAACTTATTAATAGTTTTCCCCAAATAATTCAACTTTCAAATTTTCCATTAATCCAATAATTTTAATATTAAATAAAACATTATTCCAAAATTCACTAATCATTCTTCAAATAATTTATTCGCATTCAACTTGTGGCCACTTCAAAATATTATTTTATAAATATGCCATCTAAAATACAGATTATTCACCTCTTTTGAAAATATAATCTCACATACATATCATAAATATTCTCTAAATAATCTTTTTATTTCATATTTACATCTTTTCATTTATTTATCTCTTTTCCGGTAAAATTTCAAATTCCACCCAGTTATTTGCAATCATGGATTTATTACATAATCATTATAATCAACAATCAAACATCAACCATCACAACATCAAGTAAATCATAACTCACAATATATTACCATCAAAACAACATCAATAATCAATAAACACCTAATTACATCAATAAATCAACCATCCATCCAAACAAATTGTTAGCACCAGAATTGGTCAATAACACCCAAAGAAAGATTTATGTAGAGAGATTAATGGAGATAGAAAATTAAAATAGAGGAATATGTGCAGAATTAATTGCAAAAATTAGAACACCAGATTTATAGTGGTTCGGCATAACTGTCTACGTCCACTTTGAGTTCAATCTTTATTGCTTTTTTAAACAATTGAATGCAGATACAATCCGTACACCAACTGCTCGAATGCAAATGCTAATTGGAAAAGCATGAGTCTTGAAAGTGGTAGAGTCTTCCCAGTGTTCTCCAAAAAAGGTCCATTTCACTGTGCCCTTGCTCTTCTATTTATAGGCGAAGATAGGCTGGACTCCCCTCACAGGCCTAGGAAAAAAGTATCTCGGCCCACAGTAGGTGACTTCTATGCGCCGGGCCAGGCATGCCGAATGGTAGATGCCAAACCAGAGAATGCCGAGCGATTGAATAATGACTCAAGAATGCTGAGCGACGAAACAATGTCGAATGGTACCTAGGCTGAACGAGATATCCCTGCCGAACAACATTCGAATGCCGAACGAGGCATCTATGTCGAGCGAGACCTCTATGCCGACCGAGGTGTTCATGCCGAGCGAGGCATTTATGCCGAACGAGGCTTTTGTGCAAAGCGAGGTGTTTGTGCCGAGCGAGGCATTTATCCCAAAGGAGGCCTTTGTGCCGAACGAGGCGTTTATGCCGAGCGAGGCATTTGTGCCGAGCGAGACCTCTATGCCAAACGAGGAGTCTATGCCGAGTGAGGCATTGTGCCGAGCGAAATCTGTATGTCGAGCGAAGCATTTGTGCCGAACGAGGCCTTTGCGCCGAATGAGGCATTTGTGCCGAGCGAAACATGTATGCCGAGCGAGGCATTTGTGCCAAACGAGGCCTCTGTGCCGAACGAGGCATTTGTGCCGAGCGAGGCATTTATGCCAAGTGAGACCTTTGTGCCGAACGATGAGTCTACGTCGAGTGATGCATGTATGCCGAGCGAGACCTGTATGCCGAACGACTCCTTACCGAGTCAAACAACCGGGTAATACTTGCCTTCCAAAGTGTGTTGCGTGAGGCAACACGACACGCTTTAAGTCAATATCTAATTCCTGCTACTAGAAGTTGAATGTGCTCAATGAATATCAGAGCACTACAGCCCTGAGGCTATTCCTTCCTTTCCTTTCTTCTACACATAAACAATGAGTCTTTCGGCATGTGGATGCCTAACCACTTGTTCGGCAAGTCTTGTTTCGCTCAGTGCAACAGCTTACTGGACCACCGAGGCATCTTGATCAGTTCCACTGATTGATGCCTGTTCACCTCCCCTCTTTCCTATATAAACCGGTACTCTCCTTTTCTTCTCTTTACTTCTACGTCCATTCCATACGGGATTTTTAACTTGCCTTCTTCTAGACTCCCACTAACACCTCAATCTTCCTCTTTCTTCTTGAGTCTAGTTTGTTTGCCTCATAATGTCTCCCAATAACAAACTTGAACGAATTTCAATTCCAAATCAGGCATTTCCCTAAGCTTCGACCCATTCTCTTAGGTATGAACCCTTCACTTGATCGACTCTCCCAATTAAGGGTTTTGTACAAGATTTAAATTTGTGAATTTCTTTCAAACTACGAACGGTAGAAGTCATCTAGATGAGGAGGGTGAATTTGAGGTTTAAACATACCTTAGGGTTAGATGGAGAGGAGGAAGGAAGAAAATACCTGAGGCTTTTAGGACGTAGGTTCCCGTTGGGTTGCCGAGTGAAGGAGGAGGGAGTGTGGTTGGCTTAGTTGGAATTAGCGAGATTAGGTGGTGTTGGTTGAGCGTGGTGTACGAGTAGAAGTGACGTTCGACGAGCCACTTAGAAGGGTTTTTAGGTTACTCAAAGGAGTGAGTTGGTGGAGAACGTTTGGTTTTGGCTTGGTATCGTCTTGTATGAAGGAGAGTGTAGGAAAGAAGTGTGAGTCTGGTTTGGTGTGCTGAGCGGATGCGGCTTGGTATGACTCCCGCATTCCGAACGGTGAAGAGGGAGTATAGGAGAGAAGCGTGACGGAGTTGAGTGAGCTGGTCGACGTGTGTTGTTCAAATTGGGATAATTTTGATTGTCATTGCCGACTTCTAGGCTAATGCCAAGAAACACTTAAAAGATACGACTAAACTCCCATGCCTAACTATATGACAACAAACAAGTACAAGAACTTAAGCAAACAAGCACATCAAACTAATTGGGACTGATAACTTCCCAGTTTCAATAACCATAATCCTGATTTTAACTCGATTAAAATAATCAATATCCTTCAACATATAGTGCCAATGTCCGAGTTCAAAACTAAAACCATCATAAGGCAGGCTCTCAGAGACGGTCAGCGATGACGATCTTCATAAATGACAGTTCAATGCTTAACTTTTACTTCATCAGTTTCACGACTTTTAATTCTTTTGCATTTATATTTGAATGATTGCACTAGTTCACACACCACATGGGGGGAGCGGTTCTATCATTATGTCCAATATTGATTGTCTTTCAAGTATAGTTCAAACAGGTATTCATCCAAATTCGACGTTGTTTGAAGATGTCTCGAAAGTCGAGTTCTGCTACATTCTCAGATAAACTTGAGCCAAGTTTTCAACGATAAGTAGTGGGAACTTCAAATCCATCAACAACTCCTGTACAGAATATCCTGAGTCCAACGACAACATCTGTTGACTTGGCCCCCGATGCCCTAGACACAGCTATTAACCAAGGCAATCCGGTTGATTCTCAAGCTTCAACAATCAATGAAAACACTTTCCGTCGACTATGCTCAATTCATGGAATTCCTTTTGATGATGTACCGGTTCCATCGAGACAAGATCGTCCTTACCTATCCCCAGCCGGATATACTTCCTACAACAAATTCATGTGCTAGGTTATTAGCGTGCCACCATTCAACTCCTTCCTCCGCAATGTGTTGCAATATATCGAGATCGCCCCAGCACAGTTACGTCCCAACAGTCACGCGTTTATATACGGCACATGCATTCTCTTCATGAGCATTCTATTTAGGCTTCCTACTTCCGACGACATTCGTTATATTTATCGTTTCAAGAGGCGGTCTGACAGCCCATCTTTCGTATTCAAGAAGTGCCAAATCGTGAATGGAGCATGGAGCAAATTCGCCCAGTATAAGTTGGAATGGTTTTACATGCACTGTCCCCCCAGCTTTGCAAGGAGATGGTTGGAAGGAAGTAAGTTTCTTTTCTCATCGGTGGAGAATGCATCCTTTCTAAACCCTTTCTCTACTTTTATAGGTATCAGCCTACGTCCCGAAGGCTCCAAGCACTCTGAGGCCATTGAAGCTATTCGAGTTGTTTCCACGAAAGACCGAGATATCAGGTCCATCATTACCAATGAATCGCTCTCTAAATTTGGGCTGTTGGCGGAAGGTCGCCATATAAGTCTTTCTCATGGCGCCACTATAATTGGGTCTGCCTTGGACAAAGGCAAAAGGCAAGCTGGGCCTTCAATTCGTGATGCCCCCAACACACCCGAGGAAGGCGAGATTAGAGAAACCGAGGTGTCAGTAACACCGGGTGAAAACGTAAGTCCTACTCGGGAACCATTGGTTGAGGCATACAACACTGATGTAACGCCTCCCCCTTCAAAAGGAAAAAATATATTGACTTACAAATTGAGGAAAAAGACTGCAGGCGGAACCTCAAACGTTACGATTACTCCAATGGAAAGAGAGCCGTCTCCACAACACTTAGAGGGTGCACTGAAAGGCTTATCTGACCTCACTATTCCTAACGACTTGCTCAACTATGGCTTTGACGATCAAGAAGACCTAAAACTTCATTCTCCCGTGAGAGGCAGTGAACATGTTCAAGGCCATAATCATAGAGAAAAAACTCCGATAAGTAAAGACAAATAAACTGGTCAGTCGGGGGGAAACACTGGGACATACACAATGACACTTACACTTCATCTTGCACTTAAATTTCAGTCATCATGTGATCCTGGCTAACGCGTGTTTACTTAATTTCTGTGTAGGCGATATGGGACGTTCCCACGGATTTGACCTCCTTTGCCGGTCATCTATTTTCCACCATTCTGACCGGGATTCGGGCTCTAGCAAACGTCGGGATAGCGAAGACAGTGATAGGGACTATCGCTCGTGGGACTCATCATCTCGAAAGTAAACTTACCATCAGCCTTCAGACTATCATGATCCTCCCTCTCATCCGGAGTAAGGCAATGTGAAATCTAGTCACAAGGGGTCCCAGTCCGATACTCCCCGCGACTAGCAATCGGGTTCATCCTGCACTAGGCAATCTCGGAAACTTCACAAAAAACCCGTCGTCCCTAGACAAACTCCTTCTACCACAGCACATGATCCATCGATAGCGGAAAGGCTAACCGAGCTTAAGGCCATGTTACCAAAAATATGCTTTGACGGTCTGAAGTTTCTTCCAATGATTCATAACATTTCGGGGCACGTCAAATAAAGTGCCATCGCTTGCAACAATGGTGTCTACGTTCAACACAATGCATTTGTTCATTTGGCAGAGAAATTGTCAAAAGTTTCCATCGAACGCCAACATGAAATTGATCGTCTAAAGCTCGAAGCCATCCACGACAAATACATCATTAAAGCCCAGGATTAAGAGCTTTTCTCATACAAATCTCAGCTTGAAACTGCTCAGAAAAGTGCTAAAGACACAGTTGAGGCAGTTAGTCGTCTAGAGGCCACACATAAGAAAGAGATTGACGAAGCGGTTCGATGCTGTGGTGCATTAGCATTAGAGAAAGACTCCATTCAAAAGGAGAGGGATGTGTTTGCTCAGCGAGTCAAGGAGTTGGAAGAGCTACTTCTCAAGGAAAAGGAAGAAAATTTGTGCTCAGGAGGATTCACAACGATACTGCAATGAGATTGTTGCCGCATGACTTCTGAAGACAAAGCTCGACGACGAACTCTCCAAAATTGAGACACTGAAGGATGAAGCCCGTGAGGAGGGCAAGAGAATGGCATCCATGGAGATTGATTCTCTCCTTGAGGTGGCTACGGAGGCTGGAAAGGAGGAAATCAAGTACATGTTTGATCCGCTTATAGCCGAGTATAATGCTTAAGTTCTCATGCATCATGACCTTACATTTCTCGGCGAGGGTTACCTCGAATCTTTGGCCGAAGCATGGGAGACTCTGATAAAAATCAAAAAGTTTGAGTCGGGCACTGAAGAGGTTGACTAAGAAGCTTTAGTGAAGGAGTTTCTCCGGGGGAATGAGCCTTCGGACTTGTCTACAGCGAAGGCTCTCTATAGCAAAGATTCCTCCTTGTAAAAAGGAAAGAATGACATTGCCGGTCCATATGAAACCGAGTCTCTAGCTCCTTCCCCTACTCAACCGACTGGTCTCCTAGCACTTGACCCTTCGAGCAACACGTTGGCTACAACCCAAAAGATCCTAGCCTTGATATTCATGTTCTATCTCCCATTCCAGAGGGTGAAATTCTATGGACGATTGAGAGCCAGCCAGATACCGGTACGTAACTTTTCTTTTTAAAGTTCGGTGGGCCGTCGTTTTTGGCAAGTAGTCAATGTATTCTAACATTCATCTCTTCTGATTTGGTGTAGGTCATTCTGATCCTGAGCCAACTCTAAGAAGAGATGATGCCATAGAGAAGAAGGAGAAGACGAGTGAGGCCATTCAAGTAGGAGAGATTCCTAGTCCGATACTCAAGTGATTGAGGCGCTTGACGAGGACAAGTCTTAAAATTCGCCACTAGTCGAAGAAAGTTACGAAGTTGTGATTACAGGCGCCTTCGGACATACTTCAAAAGTGAGCATGAAGGAGCAACTTGTGGAAGAGAAAAAGAAGAAAGCTGAGATCGAGGTCGAGCCCCAAGTAGTGGAACTAGATGATCCTTTGAACAGGCCTTTGAAGGTCATTCTCCCTGGTGGGTCCAGGCCACTGCAAGTTCCTCTTCCTTTCTCGGATGTTACTTCCCCAGCACGCAAAGCATCCAAGCGAAAACACGTGGGGGAGGAGTCATCTGAGAAAACGAGGAAGGAAAAGAAACCAAAGAAGTAGTTGTCACACTCGTTCAACGAGAGTTAGCCTAGATTATGTAATTATTTCTATTTATTTTCGTAGCCAATGTAAATAGACTTTGACTATGAGTTCTGGAGGGATTGTAGAGGAACCTCATTTTAGATTGATAAGTAAAATTTAGTTTATCTGTCTTTCAAAAACCTTTATTTTTCAGCTTACTGTATAACAGTGGTCGAAATCCAAAATCACGTGAGTTACATAAACCCCAGTTCATTTCCACATGACTCGGAGATTTGTTGGAATTCTAGATCCTCTGTTTCACGCTTCAGTGCTTAGAATATTTTTTAGTCCGCACTCCAGGGACTCGGAGTACTCCAGTCCGCACTCTAGAGACTTGGAGATTTTAAGTCATTTATACTCTAGTCCGCACTCAGGGGACTTAGAGTACTCCAGTCCGCACTTTGCGACTTGAAGATTTTTAAGTAGTATATACTCTAGTTCGCACTCCAGGGACTCAGAGTACTCCAGCCCGCACTCTGGTGACTTGGAGATTTTAAGTCGTTTACACTCCGCACTTCGGGGACTCAGAGTAGTCCAGTCCGCACTCTGGGACTTGGAGATTTTCAAGTAGCTTATACTATAGTCTGCACTCCGAGGACTCAGAGTACTCCAGTCCGCACTCCGGGGACTTGGATATTTTAATTCATTTATACTCCAGTCTGCACTTTAAGGACTTAGAGTACTCCAGTCCGCACTCTAGGGACTTAGAGATTTTAACTCATTTATACTCCAGTCCGCACTCTAGGGATCCAGCGTACTCCAGTCCGCACTCTAGGGACTTGGAGATTTTAAGTCATTTATATTCTAGTCCGCACTTTGGGAACTCAGAGTACTCAAGTCAGCACTCTGGGGACTTGGATATTTTAAGTGGTTTATACTCTAGTCCACACTCCAGGGACTCAGAGTACTCCAGTCCGCACTCTGGGGACTTGAAGATTTTAAGTCGTTTATACTCTAATCCGCACTACAGGGACTAGAGTACTCCAGTCCGCACTCTAGAGACTTAGAGTACTCCAGCCTGCACTTTGGGGCACATTCCGGAGACTCAGAGTACTCCAGTCCGCACTCTGGGGACTTAGAGATTTTAAGTCGTTTATACTCTAGTCCGCACTCGGGGACTCAGAGTACTCCAGTCCACACTCTGGGGATTTGGTTATTTTAAGTCATTTATACTCTAGTTTGCACTCCGAGGACTCAGAGTACTCCAGTCTGCACTCTGGGGACTCTGAAATTTTAAGTCATTTATAATCTAGTCTGCACTTTGGGGACTCAAAGTACTCCAGTCCGCACTTTGGGGACTTGGAGGTTTTTTTATGTTTTGTGCGCGTTCGTACGCCAGACAAAATAATGTAATTTTTTTTGCCATAGATTTATCACACACGGAAACATCAATAATTCACGGAAAAGATGGCTTCAAGCCTTGATTAATGAAAACAAACTAAATTGCTTTATTATATGACGAAAACTAAAAATCAGCGAAATAAAAATACACTGGAAATAATTGCAACAAAAATACAAAAGAAATAGACTAAATATAATAATGTCACAGATGCTCGCTATTCCATGCTCGGGGGAGTGTCGCGCCGTCAACGGTCGCTAGCTTGAAAGTTCCCTCTCCAAGCCTCTATTCAATAACGGACCTTTCCATGTGGGACATACGCGATGGGACTGGGAAAACTCGTTTCAAAATGAGATCATCTGCATCAAAGGTTCTCGGTCGGACTTTTTCATTATAATATCGAGTGACTCGGTGTCTATAGGTAGCCGCCCTTAAATCAGCTTCTTCACGTTTTTTATCAACGAAGTCCAGTGATTCCAGTAAAAGATCCCGATTCGTCTTAGGGTCATAATGAGTTACTCGATGTGAAGGAATTTCAAGTTCCACGGGTATAACAGCTTCCACGCCATATGCCAACGCAAATGGAGTGTGGCCAGTCGCGGACTTTTGGGTGGTTCTGTAAGCCCAAAGTGTTGTTGGAAGTTCATCCACTCACTTGCCTCTAGCCTTTTCCAAACGCTTTTTCAATATGGACTTGATTATTTCGTTCACAGCTTCTACTTGTCCATTGGCTTTTGAATGAGAAACCGCTGCAAACCTTTTTTCAATGCCATACTTTTGAAAAAATTCTTTAAACTCCTTAATTTTGAACTGAGTTCCGTGGTCTGTAATGATAGTCTGTGGGAGGCCAAAACGGCATATAATGTTTCGTACAACGAAATTAATGACCTTCTTGGTAGTGATTGTGGCTAAGGGCTCTGCTTCTGCCCACTTGGTAAAGTAATCGACTGCAACTATTGCGTATTTTGCACCAACCTTTGGATATGGGTAAAGAACTGATTATATCGATCCCCTACAATGCAAACGGCCAAGGACTAACCATTTGTGTGAGTTCCGTCGACGGAGCTCTCGGGATTTTTGCATACTTATGGCATTTTTCATATCTCCTTACATAGTTTGCAGCATCCCGAATTACAGTTGGCCAATAATATCAATAGCGGAGGATCTTCTTTGCTAACGTCTGCCCCTAGTATGGTCACCACATTCTCCTTCATGGACTTCCTTCAAGGCTCGTTTTATCTCATTATGGGCAATGCACCGGAGTAAGGGGGTCGAGAATCCCTTTCGATACATTATTCCATCCTGTATTACATATCGTGAAGCTTTACGAATGATTTTTCATCTTTTGCTTTTTCTTTCGGGGCAAGATCCCGTGCAGCAAGTATTGCTTGAATGGGGTCATCCATGATTCCTTCTCGATTTCTGTTTCAAACATGAAATCTATCTCTATCACATTTATACTCAGAGCACGTAAGGTTTTGACGGGAACCAATCCCATTTGCTGTGCATCGCCAGTACTTGCAAATTTGGCCAATGAATCGGCTTCTTTGTTTTGTTCACACGGGACATGCAACATATCATAATACTCTAGATCTGCTAGCAGCTCTTGAACCCGTGCAAGGTATGGGGCAAGTCTTTGTCCCTTTTCTTGATAGTCCCCCTACACCTGGTACACCACCAATTGTGAGTCACAAAAGATTTCAACCGATTTTACTCCCAGTTTCATGATAAGTCTCAAGCCAGCAATCGATGCCCCATAATCGGTTTTGTTATTTGTTGCTTGGAAATTGAGATTCAAAGTGTAACAAATTAATCGATTTTAGGGAGTTACAAGAACTATAGTAGCCCCAGAGCAACTATCGTTAGATGCCTCATCGGTGTACAGTTTCTATCGAATGAGGGAAATGACATCATGACTTTTTGGTTCTCTGACACAGAGAATTCAGCGATTAAGTCTGCTTGCGCTTGCCCTTGTATGGCCCTTCGTGGCAAGTAGGTAATATTGAATTGACTCAACTCGATATTCCATTTTAACATCCTTCTAGAGGTTTCTGGTCGTTAGAGTAACTAATGCAAGGGTTGGTCGGTATAAACACTGATCGAGTGTGCCTGAAAGTACGGACGAAGCTTGCGTGATGCAATCACCAAGTAGTAGGCCAATTTCTCAATCTTAGGATAATTTCTTTCTGCCCAGAATAAACGTTTACTGACATAGTAAATCGGCTTTTGAACTCGATCCTCCTTGCAAACCAAAGCCATACTGATAGCATGCTGGGATACGACCAAGTACACATACTTCATGGTTTATAGGCTTCGACAGCACCGGGGGACTTTCCAAATGCTTTACCAAAGCTCGGAATGCGTCCTCACAGTTGGGCGTCCATTCAAAATTTCTTCCCTTTCTTTATTACATCAAAGAAGGGAATACACTTATCTGTAGCTCTGGATATGAATCGACTCAGCGCGGCCACTTTTCCGTTAAGGCTTTGTATTTTCTTTATAGTTTGGGGAACTTGTATGTCCCAAATAGCTTGAATCTTTTCCAGGTTAGCTTCAATTCCCCTTACATTAACAATGAAACCCAAAAACTTTCCTAACGCAACGCCAAAGGAAAACTTCAATGGATTAATTTTCATTTCATAATATTTGAGTATATCAAACATTTCCACTAAGTCTCGATGGTGGTTTTTTGACTGCCCTGACTTCATGAGCATGTCATCTACATAGACTTCCATTGTTCTACCTATCTGGTCCTTAAAAATTCGATTCATCGGACGCTGGTAAGTCGTTCCCGTATTTTTTAATCCGAAAGGCATCACTATGTAGCAATATAGTCCGACGTCTGTGACAAAACTGGTGTGTTCTTGGTCTGGAATATGCATTGGGATTTGATTAAATCTCGAGTACGCATCCATAAATGACCTTAATTCATTTCCTGCTGTTGAGTCGACCAGCTGGTCAATCCTGGGTAAAGGAAAACTATCCTTAGGGCATGCTTTGTTCAAATAGAGTAATCTACGCAGGTTCTCCATTTCCTGTTTGCTTTTATCACTAGCATGGGATTAGACACCCATATAGGGTAGAGGGCATCGTGGACGAACCCATTGGCTTTGAGTTTGTCCACCTCTTCTTTGAGAGCAGCGGACCTCTCTGGGTCCTTGCCTCTCCTTTTCTGCTTTACTGGTACGTACCTTGGGTCTATTTCAACATATAACTCGCAATAGCGGAAGAAATCCCGCACATATCAAAATGTGTCCAAGCAAAAACATCCGGATTTGCTTGGAGGAAATCAGTGAGATCCACGGCCATCGAGGGGTCGAGTTGTGATCCAATCTTAAGTACTCACGATGAGTCATCTAGGCAGACTGGAATGTCAATCGTTAGTTCAGCTGGTGCTGCTTTTGCTTCCCTGGGTTTCCTCATCATCATCTTCTGGATTTATGTCTCTATAGATTCGATCATGTTGCCCGAGCCAGGTTTCCGACACTACTTGTCAATTTTCAGTGATCCGGGTGCGGACGGAGTTGTTCGCAACCTTTCCTTTCTCTCTTCGCTGGGCCTCTCTTAGCTCAGCCACATAACACGCCCGACCAGTCGCCTAATTGCCATGAACAATACCAACTCCTTTGTTTGTCGAAAATTTCAAAGTTAAACACCAAGAGGCCAAAGCTGCCCAGAACTCTGCCAGTGCCGGTCGACCTAGAAAAACATTGTACGGAGAATCGACATCCAAAACGATGAAAGGCAGGATTCACAACCTCCTACGTTCTCCGTGCCCAAGCTCAACTGGTAATTCAACATACCCCACCGCATCGGTTGCTGCACCATTAAAGCCATGGATACATGCTTTAGATGGTTTTAAACCCTTCGTCTCCATCTTCATCTGGTCATATGCTTTCTTAAAGATGATGTTAACAGAACTTCCACAATCAATCAAAATTCTTTCACAAATGTTGGCCCGATTGTCGCGAAGATGACCATCGGATCAACGATAGGAGCCTCCACCTGATCAACATCTCTGCTCCTGAAAACTATATCGTCCGTCATCGATCGCTGCTGCTTAGTTGGGGACCCGTCCTCTATATTTGAACAACACTCAAATTCCACATGTCTTAGGGAGTTAGCATACCACTCCATTTCCTGCCAATTCTTATCCGTAGGGTGAGGTCCACCGACCATCATGTTTATGAGTCTACTTACAGTTCGAGCAGGTTCCTCTGAATGGCGTGGAGCTTGCCCGCATCCGGGGTCAGATGTTCCTTGTCTACCTTCTTGCAGGTTCTTGACAAACTCCTACAATTTTTCTGTCTAATCAGCTTTTCTATGGCATCATGGAAGTGTCTTCACTCCTCTATATTGTGCCCATAAGTGTCATGGAAACGGCAATACTTCCCAGTCTTCTTTTGCTCCTCTGTTGACTCCTTTGGGCATGACTTTCTGTATTGGAAAGTATTACAGGTTGATAGGTAAATATTTTCTAGAGATGCATTCATAGAAGTGTAATCGTTGTAGGTTGGAATCCTTGGCTTCCATTTTCCTGCTTCTTTTTTCTTTCCGGGATTTCCTCTTCCGGACCATTTAGATTGCCCAGGCTTGTTCAGGACATTGACCTGAACCTTCCTTGAGTTATCACCAGATTGTTTTATAGCAATGTTGCTTTACACAGTCTCCTAACAGACCCTGGCGCCTTATCTCGCCTCGTCTCCTGGCTTCCTCTCTTCTTATGAATTGATGAGCCTTTGAATAAAAACGCTCCAGCATAGTCGGAGGCTTTCCTTCCAACCAATCTCCAAACTCTGAATTCGGGTCCACTCCTCGCATCACAGCCATCAGAATTGCGTGGTCATTTGGGTTGCTAAGTTCAATACGTGCAACGTGAAATCTCTATAAGTACTCCTTCAATGACTCTCCTGGAGCCTGAATTACACTAGATAGGGACATTGGGATGAGCGGCATGTTTCCAGAACCGTTCTACAAATTTCGTCGCCAATTCATCAAAGCTAGATATAGATCGCAGAGGAAGTAGAGTGAACCACATGGTCGTAATTTCGGATAAAGTTATTGGGAAGCATCTACACTTAGTTGCATCATTTGCTCTAGCTGAATCCATCATCCATTCATATCTCATCACATGCTGTCGGGGATCAGTCTTCCCTTCGTAGGTCGAGATAATTGGCATGTTAAACTTCCTAGGGTACTCGGCCTGTAAAATAGTATCTGTGAATGGAGTATGCCTCCCGGATATCCCCCAGTCATCATTTGTCAAGCCTTGATTTTCTCTCATCAGCTATTTGACCATAGTCGATAGTTCTGGGGTTCGTATTGAAGATGGTAGGTTAGAATCTGCTCTACGAGACAGTTCGAGTTGATGTCTCCTCTGTTGGTGAACTACCAAATGTGTATCTTGAGGTCCAACTTCATCAAGGCCCTGGTGAGTTGGGCGTCCAGCTTCCACTCGCGCTTCGTATCCTAAATTTCCTACTCTAGCTTGGGTATGATTAACTTGATGTAAGTGAGGTGCCATGGCTCCAGGAAAAGAACCTGGACCATCCTTTGTTGAACGATCTGTGGCGCTTCCTTATGTTGTTTCATTTTTGTGGCGTCTACGCCTGGGAGGTTCATCGGATGAAGTCGAACTGTTAGATGAGGAGTAAGGAGCGGGGCTACCTCCAGCATTCTGATGCTGTTATTGAGTAAGCTGAGTCATAAGGTTGGTGCTAGCCTGAATCTGCTCGCTAAGTTGCCTCCTGCTTTCCATGAGTTCACTCATCAGATCGTTGAACTCCGTTCTGGAGACAACTTCCATCAAGCTTTGGGCGGCGACAGTCCCTGTGCTCGGATTAACTTGCTAGTTGCTTGGTCCCACTTGTTGGAAGCTAGCAGTCTCGTTGACATCTGCGTTGTGCGAGGCTGATCTGGTACGAGGTCTTCCCATTGTAGAGTTATTGGCAGGAACTCTGAGTAGAATCGATGGGCTTCCTGTGAATGACTTAGATCTCCTTCGGGGGATTTCTTCAATCCAATAACTATAAAGTAGATCCTAATGACATGATAATGCGATTCTCAGTGAAAGTATCAAAATATTAGCACCAGAATTGGTCACTAACACCTAAAGAAGGATTTTTGTAGAGAGATTACGATAGAAAATTAAAATAGAGGAATATATGCATAATTAATTGCAAAAACTAGAACACGAGATTTATAATGGTTCGGCGTAACTGCCTATGTCCACTTTGAGTTTAATCTTTATTTCTTTTTTAAACAATTGAATACAGATACAATCTGTACACCAACTACTCGAATGAAAATGCTAATTGAAAAAGAATGAGTCTTCAAAGTTGCAGAGTCTCCCCAGTGTTCTCCAAAAAAGGTCCATTTCACTGTGCCCCCTGCCGTTTTATTTATAGGTGAACATAGGATAGACTCCCCTTACGGTTCCAGGAAAAAAGTATCTCAGCCCACAGTAGGCGACTTCTGCGCGCCGGGCTAGGCATGCCGAACGGTAGATGTCGAACCAGAGAACGCCGAGCGATTGAGTAATGACTCAAGAATGCTGAGCAATGAAACAATGTCGAATGGTACCTAAGCCGAACGAGATATCCCTACCGAACAACATTCGAATGCCGAACGAGGCATCTATGCCGAGTGAGGCCTCTATACCGGTCGAGGTGTTCATGCCAAGCGAGGCTTTATGCCGAACGAGGCGTTTGTGCCGAGCAAGGTGCATGGGCCGAGCGAGGTCTATATGCCGAGCGAGGCATCTATGCCAAGCGAGGCCTCTATGCCGAGCGAGGAATTTATGCCAAATGAGGCCTCTGTGTCGAACGAGGCGTTTATGCCGAGCGAGGCATTTGTACCGAGCGAGAGCTCAGTGCCGAACGTGGAGTTTATGCTAAGTGAGGCATTTGTGTCGAGCTAGACCTATATGCCGAGCGAGGGATTTGTGCCGAACGAGGCCTCTGTGCCAAACGAGGCCTCTGTGCCAAACGAAGCCTCTATGCCAAACGAGGCATTTGTGCCGAGTGAGGCCTCAATACCGAACTAGGAGTCTATGCCAAGTGATGCATTTGTGCCAAGCGAGACTTGTATGCCGAACGACTCGTTACCGAGTCAAACATCTGGGTAACACAAATCAAACAATTACATAGGGAACACACATCAAATATAAAGAAATAGACATACTTGTAAACGAGAATAACTCATCAAAACGGCGCTCGAGTTCCAAATTAGAGATTGCCTTCATCTCGTCAGATTGGCACCAAACCTTCCTCCAACTTTGATGCTTGCCACAATAAATCATCACAATCATCCCACCATCGCCTCAACACCACGCTGCCACTGCAAGTCATCGACAATCGCATTAGTTACTCCGATGATAATGTCGCATTCCAAATTGCACCACTTCCCATGCATCTCCATCGCCAGGCTCATGCTTGTTCAACACTCCAGATCATCACTCTTTTATCATCAGTCTCCAATCAAGACCTCCACATCATCTCCATCTTCATGCTTGACCATATAAGCAAGCTTCGTCATGTACCTCTCCCTACATCGTGTTCTTCCCCTCTAAGCTAACAACAGCACAAATAAGAATCGCACCACTCTTTTTTTATCATTACACGCATGATTTTCTAATTTTTGGAAGAGGAAAAAGGCTTTAGGTAGAAAAAAGGGAACGTGGTTTATGGGCTTGAGCCGAGAAGCGGGAAGAATTTTCCAGAAGTAAGGAGAGAAAGAAATGGGTTTTGGATGAGATTTTTTTAAGCCTAATTTCAATTTTAGTCAATTCCCAAAGCATTTAAATTTGAATTTTAATCTTTGAATAAATTCCAAACTAGTATAAATTGATTCGCACTTCATTCCACAATTACATTTTGAAAATTGACCATTTTATTCAATTCAACGCTCACTTATTTTAATTTAATCATTCATCATTTCATTGAAGAACAGATTTTTTCCAACTACTGCAATATTTTAAAATTATTCACACTTCGAATCATTTTATATTCAATTAAAATAATTATTTAATTTTAATAAATTGCTTAGATAGAATTTATTAATTACTTTAATTTATTACAACAAAACCTCTTATTAAATAGAATTTTATTAACTAAAAATTTTATTTTAAAATATAATTATCATAATTTGAATTCAAACACTTTTATTTTAATTAATATTATTAATTTATAGGGCATAGAAAGTAGGATTGTTACATTTGTTTGTTTATTTTGATATTTAAATAGGCGACTATCAAATCTTGACCAGTTTTAAACTATTTATTATTGGTTCGGAGAGACCGGGACCGGATAAGCATGAATTATCCGAAAACCACTTCAAACTAACATTAGAGTTCATATTGAAGACACCTTAAGGATGATGGAAATCGAAGATGGAGTTCTCTGAAGTGCAAAGGCTACTTGCTATTAATCTTATAGATGATTCCAAAATGGATGTAGCAGAAGTAGTGCCTTCGGTTCGTTCAGTCCCAGAACAACTTGTATGGATGAAAGCTGGCATTGCATTTTTTGCTTGGAAGGCAGTGTTAGCATTCCAAGAGGGATTCGCTAAAAGGTAAATCGTAGCCTCATACCCAGTAATGACTAAAACAGGGCACGTGCAGCAGGGCTATGTTGTTTACTGCCATTAGCATATGATCATTGCTTATGTCCAGATCAACATTTATGGACTATGTATGTTGGGCTCTCGAAACGTTTTGTCAAGTTAGCAATAGGGGTGATAATCATATTCGATACTATCGAGGAAGGAGTGGGCTAGTTCTGTGTTGGTAAAGGTGCAAGGTTTGCATCCTTGGTACATTCTATATTGAGGTGTGCTGTACAAAAGGTAGTCCTTTACCTTTTCATTGTTGGAATTCATTTTCCAATACGTGCCTTACAGACTAAGTTATATGTCAAATATGTTAGAACGTGAGATGCGATCATTTTAGCTATGTTATATATTTATTTTAAACCGTAGTCATTATTAGAATATCACTGGATTTCTAAAGAAGTGGTTTGGTAATCATAAGGTAAAAACCAATTTGTGTCTATATGTGGCGTGGTCTTACGAGATACCTTTATTTTTGAAAGGTTCTATGACATTAAAATATCCATGTGATTTGAGTTTTCTCCTGCTGGTTTGCTAGACTGATCCAGATGTTATTTTCTCATAATACTCGGGTCAGACCTAAGCACTTTTCCAAATTTAGCTATGGATGTTTTGGAGTTTTTAGAAGACAAGCTGGATGCCAACAAGATGTATTCAGTATTTATTTTCGGTATATTTTCTTATTTTTATTTATCAGCAATTGTAAGAATAAGCTATTATAGCCATCCAGCATGATGACAGAATGGTTACTGTAATTGTTATATGTATAATAAAGTTTCTTTTTGTAAAGATATATTCTATATTATAAATTACTAGCCACAATGTGAGATTTTTTTTTATGTCTTTTCTTTCACCCTAGAAATCTATCTCTCCTTCACTTGGACGCTTGGAACGTGAATACTGTGAATGTATTAGTGTCAACTTTTGAGGTTCGAAAGGGGTAGTTGTTACAACTTAGTATCAAAGCCTAAGATTAAGCGAAAACCTTGGCTTTGGTGGGGTAAACGCATTATAGATAGGGTAAGTGACACCCTAGAATGAGTTTGAGCTTATATATGAGAGCACATATTTATTACTACTATACGTGTGTTTTATATCATGTTGATTGGTCTGTTAAGTGGCTTATGGGTTCTGGTCGATGCACCGGATCAACATTATCGATAGGGATTCCTAAACACTAAATCAAAGAAAACTGATACAGTATTGTTTTGAAAATTGGTAAATGAAATAATTTTACCTAGAATTCTGTTTTAAATTTAAAAGAATAATTTTCAAAAATTGATATAGTTATTTTGATGTGCTTGTTTGTAAAGAAATGTTAATATTCAATTATTATAATTTATTGTTTGATTAGTCATGCTCGTTCAGCTTAGGAGTATTGACTATTGTTTGCTGATTGATTATTTATGCTTTGCCAGTTTATGAGAATTTATTGATTTGATTTAGATTAAATATGAACACCTTGTGAATAAAGTTTCACGATTTGACTCTAAGGCGTTCGCTAATGATGTAGGTTTAACAAATTTACTTTGTTAAAAGGGTTACTATAATAAAGGAAGTTACCATATAAAGGTAATTTTATATAAATTGGGTTTGTAAGAAAAATCTTATAAAATAAAGAGGATTTTTGGGAATTTAAATGTAACAATCCGCATATTTTACGATTGAATATCTAAATATTTTGTTTAAGTATTTTATCGTTAGTCGGATTTTAGTCCAAAAGGTTACTTTTTGCATACGGTCGAATTAGGACTCGGGACCACTTCCATTGGGTCCAAAACACCGTTTGCGATCTTTTTAAGTACAAACTTTGATATGTTTGGAGTTAGTGGAATTTTGCCACTTTTTCACTTTGGGCTTTGGGTTTGGTTTAGCCCATTAGCCTAAACTATTAACTCTAGCTCAACCCCCATCTTCCCTTCATTACTTCACTTTCATTTCCAAATGTAATACCCAAAATTTTTGTGAAAAACCATTTTGATAAAATGATTTAATTTTGAAATATTTAGATTCAAATATGGTGAAATTCTTGGGATTAGATAGTGTGCAAGGATATGTGTGCACATGCACACTGGAAATGGCACAGGGGAAAATCCAAGAATTTGTGAAAAAATATATAGGGAAAAGAAAACATTTCAAATATAATTTTGAAATGTGAATTATTCTGTCCTCAGACCACATGTATTATTTTGAAGAAAAAAATAATAAATAAATAAAGAGACAGAAATTTTTTATTTGAAATAAGAAAGTAAAATTCTTATTTAAAACATTGGAATTTAACTTAGGCCTAGCCAGGTTAAATATAGAAGATATGCCTATATACATTTTCTGTAAAGCAAGAAATAAAATATATGCACCTATGTACATGTATATTTTCTGTGAGCAGAAAGTGTTGAAGCAAAAAAAAAGGGAGACATCAAAATGACATAAAATGTAAATATCAGTCAGTATGCTTGTGTAGGTAAAAACAGAAAAAGGAGATTTCCAGAAAAGAATAAAAGCATAAATAAAAACTGAGTCACACATTTAGCATGACTCAGGTAAGTAATTAAAGATAGCCATTTTCTGGAAAAGTAAATAAAGAAAAAAAAAGGTACTAACCATAATGGACTAAGGTGGCCGGGTTATTAAGGAGGAAAATGTAAAAATGCAAAAATGAAAAATGCATGAAGATGGTCAGGTCAGAAATGGAATTTTGTCTTACCAAAACCCTAGTGGAAAAAGCATATAAATAAACAGCTTTGGCCAGGAAACCATTTTACCCCGAGTTACTCAAAAATAAAATAAGAAAGAAAATATTTAAAAAGCGAAGAGAAACACACATACATAAGGATTTCCTAGATCAAGAGAAGGAAGAACTTAGGCGAGTAACCTCACTAGATTCATGGCATTAAGACCTGAGATGAGGCAACCACTTTTTATATTGCCATTTACATATTGTTGGTTCTGGTGTATATGATTTTATCAATGCTCTTTGGATGTTTCTTTTTTGATCTGATATGATTTTATTATGGATGTTTTTGGGTGATCTTTGACTTGTTGAGATGTTTGCCTTTGGATGTGCAACTTATTGTTTCATTTTGCTCAGAAATGTTAAGGCCCAGAATTTTAAATGTATTGAGAGGATATTCTCAACTGTTATAGATTTATGGCATGGGAAATTTTATCAAGGAAAATGTTATAAGCTGCATCATACTTTGTGTAAGTGCTGAGGCTTGAAAAAAAAATTAAGGTTGCAATTGAAATTTTCTACGTGTTGAGCCCTTAATCAAATAAAAAAAAAGAACTCACAAGCTAAAATTATGATTGAGCCAGATCATGAATCTGATTCAATCATAGAGGCTTGCAGATTAATATAACATGACATGCCATGCCATGCCTCTTTTACAGTTGAAAATATTCATATATTTTACTGAGATCAAGACATAATGTCCACATTTTTGGAAATAACTGTCTACTTAATTTCTGAGAAAATTATGCTAAAAAAAGTTATGGGTGTTTCCATGTTTGCAGTGACATGTTTACTTAGCTAATTGGTAATAGGATTTAAATCAATCTACTAGTAAATAAACTAGGGAAGGGAAGGCCGAGAAGGCTGCTGGAATGCTTGTTATATTTGATGTATGCAAGTTGACATATGGCTTGTTTAAGCCCTGAGATCTTTGTGTAATGATGTGAATTAGTTCATTACAATATGTCCATGTGATTCCTTGATAGAAGATGAGGCAGGAATTTAAACTGAATTATACAACCTGTACGTGAAGAGATAGAAATATGAATATTTCTTAGGTAGGTTGGTGTGGAACCATGATTGTTCCAGTGAATGCACATGTTGCAGATTTATATTTATGATTGCAAGATTATGTACGCATGTGTGGGAATGATAGATGAATTTATCATACCTAAGTCATTTTATTTACACAATGATAAAATATATGATTGCAGAAATTTGTTCAAATAACAAGTCACTACACTTATATTCTCAGTTGTTTAATATCATGAATATATTGATGTTGCTCACACCAGATCATAGATCTGACCCTTATTTGCTCATGGCATATGGGGGTGTCTCATTTTAAAATGAGACAGCCACTAATGTTCTTGCAGGGAGTACCAAGCTTAATTAAGATGGAAAGGGGTATTGGCTAATGAGAATATGCATGTGCATGCTTGCAAATTTTAATAAGAGCCTAAGATGTTTTTATTTGCATGTATTCATGAGACCGTTGTGCTTGAACTTGATGATATGTAATGAACTTGCTGTGCTTGATTGAACTAGTTGTTCATCTGTTGAATATTGTTGTGCATTAAGGCTTTAAAATTAAAAGAAATATATGGGTTGAAAACAAGGAAAAAAAATATGCTATGTATTAAATATAAAAGCCTGGAAAAGAAATATACATATATGTATGTGAGCAATTGTTTTGCATAACCTATATTATGTATTAGTCAATTCTTGAGATATAGCAATAGCTCTGTGTTTATAGAATAAAATCTGGATTTAACTAGAGGTGAACTTATAAATATTTAAGTTCTTTCTACTGTAATACTTTGTAAATAAGTTTAAGTCCTCTTTCTGAATCATTGTGAGAAAAGTAAATATTTTGCCAGGCTTCAGATATAATGCTATTGCTTTGAACAAGGGTCTGTTAGACACAAGACACATGGGTTAACCAGCTTCAAATGAGTGAAGTTTTGGTTGATTATATTTGATGGTATTCTGAATGTAAAATACATTTCAAAAAGCTTTAGTTTATTTAGCAATTGTTTCACCACAACCAACTTTTAAAAGCCATAACAGACATGTAATCTGGACAGGTTTGCACTATCAAACCTGGAAGCACACATTGTTCTTTTAAATATTTTTAAGTTCAAATTCTTGTCACAGCAAATCTTATGCAAATACACAACTCACAATGTGTCATATAGGATAAGATTGAAATAAACAAGCCATATAGATTGAATCAAAATAAGGAGGTTTCTAGAAAATACATAAGTGGAAAAATGATAAGTGAATATATCATTTTTCGGTCTTAGCCAAATATTAATATATTTGAACTATATGAAAAAAACTAAGAATCCCAAGTACTTTGAGATTTATCTGCTAACATAAATTGACAGCTAATTTATAAATTAGAATGACCAAATCCATATGAATTAAAATTAAATATGCACAGAATTTACTAATATATTACAAATGTTGAAAAGAATAGGGTATTTAACTATGGACAGATTCATTTAAATCCAAAAATCAAACAACATGCTCTTGTTTAACAAATGGTATTAAAAACATACTCTGACTAAAAACAAGAGGAACATATACATCCTCATATGTATGTGTATATCTTTTGGGAATAAACTGATATATTTATATTGGTAGAAATTTTTGAATCCTGGGTGAATTGTTTGAAAAGAAAATGACTCTGAGAGTTCAAAGGAAGTTTAAATTAAACTTAGAGGTGAGAATGAATATATATATATATATATATGGGCATACAAATTAAATGTGTATGTGTATGCAAAAAAAACCTTGAGAAATTAAGGTGGAAATTGTGAGGGTCATTTCATTTTGGTATTAGAGCAAATGTTAGCATAATTACATGGTTGCATTGATGGTTGAGTGCTATGGAAATGTGTTATGTCTGTTTATTTTGGATGAAATAAATTGGATAAGAAAATATTAATTATAGAAATACTCATAATATACTAATACCATTTTCCCAGAACTTAGTTAGCAAATCATGGTAGGAAGGGGATCACATCAAGCAGGGACAAGTGCACCACAGATGCTTGATATGCAAGAGTTTGTGAAAATTTTAAGGGATGGAATTGGGCATAGGCCTAAGAATCCACATGAGGAACTTTCAAAAATATCAAACGCTTATACAAATTTGGGAGGCAAAAGTTTTGAAGGGACTGAGAATGTGATGGAAATTCAAGCATGGTTGAGAATATTAGAAAGGATTTTCAATGACATGCAGCTGGATGATCAAAGGAAGAGGCAAGTGGCTTCAAGACAGCTGAAAGGAGTGGCTTTAAGCTGGTGGGAGGTGATCATAGCTGGAAGAATTGAAAATGAAATTACATGGAATCAATTCAAGGAGATGTTGGAGGCAAGATTTGTACCAGCATCAGCCATGACCACTTTACTTGAAGAATTTATTAGACTTAGGCAAGGAACTTTGAATGTCACTGAGTACACTCAAAAGTTTGAGGGGTTGTCTAAATATGGAGCAATGTTGGTGGTAGATGAAGCATCCAAGAATGATAGGTATATTAAAGGTTTGAATCCAGGACTTAGCAGGGCCATGTTACCATATGCTGACAGAACTTTTGATCAAGTAATAGACTTGGCTTTGAAATTTGAGCAGCATGACAAGGAAAGAGAGAAGTATAGGAATTTTAAGAGCAGCAACAACAAGAAGAACAAGGGAAGATATCACCCTTATGATAAAAAGAAGGAAGAGATAGACAACAAAAAGCCCAATAATGCCAAGGCTAATGATACTAAGAAGAAATTGGTCTTCCATCAATGTGGAAAGGAAGGACACATCAAACCAAGGTGCCCAGAGTTGAAAGGAGGAGCCTTCAAATGCTACCTATGTGGGAAAGAGGGGCACATGAAGAGGAACTGTCCTGAGAACAAACAGCAAGGAAAATATCAAATTTGGAAGCCAAAGGCAAATCCACAGTGGAGAGTGGAGCTAAAAATCATGGTAAAGTGGAAGGTACATTATTTATTTGTACCATACCTATAGCAGTAGTATATGACACTGGGGCAACTCACTCTTTGATTTCCTATAAATTAGTTAAAATGCTAAAATTAAATTGCATATTGGTTGAAACCCCAGTGCTCATACATAGTCCACTGGGGAGTTCTAGTGTTTTGAACATGAATTGTGTGGATGTGGAGTTAAACATAGGAGGAAATATTTTTATTTCCAATTTAAATGTTTTGATTTACCCAAATATAGGTGTTATATTGGGGGTAGACTGGTTAAGGCAATTTAAAGCCATAATTAATTTAGACTCATCCACCATATCATTGCAAAATTCTAGAGGCCGGAGGATCACAGTTTTATGTGAAGTAGCTAAGGAAAGAAAATTATGTCATTTAGTTGACTCAAAAAAAGACTTCAGTGAACAAACCATTGAAGAAATTCCCATAGTCAATGAATACTTGGATGTGTTTGGGGAAGTTAAGGGTGTTCCACACCATAGACCAGTTGAGTTTCAAATTAATCTCATTCCAGGAGCAAGTCCAATAATCAAGAAACCCACCAGAATGGGGCCAAGTGAATTGAAGGAATTGAAAAATCAGTTGGAAGAACTAGAAGGCAAAGGATTTATAAGGCCAAGTAATTCATGCTGGGGTGCTCCAGTAGTGTTTGTAAGAAAATATGATGGTACTTTGAGAATGTGCATAGATTACAGGGAACTAAATAAAGTAACCATCAAGAACAAATACCCATTGCCTAGAATAGATGATCTTTTTGATCAACTCAGTGAAGCTAAAATATTTTCTAGATTAGACTTAGCATCAGGATTTCATCAGATGAAGGTTGAAGACTCAAGTGTTAAGTATACTGCATTTAACACTAGATATGGCTTATATGAATTTATGGTTATGCCATTTGGATTGACAAATGCTCCTTCATATTTTGTAGATTTAATGAATAGAATATTTAGAGATTATTTAGACAAGTTTGTACTGATTTTTATTGATGATATTTTGGTTTATTCCAAAACAGTGGAAGAGCATAAAAATCATTTGCATTTGGTTTTGTCAAGATTAAGGAACAATGATTTAAAGGCAGATTTTTTAAAATGTGCATTTTGGAAGGAAGAAGTACATTTTCTTGGACATGTTATCTCTGCCAAAGGAATTTCAGTAAACCACAATAAGGTAGTAGCTATTCAAACATGGAAAAGACCAGGTACAGTAAGTGAGGTTAGATCATTTATGGGGATGGCAGGATATTATAGGAGATTTATAAAAGATTTTTCAAAAATATCATCACCCCTTACCAATTTAACTAGAAAGAACCAAGCCTTTGTATGGACAGAAAAATGTGAACAAGCTTTTACCAAAATAAAGGAAGCTTTAATTAATGCACCAGTATTGAGAGTGCCAGAAGGGAATGAGAACTTAATTGTGTATACTGATGCAAGTGGCTCTGGGCTAGGGGCTGTGTTGATGCAGCAAGACCAGGTGATAGCCTATGCATCTAGGCAATTAAAGCCACATGAAACAAGATATGCAACCCATGATCTTGAACTAGCAGCAGTAGTGTATGCCTTGAAACTTTGGAGACATTATCTGTTAGGTGCCAAATTTATTTTGTATATTGATCATAAGGCACTGAAATATTTATTCTCACAAAAAGATTTGAACATGAGGCAACATAGATGGGTGGAGTTCCTAGCTGCCTATGACCTAGATATACTCTATAGACCAGGTAAGGCAAATAAAGTTGCAGATGCCTTGAGTAGACAACATGCTAAAGTAGCCATGTTGATGATGGAAGAGTTTAAGGATTTGTCTATACTTACTGATTTGGAAATTGAAGCAAACAGTGAGGTACAAATGGTACCAATTGAAGAAGATGAAAGTAAAGGAAAATTGAGTATGGTATCTCTGCAATCAGATTTACTTCTGAAGGTTGGAAAAATGCAGGAACAAGACCTGAACCTATTGGAAAATAAAATGCTCTTATCAAAAGGGTCAGAAGTAATAAATTATCAAATTGATAAAAATGGTTATGTAAGGAACAAGAACAGAATATGTGTCCCAGAAAACATAGAGTTGAAGGAGGAAATATTGAATGAATACCATAGGAGTAAGTACTCCATACACCCAGGCAGTACAAAGATGTATCAAAATTTGAAGAGAAATCTTTGGTGGAAGGGAATGAAGTCTGATGTGGCCAAACATGTTGCAAAATGTATGACTTGCCAACAAGTCAAGGCAGAGACACAAAGGCCATCAGGACTGTTGCATCCTCTTAGCATACCACAGTGGAAGTGGGTGGATATATCTATGGATTTCATAGATGGTCTGCCTAGATCTAAGAGAGGAAACACTAGTTTATGGGCAATAGTGGATAGGCTAACTAAAGTAGAACATTTCATCCTAGTAAAATCAGAAAGAAATTCCCCAAAATTGGCTCAAGTATTCATGAAAGAGGTGGTAAGATTGCATGGTATTCCCAAAACTATTGTGAGTGATAGGGATACCATCTTCACCTCAAGATTTTGGAAGAGTTTTCAAGAAGCCATGGGAAGTGAATTATGTTTGAGCACTGCCTACCATCCACAATTAGATGGAAAAACTGAGGTGGTGAACAAAATTTTAGAGGACTTGTTAAGAGCATGTGTACTGGACTTTGGAGGCAACTGGGAGGACCATCTCCATTTAGCTGAGTTCACATACAATAATAGTTATTAAAGCACCATAGGGATGGCACCATTTGAAGCCTTATATGGCAAACCATGTTTATCACCTGTGTGTTGGGTAGAAACAGGAGAAAGAACTATTTTTGGACCAGAGTACATACAAGAAACTACAGAGAAAATTAAAGTGGTAAAGAAAAGAATTACAGTAGCTCAAGACAGGCAAAAGAAGTTTGCAGACAAGAGGGGAAAGAAAGTGGAATATGAAGTGGGTGACTTTGTTTTAATCAAAGTTTCACCTATGAAAAAGGCCTTGAGATTTGGCAGTCAAGGAAAACTCACACCAAGGTATGTTGGACCCTATAAGATTCTGGAAAGAATAGGTTTATTAGCATACAAATTGGAACTGCCAGAGGATATGAAAGCAATGCATAATGTTTTTCATGTGTCAAAACTTAGAAGATGGGTACATGATAAGGAGGAAATTCTGGTCAAGCCTACTCAAATTAAGATAAATCCCAATTTGGTTTATGAGAAAGAACCAGTGGGGATATTAGCTAAAGAAGAAAAGAAATTGAGAAATAAAACTTCAAAACTGTTGAAGGTCCAATGGAGTCTTGATCCTAATGATTGTACATGGGAATTAGAATATAAGATAAGGAGGGATTATCCTAAGCTTTTTGCAAATTAAAGGTAATTTTTTAATTTCTGAAAAATTCGATATGAATGATTGATGTGGTTGAATTTGCTTGCTTATGCATATGTTTGATAGATTTTCAGAAAATCAGATGATGCTTGTTATAAGTATTAGAAAATTGTAAGGACACAATTCCTAAAAGGAGGGGTGAATGTAATACCCTAAAATTTTGTGAAAAACCATTTTGATAAATGATTTAATTTTGAAATATTTAGATTCAAATATGGTGAAATTCTTAGGATTAGATAGTGTGCAAGGATATGTGTGCACATGCACACTGGAAATGGCACAGGGGAAAATCCAAGAATTTGTGAAAAAAAAATATATAGGGAAAAGAAAACATTTCAAATATAATTTTGAAATGTGAATTATTCTGTCCTCAGACCACATGTATTATTTTGAAAAAATAAATAAATAAATAAAGAGACAGAAATTTTTTATTTGAAATAAGAATGTAAAATTCTTATTTAAAACATTGGAATTTAACTTAGGCCTAGCCAGGTTAAATATAGAAGATATGCCTATATACATTTTCTGTAAAGCAAGAAATAAAATATATGCACCTATGTACATGTATATTTTCTATGAGCAGAAAGTGTTAAAGCAAAAAAAAGGGAGACATCAAAATGACATAAAATGTAAATACCAGTCAGTATGCTTGTGCAGGTAAAAATAGAAAAGGAGATTTCTAGAAAAGAATAAAAGCATAAATAAAAACTGAGTCACACATTTAGCATGACTTGGGTAAGTAATTAAAGATAGCCATTTTCTGGAAAAGTAAATAAAGAAAAAAAAGGTACTAACCATAATGGACTAAGGTGGCCGGGGTATTAAGGAGGAAAATGTAAAAATGCAAAAATGAAAAATGCATGAAGATGGTCAGGTCAGAAATGGAATTTTGTCTTGCCAAAACCCTAGTGGAAAAAGCATATAAAGAAACAGCTTTGGCCAGGAAACCATTTTACCCCGAGTTACTCAAAAATAAAATAAGAAAGAAAATATTTAAAAAGGGAAGAGAAACACACATACATAAGGATTTTCTGGATCAAGAGAAGGAAGAACTTAGGTGAGTAACCTCACTAGATTCATGGCATTAAGACCTGAGATGAGGCAGCCACTTTTTATATTGCCATTTACATATTGCTGGTTATGGTGTATATGATTTTATCAATGCTCTTTGGATGTTTCTTTTTGGATCTGATATGATTTTATTATGGATGTTTTTGGGTGATCTTTGACTTGTTGAGATGTTTGCCTTTGGATGTGCAACTTATCGTTTCATTTTGCTCAGAAATGTTAAGGCCCAGAATTTTAAATGTATGGAGAGGATATTCTCAACTGTTATAGATTTATGGCATGGGAAATCTTATCAAGGAAAATGTTATGAGCTGCATTATACTTTGTGTAAGTGCTGAGGCTTGAAAAAAAAAAGAAATTAAGGGCGTAATAGAAATTTTCTAGGTGCTGAGCCCTTAATCAAATAAAAAAAAGAACTCACAAGCTAAAATTATGATTGAGCCAGATCATGAATCTGATTCAATCATAGAGGCTTGCAGATCAATATAACACGACATGCCATGCAATGCCTCTTTTACAGTTGAAAATATTCTTATATTTTACTAAGATCAAGACATAATGTCCACATTTTTGGAAATAACTGTCTACTTAATTTCTGAGAAAATTATGCAAAAAAAAAAGTTATGGGTGTTTCCATGTTTGCAGTGACATGTTCACTTAGCTAATTGGTAATAGGATTTAAATCAATCTACTAGTAAATAAACTAGGGAAGGGAAGGTCGAGAAGGCTACTGGAATGCTTGTTATATTTAATGTATGCAAGTTGACATATGGCTTGTCTAAGCCCTGAGATCTTTGTGTAATGATGTGAATTAGTTCACTACAATATGTCCCTGTGATTCCTTGATAGCAGATGCGGCAGGAATTTAAATTGAATTATACAACCTGTACATGAAGAGATAGAAATATGAATATTTCTTAGGTAGGTTGGTGTGGAACCATGATTGTTCCAGTGAATGCACATGTTGGAGATTTATATTTATGATTGCAATATTATGTATGCATGTGTGGGAATGATAGATGAATTTATCATACCTGAGTCATTTTATTTACACAATGATAAAATATGTGATTGCAGAAATTTGTTCAAATAACAAGTCACTACACTTATATTCTCAGTTGTTTAATATCATGAATATATTGATGTTGCTCACACCAGATCATAGATCTGACCCTTATTTGCTCATGGCATATGGGGGTGTCTCATTTTAAAATGAGACAGCCACTAATGTTCTTGCAGGGAGTACCAAGCTTAATTAAGATGGAAAGAGGTATTGGCTAATGAGAATATGGATGTGCATGCTTGCAAATTTTAATAAGAGCCTAAGATGTTTTTATCTGCATGTATTCATGAGACGGTTGTATTTGAACTTGATGATATGTAATGAACTTGCTGTGCTTGATTGAACTAGTTGTTCATCTGTTTTGCTATGCATTAAGGCTTTAAAATTAAAAGAAATATCTGGGTTGAAAACAAGGAAAAAAATATATGCTATGTATTAAATATAAAAGCCTGGAAAAGTAATATACATATATGTATGTGAGCAATTGTTTTGCATAACCTATATTATGTATTAGTCAATTCTTGAGATATAGCAATAGCTCTGTGTTTATAGAATAAAATCTGGATTTAACTAGAGGTGAACTTATAAATATTTAAGTTCTTTCTACTGTAATACTTTGTAAATAATTTTAAGTCCTCTTTCTGAATCATTGTGAGAAAAGTAAATATTTTGCCAGGCTTCGGATATAATGTTATTGCTTTGAACAAGGGTTTGTTAGACACAAGACACATGGGTTAACCAACTTCAAATGAGTGAAGTTTTGGTTGATTATATTTGATGGTATTCTGAATGTAAAATACATTCCAAAAAGCTTTAGTTTATTTAGCAATTGTTTCACCACAACCAACTTTTAAAAGCCATAACAGACATGTAATCTGGACAGGTTTGCACTACCAAACCTGGAAGCACACATTGTTCTTTTAAATATTTTTAAGTTCAAATTCTTGTCACAGCAAATCTTATGCAAATACACAACTCACAATGTGTCATATAGGCTAAGATTGAAATAAACAAGCCATATAGATTGAATCAAAATAAGAAGGTTTCTAGAAAATACATTAGTGGAAAAATGATAAGTGAATATATCATTTTTTGGTCTTAGCCAAATATTAATATATTTGAACTATATAAAAAAACTAAGAATCCCAAGTACTTTGAGATTTATCTGCTAATATAAATTGAAAGAAAATTTATAAATTAGAACGACCAAATCCATATGAATTAAAATTAAATATGCACAGGATTTACTAATATATTACAAATGTTCAAAAGAATAGGGTATTTAACTATGGACAAATTCATTTAAATACAAAAATCAAACAGCATGCTCTTGTTTAACAAATGGAATTAAAAACATACTTTGACTTTAAACAAGAGGAACATATACATCCTCATATGTATGTGTATATCTTTTAGGAATAAACTGATATATTTATATTGGTAGAAAATTTTGAATCCAGGGTGAATTGTTTGAAAAGAAAATGACTCTGAGAGTTCAAAGGAAGTTTAAATTAAACTTAGAGGTGAGAATGAATATATATATATATATATATATATATATATATATATATATATATATGGGCATACAAATTAAATGTGTATGTGTATGTAAAAAAAACCTTGAGAAATTAAGGTGGAAATTGTGTGGGTCATTTCACCTTACACTCAAGCTTCATGGAGGGAGGAATGGGAAATTAAAACTCCAAGCCCTAGCTCACTTGCAAATCCAACATCTAACTCCAAATCCATAGAGAAGCCATTGATTCAAGCTTCTTGTTTTGAGATTGAAGTGTGGTTGATTCTTCCTTTGCTTTCAAGCTTCTCCTTCATTGATTTTGTGAAAAGATGAGATTTTTATCTCACATCTTTTTCTATAACTATCTTTGATTGTTGGGTATGAATTCCTAACACTTATTCATGTGCATTTGCTTTTGATTTGGATTGAATTGGTGAAAATCCCAATTTTAGTGTTTTGGGTTCAAATCTTTAAACATCCTAATTTTGATGATTGAACGCATTTTTGGTGATGCATCGAGGAGCCAATAGGACCGGGTAGCCGATGGGCATAATCACCTAGCGTCCGTGCTCGACCGGTTGCAAATTGAGAGAGTTTTTGCACTTTTGTTCCTTAGGTCGTTCGGCCTGCATACATATCTCTCGGCCTGCAGTTAGGTCGCAACCCCTTAGGTCGCTCGTCTTGCAATGAGTCGGCCTGCCTTAGGTCGCTCGGCCTGTTATGACGCTAGCTCTTTAGGTCGCATCACTTAGGTCGCTCGGCCTGCTCGCACAGTTAAGTCGCACCTACTTTAGGTCGCGCCATGGGATAGGTCGTTCCATTTCTTAAGTCGCTCGGCCATTAGGTCGTTCCATTACTTAAGTCGCTCGGCCATGTGTTAAGTCGCTCGGCCATTAGGTCGTTACATTTCTTAAGTCGCTCGGCCATCAGGTCGTTCCATTACTTAGGTCGCTCGGCTTGGTCGCATCCCTTAGGTCGCACCACTTAGGTCGCTCGGCTTGCTTGCACCACTTAGGTCGCTCGGCCTGCTGCTATGGGTCGCGTCGCAACCATATAGGTCGCTCGGCCTGCTGCTATATCTCGCACCAACTTAGGTCGCGCCATGCTATAGGTCACGCCATGTTAAGTTGCTCTGTTAGGCCGCATGCTATTTCTTAAGTTGCTGATCTCTTAGGTCGTATGCCGTGGAGTCGCATGTGTTGAGCCGCTGATTTCTTGTGTTGAATTATGTTAAGTCGTAAGTCGAGGCTGTTAAGTCGCAAGGGTATTTCCACTTTGATGGATTTGGAATCGAATTCTTTGGATTCTATTCACGTCTTCGAATGTGAATTTTTGTGATTTAATGTTTCTACAATCATTTTTATGATTCGTCACTTTAAAAAATATAAAGGTTTCAATACTAGTAGTAAATATCAAAAATCTTTCATCAAAACGATTTCAACCCTATTTTATTACAAAGCTCGTTTCTTAAACCGTTTTCCAATATACTAGTATGTACAAACCTTTACCTCACTCGTATGAGAAATCTAATTAAACTACTTAGTAAAATAAGTGGTATGAAACGCTTGCGTTTACTTCGTTGGTTAATTCTAGGACTTGTTCGATTGAATCTCTTGTGACAATTTTCTAGTGGAAATCTACAATTTGTTCATAAATATTTAAGTTAAGCTAGTGGTTATGGGACATGAAGCTAAGCTTATATACTTACTAGCTTACTGTAATTGACACTTCTTGATGATCGTTGATGATCATTTTTGTGATTTAGACTAGCAAATGCGCGATATCTCTTTGTCTACGAGGGAGACTAAACCCCGTTTCTATGGAGCGTTGGCTCAATTTGGTGGGGTAGCGACCCTTGGTCTTCGGACCGTTTTGTGGAGCCTCGGCTCAAAAATTAATGGTTAGCAACCATGGAATAGCGTTCCATTTTGTGATACACGTGTTGGTGAGTTTTCATGCTCCCATTTTGTGATAGGCCTCCCCCTTTTTGTGATTTCTGGATTTCCATTGATGATTTCTAGAACTGGTGTTTCACCAATTTTCGTGATTTACATTGGTATGTTTTATCAATATTTGTGCATTGGTGAATTTGTGTGTCATTAACTTTTGTGATTGACATCGATATAATTGTCAATATTTATGGTTTGGTGAATAAAAATAAAGAGTATGACATTCTTTTTGATCTTTGAGAAGATTCTTTTGATATTGATTAATCTCTTGTTGATTTTCAATTACATACTTATCACAGTATGGTTTTAGGGTATCATACGTTTTTGTCATATCTCTTATTCTACATCATTTCATCTGATATTTATAGCTAGACTGATCCGTTTATTATTTTCTTATTAAATAATACTCGGGTCAGACCGAGTTGATACAGGTGCTTCTACTTGACTCCTCATCTGGGATTATCATCCAGACTTTTGGCTAATTACTTGGATTGGTAGTTTATTTTGTTGTATACCTTTGAGATATAGACTCCTTAATGTATACATATTCTTTTGTCTAGCACTTGTAACTATTCTTTTGTGATATTGTGGATCCTGTCTGACCACTACTCTGATGAACACTTTTATGTGTTATATATTCATATCTATTTCCGCCTTTATGAAATGGATGTCTGTGACTGATTTGTGTTATGTTTATTTCTATATTTGTTTCCGAAGAATATATATAGCCACCGGGTAGTAGCTTTGAGTTTGTATCGGTATGTTGGATTTCCTCCTGAAACTATATGCATGTTGTACTATCTGACATATCGGTGCTCGCACAAAGAAATTACGCGGATGGTCGCTCCTCAACAGCCGTATTCTCTACGCTAGTTGACGGTATTACCCCGTAGTGTCCTTGGATAGAGTGGGTATAGAGGTGGGGCGTCACAGCTTTGTATCAGAGCAAAACTTCGGAACAATGTAGAATAATCTAGCAAGGATCATCGTCCTAAGTCCTTAAGAGTCGTGCTTTAGGATTTTATTCGAGCCTTCGTATCGATTCATCAAATTTTCTTTATGATTCCTTGCTTTATCTATCAAGATTGCTTGATATCCATTTGGTGAGTAACCTTATCCTTCTTCTTTCTTTCTTTCTAAGGAAGAGAAATGGTTAGACCAGGCTGTCCCAGCGCCGGTCAATCTAGTGCTACTCTCCAAGATGGAATATTTATGTCTGCCCAGCAACTTATTGATCTAGTAAAGAATGCTCAAGCAGCCGGATCTAATCCGGAGTCTACTCACCCGAAGTTTGGATTTGCACATTTGTGCAACGATTATACCGATTTGGGTGGAAAGCCATTCAAAGGATCTGAAACTATTATTGAAGTCCAAGCTTGGCTGAGAACGTGTGATCGAATCTTTTCTCGCATGAATCTTATTGATCTTCACCGTGTTCAGGTGGCCTCTAGTATGCTCCAAGAAAGAGCATTAGATTGGTATGAGCTTCTTATTGCTGAAATAGTTGAAGCGGATCTTACTTGGGAGAAATTCCGGCAACGCTTCGAATTAAAATTTGTGCCTGAAGCTGAGAAGGTGACTTTGGCTCGTCGATTCATAGACCTTGTTCAAGGTGAATCTTCCATGGCAGACTATGTCGCGTCATTCGAGTCACTTTCTAAATACGGGGTCGAGTACATAAACACCCCATTGAAGAAGAATCAAAGATTTGTCTACGGCTTGAATAAAAATCTCAAGAAGCCATTACTTCTAAAAGTAGAAGTTTCTTTTTATCAGCTCATTGATATCGCTCTTCGACTTGAAGAGATTGATAGAGTAAGTGATGTTGAGGTTGGGAGTGCTAAACCGAACTTCACCAACAAGAAAAGGCCTTATAAGTTCAATGGTCCTTATCCCAACAATAAGAAAGGGAAGCAAGCCTCTCCGGAAACCAAGACTTCTACCTCATGTGGTGGGCAATGCTACAACTGTGGTTTTAAGGACCATTATGCGAATAAGTGTTCAAATCCCCGTGCTTGTCGCTATTGCGAAAGCCCGGACCATTATATAACTTCGTGTCCCAAACTTCAAAACAGGAAGGAGGGAAAACTTAATGTTGCTCAAGCCCCTGGAAACACATCTCGTGGTCAAGGTATTTCTCATTCTATCCTTGATGGTATTATTTTATTTCGTGATCACCCTATTCGAGTTCTTTTTGATATGGGTGCGTCCCATTCTTTTATATCAAAAGAACCTGTTGATTCTTTTTCTTTGAGTGTTGTCGCTTTAATGACTTCTTTAAGAATTGCGAATCCGGTTGGTGGATCCACAATAATTAGTTTTCTTTGTAAAGATGTCGAGATTATTTTGTGTGATTTTTCTTTCCGAGCCAATTTGCATGTTATGCGCTACTTAGGCTTTGGAATGATTTTGGGAATGGATTGGCTTAACTGCTATGAAGCTCAAATCCTTTGTCCTGAGCGGACTATTCATCTTCGACATCCTCAATCTGTTAACCAGATTACTATTGATCTTAAAGATTCGGATTCCATCTTGGCTGCATCTTTATATTCTTTAAATCCTCATGATGATGATAATGACGATGAGGAAGATGTCATTTCTCTTATTCACGTTGTTCGTGAATTCTCCGACATATTTGAGCCCGTTTTAGGATTACCACCTAAGCGAGAAATTGAGTTCAAAATTAATCTCATTCGTGGAGCTCAACCTATCAGTCGTCCTCCTTATCGTATGTCCAATAAAGAAAATGAGGAGATGCGCAAACAATTATCCGAATTGGAGACGAAGCAATTTATTCGCTCTAGTTCGTTGCCTTGGGGAGCTTCAGCTATTTTCATGAAGAAATCCAATGATATACTTAGGCTTTGCGTTGACTACCACAAGCTTAATGATCTTACTATCAAAAATAAATATCCTTTACCTCAGATTGATGATTTATTTGATCAACTTAGTAGTGCTAGAGTCTTTTCACAATTAGACTTAGCTACCGGTTTTCATCATCTTCGTATTGCAGAGGATAGCATTCCTTTGACATCGTTCCGTACGTGTTATGGATCATATGAATGGCTTGTTATGCCATTTGGTTTAACGAATGCTCCGGCTTATTTCGTTGACCTTATGAATCGAGTTTTCAAAGATTTCCTCGATCGATTTGTCCTCGTCTTCATTGATGATATTCTTGTGTATTCAAAAACCAAGGAGGAGCACAAAAAGCATCTTCGGATTGTGTTGGAAACTCTTAGGAGTAATCAATTAAAAGCAAAATTTTCTAAATGCCACTTTTGGCAATCTCGTGTGATGTTTCTCGGTCATATTATTTCCGAATCCGGAATTTCCGTGGATCCTTCAAAGATTGAAGCGATTCAAAATTGGAAGAGACCGGAGAGTGTGACGGAGATCCGTAGCTTCCTTGGATTGGTGGGCTATTACCGTCGTTTTATAAAAGACTTTTCAAAACTTTCCATGCCTCTAACTAGTTTGAAAAAGAAGGGAGTTAAATACATTTGGTCGGACAAATGTGAAGCTTCTTTTCAAAAATTAAAAGAACTCCTTTCTGATGCTCCTATTCTTGTGATTCCCGAGGGAAACCAAGATTTTATTGTTTATACCGATGCTAGTCACGTTGGTTTGGGTGCCGTTCTTATGCAAAGAGAACGTGTTATTGCTTATGCTTCTAAGCAATTGAAGCCAGCCGAGACTAGATACACCACTCATGATTTAGAGCTCGCGGCTATTGTTTTCGCCCTTCGTCTTTGGCGTCATTATCTTTCGGGAGAAAAATTTATTCTTTACATCGATCATAAATCATTGAAGTATCTATTTTCTCAAAAGGAACTTAATTTGCGTCAACAACGTTGGATCGAATTTCTTGCAGCTTATGATCTTGATATTCTTTATACTCCCGGAAAGGGAAATCGTGTTGCCGATGTACTTAGTCGCAAGCAACAAGCGGTTGTTTCTATGATGATATCCGAATGGAATGATCTCCGAGTTTTATCCACTTGTGAGATTCGAGGTCGTGTTTCCGATTTATGTTCATCTATTGTTTTATGTAGCCTTGAGGCTTATCCTTCTCTTTTAGACCACATTCTTGAAGCTCAAAAGCTAGATCCCGAATTGGCTCTTCTTGGCCAAAATTTTAGGGATAAAATTGATATTGAAGTTTTGAAAGACTTTGATATTGATTCTCGTGGCGGTATTCGAAAATTTGGTAGACTTATTGTGTCAAATATTAGTAATCTTCGTAAAGACATTTTAGAAGATTCTCATCGTTCTAAATTTACCATTCATCCCGGTAGTAGTAAAATGTGATGCCCCACCTCTATACCCACGCTAGCCAAGAACATTACGGTGAATGCTGTCAACTAGCACGGAGAATAAGGCTGTTGAGGAGCGACCATCCGTGTAATTGCTTTGTGCGAGCATCGATATGTCAGATAGTATAGCATGCAATTCTTTTCAAGTGGAAATCTGACATGCCGACACAAACTCAAAGCTACTACACAGTGGCTATAATATCTTCGGAAACAAATATAGAAGTAAACATAACATAAATCAGTCACAGACAATTCATATCACAAAGGCGGAAATAGATATGAATATAACACATGAAAGTGTACATCAGAGTAGTGGTTAAACAAGATCCACAATATCAAAAAGAATAGATACAAGTGCTAGAAAAAAGAATAAGTATACATCATAGAGTCAGTATCTCAAATGTATACAACAAAAACTACTAATCTAAGTTGTTAGCCAAAAGTCAGATGATGGTCCGATAAGGAGTCAAGCAGAAGCACCTGTAAAATCTCAGTCTGACCCGAGTATTATTTAAGAAGAAAATAATAAACGGATCAGTCTAGCTATAAATATCAGATGAAGTGATATATAATAAGAGATATGACATAAACATATAATAATCACAATGCCAAGCTGTGATAAATAAGTAATTGAAAATCAACAAGAGATTAATCAATATCACAATAATCTACTCAAGATAAAAAGGAATGTCATACTCCTAATTTCATTCACCAAGCCACAATAAATGACATATATATCAATGCCAATCGTAAAAGTCGGTGAAACATAAATTCCAGAATTCAACACACGAAATCCAGAAATCACAAGAATAGGTGAAGGATAAAATTTCCAGAAATCAACACACGAAATCCAGAAATAATAAAAAGCAAAAAGGGTATGTGTGAGTCGAAATCACACAAGTGGTGTCTAGACTAACCAAAAAGCAAAAAGGTATGTGTGAGTCGAAATCACACAAATGGTGTCTAGCCTAACCTTGCAAACAAAAAGATATGTGTGAGTCGAAATCACACAAATGGTGTCTAGGCTAACCAAAAAGCAAAAAGGTATGTGTGAGTCGAAATTACACAAATGGTGTCTAGCCTAACCTTGCAAACAAAAAGATATGTGTGAGTCGAAATCACACAAATGGTGTCTAGGCTAACCAAAAAGCAAAAAGGTATGTGTGAGTCGAAATCACACAAATGGTGTCTAGCCTAACCTTGCAAACAAAAAGATATGTGTGAGTCGAAATCACACAAATGGTGTCTAGACTAACCTCGCAGATAAAGAGATAGGTGTGAGTCGAAATCACACAGATGAGGTCTAGTCTAACCTTGCAGTCAAAGAGACATCGCACAATTGCTAGTCTAAATCATAAAATGATCGTCATGATCTAAGAGAAGTGTCAATTACAGTAAGCTAGTAAATATATGAGTTTAGCTTCATGTCCCATAACCACTAGCTTAACTTAAATATTTACGAACAAATTGTAGATCTCCACTAGAAAATTGTCACAAGAGGTTCAATCGAACAAGTCCAAGAATTAACCGACGAAGTAAACGCAAGCGTTTCATACCACTTGTTTTACTAAGTCGTTTAATTAGATTTCTCATACGAGTGAGATAAAGGTTTGTATATACTAATAGATTGGAAATCGGTTTGAGAAAACGAGCTTTGTTATAAAATAGTGTTGAAATCATTTGAAGAAAGAGTTTTGATATTTACTACTAGTATAGGAAACCTTTATATTTTTAAAGTGACAAATCACAAAGAAGATTGTAGAAACAATCGGGCATAAAAATTCACATTCGAAGACGTGAATAAAATCCAAAGAAATCGATATAAAATCCATCAAAGTGGATATATCTAAAATTCACAAAGAAAAGGTCATCAAAGTCGATAATAAATGACAACAACAAAAGGGAGACAACACGAATCGATTAAAGTTGGATATTCAAACGAATTAGCAATATAGGCTAATCTGGCAAATAGTAGCAGGTCGGTCGACCGGACTCCCTGAGTCGGTCGACCGAACCAGAGGTTGGAAGTGCTCGGGGCACCAGGTCGGTCGACCGAACCAGGGGGGTCGGTCGGCCGAACCAGAAACAGAGAAGTGCATAGCACATTTGGAAGCAGGTCGGTCGGTCGGCTCTCAGGGCTCGGTCGGCCGGACCTGTTTCTAGCCTCTTCCCTGCCTATTACAAATGAGATTCAATCTTGACCAAAATTGCATTCGCAGGAGCAACGGCGCTAAGGGTTTATGCCAATCGACTACCCGGCCCTATAAGCTCCTCGATGCATCACCAAAAACATGTTCAAAGATCAAAGCTATGATTTTTAAGGAATTGAACCCAAAACACTAAAAATTGGAATATTCACATGTATCCAAATCAAAATCAAATGCACATGAATAAGTGTTAGGAATTCATACCTAACAATAGAAGAGAATTATAAGCATAGATGTGAGATTAAAAATCTCACCTTTGCACTAAAATTTATGAAGATGAAGCTTGAAAGCAAAGGGGAATCAACCACTCTTCAAATCCAACTCTAGAAGCTTGAATCTAAGCTTAAAAGAAGAACATTCCCCAAGTTAGGTTTAGGAAATTTCTGAGATCAAAGAGAGAATGAGTTGGGGAAGATGAAGAGAAGCTTACCAATGGGTTCTTCTATTAGTTTGGAGCAAGAACTTGAGCTAGCAAGAGGAACTAAGGTTTTGGATTTCTATTTCCCATTCTCTTCCACCATTTTTGCTAAAGCTTGAGTGTTAGGAAAATAAGAATGAAGTGAAGAGGAGAGGGGGTTGGGACTGAGTTAGTAAGTGGGTTCAGCCCAAACCAAAACCCTAAGTGAAAAAGTGGCAAAAATCAACTTTCTCCAAACATATCGAAGCTTATACTCAAAAAGGTCGCAAACGTCATTTTGAACTTAATGGGGGTGGTCTCGAGTCCCAATTCGACTGTTTGCACAAAATAGCTTTTCGGACCAAAATCCGATGAACGGTGAAATATTTAAATAAAATATTTAAATATATAATCGATAAATATGCGGGTTGTTACATAAAATGTACGCGGATATGAAGCGACTTTATTATTGGGAGGGAATGAAATCTGATATTGCTAACTTTGTTAAGTGTTGCATGACTTGTCAAATCATTAAGGCCGAGCATCAAAGGCCCGGTGGGTTATTGCAACCTTTAGAAATTCCAATTTGGAAGTGGGACCAAATTTCCATGGATTTTATAGACGGCCTTCCCCGTTCTCGTTCGTGTCATGATAGCTTAAGGGTGATAGTCGATAGACTTACTAAATCCGCCCATTTTATTCCCGTTCGGTCCAATCGAACCGTGCCTCTTTTAGCCAAACTCTTTATCAAAGAAATTGTTAAATTGCATGGAGTTCCTACTTCTATTGTTAGTGATCGTGATCCATTGTTTACTAGTGGATTTTGGAAGAGTCTTCAAAAAGCTTTGGGAACGAAGCTTAATTTTAGCACCGCTTATCATCCCTAGTCGGATGGACAAACCGAGCGTGTGAATAAAACTCTTGAAGATCTTCTTCGTGCATGTGTTCTTTATTTTGGTGGAAGTTGGGAAGATCATATTTCTCTTGTTGAGTTCTCCTATAATAATAGCTTCCAATCTAGTATTGGTATGGCGCCTTTCGAGGCACTCAATAGAAGACCATGCCGATCTCCTTCATGTTGGCTTGAGGCCGGTGAGAAACTGGTTTTAGGTCTAGATTTTATTCGTGATTCCACAGAGAAGATTGACCTTATTCGTCATAGGATGAAAGAAGCCCAGAGTAGACAAAAATCCTATGCCGATAACCGAAGAAGGAAATTAGAATTTTCTGTGGGAGATCTTGTGTTTATTCGTGTTTCACCTATGAAGGGTGTTGTACGTTTCAGTCGATCGGGAAAGTTAGCACCTCGATATATTGGTCCATTTCCCATCGCCGAACGTATTGGTTCCGTGGCTTATCGCCTTTTGTTACCGGCTCAGTTTTCTGCTATTCATGACGTGTTTCACGTTTCTCAATTACGAAAATGCTTTCGAGATTCCGATTCTATTCTTGAGCCCGGTGTTGTGGAAGAAATTAAAGTTTCGCCTAATTTAACTTATGAGCAACATCCTATTCGTATTATTGCTTCGGAGGTCAAGCGCCTTCGAAATAAAGATGTTCTGCTTGTTAAGGTTCAATGGTCCTCAAATCCTAAGGATTTCTCTTAGGAATTTAGAGAGTTCATCGAGCGAACACATCCGGACTTACTTTCCCGTGCACTTTGAGGTGAATTTCTTATTTCAAATTTCTTTGTGTTGATATGCTTTCATGGTTGTTACCTTATATTTTCTTCTTAAATATTGCGAGGACGCAATTTCTTTAAGGAGGAGAGTCTGTAACAACCCGCATATTTTACGATTGAATATCTAAATATTTTGTTTAAGTATTTTATCGTTAAACGGATTTTAGTCTGAAAAGTTACTTTTTGCATATTGTCGAATTAGGACTCAGGACCACTTCCATTGGGTCCAAAACACCGTTTGCGATCTTTTTGAGTATAAACTTTGACATGTTTGGAGTTTGTGTAATTTTGCCACCTTTTCACTTTGGGCTTTCGGTTTGGTTTAGCCCATTAGCCTAAACTATTAACTCTAGCTCAACCCCCCTCTTCCCTTCATTACTTCACTTTCATTTCCTAACACTAAAGCTTCATCAAAAATGGAGGGAGGAATGAGAAACTAAAACTCCAAGCCTACCATTTGCAAATCCAACATCTAACTCCAAATCCATAGAGAAGCCATTGATTCAAGCTTCTTGTGTTAAGATTGAAGTGTGGTTGATTCTTCCTTTTCTTTCAAGCTTCTCCTTCATTGATTTTGTGAAAAGGTGAGATTTTTATCTCACATCTTTGTCCATAACTATCTTTGATTGTTGGGTGTGAATTCCTAACACTCATGTGCATTTGCTTTTGGTTTGGATTGAATTGGTGAAAATCTCAATTTTTAGTGTTTTGGGTTCAAATCTTTAAAAATCCTGACTTTGATGATTGAACACGTTTTTGGTGATGCATCGAGGAGCCAATAGGACCGGGTAGCCGATGGGCGTAATCCCCTAGCGTCCGTGCTCGACCGGTTGCAAATTGAGAGAGTTTTTGCACTTCTGTTCCTTAGGTCGTTCGGCCTGCATACATATCTCTTGGCCTTCAGTTAGGTCGCAACCCCTTAGGTTGCTCGTCTTGCAATGAGTCGGCCTGCCTTTGGTCGCTCGGCCTGTTATGTCGCTAGCTCTTTAGGTCGCATCACTTAGGTCGCTCGGCCTGCTCGCACCGTTAAGTCACACCTACTTTAGGTCGCGCCATGGGATAGGTCGTTCCATTTCTTAAGTCACTCGGCCATTCGATCGTTCCATTACTTAAGTCGCTCGGCCATGTGTTAAGTCGCTCGGCCATGTGTTAAGTCGCTCGGCCATTAGGTCGTTCCATTACTTAGGTCGCTCGGTTTGGTCGCACCCCTTAGGTCGCACGGCTTGCTCGCACCACTTAGGTCGTTTGGCCTGCTGCTATTGGTCGCGTCATGGTTTAAGTCGCAACCATATAGGTCGCTCGGCCTGCTGCTATATCTCGCACCAACTTAGGTCGCGCCATGCTATAGGTTGTGCCATGTTAAGTTGCTCTGTTAGGTCGCAGGCTATTTCTTAAGTCGTTGATCTCTTAGGTCATATGCCGTGGAGTCGCATGTGTTGAGCCGCTGATTTCTTGTGTCGTATTATGTTAAGTGGTAAGTCGAGGCTGTTAAGTCGCAAGGGTATTTCTACTTTGATGGATTTGGAATCGAATTCTTTGGATTCTATTCACGTCTTCGAATGTGAATTTTTGTGATTTAATGTTTCTACAATCATTTTTGTGATTCGTCACTTTAAAAATATAAAGGTTTCAATACTAGTAGTAAATATCAAAACTCTTTCATCAAAACGATTTCAACCCTATTTTATTACAAAGCTCGTTTCTTAAACCGTTTTCCAATCTACTAGTATATACAAACCTTTACCTCACTCGTATGAGAAATCTAATTAAACTACTTAATAAAACAAGTGGTATGAAACGCTTTCGTTTACTTCGTTGGTTAATTCTTGGACTTGTTTGATTGAATCTCTTGTGACAATTTTGTAGTGGAAATCTACAATTTGTTTGTAAATATTTAAGTTAAGCTAGTGGTTATGGGACATGAAGCTAAGCTTATATACTTACTAGCTTACTGTAATTAACACTTCTTGATGATCATTGATGATCATTTTTATGATTTAGACTAGCAAATGCGCGATGTCTCTTTGTCTACGAAGGAGACTAAACCCCGTTTCTGTGGAGCTTCAGCTCAATTTGATGGAGTAGCGACGCATGGTCTTTGGACCGTTTTTTGGAGCCTCGGCTCAAAAATTAATGGTTAGCAACCATGGAATAGCGTTCCATTTTGTGATACACGTGTTGGCGAGTTTTCATGCTCCCGTTTTGTGATAGGCCTCCCCCTTTTTGTGATTTCTGGATTTCCATTGATGATTTCTAAAACTGGTGTTTCACCAATTTTCGTGATTTACATTGATATGTTTTATCAATATTTGTGCATTGGTGAATTTGTGTGTCATTAACTTTTGTGATTAACATTGATATAATTGTCAATATTTACGGTTTGGTGAATAAAAATAAAGAGTATGACATTCTTTTTTATCTTTGAGAAGATTCTTGTGATATTGATTAATCTCTTGTTGATTTTCAATTACATACTTATCACAGTATGGTTTTACGGTTATCATATGTTTTTGTCATATCTCTTATTTTATATCATTTCATCTGATATTTATAGCTAGACTGATCCGTTTATTATTTTCTTATTAAATAATACTCGGGTCAGACTGAGTTGTTACAGGTGCTTCTACTTGACTCCTCATCTGGGATTATCATCCAGACTTCTGGCTAACTACTTAGACTGGTAGTTTATTTTGTTGTATACCTTTGAGATATAGACTCCTTGATGTACACATATTCTTTTGTCTAACACTTGTAACTATTCTTTTGTGGTATTGTGGATCTTGTCTGACCACTACTCTGATGAATACTTTTATGTATTATATATTCATATCTATTTCCGCCTTTGTGATATGGATGTCTATGACTGATTTGTGTTATGTTTATTTCTATATTTGTTTCCGAAGAATATATATAGCCACCGGGTAGTAGCTTTGAGTTTGTATCGGTATGTCGGATTTCCTCCTGAAACCAGAAGCATGTTGTACTATCTGACATATCGATGCTTGCACAAAGCAATTACGCGGATGGTCTCTCCTCAACAGCCTTATTCTCTGCGCTAGTTGACGGCATTACCCCGTAGTGTCCTTGGCTAGAGTGGGTATAGAGGTGGGGCGTCACATTAAATTTCGATGTCTTTGAAAAAGTATTTCAAATGATTTTTGGCAAAAGGTAAAAATAATATTACTTGAAAGTATCCATAACTATAAATATTTTCAAAAATAATTTTGAGTAAGATACATTTTCTTTGGATATTTCGGGAAACACATCTCGGTTAGTTTATGGTAATCTGAATAATCTTCTAAGTGACAATTGGATGTTTGCTCAGGTCGATGTTGCAATGCACTGAGTAAATTATTCCCTTTGACATTGTACAATCAAAATGATTTTGAATCCGAGCAAATTGAAAGTAATTTGTAGTAAATAATGCACTAAAGTTATTTTATATATACATGAAATATATGTAGGAGTGGTTTAAAATAGGATATAAAAAAGAATAATTATTTTATGTTAACTAGTTCGAGTGGCTCAAAAATAACTAAAAATGGGTAAAAGATGTATTCAGATGGTAAGCACTTCACTTAAGTATTACCCTTCTTGGCAAGAGGATGTATGATACTATTTAGTAGGACCTAGTTCCTTAGTATTTTTTTGGTGTTACTCGGTCTATATGTATATTTTATATGAAATAAAGTACATAATTATTTTAAAATTTTTGAAATAAAAACCTAGTATTTAGTTCCTAAGTTTCCTTAAAGAAAATGGATTCATAATAAAATGATATTTTAATAAAGGAGTGTGTTGATAAATGAAATTGTTAATATGGGTTTATATCACTCTTGTTTAGAGAAGAAATAATTTAACAGAGGTTTTAATGAGTCAAATAAATAGGAAGGTTTAATCAGCTTTATTTATTTAAATAGCATCTTTTGTTTTAACGTCTATGTTGTAAAAACTATGTGATGTTATTGGGCTAACTAATAAAAATCTTTACCTTAGAATTGTCTAAGGAAAAGTAGTCTCTAGAACTATGTTTGGAAACTAGCATCCTGCTCTTTTTAGCTACTTGCTAAATCAGATGGGTAAAGAGGTTGGAGATTTCAACTCGGTTTTAAGACCAGATTTATTTTAGGCCTGCATTTGAATTTAAGAAAAGATAAAAGACTAAATCAGAAAGTTTTATATACTCTCAAGATGTAGTAGGGCATTATAGAAGTTTAAAGTTTACGTTATATTTTATGAAATGTTTTCATGAATAACTTTAGAAGTAAAAAAGAAACTGATATAAGTAAGAACCAATATGTAACACCCCTAATTTTTGATATCATTATTCAGGAGATATAATTAGATAAAATAAATAGAATAATTTAAATAATAATTTATAAGGGGATTGATGTTTGAATAAATATAATTAAGGTTATGCTCAATTAACTAATTAAATGAGCTTAAAGTTAATTAGTCTACATAAGGGTATATTGGGAATTTACCGCACATAACCCCTTACCCTTATATTCTCATTCCTCATTTTCATTTTCCTATTCACATCATTTGGTAAACAAAAATAAAAATGTAAGAAGAGCTAGCCATAGTCAAAGAGAAAAGAGAAGATAAATCAAAGAAAAACTAAGGATTAAAGCTAAGGCAAATAAATCACAATCTCAATTCAATCTCCTTATCTTAATTAAGTAAATAATACCATCTCTATTTTGTTTTTTAATCATATGATTTTGGATTTAAGATTAAATTCATTTTTATGATGATTTGGATGATGATATGCTTGAATTACAATTTGTTTGATTTAAACAAGAATGTTGAAATAAGATTTAGGCGGTTTTAAGGCAAAACCGATCGATATTAATGTTTAAATACCACAATTTTTTTTATGTTATGTAAAACATGATTTTGGAGTTGGGTTCTAATTTTGATAATTTTCCAAGCTATGGAAAGATTATTATGAATTTTCAAAGGAAAATATGGTTAATTAGCTCTATAAATTTATTTCGGAAAATATACTGAGAATTTGGGTCTGAAATTTTGATATGCTAGATATCATGATTAAAGTGAATTTCTGGAATTTCTGGGGATTTTTTCCTTAGTGATTTTATATGCAAATTAAATTATTTTAGAAGGACTTATTTGTAATATTGGTTTTGCTTGATGGAAGAGCTTATTTGCTAACTTAACTACGACTAGATCTGAAATTAAGTCGCAGCTATTTTAGTAAACAATTTGAAAAGTTGAGGCAACCCACTACGGTTTACACATGGCAGGTTAGTTAGATAAAATTTGCTTTAGTGGTATTAATCAGCTTTTACTCAAAAAATTTGGTTCCGCCTTCTTTAGAAATACCTTTCGACTCAGAGCTTCCGCCTTCAATCAAGTCGAAACCCCACTGAGCCGAACCAATACAAAAGGTACCACTTAGATGATACGTAGTGGTTCGGAGGAATGGCGGAAGGCATGGTGTCAAAAGCATTGCTTCTGATGGGGTAGATACCTTTGTTTGTTTTAAAAAGTGAAGCGTCTGCCTTTTTTTTATTAAAGCCTTCGAACGAGTCAAAGCATATGTTTTCAAAAGTGATTTTCTAAAGGCTTTCGAAGGGGTTTCCATCTTATGTTTTAAAGAATAATCTTTCAAAAGGGTTTCTTTGCTTATAAAATAATGCTTTCGAAAGAAGGGGTTTCGACCTAGTCGAAGCCCTGTTGTCGTTCTTTTGCCTTTCGAGTATATTGAAGTCATCAATGCCATCGAGGGGTTGTTTTGTTTTGAAGATGTTTTAAGCTACTTCCTAAATGCTTTTGAAAGGGTCCAAAAGTTTCGAAGGCAATGGCTTCGAAAGGAGATTTCGACGTTATCCTTCAATGTTTAGTTTAAATGATTTGAAGCTTTTGACAGGGATATTGTCGACGCCATCAACTTTTCCCCAATACTTCTGTATGATAGATGATGATTTCAAAAGCGAAATTTTCGTTTAAATTCATTTTGACCCTAATGATATTTTAAGCATAAACTCAATGGTTTCGAAAGGGGGACTTTCAATGATTTTGAAAGGGATACTTCCAAGTGTTAATAAGTAATGCTTTATTAAATTTGAAAGGTTTTTAAAAATTTGTTTTGATTTTCAAAAGGAAGTGGCCTAATGTTTTGAAAAGAGATTTATATGCTTTCGAAAGAGGTTATCCAGTGAGTCGAAAGCAATATTTTGAAGGTTTCGGCAGCCTTAGTTTTCAAAACAAATAATCCAATCTCGTTTTTAAAAGAGAACCCTGGCATAAGTATATAATGTGTTTTTAAAAGGAGTTTTTGAAGAAGTATTCTCCGATTAAAAGGGTTCAAGGGATTAACTAAGTTATTATGTTTGCTTCTTCATGTGTGTGTGTGTCTATATATATATATATATATATATATTCACATTGTAATGGACCTATGACTGTATTTTGGGAAAGGGCAGAATAACCAGCTAGGTTGACCTAGTAGTGAAAATAAATTAAGTTAACTCCTAAATGAGTAGAACTGCATCTAGGAGATCAAAAGACCGGAATATAGATGCTAAAATATTAAAGGAAAAGATATTGGTAGAACCAAAAGATTCTTAGTAAGCCCATGAAACCTGTGTATAGGAAAAGATATTGGCAGGGGTAATAGGTTCATAGTTATCCCATGAAAACTATGTACATAAGTTGTCAAAAAGATAGGTTCATAGTAAGCCTATGAAAACTATGATTTGATATTGGTAGGGCCTAGTAGGTTTGTATTTAGCCTATGAAAACTATATCCGGATTGAGATATTGGCAGATGCAAAAGGTTCCTAGGCAGCCCATGAAAACTAAGATAAAAAGGGAAGATATTGGAGTTGTCAACAAGTTCCTAGTTAATCCATGAAAACTAGGATAAGTGTAAAGATATTAGAGTTACCAATAGGTTTCTAGTCAACCCATGCAAACTAGGATAGGTGTAAAGATATTGGAGTTACCAATAGGTTCATAGTAATCCCATGAAAACTATGTATTTGGACAGGGAGTCCTTAATCATTTTACTCGTTATTAGTCAGCCATGAAAACTATTAGGTTAATAGTAATGCTAGAAACTATAATTGAGACAGATAATCAAGATGAATGGAAACGTGTAATCCAGAATTGATTCATTTGTTTTTGCATATCATCATGTCATAATGTTTTTAATTGTTTTAACCATTGTGGATGCAGGAACACAGTATATGGTTTTATAAATGTTTTAAGATACTAGTGAGAGGAAAACCCATTCCGCTAAGTGATGTGGCCTCACTAGATATCTAAATGGTTTAAGATGGTAGATTATTATTCATACCAGGTTTTATGTTGGACTCGACATTTATATTTTCCCCTTAAACTCTCAAGTACTCAATTGACTTTGAGTTGTTTGAGAGTTGAGGTTTTTAGGCACCTCGTTAGATGAATAAAGCTTCTGGAGATGTGTAGGAGGCATGATAGATATCTAGAGTTCTCTTTTATTTTGATTTCGCTGTGTCATTTGTAATTGAAAAGTTGTTAAATTGCCAGTATATATTCTGATCATCCAATGGGGCATCTTCATAGGTCGCCCTTGGCGAACGTTGCAATAAATATATTTTCTATGAACGTGGTTAACGATTGTGGGATTACGTAATAAATTGGAAATGTTTTGAAATGGAATGTGATCTTGATTAATGTTTTAAAATTTTCCATATTCATGTGTTTATGTGTATCAATGTACCTAACACCGTCGTATTTGGTCATCGAGGATTAATAATTATGGATGACTCAGCATCTATAGTCGTTAGTTTTAGGCCTCTATGTAGGGGGAACGTTTTCAAGTTGGTATCAGAGCATAGGTTTATGAAACTTTAAAAGAAAATTAAACCTAAAAACTTTTTGAAACATAATCCAGTGAATCAAAAATATGATCGGGGTTTGGAATAACGCTATAGTAACGTACTTGTATTTGATATATATAAGTACGTATTCCTCTCTCTTAGACCATTCTTCTGCATCTTACTAAGGTTCATATGCATATTTATGAGAAAGAAGATATGGAAGCTAGAAACAGAGGAGGAAATCTCGGTAAAGGAAGCATCGCAGCCAATAGGAATGCTCGACCTAATACCGGGAGGAACCAAGGTCGACAGCTAATGCTAACCAAAATGTTGATGCCAATATGGGTGCTGGAAATCCACTAGTAGATATAGGGGTGATATATCAGTTCTTCATCAATGTGATGCAAACAGGAGCTACTGTTGGACTTGTTGGGAATGTTGGAGGAGCTAATCTTGTGGCTCCAATTAGTAATAACTGTGCTAAATTGAGTAGAGATTGCACTAGTCTTGGTTGGAAATAGTTTATGGGAACGAAGGATGCTTTTGAGGTAGAGAATTAGTTGTTTCATTGTGATCTATCTTTGTTGATCTTGGTTTAGATGATGAGCAGAAGAGAAGGTTGGCCTCTAGATAGTTGCAAGGGTCAGCACTTAATTAGTGGAATAGTGTTACTGTCGGAGTTTCGGAGGAAGAGTTGACATAGGCTGAACTCAGAAGGAGATTTGAACAGAGATTTTTATCTGAGGTTGCTAAGTCAGCATTGATGAGAAAGCTTATAGATATAATTCAAGGAGAAATGTCAGTTATCAAGTATGCGACTAAGTTTGATGAGCTGTCTCGATATGGGTATATTGTTATTGACACTGACATCAGAAGGGATGAGTGGTTTATTCAGGGTTTGATACCTGAGCTTGCTAGGGCGACCCTGACACATATCTGTGATCCTTGTAATATGTTTATGGAGGTGGCAATCCGCCATGAGGAGATGCTTGTTGTTTTTTGCTAGAGAGAAGCCAATTGAAACCCAGGGTTCTCAGGGAAAGAAAAGGAAGTTCTTTAAGAAAAAGGAGCCTAAAAGGGAGATGCTGCCAAGAAGGAAAAGGCTGATTTAGTTTGCTACAAATGTGACAAGAAGGGTCATTATGCAAATGAGTGCTGGTCAGGAAAGGGGAAGAAGGCCGCAGACAAGAAGAATGTACAGTGCTTCAACTATGACCAAGTTGGGCATTATAAGAATCAGTGTCCAGAGCCAATCCGGGCAGACAAGGGAAAGGTCTTTGCTGTTGGATCATTTGCTAAGCTAACTACAGCTGATAATGGAAAGACTACGATGGAAGGTACGTTTTTGATTTAGAGTATACCGGTTAGGATACTATTTGATACTAGTGCGTCACATTCATTTATATCCTAATGTTTGGTTGATAGGTTATGCTTAGAACCCATATACCTTGTTACTTCCTTAAGGGTTGCAAATCCAATAGGAGGGTATGCAACTCAGAGATGATATGTGACCAGTTAGAACTTGATTTGTTAGGTCGTAAATTTGCATGTAGTCTGTATGTTTTCGATTTCATAGATTTCAGAATCATTTTGGGTATGGATTGGTTGAGAAGGTATGAGGCCAGGATATTTTTCCAAGATGGGGAGATACCATTGGGACACCCTGATAGTCATAACCAAATATATTCTTAGTGGAAAATTTTGACCGGAGTAGTTGTGCTTTGTTAAGTGCAATGGAAGTAGGAAAAGAGCTAAGTCAGGTTCGAGTAGCAAGAGAGTTTGCATATGTCTTTGAGCCAATCACAAGACTACCACCAAAAGGTGCTGTTGAGTTTTGGATAGATCTTGTGCCAGGAGCTAAACCTGTGAGTAGAAAACCTAGCAGGATGACCCCTACTGAAATGAAAGAATTGAAGGTGCGTCTAGTGGATCTACAAGGAATAAAATTTATTAGATCAAGCAGTTCGTCTTGGAGAGCGACCGCGGTATTCGTGAAGAAACTGTATGGGTCGTTGAGGATGTGTATCGATTGCCGTAAGTTGAATGAGAGGATGATAAAGAATAAGTATCGTTTGCCGTAATGATCAGTTGTGTAGAACCAGAGTGTCTTTCCAATTGAATTTGGCAACATGTTTCCATCGGTTAAGGGTGGCAAGGACAGTTTCCCTTTGACAACATTTCGGACTAGGTATGGTTTGTACAAGTGGTTAGTAATACCATTTAGGTTAATGAATGCACATGCTTTCTTTGTAGATTTGATGAACTGTGTCTTCTGAGAGTTTTTGGATAGATTCGTGTTGGTGTTTATCGATGACATTTTAATATACTCTAATGATGAAAGAAAACATGAAAATCATCTTAGAGTTATGGTGGAGATGCTAAGGCAGAATCAGCTAAACGCAAAGTTTTTTCAAGTGTCATTTTTTGGAAGAAAGAGGTTAAGTTTCTTGGTTATGTGGTTTCAGAGAAGGGTTAGTCAGTTGATCCCGATAAGATAGATGCTATTAATAATTGGAAGAGACCAAAGACAGTGACTGAGATTAGAAGTTTTCTTGGACTTGCTAGCTATACTGGAGATTCATCAAAGATTTTTCGTGGATAGCAACGCCTTTGATTAATCTAACTAGGAAGGAGGTGAAGTTTTTTTGGTCCAACAAATATGAGGAAGCATTCCTTTAGTTAAAGCATTTATTGACCAATGCACTGGTATTAGTAGTTCCAGACGGAAACGAAGGGTTGATGGTGTATACAAATGCGTGTGGAAACGGATTGGGAGATTTGTTAATGCAGAAGGGTAAAGTTATTGCCTACGCTTCACAAAAGCATTGACCGCATGAAGTGGGATATCCTACTCATGATTTAGAGTTGGCTACGGCGATCTTCGCATTGAAGATTTGGAGGCATTATCTCTTAGGGTAGAGATTTGAGCTATACATGGATCGTAAATATTTAAGATATTAATTCTCTCAAAAGGAGTTGAATATGAGATAGCAAAGATGGTTGGAGTTTTTGGCTGCTTATGATTTTAGTATAGAATATACACTAGGGAAAGGCAATAAAGTCGCAGATGCTCTTAGCATAAGATATTAGAATATGGTGTTAGCTAGGTTGTAAGAATGGAATGATTTAGAAGCTTTGACTACTTGCAGTATGCAGTTAAAATCAACTGCTAGTTCTAGTCAGAATACTTCCATGTTGTCCTATTTAGAAGTTCGACCAGTGTTGATCAAGAGAATTGCTTCTAAGCAAAAAGAGGATCCATTATTAGCCGAGAAGATTAGAAGGCTTGAGGTTGGAACTGAGATCGATGATCTGAAAGATTTTAGTCTTGACCACAGGGGATAATTGGGAAAGAAGGGACGGTTGTGTGTTTCAAATGTTGAGAACTTGAGGAAACAAGTTCTTGGAGAATGTCATCGGTCCAAATCTATGTTTCATCCTGAAGGGACCTAGATGTATCAGAATATGAAGAGGAGATTGTATTTGGAAAGTATCAAGAGGGATGTTGGTTTATAGGTTAGGCAGTGTGCAAACTGTCAACAAGTGATAGCCAAACAACAGAAGCTGAGTGGGTTGCTTCGGCCTTTAGAGATTCTAGTTCGGAAATGAGATTCGGTATCCATTGATTTTATAGACGGGTTGCTAAGGTCAAACAGAGGAAATGAAAGTATATGGGTCATGTGGACAGATTGACCAAGAGTGCCCATTTCATTCCAGTAAAGTCAACCAGGATGGCACCTATTTTTGCTAAGTTATTCACGAAGAACATAGTTAGATTATATGGAGTTCCTAGTAGCATAGGCAGTGACAGAGATGCTTTATTTACTAGAGAATTCTGGAAGAGTATATAGGATGTGTTAGGCACTAAGCTCAAGATGAGTACTACATATCACCCTCAGAAAGATGGGCAGACAAAGAGGCAATAAGGTACTCGAGGATTTTTTGAGAGCTTGTGTGTTAGACTTTGGTGGATCATGGGAGGATCGTCTACATTTGGTTGAGTTTTCCTATTATAATCATTATCATATTAGTAAATGGCGTATTTTGAAGCTTTGTATGGACGGCCATGCAAATCACAAGCATGTTAGTTGGAGACCGGAGACGGATTGGTCTTAGGTCCATATTTGGTTAGAGAGGCGTCAAAGAAGATTGAGTTGATCCAAGAAGTAGGATGAAGGAAGCTAAATCCAAACGGAACAGTTACGCAGATAGAAGGCGTAAAGACCTAGAGTTCACGATTGGAGACAGGGCTTTCATTAAAGTATCACCGATGAAGGGTGTGGTACGGTTCGGGAAGTCGGGGAAACTTGGCACCGAGATATGTTGATCCATTCCAGATTATAGAGAGGAATGGAAAGCTCGCATACAAAGTATAGTTGTCGAGCAGTATGATAGGTGTCCATAATGTATTTCATGTGTCTCATCTTTGCAAGTATGTGCATGATCCAGAGACTACTATTTCTTCGATGGGGTTAGAAGACTTAGTAGTAGAGCCTGATTTAACTTTTGTTAGACAACCAGCTCGGGTTTTAGAAAGAGACGAGAAAAGATTGAGGAACAAGATAGTCAAGTTGGTGAAAAACCAATGGAGCGACAATGAGAAGGACTGTACTTGGGAGACAGAGGACAGGATTCGAGATACTTATCTTGATCTGCTTTGAGGGTTTATCTATATTAGATTTATATAGATAATTCCTAGCCAGATAAACTAGTATGGTTGTTAGGAGTTGTTACAGATGATTGCTATGTTTAGTATTTAGTCCTTACTGAATTTTGAGGATGAAATTATTTAAGGAGGGGAGCTTGTAACACCCCTAATTTTTTATTACATTACTCAGAAGATTAAATAAATTAACTTAAATATTAAGTGATACGGGGATTGAGATTTGGACAAATATAATTAGGGTTATTCTCAATTAACTAATTAAATGGGTTTAAAGTTAATTAGTTTACAGAAGGGTGCATTGGAAATTAGCCGCACATAACCGCTTACCCTTATATATTCTCGCTCCTCATTTTTATTTTCCCATTCACGTCATTTGGCAAACAAAAATAAAAACGTAAGAAGAGCCGGCCATAATCAAAGAGAAAAGAGAAGAGAAATCAAAGAAAGGCTAAGGATTAAAGCTTAGGGAATAAATCTCAATCTCCAATCTCCTTATCTTAATCAAGGTGAATAATAATACCATATCTATTTTTTTTCTAATCATATATTTTTGTATTTAAGATTAAATTCATTTTTATGATGATTTGGAAAATGATATGCTTGAATTACAATTTTTTGATTTAAATAAGAATTTCTAAATAAGATTATAGGCGGTTTTAGGGAAAAACTGATTGATATTGATGTTTAAATGCTATGGAAAATTTTTATGTTATGTAAACCATGATTTTGGAGTTGAATTCTAATTTTGATAAATCTTCAAGCTATGGAAAGATTATTATGAATTTTCAAAGGAAAATATGGTTAACTGGTTTATAAATTTATTTCGGAAAATATACTAAGAATTTGGATTTGAAATTTTGATATGTTAGATAATCTGATTAAAGTAAATTTCTGGAATTTTTTGTGATTTTTCCTGAGTGATTGGTAATGAAAATTAAATTATTTTAGAAGAATGACTTATTTTTAATATTGATTTTGCTTAATGGAAGGACTTATTTGCTAAATTAACCATTGTTTAGATCTGAAATCAAGCGGCAGTTATTTAGTAAAGAATTTGAAAAGTTGAGATAACCAATTATAGGTTTACATGTGGCAGGTTAGTTAGATAAAATTTGCTTTTAAGTAATATTAATCAGTTTTTACCCAGAAAAGTCGGTTCCACCTTCTTTAGAAGTGCCTTTCAACTTAGAGCTTCCTCCTTCAATCAAGCCGAAACCCCACTAAGCCAAAACCAGTATAATTAGATGGTACGTAGTGGATTGGAGGATTGGAGGAAAGGCGGAAGGCATGATGTCAAAAGCATTGCTTCCAATGGGGTAGATACCTTTGTTTGTTTTAAAAAGTGAAGAGCCTGCCTTTGTTTTATTAAAACCTTCGAAGGAGTCGAAGCGTATGTTTTCAAAATAGGTTTTCTAAAGGCTTTAGAAGGGGTTTCCATCTTATGTTTTAAATAATAAGCTTTCAAAAGTGTTTCCTTGCTTATAAAATAATGCTTTCGAAAGAAGAGGTTCTGACCTAGTCGAATCCCTACTACCGTTCTTTTGCCTTTCGGGTATATTGAAGTCATCAATGCCTTCGAAGGGTTTTTTGTTTTAAAGATGATTTAAGCTACATCCTAAATGCTTTCAAAGGATCTAAGGGTTTTGAAGGCATAGCTTCGAAAAGTGGTTTCGACGCTATCCTTTAATGTTTAATTTAAATGATTTGAAGCTTTCGAAAAGGATGGTGCCAACGCCATCAAGTTTTTCGCAATACTTTTATATGATAGAGAATGGTTTCGAAAGAGACACTTTCGTTCTAATTCACTTTGACCTAAATGATATTTTAAGCATAAACTCAATGGTTTCGTAAGTGGAACTTTCAATGATTTCGAAAGGGATACTTCCAATGGTTTCAAAGCTATGCTTCCAAGTGTCAATAAGTAATACTTTATTATGTTCAAATGGTTTCAAAAAAGAGGTTTTAAATTTTCGAAAGGTAGGGACCTAATGTTATGAAAAGAGATTTATATGCTTTCGAAGGAGGTTATTTAGTAAGGATGAAAGCAGGGTTTTGAAGGTTTCGACACTCTTAGTCTTCAAAATAAATAACCTAATCTCATTTTTAAAAGAGAACCCTGACATAAATATATAAAGTGTATTGAAAAGGAGTTTTTGAAGAAGTTTTCTTTGATTGAAAGTTTTATAGGAATTAACCAAGTTATTATGTTTGCTTCTTCATATATGTATATACATTAACATTGTAATGGACTTATAACTGTATTTTGGGAAAGGGCAGAATAACCAGCTAGGTTGATCCAGTAGTGAATATAAATTAAGTTAACTCTTGAATGAGTAGAATCGCATCTAGGAGGTCAAGAAGACTAGAATATTGAATGCTAAAATTTTAAAGGAAAAGATATTGGTAGGGGTCAATAGGTTCTCAATAAGCCAATGAATGAGAAAGAATGATAAAGGTTTCATTATTTCAATTAAAACATATACACTAATCCTTTTCTATAGACAATTCATTATTTTTCATTCATTTTTCTCTTCTCTCCTCCTAACCTTCCATAGCGGAAATAAAATAAAATTTTCAAAAAAATTTCCACTCCAAATCAAAAGCAAACAAAAAAATAAAAATGAAACACAAGTGATTCATCCATTTCTTATAAGAATTAGGTATAGATCTTGGAGATCCGAGGAAATATCATCACTCAAGATTTGTTCATTTGGCTACATCTTGAGGTAAAATTTTTGTTCTATTCATTATAATAATATTCTATTCATATGAGTTAGATCTCTTGCATATCACATATAATTATAAGTTCAACTATTTAACTTGAACTAATTCCTCTTTTATTACGTTTCCTTTAATAATATACATGTTCATAATATTAATTTGATTTACATCCATTTTGTGCTATCCCTTTTTTATTACATGTCCATCTTCTCAACATTCAAGCTATGACATATTACATTGCATTTAATTAGTTGTCCTTGATGTTCATATATAGTATTGATCTGAAATTTTACCATGAATTTATATATACTTAAGTTGTCCCATATGTTCATATATTAAAACTATGACTAACCTACACCCCCGATCCTCACATTCACTCACTCGGTGTGTTTGATATATGATACTTGTATGACCACCTACATGGAGCTAAAGACTATTCAACATTCTGATTACTCTGTACTCCAATCCATTCCACTCAGTAAGCTAGGAACTAGACCGTACCTCCATAAACAGACCATGATACAATGGGTCCGCACCTCCATAGACACCCCAAGTGAGCGTCCTCACGTGCCCTCCCGCTTTACGAGTACAATACGAAATTACAAATATCAAAAATTCATTTACATGCGTCATCCATAGAAAAGCTCATCTTAAAACTGTCTATAAAACTTCTATTTGAAGTCACCATGGTTTGGAACTGCTCTAGACAACCATCATAAGTCATAGAGTGTCATCATGCATCCAATAATATTTTTCCGACAGTTCCATCAATCTGACTTGTCGTCTCCTACTTTATATCCTAAAGTACACCTATCCATTACCAAAGCAGTCACTTCCCATCATGGAATCATCTGCGTCTAATCATGGAGTCATCACGTTGAAGTTTACATCTTCGCTTCACCGCAAGAACCAAACGTTGAAGAGCAGTAATACCCAAAAATGAACAACGAACGAATGAACGAACCATCACACCCACCTTTCGAAGCTGCTCCATCGTCCATGTCAAAATTAGCCAAATCACCCATCATCACTAGTGGTAGATATCGACCACTTTGGTCATGTACTTAACCAAAAATAGTTAAATAAAACCAAATGGAAAGGTTTTGCATCTTCCCTGAAGCCCAAAGCACATATCTATATCCATTGTCCTTCGTCTTTAGATTAGTCGGCACACACCAATACTCCACACATTTATCCCATCCATTCGAGTTTATCATTATTTATGCGCTCAATTAATATGCATGAAACTCTATCACATCATTGAGTCCTCATCGCATGTGCATTCGATTGATATACACTGAACTCTATCTAATGGGACTTTTCTACATCGCCTTCGATCGGTGCATTCAACAAATTAACAAGCAAGCAGACATGCAACCGACAAGCATAAAAATATCTATAATAGCTACATATATCTATAATAACACAATACAACCCATTTAAAGCAACCAATGTAGGATAATGTGGGATCAATTTAAAATAGCCTAAATCTAGCAATATCACCAAAATAGTACGTTTGGAAAAAAGTGATATTTAATTTAAAACCAATTTAAAACACTTTTAATAAGATATAGATTTAACTATTTTGGAAATCATATTTTAAAGTTAGAAAACATTTCAAAACGCCATTTTAATACTATAATAATAATCATAGTATGGTGAGAGACAATATCACTCACCTCATCCAAACCCGTTCAAACCCAGCGCCAAAGCGAAGAGCTCTCTATGACAAGCGTAATGCAAGAAACGACGTCCAAAAGGGACCTTGTATGCAAAAGATATGGCTAATATAAGTTTTGGATTGTTTAAGCGATTAATTAACTTAGCTAATAACTAATCATTCTCCAATTACCTTGGTTGCCACTAATTCCCTATCTAAGCATTCTTCTCCAACCTGTATATTTCGTGTATATCCATCTAATTACCAAACTTCATCCTCCAATTAATCCTTCGATACTCGATGGAACTCGATGTTGTCTTTGTCGATGTTCTCGTCGATGCACCCTGTTCGCAACGGACTCCAAGAACCCAAGCTCGATCTCCACATGTAGAATGCAACCTGATGGCACCCCAATGCTGCTTCATTAGAACGCATTTCATAAGGCACAACTGGAATCATCAAAACTTGGAGAAACGGTGGTCGTCGTGAGGAGAAGTACTATGTCACAAACGTCGTAATCAATCTCGCCCTGAATCGATGGAAAAATGATAACCTAGTTTCTCCAAGAACAGGTCCATCTCTAAAACCATGATCACACTCTTCAAATCGGATATGAGTGTGAAGATCCCGATCATACAAATCCAACAGGATGAGTTTGGGAGTTTTTCGTTAAGTAAGTAAGGATATTTTGATTTTCGAATAACAAAGATAGATGCGGCCGTTGTTTTCCTAGATTGCAATGTAATAGTAGTTGACCGATGAGATAATGAGGATTTAGATAATATATATTAATATTATATCCATTTTATTTAATTCCTCAAATAAAAAAGATACACATTTTAAGCTCATACGATCAAACGACACGTCTGATCATCGTGAAACTCGTCTACGTACATCACCTCATTTTTCCAGTTCGGATGGTATAAATTTCGTCGCTATTCGAGACCGTGCTCCGTAATTTCACGTTTTTCGAGATCGTTTCGGCTATCGGATCATCTGATGTTCAAATATAGCAATCCTTATATTCATTTAATTCGCAATGTCGATACGAACTCAACAGGAGTGGTCTCGAGTCCTGATTCGATTGTGGGGAAATTGACATTTTTTGAGACCATCAATTAACTAACAATTCAATATTTAGATAAATTATTTAAATATCCAATCGTTAAAAATATGGGTTGTTACAATGGGGCTAGGAATATGTTTGGTAAGTAAAAATATTACAATTATATACTGATTCATGATTTCATAGACATCATATGAATATCAATGCTTCCTTACCTCAACCTGTCTCATATGCATCCATAGAGTTAGTCCATCATAATAAATATAATATAATGACCACTATGTATACTTATTAACTTTTTAACACATACTAGAGTTGGTTAAACATAGACTAACTTTTCAACACATAGTAATGAAAAAGAAATATAGCAAGTTAAACACAGGCTAACCGAACGATAAATGAGAGTGTCAGTTAAAAAAAACCAACCCGACGATACACAAAAGAGTTAGTTAGACGGAGACTACTCCCAGCGTATAGTTAAACTTAGACAATTCCCATAAATGTAAATATAAGTATGAGTTAGATAAACGTAGTCTAATGCACATTTACGTAAAGGACAGGCAAACACAGCCTAACTCCTTTACACAAGATTGAACCACTCATTGCAGCATACAATCATCGGAGTACATATCTATACGCTAAACACTCTTGAATGTCATTAAAGAACTAATACATTATTTAATAACTATTTTGTATAGGCCTTGTTGGAGTAAAAAAATTCCAACCATGGTCCAGGTTCAACTTAGCCAATAAAAAGGTGCATCGGTACATTGATCTACATGCATCGATCCACCAATAGTCGAAAAGATTTCCTAACGAAGCATTTTGAGGTTTCAATCTTTCTTCCCAAATTCAATTAACAATTCATTGTTTACTAATTTAACAATTCATATTTCATATTTCATATTTCACCTAACATTATATTATGATATTCCAACCTTTCACATATCATAATTCATCTATATATTCATTTTAATACCTTAATTATCATACTCTGAACATTATATTCAATTCCAATTACATAGACAATATAAATGAAATCGAAACCTAATTCAGTTACTTTTAACATCATTAATCCCTATGATTATTTTAGTATTTATTTCCTAACTTATATTTTCCCAAATTCGCTATTTAATTAACCTGGATAGTAATCATCAACATAAACTATTCTGGTGCAATCAATATATCATCGATAATGGCTTCCATTCACCGAATTGCGTTTACAAGCCTTATGATCCGTCATTTAGTCTCTGATTCCTTCATTGCCAAATATGTAGTCCTTTCACGATTCTCAAATCCATAAACGAATGGTATATTCATGAAGCTCTTATTGCGCTCCTCGATTTGATAAATAAATCTATGGGTTTCCCTTAGAGATGGAGGAAGGAGAAGTTAGAAAACTAAAATATATGTGAACACAAATCCTCTTCGTCGGCCCGTTATATAAACTATCGAATCGTCGCTTCAGCTTAATAGGCTTAGGTCTGTTTAAACAATGCAAAACCCGTAACTTAAAACTTGCGTAACTCCTTTACATGTATTGCAATCTGGACAAACCATTATATCAATCTGACCATAAAAATGTGCTTTATGCGATGGTACAAGTCTTGTGGCCTAATTCTAAAACTTGTAAAATTACCATTTAATATCTCAATCCTATAGAGTATTTATTTCATTCTCCCCCTTAAAAAGAATTTCGCCTTTGGAATTTCGAATGCAACTCTATTTCACGTACCTACGTATAATATGCTATATATATAAACATAGGATAATACCGCCCATAACGTACCTTTAAATTAAGTTTCCCGAAGCAAAGCATTCCTTTTTCGTATAACCCATTTGATTATAGTCATAACATTTTATTTTCGAAAATTTAACCCAGCAATCCTTCAACTCATTCCCTCGCCTATTTCACCTTTCGCATCTCTTTTCTTGCTTACACCTTGTCCTTTCGAACCTCCAAAATCCTTATGCTTGCTTGGATTGAAATTCTTCGTCGATTTCCCTTTAGAGCAATATAGTGTATTCAGCAATGCCACCTTAACTAAACTCTCAAACAGTGCTTCCATAGGAATCTGACAAAATGTTAACTCCCTAAGTGGCGAACTCAACTATTTTACAAACTTCATCGCCTTCCTAGGTGTCGTGTCTATCGATTGAAAACAAAACTTTGCTAATTCATTAAAACTATTTACATATTCTTTTACAGTAGAATTTTCTTGTTTGATATTTATAAATTTTTTAAGAATCACCTCCTTTTCGTACCCAGATAAAATTTCATCCCAAACATTCCTTAATATTGGTCTAGGAGATTTCATTTTCATTAACTTCTTTTATAACCACTTCCCACAGCTCATTACCTTTCCTTGTAGATGCCAAGAAGCAAGCTGCCTTTTCATCTCATCAATCAATTTCAGAATACTAAACATCGTATCACATGTATGTAACCAAGCTTGTGTCTATATAAAATTTTCTATACCTTTATACAGTTTACCATCCATAATCAGAAAATCCTTACACGACTTCAAGAAATTAGGCCCTAGTACGATAACAGCATTCTCGTCTAGTACTCAAACTATGGATTCCCCTTCGTTAACAGTGACCTAGTTTTTAGCTTGAATATAACGGTAGAAGCAAAGTGCAATGCTCAAGCCTGGTACTTCCTATGATAATTTGCATATTAGTGGGCTCGAATTTTGACAAAATCGAAATCCAAGTCCATTAGAGTATAGATCGTTGTTGGAAACCTGTAATAAACATAATTGTATCAAAGATCGATCAACTAATCTCATGTTAGAACAAAAATATGATAGGATATAAATACCGACTGAGGCCACTACCTTGAATTTAAGGGTATTCCTTGGACATCCAATCGTTTTGTTAGTTCCGAGCATGGAAGACTTCTCCATCAACCATTCTGTCTTGATTTAGTAACTTGTTCCTCTAAATTTATCATGTGGGTTGTAATAAAGAAGGGTCAGAACAACCTTGCAGTGATTGGAAAATTGCATACTTTATCCATATCATAAACTTGTACCAATTGGATTTCATTTAAATGTTATGTATTATTATTTACGGTTAATCCGTTTAATTCCATATGCGCCTGTCTACCTAACTTCTCCAAGTTATATATTATTGACATATTCCTATTGTGTATGTGCTACCGAAAACCTCTACCACTTAAAACTTTTTAAATATAAAGCGGGCCCTTCACATAGTCAACATTGGTCTGTTGGTCCTAGCTATAGAGACCGATGACTTCTATATGCAGCTTTATAGCATATAATTGCTGCATTTATCGTTAATAATGTTCTATCCATGTGAGAAATAGTACCCCAGCCACTTAAAGGTCAATAAGAACTAGGCAGACTCTGGCCATTTAATACCTACATTTTAGGTAGGTCCTCATCATTTAATACCTATTCCAAGGCGGACTTCTCCCTGATACTATCTTTCTGACATTGCATGGAATCTTACTATGTCAATTAATACTTCTATATAGGGGAGATGTGCACAATACAATAGCCACTTAATAACATAAACCTGAAGCAAACCTTCCCCTAGTTATCCTCTACCGTGCCTAACTGCTAACCCAGACCATTTAATAGATTCTAAATACGGAGGAGGCGGGCCTTCAATCAACCACTTAATACCTCTGACCTAGAAGTTGGTCTTACATACTTCGCGTATCCCTTTTACCATGGGTCCTATGGTTGGAGATGTCACACATCGGTCCTATGGTCTTACATACTTCGCGTATCCCTCTTCCCATCTTCTGGTCATTAAGCCTGATCTATAATAATCAAATATAAGTTAGAGTATGAATAATTAAACCTGAATAGAAGAACTTCTTCCATCACCAAAATTCCAAAAACCCTATTTTCAATCATATAAGTTGAAAGAATTGCATCATCTGATCTCCAAGAGAAAAAACCTGTTCTGCAAGAAAGGTCATCAATAAGTTATGTTTTAGTAAATTAGAAGAAACATAAAAGAGATGCATAGATTTGGTTAAAAATTGGACAAAAATCGAATTAATTGATAGACCTTATCAAGTAACCTTATATGGAACGAATGTAGCACCGTGATTGCTTCATTCGATTTGGAATTAAAATTTAAAGGTAAGGAAAATAGTCGATTAAGTGGATTTGATTTTGACAATGAAATCAAAAACTGTAAGTAAAAAAAATGATTCACACATTTTTAATAGATGATATTTTTCAGAATAAAAGACCACTTACTTACCAAATATCCATTTGGGATGCAAAGGAGAAGAAATTCGAGCATGCATCAATGACGGTATTTTTAAGCTCTTTTATTTACGAAGAGATAAAGAAATTAGGGAAGAAGATGGAACTGTTTTCTAGCGAACGGGGGGATGGTGGGACACTAAATTGACCAAAATATCATTTAGTAGAAAAACGGCCGATAATTTCAAGCATGGACATTCCAAGAAGTTCAAAAAAGGCTTTAGTTTGACCGGTTGACCAAAGGTTTTTCTTTATAGTAAAAGATATTTTTAAAATAATAAAAATATAAGAAAAATCTTAAAATTTATATTTTAAAACTAACTTATAAATTAAAATTTCCAAAATATATAATTTAAAAATCTAAAATTTTCAAAATAAAATATCTTTACATTATTAAAGTCCATATATTTTCTTTCAAAATTCAAAAATCATTTTTCAAGATAGACCAACAGTGTCTGTATATAATTTTCTATCCTATAGTCAAGTGATACAGATATTTATCATTTCAATCCGCAGTTTAAACATTTATGGGAATATATCATTTCAAGCGCAATCCTAAAAATTCACAATCAATGGAAATCGTTTGGGTTTATCATTTCAACCCATAATGATTTTCTCTTATTCTACAAGATCGTTCGGGTATGTATCATTTCAACCCATAAGGAATTCTAAACTAATAGGAAACTTGCAGAGTGATATAAAATATCAATAATAGGCATATATCATCAATAACAGTAAAATATAATATAAACAACATGATATGGTATCATATCCCAAAGGTGAACAGTTATAGATAATAGCAAATCATATATAAAAATTAAATAACTAACAGTTCAAATTAGCAGCATATTTCAAGTGTCGTTTCAAGTGAAATCAAACTTAATGAATATAAGAACGTTAATCGCGAGTGATTGCTCACCTCTCGAGACTAGAGAGATTTGATAATGAGATGGGTTACGAATCCAAGCACAAATTTCCAAAGCAAAGCGAGATGGACATCAATTCGACGAATGAAGCTGATAAATAGGAAAATCAAAATCAGCTTGAGATAACAGAACAAAATATATGTTATATATATATATATATGCACATTTTTTTCATATAACTAAAAATAATATATATATATATGCATATATATGCATCATTGTTAAATTTAAACACTTAAAAATATAAAATCTCTATATGTACATACATTTGAGAACAGAATTCATGTATACTTATATACATAATCTAATATGTAAATACATATATAAACTTACATACATATTATATAAAAAAAATTATGATTACATTTAAAACACGTATAAATTAAAATTTTCAAAATATCAATGTGCATTAAAATTTTAAAACAATACTTAAAGCAACCTTTGCAAAACAATATTTTTATAAAAAAAGGGACATAAGGCTTTGCAAAGAAATGACAGCGAATAGGATTTAATGAATAACGGCATATTAATAGCTCACGCATACATATTGAAAATTTAAAAATGACTATTTAGCAAAACAAATATATTACCTTCCTAATATCATATATATATATATATAATACTTTTATAATATAATACTGCAGCTTGTAACCGTACACGCACATAATATGCCTTCATTATATATATATATATATATATATATATATATATATATATATGTATGTATGTATGTATGTATGTATATTAAACCCATACTTTTAAAAATCGTTATTATTTATAAATATATATACAGACCCTATATAAAATACAACTGAATATACATATAAAATAAAACACGTACTTAACATATTATATGCATTTAAATTTTTATCCTTTCAAATGCAAGCTAATATAGGAATTCAGATATACATACATACATATATATATATATATATATATATATATATATATATATATATTATAAATTGCGAAATTAATACTTAGATTCAAACACATATTCGAATAATCTGACTATATATATTGTATTGTGGTTGAAAATCCAAACATACAATGAAATTAACGTATATTAACACATAGAGGTAAGCTACAGGCGACTGTAAGAAAAAGAAGGAGAAACTACCAGGGAGAGCGTACGGTTGGAGGTGGTAGCATGGCCGGCAAGGTCATGTGATGGTAGGGCTCGGCAAGTGGTTCGGTGACATGCGCGCGTGGTGGCTGAGCTGCTATGTGGGTTTGGTCACTGGTAGAGGGGATGGTGTGTGGTGGAAATGGGTTTGGATGGGTTTTGGGCCGTGGTTGTCGGGAAAGAAGGGAGGCATAGGGTGGTTGCGGTGCCTTTGGGCGGTGAGTCGGGCGTTTGGGTGAGATGGAGGCTTCATGTGGAGGGGAAAGAAAATACTAGGGAAGGTCGATGTTGCCGAGGGGTAGGAGAGGAAGCTTGAAATGTTTGGGTAGGAGAGAGGGAGGCACGGCTGAGTTGTTTCATGATGGATTTGAAATAAGATGAAGGAAAAAAAGAAAAAAAATATAGAGGAGCAACTTTCGAGAAGAAGAAATGAACATCAAGTTTTGCAAAGCAAAGCAAAATGAATAGGTTTTAATATATATATATATATATATATATATATATATATATATATATAGATTCTTTTATTTCAAATAACGTAAGCAACGAATCAGATGAAAAGAAATTTGAACAGGAAATAGCTACAGTCAGAAATATTAAATTCAGAAAATTTGAAAAGCAATGACCTATTTTCTCTCAGTCGTTTCACAATTGAATGGGCACAGAGTATTAAAAGCTCCAAAGTGGATACCGATATGGCCATCCGTTTCCACGGATTTCGCCATGTACCGAACTCCGAGACACACGTATGAATATATTATGGAGATCAGCACGACGAGACGACCAGAATGGTACATAGATACCAGCGATACGATCATCCTATCAAAAGTCGATATTTCGTACCAAAAACGCTGCTGAAATGCCGAAAATAAGATAAACGGAGCAACAGTAGTCCAAATTTGGCGAAATAAATACGAAGTCTCACTCAGAAAATATTAAACATTTTTATTATATACAAATATTCAAATTTCGAAAATATTTTTTTTCATCAATTTAACCGAGTATAAATTGAAAATTACACAACAGAATTTACTTTCATATTTCCTAATAAAATTTTACCAGTTGCTATGTTAAAATAGGCGCATATTCAATATCAAATTTTTATTTCAAAAATTTACTATTCAATTTCAAGAAGAAATTTTAGTTAATTACGTTATTAAAACCATTAAAATTTATGGGTCATTACATCGGCAGTTTTTCCGCTTCCTATTCATGAGATGGTTCCACTTCCTCGTCCCCTGTTAGGAAATGGGTTCCAAAGCCCTGACATGCTCCTATCCCAGAAGTGCGGGATGTCATCGACGTCCTTCCTTCTGGCTCTGGTACCGATAGTTACCCATTGATATAATTATCCTTCCTGCATGTAATACTGAAGTTGGTGAAATACTGGCGATTGATTCTCCTTATTCTAAGGCCATTTACTGGAATGTGAGTGAACAAACTTGGATTCATGTAGATTCTGATATGAAATACAATCCGAAATAAGAAACTTTTTATAAGTATGTTGGTGAAAATGGTGAGAGGAGACGTCTATATTATCAGGTAGTTAACGCTGACCTTTCACTTTTTGTCCTTGGTGAGCTTGGTAAAAGGAATAAGACTGTATTGGCGATGATTCATGGGATAGGAAATACCTTTACTGTTCTGATTTGGATGTCTATGTTCCTTCCTTAGTGTCGATGTTCAAGGGTTATTTTCATGTTACAGGGCCTGATTCTTTGGATGGTGTCTGTAGTTCCTCTTCTTTTGAGCGAAACTACATACTCTTCTATCTTATTTGTAGTATTGGTATGCTTTCAATCTCTCGTGCTTTAATTTTTGTTTCCTTTAGCTATTTTGGTGCATGAGCTGAATAGCTATTAAAATTTCATTAATAAAAGTGAATGACCCACTTAAAAGCTATCTACCCTTGCAAAATATTATGTGCTTATTAACTTTTAACATAAACATAGGTTAACTTGTCAACATGCAGTATAGAAAATGAAATAGAATTTGTTAAATACAGACCAACCCGACGATAAATGAGAGAGTTAGTTAAATAGAAACCAACCCAACAATATACATAAAAGTTAGTTGGACGGAGACTAACCCCAGAATATAGTTAAATGTGTATGATTCTCGTAAATGTAAACAATAGTATGAGTCGGGTACACGTAGTCTAACCCATGTATACGTAAAGAACAGGTAAACACAACATGACTCTTTTACAGATGATTTAACCATTCGTCGCAATACACAATCATTGAAGTATGTATTTGTATGTTAAACACTTTTAAATGTCATTAAAGAACCAAAATGTTATTTAATAACGATTTTGTATAGGACCGGCTGAAGTAAAATTGCTCCATCTCTAGTCTAGATTCAACCTGACCGGTTAAAAAAAAGGCACCAATGCACCAGTGTACATGCACCGGTCCACTGGTGGCCGAACCGATTTTCTGACAAAACGTTTCCATATTTTATTATTTCTTCCCAAATTCGATTTCCACTTCATTGTTTGCTATTTTACAACTCGTATTTCACTTAGCATCATATTCTACCATTATAACCTTTCATATATCATATATCATCAACATGTTCATTTTAATTCCTTAATTATCATACTCTAAACATTATATTCAATTTCAATTACATAGACAATATAAATGAAATCTAAACCTAATTCAATTATTATTAGAATCATTAATCCATGTGATTATTTCAGTATTAATTTCCTAACTTATATTTCCCAAAATCTCTATTTAGTTAACCTAGGTAGTACATATAACATAACTACTCTCGGGCAATTGATATATCATCGGTAATGACTTCTACTCATGGAATTGCATTGCCATGCCCTAGAATCCGTCATTTAGTATCTGATTCCTCCGCTTTCCAGAAATGCAGTCCTTCCAAGATTTCCAAATCCACAAATGAATGGTATCTTCGCGTAGCCCTCATTGCGCTGTTCGATTTGATATATAAATCTATGGATTTTCGTTTAGATTTTGGAAGAGGAGAAGAGATGGCAGAGCAAGAGACGGAAGAAGTAGAAGTTAAAAAGCCGAAATATACATGAATTCAAATCCTTCTCATCAGCCTGTTATACAAATTTCTGAACTGTCGCTCCAGCCTAACGGGCTTAGGCCCATTTAAACAATTCAAAACCCACAACCTAAAATCCGTGTAACTCTTTCATACTATTTCGATCTGGAAAATCCATTAAACCATTCTGACTAGAAAAATGAGTTCTACACAGATGCACAAGTCCCATCATCGAATTATAAAGTTTGTAAAATTACCATTTTCCCATACAGTTAAAATAACATCTAAATTCCACGGGTATTACAAAGATTGTGCAGTAAAACAGGTGGAAGTCTGTCTGTCTATCTATCTAGTCAAATGGGTAATGGAGTACAGCTGTAAAGGTGGTGGAATGTGCGGATGGAAAGTATGTCAACTGTCACTTTGCACAAAACATGTACATTTAATGCGCATTTAATGCTTATGACGTGCTACAGTAGTTGTCATGCTTTTTGTAGAATTGCTACAGTACGAATACAACTTGCTTTACGACTTACGTTTACTTTTGCATGTTTAGGTGGCAAGGCAGATGAGTAGCTTCTTCTTGGCTATGCTAGTCGACCATTTGTTATTAATGCTTGTTGAGGAAAACTGAGTATTGCCAAGGATCATGTCGTAAGGGATATACCAGACCGACTAAGTGATGGCAAGATGACTGTCTAAGATTAGTCGAAGAAGGGTTGTGATGAAGTCGAGCCAAAGATGGATCGCGCTTGAGCCGGGCCTCATCCGGTGAATTGGTTATGTGGACTTATGTCGGACCGGGTCTGGCTAGTAACCCGGCCCGGCCGCCAGACCCGGCCCATCTATGACTTGCATGTTGGGACTTGCCGAGATAGAACCAAGTTGAACATGGATCGGTCTGAACCGGGCTTAGTCAAGTGCTAGCTAATTTAGTTCTAGACCAGAGCTTAATGCGTTCGCCTACCTAATTATACTTTGAAAAGTGCCAACAAAACGAAGAAAAATGAAAATATACAAATATTTTTAGGCCATTGGAATAACCTGATTTTAAATAGGCAACGCCGCCCCAATATTAGATCTAAAAACAAAGTGTGTTAATATTAATATAAAAAAATTCTCTAATGGCACTTATAACTATTTGTTACCATACAAAATATGATTATATGTTTATTATTATCATATATTATTTTGTTTTATGAAACATGTAATTATCGTATGATAGTAAAAGGCCACTAATGAACGTATAATAATGACATTGAACAACTATACCGTGGAGAATGGTTGTAAAGGAAAGACACATGACTGTTTTAGATTGAACGTAAAAACAAGAAATTGCGTTAAGTATACATAAAAAAATGTGTTATAAACTAAAAAGAAGTAAGAAGCCATTAAAAAGAGGAAAGAGGAGAAAATGTTATTCACATTGATATCGGCTACACAGAGATAGACTGATCCAATTACATTATGTAGGCTCATTTATATATAGCAATTGGAGCAGGAGATTGAACATATCCCATGACGTGTGACTAAACAGAAAAACACAAAAGCATATTCACTTTTATATTTACATATATTATAACACTCCCCCTTGAATATGCGTCTTCAAAATCTTGGATGCTTATATGGTAGCAATAAATTGTTCCTTTTGAAACATCCATGACAATTGCTCCCCCTCATTATTATCTTGCTTTCATACATCCATTCAGTCGTTATGAATATTGTCTATTGTCTCATTAAAAACCTCTGTTAGGAAAATCTAATGAAAAAAACCTTGAACGAGGAAAAGAGTGCAACTTGAAATCGTAGATATCATACAATAATATTCATTTTAAAGAGTTTGATACTTAGGGATCAAAAGAATGCCTCATTAAAACCTTACTAAGAAAACCCAATGGGAAAAATCTTAGTGAAGGAAAAGAGTACAATGATATATCTTATTTTCTTATTTCTTCAAATGAAGCTTGATACTTCTGGATCAAACTAATGCCTCGTTAAAACCTTACTATGAAAAAAACCTATGGGAAAAATCTTAGTGAAGGAAAAAGAGTACAATATAGTATATCATATTTCAATAATTTACTGCATCTAGAGTTTGATACTTCTGGATTAAGATAATGCCTCGTTAAAATCTTACTAGTAAAAACCCAATGGGAAAAATCTTAGTTAAGGAAAAAGAGTGCATTATAAAATACTTATGGATGCTCCCCCTGATTTAGAAGTTTCCTCCGAATTCGTATTCGTCTTTCGATAACTCATATTGGTTATAGATACTTCTGGATCCATAAATATGTATCTCATTAATGATACAATTTATTAATATTTTCTTTCGATATAATCAAAATTTCAAAGATTGTTCCTTCCAAATATGATTTGCATTTTATGCATTTTATATGCTACTTTTATGAAAAACATTTCATGAGCTTTCATTTTTGAGCTTCAAATAAGTTTTATGTATTGCAACTATACATCTTTAGTGGATACTAAAATTTTCCTTTCAACATTACTAAAATGCAGGAAGTAATGTACTCATCCTGAAGTATATCAAGATTTTCATTACAACAATATTTATAAGAAGTTTGTAATTTACACTTCATGTCTTGTGCATTCTTTATAACCACAAATTTTTTATATATTCTTCAGGAACTTGTATGCTTTAATAAGTTTTTGTATATCGCAACTACCACTATAATGGATATTAAGAGTTTCATTACAACAATGCTTAAAAATAGAAAGTAATCTAATCATCATGAATTATATCAAGATTTTCATTACAACAATACATAAAATATGTTATAATCTACGCTCATTATTCTTTACCTTCTTTATTACCACCAAAGTTATTTGTACTCTTTAGGAATTTTTATACTTTCACCGTTTAGTATGATTTAAACAATGTTTATACCTTTGGGGTATTTTAAGTTTTTTTTAAACACTTTCACAACTTCAATCAATTTAATTATCTCTAAAAATATCATGCCCATGGCACTTAACATGTTGTTGACACTATATGTGCTTTAGTAATTTTAGTGTGCCTTTTCCACTTTATGTCCATATTTCTCATTTGGGAGAATTTTATGATGGCCAATCATGTTTTTCTCTAATTCAGGATCTTTAATTCATTTATAAACATAAGCGCTTTATTATTCATAAATTTATAAACAATGATTATTTATTGTTCTAGATATAATTTATTGAGATCTCTTTATTTATCATATTTTAGGTACCTAAAACACTTCTAGAGTTATTTGATAATCATGTCATGGATCTCTTTCAAAGCACCGTTAAATGTTTCTTCAAGAACACTCACCTCCTTTATTTGGCATCTTTATTACTTACTCAAAAATATTTGAACTAACTTCTATGCCACATTTCAGATGTGTTTTACACCTTTTGATCCTTCAGGGATTCAAATCTATATTGGAGAAAGCCTATTAGGGATATTATTGATAATTTATCCAAGTTACTTAATATTTTGCATTATTGTATATTTTAACAAATATTTAACACTTATGATCAGAATGAACTTGTATCTTTTTATCCTCCCCTTCAACGTTGACAAACATTGTCACATTAAATAATAATCCTCTTTGGATTCTTATTTTGATCCATTATCACATTGCTACTAGAAAATACATCACATGTATATCAGCTTAGGAGGATAATCCTTTTATTAGTTAATAAGATGCATTCAATTAATATTGCTTATTAGAGTTTGTTCTCATTCATTGATCTAGCCAATTGAAGGAATTTACTTACTGTATAGATCATTTGAGTACGTAGACGACTTTAGGTCATTCAACATTTATTTTGATTGAATTTTAAATCAATCAATAATATCTTTACATAATCTATAAGATGAGCTCATAACAAACTTTAGGTTGTTAGCTGAATATTTACATATATGGATAAATACATGCGTCCACGTTTTACATTTATATTATAAATTTTTATATTCTTTCTCATTTGAATTGGTGATTTTTAGAACAAACTATTATAAGGATTCAAACTATTAATTTCTATTTATAGATCAATGTCAATGTGAATCTGTCAATACCGCATGATAATTTTTAAAGCATCTGGGTTGGAACCATATCGAACTTCTGGTTCGAACAAATAATACACATAACTTCAAGTTGTTAAGTTTTATTCCTCAATTATATCTCAAATATCAAATTTCTATGCATTTATTTGGTTTAATAAAATTACCAAATATATATATAATTCTCCTCTAGAGATATGTTATCATTTCCAAATTTATAAATCTCTTCTAGAGATATTTTATTATCACCACTTCTGAAGTGAACTTATCTCTTATATATATATATGCACTACTGGAATGCCATATCAATATACATATTTTGTTTATATAAATTACATAAGTACTAATTTTACAATAGAATAAAATATCCATACTGGAGATTTTTGTTGTAACTGCTTTTGAAATGACATATCAAACTTTAAATATAGTAACAAAATCAGATGTACCAAATGAAAGCAAGATGTGAGAGATAAAACGACTACTTCTGCAGTGTAATATTGGTATATAATACCATTTTATCTAGGGATAAATTATTGTTATTACTTCGAAACTTTTATATGATATTCCTTCAGGGAATATAGTGTTTACTTTTAAGGAATTGCAATGTAACAAAAATAAAATTCCTATTACATCTCTTCCAAGATGTTAGATTTTGCAATATAAATTTCAATAAATCTCTAAAACATCTCTTTAGGAGATTAATACACACACATCCGTGTATATAAATAATATGACATATAAATTATCTATTATAGAGAATGTTAAAATGTATTTCTATAACAAAATAGCTAGCCATATGTACATAGAAGTAATTTGTCAAAACATCATGATTTTTTTTCATGATTAGAAAAGAAACCCAAATCTGCTAATTATTATATAGTACTTATCAAACTTCATGTTTGAGTTATCATAGATTTATCAATGAGAAAGCAACAAAGAGAATAATTAAATTACAGTTACTCACTGAAATGATATTAGACTTTGCATTGCGCAAAACCTATTTAATTGATCATGTATACTTTTCCATAATTGAAAGTAATAATTGGGAAAAATGATTTAAACTGACTGCAACATATAAATTGAAATGTTATTTGAATTCATACCAAATAATAAACATTCCTTTCCAAGGTTAAATTAATAGTTACTTTTTTAATCCGGTGATGTTTGAAATATCATATAACAAAATATCTTCAGGATATTTGGTTAATATAATGTATATGTGAAGATTAAGGTAAGGTATAACTCATTTCGAGATTTTTATAATCTTTTGAATGCAACATCATTATCTCATGTTATGATTTATTAATTTCCTTTAACTTCTTCAAGAAGTACAACCTTATCATTTTTCACAATTTCAATGGAGCTTCGGGCTCCTATTTCATGAGCTTCAAGTTCATTAATTTGTTATGAACTTCAGGTTCTCAAATTTTGTGTAAACTTTTTTTTTGGAGCTTGTACATTTTCACTAAGTTAAAAAAAATACTAATAAGAATTCGAACATATAAAATTTATCAAAAATTAGTTTCATAATTTAAGACTTCAGATCATGGACTTCGAGTTACACAACTTCTATTAAAATAATTTCCTTGCATAACTTCAGATTGTTGTCAAAACCTATTTCCGTTTGACGATTAAATTTCTTTGCACAACTTCAGGTTGATTTATGAAACTTCTGATTCTTTATTTTGAGGAAACTTGTAATTCACTGATTTATGGAAACTCCACCTTTTATCATTATAGAAACTGTGGGTTCTCAATTCTTATTTCCTTTTCCTTTTTTAAGGAAAAATTGAAAAATATTAAGCTTATCAGTTAACTTTATTAATGTTTCCATTCACTTCAAATATGCTAAATAAAAATCAATGTTAGATCTAAACTTAATACGATCTTCTAGATACGTATTATCTTTATATTTGTTTCTCTAAGAAATAATAAAATATTTATTCTAGAAATATAAATCACATGTCAAAATAATTTTCAAAGCCTTCATTCAAATCTAAATCAAATCAAAAAGTTTTCAACATGAAAACTCCATTTACCAACCATGTATGATTTCTCAAATCCATGTCCAAACTAAATATAATCAAATTCAATAAATTTGCTTGAATCAACAATTGTCAAGTTCAAACTTGCATTCCAAAATAAATGAACTCGAAAACATAAAAATAAGCATGATATTGAAATATACAATATAATAAGATCAAAAAATAGCCCAAAAAAAATTAGATGTGAAATATAATAACTAACAAAATAAGAATGAGATCTCAAAGTTTAGATCTATATAAGATATAAAATTATAAGACTAATATAATAAAATCTAAAGATAACACAATAGATTCAGATCTGAAAGAAGTAGATCTAGAATGGAATGAGATCTAAAAAGAAAAAGAAAAAATGATTCGGAAGATTAGATATCAGAAAAATGACTTACCGTGCTGATAACGTGTTATAAAATAAAAAGAAATAAAAAGCCATTAGAAAAGAGGAGAAAATGTTATTCACATTGATGCTATATAAAGATAGATTGATTCAATTATATTGCGTAGGCTCTTTTATATATAGGCATTGGAGCGTGAAATTGAATATATCTCATGATGTGGGACTAAACACAACAAAACATATTAACTTTTGTATTAACATGTATTATAGCAATCTTTAAGTTCATGATGCATTTTAACCGTTCCCCGACAAAAGAAATCTGTACAAGACTGTTCTTTGTATAATTTGTCATTCCTCTGTCTCTTTTTTTAAAATTGTTTTACCTGATTCTCACAACAAATGCGGAAATCACATAGTTTCTTCTCCCACGCTCGATTTTCTCGACTATTTTCTTCTCTCTCATTTCGTCGCTCGGTCCAGGTTTGCCTCGACTCTGCATATTTCCGTTCACAAATAACATCAAACGCTTTCCATGCAATCAAAATTAAATATTTTTGTTGTACAAATATTATAGCAAGCAACACGCATGAATTTGGTTCATCAAAACCAAATCTTTCCTCGGGTGCATCTGTAATTTCCAAGTGTTCTCACCTCTGGGACAACGAAGTTGAAACTAATGCAGAAAAGAACTTAACTTTGCATGAAATTCTGAGGGAATATGGCCATTTATCACCTGAAACAACTCGTCCTTTTTGGAGAGTTCATGCAATGAATCCCATTGATTTTTTCAAAATATTAGTGAGTTTCGGACCTGATGTTGAGGACATGAAGAAAGTTACCTTTTTATGGAATTTGTTTAGATGGGCTAGCAACCAATGCAGCGAATTTCAGCATTTACCGAAAGCTCTTGATATTATGACTAGAATGCTAATCAGGGCTCGAATGTTCAGTGAAGCAGAATCTTTGCTTTTGTCTGGAGAAACAAGGGAACTTTTTTGTATAAATGGTTTGATGTGCAGTGAGATTATTGAAGGATATGTCAAGGATTCACAATTGGATAAAGCACTTTCATTATACCATCGAGGAAAATGCATGAGTGTAGCATATTCGGGTTCGTGTTACATAGCTCTTCTTAATCTTTTAATTAAAAAGGAGAAAGACGAGCTAGTTGTGAGAGTTTATAAAGATATGATAGATGATGGATTATGGTCATATTCTGAAAACCATTTTATAGAATTTGTTGTTGGACAGTTGAGCAAAGCTGGAAAAACTCTTGAAGCTATCAATTTAATTAAAAATTTGAAGGGTTGTGGTGTCAAAATTAGTTCTGACTCTCTCTCCAAGATTGTGGAGGCATATGGTAAAAAGAGAGATTATGAAGATTTGTTTTATTTCATGAAAGAATGGAATCACATCCCAGAAAATCCCATTTGTAACAAAATTATATCATCTTTATGTATGAATTTAGGCGCTGAAAATGCATGGTTATTTGTCGAAGCCCTTGAAGCTATAGGATTTAAGATGGACTCTATCACTGTTAACATTCTCATTTCTCATAGTTGTAGACAAAGAAAACTGAAAAATGCATTGAGTTACTTATCTGAAAGTTCATCTAGAAAAATAGAAGTTGAAGTCGATGCTTATAATGCTATCATTAGTGGTTTATTCAAAGAGGGTATGTATAGTTCAGCAAGAAATGTTCATGATGAGATGGTTGATGCGGGCTTGATACCAAATCTTTCAACATATAAAAGTTTAATGGCCGGATACTGCAAGTACAGAAAATTCGATGAAGCCAAGGAAATCTTTGGTGAAATGATTAATCGAGGTGTTGCTTCTATATCTCCTACCGATGACACCTTGACGAAGGTATTTCAAATTTTAGGTATTGACCACTTAAATGTGAAAGTAAAAAGAGACAATAGTTTAGGATCCGCTAAGGCTGAGTTCTTCGATGCCTTAGGTAATGGATTATACTTGGACACCAATATTGAGGAGTATGACAGGTTACTAGAACAAGTTATGGATAATGGGTTTAGTCCCGATTTTGATTCTTTGATACTCGAGCAATGTTGTAAAGGTGATGTAAATAAAGCTTTATCTTTAAAGGGAGAAGCTTGCCAATGGGAGAAGAACATTAGTTTGTCTGCATATACTAAAATAGTTGAAGTACTATGCAAATCCTCATCGAATCTTAGTATGTTCATAATCTTTATGACCGAAAATGCACATTTACTGGATTGCATTAGTTCCGAGACATTAAATCTAGTAACAAGATATTTAAGCGAGAATGGGGTTATTAAGTATGCAAGGTTGATGCTTAACAAGCTATTGGAGAAACAAATGCTAATTGATTGTGAGACTTACACTGCTCTTTTACTCAGAATTTGCAAAGATGAACAAGTTTTTATGAAGAAAAACATGATCAAGGATGTGGTAAAGCTTTTTGAGTGTATGGTAGAAACGTACCCAAAGTCTGACTCGATTGCTTTTATTAGTGAAGCTATTACTAAAAAGCTATGTGGTGTAGGTTTCATTGACACTGCTTATGCATTTGTAGAGAGAATGATTTTTCGGGGTCATTCTATAAGCAGTGAATCGTATAGTAACCTTATTGAAGGGTTCATAATGGAGCGAAGATTTAGGAGTGCTTTTGAAATCATTGATAAATTACTGGGGGAAAAATTGACGTTCAGTGCTAGCATATTTAATGTCATGTTGCCATATGTAATTAATTTTGGTGGAATTCAGAAGGCGCTGAGTTTAAAACGAAATATGTTGAATGCACAATCTGAAACTTCTTCCATGTACAACATTCTTATCAATGGATTGTGCAAGCTAGGATATATGAATGAAGCAAGAATTCAATTACACGAAATGCTTAGAAATGAAACTTCACCGAATCAAAATGTTCTCAATGAACTGATCAAAGGATTCTGTCATGTTAATTCATCAACAAAAGTACTTGAAACACTCGGTTTCATGTTAAGAAATGAGATTCATCTCTCTATAATTGGATATCGAAGTTTGGTACATCAATTTTGTTCTCATGGTCAATTACATAAAGCCTTGGGCGTAACAAAGTTGATACGTGAAAAATGCAAACTAGACCTGCTCATTTTCCATAACATTCTGATATTTTATCTGTTTCAGTCAGGAAATGGCTTGCTTGTTGATGCAACTTTGAAGAAAATGATTACTGAAGGGAAATTGGTTCCTGATCAAGATACTTATAACTTTCTTATACATGGATATTATAAACGGAGTTATACTTCAAGACCAGTAAAACTTTTAAATACCATGATAACAAAAGGCATGAAACCGAATGGTCGTTCTCTCAGAGCAGTAATGTGTTATTTATGTGATAATGGAGAAGTGTACAAGGCACTAGATCTGAGTAAGGTAATTGAAAGTAATCACTGGAAATTCAATTCAGTAATTATATCTAAACTTACAAATGCAATCATGCTTCATTATGGAATTTTGAAGGCGGAATTTTTTTTAGACCAAATTGAAAAAAATAACTTGATAGCCGAAAATGCAAACTTCAACCTTCTAATAAAAAAGTTTTGCATGCATGGATGCATAAATAGGGCTATTCATCTATTAGATTTAATGTTGAAGAAAGGCCACAATCCTAATGAGACTAGCTACAATTTAGTCATGAAAGGACTCAGCATTTGCAAACTATTCGACCAAGCTCTAGATTTTCATGCTGAAATGCTACAAAAATCTCTTCATCCAAGTCTGGATTCGTGTAATACACTTGTTTTTGGTTTGTGTGAAGTGAATAGAACTGAAGACGCTAGTATGGTATTGAGAACAATGGTTCGTGTGGGTTGTATCCCAAGTGCTGATATGTACAATTGTGTGATCAACAGCTATCATGCACAGAATGATACAAATAATGCTTCAGAACTGATGAATGAAATGCAAAAAGTTGGATATTCTCCTAATTTTGAGACTTATTGGTCTTTGATAAGCAATTTAAACAGCGGTGAGAAGAAGAAAGATGGTGATGGAGATGAAGGTTTTCTGTCTCGCCTTCTTTCTGGGAATGGAGTTTTCAGCAGTAAAAAATTTCTCTCTTGAGTTATGCTGGCTCAATCAGTTTCTTCAGGAAATTTCTGTGCAACTAGCTTGATACTTGATGGCATGGAGGTATGCTTATTATTACAGTGAGATAGTAACATGAAAATTTTTAAGAGAGTGAAGGCAATTGCACCTTTTGCAACATAAACTTGTAATTTCTGTATCCTTTATACAGTATATTTTACCATAGGCAACAAAATGGTAGATCAGTTTTTCGAAAATAGAACTCTATTTTACTGTTTTGATACTATGTAATACAAAAGTGATTTACTGTTGAGACATCTGTAGACATTTTTTGTTGTTCTTTATGCGAATTTTTTTCTCACTTTAGGTTCTTTGTAAAACAATTCATAAAAGCTATATAAAATTTTATAAACTACATAGTATTTTGTACCAAAAAGGAACCGACGTTAATCATATTACGTCAGTGTTTTATCTGTTTTGTGATTTCAAGCTGCATCTTCTCATTGTGTCACTTTTTGCGAAATGATCAATTTTTATAAATAGTTTTCAAATGAATACTTTTGGTATTAGTACATTAAGTGTTATTGAGAATAAATATCCTCACACAAAGAATCTGAATCTTGTTGATTGTTAAAAATAGCTTGTAATTCTTCAACGTAATTACAGAATTCCCCTTCTGTGTGAAATTTTGAATTTGTGATGTTCTTACATCATAGCTTGGTCAACCGTTTAGTGTTAAAAGAAGTTTCAGTCCAGCTCATTCCTAAGATCTAAGATTGTCAATGCCCCTGTAATATTAACAAAACCTTCTTGTTTGCTTTGTTACCTTCTTTGAAGAGTACCAAGGTTAGTCTTTGTGTAGTCCTTCTTCTTGTTTCCTAAAAATCAAGATCTCTATCGTTTATATTTTTTATCGCCTGAAATATAGTTTGCCTACCGTGGATTTAGTTACATTGTTATTCTTCATGTGCTAGACTAAAAATCAAATTTTTATCTGCTTTCAGGTAAGATGGCAATCAGTGGTTTTTTTGTTGACTCTAATACTGCTAACAACTACATACTCTTGCAATCTGAAGTTTCAACATCAGCATAACAGCATTACTCCAAAAATGAAAAGATCTATGCAAAAGTCTACTTTCTGACATCCATGGACACTCGTTTTGCTTTCAACTATTACAAACTTCCATTCTGCAAACTCAGTGCTGTAAAACCACAATCCTAGAAACATAGGTCAACTCTTGATGGGTCAAAAGAGCCAAACCTCCCCTTATCGACTCCATGTCAATGTGAATGCATCTGTCTACCTCTGCACCACAAGCAAGTTAAACAAAGAAACAGTTGAGTTAAAAAGAACAAATAAATTCCTTCATTGGAACATGATTATCAGCGACTAACCTACCTTGAGATCCCTTGGGCAAGAAGAGATCCAAATCCAGCATACAGCATTTTCGATTGCCTACCATGGGTTTCCTTTCTATGTACATATTACATCATGAACCATCTCAAGTTCGCAGTTTCTCTGGATGAAACAAAGGGAAAAGGAAACTCAAGTTATGAGATAGTAGGATTTGAAGTCAGTCCATGTAGTATAAAGAGAAACTCTACTGCCATGTCCAAACTCAACAAACATGATAGCATAGAAAGGCCAACTTCTTGTTTACTGCCTAGAATGGAACGCCAAGGAATAGAGGTGAATGAAATCATAACATTAGCGTATGAAGTTGAATTCAGACCAAGTAACGTAACATGGCAGGAGAGATCAGAAGCATACTCAGGAAAAGGAAAGCAAGAGCACTACATTGATGTAGCAATCACCTCGATAGTAATGGCCTCGGTAACAGTCTCTTTCACCATTTCTGCAATATTCATGATTGAATCGAAGTGTGCAGTGAATCAACCACTTATGAACAATGATATTGTGTTCAGTGACTCAGGATGTTCGAAGATTCGTGTGTAATGGTTGGAAATGGAATTCAAATTGCAGGAATGTTTGTTGCAACTCTGATGTTTGCACTCTTGGGATTATTCAACTCACCAAGCTATGGAGGAGTTCTTTCAACAAATATGATCATCCTTCACATTATACTTGGAATTTTTGCTGGGTATGTTTCTGTTTCGAATTTCGATGTGGATAAGCTATGGAGAAGCTATCTCAACTAGTGGTTCTAGTAGTTCTTTTAACAAATATAAAACAACAGAGCTGTTTTATATATTCTCTAACGTATGGCATGGACAATGGTGGCCCTTGGATAAAGGCTTAAAGCCATTAAAGTCATGATTTTGGATTCATTTCACGCTTGGACATCAAAATAGAAAAAAATAGAAAAAATTAAAACCGAGATATAAAAATTCATATTAAACGCCAACAAAAACCATTGCATGGTAAAAGTAGACAGTTGACGCCGGATGAGAGGAAATTGAGCATTAATTCATCATCTATCTCTTCAATTCGTAGTTTCTAAATTTAAAAATCACAATTTTTAGAAATCCCACAAATTTATAATTTTCAATATCCGCTTTCATTAAAAAAAAATTGAAAGGAAATATTAGAACATCAATACTAAATTTAGAAATCATAATTTTGCACACGAAGGTAAATCTTTTTATCGTTATATTTATTAACTTTATGTTATGAATTTTCATTTATAGAATATTAATATGATCCAAATGTTAAAATTCATGGTAATAAATTTATTTGTTTTGAAATTTAATGATTAATATTTCTTACACAAATCAGTTGCTAAAAATAATCTTTGTTTTGAACTATTATATGACTTGAAGTTTGGTTATCAAGAAAATTATCTCTTTTTGTTTTTCAATTTATTATCTATATCGTATATAAACTACTTTGATGCTATAATGTTACTAATATAATTAGTGCTTGTAATAGAGCCTTGATCCACACCTAGCTTTAGGTACCAGAACTCTCCTGTGCGTGGAGATAGCCTTGTAGATTTTAGTTGCGTTTTGATCGATTTTATTATGTTAGTATTTAGTTGTACTCTTGATTGGGGTAGCAAGGCTACATGGATGTTGCAAATAAGGAATGGAACCGGGGATTAACGACTTTCTTAGCTTCTTCTTTGAGTTGGTAATCTGTGTTTATTTACTCGATAAAGAATCTGGTATTCGATTTAAGCGGATTTGGTGATGTTGGTTCTTGTTGATTTGCATTGTTTATTCAATGATTATGTCTGTTGATTTTGGTTTGTCTATGGAGCTATTGGTTTCTTCTTTTCTGCGTTTGCGTTTCTTAGATTTCTTGTATTTAAAAAAAAAATTGTAGATTTTATCCGAATCTATTAAATAATAGTAAAGCAGAAGAATTTTAAGCTCTATGATTAATTCTAGGAATTGTCTTCATTCCCTTTAATTCTCTCCAACTATAGATATGTTATTTTTAAAATCTTATAATTTATCACTTTACAATTATTATACTAAACTTCTCATATTGTTTTATATTCAAATACCTACTCTTTTAATAAGTCTATAATTATTTATAAAATCTTTCTCGATTCTCTTCCAATATTTTACATCAAAGCCCACATATTTAAATTAATTACATACTCTAAAATTTAAATTAATGGACAACCTTAGTCAACTAATATTTATTAATAAATTCTAAAAAACTAAAGTTTCAATATATATGTTACAGGCGTATCAACAAATTGGTATAAAAAAGATCTTTTTTTTAGATATGTGTGTGTTTGTGTGCGTATATAAATCACATAACATAATTTATATACATTAGCGATAATAACAAATTAATTTTATAATTTATTTGCTGAACGAATTTATCATACAATACATTATATAATTCTATTAACTTCAAACACCAAAATTTCAAAAAAAATTACAATTACTTAGGAACCATTCTCAATTCTTTTCTAGTATTTTACACTCAAGTCCATATATTTAACTAATTGTGTAATCTTAAATTTAAACTATTTAAATAAATTTGATTAACTGATATTCATTAATCAATCCAATAAATACTAAAACTATAAGAATTTCAATATATACAATATTCATTTATATGTGGAAAATGATAAAGTCATTTCTTTATTCAGACATAAAGATATATAAATCGCATAACATAAAATGTATACATAAATAACAATAACTCTTTTAATTTCTAATTTAGTTATCTTTAAATTTTTATTGTACATTATGTTACATTACATAACATGCTATTTTTAACAACCTTTAAAAGATAAATTTATATTTTACAACACTACCATGTAGACGCACAAATTACATTGATAAAAATTAGATTATACAAACATTTACTTTCAACATGTTATCAAACCATGTCAAGCCCATAACTCAACTAAATGCTGCATAATATAATTTGTGATTATCAAAGTTGTAAGTGTGACTCTTCTATAACAACATAAAATCTATGGTTAACTATGAAATTGTTTAAAAATGAAAACTAAATAATGGATCAAAGTTCACATGTAGATAAACGGACATAAGATGCTCTTTTCAAGTACAAATACGTACAAAGCTCTTCGTAATTTTCTATAACTTTTCACATTCAACTTCTTATATTTGATAGTTATGTTGATTATTAATTCAAATTATTTAAATATATTAAATTATAACATTCGTAAATCTATTTACAAATTCTTGAAAAATAACAATTCAATATATACACAACAATCAAAACAAAAATAGTAAAGTTATTTATTCACTCATACATATAAAAAAAATAATATCACATGACATAAATTATTTATATCCATAGGAATTTTAATTTTTTTAGCAGAACATTAATTGCTACAAATATATAGTTAGCGAGGATTGAACCTTCGACCTTACATCTGAACATCACATGTAATTTTAATTTATGATTAATATATCACAATAAATTTATCATAAATTACATAATAAATTTCTAATTTTAGAAACAATTAAAATGTAAATTCTATTTTTTATTGACGTCGTCGTGTGCAACGCACGGGTTACACACTAGTATGCAGAAAATTAGGAGAATTTTGTCAGAAAACCTGAAAAACAAACATGCCAAAATTTTGGATTTTGTTATAATAATTTTAATAATTATGTGTTATATCATTACATATAGGCACAAACAGGCCGTTTTACGGTAGCAGGCAATCAAGTCAAACATATGCATGTTTTCTATTTTATTACTGGTACACAGTAGTAGCATATTGACGGGCTATGTAACAAGTCCTATCGTTTGAGAAAGCTTTTGAGGTTGGCAATGTCTGTTTAGTACCAGCACCCATTATAAATGAAATAATAATATTATGATCTAAAAAACTACGTCATGCTGTGATCTAACAGCTATGTTATGCTCTAAATAGTAGAAACTTGAATAGTATTGTACATACTTCAGTTATGAATGAAATATTAGCACTAGTACACATTATAAAATGAAATTTGTAGATCCACAATTTCTTAGAATCTCAATTTTTAACTCCTTTTCTTTGTAATACCAGATATGAACAATTGTGGCATAAATTAAGCTAGGACATATTCTTGACTATGTAACATGACAGCTATACAAGAAGGTAGAATCTACTCTACCAGAAAATCATACTGAAACTCCCTCAAACACTGAAACATTAATCATAGAACTAGATGCTGAAGCAGAAACTAATTTGTTAATGAATGATATTCCTGAGCAGCATGCTAAAAAAATCATGATCAAAGCTTTCATCCCATTATGAAACCAGGTCGAAGTCCACTAGAAAAGTCAGATCAGAGGAAGCTCCCTTTGAATTTAAAGCTTCTTTGGATTCAGATGTCATTGCTAATCCTGGATGGAGTTGTATGGTCAATTAATTAAAAGAGAGGAGGAAATATTCAAAGAAACAAAAGCATACAGGGGTCACTTTCCCTAATACAAGTAGTACCCCCTCTCCATCCAATTAATGAAGTTTCTAATTTGGAACATTAGGGGTATGAAGAAAAATTTAGTTTTAGGACATGAAATTTGATTTTTAGGCTGAAGGATACCTTTTAGTGTAAATCACAGAATAACAGTTGTAGCTATCATTTTCTGTTTACCCTAAAAAGTGTCATTCAGATTAAAATGCAAACTTGTAGTCTCTAAGATTAATTTTTTTTGCAACCTCTTTTCTGTGTTTATTTTCCTGTTTTCTTTTTTGGTCTTGTAGAGAATAAACTGCCAGCTTCGAGTGTTGAACAGTTCATCCTAAAACTAAATAATAGGTGGAAATTCACCCATAACTGTAGTTCAGATAATAAAAGCAGAATCTACTCATTTCGGATTTTATGCATTCTAACGATCGATATATTTTCTGCATTCTTCACAATGCTTCTGGCTTAAGTCTGATTTGTATAGTGGTATATGCTTACAAATTCATCTAAAAAAAGAGTGGAGTTATGGCAATATTTAACCGATCAAGCTTGTAATTTTAACTTGCCATGGATTACACTTGGGGACAGGGCAGGCTCGGATCATTGAGTAGCATAGGCAAAAAACATTTTTGTTGCCGTTTACAAAGAAAGAAGAGGAAAAAACCAACAACGTATTTTTTTCCTCCGTAATTTCATTACAAAACACCCAAAATATATAAATATGTTCAAGCAAAATGTAAACATGTCGCACACATTTTTGACAATAGTACATCCAACGAAAACAACCCCTTATCGAGATTTTAGAAGCAAACTCGTCAATTATGTGATCATATTCTAACATATCTAAATAATCTTTTTCAATGGAAATCAATGCCAACCCACTTAATCTTTTTTGTGACATAGTGGTTCGAAGATAAATTTTTATTAACTTCAACTTAGAGAAACTTCTTTCTGCCGACGCCACCGTAACCGAAATAGTTAAAATGATTCGGAATACAATCCATACATTTAGAAATCCACTCATATCATGGTAAGATATTTGGAAATCAAAAATGCTTGTTGATTTGGTTATTTGATGGCAAGATTCTTTTTAGTTGAGTAAGTTCAAAATACAATCCTTTTCCACAAATATCACTCTCTTCGTTGTGTTTTAAAAAAACCTCTAGTCTCATACAATACTATTTCAATTCTTTATCGTCAATGGCTTTGAATTTTGCAATCAACAAAAATGCATAAATCCTTTATAAAGCTCAAATTGTTCAAATCGACCCTTAAACGAAGTAAGAGCTTGGTCTATTATATGAAGAAAATATGTAATTCTAAAATTTTCTTCCAACGATTGAGTTTCGTTAGCATCAACTTCTACATCATCATTAAATTGTTTCTTTCTACGAACAACTCTTTTTTATTTGCAAACTTATGTTCAGTGCCAACTTCATCCACAAGTTCTCTTGCTTCATTTATCATACTTTCATATCCTTTTTCTCTAAAAATTTCAAAAAATGCAATGACTTCTTTTATTTTAATAATTGCATCTTCAATGTTCATTTCCTCCCTTTGAAGTATTCTGCTAACCCGATTAATATTATCCAAAATAGTGTACCAAACACATAAACTAATCAAGAAAGCAAAATCTTATAAAGCATTTTGAAAAAGACCTTTAGCTTCTACCCTTGCCATATCATCATTAGAATTATTTTCAACATCGATCAATGCATCCCTTAGCTCCGATGGTTGAGTTCTTATAGCCCTTACACTTTTGATATGACTTTCCCAACGAGTTGCCGATAATGCTTTTGGAGTTAAACCATTAACATATTTTCTAAGTATTTCCTATCGATGGGTTGAGCCGGAAAACAAAGTATATCTTTTGAACATATGCAAAAAAGCTTCTAGCTTTCACATATGATTTTGCCATATCACACAAGCAAGATTTAAGTTATGACATCCACATGAAATATAAATTGCTCTTAGATTTATGTCGAGAAGTCTCTTTTGTACACCTTGGTGCTTACATATATATTTAATTCAAGTTATATTAGATAAAATTAACTAACATAATTAATATGAATTTATCTATTCTTATTGAAAATATCATACCTTTCATATTCGATCCATTGTCATAGCTATGACCTCTCATATCATCAATGTTTAGCTTAAGATCATTTAGTACACTTTCAAACTTTTTAAAAAGGTCAAGTCCCGATGTATCGTAAACCTCTATAAAACTGAGAAAAAACTCCTCTACTCTGATATCATCTTCAACATCCACACATCTTATTATAATTGACATTGTTCTTTATAACTCAAATTCAGCGTACAATTAAGAATGATTGAGTAGTATTTTGCTTTTAAAACTTTTACAAGCATTGCTTCTTTGATCTTCTTAGCCAACAAAAGTATTAGTTCATTTTGAATACTATGGCTAAGATAATGATTTTTTGTTTCATTATTTACCACACGTCTAAGATGATCATCCATGATTGGATCAAATTCGGCAACAAATTCCACAAGTTGACAAAAAAGTCCATTGTCTTATCATAAATCTTTTCATTTGAACCACGAAATGGGAGGTTATTTGAGAAAGAGTTTTTTCGACGCCAATTATGCGCACTGGCACCTTCTTCCAACGTGTCCCTCTTGCTCGATTAGAGATTTCTAACCTCTTGTCAGTTGTTGCCTTTTGTTGAAGGCCTTAGTGCAAATCCACCCATTAATAAGACTTGAAATGTGACGACCCAAAATTTCTAACAATTTAAATTTGAATAGCTAATTGATTTAAAATATTTAAAAGTTAATTTTAACTTGAATTCAAGATATCAATATTTACTTGATAATTAAATTTTTGAATTATATAGTTTAAACATTGAAACATATAATTTAAAATTGGGTATAACGCTGAATCTGGAGTTTTAAGCCTGTTAAAAATAATTTGAAGGCTTATAAATTTTATATTAATAGCACTGAAGGTAGTGAAAGTGTTGAAATTGAGTTTGAAAGTGTTTTGTTCAGTTTTAAAAAAATATATCGTTTAAATTAAATTTAAAAATAGCCTTCCGAGGCACAGTCTCGAAATTCGACGAAACCTGTTCCATTGGATCTGTAATAGTTGATTATTATCGGATTTCAATTTTCATAGCAATTGGAATTGTCATTTGACCCTGCCAGCTCAAAACGCTTAGAACTATTTAATCGATTTAATTTTAAAACTGATCGTTTACTTCCGTAACTCGCGCATATGATCGAATTAGCTTTCGAAACACAATCTATGGTGTTCGGAACGCAGGTAAAACCTTATAAACGTCTGTCGGCATGTCTGATTCGGGGTTCGAGATTTCGCGTGGTCCGTAGCGAGATATTTTGAAAATTTAATAATATTAAATATATAAAAAATCAACTCAGCCACCCTATATCGTACGCGAGCCACCCTAATACCTGAATTTTGCCGACCTAGCTTATCTCCTTTTCTCGTCTTAAACGAATATCTTCCTGCAAAATTCAATTCGCAGAAAAAAATATTGCTTGAAATCATGGCCGAACTTTCTTCTTCTTCTCCTATACCTCAATTTCTTTCGAAATCTATCTTCATACGAAAAAAAGAAAAAAAAATCTTCCCTTTTATTTTAATTCGCGCTTCCATTTCCTAACCCTATATCGCGGTTTCCAGTTCTCTTAAAAAAAACGAAAATAATGGCCGAAACCGTTCGAACCCAAATCGAATGCGAGGATCGAATTCATTGAAATCAGCAGGGTCGGTTCCTCGTTTCGTATAGGGGGGAAAGCATAGTTCGTTATCCAGCGCGAGATAAAAAGGGCGGCGACGAAGTAGGGTCTTCGAGTTTTGGGTGGTATCTCGATCAAGTTCGGCATGGATGGGTTGTTGTGTTCAGTTCTCGTTTCACGAAGGCGTCGCTGGTGAAGGGGCGCGTGGGTGAGTCACGGTGGCGACGAAAGGATGGTCGATGTTCAAGGCGACTTGATTTGCAGGCTACGTGTTAGAGTTTTGTTTGTCCTATGGTGAAGGCCGAGAGGGTTTTCTGGTAAGCGTTTAACCTAAATTATTATTGCTGAATAAATTTTAGTTTAAAAAAAAAAGGAATAGCAGGTTCAAGAATTTTTTTTTTAGAAACTTTTTGCTAGCCAGTGAAACACATGTGTACAGAAAAGAAGAAAAGAAAACATTTTGATAGTATAGTAATCTGGAAATTTTATTAACCCAATTAAATTTGATAATCAGTGAAGTTTAAAGAATGAGTTAGGATTTTAAAAGCTAGAATCTTTGGAAATGTTTTGGCTTGGGAAAAGTTATCTAAAATTTAGATTTTTGGAAATTTATATAAAAAATATATTTATAAATTCATTTACAGTAAAGTATATGTAAAGGCAATTTATATATATACATATATATTTATGAATACGATCTTTGAATATAAGAGAATTTATAAAAGTTAAATTTTGAAATCTATAAATTATTTTATAGATGTATAAGTGGTTTTAAGAAGAAAATTTCTAGTTTAAAATTTAAAAAATTAATCTAATTAATAAACGGAAATTTACTGTTAGCTTGTTTCAAATACTAATAAATTATATAATGTTATTCAAGGTCAAAACCACGGAAAACAAGCCAGTTTGGAACGAATTGCAAACAGCAAAATAAAAGGTGAGTAAATCTCACTCTGGTTGATTTTTATTTATTTATTTAGATTTAAATGGTTAAATTTAAATAAGTGGATGAATGATTGAATTATTTGGATGTGTACTGATGATCTAGTGATTTTAGATTTGATTGGTTCTCGAGTTAACTGTGGTTTGACTCGAAGTATGTGGGTTTTTAAATTGTTTAAAACTTAAATCATAAATAAGAAGCTTAATGATTTGTGATTCATCGAAATAGTAGGGTAATTGAAATGGATAATTTATTAATTAATAAATCAAGTTGATTAATTAGTAAGTAAAGGTTTGAATTCATTAAGGTTTAAGTTAATTTAGTCGAATTAATTTAGAAAAAACCAATGAATGGTTTGATAGAAATTACTTAATGGTATTAATAAAATATAATTACTTGGTGAAATTAATCAATAGATTAATTAAGATGGTTAATAAAGGAGTAATTGATTTATTTAATGAAGTAAATAAAGGGATAGTTAATTACAGTTTGGAATTAATCGAAAATGATTAATATTGTGGCTTAATTAAGATAAATAAATTTGATTAGGATAAATTAAAATTATAATTGAAAATTCTTGGGTTTTATAATTAATAGTATAATCAAGATTGATTAACCCATAATAAGGGACTTATGAGAATTAATTCATAAAAGCAATTAAGAATAAATGAAATTAATTTATGGGGTAATTAAAGAATACTTATTGATTTTGGATAAGAATAATTAATATCGTGTAATTAAACAAAGATAATTATATGAATGTAACTGAAAATATATTTAAACCAAGGTGATTAATTAAGATGAAAAATGAAGGATTGATTGGTTAATTGATCTGGAAATTAATTAGTGACAAGGAAGAATTCTAAATGGTTGAGGTTAGAAATTCAATCAGAATTAATTTAATTAATATCGGCAGCAAACAAGCTTTGCTTATGGACGATTGAATGATATTAGATGCTTTGAATTAGTTGTTATCTCTGATATGAAATGTTGTGTATTTCATTTGGATAACTTGGGATAGGATGATATGAGATTCGAAGAGGCCGGGGTCGGGTATTAGGTAATACCCGAAACCACTTCGATTTTTTTTTAATATAAATTGATTTGTGAAATCAATAGGTTGGAAGGAAATGATTTGAGTGAATTGAATTATTTTATCTAAGTTTGATACTTAGAAAATTGATGGTGGAATAAGTACTGTTTATAGCTTATTGCGAATTTGTTAAATTGATATATGTCACCCGGTTTATATAAGTTCGCTTTGGTATTCCTTGTTAATTGGGTTTACTCACGCTGGTTTCCGGCCTGACCCGGGTGTTACTTTGGTGTAATGCTTGGGTCAGACCGAGTATTATAGATTTTCAGGTAGGTACGTTCTGGAGCTCAGGAGGCGAGCTGGATGGTAGGAGCGTATAGAGTATTTCCGCTGTATTTATATTATTGTCAATCTGAGACATGGTAATTGTAAATATTCAGTGACTGTATATAATGTGAAACTCTGATGTATTAGAATGTAACCGACAGATATAATATTCTTTTGTAAACTGTTATTATTTATTATTATATTTTATCCGCTGCGAATGGGAGATGTTTGGTGTTTCTGTTCTTCTTCTATCTCTTTCTTCTTTTTCATAACTATTTGGAATTTTCGGCTTCGAAAATTTCGGGTCGTTACATTTGATATTAGAGCGAAAGGTTAAGCGAGAACCTTGGCTCTGGTGGGAGTTACTCATTAAATAAAATCTGTAGTACTCTAAAATGGGTTAAGTGTATATATATATATATATATATATATATATATGAGCGCGTACTTGTTATTTTCTTATATAAAGATTTTAAAATATATATTTTGATACATAAAGCAATATTTCCTTCTAATAAATGTTAAGGTGATTGGTTGTTAATTATTGAAATTAAAATTAAGAAGTAATATAATACAACCAAACTGAAGTCTTGAATTGGAATTAAATTTAGTAGAAATAGAAATACAACCAAATTAAAATTTAATGGATTGAAAATGAAATTTTAAATCTGGTCCCAGAATTCAAAAATTTTGTTTCAAAGTAATGAAAAATAATAAATAAGTATTATTTAAATAACTGGGATTTGTTGCAAACAATAGGTTGTTTGAAAATTTGATTTGGATTTAAAACCAAGGGTGGTTTAAAATTTTAAAATATGGCTGGGAGGGCTAAGAAAATAATATGTATATATGTATGGATATATGTATGATATCAAAGATAATTCGAAATAAACTCTAAGAGGTTGAGTTTTGATTTTCCCTGAAGTGTGATGTAAAAACCCTGAGTGATATAAGTTGTGAACTTAGAAGAGGGAAAGAATTTTGAAGCGGGAATTCAATTTGAGTAAGGTTGATTGGATTAAGTAAATTGGAATTTAACTTTGGGAAGTTAAATAAGTGTAGAAAAAGCAACTTGAATTGGAAATTTCAAGATGAAATTGGAATTTAACTTGTAAAGTTAAATGGTTGATTTGAATTAGGAATTTGTGTGATCTCAAAACGGGTTTGAGATTTAAAAATTGGAAATGATGGACGTTTTAAAATAAATTGGATAATATCATCCTATTGTTAATAAAAATCTTTAAATTGAGAATGGTATTGTATAAATAAAATAAATTTGAATAATTTAATTGTAAAATAAACTTGTTTAAGAACTAGCTTCAAACTGGAAGATAAAATTGAATAATAAATTAAAATTTTAAAATAAAATTGTATAGAATTCTTATTTGAACCTTGAAATACATAAGTAAGGATAATTTAAAATGGAATTTTGAGAATTGAACTCAGAAATTAAATTGATTAAAAACTTTGAATAAAAGTTAATTTGGTTTTAAAAAAAAGGCTTAAACCAATCTTTGAGAATTTAACTCGAATTTATATAATTCGAGATAGTTTAAATTCAAGATTGAAATTGAATTAGTCCAAGATTTAATTTGGTTTGAATTAATTGAATTGGATTAAATTGAAATGATTTGAATTTGAAATGGGTTCAATTGATAATAATTCAAATTGATTGGAATAATATGAAATTAGAATTAAAATCGAACAGGATTAAAATCAACTAGAATTTGATTTAAATTGGGGAAGGAATCAAGATTGATTCAACTTGAATTGGGAATAAATTTCAATAGAAATTGAAGTTATTCAAGTTAGAATTGAGTCAATTAAATGGAAGTGTAAATTTACATTGAATTGTTGGGGAAGTGAACAGTTGGCTCTTGACTATTTTCAATATAAATTGTTGTAATATAAACTTATTTTACTAAGCCATTTAATATATACAACCTTTCTTTCTTTAAGCTAAATTATTTTATACTTGTTTTACAATTATTTTTGGAGCTGTTTAACCATTTTTCAACTATTTTCTAAACTAATTACTATTTTTCAACTATATCACAAATAGATTTCTATTTTACAACTATTTGGCCATTATTTAAAAAAAAGTTTTCTGAAACTATTTAACTATTTTCAACTATTCTATAATTAGTTAACTATTTTATAGCTATTTTGAAAACTAATAAAGATTTTTCAACTACTTGTTTATTTTTAAAATTTTCAAGCTATTTTCTAAATATAAACTGGTTGGAGTTCAAACTGTCATTGATTTAATACCCAACTGAGATAAGAATTGAAGTGATAATCCAAATGGGGATCAATGTAAAGATGAATAAGTGAATGGAAAAGAAATTGGTTTGGCTAATAATCAATGAAAATAAATACGTAGGATATACGTATACTATTCTATTCACATAGTGATTTGATCCAGATTTGAGCATAGGACTTCGAGATAGTTTATCGATCCGAGTTGGGATTTTTCACTCGATTTTCGACGGCGAACCTGGATATGGATTGCTGATTGGTTCTGGATATTCTCTATCATAGTTATAGCTATGCAAGGAGAATGACGGTTTCTGATCAAGAAACCAGATCAGTGGCCGCACTAGGAAGTCGGGTGGACGATACTAGTTCGGAAGTGAAATTGTGTGATCGAGTGAGCGATCAGATTGGTATAGCGTACAGATGATATGTGTACATCGTACGAATTTGAATGAAATTGATATTGAAAAGAGTAATCAAATTGGAATATTTGATTTTGAATAAACAAAGTTATATATCTTTGTTATAGGTAAGATGAAACTCCCCTTGTTAAATCTATCGCTGGAAGAAAAGGATTTTTGAAGGTGTTTGATGTATAATAGGAGTTTTATACAAGTTTAAAATGATCCAAAGTTTGTTTTTTTTAAAATTATATATATCTGAATATATATAAATATATATATAAAGGATCTTATGAGGAATTTGGAAAAAGGTTTTGGGAACCTTTGGATTTGGAAAGGCTTTTGATTTTTGGGTAAAATCAATATTGAATTTGGAAAGCCTAGTTTGATACTTATCGATTTTGGGATAATCGATTTTGTGTAAAGGTGTATGATTTGAAGATATTATGTATAGTATAAAGTGTTTTGATGATGGTTCTGGGGAAAAAGGCGCTCCCTTGAAATGAACTTCTCAGGAGTGCCACCGGGTGGTGCTGCCTTGAGCCCCAAAGGGGGTTCTAAAGTTGATCCTGTGAGGAGTCCGGACAAAACTAGTTCCTAAGGATTATCGGGTAGCGAAAGTCGAGGGCGCTGATGCCTGCAGGGGCATTTGGGTTATGCTGTGACGACAGTGTAACTTGATGCCACTGCGATCTACTGTGGGGACCATAGCGAAATCGTGTGGAGGATGAGTGCCAACAGTCTACACTTGATTTTGCCGGGAAGGCAACGCAACATCGGTAGACTGCGATCTATGGTCAAGTGGAGTGGAGAAGTTTCATTTTTGGCAGCGAAATTCGAGGGCGCTGATGCCTACAGTTATATGGGTTTTTGCTGTGATAGCTACGTAACCCCAGTTCTAGCTGCGATCTGTCGTGGGTTTCATGGTGTAATCGAGGGGCGCGGAGGCTTACAGTTATCTATGGATTTTGTCGGGATGGCAACGTAACCATCGGGTTAACTGCGACCATGGATGGGGGTGATGATTTCCAGAGCATTCTCACCAAAGATATTTCCTCTATTTCAAAAATTGTTTTCTATATTTTCAATAAAACTATTTTCTAAGCATTTTCACTGGGTGTTGGAAACGAGTTTACCAAGTACTTATAGATTTTCAATCCTACGTCTGATCAACGTATGACTGAATTTCTGTGAGAACAAGGATGGACTGGTTGAGACATCGAGTTATAAAAAGTATTTTTATAAAGAGTTATTTTAATAGTATTATGTGACTTTAAAAGCTTTTCTAAAATTTTGAAATAAAGGTGTTGGGATTTTGGTAAAATAAAAGGAAATCCAAACTGGAATTTTAAATGAAGTGATTTTGTAATTAAAATCGAATATTGATTTAGAAGTTGGAAATAAGCTAATTGGTTAAATAATTGTTTGATTGAGTATGTTAATAAAATTTAACTTTGGTAAATAAATGGATTGTAAATTAATAATGGAGTTTGGAAATGAATTAGAATTGTAGATAGAATTCGACTTGGATTTGATAATGAATTAAAAAGAGGAAATGTTGTAAAATAAAAATAAAATAGAGGTGGATTGAAAAATGTGATGGTTTGAATTACAAATAAAATTCAAGGTTGATTTGAATAATATTTAATGAAATTTGCAAGTAAATTGGATATAAGAGAAGTGATGTTATACGAAATAAAAGTGATTATGATAGAAATGGTTTGAGTTGCAAAACAAAACCCAAGTGAATAGAAATAAATTGAGAATAGCCTTGTATTAATAAAATAAATCGATAACGAATTAAATAATTGAATTAAAATGGGTTAATTGAGTTAAATAATAAATGGATGAAGTCTGATAGAATAAAAACTAAATCAAAATTATGATTGGAATTAGATTATTAGGCTGAACTTAAATTTGGTGGTATGTTAATTTGAAGTATAAATGAGATAAGTATGTGGTTGGATATTATTTTAATAAATTGAGAAGGTGAATTTAAAATTAAAATTTAAAATTGATGGGCAAACTGAATTTAATGGAATTTGATTAAATGAGGATCAAATAGAAGTAAACTTAAGTTTGATGTTGGAATAAATTAAAGTAAATTAACTTAAGTTTAAAATTTATGGAAGCTTGGCTTCGAATAAGGGTGAAAACCCATTAAATAAAGCTTGGATTGAATTAATTTGGGAATGGCTAGTAGTATAAAAGAATGAAATGTGTCGAGCTAATGAATGGTGGGTGAATAAATTAGAAATGAAATGTAATTAAATATAAAATTAGTTGAAAATTAATTTAAAGTAGTTATAAACTAAAATAGATACTCTATTAAACGAATATCATCGAAATTGCATAAAAATGGTTGTCGTTCGGTGTAAATGAAAGTAATTAAAATGCTATTAGTCAATAGACATTAAATAAAATTGGTTCTGAATCATTTGAAGTGAACATGAGCTTGTTTGGGTTAAAAATCAATGGAATGTAAGCAATTGAGTTCCAAACCATTGAAATTAAATGAAATGGTATATAAATTGGTTGAAAGCAATTGAATTAGTTTTGAAAACATATAAATTGCTTGTGGAAGTTATTTTGAATGCATTTCTTTTAGAATTGAAATGTTATAGTTGTTTAAGTAAGAGAAATGTTATAAACTTCATATATATAGTGCTTATATGTTTAAGTTGAGTAAGTACAGGTACCTGAAGGCCGTTTGGCTGGTTTTGGATTGCACTAATTGCTAAAATTAATAAGCTGCTTGCTTAAAATGCTAAATAAGGTACGCCTATGCAATAAAAATAGGAAATATGAACTGTTTTAGCTTTTTCCGACCGTGTGGGTCGATGTATATATATTTATATCTCTTGTCAAATTGCAAAAGCTCCTCCGTACAAAGGAGGCTCTGTCAAAAATTTTTCAAAATTTTGGGAGTTAGAAAATTTTTTGTTAACAACAAAACGATTTCAAATTGGAATTTAAAGTAAATTAGTAAATGAAACTAATATAAATCAGTTATAAATGAAAGATAGAAATTCAATATTCAAAATAGAAAATAAATTGAATTCGTATGAAAACGGGGAAAACTAATTTGCATAGAAGTAGAGGTGAAAACTTCTGTGAGGAAATGTATAAAATGATTTGAAGGGCTATGATTGGATATTATTGCTTGGTAGGATATGCAGCTATTAAAGGGAAAAGAAAAATGGATTTGATTCCAAAAGATAAATGTGAATTGCCCGACAAAAAGGTATGCATTTAAATTTCTATATGAATTGGATTGGGTTTTTGATCTAGCCACTTGGCTTTTGTTTTCTTTTGGAATTTGGGAGCCCGTAAAGGCCTTTTGTAGTTGAACCGAGCTAGCCGCGCAAAGGAGACCTGGCAAAAATTTACGGAAATTTAGAGAGTTAGAAAATTTTTGAGAAAATTTTGATAATTCAAATTTGGTTTTAAATTGAAATTTAGATGATTGAGAAATAGGGTATTGTTTGAAACTATAGAAGGTTTTGGGAAGTTGGTTAAGGTGATAGTGGGTCTTTAATAAAGGATAGTTGGTAGGATGTTGAATCGTGAGTTTTGAAAGAAGGTAAACGGGTATTGGACCATTCTTCATAACTAGTAATTTCGGGGACGAAATTCTTTTAGGGGGGGAGGAATGCGACGACTCAAAATTTCTAACAATTTAAATTTGAATAGTTAATTGATTTAAAATATTTAAAAGTTAATTTTAACTTGAATTCAAGATATCAATATTTACTTGATAATTAAATTTTTGAATTATATAGTTTAAACATTGAAACATATATTTAAAATTGGGTATAACGCTGAATCTGGAGTTTTAAGCCTGTTAAAAATAATTTGAAGGCTTATAAATTTTATAGTGATAGCACTGAAGGTAGTGAAAGTGTTGAAATTGAGTTTGGAAGTGTTTTGTTCAGTTTTAAAAAAAAATATCGTTTAAATTAAATTTAAAAATAGCCTTCCGAGGCACAGTCTCGGAATTCGACGAAACCAGTTCCATTGGATCCGTAATAGTTGATTATTATCGGATTTCAATTTTCATAGCAATCGGAGTTGTTGTTTGACCCTGGCAGCTCAAAACGCTTAGAACTATTTAATCGATTTAATTTTAAAACTGATCGTTTACTTCCGTAACTCACGCGTATGATCGAATTAGCTTTCGAAACACGTTCTATGGTGTTCGGAACGCGGGTAAAACCTTATAAACGCCTGTCGGCATGTCTGATTCGGGGTTCGAGATTTCGCGTGGTCCGTAGCGAGATATTTTGAAAATTTAATAATATTAAATATATAAAAAATCAACTCAGCCACCCTATATCGTACGCAAGCCACACTAATACCTGAATTTTGCCGACCTAGCTTATCTCCTTTTCTCGTCTTAAACGAATATCTTCCTGCACAATTCAATTCGTAGAAAAAAATATTGCTTGAAATCATGGCCGAACTTTCTTCTTCTTCTCCTCTACCTCAATTTCTTTCGAAATCTATCTTCCTACGAAAAAAAGAAAAAAAAAACAATCTTCCCTTTTATTTTAATTCGCGCTTCCATTTCCTAACCCTATATCACGGTTTCCAGTTCTCTTAAAAAAAACGAAAATAATGGCCGAAACCGTTCGAACCCAAATCGAATGCGAGGATCGAATTCATTGAAATCAGCAGGGTCGGTTCCTCGTTTCGTATAGGGGGAAAGCATAGTTCGTTATCCAGCGCGAGATAAAAAGGGCGGCGACGAAGTAGCGTCTTCGAGTTTTGGGTGGTATCTCGATCGAGTTCGGCATGGATGGGTTGTTGTGTTCAGTTCTCGTTTCACGAAGGCGTCGCTGGTGAAGGGGCGCGTGGGTGAGTCGCGGTGGCGACGAAAGGATGGTCGATGTTCAAGGCGACTTGATTTGCAGGCTGCGTGTTAGGGTTTTGTTTGTCCTATGGTGAAGGTCGAGTGGGTTTTCTGGTAAGCGTTTAACCTAAATTATTATTGCTGAACAAATTTTAGTTAAAAAAAAAGGGAATAGCAGGTTCAGGATTTTTTTTAGAAACTTTTTACTAGCCAGTGAAACACATGTGTGCAGAAAAGCAGAAAAGAAAACATTTTGATAGTATAGTAATGTGGAAATTTTATTAACCCAATTAAATTTGATAATCAGTGAAGTTTAAACAATGAGTTAGGATTTTAAAAGCTAGAATCTTTGGAAATGTTTTGGCTTGGGAAAAGTTATTTAAAATTTAGATTTTTGGAAATTTATAAAAAAAGAAAATTTATAAATTCATTTACAGTAAAGTATATGTAAAGGCAATTTATATATATATTTATGAATACGATCTTTGAATATAAGAGAATTTATAAAAGTTAAATTTTGAAATCTATAAATTATTTTATAGATGTATAAGTGGTTTTAAGAAGAAAATTTCTAGTTTAAAATTTAAAACATTAATCTAATTAATAAATGGAAATTTACTGTTAGCTTGTTTCAAATACTAATAAATTATATAATGTTATTCAAGGTCAAAACCATGGAAAACAAGCCAGTTTGGAACGAATTGCAAACAGCAAAATAAAAGGTGAGTAAATCTCACTCTGGTTGATTTTTATTTATTTATTTAGATTTAAATGGTTAAATTTAAATAAGTGGATGAATGATTGAATTGTTTGGATGTGCACTGATGATTTAGTGATTTTAGATTTTATTGGTTCTCGAGTTAACTGTGGTTTGACTCGAAGTATGTGGGTTTTTAAACTGTTTAAAACTTAAATCATAAATAAGAAGCTTAATGATTTTTTATTCATCGAAATAGTAGGGCAATTGAAATGGATAATTTATTAATTTATTAATTAATAAATCAAGTTGATTAATTAGTAAGTAAAGGTTTGAATTCATTAAGGTATAAGTTAATTTAGTCGAATTAATTTAGAAAAAACCAATGAATGGTTTGATAGAAATTACTTAATGGTATTAATAAAATATAATTACTTGGTGAAATTAATCAAGAGATTAATTAAGATGGTTAATAAAGGAGTAAATGATTTATTTAATGAAGTAAATAAAAGGATAGTTAATTACAGTTTGGAATTAATCGAAAATGATTAATATTGTGGCTTAATTAAGATAAATAAATTTGATTAGGATAAATTAAAATTATAATTGAAAATCCTTGGGTTTTATAATTAATAGTATAATCAAGATTGATTAACCCATAATAAGGGACTTATGAGAATTAATTCATATAAGCAATTAAGAATAAATGAAATTAATTTATGGGGTAATTAAAGAATACTTATTGATTTTGGACAATAATAATTAATATCGTGTAATTAAACAAAGATAATTATATGAATGTAAGTGAAAATATATTTAAACCAAGGTGATTAATTAAGATGAAAAATGAAGGATTGATTGGTTAATTGATATGGAAATTAATTAGTGACAAGGAAGAATTCTAAATGGTTGAGGTTAGAAATTCAATCAGAATTAATTTAATTAATATCGGCAGCAAACAAGCTTTGCTTATGGACGATTGAATTATATTAGATGCTTTGAATGAGTTGTTATCTTTGATATGAAATGTTGTGTATTTCATTTGGATAACTTGGGATAGGATGATATGAGATTCGAAGAGGCCGGGGTCGGGTATTAGGTAATACCCGAAACCACTTCGATTTTTTTTTATAAATTGATATGTGAAATCAATAGGTTGGAAGGAAATGATTTGAGTGAATTGAATTATTTTATCTAAGTTTGATACTTAGAAAATTGATGGTGGAATAAGTATTGTTTATAGCTTATTGCGAATTTGTTAAATTGAGATATGTCACCCGGTTTATATAAGTTCGCTTTGGTATTCCTTGTTAATTGGGTTTACTCACGCTGGTTTCCAGCCTGACCCGGGTGTTACTTTGGTGTAATGCTCGGGTCAGACCGAGTATTACAGATTTTCAGGTAGGTACGTTCTGGAGCTCAGGAGGTGAGCTGGATGGCAGGAGCGTATAGAGTATTTCCGTTGTATTTATATTATTGTCAATCTGAGACATGATAATTGTAAATATTCAGTGACTGTATATAATGTGAAACTCTGATGTATTAGAATGTAACCGACAGATATAATATTCATTTGTAAACTGTTATTATTTACTATTATATTTTATCCGCTGCGAATGGGAGATGTTTGGTGTTTCTGTTCTTCTTCTTCTATCTCTTTCTTCTTTTTCATAACTATCTGGAATTTTCGGCTTCGAAAATTTCGGGTCGTTACATGAAATATGCTGTAACGACCCTAGATTTTAATTTAATTTAAATTAATAATTTATCGAATTTTTGAATTAAAATTTGTAAAATTAATTTTAAATGGAAGCGAGTTTCCTCGATTCAAATAGAAAATATGTAAAGTCATATGGATTTGAAAATTTGTATATATGTGAATATATATGTATATATTGGATTTTAAATAAATTCTTAAATAAATGATTTTGAAAAATAAATAATATACTTTGGACACAAGTATAAAAATAAATAAATAAATTGATCTAAAAAATTTATAAACGATGATAATTTGAGTTGTATAAAATATATGTGTATATAGAGAAATATAAAACAATAATTTTTTAAGTAAAATTTATGATAAATATTTAAACTAAAAATAGAAGTAAAAAGAGATAAGAATAAAACTACTTATCAATATTAAGTGAAAAATATAAAATAAAATATGCGTTGTAAATTTAATACGTATGTTAGAAATATGATTAGAAGATAAATTACAAAACAATACAATATATTCAAGTGTGAACAATAAAAAGACAAGTATCTAAAAGCAAATACAAAGCAAGCTATGTAAATGAAAAATATAAAGTATATATATTTACATAAGTAATAAAGCTTGCATAATATACAAAGAAAATAAAAGAGAAGATGCAGGCAAGTAAAGTAATCAACAAGTACAAACATAACAAAGTTTAAATATAAAGTGATAAAACAAAACTAAAAAGAATAGGAATGCAAGACAATATAATATGAAACATGAAGTACATAGTATGATACTTATCAGCCATGCCCATAGTACAACGAAAGATATCACCCTGCACACTTTTCTTTTTTATATATCACCTTCTTATTTTTCGTTCATCAACAAACTGTGTATCAAATAAAAATAAAAAAAATAAAACAAAACTTCAAATTAAATAATCTACTCAAACCAGAGATCAAGGGATGAGGATTTCAGGTAGCAGTTTCTTAAGTCTGTTACAATGTAGAAGCTCTGTTCACTTCTTAATTCAAGTGAGTAAACTCATCTTAAAACCGAGTTCAGTTTGAATCATTGATTTTTATGCGGTCATATTGAAAGTTATATGTCGATATGGTTTTGGTAATGCCTGTTAGTGTGTATATATCTCTGGTAACAAGGAATAAAACCCTGTTATAAGAAGTACAGGTTATACTTTTAGTTCAAAAGAGTTCCATTTCAATTGTTCTGATTGTTTTTAACCAATAATGTAAAAAAAAAAGAAGTTCCGATCAATAATCATTACCTCAAAATCTAATTTATGTTAAGGTTTAAATTTCAAACAAAATATGTTAGATGTATCATAGATTATAGTTTTACATTTTATTTAAGTAAATGAATTAGAAATACTTCTGGAAATCAAGAAAAAAACTGAGCAAATTTAATATGAGCCAATTTCAAACATCTTGATTCATAAATTCAGGTATATAAACTGAATTCATATGCCAAAACATGATTTTTAAAGTAGAAATCATAATTTTTAAACCAAGGGAGAGAGAGCAGTTTGGGTTTACCTTGATATCATAGTTTTATCAATCTCTGGTGATCGGCTATTTCATGGGGTTTGGGTTTTCTCGTGGAGATGGAAGAGGCTATGAAGGTGACTGGAAAAATGTCCGGAGGTGGCAACAACCACGGCGGCAGCGGCAGCGCAAGGTTTAAGTTTTTAAACCTAGTTTTGAAGGGTCGAAAATTATCAATTCGTTCGTGCTCTTCGTTTGATCGAGTGTCGCGTGGTACGGGGAGGTGAAAGAGGAAGCGACGACAGGTGGATGGCCGGAGCTGCTGGTGTTCTAGTAGGCGGAGGCGAAAGGAATGAGGGGTTTTCTGGCGAGCGCTATTTTCCTGATGTCGAGATAAATGGCTCGATTTTGATTCTATGGATGTCAGTGGCATTTGGGTTTGCGTTTAGGTTGGAATAGGCTCGAGTGGACTTAGGGAATGATCGCGATCATCGCTAGAGGTCGGCAATGATGGTTCATGTGCACCGTGTGCACGTGATATATCGGCAGGGACGAATTGGGGAAGAAGATGCTGAACTCGAAGTGGAGCCCGGGATTTTCGTGACTTGACTCGAGTTTTGGCGTGAGTTGTTCGTACCTTGTTTTTTTTTTTACTTAACAGTTTTAAAGAAAAAAAAGAGAGAGGAGGGAAGAAGATAGGATCAGGAGGGATAGGGGTTGCGTGAAAAACAGGGGAGAGGCTCGGGCTATTTCGTGAATACTCGATGTACTTCTCAAGATTATAGGGAAGGCTGGGTTTAGCAATTTGAAAAGAAAAAAAAAACTGAGATATAAAACTCAGTTATTTTAGTTGATACTTTAAATTGATAAGCTTTTAGTTATTATAAAATAAGTATGAAACCTATTACACATAAGTTAGTAATTAGTAATAAATTGTTTCAAAGAAATTTATGAAGATTCCTTTTTATATGATAATTAAGTTGAAAAAAAAAATTAATACATGTTTTTTTGAAGTAATTAAGAATAATTACATTATAGTGATAACTAAAGTTTGAATTAATTAATGTTTAAAGTGATAGAATAAATTTGTAATTAACTACTTAAGTTAATTAATGAATGATTTATGAGTTAATTAATTAAGTAATTTAATTAGGAATTAATAGACGATTAACTAATAAATTAATAATTAATGATGAATAATCAGGTGTCATTAATTTATAATTGGGTGTATTAGTAAAAAAAAAAATTAAGGTTATTAATCAATGATTAAGAAAAGTAATTAAGACATAATAATTGATTTCAAAATAATTTGTTAATTTAATAATTTGGAAAGGGATAAGAATAAATTTGTAATTAACTTATCAGGATTGGGTAATAAATTCATAAAGTAATAAATTTACTTGGAGATAAATTGGATTGATTTGGATTAAAACGATTTAATTAATCCTGCTTATAAATAACTATTGAATACTTGACTTACTCATGAATGATTGTATTGTATGAGATGCCTTGAATTGATTTTCCTATCTGATCTGTGATATTTTGTTCTGTGAATTGAGCTGTGTATTATCTGTGAATCTGTGAATGTACGATAAGCGTTATAGTTTATATCGCTTATCAACTATATTTCTGTGTTTTGATCTATGATGATTGAATGATGTTGCACTATTGTGTTAAACCCCTGGACCACACCATACACACACAAATATGGATTTCACGAGGAAATCGATTAAGTCACAGATTTTGAAATGATTTATAAAAATTGAATATTTGAATTCAAATGTTTTGGAAATGGAATCGGAATAAATGTGAAAAGCTTTTGGAATGAAATTTCAAGTTAAAATTTATTTTAATTTACTGGATTAAGTTTTGAAATTAAATAATTCAATTTAAATTTGAATTCGATATTTGGAATTGAATTCGATGATTGGAAATTATGGTTAAAGATATTATAAACAGGTTTGTATGAATTTAAACCATTTTAAAGGTATTATTTTTGGGAATTTGAATTTAACCCAAGGATTTCAACTCGTATAAAAGAATCAGATTTTCTGAGATGAAACTGTTTGTTTTCAAAAGATAAAAGCTTTCAGATAAGAAATGGAATTCCTATTTAATTAAGGGAATTTCAAGATTGAATAGAGAAATGATTTTCCTAAGTTATGAATGAATTCTTTTTGAAAGCTATGAATTAAATCTGTTTATTTTTAACAGATTTAAATTGATGATTTGTTTAAATCAAATTGAAATGAAATTGTTTTGAAGGCTATAAGTTAAATCTTTGATTTAAAGATTTAACGAGTTAATCAAATTGAAATGAAAATTGATTTGGAAAATCTGTGAATGAATCTTTTGTTTAAAAGATTAAAATGTGAAAATTGTTTAAACCATTAAAGGTTGTGAAAATAAATCTTTTTTGTTAAAAGATTTGAAATGGTAATTGATTAAACCATTTGAAAGAAAGTTTTGAATTAATAAGTTGTGACTTAATCGAAATCCCATATCCATATGTTTGAAAAATATTTTCGCTCACTATTCGGTTTAGCCGGGAAAGGACCTTTGTGTCGTATAACCCATTCCGAATATGTGATACGTCGTTATGGATAGCATTTGAAGACCGGTGATGAAGACCGGGTATTTGCGAAAGCGATAGGATGACCTATCGATTGTTTCTGCACTGAGTCGCGCCGGTATAGAAACTCCCTAAGTGATGGGAAATCCGATCGGGATTGTGAATATCCGGATTGCAAGGACTTCGTTGAAAGTGCCTTCGGTTCTGTTCGAACCCAGAACAGACTTGTATGGATTGTATGCCTGACATTACAAGTTGAGATATAAAGCCGATTTCTTTCAAATATATTTCTGTTGGTGGCGGAGAATTTATTCTCTTAGCTTAACACCCTTCTCTGAGACGTACGAGCTCAGAGGTTATATAGTTGAAGGTTATCAGCGATATATTCCCAATTTGGTAATGTGACATACTGAGTGTTGCTGTGAAATGATCATTGTGTTGATTATTTATGATAGGATCATTTATTTGATCGTCTATCTTTGTGATCATTTCTATGATCATTTGTTGACCCAAAGCATGGCTTTTGTATAAAGTATGTTTTTGTGGACGTGACTTCGTCGAGCCTCACATCTCGGGAATGGTCAAAACAGGAAAGAAGCAGCAAGGTTATGAGGGGTAGCGCCCTTTAGGATATGTGCATTTCCTTCTGGAAAAGGGTGGTATCATGGTATGGAGCCCAGATACTTACTCATGTTGAAAACACTTTGTTATGATTGTGTGAATTGATTAGAGAGCTCTCGGATAAAGGTCCCAAAGGACCGGGGGATGGCATATTCGGTCAGTTGTTACTCAGTTAGGGGTAACCCGGCCTTGTGTTGGTAGAGATCCGGTTTGGTTCTCGGGGATGTCCATCCAGAGGCATTCTCATGTGGCAATGGGAAGTTCCTTGGCCTGATCATTCGTTGGAAATCCAAAGAAACAATACGAACCTTGTACAGTATTAGTTGTATAACCTGCCATGGAATGTGGCGGTAACCTGCTATTGAACATGGTAGCTATAGTGGGCATAAGTGCGGAATGTCTATGCTGGCTAAGATTTATATTCTACTTTCGAAATGAAATTTTCTTACACTATGCACTAGTAATAATATCAAATGTTTCCTTTTAATGCGTATCAAGCATCTTTGACTATCATAAGGAGAAATCTCCTCCGATTCTGCGTTTGCATTGTGTGTGTGTGCGGGAGGCCTTATGGTAGTCTTATTTTTAAAAGCATTGCGAATTGACTTTGAAAATCTTTTGTTGAATGTTTTAAGAGATAAACTGTTTTTGTTGCTCACACCAGTCCCACGACTGATCCGGAGTTTATTGTTTCTTTCCTAAACTCTGGGTGCTCATTATATTTCTACACGAGCAGTCTAGAGTTGGGTTTTCAGATAGTCAGGTTTAGTAGATTATCTGGAGTTAGTTCAGTCTTTGGATCGCACCAGTCTTGCTGAGCTTGGTGCATCGTTATTGGGGGTTCGAGCTATTGCTGGATTGATTCTTGGAAATGGAGTTGCAGTTATTTTCGGAGTACTTCCTTGAAGACTATTTAGAGTTATTTGTTCCGTATGCTAGATGTTGTCATCTATTTTTCCGCTGCTATTTTATTGTGTCATATCTCTGATGTATATTGATATCTATTGGATCATCTGTTGTATCAGATATTGTATCAAAGCTGTATATCAATGTATTATTCTTTTATTCCGCTGTGTTATTTACTTAATGATTGTTATAAGCTCCGGCGAATCAGATTTGAACGGTCGAATCTATGGCATTCGAATACGATTTGAAGTATGAATGTCAATTTTCGAGCGGGCAAAATCCGACTCGTTACATGTGGTATCAGAGCTAAGGTTAAAAATTTAGCTCAGGAGTATAACACATTAAGTAGCTCATTAGAGATAGGGTGAAGTAAATCCTAGAATGAGTAATCCCTAAGATATCCGTTTTAACGCCTCAGTAAATTCTCTTACTATCCACTGATAGTAAGTATAAGTGCAAGAAGAAAACGAGATAGGGGACGGGAAAATACGACTATAATTAGTCAAAACTCTGTAACAACAGTGGGAACATCTTTCTTATCAATCTCTTTTGATTCGTTTCCAAATTCTTTTGAATTGATTCGTGATAACTCCAGAAAGAAGTTCGGTGCATTGATGCTTTACGAATCGTTGTAGGAAATCTTTAATTCGTATCTTCATTGATTTCTTATCAGTTTTTCAATTTAAACTTTAATGAATATGAATTTGAAAATTGAAATTGGAGATTTTAAATGAATTAGAAATTTTAAATTGAGTTAAATTGATTAAGAGAATATGAAGGATAAATTTGAATCATATCGATACCACGATTTTGTTTAAAACCAAATTTTGAAATTCTGTTGTAATTTCTTGGGTTGGTCGAAGTCCGAAGAGGGACAAATTGGTATATATTTTGAGATATTCCGACTTGAATTTGGAATCCATATCTTGTATTTGAGAAATTGTAGAGATTGAGTCTATCTCTGTGTTGTTTTCGTGCCTGCGAATTTCGAGGACGAAATTCTTTTAAGGGGGGAAGTCTGTAACGACCCTAGATTTTAATTTAATTTAAATTAATAATTTATCGAATTTTTGAATTAAAATTTGTAAAATTAATTTTAAATGGAAGCGAGTTTCCTCGATTCAAATAGAAAATATGTAAAGTCATATGGATTTGAAAATTTGTATATATGTGAATATATATGTATATATTGGATTTTAAATAAATTCTTAAATAAATGATTTTGAAAAATAAATAATATACTTTGGACACAAGTATAAAAATAAATAAATAAATTGATCTAAAAATTTTATAAACGATGATAATTTGAGTTGTATAAAATATATGTGTATATAGAGAAATATAAAACAATAATTTTTTAAGTAAACTTTATGATAAATATTTAAACTAAAAATAGAAGTAAAAAGAGATAAGAATAAAGCTACTTATCAATGTTAAGTGAAAAATATAAAATAAAATATGCGTTGTAAATTTAATACGTATGTTAGAAATATGATTAGAAGATAAATTACAAAACAATACAATATATTCAAGTGTGAACAATAAAAAGACAAGTATCTAAAAGCAAATACAAAGCAAGCTATGTAAATGAAAAATATAAAGTATATATATTTACATAAGTAATAAAGCTTGCATAATATACAAAGAAAATAAAAGAGAAGATGCAGGCAAGTAAAGTAATCAACAAGTACAAACATAACAAAGTTTAAATATAAAGTGATAAAACAAAACTAAAAAGAATAGGAATGCAAGACAATATAATATGAAACATGAAGTACATAGTATGATACTTATCAGCCATGCCCATAGTACAACGAAAGATATCACCCTGCACACTTTTCTTTTTTATATATCACCTTCTTATTTTTCGTTCATTAACAAACTGTGTATCAAATAAAAATAAAACAAAAATAAAACAAAACTTCAAATTAAATAATCTACTCAAACCAGAGATCAAGGGATAAGGATTTCAGGTAGCAGTTTCTTAAGTCTGTTACAACGTAGAAGCTCTGTTCACTTCTTAATTCAAGTGAGTAAACTCATCTTAAAACCGAGTTCAGTTTGAATCATTGATTTTTATGCGGTCATATTGAAAGTTATATGTCGATATGGTTTTAGTAATGCCTGTTAGTGTGTATATATCTCTGGTAACAAGGAATAAAACCCTGTTATAAGAAGTACAGGTTATACTTTTAGTTCAAAAGAGTTCCATTTCAATTGTTCTGATTGTTTTTAACCAATAATGTAAAAAAAAAAGTTCCGATCAATAATCATTACCTCAAAATCTAATTTATGTTAAGGTTTAAATTTCAAACAAAATATGTTAGATGTATCATAGATTATAGTTTTACATTTTATTTAAGTAAATGAATTAGAAATACTTCTGGAAATCAAGAAAAAAACTGAGCAAATTTAATATGAGCCAATTTCAAACATCTTGATTCATAAATTCAGGTATATAAACTGAATTCATATGCCAAAACATGATTTTTAAAGTAGAAATCATAATTTTTAAACCAAGGGAGAGAGAGCAGTTTGGGTTTACCTTGATATCATAGTTTTATCAATCTCTGGTGATCGGCTATTTCATGGGGTTTGGGTTTTCTCGTGGAGATGGAAGAGGCTATGAAGGTGACTGGAAAAATGTCCGGAGGTGGCAACAACCACGGCGGCGGCGGCGCAAGGTTTAAGTTTTTAAACCTAGTTTTGGAGGGTCGAAAATTATCAATTCGTTCGTGCTCTTCGTTTGATCGAGTGTCGCGTGGTACGGGGAGGTGAAAGAGGAAGCGACGACAGGTGGATGGCCGGAGCTGCTGGTGTTCTAGTAGGCGGAGGCGAAAGGAATGAGGGGTTTTCTGGCGAGCGCTATTTTCCTGATGTCGAGATAAATGGCTCGATTTTGATTCTATGGATGTCAGTGGCATTTGGGTTTGCGTTTAGGTTGGAATAGGCTCGAGTGGACTTAGGGAATGATCGCGATCATCGCTAGAGGTCGGCAATGATGGTTCATGTGCACCGTGTGCACGTGATATATCGGCAGGGACAAATTGGGGAAGAAGATGCTGAACTCGAAGTGGAGCCCGGGATTTTCGTGACTTGACTCGAGTTTTGGCGTGAGTTGTTCGTACCTTGTTGTTTTTTTTTTACTTAACAGTTTTAAAGAAAAAAAAGAGAGAGGAGGGAAGAAGATAGGATCAGGAGGGATAGGGGTTGCGTGAAAAACAGGGGAGAGGCTCGGGCTATTTCGTGAATTACTCGATGTACTTCTCAAGATTATAGGGAAGGCTGGGTTTAGCAATTTGAAAAGAAAAAAAAAACTGAGATACAAAACTCAGTTATTTTAGTTGATACTTTAAATTGATAAGCTTTTAGTTATTATAAAATAAGTATGAAACCTATTACACATAAGTTAGTAATTAGTAATAAATTGTTTCAAAGAAATTTATGAAGATTCCTTTTTATATGATAATTAAGTTGAAAAAAAAAATTAATACATGTTTTTTTGAAGTAATTAAGAATAATTACATTATAGTGATAACTAAAGTTTGAATTAATTAATGTTTAAAGTGATAGAATAAATTTGTAATTAACTACTTAAGTTAATTAATGAATGATTTATAAGTTAATTAATTAAGTAATTTAATTAGGAATTAATAGACGATTAACTAATAAATTAATAATTAATGATGAATAATCAGGTGTCATTAATTTATAATTGGGTGCATTAGTAAAAAAAAAAATTAAGGTTATTAATCAATGATTAAGAAAAGTAATTAAGACATAATAATTGATTTCAAAATAATTTGTTAATTTAATAATTTGGAAAGGGATAAGAATAAATTTGTAATTAACTTATCAGGATTGGGTAATAAATTCATAAAGTAATAAATTTACTTGGAGATAAATTGGATTGATTTGGATTAAAACGATTTAATTAATCCTGCTTATAAATAACTATTGAATACTTGACTTACTCATGAATGATTGTATTGTATGAGATGCCTTGAATTGATTTTCCTATCTGATCTGTGATATTTTGTTCTGTGAATTGAGCTGTGTATTATCTGTGAATCTGTGAATGTACGATAAGCGTTATAGTTTATATCGCTTATCAACTATATTTCTGTGTTTTGATCTATGATGATTGAATGATGTTGCACTATTGTGTTAAACCCCTGGACCACACCATACACACACAAATATGGATTTCACGAGGAAATCGATTAAGTCACAGATTTTGAAATGATTTATAAAAATTGAATATTTGAATTCAAATGTTTTGGAAATGGAATCGGAATAAATGTGAAAAGCTCTTGGAATGAAATTTCAAGTTAAAATTTATTTTAATTTACTGGATTAAGTTTTGAAATTAAATAATTCAATTTAAATTTGAATTCGATATTTGGAATTGAATTCGATGATTGGAAATTATGGTTAAAGATATTATAAACAGGTTTGTATGAATTTAAACCATTTTAAAGGTATTATTTTTGGGAATTTGAATTTAACCCAAGGATTTCAACTCGTATAAAAGAATCAGATTTTCTGAGATGAAACTGTTTGTTTTCAAAAGATAAAAGCTTTCAGATAAGAAATGGAATTCCTATTTAATTAAGGGAATTTCAAGATTGAATAGAGAAATGATTTTCCTAAGTTATGAATGAATTCTTTTTGAAAGCTATGAATTAAATCTGTTTATTTTTAACAGATTTAAATTGATGATTTGTTTAAATCAAATTGAAATGAAATTGTTTTGAAGGCTATAAGTTAAATCTTTGATTTAAAGATTTAACGAGTTAATCAAATTGAAATGAAAATTGATTTGGAAAATCTGTGAATGAATCTTTTGTTTAAAAGATTAAAATGTGAAAATTGTTTAAACCGTTAAAGGTTGTGAAAATAAATCTTTTTTGTTAAAAGATTTGAAATGGTAATTGATTAAACCATTTGAAAGAAAGTTTTGAATTAATAAGTTGTGACTTAATCGAAATCCCATATCCATATGTTTGAAAAATATTTTCGCTCACTATTCGGTTTAGCCGGGAAAGGACCTTTGTGTCGTATAACCCATTCCGAATATGTGATACGTCGTTATGGATAGCATTTAAAGACCGGTGATGAAGACCGGGTATTTGCGAAAGCGATAGGATGACCTATCGATTGTTTCTGCACCGAGTCGCGCCGGTATAGAAACTCCCTAAGTGATGGGAAATCCGATCGGGATTGTGAATATCCGGATTGCAAGGACTTCGTTGAAAGTGCCTTCGGTTCTGTTCGAACCCAGAACAGACTTGTATGGATTGTATGCCTGACATTACAAGTTGAGATATAAAGCCGATTTCTTTCAAATATATTTCTGTTGGTGGCGGAGAATTTATTCTCTTAGCTTAACACCCTTCTCTGAGACGTACGAGCTCAGAGGTTATATAGTTGAAGGTTATCAGCGATATATTCCCAATTTGGTAATGTGACATACTGAGTGTTGCTGTGAAATGATCATTGTGTTGATTATTTATGATAGGATCATTTATTTGATCGTCTATCTTTGTGATCATTTCTATGATCATTTGTTGACCCAAAGCATGGCTTTTGTATAAAGTATGTTTTTGTGGACGTGACTTCGTCGAGCCTCACATCTCGGGAATGGTCAAAACAGGAAAGAAACAGCAAGGTTATGAGGGGTAGCGCCCTTTAGGATATGTGCATTTCCTTCTGGAAAAGGGTGGTATCATGGTATGGAGACCAGATACTTACTCATGTTGAAAACACTTTGTTATGATTGTGTGAATTGATTAGAGAGCTCTCGAATAAAGGTCCCAAAGGACCGGGGGATGGCATATTCGGTCAGTTTGTTACTCAGTTAGGGGTAACCCGGCCTTGTGTTGGTAGAGATCCGGTTTGGTTCTCGGGGATGTCCATCCAGAGGCATTCTCATGTGGCAATGGGAAGTTCCTTGGCCTGATCATTCGTTGGAAATCCAAAGAAACAATACGAACCTTGTACAGTATTAGTTGTATAACCTGCCATGGAATGTGGCGGTAACCTGCTATTGAACATGGTAGCTATAGTAGGCATAAGTGCGGAATGTCTATGCTGGCTAAGATTTATATTCTACTTTCGAAATGAAATTTTCTTACACTATGCACTAGTAATAATATCAAATGTTTCCTTTTAATGCGTATCAAGCATCTTTGACTATCATAAGGAGAAATCTCCTCCGATTCTGCGTTTGCATTGTGTGTGTGTGTGTGCGGGAGGCCTTATGGTAGTCTCATTTTTAAAAGCATTGCGAATTGACTTTGAAAATCTTTTGTTGAATGTTTTAAGAGATAAACTGTTTTTGTTGCTCACACCAGTCCCACGACTGATCCGGAGTTTATTGTTTCTTTCCTAAACTCTGGGTGCTCATTATATTTCTACACGAGCAGTCTAGAGTTGGGTTTTCAGATAGTCAGGTTTAGTAGATTATCTGGAGTTAGTTCAGTCTTTGGATCGCACCAGTCTTGCTGAGCTTGGTGCATCGTTATTGGGGGTTCGAGCTACTGCTGGATTGATTCTTGGAAATGGAGTTGCAGTTATTTTCGGAGTACTTCCTTGAAGACTATTTAGAGTTATTTGCTCCGTATGCTAGATGTTGTCATCTATTTTTCCACTGCTATTTTATTGTGTCATATCTCTGATGTATATTGATATCTATTGGATCATCTGTTGTATCAGATATTGTATCAAAGCTGTATATCAATGTATTATTCTTTTATTCCGCTGTGTTATTTACTTAATGATTGTTATAAGCTCCGGCGAATCGGATTTGAACGGTCGAATCTATGGCATTCGAATACGATTTGAAGTATGAATGTCGATTTTCGAGCGGGCAAAATCCGACTCGTTACATGTGGTATCAGAGCTAAGGTTAAAACTTTAGCTCAGGAGTATAACACATTAAGTAGCTCATTAGAGATAGGGTGAAGTAAATCCTAGAATGAGTAATCCCTAAGATATCCGTTTTAACGCCTCAGTAAATTCTCTTACTATCCACTGATAGTAAGTATAAGTGCAAGAAGAAACGAGATAGGGGACGGGAAAATACGACTATAATTAGTCAAAACTCTGTAACAACAGTGGGAACATCTTTCTTATCAATCTCTTTTGATTCGTTTCCAAATTCTTTTGAATTGATTCGTGATAACTCCAGAAAGAAGTTCGGTGCATTGATGCTTTACGAATCGTTGTAGGAAATTTTTAATTCGTATCTTCATTGATTTCTTATCAGTTTTTCGATTTAAACTTTAATGAATATGAATTTGAAAATTGAAATTGGAGATTTTAAATGAATTAGAAATTTTAAATTGAGTTAAATTGATTAAGAGAATATGAAGGATAAATTTGAATCATATCGATACCACGATTTTGTTTAAAACCAAATTTTGAAATTCTGTTGTAATTTCTTGGGTTGGTCGAAGTCCGAAGAGGGACAAATTGGTATATATTTTGAGATATTCCGACTTGAATTTGGAATCCATATCTTGTATTTGAGAAATTGTAGAGATTGAGTCTATCTCTGTGTTGTTTTCGTGCCTGCGAATTTCGAGGACGAAATTCTTTTAAGGGGGGAAGTCTGTAACGACCCTAGATTTTAATTTAATTTAAATTAATAATTTATCGAATTTTTGAATTAAAATTTGTAAAATTAATTTTAAATGGAAGCGAGTTTCCTCGATTCAAATAGAAAATATGTAAAGTCATATGGATTTGAAAATTTGTATATATGTGAATATATATGTATATATTGGATTTTAAATAAATTCTTAAATAAATGATTTTGAAAAATAAATAATATACTTTGGACACAAGTATAAAAATAAATAAATAAATTGATCTAAAAAATTTATAAACGATGATAATTTGAGTTGTATAAAATATATGTGTATATAGAGAAATATAAAACAATAATTTTTTAAGTAAAATTTATGATAAATATTTAAACTAAAAATAGAAGTAAAAAGAGATAAGAATAAAGCTACTTATCAATATTAAGTGAAAAATATAAAATAAAATATGCGTTGTAAATTTAATACGTATGTTAGAAATATGATTAGAAGATAAATTACAAAACAATACAATATATTCAAGTGTGAACAATAAAAAGACAAGTATCTAAAAGCAAATACAAAGCAAGCTATGTAAATGAAAAATATAAAGTATATATATTTACATAAGTAATAAAGCTTGCATAATATACAAAGAAAATAAAAGAGAAGATGCAGGCAAGTAAAGTAATCAACAAGTACAAACATAACAAAGTTTAAATATAAAGTGATAAAACAAAACTAAAAAGAATAGGAATGCAAGACAATATAATATGAAACATGAAGTACATAGTATGATACTTATCAGCCATGCCCATAGTACAACGAAAGATATCACCCTGCACACTTTTCTTTTTTATATATCACCTTCTTATTTTTCGTTCATCAACAAACTGTGTATCAAATAAAAATAAAAAAAAAAAACAAAACTTCAAATTAAATAATCTACTCAAACCAGAGATCAAGGGATGAGGATTTCAGGTAGCAGTTTCTTAAGTCTGTTACAACGTAGAAGCTCTGTTCACTTCTTAATTCAAGTGAGTAAACTCATCTTAAAACCGAGTTCAGTTTGAATCATTGATTTTTATGCGGTCATATTGAAAGTTATATGTCGATATGGTTTTGGTAATGCCTGTTAGTGTGTATATATCTCTGGTAACAAGGAATAAAACCCTGTTATAAGAAGTACAGGTTATACTTTTAGTTCAAAAGAGTTCCATTTCAATTGTTCTGATTGTTTTTAACCAATAATGTAAAAAAAAAAATAAGTTCCGATCAATAATCATTACCTCAAAATCTAATTTATGTTAAGGTTTAAATTTCAAACAAAATATGTTAGATGTATCATAGATTATAGTTTTACATTTTATTTAAGTAAATGAATTAGAAATACTTCTGGAAATCAAGAAAAAAACTGAGCAAATTTAATATGAGCCAATTTCAAACATCTTGATTCATAAATTCAGGTATATAAACTGAATTCATATGCCAAAACATGATTTTTAAAGTAGAAATCATAATTTTTAAACCAAGGGAGAGAGAGCAGTTTGGGTTTACCTTGATATCATAGTTTTATCAATCTCTGGTGATCGGCTATTTCATGGGGTTTGGGTTTTCTCGTGGAGATGGAAGAGGCTATGAAGGTGACTTGAAAAATGTCCGGAGGTGGCAACAACCACGGCGGCAGCGGCGGCGCAAGGTTTAAGTTTTTAAACCTAGTTTTGAAGGGTCGAAAATTATCAATTCGTTCGTGCTCTTCGTTTGATCGAGTGTCGCGTGGTACGGGGAGGTGAAAGAGGAAGCGACGACAGGTGGATGGCCGGAGCTGCTGGTGTTCTAGTAGGCGGAGGCGAAAGGAATGAGGGGTTTTCTGGCGAGCGCTATTTTCCTGATGTCGAGATAAATGGCTCGATTTTGATTCTATGGATGTCAGTGGCATTTGGGTTTGCGTTTAGGTTGGAATAGGCTCGAGTGGACTTAGGGAATGATCACGATCATCGCTAGAGGTCGGCAATGATGGTTCATGTGCACCGTGTGCACGTGATATATCGGCAGGGACGAATTGGGGAAGAAGATGCTGAACTCGAAGTGGAGCCCGGGATTTTCGTGACTTGACTCGAGTTTTGGCGTGAGTTGTTCGTACCTTGTTTTTTTTTTTTTACTTAACAGTTTTAAAGAAAAAAAAGAGAGAGGAGGGAAGAAGATAGGATCAGGAGGGATAGGGGTTGCGTGAAAAACAGGGGAGAGGCTCGGGCTATTTCGTGAATACTCGATGTACTTCTCAAGATTATAGGGAAGGCTGGGTTTAGCAATTTGAAAAGAAAAAAAAAACTGAGATACAAAACTCAGTTATTTTAGTTGATACTTTAAATTGATAAGCTTTTAGTTATTATAAAATAAGTATGAAACCTATTACACATAAGTTAGTAATTAGTAATAAATTGTTTCAAAGAAATTTATGAAGATTCCTTTTTATATGATAATTAAGTTGAAAAAAAAAAATTAATACATGTTTTTTTGAAGTAATTAAGAATAATTACATTATAGTGATAACTAAAGTTTGAATTAATTAATGTTTAAAGTGATAGAATAAATTTGTAATTAACTACTTAAGTTAATTAATGAATGATTTATAAGTTAATTAATTAAGTAATTTAATTAGGAATTAATAGACGATTAACTAATAAATTAATAATTAATGATGAATAATCAGGTGTCATTAATTTATAATTGGGTGTATTAGTAAAAAAAAAAAATTAAGGTTATTAATCAATGATTAAGAAAAGTAATTAAGACATAATAATTGATTTCAAAATAATTTGTTAATTTAATAATTTGGAAAGGGATAAGAATAAATTTGTAATTAACTTATCAGGATTGGGTAATAAATTCATAAAGTAATAAATTTACTTGGAGATAAATTGGATTGATTTGGATTAAAACGATTTAATTAATCCTGCTTATAAATAACTATTGAATACTTGACTTACTCATGAATGATTGTATTGTATGAGATGCCTTGAATTGATTTTCCTATCTGATCTGTGATATTTTGTTCTGTGAATTGAGCTGTGTATTATCTGTGAATCTGTGAATGTACGATAAGCGTTATAGTTTATATCGCTTATCAACTATATTTCTGTGTTTTGATCTATGATGATTGAATGATGTTGCACTATTGTGTTAAACCCCTGGACCACACCATACACACACAAATATGGATTTCACGAGGAAATCGATTAAGTCACAGATTTTGAAATGATTTATAAAAATTGAATATTTGAATTCAAATGTTTTGGAAATGGAATCGGAATAAATGTGAAAAGCTTTTGGAATGAAATTTCAAGTTAAAATTTATTTTAATTTACTGGATTAAGTTTTGAAATTAAATAATTCAATTTAAATTTGAATTCGATATTTGGAATTGAATTCGATGATTGGAAATTATGGTTAAAGATATTATAAACAGGTTTGTATGAATTTAAACCATTTTAAAGGTATTATTTTTGGGAATTTGAATTTAACCCAAGGATTTCAACTCGTATAAAAGAATCAGATTTTCTGAGATGAAACTGTTTGTTTTCAAAAGATAAAAGCTTTCAGATAAGAAATGGAATTCCTATTTAATTAAGGGAATTTCAAGATTGAATAGAGAAATGATTTTCCTAAGTTATGAATGAATTCTTTTTGAAAGCTATGAATTAAATCTGTTTATTTTTAACAGATTTAAATTGATGATTTGTTTAAATCAAATTGAAATGAAATTGTTTTGAAGGCTATAAGTTAAATCTTTGATTTAAAGATTTAACGAGTTAATCAAATTGAAATGAAAATTGATTTGGAAAATCTGTGAATGAATCTTTTGTTTAAAAGATTAAAATGTGAAAATTGTTTAAACCGTTAAAGGTTGTGAAAATAAATCTTTTTTGTTAAAAGATTTGAAATGGTAATTGATTAAACCATTTGAAAGAAAGTTTTGAATTAATAAGTTGTGACTTAATCGAAATCCCATATCCATATGTTTGAAAAATATTTTCGCTCACTATTCGGTTTAGCCGGGAAAGGACCTTTGTGTCGTATAACCCATTCCGAATATGTGATACGTCGTTATGGATAGCATTTGAAGACCGGTGATGAAGACCGGGTATTTGCGAAAGCGATAGGATGACCTATCGATTGTTTCTGCACCGAGTCGCGCCGGTATAGAAACTCCCTAAGTGATGGGAAATCCGATCGGGATTGTGAATATCCGGATTGCAAGGACTTCGTTGAAAGTGCCTTCGGTTCTGTTCGAACCCAAAACAGACTTGTATGGATTGTATGCCTGACATTACAAGTTGAGATATAAAGCCGATTTCTTTCAAATATATTTCTGTTGGTGGCGGAGAATTTATTCTCTTAGCTTAACACCCTTCTCTGAGACGTACGAGCTCAGAGGTTATATAGTTGAAGGTTATCAGCGATATATTCCCAATTTGGTAATGTGACATACTGAGTGTTGCTGTGAAATGATCATTGTGTTGATTATTTATGATAGGATCATTTATTTGATCGTCTATCTTTGTGATCATTTCTATGATCATTTGTTGACCCAAAGCATGGCTTTTGTATAAAGTATGTTTTTGTGGACGTGACTTCGTCGAGCCTCACATCTCGGGAATGGTCAAAACAGGAAAGAAGCAGCAAGGTTATGAGGGGTAGCGCCCTTTAGGATATGTGCATTTCCTTCTGGAAAAGGGTGGTATCATGGTATGGAGCCCAGATACTTACTCATGTTGAAAACACTTTGTTATGATTGTGTGAATTGATTAGAGAGCTCTCGGATAAAGGTCCCAAAGGACCGGGGGATGGCATATTCGGTCAGTTGTTACTCGGTTAGGGGTAACCCGGCCTTGTGTTGGTAGAGATCCGGTTTGGTTCTCGGGGATGTCCATCCAGAGGCATTCTCATGTGGCAATGGGAAGTTCCTTGGCCTGATCATTCGTTGGAAATCCAAAGAAACAATACGAACCTTGTACAGTATTAGTTGTATAACCTGCCATGGAATGTGGCGGTAACCTGCTATTGAACATGGTAGCTATAGTGGGCATAAGTGCGGAATGTCTATGCTGGCTAAGATTTATATTCTACTTTCGAAATGAAATTTTCTTACACTATGCACTAGTAATAATATCAAATGTTTCCTTTTAATGCGTATCAAGCATCTTTGACTATCATAAGGAGAAATCTCCTCCGATTCTGCGTTTGCATTGTGTGTGTGTGCGGGAGGCCTTATGGTAGTCTTATTTTTAAAAGCATTGCGAATTGACTTTGAAAATCTTTTGTTGAATGTTTTAAGAGATAAACTGTTTTTGTTGCTCACACCAGTCCCACGACTGATCCGGAGTTTATTGTTTCTTTCCTAAACTCTGGGTGCTCATTATATTTCTACACGAGCAGTCTAGAGTTGGGTTTTCAGATAGTCAGGTTTAGTAGATTATCTGGAGTTAGTTCAGTCTTTGGATCGCACCAGTCTTGCTGAGCTTGGTGCATCGTTATTGGGGGTTCGAGCTATTGCTGGATTGATTCTTGGAAATGGAGTTGCAGTTATTTTCGGAGTACTTCCTTGAAGACTATTTAGAGTTATTTGTTCCGTATGCTAGATGTTGTCATCTATTTTTCCGCTGCTATTTTATTGTGTCATATCTCTGATGTATATTGATATCTATTGGATCATCTATTGTATCAGATATTGTATCAAAGCTGTATATCAATGTATTATTCTTTTATTCCGCTGTGTTATTTACTTAATGATTGTTATAAGCTCCGGCGAATCGGATTTGAACGGTCGAATCTATGGCATTCGAATACGATTTGAAGTATGAATGTCGATTTTCGAGCGGGCAAAATCCGACTCGTTACATATGCTCCGGATTATTTTCATGCTCCCGTAACATCGCCGAAATGTTATACCAATCATTTACTCCTTCATTCCCCAATTTGAATGTCTTTTGTGTACTAATAAATAACTTGCAACAAAAACAAAATACCTTGTTCGCTTCATTTGAATAAACTAACCACTTTCTTTCATCCTTGGAAGAAAAATGTCTACTGTCTTCGTTTTTGGAAAATTTATCATTTTCTTTCGAAATTTTGTTAGGGCCTCGTTTAACCAACATTATTCTTTTAGTATCAGTTATCCTTCCCCATAAACCGGGATCATAGTTAAAGTCGACATCTTTCTCAAGATCAAACACAATTAGTTCATCACCTTCATCCATATCATTTCGATTAATATTTATGTCTTCTTCATTCACGTTATCATCTCTATTACCAATAACATCTTCATCAATATTAGCTTCAACAATTCCATTTTCATCAATTGCTTCATTGATTTCGATGTTCTCTTCAATATCATGACTACTTTCTTCAATAATATTTGAAGTTGAACATTGATATTTTTGTATTTTTGCTTGAAACAAATTGGAAATTGAGTCTATAAGTGATTTTTCTAGTTCCTCTTTTTTTTCCTTTAACTCTTCTATTATGAGCTCCGGAATTTTTCTTTTGAAATCTAATTTGATTTTTATCATCTTCGTTCTTCGTCATTTTTTCTATGCATTCCCAAATTAATAATATAGAAAAGCTTAAAATCAATAAAGGTATCCATTAATTCACTAATTGATTTCAAAGTTCAGGCATACTAACTTCATTCATATTTTCTTTGTTTTTGTAGTGTAAAGCATGACAGGTTTTTAGAGACAATTGAATTGAAATCATGACAGTTCAATAAAGTTCAGGCATACTAAATTATAGAACTGCTACAAGTCTACAATATTTATCTTCTCCATCATTTGATTACTTATACTGTTACACAAGGCAACATGTCATATAATCAATGCTACAAACTTCTTTTTATCAAAGGAAAACTGCAAAACTGCAAAAGCATATAGCTGCAAAAGCATAAAACTGCAAAACTGCAGTTTATTTTTTCCAAAAGTGAACTAGGTATATGGCGAAACTACAGTTTATTTTTCCCAAAAGTGAACAAAGTATAATTGTATAAAACTGTAACGTATCAAAAATCATGTTTTTATTGTTTCAATTATAAACTGGCTTGTTTCATGCTTCTAGCGATTTCATTATGAAATCAATTCACAATTAATTCTAAGATCAACAATCAACCAAAATTAAAAAATTAAAATATACCAGCAAAGTCAAAGAGCGGCCTTTTGCAGTGCGACCAATGCAACAATCGATGTTTGCTGATGGTGATAGGCTAGCGCCGATCCTGTTTCTAGGGTTAGTTCTTCTTTTCTTTTTTGTTTTTCGTGCATTTCTGAGTCGTAATTTTATTTCTGAGTCGCGTTTAAGTTCTTCTTTTGTTTCTGAGTCACGATTTTGAAGTAGTTTTTTTTCTTTTCGTGGGGGATTGCTCGTCTAAGGGGGGTTGCCCCAGGATAGCGTCTGATGGGCCTGGGCCATGAGTTGGTTCTGTATGGGGATTTAGCCACTATCTTATCTAGTCAAGAAAGAATCAATCAGGGCACTTACAACTCATTGAGGGATACCGAATTCATTAACTACGTCAATTCTACCAAACCATATGAACGAGTGTTTACATGAAATTACTTCACTTGAAGAGATGGTTCAAAATTTTCAATTTATAATAAAATTGATAGAGTTTTGTTAACAAGGATGGATAAATAAATTCACAGAATTAGGGATTCATTTTGGTGAACATTCACTAAGTCGCCATACCGTTATCCATGTCCAATTTAATCCTACTCAATTAGTAAATTTTAAAATTCTATTCTGGTGTAATAATTCTTGGTGTTTGGATTCTAAATATTAGAAAGAGGAAATTAGGCCGAATGACATAAAGTTTTATTTTTGGGCTAAAAGACAAATGCTAGTTATAATTAGCATTATATTTAACATTTACACTAATGCTAGTTATAACTAGCATTGTCTTTCAGGCTAAAAAAAAACTTGTTGTCCTTCAGCCTAAATTTTTTTCTAAGTTTGTTCTTGTGCCTATTTTCCTGCATTAGAAAATAGTGCAACATTCTTTAAACTTGTGCAAGGTAATCCTTTATTTATTCTCCTCAGCAAATTAAAAGCCACAAAACAGCATGAACATCATGACAAATACTTTTCCCAACCGTCTACTGGCTTCCGTATTTTCTCAATTCCAAATAAACTCGTCCCTCTAAAAGATTACCCTTTCTTTCTCAATTTCGATCAAATGGTTATCGTACTCATTCCTACGCAAGCATTGTTAAAGACTCGCTTCTATTTCCACAAACCAATGCTTATCTTCATCGTTAAAAACCATGGTTTTCTAGAAAAGATCTTAAGTCTTCATGCTTCAGATGTGGAGATAAAAAGCATAAAGCAAAGGAATGTGGAGATATGATCCATTGTTTTGGTTGTGGGGTTTTCGGCTATGAAATGAAATCATCACTATGCCACAGATGGCCTTCTGCAACATTTTTGCAAGGTGTTGCCAGGTAAAATGTTGCGATAACTATACAATTTTGGTCCTATTGTAACGTTGAATTTTTGGTGTTGCCTTAGCCATAAAAATATGTTGCTCTAGTTAAACAAGTGTAATTGATGCAATATTTTTTTATAGTGTTGCTATAGAAGACCTTTGCATATCTTTCACACCGATCTGCGCCAATCTACCAAGGCAAATCCTACGTTGGAGAACGTGATACCTCATCAATCCGAACACCACTCCTTGATCTTTTAGAGCCACGAAGAAAAAAAGTCCCCGCAAATAACTTTTTATTTTCATTCTTCTCTGTCTTCTTACAAAGGTTCAAGCGAACATTCTTAATTTGGGGTTCAGCGATTTTGGTTTGATTAGGGCTTCGATTTGGGGGTTCAAGCTTTGTTCAAAGATTTCGCTTCGATTTGGGGGTTCAAGCATTGTTCACATCACTTTAGGGCTTCAATTTCAATTTTGAGGTATAACACTCTCTCCCATCACTTTAGGGTTTCGATTTAAACTACTTATAAATTCTTAATTCGGCCTGAATTAACAATTCGACTTGTCTAGGTTTCCTCTTGTTGGACACACACACAAATTTTATCCTTTTATGTTAAAATACTCATATTCATAATTGTAGTGATGGACAGCGAAAACATTTGGATAGAACTTCCAAAGTTTAGTGAAGGATATATTAGCAGGATAAGAGCCTTTATACAAAACGGTTTTTCTAAATTGGCCGTAGGCGATAAAATGACGTGCCCATGCAAGAATTGTAAAAATAGCAAGTGACGTCGTCCAGATATAATTTATGATCATCTCATCTGCAATGGTCCATCTCCATTATATGTGAAATGGATTTGTGAGGTTTCTCACCCAAAGTTTGGAAGGAGTGATGAAGATATAAACTGTGAGGCTGGTGATTTTGGAGATAATCTAGGTGAAATGTTGCACCGTACTCGTGGAAATATGCAGAACTGTGAAGATGAGAATTCTGATGCACCAAATGCCGATGCTAAAAGATTTTATCGCCTTGTCGAAGATGGAAAGCAGCCATTATATCCTGGCTGTTCAAAATTTTCGAGATTAAGTTTTATCATCAGGCTTTATTCTTTAAAATGTGTACATGGAATTACGGAGTCTGTAGTTGGGGATATACTAGAGTTGATGAGAGAGGCTTTTCCACAGGCCCACATACCTTTATCTTTTAGAGCCGCGAAGAAAATCATTAAAGATTTAGGCCTTGATTACAAAAAAATACACGCATGTCCAAATAATTGCATTCTCTATTGGGCAGAAAATAAAGATAAAGATGTCTGTAACTCTTGTGGTATTTCGAGGCGGGAAGAGGAAAAGAGAGGCACCCATGACAATGCTCCAGAGAAGTTGATTCACAAAGTCTCGGCAAAAGTAATGAGTTACTTTCCGCTAAAACCAAGGCTGCAAAGGCTGTTTATATGCAAGGAGTATTCACAACTTATGAGATGGCATTCTATGGGCCGAAAAAAGACGGAAAACTTAGACATCCAGCTGATAGCGAGACTTGGAAGGCGATGATGCTATGTATCCTGATTTTTCATCAGAAAATAGAAATATCAGATTGGGTGTAGCCTATGATGGATTCAATCCTTTTCGTACAATGAGTACAACTTACAGTACATGGCCAATTGTATTAGTTAACTATAACCTTCCACCTTGGTTGTGCATGAAGCCCAAAAATCTAATTCTTTCAACACTCATCTACGGTCCAGAGTCTCCAAAGAATAAAATTGATGTATATATGCAGCCTCTAATTGAAGAGTTGAAAGAATTATGGGATCTAGGCATAGAAACTTATGATGCCTTTACTGATCAAAAATTCATGTTACGTGCAAGTGTGTTGTGGACCATTAGCGATTTTCTGGGGTATGTAATGTTATCCGGTTGGAGCAAAAAAGGGTAAATTTGGGTTGTCCTGTATGCCATTATGAGACTTCTTCAATGTACTTGAAACGTAGTAAAAAATGTGCTACATGAATCATAGAAAATTTCTGGATTCGAAACACAAGTGGAGGTTTGATAAGAGGAGGTTCAATGGTGAAGTTGAAATAGGACAGATTCTAGGAAATTTATCAGGAACAGACATTGAAGAACTGTTGCATGACTTTGAAAATAATTTTGGGAAGAAAAAGAAGTCAATATTTTTCAATTTACCGTATTGGAGCCACAATTTATTGCGACATAACCTTGATGTTATGCATATAGAGAAAAACATATGCGACAACATACTCGGTACTTTGCTAAATATTAGTGGCAAGTCAAAAGACCATTTGAATGCTCGTTTTGATTTGCAGGAAATGGGCATCAGGAAGGTCCTACATCCCGTTTTATCAAATGACGGCGAACACTTTGAGATTAGGGCTGCCATATTTGACATGACGAATAAAGAAAACGAAATATTTTGCTCAGTACTGGAGAATGTTAAATTGCCATACAGTTGTGCAACCAATATCAGTCGGTATGTTCACACGAAGGAAAGGAAAATCTCAGGGTACAAGACCCATGATGCTCATTTTCTACTTCACTACTTGTTGCAATTTGTTGTGAAAAAAACACTGAAGCCTGAGGTTGCATTACCTCTGATAAGATTTGGTGCATTCTTAAGAGGTCTTTGGGGCAAAGTAATTTATTTGGAAGATGTGAAGGGGCAACAACAAGAAATTATCGAAATTCTTTGCCAATTTGAGATGATATTTCCACCGGCTTTCTTTGACATAATGGTTCACTTGACGGTTCACTTGTGCAAGGAAGTTGAATACGGTGGACCTGTGCACGTTCGATGTATGTTTCCGATTGAGCGTTATCTAGCTAAACTCAAATCTTATGTGCGCAACAGATCTAAACCGGAGGGTTCCATTGCTAAAGATTACTTGGCAGAAGAATGCTTGACATTCTGCTCAAGATTCTTAAGCGGTGGTGATGCAGTACCTAAATTTGAAAGTTATCCACAAAATATGAAATATGCTATTGGTACAAGAAGAAATAAAGACGGAAAAGCTATTCATCTAAAAGAATCTGAGTGGATGGCATGTCATCGATACATTCTATTCAATTGTGGTAACGAGGAAATAGATAATTTAAAAGAGTAAGTTTTTATGTTCTAATTTTATTCTAGCAAGTACTAAAGAATTAGAATATTTCTTTATTGATATTAATACCATCATAATTATTATAGGGAACATCGAGCTTTAATTAATGGTTATGCAATATCGAGAAGATATAAAAGAGAGAGAGCACATACTGAAGAATTCTGGAAATGGCTGAAGGATGGGGTTGGGAAAAAAGAGGACATTTCGAAAGAGCTAGAAGTGCTTGCAATGGGCCCTAATCGGACAGCTAGGAAATTTAGTGGATATGCTATTAATGGATACAGATTCCATACAAAATATAGAGATGCTAAGTGTAAAACACAGAATAGTGGTGTATTCTTGACTGCCTTGACCACTAGCTTTGCAAGTTCAAAAGATCAAAATCCATTGGTTGGTAATGTTAGTTACTATGGAGCAATTGAAGAAGTACTAGAAATTGATTATTGGGGAGAAATTTCAGTGTTTTTATTTAAGTGTTGCTGGTACCAAGAAGAGAAAGATTTGTATGGGATGACTCGAGTTAATTTTAATAGATTGTGCCAGAAATCTGATCCGTATGTTATGGCTTCACAAGTACAACAAGTATTTTATGTACAAGATCCAACTGATGCGGCACTTTATAATGTTGTCAAGAAATTGCCGAGGGACTGGTGTGAAGTCGAAAATGAAAATGGAAATGAAGATGATCCAGTTTTACATGATATTCAATGTGGTAATGGAATAGGAAATCAAGTTAGTGATGTTAGGTGGTATAGAGATGACGTCCCGGCAACACAAATCCTCATTCCGCCTAGCATAGAGGAAACTTCCTCTTGATTTCTATGTAGCAATATCAAGTGACTTCTATTTATGTATTTGTTCTTAATTAAGGGACGACTTCTGTATCTGTTCATTTTCATAATTAATTTACTACTTTTTAATTACTTGACTGCTTGTAAGTTATTCTGATTTTATGTGTTCCCTTGTTGTTTCTAGTGCTTTATATACCTGCATACACATATGTACTTAATATACCTGCCCATTTTATTATTTCATATCTTGCTTCCAATGTAAACTTACCATTCTGTATAGGATGGGGGAACTCATGCAGCTTACATTTCATCACAAGGGTGCATTTCAGAAGGCACAATATCTTGGTGGAACCGATACTGTGGTAAAGAGGGTTGATCCTGACTACTTCTCGTACACAGTGCTCATGGAGTTTGTGAAGGATGACCTTCAATACACCGAAATAGGAGGAATTTATATGAGAAATGGTGAGAAGAGTGGGTGGAAGTTAGTGACGAATGATGCGGACCTCTCCGAATTAGTCAAAGGAGTTAAAGTGGTGGAAATTTGGATTTTTATATCGACAACGTTGTCGATACTGCAATTGAGCCACTGAAGCAAATGCAGCCGCATGTAATCATGCGGCCAAGGCAGAATCTGGTTACAGGTATATATAAATGGATAGTTAATATCATTTACAGATTGTGATATTTTGATATAGCAAAAAAAAAATTTATTGTGATATTTTGATTATAACATTTAAAGATTATGATTATAATATCATTGTATTGTTGCAGCTACAAAACCAGTGAAACGACAGTATGTGACGGCTCATCAACTACAACAGAACCAAAAAAACAAGAAGTTAGCTGAAGTCAACAGTCCTCGGAAGTCAGCACAGCTGAATAGCAATGCAACTGTGAATCTAAAGCTAGGTGAGGTGAACAGTCCTCGGCAATCGACACGGCTGAATAATCCAGAACCCAACGATGCAACCGTGAATCTAAAGTTAGCTGAGGTGAAAAGTACTCGGAAGTTGACATGGCTGAATAATCCAGAACCCAGCAATGCAAACGAGAATCTAAAGTTAGCTGAGGTGAGGAGTCCTCAGAAGTCGACACGGCTGAATAATCCAGAACCAACAATGCAACCGTGAATCTAAAGTTAGCTGATCAGGTAAATCCTCAGAAGATGACACAGAAAAAAAACCACAAATCAACGATTCAACAGCGAATCTGAACTCATCAAGTGTTAAGAGGAAGTTGGAATCACGTTTACCAACATCGGAAGAAGAAGATATGGATGAAAATGGCATGCAGGTTTGAAGAATTCTTATTATGATGATCTTATTGTAATTTGAATATTTTGTACCACTCTTGCAGCATACTTACTATGATGTTCCTGTTTATTATATACTTGCAGGATGTTCATCTACCACCTCCACCACCTCCAAATGAGTATTCTACACCTCCACTATCTCTAAAAGATTATGAAGTACAGAGAGCTGCTAAGTTGATGATGAACCTAAAAGATTATAAAGTACATAGAGCTGTTAATGTGATGAGGAACAACGAAGTTCTTGCTTCTCTAGGTGTGCCTGCAATTTCAGCTAAACTGAGAAATGCAAACCAAAAAAAAGATAAAGGAAAAGAAAAGATGCAAGAGGATGTGGATAGTGATCAGGAATATAATCCGGACCATGAGGAACATAGTGAAGATGATACTTCACAAAGTCCAAGAAAGCTGTGTGATAGCTACATATCTTATTTTTTCTGCTTATGAAGATAATAACTATAAAATCCAATCTTATTTCCTACTTATATATACAATTTAGAGAACTAAAAAAGTTGAGAAGCCCAAGCCTGTTAGTGGACCACAAACTCGTTCAGCTAGTGGTATCGCAAAGGAAAAGGAAAAGTTGAGAAGCACAAGCCCAAGCCCAAGCCCAAGCCTGGTAGTAAGTTCAACTGAGAAGGATGTCGAAGGAAAAGGAACAATGGCTGATTATTTGGCTCTGCGGGAACAACAAAAGAAAAATACTGCAAAAGCTAGTGCAAGTGGTATGGCAAAATAAGTATGTTGCGGAGAATGTCTTGCCAGACATTGAAAATGAAGAAGTTGAAGCAGGTACTGAATTGATGTGATAATAATATTTAATATTTCAGTAGGATTAATATTTCAGTAGGATTAATATTTCAGTAGGATTAATATTTAAGTACCGAATTTACATTATGATTTATGTTATTATTTGACGGGACTTTTCATTTTAATTAAAGGTGAAGTTCCTAAAAGACTCAGAGGTCACACAAAGATGTTTAATGTTCATACAAGGGCGAATGACAAAAGAGTTGTAATTATGATGAACCAGTGCTTCCAACCTATTTCAGATGATGACAAAGTAATATCTGAACCGAGCAACTTTTTAGGAACATTGAAAAGGTCTGTGCCACTTACGTATAAATCTTGGTCGGATGTTCCTGAAAAGTTGAAGAAATCTCTATGGGATTATGTTAAGGTAATCTATTATCAACTATAATGTTGCTGAATTTTACTTTAATAAGTAATATTGATCTATTAACTATAATGTAGCTGAATTTTGATTCATTTATTCTTTTTTATCTTTGATTTATATTTAAGCAACGGTATATTATTCCGGATGAATGTGAAAACTGGGTGTTGAAGTCTATTCGTGACTGTTGGAGGGGGTACAAGAGTCGCATAAAAATAGCTCATTATAAAGCTTATAAGACTGATGAGGAGAGGCTAGATAACAAGCCGGACAACATCCTAGTGGAGGATTTTAAAGTGCTCTTGAGGTATTGGGCAGATGATGAGATTCAGGTATACGTACATATTATTTATTTCGCAAGATAAACGAGTACTTTTTTTTTGTGAGATAAACGAGTACTTTGTTTTTTGTGTATTTTTTAGCAAAAAGCCCTGAAAAATTCTGATAGTTGTAAGTCATATCAAGACACACACACTGCTGGTCCAAAGTCGTTCGCCCAGCTTCGTCATAAGATGGTATATGATACTTTACATTTTTGACTGAAGAGAGTGTACGCTAAACTATCTATTGAACTTGTATCAGGAGACACCATCCGATGCAGCACTTTTTCTTAAAAGTCATAAGAGAACAGATGGACGTGAGTACATGTCTAATCATCAAGTAATGAATTACAAACTTGTAAGTAATAATTCTGTTTTGTAATAATTTTGTTCTGTTTTGCACATGCTGCACATTGTTCATGTCTTGCTCATGTGCATGTATGCTTATGTCCTTGAAACTGTCCTTGAAACACTTGTTGAACCTGAGTTTCGCAAACGTACTAATGGCATAGATGTTTGCTTTGGAAATTATAATTGAGTATATTGTGAGATTAAGAATTTTGATCCCTCGGCCATTTTTTCCTTTTCTAGTCTTGCGTTTGGCTAGAAATGACACAAAAACTGGAAACGAAGAAATGAATTTGGTTAAAGGGATTACTGACTTGGTTTATATAAAAATATATGTCTATAGTAATACACATATGTGCATAAATAAAATGAATGGCCGTTTGAAGCCTCAGAATCCAAATGACGAAGCCGTAGCTGGCTGTCGACGGAATTGTTTTCCAGTTTTTACTAGTATATATGTTACAAATTGTTTTCTAATTACATGCACATAAACAAATTGTTTTCCAAAATGTGGCTTTCTCTGCATTTGCTGTACACAATCCATATGTAAGCATTTGCTGCATTTACTATAGGGTAATTTTGATGTGGCTTTATTTTGTAGGACTTAGTTCAAAAGGCAATTGCCGGTGGAGAAGGAGGAAATACTGTTGAAACAGTAATTTCGAATGGAAAATCACAGGGTCGTCCTTTGCTTATAGGGAGGCATGCAAAGTGTGCAAAACAATCAACCGAGGCTCTAACAAATGCTTACGTACATGGCTTAAGGCAAAGGCTTGTCGAAGAAATGGAAGCACAGCTAGAATCCAAGGTAAATCAGAAGGTACAAGATAATTTGGCTAGGGTGCTTAAGAAATTAGGTGATGCCAACCCGGAGATGAACATCAATGTAGAGGATCTAACTTCCACAATCATGTCCAGTGAGACTGATAATCTGACTGGAGGCACCGACTCTTAAGTCTCATTTATGAATTGTTATGTGTACCGGATATTTTGGGCTAGCTTTGTAGTATTTTGGGGTAACTGACATGAATTGTGATGTGTACTGCTGTATGAATTGTTATCTGTACTGTGTATTATGCTGTGTATTATGCAAGTGTTTTATGTGATATTTACTGTGTATTATGCAAGTGTTCTATGTGATATTATACTGTTCTATATGCTCTTAGTGTCTCTTCAGTATAATGTTGCAGTAGCGTCAGTATAGTGTTGCAGTAGCTTCAGAATAGTGTTGCAGTAGCTTCAGAATAGTGTTGTAGTAGCTTCGGAATAGTGTTGCAGTAGCTTCATAATAGTGTTGCCACCGGGTTATAAATGTTGCTTAAAATAATGTTGCAATAGTCATTCAAGGTGTTGCCATAGGGATGGACCCAGTTGGGTCGTGGGCCCCACATTGTGGGCCCCACATTGTGGGCCCCACAAGATGTGGGCCCCACAACTTCAAAAAGTTAATATCTATACCAACATTTTTGGAATGTTGCTACAGATACCTATGGGTGTTGTCATAGACCCAAATAGGGTTCTATTGCAACAATATTACTTATGTTGCCTTAGATAGTTAAAATGTTGCCTTTGAGGTCTAAAGCAACGGCAAAAATTGCATCCCCCTAAAAGTGTTGCAATAGACCTATGGCAACATTTTTAGTGTTGCAGAAGGCCATTTATGGCGTAGTGCATGTTTGAATATTTCAAAAACGTACCCTCTGTTTTCCAAATCTCTAAGTGAAAAAGAACATGAGTTTTATTTTTTTTGGAATTTCTTAAATTAAAGAATATCTTTCTTGATAGTTATTCATAAAAGAAAGAAGAAGGGTTACGCTTATTCAACAAAATTCTTTGGCATTTTAATGCTTTGAATTTTTTAGTTAACTTTAGTTCGAAAGTATTCTCTGTTTCTGGATTGAAAATGATTTTCATATGAATAAGAATATAAAGTATGTGAGAAAGAAATGTTGGAAAACTTCAATATATGGGCCACATTTGTAAAATAAATGTAATGTGTTATTTTTGTGTAAAGCGAAATTAAAGTGATCGAATTATGAATTAAAGTTAAAAGTCTTACATGTATAATTGTCATGGTATTAATGTGTAGATACTGCAGCAATTCTATTTTGTTGAAGGGCTAAATTACAAAAGGTCAACATTATAAATAAGAGGTATGGTCCGCAAACTACATAAGCTCCAGTTATTCTCCTAACCTCTTCCATGAAAATAATCCAGATTTATGGTTTATGTCAATTTGGAAGATTAGATCCAACTCTTATCTTTTAGATCTATCTCTTTCTCTTAATCATTTTATGAAAGCAACAACTATGAATTCAGATCTGATATAAGGTCTAGGGTACGTGTCAATATGAAAAACCAAATCAAATTTACTTTTCCAACATCAACTATGAATTCAGGTATGGCTTCCGCCAACCCGCTTGCTTTTCTCTATTTCTTTTCAATTAAATCAATATGGGCGATCTATTCAGATCTAGGGTTTTATGATTAATCGGTCTTAAAGTATATTGAAATCCTAACAATGGTATCAGAGCCAACCATTATTGATTTCATTGGAAATTTTGTATTTTGTTTTTTTAATTATGAGTAAGTTTTAAATTGAACTTTTTTTAGAAGTCTTGTAATAATCTTACTTACGTTTCAAATCTGCTTGATCTATGCAGCAAGGACTTTTTGATGATGATTTTGGATTTGGTTTAGTGTCAATTTTTATTGTAAATTGAAAGACTAATTTATGAAATTGTTTTGGTGTAGAAAGATCAATAGATCTAAATATCTATATGTTATTATGAAACAATTGGAATTTTGAAATCATTAAATTATGAGAAATAATCTAACATTCTCTAAATTTTGAAAACAACTTATATTGGTAAAACATTCACATGTTTATTGTTGTATGTTTTATAAATAAGTTCTGAATTTTAAGGCGAGGAATGTTTTGATCTGATATGTATGGTCATTTTTTTAATGTTTATAAATCGTGTATACAAATATATATAATTTAGAACCATTTATGCAAGAAATATAAATATGATTCTAAGGTTATTTTACCTTACTTAACTTTTGACTAAGTAATTTGGATATGTATATAAGGTATTTGAGTTATTTTAAAATTTTGGTTAATTGGAAATAAAGTATGCTCCTTTAATGTGTTCGTGTCTATTTTTTTATTGAAATAAATTTTAACATGACACTAGTTTACATTTTGGAGGACAAAATGATCAATTGAATTTATTTTTTATCATAATTGCATTAAATGTGGTTGTTATAGTAATATATAAATTAATTTGTTATCATAAATACTGTAAATACGTTAGTTGCAATAAATATAACGACGCATCATGTTTGCATTTGGAATAAGAAAAGATATATTATTTATTATGTGATGAATTTATATTTGATAGATACAGATACTTTATATGTATGGTCCGCTTATTAAAAACAAGTTTTACTTTTATGCTTTGGTTATCATGAAATAAAAGGAGCGACAATTTTCATATTTTGTAACGTCCCGCATTTTCGCACGCTTTAAATCGACACACGTGCCAATTCAAACCATACGGAAGGGTGGATTGTTATGGGGTAAATAAGAAAAAGCAGGAAGAAATAAAACAAAACAGAATATTGCAGCGGAATGATAAAATATAATAATCAAATATACAGTTCATGAAATAGCTTTACAAAAAAAAATATTCGATTTTCTTTACTTATACAATACAATAATCAGAGTACACATACTAGATAATAATAATTAATGCAGAGGAATTAATTGGTGTGGTGGAATAATATAGTAGATAATAGTATTACAAATCTTCGTCTTCGTTCTCAAGAATAAAATCTTCAAATCCTGAAACGCTCGGACTGACCCGAGCAAATTGAAAAGACAAAACACTCGAGTCAGAACTAAAAGATCTTATGTGAGTTAAATCAACTGAAATAAATATGAGTGCAGTAATTTAAGAGATGCTCGGGATTTACATCTCTTAAGGATCCGTTCAACTATTTACTATGTAGTATATTTCGCTATTATAATAGTGTCTAATTGTAAAATAAACTTACTTTTAAATAGCGTTAAGGCTTTACATTTTCCACCTTAACACATTTATATATTCACATAGTCTATACAGTACCGTAATCTCCCCCGTACTGGGCATCGTCAGAGGGCACTCCATAGGTATGGTATAAAACCAAAATCGTATAAGGCGTGCTTGGATAGGTGACATGGCACAACTAGGCAACGCCAGGGTAGATACACCAATTGCTATCCGGGATGGTGGTAACGCATAGCCGCAGCTACGCCCACATCGAACAAACACCCCCAAAATCAAAAAATAAAGGTGGCCACCGAATCAATCCAAAGTCAGAGTATAGTATCGAAGAGATGTGTCCGATAAAGGGTGCTACCCCCTTGGCCCGAGAATCGTTCTTGTTTTAGCCACCTTATGCCAACTCACGGGAGTCGGGTCCATGTTTTTACCTCAAAGGAAACGTCGCCACCATCTTACTTCATTCTGGAATCTCCACCGCGTCTACGGTTCTTAAAGTGGTTTTCGGAGTTGGCAGAGAGTGTGACAACTTCCGATCCCGGTCTCTTCAACAAGCAAACGTTATTATAACACCGCGGTCCATTAAAAATAGTTATCCATTTCAAAACCATATAAATAACATATCATTTTCGTTTTAAAACCCAAATCATTTTGATATTATTTTTTATATTACAAAATATCTCTTTTCCAAAAATCATAGCATTTTCAAATCTATATACCTTGAAACCTATAGCTTTGAAACAAAATTTCTAATACTTAAATGGTTTATATATTTAATCACTTTATATAATCAGATAGCTTCTTTAATTTCACAATTAAATTCCAAATACCAATTTGAATTCTCAAATAAACCATTTCAAATTCAATATATTTCAAAGATTAAATATCCAACCATTTTAAACTAATTCTTTGATAATTCCAAATATATCAAATTCAATGTTTACTTAATAAATTTAATAAAATTTAAGTAGAACCTTTAACTTCAAATAAGTGGATATTCTTTCAATTTATTTAACTTTATAAATTCATTTATCTCAACTTTATATTCATTTAAATTACTTTAAACCAAATCAAGTTATAAGAATCATACCCTTTAAAAATCTCCATTTTTATTTAAATTCCAAATCAAATTTATTCAAGTACAATCCTTAAATAATTCAATTTAACCAATTTCATATTTATCTTCCAACTTTAATTTCATTTAAATCAATTAAAACTCTATATATACAATATCTTAAATAGTACTAAACCATAGAATATAAAACAATCAAACTCCATTGTTAACTCATTTTTATTAATCAATTTTATACATAGCTTAAATTCAAGAATTTAACTATATATATATATATATAAAATAATATTTATATAACATCAAAAATTGATATTTATTAAACCGTGTATTTCTTTCCAAACCATAGAAAATCATTTCAAAATAATTTTATATATATATATATATATATATATATATATATATATACACCACGGTGCCTGTATATAATTTTCTATCCTATGGTCAAGTGATACAGATATTTATCATTTCAATCCGCAATTTAAGATAAAAATGCGGTTGTATATCATTTCAAACCGCAATCCCGAATGAAATGAAAATGCATAATAACTTGCAGTTTATAACAATATAAGTACAACATCCATTCATCCAATATAACCATCAACCATTTGTCACAATCATCATCCAAATTCAAACAATACATCAATATATAACAGGTGGTAATAACAGGTATCAACTATCAGTTTATATTCAAAAATAAATTATAACTGTTTAACTGGCAGCTTATATGCAATAAAATAAATAACAATTTAACTAGCAGTTAATATGCAATAATGAATTAAATAACAGTTAATTAAATAAATGCAAATTAATTGAGAAAATGATGAAATACATGCCAAACAACTATAAATAAATTTCAAATCACATCATAAATGAATTTAGCAAACACAAGAAATTTTAGAAATTGTGAGTGGGTTAAAACACTCACCTTTTGAATTTAAATTGAATTTAAATCCAATTTAAACCCAAAATTTGACCAGTCTCAGAATCCATCCAAACCAGTGCTAAATGTCCGTAATTCTAATACGATCTCAGCAAAACAAGCCGCGCATGAATCCGAGCTCGTATGAAAAAGTTAGGAAAATTAGAAGATTGGAAAATTGTGGTCCTGAGTCGACTTCGGGTTCAACTTCGGTCCATCGCCTCAATTCCCGATGCTTGCTTGGAGTTTTTGCCAAAACGACCCAGAGCGACCCGAGTAATTTTCTTCCTAACCCGAAGTAGATGTAGCGTTTTTGCCTCTGAAACTCGAAGCGCGACCAGAAGTTGCTGCAGATCCTCATTTTTTTTTAAATTGAAATTGAAATTGGATTGGGAAGATTAGGGTTTGCAGCCATTGGAATGAGGAAGAGCATACGTACAGAATGAGGAATAAGCAATGACCTAGGGTTTACAATAACATATATGTACGCAAAACAAAATAGAAAGAATGGGCTAGGCTGGATTTGGGTTTTGAACGATAATTAACCCGAAAAGCCCATTTCGACTCCGGACTGGAAAAGGGTCAACCCATATATCAAAATATATATTTTAAATGATTTTAAAATCGATAGAATAGGTTTCAAGTCCAAATTCCATCGTATGAAGAAGTTATGCAAAATTCAGTTTATTTCAAATTGATTTCACTTAATTTCAATTTCCTTTATTTCTAGGCGTTTCAAGCCCGTACGATCAAATGACAAACCCGATCGTTATGAAACTTGAAATCCTACAATAATTCACCGATACGGATCCGATGAAACTAGTTTCATCGAAATCCGAGTCAATGTCCAAAATGGCTATTTTTCCATTAATTAAATAAATTAATAATTAATTAATTTAATCCAATTTTTAAATTACAATTTTATAATTGAAAATTTTATCACCTTTATATTTCTTAAGAATTTACAAAATTTTAAACAAGTTTAGATATAAATAAAAAGTTGATAAATCTATCAATTGAAGTGTTAATTTCTCCGCCTCATTATATTTAGAATTTATAAATTAAATTCTGAAAAACCTTTTTATTAAATTTTTAAGCCTTCTTATTCACATCTTTTACCAAAATAAGATTGCCACTACATTGGTTCATGATTTATTACATTATTATCCTCAAATTCCATTTTAATTTCAATAACGTAGTATTCAAACGTTTTAATTCCATTTTATTTTGCAATAAATAACATTATCGAATTCTATACTTAAATTAAATTAATAAATCTTGCTTTCTATAGTTTAAATCAACCAATAGTCATATTGTTCAGTCTATTATTATCAAAACGTTGCAATTTACATTGGTTTGTAGTTATTGCATTAATATTCTCAAATTTCCTCTAAATTTTCATTAACGTAGTTTTTTTTACTTACATTTTATTCCAATGGATTTAAAACTAATTCAATAGATGAAACAAATGGGTAAACAATTAACGATAATCACCAATTTGCCTAATTCAGTCTCATTCTTATAAATTTCATCTCATAACATTTATTGCTTCATTCCCCTTTCTATTCATATAAGGATTCAACCATAAATTTTCAATTACTTATTTTACAACTTTTACTTTTATTTATTGGTTCATTGTTTATTTTAAAATTTTCATTTATTACTCCCAAATATTCGTTTTCATTTAAAATTGTCATGTTAGTTTCTTCTTTTATTGCATTATATATTTATTCATTCCTTCATTATTACATAACCTCATTTATTATCATTCATTTATTTATAGTAATTATGCTAAATCAATTTTCTTAGCCTCCCAATTGTTTACTTAAGTCTTGTAACGACCCGTAAATTTTCGATAATTAAAATAACTAATTTAATAAGATTTCGCGATTTAATGTTAGAATTTTTTTTGTAATTCGTTGGAATAATAATAACTAGAATGAATTGCAACAATAATTATCCAAGTAATGAAAATAAATGCTACTTAGTGAATACCTTTGAAATCAATAGTTGAATAGGATAATAAATATTGAATTCATTGGGTATAATAGAGTAATTGATTGATAAGTAAAATTTATTTAAAATCAAATATTGAATATTGAACAGGTAAATTGTTTAAATTTAATATTTAAAACTTATTGAATAATTGAATAACGGGTTTAATATGATTAAAAATGATTTGTAAAATTTTATTTTATCATATTAAAGTTAGAATGATGTTGTAGAACTTTTAAAATCGAATTAAAAGTAAATTTGTGAAAATTGAATATTTTAATATTTAATTGACGAGTTAAAAATAGTCATTTTTCAAACAGTCTCGGATTTCGACGAAACTAGTTTCATCGGATCCGTAACGTGATATTATTATAAGATTTCAAATTTCGTGTCAATCGGATTTACCGTTTGTCCGGGGCGAGCCAAAACGCATAGAAATTCGTTTAATCGGTTTAATTTAAATTTGATCGTTTATTTGCGTCACTCGCACATATGATCGAATTAGCTTCCGAAACCTATTCCATTGTGTCCGGAACGCAGGGTAAACCCTATAAACGCCTAGCGGCACGTCTTGATAGGAGTTTGAAATAAATATCTAGATATTTGAATTTTAAAATAATAAAAATTAGTATACTGATTTGACCATACCCTTCACATCTGTCTGTTCTTCTTATCAGCCGATACCCTAGTACCTATTTCCTATTCAAACACGCATACTCTCCTTTAATAACCCACTCACGCAAGCTTCAGGCAGAAGAAGATAATAAATCAAACTTCAAAAATTTCTTTCTCCTCAAATACTCGATTAAAAATCACGAAACCTTCTCTAAAATTCCTTTTTCATCGTTTGCTTCGATCCTATATGCTTTTGGCCTGGTGCGACTTGGAGTTTGGGAGTGCGACAGTGAAGACGTGAGGGGTTTTGAAGCTAGGGTTAAGCTTCACTTTGTTTTCATTCACCGATTCGAGAAATAAAGCTCGTATTTGGATTCTCTTCGTCGAATAGCATCTGGACGCACGTTTTGGTGGAGCTCGGTGGTGTCTTGGGGCGTGCGACCTGAGCGTGGTCGAGAGGGAGATGCACGGGTCACGTTTTTCTAGGGGTGGCCGAGCTCGAAGTTGTTGGTGCGGGATGGTGGAGATTTCGGAGAGAAGTTGGATGGTATTGCCGGTTCGTTGAGTTATGTAGCCTAGCTCCGTATCACTGGGATTGATGCACGGCCATGGAGTTGTGCACAGGAAATGGCTACAGGCTTTGTTTGGGGAAGAAGATGGAGTTGGTGGGCTGGGCCTCATTTGCTTTGGGTATGAATTCATTTAATTATAATATAAAGTGTTTTATAAAATTCAAATGTCGATAACTTATAAAATGTATAACTCTCACATATGAGGTCCGATTGAGACGAGACTTTTTGCGTTGCGATTGTGATGACGAGAGCTTCAAAATGAAATTGGTTTGGACAAATTTGGAGACAGTTGAAATTTGGGATAAAATTGGAAGTCGTCCGGTTTAGTTGCAAACCGGAACGTCTCGGCGACAACGGAAAAATCAAGGTGGGTGTTTTATAACGCTCACAACGTACTAAATATCTTTATGCTAGTTAAATTTGATATTATGAAGTGTTATGATTTTTTTGTCGTTGTTTGATAAAAATTTAATTGTCATATAGCTTATCATTTGAATTAACCGTTGAAAAATTAAATTGACAGTTAAATTGAAATTAAAATTGAATTGCGATTAAATTACCTGACATCGATAACTATGAAACTGCCATGAATTGTATTGTCCATTGGATGATGTATTTTGGTGGATGTTATTGGTTGATATTTAAATTTTTGGATTTTTATTTGCTTATATATACTGTTATGCATACATATGACACTGTGATTGGTTTAAGTAATATATACTCATGTCTAACATTTAATTGAAATAACTAATTACTTGGCCATAGGATAGAAAATTATATACGGACACCGAATTGGCTAAATTAATAATTTCAAAAATCTTCGATTTGAAATTTATTTAAATGTTTTGATTTAAAAGTTATAAATAGAAATCAATTTATAGAAATCGAATTTATCGAAAAAATTGAGTTTGGAATGTTGAAATAAATTTTGGTTAAAAGAAATTGTTAAATAATTAAAGTGGAGACTTTGGAATTTAAAATCGGGATATGATTAAATTTCGAAAATTGATTTGTATAAAGATTTAACCTTAATTCGAGCTTTGAATATTACTAAGTAAAAGTGATATAAAAATGATATTTTGAAATCGAGCTTGGAATTGAACCATATTTGAAATTTGGATTTAAACTTGAATATTGATGGATAATTTTGTTAAGTGTTATAAATGGATATTTTTGAAAAATCAAGCTCCAAATTGATATAAATTGAAATTGAATTAATTGAAAGTGAACATAAAATTGAATAAATTTGAAGTCAAAGTTGACGTTGATTGAATCAAAATCGAAATTGAATCGGTAGAACGGAAATTGAAATTGTTTTGAATTGGGAAGTTATAATTGAAATGGTTTGGTTTTGAATCTGTTTTATTTTGTTTTCCAAATTACTCAGTTATATAAACCATTTTGAATACTTAAACTATTTTAATCTATTTTAAATCTACTTAACCCGATTTAAATTATTTTAAACTAATTTATCTATTTCAAATCCATTTTAAGATTTTAAGTATTTTAACTTTTTTAATTATTTAAAACTACTTTTAAACTCCTTAAAACTATTTTCTAAAATTCTAAGCTGGTCAATGAGGTGAAATGTTTATATTTAAATCTTGAATTTCAATACGAATTGGGTTAAATGAAGTTGCAACCTAAATTGAAATCTGAATTGATTTTGAAATCGAAATAAGATATTGAGACGAAAAATGATTTTTGAAACGGAATTTGACAATTTAATAGATACGATGATATTTGAAATGGATTTAATTTTTGAAGCGAATATGATATTTTGATATCAATTATGAATCGATTTGAAATGTAAAAGAGCCAACGGTGTAATAATACGTATTTACTAAAGAGACCGGGATCGGATATGGACATACACTCTGTCGATACCGAAAACCACTTAAATAACTATTATACGTGGAGTGTTGATCCAGAATGAAGTGGATGGTTTGGTGAACGCGTTGACTGAAGAAAGAGAACAATATTGGATGACCCCTGACATGACTAAAACAGGAGCCGCGCCGGGCCATTGAGGTTCGCCATCTCTAGCGGACACACTTCTTCGATACCATATCTATTACATTTGTGATGCGATTTGGGTGCACCCCTTGATTTGGGAGTGTTGTTTTGCGGTGTTGGGGTAGCTGCTGGCTATGCTCAACATCAGTCCGGATCACGCAACTACTAGTATCCTAGTTGGTATCGCCTCATGTACCTTGTCATACTGATTATCCTATTCGCGACCACTACGTTTGGTTTTGTGTTATACTATGTGGTACCCTCTAATAACCACCAGTTTACAGTGGGGCTTACGGTGCTGTATAGACTATGGCATTATTAAAATGTGTTAAGGGGGATTATGGTAACGCCTTAACGCTATTTTGATACTTTATATTACTGATAGGCATTATCTACTTAGCGTACATTACTACATAGTAGATAGTTTAACGGATCCTTAAGAGATGAAAAATCCCGTAACATCTCTTGAGTTATTGCACGCACGTTGACACTGGATAGGAGATGTAAAACCCCGTAAACATTCCTGACGCCGTTACACTCATATTTATTTACGATTGATTTAACTTTCATAAGGATATTTTAGTCCTGACTCGAGTGTTTTGTCTTTTCATTACGCTTGGGTCAGTCCTGAGTTTTCAGATTTTAGAAGATCTATTCTGGAGGACGAAGACGAAGATTTGATATACTCTTACTATTATTATCTTTGCATCATGCTGTCTGCTGCATTATTTTATTTGTTCTGTTTTATATGAATAACTCTGATAAATGTTGTATAAATAATGATCAAAGTATTGTAAACAGCTTCATGAACTGTTTATTTGACTATTATATTTTATCGTTCCGCTGCAAGATTCTGTGTTGTTTCATTTCTTTTATTTCCCTTCCCTTTCTTTTCTTAATTACCCCAATAACCATCTGCCCTTTTGTATGGTTTGGAACCGGCATATTTATTTGATTGTCGGTTTAAACTGTTCAAAAAGGTGGGTCGTTACAAGTCTCTAACCATTCATTTATAATACTTCCCTTCTATTATATTCTATTAGAAGCAATTTCAATTATACCTAAGTTTACAACACAAGACAACAAATTCTTATTTATTAAAAAATTCCATCAAATACCTCATTTGAACTTGTTTCTCAATTCACCAATTACGACCTAAAATATAAATTTACGTTTCTATTAAATTTACATTCCCCCTTCCGTTACTATATTAAAAATCACTAAGTAACTTTTATTATCAACTATAAATATTATAATTGCTTAACGGACATTGATTTTATAAATTTACACTTATTACGTATTCTTCATCAGTTAACATAATTTTGAATTCCTTTCCCAATTTACTAATTTCAGTCAATCCTAACTTTACCTTCTGTTTCAATTAATAGGGTGTGCACAAATTTAGTTAATGCGTTAATTCTTATTAATATAACATTAAGGCTCATTTAATTCCAATTGATTCTCATTTTTAATTATTAAACGAAATAAACGGGCAACTTATAACGTGTGTTACCATGACTTTAATTACACCTATGAATTCCCTATTATCAAACATATGTTACAATTCTTAAATACTTCTGCTTTCATCTAGTTGCCATTAAGTATATTATTATTTTTCCATTAACAAATTTCAATAATTCCCCAGACCTTCCCTTTCCATTTATTCTTTTATTAAGTTTACATTAATAAATATTTTCTTCCATTTCTTTAATTCAACAACTTGTTCTATTATGAATACCGTTAACATTATTTCCAAATATCCCTTAATTAACATTAACTTAAACTTTTATTTATTATTATTGCAATTTATACAAAATTCAATTTATACAAATTCAGCTTTGACTTGCCTAAATTTACATGCAGTTACTTTTAATAAATAAATTATTGCATTGGTTAATCCAACAGTTACTTTTATTTTCTCATTTTATATTTTATAACCAAATGTAACAACTTACACTACTCATAAATGGGATTTCCTTTCAATTGTCAAAAATTAAATTTTTATAACCATTGCTAAATTACATTCTTAACATTTACTTCAATATCGGTTATAAATTTTTTATTTCTTCCTAATTTAATTAAAAAATCTCATTAATTTACCCAACTTTATTTACCAGAATTTACGGGTCATTACACTCTCCCCCATTCAAAATTTTTCGTCCCCGAAAAAGAAAAAAGAAGGGAGAAGAAAGAATTTAAATAAACAATATGTGTTATTCAAAATATTAACTTTATAAACAAATAATTTACAAAATTTATTACTTTAAATAAAATATACCCATTTTATAACAATTAAATCGTTTTATACTTAAATAAATAAAGTTTGGAAATCATTTTCAAAAATTTTCTAAGTCCAAAATTTTACGGAAAATTTCGGCAGAGTCTCCTTTGTACGGAGAGGCTCGGGCGAAAATATAATGTCAAAAATAACGATATACAACATATATTTACCAAAATAATATATATCCCAACTCGGGAAAAATAATATAATAATGCTATAAATCGAAATTCGAAAAACGTACCTATTTGTTGAGCAATTTACGCTTATTTTTATGGAACCAAAAGCAGTAGCAATTGCTTCCATAACCTGCATTTCACTTATATAATCTAGAAGAGTTAATAATTATATAAAATGAAATCTTTAAAGTGGTGCAACCACCAACAACCAAATCAATACAACCATCAATCACTTGCAACAAAATATACAACCATCACATGGAATCAATACAAATCAGTCATTCATTCATATCAAACAAAACATATAGTTGTTCGGGTTCAAAACTTTAAATTGTATGGAATGAAAAATAAACTACTAAGTGTACCCTTCACTCAACAGTCTTAGGTGAAACTAAATAGATTATTAATTCATCCAAACAATTTTAAAGTATCCTTACCCAACGACCATAAACCAAATAAGCAAAAAATCCAATCAATAAACTAAGTTTATTTTCATTTCATACTATTGTTGTTTTATTTCCGTTTCATTTCTACAATGATTTATCCTTTAGTTTACATTCATTTCTTACAAAATTTTAATTTTATTTATTCTCATTTATTCATACCATGTAAATTTCCTTTTATTATATTACATTCATTTATTCACTGCTTAAATCATTTATTTACAGTATTCATCTTTCCATTTATTTTTATTATAAATAACTTCAACACTTACTTAAGTTTATTATCATTTCTTTATAATACTTACATTTCTATCAAACTAGTAGCATTTCAATTACAACGTAAGTTTATAACTTTATAACATCAATTCTTATAATAAAGAAATTTATTGAACACTTCATTACATACTTTTACTTGTACAATTTCCATTACATTTTCTTATTAAACATTTCAACTTTTAAAATTTGGTAAGTTATATATATGCTTTTTAAGGATGTAATTGAAAATCACACAAGTTTATCCCATATTTTTTAATTTAATGTTCAGTAATTACATCTTTTGTTTTATAAGTTACAAATTCCAACTTTCTTTTTATTTAATTTGAAACTTAGCATTTAATCTCTTATTTCCTTTAGAGGTTTCAATTAAGAATTACCTACGTTGCAATTCACTACAATAATTGAAGCTATTAATTAATGAAAACTTAAGAACTAAATACCGGGTTAAATTTCAAATCATTCTAAAATAATAGATGAATGTATATACTTATAGTGTGTGTATATATATATATATCCCATTATATTCAAAATAGTTAAATTTATATTTTTTATCAAAATGAATCTGCAGTAAAACTACTACAGTGACCTTCCCACTCCGAAACTCGAAAATGAATGTCGATGATGCATGCACTCATCACCGAAATTATTCTCCAGCGACAGAGAGGGGAGTGCATAACTTATTTCTTTTCAAAGTTTCTTTTTAAAAACAATTCTTTCAAATTAAATTGAAATATTTATATCAGAAAATACTTCTAAAATATTATTATTATATTCCAAAACCATTTGAAAGAAATTTTCAAAACTCCAAAACTTAAGTTCTAATTCCCAATTTCATTTATTTTATTTTCCATCTTATTTCAACTATTATTTATAGATTTCATTACCTAACAACCAATATATTGCAACCAAGTATATATCATTTATAAAACTTTATTTTATATATATAGAAAATTTAATAGGCAAACTTATTTCATTCACCTATATTAAAATCAAATATTATGTCGGTCTGTCCTATTAAGTGTTTAGAAATCCCAATTGATGTCATAGCGTCCCATGCACCAACCAGAATTTATAAATACAAAACGGAAAAAATTAACACAATAATAAAACCTTTTTATAAAACTAACAAGTATGCTCTCTCATATATACACTCAGCGACTCCCATAGGATATTTCTACCCTATTACTAAAGAGTCAGACCCCACGAAGCTAAGGTTTATCGCTAAACCAAAGCTCTGATACCACATTGTAACGTCCCGCATTTTCGCACGCTTTAAAGCGACACACGTGCCAATTCAAACCATACGGAAGGGCGGATTGTTATGTGGTAAATAAGAAAAAGCAGGAAGAAATAAAACAAAACAGAATCTTGCAGCGGAACGATAAAATATAATAATCAAATATACAGTTCATGAAATTGCTTTACAAAAAAATATTCGATTTTCTTTACTTATACAATACAATAATCAGAGTACACATACCAGATAATAATAATTAATGCAGCGGAATTAAATGGTGTGGTGGAACAATATAGTAGATAATAGTATTACAAATCTTCGTCTTCATTCTCCAGAATAAAATCTTCAAATCCTGAAACGCTCGGACTGATCCAAGCGAATTGAAAAGACAAAACACTCGAGTCATAAGTAAAAGATCTTATGTAAGTTAAATCAACTGAAATATATATGAGTGCAGTAACTTAAGAGATGCTTAGGATTTACATCTCTTAAGGATCCGTTAAACTATTTACTATGTAGCATATTTCGCTATTATAATAGTGCCTAATTGTAAAATAAACTTACTTTTAAATAGCGTTAAGGCTTTACATTTTCCACCTTAACACATTTATATATTCCCATAGTCTATACAGTACCGTAATCTCCCCCATACTGGGCGTCGTCAGAGGGCACTCCATAGGTATGGTACAAAACCAAAATCGTACAAGGCGCGCTAGGGTAGGTGACACGGCACAACTAGGCAATGCCAGGGTAGATATACCAATTGCTATCCGGGATGATGGTAACGCATAGCCGCAGCTACCGCCCACCTCGAACAAACACCCTCAAAATCAAAAAATCAAGTTGGCCACCGAATCAATCCAAAGTCAGAGTATAGTATCGAAGAGATGTGTCCGATAAAGGGTGCTACCCCCTTGGCCTAAGAATCGCTCCTGTTTTAGCCACCTTATGCCATCTCACGGGAGTCGGGTCCACGTTTTTACCTCAAAGGAAACGTCGCCACCATACTACTTCATTCTGGAATCTCCATCGCGTACACGGTTGTTAAAGTTGTTTTCGGAGTTGGCAGAGAGTATGACAACTTCCGATTCTGGTCTCTTCAACAACCAAACGTTATTATAACACCGCGGTCCATTAAAAATAGTTTATACTTAAAACCAGAATATAATTATCCATTTCAAAACCATATAAATACGATATCATTTTCGTTTTAAAAACCCAAATCATTTTTATATCATTTTTTATTACAAAATATCTCTTTTCCAAAAATCATAGCATTTTCAAATCTATATACCTTGAAACCCATAGCTTTGAAACAAAATTTCTAATACTTAAATGGTTTAAATATTTAATCACTTTATATAATTAGATAGCTTCTTTAATTTCATAATTAAATTCCAAATACCGATTTTAACTCCCAAATAAACCATTTCAAATTCAATATATTTCAAAGCTTAAATATCCAACCATTTTAAACTAATTCTTTGATAATTCCAAATGTATCAAATTCAATGTTTACTTAATAAATTTAATAAAATTTAAGTAGAACCTTTAACTTCAAACAAGTGGATATTCTTTCAATTTATTTAACATGATAAATTCATTTATCTCAACTTTATATTCATTTAAATTACTTTAAACCAAATCAAGTTATAAGAATCATACCCTTTAAAAATCTCCATTTTTATTTAAATTCCAAATCAAATTTATTCAAGTATAATCCTTAAATAATTCAATTTAACCAATTTCATATTTATCTTCCAACTTTAATTTCATTTAAATCAATTAAAACTCTATATATACAATATCTTAAATAGTACTAAACCATAGAATATAAAACAATCAAACTCCATTGTTAACTCATTTTTATTAATCAATTTTATACATAGCTTAAATTCAAGAATTTAACTACATATATATAAAATAATATTTATATAACATCAAAAATTGATATTTATTAAACCATGTATTTCTTTCGAAACCATAGAAAATCATTTCAAAATAATTATATATATATATATATGTATATATATGTGTGTGTGTGTGTGTGTGTGTGTATATACCGCGGTGCCTGTATATAATTTTCTATCCTATGGTCAAGTGATGCAGATATTTATCATTTCAATCCGCAATTTAAAATAAAAATGCGGTTGTATATCATTTCAAACCGCAATCCCGAATGAAATGAAAATGCATAATAACTTGCAGTTTATAACAATATAAGTACAACATCCATTCATCCAATATCAACCATCAACTATTTATCACAATCATCATCCAAATTCAAACAATACATCAATATATAATAGGTGGTAATAACATGTATCAACTATCAGTTTATATTCAAAAATAAATTATAACTATTTAACTGGCAGTTTATACGCAATAAAATAAATAACAATTTAACTGGCAGTTAATATGCAATAATGAATTAAATAACAGTTAATTAAATAAATGCAAATTAATTGAGAAAATGATGAAATATATGCCAAACAGCTATAAATAAATTTCAAATCACATCATAAATGAATTTAACAAACACAAGAAATTTTAGAAATTGTGAGTGGGTTAAAACACTCACCTTTTGAATTTAAATCCAATTTAAACCAAAAATTTGACCAGTCTCAGAATCCATCCAAACCAGTGCTAAACGTCCGTAATTCTAATATGATCTCAGCAAAACAAACCGCGCATGAATTCGAGCTCATATGAAAAAGTTAGTAAAATTAGAAGATTGAAAAATTCTGGTCCTGAGTCGACTTCGGGTTCAACTTCAGTCCACCGTCTCAATTCTCCGGTGCTTGCTTGGAGTTTTTGCCAAAATGACCCGGAGCGACCCGAGTAATTTTCTTCCTAACCCGAAGTAGATGCAGCGTTTTTGCCTCTGAAACTCGAAGCGCGACCAGAAGTTGCTGCAGATCCGCATTTTTTTTTTGAAATTGAAATTGGATTGGGAAGATTAGGGTTTGCAGCCATTGGAATGAGTAAAAGCATACGTACAGAATGAGGAATAAGCAATGACCTAGGGTTTTCAACAACATATATATAGGCAAAACAGAATAGAAAGAATGAGCTAGGTTGGATTTGGGTTTTGAACGATAATTGACCCGAAAAGCCCGTTTCGACTCCGGACCGGAAAAGGGTCAACCCATATATCAAAATATATGTTTTAAATTATTTTAAAATCGATGGAACAGGTTTCAAGTCCAAATTCCATCGTATGAAGAAGTTATGCAAAATTCAGTTTATTTCAAATTGATTTCACTTAATTTCAATTTGATTTATTTCTAGGCGTTTCAAGCCCGTACGATCAAACGACAAGCCCGATCGTTATGAAACTTAAAATCCTACAATAATTTGCTGATACGGATCCGATGAAACTAGTTTTGTCGAAATCCGAGTCAGTGACCAAAATGGCTATTTTTCCATTAATCAAATAAATCAATAATTAAATAATTAAATCCAATTTTTAAATTACAATTTTATAATTGAAAATTTTGTCACCTTTATATTTATTAAGCATTTACAAAATTTTAAACAAGTTTAGATGTAAATTAAAAGTTGATAAATCTATCAATTGCAGTGTTACTTTCTCTGCTTCATTATATTTAGAATTTATAAATTAAATTCTCAAAAACCTATTTATTAAATTTTTAAGCCTTCTTATTCACATCTTTTACCAAAATAAGATTGCCACTACATTGGTTCATGATTTATTACATTATTATCCTCAAATTCCATTTTAATTTCAATAACGTAGCATTTAAACGTTTTAATTCCATTTTATTTTGCAATAAATAACAGTATTGAATTCTATACTTAAATTAAATTAATAAATCTTGCTTTCTATACTTTAAATCAACCAATAGTCATATCGTTCAGTCTATTATTATCAAAAGGATGCAATTTACATTGGTTTGTAGTTATTGCATTAATATTCTCAAATTTCCTCTAAATTTTCATTAACGTAGTTTTTTTACTTACGTTTTATTCCAATGGATTTAAAACTAATTCAATAGATGAAACAAATGGGTAAACAATTAACGATAATCACCAATTTGCCTAATTCAGTCTCATTCTTATAAATTTCATCTCATAACATTTATTGCTTCATTCCCCTTTCTATTCATATAAGGATTCATCCATAAAATTTTCATTTACTTATTTTACAACTTTTACTTTTATTTATTAGTTCAATGTTTATTTCAAAATTTTCATTTATTACTCCAAAATATTCGTTTTCATTTAAAATTGTCATGTCAGTTTCTTCTTTTATTGCATTATATATTTATTCATTCCTTCATTATTACATTACCTCATTTATTATCATTCATTTATTTATAGTAATTATGCTAAATCAAATTTCTTAGCCTTCCAATTGTTTACTTAAGTCTCTAACCATTCATTTATAATACTTACCTTCTATTATATTCTATTAGAAGCAATTTCAATTATACCTAAGTTTATAACACAAGACAACAAATTCTTATTTATTAAAAAATTCTATCAAATACCTCATTTGAACTTGTTTCTCAATTCAACAATTACGACCTAAAATATAAATTTACGTTTCTATTAAATTTACATTCCCCCTTCCGTTACTATATTGAAAATCACTAAGTAACTTTTATTATCAACTATAAATATTATAATTGCTTAACGGACATTGATTTTATAAATTTACACTTTATTACGCATTCTTCATCAGTTAACATAATTTTGATTTCCTTTCCCAATTTACTAATTTCAATCAATCCTAACTTTACCTTCTGTTTCAATTAATAGGATGTGCACAAATTTAGTTAATGCGTTAATTCTTATTAATATAACATTAAGGCTCATTTAATTCCAATTGATTCTCATTTTTAATTACTAAACCAAATAAATGGGTAACTTATAACGCGTGTTACCATGACTTTAATTACACCTATGAATTCCCTATTATCAAACATATGTTACAATTCTGAAATACTTCTGCTTTCATCTAATTACCATTAAGTATATTATTATTTTTCCATTAACAAATTTCAATAATTCCCCAGACCTTCCCTTTCCATTTATTCTTTTATTAAGTTTACATTAATAAATCTTTTTTCCATTTCTTTAATTCAACAACTTGTTCTATTATGAATACCGTTAACATTATTTCCAAATATCCCTTAATTAACATTAACGTAAACTTTTATTTATTATTATTGCAATTTATACAAAATTCAATTTATACAAATTCAGCTTTGACTTGCCTAAATTTACATGTAGTTACTTTTAATAAATAAATTATTGCATTGGTTAATCCAACAGTTACTTTTATTTTCTCATTTTATATTTTATAACCAAATGTAACAATTTACACTACTCATAAATGGGATTTCCCTTCAATTGTCAAAAATTAAATTTTTATAACCATTGCTAAATTACATTCTTAACATTTACTTCAATATCGGTTACAAAATTTTTATTTCTTCCTAATTTAATTACAAAATCTCATTAATTTACCCAATTTTATTTACTAGAATTTACGCGTTGTTACATATTTTGTCAAAATGCATGGTTACTGACCTTAATTAAGTATTCAAATAATAAACTAAATATAAAGTGGTATAGTAGCATTCTATATAACTATATTGTGGTTTATATATACATTATAGTTACTACATTCATTCATGTTATTTATTACAACATTTACTTTGTCATTTATGTATAATTTTATATGGCATTTAATTCTGGCGTTCATCTGTGACAGTGGTTATGTGATTTATTTATGATATCTTGTATCATACTTATTCAGAAAATGTCATGAATGTAACCACATACTTAAAGTAAAAGGCTATAACAGCTATGATTAAAACATGTTGTGCTACAGTTATAATTTTGATATTTTCAAGTGTCATATAGACTTAAAATGCTTTTGGGAGTATTTTATAGCACTTGAAATATTGTACATACACTAAAAAATAAATTCAAATATATTTTTGGTATCACTTTGCGAACTAATTGTAAATATCCTACATTCCAAGTGATCTAGCTGAAATAACATGTCACCAAAGTGATCTCTCTTATTTTAGTTGTTCATGAAAATGTTTGATATTTGTGCGTATTTATTCATGCGAATTTTAGCCGGTCCAAAGAAAGACTAATATTTAGCAGAATAACTTACACATGTGGTGCTAAATATGTGATAATTATAAAGTTTGTCATGTGAATAACTAATCGGCCCAAAGGAAGATTGTTATTTGACTTGAATTTATTATAAGTGTTTGACCATTACGGCAAGAGTGTCACTTATGGTCAATATTACTGTCCAAAGACTTAATATTAATATTGTGCTAGGTATTTTGATAAGAGACTTACCAACTATTTGAATTTATTATGGATGATATTTGGATATGGTCAAATACGGTTAATCCTTAATTTTTGTTCAATTTTCAACTAATTTGACAAAAGTGTCTGCCAATTTTAATGCTATTATCTTGTTTGGGACTAACTCAAAGGATTATAAAAAAAACATGTTGTTTGTTCTTAACTCTATGGGTCTAGCTCTTGCAATTAGGAGGGTCACACCCACTCATATTATGGTTAAATGCTCTTGTAATGTCATGAAGAACATTCAAAGATGAGACAATTCAAAAAGAAAGATTCAAAAGATCAAAAAGTAAAATATTTCATAAGCTTTAAAGGATGTGGTATCCACAGGGATAACCAATTTTAAGGATTTCTTTATTGAGAATGAAAAGCATTTTGTGAAAATGATAAAGAGAAACAAGCACGCTATATATTGCTTGATTTCATAAAGTCAAAATAAAGGAAACATAAATAAGTACTATATGGAAAATATTGCCTTAAAAGTTAAAGGCACTCAAGTTATTGTTATTTTTTCTTGTACTCTATTTATTCACAATATAACCATTTTAAGGTTATTATTAATTTTCTTAAGAATAAAATGATCTTTATTGAGCTCATTTCACATTGTGGTAAGAAGAAGAGAGATTGAAGCATGGTAAGATAGAAAGTATATAATGACCCGCTATTTCGAACTGTTCAAATCGACAATCATCCACACATGTCAGACTTGAATTACTCAAAACAACAGATTGTTAACTTTTATGTGGCAAAACTTAGCATATACATTAAATAAAACCAATCACACACAGAGTATTACAACAATAAGCAATAGAATAGATAAGTAGTAGTTTGTGAAGCTACTATATAAACATCAGAGTTAATACAAATACAACATATATTCAATACATAGAAGTGTCAATACAAAAGAAAATGTCAAGTCTGCACAGAACAACTGGAACAACTGGAATAACTAAAGCTGAATAGGTAGATATGGAACTTCAAGAAAAGCTCCAAGCTCCAAAGGTGAGTCTCAAATGCTGTGACACTCAATCTGACCCGAGCATAAGAAAAACCCAAAACACTCGAGTCAGGATTAACATTCTTATACCAGTAAATAAACTCAAGTGAAATGTCAATTGAAATACAAATAACTTAAAGGATGTTAAGTATTCACATCCTTTAAGGATCCGTTAAACTATCTATATACATAGTAAAATACGCTACATAAAAGTAAACTATTAAAATAGAGTTAAGGCGTTACACATTTCATGCTTAACACATTTTATATATTACCGTAGTCTATACAAATACTGTAAGCTCCACCAAACCGGTGGTTTACTCAGGGAGCACTCCATAGGTACGGTATGGTACAAAACAAACTTGTAGAAGGCGCGATAAGGCATGTGACAAGGCATGCGAGGCAATGCCCGGCAATGCCCAGGGTAGGATTCTACCGTTTTGCGGATCTAGACTAGTGGTAATGCATAACAGCTACTACCCCCCATCTCGAGACACACTTCCAAATCAAAGGTGCACCCAATCAAATCACAAAGTAATAGAATGGTATCAAAGAAATGTGCCTCAAAGGAGGAGCGACCTCACTTGGCACGACCCGGCTCCTGTTTTAGCCACATCAAGCTGACTCGCGGGAGTCAGGTCTGCGTCAATACCTCATATAGAATCGTCGTCAAACCATTCTACTTCATTCTGAATTCTCCACCACGTATATATTTGTTAAAGTGGTTTTTGGTACTGGTAGAGAGTATGTCAATATCCGATCCCGGTCTCTTCAACAACCAAACGCTTATTTCACACCGTGGTCATTTTATAAAATCACTTTTATAATCATTTCAAACAGTTAATATTTCATATCCAAATATCATATTCATTTCGAAATCATATCACTTTCGAAATCATATTCACTTTTGAAATCATATCACTTTCGAAATCTTATTCACTTTTGAAGTCATACCCACAAAATAGTTTAAACCATCATAGCAAAATATTCGCATTTTAATCTATTAAATCTAAATCATAATAGTTCCAACTTAAATACTTTAAAGATTTAAAATAGTTTATATTTTGAAATAGTCATAAATTAAAATAGTTTATATTTAAAATAGGTTATAGATTTAAATAATTTATATATTAAAAATAGTTTGTATATTAAAAATAGTTTATATCGAAAATAGTTCAAATTAGAATTGTTTCCTCCAATTTCACAAATCAATTCAAATTCTCATTAAACCATGTTTGATTTATATCGATTTCAGATCTAAACCACTTCCAATCCAATGGGTTTCAAAGTTTAAATATTCAAACAATTTACAATAATTCAATTTGATAAATTTCTTTTATATTCCAAAATTCAACTTAAATTCTTGTTTATATTTGAAAGTATTCACTTAACCATTTTATAATCATTAAATAAAATCTCAATTTGCAAATTTAAATCAATATTAAATATTCAAATTCAATTTCATTTAAATATAAAACATTCATTTAATCCCCTTTAATCAAAATCAAGTTATGAAGTTATACATATCTTTAAAATCTCAAAATCAATAAGTTCTAGTCAATCCTTATTTTAATGCAATTATTAACCAATTCAAATTTCAAGTCAACTTTAATTTATATTTCCAACCTCTATGTTTAAAGTTATTACAAAATCTATTTTTAAATATTTAATATAATTCTAAATAATACTTAAACATATTATACATACTAATTAAATTAAATTTTATTATATTAAATTGGTATTAAAATTAAATCTTATTATTGTTAAACCTATTTTTATATATTTTAAAAATAACAAAGTATAAGTAAAATTTTATAATTTACATTTTAAAACTTAACTTAAAATTTTAAAATTCCCAAAACATATAATTTTAAAAATCTAAATTCTACAATATATCAAAATAAAATCTTTATATTATAACTTAAAATAAATATTTAATAAAACCCATATATTTCCTTTTGAAACTTTGAAAATTATTTCTCAAAAATAGATCAACGGTGTCCATATATAATTTTCTTTCCTATGATCAAGTGATACATATATTTATCATTTCAATCCGCACTAATTATTATTTACGGGTATATATCATTTCAACCTGCAATCCCAAAATTCAAAATCAATAAAAATCGCCTGTATTTATCATTTCAACCCATAACGATTTTCCCCTAATCTATATGATCATTCGGGTATGTATTCTTTCAATACACAGGGAATTCTAAACAACAGGGAATTTACAGAGTGAGAATGAATATGATAATAATATAACATATCAACAACACTCATATATCATCAGTAACAAATTTAAATATAATATATACAACAGGTTATGGTGTCATATGTCATAGGTAAGTAATGGCAGATAATGGCATATCACATTTAGAATTTAAATAACTTAATAATTCAAATCTAACAGCATATCCCAATCGTCATTTCATTTGAATTAAGTTTAGTAAATATAATAATATTAATCGTGAGTGATTGCTCACCTTCGAGGCTAGAGAACAATGAGAATGGTAAGCACGGATACAGATACACATGAACAAGCTAGATTTGCGGAAAATCTCCGGACGGCAACAGAAACAAGCAAAGCAAGGTAAACGAATTTTGATTTGATGACAACAAAATATATTATTATTTTCTTCTTAAAATCAATGTTCAATTTTAAACCCGTGAACCAAAATAAAATTCTTTACATATATTTAAAACCAACATTTAATTAAAACACATATTAAAATAAAGATCTTCGTATTATACATTTTCAAATCGATATTTATTTACACATACATATAAATCAAACTATCTATATATCATTTTTTATATCAATATTTACAAATCAGTATTTAAAATCAAAATACCGTAACATAACATAGTTGACGTAACATAATTTACATAACATATCATAGTTTACAAAATATTTAAAAATCAAATAAACCCATAGTTTTCATAACATATCATTACCACTTGCTTGTGCGTGCGTGCTCTATCTGGTGAAAGGGCGGAGGATCTGGTAGGGCTGTCATGGTGGGGTAGGCCAGGTGGCTTTCGGTGAAAGGAAATTTCACCAATTACATGCAGTTTTACTTTTTTAAGAGGAGGAGGCAGGCTAGAAGGCGGTGCAGGCAGGTTGGGTAAGCACGGCCTGTGGTGGCGATTTGGTGCAGTCAGGGGACGAAAGGCGGAGGGCGAATGAGTTAGACTGGGTTTCGGTGATGCAGTAGGGTAATCAGATTTGTGATGGAATGAAGTGGTGGGTTGGTCTGACATGGAGATGTAGGGTGTGCTGTGGCAACTTATGGCGGACTTGGAGGGGCACAATTGTCTCAAGGTAAAGTTAGTATAATGTAGTGCGAGCCTACAAATCCATGACCAAAAAAGTGATGTGGAAGGCCAACAAAAGACATGAAGGCTTGTATTAATATAGCGTGCATCATGTTAGAGTGCCGACAATCATTTATATTCAGCATTGAACCGCATCAAGCAACAAAAGAATAATGGCTTCCTTTTCCCAGTCCCCTCATCCTTCCCGTTCCATTCCCTCTTCCTCCCTACATTCGCCGAAGTCTCGGCTCCCATCCACTACCTCGTCAGCTCCTGGTGATGGGGATCCAACCAATCTCATCCGCACCTCCTACTTGGCGTCGACTCCGTCTGATCCAGCCAACCGAGCCCTCAATCATACTGTTCATTCTCATACTGTCCATCGCACCTTATCACCCTCGGCGAAAACATACGCTCAAGTTGTGGCCTCCCCGTCCTGCCCTCCTTTGCTCCATAACCCACCGGTGATCAAGCGCCACAGGTTCCTTCCTATTTTCAAAATGACCCACACCACCATCGAATTTTTAAAGTCGAAAGCCGCTGTCTCAGATGCGCTGGAAGGGAACACGTGGTCAAAGATTGCAGAGAATCAAAGATTTGTTTTTTTCCGGCTTCTATGGTCATTCCCAGCTGATTTGTCCCAACAAAATTAACGCTTCGTCTACCGTGCATAAAGCACCAGCTCCCAAGGACATTCATTCTGCGCAGCCTAAGTGGGTCCCAAAATCTTTTGCCAAGCAAAAAGTTTCTTTTCAAAAACATATTCACACGCAACAGTCCTCTCATACCTCTATCCAAATTCTCAAACAACAATCCTCTCATACCTCTAACCAAAATCCCAAATCTCCAACTCCTCATCAATATCCCATGGATGACCCCTCGAATTATTTCATGGCCACAATCATCAGCGGCTTCTGGACCATTGAAACTCTCTCTGTCGCCTTGTCAGCTCTACTTGACTTCCGTGAATGGCCTATTTGGATCTTACCTGATAATTGCTTCCTTGTTTACAGTCCCTCCATAATCATCCGTGAAAGAGCTCTGCAGCCAGGGACGATAAGTAAACCGACGAACTCGGGAACGGTTCATATACAGCCTTGGTCGGATGTCATGCCTCCGAGTGCTCCTAGCCTCGAACCTCCATCGTGGGCAAGAGTGCATGGCTTCCTGGTGCTCCTAAGGGACAACCTGGAAGCAGTAACTGAAGCCCTTAGCTCCATCGGTCGGGCCATCGGTCTGGATGATTGTGATTGGTCTTACTTCGATCACCGTTTTCTATATTTACAGATTCAATTTTTCAACGGCATAGTCACACCCTCCACCTTTGTTGCTAAAATAAACAATGCAGAGCATTTGCTGACAGTGGAACGGTGGGAGTATGTGCATCCTAGGCGGTGACCAGAGACTCTCATCTTGGGTACTGACTTTGACCGGGACTGGCGGTGCTTCTCCGAACCCCTCAACACCCCCTCTGATCTATCAAACCAAGATGCCCGCTTCGATGCCATGAACCATGAAGCTTCTATGTCACCGCCGAATCCCCCCATTGCCCCTCAGATAAACCTGCGTGATGACTCCCTTGAGGTCGTGGACTCGAACAGGTGGGGGGACTGGCCCGCCATTGATCCCTATTGGGACCCATTTTCTGACGTGGACCTCTCCGTTCCGCTGTATCTTCAGATCTCTCAGCAACACGAGCCGTCATCACCTCATCTGGCATCCCATTCGCCTAGCCGAGAAATCCTGACAGCCCCCCGCCAGCTTGCTCCACTCTCCCCTTCCCTTGTCAGAAGAAGTAACCGCCTGAACTTTGCTGACTCCATTCCTGGTAGCTCGGGTAGTTTTTTAAACTCGTTGTGTTTTCATCAGCTAACTCTAAATTAAATAAAAAAAGGGCACGTCGCATGGGATTAATTTTATCTGATGAGCACTATTCGTCCATGCAATCGTTTGAAACCGAGCGTATGTACCGTTTTTAATGAAATTTGTATCATGGAATGTTCGTGGGCTGGGAGATCTGTCTAAATGTCATGGTGCTAATCTCGTCCTAGCCCCGCTAAAATTGACATTTTATTTATCCAAGAATCCAAACTAGTGGACCCTTCCCCAACTTATCTCAGACTGCTTTGTGGGCCCTACCTGTCAGGGTTGGCCCATATAGATGTGATCGATTCTAGTGCTGGTATAATTACTGCTTGGAACGAATCGCTATGGTCTCTTTGTCAAGTCATTACTCACCCTGCGGCCCTACTTGTCATCCTTCGCCATCTTCATTCGGGCCTACTTTATTCCTTCTCTAATATCTATGGATCTCATAACATCCATGGCAGATCCACACTCTGGTCAAATTGTACGGACTTCGCCTCGCATATCAATGGCCCTTGGATTATCGAAGGTGATGTCAGCACTACCAAATCCTCCTATGAGCGAAGCTCTGGCACCCATTCTCTGGACTCAGAAGCCTTTATTGACTTCATCCACTCTTGCATTCTCATCGACCCTCCAATCAGTAACCGTCTTTTTACCTGGTCCAATTGAAGAGTCATCCCTGTCCTTGCAAAGTTAGACCGCTTCCTCTTTAACCCCGCCTGGGATGACCTCCATCCCCTCTCCATTTTTTCTGGCCTTGCGACCATCCTATCTGACCACTGCCCTCTTCTTCTTGATACTGGTAACAATCTTACTCCAAATCGACCATTCAGATTCGAATGACTTTGGCTTCTGGAACCATCTTTTGATGACTTTATTAAGCTTGCATGGTCCCATCCCTGCCAGATTCAGTCGGCAACTACACGTGTAGTCTCTAAACTCAGATCTCTCAGAAAGTTAATCAAACCTTGGGCCAAATCTATTTGGGGCTCGATCCGAACCTGTATTGTGGCAACCCAGGACAACATCCTTCAGCTTAATATTCTGCAAGAATCCCACCCATTATCTGCCTCAGAATCCAATCTACTTCGTGAGCTAGAACTCGAACTAGACAGACTGATTAAACAAGAAGAAATTGGCTGGAAACAACGTTCCAAAGCTAAATGGATCGATGAATTGGAAAAAAATACCGCTTTCTTCCACAGACTCGCCAATGGCCACCGCAGATCCGCCTTCATCTCAGAAATTTGCCATGATGATTCAATTTACTCTAACCAATTAGACATTCACCGTCTTTTCACAGACTACTACCGAAACATCTTAGGCAATCCAACTCCCTCGCCCCCGCCCATTGACTGGAATTTTCTTTACCCTAATCCCTCCCCGATTCCCATCGATCATCCCTTCTCGGAAGATGAAATCTGGACAGCCCTGAGCTGTATGGCAGATGACAAATCCCCCGGGCCAGATGGTTTTGGCCCCCTGTTCTTCAAGCATTTCTGGAGCACAGTTAAATCCGATATAATCGAGATGTGTCACGAATTTCATAAAGATCTTGCCACAGTTGCTCGTATTAATTATGCCAACATCATCCTGTTTTCTAAATCCATTGGCTCCGTCACACTTCTTTCATTTCGACCCATTAGTCTCCTCAACACCACTTTTAAGATTATTACTAAGATTTTAGTCAACCGCCTGTAGAGTGTAATTAACTCCTTAGTTGGTATTGAGCAATCGGCCTTCATCCTTGGCAGAAATATTTTGGATTGTGTGGCGGCAACACAGGAAGTCATTTCATTCTGCCACTTCTCAAACACTCCTGGAGCCTTACTTAAGCTTGACTTCTCCAAAGCCTTTTACTCGGTTAACTAGTTCTTTTTGCTAGACCTCATGAAACACAGGGGCTTTCCTGATACTTGGTGCAAATGGATAAAGTGTATTCTTAATACAAGTTTTTCGTCGATCTCCATCAATAGTTCCTTAGGTGGACATATCAAGTCGGCTCGCGGATTAAGGCAGGGCGATCCCCTATCTCCTCTTCTCTTTGTCCTTATTTCAGATGTTTGTAATCGGATGGTAAAGCTTGCAATTTCCAACAACCTATTAAAGGGCATCCATCTTCCCAACTCGAATCTTTCGATCTCCAATCTTCAGTTTGCGGACGATACAATTTTGATGATCTCCCCTGAATCAGCTCATATCCACTGCCTTAAGGTCCTACTTTATATCTTTGAGCTTATCTCGGGTTTATCCATTAACTTCAGCAAGAGCTCAATAATCATGCTTGGAAACTCCGGTCACCTCGGTCCACCTACTGCTTCACTACTCAATTGTAACCTTGGTCACTTCCCCATCACATACCTCGACATTCCCTTGCATCCCACCAAACTGGCCCATTCTGACGGGCTCCCCCTCATTTCTAAGATTGAGCCTCGCCTTGCATCTTGGAAAGCTAACTCGCTATCTTCAGCTGGCCGCCTTATTCTTGTCAAATCTGTCCTCTCTGCCCTACCGTCATACTGGATGTCATTTCATAGATTGCCAAACTGGGTTATACTCAAAATAGATGCTATTCGGCGCTCTTTTCTTTGGAATGGTAACAAAACAAAATGCTTAATCAGTTGGAAATCGATCTGTTTACATCATGATCAAGGGGGACTTGGCATTACCAACCTTGCCTCCTTCAACACAGCTCTCTTATCCAAGTTGCTCTGGCGCATAATCTCACCGGGAAAAATTGGATTCTTCAGCTTCGCTATCAAGCCAACCCTCACCTGGTCCTTCACACCACCCCTCATCTCAGACTCTCTCCCTTCTGGGTTGGAGTCGTACTATCATCCCCCGGGTCAAAAATCTTTTCCATGTTACTCTAGGTAATGGTGATAGTTGTCTTTTCTGGTTGGACACTTGGTACGGTCATTCTCCCCTAGCCCGCTCTTACCCTAATCTCTTTTCCCATACTTCCTACAACTTCATAACAATTTGTGTGACCTCATCCCTAGGTCCGCAATGCCTTTGCCCCCCCATCCCTCTTCGACCTCAATACTCTGAATGAGCTTGTCTCAGCCTCTTCCTTGCTCCCCTCAATCCATCTCTCCGACTCACCAGATTTTTACACCTGGGCTTTATCTCCTACGCATGGCTTTTCCGTCTCCTCCTGCTACGCTTTTCTTAATCATCCTGGCAGATCATACTCTTTTGAAAGAATTTGGAAATGTAAGCTTCCCTCGCGCATTATATTCTTCCAATGGTGCCTCATTCATGCCCGTATCAACACCAGAGATAGGCTTAGGCGCTTGAATATCTCGGTAGACCCTTGCTGTGTCTTGTGTCTCATGCATGAAGAATCGATCACCCATCTTTTTTTTTGATTGTGACTTCTCTTATCACATTTGGTCCACTATTAGTGCTTCTCTCCTTGTCACATTCCCGTCATTCGTTTGTTTTTTGAGCATTGGCAATATAACCCTTTGGACAAGAATCTAGATTCCTTCATAGCCATCTACAGTTGGTGCTTATGGCAAGAGAGAAATGCACGCATTTTCAACAAACCTACAAGCAATATTGATGAGATATGTATGGAATTGCTTATATATTTTCTATCTGGACAGGTTCTTCACGCAGATGGCCCTCCACTCGAGTTCTACCATTCAGGGATAATGCTCTGGCTGATTGACTCATTGCATTAGTAGTAGGTTGACATGTCTTTTGCATTTCTTTGCTCTTGTGTAATTATCGACTGGGTTTTGTAATTAGTTTACGTTGGGTTGTGGAATTCTTCCTTGGCCATCGACCAGGCCTATTGGTCGAACCTTATTACTATATTAGCCTTATTCTAACCGGCTATGTAGCCTCGCGCTGCACACCCGTTACTGTCAAAAACTCATTTATTCAATCCTCATTCAACCTTACTTGAGTTAATCCCACTTAAAAATTCAATTTCTATTATCCTTAGAAATTTACTTTTGTATCACAAACAGTTTACAAAATATAATTTATTTATTACTATTTATTTTCTTAATTTCATATTTATTTACTTAAATAGTATTCAACCCTTATTTATTTCACCTATCCTTTCTTATAACACAAATTAGGCGTATAAACATTTATCATAACAATTCATTTTTATTTATAATTTCTCTTATCAAAATTTCATTTTTGGACATACTATTACTTATATTTATATTGTATATTAGTCAATTACATTTAACTTTTCCAGGAAAGTTATATAAATGTTTCTGAGTGTAATTGAGCACTATACAAGCTTTACCTTTTTATTTACAACATTTATTAAGCAAAATTTATTTTGGACATTTCTATTATTTCAATTTCTCTTGTATAACATTCAATTACATATCCACGTTAATATTTTAATTTTTTTTGAATATCTCTGGTAAGTTATATATATGTGTTAGAATGCAATTGATCATTATACAAATATATTTTATCCTAAGTTAACTGTTTCAATTTCATTTCTCATTTTAAACATTTCAATTATTAAAATTTTTGCTTCCCTTAAATAACTGAAAACCATTATTTGATATAAAATTTAAGAGTTAAATTCCCGTTTCACTTTATACCATTTAAAATAAATACATACATGCATACATGCATACATACATACATACATACATACATACATACATACATACATACATACATACATACATATATATTATACATCAAAGCATACTCAAGTAATTCAAATCAAATCTACTTCCATACAAAAGTGTAAGCTACTAAGTGGTCTCTCCACTCTAAGACTCGAAAATGAATATCGATGATGCTGCAGTCATAATCGAAATTATTTTCCAGCGATAAAAGAGGAGCGTACTTATTTACTTTTTTAAAATTCTTTGGAAACAATTTCCATTCGAAAATACTTTCAAATAATATATTTCAAAACTTTGGAAAGCCAAAATTTGAAAAGCATCGAAAATTTAATTCTTAAATCCTTAATTTAACTTCATTCCATTTGCAAATAGATTTATGACTATATTTATAAAATTTTCAACTCCTTATAACATACAACAATGGTTAATGGTTTAGGAATGTTGATAAGACAATAAATGATAATATAGTAATTATCATTTCTAACAACCAATTTTATTTAGTTTTAGAAAATTATACTTATATATATATATATAATCATACATAAAAAAATTTCATTTATCAATTTCAAAAATAAAATTGTGTCAGTTTGCTCTGTTGAAGTATTTTAGAATTCCTATCGATAGCGTTGGCCAGACGAATTGGTCGAAACCCAAATCAACTCAAACAACACAATATAAAATATTTTATACTAATTATAAATACGTTCTCTCGTAGGATGATTCAAGAATGGATTTCAAACAAGGCTAGAGATTCAAATATAGGGGGACCCTAATCAAAGAGAATTCTAACCAAGAAGATAGGCTCGAAAGGAAGGTAGAATAATCAATTAATCGCAGCGACCTTAACCGAGTCAACCGAGATTAAGAGTTGGGGAACAACGCGGAATTCATGATTCATAAGATCGACGAAGAAGATGGGAGCTTGGTTAATCCAAAGGGAATGACTAACCTTCCATAGAACCCATTCGTACGAGAGGAAGAACAACCGGTCGAACTTCAGGAATAAGATCGATGCGGAATTCAATCTCCTGCTAAGGAGGAGAAGTGACTTCACCAAAACATAAGGATGATACCTGACTATCGAGTGGAGGTAAGATCATAAGGCTGAGAATCAGGCGAAAAGATAAAGCTGCCTGCAAAATCCAGAGGCAATCTACATTCGATCATAAGAGAATTACCCGAGTCGTCTACTAGAGAACGATTCGGATTCTGCAAGTGATAATAGCATTGTAAAATGAGGACATAAAAATCTCAGGTGAATCGATGCCTGTTATAAAGGAGTTTCACCTCTTTACAAATCATACTAAGATTGGCGGGACCGTCGATGAGATTAGTCACTTAAAAGGACGAAATTCCAATTGAGGTGGCAAGATGTGCTCAAATTTATTACAGTGATCAACAATAGAGCTATGGGATGCTCCTGTATCAAGAAGAACACGAACTGGAAAGAACAAGAAGGGATTCCAAAATGAAGGGAACGTTTCAAAATCCGAAAAAATCCTAATCTAGGAGGATCCTAATGATGAAATTTCAAGCTCGAACGAAGACAGTTCTGTAATTAATTCCACTCATTTTAGGGTATCACTACCCTATCTCTAATGAGTTTTTACTCCATAATCTAAGTTTTCCCTAAACCAGAGCTCTGATACAAACTATAACAACCCCGCTATTTCGAACCGTTAAAATCAGTAATCATCCACACATGATAGACTTGAAATGATCAAAACAACATATTGTTAATTTATATTCGGCAAAACTCAACATATACAGTAAATAAAACCAATCCAGAATCATAGACATATAGTATTACAATAATAAGCAGTGGAATAGATAAATAGTAGTTCATGAAGCTACTATATAACCATCAGACTTAATACAAATACAACAAATATTCAATATATAGAAGTGTCAACACAAAAGAAAATGACAAGTCTGCACAGAACAACTAGAACAACTAGAATAACTAAAGCTGAATGGTTAGAGATGGATCTTCAAGCAACGCTTCAAGCTCCAAAGGTGAGTCTCAAATGCTGCGACGCTTAGTTTGACCCGAGCATAAGCAAAACGCATAACACTCGAGTCAGGATTAACATTCTTATACCAGTAAATAAACTCAAGTGAAATGTCAAGTGAAATACAAATAACTTAAAGGATGCTTAGGATTCCCATCCTTTAAGGATCCGTTAAACTATCTACATACATAGTAAAATACACTACATATATAATGTCTATAATAAAGTAAACTGTTAAAATAGCTTTAGGGCATTACCCATATCCCCCTTAACACATTTCATATATTCCTGTCGTCTATACAGATACTGTAAGCTCAACCAAACTGGTGGTTTACTCAGGGAGCGCTCCATAGGTACGGTACAAAACAAACTCGTAAAAGGCGCGATAAGGCATGTAACAAGGCACGTGAGGCAATGCCCAGGGCAAGATTCTACCGTTTTGCGGATCCGGACTGGTGGTAACACATAGCAGCTACTACCGCCCACCTCGAGACACACTCCCAAATCAAAGGTGCACCCAATAAAATCACAAAGGAATAGAATAGTATTAAAGAAATGGTCACGATAGGAGGAGCGACCTCACTTTGTCTGGCATGGCTTCTGTTTTAGCCACATCAAGCTGGCTCGTGGGAGTCAGATGTGCGTTAATACCTCATACAGAATCGATGCCAAACCATCCTACTTCATTCTGGATTTTCTACCACGTAAACAGTTGTTAAAGTGATTTTCGATATTGGCAGAGAGTATGCCAATATCCGATTCCGGTCTCTTTAACAACCAAATGCTTATTTCACACCGTGATCATTTTATAAAATCACTTTTATAATTATTTCAAACAGTTCATATTTCATGTCAAAATATCATATTCATTTCAAAATCATATCACTTTCAAAATCATATTCCCTTTTGAAATCATATCCACAAAATAGTTTAAATCGTCATAGCAAAATATTCACATTCATTAAATCTAAATCATAACAGTTTCAACTTAAATAGTTTAAATATTGAAAATAGTTTATATTTTGAAATAGTCATAAATTAAAATAGTTCATATTTATAGTAGGTTATAGATTCAAATAGTTTATATATTAAAAATAGTTTATATCAAAATAATTTCAAATTAGAATTATGTCCTCCAACTTCACAAATCAATTCAAATTCTCATTAAACCATATTTGATTTATATCGATTTAAAATCTAAACCACTTCCAATCCAATGGGTTTTAAAGTTTAAATATTCAAACAATTTATAATAACTTAATTTGATAAATTTCTTTTATATTCAAAAATTCAGCTTAAATTCTTATTTATATTTGAAAGTATTCACTTAACCATTTTACAATCATTAAATAAAATCTCAATTTACAAATTCAAATCAACACTAAATATTCAAATTCAATTTGATTTAAATTTAAAACATTCATTTAATCTCCTTTAATCAAAATCAAGTTATACATATCTTTAAAATCTCAAAATCAATAAGTTCCAAATCAATCCTTATTTTAATTCAATTATTAACCAACTTACATTTCAAGTCAACTTTAATTTATATTTCCAACCTCTACTTTTAAAGTTATAACAAAATCTATTTTTAAATTTTAATGTAAATCCAAATCAATACTTAAACATATTATATATACTAATTAAATTAAATTTTATTATATTAAATTATTATTAAAATTAAATCTTATTATTATTAAATCTATTTTAAATCTATTTTTATATATTTTAAAAATAACAAAGTATAAGCAAAATTTTATAATTTACATTTTAAAATTTAACTTATAATTTTGACATTTCCAAAATATATAATTTAAAAAATCTAAATTTTACAATATAACGAAATAAAATCTTTATATTACAATTTAAAAATAAATATTTAATAAAGCCCATATATTTCCTTTCGAAACTCTGGAAATTATTTTTCAAATATAGACCAACAGTGTCGGTATATAATTTTCTATCCTATGGTCAAGTGATACAGATATTTATCATTTCAATCCGCAATAATTGATATTTACGGGTATATATCATTTCAACCCGCAATCTCAAAATTCAAAATCAATGAAAATCGCTTGGGTTTATCATTCCAATCTATAACGATTTTCCCCTAATCTATATGATCGTTCGGGTATGTATCATTTCAACACATAGGAAATTCTAAACTAACAGGGAACTTACAGAGTGAGGACAAATATGATAATAATGTAACGTATCAACAACAGTCATATATCATCAGTAACAAATTTAAATATAATATATACAATAGGTTATGGTGTCATATGTCGTAGGTAAACAATGGCAGATGATGACATATCATATTTAGCAATTAAATAACTTAATAGTTCAAATATAATAGCATCTTTCAATCGTTATTTCATGTGAATTAACTTTACTAAATATAAGAATGCTAATCGTAAGTGATTTCTCACCTTTCGAGGTTAGAGAACAACGAGAATGGGAAGCACAGATACAGATATGCACCAACAAGCTAGAGTTGTAGAAAATCTCCGGACAGCAACGAAAATAAGCAAAGTAAGGTAAACGAACTTTGATTTGATGAAAACAAAATATATTATTATTATTATTTTCTTTAAATCAATATTTTATTTTAAACCCGCCTTTCACACCACAGAAAGACGCATCATTAAGAAGAAAGAAAGGGATAGAAAAGAGAAAAGATAGAAAAGAAAGAACCAAACAACATCAGAATCTCACAACGGAACGAATAAATTATATATAAAAATAAAATATTACATAGTATCATATAAATCAGAGTTATACAGCTCCAACAACACATACTAGACAGTTATAGACACCTGTCTAGTTATTACAATTAAAATACAACACAAAGATACAAATATAACTCTAACACAGCAGAACACTATACATTTATCTACACAATGAAGCCACCTGCTCCATATCTCCTCCAAAACTCGTCAAAGCTAACCTGAATCCCTCGACTACTCATACATAATATGAGTACCCAAGAGTTTGATAAAACAGAAAATAAACACTTGGGTCAGACATGGGTCTGGTGTGAGTAAACGGGTTAAAATTGCTTAACTTTGAAAATCCTTTGAAAACAAAGGTATCACGTAAGACTCCCCACAAATAAAAGGTAAGTTTTTACCTTACACTAACCAAAACATTTGATAGGAAATCCAGTGATATTATAATAGGGTCTAGGGTTTTCAAATAAATAAGAAATAACCGAAATTGTTACATTCATTAAATTCCAGCTACTAGCCATGAAAGTGGGTAATACAATCAAAACCGTAAGGGCACGTAGGAAAAATGGGTTTCCATCAATGGCAGGGCTACTGGGGTACTGCACGTCACAGTACGTGGCCTAGATCACCGTACCGAGGATCCACCCAAAATCCCCTACAACACAAGGCAGGAACCATCCCTTACTGGACAGTCCCGAACAAGACAACCCCGGCAGTTGTCATGATCAACCGCCTACACAGCCGAAATAGAAAGGGACCTCTAGACAGGGGTAAATCTCGTCCTACTTGGGCATGACCCACTTAGCCTTACTGCACCTCCCCTGTTTTAGCCATTCCCGGTTGATGAGGCTTGAGGCTACGATTACCTTTATAGAACACATCTATCTTAGAATGCTCATCGTCCACCTAACGATGTTCTAAAAGCATTCAATCCATACAAGTTAGTTCCGGGTTCGAACGAAACCGAAGGCACTATCTCGCTACACTCGTTTTGGAATCACCCTCAGAGTTAACGATAATATCCCTTGACTCTGAATCTTCATCTCGAATCTGAAAGTACTACCCCGTTAAACCCGTATTGGAATCACCCTTAGAGTATTAACGACAATAGTCCTTGCACCTCGAGTCTTCAATCTTCACTTGAGATTCACGACCTAACGTTTAATTTGGATCGATGTGGTTTTCGGAATTCCAATTTGGAAACCCGATCTCGGTCTCATCGAATCCAAACGCCATCTTAATGTCCAAGTGATTTAAGTTTAACAAATTAATTCAATTTAAAACATTGAATTCGCACAGCATCATTCACAAATAATATCACACATTTATCACTGATATACCCAATATCATATCGTATAATATCACAACATATCATCCAATAAATATCAACCAATCCAGATATTCCACAAACAATCATCCACAAACAGGCATCATTAACCCTTTTATAGTTAATTTAATCAACTTAAATTAAATTAATTGTTTGAGAATTAACAACTAATCCTGCTTAAACAATCATTAATTAATTAAAACTAATTAACCAATCACTCTTTAATTACCTTCATAATTTAATTAATAAATCTTCAATTACAGATTAATTATCCTTTAATCATATTCTTAATTAATCACCCTAGATTAATTATTCTTTAATTACACCGAGTAATTAGCCTTTAAATTAATTACAAAAATTAAATAATCTTTAATCATTAATTAATCTTAATCAATTTCTAATTAATTAATTAACTATAATTAATTACATTAATCCTTAATTAATTACATTAATTAATTATTACTTCTTTTCTCACTTCATTGATTAATTATCTTATAATTAATCACATTTATTCATTAATTAAACAATTAATTATTCATTAACTTCATTAATTAATGACCCTCTAATTACTTTATTAATCAATTATTCTCATAATTACATTTAATAATTAATTATAAACTTAATTACATTTATTAATCAAACCTGATTAATCACAATCAGTAATTAACTTACCTTAATTACTTCACCAATTAAACCAATACCTTGATTAATTACATTAATTAATCCTTAAATTACACTGAGTAATTATCACTTAATTACTTCCCTTAAGTAATTATCCTTTAATTACTACCCGTCAAGTAATTTCCTTAATTAATTACATCCAGTAATCATTCATTAATTACTTCACTAAGTAATTTCACCTCTTTAATTACATTAAGTAATTATACTTAAATCCATCATTAAGTAATTCTTTTTAATTAATTAAACTTAATTAATTAACTAAAATTAACCACAATAACTTAATTAATTACACCGAGTAATTAATTTCTTTAAATACTTCATTAAGTAATTATCTTTAATAATTCTTCTTAATCATTAAGCAATTAATTTCTTAATTACTTATTTCTTAATTAATTAACATAGATTAAACAATCCTTAATAACGTAATTAATTACACTTAATTAATTACACTAACTAGTTTACCTTAATTTAATTACTTACATTAATAATTTTAAGTTAATTAAGTAATTATACTTTAATTTCCATTATAAATAAACTCGATTAAATTAAGATAAACCATACATTAAACTCTTATCTTCCATTTTAAATCAAAATTAAAATTTTAAATTCAAAACCTTGAGTTTGGTTTATACAAAATCATCAACTTTAAATTTATTCAAGTTAAATTATTTTGCTATATCACATTCAATTATATCAATAATATTTTATTTTAAAATAAAAGAACATCTAGGGGTTCATTTCAAAATTTAACTAAAGCTATATTTATATCCAAAACTATTCTAAACAAAAGTTTGAACTTTGGAAAAACTTTAAAACAAAAATTCTTTTAACAACAAACTTTAAATTATTCATTTCATACATTTTTATAGCTAACTAAAAGCTTTGTTTTAAAATTAGCTTTACCTTAAAAAAATTTTGAAATTCATTTTTTAAACTTTTAAAATTGGACAGAATTTGAATCCTGGAACAACTTAAGTAAAATTTTGCTTTAAATTTCACTTTACTATAAATCGGACAAACTAAAACTGGAACAAACTACGCGAGGCAACACACGCAAAAACCCTGAGTCACTCTCGATACAAACACAAGACAACCTTTGGGAAAACAACGAATAAAACCCTGGGCAAACTCTTCTTCCCTAACCAAAAATTCCAGATGCACAATTCCGACCTCGTGCACGTGCATGCTGGACTTGGTCGACGGCGACCGTCACTGAAATGCTCCACAAGTCCACAACGACCTCGACGACCCCTACGGCCACCTCAAACGGCGAATCTTCCATTGATTCGGAAAAAGAGCATCAGCACCCATCAGGAAAAATAAGTTCGAACTACCAAAATGCCAATCGCCGATGATCTAGATGACCGAAAACCACGGCCTCACTTCCAGAGCCGCTTTGCACTTCAACATCGCGATCCCCCACCATGCGCTCGAACTCGATGCACCATAGATGCCGAGAAATCCACAGCAACCCCTGCCGACCCAACTGAGCAATAAAACCCTACATCGCCCCTACACGGCCACCACGGCCATTAATGACATCCATCACCATTTTTCCCGTGTCCCTTGGCACCACGGCCACCTCCATGCCGAAACTCGACCTCCCCTTTGTCGCAGATCAACATCAATCGATCAAATACCCAAATTCGAGAAATTCTTAATTTCAAATACAAAACTAAAAATTCCCAAATTTATGTTAAAATTCATGATTTTGTACATCATTTCAGGTTATATGGTTCGAAATTCAAATTATTAAGATTGATTTTCATCAAATTTTGATTTTCACTGTAAATCTAAAATTTACAGTATATTTGTTGAATATAAATATTTAAAGTTATTTTTAAACACAAGATTACTTCATTATAATTAAATTCATTTCAATGATCAATGATTAATAGTGATTAACTTGGGAGATAGGAATTTTTTTATAAAACTGGAACATGAACCAAAAACAGAGTTTATAATTTTCATATCTACAGGCATTCAAACTACTAAATAAATATGCATTCAACTTCAAATCAAGCATGCAAACATTTATCATGTTTACTATAACATTCACATCCATATATTTGTAAACATAATTACTTCAACATGCATCAATCATAAGATCAAGTTTAATCTGTTTTTAAAATAAATTTACTCACCTTTCTGACAACAGAAAAAAATACTGCATTGATTCCTGGAACATTGAATCTGATAGGCATTGTTTTGATTGGTGTTGAATCTATTTGCATCTTGCTGTATTGAATTGCATTTGCTTGTAGTTGATTACTGTTGAACATTGAATTTTGCTGAAATCTTGCTGTTGATTATTGTTGTAGTAGTTGATTCTCAGTTAAGCTTGAAGCCATGTTTGTTAAAGTTGCTGTTGATTCCCATATTGAATTGCATGTTCTTCAGATTGAAATTTTTGATCTGAAGTTATAAATGGTTTCAAATTTGATTACAATTTGAATGTTGCTTTTGGTTTCTTTTTTTTAAGAAGAAAGCTAAAGAAGATTTGAGCTGAAGAAAAAAATAATAGACCTTTTTCTTTTTATACATTAATTATAAACAAAATTTTCTTTTAAACAAAGATTTGCCACTTGTTTCTTGCATAAATCCATATATTTACAAATGTCCAAACTTGAATTATAATGTATACAAGTGTATTCTCATTAATTCCTAAGTTGCCAAGTGTTTTTAGAATTGATTATTAAATTAATTTCTTATTATTACAAGTGATTTATACCTTAATTACATATTAACCGAAATACTTATGTTTTATATAACTGTGAAATGTATTTATCTCTTTATGTTTTATTTATAATTAAAAATTCATTTTCCAAAGATAAGTTTAAAAGAAAGAAAATGAACATTTATTTAAATTTTATTTTAAAAGTTTAAACTTAAGTTATTATATCTAACATTGATATTATATATATAAAAACTAAATTTATTTTCAAAAAACAATTTAAAAGAAAACAAATTAAATTTTTATAATAATATACTATTTTTAAACTATTATACTTTTAACAAAATAAACTTTTCTTTAAGCGTTTTTTTGAAAATATAAGATTAATTTTTAAATAGCTTTTGAAAAGCATTTTATTAAATCAAATCAAAATTTTTCCAAATCACCATATATACATATGTATATTATAAATTTGAAAAAACATTTTCTACTTAAGTTTAATCCATTATTATTCTATTTACAATATATATACAAATATATATATATATATATAGACATTATAAATTGAACATTTTAAATATTAACTTCATAAATTATTTGAATTTTAAAAAAGAACTTCAAATCACAATATATAAACATATATATTATAATTTGAAAATATTTCTATTAAATTTAAATTGAAACCAATTTCCTTTTTACAATGTATACATATATACATTACAAATAGAATATTTTTATTAACTTAGAAAGATTAATTATTATTAATTATATATATATATTATTATCCTTTGAAAAGAATAAACGTTCCAAATTAAATTATTATTATTAAGTTTTGAAAAGATAACATTTGTTAAATTAGATTAACTATTAGTTTCGAAAATATAACATTTGGTTAAATAAGATTGTTAAATCAATATTACATTTTTTAAAAATAAATTATAAATGGAAATTATTAAATTAGTATTGCCCGAAATTCCGGGACATCACATTCCTCCCCCCTTAAAAGAACTTCGTCCCCGAAATTAAAAGCAAAGATAATTTAATAATCCCATACAGATTTTAATTTTAAAATAGCAACATATGCTATCAACCATATACTAGAAACCATGACATCGAATTCAAACAAACAATTCTAACTATCCAGACAAGATTCTAGACAGAATTTCCTTGAGTTTCCCAGGTACAAACACTGGGTTACTCGCTCTACAGAATCTAAACTTGCTACACTACTCAGATCTAGAACTCCTATATATCTAGATCCAAAATCTAAACAGGATACCGGGTCACAGACAAGTCCGGTTCACCTTCCAAATCTCCCTGATCTTCTGGTTCTAAACCAGTGACTGATCAAATACGTACTCTCTCAAAGATACGAGAAATACCTTATGAATCCCAGCCATCAAAACTGGCAATTCAATCCTGTAGATTAAACACTTATCCTTAAGAGAATACAGAAAGATTCCAATACACTTTTGAGCTAGCTTCCCGTCTTATCCAATCTTCTTGCTCTTATGATCGGAGAAAACTTATCCAAAAATTGAATCTCCGACTTCGAATTCCGAATTCCTTCGTCTCTTGACCACACCTTCCACCGATCCTGGGCTGCCTTCAATCTTCTTGATCAACCAAACTTTACATATGCTTCTCAAATCAAAACTGGATCAAGAATAAGACGATCTCCTGATTCTACTCAACAAGATGGTTCTCCCAAGATCCATCGAAATCCACCACACCTAATCTACTATATAAGCATCAAAAACTTCAAACTTGCTTCTCCTATCCGAAAAACAGAACAGATGCTTCCGACAACCAAGCCTTCAGATCCCCAAAGAACTTCCTGAAGAAATCCTTAAATCCAAGAAAAACACAAATCTTTTGATGAATCCGAGGTTGCTTCTATTCTAGAATAGCTGCCACCATGCTTCCACTGCACAACCCTGATCCGAAAAATATGAGAATGCTTTTGATGAACACAGGTACAAACTTGATCACTCATCCAGAAACATTGTCCATCAAATTCCATAAAAGCTTAATGACCTATCTGATTTGGTCACAAATACTACAGTAGCAATCCAGTCAGAAAAATAGATCCAATCAATCCTGATTGCTCGCAAAATCCTCTCTCCTGGAGCCTTCTCTCTACTAGGCTAAACCATCGGAAAATCCAAGAACCAAATCGAAACAGAACTCCATCTCCCGATGCGGACACACTCCTTTGACTACCTCGAAGATATTCAGAAAGTCTTAAACCACTTCGATAGCTCCAACATTTTTAGAGATGTCTCAAACCAAGCAATGATTACTAAGAGAACTTTCGAACCATCGCAAGTCACTTTTGCAATAATACCCAATTCGGATTCCAAAGAAACTATTTTCTCTTACATAACAGAATAGCTTAATCCCTTCAAAAGAAGAAACTGATGGCTCACCTCAACAACAAACATCTTACCCAGCTGAGCTTCCAGAAGTAGTGGACAAGGCTTCACCATTTGGCCCGGCTTACAGACAGAAGAATCTAAAAGACTTCTGAACCATCCAAGAAATAGACCACACAACTGCTTTCGAACTCCACCTCTAGGATACTGCTAAGCTAAGAGATCTTTCTGACAGCACACTCAACACCTATGAGCTGCCATTGCTATCAAAGACTTCCTATCCAAAAGCTCTTTGAATCCCAAATCTCTATCATCCAACTCCACAAAAAGAATCTTCAAAATGAGCAGAAACCTTTCAAGAAACTCGGGCTTCAAACCAAGCATAAACACCTAGCTGAACTGAGTCTCCTACTCCAATATAGATAGAACTCCTTCCTACGGTTTCTAAAATACCATTACTTGCTTCAGCACTTCCGACTGATCCAAATTCTAGAAAATCCACGTGCACGAGCGCAATCCAAACTTATACTCCAAAGATAAACTCCAAACCTTTAAAAGGTTTCCTTCAGAGATCGATGAAATCCATACACCAACCTGCCAAGCTTACTCAAGATGCCCAAAACTGCCCTGGTAGATACTCTTCCAACCTCAAATACTCAGACTTCTTCCATTGATAGTCGTGCTATACACACCACTATCTCTCCTACTTCTAGAACTTATGTTGGTAAACCCGAACAGGTAACCCAACAAAATAGGTGGGTATATATATATATATATATATATATATATATATATATATATATATATATACAAGCACGCTCTCTCAAGAAAGAATTTATTCCAAATCCTAGGTATTCACTCAACCTAGTGCTCCGATACCACAATGTAACGACCCGCCTTTCAAACCACAGAAAGAAGCATCATTAAGAAGAAAGAAAGGGATTGAAAAGAGAAAAGATAGAAAAGAAAGAACCAAACAACATCAGAATTTCACAACGGAACGAATAAATTATATATAAAAATAAAATATTAAATAGTATCATATAAATCAGAGTTATACAGCTCCAACAACACATACTAGACAGTTATAGACACCTGTCTAGTTATTACAATTCAAATACAACACAAAGATACAAATATAACTCTAACACAGCAGAACACTATACATTTATCTACACAATGAAGCCACCTGCTCCATATCTCCTCCAGAACTCGTCAAAGCTAACCTGAATCCCTCGACTACTCATACATAATATGAGTACCCAAGAGTTTGATAAAACAGAAAATAAACACTTGTGTCAGACATGGGTCTGGTGTGAGTAAACGGGTTAAAATTGCTTAACTTTGAAAATCCTTTGAAAACAAAGGTATCACGTAAGACTCCCCACAAAATAAAAGGTAAGTTTTTACCTTACGCTAACCAAAACATTTGATAGGAAATCCAGTGATATTATAATAGGGTTTAGGGTTTTCAAATAAATAAGAAATAGCCAAAATTGTTACATTCATTAAATTCTAGCTACTAGCCACGAAAGTGGGTAATACAATCAAAACCGTAAGGGCACGTAGGAAAAATGGGTTTCCATCAATGGCAGGGCTACTAGGGTACTGCCCGTCACAGTACGTGGCCTAGATCGTCATACCGAGGATCCAACCTAAATCCCCTGCAACACAAGGCCAAAACCATCCCTTACTGGACAGTCCCGAATAAGATAACCCCGACAGTTGTCATGATCAACCGCCCACACATCCGAAATAAAAAGGGACCTCTATACAGGGGTAAATCTCGTCCTACTTGGACATGACCCACTTAGCCTTGCTGCACCTCCCCTGTTTTAGCCATTCCCGGTTGATGAGGCTTGAGGCTACGATTACCTTTATAGAACAGATCTATCTTAGAATGCTCATCGCCCACCTAACGGTGTTTTGAAAGCATTCAATCCATACAAATTCGTTCCAGGTTTGAACGAAACCGAAGGCACTATCTCGCTACACTCGTTTGGGAATCACCTTCAGAGTTAACGACAATAGCCCTTGCACTCTGAATCTTCATCTCGAACCTGAAAGTACTACCCCCGTTAAACCCGTATTGGAATCACCCTCAGAGTATTAACGAAAATAGTCCTTACACCTCAAGTCTTCACTCTTCACTTGAGATTCACGACCTAACGTTTAATTTGGATCGACGTGGTTTTTGGAATTCCAATTTGGAAACCCGATCTCGGTCTCATCGAATCCAAACGCCATCTTAATGTCCAAGTGATTTAAGTTTAACAAATTAATTCAATTTAAAACATTGAATTCACACAGCATCATTCACAGATAAATATCACACATTTATCACTGATAAACCCAATATCATATCATATAATATCACAACATATCATCCAATAGATATCAACCAATCCAGATATTCCACAAACAATCATCCACAAACAGGCATCATTAACCCTTTTATAATTAATTTAATCAACTTAAATTAAATTAATTGTTTGAGAATTAACAACTAATCCTGCTTAAACAATCATTAATCAATTAAAATTAATTAACCAATCACTCTTTAATTACCTTCATAATTCAATTAATAAACCTTCAATTACAGATTAACTATCCTTTAATCATATTCTTAATTAATCACCCTAGATGAATTATTCTTTAATTACACTGAGTAACTAGCCTTTAAATTAATTACACAAATTAATTAATCTTTAATCATAATTAATCTTAATTAATTTCTAATTAATTAATTAACTATAATTAATTACATTAATCCTTAATTAATTACATTAATTAATTATTACTTCTTTTCTCACTTCATTGATTAATTATCTTATAATTTAGTCACATTTATTCATTAATTAAACAATTAATTATTCATTAATTCCATTAATTAATGACCCTCTAATTACTTTATTAATCAATTGTTCTCATAATTACATTTAATAATTAATTATAAACTTAATTACATTTATTAATCAAACCTGATTAATCACAATCAGTAATTAATTTACCTTAATTTCTTCACCAATTAAACCAATACCTTGATTAATTACATTAACTAATCCTTAAATTATGCTGAGTAATTATCACTTAATTACTTCCCTTAAGTAATTATCCTTTAATTACTACCCATCAAGTAATTTCCTTAATTAATTACATCCAGTAATCATTCATTAATTACTTCACTAAGTAATTACACCTCTTTAATTACATTAAGTAAGTATACTTAATTCCATCATTAAGTAATTCTTTTTAATTAATTAAACTTAATTAGTTAACTAAAATTAACCACAATAACTTAATTAATTACACTGAGTAATTAATTTCTTTAATTACTTCATTAAGTAATTATCTTTAATAATTCTTCTTAATCATTAAGCAATTAACTTCTTAATTACTTATTTCTTAACTAATTAACATAGATTAAACAATCCTTAATAATGTAATTAATTACACTAACTAGTTTACCTTAATTTAATTACTTACATTAATAATTTTAAGTTAATTAAGTAATTATACTTTAATTTCCATTATAAATAAACTTGATTAAAATAAGATAAACCATACATTAAACTCTTATCTTCCATTTTAAATTAAAATTAAAATTTTAAATTCAAAAGCTTGAGTTTGGTTTATACAAAATCATCAACTTTAAATTTATTCAAGTTAAATTCTTTTCCTATATCACATTCAATTATATCAATAATATCTTATTTTAAAATAAAATAAACATTTAGGGGTTCATTTCAAAATTTAACTAAAGCTATATTTATATCCAAAACTATTCTAAACAAAAGTTTAAACTTTGGAAAAACTTTAAAATAAAAATTCTTTTAATAACAAACTTTAAATTATTCATTTCATACATTTTTATAACTAACTTTGTTTTAAAATTAGATTTACCTTAAAAAAAATTGAAATTCATTTTTTAAACTTTTAAAACTGGACAGAATTTGAATCCTGGAACAACTTAAGTAAAACTTTGCTTTAAATTTCACTTTACTATAAACTGGACAAACTAAACTGGAACAAATTACACGAGGCAACACACGCAAAAACCCTGAGTCACTCTCGATACAAACACGAGACAACCTTTGGGAAAACAACGAATAAAACCCTGGGCTAACTCTTCTTCCCTAACCAAAAATTCCAGATGCACAATTCCGACCTCATGCACGTGCACGTTGGACTTGGTCGAAGACGACCATCACCGAAATATTCCACAAGTCCATAACGACCTCGACGACCCCTACAACCACCTCAAACGGTGAATTTTCCATTGATTCGAAAAAAAGCATCAGCACCCATCAGGAAAAATAAGTTCGAACTATCAAAATGCCAATCGCCGATGATCTAGATGACCGGAAACCACGGCACCACTTCCAGAGCTGCTTTGCACTTCAACATCGCGATCCCCCACCATGCGCTCGAACTCGATGCACCATAGACGCTGAGAAATCCACAGCAACACCTGCCGACCCAACTGAGCAATAAAACCCTACATCGCCCCTACACGGCCACCACGACAATCAATGACGTCCATAACCATTTTTCCCGTGTCCCTTGGCACCACGACCACCTCCATGCCGAAACTCGACCACCCCTTTGCCGCAGGTCAACATCAATCGATCAAAGACCCAAATTCGAGAAATCCTTAATTTCTCTTTAAATACAAAGTATAAAATTTCCAAATTTATGTTAAAATTCATGATTTTGTACATCAATTCAGGTTATATGATTCGAAATTCAAATTATTAAGATTGATTTTCACTGTAAATCTAAAATTTACAGTATATTTGTTAAATATAAATATTTAAATTTATTTTTAAACACAAGATTACTTCATTATAATCAAATCCCTTTCAATGATCAATGATTAATAGTGATTAACTTGGGAGATAGGAATTTTTTTATAAAACTGGAACATGAACCTAAAACAGAGTTTAAAATTTTCATATCTACGGGCATTCAAACTGCTAAATAAATATGCATTCAACTTCAAATCAAGCATGCAAACATTTATCATGTTTATTATAACATTCACATCTATATATTTGTAAACTTAATTACTTCAACAGGCAACAATCATAAGATCAAGTTCAATCTGTTTTTAAAATAAATTTACTCACCTTTTTGACAACAGAAAAAAATACTGCATTGATTCCTGGAACATTGAACCTCATAGGCATTGTTTTGATTGGTGTTGAATCTATTTGCATCTTGCTGTATTGAATTGCATTTGCTTGTAGTTGATTACTTTTGAACATTGAATTATGCTGAAATCTTGCTGTTGATTATTGTTGTAGTAGTTGATTCTCAGTTAAGCTTGAAACCATGTTTGTTAAAGTTGCCATTGATTCCCATATTAAATTGCATGTTCTTCAGATTGAAATTTTGGATCTGAAGTTATAAATGGTTTCAAATTTGATTACAGTTTGAATTTTGCTTTTGGTTTCTTTTTTTAAGAAGAAAGCTAAAGAAGATTTAAGCTGAAGAAAAAAAATAACAGACCTTTTTCTTTTTAAACAATAATTATAAACAAAATTTTCTTTTAAACAAAGATTTGCCACTTGTTTCTTGCATAAATCCATATATTTAATGTATATAAGTGTATTCCCATTAATTCCTAAGTTGCCAAGTGTTTTTAGATTTGATTATTAAATTAATTTCTTATTATTACAAGTGATTTATACCTTAATTACATATTAACCTAAATACTTATGTTTTATATAACTGTGAAATGTATTTATCTCTTTATGTTTTATTTATAATTAAAAATTCATTTTCCAAAGATAAGTTTAAAAGAAAGAAAATGAACATTTATTTAAATTTTATTTTAAATGTTTAAACTTAAGTTATTATATCTAACATTGATATTATATATATAAAAACTAAATTTATTTTCAAAAACCAATTTAAAAGAAAACAAATTAAATTTTTATAATAATATACTATTTTTAAGCTATTATACTTTTAACAAGTAAACTTTTCTTTAAGTGTTTTTTTTGAAAATATAAGATTAATTTTTAAATAGCTTTTGAAAAGCATTTTATTAAATCAAATCAAAAATCTTCCAAATCACCATATATACATATGTATATTATAAATTTGAAAACACATTTTCTACTTAAGTTTAATCCATTATTCTTCTATTTGCAATATATATATATATATACAAATATATACACACACATTATAAATAGAACATTTTAAATATTAACTTCAGAAATTATTTGAATTTTAAAACAGAACTTCAAATCACAATATATAAACATATATATTATAATTTGAAAATATTTTTATTAAATTTAAATTGAAACCAATTTCCTTTTTACAATGTATACATATATACATTACAAATAGAATATTTTTATTAACTTAGAAAGATTAATTATTATTAATTATATATATATTATTATCCTTTGAAAAGATTAAACATTCCAAATTAAATTATTATTATTAAGTTTTGAAAAGATAACATTTGTTAATTAGATTAACTATTAGTTTCGAAAATATAACATTTGGTTAAATTAGATTATTAAATCAATATTACATTTTTTTAAAATAATTATAAATGGAAATTATTAAATAAGTATTGCCCAAAATTCCGGGACATCACACTTTCCCTTAGGTTTTACTAAAAGAATCTTTAGAATTATTTTGAAACTTGTTGTAGATTTTGATTTTAAGCAACATCGGAGGGATATTAAAGTCCTGTTACTTAATGGAGTCATTGATGAAAAAACTAAGAAAACCACTTATGGATTACCATTTTGTATTAGGGATTCAAATACACCATCATCATTCATGGAGTGCTGTTTGGATTATCACAAATGGGCTATAGGCAAACGAGGCTTTAAAAAGTGGGGAGGGGGGAGGGGAGGAGGGGGATGGAGAGGGGTTTGGTATGCAAACTGCAAATCAATTCTCTTTTAGCAAAATAGATAAATGTCATCTTATATAGTAATATAAGAACATCCTTGAAGCTAAAGAAATGCAAAAGATTCCTCATGCATTTACGGTGTGGAGTCTAATGCATGCTAAAGCATATACACATATGGATATTGCATGTATTATTTGGTAGATATCTTACTGACAATAAAAGTGGATTAATTGTTAGTAACCAAAATGGTTACGACATATCTTTAAGAAACAAAGGATTATATGCTCAAGACGGATTGGTTGGAGATCATAAGGCATTATAGTCCGAATATTTTTGTTGCTAAGAGTACAAAAGATCCACTTCAGATAACAATAATATTGTTGTTGTTATTTTTTTTGGATGAAGCTATACAAGGAAAGATGTCATATAGATACTTATAGCCTTCTTTACTATTTTCCGTTATGGGGCATCCAGCGATGGAAAATAATTGTATAATTTTCTCATAAAGTAATGGACTATTGAATAAACAAATTGAAAGATCATTAAAGTAATATTGTAACAATAAACAACATATTATTTTCTAGTAAGGGAAGAGTGCAAAATAGATTGTAATTCATAGAGCATACAGTGACAAACTCCACTTTGACGAATCCGCTTACAAAAGGATTGTCACCCAAGGTCTTTCATAAGCATCTTTCTCAATTGTTGTAACTTTTATGTAAGAATATTTTGGTTTAAAGCGAGTTTGTATTTGATACCGTCATATGACACATTGCTCTACACTTTGGTTATAGATATATATACCAAGTTTTTGGTCACAAATAAATGTATTCTCTCACCTTGATTTAGCTATGGAATTCCATCAGCTTAGAGTCGCTGATGACAGCATTGATAAGACTGCGTTTAGGACTCCAAACAGATTTTATGAGTAGTTGGTTGTGCCTTTTGGGCTAACCAATACCCCGGCTTATTTTGTTGATTTGATGAGTCTTGTTTTTAGAGGCGTCCTAAATAAGTTGTGGTGGTATTAATGGATGACATTTTGGTGATTTCAAAGAGTATGGAGGAGCATGTTGTTCATCTAGAGGAGGATCTTCGTATACTTGGCATTCTTCAGTTGAAAGCAAAGTTCTTGAAGTATCACTTCTAAGGAAGCATGTTTCTTGGAGCATAGAGAAGGTCCACACATGGAAAAAGTTTGAGGAATGATTTTGTACATTTAGGTTTGGATTGTGAAAATCTAAAGAGTGGTAGGAAAAGATTAGAGATGTATCATAGAAAAGGAGAAAATCCACGTATAGATAATTGCAGAAATTAAAATTGCCACAGAAAAGTGGATTTAACGGTAATGCCATAAGATAAATATAGGCATACAAGAGGAAAAAGAATATAAGACTTTAAGTAAGAAAATGTTTTCTGGCTATGGATTTAGTAAAACAACTTTAAAAATGAGTTTTTATGAAAAGAAAAGAGTAAGTTAGATATTAGAAGATGTCTATCATAAGAGAATGTAAATTAAACATACTTTAATCTATTGGAATGAAAAAAGTAATGCTATTATTTTCTATGAAACTAATAAAAATGTTTTGTGCAAGTTACAAGGAATGCGTGAAAGAGATATATAAGGTATGAGAGCATCATATGTTGTATGGCCTATTTCGGAAAAAATTTATATAAAATAAGTTCATTGTAATTTCACATAAACATGAAATCCTCTTTTAAAAGATTCATAGAAGATTTCAGCATTAATAATTTCTCATAATAGAAAGCAGTTCCAATACATTAAGGTATGAGACCGTTAGGTGTAATAAGAAGATGTTTTTAAAACATATAAGGATATTTTAAAAGGAAATGTTTTGGTGAAAAAGTAAATAAGTTTTTGAAATGAAAAACTTAATAAAAGCAGAACATGAAAATTCATAGAAAATTAAAAGATCTTTAAAAGAAAGCAAGGAATAAGTTTTGGACTTAGAATTTGAAAGTTTTTCCCTCTATGTTTGGGAAATAATGTAAATTCAAAAAATGTAAGGATACAAACCTAGAAAAATAAAATGTTAAGCAATCGAGTATTTTTGAATTTAATAAGAACTTAAAGATAACACTTTTAAGGACAAAGATTTTGGGATTTTAAAATTTAGAAGCCTTATTTTTGAAATGAGAGGATAAATACCAAACCAAACTCTTAAAAGTGGAATAGATAAGAATCATTTCTTAGATATGTCGGAAAAAGGTGAAAGGCTATAAAGGAGACAAAAGTGACTACTTTTGGAAGTATAATTGAAGTCCCCGTAAAGCATATACGGCACTAGTGAGAACCTAGGATTGTTGATTCATGTGAGTAGGCTAAAGAAAAGCAGCAAAGTGAAATTAGTAAGATTGTAAGGCACACATGGTTGAGGATGTGTATTTTTAATTTTTAAGAAACTTGGAAAAAACATCTTCCTTTAGTGGAATTTGCATAAGATAGTAGTTCTCAAGCAAGCATTGGAGTGGCATCTTTCGAAGCTCTTTATGGAAGACCGCGCTAGTCACCTTCATTTTGGATAGCGTCTACAGAGGGATTGCCTTAGTTCCAACATGGTTAAAAATACTTCGGAAAAGAATAAATCTGGTTTGGAGAAAATTCGTATCTCATATCCGCATTTCATTGATAGTAATTTTTCGAACTTCCTACTTTCCATCTTAAGTTTTGAATAGGTTCTTTCTTTTAGTATCCTTTGGGAGGGTAAAACTTAGGATTTAACCTATGGATGGTAGGATTTGATGTAAACATGTTATTAGAACATGTTATAAATGATGAATGCTAGTGGTTGCAAGTGTTTTCTAGTGGATGCTAATGGATGCATATAATTACACTAGGCACTATTATCTCTTAGGGATCGGCCTAACAGGACACTAAAGCATATGCATATGGATGTGTGCTGTAACGCCCCGAAAATTTTCGACTTTCGAAAAATCAACATCGACACTCACTTTATCGACTGTCGAGAAATCGAAGGCCAAAAACCCGAAATGTTACGGTTTAAGAAAAAGAATTTAAGAAAAGAAAAAGAAAGAAGAAGAGAAAAAGAAGATAGAAAATAGAACCGAAAGAAAATAGAGAGGGAAAGAAAACAGAAAAATAGAACGGAACAGAAAACAACAGAACAACATCAGAATCTCACAATTCGCAGCGGAACAACATATAATAGATAAATGAATAATCTTTAAACAAAGAACTATATCAGTTATCACATTTTACACATTACATCTCATTACATCATATCATCAGAGTGTACAACAACAACAAACATCAAACAGCGGAAAAGAAATACTATATACTAGTAATACGCCATGCCATCCATCTTGCCTCCAGCAACTCCAGAATATCCAGAATATCCTGATAAACCTAACTCTTAAATGCCCGTGTGGAAATTGGTGGGCACCCAGAGTTTAGGAAGGAAAACAATAAACTCCGAGTCAGTCATGTGACTGGTGTGAGAACTCAAAACAGTTTATTTATCTTTAAAATCAAAATAGAGGAATATTTTTAAAGTTTATTCGCAATGCTTTTAAAAATGAGACTACCATAAGGCCTCCCGCACACACACACATGCAAACGCAGAATCGGAGGAGATTTCTCCTTATGATAGTCAAAGATGCTTGATACGCATTTAAAAGAACATTTTGATATTATTACTAGTGTATAGTGTAGGAAAAATTCATTTCGAAAGTAGAATATAAATCTTAGCCAGCATAGACATTCCGAACTATGCCTACTATAGCTAACTATGTTCAATAGCAGGTTACCGCCACATTCCATAGCAGGTTATACAACTAAAACCGTACAAGTCTCGTATTGTTTCTTTGGATTTCCAACAAATGATCAGGCCAAGGAACTTCCCATTGCCACATGAGAATGCCTCTGGATGGACATCCCCGAGAACCAAACCGGATCTCTACCAACACAAGGCCGGGTTACCCTTAACTGAGTAACAACTGACCGAATATGCCATCCCCCGGTCCTTTGGGACCTTTTCACCGAGCGCTCGTAATCAATTCACACAATCATAACAAAGTGTTTTCAACATGAGTAAGTATCTGGGCTCCATACCATGATACCACCCTTTTCCAGAAGGAAATGCACACATCCTAAAGGGCGCTACCCCTCATAACCTTGCTGCTTCTTTCCTGTTTTGACCATTCACGGGGTGTGAGGCTCGACGAAGTCACGTCCACAAAAACATACTTTATACAAAAGCCATGCTTTGGGTCAACAAATGATCATAGAAATGATCACCAGGATAGACGATCAAATAAACGATCCTATCACAAATAATCAACACAATGATCATTTCACAGCAACACTCAGCATGTCACATTACCAAATTGGGAATATATCGCTGATAACATTCAACTATATAACCTCTGAGCTCGTACGTCTCAGAGAAGGGTGTTAAGCTAAAAGAATAAATTCTCCGCCACCAACAGAAATATATTTGAAAGAAATCGGCTTTATATCTCAACTTGTAATGTCAGACATACAATCCATACAAGTCTGTTCCGGGATCGAACAAAACCGAAGGCACTTACAAAGAAGTCCTTGCAATCCGGATATCCACAATCCTGATCGGATTCACCATCACATATGGAGAACTCTATACCGGAGCAACTCGGTGCAGAGTAAATCGACAGGTCATCCTATCGCTCTCGCAAATATCCGGTCTTCAACACCGATCTTCAAATGCAATTCACAACGACGTATCACATATTCAGAATGGGTTATACGACCCCATGGTCCTTTCCCGGTTAACCCGAATAGTGAGCGCTTATTCAAAAATAAGTGTGACATTCAAATTCAATCAAATCACATCATATACCCATTCAAAGGGAAATATAGATAGTCGGTTATTGAACTATCAATTGATATGCACAACATCACCAGATTCCAAATAATTTTTCAAATTATTTACTTTCCAAAATATCTTTACAAGATATAAAATTTCAACACTTCAAAAATAAATCAATATTTTTTTTTAAACAAATTCCACTTTCACACATAAATTCCATAATAAATTTATATTCCAAAATATTCATGTATATGATTTCAATTATTCATTTCCAATTTATCTTCAAAAAGATAAATTCTAAATATTCACTTCATATTGGAAAACGTTTCCATACTTATTCAATAAGTAATTCACAAATTTTATTTATCTTCAACCTTTGGAAAATATCCAATATACTTAAATCGAGATTAAGCATATATTTCATTCTTTAAGAAATCCTTCTCTTAAACACATTTGTTTGGGCCAAAATGAATGTTACGTAAAACATCGTTACGACAACCCAAAATCACTAGTATAGGGATTCGAAATTAAAATAGATATATAAATCCCAATACTATTCAAAACATTTCCTTTCGGAAATCATTTACTATAACAACAGTGTTATAGTCCACCATTTCCTTTTATTTCTCGAAAACGTCTATTTCAACAATAAATGTTGAAATCTATGGTTTCGAATCTCAACACCTTTTAAAACATCGTTAGATCGTTTTAATTCTATTTACAACACCAAATCCAAAACATTTCCTCTAACGTGTTATTCACTATTCAAAAATGTGAATAAACTTCGTTAACAAATTTCATTCTTTTATTCATTTTAATTCAAAGGATTATTCACTATTCAAAAAGGTGAATGTAACTCCATACATAAGTTATAATAATTTACTTATCAAAATAAGTCGTTTGCAAATTTATAAAACAACGTTTATAAATTCCATTTCTATTTATTTATAAAAACTTCCTTTTTATAAATCCTTTTACTAACTTATTCCAGTTTATAACTCAATTATAAACTAAAAGTTCATATTATAAGTTAAATACTTATAAAACGATTATTTTACAAAATCGTTCTTTTAAACTTTCCAAATTATAAATCTTATATCTTATAAGATTCATTTTTTTATCCAAATCTATTCTTCAAATAACTTCACCAATTTTATAAACCTACTGTTTATAAAATTTCATTTATAACTTCACAGTTTATAATTTTATAAATTTCATTCTTTAATGAAATTCATTTTCAATTTATTCTAACACTTATAAAAACTCGTTTTATAATGTCAATATTTCAATTTATAAATATTTATTTATAAATCTCTTAATATAAATCAAATTATATTATTATTCTAAAACGTCTTTAATTTCCTTTATAATTTCAACATTTTGATTTATAAAATAATCAAATTTTATAAATCCTATTTTAAACTTTTAATAATAAATTCAAAAATCCAGTTTAAACTATTTTATAAAATCATTAGTTCATATTTCTCAAAAATCATCTTTTAACTATATTTCACAAAAACCATAATTTTATAACTTTAAAAATTATAGCGTTTAATTATTTAAAATGGATCAATTCTAAAAATATAGTATATTTTCAAAAATCACTTTAAAAATCATTTTAAAATTCCAAATTTGGTCCAATGATGCTACACACCAAATAGTCAATCACGACAAACAACGATATCATATATCGATATGATAATCAATCAAATATCAAAATATCTGAAATCAAATAAAAACTGTTGAGGAATCCTGTTGGATCCCTCCAACCTGTTTTCCTGCATCCACAAACATTAGCACAATACCAATTCCGTTCCAGTAAGAAATTATCGCGGTATATGTTTTTATTAAATATTATCCGCTTAATAGACGGCGCACTAGGGTCTCATCCGCTAAAAATACGGGGAATCAACAACTGCAATATATACATATGCCAATATATATATATTGATATTATTTATAATACCAATTTCACTGTTTATGAAATATTCGCGGTATATGTTTTTAATAAATAACATCCGCTTAATAACGGCGCATAATGTCTATTTTAACAATCAATAGATAACAATCATCATTCAAACATGCATTCAAATATTTTAAATCTAACTATTTAAAATAAAATCGAAACTGATTCGATTGAGTGAGAAGTTCTCACCTTGATTTTAATTTCGTTTTAGCGATTTATTTCGAATAAAATTAAACACGCGTTTAATTTTACCCAAAATTCTCACTAACTCCAAATGACTCTAATCAAACTCCATAGCGTAGTGCTCGTACATACGATTCCAACGCAACTGGTTTCGCGCGTTTTCGACCTCGTATGAAAAAGATATGGATTTTACAATTTTACACGATTTTATATATATAAATTACAACCTTATTATTAAATTTTCAACCTAAACTTGATCAAGGCCGTTAGATCTAACAACATGCCATCACGACCGTAGCTAGCCTTCATCTCCCTTCACGCGCAAATAACCTACAGACATCATCGAACGCACACAAAACCCAAGTACACCATATTAGGTTTTGATTTATCCATCACCACACTCAACTTGAACACGATCAGGAAGTTGCAACACGTGCGCCTCCCCTCACTCCACCCACGGCCTGACCATTGTGGCACTCGGCCCCCTATTCCCCCTCGAAAAACGTGTGCAGCCGGCCCCCTTCAAACCAAATTTGCCGATGATCCGTGAAGCCATTGATGATCATAACCGTTGAAATCCAAGATCTCATCGAGCTCTATACTTTTGTAGTTGGAGATTTCTGGAATCGATGAACGGATTTGGAGTTATTGAGGGAGGAAGGTGGGAAAAATCTGGCCTTTCATTTGTTAGGTGGCGGCTAGGTTAAATATTAGGGTTTTGATATTTTTTTTCTAAAATTATGAAGGTGGTGGTGCTATTTATAGAGTTTCGAACGACACTATTCATCCGGAAATTCCGAACTCCGATTTACGCGTCGAAACTGACGTTCCTAGGGTTTATCCCGCGTTCCGGACACAATGGAACAGGTTTCGGAAGCTAATTCGGACATCTGTGCGAGTTATGGCTATAAACGCTCAATTTAAATTAAATCGATTTAAGCGATTTTCTAGGCGTTTTAATTCGTACAGGACAAACGGTAAATCCAATCGACTTGAAATTTGAAACCTTACAATAATATCACATTACAGATCCGATGAAACTGGTTTCGTCGAAATCCAAGACTTTTTGAAAAATGGCTATTTTAACTCGCCAAATTAAAATTAAAAATAATTCGATGCGTTTCGAGTTGCCACGATCAAACGATAGCTCCGATTGACACGAAAATTGAAATCCAATAATAACTAACTATTACGGATCCAATGGAACTAGTTTCGTTCAATTCTGAGACTGTTCAAAAATTGGCTATTTTCACTAGTCGATTAAATATTAAAATATTCAATTTTCACAAATTAACTTTTAATTCGATTTTAAAAGTTCTAAAATATCCTTCTAACTTCAATATGATAAAATAAAATTTTACAAATCATTTTCAATCATATTTAACCCAATTTTCAATTATTTCCATAATTTCACATATTAAATTATCGATTTAATAATCCAATTAAATCCAAAAATTCAAATAAAAATTTATTCGACTTATAAATTCACTCATTTATATTTAAAATTAATTAAATATTCAAATTTGAATTAATAAAAATTCTGGGTCGTTACAATCTTCCCCCCTTAAAAGAATTTTGTCCTCGAAATTAACAAGTAAGAAAAATTACAGAAGCTATTAATTTTCCCAAAATTCATAGTTAAACTTCTTACAAATCTTTACTAAGTTTTCAAAATCATACTTAGTTATCTTTTTCAAAACCAAACTATATCATTTAACTTTCAATTCCAAAATCAAAGTTTAAGTTTTCAAAATTTTCCAATTTTCTCAAAAATTTTCTAACGCCTTAAATTTTCGGAAAAATTCGCCATAGTCTCCTTTGCGCGGCTCGATCCGAAAAAAAATGACAGTATATATATCACAAATATACATCTCATCAAGTAATGAGGCATCCCGAAGGGAAAATTTTGTAAAAGTACGGTATGTAATCCGAGATATGTACCTTATATTTTATTAGCAAGCATATACGGCTAATATAGCGCGAAAGCGAGCTCCAAATGCAAAGCAAACGCAATCCGCACCTACTAAACACTCAACAAACAACATGAGAATCATGCATATATGAAAATAATATCGATATACAACATAATAACTATATATGCCAACATAGCAAATGAAACAAAACAACAAATGCAAACATCAACCAACTATCATCCAACTAACATCCATAACCAATATATATTCATTCATATTCTCATTAATATTCAATGAAATAGGTTTTCAATTTAATCACATTTGATTCATTAACAGTGGATGATTTTACTAACATTCATTTTCAATTAGTTTATATTCACTAATTCATATTCAAGTTGGTTCACTTCCAATTCAAATTCAATTCTATTTAAGTTTCACTTAACTTCCAATTTTATTAAATCAATTTCATTAACACTTAATGAATTATATACAATCAACTAACAATCATATAACAACCAATGTATATTATTAATTACAACCAAATTCCTTTGCTTACAATTGGTTAAATTTAATTGATTTTCATTCAATTATTCAACTTTCTAATAACATTAGATTTTAATGAATTACACTTACATTCATTATTCCATATCAACTTAATTCACATTTAATTGATTAATATTCAATCCATTCATTCAATTCTATTACAAAAGTTGAATTTCATTTATATAACTCAAGTTCATATCCATCACTTAATTTTATTAATTTACTTTGATACTAATATCAACTTCATTCCATATCACTTAAGTTATATTTCATTTAATTTTAAATTCATTTTTATTTTACAACCCATATTCATAAATATATTCGTATAGTTTCACTTCTTATATATATAAGTTTATTCACAATTGTAAATCACTTTAATTATAATTCAATTCTTATAATTCTTTTGCTTATACAATTTATTCTTTTATTTAGATTATTCAAATAACTAAACAATCAACTTATATACACTTTAATAATTCTGAAAATTATTTCTTCATATACAAAATATACTCAAGGTAAAATTATTTCATTTACCCAATTTTAAACAATACTGTGTCGAATTGTTCTATTCAAGTGTTTAGAAACCCCTTCGGCATAGTCTTGCGGACCACGCTGACGAAAGTTCATATGCCACTCAATAAACCAATCATCACAATATAAAACAATTTTATATATTCACTATCAAATACGCTCTCATAGCTATTATTACACTCAACTCATTCTAGAGTACTGCTGACTCTATCTCTAATGAGTAATACCCAACAGAACCATGGTTGTCGCTTAACCATATGCTCTGATACCAAATGTAACGTTTAGCGGTCACAACCGGCAGGCTTTTCAACCATCCCAGCCCCACCATGGCTTACACTGATATCCCAAACTTGCTTTTACGGCCAGCCTCTCGACTGTCTCAGGTTACACCTAACCAACCCCCTAAAAGAGGATGTGTGGGAGTAAGAGTCTCCCGTTCGCCACCAAACCGCGAAGCGAGAACCCCCCATCACATAGCCCAAAGCTTAACAAGACTGGTGTGAGAACTCAAAACAGTTTATTTATCTTTAAAATCAAAATAGAGGAATATTTTTAAAGTTTATTCGCAATGCTTTTAAAAATGAGACTACCATAAGGCCTCCCGCACACACACACATGCAAACGCAGAATCGGAGGAGATTTCTCCTTATGATAGTCAAAGATGCTTGATACGCATTTAAAAGAACATTTTGATATTATTACTAGTGTATAGTGTAGGAAAAATTCATTTCGAAAGTAGAATATAAATCTTAGCCAGCATAGACATTCCGAACTATGCCTACTATAGCTAACTATGTTCAATAGCAGGTTACCGCCACATTCCATAGCAGGTTATACAACTAAAACCGTACAAGTCTCGTATTGTTTCTTTGGATTTCCAACAAATGATCAGGCCAAGGAACTTCCCATTGCCACATGAGAATGCCTCTGGATGGACATCCCCGAGAACCAAACCGGATCTCTACCAACACAAGGCCGGGTTACCCTTAACTGAGTAACAACTGACCGAATATGCCATCCCCCGGTCCTTTGGGACCTTTTCACCGAGCGCTCGTAATCAATTCACACAATCATAACAAAGTGTTTTCAACATGAGTAAGTATCTGGGCTCCATACCATGATACCACCCTTTTCCAGAAGGAAATGCACACATCCTAAAGGGCGCTACCCCTCATAACCTTGCTGCTTCTTTCCTGTTTTGACCATTCACGGGGTGTGAGGCTCGACGAAGTCACGTCCACAAAAACATACTTTATACAAAAGCCATGCTTTGGGTCAACAAATGATCATAGAAATGATCACCAGGATAGACGATCAAATAAACGATCCTATCACAAATAATCAACACAATGATCATTTCACAGCAACACTCAGCATGTCACATTACCAAATTGGGAATATATCGCTGATAACATTCAACTATATAACCTCTGAGCTCGTACGTCTCAAAGAAGGGTGTTAAGCTAAAAGAATAAATTCTCCGCCACCAACAGAAATATATTTGAAAGAAATCGGCTTTATATCTCAACTTGTAATGTCAGACATACAATCCATACAAGTCTGTTCCGGGATCGAACAAAACCGAAGGCACTTACAAAGAAGTCCTTGCAATCCGGATATCCACAATCCTGATCGGATTCACCATCACATATGGAGAACTCTATACCGGAGCAACTCGGTGCAGAGTAAATCGACAGGTCATCCTATCGCTCTAGCAAATATCCGGTCTTCAACACCGATCTTCAAATGCAATTCACAACGACGTATCACATATTCAGAATGGGTTATACGACCCCATGGTCCTTTCCCGGTTAACCCGAATAGTGAGCGCTTATTCAAAAATAAGTGTGACATTCAAATTCAATCAAATCACATCATATACCCATTCAAAGGGAAATATTGATAGTCGGTTATTGAACTATCAATTGATATGCACAACATCACCAGATTCCAAATAATTTTCCAAATTATTTACTTTCCAAAATATCTTTACAAGATATAAAATTTCAACACTTCAAAAATAAATCAATATTTTTTTTTAAACAAATTCCACTTTCACACATAAATTCCATAAGAAATTTATATTCCAAAATATTCATGTATATGATTTCAATTATTCATTTCCAATTTATCTTCAAAAAGATAAATTCTAAATATTCACTTCATATTGGAAAACGTTTCCATACTTATTCAATAAGTAATTCACAAATTTTATTTATCTTCAACCTTTGGAAAATATCCAATATACTTAAATCGAGATTAAGCATATATTTCATTCTTTAAGAAATCCTTCTCTTAAACACATTTGTTTGGGCCAAAACGAATGTTACGTAAAACATCGTTACGACAACCCAAAATCACTAGTATAGGGATTTGAAATTAAAATAGATATATAAATCCCAATACTATTCAAAACATTTCCTTTTGGAAATCATTTACTATAACAACAGTGTTATAGTCCACCATTTCCTTTTATTTCTCGAAAACGTCTATTTCAACAATAAATGTTGAAATCTATGGTTTCGAATCTCAACACCTTTTAAAACATCGTTAGATCGTTTTAATTCTATTTACAACACCAAATCCAAAACATTTCCTTTAACGTGTTATTCACTATTCAAAAATGTGAATAAACTTCGTTAACAAATTTCATTCTTTTATTCATTTTAATTCAAAGGATTATTCACTATTCAAAAAGGTGAATGTAACTCCATACATAAGTTATAATAATTTACTTATCAAAATAAGTCGTTTGCAAATTTATAAAACAACGTTTATAAATTCCATTTCTATTTATTTATAAAACCTTCCTTTTTATAAATCCTTTTACTAACTTATTCCAGTTTATAACTCAATTATAAACTAAAAGTTCATATTATAAGTTAAATACTTATAAAACGATTATTTTACAAAATCGTTCTTTTAAACTTTCCAAATTATAAATCTTATATCTTATAAGATTCATTTTTTTATCCAAATCTATTCTTCAAATAACTTCACCAATTTTATAAACCTACTGTTTATAAAATTTCATTTATAACTTCACAGTTTATAATTCTATAAATTTCATTCTTTAATGAAATTCATTTTCAATTTATTCTAACACTTATAAAAACTCGTTTTATAATGTCAATATTTCAATTTATAAATATTTATTTATAAATCTCTTAATATAAATCAAATTATATTATTATTCTAAAACGTCTTTAATTTCCTTTATAATTTCACCATTTTGATTTATAAAATAATCAAAATTTATAAATCCTATATTTAAACTTTTAATAATAAATTCAAAAATCCAGTTTAAACTATTTTATAAAATCATTAGTTCATATTTCTCAAAAATCAGCTTTTAACTATATTTCACAAAAACCATAATTTTATAACTTTAAAAATTATAGCGTTTATTATTTAAAATGGATCAATTCTAAAAATATAGTATATTTTCAAAAATCACTTTAAAAATCATTTTAAAATTCCAAATTTGGTCCAATGATGCTACACACCAAATAGTCAATCACGACAAACAACGATATCATATATCGATATGATAATCAATCAAATATCAAAATATCTGAAATCAAATAAAAACTGTTGAGGAATCCAGTTGGATCCCTCCAACCTGTTTTCCTGCATCCACAAACATTAGCACAATACCAATTCCGTTCCAGTACGAAATTATCGCGGTATATGTTTTTATTAAATATTATCCGCTTAATAGACGGCGCACTAGGGTCTCATCCGCTAAAAATACGGGGAATCAACAACTGCAATATATACATATGCCAATATATATATATTGATATTATTTATAATACCAATTTCACTGTTTATGAAATATTCGCGGTATATGTTTTTAATAAATAACATCCGCTTAATAACGGCGCATAATGTCTATTTTAACAATCAATAGATAACAATCATCATTCAAACATGCATTCAAATATTTTAAATCTAACTATTTAAAATAAAATCGAAATTGATTCGATTGAGTGAGAAGTTCTCACCTTGATTTTAATTTCGTTTTAGCGATTTATTTCGAATAAAATTAAACGCGCGTTTCATTTTACCCAAAATTCTCACTAACTCCAAACGACTCCAATCCAACTCCATAGCGTAGTGCTCGTCCATACGGTTCCAACGCAACTGGTTTCGCGCGTTTTCGACCTCGTATGAAAAAGATATGGATTTTACAATTTTACACGATTTTATATATATAAATTACAACCTTATTATTAAATTTTCAACCTAAACTTGATCAAGGCCGTTAGATCTAACAACATGCCATCACGACCGTAGCTAGCCTTCATCTCCCTTCACGCGCAAATAACCTACAGACATCATCGAACGCACACAAAACCCAAGTACACCATATTAGGTTTTGATTTATCCATCACCACACTCAACTTGAACACGATCAGGAAGTTGCAACACGTGCGCCTCCCCTCACTCCACCCACGGCCTGACCATTGTGGCACTCGGCCCCCTATTCCCCCTCGAAAAACGTGCGCAGCCGGCCCCCTTCAAACCAAATTTGCCGATGATCCGTGAAGCCATTGACGATCATAACCGTTGAAATCCAAGATCTCATCGAGCTCTATACTTTTGTAGTTGGAGATTTCTGGAATCGATGAACGGGTTTGGAGTTATTGAGGGAGGAAGGTGGGAAAAATCTGGCCTTTCATTTGTTAGGTGGCGGCTAGGTTAAATATTAGGGTTTTGATATTTTTTTTCTAAAATTATGAAGGTGGTGGTGCTATTTATAGAGTTTCGAACGACACTATTCATCCGGAAATTCCGAACTCCGATTTACGCGTCAAAACTGACGTTCCTAGGGTTTATCCCGCGTTTCGGACACAATGGAACAGGTTTCGTAAGCTAATTCGGACATCTGTGCGAGTTATGGCTATAAACGCTCAATTTAAATTAAACCAATTTAAGCGATTTTCTAGGCGTTTTAATTCGTACAGGACAAACGGTAAATTCAATCGACTTGAAATTTGAAACCTTACAATAATATCACATTACGGATCCGATGAAACTGGTTTCGTCGAAATCCGAGACTTTTTGAAAAATGGCTATTTTAACTCGCCAAATTAAAATTAAAAATAATTCGATGCGTTTCGAGCTGCCACGATCAAACGATAGCTCCGATTGACACGAAAATTGAAATCCGGTAATAACTAACTATTACGGATCCAATGGAACTAGTTTCGTTCAATTCTGAGACTGTTCAAAAATTGGCTATTTTCACTAGTCGATTAAATATTAAAATATTCAATTTTCACAAATTAACTTTTAATTCGATTTTAAAAGTTCTAAAATATCCTTCTAACTTCAATATGATAAAATAAAATTTTACAAATCATTTTCAATCATATTTAACCCAATTTTCAATTATTTCCATAATTTCACATATTAAATTATCGATTTAATAATCCAATTAAATCCAAAAATTCAAATAAAAATTTATTTGACTTATAAATTCACTCATTTATATTTAAAATTAATTAAATATTCAAATTTTAATTAATAAAAATTCTGGGTCGTTACATGTGCGCATTTGCATTTTTATTTTTCATGTTTGTTATAAATGGATGTTTATCACATGGTTGTTGCATTTGGATGATGATTGTAGAATGCATATAGAACTGTCATTTATTATTAGGAATTTTGCATTCATTTGGATACATAGCTCGGACACGATTGCATAAAAGGAGGTCAACTTAATTAGTGGACCGTCTAATATTTTGCATTAGTTATGGACATTAATACTACACTAATTTCATAAGCAACATAAATCGCATTAGAAAAACTTAAGGTCAATGGATGAATGGTTGATGATTGAGTAGTTGGGTGTAGATATTGAACGAAAACACTTAGTTCATTCTTTTATCCTTAAAGATTTCAGGGACGAAACCCCTTAAGGAGGGGAGAACGTAATAACCTGAAATTTAAGCTATAATAATTAATTAACGAATAAATGAAATAATAAAATAACTTTGTGAAATTATTAAGATTAAACCACGAGAGTTGCACCATTTGTCTGTGTTAATTTTATGGTCAATTTCCATATATAGAACGTCAGATTCCGAGCTAATATGAGCAAGATACGAGAAGAACAAGAAATCGAAAAAAATATTGGGTTAGGTCGACCTAACCACGCCCTAGGTCGAATGGCCAGTCGACCTAGGAGGAGGCGCGTTCAACCGCCTTGTCGACCCGCCTTACGTTATGGAGCGAAGGAAATTTTCCTTCGTTCCAAAAGTTTCATACATGTTATTTCGTGTTCTTTTGCTCCATCTGGTCCTTCTGTGCTCCATCCGATAGCTCCTATTCAGCCTATGACGTAGTTGCATCCTATTCAATCCCCAAATCTAACGGTCTGAGATCCACTTCTACCCCTACAAATAGAACCCTAGGCCTAACACTTTTTCTCATTCTAAGATCTTCTCCCATTGGGTTCACCTTTTCAGGAAGAACCCTAAACTGAATAATTTTCCAAGGAGGAAATCATTTTAAATTAAATTATTTTACAACCCCAAGTGGATTCGGAAAGACCTAAAGGGATGAGCTTAGGACCACATATGAGTGATTGTAATTATTTTAAATTTCTTTAAGTAATTTAAAATAATAGGGTTTCCAATAGTTGTAGTTTTACTACGATTTTTGGAATAACCTTTTTAGTAGGTTATTTGCAGTTTTTAGAATTATTTTCAGTCTATTTCTTTTAGCTATTCTTTTCAGTTAATTTTAGTTTATTTCTGTTAATTATAGCTTTTCATTTATTTACAGTATTTTAATTTATTTACTGTTATTTATGCGTTATTTACATCTTTTTTCCTACACTTGAAATTTTCTTCTATTTTCAATTTTCTTTTATTTCTCCTTCTTCTTCGCGTATGGATTAGAACAGATTGAAATCGAATATGAATTAAAATTATAAGAATACTGAAATAACGGAAGATAAGATGTAAATTGTAAAGACTGTAATAAAAATAGAATTAGGACTGAAATTGAGCCTAATAATGATATTAATGTTAGAATTGGACTAATTAAAGATAATTGGCCTAGTTATAACTTAGAATTATAACTAAAAAGAGTATAAGATGAAATGAGCTTATTTTTACACTTAGACCTTGGGTTAAGTAATAAGGATGATTATAACATAGGTTATAATAAGAAATAGAAAAGAAGGAGGCTTATTTTAAGACTTAGGATAAATTAATAAGCAAAGATAGTGAAAATAATAATAAAGGCTTATTTAAATAATTTATCTAAGTTAATAAGCAAAGATGAAAGTAAGACCTGTACCAAAAAGCATTCCCTAATAGAAAAAATGGTGGTCTTACATTAGTCTAGAGTGAGATGAGGGCACGTTTGTGCTAATAATGGTAGTAATTGGTCAAATAGGAGTCCAAATCACGTGATATTTGGACAAAGGGCGCAATTAGATATTGTTCGGATGATGGGCCAGTACCAACAGCATTTCCCCTATTTTTCTATGGACACGATATTTCATATAATTCTGAAGTGAGATGAAGGGCACGCTTATGCTGGAGCACAGGTAATAAGAAGACCCTAGGTGGAATAACAGGTAGCATGAGCATGGTGGCAGTTACGCATGCGATTTCAATTTCCGTGCTTCGTAATCGCTATGAGTTCCAAGCACTTAAGTATGTGTGCTTTTCATAGGCACCATTGCCTTCTGTGTAAGGAGCTATATAACGTTTAGTCCATAATAAATACTTTGTGCGTCTTTTGTAGACACCATTGTAGTTTGTGTGCCTTTCGTAGATATCATTACCTTATGTGTAGAAAGTTATATAGCGTCTAGTCCGTAGTAAGGTCTATGGAGTAGCAGGCCGATCAAAGGGTAGAATTTGGATTTCAGCCTAATTATAGGGTTTTGAATTCAACCTAATCAAAGCAGCTAACAAAGACGTGCAAACAATCAAAGTTAATCAATTGCGTTAATTTAGTAATTCGTATTTATTTCCAGCTTATTCCTTTTTCGTCCTATTCTCTTTGTTTCTTTTTATATACTAGAACTATTGTAAAGCATATTGCCTTTACTTTACTTAAAGATTCTAGTAATTACTATCATTCACCACACTTTTAGTCTGACCCACTCCTCTATTTTTTGGCTTTTCCCCTCATAGGTAATCAAGGAAGAGGACAGTAGGTTGCAGTTGCTTGGAGGTTTCTTTAAAGGAGATTCCACTTTGTACTTCCAATTCTTTTATTTTAGCTTTTTGTTCTTTACTTGTACTGTACATGTTGGGGAATAGTTGTACTCTGGTTTTTGAGACATAGTCTTCTTTGATTTCATAAGACATATATGTATGGTATTTTGACATGTGATGTATTTGGTGACTTATTTGGTTTTTAAAGCAATTATGAAGTTTTGTTCTAAATAAGTTATTATTTAAATTATTTCCACTATTTTTACCTATTTCTGTCTTGTGAATCTTAGTCTCTGCTAGTTTTAGTTTATACCTAGAATGCACCATGCCTTCTAGTGTGTGCTTTTGGGTATACTAAGGGGTGTGGGTTGTTTCACTAGCGTAGCAGTTGAAGAGTACTGTGGTATATAATGGGGATTTTGCAAGGATTTAGCATGGCTTTAACTACACAGGTCTAGATGTTATGTGATGATGTGTGATGATTTTATGAACCGTTTGATGTGTCTAATAGTCTTATGGTAGTTAGGAATATTATCATCACTTAGTGTAACTTAGCACCAAATATGTTCAGAACGTTATGAAATTGTAGTATGATGATGCTTTAAGCCTGTGAATACCTAAAAACAATTCGCTTGACATTTGGTGTTAGTTTGTTGGCTCAAAATATGATCAGTGGTGGATGAAAAGTATGTTGGTGGTGGGAGCAAACCATATTGGTAGAGAATACTTCAGGCCAGGAAGGAAAAAACTTCAAGTGAATGGAGTGGAAGCTTCATGTCGAGCTAAGATGGGAGGTGGTGGAAATTTTGGGACCTCGAAACTTTTTGGCTCTTGAACATGGTCGGTACATACCATGTTGGACCTAAGACTTTTGCATGGAAGCTTCGATGAAATAAAGGGTTTCTTTGAGTTTTTCCTTGGACTTGAAAATTTGGTCAAAATTTTCATGTACATGTTTAATCATGTCGACATCGACATGTTCAATCATGTCGATACAGGCATTATCGAAGGTCGTCCAATAACGACTAAATTTTATGAAGGAGTGTGTGATGCCTAGTAGATCGTGCCATGGGCATTCATTCATTCATTTGGCATTTGGTTTTGTTTGGCGCAAAAAGAAAGACGGTGGACAGTGAGGTGAAGGTCTGACGCTTCGATATAATGATTTTAGGACTTTGATATGTTGATTCTACAACTAATGAGAGACGTCTAGAAGTGTTTCGATGATGATGACTCGATTGAGGGAGTCGTGATGATGATCCATAAGGACGAGTTAGAGGAAGGGAACTCGTGGATGGAACAAAGAAAGGTTCTACCTTGGAAACCGGAATGAGAAATGGTTTTACTATGTAAAATAGAATGAGGAAGGGTTATATTATGGAAATATGAAAACAAATGGAGTAAGGAAGGGCTCAGATATGCATGCGAAGGGATCATTGGTACTCGAAGTGTTTCTAAGTGCACTTGTATAGCAGGGGTATGTGGGGGTGGTAATTAGGTATTAGGATGTGTACCTCGAATAGAGGAAGAGATTTATGTACCATGGATCAAGAAAGGGAACTAGTTTCCAACATCTATGTGGCTGGAGTTCGAGAACTTAGAAATCTGGATTTTTTCAATAATCCCTTATGAAGTAATAGTCATAAGTGTTATCATATATCCAAAGCACATGAGCAATAGCAAAGATTATTTGATGGATACTATGTTTCCATGTTTTACTTGTCACTCTAGGGATGTCTTGGGGCATAGTTTACCTTTATGATGATAGTATATGGTAGATTAGCATAAATTATTATCTGGGATGTAAAGACAAGTCAGGTACGATTTTCCATACCCCGTGTCACATAGACTATATCGACTTTCATGGTATTTTGAGATTGTTTATCGCTTACACCAGGTTATTGTCTGACTCGAGGTTTTATGTTTTGCTTCTTATTACCTTGGATATTCTTAGATGATTAGATAAGATAGTAGGTGTAAACATATCATGGAGTTGTGTAAATGGACTACTAAGCGGCGATACTTTCTCATATTTATATTTTGAGCTTATCATTGCTTATTTCATTCAATGACGCTGTGGAGTTTTGACAGTGTTTGACTTATTATTTCTAAAGATAGTTTATTATTTGAGTTTATTTATTAGTTGTTTAGACTATATTATTATTTGTATAACTGTATGAACCTATGCATTCTAATTTTTTGGTTCATTTGTTACTATTGTCTCTCCTATTTTATATATGTGATGCTTATTATCTTTTATTCGATACGTTGTGAGATATGTGACAGGTTAAGTGATTGTTTTGTCTGATTTATAGTTCTTGACAATCGTCCTACATTAGAGCACCATTATTGTGCACTGTACAAGTATATTTTGTATCGGAGGTGTAGAGTGGTTGTCACATTTGATATCAAAGCTTATACCTAGCCAGAATTATGTGCTGTAATGTTATGGATGTTAGTCGGTGTTGTACTGATGCATGATGTGGGTAACAAACACAATGCTTGGGTGGTGATTGATGATGAGCTAATGAGCACACTGGGATCTTTAAGAGGGGTAGTCTATAGCATCCCTCTCAGAAATTTAACAAAAGAACTTTTATCATAGCGGTGATTGCATGTTGTTTCTTTCTAAGATGACAAGGGTTCAAATCCCATATTCGCCACATTTGATATCCGAGCTTAGGTTGCATAGTCGACTTAAGTTGATACAAGGATCCATTATAGATAAGGAGTTATCACCTTTGAATGGATCAAGAGTATACAAGAGAGCGTACTTGTTATGTATTTTGGTTTTCAAAATTATAGAGTAATGTGCGTGTGAGCATATATAAGTTGCATTGCACACGAGTACCATTAATGCAATCTTTCTTTATAAGAGATTGATCATTTTTATTTCAGATTAAGAACGAGCCAGCTTACAAGAAATGTTGGGAACTTTGTCTTTGGAGTTGAAGTGGAATGGGCGGACTCGAGAGCTATTAATCCCAATTCATAGACGATGTTCAATACCATGATGGGGAATATGCTGCAAACTCAATGGCTGCTTTGAATGTTGTTGTTGTTGGTGGTCCTCAATGTAGGTGCCCAAGACTGATTTTGGAAAATTAAACAATGATTTCTCCAGTCTTGGTGGAAAACCATTTCATGGTACAAAGTCAGTTATGGAAGAGCAGATTAGTTATATACTTATGAGAGGATCTTTGATGATCCAGAGTTGGGTGAAGTTATGAGAAGGAGATTAGCCTCCAAACAACTCCGAGGAAGGGCCGTGAACCAATGGAATAAAGTGAGGGTTTCTATGCCTAAATATCGGTTCACTAGGTTCGAGAAGAAATTCATACTGGTGGTCCAAAAGTAGATATTTTTCAGGAAGTTTAAAGACCCAAAATAGGGAGACTAGTTTGTCTCTGAGTATAAGGTCAAATTTTATGCTTTGTCGAAGTACAGGATGTCTACACTCCATTAAAAAAGAATGGGAAGTTTATTATAAGCTTAGATGATTATCTAGGAGAGAAGCTAGTGAGATACATACAAGTCCTTTGAGAAACTCATTGAGAAGGCTCTCCAACATGAAATATATAAGCTAACTATTGTTTCTTAAAGAGCCAGAGATGCAATCAGGTGGGGGAGACAAGAAGAAATGAAACAACAAAAGGAAGCAATTCTAGAATAAGGATGCTTAGAAAAAGGCCAGGTGCGATGGCGACAAGGGCCATCTGAGTGAGAATCGCAAAGCTGAAGGGAAGAAGTGTTATAGCTACAATAAGCCAAGGCATATGCAGAGAGACCGTCTTGACTTGGTGAAGTAGAGGAAGATGGTGAAGGAATATGCATTTGATGTTGTTCCAACCTCATCGAGTGCTCCCTCAGTGAAAGAAAAGGGGAAGAGCATCGCTACTCAAGATATGCTTTCTATTTATGATGTTCTTATATATTTTTTATTCGATATTGGGGGTTTACATTTTTTCATATCTAGCAACTTGAAGAATAGGTCAGGATTGAAACCCATAATTGTTGGCAGACCTTTGGTAGTGACAACCCTGTTGGAGGCTTTACTAGCCCGTGTATGGTTTGTCATAGTTTGGTCTTACTGAGTCATGGATGTAGTTTTGTTTTTGATTGCTTTGTTTTGGATTTTGTGTGGTTTGGTATTATTTTTTGGATGGATTGGGTGAGAAAGGATGCGGTAGTGGCGGATTGTGAGAAGTTCTTAGTAACAATTGGAACCGAGGATGGGCGAAAGGTAGAGTTGGGCTGCTTACCAGAGGATGAGGTTATAGTTATCTTTCTATATTCAGTAGAGGTCCTGTAGGATGAATTGTCATCTATTCCTAGAGAGTTAGGACGTATTTGAGGAGGTGACATGATTACTGCCACATCGGAGATAGAGTTTTGCATAGATTTACTAAAGGATGCCAGACAAAAGTTTTTCCTTTGCATGGTATGGCACCAAGAGAAGAGAGGGAATTTGAGTTGTAGGTGAATGACTTGATGAGAAAGGGGTTCATTTGCAGGAATATATTTGAGTCAAGTGCACCTACAGTGTTGTCCACTGAGGTGGATGGCTCTTTGAGGTTGTGTGTTGATTACCATACGCCGAACAAGGTGAAGAGAGAGAATAAATATCCACTCCCACATATTGATGACTTGTTCGATCAGCTCTATTGTGTGAAGGTGTTCTCTTAATTAAACTTTGCGATAGGGTTTCATCAGCTGAGAGTAGCGAAGAAGAGTGTTCCGATTATAGTTTGTCGTCTGGATTTTATGAGTGGTTGGTTATGTCGTTCGGGCCGCCCAATGTGTCGGCATACTTCATTGACTTATAAACCATGTCTTCAGAGTTCAACTAAATAAGTTTGTGTCTATGTTCCTTGGATGATATTCTAGTCTATTCTTGGATGAAAGAGGAACACAAGGCACATTTGAAGATTGTGCTTGAAGTGTTAAGGATACACCGATTGAAGGAGAGTTTTCAAAATGTCACTTTTGAAGGATGGAAGTGAGATTTTTGGGTCATGCTATTTCAAAACAATGTATTGCTGTAGATCCAGCTAAGGTGGCAGTGGTTCAAAATTGGAACCAGCCCAAGAACACTACAGATGTGAGGATTTTTCATGGAATGATGGGATATTATAGACGTCATATCAAAGACTTCTAAAATTTAACAGCGCCACTGACTAATTTGACCAAAAAAACCATACTTTTCTATGGGACGCGAGGCGCAAATACGAGTTTGTACGTCTAAAAGAGAGATCGATGAGTACACCGGTGTTGATCATTCCGAGCAGGAATGAGGAGATGGTGATATATATGGTTGCTTGTGGTAACAATCGGGTGCAGTAATAATGAAAGATAAGCTTGTCGCATATGCTGGTCGTTAGTTAAAACCGCATTAAAAGAAGTACCCAGATAACGATTTGATGTTAGTAGAAATAGTGTTTGCTTTTGAAGATTTGGTGGCATTATTTGCTTAGGGAGAGGTTTGAGTTATTCATGGACCACAAATCGTTGAAATATCCTTTCTTCCAAAAGAATCTCAACGTTCTCGGTAGTAATGGATGGAATTCTTGGCCTTCAACAACTTTAGCATTTCTTATATGCCTAGTAAGGAAAATGTAGTCATCGATGCTTTAAGTAGAGGAAATGCCAATTTGGGGACGATATTTCCTAGAATTGACATGGCGTAAGGTTATCGCTAACCATGAGTTCAGATCTCATTTTGAGTTAGAGCCAGAGATGTTGTCAAGTTTGACTATCTGACCTAATCTGTGTCAGTGCGAGTCAGAAGCTTGAGACAGACTATTGGAGACCATGGAAAAAATAGAGGAATAAGTGGAGTCTGATGAGATGAAGTAGTATATACTCGATCGAGAAAGTTGGCTCCGTAAGGATGAGAGATTGTTTGTACCCAATGTTGATGGGTTGAGGGATGAGGTGCAATGAGAGTGTTATCATTCAAGATTGACTGTACATCCTGATGGTAGTAAGATGTATCGTGATATGAAATAGACACATTCTTAGGATGGGATGAGGAAGGATGTTAGGGCATTCATCTCAAAGTGCATGAACTGTCAGTTCGTAAAGGCAAAACAAAAGAAGCAAAGTGAGTTGATGGAACCACTGAAGGTTCCCTGGTGGAAATGGAATAAGTTTTGATGGATTTCATTGATGAGTCGTTGAGAAACAAAGGAGATAAGATAACATTTGGGTTATTGTCGATAGTTTGACAAAAAATGCTCGATTCATAACCGTTAAATCTAATAGAATGACATCCAAGTTGGCCAAGTTATATGTGAAGTGAACAGTGTGATATGGTGTGATGAAAAGCATTGTGAGTGATCGAGAGCCTTTATTCACTAGCAGGTTTTGGAAGAGCTTGCAAGATGCATTAAAGATAGAGCTACATCTCAGTGTAGTTTATCACCCACAATCTAATGGGAAGACTGAGGGTGAATCATATCCTAGAAGACCTCTTATTATCTAGCATACTTGACTTTGGAGGCTCGTGGGATGGCCATTTGCCGACAATAATTGTTATCAATCTAACATCGATATGGAACCATTCGAGGCATTGTATGGTCGATTATGTAAGGCACCTTCGTGTTGGTGGGAAATGAGCAAAAAATTGATATTTGAGCCAGATATAATCAGGGAAACTTCGAAGAAGATTGAGATCGTTTAACAACGAATGAGAGCTGCTCAAGATTGGTAGAAGAGCCACATCGAGAAGAGACGTAGATATTTCGAGTACTTAGCCAATGGTATGGTGTTTGTAAAGATCTCTCCACTAAAGAATGTAGCTCAATTCGGTACTAAGGAGATGTTGGAACCGAGATTTACAGGTCTTTTTCTAGTACTAAAGAGGAATGAGAGTGTAGATTACAAGGTCAACTTATCTCAGAAGATGGCGAGCATGCATAATGTGTTCCTCTTTTCTCATTTATGGAAATGTGTGTACAGCTCAGGAGTGACTATTCAACCGGATCAAATGTGTTACATCCCCTACTTCAAAACTCGAAAATAGACGCCAATGATGCTGCAATCATCACCGAAATCATATTCCAACAACAAAGCGAGTTCATTATTATTTTGTACAACATAAGTAAACAAAGCAACTAAATAACTTTTTTGTGACATTAATTTGAATTATGTAATTAATTACATCGTTTTAACCCAAATTGTTACCTATGCACGGGTGAATACAAATAAAACATAGATAGGGTAGTGTCGCCTCCGACACTTGAAGGTGCCAACATAATACATAACTAGTTATAAATTCTTTTTTTACACGATGGAATCATAAAATTACTTTTTATTGAATAGCAAGCCTCTTGCATCGTCTTTGGAATCTTTGTTCACCCTTCAAAAGCTACTTGCCTGATCCATAAACATAGCCTATTCGAGTGAGTATCAGTGAGTTTATAAAAAATAATAAAAACACGGGTCAGACATAAAGTCTGGTATATGTAAAACTTTTACCCCAATCATCCACAATGAGACAACATCGCTAACGTGGAATGAGTTTTGCCCTTCCTTTATCGTCGTAGCATAATATATCACATCATGTAAACAAATATTACATAAAAAGCAACCATGTGCATATCCAATCAAGAACTGTACCTTACATCTACCATCTAGTTATGAATGATGTCATATATCAATTCAATTTACGTAAACCCTATACCTATCATCAGTCATCAACCATGTCATATGATCATTAATCACCCATTCAATCATCACTAATCTCTTATTTTAAGCTTTCATCGTCAGGTTATCATTAACTTATTTAGTGATTACCTCCCTAGACCTATGTATCACTAATTCATCTTTTCTCAAACAATGTCACTTGATGAAATAGTCACTCACTCAATCCACAAATAGGAGACACACTAACTAGAGCCATTCTGACACTATTAAGAGGTTGAATGTAAGCACCTTGAATACATTCTAGTAAGGGCCCTTATTAAGCATCAACAACCACTTTTAGTCCCTGAACTGCTATTGTTCACATTGTCGATTTATTTATTTTAGAAAAAAAAACACCACCATGATATTTTGGCATCCTACTTTAACTCCAATTTAGAGTTTATAAATATTTTTGGATTGAACCCTATCGTGGCACCCTGCCATATACCATTGGACTTTATAGTAATAGTCAAGGCACCCTACAATATAATAACTGTTTGAGCCGATATATCTTTACAATCATAGTTCAACCCATTTCATTCATTCATCAGTTGCGCGACCTAGACATTTAGATAAAACATCTTTATCTTTCATTTAAATGATACCATGTCATTTATTAGCTTCTCTAAGGTTTCTTCCATTTCAAAATAAGTTGACATAATTTTAACGTGTAAAATCTTTCTTTTGTTTCATCGATATGAAATAGTTCAATAACACTTGGAAACTGTCTTCCAAAGTGCCCTACGCATTTTCTCATTTTACTTAGGAAATATAACATCCCATGCTTTCGTGAGTTATGATTAGTCATCACGAACTAGCTTTCCTGTAGCTTCCAAATACTTTAGCCAAGCTATCATGGAATGACTATCCCATAGCCATCACGATTTAATTATCATAGGCCATCTCATAGTGATACTATCTAATTATTGTGAAAACTTCTCAAAGGCCTTCGCGAGTAGATAACTTCCTAAGCTATCTTGCATTGAACTTTGAATAGCGGTCGTTGGTAATCTTCACTATAGCCATCACGCCTAACGCATCCAAAGTCCTCATGGCTATTCCATCCAAAGCCATCATGCCTAATCCATCCATAGCCATGATAGTTTGGCTAAAGTGCCTAATCCATCCGTAGTCATTGTGTGCTATGTAATGACCCTGTATTTCATCCCATTCGCATCCGCACATGTCCGATTTGAATTGCTCAAAACAACAGATTGTTAATTTCATATTTGGAAAAATTCAGCGTATACATTAAATAAATCAATCACAGTATCCCAGACACAGAGTAACATAACAATGAGCAGTGGATTAGATAAATAGTAGTTCATGAAGCTACTATATAAACATCATATTTGAAATAAAATACAACAATGTATTTCAAATACAATGGAAACACAAATACATAAGAAAGTGTCAAGTCCGAATATATACAACTGGAAATATCTGAGATGACGGAAGAGCTGAATAGATAGATGGATCTCCAACTCCAAGTGAAGCTCCAAAGTCTAAAGGTAAGACTCAAATGTTGTGACACTCAGTCTGACCCGAGGGTAAAGCAAAACACAAAATACTCGAGTCAGGATTAACATTCTTATATTAATAAATTCAACTCAAGTGAAATGTCAACTGAAATACAAGTAACTTAAAGGATGTTTGGGATTTCCATCCTCTAAGGATCCATGGAATTATCTACTATGTAGTAATATACGTTATTATAATATGTCTATAGTAAAGTAAAAGTATTAAAATAGAGTTAAGGCGTTACCCATATCCCCCTTAACACATTTTATATATTCCCGTAGTCTATACAATTCCGTACGCTCCTCCGTAAACTGGAGATTTACCCAGAGGACACCACATAGGTATAGTATAAAACAAACTCATAGAAGGCGCGACAAAGCATGCGACAAGGCAATCGAGGCAATGCCTGGGTAAATATACCATTTGCGCTCTCAGACTGTTGGTAACGCTTAGCAGCTACTACCGCCCACCTCGTGACACACTCCCAAATCAAAGGGTGCACCAAATCAAATCACAAAAGCAATAGAATGGTATTGAAGAAATGTTCCCGATCGGAGGAACGACCTCGCTTGACTTCGTATAACACCTGTTTTATCCGCATCAAGCTGACTCACGGGAGTCAGGGCTACGTAAACACCATATAGAATCGTCATCAAACCATCCTAATTCATTCTGGAATCTCTACCACGTACACAGTTGTTAAAGTGGTTTTCGATATTGGCAGAGAGTATGACAGTATCCGATCCCAGTCTCTTTAACAACCAAACGCTTATTTCACACCATGGTCATTCATTTCAAATAGTTTATACTTCATATCAAAATATCATATTCATTTCAAAATCATATCAAATCGATATCATTATTCACCTTAAATAATATTCATTTCCAGAATCGTAACACTTTAAAAAATCATAATACTTTCGAAATCATAACACTTTTGAAATCATAGCACTTCTAAAATCATAATAGTTTTGATATCATAACACTTTTGAAATCATAACATTTTTGAAATCATATTATATTTATAAAATTTCCAAAACATATAAATTTAAAAATCATAAAACAATATTTATACATTTATAGAATCATAAAATTTCCAAAACATATAAATTTAAAAATCTAAATTTTTATACATATATAGAAATTACATTTATAAATATTATATAAAACAATACTTATTAAAACCAATATATTTCCTTTCAAACTTTGGAAATTATTTTTCAAAATATAGATCAACGAAGCCGATATATGATTTTCTATCCCATAGTCAAGTGATACGGACATTTATCATTTCAATCTGCAATATAAATATCTACGGGTATCAATCATTTCAACCTGCAATCCTAAATTCAGAGTCAATGAAAATCAGTTGGGTTTATCATTTCAACCCATAACGATTTTCTCCTATCATTTCAACCCATAGGGAATTCTAAATTAACAGAGAACTAGCAAAGTGAGAGCAGTTATGATAATAATATAACATGTCAACAACAAGCATATATCATCAGCAGTAAATAAAATATAAACAAAAAGATAAGGTGTCATATCTCACAGGTGAACAATTACAGATAATAGCATATCATACATATAGTAATTATATAATTAACAATTAAATCTAGTAGCATATTTCAATTGTCATTTCAAATGAAATTATAACTAATAAATATAAAAATGTTAATCGCGAGTGATTTCTCACCTTTCGAGGCTAGGGAAATACGAGAACAAAATGGAAATAGGCACAGATAGTAGACAAATCACCAAACTGATACGGATAAGTACGAAGTGACACGGGACAGCGACAAAGCAAATCACGATGAACTGGATTTCATGAAGATCAAATGGTATAAGTGAATATATATATATATATATATATAAAACGTGTATATATATATATATTAAAACCACCTACTAGAATAAAATCTATGTATATATATATATATTTCAAAAATCATTGTTTAATTTAAAACATCTATATATAAAAAAAATCTTCATATGATATATGTTTTAAAATGCGTATTTTCAAAATTAAGTATATATAATATATTAAGCAATTACAAAACTATTTCCAAATATTTTCATAAACTTAAATACACTCACACACACACTTTAGCATATTATATTCATATATACCCTTCAACAAGTATCCAATATCAACTACAATATATATATATATATTATATATAAATATAGGTAATCAATCACTTTTAAAATGTTATGTATAAATTATAATATATAAGTAATGTACGGGTAAAACAAATAAGGAACTCAGATATAAGTCTGGACAGAGAATGACAACTATGTATACAATATATATAATACTTCTGTGATAATAAAATGTGCTGTAACAAATATATACAAATTGAACATGTTATATATAACCCACGCATACAATTTAACATCAATGTTTAACAAAACAAAATATTACTTTTTACAATATCATATATATATATATATATATATATATATTACTTTTATAATAAAATATGTTGTAAGTTTACATATATAGTAAACGTATATACTATATTTAATACAATATCCTTTTTATAACTGCAACTTGTAAATATCTTTTCAACATATAGTATACATTCCTAACATATTATATGTGATCTCATGCAACAAAAACAAAACAAAAGATGCTAACATATATACATTATTTACAGTTATATAGATATACGAGCATACCTGTTAAATTCTAACATATACAAAAATTTGTATATGCCACATATAAACTTCACACATATATATTTAAATATATCCCATACATATATATACTGGAAAAAAAACTTCTTGGACACTTACATATATATATATATATAAATATATATATTGACCGATATACTTATATACGTACCACCGAAATTTCGAAGCATGGCCAAGGCCAGGAGGGAAGATGGCAGAGTTTGTGAGTGGATATGGATGCCAGTCGGTTGCACACGTGTTGAGCTAGCCTCGGAGGGAGGAAGTGCGATGGAAAAATTGTGGCTGTGCGTAGTGAGGAGGCGGGTCGGGCTTGCGGATCTCAGGCAAGAGTGGGAGGGGCGGACATTTGGATAGTGCTCGGCATGGCAATGAACTGCTGTAAATGGCGAGCGGTAGTGGGTGCTTCAGTAGTCAGGGCGGAAGTTGCTGAGAGGTGATGGGTGAGGTGGAAGGAGGAAAGGCATAGAGGATCAGAGGATGCGTGGCTGCTGTTGGTGAGACACTGGGTATAAGAGGGGAGATGAGTTAACAAATTGACAAATTGGAGATGGGCAGAAGAATTTACAAAGGAAGAGGTGAGTAAGCTTAAATATGCAAATATCTTCTTTATAAAAACACAGAAGAAAAGAAGAAGAGTGGAGAGATCAGAGAAAATGCAAGAACGAACCATTATTAATAAAGCAACGGGATTATTGAAAGTCAAGTGTTGAATTCAGTAAAAATGAATGTTAGAGGCTATTGGTTAATATACATTGGAATATGGAAGGTAAGGGAAGCTAAAATGGTCGAATTCGAAACCGATACGAAATCGTTTCGTAGATTGCACCACACACCGAACTTCGAAATATACGAATGAGTATACTGCGAAGATCACACGACGAGACTATCAAAATGGTTCCTAGATATCAGTGGTAAGACCTTCCTATCAAAGTCGATATTCGGTACCGAAAATGCTGCTAATTTGCCGAAAATAAGATAAACGGAGCAATAGCCGTCCAAATTTGACGAAATGAAACATGACGTCTCACTCAGAAGATGATTTACAAATTTATTGTATAAAAATATTGAAGTTTGAAAAATATTTTGTTACCATCAAATATTAACTGATTCAAATTTTATATAAAATTGCACAACAAAATAAACTTTCATATTTTCTGATGAAAATTTACCATTTACTATGTTTATATAAACGTATTCCAAATAATAATTTTTTATTTCCAAATTCAATTATTTTAAATTTCACCAAAATTCCAGTTAACTACGTTATTAAAACCGTTAAAATTTACGGGTCGTTACATTCTTCCCCACTCAAAACTTTTCGTCCTCGAAAAGGAATGAGGTAAGGGAATAGAAAGAACCAGAAAGAGAAGGCAGATTGGAATACTAAATACAACAACTAATTTAAAACCACATAAAATCCATTTATTTTAAAATGGTTTATATTCAATTAGTTGATTCCAATTCATTTTATTCAACCAATCAAATTTATTGTGTACACACTTGATTGGTTTCATTTCCATATATTTTTATTCAATTGATTTGTTTCCCATTTATCATCATTTATTACAAAAAATTTCACAACAAAATTTGTTTTATTTTACTCATCTATTAAATCTATTTGGTCAACCATAGTTAATTACACCTTAACTTTCAACTTTAACTATTCAAAACCATATGGATTTCAATTTTAGATAAATTAATATTCAATAATTTTGTTTAATCCATTTTATTCAACTAATAGACCACCATTCAATTTAAAATTGATTTTATTTCATGTTATCAACATTTCTTTCAAACAAATTCATTTTTAAATTAACTCATTTATTTTATCTATTTATTTTCAGCTATTTTGATTCCACTAAAATTCAAGCTCACTATTCTTAAGTTCATATTTATCTACTTAAATGGTCTTCTCTTTTATTTATTTAATTTATTTCACTTAACATATTTTTTGCAACATATATCAGGTGTATACATTCTATAAACATATATTATTCAACAAATAAATTTTCCTTTTATTTATTCAATTTATGATCCAATTTTTTATCAGAAAATTCCCTTAACAACATATCATTTTTGATAGCATATTACTTATATATCATAGTGTATACTATCCAATTGTATTCTATTTACATTTAAACTTTTCTAGGTAAGTTATATCTATAAAAATGCAATTTAGTATTGTACAAGTAAGTTTTATTCAAATTCAACTATTACAAGTTGGTTAAATTTCATTTAGCATTTTAGATATTTCGATTATTCAAAATTTCACTTTATTTCAATAGTTGAAATCATTTCTTAATATAAAACTTAAGATTAAAATTTCTGGTTTCACTTTAAACAAATTTGAAATAAATATACACATATATAATATATAAGTCAAATCATATTCAAGAAATACAAATCAAATCCATTTTCCAAAACAAAAGTGTAGCAAAGCTGCTACGTGGTCTCTCCACTTTGAGACTCGAAAATGAGTGTCAATGATGCTGCATTCATCATCGAAATTATTTTCTAGCGACAACGAAAAGAGTATGGACTTAATTCTTTTGAAAAAATTCCCATTTGAAAATACTTTCAAATAATATATTCCAAAACTTTAAAACATTTTTTTTTATTTTTTGAAAATACCGAAAATTGAATTCTCAAATTCTTAAATTAATTTCTTTTCTATTCCAAATCAATTTATAAACCATGGTTTATAATTTCATTTATTTATATCATATTGCAATATTCAATGGTTTATAAAACATTAAATGATAATCAAATATTATCATTTCTAACAATCAATTCATTTAACTCTTTAATTTCAGAAAATTATACTTTGATAGATAAAATATAATCATATAAAATTTACAAAATTTGGAAACAATATTGTGTCAATTTGCTTTGTTCAAGTATTTTGGAATTCCTACCGATGGCATTAGCTAGACAAATCGACCGAAACCCAAAATTCAAACAACACAATATAAAACACTTTTATATTAATTACAAATACACTCCCTCACCGATGATTCAAGAATGGATCATAGAGCAAGGATGGAGATTCAAATTTAGATGAACCCTAGTCAAAAAAATTCTACTATGAGGATATACTCGAAAAGAATATAAGATAATTAAATTGCAAAAGAAGAAATGGATAGACCTATATTTTCGGGGCGACCTCAATTGGTCAACCGAGATTTCAGGAGTTAGATCGAAGTGGAAATTAAATTTCCCGCTTGAAGGGAAGAGAAGTGACTTCACCAAAACATTAGGATATTCCCTGATCATCAGGGTTTGGTCAAGATCACTAAGCGGAGTATCAAATGAAAGATAGAACTACCTACATAACCAAAGGTATTCGACATTCAATAGGAAGAGAATTACACGGGTTGTCCAGTAAGAGACGGTTCGGGCTTTCCAAGAAATAACAGCATCGAAACCGAGGATATAGATGTCTCCAGTGAATCAATGCATGTTGTAAAGGAGTTTCACCCCTTTACAAATCATACTAAGGTTGCCGGAACAGAAATGGAACTATGGGATGCTCTAGTATCAAGAAGAACAAGAATAAGGAAAGAAAGGAATGGATTTTCAGAACGAAGGGGAAAGTTCAAAAATTCAAAGAAATCCAAATCAAAGAGGAGAAATTCAAGCTCTAACGAAGGTGATTCTGCAATTAAATTTTCTCTATATGCTAAGTTTTGCCTAAACCTCACTCTGATACCAACTGTAACGACCCGGTATTTCGTGTCATTCTCATCCGCACATGTCGAACTTGAATTGCTCAAAACAACAGATTGTTAATTTTATATTGGAAAACTTAGCATATACAGTAAATAAATCAATCACAGAATCCCAAATACAAAGTAATATAATAATGAGCAGTAGAATAGATAAATAGTAGTTTATGAAGCTACTATATAAACATCAGAGTTGAAATAAAATACAACAGAGTATCTCAAATACAATGGAAACTCAAATACATAAGCAAGTGTCAAGTCTGAATGTGTACAACTGGAAATAATTGAGATGACTGAAGAGCTGAATAGATAGATGGATCTCCAAGCGAAGCTCCAAACTCCAAAAGTGGGTCTCAATTGCTGTGACACTCAGTCTGACCCGAGCGTAAAGCAAAACACAAAACACTCGAGTCAGGATTAACATTCTTATATTAATAAATTCAAATCAAGTGAAATGTTAACTGAAATACAAGTAACTTAAAGGATGTTTGGGATTTCCATCCTCTAAGGATCTGTGGAACTATCTACTATGTAGTAATATACATTATTATAATATGTCTATAGTAAAGTAAAAGTATTAAAATAGCATTAAGGCGTTACCCATATCCCCCTTAACACATTTTACATATTTATGTAGTCTATACAATGTCGTATGCTCCTCCGTAGACTAGAGGTTTACCTAGAGGACACCACATAGGTACAGTACAAAACAAACTCGTAGAAGGCATGATAAGGCATGTGACAAGGAACTCGAGGCAATGCCAGGGTAGGTATACCATTTGCACTCCCAGACTGGTAGTAACACATAGCAGCTACTACCGCCCACCTCATGACACACTCCCAAATCAAAGGGTGCAGCCAATCAAATCGCAAAAGCAATAGAATGGTATCAAAGAAATGTGCCCGATCGGAGGAATGACCTCACTTGGTCCGGCATAGCTCCTGTTTTAGCCACATCAAGCTGACTCACAGGAGTTATGGCTACGTAAATACCATATAGAATCGTCATCAAACCATCCTACTTCATTCTAGAATCTCCACCATGTACACAGTTGTTAAAGTGGTTTTCGTTATTGGTAGAGTGTAAGACAGTATCCGTACCCGGTCTCTTTAACAACCAAACGCTTATTTCACACCGTGGTCATTCATTTCGAATAGTTTATACTTCATATCAAAATATCATATTCATTTCGAAACCATATCAATTCGATATCATTATTCACCTTAAATAATATTCATTTTTGGAATCGTAACACTTTAAAAAAATTTAACACTTTCAAAATCATAACAATTTTGAAATCATAGTTCTTCTGAAACCATAACAGTTTTGATATCATAACACTTTTGAAATCATAACATTTTTGAATTCATAAAACTTTCAACTTAAACAGTTTAGATATTGAAAATAGTATATATATTAAAATAGTTATAGATTAAAATAGTTTATAGATTAAAATAATTTATATATTAAAATAGTTTATATATTAAAAATACTTTATATTATATAATAGTTTCCTCCAATTTTGCAAATCGATTCAAATCATCTCAAATTCCACAAATTCAATTTGAATCAATTCCAGTTTAACCATTTCATTTAAAGTTCAAAGTTTCAAGTTTAAATATTCAAACATTTATAACATAAATTTCATTTATACTTCAACATTTAACTTTAATTTTTTTTTTCAAACTTGAAAGTATTCGCAATTTTTTCAATAACAATTTATTAACTTCCCAAAATAGGTATTAAATATTCAATCTCAATTTTATTAAACATTAAGAATATTCATTTACTTACTTTTTATCAAATCAAGTTATAAATCATAATTTCAAAATCTAAGAATCTATAAGTTCAAATAAATTCTTATTTAAATTCAATTATTCACCAATTTAAATTCCAAGTCAACATTAATTTATCCTCCAATCATTATTATTAAAGTTATAAATCTATTTTAAAATGTTAATATAAATTTTTAAATAAATTTTTTAAAACATATTATGCACTAATTATATTAAATTAAATCTTATTATTAATTGTATTTTGTGTTAAATCCTATTATATATTTTAAAAAATAAAACTATAAGAAAATCTTAAAATTTATATTTTTCAAAATTAATTTATAAAATAAAATTTCCAAAATTTACAAATTTTAAATTTTTATACATATATAGAAATTACATTTATAAATATTATATAAAACAATATTTATTAAGACCTATATATTTCCTTTCAAACTTTGGAAATCATTTTTCAAAATATAGACCAACGGTGCCCGTATATAATTTTCTTTCCTGTGGTCAAGTGATACAGAAATTTATCATTTCAATCTGCAATTAAAATATCTACGGGTATCTATCATTTCAACCCGCAATCCTAAATTCAGAGTCAATGAAAATCGCTTGGGTTTATCATTTCAACCCATAAAGATTTTCTCCTATTCTACAAGATCGTTCGGGTATGTATCATTTCAACCTATAGAGAATTCTAAATTAACAGGGATCTTGCAGAGTGAGAGCAATTATGATAATAATATAACATATCAACAACATGCATATATCATCAGCAATAAATAAAATATAAACAGCAAGATATGGTATCATATCTTATATGTGAACAATTACAGATAATAGCATATTATATATATAGGAATTATATAATTTATAGTTAAATCTAGCAGCATATTTCAATTGTCGTTTCAAATGAAATCATATCCAATAAATATAAAAATGTTAACCGTGAGTGATTGCTAACCTTTCGAGGCCAGAGAAACACGAGAACAAGATGGAAATGGGCACAGATAGTCGACAAATCACCAAACTGATACAGATAAGTAGGAAGTGACAACGGGACAACGACAAAGGAAAGCACGATGAACTAGATTTGACGAAGATCAAATGGTATAAGTGAATATATATATATATATATATATATATATATATATTTAAACCACCTACTAGAATAAAATCTATGTATGTATATATATTTCAAAAATCATTGTTTAAATTAAAACACCTATATATAAAAAAATCTTCATATGATATATGTTTTAAAACTCGTATTTTCAAAATTAAGTATATATAATATATTAAAGCAATTCCATAACTATTTCCAAATATTTTCATAAATTTATATATATATATATACACTTTAGAATATTATATTCATATATACCCTTCAACAAGTACCCAATATCAACTATAATATATATATTTGTAAAATATAGGTAATCAATCACATTTAAAATGTTATGTATAAATTATAATATATAAGTAATGTATGGGTAAACATATAAGGAGCTCGGATATAAGTCTGGATAGAGAATGACAACTATGTATCCAATATATATAATACTTCTTTGATAATAAAATGCACTGTAATAAATATATACCGAATTGAACATGTTATATATAACTCACGCATACAATTTTAACATCAATGTTTAATAAAACAAATATATTACTTTTTACAATATCATATATATAATACTTTTATAATAAAATATGCTATAAGTCTATATATACGGTAAACGTATATGCTATATTTTAATACAATATGCTTTTTATAACTGCAACTTGTAAATACCTTTTCAACATATAGTATACATTCCTAACATATTATATACGATCTCATGCAACAAAAACAAAACAAAAGATGCTAACATATATACATTATTTACAGTTATATAGATATACGAGCATACCCATTAAATTCTAACATATACAAAAAATTTTATATGCAACATATTAACTTCACATACACACACATATATATATTTAGCATATATCCCATACATATATATGCTGAAAAAAAACTTCTTGGACACTTATATATATATATATATATATATATATATATATATATATATACTGACCGATATACATATATACGTACCAACGAAATTTCGAAGCATGGCCAAGGCCAGGAGGGAAGATGGCGGAGTTTGTGAAGGGGTGTGGATATCGGTTCGCTTCATGCGTGGTGAGTTGGTCTCGGAAGGAGGAAGTGCGATGGAAAAATGGTGGTTGTGCGTTGTGAGGAGGCAGGTCAGTTTTGCGGATCTCAGGCAAGAGAGGAAGGGGCGGACATTTGGATGGTGCTCGGCATGACAACGGAACTGCTGTAAATGGCGAGCGGTGGTGGGTGCTTCGTTAGTAAGGGCGGAGGCTGCTGTGAGGTGATGGGTGAGGTGGAAGGAGGAAAGGCGGAGAGGATCAGGGGGATGCATGGATGTTGTTGGTGAGGCATTGGTAATAAGAGGGGAGATGAGTTCACAAATTGACAAATTGGAGATGGGAAGAAGAGTTTACAAAGGAAGAGGTAAGCAGGCTTAAATACGTAAATTTCTTCTTTTATGAAAACACAAAACAAAAGAAGAAGAGCAGAGAAACCATAGAAAATGCAAGAACGAACCATTATTAATAAAGCAACGGGAATATTGAAAGTCAAGTGTTGAATTCAGTAAACATAAATGTTAGAGGCTATTGGTTAATATATGTTGGAATATGAAAGGTAAGGGAAGCAAAAAAGGTCGAATGCAAAACCAATACGAAATCGTTTCGCAGATTGCAGCGCACACCAGACTCCGAAATATACGAATGAGTATACTGCGAAGATTATCATGACGAGATGATCAAAATGGCACCTAGATATCAATGGTACGGCCATCCTATCAAAAGTCGATATTCGGTACCGAAAATGATGCTAATTTACCGAAAATAAGATAAATGGAGCATTAGCCGTCCAAATTTGGCGAAACGAAATATGACGTATAAAAATATTCAAGTTTGAAAAATATTTTATTATCATCAAATATTAACTGATTTAAATTTTAAATAAAATTGCACAACAAAATAAACTTCCATATTTTCTGATGAAAATTACCATTTACTATGTTTATATAGACGTATTCCAAATATCAAATTTTTATTTCCAAATTCAATCATTTAAAATTTCACAAAAATTCCAGTTAATTACGTTATTAACACCGTTAAAATTTATGGGTCATTACATGTTATTTCCACCAAGCCTTCGTGTGCTAACTTATCCGTAACCATCATTCATTATTTCCATCAAGGTCATCATGTCTTAATCCACACAAAGCTATCGTGAGTTATTTCCATCTAAACCATCACGTGAAATCCTAATTAAACCCTCTTGACTTATCTTGCTAATGCAATCACGGATTAATGGCCTTAGTGTCATCATGTTATATTCCCTACTTAGTTTTCATGAGGTAGGTATCAATAGGGCTTTCTTGTGTTTAATGGCACACTCATAATTATATTTAAAATTGATTTATTTCTTTACTAAGTATTCACTTTACTCCAATCTCATTGTGTCGAATTCTCATTGATCAACTTCTCATTTTTTTAGTTTTCTTTTCAGAATTGTTAACTGCCTAATTATTAATTAATTTTCACTTAATTAATTCTTTCCTTTACCAAATAATTCATATAAAATTGAAAATTAATGGGAAGAAAATCACCAAAATTCATGAAGAATCAATTTTATCATATTTTACCTTTCTTCAAAAATTTATATCAAAATAATTAATTTTATTATTTTGAATAATAAATTCACCTAAAATAAATTATTTTCCCAACTTAGAAAATTTCTATAAATTGCAAATAAATTCCAAAATTATGAAATTGAAAACCCTTCTTTATTTCATTAACATAGACATCAAATTAAATTTTTGTGGCTTTAAAATATGAGTTGATCATGTTTTGCCCAACATGTGCCAATTTACTTCATTTCAATTTCTAAACACGACCAATTAGTGTTTAATCATTCAAACATGTTTAACAACATCAATTTCAATTAAACACAATCAAATCGAAACCAAAATTGGAAAGGATAGGTTCTAGAGAAAGGTTTTACTCACCTTGGTTTAAGAAAACTTGTTTAATCTTCCTTTCTCTTTAAAGTTGAAAGCTTTAATCTTCTAAAATGTTATTCTTCCTCCTTGAGAATAGTGGCTGGCCTTGGTTCTTGAGTTTAAGGGTTTGGTTTTGTAAAATGGAATGAAGTGGAACAAATGAGGGTTTAGGGCTGAAGAAAGTGTGCCAGTGCTTTTGGCTTAGGATAGTATCATATGCTAGCCTAGTCACATTATTACATTTCCTTGACATAAACCTTCCCATCCAAAGTTTATTTTTTTTATTAACATGGCCAACCTTAATTGTTCTAATTGCCCATAGTTCGTTCAATTAACTTTATAAAGCATCTTTCACTTAATTAATCAAATATCTCTTATGAAACTTTTTTGCAGTTAACTTATCTTATTCATCTCTTTAATAATATCTTCTTATTATTAATTTAATCTCTTATATTATGGATCACTCAAAATATGAGAAGTTATAGTCTATTCTCCTTATAAAAACTTCATCCTCAAAATTTTGATTAGGAAAACAAAATTTACACACCCTGAAAGTGCAAAATTGTCATCATATAAGTACACGCAAGTATAAAAGATTACATGAGTACCCTATTAATGCAAACTGTCAACCATTAATCAAATCGTATCAGCACAACTACCAATACTATATCATATTATCTATAAGCATACTAGTACCTTACTAGTATGCTAAAGACAAACAAAGCACCCTGCTATATATACATGAATGTATTAAATAACTCAGGATAAAAGTTCATAATCTTATCCTCTACTTCCAAGGTAGTCTTCCTTGTTATCACTCCACTGGACACAAGCAAGTCTGATAACTTTGCTCCTTAATTCTTTAATATCACGACCTACTACCCTATTTGGCTGTCTTGCATATGTCAAATCCAGTTATACAAATAAGCCTTCTATCGCCCTCAGTTCCACTATCGAACTTGGGTCATGCACACAATTCCTTAAATGTGATATATGAAAAACATTACGTACACCGCCAAACTACTTGGTAACTTCACTCGATATGCGAGTTTACCAATCCACTCGATAACTGGAAATGGTCCTACATATCTAGGTGCCAACTTCCCCACTTACCAAGATGCATAACTCCTCGCATCATAGAAACCCTCACAAACACATGATCGCCTACCATGAATTCATGCTCTTTCCTCCGCTTGATGACAAAATTCTTCTACCTTGATTGCGGTGCTTCCATCCTGATGCAAATCAACTCTACCTTCTCATTAGCTTCTCTTACCAAATTGGGTCCTACCATGAGTCTATCTCCATGTTAGTCCCTGAGAAGATGGTTTTGATGACAACAACCTTAGAATAAGATTATAAAATATAAATACTAACATTATAGTTTAGATATATATATATATATATATATACGTATATGCAAGATTTAACCATGTAGGTATCAAGGATGAAGACTGTACAGTATAGAGATTCAAGATATCAAGATTTAAGAATCATGAGTATCAAGATTATCAAGAGTTCAAGATTTCAATAATAAGTAATTTAATTACGAATTTTGTTAAAACTCCTAGAAAAGCACTGGCATCTTAAAATCCAATTTATACATGGAATGGAATCCACTTCGAGCCTGTTGAAGGGATGAAACCTACGAAAAATCTAGTGGAACATTGTTTTGTATCTACTAACTTCTATTCAAATGTTTCCACAAAATTATATCTTGTTTTCAAAATGATTTCAAAATCTTCCTTTTAAAAGAATCAAAAACATCTATCCTAGTTTTAAAATACTTTTAGCTTCAAAATAATCTTTATCTTCAAAATCAAATTATCCTCGATTTTAAACTATATTTTAATAATAATATATTTAACTTTTAATATTTATACTTAGATTTAAATGTAAAATTATAGTAAAACTTTATATATAACAAAATATTATTCTCTATACTTATTTATGTTATTTAACTATAGTTAAGTATATTTATAAAAATTAAAAATAATTTTAATACAAGATAGAAGTTATTTTCAAAGAAAAACAAATCATCAAAAATACTATAGGCTTGTTGACAACCCCTAGGACCCCTTGTCGACAAGTTGGCAGTTGATTTCAAAAATTTTAATTTCAGAAGAAGTGTCCATTCGTTATATCCTTTCACGAATGGACATGGCTGTTGTTCTACTATAAATAGAGGCAGTTTTAAACGAATTTATATTCATATTTTCTTTGATTTCACTCCTCTTCTTCTGATACATTTCTTTATATATATTTTTACCATTACTCTGCCGAAATCACCATTGACTCTAACTAGATCATCTCTGGTTTGATTCTCTATCACTATCTCAACAAGATCTCAGTGCTATTCAGAGTTATAGGCTTCTTTGTAATAAATTGAGTGATAAAAGGTGTTATTATAGCTTGTGAAATAAATCAAGCGAGAAAAGGTGTGATCGTAGCCTGTGAAATCAACTCGGTGAACTTATTGCCCGTAAAATCAAGTATCTCTACCCAGAGGACTGTGAATCTGGAGTGGTTTACCTCGTGGCCTTGAAATCGACGTGTAATTGTAAAAATTGCTTTTGAAAGGAAATCCGTACTTGTGTGCGGGACTGGAAGTAGGGTAACTCCGAACCAGTATAAAATCCAGTGTGTTCTTTCCTTTATTACTTTTACTTTATTTATACATCTGTGTTTGATACCGTGATCATATCTATGTCTGAATATTGCATACATTTGTGTTCAAATTAACATAAACTCAAAAAGATTTAGTAATTCCTTAAAACACTATTCACCCTCCTCTAGTGTTAATTCTAGCCTTAAGATCCATAATCCACATTTCTCACATTTGGTATCAGAGCAAGGTTTTCAAAGTTTCATAATATGATTTATGAAAAAGCTTTTAAAATGGCTATGTTTAAAATACTTGTTAGTACTAGTTTAGTTATATTCAGATCATCATTGTCTCTTGTGTCTGCATATAATCAATATTCAAATTCAAGTTGTCTACCAAAATTGTATGACGTGCAGAAAACATGCTTTATGGGTGTTGAGGATTCAATTCACAATGGAAAAATTGTGCAGATCAAAAGAATAAATTGATACTCGATAGTGGATGCTCTAGACACATGATTGGTAATCCAGATATGCTGAATGATATAATATACAAAGACGGAGGACTGGTTAACTTTGGAGACAACTCAAAAGGATATGTGATTGGCATCGGCAAAGTCGGTAACTCTGAAACTCCTATTATTACTAATGTTTTTCTAGTTAAGAATCTGAAACATAATCTGCTAAGTACTAGTCAACTTTACGATAAAGGATATAAAATTAAATTTGAAAAAGATAAGTGTCACATTGAAGATAATAATTCAACCATAATATTTGAGGGAATTAGGAAAAAGAATAATTATATTCTTAGTATGAAAGATTTAAATGATAACCTATGTCTTTTGGAAAATACAAGTGACCCTTGGATTTGGCATAAGAGATTTGGGCATTTAAATTTCAAACTCTTATCCAGGCTGTCAAAACATGATCTAGTAAGAGGTCTCCCTAAAGTGAATTTTAAAGTAGATAGTTTATGTGATGCATGTCAAATAGGAAAACTTAGAAAAAGTTCCTTTAAATTAAAAGATATGATTTCAACCTCAAGACCTCTTAAATTACTTCATCTTGATTTATTTGGTCCATCTCAAATTCTGTCAATAAATCATAGTAAATACGTTTTTGTAATTGTAGATGATTATTCTAGATTTACATGGACAATATTTTTGAAACATAAAAGTGATACTTTTGAATGTTTTAAGAACTTTACAAAAAGGATTAAAAATCAACTTTCTCTGAAAATTATAACCATCCGTAGTGTTTGAAAATGAAAAGTTCGAGGAATTCTGCAATAAAAAGGGAATAACTCACAATTTTTCATTTTCAAGAACTCCACAACAAAACGGAGTAGTAGAACGTAAAAATAGGACGATTCAAGTATGTGCGAGAATTATGCTTTCAGATAGTAAATTACCGAAGTATTTTTGGGCAGAAGCGGTTACTACCGCCTGTTATATTTTGAATAGAATTTTAATTAGACCTTTAACCGATAAAACATCTTATGAACTTCTTCACTCAAAGAAATCTAAGGTATCTTATTTTAGAATTTTTGGAAGTAAATGTTTTATTTTAAATACAAAAGATAATTTAGATAAACTTGATCCTACATCCGACAAAGGTATCTTTATCGAATATTCTAATAGAAGTAAAGCATACAGAGTGTTCAATTTAAGAACTAACACCATCGAAGAAACAATGCATGTTTCATTCGATAAAAATCTTAAAAATTTTGAAGATACAAATGACGAAGAGGATTTAATCAATCAAAATCAAGAGTCAACTGAAACTAATAATGAAATTAATCATCCTAATAAAAAGATTAAACTTTTAAACGATCATCCTATGGAAAATATACTAGGAGATATGCAATCTGTTGTTACAACTAAAAATCAACTAAGTAAAATGGGCAATGTAGCCTTTATATCAACTATTGAACCCAAAAATCCAAAAGAAGCATCAACTGATGATTCATGGATTTTAGCTATGCAAGAAGAACTAAATCAATTCACTAGAAATTATGTTTGGGAACTTGTTCCTGGACCTGACAATAAAACTATAATTGGAACAAAATGGGTTTATAAAAATAAAATGAATGAACAAGGAGATGTTGTTAGAAATAAAGCTTGGTTAGTCGCTCAAGGTTATTGTCAAGAAGAAGGAATAGATTTTGATGAAACCTTTGCTCACGTAGCAAGATTAGAAGCCATTAGGATTCTGCTTGCTTTCGCAAATCATAATAATTTCAAATTATATCAAATGGATGTTAAAAGTGCCTTTTTAATGGATTTGTAAAAGAGGAAGTATATGTTGAACAACCACCACTTTTTTGAAAATGAAAAATTACCAATTCATATTTGCAAACTTAAGAAAGCTCTATATGGTCTAAAACAAGCTCCTAGAGCCCGGTATGATAGACTAAGATCTTACTTATTACAATCAAACTTTGAATTTGGTAAAGTAAATAATACTCTTTTTATTAAAAGAAATAAAAATGATATTCAACTAGTACAAGTTTACATAGATGATATCATTTTCGGATCAACTAATTTTGAAATGAATAAAGAATTTTCTGAAATAATGACAAAAGAGTTTGAGATGAGTCATATGGGTGAATTAAACTTCTTTATAGGATTACAAATAAAATAATCAGATAATGATATCTTTATTATTCAAGAAAAATATGCTAAATACCTAGTTAGTAAATTTGGTTTGACTACTGCAAGTGGAAAACCCACTCCCATGGCAACCAATGAGTACCTAAGTAAAGAAGATCTCTCGAAAGATGTAGATAAAAAATTATATAGAGGATTGATTGGATCACTACTCTATATCACTGCTAGTAGACCTGATATCATGCATAGTGTTTGTCTTTGTGCAAGGTATCAATCCCAACCTAAAGAGACCCACTTAAAAGCTGTAAAACGTATCATAAGATATGTTAAACACACCTTCGATTATGGCTTATTTATCCCAAAAATGATTCTTTTGAATTAATATCTTACTGTGATGCAGATTATGCTGGTTGTAAATTAGACTGAAAAAGTACAATTGGGACTTGTCACTTTTTGGGGCATTCTCTGATTTCCTGGCTTAGTAAAAAGTAAAACACAGTTTCTTTATCAACAACTGAAGCAGAGTATATTTCTGCTGCTTTGCCTTGTTTTCAAGTAATATATATGCAACAAACTTTAAAAGATTTTGGTTTAAATATCTCGAAATACCAATTTATTGTGATAATACCAGTGCAATAAATTTATCCAAAAATACTACTCATCATGCTCGAACTAAGCATATTGATATCAGACATCATTTTCTCAGAGATAATATAAGTAAGGAAGTAATTACTCTCGATTGATATAATTCCAAGAACCAAATTGCTGATATCTTAACAAAACCCTTAAATGAAACTATATTCACTAAATTAAGAAGAGAATTAGGTATTTGTTCAATAACTGAAATATAGGATATAAATAACAAAGTATAATTAAAAATTAAATTAAATTAAATAAAATAGTAAAAATATAGGTACCATGTCGACAACCCCCTCTTACCCCTGTGGACATGTAACAATTTTTTTATTTTTGAAAATTTCCCACCAAAATTCAAATAAGTGGTTATATATTCTTCTTATTTCGAAATTTTGTTCATTCCTTCTGCCCTTTCTCTGTTCTAACTTCTGAAAATAATAAAACAATGGCCTCCTCTTCCAAATTAAATAAAAATTCAACCTTTTCGTTTCCTTCTCCTTCTACTGGACCATTTCAACGAACTACGCTTGCATGAGTGATGAAAATGGAAGAATCCTTGAAGGATGCACTGCAACTAATGACTGAAATTCAAGTAGCGCAACTTAGAATGGCCAAAGAACAAGAACGGCAAGGCAAAATCCTTAGAAATTTGCAAAAATTTCCAATGGATAATCACGCTAATCCGATCTTGATTGATGAAGAATCTTCAGGAGATCAAGTGCAAGAGGACAACGAGGAAGAAGAAGAAGCCTTCATGGAAGAAGAGCACACTGAAGATGACGACAAAGTCGTTTGCGTTGGCGAAGTGTGCTTTGAAAATGATGGAAATCTAGTCGAACAACGTGGAAACTTCCGTTTCCACTACCCAAATTGTTCGGTTCATAGATTTCCTATTTTCAGAGACACACATTTGTTTCTTTTGTCTCTTTCCTATTGTTGTATGATCTTACTTTCGTCCTCTACGCAAATGTAAATAAAACAATATATAATTAATAAATAATTTGTGTTCTTATATTTGATTATTATAAGTATTATCGTATATGGATTCTTAGATAGATAGTTAGTAATTAAGGACTAAGTTTTAGTTTTAGAATTAAGTGATGATTATTTATGATAACACTATCATTATAATCACATGTCATATAGTATTAGTTTTAGGGGGAGTTATATAGTTTGGAGATTGTTTTTGTTGATGACAAAGGGGGAGAATTATAAAATAGGATAGTTAGGCATAGATTAAGGGGGAGTTAATAGGATAGAAGTAATATTTTATAAACAAAGGTTGTCATCATCAAAAATGGGAGATTGTTAGTCCCTGAAAAGATGATTTGATGACAACAACCTTAGAATAAGATTATAAAATATAAATACTAACATTATAGTTTAGATATATATGTATATGCAGGATTTAACCATGCAGGTATCAAGAATGAAGACTGTACAGTATAGAGATTCAAGATATCAAGATTGAAGACTCATGAGTATCATGATTATCAAAAGTTCAAAATTTCAATAATAAGTAATTTAATTAGGAATTTTGTTAAAACTCCTAGAAAAGCACTGGCATCTTAGAATCCAATTTATTTGTGGAATAGAATCCACTTCGAGCCTGTTAAAAGGGATGGAACCCTAAGTAGGATGGAACTTACGAAAAATCTAGTGGAACATTGTGTTGTATCCACTAACTTTTATTCAAATGTTTTTACAAAATTATATCTTGCTTTCAAAATGATTTCAAAATTTTCCTTTTAAAAGAATCAAAAACATCTATCCTGGTTTTAAAATACTTTTAACTTCAAAATAATCTTTGTCTTCAAAATCAAATTCTCCTTGGTTTTAAACTATCTTTGAATAATAATATATTTAACTTTTAATATTTATACTTAGATTTAAATATAAAATTATATTAAAACATTATATATGTCAAAATATTATTCTCTATACTTATTTATGTATTTTAACTATAGTTAAGTATATTTATAAAGTTTAAAAATAGTTTTAATACAAGATAGAAGTTATTTTTAAAGAGAAACAAATCACCAAAAATACCATAGGCTTGTCGACAACCCCTAAGACCCCTTGTCGACATGGTGGCAGTTGATTTCAAAATTTTGAATTTCAAAAGAAGTGTCTATTCATCATATCCTTTCACGAATGGACATGGCTGTTGTTCTACTATAAATATGGGCAGTTTTAGAAGAAATTATATTCATATTTTCCCTGATTTCACTCCTCTTCTTCTTCCACGTTTCTTTATATATATTTTTACCATTACTCTGCCGAAATCACCATCGAATCTAACTAGATCATCTTTTGTTTGATTCTCTATCACTATCTCAACAATATCTCAGTGCTATTCAGAGTTATAGGCTTCTTTGTAATAAGTCGAGTGAGAAAAGGTGTGATTGTAGCCTGTGAAATCAATCAAGTGAGAAAAGGTGTGATTGTAGCCTGTGAAATCAATTGGGTGAACTTGTTGCCTGTAAAATCAAGTATCTATACCCAGAGGATTGTGAATCTTGAGTGGTGTACCTCGTGGCCTTGAAATTGAGGGTGTAATTGTAAAAATTCCTTTTGAAAGGAAATCTGTACTTGTGTGCAGGACTGGATGTAGGGTAACTCCAAACCAGTATAAAATTCGGCTTTCCTTTATTTCTTTTACTTTATTTCTGCATCTGTGTTTGATACTGTGATCATATCTGTGACTGAATATTGCATACATTTGTGTTCAAATTAACATAAACTCAAAAAGTTTTAGTAATTCCTTAAAACACTATTCATCCCCCCTCTAGTGTTAATTCTAGCCTTAAGATCCGTAATCTTCATTTCTCACACTCCCATGTCCAACCAACAAATAGGTGACTTACACAATCTACCATACATCGCCTCAAATGGTGATATCCTAATACTCGACTAGTAACTATTATTGTAGGCGAACTCTACTAGATTCAAATGATCTTTCCAAGATCCTCCAAAATCCAAGACGCATGCTTTAAGAAAATCCTCAAGTACATAGTTCAACCTCTCGGTTTGACCATCAGTCTGTGAGTGGTAAGCCGTGCTCAAGTTCAACTCCGTACCTAATGTACTCTACAAACTTCTCCAGAACTCGTTGGTAAATGATGGCTCTCTATCGCTAATGGTATTATTCCGTACTCCATATATTCTCACTATAGTCTTCATGTATAGCTTTGCTAAGCTAACTACCATCCCTGTCAACTTTACCGGGATAAAATGGGCACTCTTAGTCAGTCTATCAACTATCACCCAAATGCTATCAACCTAGAAAACCCATCAACAAAATCCTAGAACTGAATCATATTTCCAAGTCGGTACTTCTAAAGGTTGAAGTAAACTACTCGACTTTTAATGCTTAGCTTTCACTTATTGACAGGTAAAGCACTGCCTAACATATTCTCCTCTAACCAACTTCATCCCTTCCCAAAAAAACTCTTTTCATATCACGGTACATCCTTATGCCTCTGAGATGAATAACAAACTTTGATCAGTGACTTTCCTCTAAGACATCCTTTCGAAGACCACCTATATTTGGAATGCATAGTCTTCTTTTTTTCTAAGCCATCTCTTCGAGTCAATCTCGAACCCTTTTAGATCCTCAACATCGATCCCCATCTCTAACCGCCTAATTCTTTCGAAAATTAGTAGGTCCTCCTTCTGCCGTGCAGTGGTATTGTCCACAAGTGCTGGATGTACCTCCAAGCTTGCTAGCATGCCCAGATCCCTACTCGATCCAGTATTCTATCTATACCGCACTCTAAAAGAGGCTAACATCTTTAGCGTCTTCCATTCTTCGATCATAGCCAATACTCCATTCTGATGCTTCTTACTTAAAGCATCGACAACCTTATTCCCTTTTCTTAGCGCGTATTCTATACCAAAATCATATGCCATCAAGAATTCCAACTATCTCTGTTGCCTCGTATTCAACTCCTTTTGAGAGAATAGATACTTCAGAGATTTGTGATCTATAATTCGAATCATTCTCCCAATAAGTAATATCTCCAAATCTTCAATGCGAACACTACCGCCGCCAAATCCAAGTCACGAGTCAAATATCTATCTTCTTGCGGCCTTACTGACCTTTATTCGTAAGCTATTTCTGGCTCTCTTTGTAACAGCACCACCTCCAAACCTGTTCCATAAGTGTCAGTACACTCTACTAGAACCCAGTTCTCTTTAGGCACAATCGACACTGGTCATTCGTCAACAACTTCTTCAACTCCTAAAATGGTCCTTCGTACTTATCAGTCCACATGAACTTTTCGTTCTTCTCGATCAACTTAGTCATGCGTGCTACTATACATGACAAATCTTTAATGAATCTATGGTAATAACCAGCCAATCCCAAGAAACTTCACATCTCCGTGACCGTCTTTGGCATCTTCCAAACATTAATAGGGTATATCTTTGATGGATCCACATGCAATTCATTCTCCGAAGCCACATACCTAATAAACTTCACTTCTCGTTTCCAAAAATGGCGTTTCAAAAACTTTGCCTTCAACTAGTGTCATCTCAACATCTCCAACACCAATCTAAGATGGACTTTATGGTCTCTTTCATGTTTAGGATATACTAAGATATCATCAATGAAGACAAACACAAATCTATTCTATTGATTGCGAAAGATTCGGTTCATAAGATTGATAAAAAACATAACGGCGTCGGTGAGTCTAAACGACATCACTAACCACTTATATAAACCATACTTTGCTCGAAACGCAGTCGGTGAGTCTAAACGACGTCACTAACCACTTATATGAACCATACTTTGTTCGAAACGCAGTCAATGGAACACCATCTTCTACTACTCTCAGTTAGTGAAAATCCATTACCAAGTCTAGATTCGGGCACCCTCGAGCTCCACTCAACTGGTCAAATAGTCTATCTTAGGCCACCGATGACAATTCTTCATAGTCTACTCATTCAGCTTCTTGTAATCAATATACATCTGTAAAGGTCCATTTGATTTCTTTACTAATACTGCAAATGCTCCAGTGGCAAACTACTCTACATAATGAAACTTTTATCCTCAAGTTCCATTAGCTGCTTTTTCAATTCCTCCATCTCCTTAGGCGGTATTTTGCTAGGCAGTCTACTAATAGGCTGCACCCTCAACAACAAATCTATTTGGAATTCGATTACCCTTCTTGGAGGTAATACCATTATAGTTTGAAAACATCTGTAGATTCTCGGACTACATATACTTTATTGATCTCATCTTCTTGATCTTATATAGCACATAACATCAAGTCTGACTTCTCCTTCATTGCATCCAACACTATTATAATTCTTTCTCCTCCCTTTGCATTTTGTAGCATAATAAATCCTAGAGTTTTTACATACCAAGCAGTCCATATCCAAAATTACCCAATACCCTATGAAGTCAAGCACTATAGGTCGCAAACAAATAAATGTCCACACAAATCAAACTCTAGGTCAATGCACCATAATCCAAGAGTGGTGTAGGATCGATTTCACCCTAGAGGAGGGGGGGAGGACGAATAGGGTGATACTAACAATAATAAAAATTAATGCAAAAATAAATATAATAATTGCAGTATAGATAATAATAGAATATTAAAAGCAGAAATAGAACAACATAGATTTACCCAGCTTCGGAAAAACCCTGCCTACGTGTTGCCCCCAAGGTTTCTACTAGAAATTAAGTTACGCTTATACACGTAAACTTGCGAAACCCACTAATGACTAACCTAACTCTACGCTCAAAACCTTTCCACAACTCAGCCATTAAGTTGCGAATTCTCAAACTACGCCACATATTTTGTACCGAGTCAGACGACTAGAATTTACACAATTTATAATAGAAAATTACAAATGAAAATAAGTAAACTAAACAAAAACCCTATATTTAAAAGTGAAGCCCAAAATAACAATGATCGCCCTAAGTGAATAACAAAAGAATAGAGCTTCCCCTTTTATTAATATAACTGTTCGGCCCACTTCAAAATAAAATTTAAGACGTCTCCTCTATTCTTTTGTTCGTGATGAATTCGACCGCCTTTTTTCCTCTTCAATAATTAGGGTTCTGTTTAAATTGAAACGCCGATTTAAAATTGATTGATTCAGGTGAAAGATTCTCTTTGATATGCTTCGTCAATTGATCTTTGGCTTTGATTGCTCTTAGTCGTCCCAATTTAGTCGAGCTTGAAATGGTGCCTTTTAACCGGTATGTGAATTGCCTTTTGTTGATTATTGGTTATTATTGACTTCGATTCAAGTTTCGTGATTTTATTCAATGCTTGCTCTTTTATTTTCTTGAACTCGAATACTCCATTTGCCGATGATGAATTTAGGTATTTATAGGAATCGATTTCCTATATTTTCATATATACTTTCGGCTTGAAACATCCTAAGATTTTTACTTTGGCCATGAGTTATTTGATTGAACGTTGGTGATGATATTTGACTTGTTCATCTCTGATACTTTAACTTATTTGAATTGTTAGTTCTGTTCCTCTCTAGTTCCATTGTTTGCTCGCGCTACAATTTGTTCATTTGCTTGTTCAAATGTATGACTTTTTTGATTTTCTGTGAGTCGGTTTTGTTATTTTTGATTTGACTTGTTCATCGTTCTCAGTTTGCATTTGAATTTGACTTAACTTTGATTTCCTGAAGATTGACTGGTTCATGTTTACTTGCTGGCAATTTTCGAACTGCTACAAACATATTCGATTTTCTTCCTTTAAATGCTTTGTGCTTTTCTTGTGTGTCACTTCATGTATATACTTATGCTCTGTTGTATGCATGTACACTGATTCCTCTTGGTTATGTTGAATACTTCCATATCCACACTAGTCTGCATTATGATTATACTTGGGGTCTTCATGTGTACTTCATGGTGTTTGATTTGGTTCACCTTCATGTTAAAAACTGAATACTTGCATCCCATTTTACTTGAACATTTTGCTTTGTACTACTGTGTTATGGTTTCTAGTCATTCTGACCTATTTGAACTAAGCATGTTCGGAAATTAAGCATGTTTGGTTTGGGTTGTATGTTATTTTCATATGCATTCATTTGACTTGGGTTGATCTACACTACTTTGACCACTGCCGTGTTGCCTCTATCCTTGTTAGACTTGAAGTCTAGTGTGTTCATGTCTATTCATGTATGTGGCTTCTCCATGTATATACATACATATATGTATGTATATATGTGTATGCTTTATTTTGCCTTTGTATATTACATTCAAGTTGACTGGTCTGAATGCATATCTTGAGTCATGTGTACATTTGTGCATGTTGTTTTCATTTGCACCTAAACATGCCATGTTGAGTTGCTTGAACATTTTGTTTTGATCTTCACATGTACATTATTTTAGGGCCTTTTTGGTTGAGTTTGTTATCATGTATTCATTGAGTCTGCTTGTGTTCATTTGTGTTGTGATCTCCATTGTCTGCTTGTCACTGCATATTTGTACATGTCCACACATGCATGCTAGTCTGGATCATCTCTAAATCTGGTTCTTGCCTTTGTGTTTGTAGTCTTTTCTACCTCTGGTTCATTTTGTTTTGTTGCTCTTGAGTTAAATCCACTATTTGGTTGGGTTTGACCATGTGCTCACTTGTCCCTGTAATTTTATCAAGTGTATATTGGTTTGCATGACCTTATGGCATGTACAATGATACACTATGCATGTCATAAGTTGTTTGTGTAAGATGAATTCAAAACAAATGATGATGAACAACCCAAATAACTGAGGCAAATAACATTTAAAACACAAGCTTCAATATACGCTGTAAAAATACTTCTTTTTCAATTTTACTGCGCCAGTGTTTATTTTTGTAGATAGCTCAGATGCTGGATACAGGCTGGAACAACGTTGAAGATAAAATACGAGTGTGAGTGAATATGTAGTGAGGTGAAAATTGTAGATTGAAATTTGCAAGGTAATCGAAATTATATTTTAAATGATAATGTGTAAATGTGTAGTGAGAGCTTAAATTTTTACTATTTGAATTTGTAATAAAATATTTTTTAAATAAAATATTTGTTTGAATAAGAATTCTATGTTTTATTTATTTTACTCGTCAAATATTTATTTAATTTTGTGAAAAATAAAATAGTACAATAACAAATACATTTAAATGAATATATATATATATATGTTTATTATCATCAAACAAAGATCATATACTAGCATATTCTACAACCTCCCCCTTTTGATGATAACAAACATATATTAAGATTTTGAATTTATTAAATGTATTTGGTCATTGGTGAAATCCATTTGCTCCTCCTATTTAAATGCTCCCCCTACAACAATGCCCCATTTCATATACACATGAAAATAAATAAAAATATGCAGATGAACTTAGATGGGAATAAGCAAATAAAAAATTAAATATCTGAATTTTATTTGCCAAAATCTTAACTTTTCTCTCCCTCTTTTGTTATCAGCAAATGAGTATTAGTGTTAGAAAAATAAAGATAAAGTGATAGACATTAATACAACATTAATACCCAATCGAGTATAAATATTAAATTTCAATAAAAAATCAAATAAAAAATTATAAATACTCTATTAGGCGCATATTCCATTTTAGAGTGATAGGGGTGATGTCGGCATATAAAACCATATAGTTGTGTCTATTGGTGGTATATTTATATTAGGGATTTGAATACTTAGTAACCATGCATAACCGTTAGGACTTTTAAATGAGATTAGTAGTATTCCTATTTTTTTTATAAAAAAACGAATTTCTAACCTTGCATAACCATAAGGACTTTTACATGGGATTATAATCAACTCGTCTATTTAGTAATCAATTTTGATATGTGTTCCATACATGCGTAACTGTGAGGACATTTTAGTGAACATGAAAGCACATAAACAAATATTCCAAGTAATTCACCCATGCAAAACCGTGAGAACTTTTAAACGAGAGTTAATACTTTAGATGTTTTTATTGCTAAAAAATAAAATAAAAACGAGTAATTTTCCATTTAAAATACCAAATTTTGACATACTATATTGGATTTTAATGAGTGTTAGTCGGTAGAAATATGATAGAAATAATGATTGTCATGGAATTTTGACCAACAAAAGTTATTATAAATATTGTTTAAATTTTTAAAGAAATTTACTAAATATACTGTCTCGAGTCATAATATATGATTAACATCGATACTCATCACTATTTCAATCACTATTCATCTTTTCGATAATCAGTAAGGAGTCAGACTAGTTAATGTAGTCATGTAAGATCAAATCAGAAATAAATATAAAATCAAATTTCTAAAATGTCTAATCTGAAATGAAGTCAACAAAAACTATTTTCTAAAAGGTTTTTTTTAAATGTCTGCTAATTGAAAATCAGTTGAAATGAAAAATGCGCAGATATTTTCTCTTAAAATGTGATGCAACTAATGAATGTCTCTACATAAAACACGTTCTACTAGTAATTTTTCTATCAACTGGTTACTAATGCAATCTGCATCTAAATTTCCTTTTGACTCAAGGTTATCATTAAGTAGATATTATAGACTAAATCGTGGAGTGTGCAACAAATACCTTGAAATCCTCTTTACAGCTTTTAAATGAGATTCTTTTGGATTTGAATTGAAATCGTGCAAATAAACAAACAGTGAACATAATGTCAGGTCTAGAATCAGTAAAATAAAAAAAATCCATGTGTATCTTGAGTAATCATCGGTACAAAACACTATCTCTTACCACCTAAACTTTCAATATTGTTAGTCCAAACAAATCCATATGAATTAGTTTACGGACGAAAAGATGATTGGTCAACAATTTTGTACAAATCAAAACCAAAATCAACATTTATTTCCTTATCACATAACTGGCTGATTGAAATAATATTATGGGGCATATTTTCAACATTTAATATATCATTCAAGATAAATGTACCATACCCATTTTACCTTTATCGATAATTTTTCATTGTTGCCCATTGTGATTCTGCCACCATTGTAAAGGACCTTTGATTTGTCACCCGTCGTGTGCCTAGAACAGCCAGAATTTAGTGTAACACTTGGTTGTTTCTTAGTCTGCCACCACATCTACACGAGGAAAGATTTTTGTGACCTATTTTTTTTATAGGTCCATGGTTTTTAGTGATAAAGGATTTTGAAAAATATGTTTGTGTAAACCCAAGACAATTTATATTTGTTCCTTTTGGCACCTAGATTTGGTTGACTCTAATGGATTTTATATTCGTGCCTTTTGGAACCCAAATTGGTACGCTTTTCACGTTTTTGGATCTATACCAGCAATTATTGTGATTGTGTCCATTTTTTCCACAAATCGTGCACTTGGAGTTGACTTTATCAATTTCGCTGGTAACACATTCAGATTGAGTATACCCAAGTCCTTGTCTAACAATATTGACATTTTGTTTCCCTAATAATATATTTAGCGATCTTTCTCCTTTGGAAAGTTTTCCTAAAGTTGTAGACAATTGTTGGACTTGTGTTTTGAGAGATTCATTTTCATTCAATAACACGGTACACTTTTTAATAGAATTTTCTCTCCTAGTGTTTTCTCTTTCTTTCAAAATCAGAATTTCATTTCAAGTGATTTAATTTTAATTTTTGATTTTATAATTTCTTCTTCAATTGATGGACAATTATCACACTTAGGGCTCTTATTTTGATAGTTTTTAACCAATTGATCATGCAGCATATTTAAATCAGTTTCATCACAAGTAGCTGCAAAACTTCTCCTTTTTAGTTTCTTTCCTTGGCTGAGTCGATTCTTAGGACAATTTGGTTTGATATGACCGGGTTTATTGCAGTTGTGACAGATGATCTCCTGCTCTTCTAAGTTCTCTAGAACTTTGACTATTCTACTTTTCAGTTGTTGATTTAGAGCTGGATTTCCATACTTGTGATTCCACCTTTTGAATTTCTTTATTATCAGCGCCAGTTCAGCTGCACCATCATCATAATTTTCATCTTTTGTTGTTCCTTTGAGAGCTATTGATTTCTTTCGAGTATCACCTCCTTTACATTCTTCCTTGAATTTGATTTCTAGCTCATAAGTAGTGAGATTTTCGATGAGTTCTTCAACTTTGATTTGTTTCAGATCCTTTGATTCTTGAATGGCAGTAACTTTTGCTTCAAAATTTCGTGGAAGGACTTTGAGGATTTTTCGGACTATTTTAAATTCCGTGCATGGTTTTTCGAGAGCTTTTTATTTCTATACGAGATTAGAAAGTCGTCCATACATCTCTTTGACATTTTCAACCTTGGTCATTGTGAAGTTCTCGTATTCGATACTAATCAAGGAAAGGCAAGATTCTTTGACTTGGGAGGTTCCTTTGTGAGTCACTTCAAGTGTATGCCAAATTTCCTACGCAGTTAGACAATGTGAGACATGATTAAATTCAATTTGATCTAATGAACAAATAATAGAATTCATAGCTCTAGCGTTAGTATTCTGCAGTTTATTTCAAGATCTGTCCATTGATCCATTGGTTTTTCAGTTTCTTGATTATCTATCACTATAGTTGGTGTCCTATATCCCGTCTTAACAATATTTCATGCATCTATGGTTTTCAGAAAGATTTTCATTCTATTTTTCTAGTAAACATATTCACCATTGAACATGGGCGGTCTAATTATCGACTGACCCTCTGCAATAGCATTATTAAAGGAAGCCATTTAAAAGATCAATTTTTTTTAAAATAAAAATTGATTTTTGAAAAAATCAAAATTTTAAAACAAAAAATGGTTTTTGTTCCTAGCTCTGATACCACTTGTTGGATCGATTTCATCCTGGGGGGGGGTAAATAGGGTGATATTAACAATAATAAAAATTATTGCGGAAATAAATATAATAATTGTAGCATAGATAATAGTAGAATAATAAAACCAAAAATAAAACAACACAGATTTACCTAACTTCACCAAAACCCTGCCTACGTGCTGCCCCAAAGGTTTCAAGTAGAAATTACGTAGTTAAATGCTTACGCACATAAATTTGCGACACCCGCTAATGACTAACCTAACTCTATGCTCAAAACCCTGCCACAACTCAACTACTGAGTTGCGAATTCTCAAACTATGGCCCATAGTTTGTACCTAGTCACACGACTAGAATTTACACAATTTAAAATAGAAAATTACAAATGAAAATAAGTAAACTAAACAAAAAACCTATATTTAAAAGTGAAGCCCAAAATAACAATGTTCGGCCCAAGTGAATAACAAACAAATATAGCTACCCTTTTTGTTAATATAACCGTTCGAGCCACTTCAAAATAAAATTTGATACATCTCCTCTATTCTTTTGCTCGTGATGAATTCGGCCGCCTTCTTTTCCTCTTCAATAATTAGGGTTTTATTCAAATTGAAATGACGATTTAAAATCGATCAATTCAGGGGAAAGATTCTCTTTGATATGCTTCGTCAGTTAATCTTTGGCTTTGATTGCTCTTGGTCGTCCTAATTTAGTCGAACTCGAAATGATGCCTTTTAACTGGTATGTGAATTGCCTTTTATTGATTATTGGTTATTCTGGACTACGATTCGAGGTTCATGATTTTATTCAATGCTTGCTCTTTTATTTTCTTGAACTCGAATACTCCATTTGCCGATGATGAATTTGTGCATTTATAGGAATCAATTTCCTAAATTTTCATGTATACTTTCGGCTTGAAACATTCTGAGATTTTTACTTTGGTCGTGGATTATTTGATCAAATGTTGGTGATGATATTTGACTTGTTCATCTCTGATACTTTAACTTGTTTGAATTGTTAGTTCTATTCTTCTCTAGTTCCATTCTTTGCTGGCGCTATGACTTGTTCGTTGGCTTGTCCAAACGTATGACTTTGTTTAATTTTCTCTAAGTCGGGTTTGTTCTTTTTTCTTTGACTTGCTCATCATTCTCAGCTTGCATTTGAATTTTAATTAACTTTGATTTCCTGAAGATTGACTGGTTCATGTTTACTTGCTAGCAATTTTTGAGTTACTACTAATATATTTGATTATCTTCCTTTAAATACTTTGTGCTTTTCTCATGTGTCACTTCATGTATATACTTATGATTTGTTGTAGGCATGTACACTGGTTCCTCTTGGTTATGTTGAATACTTGCATATCCACAAGGGTTTGCATTATGATTTTACTTGGAGTCTTCATGTGTACTTCATGGTGTTTGATTTGATTCACCTTCATATTAAAAACTGAATACTTGCATCCCATTTTACTTGACCATTTTTATTTTTTCTGCTGTGTTATGGTTTGTAGTCATGATGACCCATTTGAACTAAGCATGTTTGGTTTGGGTTTTATGTTGTTTTCATGTGCATTCATTTGGCCTAGGTTGATCTGCACTACTCTAACCACTACCGTGTTGCCTTTGTCCTTGTTAGACTTAAAGTCAAGTGTGTTCATGTCTGTTCATGCATGTGGCTTCTCTGTGTATATACATACATACATGTATGCATATATTTGTGTGCTTTATTTTGCCTTTGTATATTACATTCAAGTTGATTGGTCTGAATGCATGTCTTGAGTCATGTGTACATTGGAGCATGTTGTTTTCATTTGAACCTGATCATGCCATGTTGATTTGCATGAACATTTTATTTTGATCTTCACATTTACATTATGTTGAGGCCTTTTTGTTTGAGTTTGTTATCATGTGTTCATTGAGTCTAGGCTTGTGTTCATTTGTATTGTGATCACCACTGTCTGGTTGTCATTGCATATTTGTACATGTCCACACATGCATGCTGCTCTGGATCATCTTGAAGTCTGGTTCTTACCTTTGTGTTTGTAGTCTTATCTACCTCAATTTCATTTTTTTCTGTTGCTCTTGAGTTAAATCCACCTTTTCTTGGGTTTGACATTGTGCTCACCTGTACCTGTAATTTTATCGAGTGTATATTAATGTGCACGGCCTTGTGGCATGTACAATGATACACTATACATGTCATAAGTTTTTCATGTAAGTTGAATTCAAAATAAATGATGGCAAACAACCCAAATAACTAAGGCAAAAAAATTTTTAAAACACACGCTTCACTGTACACTGTAAAAATATTTCTTTGTCGATTTTACCGCATCAGTTTTTATTTTTGCAGATAGCTCAGATGTTGGATACAGGCTGGAACAACGTTGAAATTAAAATATGGGTGTGAGTGAATATGTAGTGAGGTGAAAATTATAGATTGAAATTTGTAAGGTAATCGAAATTGTATTGTAAAATGATAATATGTAAATGTGTTGTGAGAGCTTAAATTTGTACTATTCGAATTTGTAATAAAATATTTGTTTGAATAAAATATTTGTTTGAATATGAATTCTGTGTTATTTATTTTATTCATCAAATATTTATTTAATTATGTGAAAAATAAAATAGTACAATAACAAATACATTTAAATGAATATTTATATGCTTATTATCATCAAACAAAATTCATATACTAGCATATTCTACAAATGGCATATCCACCGATTAAATTAATCACGAGAAAGGACGTAACCAAACAGGTAGTGTCTAATTCTAACCTATCAACCAATTTATTGAAATGAAAGAGTGAGTAGCACCAATATCAAATAGAACTCTAACTGATATACTAGAAATCAAAATCGTACCTCCAAGCACATCCTTGCATTTCTCCTTAATTGTCGGTCCAGATGAAGGTCCTTCCAAAGCATAAACATCTTCCTACTTCGCTTTTTGCCAATCTCTCTCCTTATGGCCTGACCTATTGTAGATAAAGCATTTGGCTCTATCCTTGTTCTCCGGTTGGGTATACATAGTGGAGCATTGCCCTTTCTAACCATAGTTAAGCAAGAAACATTAGCTATATTCGACTTCTGAGTCCTTCCTTTATAAATATTTCCTTCCTTCTGATTCTTTCCACCCTTTTGATATGGATTGAATCTTTTCTTTTGCCCACCCTTTGATCTGACATTAGCTTTCTTCTCTTTATGAAACAAACATTCATACCTCCTTGCCACTTCCACCACCATATCAAATGGAGCCAATAAATGAGCCATCGCCTTATGATTCAGCCTCTTCCTTGGACCATTATGAACTTCTCGTTCTTCTTTGGCGAAGTATTGATATGCTCCCTTCCATACAACAAAGCACTAAAATGCTAAATGTACTATGCCAAATTCGTCTTTCCTTGCTTCAACTTAAGGAATTCCCAATACAAAGCATTCTTCTAAGATTCAGGGAAAAACTGAGCTTCGAATTGCTCCTCAAACTACTCCCAGGTTATCACCTCCTTTATGACCTCAGCAATCACTACCTCCCACCAATCCAATGCATCCTCTTGGAGTTGACGAGAAGCTAACCTCCTTTTATGAGCGTTGTTATACCCCAAGTCTCCAAAACATGTTCGCGTATTTTAACTAATTCAAAACTTCCAAGGCATACTCCTTCCCTATGAACTCCTTTCCCTATAACTCTTGAAATATTTATTCATCTTAGAAAAGTTTGCTACTCTTGCTACCTCCTACCTTGGCTCAACAACTCCAATTAGTTGTTGGCTCATCATCTCCATCATATATTAGCAGAACAAGCATTCACATCCATTCCTCCTTCAACCCAAGCAGGCAATTGAGTATCTGTTTCAGTACAAACTTCTAGGTTTGTATCCCCTCCTTGGTCGTTAGTTTGCATACTGTCATCTCCTCTACTAGCATTCCCTATTGTACTTCCTATGGTCAAATGTCGATTACGTAGATCCATTCTAGCCTTCTGCATAAGCTATGGCTTGTAAGACACAAAAGTAAAGAGAGTGAGGTCAATCATAGAGGGGTAGATATATTCTCCTATATATCTATATCAAAGTACAAGTATGTTATTTATATAGCTTATACCCTTCCTAAGTTGTTCATTTTCTAATAATAAGTTTTTACTTAGCTTTGTTTTACTTAAGTGTTCCTTTAACCTAAGCTCTAATACCATATTTTTAACGACTCGTATTTTACGTATCGGATGATTGTTAAATATTATTTTTAATTTCATATGAGATCATATGACTCTATAACTTTGAAAAATGCCTATTAGTGAAATTTCCTATTCTTATAGTTTTTATAGATGATTTACCGCTAAAAACTTGAATGGCTATAAATTTTGACAAAAGTTGAATTAGCATCTAAGATCACTTCCATTGATAAGATATAGTAATCTTCCTTTTCGTAGATTGGCCATAATAGCGATTTCGACTTTATAACTAGAAGATATGGTTATTTGAAGTTAGGCGGTTTTTGGAGCAGCTTAGTGAGTAACTAGTGAGTTTGCAGGCAAGCCCACAATTTCATTTCGGGTTTGGAGGCTATGATAGGGTGAACCATTATCCACAAATCACTTTTACCACTTCTCAGATAGATCTAAGCTCCCATTAAACCATTCTCTATCCAAAACCTTCTCTTTTCTACTCCAAATCAAGTCCAAATCATAGAATAAGGGTAGATTAGCAAGGCGATTCATTAGAAACCTTCAAATTTACATTTTTTGGGAGGGAAAATTACATTTTGATGTTCATTTTTGGATTGCATCGATTTTCATATAAAACTTGGATTTTGGAGGTCTTGGTGATTGATTAATCATCTCTGACCTTACTATATATGCATCTATAAGTTTTGGTATGTCTTAAACTCATTTTTGAAGTCAAAATAATATTTAAGACTGTTTTAAGTAAAATCTGAAGTAAAAATGAATTAAAAATATTCGCTTCCAAAACTTTTCCCGAAAAGGTTAATAAAACCAATATTTGAAATTCTTTATTATAGAAAATAAATAGATTTTATATTAGAAAAATAATTTTAAAATACTACATAATAATAATTTGAAATTTCCATTTATTTAAAATATCACTTCAAAAATGGTTTAGTGAAAACCATACTCAAAAATAATGAAAAACAAGGAAGATAACTCAAGACCGATAACTTGAGTTCAATACGAATTCAATTCAAATTTAACCCAAAATCAATTCAAATTCTATTTAAATTTGAATTTCATATTCTTCAAATATAGCTAGCCTATTGATAGGCATCATAGCTCTCAAAACATCTCAAAAAAATCATAATCGAATAAGAATGAGAGCGAAAATAAGCTAATATAATTCTCGTGTCAATAATTGTTATTGTTGTCGTTTTGCTCTCGGGACAGCAAAAAAAAATACAGTTTTGACCAACCTAACTTCAAATTTTCAGAAAACTCAAAACATGAAACTTTTAGCACAAACTCTAAGCTTTCTAAAACATCTAAAATTGTTGAATTTGGATAAGAAATATGAAAGATATGGCCATAACAATTCTTAGATCAACAATCATTGTTGCTGTCGTTTTGCCCTTGGGACAGCAACAAAAAACACAGTTTAGACCAAGAAAACATCAAAATTTCAACAAACACAAAACATGAAACTTTTACTAAAAATTTTAATCTTTTCGAAACATTTAAGATTATGAATTTGGATAAAAAATGAAAAAGTTATGATAAAAATAGTTCAGGGGTATGAATTGCAATACCTCTGTCATTTTGGTCTCGGGATAGCAACAATCAAACACATTTTTGACCAAACTAATATCAAAATTTAACAAAACTCAAAACATGAAACTTTTAGCACAAAGTCTAAGTTTTCTAAAACATCCAAAATATGAAATTCAGTTAAGAAACGAAGAAGTTATGGTCAATTTCATTTCATCTTCAAGCATAGAGCAAATATTGGTTTTGCACTCGGGTTAGCAGTAGAAAAATTAGATTTTGACATAGCTAACCTTAAAATTACAGAAAACTCAAAATATGAAACTTTTAGTGAATGATTTTTTTCCAGAACATCAAAAATTACCAAAATTTGATTAAAATAAGAAAGATATGGCCAAAACAATTATGTGTTTCAAAGTTGAAATTAAAAACACAGGACAGAGAGGTTACTAGCTCTTCAAACACATATTACAATTAGCAAAATTTTGATTTACAGAAAATGATAAACATAATAGATTTTCCTTATAAGTATACCTTCCAACTGAAAATAATCTCACTCAATTTCGATTTATCATTCAAAAGTTATGGTGATATCAAGATCAGGTTTCAACAAAAAAATTGCACAGAGGAGAGCTATGTACATCAGTTTCAAACTAAATTTCGACCTATAAACAATAGAATTTAAAAAACTCTTTAAAGGAGAAGTTGTAGCTAACAAAATTTTCTTTCAACTGCAAAAAGATTGTGCTAATTCAGGTAAATTTGTGCTAAGATATTGGTATTTTACTACAGCAATTTTTCACAAACAATTTTCAGCAAACCACAACCAACTTGAAAGTAATTCAATCAACAACCCTTCCAATTAATTCTAATAAACTAACAATTATTCTCGTAGATTAAAGCTAGTGGTGTGAGCGATTAACTCACCTTGTTGTAGGAATGCAAAAACTCGAATTAATGTAGAAATGTTGGAGCTTTTGCTTGAATTTTAGCTTCTAGAACCTATAAAACAACATTACAACAACATATAAGCAAGGAAACCCTATTACTAACAATCTACCTTTTGCAAAAATCCAAATTTGATGAAATAGAATAAGTTTTGGAGTTGATTACCTAAAAAATATAGCTTTAGTTTGATTAAAATTAGCAAATTAATGTAGGAATTGAAGATTTAGAGTACTAGGGTTTAGAAAGAGGAATGGTTTCTGAGTTTTGTGATGTTCCTAGTGTGGCATCGACTAGCGGATAGTAAACCGCTAAGTGCGAACGTGTGGTATGGGATACATGTGAATACACTTTGGGTTTCTATTCGTGAGTTTGTGACACATTCACGATGTTTACCTAGCATAACTGCTTTGAGAGGTGTTAGCAACCTTGTCATAAGGACGAACTGCTTTGGAAGGTGTTAGCAAGCTTGTTAGGGATGATAAAATGGCTTGGAGAGGTGTTAGCGACCTTGTCATGATGACGAAATGCTTTGGGAGGTGTTAGCGACCTTGTATGAGGCTTCGGCCCTTTGAGTTTAGCACGTGCAGCATTGCTTCGGCATTGCAATCGGGGATCTGGCCAATCCGGGTTTTCTAATTTTTGAGTTTGCCGTTTTTAGCATATTAGAGTTAAGATTTTCTGAATTTTGAACTCGCATCGAATTCTTTATTGGGTTTGAGATTTTATGAGTTTGAATTCATATCGAGTTCCATGAGCTTTTAAGATTGAGATGCATGTGTGAGATTTAGCCGTCTTGGCTTACTTATGAGTTTGATATCTCACATTCTTATGGAGTTATCTTGTGTTGCTTTCATTGCTTCTATTTGTGATTAAGATGAGTTTTCTCCCTTTTTGGAGTAATGGTTCATGGAACCATTTGGGTTTTACTTGAGCTTTATATGAGTTGATTTGAGTTCATTATGGGTTATCCCGATGATATGAGGCACTTGAGTTTTATTTGAGTATTGAGTCTGAGTTACCTCTTTCGAGGTATTTAGTCACTTAGGTAGCGTTTGTTACTTAAGTGTTGAGCTATGAGCTTTTTAATCCTTCTCCTCATTCGAGAAGAAGTATCACTATATCCATTCTTCTTCATATTATCGATATTGACTAATTTGTTTTAGCTAGACTGACCAGTGTATTTTATACTCGGGTCAGACCGAGTTGTTTCAGGTTAGCTATCAAGGGACTTTGCTTTGGTGCATCTGCTTAGATATCAGCCTAGCACTTTTATGTAGTTTATATTTCTTTCCGCTTGACTTTGGTGTATTTGCAATTGATTTGATGTATATGGTGTTGTCGCGTACCACCTTTAATGTATTCATATTGTATTGTACTAAACATGTATCGATGTATATGTATTTAAATGATGTTGATTACTATTCTATGATGTGATTTACATTTAGTTATTGTATTTTGTTATGATAGATCCGTTAACTACCTATAGTTTTGGATTAAGCATTTACAGGGTATGTTGTCTCCTTGAGTAGGAAAAAGAATTATATTGCATTTATCGACGTATTCAGTAGATGTTTAAAACAAAATTATAGATAATCACCCTTAACTAATCCTATTCTCCGCTTTAGTAGATGAAATTACTTGTGAATTCTCTTTACTAAGGTGGGTCTCGAGGTGGAGCATCATAGTTTGCCGAATGTGAGATCTCAAACTCATAAGTAAGCCAAGACGGCTAAGTCTCACACATGCATATCAATCTTAAAAGCTCATGGAGTTACCTTGTGTTGCTTTCATGGCTTCTATTTGTGATTGAGATATGTTTTCTCCCTTTTTGGAGTAATGGTACATCGAACCATTTGGGTTTTACTTGAGCTTTATATGAGTTGATTTGAGTTCATTATGGGTTATCGTCGATGATATGAGGCACTTTTGTTTTAATTGAGTATTGACTTTTAGTTACCTCTTTCAAGGTATTTAGTCACTTAGGTAGCGTTTGTTACTTAAGTGTTGAGCTATAAGCTTTCTAATACTTCTCTTCATTTGAGAAGAAGTATCACTATATCCATTCAGCTTCATATTATGGTTATTGACTGATTTGTTTTAGCTAGAATGACTCGTGTATTTTATACTCGGGTCAGACCGAGTTGTTTCAGGTTAGCTATCAATTACGCGACTTTGCTTTGATGCATCTACTTAGATATTAGCCTAGCACTTTTGTGTAGTTTATATTTCTTTCTGCTTGACTCTGATATATTTAAAATTGATTCTATGTATATGATGTGGTCGTGTACCACCTTTAATGTATTCATATTATATTGTACTAAACGTGTATCAGTGTATATGTATTTAAATGATGTTGATTTCTGTTCTATGATGTGATTTACATTTAGTTATTGTATTTTGTTCTGATAGATCCACTAACTACCTATAGTTTTGGATTAAGCATTTACTGGGTATGTCGATCCACTTGAGTAGGAAAAAATTATATTGCATTTATCGATGTATTCAGTAGATGTTTGAGACAAAATTATAGATAGTCGCCCTTAACCAGCCATATTCTCCGTTTTAGCAGACGGAGTTACTTGTTAATTCTCTTTACTAAGGTGGGTCTCGAGGTGGGGTGTCACAGTTGACCTCAGATGGCTTAGATTTAAATTATATGTTTTGATCCTTAGTGACTAGTGTTGCGAAGCGGAAATGGTGTGACCGTTTTCGCTGGGCACATTTAATGCTTTGTTTTTAGTAAATGCATTTTTGGTTGATAATTGCATGAATCTGTGTTAGCATAGTAATTGTTGAAATAATATTGAGTAGGTGATATAATTGAGAATTAGAAACCGACTCAATGCAAATGATAAGAACTTGCGGTGTCTTCAAATTGTAGTTACCGCAAGAATTATTAGAAAGATTTAATTTTAAAAATGAAATTTAATTCATAAGTGGTATTTAACCAAAGGTTAAAATGAAATAAAATTTAATGTTCAAGAATTTCATGGATGCATTTTAAAGAAGTAAAATTACTAAACGAATTTTTGGGAAAGAAAGCATCCATGTGAATGAAAAACCTTTCTAACAAGAGATATGCTTATGTATATAACTTGGTTGTTTTATGAATTGATTGTATGGTTGTATAATTAGAAAATGTTTTATGTTACGAAAATAAACATTGTTATAACCAAGTTTAAGATTCCTTAAAAAAATTAAAACAGGTTGTATAATGTCATGTGTCAATTGGCTAATAAGTATTTTAAGAATTATGTTCGATGCGTCTGATCAGCGTTATCGATAGTGATTCCAAAACGCTTACGGGTCAATGTGATACATGCTTTTGAAATGGTAATAACTACTAGCACGGATGTTGATTGCAAAATATATAGATATTGCAAAGATTTTGAAAATTCTAAATTGCCATTTGAGATAAGTATTTTATATATACTTAAGGACTTATGAAAATAGTATGACATAGAGGGTAATCGAGAGGCAATGTTGATCTTGGTCAACTTTGCAGTCCTTGGTAATGTCATTCACTATAAATGTATTAGTTAGATGTTATCATTTTATAAATTGCTAATTGGAAAATTTGAATATAGTTTCATTTAAATAAATTGTATTCATTATTGTTATATTACATGTTTGTGAAAGTTTACATACATGGAAAACTTAAAATGCTTAAGTAAGCTTTTGGGTAAAGTATTTTGGAAAATATTACCTTATGCTAATTCTTTTATATGGAAAATAATTTTAATTAAGGAAATACCATAATTGGATGAAACTATCATGCGATAGTGATTAATAAAACAAAGTATTCAAATTAAGAAAATGAATTGTTTAGAAAACCAGTATATTGATTGGAATGAGGTTTAGTAAAAATTAAAAAGATAGTTATGAAGATTAGTTTAAACATTTAATCATTTGATTCATAACAAGTGAAAAAAAGTATGCCCTTGGGAAAATTTAAGATAATGCTAATTTGGTGCTTTTGAATTAGCATGAAATTTTAAGGAGCAAAACCATTAGAGTAAGTTTGGTTATGAATTTAAATAGTGTTAACAACTTGTTAATTATGTATTTGTGAAGTTCAATTGAAAACAAGTTTGAATTAAGTATCAACCTTGGCTAGTTCTAAGTGATAATAAAATAAATGTTAAGCTTTGTGGATTAAGAGAAAATTGAATATCAAAGATTCATTTATTATTAAATGCAAATTTTTGTGAAAAGCTAGAAATAATAATAAATAGAGCAACAAGATAAGATTTTTAATTGTGAATGCAATTAAAAAAAATCAGTATGTAATTCCAAAGTCTAGTTTGGATAGATAATTGTTTCTTACTAATATAAGAAAGTAATTATCTTAATTAAAATATGAGTCTTCTTTTAAAAGACTTGTTTGTTAATTGGGGAAAAGTTTTCTTTGTAAAGCATTTTGAAAGTTTGTTGTATGTATTATAGTGTAATTCTAGATGTCTTATATTTTCGGAGAAAAGGATCACATAATAAATATTTTAGAGGAAAGATTTTTGATCTAAAATTATGTAGTTCGGATTTAATAATGGTTTAAAAATTTTGACAATAAAAGGTCTTGTGTCGGAAAATTTTGATTGAAAAGTGCTGTTTAAAACATCGATAACTTATGATTTACAAATCCAAATGTGTCCATTCTTTTTGCAAAAGAGAGTGATTTCAGTAAGCTAGAAATCATCTTTGTATCATTTTTGAAAATTTTTCAGTTTAGTTATTTAAATATGAGTTTGAAAACTGATGGACATCTCTGTCCTCTTTTATAATTTCTGAGTTTAAAGCTGAAAGTAAATTGGGCATAACTTTCAAAACGTAAATCCGATTTTGATGATATTTATATCGTCGGAAATCTTGGACTGAGTAGAATAACTTTTATTTATAAGTATTTTCAGATTATGGGTTTTACTATGTCAAAATCTTGAGTCTTTGTAGCAGGTCTGAATTTGAAAATTTGAAGTTTTGAGTTGTTGTTTTATTTAAACTATGATTTTAATGCTTCATATGTTTATAAGTGCATGCTAATATGTTTCAATAAGTTAAGTGCAGGTGCAAGAAGATATTTGAATGATTAATTAGCAAAATCGTAAGTATAAAAGAAAGCATGCTCGCATTTTAAATGCTAAAAATGAAAGGTATGAATTGCTAAGTGTTTATTTGTTAAGAATTTTTTTTTATATATATATATACATATATATATATATATATATTGTGTTCCGACCTTTTGGTGGATGTCTATCTATAATTCATATTTATGAAATTGTAAAGGGCTCTCCATGCAAAGGAGACCCTGCCGAATTTTTCGAAAAGTTAAACACTTAGAAAATTTTTGAGAAAATTTAATTAGTGAATAATTAGAGCCATCAATGAAGGGTATAATAAGTGTTCTTTTAAATCATAAAGTAAAATGGTTTAAAATTTGATAAATTTAGTTGAAGAAAAATGTGTTGCAAACTAGAGAATACCCATAGAAGAATTAGAGAATAAACAACTTAAACTTTATTTACTCTAATGAAGAGTAATGAATTTAAATTTAAAATCTAAGTAAGAAGCTTTAGAAATTTTCAATCATCGAAAATTAAGAATTTTAAATCTTTAAGATAATGGGTTGGAAAACTTTAAGAATATTTGATAAGTAATAAAGAATTTAAAAATCTTTTCCTTGTGTTTATCTTGCATTTGTGTAATTATTTTACGACTTGCATTTATGCAGCCGTATGAGTTTGGTGGTATTAGGAGAAAACCACATACCACTTATTGGGTTTTCTTTCCATAATGGATGTATACCTAATATCGGTATGGCTCCCTTCGTAGTCTTATGCGGAAAATCGTATCGATCATCATCTTGTGGATTGGAGTTCGGGATAAAAATTGTGACTAAATCCCGACTGTGTTTGTGAAGCTTCTTAGGAATCGATCTCACCCGATTTATCTATTACGTAACATCCTATCCATTTTTTGCTTCGAATGTGAAACACCTTCAAAATAGGGATGTATTGCTCGTAGAAATTCAATAGTCCGCAAATTCCAGTAATTCCACTCGGAAAACCATAGAATTAATCGAGAAATCTTATCTTGGTTTTCTATCATCTTGTGTTGAGGGTGAGAAGTTTTAAACTCGAGCTTATCTATCTTCCTTTGATTAATGAAATAATTATGTTGAATATAAAATCATCTCTAGAAATTGCATGGATGCAATTTAGTTAAGGAGGGAGTCTGTAACAACCCTGATTTTGAAGATTACCTATTAATATTAAATTATAATGGTAGTTATAATTTAATATTGTAAATTAAAATAAAATTTGAGATTTTAAATTGTTTATTTGGAATAAACAATGAATTTTAGAAATTAAAATGAGAAAATAAAGTTTGGAACTTTATTTTATTTTTTTGGGTTAATAATAAATGAAAAATAGTTTTTATTTAGAGAAAATGCAATAATTGTATTAATTATTGCCAATTACTTCTTCTAATAATTTTTAAAAGAAGTATTTGATTTTTAAAGGTTATTTAATCAAATAAAATGGTGGAAATTGATCTAAAAACGAGTTTTAACTATAAATTTAGGTTTAGAATTGTTATTTATATTTTTCTAAGTAAGAAAAATATTTTTATGGAATTTTAGAAGTTAAAAATAATGTTTTGTCCATTTATTTGTGAAAATTGTGTATTTTTGTAAAATAAAGAATTTTAATAATAAAAAATGTTTTAAAAATGTAAATTTATCTTTAATATGAGGAAAAATGTTTTATTTCGTATGTATAAGAGTTTACATATTTTGTTTGATTAAAACTTGAAAGAGAAATGTAATTTATTTGGTAATATTATGTAACTAGTACATAATTGTATATGTACATGAATTAATTCCTTAAATCATTTGATTTTTCTTTTATTTTTGAGTCCATTAGGCCCATTAGTACACTTATCCTAATATTGAGAAAGAGGAAAACATTGCCAGTACATTCATACTTCTCCTTCTTCCTCTTTTTTGAAATAAGAAAAAAAAAACCACCTCACCAGTTTTGCAAATCTCAAGCTATGAACTCAGTTTCTTCAATTCAAGCTAAAATTTCTTAAAACTAGAGTGAATTAAAAGGTAATCAACTCCAAAACATCAATAATTTCATAAAAATCGTAGTTTGAGATATTGGTTTTCTAATTACAATAAGTTTTGTTCTTGCATGTTTATGTACATTTTTTTTAGGTTGTTGAAGCCATTTTCAAGGCCAAAGCTTTCTCCTTTTCACCGATTTTCTCTTGTGGCACAAGTATTCGGTAAGGTGAGTGATAAACTCACAATTTCTACTGAAGCAATGCTTCAAAAATCAAAATTTAAGCTTTTGTACTCATTTTTGTTGATAGTTTTCTTGTTGTGAATCTGTTTTGGGTTGTCTCTTTGCATGGTTACATAATTTGATTCCGGCAACGAAATGCTACCGGATTTTCTTTAGTTGATAGTCTGTGTGTTGTAGTATATGCACATAAAATTTCATTGCAAAATATATTCGTTTGTTGCCTGAAAACTGCACTGCAAAACCAATGCACGGCCTGAAAATTGTGCATTTTGTTTTCCGAGTTGCTGCAAACATGGCCTGAGTCCATGCTTGAGACAGCATATCTCTTTCGTTTCTTACTCTAATTGTATGATTCTTTTTTGTTTGAAAGATGAAGTTCTCTACTATAAGCATACCAAATTCAGGTCATTTCGACATAGATAGCTTATATAAATATGCTGCCAAACTTTGACATGGAACGTATTTTTGTCCAGAGTTTTACAATAAAAACACTAGCTGGGTTCAACTTTGAGACATCACAACTTTCTCATATTTTATCCGAATTGCATCATTCTATTTTTTTGAAGGACAAAGTTATCTACTATATCATACCAATTTTGAGCTCAATCAGATGCCATTTGATCCTCTGTTTCATGCCTGGAAGTTGAACCCAAGATGGTTTCAGGCCTGTACATTTTTGGTTTCTGAATTGCTGCAAACATGGCCTGAGTCCATGTTTGAGACAACATAACTCATTCATTTCAAACCGGATTTGAGTCAGTCTTTTTGTAGATTGAATTAGGAGTGCCTATTTACAATTTTACAAAATTGTTTGACAATCTGGGTTCGTTTGCTATTTCGAAACTGCTATCGAACTTGAACCCATAGCCTGCTGGAATTCAGCGATTTAACCTTGTTTTGGTCCATCTTTGAAACAATGCAGATTATTCCTTTCAAACCGGATTTGAATGATTCTTTTTGCAGATTGAAATAGGAATGTTGGACTACTTTCTTGCAAAATTTCAACTCATTTTGACACTGTTAACTTGTTCAAACCTGCTGTCGAATATTGAGCCGCAGCTTGTTTTAAACGGATAATACTTCGGTGTAATTTCCGTTATTTCGATGTTTTCTTGATATTTCTTTTGTAGATTTCATACATAGGTATTATAATGTGTTTTTAAAATTTTTTTCAAATAAATGGGCTTTTGAAATTATTATTATATATTATTTTTAGTATAAAAATTATATACTCTATAATAAGAGAATTTCAAAAGCAATTTCTAAAGCGATTTCGAAACGTTCCTAAAACTCGTTTTCTTCCACTTAATTTCTATATAAAACACACAATTTTGCACTTCGAGCGAAGAAGCGAAGAGGGAGGAAAATTAAATGATTAGATAAAATGCGTGCTTTGAACACGCGCGTTTATCTTTTCAGTTAATTCCTAATCTATTCTTTTGATCGTTTTGACCTTCGGGTCTGGTTTACCGATGAGATGAGGTAAACTTTGTACTGCTTTGAGTGTGGAATTGGCTAATGGTTAGCAAACCGTTTAGTGTGAACGTGTGGTATGGAAAACACATTAACACTTTGCGGCTTCCTATCCGAGGGGTTTGTGACACATATTGCTAGTTAGTGGTATCCAGTACTGGGCCTTCGGACCTTCGCCACTACGGTTTGTTGCCTTCGGGTTTATTGCCTTCAGGTTTGTTGCCCTATAGTATTGATTTTGAAGTTGGTCCTTCATCACCGCTCGAGAGATACTTGGGTTTGTCGCCTTCGGGCTTGTGGATCCTTGTTTATACAGTACTGAGCACATGCATCCTTTGTTTCTTTGATATTTGTATTTCCCTAGAGTATTGCCTTTCGAGGGTAGGTCCTTTGAACCACACGACATATAGCAATTACCTTGTGGAAACTTGTCTTACCTTTATTGGTATTTTTTATTTGCCTTTTTGGCTTAATTTGGGATATTCATATCCTTTGTTTATTTAAGTTGCCGATGATATGCGGCTTGTTATGATTTATCTTTTGTTAAATGATCGAGTTATCTCTTTTAGAGATATTTATGGTACTTTATGACCGTGCATGTTCATTATCATTTATCTTATCTAATTGATTTTTTTAGCTAGACTAACCTATGTATTTTATACTCCGGTCAGATCGAGTTGTTTCAAGTTAGGTACATTTGGACTTAGCCTATTCTTCTTCTGCATGGACTATTCTGCTAGCTCCTTTTGTTATAGCTTTTTGTATAGTCATTTTTGGTTGTAACTCTGATATGTATATTCTTTTGACTCGCCTGTATATTGTGGTTGCCACACCACTTGACATGTATCATTTTGTATACTCCGTGATGTATCTGTATATGTGTATATACATGTGATGATCTACTATCTATGATGTGTTTTATATTTGAGTTGTTATATTTTGTTCTATTAGATCTTATAGCCATTATAGTTTTGTATTAAATATCTATTGGATATGTCGATCCACCTAAAAAAATATATGCTACATTTATCGACGTATTCAGTAGATAGTTAAGACAAGGCTATAGATGGTTGCTCCTATCCAGCTCTATTCTCCGTATTAGCAGACGGTATGACCTTGTAACACTCTTTACTAATGTAGGTCTCGGAGTGGGGCGTCATAGCCAGTCATGTTAATTTAATGAATGGTTGTCTTAATGTGTGTTAGGCTATGGTAGAGACATATTATAGGATGATTTGCCACGAATTGTTGTATGTTTGAATGTTGTTTAGTGTATGTATGGTGTTTGTTTATATGCTTGTATAGTTGAAAATGATCATCGGAGCGAACTAAAGGCAGGATCCTTGAAATCAAACTTTAGTGGATAGGATTTAGAGCTTTTGGAGTCGTATTGTTGCATAGCCAATGCATAAGGATTGAGGGTGTCGAGTGTGGTGATGGAATCGACATGATGTCAATGTGTTAAAGGAGCTAGAGGTTTTCGTTAGGCATGGTCATTCCAGTGGGAGACGGTCTGACAGTTGGCTTTAGAAAGGAGGAGTATTGGTTCGGTAACCTTGCTTCGGTAAGTTTGGTTCGGTATGGGTTGGCTTGGGTGGGTTGGTCTGGTTAAGTCATTGGGGACCGGACAACATTTGATATATGGTGATGTCATATGAGACCGGACAAAAAACGTTTTCCAATGGTGCTATGCCTAAACACTGAATAGGGAAGAGTTTTTTATGTTTCTTTTTTAGTGGTTTTAGGCCGAGCACAGGGAGGATCGGACATAGATGGGGTATTGATGAACCGTGAGTTTGGGTAGGTGGTTCTTCGGGGTTCTTCATGACTTGCTTCAAGGCTCTTGTTGGTGACTTGGGGACATGGTAGATGACCTTAAAGGACTTCGGGTGGCCTTGGATTTTATGTGATAACAGAGGAAGTGATGGTGTGGCGCTTCCAACACGACGATTTTAGGACTATATTACGATGGAACTATAACTTATGATGATGTTTGGAGGTCTTTCGAAAATGACGACTTAATAATGGGAGTCGCGATGGTGATCCATAAGGGAAAGTTCAATGATGGGAGCTTGCGAATAGGATTTACGACTGTGTTCTACTATTGAGATAACCATGATGAAATAACGATTGAGTTCCACTTTGGAGACGTATGCAAAGGGAATGTTGATAACTTGAGGGTTTTCAGCATGCTTGTAAAGTAGGGATATGTGGGACGCCTACTTGGATTTGTGATCTTGTTTATATCTTACGATAGTAGATCATCCTCGTCTTTTGCGATTGTAACCTAGTTCTTAAGCTTACGAAGTGGCATAGATTCGAGCACCAATGAAGCTGGGATTTTGATTGAGCCACTGGTTTTTTATTGTGCCATTCGAATTATCATATGTCCAACACACATGAGTGATGGTGAGGTTTTATACTTCGGTTCTTATTATCCCGGGAACTCTTAAATGATGAGATTAGAGATAACAAGTCTGAATAGAGCATGGAGCTACACAGAGTACGAGCAGGAGGCTGTTCTTTCATATATCTATATTTGGAGCTTACTATCGCTTAAATTCCACTGTGCAGTACTGTGGACCTATACCAGTACTCCTATTATCTTAGAGATAGTTATAGAATTCGTTTTGGAGATTTGAGATGTATAAACTATATTATTTTAGTTTTTGTATAATCTATGAACCTGTTTCACTGTGATATTCTTATTTATGGTTAATTTGATCGTATCACTATCTCGCCTATTTTACATTTATTTGATTAATGTATTTTTTCTATGCACTATAAGATGTTCTACATGTTTATGCTTGGATTTTTATTACTTTACACCTTTGGCTACCATCTTGCATTAATCAGGCACCTCCATGGTGCACTATATAGGTTTATTGGGCACCGAAGGAAAAGGGCGGCCGTCATATTTGGTATCAGAGCTTAGGTTACATAGACAACCTAAGTTGATACTTGGATCAATTAGATATAAGGAGGGAGCTATTGTCTTAGAATGGATCGAGCAATATACGAGAGAGCGTACTTGTTATATTTTGGTTTTCAAAACAATATGGTAGTATATATAGTATAGAATTTGCATTGTATTCATGGATACCACTTATTCCTTTAGAGAGATGGATCATTCTTATTATATCTTATAATAAAGAACTGGCTAAAAAGGATTGCAACTAGGAACTCCATTTCAAAAGTTGAGGGGAGGCATGATCAGGGGCTGCTAACCTCAGCCTGCAGAACATGTTCATTAAGCTGGTGGAAAACATGGTTCAGAACGCCCAAGTTGCTCCTGCTATGGCCTTTGGTGGTGAATGCTCTAGTGCAAGCGCCGAGGGCTGACTTTGCCAAACTAAGCAAGGATTACTTTACTGTAAGTGGCAAACCGTTTCTTGGAACATAATCAACCGTTAAAATATATGATTGGTTAGACAATCGCGAATGCATCTTTAAGGATATGGAGTTGGAAAATACAATGAAGAGGAAGCTGGGCTCTAGTCAGCTTTAGGGACGAGCTATGTGATGGTTTGAAGAAAAGTATATACCAACCACTCATAAGTTGGTGCCCTTTCAAAAGTTTGCTGACTTGAGACAAGGGGATAAATTTGTGTCGAAGTACGTGGTCGGATTCGACATGTTGTCGAAGTATGGCCTATCTTTTATTGATACTTCGCTTAAGAAGAACGAGAAATTTATCACGGGCTTGGATGATTATCTTAAAGAAAAGTTAGCAAGAGATATCGATGAAATCGTTGAGAGGTTGGTGGAGAAGGCTCTTCGACATAAGAGTCTTTATCATACGCTTAAGTCGGTTGTTGCTCCCATGGATGGGCTAAAGCCTTAAGTTGAAGGGAAGGAAAGAAAAACTAGGCCAACAATAAGAAGAAGTAGTTTTAGAAGAGTGGTCAGGAGAAAGGTAAGTGGGAGCCTACTTGCTACAATTGTAGGGTGAAGGGCCATATTGTCAGAGACTGTAAGGTGGAGGGCAAGAAGTGCTACAACTGCAACAAGCCCGGGAATATCAAGAAGGATTGTCTAGAACCACCGAGGAATAAGCAGTTTGTGTCTATTTACGCTTTGGACGTTGTTCCAGCTTCATCGAGTGCTCCCTCGACGAAGGAGAAGGGGAAGGGCATCATTATACATGGTATGCTTTCTATTATTCACATACATGTACATGTTTTATTTGATACCAAAGCTTTACATTCCTTTATATTTAGTGATTTGGTAGACAGACTGGGATTGAAACCCAAGATAGTTAATCGACCTTTGATTGTTACAAATCCTACTGGAGGATCGATTAGCCTTTGCATAGTTTATCGAGACTTAGCCTTATTGGGTCATGGATGTCTATTTGCTCGTGATTGCCTTATTTTTGGTTAATTGGGTTTTGATGTTATTCTGGGCATGGACTAGTTGTAGAAGTATGGAGTAGTGGTGGTTTGTGAGAGGCCATTGGTGACAATAGGGATGGATGATAGTCATAGGTGAGAGATAGGCTTCCTACACGATGACGAGGTGATGGTTAGCTTTTTATACTCGCTCGAGATCCTACATGATTAGTTGTCATCTATGCCCATAGCAAGGGACTATTCAGACATATTCGATGAGGTGACCAGATTACCACCACACAGGGAGATAGAGTTCTGTATAGAATTGATGAAGGATGCCATACCTATTTTTATGCCATTAAGATGTATGGTGCCAAAAGAGTAGAAGAAACTAGAGGTGCAAGTGAATGACCTATTACCGACAAGGGTTCATTTGACGGAGTATATACAAGTGGGGAGCATCTATATTGTTCTCTATTAAGGTGGGTGACTCTTTGAGATTGTGCATAGATTACTATGAGCTGAATAAGGTGATGAAGAAGAAGAAGTATCCACTATCGTGTATTGATGACTTGTTTAATCAGCTTCATGTTGCTAGTATGTTCTCTCAATTGGACCTTGCGATAGGGTTTCATCAACTGAGAATGGCAAAGGAGAGAGTGCCGATCATTGTGTTTCGTATGCCATATGGATTCTATGAGTGGTTGGTTATACCACTCAAGCTAACCAACGCACTGGCATACTATGTTGATTTTAAAAATCATGTTTTCAGGGATCAGCTAAATACGTTTGTACTTGTGTTCGTGGACGATGTCCTTGTTTATTCGAGAATGGAGGAAGAACACAAGAAGCATTTGAGAATTGCACTCAAGGTGTTGAGGAATCATCGACTAAAGGAAAAGTTTTCGAAGTGCCTCTTCTGGAGGAGGGTAGTTCGATTTTGGGTCATATTGTTTCTGAATAGGGCATTGTTGTAGATCCTATGAAGGTGGCAGTAGTATAGGACTGGAATCAATCTAAGACCATTTCAAATGTGAGAAGTTTACTTGGTTTGGCCGGATACTATAGACGTTTAATCAAGGACTTCTCCAAGGTAGCAGCACCTTTAACCAACTTGACAAAGAAGAATTAGACATTCATTTGGGACGTTGGACGAGAGCATGCGTTCATAAGTCTGAAAGAGAGATTGATGAGCATACCAATGTTAGTTATTCCGAGGATGAATGAGGAGCTGATAGTACACACAGACGCCTGTGGTACTGGACTAGGTGCGATGTTGATGCTATGGGGAAAGGTTGTCACTTACGCTAGTCGATAACTGAAACCATACAAGAAGAAGTATCCAACTGATGATTTGGAGTTAGCGGCGATAGTATTCGCTTTGCAGATATAGAGGCATTGTTTTCTTAGGGAGAGGTTCCAGTTGTATACGAACTACAAGTCTTTGAAGTATCTATTCTCCCAAAAGGAGCTTAACCTTCATCAGCAACGATGGTTGGAGTTTCTATCTTCTTATGACTTTAACATTTCCTATATACTTGGAAAGGGAAATGCAGTCGACGATCTTTGAGTAGGAGGCATGCAAGCTTGGGAGCGATGCTTATAGAGTGGAAGCAATTGAAGTTTGTCCTGGCTATGATTCTAGACCTCAATGTGAGCTAAATCCAGTAAGTGTTGGCTAGCTTAATAATCAAACCTACCTTGAATGAGCGAATCGATATTGGTTAGAGGTGAGATGCTAGACTAGATGAGATCATGTCGAAGATAAAGAAAGGAGTAGGGTCCGAGGAGATAAAGCAGTACAAGCTCGACCGTGATGGTTGGCTCTATAAGGATGGTAGATTGTTTGTTCCTATGTCGATCGGTTGAGGGATGAGGTGCTACACGAGTACCATCATTCAAGATTGGCTATACATCTCAATGGCACTAAAATATACTGTGATATGAGGTAGACATTTTATTGGGAAGGGATGAAAAAGGACAGTGGGACACTCATCTCGAAGTACATGAACTACAATTTGTAAAGGCGTAGCAAAAGAGGTTCAGTGATTTGCTGCAACTGCTCGAGATTCCGGAGTGGAATTGGACCGTGTTTCAATGTACTTCATTAGTGGATTACGAAGGATTAGAGGTGGGTACGATAGCATTTAGGTCACAGTCAATAGATTGAAGAAGTGTGCTCGATTTATACCCATCAAATCTAGTAAAATGTAATCCAAATTGGACGAGTTGTATGTGAAATGGGTTATGCGATTACTTAGTGTACCGAAGAGCATTGTGAGTGACCGAGACCCTTTGTCCACCAGCAAGTTTTGGAAGATCTTATAGGAAGCGTTGGGGATAGAGCTACATCTCAGTGCAGCTTATCACACACAAACTGATGCGCATACCAAGAGCGTAAATCGTATCTTGGAGGAACTCTTGCAAGTTTGCATTCTCAATTTCAGTGGCTTGTGAGATGATCACATACACTTAGTAGAGTTTTCATACAACAATAATTATCAGTACCACATCGGTATGGTACCATTTGAGGCGTTACATGGGCGGTCATGCAACACTCCTTCATGTTGTTGGGAAGTGGGCGAGAAATTGGCACTTGGGCTAGATATGATTAGAGAGACTTCAAAGAAGATTAAGATCATTTGACAATGAATGAAAGCTGCTCAGGATAGACAGAAAAGCTATACTGATAGAAGAAGACATGATTTAAAGTTCTTCTTCGGTGATATGGTGTTTATCAAGATCTCTTCGCTAAAGAATATTGTTCCATTCGGTACTAAAGGGAAGTTAGCATCGAGATTATTTATTCCTTTTTCGATACTTGAGAGGATTGAGAACCTAGCTTACAGAGTTGACCTACCTCAGAATGTGGTGAGCATGCACAACATGTTTCATATATCTCACTTATAGAATTTTATGTGAGACTCAGTCGTAATAGTCCAACAGGATCAGCTTGATGATATCGAGATTGAACCAAAAGCTTTGAGAGCTCGTAAATTTAATTGTATCATCGGATGTGACACGAAGCAGCTTAGGAGGAAGACGTAGAGCTGGTGAAGGTATAGTGGAGTGAGATCAAAGGTAATTATACTTAGGAGATCGAGGGGAGCATGAGGACCGCTTATCCGGAGCTCTTTCTTGCCAAGACTTTTATTTATCGCATTTACTTTCACTTTTGATACCATATAGGGTAGTTTAGTATCATGCATGCTAGGGTATGCATAGATATCATTACTTTCTTCTGTGTGCATGTTTAATGTTTGTATGTTTGCTTATATATGTTAGGCATGCAAGGTAACTATATTAATTTATCTTATTTGTGTTGAGATTTCGGAGGCGAAATTCCTAAAGTGGGGGAGAGTGTAGCAACCGATGTTTTACGTATCGGATGATCATGAAATATTATTATTTGAATTCATATAAGGTCGTATGGCTTTACAACTTTGGAAAATGGCTATTAGTGACATTTCCTATCTTTAGAGTTTTTCCAAACTATTTCAAACCTAAAATCTTGTAACGTCTATATCTTTTTATGAAAGTCGAATTAGCATTCGAGACTACTTCCGTTGGAAAGATACGATGGTTTCCCTTTCCATAGAGTGGTCATAGTAGTGATTTGGACTTTATGACTAGGAGATATGGCTGTTTGAAGTTTAGCAACTTTTGGAGCAGCTTAGTAGGTAATTAGTGAGTATGAGGGCAAGCCAACTAAACCGTTTCTGGTTTGGTGGGTATAATAGGCCGAATCATCATCCCCAAATCACTTTTACCACTTCTCAAATAGATCTATGCTCTCGTTAACCCATTCTTCATATAAAACCTTCCTTTTTCTCCTCCTAATCAATCCTAAATCATAGATTAAGGGTATATTAGCAAGTGGATTCATTTGAGACCTTCAAATCTGCATTTTTGGGGAGGAAAAATGACATCTTTGCTATTCATTTTTAGATTTGCATGCAAAACTTGGATTTTGGAGGTTTGATGAGTGATTTATCATCTCTTACCTTATTATATATATATATATATATATATATTTATAGATTTTGCATGTTTTATACTAATTTTTAAAGTCAGAATCATGTTTTGAGACGGTTTTGAAGTTAAATCTGAAGTAAAAATGAATTTAAAATGTATTAAAGTGGTCTAATCATGCTTCTTTGATGAATGGTTGTCTTGATGTGTGTTAGGCTTTGCTAGAGACATATTATAAGATGATTTGTAATAAATTGTTATATATTTACATGTTTGAATGTTATTTGGTGCATATATGGTGCTTGTTTGTATGCTTGTATGATGGAAAATACTCATCGGAGCGAACTAGAGGTAGGAACCTTGAAATCAGACTATGACGGATAGGCTCTAGAGCATTAGGAGTCGTATTGTTGTATAGGCGATGCATGAGGGTCGAGGTATGGAGAGTAGCGATGGAATCAGTGTGATGTTGATGTGATGAAGGAGCTAAAGGTTTTGGTTCAACATGGTCATGTCCAGTGGGAGCATGGTCCGGTGGTTGGCTTCGGGAAGAGGGGTGTATTGGTTCCATGAAGCTTGATCTAATATGGATTGGCTTGGGGTGAGGTTGGTCCGGTAGTGTCATTAGGGACCAGACAACATTTACTGTCTAGTGATGTCATTGGATACCGAACATCAAATGCTATCCGGTGGTGCTTTGTATGGATCAAACATGGGAGAGTGCTCGGCATTGCTTTTTTTTTTTTTATGGTTTTAGGCCATGCATTGGGTGTACCGGATAGAGATGGGAAGTTGGGGAACTTCGAGTTTGGAGACATGGTGCTTTGGGGTTTTTCATGACTTTCTTCGTGACTTTTGTAGGTGACTTGGGGATAAGGTAGATGACCCCAAATAACTTAGGATCACCGTGGATTCTATACGGTAATAGAGGAAGCGATGGCACGATGCTTCGATGCGATGACTTCAGGACTATAGTCCAATGGCCCTACATTTTACGATGGATGTTTGGAGGCGTTCCGAAGATGATGACTTAATGATATGAGTCATGACGGTTGTTCACAAGGGAAAGTTCAACAATAGGAGCTTGCGAGTAGGATTTACGAATGTGTTCTACTGTGGAGATAGACGTGATGGATACTGATTGAGTTCCCCTATGGAGATGAGTGCAAAGGGAATGTTGATAACTCGAAGGATTCTAGTGTGCTCGTAAAGAAGGAGTATGCGGAGACGCCCACCTGGATTTGTGATCGTGTCTAAATCTTACGATAGTAGATTAGCCTAGGCTTTTGTGATTATGAGCTTGGTACCTGCCTTTCTTAGTGGCATGGATTCAAGCATCAATGAAACCAGAATTTCGATTGAATCCCTAGTTTGTGATTGTGCCATACATGTTATCATATGTCTAACACAAATGAGTGATAGTGAGTATTGTTTGATGGATGCCATGTTTTCCATGATTGTTTATCACTCTTGGGTGTCACACGATGTAGGTATTTTCGACCAAATGCCTAGACACTAGAGATGGTACTTCGATTGTAGTACACTTATATAAGGATGATAGTAGATTAGCATTATCGGCTATTATGTGCTAACTTTTTGGATGTAGGGACATGTCAGGTATGGTTCTTCATCACCAGTGCCCTATTTACTATATTGATTTTTATAGTATTTTGAAACGATGTATCGCTCACATCAGACTTTTGCCTGACCCAAGGTCATATGTTTTGCTTCTTATTACCTTGGGCACTCTTAAATTAGTAGATTAAGGATAATAAGTCTGGGTAGTACATGGAGCTGTACAGAGTACGAGCAGGAGGCTGCACTTTCATATATCTATATTTGAAACTTATTATCGCTTATATTCCACCGTGCAATACCGTGGAGCTATATTAGTACTTGTATTATTTAGAGAAAGTTATGGAGTTTATTTTGGAGATTTGTGATGTATTAACTCTAGTATTTTAGATTTCCTATAATCTGTGAACTTGTTGCACTTTATTGTTCTTATTTGTGGTTCATTTAATTATATCACTGCCTCACTTATTATACATTTATTTGATTATTATATTTTTTATCTATGCGCTGTGAGATGTTCCACATGTTCTACGCTTGGATTTGCACTCTTGGCTAATGTCCTGCATTGATCGAGTATCTCTAAAGTGCACTATACAGGTTTATTGGGTACCAAAGGTGTAAGGTGGCTATCCCAACATTGTAACATCCCCCACCCCGAGACTTAAAAAATAGGCGTCGATGATGTTGCTATCATCATTGAAATCATTTTCAGTAATACAGCGAGTTCAGTATTATTCTGCAAAACATAAGTATACGGAGTAGATAAATAACTTTTCTATGAAATCACTTTGAATTACTTAATTCGCTTCATCATTTTAACCTAAATCTTGCCCATACAGGGCTAAATATATAAAATATAAATAAAGTAGCATAGTGTCTGGAATATGAAGACACTAACACAACACATAACCAGTTATAAATCCGGGTTTTACAAAGTGGAATTTTTAAAATACTTTTTATTAAATAGTAAGCCTCCTGCTTCGTAGTCACTTTACATCACTTTTCATGGAAAATCGATTTATTTCCATACTAAATAATCACTTTAGTTCACTTTATATTAAAAATTGATTTATTTTCTTTCTATGTAATCACTTTGCATCAGATCCCATTTGGTGGCAAATTTTCATTAGTAAACTTCTTATTTTTTTTCAAGTTTGTTTAGAATTTTTTAACTGCCTAATTAATTCATTAATTTTTCATCAATTAATTAATTCTTTCCTTCACCAAATATCATATAAAATTGAAAATTAATGAAAAAAAATCCAAAAATCATCAAAAATCTATTTTATAGTACTTCGCCTTTTTCCTAAAATTCAGGATATAGTATTTAATTTTATTATTATGAATAATCAATTTGGCCGAAGTTAACTATTTTTTCAACTTAGAAATTTTTTATAATTTCAAAATAAATTCCAAAAATTATGAAATTAAAAATCCATCTTTATTTTATTAATATAAACATCATTTAAATTTTTATGGCACTTAAAGATGATTTGATCACGTTTTACCCTAAAACATTAGCCAATTTACTTTACTTAAATTTGTAAACATATCTAATTGGTTTTTAATCATTCAAACATGTTTAACAACAACCAAAAAATCATATGCAATCAAATACGAACCAAAATACGTAGAGATAGGTTTTATAGAAAGATTTTACTCACCTTAGTTTAAGAAAACTTGTTTAATCTTCGTTTCTCTTTAAAGTTGGAAGCTCTAATCTTCTATCTTTGAAATGTTCTTCTTCTTACTTGAAAATAATGGTCGGCCTTGGTTCTTGGGTTTGAGGGTTTTGTTTTATAAAATGGAATGAAGTGGAATGAACAAGGGGTTAGGGCTAAAGAAAGCGAGCTAATGATTTTGGCTTGGACTCTCATCCAGCCTAGTCACATTATTACATTTCCCTTGACACCAACTTCACATCCAAAATTTTAAAAAATTATTTTCATTAACAAGGCCAAAATTAATCGCTCTAATTTTCTTTAGCATATTCAATTAACTTTGTGAACTGTCCACACTTAATTAATCATATCTCCTTAGGCTAATTTTTGCAATTTTATTCATCTCTTTAGTAATATCTTATTGTTTTTAGTTTAATTTAATTTCCTATAATATGGGCTCTCCAAAATATGTGGTATTACAAAATATATGACATCGAAGTTGAACAAAAACTTTGAAACCTTGTAGACTCATTCGTACCATCGAATGAAATACAAAGTTGTTTAAGAGGAAGACGGTGGAATTGGTAAAGGTTAAATGAAGGGAGAGAGTAAGAGTGATTATATATGGGAAATCGAGGAGAGCATGAGGAAGACTTATCCGAAGATCTTTACTTGGTAAGACTTTCTATTTAACATCCGCTTTCAGTTTTTGATATCATATAGGGATATCTTAGTACCTCGCATGCTAGGATAGGTATATTTATATTGTTGATTATTTTTGATTTCTTGGTTCCATATTGATGTTTGATAGCTCATGGATGGTGGGTATGCGAGGTAACTATGTTTGATTTTTCTCTTTTTAGTTTGGGGATTTCAGGTGTGAAATTCCTAAAGTGGAGGTGAGTATAATGACCCGTATTTCACATATCAAGGGATCGTAAAGTATTATTTTTTCAATTCATACTAGATCGTACGACTTTATAGCTTCGTAAAATGTTAGCTTGTGATATTTTTCATCCTCAGAATTTTTATCGAGTAGTTTTGATCATGAAAACATTGCAAGGCATAAAAATTTTCATGGGAGTTGGATTGAGGGTTGAGACATTTCCATTTGAAAGATATGACGGGTTTCGTGGAGTGGCTATTATAGCCTTTTGGACCTACCATTTAGGGGATATTGCCATTTGAAGCTTGGACAGTTTTTGGCTGGGTTAGTGGATAATTAATTAGGTATGAATCAGACCCATTAACACATTTGAGGAATTATGCCTAATTAGAGATGAGTGGACAGTTACTAATCACTTTCTCACTTCCCATAAAGAAAACCTCCATCAATATGAATTTAATCAAAAAGCAACATTTTTACTTACTTTAATCAGCTTAATCATGTCATTAAGGGGCGATTAGCAAGGGAATGAATGGATTATGTACTATTTGGATCACCTAGAGATAAATGTATTTCCAGTTCTACCTCAGATTTGCATTGAAATTGGGTAATTTGCTATTTGATGAGTGATATTGCTTCTCTCATTATTCTATGTTTATTGGTATAGTAAAAATATGGATTTTTAATATGATCTTTGAAGTTGAAATGTTTTAAAACTTGGAACTAAAATTAATAGCACTTTATAACCAAATTTAAAAGATGGATTTGTGTTTTAAAACATTCTACACTAATTACCAACCATATTATCAATTTCATATAAAATTAGATCCGAAAGATATATACTTTTAAATTGTGTTTGGATTGATTTTATGTATTGTTTTGATGTCGTGTAATGATCTGTGATAATTGTACAAATTGTTTGATAGGTTTGATAGTCACTTCGGGTAGTTAGTAATATGGTTGTCATTTAGTGTAAATTGGTAACAAAGTTGTTCGAAACATGATGTGACTAAAGTATGATGATGCTTGAAGCCTATGAAGACCAAAAAACAATTCTCATGGCATTTGGAGTTAGTTTAGTGGCTCAAAATATTGCTAGTGGTGGATGAAAAGTTTGGTCGGTGGTGGGAGCAAACCATGTTGGTGGGGATGTGCTTCGAGAAAGGAAGGAAAAAACTTTAGGAAAATGGAGTGAAGCGTTGATCCGGGCTAAAATGCTAGTTGTTGGAAAGTTTTTGACTTGGAAAATTTTGGGTTCTTGAACATTGTCGGTACTAGAAGTGGGCATAAACAGCACTGTTATACGGAAACCGCCCACACCGAACTGTAAAACGGTGTGGAAACCCGCACCGAATCTTCTAACTACAGCAAATACCCAAAATTGGACTGACCGCATCAATACGGTTTGGTTGCGGGTTGGATGATTGAACCAACCATATTAAACCGAATCAAACCGAATATTTACACTATTAATCTTATAATAAAAATATAAACAACTCCTATCTAATTTCAGATTCTAACGATATATATTTAATTTTTATCGTGTGTTATTATATTAATAATATTCGTCATCTTAAAGAAAGAAGTTATAGTTTTGGTATAATATTTTTCATCTCATTTTTGCATAAATGAAAATTATAATATTATTCTAGTCATTTTCTTTTATGATTATGCATTAATTAAAGTTGATGTTTGGTTAATCTACCAAAAAATCTCTCTTGTAGCTAAATGTCAAATTGAAATATTCATACAGTTAAGAAATAATCTTTCATTTCAGTATGACATTGTATGTTTTAACCTTGAAGTATAAAAGCTTCACATAGTCGCCTTCGTAAATTGATTATTGATGGAAGTAATTCACTTATTTCATATTTAATACGGGTTCAAACCAAACCGGACCGAAACCGAACCATATTAGATTCAAACCAAATCGAAACTGATCCGTTTAAAAGATTGTATAATGGTTTGTATTTTTGATTAACCATTTGATGCAATGCGGAAGCGGTTTTGACTTTAAACCGCACTTAACCGACCCGCGCCCACTCCTGGTCGGTACCGACAATGGTGGGCCTGAAACTTTTGCATGGCAGCTTCGAGGAAATGGAGGGTTGATTTGAGATTTTTCTTAGACATAAAAACTTGGTCAAATTGGCCAAGCAAATCATGTTGGCACTGACATGTCCAATCATGTTGATATCGATATGGTTGGAGGTCGTCCAATGGTAACAAAATTTTATGGAGGCATGGGTGATACCTAAGAGACCATGAGTATTTGATTTCAAAGTTGTGACGCGATGAAGAATGATAGATGGCAAGATGAAGGTGTGACGCTTCGACGTGATGACTTTAGAATTTTGATATGTGGATTCTATTATCGATGATAGATATCTGGAAGTGTTCTGATGACGACGACTCGATTGAGGGAGTCCTAGTGATGATCCATAAGGATAGGTTTGAGGAAGGGAACTCATGGGTGGAATAAGGAAGGTTTCAACCATGGAAAGTGGACTGAGGAAGGGTTCTACTATAGGAAATAGAACAAGCAAGCGTTCAATTATGGGAAAATGGAAACAAATAGATAGAGGAAGGGCTCGTATATGCATGTGAATGGATCGTTGGTACTCGAAGTGTGTCTAAGTGTGCTCATAAAGTGGGGTTTGTGAGGACACTTACCCGGTATTAGGAAGTGTTCCCCAGATCGAGGAAGAAATCCATGTATCCTGGACCAGAGAAGGGATCTAGTTTCCTGTGTCTATATGACTAAAGTTCGAGCACCTAAAAACTGGGATTTTTCCATTAATCTCTAACAGAGAAATTGTCATGTGAGTTATCATATATCCTAAGCACATAAGTGTTTACGAGGATTGTTTGATGGATGCTATGTTTTCCATGTTTTTCTTATCACTTTAGGGATGTCTCAGAGCATAGGAGTTGTGGGTGTGGATACCAAGACGCTTGATATTGTACTTAGGTCATAGTGTACATTTACTATGAGAGTAAATTGTAGAATAGCATATATTATTATCTTCTAACTCTTTGGATGTAGGGACAGGTTAGGTACAATTCTCCATACCCTATGTCCAATAGACTATATCAACTTTGTAGTATTCTGAGATAGTTTATTCTCATACTAGACTATTGTCTGACTTAAGGTTTTATGTTTTGCTTTTTATTATCTTGGGTACTCATAAATATGTAGACTAAATATCAGGTGTATATGGCACACAGAGTTGTGTAGATGGAGTAGCAGGAGGCGAAGCTTTCTTATATTTATATTTTGGGCTTATTATTGCTTATTCCGTTGTGCGAGACGGTAGGGTCTTGATAGTGTTTGACTTATAATTATTAGAGATAGTTCTTCATTTGAGCTTATTTGTTAGTTGTATAAACTCTACAACTATTTTGTATAACTGTATGAACCTGTGCACTCTAATTCTTTGGTTCATTTAGTTATTATAGTCTTGCTTGTTTTATATCTATGATGGTTGTTATATTTTATTTGATGCACCGTGAGACAACAATAAGTTCTGTGATTTTATTACTTACTTTACATCCATTTACAATCGTCGTACATTGGCTAAACACCTTTACACCTCACTATATTGGTATAATGTGTGCTGGAGGTGTAAGGCGGTTGTCACAAAGGTGTTGTTCTGGAGGAAGTATGAAGTAGAAGCTAACTAGTTAGGAGAGATCTCTACGTTGTCTAATCACACTTTGATGAGAGGGTAGAAAGCAAAAACAAGCCGCATCAGATATGTTTTGCAGTAAGTGATGTGAATCCAACTGGGGTAGATAGATGCGCCCTAACAAGGGAGAATCCTTGCATTCATAATCACCTATCTTGAAATTACCAAGAATGTGTTCGATTATTATTTTCACGAAGAGTAGAAACAAGGTTAGTGAAAGAAGAGGCATCTTAGCCAGAAATGTTGGGAGAATTGTCATAGACCATGATCGACTAAGGCAAGCTAGTGATGAAATATGACTTTTAATTCAAAAGCATAAAATTTACTAATGAATTCGTATTTAATTTGAACAATCCATATAACATCTAATACATTTAACCTTAACATTTCATCAAATGCATAACCAGTCACTTCGATATAAGTATTTGGTTTAACATACCGAAGACGTTGTTTAAATTAGGGGAAGTCCTAGTCGAAATCCCAAATAAGGAACAAAAAATATGGAGATACAAGAAAACAATAAGCAATAAAAAAGGATTAACGACATTGAATTACTTACATATTGTAGCAACGTAAAATTTGGTTAAGTAGGAATGTGATGGTGGAAAGATGATAAAAATTAAAAAAAATCACAAGTGGTTATATGGAAATTGGAAGATGAAGATAAGTATATACAAAGTATGAGAAAAAACCTACATGTAAAAATTTAAATGCATAAAAATATGAGTCGTTAGATGCAAATTAAGACAAAGAGAACTCACAATACACAAAGCAGATTCTTTAGAGTACGGAACGATTTGATTGACAATGATAAGATGCCTATTTACAATATGCTATGTGTAGGGGCATTAAATGGAAAAATGGTTGATTATATCGTAGGAAAACTAGATGCGAAATGACAAATCTACCCTAATATACATTAGCTTAGACTTGGAAGGCAAGTGTTACTTTCATTTTCAATCAAATAACTAATGTTGGTTCAAGTTAATGGAGTCAGCACGAAAAGTAGCACAACAAAGGATAAGATGGGCCAAAAGCAATGACGAATAGGAACTGCATAAGTTCCATAATAAAATAATCAAATTCCAACAATTTCTAAATAAACTACACAACTAAAAGACTTCACATAGCAATCAATGTAGCCCAATTTCTAGGATGCACTACCAGAAATAGTTCCCTAACAAAGCAGAATGAGCCTAGATCATATCTGTTGGACATGGTAAGCTTGTAGTTGGGAAGTTGGGTAAATTTCCAGAAAAAATCCTTATTGAATCTTTGTTGGGCTTATATATATAGTTAATTTTTCATTAAATCAAATACGATGACATTAATCATAGTTATATTTCATTATTTGGTTTTGTAACATATAGATTTTAATGATATTTATTATAGTTTTACTTCATTATTTGGTTTTGTAACATACAAAATTCAATCACATTTATTATTTTTTTATTTCAATGTTGGGCTTTTTAGTGTATAACTAGTGTTTATCAACTAAAGGGATATTGCATCTAATAAAACATAACAAATAGAATTATACTACAAATGTGTATTGATTACATATGGTTCTTAGAACGAGAACCATATGTATTCAATACACATTTGTAGTATGGTTCCATTTGCTATGTTTTATTAGATGCAGTATCCCTTCGATCACTTTTGGCAAAGGAAACATATCATTTAATTTTGAAATGTTTGTCATCCACAAAAGAAATAATGGCATCTTCCCTGTGTTTGACATCCGTCCTCCACATTCTCGTTTAATTTATTCAATCTTTGCCTCTACCATCTTCATTCTCTCCATGAAGAAGAAACTTCATAAGTTCTCCTCTCTTCAGCCTATTATCAGCTTGACGAGCTTGATAAGATACGATCGCTCCTTTAGATCTCTAATCAAATCCTTCTCCTTGACCCTTGCTAGGTTGCTTGTAGGTTCGCCTCTTGATTTCCTGCATTTCTACGCCTCTGGTTCCTTCCTTCGGCTAGCTGCCAGTGTTTTTGCTCCTTTCTTGAATATAGTGAGCTCTTGATCACTGAAAATAATTCCTTTGTTAACACAGTGCCTGTGCATGATAACAAGACTACCTGCTTGGCTAAACAAATTGTGGACAAGGTTGTAAGCATATCTGATGTAACTGATTCCTTGGCCCATCCAAGGTTGTTTCTGGCTTGTGCCCTTCAAGTGTTCGACAGAATGTTGTTGTGGATATGTGCATGCCTGCTGCTAGTGCTTCGTCCCAGGATCAATTGCATGATCCTACTAAGTTTGTCCCTATGTGTCCCAAGCCTTGGTCTTCTCTCTTTCGCCCGCTGCCCTGCAATACGGGGTCCTACATGCCGATTGTTTTTGAGATTGTGGAGAATAATGGTGTTATGATGCCTCCTCCTTTGGTTACACAAGATGGAGCAGATTTTTGGTCGGGTTTCTTAGTTGGATTTTTTCTAGACCCAAATCAAAAGATTCAAGATGCTAAAAGTTTATGCCATTGCATATAGAAACTTAGTGGAGATATCCGTGTCACCTATATTGACTCTATGTATTAATTTAAATTTTCTAGCAGTGATTAATGCTTTCATGTTCTAGAAGTAGATCCATCCTTTGTTGATAGAAACCATTCATTATCACTACTTGGTCTCCTTCTGTGGCTTGTGCTCGATGCAAGTGATATCTATTCCTGTTTGGACCTACTTTATACAAATTTCATTTATTTTGCAGCTACTGTTGGGGCTGAATTGGTGGGCTTGCACAAATGGTAAATTGAAATGTTTTAACTCTAAAACGATGGCCTGTGAGAGAATGATTTATGCCAAGGTTCTGATAGAAGTAAACCCGATAAGTCGTCACCTTCTTCGATTAGTGTTCAACTTGCTGAAGGCCACATAGTAGAAGTTCGAGTTAGATATGGTTGGGCATTTGAAATTTTTACCGCTTGTCATTTCTTTGGCGACTAAGTCATCTCTTGCAAGCACCTGGTGTTTACCTTGGAGTCTCCTCCTTCGGTTAAGATTCCACTTCCTAGTCCCTCTGTGCGTAAATAGGTTCCTAATATTAGGAACTACATTTCCTCACTGTTGAACCAGTCTATTTCCCCTTCGGATGGTGTTCTTGTCTCAGAGGCTGCTTTTGATCGACCTATGATGGAGGCTCTCCCTTCCTCCTCCATGTAGATATGGCCTCTGATGTTGTGGTTGATCGTGTGTCATCTTCGACCGCCCAGGCTATTGTTATTGAGTGGAATTCTTTTGAGAAAGATTGAATTCATGAACCGTTTAAGATGAGATATGATCCCACTTGACATGATTTCATCTATTTGTTATTGATGTTTATGTTGAATCCAGGCATCTCATTACTTTATTGATGGAGATGGCATTGTTATTAAAGTGAATGGTACCCACGATGCGAGGAATAGATCTATTCTTCTTGATGAAAGCTGGGATATCTACTATAGTGATTACCCTGGTTTCATTTCGAACATTACGACTCTCTTTGCAGATTATCTGCATGTGTTAGGCCCTCTCTCTTTGGTCGAAAGAAGTGATTCCTTCTCCTTTTGGGAGGACGAGCTTTAAGTCTTTTATAGTGGTTTAGGCCCCCTTTGCCTAACTCATGTTTTGTATTTTCCTTTTATTAGTAGTTAAGGCATGCTGCCTTGCTCCTGTATTAACTTGATTTAGTGGTAGTAGAAGTGGATGGGCCACATAAAACCCGACTGACCTTGCCAAGAAAAATTTATATATGGTTCTTGGGTCTTATAATCAATGTATACATACTTATAATATACTTATACATATGTATATAAGGTCCTTCATATACATATCAGTGTTATATATATATATAAGTACATGCATATGTTTAATCATTTTAATATATATACACATACGGCTCTGTATGCATATATAATAATATCATATTATACACACACACACACACATGATCATATCGGTGTCAGATATATAAGTATGTACATATGTCTAAGCATACTAATACATATATTCATATGGTTCTGCATACATACATACATACATACATATGTGTATATATTCATATATATATATATCAATGTCATATATATATATATAAATATAAGTATGTACATATGTTTAGGCATATTAATACATATATGCACATGGTTCTGTATGCATACATAATAATATCATATTATATATGTATGTATGTATGTATGTATGTATATTATAAATAGTTTAAGCATATTAAGCACACACATATAAATATAAATATCTACATATGTTTAAGCACACACATATAGTATGCGCATATATTTAAGCACATACATTATATACTATCATATTATATATATTATGTAGATATAATATGATATTATTATGTATGCATACAGAACCATTGTATTATGTATTAATATGCTTAGACATATGTACATACTTATATTTATATATATAACACTGATATGTATCAAAAGGACCTCATATCATTGTTAACTTCATCCATTAAAGGTTCGATATAATTTATAATTTAGGAATCCTACTCAATTTACGATATATATTTGTACTTGTAAACATTAAGTGAACGTTTTTATTAATTTTGTGAATAAGCACATATAGGAATTAATATATGGAAGGTATTGAATTTGAAACCAAGACCTAAATTAACTTAAACATGTGTGTAACTATTAAATAAGACTGTAAAAATAGCTAAGCGGACGCTAAGCGACTAGTATGGATTAATTGTTTAGGCGGGTATTAATCGAGGATTGGTTGTAGCTATGGATTTTTGATAAGTCGTGTATTTTGCATAAATCTTAGTATTTTGTTTAGTGTAGAATGATATAATTAGAATTTTGAGTGTGCTTAGGAGTTGCCATGGAGGCAAAACCGCCTAAATCTAGCACAGTGTGCTTATATTTTACATTAATCCTTAAATAATACCTAACCTGTGCCTATATACATGTTTTGTTTCTTGTATTAAGTGGTAAACCTTATCTAGGAAGGCCTAGGAAAATCGTTTGACAGCAAATCTCTCTTAATGCCTAGGCGGGCTAAGGCAGAGGCTTAAATTTTTACAACAGTGCTTCTAAATATATATAAAATATGTATTTTATATATTTTTATATCGATATATATATATATATATAAAAGGGAAAAAATTGTTACTTTATAAAAAGCAAGGTATAGGTACCACCGTAATATATTTTACCAATTTCATTAATACATTAAATGCTACTAACATAAATATAATCATTTAAACACTCTTATATGCATATGTAATTTGAATATATCTCTATAATCTATAGCTAAATATAGGAGGAAGGATTACCATAACTTTTCTTTAACTATAAGTTTTTAAATAGTTCAAGCACGTATACGGTAGAAAAAAATTATATATCGACATTAAATATGTTAAAAACAATCTATTAAAATAAATCATAGAATTGCGTTATATGTATATTAATGGCTGAAGCTAAATATGATGTTGGGTTAGGGATATTGTAATACATTAAAACATGAATTTATCTTTTTTATATGCCTACTTGTTGCACCTTAACCTGGTTGTCACCTTTCAAAATTCCAATTTCTCTAAATTAAGTTTGTAATGCCTATAGTTATTCACCAAGGAGAAGGCTTGTCATTTAGAGTTTGGAAGAAATTATGGTAGCTAGGTTTTGGATTTCCAATCAATATTAAAATGAGAGTGGAGGCCAATATTTATTAAAAAAAGGAATGAAATGAGATAAAGTTTCAATAATATTTTTTTCATTCTTTCAAATTCTTACCAAATACATTTCACACCCACCCATATTAATATATGGCCGAACCCCATGTTACTGTTTTCGTATTAAAATCCATCTTTAAATGTTTACTAATATTAAATATCTTTTAATACTAGCATGTGTTGTAACTAAATAAATGAACATATAACAATTTCTATGCACATTTAATTAATTACATGAGGGCATCCAAAATTTTCTGAAAACTATCAAACTTTCTAAATGCACCACAATTACTATAAGCACTCATAATAAATAATATAACCTATATAGAAAATAATTTAACTAATCTATAGAACTTTATAAATGAGTTAAATCAGGTTGTATTCTAGGAGATTGTTCAAATACGGTTCTACGGCTCACAAGTGTAAATTTGGTTAGCAATTAATATTAAATACATTGAATATTAAAGTTAACGATGTTACCTTAGATAGTAGTGTGACATTATAGCCAAGTTCATCGCTTATATATTTTCAAGATAAGATCATATTTTAAATATTTTATTAAGCAATAGTATGTCATATGCATATTCTCTTCGCCATCACTAAATCACTTTCGATGCCTAAGGTTTGGTCTTAGTCAAATCTCTAACAATATCCACATACAACTATACAGTCCATTTCCAATTTTCTTGGTTTAATAATAACATTTATTATTAGCCGATATGCTTTGGTCAGAGACTTTGACTTTGAGTTGACTAAAGTTGACCGTGATACTAACATCTTACAGTAGAAGAGATGAATTCTCTTTAAATAATGTTTTACTTCTGATGCTTCAACTCTGACTCAACTATAGTCGTTTATAATTGTTATACCATGATTTAACCATAATCAAGTGGAGTATTCATGTTATAGTTCCACAGCTCTCTCAAGTTGAAAGAATTGCATAAACCATAATAGAAAGATTCCCTACCTGACCTAGTTACGATCAACCAATAGGAAACTCTCAATGGAGTCATTCTATAGTTGTCCCATAACAATAATTACATAACTCATAGTGCTCCATCGACCATGAGTAATGCATTACCTAACATTTGGAGAGCGTAATGTACTCCAGTCTCAGTGGATGTATCGATATCCTTTTTTCTCAAGACATCTTGACCTGGAATCATTTAAAAAAAGTATTTAATTAGTTTAAGATTCAATACTCATGGTTGCAATGTTTGTGACTATAATCATATAATACTTTATTTAAGGATTTTCTACTTACATGTTTAATGACTATAGTCATTATTTATATCACATATAACAACATATATAATAGAAAAAAAACTAGAAACTTACTTTACTTCAAATAACATCAGTTCTAAAATTAGGTTACGTAACAATTTACATAATTTCTCCAGAGGCTATACATTCTGATTGCAAAATCACACTTCTCACCGTATTGGTGCTAATCTTTGCTAAGCAACAAATAACACATGACATCATTCTTAGCTTATCATTCAAATGATCGCACTTCAACCAAAGTTTTCCCGTCTAAATCCAAGTAAGCAATCTGCATATCAAATCAAATGTGTAGATGGACATATGGGAAGATCCAATGATGGATCTCAAACACAATGTACGACACCGGCAATCCATGTGATATCTCTGTTGCTATAAAAGGAGAGAACTATAGTAAGAAAAAGGGATCGAATTATTATCTTTCATAGAATACTATGATCTCCATTAATTTCCGTGCATGTACATATTTAAACTGACCGGCCCGCAATGAAACAAATGGGCAAATTTCATTTATTTTTTTACCATTTTGGATTTTTATTTTTCTTATAAAGTCTAATTTATTTAGAACATTTCTAAATTTCTTTCAAATAAAACTATTATTCAATTTAAATTTATGATACATGTTTATATTATGCAATTAATATTATTTTATAGATGTTTGTGTATTATATACACATATACATGCATGCGTGTGCATGTGCAACATAGCAATCCATGTAAGGTATAACATGCCTATGTATAAGTGCTGGGATTTACAATGCAATGGATATGTTAGCTCATTTAATATATAAAATATATTGTCCAATTTTATGTTTATATATATTATTTCAAGTACACAAAATACTAATATATATAAACATTGTTTTAAAATTATTTTGTTATTTATATATATATATATATATTAATTATTATATTAATTATATTAAAATTTATTTTTTAATTTCATTGGAAATTCGAATTAAAAATATAAATACATATACATATATACATGTACTAATATCTTATAAAATTAGTAATATATATATATATATATATAATTAAATAAAATATATGCATAAAATAATATATATATATATATATATATATAGACACACATGCCTATTATATAGCTCACAATAATGATGTTTCTTTTTCATTTTTTTTAAAATATTAAGTAGATATTTTCATACTCAAAATTCAATATAAATTAATAAAAAAATTATTTTTTACAAAATATTCTAAAATTTAAATATTCTAGTAAAATCTCAAAGAAATTATGAAATTTAAAAATATTTATTATTTAAAATTAATTTTAAAACCAAATCTAACAACCCATAAAATGAACCATAAACAAATAAAATAAAATTTAATTAAATATAATAAGGTAGAATATGGAAATTTTATAAAAGTTGGAATTTGACCACAAAAGTTATTTCATGGTGTTCATGGCGAAATTCTAATCTGTGTCCATATAATATGTTAAAAATAGAGCTCAAACGAAGAAGATATGAGCATTTGAATTTTTCAAATTTAAATTAATTTAATTTAAATCCAAATTTAAATGAGAATTTAAATTTAGGATTTAAATTTCAAAATTAGATTGTGGACTATGTATTTAATTAACGTTTAACGTCAAGAATAAATAGGGTAAGAAATTAACTAAAATCAAAACGCAACGGAAATGAATCATTATTGCCGAAAATAAAACAGAGTGGTCGACCTACATGGGTCAACTGGTCGACCATAGCGGTCGACCAGTCGTGCTTAGGTGGTAGACCATCTCTTGATGGTGTTGACTAGGGTTTTGCACTGTTTAATGCTCCAGTTTTGTCTGTTTCTCTTCCAATTTGATCCTACGGTTTTGGTGCGTTTGAACCCTAACCTCTCCACTTTTTATTCATATTATTTTTGAGAAGGCAACGAAAATCTTCCATCGTTATCTCTCCAAATTAGATTCATAATCTTCGTAGAGAATGTAGGTAAGAATTCACTCCCTTTTCTAATTTTTTCTTCTTCTTCCTCCAATCTATTCTTCTTTTGTTCTTTCTCCAATTGTTCTGAATCTAATAAAAATATATACATCTTCCCTATCGCGTATATATCACAAGAGAGAGATTCTAAAGGAGATTGAAAGGCGTGCAAATCCAAGGAAAGTAAAGCTAAGACTATTCTGTGAATGGAAACCTTAGTATTTCTTGTTTAGTAATTGTTTGGTGTAGCTCTGTGGATTTGAATATGCCTTAGAGATTTTGAGATTGCGATAATGTGATAGATAAAATCCCCCAAAATTCCCTTTTATTTTGAAATGGAAATTCTATGTTGAGATTCTCAATTACTTATATTAATTTGATGGAATTTGTTTTATTTATGCAATTTTTGATATTTTCATAGTCTACTCCACTTCTCCTTCTTATTTGGTTCAATTTTTGATTCTTCAATGAAATGAGTGGTTTAGATCATAGATTTTATTCGTAGTTTACACCAATTATTCCACACAAATTTCTTTCTTATCTATTTCTTTGTAAAAGAGGAGTTGAATAGAATATGGAGTTTAGATTGCAATTTCTATTGTTTTGGATATTCCAATGAATTGGTGTAATAAATTAAATTTCTATTTTATTTACAAGTCTATTAATATAGTTTTGGTTTTGAATATTTATTCCCTATTTTGGATATTAGAATCCCTTATTTTAGTATGTTGAAAGCTTGAAAATTTGATGAAAAAGGACTTGTAATAGTATTTGGTTAGGGAATTGACATCAAATGCTACTTTAGGGCGTAAAATCCATGCGTTTAGAATTTATTAGACGCGAATATTTATTTATCTCTATTAGCATAATTAATGTATAAGTAATGCGTATATGGTGTAGTTAATTAGGTATTTTATTTTGTTTATCTCCCCGTTAGAAATGTAATTGATTGTTAGGCGAAATAAGAGAAAACTCTTATATAGCCCAATTATTATTCTAAGGCGTAATAAGGAAGATTCCTTATAAGGCCTTATTTATGAAATAGTGAGATGAGTATTATCATATATATGGAGAGTATTTAATTTATGGCTAAGTCATAAGGATGCGAGGTCAATAGAGTTACATGATGGAAGTCTGCCCTTTACTTTGAGGCTACCAGCAGTTGTATACATTTTCTATTGATGTGAGATATCCTTATGATAAATATTTATAATGATGTAAGGTTAGTCCCAAATTCTATAGGGGAAATCTTCCTAGCTAATCTAGCTACTAGTTCTTATGAATAATCAGATTAATATGAGACGTAATTATGAGTATGGGCCATAGTACGAGGGTCCTGCTTCGAGGTCTTGAGGTATTAAGTGGTTATTTGTGGGCCTACCGCTTTTCTCCTAATAAAGTATTAAATGGCCTAGGGGACAGGTTAGGTGGTATCTCTGTAGGGGTCCACTTCTGGATAAGGTATTAAGTGGCTAGTTAAGGGTCTACCTTTCCAAATAAAGAAGTATTAAGTGACTTAAGATTTCATATAATGACAGGTTGATAGTACCATTGAATAGCACACCTTGGGAATAGGTATTAGTTGATGGGGTCTGCCTTTATTAAGGTATTTAACGACCGAAGTTTGCCTATTCTCCAATAAATGGTATTAAGTGGCTTGGGTACTATCTCTTGCATCGCTAGTTAATTATAACATGGGATTTGGGTTATGGGATTTTGGAGACTTGCTTATTTCCTTCAAAAGAAGTATTAAATGATTTTAATGGTTTTAAATTTGTAGACATATTATTTTTTTGAAATATAATTCCCAAGTACTGAAAAGGTAAGACTCGAGGTTTTTATTCATCAAACACTTGCTGTTTTGACTCCCTCCTTATTAAAACACATGTAAAAGAACGTTGATGGCGAAGATGGCGCTTAGAGTCGGAGGTGGGTTGCTCTTGCAGTATTTATCATTTTCCCTCGCTTTTATGTGTACCCATGTATCTAGACTATCGTTGTAACAGGTTTATGATACGAGTTGATGGTACTTTATATTTTGACATATTTATGATTTTGAAATAAATGGGTACATTTTGCTATTATATTTTGTTTCATCCACTATGAGTTTTGAAAGTTTAATTATGGCTCTATACTTTATTTTCTTAGTTCTACCAATAGCTTACCTAAGAATAGATCTAAATTTCAGTGGTCCGTGGTCGAAATTTACGCCTCCTCTGGAGTGGATTGTTACAACTTATTAATTTCAATAATTGATTAAATTATTAAAATTACGTAAATAATGAATTATTTCATTGCCAAAAATAATTTTAGATGTAAATTTAATTTTATGAAATTTAAACATACTTTATAACAAAAATATATATTAATGTTATTTATTTATAAAACTAAATGATTTAGATAATATTTAAATAACAAATAATATATATATATATATATATTTTAAGTCCTTTGAAAATGTTCTTATTATAATAATACTTATATAAAATCATAAATCCATATTTTATGCAATATTTAATTTAATATTTGAATTATAATGCTTATATAAATAAAACAATAAATATTAAATTAATTTTAAATTAATTTTTTTCCTCTGTCGTAAATAATATATATGCATGGTAATGACATTTTTTTCCAAATATGTAAACATACATCCATTTTGATTGTGACAATACATTGGTATAATAGAATTGTCACCTAACTAACAAAACATTATATGTAATATATATTATGCACACATAAATAATCATTAATAGTTCAAAAAATTTACCTTATCACCAATGCTTATAAGTATAGCTTGAATTGATGAGATCTACTACTTGAACTTGTTTCCAATCCCGTAAGGTGCTGGCTCCTGAACCGATAACCACTGGCTATCAAATAACAACTATTTTATTTGATTTAGGTATGGAAATGGAGGGGGAGATGAATTGCAATTTTGGCCAGAAATAAATGAATATGGAGGCTCCAAAAAAGTAGTAGATGGCTGAGGGTAATGATGCTTATATAGAGGAGAGAATAGAGAAGCAAATAAGGAGCCAGATCCATTTTTCTCTCTTACCTAATCTCTTCCTTTATCTTATGAAATCAAGCCCTTTGTTTACCATCATATAGCTCGCACCCATCATGCTCCATCATAGCTAAACATATCAACGTCCATACAGGCTCAAACCCATTTAAAGCCCAAACACATTATATTGCATTGAAATCTAATTTAACGTGTATCAATATCATATATTGATTTATATATTTATAACTATTATAAACATATTTAATAATACTTGTTCAAAATAAAATTTTATAATTAATATTTCATAAGTACTAATTATTTATAACGATTAAAAATTAATTAAATCGTTTAGTCAGTATTCAAGGTTTATTTATGTGACTTGTTAGGTGTAAATTTGGTCAGCGATTAACATCGAACTATTCGGATATTTACGTTCACACGTCATTTAGCAGGCAGTGTGACATTTTGAGCAAATTTATCGCTTGCTTAGTTTCGGTAAAATTCAATCTTACTTTGTTAAGCATTACTCGGTTGTGATTATTATTTACACCAATTCTCCTCGTCAAAACTATTTCATTTTGGATTTATGGAATTTGGTACTAGGAAAGATTCCAACATCAGGCATATTCAACTCTATAGTCCAAAAAAGTCCTGGGTTCAATAATAACAATTATTATTAACAGAATGCTTTGCCAGAGACTTCGACTTTGAGTTGACTTTAGTTGACAATGATACTAACCTCATATAACTAGGAGACGAATCCTCTCTTGAATAGTATTCGCTTCCAATGCTTCCACTCGACCCAACTATAGGTATTCGATGAACACTATGCCATGATTTAACTGTAATCAAGGCGGAGCTTCCATATGGAAGATCAATAGTATTCTCAAGTCAAGAGTTATGTAATTTTGTCACATTGATATTTTCTGTATGACTTTTGTTATGTTAACCAATAGAAAATTTTCGAGTGCGACATTCCATAGTTATCCAATAGCTATCAATACGTAACTCCTTAGTACCCCTAATAGCCATGAGCTATAAACTGTCCAACATTTGGAGAGCATTAGTGTGACAACCCTCACTTCCTAGCACATCGATCCAAATCCTTGGGAAATTTTCAGACTTGTTTCAGTGCTGCGAAGCACGAGCTATCTGGTTTTTTATAACACTACAAAGATTAAAGATATATAGATATGATCTAAGATATAATAGTCTTTCAGAACTCACAATGGAAGGCAACATAATATAAATAAAGAAAATAACCATCTCAGAAAAGTTCTCAAAACATAGTCTTACAGAATAGTACGTAGTTAAATCTAAAGTATACAGAAATACAATACATAGTCTAATAAAAACAAAGTATTAAATAAGATAGATAGTTCCATAGAGAGTAAATAAAATGACAAGTAACTCCAATGATGAGCTCACCTCTCCATGCACTGATCATGAGCCTATCACTTCCCGCCTCATCCTCCTGTGGTGGGGAAAAGAAAGCAAAATAGGTGGGTTAGATAAAAGTATGGTGAATGGGTACACTATTAATATATGGTGATCACATGTAGTTGAATTTATTAATGCTCTATGTGACCTAAGGTGTCCTTAGAGTGTCTGTGAGTTACTTGTTTACTTAATTTAAGGGATTTAACTCAATACACACCTACACCAACTACTTGTGCTGGCTTGTACTTAGGATCAAACAACCGAACGAACCTATAGACAACTAATGATCAGCTAATAACCATTGAAACTTTTCTTATATAGGGTAATCCTATAATTTCCTTTATTGGACTGCATTTCTCACATTACGACTAGTGCAATTATTTCGCAAAGGTTTTCCTAAAATTTCTACCATGGGACTAAGTTTCCCACAACTATAACTACATTTATTCCCGTTATGCATTGGGAGGGAGCCCGCAATGCCGACTTGCCGAAGTGTCTCATCGTCTGTATCCATTTCCACCTCTCAATGGTAACATAATGCCTTTATTGCATGCGTCAGGATCCAACAACAATGTAGTATCACGTCGCGTCAGTATCCATGAGTACCAAGGAACTCCCATTATGTTGGGCCACACACTTCATCTAGCATTAGTTAGTGCTACATGTCCACTGTAGAACCTCTTGTGAGTGCCATTTGTGATAGAATCGCCCGTAGTCGAATACAGACCCCTATTGAATAAAGGAAATTTACCCAACCCTGCAATGTCCTAGTGTCACCTCATAGGGAACTAGCTTCCCTATGCCTATCATCCATATATATAACATATACACACACAATACTAATAAATTTATTTACAATCTAGGCCTTAGGCTATGGTTCAGTTCGTGTTCAGGAAACGCCAACCAGTCGACCCCCGACTCCTGGATGGTCGATCCCTTATTATCGACCTCTCTAGATAGTGCAGTCGACCAGTTGCAGTGAAAATTTTAGGTTAATTTGTTCGTCATTTCGTTTTGATTAATTACTGTTTAATTTTCTTCATTTTCAAATGTCAATTGTAAATCTACATTGTTCATGTTTAACAATTGTTGTGAAATCAAAGTGATATTTACCCAATTTCTTTGTAAGTTCAATTTACAATAATTAGTTTAGTCTAGGCTTTAACATCAATATTATCAGGTTATATTAACAGATTATAAGGATTTCAAGTTGATTTGAAAAGGGTTTAACCTGGATGAATTCATATTTTAACAAGTTTACACCAACTTATTTTATAATTGATTTTCAGATATAAAAAATACAGTTCTCCAATTTAGTTTCTAACAACCTAAATCAGATAGGGTATATTAACTATATACAAGTCATCTTATTAAAAATATAACCATTCAGCCCACATATAAGCTTTTCATTGAATCCTGACTAGAATCGCCACCACCCGTTTGTTAGTTGTTTGCTTGATCTATCCTCCTTAATCTCTCTACTTTTATTTTAGTTTTCTTTTGAAGAATTTAGGTTAAAAGAGGAAAATTTTTGGCAGTGTTTCACTGCACAAGAAAATTTCTAATGAATTACGGTTTAGATTAGCCATGTATTTATAGGGATTTCAAAATGATATGGACCATTGATCAACCTTGGTGAATCTTTGGTTTCATCCTATATGATAATTCTTTACTTCAAACCAAGTAAAAATATTTCATTAAATCTGGGCCGTTGGCCGCATAATTTTTGTGATCTGGAGCTTCAACAAGTCGACCGCTAGATGGTGACCAATCGACCACTATATGTCGATTGACGACCCTCTAGGGTATTGACCGCTAGGTAGTGACTGGTCGACTGCTACATGTCGACCAACGACCCTCCAAAGTGTTGACCACTATTTTTATTTATTTTTCAGTCAATTTTTTTACCAAATTTATATATCTAATTATTGTCAACTACGAATTTTCAAACATTTATTAATTCTTTAATTTAGCTCCAATTTTAAAGAGTTATACATGAAAATTGTCTAGAAAATCGATGCAATGGTGCAAATTTCATAGCCAAATTCGGACATTTGTAAAAATTCTATTTTTTCCCTTGTTCTATTAAATTTAATTCTTCCAGTAAATTTTCACTTAAATTGCCAAGGTGTTACATTCTCTCCTCCCTCCTTTAAAAGGATTTCGTCCTTGGAATCTCCAAGGATGGGAAAAAATTGTAACTCGTGCTTGCAATAATAAATAACTACAACCATCTACTCATCCATCATACACTGGTAAACGTTATCCTTTGTCAAATTTCTAATGCATTATGCATAGGCAAACATGGAATGCCTATGAACCTATAATAATGCAAAAGCAGGCAGTCTCCTGGTCTAGTCGACCTCCTGAATGAAAGTGCTTATGCCATGTATCCAAATGCATGTAAAATCCTAGGTAAATATACTTGTAATTCTATATGTATCCGCAACCATTCAATCCATATGTAGCAACCATATGCACATAACTCAATAAAATAAACAAGTGTCGATGTGAGCTTGTTTGATAAATAGAGGATATACTTGCCTAATTGTTCAAAAACCAATCCAACAAAAACATCCACTAATACCCATCGTCCAAAACATGTTCTAGTGATATGTTCGCCACCGATCCTAACATCCAATGGTCTCTACCTACGGGGTATACCAAGCTAGAACCTATAAGAAACGCAAGTGACCTATACTTAATTATCTAAAGTGGAAATGTGCCAGAAGAGAGTTGTGGGTGGGAAGCCCAAATCTCTCCTCAGGCTCCCGTGTACTCTTTGATGGATCGTCTCCCCATTGAACCTTAAAAAGCTTGATAACCTTGTGTGGAGCCACCTTGTACCATGCTTAATAATATAAGTGGGTGCACGGTGAACAAGTGACTCCCTCTCTACTTTCACCTCCTCAGGCTGACTCGGCTCAACTACGGTTGTTGTATCATGTAAGCACTTTCATAAATACGAAACATGGAAAATGTCATGTACTCCTGCTAACTTCTCAGGAAGCTTCACCCTGTATGCAAACTTCCCAATTCTACTAGAAACCAAAAAAAGGCCCACAAACCTCAGTGCTAGCTTTCTCGAACTACCAAATCTCATGACATGCCTAAGTAGTGAGACCTTTACAAAAACCATATCGTCCTCTGTGAAATCTAACTCTGTATGTCTCCTATCATTATAAGGCTTATGCATATCCTGTGTGGTTTTCATCCTCTTACAAATCAAGTCTACCATTTTTGATGTCTCCTTCAACATACCTGGTCCAATAATTATCTTGTCCATAGTGTCCCACCAAAATGACGGTGATCTACAGGTTCTTTCGTATAACGTTCAAATGGTGCCATCCCAATACTCTCCTGGTAGATGTTATTATATGTAAACTCCACTGGTGGTAAATGACCTTCCAAGAGCCTTCGAAATCCAAGATACACATCCGAAGCAAGTCCTTTAGCATCCGGTTTACTGTATTTGTCTGTCCGTCCATCTACAGGTGATAAGCAGTAATAAAGCTCAACTCGGTACCCAAAGCCTATTGTAGACTCCTCCAAAACACACTGGTGAAAAGTAGAACTCGATCGCTAATGATCCTAGAAGGAACTCCGTGTAACCAAACGATCTTTCTTACCTATAATGTCACCAATGATGTTGCAGTTCTCATAGTCCTCACCGGGATAAAATGAGGGCATTAGGTCAATTGATCAACTATAATCCAAATACCCTCATACCCTCTCCCACTCCTAGGCAATCCATCAATGTAGTCCATATAAATACTCTTCCACTTCCACTATGGAATATCCAATGGCTACAACAATCCTCCCAGCTTCTTCTGCTTCGCCTTTACACTTTAGCAAGTTATACATTAGGCTACATACTTCGTCACATGCATCTACATACCAGGCTAGTAAATGACTCTCATTATGTCGTAGTGCATTTTGACTCCATCAGAATGATGGTTATCCTAGTATGATATGACTCTGTGAGCACCATATTGACCAAATCCATAATGTGAGGAACACGCAATCTACTCCCCCTCCGTAACCACCCGTTCGAGCCAATGGTATAACACCTTAAATTCCTCGACTACTTTCCACTACCAAGCCTCTCAAAAAAATACTTACTCCTTGTCTTGTTTTTGACTTGATCCCATCTGGTCCATAAGTGTAGGCTACACATCTAAAGCTACTAACATTCCCCGAGTGATGTCTGATAATGTTCAAAAGTTAAATGTAGAAATTAAATATAAATGCTTCCCTCTAAGAATAAAGGACTTAACACCGCATGTTTCCAACTTAAGGTGTCAGTCACCACATTGCCTTTGCCCAAAGTATATGAGATATCAAAATCGTATGATGCCAAAAACTCCATCCACCTCTGCCACATTAAATTCAAGTCCTTCTAGGAGAACAAGTACTTCGGAGACTTATGATTCGTATATAGCTCAAACCACTCACCTAATAGATAATGTCATCATGACTTGAGTGCAAAAATAGCGGCTGCCAACTCAAGATCATAGGTAGGATATTTTCTCTCGTGGATCTTTAACCGTCGACTAGCGTAGCTCACCACTCTTCTTTCTTGCATCAAGATCATACTCAACCCCATACCACAAGCATCGGTATATACTGTGAATACCTTCGCACCATTGGGTAACACTAGAACATGTGCACTAGTCAATGCCTCCTTTAGCCAAATACAAACGTCCTTACACTTTGCATCCCATGAGTAAACTAAATTCTTCTTGGTGAGGCGGGTCAAAGGGGCAGAGATCTTCTCGATGTCCTTAACGAATTTCCTATAGTAGCCTGCTAAACCAAGGATACTCCTCACTTCCGTGGCATTCTTCAGCACATGCTAATCCTGAAATGCAGCAATTTTACTCTGGGTGATCGCTAGCCCACTTTTCAAGACAATGTATCCTAAAAAGCGTACCTCCTCGTGTCAAAAGTGAAACTTAGAAAATTTGATCTTCAACTTATGTTGACAAAGTGTATTGAGTTCTTCTTTCAAATGCATCTTGTGCTCCTCCTTGCTACTCAAATAGACCAAAACGTCATCCACAAATACTATAAAGAACTGAATAAGCAACCTTCTAAAAACTCGACTCATCAAATCAACAAAATAAGCAAGTTCATTGGACAGTTCGAAGGGCATGACTAGCCACTCACAAAGTCCGTTGAGTGTCCAAAAATCAGTCTACTGAATACTATCCTCAGCTACATGCAATTGATGGAACCCTACAGCCAAATCAAGTTCTGAGAATACCTTTGCTCCAACTAATCGATCAAAGATATCTTCGACAAGGGCCAATGGGTAATGATTCTTTTTCGTTAGCTTATTCAACTCCCTATAATCGACGCAAAGCCGCAGAGAATCATCCGCCAAGGTGGCAAAAATGGTTGGTGCTCCCCACTTTGAAATACTCCTCCTAATAAAGCCCTTCTCTAACAGCCCGTTCAGTCGGTTGTTCATCTTGTGCGTCTCCTTCGGAGCCATATGACTCAAGAGCAAGGCAAAAGGTCTAGCGTTCTCTCAAGACAAATTCGAAACTAGATCTCTCTCTAGAGTGGGAGACCAGTAACCTCAGAAAATACATCTGGGTAATCTCTAACTACATGCACTACATCTAACTCGTCATGTGATAAGTCTAATAAATATAGCTAACTCAACATAACTAAACATCTAGGATCGTAGTAAACCTCTAAGTTGTGCCCGCTACAAGTACCCAGGCCAACAACCTTCTATCACAATCTAGAATAGCCTCATACATCATCATTCATTCCACGCCCAAAATCAATCCAAACCTAAGTAATTCCAAGATAAAAGCATCGCAGTCGAACTCGACCCATAAAATGAATAATTTCAAACTCCTATATATCATAGACAAATAAGCTGATCCTCCAACAGGGTTTGATACAACCACGTGGTTTATAATTATGCTAATGTCTAAGTCTAACTCATCTACAAGTATACTAGAAATAAAAGAGTGTGATGCCCCAGTATCAAATAAGGTACGAATGGATAATCCACACAGAGTTAATGCAGCTTCAATCGTGGCCTTCTTCCCTTCATCCGCTACTGGGGGCGTACTTGAGCTAGGAACTGCATCCAGTGCGTAAGTTGGAACCACCTCGATAGAGGTCTTCTAAGGTGCTGAGCACTCCCTCCTCATGTTCCTATATTAATTGCAATTGTAAAACTTAATCATCAAACCATCTGCCTTGCACTCCTTCGTAAAATGTCCCGTCTTTCCATACATCCTGCAATGCATATCCTGTTTCTTGATCTTCCCCTTAGGTCCTAATCCTCCCTTGTGCTGGTTCCACTATGGTGTGTTTCCTTTAAACTTCTTGGGTTCTTCCTTTGTTTCTTCTTTGGAGACAGTATACATCAAGGCCACCTACACCAAACCCTCATACGTCACACCCATGTTAATATGACTAAGGGCTAAATCTTAAAGGGGTTGATTCAGTACTTTAGCAAACTTTAGAGCCGTTTTATATGGGGTATTTATAAACTCCATCCTAAACCTATCCAACTCGTTAAACTGATTGACATGCTCTTTTACCGACATGTCTTATTGCTTCAGATGAATAAACTCTCTAACTACACCGCCTCTTCAGCTCTAGAAAGAAAATTCATCTCAAAACATCTCCTAAACTCCCATTAAGTTGTCACTCCCCCATCAGTCTCTGCCTTAACAACATCCCACCAATTCATGGCCTCCCCTATAGATGCCAAGTAGCAAGCTATCTCCTCACATCATCCCTTAAACCTATCAAACCAAAAATCCACTTGCATTTACGAATCCATGTCCTTGAATCCATATATGACTTCATCCCTATGCAGGGCTTCCCTCCAAGGCTTACGAAATCCTTACACAACTTAGCAAAATCAACGGTAGATGGGTTTGCAGGAACTGCACCTGTTGCTTGCTCCGTGGGTCCTCTGTTAGGCTCAGCTTTTCTTTTTCTTAAAGATACCGACGGAACCAAATTTGAGCATTCAAGCCCGGAATCTCAGCCACGTTACTTGAGCCTGAATCTCTCATCTTCTATCTGTGATTTAGGAACTTTTTAGCAACTTTTCGCAGATCGCATTGCAAGAATAGGGAAAGAGTTATTCAATTATATTTATAAAAATCTTTTTGAAAGCTTTTATCTATACGTATATACACACACACTTTGGAAACTCATTTTGAATACCTTTTTAGAAAACCATTTGAAAAACATTTGGAAAATTTTAACTTCTCAAAAAGAATCTTTACAAGTACGTTATCTTAGTACGCCCTTAGTCCCTAAGGAATTCCAAACCTAAGCTCTGATACTAACTATGACAACCCGCATTTCCCGACACCCCGTTCCAAAGCCAAGGGTGACTTTTAGACTCATGCCAGTGCCTCAAAGTACGAGCGGTCTAATGTTTATAACATTACAGAGATTACATATATACAGATATGATCTAACATATACCACACTTTCAGAAATCACAGGGGAATGCAAAAAAATATAAATAAAGAAAATAACCATCTTAGAAAATATCGAAAAATATGGTCTTAGAAAACAGTACATAATCTAATCCAAAGTATAAAAATCCAATATGTGGTCTGATAAATCTAAATATGGAATAAGACAGAAGGTTACATGGAAGAAAATAAAATGACAAGCAACTCTAATGATAAGCTCGCCACTCCACATACTGATCACAAGCCTATCATATGCTACCCTATCCTCCTATGGTAGGGAAAAGAAAGGAAAAGTGTTGGGTCAGACAAAAGTTCGGTGAATGAGTACACTATTAATATATGGTGGTTAAATGCAGTTGACTTTAATAATACTCTATGTGACCTAGGGTGTCTTAAGAGTGTCCGTTACACACCTACACCAAATACTTGTGCGAGCTCGTATTTAGGATTGAACAATTCATCGAACCTATAGACGACTAATGATTGGCTAATAACTATTGGAACTTTTCACACAATACGACTAGCTTAACTATTTTGCATATGTTTCCCTACAATTTCTATCATGAGACTAAGTTTCCAAAGACTACGACTACGCATATCCCCATTACGCATTGAGAGGGAGCCTGCAATGCCGAGTTGCCGAAGTGTCTCATCGTCTACATCTGTGTCCACCTCTCAATGGTAACATAATGCCTTTTATTGCATGCTTAGGAATCAACAACAATAAAGTATCATGTTGTGTAAGTATTCGTGAATTAACTCCAATTGTGATGGGCCACACACTACACAAGCATCAGTCTGTGCGGCGCATCCATCGAAGAATCTCATGCAAGTGCCATTTACGATAGAATCCCTTAGTTGAATATCAACCCCTACTGGATAAATGACATTTATGCAGTCCCGCAACATCCTAGTGTCGCCTCATAGGAAACTAGCTTTCCTACTACGAACATCCATATACATAACGTATATATACACAATATAAATAAATCTATTCACAACCTGGGCCTTAGGCCGAGGTTTAGGTTGTGTTCAGGAATCTCCAACTGGTCGATCGTCTATTCTTGGAGCGGTCGACCACTCCAAATAGTGTGGTCGACCGATTGATGTGAACATTTTAGGCTAATTTATCCGTCATTCCATTATAATTAATTATTGTTTAATTTTCTTCTTTCTCAAATCTCAACAGTATATCTACATTTTTTCTTTGAAATCAAAGTGATATTTACCCAATTTCCTAATCAGTTCAATTTACAATATTTAGGTTTAACATCGATATTACTAGGTTATATTAATAGGTTATAGGTATTTCTAATTGATTAAAGAGGGGTTTAACCAGGATGAATTCATATTTTAGTAAGCTTACACCAACTTAATTTATAATTCAATTTCAGATTTTAATAATACGATTCTCTATTTTAATTTCTAAAAACGTAAACAAGATGGGGCATATTAAAATTAACTACATATAAATCATCTTATTAAAAATATACCCATTTACCTTAGATCGGGCTTCCTTTGAATCCCAATTAGAATCTCCCCTTGCTTGTTAATTGTTAGCTTGATATGTCCTCCTTAATCTCTCTATTTTTTTACTTTTGAAGAATTTAAGTGTGGGGAGGAAAGAATTTTGCAGAGTTTCAATGCACAGAAAAAATTCTAATGAATTAGAGTTTATGTTAGCTATGTATTATTAGGGGTTTCAAACTGGCACGAACCGTTGATCAACTCTAGAGAATCTTTGTTTTCATCCTGTACACTAATCAATTACATTTCACCCAAGTAAAATTATTTCATTAAATCCGAGCCATTGGCTGCTCAATTTTTTTAATCTGGAGCTTCAACCGATCGACAGCTAGATGGTGATTGATGAAGCACTACTTGTCGATTGATGACCTTGTAAGGTGTTGAGCGCTACTTTTATTTATTTCTTACCAAATATATATATATATTTAATTATTTTCAACTATGAATTTTCAAACATTTACCAATTCTTCGTATTAGATCCAATTTCAAAGTGTTATGCATGAAAATCGTCCAAAAATAACTATTTCGGCGTGTTACAATTGCATATGCTAGTCTCAATGGATGTATCAATATTCAGTCCCGACACATCATGACTAGAAATACTTAAAATGGTATATTTATTCTCATTGTGATAAATTACTCATGGTTTAAACACTTTGTAACTACTATCATAAAATATACCATTTATGGATTTTCCATTAAATACACTTCTAATTGAATGAATTAATTAATATAACACATTATGTTGAGTATATAATAGAAAGAAAACACCTTTTATTTTAAATAAGATGGTTATCGAGTTAAATATATGTAATAAATTACATATTGACATATCATACTCGGTATCACTTTTAAAGTTTGATTCCGAACACTCCTTCATAAGGAGTTCGTTGTTTCCGTAAACATTTCACTGATATTTCATAAATACATGAGAACACCTCAAACAATCATTTAGTGATAACTATTTGGATTTTATATTTTCTTCATGTATCAAATACAAAAACAAATCATGATAACGTAGACTACATAACATACATGATAATTCCTATCGCCAATGCATAATAAATCCATCTTACATGTTCTATATTAAACATTTTAATAAGGTGTTCGTGCATATCATCTGGGACATTCCCAATATCTTTTATACTTGCTATAAAAGATGTCATTTACAAATCCAACATAAGACACCTAAAGCTGATTTTAATATAAGTACATCATTAACAGTCAGGAGTGTGTTGTTACTTATGGTTTAGAAATATTTATTTATCTTTTAACATTCTTTCTTATGAACACATGCTTTGTTTGCATTTTGATTGCTAATCATACTATTTGATATTCCTATCAATACACTTTTTTAGTTTTGATGCTTGTAGAACGACAATTTCGTATTTTTTCTTGGATCATGTCTGAAAACTCCTAAACTCAATATTTTTCCCACTGACTTAAAAATACTTTGGTTATTACGTGTAAACAGTTTACTCTAAATTATTGTTTAGAAATTTCTATTTCAAACACATATATAGCAAAACATAAAGACATATCATGTAATAAAGTGAGTAAAATTCAAACCAACTTGAGCATATTGAATGGTGAATATGTTATGTTAATTTCAACATTTGAAATTTATGATTTTATTCTTATCAATGTTGCTCATTATATTCCAACTTCATTAGTCTTTCTCTTGAAGAAAACATTTGCATCCAATGGATCATATCCATTTGGTACAACTATCAAAATCATATTTTGATAATGTACTTGGAATCTATTTCAGATCTACGCATCATACCACATCATAGAGTCAATACTCTCAATGGTTTGATTAAACAACCGATGATTATTTATTTTTAGCATTGACAAGAAACTCAAAATTTCTTTTTAATGTACAAGAATACTCATTAGACATTCTAATGTATTCTGTTCATTTCGGTTTGATTAATTTCATTTTGAGCCTTGTAATTAGTTTTATCCTTGTATTGTATCCAAATTCATTTTGTACCGATAATTCCTTAGAGAAATTCCTTCGCTATGAAGTTAGTATTTCTTGAAACAACATTTGTTCTCAGTGCAATAGAATGGGCATTTATAAATATTTTTGGAATTGCCTTATAAAACTAGTTTTTCATGAGTTTGTAATATATTTGTGTTCACAACATAAATTAGCCATCTAATGACTATCATTTTAAAAATTCTCTTAGGATGATTCATGCAAAGTCCCTTACGTACAATTATTATTCTTTCGACTCCCACAACCTACCAACTCCTTAGCTTAGGAAATGTAGGGGTTTCTCATAAACCTTTATCTTATATGGTTTTATAAACTATTCTTTGGATGATATAATTTTCACCTTGTGTACTACTCATAAGTACACACCTTATAGAAAGAATTTAACTCAACTTCGCTCATCATTAATCGTGCTTTATCCAACAATGTACGATTACACCTTATCAATACATCATTAGGTATTATAGAAAGGAGTGACCTTCGAAATAGAATCTTTATTCATAATAGGTACATACGGAACTCTTTCCAATATCATCACCCATTCAATAAAACTGAATCATTCATATCGAATGTTATATTATTTACTTCTGTTTTATATTCTATGAGCTTATCATAGACTTATACATGCATATCAATTACATACGGCCATATATATGGTAACTCATTGGTGAATAAGCCATTATGGTATTAATAAATTACAATTGCATACATCTATGTGTATCAATTCGAAGAGTACATCAACTCTTATGATGCTCCCACTGAACAGGTGCTTTGCCTTTAATTGTTAGAGATATAATTTAACCAGTATCGTATGATCCATAACCATATAATAAAATTTATTTCTCAAAACTATGGCTTAGTCTATAACTCTAAAATAGTTGTAAAATATTATGGATACTTTGGTATTTTCCAATGCACCACTTTTGTTATGAAAAAAATACCACATTATATTTTTATTTCATAATGAATATTCATAATATTTACATTGGAATATAACTATGTCTATTTTTCAACATATACCCAAAAGTAGTCCTTATTTCATAAATAACGTTCGCTATCTTTTATGAAAACAATTTTCATAACTTGATGGAATCAAAAAGTGCTATATATCATGCTTCCACTATTTTCGCCTTTACTATATAGTATACTAAATTTGGAGGTCCAATATCCACTTAATATAGATGATTTATTTTATATATTGGAACTAGTTTACAACGGAGAGTTCTTTGATTAAATATCTTAAACTCAAAGAAATGAATGTAATAGAAAACAATTTTTTATATGAAAAACATTTCGGAATAGAAATCATGTTTCTAGTTCCAATATTAAGTATCAATCATTATTATTACAATTTCCATTTCCAATGTTTTTTGTGAAGTAGAAGTGGCCATTCACTCCCTTCATCCTAAATGTACCTTAAATACATCTACTCTTGTACATTCATTATTCCTTCTAGATGGTCGAACCATTCAAAAGAAATCCCTTGCTACAATATCATAACGAACTCTTTACAAAAATACATTTGATTATGCTTAACATTTAAGGACATTAAATATGATGCACCTTACGCAAACTAATCAAAATGACATTTGAACAATCAAGTTCTTAGATCTATATTGTAAATTTTATCTTGTGTTACATTTAACACAATAAGATCTTTATTGTAATCAGTCAAATTGAATACTCGACCTCGCACTATAGTTTAATTTCTTATGTCATATGAACTAAATTTATCAAAATATTGTACATAACAAACTATGACCATTGACCGCATAACATTTATATATGATTGTATGTGGATCAAATATCCATAGTATTATGTTGCTTTTGAGCTCAGAACTCATAGAATAAAATACATGGTCTCGGCCAAATAAACACGTAAGTGACACAATTACGAACACATTTAGCAGTAGAATTAGGCGCTTGCATGGGTGTTGAAACATTAACATGCATTAAGCATTTATTAGTAAGTATATGTTATATTTCTACTTGTCAATCATCAGTTCAGTTCATTTGTATATCTTAACTGAAAAACATTTTATCAATCATATGAAATGCATAAATTTATCAGTGTTGATTATTATAACATTGTATATCATAGTTCTTATAATATTAGAAAGGTAAAATGTTACCATTTCATATTTCTAATAAGCCTCCCATTAATCTTTTATGTTTCACCAAACCCTAATTCAAAACATAGAAGTCCTTTGACTAAATTGGTGGGTGTTAGGACTTGTCCTATAACGACCCACATTTTCGATAATTAAACTATTAAATTAAATTTTGAAATTTAATATTGTGAGAAATTAAAATTTATGATTTATTAATGAAAAAGATTGTTAGGATTCATAACTTGATCTTAAATTATTTTTTAAAATAATAACTATAGTGAAGTGAATAATAGTAATGCAAATTAGAATATAATTAATAATATTGATTGTGGGTAATTAAAAACTATGTTAAGGTAAATTCAATCGATTGTAAATTTTGAACGTGAATGTTATCAGTATGAAATAAATGTTATTTCTGATTGAAATATAATTGTAGAGCTTAGTTTGGATACGATTGTAAGTTAATAAGGAATAAAATAATTGTTGGAATCAATTGCTAGAACTTAATGTAATTAAATATTGTAGTTAATATGAGTTAAGATGATAACTGTAGAATATAAATGTAATAAAATACAAACTAATGTTAATTACATTCATAAGGTAATAGTTGGTTCAATAATAAGAGTGAGAATCAAAATAAAAGAATTTATTGGAATCGTTTAATTAAAATAGGGAAGACACTAATTGTGGACATATATTGAAATAAATTCAAATTGGGTGATTTATTTCGAATTAGTTCAGTTCGTGCTCAAAATTTAATGTTAGTTTACTACATATATGTTTATACCTAAATATAAACTTATGTTTTAAATCAATTATATCATAAAAATAGATTATTTAGGTTTGAAATCTCATACTGTATTAAATTAAATGTTAATAGGAGATGATAAAGGGGGTAAAATAGATTTACACTTGACTATTTCCTTCTTAATTAGACTTGATTAGATTTTAATTGCAACATAATTTACCTTTCCGTCTTCACTCTTCTAATTTACTCTTACATTCATTGGATTATTTTCATACCTTTTATTTATGAATGTAAATTATAAGTGGTGATAAAGATGTGTGTGTGTGTGTTATACACCTGTTTATATTACATTATTTATGTTATCATATTTTTGAATATATGTTATGCATTCCTAGTAAAACATTCAATCAAAATGTTAACATGTTTGTTTAAATTCCCAATCTAATCAAAGAGAGAGAAATGAAAAGTTATTAATGCTGTATATTCTTTTGATTAATGACACCAATTTGTGAAGAGAATATATTTTCATTTATTGTATGTTAATTATATCTTTAATGGATATCAATTTTGGTAAGTTTTGGGTTAACAAAATTAATTAAGTGAATAATTGTCTTTGAAATTTGAATTCTAAAAGTTTGTTTATAGTGTAGAGTTGGTCCATTCATTCCCTTTCTAATTAATAATTGCAGCATTCTTTTCGTTACTTCCTCATTTGTCTAATTACTCCATTCCATTTACATTGTCGGAAGCTTTTCCATTATGCAAACATAAACTACTTTTCATATTTTTAATTCTTTGTTTTACCTCTTATTAATACCTGCTACTTTAAAAAAACGTTGTTCATATTTACTTTATTTCAATACCTAGTTTGTTCATATTTACTTTATTGTTTTCTTTCATTTTCCAACTTTATTTCCTGAAATCTCATTTCATTTATTTCTAATTGATGGCAGCCTCTCTTTTCGAATTTCATTGGCCCTAAACCTAACTCTAACCTTATAAATAAGATATGATGCAAATGAAACCCTAGCCTCCATTCTAATCTTTTTCTTTTTTCTTTTTCTTCTTCAAATCTTCTTATTCTCTCTCATTTTACTTTTTTCCTTCCTCTTTAAATATTCTTCATCTTCAAATCTTCTTATATTTCAAACTTTCTTCTTCTTTTTCAAATCTTTATCTTCTCTTCCATTTTCAGTTCTTCTTGTTTTAATCCTTCTCTTATTCAATTCTTCTTTTTCAAATCTCTTTTTCAAACCTTTTAAAAATACATACATATACATATACATGTACATATACGTGTACATGTACATGTACATATACATGTACATATACATATACATGTACATATACATATACATATACATATACATATACATATATTAATATAATAGGGAGGAAAATTAAAGTAAATTAAACCAAAAGGAAAATTAAGGAACAAAGCTGGCAATCAAGAAGGAGACTAGGGAAACATATAGAGGATCTATTGATTAGAAGTCTATTATTTTTAGATTTATATGAAGGTGAGTGATTTAACCCACTCACGAACACTAAACTTTCTTATGATAATTAAATTATACTTATGATGTAGAAATTTATTGATTGTTGTTTGGTATTTTAAATTTAATTTGAATTTATATTGAATTAAATTTCCATTTAATTAATTTTGAATTTAAATTACTAGTTGAATACTTGATAATGATAACCAGTTAATCGTTGTGATTTATTGGCTGATTTGGATGACGATTGTGATGGATGCTTAATTGTTGACATTTTGGGATGATTTGATGTTATGTTTATTTTATATGTTGTTATCACACTGCAAGTTCCCTTAGTTATTGTTAGAAAAATCACTATGGGTTGAAATGATACATACCCGAATGATCTTATAGATTTGGAAAAATTTGTTATTAGTTGAAATGATAAACCTAAGAGATTTTATGGACTTGGAAAGATTGTGATTCGAGATAAGGGTTGAAATGATATATATTAGGAAATTTAATTTATTACAGATTAAAATGATATATATCCGTATCACTTAACCATAGGGTAGAAAACTATATATGAACACCGTTGGTCAGTTATAAATTATTTTCTAAATCGTAAAGTATGTTTGATTTTTAAATTTGATTTTTCAGTTTAATTTGATGATTTTATTTAAAATTCATATTCGAAAAATAATTTATTTTATATGTTTTAAAAGTTTCAAATTATAAGTTAATATATGGTTTTAAAAGTAAATTTAAGATTTTAACTTATAATTTTATTTAGTTTTAAATTTTTTTGTAAATAGTTTAAAATTTAATTAAATTAAATATTTAATATAGTTTCGATATATATTTTAAATTTAATTTAATATAGTAAATATTGTTTTGGATTTAAGATAATAAATATAGACTTTTATAATAACTTTAATAGATAAAAGATTTTTTAAAAGAGTTTAAAATTTTGTAAAAAAGCTTTGTAAAGAATTTATAAAAGTTTTGTAAGAGATTTTATAACGGATTTTATAAAAGGATTCTTTTATAAGAATTTTATAAAGGATTTCATGATGGTTTTATAAAGGAATTATAAAAGTTTTAAAGGATTTTATAAAGGGGTTTTATTAAAGAACTTGTATAAAAGGATTTGGAAGTGTTTAAAGGAATTTGCGTACAAGTTATGAAAGGGAAGAGTTGTAAATTATTATGGAATTTATTAATTGCTTTATAAATGGTTCTAAAGCTTATAAATAGTTTATAAATGGTTTAGAAGAGATTTGTAAATTATTTTCGAAATTGATTGAAAGAAATCTTCCGCGATATTTATAAATATATTTATACTTTTGGAAAAAGTATATAGATATCTTGATATGAAGTACAAACTATTTTCTAGATTATTATTATTATAAATGCTTATGAAATGACGACGGTGTGAAAATGTAAACGTTTGGCTGTTAAAAAGACCTAGGTCGGATATTGTCATACTCTCCGCGAACACCGAAACCACTTTAACAATTGTGTACACGGTAGAGAATCTAGAACAAAATCAGATGGTTTGGCGACACTGCTGCATTGAGGTATGAAGCGAGCCTTAAATAAGATGACTAAAACATGAGCAATTGACGGGCCAAGTAAGGTCGCTTCTCCGATCGAACACACTTCTTCGATGCTATATCTCTTACTTTTGTGATTGATTAGTGGCCACCCTCGATTTAATTATGGGAGTGTTGTTTTGAGGTGGGAGGTATCTGCGGCTATGCGTTACCACTAGTCCAGAAGTGTAAATCGGCAGAATCCTACCCAACATATAGCCTCACGTGCCTTGTTATCTACCTTATCAAGCCCACTACAATTTTTTTATGCCATACCTATAGAGTGTGCCCTGATAGCCTACCGATTTGGTGGAGTTTACAGTACTATATAGAGTATGACATTTATATAATGTGTTAAGGGGGATATGGGTAATGCCTTAAAGCTATTTTAATACTTTACTAATGGACATTATATATATATAGCGTATATTACTACATATAAATAGTTTAACGGAACCTTAGGAGGTGGAAATCCCGAACATCTCTTAAGTTATTGCACGCACATTATACACTAAACAGGAGATGTAAAATACTGCAAACATCTATGAAGTCGTTATACTCATACTTATTTACTATTGATTTAACTTACATGAGATCTTTTGGTTCTGACTCGAGTGTTTTGTCTTTTCATTACGCTATGGTCAGCTTGAGCTTTTTAGTGTTGAAGACTTTACGTCCGAAGGACGAAGATGGAGTTTAGTATTATATTATATGAATATTCCACTACATCATGTTTTTTCGCTGCATTTTCCTATTTTATATGCTGTATGTATAACTCTAATTGTATTGTAAAAGTGTAATCAAATGTTATTTGTAAAATAGCTCCATGAACCGTTTATTTAATTATTATATTTTGTCATTTCGCTGTGAGATTCTATGTTTTGTTTTTCCTTCTTTTCTCTTATTTTCTTATTTATCCCATTATAAATCCTCCCTTTTGAATGGTTTGAGTTGACATGTATGGTTTATTGTCGATTTAAACCGTCCAGAAAGGTGGGTCGTTACACGTCGGCTTTGGAATTCTGACCTTCAGTTCCCCTAACAAGTCATAGCTCTATAGACAATGGATAATTCCTTGTAGATTGTATCATATATAACTCCTAACTCATGGTACCTTGTCTTAATTTCACTTTGATCTTGAATTTGCATAACAAATTGAAATGAAATTACTCGCTTGTACCTACTGTATCATGATAGCCTAAGTATAATATATGTACCTTGAGTTTGCTCAAAAAAAACATATAGCTATCTTACCTCCTTTATTCAGTTTATTAATAGTACTACACATAACATCGCTAGCTTGAGTTTGCTCAAAAACTAAGGAGTATGCAAGTAATTTATTAATATATATGGTATAGGTCAACATTATATTAAAGGTTCATAATCTGTAATATATTATATTGAATGATATCGACTTATGGAATAATGTATTTCTTTTGAAATTCCCTCGTATTAAGTATCGGACACATTGGTAATCGCGGTATACAAACATTTACATATGTATTTATCCCACAAGCCCGTTAGGGTTTGTTTGATGTTCCACCTTTAGTTTAAACATTCATATTATATAAGTTCTATTATTATATAACTTTTGTATTTCATGTTACTTATAATAGTCTTAGTATAATATTATATTAATTAAATGTTATTTAATTAATTATAATCTTAACTAATTTTATATTAATTTAATATAACAATTATATTAAATGTTTATTATATACTATAACCTTTATAGTGTAACATATATATCACATGTATGTGTATATTATTTAATTAATTAACCTTTTAATTAATTCATTTAATTAAACAATTTAATTAAAATATATTAATTTTGGAAAATCATTTTACATAAATACATGTATATATTTTTCATAAATTAACTTGTTTAATTAATTTATATATGTTATTAGTCTAATTAATGAAATTAAAATTTCAAAATTAATTTATATTATTTGTTAAACATTTTGAAAATTTTAATTATATTATAATTTTTATAATATATGTATATCTTATTTTAAATTTAAAATATTATAATTTCAATTTTCAAATAATTTTGAAAATTAGCCTATGGCCCAACCCAAATTGGGCCTTTGTTACTAGAGACAGCCTTGGGCTCACATATCTGTTTAGGCCAGGCCGGTAGCCAGGTATGACAGAGTACTTAATTGCCCAAATCCAATTTTTTGGTACTACATTTCTAGACACTCTACTATCTGAGTTGTAAGCCTACTTTTAGCCCTAACGTGATTAATTTAGATCGTATAGGCTGTTAGGCTCTAACATCATTATTGGAACTAGGCCAGTCCACAGTGGAAAAAATGGATGAATTTCAATTTTTTTTACCATTTTGGATCTTTATTGGGTCTATGAAATCTAATTTATTTAGAACATTTTAAAATTTCTTTTAAATAAAATCATTATTTTATTTAAATTTATAGTATAGTTCTATATTATGCAATTAATATTATATATATATATATCATATACACTACATGTGTATGCGCATGCAACATAGCAATCAGTGCAAGGTATAATATGCCCATGTGTAAGTGCTGGGATTTACATTGCAATGGACATGTTAGCTCACTGAATGCATCTCTTGAGAATATTTATCTGTCAACTTGTAATACTTTCTAGTATAGAAAGCCACGCCCAAAGGAGTCAATAGAGGAATAGAAGCGGACTGGGAAGTATTGCCACTTCCATGAGACTTATGGGCATAATACGGAAGAGCTTAGACACCTCCAAGATGTCATAGAGAAACTGATTAGACAGAAAAAATTGCAGGAGTTAGTCAATAACCCACAGGAGGGTAGGCAAGGAACATCAGACCCCGAATGTGGGCCGGCTCTATGCCAACCAGAGGTTCCTTCCCGAACCGTGGGTAGATTGGTCATAAACACTATATTCGGTGGACCTCGCCCTACAGATAAGAATTGGTAGGAGATGGAGCGATATGCTAACTCCTTAAGGCATGCAGATTATGGGTGTTGTTCAAATGTGAAGGATAGGACCCCTGCTAAGCAGCAACGCATAAGGACAGATGATATAGTATTAGGAGCCGAGATGCGGACAAGGTGGAGGCTCCTACTGTCGACCCGATGGTCATATCTACGACGATCGGTCTAGAATATGTGAAGACAATTTTAGTTGATTGTGGAAGTTCTGTTAACACCATTTTCAAAAAGGCATACGGCCAAATGAAGATGGAGACAAAGGATTTGAAATCATCTAAAGCCCGAATCCATGGCTTTAATGGTGCAGCGACTGATGCAGTAGGATATGTTGAGTTGCCAGTTGAACTGGGACAAGGTGAACGTAGGAGGGTGCGAATCCTACCTTTCATAGTTTTGGATGTTGATTCTCTATACAACGTGTTTCTGGGTCGACCGGCCCTGCCAAGTTTAGGGCAGCTTTGGCCCCGTGGTGTTTGACTTTGAAATTTCCTACAGGCAAAGGAGTTGGTGTGGTGCAGGGCGATCAGGCGACCGCTTGTGCATGTTATGTGGCTGAGCTGAGAGAGGCCCAACGGCGAGAAAAAGGAAAGGTTGCGGACAACTCCGTCCGCATCCAGAATACTGAAAATTGACAAGTAGTTCCCGAGCCCTGGCTCTGGCCACATTTCAGATCTATAGAGACATAGATCCGAGAGATGATGATGGGGAACCCAGGAAAGTAAAAGCAGCAACGGCTGAAATGACGATTGATATTCCAATCAGCCAAGATGACCCATCACGAGTACTTAAGATTGGATCACAACTCAACCCATCAATGGCTGAGGATCTCACTGATTTCCTCCGAGCAAACTTGGATGTTTTCGCTTTGACACATTCTGATATGTGCGGGATTTCTCCCACTATTGCAAGTCATATGTCGAACATAGACCCGAAGTATGTTCCTATAAAACAGAAAAGGAGAGGCATGGACCGGGAGAGGTCCGCTGCTCTTAGAGAGGAGGTAGACAAACTCAAAGCCAACGGGCTCATCCACGACGCCCTCTACCCCTGAATAGGTGTCTAACCCTGTGCTAGTAAGGAAAGCAAATGGGAAGTGGAGAACTTGTGTTGATTACTTTGATTTGAAAAACGCATGCCCGAAGGATAGTTTCCCTTTGCCCAGAATCGACCAGCTGGTCGACTCGACGGTCGGACACGAGTTACTGTCATTTATGGATGCGTACTTAGGATATAAGCAGATCCCAATATCCATTCCATACCAAGAACACACCAGTTTTGTCACAGACGTTGGGTTATATTGCTATGTAGTGATGCCTTTCAGATTGAAAAATGGGGAGCAACTTATCGGCGTCTGGTGAACCGAATGTTTAAAGACCAGATTGGTAGAATGATGGAAGTCTATGTGGGTGACATGCTCGTGAAGTCACGACAGTCAAACAACCACATTCGGGACATAGCGGAGATGTTTAGTATACTCAGACATTATGGAATGAATATCGATCCTTTGAAGTGTTCCTTTGGTGTTGCGTCAGGAAATTTTTTAGGTTTCATTGTGAATGTGCGGGGAATCAAAGCTAAACTGGAGCAGATTCAGGCTATTCGGGACATACAAGTGTCCAGAACCATAAAACAGGTACGAAGCTTGAATGGAAAGGTGGCCGCGCTGATTCGATTCATATCCAGAGCCATAGATAAGTGTATTCCTTTATTGGACGTAATAAAGAAAGGAAAGAGGAATTTTGAGTGGACATCCGGCTGTGAGGAAGCATTCCGAGCTCTGGTAAGGCATTTAGAAGGTCCACCAGTACTATCGAAACCGGTAGACCATGAGATGTTGTACGTGTACTTGGCTGTATCCTAGCATGCTATCAGTACGGCTTGTTTCGCGAGGAGGACCGAGTTCAAAAGCTAGTGTACTATGTCAGTAAACGTTTAACGAGGGCAGAAAGAAATTATCCAAAGATTGAGAAACTAGCCTATTGCTTGTTGATTGCATCACGCAAGCTTCGGCCATACTTTCAGGCGCACTCAATCAGTGTTTATACCGACTAACCCTTGCGACAGGTACTCCAACGACCTAAAGCCTCTGGAAGGATGTTAAAGTGGAATATTGAGTTGAGTTAGTTTGATATTATCTACCTTCCACGAAGGGCTATACAAGGGAAAATACTAGCAGACTTCATTGTTGAATTCACCGTGTTAGACGAATCGAGCGGTCACAATGTCATACCTCCCGTTCGATGGAAGATGTACACCAGTGGGGCATCTAACGATCGTTGCTTGGGAGCTGGCATAGTTTTTATAACTCTTGAAAACTGATTAGTTTGTTATGCTTTGAAGCTCGAATTCCTAGTGACAAATAACGAAGCCGAGTATGAAGTATTGGTTGCTGGCTTAAGACTTATCAGAGAACTGGGGATAAAATCAGTTGAAATCTTTTATGACTCACAACTGGTGGTATACCAGGTGCGGGGGGACAATCAAGCGAAGGGAGAGAGACTTGCCCCATACCTAGCATGGGTTCAAGAGCTGTAGCAAATCTAGAATATTATAATATTTCGCATGTCCCGCATGAACAAAATAGAGAAGCCGATTCAGTGGCAAAATTTGCGAGCACTGGGAATGCACAGCAAATGGGATTGGTTTCCGTTGAAACCTTACATGATCCAAGTATAAATATGATGGAGGTAGATTTCGTGTTAGAAATGGAAATCGAGAAGGAATCATGGATGACCCCATTCAAGCAATACTTGCTACATGGGGTCTTGCCTGAAAGAAGGAGCGAAAGTCGACAAGTCATTCGTAAGGCTTCGCGATATGTAATGCAGGATAGAATAATGGTATCGGAAGAGATTCTTGACCCCCTTACTCCAGTGCGTTGTCCACAATGAGATAAAACGAGTCCTAAAGGAAGTCCATGAAGGAGAATGCGGTGACCATACTAAGGGCAGACATTTGCTAAGAAAATCCTCCGCTATGGATACTATTGGCCAACTGTAAATCAGGATGCTGCAGACTACGTAAGGAGATGCGAAAAATGCCAAAAGTATGCAAAAATCCTGAGAGCTCCGCCGACGGAACTCATGCAAACGGTTAGTCCCTGGTCGTTTGCAATGTGTGGAATCGACATAATCGGTTCTTTACCTATATCCAAAGGTGGTGCGAAATACGCGATAGTTGCAGTCGATTACTTTACTAAGTGGGCAGAAGTAAAGCCTTTGGCCACGATCACCTCCAAAAAGTCATTAATTTCGATTTACGAAACATGATATGCCGTTTTGGCCTTCTACGGACTATCATTACAGACAACGGGACTCAATTTGAAAGAAAAGAGTTCAAAGAATTTTGTCAAAAGTATGGCATTGAAAAAAGGTTTGCAGCAGTTTCTCATCCAAAAGCCAATGGACAAGTGGAAGCCATGAACAAAATAATCAAGTCCATATTGAAAGAGCGTTTGGAAAAGGCGAGAGGCAAGTGGGTGGATGAACTTCCAACAGCGCTTTGGGCTTATAAAACCGCCCATAAGTCCGCGACTGGCCACACTCCATTCGCATTGGCGTATGGCATGGAAGTCGTTATAACCGTAGAACTTGAAGTTCCATCAAATCGGGTAACTCTTTACAACCCTATGATGAATCAGGATCTTTTGCTAGAATCACTGGACTTCATTGGTGAAAAGCGTGAAGAAGATGATTTAAGAGCGGTCGCATATAGACACCGAGTCGCTCGATATTATAAAGAAAAAGTCCGACCAAGAGTCATTGATATCGTGACCTCGTTTTGAAACGAGTTTTCCCAGTCCCGTCGCATATGAATCCCACATGGGAAGGTCCTTACATCATTGAACGGAAGCTTGGAGAGGGAACTTTCAAGCTAGCGACCGTTGATGGTGTGAAACTCCCCCGAGCGTAGAATAGCGAGCATCTGCGGCATTATTAGACTTAGTCTATTTCTTTCATATTTTAGTTGCAATTATTTCCAGCATATTTTTATTCCATTGATTCTTAGTTTTCGGTATGTAATAAGACAATTTAGCTTGTTTTCATTAATAAAGACTTGAAGCCATCTTTTCCATGAATTATTGATGTTTCTGTGTATGATAATACTATGGAAAACAACTAGAGTTGCATTATTTTGTCTGACATACGAACACGCACGAACACCTCAAAATCTCCAAGTCCGCTGAGTGTGGATTGGAGTACTCTGGGTCCCTTGAGTGTGGACTGGAGTATAAATGAATTAAAATCTCCAAGTCCCCTGAGTGCGGATTGGAGTACTCTGAGTCCCCTGAGTGCGAACCAGAGTATAAACGACTTGAAATCTCCAAGTCCCCAGAGTGCGGATTGGAGTACTCTGAGTTCCCTGAGTGCAGACTAGAATATAAACGACTTAAAATCTCCAAGTCCCCTGAGTGCGGACTAGAGTACTCTGAGTCCCCTGAGTGCGGACCGGAGTATAAACAACTTAAAATCTCCAAGTCCCTTGAGTGCGGACTGGAGTACTATGAGTCCTCACAGTGTGGACCGGAGTATAAACGACTTAAAATCTCCAAGTCCCCTGAGTGCGGACTGGAGTACTCTGAGTCCCCTAAGTGTGGACCGGAGTATAAACGACTTAAAATCTCCAAGTCCCCTAAGTGCGGACTGGAGTACTCTGAGTCCCCTGAGTGCGGACCAGAGTACAAATGACTTAAAATCTCCAAGGCCCCTGAGTGCGGACTAGAGTACTCTGAGTCCCCTGAGTGCGGACCAGTGTATAAACGATTCAAAATCTCCCAGCCCCCTCAGTGCGTACTGGAGTGCTTTGAGTCCCCTGAGTGTGGACCAGAGTATAAACGACTCAAAATCTCCAAGTCCCCTGAGTGCCGATTGGAGTACTCTGAATTTCCTGAGTGCGGACTAGAGTATAAACGACTTAAAATCTTCAAGTCCCCTGAGTGCGGACTGGAGTACTCTGAGCCCCCTGAGTGCGGAATAGAGTATAAACGGCCTGAAATCTCTAAGGTCCCAGAGTGCAGACTAGAGTACAACTGACCTGAAGCCATTAAGTCCCCAGCGTACGGACCGAAAAATATTCTAAGCATCCAATGCATGGAAATAAAGGATGTACAATTTCAAAGAATTTTCGAGTTATATGAAGATGAATTGGGGGTTTCTGTAACCCCCAATAACTCGAGTTTCGAACACAATAATACAGAAAGCTGAACAAAAGTCATTTGAAAGACAAAGAAACTAAATTTTATTTATTAATCCAAAATGGGGTTATAATACAACTCCACGAAAATTTGGAGTCAAAAATCAAGCTACATGGACTATGAAAGTAAATAAAAATAATTACATAATCTAAGCTGACTCTCGTTGAATGAGTGTAACAGCTACTTCTTTGGCTTCTTTGATTTCTTTTCTCCTTCATCTTCTTTGACGACTCCTCCCCCACGCGTTATCGATTGGAATCTTTTCTTGATGGGGAGGTAACAACTGAGGAAGAACGAGGGACCTCTAGTGGCCTGGACCCACCGGGAAGTATGACCTTCAAAGGCTTTTTCAAAGGATCATCTAGGTTCACGACTCGGGGCTCGACTTTAATTTCAGTTGTCGTTTCTTTTCCTCCGTGAGCTGCTCCTTCATGCTCATTTTTGAAATGTGTCCAGAGGCGCTTGTGATCTCAATTTCGCAACTTTCTTCGACGGGAGGCAAAGTCTCAGACTAGTCCTCATCGAGCGCCTCAATCACTTGACCATCTAGACCGGGAGTCTCTCCCACATGAGTAGCCTCGCTCCCTTTCCCTTTCTCCTCCTTGGCATCATCGCTCCTTAGAGTTGGTCCAGGATCAGAACAGCCTACGGAAAATCACAAGAAACAAACATTAGAATACAATAATCTCTCGTCGGAAATGACGGCTCTTTGAACTTTAAAAAGAAGATTTATGTACCGGCTTCTTGCTCGCTCTCAACCATTCAAGGAGTCTCACCCTATAGAAAGGGAGATAGAATGTGAATACCAAGGCCAGGGTCTTCCGGGTCATAACCAGCTTGTTGCTCGAATGGATCAAGTATTGGTCGATCAGCCGTTTGAGTAGGAGGAAGGGCTGGAGACTCGGTTCCGGATGGACCGACAATGACATCTTTTCCTTTTGATGGGGAGGAACCTTTGCAATAGAGGGCCTTCACTGCAGACAAGTCTGAAGGCTCGTTCCACCTGAGAAATTCTTTTACCAAAGCCTCCTCGTCAACCTATTCGGTGCCCAGCTCGACCTTCCTGATCTTTATTAAAGTCTCCCATGCCTCGGCTAGAGATTCGAGGTAGCCCTCGCCAAGAAAAGTTAAGTCCGATGCATGAGGAAATGGGCATTGAATTCTGCTATAAGTGGGTCGAACATGCACTTAATCTCCTCCTTGTCAGCCTATGTAGCCGCCTCAAGGCGAGAGTCAATCTCCGCGGATGCTATTCTCTTGCCCTCTTCAAGGGCTTCTTCCTTTAGCATCCCGACCTTAGAGAGCTCGTCGTCGAGCTTTTCCTTTAGGAGTCGCGTAGCAACAATCTCATCACAATATCGTTGCGACTCTTCGTGGGCAGCAATTTTTTCCTGTCTCTCTTTGCGAAGTTGATCTTCCAACTCTTTGACTCAGAGGTCAAATGCATCCCTTTCCTTCTGAACTGAATCATTCTCTAAAGCCAGGGCCCCGCAGCGTCGGACCGCTTCGTCGCTTTCTTTCTTATGAGTTGTTTCCAAACGATTGACGGCCTCTGCAGTATCTTTAGCACTTTGTTGGGCGGCTTCGAGCCGAGACTTGTACGTAGAGAGCTCTTCGTCCTGAGCTTTGATAATGTCTTTATCGTGAATGGCTTTAAGCTTCAGGATGTCAATTTCGTGTTGACGCTTAATAGATATTTCCAAGACTTTTTCAGCTAGATGGACAAACGCGTCATGTTGAACATAAATGCCGTTGTTGCAAACAATGGCGCTCTGTTTGACGTGTCCCGGAATATGATGGATCGCCGGGAGGAACTTCAGACCATCGAAGCATATTTTGGGAAACTTAGCCTTAAGATCGGCTAGCCTCTCTAATATCATGGGATCTATTACGAGAGCATGGGGAGGTGGCTTTGACTGTTTAGTTCTATTGTGAGGTTCCCGAGGTTGTCGTGTGCTTGATGAACCAGAGTGTTGATCACGGGGGACCTCAGATTGGGACCCCTTATGGCCGTATTTCTCCCTGCCTTGCTCTGAGTGAGAAGGAGGATTATAATGGTACGGAGGTTGATGATAAGTTTTCTTTCAAGATGATGAATCCTGGGTGTGATGATCCCTATCGCTGTCATCATCTCTATCTCGATATCTTCCGGAGCCCGAATCCCATCCAGAGTGGTGAAAGACAGATGACCCGCGAAGGCGATCGAGTCCATGTGTACGTCCCATATCACCTGCACAGAATTTAAATAACGACGAGTTAGCAAATAGTAGAGCAATGGCAGAAATTTAAGTGGAAGGTGAAGTGCACGTGTTTGTTAGTGTCCTAGTTTTCCCCCCGACGGACCAATTTCTTTATCTTTACTAATAGGAGTTTTTTCTCCCTGGTTTTAGGCTTGAGCACTTGTATCTCCTCTCGCAGGAGAACGAAGCTTAAGGGCCTTCGGATATCGAAGCCATAGTTAAGCAGATCATCAGGAATAATGAGGTTCGACAGGCCTTTCAAAGAACTCTATAAGTGTTGTGAGGAAGGCTCTTTCTCCACTGGAATAAGGGTGACCTTAGAGGTTCCACCCACTGTTTTCTTCCTCAATTTGTATGTCAATTTTTTCTTTCCCTTCGAAGAGGAAGGCGTCGTTTCGATATCGTGAACCTCGACTATCGGGTCCCGAGTGGGACTAACATTTTCACCCTATACTTCGGTCATTTTAACTTCTCTAATCTCCACTTTTCTGGTGTGTCAAGGGCATTACATGCTGAAGACCCAGCTTGCTTTTTTACTTTGCCCGAAGCAGGCCTGGTTATAGTGACCCTTGAGGGAGGCTTATTCGATAACCTTCCGCTAACTGCCCAAACTTCGAGAGTGATTCGTTTGAAATGAGAGATCTAATGTCTAGGTCTCCTATGGGGATGGCTCGGATAGCTTCAACAGCTTTAGAATACCTGAAGCCTTCGGGTCGAGGGTTGATACCTGTAAAAGTAGATAACGAGTTAGAAAAGGTGCAATCACCGCCGAATGCCAGTATTAATCCAGGAAAGAAACTTACTTCCTTCTACCCATCTATTTGCGTGGGACAACGCACGTAGAACCACTCCTGCTTATGCAGGGCGAACTTGCTCCATGCCCCAGTCGGAATTTGACACTAGTTATGCGGATCGAGAAATACAAAAGATGGGTTGTCTGACCATCTCTTGAAATGATAGATATAGCGGATATCGCCAGGAGTCGAGAGCCTAGAAAGGACACTCATAAAGAGAATGAAAGTGCCGTATATGAACACGTGGCTGTTTGGTTGTAGTTACGATGAGGCGATCTCGATAAACTCTAACAGGTAGCGGAGGAAGGAGTTGAACGATGGCACGCTACCAACCCAACACATGAATATGTTGTAGGCCGTATGTCCGACTGGGGGCAAGTGAGGACGATCCTATCCCCAAAACCAACACATCGTCGAAAGGAATCCTGTGTACTGAGCATATACGAAGGAGCATGCTTTCGTTAATTCTCGAGGCTTGGGAATCGATCAGATCGTCTAAAAAGATCGCTGCATCCAAGGCGTCGGGAGCCAAGTCGACGGATGCGATCACGGGGCTCAACATGTCTTGTACAGGAGCAGTCGATGGATTTGAAGTTCTAACTACTTCTTGTTGGGAAGATGGCCCGGTCTGTTTGAGATCGTGGCAGAACTAGATTTCCTAGACATCTCTAGTGAATGTTGAATCTAACGAAACACCTGTTTGAAGTATACTTGAAAAACAATTGATATTAGACTTAACAAAAAAAAATACTCCCCCCATGTGGTGTGTGAACTAGTGCATTCATGAAGTATAAGTGCCAAGAAATTAAAAGTCACGGACTTGGTGAAATAAAGTTAGGCTTCGAACTATCATCTACGATGACCATCATCGCTGACCGTCAACGAGAGCTTGTTGTAAGATGGTTTATTTTTTGAACTCGACATCGATACTGTACGTTGAATGTTATTATCCATTTTAATCAAGTTAAATTTAGGTTTATAATTGTCACAATAGAAGAGTTATCAGTCTGGATTGTCCGATATGCTTAATTTCTTAAGTCCTTGTCCTTGTTCAATATCATATGTTTGGGCATTAAAAAATAGGTTGAGTCAACTATGCATTATGTTCGACTAGTGTTGTTGTTGTACACCACTCTCCTACCATCCATCACTACCTTTCGGAATGCGGCAAGTCATGCAGAATCACAATCATGCTGGACAGTAGACATGCCGAGCCGCATCGCTCGGCACTTTGCCCTCAACGCCAACTTCCTTCCTACACTTCCTCTCTACCGCTCGGTACAGACGAGTCATCCAGCAAGTCATGTCGAGCCACCTCGTTGAGCACTCTACCCATCTCCCACTTTTCTCTTGCGCTCCCTCTAATGTTTTTCGGCATAGGGGGTCATGCCGAGCCGTAGCTACACCTGACCACATCGCTTGGCATGCTAAACCCAACCTCAACTCTACTCCTACACTCCCTCACATTGTTCGGCATGTGGAATTCATGTCGAGCCACAGCCATACGTCCAACTCCAACTTATTTTTTCGAGCAAACTAGATACCCTCCTAAGTGGCCAGTCGACCACCACTCCAATTCGCACGCCACCTTCGACCGGCCATCTCAACCCTCACCGATTCCTACCGGGCCGACATCCTCTTCCATCATCCTCTCCATTTAACCCAAGGCTCATCCAAACATCAGATCCACCTTCATTATGTATGCGGTTTCCATCACCCATGGGTTAGGGGGAGGTCGTAAATTCGAGTCTTGTTCAAAATCCCTAACTGGAGAAAGTCGAGCAAATGAAAGATTCATACCTAGTAGGAGGGGTCAAAGTCTGATGAGGTGCTCAATTTAGAAGTGGAATCCTCTCAGATTTGTTGTTGAGGGCAGTCGAGAAGTACCGTGTGGGACTCGGGAGTCAAAAAGGAGGTTAAAGTGTTAGCAAAAGTATGGAGGGAGGTAGGTTCATAAGGATGTTAGAGCAGAGGTGAAAAGTAAAAAGGGAAAAGAAGAGAAATGTTGAGTTATATAGGAACGAGGGAAGACGAATGGACAGTGACTGATAGAACCGATCAAGGCACTTCCCTTGTTCGACATCAATATCGTTTGGCATCTGTATGTTGTTGGCATCCAATGTCATTCGGCATCCATATGTCATTCGGCATTCAGTGCCTCATTCGGCATTCAGGAGATCGCCATAGAGAGGACAGAATAGGGGCTTAAAGGAAAATGCGGAATACTCATGGTTCAAAGCACATCATGCTCGTCCACATGATACACTTTGGGGGGCAAGTGTTACCTTGTGGCTTGACCAAGTAACAAGAGGCTCGGCATAGAGCACCGTTCGGCATAGAGCACCGTTCGACATTGAGAGGTCGTTCGACAACTCGCCTTCCTTGGCATTGAGAGGCCGTTCGGCATCTGGCCTTGTTCGGCATTGAGAGGCCATTGGGCATCTGACCTCGTTCGGCATGAAACATCGTTCGACATAGATGGGTCGTTCGACATCTGGCCTCGTTCGGCACTGAGAGGCCATTCGGTTCTGACCTTGTTCGGCATGAAACATCGTTCGGCATAGAAGGGTCGCTCGACATCTCGCCTCGCTTGGCATTGAGAGGTCGTTCGGCATCAAGCCTCGTTCGGCATTGAGAGGTCGTTCGGTATCTAGTCTCGCTTGGCATGAAGCCTCGTTTGGCACAAGACCTCGCTCGGCATAAGTAAGTCATTCGGCATCTCCCTTCGACCGGCATCAAGTCTCGTTCAGCATAGGTCTCGTTCGACCTACACTCCTCACTCAGCGCACTACCTCATTCAACATACAGGTAGCGTTCGACACGCCTTCCTCGATCGGCATATGACTGCCGTTCGGCCTGAATTTGTGGTTCGGCAATTACCGTTCGGCATTTACGGCTCAGCGCGCAGAAATTAACACGGGCCGAGGTGCTTTATTCCTAGGCCCACGAGAGAAGTCCAACCCATCTTCATCTATAAATAGAAGGGCAGGGGCATAGTGAAATGGACATTTTTTCGAGAAATTTAGGGAGACTCCGCCGCATTCAAGACTTTTCTTTTTACTTAGCATTTGTATTCAAGTAGTTGGAGTATGGATTGTATCTGTAATCATTTGTTGAGTAAAGCAATAAAGATTAACTTCAAAGTGGACGTAGGCAGTTACGCCGAACCACTATAAATCCGGTGTTCTTGTATTTACATTTAATTTAGCATACAATTCTCTGTTGTAATTTACTTTCTTCATTAACATCTCTACATAATCTTTCTCAAGGGTGTTAGTGACCAATTCTGGTGCTAACAGCTAAAAATAGTATTTTGTGTAAATTATAGTGTAAACTGTGTGTTTAGTTAAAATGAGAGTTTTAATAATGAGAAATAATTTTTATATATAAAATTATCTTTTATTTGTTGTAAAATATTTTATTTAACATGGAAATATAATTGTATAATTTTATTGTGTTGAAATCTTGTTAATATATGTTGTTTACAAGTGTACATGTGTTTAAGTGAAAATTAGAATTAACAAATTCTTTTTATTATTGGGTCTAAGCGCATTTACCTAAATCCTGAAGAAGAAAGTCTTTCTTCTCAAAATAATGTACGTACAATACATTCCCATTCCCAGAAATCCAAATGAAAAGAAAAAACAGGAAAACATCTTTCCTCTTTCAAACCTAGGTGCTCAAATCCACCAAATTCTTCAATTATTTGCTGAAATTAATCAAAATAAGGCACTATATTTAGATAATCGCTAAAAAAACTCATTTCTAATTCATTAAATTTTAATTTAGCAAAAGTTGATTGTCTGTAATTGGTTTTTCTTGGTTGCATGTCTCTGTTCTATTATTATACAGGTTTCAGAAGCTTGTTCTAACTAAAAGCCTTCAACTTTCTTTAACTTCGCTCGAGTTTGCTCTTCTATTTGCAAAGGTGAGTTTATTACCTCACATTTCTAGCTAAATCTTGACTGTGATTGCAATGATAAGGAAAAAATCGCTTACTGTAACCATACCAAAGGTTTAATTTGGATGATTGCTGAAATATACCAGGAATGCGCTGAAGTAAAACGATAATAACTTCCACGTTTCTTATCTGTTTGGGGTCAATCTTTTTTGTTAAAAACTAGATTCAATAAGGAATAGTTTCTATTTTGTTCACATTTTGATATTATTCAATTTTATTGACCTGAAATAGAATTGAAAATAAGACTACAATTCTGTCTTTAACTAAATTTCCTGAGTTTCAATCTGAAATTGATTTAGCCATATCTTTTTCATTTTTGATCAGAATTGAATAATTTTTAATGTTCTGGAAAGCCTATTATATATATATATATGACGACTTTTATGTTGAACATATTTGCAAATTTTATGCATAGGTTGACTGAAATTCTATCATAAACTCGCAGCCCCGTCACTTTGATAATTACACTATCCAAACTAAATATAGTTAGTAAATTAGATGTATCTTTATCGTTTGCAGTCGGATTTAGATAATTCTTGATGATCTGGAAAGCTTAGACTATTTTCTAAAACTTCTTATTTTGGGTTTTGTAAAGTTTTGTGATTAAAATAGTCAAAACCTTATTTCTTTGCTGCTTCCCTGAGAATAAACGACAGGGACAGTGAATTTAAGATCTAAGATTTATATTGGCTATATCTTTCACGTTTCTTATCTAATTTCAATAATTTTAGATGTTCCGGAAAGCTTAGACTTTTTGCTAATAGTCTCATGTTTTGAGTTTTCTAAAATTTCGAAGTTTACTTGGTCAAAATTACGTGTGTTTGTTGCTGTCCCGAGAGCAAAACGACAGCAATAACAATCATTGACCTGAGGATTGTATTAGCTTATTTTTGCACTCATTCTTGTTCGATTTTGACGATGTTTTTGAGATTTTTTGAGAGCTATGATGCCTACCAATAGGCTAGCTATATTTGGCGAATTTGAAATTCAAATTTATATAGAATTTGAGTTGATTTTGGGTTAAATTTGAATTGAATTCTTATTGAATTTAAGTTACCGATCTTGAGTTATCTTTCTTGTTTATCATTGTTTTCGATCACGGTTTTCTCTAAACCATTTTGAAGCGATTTTTAAAATAAATGGATATTTTGAATTATTATTATTTAGTATTTTAAAATTATTTTTCTAATATTAATCTTTTCAGGAAAAAGTATTAAAAGCTTGTTTTCTCTAGTAAACTATTTTAAATATAAAACATACACTTTTCCACTATTTGAACGTATGAGAAAGAGAATTAAACGATTTAGTAAAACACGTGGTATGAGACATGTGCGTTTACCATTTCAGTTAATTCCAGACTCGTATGATCGAAGCTATTTGAGATTATTGATTCTGAGATGTTTTGTAATTTTATGACGTATTTTTAGTTTTATAATTCCTATTTAATGGAATTATTTAAGATGGCCAATTATTTGGCAAGTATTATGGTTTGAGATCTCCTATGTAGGAGTATGGTCAATGAGAACCATCACGATGTACTATTTACTTGCCAATGATATAAGGCAAGTCTTGAGTATATGATTTCATATTTTTAGATTTATGCTTTATGAGGAACCATCATGATGTTTTCACTTATCGATGAGATGAGACTAGTTACAATGTCATTTAATACTTTTCGATGAGATGAGATGAATACGGTCTCTTTATCACTCGCTAATGAGACGAGGCGAGATATGACTTTCTGAGTTTTATGATGTTCCTAGTGTGGCAACGACTAACAGCTAGTAAATTGCTAAGTGCGAATGTGTGGTATGGGACACACATTAACACTTTTCGGGTTCCTATCCGTGAGTTTGTGACACATTCACAATGTTTACCTAACAAAACTGCTTGGAAAGGTGTCAATGACCTTGCCATGAGGACGAACTGCTTTGGGAGGTGTTTGCGACCTTGTTAGGGCTGACATACTCGGAGAGGTGTCAGCAACCTTGTCATGAGGGCGAACTACTTTAGGAGATGTTAGCGAACTTGTTAGAGGCTTCAGCCATTTGAGTTTAGCACGTGCGACATTGCTTCGGCATTGCAATCAGGGATCTGGCCAATCCGGGTTTTCTGAGTTTCTGCTTTGTTTTGATTTCACCATTTTACGATGTTTTGTTACATCGATGACCTAGCACTATATAAGATTTTATACATATGTTGATTTCATTTATGATGTTTTAAACTCTTATTGAGTTCTTTGAACTATGAGATATCATTTAGATTCCGTCGTTGATACGAGGCGAATATGATATTTAGATGGATTTTATCTTTAGGGTCTCATTCTCGATGGCTCATATACTTAAGTGTTATTATGTCACTAATGTCATGGCTATACTCTTGTTACCCCTTTCTTCTTATTAAGAGGAGTAATCATCCTTTCCTTATGATGGTAATATAATGCTTATGGGTATGGTATCTCTTGTATTTAAGGATACCATATCTTTCCTATGCTTTACCATATCTATTATTGTTACTCACTGTTTTGTTTAGCTAGACTGGACCGTGTGTTTTACACTCTGGTCAGACCGAGTATGTTTCTGGTTAAGCATTTCTTTTGGATATAGCTATTACATGATGCTTCCGCATGGATGTTGGGTTATCTTCTTTAGCTGTTATTGTCCTTATGAGTTGTATTGTATATTCTTTTGACTCATGTATATAAAGTGGTCGCCATACCACTTTGATGTATCATTGGTATTGTATTAAGATGTATCATTTTATATGTGAGTGTTTGTGTATGTTGTTGTTCTACGATGAGTTATTCATTTAATTATGGTATTTTGTTCTGATAGATCCGTTAGCCACCTATAGTTTTGTATTAAGTATTTATTGGATATGTCGATCCACTTGAGTAGAAAAAAATAGATAGCAATTGTTGACGTATGCAATAGATATTTAAGACAAGGCTATAGATGGTCGCACTTAACCAGCCCTATTCTCTGCATTAGTAGATAGGATTACCTTGTAATTCTCTTTGTTAATGTGGGTCTCGGGGTGGGGCGTCACATCTTGGTATCGAAGCTGAGTTCAGAACAAAATATGATAAATTCAGAACAAAACATATATTACGATATGTCAAAGTACAATATAAGTGTTACATTTTTTTTAATCATCATGTTGTTAACTTTTTTGAGTCCTTTGGAGTAGATATAAGTTGGGAATATGTCTAAGAATACATTTTATTCTGTAGTATTCCATAATTAAATCAATAATATCTTACACTATGAGTAATCCTCGTCGTGATCGCTTTACTCGAGTTTTCTTCAATACAGATGCTTTACCCTCATTCGTATCGAAGGAGTTTGTTGAAGTTATATCATTGGATGTTTCATGTCTTGTTACGTCTTTGAGGATTGCGAATCCTATTGAGGGGATTCACAGTAGTTGTCATGTTGTGTGAGAATATTGAGGGCGTTCCATGTAATTTTCTTTCCGTGCAAATTTGCACGTTATTTTCTATCTTGGGTTTGATGTGAATTTAGGGATGGATTGGCCTGAATGTTATCAAGCCTGAATCCTATGTTTTGAAAGGATCCTATATATTATGTATCCTAATTCGGATGATCCGTTGTCACTTGTTTTTCATAATGTAGATGGTTATTTCAAAGTATTTTTAATCTCTCTTGAGTCTTGAGATGATGATGAAGTATCCCGAATTCATGTTGTTTGTCCGTTTCGGGTTCGCCATCCAAACGAGCAGTGGAGTTTTGTATTGACCTCATTTCTGGTTCTTAGCTTGTTAATCGTTCTCCCACGAGGATGTTCACTAAGGAAATGAGTAAAGCAATAAAATTTAAACTACAATTCTTTCTCATTGAAGATAAACTTATAAGAATAATTGGATTATTTTATTGGGACAAGCTAAGAGTATTTTGTAAAAATGAAATAAGAGGCTTGTTTATCAATTAGAAAATGATTTTGTGTTAGATTGTCCATCGAGTGCTTTAAGAATTTTGGTCAATGCACCTAATCAACGTTATCGATAGAAATTTCTTAAACGCTATGATGAGACAGTCGGACATGATAAAAGTAAGTTGTAATAAATATAAGTTTGAAAATAAATTAAAATGAATTTGAACATTTTAAATGGCAAATGCATCCATTGAATCATAGTGAGTGTAAGATATAAGTTGCGAACTAGTTTTGATCGTTGGTCAACTCTGCAGCCAATAGATGAGGTTTTTCACTATAAACTAATGGCGAGGCAATAACATTATATTATAGGAAATTTGTGAAATTGAATATGATTATGTTTTAATTGGTGGTATAAGTACATCATATTGGAATTTAAATAGAGATATCATATGATAATTTGAGTAAATAACGTAAATTAATCCTAATTAAGGAGATGTCTTAAATCGAAATCATGTAATTCTTTGATTAGTAAAATGATGTATTCAAAATAAAATAATAAATTGGTTAGAGAAAATTGAGATATTAATTAAACATTTTGTACAAAGCTATAAATGATTACTTTAAAAAAATAGTTTTGGTATTCGGTTGTTTAAATAATAATAGAGGATAAGATTTAAACTATAACTTGAGGGAAATTAATGAAATGCTAATTTTAGTTTTTTTGGCATGAATTTGTGAACAAGTTTGTTTTAAACTTTGATGTTATTAAAACTTGTTGAAATGAAATTGTAGAATTCTTTTGAAAACGAGTTTGAGTTAATTATCAACTTTAATTAATTTTATATTCACAAAAATATGGAAATTTATTTGATAAGAGAAAATATGAATTTAAATGGTTTATTTATTATAAAAGGCTAAAGTAAATAAGGTAAGGTATGATAGATAAATAGTCGTGAGATACAATCCTTTAAAATTGTGAGAACAATTTTGAAATTTATATTTAAATCCAAAATTTATTTTAGATGAATGATTCTCTCTTATTAAATGAAAAGATTAGTTATCTCTTTCAAAATGATTCTTTTAAATTAATTGTTTGAAAAGTTGATTTAGTGAGATAATGAGAATATTTCCAAGTAGTGAATAGTTTCTTTTAAAATGATAATTACTTGAAGTTAATTATAAAATTTGAATGACTTTGCTTTTCGAAAGGAGGATCTTGAATAAATGATTTCACATAAAGAGCATGTTTTGAAAATGTGGTTTGAATTTGGAAAGGTTTGAAAATTCAAATTTTAAAATTTGAGTAAAAAGCTGAAATTTTATTTGAAAAAGTACTGTACTAAATAGCGTTAACTTGAGATTCATAACTCTAAATGAGCTAGATCTTTTCGCAAATGAAATAGCTTTTCTTTTTAAAACTTTAAAAGATTTTTCTTTTTACTGAATCTAAAATAGATTTGAAAGTGGATAGGCATTTCTGTCTTATTATGAAATTTTCATGATTTAAGCTAAAAGTTAATTTAGCTTAACCTTCAAACCGTAAATCCGATTTTGATGATCTTTATATTGCTGCAAAGCTTAGACTTAGTGGAACAACTTTCATTTTATAAGTTTCTTCAGATTTTGTTGTTTTCTATGTAAAAATTTGTCTTCTTTACAGCAGGTTTGAAATGAACAAAATGATCTATTTTCGTTAATAGTGAATTGTAATACTTCTTATTTATGAATATGAACTAATATCATCTAATTGAGTTAATTATAGGTGAAAGAGGATAGTTGGACTATATTTTGAGAAAAAAGATTATATTTATAATTGATCAAGCTCGCTTTAAAATGCTAAAAAGGAAGGTATGGATTCAGATTAAGTTTTCAGGTATTAAATTGTTGATATATGTTGTGTTCCGACCTAATGGTCGATGTATATTATATGAATCATTTTTGTAATATTGCAAATGGATCTCCATGCAAAGGAGACTCCATAGATTTTTTCCAGAAATTTCTTAGAATTTGAGAAACGAATTTAAAAAATTTGTGTATAACAAATTAAAGTATGTTTACGGAAGAATTAGAGAATAGACAACTCAAATTTTTTATTTACTATAAATAAAGAGTACTGAATTTAATTTTAATCTAAGTAAGAAGCTTTGGAAATTTTCAAGTGTTGAAAATTGAGAATCTAATTTTTGAAGATAATGGGTTTTAAAACACTAAAAATATTTTGTTAGTAAAAGAGAGTATAAAAAATCCATTCCTTGTGTTAACTTGCCTTTGTGTAGTTATTTTACAACTTGCATTTATGCAGTCGTATGAGTTAGGTGGTATTTGAACAAAGAACCTACTTCTTATTGGGTTTTCTTTCCGTAATTGTTGTCAATCTAATATCGATATGACTCCCTTCGTAGTGTTATATGGGAAGTCGTATCGATTAACATCTTGTGGCTTGGAATTCGGGATAAAGTTGTGACTAAATCCCGACTCTATTCATGAAGCTTCTGAGGAATTGATCTCGCCCGATTTATCTATTGTGTAGCCTCCATTCATATTCTTGCTTCGAAGGTGTAATGCCTTTGAAATAAGAATATTCTGCTCGTAAAAATTCAATGGTCCACTAATCCAAATAACTACATTTGGGAAACCATAGAATTTATTGAGCTATATTTTTCGAGTTTTCTATTTTCTTGTGTTGAGGGTGAGAATTTAAAAATCTATCTTATCTATCTTCCATTGCCTGATGAAATGAATCATGTTGGATATAGCTCTTCTCTAGAAATTGCGAGGACGCAATTTTTATAAGAGGAGGATTCGGTAACAACCCTGGTTATGGCGATTCCTTGAAATTTTAATTAAAAACAGTGATTACACTTTTATAATGGTGAAATAAAAATAAATTGGAGATTTAAAAATTGTTTATTTTGAATAAATGATGAATTTGGAAAGAATAAAATGGAGTTAATATGATAATGTCGGTAATAAATGGTGAAAACGAAAATGTGTTAATTTGGTGATTTATTGAATTAAATAACGATAAAAAGAATTAATTCTATAATAATTTGTTAAAATAAGTGTAAAATATTGGAAAAAAAGTTTTAAAAACTTTATTATTTTATTTTGGAAGAAAATGAGCATTATAGAATTTTATTTTGATAAATGCAATAATTTTTGCGAATTTTTGCCAAATATTGATTTTTGTAAATTTTAGTGAAGTACTAAAATTTAATATGTGTATATTAAAAATAAAAAGATGGAATTTTGTTTAAAAATAATATTTGAAGGTAAAAATGATGTTAATATGGTTATTTGAATTTAATTATGCAAGAAAATAACTTTTGTATAATATTTGGTGTTAAAAATAGCATTTTGTGTAAATTATAGTGTAAACTTTGTATTTTGTTAAAATGGGAGTTTTATAATGAAAAATAATTTTTATAGACAAAATTACCTTTTATTTGTTGTAAAATATTTTATTTAACATGGAAATATGATTGTATAATTTTATTGTGTTTAAATCTTGTTAATATATGTTGTTTTGGTTCGTTTATACAAGTGTACATGTGTTTGTGTGAAAATTAGAACTAACGAATTCTTTTTATTATTAGGTCTAAGCCCATTTACCTAAAGCCTGAAGAAGAAAGTCTTTCTTCTCAAAATAATGTGCCTACAGTACATTCCCATTCCTAGAAAACCAAAGAAAGGAGAAAAAAGGAAAACATTTTTCCTCTTTCAAACCTAGGTGCTCAAATCCACCAAATTCTTCAATTATTTGCTGAAATTAATCAAACTAAGGCACTATATTCAAGTAATCACTACAAAAACTCATTTCTAATTCATCAAATTTTAATTTAGCAAAAGTAGATTGTTTGTAATTGGTTTTTCTTGGTTGCATGTCTCTGTTCTATTATTATACGAGTTCCGGAAGCTTGTTCTAACTAAAAGCCTTCAACTTTCTTCAACTTTGCTCGAGTTTGCTCTTCTATTTGCAAAGGTGAGTTTATTAACTCACATTTCTAGATAAATCTTGACTATAGTTGCAAAGTTAAGGAAAAAATCGTTTATTGTATCTATACTAAAGGGTTAATTTGGATGATTGCTGAAATATAATAGGAATGCATTGAAGTAAAACAACAATAACTTTCATGTTTCTTATCCATTTGAGGTCAATCTTTTTTTAAGAAACTAGATTCAATAAGGAACAGTTCCTATTTTGGTCACTTTTCAAGATTTTGCAATTTTATTGACCTGAAGTAGAATTGAAAATAAGAGTACAATTCCGTCTTAAACTAAATTTTTTGAGTTTGAATCTGAAATTGATTTAGCCATATCTTTTTCATTTTTGATCGAATTCAATAATTTTTAATGTTCTGGAAAGCCTACTATATATATGACGACTTTCATGTAGAACATATTTGCAAATTTTAAGCATAGGTTAACTGAAATTCTATGACTGAAATTCTATCACAAACTCGCAGCTCTGTCACTTTTATAATTACATTATCTAAACAAAATACAGTTATTAAATTAGATGTGTTTTTCTCGATTCCATTCGGATTTATATAATTCTTAATGTTCTGGAAAGCTTAGACTATTTTCTAAAACTTTCTTGTTTTGAGTTTTGCAAAATTTTGTGGTTGAAGATAGTCAAAACCTTATTGCTTTGCTGCTACCCTTAGAATAAACAACAGTGACAGTGAATTTAAAATTTGAGAATTATATTGGCCATATATTTCACCTTTCTTATCCTATTTCAATAAATTTAGATGTTCCGGAAAGCTTAGACTTTTTGCTAAAAGTTTCATGTTTTGAGTTTTTTGAAATTTGGAAGTTCGATTGGTCAAAATTGCGTGTGTTTGTTGCTGTCCCGAGAGCAAAACGACAGCAATAACAATAATTGACCTGAGGATTGTATTAGCTTATTTTTGCTCTCATTCTTGTTCGATTTTGATGATGTTATTTAGACGTTTTGAGAGCTACCAATAGGCTAGCTATATTTGGAGAATTTGGTTAAATTTGAATTGAATTTGTATTGAATTCAAGTTATCGATCTTGAGTTATCTTTCTTCTTTATCATTGTTTTCGAGCACGGTTTTATCTAAATCATTTTGAAGTGATTTTCGAATAAATGGACATTTCAAATTATTATTATTATTTAGTGTTTTAAAATTATTTTTCTAATATAAAATCTATTTATTTCCTATAATAAAGGAAGTTCAAATATTGGTTTTATTAATCTTTTCGGGAAAAGTATTAAAAGCTTGTTTTCTCTAGTAAACTATTTTAAATATAAAACATACACTTTTGCACTATTCGAATGTATGAGAAAGAAAATTAAATGATTTAGTAAAACATGTGGTATGAGACATGTGTGTTTACTCATTCGGTTAATTTCGGACTTGTACGATTGAAGCCATTTGAGATTATTGATTCTGAGATGTTTTGCAATTTTATGGCGTATTTTGAGTTTAATAATTCCTATTTATTGGAATTTATTTAAGATGGCCAATTATTTGGCAAGTATTATGGTTTGAGATCTCCAATGTAGGAGTATGGTCGATGAGTACCATCACGATGTTTTATTTACTTGCCAATGATATAAGGCAAGTCTTGAGTATATGATTTCATATTTTGAGATTTATGGTTTATGAGGAACCATCACAATGGTTTCACTTGTCGATGAGATGAGACAAGTTACGATGCCATTTAATACTTGTCGATGAGATGAGACGAGTATGGTGTCTCTTTATCACTCACTAATGAGACGAGGCGAGATATGATTTTCTGAGTTTTATGATGTTCCTAGTGTGGCATTGACTAACGGCTAGTAAATCCCTAAGTGCGAACGTGTGGTATGGGACACACGTTAACACTTTTCGAATTCCTATCCGTGAGTTTGTGACACATTCACAATGTTTACCTAACAGAACTGCTTTGAAAGGTGTCAACGACCTTGTCATGAGGACGAACTGCTTTGGGAGGTGTTAGTGACCTTGTTAGGGATGACACAACGTCTTGGAGAGGTGTTAATGACCTTGTCATGAGGACGAATTGCTTTGGGAGGGGTTAGCGACCTTGTCAGAGGCTTCCCCCGTTTGAGTTTAGCATGTGAGACATTTCTTCGGCATTGCAATCGGGGATTTGGCCAATCCGGGTTTTTTGTGTTTTTTTGAGATTTCTACTTTGTTTTGATTTCACCATTTTATGATGTTTTGTTACATCGATAACGTAGCGTTATATAAGATGTTATACATATGGTGATTTCATTTATGATGTTTTAAACTCCTATTGAGTTCTTTGAACTATGAGATATCATTTAGATTCCACCGATGATATGAGGCGAATATGATATTTTGATGGATTTTATCTTTAGGATCTCATTCTCGATGGCTCATATACTTAAGTGTTATTATGTCACTTATGTTATGGCTATACTCTTGTTACCTCTTCTTCTTAAGAGGAGTAATCATCCTTTCCTTATGATGGTAATATAATGCTTATGGGTATGGTATCTCTTGTATTAGAGGATACTATATCTTTCCTATGCTTTACCTTGTCTATTATTTTTATTCACTATTTTGTTTAGCTATACTAATCCATGTGTTTTGAACTCGGGTCAGACCAAGTATGTTTAAGGTTAAGCATTTCTTTTGGATATAGCTATTACATGATGCTTCCGCATGGATGTTGGGTTATCTTCTTTAGCTATTATTGTCCTTATGAGTTGTATTATATTTTTTTGACTCATGTATATAGAGTGGTCGTCATACCACTTTGATATATCATTGGTATTATATTAAGATGTATCATTGTATATGTGAGTGTGTGTATATATATCTATTGTTGTTCTGTGATGAGTTATTAATTTAGTTATGGTATTTTATTTTGATAGTTCCGTTAGCCACATGTGGTTTTGTATTAAGTATTTATTGGATATGTCGATCCACTTGGGTAGAAAAAAAATAGATAGCAATTGTCGACGTATTCAATAGATATTTAAGACAAGGCTATATATGGTCACCCTTAACCAGCCCTATTCTTCGGATTAGTAGATAGGATTACCTTGTAATTCTCTTTGTTATTGTGGGTCTCAGGGTAGGGCGTCACAGATGTCCTATAAATGTTCATGTATTTCTATGATCATTTACTTAAGGGTCTTTATTTAACACACATCTACACTACAATTTGCGCAGGCTTTTATAAGGATCGAGCTACGGATCGCACTTCAACAACTAATAATCGACCACTGCTTCAAGATCTATTCAATATAGAAACGTTGCTACTAGAGCTAATCAATATAGAAGCACCACTACTTGAGCTACTCAATATAGGAACACCGCTACTAGAGCTACTCGACATAGGAACATCCTACAACTCTCCCATATGGGACTACATCTCACATTATACCAACACGTAACTAGCTCACATAAGTTTTCCTACAATTATCACATGGGAATAAATTTCTCATAAATATGACTACATATAACTCAACTATGCAACGAGTGGGAGCTTACAATGCCAACTCGTTGGTGTGTCTCGTTATCTGCATCCATGTCTACCTCTCTATCATAGTGTACGCCTCTTATTGCATGCGTCGGGATCCATTAGCAACATAGTATCGCACCGCTTTAAAATCGTGAATAACAAGGAGTCTTGTTGTGTTGGGTCCATACACTTCGTTGGGCATCAGTCAGTGCGGCGGTCCACCATAGAACCTCATGTAGTGCCATTTGTGATCGAATTGCCCCCGGTCGAAAAATCGACCACCGTTGGGTAAAACACATTTACCCAATCCCATAATGTCCTACTAATGTTTCATAGGGAACTAGCTTCCTACTATCTCTAACATCCACACATATGTAAACAATACGATTATTCAAACAACTAATAATTTTATTTCCAACCTACGCCTGAGGCTGAGGTTTAGATTACGCAATTCAGTTACCAACCTTGCGATTGCTACACCTATCGGTCGACCTCTTAGGGTGACCATCGACCAGTCGCACTGTAAATTTTAGGGTTTTCGATTTCTATTTATTCAATTTTTAATTATTTGTTACTCTGATAGATTCTGGACTTACACAACCTTAGCATTAATTTACACTAACCAGTCTTTGCAATTTTACCTTGCCTTTTGTTGATATCAAATTTATATATTAATTCAGGATTAACCAATTTTTCATGGTTTCTATTCAATGACAGAAAGGGATTTAACTGGGGTACCAATTTATACCGATTTCAATTTCTAATTCCAATTTGAGATTTCAAATAATTAAGGTTTATAGTTTGATAACTAACATCCTAGATAAGATAGAATATGCTAGAATTAACTGTAAATAATCAACTTATTAAACTTGTTCCCACTCACCTTGAATCCAAGGTCTAACTCTAAACTCCGTTGGAGAATCGTCACCAGCAAGCTTGCCCCTTCTTGATCCGATTTACTAGTGCTCTTTTACTTTATTTTAAAGAAATTTTTGTAAATGGACAAAAGAAATTTGGGCAAAGTTTCGATGTGTGGTAAGTTTTTAAATGAAATTAGCGCTAGGTTAGGTGTTTATATACAGGGGTTTGAGATTGATATGGGACATTAGATTTATTGTTGGGAATATTTATTTTATTATAAACGCCCATAAGTTACTTGGCACTGAAGAAAAATATTTGGTTCAATCATGTACGTCCAAATTCATGCTCCAGATCCAAAAATAGATGTCAGCCGGTCAACCATTCATAAGAACCGATCGACCGGTGGACCCTAGTGGTCAACCGTTGATCGTATTTAATTTAGGAAAGTTTTTCTAATTGGTTTATTTCATTTTCAAATATTCAGACATTCGCAACTTCTCTGTACTAACTCCGATTCCAAAGTATTATATATGAAAATTGTCCATAAAATTGCTAAAAATGCAATGTGTAAGTTTCATAGCCAAATTAGGATATTTGTAAAAATAATATTTTAGCCCTATTGTATTTAAATTTAATCTTCTTATTAACTTTCCATTAAATTTTCAGGGTACTACATTCTTCCCCTTTGTTCTTGAAATCTCCAAGGACGGAAATATATAACTCGTATGTGCAACAATCAATAGCTACAACCATCTACTCATCCATCATCTATTGGTAATCATTGTCCTTAATAAATTTCAAATGCGGTATATGTATATACAAGGTTGAAATGCCCGTGAACCTGTACTGATGCAAAGAGTAGACGGTCTCCTAATCTAGTCGACCTCTTGGCATGCATTGGTCAAGCCATGAATCCAAATTGCATGCAACATCCTAAGTAAGTATGCTTGCAATTCTAAATGCATGCACAAAGATTCAATCCATATGCAACATTCACATGCATAATGCTCAACAAGATAAACAAATAAACAAAAGATGATGCGAATGTGTATGTACTATCTAGAGGATATATTGTCCTGAATGTGTAATAGAAACAATCTAAAGAATACATCCACTAGCATCCACCATCCATAACATGTCCTAATGACACATTTACAACCATTCCTACCATACAATGGTCTCTACCTAAACAATCTAAGTTCTAAGACATAAGTAATATCTATTTACTAAACTTAAATTGGAAATGTACCAAAAAAGAGTTGCTGGTTGGTAGCTCGGATCTTCTCCTAGGGCTCCCGTGTACACTCCTTTGGAGCATCTTCCAATTAGATCTTAACAAGTTTGATTTCTTTATTGTGAAGTCTTTTTGTACCATGCTCAAGAATATAAGTGGGTACGCGGTGGACAAGTGACTCACTTTCTAGCTCCACCTCCTCTAGCTAGCTCCGCTCGACTACGGTAGTTGAATCATGCAAGCACTTGGGCAAGTGTGACACACATAAAATATCATGTACTCCTGCCAACTTCTCATGAAGCTTTACCCTATATGCCAACTCTCATATCCTCTCCGTAATAGGGAAAGGATCTACGAATCTCAGTGCTAGCTTCTCTAAACCACTAAACCTCATGACATGTCTATATGGCGAGACAATAACAAACATCATGTCATCCACTACGAACTCTAACTCCATACGTCTCCTGTCAGCATAAGATTTCTCCTATCTTGTGTGGTTTTCATTCTTCTATGGATCTAGTCTACTTTCTTCGATGTCTCTCTCACTATGTCCAACCTAAGAGTAATCATATCCATAGTATCACACGAACACAAAGGCGATCTATAAGGTCTATCATATAATGTCTCAAATGGTTCCATCCTAATGCTCGCCTAATAGTTATTATTATAGGAAAACTCTACCAACAGCAAATGACCCTCCCAAGAGTCATCAAAATCCAAGATACACATATGAAATAAGTCCTCCAAAACCCAATCTACTCTCTCCATCTGTCCATCCATCTTAAGCAGTACTTAAGCTCAACTCGGTGCCCAAGCCTCCTATATACTCTTCCAAAACACTCTGACAAAAAGCAGATCTCAACCACTAACTATATTAGTAGGAACACCATGTAACCTAACGAGCTCCCTTAAGTATAGAGTTGCCAAAGATACCGTTATCCTTATACTCCTAGCCGTTATAAATTGAGCGCATTTGGCCAGCTTATCGACTATGAACCAAATACTCTCATTCCCACTCCTACTCCTTGGTAAACCATCGACAAACCCATAGAAATACTCTCCCACTTCTACTAAGGGATATCTAATGGCTGCAACAAACCTCTCGGCCTCCTCTGCTCCGCCTTTACCCTCTGACAAGTGATACATCGAGCTACATACTCTGCTACATGCTTCTTCATACTAGGCCAATAAAAGGATTTCTTTATGTACTGGTATATTTTGTCTCTACCAAGATGAATAGCCATCCTCGAACGATGAAACAAAGCTAATACTGGATCAATCAACTCCATAATAAGAGGAACACGTAGCCTACCATCTCTTCGTAACCATTCCTTCGAATCAATGGCATAATGCCTCAAATGACTCGAGTGCTCTCCTCTATTAAACTTCTCATATCTCCTAACTCCTTATCTAACTTTTGACTGGATCCAATACGTTTAATAAGTGTAGGTCACATATCTAAAGTTGCTAGCAATCCTGTTGTAATATCTGATGATAGCCGAAAATCAAATTTAAAAATGAACTCCTAGTGCCTTCACCCTAAGAATAAAGGACTCAATACTACATGATGTCAGCTTAAGGCATCGGCCACTACATTGCCCTTGCCTGGGTATATGAGATATCAAATCGAATGATGCCAAAAACTTCATCCAACTCCATTGCGTTAAATTCAAGTCCTTTTGGGAGAATAAGTACTTTAGAGACTTGTGATCTGTATATAGCTCAAACCACTTTCCTAATAGATAATGTCTTCATGACTTGAGTGCAAAGATAATGGCCACTAACTCAAGATCATGGATAGGATACTCTTGGACCTTCAACTGTCGACTAGTGTAACTCACCACCCTTTCCTTCTTGCGTCAAGACCGTGCCCAACCTCATCTTATATGTGTCGGTATATACCATGAACGTCTTTGCACCATCGAAAATATCAAAAGAGTTGCACTAGTCAATGATTCCTTGAGCTTAATAAAAGAAATCTCACACTTTGCTTCCTATGAGAAAACTATATTCTTATTGGTGAGGCGGGTCTTTATGAATTTCCGATAGTAGCCTGCCAAACCAAGGAAACTCCTCACTTCCATGGCATGCTTCTGCACATGCCAATCCTGGATTGTTGCATCTTTACTGGGATCAACTGCCAGCCCATTTTCTAAGCCAACGTGTCCCAAAAAGCGTACCTCCACTTGCCAAAAGTGGCACTTCGAAAACTTTGCTTTCAACTTATGCTCATAGAGTATATTGAGAACTTCTCCTAAATGCAATGCATGCTCCTCCTCGCTCTTCGAATAGACTTAAATACCATCTACAAATACCATAGTGAATTTTTTAAGAAACGCTCTGAAAACTTGGCTCATCGGATCAACAAAGTAGGGGGTACAATGGCCAGTCCGAAGAGCATGACAAACAAATTATAAACCCTATCGGGTATACGAAAGCAGTCTTCGAGATATTATCCTCAACTACACGTAACTGGTGGAATCCTATAGCCAAATCAAGTTATGAGAACACCTTCACTCCAACCAACTGATTAAAGAGATCATCTAAACGAGGCAGTGAATATTGATTCTTCTTTGTTAGTTTATTCAGCTCCCTATAGTCAATGAAAACTCAGAGAACCATCCACCTTAGTGCCAAAGACGATTGGTGCTCCCCACTTTTAAATGCTCCTCCTAATGAAACCCTTCTCAAACAACTCGTTTACTTGCTAGTTCGACTTGCATCTCTCCTTTGAAGCCATAACCCTTAAGGGTAAGGGAATAGGTCTGACGTTCTCCATAAGATAAATTCGAAACTAGATCTCTCTCAAGGGTGGGAGACTGATAACCTTAGAAAAGACATTGGGTAATCTCTAAATATAGGCACTGAATCTAGCTGATCACATGGCAGATCTAAAGAATATAAGTAGCTCAACATAACTAATCATCAAGGATCGTAATATACCTCCAAACTACGCCCACTACACGTACTCTACCTAACAACCCTCTTATCACAATATAATATAGCCTATACATCATCATCCAATATGTGCCCAATATTAACGTGAACCTAAAAAATCCTAAGAATAAAGCATCACAATCGAACTTAACCCCAAAATATATATTTTAAAACCCCTACATATCATAGATAAATAGGTCGATCCTCTTATAAGGTTTAACATAACTATAGAGTTCATAACTACGCTAGTGTTTGAGCGTAACTTACCCATAAGTTTGCAAGGAATGAAAGAGTGTGATGCCCCTTATCAAATAAAGTGTGAATGGATAAATTAGATAAAGTTAACACACCTTCAATCATTACCTTCTTTCCCTTTTTAGACACTGGTGCTGCATTCGAGCTATGTACCGCATCTGGGGCATATGCTATAGCTACTTGGGTAGAGGTCTTCTGAAGTACTGGACACTCCTGCTTCATATGCCCAAACTAATTGCAATTATAACACTTAACCTTTGAACCCTCTATTCTGCACTCCTTCGCAAAATGTCCCTTCTTATCACACTTCTTACAATGCATATCCTGCTTCTTGACCTTTCCCTTGGGTCCAAATCCTCACTTGTGTTGATCCTTCTACTATGCTTTCCCTCCAGTCTTCATGGGTTACCCCTTTTTTTCTTCCTTGGAGATGTTATTTAGCGAGGCGTCCCCACTAAACCCTCATATGTAGCACCCATGGGAATATGACTTAGAGTTGATGATGTTGGTTCAGCCCTTTGGTAAGGTTCAAACACTTTTTACATGTGGCATCGATTAGTCCCATCCCAAATCTAGCCAGTTCATTGAATTGGCTAACATACTCCTTCACCTACATGTCTCCTTGCTTCAAATGAATAAACTTCTCTAACTATACTCCATCCTCAACCCTCGAATGAAACTTCATCTCAAAGCATCTTTAGAACCCCTTAAGTGATCTCTCTTCCCACAGTCTCTGCCTCAACTACCTCCCTCACCATATAACCGCCAAGTAGCTATTGTCTCCTCATTTCATCAGCAAGACCGATTAACCCAAAGATCCTCTTACAAGTACGAGTCCATATCCTCAAATGTACATATGACTCGGTCCCCATATACGGCTTTCTTCCTGGGATAGTGAAATCCTTATAAAACTTAGCAGAATCAATGATAGGTGGGTAGGCTGGAATTGCACCTGTTGCTCTCTCTATGGGTCCCCTAGTTGGATTAAGCTTGGCTTATCCTTTTGCCTGAAGATACAGGCAAAACCAAATCTGAATATTCATGCTCAAAACCTCGGTTGCGTCACCTGAGCCTGAACCTACAGGATCGCTCATCTTCTATGTCTGATTTTTTAGAATTTTGTTAGCAACTTTTCACAAATAGTACAGGCACTAATAAGATATAGCATAGGCACGAATAAGAGAGAGAGAGATATTACAATGTATAAAATTTTGGAACTTTTTGAAAACTTACACAGACACACACATACACACATATATGCATCCATTTTGGAAACCCATTTTGATAACTTTTTTGAAAATTCATTTTCTTTTTAAAAGTTTTTCAAGTACATTCTCTCAATATGCTTCTAGTCCCTAAGGAACTTCGAACTTAGGCTCTAATACCAAATATGATAACCTACACCACCCGATACATCGATCCAAAGCCTATGGTGACTTTTGGACTCCCTCGGTGCCAAGAAGTCCGAGCTATCAGGTCTTTATAACATTATAGAGACAAAAGTAACATATATGATCTAAGATATACTACACTTTCAGAACTCACAAAGGAATGGAATAAAATATCAACATAGAAAATAACCTTCTCAGAAAATATCTCAAAATAGTCTCAAAAAAACAGTAAGTAGTCAAATACAGAGTATAAACAAATACCACTCATAATCTGATAAAAAATACTAAGTATTGATTGATAGACAGTTACAATGGAGAGTAAATAAAGGATAAGCAACTCGTGTGATGAACTCACTTCTCCACATATTATGATCGAACCAAATCACCTGTTGCCTTGTCCTTCTATGTAGGGAAAAGAAAGGAAAAAGGGTGGGTCAAATAAAATCTGGTGAATGAGCACATGTTTAATATATAATGATCATGTGCAGTTGACTTTAGTTCTAATCTAAGTTGGCTAGGGTGTCCTGTAAATGTTCATGTAATCCTAAGGTCCTTTACTTACGGGTCTTCATTGAACACACACCTACACTACATCTTGTGTAGGCTCCTACAAGGATCAAACCGCGTATCGAATCTCAACAACTAACAACCAGCTACCGCTCCTAGAGCTACTAAATATAGGAACACCATTACTAGAGCAACTCAACATAGGAACATCATACAACTCTCCCGTATGGGACTAAATCTCATATTACGCAAACGCATAACTGTCTGACATAGGTTTCCCAAAACTACCATTTAGGAATAAATTTTCTACAACTACGATTACACGTAACCCAACTACACAACGAAGTGAAGCCTGCAATGCTGACTCGTCAGTGTATCTCATCATCTACATCCGTGTCCACCTCTTGGTCGTAGTTATGCCTCTTATTGCACATGCTGGATCAATCAACAACACAGTATCATGCCACATCAGAATCGTGAATACCATGAGTTCCATTGTGTTAGGCCCGCACACTTCGTCCGACATAAGTTAATGTTTCCCATCAACCATAGAACCACATGTTTGTGTCATTTGTGACAGAATGGCCCCTAGTCCAAAAATCGACCCCCATTGGGTAAAGCACATTTACCCAACCCCGCAACGTCCTAGTGTCATCTCTTAGGGAACTAGCTTCCCTATTTCTCTAACATCGACATATACATACACAATATGGTTATACATACATCTAATAATTTCATCTCTAATATAGGCCTTAGACCGAGGTTCAGATTATGCATTTCAATCACCAACCGATTGAGTGCTACACCCTATCGGTCGATCGTTCGAGGTGAAAGGTCGACCTGCCATACTGTAAATTTTTAGTAATTTGATTTTTAATTATTTGTCAATCTAATAGACTCTAGACTTACATAGTGAACTCTAAGCATCGATCTACATTAACCAATCTTTGCAATTTTACCATACTTTTTATTGGTATCAAATTCATAGATTTATCTAGTTTAATTCAGGATTAACCAAATTTTCAGGGTTTCTATTCAATAACAGAAATAGGTTTAACTTGTGTAGGAATGATAATCAATAATTTACACCGATTTCAATTTCTAATTCCAATTTTATATTTTAAACAATTAAGTTTTACAATTTGATTACTAACATCCTAGATCACATATAATAGATTAAAATTAACCGTAAATAATCAACTTATTAAACTTGTTCCCACTCATCTCAGATCCAGGCCCTAACTCTAAACTCTGTTAGAAAACCGTTACCCGCTAGCTTGCCCTCTTGATTCGATTTGCTAGTGCTCTCTTACTTTGTTTTTAGTTTACTTTTAATGATATTTTTAATGGGAGAGAAGAAATTTTGGCAAAGTTTCGGTGTGCAGTAAGTTTTCTAATGAAATTAGGTTTAGGTTAGGTGTTTATTTATAGGGGTTTGAGATTGATATAGAGCACTAGATTTACCCAAAGGGATATTTATTTTCATCATAGACACCCATAAGTTACTTAACACCGAAGAAAAATATTTGGTTTAATCGTGTACATCCAAATTCGTGCTCCAGATATGAAAATAGACGTCAACCGATCGACCATTCATAGGGATTGGTTAACAGCTACCGGTTGACCTGTGGGACCCTAATAGTCGACTGCTGACCATGATTAATTTAAGCAAGCTTTTACATTTAATTTATTTCATTTTCAATTTTTCAAATGTCCGTATCTTCTTAGTATGAACTCCGATTCCGAAGTGTTATATATGAAAATTGTCCATAAAATCACTACAAATGCGACGGTGCAAGTTTCGTAGCCAAACTCAAACATTTGTGAAAATTATATTTTAGCCCTTATTAAATGTAAATTTAATTTTATTGTTAAATTTTTCACTAAATTCTGAGGTGTTACAACAAAACCTTTCCCTTTCATTCAATTGGAACCTCCTTACTTAATTTTTCTCCCTCCACCCCTCTCTTCTGAAGATGTGGCCGGCTCTTGATGCCATCAAATGACACAAAATTTCCATGAATCCCTTCATGCAATTATCTTTTATTTAAACCCATTTAAAGTACACTGATATCGCATATTGATGCATGCAAATATAACATTAATAAGTGCACTCAAATAACCACCAACCACTCCCAAACATCAAATAAATTAAATAATAATGTATAGTTCTCAAATATTAATTAATTTAAATAATTTAAAACATATTATAAATTAATTAAATTGTATAATTTTTCGAAGAATTCATAAATACAGTTTTACGACTCAGAGGTGTGATGTCACTCAGCAATTAATATTAAACAAATCAAAAGTTAACATTCAAACATCACCATAGCTAGTAGTGTGATAGTTTGGTAAAAATAATCACTTACTGACCTTCTCCGTATATTTTATATTATCTGAAGTGGTACCGATGCTGACAATAATTTACATATGTTCTCTTCGCTAACACTTTATCATATTAGGATGTTTGGAGTCAAGTATTGGTCAAAACTCTAATATTATCTGCATTCAACTTTATATGTCCAAAAAAGTATTGGTTTAATAATAGTATTTATTACGAACCATTCAATTCTAAAGAGAGATTTTGACTTTCCATTGACTATAGTTGACCGTAATACTAACCTCATACAACTAAGAGGTCGAATTCTGTATTGAATAGTGTTTGTCTTCCAATGTTTCAATTCAGACCCAACTATAGTTACTCGATGGATCGACATGCCATAATTTAACTATATGAAAATTCCATGGTATTCTCAAGTCGGGGGACCATGTAACATCGTCACCATGATATTTCCTATTTTACCTGGTTATTATTAACCAATAAGAGACTTTCAAACAAGTCATTCCATTGTTATGCAATAACTACGAGTATGTAACCCCATAGTGTCCCCAAAGTTATGGGTAATATGTCGCCCAACATTTAGAGAGTGTTACACACTCTTGTCTTGTTGGATTTATAGATATCCTTTCTCGGAACATCTTAGCCGTAAATATTTAAAACAAAATATTTTTTAATATTATGATTAAGTACTCATACTTTCAAACCATTGCAATTACAATGACATAACATTTTATTTAAAGATTTACTTACTATATGCTTTTAATCAATTACTACCCATTTATATCACAATATAGTAAAGTATATAAAAGAAAACAAACACTGTTATCATGAACAAGATTGACTATGAAGTATTATGTATGTAACAATCACATATTTTCCCTAAAAGTACATCATTAACTCTTTTAATCTCCCACTTGTAGTTGGGATCAATTATGGAATCATAATCCCATTCCTCCGATCAATTCAGAATCGATCGACCTAGTCCCTTAGTAAATAGATCTACTATATTGTATTATAATCTACTCTGCCAGTGAACATTTCTATATCATTGATAAACTGCCTTCATCATGTGAAACCAACGAAGCATGTGTCTATACCTTTTATGAGCCATAATTTTTTTATGATATGCATCACGACATTGTTTTCTTAAAACAACGCTATGGAATTCTCAACATTTGGAATCACCACTAGCTCAGTTACAGATTTGTGCATTTATATTTATACCACTTTCAATGAGGCACTATTCAAGGTGATATACTCAACTTTCAGTTGAATCATCCGCGTGCTTGTTTGGAACATTTTACTCAAATCTCCTTAAATAATGTTGAATATGATTTAGCGTCGACATACTATACTCTATATCACTTATAAAGTTCGAGTCTGAATAGTCCTTCATAAGGAGTTCATTGTTTCCATTAATAATTCTTTAGTATTTCATAAATAGTAATGAATTTTTTTACCAACTATTTAACAATTTCAATTCGAATGTTATACCCGTTCGGTACATTAATTACATAATTAAATAGTTATATAGTAGACAACAAAGCATATACGGTAATTCATTCTTTGTATGCATAAGGAATCTGTAACGACCCGAAATTTTCACACTCGAAAATTCCAGATAGTTATGAAAAAGAAGAAAGAGATATAACAAGAAGAACAGAATCACCAAACATCTCACATTCGCAACGGATAAAATATAATAAATAATAACAGTTTACAAAAGAATACTATATCTGTCGGTTACAATAATATACATCAGAGTTTTACATATATACAGTCACTGAATATATATACAATTATCATGTCTCAGATTAACAATAATATAAATACAGCGGAATACTCTATACGATATTGCCATCCAGCTCGCCTCCTGTGCTCCAAAACGTTCCTACCTGAAAAAAATCTATAATACTCGGTCTGACCCGAGCATTACACCAAAGTAACACCCGGGTCAGGCTGGAAACCGGCGTGAGTAAACCCAAACAACATGGAATACAAAACAAACAATTTTTATAACCCGGGTAACTCATATCAATTCACAAAGCTACCATTTATTATAGATATCACTTATTTCACATATAAGTTTCTAAATACTAAAGATTTAGATTTTAAAATAGTCCAATTCCTCCAATCACTTCACTCCAGCATATAGATTTTACATATCAATCTATAAACATTCGAAGTGGTTTTCGGGTATTTACCCAATACCCGACCCCCGGTCTCTTCGAATCTCATATCATCCTATCCCAAGTTATTCAAATGCAATACACAACATTTCATATCAGAGTTATCTACTCATTCAAACATCCAATACCATTCAATCACCCATACCCAAAACTTAATCGCATACAAGCCAATTCGATTATTTCAATTGAGTTTCAAACTTCAATTACTTAGATTTCTTCATTAATAAATTTCCAAACCAATTAATTAATCAACTCTTCCATATTTATTCATTTCAATTAATCTCCCTGGATTAATTATCTTCCAATTTCATTCAAGTAATTATCTTTAATTCATTTCATGATATTAATTACTCTTACCAAATCAGTAAGTAATCTTTAATTTCTTCACTGATTAATTAACTATAATCAATTACGTCAATTCTTAATTACTTATATTAATTGACTTCTCATAAGTCACTTATTATGAATTAACTAATCTCAATGAATCAAACCTTTAATTACTTCATTAATTATATAAGTTAATGATTTTCAATTATATTTTACTTTAATTCAACCCCAATATTTATCATTCTCGATTAATCTCAATATGTAATTAACTATCTTTCATTTTACTTCATTCATAAATTAATTACTCCTTACTTCACTATCTTAATTAATCAAGTGATTATTTATCACATCATCAAATGATTTTTCTGAATTACTTATCTTAGTAAATTAATTTAACTTTAATTAATTAATTCAAACCCTTAGTAACTTTTAAAATGGAAGTATTTCCTTATTTATGTTAAAGTTTAAAACAAAGTGCCTTCCACTTCCAAACTCTGATAGGAATAATAAATAGAATGAATTTACTCACCACATTCACTGAGCCACTCCCTGATCGAAAAACCCTAGCCTCGCCGATCTCTGTGCCTGCCGTGACCCATTCGATGACAATGCGACCCCTTGAATTGCTCACGCCCTGCGCGACTCGCCCTAGATCGTCGTCGAACCCACTGGAAGACGCGACATCGCGACAGTTGAGTCGCCTCCCCATCGCACGCGAGCTATAGCTTCGTGCCCATCGCGACTTCGCCCTCGACGAACGGCCTACCTCACGCGACCTGCCTCGGCCGCGAGCTCGACCTCGCGAAAAATGACGATCGATGCTCCCCCTACGTGATTGAATTGTGGCCATGATTTTGACAATTAGGGATTTGTACGACTGAAGAGAAGATAGGGGAAGGGAAAGTGATTTGAATTGAGATGAAGAAGGGTTTTGGTCTAACTAGGCTTCGGCCATTTCCAATTTCTCTGTTTTTTTTATTAGGAGTTCGATTTCTGCCCTTCGAATGGAGAGAGAGACGTGAATGTAAAATAGAAATAGCACTGAATACGCTGATTATAATATAATGATACAATTAAATATTGAAAATATCTCGAGGTGCATAATGCGAAATCCCGAATCAGACGTACCGACAGACGATTATAAGGTTTTACTCGCATTCCGAACACAATGGAACGTGTTTCAAAGGCTAATTTGATCATATGCGCGAGTTACAGATGTAAACGATCAATTTTAAATTAATTTGATTGAAATAGTTCTAAGTATTTTGAGCTGCCAGGGTCAAACGACAACTCTGATTGCTACGAAAATTGAAATCTGATAATAACTAACTATTACGGATCCCATGGAACTGGTTTCATCGAATTCCGAGACTGTGCCTCGGAAGGCTATTTTAAAATTCAATTTAAACTATATATTTTTAAAATCGAACAAATTTACCTTTAAATTAAATTTCACACATTCTATTATTTTCAATATCATCATTATAAATTTTATAAGCCTTCAAATTATTTTAAACAGGCTTAGAATCTCAGGTTCAGAAATCTACCCAATTTCAATTATTAAATTCAATATTTAAACTATATAATTCAATAATTTAATTATCAAGTAAATATTGATATCTTGAATTCAAGTTAAAATTAACTTTTAAATATTTAAAAATAATTAATTATTCCAATTTAATTCGTTAAAATTTTCGGGTCGTCACAGAATCCATTTCATATGCTCCATATTGAACATTTTAATATGGTGACTATGTATATCATTCGGGACAATCCCAACATCTTTACTTATAGTTTTAGAAATATTTTAGTATGACTTTAATATTCTTTCTTACAAGCACATGCTTCCTCCACGTTTTAACTGATAGAAAAACTATTTGATTTCTCTATCAAAATATTTTCTTGATTAGGGTGCTTGATGAGGGATATAGTCATATGAGTTCTTAGATCTTATCTGACACTTATAAATTCAGTTATCACTCCCATTGACATCATGACACTTTGCATATCATGTTTGCAACGAACTGAAATTTCGAATAATTAGTATTCAAATATCTGAATTATTTAAATATTTGTGTCCAAGTTTTAATATGATTGAATATGATTCTATAACCTTATTAAACACTTTTAAATTAGAAACTAATGTCAAAAAATTTATTTTTGGGATTTGTTTACAAAAATTTCCATTTTGCATAAATACTGAAAATGTGACTGGAAAATGTTTTGTTAAAAATCAATTTTTTATTAAATAAAAGTTGTTCGAATATTTGTACACTAGTATGTTATCATGTAACACATTAACAAGTAATAGATCACCTTAATTCCTAAGAAAATTAATTAAGTAAGAGGATTTAATAAAGGAGACTAAAGGACTACTAAATCAAGCCTTAAATCAAGGAGTGATTTAAGGAAGGTATGTTTGTTTAAGAGTATGGTTATGTCATGTTGAAAGTCCATTCATTTCATGGTTAAGGAAGGGGTTTTGAGATCTTTTCCATACATTTCCAAACTATATAAATACACACACACACACATTCAATTCATTTCTACACAAATCCACTTCTAAATAACGCCTTCGTCTTCTTTTTCTTCCTCTCCAACTTTCTAGAAATCATATCAATCCAACTCCTTTCTCCTTCAAACTTTTCCTCTATCCTTAGTACAATATTACATCACCTCTTAACATGTCAAAGATGTAAGAAAGGGAGCAAAACCCCCTCCTCCATGTCATAGCTGTGAGCAATAGGAGGAAGGAAGGTTGGGCCATGAGCAAGATGGAGGTGGTGGTAGACGTGTGCTTCAGGGAGAAGAAGAGAGTGTTTTAGTAATGTTTAGTTGAAGTAGAAATGATAGTGAACTGATGGTTGAAAATAATGCTGGTAGGAAGATATTTGGTTTGATAAAAGTGAGTAAATCTATGACGCTCCACCTCTATGCTCACAATAACAAAGAGTATTAAAAGAAAATACTGTCTGTTATTACGAAGAATAAGGCTGGATAGGAGCGGCCATCCGTAGTTAGGCCTTACACTAGTATTGGTTATCTCGATAGGAGTGGTATATATATTTTTCTTCCCTTTGTTTATATACTCCCATCGAAGTATCCAATTCCAGTATAAAACGAACTACGATGGTTCATAATAGTTTAGGACAATATATATCATAACCACACAGATAGGCTAAATGCAGAACACAGATAATGTAAAATCTCATATACATATATATATATAACTGAAGTCAGTTACAATACATGTGATACAATACATATGATACAACTACAACTATCGACACTGGAAGTTACATATACAAGTACATTATCGTAAATAATATACATGAATACATATCTCCTATAAAATGACAACAACTACTTCAAAAGATATGAAGAGACTTCATAGCTCAAGCAGCAACCCAAAGCAAGATATCTACAATCTGAAATAACTCGGATGCAACGTTTGCGATTTTCCGTTGCCGAAAAACCGAATAGTTAGGGTTTTAAAAAGAAGAAAAAGAAGAAAAAGACAAAAGAAGAGGGAAAAAGATAGAAAATAGAGAGAAAAGAAAATAGAAAATAGAACGGAACAGAACAGAAAACAACAGAACAACAACAGAATCTCACAATCGCAGCGGAACAACATATAATAAATAAATGAATAATCTTTAAACAAAGAACTATAGCAGTTATTACATTATATCACATCATATCATCATTACATCAGAGTGTACAACAACAAACAACATCAAACAGCGGAAAAGAAATACTATATACTAGTAATACGCCATGCCATCCAGCTTGCCTCCTGCAACTCCAGAAATATCCTGATAAACCTAACTCTTGAGTGCCCGTGTGGAAATTGGTGGGCACCCAGAGTTTAGGAAGGAAAACAATAAACTCCGACTCAGTCATGTGACTGGTGTGAGAACTCAAAACAGTTTATTTATCTTTAAAATCAAAATAGAGGAATATTTTTAAAGTCAATTCACAATGCTTTTAAAAATGAGACTACCATAAGGCCTCCCGCACACGCACACACAATGCAAACGCAGAATCGGAGGAGATTTATCCTTATGATAGTCAAATATGCTTGATACGCATTAAAAAGAACATTTGATATTATTACTAGTGCATAGTGTAAGAAAAAAATTCGTTTCGAAAATAGAATATAAATCTTAGCCAGCATAGACATTTCGAACTATGCCTACTATAGCTAACTATGTTCAATAGCAGGTTACCGCCACATTCCATAGCAGGTTATACAACTAAAACCGTACAAGTCTCGTATTGTTTCATTGGATTTCTAACGAATGGTCAGGCCAAGGAACTTCCCGTTGCCACATGAGAACGCCTCTGGATGGACGTCCCCGAGAACCAAACCGGATCTCTGCCAACACAAGGCCGAGTTACCCCTAACTGAGTAACAACTGACCGAGTATGCCATCCCCCGGTCCTTTGGGACCTTTCACCGAGCGCTCCTAATCAATTCACACAATCATAAAGTGTTTTCAACATGAGTAAGTATCTGGGCTCCATACCATGATACCACCCTTTTCCAGAAGGAAATGCACATACCCTAAAGGGCGCTACCCCTCATAACCTTGCCGCATCTTTCCTGTTTTGACCATTCCGGGGTGTGAGGCTAGACGAAGTCACGTCCACAAAGCCACGCTTTATACAAAAGTCGTGCTTGGGTCAACAAATGATCATAGAAATGATCACCAAGATAGACGATCAAATAAATGATCCTATCACAAATGATCAACACAATGATCATTTCACAGCAACACTCAGCATGTCACATTACCAAAATGGGAATATATCGCCGATAACCTTCAACTACATAACCTCTGAGCTCGTACGTCTCAGAGAAGGGTGTTAAGCTAAGAGAATAAATTCTCCGCCACCAACAGAAATATATTTGAAAGAAATCGGCTTTATATCTCAATTTGTAATGTCAGACATACTATCCATACAAGTCTGTTCCGGGCTCGAACAGAACCGAAGGCACTTACAAAGAAGTCCTTGCAATCCGGATATCCACAATCCTGATCGGATTCACCATCACATATGGAGAACTCTATACCGGAGCAACTCGGTGCAGAGTCAATCGACAGGTCATCCTATCGCTTTCGCAAATACCCGGTCTTCAACACCGGTCATCAATACTATCCATTACGTCGTATCACTATTCGAAATGGGTAATCCGAATAACGAGCGCAATAATTTAAAAATAAGTGTGCATTCAAATTCAGAAAATCACAACAAATACCTATTCAAAGGTAAATATTGATAGTCGGTTATTGAACTATCAATGGATATGCACAACATCACCAGATTCCAAATAATTTTCCAAATTATTTATTTCCCAAAAATATCTTTACTAGATATATAATTTTCACACTTCAAAAATAAATCAATATTTATTTTTAAACAAATTCCCCCATTCTTTTATAAATTCCATAGTGAATTTTCATTCCAAAATATCCATGCATATACGATTTCAATTATTCATTTCAATTTATCTTCAAAAAGATAAATTCTCAAAATATTCACTTTATATTGGAAAACATTTCCATACTTACTTATTAAGTAATTCTCAATCCATTTATTTTCAACACTTGGAAAATATTCAATATACTTAAATCGAAATTAAGCATATATTTCATTCTTTTAAGGAAATCATTCTCTTAAACAGGTTTATTTGGGTCAAAACGAATGTTGCGTAAAACATCGTTACGACAACCCAAAATCACTAGTATAGGGATTTGAAATTAAAATAGATATATAAATCCCAATACTATGCAAAACATTTCCATTTGGAAATCATTTACTATAATAACAGTGTTATAGTCCACCATTTCCTTCTATTTCTCGAAAACGTCTATTTCAACAATGAAGGTTGAAATCTATGGTTTTGAATCTCAACATATTTTAAAACATCGTTAGATCGTTTTAATTCTATTTCAAATATCACATCCTAAACATTTTCTTTAACATATTATTCACTATTCAAAACGTGAATATACTTTGTTAACAAATTTCATCCTTTTATTCATTTTATTTCAAAGGATTATTCACAGTCAAAAACGTGAATATAACTCCATTAATAGGTTTCAACAATTTACTTATCAAAATAAGTCGTTTGCGGATTTATAAAACAAATGTTTATAAATTCCATTTCTATTTATTTTATATCAACTCCTTTTATAAATTCCTTTATTAACCTACCTCAATTCATATCTCAATGATATACTAAAGATTCATATTATAAGTTAAATGCTTATAAAATGATTATTTTACAACATCGTTCTTTTTAAGACTTTCCAAATTATAAATCTTATAACTTATAAGATTCATTTATTTAACCAAATCTATTCTTTTAATAACTTTATAAATTTTATAAACCTATTGCTTATAAAATTCCATTTATAACTTCACCGTTTATAATTCTATAAATTTCATTCATTTATGAAATTCATTCACAATTCATTCTAACACTTATAAAAACTTGTTTTATAATTCAAATGTTTTAATTTATAAATATCAATTTATAAATCCTTTATATGGATCAATTTATATTATTCTTTTAAAACGTCTTTCAACTCCTTTATAATTTCATCATTTTTGATTTATAAAATAATCAAATTTCATAAATCCTATTTTTTTTTAAACTTTTTATAATAAATTCAGAAATCCCAGTTTAAACTATTTTATAAAATCATTAATCTCATATTTTTCAAAAATCAACTTTTAACTGTATTTCTCAAAAATCATAATTTTTATAACATAAAAAAAATTATATCGTTTATTTATTTAAGATAAATCAACTCCAAAAATATTTTATAAACGTATATTTTCAAAAATCACTTTAGAAATCCCATAAAATAAAAATCGTTTTTTTTAAACTTCAAAATTGGATCCGATGATGCAACACATCAAATAGTCAATCACGACTTTCCAAAATCATATATCGATATGATAAACAATCAAATATCACAATATCTGAATCAAATAAATATTTGTGAGGAATCCAGTTGGATCCCTCCAACCTGTTTTCCTGCATCCACAAACATTAGCACAATACCAATTCCGCTCCAGTACGGAATTATCGCGGTATATGGGATTTAAAATATTATCCGCTTAATAGACGGCGCAATAGGGTCTCATCCGCTATACAAATGTGGGAAATTAATAACTGCAATATATACATATGCCAATATATATATATATATATATATATATATATTGCTATTATATATAATACCAATTTCACTGTTTATGAAATATTCGCGGTATATGTTTTTAATAAATAACCTCCCCTTACTAACGGCGCATAATGTCTATTTTAACAATCAATAAATAACAATCATCATTCAAACATGCATTCAAATATTTTAAATCTAACTATTTAAAATAAAAATCGAAACTGATTCGATTGAGTGAGAAGTTCTCACCTTGATTTCAATTTCGTTTTAGCGATTTTATTTCGAATAAAATTAAACGCGCGTTTAATTTTACCCGAAATTCTCACTAACTCCAAACGATTCCAATCCAATTCCATTGCGTAGTGCTCGTCCATACGATTCCAACGCAACTGGTTTCGCGCGTTTTCGACCTCGTATGAAAAAGTTATGATTTTATGAAGTTACACGATTTTTATATTTATAAATTACAACAAATTATTTATATTTTTAACCTAAATCAACTCAGAGCCGTAGGATCTCCTGCCCAGCAACATCAGGCCGCTCCTTTCTCATCTTCATCTTCACGTACGTTTCCAGTAACAACGCAACCAAGAAACCCATTTAGTCGAAACTAGGGTTTTATATTGCAACCACCACGCCAACTTCCAAGTCGATCAACAACTTCCATAATGAATCCCTCACCCACGCGCACCCACGCCCCAACCATGGCCAAGCTTGGCGGCCTCTGTGCATCGAAACGTGTGCTTGAACGTGCGACAGTCGCACCCCCTAGCCGCTGCCACGTCGCTCCAATCTCGATCTCCACCATTGAACACGAAGATCTCGCTGCCCTCTACAATATTGTAGTTGAAGAATTCTTGAAACGAGGCTTGGATTTGAAGAAAACGAGGGGGGAAGATGGGTTGTTTTCGGCCTTAGGTTCAGGGGTGGCGGCTGGCTGTATAGAATTAGGGTTTAATTATTATTATTTTCACAAATTTCGCTAGTCGATTAAATATTAAAATATTCAATTTTCACAAATTAACTCTTAATTCGATTTTAAAAGTTCTAAAACATCATTCTAACTCCAATATGATAAAATAAAATTTTACAAATCATTTTCAATCATATTTATCCCAATTTTCAATTATTTCCATAATTTAACATATTAAATTATCGATTTAATTATTCAATTAAATCCAATTATTCGAAATAAAATTTATTCGACTTATAAATTCACTTATTAATATTTAAAATTAATTAAATATTAAAAATTTTAATTAATAAAAATTCTGGATCGTTACATACTTCCCCCTTTAAAAGAATTTCGTCCACGAAATTATCAAGTAAGAAAAGTTACAGAATCTATTAATTTTCCAAAATCCCATAGTTAAACTTCTTACAAAATATTTACTAAGTTTTCAAATCATACTTAGTTATCTTTTCAAAAACAACTACTATTGTTTAACTTTCAACTCCAAAATCAAAGTTAAAGTTTTCAAAAAATTTCCAATTTTCTAAAAAATATTCTAACGCCTTAAATTTCCGGAAAAATTCGCCATAGTCTCCTTTGCGCGGCTCGATCCGAAAAAAAAATGACAGTATATATATATCACAAATATACATCTCATCAAGTAATGAGGCATCCCGCAGGGAAAAAAGTATAAAAGTACGATATTTAATCCGAGATATGTACCTTATATTTTATTAGCAAGCATATACGGCTAATATAGCGCGAAAGCGAGCTCCAAATGCGAAGCAAACGCGATCCGCACCTACTAAACACTCAACAAACAAATGAGAAACATGTATATAGACAATAGTATCGATATACAACATATAGTAACATAATAACTATATATGCCAACATAGCAAATGTAGCAAAAGCAATATATTCAACCATCAACCAACTATCATCCAACAAATTCATAACCAATGTATATTCATTCATATTCTCATTAATATTAATGAATTGGTTTTCAATTTAATCACATTTGATTTATTAACAATGGATGTTTTCACTAACATTCATTTTCAATTAGTTTATATTCACTAATTCATATTCAAGTTGGTTAACTTCCAATCAAATTCAATTCTATTTAAGATTCACTTAACTTCCAATTGGATTTCAATTACTTTAGCTTTCAATTTCATTAACACTTAATGAATTATATACAATCAACTAACAATCAAATAACAACCAATGTATATTAATTACAACCAAATTCCTTTGCTCATATTCATTCAATTTGGTTTAACACTTTCACTTTCAATTGGTTTAATTAAATTGATTTTCATTCAACTATTCAACTTCTAATAACATTAGATTTTTAATGAATTAACACTTATATCCATTATTCCATATCAACTTTATTCACATTCAATTGATTAACATTCAATTCATTAATTCAATTCAATTACAAAAGTTGAATTTCATTACATAACTTAAGTTCGTATCTATCACTTAACTTTATTAATTTACTTTGATACCAATATCAACTTCATTCAACATCTCTTAAGTTATACTTCCTTTTATACACATCACTTGGTTTTACTTAACTTAAATTCCCACTTATAAAGAAATTCAGATTCCAAATTCTAAAGTAAATTTCCATTTAACTTTAAATTAATTTTTTTATTTTAACTCATATTCATAAATATATCCATATAGTTTCACTTCTTACATATATAAGTTTATTTCACAATTGTAAATCACTTCAATTATAATTCAATTCTTATAATTCTTTTTACTTATACAATTATTCTTTTATTTAGATTATTCAAACAACTAAACAATCAACTTATATACATTTTAATAATTCTGAAAAATTATTCTTTTATATATAAAATATACTCAAGGTAAAATTATTTCATTTACCCAATTTAAAACAATATCGTGTTGAATTGTTCTGTACAAGTGTTTAGAGATCCCTATCAACAACGTTAATTACTCGTATTAACCAGAATCTATATACCACTCAACAAACCAATCATCACAATATAAAACTATTTTATATTCACTAACAAATACGCTCTCATAGCTATTATTACACTCAACTCATTCTAGAGTACTACTGACTCTATCTCTAATGAGTAATACCCAACAGAACCATGGTTGTCGCTTAACCATATGCTCTGATACCAAATGTAACGTTTGCAATTTTTCGTTGCCGAAAAACCGAATAGTAAGGGTTTTAAAAAGAAGAAAAAGAAGAAAAAGACAGAAGAAGAGGGAAAAAGAAAGAAAATAGAGAGAAAAGAAAATAGAAAATAGAACGGAACAGAACAGAAAACAACAGAACAACAACAGAATCTCACAATCGCAGCGGAACAACATATAATAAATAAATGAATAATCTTTAAACAAAGAACTATAGCAGCTATTACATTATATCACATCATATCATCATTACATCAGAGTGTACAACAACAAACAACATCAAACAGCGGAAAAGAAATACTATATACTAGTAATACGCCATGCCATCCAGCTTGCCTCCTGCAACTCCAGAAATATCCTGATAAACCTAACTCTTGACTGCCCGTGTGGAAATTGGTGGGAACCCAGAGTTTAGGAAGGAAAACAATAAACTCCGACTCAGTCATGTGACTGGTGTGAGAACTCAAAACAGTTTATTTATCTTTAAAATCAAAATAGAGGAATATTTTTAAAGTCAATTCGCAATGCTTTTAAAAATGAGACTACCATAAGGCCTCCCGCACACACACACATTGCAAACGCAGAATCGGAGGAGGTTTCTCCTTATGATAGTCAAATATGCTTGATACGCATTAAAAAGAACATTTGATATTATTACTAGTGCATAGTGTAAGAAAAAAATTCATTTCGAAAATAGAATATAAATCTTAGCCAGCATAGACATTTCGAACTATGCCTACTATAGCTAACTATGTTCAATAGCAGGTTACCGCCACATTCCATAGCAGGTTATACAACTAAAACCGTACAAGTCTCGTATTGTTTCTTTGGATTTCCAATGAATGGTCAGGCCAAGGAACTTCCCATTGCCACATGAGAATGCCTCTGGATGGACGTCCCCGAGAACCAAACCGGATCTCTGCCAACACAAGGCCGGGTTACCCCTAACTGAGTAACAACTGACCGAGTATGCCATCCCCCGGTCCTTTGGGACCTTTCACCGAGCGCTCCTAATCAATTCACACAATCATAAAGTGTTTTCAACATGAGTAAGTATCTGGGCTCCATACCATGATACCACCCTTTTCTAGAAGGAAATGCACATACCCTAAAGGGCGCTACCCCTCATAACCTTGCCGCATCTTTCCTGTTTTGACCATTCCGGGGTGTGAGGCTCGACGAAGTCACGTCCACAAAGCCACGCTTTATACAAAAGTCGTGCTTGGGTCAACAAATGATCATAGAAATGATCACCAAGATTGACGATCAAATAAATGATCCTATCACAAATGATCAACACAATGATCATTTCACAGCAACACTCAGCATGTCACATTACCAAAATGGGAATATATCACTGATAACCTTCAACTACATAACCTCTGAGCTCGTACGTCTCAGAGAAGGGTGTTAAGCTAAGAGAATAAATTCTCCGCCACCAACAGAAATATATTTGAAAGAAATCGACTTTATATCTCAATTTGTAATGTCAGACATACTATCCATACAAGTCTGTTCCGGGCTCGAACAGAACCGAAGGCACTTACAAAGAAGTCCTTGCAATCCGGATATCCACAATCCTGATCGGATTCACCATCACATATGGAGAACTCTATACCGGAGCAACTCGGTGCAGAGTCAATCGACAGGTCATCCTATCGCTTTCGCAAATACCCGGTCTTCAACACCGGTCATCAATACTATCCATTACGTCGTATCACTATTCGAAATGGGTAATCCGAATAACGAGCGCAATAATTTAAAAATAAGTGTGCATTCAAATTCAGAAAATCACAACAAATACCTATTCAAAGGTAAATATTGATAGTCGGTTATTGAACTATCAATGGATATGCACAACATCACCAGATTCCAAATAATTTTCCAAATTATTTATTTCCCAAAAATATCTTTACTAGATATATAATTTTCACACTTCAAAAATAAATCAATATTTATTTTTAAACAAATTCCCCCATTCTTTTATAAATTCCATAGTGAATTTTCATTCCAAAATATCCATGCATATACGATTTCAATTATTCATTTCAATTTATCTTCAAAAAGATAAATTCTCAAAATATTCACTTTATATTGGAAAACATTTCCATACTTACTTATTAAGTAATTCTCAATCCATTTATTTTCAACACTTGGAAAATATTCAATATACTTAAATCGAAATTAAGCATATATTTCATTCTTTTAAGGAAATCATTCTCTTAAACAGGTTTATTTGGGTCAAAACGAATGTTGCGTAAAACATCGTTACGACAACCCAAAATCACTAGTATAGGGATTTGAAATTAAAATAGATATATAAATCCCAATACTATGCAAAACATTTCCATTTGGAAATCATTTACTATAATAACAGTGTTATAGTCCACCATTTCCTTCTATTTCTCGAAAACGTCTATTTCAACAATGAAGGTTGAAATCTATGGTTTTGAATCTCAACATATTTTAAAACATCGTTAGATCGTTTTAATTCTATTTCAAATATCACATCCTAAACATTTTCTTTAACATATTATTCACTATTCAAAACGTGAATATACTTTGTTAACAAATTTCATCCTTTTATTCATTTTATTTCAAAGGATTATTCACAGTCAAAAACGTGAATATAACTCCATTAATAGGTTTCAACAATTTACTTATCAAAATAAGTCGTTTGCGGATTTATAAAACAAATGTTTATAAATTCCATTTCTATTTATTTTATATCAACTCCTTTTATAAATTCCTTTATTAACCTATCTCAATTCATATCTCAATGATATACTAAAGATTCATATTATAAGTTAAATGCTTATAAAATGATTATTTTACAACATCGTTCTTTTTAAGACTTTCCAAATTATAAATCTTATAACTTATAAGATTCATTTATTTAACCAAATCTATTCTTTTAATAACTTTATAAATTTTATAAACCTATTGCTTATAAAATTCCATTTATAACTTCACCGTTTATAATTCTATAAATTTCATTCATTTATGAAATTCATTCACAATTCATTCTAACACTTATAAAAACTTGTTTTATAATTCAAATGTTTTAATTTATAAATATCAATTTATAAATCCTTTATATGGATCAATTTATATTATTCTTTTAAAACGTCTTTCAACTCCTTTATAATTTCATCATTTTTGATTTATAAAATAATCAAATTTCATAAATCCTATTTTTTTTTAAACTTTTTATAATAAATTCAGAAATCCCAGTTTAAACTATTTTATAAAATCATTAATCTCATATTTTTCAAAAATCAACTTTTAACTGTATTTCTCAAAAATCATAATTTTTATAACATAAAAAAAATTATATCGTTTATTTATTTAAGATAAATCAACTCCAAAAATATTTTATAAACGTATATTTTCAAAAATCACTTTAGAAATCCCATAAAATAAAAATCGTTTTTTTTAAACTTCAAAATTGGATCCGATGATGCAACACATCAAATAGTCAATCACGACTTTCCAAAATCATATATCGATATGATAAACAATCAAATATCACAATATCTGAATCAAATAAATATTTGTGAGGAATCTAGTTGGATCCCTCCAACCTGTTTTCCTGCATGCACAAACATTAGCACAATACCAATTCCGCTCCAGTACGGAATTATCGCGGTATATGGGATTTAAAATATTATCCGCTTAATAGACGGCGCAATAGGGTCTCATCCGCTATACAAATGCGGGAAATCAATAACTGCAATATATACATATGCCAATATATATATATTGCTATTATATATAATACCAATTTCACTGTTTATGAAATATTCGCGGTATATGTTTTTAATAAATAACCTCCGCTTACTAACGGCGCATAATGTCTATTTTAACAATCAATAGATAACAATCATCATTCAAACATGCATTCAAATATTTTAAATCTAACTATTTAAAATAAAAATCGAAACTGATTCGATTGAGTGAGAAGTTCTCACCTTGATTTCAATTTCGTTTTAGCGATTTTATTTCGAATAAAATTAAACGCGCGTTTAATTTTATCCAAAATTCTCACTAACTCCAAACGATTCCAATCCAATTCCATCGTGTATTGCTCGTCCATACGATTCCAACGCAACTGGTTTCGCGCATTTTCGACCTTGTATGAAAAAGTTATGATTTTATGAAGTTACACGATTTTTATATTTATTACAACAAATTATTTATATTTTTAACCTAAATCAACTCAGATCCGTAGGATTTCCTTCCCAGCAACATCAGGCCGCTCCTTGCTCATCTTCATCTTCACGTACGTTTTCAGTAACAACGCAACCAAGAAACCCATTTAGTCGAAACTAGGGTTTTATATTGCAACCACCACGCCAACTTCCAAGCTGATCAACAACTTCCATAATGAAGCCCTCACCCACGCGCACCCACGCCCCAACCTTGGCCAAGCTCGGCGGCCTCTGTGCATCGAAACGCGTGCTTGAACGTGTGACAGTCGCACCCCCCTAGCCGCCGCCACGTCGCTCCAATCTCGATCTCCACCGTTGAACACGAAGATCTCGCTGCCCTCTACAATATTGTAGTTGAAGAATTCTTGAAACGAGGCTTGGATTTGAAGAAAACGAGGGGGGAAGATGGGTTGTTTTCGGCCTTAGGTTCAGGGGTGGCGGCTGGCTGTATAGAATTAGGGTTTAATTATTATTATTTTTTATTTGTGAGAGAGGGGGCTATTTATAGGGAAACGAACGACACTATTCATCCCGGAATTTCCGAACTCCGATTTACGCGCCGTAACCAGCGTTTCTAGGGTTTACCCCGCGTTCCGGACACAATGGAACAGGTTTCGGAAGCTAATTCAGACATCTGTGCGAGTTATGGCAATAAACGTTCAATTTAAATTAAACCGATTTAAACGATTTTCTAGGCGTTTCAGCTTGCACCGGACAAACGGTAAATCCGATTGACATGAAATTTTAAACCTTACAATAATATCACATTACGGATCTGGTGAAACTAGTTTCGTCGAAACCCGAGACTGTTTGAAAAATGGCTATTTTAACTCGCCACATTAATATTTAAACAATTTCGATGCGTTTCGAGCTGCCACGATCAAACGATAACTTCAATTGCTACGAAAATTGAAATCCGGTAATAACTAACTATTACGGATCCAATGGAACTGGTTTCGTCCAATTCTGAGACTGTTCAAAAATTGACTAATTTCGCTAGTCGATTAAATATTAAAATATTCAATTTTCACAAATTAACTCTTAATTCGATTTTAAAAGTTCTAAAACATCATTCTAACTCCAATATGATAAAATAAAATTTTACAAATCATTTTCTATCATATTTATCCCTATTTTCAATTATTTCCATAATTTAACATATTAAATTATCGATTTAATTATTCAATTAAATCCAATTATTCGAAATAAAATTTATTCGACTTATAAATTCACTTATTAATATTTAAAATTAATTAAATATTCAAATTTTTAATTAATAAAAATTCTGGGTCGTTACAGTCTGATCCGAGTATTAATTCAAAAGAAAATAATACGCGGGCCAGTCTAATTCAAACTCAGTTATTAATGCACGTAAGCAATAATAATAAATAACAAATAGACGACAGTCAAAATAAATTCACTTATCCAATCCTTTAATAAGGAAATTAGATAACGGTAAATATAACACGTAACAATGTTAAACCACAAATCAGTAAATTGAAATTATCAACAAAGATAAATGAAAGGATTATCAATGAAGATAATTTAGAAAACAACAGAATTGCCTAAACGACAATTAAAAACAAAATCTAATTATTAAATAAATAATTAGAAACTCATAATCTAATTATCAAATAGATAATTAGACAACAACAAAATGATCAAATCAAACCAAATCAAAATACAATTTCAAAATATTGAATTGGACACACAAAACAATTCAAACAATTGAAATATCACTTAAAAAGTTAATACTGTTTTGGCTACAGTACACGCTCAGGTGCACTGCCTCGCCACTACAGTGATGAAATACACAAAAGCTCAATGAATCAAAAACAAATGGCACCAACTCAGATCAAAATGAACCAGATGGAACTGCAACAGCATGAGCACATCATCCACCCAGTAACCACCAAATGAACAAAGTGCACACAAATGCACAACGAAAATTCACAAACGAGCACAAGGTCAAACCCATAATACCGAATACAACTCTAGTGCAATAAAATAATGTCACAACTTTCAGCACAAGGTCAAATCCGAGCTACAAGCTGGATTCAACTCAAGTGAATTCGAAAAACAAATCCAAATGCAATCAAGTGGTCAAGACAGCTACAAACAGTCTCAAGTGAAAGGTCACAGTGAAGACTGTATGCCAGCCAAGTGCACAAATACTAAACATGAACAGGGGAGGCAACCTGACACGGTTACAAGCCAGGATGAACACTGCAATAGTGGTGATGCAGTACATTACAATATGAATTACTGGAGCAAATGCAACAGCAACGCAACTTGACATACAACATGAATTACTGGAGCAAATGCAACAAATATAAGATGCTATGCACAACAAAGATTACATCTGCAACAGCCTCAATAATGAAATAGGCACGTTCGAAACCCAGTACAGGGAACTACATGATGAATAGGTATGCAAGTGAATGCATCATGAACCAAAGAAGGCAACAGTAACAACTACCTGAAACTGGATAGTGCAAACTCAAACAGAAAATGTATATGAACATGAAGCAGTAACAAATGTACATGAACAAGAAGGCAACAGATACAAGGCACCTAAATGAACAGAGTACCAACGCAACCATACTGATTCAGAGAATAAAGCATCAATGACCAAACTCATTAACCAAATACAGAGGTCAAGTCACTTTTATCAGGACTCAACACAACAGCAATACCGAGAAATTACACAACAATGCAGGCTCAAGAGCACCAAATGTAAAGAAACAAGACTCAACATGAATGGTCATGCAATACTCATATAACCATCAGGTTAAAGCATGCAAGTGAATCATAAACCAAGTGCACCAAAGTTATGGCAACACAACAACAAAGACAAAGGCTCAATGTGCACAGATATGCAAACAAAACATGCAGCTATGACACAATGCAGACAAGCTACAATGGATAATCAAACTAAACAAAATCAGATACAGAGTTCAATATGACCGAAGTCAGAAATGACAAAAATTCAAGTTAAAACCAGATACAGCAGCGATGGAAATATAGGGATGAAAATGCAGTGATGGAACAAAGAATCCAAGTTTATATGCAATTAAACAGTGTAGTGATGAGAATGCAGTTATATGCAGCAGGGTAAACAACGCATTGAAGCAACTCGAGCAAATACAACAAATATATACATTCATAGGTGTATGTAAACACATGGCAGTAAAGACAAAATGGTCGTGAACAGCAAGATCGAGCAAGGTACCAGAGATAGTATACAGCATGGAAGAAGTCGATCAAGTCCAATATTTTTTTCATCAAAAAAATCAAGTTTATAGTTTGAACAATATCCAGCAGTTTAAAAAATCAAAATGGCTGAAGTAAACACGATCAGTGTCAAGGCCGAAGTCATCAGAAAAACGAAGTTGAATTCACAAATCAACATCGTCTAAATCAATTCAAAGCCAAAAACACAAGAACAAAATCCTCATCAGCAAAAACCGAAATTGAGTTCGCAAAGCAAACGGAGGCCGAAACCAAAATACTTTCACAAAATCAAGTTTGCAGATTTCAAAATAAATCAGTGCCGAAGATAAAAAGAACGAACAAAATCATGGATTCAAACTCTAAATAAACTTAAGCTTGAATTAAAGATGTGAGTGATAAAAACACTCACCTTATCATCGAAAAGCACAAGCGATGCCAAAAATTTCGCAACCGTAACGACCGAAATCGATCAGTTCAGAGTTGAAGCCGAAAGCATATCAAGAGGCAACGATCGAACAAAAGTCGGCTACCACCAATTACACGAAAACCCTAATTTTTTTTGAAGAAGAGGAACTAACAACGAATGAGAGCCGCCATTTTTTCATTTGCTTTGTTTTGTTAGGGCTTGTGAAAAAATGATTGAAGGGGGGAACAGTTATCAACTCTAATAAAACCCAACATCAAAATAAAATGTGGGCCAAAATTCAAGATAAAGCCCACAAAACTCTTTTAACAAATTTTTAAAAGAATTTAAACCAGATTCAAAACTCTCAACAACAATTAGCTAACCAATTTGATCGTCATTTGACGATAATCAATTGATGTGAAACCCTGGGTTGTTACAGACTCCCCTCCTTATAAAAATTGCGTCCCCGCATTTTTCATAATTAAAATCATCAATAATAATTATTTTTCTAACATAAAATGGTTAATGTGACGCCCCACCTCTATACCCACGCTAGCCAAGAACACTACAGAGTAATGCTGTCGACTAGCACGGAGAATAAGGCTGTTGAGGAGCGACCATCTGTATAATTGCTTTGTGCGAGTACCTGTATGCCAGATAAAAATATCACTTTTCATATCTAGAGAAAATCCGACATACAGATACAAACTCAAAGCTATCACACAGTGGCTATATAAAATCTTCGGAAACAAATATAGAAATAAACATAACATAAATCAGTCACAGATAATTCATATCACAAAGGCGGAAGAAGATATGAAAATATAATTAACACATGACAGTGTATATCAGAGTTGTGGTCTAAAAAGATCCACAATATCACAAAAGAATAGTTACATGAACTACACAAAAGAATAGGTATACATTATGGAGTCTTTATCTCAAATGTATACAACAAAAACTACTAATCTAAGTAGTTAACCAAAAGCAAGAGAAATCAATCCCAAGAGAGAAGTCAAGCAGAAACACCTGTAACATCTCGGTCTGACCCGAGTATTATTTAATAAGAAAATAATAAACGGATCAGTCTAACTATAAATATCAGATGAAACGATATATAATAAGAGATATGACATAAACATATAATAATCACAATGCCAAGCTGTGATAAATAAGTAATTGAAAATCAACAAGAGATTAATCAATATCACAATAATCTACTCAAGATAAAAAGGAATGTCATACTCCTAATTTCATTCACCAAGCCACAATAAATGACATATATATCAATGCCCATCATAAAAGTTGGTGAAACATAAATTCCAGAATTCAACACACGAAATCCAGGAATCACAAGAAAAAGGATCAACGACATCGTACAGCGGGACATCTGATGAACCAAATCACAATCAAAGGGAATAACGACGTCGTACAGCGGGACGTCCGATGAACCAAATCACAAAGACATAGCACGATGCTAGTCTAAAACCTAAAATGATCGTCATGATCAAAGAGAAGTGTCGATTACACTAAGCTAGTAAATATATGAGCTTAGCTTCATGTCCCATAACCACTAGCTTAACTTAAATATTTACGAACAAATTGTAGATCTCCACTAGAAAATTGTCACAAGAGATTCAATCGAACAAGTCCAAGAATTAACCGACGAAGTAAACGCAAGCGTTTCATACCACTCGTTTTACTAAGTCGTTTAATTAAATTTCTCATACGAGTGAGGTAAAGGTTTGTATATACTAATAGATTGGAAAACGGTTTTATAAACGAATTTGGTATTAAAATAGTATTGAAATCGTTTGAGGAAAGAGTTTTGATATTTACTACTAGTATAGAAAACCTTTATATTTTTAAAGTGACAAATCACGAAGAAGATTGTAAGAACAATCAATCACAAAAATTCACATACGAAGACGTGAATAAAATCCAAAGAAATCGATAAAGGATCCATCGAAATGGATATTCAAAAATCCCAAAAAAAGAGAGTCATCAAAGTCATAATAGATGATAACAACAAATAGGATTATCACGAATCGATTTAAATTGGAATTTCAATCCAATAAGGCAAATTGGACTCAAACAGCAGGTTTAGTCGACTGAACAGAGATTTCAGTCGACTGACCCTGTGCTTGGAAATTTTCCAGGTTCAGGAAACTTTCTGTTTCCAGTTTCAGTCGATTGTGCAGAATTTTTCAGTCGACTGAATCATGCCTGGAAACTCTCGGGTTTCAGGTTCAGTCGACTGAACAGAGATTTCAGTCGACTGAATCATGCCTGGGCTGTTTTTCAGCCTTATACAAATGAAGAGCAAACTCTTCCAAAATGCAACCGGACGAACATTGGCTCTAAGGGTTTATGCCAATCGGCAACCCGGCCCTATATGCTCCTCGGTGCATCACTAGAAGCATGATCAAACATCCATAAAAGGATTTTCACACAAATTGACTTAAAAACTCAAAAATTGGAATATTCACAAAACCAATCCAAATCAAGAGCAAATTCACATGAAGAAGTGTTAGGAATTCATACCCAACAACCAAAGATAATTATAGTCATAGATGTGAGATAAAAATCTCACCTTTGCACCCAAATCAATGAAGAAGAAGCTATGAAGCAATGGCAAGAACAAGCACTCTTCAATTCCAACTCAACAAGCTTGAATCTAAGCTTAAAGGAGAAACATTTCCTAAATTAGGTTTAGGAAATTTCTGAAATTCAAAGAGAGAATGAGTTGGAGAAGAAGAAGAGGAAGCTTACCAATGGGTTCTCATGAACTTTGGAGCAAGGAGATGGATTTGCAAAGCAAGCTAGGGCTTAGGAATTTCTATTTCCCATTCTCTTCCTCCATTTTTGCTTGAGCTAGAGTGTTAGGAAAATAGAAGAGAAGTGAATGAAAAGGAGAGGGTTGGAACTGAGTTAAGTGGCTAATTGGCTCAGCCCAACCAAAGCTCTAAGCGAGAAAAAGTAGCAAAAATCAACTTTCTCCAAACATATCGAAGCTTATACTCAAAAAGGTCGCAAACGGCACTTTGAACTCAATGGAGGTGGTCTCGAGTCCTAATTCGACTGTTTGCAAAAAGTAGGTTTTCGGACCAAAATCCGACGAACGGTGAAATATTTAAATAAAATATTTAAATAAAATATTTAAATATATAATCGATAAATATGCGGGTTGTTACAGACTCCCCTCCTTAAAGAAATTGCGTCCTCGCAATATTTAAGAAGGAAATATATAAGAAGTAACAACCATAGAAGCATATTAACACAAAAGAAAATTTGAAATAGGAAGTTCACCATAAAGTGCACGAAAGAGTTAGCAAGAAATCTGGTGAAACTTCAATTTCCACAATATTACCGGGCTCAAGAATGAAAACCGGAATCCCTGAGGCATTTCCGTAGATAAAAGACGTGGGGAACGTCATGAATAGCAGAAAATTAAGCCGGTGCAACGGCGTAGTACAAAAACGGTACGCCCGAGGAACTAGAAACTCAAATAATTTGGGACATCAGCGTAGTACAAAAACGGTACGCCCAATGAACCAAAGCAAAGACATCGATATAGTACAAATGGTACATCCAATGTATCAAAAGCAAAGACATCGATGTAGTACAAACGGTACATCCGATGTATCAAAAGCAAAGACATCGATGTAGTACAACGGTACATCCGATGAATCAAAAGCAAAGACATCGATGTAGTACAACGGTACATCCGATGAATCAAAATCAAAGACATCGATGTAGTACCAACGGTACATCCGATGAATCAAAAGCAAAGACAACGTTGTAGTACAAACGGTACATCCGATGAATCAAAAGCGAAGACATCGATGTAGTACAAACGGTACATCCGATGAATCAAAGGCGAAGACATCGATGTAGTACAAACGGTACATCCGATGAATCAAAAGCAAAGACATCGATGTAGTACAAACGGTACATCCGATGAATCAAAAAGCAAAGACATCGATGTAGTACAAACGGTACATCCGATGAATCAAAAGCAAAGACATCGATGTAGTACAACGGTACATCCGATGAATCAAAAGCAAAGACATCGATGTAGTACAAACGGTACATCCGATGAATCAAAAGCAAAGACATCGATGTAGTACAAAGGGTACATCCGATGAATCAAAAGCAAAGACATCGATGTAGTACAAACGGTACATCCGATGAATCAAAAGCAAAGACATCGATGTAGTACAAACGGTACATCCGATGAATCAAAAGCAAAGACATCGATGTAGTACAAACGGTACATCCGATGAATCAAAAGCAAAGACATCGATGTAGTACAAACGGTACATCCGATGAATCAAAATCAAAGACATCGATGTAGTACAAACGGTACATCCGATGATTCAAAAGCAAAGACATCGATGTAGTACAAACGGTACATCCGATGAATCAAAAGCAAAGACATCGATGTAGTACAACGGTACATCCGATGAATCAAAAAGCAAAGACATCGATGTAGTACAAACGGTACATCCGATGAATCAAAAAGCAAAGACATCGATGTAGTACAAACGGTACATCCGATGAATCAAAAGCAAAGACATCGATGTAGTACAAACGGTACATCCGATGAATCAAAAGCAAAGACATCGATGTAGTACAAACGGTACATCCGATGAATCAAAGCCCGAATGATTTCGGAACACCGACGTAGTACAAAAACGGTACGTCCAATGAACCGAACACAATAAAAGAACATCGGACGCAAGTTCATAAAATAAATGAGATGAAACTCAATAAAACGAAGTACATCAAAACGCCCGATGAACCTGATAAAAAGATAATTTCATTCGGTCATCAACAAAGAAACAACCCCTTGTTGCTTACGACTAAAAGCATTGGCAACACGATTTCCCCTTCGGGAATAAAAAGAATATCAAGATCATAGGAAGCTAGGAACTCGAGTCAACATGCAGTTCCTTAAGAGAACATAAATATTCCAAAGATTTATGATCGAGATAGAGAACAAATTTCTCATCCAAACATGATGATGCCGAATTCCAAAAGTAAAAACAATAGCCGAGAGAACCAGATCATGAGTGGCATATCTAGTCTCGATAAGCTATAATGATTTAGAAGCACAAGAGATAGCATGTTCTCCTTTGCAAGATAACGGCATCCAAACCAATACGACTAGTATTGGTACAAATAGCAAAGTCTTGGTTCCCCTTCAGGAATCACAAGAATAAAAGTATCAAAAAGAAAGAATTTCTTTTAAATAATCTTCTTTTCTGAAAAGTTGAAACTTTCAAAATTACATTTATCATTATGTAATAATCTTTCTAGAAAAATTTACTATCTTCAAGTTAATATACTGTGTCTGATTGTCTCATCAAAGCGTTTAGGAAATTCCTATCGACAACGTTGATCAAGCGCATCGACCAAATTTCTTAAAGCACTCAACGGGCAACACAATCACAAAATCATCTTTTATAGGATAATTAAATCTCTTAAAAAGTTTTAAGAATATTCTTTGTTCGTTTCAAGAACAAAATCCAGTTTTACTTATAAATAAATCTTATGAAAAAGATTCGCAAAATTTTAAATTACTATTTTCATCCAAAATCCATAAATAAGAATGGTCTCATTGAAATATTCATAGAATATTCGATTTATAAAAGGGATGAAATAAGCTGGACAAATTGAATGACATAATAAGTCATTCGTAAGAATCATAACGAGTGCGGAATGCGGTAAGTGGAATGTTAACTTCCGCAACTCGTAGCAAATGAAAACCGGTGGCAAGGTCGAACTAGAAAGACCTTATCACCACACAAAAGATTTCTTAGGTGATAATCCTAAGACAAACTCAAAAATACCGGAAAATTCTCAAACTATTTAGATGAGAGAAATAACACTTTCCTCACCATAAGGACTTTAAAGAATAAAATGATGCCTTCAAAAATTTGAAATCGAAATCACAAAGAAAATAGAAATCTGCTTAACAGATAGAAAATGTCGAAGATGAATAGTCCACTCGAAAAATAGGATATGGGCTTCACAACGATTAAGCCAATCCTTACAAAAGTAAATTCCGAAGCCTAAGTAAAAATATCGGCTCGGAAAGATAAATCACATAAAATAATTTCGACATCAAATAAAAGCGAATTGAGGGTTGCAGATCTACCATCCGGATTCGCAATCCTCAAAGAAGTCATCAAGCCCAAAATATTCAAAGAAAAAGAATCGACAAGTTCTTTTAATATAAAATAGTGAGATGAAACCCATATCAAAAGGAACTCAAATAGAAAGTTCACGTATTAAAACAATGCCATCAAGGATTGAATGAAAATACCTTGACCAAGAGAAGAGTTGCCAGGGGCCTGCAGCTTTCCTTCTCACTTGCTTGGAAGCTTAGAACACGAAGATAAAAGATGACCCGAACCTTTGCAATAACGGCAAAAGAGAGGTTTCAGGCACTCCCCTACATGGTGGTCTGTGGAACCACAATTGTAGCATCGTCCACGACTAGAGGTAGGAACTTTTACTACCTGAGTTTGTTGCTTCCCTTTCTTATTAGAATCGGGGCCTTTGAATTTGATAGGCCTCTTCAAGTTATTGTCGAAGTTCAGTTGGGCACGCGCAACTTCAACATCACCTTCATTATCGGTCTCTTCAAGACGAAGAGCGATATCAATAAGCTGATCAAATGAAACCTCAAGTTTCAGAAGTAATGGCTTCTTAAGATTCTTATTCAAGCCATAGACAAATCTCTGATTTTTCTTCAATGGGGTATTAATGTACTCAACCCCGTATTTGGACAGAGATTCAAAGGATGCGACATAGTCTGTCACAGAAGATTCACCTTGAACAAGGTCTATGAAACGTCGGGCTAAAGTTACTTTTTCAGCCTCCGGCACAAATTTCGATTCGAATCTTTCCCGGAATCGCTCCCAAGTGAGATCCGTTTCAACGATTTCAGAAATTAGGAGCTCATACCAATCTAACGCTCTTTCTTGGAGCATGCTAGAAGCCACTTGGACTCGATGTAGATCAATAAGGTTCATGCGAGAAAAGATGCGATCGCATGATTTGAGCCAAGCTTGAATTTCTATAACACTCTCGGATCCCCTGAATGGCCTTCCACCCAAATCGGCGTAGTCTCTGCACAAGCGTGCAAAACCGGATCTAGGATGAGTAGGCTCTGGATTGGGTCCGGCTGCTTGAGCGTTCTTAACAAGATCTAGAAGCTGCTGGGCAGACATAAATACTCCATCCTGGGGAGTAGCACTGGATTGACCGGCGCTGGGACGGCCTGGTCTAACCATTTCTCTTCTTTAAGACAGAAAGAAAGAAGAGGAAAAAGTTATTCTCAGAATAAATTTCAATCAAACTTGATTGATAAAACAAGGAATCATAAAGAAAATAGGATGAATCGGTACGAAGACTCGAATTAAATCCTAAAGCACGACTCCTAAGAAAGACTTAGGACGATGATCCTTGTTATAATATTCCATATTGTTCCGAAGTTTGGCTTTGATACCAAGCTGTGACGCCCCACCTTTATAGCCACGCTAGCCAAGAACACTACGGAGTAATGTTGTCGACTAGCACGGAGAATAAGGCTGTTGAGGAGCGACCATCTGTATAATTGCTTTGTGCGAGTACCGGTATGCCAGATAAAAATATCAATTTTCATCTCTAGAGGAAATCCGACATACAGATACAAACTCAAAGCTATCACACAGTGGCTATATAAAATCTTCGGAAACAAATATAGAAATAAACATAACGTAAATCAGTCACAGATAATTCATATCACAAAGGCGGAAGAAGATATGAATATATAATTAACACATGACAGTGTATATCAGAGTTGTGGTCTAAAAAGATCCACAATATCACAAAAGAATAGTTACATGAACTACACAAAAGAATAGGTATACATTATGGAGTCTTTATTTCAAATGTATACAACAAAAACTACTAATCTAAGTAGTTAACCAAAACCAAGAGAAATCAATCCCAAGAGAGAAGTCAAGCAGAAGCACCTGTAACATCTCGGTCTGACCCGAGTATTATTTAATAAGAAAATAATAAACGGATCAGTCTAACTATAATAATCAGATGAAACGATATATAATAAGAGATATGACATAAACATATAATAATCACAATGCCAAGCTGTGATAAATAAGTAATTGAAAATCAACAAGAGATTAATCAATATCACAATAATCTACTCAAGATAAAAAGGAATGTCATACTCCTAATTTCATTCACCAAGCCACAATAAATGACATATATATCAATGCCCATCATAAAAGTTGGTGAAACATAAATTCCAGAATTCAACACACGAAATCCAGGAATCACAAGAAAAAGGATCAACGACGTCATACAGCGGGACATCCGATGAACCAAATCACAATCAAAGGGAACAACGACGTCGTACAGCGGGACGTCCGATGAACCAAATCACAAAGACATAGCACGATGCTAGTCTAAAACCTAAAATGATCGTCATGATCAAAGAGAAGTGTCGATTACACTAAGCTAGTAAATATATGAGCTTAGCTTCATGTCCCATAACCACTAGCTTAACTTAAATATTTACGAACAAATTGTAGATCTCCACTAGAAAATTGTCACAAGAGATTCAATCGAACAAGTCCAAGAATTAACCGTCGAAGTAAATGCAAGCGTTTCATACCACTCGTTTTACTAAGTCGTTTAATTAGATTTCTCATACGAGTGAGGTAAAGGTTTGTATATACTAATAGATTGGAAAACGGTTTTATAAACGAATTTGGTATTAAAATAGTATTGAAATCATTTGAGGAAAGAGTTTTGATATTTACTACTAGTATAGAAAACCTTTATATTTTTAAAGTGACAAATCACGAAGAAGATTGTAAGAACAATCAATCACAAAAATTCACATACGAAGACGTGAATAAAATCCAAAGAAATCGATAAAGGATCCATCGAAATGGATATTCAAAAATCCCAAAAAAAAGAGAGTCATCAAAGTCATAATAGATGATAACAACAAATAGGATTATCACGAATCGATTTAAATTGGAATTTCAATCCAATAAGGTAAATTGGACTCAAACAGCAGGTTCAGTCGACTGAACAGAGATTTCAGTCGACTGACCCTGTGCCTGGAAATTTTCCAGGTTCAGGAAACTTTCTGTTTCCAGTTTCAGTCGACTGTGCAGAATTTTTCAGTCGACTGAATCATGCCTGGAAACTCTCGGGTTTCAGGTTCAGTCGAATGAACAGAGATTTCAGTCGACTGAATCATGCCTGGGCTGTTTTTCAGCCTTATACAAATGAAGAGCAAACTCTTCCAAAATGCAACCGGACGAACATTGGCTCTAAGGGTTTATGCCAATCGGCAACCCGGCCCTATATGCTCCTCGGTGCATCACTAGAAGCATGATCAAACATCCATAAAAAGGATTTTCATACAAATTGACTTAAAAACTCAAAAATTGGAATATTCACAAAACCAATCCAAATCAAGAGCAAATTCACATGAAGAAGTGTTAGGAATTCATACCCAACAACCAAAGATAATTATAGTCATAGATGTGAGATAAAAATCTCACCTTTGCACACAAATCAATGAAGAAGAAGCTATGAAGCAATGGCAAGAACAAGCACTCTTCAATTCCAACTCAACAAGCTTGAATCTAATCTTAAAGGAGAAACATTTCCTAAATTAGGTTTAGCAAATTTCTGAAATTCAAAGAGAGAATGAGTTGGAGAAGAAGAAGAGGAAGCTTACCAATGGGTTCTCATGAACTTTGGAGCAAGGAGATGGATTTGCAAAGCAAGCTAGGGCTTAGGAATTTCTATTTCCCATTCTCTTCCTCCATTTTTGCTTGAGCTAGAGTGTTAGGAAAATAGAAGAGAAGTGAATGAAGAGGAGAGGGTTGGAACTGAGTTAAGTGGCTAATTGGCTCAGCCCAACCAAAGCCCTAAGCGGGAAAAAGTAGCAAAAATCAACTTTCTCCAAACATATCGAAGCTTATACTCAAAAAGGTCGCAAACGGCACTTTGAACTCAATGGAGGTGGTCTCGAGTCCTAATTCGACTGTTTGCAAAAAGTAGGTTTTCGGACCAAAATCCGACGAACGGTGAAATATTTAAATAAAATATTTAAATGTATAATCGATAAATATGCGGGTTGTTACAGTTAAGCTAGAAAAATAAAAGTCAAGAACACAGACGCAAGAGAAATATTTTAATTTCATAAAAGAAATTCACAAATTCTCAACAAAATCTAATTATCAAGTAGATAATTAGAAAACAACGAAACTAAATAAATACAATTATCAGCAATATTTAATTATCAATTAGATAATTAGAATACAGAAATCACAAAACAACAATATCTAATTACCAAAAACGATAATCAGAAATCTCAAATTAACAAAAACCTAATTATCAAAAACGATAATCAGAAATCTCAAATCAACAAATATCTAATTACCAAAAACGATAATCAGAAATCTCAAATCAACAAATATCTAATTACCAAAAAAGATAATTAGAAATCTCATATCAACAAATATCTAATTACCAAAAACGATAATCAGAAATCCCAAATCAACAAATATCTAATTATCAAAAACGATAATCAGAAATCTCAAATCAACAAATATCTAATTACCAAAAAAGAATCAGAAATCTCAAATCAACAAATATCTAATTATCAAAAACGATAATCAGAAATCTCAAATCAACAAATATTTAATTATCAAAAACGATAAATAAAAAATATAAAATCAATGAATATCTAATTATCAAAAACGATAATCAGAAATCTCAAATCAAAAAATATCTAATTATCAAAAACGATAATCAGAAATCTCAAATCAACAAATATCTAATTACCGAAAACGATAATCAGAAATCTCAACCAACAAATATCTAGGTACCAAAAACGATAATCAGAAATCTCAAGCCAACAAATATCTAATTACCAAAAACGATAATCAGAAATCTCAAATTAACAAATATCTAATTACCAAAAACGATAATCAGAAACAACAAATATCCAATTACCAAAAACGATAATCAAAAACAACAAATATCCAATTACCTGTAGATAATTGGAAACAACAAATATCTAGAAATCAATTAAGATGACTAGAAAATCAACATAAAAGGTGGATTGATCCCATCAGATGGCGAGTTTTAGCTACGCCGCACGTGCATCAACAAATGGCCGAAGCCTACCAAGTACTATACTTTTGGCGCCCAACAAATGATCCGAAGGTCCAACAAATGACCCGAAGGTCTAGTACTGGTATTGACCCGAAGGTCCAACAACAACCCGAAGGTCCAACAAAGTGGCTCGAAAGCCCAACAAATTCATCAAAATCATCAAACAGCAAATATTTCAATTAACGAGTCCGGAATTAATCGAAATAGCAAACGTACATGTCCCATACCACGAGTTTTACTAAATTTAATTCTCTTCATCATTTCCTTGAAAGTGAAAAATTGTGTATTTTAAATAAATAACATTTTACGTTCTCAGACGGACAAGTCCGGAATTAAGCGAATCAGTAAAAGTGATGGTTCATATTCCTCAATTTTGCCAAAGCGTTTAAATCGCTTCCTCATTCTTTTGAAAGCGCAAACTGTAGAAATTTTGAAAAACAATTTTATTTTAAAACGATTTTTTAAACATGTGATTAAAACAGCAACATCTGTAGCAAATTTGATAAGGAAATTGCACTTCTCAAAATACCGTAAAAACGGATCTCAAAATCAACATTGCGGGATTGCCGCTTGAAAATTCACTTTAAATTTGACGGTTACCGAAGTCAAAGCGACAGTAATTTTTATACGTCAAAATCTCATCAAATAATTCGCATCAAAATATAATACCAGAGAATTTTCATTCATCAAAAATGTCAACAAAACACCGTGCTTTAAAAATTTAGCACCGGTGTAAAAATCCCGTTATAAAAATAACGGCAACAAAATACGTTTAAAGCCAAACACCGGTTCAACGTAAAATTAATGCAGTAACGTGCAACTCATATTTGTACGCATACTACAAAATGAACAAAGAAATCACTCGATTATATCGTCAATGAAGATAATTTAAAACAGCAAAAATCTCAACAAAATCACATAACTGCAATCGCTTCGGATTCTCGAATCGGATTCAAAATTTTCAAAGAAAACAAAAATAAATACATCTATGTAACAACATAATGAAATTTATTTTCATTTTCATATTTTGATTTTTAAATCAAAAAGGTTATCAGCTGTACTCAGCGAAGACAGTCTCACTGTTTCCGCTGCGTACTCTGATAAACAAAACACAAATTACTCAATCATCAAAACACAATTTCGCTTTTACTTTTAAATAAAGATATTAAAAAAATTCATCATAATTTCAAAACTTTAGTTTTGACTCAAGGCACAAATAAACATCAACAAATAGTTGTAACACATGTTCCATCTAAGTTATGTTTTATATTATGTCCATAAACCCCTGCTCTGATACCAACTGTGACGCCTCACCTCTATGCTCACAATAACAAAGAGTATTAAAAGAAAATAGTGTCTGTTATTACGAAGAATAAGGCTGGATAGGAGCGGCCATCCGTAGTTAGGCCTTACACTAGTATTGGTTATCTCGATAGGAGTGGTATATATATTTTTTTTCTCTTTGTTTATATACTCCCATCGACATATTCAATTCTAGTATAAAACGTACTACGATGGTTCATAATAGTTTAGGATAATATATATCATAACCACACAGATAATGTAAAATCTCATATATATATATATATATATATATATGTATGTATGTATGTATAACTGAAGTCAATTACAATACATGTGATACAATACATATAATACAACTACAACTGTCGACACTGGAAGTTACATATACAAGTACATTATCGTAAATAATATACAGGAATACATATCATCCTATAAAATGACAATGACTACTCAAAAGATATGAAGAAACTTCAAAGCTTAAGCAGCAACCAAAAGCAAGATATCTACAACCTGAAATAACTCGGTCTGACCCGAGTATTAATTCAAAAGAAAATAATACGCGGGTCAGTCTAATTCAAACTCAGTTATTAATGCACGTAAGCAATAATAATAAATAACAAATAGACGACAGTCAAAATAAATTCACCTATCCAATCCTTTAATAAGGAAATAGGATAACGGTAAATATAACACATAACAGTATCAAACAACAAATCAGCAAATTCAAATCATCAACAAAGGTAAATGAAAGGATTATCAATGAAGATAATTTAGAAAACAACATAATTGCCTAAACGACAATTAACAACAAAATCTAATTACTAAATAAATAATTAGAAACTCATAATCTAATTATCAAATAGATAATTAGACAATAACAAAATGATAAATCAAACCAAATCAAAATACAATTTCAAAATATTGAATTGGACATACAAAACAATTCAAACAATTGAAATATCACTTAAAAAGTCAATACCGTTTTGGCTGCAGTACACGCTCACGTGCACTGCCTCGCCACTACAGTGATGAAATACACAAAAGCTCAATGAATCAAAAACAAATCGCACCAACTCAGATCAAAATGAACCAGATGGAACTGCAACAGCATGAGCACCGCATCCACCCAGTAACCACCAAATGAACAAAGTGCACACAAATGCACAATGAAAATTCACAAACGAGCACAAGGTCAAACCCAAAATACCGGATTCAACTCTAGTGCAATAAAATAATGTCATAACTTTAAGCACAAGGTCAAATCCGAGCTACAAGATGGATTTAACTCAAGTGAATTCGAAAAACAAATCCAAATGCAATCAAGTGGTCAAGACAGCTACATACAGTCTCAAGTGAAAGGTCATAGTGAAGACTGTATGCCAGCCAAGTGCACAAATACTAAACATGAACAGGGGAGGCAACCTGACACGGTTACAAGTCGGGATGAACACTGCAACAGTGGTGAAGCAGTGCAATACAATATGAATTACTGGAGCAAATGCAACAGCAACGCAACTTGACATACAACATGAATTACTAGAGCAAATGCAACAAATATAAGATGCTATGCACAGCAAAGATTACATGTGCAACAGCCTCAATAATGAAATAGGCATGTTCGAAACCCAATACAGGGAACTACATGATGAATAGGTATGCAAGTGATTGCATCATGAACCAAAGAACGCACCAGTAACAACAACATGAAACTGGATAGTGCAAACTCAAATAGAAAATGTATATGAACATGAAGCAGTAACAAATGTACATGAACATGAAGGCAACGGATACAAGGCACCTAAATGAACAGAGTACCAACGCAACCATACTGATTCATGGAATAAAGCATCAATGACCAAACTCATTAACCAAATACAGAGGTCAAGTCACTGTTATCAGGACTCAACACAACTGCAAGGCCAAACCAAAGCTAAAAGTAATACCAAGAAATTACACAACAATGCAGGCTCAAGAGCACCAAATGTAAAGAAATAAGACTCAACATGAATGGTCATGCAACACTCATATAACCATCAAGTTAAAGAATGCAAGTGAATCATAAACCAAGTGCACCAAAGATATGGCAACACAGCAACAAAGACAAAGGCTCAATGTGCACAAATATGCAAACAAAACATGCAGCTATGACACAATGCAGACAAGCTACAATGGATAATCAAACTCAACAAAATCAGACTACAGAGTTCAATATGACCGAAGTCAGAAATGACAAAAATTCAAGTTAAAACCAGATACAGCAATGATGGAAATATAGGGATGAAAATGCAGTGATGGAACAAAGAATCCAAGTTTATATGCAATTAAACGGTGCAGTGATGAGAATGCAGTGATATGCAGCAGGGTAAACAACGCATTGAAGCAACTCGAGCAAATACAACACATATATACATTCATAGGTGTATGTATACACATGGCAGTAAAGACATAGTGGCCGTGAACAACAAGATCGAGCAAGGTACCAGAGATAGTATATAGCATGGCAAAAGTCAATCAAGTCCAATATTTTTTTCATCAAAAAAATCAAGTGCACAGTTCGAACAATATCCACCAGTTTAAAAAATCAAAATGGCCGAAGTAAACACGATCAGTGTCAAGGCCGAAGTCATCATAAAAATGAAGTTGAATTCACAAATCAACACCGGCTAAATCAATTCAAAGCCAAAAACACAAGAACAAAATCCTCATCGACAAAAACCCAAATTGAGTTCGCAAAGCAAACGGAGGCCGAAGCCAAAATACTTTCACAAAATCAAGTTTGCAGATTTCAAAATAAATCAGTGCCGAAGATAACAAGAAAGAACAAAATCAAGGAATTCAAACTCTAAATAAACTTAAGCTTGAATTAAAGATGTGAGTGATAAAAACACTCACCTTATCATCGAAAAGCACAAGCGATGCCAGAAATTTCGCAACCGTAACTACCGAAATCGATCGGTCCGGAGTTGAAGCCGAAAGCATATCAAGAGGCAATAATTGAACAAAAGTCGGCTACCACCAATTACACGAAAACCCTAATTTTTTTTGAAGAAAAGGAACGAACAACAAACGAGAGCCGCTATTTTTTCGTTTGCTTTGTTTTGTTAGGGCTTGTGAAAAAATGATTGAAGGGGGAACGGTTAATCCACTCTAATACAACCCAACACCAAAATAAAACGTGGGCCAAAATTCAAGATAAAGCCCACAAAACTCTTTTAACAAATTTTTAAAAGAATTTAAACCAGATTCAAAACTCTCAACAACAATTAGCTAACCAATTTGATCGTCATTTGGCGATAATAAATTGATGTGAAACCCCGGGTTGTTACAAAATCTCAATTTGATTTGCACTATATTTTGTTGAATGTTAAGTTGAAATATTTCTTGAAATGTTACTTGAAACATTGCTTGACTTTGTTAGATAATTACTTGTTAAATTGATTGCTAATTTACTTGATAATGTGACTTGAAATATGGTTGAAATGTTGCTTGCAAATCACTTGATAAATGCTTATTAAAACATTTATTAAAATGCTTACTATATGTTAATAAAAATAAACACTAACTACTTAAAGTTACACCATTGAATATATGTTTTATTAGATATGTAAATGGATAAAATAGTTGTTTATTAAACCATTTAATTGTGATAAGTTAACATGGACATTTAAAATGGGCAATGATTTAATACATATGTTGATATATATTATAAATGATATGATTTGAACTTGGAATGATATAAGTGGATAGCACTAAATATTGGAATTAAATACGGAATGGTTTGTATAGCGATAGTCGCTATAAGCGCACTTTGAATCCCTTTAACTATAACTTATGAAAATGGAGATTTAATGACATATCTTAATAATAACTTATTTGGTTATTATATACACTTCTATAAGTATTTAGAAAAGCAAAGGATATGTTTTGGAAATTTATAGAAGAAGTAAATCAAAATAAAAAAAGTTTGAAGTAAAAAGGTCGCTATAGTAACACTTTTAAAAAAAATAGTCCGTCTTTAAAAATAACATGTATTTTGTGGAAAATTTCTTAGGGATTTCTTCAGCAATTAATCAAGTAAATAATATATTATTCTAGTTGGGAAAGTTTTGAAATCTACTTCATTTGATAGCTAGTTGAATGGAGTGTAAAAAGTTATAGCAAAATACTTAATATATGTGTAGTTCGATCAAATACCCTATTTTCAAAAAATTCTCTAAAATAATTAACAGATACTCTTTGGGATTTTTCTTCATGGTTTTCAATTACGTATTAAAACATTTATTAAAATTATTACTATATATTAATAAAATAGACACTAACTACTTAAATTTACACCCTTGAGTATATGTTTTATTAGATATGTAAATGGATAAAATAGTTGTTTATTAAACCATTGAAATGTGATAAGTTAATATGGACTAAAATGGATAAATGGTTTAAATACATATGCTGACATATGTTATAAATGGTATGGTTTTAACTTGGAATGATATAAGTGTTAAAAAGTGGATAACACTAAATATTGGAATTAAATATGGAATAGTCCATATAGTGATATTCGCTATAAGTGCACTTTGAATCCCTTAAACTATAAACTAATAAAAAGGAGATTTAATGACATGTCTTAATAATAATTTGTTTGGTTATTATCTACACTTCTATAAGTGTTTTGAAAAGCAAAGAATATGTTTTGGAAAGTTATATAAGAAGTAAATCAAAGTAACAAAATATTGAAGAAAAAAGGTCGCTATAGTGACAATAGTCCGTCTTTGAAAATAACGCTCATTTCTGTGCAAACTTTCTTAGGGGTTTCCTTAGCAATTAATCAAGTAAATAATATATTATTCTTATTGGGAAATTCTTGAAGCCTAATTTATTTGATTGTTAATTGAGTGAAGTGCAAAAAGGTATTATTTGAGATTTTTCTTCATGGTTTTCAAGTACCCAAAGTTGTAGCAAAAATGTGATTTTTCTAATATATTTTCTAAACTTAATAGTTTTAAAATTATTTTTAGGATTGTTTTCTAACTTGTAACAGAGTGTTTTAAAACTAGTTTCAAATTTAAATTAACAATTAGTTATGAATTTCTAAACTTAATAACTTTTAAAATAAAACTTGTTTTTCTATTTATTTCAAAATTCCTTATTTTTACATAATATTATATATAAATAATTATCATACATTTTTAGTAGTTTTAAAAATATTTTAACATATTAATAATTATTTTAAAGATATATATATATATATATATATATATATATATATATATATATATATATGTTTTAAATATTAAATTAAGTATCTTATAAATATATTAAAGGGAGTTTGGATTTTAGCTTTTAAGTTAAAATAAATTGTTTATGGAATCAACTAAAAGTGTATTACCTTATTTAAGTGTGGATATGTTTGATCTTTAAATAAATGTTTAAACATATTAATGGATAAGCAAATAGTTTTGGGTTGTTGTAAACAGTGTTTTTAGCAACACCTGTTTTTAACCCTTAGTATTAATCATACTTGGAATATAATTAGATATTGACTAATGGATATTTAGTAGAAAAATACAAGAAAATGGTTTGGATTTGTTGTGACAAATGTTTTAAGCGACACGTGTCTTTAATCTTAAGTATAAATAAATCTTTAAGAAAGGAGTTTTAAAGAAGAATGTTTTCAAAGTATAAAATGTTGGGGTTTGTTGTGCAATTGTTTTTAGCAACACTTTCCTTTAACCCTTAAATGTAACTAAACCTTTAAAAGGAGAGTTTTATAGATAATGATTAAATGGAATGGTTTTGGGTTTGTAATAAACAAAGTTTTAGCAAAATTTTATTTTTAAACCCTTGAATTATATTTCGGAAGAATATTATAAATCTTTAACAATGGAATTTTAAAGATAATAACAAGTATTGAAATCATTTATAAAGAGACAGAAAATGTTATATGTTTAATTTATGAAAGAAAAGGAGTTTATTATAACAATATTTTGGTAGTAATTTTTTTAATCTCTTTGATTATATTTTAAAGAAAAGGAGTTTATTATAACAATATTTTGGTAGTGATTTTTATTAATAATAAAATATAAATAAATAAAGAAAGTCTTGATTATTAAAGTGAAGTTTTATTAGATGAAAATATGTTTTACTAATAAAATGTATTTTAATTAACAAAGGTTAAATTAATTATAAAGGGAATAAAAGTCGTTTATGTGACTTGACCATGACTTGCATGAAATGATAGTGTAGGTGTGTTTACTTGCTTATGAGAAAGTATTCGGGACTTAGTTCCCATATGCGATCGTTTTCATTATTGTTGAATAAGACCAAATTCATCGACTCAATCTTGAAGAGACCAGGATCGATAAGTGTTCTTCTTATCAAAAACCACTTCAATGCAGAGATACAAATTCTCTGTTTGGGATGTGAATGATGGAAACCATGTGTGGTTCCAAAATATGTTGAGATGAAGGAGTCCATGTGGTATTCATTATGTGATTGAGATTTGTTGAAAACTTATGTGAAGATGCCGAACGTGACCTCGACATTGGAAATGGCTAAAAACAGAATAGACCCATAGCTAACGGGGTTTAGCTAACCTCAGAGGGTACTGATCAACTCTATTATCCAGAGTATGCTCATCGATTTTACTAGCAGGAGTTGATCATATTCAGGACACACTCTCTACGTGAACCAGCTGTGACGTCCTTATTTGGTTATTTTATTTAGAGATATACTATGCTGGTAAGGTACTTTTTGACCCTTTCCAGGAGAATTACCTCGAGGTACCGAGGACCCTCCAAGGGAAAAATCTATTTATACGAACGTCCCTTTGCTGTTTTTGTTTGTATACCTAAATATTTGTCAAATGTTACCAATGTAACCATTTCAACTATGATTTATATTTTTATATTGAACAGTGAACGATCCGTAAATTTTCTATGATTTAAATTTGTCAATTTAATTAAATTTGTTAATTTAATAAAATTTTGGTAATTAAATCTAGAAGAAATAAAAATTTGTAATTTGTTAATGAATTAATAACGGGAATGAAAGCTAATAATGTTAATGCAAGTTAATAAATAACTAACTTAATGCAATCCCAATTAATTGAAACAATTGTAAGGTTATAATTGATTGTAAATAGTAAATTAGAAAATAAACTCAAAGTTATATTAATTGATGAAATAATACATAATAAACTGTAATTTGATAAATCAATGTTAGAGAAGTGATTATAATATTTGTTGGTTGATAATAAAGTATGAATGGGATTAAATTAGGAAAATTGTTATAATTTTTAATTGTTTACCCATTTATTTAATCTACTGAATTAGATCTAAATCCATTACAATTAAACGTAATTAAATATTACGTTAATATGAATTTAGTTGATGAATATAAAATATTAGGGTAATTAAATAAAGAGATTGAAACCAAATTGAATTAATTTATTTAAAGTCAAAAATATAATTTATTTGAATTTACCTAAATTGAAGGTAAACACTGTAATTTTTGCAATAAATCCTTATTTGATTGACATGGAAATTAATGAATTATAAGTTTATATGTATTCAGGAATGATAGAAAGGGTTAACTATGAAATTTGAATTGAAATTGATTTAATTAATTTAATCTTAACTTATTTAATTAATGTGAAAATAGCCATTTTGCCCACTGACTCGGATTTCGATGAAACCAGTTTCATCGGATCCGTAACGATGAACTATTGCAGAATTTCAAGTTTTGTAACGATCAGATGTCATTTGATCGTACGGGCTCGAAACGCCTAGAAATAAATTTAATTGAAATCAATTTGAAATAAGATGATTTTGGCGTAAATTCTTCATACGATGGAATTAGGACGTGAAACATGTTCCATTGAGTTTAAAATATTTGAAAACATCTATTTTGATATGTGGGTTGACCCAATTTTGTTTCGGAGACAGAACGGGTTTTTTGGGTCATTTATCGTTCAACATTCAAACCGATTCGATCCATTTGTTCCTATTCCTGATCTGCCTATATATATTCAGTTATAAACCATAACAGCCTTTCTACTTCTCATTTCTGTACGTACAAAAAAAATTATTGCTCCACTTTCTCAATGGCTGAAAATCCTAAATTTCATAATTCAATTTCAATACAAAATTCAACTTCAAAAATTCAAACTCCTCAATACATATCAAATTATATATCGATTTGAAGCACTCAATGAGCACATCTAAGATCTGTAATTTGTTTTTCAATTTGAATGACCGTTTATCCTAAAATTGAAGAACAAATCACGGTTGTACATTGCGCGTTGATCAACTGTGACCAATTGTCAAATTGATTGGTGGGTTTGGTATAGATCATCGCGTAGAGTCGATCTAAGGTGGTCGCATCACCTATGGTGGCCGGAGGCGGTCGAAAATCATTGATTAAGGCTTCGAGTTTGGGTTCGAAGGAGGCTGCTTTCACCGCAATTTGCATGGCCAGAGGGGAAATCGCGAGTTGGAGGGTCGGCGTTGCGACGATGGGGCTCTGGGTGGTCGCGATAACGGCGGTCGTAGGCACGTGTGACGATTCAGAATTTTTAGATATGTGAAATTGGAATATTTAATTGATTTTAAATATTTGAAAGTTATTTTAACTTGAATTTCAAATATCACTATTTATTTGGCAATTCAATTATTGAATTTAATAATTGAAAGTTGGGTAAAATATTGAATCTTCAATTTTAAGCTTGTTAAAAATAATTATAAGGCTTGTAAAATTTGTATTAACAATACCGAAGATTATAGAACTTTTAAAATTGAATTTAAAGATGGTTTGTTCAGTTTTAAAAGCAAATCGTTTAACCCGATATTTAAAAATAGCCTTCCGTGGCACAGTCTCGGAATTCGACGAAACCAGTACCATTAGATCCATAATAGTATATTATTATTGGATTTCAATTTTCTTAGCATTTTGGGTTGTCGTGGGATTGTACGATAGGTAAAAGCATTGAAATTTATATTGAAAATTCAACATAATAACTGGGTCCAAAAAGCTATCTTCTCCATACGATCGAATTAGGACTCGAAACCTTTTCCACTACGTTCAGAATAGGGATATAACATTATAAATGTCTAGCGGCATGCCTCGATAGGAGATCGAAATTTTAAGTTATGGTTTTGAGATGATTTAAATTTAAATATAAAATATATTGTTTGAATAGTCAACCCTCAGTTGTAATTTTCCTCTCATCAGTTGCCTTTTTATCACGTCAGAAAACTGTAGCAGCCTATGCAAACATGCAAGGCAATTTAGAACACGTGCTCTCCCTGAAGACATGCGTCTTTTTTTAAAGAAGAGATAATCGAACCCCTCTCCTCCTCTTTCTTAATCGAACGACTTCAGCCTTCCTCTTTCAAAATTCGTTGGCAGGCGATTGCAAGTGGCGAATCCGCGTTTCCTCCTCCTCAAATTAAACTGTGTACCTCCTTACCTTTTTCTGCGTTAAATCAAAACGATAATGAAATCAAAACTTGAAACCCAAAATTGCGCAAGGGAGAATAGGGTTCATTTCTAGTTGCTCATTGATGGTTCAACTGTGCGGCGCTCGCGCGGCGTCGGGTCATGATGGTGAGGCGTGCTCGATTTTGGGGTTCTGGCAGCGTCTTCATGGGCGAGAGGACTCGAGGGCGATGACCAATGGCAATAGGAAAGTGGGTGGTTGGGTGATGGATCGTGAGCGACGAGGCGAGTCGCGAGGGGAAGGTCAGGCTAAGGGTCGTGGCTAGCGGTTAAGGAGGAAGTTGATGTAATTCGGTGTGCTGTTCCAAAGGCGATTCAGGGGACTTAAGTGTGTTCGTACTTAGGGTAGGCTAGGTAATGGTATCGACAGTCGAGACAGAGCATGACGATGTTGCCTGGGCAGACTCTTTCCCAATTTTTTTATGTGCGGACTCGAATACCGATGCAGCAGTCAAGGCTAAAGGCAAGGGAAGTTGGGGTTTGGTGGGTGGCAATGATGTTCGAAGAAGTAGCTGATGGAGATACTACTTGTCGAAGTGTCAATGGCATGATTCGCGAGTTGATGTCAGAAGGGGGCAGTCTGTTTTGGGAAATTAGTCTGTGAGGTATAGCAGTTATTTTAATTTAACTTAAATAAATTTATATATGGATGTATATTATATTTAAATTGAAAATTTATTTTTATAATAAGGTATAAGATTCCTATTTTTAATTTAAATAGATAAACAGTAAAACAGAAGATAAGGTATAAATATATATAAGATTTAGAAAATAGAAATTTTAAATGGTCAATTATTTGTAGGTTATTTCGTATAGTAATGAATCATGGATTGTTTATACATGTAAAAACCATGAAGAAAAAAAGTTGAGATGGAAATGAGTTGCAAACAAAATCAAAGGTGAGTTAATCTCACTCATTTGTAATACCTTTTTAAATTTAAATAGTTAAATTTAAATTATTGATTGTTTGCTTGAATTGATAATTAAATATTAGTTTGGATGGTATATTATATATATAGTGTATATATATTGGAGTGGTTGATATTCCCGCATTATATAGCGGATGAGACCCAATGTGCCCCGCATAATAGCGGATGACCCTATATACCGCGATATCCCCCTCTAAGTGGTATTGGTATTTTTATATTGTGCTAACATCTGTAGATGCAGGGAAACATGTTGGAGGCATCCAACTTGATTCTTCAAAATATTAGAATTTATTTTCATATTCGATGATATGTTTATTTGATAATATGTGATAGATTATATGGATTATATTGGGAATTGAAAATATTGAATGTTATGCGTTTTGCTGAATATATTTTGGGTATATTGAGATATCAAAAATATAAAGATTGGATTTTAAAGGAAAATAAAAGAGGGAATTTTAAGTAAAACAAATATAGTAAATTTGGATAAAATAAAAGAATGAATTTTGGTAAAGAATAAAAGGTTGATTTCAATCCTACTATATAAATTCCGAGAATGGGATAAATAGAAATTTTAAATAAATAGAGATAAAAGATTTTGGAGGATTTAAAATGATAGTGTTAAAGATTGAAGAATTTATTCTCAAAATCTAAGACTTAAATGGAATGGAAGAAAATAAAAAGGAATTTTGGGAATAAAGTATGAAATGGATATATCAGTTTAAAATAAAAATTTTAATCATAAATAAAGGAGTGAAAATGGAATTAATGAGTTTTGGAATAAATTTTGGTAAGTAAAGTAATTTATTTTTTAAATGGAGTTAATTTTGAAAATCGATTTGGAAATCGATTAAGGTTGAAACTGTGATTAAAAAGAGAATGAGATTATGGAATTTATAAACTGGGTTTAAAAATAAAGTGGAATATTTATCAGTGGATAAATTTGAAAGTATAAATTCACACTGGGAATTTATAAGGAGATGATATTTTGTTTTAGAAATAAAAGGTGGTTTTATTTTTAAAAGTGTGGAAAAGAAATTTACGGGATGGGGACGTAAATTAAATTGTGATAAATCGAGCATGATTTATAAATGATTAGATGGCTATATTTAAATGGAAAGTGTATTTCCTTGAAAAGCCAAGTACATTTGCAAAGAAAGATTTCGAAGTATAAGTTAGAGGTTTTAGAGTGGTTTTAAAAGAATGTTTTAGAAAGAAATTATTATTTAGTGGTTTGAAATTTTTAAAAGTAAATATTTATTAAGTTAACTATATATGTAAATTATTTTAAAGGTTTAACTAGTATTATGATTTAAAGAAAATTATTTAACATTTATACCTTACATAATAACTTTTATTTTAAAATTAGTTTTGGGCTTAAGTTTTACATGAAATTATTATGAAATTTCATAACTAGTATTTTAAATAAAGTGTTTTAAGTAGTTTTTATTTTAAGTGTTTTATAGTACATATTTTTGGATAAAGTAATTTAAATTATTTAAAAAACTATAGTATTAATACTTGGTATTTTCAGTGGAAATAAAACAACTGGGTGGGAATTTATTCCACGAGAGGGAAAGTGATTTGAAAACTATTTTCAAAGGGTTGAAGTGTAGAAAAATATCTTTCGAAGATATTTTGAATAAATAATTTGGGAAATTATTAAGGCTTGATGGTTGTTTATGGATGTTATATGATAGTTAAATAACTGACTATCAATATTAGCCAATGCCCTGATCGTTTCGAAGAGACCGGGATGGGGATTAATTTCTCGAAAACCACTTCGATCCGGTTTTAAGGTTTTCATGAGGAAGACAAGAGCTTGGAGTCGAAGATGGAGCAGTGAAGTGCAAGGGCTAATCACTACTAATCCTGAGGGTGATTCCAAAAAGGATGTAGTAGGAGTAGTGCCTTTCGGTTCCGTTCGGACCGGGAACGGACTTGTATGGATGAATGCTATCAGAACATCGTCAGGAGGACGATGAGCATTCTAAGTGAATGTGTGCTTAAAAGGTAACGCATAGCCTCGAGCCTCATCAACCAATAATGGCTAAAATAGGGGAGGTGCAGCAAGGCTAAGTGGATAGCAACCAATTCGGGTAAGGTCATCCCTGTCTAGATATCCCTTTATTTATGCTGTGTGGGCCGTTGCTGATCCCAACCGTAGGGTGATCTTATTCGGACTATCCAGTAAGGGGTAGCTCCGGTCTTGTGTAGCAGGGGATCGGGGGGATCCTCGGTACACTGATCTAGACCAGGTACTATGACGGGTGGTACCCTCGTAGCCCTGCCATTATATAGAATCCAATCTCCGATAAGCGCTTGTACGGTTTTAATTGTGCCCAACTATTGCTGGAACGTGAGATGCAAGCATTTCAGCTAGATTCTACTATACTTTCTATAGACACTATTATAATATCAAATGGATTTAATAAAAATGTTTTTGTTATCGTAAGGTAAAAACCCGGCATGTTTATTTGTGGCGTGGTCTTATGAGATACCTTTGATTTCAAAAGGATTTTGAAAAACTTTAATAATCCAATTGAGTGTGTTTTCTCATGCTGGTTTTCCAAACTGACTCGGGTGTTATTTTACTATAATTCTCGGGTCAGAACGAGTATTATAGAATTCAGATTCTGGATGGACTACCATGGGGCTTAGGGGATGTGTTGGATGGTGAGACGTGTCACACGTATCTATCGTATTTCTGCTATGTTTGGTATGCTGTGTAGTCAGCTTTTGTGGGGACAAGTTAACATAACTGTCCTGTATTTTGCTATTGATGGTGTTGTACTATGATGATGTAATGTATAAAACATATATAGTTCTATTGTATAAAGATCAGCCATTTATCTATTATATATTGTTCCGCTGCAATTGTGAGATTTTGATGTTGTTTTCTATTTCTTCTTCTACCTCCTTCTTCTTTCCCTTATGGACTATTTTTCCCGCATTCGATTGTTCGGCATTTAATAAGTTGACATATTGATGTCGATTTTCGGGCGTCGAAAAATCGGGTCGTGACATTTGGTATCAGAGCTGAAGTTAAGTGAGAACCTTGCTTTGGTGGGGATTACTCATATAAATAGAGTCAGCAGTACTCTAGAATGAGTTTGAGTGTATTAATAGATACGAGTGCGTATTTGTTAGTGAATATAAAATTGTTTTATATTGTGTTAATTGGTTTGTTGAGTGGTTTATAGATTCTGGTCAACACGAGAAATTAACGTTGTTGATAGGGATCTCTAAACACTTGAATAGAACAATTCGAAACGGTATTGTTTTAAAATAGGGTAAATGAAATAATTTTGCCCTAATTATTTTTATATATGAAATAAATAATTTTTAGAGTTATTATAGTAATATATAGTTGCTAGGAAATGATAATTATTATCATTGTTGTGTGAAAATTGAATAAGAAATTTAAATCATGACTAAAAGCTAAGAAATAAATTCATATACATATGGAATTCATAAATTTGAATTATAAATGTGATTTATAATTTGAAAAAAAATTCCAGAGTAATATTTCAATATAGATTGGAAGGATTTGAGATTTGAAATTTTAGGAAAAGTTTAAATTCCTTTGGCTTGAAAATTGTTGTCAAAAATTTTGGAGGAATAATAGTGATATTATTCGAAAATATTTTTGAAGTTGATATGAAATCTGGGAAGATTTGCAATAAAAAATATTGAAAATGTTTTAAAGAGAAAAAAGCACTGAACTCACTTCGGTCGCTGGAAAATAACCTCGGTGATGACTACAACATCATCGATGTTCAATTTCAAGTTTCCAAGAGAGGAATTGCTACCAAAATATTTTAAATTGGAGTTGTTTGCAAAACTGGGTTTGGTTTTAAAATTCAAAAGATAATTTGATATACAAATGAATTATGTATATAGTTGATTTCAAAAATGATTTTGAAATGTTGAGTAATTGTTTAAACTCTGGGAGTTTAATTAAAAATGTTTATGGAATTATAAATGGGTTTGATAACTTATAAAATTTGAAATTTGTTAGGATAGAAAAATTTAACGGAAAGAAGAGTTGAATTAAAGCAGGCGTGAAAACGAAGTAAGTCAGAAAAGTAAACCAAGTAAATGATATTGAAACCAAAATTTGTAAGTAAACTAATTGATTTAAATAGTAAGCAAATGCATTGAAATTGAATATTGGGATGACATTTAATTTAAATTGTGTTAAGTGAAGTGAAATAGGAAAATTAGTTGGAGTTAGGCTAAGTAAAAACCAAAGTTTGGAAATAAAGATTTGATTAGAAATGAGACTCGTTTAAATAGAAAAGCAAATTGAAATCAAATGGAATTGGAAATGTAGATTGAATGAGAACGGATATAAACTGCAGTGAGGAAATGGAAATCAATCTAAGAACATTGCATAAAGTGTTGTAATAGACCTAAGAAAAGTAAATGGCAAATTCTTAAAAAAATTGGTATTAGAAATATACCAAGTTAATAATTGAATGGAGATTTAATAAAAGTGGTGAAAAGGGAAATTGTGAATAAGTGAATGGAAATTCAAATTAATGTGAATAGAAAGAGAATTATATAATTAAAAATCAAACGAGATAAATACATAGAATGTAGGTATATTATTTTATTCCCATAGTGATTTGATCCAGATTCGATCACCGAATTTCGAGATAGTCATATCGATCCGAGTTGGGATTTTTCACTCGATTTTCAACGGTGAACCCTGGATATGGATTTTTGATTGATTCTGAAAATTATCTATCATAGTTTAAGGCTATGTAAGGAGAATGACGGTTTTTGATCAGGAAAGCAGATCTGAGTCCGCACTAGGAAGTCGGGTGGACGATACTAGTTCGAAAGTGAAATTGTGTGATCGAGTGAGCGATCGAATTTGGTATTGCGTATGGATGATATATGGACATCATTTGGGATTGAATGGAATAGATATGAAAATTTTGAAAGGGATTAATTAAAATGGTTTTGGAGACTATGATTGGATATTATTGCTAAGCAGGATATACAGGTGTTTTATAAGCAAAGGAAAATTGGTGTTTTAGATTTCAGAAGATAAGTTTGATTGCCCAAAAAATGGTATGTATTTAAATTGGCATATAAAATTTGACGATTTTCTGGTCTAGCCACTTGGCTTTTGTTTTTTTTGAAATTTGGGGGCCTGTAGAGGCATTTTGTAGTGGTACCAATCTAGCCGCGCAAAGGAGACGCTGGCGAAAATTTTCAAAAATTTAGAGAGTTAGAAAATTCTTGAGAAATTTTTGATAATTTAGAATTTGGTTTTAAATTTAAATTTGAATTATTGAGTAAACAATATTGTTTGGAAGTTATGGATGAGTTTGGAAAGTTTGTACGAGTAATAGTTTGTCATTAATAAAAAGATTGTGGTGGAAAGTTGTTAAAAATGTATGGTTTTAGAAAAATAGTAAACGGGTTGGGGCATTCTTCTTAACTAGCAATTTCGGGGGCGAAATTCTTTTAAGGGGGGAGGAATGTGATATTTTATTGATTTTAAATATTTGAAAGTTAGTTTAACTTGAATTTCAAATATCGCTATTTATTTGGCAATTCAATTACTGAATTTAATAATTGAAAGTTGGGTAAAAAATTGAATCTTCGGTTTTAAGCTTGTTAAAAATAATTTGAAGGCTTGTAAAATTTATATTAACAATATTGAAGATAATAGAACTTTTAAAATTGAGTTTAAAGATGGTTTGTTCAGTTTTAAAAGTATATTGTTTAAATCGGTATTTAAAAATAGCCTTTCGGGGCACAGCCTCGGAATTCGACAAAACCAGTTCCACTGGATCCGTAATAGTATATTATTATTAGATTTCAATTTTCGTAGCGTTTTGGGTTGTCGTGTAATCGTACAATAGGTAAACACGCTGAAATTTATATTGAAAATTCAATATAAGAATTGGGTCCAAAAAGCTATCTTCTACATACGATCGAATTAGAACTCAAAACCTTTTCCATTGCGTTTAGAATAGGGGTATAACATTATAAACTCTGGCGGCACGCCTTGATAGGAGATCGAAATTTTAAGTTACGGTTTCGAGATGATTTAAATTTAAAATTTAAATATAAAATATATTGTTGACTAGTCAACCCTCAGCTGTAATTTTCCTCTCATCATTTGCCTTTTTATCACCTCAGAAACACTATAGCGGCCTATGCAGACACGTAAGGCAATTTAGGACACGTGCTCTTCCTGAAGGCACGCGTCTTCTTTTTTAAAAAAAAGAAGAGATAATCCAACCCCTCTCCTCCTCTTTCTTAATCGAACGAATTCAGCCTTCCTCTTTCAAAATTCGTTCACGAATTATAAAAAGGGCAGGCGATTAAAAGTGGCGAATCCACATTTCCTGCTTCTCAAATTAAACTGCGTACCTCCTTACCTTTTTCTGCCTTAAATCAAAACGAAAATGAAATCAAAACTTGAAACCCAAAATCGTGCAAGGGAGGAGAGGCTTCATTTCGAGTTGCTCGTCGATGGTTCAAATGTGTAGCGCTCGCGTGGCGTCGGGTCATGATAGCAAGGCGTGCTTGATTTTGGGGTTCTGGCGGCGTCTTCATGGGCGAGAGGACCCAGGGTATTAGCACCAGAATTGGTCACTAATACCCAAAGAAAGATTTGTGTAGAGAGATTAATAAAGATAGAAAATTAAAATATAGGAATATATGCAGAATTAATAGCAAAACTAGAACTCCAGATTTGTATTGGTTTGGCGTAATCGCCTACGTCCATGTTGAGTTTAATCTTTATTGCTTTTTTAAACAATTGAATACAGATACAATCCGTGCACTAACTACTCGAATGCAAATGCTAACTGAAAAAGAATGAGTCTTGAAAGCTGCAGAGTCTCCCTAGTGTTCTCAAAAAAAGTCCCTTTCTCTGTGCTCTTGCCCTTCTATTTATAAGCGAAGATAGGTTGGACTTCCCTTATGGGCTCACGAACAAAGTATATCGACCCACAGTAGATGACTTCTGCGCCCCGGGCCTGGCATGCCAAACGACAGTTACCGAACGACCTAGCTAAGTAATCCTTGACAAACGACGTTGTCAAAGAAAGTTGCCGAGCGGTAGATGCCGAACCAGAGAATTCCGAGCGATTGAGCAATGACTCAAGAATGCCGAGCGATGAAGCAATGTCGAATGGTACCTAGGCCGAATGAGATATCCCTACCGAACAACATTCGAATGCCGAGCGAGATCCCTATCGAACAACATTCGAATGTCGAGCGAGGCCTGTATGCCTAGCGAGGCATCTATGCCGAGCCTCCCGTTACCGGGTCAAACAACCGGGTAACACTTGCCCCCCAAAGTGTGTCGTGTGAGGCAACACGACACGTTTTGAGCCAATATCCAATTCCTGCTACTAGAAGTTGAATGTGCTCAGTAAAGGTCGGAGCACTGCAACCCTGAGGCTATTCCTTCCTTTCCTTTCTTTTACACATAAACAATGAGCCGTTCGGCATGTGGATGCCGAACACTTGTTCGACAAGTCTTGTGCCGTTCGGTGTGACTACTTACCGAACCATCGAGGCATCTTGACCGGTTCCATTGATTGATGCCTGTTCACCACCCATCTTTCCTATATAAGCCAGTACTTCTACTTTTCTTCTCTTTACTTCTACTTCCATTCCATAGGGCTTTCTAACTTGCCTTCTTCCAAACTCCCGCTAACACCTCAATCTTCCTCTTTCTTCTTGAGTCCAGTTCGTTTGCCTCACAACCTCACCTAATAACGAACCTGAACGGATTTCAATTCCAAATCAAGCATTTCCAAAAGCTTCGATCCATTCTCTTAGGTATGAACCCTTCACTTGATCAACTCTCCCAATTAGGGGTTTTGTACTAGATCTAAATTTATGACATTCTTTCAAACTATGGACGGTAGAAGTCGTCTAGGTGAGGAGGGTGAGTCTGAGGTTTAAACATTGCTTAGGGTTAGATGGAGTGGAGGACGAAAGAGGATATCAGAGGCTTTTAGGACGTAGGTTCCCTTTGGGTTGCCGAGTGAGGGAAGAGGAAGTGTGGTTGGCCCGGTAGGAATTAGCGAGATTAGGAGGCGTTGGTTGAGCGTTGTGTACGAGTGGGAATGACGTTCGGCGAGCCACTTAGAAGGGTGTTCAGGTTACTCGAAAGAGTGAGTTAGAGGAGAATGTTTGGCTATGGCTTGGTATCGTCTTGTATGAAGGAGAGTATGGGATTGAAATGTGAGTCTGGTTTGGTGTGTCGAGCGGATGCGGCTCGGTATGACTTCCGCATGCCGAACGGTGAAGAGGGAGTGTAGGAGAGAAGTGTGTCGGAGTTGAGTGAGTTGGTCGGGATGTGTTGTTTTCATATTGGGATAATTTTGATTTTCATTGCCGACTTCTAGGCACAATGCCGAGCGATGCTCAAAAGATACGACTAAACCCCCATGCTTAAGCATATGACAACAAACAAGTACAAGAACTTAAGCAAACAAGCATATCAAACTAATTCGGACTGATAACTTTTCAGTTTCAACAACTATAATCCTGAGTTTAACTCGATTAAAACAAACAATAACCTTCAACATATAGTGCCAATGTCCAAGTTCAAAACTAAAACCATCACAGGGTAGGCTCTCGGAGATGGTCAACGATGACGGTCTTCGAAGATGATAGTTTAAAGCTTAACTTTACTTCATCAGCTTCACGACTTTTAATTCTTTTACATTTATATTTGAATGACTACACTAGTTCACACACCACACAGTTGGCGCACTCTTGTCATTATGTCTAATATTGATTGTCTTTCAAGTATAGTTCAAACATGTGTTTATCCAAATTCAACACTGATTGAAGATGTCTCGAAAGTCGAGTTCTGGTACAGTCTCAGATAAACTTGAGTCAGGTTTTCAACAAGAAGTAGTGGGAACTTCAAATCCGTCGATAATTATTCTGCAGAATATCTTGAGCCCAAATGACGGCATCTATTGACTTGGCCCCTGACGCCATAGATGCACCAATCATCCTAGATGATCTGACAGATTCTCAAGCTTCGAGAATCAATGAAAACGCTCTTCGCCGACTATGCTCAATCCATGGAATTCCTTTTGATGATGTACTGGTTCCATCGGGGTAAGATCGTCCTCACCTGCCCCCAGCCGGATATACTGCCTGCAACAAATTCATGTGTTGGGTCGGTAGCGTGCCACCATTCAACTTCTTCCTCCACGATCTGTTGCAGTATATTGAGATCGCTCCATCACAGTTACATCCTAACAGTTATGCGTTCATATGTGGCACGTGCATTCTCTTCATGAGCATTCTATTCAGGCTCCCTACTCCCGGTGACATCCGTTAAATTTATCATTTCAAAAGGCAGTCCGACAGCCCATCTTTCGTGTTCCTTGAGCCGCATAACAAGTTCCAAATCCTGACTGGAGCATGGAGTAAATTCGCGCAGTATAAGCAGGAATGGTTTTACGTGCGCTGTCCCCCTGGCTTTGTAAGGGTATGGCTGGAAGCTAGTAAGTTTCTTTTATGGATCAATACTTGTATTCGGCGGCAGTGCATCCTTTCTAAACCCTTTCTCTACTTTTACAGGTATCAGCCCACATCCGAAGGCTCCGGGTTCTCTGAGGCCATTGAAGCTATTCGAGCTGTTCCTGTGGAAGACCGGCATATCAGATCCATCATTACCAATGAACCGCTCTCCAAATTTGGGCTGTTGGCGGAAGGTCACCGAATAAGTTTTCCTCACGGCGTCACTACAACTAGGTCTGCCTCGGACAAAGGCAAAAGGCAAGCTGGGCCTTCAACACGATGCCCTCGACATACCCGAGGAAGGCAAGATTAGAGAAACCGAGGTATTAGAAACCCCGGGTGAAAACGTAAGTCCTGCTCTGGAGCCGATGGTTGGGGCACACGGCACTGATGTAACGCCTTCCCCTTCGAAGGGAAAAAAGAAAATGGCTTACAAATTGAGGAAGAAGACTATAGGCGGAACCTCAAAAGTTACAATTACTCCAGTGGAGAAAGAGCCGTCTCCACAACACTTGGAGGGTTCGTTGAAAGGCTTATCTGACCTCATTATTCTCGATGACTTGCTCAACTATGACTTCACCGATCCAGAAGCCCTAAAACTCCATTCGCCTACGAGAGGTGATGAAGGCGTTCAAGCCCATAATCAAGGAGAAAAAACTTCGATAAGTAAAGCCAAAGAAACAGGTCCGTCAGGGAGAAACATTAGGACATACACAATAACACTTACACTTCACCTTGCACTTAAACTTCAATCATCATGTGATTCCGGCTAACTCGTGTTTACTTAATATCTGTGCAAGCGATATGGGACGCTCACACGGATTCGACCGCCTTCGTGGGTCATCTATTTTCCATCATTTTGGCCGAGATTCGAGCACCGGAAAACACCGGGATAGAGATGACAATGGTGACAGGGATTATCGCTCCCGGAAATCATCATCTCGAAGGAAAACTTACCATCAGTCTTCATACCATCATGATCCTTCCTCTCACCCGGAGCATGGAAGGGAGAAATCTGGTCATAAGGGATCCCAGTCGGATACTCCCCACGACCAACACATGGGTTCCTCCAGCACCAAACAATCCTGGGAACTTCACAAAAAGCCCATAGTCCCTAGACATAATCCTTCTGCTCCCGCACATGATCCGTCAATTGCGGAAAGGCTAACTGAGCTTAAGGCCACGTTCCCAAAAATATGCTTCGATGGTTTAAATTTCTTCGAGCGATTCATCACATTCTGGGGCATGTCAAATAGAGTGCCATCGCTTGTAGCAATGATGTCGACATTCAACACGATGCATTTGTTCATTTGATAGAGAAAGTGTCAGAAGTTTCTATCGAACGCCAACATGAAATTGATCATCTGAAACTCGAAGCCATTCATGACAAAGACATCATTATAGCCCAGGATGACGAGCTTCTCTCATACAAGTCTCAGCTTGAAACCGCTCAAAAAATTGCTAAAGACATAACTGAGGCAGTTATTCGTCTGAAGGGCACACATAAGAAAGAGATCGACGAAGCGGTTCAACACTACGACACCTTGGCTTTAGAGAAAGACTCCATTCAGAAGGAGAGGGATGCGTTCGCTTAGCGAGTCGATGAGTTAGAAGAGCTACTTCTCAAAGAGAAAGGGGAAAAGACTGCCGCTCAGGAGGAGTCGCAACGATATTGCGATGAGATTGTTGCTACGCGACTCCTGAAGACAAAGCTAGACGACGAATTCTCCAAAGTTGAGACACTAAAGGATGAAGCCCATGAAGAGGGCAAAAGAATAGCATCGGGACCTTACGTTTATCGATGAGGGTTACCTCGAATCTTTGGCCGAAGCATGGGATACTTCGATAAAGATCAAAAAGTTTGATTCGGACACTGAAGAGGTTGACGAAGAAGCTTTAGTGAAGGAGTTTCTCTAGGGGAATGAGCCTTTAGACTTTTCTGCAGTGAAGGCTCTATATAGCAAAGATTCCTCCTTGCCAAAAGGAAAGAACGACATAGCGGGTCTGTCTGGAACCGAATCTCCAGCTCCTCCTTCTACTCAACCGACTGGTCGCCCAAAACTTGATCCCTTCAAGCAGCATGTTGGCTACGACTCGAAAGATCCTGGCCTTGATATTCATGTTCTATCTCCCATTCCAGAGGGTGAAACTCCCCAAACTGTTGAGAGCTGGCCAGAAACCGGTACATAACTTTTCTTCTTAAAGTTCGATAGGTCGTCGTTTTTGGCGAGTAGTTAACATATTCTAACATTCGTCTCTTATGCTTTCGTGTAGGTCATTCTGTCCTGAGCCAACTCCAAGGAGCGATGATGCCATAGAAAAGAAGGAGAAGACGAGTGAGGCCATTCAAGAGGGAGAGAGTCCCGGTCCTGATGCTCAAGTGATTGAGGCGCTTGACGAGGAAAAGTTTGAAAATTCACCACTCGTCGAAGAAAGTTATGAAGTTGAGATTACAGGCGCCTCTGAACATACTTCAAAAATGAGCATGAAGGAGCAACTTACGAAAGAGAAAAAGAAGAAAGTTGAGATCAAGGTCGAGCCCTAAGTAGTGGAACTAGATGATCCTTTGAACAAGCTTTGAAGGTCATTGTCCCCGGTTGGTTCAGGCAACTAGAAGTTCCTCTTCCTTCCTCGGATGTTACTTCCCCAACAAGCAAAGCGTTTAAGCAAAAACGCATGGAGGAGGAGTCATCTGAGAAAAAGAGAAAGGAAAATAAACCAAAGAAGTAGTTGTCACGCTCATTCATCGAGAGTTAGCCTAGATTATGTAATTATTTCTATTTATTTTCATAGCCTACGTAAATAGACTTTTGACTCCGATTTTTGGAAGGATTGTAGCGGAACCTCATTTTGAATTGATAAATAAAACTTAATTTCTTTGTCTTTCAAATGACTTTTGTTGTTTAGCTTACTGTATAACTGTGGTCGAAATCCAAGATCTTGTGAGTTACATAAACCCAGTTCACTTCCATATGACTTAGAGATTTATTGGAATTATAGATCCTCTATTTCATGCTTAGGGTACTTAGAATATTTTCAGTCCGCACTCCGGGGACTCGGAGTACTCCAGTCCACATTCTATGGACTTGGAGATTTCTCAAGTCGTTTATACTCTAGTCCGCATGCTGGGGACTCAGAGTACTCGAATCCGCACTCTAGGGACTTGGAGATTTTAAGTCGTTTATACTCAAGTCCGCACTCCGGGGACTTAGAGTACTCCAGTCCGCACTCTGGGGACTTGGAGATTTTAATTCTTTATACTCTAGTTTGCACTCCGGGGACTCGGAGTACTCCAGTCCGCACTTTGGGACTTGGAGATTTTAAGTCGATTGTACTCTAGTCCGCACTTCGGGGACTCAGAGTACTCCAGTCCGCACTTTGGGGACTTGGAGATTTTTAAGTCGTTTATACTCTAATGCGCGCTCTGGGGACTCAGAGTACTCCAGTCTGCACTTTGGGGACTTGGAGATTTTAAGTGGTTTATACTCTAGTCCGCACTTTGGGAACTTAGAGTACTCCAGTCCGCATTCTGGGGACTTGGAGATTTTGAGTCGTTTATACTTTAGTTCACACTCTGGGGACTCAAAGTACTCCAGTCCGCATTCTGAGGACTTGGAGATTTTTCGGAATTGTGCACGTTCATATGCCGGACAAAATGCTGTATTTTTAGTTTTATGCCATAGAATTATCATATATGAAAAAATTGATAATTCATGTGAAAGATGGCTTGAAGCCTTTATTAATGAAAACAAACTAAATTGTCTTATTACATGCCGAAAACAAAGAATCAACGAAACAGAAATATACTAGAAATAATTGCAACTAAAATACGAAAGAAATAGACTAAGTATAATAACACCGCAGATGCTCGCTATTCCATGCTCGGGGGAGTGTCGCGCCATCAACGATCTCTACCTTGAAAGTTCCCTCTCCAAGCCTCCGTTCAATGACGTATGGACCTTCCCATGTGGGATTCATATGCGACGGGACCGAGAAAACTCGTTTCAAAACGAGATCGCCCACATTAAAGATTCTCAGCCGGACTTTTACATTATAATATCGAGCGACTCGGTGCCTATATATAGCCGCAGTTAAATTAGCTTTCTCACGTTTTTCACCAACGAAGTCCGGTGATTCTTGTAAAAGAACCCGATTCATCTTAGGGTCATAATGGGTTACCCGATGTGAAGGAACTTCAAGTTCCATGGGTATAACATCTTCCGTGCCATATGCCAATGCGAATGGAGTGTGGCCAGTCGCGGACTTGTGGATTTTTCTATAAGCCCAAAGTGTCGTCGGAAGTTTATCTACCCACTTACCTCTAGCCTTTTCCAATTTTTTTTTTTCAATATGGACTTGATTATTTTGTTCACAGCTTCTACTTGTCCATTGGCTTTTGGATGAGCAACTGCTGCAAACCTTTTTTCAGTGCCATACTTTTGACAAACTTCTCTGAACTCCCTACTTTCGAATTGTCTTTTTTCTATAATGGTAGTCCACGGGAGGCCAAAACGACATATAATGTTTCGTACAATGAAATTAATGACCTTTTTGGTAGTGATTGTGGCTAAGGGCTCTGCTTCTGCCCACTTGATAAAGTAATCGACCGCAGCTATTGCGTATTTTTCACCACCTTTGGATATGGCAAAGAACCGATTATATCGATCCCTCATATTGCAAACGGTCAGGGACTAACCATTTGTGTGAGTTCCGTCAGCGGAGCTCTCATGATTTTTGCATACTGCTGACAGTTGTCACGTCTCCTTACGTAGTCTGCAACATCCCAGTTTACAGTTGAACAATAGTATCCATAGCGGAGGATCTTCTTTGCTATTGTCTGCCCCCCAGTATGGTCACCACATTCTCCTTTATTGACTTCCTCCAGGACCCATTTTATCTCATCATGGGCAATGCATCAGAGTAAGGGGGACGAGAATCCCTTTTGATACATTATTCTGTCCTGCATTACATATCGCGAAGCTTTACAGATGACTTGTCTTCTTTCGCTCTTTCTTTCGGGCAAGACCCAGTGTAGCAAGTATTTATTGAATGGGGTCATCCATGATTCCTTCTTGATTTCTGTTTATAACATGAAATCTACCTCCATCATATACTCGGAGCGTGTAAGGTTTCCATGGGAATCAATCCCATTTGCTATGTATCGCCGGTACTTGCTAATTTGGCTAATGAATCGGATTCTCTGTTTTGTTCACGCGGGATATGCGAAATATCATAATACTCTAGATCTGCTAACAGCTCTTGAACCTGAGCAAGGTATGGGGCAAATCTCTGTCCCTTTGCTTGATAGTCCCCTCGCACCTGGTATACCACCAATTGTGAGTCACAAAATATTTCAACCGATTTTACTCTCAGTTCCCTGGTAAGGTTCAAGCCAGTAATCAATGCTTAATACTTGGCTTCGTTATTTGTAGCTAGGAAATTGAGCTTCAAAGCGTAATAAATTGATCGGTTTTCGAGAGTCACAAGAACTATACCAACCTCAGAGCACTGGTCGTTAGATTCCCCATTGGTTTGCAGTTTCCATCGGATGGGGGGAATGACATCGTGACTGTTTGGTTCGTCTGATACGGTGAATTCAATGATGAAGTCTGCTAGCGCTTTCCCTTATACGACCCTTCGTGGCAGGTAGGTAATATTGAACCAACTCAACTCGATATTCCATTTTAACATCCTTCCAGAGGTTTCTGATTATTGGAGTACCTGTCGCAAGGGTTGATCGGTATAAACACTAATCGAGTGTGCCTGAAAGTACGGGCGAATCTTGCGTGATGCAATCACCAAGCAGTATGCCAGTTTCTCGATCTTAGGATAATTTCTTTCTGCCCTCGTCAATCCTATACTGACATAGTACACCGGCTTTTGAACTTGGTCCTCCTCGCGAACCAAAGCTGTATTGATAGCATGTAGGGATATGGCTAAGTACACATACAACACTCCATGGTCTATAGGCTTCGACAGTACCGGGGGACTTTCCAAATGCCTTACTAAAGCTCGGAATGCATCCTCATTATTGAGCATCCATTCGAAATTTCTCTTTCCTTTCTTTGTTACATCAAAGAATGGAATACACTTATCTGTGGCTCTGGATATGAATCAACTCAGCACGGCCACTTTCTCCTTCAGATTGTACTTGCTTTATAGTTTTGGGAACTTATATGTCTCGAATAGCTTGAATCTTTTCCGGGCTAGCTTTAATTCCCCGCGCATTAACAATGAAACCCAAAAACTTCCCTGACGCAACGCCAACGGAACACTTCAAAGGATTGATTTTCATTCCATAATATCTGAGTATATCAGACATTTCCGCTAAGTCTCGAATGTGGTCGTTTGACTACTATGACTTCATGAGCATGTCATCCACATAGACTTCCATTGTTCTTCCTATTTGGTCTTTAAACATTCGATTCACCATACGCTGATAAGTCGCTCCCACATTTTTCAGTCCGAAAGGCATCACTACATAGCAATATAGCCTGACGTCTGTGACAAAACTGGTGTGTTCTTGGTCTGGAATGTTCATCGGGATTTGATTATATCCTGAGTACGCATCCATAAATGACAGTAACTCATGTCCTGCTGTTGAGTCGACTAGCTGGTCAACCCTGGGTAAAGGAAAACTATCCTTAGTGCATGCTTTATTCAGATCAGAGTAATCTACGCAGATTCTCCATTTCCCACTTTCTTTTCTAACTAGGACGGGGTTAGACACCCATTCAGGGTAGAGGCCGTCGTGGACGAACTTATTGGCATTGAGTTTGTCCACCTCCTCTCTGAGAGCAGCGGACCTCTTTGGGTCCATGCCTCTCGTTTTCTTCTTTACTGGTACGTACCTTGGGTCTATGTTCAGCATATGACTCGCAATAGAGAGACAAATCCCGCAAATATCAGAATGTGTCCAAGCAAAAACATCCAAATTTGATCGGAGGAAATCAGTGAGATCCTCGGCCATCGACGGGTCGAGTTGTGATCCAATCTTAAGTACTCGCGATGTGTCTTCTAGGCTGACTGGAATGTCAATCGTCAGTTCATCCGATGCTACTTTTGCTTCCTTTGGTTCCTCATCATCATCTTTCGGATCTATGTCTCTATAGATCCGATCATGTTGCCCGAGCTAGGGCTCGGGTACAGCTTGTCAATTTTTAGTGATCCGAGTGCGGATGGAGCTGTCTGTAACCTTTTCTTTCTCTCTCTGCTGGGCCTCTCTCAGCTCATCCACGTAACACGCGTGACCGGTTGCCTGGTCGCCATGCGCAACACCAACTCCTTTGTTTGTCAGAAATTTCAAAGTTAAACACCAAGGGGCCAAAGCTGCCCGAAACTATGTCAGGGCCGGTCGACACAGAACACGTTGTATGGAGAATCGACATCCAAAATGATGAAAGGTAGGATTCACGCCCTCCTACGTTCTTCATGCTCAAGTTCAACTGGCAATTCAACATATCTCACTGCATTGGTCACTGCACCATCAAAGGCATGGATACGAGCTTTAGATGGTTTTAAATCCTTCATCTCCATCTTCATCTGGTCATATGCTTTCTTGAAGATGATATTAGAAGAACTTCCATGATTGATCAAAATTCTTTTCACAAATGCTGGCCTGATTGTCGCGGAGATGACCATAGGGACAACGGTAGGAGCCTCCACCTGATCAGAATCTCTGCTCCTGAAAATTATATCGTCTGTCATCGTTCGCTGCTACTTAGCTGGGGACCCATCCTTCGTATCTGAACAACACTCAAAGTCTGCATGCCTTAGGGAGCTAGCATACTGCTCTATTTCCTGCCAATTCTTATCTGTAGGGAGAGGTCCATCGACTATCGTGTTTATGACTAGTCTACATACAGTTCGAGCAGGTTCCTCTGGATGGCGTGGAGCTTGCCCGCGTCCGGGGTCTGATGTTCCTTGTCTACCTTCCTATGGGTTCTTGACAAACTCCTGCAACTTTTTATGTCTAATCAACTTTTCTATGGCACCGTGGAGTTGTCTACATTCCTATGTATTGTGCCCGTAAGTCTTATGGAAGCGACAATAGTTCCCAGTCCGCTTTTGTTCCTCTGTTGACTCCTTTGGGCGTGGCTTTCTATATTGGAAAGTATTACTGGTTGATAGGTAAATATTCCAGAGATGCATTCAAAGGAATGTATTCATTGCAAGTCGGAACCCTTGGTTTCCATTTTCCTGCTTCCCTTTTCTTTCTGGGATTTCCTCCTCCGGACCCTTTAGGTTGCCTAGGCTTGTTCTGGACATTGACATAAACCTTCCTCGAGTTATCACCGGATTGTTTTACAGCAATGTTGCTCTTCACAATCTCCTGACCAGGCCTTGGTGCCTTATCTCGCCTTGTCCACCTGGCTTCCTCTTTTCTTATGAATTGATGAGCCTTTGAATAAAAACATTCTAGCATAGTTGGAGGCTTTCCAGCCAATAAATCACCAAACTCCAAATTCGGATCCACTCCTCGCAGCATAGCCATCATAATTGCATGTTCATTTGGGTTTCTAACTTCCGTAGCCGCAACGGGAAATCTCTGTAAGTACTCCTTCAATGACTCCCCTGGAGCCTGGATTACACTGGATAGGGACATCACGTCCTTGGGACAAGTAGCATGTATCCTGAACTGTTCTACAAATTTCGTCGCCAATTCATCCAAGCTTGATATAGACCGTGGAGGAAGTCGAGTTGTCATGGTCCAAATTCCAGCGTTCGAAAATCGACATCCGTACTCCACTTGTACCAGAATGCCGCAGATTCAACCGTTGAAATTCGAATCGTGCCGGAGCTTATAACACATTAAATGCACACAGCGGAAGAAAACGAATATATCAATATACAACATTTGATACATTTACTGATACAACTGAATGATACAATGAATATCAATATACATCAGAGATATGATACAAGACAATAGCAGCGGAAATAAAGGATAGCACCAGCAGCGGAACAATATCTCCAATATGGAAGGTAGTCTCCATCTCCAAAGCACCAATCCAGAAATACCTCAAACTCCCAATCGAGATGAAGTGAAGCAACTCGATCCAATGCGATTGGCAAATCCTAAGGCTGAAATCTATCGAATCTACACCTACTATTCGATTATCTGAAAAACCCAACTCTAGATTGCCCGTGTGGGAAAATTGTGGGCACTCAGAGTTTAGGAAAGGAACAATAAATTCCAGATCAGTCATGGGACTGGTATGAGCAAACAAAAACATTTGGGTTTTAAAACAAACAAAAAAAGAATTTAAATTTGAAATCCGCAATGCTTTTTGGAAAACGAAACTACCATAAGGCCTCCCGCCACACAAACAATGCAAATGCAGAATTGGAGGAGATTTCTCCTTATGAGTCAAATATGCTTGATACGAGCAAATTTCTTTGATATTATTATTATAAGTGCACAGTGTAGAAAAACCCTTTCGAAAGTATAATATAAATCCTAGCCAGCATAGACAATCCGAACTATGCCTACTATAGCTACCATCTAAACAGTGATGACCACCATAAGTAAATGGCAGGTTCTACAACTAAAACCGTACAAGGCACGTATTGAAGAATGGATTTCCAACAAATGGTCAGGCTAAGGAACTTCCTACTGCCACATGGGTACGCCTATGGCGGGACGTCCCGAGAACCTAACCGGATCTCTACCAACACAAGGCCGGGTTACCTCTGTAACTAGGTAACTACTACACGAGCATGCCATCCCCGGTCCTTTAGGACCTTTATCCGAGGTACCTCTAATCCAACAACCACAAAGCAATCACAAAGTAATAGATATGTGGTATCCATATGAGTGAAATATCTGGGCTCCATACCACGATACCACCCTTTTCCAGAAGGGAATGACAACCCTAAAGGGCGCGACCCTCATAACCTTGCCGCATCTTTCCTGTTTCGACCATTTCCGGGGTGTGAGGTCCTGATGTAGTCTCGTCCACAAAGCTACGCTTTATTCAAAAGCCATGCTTTGATCAACAAATGATACACAGCAGCACTCAGCATGCCACACTACCAAATTTGGGAGTATATCACTGATGAATATCAACTACATAACCTCTGAGCTCGTACGTCTCAGAGAAGGGTGTTAAGCTAAGAGAATAAATTCTCCGCAACCAAGCAGAAATGTATTTGATAGAGATCAGTTTAATATCTCAAAGTTTAGTGTTAGACATACAACCATACAAGTCTGTCCCGGGTTTGAACAGAACCGAAGGCACTTCCGAAGAAGCCCTTGCAAATCCGGGTATCCACAATCCCGATCGGACTTCCCATCACTTAGGGAATCTCTATACCGTAGCTACTCGGTGCAGAGACAATCGATAGGTTATCCTAACATTCTCGAAGACACCCGGTCTTCAACACCGGTCTTCAAATGCAATCCATAATGTCGTATCACTATTCGGAATGTGCTCTATGACACAAGGTCCTCTCCGGCTAAACCGAATAATTAGCGCAATATTTAAAAACATATGGATATGGGATTTTGGTTAAGTCACAACTTTTTAAAATCCAAAACCTTTCTTCAGATGGTTAGACAAATTACCATTTAAATCTTTTAACAAAAATTCACAAAGTTCACCTAGTTTCACAAAGATCCATTCACAGCTTTCAAAACGATTTCCATTTTAATTTGGATTAACTCATTAAATCTTTAAATTAAAGAATTAACTTATAGCTTTCAAAATCTGTTTCCAAAGATTTATTCATAACTTGGAGGACTATTTTCATTTTAACTTTAATTCCTTTTAACACAAATTGGAAGTTCAGTTCTTATGTGAAAGCTTTTATTATTTGAAAACGAATAGTTTTCATTTCGGAAGAATCCGATTTCATTTATAAAAGTTAAAAACTTGGGTTAAATTCAAATTCCCAAAACAATACTTTTAAAATGGTTTAGAAACCCATATAAACCCATTTATAAGTTGAATAATCTTTTTAAACCATAGTTTCCAAATCATAGAATTCGATTTCAAATATTGAATCAAATTTAAATCAAATTATTTAAATGTCAAACTCAATCTAGTTATTCAAAATAATTTTTATTTTTGTAATTCATTTTCAAAAGCTTTCAATTCCAAAACTATTTTGGATTCAAAAATTCAATCTTTAAACTATTTCAATATTTGTGAATTAACTCATTTCCACATGCAATCCATATTTGTGTGTGTATGAGTGTGGTCCAGGGGTTTTACACAATAAAAGTGCCACATCATCAATCAGCACAAATTCAAATACAACAATATATTTAATAAGCGGTATAAACTATAACTCTTTATATTTGATAAGCGGTACGAACCATAACTCTTATCTTTCATTCACAGATCACAGGTATATATCACAGATAATAAATTACAACAAACATAGCTCAAATCAAAACAGAGAATCACAATCATGGATATCAAACAATTCAATCATCCAATAGAATCCAAATATCCATAGGAAAGGTCAATTAATCATCTAATTAACTTAAATTAGATTAGTCACTAATCCTTATTAATGAATTACAAATCACTTGATTAACTACCCTTTTAATCATTCCTTAATTAGCCATTAAATATAATTTAATTAACCTTTAATTATAATTCATCAACTTTTAAATTATTAAATAGTTAGCCTTTAACTATTTAACTCGCCTTTAATTCATTACGATAAGTGACTATCCCTAATCTTAAATCCATGTAAATTTCTTGATCAATCTACTTTTAATCATTAATTAGTTACTTTTAATTAAGTAATCATCTTTAAGCAATTAATTACCCTTAATTTAACTTTAACTACATTAAAGTAACTAACCCTTTATTTATAATTAATTATTCTTTAGTTAACCATTCTTAATTAATTACCTTAATTAATTAACCCCTTAATTGATTACCGTTTACTTAATTATTCTAAATTTAATTACCCTAAGTGATCATCCCTAGTCACTTTTATTAATTGATTAGCTTTTAAATTAATTAATTATTCCCAGATTAATTACCTTAATTAATCAATCACATTAATTAATTATCATGTAATTAAATTTTTCTTTAATCCATTGATAAATCAACTTCAGTCATTAATTAATTACTCATAATTAAAAATATTTCTTAAGTAATTAGTTACCCTTAATTACTTTTATTAATCACATTTATAATATAATTGATTAACCACATAAAATAGCTTAACTCTTGATTTGATTTATTAATTAATCTCTATCAATCCTTAATCTATTACTTTAATTAATAAATCCTAATTATAAATTAATTAACCTTTTAAATAATAACTAATTAGTTAATTATCATTGTTAATATAAATTAACTTAACCTTTAAGTTAATAATTAAAAATATTTGATTGACTCCTTAATTACATTGTCAAATTTTATTTAAAACAAACTCTTCTAAAATATAAGTTCAAAACAATTTAAACTTAACTAATTTTAAAATAATTTATTCCAAAACCTTTAAATACCATTTAACTTTAAATCTTCTTTAAAAATTATTTAAAATTTTGAAAACTTGTTCATATTTTCTTTGAAACCTTATTTAGTTTAAATCTACTTTGAAACTTTGTTGTAAATAAAAATTTACTTTTTAACTAAAAAAAACTGTTTATTTTAATGCCCGAAACCTATCTTCTTCCTTTTTAAATTTTGAAGCCTGGTAACGGATCAACACCGAGCCCTTTCTTATTTCTCTCGAGCCCATCTTCGAGTTACTCACGTCTCCCTCCATTCTTCGAGTTAACTCATCAACATTTACGAGCCTGTCCCGAGATCCTTCCTATTTCCCAAACCGTCGAAAGCAACTGACACGAACAACATCACGTACACGTGGACCGATGCCCAGACGTTCTCCGGTCAACTTGGCCATCACCCATACTCACCGATGATTAACTCGAGTTCATCGACCCCCCAGAACCCTCAATTGTCGACGAATTCAAAATCTAGTCGTCTGACCCATATTGGAATAAGCTCGACCACCAAAAAACCACTCGCCATCCCACCTCAGGCCACCATAGGCCAAGAAACTCCGGTCAGAGCATCGCCAATCTCCTTTCTTCCTGTTGCCACTGGTGCGGTTGATTCCAGTGCGATGATGAAGCGATGGAAACACGTCATCTGAACGCAACTAAAACATAAGATAAACCCTAGATCGATCTTATCTACCATCCACAATGGATTATAATTTCATTGCTCATTTTTCTGATGATCACTAGTACTCAAGCTGCCCCCGGTCCTAATCTTGAGACCATAAAAAACCCAATCACCAGAATTCGGTAGTTTTGTGCTTTTCATTCAATTCGAGAATTTTACCTCGAACCAAAATTAAAAAATCTTGATTCACTCGTTAAAATTCATGATTTTACAACTCAAATTGGTTTCTAAATTCAAAACAGGATATTTCGAATATCAATTTTCTGACCTTGATTTACTTTCACTGTAATTTATTGTTTTCTGTATTATTGTTAATTATTTATATTTTCAAAGGTTTTCAAAAATTGAATCAGGTAATTGCAGCAAAATTTCATTTAAAGATCATTACTCAAATCTTTTTATATTTTTAGATATGAATTTTCTTCTTAATTTTGTTAGCCTGTTACTTGAACAGAGTATCAACAACATACACACAAGTATACACAGGTAAATCTACATAGATATATACATGCAGACAATTATTCAACAACAACTTGAAGCATTCATCATATGTTAACCACAGATAACAGATTAAAACATAAATTAGGTCAATCTGCTCACCTAGGTATGTGAAAACAGAGAAGAACAGAAGCATCTATTTTTGTGAGAAACTGGAAACTATTTTTTTTTCTTTCTTTGTCTTTAAACCTTGATTTTTCTATTTTTTTTTGTTCCGTGCAACTGTTTAATATAATTGTTTAAATCTCTTTGCTTCATTACTGATTACTAACATCAAACTCAAATTTTGGAAGAAAGAAATTTACTTGCCTTCATTCCTTTTTTCCCAGAGAAACTTGTTTCTTCCAGGTTTCCAGATTTAAATTTTTCTTTTTTACTTTGGGCTTGAACTTTGAAGCTTTTAAATCTAAAGCTTTGTTCTACTTTTGAATCTGTTGCTTGTTGAAGCTTTGAACTTGCATACTTTCAGATTTTTTTTGTGATCTGCAAATCCAGGTTGAAGGTTTCTTTTGCTTGCTCAAATCCTTTTGAACAGATTTTGTTTCAAATTTTTTAGAAGAGAATAACAGTTCTTTTTTTCTGATTTTTTTTCCTTTCTTTCTTTGGGAGTTGAGATATGAGATACTCAATCTTTTCTCTACTATGTTTCAGATTTGGCTGAGACTAAAATAATTTTAGCATGGGGAGATGGAAGGTATTTTTATAATTTTTTAATTCTATTATTTTATTTAAGCAATCATAAGGAATGCCATTTGTAAAGAGAAATGATTATGAGATCTATGCATGTTGATTTCTTCACTCATCCCCTTTATGTATGGTTATCATTTGTAATTTTCAAAGATAAAAGAAATTTTTATATAAAATTTATATAATATTTACTTTATAAAACATTTCTTTTTTTATATTTATATTTACATAATTTACATTCATGCATTTTTTTATTATTTATTTTTGTAAAAAAATTTAAAAGAAAAGAAGGATTTAAAAATTTTGATCTCATATCAACAAATAGTTACATTTATTTATATAAGAGAATTTTAACTTAAAAATAACACTTTGAAAATGAGTACACTAATTTTTCCTTTTATTCATCTCAAGCTCTGAATTCCTATTTTATTTTTTAATACATTTTATTTCTAAATCCAATATTTATCTATTTATAAAATATTCGTTCTTATATCTTAAATCAAATTTTATTTATAAGATACTTATGCTTAAATTTCTAATTAAACCTCAATTTATAATCAAATATTATTTATTTATTCTAGAAATATCTAATTAATTCAAAATTTATTCTCAAAAATTAATTTAATTGCTAATTTAAACTTGGTAAATTTTCAGGAATGTTACAGATCCCCCCCTTAAAAAAAATTTCGTCCCCGAAATTTGCTAGGGAGACGAGAAAGAATAGATGATAGATAAAGAAATGATTGATCATATTAGATCGAAATATTTATCCTGCATTCGGTTTATCAAATCAGAATACCAACAATATGAGAACAAACTCATTCAATTATTTCACAAGATACTCGGGTCCACCGGTCTACCAATATGCAAGGGCATTGATTAGTGTAAAGGGATAACTAATCATTCGTAGAATATACCGGATCCCAGAGAATAGAGAGATAGATAGATTTAATCTTCCATAATTCTCAAACACTAGATATGGGTTCCAAATTCAGGTTGGAATACTCCAAAGTATATACCAATTTGAACCTCCTCGGACTTTGATATACACAAGAAACAGAATTTCAAATTTGGTTTTAACCGATATCGTTTTATTGATAAAATTCAAATTTAGCTTCATATTTTATTAACCAAGTTATTAAATTTAAAATTTTCAACTTATTTAATTTAAATTTTCAAGTTCATTAGAGTTTAGATCGAAAAGCTGATAAGAAACCGATGGAGATATGAAGTAAGGATTTTCTACGACGATTCGTAGGGCCACCATCACACCGAAACTTCTTTCTGGAGGTGTCATGAAGCAATCAAAAGAATTTGAAATCGAATCAAAGGAGATTGAGAAGAAAGTGGTTTCCGCTATTGCAGGGTATTGACCATTTGTAGTGGTACTCCCCTGTCCCCTATCTCATCCTCTTCTTGCACTCATACTCACTATCAGTGGATAGTAAGAGAATTTACTGAGGCATACAAACAGATATCTTAGGGATACTCATTCTAGGGTATACTTCACCCTATCTCTAATGAGTTACTTAATGTGTTATACTCCTGAGCTAAAGTTTTAACCTTCAGCTCTGATACCAAAATGTCACGGTCCAAATTCCAGCGTTCGAAAATCGACATTCGTACTCCACTTGTACCTGAATGCCGCAAATTCAACCATTGAAATTCGAATCGTTCCAGAGCTTATAACACATTAAGTGCACACAGTGGAAGAAAAAGAATATATCAATATACAACATTTGATACAATAACTGATACAACTGAATGATACAATGAATATCAATATACACCAGAGATATGATACAAGACAATAGCAGCGGAAAGAAAGGATAACACCAACAGCGGAACAATATCTCCAATATGGAAGGTAGTCTCCATCTCCAAAGCACCAATCTAGAAATAGCTCGAACTCCCAATCGAGATGAAGTGAAGCAACTCGATCCAATGTGATTGCCAAATCCTAAGGCTGAAAGCTATCGAATCTACACCTACTATTCGATTATCTGAAAAACCCAATTCTAGACTGCCCGCGTGGGAAAATTGTGGGCACCCAGAGTTTAGGAAAGGAACAATAAACTCCAGGTCAGTCGTGGGACTGGTATGAGCAAACAAAAAGATTTGGGTTTTAAAACAAACAAAAAAAGAATTTAATTTTGAAATCCGCAATGCTTTTTGGAAAATGAAACTAGCATAAGGCCTCCCGCCACACACACAATGCAAATGCAGAATTGGAGAAGATTTCTCCTTATGATAGTCAAATATACTTGATACAAGCAAATTTCTTTGATATTATTATTATAAGTGCACAGTGTAGAAAAACCCTTTCGAAAGTATAATATAAATCCTAGCCAGCATAGACATTTCCAACTATGCCTACTATAGCTACCATCTAAACAGTGGTGACCACCATAAGTAAATGGCAGGTTCCACAACTAAAACCGTACAAGGCGCGTATTGAAGAATGGATTTCCAACAAATGGTCAGGCTAAGGAACTTCATACTGCCACATGGGTACGCCTCTGATGGGATGTCCCGAGAACCTAACTGGATCTCTGCCAACACAAGGCCGGGTTACCTCTGTAACCAGGTAACTACTACACGAGCATGCCATCCCCCGGTCCTTTGGGACCTTTATCCGAGGTACCTCTAATCCAACAACCAAAAAGCAATCGCAAAGTAATAGACCTGCGGTATCCACATAAGTGAAATATCTGGGCTCCATACCATGATACCACCTTTTTCCAGAAGGGAATGACAAACCCTAAAGGGCGTGACCCTCATAACCTTGCCGTATCTTTCCTGTTTCGACCATTTTTGGGGTGTGAGGTCCTGATGCAGTCTCGTCCACAAAGTTACGCTTTATACAAAAGCCATGCTATAATCAACAAATGATACACCGCAGCACTCAGCATGCCACACAATCAAATTTGGGAGTATAACACTGATAAATCTCAACTACATAACCTTTGAGCTCGTACGTCTCAGAGAAGGGTGTTAAGCTAAGAGAATAAATTCTCTGCCACCAAGCAAAAATGTATTTGATAGAGATCAGTTTAATATCTCAAAGTGTAGTGTTAGACATACAACCATACAAGTTTGTCCCGGGTTTGAACAGAACCGAAGGCACTTCCGAAGAAGCCCTTGCAAATCCGGGTATCCACAATCCCGATCGGACTTCCCATCACTTAGGGAATCTCTATACCGTAGCTACTCGGTGCAGAGACAATCGATAGGTTATCCTAACATTCTCGAAGACACCCGGTCTTCAACACCGGTCTTCAAATGCAATCCATAACGTCGTATCACTATTCGGAATGTGCTATATGACACAAGTTTCTCTCCGGCTAAACCGAATAATTAGCGCAATATTTAAAAACATATGGATATGGGATTTTGGTTATGTCACAACTTTTTAAAATCCAAAGCCTTTCTTCAGATGGTTAAACAAATTACGATTTAAATCTTTTAACAAAAAGATTAGTTTCACAAAGTTCACCTAGTTTCACAAAGATCCATACACAACTTTCAAAACGATTTCCATTTTAATTTTGATTAACTCATTAAATCTTTAAATTAAAGATTTAACTTATAGCTTTCAAAACCCATTTCCAAAGATTTAATTATAACTTGGAAGACCATTTTCTTTTTGAACTTGAATTCCTTTTAACACAAATTGGAAGTTCGCTTCTTATGTGAAAGCTTTTATTATTTGAAAACGAATAGTTTTCGTTTCGGAAGAATCCAATTTCATTTATTCAAGTTAAAAACTTGGGTTAAATTCAAATTCCCAAAACAATACCTTTAAAATGGTTTAGAAACCCATATAAACCCATATATATGTTGAATAATCTTTTTTAACCATAGTTTCCAAATCAAAGAATACGATTTCAAATATTGAATTCAAATTTAAATCAAATTATTTAAATTTCAAAATCAATCAAGTTATTCAAAATAACTTTTATTTTTTAAATTCATTTTCAAGAGCTTTCAATTCCAAAACTATTTTGGATTCAAAAATTTAATTCTCTAAACTATTTCAAAATCTGTGACTTAACCAATTTCCACGTGCAATCCATATTTGTGTGTGTGAGTGTGGTCCAGGGGTTTTACACAATAAAAGTGCCACATCATCAATCGGCACAGATTCAAATACAGCAATATATTTAACAAGCGGTATAAACTATAACGCTTTATATTTGATAAGCGGTACGAACCATAACGCTTATCTTTCATTCACAGATCACAGGTATATATCATAGATAATAAATTACAGCAAACATAGCTCAAATCAAAACAGAGCATCACAATCATGGATATCAAACAATTCAATCATCCAATAGAATCCAAACATCCATAGGAAAGGTCAATTAATCATCTGATCAACTTAAATTAGATTAGTCACTAATCCTTATTAATGAATTACAGATCACTTGATTAACTACCCTTTAATCATTCCTTAGTTAACCATTAAATTTAATTTAATTAACCTTTAATTATAATACATCAATTCTTAAATTATTAAATAGTTAGCCTTTAATTATTTAACTCACCTTTAATTCTTTATGATAAGTGACTATCCCTAATCTTAAATCCATGTAAATTTCTTGATTTATCCACTTTTAATCATTAATTAGTTACTTTTAATTAAGTAATCGTCTTTAAGCAATTAATTACCCTTAATTTAAATTTTAACTACATTAAAGTAACTAACCCTTTATTTATAATTAATTATTCTTTAATTAACCATTCTTAATTAATTACGTTAATTAATTAACCCTTTAACTGATTACCGTTTAATTAATTATTCTAAATTTAATTACCCTAAGTGTTCATCCCTAATCACTTTTATTAATTGATTAGATTTTAAATTGATTAATTATTTTCAGATTAATTACCTTAATTAATCAATCACATTAATTAATTATCATTTAATTAAATTTTTCTTTAATCCATTGATAAATCAACTTTGGTCATTAATTAATTACTCATAATTAAAAATATTTCTTAAGTAATTAGTTACCCTTAATTACTTTTATTAATTTACATTAATAAATTAATTGATTAACCACATAAAATAGGTTAAATCTTGATTTGATTTATTAATTAATCTCCATCAATCCTTAATCTATTACTTTAATTAATAAATCCTAATTATAAATTAAGTAACCTTTTAATTAATAATTAATTAGTTAATTATCATTGACAATATAAATTAAGTTAACCTTTAAGTTAATAATTAAAAATATTTGATTGACTCCTTAATTATATTGTTAAATTTTATTTAAACCAAACTCTTCTAAAATATAAGTTTAAAACAATTTAAACTCGACTAATTTTAAAATATTTTATTCCAAAACCTTTAAATACCATTTAACTTTAAATCTTCTTTAAAACTTGTTTAAAATTTTGAAAACTTCTTCATATTTTCTTTAAAACCTTATTTAGTTTAAATCTACTTTGAAACATTGTTTTAAAGCAAAATTTACCTTTTAACTAAAAAAACCAGTTTATTTTAAAGCCCGAAACCTATCTTCTTCCTTTTTAAATTTTGAAACCTGGTAATGGATCAACACCGAGCCCTTTCTTATTTCACTCGAGCCCATCTTCGAGTTACTCATGTCTCCCTCCATTCTTCGAGTTAACTCATCAACATTTACGAGCCTATCCCGAGATCCTTCCTATTTCCCAAACCATCGAAAGCAACTGACACGAACGACATCACGTACACGTGCACCGATGCCCAGACGTTCTCCGGTCAACTTGGCCATCACCCACAACTCACCGATGATCGACTCGAGCTCACCGACCCACCAGAACCCTCAATTGTCGATGAACTCAAAATCTAGTCGTTTGATCCATACTGGAATAAGCTCGACCATAAAAAAAACCACTCGCCATCCCACCTCAGGCCACCAGAGTCCAAGAAACTCTGGTCAGAGCATCGTCGATCTCCATTCTTCCTATTGCCACTGGTGCGATTGATTCCAGTGCGATGATGAAGCGATGGAAACACGTCATCTGAACGCAACTAAAACATAAGATAAACCCTAGATCGATCTTATCTACCATCCACAATGGATTATAATTTCATTGCTCATTTTTCTGATGATCACTAGTACTCAAGCTACCCCGGTCCTAATCTCGAGACCAGAAAAAAACCCAATCACAAGAATTCGACAGTTTTGTGCTTTTCATTTAATTCGAGAATTTTACCTCGAACGAAAATTAAAAAATCTTGATTCACCCATTAAAATTCATGATTTTACAACTCAAATTGGTTTCTTAATTCAAAACAGGATATTTTGAATATCAATTTTCTGACCTTGATTTACTTTCACTGTAATCTATTGTTTTCTGTATTATTGTTAATTATTTATATTTTCAAAGGTTTTCAAAAATTAAATCAGGTAATTGCAGCCAAATTTCATTTAAAGATCATTACTCAAATCTTTTTATATTTTTAGATATGAATTTTCTTCTTAATTTTGTTAGCCTGTTACTTGAACAGAGCATCAACAACATACACACAAGTATACACAGGTAAATCTACATAGATATATACATGCAGACAATTATTCAATAACAACTAGAAGCATTCATCATATGTTAACCACAGATAACATATTAAAACATAAATTAGGTCAATATGCTCACCTGGGTATGTGCAAAAAGAGAAGAACAGAAGCATCTATTTTTGTGAAAAACTGGAAACTATTTTTTTTCTTTCTTTGTCTTTAAACTTTGATTTTTTTTTTGTTCCCTGCTACTGTTTAATATAATTTTTTAAATCTCTTTGCTTCATTACTGATTACTAACATCAAACTCAAATTTTTAAAGAAAAAAATTTACTTGCCTTCATTCCTTTTTTCCCAGAGAAACTTGTTTCTTCTAGGTTTTCAGATTTAAAATTTTCTTCTTTACTTTGGGCTTGAACTTTGAAACTTTTAAATCTGAAGCTTTCTTTTACTTTTGAATCTGTTGCTTGTTGAAGCTTTGAACTTGCATACTTTCAGATTTGTTTATGATCTGCAATTCCAGGTTGAAGTTTTCTTTTGCTTGCTCAAATCCTTTTGAAAAGATTTTGTTTCAGATTTTTTTAGAAGAGAATGACAGTTCCTTTGTTCCTGATTTTTTTCCTTTCTTTCTTTGGGAGTTGAGATATGAGATACTCAATCTTTTCTTTACTGTATTTCAGATTTGGCTGAGACTAAAATACTTTTAGCATAGGGAGATGGAAGGTTTTTTTATAATTTTTTAGTTCTATTATTTTATTTAAGCAATCATAAGGAATGCCATTTGTAAAGAGAAATGATTATGAGATCTATGCATGTTGATTTCTTTACTCGTCCCCTTTATGTATGGTTATCAATTGTAATTTTCAAAGATAAAAAAAATTAATATAAAATTTATGTCATATTTACTTTATAAAACATTCCTTTTTTTGTATTTGTATTTACATAATTTACATTCATACATTTTTTTATTATTTATTTTTGTAAAAAAATTTTAAAAGAAAAGAAGGATTTAAAAATTTTGATCTCATATCGACAAATAATTACATTTATTTATATAAGAGAATTTTAACTTAAAAATAACACTTTGAAAATGAGTAAACTAATTTTTCCTATTATTAATCTCAAGCTTTAAATTCCTATTTTATTTTTTAATACATTTTATTTCTAAATCCAATATTTATTTGTTTATAAAATATTCATTCTTACATCTCAAATCAAATTTTATTTATAAGATACTTATGCTTAAATTTTAATTAATCCTCAATTTATAATCAAAAATTATTTATTTATTCTAGAAATCTCTAACTAATTCACAATTTATTCTCAAAAATTAATTTAATTGCCAATTTAAACTTGGTAAATTTTCAGGAATGTTGCACGAGTGAACCACATGGTTGCAATTTCGGATAAAGTTATTGGGAAGCATCTACACTTAGTTGCATCATTTGCTCTAGCTGAATCCATCATCCTTTCATATCTCATCACATGCTGTCGGGGATCAGTCTTCCCTTAGTAGGCCGGGATAGTTGGCATGTTAAACTTCTTGGGGTACTCGACCTGTCGAATAGTATCTGTGAATGGAGTATGACTCCTGGATATCCCCAATCATCATTAGTCAAGCCTTGATTTTCTCTCATCAGCTGTCTGACCATAGCCGATAGGTCTAGGGTTTGTATGGAAGATGACAGGTTAGAATCTGTTCTACGAGACCATTTGGGTTGATGTCTCCTTTTTGGTGATCTACCAAACGTGTATCTTGGGGACCGGCTTCATTAGGGCCTTGGTCAGTTGGGCATCCAGCTTTCCCTCGCGCTCTAGATCCTAAGTTTCCTGCTCCAGCTTGGACATGATTACCTTGATGTAAGTGAGGCGCCATGGCTCCAGGTAAGGACCCTGGACCATCCTTGGTTGATCGATCTACGACGCATGCTTGTGTTGTTTTAGTTTTGTGGCGTCTACGCCTGGGAGGTTCATCAGACGAAGATGAGCTATCAGATGAGGAGTAAGGAGTGGGGCTACATCCAACATTTTGATGCTATTGTTGAGTAGCTGAGTCATAATGTTAGTGTTAAGTTGAATCTGTTCGCTAAGTTGTCTCTTGCTTTCCATGAGTTCTATCATCAGGTCGTTGAACTCCGTTCTATTAACAACTTCCATCTGGCTTTGGCGGCGATATTCTCTATGCTTGGATTAACTTGCTTGTTGCTTGGTCCTACTTGTTGGATGCTAGCAGTCTCATTGACATCTGCGTTGTGCGAGACTGATCTGGTACGAGGTCTTACCATTGCAGAGCTATTGGTAGGAACTCTGAGTAGAATCAATGGGCTTTCTATGAATGACTTGGATTTCCTTCGGAGGATTTCTTCAATCCGGTAGCTACAAAGTAGATCCTAATAACCTGAGAATGCGGTTCTCAGTGAAAGCACCAAAATGTTAGCACCGTAATTGGTCACTAACACCTATAGAAAGATCTGTGTAGGGATATTAATGAAGACAGAAAATTAAAATATAGGAATATATGCAGAATTAATAGCAAAACTATAACACCAGATTTATAATGGTTCGCCATAATTTCCCACATCCACTTTAAGTTTAGTCTTTATTGCTTTTCTAAACAATTGAATACAGATATAATCTGTGCATCAACTACTCGAATGCAAATGCTAGCAGAAAAATAACGAGTCTTGAAAGCGGCATAGTCTCCCCAGTGTTCTCGAAAAAAGATCCCTTTCACTGTGCCCATGCCCTTCTATTTATAGGCGAAGATAGGCTGGACATCCCTTACGGGCTAGGAACAAAGTACCTCAGCTCATAGTAAATGACTTTTGCGCAACGGGCCAGGCATGCCGAATGGCAGTAGTCGAACGACCTTGCTGAGTAATCTTTGACAAATGAAGTTGTCAAAGAAAGTTGCCAAACAGTAGATGCCGAACCAGAGAATGCTAAACGATTGAGTAATGACTCAAGAATGCCGAACAATGAAGCAATGCCGAACGGTACCTATGCCAAACGAGATATCCCTGCCGAATAACATTGAATGGCGAGCGAGGCATCTATGCCGAGCGAGGCCTATATGCCGTGCGAGGCCTATATGCCAAGCAAGGCATCTATGCCGAGCGAGGCCTTTGTGTCGAGCAAGGCCTCTATGCTGAGCGAGGCCTGTATGTCGAACGAGGCATCTATACCGAGCGAGGCCTCTATGTCGAGCGAGGCCTCTATGCCGAGCGAGGCCTCTGTGTCGAGCGAGGCCTTTTTGCCATGCAAGGCATTTTTTCCGAGCGAGACGTTTTTGCCGAGCGAGGCGCTTGGGCCAAGCGAGGCCTGTATGCCGAGAAAGGCATATATGACGAGCGAGGCCTCTGTGCCGAGTGAGGCATTTGTGCCGAGCAAGACCTGTATGCCGAATTGCTCGTTACTGGGTCAAACAACCGGGTAACATTGGGGTGATGACCAATGGCAATAGGGAAGTGGGTAGTTGAGTGATGGATCGTGAGCGACGAGGTGAGTCACGAGGGGAAGGTCAGGCTGAGGGTCATGGCAAGCGGTTTAGGAGGAAGTTGATGTGATCTGGCATGCTGTTCCTAGGGCGATTCGGGGGACTTAAGTGTGTTTATGCCTTGGGTAGGCTGGGTAAAGGTTTCGGCAGTCGGGACGGAGCACGACGATGTTGCCTGGGCAGACTGTTGCCCAATTTTTTACGTGCGGACTCGAATACCGATGCAGCAGTCATGGGTGAAGGCAAGGGATTTCGAGGTTTGGTGGGTGGTAGTGATGTTCGAAGAAGTAGCTGATGGAGATACTACCTGTCAGAGTGTCGACGGCATGATTCGCGAGTTGATGTCGGAAGGGGGCAGTCTGTTTTGGGAAATTGGTCTGTGAGGTATAGAAGTTATTTTAATTTAATTTAAATAAAATTATATATGGATGTATAATATAATTAAATTGTAAATTTATTTTTACAATAATGTATAAGAGTCATGTTTTTAATTTGAATAGATAAATAGTAAAACAGAAGATAATATACATACATATATATATATATATAAGATTTAGAAAATAGAAATTTTAAATGGTAAATTATTTGTAGGTTATTTCAAATAGTAATAAATCATGAATTTTTTATACAAGGTCAAAACCATGAAGAAAACAAGTCGAGATGGCAATGGGTTGCAAACAAAATCAAAGATGAGTTAATCTCACTCATTTGGATTACCTTTTTAAATTTAAATAGTTAAATTTAAATTATTGGTTGTTTGCTTGAATTGATAATTTAATATCGGTTTAGACGTGGTATATTATATATAGCATATATATACATATACATATACATACATACATATATATATATATATATATATATATATATATATATATATATATTGGAGTGATTGATATTCCCGCATTATATAGCGGATGAGACCCTATGTTCCCCGTATAATAGCGAATGACCCTATATACCGCGATATCCCCCTCGAAGTGGGATTTGTATTTTATATTATGCTAACATTTGTGGATGCAGGGAAACAAGTTAGAGGCATCCAACTAGATTCCTTAAAATATTAGAATTTATTTTCATATTCGATGATATGTTTATTTGATAATCTGTGATAGATTATATGGATTATATTGTGAATTGAAAATATTGAATACTATGGGTTTTGCTGAATATATTTTGGGTATATTTAGATATCAAAAATATAAAGATTGGATTTTAAAGGAAAATAAAAGAGGTAATTTTAAGTAAAATAAATATAGTAAATTTGGTTAAATTAAAAGAATGAATTTTGGAAAAGAATAAAAGGTTGATTTTAATCCTACTAAATAAATTCCGAGAATGGGACAAATAGAGATTTTAAATAAATGGAAATCAAAGAGTTTTGAGGACTTAAAACGATAGTGTTAAAGATTGAAGAATTTATTCTCAAAATCTAAGGCTAATGGATATTTTAGTTTAAAATAGGATTTTAAATCATAAATAAAGGAGTGAAAATGGAATTAATGAGTTTTGGATTAAATTCAGGTAAGTAAAGGAATTTTTTTTAAATGGAGTTAATTTTGAAAATCGATTTGGAAATCGATTAAGGTTGAAACTATGATTAAAAAGAGAATAAGATTATGGAATTTATAAACTGGGTTTAAAAATAAAGTGAAATATTTATCAGTGGATAAATTTTAAAGTATAAATTCACGGTGGGAATTTATAAGGAGATGGTAATTTGTTTTGAAAATAAAAGGTGGTTTTGTTTTTAAAAGTATGGAAAAGAAATTTATGGGACGGAGGCGTAAATTAAATTGTGATAAATCGAGCAGGATTTACAAATGATTAGATGGCTATATTTAAATGGAAAGTGTGTTTCCCAGAAAAGCCAAGTATATTTTCAAAGAAAGATTTCAAAGCATAAGTTAGAGTTTTGTAGTGGTTTTAAAAGAATGTTTTAGAAAGAAATTATTATTTAGTGGTTTAAAATATTTAAAAGTAAATATTTATTAAGTTAACTATATATGTAAATTATTTTAAAGGTTTAAATAGGATTATGATTTAAAGATAATTATTTAATATTTATATCTTATAGAATAGCTTTTATTTTAAAATTAATTTTGGGCTTAAATTTTACATGAAAAATTATTATAAAATTTCATAACTAGCATTTTAAATAAAATGTTTTAAGTAGTTTTTATTTTAAGCATTTTAAGGTATATATTTTCGGATAAAGTAATTTAAAGTATTTAAAAATCTAAAGTATTAATACTTAGTGATTTTCCGTGGAAATAAAACAATTGGGTGGGAATTTATTCCGCGAGAGAAAAAATGATTTGAAAACTATTTTCAAAGGGTTGAAGTGTGGAAAAATATCTTGCGAAGATATTTGGAATAAATAATTTAGGAAATTATTAAGGCCTGATGGTTGTTTATGGATGTTATATGGTAGTTAAATAACCAACTATCAATATTGGCCAATGCGCTGATCGTTTCAAAGAGACCGCGATCGGGATTAATTTCCCAATAACCACTTCGATCCGGTTTGAACGTTTTCATGAGGAAGACAAGAGCTTGGAGTCGAAGATGGAGCGGTGAAGTGAAAGGGCTAATCGCTACTAATCCTGAGGGTGATTCCAAAATGGATGTTGTAGGATTAGTGCCTTCGGTTTCGTTCGGACTGGGAACGAACTTGTATGGATGAATGCTATCAAAACATCGTCAGGAGGACAATGAGCATTCTAAGTGAATGTTTGCTAAAAAGGTAATGCATAGCCTCGAGCCTCATCAACCGAGAATGGCTAAAATAGGAGAGGTGCAGCAAGGCTAAGTGGCTAGCAACCAATAAGGTAAGGTCATCCCAGTCTAGATGTCCCTTTATTTCAGCTGTGTGGGCGGTTGTTCATCCCAATCGTGGGGTGATCTTATTCGGACTATCCAATAAGGGGTAGCTCTGGTCTTGTGTTGCAGGGAATCAGGGGGATCCTCGATACGCTGATCTAGACAAGTAACTGTGACAGGCGGTACTCCGGTAGCCCTGCCATTATATGGAATCCAATCTCCAATAAGCACCTGTACAGTTTTTATTGTGCCCAACTATTGCTGGAACGTGAGATGCAAGCATTTCAACTATATTATATTTTACTTTCTATAGGCACTATTATAATATCAGACGGATTTGATAAAAATATTTTGGTTATCGTAAGGTAAAAACCCGGCATTTCTATTTGTGGCGTGGTCTTACGAGATACCTTTGATTTCAAAAGGATTTTGAAAAACTTTAATAATCAATTGAATGTATTTTCTCACGCTGGTTTTCCAAACTGACTCGGGTGTTATATTACTATAATGCTCGGGTCAGACAGAGTATTATAGAATACAGATTCTGGATGGACTGCTATGGAGCTCAGTGGATGTGCTGGATGGCGAGACGTATCATGCGTATCTGTCGTATTTCTGTTGTGTTTGGTATGTTGTGTAGTCAGCTTTTGTGGGACAAGTTAATATAACTGTCCAGTATTTTGCTATTGATGGTGTTGTACTCTGATAATGTAATGTATAATACAGATATAGCTCTTTTGTACAAAGATCATTCATTTATCTATTATATATTGTTCCGCTGCGATTGTGAGATTCTGATGTTGTTTTCTATTTCTATTTCTTCTTCTACCGCCTTCTTTCCCTTACGGACTGTTTTTCCGACATTTGATTGTTCGTCACTTAATACAGTGGATGTATTGATGTTGATTTTCGGGCATCGAAAAACTGGATCGTGACATTTGGCATCAGAGCTGAAGGTTAAGCGAGAACCTTGGCTCTGGTAGGGATTACTCAAAGAAATAGAGTCATTAGTACTCTAGAATGAGTTTGAATGTATTAACAGATACGAGCGCGTATTTGTTAGTAAATATAAAATTGTTTTATATTGTGTTAATTGGTTTGTTGAGTGGTTTATGGATTCTAGTCAATACGAGAAATTATCATTATTGATAGGGATCTATAAACACTTGAATAGAACAATTCGAAACGGTATTGTTTTAAAATAGGGTAAATGAAATAATTTTTCCCAAATTATTTTTATATATGAAAGAAATAATTTTCAGAGTTATTATAATAATATATGGCTGCTTGGTTGCTAGGAAATGATAATTATTATCATTGTTGTGTGAAAGTCGAATAAGAAATTTAAATCATAACTAAAAGCTAAGAAATAAATTCATATGCATATGGAATTCATAAATATGAATTATAAATGTGATTTATTGTTTGAAATAAAATTCCAGAGTAATATTTCAATATAGATTGGAAGGATTTGAGATTTGAAATTTTGTGAAAAGTTTAAATTCCTTTGGATTAAAAGGTTTTCAAAGATTTTGGAGGAATAATAGTGATATTATTCGAAAATATTTTTGAAGTGGATATGAAATCTGGGAAGATTTGCAATTAAAAATATTTGAAAATGTTTTAAAGAGATAAAAGCACTGAACTCACTTCGGTCGCTGGAAAATAACCTTGGTGATGATGTAGCATCATCGACGTTTATTTTCGAGTTTCCAAGAGAGGAATTGCTACCAAAATATTTTAAATTGGAGTTGTTTGCAAAACTCGGTTTGGTTTTAAAATTCAAAAGATAATTTGATATACAAATGAATATGTATATAATTGATTTCAAAAATGGTTTTGAAATATTGAGTAATTGTTTAAACTCTGGGAGTTTAATTAAAAATGTTTATGGAATTATAAATGGTTTTGATAACTTATAAAATTTGAAATTTGTTAGGATAGAAAAATTTAACTGAAAGAAGACTTGAATTAAAGTAGGTGTGAAAAATGAAATAAGTCAGAAAAGTAAATTAAGTAAATGAAATTGAAACCAAAATTTGTAAGTAAACTAATTGATTTAAATAGTAAGCGAATGGATTGAAATTGAATATTGGGATGATATTTAATTTAAATTGTGTTAAGCGAAGTGAAATCGAAAAATTAGTTGGAGTTAGGCTAAGTAAAAACCAAAGTTTGGAAATAAAGATTTGATTAGAAATAAGACTCATTTAAATTGAAAAGCAAATCGAAATTAAATGGAATTGGAAATGCAGATTGAATGAGTGGATATAAACATCAGTGAGGAAATGGAAATCAATCTAAAAACATTGCATAAAGTGTTGTAATATACTCAAGAAAAGTAAATGGCAAAGTCTTAAGAAAACTGGCATTAGAAATATACTAAGTTATTATTTGAATGGAGATTGAATAAAAGTGGTGAAAAGGGAAATCGTGAATAAGTGAATAAAACTGAAATAAATGTGAATAGAAAGAGAATTATATAATTAAAAATCAATTGAGATAAATATGTAGGATGTACATATATTATTTTATTCGCATAGTGATTTGATCTTGATTCGAGCATAGAATTTCGAGATAGTCATACCCGAGTTGGGGTTTTTCACTCGATTTTCGACAGTGAAACTTGAATATGGATTTTTGATTGATTCTGGAAATTCTCTATCATAATTTATGGCTATGCAAGGAGAATGACGGTTTCTGATCAGGAAAGCAGATTTGAGTCTGCAGTAGGAAGTTGGGTGGACGATACTAGTTTGGAAGTGAAATTGTATGATTGAGTGAGCGATCGGGTTTGGTATTGCGTACGAATGATATATGGACATCGTACGGGCTTGAATGGAATAGATATGAAAAGTTGAAAGGGATTAAATAAAAGGGTTTTGTAGACTATGATTGGATATTATTGCCAAGTAGGATATACAGGTGTTTTATGAGCAAAGGAAAATTGGTGTTTTAGATTTCAGAAGATAAATTTGATTGCCCAACAAAAAGGTATGTATTTAAATTGGCATATGAAATTTGATGATTTTCTGGTCTAGCCACTTGGCTTTTGTTATCTTTGAAATTTGGGGGCCGTGGAGGCATTTTGTAGTCGTACCAATCTAGCCGCGCAAAGGAGACGCTGGCAAAAAATTTCGAAAATTTGAGAGTTAGAAAAATTTTGAGAAAATTTTGATAATTTAAAATTTGGTTCAAAAATTAAATTTGAATTGTTGAGTAAATAATATTGTTTGGAAGTTGTGGATCAGTTTGGAAAGATAGTACGAGTAACAATGTGTCATTAATAAAAAGATTATGGTGGGAAGTTGTTAAAAATGTATGCTTTTAGGAAAATAGTAAACGAGTTGGAGCATTCTTCTTAACTAGAAATTTCGAGGATGAAATTCTTTAAGGGGAAGGAATGTGATGACCCAGAATTTTTAGATATTTTAAATTGGAATATTTAATTGATTTTAAATATTTGAAAGTTAGTTTAACTTGAATTTCAAATATCACTATTTATTTGGCAATTCAATTATTGAATTTAATAATTGAAATTGGGTAAAATATTGAATCATCGGTTTTAAGCTTGTTAAAAATAATTTGAAGGCTTGTAAAATTTGAATTAACAATACTGAAGATAATAGAACTTTTAAAATTGAATTTAAAGATGGATTGTTCAGTTTTAAAAGTATATCGTTTAAATCGGTATTTAAAAACAGCCTTCTGGAGCACAGTCTCAGAATTCGACGATACCAGTTCCATACGATCCGTAATAGTATATTAATATCGGATTTCAATTTTCGTAGCATTTTGGGTTGTCGTGGGATCGTACGGTAGGTAAACACACTGAAATTTATATTGAAAATTAAATATAATAACTGGGTCCAAAAAGCTATCTTCTCCATACGATCGAATTATGACTTGAAATCTTTTCCATTGCGTTCGGAATAGGGGTATAACATTATAAACGCCTAGCGGCACGCCCCGATAGGAGTTCGAAACTTTAAGTTATGGTTTCGAGATGATTTAAATTTAAAATTAAATATAAAATATATTGTTTGACTAGTCAACCCTCAGCTGTAATTTTCCTCTCATCAGCTACCTTTTTATCACCTCAGAAACACTGTAGCAGCCGATGTAGACATGCAAGGAAATTTAGGACATGTGCTCTCCCTGAAGACACGCGTCTTCTTTTAAAAAAAAAGAGATAATTGAACCCCTCTCCTCCTCTTTCTTAATCGAACGATTTCAGCCTTCCTCTTTCAAAACTCGTTCGCGAATTATAAAAATGGCAGGCGATTAAAAGTGGCGAATCTGCATTTCCTCCTCCTCAAATTAAACTGCGTACCTCCTTACCTTTTTTGCCTTAAATCAAAACGAAAATGAAATCAAAATTTGAAACTTAAAATCTTGCAAGGAGGAGAGGGTTCGTTTCGAGTTGCTCGTCGATGGTTCAACTGTGCGGTGCTCGCATGGCGTCGGGTCATGATGGCGAGGCGCGCTCGATTTTGGGGTTCTGGCGGCGTCTTCGTAGGCGAGAGGACCGAGGGCGTTCGCACCAGAATTGGTCACTAACACCCAAAGAAAGATTTGTGTAGAGAGATTAATGAAGATAGAAAATTAAAATATATGAATATATGTAGAATAAATAGCAAAACCAGAACACCTGATTTGTAGTGGTTCAGCGCAATTGCCTGCGTCCACTTTGAGTTTAATCTTTATTTATTTTCTAAAAAATTGAATATAGATACAATCCATGCACCAACTGCTCGAATGCAAATGCTAACAAAAAAAGAACGAGTCTTGAAAGCGGCAGAGTCTCCCGATTGTTCTTGAAAAAAGGTCTCTTTCACTGTGCCCCTGCCCTTCTATTTATAGGCGAAGATAGGCTGGACCTCCCTCACGGGCCCAGGAACAAAGTACCTCAGCCCACAATAGATGACTTCAGCGCATCGAGCCATGCATGCCGAACGACCTTGTTGTGTAATCTTTGACAAACGACGATGTCAAAGAAAGTTGCCAAACGATAGAAGCTAAACCCGAGAATGCCGAGCGATTGAGTAATGACCCAATAATGCCGAGCGATGAAGTAATGTCGAACAGTACCTAGGCCGAACGAGATATCCCTGCCGAACATCATTCAAATGCCGAGCGAGGCATCTATACCGAGTGAGGCCTATATGCCGAGCGAGGCCTTTATGCCGAGCGAGGCCTTTATGTCGAGCGAGGCATCTATGTCGAGCAAGGCCTCTATATCGAGCGAGACCTGTATGCCGAGACTCTCGTTACCGAGTCAAACAACCGGGTAACACTTGCCCCCCAAAGCGTGTCGTGCGAGGCAACACGAAGTGCTTTGAGCCAATATCGAATTCCTGCTACTAGAAGTTGAATGTTCTCTATGAAGGTCAGAGCACTACAGCCTTGAGGCTATTCCTTCCTTTCCTTTCTTCCACACATAAACAATGAGCCGTTCGGCATGTGGATGCCAAACTACTTGTTCGGCAAGTCTTGTGCCGCTCGGTGTGACTGCTTACCGGACCATCGAGGCATCTTGACCGGTTCCACTGATTGATGCCTGTTCACCTCCCCTCTTTCCTGTATAAGCCGGTACTTTTCCTTTTCTTCTCTTTACTTCTACTTCCATTCCATAAGCCAGTACTCCCGCTAACATCTCAGTCTTCCTCTTTCTTTCTGAGTCTAGTTTGTTTGCCTCAAAACCTCTCCTAATAACGAACCTGAATGGATTTCAATTCCAAATCAAGCATTTCCTTAAGCTTCGACCCATTCTCTTAAGTATGAATCCTTCACTTGATCGACTTTCCTAATTAGGGGTTTTGTAAAATATTTAAATTCATGACTTTCTTTCAAACTATGGACGATAGAAGTTATCTAGGTGAGGAGGGTGAATCTGAGGTTTAAACATGCCTTAGGGTTAGATGGAGAGGAGGAAGGAAGAGGATACAAGAGGCTTTTTGGACATAGGTTCCCATTGGGTTGCCGAGTGAGGGAAGAGGAAGTGTGGTTGGCTCGGTAGGAATTAGCGAGATTAGGTGGTGTTGGTTGAGCATGGTGTACGAGTAGGAGTGACGTTCGGTGAACCACTTAAAGGGTGTTTACGTTACTCGAAGGAGTGAGTTTGAGGAGAACGTTTGGTTGTGGCTTGGTATCATCTTGTATGAAGGAGAGTATAGGATAGAAGTGTGAGTCTGGTTCGGTGTGCCAAGCGGATGCAGCTCTGTATGACTCCCGCATGCCAAACGGTGAAGATGGAATGTAGAAGAGAAGTGTGATGGAGTTAAGCGAGTTCGTCGGCATGTATTGTGTTCAAACTGGGATAATTTTGATTGTCGTTGCCGACTTCAAGGCTCAATGCCGAGCGGCACTCAAAACATACGACCAAACCCCCATGCCTAAGCATATGACAACAAATAAGTACAAGAACTTAAGAAAACAAGCATATCAAACTAATTCGGACTGATAACTTCCAAGTTTGAACAACTATAATCCTGAGTTTAACTCGATTAAAACAAACAATAGCCTTTAACATATAATGCCAATGTCCAAGTTCAAAACTAAAACCATCACAGGGTAGGCACTCGAAGACGTTCAGCGATGACGGTCTTCGAAGATGACAGTTCAAAGCTTAACTTTACTTCATCAGCTTCATGACTTTTAATTCTTTTACATTTATATTTGAATGATTGCACTAGTTCACACACCACACAAGGGGGAGTACTCTTGTCATTATGTCTAATATTGACTGTCTTTCAAGTATAGCTCAAATAGGTGTTTATCCATATTCAACGCTGATTGAAGATGTCTCGAAAGTCAAGTTCTGTTACAGTCTCAGATAAACCTGAGTCAGGTTTTCAACAAGAAGTAGTGGGAACTTCAAATCCGTCGACAATTCCTGTACAGAATATCTCGAGCCCAACGACTGCATCTATTGACTTGGCCCCTGACGCCAAAGATGCAGCAATCATCCTAGACGATCCGGCGGATTCTCAAGCTTCGAGAAACGATGAAAACACACTTCGCCGACTATGCTCAATCCATGGAATTCCTTTTGATTATATGTTGGTTCCATCGGGATAAGATCATCCTCACCTGCCCCCAGCTGGATATACTGCCTGCAACAAATTCATGTACTGGGTTGGTAGTGTGCCACCATTCAACTCCTTCGTCCGCGATCTGTTGCAGTATATTGAGATCGCTCCATCAGAGTTACATCCCAACAGTCACGCGTTCATATATGGCACGTGCATTCTCTTCATGAGCATTTTATTCAGGCTCCCTACTCCCGGCGACATCCGTTATATTTATCATTTCAAAAGGTAGTTTGACAGCCCATCTTTCATGTTTCTTGAGCCGCATAACAACTTCCAAATCCTGACTGGAGCGTGGAGCCAATTCGCCTAGTATAAGCAGGAATGGTTTTACGTGCGCTATCCCTCTGGCTTTGTAAGGAAATAGTTGGAAGGGAATAAGTTTCATTTCTAGATCAATACTTTTATTCGATAGAAAGTGCATCCTTTCTAAACCCATTCTCTACTTTTACAAGTATCATCCCACTTCCCGAAGGCTTCAGGTACTCTGAGGCCGTTGAAGCTATTTGAGCTATTCCCGTGGAAGACTAGGATATCAGATCCATCATTACTAATGAATCGCTCTCCAAATTTGGGCTGTTGGCGGAAGGTCGCCGAATAAGTCTTCCTCATGGCATTACTATAACTGGGTCTACCTTGGACAAAGCCAAAAGGCAAGCTAGGCATTCAACACGAGGTGCCCCCGACACACCCGAGGAAGGCGAGATTAGATAAACCGAGGTGTCAGAAACACTGGGTGAAAACGTAAGTCCTGCTCTTGAGCCGATGGTTGGGGCACACGGCACTGATTTAAAGCCTTCCCCTTCAAAGGGAAAAACGAAAATGGCTTACAAATTAAGGAAGAAGACGGTAGGTGGAACCTCAAAAGTTACAATTACTCCAGTGGAGAAAGAGCCGTCTCCACAACACTTGGAGGGTTTGCTGAAGGCTTATCTGACCTCACTATTCCCGATGACTTGCTCAACTATGACTTCACCGATCAGAAGCCCTAAAACTCCATTCTCCCTCAAGAGGTGATGAAGGCGTTCAAGTACATAATCAAGGAGAAAAAACTCCGATAATTAAAGCGAACAAAACTGGTCCGTCGGGGGGAAACACTAGGACACAATAACACTTACACTTCACCTTGCACTTAAACTTCAGTCATCATGTGATTCTGACTAACTCGTGTTTACTTAATTTCTATGCAAGCGGTATGGGACACAACCATGGATTCGACTGCCTTTGTGGGTTATCCATTTTCCATCATTCTGGCCGAGATTCGAGCTCCGGCAAAAGCCGGGATAGAGATGACGATAATGATAGGGATTATCGCTCCCGGGACTCATCATCTCGAAAGAAAACTTACCATCGGTCTTCATACCATCATGATCCTCCCTCTCTTCCGGAGCAAGGCAGAAGAGAATCTGGTCATAAAGGGTCCCAGTTTGATACTCCCCGCGACCAACACTCGGGTTCCTCCAACACCAGGCAATCCCAGGAACTCCACAAAAACCCGTAGTCCCTAGACAGACTCCTCCTGCTCCCGCACATGATCCGTCAATTGCCGAAAGGCTAACCGAGCTTAAGGCCACGTTCTCAAAAATATGCTTTGATGGTTTGAAGTTTCTTCCAGCGATTCATTACATTCTGAAGCACGTCAAACAGAATGCCATTGCTTGTAACAATGATGTCTATGTTCAACACGACGCATTTGTTCATTCGGCAGAGAAAGTGTCAGAAATTTCTATCGAATGCCAACATGAAATTGATCATCGGAAACGCGAAGACGTTCATGACAAAGACATCATTAAAGCCCAAGATGAAGAGCTTCTCTCATACAAGTTTTAGCTTGAAACCGCTCAGAAAAATGCTAAAGACACATCTGATGCGGTTAATCGTCTAGAGGCCACACATAAGAAAGAGAGGGATGCGTTGGCTTAGTGAGTCAAAGAGTTGGAAGAGCTACTTCTCAAAGAGAAAGAGGAAAAGACTGCATCTCAGGAGGAGTTGCAACGATATTGTGATGAGATTGTTGCTACGCAACTCCTGAAGACAAAGCTCGACGACGAATTCTCCAAAGTTGAGACGTTGAAGGACGAAGCCCATGAAGAGGGCAAAAGAATAGCATCCACGGAGATTGATTCTCACCTTGAGGCGGCTATTGAGGCTGGAAGGGAGGAAATCAAGTGCATGTTTGATCCGCTTATAGCCGAGTATAATGCTCGAGTTCTCATGCATCGTGACCTTACATTTCTCGGCGAGGGTTACCTCGAACATTTGGCCAAAGCATGGGAGGCTTTGATAAAGATCAAAAGGTTTGAGTTGGGCACTAAAGAGGTTGATAAAGAAGCTTTAGTGAAGGAGTTTCTTCGAGGGAATTAGCCTTTGGACTTGTCTGCAGCAAAGGCTCTCTATAGCAAAGATTCCTCCTTGCCAAAAGGAAAGAACGACATTGTCGGTCCATCTAAAACCGAATCTCCAGCTCCTCCCCCTACTCAATCGACTGGTCGCCCAGCACTTGATCCCTTCGAGCAGCACGTTGGCTATGACCTGGAAGATCCTAGCTTTGATATTCATGTTCTATCTCCCATTCCATAGGGTGAAACTCCTCGGATGGTTGAGAGCCAGCCAGAAACTGGCACATAATTTTTCTTCTTAAAGTTCGATGGGCCGTTGTTTTTGGCGAGTAGTTAACATATTCTAACATTCGTCTCTTATGATTTCATGTAGGTCGTTCAGATCCTGAGCCAACTCCAAGGAGCGACGATGCCACGAGAAGAAGGAGAAGACGAGTGAGGCCATTCAAGAGGGAGAGATTCCCGGTCCTGATGCTTAAGTAATGAGCGCTTGACGAGGACAAGTCTGAAAATTCACCACTCGTCGAAGAAATTTATGAAGTTGAGATTGCAGGCGCCTCTAGACATACTTCAAAAGTGAGCACGAAGGAGCAACTTGCGAAAGAGAAAAAGAAGAAAGTTGAGATCAAGGTCGAGCCCCAAATAGTAGAACTAGATGATCCTTTGAACAGGCCTTTGAAGGTCATTGTCCTTGGTGGGTCCAGGCCATTGGAAGTTCCTCTTCCTTCCTTGGATGTTACTTTCCCAGCAAGAAAAGCATCCAAACGAAAACGCATCGGGGAGGAGTCATCTGAGAAAACGAGGAAGGAAAAGTAACCAAAGAAGTAATTGTCACACTCGTTCAACGAGAGTTAGCCTAGATTATGTAATCATTTCTATATATTTTCATAGCAAATGTAAATAGACATTTAACTTCAAGTTTTAGAGGGATTGTAGCAGAATCTCATTTTGGATTGATAAATAAAGTTTAGTTTCTTTGTCTTTCTAATGACTTTTGTTGTTCAGCTTACTGTATAACTGTAGTCGAAATCCAAGATCTTGTGAGTTACATAAACCTCAGTTCACTTCCATATGACTCGGAGATTTTTTGGAATTGTAGATCCTCTATTTCATGCTTAGGTTACTTAGAATATTTTTAGTCCACACTCTGGGGACTCAGAATACTCCATTCCACATTCTGGGGACTTAGAGATTTCTCAAGTCGTTTATAATCTAGTTCGCACTCTGGAGACTCAGAGTACTCCAGTCCGCACTCTAGGGACTTGGAGATTTTAAGTCGTTTATACTCAAGTCCGCACTCCGGGGACTCAGAGTACTCCAGTCCGCACTTTGGGGACTTGGAGATTTTAAGTCATTTATACTCTAGTCCGCACTTCGGGACTCAGAGAACTCCAGTCCGCACTATGGGGACTTGGAGATTTTAAGTCGTTTATACTCTAGTCTGCACATTGGGGACTCAGAGTACTCCAGTCTGCACTCTGAGGACTTGGAGATTTTAAGTCATTTATACTCTAGTCCGCACTTCGGGACTCAGAGAACTCCAGTCTGCACTATGGGGACTTGGATATTTTAAGTCGTTTAAACTCTAGTCTGCACATTGGGGACTCAGAGTACTCCAGTCCGCACTCTGAGGACTTAGAGACTTTAAGTCGTTTATACTCTAGTCCGCACTCTTGGGACTCAAAGTACTCCAGCCCGCACTCTAGGGACTTGGAGATTTTGAGTCGTTTATACTCTAGTCTGCACTATGGGGACCCAAAGTACTCCAGTCCGCACTCTGGGGACTTGGAGATTTTTTGGAATTGTGCATGTTCATACGCCAGACAGAATAATGTAACTTTAGTTTTTTGCCGTAGAATTATCACACAATGAAACATTAATAATTCATGGAAAAGATGGCTTCAAGCCTTTATTAATGAAAACAAACTAAATTGTCTTATTACACGCCGAAACTAAGAATCAACGAAATAGAAATATACTGGAAATAATTGCAACTAAAATACGAAAGAAATAGACTAATTATAATAATTCCGCAGATACTCGCTATTCCATGCTCGGGGGAGTGTCGCGTCATCAACGGTCGCTAGCTTGAAAGTCCCCTCTCTAAGCCTCTGTTCAATGATGTATGGACCTTCCCATGTGGGATTCATATGCGACGGGACCAGGAAAACTCGTTTCAAAACAATATCGCCCACATCAAAGATTCTTCGTCCGACTTTTTCATTATAATATCGAGCGACTCGATGCCTATATCCAGCCGCCTTTAAATCAGCTTCCTCACATTTTTAATCAACGAAGTCCAGTGATTCCAGTAAAAGATCCTGATTCGTCTTAGGGTCATAATGAGTTGCTTGATATAAAGGAACTTCAAGTTCCACGGGTATAACAACTTCTGTGTCATATGCCAATGTGAATGGAGTGTGGCAAGTCACGGACTTGTGGGTGGTTCTATAAGCCCAAAGTGCTGCCAGAAGTTCATCCACCCACTTGCCTATAGCCATTTCCAAATGTTTTCTCAAAATGGACTTGATTATTTTGTTCACGACTTCTACTTGTCCATTGGCTTTTGGATAAGCAACTGTTGCAAAACTTTTTTCAATGCCATACTTTTGACAAACTTCTTTGAACTCCCTACTGTCGAACCGAGTTCCGTTGTCTGTAATGATAGTCCACGGAAGGCCAAAACAGAATATAATGTTTCGTACAATGAAATTAATGACCTTCTTGGTAGTGATTGTAACTAAGGGCTCTGCTTCTACCCAATTGGTAAAGTAATCGACCGCAGCTATTGCGTATTTTGCACCACCTTTGGATATGGGCGAAGAACCGATTATATCGATCCCCCACATTGCAAACGGTCAGGGACTAACCATTTGTGTGAGTTCCATCGGCGGAGCTCTCGGGATTTTTGCATACTCTTGACATTTGTCACATCTCCTTACTTAGTCTGCAGCATCCCGATTTACAATTGGCCAATAGCATCCATAGCGGAGGATCTTCTTTGCTAATATCTGCCCGCTAGTATGGTCACCACATTCTCCTTCATGGACTTCCTTCAAGACCCGTTTTATCTCAGCATGGGCAATGCACCGGAGTAAGGGTCCGAGAATCCCTTTCGTTACATTATTCCGTCCTGCATTAAATATCGCGAAGCTTTACGGATGACTTGTTGTCTTTCGCTCTTTATTTCGGGCAAGACCCCGTGTAGCAAGTATTGCTTGAATGGGGTCATCCATGATTCCTTCTCGATTTCTGTTTCTAACACGAAATCTAACTCCATCATTTTTATACTCGAAGAATGTAAGGTTACAACGAGAATCAATCCCATTTGCTGTGCATCGCTAGTGCTTGCAAATTTGGCCAATGAATTGGCTTCTCTGTTTTGTTCACGCGGGATATGCAAAATATCATAATATTATAGATCTATTAACAACTCTTGAACTTGAGAAAGGTATGGGGCTAGTCTCTGTCCCTTTGCTTGATAGTCCCCTCGCACCTGGTACACCTCCAATTGAGAGTCACAAAAGATTTCAACCGATTTTACTCTCGGTTCCCTGATAAGCTTCAAGCCAGCAATCAATGATTCATACTCGGCTTCGTTATTTGTAACTAGGAAATTGATCTTCAAAGCGTAACAAATTGATCGGTTTTCGGGAGCCACAAGAACTATACCAGGCCTAGAGCAATGGTCGTTAGATGCCACATCGGTGTACAGTTTTCATCGAATGGGGGGAATAACATCGTGACTGTTTGGTTCGTCTGACATGGTGAATTCAGCGATGAAGTCAACTAGCGCTTGACCTTGTATGGCCCTTCATGGAAGGTAGGTAATATCGAACTGACTCAACTCGATATTCCATTTTAACATCCTTCTAGAGGTTTCTGGTCGCTGGAGTACCTGTCACAAGGGTTGATCGGTATAAACATTGGTCGAGTGTGCCTGAAATTACGGATGAAGCTTGCGCGATGCAATCATCAAGCAGTAGGCCAGTTTCTTGATCTTAGGATAATTTCTTTCTATCCCTGTTAAATGTTTACTGACATAGTACACCGGTTTTTGAACTCAGTCCTCCTCACGAACCAAAGACGTACTGATAGCATGCAGGGATACGGCCAAGTACACATACAATACTTCATGGTCTATAGGTTTCGACAGTACCGAGGGACTTTCCAAATGCTTTACCAAAGCTTGAAATGCGTCCTCTCGGTTGGGCGTCCATTCGAAATTTCTCTTTCCTTCCTTTATTACATCAAAGAAGGAAATATACTTATATGTGGCTCTGGATATGAATCGACTCAGTGCGTTCACTTTCCCGTTCAGGCTTTGTACTTGCTTTATAGTTTTGGGCACTTATATGTCTTGAATGGCTTGAATCTTTTCCGGGTTAGCTTCAATTCCCTGCGCATTAACAATGAAACCCAAAAACTTCCCTGATGCAACGCCAAAGGAACACTTCAAAGGATTGATTTTCATTCCATAATATCTGAGTATATCAAACATTTCGGCTAAGTCTCGAATGTGGTCGTTTGACTGCCATGATTTCACGAGCATGTCATCCATATAGACTTCCATTGTTCTACCTATTTGGTCTTTAAACATTAGATTCACCAGACGCCATTCAGTCCGAAAGGCATCACTACTTAGCAATATAGCCCGACGTCTGTGACAAAACTGGTGTGTTATTGGTCTGCAATGTGCATTGGGATTTGATTATATCCCGAGTACACATCCATAAATGACAGTGACTCGTGTCCTGCTATTGAGTCGACCAGCTGGTCAATCCTGAGTAATGGAAAACTATCCTTAGGGCATGCTTTGTTCAGATCAAAGTAATCTACGCAGGTTCTCCATTTCCAGTTTTCTTTTCTCACCGGCATCGGGTTAGACACCCATTCAGAGTATAGGGCGTCGTGGACGAACCCATTGGCTTTGAGTTGTTCCACCTCCACTCTGAGAGCAGCGGACCTCTCCGGGTCCATGCCTCTCCATTTCTACTTTACTGGTACGTACCTCGGGTCTATGCTCAATATATAACTCGCAATAATGGAAGAAATCTCACACATATCAGAATGTGTCCAAGCAAAAACATCCAGATTTTCTTGGAGGAAATCAGTGAGATCCTCGACCATCGAGGGGTCGAGCTATGATCCAATCTTAATTACTCACAATGGATCATCTGGGCTGACTGGAATGTCAATCGTCAGTTCAGCTGGTGCTGCTTTTGCTTCCCTAGGTTCCTCATCATCATCTCTCGGATCTATGTCTCTATAGATCCGATCGTGTTGCACGAGCTAGGGCTCGGGCACTACTTGTCAATTTTCAGTGATCCGGGTGCGGATGAAGCGGTCCGCAACCTTTCCTTTCTCTCTCCACTGGGCCTCTCTCAGCTCAGCCACATAACATGCATGACCGGTCGCCTGGTCGCCATGCACAACACCAACTCCTTTGTCTGTCGGAAATTTCAAAGTTAAACACCAAGGGGCCAAAGCTAACCGGAACTCTGCTAGGGCCGGTCAACCCAGAATACATTGTATGGAGAATCGACATCCAAAATGATGAAACGCAGGATTCGCAGCCTCCTACATTCTCCATTCCCAAGTTCAACTGGAAATTCAACATATCCCACTACATTGGTCACTGCACCATTAAAGCCATGGATACGGGCTTTAGATGGTTTTAAATCCTTCATCTCCATCTTCATCTCTTTATATGCTTTTTTGAAGATGGTATTAACAGAACTTCCACAATCAATTAGAATTATTTTGACAAACGCTGGCCTGATTGTCGTGGAGATGACCATCGGGTCAATGGTAGGAGCCTCCACCTGATCAGCATCTCTGCTCTTGAAAACTATATCGTCCGTCGTCGTTCGCTGCTGCTTAGCTGAGGCCCATCCTCTGTATTTGAACAACACTCAAAGTCCGCATGCCTTAGGGAGTTAGCATACCACTTCATTTCCTGCCAATTCTTATCCGCAGGGTGAGGTCCACCGACTATCGTGTTTTTGACTAGTCTACCTACAATTCGAGCAGGTTCCTCTAGATGGCTCAGAGCTTGCCCACATGCGGGTCTGATGTTCCTTGTCTACCTTCCTACGGCTTCTTGAAAAATTTCTGCAAATTTTTCTGTCTAATCAGCTTTTCCACGGCATCGTGGAGGTGTCCACAATTCCTCTTTATTGTGCCCCTAAGTCTCATGGAAGCGGCAATACTTCCCAGTCCGCTTTTGTTCCTCTGTTGACTCCTTTAGGTAAGGCTTTCTGTATTGGAAATTATTACTGGTTGGTAGGTAAATATTTTTCAGAGATGCATTCAGTGGAGTGTTTTCATTGTAAGTCGGAATCCTTAGTTTCCATTTTCCTGCTTCCCTTTACTTTGTGGGATTTTCTCCTCTAGACCCTTTAGATTGCCCAGGCTTGTTCTGGACATTGACCTGAACATTCCCCGAGTTATCACCGGATTGTTTTGTAGCAATGTTGCTCTTCACAGTCACCTGACCAGGCCCAAGTGCCTTATCTCGCCTCGTCCACCTGGCTTCCTCTCTTCTTATGAATTGATGAGCCTTTGAATAAAAATGATCTAGCATAGTCGGAGGCTTTCTTGCCAACCAGTAGTCCAAATTTGAATCCGGATCCACTCCTTGCATCACATCCATCAGAATTGCATGGTCGTTTGGGTTGCTAACTTCTACAGCTGCAACATGAAATCTCTGTAAGTACTCCTTCAGTGACTCCCCTGGAACCTGGATTACACTGGATAGGAACATCACGTCCTTGAAATGAGTGGAATGTACCCGAACTGTTCTGCAAATTTCGTCGCCAATTCATCAAAGCTCGATATAGACCACAGAGGAAGTCGCGTGAACCACATGGTCGCAATTTCGGATAAAGTTATTGGGAAGCATCTACACTTAGTTGCATGATTTTCTCTAGCTGAATCCATCATCCATTCATATCTCATCACATGCTGTCGGGGATTAGTCTTCCCTTCATAGGCCGAGATAGTTGGCATGTTAAACTTCCTGGGGCACTCAGCCTTTAGAATAGTATCTGTGAATGGAGTATGACTCCTGGATATCCCCCAATCATCATTAGTCAAGCCTTGATTTTCTCTCATCAGCTGTCTGACCATAGCCGATAGGTCTGGGGTTTATATGGAAGATGGTAGGTTGGAATCTGTTCTACGAGACCATTCGGGTTGATGTCTCCTCTATTGGCGATCTACCAAACGTGTATATTGGGGACCAGCTTCATTAGGGCCTTGGTGAGCCGAGCATCCAGCTTCCACTCGTGCTCCAGATCCTAGGTTTCCTGCTCCAGCTTGGGTATGATTACCTTGATGTAAGTGAGGCGCCATGGCTCCAGGTAAGGCCCTGGACCATCAGTGGTTGACCGATCTACGACACCTGCTTGTGTTGTTTTAGTATTGCGACGTCTGCGCCTAGGAGGTTCATCAAACGAAGTCGAGCTGTCAGATGAGCAGTAAGGAGCGGGGCTACCTCTAGCATTCTGTTAAGTAAGCTGAGTCATAAGGTTGGCATTAGCTTGAATCTGTTCACTAAGTTGTCTCCTTCTTTCCATGCGTTCTATCATCAGGTCGTTGAACTCTATTCTAGTGACAACTTCCATTTGGCTTTGGGCGACGACAGTTCCTGCACCCAAATTAACTTGCTAGTTGCTTGGTCCTACTTGTTAGACGCTAGCAGTCTTGTTGACATCTGCGTTGTGCGAGGCTGATCTGGTACGAGGTCTTCCCATTGTAGAGCTATTGGTAGGAACTCTGAGTAGAATCAATGGGCTTTCTTTGAATAACTTGGATCTCCTTCGGAGAATTTCTTCAATCCGGTAGCTACAAAGTAGATCCTTATAACCCGAGAATGCGATTCTCAGTGAAAGCACCAAAATGTTAGCACTAGAATTGGTCACTAACACCCAAAGAAAGATTTGTGTAGAGAGATTAATGAAGATTGAAAATTAAAATATAGGATTATATGCAGAATTAATAGCAAAACTTGAAAACCAGATTTATAATGGTTCGGCGTAATTGCCTACTTTGAGTTTAATCTTTATTACTTTTCTAAACAATTGAATACAGATACAATCCGTGCACCAACTACTTGAATACAAATGCTAACTGAAGAAGAATGAGTCTTAAAAGCGGCAGAGTCTCCCTAGTGTTCTCGAAAAAAGGTCCCTTTCACTGTGCCCCCGCCCTTCTATTTTATAGGCGAAGATAGGCTGGACTTCCCTCACGGGCCCAAGAACAAAGTACCTCTGCCCACAGTAGATGACTTCTGTGCAACAGGCCAGGCATGCCGAACGATAGTTGCCGAACGACCTTGCTGAGTAATATTTGACAAACGACGTGGTCAAAGAAAGTTTCCCAACGGTAGATGTCAAACCAAAGAATGCCGAGCGATTGAGTAAAGACTCAATAATGCCGAGCGATGAAGCAATATCGTATGGTACCTAAGCCGAACGAGTTATCCTTCCCGAAAAATACTCGAATGTCGAGCGAGGTATCTATGCCGAGCGAGGCCTCTATGCCGAGCGAGGCCTCTATGTCGAGCGAGACCTGTATGTCGAACGAGGCATCTATGCCGAGCAAGGCCTCTGTGCCGAGCGAGGCCTCTATGCCAAGCGAGACCTATATGCCGAGCGAGGCCTCTGTGCCGAGCGAGGTCTCTGTGCCGAGCGAGGCATTTATGCCGAGCGAGGAGTTTGTACCAAGCGAGATCTGTATGCCGAGCGAGGCCTCTGTGTCAAGCGAGGCATTTGTGCTGAGCGAGACCTGTATGCCAAGCCTCTCGTTATTGGGTCAAACAACCGGGTTACATGGGGGTGACAAACAATGGCAACAGGGAAGTGGGTAGTTGGGTGATGGATCGTGAGCGACGAGGCGAGTCGCGAGGGGAAGTTCAGGCTAAGGGTCGTAGCAAGCAGTTGAGGAGGAAGTTGATGTGATTCGGCGTGTTGTTCCTAGGGCAATTCGGGGGACTTAAATGTGTTCGTGCTTCAGGTAGGCTGGGTAAAGTTATCGGCAGCCGGAACAGAGCAAGCCGATGTTGCCTGGGCAGACTCTTGCCCAAATTTTTTACGTGCGGATTCGAATACATATGCAGCAGTCGTGGCTAAAGGCAAGGGAAGTCGGGGTTTGGTGGGTCGCAGTGATGTTTGAAGAAGTAGCTGATGGAGATACTGCTTGTCGGAGTGTTGATGGCATGATTTGTGGGTTGGTGTCGGAAGGCGGCAGTCTGTTTTGGGAAATTGGTCTGTGAGGTATAGCAGTTATTTTAATTTAATTTAAATAAATTTATTTTTACAATAAAGTATAAGATTCCTGTTTTTAATTTAAATAGATAAACAATAAAATAGAAGATAATATATATATATAAGATTTAGAAAATAGAAATTTTAAGTGGTAAATTATTTGTAGGCTATTTCAAATAGCAATAAATCATGAATTGTTTATACAAGGTCAAAACCATGAAGAAAACAAGTCGAGATGGAAATGGGTTGCAAACAAAATTAAAGGTAAGTTAATCTCACTCATTTGGATTACCTTTTTAATTTAAATAGTTAAATTTAAATTATTAGTTGTTTGCTTGAATTGATAATGTAATATCAGTTTGGATGTGGTGTATTATATATATATATATATATATATATATATATATATATATAGTGGAGTGATTGATATTCTCGCATTATATAGCGGATAAGACCCTATGCGCCCCCGCATAATAGCGGATGACCCTATATACCGCGATATCCCCCTCGAAGTGGGATTGGTATTTTTATATTGTGCTAACATCTGTGGATGCATGGAAATAGTTTAAAGTGATCTAACTGGATTCCTCAAAATATTGGAATTTATTTTCATATTCGATGATATGTTTATTTGATAATCTGTGATAGATTATATGGATTATATTAGGAATTGAAAATATTGAATGCTATGGGTTTTGCTGAATATATTTTGGGTATATTGACATATCAAAAATATAAAGATTGGATTTTAACGAAAAATAAAAGAGGGAATTTTAAGTAAATTAAATATAGTAAATTTGGATAAATTAAAAGAATGAATTTTGGAAAAGAATAAAAGGTTGATTTTAATCATGCTAAATAAATTCCGAAATGGGACAAATAGAGATTTTAAATAAATGGAAATAAAAGACTTTTGAGGACTTAAAATGATAGTGTTAAAGATTGAAGAACTTATTCTCAAAATCTGAGACTTAAATGGGTCAGAAGAAAATAAAAAGGAATTTTGGGAATAACGTATGAAATGGATATTTCAGTTTAAAATAGGATTTTAAATCATAAATAAAGGAGTGAAAATGGAATTAATGAGTTTTGGAATAAATTTGGGTAAGTAAAGGAATTTATTTTTTAAATGGAGTTAACTTTGAACATCGATTTGGAAATCGATTAAGGTTGAAACTGTGATTAAAAAGAGAATGAGATTATGGAATTTATAAATTAGGTTTATAAATAAAGTGAAATATTTATCACTGGATAAATATAAAAGTATAAATTCACGGTGGGAATTCATAAGAAGATGGTAATTTGTTTTAAAAATAAAAGGTGGTTTTAGTTATAAAAGTGTGAAAAAGAAATTTACGGGATAGGGAAGTAAATTAAATTGTGATAAATCGAGCTGGATTTATAAATGATTAGATGGCTATGTTTAGATGGAAAGTGTATTTCCCTGAAAAGCCAAGTATATTTTCAAAGAAATATTTCAAAGTATAAGGTAGAGGTTTTTAATTGGTTTTAAAAGAATGTTTTAGAAAGAAATTATTATTTAGTGGTTTTAAAATTTTAAAAGTAAATATTTATTAAGTTAACTATATATGTAAATTATTTTAAAGGTTTAACTAGTATTATGATTTAAAGATATTTATTTAATATTTATATCTTATAGAATAGCTTTTATTTTAATATTAGTTTTGGGCTTAAGTTTTACATGAGAAATTATTATAAAATTTTATAACTAGTATTTTAAATAAAATGTTTTAAGTAGTTCTTATTTTGAGTTTTTTAAAGGATATATTTTTGCACAAAGTGATTTAAATTATTTAAAAATCTAAAGTATTAAGACTTGGTGATTTTCAGTGGAAATAAAACAATTGGGTGGGAATTTATTCCGTGAGAGAAAAGGTGATTTGAAAACTATTTTCAAAGGGTTGAAGTGTAGAAAAATATCTTGCGAAGATATTTTGAATAAATAATTTGGGAAATTATTAAGGCCTAATGGTTGTTTATGGATGCTATATGATAGTTAAATAACCGACTATCAATATTGGCCAATGTGCTGATCATTTCGAAGAGACCGGGATCAGGATTAATTTCCTTAAAACCACTTCGATCCGGTTTGAACGTTTTTGTAAGGAAGACAAGAGCTTGGAGTCAAAGATGGAGAAGTGAAGTTCAAGGGCTAATCGCTACTAATCCTGAAGGTGATTCCAAAATGGATGTAGTAGGAGTAGTGTCTTCTGTTGCGTTTGGACCGGGAATGGTCTTGTATGGATGAATGCTTTCAGAACATCGTCAAGAGGATGATGAGCATTCTAAGTGAATGTATGCTAAAAAAGTAATGCATAGCCTCGAGCCTCATCAACCGGGAATGGTTAAAACAGGGGAGGTGCAGCAAGGCTAAGTGGCTAGCAACCAATTTGGGTAAGGTCATCTCTGTCCAGATGTCCCTTTATTTCGGCTGTGTGGGCTGTTGCTGATCCCAACCGCAGGGTGATCTTATTCGGACTATCCAGTAAGGGTAGCTCCGGTCATTGTTGCAGGGGATCGTGAGGGATCCTCGGTACACTGATCTAGACCAGGTACTGTGACGTACGGTACCTCAGTAGCCCTGCCATTGTATGGAATCCAATCTCCAATAAGCGCCTGTACGGTTTTGATTATGCCCAACTATTGCTGGAACGTGATATGCAGGCATTTCAGCTAGATTCTATTTTACTTTCTATAGACACTATTATAATATCAGATGGATTTGATAAAAATGTTTTGGTTATCGTAAGGTGAAAACCTAGTATGTTTATTTGTGGCGTGGTCTTAGGAGATATCTTTGATTTCCAAAGGATTTTGAAAAACTTTAATAATCCAATTGAGTGTGTTTTCTCACGCTGGTTTTCCAGACTGGCTCGGGTGTTATTTTACTATAATGCTGTGGTCAGACCGAGTATTATCGAATACAGATTCTTGATGGACTGCTATGGAGCTCAGGGGATGTGCTGGATGGCGAGACGTATCACACGTATCTGTCATATTTCTGCTGTGTTTGGTATGCTATGTAGTCAGCTTTTGTGGGGACAAGTTAATATAACTGTCTAGTATTTTGCTATTGATGGTGTTGCACTCTGATGATGTAATGTATAAAACATATATAGTTCTTTTGTATAAAGATCAGTCTTTTATCTATTATATATTGTTCCGCCGCGATTGTGAGATTCCGATGTTGTTTTCTATTTCTTCTTTTACCTCCTTATTTCCCTTACGGACTGTTTTTCCAGCATTCGATTGTTCGGCATTTAATACAATGGATGTATTGATGTCGATTTTCGGGCGTCGAAAAATCGGGTCATGACATCGCGTGTGGAGGAAATGCTAGCGGCGTGTTCGCGTTGTGCTGGAGAATTGACAGCTAGGGTTTGTTTGAATGAGATAGCTGGCGAGATTCTGTTGGTCCATGCTTTACTTTATTTAATTATAATCTTTGAAATTTCAAGTGTTCTAACATGTATAATTTCTGCATACAAAGTCCGTTTCACGCGCGGTTTCTTGGTTCGGAACGTTTTGCAATTCCGGGCATTCTGACGCTGGTTTAGATGAATTCTGAGACTGTTTGAAATTTGGGCTTAAATTGGATTTAAAGTCAATTTAAATTCAAAGGTGAGTGTTTTAACCTACTCACAACTTCTAAAATTTCTTATGTTTGTTAAATTTTAATTTATGATGTGATTAGAAATTTATTTATGACTGTCTAGTATATTTTGAATCATCATCCCAGTTAATTTGAATTTATTTAAATTAAATCATTATTTAATTTATTATTGAATATAAATTGCCAGTTAAATACTTGTTATTGATTATCAGTTCTATATTGATATTTATTGATTGATTTGGATGATGATTGTGATGGATGTTTGATTTTTGATATTGAATGAATGGATGTTGTATTTTATATTGTTATAAACTGCAAGTTCACTATGGGTTGAAATGATACATACCCGAATGATCTATAGGTTAAGGAAAAATCGTTATGGGTTGAAATGATAGACTCAAGCTATTTTATAGATGTTATTAATTTTGGGATTATGGTTTGAAATGATATATAACCTTAAATTTTAAATTGCGGATTAAAATGATAAATATCCGTATCACTTGACCCTAGAGTAGAAAATTATGTATGGACACTGAATTGGTTAAATTAAAAGATTTTAAAATCCTTAAATTTTTGAATTTAATAAATTGATATTTTGAGATGGAAATTTGATTTATATAAATTGAAGTATTATTGAAAAATCAAGTTTTGCGTTGAAATGTGAATTGGTTTAAAAAGGAATTTCTTTAAGAAATTAAATCGAAAGTTTAAAATTAAACTTTTTCGTAAATGAAATTTTATCGAAATTAAGTAATTGAAGTTGTTTGAAAATAACTTTGAAATATTTTGAAATTGGAGTAATCCATATTGATATTTTGAACATGGATTAGGACGATATGAAATTCGATAGTTTATTGAAATTTGCTTTGTCGATTTGGAAATTTGAAATGGTCCAAAGATGTTGAAATGAAATGAATAGTTTAATATGATATTAATTCCAAATTCATATTTTATATAAACTATTTTAAAAATATATTATTTTAAAATTTCTAATTATTAAGATTTTCAAATTTATTAAACTATTTAACTAATATTAACTATATGAATTATTTTAATCTATTTTAAACCAATTTAATTTATTTTGAAATAATTAAACTATTTAATTTATTTTAAATCTAATTAATCTATTTTATAGCTATTTAATCTATTTTATTTATATTTAATCTATTTTAAATCTATATTAATTATTTATAACTATTTAAATTATTTTTTCCCAAATTCCAAACCAAGTAAAATGGATGGGTTTATATTCAAATTTCTCGATTTTTAAAGTGAATATGGTCAATGATGTCATAACGTAAGTTGGTATTTAAAGGTTATAACTAATTGAATATGATGATTTTGGAGTAAGGATTTTACCGATTTTGGAAGTATGATTTTTGAAATAAATCATGATTTTGGAAACAATAATGATTTGAAAATGATATAGTTTTGAGAATACGATATTTTGATAAAAAATGTGAATTTGACTTTGAACGGAAATTTAATTATCGAACTATGATTTCGAAAGTAAGTAATAATTTCGAAAGTGATATGGTTTAAATCGAATATGATATTTTGATATCAATTATGAAATGATTTTGAAAATGTAAAAGAACCATCTGGTGTGTAATAAGCGATTGGTTGTCAAAGAGACCGGGATCAGATGTTGTCATACTCTCTACCAATACCAAAACCACTTTGACATCTGTGTACACGGTGGAGGTTCCAAAATGAAGTAGGATGGTAGCGACGATCCTAAAGGTATAATTACGTGGACCTAACTCTCGTGAGTTAGCATAAGGCGGTTAAAACAAGAGCAATTCCAGGCCAAGTGAGGTAGCCCCTCCGATCGGACACATTCCATCAATACTATATTCGGACTTTTGATATATTTGGTGGCCACCCTTCGATTTTTACTCGGAAGTGTGTTTCGAGTTAGGCGGTAGTTGCGGCTGTGCGTTACCAACAGTCTGGATGCGTAATTGGTATATCTACCCTGGCATTGCCTAGTTGTGCTATGTCACCTATCCTAGCGCGCCTTCTACAAGTTTGTTTTGTACCATGCCTATGGAGTGCCTCTGACGACACCTAGTATGGGTGGGATTACGGTACTGTATAGACTATGAGAATATGTAAAATGTGTTAAGGGGGAAATGGGTAACGCCTTAACGTATTTTAATACCTTTACTTTACTGTAGACATATTATAATAGCGTATTGTACTACATAGTAGATAGTTAAACGGATCCTCAGGAGATCTGAATCTCGAACATCTCTTGAGTTACTGCACTCACATTAGACAATAGATAGGAGATGTCAAACCCCGTAAACATCTCTGACGCCGTTTCACTCATATTTATTTCCGTTGATTTAACATACATAAGATCTTTTAGTTTTGACTCGAGTGTTTTGTCTTTTCAATTCGCTCGGGTCGGCCTAAGCATTTCAGGATTTGAAGACCTTATTTCTGGAGGAAGAAGACGAAGATTTGTGCTACTATTATTTACTATATCTATTATTTACTATATTTGTTCCACTGCAATAGCTTGTTCCGCTGGATTATTATTTATTAATCTCTGGTATATGTAACTCTAATTCTGCATTGTATTAGTATAATCAAATGTTTTGTAAACAGCTTCATGAACTATTATTTGATTATTATAATTTGTCATTCAGCTGTGAGATTCTATTTTGTTTTTTTTCTTTCTCTACTTTTCTTATTTACCCCAACAACAATCCTCCCTTAGTATGGTTTGAGTTGGCACGTATGTCTGCTTAAAGCGTCCAAAAAGGCGAGGTGTTACAGCTGGTATCGGAGCGAGTTTTAGCGAAAACCTTAGCTTTGTGGGGTCCGACTCTTTACTAGTAGGGTAGTAATACCCTATGATGAGTCGCTGAGTGTATATATATATGAGAGAGCGTATTTGTTCATGTAATAAAAAGGTTTTATATTGTGTTAATTTGTTCTGTTTTGTATTTATAAATTTTGGTTGGTGCATAGGACATTATGACATCGATAGGGATTTCTAAACACTTAATAGGACAGACCGACAAAATATTTGTTTTGAAATATACGTAAATGAAATAATTTTTCCTATTGTATTTTATATATATATATATAATGATTTATAAATGACATATTTGGTTGTAATATTTTTTTTTTAAGTAGTGAAATTTATAAGTATTGGTTGTAAAATAAATATTAACAAATAAAATGAGAATAAATTGGAAATTTAGAACTTAAGTTCCAGGGTTTTTGAAAATTTCTTTCGAATGATTTTGGAATATAATAATAGCATTATTTGGAAGCATTTCCTGATATAAATATTTCAATATGATTTGAAAAGATTGTTTTAAAGAAATTTTAGGAAGAAATAAGTTCGGTTTTGATTTATTTGGAAGCATTATTTGGAAGCATTTCCCCTCTCTATCGTTGGAAAATAATTTCGGTGATGAGTGCACGCATCATTGACGTTCATTTTCGAGTTTCAAAGTGGGAAGTGTTGAGACTTGGTTTTGATTCATGACACGAAGCTATCACTACAACATATAAATTTGACGACTGTAACGACAAAAAGAGACAAGAAGACGAGACTTTAAAAACCGGTGCATCAACTGTGGTATTTTGTTTTTAAGTCTTAGGTTAATATTTTTTAAAATCTCTCCTCGATTATGTCTACACTACCTTATATATTTAATCACTATATTTACTAAATATTATATATATTTATATATATATATATATATGCTCACATTTAAATTATTACAGTAATATAAAGTTATAGAAATAAATACATATATGTAAATTATGCAAAATGCACAAAAATGACCGGGTCAGTCGACTGACCTATAGAACCAGTCGACTAAAACTGGAGTTTTTGTGCAGCATGCACAGTTACATAAATATACGACTGACTACGTAGCTCAGTCGACTAAACCAATCGACTGACTACGTAGCTCAGTCGACTGAATTTCTATAACGGCCATTTTTTGAAAGGATACGACTTTTGTGAAGAGTTGCGAACCTTTAATGAAAAGATTCAGATGCAACACTTCGATCGAAACTCTTCACCAACAATCATAGCTTTATAACTCTTATAAATACAAAATACAAACTCCAAATTCATTTCAAATCACCGAATCACAATCGATTTCTCTTATTATCTGATCTAACTTTCTAAAATCTATTTGCTCTCATACTTTCAAATATTCTGCATAAAAGCAATACTATACCTTTCTATTCTTCATATACTTCAAATATAAATATTTATACTCGAGGAGAAGATTATAGGAAGGGTGTACTACAAGTGAAAAATCCGTGTTATAAGAACACACATTAGTCAAAACTATTTTCTGTATTAGTTGAAGTCCTGTTCTGCTGCTCAGGCGAGTGAAGTCCTCTTCGGCTATTGAGGTGAAATCATGTTCTGTTACTCAGGTCCCTGTTCGGCTGCTCAGGGGTGTATAGACCTGTTTCTCCGGTTTAAGTGAGGGTTGTTGTTATAGTGAAATTCCAAAAGGAGTCTGGGACTGGACATAGGACTGTGCTTTGAACCAGTATAAAAATCTCTGGTGTCATTTTACTATACTGCTTTTATATTCCATACTATTTACAGTATTACTATCATCACTGTACTCTATATTATCATATATCTATATTACACGACCCACAGCGCACTTACATTCGGTATCAGAGCGAGGTTACCATATAACCGTAACACAGTTATCTGATAATCTAATAATATGGACACTAACACCAACACTGGCATTAACACTAGCTTTGTTGAAGGACAATCCACTGCATGTCCATCACTATTTAATGGCATGAACTATAACTACTGGTCTACACGAATGAGAATATATATGCAAGCAAATAATTTTAAGTCATGGAATATAACTCAGATAGATTATACTATTCCTACTAAAGAATATTCCACTTGGTTAAATTTATGAACAGAAGAACCGTTTTCAAGTAGTGTTCAAAGTACATCCATATTTCGTTGAGCAGGATTCGACAATGGACTTGATCTTGACTCTTGTGTTTGGTATTCATTGTCGTTCGGCTCTTGGAATCACATCCAGTAGTGGTTGGAACAGCTCGACAAATCCAACCATTTCACCTACTATTGTTTCAATGATATTGATATAAGGAATATTTGGAGTACACAGAAATTAGATACCACAGCTAATGCAAAAGCCATGAATATGTTGTTTTGTGCCTTAGATAAAAATGAGTTTAACCGTGTTAGCATGTGCAATACTGCATATGAAATATGGCGTACACTCAAAATCACACATGAAGGAACCAACAAGTTAAACAAAGCAAAATATCCATGCTCAAGAGTCAGTTTCAAAACTTTAGAATGAAGGAAAATGAATCCATAAATGACATGTACTCAAGATTTTAGGATATCTATCATTTATTAGTAGGGCTAGGAGAAAAATATTCATATTTTGATATCATATCCAAAATCCTTAATTCTTTAACGGAAGAGTGGGAAAGAAAAGTTCTCGCTATTGAAGAAGCAAATGATATTTCCAAAATAACTCCAGAAGAATTAATAGGAAACCTAATATTTTATGAAGTGAATTTGCAGGAAAAAAGAGTTTAGGCTCAAGATAAAAAGTATATAGCATTTCACGTAGAACAAGAAGAATCATACTTAGACAAAGACGACCTAGCTTTTATTGCAAAGAACTGCAAGAAATTCTAAAAATATAGAAAAGGAAATAGAAATAATGGCAAAAGAAGCTCAACCAGTAGTAAATCACTGTCTTTATCAGTTATGGAATGTTTTAACTATCACAAAAAGGGGCATATGCAGAAAGACTGTCCAGATCAAAAGAAAGAATACTGAAATAACAGGAAGGAAAAATTCAAAAGAAAAGCCTTTTTAGTCATATGGGATGATTCAGATTCCTCATCTTCTTCTTCGGGAAGTGAAAGTGACAGCGATAATGAACAAGCTAACGTATGTTTTATGGCAAAAGCTAATGAGGTTAGTGATTTTACTTTTGATGATATGATAGAAATAAACTATGAATTATTAGATACTTTAAAAAGTCTTAAAAGAAAATATAAAGAAGCTGTAGAAAATCAAAAAAAGGAAGAAATCGAAAGTGATATGCTTAAAGAGATGAGAAGAAAATATTGGAAGAAGAACTAGAGAAAACTCAAGAATCTTTATCTAATGTTAATTCTCAACTTATATTATTGAGTCAAGAAATTAATCCCCAAAGGAGAAGAATGATAGTCTTGTTTTTGAAAATCATGTTTTAAAAACTAATATTAAAATGGTAGAACTAGAAAATTCAAGTCTAAAGACCAAACTAGATGGAATCACTAAAAATGTTTCAAATTTTAATAAAGGAAGAGAAAATTTATCTTGGATTATTGAAAATTCACAATCTGTTAGTAATAAACATGGTTTAGGATATAAGAAGAAAGTTAAAAAGTCGCAATCTAGTAATCTGAACAAGTTAAAATTAATAAAACACTCACGTCATTAAATAGACTAGTTTCTAATACTATAAGTATATGGATACCTAAAACTAATAACAAACTAATAAGAAAGAAGAAATTACGATTCTACGATTCCAAATGAAGGTCTTCAACCACATGAGGCCATCAATATAATGTGCTGTAATCAACAAATCCTTCAATCAAACATCCTCAAAGTTGATAAGACGCTCGATAAAGTCAAAGGATATTTTACAAAATTATGGCAAGCTATATCGTGCTCTTTCGGTACATCTACTTCTACTATAGGCGATCCGAGTAAGCAACCCGTATTTACATGGTCTTCTTCTTCTGGGGACGATCAAGCTAGTAGTGATAATGATGGTGATGAGGGAGATGGTGGTAGGGGTAAACATCTGATGGAGTAAAATGTTCATTTCTTTCATTTAAGACATTTGCTTTTTAAAATATGGCTTGTGCTAAATAGCCATTCTAGTTTATTTATTTTTAAACACTTTTGTCTATGAATGTTGAATGTGTGAATGATTGTTCTTAGTTTTATTTCATATTATCTTTCACATTATAATCTCATATTACTCAGTCCTTTTTGTCGATGACGAAAGGGGAGAAATATTATTGCCACTAATAATAATGCAGGATATAGAACCTCAAAGATTCAGGGGGAGTAAGTATTTATGTTATATATATATATATACACACACACAATCGAAATCAAAATCTATTTACAGGTTGTCATCAATCAAAAAGGGGGAGAATGTTGAGACTTGGTTTTGATTCATGACACGAAGCTATCATTACAACATACAGATTTGACGACTGCAACGACAAAAAGAGACAAGAAGACGAGACTTTAAAAACCGGTGCATCAACTATGGTATTTTGTTTTTAAGTCTTAGGTTAATATCTATTAAAATCTCTCCTCGATTATGTCTACACTAGCTTATATATTTAATCATTATATTTAGTAAATATTTTATACACGTATAAGCTCACATTTAAATTATTAAAGTAATATAAAGTTATAGAAATAAATATATATATATATATATATATGTAAATTGTGCAAACTGCACAAAAATGACCAGGTCAGTCGACTGACCTACAGAACCAATCGACTGACACTGTAGTTTTTGTGCAGCATGCATAGTTACATAAATATATACGTTTTTAAATTTCAAATTACTTTTGAATCTTCAGTCGACTGACTATGTAGCTCAGTCGACTGAATTTTTATAACAGCCATTTTTTGAAAGGACGCGACTTTTGTGAAGAGTTGCGAACCTTTAACAAAAAGATTCGAATGCAAAACTTCGATCGAAACTCTTCACCATCAGTCATAGCTTTCTATCTCTTATAAATACAAACTCCAACTTCATTTCAAATCACCGAATCAGAATCGATTTCTCTTATTCTCTAATCTAACTTTCTAAAATCTATTTGCTCTCATACTTTCAAATATTGTGCACAAAAGAAATACTACACTTTTCTATTCTTCATATACATCAAATATAAATATTTATACTCGAGGAGAAGATTATAGGAAGGGTGTCGTACAAGTGACAAATCCGTGTTATCAGAACACACATTAGTCAAAACTATTTTCTGTATTAGTTGAAGTCATGTTCTGCTGCTTAGGCGAGTGAAGTCCTCTTCGGCTGTTAAGGGGAAATCCTGTTCTGCTGCTCAGGTCCCTGTTCGGCTGCTCAGGGGCATATAGACCTGTTCCTTCGAGTTAAGTGAGGGTTGTTGTTTTAGTAAAATTCTAGAAGGAGTCTGGGACTGGACGTAGGGCAGTGCTCCAAACGAGTATAAAAACCTTTGGTGTCATTTTACTATACTGCTTTTATATTCCGTACTATTTACTGTATTACTATCATCATTATACTTTGTATTATCATATATCCATACTACATGATCCATAGCACACTTACAGGAAGACCACTGTAGTAGTTTACTGCAATTTTTTTTGATAAAAAAATATAAAATTTAAACTGTTTTAAGTATAATTGGATATATAAGTAGTAAGTATATACATTTATTTATTTTTAAATGATTTTAAATGGAACCCGGTATTTAGTTCTTAAGTTTCTGTTAATTAGTGGTTTCAATTATTGTAGTGAAATGGAATGTAGCTAATTAATAATTGGAACCTTTAAATGAAATAAAAGACTAAATGCTAGGTTATAAATAAAATTACAAGGAAGTTAAAATTTGTAACCTATAACCAAAGGATATGGTTATTGAACATTAAATTAATTAAAAGAAACGAAAAACTTGTATAAGTTTCAGTTGCATTCCTAAAGCATATATATATAACATACCGAATATTAAAAGTTGTAATGTTTAGTAAGAAAATGTAATTGGATATTATACAAGTAAAACTTGAAGTAATCAAAGTATTCAATGAAATTCTTTAATAAATAAGAAGTTGATGTTGTAGTTATTGTAAACTTAAGTTATAATTGAAATGTTACTATAATAAAATGTGATAGAAAATAGGTATTGTAAGTAGATGATTATAAACTTAAGTTAATGACTCGATATGCTAAGTAATTAAATTGAACATGAATACTATAAATAAGTGAATGTAAATAAATGAAATTAAGTTATAAATGAATGAATGGAAATTGAATTTTGTAAGGAATAAATGTAAGCTAAAGAAATTATCATTGAGAAATGGAATTAAAAAGGATGAACTTGATTTATTGTTTGAAATTGTTGTTTGTTTGGTTTATAGATTGTTTGGGAAATGATGCTTCTAATTATTTGATTTATGAATAATCTATTAAGTTTTATCTAAGAATGTTGAGTAAATGGTATACTCGGTAGTTATTTATCATTCTATGCAATTTAAAGTGTCTAAGCCTGAACAAACTATTTGTTTTGGCTGATATGGATGGATAATTGATTTTTTTTGATTTCATGTGATGTTTGTATGCCGTGGTTGCAAGTGATTGTTGTTTTTATTTGACTTGTTTGTAAGTGGTTGAAACAACTTTAAATATTTAATTTTATATAATTATTAACTCTTTTTGGATTATATAAGTGAAATACAGGTTATGGAAGTAATTGCTACTGCTTTTGGTTTCATAATTAAGCGTTGTTTGCCGACAAATAGGTACGTTAATGGATTACGGTTTTCTAGCGATATTATATATATTTTCAGTTATTTGGATATATTATTTTGAGATATTGTGGTATATATTGTTATATTCGATATTATATTTTCTACCGAGCCTCTCCGTACAAAGGAGACTCTGTCGAAATTTTCCGTAAACTTTGGTCTTAGAAAATTTTTGTGAAATGTTTTCCAAACTTTTGTTAACTTGAGTATGAAAGGATTTAATTGTTATAAATTAATATACTTTATTTAAATTATTTAATTGTGTAAATTAATTATTTATAAATTTAATATTTTGAGTAAAGATATATTGATTGCTTAATTCCTTCATTCCCTCCTTTTTCCTTTTTGGGGACAAAATGTTTTGAGTGGGGGAGTGTGTAACGACCCGTAAATTTTCGATAATTTGAATTTGTCAATTTAATTAAATTTGTTAATTTAATAAGATTTTGGTAATTAAATCTGGAACAAATAAAAATTTGTAATTTGTTAATGAATTAATAATGGGGATGAAAGGTAATAACGTTAATGCAAGTTAATAAATAACTAATTTAGTGCAATCCCAATTAATTGAAACAATTGTAAGGTTATAATTGATTGTAAATAGTAAATTAGGAAATAAATTCAAAGTTATATAAATTGATGAAATAATACGTAATAAACTGTAATTTGATAAACCAATGTTAGAGAATTAATTATAATATTTATTGGTTGATAATAAAGTATGAATGGGAATAAATTAGGCAGATGGTTATAGTTATTAATTATTTACCAATTTATTTAATCTGTTGAATCATCTAAATCCATTTCAATTAAACGTATTTAAAAACTACGTTAATATGAATTTAGTTGATGACTGTAAAATATTAGGGTAATTGGATATATACTATGTGATGTCCCGGAAATTTGGGCAATATTTATTAAATAATTTCATTAATAATTATTTTAAAATGTGAAATATTGATTTAATAATCTAATTCAAACAGAAACTATCCTTTGTAAATTAATAATTATTTTGTTTGACAAATGATATTCTTTCAAAATTTATAATAATGATAATAATTATATATAGGAATTTTATTCTTTTCAAAAGTTAAAAATATTTAAATGATAAATTATCTTTCTAAGCTTATTTTAAAGAATATTTTATTTATAATGTATATATGTGTATACATTGTAAATAGAGGTTTTGATTTTTAATTTAAATTTAAATTCAATAAAAATATTTTGAAATTTATATATATATATATATATATATATATATATATATCTATGTGTGAATAAATTGTGAATTGGAAAATTGATTTAAATTAGTATTGAAAACTTTTCAAAGGTTTGATTTTAAAATCTATCTTATATTTTCAAAAGAAATATAAGTAAATATTTGTTTGTTTAAAAATATAATAGTTTAAATTGTATTTTATTATTATAATAGTTTATTTTGTTTTAAAAATTGTTTTCTCTAGAAATAAACTTAGTTCATTTACATTAGAGTAAAATATTTTAGTTTGAAACTTTGAATAAAATTGAATTCAACATTCTTTTCTTTTTAAATTTTCTCTTTTGAAAAATTTAGCTTTAAAAATATTATTTTGAAAACATTCAAATAAACATTTAAATTGTGTAATTTTATAAAGGTAGTTTATATGTAATTTTTTAAAGACTAAATGTAGTTTAACATTTAAAACATGTTAGATTAAGTAAGAAATGAACTAAAAGACCTTTATAAAATTAAGAAATTTCTTTTTTATATTAAAATGAATATATGTTAAGCATTTAACACATAGAGAAGACACTTGTAAATCATTTGTCTTACTTAAGTAACAAGTGGCATGTTAGTATATTTTGAAATTAATTTTTGTAGGTAAGAAAACTTAGCAACTTATTATTGTTCAAACCATTTATCTTCAAATGAAAACTTAAATCAGATTTAAAGAAATGCAAAACCAAAACTGTATAAAATCTGCAAAAACCAATTTACTCAAAAATCTGCAAATTTGAAAATCTGTATGAATCAACTTCAAATTCAAAAAGATAGAGTTCTGCTGCAGTTTAAATCACCTACAAATCAGCAAGTAATTCAATGGAAGCAAACTAGATTCAACATCATCAATGCAACTTGCAAATCTGTTTTAGGAAATTTAATTACAGTAGTTTCAGGAATACAGAATTTGCAACAGAGTTTTCCTCTGCATTCTTCTATAATGTGAGTAAATTCCTCTTTTTAAAAACAGTTCTTACCTTTTAAAAGCAATGCTAAAACAAACTTACAGAACTCAAGTTCAAACAAACTGTCATTTAAAAAAAAAATATAAACTGCTATGGATAAACTGCAGTGATTCATTTTGTTTGAGGTAGATAGTTTCACAATTTTAAAAAAAAAGAGCTTTAAGTTATCAGTTGCATGTGAATATATAGGAATAAGATGTTGTGTGATTGTATGTTGATGAATGTTTTGTGTGAACATATATAAATATGTATATATGTTGTTGTTGCCTGGAATCTTCATATCTGTTGTTTTTAAAACTAAGATTGTTAACATAAAACTCATTTCCTATGGATTTAATTCTCTGTTAGGATTTGTTGTGTAAACAAAATATGTTTGTTTAATATAAATTTAGATTGGTAAATTATGATTTAGATAAATTAAGTTAAATCAAAAAACCTGTAGCCTCTGAAACAAATACAACAGTCAATAATTTCAATAAGCAAGAATAACAAACTTCTTAAATTATTAAAACAAGTTTATAACTTGAATGCATGATTGAAATCATGAATTTTAAAACAAAATTCACATTTTATAATTTACTATTGAGTGTGCATTTCTGGTTGAACCAAATTGGGAATTTTTGGAATTATCTGTTGCCTAGTGCTTTTGGGTTGGTGTGGTTCTGCCTGGGGTGGAGGATTGACGTGAGAGTGGGGAAAAATTGGGAAGTAGATGATCAGAAGTGGGTGGCGATGGAAATAGTGGTTTTCAGGTTCTAACCCTAGTTTTTAAGGGGGTTAAAGTTTGGTTGCTCCTCTGTCTCTCTATTGCATCGAGTGATGCAGGACTTAAGGGATGGGAAGAGGAGTCATGGAAGAAGAGTTAGCTAAAGTCGCATCGATGTTGATGGTAGGAGATGGGTTTTCTCGGTGTTGAAAGGTTTGGGAAATGGTGAAGTGATGTTCCAGGTTGAATTGAATTACTCGAATTGTGATTTCGAGCTGCGGTGAGTGCTATGATGGTTGCAATCACGTTAGGGGTTGGTCGGCGTCTTGGAGAAGTGGGCTACGGTGGCTGGAGATGATCTGAGAACCGGTGCATATGCACCGTGCATATTGAAATTCTGGTGAACTTGTTGGGTTGTGCAGTATTTTTGTCTCGAAGTTTTCTAGGGTAGAACTAGTTGTTTACTCGAAGCAAGTAGGTTGTGAACTCGAAGCATATAAGGGGAGGTCTCGGGTATTTTTGTTGCAGGTTATAAAACTGTCAGTATGCAGCTTTTAAATTTGAATGAATTTAAATTTTTAAAGCAGAATTTAAGACAGGATTTTGAACAGGGTTTTAAAATTCAAGTTTAAGTTTGATGAATTCTTTTGAATTCAAAGTTTTCAAAATGAAGCTTTTAAATTTAAAGCAAGATTTGAATTAGGATTTAAAATCAAGTTTAAATATGAGTTCAAGTTTACTATAGATTCAAATTCTTGAATTTAAATCAGTTTGTAAGTTCAAATGTTGAACAAGTTCGAAAGTTTTAAAGTAGATTTAAAAATGAATTTGATTTCAAATAAATGGTTAAAACTTGAAAAAATTATTTACTTTAAATATTGGAATTAAAGATATGAAGTGTTTAACTTTAATTTGAAAAATAAAATAATAAACTTATTTTAAAGACTTGATTTCTTTAATAAATTTAAGTAATTTGGATTTAAACTTTCCTTACATAAGTAATGAATGTTTTGACTTTTATTTTAAGGTTATAATTTATTTAAATTTGGACAAATGTTTAAATAGTTAAACATTTTAAATCTTAAATTTTAAAATGAAATTTGAACTTAAATATAGATATATAATGTTTTAAATACATTTGAATGTTAATAAAGTCATTAATAAGTAAATAAATTATTTTGGAAACCATTAAGATAATTAAGAATTTTCTTATTTATATGATTTTAAATAATGATTTGGATTAATTTTTATGTAAGGATGATTAATAAGGATTAATCTAAGATAATTTTTATCAAGTAAGTAATTAAACAAAATGTTGTTAATTAATAAAGATAATTATCTAAGGAAAATTATGTAATTAATTAATGTGATTAATTATGATAATTAATTAGATTAATTAATTGAAGATAATAAATTATTAATGGTTAAGTATAATTACTTGATAAAAGTAATTAAGGAATTAATTACTTATTGTAATTAATTTTAATAATGTGATTTGTTTAAATTAATTAATTTAATTAATTTAAGATAATCATTTGATGATTAAATAAGAGTAATTATATAATGTAATTAATGGAGAATTATTACTTAGAGAAGTAATAAATGATAATTACTGGAATGTAATTAGTGAAGATGGTTTTTAATAAAGTAATTTGGAAAATTACTTTTGTAATTAATCAAGGGATTAATTAATGAAGATATTTAATTATGGGATAATTAATTAGTTAATGAGTAATTAAGGGTAGTTAATTACTGGATTAAATATTAATCAAGGGTGATTAACAATTGTATTTTAAATTTTAGAGTAATTACTAAATGTAATTAATTTTAATAAAGTAATTAATTTAAATAAAATTAGTGGTCATTAATTAATATAATTAATGATGTGATTAAGAAGTGTTTAATTAAGTAATAATTAATTAATTAAGTGATTAATTATTTTAATTAGTTAAGGATAAATGTAATTAATTATAGTTAATTAATAATTAAAGTAATTAAATATTAATTACTTATGATTAAGGTTAATTAATTTGTAAAATTAATTAAAGACTAATTACTTATTGTAATTAGAGGATGATTAATCAAAGGTGTTTAATCAAGTTGAATACTTAGAGAATGATTAATTAACTAGGTTAATTAATTCATGGATATATAAGCAGGGTTTATAGATGTGGTAATTAATTTAAATTATTTTAAATTAATTAGAAATAGTGGCAATTAATTTAATTCATTTTAAATTAATTATAGATAGTGATTAATAAATCATTGCTTATGGATGATATTGATATTTTTTTGGATGTATGTGATCTCAGTAATGAGATGAGTAGTATCTGTATGATATGGATGCTTAGATAAAGTATGATAATATGGATTATCTGTTGTGGTGATTATCTGTTTGTGATGATTATCTGTTTGTGATGATGATACATATTATTTGTTATGATGAGAATGTGATTATCTATCGTGATATGTGATTATCTATCTGTGTGTAATAGATAATGATGAATTGAATTAATTATTCAAACTAAATTCACTTGGACATTAAGATGGCGTTTGGATTTCGATGAGAGCGGGATCGGATTTTCAAATTTGGAATTCCGAAAACCACAATGATCCAAATTAAACGTTAGGTCGTGAATCTCAAGTGAAGAGTGAAGACTCGAGGTGTAAGGATTATTCGTCAGTATAACTCTGAGGGTGATTCCGTGATGAGTTTGATGGAATAGTACTTTCAGGTTCGAGATGGTGATTCAGAGTGCAAGGGTTATCGTCGTTAACTCTGAGGGTGATTCCAATACAAGTGTAACGAGATAATGCCTTCGGTTTCGTTCGAACCCGAAACGAACTTGTATGGATTGAATGCTTTCAGAACATCGTCAAGTGGACGGTGAGCATTCTAAGATTGATATGTCCTATAAAGGTAATCGTAGCCTTAAGCCTCATCAACCGGGAATGGCTAAAACAAGGGAGGTGCAACAAGGCTAAGTGGGTCATGCCCAAGTAGGATGAGATTTACCCCTGTCTAGAGGCCCCTTTATATTTCGTTTGTGTGGAAGTTGGTGACGGCCAATCTGCGGGGTGGTCTTGTTCGGAACTGTTCAGTAAGGAATGGTTCCGGCTTTGTGTTGCAGGAGAGCGGGCGTACTCCTCGGTACGGTGATCTAGGCCACGTACTGTGACGGGCGGTACCCCAGTAGCCCTGCCATTGATGGAAACCCATTCTTCCTACGAGACCCTACGGTTTTGATTGTATTACCACTTTTGTGGCTAGTAGCCGGAATTTAATAAATGTAACAATTTCGGCTATTTCTTATTTACTTGAAAACCTTAGACACTATTATAATATCACTGGATTTCCTATCAAATGTTTTGGTTAGCGTAAGAAAAAACTTTTCCTTGTTTATGTATGGGAAGTCTTACGTGATACCTTTTCTTTTCAAAGGATTTTCAAAGTTAAGCAACTTTTAAACCGTTTACTCATACCAGACCCCTGTCTGACCCGAGCGTTTATTTTCTATTTTATTAAACTCTTGGGTACTCATATTACGTATGAGTAGTCAAGTGATTCAGGATTGCTTTGACGAGTTCTGGAGGAGATATTAGTAGGAGGCTTCAGCGTGTAGATATGTAAGTGGTTCCGCTGTGTTTGAGTTGTATCTGTTTTCTCTGATGTACTTGAATTGTAATTGCTAAACAGATGTTTATAACTGTCTAGTTTGTGTTGTATTAGTTGTATAACTCTGATGTATATGATACTATGTAATGTTTTATGTGATATGATATAATTTATTCGTTCCGCTGTGAGATTCTGATATTGTCTGTTTCTTTCTTTTCTATCTTTTTCTCTTTTCTATCCCTTTTCTTTCTTCTTAATGATGTGCCTTTCTATGGAATGAAAGGCGGGTCGTTACATTGTGGTATCAGAGCACTAGGTTGAGCAAATACCTATGCTCTGGAGTGGTGTCTATCTTGAGAGAGCGTATTTGTAATTCTGAATATATATATATATATATATATATATATATATATCTATTTCTACCTATTTGATTGGGTTACCCATTCAGGTTTTCCAATAAGTTATAAAGGTAGATAGGGTAGCAATGTGTGTAACACAACTACCAATGGTTGGAGTCCGAGTGTTTGAGCTTGGAAGTGAATCTGCTAGGGCAGTATTGGGCATCTTGAGTAGTTTTGCAGTTTGGTGTGAAGGATTTCACCAATCTCTAAAGGAAATCTTTCCAAGATTCGGAGCTTATCTTTGGATTGTAAGCTTGGTTGCACTCGTGCGAGTGGATTTTCTTGAGTTTGGATTAGTTGGGAGTACTGAAGCCAGAGTTGGTATCTTGGCAACCGTAGGAAGGAGTTCTGTCCGTATTTGAGTTTGAGACTCAGTTTGGCAGAGTATTTTGGTGCTTGGTTTGAGATCGAGTTTCCTGAGAGATATCTATCTATGGAAGGCTCTATTGTGGAAGTGGCTGGTGTAGCTTTGTGATTCGATGAGATTTTGGATAAGAAAGTCTTTGGCAGCAGTATCAGCCTGGAGATGTTGAGTGTGCTGTCAGGATAGTCTCTTGGCTTAGCTGTATCCTAGAGGTGGAGTCCGGAAGCAGTAGAGTGGCATGTTCTTCGATGGTTCAGAAATCTCTGTGATTCTTATGTCAGTAGGCCGGGCAGATGGTGAAGCTTGTCCATTTCTTCTGGAATCCCAACTAGGTGTGATGTTTGTGGTTGAAGGTGGATCACTAGTTTCTTCTTTTGGTTAGAAGGTTTAAGCTATTCTGATTGTTGAAGAGAGAACGGTTTCTTGGAATCTGAACTGAGTGGAATCGCAAAGGTGACTTGCGATGGTTCGGAAGTTCTCTGAGTGATTTTTGTTTGGATTGAAGCATCTCTAGAGGATGTTTGAGTTATCGAAGTGGTTTGGTATTTTTCGGATATCTTCAAAGGAATTAAGATTTCCATCCGCATCAGAAGATTGAGTTCTGTTTCGACTTGGTTCTTGGAGCTTTACCGGTAGTTCAGCTTAGTAGGAGGCTCTTTGAGAAAGAGATCTGTTTAAGCTGGCAGGTTTAATCGGATCTAGTTTTCTGGTTGAATTTTTGCTGGGGTATTTGTGACCGAATCAGATAGGTCACTGAGATTTTACGGAATTTGATGAACAATGTTCCGGGATAAGTTGATCAAGTTTATACTTATGTTCGTCAACAAGCATTCCCAAATCAGAGTTGTCCAACGGAAGCATGGTGGCAGCTATTCCAGAATAGAACCAGCACCCGATTCTTTGGAATTTGTGTTTTGTCTTGGATCAGAGGATTTCTACAGGAAATTCATTTTGAATCTGGAAGCTTGTTTGTCTTGTGCATCTATTTTGTTTTTAGAATAGGAATAGTACGTTTGAAGTCTTCTGATGTTTGAGTAGTAGAGTTTGTATGGTGGATTTTGGAAGAACCATTTTGTTGAGTAGGATCTGGAGATCGTTTATTTCTTTGTCCAGATTTGTTCTGTGTAGCATCTGCAAAGATTGAGTTGATCTAGAAGGTTGAAGGCGGCCCAGGATCGACAGGAGAGATTTGTGGATATGAGTATTGGAACTTTCTGTGTTCTCTTAAGGATTAAGTGTTTGGTCCACAGGATTGAATTGCCAGTTCAGATGGCTGGAATTTATTATGTATTTCACGTATCTCTGAGGGAGTACGTGTATGGTTTATCACTGGTTTTAGAATCAGTAGTTCTGGGAGGTTTGGAAGTTGTTCAGGACTTGTCTGTAGTCCAGTATCCTGTTTAGATTTGTAGATCTAGATACATATGAGCTCTAGATTTGAGTGGTGTAGCCAGTTTAGATTCTGTAGAGCGAGCATCCCGGTGTTTATACCTGGGAAACTCTAGGGAATCTTGTCCATAATTTTGTCTGCATAGTTAGAATTGTTTGTTTGAATTGGTTGCTATGGTTGCTACTATTTGGTTGATAGCATATGTTTGCTATTTTAAAATTAAAATCTGTATGAGATTATTAAATTACCTTTGCTTTTAAATTTCGGAGACGAAATTCTTTTAAGAGGGGAGGAATGTGATGTCCCGGAAATTTGGGCAATATTTATTTAATAATTTCATTAATAATTATTTTAAAATGTGAAATATTGATTTAATAATCTAATTCAAACAGAAATTATCCTTTGTAAATTAATAATTATTTTGTTTGACAAATGATATTCTTTTCAAAATTTATAATAATGATAATAATTATATTTAGGAATTCTATTCTTTTCAAAAGTTAAAAATATTTAAATGGTAAAATTATCTTTCTGAGCTTATTTTAAAGAATGTTTTATTTATAATGTATATATGTGTATGCATTGTAAATAGGGGTTTTGGTTTTTAATTTAAATTTAAATTCAATAAAAATATTTTCAAATTTATATATATATGTGTGTGTGTGTATGTGAATAATTGTGAATTGGAAAATTGATTTAAACTAGTATTGAAAACTTTTCAAAGGTTTGATTTTAAAATCTATCTTATAGTTTCAAAAGAAATATAAGTAAATATTTGTTTGTTTAAAAATATAATAGTTTAAATTGTATTTTATTATTATAAAAGTTTATTTTGTTTTAAAAATTGTTTTCTCTAGTAATAAACTTAGTTCATTTATATTAGAGTAAAATATTTTAGTTTGAAACTTTGAATAAAATTGATTCAACATTCTTTTCTTTTTAAATTTTCTCTTTCGAAAAATTTAGCTTTAAAAATATTATTTTGAAAACATTCAAATAAACATTTAAATTGTGTAATTTTATAAAGGTAGTTTATATGTAATTTTTTAAAGACTACATGTAATTAAACATTTAAAACATGTTAAATTATGTAAGAAATGAATTTAAAAACCTTTATAAAATTAAGAAATTTCTTTTTTATATTAAAATGAATATGTGTTAAGCATTTAACACATAGAGAAGACGCTTGTAAATCATTTGTCTTACTTAAGTAACAAGTAGCATGTTAGTATATTTTGAAATTAATTTTTGTAGGTAAGAAAACTTAGCAACTTATTATTGTTCAAACCATTTATCTTCAAATGAAAACTTAAATCAGATTTAAAGAAATGCAAAACCAAAACTATATAAAATCTGCAAAAACCAATTTACTCAAAAATCTGCAAATTTGAAAATCTGTATGAATCAACTTCAAATTCAAAAAGATGGAGTTCTGCTGCAGTTTAAATCACCTACAAATCAGCAAGTAATTCAATGGAAGCAAACCAGATTCAACATCATCAATGCAACTTGCAAATCTGTTTTAGGAAATTTAATTACAGCAGTTCGAGGAATACAGAATTTGCAATAGAGTTGTCCTCTGCGTTCTTCTATAATGTGAGTAAATTCCTCTTTTTAAAAACAGTTCTTACCTTTTAAAAGAAAAGCTAAAATAAACTTACAGAACTCAAGTTCAAACAAAATGTCATTTAAAAAAAACTGTTATGGATAAACTGCAGTGATTCATTTTGTTTGAGGTAGATAGTTTCACAATTTAAAAAAAAAGAACTTTAAGTTATCAGTTGCATGTGAATATATAGGAATAAGTATGTTGTGTGATTGTATGTTGATGAATGTTTTGTGTGAACATATATAAATATGTATATATGTTGCTGTTGCCTGGAATCTGTTTTTTTTTAAAACTAAGATTGTTAATATAAAACTCATTTCCTCTAGATTTAATTCTCTGTTAGGATTTATTGTGTAAACAAAATATGTTTGTTTAATATAAATTTAGATTGGTAAATTATGATTTAGATAAATTAAGTTAAATTGAAATACCTGTAGCCTCTGAAACAAATACAACAGTCGATAATTTCAATAAGCAAGAATGACAAGATTCTTAAATTATTAAAACAAGTTTATAACTTGAATGCATGATTGAAATCATGAATTTTGAAACAAAATTCACATTTTATAATTTACTGTTGAGTGTGCATTTCTGGTTGAACCAAATTGGGAATTTTTGGAATTATTTGTTGCCTAGTGCTTTTGGGTTGGTGTGATATCCCGGAATTTTAGACAATATCAATTTAATAATCTTTATATAAAATTAAATTGATATTGACAATATTGATTAATAAAATATGTTTTGGCTTAATAATCAAATTTAAATAATAATTAATTTGTTATTTTATCTTTTAAATGCTAAAATAAATGTTTAAATTATAATGTATATATATTTGTATATATATTATAGTTTATTTTTGTTTTAAGAATTTAATAAATAAATAAAGTTTTGTTTTTAAATTCTAATAAATATTGAATAATTAGTAAATTTTGTATTAAATTAATATTAAGCTTTTAAAAATCTATTTAAATCAATAACTATATGGTTTGATAATATTTAAAATAAATGAAATTATATAAAATTTGTCTTAGTTTAATTTTTTTTTTAAATTTAAATAAAAATTGATTTTTATTTCTTTTTAAAATATTATTGGATTAAATATGAATTGAGACTCTTTTATATAAGTTTAAAATATGAGATAGCATATGATTTAAATTCATTTAAATATAAAAGTGATTTATAATATCTTTATAAATCATACAAAATTTTGTTAATTGTTATTTTAAACCTTATTAATAAACATTCTATTTTCATAAATATAAAAAGGCAAATAGGATTTTCATTTTTAATTTGAATAAATTGATTTTGGTTTTTATTTCAAAAGAATTAATTTGATTTGGAAATTTTTATTTTGAAATTTAAATTTATTGATTCTTTAAAATATTTTGTAAGTTTTAAATTATAAATAGTTTTATTTACATTTTCTTAAAAGAAGTAAATCATATATATATATATATATATATTCATTCTAACATAAAACAAATTAAGAAAACCCTTTATACACATTTAAATATATATAACTTAATTTAATTAAAACAAGTGTAATCAAATTAGCAATCTAAGCAACATGTGTTAAATGGTGAATCAAGTAAAATGACAAGTGTCATTTTATTTTATTCTTTTCTTTATTTTTGTTAAAACATTTTCAGCCTTAACCATTTTTATTATTCTTTCATTCATCCTCTTTTCTAAATCTAAGAAAAACACTTCATTCAAACAAAAAAAAATCTGAAACCCCTCAAAATCATATTTGCAAATTCATTTCAAAAGAGATTCTAACATCTGAAACTCCTCATTCAAAAATAAGATAAATCTTCTTAAATCAAAACCTGCACTTGCAACTCTGGAAATTTCAGTAAATCAAAAGCTTTAAGGTGTCTGCATTTTACGACCTGAAGATTTCTTTGCAATTCATCTGGAATGACCTGCATGCATAAAATGGGTCAGAGTTTTAAATTTCAAGCCTGCATTTTCATCATGACCTGCATGCAACTACATTCTTTCAAACTAGAGCAAGCATTCCAGTTTGTAAAGCAAGGACATTCATGTTCTCAAAAACTGTTCTTTTTAAATCAGTGGTGCTCTGTTCTTCTGAGTATAGGTGAGTAACACTTCTTTTTAAAACTTTAGTTAAATCTGGTTGTTTAAATATGTTTTAAATAAGTTGTTTTTGTATTTCTATTGGAAATCTTCTATGCATTTTTGATGTGTGATTTTTATTGAATATGAATTGCCTGCATATCATTCCTGAACCAAAATTACCAACTCAGTTTCATATTTTAATTCATTTTGTTTTATCTATGAATTTTTAAGATTTAAGATTTAAACAATATTTGTTTATTTAACTTTAAACTAAATACAGAACAAAAATTATTTTAACTTAAATAGGAAACTAAAACATGCACTGGAAATCAGGTGATAAGGGAAACTCAGGTCATTGTGAAATTTAAAACTTGTAAATTCTGTAATTTAGATATACAAATTAAATACTCATAACCAATTCATGATTTTTAGGAGAAGAATCAAAAGTTCTAAGTTAGGTATGACTGGGCATTACTGTATGACCCAAATCTGGGTTTTAGAGTATTTTAATAATTATGGAATTCTAAAGTTTTGATTTTTCTTCTGTATTTAGTAATATGATCAGGTTTGTCATAAGAATTATCAAATCTGTTAACTGGTATGTGAATTAGTAGAGGAATGGAAATTTTCCCGTAAACCTAAGTTTTTAGCAAATTAAGAAATTTGATCTACCTGATTTATTAGTGGTTCGAGTGTAGAGCTGTTTAGCGGGAAGGTAGATGGGTCCCTGACAAATTTGTGGCTGGAGTTTCAACTGCATCGATGGACGGAGGGAGGTGGAACTGTCGTTGACAGGTTTGAGAGGTTGTGGGTGAAGTGTGTTTCCAGGTTTTAAAAAAAATGAGAAGCTGCTCTGTTGAATTTTGGGGAATGGTAGATCACTGATGCTAGGTGATCATGTTGGGTTTAAGGGTGGATAATGGAGGTGGGTGATCATCACTGATGATCGGAAAGTTGTCCATGATTATGTGCATGTGCACAGTGACCATAGGAATGAGTTTAGTTTCTGTGATGCAGTGAAGAGATGTGCTCGGGTAATTTCAAATTTTTCCCGAAGTAGGAGTAGGGGTGACTCGAAGTAGACTGGTTTTTGTCTTGGGTAGTTGTAGTTGCAGAGAGTTCTCTGTAGCCTGAAGCAGTTTCAGGTTTTTGATTTTTTTTAAAAACTAAATTTTAAAAATAGTAAGGCAAGTTTAAATTCAAACTTTAAGTAAGATTAAACTTTGAATTCAAATAGGTTTGAATTCCAGATATTTGAATAAAATTTGCAGTAACAAATTAAGTATTTAATAAATCTGAAACCTGCACAGTTTTGACATCGAGTGATTTTAAATCTGAAAGTAAGTTTTTAAAACAAGTTTTAAATTCTATGTTAAATCTGAATTTAGAATCCTGGATTCAAATTTGAATCTGAAAGTTTCAAAAAAAGAAATAGGTTGAAAAATTCAAATGATGTATTTAGTTTGAGTATTTTGCAAAATCTGAAATGAAGATTTAAAACAGAATTTTAAATTTTAATCTTTGAATTTAAACTTGAAGCATGAATTTGAATTTTGGTTGTAAGGTAAATAAGATTTGAATTTAAATGTTTAAATGTCATTTGAAATATTTAAGATATTTTAAATATAATTGAATATAAGCTAAAGTTAAATGATTTTTCTAAAATTTGCTTTAAGAGGTAAATGATTCTTAAAATGAGAACTAAAGAGATTTTAAATATTTAAATCTTGTTAAGTTTGATTTCATTTTAAATTTTAATTTAAAAATGGAATTTGGGAAAATTTAAAAGCAAGTTGTTTTTAAATTTCTTTGATAATGATAATTAAATCATTAATGGAATTAATGATTATCATTAAGTTGTTTTGAACTTAATGATTTATTAATTAATCAAGGTAATTAAGATTTTAATTAATTAATTTAATCAATTTATAATTTAGATTAATTAAATAAATAATTAAGGATTTATTTAATTAATTAAAAGATTTAAGTAAGTAAATTAAATTTGATTAAAATATGATTTAGAAATTAATTCAAATGAGATTTGGATAATTTAATTAATGGATTGGATTATAAATCAAGTAATTAATAATTAATTAAGCTTTAAATTATCACTTGATTAATTTAAGATTAATTAGTGTGTTTCTTTAAATAAATTAATATGGATTAATTCAATTAATTACTTTGGAAAAGTAATTAAAGATTTGTTATTGGTTAATGAAGATCATTAACTTAATATTATTTTATAATTAATTAATGTAATTTATTTTAATAATTAATTGGATTAATTAATTTAAGATAATCCTTTGAATTATTTAAGTATAATTACTTAATGAAAGTAATTAAGGAAATTAATTACTAATTGTAATTAATTGAGTCTATTTTGATTAAGTAAGTTAATTAATTAAGTTTAATTAATTTAATTTAATCATTGGTTGATTTGAAAGGTAATTACAAATGTAATTAAAAATGAGCAATTACTTAGTGAAGTAATTAAGGAAATAAATTACTAGATGTAATTTAATGGAGGATATTTGGGAATTAATTACTTTTTGTAATTAATATGTAATTGGTATGTTGAATAATTACTTAAGTAAGTAATTAATTTGGGTTTTGATAAATAAGTTAATCAAGTATGATTAATCAATAGAGATAATTGATAATTAATTTAATGAAGTTATTTTAAATGAAATAATTTGAGATCATTAATTCATATAATTAATGATATAATTAAGGATTAATTAATATGAACAATTAATCAATAAAGGATTAATTAATATAATTAATTAAGGATTAATGTAATTAATTATGATCAATTAATTGATGAAGTAATTACAGGTTAATTACAGGGATTGGTTTGGATTAATTAATTTGTGAAATTAATTAGAGATTAATTACTTAAATGTAATTAAAGAATAATTAATCAAGATGATTAATTAGGGTAATTTGATGAAAATAATTAATTGATGTGTAAGCAAGATTTATATGGATGAATAATTAATTTAATTCATTTTAAATTAATTAAGGAAGAAGTAATTAATTTATTTCATTTTAAATTAATTATAGATTAGATTGATAAGTAATTGTTTATGAATAATGGTTGATATTTATTACCCTGAATGGTTGAGATCACAGTTATGAGATAAATGTTGTTATGTGATTTGGATGTTATGGTTGCATTGAGTTGATTTATCTATTTGAGTTGATAATATAGATTATCTGATGTTATGATAATATTGATTATCTATTATGATGTTGAGAATTATCTATCTGTGTGTATATAGATAATATTGAATTGAATTGTTTTAAACTTTAAAACAACTTGGCCCTAAAAGACACGCTTTGGATTTCGATGAGTCTGGGATCGGATTTCCATATTTGGATATCCGAAAACCACCTCGATTCCAAATAACGTTAGGTCGTGAATCCAAATGGAGCTTTGTGAAGACTCGAGGTGTAAGGGCTATACGTTAGTATAACTCTGTGGGTGATTCCGTAATGAGTTTGACGGAATAGTGCTTATAGATTCGAGATGGTGATTCAGAGTGCAAGGGTTATTATCGTTAACTCTGAGGGTGATTCCAAAATGAGTGTAACGAGATAATGCCTTCGGTTTCGTTCGAACCCGAAACATACTTGTATGGATTGAATGCTTTCAGAACATCGTCAGGTGGACGATGAGCATTCTAAGAGATATGTCCTATAAAGGTAATCGTAACCTCAAGCCTCATCAACCGGGAATGGCTAAAACAGGGGAGGTGCAGCAAGGCTTCGTGGGTAGCTTCCACTGGAGAGCGAGATTGATCCCTGTCTAGAAGTCCCTTTATATTCGGCTGTGTGGGGCAGTTGATTGCAAAAACTGCCGGGGTTGTCTTGTTCGGGATTATTCAGTAAGGAATGGTACCGGTCTTGTGTTGCAGGGGAGTTAGGGTGGCTCCTCGGTACGGTGATCTAGGCCACGTACTGTGACGGGCGGTACACCAGTAGCCTGGCCATTGTATGGAATCCAAAATCCAATAAGTGCCAACGGTTTTGATTGTATTACCCACTTTTGTGGCTAGTAGCTGGAATTTAATAGATGTAACAATTTCGGCTATTTCTTATTTACTTGAAAACCCTAGACACTATTATAATATCATCGGATTTCCTAACAAATGTTTTGGTTAGCGTAAGGTAAAAACTTTTCCATGTTTATGTGTGGGAAGTCTTACGTGATACCTTTCTTTTCAAAGGTTTTTAAAGTTAAGCAACCTTAACCTGTTACTCACACCAGACCCATGTCTGACCCGGAGTTTATTTTTGTTTTTCATAAACTCTTGGGTACTCAAATTTTTACGAGTAGCCAAGGGAATTCAGATTAGGATTCAGGTTAGCTTTGACGAATATTGGAGGAGCAATGGAGCAGGAGGCTTCTACGTTAGATATAGTTTCCGCTGTGTTTTCTCTGTGTTGTGTTGTATTGAGTTGTAAATACTAGACAGGTGTTTATAACTGTCTGGTATATGTGTTGTGTATGCTGTGTATCTCTGATTGGTATTGTATATTATGTAAGTACTTATGTTATTAATATAAATTATTCGTTCCGCTGTTGAGATTCTTGTGTTGTTTCTTCTTTCTCTTCTTTCTTTTCTTCTTCTATCCCTTTCTTTCTTAATTCACGATGCGATTTTCTGGGAGTAGAAAGTCGGGTTGTGACAGTTGGTATCAGAGCATTAGGTTGAGTGAATACCTTGGCTCTGGAGTGGCATCTATCTTGAGAGAGAGTATTTGTAAATTTAAATATATTTATATAAATATATATATTTCTACTTATCTGTTGGGTTACCTGTTCGGGTTTTCCAATATGGGTTATAAAGGTAGATTGGGGCAGTGGTGTGTATAACACGACTGCCATTGGTTGGAGTTTGAATGTTTGAGGTTGGTAGTGTATTTGTCGAGACTGTAGACCTAATACCGTCTCGAGTGAGTTTTGAAGTGATGCAAGGACTTCACTGATCTCTGAAGGTAACCTGTTAAGGTTCGGAGTCATCTTTGAAGTTGGATGAGTAGAGTTTGGATCTGTTGACTGAGCAGAAGTGAGTGATGATATCTTGATATCTCAGGGAAAAGTAGTTGCGTGATGAGATGCAGTGACTATGGATATTCCCGAATGTAATTTCTTTGGAACAAATTTAAGGAAGTAGGTCTGATTCGGCGTTGTGGCTGAGTTCAGCAGGATGTTTTTGTTTGATTTGAAGTCTTAGTTTCTCGAAGAGCTTTGGATTGAGAATTCTTTGGCATTGGTGTCAACGGTGCAGCTCGGAGTATTCAGTGTGTCGGCAGAGTTTTCTGGCTTAGCAGTTTTCTGGTTCAGAAGCAGTAGAGTAGGATCCATTTCTTGCATGGATTGGCAGGACCAGCATAAGCTGTTCTAATTGGTAAAGAGAGAACAGTTTTCTTTGGAATCAGTTTGAGTTGATCGCAAAAGCGACTTGCGATAGTTGAGTGTTCTCTTGGGTTGTTGGAGATTTTTCTAAATATTTTCAGAGAAGTCAGAGTTTGTCTTCATCTAGAGATTCAGTGGTACCGGGGGGTCAATTAGTTGAAGGTTGGTTTCTTGAGATGGAGTTTGTTGAAGCAACTCAGGATTTGGGGAACTTCTGAGTTTTCTTTGGTTATTAGAGATCTTCTTGTTTATGCTATCCAGTTGTGCTTGTGTTCTTCTTCAGCATTCTTTTCTACTCTAGATCAGAGTTGTGCAGTGGAAGTAGTTTGGGAGTGAGTCTGCTTTTCTTTTTCGGACAGGAGAAGTTTGTTTTCTTCTGATGGTTGTGAGTAGAGTTGTTTTTGATCTTGGTTGATCGTGGAGGATCATTCTGGTGGATTGGGTTTGGTCTAGATTGTTTCTAGAGACATCAGCAAGGATTTAGCTGATCAGGTAGGATGTAGGCAGCTCGAGACCGTCCGAAGAGTTTTTGTGGATCTGAGATCTGGTTTTGGATAATTTTTCCCAGTTTTAGGAGCTATAAATTTTGGAAAGGTTGGGTAAGCTAGCTCCGAGATGTTTTGGATTTCTTCTGTGTTCTGTTTTGGATAAGTGTTTAATTTTCTGGATTGAATTGTCAGTTTGGACAACTGGAATTCGTTGTGTTTCACGTATCTCTAAAGGAGTACATGTATATCTATTTCTGGTTTTGGAATCAGCTGGTCTGGGAGATTTTGGTGGTTAAGTCAGACTTGTCTATAGTCTGATGTCTTGTTCAGTTATAGATATAAATGAGTAGGAGTTCTGTAACTTAGTAGAGTTGATTGTTTGGGTTTTATAGGGCGAGTATCCCAGTGTTTACTTGGGAAACTCGAGGAAGCTCTATCCAGAATTTTGTCTGGATAGTTAATTTTGTTTGATTCGATGAATTGATTGCTATGGATGTTAGCATATGTTTGATATATGCTTGGTTTTAAAATTTAAAATCTTAAATAGGTTATTAAATTAACTTTGTTTTAAATTTCGAGGACGAAATTCTTTTAAGGGGGAAGGAATGTGATATCTTGGAATTTTAGACAATATCAATTTAATAATCTTTATATAAAATTAAATTGATATTGACAATATTGATTAATAAAATATGTTTTGGCTTAATAATCAAATTTAAATAATAATTAATTTGTTATTTTATCTTTTAAATGCTAAAATAAATGTTTAAATTATAATGTATATATATTTGTATATATATTATAGTTTATTTTTGTTTTAAGAATTTAATAAATAAATAAAGTTTTGTTTTTAAATTCTAATAAATATTGAATAATTAGTAAATTTTGTATTAAATTAATATTAAGCTTTTAAAAATCTATTTAAATCAATAACTATATGGTTTGATAATATTTAAAATAAATGAAATTATATAAAATTTGTCTTAGTTTAATTTTTGTTTTAAATTTAAATAAAAATTGATTTTTATTTCTTTTTAAAATGTTATTGGATTAAATATGAATTGAGACTCTTTTATATAAGTTTAAAATATGAGATAACATATGATTTAAATTCATTTAAATATATAAGTGATTTATAATTTCTTTATAAATCATACAAAATTTTGTTAATTGTTATTTTAAACCTTATTAATAAACATTCTATTTTCATAAATATAAAAAGGCAAATAGGATTTTCATTTTTAATTTGAATAAATTGATTTTGGTTTTTATTTCAAAAGAATTAATTTGATTTGGCAATTTTTATTTTGAAATTTAAATTTATTGATTCTTTAAAATATTTTGTAAGTTTTAAATTATAAATAGTTTTATTTACATTTTCTTAAAAGAAGTAAATCATATATATATATATTCATTCTAACATAAAACAAATTAAGAAAACCCTTTATACACATTTAAATATATATAACTTAATTTAATTAAAACAAGTGTAATCAAATTAGCAATCTAAGCAACATGTGTTAAATGGTGAATCAAGTAAAATGACAAGTGTCATTTTATTTTATTCTTTTCTTTATTTTTGTTAAAACATTTTCAGCCTTAACCATTTTTATTATTCTTTCATTCATCCACTTTTCTAAATCTAAGAAAAACACTTCATTCAAAACAAAAATCTGAAACCCCTCAAAATCATATTTGCAAATTCATTTCAAAAGAGATTCTAACATCTGAAACTCCTCATTCAAAAATAAGATAAATCTTCTCAAATCAAAACCTGCACTTGCAACTCTGGAAATTTCAGTAAATCAAAAGCTTTAAGGTGTCTGCATTTTACAACCCGAAGATTTCTTTGCAATTCATCTGGAATGACCTGCATGCATAAAATGGGTCAGAGTTTTAAATTTCAAGCCTGCATTTTCATCATGACCTGCATGCAACTACATTCTTTCAAACTAGAGCAAGCATTCCAGTTTGTAAAGCAAGGACATTCATGTTCTCAAAAACTGTTCTTTTTAAATCAGTGGTGCTCTGTTCTTCTGAGTATAGGTGAGTAACACTTCTTTTTAAAACTTTAGTTAAATCTGGTTGTTTAAATATGTTTTAAATAAGTTGTTTTTGTATTTCTATTGGAAATCTTCTATGCATTTTTGATGTGTGATTTTTATTGAATATGAATTGCTTGCATATCATTCCTGAACCAAAATTACCAACTCAGTTTCATATTTTAATTCATTTTGTTTTATCTATAAATTTTTAAGATTTAAACAATATTTGTTTGTTTAACTTTAAACTAAATACAGAACAAAAATTATTTTAACTTAAATAGGAAACTAAAACACGCACTGGAAATCAAGTAATAAGGGAAACTCAGGTCATTGTGAAATTTAAAACTTGTAAATTCTGTAATTTAGATATACAAATTAAATACTCATAACCAATTCATGATTTTTAGGAGAAGAATCAAAAGTTCTAAGTTAGGTATGACTGGGCATTACTGTATGACCCAAATCTGGGTTTTAGAGTATTTTAATGATTATGGAATTCTGAAGTTTTGATTTTTCTTCTGTATTTAGTAATATGATCAGGTTTGTCATAAGAATTATCAAATCTGTTAACTGGTATGTGAATTAGTAGAGGAATGGAAATTTTCCTGTAAACCTAAGTTTTTAGCAAATTAAGAAATTTGATCTACCTGATTTATTAGTGGTTCGAGTGTAGAGCTGTTTAGCGGGAAGGTAGATGGGTCCCTGACAAATTTGTGGCTGGAGTTTCAACTGCATCGATGGACGGAGGGAGGTGGAACTGTCGTTGACAGGTTTGAGAGGTTGTGGGTGAAGTGTGTTTCCAGGTTTTAAAAAAAATGAGAAGCTGCTCTGTTGAATTTTGGGGAATGGAAGATCACTGATGCTGGGTGATCATGTTGGGTTTAAGGGTGGATGATGGAGGTGGGTGATCATCACTTATGATCGGAAAGTTGTCCGTGATTATGTGCATGCGCACAGTGACCATAGGAATGAGTTTAGTTTCTGTGATGCAGTGAAGAGATGTGCTCGGGTAATTTCAAATTTTTCCCGAAGTAGGAGTAGGGGTGACTCGAAGTAGACTGGTTTTTGTCTCAGGTAGTTGTAGTTGCAGAGAGTTCTCTGTAGCCTGAAACAGTTTTCAGGTTTTTGATTTTTTTTAAAACTAAATTTTAAAAATAGTAAGGCAAGTTTAAATTCAAACTTTAAGTAAGATTAAACTTTGAATTCAAATAGGTTTGAATTCCAGATATTTGAATAAAATTTGCACTAACAAATTAAGTATTTAATAAATCTGAAACCTGCACAGTTTTGACATTGAGTGCTTTTAAATCTGAAAGTAAGTTTTTAAAACAAGTTTTAAATTCTATGTTAAATCTGAATTTAGAATCCTGGATTCAAATTTGAATCTGAAAGTTTCAAAAAAAGAAATAGGTTGAAAAATTCAAATGATGTATTTAGTTTGAGTATTTTGTAAAATCTGAAATGAAGATTTAAAACAGAATTTTAAATTTTAATCTTTGAATTTAAACTTGAAGCATGAATTTGAATTTTGGTTGTAAGGTAAATAAGATTTGAATTTAAATGTTTAAATGTCATTAGAAATATTTAAGATATTTTAAATATAATTGAATATAAGCTAAAGTTAAATGATTTTTCTAAAATTTGCTTTAAGAGGTAAATGATTCTTAAAATGAGAACTAAAGAGATTTTAAATATTTAAATCTTGTTAAGTTTGATTTAATTTTAAATTTTAATTTAAAAATGGAATTTGGGAAAATTTAAAAGCAAGTTGTTTTTAAATTTCTTTGATAATGATAATTAAATCATTAATGGAATTAACGATTATCATTAAGTTGTTTTGAACTTAATGATTTATTAATTAATCAAGGTAATTAAGATTTTAATTAATTAATTTAATCAATTTATAATTTAGATTAATTAAATAAATAATTAAGGATTTATTTAATTAATTAAAAGATTTAAGTAAGTAAATTAAATTTGATTAAAATATGATTTAGAAATTAATTCAAATAAGATTTGGATAATTTAATTAATGGATTGGATTATAAATCAAGTAATTAATAATTAATTAAGCTTTAAATTATCACTTGATTAATTTAAGATTAATTAATGTGTTTCTTCAAATAAATTAATATAGATTAATTCAATTAATTACTTTGGAAAAGTAATTAAAGATTTGTTATTGGTTAATGAAGATCATTAACTTAATATTATTTTATAATTAATTAATGTAATTTATTTTAATAATTAATTGGATTAATTAATTTAAGATAATCCTTTGAATTATTTAAGTATAATTACTTAATGAAAGTAATTAAGGAAATTAATTACTAATTGTAATTAATTGAGTCTATTTTGATTAAGTAAGTTAATTAATTAAGTTTAATTAATTTGGTTTAATCATTGGTTGATTTGAAAGGTAATTGCAAATGTAATTAAAAATGAGTAATTACTTAGTGAAGTAATTAAGGAAATAAATTACTAGATGTAATTTAATGGAGGAGATTTGGGAATTAATTACTTTGTGTAATTAATGTGTAATTGGTATGTTGAATAATTACTTAAGTAAGTAATTAATTTGGGTTTTGATAAATAAGTTAATCAAGTATGATTAGTCAATAGAGATAATTGATAATTAATTTAATGAAGTTATTTTAAATGAAATAATTTGAGATCATTAATTTATATAATTAATGATATAATTAAGGATTAATTAATAAGAACAATTAATCAATAAAGGATTAATTAATATAATTAATTAAGGATTAATGTACTTAATTATGATCAATTAATTGATGAAGTAATTACAGGTTAATTACAGGGATTGGTTTGGATTAATTAATTTATGAAATTAATTACAGATTAATTACTTGAATGTAATTAAAGAATAATTAATCAAGATGATTAAATAGGGTAATTTGTTGAAAATAATTAATTGATGTGTAAGCAGGATTTATATGGATGAATAATTAATTTAATTCATTTTAAATTAATTAAGGAAGAAGTAATTAATTTAATTCATTTTAAATTAATTATAGATTGGATTGATAAGTAATTGTTTATGAATAATAGTTGATATTTATTACCCTGAATGGTTGAGATCTCAGTTATGAGATAAATGTTGTTATGTGATTTGGATGTTATGGTTGCATTGAGTTGATTTATCTATTTGAGTTGATAATATAGATTATCTGATGTTATGATAATATTGATTATCTATTATGATGTTGAGAATTATCTATCTGTGTTTATATAGATAATATTGAATTGAATTGTTTTAAACTTTAAAACAACTTGGCCCTAAAAGACACGCTTTGGATTTCGATGAGTCCGGGATCGGATTTCCATATTTGGATATCCAAAACCCACATCGATTCCAAATAACGTTAGGTCGTGAATCCAAATGGAGCTTTGTGAAGACTCGAGGTGTAAGGGCTATACGTCAGTATAACTCTGTGGGTGATTCAGTAATGAGTTTGACGGAATAGTGCTTATAGATTCGAGATGGTGACTCAGAGTGCAAGGGTTATTGTCGTTAACTCTGAGGGTGATTCCAAAATGAGTGTAACGAGATAATGCCTTCGGTTTCATTCGAACCCGGAACGAACTTGTATGGATTGAATGCTTTCAAAACATCGTCAGGTGGACGATGAGCATTCTAAGAGATATGTCCTATAAAGGTAATCGTAACCTCAAGCCTCATCAACCGGGAATGGCTAAAACAGGGGAGGTGCAGCAAGGCTTCGTGGGTAGCTTCCACTGGAGAGCGAGATTGATCCCTGTCTAGAAGTCCCTTTATATTCGGCTGTGTGGGGCAGTTGATTGCAACAACTGCCGGGGTTGTCTTTTTCGGGACTATTCAGTAAGGAATGGTCCCGGTCTTGTGTTACAGGGGAGTTAGGGTGGCTCCTCGGTACGGTGATCTAGGCCACGTACTGTGACGGGCGGTACCCCAGTAGCCTTGCCATTGTATGGAATCCAAAATCCAATAAGTGCCAACGGTTTTGATTGTATTACCCACTTTTGTGGCTAGTAGCTGGAATTTAATAGATGTAACAATTTCGGCTATTTCTTGTTTACTTGAAAACCCTAGACACTATTATAATATCATCGGATTTCCTATCAAATGTTTTGGTTAGCGTAAGGTAAAAACTTTTCCATGTTTATGTGTGGGAAGTCTTACGTGATACCTTTATTTTCAAAGGTTTTTAAAGTTAAGCAATCTTAACCTGTTACTCACACCAGACCCATGTCTGACCCGGAGTTTATTTTTGTTTTTCATAAACTCTTGGGTACTCAAATTTTTACGAGTAGCCAAGGGAATTTAGATTAGGATTCAGGTTAGCTTTGACGAATATTGGAGGAGCAATGGAGCAGGAGGCTTCTACGTTAGATATAGTTTCCGCTGTGTTTTCTCTGTGTTGTGTTGTATTGAGTTGTAAATACTAGACAGGTGTTTATAACTGTCTGGTATATGTGTTGTGTATGCTGTGTATCTCTAATTGGTATTGTATATTATGTAAGTACTTATGTTATTAATATAATTTATTCGTTCCGTTGTTGAGATTCTTGTGTCGTTTCTTCTTTCTCTTCTTTCTTTTCTTCTTCTATCCCTTTCTTTCTTAATTCACGATGTGATTTTCTGGCAGTAGAAAGTCGGGTCGTGACAGTTGGTGTGGTTCTGCCTGGGGGTGGAGGATTGATGTGAGAGTGGGGAAAATTGGGAAGTAGATGATCAGAAGTGGGTGACGACGGCAATAGTGGCTTTCAGGTTCTAACCCTAGTTTTTAAGGGGTCGAAGTTTGGTTGCTCCTCTGTCTCTCTGTTGCATCGAGTGATGCAGGACTTAGGGCATGGGAAGAGGAGCCGTGGAAGAAGAGTTGTCCAAAGTCGCATCGATGTGATGGTCGGAGATGGGTTTTCTCGGTGTTGACAGGTATGGGAAATGGTGAAGTGATGTTCCAGTTGAATTGAATTACTCTAATTGTGATTTCGAGCTACGGTGAGTGCTATGATGGTCGCAATCACGTGAGGGGTTGGTCGACGTCTTGGAGAAGTGGGCTACGGTGGCTGGAGATGATCTGAGCACCGGTGCATATGCACCGTGCATATTGAAATTCTGGTGAACTTGTTGGGTTATGCAGTATTTTTGTCTCGAAGTTTTCTCGAGTAGAACTAGTTGTTTACTCGAAGCAAGTAGGTTGTGAACTCGAAGCATATAAGGGGAAGTCTCGGGTATTTTTGTTGCAGGTTATAAAACTGTCAGCATGCAGTTTTTAAAATTGAATGAATTTAAAATTTTAAAGCAGAATTTAAGACAGGATTTTGAACAGGGTTTTAAAATTCAAGTTTAAGTTTGATGAATTCTTTTGAATTCAAAGTTTTTAAAATGAAACATTTAAATTTAAAGCAAGATTTAAATTAGGATTTAAAATCAAGTTTAAATATGAGTTCAAGTTTACTATAGATTCAAATTCTTGAATTTAAATCAGTTTGTAAGTTCAAATGTTGAACAAGTTCAAAAGTTTTAAAGTAGATTTAAAAATGAATTTGATTTCAAATAAATGGTTAAAACTTGATAAAATTATTTACTTTAAATATTGGAATTAAAGATATGAAGTGTTTAATTTTAATTTGAAAAATAAAATAATCAATTTATTTTAAAGACTTGATTTCTTTAATAAATTTAAGTAATTGGGATTTAAACTTTCCTTACATAAGTAATGAATGTTTCGACTTTTATTTTAAGGTTATAATTTATTTAAATTTGGACAAATGTTTAAATAGTTAAACATTTTAAATCTTAAATTTTAAAATGAAATTTGAATTTAAATTTAGATATATAATGTTTTAAATACATTTGAATGTTAATAAAGTCATTAATAAGTAAATAAATTATTTTGGAAATCATTAAGATAATTAAGAATTTTCTTATTTATTTGATTTTAAATAATGATTTAGATTAATTTTTATATAAGGATGATTAATAAGGATTAATCCAAGATAATTTTTCTCAAGTAAGTAGTTAAATAAAATGTTGTTAATTAATAAAGATAATTATCTAAGGAAAATTATGCAATTAATTAATGTTATTAATTATGATAATTAATTAGATTAATTAATTGAAGATAATAAATTGTTAATAGTTAAGTATAATTACTTGATAAAAGTAATTAAGGAATTAATTACTTATTGTAATTAATTTTAATAATGTGATTTGTTTAAATTAATTAATTTAATTTAATTAATTTAAGATAATCATTTGATGATTTAATAAGAGTAATTATATAACGTAATTAATGGAGAATTATTACTTAGAGAAGTAATAAATGATAATTACTGGAATGTAATTAGTGAAAATGATTTTTAATAAAGTAATTTGGAAAATTACCTTTGTAATTAATCAAGGGATTAATTAATGAAGATATTTAATTATGGGATAATTAATTAGTTAATGAATAATTAAGGGTAGTTAATTACTGGATTAAATATTAATCAAGGGTGATTAATAATTGTATTTTAAATTTTAGATTAAGTACTAAATGTAATTAATTTTAATAAAGTAATTAATTTAAATAAAATTAGAGGTCATTAATTAATATAATTAATGATGTGATTAAGAAGTGTTTAATTAAGTAATAATTAATTAATTAAGTGATTAATTATTTTAAGTAATTAAGGATAAATGTAATTAATTATAGTTAATTAATAATTGAAGTAATTAAATATTAATTACTTATGATTAAGGTTAATTAATTAGTAAAATTAATTAAAGATTAATTACTTATTGTAATTAGAGGATGATTAATCAATGGTGTTTAATCAAGTTGAATACTTAGAGAATGATTAATTAACTAGGTTAATTAATTCATGGATATATAAGCAGGGTTTATAGATGTGGTAACTAATTTAATTTATTTAAATTAATTAGAAATAGTGGTAATTAATTTAATTCATTTTAAATTAATTATAGATAGTGATTAATAAATCATTGCTTATGGATGATATTGATATTTCTTTGGATAGTTGTGATCTCGGTAATGAGATGAGTAGTATCTGTATGATATGGATGCTTAGATAAAGTATGATAATATGGATTATATGTTGTGGTGATTATCTGTTTGTGATGATTATCTGTTTGTGATGATGATACAGATTATTTGTTATGATGAGAATGTGATTATCTATTGTGATATGTGATTATCTATCTGTGTGTAATAGATAATGATGAATTGAATTAATTATTCAAACTAAATTCACTTGGACATTAAGATGGAGTTTGGATTTCGATGAGAGCGGGATTGGATTTCCCAATTTGGAATTCCGAAAACCACATCGATCCAAATTAAACGTTAGGTCGTGAATCTCAAGTGAAGAGTGAAGACTCGAGGTGTAAGGATTATTCGTCAGTATAACTCTGAGGGTGATTCCGTGATGAGTTTGACGGAATAGTACTTTCAGGTTCGAGATGGTGATTCAGAGTGCAAAGGTTATCGTCGTTAACTCTGAGGGTGATTCCAATACAAGTGTAACGAGATAATGCCTTCGGTTTCGTTCGAACCCGGAACGAACTTGTATGGATTGAATGCTTTCAGAACATCGTCAAGTGGACGATGAGCATTCTAAGATTGATATGTCCTATAAAGGTAATCGTAGCCTCAAGCCTCATCAACCGGGAATGGCTAAAACAGGGGAGGTGCAGCAAGACTAAGTGGGTCATGCCCAAGTAGGACGAGATTTACCCCTGTCTAGGGGTCCCTTTATATTTCGTTTGTGTGGCAGTTGGCGACGGCCAATCTGCAGGGTGGTCTTGTTCGGAACTGTTCAGTAAGAAATGGTTCCGGCTTTGTGTTGCAGGAGAGCGGGTGTACTCCACGGTACGGTGATCTAGGCCACGTACTGTGACGGGGGGTACCCCAGTAGCCCTGCCATTGATGGAAACTCATTCTTCCTACGAGACCCTACGGTTTTGATTGTATTACCCACTTTTGTGGCTAGTAGCTGGAATTTAATAAATGTAACAATTTTGGCTATTTCTTATTTACTTGAAAACCTTAGACACTATTATAATATCACTGGATTTCCTATCAAATGTTTTGGTTAGCATAAGATAAAAACTTTTCCATGTTTATGTATGGGAAGTCTTACGTGACACCTTTTCTTTTCAAAGGATTTTCAAAGTTAAGCAACTTTTAAACCGTTTACTCGTACCAGTCCCCTGTCTGACCCGAGCGTTTATTTTCTGTTTTATTAAACTCTTGGGTACTCATATTACGTATGAGTAGTCAAGTGATTCAGGATTGCTTTGACGAGTTCTGGAGGAGATATTAGTAGGAGGATTCAGCGTGTAGATATGTATAGTGGTTCCGCTGTGTTTGAGTTGTATCTGTTTTCTCTGATGTACTTGAATTGTAATTGTTAGACAGATGTTTATAACTGTCTAGTTTGTGTTGTATTAGCTGTATAACTCTGATGTACATGATACTATGTAATGTTTTATGTGATATGATATAATTTATTCGTTCTGCTGTGAGATTCTGATGTTGTCTGTTTCTTTCTTTTCTATCTTTTTCTCTTTTCTATCCCTTTTCTTTCTTCTTAATGATGCGTCTTTCTATGGAATGAAAGGCAGGTCGTTACATACTAATGTTAAATTTATCCATAAGATGTTGATTGATTGAATAAAGATATTGAAACCAAATTGAATTAATTTATTTGAAATTAAAAATATAATTTATTTGAGTTTACTTAAATTGAAGGTAAACACTGTAATTTTTGCAATAAATCCTTATTTGATTGACATGGAAATTTTGGTTAATGAATTATAAGTTTATATGTAATCGGGAGTGATAGAAATGGTTAACTATTAAATTTGGATTGAAACTGATTTAATTAATTTAATATTAACTTATTTAATAAATATGAAAATAGCCAATTTGGCCACTGACTCAGATTTTGACGAAACTAGTTTCATCGGATCCATAATGATGAATTATTGTAGGATTTCAAGTTTCGTAGCGATCGGACTTGTCGTTTGATCGTACGAGCTCGAAACGTCTAGAAATAAATTTAATTGAAATCAATTTGAAATAAGATGATTTTAGCATAACTTCTTCATATGATGGAATTAGGACTTGAAACTTGTTCCACTGAGTTTAAAATATTCAAAAACATCTATTTTGATATATGAGTTGACCCAATTTCATTCCGAAGATAGAACGGGCTTTTCGAGTCGTTTATCGTTCAACTTTCAAACCGATTCGATCCATTTGTTCCTATTCCTGATCTACCTATATATATCCAATTATAAACCCTTGCAGCCTTTTTATTTCTCATTTCTGTATGTATAGAAATTTTTGTTGCTCCTCTTTCTCTATAGCTAAAATCCCTAAATTTCACAATTCAATTTCAATACAAAATTCAACTTCAAAAATTCAAACTCCTCAATACATATCAAATTATATATCGATTTGAAGCTCTCGACAAGCGCATCTCAGATCTGTAATTTGTTTTTCAATTTAAATCACAGTTTTTCTTGTAGTTGAAGTACAAATCGTGGTCGTACATTGCGCGTTGAGCAACTTTGACCGATTGTCAAATTGATTGGTGGGTTTGGTAGAGATCGTAGTGTGGAATCGATCTAAGGTTGTCCCATCACCTATGGTGGCCGGAGGCGGTCGAAAATCATTGATTAGGGCTTCGAGTTTAGGTTTGGCGGAGACTGATTTTGCTGCGATCTATATAGCCAGTGGGGAAATCACTAGTTGGAGGGTCGGCGTTGCGACGGTGAGGCTCTGGGATAGCCGCGGTAGTGACGGTCGTAGGCGTGTGTGGACAAAATGCTGGCGGCGTGTTTGCCTTATGCTGGAGAATTGTCGGCTAGGGTTTTTTTGAATAGGACAGCTGGCGAGACACTATTGGTCCGTGCTTTACTTTATTTAATTTTAATCTTTGAAATTTCAAGTGTTCTAACACGTATAACTTCTGCATACGACGTCCGTTTCACATGAGGTTTCTTATGTTGGGATCGGTTTGAAATTTTGGACATTCTGATGCTTGTTTGGATGAATTCTGAGACTGTTTGAATTTTGGGCTTAAATTGGATTTAAAGTCAATTTAAATTCAAAGATGAGTGTTTTAACTCCTCACAATTTCTAAAATTTCTTATGTTTGTTAAATTTAATTTATGATGTGATTATGAATTTATTTATGATTGTTTGGTATATTTTGAATCATCATCCCAGTTAATTTGAATTTATTTAAATTAAATCTTTATTTAATTAATTATTGAATATAAATTGCTAGTTAAATACCTGTTATTGATTATCAGTTCTATATTAATATTTATTGATTGATTTGGATGATGATTGTAATGGATGTTTGGCTGTTGATACTGAATGAATGGATGTTGTATTTTATACTATTATAAACTGTAAGTTCACTAGAGTAGAAAATTATATACGGACAATGGATTAGTTAAATTAAATGATTTAAAATCCTTAAATTTTTGAATTTAATAAAATAATATTTTGAGATGGAAATTTGATTTATATAAATTGAAGTATTATTGAAAAATCAAGTTTTACACTGAAATGTGAATTGGTTTAAAAAGGAATTTCTTTCAGAAATTAAATCGAAAGTTTAAAATTGAACTTTTTTGTAAATGAAATTTTATCTAAATTAAGTTATTGAAGTTGTTTGAAAATAACTTTGAAATATTTCGAAATTAGAGTAGTTGGTATTGGTATTTTGAACATGGATTAGGACGATATGAAATTCGATAGTTTATTGAAATTTGGTTTGTCGATTTGAAAATTTGAAATGGTCCAAATATGTTTAAATGAAATGAATAGTTTAATGTGATATTAATTCCAAGCTCATATTTTATATAAACGGAAATATAATTATCGAACTATGATTTCAAAGGCGAATATGATTTCAAAAGTAAGTAATAATTTCGAAAGTGATATGGTTTGAATTGAATATGATATTTTGACATCAATTATAAAATGATTTTGGAAATGTAAAAGAACCATTCGGTGTGTAATAAGCGATTGGTTGTCAAAGAGACTGGGATCAGATGTTGTCATACTCTCTGCTAATACCAAAAACCACTTTGACAACTGTGTACGCGGTGGAGGTTCCAGAATGAAGTAGCATGGTGGCGACAATCCTAAAGGTATATTTACGTGGACCTAACTCTCATGAGTTAGCATAAGGTGGCTAAAACAGGAGCGATTCCGGGCCAAGTGAGGTAGCCCCTCCGAACAGACACATTCCATCGATACTATTTTCTGACTTTTGATTTATTTGGTAGCCACCCTTCGATTTTTACTCGGGAGTGTGTTTCGAGTTGGGCAGTAGTTGTTGCTATGCGTTACCAACAATCCGGATGCATAATTGGTATATCTACCCTAGCATTGCCTAGTTGTGTCGTGTCACCTACCCTAGCGCGCCTTCTACGAGTTTGTTTTGTACCATACCTATGGAGTGCCCTCTGACGACACCCAGTACGAGTGGGATTATGGTTCTATATAGACTATGGAAATATATAAAATGTGTAAAGGGGGAAATGGGTAATGCCTTAACGCTATTTTAATACCTTTACATTACTGTAGACATATTATAATAGCGTATTGTACTACATAGTAGATAGTTTAACGGATCCCTAGGAGATGTGAATCTCGAACATATCTTGAGTTACTGCACTCATGTTAGACACTGGATAGGAGGTGTCAAACCCCATAAAAATCTCTAAAGCCGTTTCACTCATATTTATTTCTGTTAATTTAACTTACATAAGATCTTTTTGTTCTGACTCGAGCTTTTTGTCTTTTCAATTCGCTCTGGACATCCTAAGCATTTTAGGATTTGAAGACCTTATTTCTGGAGGACGAAACGAAGATTTGTGCTACTATTATTTACTATATCTATTATTTACTATATTTGTTCCACTTCATTATTATTTATTATTCTCTAGTATGTGTAACTCTGATTCTTCATTGTATTAGTATAATCAAATGTCTGTAAACAGCTTCATGAATTGTTATTTAATTATTATATTTTGTCATTCCGCTATGAGATTCTGTTTTTTTTTCTTTCTCTGCTTTTCTTATTTACCCTAATAACAATCCTCCCTTTTGCATGGTTTGAGTTGTCACGTGTGTCTGCTTAAAGCATCCAAAAAGGTGGGTTGTTACAAACGCCTTAGACATTATTATAATATCATCAAATTTTCCTTTAAAATGGTTCGATTATTGTAAGGTAAAAATCTATCCATTTTTATTTGCGGCGCGGTCTTACGATACACCTTTATTATTTTAAGGGTTTTACAAATATAGTAATTCAAATTACTTGAGTCTTCTCATGCTGATTTACCAGACTAGTCTGGGTGTTATTTTTCTTATAATGCTCGGGCCAGCCCCGTGTATAATTCTAGATATCGTTGGTGATTCGTTGGAGCTCTAGGTGAGGAGCTGGATGATTACCAACCCTAGATTTTATATCCGCTGTATTACTTTGTTTGTTCTTATATCGATGATTGTGAGGATAGGTTGTTATAACTATTTAGGCATATGATAGGTTTGTTTACTTTGATTATTGTATCTATAGGTTTTCCTTTGTAAAAGTATCATTTTGATATTATGTTACCATTTCATGGTGAGATTCTTATATTATGTTCTCTTCTTTCTTGTTCCTTTTCTCTTCTTCTTTTATTTTACCCAAATGTTATGTCTTTTCGATACTTGGGTGCTCGACACATGAATACCATAGATGTTTTAGTGTCGACACTTGGGTGTCGAAAAGGCAATCGTTACAAGATTGTAACAACCGGCCTTTTCGGGTGCTCGACACATGAATACCATAGATGTATTAGTGTCGACACTTGGGTGTCGAAAAGGCAATCGTTACAAGATTGTAACAACCGGCCTTTTCGACCTCCAGGTTTAACACCCAAATCGATGATACATCGAGAATCGAAAAGGATAGTTCGTTAGGACATGATGACAGGAAAAAAACAATTCTAACTAATAACTTTTAGAGTCTTACAGAGGAAGGAAATAAAATATAATCCATCAATAACATAATCATTTCACATCACTATAATATGTCTATACTGTCAAATATATATGTCCACGCAACACAAATCAAACCAAATCCATATACATAATCAAATCCAGGTCATAACAGTTACTTACATCATTTCCAATATATACACATATAGATTCCTATCTTCCATATTGTCTAGTCTCCAAACTCCATCAACCTGGATATATAAATAAATAAAAAATAGGGATGGGTCGTACATAAGTATGGTGAGTGAGCCACAACTACCCAATATATACTACAAAGATAATACCATAATGTGATAAGAGTCTAACGTCTCGATCATCTCAGTCCCATCGTTGTAATATGCAAACCATACCATATACATTCGGTTATATCACGTTGCATCTTTGTTGACTTTGTTCCTAGGACTCGCGTCGTGTGTTACAAGGTCGCTTGCTATCCACCATCACATTAATCACATATAGGATTTGATAAATGGTTGAAATTTTGCTTGCTAAATCACTTGATAAATTCTTATTAAAAAATTTATTAAAATGCTTACTATATATTAATAAAAATAGGCACTAACTACTTAAAGTTACACCCTTGAATATATGTTTTATTAGATATGTAAATCGATAAAATAGTTGTTTATTAAACCATTGAATTGTGATAATATAATATGGACATTTTAAATGGACAAATGGTATAATACCTATGTTGATATATATTATAAATGATATGGTGTGAACTTGGAATGATATAAGTAGGTAACACTAAATATTAGAATTAAATACGAAATGATCCGTATAGCAATAGTCGTTATACGTGCACTTTGAATCTGTTTAACTATAACTTATGAAAATGGAGATTTGATGACATATCTTAATAATAACTTGTTTGGCTATTATCTACACTCCTATAAGTATTTCTGAAAAGCAAAGAATATTGCTTGGAAAGTTATAAAAGAAGTAAATCAAAGTAACAAAAGATTGAAATAAAAAGGTTGCTATAGTGAGACTTTTGAAAAATAGTCCATCTTTGAAAATAAAAGTGCATTTTTGTGGAAACTTCATTAGGGGTTTTTTTAACCCAAAAATGGATCAACATCCTGGACTGAGTGTGAAAGCAATAGCTATGTTCTTACAGAACAATAATATAGAGAATAAATGTAGAAAAGGCTGAAATAGTAATAAGACAAGAAGATTTTTATAGTTGTTCGGCTGTTAATGAAGCCTACGTCCACTTTAGAAATTTCATTATAGACTCATTACTGTTACAAGGTAACTTAGATTACAAAGTTGTTTAATATCGCGAGTTAGACTAAGTTTCCAATGCTGGAGTTCACTAGAGAATCACAATAAACCCTTTAGATGACTGTTGTAAGGAGGGAGGGGAAGAGTGAAGAATAGTTTCTATAGAGTTGGAGTAGCCAGTCCAGAGGATCCCCTTATGTTGCAATTAGGTGAGTATTTATAGAGGTTGGAGAGCTAGTGGGCTAAGTCTTCTTGCCAGATGCTTGCAAACCACTGTAGGAAGACCTACTACAAGAAGCATCACAAATCGAGCTAACATGATGGATCACTAACGATCCATAGCTTCTGGCTTGATAATGATCCAGTGACTTAAGGTGCTTCCCCCTACCTTCTAGTTTGAAATCCATGGCGACCTGGAAAAATGGCATGGATTGCTAGCGATCTATATTGCATGGATCGTTAGTGTTCCTTATACTTAGTGTGCTTCTGAGCTTTATCTTTGACTACCCATTAGACCATGATGCAAGTGAACTGATGAGTCTTCGGGCCAAGATTATGGATCGCTAGCGATCCATAGATGATGGATCACTAGCAGTCCATCACCTTTGTGTATTTTCTCTTTCCTTTCGTCTGATTTCTTTTGGTGAAATGCTCTAGTCATTTTGGCTGGCCCTTGCTATTCTGACTCAACTAAGCTATTTTGACTTTCTTTGGATTCTGCTGGGTTAAAAACCTGGATAACATTTGCCCACAGAATATGCCTTCGTTGAAAACAAGGTATGCTCTGGAAGTAATTGCTTTCTGTTTCTGCTTGGCAAGGTTTAGATAATCTTGTTAGGGCCATGTGATTTTGACTTCGGCTTTTAGTTGCACATTAAGTTTTGACCTCAATTGTTGTTGCTTGTCATAACAAACCAAATTTTGGCCCCATAACCTTCAGAATTCCTTTACAAAACATGTGGATGATATTGGCTAATTTCGAAGTTGATTAAGCTCAGTTTGATGGATCGCTAGCGGTCCATAGGATATGGATTGCTAGCGATCCATATCTTCTACTTGATGGATCGCCAGCGGTCCAATGAATTGGTAATTTATTTTCATACTATCTCCTATTTAACTGACTCGAGTCGATCCGTCTTTTATTCCCATCTACTTGTGACTCGAGCCTATCATTTGCGAATCGACTCGATTTTCGAACGATCCCCAATTCCAATCTTTTCACCACTATTTCCAATCATCCATCCTCAAAGCTTTTAGCCATTGATCAATATGAGGCTCGCCGATGCTTTGATTTCGTTCCTAGCACCTCTTGGATCACCGCCGAAAAAACCCTAACTCCACCTCTTTTCCTGGATCGCCACCGAGCCCCTTTGCTTAGATCGTTGGGTCGAAAATTTCAACCATCCTTGCCTTTCTATTCTTAATTCAAGGTGGGTAACGATGATTCTGACGTTCGTTTAGCAATTTGACCACAAAGTGTATTGTTGATGATTATAGCATAGTGTCCGAGTTGATTGTGAATTTATGGAGGAAGATAGTAAATCGAGTCTTATGTTCTTTACAAAATTGCATTTGGGCCTTGCCCAGGTGCCTGACATGTTTTGCTGTCTTCATCCATAGAACCAAAATTGACTTGTACTAAATAACATTGCCGATGCAACACGACGCATCGCGAATTGGTTTTTCCCTTCCAAAGGGGGAGAATGGCTTCGTCTCGCAAGCAGCTTATGTTGTTGTCACATTCCGAAGAAATTTGGACTGGCCACGTTTCTTGCATGCTCAATGTACTTGTACTAGGAAGAACTTTGCACGTCGCTATGGATAATGGATCATGATTGATAATGGGTTTTTCCCTTTCCAATGCGGTCTCATTTCTTGCGGCTCAATGTACGTATGCTAGTTTTTCCCTTTCCACTGCGTGCAAACTATCTACACGAGATGAGGCATTTGTAGTGTTCAGGACATCGAGCTCACCTCCCATAGATAACATACCACACTTACCCCAGTACATACTTGAAATCCGACGTGTCAACGTGAATCGATTTTCCTTCAGAATTCAAGTTTTGTAGGGTGGATTCTTAGTTTAGAGTAGAATTACTTAATTGCTTTGGACGCAAGTCCTGTTGTTTAGAATGAAGTACCCGTCTTCTCGCCATAAGTCTAGAGGAGGAAGTCCAGCACTTTTAGAAGCTTAATCGTCATCTATTGCCCCTTCCTCTTCTGCTTTGCAAGCTGAATACATCAACTAGTTCCAGTTGGTCCGATCGTGGATCAAACTCCTTCGAACTTTAGAGTTCTTTTTAATCCACCGAAGAGAGCCTCCTCTATGATCTCCGTTAAGGTTTTGCACAACATTTTCTTGCAACACGGCATTCCAGAGGATAATGTGCACCTCTAGGAGAAGAATGAATTCGCCCGTATGCCGCTTTGGGATATGCCGCTTTCCATCGATATATGTGCCTAAACGGAGAAGTACACTTTTTCAATGACTTCTTGAGAGAAACCCTTTCGAACTTGAGAATTGTTCGTTCCAGATTCACACTAATGGATATGCTATCTTAACTTGCCTGTACGTTTTGTTTATGCGAACATTAAGCATGCCCCGAGTTTCGACAAGCTGAGATATTTTCTCTCATTTAAAAGGATAGACGAGAGACCATCTCTAGTCTTCATCGTGGCTCAGAGAAATCGCAAAATTATAGAGCAACTACAAAGCAATTTTTCTCAATTGAAGACTCGGTACTTTTTCGTTAGATGTCCCGAAGGTTTCAATCGCCTTTGGGCAATGGGGGGTAAGTTATTTTCCTTACTGATTGAGTTTTGATATCGCTATGGAATTAATGACAAGTCAAATACTTTCTATAGTTGTTCTGAGGCCAAATAAAGACCTATCACATGACCAAACTTTCCATACCCTGAAGGATGCAGATGCTAGGGAGAGATCGGTTAAATTCTTGCCGACGGATGAAAACTTGCTTCGGTCTGGACTGTTGCATTCAGGGATATCTGCCGTAGCGATTAAGGTCCCATCTCCTTCTCATTCAAGAATACGAACGCACTCTATTTCTTCGTCTCATGGTTTTGAAGAGGGTTTTTTTTAAGAAAAGGAAGGCTTGTTTGGAGAGTCCACTGAAGATACTCATAAGGGAAGAGATGTTGCGACCGAAGCTAACTGCCGGCCATAATGCCCCTCAATTCCTGAGGAAGGGGAAGAAGAATTTAAACAACGAAAAGGCAACGCTGCGATGGTAATGGAAAAAGAGAAGGGTGAAGTTGAGAGTAATAGTCATGAGTCCTCCTATAGTGATGACGATTTCTGTGCTGATTCCATTGACGGAGACTCTAAATCATGTGACGAGACTTCAGGGATGTGTCCCTCTATTCCCAACTTGCCTCCCTAAGGGACCCGTAATAAAGATGTTGCCCCATAAGTCAAGCGACGTCGGGATTCCCCGATTAAAGATGCTGGCATAGACTCCAAGGATCTGAGCAAATTATACGTCGATTTTGACGAACTTATAGGGAAAGTTTTAATATTTGAAGTGAAATCTCCTTGTCCGGGTCATGTTGCGCCCGAAATCGGTTCGACTTCTACCACAATGGCTGCCCGATTTTGTTTGCGACGTCATTTTAGGCCCCCTCAGACACATTACACATTTCAGTAGAGTCATATTCATTTACACACACATTTTTCAAGCCTATTTTCTATTGCTAAAACTCTTTATCTATTCTTTGTGTCAGGTACCATGAGAGGATGAGGTCTTTATGACAATCTCAAGAAGTTCATCGATTCACAACGCTTGTCGAAATAATCCACTAGCCGTCATCAGCCTCGTGAGACTGAGTAGGAATGGAGAAGACGGAAGGACTCGGAGGCTGAAGCTCGTTGCCAGGACGAGAGGGAACGTAGTCCTATGTACAAAAGCAGTTATGAGAAAAGAAAGACCTTTGATAAGCGAGAGAAACCGTCCAAAAAGTCAAAGGTCAATCACAGTTCTCATCCTTTAGAGCAACAGGCCTTTGCCCCGGCCCCAGCTTCAGTCCATCTCGAAGTTCCAGTTTCTTCTGTAATAGCTCCATCTTCATCCCAAGTTCCATCATCCCACGTGGTGCTTGCCCCTGGTTCTTTGCGCCTTTACCAAAGATCGACTTACGTTCTTCCGTCTGGTCCTCCTAGACTTTAAGTAGCGCTCCATGGTTGGTTTTTAAAAGGGGTTAAGTTTGGCCATGACCTTTTCCCAGTCTGCAAAGATTCATATATGCCCCACCTTCAAGTGATCCAAAGTGATTTGGAGCAAGCCGACGGATGGGAAAAACTATGCAAGCAGCCGACTGATGTGAACCGCAATAGTTACCAAGAAATCCTCTCATTTGAATCGGAGGAGGAGGACTTCGAGAAGCCATTGGGAGAATGTGATGCCACAATTGAACGATTGGTACAAGAAAGGGAAGCGACACTTTGGGAGAGTAAAAATAGCGTCGGATTGCTAAAAGAGCTGAAAGAGACCCATGAGAAGATAGAGATCTTCCTTCAGATGAAATTAAAAAGGTGCATGCGGAAGAAGTTAAGTTGCAAGAGGAACTTGAAGATCGTAATATGATTATCGAAGCCCAGAAGAAGACCATTGTTGATCACGAAAAGATTTTTGAAGGGCATAACAAAACTATCATGGAATATGAGGAGGTCATGAAGTCGCATGATAAGACCATTTCCGATTAAGCCCAGACGATTGCCCTGCTCGAAGAAAGAGCTGCGCAGCTTAGCGTCGACAAAAATCGTGTTGAAGTTGAAAAGGCCGCCGTTACGGCAGATTATTTCGAGCTACATGACATTTCTGAGAGGAAGATGGAGAAGATAGGCGATACAATCTTAAACTTCTACGTCAACTCCCTGATGCATCAAGGGAGTCTCAATTACCTTGCCCCAAGTTCCCCTGCACACTTGCCATGGTCTAGGAGGAAATTTGACTCATTTTCGAGATAGCGGGGATGTCTACACTGAGCGGGAGCTAGAGGGTGCCTTCCTTAACGAGGAGTTAAAGAAAGCACTGATAGAGGGCCGAGAAATTCTACGAATTGAAAAGGAACGGGAAGCTGCCGATGTTGCTATGGCAACGACTGCTAAACAATGTTGGGCCCCTTGTTTATGGACTTAGTGAATCGTTGAGATAGCCTCATGATCAATTGGCGAGTTCTAGGCCGGAAGATCCTCCGCATATTGTGCAACCATCCAAAGGAGGAGAAGGTGGCGAATATGAGATCGACATTCTCAGCCACTCCTTTGATGCAGCTAACCTTCTTGTTTCTCTCGAGTTTGAGAATTTTCAACTCATGCCGCAGGAGAAAGACGAACATAATGCTTTCATTTTTAATCTTTTGGGTCCGTCTTCCTTACCGCTGGTCCGCCTGTTTCCTTGATACCCAAACCCATCGTTATTTCAACCGGTTCTGTACTCATCTCCATAGCTGCTTCGGTTGATGTGTTTGTATCTGGCTCGCAGCCAGGGCCAAAGTTTGAGAAGCTCGCTGCATTGCATGGCTTAGATGACCCTTCCGTATCTTTGGAGGGAGACTTTACGGTAGCTGAAGTTCGGGAGCAGGAGGTCCAGATTAAGCAGCCGTGTAAATCTGAACAGTAACTAGTTGACGTCAAGAAAGAAAAGGTTGAAGCGATGAAATCCTCGAAGAGCCCTTGCAAATCCCAAATGCGCAAGATGAAAGGGGAGACTTTCGAGAAGGTTAAAGAGCAAGGAGGAGATGTTGGCACCGAGGAGATAGTCGATATCACGGGCAGCGACACTACCCTTGGCTAGGATTTTGAGGGGAAGCAAAAACTTCCAATCAAAGGCGGGAATGGTAGCGGTGGAAAGAGGCGTTGAGAAGCCCGAATGGCAATGGAGCGGATTTTTCATTTTGTTTTGTTTTGGTCAAGTGTAGAGTCTGCACTTACTGCTTTTGTTGTAGCTTCTCTACTTTTTCTTTTTGTCGGCCGACATATTATGGGTATGGCCCCTGCATTTTGACCTTGTACAAAAAGAGTTAGAAGTAATACATTGCTGACATTTTGATTGTAACTTTACATGTCTGCCTATCTGTACTTTATGTACTTATGTCTATTTCATTTACTTCTTTTTTATTTATCTAGTCTTGGGATTACCATAATTTTTTTTTGTTTGGAGTAATATAACTTGTGAAGTGTTTTTATTCTTAAGTATTTCTATTTGAGTATCGGTGCATGTCCCTCAGTTCACAGGGCTGTTTACTTTGAACACCTGACAAATGGCCAGTTGATTTGAGTGTTTGTTTATAATTGTCTTCATTATCACCAGACTTGCTTTATGATTTCTATCCTTGGTAACTTATGATATGAACGGTTTAATTATAGATTTATTGCTAGTCAACAATTGGAATTTCCTGTCGATTTGTAGCACTTTGATTTTGTTGGATTCATGCCTATTACTCCTGATAATGGAAACGGGTTGATCCTTGTTATTCCCACAATGGAAGAGTTTCTCGCTACCATCGGGGAAATTTCGGTACTTAAAAGTGTGTGTGTGGCTTATTAAGTGCGTGGCTTTTTTAGAAGTATATGCGGCTTTTGGGACCGATATGACCCATCATTCCAGAATGGTTTCAGAACTTCTCAACATTGCCAATCTTCGGGCAACGTGAGGAGTTTATGATTTAAAACGTGATTCCATGTCTTTAAAATGTAGTGCGTGGTTTTTGGGATCGAAGTGACCAATCGATCCAGAATGGTTTCGGAACTTCACGACGTTGCCAATATTGGGGCAACGTGAGGTTTTTATGCTTTAAGAGTGTGATTCCATGGCTCGAAAAGGTAGTGCATAGCTTATGAGATGCACGGATTTGATTTTAGCCTTTTCGATGCTGCTAAAGCAACACCAGCTCTTAGAAGGCAGGGATTGGGTTCCGTCGATCCATCGGTTTGAGTCAATTTGGTTTCGTCGACCCGGCGGGCAAGTGGGGCATACTTGAGCATGATTCCACTATCTCAAGCATCACTTAAATGGTTTTGAGCCAATTTGAACCAATCGAATCAGTAGGTTACTATTATGAATGCAATTTTATTTGGTCAGAAAGAAAATCAATCTTATTAAGAAAAGGTTAGGCAAGTTTTGCCAATTTACAATGCTCCTAGTGTCCCAAGACGACTTATTGGCTGAAAAATAGAAAGTACATCAGATAGTTTCAGATAAAGTAAGGACGTAACAACTCTCTGTTCCGTGCTCAGGGAATGTGGATTTCGTTCATGGTTGATAATTTGAAAGTTCCGTCTCCCAGCTTTTGATTGACCGTATATGGCCCTTCCAACTTCGGTCCGAAGGCTCCCTACATAGGATAGACTCTTTTGAGGATGAGATCTCCCACTTCGAAGGCTTGGTTGCGAATTTTGGAGGTTAAGTACTGTGCGACCCTTTTCTGGTGGGCAGCGGTTCTCAGTTCGGCTTCTTCCCTCTTTTCATCAATCATATCAAGCGACTCGAGTAGGAGCTCGTTTTGTTTCTGATTGAAATTTTTCCTTCGGTCAGAGGAGACTTCTACTTCAACGGGAATCATTGCTTATGAACCATATACTAAGGCGAACGAAGTATGCCTGGTTGCTGCTTTGTGTGTTATTTTATAAGCACATAGTGCGAGTGGAAGTTCGTCAACCCAGCTCCATTTTGCTTTTGTTAGTCGCTTTTTGATGGTGGACTTGATGATCTTGTTTATTGCTTTCACTTGCCCATTTGCTTACGGATGAGCGACCGTGGAAAAGCTCTTCTCGGTTCGAAAGCATTTGCAAAAGTTTTTGAACTAGACGCTTTCATATTGGGTTCCATTATCAGTGATGATTTTCTATGGCACACCAAACCTACAAATAATGTTTTTAGTAACAAAATTAATGACTTTATTTGTGGTAATAGTGGCCAGCGATTCCGCTTTCGCCTAATTCATGAAATAATTAATGGTAATTATAGCGTATTTGGCCCATCCTTTAGTTATTGGTAATACATCAATCAAGTTAATTCCCCATATTGCAAACGGCCATGGGCTGACCATCTACGTTAGCCCTATTGAGGGAGTTCTTTTTGTCTTGTCAAATCTTTGGCAGCATCACACCGTCTTGAGTAGTGTACTGCATCGTGATTTACAGTTGGCCAAAAATATCTATACCGAAGGACTTTATTTGCAGGGGTTTGCCTTCCAGTATGGTCTCCATAGCCGCCTTCACGAAGTTCCTTCAAGGTCCGTCGCGCTTTGTTATCGGTCACACATGTAAGCAAGAGGGTAGAGAATCCCCTTCAGTAGAGTATTACATCCTATATTATGAATCGTGATTCATTTTAGAGAAGCTTTTTCCATTGATTTTTATTAGTCGGAAGAGTCCCTATAAGCAAGTAGTTTTCGATTTGCATTATCCATGTTTTCGGTTTGATGGTGGTTTCATAAATCTAATCAACATCCATTTCGTTTAAACTTGGAGCAGTCAGGGTCTCAACCTGGACTAGTCCAATGATTGATCTTCTCCAGAGCATGCCAATTTGGCTAAATAGTCATCCTTAGTGTTTTGCTCCCGCAGGATGTGTGTTATGGTGTAATGTTCGATGTCGTTCAGCAACTCTTGTACATTAGATAGATATGGGGCAAGGTTCTCCCCTCAAGCCTGGTATTCACTTTTCATTTAGCAGATGACTAGTTGAGAGTCGTTGTAGACATGAATGGACTTTTATTCTGGGTTCGTTCACAACTTTCAGTCCTGCTATCAATGCTTCATATCTAGCTTTGTCATTTGTTGTAGGGAATTCCAAGCGTAGGACATAGCAAATGGCTCTCCCTTTGGGAGTTTCAAGGACTACTCCTGCCCCTGAACAAAGGTTGTTAGATGCACCATCGACGAAGAGTTTCCATCGTATTTCCGCTTCCAACGGTATTTCTTCTTCGTCATCCCATATGGTAAACTCGACGGTAAATTTTCTAGCGCTTGCCTATTGATTGTCCTTCTCGAATGGTAAGTGACATCATATTGGCTCAATTCAATATTCCATTTGAGGAGTCGTTCGAAAGTTTCTAGTCGGTACAATACTTTCTTTAGAGGCTGATCAGTTTGTACTTTTATTGGATGCACCAAGAAATATGGTCGTAACTTCCAAGACGTGATCAAGAGGTAATACGCCAGCTTTCCTAGCTTCTAGTAATTTTTCTCGGCTCTAGTAAACCACTTTATAATGTAATATACGGGTCGCTAAATTTTTGCTTCTTTACATATAATAGCAGCGCTCAACGCGTAAGGTGACAGAGCTAAGTAGATGAACAGTCCGTCTATTGGCTTTGATAGGATTCGTGGGGCTTCCATATGTCACAAAAACTCTTCGAATGTGGTTTGACAAGCTTCATTCCATTCAAAGTTCTTCTTTCATTTCTTTAATGCATTAAAAAATGGTATACACTTGTTGGTGGCTTTCGAGATGAACCAGCTTAACGCTGCGACTTTCCCATTCAAGCTTTGTAATTCCTTCTTGTTCTTTTGGGCTTGGACTTCTCGTAGGGTAGTTATTTTCTTCAGATTTGCTTCAATGCCACTTGTGCTCACTATGAATCCCAAGAACTTTTCGGAGGCTACCCTGAAGTGACATTTGAATGGATTGAGTTGCATTCCACATTTTTAAAGTATTTCAAACATTTCGGTGAGATTATCTAGGTGATTGGATGCTACTCGTGATTTCACCAACATGCCATCCACATAGACCACCATGATTTTTCTGATCTGATGCTTTGAACATGGCATTTGCTAATCTTTGGTAGGTTGCCTTTGCGCTCTTTAAACCGAATGGCATTACCATGTGGCGGTATAATTCTAGGTCGGTGGTGAAGTTAGTGTTTTCCTAGTTGGGCTCGTGCATCAGGATTTGATTGTAGCACTAGTACGCATCCATAAATAATAGCAGTTCATGACCAGCCATTCTGTCCACAAGCTGGTCAATTTTGGGAGATGGAAAACTATCCTTTAAGCAGGCTTTGTTTAAGTCAGAGTAGTCGATGCAAGTTCGCCATTCCCATTGGACTTCTTGACCAAAGAATTAGATACCCATTCGGGGTAGATCACATCACGGATAAAACCATTGGCCATTAGCTTGTCTACTTATTCTCTCAATGCCTTGGACTGCTCGTGGCCCAGGCTATGCCTCTTTTGCTTTACCGGTGTAAACCTGGGGTCAATGTTGAGCACGTGGCATGTAATTTCTGGCGATACCCCACACATATTGGAATGTGTCCAAGCGAACACATCCAAGTTGGCACGTAGAAATTTAGTGTGTTCTAATCGAATCTTGTTCCCAAGGTGCGATCCAATTTTCAAGACCCGTGACGGGTCATCCATACCGACAGGAATAGACACTGTCAATTCTACCGGTGCTGTCCAATCCTCCCCTTAATTCTTCTTTCTAGGGTCAAAAGCCATGTTGAATCGGTTATGGTCCTCAAGCCAGGGGTGGCTTTGTAGTTTCTATTCAGCAGGTTTGCGAATGTTAAGAGTTCTCCCCATATTCTTCCCCTTTTCTTTTCTTTTGGATTCACGCACTTCTGCGATATAACATTCCCTTATGACACTTTCATCTCCTTTGATCACTCCAACTCCATTTTCCATTGGGAATTTCATAGTAAGGCACCATTGGGCTAAAGCGATTCTGAAATCCGCCATTGCGGGTCGTCCCAAGAAGGCATTGTTTGCCGACATGTCGTCTACGAACATAGAAGTTTGGGTAAGGGTGACTCTTTGGTCACCTTCCCCAAGTTCTATAGGTAATTCGATAATTCCAACGGGTTGTTTAGGCTTGTCGGTGAATCCTTAAATTTTGGTTAAGCAGGCAGATACGTCTTTCATGTTGATCTTCATTTGATCGAAGGTGTGCTTGAAAAGGATATTCACAAAACTACCGCTATCAACCAGTACTTATCGGACTATAGAGGGTCCAAATCTATTGTCACGACCATGAGATCTAGAGTTGGAGCTTCAATCCCTTCGGTGTTCTGATTTCGGAATACTATATCATCATTCGAAGTTTTCTTCAACTTTGTTAGAGCTCTATCTTCGATTGCAAGGCACGATTCCCTCAGAGTGTGCTTTAACAAACTGGCATACTGCTCTATTTCTCCCCAACTTCTCTGCTCGGGATGTTGTCCTCTAGATATCGTTCCAATGATGAGTCTCTGGTTAGTTCACTTTGATCCATCCTCACTAGTTCCGGCTTGGTTTCTTCGATCCCTAGGAGTCTGGGGAGCTACGGGCTGGTCAAGATTTTGTGATTTTCTCATGTATTGTTGAAGCTTGTTCTCCTGGATCAGCACTTCGATCATGTTCTTTAAATGAGGACACTCGTTTATGTTGTGACCACGCGTCTTATGGAAGCAACAAAACTTCCTCAAGAGCTTTTGTTGTTCAGTTGCCTCCTTCTTAGAGGGTTTTTAATACTCCTCTGTCCCCTCTGTAGCGAGATAGATTTTTTCCGGAGTATCATTGAGCTGAGTGTAATCATTGGGCCTAAAGCCTTTAAGTCGTTTATTGTTACCATTTATTTTATTGGAATTTTGGTTCTTCCTTTTTTGGTTTCCATCTTTCCCTACACTTCCTTCAATGGTCCCGGAAGCATTTATGTTCTGGTTCATTGCCATGTCACTCTATCCGACGTTCATCGGTTGCATGCTAGTGGACTTCCTTTCCAACTCTTGCACCTCTTCTGATCTCAAGTATTAACTCGCCTTACATTTGAAGTCCTTCCTAGTGGTAGGTTATTTCATCTTGATCCATTTTTCGAACTCAATTTCGGAGTGGATGGCGCAGACCAAAGCCATGAAAACCATATCCTCATTCGGATTGCTTACCTCTGCCACGACGGTATTAAACCAGTTAATGAAAGACTTTAGAGATTCATTTCATCCCTAGAATAGGTCGGACAAGGATATCACATCTTTAGGCCGCACAGTGTGAAGTCTAAATTGATCAAGGAATCTTGTTGCTAGTTGGTCAAAAGTAGAGATAGATCTTGGTGGAAGCCTAGTGAACTACATGGAAGCAATTTCTTCTAGAAAAATGTAAAAACAACTTCACCGAACAACGTCCGAAGCATTAGCTCTGTCCATGTATACAACAACCCAGTTTTTCAGTTGTCCGAATTTAGAATATTTAATTGAATTTAAATATTCAAAATTAAATTTTATAAGTTGAACAACTTATATTTCAAATATGATGATTTTTTTGGATAATTAAATTGTTAATTTAATATTTAAAATGTGTAAATAATTAGAATTTGTATTTTATAAGAATGAAAATGAATTATAAAGTTGTTTTAAATTCTATTTGAATTAGAATGGAGTTAGTAAAATTTTAAAATTGAATTAAAAGTTAATTTACAAAAATTATAAAATTTAATAATTTAATTAACGTGTAAAAATAGTCATTTCCAACACTATCTCGGATTTTGGCAAAACCAATTTCATTGGATCCGTAATAGCGAGTTATTATAGGATTTCAAATTTCATATCAATCGGACTTATGGTTTGGTCATACGAAGCTAAAACGCGTAGAATTTGTTTAAGTAAATCAGAGTAATTCGATTCAAAAACCTATCTTCCAAATATGATGGAATTGCTTCGATATATATTCCATTGTGTTTGGAATAGGGGTAAAACATTATAAATGTCAGGCGGCATGCTTCTTTTGGAGTTTGGAAATTTTTTAAGTGAATAATAACTTTTATTGCTTATAAATATAAGACCCTTACCCCTCATCTCTCCAAATCCTAATTAATTAGGGCAGCCACCACCCTTGAAATGAATGGCAAGAAATGCTCGACATTCTTCCCCCAATTCCACTCGATCCATCAATAATTACACAAAACTCTCAACTAGAGATTGGTATAGCACGATGAGATCTTCACATATATAAGGTTATGACCTAGAATGGAGCGATGATGGAGGAGAAATTCAGCCGTGTTTGGCTACGTTCGAGCATGATTTTCGAGATGATAAGGGGGCCGAGATTCAAGTGGCTTTGGTTGATGGTGTTGGGTGGTCAGGCGTTTCGTTTGGCGATGTTAGATCGATCTTTAGCATAACGTGGTGGAACGGCGATCAATTATTGATGTGTGAGCTATGGGTTTCTTTGCATACATATTCCTAGGAAGAAGACGCGATGGGAACCACGATCTGCTTTATTGAATCAACAGCCTGATTGAATTGAGGTTTAAAATAAATATAATTATATAATAAAATCGTGTAAACTTATAATTGCCATAACTTCTTCATACGAGGTCAAATTTGGATGAAATGAGTTGCATTGGGTTCATATTGATGAGTACTACATTTTAGAGTTGGATTGGGATTTATTTGAGCTAGTGAAAATTTTGGTTAAAATTAAACGGTCATTTAATTTCAATCAAAATAAATCGCTATCACGACGAATGCAACCAAAGTGAGTAAAACCCACTCGCTCCGTCTCGCTTTTTTTTTATATAAGTGAGAATATATATATATATATATATTGGTTGGTTTGGATACGTTCCCACGTATTTTAGCGGATGAGACCCTATACGTTCTCGTGTATAAGCGGACGACCCTTTGTACGCGCCTCTGCCTCGAAGCGGACATTGTACATATTTTCTAATATGTATATATATATATAATTATAATTATATATATATATATGTATATATATATATATATATATATATATATATATTTGTTGCAGGTCAAGTTAGAGGGATCCAATTGGAATCCTCACCGTTGTTGATTTTTATTTACAGATATTGTTATATATGTTGTTACCATGTGATATATGATGTTTGGATGCCATAATGGATATGATTGATGTAAATCCATTTATCTAGTGCTTTTGCAGCATTGGGCCATAGTTTTGGAAATTTAAAATATTAAAAATGGTGTTCTTGTTTAAAAAGGATTTCAAAATGATTTTGAAAATGTATATGTTTTTAATGATTTTTGAATTGTTAAAGAAATGGAGTTATTATAAATAAATAAAAGTTACAAATTTTATGTTATAAAAATTATGGTTTTGAAACATATAATCAGAATATGATTTTTGAAATATGGAGATAACTATTTTGTAAAATAAGTTAAATTGAGATTTTTGGACTTATTACAAACGGTTTATATATAAGATTTATATAATTGATTTTTTATTAATAAAAGTATTGGAATTATAAACAGTGTCTTATAACTATTAGAAATGGAATTGTAATCAAATTTGTGTATGGATTTGCAATTGAAATTTGGAAATGAATTTATAATGGATTTTATAAATAATAAGATTTGAAAAGAATGAATTTGTAAACAAGAGATATATAAGTAAATTAACTTATAATTGGAATGAGGTATAAATGGAATTTATTAATAAAGGAATTTTGTATATGGAAGTTTATAAAATATAAATGTAATTTATAAACACTATTTTATAAATGTGAAATCAATTTAATTTGATAAACTAAATATGGATTTTTATAAAAGGAATTATATTCACGATTTTGGACAGTGAATAATCCTTTAAATTAAACGTGTAGAAGTAATGAATTTGGTAAGAGAATTATAATCACGATTTTGGACAGTGAATAATATTTCAAATAAAATGGATGTTTTGGAAAGTTTTATTGTAAAATGAAGTTTAAACGGTTCGAAAATAAAATAAGTTGTGAACTTACTTATTATTAAAAAAAGTATATGGAAATGTTTTCCAAATATCCAATAAGTGAAATGGTTTTGAGTATTATCTTTTTTATAGATATTTTGAAGTGAATAATTGGAAAGTGATTTGACTTATAAACGATTAAATAAAATCAGGCCTCGTGATTACTTAAGTGCTAGATCTTGTTTGTCGCTTTGATAGTTAAATAACCTACTAACAAATTTGGCCATTTTAGTTTCTCAACTTGATGTAGAAACTAATTAGTCGTACACTTAGTACGTAACTGATTGTGTAGTCTTGATTATCGTTTGTGTTGAAAATGTTGATTCATGTAGTGTGGAGTGATTACTCCAACTTATTGAGCTTCCTTCTCGACCGAAGGATAGCAACTAGAAAGTTAGAGACGTGATAAGTCTATGAGACTTAGTTTCTGTATGAGGTTGATAAACGCTTTTGCGTTGTTGGTGCGAGGAGAATGGGATCAGATTTATCTGAAAACCACTTCGGACCAACATATATGCGACGATTGTGCAGGTTGGTTAATGATATTTATATTTAGGATTTTCATAGTGAAGGACTGCTTATTGATCATTTGGGTTAAAATCCCAATATACATATATTAGCAATAGTCTCTTTGTTATGAAATGTCCAATGCAAGGATATTCGCTATTAATCCTAGGGATTTCCTGATAGAATGTGGTAGGAAAGTACCTTCGGTTTGTCCTGTTCCTGGATAACTTTTATGGACGAGTGTCTGACATTGCATTTCTATGATTACGTACATTGGTTTTTACAAATGTACAACATGTGGTGACGGAGAAGGCAACTTCTCTTAGCTTGACACCCTCTTTGAGACGTACGGGCTCAAGGGTTTGTATTTTTGTGGAAGGCAATTAGTAGTCAATGGGAATGGAAATATGGCATTCAAATATGATGTGATATGTGAAATGTGAAAGGAAATTGATACCTCTTTGGCCTCACTTCCCGAAAAATGACTGAAACAGGGATAGAAGCAGCAAGGATAAGTGGGTCGCTCCCAATTAGGAGATGTCGTCACTCTTCTAGATATACCTTTACACACTATGATGTCGTGTTTCTGATTATTATTATTGTGTGCTCATGGACATGGATAAAGGTCGGTAATAATCAGATTGATGACATATTCGTTACTATCCAGGTGTGGGTAGGCCGGTCTACTGTTGGTTTAGGCGCCAATATTTAGACCCTTGGTACATCCCTCTAGAGTTGTACCGAGTTTTGGAAAAGGTAGTCCCTTCACCTAGTCATTTGTATAGAAATCCAAAATCCAATACGTGCTTGCTATTTTCTGTTGTAGAAAGCCTTGCATTACACGGTGTATGCTGGAATTTAATAATGTAACAATTTCAGCTATTTAATTTATTATTTGTATTATAGACACTGTTATAATATAAGAGAATTTGATATGAAATATTTTGGTTATCGTAAGATAAAAACCTTGTCGGTAATTATTTGCGACTCCGTCTTACGACATACCTTTCGTTTTGATAAAGGAAAAGTTTTGATAACTTTATAAATTCAGTTGAGATGTGTTTTTCTCATGCTGGTTTACCAGACTTATCCGAGCGTTCTTTCCTTTCAATGCTCGGGGTAAACCAATTATATTTACGGGTTGAGATTTGGTGCTTTTGGAGCTTCAGCAGGTGAGCTGGAGATCTTCATGTCGTATACATATATCTATTTATTTTTCCGCTGTTTTGCATTGTCATTGTTGAAAATTATCAACTTTTGTGAGGACGGGTTATTATAACTGTCCAGGCTAATGATTACTCATTGTGTACTCTGATATTCATTTATGTATATATACAGTTTCTCTTTGAAAAGAATATTGATCCATATTATATGTTATTCCGCTACGATGTGAGCTTTTGTATTGTTTTGGTTCTGCTTCTCTCTTTTTCTTCTCTTCTCTTCTTCTTTCTTCTCTCTTTCTTCCCACCGTCTCTTTCCTTTCTCATGATCATCTGCAATCGGCGTGCTTTGGGTCAGACATGCATGGTTTGATATCGGATTCAGAGGGTGTCGAGCGCGGGTCGTCACAGCGTGGTATCAGAGCTTAGGTTTAGTATATTCCTAGGCTTTGATGTGTACTCAGTATAGATAAGTTCAATAGCGCCCTAGATTGAGTTTTAATGTATTATATATATGAGCGCGTATTTGTTAGTAATATAAAAATATTATATATTGTGTTGATCGAGCTGTTGAGTTGCATATGGGTTATGATCGTTGCGTCTAGCTAACATTATCGATAGGGATCTCCAAACACTTAAACATTGAGATAGGACACAATATTGTTTTCGAAATTGCATAAACGAAATAATTTTACCTTGATTATATTTTATATAGTAGTGTATAAATTAATTGATTGTTAACGAATGGTAATATTTGATTATTATCATTTGTTTAAATAATAAAAGTTATTATTATAAATCTAAAAAAGATTAAAAAAATTGGAATGAATCTTATGAAGTGAAATTATATGAGTATAAATTTATAAATGTGATTTATAAATAAATGGAAATATAAAACACCGAATCGCTATCATTGTTGGAAAATAATAAGGGTGATAACTGCAACATCATCAGTATCATTTTCGAGTTTCTGGGTGATGGATTTGCTACCATTAGTAAGTTGAAAATTTAATTTTTGTTGTGATAAACAAATTTGAATTTAAAATCCAAGTTGAAATTGATAAATATAAATGAAATGAGTTTTGAACTTATAATTGGAAATATAAATAAGAAAAAGGAAATTTCAAAAGTTTAAGTGTGAAATTGAGATATGAAATTAAAATTTAACATATGCAAGATTAAATTGAATTGAGTTAGTAAGTGAATTATATGATTTGAAATTTAACTAATGGAAAGTTAAATAAAACTGAATTGGATTTAAGACTGAATTAGATGAGTCATTGAAAGAATATACACTTAAGATTATAAAGTGATTATATAACCATGAATTTAATTTATAGAAGGTAAATAAACTTAAGTAAATATTTATAAAATTATAGCATGTGAATAGACTTAAGTAAATATCCATGGAATCTTAGGTAAATAAGTTGTATAATTTATAAAATTTGGGAAATAATAAGTTGAAACTTAAGTTAAGTCATAGAATGAAATGTTGTAAATGAAGTTAATTTAAGTAAGATTAAATGAAGTGATTTTGATATCCAAATAAATTAATTAAGTGAATTAAAGAAATGAGCTAATGGAATGAAAGTGAACTTGAGTTATTAAATGAAATTCAACTTAAGTATATGTATGAATTGGATATAAGTTGAAATATGGTGTGATAAAATTGAAAATAAACCTAAGTTGTGAATTAATAATGTACATAAAGAAGTTTTGTATATAATTGTTGTAATGAACTTAAGAAAGAACCTATGTAATCATTATTAAGTGTATATAGTATCATTAGAATATCTAAGTGAAGAATCAATGTAAATGTAAATGAATGTGAAATGTATGTTAACAAATGAATGTTAATAAATGAATTAAATTGAATGTAAGTCAATCGAATTTCGAAAATATTGAATGGTAATAAATTTAATGTTAATGAATTTAAATTGGAAGTAAGTAAGTTAATGGTGAATGTAATAAAACAAATGCAAGTGAATGAATGCAAATCCAATGAATGATAATAAGAAAGGAAAGTTAATAAATTAAAGTTGATATTGGAAATGCAAATTGATTTGGTTATGCATTGAATGGTTGTTAGTTGTTTGATGATTGCTTATGTTTCATATGTTTCATTTCTATATGATAGTTGTATAGTATATGTATATATATATTGATATAACTTTCCATATGTGTGTTCTCAATTGGTTGTCGAGTGTTTAGTAGGTGCGGATGGCGTTTGCTACACATTTGGAGCTCGCTTTCGTGCTATATTAGTCGTATATGCTTGCTAATAATTGTAACAACCCGCATATTTATCGAGTTTGTATTTAAATATTTTATTTAAATATTAACTCGTTAATCGGATTTTGGTCCGAAAAGCTACTTTTTGCAAACGGTCAAATTAGGACTCGAGACCACTTCCATTGAGTTCGAAATGTCGTTTACAACTTTTTAAGTATAAACATCGATAGGTTTGGAGTTAGTGAAATTTCACTAACTTTTCCCGCTTTGGACTTTGGGTTAGTTTAGCCTATTAAGCCCAAGTTCCAACCCTCTTCTCCTCACTCTTCATACATTTCCTAACTAATCAAGCTTTGGCATTAATGGTGGAGGGAATGGGAAATTAAAACTCCAAGCACAAATTCAATTGCAAATCCAACATTCAACTCCAAATTCAAGTAGAAGATATTGGATTCAAGCTTTGGATTGCTTCTCCTTGCTTTCAAGCTTCATCTTCATAAACTTTAGTGCAAAGGTGAGATTTTTATCTCACAATTCTAGTCTATATCTATCTTGGGCTATTGGAAATGCATCCCTATCATGTTTGTATGCACATTTGCATTTGGTTTGGATTGGATTGGCGAAAAACTCCACTTTTTAGTGTTTTGGGGTGAATTTCTGGCTTAGGTCGCTCTGTCCCCCTTAGGTCGCCCAGCATCTATAGGTCGTTCGCGTGGAAAAGTCGTCACCTTCATTTGGGTCGTTTCTGGCCTTAGCCCATTCGTCCACTATAGGTCGTTAGGCCTTAGGTCGCTTGGAGTTAGGTCGTAGGTCGGCAGGTCTTCAGCTCGTACGCGTTGAAAAGGCGCGTCTGGAGTTAGGTCGTTCGCGAGTTAACGTTAGGTCGTTTGCGAGTTAGCGCCCTAGGTCACTCGCGTATAGCTCGTTCGGAGTTAGGTCGTTAGGCCTTAGCTCGTATGGCCTATGCAATTTGGTTAGGTCGTCCAACCTCAACACCTTAGGTCGTACCCCTTAGGTCGTTAGACCTTAAGCCTTCACTATTGGAACTCGTTAGGTCGTAGCAACCATAGGTCGTAGGTCGCTCACATGGAGTTAAGTCGTAGGTCGTCTCCGACCTTATATCACTCAGCCAGGTTTCACTTTAAGTCGTTAGGTCGTTTGGACCTTGTTTCCAGTTAGGTCGCAAGACCCTTAAACCGTTAGGTCACTAGGTCGCGATGTTTTAGGTCGCTGCACCCTATGCCTCTATAGGTCGTTCGACCTTGCTAACTTTTAGGTCGCGAGTTTTATAAGTCGCTCGCCTCCCTTAGGTCTTCACTAGGTCGCGATGTTTTAGGTCGCTGCACCCTATGCCTCTATAGGTCGTTCGACCTTGCTAACTTTTAGGTCGCGAGACCCTATTCCCCTTAGGTCGTTAGACCTCATTTTGTCTTCACTAGGTCGTACCGTTTTGGTCGGGGCGCTGCCCCCCGGACCCCCGCGACCTGACCGGGCAGGTCGAACCCCGTAGGCGGTGGCGTTGCCCCCGCACCCCCACCTTGGGGGGTTGCCACCCCCCCTGGACCCCCCCTCCGTAGGGGATCTTATCTGAAAAACATTGAGCTGATTTCCTTGGATTTTATTCGCATCTCCGCATGCGATCTTTGTGACTGATTGTTTCTACACTTGCTTATGTGTTTTGTCACTTTATAATATAAAGGTTTCAATACTAGTAGTAAATATCAAAACTCTTTTAACCAACAATTTCAACTCTATTTTTAATAACAAAGCTCTTTTCTTAAACCGTTTTCCAATCTATTAGTATATACAAGCCTTTACCTCACTCGGATGAGAAATCTAATTAAACGACTTAGTAAAACAAGTGGTATGAAACGCTTGCGTTCACTTCGTCGGTTAATTCTTGGACTTGTTCGATTGAACCTCTTGTGACAATTTTATTAGTGAAGATTTACAGTTTGTTCGTAAATATTTAAGTTAAGCAAGTGGTTATGGGACACGAAGCTAAACTTCTGTATTTACTAGCTTAGTGTAATTGACACTTCTCGTTGATCTTGATGATCGCTTTATGAATTAGACTAGCAATTGCGCGATGTCTCTTTCATTGCAAGGTTAGACTAGACACCACTTGTGTGATTCCATTCACACATACCTTTCTGCTTTTTGGTTAGTCTTGACCTCAATCTGTGTGATTCCATTCACACATGCGGGGTAGCTCCCCATGGTCTTCGGACCGTCATGTGATAGGCCTCTTTCCCTTTTTATGATTTCTGGATTTCTCGTGTTGATTTCTGGAATTTATGACATTGACTTGTTATGAGTACAAGTTTAGGGTATGATGCCCTCTTCGAATCTTTGAGAAGATTCTTGTGATGTTGATTATCTCTTATCGATTGATCTTCTGTTGATCATTATTTACATACTTATAGTGGTATGTCGTTATGGATGTTTATGTTTATGCCATATCTTTTATGTTATATCATGTCATCTGATATTTATAGCTAGACTGATCCGTTTATTATTTTCTTAAATAATACTCGGGTCAGACCGAGATGTTACAGGTGCTTCTGCTTGACTTCTTCCCAGGGATTCATCACTCTGACTTTTGGCTAACTGTTTAGATTAGCAGTTTTTGTTGTATACACTTGAGATATAGACTCATAGTTGTATTCTTTTGTATAGCACGTGTTGCTATTCTTTTGTATTATCGTGGATCTTATTGACCACTACTCTGATGTACACTTTCATGTGTTAGTTATATATTCATATCTTCTTCCGCCTTTGTGATATGGATATTTGTGACTGATTTGTGATATGATTATTTCTATGTTTGTTTCCGAAGATTATTTATAGCCACCGTGTAATAAGCAATTACATGGATGGTCGCTCCTCAACAGCCTTATTCTCCGTGCTAGTTGACAGCACTACTCCGGAGTGTTCTTGGCTAGCGTGGGTATAGAGGTGGGGCGTCACAATAATATATAAGGTACATATCTCAGATTGCATATCGTACTTTTATACTTTTTCCCCAATGGATGCCTTATCCTTGAAGATGAGAAGTATATTTGTGATACTATACATATTGTGATTTTTTTCATATTGAACCACGCAAAGAAGGCTATGGAGAATTTAAAAAAAAAAATTAAGGCGCTAGAATTTTTTTAGAAAATTTGGCAAATTTTTGATAACTAAAATTTTGTTTTTCGAGTTATAATTTGAAATGAGATTTGTTGGTTTTTGAAATGATGGTAGTTGATTTATGGAATGGTATTAGTAAATAACTAAATATGAATTTAGAAACTTAAGGAAATTTTTATGTAAAGTTATAAATGTTGGAATTGGATAAGTTAAACCACTTAAATGAATTTGACAATCCATTTTAAGGAAATTGTTTTGAAATTTAATGGAGTTGTAGCATCCTTCTTACTTAGCAATTTCGAGGACAAAATTCTTTTAAGAGGGAAATAATGTAACGATCCAGTTTTTCAGTTGTTTGAATTTAGAATATTTAATTGAATTTAAATATTGAAAAGTAAATTTTATAAGTTGAATAAATTATATTTCAAATATAGTAATTTATTTGGATAAATAAATTGTCGATTTAATATTGAAAATTGTGCAAATAATTAAAATTTGTATTTTATAAAAATGAAAAAGAATTATAAAGTTGTTTTAAAATCTATTTGAATTAGAATGGAGTTAGTAAACTTTTAAAATTGAATTAAAAGTTAATTTATAGAAATTGGAAATTTTAATAATTTAATTAACGTGTAAAAATAGTCATTTTTGACACTGTCTCGGATTTCGATGAAACCAGTTTCATTGGATCCGTAATAGTGAGTTATTATAGGATTTCAAATTTTGTGTCAATCGGACTTACGGTTTTGTCGTATGAAGCTGAAACGCGTAGAATTTATTTAAGTAAATTTAATCAAAATAATTTGATTCGAAAACCTCTCTTTCATATATGATGGAACTGGCCTCCGTTATATATTCCATTGTGTTCGGCATAAGGGTAAAACATTATAAACGCAAGACGGCATGCTTTGTTTGGAGTTCGAATTTTTTTAAGTGAATAGTAACTTTTATTGCTTGTAAATACAGCATCCCTATCCCTCATCTCTCCAAACCGTAATTAATTAGGGCAGCCACCACCCTTGAAATGAATCGCCAGAAATGCTCGACATTCTTCCCTTTGTTCGGTCCATTAATAATTAGAAAAAATTCTCAATTAGAGATTGGTAGAGCATGATGAGATCTTCATATCCATATGGTTATGACATGGAATGGCAGGATGATAGAGGAGAAATTTGGCCGCGTTTGGCTGCGTTCGAGCATGATTTTCGAGATGATAAGGAGGCTGAACTTCAAGTGGCTTTGGGTGATGGTGCTGGGTGGTCAGGCGTTTCGTTCGGCGACATTGGATCGGTCTCTGGCATCACGTGGTGGAACGGAGATCGATTATTGGAGCATGCGCTATAGGTTTCTTTACGTACGCATACATGGGAAGAAGATGCGATGGGAAAAAAAGAGCGGCGGGCTGCTCTGCTTTATTGAATCAACGGTCTGATTTGAGATTTAACATAAATAAAAAAGTTATTAATTATATAATAAAATCGTGTAAACTTATAATTGCCATAGCTTTTTCATACGAGGTCAAATTTGGACGAAACGAGTTGCATTGGGTTCGTATTGACGAGCACTACATTTAAGAGCTGGATTGGAATTTATTTGAGCTAGTGAAAATTTTGATTAAAATTAAACACTCGTTTAATTTTAATCGAAATAAATCGCTATCGCGATGACTGCAACCAAAGTGAGTAAAACTCACTCTCTCTGTCTCGCTTATATTTTTATATAAGTAAGAATAAATTTTATTTATGACGATTGATGATTGTTTGGATGATATTATGTATGATATATATATATATATATATATATATATATTGGTTGGTTTGGATATGTTCCCACGTATTTTAGCGAATGAGACCCTGTACGTTTCCGTTTATGAGCGGATGATCCCTTGTACGCGCGTCGGCCTCGAAGCGGACATTGTACAGATTTTCTAATATATATATTTGTTGCAGGTTACGGGTTGGAGGGATCGATTTAGATTCCTCATTGTTGTTGATTTTTATTTACAGATATTGTTATATATGTTGTTATCATCTGATATATGATGTTTGGGTGCCATGATGGATATGATTGATGTGAATCCCTTTATCTAGCGCTTTTGTAGCATTGGACCATAGTTTTGGAAACTTAAAATATTAAAAATGATGTTCTTGTTTAAAAAGGAGTTCAAAGTGAATTTGAAAATATATATGTTTTTAATAATGTTTGAATTGTTAAAGAAATGGATTTATTATAAAAATTATGTTTTTGAGAAATATAATCAAAATATGATTTTTAAATATGGTGATATTTTTAAATAAGTTAAATTGATATTTTTGGACTTATTATAAATGGTTCATGTATAAGATTTATAAAATTGATGTTTTATAAATATAAGTATTGGAATTATAAACAGTGTCTTATAATATTAGAAATGGAATTGTAATCAAATTTGTATATGGATTTGCATTTGAAATTTAGAAATGAATTTATAATGGAATTTATAAATAATAAGATTTGAAAAGAATTAATTTTTAAATAGGAGATTTATTAGTAAATTAACTTGTAATTGGATTTTGACATATAAATGAGATGTAAATGGAATTTATTAGTAAAGGATTTTGTATATGGAAGTTTTTAAATATAAATGGAATTTATAAACTTGTATAAATGTGAAATCAATTTAATATAATAAGCTAAATATGGATTTTATAAAAGGAATTATATTCACGATTTTGGACAGTGAATTATCCTTTAAATTAAATGTGTAGAAGTAATGAATTAGTTAAGAGAATTATATTCATGATTTTCGACTGTGAATGATACTTTAAATAAAATGGATGCATTGGAAAGTGATATTATAAAATGGAGTTTAAATGGTTTGAAAATAAAATAAGTTGTGAACTTACTTATTGTTAAAATAAGTATATGGAAATGTTTTCCAAATATCCAATAATTGAAATAGTTTTGAATATTTTTTATTTAAAAGATATTTTGAAATGAATAATTGGAAAGTGATTTGACTTATAAACGATTAAATAAAATCAAGCCCCGTGATTACTTAAGTGCTAGATCTTATTTGTTGCTTTGATAGTTAAATAACCGACCATCAAAAATGACCATTTTAGTTTCTCAACTTGATGTAGAAACTAATTAATCGTACACTTAGTACGTAACTGATTGTGTAGTCTTGATTATCTTTTGTGTTGAGAATGTTGATTCATGTAGTGCAGAGTGATTACTCCAATCTATCGAGTTTTCACTCTCGGCCGAAGGATAGCAAGTTGAAAGTTGGAGACGTGATAAGTCTATGAGACTTAGTTTCTGTGTGAGGTTCAGAAACGCTTTTGCTTTGTTGGTGCGAAGAGACCGGGATCAGATTTATCTGAAAACCACTTCGGACGAACATGTATGTGACGATTGTGTACGTTGGTCGACGATATTGATATTTAGGATTTTTATAGTGAAGGACCGCTTGTCGATCATTTGGGGTTAAAATCCCAATATACATATAGTAGCAGTAGTCTCTTCGTTATGAAATATCCAATGCAAGGACTATTCGCTACTAATCCTAAGGTGTAACGACCCAGAATTTCTGTTAATTAAAATTTGAATATTTAATTTATTTTAAATATTAATAAGTGAAATTTGTAAGCCGAATAAATTTTATTTCGAATAATTGGATTCAATTGGACAATTAAATCTATAATTTAATAGTTGAAAATATAGAAATAATTGGAAATTGGGTTAAATATGATTGAAAATGATTTGTAAAATTTTATTACATCATATTGGAGTTAGAATGATGTTAAAGAACTTTTAAAATTGAACTAAAAGTTAATTTGTGAAAATCGACTATTTTAATATTTAATTGACGAGTTAAAATAGCCATTTTTCAAACAGTCTCTGATTTCGACGAAACAAGTTTCATCGGATCCGTAATGTTATATTATTATATGGTTTCAAATTTCATGTCAATCAGATTTACCGTTTGTCTGGGGAAAGCCAAAACGCATAGAAATTGGTTTAAATAAATTTAATTTAAAATTGATCGTTTATTTCCATAACTCGGACAGATGATCGAATTAGCCTCCGAAACACGTACCATTATGTTCGGAACGCGGGGTAAACCTTAGAAACGCCAACCGGCATGCTTCGTTTGGAGTTCGGAAAATTTCGGATGAATAGTGTTTTTGGAAATTTTCTATATAAGGACTTCATAACTTCAATTTGCAAACAAGAAAATCCCTAGGGTTTGTAAACGTTCAGGCCGCCTTCAATAAACATCAATGGCCGAAATTTGCCAATGTTCTTCCTCAAATTCCTTTCAATCCATCAGTTATTAGCAAAAGTTGTTAACCACAACATTATAGATCGTAGCGAGAGCTACGAGATCAACGGTTAAGATCGTAAAAGGAGCTGTAGATTGGTCGCTAGGGGGCGCGTTTGTGCTCGGTTTGTGCGTGTTTTTCTAGTAAATGGGGAGGCCGAGCTTCAAGTGCTCATGGTCGTGGGTCGAGTTCGTGATGGGCTTCCATTTGGCGCTAGCTGATCGATTTCTAGTCGAGCGTGGTGATGGCGATTTCAAACCCTAGGGGGGCGGCCGATGGGTTCTTGCGTGCGACGAAATACTGGGATGGAAGAAGAATACGCGAACGTCCTTGATTCGAAATTGCAGATCGTGTGGCCCAGAATTTTTTAGGTTAAAAAATTTAAAAAGAAATTGTAATTTATTATATTTATAATTCGTGTAAACTTTAAACAAGTATAACTTTTTCATACGAGGTCCGATTTTGACGAAACGAATTGCGTTGGCTTCATTTTGACAAGCACGACGCAATGGAAATGGATTGGAGTCGTTTGGAGCTAGTTTGAATTTCAGGTAAAATTAAACGCGTGTTTAATTTTATTCGAAATAAAACGCGAAAACTGAATTTAAAGCGAGGTGAGAACTTCTCACTCAATCAAATCTGTTTCGATTTAAATTTTAAATAGTTAGATTTAAAAATTGTTGATTGTATGCCTGGATGATAAATTATTATCTGTTGTTGATTGAAACAGACATTATACGCCGTTATTAAGCGGAGGTTATTTATTAAAAACATATACCGCGAATATTTCACTGCAAAGTGAAATTGGTATTATTTATGTACTTGGAGTTGATTTCCCGCATTATATAGCGGATGAGACCCTATTACGCCACATAATAGCGGATAATATTTTATGAACCCATATACCGCGATATTCCATATTGGAATGGTATTGGTATTGTGCTAACATTTTTTGATGCAGGGAAACAGGTTGGAGAGATCCAACTGGATTCCTCAACTATATTATTTTATTTACAGATATTGTGATATTTGTTGATTATCATATACTGATATGTGATGTCTTTGTTGTCGTGATTGACTATTTGGTGTGTTGCATCATTGGGCCAATTTTGGAATTATAAAAAGATTTTAAAGTGATGATTTCCAAATTTACAAAGGATTTTTAAAGTGATTTTTGAAAATATACGTTTTATTAAATTTTGGAATTGATTGGTTTTAAATAAATAAACGTTATAATTTTAATGTTATAAAATTATGATTTTTGAGAAATATAGTTAAAATGTGATTTCTGAAATATGGAGTTAATGAATTTTATAAAATAGTTTAAATTGAGATTTTTGGATTTTTATAAATGGTTTATATAAAAGATTTATAATATTGATATTTATAAATTAAAAATATAGGAATTATAAAACGAGTTTTATTAAGTGTTAAAATGAAGTATAAATGGATTTCATAAGTGAATGAAATTTATAGATTTATAAATTGTGAAGTTATAAAAAGAATGAATTTGTTGAATAAATGATTTATAAAGAACTAACTTATAAATTGGATTTTGGCATTTAAATGAAATATAAATAGAATTTGTTAATAAAGGAGATTTATAAATCGAAGTTGTTATAAAATATAAATGGAATTTATAAACATTGTTTTATAAATCTGAAATCAATTGAATTTGATAAATTAAACATAGAAGTTTATTAAAGGAGATATATTCGTGATTTTGGGCAGCGAATTATCCTTTAAGTTAAATGTCGTAAAAACAAGAGTTTGGTTGGGAATTTTATCCACGATTTTGGATAGTGGATAATATTTTAATAAATGTGTTGAAACATTGAATTGGGTAAATAAAGTATATTCACGATTTTGGACAGTGAATATATTATTAAATAAAATGGATATGTTTTTGGGGAAGTGATGTTTTAAATAGAATTAAAATGATTTAAAGATGTTTTAAAATGCGTTAAGTATCGAATATATAGATTTCAACATTTATTGTTGAAATAGACGTTTTCGAGAAATAGAAGAAAATAGTGGACTATAACACTGTTGTTATAGTAAATGATTTCCGAAAGGAAATGTTTTTGTATAGTATTGGGATTTATATATCTATCTTAATTTCGAATCCCTATACTAGTGATTTTGAGTTGTCGTAATGATGTTTTACGCAACATTCGTTTTGACTCAAATAAATGTGTTTAAGCGAATGTTTTCCTTAAAGAATGAAATATGTACTTAATTTCGATTTAAGTATATTGAATATTTTCCAAGTGTTGAAAATAGATATATTTGTGAATTACTTATTATTAAATAAGTGTGGAAATGTTTTCCAATATGAACTGAATGTTTTGAGATTTTATCTTTTAAAGATAAATTGAAAATGAATATTAGAAATCGATTTGGAAATCGTATATTCATAGATATTTTGGAATTGTAAATTCACTATGGAATTTATAAAAAAAAGGGAAATTTGTTTAAAAATAAATGTTGATTTATTTTTGAAGTGTGGGAATAAATTTACGGATTTGGAACGTAAATGTAAAGTAAATCGGAAAGGATTTATTTAATTGGTTTAAATGAACCATTTTGAAATGAAAGTATTTCCGCATAAGGAAAATGATTGAAATTTGTTTTCAAAAGTGGTAAAGGTGAAAAGTGATTTGAAATTCGTTTTCAAATGGTTGAAGTGTGGAAAATATATACCTTGTAAAGATATTTTTGGAAAATAAATAATTTGGAAAATTATTTGGAATCTGGTGATGTTGTGCACGCCTATTGATAGTTAAATAACCGACTATCAATATTTACCTTTAAATAGGTATTTGTTGTGATTTGCTTGAATTTGAATGCCACACTTATTTTCAAAATAAGCGCTCACTATTCGGGTTAGTCGGGAAAGGACCTTGGGGTCGTATAACCCATTCCGAATATGTGATACGTCGTTATCTTGATTGCATTTGATGACCGATGTTGAAGACCAGATATTTGTGAAAACGGAAGGATTACTGTCGAATGACTCTGCATCGGCTGATCTCCGATATAGAGTTTTTATCACCCTTGGTGACGGAAAGTCCGGACGTGATTAGTGAATATCCGGATTGCAAGGGCTTCTTTGGAAGTGCCTTCTCTGAGACGTACTAGCTCAGAGGTTATGTAGTTGATGGTTACTAGTGATACATTCTCAAATTGGTAGTGTGGCATACGAAGTACTGTTGAGCATTTGATGATCAAAGCACAGCTTTTGTATAAAGCGTGGCTTTGTGGACGAGACTTCGTCGGACCTCACACCCCGGAAATGGTCAAAACAGGAAGGATGCAGCAAGGTTTAGGGTGTAGCGCCTCTTTAGTGTATGTCATTCCTTCTGGATAGAGGTGGTATCATGGTATGGAGCCCTGATACTTAACCTATGTTGTTGCTGCAAATTTATTACTTTGTGGTTGTTGGAATCGAGGATCCTCGGATATAGATTGGTTACGATCGAGGAATGACGTATTCGTGTCAGTAGTTACCCAATTTGAAGGGTAACCCGGCCTTGTGTTGGCAGAGATCCGGTTAGGTTCTCGGGTCGTCTTTCCAGAGGCGTACTCATGTGGCAATGGGAAGTTCCTTGCCCTGACCATTTGTTGGAAATCCAAAGAAACAATACGATCTTGTACGGTTTTAGTTGTATAACCTGCCATGGAATGTGGCGGTAACCTGCTATTGAACATGGTAGCTATAGTAGGCATACGATAATGGTCGTATGTTGGCTAAGATTTATATCTTTACTTTCGAAATGATTTTTCCTACACTATGCACTAGTAATAATATCAAATGTTTCTTTTTAATGCATATCAAGCATCTTTGACTATCATAAGGAGAAATCTCCTTCGATTCTGCGTTTGCATTGTGTGTGTGTGCGGGAGGCCTTATGGTAGTCTCATTTTCTAAAAAGCATTGCGAATCTATTTTAAAATTATCATGTACTTTGTTTTAAAAATAAACTGTTTTAGTTCTCATACCAGTCACAGGACTGGCTCGGAGTTTAATGTTTTCCTTCCTAAACTCTGGGTGCCCACCAATTTCCACACGGGCAGTCTAGAGTCAGGTTATCAGGATATTCTGGAATTCAGGAGTTGCTGGAGGCAAGCTGGATGGCATGGCGTATTCACTAGTATATAGTATTTCTTTTCCGCTGTTTGTTTCTGATGATGTGATGCAATATGATGTAATGTAATAACTGATATAGTTCTTTGTTTAAAGATTATCCATTTATCTATTATATGTTGTTCCACTGCGATTGAGAGATTCTGATATTGTTCTGTTGTTTCTTTTTGTTATGTTCTATCTTTTTCTCTTTTCTTCTATCTTTTTCTTCTTCTTTAACCATAACGGTACGGTTTTCCGGCATTCGATTGCTCGGCAGTTGATACAGTGGACGTATTGATGTCGGTTTTCGAGCGTTGAAAAGTCATTTCGTTGCATTTGGTATCAGAGCAAATGGTTAAGCGACAACCATGGCTCTGTTGGGTATTACTCATTAGAGATAGAGTCAGTAGTACTCTAGAATGAGTTTGAGTGTAATAATAGATACGAGCGCGTATTTGTTAATGGATATAAAATTGTTTTATATTGTGATGATTGGTTTGTTGAGTGGTATATGGATTCTGGTCAATACGAGTAATTAACGTTATTGATAGAGATCTCTAAACACTTGTACAGAACAATTTGACACGATATCGTTTTAAAAATAAGGTAAATGAAATAATTTTACCTCGATTATATTTTATATATAAGGAATAGTTTTCACGATTATTAAAGAGTATATAAAGTGATTGTTGGTTGTTGAAAATGTAAGATATATGCAAGTAAATAAAAGGTTTTTGAATAAGTTAAATAAAACATATTGTAAAAGAATAATTGTACAGGCGAAGAATTATAAAGTATGAAATTATAATTAATATGATTTACAATTGTGAAATGATCTTATATAAGTAAAAGATTTGTATATATGAGTTATAAACAAAAGAATTTTTTTGAAAGAATAACTAAATTTGATTTAAACCAGAATTTAATCCCGGGAATTTTGAAAACTGTTTTAAATGTAATGAAAACAAAGGTTTTGGGATTTAAAACTCTTAGGAAAGTTGAAATGTTTTCCAAAGTGTTTGAAGGAAATGATTAAATATTATTTTAGGAAATATTTTTGGATGAGAATTGTTTTAAAATGAATTCGTGGAAGTGAGGAAGCACTAAACTCACTTCAGTCGTTGGAAAATAAGCCTGATGATGATGGCCACATCATTAGAATTCATTTTCGAGTTTCTAAAGTGATGGATTGCTTCCATAGGAAATTGGGTTTGAGTTGATTATAATTTCAAAATTGTTTTGGAGTAAAACCGGGTAATTGAATTCTGGAAACTTTATCTAGATAATGTGAAAAGTTAAAATGAACCAACTATTGAATCTATTAAGTGATGTTGATATTAATAAAATAAACAAATGAAGATGAATGAAAATTTTAATCTTGGAATTAAAGTTTAACTTGAATAAATTTGGTTGTGTTGAATAAACATTGGTTGTTATATGATTGTAAATTGATTGTGTATATTTCATTAAGTGTTAATGAAGTTGAATTGATAAATGGAAAGCTATGAAATTGAATTTGATTGAACGGAAAGTAAACTAACTTGAATGTAAATTAGTAAATGTACACTAATTGAAATTGAATATGAATGAATGTTAGTAAATCCAATGTTAATGAATCATATGTGATTTAAATTGGAAAACCAATTCATTGAATATTAATGAGAAGTGAATTTATATTGATTTGGTTATGGATTGTTGGATGTTTATTGGTTGGATAGTTGTTTGGTGGTTGCATTTGTTGCTTTTGTTGCATTTGCTATGTTGGCACATGTAGTTGTTGTAGTGATATATGTTGTATATTGATATTACTTTCATATATGCATGTTTCTCATTGTTTGTTGAGTGTTTAGTAGGTGCGGATTGCGCTTGCTTCGCTTTTTGAGCTCGCTTTCGCGTTATATTAGCCGTATACGCTCGCTAATAATAAATAAGGTACATATCTCGGATTACATATCGTACTTTTACACTTTTTCCCTGCGGGATGCCTCATCACTTGATGAGATGTATATTTGTGATATATATACTGTCATTTTTTTCGGATCGAGCCGCGCAAAGGAGACTCTGGCAAAGTTTTCCGAAAATTTAAGGAGTTAGAATATTTTTAAGAAAATTAGGAAATTTTTGAAAACTAAGTTTGGATTTGGAAACTTAGTAAAGATTTTGTAAAAAGTTTAACTATGAATTTTGGGAAAGTTAAACACTTAGGAGATTTGAAAAATCCAATTTGAACGGTTTGTTTTGGAAAAGTTAATGGATTCTGTAACTTTTTCTTCCTTGGTAATTTCGAGGAAGAAATTCTTTTAAGGGGGGAAGTTTGTAACGACCCAGAATTTCTGTTAATTAAAATTCGAATATTTAATTTATTTTAAATATTAATAAGTGAAATTTGTAAGCCGAATAAATTTTATTTCGAATAATTGGATAATTAAATCGATAATTTAATAGTTGAAAATACAGAAATAATTGGAAATTGGGTTAAATATGATTGAAAATGATTTGTAAAATTTTATTATATCATATTGGAGTTAGAATGATGTTATAGAACTTTTAAAATCGAATTAAAAGTTAATTTGTGAAAATCGAATATTTTAATATTTAATTGACGAGTTCAAATAGCCATTTTTCAAATAGTCTCGGTTTTTGACGAAACCATTTTCATCGGATCTGTAATGTTATATTATTGTATGGTTTCAAATTTCATGTCAATCGGATTTACCGTTTGTCCGGGGCAAACCAAAACGCATAGAAATTGGTTTAAATCGATTTAATTTAAAATTGATCGTTTATATCCGTAACTCGCACAGATGATCAAATTAGCCTCTGAAACACATTCCATTGTGTTCGGAACGTGGGGTAAATCTTAGAAACACCAACCGGCACGCTTCGTCTGGAGTGCGGAAAATTTTGGATTAATAGTGTTTTTGGAAATTTTCTATATAAGGACTTCATGACTTCAATTTGCAAACAAGAAAAACCCTAGGGTTTGTAAACATTTAGGCCGCCTCCAATAAACATCAATTTCCGAAATTTGCCAATGTTCTTCCTCAAATTCCTTTCAATCCATCAGTTATTAGAAAAAGTTGTTAACTACAACATTGTAGATCGTAGCGAGAGCTACGAGATCAACGGTCAAGATTGTAAAAGGAGCTATAGATTGGTCGCTAGGGGACGCTTTTGTGCTCGGTTTGTGCGCGTTTTTCTAGTAAATGGGGAGGTCGAGCTTCAAGTGCTCATGGCCTTGGGTCGAGTTCGTGATGGGCTTTCATTTGGCGCTAGCTGATCGATTTCTAGTCGAGCGTGGTGGTGGCGATTTCAAACCCTAGGGGGGCGGCCGATGGGTTCTTGTGTGCGACGAAATACTGGGATGGAAGAAGAATACACGAACGGCTGTGATTCGAAATTGCAGATCGTGTGGCCCAGAATTGTTTAGGTTAAAAAAATTAAAAAGAAATTGTAATGTATTATATTTATAATTCGTGTAAACTTTGAACAAGTATAACTTTGTCATACGAGGTCGGATTTCGATGAAACGAATTGTGTTGGCTTCGTTTTGACGAACACTACGCAACGGAACTGGATTGGAGTCGTTTGGAGCTAGTTTGAATTTTGGGTAAAATTAAACGCGTGTTTAATTTTATTCGAAATAAAACGCGAAAATTGAATTGAAAGCGAGGTGAGAACTTCTCACTCAATCGAATCTGTTTCGATTTAAATTTTAAATAGTTAGATTTAAAAATTGTTAATTGTATGCCTGAATGATAAATTATTATCTGTTGTTGATTGAAATAGACATTATACGCCGTTATTAAGTGGAGGTTATTTATTAAAAACATATACCGCGAATATTTCACTGCAAAGTGAAATTGGTGTTATTTATGTACTTGGAGTTGATTTTCCGCATTATATAGCGGATGAGACCCTATTGCGCCGCATAATAGAGGATAATATTTTATGAACCCATATACCGCGATATTCCGTATTGGAACGGAATTGGTATTGTGCTAACATTTTTTGATGCAGTGAAATAGGTTAGAGGGATCCAACTGGATTCCTCAACTGTATTGTTTTATTTACAGATATTGTGATATTTGTTGATTATCATATACTGATATATGATGTCTTTGTTGTCGTGATTGACTATTTGGTGTGTTGCATCATTGGGCCAATTTTGGAATTTTAAAATGATTTTAAAGTGATGATTTTCAAATTTAAAAAGGATTTTTAAAGTGATTTTTGAAAATATACGTTTTATTAAATTTTGGAATTGATTGATTTTAAGTAAATAAACATTATAGTTTTAATGTTATAAAATTATGATTTTTGAGAAATATAGTTAAAATGTGATTTTTGAAATATGGAGTTAATGAATTTTATAAAATAGTTTAAATTGAGATTTTTGGATTTTTATAAACGGTTTGTATAAAAGATTTATAATATTGATATTTGTAAATTAAAAATATAGGAATTATAAAACGAGTTTTATTAAGTGTTAAAATGAAGTATAAATGGATTTCATAAGTGAATGAAATTTATAGATTTATAAATTGTGAAGTTATAAAATGAATGAATTTGTTGAATAAAAGATTTATAAAGAATTAACTTATAAATTGGATTTTGGCATTTAAATGAGATATAAATAGAATTTGTTAATAAAGGAGATTTATAAATCGAAGTTGTTATAAAATATAAATGGAATTTATAAACATTGTTTTATAAATTCGAAATCAATTGAATTTGATAAATTAAACATAGAAGTTTATTAAAGGAGATATATTCGTGATTTTGGGCAGCGAATTATCCTTTAAGTTAAATGTCGTAAAAACAAGAGTTTGGTTGGGAATTTTATCCACGATTTTGGATAGTGGATAATATTTTAATAAATGTGTTGAAACATTGAATTGGGTAAATAAAGTATATTCACGATTTTGGACAATGAATATATTATTAAATAAAATGGATATGTTTTTGGGGAAGTGATGTTTTAAATAGAATTAAAACGATTTAAAGATGTTTTAAAATGCGTTAAGTATCGAATACATAGATTTCAACATTTATTGTTGAAATAGACGTTTTCGAGAAATAGAAGGAAATAGTGAACTATAACACTGTTATTATAGTAAATGATTTCCGAAAGGAAATGTTTTTGTATAGTATTGGGATTTATATATCTATCTTAATTTCGAATCCGTATACTAGTGATTTTGAGTTGTCGTAACGATGTTTTATGCAATATTCGTTTTGACTCAAATAAATGTGTTTAAGCGAATGTTTTCCTTAAAGAATGAAATATATACTTAATTTCGATTTAAGTATATTGAATATTTTCCAAGTGTTGAAAATAAATATATTTGTGAATCACTTATTATTAAATAAGTATGGAAATGTTTTCCAATATGAAGTGAATGTTTTGAGATTTTATCTTTTAAAGATAAATTGAAAATGAATATTAGAAATCGATTTGGAAATCGTATATTCATAGATATTTTGGAATTATAAATTCAGTGTGGAATTTATAAAAGAAAGGGAAATTTGTTTAAAAATACAAGTTGATTTATTTTTGAAGTGTGGGAATAAATTTACGGATTTGGAATGTAAATATAAAGTAAATCGGAAAGGATTTATTTAATTGATTTAAATGAACCATTTTGAAATGAAAGTATTTCCACGTAAGGAAAATGATTGAAATTTGTTTTCAAAAGTGGTAAAGGTGAAAAGTGATTTGAAATTTGTTTTCAAATGGTTGTAGTGTGGAAAATATATATCTTGTAAAGATATTTTTGGAAAATAAATAATTTGTGAAATTATTTGGAATCTGGTGATGTTGTGCACACCTATTGATAGTTAAATAACCGACTATCAATATTTACCTTTAAATAGGTATTTGTTGTGATTTGTTTGAATTTGAATGCCACACTTATTTTCAAAATAAGCGCTCACTATTCGGGTTAGCCGGGAAAGGACCTTGGGGTCGTATAACCCATTCTGAATATGTGATACATCATTATCTTGATTGCATTTGATGATCGATGTTGAAGACCAGATATTTGTGAAAACGGAAGGATTACCGTCGAATGACTCTGCATCGACTGATCTCCAATATAGAGGTTTTATCACCCTTAGTGACGGGAAGTCCGGACGTGATTAGTGAATATCCGGATTGCAAGGGCTTCTTTGGAAGTGCCTTCGGTTCCGTTCGATTCCGGAACGGACTTGTATGGATGTGTGTCTGACGTTACAATTTGAGATGTAAAGCTGGTTTCTATCAAATATATTTCTGTTGGTGGCGGAGAATTTATTCTCTTAGCTTAACACCCTTCCCTGAGACGTACGAGCTCAGAGGTTATGTAGTTGATGGTTACTAGTGATACATTCCCAAATTGGTAGTGTGGCATACGAAGTGCTGTTGAGCATTTGATGATCAAAGCACGGCTTTTGTATAAAGTGTGGCTTTGTGGACGAGACTTCGTCGGACCTCACACGCCGGAAATGGTCAAAACAGGAAGGATGCAGCAAGGTTATTAGGGGGTAGCGCCCCTTTAGTGTATGTCATTCCTTCCGGATAGAGGTGGTATCATGGTATGGAGCCCAGATACTTAACCTATGTTGTTGCTGCAAATTTATTACTTTGTGGTTTTTGGAATCGAGGATCCTCGGATATAGATCGATTACGATCGGAGAATGACATATTCATGTCAGTAGTTACCCAGTTTGAAGGGTAACCCGGCCTTGTGTTGAAAGAGATCCGGTTAGGTTTTCGGGTCGTCTTTCTAGAGGCGTACCCATGTGGCAATGGGAAGTTACTTGGCCTGACCATTTGTTGGAAATCCAAAGAAACAATACGATCTTGTACGGATTTAGTTGCATAACCTGCCATGGAATGTGGCGGTAACCTGCTATTGAACATGGTAGCTATAGTAGGCATACGATAATGGTCGTATGTTGGCTAAGATTTATATCTTTACTTTCGAAATGATTTTTCCTACACTATGCACTAGTAATAATATCAAATGTTTCTTTTTAATGCGTATCAAGCATCTTTGACTATCATAAGGAGAAATCTCCTCCGATTCTGCGTTTGCATTGTGTGTGTGTGTGTGCGGGAGGCCTTATGGTAGTCTCATTTTCTAAAAAGCATTGCGAATCTATTTTAAAATTATCCTGTACTTTGTTTTAAAAATAAACTGTTTTAGTTCTCACACCAGTCACATGACTGACTCGGAGTTTATTGTTTTCCTTCCTAAACTCTGGGTGCCCACCAATTTCCACACGGGCAGTCTAGAGTCAATTATCAGGATATTCTGGAATTCAGGAGTTGCTGGAGGCAAGCTGGATGGCATGGCGTATTCACTAGTATATACTATTTCTTTTCCGCTGTTTGTTGTTGTTTGTTGTTGTACACTCCGATGATGTAATGCAATATGATGTAATGTAATAACTGATATAGTTCTTTGTTTAAAGATTATCCATTTATCTATTATATGTTGTTCCGTTGCGATTGAGAGATTCTAATATTGTTCAGTTGTTTCTTTTTGTTCTGTTCTATCTTTTTCTCTTTTCTTCTATATTTTCTTCTTCTTTAACCATAACGGTACGGTTTTCCGGCATTCGATTGCTCGGCAGTTGATACAGTGGACGTATTAATGTCGGTTTTCGAGCGTCGAAAATTCGTTTCGTTACATAAGGATTTCCCAACAGGATGTGGTAGGAAAGTACCTTCAGTTTGTCTCATTCCTGGAAAACTTGCATGGACGAGTGTTTGACATTGCATTTCTAAGATTACGTACATTGGTTTTTACAATTGTATATCATGTGGTGGCGGAGAAGGCAACTTCTCATAGCTTAACACCCTCCTTGAGACGTATGAGCTCAAGGGTTGTATTTTTGTGGAAGGCAATTAGTAGTCAATGGGAATGGCAATGTGGCATTCAAAGATGATGTGATATATGATACATGAAAGGTAATCGATACATCTTTGGCCTCACTCCCCGAAAAATGACCGAAACAGGGATAGTAGCAGCAAGGCTAAGTGGGTCACTCCCAATTAGGAGATGTCATCACTCTTTTGAATATAACTTTACACACTATGACGTCATGTATCTGATTATTGTTATTGTGTGCTCGTAGTACTGAATAAAGGACGGTAACAACTGGAGTGATGACATATTCGGTACTATCAAGGTATGGGTACGCCATTCTTGTTTTGGTTTAGGGGCCCAGTATCTGGACCCTAGGCACATCCCTCTAGAGGTGTATGGAGTTTCGAAAAAGGCAGTCCCTTCACATAGTCATTTGTACGTAAATCTAAAATCCAATGCGTGCTATCATTTTCTATTGTAGAAAGCCTTGTATTACAAGGTGTGTACTGGAATTTAATAATGTAACAATTTCAGCTATTTAGTTTGTTATTTGCATAATAGACACTATTATATAATATAAGAGAGTTTGATATGAAATTTTTTGGTTATCGTAAGGTAAAAACCTTGTCGGTATTTATTTGACTCGGTCTTACGAGATACCTTCTGTTTTGATAAAGGGAAAGTTTTGATAACTTTATAAATTCAATTGAGTTGTGTTTTTCTCATGCTGGTTTACCAGACTGATTCGGGCGTTCTTCTTTTTCAATGCTCGGGCCAGACCGAGTATATTTACATGTTCAGATTCGGTGCTTTTGGAGCTTCAACAGGCGAGCTGGAGATTTTATGTCATATACTCGTATCTTTATATTTTCCGCTATTTTGCATTGTTGTTGTTCAAAGTTATCAGCATTTGTGAGGACAAGTTATTATAACGTTCAAAGCTGATGATTACTCATTGTGTACTCTGATATTTATTTATGTATATTATGGTTTCTCTTTGAAAAGATTATTGATCTATATTATATGTTATTCCACTGCGATTTGAGGTTTTGTATTGTTTTGGTTCTGCTTCTCTCCTTTTCTTCTCTTCTCTTCTTCTTTATTCTCTCTTTCTTCTCGCCCTTTTTTTCCTCTCATGATCATCTGCAACCGGTACACTTTGAGTTGGACACGCGTGGTTTGCTGTCGGATTCAGAGGGTGCTAAGTGCGGTCGTCACAATGTACCACTGTACTTGTACAAATGAGGTTTTGGGTCTTTTGTTCCATCATAGGGCGAAATAGTTGGCATAGTGAACTTTTTTGGATACCACTCATTCAAGATCTCATTAGTGAAAGGAGTCCAACTTGGAGTGGATCCCTATTCATCATCTCTTCTATCCTTATTCTCAACCATCAACCGCTTGATCATAACCGCGATAAATGCCTCTGATGTCCGATAGTCCGGGGGTCGGCTGTCAGTCACCACACCGAGCGTTTGGCTTTACAAATGGTTTTGATGAGTGGGCTGAAGCCTAGGTTTCTCCTGTCTTTGGAAGGTCCACTCCCTCGGGATCTCGTTGGCTTGTGGTTGGCCTGATTGAGGCTGTTTGGACATTCCTAGCATTATTGAATGCATTGGCGTTTCCTTCCAACTTGCCGTCATCAAAATGCTCTCCATCTTCTAAGTCGGAGAGGTCAACGGCTATATCCTCTTGCGGGGTCTTCGCTCATTGGTTCAAATTCGTAGCTGGTTGCCTTGCAGTTGGTGGAGTACTTGCGTTTCCTTCCACGTTGATTCTTATGGTTCTAGCTATCACTCCTCTTAGTGGTCGCTTTCCATTTCTTCTGATTAGACCAGAAACGGAAGAATTTTCTTGTTCTACGGTAGCCGCGGGTTCGGCCATAGTCTTGGAGCAGGATGTGATTATAAGGTTAAGAGGGCATTAAGCTTATCCATCAGAGCTCTTTGACTACTTTCCATTTTCTGATTCATTTCATCAACCATTTTATTCAACTCATCTCTTTTAACGACTTCGCGTTGATTGGAGGATCCTAGCACCGATCTCTTATGTTGTCACCATTTACTTTAGTTTGCTGATCTCCGGCTATTACTTCCCTTATGGATCTTCCAGAGCCAGTTCTTTTCCTTTTCGGAGCCATTGATTCTAAGCAACAGATTTTTTTAGCAAAGGTTGAGTATCTAACTTCTAAACCTTTCTGATCCAATGTAGACGGTTAGTTCTAAAGCCTAAGTTGGATTTCTCAGTGAAAGGACAAAAATGTTGACCCAAACAATGGGTCAACATCCTGGATTGAGCGTGATAGCACCAGCCTTATTCTTAAAAGCAATAATACAGAGAATAAACGTAGAAAATACAGAAAAAATAAGAAGACAAGAAGATTTATATAGTGGTTCGACTGTTAATGAAATCTACGTCCACTTTATAACTTTTATTATAGACCGATTGTTGTTGCAAGGTAACTTGGATTATAAAGTTGTTGAATATCCTGAGTTAGACTAAGTCCCCAATGTTGGAGTTCATCGGAGAATCACTCCCTTGGACGACTGTTGTGAGGAGGGAGGGGAAGAGTGAAGAATAGTTTCTACTGAGTTTCAGCAGCTAGTCCATAGGATCCATCCTATGTTGTAGTTAGGTGAATATTTATAGAGGTTGGAGAGCTCTTGTGCTAGGCCTTCTAGTTAGATGCTTGTAAATCACTGTAGGAAGATGCACTGCAAAAAGCATCATGAAGCAATCTAACTTAATGGATCGGTAATGATCCATAGCTTCTAGCACGATAATGATCCACTAGCTTGAGGTGCTTCCCCCTACTTTTGGCTTTGAAGTCCTTGGCGAGCTGGCGAAATGGTATGGATCGCTGGCGATTAATATACTTAGTTTATTTCTGAGCTTTGTCTTTCACTACCCATTGGATCATGATGCAAGTGAACTAATGAGCCTTCGAGCCTAGATTATGGATCGCTAGCAACCCATAGATGATGGATCGCCAGCGGTCCATCAACTTTGCATATTTTCGCTTTTCTTTTGTCTGATTTCTTTTGGTTAAATGCTCTAGTTTTTTTGCAGGCTCTTGAGCTATTCTGACTCGACCAAGCTGTTCCGATTTTATTTGGATTCTGCTGGATTAAAATCCTGGATAACATTGTTTCTTTAGCAATTAATCAAGTAAATAATACAGTATTCTTATTGGGAAAGTTTGGAAGCATACTTCGTTTGATAGCTAGTTGAATGAAGTGCAAGAAGTTATAACGAAATAGTCGCTATAAGTGCAGTTCAATAAAATACCCTATTTTCTAAAAATTCTCTAAAATAATTAAAAGATATTCTTTGGGATTTTTCTTCATGGTTTTCAATTATCCAAAGTATAATAACTATCATAAACATAATGGATCTAAAATCAGTTGATAAGGTATTGAAAACTAGACGCAAAGTTATGGCAAAAATTTGATAAAAATAGTAACAGAACTTTAGGCAGCTCTTCTAGAAGTGCTGCCATTGTAAATTGAAGATATAAACTATTAAAAATGATATTTAAATTACATATTTTTCCCTACTCTTGTTAGGATTTTTTTCTAACTTCTAATAGAGTTTTTTTAAAATTAGTTTCAAGTTTAAATATATTTTTAACAAATAATTAAGAATTTCTATACTAAATAGCTTTTAAAATAAAAACTTGTTATCTTATTGATTTCAGAATTCCTTAGCTTTATATAATATTCTATATAAATAATTATAATATATTTTAAATAGTTTAAAAGTATTTTAACATACTAATAAGTTTTTTAAAAGTATTTCTACATATATAAGTTTTAAATATTAAATTAAGTATTTTAGAAAGATAATAAATGGAGTTTGGATTTTAATACTTAAGTTAAAATAAATTGTTTATGGAATCAACTAAAAGTGCATTGCCTTAATTAATAAGTATGGATATGCTTTGATCTTTAAATAAATGTTTAAAGTTATTAATGAATAAGTAAAAAAAATTGGGTTGATGTAAACAGTGTTTTTAGCAACACTTGTTTTTAACCCTTATTATTAATTATACTTGGGAATAAAAGTTGATATTTATTGATGGATATTTAGCAGAAACATAAAAGTAAATGGTTTAGGTTTGTTGCAACAAATATTTTGAGCAACCTTGTCTTTAACCCGTAATTATAAATAAATCTTTAAGGAACGAGTTTTAAAGAGGAGTGTTTTCAAAGTATAAAATGTTTGGGTTTGTTCTGACAATTGTTTTTAGTGACACATGCCTTTAACCCTTAAATGTAATGAAACCATTAAAAGGAGAGTTTTAAAGATAATGATTAAACGGAATGGTTTTGGGTTCGTAGTAAACAATGTTTTATCAACATTTGTTTTTTAACCATTTGAATTATATTTTGGAAGAAATATTATAAATATTTAATGATGGAATTTTAAAGATAATATCAAGTATTGAAATCATTTATAAAGGGATAGAAATTGTAGAATGTAGAATTTATAAAATAAAAGGAGTTTATTATAACAATATTTCAGTAGTAATTGTTTTATCTCTTTGATTATATTTTAAAGTAAATAAAACTTATTAATTAATTTGTGAATATACTTATACCATTGGAATAGGTATATGAATACTTTTTAAGTTTGAAAGGGTATAAGTGAAAAAAAATTAAACAATATATACAAGTATATAAAGCATGTTTTATTAATAATGAGATATTGATAAAGGAAGTCTTGATTTATAAAAGGGAAATTTTATTAGAGGAAAAGATGTTTTACTAATAAAAAGAGTTTTAATTAATAAAAGATAAATTAATTATAAAGGGATTAAAGTTCGTTTATGTGACTTGACTAATCCTTACATGAAATGATAGTGCACGCATGTTTACTTGCTTATGAGAGCGTATTCGAGACTCGGTTCCCTTATGCGATCATTCTCATTATTGTTGAATAAGAAAAAATTCATTGACTCAGTCTTGAAGAGATTAGGATCGGTAAGTGTTCTACTTATCGAAAACCCCTTCAAGGCTGAGATATGGGTTCTCCATTTCGGAAGTGAATGATGAAAACCATGTGTCATTCTGAAATACGTTGAGATGATGGAATCCATTTAGGATTCATTACGTGATCGAGATTTGTTGAAAACTCATGTGAAGATGCCGAACGTGACCTCGACATCGAAAATGGCTGAAAACAGAGTAGGCCCATAGCAAACGGGGTTTAGCTAACCTCTGAGAGGACTAATCAACTTTATTATCTAGAGTATGCTCATCGATTTTAGTAGCAGGAGTTGGTCGTATTCGAAACACGTTCTCTGCGTGAACCAGCTATGACTTCCTTATTTGGTATATTTTATCTAGAGAAATACGGCGCTTGGAAGGTACTTTCTGACTCTTGCCAGGACACTTGCCTAGAGGTACTGAGTCCTCTCCAAAGAAAAAATCCATTTATATGAACGATCCTAAGAAGTTTTTTTTGTATACCTAAATATGCTGTCAAATGTAACCAATGTAACCATTTCAAATATATTTTATATATATATTGAACACCCTAGACATTATTATAATATCACCAAATTTTCCTATAAAATGGTTCAGTTATGGTAAGGTAAAAATACATTTGTTTTTATTTATGGCATGGTCTTATGAGACACCTTTATTCTTTAAAGGGTTTTACAAAATATAGTAATTCAAATTACTTGAGTCATCCCTTGCTGGTTTACTAGACTGGTCCAGGTGTTATTTTTCTTATAATGTTAGGGTCAGCCCAGTGTATATTTCCACATATTGTTGATGATTTATTGGAGCTCTAGGAAAGGGGCTGGATGATTACCTACCATAGATTTTATTTCTACCGCATTACTTTGTTTATTTTTATATCAGCTACGAGGACAGGTTATTATAACTGTCCAGGCTGATGATATGTCAGTTTACTTCGATTATTGTATCTATACAGTTTTCCTTTATAAAAGTATCGTTTTGATATTATATGTTACCATTCCATGGTGAGATTTTGATATTGTATTCTCTTCTTTCTTACTCTTTTTCTCTTCTTCTTTTATTTTACCCTAATGTTTTGTCTTTCCGGCACTTGGGTGCTTGACACATGACTACCGTAGATGTATTATTGTCGACATTTGGGGGTTGAAAAGGAAATCGTTATAATGTTGTAACAACCGGCCTTTTCGACCTCTAGGTTTAACGCCTAAACCGATGATACCTCGAGAATCAAGAAGGACAATTCGTTAAGACATGATAATAAGAAACAAAAACAATTCTAACTAATAACTTTTCGAGTCTTACAGAGGAAGGAAACAAAATATGATCCATCAATAACCATAATCATTTCGCATCACCATAATATGTCTGTATTCTCAAATATATACGTCCATACAACACAAATCAAACCAAATCCATATACATAATCAAATCCAGGTCATAACAATTATTTACATCATTTACAATATATACACATATAGGTCCTATCTTCCATATCATCTAGTCTCCAAACTCCATCAGCCTGGATATATAAATAAAGAACAAATAGGGATGGGTCAAACATAAGTATGGTGAGTGAGCCACACTTACTTTACATATACTATAAAGATAGTACCATAATGTGATAAGAGTCTAACGTCTCGATTATCTCAGTCCCGTCTTCGTAATATACAAACCACATCGTATAATTTTGGTTATATCACATCGCATCTATGTTGACTAATTTTCTAGGACTCGCCTCGTGTGCTATAGGGTCGCTTGTTGTCCACCATTACATAAATCATATATAGGACTTACTTCCTTAGACTCATCTCGTGCACTATAAGGTTGCCTGTTGTCTTTGAATACAAACTGTACTCACATTCTGGACGTCTTGCACTATAGGATCGCTTACCATGCATCCTTCACATTGATCTACCAAAGTACTATAAGTGTAACGACCCAGGATTTCTGTCAATTGAAATTTGTATATTTAATTAATTTTAAATATTAATAAGTAAGATTTGCAAGTCGAATAAATTTATTTCGAATATCTAGTTGTAATTGGATAATTTAAATCGATAATTTAATAGTTGAGATTACAAAAATAATTGTAAATTTGGTTTAATGTGATTGAAAATGATTTGTAAAATTTTATTTAATCATATTGAAGTTAGAATGATGTTATAGAACTTTTAAAATTTAATTAAAAGTTAATTTGTGAAAATTGAATATTTTAATATTTAATTGACGAGTTAAAATAGCCATTTTTCAAACAGTCTCGGATTTCGATGAAACTAGTTTCATCGGATCCATAATGTGATATTATTGTAAGATTTCAAATTTCGTGTCAATCGGATTTACCGTTTGTCCGGGGTAAGCCAAAACGCATAGAAATTTGTTTAATCGATTTAATTTAAATTTGATCGTTTATTTCCGTAACTCGCACAAATGATCGAATTAGCTTCCGAAACACATTCCATTGTGTCTGGAACGCAGGGTAAACCCTAGAAATGCCAGCCGGCATGCTTCGTTTGGAGTTCGGAGAATTTTGGATGAATAGTATTTTGTGAAATTTTCTATGTAAGGACGATTATATTCTCATTTGCAAATAAAACCGTAGAAGAAACCCTAGCCGCCAGTTAAAATTCAATGGCCGAAAACATTCATTCTTTTCTCCGCCAAATCTATTAATCCATCAACAATTAGGAAAAACTTTCAACTGCAAAGTTGAAGATCGTAACGAGATCTTCCTATCCAACGGTGGATTCCAGTCATCGTCAACGTATGAAGCCAGAAAATGGCCAAGAAGGGCCGTCGTTTTCATACGATTTCCGAGTTCTAGATGAGGCCGAGCTCTTCATGGTCGAGGTGGGGGTGTAGGCGAGCATGAGCTGTCGTTTGGTGGACGTATTGATGTCGGTTTTCGAGTGTCGAAAAATCGCAACATTACATTTGGTATCAGAGCATATGGTTAAGCGACAACCATGACTATGTTGGGTGTTACTCATTAGAGATAGAGTCAGTAGTACTCTAGAATGATTTTGAGTGTAATAATAGCTATGAGCGCGTATTTGTTAGTAAATATAAATCGTTTTGTATTGTGTTGACTTATCGGTTGATTGTTTATGAATTCTGGTCGGTGCGGGAAGCACAACCGTAATCGATAGGGGTTTCTAAACTCTTAAACAAGATAAACCGACACAGTGTTGTTTTGAAATAGGGTAATGGAATAATTTTATCCAAACTATTTTCGTATATAAAAGAAATAAATTTTCTGTAAATGTTTATAATATATGGTTGCTTGGTTGTTTGGAAGTGATGATATTGAAATATTATCATTATTATTATAGAAATTGAAATAATAACCAAAGGATAAAAGAATAATTCATATACAAATGGGAATTGAAAATGTGATTTATAATTTGGAATGAAATTCATTAATGGAACGAAATTAGAAATATGGAATTTGACTTAAGTAAATGTTAAATAAAATAGAATTTGAAATAAATTAGAAATGGGCTTAAGTTTTATAGTGAAAATAAATAGTAAGAATGAAGTTGATTCTGGTATCGAAGTAAAATAACAAAGTGAATTAATGAGTAAAGTAATAAATATAAACTTGAGTTATATTAATGAAATTCAATTTGAAATGTTAAATGAATTAGCAATTGGATTAATGAATGGATTGAATGTTAATCAATCAAATGTAAATAAATTGATATGAAATAATGGATATAAGTGTTAATTCATTTAAGGCTAATTGAACGTTAAACCAAATTGAAGGTAAACAAAGTGAACATGAATGTTGAATGTAAAGTGAATAAATTTGGTTGTGTTGGTTATACATTGGTTGTTAGATTATTGTTAATTGATTGTATATAAATTCATTAAGTGTTGATGAAATTGAATTAGTGAAATTGAAAGCTAAAGTAATTGAATCCAAATTAGAAGTAAATGAATATGAACTGGATTTGATTTGAATTGAAAGTGAACTAATGTGAATGTAAATTGGTGAATGTAAACTAATTGAAAATGAATAATTGAATGTCGTTGCATATGAATTGGTTGTAAACAATTACAAGTAATGTCGAAATCATATAAGTTGTTTATAAACCTTGTTTAGTATGCATTTCTTTTAATATGCATGTGTTGTAGTTGTTTAAAAGAGTAAAATGTTAATAACTTCTTATATATGTTACTTACATGTTTATATTGAGTAAGTACAGGTATCGAGGCTACCGTTAGCGGGATTTGGTTGCGCAAAATGATAAATAAATAACTGTTTTGCTTAAAAATGCTAAAAAGGTACGCTTGCGCAATAAAAATAGAAAATATTAACTGTTTTTCTGTTTTTTGACCGGGTGGGTCGATGTACATATATTTATCTCTATTGTGATATTGTAAAAGCTCCTCCGTACAAAGGAAGTTATGGCGAAATTTTTTGAAAATTTAAGGCGTTAGAAAATTTTCGGGAAATTTTGGAAAAAATTCTGAAAACTATAACTTTGATTTTGAAGTTAAAGGTTAAACGATATAGTTGGTTTTGGAAAAGTAAAACTAAGTATGATTTGAAAACTTAGTAAAGATTTTGTAAGAAGTTTAACTATTGGATTTTGGAAAAGTTAAACACTTAAGAGATTTGTAAATCAAATTTGAATGGTTTGTTTTGAAAAGTTTGTGAATTCTGTAACTTTTTCTTACTTGGTAATTTCGAGGACGAAATTCTTTTAAGGGGGAAGTTTGTAACGACCTAGGATTTCTGTCAATTGAAATTCGTATATTTAATTAATTTTAAATATTAATAAGTAAGATTTGCAAGTCGAATACATTTATTTCGAATATCTAGATGTAATTGGATAATTTAAATCGATAATTTAATAGTTGAGATTACAGAAATAATTGGAAATTTGGTTTAATGTGTTTGAAAATGATTTGTAAAATTTTATTTACTCATATTGAAGTTAGAACGATGTTATAGAACTTTTAAAATTTAATTAAAAGTTAATTTGTGAAAATTGAATATTTTAATATTTAATTGACGAGTTAAAATAGCCATTTTTCAAACAGTCTCGGATTTCGATGAAACTAGTTTCATCGGATCCGTAATGTGATATTATTGTAAGATTTCAAATTTCGTGTCAATCGGATTTATCGTTTGTCTGGGGTAAGCCAAATCGCATAGAAATTTATTTAATCGATTTAATTTAAATTTGATCGCTTATTTCCGTGACTCGCACATGTGATCGAATTAGCTTTCGAAACATGTTCCATTGTGTCCGAAACGCGGGGTAAACCCTAGAAACGCCAGCCGGCACGCTTCGTTTGGAGTTCGAAATTTTTTGAATGAATAGTGTTTTGTGAAATTTTCTATATAAGGACGATTATATTCTCATTTGCAAACAAAACCCTAGAAGAAACCCTAGCCCCCAGTTAAAATTCAATGGCCGAAAACATTCATTCTTTTCTCCGCCAAATCTCTCAATCCATCAACAATTAGGAAAAACTTTCAACTGCAAAGTTGAAGATCGTAACGAGATCTTCCTATCCAACGGTGGATTCCAGTCATCGTCAACATATGAAGCCAGAAAATGGCCAAGAGGGGCCGTCGTTTGCACATGATTTCCGAGTTCTAGATGAGGCCGAGCTCTTCATGGTCGTAGGTGGGGGTGTAGGCGAGCATGCGCTGTCGTTTGGTGGTGGAGTGATGTTGTTTCGAGCGTCGAGGGAGGTGCGACTATCAAGAAGAACGAACGGCCTATGGGTTGGATGCTTGCATTCTCACCTGGGAAAGTAACGTGAGGAAAGGAGAAGGTTGGAGGGACGGCCACGATCTGATGCTACGAAATCTACGGCCTAGAATAGAGTTAGGTTTAAAAATTGAAAATAAAAGTTGTAAATTGAATTATATTAATTCGTACAATCTTTATAACGTCATAACTCTTTCACATGAGGTCCGAAAATTACGAAAGGAATTGAGTTGGCTTCATTTTGTCGAGCACTACGCAATGGAACTGGATTGGAGTCGTTTGGAGCTAGTTTGAATTTTGGGTAAAATTAAACGCTTGTTTAATTTTATTCGAAATAAAACGCTACAACTATTATCGGAAACTCAAGGTGAGAACTTCTCACTCAATCGAATTGTTTTGATTTAAATTTTAAATAGTTAGATTTAAAATTGCTTGATTGTGTGATTGGATGATAATTATTATCTGTTGTATTGAAATAGACCCTATACGCCGTATATTAAGCGGATGTTATTTATTAAAAACATATACCGCGATAATTCCAACTTGTATGGAATTGGTATTATATATATACTTAGAGTTGATTTCTCGCATTATATAGCGGATGAGACCCTATTGCGTCGCATAATAGCGGATAATATTTTATAAATCGCATATACCGCGATATTCCGTCTCGAAGTGGAATTGGTATTGTGTTAACATCTTTGGATGCAGGGAAACAGGTTGGAGGGATCCAACTGGATTCCTCAAATGATTGAATTGGTTTCAATGTTGTGTGTTGATCTATTTATAATCTGTGTGATTATCTTTGTGATTGAAATCATTAAAGGCTAAATTTTAGCCGAATATATTTTTGGTATCGTTAGATGCCGAAAATAAATAAAATTTGATTTTTGAAAATTTAAGTTGAGAATTCGTAATAAAATTAATTTTGGAATTTATTCATTTTAAATAAATAAACGTTGTAATTTTTATGTTATAAAATTATGATTTTTGTAAAATATAACCGAAATGTGATTTTCGAAATAAGTAGTTGATTAATTTATAAAAATGGTTTAAATTGAGATTTTTGAATTATTATAAATGATTTATATAAAAAAAATTATATAAAAGATTTATAAAATTGATATTTATAAATTAAAATATTGGAATTATAAAACGAGTTTTTATAAGTATTAAAATGAATTAAAAATGGATTTCATAAGTGAATGAAATTTATAGATTTATAAATTGTGAAGTTATAAAATGAATAGATTTTGTAAAATAAAAGATTTATAAGTAATTAACGTATAAATTGGATTTCGGCGTTTAAATGAGATATAAATAAAATTTGTTGATTAAGGGATTTTTTTAAGTTGGAGTTTTTATAAAAAAATATATGTGTGTGTGTGTGTGTGTGTGTGAATTTATAAACGTCGTTTTATAAATCCGAAATCAATTGAATTTGATAAATTAAACATAGAAGTTTATTAAAGGAGATATATTCATGATTTTGGACAGCGAATTATCCTTAAAGTTAAATGTTGTAATAATAAGAGTTTGGTTGGGAAGCATATTCACGATTTTGGACAGTGAATATATTATTAAATAAAATGGATATGTTTTGGGGAAGTGGTATTATAAGATGAAGTTAATTGTTTTGAAGATGTTTTAAAGGGTATTAAATATCGAAACCATAGATTTCAACATTCATTTTTGAAATAGACGTTTTCGAGAAATATAAGGAAATGGTTGACTATAACATTGTTGTTACAGTAAATGATTTCCGAAAGGAAATGTTTTATATAGTATTGGGATTAATACATCTATTTTAAGTTTGAATCCCTATACTAATGATTTTGGGTTGTCGTAACGATGTTTTACGCAACATTCGTTTTGACTCAAATAAATGTGTTAGAGGATGTTTTCCTTAAAAGAATAAAATATATACTTAATTGTGATTTAAGTATATTGAATATCTTCCAAGTGTTGAAAATAAAAAGATTTGTGAATTACTTATTATTAAATAAGTATGGAGATGTTTTTCCAAAATGAAGTGAATGTGTGAAGATTTTATCTTTTAAAGATAAATTAAAAATGAATATTAGAAATCGAGTTGAAAATCGTATATTCATAGATATTTTGGAAATGTAAATTCACTATGTAATTTATAAAAGAAAGGGGAATTTGTTTAAAAATAAACATTGATTTATTTTTGAAGTGTGGAAATAAATTTACGGATTTGGAACGTAAGTTTTAAATAAATCGGTAAGGATTTATTTGATTGATTTAAATGAACCATTTTAAATTGAAATGGATAAATATTTGGAAGTGTTTCCATTCAAGGAAATTGATTTGAAATTTGTTTTCAAAGATTGAAAGGTGAAAAATGATTTGAAATTTGTTTTCAAATGGTTGAAGTGTGGAAAATATATCTCGTAAAGATATTTTTGAAAATAAATAATTTGGGAAATTATTTGAAATCTGGTGATGTTGTGAATATTGATTGATAGTCAAATAACCGACTATCAATATTGACCTTTAAATAGGTATTTGTTGTGAATTGGTTGAAATTGAATGCTACACTTATTTTTAAATTATTGCGCTCGTTATTCGGATTACCCATTCCGAATAGTGATACGACGTAATGGATAGCATTGAAGACCGGTGTTGAAGACCAGGTATTTTTGAAAACGATAGGATGACCTATCGATTGTCTTTGCACCGTTAGCTACGGTATGGAGATTTCCTTTGTGATGGAAAATTCGATCGGGATTGTGAATACCCGGATTGCAAGGGCTTCTTTTGAAGTGCCTTCGGTTCTGTTCGAGCCCGGAACAGACTTGTATGGTTACATGTCTGACATTACATTTTGATATATAAAGCAGATTTCTTTCAAATACATTTCCATTGGTGGCGGAGAATTAATTCTCTTAGCTTAACACCCTTAGAGGTTATGTAGTTGAAGGTTATCAGTGATATATTCCCAATTTGGTAATGTGGCATGCTGAGTGTTGCTGTGTGATGATTATTTATTGATCATTTGTTGATCAAAGCGTGGCTTTGTGAAAAAGCGTAGCTTTGTGGATGAGACTTCGTCAGACCTCACTCCCCGGAAATGGTCAAAACAGGAATATGCGGCAAGGTTATGAGGGTCGCGCCCTTTAGGGTATGTCATTTCCTTCTGGAAAGGGTGGTATCATGGTATGGAGCCTAGATACTTACTCATGTTGACACACTATATTTATTACTGTGTGATGTTGGTTATCGAGCGCTCGGATAAAGGTCCAAAGGGACCGGGGGATGACATATTCGTGTAGTAGTTACCTAGTTACAGAGGTAGTCCGGCCTTATGTTAGCAGAGATCTAACTGTAATGTTAGGTTCTCGGGACGTCCCGCCAGAGGCGATCCATTGACAGTAGGAAGTTCCTTAGCCTGACCATTTGTTGGAAAATCCAAAGAAACAATACGAGCCTTGTACGGTTTTAGTTGTAGAACCTGCCATTTAATATGGTAGCTATAGTAGGCATAATATAATGGTACCTACGCTGGCTAAGATTTATATTCTATTTCCGAAATGCTTTCATCACTCTGCACTAATAATAATATCAAAAATGATTTGTTTTGCGTAGTAAGCATCTTTGACTATCATAAGGAGAAATCTCCTCCAATTCTGCGTTTGCATTGTGTGTGTGCTGGGAGGCCTTATGGTAGTTTCATTTTTCAAAAGCATTGCAGATATTTTTACTTCCCTTGTTGTTGTTGTTTTAAAAGATAAATAACTGTTTTGAGTTCTCACACCAGTCTCATGACTAACTTGGAGTTTATTGTTCTCTTCCTAAACTCTGGGTGCCCATAATTTTCCACACGGGCAGTCTAGAGTCAGGTTATCAGGTCATTCTGGATTTAGGAGTGCTTTGGAGCTCAAGTGGCGAGCTGGATGGCGAGACGTATTACTTGTATATGATATTATCTTTCCGTTGTAACTCACTTGTAAGGACATGTTTGTATAACTGTCCATTGTTTAGTTGTGTTGTATATTGTTGTTGTACACTCTGATGATATGATGTAATGTAATAACTGAGATAGTTCTTTGTTTTAAAGATTATTCATTTATTTATTATATGTCGTTCCGCTGCGATTGTGAGATTTTGATATTGTTTCTGTTCTGTTTCCTTACTTCTTCTATCTTTTTCTTCTACCACTTCTTTTTAACCCTCATGGTTCGGTTTTCCGGCATTCGATTGCTCAGCAGTTGATACAGTAGCCGTATTGATGTCGATTTTCGAAAGTCAAAGAATCGGGTCTTGACAATAAGGGAGCAAGGAAATATCCAGATCACTTACCTGTACCATACGTTCATACACGCTCATGCCCGCATCGATCATTTCCATATCACAGATAATATAAAAATTCATCTTAAACAACGATCATCATCACTTTCATTAACTTTGGATTCGTAACGTCAACATTCACCTCGTCGGTAACCTCTAAATGCCTTTAGAAAATAAAATAATCAAGACCAAATCAATAAAATTTATTATATATTGGCCTATTTGGGTCTAGGTTCAACCTTTGCGTGAAATAAGCCAATGATGCACCAGTGGAGTAGACCGGTCCACTAGTTAAAGAAAATTTTGAAATTTTGGTCATGATTTTGGATCTCTTCTCCATGCTATTTCACCTCTAAGCCCTGTTGTTCCGTTTATGGTTGCTTAAGGACGTCCTTAGCGCCTTAAACTATGTTTTTATGATCAATTTTACACATAAGTTCATTAATTTAGGTTGTATATTCATCAAATTCAAGGAAAATAGGGATTCTAATTTCAAATTTATTGTTCATTCAAATCCCTCCAAACGCTTATTTATAATCCAGATTTAAGTGATTATAAATGTTTATTTACTATATTCTAGATCATGGATCATAGTTACAGGATTATAATTGCATTATATCGAGAGGAAAGAAAGAATCACTCACTAAAATCACTTCCCACTACCTAGGCCTATGTTGTTCAAACTTCTACACCTCCAAGCTTCAGAATCTTGCCTTCAAATTTGTATACATGAATAGTCCTTTCGATTAGCTTCGCAATGCCACTAATTTCATGCAATTTCGTTGAGATTCGAGGAAGATATGGTGAGTTGAGTTTGTGTATGCAAAGAGGAAGAAGAAGGAAAGGGCGAGCATATGGTGGTTTCTGAAATGGAATATTAGTTACGTACTTGGTTTATACAGAAGAAGTGAAAGCAACTGTCACTTGAATTCAAATTTTAACCTTTAGGGCCTGCCCAGCTTAACACGGATTCGGCCGTAACTCTTTCGTACATACCCCAAACAAGGAACCTATATAATGCAAGAATTGAAAAAACATGACGGTCGCATTGGAGATTGTTTTCCTGTCAAATTCCTAAGTGAAAATGACCATTTTTCCCTTCATTATATTTATTTATTTTATTAACGTTTTAAATTCAATTATTTTAACTCTATTATATTATTAATGTTTAATTATAATATATCATATTTTTAGGGTATTACATTCTCCCCCTTGAAAGAATTTTGTCCTCGGAATTCCTAAGAAACTGAAAATGTAATATAATGTTCATATCATTCGCTAAACATATACTAATCAAGTGAACAAACGTAGCATCCAATTTACATAGTGCATTTCAAATCAATTTAACAAAAACAGTATGATCTCTATTTTTATGTGTGTATGTATACATATATGAATGATGTTATGAACTTGCAGTGTCTAAACTTACAATGTAGAGATGTAGGTAATGCAATCTATATAATTGCAATAAGAAGACTTATCAAGCATGATGCATAACACCCTAATGTAAGTATGTATTTCTATACAAATGCATTCAACAATATTTATTCTAAAAATCAAATCATCCAAAGCTTTCAATCCTAATCTTAGAAAAATATAATCTAAAGAAATCAAACCAAATTAAGGAACGTACTGAAAAGAGTCAGCGATGAGTCGCTTTCATCTTCTCTTTGGGCTTCCATGTACTCTCTACCGGATTGTTCCCTATTGCACTCTAACCAAATTTACCACTTTATTCTTGATTCCTTTCACACTAAGCTCCACAATACAGGCTTGACCATGGGATGAGCTTGACTCAGGTTCTAACTCTACCTTCTTTAATTAACTAGGTACAATTGTAGACTTTGGGTCGTGTAACAGCCCTTATTCTTAGTAACACTATTTAGGATATTTAATTAGCTAAATTAAATAAAGTAATGTGATGATTAGGGGATTGAGATTTGTGATAATAAGGGGTAGCCATGCCATGTTAACAAATGAACTAAAGATGAGTTAAAATGAAATAGAGAAGAGATAAAGTAGGAATGAGACATAACCATATATCCTAAACCCTCATGTACCTCATATACATGTTCATTTCATAATCCAAAATTTAAAATAAAGGCCGGCCAACATTAGAAGATAAAAAGGGAAGAAAAGCTAAAGGAAGAATCTAATCAACTTAATCCACTCAAATCTCAACTCCTTAGTCTCAAAAGCTATGGTGAATAATAAATACATCTCATGTTTTCTAACTATTTCGGTTTTTGGTTAAACCCGATTTATCTTGCAAAGTTTAGCCATGTTTTTGAATGATAATATATATGCTTGTTGATGATTTATGCTCATTCACATAGCTTTTATGATATGTTTTGATGTGAAAACTCTAATAAATGACATCAAAATACCTTGCGATTTTAGATTTAGATCAAAAAAGATATTTTAGAGATGGGTTTCAGTTTCCATAATTTTATGAACTAATGTGGATTTAATATTAATTTTCTAGTGAGGAAACTGATTATTTGGGTTTGAAAATAATTTACGGTTAAATAATATATGTTTTGATTCTGAAATTATTATATGTTAGGGAACAAATTAAAAATGATTTTCTGGATTTTTTGTAGAATTTTCCTAAGTGTTTTAATAGATATATAAAATTATTTAAGGTATGGGACTTAAATGTTTTGTATATTTATAAAAGGAGAAGGGGGTATTTTGTAAATAATCTATACCTCTTACTTCTGAAATTTCGGTAGTTCTTTTAGAAAATAAAATTATCAACCAATAATATTTTAACAAACAAGGCAGATTAGTTGAAAAGAATTTCTTTTTAAAGTTATAAATCAGTTTTTACATACTTTTAGCATGTTTCGCCACTTTCGGCACCTAGGTTCTGACCTAGCAGTTCCGCCTCCATTACCATCGAAACCAATGCACATAGCATCAAAGACTTAATACATAATGAATTGGATATAGGCAAAAGGTATTGGGTTGAAATAATGGGTTTCGGTAGGTTCGAAACGTTATTTTGCTTTTAAATGAAAATACACTTACTTTGCTTTCGAAAGGAATGCTTTCGACTTGGTTGGCTTTCGGTTGAATCAAATGTTTTAAAGGAAAGGTTTCGAAATGGGTTGCGCCTTAGTTTTGAGAAAATGCTTTCGAAGGGGTCAAAACCTTTAGTTGTCGCTTTATACCTTTTGAAGCAAATGGGTTCGGAAGGCATATTTTGTTTTAAATCCAAGTCATTTATCCAATGCTTTCAAAGGGTTGGTTTTGACACTATCACTTCTTTACTTAAGAAATGCTTTCAAAAGAGTGCTTTCGACTTAAATGTTTTATGACCCTTTTGCTCTATTTAAGGTAAAACCCAAAGGTTTCGAAGGAGATAGCTTCAAATGATTTCAAAAGGTTATTCCACTAGTTTTACTTCAACCCAAATGGTTTCAAAAGGTTTGATGTTTTAATTCTTTCGAAAGGTTTTAATAAAAGTTTCGAAGGGGTGGTTCCCCAATGGTTTTGAAAGGTTTGAAAAGAAAAGTTTTCCAACGTTTTTGAAACGCAACGTTTAAGTTTTTTAAAGATAGGAAGGCTTTCAAATAAAAGGTTTTTTAATGGTTTCGAAAGGTTTATACGAATGATTTCCGAAGGAATGTTTTGGTCTTTCGGTCTAGGTTATAAATTGTTTACTTGGTTTTAAAAGGGACACTTCCAATGGGATCGAAAGGGGTACTTTCAAAGGTTTAAATTGTTTTCATCAATAAAGATTTATGTTAGGTATATACATAACATAGAAAGGTGATTTGAGTAAGGCATAGAATTTATTTTCCTTGTTTAAAGTACGATTTAAAGGTTTAAATAAATTTCAAGAAAATGATTTTCAAGGAAAATTTAAGGGAAGATTACCCTAAGTAAAATGACTCGGATATTTATATACCAGATGGGACTAGTATAGGGTCACGTCCTATACATTAACTATTAGCCCCTAGCCAATTTAGTCCAGAATTCCAATATGTAGAGCTTTGTCAGAGGTAAGACTAAAATAATGTTACACGCAGAAAGGAATATATTTGTACAGAGGTAGGTTATTGGTGAGTCTGCAAAACATTAGGATCAGTTGACCTGGAGAAAGTAAGTTATGGACAAACCATCCAGAAGAGGAGTATCTAACAGATGTTAGATTATTTGTTTATATTGTATGGTAGGCCAGAGTCAGCAAAAGGTTAGTAATTAGCCAAACAAAATTATAGTGTTAGGACAGATAGTTCATTTGTTACCTGATATGTATGTTTACATGAGAATGCTTTACAGTTTTAACCAGTTTTGGTCGTAGGATTATGATTTGCAAAAGATATGTTTTAAAAGGATATTAGTGAGGGAAAATCCGTTCCGCTAAGCGACGTGGCTCACTTAATATCAAATAAACGAGATGTAGTATTATTCACACTAAGCTTTATGTCTGACTCAAAGTTTATGTTTTTCCCCTTAAACTCTCGGATGCTCAAAATTGATTTGAGTAGGCTAAGGGTTGAGGATTTTCAGGTTTTAGTAGGTGGACGAATAAAGCTTCCAAAGGCGAGCAGAAGGCTGAAATTAGCCGTTTAGGAGCTATTCTGTTTGTTTCGTTGTGTTGTATATAGTAAGTTTTGACTGTATAATACTCCGGTCAACCATGGGGGAAACTTCATATGTCACTCTTGGTGTATTTTGTAATAACTATATTTGATCTAAACTTGGGAAACGTTTGAGATTACGTAACTTGGATATGAAAAGTTGTTTTGAAATGTAATCAGAAAAATGTCTTAATCTATGATGATTTTATTTTTATATTGATGTGCTTCTGATATCATGGATACCATTAACATTACCGTATTTGGTCATCGGAAGTTAATACTGCGGATGACTACAACATAGCACTTAGCTTTGGGCCTTTAGATAGGGGATGTTATGGGCTCGGTACACAATTTCAAAAATGTGACACATGGAATACATGATGGACTCCTGCCATCTTCTCCGACTATTCCACTCTATATGCTAAACTTTCTATCCCCTCCAACACTAGAAATAGGCAAACAAATCTAAGTGCTGACTTTCGCAAAATTTTGACCTTGCTACCCTCTTCGACGGAGAAATCTTCATAAAACTAAATCTCTAACTGCAAATTCTAGATCTTTTTGTCTTCTATCAGCATATGGCTTTTGTTGATCTTGTGTAACTTTCATCCTCTTCCTAATGAGCTCTACTTTCTCCATAATATCTCTTACCATCCCTGGACCCAAAATGATCTTACCCATAGACACCCACTAATATGAAGATGACTAACTTAGCCTATCATACAATGTTTTTAATGGTGTCATGCCCATACTAGTCTGGTAGCTATTATTTTATGCGAATTCCACTAAAGGTAGGTGGTTCTCCCAAGATCCTTAAAATTCCAATATGCATGCCCTCAACAAGTCCTCTAATGCCGTATTTACTCACTCAATTTGTCCATCGGTTTGCAGATGATATGCTATGCTCAGATTCAACTCAATCCCCAACGCATCCCAAAGAACCCTCTAGAATTGACTTATGAAAAGTGGATCTCGGTCACTCACTATACTTGCTAGAACTCCATGTAGTGGGATAACTTCTATAATATATCGTGTCGCTAATGTCGCGACCGTTCTTATAATCTTTACCAGAATAAAATGCGTGTTGTTTATGAGATGATCTACTATAACCATAAGCTTTCATTTCATCTCCTACTCTGAGGTATATGCACTCCCACTTCCACTATAGCATGTCTAATGGAAGAAATAGCCCACTTGGCTTCTTCTATTCCACCTTTACTCTTTGGCATATCATACACTTCCTACATATTCCGCTACTTGCCTCTTCATCCCGGGCCAATAGAATATCCTCTTTACATCTCGATACATCTTATTCTCTCCTGGATGAATAGTCATCTTAGAATGATGACGCTCACCCAAGACTTCGTCTATAAATTCCTTAATATTTCGATTTTGCTTCCAAAAATTATTTCAAATTTCAATTTAGGTTATAACTTTATTTTGACACAATTCGCACTTAAATCCAAGATTTGATTATAAACATTTCACTCCTTTGACTAGTTTGAACTTTTTTTTGAAAATAGTTTAAATAATTTTCAAATAGTTAAATAGTTAAAATAGTTTAGTAGAAAATATTTTGAGTATTAAAATGGTTTATATAATAAATAGCTTGGAAAATCGTATTAATTTTGAAAATTTAAAAAGATAGACCTAAGTAGTTTATATTAAGATAAATTATTTGAAAATAGTTTCAAAGTCAAACTGATTTAATTCCAAAATTTCCAATTCAAAGAGCTTTCAATTTTCACTTTCATTTGAATTCTATTTTTATTTCTAAAAGTCAAAATCATTTAAATAATTTCAAATCAAAATTTTAAATCATTTAATTTAACCAATCTGGCATTCTTATATAGTTTTCTATCCTATAGCGAATTGACCAGTTATTTCAATTTAATTTCAGGGATGGATATATATCATTTCAACCCAAATCACAGTGTCATAGGTATATATCATTTCAACTTATTTCTTAATTTATTCGAAATAATTTAATATACAGTTTTATATACTGTAAATAATTTACCAAGTGATAACAGGATGTATAAAGATAAATAAACATCAAATCATCCAAATATCAATAAATTAGCATTCATCACTTTCAATCATTTAAACAATCAAAATAATTCGCAACAACTTCATAGTTATTAATATCAGGTATTTTATTGACAATTAAATTCCAATTTCAAATTTAACTATCAATTTTAATTTCTAATCGTTAATTCGGATGACAATTTTGATATCTAACAACGATCAATAAATTTATATCACTTCATAACAAATTTAACTAGCATAAAAATATTCTAGTACTTGTAAGCATTATAAAACATTCACCTTTTTTTTTGTTGAGTCGTTTCGTTTTGGAGCTAAAACCGAACAATGTCCGATTTTAGTCCATCCAACAGTCTCCAAATTCATCCAAATAAGTTTTATTTCGAATTTCTCATCACCACGATCGCAATGCAAAAAATTTCGTTCCAATCGGACTTCGTGTGTAGAAGTTATAGATTTTATAAGTTATAGATTTTTTTTTTAAAAATTAATATTAAATAACTTACAAAATATTAAAACAATATCTCTGCTCATCCTTTCTTCTTCTCCCTAATAAGTTCCATGTGCACGACATTCTTGAGACACGACCATGCATGAGAAAGCACGTACATGAAGCTCCAACCGTTGAATCGTCATTCCGACCCCCGCCATTCTTTTTCTCATCGAAGATCGCACCTTCCCAACCCCACAGACACCGACTCGATCCATCACAGGAGAACGCGACCTGTACGAGGTGGCTCTGTCCATACCATGATCGCACTCTCTAAAAAGCCACCATTCTTGTTGAAATTCGACGCCAACTCGTATTTTGGCGAGACAAACTTGCCTGCGATCTCTAATTCAACAATCAATCAATACAAAAAAACATGTCTTTGGTTGCACTTATTCGTTGCGTTTAGATGTAAGTGCAACTAATTTTTTTTTTAAACCTTTTTTACATTTACTTTACTATTTTCATCGCCGTAAAAATTTACCACCCTTCCCCGCCTAAACTAATTCACTTGTTGCCTTTTGCCTCTCAAATTCCCAGCTCCATTCTATTTTTTCATTTCACTTAAAAATTCAACTTGCCCAGCGTTTCCTTCATCGTCGCACTACTCCTCCCCAATTCTTCAATATGTTGCTTTCTCCGCACAAACCTAAATTCCATCCACTCCTTCAATCTCACCCCTCTTTTCTGCTTAAACCCTAAATAAGCATTCGAAACAAATAGAGGCTCGTAAAAACCCTAATTTAGCCGAGGTATATAATTTATTTTTGCTGTTATTTTACAGATTTTAGTAAATGTTGCCTCAACCTTTGTAGATGATTAATTGTAAATAATGCCTTTTGTTGGTATCATTACTATTGGATAATTCATGTTTTCATAATTTATTGATACCTATGCTACTAAACTGTATATAATTTCTTAATCTGAAATTGTCGTTTCATTTAGGTATATCTGTAGTTAATTTTATTTAGATGTTGACAAAGATAGAATAAATAGAGATGATTGATGGTTGCTCATAATTTCTCATATCTGTACTTTATGAGCTAGAATAGACATCCACATTAACTTTTATGATCATGTCATCAGGATATCAAAATTGTCAAAATAGTTAGCCATTTACTTAAGGCTATTTGTTCTGCACATAAATTATTCTGCTATGATACCTGAATGAAATCATAGAATTAGAATGCATATTATTGTAACTAAAATACATTGCAAGTGGCAATACAGATATTTTATGTAACGTTTTAAGATGTGTTGGCTTCTGACAATATACGGGGAATTTTTTATGTATGCTAACATTATTTACAAACTAATTAGGAACACTAAAAGTTTGACTGAATGGTTTTGTTGTATTTAATTTATGTTTGAATTTTAAGGTGGGTAGGTTATTGATTATGAGCTAAATTGCATTTAAGCTAATGGAAAACTAATTTAGATGACGGTCCAGTAAGTTAATTGAAAATCACTGTTTTCGATTAGGACTAATAAATAATGTTTATTGAGATTTACTTTATAGCATTTATTTAGATGCTCTTTAATAGTATTACACTATTGCTTATGGAGTTTATTAATTTTAACTCATAAAAATGTCCACTTGGTTCTTTTTAATTTTTGCACGGACTTTAAATAGCTCCCTAAGATTTGATTCCTTTTCTTTCTTAATATTTTAAATAGTCCCATATTTTGTCTTGATTTATTGTTATGATCTAATAATCTCTGTTTTGTTTTAAGTTGTTTTTGTCATTGTCATGTGTTTATGTGTTATGTGTGGATAGCATATCTCCAGGATTCTCCATAATGTTTTGATGTTCTTTTAGGTATAATTTGGATCATAGGCTGGCATTGGATCCTCAAGCGTGGATCTTAGTATTGCTATGTTCTTTACCTTTTACTTTTAAAACTTATTTAAATCCATGATACCACACGGGAATTATCCATATTATATATTATTATAAGGACCAAACTGTTCAAATTATCTAGTTGTAATGTTTTCTTCTATGCATACTAAATTTTTTCATAACAATGTAGGAGATCACATCAGCTCAATACATACTACATCAGTACATTGCAGCCTCAGGAGGAACAAAGCTACAGAACTCAATCATAAACTCATGCAATAGGAAAACTAAAAATGGTAGTATCAGAATTTGAAGCTGCAACAAAAATCATAAAAAATAGGAATGAGTCTAAAAGCAATGAATCTGGAGGACTTGTTCATTGGCAAATGACACCTAAAATATGGTACGTAACACGCTGAGCTTGTTGTTGGTGGAAGTAAAGTTCATGTTGGGTGCAATGGCAAGCTTGTTCGGCGACACACACCCTGGCTTGGTGCACACGCTGCTAAAGGTCCTGTTAGACCTCTTCGTCATGCACTACAGATATATCTGTTCATATACACGTGCGCAAATATATGTATATACTCATACCTAAACACATATAAATACATATACATACATATACACACACATGTGTGCATCACTCATACATATCCTTAATTTGGCCCATCAATTGATAAATTATGTAGATTAATATATAATCTTCCTTGATATTAGATTATCCTAAGCGATCGTTTACCTCTTCAAAGGCTCATGCAGTTTCTCTATAAAGTTAATTGATTATTTTAAAAGACAAATTGGAAATCACATGATGTCACCATAAGGCTCTATTCCTATATAAAGGCGCAAAGATACCTATGTTTCATTCATTATAAAAGAATCGAGCACATGAATTGTAATGGCTATTAATAATAAATTCATGAGCTTTTTATTATTTTTGGCCATATGCTTGATGGTTTTGGTTGCATTCTGTAGTTTATTTTTTTTCCTGCATACATTTAGTTTACTTTATATGTGTATACAGGAATTTTGATATCTATTCTGCATTAATTAGTTGGACTCAACACTTTACGAACATGTAGTAAAAAGTATGTTATATGCATTACATATTGTTTCAAATATGCATGTATTATGTAAGGTTTAATTCACAAACATTGAATTTAATTTTTGTGGACACTTAAACCCGTTTTAGAAATAATAATGGGGTAAAACTGTATGCATCTTATCCAATCAGAACAAGAGTTTTGTGCACCGGGTAAAAAATGACGATGATGATGTTATGAAGGATAACAAGTTCTTACTTAGCTAATATCAGTACAGTAAAAGTAAGAAGGATTTTCAGAGCCAAAACTGCACCGCCATGGATTCTTCAACCCTAAAGCCCAACCTCTTCCTGAAACACACTATCATCAGCAACTGGGTTATCTTTCAAAGTTAACTGCAAGTCGATCTCTCAGTCTCACTCTATCGTATTCGTCTTCCTTTTTTTATTTTTTTATTCGTTCATTCTTTTTTTTACTCTCTACTTTTCTACATTGAAATACCATATTAGAAATAAAATTCTTCTAGGATAGGTTATTCTGAATTGTCATTATACTGTTAGTGAATGACCCGCCTAATGTTATTGTTGCTTCTTTATTACAGTCGGGTTTGTTGATTATTTTTGGTCGCAGATCTACTGCACTTACAATCATGTCACTCAGTGGAATGCATTTTTATGTATTGTTTTTTAACATTTATGATTTAGTTATTTAGCAAAACATTTGTGCATATTATCTGTAGCATATATAATAAGGCTCTTGAAGATGAAATTGTTGTTCTTGATAAGATTGCTATGCCAATTGACGTTGATGATCGTTAGTTGGTCTTCTTTAGGAATATCTCAAGAGCTTGATATTTTTTTTATGGTGCAACATGTTTCTAGCATACGACAAAATAGCAACATCAGTTTGAAAACACTGACTTAGTTTTACTGGAGTGTGTGCGTAACGTAGCTGATGTGTGTAATAATCATTTTTGTAAATTGATAAACTTAACAAAAATAAATTATTTCAAAGGAATTTTGTAACTAGTATACAATTATCAATCAATGTGGTACAGTAATTCACAGAGGATATACTATATTGCAGATTGCCAAAACAGCAGGATCACTAAAGTTTCCCATTACAGTGGACAATGTTTATGCACATATAGTTTTCAATGGTTGTAAATTTATGCCCATGATGTCTTTTACTCATTTGGCTCCAATTATAATAATCGGATCGTTATCAAAAAGATGGATGATTCCAGGCTGGCGTCAGGATGGCTAGCCATTTCTGATTCTCGTGGCTCTCTTAACCAAGTAAGATAAGCTATTTTCATTCCCTTCGTAGAAAATTTTCTTTGAATGTCAACATTTTAAGTGTTGAATAGTAATATGATGTAGAGATAACTATATGCTCAATAATTAGTTTTATAATATTAATTAAGTTCAAGTTAACTAAATTTTATAAATAATAATAATATAACTAATTTAACAAAGTTTTATAAATAATGATAATGAATTAACTAAGTTTATAAAAATTAACTAATTTTATAATAATAATAATAATATAATTAAGTTAACCGAGTTTTAGTAGTAGTAGTAATAATAATAATAAATTAACTAAGTTAACCAAGTGAAAAAAAGGTAACTAGGTTTTGTTAAAATTAAACAAGTTTTATAATATTAACTAAGTTTAAGTTAACTAAATTTTATAAATAATAATATAACTAATTTAACAAAATTTTATATCATGATAATGATTAATTAACTACGTTAATAATAACAATAATAATATAATTAAGTTAACTGAATATTAATAATAATAATAATAATAATAATAATAATAAATTAACTAACTTAACTTAACTAGGTTAATAAAAATTAACTAAGTTTTATTTAAATTAAACAAGTTTTATAAAATTAACTAAGTTTAAGTTTACTAAATTTTATAAATAATAATAATATAACTAATTTAACAACATTTTATATATAACTGTAAGATTGGACTTTATTTATTTCATTTCGTTTATAACTTTAGTTATTTATATGATATTATTTATAATATGATATACTCATACAATGTTGTACAAGTTTGATATTAGATTTGAAGTTTTACGAATTAACATAATTGTTTGATTATATGTTGTGCTTTCACTTGTGTGGGCATTGGATTTCCGAAGAGAGCAAGGTTGGACTTTTACGGTGCTAGCTTTCACTTGTGCATGCAACAAAGAATTATGGGTAATCAAGCGTTTTGTTAGCATCAATTTGGTATAACATTTTATTAGTACTAGGTGTGTAAATTTGTATATGAATGATTATTGTATGTGAGTTTGGTCATTTTATCAACAAACTACTGTATTAGAATGGTTATGGATATCTTGTTTGATTATATGACTAATGTGTTTTTTTAGTTGTTTGAATATGATGATTATGTGAGTGATTGTTGATTGATATAGTAGAAACAAAACAAACCATCAATAAGAAATAATAGCTTGAAAAAGTGATGCAAAATGATCAATTACTTTTAGGAGCGTTTCAAAAATGCTACAGAGATACATATAGTGGTATTTAGTAAACGCAACTGTAAAATAGAGATAAAGTTGGAAACTCTATTGGTAGTGCCAAAAAACCTTTTGGTGGTATTTTTAAAACGCTACAAAAAGCTTTGTTGTGTCGTTTGAGAAGCACTGCGATAGAAGGATTTATAGTGGCATTGAAATAAATGCAACTAAAAATCATGGATTTCTAATTGTGGCTTTACCACAGCGTTTATCAAAATGCTACCATAAGTTTCGGTAGCGTTTTTTGTGTGCCACCAAAAATAAAATTTCTTGTAGTGAATGATCGTATAAGCCAAAATCTAAGCCCTAGTTGCCAAGCTTTCACTATTGAGTGACAAACAAGCTCGCACCCAATAATACTCATATGGAAAGAAAGCCCTCTTCGATTAAAATATCGTAAAGCTTGATTTTAGAACTTTATATTGGATAGAATCTTATATTTTAATTTTTGAATTCCATTTCTTTCTCTCTTTTTTTGTTTTGTTCTTCATTGCTGTGTAAAAAATGCAGAGGGAGGTGACGCATTTTTTTAAAAGGAATAGGTATAGGCACGAGCATAGGTTAGGGTAGCTTAGAAAAGCGGCTGAAAAGAAAGGTTGACTTGAAAAAAAATATTAATTAAAATTTCAAAATATCTCGATTTAAGTAACTTAATATTTCGAAGCCCAATCGAGGCATGCCGCCAAGCAATCATAATGTTATACCCTATTCTGAATGCAATGGAACAAGTTTCGGGACCTTATTTGATCGTATGGAAAAGATAGCTTATTGAACCCAATTATTATATTCAATTTTTGATATAAATTTCAACGCGTTTCTATCCCGTACGACCAAACGGTAACTCTAAACGCTACAAAATTTGAAATCCGATAATAATACACTATTACGGATCCAATGGAACTAGTTTCATCGAAATCCAAGACTGTACCCCGGAAGGCTACTTTTATATGTTAATTTAAACAAGATATTTTTAAAATCGAGTAAATAACTTTTAAATTCAAATTTAATATTTTATTTACCTTTATTCTTATAAATAGAAATTAAATATGCTTTGAAATTATTTTTATCTAGCTAGAATTCAAGATTCTGTTATTTACCCAAATTTCAATTGTCAAATTCCACAATCTTATTACCCGATAAATTATTGTATTTGAAATCCAAGTTATTTAATCTATAAATTTTCTTTTTAAACATTTAAAGTTAACTAAACATTTCAATTTCAAATAACCAAAAATTTTGTGTCGTTACATTCTCCTCAACTCAAAACTTTTCATCCTCGAAAAGACGTTAAGTAAAGAATTTAACATTCGATATATTTTATACAAAATAATCAACTTATAAAACAATAAAATATTATTTATAAAACCATTACTACATTTCTACTATGCTACTCTGAACAGCTTATGGAATTTACAAGTTAGTTATCAAAACAAGTTATAAAAATTTCCAAACTTCAAAAATTTTCTAACACTCGGATTTACGAAAAATTTCGGTAGAGTCTCCTTTGCGTGACACGATCAGAATTTTATTACAATATAGTATATAACCCAAATATATCCAAATAGATATCAAATATACATCTCATCTCAATGATGAGGCATCCTGTAGGGAAAAATATAAAGGCGCGGCATGTAATCTGAGATGTGTACCTTATTATTATTATTAATACGAACGAGTTTGCTCGTTCTAAGCAAGCAAAAGCATATAAAATCCACGTATACGTCCAAACGCTCTTCATATGTACCTGTCTCAACTCTGTTTAGAATATTAGTTGCATATAGAAGATATAGAAAGCATGTATGAGTTTTATAGAAGCATATAACATGAAATTTAAACCCAAACCATAACATAAGCATTAATATATGACAAACAACAATCGTATAGACTAAAATAGTTATAACGATGGTTTATAATAAAAGAAACCGTTCAATTATTAATGTTCATTCAATTAATCCAATTAATTCATAAACCATCACCATCTTCATTTCCAATGTCAATATTTAATTTATACACTTCATTTTTCATTTCCATTCAAATTTTTTATTAAAATTTAATCGGTTTGCTTCATATTTATTCACATCTATTTCATTTACATTCAATTTATTCAACTTAATTGTTAACTTTCAATTGTTACATTTTACATTTAGCAACATCTCATATAAATTCATTTATTCACATTCATTTTCATAATTTCATTTAATAACAAATTTATTTGTGAAACATTTCATTAATCATCACCTTAGTTTATAACCATTCTATAACAGTCCAATTTCTTATATGTGACTTTATCTAAGTTTATAATTATCTCAAAAGTTACAAATTCAATTTCACATTTCTTTTTAAATTTATATTTAATTCTATAGCCAATTTACAAAGATATTATTTAATTCATTTTTCTACTTTCTTATGTTCCTCTTACTCATTCCATTTAGTCATTAATCAATTCATAATATACTAATTAAGTATATAACATTTATTACTACAACTAAATTTCCATTTATATACATTTTAACCACTTTTAAGTTTTGCTTACTTGTATAATATCCCATTACATATCCAAATCATCATTTTAACTTTTAACATTTGGTAAGTTTTATCATATGCTATTAGAATGCAATTTGGTATTACACAAATTAATCTGATTCATTTTACTTAATTAGAATGGTCACTATTTTAACTTGTTTAAATTTTCTTTACTTTCAATTTAAGAGTTGCAAACTTCAAATCTAAAGTTTCTTAAAACATTTAGCCTAGATTTCTTAATTCTCTTATTTCATAAGTTCTAGTTATTCAAATATTTCATTTCATTTCAAATAATTTAAAGATTATTAATTGACAGAACTTAAAATTTTAAATATCGGGTTCATTTCAAATTATTTAAAATAAGTATGTGTGCTTATCTATTTTGTATATCAAATCATACTTTTAGAGTTTAAACCTAAATCCGTTCATCGAAACAATTTCATAGCAAAGTTTTTTAGAAGTCTCGCCCACTTTGAGACTCGAAAATGAACGTCGATGAAGCCACGCAGTCATCACCGAAATTATTTTCCAACGATAGAAGTGGGGAGTACGGAATTCATTCCCTTAAAAATTTATTTGAAAACAATTTTTATTTGTATATACTTTTAAACAATACTGATATTATTTTCCAAACCTTGGAAACCTTTTTCAAAAACATTGGAATTTAAACTTCCCAAATTCTCAATTTGATATTCATTTTACTTGCAAATTATATTTTATAAATCACATTTATACACTTTCATTTTCTTATAATCATATAATAGCTAACAATTTAGGAATATTGACTAATCAAACAATAAACGATAATGATCAATATTATCATTTCTAACAACCAATCACACTATATATACCATAAGTGCTGAAAATTATTCCTTTACATAAAATATAATCAAGGTAAAATTATTTATTTTCCCAACTTCAAAACAATACTATGTCGAACTATACTGTTCAAGTGTTTAGAGATCCCATCAATAACGTTAATTACTCGTATTGACCGGAATCCATAAGCCACCCAACAAATCAACCAGCACAATATAAACAATTTTTTTATTCACTAACCAATACGACCTCATATATATACACCCAAACTCATTCTAAGGTGCTACTGACCCTATCTCTAATGAGTTACCCCTAAAAGCCAAGGTTGTCGCTAAACCAAAGCTCTGATACAAACTTTGACGACCCATATTTCGGAAGGTTTAAATCGAAAATAATCCACACATGTATGACTTAAACAATCCGAAACATAGATAATCAACGGGGTTAATTAAGAAAATAAGAAAAGAAGAAGAAAACAAACATAGAATCTCACAGCGGAATGACAAAATATAATAATTAAATAAATAGTTCATGAAGCTGTTTGTACTATACATTTGATTATAATCTATACAACATTTATCAAAGTTATATATACATCAGGGATAAATAATTAATATAGCAAACGACATGATGCAGGAATAATAATAGTAATAATATACCAAATCTTTGTCTTCGCCCTCCAGAATAAATCTTCAACAAGCTGAAAAACTCAGGGTTGACTCGAGCGTAATGAAAAGACAAAACATTTGAGTCAGGAATAAAATATCCTTATGTAAATCAAGTTGATAACATGTATAACATGAGTGTATTAGCGTCAGAGATGTTTACGGGATTTCACATCTCTTATCCAGTGTATAACGTGCGTGTAATAACTCAAGATATGTTACGGTATTTCCCATCTCTTATGGATCTGTCAAAATATTTATATATAATAGAATACGCTATAATAGAAAGTGTCTATCGGTAAAATAAATATTTTTCTTAGCGTTAAGGCTTTACATTAATCACCCATAACGCGTTTTAAGCATTGTTGTACAGTTTGCATATAAAACACAAGTAAACCATCAGTGGATAGGGATGCACCGTGATACGACAACATTAAATCAAAATCGTAGTGGTCTCCTATAAGGATAAAAGTATGACAAGGCACGTGATGCAATGCCCAAGGTAGGATACTACCAGTTTACCCTTCTTGGCCGGTGGTAATGCATCATAGCCGTGATCGCCCACCGCGTCCAACACTCCCAAACCCGAGGGTGCGCACCAATCAATCACAATGTAAATGATGGTAATATGAAGAAGTGTGTCCTCTCGGGGTAGCTAACTCGCTTGGGCAGTATGGCTCCTATTTTAGTCATTTCAAATTGGCACAAGTGCCAGGCTAATCCATCATCGTTTTCTTTCTTCAAATCCAGCAAACGACGCCAAATCCAACCACTTCGTTCTGGATCAACACTCCATGTGCACAGTTGTTAAAGTGGTTCCGGGATCGACAGAGAGTATGCCCATATCCAGCCTTGGTCTCTTTAACAACCAAACGTCGGTTGATACTTTTACGTTTCGAAAATAGTTCATACTTGATATCAAAATATCATATTCGCTTCAAAATCAAACCCACTCCGAAATCATCATATTTACTCAAAATATACCATTTCATTTCAAAATCACTTGCAGCTTAATATTTCATTTTCGCTTCCAAAATTGTTTAAAATTTCAATTTAGGTTATAACTTCATTTTTACCAGATTCGCACTTAAATCCAAGATTTAACTATAAACATTTTACCCCTTTGACCAGTTTGAAACTTTTTTAGAAAATAGTTTAAGTAATTTTAAAATGGTTAGATATTTAAAATAGTTTAGTAGAAAATAGTTTGAGTACTAAAATGGTTTATAAAGTAAATAGCTTGGAAAATCGAATCAATTTTGAATATTTAAAAAGATAGATTTAAGTAGTTTATATTAAAATAAATTATTTGAAAATAGTTTCAATGTCAAACCGATTTAATTCCAAATTTTCCAATTTAAACCACTTTCAATTTCCATTTCCATCTAAATTTGATTTTTATTTCTTAAAATCAAAATCATTTAAATAATATCAAATCAAAATTATAAAATCATTTAATTTAACCAATCCGGCGTTCATATATAATTTTAAATGATTCGATATCGTTCATATATACACGATATTGATGAGTGCTCCAATTAATTGGTTTGGTACCATCAGGAATACACGATCATTTAAAATGTACCATCAGGAATAACCGAAATTGGTTTGGTACCATCAGATATACATGATCATTGGTTTGGTACCATCAGGAATAACCGAAATTGGAGCACTCATCAATAACTCCTTCAACTTTAAAAATGTAGCTTCACACTCTGAACTGCAATTATTAATCAGGTTCTTTTTAGTCAAACAAGTCATAGGTGCTAATATCTTCATAAGATCGTTAATAAATTTGCGATGGAATCCTGCTAAACCACGAAATCTATAAACCTCTAAAGCATTCCTCGGCATCTTTTAATCTGCAATAACTACTACCTTCTCTGGTTCTACTGCTAATCCATCCGTCGATACCACATGCCTAAGGAAACTAACCTCTTTCCTCTAAAAGCGACATTTAGAGAATTTAGCTTTCAACCGATTCCTCCTCAAGACATCCATTAATTCTCTCAAATGGTTCCCATGCTTCTCCTCACTTTTGAAATACATAAGAATGTCAACTACGAAGACCACCATAAACATATTCAACTGCTCACAGAATACCATGCTCATCAAATCCACAAAATAAGCAAGAGCATTCATCAACTCAAATGGCATGACTAACCACTCAACAATTCATCTTCTGTACGGAAAGTGTTCTTTGGGATACTATCTTTAGCTACTCTCAACTGATGAAAACTTGTTGCTAGATCAAGATGAGAGCCTAAGAGAAAACCTTGCCCTGAATATTTGATCGAAGAGGTCTTCAATGCGAGCCAAGGGATAATAGTTTTTCCTTGTCTTATTTAATCATCGATGGCCAATGCACTAAGACTTTCTAATCCAACTCTCTTCTTTCCTTCAGATCCATATGTCGGCCTTTCCAATTTCTTGAGATCAATCCGAAATTCGATTTCCCTTTGGGGAGGGAGGACGAAATGTTCTTCGAATGCATTTAGATAATCTTTTGATAGCACTTCTTGTGACAGGTTAAATGTATATAAATACGTCTCCATAATAAATATCGAGCACACAACATAAAATAAAATCGAGTCCTTTACCCTTCCTCAATCGAACCATCCTCTTATCACAATCCAACACTACCCCACAATGCGACATCCAATCCATTTCCAAAATCAACCCTATATCCAAAAAGTTTAGCACATATGCATTATAAGGAAAACCCTTACATGAATGACCAAATTTAATCTATGACATAACATCAATAATAGGCCAATCCCCTGGTAGGATTTGACACCAAAATTGGTCCGCACACATTGTCAGGTTTAACGACTAAACAATTGACTAATGCACTTGCTATGAATCAATGGGATGCACCAGGGTTAAATAAAGTATGAACATGAGAATCAAATAAAGTCAACACAATTTCCATCACAATCCAGTTAATCTTCTTGTGAACCAATGTTTGTGTAATACTTGAGGTTGGAATGACATCCAGAGCATATGTCTTAACCATATGACCTTCGTTCTTCAAAGTCAAGCAATCTCTCTTTATATGATCAAATTCATCTCACTTATAGCACTTCACCTTTCATTGGGCTGGAGCCACTTTACAATCCCTCAATAAATGTCCAATCTGGTTACAATTAGAACACCTACCCTTTGAAAGATCGGTTCAACAGTTCTTGCAATATGTCCTGCCTTTTGGCATTTATTATAGGTAATCACTTATCCCTTACCTTTTCCTTCTAATAGTCCATTATCTTGACGCTTACCCTATTGTAGGTCATCTCCTTCCTTAACTTGATCTTTAATTATAGTTATGTTTATATAATTCAATAATTCAGCCACCACTAGTCCTTTAAATTTTGCCCCATATGGGATTTTATTCAATGCAAGCTCCCTCGGAGGTGAATTCAAGCCCTTATCAAACTTCAATGCTTTCTTCCTGGGTATCCACTAACTCCAAACCAAATCTAGCAAACTCATTAAACAAACCGACATACTCTCCAACCATCATCTACCCTTGCTTAAGGTTAATAGATTTCTTCAACAACAAATCCCACTTAGCACTAGAAAAGAACTTTGTCTCAAACTTCATCTTGAATATCCCCCAAGTAATAACATCCTCATCTGCTTATGTAGTTACTACCTCCTGCAAACATGCTACCTTACCTTGCAAATGCCAAGAGGCCAACCGTCTCCTAGTAACATCACTATGTCCCAACAAGTTTAAAATCTTCTCACAAGTACTAAGCTATGCTTAACTCACCGAGCATGGTTCCGTCCCAACTAAAGGATTCCCATAAAGACTGGAGAAATTGCTACATAGCTTAGGAAAGTCAACAGTTGGTAGTTTTGAGCTGGAATCAAATCTTGGTTAGGATTGGTAGTAGTGGCCACAAGTTTAGTGGGTTGGTACAAGGTTGGCTTGTTGCTTGGACAACATCCGAACTGTACTAGAATATTAACTTCGGAAATATCCAGTAATCTACTCGGGTGCCAATCTCTGATATGGTCTTTACCACACTAGCATTGGTTGCGTTGGTTATGTTCCATTTTTGACCAAGAATTACTCATTTTCAACCATTTGTAAAAATGAGATTCATTAACAACTCCCTAATAAGTATCAAACAAAACTGGAACATTAAGTGGTGCATGCATACGAACTTGAAACATGTATATATATATATATATATATATAACAAAAAGTACAAATATGCTCTCTTAATACATTCCTAGTTAAAATTTTAATGGTACACTTTGCTCTGATACCAAATGTAATAACCTGTACTTTCAACCCTCCAGCACAATGCTTGAACCAAAGTTGTTACTTTGAGAGCTGAAAAGTACAAGTCATTAGGATATGATAATAAAAGACAAATTTTTTTTAATTAATAACTTTTCAGAGACTCACAATGGAAGGAAATAAAATATAACACATCAACAACCATAATCATTTCACATCACCATAATATGTCTATACCGTCAAATATATATGTTCGTACAACACAAATCAAACACAATCCATTACATAATAAAATCTTTGTCATAACACTTATTTACGTCATTTATAATACATACACATATAAATGCATATCTTCCACACCATCTAGTCTCCAAATTCCATCAACCTAGATATATAAATAAAGACAAAAAAGGAGTGGGTTAGGCATAAATCCGATGAGTGACCCATGTTTACTCTACGTATACTAGAAAGATAATACTATAACATGGTAAGTGTCTAATGTATCGACCGACTCATGCTCTACCGTCGTAATATGCTTACTATATCATATTCATCCTATCATATCACATCACATCTATGTAGACTCACTTCCCAGGACTCGCCTCGTGTGCTACAGATCGCATATTGTCCATCGTCACATCAATCACAAATAAGACTCACTTTCCTAGACACACCTCATATGCTAAAGGGTCACCCTTGTATACAAACTAGACTCATGTTCTAAACTTGCCTCTTGCACTATCGGATCACTTACCATCCATTATCCACACTGGTCTACTAAGCACTACAAAGGAACACATAATACTTGGATCACCTACTTGTGTCATGGGATCGTATCCTAGGTCACGTACTTGTACCACAGGCTCGTACATATTCACACCAACTTGCATAATTTTCATATCGCAGGTAACATACAAATTCATCTAAAACAACAATCATGATCAAATACATTCAATTTTGATTTATAAAGTCAACAATCGCCTAGTCAACAATCTTCGAATGGCTTTGGAAACAAAAATAAAAGGCCTAATAGATAAAATTTATTATATATTTTCCCATTTGGGCACAGGTTCAAACTACGCTCGTAATAGGCCACTGATGCACCGGTTGGGTAGAGCAGTCCATCAGTCGAAGTGAATTTTGAAAATTTAGCCATGATATTTAATCTCTCCTCGATGTCATTTCGCCTCCAACCACCTTCATTCCGCCTTTGGTCATCCACGAACATCCTTAGTAGCCTAAACTTTGTTTTATAGTTGATTTTGTACTAAAGTTCATCAATTAAAGTTATACTAATCAAATTTCTCTGAGTAGTATAATTATAAATTTTTAGGAAATATAACTAAAATATTTTTAAGTAAAATAAAAGATTTAAATTTTTTTCATAAGTAATGGAATAAAGATATTTTTGGTAATATCAGAATTGGAAAGGATAAATTACTAAATAAGATTTTAGCATAAAACATAATAGAAGGACTCAGGAATTAAATATTTCAGAAAAACGTGCTTTCAAATTCAAAAGGTTAATTAAATAAAATTCTAACAAAGGAAGAAGCATTGTAGAAACAAAGATCTAAGGTTTCATATATTGATGAGGGTGATATGAGTAATAAAATTTTCATAAAATAGCAAATGGTAAAAAACATAGTAATACCATTAATTCTATTTTAATTAATAATATCGAGATCTTTGATTAAAAAAACTGAATGAGGCATTTACTAACTATTATAAAGAAATTTTTTGAAGTAAAAAAGCATAGGATTAGAGGTAATTAGGATGATTTATTTCTAAATGATACTAGGAACGATTTAGATGGATTATATTTTCCATTTACGGAAGAGGGAATTTTGAGTGTTATACAAGATATCCAAAATGATAAATCACCTGGGCTTGATGGGTTTTCTATATTATTATATAAAAACATTTGGCGTGTTTTAAAATATGATTTAATTATTATGTTTAATGAATTTTATGATGGTTCATTATAATTATATAGGTTTAATTTTGCTAATGTAATCTTATTACAAAAGAAAGTAGGTGCAGGCAAGTTAAAAGATTTCAGGCTCATTTCATTATCAAATTGTTCTTTCAAAATCATTTTTAAGGTTTTAGCTAATAGGTTAAACATTATAATGAATGAATTAATATATACTACTCAAACTGCATTTATTAAATGTAGAAATATTACATATGGGGTAGCAGTAGTTCAAGAATTTATTAATCATTGTTGTAAAAATAATATCACTTGTGCACTTTTAAAATTTGACTTTGTAAAAGCTTTTGATTCAATCGATTGAGGCTTTCTTATAGATTTATTATTCGATAAAGATTTTAGTGTTATATGCGTGGGTCAGATTATGTCTTTACTTAAAACTAAAAATTCAAGTATTATGGTTAATGGTATATTAAAAAATGAAATCCGATCAAAAAATGGACTTAGGCAAGCTGAAAATTATCGCCTCTTTTGTTTAATTTAGCTTTGGAAGTTTTTGCTAGAATTATCATACTAGCCACTAGTAATAGGATTTTAAATAATGTTGGAGATGAAATTATGAGAAAAGGTATGTTCATTCTTCGGTTTGTGAATGGTACCATGGTCTTTGCATCACACTTACTATAACTTTCTCTATCTAGAGGCCCAAAGCTAAGTGCTACGGATGCTGCAGTCATCTATAGTATTAACTCCCAGCGACTAAATATGGCTATGTTAATGATGTCTATAATATCAGAAGCACTTGAATATGAAACAAATCACAGATTTCAAAACAGAATTTTCCATTACATTTCGAAACACCCGTCCATATTCATATCACATAATCCCAAAACGTTTCCTAGGCAATGATAAAATATACTTATTATAAAATACGTCAAGTGCGACATATGAAGATGCCTCATTGGATGATCAGAGTCATATAGTCATAATTGACTTAATACATAAACAACGGAAATAAATTACGAAAGAATAACTACAACTCCAAATAGCTATCTATTAGCCTCCTGCTCGTCTCCAATAGCTTTATTCGTCATCCTAATGAAAACCTGAAAAGCCTCAACCCTTAGCCTACTCAAATCAATTTGAGCACCCAAGAGTATAAGGGAAAACATAAAATTTGAGTCAGACATAAAGCCTGGCGTGAATAATACTATACATCCTGATTATTAATGTTAAGTGAGACCATGTCGCTTAGCAGAACCGGTTTCCCCTCAATAACACCCTTTTAAAATACATCTTTTGAAAATCTTTTCCTACAACCAAAACTTGTTAAATACTATAAAGCATCATCATGCAAACATACATATCAGGTAATAAAATAACTATATGTTCAAACATTTTAGTTTTATTTGGTTGACTATTAACTTTTGGCTGACTCGGGCCCATGAGACAAAATAACAAAATAATCTAACATCTGTTAGACACATCTTTTCTGGACGGTCTGTCCTTATATATCTGTTAAATACTTCTCTTCTGGATGGTTTGTCCCTAACTTAACATCTCCCTGGGTCACCTAATCCTAATGGTTTTGCAGGCTCACCAATAACCTATCTGTATACAAATATATATTCCCTTTTATGTGTAATCATATTTTAGTCTTACCTATGACAAAGCATACACATTGAAATTTTTAACTAAATTGGCTAGGGCCAATAGCTAATGTATAGGGTGCGACCCTATACCGGTCCCATATGGTATTCTAATATCTAAGTCGTTTTACTTAGGGATATCTTTCCAAAATTTGCCTTGAAAACCTTTTCTCAAATTGATTTAAAATCTTTAAATCAACCTCAAACAAGGAAAATATAATACTCTATGCTTTACTCAAAATCACATTGCCATGCTATATATACCTTTCTCAAATCTTTGTTGATAAAAACCTTTAAACATTTGAAAGTACCCCTTTTGATCCTATTGAAAGTACCCCTTTCGAAAGCATGTAAAACCCTTTCCTTTATCCAGGCCGAAAGACCAAAATCTTCCTTTTGAAACCATTCATATAAACCCTTCGAAACCATTGAAATTTCTTTTCCATCGAAAGCTAAAAACCTTAGACATCCCTCTTTAAAACCAGTAAACATTGCCTTTCGAAACCATAAGAAAAACATTTCCTTTAAACCTTAGGGAAACCACCCCTTCAAAACCTTCTTTAAAACCTTTCATAGGTATTAAAACCTCAAACCCTTCAAATGCATTTGGTTTCAATTTAATACATGTGGAAAACACCTTTCAAAAACATTCAACACTAACTAGTCGAAACCTTTGGGTTATTCTTTAAAAATCACTAAGGATTACAAGAAACAGGGTCACAAGCTTACTCTTTCGAAAACTATAACTAAATAGAGATGTGGTGGTGTCAAAAACCAACCTCGTCCGAAAACATAGGAGAACGGTAGGGTTTTTATAAAACAAAACAAAACAACCCCTTTGAAAGCTCTGTTTCAAAAGGTGGAAGGTGACAATAAAGATTTCGACATAGTTGGAAGCTATTATTTAAAACAAAGCCACAATCTTAAATCCATTCTTTAAATAAATTGACTTAGTCGAAAGGTACATAGGCGAAAGCTTCATGGGTGAAAGCAAGCAGACACTCTTTTCTTTTAAAACAAAAGGATGTTTCTACCCTTTCAAAACCCCTTGGTTTCGACTCTTACCTTCCGCCTTTGTCCAAATCACTGTGCACCAAGATATTGATACTATGTGCATTGGTTTGTGGAAGGAGGCGAAGGGTCTTAATCGGAACTACTTGGGCGAAATCAAAATAAGCGAAACATACTTTTGGCATAAATTTCTGACTTTAAACCTTTTAAGTAAACATTTTAACTAACCCGCCTTGTTTGTCAAACTCTTATTGGTCGCTAATATTTCTTTTCAAAAATTTCTACCATAATTTTAGAATTAATTAGTTTAAATCATTTGCAAAATACCCCTTCTCCTTAATTAAATATATATAAACATGTAAGCCCATACCTTAAATAATTTTATATATTCATCAAACTCTTTGGAAAATTCTACAAAAATTATAAAAATCCCTTTTAATATGTTTTCTAACATATAAAAATTTCAAACTCAAATTAAGTATGATTTAACCATAAATTATTTATAACCTAATAAATCATTTTCTTCACTAGAAAATTAATATAGAATCCACATTAATCCAGAAAATTATGAAAATTGAAACCCATCTCTAAAATATTATTTTCGATCTACATTTAAATTCGCTAGGCATTTGGATGTCTTCTAGTAGGATTTTTATATCAAAACATATCATAAAAACTAATGTGAACATTCACAAATCATCAACTAGCATATATAAACTTTTAATCAATCAAAACATGGCATTCTCTTGCAAAAAAAGTGTTTCTGATATCCTTAAAACCGAAAACATAAGAAAAATGAGATGTAGTAATTATTCACCTTAGCTTTATGATTAAAGATGTGAGAGAATTAAACTTGATGTTGATTTGATTTTCCACTTGAAAACTTTAGCTTTCTCTTTTTCTCCTTTGCTAATGGTGGCCTGCCTTGGTTTGATTTTTTTACGTTTGTGATAAAATGACATGAAGGTGTGTTTGTTTTCCCTAAGGGTTTAGGGTATTAGGAAATCCCTTTTTCCTATTTTTCCCTACCCTATTTCCTAACACTTATTTATGCTATCTCATTTTGGTTTACATATTAACAAGGCATGACTACCCTTAATTACATTCAAATCTCAATCCATTAGTCATCTTACATTATTCTATTTAATTTACTATTTAAATATCCTAAATAATGTTACCAAAAATATGGGGTGTTACAATCTCCCCTCCTTAAAGAATTTCGTCCTCGAAATTACGATAAGGTACACAACAAAACAATCAAAGGTAAAACATACCATCAAACAAATCATGATAAGCGTCTCTAATTTTTCTCTCAGTTTCCCAAGTACAGTCTCCATCATCATCACTCCACTGGACTTTCACTAATCTAACTGTCTTGTTCATCAACTTCTTCTCGTCTCTTGCGATTATCTGGATAGGCTACCTAACTATAGTCATGTCTGGTTCCACTACTAAATCTTTTAACATGGTCGGTGCTGTAGTAGTATCTGGATCCCTAACACATTTCCTCTAATGAGATACATGGAAAACATCATGGTATCCTGCCAAACCACTCGATAACTCTACTCTATATGCAAGTTTCCCGATCCTTTCTAAAATAGGAAATGGTCCAACGAACTTCGGTGCTAATTTCCCCGTTTTCCCGAACTTGATAACACATTTCATCGAGGATACTTTGACGAAAACATGATCTCCAACAGAGAACTCTAAATCTTTTCGTCTTCTATCTATGTAGCTTTTCTAACTAGATTGAGCTTCCTTCATTCTCGCCCTTATCAACTTAATCTTTTCTACTGCTTCTTTTACCAAATCAGGACCAAGGACCACTCTATCTCCAGTCTCTAACCAACGTTCAGAGGATTTGCATGGTCTTCCATACAAAGCCTCAAACGGTGCCATCCCTATACTAGTCTGATAACCATTGTTATAGGAAAACTTGACTAGGTTTAGGTGGTCTTCCTATGATTCACTGAAGTCAATACACATATTCGTAATAAATCCTCCAAGATCTTGTTAACTCTTTTCGTTTGCCCATCAATTTGTTGATGGTAAGCGGTACTCATCTTAAGCTTGGTTCCCAAAAAACTTTCTGTAGACTCTTCTAGAACTCACTAGTGAACAAAAGATCTCTATCACTAACAATACTACTAGAAATTCCATGCAGTCTAACCACGTTCTTCATAAATAACTTAGCCAATACAGGTGCCGTCCTATTTAACTTAACTTGAATGAAATGGGCACACTTGGTCAATCTGTCCACTATGACCTGTATACTTTCATTTCCTCTACTAGATCTTGGAAACCGATTAATAAAATCCCCAGAAATAGAATGTCACTTCCATACTAGAATATCCAATGGCTGAAGTAATCCACTTGGCTTCTGATGCTCAACTTTCACTTGTTGACAGTTTGAACACTGTTTCACACATAAGCCAACATCCCTCTTCATGCCTTCCCAGAAGAAACTTCACTTAATATCCTAATACATCTTCATTCCTCCTGGATAAATAGTGAACTTCGACCGATGGCATTTCTCCATAATTTCCTTCTTTACGTCTCCCATATTTGGAACACATAATCTACCCTTCTTTCTCAACCACCCATTCTGATCAAGAGTGAAATCCTTCAAGTCCTCGCTCACCATATCATCCTTTAATTTACTGATCCTTTCAGCTAATATTGGATCCTCTCCTTATTTAGAAGCAATCTTCTCAATCAATACATGTCAGACTTCTAAGTTAGATAATGTAGTAGATCCTCCATTAAACCCAGCCTCGGATCTCCACTGTACTCTGTTAGCTGTCAGGGGCTTCCAAATCTTTCCATTCTTCTATCATAGCCAACACTTTATTCTGATGCTTCCTACTAAGCGTATCTACAACCTTGTTGTCTTTGCTCGGTGTGTATTCTGTTCCAAAATCATAAGCGGCTAAAAACTCTAACCGCCTTTGCTGTCTCATGTTCAGCTCCTTCTATGAGAACAAGTACTTTAACGATTTATAGTCACTATAAAGCTCAAACAACTCTCCCAATAGGTAATGCCTCCACACCTTCAAAGCAAAAATAACTGTAGCTAACTCCAAGTCATGCGCTGGATATCTAACCTTATGCGGTCTAAGCTGTCTAGAAGCATAGGCAATCACTTTACCCCTCTGCATTAGTACAGCTCCTAACCTAATTCAATACGCATCTGTATAAACAACTAAACCTTGATTCCCCTTTAGGACCACCACACCGGTGCATGGGTCAATAAGTGTTTCAAGCTCTAAAATGCTTCCTCACATTTATCGGTCCACTCAAACTTTAAATCCTTCTACTTCTATAGCATTCACTATTCTAATAAACGGCTTCCCTCCAAGCCTAGCATAGTCTCTACTAAAGTTAGCATACTGGTTGACTACTGGAGCTTCTTGAACTCCTCCCGCAACATTTACTCCAACAACCCCAACAGCGATCCCAACTCACATAGTTCCCATATTTACTTATGGAACTCCAGCACCTATGTTTTCAGCTTGAGCTTGACCTTGTGTTCTCCGCGTATTCGGTCAGGCATTTTCGTTTGTGGTGGTGTTGTCTCCTCCTAGATTAACTCTTCCTCTTCTTCCATCCATATCTATATTCAAGCCTAGTGAGATACAGAAGAATAGCCTAATAAAGATAGGAGTGTAGAGATAAAGCGTATATTTATATATAGCCAATACAAGTACGTTACTATAGCGTTATCCCATACCCCAATTCCTAAGGATTATGTTTTCGAAAATCATTTTTGGTTAAAGTATTTCATAAACCTATGCTCTGATTCCAAGTTGTAACATCCCCTATCTAGAGGCCCAAAGCTACTGCAGATACTGCAGTCGTCTATTGTATTAACTCTTGGCGATTAAATACGGCTATGTTAATGGTGTCTAAAATATCAAAAGCTCTTGAATATGAAACAAATCACAGATTTCAAAATAGAATTTTCCATTACATTTCCAAACACACGTTCCATATTCATATTACATAATCCCAAAATGTTCTGGTGGTGGATTCGTCGATGGAGAAGAGGGTTTCTATAGGGGTTATAACTGGAGTTGGGATGAGCGGCAATTTTTAGTGATGGGCTATGCAGATGATAGGGGAAGCAACAGTCGATGAGTGGACTCGAAATGGGTAAGGCCGAAGTTGGATTTTGAGGCTTGGCAGTGTTCATGATCGTTTAGTTAATTATAGTTTTGCAATTTAATTAAATTTCTTAGTAAATAATTAGTTTAAAAATTAAATAATTAGTTGATAAATTTTAGTTAAAAGTGAAATCGTTAATTTTTATAAATTGTAAATTTGCTTATATGAGGTTCAATCGAACGGAATTAGCCTATTGGATTCAGAGCTGCGGAATCTGAGCAAACGGATTTAAATTGGAACGATTAATAGATTCGAAAATCAAGGTGAGCAAAATCTCACTTATTTGGATTATTACTGTTAATTTTAAAATGATAAAATAATTTATTGATCGATTGGATGAAATGATATACTATTATCAGTTGGATGTTATATTATATATATAGTAGTATATATATTAGTAGTTAGATATATTTCCCGCCTATTGGAGCGGATGAGACTCTATGCACCCCACATACTAGCAGATAACCCTATATTACTGTGATATCCCCCTCGAAGTGGGATTGATATTTTTTAATATTGTATTAACATCTATGGATGCAAGGAAACAAGTTGGAGGGATCCAACTTGATTCCTCAAATTTATATTAATTGTTTTTATATATAATAATATATGATGTGTTAGGATAATCTATTATAGATTATTGTTGTGATATGAATTATTGGATGCTACAGTAGCACTAGCCTAACTTTTGGTATTTTAAATACCACGAATATTATTTTTGGAATTTGAAAGGATTTAAAAGGAGATTTTTGGATACAAAATATTTATATCAAAATTTGGATTATTTTTAAGAAAATTGATTTGCATAAAAACAACAATTGATTTTGGTTTGTATTTAACTATTCATAAAATCATTTTAATTAGAGATTTTAAAATAATTTATATAAAGGATTTTTAAACAATATTTCTAGAAAATATGAAAAGGAGCCGAAATTGATATTTTAAATAGGTTTATGAAATATAAAAGGAATTTATTAAGAAAGGGATTTATAAAAATGAGATTGTATAAATGGGATTAGTTTTATAAACAAGTGAAACTCAAAGGGGTTTATAAATTTATAGATAATGTTTATAAATAAGAAAAAAAAATGATATCTGTTGATGAAGTGGAAATATGAATTTATAATGTGAATTTCTATCAAGACATGGAAATCAGTTTTTGGAAAAATAGAGGAATCTATTTTGGGAATGTGAGAATGATTTTGAAATTTAAATGTTGTCGATGTGGTATGAGTCGAGAGAGATTTATAAATTGAAATTGGAATATTAGATTTTAAATAGATTTTTGTTGAGAAATTAAAATTGTTTTAAACCAAGATTTTTATTTATTAAACTATGTAGTTTAAACAACTATTATTTAGATTATAATATTTTAAAAAAAGTTAGTTATTCAAGTATTCAATTTTTATTAAAATAAATTCTAATTTTTATAATCAGCCTTGTAAATCAATTAGTTTATTTTAAAGTGAATTGGAAATTAATTATCGATGTTATATAAAGTGTTTTAATATTTTAAATAATTACTTAAATATGTTTTAAAAATGGATTATTATTTAAAAATACTTATATAGATTGAAATGATTGAAATTTATTTATAAATCCTTTTGACATTTGTAAACGTGGTTTATTTAAAGGATTTGATTTTATGAGAGAAATCTTGTTGTGAAGTTCTGAGAACCTAGGAAAATTTCCACTGTACTTAAATATAGAAATCTCAAAAATGAATTAGAATTCATTAAAGGAAGTTAAGAATGGGTAGTTGAGCTTATAGACAATGATAATCGATGTTGGAGATTTTAAAAGGTGATTAATTAATGAATTCTGAAAACTTATCGAATCCGTTATAAATGGGTTAAGGAAATTTCAAGTGGATATATGAATTTGAATTGTTTTCAATTATTGAATATATTGAAAGAAAATTTGAACATGTATCATTGAAAAGATAATTTGAAATAAATGTTTTGAAGATTTATCAAACGAAGCCTAGTGACTGCTTATGGATGCTATTTGATAGTTAAATAACTGACAATCAAATTTGGCCAAATTTGTTGATCATTTCAAAAATACCAGGATCGAATTTAATTATTCGAAAATCACTTCGATCCGGTTTGTGCGTACAAATTGTGATATCTCGAAGCTAATGGCGATGGTGATGTTGAAGGAGATTCAGTTTGTTTAGACCCACAATAACTTGTATGGATGAATGTTATCATTGCATCGTTGCCGGAAAGGCAATGTTAACATTCCAAGTATGAATGCTACTCTAAAGGCAAACATAGCCTCAAGCCTCATAAACCGAGAAATGACCGAAACAGGGCATGCAGCGGGGCTAAGTGGGGTCGCTCCCTTTAGCGTATGTTATCTCTTTTCTAGATACCCTAAGATATATTATAATTATGGGAATGGTTGTGCATGGAAAGGGAGCGCTCGATAAGGGTGGGAACAGCCGAGGTGATAACATATTTGATACTAGCAGTCAAGTGCTAGGCCAGTCCTGTGTGGCAGGGTATAAAATGTTCTTGACAAACTCGTGTGCATCGGTCTAGAGATGCACTCAACGGAAGGTAGTTCCTTACCTGATCATAATATGAAATCCATTCTCCAATAAGCGCTGTACGATTTTGATTGCACCCACTATGTTGAAATGTGAGATGCAAGCATTTCAACTATTTTCAAATTTACTTTCTATAGACACTATTATAATATAGAGGATTTTGATATAAAATGTTTTGGTTATCGTAATGTAAAAACCCATTGTGTTTATGTGTGATGTGGTCTTACGAGATACTTTTGATTTCAAAGGATTTTGAAAACTGTAATAATTCAATTTGAGTGTGTGTTCTCACGTTGCTTTTCCAAACTGACTCGAGTGTTATTTTATTATAATGCTCGGGTCAGACTGAGTATTACAAATTCATGCTAGGATACTATGGAGCTCAGGAGACTAGCTAGATGACAAAGATATATACTTGTACTTGATTATATTCCGATGTGTGGGTGTAGATTGTATAGTCAACACTGGTGAGGACAAGTTGTACATAACTGTCCATATTGATGTATTGATTGTTATACTCTGATAATTGTATGTATATTAACAGTTATAGATTCTTTTGTACAAAAATCTATTATTATATATTATATTTTGTTCCACTGCGATTGTGAGACTATGTGATGTTTCTATTTTCTTCTATCTTTTCTTCTTCACCCCTAGCAATCGGTGTTTCCGCACTAGAATATTCGGCATGTTATATAGTGAATGCATAGATGTTTTTTTCGAGGGTCGGAGTGACCGGTTCTTTACATTTGGTATCAGAGCTGAAGGTTAAGCGAGAACCTTGGATTTGGTGGGGATTACTCATTAAAGATAGGGTCAATAGTACCTTAGAATGAGTTTGAGTGTAAAAATAGATATGAGAGCATATTTGTTAGTGAATATAAATGTCATATATTGTGATGATTTATCTGTTGAGTGGCATATAAATTCTGGTCGATTAGTGAGGCGCTACTAAATCAATAGGAGTTTTTAAATACTTAAACCAGGTAAACCGACAAAGTATGGTTTTGAAGCGGGTAAATGGAATAATTTTACCCAAGTCGTATTTTGATATGAAAAACAAATTAAATTGTACAAGTATGAATTATACAAATGAATTTGAACCAAAATGGATCCAAATTAGAATTCAGAAATTTAAATCTCGGAAGGTTTGGAAAATATTTTGAGAAGTGTTATGGAAAATGAATTAGTGTTATTTTGGAAATATTTTTGAATTAAATAATGGTAATATTATTATTAATTTTTTTAAAAATAAAATTGGTTTAGATGGATATTTTAAAGTGATAAAAGCACTGAACTCACTTTGGTCGTTGGAAAATAATACTTGTGATGACTGTGCAACATCCTCGATATTCATTTTCGAGTTTCTAAGTGACGGATTGCTACCGTGGTAATTTGTTATGAAGATTTTTGGTGGAAACAAGTGTTGTTTTTAAAATTCCGAAAGGAATTGTTTTAGATAAAATCAGATTGACTTTGAAAATTTCAAAGAAATGGTTTGTTAAAACTGAAAAGCTATATATTGGTTTCAAAATGATTTGAAGTGAAACTGGGTATTTGAATTTTGGAATCCTTATTTCAATGTTTTAGGCAATGCTAAAAAATAAGTTTTTGAACTTATAAGTGGAGAATGATGTTAAAAAGGAAAGAAGTGTGAAAATTAAATTTTGGAATTTAAATTTAAATTGAGAAAGTTAAATGGAATTCAACTTAAGTTGAGTTGAATGAATTGAATTTTAGAAATAAAATTTATATGGATTTGAATTGATTTAATGAGGTGCATAAATGAAATGGGAATTTACTTAAATAAAGTTAAATGGTGTGAAATGAATAAAATGAGTGGAGTTAACTAAATATAAGTGCATGTGAATGAGAATAAGGAATGTGTATAAGTGAATGGAACAAATAAAAATAAGTTGCAAAATTTATAAATTGGAAAAATGGAACGGTAAAATAAAAATAAAAATAATTTGATATTTTGGTAAAGGGAATAAAATCCAAACTTTAATTATAAAAATGAATTTGAACTCAAGTAAATTAAATGAAGTGATTTTTGGAATAAAAATCAGATATTGAATACAAAAACGGAACTTAACTTAGTCGATTAAATTGGATTGTGGATTGGAATTGGAATTAAATACGGAACTTGAGTTATAAATAAAAATTTGACTTAATTGTAAGCGAACTAAATATATTTTGAAATGTTGTGGAATTCAATAAGAATGGATTAAAATAGTATGACTTGAGTTATTAACAAATTCAATTTAAGTCTAAGTAAATTGAATATGGCCTTGGATATCATTTATATAAATTCGAGAATGAATTTGAGTATGGAATTAAAATTTGAAGTGTATTGAGTGAATGAACTAATTAAATAAATTATTAAATGGAATGGAATTTGATTGAATTAGAATCAATCTAAAATTGAAATGGAATTGCTTGTAAGGAAAATAAACTTAAGCTATATGGTTGAAATAATTGAAGATAAATGAATTTACTTAAGCTAATATTTTGGATGGAAGCTAGCTCAAATAAATTTATGAAATGGTTCATAAATAAATTAGTATGGAATGATTCCGAGCTAAATAAAATGGATTTGAAAGTAACGAATGTGGACATGAATGGAAAGCAATTGAATTGATTGAAAATAAATTTGATATGGAATAAAATTGAATATAAATTGATTTGGAATCAATTTAAATGGCTATAAACTAAAATGATTATTTTATTAAATGACTATCGTCAAATTTGCATGAAAAAAATTGTCGATTGTCGTAATTGGAAGTAAATAAAATTCTATTAATTAAAAGAAAGTGATAAATTGATTTTTAAATCAATTTGGAATGGATATGAGTTTGTTTGGTGTAAATATGAATTAAATGCAAATAATTGGGTTGAAAATCATTTCGAATTGAATGAAAAGGTATAGGGATAGATTGAAAGTAATTAATTTACTATTGGAACCTTATAATTTCCTATAAATATATGTTTGACATGTGGTTTATGAAATTCATGTGTTTAAGTAGTTAAATGAATGAAATGTAATTGAATTTTCATATTTTGGGACTTACACATTTAGATTGAGTAAGTACAGGTACCCGAAGGCTATTGAGCTAGATTTGGGTTGCGTAATGTCAATAAATAAGCCCCTCACTTAAAGACGCTAAGTAAAGATACGTTTCCAAATTGAATATCGCAAATATATAAATATCGATATATATATTATGTTTTCCAACCATGTGGGTCGATGTATATATTTTTGTCTCTCTTGTTATATTACAGAAGGCTCTCCATACAAAGAAGATTCTGCCAAAAATATTTCGAAAATTTAGGGAGTTTGAAAATTTTTGGAAATTTTTGTTAACTTAAAAAGGTTGATTTTTGAATTGAAATTGAAAGAAAAAGGTTTGAATCAGAAATGAAAACTAAATGTTGGATGAAACTAAAGGGCTTAGAAATGTGAATATCGAGTTTTGAAAAAGTGGGTTTTAAAAAAAAGTTAATGGCTTTGGAGCATTTTTCCCGCCTTAGCAATTTCGAGTACGGAACTCTTTTAGGGAGGAGGAATGTAACGACCCGGATTTTTCGTCGTTCGATTTTGAATATTTAAATGGTTTAAATATTGGATTTTGAATTATAGTTTAGTTAGTATGATTTTAAAAGTGAAATTTCAAGCGATTCCGTTAATTTTTGAAATTGTCAATTTAATCGGCGCGTTAAAATAGTTCAAGGGCACAGTCTCAAAATTTGATGAAGCTAATTCCATTGCATCAGTAATAGTGTATTATCATCGGATTTCAAATTTCGTAGTGTTTGGGTTTACCGTAGGGTTATACGATCTGCAAATGCCTAGAAATAATTTAATCAAATTTGATTTAAATAGACGATTCAAAAAGCTATCTTCCGCATACGATCGAATTAAATCCCGAAACTTGTTCCATTGGATTCGGAATAGCAGTATATCATTATAAACGCCAGATGGTACGCCTAAATAAGAGTTCAAAATTTCAGGTGCATAAACAAGATATTTTCAATATTAAAATTTATAAACCAAAATCAAGTTCAATCACAACCATCTTCTTTCATTTCAAAGCCACCCTAATCACGTACCCATAGACGACCTACCACGTACGAAGCGCCTCTTTCTTCATTTTTAAAAGTCGCATACATTTTATTTCCTTCTACGGAAATGAAAATCAGATTCAAATAAAAATAAATCAACGCATAATCGAAAAAAGAAATCGATGTCGAATTCGATCATAATCGTGAAGCTTGGTAATGCAATCGTTCGATTCAAGGGTTCGCCAAATCATCGTTTTAGGCCATGCACAGTGGAGAAGGTGAGGCAGCATCAGAAGGCGAATGGTTTTCGAGGTAGGTGGAGGTCGTTGCTATGGTGTGAGGGAGTCGTGATTTTTCTAGGACGTGCGTGAGGCTACGATGGCGGCAAGGAGTGGAAGTCGAAGCCCGATAGTTCTAGTAGCGGATTCGTCGACGGAGAAGGGGGTTTCGATAGGGGTTGTGATCGAAAATGGGACGAGCGACGATTTTTAGGGGTGGGCTATGAAGATGATAGGGGAAGCGGCAGTCGATGAGTCTAGTCGAAATGGGTAAGGCCGAAGTTGGTTTTTAAGGCTTGGCAGTGTTCGCAATCGTTTAGGTAATTATAATTTTTCAATTTAAGGTTAACAAATTTTTTTAGTAAATAATTAGTTTAAAACTTAAATAATTATTTGATAAATTTAAATTGAAAGTGAAATTGTTAATTTGTATAAATTCGAAATTTGCTTATACGAGGTACAATTGAACGGAATTAGTCGATTGGATTCAGAGTCGTAGAATCTAAGAAAAAGGATTTAAATTGGAATGATTAACAGATTCGGTGAGTAAAATCTCGCTCATTTGGATTACTATAGTTAATTTAAAATGATAAAATCATTTATTGATTGATTAGATGAAATGATATACTAATATCAGTTGGATGTTATATTATATATATAGTATATATTAGTAGTTGGATATATTTCCTGCCTATTAGAGCGGATGAAACCCATTGCACCCCGCGTAATAGGGGTTGACCCTATATTACTGCGATATCCCCCTCAAAGTGGGATTGGTATTATTTATGTTGTATTAACATCTGCGGATGTAGGGAAACAGGTTGGAGAGATCCAACCGGATTCCACAAATATATATTGATTTTTTTCATATATAATAATATATAATGTGTTAGGATAATCTGTCATAGATTATTGTTGTGATTTGAATTATTGGATGCTACAATAGCACTGGCGTAAATTTTGGTATTTTAAATACCATAAATATTATTTTTGGAATTTGAAAGGATTTGCAAGGAGATTTTTGAATATTAAATATTTATATCGAGATTTGGATTAGTTTTAAGAAAATTGATTTGGATAAAAACAATAATTGATTTTAGTTTATATTTAACTATTCGTAAAAATATTTTAAATAGAGATTTTAAAATAATTTATATAAAGGATTTTTAAATGATTTTTCTGAAAAAATGAAAAGGAGTTGAAATCGATATTTTAAATAGATTTGTGAAATATAAATAGAATTTATTAAGAAAGGAATTTATAAAAATGAGATTGTATAAATGGGATTAGTTTTATAAACAAGTGAAACTCAAAGGTGTTAATAAATTTATAAACGATGTTTATAAATAAGGAAAAAATGATATCTGTTGGTGAAGTGTAAATATGAATTTATAATGTGAATTTATATCGAGACATGGAAATTGATTTTTTGAAAAATAGCTATTTTGGCAATGTGAGAATGATTTTGAAATTTAAATGTAGTCAATGTGTTATGGGTCGAGAGAGATTTAGAAATTGAAATTGGAATATTGGATTTTAAATAGTTTTTTGTCGAGAAATTAAAATTGTTTTAAACTGAGATTTTTATTTATTAAACTATGTAGTTTAAACAACTATTATTTAGTATAATATTTCAAAAAAAGTTAGCTATTCAATTATTCGATATTTATTAAAACAAATTCGAATTTTTATAATCAGCCTTGTAAATCAATTAGTTTATTTAAAAATGAATTGGAAATTAATTATTGATGTTATACATAGTGTTTCAATATTTTAAATAATTACTTAAATATGTTTTAAAAATGAATTATTATTTAAAAATACTTATATAGTTTGAAATGATTGAAATTTATTTATAAATCCTCTTGAGATTTGTAAATGGGGTTTATTTAAAGGATTTGATTTTATAAGAGAAATCTAATTATGAAATTCTGAGAGCTTAGGGAAATTTCCATAGTACTTAAATATTGATCGGAAATGAATTAAAATTCATAAAAAAAAGTTAGGAATGGGTAGTTGAGATTATAGACAAGTATAATCGATGTTGGAGATTTTAAAAGTGGATTAATTAATTAATTCCGGAAACTTATCGAATCCGTTATAAATGGGTTAAGGAAATTTCAAGTGGATATAAGAATTTGAATTGTTTTTTATTATTGAATATACTGAAAGCAAATTTGAATATATATCTTTGTAAAGATATTTTGAAATAAATGTTTTGAAGATTTATCAAACAAGGCCTAGTGACTGCTTATGGATGTTATTTAATAGTTAAATAAACAACTATCAAATCTGGCCAAATTCGTTAATCGTTTTGAAGAGACCAGGATCAGATTTAATTATTCGAAAACCACTTCAATCCGGTTTGGGTGTACAAATTGCAATATCTCGAAGCTAATGGCGATGGTGATGTTGAAGGAGATTCGGTTTTGTTCACACCCAAAACAACTTGTATGGATAAATGCTATCATTGCATCGTTGTCGGAAAGGTAGTGTTAACATTCCAAGTATGAATGCTATTATAAAGGTAAACGTAGCCTCAAGCCTCATCAACCAGGAAATGACCGAAACAAGGCATGTAGCAGGACTAAGTGGGTCACTCCGATTAGGGTATGTTATTGCTTTTCTAGATACCCTCCGATATATTATAATTATGGGAATGGTTGTGCATGGAAAGAGAGCGCTTGATAAGGGTGGAAACACCCGGAGTGATAAAGTATTCGGTACTAGTAGTCAAGTGCTAGGTCGGTCATGCGTGGCAAGGTACTAGATGTTCTTGTCAGACCCAGGTGCATTAGTCTAGAGATACACTCATCGGAAGGTAGTTCCTTACCTGGTCATAGTATGAAATCCATTCTCAAATAAGCGTCATACGGTTTTAATTGTGCCCAACTATGTAGAAATGTGAGATGTAAGCATTTCAACTATTTTCTAATTTACTTTCTATAGACACTATTATAACACCGGAGGATTTTGATATAAAATGTTTTGGTTATCATAAGGTAAAAACCCGCCGTGTTTTGTGTGACGTGGTCTTACGAGATAATTTTGGTTTCAAAGGATTTTGAAAATTGTAATAACTCAAATTGAGTGTGTTTTCTCAAGCTGGATTTCCAGAATGACTCGGGTGTTATTTTATTATAATGCTCGGGTCAGACGAAGTATTACAGATTCAGGCTAGGATACTATGGAGCTCAGGAGACAAACTGGATGGCAGAGACATATACTCATAATTGATTATATTCCGCTGTGTGGGTATAGACTGTATAGTCAACACTGGTGAGGACAAGTTGTAGATAATTGTCCATATTGATGTGTTGATTGTTGTACTCTGATAATTGTATGTATATTAATAGTTATAGATTCTTTTTTGTAAAAATCTGTTATTATATTATGTTTTGCTCCGCTGCAATTTTGTGATTCTGTGATGTTGTTTCTATTTTCTTCTATCTTTTCTTCTTTACCCCTAGCAATCGGTATTTCCGGCACTTAAATATTCGGCATGTTATACAGTGAACGTATAGATGTCGATTTTCGAGGGTCAGAGTGGCCAGTTCGTTACAGGGTGTTACACTTACCTAGTCTATTATAGCACTTAAATTTATATCATATAGTTTGAGTTGCTCTTTGGAAAAAATACTAGTTTTGATAAGAGTTCTTTGTTTGTGTTGAATGTATAGATAAGATAGAGAGTCAAGTAGTTTCTATATTAAATTGTAAAATTATGAAATTTCCCGTAGAATATTTAGGATTTTTAATAAGATCAACTAAACACAAACATGATGACTAATTAATAATAATAGATATAATTAACAAAAGAGTAACTAAATAGAATGGTATATTTTTATAATAAGTGGGTATGATAGTCCTTATGCAACAACCCGAAATTTAACCCGTAAAAATTAATTCGTTAATTAACTAAATAATAAAATAACTTTGTGAAATTATCATAATTGAGCCACGGGAGTTGCACCATTGTGTTCGTGGTAATTTTTTGGTCAATTTTCATATATAAAACGTCAGACCTGAGCTAGTATGGAGGAGAAAAGGAATAAACAAAAATCAAAGGAAGAGTAAAAAATATATAAAGGAGGGTCGAACTAGAGGTCGACTATCCCAAGGTCCAGGTCGACCTGCCAATCGACCTGGCACTAAGGGTGGTCGACCTGTAGGTCGACTCGCCTAAGATAATGAAGTGTAGGAAGAACTCCTTCATGCCGTGCAATTTTACCACGTTGTTTTGCGTTCTTTTAATCAATCTGGTCCTTTCATGCTTCCATCCGATGGCTCCTTTTCAGCCTATGACGTGGTTGCATCCTATTCAATCTCCAAATCCAATAGTCTGAGGTCCACTTCTACCCTTATAATATGACCATAGCCTAACACTTTTTCTCATTATAGATTTTCTCCGCTTGGGTTCGCCTTTTTAGGAAGGACCCTAAAAGGAATAATTTTCCAAGGAGAGAATCTTTTTAATGAAAATATTTTAACAACCCCAAGTGGATCTGTGAAGGCCTAAAGGGAAGAGCTAAGGACCAGAGGTGAGTGATTGTAATTATTTAAGATTTCTTTAAGTAATTGAAAATAATAGGGTTTTCAATAGTTGTATTTTTACTACCGTTTTTGGAATAACCTTTTTAGCAGTTTTATTTATAATTTTTAGAATTATTTTTAGTCTATTTCTTTCTAGCTATCCTTTTTGGTTGATTTTAGTTATTTATGTTAATTATAGATTTTCTATTTATTTATAGTTTATTTATAGTATTTTAATTTATTTACTGTTATTTATGCATTATTCACATCTTCTTCTTACGCCTTGGATTTTCTTCTACTTTCAGTTTTCTTTTATTTCTCCTTCTTCTTCACATATGGATTAGAATATAATTAACAGGAAATTGGATTAAACTATAAGAATTCTGAAATAACGAAAGATAATATGTAAATTATAAATACTGTAATATAAATGGAATTGTACTGAAACTATGCCTAATTATGATATTAATTGGACTGAATTAAAGAGATTGACATATTTATAATTATGAGATGTAAATTATAAAGACTATTATATAAATGGAATTGGACTGAAATTATGCCTAATTACGATTAGAATTGGTCTAATTAATTGGCTTAGTTATAACGTAGAATTATAACTAAAAAAGAGTAAAAGATGAAAGAAGCTTATTTTCATACTTAGACCTTGGGCTAAGTAATAAGCATGATTATAACGTAGGTTATAACAAAAAAAAGAATAGAGTGGAGCTTATTTTAAGGCTTGGGATAAATTAATAAGCGTAGAAGTAAAGATGATAATAAAGGCTTATTTAAATAATTTATCTAAGTTAATGAGCAAAGATGAAAATAGAAGCTATACCATATAACATTCCCTATTAGACAAAATGGTGTCTCATATTAGTCTGAAGTGAGATGAGGGGAACGCTTACACTAAGAATGGTAGTAATTGGTCAAATAGAAGACCAAATCATAGGGAATTTGGATAAGGGGAACAATTAGGTTTTTTGGATAACAGGCCAGTACCAACAGCATTTCCCATATAGTTCCTATAGACACACGGTGATCTCACATTAGCCTGAAGTGAGATGAGGGGCACGCTTACATTGGAGTATGATGTAATAAGAAGACCCAATAGGTGGAGAAAAAGGTAGCATGAGCATGGTGGCAGTTACTCATACGACTTCCATTCTGGTGCTCGGTAATCGCTATGAGTTCCAAGCGCTTAGTATGGGTGTCTTTCGTAGACACCATTGCCTTATGTGTAGGGAGCTATATATGTCATCCATATCCACTGTGGGTGCTTTGTGCATCTTTTGTAGAAACTATTGGCTGCTGTGTAGGCATCTGGTCCGCAGTAAGGTCTATGGAGTGGCAGGCTGATCAAAATGGGTAAAATTAGGATTACATCCTAATTACAAGATTAGGAATTTAGCCTAATTAAAGTAGAAATCAAGGACAAGTGCAAGCAATCAAAGTGAACCTATCTTGTTAATTGAGTACTAGTTAATTCGTATTTATTTCCATCTTTTTATCTCCTATTTATTTTATTTCCTTTTAAATATACTAGAAATATTGAAGAGTCTATTACTTTTACTTTTCTTAAAGATTCTGGTAGTTACTATCACTCACCAGACTTTTAGCTTGACCTACTCCTCTATTTGTCCCCCTTTTCCCTCATAGGAAATCAAGTGAGAGGGCAGTAGATTGCAGTGCTCGGAGGTTTCTTGGAGAAGATTCTACTATGTATTTTCATACTTTTTCAGCTTTTGGTTCTTTCTTTGTACTGGCACTTAAGAGGGATATTTGTACTTTGATTTTTGTTGAGACTATGAGTTTTTATTTTATGAGACATGTTGGGTTTTGAGACATGTGTGTTGTATTTGTAATTTGACTTATTTGGTTTATGAAGCAATTATGAAGCTTTTGTTTTGAATAAGTTATTATTTTAGATTCTGTTTTTTTACCTATTTTTATCTTGTGAATCTTAGTCTCTGTTAGTTTCAGTTATACCTACAACACACCACGCCTTTTAATGTGTCCTTTTAGGTATATTAAGGTGTGTGGGGTGTTTCACCTTATTAACTTTATTTTATCAGCATTGCCCATATAATAGATGTTGTTTTATCGCATTCCATAATAGGTAATTGATAAAATAAAAAAACTGTAATACCCCACCTCTATACCCATACTATCCAAGAGTATTACAGAGTAATACTATCGGATAATACAGAGAACAAGGCGATATAGGTTAATTTTCCCTTGGGCTAACACTAATAAATATTTAAACATCAAATATAATTCACCACAAAACGTACACAGTATTGGCACAAAGCAATAAACATGTGCGCCTCTAAGATAGAACAAAACATAATATACAATAAATATCAGAGATCAAAAGTCAATTGCAGCGACAATATATAATATATAATATACAAAATGTATCCAATATACATCACAATGATATACACATAATAAATTGCAAAATTCAAGGGTATAATCTACAATACAAAATATCCAATCTCCTCTATGCCTAGAAACTCAAGCTGGTCATACTATCCGTGTACCTAAAATGTCACAGACTGACCCAAGTATTGTATAAATAATAAATTGGTGAGACTATATTTAAATCTCGAGTTAATAAACATATAGAACTCTGTATATACTGGGTATAATTATAATAATGTTATCTCAAACAAACCTAAATTCATATAATGTAGAACACCACAAAACCCAGTATAAAAATGTCATCACTCATATAAAAATTCATCAAATCAGAAACCATGAACAACATCGATTGGGTAAATCATACATATCTAGAAATCACAATCAAAACCCAGTGATCAATAATAAATGAGAAATCCCTAAGTATAGTTAGGCTAGCACACGACATTGTTTGAATGTATCTCTCAATCTTAAATAATAAAATATCATCATCAATATAAAAAATATTGAAATATAGGTCACCTATCAAAGCACCACATACCATAAAAGATACGAGAATCCATTATACTTTGGATGCTAGCATATCATAGGTATAATCTCATCTTCTTGTATTAAAATGAATAGTGATGGGAATTAAATCGTAATGTATGGGTTATGCCACCTAATAATCTCATAATATCTGGGTTACTCCACCTAGTCAAATCACAATATAGCTACCCATCATCTCCAAGAGTACCTAGGTTATTCACAAAGATCCGCTCTAATACTTAGTTTAGATTTATAAATAATATGTATGTATCTACCAATTCACATAGAACTAGGATAGAAATTGACAACTACCCACTTGCTCCAACGGGCCAGGGTTACAGTGCCCAGATTCGCTCGTACGGTCTTTTGTTACCTACCTGATATCGTGACTATATACACCGCCTAGATCACGATCCGAATCACACCCTAAGGAAACAAACTACTGGCCTTTGTGACTAGATGGGCTAGCGAAACACCCCCCTAAGGGCTACTCTGCCTTAGGCCACTCCACCTTACTTTAAAATCTCATGATGCGCCATCTAATATATAACCAAGGTGTCATTGATCTAGGATACAACCCTACGATCAGGCTGCTATGGTGGGCATTGGCCATCTGGTTCTCGCTAACTTCTAAACATATCACGGAGCACTTAATGATAGATAACATACATATGGATATACCCCCATAACTCCATCCATAAGTCTGCTCTACACCGAGCATGTAAACTTGCTCTACACAGAGCATCACTTCTCTTAAGTATAAACTCAATATCCTTGTTCCTGTCACTTGAGTAACATCTAATTACAATGATTAACCAAATAAGTGGCACAACAACATCACATACCATTGCTTGATACTCAAATGTTTACTCACTCCTCATAAACTACACTCAATCTCCATAATATTCTATATAATGAGTCCAAAATAACCGAAGGAATATTACCGAATGCCCTATCCCAAATGGTATTATAACTCCATTTTATTCATATTTCTCATTAACTAGAATTAAACGTCACAAAATAAAACAATTAGATGCCACCACCGTATCATACTAAACCACTCGACCAATCTGTGTTAAGGGCGATTCATTCATATATTTATTCAAATTTCTCTTAAATAGAATACAAACAATCAAAACATTCAAATAAGAATTTAAAAGGGGATTATATTTATAATAAATCTTCTCAAATCAATTTTTTATTCAGAAAATAACAGAAACCTTAAATTCACTTATGTTTTATATATTCACTTTGTTTATTTAATCCTACTATAATATTCAATTATTAAAATTCATTTCCAAATCCTTTTTATACATATTTTCCAAAACTTCCAAAATCACTTTACAAATCACAAATAATTGCATAAAATATTTCATAATTTTATACAATTAAATAATACTTTAAAATAAATTTATAAACCACCAAAATAATTTATTTCTATTTCAAACCAAAGAATATAATCCAAAATATTCACTTTAAAGCCAAAATAATTAGAAATAATACATTTTCCTTTATATTGTATTTGAAATTATCAAATTATAGAAAGATTAATTTTAATATATATTCAAAGCATATCTAAAATCATTTATTTATTTCATAAAATAAAATTCTACATTTTTCTAAGGTTTAAAAGCTCTTTAAATAACCTTATATCAAAAATCACTAAATATATTATTATTTTCATATTATATTTTATAAAATAGCAATATACCTTTAAAACAATTTCAAAGCTTATAATATGTTATAGTATAAATTTTAAAAAGTATTTTATAACTAGTAGAAAGCTAAAATTTATATTTATAATTCAAATTATATTTGTAAACATAAAAATAGATAATTAAATAAAATTTAACAAATTATTTATGAAATATTTTTTAAAAATTTCAAAACCATTAAACAAATTTTCAAAACTTTTCAAAACATCCTTTAAAAAAAATAAATTTATAAATTTATAACTTATGGAGTGAAATTACCCTAAGAATATTTATCAGTCAATCAACAGTATAAATTTATCGTGTGACCCGAGTTGAGCTCCATCGAACTCCGGTCATCGACAAATGCATACTGATACATAAATAAAATATTTATTTCAATTCACAAAACAAAGTTCCATTTGCAAATTGATACATCCAACCAACACAAACATCAACGATCTCAATATCATCCATTTCAAACCAATAAACCAACAATCCAAACACAAACAATCATAAACAACCAATTAAACCAAATTATTCAACCAAACAATTCAACCGTATAGGTGATAAATATAGTATATAGTTTTGAGCATAAATACTCACCGATATATTGAGCGAAATCCCATGATGTAAATGTATGTCCCATTGTCAAAGCCAAGCCAAGCTTCAACGTGAACTCTCTTATTCATTGCAGCCAACAATCACCACGTACATTGCCTTCAATAGAAAACAGACCAACACTCGGTCTACAATGAGCCACGCGACTCCAACCACTCAACCAACAGCCACCACAACTCCACATTGCTACCTCCCTTTATCGATAGTTAGTTTCGGCTTTGAAGCATGCATCCTGAGTCCAATTCTTCTCCACCCATGCCACTTACTCACGCCTCAGCTCACACCATGATGCCATCAAGTCGCGATTGCACCACATCATCACAACACTCCAGCCACCATTAACCTCCACCCTCTGAACATCTCCTGCTAAATCATGCCTCCCCGCTCCTCTTATCTGATTGGCGTTGCTAGGCTCGCAATGTCTCATGTAAATTTATATTTTTTTTCTTTTAAGTCGTAAAAATGGATTTCGAAAATTTAGGAGAATTCGAAGCTTAGGGAAAATGATGGAAGTTGGTTTGAATAATAAGGTTTGGGTTTTATTTTGCATATGAGAGTGTGGGCTTGGTTAGATATAAGCTAAAGGAAAGGAGGAAGAAAATGGGCTTTAGTATTGGCCTTTACTAATTAATTTCTATTTTTCTTTTCCTTTCTTTTTAAATAACCTTTTATACTGGTTTGTAAATTTATTCCAAATTATATTTTAATTAACTTTCACTCCATTATTTTGATATACCCAAAGTATTAAAGCTCATGCTTATTTAAAATTGTTTACACTTTAAAATATTTCATATTGATTAAAACATCTTATTTAATTTTAAATAAATTATCCAAAAAGAGTTTATTAATTTAATTCAATTTATTACATCAAAGTCCTTTTTAATTAGAATTTAATTGACAAACAATTTATTTTCATAATATAATAATCACCGTTCGAATTCAAACACTTTTATTTTAATGAATTTTATTTATTCGTATGACATAGAAAGCAGGATTGTTACATAATTCCTTCTTATAAAAATTGAATCCTCGTAATTTCTTATAGGAAGCTGTCAAATAACTCATGCCCTGACTTTCTTCTTATCTACAATCTTCACAAACTTCAACTGCTTAATCTTCTATGTGACTCATTCCCCAACAAATTTCATAGTATGCTTCTATTTACATAGATTCAATTCGATAACTTTCTATTTTCAAATATAATAAAAAATTTATGAAATTTTCTAAGTGAGTCAGCAATGCCAATTAGTCCAATTGTGCTTCATAAGTACCTATACTCACCTAATGCTTAATATTAGTGGCATGTGAGGATATATATTAAGCATGCATTAGTTATGTAAAAACAACATTGCTTTCTACTTTCAAACCACTTTCCAACAAAATTTTGAAGGTGAAAACGACTAAATTAAGTAAAGGTCTCTAAGAATCAATTGTTGCAAAGTGAAATAACTTTTCAAAACAAATTGTGATTACAAAAATACGAATTACAACTCAAGTTATATGGAAATCATTGAAGGTAAACAATTCAGGAATTACAATTAAATATGCAGGCCACATTATAAAACAGCTTTTTTACCTAGAAACACTCAAAATAAAAGCCGTTACTTATATTCTTAGGTTTTTAAATGGGGAAATCATTGAAATCGGACAAACAATTCAAAATTTATGATTGAATGATGTCGGGCCTGTATTTAATTTTTTGTACTTTCCCATTTATTATTTATGGTACATATAATAACCTTTCGGAGCTATATGTGGCAGTTATTGATAAATGATGATACTATGATCTAGGGTAATGTAAGAACCATTTTTACCAAATTTTACTTTAATCCAGTGATGTGAGCTATTCCATTCATCATTTTTCCTTTTAATGGGTAATTATAAACACTTGCAAATATAATGTCCTTTCTTAGAAAATAATAGAAAGGCTATGAGCTTAGACGTCTAGCAAGTACTAGACAATCTGCAATAGTATATATCAATGTTAAATCCATGTTCATTAACTTGTTGTTACTGTGTACACAATGTATGGTAAAATATTCATGTATATTTTATAAAAAAATTAAACACTGGCTTGAATGCATGTTTATGCTGAAACAGTTGGTTCCTAAGAACATTAATCAAAGAATAAAACTAAGTCATTCTAAATATAGTTAAACTGTAACAACCCGCATATTTATCGATTTTATATTTAAATATTTTGTCGTTAATCGGATATTGGTCCGAAAATCTATTTTTTTTGCAAACGGTTAAATTAGGACTCGAGACCACTTCCATTGAGTTCGAAATGCCGTTTACAATTTTTTTAAGTATAAACATTGATAGGTTTGGAGTTAGTGGAATTTCACTACCTTTTCACTTGAGACTTTGGTTTGGACTTAGCCTATTAAACCCAAGTTCCAACCCCTTCTTCTCACTCTTCATAAATTTCCTAACAACCAAGCTTTAGCATTAATGGTGAGTGGAATGGGAAATTAAAATTCCAAGCCTAGGTTTCAACTTCAAATCCATCATTCAATTCCAAATTCAAAGAGAAGATATTGGATTCAAGCTTCTTATATTGAGATTGAAGTGGATTGATTCTTGCTTTGCTTCAAAGCTTCATTTTCATTGATTTTTGGTGCAAAGGTGAGATTTTTATCTCACAATTCTAGCCTATAACTATATTGGACTGTTGGGAATGATTCCCTATCATTTTTGCATGCATATTAGCATTTGGTTTGGATTGGATTGGATTGGCGAAAAACTCCAATTTTTAGCGTTTTGGTGAATTTTCTGCACTTAGGTCGCTCTGGCCATTTTTCTGTGTTCGGAGTTAGGTCGCTCGTGACCTAACCCTTAGGTCGCCCGCGTGTTATCGCGCTAGGTCGCACTGCCTTGAATTTTCACTTCGGAGTTAGGTCGTAGGTCGTATGGACCTTAGGTCGTAGGCCATTCTGGCCATTTCTAACGTCTTCGGAGTTAGGTCGTATGGACCTTAGGTCGTAGGTCGTTATGGCCATTTCTAACGTCTTCGGAGTTAGGTCGTAACTCGTGGGTTTTAGGCCGTAACACGATGGCTTTAGGTCACGTGTTTCACTAGGTCGTTAGGCCTTTACCTCGTTAGGTCGTAGGTCGCTCGACCTCACTCACCTAGATAGACCGCTCCCCTTTAGGTCGCATGACCCTTATTCCTCTAGGTCGCTCCAGTTAGGTCGGTTGGCTACTTATGTTAGGTCGTATGACCTCTAGGTCGCTCCAGTTAGGTCGCTTGGCTACTTATATTAGGTCGCTCGTCCTGATGACCTGATAGGGCGCACTCCCTTTTGACCTCTTGAGTCGCTCGGACTTGCCTTGTGTTAGGTCGTTAGACCTTAAAACCTTTAGGTCGCGTGACCTTTACTCCCTTAGGTCGCTCGATCCAATTCTCCCTTAGGTCTTCACTAGGTCATACCGTTTTGGACGGGGCGCTGCCCCTTGGACCCCCACGCTGCCCCGCACCCCCACCTTGGGGGGTTGCCACCCCCCCTGGACCCCCCCTCCGTAGGGGATCTTATCTGAAAAACATTCAATAGAACTTGCTTTGTTGAGATGCCGAGTTGACCATTCTTCGAGACAAACTATCTTGGGCTTCTCGGTCGATTTTATGGATTTTTGAATATCTATTTCGATGGATTCTTTATCGGTTTCTTTGGATTTCATTCACGTCTTCATATGTGAATTTTTATGATTGATTGTTTCTACAATCACTTCTATGATTTGTCACTTTAAAATATGTAGGTTTCAATACTAGTAGTAAATATCAAAACTCTTTCAACAAAATGATTTCAACTCTATTTTCAATAACAAAGCTCTTTTCTTAAACCATTTTCCAATCTACTAGTATATACAAACCTTTACCTCACTCGTATGAGAAATTGAATTAAACGGCTTAGTAAAACAAGTGGTATGAAATGCTTGCGTTTGCTTCGTCGGTTAACTCTTGGACTTGTTCGATTGAACCTTTTTGTGACAATTTTCTAGTGAAGATCTACAGTTTGTTCGTAAATATTTGAGTTAAGCAAGTGGTTATGGGACATGAAGCTAAACTTTTATATTTACTAGCTTAGTGTAATTGACACTTCTCGTTGATCATGACGATCATTTTGTGATTTAGGCTAGCAATTGTGCGATGTCTCTTTGTTTGCTTCCTGGTTAGGCTAGACACCATTTGTGTGATTCCATTCACACATACCTTTTTGCTTTTTGGTTAGCCTAGACACCATTTGTGTGATTCCACTCACACATACCTTTTTGTTGCGAGGTCAGGCTAGACACCATTTGTACGATTCCATTAACACATACCTTTTTGCTTTTTGGTTAGCCTAGACCTCATCTGGGTGATTCCGACTCATCCATACGGGGTAGCTCCCCATGGTCTTCGGACCATAATGTGATAGGCCTCTTTCCCTTTTGCTGTGATTTCTGGATTTCTTGTGTTGATTTCTGGAATTTATGTCATTGACTTGTTATGAGTACAAGTTTAGGGTATGATGCCCTCTTTGGATCTTTGAGAAGATTCTTGTGATATTGATTTATCTCTTATTGATTGATCTTCTGTTGATCATCATTTGTATACTTAGAGTAGTATGTCAGTATGGATATTTTATGTTTATGCCATATCTTTTATTTTATATCATGTCATCTGATATTTATAGCTAGACTGATCCGTTTATTATTTTCTTAAATAATACTCGGGTCAGACCGAGATGTTACAGGTGCTTCTGCTTGACTTCTTCCCTGGATTTGCTACTCTATCTTTTGGCTAACTATTTAGATTAGCAGTTTTTGTTGTATACACTTGAGATATAGACTCATAGTTGTATTCTTTTGTATAGCACGTGTTGCTATTCTTTTGTATTATTGTGGATCTTTTTGACCACCACTCTGATGTACACTTTCATGTGTTAGTTATATATTCATATCTTCTTCCGCTTTTGTGATATGGATATCTGTGACTGATTTGTGTTATGCTTTTTTCAATGTTTGTTTCCGAAGATTATTTATAGCCACCGTGTGATAAGCAATCACATGGAGGGTCGTTCCTCAACAGCCTTATTCTCCGTGCTAGTTGACAGCACTACAATTTTTAGTGTTCTTGGCTAGCGTGGGTATAGAGGTGGGGCGTCACATAAACCTTGAACTATACTATTATGAGAACTTGGAGAAATTATGATGATAATTGGATGTTATTTTTTTTCCTAATTGGTGAGATAATCATATATAGCTAGGTACTTGCTTAGGAAAGTTTCTCCCATTTGAGTCTGTATAAAATGCTTTGTTTGTAGGTATATTTGCTGTTAATTCTGTAATAACCTCTTTCCTAACACCATCCCCAGTTGGGATTGGGTCAATAGTATGCTCAATTTCAGCATGTTCCTTGTCCTTATACAATCTAGTCACCTGATTTATCCATGAGCAGTTCCCACTGAAATTTGTATCTTGACATTACTAAAACTCAAAATTTGACGTTGCAGTACAAATAAAATTAAAAAAAGTTCCCAAATGACACTTATTTCTAATAAAATTATATTCCTCGCAAATGGATTCATAATTTAAGATTTATACTTAATACTAATCATAGTATTTCAAATTACTATAAAATGACTTCACTTCTATTTCCAATTATTAAATTTACAAATTTCTTTCGATAATGTTTTATATCTCTTCTAAATATACCACTCTTATTTCAAAATTTCACAATACTCGAAAACAAAAAAATTTCTCAAAATTTCTGTCGAATATTTCCAAAATTGATTTAAATATAATCTTTCAGTTTAAAAGCTTACTTCTGGAAATATCTTCACAAATCTTTATCAATATGTAGGTAATATATTTAATTTTTATTTAATTTTTTTCGTTAGAAAATTTATCTTCAAGTCAAAATAAATTTATTATATATCTATAAATATATTCCATTAGAAAATCCTTTTAATTCAATCTTAAACAAATATTTATATTTTTTGTACAATAGTCCATAATTTAATTTATATTAATGCATACAATATTGATATGCCGTAATTTTAGCGATCTGTTTCACCAATTGGCTGCAATGTTGACTACATAAGATTTTATATCAACACTGCTTCACCAATGACCTCAAGATCACACTAACATTTAATTGCTACATATGGTGTTTATTATATTTATATCCGAAAATAAATTTATCATTTTCCAAAATAATACATTACTTTATACAACAACGTATAATTTTTTAATAAAATATTTCTTATACCATTTCCAAAATATTGTGTCGGCCTACCTCGTATAAGCATTTATAAATCCCTTGTGACGACCCGGTATTTCATACCATTCAAATCGACAATAATCCACACATGTCAGACTTGAATGATGAAAAATAACAGATTGTAAATAAATTTGGAGCAAATGAAATCAAATACACAGAATCACAGACACAGATCAATCAGAATAACTCGCAACGAAATATAAAATAACATAGTAGTTCATGAAGCCACTATGACAAAGTCACAAAACAAATACATAATATGAGCCTGAAAACAACATAATAGAAATCCCAAATACATAGAAGTTCACTGATACATGAGATAAACTAGAATAGCTGAAACAGAAATAGATATAAATATAGATAGGCAGAATCTCCAGCAAAGACCAGCTCCAGAAAGAGAATCCAAAGCTGTGAATACTCAGGCTGACCCGAGCGTAAAAAAAAACACAAAACACTCGAGTCAGGACATATATATACTTATATAATGTAAACCAACTAAAGTGAACTGTAATAAAGATACAAGTATCTTAAAGGATGCCTCAGAACGCCTATCCTCTAAGGATCCGTTAAACTATTTACTGTATAGTAATATTTCACTATTATAATAATGTCTACAGTAAAATAAACTTACTTTAAAATAATGTTATGGAGTGACCCAATATTCCCCTTAACACGTAATAGTCCTAGTAGTCCATCCAGTATCAGCGTATCTCCAGATCCGAAGACTATCCTAAATACTCCATGGGCTACGGGAGAAAAACAAACTCGTAGTAAAGGCTCGATATGGTAGGTGACACGGCACACAAGCCAATGTCAGGGTAGATATACCAATTACGCACACGGGCCGGAGGTAACGTAGTAGCCACTACGCCCACCCCGAACAACACTCCAAAATCAAGGGGTGCACCCAATCAATCACAACAGTGAATGGTATCGAAGAAGTGTGTCCGGCCAGAGGAGCTACCCCTTTTGGCCCGAGATCGCTCCTCTTTTAGCCACCTTAAGCTAACTCACGGGAGTCAGGTCCACGTAATGTACCTCAGGAACGTAGCCACCATCCTACTTCATTCTGGAATCTCCACCGCGTATACAGTTGTTAAACTGGTTTTCGGTATCGACAGAGAATATGTCCAGATCCGATCCCGGTCTCTTTAACAACCAATCGTTATTATAACCCATGGTTATAATTTAAAAACGGTATTTATATTTCAAAAATCAAATACCGTTTCAACAAAATTCAATGTCATTTCAAATCCATTTCAAAATATCAATATATCATATCTTTGAAAACCACATTCATTTTATTCACATTTAAAATACCATTTCAACTCACATTTCAAATAGTTTATATTCCAAATCAAATTACTTCATTTTAAATCATAAAAACGAAGTTATTATATTTAATAATTAAATATTAAATTTCCAAAATTTTGAAATTTTCAAAGTTCATTTATTCACTTAAATTTATCAAAACAGTGAAAATTCAACTTTCGCAGCATTTAGACAAGGCTACGGAAAGTTGCTTTTAAAACAATTCAATTTAACAAAAGACCACATTTAAAATGCTGTAATAAGGTTACTTTAGTTCAAATAAAATTTAGTTAATTCAAAAATTATAGCACTTACAAAGTGCTATAATAGCCCTTAATTAAATTTAGCCATTTAGTTCATTTCTATCAACTACAACATTTACAAATGCTGTAATATCCTTTACATTAGAAAATAATAGCAATTCAAAAATGTTGTTAATTAAATTTCAAATATTCAATATAATTTCTCAAATAATTAAATTTTTATTTAAACCATTTTAAACTTATAAAATCATACATTTTCACTTTTAAAACAATCATTTAAATACCCTTACATTCATGGTTTTATAAAGTTAAATATTCACTCAAAAATCAAGATTTAATAATAACTCACATATTAAATGCACACATTCAATTTCAATTCTTATAATTAAAGTTTTAATCCTCAACACTTAAGTTTACATTCCCAAATATAACTTATTTTTCATTTTGTTTACTTAACCAAAAATTTATTTTTAAACACATTTCACAAATTTCCAATTTAAGTTATATTTCAAAATTCAACTTAAATATTCCTTCATTTCACCTTTTTAACTTATTCAAAAATCATTAACACTTTATAAAAATCATTTTAAATTCATTTTAATTTTAATTTTATGTTTATTTATCATATTTTCCTGCTTAATTTAAGTTCCATTTATAACCAAATCAAAATTTCCAAAATAACTTATATTTCAAATTTCTAACTTTACCATTAATTTATTTCACTTATAAATTTTGTTTTGAAAATCAATAATACATTACAAAAATCATTTTTATTTAAGTTTAAGTCAAAATATTATAATATTCACATTTCAAACATATTTTAAATTTTTTTAGAAAACTAAATTTTAACCACGGGTCTGTATATCATTTTCTAGCCTAGGTAAAGTAATATGGGTAATTTATCATTTCAACCCGTAATTTACAAAGAAAACCTGGGTTTTATCATTTTAAACCCGCAGTCCCAAGTAAAATGAAATAATTGAAAATCGTTCAGGCCTATCATTTTAGCCCATAGCGATTTTCCCTTTTCTAAAGTCCATTCGGGTATGTATCATTTCAACCCATAGTGATTCTAATCTAAAGGGAACTTGCAGTGTGATAAACTGATATAAATAACAGAATAGCATTAAATAAAAGTAACATATGATATAACATGTGTTTAAGGATGAGTGAGCATCATATAATCATAGCATAGCAGATATAGCATGGTGATATGAGTTTACAAATTCAAATGTGATCAGTTTCCTAGTCATATAAGTATAAAACTGTCTGGTGAGAATAACTCACAGGTATAAGCTGAAGACAACAACCCAAGTACACAAACTGAGATCCACAAAGGCATGATAGCACGATAATGATTCAAGTGTGGGAGAGACAAAGCTAATAGCCTTGAACACATTCAAACAAAACAATATAAACAACATAAGTTTTCAACCCAAATATAATAAAACAATATTAGAAATAAATGCATAAAACAAAGCAAAAAGCTTTTGCACTTGCTTTCAACCACCTATGTTTCAGCTATAGGTCAAAAACAAATGGCTAAGGAGTGAGTTTGGATCTGGTTTTGGGTTTATAGGGTCGGCCTAGCATGGATTAGGTGATGGTGCAAAGGCATGTGTGCATGAAGCTACAACACAAAGGCAACATAACAAAGATTTCATGCAACAATGTGCTCGGCCAAAGCAAATATAGGCATGGCCATAGCTTCAGGTGGGTCATGGGTGATATGGCAGAGGGTCACAGGTCAACTACAGGTTAGTGGTGGTGATGTAGGTGGCGGCCAAGGGGAGTTTGAGGTGGTGGAACGTTGATGGGCACGACTATGTACATATATAGGTGTAGTTTGTGTAGATTTTGTGGTGGATCTGATCTTGGATGGTGCACGGCCTGGCTTGGGGTTTGATTGGAGGTGGTGATGACTGATTCAGGTGGTAGTGGAGGTGGCCAAGGTGATGGAGGTGGCAGGTCGAACCAAAGAGATGAAGGCAAGTGCAAATTTACAGCAAAAAAACAATAAAAAGTGAATAGAAAGAAGAAGTTTTTACCAAAATCTTTGCAAGGATGGTGGTCGAATTTTTTCTTAGGTTGAGAAGTTTATTTTACATGAAATGAAATGGAGAAGTTAGCTGAAGAGTAGGGACTTATGGAAGCAAAATTGAAGAGGTGTTGGTTGAAATGAAAAGGCAAGAATAAAAAAGGCCTAAGTATAACAAAAGTCACAAACTCATCATATTTCCATATTTTCTTTTGAAATTTTAAATACCTAAAAAATATGTATAAATACAGATAAAAACACAAAAATATAGTAAATAAACAAAAATAAATAAATAAATATTAATTAAATATAATTAAATTAGGAAAAATAGTAAAAATGGGAAACTAGACTTAAAATATGAAAATAAATGCAATAAATTTTGAAAAAAATTTCTGTACCTGAAAAATATTTATAAATAAAGATAAAAACACAAAAATAAAATGCATGCATAAAAATGCGTAAATAAATTTTAGTTAAATATAATTAAATGAAGAAAATAACAGAAAATGGAAACTAGGCTTTAAAAATAGAAAATAAATGCAATAAATTTTGGAAATTTTTTATTATCACTTTAAAAATATTTATAAATGAAATCTTACAATTAAAAAAAATTTAAAATAATTTCAAACAAAAATAAAGTCAAATTTTAAATTATATTCAAAAATCTAGGGTTGTTACACTCTCCCCCACTCAAATCTTTTCGTCCTCGAAAAGAACGGGCAAGGAAAATAAAGAGAAACAAGATAGCAAACAAAATAGTACCTGAAACAAACTATTTCAGATTCGAAGAACGAATTCTCTCCTCCGTTTCCTAGGTATAATCTCTATCGTCAGTACTTCACTGTACTTTGACCAGATTAACAGATTGCCTTCTGAGCTGCTTCGTACCTCTGTCGACAATACGAAGTGGATTCCTCTCAATAGTCAGATTAGGCTCAATATCCAAACTATCAAGAGCAGAAGGCTGGACAATAAGAGATGGATCATGAAGATGTCAGCGAAGATGCGAGACGTGGAATTCATCATGCACTCCAGAAATCTTCTCGGGCAAATCCAGACGATAGGCCAAAGAACCAACTCTTTCCACAATGTGGAAAGGTCCAACAAACCTAGGAGAAAGCTTCCCTCTATGACCAAAGCGAATGACATTCCTCAAGGGAGAAACCTTAAGGAACACCTGATCACGAACAGAAAATTCCAAATTCCGCCTACGTCTATCTGCATACTTCTTCTGCCTATCCTGCATGGCTCTCAACCTCTTCTTAATCTCCTCAACTCTCTCAGAAGCTTCCAAAATCACATCAGGACCAAGAACCAAACGATTATTGGATGCAATCCAGCAAGATGGGGATCTACAAGGTCGCCCGTATAGAGCAGCAAACAAAGACATTTTGAGACTGGCCTGAATGCGAAGATGGAATGAGATAAATAAAAAGATTAAGAATAGACTGAAAAATAGAAGATAAGATTATACCTGATAACTATTATTGTAGGTGAATTCGGCAAGATGAAGATGATCTTCCCAAGATCCTCCATAACCAAGCACACAAGCACGAAGAAGATCCTCGAGAATCTGATTCACTCTTTCCGTTTGACCGTCGGTCTGTGGGTGGTAAGCAGTGCTCAGATTCAAACGAGCACCCAGAGATTCCTGAAAAGCCTTCCAAAACTGACTGGTAAAGATAGGGTCACGATCACAAACAATACTGAGAGGAACACCATGGAGACGAACGATCTCTCTCATGTAGATCTCAGATAAGCTAGAAGCAGAACGAGTGGACTTGATCGGAATGAAATGAGCAGACTTGGTCAGTCTATCAAAAATAATCCAGATCCTCCCATTACCCCTCCGTGTCCTCGGTAAACCATCGATGAAATCCATGGAAACCTGTTCCCACTTCCAATTGGGAATGTCAAGGGGCTGCAACGAACCCGGGGCCTTCTGGTGATCGACTTTGACTTGCTGACAAGCCGCACACCGACTAACAAAGATAGAGATATCCCTCTTCATCCCCTTCCACCAATAAAGCCTCTTCATATCCTGATACATCTTCGACACACCAGGATGAATAGAAAGCCTAGATCGGTGATTCTCCTGAAGCAACTCCTGCCTCAATCCATCAACATTCGAGACACAAATCCTGCCATTAATCCTCAAAATCCCTCTATCATCGATCTGAGCTCCACTACTACCACCACCACCACCAACCCTGCTATGAACACTCTCCTTCATCAATTTAAGCATCTCATCCTCATCCTTCTTAGCCATAATACGATCCAGAAGAGGAGAAGAAGAAACAACAAGCTGACACAACAAAGCCTTCTTCTGACTCAGAGCATCGGCCACAACATTAGCTTTACCAGGAGTATAGCTAATATCGAAGTCGTAAGAAGCCAGAAAATCAAGCCAACGAACTTGCCTCTGATTCAAATCCTTCTGGGAAATGATATATCTCAGAGACTGATGATCGGTGAAAAGCTCAAAGTTGGTTCAAAGAAGATGATGTCTCCAAAGCTTCAAAGCAAAGACAATAGCAAGCAACTCTAAATCATGAGCAACATATTTGCCTTGTGGATTTTCAACTGACGGCTAGCATAGACAATGACCTTACCATCCTGCATGAGAACAACACCCAAACCCTCACGACTTGCATCAGTGTATACCGTCAATCCATCACTTCCATTCGGAACGGTAAGAACTGGTGTAGAAGTTAGCTTGCTTTTTAACTCATTGAATGCAGCCTTACACTTATCATCCCAGATAAACTTGGTATTCTTACGAGTCAAAGCCGTGAGAGGTGCAGAAACCAAGCAAAATTCTCAAAGAATCTTCGGTAGTAACCGGCATGGCCCAGAAGACTGCGAATATCAGATGGAGTCTTTGGAGTTTCCTAATCCTGAAACAAAATAGGGAGAAAATAAGGACAACCTAAAAGATAGAATTATTAAATGATAAAGAAAAGAGAAGGAAGAAAGACTTACGTTGATCGCAGCGATCTTGACTGGATCAACAAAAACTCCATTACTAAAAACAATATGTCCGAGATATCGGACTTCATCCTTCCAGAAATGGCATTTATAAAATTTAGCCTTCAACTGATGATTTCTGAGAGTCTCCAAAACGGATTTCAAATGCAACTCATGCTCTTCCTTGGTCTTAAAGAAGATAAGGATATCGTCAACAAAGACTAGAACAAATTTATTAAGCACATCACGAAAAACACGATTCATCAAATCAACAAAGAAAGCAGGAGCATTAGTCAAACCAAAAGGCATGACTAACCATTCATAAAACTCATTCTCAGTGCGGAAAGCAGTCTTGGGAATGCTACCCTCACAACCCTGAGCTGATGAAAACCTATGCAAGATCAAGCTGAGAGAAAACAGTGGCACCATAAAGCTGATCAAACATATCGTTGATACGAGGCATTGGATATCTGTTTTTCATAGTGAGCTTGTTCAGCTCCCTATAATCAACACACATCCGAAGAGAACCATCAGACTTGGTGACAAAAACCACCACGCTCCCCATTTAGAAAAACTAGGACTAATCAGACCTTTGGAAGACAAGTCCTCAATTTGGTTTCCCATCTCAACCTTCTCACGGGGTGCCATTCTTCTAGGAGGAAGAACAAAAGGTCGAGCATTAGGAATAAGATCAATCCGAAAATCAATTTCCCGCTTCGACGGCAAACAAGTGACTTCACTAAATACATCGGGATATAATCTCACCACAGGAGTCGAATGAAGATCACTAGGAGAAGAATCCAGAGAATAAATAAAGTTGCCAGCAAAATCCTGAGGCATGCAGCACTGAATAATCAAGGAATTCCCTTGGTCATCAACAAGGTGAACAGTCTGGGCTTTACAAGAGATATGGGCATCATGATTCCCTAACCAATCCTGACCAAGCAATAAATCAAAAGCATCGAAGCCCAGAACATAAAAATCACCACAAAAGCGATGATCAGAATGGAGAAGTTTCACTTGCTTACAAATCAGATTAAGGTTAGCAGGACCCCTAATAGGATTTGAAACACATAAAGGAATAGAAGCATACTCAGGAGAAAGGAGATGCTCAAACTTATCACACAAATCAATAGAAATAAAACTGTGGGAAGCTCCAGTATCAAACAACACACGAACATGATGATGGAATGAAGTAAATGAACCCTAGAGAGTACCTTGGTCATCACTAGGAGCAGGAGCAGGTGGAGGAACTGGATAAGAGGCAGAAGTGACATCAAATATACCAAAAGGTGTACCCCTCTGCTGGGTAGGGCAGTCCTTCTTAAATGACCAGGCTGGAGACAAATATGGCAGAGATCACCCCTAGCCAACTGAGCAGGTGGAGGAACAGCAGCACCAGCTAATGTAGGACATCTATTGGCATAGTGTCCCTTCTGATCACACCTAAAGCAAGTGATAGAGGAGAGATCAACTGGTTGCCTCTGAGCAGGAGCAGATGATGAAGATCCCAAACCATGACGCTTTTGCCATTCTTCTTCTGTTGATGATAATTAGGCTTACGCTTCTTGGAATTAGCAGAGGAAGACTGAGACGGAGGAGTACCAAAAATAGCATGACTCTTAGATGTGGGGTTCTCATAGCGAATAACCATATCCATAAGCTGGGTGAAAGTGCCATACACATGAGAAATGAGGCGACTATAATACTCTGGACGAGCACCAGCAATGAATTTCTCATTCTTCTTGAGAGAAGTGTCAATAAGGCTAGGAATGAACTTGGAAAGTTCATTGAACTTCCTCTCATACTCAGCAAAAGACATGCTACCCTGCATAAGATCCACAAATTAACAATAAAGCTGAGATTTCTCGGCTTCTGGCATCCATTTTTCCACAAAGCCTCCCTGAAAAAGAGATATAGAAAAAGCTTAAGATAGATTCAAAAGAAAAGAAAAATAGGAACAAAATTCAAGATAACACAAAGGATACCTAAACTGCTCCCAAAGTAATATCAGCCTCGATGGTGTTAGCCGTAACGGACTCCCACCAATCTAAAGCAGAATCACGCAACTGCCAAGCTACTAACTGACACTTTTGGGCATCAGTAATATCAAGACCAGTAAATATCCTCTCTAGACTCCACAACCACTGCTGAGCCTCAATGATGCTCTCTGAACCGGTGAATGGGGTTCCACCAAGCTGAGAGAATTCCTTACAGAGAACAGTGAATCGAACAGGAGCAACTGGCTGAGGAGCTGGGGCAATACCACGACCCCTACCTCTGGCATATCCTCGATTCATCCTGAAAAATATCAAGAATGAATTTAGGACAAGATAAAGACAAGCCAAAGATAAATTAAGATAAGACAAGAGAATTCATTAGGATGAATATCCTAAAGAAAGAAAAAAATCTAACAAGGTAGATGAGAAAGACAGAAAGTTAGAAAACATTTGAAAATCCTTTAAAACAAGAAAAATTTTATATATCAAAATAATCTTTGAAAACATTTTGAAAAATCATTTTTTACTTTGAAAATACGTCTCTCACAAAGATATGATTCTGAGATTGATTTCACTCATTCTAGGGTATCTCTACGTTATCTCTAATGAGTTTTTGCTCCTCAGGCAATGGTTTGCCAAAAACTAAAGCTCTGATACCAACTGTGATGACCCAGTATTTCGTACCGTTTAAATCGACAATAATCCACACATGTCAGACTTGAATGATGCAAAATAACAGATTGTAAATAAATTTGGAGCAAATGAAATCAAATACAGAGAATCACAGACACAAAACAATCAGAATAACTCGCAGCGGAATATAAAATAACAGAGTAGTTCATGAAGCTACTATAACAAAGTCACAAAACAAATACATAATACCAGTCTAAAAACAACATAATAGAAATCCCAAATACATAGAAGTTCACTAATACATAAGATAAACTAGAATAGCTGAAATAGAAATAGATATAAATATAGATAGACAGAATGTCCAGCAAAGACCAGCTCCAGAAGGAGAATCCAAAGCTGTGAATATTCAGGCTGATCCGAGCGTAAAGCAAAACACAAAACACTCGAGCCAGGACAAATATATACTTATATAATGTAAACCAACTCAAGTGAGTTGTAATAAAGATACAAGTAACTTAAAGGATGCCTGGGACCGCCCATCCTATAAGGATTCGTTAAACTATTTACTACTATTATAATAATGTCCAGAGTAAAATAAACTTAATTTAAAATAGCATCAAGGAGTGACCCAATATTTCCCTTAACACGTAATAGTCCCTATAGTCCATCCAGTATCAGCGTATCTCCAGATCGGGAGACTACCCTAAATACTCCATGGACTACGGGAGAAAAACAAACTCGAAGTAAAGGCTCAATATGGTAGGGTACACGGCACACAAGGCAATGCCAGGGTAGATATACCAATTACGCACACGGGCTGGCGTAACATAGCAGCCACTACGCCCACCCCGAACAACACTCCAAAATCAAGGGGTGCACCCAATCAATCACAACAGTAATAGAATGGTATCGAAGAAGTGTGTCCGGCCAGAGGAGCTACCCCTTTTGGCCCGAGATCGCTCTTGTTTTAGCCACCTTAAGCTAACTCACGGGAGTCAGGTCCACGTAATGTACCTCAGGAACGTCGCCACCATCCTACTTCATTCTGGAATCTCCACAGCGTATATAGTTGTTAAGGTGGTTTTCGGTATCGACAGAGAGTATGTCCATATCTGATCCTGGTCTCTTTAACAACCAATCGTTATTATAACCCATGGTTGTAATTTAAAAATGGTATTTATATTTCAAAAATCAAATATCATTTCAAAAAAATTCAATATCATTTCAAATCCATTTCAAAATATCAATATATCATATCTTTCAAAACCACATTCATTTTATTCACATTTAAAATACCATTTCAACTGACATTTCAAATAGTTTATATTCTAAATCAAATTACTTCATTTTAAATCATAAAAATGAAGTTATTAAATTTAATAATTAAATATTAAATTTCAAAAATTTTGAACTTTTCAAAGTTCATTTATTCACTTAAATTTATCAAAACAGTGAAAATTCATCTTTCGCAGCATTTAGACAATGCTACAGAAAGTTACTTTTTAAACAATTCTATTTAACAAAAGGCGGCATTTAAAATGCCGTAATAAGGTTACTTTAGTTCAAATAAAACTTAGTTAAATTCAACATTATAGCACTTACAAAGTGCTATAATAGCCCTTAATTAAATTTAGCCATTTAGTTCATTTCTATTAACTACAACATTTACGAATGCTGCACTATCCTTTACATTAGAAAATAATAGAATTTCAAAAATGCTGTTAAGTAAATTCCAAATATTCAATTAATTTCTCAAACAATTAAATTTTTATTTAAACCATTTTAAACTTATAAAATCATACATTTTCACTTTTAAAACAATCATTTAAATACCCTTACTTTCATGGTTTATAAAGTTAAATATTCACTCAAAAATCAAGATTTAATAATAATTCACATATTAAATGCACACATTCAATTTCAATTCTTATAATTAAAGTTTTAAACTTAACATTTAAGTTTACATTCCCAAATATAACTTATTTTTCATTTTGTTTACTTAACCAAAAATTCATTTTTAAACACATTTCACAAATTTCCAATTTAAGTTATATTTCAAAATTCAACTTAAATATTCCTTTATTTCACCTTCTTAACTTATTCAAGAATCATTAATACTTTATAAAAATCATTTTAAATTCATTTTAATTTTAATTTTATGTTTATTTATCATATTTTCCTACTTAATTTAAGTTCCATTTATAACCAAATCAAAATTTCCAAAATAACTTATATTTCAAATTTCTAACTTTACCATTAATTTATTTCACTTATAATTTTTTTTGAAAATCAATAATACATTACAAAAATAATTTTAATTTAAGTTTAAATCAAAATATTATAATATTCACATTTCAAACATATTTTAAAATTTTTAGAAAAATATATTTTTACCACGGGTATGTATATCATTTTCTAACCTAGGTAAAGTGATACGGGTAATATATCATTTTAACCCGTAATTTACAAAGAAAACCCGGGTTTTATCATTTCAAACCCGCGGTCCCAAGTAAAATAAAATAAATTAAAATCTTTCAGGACTATTATTTCATCCCATAATGATTTTCCCTATTCTAAAGTCCGTTCGGGTATATATCATTTCAACTCATAGCGATTCTAATCTAAAGGGAACTTGTAGTGTGATAAACTGATATAAATAACAGAATAGTATTAAATAACAGTAACATATGATATAACAGGTGTTTAAGCATGGATGAGCATCATATAATCATAGCATAGCATATATAGCAAGGTGATATGAGTTTACAAATTCAAATGTGATCAGTTTGCTAGTCATACAAGTGTAAAACTGTCTGGTGAGAATAACTCACCGGTATAAGCTGAAGACAACAACCCAAGTACACAAACTGAGATACACAAAGGCACGATAGCATGACAATGATTCGATTGTGGGATAGACAAAGCTAATTGCCTTGAACACATTCAAACAAAACAATATAAACAACATAAGTTTTCAACCCAAATATAATAAAACAATATTAGAAATAAATGCATAAAAAAGTTCACTTGCTTTCAACCACCTATGTTTCAGCTATAGGTCAGAAACACACGGCTAAGGAGTGGGTTTAGATCTAGTTTTGGGTTTATAGGGTCGGCCTAGCATGGATTAGATGATGGTGCAAAGGTATGTGTGCATGAAGCTACAACACAAAGGCAACACAACAAAGATTTCATGCAACAATGGGCTCGGCCAAAGCAAAGACAGGCACGGCCATGGCTTCAGGTGGGTCAGGGGTGATGTGGAAGAGGGTTACAGGTCAACTACAGGCTGGTGGTGGTGATGTAGGTGGCGGCAAAGGGGAGTTTGAGGTGGTGGAACATTGATGGGCTCGGCTATGTACATATATGGGTGAAGTTTGTGTAGATTTTGTGATGGATCTGATCATGGATGGTGCTCGGCCTGGCTTAAGGTTGGACTGGAGGTGGTGATGACTGGTTCAGGTGGTGGAGGAGGTGGCCAAGGTGATGGAGGTGGCAGGCCGAACCAAAGATATGAAGGCAAGTGCAAATTTACAACAAAAAAACAATAAAAAGTGAAAGAAAGAAGAAGTTTTTACCAAAATTTTTGCAAGGATGGTGGTCGAATTTTTTCTTAGGTTGAGAATTTTATTTTGTGCGTGAAATGAAATGGAGAAGTCGGCTGAAGAGTAGGGAGTTATGGCAGCAAAATTGAAGAGGCGTTGGTTGAAATGAAAAGGCAAGAATACAAAAAGCCTAAGTATAACAAAAGTCACAAACTCATCACATTTCCATATTTTCTTTTGAAATTGTAAATACCTAAAAAATATGTATAAATACAGATAAAAACACGAAAATATTGTAAGTAAACAAAAATAAATAAATAAATATTAATTACATATAATTAAATTAGGAAAAATAACAAAAATTGGAAACTAGGCTTAAAAATATGAAAATAAATGCAATAAATTTTGAAAAAATTTTATGTACCTGAAAAATGTTTATAAATAAAGATAAAAACACAAAAATAAAATGCATGCATAAAAATGAATAAATAAATTTTAGTTAAATATAACTAAATGAAGAAAATAGTAGAAAAAATGGAAACTAGGCTTTAAAAATAGAAAATAAATGCAATAAATTTTGGAAATTTTTTATTATCACTTTAAAAATATTTATAAATGAAATCTTACAATAATTTTTTTTTTTAAATTTCAAACAAAAATAAAGTCAAATTTTAAATTATATTCAAATATCTAAGGTTGTTGCATCCCTATTGATAACGCTAATCAGACTTATCGGCCAGAATTCTTAAAACACTCTATGGGAAAACTAAAACCAAAATAAACAAATAAAATATTTTCCATCATAAAACAATATTCATATTTTATTACCTCATTTACTAGTTTGAATAAAAATATTTATTTTCTTCGTATATACATATCGTTCAACAAACATTAACAACAACACAATTCATAACACCACATTCATTTATAATATCAATCAAACATTCTATTAATTTAATTTAATCTTTCATTCCACATTTCTATTATATACATATATATACCGTTAATACCATAGTTATTGATTTTGATGATAAAAACCTTAGTAACAATAATACATTCATATAAAATACAGATACTAACGTTTTGTTCAAGTTATATAGAATATAGTGCAGGATATTACTGGTATTAAATCGAAGACTGTACAGTATTGAGACTCAAGAAATGGACTGAAGACTCATGAGTATAAAGATCAAGATATGAAGATCTCAAGACTATGGTCAATTATATAGAGTCATAGAGTATTGTTAAAATCCCTGGCAGTAATCTTTGATCTCTATCCTTTCGTTTTCTTATTCTTTATTTTTAAAATAGTGTATATTTAAAATATATTTAAAAGTATTTTATAAAGTTTTTTAAAGTTAAAATAAACAAGTTTTAAAAATATTTTATAAAGTTTTTTACAAAGCATAAGATTTTCAAAACACTTTAAAATAAACAAGTTTTCAAAATACACTAGCCTATATCGACATACTGGCAGATGATATGTCAACATACATGTCACTAATTTGAAATTCAAATTTTGAAATGAACTGTCTATTTATCATAACTCTTCGCGAATGGACATGTCTGTTTATTCTCCATATATATAGGGATTCAAACAAATTTTTTAACAACTTCTTTTTTATTATCTTTTCTCATCTTATTCTGCCAAAATTTCTGGCGAAAATTTATTCAAATCTTCTCAAATTCAAACCAAAATCTATTCAATCTTCATTGTATTTATTATTTACTATTTTCTCACTAATTCAATCATCTCTCTCTCTCTCTCTCTCTCTTAATCAAAGATCAAATGCTCTCCAAGATGCTATAGATCGTTGTAACCAAAGATCACGAAATTGTCTTTGGAAAAACCATCAAACTCTAGTTGTAATTGTGTGTGATTGTAGCCCATTGAGATCAATTTGGTGTGCTTGGTGTCCCGAAAATCCAAGTGGGTGTGCTTGTGTCCCTTCCAAATCAAGTGAGTGTACCCAAAGCTCGAAAAATCCAAATGATGTGCACATAGCCTTGAAATCAAGATTGTATTGGGTTTGCCTTCTGCTCGTTTAAAGAATGGCATTTGAACAAAAATCTGTACAAGCAATTATACAAGACTGATGTAGGGTAACTTTGTACTAGTATAAAAGTCCCTTGTGTGGTCTCTCTAATTCTCTACTTTTTACTTTGGTATCTGCATCTTTGATTGTTCATTCTTTGTTGGTTAATAAAAATCTTGGAAAGAATTTTCAAAAAGATTCATAAAATTAAGAAAACACCATTGAACCCCCCCCCTCTAGTGTTTACTTAGCCTTAAGATCCATAATTATGCAATTCACATATATATTATTTCTCTTTTACAAATAAAATATCCCTCGCAGTTTCCATTTGTAAAGAAATTGCTAGTTTTTATTAATACTAGCTTTATCCAGATTTAGGTGGGTTTAAAATTCTGAGTGATAACTCCCAGCCACTCCCACTTTCTAGATTAAGTTCTAATACATAAACAAATAAAATAGCTATTTATACAACAATACACATCAATCAAACAAATAAACGAAAGACTTTAGCGAAAAGCTACCTATCGGCATCTACTGTGCACCCTGATCTCTACTAGATCAAGATACCTTATACGAAGCCACATAGAGGTTTATATACCATCAACAATGTCGACACTGCTCGTTGGACTGACACTTCTTGCTTCACTACCTCCTTTACTAATTTCCATTTCACACAAAGACAAATAAACCGAAGAAGTAGATACAAGGATAATACATAATAGTAAAATAACAAGTATGTCCCTACATGATTACCTTAGTAATCATTGTATACTCCTATTATTCCTTTAATAAAAGATAGCTATCCAACAGATCCAAGGGGACAGGAACTCTAAGTCACATCAAAGATCAAGACTCGTGTCTCCTATATATAATGTATTATTTTGAACCTGCTCTAATACCACTTTGTAACACCCTACCTTTATAATCATATTATTAAAGAGTAATACCATCGGATAATACAAAGAATAAGGCGACATGGGGTATACATGTGAATATACCCTTGGATTAACATTGATACATATTTAAACATCGAATATAAATCACAACAAAATGTACACAGTTGTAACGACCCGGACGGAATTTTGGGTCGCCAAATTTGTACATTCAATTCATTTTAAATGTCAAATAGGATTATAATTTGATTTTGAAATAAAAAATATTTTGGTTAAGTTAATAGAATCAGTTAAATTTCAAATACGGGAATTTAATTGAAATTTTAATAGTAATAGCTTAATATTAGAATTGGGATAAATGGGTGAATCTGAGTGTAAATAAATATAAAAATGGTTTCTAAAAATTTATTTAAGTTTATTTTAATTTAAATAGTAATATTGGACCATTGGATGGAATTAATAGTCGATAGATTAAATTTGGAATTTTATATTAATTTAATAATATAATTTAATAGAATTTAATAACGCAAACAATCAGATTTTGATTTAAACTGAATCAGAATGATTTCTAATGTGGATATAAATTTTATACGAGTTATAATAGAGTTAATAAAATTTTAAAAGTGAAATTTTAAGTGATTTCGACGATTTTGAAAATCGCTCGAAATACTCAACGAGTTAAAATTGCCTTCCAAGGCGCAGTCTCGGAATTCGACAAAACTAGTTCCATTGGATCCGTAATAGTTAGTTATTATGGGATTTCAATTTTCGTAGCAATCGGAGTTGTCGTTTGACCCCGGCAGCTTAAAACGCATATAAAATACTTTAATCGATTTAATTTAATATTGATCGTTTATTTCCATAACTCGCGCATATGAACGAATTAGCTTCCGAAACACGTTCCATTGTGTTCGGAACGTGGGTAAAACCTTACGAACTCCTGGCGGCACGTGAGATTTGGAGTTCGTTTGTAAAATCTTGTTTAAGTGAAAATAATATTAAATTAATGCTTATAATTATTTATATATACACGTTTTTCATCAGAAAACCCTAATCTATTTTGGGCCGCCACCGTTGTTTAACAATGGCCGAAAACATCAAATTTTCATCATCAATTCTTGACCAATCCAGCAATATTATTGAAAACTCTCTAAACGAAGATCGTGGAGCTCTGTGAGCTCTACATGTTGTACGATGGAGATAGGCTTTTATCGACTAGAGAAGGCGTTTGGAGGCCATGTTCGTGCGCAGTCCGTGTGCGATTTTCGAGACTTTAGGATAGATGAGTTCAACCACGTTCTGGGAGATGGTATGGCAAGGCGTGGGCCTCGATTTGGTGGTCTTTGATCATCGTCTAAGGTTTCGTAGAAGGAGCGACGTTCAACCCTAGGGACGACAACGATAGGTTTCTCGGTCTGTAACATGCGTGAGGAAGATAGTATTGCGTGCGGGCGTGATTTCTTCTTTTGAGTGTGTGGCCAGATCGTCTTATTTTGGTAAAAAAGAAGAAGTTAATTGTTGTATAAATTATAGTTCAAACATTAAAATTTAATATCTCACGCGTTTGTAATCAGATTTCGACGAAACGAGAAACGCCGGAATCGCAGAGCCGCGTGCTTCGCAGTAGAGCAGTTCTAGAATCATTTTGAGTAAGTAAAAATTTTGGTTAAATCGAACGCTGTTCAATTTAATTTAAATTTGAACGCTCGCTGAAAACCCAAGGTGAGTTTAACTCACTCACATCTGGAATATTAATTAATTTAAATAGTCAATAATTGAAGGATTGCTTGATTGGTTGAGTATGATAATTATTATCAAATTGGATCGATATATATTGTTGTGCTAATATCTATGGATGCAGGGAATACAGGTTGGAGGGGTCCAACTGGATCCCTCACAAATAGAAATTTATTTATATTATGTAATATATCACATTTATATTCTGTGATAAAATTGTATTAGATCCTCTTAAGCTATGCTCTGTTTATTTACTGTGGTAGATAAATTGGACATTTAATTGTGTTGTGCTCTGATTTGGTGAATACAACCTGTAAATTTAAATATTAATAAATTGGGTTTAAAGGAAAATTAAAGTAATTCTTAAATAAAAAATTTAAAAAGGGATTAAATTCAAGTGATTGGTTGATAATATGAAGTGTTTGAATTGGTGGTTTAAAAAGGGTATTGAGAATTGTTTAGAATAATTGCGAGATTTATTTTAAAGAATGAGAAGTGTGCTTTGTCCTGGAAATTTTATTTTGTTTTTAAGAAAGCTTTCAAATTATAAATTTGCAGTTTAAATATGTTTAGAATATTTTTAGAAAGAAATATTATTTTAAAATGTTTTTAAGTGAAAGAAAACATTGATTAAGTAATTATGGTATTTAATTACTTTTAAAAAAGGTAAAGTAGTATTAAGTTTTCAAAAGGAAATTTAATATGAATATTTGATTTAATAACCGTATTTTAAAAGTTAAATTTATTTAAAATACTTAGGAAACCCCTATATATATATTTCCTTAAGTATTATTTTCAATTAAATGATTTCTAGAAGCTTTATTTAAATATTTTAAACGTATATTTGAAATGATTTCCAAGAAATAGCAATGTGTATAAAATAAAAGGAGCTATTTTTAAAGTATGGAAAGGATTTTACGGGATGAACGTAAAATGGAATTAGGATAAAACATGTTGGATTGATAAAAAGAATTCTTTGGTTATTCTAAGATGGAAGTGTATTTCCCTGAAAGCCAAGTACGTTTTTAAAATAGATTTTTGAAAACGTTAGAGTTTGAAGTTATACTAAAGAATGGTTTCAAGAAAGATTATTTAAATTGTAAGAATTTTAAAGGTAAATATATATATATATATATATATCAAAGCAGTTATAGTAGTAATTATTTTTAAAGGATAATTAGAATTATGTTTTAAAGAATATTATTATTATTTATACTTTATAAAATAGTTCTATTTTAAAGATAACCAATCAAAGTATTATTTAGAAATTGTATAGAGTTTCATAACTTTATTTTAAAATTTAGTATGACTTAACTTTATTTTAAAGATAATAGTTTATAATTTATTAAGCAGTTTTATTTGAGATATTTTTAAAGGAATATATATATATTTTAAATCAAGTATGTAAGAATTTTTAATATGAATGTTTTATCGTATTTTAGAATAAAGTATTTAAATTATTTTAAACCTTAAACATTGGTACTTGGATGTTTTCAAAGGAAGTAAAGATTTGAAAATCTATTCCATGATAAGAATTGGATTTGGAGGTGTTTCAAAGGGATTTTGAAAATGGAAACATATCTCGTTAAGATATCTTTGAGGAAAATAAATAATGTGGGAATTATTTATTGTGTGATGGATGCTTATGGATGTTAATTGATAGTTAAATCACCGACTATCAATATTGGACAAATGCATTGATTGTTTCGAAGAGACCGGGATCGAGATTTATTTCTCGAAAACCACTTCGATCTGGTTTGTACGTTTCGTGGAAGAAACGTGTTTGGAGTCGAAGATGGAGCAGTGAAGTGCAAGGGCTAGTCGCTACTAATCCTGAGGATATTTTCGAAATGGATGTAGTAGGAGTAGTGCCTTCGGTTCCGTTCGAACCCGGGACGGACTTGTATGGACGAATGCTTTCGGAACATCGTCGGGTGGGCGATGGGCATTCTAAGTGAAACGTTCTAAAAGGTAACGCTTAGCCTCAAGCCTCATCAACTGGGAATGACTGAAAATCAGGGGATATGCAGCAAGGCTTGGTGGGCAGCACCCATTTTCGAGTAAGGTCATTCCTGTCTAGATGTCCGTTTTATTTCGGCTTAGTGGTGCGGTTGCCGATCCCAACCGCGGGGTGATCTTACTCGGGACTATCCCGTAAGGGGTAGTCCGGGCCTTGTGCTGCAGGGGATCGAGCTTGGTCCTCGGTACACTGATCTAGACCAGGTACTATGACAGGTGGTATCCCGGTGCCTAATCATTGTTGGAAATCCATTCTCCCTACGAGCCTTTTACTAGTTTTGTTTGTATTACCCACTCTGTGGCTAGTAGCTGAAATTTAATCATGTAACAATTTCACCTATTTTATAAGTATTTGTATATAGACCCTATTATAATATCAGAGGATTTCTATAAAAAGTGTTTTAGCTATCGTAAGGTAAAAACTCTATATGTTTATTTGTGGCGTCGTCTTACGAGATGCTTTTGTTTTCAAAAGGATTTTTGAAACTTTAATAACCAATTTGGATGCATTATTATCAACTGGTATTCCAGACTGACTCGGGTGTTATTTCATTATAATGCTCGGGTCAAACTGAGTATTATATGTTCTAGTCAGGATGCTTCGGAGCAGGAGGGGAGATGGAGTCCGAGACGTATCATCCGTATATATATATCCGCTGCTATGATTGTATGATTGTCTGACTGGTAAATATTGTTTGTATGAGATACTCTGATGATATAACGTATAAAACAGATATAGTTTCATTTTCTATAAAGATCTATTATTTACTATTATATTTTATTCTGCTGCGACTGTGAGATTCTGATATTGTTTAGTTTCTTCTTCTTCTATCTCTTTTCCTTTAACCCTAATGGTTCGTATTTCTGTTCCACTTGAGTAAATTGATGTAGAATAGTGTTGACTCAAGGGGTACGGATTTGCGGGCTGTTACACTTGGTATCAGAGCTTAGGTTGGCGACAACCTAGGCGTTGGTGGGGAAATTACTCATTAAATAGAGTCAATAGTACTCTATAATGAGTTGAGTGTAATAATAAATATGAGAGCTTACTTATTAGTGAATATAAAAATTGTTTTATACTGTGTTGACTTATCGGTTGAGTGTTTATGAATTCTGGTCGGTACGGGAAGTACAACCGTATCGATAGGGGTTTCTAAACCCTTAAACAAGATAAACCGACATAGTATTGTTTTAAAGAGGGTAAATGAAATAATTTTACCCAAAATTATATTTTGATATAAAAGAAATAATTTCCTAAAAATATTATATATGTTTGATTATTTGGATGTGGATATCTTAATCAACTAAGAATCTAAAATTTGATCTAAAATTTGAAATGGTAATAATCAAATAAAATTTTATGAGTATAAATTTTACAAAAGAAGAATAATTAAATTTAAATTAAACCAGAATTTAAATCCCGGAAATTTTGAAAAGTGTTTTAAATGATTGAAAACAAAAGTTTGGAAATTTAAAATCCTGGGAAGGTTGAAATGTTTGCTAAGGTGATTGAAGGTAATAATGGAATATTATTTTGGGAAGTATTTTTGAATGGAAATTGTTTTGAAATGAATTTGGGAAAGTAAGGAAGCAATGAACTCACTTCAGTCGCTGGAAAATAATCCTGATGATGCTGGCCACATCATTAGAATTCATTTTCGAGTTTCTAAAGTGATGGATTGCTACCAAAATGGTTGGTTATGATATTGTTTAGACTTGTTGGGTATACCAATTGTGTTGGAAATTTCAAAGGGAAATTTTTTTTGGTAAAAACAAGTTGTTTGGAAATTCGGAGATTTGATTTAATATACCAATTAGGTATGAGTTATTTATTATTTCAAAAGGGTTTTGAAATAAAACCGGGCAATTGAATTCTGGAAAATTCTGTTCTAATGATGTGTAAAGTTAAAATGCATCAACTAATGAACTTATTTGGTGAAGTTAAAGCTAATAAGAAGGAAATGACAATTTTAATCCTGAAATTGAAAATTTAACTTGTGTAAATGAAAGTGAATGAAATATATTGAAGTGAATAGAAAATTTGAAATTAACTTGGATAAGTTAAATAAATTAGGCTTAGAATTTAATTGATTTGAGTTAAATTAAAATGTAAGATGACTTTGTAATTATGGGTCATTGTGAAATGAATTTTACCCATGAGTTATTAAGTGTTATACTTATAATCTAAAATTATGAATTTATAATGGTGCAAAGAATTAAATTGAAAGAAAATTAGTATCCTTAAGAATTCAGTGATACGCATATATATTAAAAAAAATTGGAATTGAGATTACAAGATGAAAATAATTCAAATGAGCAATATAAACTTTTCAGTAAATAAGTTGGTGAACTTATAAATAGGAAATGGAATTATAATCACAAATGGGAAATAGTTAAATGGTATGGGGGATTCAAAATTAATCTTAAATGAAATGTAAAGTAAGATAAGGTGAAGAAAATATAAAATATACAAGGGTGAATGAACTTAAGTCGATAAATAAATTTTGAACTTGTATATGGAGAATTAAAATTGGATTGAATTGGATTTAAATTCGAATAAATGAAATTGAGTTGAATTTGGATTGAATTAAAATCATAATTCAGTTGTCTTACAAATAATTTTGAATAGAATTAAATTCTTATTTAAAATAATAAAGGTAATAGCATGAATTTAAGTAGGCTGAATAAATTTAGTTTAACTTGAATTAAATTTGGAAAAGAATTAAATTGAAAGGAAATTTAATTTAGATTAAGTAAGAATGATATACTATGAATAAAATTTTAACCCAACTAAATTCAAAGGAATTATTCGAGAATGAATTTAGCGTAAGCTAAATTAAATAAAAAGAAGCTTGAAGATGAATTTAGTGTAAACAAAATTAAATGAAATTTGTATTGGCATGGATGAAATTTTGGTGGGTTGTTAAGAAAATTTTGAAGGGAAAAATAAAACCCAGTTCTAGTATGGGATTTAATTTTGGAAATAAAAGTTGAGAGTGTGAATGAATAATGGAATTAGATTATAATGGTGATGGTTTGAATTATAAATAAATTCAAATGAGTGGAATAATTTAAAGTGGTCATGTTATCAACAAAATTCAGAATGAGTCGAGATGAATTAAAATTCCAAATGGATTGAACAAATAAACAAATTAAATTAAATTTGTAAATTAATTGGAATTTGGTTGGATGAGAATCAAATGAAAATAAAATAAAATTTATATAAGAAGAAATGGAAATATTGTGTGATTGAAACAACATAAGCAAATTGAAAAATAATTGTGATCAAGCTTTATAATGCGGTCTTGGATAAATTTGTTTAGATAATAAAATTTAGATGCAAATGAAAGGATTTTAATTAAATATGGTGATAAAATAAAGGTGTATGAGTTGCAAATATTACAGAATGGGATGATGTTAATATAAAACTTAAGTTGGATGATAAGTTTTAAGTGAGAATATGGAATTAATTTAAAATTTTGCAAGGAAATAAAAATATTTGGGATTGTGAAAATTCTGAATGAAATAACATTCATATAAATCTAAGTTGGAATTAATTTTAAATGGTTATATGCTTAAGTGATGGTTACTTGCTTGGATAACCTTAAATTTGCATAGAATTGATCATTTTGTTGTATTCGAAATTGAGTTGGTTTAAAGAAGCAAATGAAATTGGTTTTGAATCAATTAGAATGGATTGAAAATTTATTAAGTGATTTTGCATATGAATGAAAATGGATCATAAAAGAAATGTGAATGCTTCAAATTGAAAATAAGAATTGATTGTGAATCAATTTGGAATTAAATTGAAATAGATTGATGTTAGTGAAGCACATGTTAATCATATTGATGAGAATACGTTTTGAGAGTAGTAAACTTGAATTTAAATCATTCAAGTGAAATAAAAGTGAAGTTTGGATTTATCGAGAAATTAAATGGTGGTTGAAATCTTTGAAGTGCTGATAATTTGGTTAACATGGTTAAATTATGAAGTTTGTTTGGTTAAACTATGAAATTGATATGTTTGGTTAAGATTAATGAAAAGAATGTTGATAAATTCTCATATTATTGGAAACTGATGTGTTTGTTTAAGTAAGTACAGGTACGGGAGGCAGTAGTTAGAGTTGGAGTGCGTATATGCGATACTATTTAGCTGCTTGCTTTGAAAATGCTAATAAAAGGTACGCTTACACAATAAAAATAGGAAACATGAACTGTTTTTGGTTTTTCCGACCGTGTGGGTCGATGTATATATATTTATATCTATTGTGAAATTGCAAAAGCCCCTCCGTACAGGGGAGACTCTGCCAAAAATTTTCGGAAATTTTGGGAGTTAGAATTTTTTTGAAAAATTTGAAATGTTTCATTAATGACAAGTTGATTTCAAATAACAATTGAAAATAAAAAGGATTTTGGGATAGGAATTGAAACTAGTAGTTTCGATTTGTAACTAAAGAATTTGAGCAAAGTGAAATTGATATTTCACTAAGTAAGTTTTGCTATTGAGTTTGGAACATTCTTTCTACCTTAGCAAATTTCGGGGACGAAATTTTTATAAGGGGGAGGAATGTAACGACCCAGAATTTTGGGTCGCCAAATTTGAACATTTAATTCATTTTAAATATCGAATATGGATTATAATTTTATTTTGAAATAAAAAAGATTTTGGTTAAGTTAATAGAATCAGTTAAGTTTCAAATACAGGAATTTAATTGAAATTTGAATAAGAAAGCTTAATATTAGAATTGGGATAAATGGGTGAATCTGATGTAAATAAATATAAAAATGGTTTCTAAAAATTTATTTAAGTTTATTTTAATTTAAATAGTAATATTGGACCATTGGATGGAAATAATAGTCGATAGATTAAATTTGGAATTTTATATTAATTTAATAATAGAATTTGATAGAATTTAATAACGCAAACAATCAGATTTTGATTTAAACTGAATCATAATGATTTCTAATGTGGATATAAATTTTATACGAGTTATAATAGAGTTAGTAAAATTTTAAAAGTGAAATTTAAAGTGATTTCGACGATTTTGAAAATCGCTCGAAATACACGACGAGTTAAAATAGCCTTCCGAGGCACAGTCTCGGAATTTGACGAAACCAGTTCCATCGGATCCGTAATAGTTAGTTATTATTGGATTTCAATTTTCGTAGCAATCGGAGTTGTCGTTTGACCCCGGCAGCTTAAAACGCATAGAAAATACTTTAATCGATTTAATTTAAAATTGATCGTTTATTTCTGTAACTCGCGCGTATGAACGAATTAGCTTCTGAAACACGTTCATTGTGTTCGGAACGTGGGTAAGACCTTAGGAACGCCTGGCGGCACATGAGATTGGAGTTCGTTTGTAAAATCTTGTTTAAGTGAAAATAATATTAAATTAATGCTTATAATTGTTTATATATACACGTTTTTCATCAGAAAACCCTAATCTATTTTGGGCCACCACCGTTGTTTATCAATGGCCGAAAACATCAAATTTTCATCATCAATTCTCGATCAATCCACGCAATATTATTGAAAACTCCCTAAATGAAGATCATGGAGCTCTGTGAGCTCTATATGTTGTACGGTGGAGATGGGCTTTTATCGACTAGAGAAGGCGTTTGGAGGCCGCGCTCGTGCGCAGTTCGTGCGCGATTTTCGAGACTTTGGGACAGCCGAGTTCAACCACGTTCTGGGAGATGGTGCGGCAAGGCGTGGGCCTCGATTTGGTGGTCTTTGATCATCGGCTAGGGTTCGTGGATGGAGCGGCGTTCAACCCTAGGGGTGGCAACGATGGGTTTCTCGGTCTGTAACATGCGTGAGGAAGATAGTATTGCGTGCGGCCGTGATTTCTTCTTTTGAGTGTGTGGCCAGATCGTCTTGTTTTGGTAAAAAAAAAAAGAAGTTAATTGTTGTATAAATTATAGTTCAAACCTTAAAATTTAAAATCTCACGCGTTTGTAATCAGATTTCGACGAAACGAGAAATGCCGGAATCGCAGAGACGCGTAATATGCAGTGGAGCAGTTCTAGAATCATTCCGAGCAAGTAAAAATTTAGGTTAAATCGAACGCTGTTCGATTTAATTTAAATTTGAACGCTCCGCTGAAAACCCAAGGTGAGTTTAACTCACTCACATCTAGAATATTAGTTAACTTAAATAGTCAATAGTTGAATGATTGCTTGATTGGTTGAGTATGATAATTATTATCAAATTGAATCGATATATATTGTTGTGCTAATATCTATGGATGCAGGGAAAACAGGTTGGAGGGGTCCAACTGGATCCCTCACAAATAGAAATTTATTTATATTCTGTAATATATCACATTTATATTCTGTGATAAAATTGTTTTAGATCTTGTTAAGCTATGCTTTGTTTATTTACTGTGGTAGATAAATTGGACATTTAATTGTGTTGTGCTCTGATTTGGTGAATACAACCCGTAAATTTAAATATTAATAAATTGGGTTTAAAGGAAAATTAAAGTAATTCTTAAATAAAAAATTTAAAAAGGGATTAAATTCAAGTGATTGGTTGATAATATGAAGTGTTTGAATTTGTGGTTTAAAAAGGGTATTGAGAATTGTTTAGAATAATAGCGAGATTTATTTTAAAGAATGAGAAGTGTGCTTTCTCCTGGAAATTTTATTTTGTTTTTAAGAAAGCTTTCAAATTATAAATTTGCAGTTTAAATATTTTTAGAATATTTTTAGAAATAAATATTATTTTAAAATGTTTTTAAGTGAAAGCAAACATTGATTAAGTAATTATGGTATTTAATTATTTTTAAAAAGGTAAAGTAGTACTAAGTTTTCAAAAGGAAATTTAATATGAATATTTGATTTAATAACCTTATTTTAAAAGTTAAATTTTATTTAAAATACTTAGGAAACCCCTATATATATTTCCTTAAGTATTATTTTAAATTAAATGATTTCTAGAAGCTTTATTTAAATATTTTAAACGTATATTTGAAATGATTTCCAGGAAATAGCAATGTGTTTAAAATAAAAGGAGCAATTTTTAAAGTATGGAAAGGATTTTACGGGATGAACGTAAAATGGAATTGGGATAAAACGTGTTTGATTGATAAAAAGAATTCTTTGGTTATTCTAAGACGGAAGTATATTTCCCTGAAAGCCAAGTACGTTTTTAAAATATATTTTTGAAAACGTTAGAGTTTGAAGTTATATTAAAGAATGGTTTCAAGAAAGATTATTTAAGTTGTAAGAATTTTAAAGGTAAATATATATCAAAGTAGTTATAGTAGTAATTATTTTTAAAGGATAATTAGAATTATGTTTTAAAGAATATTATTATTATTTATACTTTATAAAATAGTTCTATTTTAAAGATAGCCAATCAAAGTATTATTTAGAAATTGTATAGAGTTTCATAACTTTATTTTAAAATTTAGTATGACTTAACTTTATTTTAAAGATAATAGTTTATATTTTATTAAGCAGTTTTATTTGAGATAATTTAAAGGTATATATATATATATATATATATATATATATATATATATATATATATATTTTAAATCAAGCATGTAAGAAGTTTTAATATGAATGTTTTATCGTATTTTAGAATAAAGTATTTAAATTATTTTAAACCTTAAACAATGGTACTTGGATGTTTTCAGAGGAAGTAAAGATTTGAAAATCTATTCCATGATAAGAATTGTATTTGGAAGTGTTTCAAAGGGATTTTGAAAATGGAAACATATCTTGCAAAGATATCTTTGAGGAAAATAAATAATATGGGAATTATTTATTGTGTGATGGATGCTTATGGATGTTAATTGATAGTTAAATCACCGACTATCAATATTGGACAAATGCGTTGATCGTTTCGAAGAGACCGGGATCGAGATTTATTTCTCGATAACCACTTCGATCCGGTTTGTAATTTTCGTGGAAGAAACGTGTTTGGAGTCGAAGATGGAGCAGTGAAATGCAAGGGCTAGTCGCTACTAATCCTGAGGATATTTCCGAAATGGATGTAGTAGGAGTAGTGCCTTCGGTTCTGTTCGAACCCGGGACGGATTTGTATGGACGAATGCTTTCGGAACATCGTTAGGTGGGCGATGGGCATTCTAAGTGAAACGTTCTAAAAGGTAACGCTTAGCCTCAAGCCTCATCAACCGGGAATGACTGAAAATCAGGGGATATGCAGCAAGGCTTGGTGGGCAACACCCATTTCCGGGTAAGGTCATTCCTGTCTAGATGTCCCTTTTATTTCGGCTTAGTGGTGCGGTTGTTGATCCCAACCGCGGGGTGATCTTACTCGGGACTATCCAATAAGGGGTAGTTCGGGCCTTGTGTTGCTGGGGATCAGGTGTGGTCCTCGGTACGCCGATCTGGACGAGGTACTGTGACAGGTGGTACCCCAGTGCCTAGTCATTATTGGAAATCCATTCTCCTTACGAGCCTTTTACGAGTTTTGTTTGTATTACCCACTCTGTGGCTAGTAGCTGGAATTTAATCATGTAACAATTTCGGCTATTTTGTAAGTATTTGTATATAGACCCTATTATAATATCGGAGGATTTCTATAAAAAGTGTTTTAGCTATCGTAAGGTAAAAGCCCGACATGTTTATTTGTGGCGTGGTCTTACGAGATGCTTTTGTTTTCAAAAGGATTTTTGAAACTTTAATAACCAATTTGGATGCATTATTATCAGCTGGTATTCCAGACTGACTCGGGTGTTATTTCATTATAATGCTCGGGTCAGACTGAGTATTATATGTTCAGGTTAGGATGCTTCGGAGCAGGAGGGAAGCTGGAGTCCGAGACATATCATCCGTGTATATATATATATATATATATATATATATCCGCTGCTATGATTGTATGATTGTCTGACTGGTAAACATTATTTGTATGAGATACTCTGATGATATAACGTATAAAACAGATATAGTTTCATTTTGTGTAAAGATCTATTATTTACTATTATATTTTATTCCGCTGCAACTGTGAGATTCTGACATTGTTTAGTTTCTTCTTCTTCTATCTCTTCTTCTTTAACCCTACTAGTTCGTATTTCTGTTCCACTTGAGTAAATTGATGTAGAATAGTGTTGACTCAAGGGGTATGGATTTGTGGGCTGTTACAACAGTATTGGCATAAAACAGTAAATATATGCGCCTCTAGGATAGAAAAATAAACAATATACAATAATATCAGAGATCGCATGTGGAAGGCTCCACTTGGCATCAATTTGCACATGAAGGCAACGGTGGAGAGTGGTCTCATGCGATGGAGTTGTTGACGATTTGGGTGCTGTGTTGGTAGGGATGAAGGAGATGATAGGATTGGCGTTTGTAGTAAAGGATTTTGGTCAGCAATTCAGCGACCATTTACGGTCATAACTATAACATTATATTCAACATATTCATCATTAAAATCTTTGATCCTTATTAGGCTTAATTGATTGTTTGGAATTATTTTGTTTGGATTGTTAGTATATTTGATTGAAGGATGATATTGAGATAATTGATGGTTTGTGTTGGTTGAAACTATCAATATACAAATGGAGCACTGTCCATTTGTGAATTACCAAATTGTAACACCCCCACCTCTATACCCATACCATCTAAGAGTACTACCAAGTAATACTCTCAGACAATAGAGAGAATGACGTAATATGTGGTATACACATAAATATTCTCTTGGGCTAACACTGGTGCATATTTAAACATCAGAAAAATAACTCACTTATATGTATACAGTATCAACACAAAGTAATAAATACATGTGCCTCCAAGGTAGAACAATACACAATATACAACGAATATCATAGAACACAGAGCCAGAATCGCGGTGATAAAATATAATACAAAAATATACAAGGTTTGTCTAATATACATCACATAAATATAAATATATGAGACAATACAATATAATATGATAATAACTATACTGAATACTAGCCTCCTCTATGCTCAAAACACAAGTTGGTCTTATTGTCCCTGAACCTAAAATGTCTCGGACTGACCCAAGTATTATACAAATAACACATAGGTCAAACTATATCTAAATCAAAGGGTCGATATATGTATGGAATTCAATATAGACTGGATATAATAATAATGTGATAACATCATCAGACTAATGTAAAACAATAATTATAATGTCAATCAAAATCCATGTAGAGGAAAAATTTCATCGCCCATATAAATCAAGTCAAACAATAAATCAAGGAAGTGGATCAAATAGGTGGTTCATCCATATCCAAAAATCATAGTCAAAACCAAGAAATCATCAATGCATGAGATATTACCAAGTATAGTCAGGCTAGCACTTGGCATTGCACAAATATATCTCTCAATCTTAAACAATAAATATCATCATTGATATAAAATATAGAAATATAGGTCGCCTATTAGAGAATTATATATGTGTGTGTGTATGTATAATATGAGAATCCACTATACTCTGGATACCTATCCAGATATAATCTCATCTCCTCATGAAGAAATAAATGGCGACAGAAATCAAATCTTAATGTATGGGTTACACTACCCAATGATCTTATACTATCTAGGTTACGCCACCCAATCAAACTATAATATGGAAATCTGCAATCTCCAAGAGCACCTGGTTTATCCACCCAGATCTGCTCGAAGGTGTATAAGTAATATGTAATTATCTACCATTCAATGTAGAACCAAAAGGAAGATTGACAGTTACCACACCTGCTCCAGGAGCCTATGGCTAAACTGCCCTAATCTGCTCATACAGTCTTTACTTACTAATCTGTTATCGTGACTATATCCATCGCATGCCATAGACACACCACAAGGCTATGTTATGCATTGATCATTAACCTAAACCATTGCCACTATGGTAACAAACTGCTGGCATTCCTGACTAAAGGGGCTAGGGATGCTCCACTCTAAAGGCTGTTCTGCCTTTCTCTAAAATCCCATGATATGCATCCAATACAATAAAAAGTGTCACAAATATAGTGCATAACCCACAATCAGGCTGCCAAGGTGTACATTGGCCATCTAGTTCCCTCTAACTCCAAATCGTATTCGAAGCACTTCATGATAGACAACACACATATGGGTACATCCCCATAACTCAACATCTATAAACATATATGGGTATACCACCATAACTTCATCCATAAATCTACTCTACACCGAGCATCACCTCACGTAAGTACAAACTCAATATCTCAGTTCTCATTACTTAAGTGACATCTACCTACAATGAATAACCAAATAAATATCACAACGACATCCTATACCACCGCGTGATACTCAAACATCGTAAACTACACTTAATCTCCACAATTTTCTATATAACGAGTCCAAAGAATAGCTTGGAGAAATATTACCAAATATTCCATCCCAAATGGTATTACAATTCGATTTATTCATATTCCTCGTCAAATGGAATTAAAATAAAAAACTCAATATAAAAATATCGCAAATAGATACAAAAGGTCGTCATCACCGTATCATATCTAAATACTAACCAAGCCAATATCTATGTTGAACCATTCATAATACCCAATTCAATATAAAAGAAAAGAGAAATCAAAAAAGTATAATAAAATAAATAATATGTATTTATAGAATAATTAAATCATTATTTAATAACAAATCATATTATTAGTGAAATACACTTTAAAATACCTAAAATATTAATTAGAAAATATTTCGTATCTTCTATATTTTATAATCTTTTAAATAATTAATTATAACCAAATATAAAATTTTGATTTTAATAAACAGATAAATTTTGATAAAGCTTCTTAAATCAATTTTACATTCTAAAACCAATAAAATCCTTAAAATTTATTGCATATTAAATAGTACTTTAACTTTCCTTATTTAGTTCCAAAATAAAGATTTAAATACTAAAAAGTTCATTTCAAATTCTCTTCTTAAATATTTCAAAATGTTCGAGATCACTCTACAAATCAAATATTCATTATATAGAGTTCTTTCCAAAATTTTCCATAATTAGTTATTGTTTTCAAGTAAATATATATATACTTCAAAATGGATTAAATTTATTTCAAACCGTAGAATATAATCCAAAATCTTCTCTTTATACTCAAACTAATTAGCAATAAACATTTTCTTTAAATTATACCATATTTGAGATTCTAATACTATAAAATATATCTTTATTTATTCAAAATGTATCCATAATCTTATAAATATTTTATAAAAAGAATTTTATATTTCTCCTAAGGTTCGCAAACATATTAAAAAATATTTAAATAACCTCTATAATAAAAATCACTTAAAATAATATTATTATCTTAATATTATATTTCACAAAGTAGTAATATATTATATTATCCTTTAAAACAATTCCAATCTATAATATATTATAATATAACTTTTTTAAAAAAGGTTTTATAACGAAAAGAAAACTATATTTATATTCATAATTAAAAATTTATTTGTAAATTTGAGATAACCGATTAAATAAAATTTAATAAAATATTTATAAAATATTTTTAGTGAGATTTTAAAACCCTTAAATTTATTTAAATATTTTTAATAATCTTTTAAAACAATAATATAAATATATAAATACATAAATTATGGAGTAAAATTAATCCACAAACATATCAAAAAACATCACTGTTAATATATCGCGTGACTCGATCGAGTTTCGTCAAACTCCGGTCATTTAATAAATTCACACATCAACATACAACTAAATATTTAGTTCAATTCATAAATGGACAAGGTTCTGTATGTAAATTGACACTTCCAAACAACCTATCACCCAATTACTATATATCAATCAATCCCAAACAAACAACCATACCAACCGATTCAACCAAACAAATCAAATAATTAATCGGTATTCATAACTTGCATAGATATTAGAATATAATTGTGAGTGTAAACTCATCAAATTGGCGAATGCAAGAATCAAACTTTGCCTAACATTGCGTCACTATTTTTCCCACTGCCAGCAATGTTGCACCGCCCTTCCAATTGGACGCACACGTCTGCACTCTTCTATATTGCCTTAAGGCAATCACCGCACATACTTCCTCCTCAACTGCCAGCACCATCACCACCAGCATCGTACGCACAACTAGGTCAGCCTCCAAAATCATGGCACTATTCCTCCCGGTGACATCTCTCCTTTGTCGCTTTCAACCATCACCCCATTTTCGATACCAACAATCCAGTCACGACTAAGCATGGCTCCTGCACATCATAGCTAGGTCCGTTCATGTGTCTCCTCTTTCGCCATTGTAACAACCCTGTATTTTGTAATTATTTTAATTGAATTTCTGATTTAAAAGCTTTATTTTATTTATTTGAAATGGATAAATTTTGTTATTTTTTTAAATATAAACTGTGATTTTGATATGAATTATCATTCTCAAACATGACTAAAAAGAATATTTTCCCAAAAAGTGAATTTTGGTCAATACGGTCAAACTTTGAATTTTAAATTTGAAAGTTTTAAATTTCGAATTTTATCTTTTAAATTAAATAAAATTTTAAGAACATTGCTTTAAGTTTCGTTGAAATCTGATTTTTAATATGAAAGTTATGCCTTTTTAACTATTGTGTGAAATTTGCTGTATTTAACAAAATTATTTATTTTAAATTATATAAATAATATTTTATTTGGTCATGTAATGTTCTAATTTATGTTTATATGGGTAAAATAACATGTAATGTATATATTTTGGTTTTAAAACATTTTTGAAAGTGTAATTGACATTTTCCAGTGTCAGTTGTATTTTTTTTTACAATTTCTAATTTCCAGCTTCAATTAATTTAAGAAATTCTTTATTTATTTTTCTATTTTATTAAGATCTTATTTTATTCTCATTCCCACTTTATTTTGTTCCTCTTTTATTTTAATTATTTGACATTTTATTTGTTTTAAAGTGAAGTAGAAATTTTTCTAGAGCCAATGGTATTTTATTTGTAATTTTCATGTACTGTTTCCGAATTTTAAACAATTTCCTTAATTATTTTTCTATTTTCTCTAAATTTAATTATTTATTTCACTTTGAATATGTTTAATAAATTATTTTATTTCAAATTTTTTTTTTAGAATATTTTTAAAATGAAGTAGATATTTTTCCAAAGCCAGGGATGTTTTATTTGTAATTTTTGAACCCTGATTGGATTTTTAAGCAATTTCTTATATTCTTGTTTCCATTTTCTTTAAATTTTTATTTTTATTTTTATGTTATATTACTTTATTTCATTTTATAATATTAAATTACTGATTTTATTTTGTTTTATTGGATTTAAAGAAAAAGGAAATATGAAGAGTTTAAAAAAGCTTTAAAAAAACTTAAGACCTTTCGTTGCCAAATTTTTTTCATTTTCCCCATGACCTTTCCTTTTATTTTATTTTTGGCCTATACTTTGTATTGGTAGCCATGACTTGCACTTCTCATTTCACGCGAAAACTCATATCCCATTTCTTCATTCACGGCTTCAAATATTTTGGTAATGGCTCCCTCTTATTTTCTTCTTTTTCTTCTTATTTTTCATATGTTTTTGCTTTGATTCTCTAGCTTGTTGCTCGGCCACTCCTCCATAGCCATGGCCACCACTCTTGTACCTCTCCCTGCCATCATTACCAGCTACTCCTCTGGTCTTGACCAAGGCTGTGCCCTCCAAGATGAACAACTCCTCAAAAACTATGAAAATGCCTTGAAACCATGCTAGTTTGACCACTTTGGCCTCATCTACTTCAACCACCACCTACGCTGCCTCCACCACCTTTGACCTGACCACCACACACCCCTCCGGCCACTGTCCAGTCATGGTGCACCCCATAGGCCGAGCCCACTCTCCATGGCCGAACCACTTTGATGACCAAAACCACTATATTGCATAACCCCTTCACCTTCTCATGTTGCAAACTCCACCTTGTTCATGCCTTAAACCCGAGCCATGCTAGCCTAAACCCAAGCCAAAACCTAACCAAAACCTGACCATATACACCCCTAGGTGGTGCATAATATATGAGGAAGCAAGGCAAAAGATTTGACATTCAGATCTTTTTTCATTTAAAAGTTAAATTATTTTAAAGTATATTGAATTTATAAATTGTTTTGATTTTGTTTTGGGTTGTAACACAGGAGTTGTAGCATTGGATCTCATTCCCTACTCAAATTCGTAGTCTTTTCATTGTGCTTTGATTCCGTTGTGTTAGTTGTATTGCAATCTCCAGCATTTAGAGGTGAGTAAATCTCACACGACACTATATACTTATGCAATTGTGAAGCGACAACATTTGAATGTGTAGAATTATAAATGATGCTATAACTACTTGTGATTATTTATGTATGATGTTAAACCTGTTAAATTGCATGTCATCTCATCTATTACTGTTATGTGTTGTTAACTGTTCATTTATATATGTTTATCACATTGCAAGTTCCCTGTAGATTAGGTCCACTATGGGTTGAAATGATACAGACCCGAATGGACTTTAGAATAGGGAAAAATCGTAATGGGATGAAATGATAGACCTGAACGGTTTTTATTTATTTTGTTTTAACTTGGGATTGCGGGTTCGAAATGGTAGAACCAGGATTTTTCTTTTTAAACTGTGGATTGAAATGATATATATCTGTATCACTTGACTTAGGTTAGAAAACTATATACAGGACCGTGGTTATTTTATAAAGTGCTTTGGATATTTTAAGTATTTTAAATATATAAATTTATGAAATTTGACTTAAATAGATTTTGGAATGTTTTAAAATAAGGAAATTATGATTTTTCTATGAGTTAAAATATAATTAATGAATGATTAAATTGAAATTTTGAAATATAACTTAAATCTGGATATTTGGACTTTAGTTTTTAAAATGACCTTTAAGTTATACAAATAAATTTTTAAGTGGTTTAAAATGTAAATTTATGATAATTTGATATAAATAGATTTTAAAATTTTTTAAATAAAGGATTTATGATTTTTCTATAAGTGGAAAGTATTAAATAAATAAATGGTTAAATTGGATTATTGAAATATAACTTAAGTTTGGAAATTTGGAATTTTGGTTAAAAGTGATATTTAAGTTATATAAATAAAATGGAAATTTAATTATATTTGGAAAATGGTAAATATGATAGTTTGATTTAAAAATTGAATTTGAATCATTTAATAAAGTATTATTGATTTTTCTATGAATTAAAATGGTTAAATAAATGAATGCTTAAAAGTGAAATTTTAAAATACAACTTGACTTGGAAATGTGAAATTTGGGGTTTTAAATAAAGATTTAAGTTAGTTAAATAAAATTGGAAATTTAGTTAAATTTGTGAAATGGTAATTTAAAGTTTAAGTGTTAAGTTTATTTGTTGAAAAGTGAAGAAAAGTAAATTATACACTTGAATTTGTTAAGTGAAATTATTGAAAATTTGGATTTTTCTATAAAGGTTACTTTATAAAATCATAAGTTGAAAGAGTATTTTTAATGAACATTTCTGAATGTAAAAATATGAGTTTTTATAATTTTTAAAGGATTTAAAATGAAGTTTATTAATTGCTGGAAATACACTAAAATCTGGAAATCACTTTTAATAGCATTCAGAACTGCTATGGTTTCTGGAAATGAACTAAAAGTGCTATTATAGCATTTCTGAAATGTTGTAGTTGCTGTAGTTGAACTAATAGGCTAAAAACTTAACTCAGGTCTATTATAGCATTTCTGTAAAAGCTGTAGTGGGCACCTTTGCTGAAATGAATTAAAACCCTTATTTTGAAACCTGTGCTATTACAGCATTTCTGAAAATCCAGTCTTTGCTGTTTTAAACTAAAAATTAAACTAAAATGAGATTTAACAGCAGTTTTTAAATGCTGTCTTTGCTGAATTAAAATGTTTTCAAGTATAACTTATAACAGCTTTTTCTAAATGCTGAAAGGTTGAAATTTTCAATGTTTATGGTTTTTGACTTAGTAAATGAGCTCGGAATGGTTTGAAACCTTGAAATTTGGATACTTGATTGGAAAGAATAATAACTTCACTTATTAAATAGTTTAAGTGAATTAATTTAATTGGAATATAAACTATTTAAAAGGTGATTTGATATGATAATAAATGAATGATATCTTTGAATTTAAAAGGTATTTAAAGTTGAATAATTGGATTTGCATTCAAATGATGACTTGATAATAATGATTTGAAAATTAAGTTTTGAAAGATATGATATTTTGATATTAAAATGATTTGAAATGAAGTTCTGAAAGATATGATATTTTGATATTAAAATGATTTGAAATGAAGTTCTGAAAGATATGATATTTTGATACTAAAATGATTTGAAATGAAGTTCTAAAGATTATGATATTTTGATATTAAAGTAATTTGAAAATGAAGTTCTGAAAGATATGATATTTTGATATTAAAATGATTTGAAATGAAGTTCTGAAGGATATGATATTTTAATGTATTAAAATGATTTGAAAGGAAGTTTTGAAAGGATATGATAATATAATATATTGAAATGGTTGGAAATGACTTGATATTTATTTTGATAAATATTTGAATTTGAAAGATATGGTATGTTGATTTATAGAAATGGTTTGGAAATGATTTAATCTTTATTTTGATAATGATTTGGATTGAAATGATATTTTATTTTGAAGTATAAAATATTATTTTTAAGTTATAACCATGGGTTATAATAATGATTGGTTGGCAAAGAGACCGGGATCGGATATCGGCATACTCTCTGTCGATATCGAAAACCTCTTTGACAATTGTGTACGTGGTGGAGATTCCAGAATGAAGTAAGATGGTGGCGACATTCTTGAGGTTTATTACGTGGACCCAACTTCCGTGAGTTGGCATAAGTTGGCAGAAACAGGAGCGGTCTTGGGCCAAAAGGGGTAGCTCCTATGGTCGGATGCATTTCTTCGATGTCATTCTATTGCTTTTATGATTGTTTAGACGCCCCTCCAATTTTGGGGAATGTGTTCCGAGGTGGGCGTATGTGGCTGCTGTGTTACCACCAGCTCGAGTGTCATAATTGGTATATCCACCCTGGCATTGCCTTGTGTGTCTGTCACCTACCCTATCGAGCCTTTACTACGAGTTTGGTTTTCTCCCGTAGCCCATGCGTATCTTCTCGTACTCTCCCAATCAGGAGATATGCAGATATTGGATGGACTACCTGGACTATTACGTGTTAAGGTGAAAAATGTAAAGCCCTAATGCTATTTAAAAGTAAGTTTATTTTACGATAGACATTATTATAATAGCGCAATATTACTACATAGTAAATAGTTTAACGAATCCTTAGAGGATGGGCGGTCCCAGACATCCTTTAAGTTACTTGTACTCTTACTACAGTTCACTTGAGTTGGTTTACGTTGTATAAGTATGTATGTCCTGACTCGAGTGTTTGTATTTTTATTTACGCTCGGGTCAGCTTGAGTATTCATAGATTTGGATTTCCACTTTCTGGGGATTGGAATCGCTAGAGATTATGTACTTGTCTAGTTTTATCTTTTTCAGTCTGTTGTTCCTTTTCAAATCATGTATTAGTAGACTTCTATGTATTGAGACTTCTGTTGTACTCTATTTCTTCCGTTGTATCTTATGTAGCTCTGATATATTTACGTAGTAGTTTCATGAACTACTATTTCTTTTACTTCCGCTGCACTATTATTACTCTATGTCTGTGATTTTTATTTATTGTATATTCTTAGATTTGCCAAATTTTATTTACAACGTGGTATTTTGAGTAATTCAAGTCCGACATGTGTAGATGCGAATGGTTGAAAATACTGGGTTGTTCCATTTGGTATCAGAGCTTTGGATTTGAGGCAAAACTTAGAATATAAGGTAAATTATTTACAGAATCACTTTCGTTCGAGTTTGAATCTTTCCTCTTTGATTCAAATTTCCTTTGAATTTTGGAACGTTCCCTATAGTTCCAAAATCCATTCGTGTCCCTCATTGTTCATCTTCTTTTGATTCTGGAGTATCCCATAACTCCGCTTTGAATGATCTTTTTAGTGAGTCGGCGGTCTCGCCAGTTTCAAATTAAATTGTAAAGGGGAAACTCCTTTACAATTAGCATCGATTCACCAGGGATTTATATCTATCTTTGGTTTAGATGCTAATATCTTTTGTTATTCCAAACTCTATCTCTTGAGATCTAATGTAGACTTACCCCAGAAAAATCCACATCGATCTTATTCTTTAAGTCACGGTTAACCCGGTTAAGGTTGTCCGCGATTTAATTAAGCTTAACCATCTCCTTGTTCTGTTATTTAATCATCTTGTCTTTTGTTTCCAATCTATTCTTCCAAACATTTTGAATTATACTTGTAAATCTATGTTTTGTTTTATATATTGTGTTGTTTGAGTTGTTGATGTTGATTTGTGTTTCAGATCGATTCGTCCAATCAACGTTACGATAGGATTTTCTAAACACTTTGACATAACAAACTGACACAATATTATTTTAAAATTTGGTTAATGAAATAAATTTTGATATATAAGTAAATTTAAGGAACTCAATAAGATGATTTAAATTGATTATTTGAAATGATAATACTTGATTTATCATTTATTGTTCTATAAATGAATTTATAAATAGTTGTTTATAAATTGATTTAGGAACTGAAATGAATTTAAAACAAGAAATTTGATAATTTAATTTTTGATAGTTTCAAACCTCATGTTTAAGTTTTAATGTATATTATTTAAAGCATTTTCGAATAATAATATGTTTCCAAAGAATTTTAAAGTTTAAAAATCAGTGCTCTTCTCTTTGTGGCTGGGTAATAATTTCGGTAATGACTGCAGCATCATCGACATTCATTTTCGAGTTTCGAAGTGAAGAGATCGCTCTGTAGTCATGCTACCGCTTTGTTTTGGGAAATCAAATTGATTTGAATTTCTAAAATATGACTTGATTTATAATATTTATAGATATATGATATAAATTTGATTTGATAAATTATATACATATATTTATTTATCTCAAAATGGTTTGAAGAAATCGAAAATTTAATTCTTAAATTTTATTTTAAAGAATAATTTCAGTTATAAAAGAAAATCAAAATTTTTTGATGAATATTCAAGCATGAAATGATTTAATTGGAAAGTTTTATTTGTATAATACAATTGCATTCAAATATAATTTACCTTAATTTTAGAAGTTAACAATGTAATTGGATAATATACAGTATAAAAAGATTTTAAAAATAAAGTTTGAGTGGTTATAATAAATGTTATACACTTAAATTTTAGTTATAAAACGATTAATTGAGGTAGATATAATAAAAGGTAATTGAATAACTTACAATAAAATAATGTTAAAATTACTAAAAATAAAATAAAGCATTTATAATAAGTGTAAGTATATTTAACATAAGTGACAAATATATTGAGAGGAACAAATTTACTTTCAATTAGGAATAAAGAAGAATTAAATTTATTAAGTACATTATGAGTATAATAAATGATTATTTTTCAAACCCATGGTTTTAAAATTGTTAATTTAAGGTCAGTGGATGATAAGATAATGAAATTTGATATAGTTAAGATTTATTTAACTTGTGTAAAAAAAAGTATTTTCTATTTAAGTTGAAATTTCCATGGTTTCAAACTTATTCCGTATTTTGTTTTTCAAACTATCTTTTAGTTGTCCTTATTATCCTTATCCTGCTAACGACTGGTGTAGGCATCTTTCTATTTAGAAATCTTTCTATAATCTTTGGTACTCATTTTGAATCCGCCTTCTTCGTGCTTGTGTTCTTGATTCTAGAGGATCTTGGAAGGATCATCTCCACCTTGTTAAACTTACCTATAAAAACAGTTATCCGGTATAATCTCAATCTTCTTGTCACCTTGTCTTAATCTTATTTCATTTCTATCTTTTCTGTGCTTTTCCGTACCTCATTCCTTTTTGGGGATGAAAAGTTTTGAGTGGGGGAGAGTGTAACAACCCTGTATTTTGTAATTATTTTAATTGAATTTCTGATTTAAAAGCTTTATTTTATTTATTTGAAATGGATAAATTTTTGTTTTTTTAAATATAAACTTTGATTTTGATATGAATTATCATTCCAAAACATGACTAAAAAGAATATTTTTCCCAAAAAGCGAATTTTGGTCAATATGGTCAAACTTTGACTTTTAAATTTAAAATTTGAAAGTTTAAAAATTTGAATTTTATCTTTTATTATGAAAGTAAATAAAATTTTAAGAACACTGCTTTTCGTTTCGTTGAAATCTGATTTATAATGTGAAAGTTATGCCTTTTTAACTATTGTGTGAAATTTGCTGTATTTAACAAAATTGTTTATTTCAAATTATATAAACAATATTTTATTTGGCCATTTAATGTTCTAATTTATGTTTATATGGGTAAAATATCGTGTATTGCATATATTTTGGTTTTAAAACATTTTTGAAAGTGTAATTGACATTTTCCAGTGTCAGTTGTACTTTTTTTTACAATTTCTAATTTCCCGCTTCAATTAATTTAAGAAATTCTTTATTTATTTTTATATTTTATTAAGATCTTATTTTATTCTCATTCCCACTTTATTTTGTTCCCCATTTAATTTAATAATTTGACATTTTATTTGTTTAAAAGTGAAGTAGAAATTTTTCTAGAGCCAATGGTATTTTATTTACAATTTTCATGTCCTGTTTCCAGATCTTAAACAATTTCTTTAATTATTTTTCTATTTTCTCTAAATTTAATTATTTATTTCACTTTGAATATGTTTAGGAAATTATTTTATTTAAAAAATTCATTAGAATATTTTTAAAATGAAGTAGATATTTTTCCAAAGCCAGGGATGTTTTATTTGTAATTTTTGAACCTTGTTTTGATTTTTAAGCAATTTCTTATATTCTTTTTTCCATTTTATTTTAATTTAATTTTTTTTATTTTATATTAATTTGTTTCAGTTTATAATAGTAAATTACTGATTCAATTTTGTTTTATTGGATTTAAAGACAAAGGAAATATGAAGAGTTTAAAAAAGCTTTAAAAAAACTTAAGACCTTTCGTTGCCAAAACTTTTCATTTTCCCCATGACCTTTCCTTTTCTTTTTTTTGGCCGTGTACTTTATATTGGTAGCCATAACTTGCACTTCTCATTTCACGCAAAAACTCATATCTCGCTTCTTCATTCACGGCTTCAAATATTTTGGTAATGGCTCCTTCTTATTTTCTTCTTTTTCTTCTTATTTTTCATATGTTTTTGCTTTGACTCTCTAGCTTGTTGCTCGGCCTCTCCTCTATAGCCACGGCCACCACCTTCTACACCTCTTCCCTGCCATCATCACCAGCTACTCCTTTGTTCTTGACCAAGGCCATGCCTTCCACGATGAACAACTCCTCAAAAACTAGGAAAATGCCTTGAAACCATGCTAGTTTGACCACTTTGGCCTCATCAACTTCAACCACCACCCTAACCACCACCTAGGCCACCACCTAGGCCACCACCTAGGCCACCTCCACCACCTCTGAGCTGACCACCACCCACCTCTCCAGCCACTATCCAGTCATGGTGCACCCCATAGACCGAGCCCACTCTCCATGGCCAAACCACTTTGATGACCAAAACCACTATATTGCATAACCCCTTCACCTTCACATGTTGCAAACTCCACCTTGTTCATGCCTTAAACCCGAGCCATGCTAGCCCAAACCCAAGCCAAAACTTGACCAAAACCTGACCATATGCACCCCTAGGCCGTGCATAACATATGAGGAAGCAAGGCAAAAGATTTGACATTCAAATCTCTTTTCATTTAAAAGTTACATCATTTCAAATTATATTGAATTTATAAATTGTTTTGATTTTGTTTTGGGTTGCAACACAAGAGTTGTCGCATTAGATCTCGCTCTCCAATCAAATTCGTAATCTTGTCATTGTGCTTTGATTCCATTGTGTCAGTTGTATTGCAATCACCAGCATTTAGATGCTTTGATTCCGCTGTTTCATTTGTATTGCAATCTCCAGCATTTAGAGGTGAGTAAATCTCATACAACACTATATACTTATGCAATTGTGAAGCGACAACATTTGAATGTGTAGAATTATAAATGATGCTATAACTACTTGTGATTATTTATTTATGATGTTAAACCTGTTAAATTGCATGTCATATCATCTATTACTGTTATATGTTGTTAACTGTTCATTTATATTTGTTTATCACATTGCAAGTTCCCTGCAGATTAGGTTCACTATGAGTTGCAATGATACATATTTGAACAGACTTTAGAATAGGGAAAAATCGTTATGGGCTGAAATGATAGGCCTGAACAGTTTTTATTAATTTTGTTTTAACTTGGGATTGCGTGTTTGAAATGATAGAACCTGGATTTTTCTTTTTAAACCGTGGATTGAAATGATATATATCTGTATCACTTGACCTAGGTTAAAAAACTATATACAAGCCCGTGGTTATTTTATGAAGTGTTTTGGATATTTTAAGTATTTTAAAAATATAAATTTATGAAAATTGATTTAAATAGATTTTGGAATGTTTTAAAATAAAGAAATTATGATTTTTCTATGAGTTAAAATGTAATTAATGAATGATTAAATTGAAATTTTGAAATATAATTTAAATCTGGAAATTTGGACTTTGGCTTTTAAAATGACCTTTAAGTTATACAAATAAAATTTTAAGTGGTTTAAAATGTAAATTTATGATAATTTGATTTAAATAGATTTTAAAGTGTTTTAAATAAAGGATTTATGATTTTTCTATAAGTGGAAAATGTTAAATAAATAAATGGTTAAATTGGATTATTGAAATATAACTTAAGTTTGGAAATTTGGAATTTTGGTTAAATATTTTTTAAGTTAAATAAATAAAATGGAAATTTAATTATATTTGGAAAATGGTAAATATGGTAATTTGATTTAAAATTGAACTTAAATGATTTAATAAAGTATTATTGATTTTTCTATGAATTAAAATGGTTAAATAAATGAATGCTTAAAAGTGAAATTTTAAAATATAACTTGACTTGGAAATGTGAAATTTGGGGTTTCAATTAAAGATTTAAGTTAATTAAATAAAATTGGAAATTTAGTTAAATTTGTGAAATGGTAATTTAAAGTTTAAGTGTTAAGTTTATTTGTTGAAAAGTGAAGAAAAGGAAATTATACACTTGAATTTGCTAAATGAAATTATTGAAAATTTGGATTTTTCTGTAAAGGTTACTTTATAAAATCATAAGTTGAAAGAGTGTTTTTAATGAACATTTTTGAATGTAAAAATATGATTTTTTATAATGTTTAAAGGGTTTAGAATGAAGTTTATTAATTGCTGGAAATACACTAAAATCTGAAAATCACTTTTAATAGCATTTAGAAGTGCTATGGTTTCTGCAAATGAACTAAAAGAGCTATTATAACATTTCTGAAATGCTGTAGTTGCTGCAGTTGAACTAATAGGCTAAAAACTTAACTCAGGTCTATTATAGCATTTCTGTAAATGCTGTAGTGGGCAGCTGCCTTTGCTGAAATGAATTAAAACCCTTGTTTTGAAACCTGAACTATAACAACATTTTTGAAAATGCCGTCTTTGCTGTTTTAAGCTAAAAATTCAACTAAAATGAGAATTAACAGCAGTTTTTAAATGCTGTCTTTGCTAGATTAAAATGTTTTCAAGTGCAACTTATAACAGATTTTTCTAAATACTGGGAAAGGCTGAAATTTTCAATGTTTATGGTTTTTGACTTAGTAAATGAGCTCGGAATGGTTTGAAATCTTGAAATTTGTATTCTTGATTTGAAAGAATAATAACTTCACTTTTTAAATAGTTTAAATGAATTAATTTAATTGGAATATAAACTATTTAAAAGGTGATTTGAAATGATAATAAATGAATGATATCTTTGAATTTAAAAGGTATTTAAAGTTGAATATCTGGATTTGCATTCAAACGATGATTTGATAATAATGATTTGAAAATGAATTTTTGAAAGATATGATATTTTGATATTAAAATGATTTGAAATGAAGTTCTGAAAGATATGATATTTTGATATTAAAATGATTTGAAACGAAGTTCTGAAGGATATGATATTTTGATATTAAAATGATTTGAAAATGAAGTTCTAAAATATATGATATTTTGATATTAAAATGATTTGAAATGAAGTTCTGAAGGATATGATATTTTAATGTATTAAAATGATTTGAAACTAAGTTTTGAAAGGATATGATAATATAATATATAGAAATGGTTGGAAATGACTTGATATTTATTTTTATTAATATTTGAATTTGAAAGATATGGTATGTTGATATATTGAAATGGTTTGGAAATGATTTAATCTTTATTTTGATAAAGATTTGGATTGAAATGAAATTTTATTTTGAAGTATAAAATATATTATTTTTAAGTTATAACCATGGGTTATAATAACGATTGGTTGGCAAAGAGACTGGGATCGGATATGGGCATACTCTCTGTTGATACTGAAAAACACTTTACAACCGTGTACGCGATGGAGATTCCAAAATGATGTAGGATGGTGGCGACGTTCTTGAGGTATATTACATGGACCCAACTCCCGTGAGTTGGCATAAGGTGGCAGAAACAGGAGTGGTCTCAGGCCAAAAGGGGTAGCTCCTCTGGTCGGACGCATTTTTTCGATACCATTCTATTGCTTTTGTGATTGTTTGGGCGCCCCTTCGATTTTGGGAATGTGTTTCGAGATGGGCGTATGTGGCTGCTGCGTTACCACCAGCCCGAGTGTCGTAATTGGTATATCTACCCTGGCATTGCCTTTTGTGCGGTGTCACCTACCCTATTGAGCCTTTACTACGAGTTTGGTTTTCTCCCGTAGCCCATGTATCTTCTTGTAGTCTCCCGATCAGGAGATATGCAGATATTGAATAGACTATTGGGACTATTACATGTTAAGGTGGAAAATGTAAAGCCTTAATGCTTTTTAAAAGTAAGTTTATTTTACTATAGACATTATTATAATAGCGCAATACTACTACATAATAAATAGTTTAACGCATCCTTAGAGGATGGGCGGTCCCAGGCATCCTTTAAGTTACTTGTACTTTTGCTACAATTCACTTGAGTTGGTTTACATTATATAAGTATGTATGTCCTGACTCGAGTGTTTGTATTTTTATTTACGCTCGGGTCAGTCTGAGTATTCACAGATTTGGATTTCCACTTTCTAGAGATTGGAATCGCTGGAGATTATCTACTTATCTAGTTTTATCTTTTTCAGTCTGTTGTTCCTTTTCAGCTCATGTATTAGTAGACTTCTATGTATTGAGACTTCTGTTGTACTCTATTTCTTCTATTGTATCTTATGTAACTTTGATATATTTATATAGTAACTTCATGAACTACTATTTCTTTTACTTCCGCTGCACTTATTACTCTGTGTCTGTGATCTTTGATTTTCATTTATTTTATATTCTGAGATTTTCCAAATTTTATTTACAACACAGTATTTTGGGCAATTCAAGTCCGATATGTGCGGATGCGAATGGTTGAAAATACTAGATTGTGATAGCCATCGTACCTTTAAATCAACCGCCTTCATAATTTTCCTTTGAAATAATGAATCCATTAGGGCTTAGGAATAACTGAAAAAGCAGGGTTTGGGTTTTTTTGAGTGGTGAGCTAAGCTATAATTTCCTAGAAAAGGAGAATGAAAGAAAGAAAATGGGCTTAATTTAGTTTTGGTCTTGCTTTTAATTAATTTAGTTTTAATTACTGTCCTTTATGTTTAAATTCAAATATTAATCATTTTCATTTGTTTATAGATATATTTCAACCTAATTTAAATTGATTTACATTTCCATATCCAGAATATATCGATAATCACACAATTTCATTCAACTCAATATTTGTTTACTTTTATTTTTCCCCAACTATTACAATCATATAAAATTATTTATATCTCAAAATATTTTACACTGGTTAAAGCATTTTATTTAGTTTCAATATATTATTGGAAAAGGATTTATTAATTTATTTAAATTTATTAAAACAAAATCTTTTACTAAATATAATTTATTTAAGTAAAATTTCATTTTCATATGTAACACCCCACCTCTTTACCCATATTATTACAAAGTAATACTGTCTGATAATACGGAAAATAAGGCAACATGGGGTACACACATGAATATTACCTTAGGTTAACACTGGTATATATTTAAACATCAAATATAACGCACCACAAAATGTATATAGTATCGACAAAAAGCAATAAATACGGGCACATCTAGGATAGAATAATGCACAACAAATATCAAAGATCACATGTGATTTGCTCCGGCTTAGCATCAATTTGGGCATGAAGACGATGGTGGAGTGTGGTTTCAGGCAATGGTGGCATTGATGAAGTGAGTGATGTGTTGGTAGAGTTGAAGGATATGATAGAATAGGAATCAACAGTAAAGGATTTTGCTCGACAATTCAGTAAGTATTTACACTCACAACTATATTATTATATTTAGCATATTCATTGTTGAAATCTTTCATTGAATCATTTGGCATAATTGATTGTTTGGAACTGTTGTGTTTGGATTGTTGGTATATTTGATTGAAATAAGATGATATTGAGATAATTGATTGTTTGTGTTGGTTGAAAGTGTCGATTTATAAATGAAACTCTATCTGTTTGTGAATTACCAAATTGTAACACCCCCACCTCTATACCCATAATATCCAAGAGTAATGCCGAGTAATACTGTCTGATAATATGGAGAATGCGGCTATATAGGGTATGCACGTGAATATTCTCTTAGGCTAACACTGGTATGTATTTAAACATCGGATAAATAATTCACCTATATGTACACAGTATTGACATAAAGTAATATACACGTGTGCTTACAGGATAGAACAATATACAATATACAATGAATATCATAGAACACAGAGTCAGAATCACAGTGATAATATATAATACAAAATATACCAAGTATGTTGTAATGACCCACCTTTTTGACCCTCAAAGGTCAACACTAATACATCCACCGCATTTGCCGAGCATCCGAGTGTTTGAAAGATAGATTGTTGAGGTGAAAGAAACGAAAAGGCATAACGGAATCTCACATCATGACGAGCAATATATGATATACACATTATCTTCTTAAAAGAAAATTGTAATATACATACATCAACCAGAGTAAACTAACCTATCATTTGCCCCGATAGTTATAATATCCCGTCCATACAAACATTGATAAATACAATACACTATAATACAAGAAATGATGTGGAAATAAAATACTTGAATAGGTCTTGGAGGCATCTAGCTTATCTCTTGAAGCTCCAAAGCATCCATATCTAAATCTACAAATATGTTCGGGTTGACCCGCGCATTATAACGCCTGGATCAGTCTGGTAAACCAGTATAAGAAACTCAAATCATATGGATATTAATGTTATAAAACCATTCAAAAATAAAGGTATCTCTTAAGACTACACCGCATATAAACACATACTAGTTTTAACCTTATGATAACCAAATCATTTTTATTAGAAAATCCAATGATATTATAATAATGTCTAGTTTTAAAATTGTTGGGTGCGTTTCCACCACCACTGAACCATTCACTACCGAGCCAACCCACCTCCTAAGCCTAGCTGAACCAAACTCTATCCTTTATCACCTAACTCACCACTCTCTACCGGACCAAGTCCCACCGAACCAAATCCCAACTCATTCACTACCGAACCAGTCCACCGGACCAAGTCCCACCGAACCAAATCCCAACTCATTCACTACCGAACCAATCCAACGGACCAAGTCCCACCGAACCAATCCACCGGACCAAGTCCCACCGAACCAAATCCCAACTCATCCACTACCGAACCAAGGCACTACCGAATCAACAATGCCAGGCCAGATTACATCAGTCCAGGCCTACCAGCAGCCATATACATCCAGGACCCCTACCCCTCTATTTATAGAGTGAGGCTGGGGGTAGAGGTCCTGGATGTATATGGCTATTGGTGGGCCTGGGCTGATGTAATCTAGCCTGGCATTGTTGATTCGGTAGTGCCTTGGTTAGGTAGTGGATGAGTTGGGATTTGGTTCGGTGGGACTTAGTCCGGTGGATTGGTTCGGTGGGACTTGGTCTGGTGGATTGGTTCGGTAGTGAATGAGTTGGGATTTGGTTCGGTGGGACTTGGTCCGGTGGACTGGTTCAGTAATGAATGAGTTGGGATTTGGTTCGGTGGGACTTGGTCTGGAGGAGAGTGGTGAGTTAGGTGATAAAAGATAAAGTTTGGTTCAACTAGGCTTAGGAGGTGGGTGGGCTCGGTAGTGAATGGTTCGGTGGTGGTGAAAACGCACCCAACACTTGCCCCCCAAAGTGGGGTATATGCCAGCATATGTCGCGCTTTGTTTTCTCCACGTTCGGCCCAAGTGCCGAACCAATTGGTCCGGTGGTCTATGTTGGTCTATAAGTAGGGGCTTCACGCCTCTGTTATTCCCTACCAGCCGAACCAAATTCTTGTCTTTGCCGAATCAAACGCATCAACGAACCAGACCTCAGCTACCGGACCAGGTGAGGCCCTCTTCTGTCGAATGAACTTTCACTTTGAACTACCGAATGAATCTGGGGAGTATGAGTGTCGAATTAACCTTCGCCTCGCACTACCGAATGAACTTGGGAGTATGAGTGCCGAATGGCCCCTAGCCTTGAACTGCCGAATGAATTGGGAAGTACGAGTGCCGAATGAACCTTCGCCTCGCACTACCAAATGAACTTGGGAGTATGAGTGCCGAATGGCCCCTAGCCTCGAACTACCGAATGAATTTGGGAAGTACGAGTGCCGAATGGACTTTAGTCTTGAACTACCGATCGTGCTTTTATGTTTTGAATTATGAGCGATATTCCAGGCCATATGTACTTGCTTGTTTATGTCTCCACACTCCTTGTTCTAACAATGTGTTTTCTCGTGTTGCAGATAATGTCTCATAAAGTAGAAACCCGTTCCGACAAGAAGAAATCCAAAGACACAGGAGAGTCCCCCATAGTGCCCCCAGTTCGGGCAGAACGTCATGGACCAACCCCGAGATCGTTAGTAGATGGGTACGGTCCTCAAGAGCTCTTGAATTCACCGCCAGACTACTTTCCTAGATCCCTCAAATATGAGCAGCTTGATGTTATATCTCGCTCTTTCGGGATCGACAGAGCGCATATGTTGTTGCCGGGGGAAGGAGTGATGCCGTATAATCCCCCTGAAGGATATTTCGCTTGTAGCAGGTATCACTGTATGTGCGGAGCCATCCTTTCGATCAATGCTTGGATAGTTAGCTTTATTACATATTTGAAGGTGGCCCCTTTCCAGCTTCAGCCCAACTCCTATGTCATCTTGGTGAGTCTGTTTATTATCTTCCAGAGAAAATATGGGCGTCCCCCTTCCAACCGGGAGATCAAGTACTTGTACAACTTGAGAGGCTATAAGAAGGGGTCTCTATATATCAGCTTAGAATCGACCATGTCTTTCAAGCCAGTCCTGGACTTATATTCAAAGTTTAGGATGTTCAAGAAGGAATGGTTCTTTGTTAGGGATGACTCTGTTTCTTTCCACCGCTTCACCTCTGACTGTAAGTCGATTCTTACTTATAATTTCCGTTCTGACTGTAATGCTCCTCCTTATGTGCTTTGTTTCTTGCTAGCGACAGGTGGCTTTGTGGTGGTAGAGAATGATCGTTTAGTTCGGATGGCTGGGGAAATAGAAGCCATTCCGGAAAAGGAGAGGGCAGCTTCTTATTTGATCAGGAATGCTACTCTTTTGGAGCACAACTTGATCCTGCCATGCCAGTCTGTGGTCAAGCAAAGAGACACAGCTGAGGAGAGGGCCGCCAAAGCTAAAGGAGGGGCTACAGTGAAGAGTAGCAAAAGGAAACCCTTCTCGAAACATCCAATTGCCGGGGGGAAGAAACTCAAGAAGTCCGACGGTCCCTCCCCCAGCACATGTCCAGACATTCCGGAGGAGGAAGATGTGGAGGAGGAAAGAGGTAAGGATAAAGGAGGCTGAGTTGGAAGCTGAGGACCAGGTGAAGATTCAAGCAAGGAGCGACTTCTCTTCTTCCTTTGGATATCCTCTTCGATAACTACAAGAAGAGGACGGTAGCCGACTACGTCTCCAGGGCGGTTAGTCGGAGGCTTTGGTTTAGTAGAAGCCTTGAGAAGTTTATATTGTTCAAGATGGTGCCGAACATCTGATATCTTGGCTACCTTACCCGATTCTGTGATAAAAACCAAGTGTTACAAGCATACGGGTAGGGGTACAACAATGGCGGACAAGTTTGAAAGCTTAAGCACGGACGAAACTTTCAAACAACTTTCATACACTTGTAAACAAAGCTTTGTACTTGTAATCTGAACAGCGAAAGGGAATAACATATGAAGTGGACGTAGGCACATTCTGGCCGAACCACTATAAATCTGTGTGTCTTTTACAGTTTAGTCCCTGCTTTTTACATATTTGCATAAATCACCCAAATCATTAAGAACAACATAAAATCGACTAAATCATACGACTTGGAGGTGTTTGCCCATTTTTTGTGCAAACAAAAATAAATATATAACATAGCTGAAAGGCTTGCATCTCACATTCTAGCATATTTTAATACAACTAAGTCCATAAGGCATGTATTGAAAATGTATTTCGTCAATGATAAGGCTGCTGGGTTACAACTTGTCACAATACACCTCTATAGAATATGTACCAAGAGCCTTAACTGACTCTCTACAAATCAGGATTAGCATACCCTTCCTAGATAGTATTGAATATGTCATCACCCTTCGGCTGCTAACATTAAAAACCATACCGGGACCGAAGCATACACAAATTCATAAATATGGATCTAGATCGTGTGATGAACATACCCTAATGGTAGTGAACTATGTAGCCCTGATCATATCCTATGGTTAGTCATTACCGGGTGTGAGGCTTGAGACTACGTATTACCTTGGCAAATCCCACCCTCTAGGCAACAATGCAATGCTAGCATTCATCCATACAAGTTGTTCAGGATATGAAAAAACTGAAGACACTACTTCTACTACATCCGTTTTGGAATCACCCTTAGGATTAGTAGCACCTAGCCCTTGCACTTCAAAGAACTCTGTGTTTTATTCCATCATCTTCAAGGTGTCCCCAATTTGAACGCTTATGCCGGTTCGAAGTGGTTTTCAAATAACTCATGCTTACCTTATATCTGTCTCTCTGAACCAATAAACAATTATTTCAAAACTGGCTAAGATTTAATAGTTGATTATATAACTATCAAATAATAAAACAATCCAATCTGAGAATTAATTTCATATGGAAACCAAGCATGATTAAGCACTTAAGCAACCATTAAGCCTCTTTAATTAATTAACATCACTTGTAAATAAATGTACAAAACTACTTTTACAAAGATATACTTATGTATACTACACATTGACTATTCATTTATACTCTTTCAATGCTCGGAAAAACGTCAATATACTTATCTTATCGGTACAAGTATATGCACAAAGCACTACACTTTCAATACTTAGGAAATGTATCTGTATACTTATCTCTACGGTATAGGTATATACACAAAACACTACAATTTCAATACTTAGAAAATGCATCCGCATACTTATCTCAATGGTATAAGTATATTGACAAAACACTACACTTTCAACACCTCAAAATCATACTTAAATGGTTCAAAAACAAATGTCACTTAAAAATATTGTTTACTATAACCCCAAACCACTTTTCTTTTGGTGTATGTAAATGGATCGTATGGAAATTAGACCCAATATACTTACCACCACTTTTTAATTTCAAACTTGTACTATCCCTCGATTAACATTGAAGTCAGACAAGTTAGAAAATTATCCTTCCATCGACATACATTCTTAATTCTCACTGATGGAGATGAGTTATCATACCCCATATTTTGATGTCAAGTATGGAAACAAAACTATCCATACCACCATAAGTTATAAAGATCATTTATGGAAGTAAAATCACATTTTTTTGTAGAAATACTATTTATAAATCTCTTTCATATTTACAACACTCCTATTATAAATCTCATTTCTATTAATACAACACCTTTTTATAAATCTCCTAATTTTAAATCTCATATACTTATTACAAATCTTCAGTTTCAAGATGGGACTAAATACTTTCCATAAGATGATCATCCCATATATCACTATACAATCACAAATGTGATTTATTATTCTAATTAATCAGAATGATATCAGCTCCCTTTTTATAAAATATCATTTATAAATCTATTCTTTTATTTATAAAATACCATTTATGCATCTATCTTTCTACACAAAATTTTATATAAAGCGTTTCATAAATATTTATTCCAAAATATTTCTATCTTCTTTAAAAACAGAATCGCTTTATTATAAAAGATAAACTCCCCTTTTTCCCCTTTAAAATAAACATTCATTGTTATATTAATTTTTTTTCACAATAAGTACTTTCTGAAATACTTTTGAAACATCTCCATATAAATTAGAAGGGGCTAAAAATGGTTAGAGTAAAATGGAGAAGTTCAAAAACCATTTCTAAATAAAATGCCATAGAAAATTCAAAAAATAACACTAATATTGCCCTCCAAATCAAAACCATTATCAAATCAAAAACAACAAATAATATTATTTCAAAATACTAAAATGAGGCCTAGTGCTACCATAGCACTTAACAAGTGCTTTCATCGATCAACACTAAAAGAGTTCAACTTTTGTGACATATCAAAGTCTTATCCAATATGGCTAAGCTACCAAGCTTTTGGCATTGAACATTTATTCAAAAAGCATAAAACGAAATTAAAATCAACAGAGGCGGGAAACCCCTTAGGGAACCTCTATAAAATCACCTATAAGTCAGGTTAGTCCCTTGCAAATCATTCCATATAACATCCGCTTTCTAAAGCAGGAATTCAACCAAACCTAAAAACAAAACCATAAACATCTAATAATACACAAATAATAATATAATATGTGTGTGTGTGTATATATATATAATAAAATGTTCATTCAAAGGTAAGTTAACTCATCAAAATTACCGACAATGCTTATGCGTATCTGCTCGGTCTAAAATTGAACGACGTTCTATTTTCGCTCAAAATATTACTTACTCAAAACTAAAAGAAATTAGCTCAAGTGCGTAGATAACACTCCTACTAGTGCAATGCAGAAGACCGCGTTTGATTTGGACCTCATATGCAATAGTTATTGATTTTATATTGGAATTAATTATATTAATTAATTAACTAGTTATCAAGTAATCACCTCATTAATTTTTGAACCCTTCTTCCTCCTTTTAATTTCACTGTGCATGCGTGAATGTGTGCACCAGGTATGCATGACATCAACCCTCCTCGCTGCCTCAGGCCACCGAAGAACCTCCGACAACAGCCAATGACCTTCCCTTCACAAGATGAACCCAACGAGCTCCTCTACATCAACTTCGGCCCCTCCCTTAGCGTCACGACATTTCGGTGCCATAGTAGAAAATGTAAGGTCGCATTTTACTATGCTCAACCAGAGTCCCTCTAGCCTATGCTAAATCGCTACATCTCAAACCAATTTCACTTTACCAGCCTTTGGTTCACCGATCGACGCCCCAAATTCTGAAACCCTCAATCCTAGTTTCGGCCATTAATATTTGTGCTTAGCCAAAGTTCACCGCAACCACCACTGAGACCATGGATGCGAAGCTCATCTCGCCATGAGTTTAAAAGATTTAGTCTCGTTGCCTCTTGTTTCTTGTAGCTCCCAAAATAGTTCAAGGAATGGCGGTGGCTGTAGTTATTTCTTTGTCCGTTTATAGGAAATTGAAATGCAAAAGGAAATGATTAAGTGAGGAAGATGAATGAATGAGGGAGGTTATATATAATAAAATAATATATTATTTTTAATTTTCTCAAATTAATCGACACGTATTTCGAGCTTTCATGACCATATGGGATGTTGGATCATCACGAAACTTGCCGGCGTACATTGTCTTATTATTTCGGTCTCGATGACACTTGTTTCATCAAGATCCGAGATAGTGCCCCGGGATGGTAAATTCATACATTGATTAAAAAGAATTATTATTAAACAAGTTTAATCACATATGTTACTAAATAAAGATTTGCAATCGTTGTTAACCAGGATTTCAACCCAACATAATTCAAAGGGAATTGGGACATCAAAGGTAGGACGAAACGACTCAAAAATCAACCAAAAGAACTAGGAGAAGGAACCAACAAAGGCTCAAGGGACAAAAAACAAAAGTAGCCTAAGGGGATGGATCGTTAGCGACCCATGAATATTGCTCAAGGGATAATCATTCCTCTTTCATTGTGATCTAATACGTGTTCTAGAGTTGTTTGCCAAGTTTCATGATAATCCAAGCAACCTATTTCCAGAAGTGGACATTCATCGGATTCCAGTAATAGTTCAATGCAGTTTGTACACGAATCATCATCAAAACAAGACATTTAGTCATGAAATTGTATGGGGAGTCCCTACATAAGGCTAAGAATAAGTTCCAAATGAAACAAGCTAAAAATAACCTAACTGCACGGATCGCTAGCGATCCATTCGCTATGGGTCGCTAGTGATCCATCATATTAGGTTGTCTCGCTATGAAACTTTTGGAGAATCTTCGTACCTTCACATGCAAGCTCCTGGCAAAGCAGCCTAGCCCAATAGCTCTCCAACCTCTATAGATACAATCCTACCTGCAACATAGACAGGATCTTCTGAACTGGTTGTTAAAACTCTACAAAAACTATTCTTCACTCTTATCCTCCCACATAATAGTCATATAGGAGTTCACTGTGATTCTCTAGTGAACTCTTGCACCCATGATTTTGTCTAACTTTGGACACTCAATCATATTGTAACATCCTAATATTTTCAACCATTTGCATCCACATATGTCGGATTTGAATTGCTCAAAATACCAGATTGTTAATTTATATTTGGCAAAAATCAGCATATATAGTAAATAAATAATCACAGACACGGAGTAATATAACAATATGCAACGGAAATAGAAGAACAGTAGTTTATGAAGCTACTATATGTATCAGAGTTAAATCAGATACAATAGAAGTTTCACATACAATAGTCAAATACAAGATCAGAATACAACCACCTTTTGTTTTCGTTCACTATTATTAAAGAGGTCTAATTTGATCTTCAAACTTAATTTGTGGTGAATATATTATTGACTGGTGTAGCTGCCCTTTCTTTCTGTTGACGTTCTTCTGATATAAATCATGCATTTTCAACAATTTTCTTAACTCGCATGTAATCATGTTGTTCTTTAAAATTGTTCAGTCTATTAGACTCCAGTTGGAACTTCAAATTAGTTAGTTGTGAAAGAAATGGTGAGGGAGAGATCTGTTTGTGATATGTTATGCATTTGATTTTCTATCTCAAACCAAGCCCTCATTTCCAAAAAAATTCAAATGCTAGATGACAAGCAATGTTAGATGTGCTTTTCTTGAGAATTCCAACCTTCAACTTTAATTTTTGCATCCTTCTTTAATCACTTCTAACAATATTCTACAAATTAATTGAATAAACCATCTAGTCATTCTTCTGAAATTAAAATCGTTATTTTATCACTTCTCTATATTTTTTAAATATCCGGCATATTTCACCATCAGTATAGTAAACTTAACCATAAAATATATAGCATCCTAATTTACTAATCTGTTTACAAGATCTTTTATTTATTTGACTTTTTAGGCCAATTTTATGTTCTTTAATCCTTACTTTGTGTTCAAATTGATAAAGTGTGCTTGATTTTAATAAATTTATAAAGCATATTTTTCCGTATGAATTTTGATGTTTATTGGATAATAATATTTGTTTGTTTGGAAACTGATGGTATATTAACATCGGTTTTCCTTTATTTGTTTTAATTTTCATTTTGTTATCTTTTAGTTTGCATTTGATTTTAAATGACGATTACTCATCATAGGTGTTTTTAATGAAAGCAGCTTTATTTTCAAAACTTAAAAAATAATTTCATTTTTATGATTTCTGCTCCACCTTATTAACCCGTCATTAACTTAAAATATTTAAGATTGCCTCTAGGTCTAATTTTAATTCTTTATCTTTGGTTTTCCCTTTACTTAAATATAAATTGCTCCTTTTTTGTGGTGGTCAAAACTAGCAAAAAATTTGTTGATTGCTTAAGCATATCAGTATTTAAACTATTGGATTTTCCAAATAGAAAAGTTGTTAAAAATAGATTAAAAGAACATTATCCAAAAAAATTATATTTTATTGGATATGCTCTAGAGTTATAGCTACTATTATTTATCTTTTGTTTGTGCAATTTTTTAATGCATTCTTTATTTTCCACCTACTCTATAAGTTTTGACAGTTTGCTAACACTCTTCATAAATCCTTGGCATGAATATTAGTTACACCAAACGTAAGAAATGCTAAATGCTCTGAACACTAATTTTGGAGTATGAGGATGCTGCCATAATACCAGTTACGTGAAATAGTTCATAATCACGTGAATATATGTTATGAAACACTAACAATTTATATTTAACTTTGCTGGTTTGCAAGACTGTACCATATGAATACTTTCATTTAGAAACTATTATGAAGTTATTGTTTTTCAAATTCTTTTATAAATCTAAATGCAGTATTGCTTAAATAAATAAATAAAACAATTGTGAGGCTGAGTTAGGGGATTGTGCTTCAGAATCTTTAAATGTAGTCTGACTTATTGATATTTGTTGAGTTTCAATTAAATATGAAGTATATGGTAACTATTAATTAAAAATATCGTGCATTATTTTCCTCTTGAGGATTCTTACATATTGAAAAAATATTTGTTAATATGTACTTTGGAATGCATTCCTAATATTTGAATGGTTACTACTTCTATAAATGGTTTGTGTATTATATGCTCTTGAACCAACATGAAATATTAATTAATGTGAGGAATTTCTTTTAGTTTCACTTTTGGTTAATTGATTACAAAATTTCCTAGTTTAATCTATGGTAAGTTTCACTTTTCTCTTACTACTAAATTAAACATTTAGCCATATCGTTAAGAAATTTGTACATACAAATGAAGCAAATTTAATTATCTACCATGTTATAGAAATATTGAAGTTAATTACTTTATTTCTATGCTGTAATTAATTTTTTTCTCACATCAATCTTAATTGCAAGTCCTACCTTTTTTTGTTGGTATAATACATTTTATAATGTATGTTTTTTACCTTTGATTTATCGAATTGTAATTTATACAGGTGATTGTGAGTTTACTAATATGAGTTGTAAGTTCACCATTTTCTTCATGAAAATACAGTTCCTTATATGCTTTAATTATTTTAAAATGAAAAGGTTTGCTAGATTATAGTTATGTGGCTATTTGTATTGGCTTATTTTTCAAACTTCTTTATTTGTGAAATCTTTCGAAATAAATTGGTAAAAAGGTTGATTCTCATATAATTGAGTTATGTCAGCTTGCAATTGTGTGTGAACTTCATGCATTATTTGTGATACTCTTGTGTATGTGTTTGTCCAGTTTTCGTTTAATTTATTATTCTATAATAAACTCAAAAGCGGAAACTGAAATAAAGGTTAGTTGGAAAAATAAAACTTATTCCTAAATAGACTTAAAAAAATTGAAGAAATATGATTCAAAGTTTGCTGCTAGGCTAAAAGCACCACGCTACGAAAAAAACAATGATTAATTTTTCCAGAATGCGAATGTCTTACTTCATATTTGGGGTTGGTCTGTATCAGAATATATTATTTAATATGACATTATGTTTTCCTAATGATATATTTATCCAATGCACACATACGGAATCCGTGTAGTTTATCATAATAAAATATTAAAGGGTTATGATATAGAGCATTTTTAATTACATTTTATTCAGTTTAACATTCCTTTGTAATAAAATTAGAAGCCGCTTTAATATTATGTTGCATAGTCATGTCATGGGCTTTACTCTGGTGACATGCGAGTTATCTCAGATCTGATGGTTGTTGTAATCAACATCTCAAGCTACGGGAACACAAAGGATGTGCCTTCAATTGGATAGCTATCTTGTGCTTCATGCATAAGCGCAGTATCTTGCAAGTTAGTCGATCTCATCTCTACACTTGGTGGTGTAAACTAGCCTTCTATCTCCATCAAGTAAAAATGGTGTTCATATTGTTCTGGTTCAAGAATTTTAGGTAACAAAACATTAATTTTCAAATGAGTAATTTGGTCGTTAATAATATGCAGATGGGATAGTGAATAATTTGAGCTGGACTAAACGTGAGATAAAATCACAACTTAAGGCTTAAAATATTAGCTAAATTGATACTTTTTTAGAATTAATGTCTACACCAATTCCAATCATCGTCAATTTGGCTGATGGTTTGTTTTTCATCCGCTCATATATCAATTTAATGGATAATTCATACACAAGGAATTCTACGATTGTGGTTAAAAGATGAAACTTAAAAGTTAAATTTAGGCTACAGAGTCAATTTTCTAAACAAGTAACTTAGGAGTAGATACATCAAAAGCTTTTTTTATTTGTTGCAATTTACATATCAATTATGCTAAAAAATTGTTCATGCATCTGGCAGAATACATTAATTTGACATGTTTTTTTTAATTATGATTTTTATATAAGAAATACACATCATAAAATGTTATATATACAAACATTTCATTGAAATAAGTAATAGCGTTCAAATAAAGTTATATATTTAAGCTTGCTAAAGCATTGCTATCTATTTCTTTTCGCAAAATTTGAATTATTTTTTCTTTGTAGGAGTTATTGGGTAAAAGAACAATAATTAAACATGAAGGTGAGAATGTGATTAATAATCAGTGACGAACATGTATACATTGGTAAAAGAGAGAGAACAAAAATTTTTGAGATATTTTTCCTTTGTGGGAATTATTATTATTATTATTATTATTATTATTATTATTATTATTATTATTCTGTGTTCTTTTTCCCTTTTAGGTTTCCTAACTTTTTCACACGAATTGCATAAATCAATCTATATAATATTTGTAGTATTCAATCATCATGAATTGTATAAATTTAGGAGAACATCAATTGGTGTGATAATATGATTGAGCCGTGAATTGCATGAAATTAAATTTGTAGTCTTAAGCTGATACTAATAGATAAATTCATTGGGCTCAATTGGAAAGTAACGATATGGTGAAGAAACAAATCACATAATTGTTCAAAACATTAAGTATAATCATAATTTGTTTTGTATATTGTATCAAATAGTTAATTCAAAACAAATTAACTATAACCTCCAATGTATTACCATTTCCTAGATGGACACCGAAGAGAGGAAGAAGGATCAAGACCTAGCATATACAGACCAATTGATTTAATGCTTTCTTTCAAAGATTCAATTTCAATCATATTTTTGATAGACTACATGGGGTCCAGTGATTCACTTATATACAGCTATTGGTTCACTATTTGTATCATTGAACTAGAATTTCTTTTCACCAGAATTGAAAACAAGGAAGATTTAATACGAATCTCACAAAACATTTATAATTTCATATATATATGGGAGTAATCTATACAATATATGGGTTTGAAAATGAATAAAATATCGGCAACTAATGCTTTTGGCTTGAAAATTTTATTAATTTTCTTTTTCTGTTGGAACCTAGCTCCAGCCTCTACAATTTCTTATTCAAAAAACATTTTGTTTTGATTTTACAGGGTTCCTATTACGATAAGTCATGAAAACTCAATTATTATGTCATTAATACTATAAACTTTAATTAATAAAATGAGTACTTTTGTTCATTGCAGGTCTTTTGTCCTACTTTGTACAGGAATCAAAATGATCATGGCGAGCAAACTTAACCAACAATTGACCTATTTGATTGAGCATTTTCAAGCATATTTGATGTTAACAAACAATAGAAGATCGAAGCTTCATCATACTATATGCACCGCTTGATTGATTTTTGTGATAAAATCAGACATAAAAATGACCTTAGCTTAAATTTGCATTGTTTGAAGATATGTAACTATATGCACATTTGTATGTCAACCATTCCAAATTTATTATTGTCGTCATTGTTGGTGTTATTATTATTGTTAGGCTATTAATATTTTCTTATACAACCATATTTTTTTCCATTTTCGTGTGCGAAGCACGGGTGCACACTAGTAAATAGAATAAAACTGATAAATCCTAGATGAACAAATGATGATTTTGATATTTAATGTGATTTGATATATGATGTGATGTGATTTTTGATATATAATATGATTTTGATATATGATGTTATAACTCTAAATGAGAGTCATAATGATAATAATGTAAATCCCGAATGGACATGGGATAATTAGAGATGTGTGATGTAATAACTCCGAATGAAATCAAAATGGCTATAATGTATAGATTACAGTTAGGTAGAGTCTAGAGTCTTCGGCTATAACAAGTTTGGAACGACTTGTGATTGGTAAGAGAATCAAAAGGAACTAGACGATTCATGAAGGATGAAGCAGCTCGAAAGCTAAACTATCGAAGACCAGAGATAGAGACTTGTTCTTAAGAAAATCATACCTTTCATTCAAAAGGCTTACTTTGGGTGAAATGTTTACCTGGTTTTTGACCATAGCAGCTAAATTAAAACAGATTTAGAGAACTCATACGGAGTTAGATTGACTTGAAATTTTGGGAGAACAATTAGAAGACAAAAAAGGCACTCACCAAAAATGGGATTGATTGGATAAGGCTAGATGGATCATCAACAGCCTAACTAGATAGATAGCTAGCGATCCTGTAGAATAACCCAACCATTTGAAATTTTTAGGGTAGGTCCAAGACACCCTCTAGATTGTACTTGCAAAGTTTCGTTTGATTTCATTAAATTTTGAGCAAGTTATGGATGACTCTTTTAGACCAGATGACCTATGAAGATATATGATCAAACAAGCTCCAAACGACTTGATATTTGATATGGCATTCAAATAAATGAAACAAAGGCAGCCCAAAAGGGTAAACTCAAAAATAGTTTAAGGGCGTGGATCGCTAGCAATCCATCACCCATGGATCGCAATGATCCATCATCTTAGCTCGGGTCGCCTTGAGTTTTTCTGAACTTCTTCCTAGCACCGAGTAGAGGCTTCTGACAAGTCGACATTCGCCCAACTGCTCTCCTACCCCTATAAATACAATCCTATTAGCAACACAAAGAGGATCTTCTGGACTGGCTACTGGAACTCTGCAAAGATTATTCTTCACTCTTCTTCTCCCATATAACAGTTATCTAGGAGTTCACTATAATTCTACAGTGAACTCTTGCACTTGTGACTAACTCTAATCTCATCAACTTGTAATCGAATTTAACTTGTAATACCAGCCAATCAATAATAAATCTTGCAAAGTGAACGTAGGCTTCGTTAATAGCCGAACCACTATAAAAAACATCTTATCTCTTTACTATTTTGACTCTTTTGAAATTTATTTTACATATTATTTCTTTGTAATAACATGGCTGGTGCTTTCACACACAATCTAGGGTGTTGATCCATTTGTTGGGTTAACAACACTCATGCTAGGATTGAGCTCATTTTAGTATATCTGTAGCACATAATCACATTGCACTTTGGATGAGTAGATGGTTATATAGATAACTTGGTTTTGTAACATGGATGTTATTGCGTGTTACATTGTTGCCCCTTGAAAGATTTCAGGATGAAATCCTTTTTAAAGGGGGAAGAATGTAACACCCTATAAAATCAATCATAAATGAATTGAGTGGATTAAGTTAAATAAGGCAGGGTGGAAAATGGAAATTTTATAAGAGTCAGAAGTTGACTATTAAAGTTATTCCGTTGTGTTTATGGTAAAATTTTAATCTATTTCCATATATAATATGCTGAAAAAGGAGCTCAAATGAAGAGTTATGAGCGTTTGAAGTTTTCAGATTTAAATTAATTTAGTTTGAATTCAAATTCAAATGAGTATTTAGATTTAGGATTTGAATTTCCAAAATTAACTATAGGTTTACTTGGAGGTTAAGTAACCGTTAAGTTAAACAATTAATGTTAAAAGTTAATTAGGGAATAAAATAAACGTGTAAAGGAAACAAATCAGCGCAACCTAGATAGGAGTAGAGGTCGAAACCTCCGATCCTATACGGTCGACAGCGATCGACCAATCTATGGAGGGCGATCGAACCTTATTTAGGGTGGAGGCTAGGATTTTTCAGCGTTTAAACGCTCCAGATTTATCTGTTTTTCACCTAATTTCATCCTACAGTTCTGGGGCACTTCAACTCTTATAAATAAGACCCTATCCTCCCCACTTTTTATTCATAAATATTTAGGAAATACCTCGAACTTCTCCCATTTTCTCTCTTCAATTAGATTCAGAAATTCAATTAGAAATTTAGGTAAGGATTCTAATCCTTTTCTTATTATTCTTTTAAATCTATTTTCTTCCCCTCCAACCTCTCTGAATCTAACAAAATTATATATATATATATATATATATATATATCCTTCGCTATGTATATACATCAAAAGAAGGAGATCTAGAAAAGAGTACTTTGGCATTGCAAATACATACAAGAGAGCTAAGGATAATCTGTGAGTGGAAACCTTAGTATTTTTATTTCAATAACTGATTAGTGTGTGTGTGTATGGATTTGAGTATGCCTAAGGGATTTTGGGATTGTGAAAACAAAATAGATAAAATCCCATAAAATTCCTTTGTATTTTGAAATATCAATTCTAAATGGATATTCTCAATTATTTATGTTAATTTGATGTAAATTTATATTATTCTACAATTTCTGATAATTTCATAGTCTACTTCACTTCTCCTCCTTATTTATTCAAGTTGTGAGTTCTCAATAATGAAATAAGGGGTAGAGCATGAATCCTATTCGTAGTTTGCACCACTTATTCGACACAAAATCCCTTCGTATATTTCTTTGTAAAAGAGGAGTTGAATAGAATATAAAATTAGAATTGCAATTCCAATTGTATAGGATATTCCATTTAATTGATGTAGTAAATTGGGTTTCTATTTCTATTTATAAGTTTATTTATTACAGTTTTAGTTATGGATGTTTCATCCTCGTTATGAATATCAGAATCCATTGTTATGGATAATGAAATCTTGGGAATTTGAAGGAAAAGGACATGTATTAGTATTGTAGTTAAAGGAATTGACAACTAACGCTAGTTTAGTGTAAGGACCCACATTTTCGTACCTTTCGAGTCGACAATAAGCCGCATATGTCCAACCCAAATTGAACGGAAAAAGGATCATTAAAGGAGAGAAAGAAAAATAGACAAAACAAAATCACAATCGAATGGAAGAACATATATTATTGAACAATAATATTTACAGCAGAAAATACATATATCAGAGTCAAACCTAAATTTAGCTTGGACAGTTATAATACTTGTCCTTACAACTGCTGAAAAACATCAAAAAAATGTAGCAGAAATTGAATACGTTCATACATGATGAAGATCTCCAACTTTCCTCTGGAAACTCTAAGCGCCTTCAAAAAATCCTGAAAATACTCGAATCTGACCAAGTATAAAAATACCCGGATATGTCTGGCAAACCAACGTGAGAAACTCAATCCTTAAATGACAGTGTCATGGATTAAAGATTTGTGAAAAAAACCTTTTGAAAAGAAAGAGTATCTCATAAGACCACACATCATATATACATGGACGAGTTTTTACTAATGATAACCAAAACATTTTTATCAAAAAAATTTATATTATTTTTAATGACGTTCTTTGAAAACATTTGAAAGTAACTTATTAAACTTAGCCGAAATTGTTACATTGATTAAATTCCAGCAAACTAGACCTAAAGTGGGTTCAACAAAACAAATGGCAGCCATTTATTGGAAACTGGATTTCCATACAAATGACCGGGTGAAGGGAATACCTTCATACAGCACATCTCTAGAGGAATGTGCCAAGGACCAACTAATGGGCCTCTATCAACACAAGACCGACCTACCTCTTCCTCGATAGTACCGAATATGTCATCACTCCGGTCGTTACAGACCTATCCGAGCACGCTCTAGCATACACCACATTAATTTTAACCTGAACGTCATAGCAGGTAGAAATATATTTAGAAGGGGATGATCATACCATAATGGTTGCGAACCACATAGCCTTGGAACATCTACCTAGTTTCGGTCATTTCCAAGCGTGAGGCCTGAGGTCACGATTACCTTTCACATAGCATATCATCTTTCTTCTTTTGAATGCCACATTTCCATTCCAAGATCACACAACTGATTTCTACAAACATATAACTCCTGAGCTCTTACGTCTCATGAAAGGGTGTTAAGCTAAGAGAAGTTGCCTTCTCCGCCACCAAGCATATGATATGTTCACAAAGATCAACTAATGTGATTTTAAAATGCAACGTCAGACACTCGCCAATGCAAGTTCATTCTGGGGCTGAACGAAACCGAAGGCACTCCTCCTACCGCATCCTGTTTTAGGAATCATGTAACATCCCGCCTTTTTTTATACGCTTAAGCAGACACACATGTCGATTCAAACCATACAGAAGGGCGGATTGTTATGGAGTACATAAGAAAAAGCAGAGAAAGAAAAACAAAATAGAATCTTGCAGCGGAACGGCAAAATATAATAATCAAATAACAGTTCATGAAGCTGTTTTACAAAAACATTTGATTATACTCATACAATACATATCAGAGTTACACATACCAGATAATGACAAACAACAATACAGCGGAACAATGTGAATGCAGTAGGACAACATAGTATATAATAATAATAATATCCTCGTCTTTATCCTCCAAAATAAGGTCTTCAAATCCTGAAATGCTCAGACTGACCCGAGCGAATTGAAAAGACAAAACACTCGAGTCAAAACTAAAAGATCTTATGTAAGTCAAATCAATGGTAAATAAATATGAGTGGAATGGCGTCAGAGATGTTTACGGGATTTGACATCTCCTATTCAGTGTCTAACGTTAGTGCAGTAACTTAAGAAATGTTCGGGATTCACATCTCCTAAGGATCTGTTAAACTATTTACCTGTAGTAATATTTCGCTATTATAATAATGTCTATTAATAAAATAAACTTGCTTTTAAATAGCGTTAAGGAGTGACCCAATATTCCCCTTAACACGTAATAGTCCCAGTAGTCCATCCAGTATCATAGTCCCTCCTGATCGGGAAGCCACCAGAGGATACCACACGGGCTACGGGAGAAACCAAACTCGTACAAGGCATGCTAGGGTAGGTGACACGGCACAACTAGGCAATGCCAGGGTAGATATATCAATTGTTATCCGGACTGGTGGTGACGCATAGCAGCTACTACCGCACACCTCGAGCCACACACCCAAACCAAAAATCAAAAGTGGCCACCGAATCAATCAAAAAGACAGAGTATAGTATCGAAGGAGTGTGTCCGATCAGAGGAATGACCTCATTGGACCGGAATCGCTCCTATTTTAGCCACCTTATGCCAACTCACGGGAGTCGGGTCCACGTATATACCTCAAAGGAAACGCTGCCACCATCCTACTTCATTCTGGAATCTCCTCCGCATACACGGTTGTTAAAGTGGTTTTTGGAGTTGGCAGAGAGTATGACAACTTCCGATCCTGGTCTCTTTAACAACCAAATTGTTATTATAACACCGTGGTCATGTCAAAATAATTATACTTTCAAAACCAGAATATAATATCCATTACAAAACAATATAAATTCGATATCATTTCTATTTCAAAAACCAAATCAATATAGTATTATTTTTATAAAACCCAAATCAATATAATATAATTTCTATTAAAACGCAAATCAATGTAATATCATTTTTATACAAATATATCCTTTTTCCAAAATGATAGCACTTCAAAGTTATAACACTTCGAAACACTTGAATATAACTTCCACCACTCAAATGGTTTAAATATTGGAATACTTTATATAATAAAATGGCTTCTTAGATTTCACAAATCAATTTCAAAACAGCTCGAATTTCTAAATTTTAAATATAACAATATCCCAAATAAAACATTTCGATATGATTCAGTTTCCAAAAAAACTATTCTAATTTATATCGATTTCAAAACTTAGTTTGGTAATTACAATTCAACAATTCAATTTTCTAATATTTAGTTTTGAAATATTTTTACATAATAAATCCATTATCATTGAAATAAAACTCAATTTACCAATAACTAAATATTTCCTTCAATTTATTTATACTTGGAATATTCGTTTAATTCATCTTAAACCAACTCAAGTTATAAAAAGTTATACTTTTAAAATCTCAATTTTATTGAATTTTAAACCCATTTCATATTTATCTTCCCACCTTATTCTTATTTGAGTCATTATAAACTCCAGAAATAAAATTTAAATAAATACTTAACCATTTTATATCTTAATAAAATCAAACTTTATTATTAAACTTATTTTATACTTTAAACCAATTTTATACATAGCTTGAAACCAAGAAGTTTATAAAATAACATTTATAAAATATCTAAATCAATGCCTCATAAAACCATATATTTCTTTACAAAACCATAGAAATCATTTCAAAATATTTTTATATATAGACCACGATGTCTGTATTTAATTTTCTACCCTATGGTCAAGTGATACGGATACTTATCATTTCAATCCATAATTTAAAATAAAAATACGGTTATATGTCATTTCAAACCGCAATCCCGAATAAAATAAAACGCATAACAACTTGCAGTTTATAACAATATAAATACAACATCCATTCATCCAATATCAATCATCAACCATTTATCACAATCATCATCAAATTCAAATAATAACATCAAAATAGAACAGATAATAAATAGCAGGTATTTACTGGCAGTTTATTTTCAATAATAAATTAAATAACAATTTAACTGGCAGTTTATATGCAATAATAAATTAAATAACAATTTAATTCAATAATTCAATTTAACTGGAACGATGATAAAAATATGCCAAACAACCATAAATAAATTTCCAGTCACATCAGAATTTAATTTAACACACATAAGAAATTTTAGAAGTTGTGAGTGGGTTAAAACACTCACCTTTTGAATTTAAATTGAATTTAAATCCAATTTAAACCCAAAATTTGAATAGTCTCAGAATTCATCCAAACGTGCGTCAAAATGTCCAGAATTTCAGTATGATCCCAACGAAAGAAACCGCATGTGAATCGGACCTCGTATGTAAAAGTTTTGCATATTAGAACATGTTAAAAATGGAATTAAATAAAATAATTAAAAGCAAACCAGATCGTGACACCTCACCTCTTTCTCTCCAGAAACATGCCAACCTCACGCGAAAACAACGAAACCCTCACCTTGTTCACGAACAACACACACACCCACTGCCACCCACGTTGACCACGATCGGACCGCGCCTCGGCCTCAGCCACCATCGGCCGACCCTGCCCTGGCGACCGCGCCCACTCCGGCCCACCAGAACTCCCATCACCACTGCCAAACTCACCGTATTCCACCCCAAAACCTAGAGAACCCAAAATCTATCTCGACCAACGAATGTAATAGATGCACGCTGCACCTCCTCCTCTACCCAACGCCACTCCCTGATCGACAAATGGTCGACGATCCACCGTTGAATCGTCAAAAATCCAATACGAACGGCCAGCATTGATTTGCGATTACAGGACAAACGATGATTCGAAACCAAAAATGAATTGCAGATCTGAGATGCATACATCGAGAGCTTCGAATCCATATAAAATTTGATATTATTTGAAGAGTTTAAATTTTGAAGTTGTACTTTGAAATGAAATTGGATAGGAATATTTAGGGTTTTCAGCCATTGAGGAAGAAGAGCAACAGAAGTGCTGTATGTATAGAAAAATGAATATTAGAAATAGGCTAGGGTTTATAATGATATATTTAGGTAGATCAGAAAATAGAAACAATTGGATCGAATCGGTTTGAAAGTTGAACGCTACACGGCCCGAAAAAGCCCATTTCGACTTCGGAACGAAAATGGGTCAACCCATACATCAAAATAGATGTTTTAAAATATTTTAAAATCAATGGAATAGGTTTCAAATCCAAATTCCATCGTATGAAGAAGTTATGCTAAAATCAAGTTATTCCAAATGGATTTCAATTGATTTCAGTTTCATTGATTTCTAGGCGTTTCGAGTCCGTACTATCAAACGACAAGTCCGATCGCTAGGAAACTTGAAATCCTACAATAATTCACTGTTACGGATCCGATGAAACTGGTTTCGTCGAAATTCGAGTCAGTGGCCAAAATGGCTATTTTCACATTGATTAAATAAATTAATAATTAAATCAAATTTTCAATTTCAATGCTATAATTGACAAATTTTATCGTTTTTAAATTTTTTAATCATTTATACTAATTTAAACAATTTAGATGTCCATTTAGAGTTAATTAATTCATCAATTTCATTGTTAACCTCAATTCATTAAATTCAAAAATTGTACATAAAATTCCCAATAATTCCATTTGATTAAATAAATTAATAATTATTCCATTTATTATTGTCAAATAGATGGATTTAACATTTGGATTCAAAACTATTACATTAATATTCTCACATTCCATCTTAATTTCAAATAACGTAATATTTAGATATTTTAATTTCATTTAATTATAATTAATCCAATCATTATAGTTCAAATCCCAATAAATTGATAAATCTTCATTTCCATTCTTTTAAATTCCATAAATTGTCCTATTATAAATAACATTAACATTATTTCCAAATAATATTATAATTACTATTTATTATTATTAATTCATTGATTAATTCAATATCTACGTTTGTTTTCTGGTATTAAATTTATTACCAAGTATACATTTACCTTTTTTTCCAACTATAATTGGGATTTCATTCAAGTTCATAATAATTAACTACAAATAACACTATTGCATTTCACTTTAGTTATTATTTCATTAACTAAATCACAAAATTTTTATATCTTCCAATATTTATTCACCATTCCTAATTAAACTAAAATTTTTAATTACCGAAAATTACGGGTCGTTACACTCTCCCCCACTCAAAACTTTTCGTCCCCAAAAAGGAAAAAGAAGGGGAAAGAAAGAATTGAGTAAACAATACATCTTATTCAAAAATATTAACTTTATAAACAAATAAATTTACAAAATTAATCATTTAAGTAAAATATATCCCTTTATAACTATTAATTGTTTTTATACTCAAATTAATAAAGTTTGGAAAACATTTTTCAAAATTTTTCTAGGTCCAAAATTTACGAAAAATTTCGGCAGAGTCTCCTTTGTACGGAGAGGCTTGGGAGAAAATATAATATCAAATATAACAAAATATCACATATATTTTCCAAATAATATATCCCAACACGGGAAAAACAATATAATAACGCTATAAACCGTAATTCAAGAACGTACCTATTTGTCGGGCAAATAACGTTTAATTATGAAACCAAAAGCAGTAGCAATTGCTTCCATAACCTGTATTTCACTTATCTAATCCAAAAAGAGTTAATAATTATATAAAATGAAATATTTAAAGTTGTTTCAATCATAAACAAACAAATCAATACAAACACAATCACTTGCAACAAGGCATACAACCACCACATAGAATCAACACAACAATCATTCGTTCATATCAAACAAAACAAATAGTTGTTCGGGTTCAAAAACTTTAAATTGTACAGAATGAATAATAACTACTAAGTGCACCATTCACTCAACAGTCTTAGATGAAACTAAATAGATTGTTCATACATCCAAACAAATTTAAGTATCTTTGCCCAAACAATCGTATACCAAGCAAACAACAATTCCAAACAATAGATCATGTTTATTCTTGTCAATTTCATTTCATAACATCTGTTGTTTGATTCCCTTTTCACTCATATAATGTTTTATCCTTTTAATTTACATTTATTTCATGCAAATTTTCATTTATTTCTTGCAAATTTTCATTTACATCCATTGATTCAGTGTTTATTTCACTTATTTGTACTTATACATACATACATAAATTCATTTTATTTATTCATATTATATAAATTTTCTTTTAATTGCATCACATTCATTCATTTCTTAAATTTGTTTATTTTCATTCATTTATTACTTAATTTCATTTATCATTTATTTATAATACTTACCTTCAATTTATTTAATTTGTAGCCTTTCAATTATACTTAAGTTTATGACAACTACACATCCAATTCTTATTTATTAAAGAATTTCACTGAATACTTTAATTATTTCAATTTTTCCTTGTAAAATTTCCCATTACATTTTCTTTTAACATTTTAACTTTTATAGGTGGTAAGTTATATATGTGTTAAAGAATGCAATTAAAAATTATGCAAGTTTATCTCATTCCTTTTAAATTAATTAAATGTTCAATAATCATATCTTTTGTCTTAGAGGTTACACATTCCAAATTTTCTTGTAATTTCATTCAACCTAGCATTTTATCTCTTATTTTAGTTAAAGGTTCCAATTATTAATTAGTTACATTCCATTTCACTACAATAATTGAACCTATTAATTAATGGAAACTTAAGAACTAAATACTGGGTTAAATTTCAAATCATTTACAAATAATAAATAGATGTATACACTTACAATTTGTATATCCGATTGTATTTAAAACAATTTAAATTCATATTTGTTTATCAAAACAAATCTGCAGTAAAATACTACAATGGCCTTCCCACTTCGAAACTCGAAAATGAATGTCGATGATGCGTGCACTCATCACCGAAATTATTTTCCAACGATGGTGAGGGAAGTACAGAACTTATTTCTTCCATAATTTCTTTAAAACAATCCTTTTAAATTATATTGAAATATTTATATCAGAAAATATTTATAAACAATATTATTATATTCCAAAATTATTCGAAAGAAATTTTCAAAACTCTAAAACTTAAGTTCTAAGTTTCAAATTTTCATTTATTTTATTTTAAATCTTATTTCCAACCAATATTTATAAATTGCACTACCTAACAACCAATATATTATAACCAAATATAACCTTTATGAAATTTATTACTTTATATATAGAAAATATAATATGCAAAATTATTTCATTTACTTATATTTAAAACAAATATTGAGTCGGTCTGTCCTATTAAGTGTTTAGAAATCCCAATTGATGTCATAGCATCCTATGCACCAACCAAAATTTATAAATACAAAACAGAACAAATTAACATAATAATAAAACCTTTTATAACACTAACAAATATGCTCTCTCATATATATACACACACATACTCAGTGACTCATCATAGAGTATTACTACCATATTAATAAAGAGTCAGACCCCACAAAGCTAAGGTTTATTGCCAAACCAATGCTCTTATACCAGATGTAACATCTCGCCTATTTTGTACTCTTAAGCAGACACACATGTCGACTCAAACCACAAAGAATGGCGGATTGTTATGGGGTGAATAAAAAAAAGAAGAGAAAGAAAAACAAAATAGAATCTTGCAGCGGAACGACAAAATATAATAATCAAATAACAGTTCATGAAGCTGTTTTACAAAAATATTTGATTATAATTATAAAATACATATCAGAGTTACACATACCAGAGAATGATAAATAACGATGCAGCGGAACAATGTGATGCGGTGGGACGACATAGTATATAATAATAATAATATCCTCATCTTCGTCCTCCAAAATAAGGTCTTCAAATCCTCAAATGCTCAGACTGACCCGAGCGAATTGAAAAGACAACATTCGAGTCAGAACTAAAAGATCTTATGTAAGTCTAATCAATGGTAAGTAAATATGAGTGGAATGGCATCAGAGATGTTTACGGGATTTGACATCTCCTATCCAGTGTCTAACGTGAGTGCAGTAACTTAAGAGATGTTCGGGATTCACATCTCCTAAGGATCCGTTAAACAATTTACTATGTAGTAATATTTCGCTATTACAATAATGTCTATTAGTAAAATAAACTTACTTTTAAATAGCGTTAAGGAGTGACCCAATATCCCCCTTAACACATAATAGTCCTAGTAGTCCATCCAGTATCATAGTCCCTCCTGAGCAGGAAACCACCAGAGGATACCACACGGGCTATGGGAGAAAACCAAACTCATACAAGACGCGCTAGGGTTGGTGACACGGCACGACTAGGAAATGCCAGGGTAGATATACCAATTGCTATCCAGACTGGTGGTGATGCATAGCAGCTACTGCCACCCACCTCGAGCTACACCCCCAAATCAAAAATTGAAAGTGGCCACCGAATCAATCCAAAAGACAGAGTATAGTATCGAAGGCGTGTGTCTGATCAGTGGAGTGACCTCATTGGCCCGGAATCGCTCCTCTTTTAGCGACCTTATGCCAACTCACGGGAGTCGGGTCCACGTATATACCTCAAAGGAAACACCGTCACCATCCTACTTCATTCTGGAATCTCCGCCACGTAGACGGTTGTTAAAGTGGTTTTCGAAGTTGGCAGAGAGTATGACAACTTTCGATCCCGGTCTCTTTAATAACCAAACATTATTATAACACCGCGATCATTTCAAAATAATTATACTATCAAAACCAGAAGATAATATCCATTACAAAACTATATAAATACGATATCATTTCTATTTCAATTACCAAATCAATATGATATCATTTTATAAAACCCAAATCAATATAATATCATTTTTATTAAAACCCAAATCAATGTAATATCATTTCTGTAACGACCCGCCTTTTTGGACAGTTTAAACCGACGATCAAATACACATGTCGATTCCAAACCATTAAAAGGGCAGATAGTTATTGGGGTAATTAAGAAAAGAAAAGGAAGGGAAATAAAGGAAATGAAACAACACAGAATCTCACAGCGGAAGGCTAAAGTATAATAATAAAATAACAGTTCATGAAGCTGTTAATTAAATGAATACATTTGAAATGAATACATTTGATTATTATTATACAACATTTATCAGAGTTACATACACAGCAAATATCATACAACAATACAGCGGAATGGAATGAATATAATAGTAGTAGATAATATACCAAATCTTCGTCTCCGTCCTCCAAGGAAATGATCTTCAACCTAAACTGAAAACTCAGGACTGACCCGAGCGTAATGAAAAGACAAACACTCGAGTCAGGACTAAATATCCTCATGTAAGTTAAGTCAATCGTAAATAAATATGAGTGTAACGACGTCAGAGATGTTTACGGGGTTTGACATCTCATATCCAGTGTCAACGTGCGTGCAATAACTTAAGAGATGTTACGGGATTTTCCATCTCTCAAGGATCCGTGAAACTATCTACTATGTAGTAATATACGCTAAGTAGATAATGTCTATCAGTAATATAAAGTATCAAAATAGCGTTAAGGCGTTACCATAATCCCCCTTAACACATTTTATATTCCCAAAAGCATATACAAGACCGTAGTTTCCCCAAAACCGGAAGTCACCAGAGGGCAATCCATATACTCAAGGTACAAATCAAAACGTAGTGGTCGCGAATAGGATAATCAGTATGACAAGGTACATGAGGCGATACCAACTAGGATACTAGTAGTTGCGTGATCCGGACTGATGTTGGGCATAGCCAGCAGCTACCCCAACACCGCGAAACAACACTCCCAAATCAAGGGGTGCACCCAAATCGCATCACAAATGTAATAGATATGGTACCGAAGAAGTGTGTCCGCTAGAGGTGGCGAACCTCAATGGCCCGGCGCGGCTCCTGTTTTAGTCATGTCAGGGGTCATCCAATATCGTTCTCTTTCTTCAGTCAACGCGTTCACCAAACCATCCACTTCATTCTGGATCAACACTCCGCGTATAATAGTTATTAAAGTGGTTTTCGGTATCGACAGAGAGTATGTCCATATCCGATCCCGGTCTCTTTAATAACTACGTATTATTACACCGTTGGCTCTTTTATATTTCAAATTGATTCATGATTGATAACAAAATATCATATTCGCTTTAAAATCAAATCATTTCAAAATCATCATATATTCCAAATTAATTTAAATCTAAATTTCAAATAAATTTTCAATTCCAAACTCAAACTTGAAATATCATTTCATATCAATTTTCTTAGAAATATTCAGAGTTCGATTAAAAGTCCAATCTTTCAAAACAAATCAACTTTCAAAAATTTACACCGTATTTCAATTTTCAATTTAAATCTAAACTTCGATTTTATTTAATAATTTCGTTTACCAAGTTTAAATTCTAACATTTCGAGCTCCAATTCAAAATAATTCAATTTCCATAAATTGGATTTTATTCTTAAAATCAATTCATTTAAATAATTTCAAAACAACTTTTAAAATCATTTAATTTAACCAACTCGGTGTCCGTATATAATTTTCTAACCTATGGCCAAGTGATTAGTTATTATAATTAAATGTCAGGGATGAATATATCATTTAAATCAATCACAGTGTCATATGTATGCATAGCATGATATATATAAACAAATAAACATCCAAACATTTAAATATCAACCAATAACATCCATCGAAATACATCATCCAATAGGCAATACAATTCACGGCAATTTCATATTTATCAATGTCAGGTAATTTAATCGCAATTCAATTTTAATTTTAATTTAACTGTCAATTTAATTTTTTTTTTTTTTTAACGGTGAATTCAAATGACAATCAATATGATAATTAAATTTTATCAAACAACAACAAATAAAAATCATAACTATGCATAATGTCAAATTTAACTAGCATAAAGATATTCAGTACGTTGTGAGCGTTATAAAACACTCACCTTGATTTTTACGATTTAAATCAAATCGAACGACGTTCGATTTAACCCAAAATTTTCTCTAGCTCCAAATGATTCCAATCCAGTTCCATAGTGAAGAGCTCGTCCATACGATTCCAACGCAACTGGTTTCGCGCGTTTTCGACCTCGTATGAAAAAGATATGTATTTTTGAAGTTTACACGAATTTAAATATACAATTTACAAATCTTTTTTTTTTTTTTTTTTTTTTTTTTTTTACCAAACAGATCTGGACCGCTGATTTCCACTTGCACACATCAGGCCGCACGTCTTTGCTTCTCCATCTTCCTCCTTTACGTGAAAATCACGTTCCTAGAACCCATAGCCGCCACATTAGGGTTAAAATTTACGACCACCACGCTCGACGAGAACACGATCAGGTTACACCACTTCGAAGCCACCGCCTAACTCCACCTTCACCATCAATAGCCTGAAGCTCGGCCATCCCCTCTGCCTCGAATTGCGTGAAAAACGCAGCCCCTTCCTACACGATTTCCCGTTGATCCGTGGCTCCGTTTCCGATCATCTCCGTATGGATTTGAAGCTTTCATCGTGCTCTACAACTTTGCTTTTGGAATTTTTTGATTTCGTTGAACGGATTGAGAGATATTAACGAAAGAAGTTCGAGCAATTCTGACCTTCGAAAATAGGTGGCGGCCATGATTTAGAATTAGGGTTTCTGGATTATAATAATAATAAAACTGTCTCGGTTTGCGTGCGTATTTATATAGGTAGGTCCAAAATCATCCGAACTCCAATCGAGACGTGCCGCCAGGCGTTTATAAGGTTTTACCCCCATTCCGGACGCAATGGAATAGGTTTCGGAGGCTAATTCGATCGTATGTGAGAGTTACGAAAATAAACGATCAATTTTAAATTAAACCGATTAAACGATTTTCTATGCGTTTTGGCTTGCCCCGGACAAACGGTAAATCCGTTTGACTTGAAATTTCAAACCTTACAATAATATAATATTACGGATCCAATGAAACTAGTTTCGTCGAAATCCGAGACCGTTTTAAAAAATGACTATTTTTAACTCGCCAAATTAATATTAAACAATTTCAACGCGTTTCGAGCTGCCACGGTCGAACGACAACTCCGATTGCTGCGAAAATTGAAATACGATAATAACTAACTATTACGGATCCAATAGAACTAGTTTCGTCCAATTCTGAGACTGTTCAAAAATTGGCTATTTTTCAGGCGATAATTAAATATTAAAATATTCAATTTTCACAAATAAATTTTAAATTCAGTTTTAAAAGTTCTATAACATCACTATAACTCCAATATGATAAAATGAAATTTTACAAATCATTTTTAATCATATTAAACCCGTTATTTTATTTATCCAATAAATTCCAAATATTTAATTTAGACAATTTCGCTTATCCAATAATTCATTATCTTTTGAAATATTGAAATTGAACTTATAAGATTCAACTTTTAAAACCATTTCAAAATTTAGAACACTATTTTCATTTTACAGTTATTCAATTATTCAATAAGTTTTAAATATTTAATTTAAACAATTACGTGTTCAATATTCAATATTTGATTTCAAATAGATTTTACTTATCAATCAATTACTCTATCATACCCAATGAATTCAACATTTAATATCCTATTCAACTATTGATTGCAAAGGCATTCACTAAGTAGCTTTTTTTTCATTACTTGGATAATTATTGCAATTCATTCCAGTTATTATTATTCCAAATGAATTACAAATTTTTTTCTAACATTAAATCACGAAATCTTATTAAATTAGCTAATTTAATTATCGAAAATTTACGGGTCGTTACACTCTCCCCCACTCAAAACTTTTCGTCCTCGAAAAGGAAAAGAAGGGAAAAGAAAGAAAAGAAACTAAGTATAGAATTCAACATTAGATATATTTTATTCAAAGTTACCAACTTATAAAACAATGAAATTCCATTTATAAAGTCATAACTACGCTTCCACTAACTTACTCCGAACGGCTTCCTAACTTTAAAAGTTAGTAATCAAAACAAGTTATAAAAAAAAATTAAAACTTGAAAAAATTTCTAACACCCGGATTTTTCGGAAAATTTCGGCAGAGTCTCCTTTGCGCGGCTCGATCGGAAAAATATAATAGCATATATATCACAAATATACATCTCATCTCAATGATGAGGCATCCCATATGTGGGGAAACAACATATAAATATCACCAATATCATATAAAACCGTAAGCGTACCTTTTATTTAGCATTTATTAGCATTTTACTTACATTATGCGATTAGCGTAGAAGCGAGCTCCACAACGAAGCGCAACCCCTTTGTTACCTACTAAAATGCTCAATAACTAAGTTAGAATCATGCATATAAAGATAGATCGCTATACTTAGCCTACACAACATATATATAACATATTTAGCTTCAAAACTGAGATTTCAATTTCTGGACAGCAAACAAATCTTAGCTTTAGGTCAACTAAACTGTAAAATTTGACAACCGAATCTAAACAAAAGTTGTGGCATTCATTTCAGGCTTTCCGGAATGTCCAAAATCATCGAATTCGGATCATCCATTCAAAAGTTATGGCCGTTTTACTTAGTGGATACGCCTCAGCCTGGGCAATGAATTGTGCAGGTCCGCGACGTTCACCCACGTTTTAGACCTTCTAAACGACATTAAAACACAAAATACTTAAAATAAAAGTTTTAGCTTAAGTTCTTAGCTTTCCAGAAAGGGCAAGATCATCAAAATCCGATAAACCAGTCAAAAGATATGGCGAAAATACTAAGGTTGTATGGTTCAGATTTTACTTTTTTTTTTTTTTACACAGAACAGCGAGTAACATTCAAGTTTTTAACCTAGTAGACGAAGGAATTTTCTCAAGTTATCTAAACAAAAGTTGTGCTATAGTTTCTAAGCTTTCCGAAAAGTCCAAAATCGTCGATTTAAAATTTATTTAAATGTTTTGATTTAAAAGTTATAAATAGAAATCAATTTATAGAAATCGAATTTGTCGAAAAAATTGAGTTGGAATGTTGAAATAAATTTTGGTTAAAAGAAATTGGTAAATAATTTAAGTTGTGACTTAAAAAAAAAAAAAAAATTTGGATATGATTGAATTTTCGAAAATCTATTTATTTTAAAGATTGAACATTATTTCGAGCTTTGAATATTACTAAGTAAAAGTGATATGAAAATGATATTTTGAAATCGAGTTTGGAATTGAATCATATTTGGAATTTGGATTTAAACTTGAATATTGTGGGAAATTTTGTTAAGTGTTATAAATTGATATTTTGAGAAATCAAGCTCCAAATCGATATAAAGTGAATTTGAATTAATTAAAGGTGAATGTAGAATTGAATTGATTTGAAGTAAAAGTTGACATTGTTTTGAATTGAAATCGAAATTGAATCGGTAGAATGGAAATTGAAATTTATTTGAATTGGTAAGTTATAATTGAAATGGATTGATTTTGAAGCTGTTTTAATTTGTTTTCCAAATTACTCTGTTATATAAACCATTTTGAATACTTAAACTATTTTAATCTATTTTAAATCTACTTAACCCAATTTAAATTATTTTAAACTAATTTATCTATTTCAATCCATTTTAAAGATTTTAAGTGTTTTTAACTATTTTAATTATTTAAAACTACCTTTAAACTACTTATAACTATTTTTCTAAAATCCTAAGCTGGTCAATAAGGTGAAATGTTTATATTTAAATCTTGAATTTAGATATGAAATCTGATATTTTGAAAGATACGATGATATTTGAATGGATTTGATTTTGAAGCGAATATGATATTTTGATATCAATTATGAATCGATTTGAAATATAAAGAGCCAAAGGTGTAATAATACGTAGTTATTAAAGAGACCGGGATCGGATATGGACATACTCTCTGTCGATACCGAAAACCACTTTAATAACTATTATACGCGGAGTGATGATCCAGAATGAAGTGGATGGTTTGGTGAACGCGTTGACTGAAGAAAGAGAACGATTATTGGATGACCCCTGACATGACTAAAACAGGAGCCGCGCCGGGCCATTGAGGTTCGCCATCTCTAGCGGACACACTTCTTCGATACCATATCTATTACATTTGTGATGCGATTTGGGTGCACCCCTTGATTTGGGAGTGTTGTTTCGCGGTGTTGGGGTAGCTGCTGGCTATGCCCAACATCAGTCCGGATCACGCAACTACTAGTATCCTAGTTGGTATCGCCTCATGTACCTTGTCATACTGATTATCCTATTCGCGACCACTACGTTTTGATTTGTACCTTGAGTATATGGATTGCCCTCTGGTGACTTCCGGTTTTGGGGAAACTACGGTCTTGTATATGCTTTTGGGAATATAAAATGTGTTAAGGGGGATTATGGTAACTCCTTAACGCTATTTTGATACTTTATATTACTGATAGACATTATCTACTTAGCGTATATTACTACATAGTAGATAGTTTCACGGATCCTTGAGAGATGGAAAATCCCGTAACATCTCTTAAGTTATTGCACGCACGTTGACACTGGATAGGAGATGTCAAACCCCGTAAACATCTCCGACGCCGTTACACTCATATTTATTTACGACTGATTTAACTTTCATAAGGATATTTAGTCCTGACTCGAGTGTTTGTCTTTTCATTATGCTCGGGTCAGTCCTGAGTTTTCAGTTTAGGTTGAAGATCATTTTCTTGGAGGACGGAGACGAAGATTTGGTATATTATCTACTACTATTATATTCATTCCATTCCGCTGCATTGTTGTATGATATTTGTTGTGTATGTAACTCTGATAAATGTTGTATAATAATAATCAAATGTATTCATTTCAAATGTATTCATTTAATTAACAGCTTCATGAACTGTTATTTTATTATTATACTTTAGCCTTCCGCTGTGAGATTCTGTGTTGTTTCATTTCCTTTATTTTCCTTCCTTTTCTTTTCTTAATTACCCCAATAACTATCTGCCCTTTTAATGGTTTGGAATCGACATGTGTATTTGATCGTCGGTTTAAACTGCCCAAAAAGGCGGGTCGTTACAATTTCTATACAAATATATCCTTTTTTCAAAATGATAGCACTTCAAATTTATAACACTTCGAAAACAAAACACTTGAAATATAACTTCCACTACTCAAATGGTTTAAATATTAGAATACTTTATATAATAAAATGGCTTCTTAGATTTCACAAATCAATTTCAAAACAGCTCGAATTTCTAAATTTTAAACTTAACCAAATCCCAATCATACATTTCAATACGATTCAGTTTCCAAATAAACTATTCCAATTTATATCGATTTCAAAACTAAGTTTGGTAATTACGATTCAACAATTCAAATTTCCAATATTTAGTTTTGAAATATTTTCACATGATAAATCCAATATCATTGAAATAAAACTCAATTTACCAATAACTAAATATTTCCTTCAATTTATTTATACTTGGAATATTCGTTTAATTCATCTTAAACCAACTCCAGTTATAAAAGATCATACTTTTAAAATCTCAATTTTAATAAATTTCAAACCCATTTCATATTTATCTTCCCACCTTATTCTCATTTTAGTCATTATAAACTCTAGAAATAAAATTTAAATAAACACTTAACCTTTTTATATCTTAATAAAATCAAACTTTATTATTAAATTATTTTATACTTTAAACCAATTTTATACATAGCTTAAAACCAAGAATTTTATAAAATAACATTTATAAAATATCCAAATCAATATCTCATAAAACCATATATTTCTTTACGAACCATAGAAATCATTTCAAAATATTTTTATATATAGACCACGGTATCTGTATATAATTTTCTACCCTATGGTCAAGTGATACGGATATTTATCATTTCAATCCATAATTTAAAATAAAAATACGATTATATATCATTTCAAACCGCAATCCCGAATGAAATAAAATGCATAACAACTTGCAGTTTATAACAATATAAAATACAACATCCATTCATCCAATATCAATCATCAACCATTTATCACAATCATCATCCAATTCAAACAATAACATCAAAGTAGAACAGATAATAAATAGCAGGTATTCACCGGCAGTTTATATTCAATAATAAATTAAATAACAACTTAACTGGAAGTTTATATGCAATAATAAATTAAATAACAATTTAATTCAATAAATTCAATTTAAATGGAATAATGATAAAAATATGCCAAACAGTCATAAATAAATTTCCAATCACATCAAAAATTAATATATCATACATAAGAAATTTTAGAAGTTGTGAGTGGGTTAAAACACTTAACTTTTGAATTTAAATTGAATTTAAATCCAATTTAAACTCAAAATTTGAACAGTCTCAGAATTCTTCCAAACCAGCATCAGAATGTCCGCAATTTCAATACGATCCTAACGCAAGAAACCACGTGTGAATCGGACCTTGTATGTAAAAGTTTTGCATATTAGAACGTGTTAAAAATGGAATTAAATAAAATAATTAAAAGAAAACCAGATCGCGACACCTCACCTCTCTCTCTCCAGAAACATGCCAGCCTCACGTGAAAACAACGAAACCCTCGCCCTTTTAACGAATGACACACGCACCCACTGCCGCCCACGTTGACCATGATCGGACCATGCCTCGACCTCAGCCACCATCGGCCGACCCTGCCCTGGCGACTGCACCCACTCCGGCCCACCAAAACTCCCATCATCGCCGCCGAACTCGATGCATTCCACTCCAAAATCTGGCGAACCCAAAAGCTATCTCGACCAGCGAACGGCATAGATGCACGCTGCAACTCCTCCTCTACCCAACGCCACTCCCTGATCGACAAATGGTCGATGATCCATCGTTGGATCTTAAAAAATCCAATTCGAACGACCAACATTGATTTACGATTACAGGACAAACAATGATTCGAAACCAAAAATGAATTGCAGATTTGAGATGCGTACATCGAGAGCTTCGAATCCATATAAAATTTGATATTGTTTGGAGAATTTGAATTTTGAAGTTGTATTTTGAATTGAAATTGGATAGGAAATTTAGGGTTTTCAACCATTGAGGAAGAAGAGCAACATAAGTTCTGTATGTACAGAAAAATGAATATAAGAAATAGGCTAGGGTTTATAATGGTACATTTAGGTGGATCAGAAAATAGAAACAATTGGATCGAATCGGTTTGAAAGTTAAACGCTACACGGCCCGAAAAAGCCCGTTTCGACTTGGGAATGAAAATTGGTCAACCCATACATCAAAATAGATGTTTAAAATATTTTAAAATCAATGGAATAGGTTTCAAATCCAAATTCCATCGTATGAAGAAGTTATGCTAAAATCAAGTTATTCCAAATTGATTTCAATTGATTTCAGTTTCATTGATTTCTAGGCGTTTCGAGTCTGTATGATCAAACGGCAAGTCCAATCGCTACGAAACTTGAAATCCTACAATAATTCACCGTTATGGATCTGATGAAACTAGTTTCGTCGAAATCCGAGTTAGTGGCCAAAATGGCTATTTTCACATTGATTAAATAAACTAATAATTAAATCAAAATTTCAATTTCAATGCTATAATTGACAAATTTTATCGTTTTTAAATTTTTTAATCATTTATACTAATTTAAAAAATTTAGATGTCCATTTAGAGTTAACTAAATTATCAATTTCAGTGTTAACCTCAATTCATTAAATTCAGAAATTATAAATAAAATTCCCAATAATTCCATTTATTAAATAAATTAATAATTATTCCATTTATTATTGTCAAATAGATGGATTTAACATTGGATTCAAAACTATTACATTAATATTCTCACATTCCATCTTAATTTCAAATAACGTAATATTTAGATATTTTAATTTCATTTAATTACAATTAATCCAATCATTATAGTTCAAATCCCAATAAATTGATAAATCTTTCATTCTTTTAAATTCCACAAATTGTCCTATTATAAATAACATTAACATTATTTCCAAATAATATTATAATTACTATTTTATTATTAATCATTGATTAATTCAATATCTATGTTTTTTTTCTGGTATTAAATTTATTACCAAGTATACATTTACCTTTTTTTCAACTAATTGGGATTTCATTCAAGTTCATAATAGTTAACTATAAATAACACTGTTGCATTTCACTTTAGTTATTATTTCATTAACTAAATTACAAATTTTTTATATCTTCCCATATTTATTCACCATCCTAATTAAATTAAAAATTTTAATTATTGAAAATTACGGGTCGTTACAAATCACCCCTAGGATCAGTAGCTTTAGTCCTTGCAATTCGAAGATTTTCGTAACGGAGCACTATTGCCACCATAAATATATGATATGGTAAATTTCACCTCGATGGATTAGTGGCAAGCGCTCCTACATCACGAATATCTTCGTCTTCAATAAATCTTATCTTCAACTTGTTTTACTTTAGAACGTAAATTTGTTCGAAGCGATTTTCAGATAGGAATTTCCCAAATCCAACCTCGTTTCTTCAAAATCCAATTATCGATAAAAATGTGAATATGTGTACAGGATTTGTTAAGCTCTGTTCATCTTTTACCTTTTACCGATAAATCAAAATCCTTTATCTTTGGAAATCTTCTTGTCTTTTTAATTTAAATAAAATTTCTTCTTTCGAAAACATGTCTTAACTGGGTCAAAAATAATGTTATTTAGGACAACGTTTACTGTAAACCCAAATCCAGTTATATTGAGTAAAAGATTAGACTAATTTTCCCCAGATTAATTTCCATATTCAACTCGTACTATTTATAGAATAATGGTGGAAAATCACTTCTTTTAAATTTACAAGGATAGTTCAAATTTCTCTTCTTATAACTTAAATACAGAGTTTGGCTAGAAAATCTTTTCTATTTCTAAAAAACCTTGCTCTATCTTTTTTGTTTTGAAAAAAAAAACTTAAATATAATCTTTTCATTTAGAGCATCCAAGCTTTTCCTTCGATCTGTTTCACCCCTCGCTTAGAAAGAGATAACAGAAGCCAAGTAAGTTCACGGCACTGGTTTCTCCTTTCCAAACCTTAGTCACACGCCTTGTTTTATCTTTCAAGATCTCACAGACGGGACAAATGTACTAGTCATTTCCGCATACTCATTTGGTTATCACATTCCACGAATCGATTTCAATTATATTGTTTAAGTGTTATGAACAATTTCTCTTAACCATTTATTTAAATTTTATAAAAACTTCCAAATCATCATTTATAACTTATATATTTATTTAAAATCATTCATAAATGATTCAGGGAAGAATCGCTAAATTAAACTTCATTTCTAAAGTAATTGAAATAGCGGCAGAAAAGTACAGCGGAAAGTGCTTAAAAGCTGATTTGATTTAAAACAACTTTTATAATATTTGAAAATCTTTATTTTTCAATTCAAATCTCTATTGAAATATTTTAGCATACTTATCAAATTTATTTCATATTTTTAAACACTAAAAATATTCATTTCAAACAATTTGCACTTTGATCTCTTTACTACAAAAGCGCGATTTCTCTGAAAACTTGATTTGGTCATAATTTAAAATTCACAAGAAGAAGTCTTGATTTTCTTTCTTTACATACAAACTATGGATAAAATAATCCGAAAAATCCTTATCTCGAAGAATTCCGAGATATATCCCATTCTCTACACTCGTTTGAAATTTTCGACGCGAAATCGCGAACTACCATTGTGCGACGCGCGTAGTTTTAACTTGTTTTCCAATATTTGTCGTAACACTTCCAAATCATCTTTTCTTGCTTATAAACATTTATAAACTATTTAAAATCAATAAATTATTATTTTGACTATTAATATCTATTTTTTCAATTATTTCAAAATATCTCATATTATATTATTATAATATTAAAAATTTCTACCTTATAAACTTTTTAAACCATATGGTATTTATTTTGAAACTTTAAACTTTTAAAATTTATTTTCTTTAAATTCTCAACTATAAACTTCTATTTCCAAAATAATTTGAACCTTTTATTTTTTTCTTTGATTTATCAAATCAACTTCTATCTTTTCCAAATTTAATTTCTTTTGATTTTCCAAATCTATCATCTTTTTTCTTTTGAATGCCACATTTCCATTCCAAGATCACACAACTGATTTCTACAAACGTATAACTCCTGAGCTCTTAGGTCTCAGGAAAGGGTGTTAAGCTAAGAGAAGTTGCATTCTCTGCCACCAAGCATATGATATGTTCACAGAGGTCAATTAATGTGATTTTAAAATGTAACGTCAGACACTCGCCAATGCAAGTTCATTCTGGGACTGAACGAAACCGTAGGTACTCCTCCTACCACATCCTGTTTTAGGAATCACCCCTGGGATCCGTAGCTTTAGTCCTTGTAATTCGAAGATTTTCGTAACGGAGCACTATTGCCACCATAAATATATGATATGGTAAATTTCACCTCGAGGGACTAGTGGCAAGCAATTCTACATCATGAATATCTTCGTCTTCAATAAATCTTATCTTCAACATGTTTTACTTCGGAACGTAAATTTGTTCAAAGTGGTTTTCAGATAGGAATTTCCCAAATCCAACCTCGGTTTCTTTAAAATCTAATTATCGATAAGAATGTGAACATTTGTATAGGATTTGTTAAGCTCTTTTCATCTTTTACCTTTTACCGATAAATGAAAATCCTTTATCTTTGGAAACTTCTTGTCCTTTTCTTTCAAATAAAATTTCTTCTTTTGAAAACATGTCTTAACCGGGTGAAAAATAATATTATTTAGGACATCATTTACTGTAAACCCAAATCCAGTTACATTGAGTAAAAGATTAGACTAATTTTCCCTAGATTAATTTCCATATTCAACTCGTATTATTTATAGAATAACGCTGAAAATCACTTCTTTTAAATTTATAAGGATAGTTCAAATTTCTCTTCTTATAACTTAAATACAGAGTTTAGCTAGAAAATCTTTTCTATTTCTAAAAAAGCCTTGCTTAATCTGTTTTATTTTGAAAAAAAACTTAAATATAATCTTTTCATTTAGAGCATCCAAGCTTTTCCTTCGATCTGTTTCACCCCTCGCTTAGAAAGACAAAACAGAGGACAAGTAAGTTCAGGGCACTGGTTGCTCCTTTTCAAACCTTAGTCATACACCTTGTTTATCTTACAAGATCTCACAGACGGGACAAATGTACTAGTCATTTCCGCATACTCATTTGGTTATCACATTCCACGAATCGATTTCAATTATATTGTTTAAGTGTTATAAACAATCTCTTAACCATTTATTTAAAAATTTATAAAATCTTCCAAATCATCATTTATCACTTATTTATTTATTTAAAAGCATTCATAAATGATTCAGGAAAGAATCGCTAAATTAAACTTCATTGCCAAAGACATTGAAATAGCGATAGAAAAGTGCAGCGGAAAGTGCTTAAAAGCTGATTTGATTTAAAACAACTTTTATAATATTTGAAAATCTAGATTTTTCAATTCAAATCTCTATTGAAACATTTCAGCATATTCATCAAATTTATTTCACTAAAAGTATTCATTTCAAACAATTTGCACTTTGGTCGCTTTACAGCAAAAGCGCGATTTGTTTGAAAACTTGATTTGGTCATAATTTAAAATTCACAAGAGGAAGTCTGGATTTTCTTCCTTTACTTACAAACTATGGATAAAATAATCCGAAAAATCCTTATCTCGAAGAATTCCGAGCTATAATCCATTCTCTACCATCATTTGAAATTTTCGACGCGAAATCATGAACTACCATTGCGCGACGCGCCTAGTTTTGACTTGTTTTCCAATATTTATCGTAACACTTACAAATCATCTTTTCTTGCTTATAACATTTATAAACTATTTAAAATCAATAAATTATTATTTTGACTATTAATATCTATTTTTTTCAAATATTTCAAAATATCTCATATTATATTATTATAATATTAAAATTTTAAATTTTCTACCTTATAAATTTTTAAACCATATGGTATTTATTTTGAAACTTTAAACTTTTAAAATTTATTGTCTTTAAATTCTCAAATATAAACTTCTATTTCCAAAATAATTTCAACCTTTATTTTTTTTGCTTCAATTTTCCAAATCAATTTCTATCTTTTCCAAATTTAATTTCTTTTGATTTTCCAGATCTATTTCTATCTTTTCAAATTTAATTTCTTGTAATTTTCCAAATCAATTCCTATCTTTCCAAATTTTATTTCTTTTGATTTTTCCAAATCAATTTCTATCTTTCCAAATTTAATTTCTTTTCCAAAATTGATTTTTTTTTTTGAAAAGAGGCTCATTTTTCCGAATATACCACATAAATGGTCGTTACCTAACAAAGGGAATAGTAAATCATTTCACATAAGTAAATATAACCAAATTAGCTAAGATGTCAAATTATTATCAGCAATCATCCATTCAACCAAACTCATCCAAATAACAAATTCATCCAAACATTCAAGTTAACACTAAATTGTGTTAATTATCATAATCATCGTAAAGGTGTAAACACGATCATCATAGCATAACAATTATTATGATTTTAAAGGAGATAAGAGTTTACTCACTTTCATTTTCCTTTGCAAGCTTTTTCTACAACTAGTGTGCTTCTTTCCTTTGCCAAACTCAACTGGACTTGTTTCAAACTACTTTCTAAAATGGTGAAACGGACGGACTAATATTTGAAAAAAGGTGGTTATGACTTGTATACGGGGTATATAGGGGTGTGTGTGGGGTATGGACTCGACCGTGGGTAAGTGAGGATGTGCATGGCTTTTGAAGGTGGTTAGTGGCAAGTGTGTGGGTTTGGGAGGTGGGTGATGGTGGGTTTGTTGTGGGTTTGGAGGGTGGGTGCGCGTGTTTGGGTAGTGCGTGTAGGTGTAGGTGCTCGGTTAGATGATGGGTCTTGGGTTTTGAGGAGGGTTTGTGTGTTTTGGAGAGGGTAGGCTTGGGTACGTGGGTTGGGTGTGAGTGGTGTACAGGTTTGGGTTTGGCTTGCGTGGGGGGTTGTCGTGGGTGCGTGGATGTGTTTGAGGGTGGGTATGGCTCGGTGGAGGTGTGTGGGGTTTCAGCCGTGGGGTTAGGTGGTGGGTGTGTATGTTTTGAGGGTTGGTGTGGGGGTGTAGGTGAGGGTATGGGTGCTTGGTTGAGTGATTTAGGAAGAAGGAGAGTTGAAGCCATGGAAGTGACGGAGAAAGTGAAGAAATGGTGAAGGAAATGTTGTGAAAATGAAGAGGATGGATATGCTATTTATAAGAGAAGCTAAACTATCAAATTATTGAACTATCCTTTGCTACTTTTTAAGCTTTCAACTATTTTTTTATTCTCCTTTAAGGCATGAAGAGATGGTCTTTAATGAGATAGGATATTTAGATTTGAAAAGTTACTTAAGTGTAATGATTGTGCTATTTTTGATTAAATTAACAAAATACATAAAATAAAAATGCTCCTTTTCCATGCAAGAATTTGACATGTGCATTTATGTGGATGAATACTTAAGTACTTTTGGGTAATGATTATGTTTAGTAAAGATTTCATTTATAAAATTATGTCAAATCAAAATCTTTTGTAATTTATTTTTTAATTTTCCAAAAAATAAACTTTTGTCTTATATGCTAAATGTTTACATATTTATAAGTGTGTAATATGTTGATGTGAAGTTATATAGGTTTTAAAAGAAATCATGTTACAAAATGTTTAAACAACTTGTATCAAACAAAACGTTGATTCTCGACAAAATGTTTTACGGTCACATTTTGCCATTTTTGTTAAATATTTATTTATGTAAACAAAACTTGAAAATAAGTTTCTTATCATTTTTAAATAATTAAAGCAAGTGTATTTGACTTATAAAACCATATTTAATATAAAATCTAACTGTAAAAATTTGACGTTGATTTGTCAATGCACGACAAAATTTGTTGATTTTTATAAAACAAGTTTATATGCTTATAAAGTAGTTATAAATCAAATTTATATTGTTATCGTATCATTATATAACCATTAAAAGGAGTTGTGTACCTTTTATAATAATTATTTGAATGTGTAATAACTTTTTATCGAAAACCGACTTTTATCACTTTACGACGAAAATCCAAACTTCTTGATTTTATTTAATCTATTCTAAAAATAAGTTTATCATTCTTATTTATTTCACAAAAATATGATTATTAAGTTTTGAAATATTTTATGTTTGAATATTTGAAGTAAATAAAATAGTCTCTTTTCAAAGTGGTAAAATTACGAGTTGTTACATTTTCTTCTCTTTAAAAGAATTTCGTCCTCAAAGTTAAAAATTTAGACTTAAGGAAACCTCTCTTATAACCGAGTCTGAACAAAAATTCAAATTCAAAGTAGTGTAAAAGAAAGATTTGCTAAATACTGATAATATATAACGATGTCATTAGAAATATACATCAACATCACTCCCTAAAATGAACATCCATCCTATAGAACTCTCTAAAAATATATCATCCATACTAACCATCCCTACTCATCGGACTCCTCGTCCAGTGGTCCTTCCAAATCCACCACATCTGGTATAACCTCCTCATCTTCTTCTTCTTCCGGCTCCTTGACCACTTGCACCACATCCCACTTAAGTGGCTACTAGAGTTGTCCTGTTGGAACCCAGGGAATATGACCCATCCCTGCGGGAGCATGCTCGTCTATCTCCTTCAAACCAAGATCCTCAATTGGCTCTAGGATTGGCGACCCCATCTTCAGAATAGGAGTGCCCATCTCTCACATAGTACCCTCGTTACTATCTAACGGGTTACCACACAACCAAGCATCGTACATTCCTGAATCCTCTCCTAAAGGTTCCTACTCACTAGACTCATCTTCCACTGGCTCCTCACTAAGAGACTCATCCTCTATCGGCTCCTCCACCTGATCCACCTCACTTAAAGGATCTGCAATCCAACGATCTAAATCATCGTCCTCTGCCTCTATATCTACCTTTGCCTCAGCTTCCTCTACTGCCAGAATAATCATATCCTCATCGTCTAAGATAACTATTGGATCATCAACCGATCCTATCATAACTCCAGATGGCTCCTCTACCTGAACATCCGCCTCCTCGTCACTAGTAATAGGAGTATCTAATACCTCTAAATCCCCATACTTTTCTAATGCCCTCCTAAGTCTTTTCCTCAACTTTAAACGCTCTGCTTTAGTTAATCTTTACAATGATAGAAAACAAAGGATCAATTACTGCTTTTTTCATACTTAATTTTTTTTATAGATTCTTATCTTACTTAACACCCTCTTTTCTTTTTCTTATTTACCTAAAGTTTTAATTACTTATGAAGTTTAAGCTTATTCATATATTGATAAGGAAATATTTTACTATATGTGCATCTTTACTTAATGATTTCAAATCATGTCACCTACCTAGATTTAGGAGTTTTATTTATCTAACTGAACTATTTGAACTTAACTTTTTCCAGCCCTTTATGTTTTATCCAAGTTAAGTTTTATAATGCAATATATTTTTCCTTGAATTTTTTTTAGAATTTAAAAAGAACTTAATTAAATTTTTTTTCCTCCTGGATTCATTTGAAATTAATACTTCAAAAATTTATTTTAACTTATACAATATCTTCCATATTTATCTTTTACAAAATCATTTTATAAAATGCGCTCCTAAATTTGTTTACCTTAAATAAGTTTCTTAAACTTAAACCAATTTTATTACGAAAAATCTTATAGTCAAATTGTGAAACTTAATTCACAAAGTATTCGTATTTAAATCTTTATATCAAACAACCAATCAATTTGTGATAATAATCGAGTATTATTATCCCTTAACAACTAAATATTCCATACACAACTATATCATTTTAAAAATATCTTTATATCCAAAATATAATACTAGGTAGAATTATTTCATTTACTATTTTTTGGAAACAAAAATCATTTTATATAACATTAACAAATACGCGCTCATATACATATAATACTCTCAACTCATTCTAGAGTTTCACTTACCCTATCTCTAATGAGTTACTTATCCTAGGGTATTGCTAACCCTATCTTTGATGAGTCTTTTACCCCTATCAGGCTCAGGTGTTCACTCAATCTAAGCTCTGATACCAAATGTAACAACCTACATTTTCGTACCCTTCGAGTCGACAATAAAAATCGCACATGTCCTACCTAAATTAAATGAAAAATTGGATCATTAAAGGTAAGAAAGAAAAATAGACAAAATAGAATTTCACTTGAATGGAAGAACATATATTATTGAAAAATAATCTTTACAGCGGAAAATACATATATCAGAGTCTAACTTAAATTCAGCTTGGACAGTTATAATACATGTCCTTACAATTGCTGAAAAACATCAAACAAATGCAGCAGAAATAAAATACGTTCATACGTGATGAAGATCTCCAGCTCTCCTCTGAAAACTCCAAGCGTCTTCAGCTAATCCTGAAACTACTTGGATCTGCCCGGAGTATAAAAATACCCATATCAATTTGGAAAACTAGCGTGAGAAACACAATTCATAAATGACAGTGTCATAGATCAAATATTTGTGACAAAAACCTATTGAAAAGAAAGAGTATCTCATAAGACCACGCCTCACATAAACACGAATGATTTTTTACCTTATGATAGCCAAAACATTTTTATCAAAACATTTGATATTATTTTTGATGACATTCTTTGAAATTTTTTGCAAGTAATTTATTAATCTTAGCTGAAATTGTTACATTGATTAGAGAATGGATTTCCATGCAAATGATCGGGTGAAGGAACTACCTTTCGGTAGTACATCCTTAGAGGAATGTATCGAGGCCCAACTAATGGTCCTCTACCAACACAAGACCGGCCTACCACTTCCTAGATAGTACCGAATACGTCATCACCCTAGTCGTTACCGACCTACCCGAGCGCGCTCTAGCATACACCATATTAATTTAAACCTGAACATCATAGCGGGTAGAAATATATCTAGAAGGGGATGATTATACCCTAATAGTTGTGAACTACATAGCCTTGCTGCATCTATCATGTTTCGGTCATTTCCGGATGTGAGGCCCGAAGTCACAATTACCTTTCACATAGCACATTATCTTTCTACTTTTGAATGCCACATTGCCATTCCAAAATCACACAACCGATTTCTACAAACCTATGACTCCTAAGCTAGTATATCTTAGAAAAGGGTATTAAACTAAGAGAATTTGCCTTCTTCGCCACCAAGTAGATGATACATTCAAAGAGCCAAATTGTTATTTTAAAATGCAACGTCAGACACTCAACCATACAAGTTTGTTTTGGGACTAAACGAAACCGAAGGCACTCCTCCTACCACATCCAATTTTGGAAATCACCCCTAGGATCGGTAGCGATTAGTCCTTGCAATTCGAAGATTTTCATAACGGAGCACTACTGCTACCATAAATATATGATAAGGTAAATTTCAACTCGAGGGACTAGTAGCAAGCAGCCCTACATCACGAATATCTTCGTAATCAATAAATCTTATCCTCAACATGTTTTACTTCGAGATGTATATTGGTTCGAAGTGAATTTCGGATAGGAATTTACCAAATCCGATCCTGGTTTCTTGGAAATCCAGTTATCGATAAAAATGTGAATATGCGTATATAGGATTTGTTAAGCCTCTGTTCATAAATTAAAATCTTTTATTTTTGGAAATCCTTTTGTCCTTTTCTTTCAAATAAAATTTCTTCTTTTGAAAACATGTCTTAATTGGGTCAAAAAATGTTATTTAAAACATCGTTTACTGTAAACCCAAATCCAATTATATTGGGTAAAGGATTAGACTAATTTTATCCCAGATTAATTTCCATTTCCAACTCGTACTATTTATAAAATAACGGTGGAAAATCACTTCTTTTAAAATTATGCGGATGTTCAAATTTCTCTTCTCATAACATAAATATTAAGTTTGGCTAGAACATCTTTTATATTGTTAAAAAACCTTTTTCATTCATTTTTATTTTGCAAAAAACTTAACTACAATCTTTTCATTTAGAGCATCCGGGCTTTCCCTTCTATCTGTTTTACCTCTCGCCTAGAAAGAGAAAATAGAGGCCAGGAAAGTTCAGGGCAATGGTTGCTCCATTCCTAATCTTAGTTACACATCTTATTTTATCTTCCTAGAACTCACAGGAAGGACAAATGTACTAGTCATTTCTGCATACCCATTATCGCATTCCAGGAATCGATTTCAATTATATTGTTTAAGTGTTATAAACCAATTTCTCTTAACCATTTATTTAAAATTTTAAAAAAACTTCCAAATCATCATTTATCACTTATTTATTTATTTAAAAGCATTTATAAACTATTTAGGAAAGAATCACTAAATTAAACTTCATTTCTAAAGTTACTGAAACGGCAGCAGAAAAATGCAACGGAAAGTGCTTAAAAGCTGATTTGATTTAAAACAACTTTTATGATATTTGAAAATCCATATTTTTCAATTAAAATATCTTTTAAAATATTTTAAAAATTTATCGAATTTATTCCATATTTTTGAACATTAAAAATATTCATTTCAATGAATATGTACTTTGGTCGCTTTACTGCAAAAGCGTTATTTCTTTGAAAACTTGATTTGGTCACAATTTAAAATTCACAAGAGGAATCTTGATTTTCTTTCTTTATTTACAAATTAAGGATAAAATAATCCATAAAATTCTTATCTCGAAGAATCCAAGCTATAACCCATTCTCTACGCTCAATTGAATTTTTTGGCGTGAAATCGTGAACTACGTTGCGCGACGCGCCTAATTTTGACATATTTTCCAATATTTGTCGTAACACTTCCAAATCATATTTTCTTGCTTATAAACCATTTATAAACTATTTAAAATCAAATTTTAATATTTTGACTATTAGTGCCTATTTTTTCACTTATTTCAAAATATCTCATATTATATTATTATAATATTAAAATTTTCTACCTTTTAAACTTTTTCAACCATATAGTATTTATTTTGAAACTTTAATCTTTTAAAATTTATTATATTTAAATTCTCAAATATAAACTTCCATTTCCAAAATAATTCCAACCTTTTATTTTTTCCTTTGATTTTCCAAATCAATTTCCATCTTTTCCAAATTTAATTTCTTTTTGTGACGACCCGGAATTTTCGAGCATTTAAAATCGGAATATTTAATTGATTTTAATTATTTAAAGGTTAATTATAAATTTAATTCAAATATCACTAATTAATTGATAATTTAATTATTGAATTAAATAATTTGAAGTTGAATAAAATGTTGAATCTGGAGTTTTAAGCCTATTAAAAATAATTTGAAGGCTTATAAAATTTATATTGAAAATACTGAAGATAGTAAAAATCTTAAAATTGAGTCTAAAAGTGATTTGTTCAGTTTTGATATTTATATAGCTTAAGTTGAATTTAAAAAATAACCTTCCGAGGCGCAGTCTCGGAATTTGACGAAACATGTTCCTTTGGGTCCGTAATAGTGTATTATTGTCGGATTTCAAATTTCATATTAATCAGAGTTGTTGTGTGAACGTATGGCAAATAAACGCGCTGAAACTTCATATTGAAAATTCAGATCGATTTCGTTCTTCTTAACGGGGGAAAATAATAGCGTCGCCTGCCTCTATTTTTTTTAAATCATGAAATTTCTTTTCCAGGCTTCCTAATCGAATCGAATAAAACTATATCTTCGTTCCTTCCTTTGCAAGCCAAAATAATAATAAAAAAAATATTACTTGCGTCTTCTTCTGAAAGCCAAGCCGTTTTGTTATGAAAATCACGTGATCCTTCTTATCTCCATAGTTCTAACCGAATACTCCAATCGAATAATCAGTTAAAAAAGAAAACAAATATGGAGGGGGCCGAGCAAATCTTCCCCTTGATTCCCAAAATTTCGATCTCTAAAAAAAAAGAGAGAGGGGGAAACGTGTAACGACCTGTAAGATTTTAATAAACTTTATCGTTTTATTAACGTATTTAATTGGATTATGGTGAAATTTTTAAATAAATTAATTTGCAAATAAAAAGTTAATATATGGATTACGTCCAATTAAACATAGCAGATGGCAAAATTTCAATTTATTTTATGAAAATTTATTTATTATGTAATTCTATTAAATTCAAGCTAGCTAATAATTGTTGATAATAAAAAAAAAAAAAAAAAAATTTTTAATGCAGAATATTTTACATAGAAAAATTCTAAATCCTCATCTGAGAAAGGCGTCATCTTTAGTTTTTCAAAATCCGGACTTCTATAGCTTCGTCGTTCTTATTTTCTGCATTCTACTGCATTTTTTTTCTACTAGTGAAAAATTCGAATTTTTATAACTCAATCATACCACTGATAACTGTATACCATTGTGAGCGCCTCGTCGTGCTGATCTCAAAAGTATATTTATTTCTGTATTTCGGAACCCGGTGTACAACGGAAGCAATAAATTTGTTCGTTTTAATGACACCATAAATTGTGCCTCCTTAGCTTCTCCTTATTTCGTTTCGATTTAAACCGTGCTACCCAATATAAATTTATTACTTTAAATTTACAGCTATAAACATTATTTGACCGTTTCTCTTACATTCATTTCACTTAAGAGATACGTTTCCGGTAGCTCTAAGTTCATTTCTCTTTTGGCTTCTATTCCAATAGCATACGTTACTTTTATAATTTCCTATTTATAATACATTGTTTTATAACTCCCAATTCAATGCTAACGTTATGTGCTTTATTTCAAACAGCTCAATTGAACTTTTGAATTCTCTGTTCATTCAACTCATCGCCGTTTTGCTATTAGTATTTGTTTCCTGATTTCATCATCAAACGTTTCTACTCCTAATTATTAGTAAATTTAGAATCAACGTTTGTTGCTTAATTTATGGCATACGTTCTAATCTTTTGCTTTTATCATTTAGAAATCGAAACGTTTCTTTTGCTTTTGAATTTTGTAACGTTTGATAATAATTAATCTCCATAGTATAATTGCCTACGTATTGGGACCTAGGAAATAAATAAAATTAAGAAAACGTATAACTTGCAAGAAACAATAGATTACTTTATTTGTTTATCTGGTTTCAAACGAGTGACCATTTATTTCGGGAGAAACCGTTTCTTTTGCATGTGTAAAAATCTACCATCATCTTTCTAGATCTGTTCATATATTTTTTCCTTCCGCCTCCTTTTATTTTGCTCTCAAATTTCCACCATCTTCTTTTCAGAACTCTCCCATGCAAACAAATCCATTTATTACTCGACCTATATATATATAACTCTATGGATTCACGCACCTTTCCTTCTCTGTTTTAATATAACTCTTCATTTCTTTTTCTCTCTCTCTTCTTTATTTCTATTTATAACTTTGTCAGAAACGTATGTGTCTATATAATTTATTTATTCCTTTCTCTGTTCATTTTCTTGCTTTCAAAATGTCCTTTCCTTTGTTATTCCCTTAATTTTAGTGCGTTACTTTACACCACTACAGGACATTTATTTATGTACGTTTCACTATGTTTCTTATATAATTTGATAAGCTGCACTTTTCTCTCCTTAATTTCTTTCTTCCATCATGATTCTAAAGACTTCTGCAAAAAAAAATAAAAATATATATATATATATATATATATATATCACAGCATCTCTACATTCCTACTTTCTTTCTTCATTCTATAAACATATTTTTCCCTTACCTGAAGCCTCTCAGATCTGTTCTTCTCCTACAAAAAAAAAAACACACACACATAAGAAACGCATAAAATAACAGGCAGCAGCCGCCTTCCATCCCTCTATCCTCTCTCGTTCATCACCTCCGCACTCTCACCTCCGCCTCGGGTACCACTGCATCTCCCACTTCAACTGGTGAGTAGCCACCTTTATTTGTATGCACAATTTTTTTTTAAATGCAATTATTTGAACGTATGAGTGCTTAGTTAGGATAACATATGATTAGTTTGGGTTTAGGTCACGTTAGTCTTATATATATGAGTATAGAATGTCTGCATATATTTGTGTAGTAAATTGTTTGCATATTTTACTTAAATAATTTTAAAGTATCAAATTGTTTTTCCTTCAAAGATATATATATATATATAGGTTAGTTATAGACAAAAGTATATGTATATGAGCTTTATGAGATGTACGTCTACGTAAGTTTTAAAGTATACATTATACATATACGCACAGCTGTTATATTTTAAAGTGGTATTTTATATAGATTTTTTTTTTTAGTAAATTTTCGTTCTGATTAAATTTTATACATGTTGATGTTCACGTAATTTATAGGTTTTAAGATGTATAAGTTAAGTTATATATATATGACTTTATTTACGCATATAAAATTTTAAAAGTGGTATGGTCTGTTTATACGCATGGTTAGTAAAGGTGATTTATTTATTTATAATATATTGTTTTGCCGTTTATATATGTCACAGTTTTTAAAAATGGAGGAAAGGACAGTACATGTGTTCATTTGAAGAAGTCTTTGTCTATTTTGTTAGTACGCATATAATTTAAGTATGTTCATATAGGTGGAGTACAGACTTGCAGTGCATTATAATAACAAAAATTTTATGGATTATTTTATAAGTTGTTATATAGTTTTGTTTTATAAATATGTTATTTACGTATGTAAGTATTTTTTTAAAAAAATGTAAGTATTTTTAAAATTGTAAGTATTTTGTATAAATACATATTTTATAAACTAAGTTTACATTAGTTTATATGTGTGAGTATCGGCTGTTAGTTCATATATGGTATAACAATAAGTAATATAATATGGTTGATGTTATAATAAGTTAGGTTACTGTAAGTGTATTTGTGTATATACATTGAGTTACATTTTATAGAATATGTCCTTAAGTTATTAAGTATTTAGGTCGTGTCTGCATATCAGATTTGTTCAGTACATGAATTATAAAAGTTCGCTTATACCATTTATCTTCATCGTTTCAGTTCTGATCTGATCCGTTTCAATTAGCTTTGATCGAATTCGTGCCGATTTTGTTTTGCTTGGATTTGAAATTTAATTTCAGTATCCGTAGCAGTGTGCATATCCGTATCACCTTCTGTATTCTCGTTCATCTCTAGCCTTGAAAGGTGAGCAATCACTCACGATTAACGTTCTTTTATTTATTAAATTTGATTCAATTGAAACGTCAATTGAAATATGCTGCTGTTAGTTGTTTACTGTTACGACTGCTATCATCTGTATCTGTTCACCTATGACACCTGACACCATTATCGGTTAATTATTTATGTGATAATAATACAGATTGGTTGAAAATTTACTGATTGATTGATTGTCATTTAAATTGGATGTTAATTACTATTGTTAAATGATAACTAGTTTGCTAGTAAGATTTGAGGTGGTATAGTTTACAAAGAAAACGGATTATATACGATGGACCTTGATTGATTAAACCTGACCCCGCCATATGTAAATTTGATTAGTTTAATTTGACCCATTAATTGTCGTAGGAATTGATAAGTTATACTTTAAAGCTTTGAACATAGTTTGGATTAACTGTTGTAATACTAAACTGAAATTGAAATGGAACGACAATTGAAAAACTGAAATGTAATAATCTGTAATCTACATGAAATGATAGTGTAGATTTTAGAAATAATTATAAAAATAACAATGCGAATTAATAAGATCATTTCGGAGTTATTTGATTTAATCTATTGAATTGTTATTGATTGTTGTTATTGCTTGTTTACTTACTTTGACACTATCCCTGTCATCACACTGCAAGTTCCCTTTGTTATGTTTGATTTTTGAATTAAAATAGGTTGAAAAATAGGCCCAAGCGGGTTTCGTTTAATTAAATTTGGGATTACGGGTTGAAATGCTATCCACCCGTATACATTTAGTGTACGTATTGAAATGATAATAGCCATAACACTTTGACCATATGAAAAAAAAATCTATGGTCTTATTAAATGTAAATTCTTAAATACATCTATAAAGGGTAATGATAAATATAGAGTTAATTATATCTAGTTAATCAAGATTTGATTAAATACATAAATTATGATAAATAATTTATGTAAATTTTATTCGGATAAATGTTGCAATAATATTGAAAAATTAAGGTTGAGAAATAAATTTGGGTTATTGTAAAATGATGTTTAGATAAGGATTTATTTATTTAAATCAATTTGAAATTTATCGAATGAGATATTTCACGTTTAATAAAATTTGAGAAATCTTGAGAAAGATGTAATTTAAAGTCACTAAAATGGTATTGAATAAGGGAAGGTTCAAACTAAATAATAATGATGTAAAAACCAAGAATCTATATGAAACTGTTAAATTTAACATCTAAGTATTTAAGCCATGAACTGTATTGAAATTAAATGGTTTAGAAATTTGGTATGTATTTGGGACCAAGATAGTTGAATTTGTTATGTAGATAACTAATTGAATTTAATGGAAATTGAGGTTGAACGAAGTCTGGAAATTTGTATTTAGAGAACTAGATTGGGAAATTTAGGGGAAATATTAAATACTTAAAGTATGGAAACATATTGAAATGGAAAGGGTAATTAGGATATCAAATCCAGATTTGAGATTTATAATTGAGATTGAATTTAATTTAAATGGAAAGGTCAGGTTGATGTGAACGATTTGTTAAGTTAAGGAAATTGCAAGTGCTTTACCATATACAGCATTTAATATATATAAATACTATTTGGGAAATATAATTATTCGAAGTGAATTTGACATTTGGGTTTGAAGTATAAATTAAGTGAATGACCACGATGTAATAGTGTATATTTCTACCCTGTAGATAGTTCTATGGACCCTTAAAGGATGGTCATCCCAAACATCCTTTAAGTTATTTGTATTTCAGTTGATATTTCACTTGAGTTGGATTTATTGATATACGAATGTTAATCCTGACTCGAGTGTTTTGTGTTTTGCTTTACGCTCGGGTCAGACCGAGTAATACAGCTTTAGAGACTCACCTTTGGAGATTGGAGCTTCATTTGGAGATCCAACTATCGTTTCAGCTTTCAGTTTTCTAGATTGACTGGTTCAGAGAAGTCATCGGCTCGTACTGAAGACTTTTCTGTATTCCAGAGATTCTGATGTATTTTATTTTAAACTCTGATGCATATAGTAGCTTCATGAACTACTATTTTTCTATTCCGCTGCATTATATTACTCTGTGTCTGTGATCTGTGATTGGTTTATTTACTGTATATTTTAGGTTTTGCCAAATTAAATTAACAATTCGGTATTTTGAATTATTCAAGTCGTACATGTACGGTTTTAGTGTCGATTTGAATGGTCCAAAATAGCGGGTCGTTACAGTTGGTATCAGAGCTTTGGCTCAAGTCAAAACTTAGCATATATGGTAAATTTATTACAGAATCACTTTCATTCGAGTTGAATCTCTTCCTTTTTGACTCGATTTCCTTTGAATTTTGGAATGTCCCTCAGTTTCGAAATTCATTCTTGTCTCTCCCTATTTATATTCGTTCGATTCTGGAGTATTCCATAACTTCACTGAATGATTTGTAAAAGGGGTGAATCTCCTTTTCAGTTGGCATTGATTCACCGAAGATTCATGTATCCTCGGTTTACAATGCTGCTATATCTAGTTATGCCGAATTCTATATCGGGCGATCGAATGTCGATTTGCCTTAGAATTCCGCATCAATCATATTCCTGAAATCACGATTGACCCGGTTAAGGTCGCCGGCGATTTATAGAAGTATATCCATCTTCTATTTTGTAATTTAATTATCTCATCTTCGATCGAGTCTATCTTCGAATCAGAATTCTATGGATTGGAGTTCCTCTAATTCAAATCTCTATCTTTGTTTTGAAATCCATTCTTAAAATTATCCTTTGAAAATCGGGTATGTTTGCATTTTGAAATTTGTTTTAAATATCGAAATTATTATTTTGATAACTATGATTTTATTCTATATATAAAAGTGAAAATGTTTTCCATAAGGATTATATACCTATATACAAAACAAATAAGAAATGTTATTCTATATATAAACAAAAAAGGTTTTGAAAGGATTTGAAATTTTGAAAAATTATAAGAAATTGATTTATATAAAAATGATTTATAACTGAAGTGTTAAATTTGAAATTCGAGAATTGAATTCCGGTATTTTGAAATTGGTTTTAAGATTTTGGAAAATATATATAAATAATACGATTTAAAATTATTATTTTTTGAATAAGAAATGTTTCAAATAAGCTCAAATGAATTCCAATAATTTTAAAGAAACTTCAAAGAAGTTTCCAAGAAAATAGAAGTCCAGAACTCACTTATGTCGCTTGAAAATAATTTCGGTGATGAGTGCACGCATCATCGACATTGATTTTCGAGTTTCAGAGTGAGGGAGAGGCCACTTTAATAGCTTCGCTATGCAAGTGTTTTGTAAAACCGATTTTGATTTCAAATTCTGAAGTATAATTTGATATTTTAGAAAGATATAAGTATATATTTGAAACAATTTAAAATGAGACCGGTATTCAGTCCTCGAGTTTCGGATTTAATAATTGGTTTATTGATTTATTGTTGATTTTCAACTCTTGAATTGAAAATTTGATTTCCCTAATTATTTTGAAGGTTCGAACACTTCCAAGTCAAGGTCTAAAGTTTTAAAAACTAAGAAATTTCGAAGAGTATAAAATGTTTGATAAAGAATATAAATTTAGTTTGAAATGTTTTGAAAAAAAAAATAGTTTTGAATAATGGTTTTCAGAAAGGTAAATTGAATATTTCAAATAGAAATAGATAGTTTAAAAGTTTAAAGGGATAAATTATAAATTTGGAAACCATTTTGAGTAATTGATTTTGAGGAAAATATTTGGTTTTGAAATTAAATTGGAATTAAAAACCAGTACTTATATGGTGATTTTGGAAATGTATTTGTTTGACTTTAGATATTTAATTTGGAAGAAAATTGGTGAAATCATATATGATTTTAAAACTGAATTGATAGTGAAATAATTTGAAATTGAGAATCTTAGATTATTAAGTACTTGATTTGGGAGTGGTCGAACTTATATAAAATGGATTTGTATAAGTATGAAGTTGATTTGAAATCTATTGATTTGAAAGTTACTCAATTTGGAAAGAGATTTTATATAATCGAAGTCTATATAAGTATGATTTGATATACTATTGATTTGGAAAGTATTCGTTTGAAAATGGAATCCTATATATATGGACTTTATATAAGTACAATATTTGAAAGTGATTTGAAAAAGGTACTATATGATATATATTTTCCAAATAAAGATATGGAAAGTGCCTTCTGCTTGATATCCGCTTTGTGGCCACAGCGTGGATTCATTCTATCGTTATTATTCTCTCTGATTTTGGTTTTCCGGATGTAATACTCGAGTGTTCCCACCGTGACGTGTCCCACGGTTTCTTTTTCTCTCGTGAATGCACAGCGAAATTGCCTGGCTGAGTCTTGCCTAGGGGTACGGATTGTTTCCTGGGGGAACCAGGCGTAACCATTGTGTATCCTGCAATCTGTGTAGGTCGCGAATAGTAGCGCAAGTGCCTGGCTGAGTCTTGCCTGGGGGTACGGATTGTTTCCTGGGGGATCCAGGCGTAACCATTGTGTATCCTGCACTCTACTAGTCATCATGGCGTAACTCGCAGGGCTGTGAAAGCTTACGGATATGGATTGTTTCCTGGGGGAACCAGGCGTAACCATTGTGTATCTGCGAACCATGATCGGACAAAGGTTTTGGTTTGATTGTTTTGTTTGGATCGTACTTTCCATATCTATTTTAAAAGGTTTTTCAAGTATTTTCACTGGGTGTTGAAACAAGTCTACTAAGTACTTGAAGAATTCTAGCTTTGCGCCTGATCAACGCATGGCCAGAGTCTGCAAGAACGAGGATAAACTTGTTAAAACATTGAGTTATAAAAGTATTTTCGAAAGAAAAATTGGTTTTGATATAAAAGAATTTTATTATAAAGGTATTGCCAACAAAGAAATTTTGTATTAATATTTGAAATTTAAATTCTTATGGTTTGAAATAAATTATTCGGACCCGATTCTTTCTTTTGAATCTACCTTATCTGCTCAGCTTATTTGTTCATCTTGATTTTGTTTTCAAAATCTACCTTCCTTCCTTGTTGGATTTATCCTTTGAAAATTTTGTCTAATTATATACTACATTGTTTAATATAAAATTTTAAGTGTTATGAATAGTTTGAAGTTATTAATTTCGGATTTAATATTTTCAATAAACTTTGTAAAAATAAGGGATAGTGCAGGTAATTGTTTTCATAAGAGTTGAAAGTATTATAGTATTATAGAAAATTTGAATTTCAAATGAAGTTTCAAATAAAGATTTCAAATAAATTTGGGTAGTTTTAAAAATTTGTTGTTTATCTTATCTTTCAATCTATAAATTTCCGGCTGTTTTATTCTCCTACCTCCTTCCTTTTCGGGGACGAAAAGTTTTGAGTGGGGGAGAGTGTAACGACCTGTAAGATTTTAATAAACTTTATCGTTTTATTAACGTATTTAATTGGATTATGGTGAAATTTTTAAATAAATTAATTTGCAAATAAAAAGTTAATATATGGATTACGTCCAATTAAACATAGCAGATGGCAAAATTTCAATTTATTTTATGAAAATTTATTTATTATGTAATTCTATTAAATTCAAGCTAGCTAATAATTGTTGATAATAAAAAAAAAAAAAAAAAAAATTTTTAATGCAGAATATTTTACATAGAAAAATTCTAAATCCTCATCTGAGAAAGGCGTCATCTTTAGTTTTTCAAAATCCGGACTTCTATAGCTTCGTCGTTCTTATTTTCTGCATTCTACTGCATTTTTTTTCTACTAGTGAAAAATTCGAATTTTTATAACTCAATCATACCACTGATAACTGTATACCATTGTGAGCGCCTCGTCGTGCTGATCTCAAAAGTATATTTATTTCTGTATTTCGGAACCCGGTGTACAACGGAAGCAATAAATTTGTTCGTTTTAATGACACCATAAATTGTGCCTCCTTAGCTTCTCCTTATTTCGTTTCGATTTAAACCGTGCTACCCAATATAAATTTATTACTTTAAATTTACAGCTATAAACATTATTTGACCGTTTCTCTTACATTCATTTCACTTAAGAGATACGTTTCCGGTAGCTCTAAGTTCATTTCTCTTTTGGCTTCTATTCCAATAGCATACGTTACTTTTATAATTTCCTATTTATAATACATTGTTTTATAACTCCCAATTCAATGCTAACGTTATGTGCTTTATTTCAAACAGCTCAATTGAACTTTTGAATTCTCTGTTCATTCAACTCATCGCCGTTTTGCTATTAGTATTTGTTTCCTGATTTCATCATCAAACGTTTCTACTCCTAATTATTAGTAAATTTAGAATCAACGTTTGTTGCTTAATTTATGGCATACGTTCTAATCTTTTGCTTTTATCATTTAGAAATCGAAACGTTTCTTTTGCTTTTGAATTTTGTAACGTTTGATAATAATTAATCTCCATAGTATAATTGCCTACGTATTGGGACCTAGGAAATAAATAAAATTAAGAAAACGTATAACTTGCAAGAAACAATAGATTACTTTATTTGTTTATCTGGTTTCAAACGAGTGACCATTTATTTCGGGAGAAACCGTTTCTTTTGCATGTGTAAAAATCTACCATCATCTTTCTAGATCTGTTCATATATTTTTTCCTTCCGCCTCCTTTTATTTTGCTCTCAAATTTCCACCATCTTCTTTTCAGAACTCTCCCATGCAAACAAATCCATTTATTACTCGACCTATATATATATAACTCTATGGATTCACGCACCTTTCCTTCTCTGTTTTAATATAACTCTTCATTTCTTTTTCTCTCTCTCTTCTTTATTTCTATTTATAACTTTGTCAGAAACGTATGTGTCTATATAATTTATTTATTCCTTTCTCTGTTCATTTTCTTGCTTTCAAAATGTCCTTTCCTTTGTTATTCCCTTAATTTTAGTGCGTTACTTTACACCACTACAGGACATTTATTTATGTACGTTTCACTATGTTTCTTATATAATTTGATAAGCTGCACTTTTCTCTCCTTAATTTCTTTCTTCCATCATGATTCTAAAGACTTCTGCAAAAAAAAATAAAAATATATATATATATATATATATATATATATCACAGCATCTCTACATTCCTACTTTCTTTCTTCATTCTATAAACATATTTTTCCCTTACCTGAAGCCTCTCAGATCTGTTCTTCTCCTACAAAAAAAAAACACACACACATAAGAAACGCATAAAATAACAGGCAGCAGCCGCCTTCCATCCCTCTATCCTCTCTCGTTCATCACCTCCGCACTCTCACCTCCGCCTCGGGTACCACTGCATCTCCCACTTCAACTGGTGAGTAGCCACCTTTATTTGTATGCACAATTTTTTTTTAAATGCAATTATTTGAACGTATGAGTGCTTAGTTAGGATAACATATGATTAGTTTGGGTTTAGGTCACGTTAGTCTTATATATATGAGTATAGAATGTCTGCATATATTTGTGTAGTAAATTGTTTGCATATTTTACTTAAATAATTTTAAAGTATCAAATTGTTTTTCCTTCAAAGATATATATATATATATAGGTTAGTTATAGACAAAAGTATATGTATATGAGCTTTATGAGATGTACGTCTACGTAAGTTTTAAAGTATACATTATACATATACGCACAGCTGTTATATTTTAAAGTGGTATTTTATATAGATTTTTTTTTTTTAGTAAATTTTCGTTCTGATTAAATTTTATACCTGTTGATGTTCACGTAATTTATAGGTTTTAAGATGTATAAGTTAAGTTATATATATATGACTTTATTTACGCATATAAAATTTTAAAAGTGGTATGGTCTGTTTATACGCATGGTTAGTAAAGGTGATTTATTTATTTATAATATATTGTTTTGCCGTTTATATATGTCACAGTTTTTAAAAATGGAGGAAAGGACAGTACATGTGTTCATTTGAAGAAGTCTTTGTCTATTTTGTTAGTACGCATATAATTTAAGTATGTTCATATAGGTGGAGTACAGACTTGCAGTGCATTATAATAACAAAAATTTTATGGATTATTTTATAAGTTGTTATATAGTTTTGTTTTATAAATATGTTATTTACGTATGTAAGTATTTTTTTAAAAAAATGTAAGTATTTTTAAAATTGTAAGTATTTTGTATAAATACATATTTTATAAACTAAGTTTACATTAGTTTATATGTGTGAGTATCGGCTGTTAGTTCATATATGGTATAACAATAAGTAATATAATATGGTTGATGTTATAATAAGTTAGGTTACTGTAAGTGTATTTGTGTATATACATTGAGTTACATTTTATAGAATATGTCCTTAAGTTATTAAGTATTTAGGTCGTGTCTGCATATCAGATTTGTTCAGTACATGAATTATAAAAGTTCGCTTATACCATTTATCTTCATCGTTTCAGTTCTGATCTGATCCGTTTCAATTAGCTTTGATCGAATTCGTGCCGATTTTGTTTTGCTTGGATTTGAAATTTAATTTCAGTATCCGTAGCAGTGTGCATATCCGTATCACCTTCTGTATTCTCGTTCATCTCTAGCCTTGAAAGGTGAGCAATCACTCACGATTAACGTTCTTTTATTTATTAAATTTGATTCAATTGAAACGTCAATTGAAATATGCTGCTGTTAGTTGTTTACTGTTACGACTGCTATCATCTGTATCTGTTCACCTATGACACCTGACACCATTATCGGTTAATTATTTATGTGATAATAATACAGATTGGTTGAAAATTTACTGATTGATTGATTGTCATTTAAATTGGATGTTAATTACTATTGTTAAATGATAACTAGTTTGCTAGTAAGATTTGAGGTGGTATAGTTTACAAAGAAAACGGATTATATACGATGGACCTTGATTGATTAAACCTGACCCCGCCATATGTAAATTTGATTAGTTTAATTTGACCCATTAATTGTCGTAGGAATTGATAAGTTATACTTTAAAGCTTTGAACATAGTTTGGATTAACTGTTGTAATACTAAACTGAAATTGAAATGGAACGACAATTGAAAAACTGAAATGTAATAATCTGTAATCTACATGAAATGATAGTGTAGATTTTAGAAATAATTATAAAAATAACAATGCGAATTAATAAGATCATTTCGGAGTTATTTGATTTAATCTATTGAATTGTTATTGATTGTTGTTATTGCTTGTTTACTTACTTTGACACTATCCCTGTCATCACACTGCAAGTTCCCTTTGTTATGTTTGATTTTTGAATTAAAATAGGTTGAAAAATAGGCCCAAGCGGGTTTCGTTTAATTAAATTTGGGATTACGGGTTGAAATGCTATCCACCCGTATACATTTAGTGTACGTATTGAAATGATAATAGCCATAACACTTTGACCATATGAAAAAAAAATCTATGGTCTTATTAAATGTAAATTCTTAAATACATCTATAAAGGGTAATGATAAATATAGAGTTAATTATATCTAGTTAATCAAGATTTGATTAAATACATAAATTATGATAAATAATTTATGTAAATTTTATTCGGATAAATGTTGCAATAATATTGAAAAATTAAGGTTGAGAAATAAATTTGGGTTATTGTAAAATGATGTTTAGATAAGGATTTATTTATTTAAATCAATTTGAAATTTATCGAATGAGATATTTCACGTTTAATAAAATTTGAGAAATCTTGAGAAAGATGTAATTTAAAGTCACTAAAATGGTATTGAATAAGGGAAGGTTCAAACTAAATAATAATGATGTAAAAACCAAGAATCTATATGAAACTGTTAAATTTAACATCTAAGTATTTAAGCCATGAACTGTATTGAAATTAAATGGTTTAGAAATTTGGTATGTATTTGGGACCAAGATAGTTGAATTTGTTATGTAGATAACTAATTGAATTTAATGGAAATTGAGGTTGAACGAAGTCTGGAAATTTGTATTTAGAGAACTAGATTGGGAAATTTAGGGGAAATATTAAATACTTAAAGTATGGAAACATATTGAAATGGAAAGGGTAATTAGGATATCAAATCCAGATTTGAGATTTATAATTGAGATTGAATTTAATTTAAATGGAAAGGTCAGGTTGATGTGAACGATTTGTTAAGTTAAGGAAATTGCAAGTGCTTTACCATATACAGCATTTAATATATATAAATACTATTTGGGAAATATAATTATTCGAAGTGAATTTGACATTTGGGTTTGAAGTATAAATTAAGTGAATGACCACGATGTAATAGTGTATATTTCTACCCTGTAGATAGTTCTATGGACCCTTAAAGGATGGTCATCCCAAACATCCTTTAAGTTATTTGTATTTCAGTTGATATTTCACTTGAGTTGGATTTATTGATATACGAATGTTAATCCTGACTCGAGTGTTTTGTGTTTTGCTTTACGCTCGGGTCAGACCGAGTAATACAGCTTTAGAGACTCACCTTTGGAGATTGGAGCTTCATTTGGAGATCCAACTATCGTTTCAGCTTTCAGTTTTCTAGATTGACTGGTTCAGAGAAGTCATCGGCTCGTACTGAAGACTTTTCTGTATTCCAGAGATTCTGATGTATTTTATTTTAAACTCTGATGCATATAGTAGCTTCATGAACTACTATTTTTCTATTCCGCTGCATTATATTACTCTGTGTCTGTGATCTGTGATTGGTTTATTTACTGTATATTTTAGGTTTTGCCAAATTAAATTAACAATTCGGTATTTTGAATTATTCAAGTCGTACATGTACGGTTTTAGTGTCGATTTGAATGGTCCAAAATAGCGGGTCGTTACAAAACGGAAATCCCATACAAGCCGAACGCGAGATCCCCTTTTCGAAATACCTTATTCGAACGCCTTTCCTCTTATTCGACATCACGGCTTCACGCGTGAGGTATCATCTTCTACCTGTTTTAATTTTTACGTGCAGTGATCCTACTTTAATCAAAGAAAATTAGTAAAATATAACATGATTGTTAGTAGGAGATAAATCAACAGTTGGTTGATAAAACAATTTAATTCTTCAATTGATAAATCTGTTTATGTGTATACAGAAAGGTATAAATACCATTTTTATTCTTTCCGTTTACAGGAAACAAGTTTTAAATATATTTATATTAGTGCACTTATTTTGAAATTTAAAATTTTATAGGTACATAGAAATTATTATAGATTTGAAAGGTATAAGAATTTAAAAAAAAATTAGGTTTGTATATGTATGAAATCGATAGCTATTTTAAATTTAGAAATAAATAGGTAAACTTAAATATGTGTATAGAAGATTTTGGGAAAAATTATAGGAATTTTAAAATATTGTTAGGGTGGTTAATGTATTTAATAAACTTATGTAATTTATCTTAGTTATTGGAAATAATTTATTATAGAAATTAGTTAAGTACAAATTATTAAATTGAATTAAAATATACATAGGAAAATTAGTTTAAAATTTACTACTTCGGTTAAATTTAATCTAAGGTTAAAATTTAATCATTTGTAAACAAAATAAATACATGGTGAATAATTGTTTGATTGGTTCAAATAATAATAAACCGTGAATTGTTATACAAGGTTTAAAAATCAAGGGAAAAAGTCAGTTTGGAATGGATTGCGAACAGCAAAGCAAAGGTGAGTTAATCTCACTCAGCTGATTATAAATTTAAATTTAAATGATTAAATTTAAATAATTGTTGGATGGTTGAATTGTTTGATGTGATATAATATGATATTTTGGAATTGATGTATTATATTGTGCTAACGTCTGTGGATGCAGGGAAAACAGGTTGGAGGGATCCAACTGGATCCCTCAACATTTATTTAAATTATTTAATATTCTTTGTTCTGATTATTTGATATTCTATAATGAATTATGTGGAAGTATTTAATGCTATGGCTTGGTTGATATAATTGGGTATAATTAATTACCAAAATAATATATATAAAAATTGGATTTTTGAAGAAAATAAAAGAAGTGAATATGTAAGTAAAGTAATTATAGAATAAATTTAAGAATGAATTGGAGAAGGAATAAAGTGACTTTAAATTTCTAATAAGAAATTGTGGGTATAGAAAGGAAAATTTGAATAAACAGAAAGTTAACGAATTTTGAAATTCAGTGTTATTATTTAAAAAGAACAAAACATTTATTTAAAATTCAGGATTTAAATTATTGGAAAGAATAAAGAAGAAATTGAGAATAACCTGAAATTTGTATGTTTCAGTTAAAAGGGTTTGACATCAAACAGAAAATAATAATAATAAAGACCATAACTAATGGATTTTGAAATGAACTGGTAAGTAAAGAAATTTATTTTAAATGGAATAAATTGGAAATCAATTTGGGAAATTGATTTGAATGATTGAGATTTTAAATTCTCCCTGGATAACCAAGTACGTTTTCAAAGTAAATTCTTAAATATAAGTTAAAAGATTTTAAAGTTGTTTTTAAAAGTATGTTTTGTAAAATTTATTATTCTAATATTTAAAGCCTTAAGTAAGTATTTCCTTTTAATCTATTATAAACAGTAATTATTTAAAGAATGACTTTGTATTATGTTTTTAAAAGTGAAAACCTAGTTTTATATTTATAAAGTAACCTTATTTTCAAATATTCATATAGTATGTATTTTTAACAAATTATTAAAGTAATTTTAACTTGAATGTTTTAAAGTATATTTTTAAAAGTAAAGTGTTTTAAATTAATTTAGAAAATCTAGTTTTGTGCTTGGTGATGCCAGTGGAAATAGAAATACTTGGAATTTATTCTGAGGAAGGTAGATAATTTTGAAAACTATTTTCAAAGGAAGTTGAAAAGTGAAAATATATCTTGTGAAGATATTTTTGAGATAAATAAATAATTTGGGAGAAATTATTTATTGTTTGATGGATGTTTGTGAACATAAATTGATAGTTAAATAACCGACTATCAATATTGGCCAAATGCGTTGATCGTTTCGAAGAGACCGGGATCGAGATTTATTTCTCGAAAACCACTTCGATCCGGTTTGTACGTTTCGTGTAAACGATTTTGGATTCGAAGATGGAGCAGTGAAGTGCAAGGGCTAGTCGCTACTAATCTCGAGGATATTTCCAAAATGGATGTAGTAGGAATAGTTCCTTCGGTTCCGTTCGAACCCGGGACGGACTTGTATGGATGAATGCTTGCGAAACATCGTCAGGTGGACGATGTGCATTCTAAGGGATATGTTCTTAAAAAGGTAACGGTTAGCCTCAAGCCTCATCAAATGGGAATGACTGAAAATCAGGGGATATGCAGAAAGGCTAGGTGGGTAGCACCCAAGCAGGGTGAGGTCATTCCAGTCTAGATGTCCCTTTTTATTTCGGCTTAGTGGGCGGTTGCTGATCCCAACCGCGGGGTGATCTCACTCGGGATTATCCAGTAAGGGGTAGTCCCGACGTTGTGTTGTAGGGGAGCGGGCGTACTCCTTAGTACGGTGATCTAGGCCCCATACTGTGACAGGTGGTACCCCAGTGCCTAGTCATTAGTTGGAAATCCATTCTCCCTACGAACCTTGTATGAGTTTTGTTTGTATTACCCACTCTGTGGCTAGTAGCTGGAATTTAATGAATGTAACAATTTCAGCTATTTTATAAGTATTTGTATATAGACCCTATTATAATAGCAGAGGATTTCTACAAAAATTGTTTTAGCTATCGTAAGGTAAAAACACGACATGTTTATGTGTGGCGTGGTCTTACGAGATGCGTTTTGTTTTCAAAGGATTTTAAAACTTTAATAATCAATTGGGTGTGATTTTCTCACGCTGGTATTCCAGACTGACTCGGGTATTATTTAACTGTAATGCTCGGGTCAGACCGAGTATTATAGCATACAGGATATGATACTATGGAGCTCAGGAGACGAGCAGGATGGCGATACGTACTCCCGTATTTGTATATATATATTATTCCGCTGTGTTTGAGTTGTTATGTATCTTGAGTTGTTGTGTATTCATTGTATGATATTGATGTTGAGCCGTGATTGATGTATTCTGATGATGTAATATATAAACAGATATATTTGATTTGAGTAAAGATCATTTATTATCTATTATATTTTATTCCGCTGCGATGGTTAAATTCTGTTGTTGTTTTCTATTTTCTTCTTCTACCTCTTCTTCTTTAACCCAAATGGTTCGTATTTCTGTACAATTTGAGTTTATTTAGATAGAATAGTGTTGACTCAAGGGGTATGGATTTGCGGGTCGTTTCACTTGGTATCAGAGCATAGGTTGGTGATAACCTTGGCTCTGGTGGGAATTACTCATTTAAATTAGAGTCTGTAGTACTCTATAATGAGTTTGAGCGTATTAATAAATATGAGTGCGTATTTGTTAGTGAATATAAATTGTTTTAATATCGTGTTGATTGATTTATCGAGTGGCATATGAACCTTCGTCAACACAGTCTGCGCAACTGTATTGAAGGGGTTTCTAAACACTTGAATATAACAATTGACACAGTATTGTTTTAAATGTGGGTAAATGAAATAATTTTACCCAAAATATATTTTGATATAAACAGTAGTTTTTGTAAGCTATTTTAGCTAATATATGGTTGCTTGGATGTTAGGAAGAATAATATTAAATTATTATCATCGTGGGTAAAAATTTAACTAGAAATTGAAATATAACTAAAATTAAGGGAATAATTTCATTATAAAATGAAATTTATAAATATGAATTAAAAATGTAAATTATGAATTGAAATATAATTAATTGGGAATTTGTATAAGCATAAACTATACAAATGCATTTTTAGTTCAAATTTGAATTAAAATAGAATTTGAAACTTTAAAAACCCGGAGATTTTGGAAGTATTTTGGAGGTAAATAGTATTATTGTTGTTTTTGGGGTATTACTGAAAGGAAAATTGTTTCAAATAAATTTTGGGAAGAGATATAGCATTGAATTCACTTCAGTAGCTGGAAAATAACTTCGATGATGACTGCAGCATCATCGATGTTCATTTTCGAGTTTCTAAGTGACGGGTTGCTGCCAAAAATTGATTTGCTCAGAAGAGCTAGTTGATTTTGAAAATTTCAAAAGAAATTTGTTGGGAATAAAACCAGGATTGGTTTAAATTTTTGAGAAGTATGATTTGAGATGTTGGGGATTTCAAAATGTTTTGAAACCAATAACTGGGTGTTTGAAAATCCTGATGAGATAGTTGTAAGCTTATAAATTGGGATGATTTTTAAATCCGGAAATATAAGCTTTGGATGTTGGGAATTTAAATTTAAAGTGAAAAGTTAAAAATGGAATTAACTTAAATTGGAAAATAAAATTTAACTGTATTGAAAATTAATTTAAATAGGTTGAAATAATATCCAGTTGTATTCGAACTAAGTTGAAATCGAATTGAGTTAAATAAAACTGAGTTAAAATAAAATTGAGTTGGAATAAGAATTCAATTGAATTATTGAATGGAATTAGATTCTTACTTGAATTAATGGAAAATGAGTTGGATAAGGATTGCATTGAAATAAATAAATCAGAAAAATCCATAGGAATAAAAATATGCTTGGGTTATAAATAAGCATAAGGCTTGAGTTAAAAATAAAAGAATAATATATTCAAGCCTATGAGGAATGGAATTGTGTAAATAATAAGTTGTGACTTATTAAATTTGAAAAGTGAGGTACAAAACTCCAAAATAAATATTATTGATGAATTGGAGAATAAAATAAAAATCAAAACTTGAATTATAAACTAAATTGAACTAAGGAAATTAAATGCAGTGATATTTGGAATTAAAATTCAAGAGTTGGATTATGGATAAGGGAAGAACTAATTGATAATGAATTAGTGAATGAAATGTGTAAATGGAGTTAGATGTAGTTAAATAGAAGCTGAATTGTAAGCTAATAATGAAGATTGGAAATAAAACTCAAGTTATAAATCAAATTTGACTTGAATCATTAGTGAAGAAAATATAATTGGAAGTGGTCTTGCAATTAATTAAAGGAATCAATTAAATGAATTGAGAACTTAATTGAACTGTGAGTTCGTAAAATTGGGTGGTAAATTGAGAATGGATAGAGGATTCAGAACTTGAGTTATAATTTAAATTTAACTTGAAGTGTTAACAAATTAAATATAATTGGAAAGGTATCGAATAAAAATGAAATTGGATTAAAATCATAATGGTTTGTATTGTAAATAAAATCCAAATATGTGGAAATAAATTGGATATGGCTTTATAATCAATTGAGTTAAGTTGTGTATAAAAGAGAAAAATTTACTTGTAAAATGGAAATGGGCTTAAGTATAAAATTTGAATAAATTGAAGTAAATTGACTTAAGCTGAATAAATCGAAGAGAGTTGACTTTAATTCAACTTAAACTAAATTAATGATTTTGGGTTGGGTTTAAATCAAGTGAAAATAAATTTGAATCGAAATAGAATTTGGTGGGTTGTAAATAAAATTTAGGAAAATGAAAATCCAAAATGGATTAAGTGGATAAATTAATTATATTGAATAAATGAATGGATGGGATAAATAAGAACCAAATGAAGTATGGTTTAAATAAGTTGAGAAATGGTTATTGAATGATATAGCTTGGTCTGTTTTGAGCTAAATAAAATAGTTTGGAATAAATAAATATGGAATAAAACGTAAATGAATGGAGTGTGAATGAAATTTAAATGGGATGTGTCGAGCTAAATAAATAATTGTGAATGAATTAAAATAAAAGGGAAATTAAATTGGTAATGAAGATGAACCTAAGATGTTAATAGTTTTGTATGAACTAGCTTGGTTAATAGAAGGAAATGCAAGTGAATGGATTCAAATTTGAAATGCAATGGAAATGAGAATATATGGACTTGTGAATAAATTTAAAAATGGAATAAAATTAAGAATAAATTGAGTTGAAATCCATTTAAATTAGTTATAAAACATAAATACTTGTTTATTCACATAAATCTCGTCAAATTTGCATAGAATTAATTGTCATTTGATGTAAATGGAAGTGATTAAAATTCTATGCTTTAATAGAAGTAAAATAATTGATTTTGAGAGAAATTGAATTAAATATGAGTTCAATTTGCTTAAAGGTAAACTAAATGTAAGCGATTGAGTTTTAAACCATTTAACGTGATGAAGTTGTATACAAATGGATTGAAAACCATTCAAATTGAATGAAAATGGTTTATGAATTAATTGAAACAGTTGAATTAGCATGGAAACTATATAAATTGCTTACGGAAAAATGTTTGGTATGAGTTTCTTTTAGAATTCATATGTTTTAACCATTGCAACTAAGTGAAATGTAGTTAAACTTCATGTATTTGGTACTTACACGTTTAAATTGAGTAAGTACAGGTACCTGGAAGCCGTGTGGTTGGATTTGGTTGTGCTATTTGCTGAAAATAATAAGTCGCTTGCTTAAAATGCTAAATAAGGTACGCCTACACAATAAAAATAGGAAATATGAACTGCTTTTGGTTTTTCCGACCGTGTGGGTCGATGTATATATATTTATCTCTTTTGTCAAATTGCAAAAGCTCCTCCGTACAAAGGAGACTCTGCCAAAAAATTTCAGAAATTTTGGGAGTTAGAAAATTTTTGAAAATTTTGGAAAATTTTGTTAACGACGAACAAATTCAAATTGGAAACTAAAATAAGTTAGTAAATGAAACCAATTTAAAGTAATGACATGAATTAGTAATAAATGACAAATAAAATTTATATATGCAGAGTTAAAAATAAATTGAATTCATATGGTAATGAAAGAATCAATTTGAATAGAAATAGATATAAACTGAAGTGGTAAGACGGAAATAAATATAAGGAACATATTTAATGCTTATATTAACTCAAGTAAGGAATGGTGAGTTCTTAATTGGAAATTGATTTTCAAATATATTCTAAGTTGATATTTGGGATGGATAAATATTGACATTTCGGAAGGAAGTCGATAAAATGTCTTTGAATATCGTGATGGGACATATTGCTGTGTAAGATGTGCAGGTAATATAAAGGTAAAGAGAATTGACTTTGATTTCAGAAGATAAATTTGAAATGCTCAACAAAAAGGTATGTGTTTAAGTTTCTATATGAAATTTGATTGGGATTTGGATTGAGCCACTTGGCCTTTTGTTTTCTTTTTGGATTTGGGAGGCCGTAAAGCCATTTTGTAGTTGTACCGAGTCAGCCGCGCAAAGGAGACGCCGGCAAAAAATTTCGGCAATTTAGAGAGTTAGAAAAATTTTGAGAAAATTTTGATAATTCAAAATTTGGTGTTAAATTAAAACTTGAATGGTTAAACAAATGGTATAGTTTTAAACTAGGGAAAGGTTTGGAAAGTTAATAAGAATGATAATGGATCTTTTATAAAAAGATAGTTGGTAAGATGTTGAATTGTTAGAAACCGTTTGGTTTCGGGGAAAAAGTAAACGGGTATTGGACCATTCTGCCTAACTAGTAATTTCAGGGACGAAATTCTTTTAAGGGGGGAGGATGTGACGACCCAAAATTTTCGAGCATTTAAAATCGGAATATTTAATTGATTTTAATTATTTAAAGGTTAATTATAACTTAAATTCAAATATCACTAATTAATTGATAATTTAATTATTGAATTAAATAATTTGAAGTTGAATAAAATGTTGAATCTGGAGTTTTAAGCCTATTAAAAATAATTTGAAGGCTTATAAAATTTATATTGAAAATACTGAAGATAGTAAAAATCTTAAAATTGAATCTAACAGTGATTTGTTCAGTTTTGAAATTTATATAGTTTAAGTTGAATTTAAAAAATAACCTTCCGAGGCGCAGTCTCGGAATTTGACGAAACCTGTTCCTTTGGGTCCGTAATAGTGTATTATTGTCGGATTTCAAATTTCGTATTGATCAGAGTTGTTGTGTGAATGTATGGCAAATAATCGCGCTGAAACTTCATATCGAAAATTCAAATCGATTTCGTTCTTCTTAACGAGGGAATATAATAGCGTCGCCTGCCTCTGTTTTTTTTAAATCATGAAATTTCTTTTCCAGGCTTCCTAATCGAATCGAATAAAACTGTATCTTCGTTCCTTCCTTTGCAAGCCAAAATAATTAAAAAAAAAAATATTACTTGCGTCTTCTTCTGAAAGCCAAGCTGTTTTATTATGAAAATCACGTGATCCTTCTTATCTCCACAGTTCTAAACGGAATACTCCAATCGAATAATCAGTTAAAAAAAGAAAGAAAACAAATATCGGGGGGGGGGGGGGGGCGAGCAAATCTTCCCCTTCATTCCAAAAATTTCGATCTCTAAAAAAAAAGAGAGGGGGAAACGGAAATCCCATACAAGCCGAACGCGAGATCCCCTTTTCGAAACACCTTATTCGAGCGCCTTTCCTCTTATTCGACATCACGGCTTCACGAGAATCACGAAGCGAGTGACGCTGGGCTGGGGAGTTGGTCGCGAGCGTGACGGAGGAGGAAAAGCGCAAGTGGTGGCGTTTACCTAGGGTTGTGGGCTGCAACTTTGAAGTGCGCATAAGGGTGGTGTTGGCATCACTACAGCTAGGGTTCGCAGTCGCGATTGTGGGGAGGAGTAGATAGCGTGGTTGCTGGGTGGTTCGAGCATGGAGATTCGAGCGAGGTGGATGGCGGCTAGGGCTCGTGCGAGCTGTGCGTGAGGAATCATCTTCTACCTGTTTTAATTTTTACGTGCGGTGATCCTACTTTAATCAAAGAAAATTATTAAAATATAACATGATTGTTAGTAGGAGATAAATCAACAGTTGGTTGATAAAACAATTTAATTCTTCAATTGATAAATCTGTTTATGTGTATACAGAAAGGTATAAATACCATTTTTATTCTTTACGTTTACAGGAAACAAGTTTTAAATATATTTATATTGGTAAACTTATTTTGAAATTTAAAATTTTATAGGTAAACAGAAATTATTATAGATTTGAAAGGTACAAGAATTCTTAAAAAAAAATTTAGGTTTGTATATGTATGAAATCGATAGCTATTTTAAATTTATAAATAAATAGGTAAACTTAAATATGTGTATAGAAGATTTTGGGAAAAATTATAGGAATTTTAAAATATTGTTAGGGTGATTAATGTATTTAATAAACTTATGTAATTTATCTTATTTATTGGAAATAATTTATTATAGAAATTAGTTAAGTACAAATTATTAAATTGAATTAAAATATACAAAGGAAAATTAGTTTAAAATTTACTACTTCGGTTAAATTTAATCTAAGGTTAAAATTTAATCATTTGTAAACAAAATAAATACATGGTGAATAATTGTTTGATTGGTTCAAATAATAATAAACCGTGAATTGTTATACAAGGTTTAAAAATTAAGGGAACAAGTCAGTTTGGAATGGATTGCGAACAGCAAAGCAAAGGTGAGTTAATCTCACTCAGCTGATTATAAATTTAAATTTAAATGATTAAATTTAAATAATTGTTGGGATGGTTGAATTGTTTGATGTGATATAATATGATATTTTGGAATTGATGTATTATATTGTGCTAACGTCTGTGGATGCAGGGAAAACAGGTTGGAGGGATCCAACTGGATCACTCAACATTTATTTAAATTATTTAATATTCTCTGTTCTGATTATTTGATATTATGTAATGAATTATGTGGAAGTATTGAATGCTATGGCTTGGTTGATATAATTGGGTATAATGAATTACCAAAATAATATATATAAAAATTTGATTTTTGAAGAAAATAAAAGAAGAGAATCTGTAAGTAAAGTAATTATAGAATAAATTTAAGAATGAATTGGAGAAGGAATAAAGTGACTTTAAATTTCTAATAAGAAATTGTGGGTATAGAAAGGAAAATTTGAATAAACAGGAAGTTAATGAATTTTGAAATTCAGTGTTATTATTTAAAAAGAACAAAACATTTATTTAAAATTTAGGATTTAAATTATTGGAAAGAATAAAGAAGAAATTGAGAATAACCTTAAATTTGTATATTTCAGTTAAAAGAGTTTGACATCAAACAGAAAATAATAATAATAAAGACCATAACTAATGGATTTTGAAATGAACTGGTAAGTAAAGAAATTTATTTTAAATGGAATAAATTGGAAATCAATTTGGGAAATTGATTTGAATGATTGAGATTTGAAATTCTCCCTGGATAACCAAGTACGTTTTCAAAGTAAATTCTTAAATATAAGTTAAAAGATTTTAAAGTTGTTTTTAAAAGTATGTTTTGTAAAATTTATTATTCTAATATTTAAAGTGTAACAACCCGCATATTTATCGATTTTATATTTAAATATTTTATCGTTCGTCGGATTTTGGTCCGAAAAGCTACTTTTTGTAAACAGCCGAATTAGGACTCGAGACCACTTCCATTGAGTTCAAAATGCCGTTTGCGACCTTTTTGAGCATAAGCTTCGATATGTTTGGAGAAAGTTGATTTTTGCTACTTTTTCCCGCTTAGGGCTTTGGTTTGGGCTGAACCAATTAACCACTTACTAACTCAGTCCCAATCCCCCTCTCCTCTTCATTACTTCATTCCAACTCCTAACTCTCTAGCAAAACTGAAAATGGAGGTGGAGAGTGGAAATTAAAACTCCAAGCCCTAGCTTCCTTTGCAAATCCATCTTCTTGCTCCAAACTCAAGTGAACCCATTGGTAAGCTTCTCCTTCTTTTTCTCCAACTCATTCTCTCTTTGATTTCCGAAATTTCCTAAACCTAATTTAAGAAATGTTTCTATTTTAAGCTTCGATTGAAGCTTCTTGAGTTGTTATTGAAGAGGAATCGATCTTAGCTTGCTTTCAAGCTTCTTCTTCTATTGTTTGGGTTCAAAGGTGAGATTTTTAATCTCACATCTATGCTTATAACTCTCTTCTATTTTTAGGTATGAATTCCTAACACTTATTCATGTGAATTTGATTTTGATTTGGATTGCTTTTGTGAATATTCCAATTTTTAGTGTTTTGAGTTCAATTCGTTAAAAATCCTAACTTTGATGTTTGAACATGTTTTTGGTGATGCATCGAGGAGCATATAGGGCCGGGTAGTCGATTGGCATAAACCCTTAGCGTCGTTGCTCGTGCGATTGCAATTTGATCGAGAGTTGCACCTCTTTTGAAATAGGGTAGGAAGTGCAAGCATACAGGTTCGGCCGACCGAGCCCCTGGGCCGGTCGACCGACCTGTAGTCCAGGCACTTCCTGCCTCTGTTTGGAAGTGCTGGTTACAGGCTTCGGCCGACCGAGCCCCCTGGGCCGGTCGACCGACCTGGTGCCCCGAGCACTTCCAACCTCTGGTTCGGTCGACCGACTCAGGGAGTTCGGTCGACCGACCTGCTACTATTTGCCAGATTAGCCTATATTGCTAATTCGTTTGAATTTCCAACTTTAATCGATTCATGTTGTCTCCCTTTTGTTGTTGTCATTTATTATCGACTTTGATGACCTTTTCTTTGGGAATTTTAGATATATCCACTTTGATGGATTTGATATCGATTTCTTTGGATTTTATTCACGTTTTCGAATGTGAATCTTAGTGATTGATTGTTCCTACAATCTTCTTCGTGATTTGTCACTTTAAAAATATAAAGGTTTTCTATACTAGTAGTAAATATCAAAACTCTTTCTTCAAATGATTTCAACACTATTTTATTACAAAGCTCGTTTTCTTAAACCGTTTTCCAATCTATTGGTATATACAAGCCTTTACCTCACTCGTATGAGAAATCTAATTAAACGATTTAGTAAAACGAGTGGTATGAAACGCTTGCGTTTACTTCGTCGGTTAATTCTTGGACTTGTTCGATTGAATTTCTTGTGACAATTTTCTAGTGGAGATCTACAATTTGTTGTAAATATTTAAGTTAAGCTAGTGGTTATGGGACATGAAGCTAAGCTCATATATTTACGAGCTTACTGTAACCGACACTTCTCTTTGATCATGACGATCATTTTATGGTTTAGACTAGCATTGTGCGATGTCTCTTTGTCCACGTAGAGGACTGTACGTCGTTTTTATTAAGCTTCGGCTCACCAGGAGGAGCTTCGGCTCAATGTCTGCAATGGGGGACTATACCCTGTCATGAGGAACTTCGGTTCACCAGGAGGAGCTTCGGCTCAATGTCCGCAATGGGGGACTATACCCTGTCATGAGGAACTTCGGTTCACCAGGAGGAGCTTCGGCTCAATGTCCGCAATGGGGGACTATACCCTGTCAGGAGGAGTTTCGACTCACCAGGAGGAGCTTCGGCTCAAAGTCCGCAATGGGGGACTATACCCTGTCACGAGGAGCTTCGGCTCACCAGGAGGAGCTTCGGCTCAATGTCCGCAATGGGGGACTATACCCTGTCAGGAGGAGTTTATTTTTCTGGGATTGGCCATCCTTTTTATTGTGATTTCTGGAATTCGTGTGTTGATTTCTGGAATTTATGTTTCACTAACTTTTACGATGGGCATTGATATATATGTCATTTATTGTGGCTTGGTGAATGAAATTAGGAGTATGACATTCCTTTTTATCTTGAGTAGATTATTGTGATATTGATTAATCTCTTGTTGATTTTCAATTACTTATTTATCACAGCTTGGCATTGTGATTATTATATGTTTATGTCATATCTCTTATTATATATCACTTCATCTGATATTTATAGCTAGACTGATCCGTTTATTATTTTCTTCTTAAATAATACTCGGGTCAGACTGAGATATTAAAGGTGCTTCTGCTTGACTCCTTATCGGACTTTCATCTGATCTTTTGGCTAACTACTTAAGTTTAGTAGTTTTTGTTGTATACATTTGAGATACAGACTCTATGATGTATACTTATTCTTTTTTCTAGCACTTGTATATATTCTTTTTTTGATATTGTGGATCTTGTTTGACCACTACTCTGATGTACACTTTCATGTGTAATATTCATATCTATTTCCGCCTTTGTGATATGAATTATCTGTGACTGATTTGTGTTATGTTTATTTCTGTATTTGTTTTTGAAGATATTATAGCCACTATGTAGTAGCTTTGAGTTTGTGTCGGTATGTCGGATTTCCCTCTTGATAAGAAATGCATGTTATACTATCTGACATATCGATGCTCGCGCAAAGCAATTACATGGATGGTCGCTCCTCAACAGCCTTATTCTCCGTGCTAGTTGACAGCATTCACCGTAATGTTCTTGGCTAGCGTGGGTATAGAGGTGGGGCGTCACATAAAGCCTTAAGTAAGTATTTCCTTTTAATCTATTATAAACAGTAATTATTTAAAGAATGACTTAGTATTATGTTTTTAAAAGTGAAAACCTAGTTTTATATTTTATAAAGTAACCTTATTTTCAAATATTCATATAGTATGTATTTTTAACAAATTATTAAAGTAATTTTAACTTGAATGTTTTAAAGTATATTTTTAAAAGTAAAGTGTTTTAAATTAATTTAGAAAATCTAGTTTTGTGCTTGGTGATGCCAGTGGAAATAGAAATACTTGGAATTTATTCTGAGAAAGGTAGATAATTTTGAAAACTATTTTCAAAGGAATTTGAAAAGTGAAAATATATCTTGTGAAGATATTTTTGAGATAAATAAATAATTTGGGAGAAATTATTTATTGTTTGATGGATGTTTGTGAACATAAATTGATAGTTAAATAACCGACCATCAATATTGGCCAAATGCGTTGATCGTTTCGAAGAGACCGGATCGAGATTTATTTCTCGAAAACCACTTCGATCCGGTTTGTACGTTTCGTGTAAACGATTTTGGATTCGAAGATGGAGCAGTGAAGTGCAAGGGCTAGTCGCTACTAATCTCGAGGATATTTCCAAAATGGATATAGTAGGAATAGTGCCTTCGGTTCCGTTCGAACCCGGGACGGACTTGTATGGATGAATGCTTGCGAAAAATCGTCAGGTGGACGATGGGCATTCTAAGGGATATGTTCTTAAAAAGGTAACACTTAGCCTCAAGCCTCATCAAATGGGAATGACTGAAAATCAGGGGATATGCAGCAAGGCTAGGTGGGTAGCACCCAAGCAGGGTGAGGTCATTCCAGTCTAGATGTCCCTTTTTATTTCGGCTTAGTGGGCGGTTGCTGATCCCAACCGCGGGGTGATCTCACTCTGGATTATCCAGTAAGGGGTAGTCCCGGCCTTGTGTTGCAGGGGATCGGGCGTACTCCTTGGTACGGTGATCTAGGCCCCGTACTGTGACAGGTGGTACCCCAGTGCCTAGTCATTAGTTGGAAATCCATTCTCCCTACGAACCTTGTACGAGTTTTGTTTGTATTACGCACTCTGTGGCTAGTAGATGGAATTTAATGAATGTAACAATTTCGGCTATTTTGTAAGTATTTTTATATAGACCCTATTATAATAGCAGAGGATTTCTATAAAAATTGTTTTAGCTATCGTAAGGTAAAAACCCGACATGTTTATGTGTGGCGTGGTCTTACGAGATGCTTTTTGTTTTCAAAGGATTTTAAAACTTTAATAATCAGTTGGGTGTGATTTTCTCACGCTGGTATTCCAGACTGACTCGGGTATTATTTAACTGTAATGCTTGGGTCAGACCGAGTATTATAGCATACAGGATATGATACTGTGGAGCTCAGGAGACGAGCAGAATGGCGATACATACTCCCGTATTTGTATATATATATATTATTCCGCTGTGTTTGAGTTGTTGTCTATCTTGAGTTGTTGTGTATTCATTATATGATATTGATGTTGAGCCGTGATTGATGTATTCTGATGATGTAATATATAAACAGATATATTTGATTTGAGTAAAGATCATTTATTATCTATTATATTTTATTCCGCTGCGATGGTTAGATTCTGTTGTTGTTTCCTATTTTCTTCTTCTATCTCTTCTTCTTTAACCCAAATGGTTCGTATTTCTGTACAATTTGAGTTGATTTAGATAGAATAGTGTTGACTCAAGGGGTACGGATTTGCGGGTCGTTTCACTTTTGATTTTCCAAATCCATTTCTATCTTTCCAAAATTAATTTCTTTTCCCAAATCAATTTCTATCTTTGCAAACTTAATTTCTTTTGACTTTTCCAAATCAATTTCTATCTTTCCAAATTTAATTTCTTTCCCAACATTGATTTTTTTGTAAAGAGGCTCACTTTTCCAAATATACCATATAAATGGTCTTTACTTAAGGGAATAGTAAATCATTTCACATAAGTAAATATAACCAAATTAGCTAAGATGTCGAATTATTATCAACAATCATCCATTCAACCAAACTCATCCAAATAACAAATTCATCCAAACATTTATAGTAACCTTAAACGGTGTTAATTATCATAATCGTCGTAAAGTTGTAAACATGATCATCATAGCATAACAATAATTATGATTTTAAAAAATATAAGAGTTTACTCACTTTCATTTTCCTTTGCAAACTTTTTCTACAACTAGCGCTTCTTTTCCTTTGCCAAACTCAACATGACTTATTTCGAACTGCTTTTTTAAATGGTGAAATGGATGGACTAATATTTGACAAAATGTGGGTATGGTTTGTATAAGGGGCGTATGGTGGGGAGTGTGTGGGTGTGGGCACGGCTATGGGTAGGTGGGGGTGTTCCTGGCTTTTGGAGGTGGGTAGGGGCTAGTGTGCGGGTTTGGGAGGCGGGTGAATGTGGGTAGGTGGGTTTGGAGGTGGGTGCGTGTGTTTGGGTGGTGGGTGTGGGGTATAGGTGATCGGGTTGATGATGGGCCGTGGGTTTTGAGGGGTGTATGCATGTTTTGGAGAGGGTAGGCTCGAGTACGTGGGGGTATGGGTGTGTGTGTGTGGTGTATAGGCTAGGTTTTGGCTTGGGTAGGGGGTTGTCGTGGTTGGGTATGACTTGGGTGGAGGTGTGTGGGGGCTCGGCCATGGTGAAGTGTGGTGGGTGTGTGTGTTTTGAGGGTGGATGTGAGGTGTATGTAAGGGTATAGGTGTTTGGGTGAGTGATTTAAAAAGTAGGTGTGTTGGAAGCCATTAAAAGGATGGAAAAAGCGAAGAAATGGTAAAGGAAATGTTGTGAAAATGAAGAGGATGGATGTGCTATTTATAAGAGAAGCTAAACTATCAAATTACTAAACTAACCTTTGCTACTTTTGACTTTTCAACCATTATTTTATCTGCTGTAGGCATGAAGAGATAGTCATTGATGAGATAGGATATTTAGATTTGAAAGGTTACTTAAGAGTTTCACGCAAGGATTTGAACTGTGTGTTTATGTGGATGGATACTTAAGTACTTTTGGGTAATGATTATGTTTAGTAAAGATTTATTTATAAAATTATGTCAAATCAAAATTTTTTGTGAAATTTCCAAAAATAAACTTTTATCTTATATGCTAAATGTTTACATATTTATAAGTGTGTAAATATGTCAACGTGAAGTTATATGGGTTTTAAAAGAAATCACGTTGCAAAACTTTTAAACAACTTGTATCGAACGAAACGTTGATTCGTGGCAAAATGTTTTACGGTAATCTTTTGAAATATTTGTTAACTACTTATTTATATAAAATAAACTTGAAAATATGTTCCTTATAATTTCTAAATAATTAAAATAAGTATATTTGATTTATAAAACCATATTTAATAATATAAAAATCTAATTGTAAAAATACGATGTTGATTTGTCAACGCACGACATAATATGTTAATTTTTATAAAACAAGTTTATATGTTTATAAAATCATTATAAATCAAATTTATATTGTTATCATATCATTATGTAAACATTAAAAAGAGTTATTTACCTTTTCTAATAATTATTCGAATGTTTTTAAATTCTTATCGAAAACCGACTTTTGTCACTTTTCGACGAAAATTCAAACTTCTTGATTTTATTTAATCAAATTCTAAAATTAAGTTTATCATTTTTATTTATTTCATAAAATATTATTATTAAGTTTTGAAATTTTTTATATTTGAATATTTAAAGTTAGTTAAATATTCCCTTTTCGAAGCGGTAAAATTATGGGTTGTTTCATTTAGATAGCAATCGTCATTAACTTTCCCCTTTAGGAAGGTAACTAATTTTGTGAGGCGTAATAAGATCTTTAAAAGGTCTTATTTATGAAATGGTGGGATGAGTATTATATATATGGAGAATATTTAAATTATGGCTAAGTCATAGGGATGCGAGGTCAGTAGAGTTGCACAACAGAAGTCTGCCCTTCACTTTGACGCTACCAGTAGTTGTGTACACTTCCAATTGATGTGAGACATCTTCTATAATAAATATTTGTATAGACCGAGGTTAATCCCAAAATCTATAGGGTAAACTTACTCAGTTAATCTGGCTACCAGTTCCTATGGATTGTGTAAAGACCCAGAATTTCACTGATTTGATTTGTGAATATTTAATTAATTTTAAATATTCAATATATTGGTTTTATAATGAAAATAAAAATCTTTTAAATGATAAATAAGGATGGTGAAATATTTTTCAAATTTTTTTACAAAAATATTTAGTTCGGCAAAAAACAAAAAAATGTAACCGGAAATTGTTTTTCGAATTTTCGACGTTTCATCGTATAAAAGTTGCTTGAAATGTTGCGACTTTAGTTTATATTTGAAAACAACATTTAAATATTGGTCAACATTCTTAGTTAAGATAAAATAAGGTTTAGAACAATATATATGTAAATATACTTAAGTTAAAAAGTTTAGAAAATAAATATAGAATGTCATATCAGGGAAACAAGATGTGACATATTGGCAACTTGAAGGGGGACACGAGTATATTGGCCATCTTTTAATGTTTATACATAAGAATTTCGAAATTAAAAAAAGGAGAGACATGACATGGTGAAGTGGCGCAAGGACGTGGAGGGTAAAAGGATAAGGATAGTTTAGTAATTTTCAAGATTTCATTTTACATGAAAACAAATTCTTTCTTCTTTCTTCCATTTTCATTTCTATTTTTTTTTCAAATGCCCTATTTTCTTCCTCCTTAAGAACAAAACTCTTTATGGTTCCACTTCATTCGGCCATAACTTCTCCTAGCTTCCTGGACTGGCCCGATGGTGGGAAAATTTGATTTACTTGGATCAAAATTTCCTAAAGTATAAAAGATATAATTTCCAGATTCGAAGAACTTGGATTGCATAGAAATAATCTTCTTATACATGGAAAAATTCCAGGGGGAATCCATACTATCTGTGTGAATTTAATAGGTGATTTCGTTATTCGATGATAGTAAAGGTTAAATGCAAAAAATAATATTGAGTAGAATTAGTATAATTTCCATGATCTTTTTTAATCAATAATATTTTCCAATATGAGATTTAAATAAATAATTTGGAATACTTCTCCTAAGTAAAAAGTGAAATGATTTAGAATTATTCCAAGAGTTAAAAAGGGTTTAAATTAAGTAAATGATTTGATAGATGAGGCTTAATGATTCCATATACTTTGAAAAAGATACATAAATGATTTAACGAATATATCTCTAAGATAAATTTGATTTAAATAAAAATGTTAATTAATTGAATGTTGTGTGATAATCACCTAATAGCTAACTGCTCTTTTATTAATGGTTGGTTCGGAGAAATCGAGGTCAGATATAGGTAATTTCTATTTGAAAACCACTTCGAACCATTGTATATGTTTGGAAGTGAAGATGTATTGAAGGTGATGATTATTGAAGACCAGAGACCTTCAAAATGTAGGGATTGCTGTCACGAATCCCAGGGGTTTACCCCATGTTATATTTATATTGTAATGATGTCTGCATTTTGAATTTTTTTGGTATTGAAGACCAAAGGTGTTCATAGCAAAAGGACCGTTTATTGACATTCTCTGGGTCACTCCCAATATATAGATATTTATTACAGCAGTGGTCCCATCGTGTTTTGAAATCACCATAATGTAAGGACTACTAGCTACTGATCTTAGGGGTGATTCCCAAAAAAGGATGTGGTAGGAGGAATGCCTCCGGTTTCATTCAGCCCTAGGGAATTTCTAATATTGCATTTCTAGGATCACAAACATACATCTGTTTGGTGGCGGAGAAGGCAACTTCTCTTGCCTTAACACACTTCTCTGAGACGTACAAGCTCAGACGTTGTATGTTCATGAAATTCAATAGTAATCGAAGGAATGCCAATATGGCATTCAAAGTGGAACCTATTATGATCAAAGCATGGCTTTATGACTCACAAGCCTCGTATCCCAGGAATGATATGGGATACTATATGGTCTACAGGACATATTTCGGGCTATCAGTTATGAGAAATGGAAGGCATCTGTTGCCATATGGCATCGGTTCCCTTAAGATGATGAAATGGACGAGTATTAGAGGTTGACGGAGATCGTGTAAAGCCAATAAGCAAATAAGCTGTACCATACTAGTATAGCAAATGTAGTTGCAAGTGGTTGGCTTGAGAAAAGTGATAAGGTCACTGCGGGAACTATGTTTGTTATACGTGGATCAAAGGAAAAGGCCACTAATTTCCTATCATGTTGGAAATCCATTTCAATATACGAGCTTTATAGTTTTGATTGTAGTCCCAAAATAGCTATAATGCTTTGCAAACATTTCAACTAAACCTTTTGGTATCATATATTCCGTTGACCTAGTCCGGATATATTACCATAGTCCGGTTATTAATAATTTCTTTGTATATATATTTATTTGAAAGTGTTTTCAAACTGATGTCATTAATAATAATATCGAAGTGATTTTCTACATAAAGTATTTTGGTTATCGTAAGGTAAAAATCCATATTTATGAGCGGTGTGGTCTTATAAGATATTATTCTTTTCAAAGGTTTTGTTTAGTACCCATCTATGACTTCGTCATATGTTTATGGTTTGAGTTTCTCACACTCGTTTACCAAGCCTTATCTAGGTATTTTTAATACTCGCGTCAGATCCACGTAGTTTTAGGTTTAGTTGAATATGCTTGAAGTTTCCAGAGGAGAGTTGGAGATCTTCATCTACGTATGGACGTATTCTATTATCTGCTGCATTTATTGCATTTGTTTTTATTTTTAGCATTTGTAAGGATAGAGGGTTTACAACTGTCCAGGCTGAATCCAGGTTAGACTCTAATATTGTATTCAAAATTTTCCGCTGTAAAAATTATTGTTGAAATAGTATATGCTATTCCATTCGTGTGAGATTATGTTCTATCTTTATTTTCTTTTCCCTAACAATCAGGCTTTCGTACACTTGGATTTGCGGCACATGAATACCTAGGATGTATTAGTGACAAATTTCGAGGGTCGAAAATTCCGGTCTTCACAATTTTTAAATTACAAATAGCATTTAGTTCTCTAAATTCTACTTTAAGGGATGTAGCAGATATCTAACAATTATGCTAGAAGGTTGTGCTATTCCCCAAATCAACGATATTACTAATTCCTAATTTCAAATTATCAAAACCTTTTAAAATTGATTTATAAAAGTGTGAAGAATTATTAATGTTACTGGAATAAATATGATGTCGATTATAAGTACCTCCATAAAATTGATTCGAGATTATTTCTTTTCAAATTAAGTTGTCATTATTATCATTGAGTATCCATAATCATTTTCGTAATCAAGACACATTTAGATCATGTAAACTAATTATTCATAGCCATCCATCTCCATTCGATTTACATACAACTTTGAACTAATGAGATACTTTGAACTATTGTTAGGATTATCTCTAACTATTAAAAGTCTCTCCTAATTTTATCCATTTTATAAATTTCCCATTTGGTAAAAAGGTAAAAAGACGTCCAATACATGTCAGTGAAACAAAATTAATAAGAACTACGCTACCTACCCTCGATAAAAATTTACCGTTGCACCTAGATAATCTTTTGTTAGATTTATCTATTATAGTTAACCAATCATCATGTTTAAATTTAAATGGCTTTATCAAAAACCTACGTAATATATTACAATTCAACGTACTAACAACTTCTCCTCTTATCTAAGTCATTCGATACTAGCACATAACTTTTATCAAAATTAACCTTTATTGCGAAAAGTAATTCAAAAATGCATAAAATAAACTCACATTATAATGTGACAAGACAGATGAGATGTAAAGAGCATGGTGTCATTCACAAACCGGAGATCGAAAAGACCTTTGCTTGTAATCCCATTTCCTACACTATCTAAAATTTCATTACTAATAATTAGCTTAATAATATTATAAAAATCATAAGAAACTAAATTAAACAAAAGAATTGACTATGGGTCATCTTGCTTAAGTCCATGTTTCGATTGGATTTTGTTTCCTAAAATACTGTTAACCATAATACAAGAATTTCTATTTTTAAGTAAAGATGTAATCCATCCCATCCATCTAACACTAAAACCCATAGCTAGTAATAAGTCCTTAAGAAAATTTTACTTAATTGAATCGAAAGCTTTTGCAAAATCGATTTTTAAAAGTGAGCAAATGATGTTGTTCTTTTACTAATAAAAATATTGAACTACAACAACCCCATCCACAATATTTGGACCCTTGATAAAGGAAGTTTGCGTGCTGCCATTTAAATCATTTATTTTAGCACTTAGTCTATTAGCAAAAACCTTGTAAATAAATTTAAGACAATAATTTAATAATGAAATAGGTCTAAAGTCTTTCAACTCATTCACCCCTACATTCTTATTAAGTAAGATTACGTTATCGAAATTTAACCTACCTAGTTTGGAAAAAGGCAAGTTCTATACTAATCCGCATTATTAGTCTCCTAATCCACCTACAGAAATAACATCTTTGACCTTTTACATAATTTTCAAAAATGATTTGTTTATCCACCACATATACTTCTTTGTTCTCATCTTTTATAAATGATATTTTGTGGTTTGAAAAAACCCACATTTTCTTTGGTTAAAATCAATTTAAAATGATTTATTTTTTCGACCAAATTACAGTTAATTTTAAAAAAATAACATTTCGGTCGAGAGCTTATCCGATGTTGACATAATTTTATAAAATTTAAAAATAATTGTCATAACATATTTGAATTAATATAATTTATTTATGCAGTAAATTGATTTAAATAATATTAAATATTGTTAAAAAAATTATTTTTACTTTCGAAAATTAGTATTGCTACAATAATTTATATATAAAACCACATGACTAATTTTAATCATATTATGATATTTTAATTAATTATAATCTATGTAAATGCAATTAAATAATTTATATCAATTTAATAAATATAGAATTATATTATTTTTATATATGGTTGCACTGACCCAATATATATATATATATATATGTAATAAAAAATATTTTTTTAAACACAAATATATACATGCATATAACCAAACTACTTTGTGACAATATTACTTGCATATCAAAATCATCACCTAACTAATACAATATATATACACGTATATCATAAAACATTATATTGAAAATTATTAACTATAAACTGATAAAATCATACCTTAATCCCAAAGCCTTAAAGTACACATTGAAAAGATAATTTCTCCCTTTTGAAACTCTTTCTAATTCAATAGATTGCTAGTCCTTGAACTGTTGATCTTTAACCATCGAATAACATTTGAATTTGACTTGATTTGAGTTTGTATTGATGGAAAGGCTAGGGTATGAATTCGGCCAACAAAGAAGAAAGGAGAAGGCAGCCAAAGATCATACCTAGTACTCTAAATAATTTGATACTCCAACCACTCCATTGAATCATATAAGGTACTTTTATGCCACCAGGTATGAAGCCAATCTTTGATTCAAATTTATAATAGATATAAAAATTATTGTCCAGCTCATTATACTTTTTATGTGTGAGTAAAAAATATTTGAGAAGAAAAAGTCAAGTGTCCTTAAGGAAATTATTAATCGTACTTTGAGTCAAAATCAATGATGTCTAGGATTTTATTCGAGGAAAATGAATGATGAAGAAGATAACGAGTGGCTGGTTGAAGCCTTAAAAGAAGAATACAAAAACATCAAAGGTAATTTTAGGTAAAGTTCGAATAATCCTAAAAGATCGAATTCTAATACGGTAACCATAGTTATTTATACAAATATTTTACATATTTTTACAACTTTATCTCAATTTTATTTTATCATTCACAATGGTGACATACCATGTTTAGAAGATCAAATACTAGAATGAGATTACACATTTGCATTTCGAAACAATAAGAAACAAGATTTTTTATTTTTTCATGCAAGCGATAATGTTACTTGCGAGATTCAAGAACCCTCAATTTTTTATATATGATTTAGGTATTCCATTCACATGATGAACTTACTAAATGATGCAAAAGTGTATGGAGTGGGGTAGTGGTTACTATCAAATAAAGTGAAAGTCCAAGAAACGGTCGTAGAGGTCAAATATTATATTGATGCAAAAGAAGTGGCATATATTTTCAGAAGAAAGAAAATATGCCGATCAATAATAAAATAAAATCTAGAAAGATGTAAACTAAAAAATGTGGATGCCCTTTCTTATTAAATGGAGGTAAACTACCAATGTTGTATCAGTTGAGAGTGAAGGTTATTTGTGGACTTCATAATTATTCATTGGAAAAAATATAAAGTTCAAAGGGTAATCATATATTGAAAGACTTTCAAAAAAGAAGAAGATGTAATCAAAATGAGCACATGTGGTGTAGAATATATAGTTCTAAATCTTCTAAAACATCAGGTGAGATTAGCCTTTTAAGGAAATTCGACGGTATATCATCTTATGAACCATCATTGGAATTTGGCTTTGAAGTTGAATCAAGCCGATTAGGAGAGGTAGATGGTCCTAGATCTTTTTTACTTTTGATACTTTGTAAGAGTTCAATTTTTAAAATGATTCAAGCTTATAAGGATATGTAGATGAATCTTTTGATTTTATTGTAGTCACATTAGAGAGATATGGACTTGAGTTTTTGTATATGCAATAAATTTGTAATCTAATGTGCATATTTTGTATTTTACAAATATGAGAATAGAATTAAGCATCACAAAGTAAGTGAGTAAAGTAATGAATAAAAAATCAGAATAGCTTATTTTGTCAGTTAATCTATATGCGGATTAACTAAAAGTAATTTGTGGGTTAACTTAATGGAATTATAATACGGATCAATTGAAAAAAACCATGGATGGAAATAAAGTTACATTTAAAGAACTATCATAGAATTCATCAAACATTTTAATATATCATGCTTTAAAATATCCCATAACTTTTTATCAAACAAAATAGAAAACCCATCAGGACTAGGCGATTTATCACCAGGCATATCATTTATAGCCCTCAAATCTTCTCTTCCATAAATGGATTATCCATTCTATACAAGTCTATCCTAGAATTGTCGGGATACAAATCATCACATCTGCCCTAATCTTGCGCCTTCTCTTGGTTCCAAAATTCTATTTATAATAGTTAGTAATTGCATTAATTAATTCATTTTGATCATAAATCTTATAATTGTTAATTAAAATTGGATTTATGGTGTTATTACGTTTCCTTTGTTAGCTACTTTATCAAAAAATTAGTATTCTTATTCCGCTCGTCCATCCATTAGACCCTGGACCTTCATTTCTACATCACTTCCTATTGTATAATAATTCTATTTAATTCTTTTTTATATTTGAAAGCATAGTTTTCTTTAAAATGTTAAAATCTCTGTATTCTTATAATTTATTTAACTTTAAGATTTCATAAAGTAACTTATTCTTCTTAACTCTTATACTACCAAAATATCTTTGAGCCTTTTTAAAAAACATTCTTAAATTCTAAATTTGCTTACAAAAACCTTAGTTGTGTTACTTGAAAATCTTTAGTTATAATTTCTCATACTATAACACCTCAATTCTATATCCATACTATCCAAGAGTATTACTAAATCATACTTTCAGATAGTATGGAGAATTAGGCTATATAAGGTACAAATGTGTATATTCTCTTGGGCTAAAACTGGTATGTATTAAAAAATTAAACATGTAATTCACTTTTATGTACACACTATCGTCACAAAGCAATAAATATGTGTGCTTCCAAGATAGAACAATACAAATATGTAGTAAGTAACAGCGAACATAGAGTCAAAATCGCAACGATAAGATATAATACAAATTATACAATGCATTTCTTATATACATCACATGGATATACATACATGAAATGATACAATACGAGATGATGCAATGTACATAGAATTCCTAATCTCCTCTAACCCAATAAACACAAGCTGGTCTCACTGTCCCTGAACCTGTAAAGTCTCAAACTGAATCGAGTATTATATAAATAACACATTTGTCAGACTATGTCTATATCATAAGATTAATAAATATAAGTGGAATAGTATGTTCTAAGGATAATAATGTGATAACACAACATAACAACTTAGGTCAATGTTTATAATGTAATACAGTGTATATATAAGAGGGAGAAGAATGCGTGGTTTATAATTACAACAATTTAAAAAATCACTTAAATATAGCTTAACATATATATCACCAAAACCATGCATAAAGATGTCATCACCTATATAAAACAATTCAATAGAATTTAAGAATATTATATCTAATGGGTGAATCATCCATATAATAAAACATCGTCATAGAAAATGAAATCATCAAGTGAATCGAGCTAGCACACCACAGAGCTCTAATATAATATCATGAAAACAATTAATTAATAGATATTGTGAGATAGCCCATCAGTTCATCCATACAGTATCCAACATCATATAAAACATAAAGATTATCAACCGCAATTCAAAATACAACCAGTAAACAGAGGCTATCTCTAAAATATCAAAACATCAAGAGTATGGATATAACATGGACTAACTGCACTTGGATGCACACTCTAGAATAGCCAACTCATTGGACAGTGAATAATATACGCCAATCCATAACACACACATAACCTCAAACCCGAAAGGGTGACTAATAGCGCACAACATGCTCCAGGAACCTAGGGTCTACTAGCCTCCCTCTAGTAGCCAGATCTGCTCCTATAGTCTTTAGTTACCTCGACGGACATTGTGACGCCATACAGCAGTGGCTCGTCAATACGTAGCCTAAGTCAGGACCCGACACTTGCCCCTATGGCAACGGACTACTGCCTAGGTGACACAGGGCATCCACACATAGCGATAACACACGGCTATATAAGAAAAATGTATCATGGATCTTGGGTGAGACCCCATAATCAGCCCACTAGGGTGGATACTGACCAACTTGGTTCACTCCTAAACCACAAAGGGAGTTGGACACAAGTGGATGACGTATAGTACTCATATCCTAAAACTACGCATAGCTTTAGACATAAGCCGACAACGGTTCTATATAAGTCAACACATGACTATTATATACTAGAGCTCTAATCCCTCACCAACACACGGCTCTACCCATAGGCTAACACATGACTATAATATACTCTCCGCAACGAGTATCATCACATACACATGAGTAATCCCCATTTGAATGACATTTACATAAAATGAATAATCAAACAAACAATATAATGGCATCCCATATAACCGCGTGTTATTCGAATGATTATTCAATGCTTAAAAATTACACTTGATCCACACTAGGTATCTCTATATGACAAGTCCGATGAATAACTGAAAAAGTGTTACCAAAAGTCCCATACCAGACGGTATCACTAATCCGCTTATTTAAATTTCTTATCGTAAAAAATGAAATCACATAAATCAAATATAAAGATGTCATCACCATATCATCTTAAGATATAACACAAATCAACTCAATATCAACGGTGAATCATTCATATGAATAAATTCAATATAAAATAAAATAAAATCGATAAAGCATGATAAAATAGATTAACCAAAATTATATAATTATAGATATATAAAACAAACAATTCAATGTTCAATAATAAATCAGTTACAACATACACTCTTACGGTAACAAAATAAGTACCCAGAAATGTATAATTATTTAAGATCTTTACAATAAGTAAATAATTTCTTAATCTTTTATAAAATTTAATAATAATTTAATATTTACCAATAACATAAGAAAATTCATCTCTTTCTTTTAATAACAAAATAAAGCACATAACACTTATTCCTTAATTATTAACATATAATATTATTTTAAATAATCATACAACATCCAAATTTATTAATTTATTCATAATCAAGTAATTACAGTTCCAATAACTTGAATTATTATATATATATATATATATATATCACACTTTTATTAAAGATTATTTAAGTGATACAGTTAAAATCACTTTATTAATTTGTTAAACTCATATTTACATTCTTGAATATATAGACATATATATAATATCTAGTACACATTTATGTATTATAATTCAAATATATTCATACTTATCATTACAAGATAATTAAACAAATATTGTGACTGATATTTTGTAATAATGTAATGGTTGAGCTAATAAGGACAAATTTTGAGAAAATACAGCTGTACACAAAGGTACTATAGCACATAACATATAGTTCAAAGATGAGTACATAATTGGTGCAAAGCATAGGTTAGAAAAATGGGGTAATGCACAGGGTAGAGTATTTAAATATGCAAAAGATACTAGGTGTAGCAACCAAATCAATTTACAAAAAATGCAAACGACATTAGTTCGGCAAAAAAAGAAAACATAAGGCAAAACTAAATAGTAAGTGAATAAAAAACCCAACACACATGAACATACGCACGCAACCTCTCATAAACATGAAACATAGCAACTCTAACACACATACACACATAATGCTTCACATACACAAAAGGATACATACACATACCCAGACATTCACATACACACCCAGAAACGCATGCACACACAGTCATTCACATGAACACACACACACACACACACACATTTCACTTCAACATAACAGATCAATATACTCTCACATGTGAACGCACATTCATTCACATAGCATCCCACTCACGCGCACCACACAGCTACAAACACCAGCACTTACATGCACAGAACACATTCAACCGCACACAAACACACACAACACATATTAAACATACACAACACATGAACACATTCTTGCACATATATACACATCATATACACTAACACAAACCCAGCTATATATACATAAATACATGAACATGCACACACACCCAAGTCACATACACATACATCAAAAATAGCCCAAATATACTCAACCATCGGTGCACTCGTCACCCAAGATCGGTCCACCAGTCGGTCATTCATGAAGCAATTTTGTTCAAAGCCGTGCTTTTTACCTTGCATCATTTCCCTTCAGTCGCCATTAATCCCACATACACAAAGCACACATATTTACACATAAATATCATTCAATTCTAGCATATAAACTAATGACAGTTATGTGATTTGACATAGAAATTGTTAGTGGTAAATACTCAAGATACATAAATTCCATCATTGCTCTTTTCTCTTATTCTTTTGTTCCTCATTGTACCCACTTTTAGAGTCGCAAATATGATAAAAAAACCAAACTTCTTTCTAGATATAGCGTAGTAAGGTGTCGAGAAACATATGCTTGAATTTAATAATTTATAGGCATTTATTTGATTTTAATTTAATTTTCAAAGTGGTAAGGCTTCGGTAAATTCTCTTTTTCTAAAACCTGCAAATGAAATCATTGGTGTTATTTTATAAGACGTAGTGAAGAATCAGAAAATAGAATCATTTGGGGTTAGAAAAGTCTAGAAACACAATTTTAGAGTTTAAGTTGTTGGGTTGGACCTCTTCTTCATTTTTTTCTTTTCTTTAGTTAACTCATGTAACAATTCCAACTTCAAGCCCACTAAAAAAATCAATTGTATCATTAATCACTACTTAACAATTATATCATCAATTGTTTATAATAATTACTTTCTATAATTTTTATTTATTTAATCGAAATATTTTATTTAAATCCATTTACTAATCGAATCTAAACTTCATTAATAAACTACTTTTTGTCATCAAATAAATCTAAAATTTAATTTAGCATTTTATTCCAAATAATTAATTCCCAATTTCTTAATTTGAAATAAATAAATAAGTTACCTAAAAACATTCCATTCACATTAAATCCTTATTAAATTTCCAAATCATTCCCATAATTCCACATTTATCAACCCATTATTTAAAATTATTTAATTATTAATTAATTTCTCCTTGACAACAGGTTGTTACACATAGAATGCCATTTATGAATAACTAAATCGGTAAAATTATTTTCTAGTAACCGTATTTTTTTGAATCAAAATTTTTTATGCATGGCACTTTAGTTATTACAAAATAAAATAACGAAAATTATTTCTAAGTAAACAGTTGGAAGAATAATGACTTTAAAAATGTGGAAACTATCTTCAACCTCATCGCTAAAATATCTATCCAGAAGTGCCATTAAATGGGCTTGTCTTTATTCGACCAAGTAAATCTGCTGTTACTTAGTGGTAACTTAATCAGATTACCACTAACGATAAATTGGTCGATTTCCTTCGTAAGAAAAGAATCACTTTCTTTAGGAGAGCACGCCTCTAAAACTTAATAACATTAAAATCATCATCGACTACCCAAGGTCCGGGAACAAGTGCTCTATACTCAAGACACTTGCTCTAACTTTTTCAACCTTGGAGTTTGGCCTATGAAGATTTGCAACACTGAAAAGCAAATGATCACTTAAGTCTATGAAAACAACATAATTTAAAAATTATATAAAGTTGTTATCACATTTATAATCTAATTTTAAAAGTTATTATAACTTAATTTTAATAGTTATATATTTTAAATTTAATTTTCAATGTTATTATAATTTAATATTAATTTAATTTCATTTTTAAAATTATATTATTTTAGTTTATTTTAATTTTCAAAGTTATTATAATTTAATTAAATAAATTTAAATTATTATATATATTGATAAAATAAGAGATCCACTATTGAAGAGAGCACTCATGTACTTTTATTCTGCACTTAAAAAGGAACAATCAATAAGCCTAATAGGCATCTTTACCCTATGAACCCATATAATAAAACCCCCAAACCTAATAACTAAAGTCCATAAAAATAAAAATAAAAATAAAAATAAAAAAGATAATAAAATATAACTTATGTAAACTCAACCTGGAAGGGAATATATAAAAGAGATAAAAGCATAGATATAATGAATCTAGTATCAACGAAGTCTAAGCTAACACAAATGCTCATCAAACCAACAATATGAATTTGTTAACCTGATAACAGATGTCAATTGGACTTAAAATATTCAAACGAGGACGAAATGACCTAAAACTTGGAAGCACACTTAAAGTGACTAGAGAATTAAGCTCAAGAAATTTAGACTCAAAATACACTAAGGAGAGATGTCGGTACTGACCTCTCATGTAGATATCGACATCTCATATTAACTCCACAGATGCTGCAACTTCTTGAGACAACTCCACATGGAAATACAAGAGTTTTGTAAAAATTACAAGTCATTCCGAGCTAAGAAAAAAAATTCAACACCGACCTCTTAGGCAAAAAGGTTGATACCGAGTTATTTTGAAGAGAAGTGGACGATGACTTGTTTTGGATAACCAATGATCGATGGAAATAACATATGACACCTTAAAATCAAATAGCATGAACAGTGCAAAAGAGTTCAAATCAATTGGAGTTAACCATAGAGGCCGACACCGACATGAGAGGTCGATACCGACTTTTATAAGTAAATCCTATGAGCTTGAGATTTCATGTACTACTTCGGGCCTTCATCTGAACTATGTGCCAACTCTTCTCTTGGCCCAATATGACTACTACCTCTATAAATACAAGCCTACCTGCAATCAAAATAAGATCTGAATTCTTTGACCATGGAGACTCTGCTACTTCTTCAACTCTCATCTCTCCTCCATTAAAGTCACCTAGGAAACATTTATTCCTTGCCTTTCTAAGACTTATATTATAAAATTCTTAGTACTAGTGACTTACAAAAGCTCAAAAAACATTATTGAAAATTTGAGATCCACTAGATTGTGGTCAGACCAAAGGAAACTAGTTGTAATCCAGAGAGAATAACTAATAAAAGATTGAAGTGGACGTAGGTTGAAGATTATGCCGGACCATTATAAAAATTCTTATGTGTTCTTTACTTTTTTACTGCTTTTCTATTTATTTAATCTAAATTGGTGCTTTTATCTTGATTTTGGGTGTTGATCTAGTTTTTGGGTTAACATTTTGGTGCTTTCACTATGAATAAAGCTAGATATGAGAACTTGAAGTTTGAATATGAGATTTGGAGGAGATGAAGAGGCCTAATACTAGATCTAAAGCCGAAGCAAGTCAACTAGAGCCTAGGGGCAGCCAGGAGGTGTTTTCAAACTCTCATCAGTCTAACTACATGACCAGAGAAGAGATGGGAAAAATGATAAAGGAGATGCAAGATAGAGTAATGACTAGTAACAGAAAATGCTTGAAGGATTGTTCCATAGGATGGGACAATAAGGAATAGCTAGAGTTGTTAGAATTCAAAATCAAAGACCAAAAACCAACATAAGAGCATCTAAAGATAGAGAAAATACAATTGAAACAATGCCTCCTTCATATGGATCTAGAATGAACTTTAATGCCTGGAACATGCAGTCTTGGAGCCAGAGTGCCAAATCAAAATAGAAATACATGACAGCAGGAGCTGGAACTAGAAACCCACATTGGAAAAGGGTGCATAATGAAGTTATGGATTAGAGAATTCCATTCTATGACAACCCCATGATCGGAATGGATTGGGTTCAGGTCTGATTCCTTTACCCTGACTTTGAATAAATGATGCAATATAACCTCAGGCTGCTTACACGTGTATGGGATCCCAAACGGTCCTTAGGCATGCTCTGAGTTGGATACCTAAGATGACTATTTAGGATAATTATAACCCCAAACCACTTGGACGTGCACAAAACCAAGATTGGTCCCTAGTTACGCCCTAAGTCGAATGTCTAGGACGATTGCTTTGGATTATGATAACCTTAGATTGCTTACACGTGTATGGGATCTGGATTAGACCCTAGGTATGCTATGAGTCTGATGTCCAGGATAACTATTTATGATTTTTGCTTATTTTTTTAATTAGAATTTGAATTTTAAAAAAATCTATGGGAACGTGATGACTGATATTTATCGCTTTATGTCTCGTTTGATAGACGACACCGCAGTACAAGGTGCAAGTCCCCTTGTCGGAGAGCAAGCAGATGGGCTTGTACTGATTTGGATTTCCTTAGAACTACCATCCGTAGAGATGGGGCTATAGTGAAAGGAGTGAGCCACATCACCGAAGTGTAAAAAGAATGGCCTTCTTCGATCACTATAGAGCTATTGCTCAGAGAGGTAGGCCGAAGTGCGAGAAGTAATTCACTTTGCCGGAGAGCGACTAGATAGGCTTGCTGTTGTCGATCCCTTTACCGTAGCGTGAGTTCCCTTACCAGAGAGTAAGTGGATTGGTTCGGCAAGGACCCGAAGATGTCAAGGGTATGTCCCCTCACCGAAGAGTGAGTGGATGGGCCTACTCGACCGTTGAGTCCCTCTTACCGGAGAATATGTAGTCTTCTTAGAGAGCAAGTGGATCAGATTCAAAATGCGACTACTAAGGATCGAACATTAAAATAGATATAGATTCGATACAAGGAATTGAAAGCCTTGTTAGTAGAATAAAACTGATAAGTCCCAGATGAACATGTGACGATTTTGGATATGATGTAATAATTCTGAGTGAAATCCAAATGATTCTGATGTATTTAGGTTGAGTCTAGAATCCTAGGCTATAAGAGGTTTGGGACAACTTGTGATTGACAAGAGAATCCAAAGGAACTGGAAGATTCACAAAGATTAAATTAGCCGAAGCGTTCGACTATAAAAACTGATTACTGAAACTTGTTCTTGAGCAAAGCAAGCCTTAGATTCGAAAGGCATAGTTTAAGGGGCGAATTTTAATCCACTTTTTAGCACACTTTCAATTGGACTTAGAAGATTTAAACGAGGATGAAACAACTTGAAAAATTGGAGGCATAGTTAAAATGGCTAGAGAATTGAGCTCAAGGAATTTAAGCTCAAAATACACTAAGAAGCGATGTTGGTACTGATCTCTTATGCAAGTACCGACATCTCATATTAACTTCATAGATGTTGTGACTTCTTGGGATACCTCTATATGTAATTAGAAGGGTGCTGTTAAAATTACAAGTCATTTCGAGCTATGGAAAAAAGTTACCACTGACCTCTTAGGCAAAAAGGCTGATACTGGGATGCTTTGAAGAGAAGTAGACGACGACTTGTTTTGGACAACCAACTATCGATGTAAATAGCATAGAACACCTTAAAATCAAGTAGCATAAAGAGTGCAAAAGAGTTCGAATCAATTGGAGCTAACCACAGAGGTCGGCAGCGATATGAGAGGTTGGTACCGATTCTTTGGGTAAATCCTATGAGCTTGAGATTTCACATACTACTTCGGGCCTTCGTCTGGACTCTATGCGAACTCTTCTCCTGGCCTAATATGACTACTACCTCTATAAATACAAGCTTACCTGCAACCAAAATGGGATCGAAATTCTTCGACAAGGAGACTCTGCTACTTGTTTACCTCTCCTCCCCTCCACTAAAGTCATCTAGGAAACATCTGTTTGATGTTCTAAGACTTAGATCAACAAACTCTTAGTACCAGTAACTTACAAACAATCTAAAAAAATTATTGTAAATATGAGATCCCACTAAATTGTTGTCGGATGAAAGGAAACTAGTTGTAATCCATAGAGAGAACAACTAATAAAATATTGAAGTGGACGTGGTCCGGAGATTACGCCGAACCAATATAAAAATTCTTGTGTGTTCTTTACTTTTCTACTTCTTTTCTGTTTATTTAACCTGAACTGGTGCGTTTATCTTGATTCTGGGTGTTAATCCAATTTTAGAGTTAACACAATCTAACAATGATATCGACAAAGCAAATGACAATAACAGTAACCTCTGTAACTATCGAAATCTTAAAAGTAGATGTTAGACAAACATACACACATATGCGTGTGTGTGTGTGTGTTTATATATATATTTAAGTATTGATGTACGTTCATGCGTAAAATTATCTATTAATATGTATAATAACAAGTAATATACACTCCAACGTATAATTAAAATATATCAATAACTATACATACATACATACATATAATTATATGCATGTTCATGATAAAGACAAAGTAAGACTAATAATAATGCATATGATGAAACGCTATAAAATCTACTAAATGGAAACAAACCTTATTTTTATCATTAATAAATATTATTGATCATAAGCTCTTTGTAAATGACAATATTAATGTAATTGAATACATTAATATGGTGGTATACATATAAGGAACTCCTATATTATTAAAAATATGTTAAATATTAATGTTAAAGCAAAACAATAACTAAAACATTAAAAAAATTAAATAAAATAATGCGCGTAAATAAAGAAAAATGCATAATGATCAAATATAAATTATAACTAATTCATTATTTTAGTAAATGTGAAAAATCTAAAGAAATATCATTAAAATCATCCATAAATACAATATTCTAAGACATTGTTAACTTCTCTATGTTTAAAAACAATTCTTTTTCCTTTAAGAATCAATATGTATTTTTACTTTCCAACATGTAACCATATATAGTATCAAACAAGATTTTATGGCCACTAGAGTGATGAAGTCTGAAACAACTCCAATAAAAGCCATGTTTAATATCATCACTATTCATATTGAAGTCAAAAATATTAAGAATGTTTAAAAGAATAGAGTTAGTAGATCATAATATAAGTGCATAATGGTTTCTCGTTCAAAATTGCGAAAATAACACATTTTTTATCTATAAACAAATTCTTTTTGTTTAAAAGTTCAACATACTAATTTTCTTATATAAACTCAACCATATGTGTAATTTAGTCCTTGATGGAGCATTTACTTTCAAGTAATTTAAGTAATTTGAATTGGTCCCTAAAAAGGTTAGAAATTTTAAAATGAATTAGAAGAAAAGCTTTACTACTATTTCAACAAAAAATCTTGCTATCATTTCAATAATCAATATTATAAAACTCCAATTTCATACGAAGCAAAGATAACTGAATTAATGCAACACCTTCGAGTGCCTAGTTAGAGTTAAAGTCTTGAGGAAAAAAATTCTAGACTAGGAACTTCATAAATTAATACGTATCCAATATAAAAGATTTCAAACAATTCCCTATGTGATGATCGCCCTATACCACAGACACCAATAATAAACAATAGTGCGCTGCAGTCGTGCCCAATCAATATAGGATGATCATTAAGATGGATAATAACAAAAACATCATATAACCAGTCATATATCTCATAGTGCATGGACAAAAATATAATACCACAGATAAAACAAAAGAGACAGTAATAACAATTTGAACCAATCATTAGATTATAATATCCACAGATTTATACATCAAATGTTATAGATTACACAACATGATCAACTCAAATAAACTATCTTGGCAAATAGAAATAAGCAACCATTGCCACGGGCTCCACGGTATTGCTCAGTGGAAAAGTGTAGAAATCAATATATGTATATAATACGAGATAGATCCATCCAGCTTGTCCTTCGAACAGCTACCGAATTACCTAAACATGTTATATATTCTACTCATTTAAGAGTACATAAGATGATAAGAAGCAAGCATAAAACCTAAGGTCAGACAACAGTCTGGTGTGAGTGATAAATGAATCTCAAAATATTATACAGGTAAATATAGTAAGGAACAAGAGTACACAAACCATACCTCACCTGTCCCTGCACACATAACATCATAATATGCTACTCTATAATATCATAAAGGTACCATACAACATGGAATGGTGGATGTCCAAATATCCCTATCTCCAGTACCTACTTCCAAGGTTATCCCCGAGTGGTAGCCCACTAAAGAAAAGCATCAAGAAATACTCACTATCACTCATCCCTATGCCTTGAATATATGATAACTCGTATTGTCTCCTTACCGCCCGGGACTAATGGAAATCCCAGTTTTCATTGTACTCTCGTATCACGCAGCCTAAAGCTCTATATATGTCTCGTAGCCCCAAGTTAGACACTAAACCCAAAGCAACTGATCTAGGGTATATAGATCACTACATGATCCATAGGCATCCCTACTTACAATACCCCTGCTTTGAGTACAACAGAAAAAATTCTAACTATCAATAATTCCTTAGCACATTCAAATCCAAACCATCCTTTGCTCTATTCGAATTTCCAGCCTTATTTTGCTAATTTAGTTTCCATTATCCAAGAATCCACCACAGTCCGCATTCTACGGCTCTCCCTTTTATCGAGTCGCTATTTTTGGTACATACTCTCACCACGAATCACAAACCGAAGATACAAAGCTTTTATCATGCTGTTGCATTGCCATCCAACCTTGATGCGAATGAGCCAACGCCTCCAACATGACCTACAAGACCTCTACTTCGTCCCACATAAGTTTGACATCCATAGGACCTACCAAAACAACTCGGTACCAACTTAAATAAGTCGACACCGACTTGTTACCTTAGCCAACCATTGGCTAAGTATTCTTCCTCTCATTCTTTGCTTCTAGTAGTCCATGCTTAAATGCTTTGACCCCGACCTATCCATCCAAACAACTCGGTCTTCACTCCAAAGCAACCACTTTAAGTTTTAGATAACAACTCGGTCTTATATCCAACACTTAGCCAATTCCTTGCATTAAGCCATAAACAAGCTCCTCTAGCCATGCTCTATCCAACCATGCCAACCGCCGACTTGTTGGACAAATCGAAATAAATCAGTACTGACATAAATAATTCAGTACCAACTTATCCCCTTAATGAATTGGAACCTACGACTTGAACCCCAAATTCTTCCCATCTATAGAGCCTCCCCTTCATGTTTCATCCAATTCTGATCATCTTTGCCTCTGATTTTTCAAGTTCTTCATCCTATCTTCCTAAACATCCTAAACACTAACAAACCATATCAAAGTACATCATACAATCATATAGTATCATGTAATTACATCCATTAGAATAATTAATTCATAGAATTATAGCAATCAAGCGCATTCCAATCCAAATCTAAGAAATCAACGAACATATGAGTATGAACAAGGTGAATTTCAAAGCTATTACTATAAATCATACTAGAATTTCACAATTTAGATCTTAAACATATGTTAACCTGTGATTAGAGTTAGAAAAGGATTTTTGGATCAAAAATCATGTTAGAATCTAAAATTCTACTATGCAAACATACATAGGATAGCGAGAAGTCATAAACCACTCACCGATTTTCAAATTCAACAAATTTAAGTGTAGGTCTAATATGGATAGCAAACGAAAGCAATGCAAATCAACCAAATCGATGATCTCTAATTTTTAATCAATGATCTATTCACTAGTCTTCAATTCGGTATTATTTAGAGAGTAATTTGAGTAATTTTAGAAGAATCTAGGTTTAATGGGGGTTTTAGATTTTATTTGGGAGAGAGGGAATTTTTTGATTTTGACTCTCCAGCTCTCTTTTTATAGTGATTTTCAAACTAGACTAATGGGCTTACCAATGGGCTTAATTAGTTACACACTAATTTTGGCCAACAGCTGTTAAAAATTAAAATAGAAATAACTTCCCAACCGTAATTCCATTTTCTATTATGACAACTCTACAGAATGAGAAACCATCATCCTGGATCAATGGAACGGGTTCGAGACCCTAATTCAACTTCTATCAAAAGTTATAGCCCAAACAAGATTTTTAGGGTCAAAATGGTCACATAGAAATTCAAGAAAAATCATAACGGTGTAAAATTTCCCTAAGCGTCATATCCCAGAATTATAGAATCATACGACCTTATATGAATAAAATAAAAATATTTTACAATCCTTCAATACATAAAGTACGGGTCGTTACACTCTAAATGTCACGACCGGCCCTTCTCGACCCTTGAAAATCGACACAAAATACACCACAGAATAATATGCTGACGCTCGAGTGCCGGAAAAGACAGATTGTTGAGGAAAAAGAAAGAAGATAGAAGAAAGAAGGAACTAAACAATAAAAGAATCTCACAATCGTAGGGGAACAAAATATAATAGTCAATTACAGATCTTCACACAAAAATGAAAACTATATCTGTTTTATACAATATATCATCAGAGTATTTCTCAAAACAAAAAACAATTACCAGCCTAACGATTTCAAACAATCACAACAACGGATATAAACAAGTACGGGTAATACGTCTCGGACTCCAGCTCCTCTCCTGAGCTCCACAGAATCCTATCCTGAACATATAATACTCGGTCTGACCCAAGCATTATAATGAAATAACACCCGAGTCAGTCTGGAATACCAGCGTGAGAAAAATACACCCAAATTGATTATTAAAGTTTCAAACTCCTTTGAAATCAAAAGCATCTCGTAAGACCACGCCATAAATAAACATGTCGGGTTTTTACCTTACGATAGCTAAAACATTTCCTATAAAATCCTCTGATATTATAATAGTGTCTATATACAAATACTTATTCAAATAGCCGAAATTATTACATTAATTAAACTCCAGCTACTAGCCACAATCGTGGGTAATACAAACAAAAATCGTAATAGGCTCGTAGGGAGAATGGATTTCCAACTAATGACTAGGCACTGGGGTACCACCTGTCACCGTATGTGGCTTAGATCACTGTATCAAGGATTACTCCTAATCCCCTGCAACACAAGACCGGAACTACTCCTCACTGGATAATCTCGAGTAAGATCACCGCACGGTTGGGATCAACAACCGCACCACTAAGTCGAATAAAATGAGACATCTAGATAGGGGTAACCTCACCCTAATGGGTGCTACCCACTTAGCCTTGCTGGATAACCCTTGATTTTCAGCCATTCCCGGTTGATGAGGCTTGAGGCTACCCTCACCTTTTTAGAACATATCACTTAGAATGCTCATCGTCCACCTGACGATGTTCTGAAAGCATTCATCCATACAAGTCCGTTCCGGGTTCGAACGGAACCGAAGGCACTACTCCTACTACATCCATTTTGGAATCATCCTCAGGATTAGTAGCGACTAACCCTTGCACTTCACTGCTCCATCTTCGAATCCAAACATGTCTTCCTCACGAAAACGTACAAACTGGATCGAAGTGGTTTTCGAGAAATTAATCCCGATCTCGGTCTCTTCGAAACGATCAGCGCATTGGCCAATATTGATAGTCGGTTATTTAACTATCAATTAACATTCACAATCGTCATTCAAACAATAAATAATTGCCCAAATTATTTATTATCCTTAGAATATCTTCACAAGATATATTTTCACTTTTCAATCCCTTGAAAATAGTTTCAAACCACACACTCCTTCTGGAATAAGTTTCCAAATATTGATTTCCACTGAAAACATCCAAGCCAAATACTTTAGATTTATAATAATTTAAATTAAAGTTATTTACATACTTTATTTGAAATATATACATACTTTTTAAATGTTTCAAGTAAAACTGCTTTATAAAATATAAACCATTTTTATTCAAAATAAAAGTTAAGTCATACTAAATTTTAAAATAAGGTTGTGAAATCCTATATAAGTTTTCAAATAGAACATAAACCAAACTATCTTTATAATAAAACTAGTTTATAAAATATAAACATTAATGATATTCTTTTAAAGCATATACCAATTAACCCCTTTAAAATAATTACTACTATAACTAATTTATTAAATTTTACTCTTAAAAATTCTACAACTCACACAATAGTTTCTTAAAACATCCTTTTAAAAACAAATTTAAAACTTTGATTTTTACTTAAAAAAAATCTGTTTGAAACGTTCTTGGCTTTTCAAGGAACTACACTTCCATTTTTGGAATAAACCAAAGAATCTTTTTATAAATCCTACACGATTTATCTCAATTCAAATTTACGTTTAAATCCCCTAAATTCCTTTCCACACTTTAAAAATAAACTCCTTTTTATTTTTAGACACATTCCCATCTCCTGGAAAACCACCTTCAAAATATATGCTTAAAATGTTTAAAATAAAGCTACTAGAAATTACTTAATTAAAAATAATACTTAAGGAAATATATAGAGGTTTTCTAAGTAATTTAACCCAAAATTAACTTTTAAAATAAAATTATTAAATCAAATATTTGTATTAAAATTTCCTTTTTGGAACTTAATACCACTTTACCTTTAAAATAATTGAATACCATAATTACTTAAATAAATATTTACTTTCACTTAAACATAATTAAAAGTAGTAATTTTTCTCTAAAATATTCTAAAACACCCATTTTTAAAAAAAAATCCTTGTTATACTTCGAAAACTTTTCTTTGAAACATGTTTAGTTTCTAGGAAAAATACACTTCCCATCCTTTAAAAAGAAATCTCGCTATTATTTTTAAAACAATTCGCGCTTCTTATAGAAATTCCCTCTGGAAATCTATATCTTCAATACTTATCCCTGATAAATATTCCATTTCATTTATAACCCAGTTTATAAATTTCTAATTCTCATTTCCTTTTAAATCCCTATTTCAAAAACACTTCCAATTTCCAAACTAATTCTTGAATTTAATTTCCTTGAATTCATTGCTAAAAAATTCCTTTTCATTTCCTTTTTATTCCCAATTTATTTTACTTATATTTTAAATACCAAATTTTATTTATCCAACAATAACACAGCATAACTAAATTTCCAAATTAAACTATCATGGAATATCAATAAAATACAACACAGATTACAAAGATAATTTCTATATTTTGAGGAATCCAGTTGGATCCATCCAACCTGTTTCCCTGATTAGCACAACAAATAAATATCGATCAAATCTGATAATAATTTACATATTCAACCAATCAATCAATCATTTAAATATTAACTATTTAAAACTAACTAGCGTTCCAGATGTGAGTGAGATTGACTCACCTTGAGTTTCGACGAGCGTTTTAAATTTTAAATTAAATCGAACTGTTCGATTTAATCCAACATCTCTGCTTGCTCCAAACGTCTCCGAATCTGCTGCAGCGCGTAGATCGCATTGCGGCGATTTCGACGCTTCTCGTTTCGTTGGAATTCGACCATGCATGCAAAAGATATGCAAAATTAAAGACTTGTATATGTAATTTAAACTAAAATTTTTATTTTCATTTTAAATTACACAGCAAAAACGTGGCCGATACCTTCTTCCCTCTTCTTTCGTTCGCTAATCCCTGGTTAACGAACCCATCAACTCGCCGTTCAACCCTATATGTCGTGGCCTCCTCACCCAAAACGAAGTCGATCTGACACCTTCCCTCGAAAGCCCTACGCGTCCCCTACCATCGGCCAGAAATTCACAGAACACGGTCAACTGTAGGTCGCACAAATTTTGATTGAAACGGTGACGAACGCGGCTTCCTTACTCCCCATACGCTATGCTAAAACCCATCATTACCGTAGATATCGTAGAGTTTGACGTGTTCTACGACTTCCTAGTTGAAGATTTAGCCTAAAATCGCTTGGATGAGAAGAGATCGAGGGGCAAAAAATGGATGTTTTCGGCCATTGATTACAAAAGAGGTGGCTGACCAAAGATAGCTAGTGTTTCACTGGAAAACATGTGTATATATACACGTTTATAAATAACATTTTAATATTAAATTCATTTAAAACAACTTTTTCAAACGATCTCCAAACGACACATGCCGACAGGCGATCATAATGTTTTACCCAAATTTCTAACACAATGGAATGTGTTTCAGAGGCTAATTCGATCATATGCGCGAGTTACGGAAATAAACGATCAATTTTAAATTAAATCGATTAAAATAGTTTCTATGCGTTTTGAGCTGTCAGGGTCAAACGGCAACTCCGATTGCTACGAAAATTAAAATTCGATAATAATACACTATTACAGATCCAATGGAACTAGTTTCGTCGAATTCCGAGACTGTGCCCCCAGAAGGCTATTTTAACACGTCGATAAATTCGAGCAATTTTCAAAATCGTCGAAATCACTTAAAATTTCACTTTCAAAATTTTACTAACTTATCTATAAACCATGTAGAATTTACATTCCCATTAAAAATCATTCTGATTCATTTCGAATCAAAATCTGATTATTTGCATTATTATATTATTAAATTCCATTATTAAATTAATATAAAATTTCAAATTTAGCTTATTGACTTTTGATTCCATCGAAAAGTCAAATATTATAATTCAGATCAAATTAGACTTAAAATAAATCTTGGAAACCATTTTCATCCAGATTGAAAAATTATCTCTACTCCAAATATTTAATTATTATTATTCAAATCCAATTAAATTGCCATATTTGAAATTTTAACTAATTTTATTAATTTAACCAAAATGTTTTCATTCAAAATCAATTCAAGATCAACATTTAACATTTAAAGTGAATTAAATGTTCAGAATCTAACGACCAAAATTCTGGGTCGTTACATTCCTCCCCCCTTATAAAAATTTCATCCTCAAAATTTGTTAAGGTATGAAAAATGCTACTAAACTCATTTACTTACACCAAAATTCATTCAATTAAAACTCACATTCACTTCTCAAAACCTTTTAGCTCAATTCCAAAACCATTTGCTTTTATTTCTAACTCAAAAGATTGTTTTCAATATCACTTCAAAAATCACTTTCCTAGTTGGCCCAAAATTTTCAAATTCCCAAAAACTTTCTAACTCCCAAAATTTTAGAATTTTTTTGACAGCGTCTCCTTTGTACGGAGAGTGTTTCACAATATCACAATAGATATAAATATATACATCGACCCACATGGTCGAAAAACAAAATATACCACAATATATATATCATTTCCCAATTTTATTGCGTAGGCGTACCTTTTGATTAGCATTTTAAAAGCAAGCGGCTAATATATATTACATATATGTGCTCTAACTCTATCGATTGTCTCCCATACCTGTACTTACTCAAACAAGCACATAAGTTTTCAATAATATAAGATTTATAACATCCTTTCATATATTAATCTTAGCCAAACACCTCAATTACATAGTTCAAACAAACAAATTTCTTAATTCAACCTGTTAACCATATATTATAAGCAAATCCCAAGATTTCAATCACCATTTTAATTTCCTAACAAATCCAACTTCATTTTATTTCACTTGAATGATTTACATTCAAGTTTACTTTTTGCAATTCATATTTACTTCAATATGATTAACATGTGCTTTACTTACTTCAATTTACTTCAATTCCAAATTGATTCACAATCAAATTTTTATTTTCAATTTGATACATTTGCATTTCTTTTATGATCCACATTCATATATATGCAAAACCACTTAATTAGATCCCAACCATTCCAATTTATTCAAAAACCAACTTTATTTGCTTTCCTTAATTTATTTGCTTTGTTTACAACAAAACGACTAATCTCAATGCAAATTTGATGTCATTCAAGCGAACAATAATTACTGAAGTTTATAACCATTTTAAATTAATTCCAACTCAATCTAAATCAATTTTATTTCATTCGGAATTATTCATAACCCAAACAATTTTTACTTCATCACAATTATCAAATCAAATCCCTATTCTCATTTCAAGTTCATCATCCAACTTAACTTTATATTAATATTATTCCATTCTGGATTTTTTACAACTCATATATTCTTATTTCATCACGATAAGAAAATAAAATTCTTTAACTTGAATTAAAATTTTATTATCTAAATAAATTTCATTCAAGACCCCTTATAAAGCTCGACCACAATCATTTTCCAATTTGCTTAAGTTATTTCAATAACAAAATAACTCCTTTTCTTCTCACCTTAATCTTATTTCCATTTTAATTTGATTCTTATTCAATCAAATTCCAATCCATTACAAATTTTAATTCAATTTGTTTACTTACTCAATCCATCTTAAATTTATTCACCTTCTCAATTCATTTCTGAATTTATTAATAACATAACCATTCAAATTATTCTAAACCAGAGCTGGGTTTTATTTTGCTTTTTAAATTTTTAACAAGCTACCAAAATTTTATTCATTCCAATACAATTTCCACTTAATTTAGCTTACGCTAAATTCATTTCCAAACAATTTTTTTTGAATTTAGTGGAGTGAGAATTTAATTCATTCAATACCATTCTTACTTAATTTAAATTCCATTTAATTCAATTCTTTTTCCAAATTTAATTCAAGTCCAACTAAATTTTATTTAGCCAACTTAAATTCATACCATTTCCTTTATTATTTAAATAAGAATTTAATTACATTCAATATAATTTATAACACAACTGAATTTTGATTTTTCACCAATCCAATTTCAATTAGATTTTATTTCTCAATATACAAGTTCAAAACTTATTTACTAACCTAAGTCATTTCACATTTTATATTTCTCTTTACCTTATTACAACTCTCCTTCCATTTAGGATCAAGTTTGAATTTTTTCATTCTTTTTACCATAACATTTAACCAATTCTATTTAGGTTTTACAATTCTTTTCCCATTCATAAGTTTACAAACTTATTCACTTAAAAGCTTATATTGCTCATTCGAGTCCATCTTCATCTTATAATCACAACTCCAGATTATAAATAAAACACTTAATAACTTAAGGATATAGATTTCATTACACAATTATATAATCATTTTACATTTCAATTTTATATCCCTTTTAATTCAATTCCAATTTCAATTTTATTTTAACTTATCTCAAGTTAAATTCAAATATATTCTATTCACTTCCATACACTCAAGTTAAATTTTAAATTCCAGGATTAAAATTTTCATTTTCTTCTTATTAATATCAACTTCACTTTATACGTTCGATAGTTGATTTATTTTAACTTTTCACATTAGTTAAATAGAGTTCCCATAATTCAATTACCCGGTTTTACTACAAAACCATTTGAAATCATACAAAACCATTTGAAATCATAAATAACACATACCCACTTGGTATATCAAATCAAATCTCCGAATTCCAAAACACTTGATTTTACCAAAACAAATTTCCCTTTTGAAATTTCTAAAACCACTTGTATATCCAACAAGTCCAAACAAATATCATAACCAATTACCACGGTAGTAATCCATCACTTTAGAAACTTGAAAATGAATTCTGATGATGTGGACATCATCAATCGGATTATTTTCCAGTGACTGAAGTGAGTTCAGTGCTTCCTTACTTCCACAAATTCCTTTCAAAACCATTTCCATTCAAAAATATTTCCCAAAATAATACCCTATTATTTCGTTCAAATTTTTGGAAAACACGTTCACCATTTCTAAGATTGCCAAACCTTTTTTTTAAATACTCTTTAAACGCTTTTCAAAATTTTCGAGATTTAAATTTTGGTCTAAATCAAATTTTAGCTATACTCCTTTTTATTTAAACCATACTTAGTTAATTCTATTTGGTTATAAACCATTTCAAATTTTAGACTCTTATATTTGATTATAATATTAACAACCAAACATCCAAATATATAATAATTTGAGAAAATTATTCCTCTTATATCAAAATATAGATTTGGGTAAAATTATTTCATTTACCCACTTTAAAAACAATACTATGTCGGTTTATCTTATTTAAGAGTTTAGAAACCCCTATCGATACAGTTGTAATTCCCATACCGACCAGAATTCATAAACACTCAACCAATAAGTCAACACAGTATAAAAACAATTTTTATATTCACTAACAAGTCTACTCTCATATCTATTATTACACCCAACTCATTCTAGAGTACCATGGACTCTATTTAATGAGTAATCCCCACCAGAGCCAAGTTTATCACCAACCTAAGCTCTGATACCACTGTCACGACCCGCCCTTCTCGACTCTCGAAAATCGACACAAAATACACCACATAATAATATGCCGACGCTCGAGTGCCGGAAAAGACAGATTGTTGAGGAAAAAGAAAGAAGATAGAAGAAAGAAGGAACTAAACAATAAAAGAATCTCACAATCGTAGCAGAACAAAACATAATAGTCAATAACGGATCTTTACGCAAAAATGAAAAGTATATCTGTTTTATACAATATATCATCAGAGTATATCTCGAAACAAACAACAATTACCAGCCTGACAATTTCAAACAATCACGGCAGCGGATATAAACAAGTACGGGTAATACATCACGGACTCCAGCTCCTCTCCTGAACATATAATACTCGGTTTGACCTGAGCATTATAATGAAATAACACCCGAGTTAGTCTGGAATACCAGCGTGAGAAAAATACACCCAAATTGATTATTAAAGTTTCAAAATCCTTTGAAATCAAAAGCATCTCGTAAGACCACGCCACAAATAAACATATCGGGTTTTTACCTTACGATAGCTAAAACACTTTCTATAAAATCCTATGATATTATAATAGTGTCTATATACAAATACTTATTCAAATAGCCGAAATTGTTACATTAATTAAATTCCTGCTACTAGCCACAATCATGGGTAATACAAACAAAAATCGTAAAAGGCTTGTAGGGAGAATGGATTTCCAACTAATGACTAGGCACTGGGGCACCACCTGTCACAATACGTGGCCTAGATCACCGTACCAAGGATTACTCCCAATCCCCTGCAACACAAGACCGGGACTACCACTTACTGGATAATCTCGAGTAAGATCACCCTACGGTTGGGATCAACAACCGCACCACTAAGCCGAATAAAAAAGGACATCTAGACAGGGATGACCTCACCCTAATGGGTGCTACCCACTTAGCCTTGCTACGTAACCCCTGATTTTCAGTCATTCCCGGTTGATGAGGCTTGAGGCTAAGCGTTACCTTTTTAGAACATATCACTTATAATGCTTATCGCCCACCTGACGATGTTCTGAAAGCATTTATCCATACAAGTCCGTTCCGGGTTCGAACGGAACCGAAGGCACTACTCCTACTACATCCATTTTGGAATCATCCTCAGGATTAGTAGCGACTAGCCCTTGAACTTCACTGCTCCATCTTCGAATCTAAACACTTCTTCCTCATGAAAACATACAAACCGGATCGAAGTGGTTTTCGAGAAATTAATCCCGATCCAGGTCTCTTCGAAACGATCAACGCATTGACCAATATTGATAGTCGGTTATTTAACTATCAATTAACATTCCCAAATTATTTATTATCCTTATAATATCTTCACAAGATATATTTTCACTTTTCAATCCCTTGAAAACAGTTTCAAACCACACACTCCTTATGGAATAAGTTTCCAAATATTGATTTCCACTGAAAACATCCAAGCCAAATACTTTAGATTTATAATAATTTAAATTAAAGTTATTTACATACATTATTTGAAATATATACATACTTTTTAAATGTTTTAAATAAAACTGCTTTATAAAATATAAACCATTTTTCTTCAAAATAAAAATTAAGTCATACTAAATTTTAAAATAAGGTTATGAAATCCTATACAAGTTTTCAAATAGAACTTTAACCAAACTATCTTTACAATAAAACTAGTTTATAAAATATAAATATTAATGATATTCTTTTAAAGCATATACCAATTAACCCCATTAAAATAATTACTACTGTAACTAATTTATTAAATATTTACTCCTAAAAATTCTACAACTTACACAATAATTTCTTAAAACATCCTTTTTAAAAACAAAAATAGAACTTTGATTTTTACTTTAAAAAAATCTGTTCGAAACGTTCTTGGCTTTTCAAGGAACTACACTTCCATTTTCAGAATAAACCAAAGAATCTTTTTATAAATCTTACACGATTTACCTCAATTCAAATTTACGTTTAAATCCCGTAAATTCATTTCCACACTTCAAAAATAAACTCCTTTTTATTTTTAAACACATTCCCATCTCCTGTAAAAACACCTTCAAAATATATGCTTAAAATATTTAAAATAAAGCTACTAGAAATTACTTAATTAAAATTAACGCTTAAGGAAATATATAGAGGTTTTCTAAGTAATTTAAGCCAAAATTAACTTTTAAAATAAAGTTATTAAATCAAATATTTATATTAAAATTTCCTTTTTGAAACTTAAAACCACTTTACCTTTAAAATAATTGAATACCATAATTACTTAAATAAATATTTACTTTCACTTAAACATAATTAAAAGTAGTATTTTTTCTCTAAAATATTCTAAAACACCCTATTTTTTAAAACTTCCTTGTTTATACTTTGAAAACATTTCTTTGAAACATGCTTAGTTTCCAGGAAAAATACACTTCCCATCCTTTAAAAAAAATCGCGCTATTATTTTTAAAACAATTTGCACTTTGTACAGAAATTCCTTTTGGAAATCTATATCTTCAATACTTATCCCCGATAAATATTCCATTTCATTTATAAACCCAGTTTTTAAATTTCTATTTCTCATTTCCTTTTAAATCCTTGTTTAAAAAACACTTCCAATTTCCAAACTAATTCTTGAATTTAATTTCCTTAAATTCATTGCTCAAAAATTCCTTTTCATTTCCCTTTTTATTCCCAATTTATTTTACTTATATTTAAATACTAAATTTTATTTATTCAACCATAACACAACATAACTAAATTTCCAAATTAAACTATCATGGAATATCAATAAAATACAACACAGAAAAGATAATTTCTATATTGTGAGGAATCCAGTTGGATCCCTCCAACCTGTTTCCTTGCATCCACAGATATTAGCATAACAAATAAATATTGATCAAATATGATAATAATTTTCATATTCAACCGATCAATCAATCATTTAAATATTAGCTATTTAAAACTAACTAGCGTTCCAAATGTAAGTGGGATTAACTCACCTTGAGTTTCGACGAGCGTTTTAAATTTTAAATTAAATCGAATCGTTCAATTTAATCCAAAATTTCCCTTGCCCCAAACGTCTCCGGATCTGCTGCAGCGCGTAGATCGCATCGTTGGGATTTCGATGCTTCTCGTTTTGTTGGAATTCCACCATGCATGCAAAAGATATGCAAAATTAAAAATTTGTATATGTAATTTAAATTAAAATTTCTATTTTCATTGTAAGATTATAAAGCAAAAACGTGGCCGATACCTTCTTCCCTCTTCTTTCGTTCGCTAATCCCTGGTTAACGAATCCATCAACTCGCCGTTCAACCCTATATGCCGTGGCCTCCTCACCCAAAACGAAGTCGATCTGACACCTTCCCTCGAAAGCCCTACGCGTCCCCTACCATCGGCCAGAAAATCACAGAACTCGGTCAACCCTAGGTCACACAAATTTTGATTGAAACGGCGACGAACGCGCTTCCTCACTCCCCCTACGCAATGCTAAATCCCATCACTACCGTAGATATCGTAGAGTTCGAAGTGCTCTACGACTTCCTAGTTGAAGATTTGGCCTAAAATCGCTTGGATGAGAAGAGATCGAGAAGCAAAAAGGGGATGTTTTCGGCCATTGATTACAAAAGAGGCGGTCGGCCAAAGATAGCTAGGGTTTCACTGGAAAACGTGTATATATATATACGTTTATAAATAACGTTTTAATATTAAATTCATTTAAAACAACTTTTTCAAACGATCTCCAAACGACGCATGCCGACAGGCGATCATAATGTTTTACCCACATTCCTAACACAATGGAACATGTTTCGGAGGCTAATTCGATCATATGCGCGAGTTACGGAAATAAATGATCAATTTTAAATTAAATCGATTAAAATAGTTTCTATGCATTTTGAGATGCCTGAGTCAAACGACGACTCTGGTTGCTACGAAAATTGAAATCCGATAATAATACACTATTACGGATCCAATGGAACTCGTTTCGTCGAATTCCGAGACTGTGCCCCGGAAGGCTATTTTAACATGTCGATAAATTCAAGCGATTTTCAAAATCATCGAAATCACTTAAAATTTCACTTTCAAAATTTTACTAACTTATTTATAAACCATGTAGAATTTACATTCCCATTAAAAATCATTCTGATTCATTTCGAATCAAAATATGATTATTTTCATTATTATATTATTAAATCCCATTTTTAAATTAATATAAAATTCCAAATTTAGCTTATTGACTTTTGATTCCATCCAAAAGTCAAATATTATAATTCAGATCAAATTAGACTTAAAATAAACCTTGGAAACCATTTTCATCCAGATTGACAAATTATCTCTAATCCAAATATTTAATTATTATTATTCACATCCAATTAAATTGCCATATTTGAAATTTTAACTAATTTTATTAATTTAACCAAAATCTTTTTATTCAAAATCCACATTTAACATTTAAAATGAATTAAATGTTCAAAATCCGATGACCAAAATTCTGGGTCGTTACACCAAATTTCACTTTGAAAGGAATAACTGATATCTAGCGATAATGCCAGAATAATGAGTTATTTCCTAAGTAGATGATGTTACTAATCCCTAAGTTAAAAATATTAAATTTTTTTAAAGCCAATTCCCTAATGTGTGACATGTTATTAGTCAGATTGGTTGTAATATCATGTAAGGTATATGTTCCACCATTGAATTGATTAGATACAATTTCTTTCCAAAAATGGTTTTCATTACTATTGTTGCTCGTTTGTCATGAGAGATAACATGCCAACCCACCAAGCTATCAGCATTCCCACCACAACATATTTCCTCGACAACACTTAGCCCGAACCATCAACCATGCTAATTCCTAATGCAACTAAATGGGACTGGATAGTGGCCCATCCAGATTTATGCTGTCAGTAGGATATTTCGATCCATACACCATAATCATTTGGCTTGCCTTGTTGCCAAAGTACAAGCCTGCAATATGGAGGGCTCTTTCTTCCTACCTTCCAAGCCCCTCGATACTCTCGCTGACTGCCTCTATAACAACCCGCATGTTAGTTGGCCCGATTTTTTGAAAACTGAAAACCCAAGTCTATTACGATACAGATTCTTGGAGTTGATAACCTAAAATTAACATAGGTATATCAGAGAGCTATCAGTATGAACTCACAGAAAAATAGTAAAATATAATAATACATATATACTGACTAAGATATCTACATTTGAACCAATATTATTCCTTGGATATCCCATTGCCTTGTCAATGATGGGCATGAATGAAAAGACCTCTCTGAGGTATAACTATATATATGCATATATGTATGTAAATATAAACACCGTTATATTCCCAAAAAAAGGAAACATTGGATACTTACTACTTCTTAAATAAGAAGAAGGCAGGTCCATACCATTAAACACCTTAATAGTGAAGTGCCACCTCCCCCTATAACGTAATCAATAGTTAACCGGCCATAACTACAAAGGCCGATGACTCCTAGATATGACTTCATAATTTATTTAGTCACATCACTACATATCTCAAAAATTATCTAGGGGTTAACTAGTCTACCTTTGGCGAACAGATAATCAATTAAACTTTGAGGTCATTGCATATTCAATATGATTCTACACTAGTAGGAAGCGAAACCTTCAGGGCGTAACCCATGTCTTTTCTAATGACTGCTCAGGACCACTGGTAGTCAAAACTATACGTAAGTCCTACTAAAAAAATATTTGTTTACCAACAAAGGTGACATATCCCATCGACCCCCGAACCAAATCCTATTGAGACTTTCCTGATACAAGTCAAGGAAAATGCCCACTCTCCCAGTTATTTAATACCTCTGGTTTATAATTGAAGCACACCCATTTTCCTCTTGGGACAGTTATAAGGTATTTAAGACTTCTTAAAATAAGGAAGAGGCATACCCAAAAGCCATTTAATACCTCAACCCCGAAGCAAACCCCTTACCATCCTAAAGGTACTTAGCCATTGAATACTTCAACTCCAAGGCGAATTCCTGATATATTTTCCCCCAAACCTATACCCCCTACAGGTCCTTAGTCGGAGATGCTGACATTAGTAATATGTATACACAACTACTAGGAGCACCATGTAGGGGGCAGACTTTCATTGTGTAACTTTACTGACCTTGCATCCTAATTCATACTAAACCTAGTCCTATAATTAATCTAAGTATCTAATTCACACAAGTCAACAATGTATTATTGATGCCATATAATTTCAACTATGAAAATTATTCCGCCTCTTAAGTCCATTTATTGATATTTATCCGCTTACTTGCTATGAACTTATTCTTAATTACACGTTTATTGCCTTTATCTTTCTTTTCCATATATGTCATTTAAATGTTATTTATTTCTTTACTTCTAAGTAATTTTCATTTATAAATGGCCATTATTATCTAAATTGGATAATCACTAATGACATTTATTTATTTATTTTAAATCTAACTTATTAGACTTGTTCCGTTTTCTCCATAAATGTCATATTTAATTCTTTAATTAATCCATTAAACGCATTTATGTCCCCATTTGACTTCTGTAACTTCTTATTAACTGCACATTTATTGCCCATTAATATTTTAATTACTATTCATTGATAATGGAGATATTACCCCTCCTTTGTTGCAACCTCCTAAGCCTTTGATTTATTACGTTATTAATATTTGAACGTTTTAAATGCAATTAATACGATAATGGACGTATGTTTATTTATTACACTTTGTCCTTTACCATATGTATGTTTATGTTTTTAATTAGTAAATTGGGTTATATATATGTATATGTATATGTATATGTATACGTATATATGCATTTCTATATTTTCTTTCTCTAATTTCTACGTTTAGGAATTTCAGAATACACACTCATGTGTAAATTCTACAAACAAAATCTGTTTCCAAATTCTAACGTATTAGAACTGTCCTTCCCCAAAAAGAAAATTATTATTATTATAACTTTCCATAAAATATCTAAAAGTGTGATTTTTCTCCGTTTAAAATTACAAGGAATTATCTCTTTTTATTTTTATTGAAATAGAAAGTGCAAACTACGAAGAAGTACACTAGTACTTTACAAATCTCTTTCATTTAGCGTATTCTTTACTATCCCAAATGATGCACTTTTTATAAGTAGTTGTGAAGTTAGATAGTCTATGGAAATTTACATGGAAATAGATACAACTAATTGTACATTCAACACTTCCAATAAATTAAATTATGGAAATTTAAATTCCAAATCAAATTAGGGCATTCCAAATGAGTACTAAATATTTTACAACCCAATTAACGGAAATATGGAATTAACTTGCGATCTTATCAATATCATACTTCACAAAATTTAGGGATAAATTTCCCTAAATTTCCAAGTTAGGGTGTCCATGCTATTCCATCATAATTACATATACATTCATTTTAAGCCTACAATTCAATGGGTCTCGCATAGACATAATAATCAAATAAAATTCAGCGATACAAATTTCAATGTTATATATAAATCATATAATTTTTCACTCACCTTTCTAGCTTTCCAAATCTATAAATCTAAATTTATTTCTTTGATTTACTCCTTTTCCCTTTTTAATTTGTATATATGTCTAAAAAGATATATTTACATGTATACCCATTAGAATTACAGGTCCGATAGGAGATTTGAATTGAAAGGAGTTTAAATTTTAAATTATTGAATTTATCTTTTTATGTAGAATTCGATTCACTTCTCCTTTTCTTCTCTTTTTATTTTTATTTCTTCTCCAATTTATAAAATAGTTTTACAATTTCTAGAAATAGGTGAGAAAGAAAAATGATAGAACTTTGCTGCTTTGTTTAGGAAATATGCGAAGAAAAGTAAGGGGCTAGACCTGTATTTATACGTCCCAAAACCAATTCTATTCATTACATTATGATCTATTAAATCCAGGCCATCGGTCTAAGTTCAAATTAGTGCCAACCCTAACTAACTGGCCGACTACCTATGTATAGTGGTTAACTGCTAGCAGTCGACCGGTCCTATACAAGGGCCAATCGATAGGGTCCTAGTGCTTAATTATTTCCCATTACATTATTTTTAACACTTAATTAATGTTATTATTAATGTTTACTTAATCCTTTAATTTATTAACATTTACTTCTATTTATTCCTTAATTTTATTTTGAATTATTTTCGGTCCAAAATCTTCAAACATTAATAACTTCTCCGTTTGAACTCCGACCGTGAAGCATTATATATAAAAATTGATTATAAGAGCGCCACGAATACGATGGTTCAAGTTTAGTGCCCAAATCCTAATGTTTGCTCAAATTCTATTTTTGAGCTCGCATTATTTATTAATTCTTTTTAATCAATTATTGTAAATTTTATGGGTATTACAGCCTCCCCTTGAAAGCTATCTCGCCCTAACCATTTGCTTTGTCTAGACATCTGGGGTCTCTGTCAAAAGCGCTTGGCCGCCCCTGCATAAAGTAGAAACAACTCTGCGCTATTCTGTTGAAATTATTAGCATAAAACAACATTGTTCATCTGATAAAAGCATTACTGTATAACAACCACCCCTTGTCCATCTATAGCCATATGGAAATAACATCACCGTTTAACAACAACATTACCCATGCCACCCCTCTTACACAAGCATGCCTAGGTATGGCTTACAAAATGGCCACCATCTAAGCCATTCACTCAATCCAATGTCCTAGCTGGCCTACATCCAGACCGCAAAGCTCCATCCACTATCGAGAGGACTTCCAAGGCTTGGCACATTAATCTGAACAATTCGAACCAAATCTTAACATCTATAAATATAGTCGTACATGCACTTTTAATTGGATAAAATTTTCATTTCTTGCATACATTATATCTTGTAATTCAAGCTCTTTTAACAAAATCGAAGGCAATTAAATAAAATACCATAGTGCCTGTAAATCAACTTGATCAAACAAATCTAAATCTTGTGTCTTTTAATTGTATTGTCATCAACTTTATACTTTTTTCATTTATTAAATACGTTATTAGCAAGTTACTTTTGTTAATATCTATTTTAACCTATAATTCTGAGCTTGGCTAAGTATTAGTCAATGTTTTGGCACTAGAAGGAGGATCTCTCCTAAAAGCTCTCAACTTTCATCACTTTTCTCTTCCTCAAACTCTACTCTACCTAAAATATACACCCTGTAGAATAACAGTGAGAATGGGACTAGTTACTCAAATGGCTACAACACTAATGACACTACCAGAGCTAGCGTCATACGTCCCATTTTGGGTTTAAGCAATGATACATGGCTCAGTATAGTAAATGGGCTCATTAGAGTTGGGTAAAATTTCCGTGATCTGAATGAACTCAGGGCCAGGGTGCATGCCTAAGAAATGATAAATTATGTTTTGATGGTCCAAGAAGTATTGGACCGGACCCTCATCAATACCACAATCCTAGTACTTTCAACATAATGCGTGACGCCTATAAGAGGGTCGTACTAGAAACCCCTATCGTAGGTTCCTACCGGCAACTGAGATATGCACATTGCACATGATCAAGACTTCACTCACAATGTTCCTATACCCAAACCTATAATACATAAAGGGTCTTGGAGGGGAGGGGGCATGCCTCTCCCCCTTTGTAGAAAGACATTCTGCCTTCGAGGGCCTTTGGGAAAAGAGTGGGGAAATGACTTATGTTTCGACTGCTTAAGTGGAAATGAACAAGTTGGAAACTCGAGCATAGAGAGCTTTCATTATATTCTCTGTAGCCTCAGAGGATGTACCTAGCCCATATATAATGAAGGCGGGGCTAGTATTCCAGGTCATGTTCTATAAACAGAAACAAGTGGCCACCTACCCTTTTCCTTCATCATCGATCACCATCGCCAAATCAGCACCACCAAACTCCTTCCCTAGTAAGACACTGAAGAAGTCTCTCCCTAGATAAGGACCGACACCATTCACAATCAGTGGAGGCAGGCCTTCAAGATGAAATAGCATTATTTTGATAGCATATATCGAGGATCCGAACCAGGAAAAACGAGGCGAGGGTCTATCCATTGATGAAAATAGGAAACCTTTTTCTATTGAGATTTTAGGAACCTACATTCATCGAAAATATGCCTCACCTCCTATTGAGAATATGAAGAAAGTGCCGATCAATCTGATCAATCATGACTTTAAACTCTATTACTCAAAAGGGTCAATTCTATGTGAGTGTAAAGTGCCTTCTATTTCCCTTTTCCTTAATCGAATTGCCCTCTCGTCGGTTTTTACTTTTTCCACAGGCAATATTCACACTTAGATCTAACTATGCATAGATTTCATAACTCATTTCTTTACCCCATAGACCAGCGTAATGATGATGAGCGAGCTATACACCATACGATAAGGGCCAAGCAAATCACTCTACTCCTGCATCATTCTTTTCAACAAAGAGTCGACCTATGTACGAGGAGCGAACAATGACAACTTGGTGGTCACTTTGTGTTTTGGGGTGAGGAACTGATTGAAGATGTGGAAGATATTACAAAAGCAACCCGCTTTGTCCTTGACCGACTACTTTCAAAGAGCGAACAAAATCATGCAAGTGGAAGGGGCCAACTTGTCCAAAAGTGATGACAAGGGTAGGCAAGGAAACGAAGGCAGCTCATGAGAGGAAATCCTTCATAGAAAGTGTTAGAATTGTGCCAACCCACAGCGGAAGAAATGAGTGAATTTCGATTTTTTTTATCATTTTGAATCTTTATTGGGCCTATGAAGTCTACTTCATTAAAAAAATTCTAAATTTCTTTTAAACAAAATCCTTATTTTATTTAATTTTATAAATAAAGTTTTACTTAATATTATTTTGTATTATGTTTGAATATGTATATCATATGCATATATATATTTGTACGTGCACGTGCAACATAATAAAGTATGCATGGTATGACATGCTCGTTTATAGGTTTTGGGATTTACACTACAACAGACATGTTAGCTCCTCTATATTTGAGCTGTCTAAATGAAACGAATACACATACACACATGCATCAAATGTTATACACACACACACACACATAAAATTATATGTTTATAAAATACAACCATACATTAATATATAAATATGTGGAAATAATAATTATAATAATTTATACAAAATATTTAAGATTTATTTGTATAAATGTTCATTTATATTAAAAAATCTTTTAATAATTGATATAAAACAAAATTTTAATTTTTTTAATTGTTGCTGCAAACCCAAGAATTAAATTAAGCTATTTTATTTTAATTAATAAATAATAATAAATATACAAACACACACACACACAGATATATATATATATATATATATATATATATAAATTTTATAAATTGATGCTAGATGATTTGGAGCTTATGGCATAAATAAATATTTTTTGGATTTATAAAATAACTTTTAAATAGATAAATATAAAAAAAATTAAATATAATTGAAACTAATTGTTAAAATTATTTTCAAAATCTAAAAATTATATAATGTATTAAAAAAATTTATAACTAATTTCAAATTACAGATATATAATTGATTTTAATTAAATAAATAGTTATATTAATATTTAAATATATAATAAATATAAATATATATGAAAATAAAGTAAAATCTGTTATTGAATTATTCTTGTGCGAAACCAAAAATTTATAGATTATAAAATAATTATATATGATTTTTATCTTTAGGATATACTTTATTAACTATTAAATTCATATATAATATTATCTAGTTGGAAAAAACGGTTATTTTTTTGCCTTGAAATTAATACCAGCAAACATACAAAATAATATTTCTTTAATACACAAATGCACCTATATATTCACCATCCAATATGTGATAGAACGTCGATACACTAGATTCGTAATATAATCTAATAAGCTACAATATATTACAATAACAGATAATAATATTAAATGAATCAATAAACATGTTAAATACTTTTCGCCAAGGCCTAGAAATCTCACTTTGAAACGATGAAATGACTCCTTGAATCAAATTCCAAGTTCTAGAGTTGCTGGCTCCTATGCTGCTTTACCACTGATGATCGAATTGATGAATTTTGAGGTGATTTGAGCTAGGATTTATTTTCATTTTAAATGGGGTTTTGCTGATCAAAATTTGTGGAAGGAAGGAGAGCAAAATGTCTTAAAATAAATGGTGTAGAGAGTGGAATATAAATAGAAAGTCAAATGGAGAGAAAAGTGGATCACTTCCTTATCTCTTTCTTATCAATTCCATTCTATTAAACCATTCAAAAGCTTCTCACTTTTGGTCAACATTTGGCTAGAGTATCCGAGCTATTTGGGCAAAAAAAATCATGTCCAATATGGGCCTCAAAACCAATTCCGGTCCGAACCGACGTCGTTGCATTTAAATCTAAATTTAAACATGTAACGGTATCGTATATCAATTAATACATTTATAACTATTATAAATACTTGTTTAACATTGTTCAACACATCAAATACAGTATTTTGCAATAAATATTTCATAGTTATTAATTAATTTATAACAGTTACAAATTAATCAAATCAGGTGATAAAAGGAGTATTCATCGTTTTGATTGTGTGACTCTTAGGTGTAAACTTCATCAGCGTTTAATACCGAACAATTTGATATTAATATTCATCCGTTACATATCAAGTGGTGTGACATTATGACCAAATTTATCGCTTATTTGGTTTTGGTAAAATCCAATTTTTCTTTATTAACCCATTACCCAATTATGACAATTACTTACACCAATTCTCTTCGTCAAAACTATATCACTTTGGACTTATGAAATTTAGTAATGAACAAAATTCCAATAACATCCATATCCAATTCTATAGTCCAAACACAAAGTTCTTGGTTCAACAATAACAATTATTATTAACTAAAATGCTTTGGTTGAAGACTTTAACTTTGAGTTGACTTTGGTTGACCGTGATACTAACCTCATACAATCGAGGAGACAAATCCTCTATTGAATAGTGTTTCACTTCCAATGGTTCCACGTGACCCAACTATAATTGTTCGATGGATGTTGTGCCGTGATTTAACTATAATCAAAGTGGTGCTTCCATATTGAAGATCAAAATTATTCTTAAGTCAAGGGAACTATGTAATTTTTTCACATCGATATTTTCTGTTTCACCTAAGTTATATTAAGCAATAGAAAATTGATGAGTGGGTAATTCCATTGTTATCCAATAAGTATCAGTATGTAACAACTTAGGTGCCCCCAACAGCCATGAGTAATATACTGCCAACTTTTAGAGAGCATTATATGCACTAATCTCAATAAATGCATTGATATCCAGTCTCGACACATGACTAGTAATATTTGAAACGATCTATTTAATTTCATTATGATAAATTACTCATGGTTACAACACTTTGTAACTACCATCACAAAACATACCGTTTACTGATTTTCTATTAAATATACTTTTAATTAAATTAATTAACTAATATAACATATTGTATCAAGTTTATAATAGAAAGAAAGCACCTTTTATTTCGAACAAGACTGTTTATCGAGTTAGATATATGTAACAAATTACGTAATTACCTCCAGGGAATACCCCTAACTCTATGAATCTCCCATTTGCACTTGGGTCAATTATGGAATCTCCATCCCATACCGTCAGTCAATTTAATGAGAACTGATCGAATTAAACCCTTAGTGCATGGATCTTCCATCTTTGTTTAATTATCTACCCCGTCAATCAACTCTCTCGGATGCTGATAATCTACTTTTATCATGGGGAACTATTCAGAGTATTTTCTCGACTTCTAGTGAGCTCTTATTATTACATTGCTATAATATAACAATGGTTAATATTCTTACTACTTGGAATCACCCTTAACTTAGTTTTAAATTTGTGCATACGTAGACACATTGCTTTTATTATGGCACTATTCAAAGCGATGTACTCAGCCTTTTCATTGAATGAGCAACAATTTTTAGTTTTGGAACATTTCCAACTTAGAGCTTCTTAATTAGGGTTTGAACATTATTTTAATATTGAGATATTATACTCGATAGCACTTATAAAGTTCAACTCAGGATAGTCTTTCACAATAGGTTCGTTGTTTCTGTAAATAGTTCTGTAGTATTTTGCAAATACCCAAGAACACTTTACATTATCGTTTAGAGGTCTCAATTTCGATTTCATATTTTCTTCACGCATCAAATACATAAAAAAATACAATATTGTAGGCAGTAAAACATGCATGATAATTCATGTTGTCAATACATAAGGAATCCATCTTACATATTTTATATTAACCATTTTAATATGATGTCTTCGCATATCGTTTGGGGCATTCCCAACATCCTTTATACTTATTATAAAAGATATAATTTACAATTCCAATATCAAGTTTTAAACAACCAAACTATTACTGATTTTAACATAACTACACCGTTAACAATCAGCGATATGTGGTTTACTTATGGTCTAGAAATTATCTATGTACCTTTTAGTGGTTCTTTCCTATGGACATGCGCTTCCTCTGCATTTTGACTGAAAATCAAACTATTCGATATTTCTATCAAAATACTTATTTAATTTTGATGCTTATAAAATGATACTTTCACATCATTTCTTGGGTCATATCCTAAAACCCATAAACTCAATATCACTCCTACAGACTTCAAGACACTATGGTTGTTATGTGCAAATAGTCCATTCTAAATCATTGTTTAGAATTTTCTATTTCATCATATATATACCAAATCGAAAGTCATACCTAGTGATAATTTTGTAAATCCAAATAAATTTGAGCTCAATGAATAACGAATTTATTATGCTAATTTCAACAATTGAATTTTACAATGTTATTCTTATTAACATTGCTTATTATATTCCAACTGCATTAGTCTTAAACTTGAAGACTTATTTGCGGCCAGTGGATCGTATCACTTTTGGCAAAACTACAAAAATCCTATTTTGATAACATACTTGGAATCCTTTTGGATTTGTGCATCTACCATATCTTAGAGTCAATACTCTTAATGGCGTAATTGGCAACTGAGGATTATCTATTTTTGACACTGATAAGACATCCATGGTTTCTCTATAATGTGTGAGAATACTTATTAGACACTCTACTGTGATATGTTTATTAGGTTTGATTAATTTCATTTCATCCATCATAATCACTGTTATCTTTAGATTGTATCCAAATTCATTTTACTACCAATAATTTCTTAAAGAAATTCCTTCACTACAAAGTTGGTATTTCTTAAAATAATAGTTGTTTCTCAATGCAATGGAATATTTATTCATAAATACTTTATGAATCACCTTATATATATAACTGATTAGATTTTAGTTTACAATAATTATGTTCAAAACCTAACTTAGTCATCCAATGACCATCGTTCCTAAACTTCTTTAGGGGTGATTCATAAAAGATTCCTCACATACAATTATTACATGCAGTCTTTCGACTTGCACAACCTATCAACTCCTTGGTTTAGGATAGGTTGAGATTTATCATAATCCCTTATCTTGTATGATCTCGTAAACTATTCTTTGAGTGAAACTAATTTTAACCTTATGTAGTATTCTTGAGCACATGACCCTACAGAAAGAAGCTAACTACGCTTTACTCACAATCTTTATTCAAATTTAGGTATGTTTGGAACTCCTTCCAATATACTCATCTATTCGACCAAATCAAATCATTTTATTATCCATCACATGCTTCTATTCTATATTCTATGAACACATTATTAACATACCACATGTGCATCAAATACATATGTTCACGGCTATGATAATTCATCGGTGAGTACAACTAAGTACATAGAGCTATTTGGAATTATTTGACTTTCGATTGCATACATCTATATATATCAATCCTTAGAGTTCATTAACTCTTATGATGCTCCTATTAAATGGATGCTTTTTTCCTACATTGTTAGAGATATAATTTACTAGTACAATATGATTCATAATCATATAGTCAAAAATTATTTCTCAAAACTGGGGCTTAGTCCATAATTTCAAAATAATTCCAAATAAATTTGGATACTTCTGTATTTTACAATGCATCACAAATACCAGCACTATAGTTTTATTTTTATAACAAATGTCATAAATTCATACTGAAATAAAATTATGTCTATTTTTAGTCAACATTGAAAAATATTTGTTATTTCATAAATAACGTTTGATATATTTTATGAAAAAAATTTATCGTAAGTAGATCGACCAATAAGTGTTATATGGCATGCTCCCACTATTTCTACCATTACTATAATATCATATGAAATATAAAGCTTCATTTAATCACTTAATATATGCTATTTATTTCATTTACTGTAACTAATTTACAGTCGATTTTTATTAAATCAAGTATCTTAAATTCAAAGGAATAAATTTCATAGAAAACAATTTTCTATATGAAAATACATTTGGAATAGAAATCATATTTCTTGTCCCAATGTTATTTATAACGGTTATTTTATAATTCTTATTTTTGATGTTTTTTATGAAGCAGAAGTGACCATTCACTCTCTTCATCCCAACTGTGCTATAGGTTACATATACTCTTATACATTCGATTTTCTTTCTACATGGTAGAACTATTTAAATGAAGTCCTTACTATAATATAATAATGAACACTTTAAAAAAGTGCATCTGGTCATCCTTAATTTTTAAGGACATCAAATAAATTGCACTTCACGTAAACCGATCAAACCAGCATTTCAGTGATCAAATTCTTAGATCTATATTGTACTCTTTGGTCCAATGTTACATTTAACACAACAAAATCATTATTGTAACCAATCATATCGAATACATGATCTCACACTACATTTTACTTGTTATTTCAATGAACTAATTTCATTGAGGATTTACGTTACGAAATGTGACCATTCGCTATATAACATTTGTACGTGATCGTGTGTGGGTCAAATATTCATATTCTTGTATTTCTTTTAGGGTTTGAAACTCACTAAAGATAATACATAGTCGCGAGGAAGTAAAATCATAAGTGACTTAACGTATTTAGTGGTTGTATAATTAGGCATTTGCATGGGTCAACATGCAAAAAATTATTGGTAAGTATAATTTATATTCCTATTTATCAATATTAATTCAGTTCATTAGTATATTTTAACTGATAAAAAAATTATTAATAATACTAATTACATGTTTATTATTATAACACTGTATAAAAGATGTTCTTACAGTATTATATCTAGTCTTTTATGTTTCACCAAACCTTAAGTCAAAATATAGAAGTCTTTCGACTTAACTAGTAGGTGTTAGGACTCATATATCTTGAAATTGTGACCTTGGGGAAAGCTCAACATATCATACTTCCATATACGATGGATAACTCTTTATCATTTGTATCATATACAACTCCTAACCCATGGTTCCTTGTCCTATTCTCATTTTTACCTTGATGAAAGCTCAACAAGTAAAAAGAGATTATTCACTTGTACCCACCAATTTTGTGACGAGCTAAGTATAATACACATACCTTGAAGAAAGCTCGATAAATATGTGTAGCTATCTTATCTCGTCTATTTTATACATTAATAGTACTACAAATAACATCCCTAGCTCGAGGAAAGCTCCACAACCAAGGAGTACTCAAGTAATTAATTAATATATAAATGGTAGAGGACAATAATTATATCAAAGAACAAAAATAGTTAATATTGTAATGACCCATAAATTTTAATGGTTTTAATGATATATATTTAATTGAATTTTGGTAAATTTTAAATATTTGAATTTAGAAATATAAATTTGTTATTTGGAATACGTCTACTTAAACATAGCAAATGGTAAATTTTCTTTTGAAAATACGAAAGTTTATTTTCTGGTGTAAATTTTATTTTAATTCAAATAAGTTAAAATTGATGATAATAAAAAGTTTTCCAAACTTGAATATTTTTACACAATAAATTTGTAAATCATCTTCTAAGTGAATGTTATATTTCGTTTCTTCAAATTTGGACTGCTATTGCTTCGTTTATCTTATTTATGGAAAATTAGCAGCATTTTCGGTACCGATTATCGACTTTTGATAGGATGATCGTATCGTTGACATCTTTGTACCGCTCTGTTCATCTCGTCGTGCTAATCTCCATAGTATATTTACTTCTGTATTTTGAGGTCCGGCACGCGATGGAAGCGATAAAACGGTTCGTTGTAATGGTACCACAAAATTGTGACTTTACTCCATCCTTCAGTTTCAAAATTTAAATGTGCTGCCCAAGCAAAATTAATTTCTCAACTCAATCCAGGGACTTGACAATTGCAATTACTTTTATTTTTATATTCATTTCAATTTATTGCTTGGTCCGTTCATATTTTGGTTCTCTATTTATTTCTCTTCGTTTCATTCAGCTTAATAAAAATAATATAAGATGAAAGCTTACACCTGAAGCTAGTCTTAGCCCTATGTTCAAAGCTTAACATATATATCTGGGTATTCGTGCTCATATCCAAAGCCTGTTCATTTTCTTCCATTTTTACTCTTTGAAACCTTCTCCTCTTTTTGGTTTTCATTCTGTCCAATAAAAAAATTAAGCTGCACATATATTTTATCTAAAGCAAAACCCATCATGCTTTCACTTCATAACCATCCCTCCTCCGCCCTCACCTTATACTCCCAGCTTCATTCCTCCCTCCTCCCGCCTCCATACGCGAGCATGGCCTTGTGCCTCTCCACTAGTGGCCGCACCACTTCCCAACACCCCTACTTTCACTTGCTTGGCCTCTTCAGCCACTCGAGCAGCCAACCGAGTAAGCTTCGACCTGACACCTTCCCCTCACCCTCCCTGACAAGCCACGTAACCACCCTGAACACCACCGCCTTTATCTCCTCTGTCGAGCTTAGCCCATCCCATCCTTCTAGGGTCTGTTGATTTTATATATAGGCTATGTAAGTTATGTTTTTTTTGAATATAAAGTTTTCAAACTATATGTGTGTGTGTGTGTGTGTGTGTAAACCTGTTTATATGTATTAGTATATATGCATGTATTTTTTATATATATTAGTAGAAATTTGTACAAATAGTAAGTCTGTTTGTATGTAAAGCTTATATATAAAGTACTAATATATATTGATCCATATGTATGTTTTATTAACTGTTGACAGTTTGAAATGTATATATAATACGTTTTATTTTTAACTGCTGATAATTTACATGTATATATAGTATATAATAATCTATTTGGTTATACGCATATGTATTATATATATATATATATATATATATATATATATATATATAAAGTTGTTTGTTATATAATTGATGTTATAGTGTGTAAGCATATATATAGTATATGCCGCCTTATATATATATAAGTTATATCGACTATTGTAACAAAATACTGATTTTGAAAATATAATATCTTGGTAAGCTGTATTTATATTTCACGTTAAAAATGTTATAAAATATAAGATTTCCATATATTAGTTTAGTTTATTAAGTTATATTTGTTTGAAGCAGTGATTCCATTTATATAAGATTTCCATATATACAGTTATATATATTGATTTTTTGTATATATATTGATATTTATATAAGTTGCTTGTATATATATTATACAAGCTTTTGCCAAGTGATTTCTAATTATATATATACAAGAGTGTTATATAAAGAAGTGCTATAGACATATGCTATTTTGTATATATAGTTTGCGCAGGCTAGTTTATATATATATATATATATATATATATATATATTATGTTGTATATATACTAGTTTGTGTTTAAGGTCTATCTGTTGATATATATATATATATATATATATATATATATATATATATATATATATATATATATATATATTAAAGATATATTGAAACTCATATTTTTGAATATACACAGTTTTATGCCTATGTTGAAACATTTTGATCATCATATTGGTTGTTTCCATAGCTAAGTGGCTGCTTAACTTTAGTATTGATTTCAAATATATATATATATATATCTTTGATTTTAAATATTGGTATTTTAAGAATAATGATTTTGAACTATATATATACATATATATTTTATTTTTCTTAATATTGATTTTTAATAAAAATAATATAATAATGTATATATGTTGATTTTATATGTGTTTAGAACAATGATTTTAATTGTGTGTGTGCGCGTGTATACATATATTATTTTAATATTTTTTAAATTAAATGTTAATTTCATGAAATAATAATAACAATATATATTTTTTCTATTTCTATCAAGTTGATTCTAATCATTTCATCGATTCCTTGTTATCATCTTTGATCGTCAAATTCGTGCTCGGATTTGTAACTCATCTCATTCTCGTTCATCTCTAGCCTTGAAAGGTGAGCAATCACTCACGATTAACGTTCTTATATTTATTAAATTTGATTTCAACTGAAACGACAATTGAAATATACTGCTAAATTAAAACTGTTAATTATTTAAATTATTATATATATGATATGCATTTATATGAAATTGTTCACCTATGGGATATGGCACCATATCCTATTGTTTATATTATATTGTTATTGATAATATATTCCTGTTATTATTATTATCATATCTGTTACCACTCTGCAAGTTCCCTGTTTGTATTGAATCCCCTATGGGTTGAAATGATATATACCCGAACGATCTGTACAATAGGAGAAAATCATTATGGGTTGAAATGATAAACCCAAGTGATTTTCAAATTGAATTGAATTTGGTATTGCGGGTTGAAATGATATATACCTGTATATATTTAAATTGCGGATTGAAATGAAAAATATCTGTATCACTTGACCATAGGATAGAAAATTATATACAGACACCGTTGGTCTATATATAAACATTTTGAAAATGATTTCTATGGTTTTGAAAGGAAATATATATATATATATATTATTTCATTTAGTATTGAAAATATTTTATATATAAATAAGTTTTAATATAAAGTAGATTTAATGATAAGCTTTAATTTAATAAAGTTTGATTTAATTAATATATAATATGTTTAAGTATTTATTTAAAATTTCATTTTAAAAATAGATTTTTATAATGATTTATAAGTTAAGGTTGGGAAGATAGATTTGAAATTGATTTGAAATGGTATTTAATGAAGAATTTTATTTAATTAAATCGATTTGGAACTTATTGAATTTGAAATTTTTAAAGGATATGATTTATAACTTGATTTTTGTTTAAGGTGATTAAATGAATATTTTAAGTTTAAATAAATTGAAGGAATATTCAATTATTTGAAATTTGAGGTTTTATTTAAATGATATTGGATTTACTAAGTAAACATTTCAAACTAAATAATAATGAAGTTAAATTTTGATATATATGAAATTTCCAAATTTAGTTTTGAAAATGTTTGAATATTTAAGCTTTAAAATATATTGAAATTTAAATGGTTTATTTTGTGGTTCAATCTGTATTTGAAATCGATATAATTTGAAATGAATTATTGAGAAACTGAATTGAATCGAAGTTAAAGAATTGAGATTGAATTAATTAGAATTTTGGAATTTGAGTTGATTTTAATCGATTTGTGAAATTTGAGGAAACTATTTTATTATATGAAGTATTTTATATCAAATTTTACTTTATAAATTATTTTAATATAAACTATTTTAACTTATAACTATTTTTATATAAACTATCTTATTTTACAAACTATTTTATTATGTATACAATTATCAATATCTAAACTGTTTAAGTGGTGGAAGTTATGATTTCAAAGTTAGGGTTTTTCAAGGTATTATGATTTCAAAGTGTATGATTTCCAAAGTGTTATAATTTCAATTGTTTTGGTTTCGGAAGTGTTATAACTTTGAAAGTACTATGATTTTGGAAATGGATATATTTGAAGTGAAAATGATATCATATTGATGTGGTTTTGAATAATATGATATTTTGGTTTTGAAGTATAAAGTATTTTGAAATGGCCACGGCGCTATAATAACATTTGGTTGTTAAAGAGACCGGGATCGAATATTGCCATACTCTCTGCCAATACCAAAAACCACTTTAACAACTGTGTACGTGGTGGAGATTCCAGAATGAAGTAGGATGGTTTGGTGACGATTCTATATGGTATTTACGTGACCCTGACTCCCGTGAGTCAGCTTGATGCGGCTAAAACAAGAGCCGTGCCGGGCCAAGTGAGGTCATTCCTCCGATCAGGCACATTTCTTTGATACCATTCTATTGCTTTTGTGATTGATTGGGTGCACCCTTTGATCTGGGAGTGTGTCATGAGGTGCGCGGTAGTAGCTGTAACAACCCGCATATTTAACGATTATATATTTAAATATTTTATTTAAATATAGCGTCGTTAGTCGGATTTAGGTCCGAAATGTCACTTTTTGCAAACGGCCGAATTAGGACTCGAAACCACTTCCATTGAGTCCAAAATTGTGTTTATGATCTTTTTGAGTATAAGCTTTGATATGTTTGGAGTAAGTCGAGTTTTGCTACCTTTTCTAATTGGGTTTTGGTTTTGGGTTCAGCCCACTAGCTAACTAAATAACCTAACTCAGTCCCTCTCCTTCCATTCACTCATTTTCACTTCTAAACTCAAGCTAAAACTGAAAATGGGGGAAAGGAATGGGAAATAGAAATTCCAAGCCCTGGTTCTTCTTGCAGACTTGAATTCTTGCTCCAAAATCAAAGTGAAGCTATAGGTAAGCCTCCTTTTCATCTTCTCCAACTCTTTCTCCTTCAATTTCAGAAAGTTTCCTAAACCTAACTTAGGAAATACTTGTTTTGATCTTAGATTGAAGCTTGTAGAGTGAAGTGGAGAGTGGTTGGTCTTTTCTTTGCGATTGAGCTTCTTCTTCTCCTTTATATTAGGGTTAAAGGTGAGATTTTTATCTCACGTCTATGTCCTAACTATCTTTGGTTGTTAGGTATGAATTTCTAACACTTATTCATATGTAATTGTTTTTGATTTGGATTGAATTGGTGAATATTCCAATTTTTGGTGTTTTGGAGTCAAATCTTTGAAAATCATAACTTTGATGTTTGATCATGTTTTTGGTGGTGAATTGGAGTGTCAATGGTGCTGGGCTATCGATTGGAAAAGGCCCCTTATGTCCATTGCTCGACCGGTTGCAAATGGTGAGAGTTGCTCCTCCATTTGCTAGGCTGGAAAACATTTCCAGCTACAGCCAGTAGACTGACCCCCTGCAGTCAGTCGACTAACTGCAGAGTTTAAAAACTCTCGGGTTATGGTTCAGTCGACTAACTGCAGAAGGCCAGTCGACTGACCTGCTTGTTTTGGTCTATTTTGCCTATTTGTTTGTGATTCCAACTTTTATCGATTCAGGTTGATTCTAATTAGTTGTTTATTGCATATTTGACTTTGATGATTCCTTTTTGACTTCACCCACAGATTTTTATAAAATAATCTTCTAAACTGCATTAAAAGCTCGTTTCTCCAATTTATAAATTCTATTTAAAACACACACGATTTCGCACTCCGAGCGAAGTGGGAGGAGAATTAAATGATTAGATAAAACGCGTGCAATGAACACGTGCGTTCATCTTCTCAGTTAATTCCCAATCTATTCGTTTGAACGTTTGGACCTTTGTGTCTGGTTTACCAATGAGATGAGGTAAACTTTATACTACTTTGAGTGTGAAATTAACTAACGGATAGTAAACCGTTTAGTGCGAACGAGTGGTTATGGGACTCACGTTACCACTTTTCGGATTCCTTTTTGAGAGTATGACACATTCTGCCAGTTAGTGGTGTCCAGTACTGGGCCTCCGGACCTTCACCACTACGGTTTGTTGCATTTGCGATAGTGTCTTCGGACTGTCTCCTTCAGGTTTGTTGCCTTCGGGTATGTTGCCTTCGGGTTTGTGCCTTCAAGTTTGTTGCCCTATTATATCGCTTTCGGAGTTGGTCATTCGTCATCGCTCGAGTGATATTGGGTTTGGAGTCTTCAGGCTCATGGGTCCTTGTTTATACAGTACTGCGCACGTGCAAATTTTCTGATGTTTCATTGATATGTATATTCCCTAGGTATCGCCCTTCGGTGTTGGTCTTTTTGAGCCGCACGATATGTAGCGGTTACCTTGCGAAACTTGTGTTACCTTCATTGGTATTTGTTATTGCCTTTTTGGCTTGTTTTGGGATATTCATATCCTTTGTTTATTTGTGTTGCCGATGATATGAGGCTTATTCTGTTATGATTCATCTTTTGTTAGATGATTGTATTATCTCTTTTAGAGATATTTGTTTTACTTTGTGACCTTGTAGGTTATTGTTGTTCAGTTTATCTAACTGATTTGTTTAGCTAGACTGACCTGTGTATTTATACTCATGTCAGACCGAGATGTTTCAGGTTAGGTGCGTTTGGACTTAGCCTATTTTGCTTCCGCATGGACTACTTTGCTAGCTTCTTTTTGTTAAATCTTTTTGTGTAGTCCTTATTGTTGTAACTCTGATATGTATTCTTTTGACTCATCTGTATATTGTGGTTTGCTATACCACTTGACATGTATTAGTTTGCATACTCTGTTGTGCACTAGTATATGTGTATATGATGATCTACTGTTCTGTGATGTTTATTACATTTGAGTTGTTATATTCTGTTCTAATAGATCCTCCAGCCACCTATGGTTTTGTTTTAAGTATTCATTGGATATGTCGATCTGCTTGTATGGCAATTGTCGATGTATTCAATAGATAGTTAGAGCAAGGCTATAGATGGTCACTCCTAACCAGCCGTATTCTCTGCGTTATTTGATGGCATTACCCTGTAGTGCCATTGGCTAGCGTGGGTATAGAGGTGAGGCGTCACAGTGGCTGCTATGCGTTACCACCAGTCTGGATTCGCAAACGGTATATCTATCCTGGCATTGCCTCGAGTGCCTTGTCATATGCCCTATCGCGCCTTCTACGAGTTTGTTTTGTTTCGTACCTATGGAGTGCTCCCTGATAGCCCACCCGCGGGTGGAGTTTACGGTATCTGTATAGACTACAGGATTATAAAAATGTGTTAAGGGGAATATGGGTAACACCTTAACGCTATTTTAATAGTTTGCTTTACTATAGACATATTATAATAACGTATATTTGTGACGCCCCACCTCTATACCCACGCTAGCCAAGAACATTACGGTGAATGCTGTCAACTAGCACGGAGAATAAGGCTGTTGAGGAGCGACCATCCGTGTAATTGCTTTGCGCGAGCATCGATATGTCAGATAGTATAACATGCATTTCTTTATCAAGAGGGAAATCCGACATACCAACACAAACTCAAAGCTACTACACAGTGGCTATAATATCTTCAGAAACAAATATAGAAATAAACATAACATAAATCAGTCATAGACAACTCATATCACAAAGGCGGAAATAGATATGAATATTACACTAGGAAGCGTACATCAGAGTAGTGGTCTAAAAAGATCCACAATATCACAAAAGAATAGTTACACGAACTACACAAAAGAATAAGTATACATTATGGAGTCTATATCTCAAATGTATACAACAAAAACTACTAATCTAAGTAGTTAACCAAAAGTCAAGGAGGTAATCCCGGATGTAAAGTCAAGCAGAAGCACCTGTAACATCTCGGTCTGACCCGAGTATTATTTAATAAGAAAATAATAAACGGATTAGTCTAACTATAAATATCAGATGAAACGATATAAAGTAAGAGATATGACTAAACACATAATAATCACAATGCCAAGCTATGATATATATAAGTAATTGAAAATCAACAAGAGATTAATCAATATCACAAAATCTACACAAGAATCAAAGAAATGTCATACTCCTTATTTCGTTCACCAAACCATAATTATTGAGGATTATATCAATGTCAATCACAAAAGTCAATGGCACACAAATTCACCAATGCACAAATATTGGTAAAACTTATCAATGGAAATCACGAAAATTGGTGAAACACAAATTCTAGAAATCATCTCAGGAAATCCAGAAATCACAAAAAGGGGGAAGGCCTATCACAAACGGGAGCTTAAAGCTCACCAACACGTGTATCACAAACGGAACGCTAATTCCATGGTTGCTAACCATCACAAATTGAGCCGAAGCTCCACAAACGGCCTGAAGGCCATGGGTTGCTACCCCACCAATTTGAGTCGAAACTCCACAAAACGGGGTTAGTCTCCCTCGCAGACAAAGAGACATCGCACATTGCTAGTCTAAATCACAAAGATGATCGTCATGATCAACGAGAAGTGTCAATTACACTAAGCTAATAAATATATGAGTTTAGCTTCATGTCCCATAACCACTTGCTTAACTTAAATATTTACGAACAAACTGTAGATCTCCACTATAAAATTGTCACAAGAGATTCAATCGAACAAGTCCAACAAATAGCCGACGAAGTAAACGCAAGCGTTTCATACCACTCGTTTTATTAAGTCGTTTAATTAGATTTCTCATACGAGTGAGGTAAAGGTTTGTATATACTAATAGATTGGAAAACGGTTTAAGAAACGAGCTTTGTACTAAAATAGTGTTGAAATCATTTGAAGAAAGAGTTTTGATATTTACTACTAGTATAGAAACCTTTATATTTTTAAAGTGACAAATCACGAAGAAGATTGTAGGAACAATCAATCACTAAAATTCACATACGAAGATGTGAATAAAAATCCAACGAAACCGATAAAGAATCCATCGAAATGGATATTCACAAATCCCTAAAAAGGAGTCATCAAAGTCGTAATAAATGATAACAACAAATAGGAAACAACACGAATCGATTAAAGTTGGAAATTCAAGCAACTAGGCGAAATAGGCAAAATTGCATCAGTCCGGTCGGCCGGCTACAGAGCTTGGTCGACCGGACCATGTTCCAAAAAAAATCTCGGGAAGCAGGTCGGTCGGCTAAGCCCTGTAGCCAGTCGACCGGACCAGAGACAGAAAGGTGCCTATGCACCTTAGTAGCAGGTCGGTCGACCGGCCCAGGGGTTCGGTCGGCCAACCCTGATGTTCTGCAAATTGAAACCCATTTAATTGATGTGCAAACTCCACCAATTCGCAACCGAACGAGCACGGACGATAGGGAATTATGCCCAACGGCTACCCGATCCTATTGGCTCCTCGATGCATCACCAAAAACGCATTTGAACATCAAAGCTATGATTTTTAAGGATTTGAACCCAAAACACTAAAAATTGGAATATTCACCAAATCAATCGAAACCAAAAGCAATTGCACACGAATAAGTGTTAGGAATTCATACCTAACAATCGAAGATAAATATAAGCATAGATGTGAGATAAAAATCTCAACTTTGAACCCAAACGATTGAAGAAGAAGCTTGAAAACAAAGGAGAATCAACCACTCTTCAAATCCAACTCAAGAAGCTTGATTCTAAGCTTTAAAAGAAGAACACTCCCAAAGTTAGGTTTAGGAATTTCTGAAATTGATAAGAGAATGAGTTGGAGAAGAAGAAGAGAAGCTTACCAATGGGTTCTTCTATTAGTTTGGAGCTAGAGTTTGATTTGCAAAAGAAAACTAGGGTTTTGGAGTTTTAATTTCCCATCTCTCGATCCATTGATGCTTTAGAACTGAAAAGAAGAGAAAGTGAGGGTGAATGGGGAGGAGTGGCTCAGATTTGAGTATAAGTTAAACATAGGGCTGAACCCAAACCCAAACCCAAAGTGAAAAAGTAGAAAAAATCAACTTACTCCAAACATATCGAAGCTTATACTCAAAAAGGTCGCAAATGGCATTTTAAACTCAATGGGAGTGGTCCCAAGTCCTAATTCGACCGTATGCAAAAAGTAACTTTTTGGACTAAATTCCGAGTATCGATAAAATATTTAAATAAAATATTTAAATATAAAAATCGATAAATATGCGGGTTGTTACAATATTATTACATGGTAGATGGTTCCATGGATTGATGTGCACATAAATGTGCATATTTTTACCAACATATTTAATCTATTTGAATTAAATAAATGATCATATCGGGTATTTTAACTTGTTTAAACCAAAAATTCAAATTATTCCAAATTGTCACATATTCATCTTCATATATGGGCAAAACGGTCACTTGTGTGCATATATTTGTTTGAGAAAAATTAATTGAAAATTTGTATATATTTTTGTAGGAAATTGATCTCAAATAGAAGTGGTTTCATGAAGATATGCATGTACAAAATTAATACAAAGGAATGAAGATGGAAATAATTCAAAGTGAAGAACATGGAGGACCCCACCTACCCACCTACCTTAATGTACAAATTAAAGGCTAATGCACATGCTTTTGAAGCTAATGGCTTCATGTACACTTAATGGGGGATTAAGACATGTTAATGATAACTTGGCCTCCACACTTCCTAAAGGGCATTTTGGGCATTCCCCAAAAAAATGAATTAGGGTTTTAACACTTGTATAAATACCCCTTATGTTTCATGTAGCCATCTCTTCTCTTAGTCTCTCTTAGGCCTCCTTCTCTTTAGTTTAGTTTAGATCAAAAATAAAATGAAAGTTCCTCTTTCTCTTTTCATGGCTACTTAGCCATTTTTTATTTTATGTAATCTTTTTTATTTTATGCAATTTAATACATGCTCTTTCCTTTTCATGTTCATTTACTTTCATGTTGTAGTGTAGATCTCTTTTATTTTATGCAAGTAGAATAATTTTTCCTTTCATTTTGCTCTCTTTTTCTCTTCTTGTTTAATGTTGTTTTCTACATTTGTTCATATAATAACAAATATGAGAGCTTAATCCCTACAATTTAGGGGTAATGAAGCTCTCAAGTATGTAGATCCAACATTTTGTTGCTTATGCTCTCTTTTTGTGCTTAATGAGAATGATTGAAGTGGTTTAATGATATTGTTTAGCTTTGAATTTGATAGTCTATGTTGTTTATAACAAATAGGCTATGCTTAAACAAACATAACACAAATTGCCTCTTCATCTAAATATGATTATGGCAAAGAAGTGAATGTTGAAATTGAAATTTGATAGCCTATATTTCTAAACAATAGTTAATAGGCTATGCTTAAAATAGATTTTGCTTTCAACTTTGTTGTCATATTTCATGAGAGTTAAATGTGTATTAGTGGTTGTGTTATAGTTTGATGGTTTATATTGAGCTAATTAATAGCACAAATATACCATACTTATGATAAGCACATCAACTAATTCACTATTGACAAGAAAAGAGAGATCATAACTTCATTTTGTTGATTTATATGATCTAGAGAGTGGATTTATCTCTAAATTGTTCTCTTAACTCTCATATTTTTATCATTTTCTTTTGCTAGTTTTTGTTAGTTTCTTACATTTCTAGCTATTCACTCTCGACTTCGGTATAATTTGATTGAATAGAATTTTAAAATCATCAATTCCCTGTGGATCGACCCGTATTCGCCGCGTGCTACATTCGTACACCGTGCGCTTGCGGTTATTTTTATTTCTAAATTCGTTCGACGGTTTTCTAAACCGATAGAATTTCCATCGACGAACAAGTTTTTGGCGCCGTTGCCGGGGAATTTGTTTTGATTTTGATTTTCTATTCTTCGGATTATTTTCTTTTGATTTTTGTGTGTTTTTATTTTGTGTGTAGTTGCATTAAAAAAACTAAAGATTGCATGATTGTTGTTTTCTATTTGTTTTGCATTTGCATTGTATATATTTGAAAAAAAAACATACACAAAAATTAAAAAAAAAATCAATTCCATCACATTTGCATTTTTCTATTTACATCTTTCTTTTTCATTTTTGTTTTCTCTTTACATTAACAATTTTCAAAAAAAAAAACAGCAACTGTGCAACTTTGTGCAACAACTGTGCACAGTTTTTGTGCAACTCTTCTGGCCATCCCTCCTCTGTCACCAGACCCATAAACTGTTAACTCCACACCGCCAAGCAATCATTGCAGTTCACCACCAATACTTCCTCCACAAACACTTCCAGTCATTTCCATTACATCTCCACTAGTTACTTCCCACTGTTCTGCCACCATTTCCGGCTTCCCACCAGTTGCCTGAAAACCACTTCCACATACACATCAGAATAAACTACTACATTACCACACTTCTTCCTCTGTCAAACAATCATACAAGTTCAACTTCATCCACTCAGTCATCATTAGCTTCCACCAACCAGTCAGACAACCTCACCCGCAACCAGAAAATCCACCTTACAGTCATCTTCCATTACTTCCAACATATCACAAACATCACATCAGCTCCTTCTTACATCTCCACTGCACTGACAACACCACAGCCTTCCTTTTTACCCACTGTCTTCTTGACACTCGCCATCACAAACATCATCTTGCCATTCACCACTGTCAAAATAAACAATTCTACCACCAAAACAACATCCACACTGTGGTTTCACGTTTACAAGTTCAAAACACCATCATTCCACACTGTCTTCTTCTACAGACTTCACCATTTCTTGAAGCAACTTCACCCTCTGCCTTACCATATACACTGATACAACTTATCACAATCCAAAGAACTGCCATATCACTTCTGAGTCACACTCTCACTCCATCTCTCTCACAACAACGACATACAACAGTGCAATACCCCATCAACACGGCTTCATACAACTGGAAACACTCTACAACCACCACAACAACTCACGACTTCACAACAACCGTTACTCCTCCTTCACAACACAATACCACTTCCTGACCACCATTACTCCTCCTTCACCCATCAGTACTACTGCCCCATACCCTTCAGACCTGCAACCACATTCAACAGCTAACCATCCCCTATATCTTCCCAACTGCCCACCATCTCACCTCCACTTTTCCCTACTTGCAGCCGAGAATCACCTGAACCTAGCAACCCAAACCGAACCACCAAATCCAAAGCTGCAACCCAATTCGCAAACAAGTTTCGTGTCGTCAACCCAAAAGCAATCGAAAACCCCTAACTGCGACCAAATTCATCAACAATCGCGTGAAAACGCAGCATCGCTTCATCCAACCGCCTCCACAAACCTAAATCAAAATCGACCACCTTGCCTTCACTATAAACCCAATCACCCCCAACCTCGAACACGCGAACCACAACGAACCATCTCCGACAAGCATTCCATAACTGCCACCACAAGTGCAGGAGCCACCCCTTCGTCCTCCATCAGCCGCTACCCCCCAAAACACAGCACCCATCAACCAATTGCCTCAACAAATCGAACGCCGCGAACCACCTCGAACTCCTTCGAGCTCGCCGCAGCAGCCCGCGACCCACCCCCCTTCGACACTCAAACCCAAATCGCATCTACCAAATCAACCACTATTTGTTTGAATCAAGATACTGACTTTTCTTTGATTGAAAAACGTTGCCTTTTTGTTTGCGGTGTTTGATTTTGACAAAAGAGTTAAATGAATGTTTAAGGTTTGTTCGTATTGAATCTGGGATGAAAATTATGTTTGGGCCGGGTGGGTTATATAATTTGTAGATAGCTTTCGGTTTTCATTTTTTGCATTTACTTGTAATTTTGTTTAACTTAGTCATTTGTTCGTCCATCTTAAAAAAAAAGAGTTGTTTTCTTCCTTGACTAAAAAAAAAAAACAAGCAAGTTCTTTTGTCTTTTGTTTTACTTTCAATTGAAATTTGTTTTTCATTTTTTTTAATTGTTTAGTTTAATTTGTGTTGTTTTGATTTGTTTTAGTTTTTATTTTCTTTGATTAAAAAAAAAAATTTGTTCAGTTTTTTTTTTTTTTTAAGTAAAACCCTACTTTTAAGTTTCCTTTAAAAATAAAAAATAAACCAAAAAAAAATATTGTATATATCTTAGTTTTTAATTTTCAGGTTGTCAAAGCAGGAAATAAAGGAAGAATAGCTTGCTGAAAATTGCTTCCTTAGCTAGCCAAAATAAATTGCTCTGCTTGCTAAAAAATTCTGCTTTCATTTCTAGTTTTATTTGAATTGAATTGTTGGTTGCTTGCATTTGCATTTTAAAAAATAAAAAAATTCATTCGTAGTTGCATTGTTAATACACGTTTAGTTTCTGTTCTGCATTTCATCTTAGATTTGGATTAATAATAACGGTTAGACATCGATAACACTTAATTGTATATCGACAATTTGTTTTTTTTGAACAATTTAATTTCTTGGTGTCTAGGCTACGGCAGAGTAATAACCATTTATAAATATACGGTGATTCGTAAATATTATAGTGGCTGTTCCTCTGAAGGTACTTAAACCTTCGGCTGCATTGCTACGGTGATTCGTGGTGCACCGATAAATCCTGCCCGTTACCTGGCTGAGAACTATCTTGTTTATCTAAGACAATTTGTGAATATACAATTTTGGGTTAACTTAGGATAAATCATTTGTAATTAACTCTTGCATTCATTTAGTTGCATTTGTTCATGCATATTTAAAAAAAAACAAAAAACAAAAAAATTTCAAAATCCAAAACTAATTTTTTTTTTAAATATTCCTTTTCTTTTTCTTTGAAATTTTTAAATCCTTTTCCTTTGAAATTTCAAAAATCCAGAAAAATTAGAAAAAACAAAAATCCAAAAAAAATTATAAAATCTTTTCAAAAGCCAAAAAAAATTGAAAATTCAAAAACAAAACAAAAATCAATTTCCATTTTGAAAAATAAATTCTACTTGTAAATATTTTTCTTTATAAAAAAAAAACCAAAAAAAAAAAATCTTGAAAATGTCCGAGTTTCCTTTTTCTTACTCACTTGATTTTAGTTGTGAAAATCAATATAATCCATATGAGTTCACTCCAAATTCGTATGGATATTTTAACAACAACTATTGTGTAAATAATTCAAATTTCGAACAACAAAATTTTCAAAACGATGACCAACCTTCAACTCTTGAAAATAGCATTGAAGTGATTTCATCTTTACTCGAACTTTCTACACGACAAAATCAAGAGATAAATGATTTATGTAATTCTTATTTGTGTAATAACTCGAGTCAAGGATTTCAAAATTTGAATTCAATTCAAAATTCAAACGATTACGATTATAACCCATGCCAATTTAATTTCGAACTCCAAAATGAATTTCAAACTCAACATGAAAATGGGAACAACTTTTCAAACGAATTGGGCAATGGGAATAATCTTAACCATGTTACGAGTGAAAATTTTTGTTCTCAACAAATCCAAATCGAAAATTCTCAATTTAATAACTACAAATTGGATTTTGTTGAACAAATGAATGAAATTTACGATGATCACACGGATTTGTTGTTTGAAACTTATATGAAACATCGTGAAAAACAAAATCAAATTTCAACATGTGACGAGTCAAGTGATAATCCATCTTTTGCCCAAATCGATGATTTTCAAACAACAACTTTTGAAACTGAAAATGATGATCTTAACGAAGTTGTTGAAAAGATGGTAATTGTGTTGGATTTCAATTCTTTTGAGGGTGAGAAACTCGATTTAAATTTCGATCTTCCTTTTTCTGAAAATTTGAATACACCAACTTTGAATTTTGAACTTGAGACGTGTAATAAAGTTGTTGATAATCCAATAAAGGAAGACGAGTTTAATGAACATGAATTTTTTGGACTTTTGAATGACGAGTTGTTAAATTCCGACGGGGAAGATGAAAATCACCATTTCTATTTTGAAATCAATAACTCTGAAAATGTTTTCGATGATAAGCTTGAATTTCAAATTGGTGAACATAAATGTGAATTTCAATCAATTGTTTTATCAACCCCAATAATCATTGAAAATAAAACAACTCGTACGATTTTTAATAAAACGACATTCGTTTTTCCAAATCGACAATCAACTTCAAATTCTTTTACGATTTGGTTTTTCTTACTTGAGCCGTGCCTCACACATTTGACGAAACAAATGAATTGGTCTTTGGAAGACCGTTTCATTTACTTTTTGACTATATACTTTCTCATCTCTTATAAATAGTAATCTTTCATGTAAATAAAGAATTTTTATTTTTCTCCTTCCATTTGGGTTGACTGTGGGGACACAGTCAAAATCAACTGTGGGGGGAACTCATCTTCATTTTTTTCATGGTTTATTTTTGCTTTAAAATCAAAAAAAAAAAAAAAAGAATCCCAAAAACAAATTTTCTTTTGATTTATTTTTAAAAGAAACACTATAAGATAAATATATCGCTTTGGTTTATTAAATTGAAATTTTTGAAAATTTATTGGTCTTAACAAAAATAAAAATGAAGTTTGATTACAAATAATAATGGTTTAACTAGTATCTAGGAAGATTCATATGTGTTAATTATGAAGTACATCCTAATTGAAAATCTTTGTTTTAAAAAGTGGTTGATTTAAAATAAAGGATATAACATTTTTTTTGTCTTCTAAGTTAAATAGTGCTAAGATGATTTTTGCAAAAACTCCCTCTCAAAAAAAATATAAAAATAAAAAATAATAACATCCAAGTATTCACTCTCATTTAAAAGTCCTCACGGTTATGCATGGGTGATTACTTGGAATTTTTGATTATGTGATTTCATACTCATTTAAAAGTCCTCACGGTTATGCATGGGTGATTACTTGGAATTTTTGATTATGTGATTTCATACTCATTTAAAAGTCCTCACGGTTATGATGTATGGAACACATATATAAAAAAATAGACTTAATAAAAACCACCTACGGTCGATAGGTGTATGCACGAAAGTGTGTGCACTCGCCATGCTCTGTACTCCCCTCACATAAGCCCGAAAGGCAGTGCATGGGTGGTATATCTGGCCTCAGTTTACCTGAGCTAGGTGTGTAATTTTTCTTGCAAATAATGAGAGAGCAAGCAATTGAAACCATAGCACTATTCTTACTTAGTTGATTTGATTTGTTATTGAAAAGAAATGAAAATACCACTTTGATAAACATCGATAATCAACTAAGGATCCATTTCATAATTACATTGTGTTATTGACCAAAACAACGAGTTAAACTATTGTCTATTTGTTATGATAACTTGATTTTTATTGAAAATTTTGACGAGTAGATGACTTAAATCTCAAGATAATGACCAAAACCTATGTTTAACTTATTTGTGTCAATTTAAAAAGAAATCCTTCATTTGTAAATATTTTCAAAAACTCGCATTCATCTCTTTTTAAATAAGTCTTGCATTTTCGTAAATATTTTCACTTTACATTTTTCATTTGGATTTTGTGGGTAGTATCCGCTGAAAACCCTCACGAGACTACACTCGTACTACTGGGGACACCCAGAGGTTTAACGGCTTGTTGCATACGCTCAATGCAATCGTGCTTCCTACGAAAACAGATTTATCTTAGTTTTAGTTTATTCGAGGACGAATAAAAAGATAAGTGTGGGAGTATTTGATGTGCACATAAATGTGCATATTTTTACCAACATATTTAATCTATTTGAATTAAATAAATGATCATATCGGGTATTTTAATTTGTTTAAACCAAAAATTCAAATTATTCCAAATTGTCACATATTCATCTTCATATATGGGCAAAACGGTCACTTGTGTGCATATATTTGTTTGAGAAAAATTAATTGAAAATTTGTATATATTTTTGTAGGAAATTGATCTCAAATAGAAGTGGTTTCATGAAGATATGCATGTACAAAATTAATACAAAGGAATGAAGATGGAAATAATTCAAAGTGAAGAACATGGAGGACCCCACCTACCCACCTACCTTAATGTACAAATTAAAGGCTAATGCACATGCTTTTGAAGTTAATGGCTTCATGTACACTTAATAGGGGATTAAGACATGTTAATGATAACTTGGCCTCCACACTTCCTAAAGGGCATTTTGGGCATTTCCCAAAAAAATGAATTAGGGTTTTAACACTTGTATAAATACCCCTTATGTTTCATGTAGCCATCTCTTCTCTTAGTCTCTCTTAGGCCTCCTTCTCTTTAGTTTAGTTTAGATCAAAAATAAAATGAAAGTTCCTCTTTCTCTTTTCATGGCTACTTAGCCATTTTTTATTTTATGTAATCTTTTTTATTTTATGCAATTTAATACATGCTCTTTCCTTTTCATGTTCATTTACTTTCATGTTGTAGTGTAGATCTCTTTTATTTTATGCAAGTAGAATAATTTCTCCTTTCATTTTGCTCTCTTTTTCTCTTCTTGTTTAATGTTGTTTTCTACATTTGTTCATATAATAACAAATATGAGAGCTTAATCCCTACAATTTAGGGGTAATGAAGCTCTCAAGTATGTAGATCCAACATTTTGTTGCTTATGCTCTCTTTTTGTGCTTAATGAGAATGATTGAAGTGGTTTAATGATGTTGTTTAGCTTTGAATTTGATAGTCTATGTTGTTTATAACAAATAGGCTATGCTTAAACAAACATAACAAAAATTGCCTCTTCATCTAAATATGATTATAGCAAAGAAGTGAATGTTGAAATTGAAATTTGATAGCCTATATTTCTAAACAATAGTTAATAGGCTATGCTTAAAATAGATTTTGCTTTCAACTTTGTTGTCATATTTCATGAGAGTTAAATGTGTATTAGTGGTTGTGTTATAGTTTGATGGTTTATATTGAGCTAATTAATAGCACAAATATACCATACTTATGATAAGCACATCAACTAATTCACTAATGACAAGAAAAGAGAGATCATAACTTCATTTTGTTGATTTATATGATCTAGAGAGTGGATTTATCTCTAAATTGTTCTCTTAACTCTCATATTTTTATCATTTTCTTTTGCTAGTTTTTGTTAGTTTCTTACATTTCTAGCTATTCACTCTCGACTTCGGTATAATTTGATTGAATAGAATTTTAAAATCATCAATTCCCTGTGGATCGACCCGTATTCGCCGCGTGCTACATTCGTACACCGTGCGCTTGCGGTTATTTTTATTTCTAAATTCGTTCGACGGTTTTCTAAACCGATAGAATTTCCGTCGACGAACATGGATCCTTAGAGGATGGTTATTCCAAGCATCCTTTGAGTTACTTGTATTTCAGTTGATATTTCACTTTAGTTGGATTTATTGATATAAGAATGTTAATCCTGACTCGAGTGTTTTGTGTTTTGCTTTACGCTTGGGTCAGACTGAGTGATACATCATTTGAGACTCACCTTTGGAGCTTTGGAGCTTCACTTGGAGATCCATCTATATCTATTCAGTTTTCAACTATCCAGTTGTTGGTTTAGACTTATCATCTGTTTGTATTAGAGAATGCATTGTATCTGAGATATTCTATTGTATTTAATTTCAACTCTGTTATTTATCTATTCCGCTGCATATTATTGTTATATTACTCTGTGTCTGTGATTCTTTGATTGATTTATTTACTGTATATGCTGAGTTTTGCCAAATTTTAAATTAACATCTGATATTTTGAGCAATTCAAGTCCGACATGTGTGTCTTCCTATGCACTTGGAGTGTGCAGCATGATGGAGGGTTCTCGCATTTGGTTTGGTAGCGAACGAATGACTCTTACTCCTAGATATCCCTGCGGGGTTGGTGCAGTCAAGAGTCTGGCCGTAAAGGCAGAACACAGGTACCAATGTATGATATGGTGGACGTTACCCCACTGATGCATGGTTCGTTACAATTGGTATCGGAGCTTTGGATTTAGGAAAAACTTAGCATATGTAGTAAATTTAATTATGGAATCATCTTCGTTCGAGCTTGAATTCCTCCCTCTTTGATTTGGATCTCTTTCAAACTTTGGAACCCTACCTTTGTTCTGAAATCCATTCTAGTCTCTCCGTGTTCGTATTCTTTTTGATTTTGGAGTATCCCATAACTCCACTTCGGTTGATGTCTATAATAAATCGGCGGTCTCGCCAACCTTTGAATGGTTTGTAAAGGGGTGAAACTCCTTTACTACAAGCATTGCTTTACCGAAGATTTCTGTATCCTCGATCTAGATGCTGCTATCTCTTGCTATGTCCGAATTCTATCTCTTGTGATCGGATGTCGATTGCCTCAGAATTTTGCATCAATCTTATTCTTGAAGTCACGGTTGACCCGATCAAGGTCGCCTGCGATTTATATGTCTATCCATCTTTCTATTTTGTAATTTAATTATCTTATCCCCCTTCCGAGCCTATCTTCTAGTGAGATTTCTTTTGATTAGGGTTCCTCTAATTTGGATCTCTGTCCTTGTTTTAAAATCTATTCTTGAATCATCAAGTGAGCGAGTGTATTTGTAATTAATATAAAAATGTTTTATATTGTGTTGTTTGAGTTGTTAAGTTTGAATTTTGGGTTTTGATTGATCCGCCCAGCTAACGTTATCGATAGGGATTCCAAAATACGTGAACAGAGCAAACCGACACAACATTATTATCAAATTTGGTAAATGAAATAAATTTTGCATGATTATATTATATATATAAGTATAAATTTTTATAAAAGATACTTGTTAAATAAATTGGTTGTTAAGGATGATAATATTTGATTTTCATTAATTGTTTTGTAAACCATTGACTATGGTCACTTGGTATAAATAAATGAAATTATATAACATGGTTTATAAATTGATTTGGAATTGAAATGAATTAAGGATTTGAGAAATCAAATTTTCGATGTTTTTCAAATTTGGATTTCAAATTTTTAGAAAAATAAAATAGATTATTTATTTGAAATTATTTTTAAATAGAAATCATTTTCTAAAGAATTTTAAAGGTTCTAAATCAGTGCTCTCTTCGTTTGTCGCTGGAAAATAATTTCAGTAATGATTGCAGGATCATCGACATTCACTTTCGAGTCTCGAAGTGAAGAGGCCCCTAAGTAGCTTTGTTACACTTTTTTTTAGGAAAAGAGGATTCGATTTAAATTTCCTGTGTCTAATTTAATTTATAAAATATATATGCATGTAATTATTTCAAAATAGTTTAAAGTGAAACTGAAAATTTGAATCTTAAGTTTTACATTGAGAAATGGTTTCAATTATTGAAATAAAGTGAAATTTTGAATAACTGGAATATCTAAACTGATAAATGAAATTTAACCAACTTGAAATAGTTGAATTTGAATAAAACTTATTGTACAATACTAAATTGCATTCTAATATATATAACTTACCTAAAATATTCAAAAAGTTAAAATGTTAGGGTGAATATGTCATTGATGTCATACAAGAGAGAACTTAGGTAATAAATTGTTCAAATTTAACTTTGCTTAATAAAAATATTATATATAATAGGTAAACTTGTGTAGTGTTTAATTATACCCGGTAACATTAATATAACTTACCTAGAAAGTTTAAATTGTAATTAGAATGTAATTGGATAGTATACACTATGATATAGGTAATAGGATATCAAAATGACATTTTGTTAAGGGAATTCACTGATAATAAATTGGATAAGAATTTAAATAAAAAAAGGAAAATTTGTTTGTTGAATAATATAGGGTTATAAGGAATGTTTCTACACGTAATATATGTTGCAAAATATATATTAAGTGATATAAATTCAATAAATAAAGGAGAATGATAGTTAAGAAAATTAATGTAGATTTATGAATAATGAACTTGATTTTTTGTAGAAATAGCTTAGACGAACATAAGTGGATAAAATGAATGAGTTGATTTAAAAATGAATTTGTTTGAAAGAAATGTTGGTAAAATGGAAGAAAATCAATTCTAAATTGAATGACTATTTATTAATTGAATAAAATGGATTGAACCAAATTATTGAATAATAATTTGTCTAAACTTGAAATCTGTACGGTTTAGAATAGTTGAAGTTGAATGTTGAGGTGGAACTAATTATAATTGATCAAATAGATTTGATAGATGAGTAAAATAAAACAAAATTTGTTGTGAAATTTTTTGCAATAAATGTTAATAAATTGGAAACAAATCAATTGAAGAAAATATATGGAATTGAAATCAATTAAATGTGAATGCAATAAATTTAATTGATTAAATAAAATGAATTGGAATCAAATAATTGAGTATAAACCAATTTTAAAATAAATGTAATTTATATGTTTTAAAACTAATTGTTTTATCTTGTTTTCAATCTATTTTCTTCTGGTTATTCCCATTCTCCTACCTCGTTCCTATCTGGGGACGAAAAGTTTTGAGTGGGAGAGAGTGTAACGACCCATAAATTTTAATGGATTTAATGATATATATTTAATTGAATTTTTGGAAATTTTAAATATTTGAATTTAGAAATAAAAATTTAATATTTGGAATACGTCTACTTAAACATAGAAAATGGTAAATTTTCATCATAAAATATGAAAGTTTATTTTCTGATGCAAATTTTATTTTAATTCAAATCAGTTAAATTGATGATAATAAATCTTTTTCAAACTTGAATATTTTTACACAATAAATTTGTAAATCAACTTCTGAGTGAGATGTTATATTTCATTTCTTTAAATTTGGACTGCCATTGCTACGTTTACCTTATTTTCGGCAAATTAGCAGCATTTTCGGTATTGATTATCGACCTTTGATAGGATGATCGTATCATTGACATCTGTGTACCGTTCTGTTCATCTCGTCGTGCTGATCTCTATAGTATATTTACTTCTGTATTTTGAGGTCCGGTATGCGATGAAAGCGACAAAACGGTTCGTTGTAATGGTACCATAAAATTGTTACTTTACTCCTTTCTTCGGTTTCAAAATTTAAATGTGCTGCCCAAAAAAAATTTAATTGCTCAGCTCAATCCAGGGACTTGACCATTGTAGCTACTTTTATTTTTATATTCATTTCAATTTATTGCTTGGTCCGTTCATATTTTGGTTCTCTATTTATTTCTCTTCGTTTCATTCAGCTTAATAAAAATAATATAAGATGAAAGCTTACACCTGAAGCTAGTCTTAGCCCTATGTTCAAAGCTTAACATATATATCTGGGTATTCGTGCTCATATCCAAAGCCTGTTCATTTTCTTCCATTTTTACTCTTTGAAACCTGCTCCTTGGTTTTCATTCTGTCTAATAAAAAAAAGCTACATATATATTTTGTCTGACCTCACCTTATAACCCCAGCTTCATTCCTCCCTCCTCCCGCCTCCATAGCCGAGCACGGCCTTATCCCTCTCCACCAGTGGCCGCACCACTTTCCGACACCCCTACCTTCACCTGCTTAGCCTCTCCAGCCAATCAAGCAGCCAACCGAGCAACCTCCGACCTGACACCTTCCCCTCACCCTCCCTAACAAGCCACGTAACCACCCTAAACACCACCGCCTTTATCTCCTCTGTCGAGCTCAGCCCATCCCATCCTTCTAGCATTTGTTGATTTTATATATAGGCTATGTATGCTATGTTTTTTTGTTTTATTTTGAATATAAAGTTTTCAAACTATATATATGTAAACCTGTTTATATATATTAGTATATACGCATGTGTCGTTTATATATATTAGTATATACTTGTATAAATAGTAAGTCTGTTTGTATGTAAAGCTTATATATAAAGTTCTAATATATATATTGATCCATACGTATGTATGTTTTATTAACTATTGACAATTTGAAATGTATATATAATACGTTTTATTTTTAACTATTGATAGTTTACATGTATATATAATGTATAATAATATATTTGGTTATACGCATATGTATTCTATATATATAAAGTTGTTTGTTACATAATTGATGTTATAGTGTATAGGCATATATGTAGTATGTGCTGCCTTATATACATATACATATACATATATATATATATATATATATCGACTGTTGTAACAAAATACTGATTTTGAAAATATAATATCTAGGTAAGATGTATTTATATTTCACGTTAAAAATGTTAAAAAATATAAGATTTGCATATACTAGTTTAGTTTACCAAGTTATATTTGCTTGAAGTAGTGATTCCATTTATATAAGATTTCCATACATACTGTTATATGCATTGATTTTTTTGTATAGATATAAATATTTATATAAGTTGCTTGTATATATATTATACAGGCTTTTGCCAAGTGATTTCTAGTTATATATATACAAGAGTGTTATATAAAGAAGTGATATAGACATATGCTATTTTGTATATATAGTTTGTGTAGGCTAGCTTATATATATATGTATTATGTTGTATATATACTAGTTTGAGTTTAAGGTCTGTCTGTTGATACGTAAGTTTATATATTTTACAGATATATTGAAACTCAGGATTTTAAATATATACAGCTTTATGCCTATATGTAAACATTTTGATCATCATATTGGTTATTTCTATAGCTAAGAGGCTGCTTAACTTTAGTATTGAGTTCAAATATATATATATATATATATATCTTTGATTTTAAATATTAGTATTTTAAGAATAATATTTTGAACCATATATATATATATATATATATAAATATTTTATTTGTCTTAATATTGATTTTTAATAAAAATAATATAATAATGTATATATGTTGATTTTATATGTGTTTAATTAGAACAATGATTTTAATTATATATATGTATGTGTGTGTGTTATTTTAATATTTGTTTAAAATAAAATGTTGATTTCATGGAAATAATAATAATAATTTTTTTTCTGTTTCTATCAAGCTGATTCTAATAATTTCATCGATTCCTTCTTATCAACTTTGATCGTCAAATTAGTGCTCGGATTCGTAACTCATCTCATTCTCATTCATCTCTAGCCTCGAAAGGCAGCTGTAACGACCCGAAATTTTCGAAGCCGAAAATTTCAGGTAGTTATGAAAAAGAAGAAAGAGATAAAAAAGAAGAACAGAAACATTAACAACTCACATTCGCAGCGGATAAAATATAATAATAAATAATAATAGTTTACAAAAGAATATTATATCTGTCGGTTACACTTAATATACATCAGAGTTTCACATAATATACAGTCACTGAATGTTTACAATTATCATGTCTCAAATTAACAATAATAAAAATACAGCGGATATACTCTATACGATATTGCCATCCAACTCGCCTCCTGAGCTCCAGAACGCCCTAACCTGAAAATCTGTAATACTCGGTCTGACCCGAGCATTACACCAAAGTAACACCCGGGTCATGCTGGAAACCAGCGTGAGTAAACTCAACTAACATGGAATACCACAGCAAACAACTTATATAAAGCCGGGGTAACTCATATCAATTTAGCAAATTCACAATTTGTTATAGACAACACTTATTCCTCACCTCAATTTCTAAGTTCCAAACTTAGATAAAATAATCCAATTCACTTAAATCATTTCATTCCAGTCTATTGATTCACACATCAATTTATTTTTAATCCGAAGTGGTTACGGGTATCTTCCTAATACCCGATCCCGGCCTCTTCAAGTCTCATGAAATTCTAATCCCAAGTCATCCCAATGAAATACTCAACATTTCATATCAGAGATATCAACTCATTCAAAACATCCAATACCATTCATCATCTATAAGCAAAGCTTAATCACATACAAATCAATTGAGTTTCAATTCTCAATCGCTTAGATTCTTTCATTAATTAATTCCAAATTAATTAATTAATTAATCAACTCCTCCATATCCATTTATCTTAATCAACAACCTTGGATTAATTATCTTCCAAATCCATTCAAGTAATTCTCTTTAATTAATTTCACGATATTAATTATTCTTACCAATTCAACGAGAAATGTTTAATTACTTCAAAAAAAAATTAATTAACCATAATCAATTTCAATAGTCCTTAATTACTTATATTAATTAACTTCTCATAAGTCACCTATTATGAATTAATTAATCTCTATTAATCGAATTTTTAATTACTACATTAATTATATAAAGTAATGATTTCCAAATATATTTTACTTTAATTCGACCACAATATTAATCATTCTCGATCACCCTCGACCTTAAATTAACTATCTTCTTAGTTACTTCATTGATAAATTAATTACTCCGTAATTTGTTATATCACTTAATCTCTTGATTAATTACACAAAGTAATTCTGTTTTATTAATTACATTAAGTAATTAATTATTAAACCACCATATGATTATTCTAAATCAAATTTCACTTCATTAATTAACTTAAACCCTTAACCCAAACCCTGAATTACTAAATTAATCATCCCAAATCATTAATTAACTGAATTATTAATCATCCATTTGATCACCCTTATATTTCTTCCAAAAATCCAATTTATATATTTCGATAACTTATGGTACCGAAATATTCAAACAAACCACAGCATTCAGCAGTCCAATTACCAAAATATCCATCACCGAATATCAATCATTCCAGTATGTACTATATAGTACTATATAATATAGCACATCAAATCAATTCAATTATTCAACCAAATATTTAAATTTAACCATTTAAATTTAAGTAAAATTCCAACAGAGTGAGATTTACTCACCTTTTGATTCCCGTTTGCAATCCATCCCAATCTAGCTTGTTCTCCATAATTTTTGACCTTGTAGAAATATTATATAATTTATTAACATCTGAGACAAACGAACAACCTATTCCATCTATTAATTTAATTTTAACTAATTTCCTTTTGATAAATTTACTTAGTTAGTTTTTATACTTAAATCAATTTTCCTTTAATAAAATATTCTTTGGTAACTAAACAAATTGATCTCCTTTATTTTAAAATCCAACTGGTAAATAAAAATAGGTACTCATGTATATTTATTTTCTTCTGAAACTACTTGTACCTATAAAACAATAATCTATAGATTTCAAAAGTTTAATTTTATATAAACCTTTAACATTTACAAAATTCCTATATTTTGTTTTTAAAACTATATATATATGCATTAAACAAAATAAAACAGAAATGTTTAATCTGTATCGTAATATTTTCCCCTGATTTGATATATGTTTCTATTTTAAATATATATGTATATATATTATAATATAATTTTTTTCAGTAAATAACAAAATAAAATTATTCCCTACTATAATTGTTTCTCTTTGTTTTTTTTCTATAAATATGCATATTGAATCTAAAATAAATTAAAAATAAAACAAATATACCTACTGCATAATCCAAAACCCAAGACGTCCAACCCTAGCAACAGCCCCTCCCCTCGACATCGCGCCACTGCCGAGTTCAACAGCTTCCCACGCCTCTGCTTCAGATCCCATTCCCTTGCCATCTCGAGCGAGCGCGACCTCACTTTAGCTTCGAGGATCCCCAAATCGCGAGCGTCCTCCCCTATTACTCGCGACCGCACCTCTCGTCGAACTCGATGTCGTGGCTCCTCGAAATTGCCAAGATTCAAACACGGCTTCAGCCTTCCTCGACTTCGATTGGATTTTGTTCGAGCTCGACTAAGACGCGACCGAAGGCTTCAGCCATTATTAGAGAAGATGGGTTTAAATTTGATTTTCGATTAGAGGAGACTGGCTTCGACCATTTTTTTCTTTTTTTATTTTTTTATTTTTTTTATATTGCGATCTGTTTGAGAATAAAGAGGGGGCGAGAATGATATATATTTGGGATAGCTTCTCGCGTACGCGTTATAAAAAAAATATCTCTGACTATATGTACTTTAAATTTATTATATTATAAAACTTCAAAACCGTCCCGTTAATTGCTATTAAATTTTTGAACTCCTCTTAAGGAATGCCGCGAGGCAATTCCAGGGTTTTACCAGTGTTCAGAACACAATGGAACGTGTTTCGGAAGCTAATTCGTTCATATACACGAGTTATAGAAGGAACCGATCAATTTAAAATTAAATCGATTAAAATAGTTCTAAGCGTTTCGAGCTGCCAGGGTCAAACGACAACTCCGATTGCTACGAAAATTGAAATCTGATAATAACTAACTATTACGGATCCAATGGAACTGGTTTCGTCAAATTCCGAGACTGTGCCTTGGAAGGCTATTTTCAAGTTCCAATTTAAACGTTATATTATTAAAATTGAACATATTACCTTTAAATTTAATTTCAACCATTCTATTATCTTCAGTATCCTCATTATAGATTTTATAAGCCTTCAAATTCTTTTAAACAGGCTTAGAATCTCAAATTCAACAATTTACCCAATTTTAATTACATAATTCAATACTTTAATTATCTAATAAATATTAATATTTGGAATTCAAGCTAAAATTAACCTTTCAAATGTTAAAAATCAATTTATTATTCCATTTTAAATCGTTAAAATTTCCGGGTCATCACATTCCTTCCCCCTTAAAAGAATTTCATCCCCGAAATTACTAGTTAGGAAGAATGGACCAATCCCTTTTACCTTTTCTCCAAAACCAACAGGTTTATCAACTTGCCACAATATCTTTTATTAAAGATTCACTATTACCTCAACTAACTTCCAAAAACGTTCACAGTTTCCAACAATCCATTTTTACCCAATCGTTTAAATTTCAATTTAAAACCAAATTTGGAATTATCAAAATTTTCTCAAAAATTTTCTAACTCCCTAAATTCCCGAAATTTTTTGCCAGTGTCTCCTTTGCGTGGCTAGTCCGGTACAACTACAAAAGGCTCTACGGGCTCCCAAATTCCAAAAGAAAACAAAAGCCAAGTGGCTACATCAAAAACCCAATCCATTTTCATCTATAAATTTAAATACGTACTTTTTTGTCGGGCAATACAAATTTATCCTTTGGAATCAAATCCAATTCCTTTTTCCTTTAATACCTGCATATGTTGTTTGGCAACAATATTCAATCGAAACTTTACAAATCATTTTATACATTCTCTTATATAGGTTTTCATATTTACTTCTATTCAAATTCGTTTTTCCCGTTTTAATATGAATTCATCTTATCTCAATTTTGAATATTAAATTTTTATTATCCATTTATAACTGAGTCTTATTAGTTCCATCTACTAATCTATTTCAATTTCATATTTAAAATCGTTTAATTGCTTAACAAAAATTTTCAGATTTTTTCTAACTCCCAAAATTTTCGGAAAATTTTGGCAGAGTCTCCTTTGTACGGAGAAGCTTTTGCAATTTGACAAGAGATATAAATATGTATACATCGACCCACACGGTCGGAAAAAGGAAAAACAGTTCATATTTCCTATTTTTATTGCGTAGGCGTACCTTATTTAGCATTTTAAGCAAGCAGCTTATTAATTTTAGCAATTAGTGCAATCCAAATCCAGCCAAACAGCCTTCAGGTACCTGTACTTACTCAACTTAAACATATAAGCACTATATATATGAAGTTTATAACATTTCTCTTACTTAAACAACTATAACACTTCAATTCTAAAGGAAATGCATTCAAAATTACTTCCATAAGCAATTTACATATTTTCAAATCTAATTCAATTGCTTTTAACCAATTTATAAGCCATTCATTCATTTTTAATGGTTTACAACCCGATTGCTTACATTCAACTCATTTTTAAGCGAAACAATCTCATATTTGCTTCAATCGCTCTTAACATCAATTTATTTGCTTTCACTCGCTTTTCTTATCCTTGCATTCAATTTAAGTAATGTACAACTCACTTACTTACCTTCAATTCATTTATAATTCCAAACAAACTCATATTCATATCAATCGATTCAAAAATCAATTATATTTGCTTCCACTAATTCATAGAATTTAATTAAATCTCGTTTACGTTAAATGACAATCATTCCTACGAAATTTGGTGATATCCATATGAATAAATAATTACTTTAAGTTTATAACCAATTAAAATTGATTTCAACTCAATTTTATTTAATTCAATTCCATTCTAGTATACTACTAACCATTCCCAAATTAATTCAATCCAAGCTTTTATTTAATGGGCTTTCACTCTTATTCTTCCATAAATTTTAAGCTTTAGTTAATTTACTTTAATTTATTCCAACATCAAACTTAAGTTTACTTCGATTTGATTCTCATTTAATCAAATCCCATTAAATTTAGTTAGCCCATCCACTTTAATTTTAATTTTAATTCACCTTCTCAATTTATCAAAATAATGTCCAAGCACATACTTAACTCATTTATACTTCAAATTAATATACCACCTAATTTAAGTTCAGTCTGATAATCCAATTCCAATCACAACTTTGATTTATTTTTTTTATTTTTTTTTATTCAGTCAGACTTCATCCATTTATTATTTAACTCAATCAACCCAATTTAAAGTTTTTAATTTACTTACTTAATTCGTTATCGAATTTATTTTATTAATATAAGGCCATTCTCAATTTATTTCTATTCACTTGGGTTTCGTTTTGCAACTCAAACCATTTCTATTATAATCACTTCTCTTATATCCAATTTACTTGCAAATTTCATTAAATATTATTCAAATCACCTTTGAATTTTATTTGTAATTCAAACCATCACATTTTTCAATCCAACTCTATTTTATTTTTAGTTTACAACATCTCCTCTTATTCAATTTATTATCAAATCTAAGTCGAATTCTATTTACAATTTAAATTCATTTTGAAACTCCATTATTAACTTACAATCCATTTTATTCAACCGAATTAAATTTTTATTAATATGTTCTATCGAATAATTATTTAGCCAATTAGCTTATTTCCAATTTTTAAATCAATATTCAATTTTTATTTCAAAAACCACTTTATTAAATTTTCCCGAGTTCCAATTTTATTTTATAATTTTAGAAAAGCTTTTAAATTCAGATAATACAATTAAAATAGCTTTTTATAAAAATATATCTTATAACTCGATGTCTCAACCAGTCCATCCTTGTTCTCACAGAAATTCAGTCATACGTTGATCAGGTGTAGGACTGAAAATCTATAAGTACTTGGTAAACCCGTCTTCAACACCCAGTGAAAATACTTTGGTCGCAGTTTTTGAAAATAGCGGAAATAACTTTGGTGAGAATGCTCTGGAAATCATCACTCCCATCCATGGTCGCAGTTAACCCGATGGTTACGTTGTCATCCCGACAAAATCCATAGATAACTGTAGGCCTCCGCGCCCCTCGATTACACCATGGAACCCACGAAAGATCGCAGCTACAACTGGGGTTACGTAGCTATCACAGCAAAAACCCATATAACTGTAGGCATCAGCGCCATCGAATTTCGCTGCCAAAAATGAAACTTCTCCACTCCTCTTGACCATAGATCGCAGTCTACCGATGTTGCATTGCCTTCCCGGCAAAATCAAGTGTAGGCCGTTGGCACTCATCCTCCACACGATTTTCGCTATGGTCCCCACAGTAGATCGCAGCGACATCGAGTTACACTGTCGTCACAGCAAAACCCAAATGTCTCTGAAGGCATCAGCGCCCTCGACTTTCGCTAGCCAATAATCCTCAGGAACTAGTTTTGTCCGGACTCCTCACAGGATCAACTTTAGAACCCCCCCCCCCTTGGGGCTCAAGGCAGCACCACCCGGTGGCACTCCTGAGAAGTTCATTTCAAGGGAGCCCCTTTTTCCCCAGAGCTATCAACACAACATTTTATACTATACACATATAGTATCTTCAAATCATACACCTAGTATGATCTCATACAAAGCTCATTTATACAAAATCGATTATTCCAAAATCGATAATTCTCAAATTAGGCTTTCCAAATTCTCATATTGATTGTACCCATAAATCAAAAGCCTTTCCAAATCCAAAGGTTCTCAAGACCTTTTCCAAAATCCTCATAAGATCCTGTATATATATATACAGATATATATAATTTCTAAAACTTTGGATCATTTCAAACTTGTATAAAACCCTTTTACACTTCAAACACCTTCAAAAATCCTTTCTTCTGACAATAGATTTAACAAGGGGAGTTTCATCTTATATATAACAAAGATGTATAACTTTGTTTATTCAAAATCAAATATATTTATTAAATTTAATTTCAATTGAAACGACAATTGAAATATACTGCTAAATTAAAAGTATTAATTATTTAAATTGTTAAATATATGATATGCATTTATATGAAATTGTTCACCTGTGGGATATGACACTATATCCTGTTGTTTATATCATATTTTTATTGATAATATAAGCCTTTTATTATTATTATCATATCTGTTACCACTCTGCAAGTTCCCTGTTAGTATAGAGTTCCCAATGGGTTGAAATGATACATATCCTAATGATCTATAGAATAGGAGAAAATCGTTATGGGTTGAAATGATAAACCCAAGTGATTTTTCAAATTGAATTGAATTTGGGATTGCTGGTTGAAATGATATAAACCCATATATATTTAAATTGCGGATTGAAATGATAAATATCCTTATCACTTGACCATATGATAGAAAATTATATACAGCCGTTGGTCTATATATAAATATTTTGAAAATGATTTCTATGGTTTTGAAAGGAAATATATGTATTGTTTTATTTAATATTGAAAATATTTTATATAAAATAAGTTTTAATATAAAGTGGATTTAATGATAAGCTTTAATTTAATAAAGTGATTTAATTAATCTATATTATGTTTAAGTATTTATTTAAAATTTCATTTCAAAAATAGTTTTTTATAATGATTTTATAAGTTTAGATTGGCAAGATAGATTTGAAATTGATTTGAAATGCTATTTAATTAAGAATTTTATTTAATTAAATCGATTTGAAACTTATTGAGTTTGAGATTTTTAAAGGATATGATTTATAACTTGATTTTTTTAAGGTGATTAAATGAATATTTAAAGTTTAAATAAATTGAAGGAATATTTAGTTGTTTGAAATTTGAGGTTTTATTTAAATGATATTGGATTTACTAAGTAAATTTTCAAACTAAATAATAATGAAGTTAAATTTTGATATATATGAAATTTCCAAGTTTAGTTTTGCAAATGTTTGAATATTAATGCTTTGAAATATATTGAAATTTAAATGGTTTATTTTGAGGTTCAAATATGTATTTGAAATCGATATTATTTGAAATGATTTATTGAGAAACTGAATTGAATCGAAGTTAAGAATTGAGATTGAATTAAATCGGAATTTTGGAATTTGAGTTGATCTGAATTGATTTGTGAAATTTGAGGAATCTATTTTATTATACAAAGTATTTTAAATCATATTTTACTTTATAAATTATTTTAATTTAAACTATTTTAACTTATAACTATTTTTACATAAACTAACTTATTTTATAAACTTTTTAATTATATATACAATTATCAATATCTAAACTGTTTAAGTGGTGGAAGTTATGATTTCAAAGTTAGGGTTTTTCAAAGTATTATGATTTCAAAGTGTATGATTTCCAAAGTGTTATAATTTCAAGTGTTTTGGTTTTGGAAGTGTTATACCTTTGAAAGTACTATGATTTTTGAAATGGATATATTCGAAGTGAAAATGATATCGCATTGATGTGGTTTTGAATAATATGATATTTTGGTTTTGAAGTATAAATTATATATACACGTATCATTATATATACTATATAATATTTGACTTTATTATTATAGATACTATATGATATATACCATATGATATTTATCATTATAGATATACACGTATCATTATATATATTATACACGTATAATATTTAACTAATTAACTTATTTAATTAATTCATTATTTTATTAATCTTATTAATAAATAATATTTTCAAATTTAATTTTATAGCATTTTCAAACCTTTTGAAAGTTATATTATGACATTATCTTATGTGTTTTATTTTAAATTTAACTTTTAAATTTAAAAGTTTTATTTTAATTTTGAAAACAATTTTTAAATTAATCGAAGGCCCAATTCAAATTTGGGTCTTTTCTATTAAAGTCAACCTTTAAGCTCACGTAACTATTCTAGCCAGGCCGGTAGCCAGGTAGGATAGGGTACATGATTACCCAACAATTCCGCCTAGATAAGCCAAGTAGGACAGTGTACTTGATTACCTACAATTCAACCTAGATACTACCATTCTTAGACACCGTACTAACTAAGTTGTAAGCTTAATTACACAACACTAATATGACTAATTGAGACCAAATAGGCTATTTGGCTCTGATACTACTGTTAAAACTGGACTAGCCCACAATAAAAGAAATGAATGAATTATTAATTTTTTACCATTCAGGACCTTTATTATGCTTATGAAGTCTAATCCATTTAGAACTTTTCTAAATTTCTTTTAGAAGAAATCGTAATTTTATAAATAAAGTTTTTACTTTTTATTATTTTTTATTATGTTTGAATATGTATTTCATATACACATATGTACGGATGGTTTGATATGCCCATATATAGTGTTGGAATTTACACTACAACGGACACACGTTGGCCCCTATAGTTTCCATATGCTGTCTAAATGAATATATATATATATATATATATACACACACACACACACACACACACACACACACACGTATGTATGTATGTATGTATGTATGTGTATGTATCTATGTGTGTATACATTTAATGTTATGTGTATATATATGTAATCATAAAATCATACATTTATAAAATACAATAATACGTTTATATATAAATATATGGAATAATAATTGTAATAGTATCTATAGAATATTTAAGACATATTTGTAAAAAATTTCATTTATACTAGATAACAAAATCGTTTAATAATTGATATAAAATAATTTCTAATTTTTTTTAATTGACACTACAAACTTGAGAGTAATTACATTTTTTACTTTAATAAATAATTATAAATAAACACACACATGTGCATATGCACAAATATGTATATATATATATGTATGTATGTATGTATGTATATATGTATGCATGTACGCATAAAAATAAAAAAATAATTTATAAACTTGAAGCCAACCGACTTGGAGCTCATGGCACAAAAAAGTTTTTTTCAGATATATAAAATAATTTAGATAATCATTTATAAAAAATTAAAAAACCAAAACGAAATTAATTATTGAAATTATTAAAAATTTATTATTAAAATCTAAAAATCATGTAATGTTACTAAATAAATTTTTATAATTAATTTAAAATTATATTAATATATGTATTTATATTTATAATCAATTTTGATTTAAATAAATAGTTATATTAATATTTAAATATATAATATATATAAATAAATATTAAAATAAAGTAAAATTTTCCATCGAATTATTGTCGTGCGAACCCAGAATTTTAGAGATTTTAAAATAATTATTATATGATTTTCATCTTTGGGATATAATTTAACTACTAAAATCATATATAATATTATATAATTAAAAATTTTGATTTTTTCTTTTTACTTTTTCCGTGAGTTTAATACCAGCAAATATAAAAAATAATTTTTTTAATATATGGATGCACCAATATATTCAACCATGCTATATATGATAAAACATCGATACTCTAGATTCATAATATAATCTAATAACCTACGATATGTTAAAGTAATAGATAATAATATTAAATGAATTAGTAAACATGTTGAATACCTTTTACCAGGGCATAGAGATATCACTTTGAAATGATGAAATGGCTCCTTAAATCAAATTCCAAGTTCTATAATTGCTGGTGTTGAACTGCTTTACCACCGACGATCAAACCGAAGAACTGTGATCTGATTTGAGCTTTGATTTCTTTTAGATTTAAATGGGGTTTTTCTGGTCAAAATTTGTAGAAGGAAGGAGTGTAAAAAGTCTCAAAATTAATGTTGTAGATAGTGGCATAAAAATAAGAAGTCAAATGGAGAGAAAGGTGAATCACATCCTTATTTCTCTCTCTCACACACACCAATTCCACTCTTTTGAACCATTCAAAAGCCTCCTTCTTTTGCCAGTATTTGGCTGGCCCATCTAACCTATTTTGGACAAAATTTTCACGTCCCATATGGGCCTCAAAATCAATTCCAATTTGAACAATATCCGTTGCATTTAAATATAAATTTAAACGTGTACCGATATCATATACCAATTAATATATTTATAACCATTAAAATGTATTGTTAAACATTATTCAACACATCAAATATAATTTTTTTTAATCAATATTTCATAAATATTAATTAAATCAATTAATTTATAGTAATTACAAATTAATCAAATCAGGTGATAATTCATCGTTTCGGTTGTGTGACTCTTAGGTGCAAATTTGGTCAACGATTAATATCAAACAGTTCGAATATTAATGTTCACAATTCACTTAATATGTGAGTGACATTGTGACCGAATTTATCGCTTATTTAGTTTTGTTAAAATCTAGTTTTACTTTATTAAGCGTTGTTCGATTGTGACAATTATTTACACCAATTCTCTTCATCAAAACTATATCGCTTTGGACTTTTGGAATTTTGTAATGATCAAAATTCCAGTATCATCCATATTCAACTCTATAGTCCAAACAAAAAGTCCTTGGTTCAATAATAATAATTATTATTAAACGAAATGTTTTGGCCAGAGACTTAGACTTTTAGTTGACTTCAGTTGACTAATGATACTAACCTTATATAACTAAGGAGACGAGTCCTCCCTTAAATAGTATTTCACTTTCAGTGCTTCCACTTTACCCAACCATAGTCGTTCGATGGATGCCATGCCATGATTTAACAATAATCGAAGTGGAACTTCAACAATAAAGATCAACTATATTCTGAGTTTAAGAGAACTCTGTAAATTTGTCACATTAATATTTTTTATTTCACCTTAATTATATTTACTAATACAAAATTATCAAGTGAGTCATTCCATATTTATCTAATAACTATCAGTACATAACCCCTTGGTGCCCCCAATAGCCATCAGTAATGCACTACGAAATATTTGAAGAGCATTACTTACTCTTGTCTCAATGGATGCATCGATAATCAATCTCGATACATCTTGATAAGGAATATTTAAAAAGGTGTATTTAATTTTATTATGATAAACTACTAGTGATTACAACACTTTGTAACTACCATCACAAAACATAGCATTTATGGATTTTCTATTAAACAAATTTTTAATTAAATTAATTAATTAATATAATACATTATGCCAAGTATATAATAGAAAGAAAACACCTTTTATTTTGAACAAGATTGGTTATCAAGATAGATATATATAACAAATTACATACACCAAATAAGTTTCTCAATTCAAGCCTAGGTATGCTAATTATGCCTTATTAATTCATGATATGGAGACAATCTATCTTGCCACAAGGGGACTACACACACTAGCAAAGGCCTTCCCTCGCTCGATCAAGGCAAAAGTTAGAGCCCCTAGGTAATGGAAAGTATTGCGTGTTTCGCCTATTTAACAACCACTCAACAAATGAGTGCCGACACCTGAAAGATGAGATAAAGTGATTGGTCCGCAAAGGCATAGATGTGCAATATATGAGACAATAGGTTGAGCAAATGAATATTCAGCAAAATCCTCCTGCTCTACCTCATTGACTGAGCGACATTAATGTGGCTACAATTAACATTGAATTTTTGTTAATTTATGGTAGGCCTCGTGTGGATGGAAGCATCATTGGGCCCCAAGCCTAGTACAGAAGGGATCTATCCCCATCTAATCAGATCTACTTAGAAGAGCTCCAGCCACAAAGGCTCCAAAGGTAGAAGAAGACAATGTGAAATCACCTTTTCAATTGACCACAAGAGAAGAATTGGATGTCCCCACCATGACCTATGGTCAAATTAGTCAACGTTGCCAATGCTAAGGTACATCGGGTCTTTATTGATGAGGGTAGCTCTGTCAATATCATGTTCACGAATATCTTCAACCAAATATAGCTTCCATTATCCAGCTTCACACTTGTGCACTACCCATATGTTTTCGAGGGCGTCGGGGTTATTCGTCTGCATTCAATTTCACACATAGTCACCTTCGATGATGAACCCTGCTCCATAAAAGTTAAAGTAAATTCTGTAGTAGTAGACTGCTCAACTTCTTATAGTATTTTAATAGGTAGCCTGATGCTAGCGGACCAAGAGGCAACCGTAGCATATCAACAGCTCACAATGAAGTTCAACATGAAGGGAGTTATCATTTGTGTCTACAATGATCAATAGTCTACCAGGGATTTATGTAGAATCTCCTTGTAGCAAGCTACAAATGGAGTTCTCATGCTATAACAAGAATCATCTACGCTTGTCGATGGTTAACCCGAGAGAGTGTGAGAGCCACATAACGCCCCTATTCACGTTGGGGCCATTTGCAGCAAGGAGCATCTAATAAAGCAACAACCACATCACCTCCCTTCCTTAAGATAATGTGAGATCCATACAATGCAACTGTTTATGCCAGGGGCGACGACAATTGGGACCAACAATCATTGGCCAGTCCAGACAATACTAGAGAACTCATAGCAATGCAGAATGAACAAGTTCAAACTCACTGCCAAGTGAGAACAAGTGATATCATCACTCCTTCCTTTTCAACAGTTATGCACTCATTTATGAGAGCCAAAGGCAACCAAAGCTCCTAGCTTTGTGCACAGATGTTCATCCCTACTGAGGGCTATTAAGTTCATGATCCATGCCTTGGATTAATGCTACCTGGAACTGAATGCATAGAATATCAACAGTGGTTCATTCGACCTCCACATGGGACACCCAAACCTAGATGGAGATCCCTCCACTCCATTAGAAACTGTTAGGATAAACAATGATGACTGATGTATGTTCATTTATATCAATATAGAATTGGATTTGGAAATCAAGGAAGGGTTGATGCATTTCTTAAAATAAAGCAAGGGTGTGTTCGTCTGAGGGGGTGCCAAAATGATCGACTTAGACCCCTCCATCATTTATCATGCCCTCAACAACGACCCAAAAGCTTAAACTTTCCATTAAAAGAGAAAGATACAGAGCATTAAAGGTCGAAGTGGAAAAGCTCCTAGCAATGGTTTCATTCGAGATTTTGAGTACCTAGTGTTAGTAGCCAACCTGATGCTAGTTTGGAAACCATTAGGCCTATTGATTGTGCATTGACTTCTTTAAACTTACGAAGGAAAGTTTTCCCTTGCTGCACATTGACCAGCTTATGGATGAACCTAGTAGACACAAGTTGCTAACTTTCATGGTGCTTACTCCAAGTAAAACCAAATTTCCACGCATGGTTTGGATCAAGAGCACACATCATTCATCATCAATATAGGGCTCTACTATTATAAGGCAATGTCGTTAGGTCTCTGAAGTGCGGGCGCAACATTCAAGACGTTTGTAAATAAACTGTTTGCCAAACAAATTGAACGACCAATAAAGGTTTGTGTGAACGACATGTTAGTAAAATCTAAGAAAGCTGGGAGGCATGTATAAAACCTTCAACGTCCTTCCTCGGTGTAATAAATAGTTGAATCCAAAGAAGCATCCTTCATTGTTTGTTCTAGCAAGTTCCTTGGATACGTAGTAAGTGCAAAGAGAATCAAAGCCAACCCGACAAGATTCAAGCAATCCAAGACATGCATGTCCCCCGCAGCATCAAGTAAACATAAACACTAAATTTGATGGTTGCCTTGCTCAACTGTTCATGTCCCAAGCAATAGACAGATATGTCCTATTACTTGATCTTATTAAGAAGGGAAAGGCGTTTACATGGATAGACGAGTGAGATAAAGCATTTGAAGAGTTGAAACAACACTTAATGACACCCCACCTTTTCCAAGCCCATAAATTGAGAATATCTTTACTATTGCCTCGCAGTAACTAACCACGCGATTAGCCTAGCCTTGGTACAAGACAAAGAGAAGGTCCAACGGTCAATTTACTATGTCAATAAAAGGTTATTACAGAAAATATATTCAACATTAGAGAAATTAGCATTTTGTTTACGGTTAGTGGTCAACAATCTCTGCCCCTACTTCTCGTAAAAATCCTCGCTAAATGACCTATGAAACTATTGTTAAGCCGTCGGACATAGTAGATTGCCTTTTGAGATGGGCAGTAAAGCTCAGACAAATCACATCACCTTCCATCCTCACACCTCTATTAAGGTTAATCCATGGCCAATTTTATTATGTAGTGCTTTAGCCTAAAAACGGTGAACTAGAAGTAGTCATCAACCAATTCTCGTGGTAGCTATATGTCGATGGAGCATCTAATGAAAACAGGAAGGGGCCGACGGTCCTTATCATGACTGATAGGTAAGATCTCTACTTCGCCATTAGATAAAAATTTAAAACAACCAATAATGAAGTTGAGAAGCCATCCTAGCCTTTCTCGAAATGGTAAGAATATTCAAAATTACATCAATTCATGTTTACAGTGACTCCTTGGTGGTCGACCAGATCGATGAGTTATTTCAAGTCAAGTGGAAAGCATTGGCCTTAGCAAATATGCTCATTAGCACCTTCTTTGACTTCAAACTGAAGTAGATACCCCATGATAAAAATGTTATAGACGATCATCTAGCTAAATTTGTAAGCAACCCAGAAGTAAGCAACTCCTAGGTCTCACTAGAGGTGCACTACAAAAGAGTTAGTGGTACATCCTAAGGGTAATTATATAATTGCTACATATATCTAACTTTATAGTTAATCTTATTTGTAATAATAGTGTTTGTTTTCATTTATAGACTTTGTTATATTGTGATACAAATAATTAGGTAATTAACTGAAAATATAAAATAAGAAAATCCTTAATTAAAATTGTATTTGGTTGTAGTTGCAAAGAGATGAAATCATGAGTAATTAATCACAGTATGAAATAACATTTTGTTTGAAATATTCGTAGTCAAGATGTTTCAAGAAAGGATATCGAAACATACATTGAGACCGGAGTGTGTAATGGTCTTTAAACGTTGGGCAGTGTACTCTTGGTTACTGGGGGAACCAAGGCGTTATGTACTCGTAGTTATTGGATAACTATGGAATGACTCATCCAAGAGGTTCCTATTGGTTAATAACAATTAGGTCAAACAGAAATATCAATGTAACGTTGTTACATAGTTCCCTTGTTTTGAAAATACATGGAACTTCAATGTCAATACCCACCTTGGTTTTAGTTAAATCATGGCATGCCGATCCATCAAGAGACTATATTTAGGTCTGACTTGAAGCATTGGAAGTGAAATGCTATTCAATAGATAATCTGTCTCCTTAGTTGTATGAGGCTTTTACAATGGTCAATTGAAGTCAACCCAAAATTCAAAATCTTTGGCTAAAGTAGAATAGTTAATAACAAATGTAATTATTGAACTAAGAACATTATTTATTTTTGGATCGATCAAATTGAATGTGGATAATATTGGAGTTTTGACCAATACTTGACACCATGCGTCCTAATGTTATATATTGTTGCGAAGAGAACGTGTGTAAATTATCATCAACATTGGCACCGCTTAATATAATATAATATACGATGTTACTAAAAAGTCTCTAAGTGATGAATTTGGCCAAACTATCACACCATTAGCCAAGGTGATGCATGAATATTAATATTTGAATCATTCAATATAAATTGTTGGCTGAATACATATGTTTGAGTCACATAACTGTATTGGTGAATTCTTCAAAAAACCACACATTTAAATACTTTGCAGAATGTTGTAAATTAATTAATATTTGAGAAATATTGATTATTATTTAATTTATTTAATTTTGGGAGTTGTTTTTAATTTCTATATGCAATATAAAAGTTATATTTACGTGCATCGATATAGAATATCGATGTAAATTTAAACGGGTTTACGTAAAAGATGACATTTGGGGACGAACACATCTTGAGGAGAGCAAAGGGTGGAGTGAGATAAATTAAGGGATTAATTAAGGAATTTTTAATCGAAAGAAAGGGAAATGTTTCATTCTCTAAAATAAAACCAATCCATTAATTTTATTTTAATTCATTTTATTTTTCTTTCCTCCTCTTTAAATCCATGCCAAAAACTAAATCATCCCCTCCAAAAAAATCTCCAAATCATCTAATGGGTGTTGCAAGCTCCCGCGATACGAATTTGATGTTGTTTGTCGGACATCGAGTTCGGGTCATGACATTTTGGTATCAGAGCTAGAGGTTGAGTAAGAACTTTAGCTATGGAGTGTAACACATTAGATGGCTCATTAGAGATAGGGTGAAGTATACCCTAGAATGAGTACAACCAGTGGAATCAAAATCCAAATTTCTCAATCTATTCTCTTTATCTGTTGTTATTCTCTAATATATTTCGTCCGAAAGCCTAAATCGGCCTTCTTACTATTACAGATAGTAAGAATGAGTGGAAGAAGAGGACGATATTGGAAACAGGGAGGTACCACTACAACTGGTCAAAGCCCTGCAACGATAGATATTCCTATTCAATCTCAATCAAATTTATTTGATCTATATCGAAGCTTTTCTGGACTTGGTGGAAAACCATTCACAGGCAAAGAATCTGTTATCGAGGCACAAGGCTGGATTCGATCGTGTGAAAGGACTTTCAAGGGACTAAAGTTAGAAGATAATCAAAGGCGATTGATAGCTACTTGGCAACTCCAGGAAGAGGCTTTAATTTGGTGGGAAACAGTTGCACTGGATGAGCCGACGGATGAATTTACTTGGAGCCGTTTCAAAGAAGCGTTCGAGCAGCGATATATGCCGTTTGATGGTATCTCTAGAATGTACCAGGAATTTATAGATTTGAAGCAAGGAAGTTTGTCATTTGAGGAATACTTGAACAAATTTAATGTATTATCTCGATTTGGTCCAGAATTAGTGAATACACCGTTAAAGAAGAATGAAAAGTTTATTCGGGGAATGAACAAGGAATTTCAGGAAAGTATGACTACTCACATTAAGGAATCTTTTTCTGAATTAATTGATATGGGTTATAGATATGATACTCTGGATAAGCAAAAAGATCCGGAGGAGAATGGAGATACAAGTAGTTCAAATTGGAGGAAAAGGAAGTTTGGTGGAAAGAAATCGAGGAACGATAAAGGGAAGAAGAATATACAGAAGAAAAGGGTGAAAGATGGTACTTTAAAGCCATGGAAGTCAGGAATGAGAGAGCCATTCATGAGGCCAGATCAGGATTACTGCCGCAAGCCAGGACATAGGATCATCAACTGTCCAGTAAAGAAGCAAACTCTAGAAAAGAAAGTGTATGCAATTACAGACGATTCTTCAACCTCAAAAGCTAATTAAGGAAAAATAAATTTTATAACGTAACAATCTCGTTTATGATTAAATTGTTCGAGTTTTGTTCGATATGAGAACTACCTTAGTTTCATTTCTCGGCAAATCGTAAATGAGTTAAATCTTGAATCTGAGATCGTAATCGAATCTATTTCTGTCTATTTCATTAGGTTTCGATATAATCTACGAATGGTTAGTTATCCCTTCGAACTAACCAATACCCCTATATACTTCGTAGATCAGATAACCCAATTGGTTCGTAATTGATTGAGTTTGTCCTCATTACTATTGTTGATATTCTGATTTGGTAAGCCAAATGCAGAATTGATATTCGGTTTGATCTGGAAAGATATTTCCTTATCTTTCATCTATCTTTGTTGTTTCCTTGGCAAATTTCGAGGACGAAATTTCTTAAGGTGGAATCTGTAACGATCCCGATTTAAAGACGAATTTAAATTTGGAAATAAATTAAATTTTTGAGTTGAATTGTAAATTTATTTGAAATTCTCAAATTTACTAAGATATATGTACGTATTTGGATTTGAAACTTAATAAATATTTTCAGTTGATTTGAATCATAAATAACATTTGGTTTGGAAATTCAAAATAAATTCAAAATAAATTGGATTTGAAGATTTTACTTTGGAAAAAAATACATGTATGATTATTTATTTAACAAGTTGTGTTTTACTCCATTTTCTTTATAAAATTATAAGAAGTATAAAGTTTATCTTATCAATATTTAATGTAAAATATAAAATAAAATATACGTTATAAATTTAATGTTTGGTAAAACTATAATTAGAAATAAAAATCCAAGCTTATATGTCCATGATAAAAGTATATAGTCATATGGCAACATAAAATAATAACAAATAAAATACATACAAATTTGTATGTGAATTAGGCAAGCAAGAAATAACAAAAACATTTATGCACAAAGGCAAAGAAAAGAAACAAATAAAAATGTACATGTATAAAGAACAAAACGAAAGAAGAAAAAAATATCTATGTAATAAAAGCTTGCAAAAGAAGGTAAACATATCTACTAACAAAAAAACTGTACATACATAATTAAATAGAATAGGCTTGTAAACAAAAATAGAGACATGTATTTAATGTTTCCTTCTCAAGCACAAAACAATCTTCCAGCCGAAAATATGTTACAGTTATATTAGTAAGCAAAGAAAAATATCGTTAGTCAAAACGAGTTAAAACCTTCCCCTGTACAACTATCCTCTTTATATATATATCAACTTTGTTCTGGTTCATTCAGTAAAAAGTAAAGAAAAAATCAGAAAAGAAAATACAAAAACATTATCATCTACAAAACTCAAAACAACATTCAACAACACAACAGGATTCAAGAAGATTCAATCTGCAGTTTCAATTAACAGAAGTCCTCTGTTCTTCCATCTTAAAGTGAGCAAACTCTCCTTTCTAAATTGTTAAACTTGTTACATCTGCATGATCTTTGAAGAGTGACCTGAAATGGCTTAGATATGTAATTTGGCATGTCTGTGTGTATTTTACAAATGTGTGTGTGCATATCTGGATGAAGGTGCTTTCTGTTCTTTATTAACAGGTTTCCAAACCTTTTAAAAATCAAGATCTCATCTTCGAATACCTTATAGACTTTACTAATTAAACAAATATTGTTTAAAATATAAAGATTTTTAATTTAAAAATAGTGATGGGTATAGTATTATTCATATGCAATCTGAAAAGCAAGAAGAACAGTAGGAATGAATAACATGTTGAAATTCAAGTATTGAAATCTTATAATCCACTTATATATTCTGAATCACTATTTAAATTCATGAATTTTAAAAGTTAAATCATTAATTTTTGTTGGTGATTGAAAGAGATATGGGTAGTTGAACGGTTTATACCTTTCGCTCATTTTCTAGTGACCAACCGCAAATTAGGCCTCGTGACTTGGCATGAAGGAGGCTGGGGGTTTGGTGGTATTCAGAAAAATGGTTGATGATTTTTTTGATCGTCGTGGAGGATGAGCGAACAAGATTTAGGGTTTAATTTTTGATTTTGACCATCGGTTTTGTTTGAACTCGTGCGTCGTGAAGTTGACTTCGGGGGTGATCGGACTAGTTTAGGAGGGGACGTGGGTCAATGGAGCGGTTCTAGGTGGATGGCCAGGATCGCTGGTGATTAGGATCACCGACGGCGAAGTAATATATAGGATCAAGTTCGAATGCCTAGAGGGGTCGAACAGCTCGTTTTCGATTTTGGGTCTGATTCGAAGTCGAGGAGGTCGAGATCAAGAAGGTAGGCCAGCAGTGACTTGTTGGCATCGGCGACGACGATCAGAACGAGTCACCGCGTTTGTGCACGTATACGTGCATTTTTATTTCCTGTGTCAGTATTGTGTTGGGTTTTTGGAAGAATTTGGCACGAGGTGACTCGAAGAGGAACCCACGTTTTCCTGAAGGTGGCCTGAGTTTTTGGTTGCGTGAGTGTTTGTGCTCTGTTGATATAGATAAATTTAAGTTTTAACTTAAAACATAACAGAGAAAAAAAAAGTGAAGACGGAAGTATTGTGAGACACGAGGGATAACTCGGGGAAGGATGGAAGAAACTCGAGTTCAACTCGAGTAAAATTTGGGTAAAGCCCGAGTTCTATTTTCGAAAGGATTTAGCCTAATTAAATTTAAAGTAAATGTTGTTTAGCACTAATGAAGTTTACGTTTAAACTTACTCAACAGGAAAATGAAAAAAAAAGTATACGCGAGGGAGGTAAGGATGACTCGGTGAAACGCAGGGGAAACTCGAGTGACACTCGAGTAAAATCTGAAAAAGCTCGGGTTTTGTTTTTTTAAACAAGGTTAAGCTGAACGAATTTTAATGTTATGTAAACAGATTTTAGTGTTAACAAAGAACTTGATACAATCTTAATTATTTTAAAATGTTAATTAATGTTTGAATCAAGTAAATAAATTAAATTAATTAACATTAAAGCTTTTGTAGTTAACAATAATTGTTTTCAAGGTTTAAAGGAGATTTTTAATAATGTTAATCAAGATAAATAATTATTTATTAATTGTTTAAAAAGGGTAATTCAAAAAGTATAATTAATTTTAAAATTTTAATTAAGTGATTAGAGATTTGTCAATTTGAAATTAAAGATTTGGTTAATTTACAATTGAGTATTTAATTTATTTGTAATGAAGGATTGTTAATTAGATGATTTAAAGTTGATTAATTTATGTAGTAGTCTTAATTGATTAAAGCATAATCAATTAAAATGTAATTAATTTATCATTGGAATAGTTAATCATTGTTTTAAATAAATCAATAAAATTAGTTATATGGTTAATTCTTTTAAATCACCTTCACTTTAAATTAAAGATGATTGACTATCATCAGATGTCATGCACTGGATTGACATTTCTGTTTGTGATTATGATACTGTGTGATGTGAACTACCTTATGTTGTACTGTAAGTTGTGATTTGTTTCTATATGTCTGTGAAAACTCCTTTGCCCGTAAAACGACATCTAAATTTCGATGCGACAGGGAGTCGGATTCCAGTGGTTATCCGAAACCCACATCGAATTGTAATAATGATTCTTTTTGATTGATAAATTTATTTTATCTGTGATCTGTGAATGAAGATAAGAGTTATGAATTATACTGGTTATTGTTGATATATCTGTGATGATTGATGCTGTGCACTATTGGGTAAAACCCTTGGACCACACTTATACACACACAAATATGGATTGCATGTGGAAATTGGTTAAGTCACAGATTTTTATATAAGTTTTGAATTTGGATTTTTAAATTCAAATAGTTTTGGAAATAGATTAAGTATAATATGAAAAGCTTTTAAAAAGGTGTTTTAAGAATGAAAGTTATTTTGAATTACTAATAAAGGATTGAAATTTGAATAATTTGATTTAAATTGGAATTCAACATCAGAAATTGAATCCTATATTGGTATTTATATTTTAAAAAGAATTATACAAGTTTATACGGGTTTTAAACCATTTTTAAAGTGTTGTTTTGGGAATTTGAATTAACCCCAAAGTTGTTAACTTGTATAAATAAAAAAATCGGATTTTCCGGAATGAAAACAGTTTGTTTTCAAACAATAAAAGCTTTCATATGAGTGATAAACTTTCAAATTTATATTAAAGTAATTCCAAGTTTGAATTGAAATAGTTTTCTAGTTATGAATGAATATTTGGAAACGAGTTTGAAAGCTATAAGCTAAATCTTGATTTGAAGATTTAAATAAATTAGTCCAATTGAAATGGAAATTGTTTTGAAATCCGGAAATGAATCTTTGTGAAACTGGGTGAACTTTGTGAAATTAATCTTTTTGTTTAAAAGATTTGAAATGGTAATTGGTTTAAACCATTTGAAAGAAAATTTGGAATCATTAAGTTGTGACTTAATTGAAATCCCATATCCATATGTTTTTAAATATTGCGCTCATTATTCGGTCTAGCCGAGAGAGGACTTTGTGTCATATAACCCATTCCGAATAATGATACGTCATTATGGATAGCATTTGAAGACCGGTGGTGAAGACCGGGTATTTGCGAGAATGATAGGATGACCTATCGATTATCTCTGCACTGAGTGGCTACGGTATAGGGATTTCCTAAGTGATGGGAAGTCCGATCGAGATTGTGAGTACCGAATTTCAAGGGCTTCTTCGGAAGCGCCTTCGGTTCCGTTCGAACCCGGAACAGACTTGTATGGTTGTATGTCTGATATTACACTTTGAGATATAAAGTAGATTTCTTTCAAATACATATCTATTGGTGGCGGAGAATTTATTCTCTTAGCTTAACACCCTTCTCTGAGACGTACGAGCTCAGAGGTTATGTAGTTGAAGGTTATCAGCGATATACTCCCAATTTGGTAGTGTGGCATGCTAAGTGCTGATGTGTGTTGATCATTGGTTGATCAATTGTGATCAAAGCATGGCTTCCGTGTAAAGCGTAGCTTTGTGGACGAAACCTCTTCGAGCCTCACAAATCAGTAATGGTCGAAATAGGAATGATGCGGCAAGGTTTCAGGGGTAGCTCCCCTAGGGTGTGACCATTCCTTCTAGAAAAGGGTAGTATCATGGTATGGAGCCCAGATACTTACTCATGTGGACACTGTAATACATTCATTATTGTGTGATGTTGTTAGTGTAGAGGTACCTCGTATAAAGGTCCTAAAGGACTGGGGGTGGCATATCTCAGGTTTCTTACTTCCCGGGGATGGGGTAGCCGGCCTTGTTGGCAGAGAGCCGGGTAGGTTCTCGGGGTGTCCCCCCAGAGGCATTCCCATATGGCAATAGGAAGTTCCTTAGCCTGACCATTTGTTAGAAAATCCCAAAGAAAAAATACGCGCCTTGTACGGTGTTAGTCGTAGAACCTGTCATTAAGATGGCAGCTATAACTGGCATAATATAATGGTACCTATGCTGGCTAAGATTAATATTTTACTTTCGAAAGTTTTTCTGCACTATGCACTAATAATAATATCAAAAAGAAAGATTTTCGCGTATCAAGCATGTTTGACTATCATAAGGAGAAATCTCCTCCAATTCTGCGTTTACATGGTGTGTGTGGCGGGAGGCCCTATGGTAGTTTCATTTTCCAAAAGCATTGCGGATTTTAAATTTTAAAATCTTTTGATTGTTTAAAAGACCAAATGTGTTTTTTGTTTGCTCATACCAGTCCCATGACTGACTCGGAGTTTATTGTTCCTTTCCTAAACTCTGAGTGCCCAAAATTTTCCATACGAGCAGTCTAGAGTTTGGTTTTGTTTTTAGATAGTCAAGTTTATAGTTTATCTGGAGCTAGTTCAGTCCGTGGACGACTGACCTTGCTTATCTTTGTGCAACGGTGATGGTGGATCGAGCTTGAAGTTTTGGAGCTTTGTCTTTGGAGCTTTTGGATCAGAGTTACAATATTGGATTCTATGAAGACTTATCTCATATTGTATCGTGTTCCGCTGTATTCTTTGTTCTCTGATATTGATAACTATCATTGTATTAAACTGATGTATTGAATATTGTATTCCTGTTGTATCAGTGATATCATCTTTTATTTCTGCGGTGTTATTTATCATCTAATGGGTGTTGCAAGCTCCCACGATACGAATTTGATGTTGTTTGTCGGACATCGAGTTCGGGTCGTGACATTTTATGTCCATATTCCTCATCTTCATGTAATCCAAAATTGTAAACCAACAACAAGTTAAATTTTGGTTTTGAAAATTATATATGTATACACACACATATATTCCGTAATCTATTATTTAGTTAAATATGCATATTGAATTTTGAATTGTCAATTATAGTATACACATTTCTGTGTATGTATACATAGATTATCCTAAAATTATCATGATTATTGAAGTCATATATATTTAATTATGAAAATATTATTTTACTGTTTGTTTACATGTTCAATGTGTATTTTCAAATATGTAATATTAACATTTGGATGTTTTGTTGTGACTAAGCATGAATATTTTCATATGGTATTGAATCTATTATTAATTAGAGTTTATAAAAGGGAAAATAAAAATATTACCTTATTTTATTTCCTTTTTAGTTCTGCTTTGATCTAATAGAAAATTTTATTTCCATTTTCTCTTTCAATCAAACATTCTCTTGTTCTGAAATGTCTATTTATTATATAGATTTTTTTCTCATAATTTTATATATGTATATGTACTAAATATATATAAATGGCCAAAATATAACATTTGGGTATATATATGTCTAAATTATATATGTGTATGTGTATGGTACTGTAAATATCTACATACAAACCATATATACATATTGTAGTGTATTCAAACATATATGTATGCTTAGGCATTTATATTCTCGATATTCATATGAAATGTATATGTAAGTATAATATATATGTGTGCAGTAGTTATAAATCCTGATATCTATATGTATTTATGTAGTTGTACACATGTTTATATTTCATTAGGTTATTGTTAACGAATAAATTCATCAACACCTAAAAGTATATAGAAAACGGATCAATCAAAGAAAAGCCTCTTCGACGCTAGTTGAAGTCATTGCATGAAGCATTAAATGCTATCGAAGTCATAGGTTGAAGCATGCATGGTTCCAAGTCCACAATCATTCTTTGTATTGAGGGCATTGTCACTTCGAATGTCATGAATAGTTCTGTTAACGAATAAATTCACTAACCCCAAAAGTATGAGTAAGCAGTATAGGCTCAAAGAGAGGCCTTGTTAAGGCAGGTCGAAGTCATCATAGTGAAGTATGCATCCATGCTAATTCCAAGTCTAGTCATCAAAGTTAAAGTCATATGACTCATGATCGAAGTCAATGTTCAAGTCAATATGAGAATAGAAGCACAAGTCTATATGCAACTTACAATCCCAAGTTAGATTAATATGCAAGTCCAAAGTTGAATCGGTCCAATATGCTATGCAAGTTCAAATTCGAAGTCAGTTATGCCATGCAATTGTTCGATTTCCAATTCCTTATATGTATAAGGCTTAAGTATTACAATAGGAAAAACTCCAAATTGATTTAGGATATACAAAGTTGAAAAAAGAATAAGTGGGAGGAGAAAAAATTCCTTCACAAAATGGCACTCTTAGAAACATATTTATAACAGAAATGTGGCTCCAGCATCTTTGTCTTGCATCAGTGTAAGCGATATTGTCAGCATTAGTTTTGGCATCTTCAATGTTGTTATGAGCTAGGCTTCATCTATATTCCTCCAGTGAAGATATACGATAGTGATGAACCATGGCATCAGCGACTTCTGACTTGATGGTTGACATCCCTTATTGGCATGTGATGACTTTAACTTGAGTTAATGCATGCATGAAGCAATGATGTCATAAGGCAGTATTAATGACTTTGTGGATATCGATGGTGTCCACCATCAACACCATTTTTCTTAGTCATACGGCTTCCTCCAAATTTTAAGGAAACATATTGAATAAAAGGCGAAGTACAGTGCTAAGTGTTAACGAAGAGAGGTGTTATTTTGTATTCCTTTGTCATTATCGTGGTGCAATATCTTCAAAGAGACATGAAGTGTAGTGCTTCTTTAATGTATTGCTGACATTTTTTGTGGTTTTCAGTGGTGAGCTTGTAATTGGTGAGTAGAGGTGTTGATGGAGCTTAGCATCAATGAACTGCATTATGGGTCACTTCAACACTCATTGATGGCTTTCGAAGTTGCTTGTACTTGATTCCTTTGCTTCATTAGTTACACGCAACATTGCATGTACCCTTAACTTTGTTGATATATAGTATTGCTTGATTGATGACATCGTAGAACTACAACTTTAAATTCATAAGAGGACTGCAATTTTGATGGAGTTCGACACCATCGTTCCTTTGAAGAAGTGTGCCATTGACTAGAGGTGTTTATATTCAATAGTAGTATTAGTGAAGGTCGGTGTCGACTACAAGTAGTGTAGATAATATGCGATGTTTTGTTCTTTCGACACTGATTCTTAAGTGCAAAGCTGATCATACATCTTTGAGAGTATTGGTGGCAGTTGAGGTGATCAAAGAATGGCTCTACGTTTTCGAAGTCAGTATTGGTGATAACACTCGTTATTATGAAGGCTTAGCCACTTCTTCTTATAATGAGGTTCGACATCATTTTCTTGAAGCTTTGAATTAGAAACTATATCCTTTTGAGAAATTATATGGATAACATTTGCCCCCTCCGAAGTGTAGTAAAAACATTGACTTTTCAAACAAATAATCCAAAACTTGGAGCTTGCTACCTTTCAAATCTATTCAATCTGATGGCATTCCTCTTTATTTAGCGATTCAAACTCAAATAAAAGATTTTTTTTCAAATTATCAAGATCATTTAACATCTTAAATTCCATATATCTAGGTTAATACTAATATATAACTTAACACTAATGTATTTTTGCTTTGTAGTGTAACTCATATGCACTTGGTGTTAATCTATTCACTCGATATGTTTTTATTGGTGCAACATTATATTTAGGATACTCTATGTTAATTATTATTCATGTTTCTAGTACATACCCATGGACCTATTTCCTTATCATAGATTTAGCATTTATTTGTGTTCTTTTAGTCAACTCAAGAGTTTAAGCTTTTCTTTTGAACTCGATATTGGTTATTCAGTAGCCATTGAATTGTTGTAAAGAGTATTTTGGATTTTAAAATTTTTATTGTTTAGATAACATGTGAATCATATACATGCCCTTAATAATGAGTATTCAAACTTTGGAATAATATCACCCGGTACACAGATGGAGGGCTAGGTAAGAAACTCTTTGAAAGACTAGTATGGGCTCTGAAGCTTCTCCTCCCAAGCTAATTTTTCTTTGGTTGTTAGAGATTTACTTTCAATATTGAGTCGCTTGTACACTCTTAAGCTAGACTCCTTTCTTGTTTAGAGATTTACTTTCAATATTGAGTCGCTTGTACACTCTTAAGCTAGACTCCTTTCTTGTTTAACTTTTTATTCTTGACTTTTTATTGTTATTTCTCCCTTCAAACCTGAAATCTGCTTTAATGAAGGGTTAAGAAATTAGTAGTTCATATGATGGAAAATCGAAGGAAAAAGATTATGAAACCATATGATAATAAGAAAGCTAGGAATTCAGTAAATTACCCGATGATAAGAAATCCAAAACACCAACATTTGGCAATAATAAATCCAAAATACTATCTGGTAGTAAGAAGACCAGAAAACTGTTTGGTAATAAGGAACCTAGAAAACCTTTTGATAATAAGAACTCCGTAATCCCGTCCGGTAATAAAAAGACTAGAATATCGTCTGTTGATAAGAAGTCCAGAAAACTGTTTGATAATAAGAAATCTAGAATATCCTCTGATAATAAGAGAAGACCAAAAATCTATATCTGGCAATAACTAAAGACCGAAAATCTAATTTAGTAATAATAGTAGACCGAAAATCTCTGTTTGGCCATAATACAAGACCAGAAATCCAACCTTGATAATATGAAAACTTGAGTTCCCTAAGAAAATAAAAAATTCAATAGGAAGTCCGAAAACAATAAAGAAAACCAATAAGAAAACCAGTAATTCTTTGTCAAGAAAATCAGAAATTCAGTCAAAAGCCTTTAATAATTTCATTTTAAATAAGAAACCCAAAAACCCATCCGATAGCAATAGAGAATCAGAATCATCTAGTAATAGTAATTCTGAGTAACCATGGACTAATATTTTAAATAGCAATGGAGATTCCCATGGTTTAAAGGAATGCCTCTTGTTAGGAGATATGTAGTTGTGAAGGTGTTTATTTATTTATTATTATTATATTGGAGCCAAGTAGTTCCATTCAACCATTCAACCGTTCATCAATAATTCCATTCAGCCATCCAACCGGTCAACAAAGTAGTTCTGCTCAACCATTCAACAGTTTAGCAAGGCAGTTCCATTCAACTATTTAGCTTTTTAGCTGTTTAGCGGAGTAGTTCCGTTATTTGTTTTTCAGTTCAGCAGGTAGTTGCATTTGGTTGTTTAACCGTTCAATAAAGTAGTTCCGTTCAGCTGTTTGGTTGTTCGATAGGATCAATTATTTTATACTTATTATATAGACCTTCCTTTGGAGGTTTCCCTATTTTTTGGTTTATACTGGACCTATTAGAAATCTTTTTTGATCTGTTCCTTGAATGAAGGTATCGTTACTTTTCAAGTAAGGATTTGTTCTTTGCTTAATTCATTTTGCGTTATCATTGAGCGTAGACTCTTTTATTTCTTCTATTTTCCCCCTTTTGGATTTTGGACATCCTTTTTCACTTTGCTCCTTCTTGGCTTTATCTTCGTTTTGAGCTTCAGACTTCTTCGTCCTTTTATTTGCTTGTGCCCCTTCTTGGGCTTTGCCTTTGTTTTGGGCTTTAGACTTCTTCGTCCTCTTATTTGTTTATGCTCCTTCTTCGGCTTTATTCCCACTTTGAGCTTCATACTTCTTCGTCCTTTTATTTATTTGTGCCCCTTCTTTTGGTTTACCTTTGCTTTGAAGCGTTATGGCTCATATTACTAGTTAGTGCCAAACTAGTTCCCCCAAGAGATGCTCCGAAAGTGTGTCGGAGGCTTTTGTCCCTCCCTTTAAAATGTGATCCGAAAGTGCGTCGGAGGCTTTTATCCCCCTCTAGGAGGTGCTCTAGAACTGCGTCGGAGGCTTTTGTCCCTTCCTTAAGGAGGTGCTCTAGAAGTGCGTCGGAGGCTTTAAAGAAGTTTCTCTTTTTCAAAAATTGGTTATCGGAAATAATTTTTGGTCAATTGAAATGTTAGTGAAAACCCATTTGAACATCAACTTTTATATCATGAAATTTTTTTTGAAAGGAAGAATTTTTTGTAAAAATATATCTTTGATAAATCAAGGAATTATTTCTTAAAACTTATCTTTCTTATAAAAATGGTTTTGAATATTTGGACCCTTTGATAAAAAAACGTCCCTTCCAGTGTTGCCACCTAGAAAGTATTTTTTGAGTCATTTTCATAATAGAAACACAAATCTCAAATAAGAGACTGAGTGGTCATGATTCATGAACTAATACTCCTTTAATCGAGAGTAGACTTTTCTAATTAGAGTTTTTGTGGTGCTAATGAGTCATGGTAGCTCTAAAAAAAAATTCTTTGGAATATATGTATAGGTCTTCTTTTCCCAATAACTTTGGAAAGCTTTGAAAATTATTTTGTTAAGATATGATCAATCAAAATCTTTTATGTGCATTTACTAACGCTAAACAATATTTTTGAAGATTTTATAAATTTTTCTTGAGATAGATAAATATAAGCCTTCCCTTATCTACGAGGTAATTGCTAAGAATCTTATTAACTTTTGAAAATTTTCTTCCCAAAGATGTATTTAGTAGAACTTCCCACTTGTTGAAGATAATGTTGGTATATATAACTTTAACCTTGTATGACTGTACTACTGTGGATTTTGCTTATCGAAAAGGACTATCTTGTTTGTAAGTCTTTTTCCAGAAACTGGTCTAAGAAGGAAGATTGACAGAGATTTAGAATTCCATTAAAGAAATTATTTGTTCCCTAGTGATTCAGGCCTCAAGATAGAGTGCTATTTTATTTTTGATATCTGAATTATCTTCTTTCAAAGATAACCAGAAATTTGTGATGCTTTGATAGGGAAATCCAGATCCTTCCGTATGCAGTGGATTGGTTTTCTTTTAACCTATAAAGACACTCGAATTTTATGTTAATACATGATCAATTTCAATTATAAATCAAATTAGGAATTTTTATGAGCAAAGATAATCCATGGTGGGAAACTTCCATAAAACTACATAGTTTGACTGGGGTCAAAATCTGAAGTTGTAAAGCTGCTTTTCTTCTTAGGATTTAAATATTTGGTTTACTCTCTTCAAAGAGGGAAATCCTCTAAATTTCCGTAGTGAATTCTTGTAGAAATCCTGATTTGATCATCTTTTAAATTATTCATGCCAGATTGTGGCATTCGTCAGTTTTATGTCCATTTTCTTTATGGTAGTCACAATAATCTTTTCCAATATTCGACTCGGGATGGCTACCTATTTTGTAAGGAGTGGGTAAATTCTCACGATCCTTTACCATGACGAAGATGTGGGAAAGGGGTTTGCTTAAGTCTATATAATTGGTTTCAAAAATCACTTTTTGACTTTCTGTAACATCCCTGAAATTTAGCCAAGTTTAATTTGATAATTAGTTTAATTTTTAAATTAAATTATGGGATTATTTATGAATTAATTAGAGATTTCTAGAATAAACTTAAAATTTTAGATTATACTAGCAATTTGATTTGAAATTTGAGGATAAGTATTTTATGAATAAATATTGGATTTAAAGATAAATAGAAATTAAAAGCTTTGAGATTAACAAAAAGTTAATGATAGTTTGTTTTCTAAATTTTAAATATATTAATATTTGGAAGATGTAATAAATTTCAAAAGATTTATTTTTAAGATTTAATCCTCTTATATATACATATATGAATAAAAGTTATTATTTGTTAATATGTAATCAAAATTTTTAAATGTTATTATTTGTTAATATGTAATCAAAAATTTTAAATCATTCTTTTCTTTTTTAAAAGTTGTATAAAAATAAATGATAAGAAATGTATGAATGTAAAATATATATAAAAATATATGTATATAAATATATTGAACTAAATTAAAGATGAATGTGAAAAAGAAAGCTATTTTCTTTTGAATAAAAAAACTTAGAGAACAAAGAAATGCAAAGGAAAATAAGTCAGATTGTTTTCATCTTTCTAAAAATTCTCTCAAGTCTGAAAATTCGAAATTCTCCTCAAATTTCAAAACTGAAACAAGATATCAAAGCTAGAAAAAAAAAAGATCAAAAGCAGAATAAATTCTCAAACCTGAGAAACAGATTTGGCAAACCAAAAAGAAAATTGGAAAGCTGGAAACACAAAACAAAGATCGAATCTGAAAGATTAAAAGCAAGATCAGGTAAACAATCTCAAGCAAAGGCTACTCAAAATCAAGCAGGTTCAGAAAAATATCAAAAACAATTCTCTAATTCCTGTTCTAGGCCTAAAAATCTGTTCCTTTATCCTCTGTTCTTTCAGGAAAGCAAGGTAAGCAAACCTTTAATTCAGAACCTTGAATCTATGAATTGATGTTGTGATGAATGCTTTGTGTTGCTGTGAAAATTGTTTTACTGTTTATGTATTTGCATGTCTGAATGTATGCATATATATTCCTGTGTTATGCTCTGTTGAAGCTCAAACTTAATTTCACAAACAAAATTCGAACTGCTCTTCATTCAATCAATTTCAGACTTTGATTTACAAATAGAAAATGAAGGTAAGACTGTAATATTATTTTTAAAAATAAACTCAAGAGTTTATATTAAGGAATTTTTATCAAAAATAAGAAATCACTGTTAAAATAAATTAAAGTCAGAAAATAAAAGATTTTAATTTTTAGTTTCAACTTCATGGCTAGATTCGTATCTGGAAATGATGAATTTTGACAAAGAAACCATGATTTTCAGAGAAGTATTCATCAAGATATTCATAGTTGAACAAATTTTGGCATTTTGTAAATCATCGGCGATCATGAATGAATTGAGGCTCGGAATTTGTTTTCAGAGATGCTTAAACAAGGTCGAATTCGAGAAAAATGCTAGATAATTTTTTAATTCGTCATGAATGAAGATTTGGATCGATTTAGGGTTAAACCCAGCATCTTTATCGATCGTGTGCTTGAGGCAATAGCATCGACCACGTCGCATCGGAACGTATCGCACTGGGGGGAAACGACGCATCGGGGTGTGGCGAAGTTTGGGTCGTGGTCGCAAGGTCTACGATGGCCAGAGGCGGCGGCACGAGCCATTTTCAAGTGATCAAGTTTAAAGTCAGTTGGGTTATTAATGTCACGTTCCAAATTTCAGCGTTTGAAAATCGACACCCGTACTTCACTTGTACTCGAATGCCGCAGATCCAACCGTCGAAATTTGACTCATGCCGGAGCTTATAACACATAAAGTACAACACTTCCAGATACCAGAAACTAGTGCACCATACACATGCACATCGCCGCCGTCCACCTCCTGTCGACGCTGCAACGTCGAACAATTCGAAGATCACCCATGCTCCATTTCTCGACCACCAGAACTTCGTCGACTTCTCAAATTCGAAAACGAGTCAAAAATCGAAACCTAGAGATAGAAATCTGGAACCACCTCCAAACTTGGGAAACTCATCGTTCTTGACATCGAGATCATCAGAATGCTCGAAACTCCGGTCATCACTTCGTCAATGCCTCCTCTACCACCTCCTAAAAACACGCAGCTCTCGATCCATCATAGGTGACGAACAAATCGAAATACGAACCCACGTCAAAACTAGGTTTAGAAAAAAAATCCACACACCGCCGTCGCCATAGGGAATGTGAGCATCTTCGAGCATTTTTCCTACCATCGTCGTAGGCCCCTCCACCTCCATGCGAAGCCCCGACTATCAACCACACTCCAATCACCAGAAATTGGTCAAAACCTAATTTTCGAACAAGAACGAACTGCTCTCAAACCGCTCACTTAAAAATCATCAAACAAAGCTTAAAAATCCTATTTTTGAATAAGGATTCTAGTTATATGATTGAAGTAGCAAATCATTACATTCGAAATTTACCAAAATTTGAAAATTCTCTGTAAAAATCAATTTTTTCCACACTATATATTCTTATTCTTCTTAAATCTATTTTTACATTATAGTTCATACTTCAATACGCATACTTGCTTCTGAAACCAAAGCCTAACGATGATTGGATAATATGAAATTGAGTTTTTTTCTTGTTTGATAGAAACCTGTAAACTCAGAAAGAAAGAAAAACAAAAGAACAGAGGAGATGAAAGGAACAACAACTTACATATCAACTTCACATACACAAACAGAGCTTCATACACCATATATTTATACTCAAACTGGATGATATTTAGGTATTAATAAAAATTTGTTTACTCACTTTGATTTTAGGAAAAAGAACATAGTACTTCTTTTGAACCAGGTTTTGAATTCCTAACTGAATCCTTTCTCTTGATCTATGGCTTATATGAATTTGTACTGTTGTTTAAAGTTGAATTTTTTTTAAATTTGAGATGATGCTTCCTTTAGATGCTACTCAGTCTTGATGGACGAATAGAAATGAGAAGTTGATATAAATAAAAGAGGTGTACAGGTGATTATATTTTTGTTTGTACAACAGGGTGACATTATTATGTTTTGTACAATATAAGATCAGAGACATTTCTTTGCTTGTTTGACTAAGCTGATATTTCTCTTAACTTTGGTGGCTGAAAATCTTGCTTTGGTGGCTAAAGATACTTGTATTAATTTTCTTAGTCTTATTGTCCAAGCCTACATACTTATCTTTATATATTATTCATACATGAATATATACATTAGTGTCTTCTTTTGCAAGTTCAATGATATTTATATTTTCTTTCTTTTCTTTTGCTTTGTCTTATTACTTTATAATATAAATAAATTTCTATTTTAATATGTTGTTAGATTTTAGCTAACGTGTTACTTTATATTTCATAGTTTATCTTATATACATCTGTTTCTATTTCTAGCTTAAATATTTATTTTTAACTTTAATACTTATTGTCTTATTTACATTTTGCATTCATTCATTATATTTACACAACTTTTAAAATCCATTTCATAAGATTAAATTCAGACATCTTTACATTATTTATAAATCCCAATTCAAATTCAATTCAAATACATTATTTAAATTTATGGTATTCAGATATACCCAAAATTCTATTCCCAATCAACTTATAAAACACATTTTTTTAATTTGAATTTGGAAAAACTCAATTCAATTTACCAATTAATTTCATAATTTTTATTCAAAAATTAAATTAATTATCAATTTAAACTTAGCAAAAATCCGGGATCGTTACAATTAAGCTAAATTTTGATTTCATCGATATTTCAAGTTTCTGGGTGCTTGGGTAGTAGAAGATGGTTGTTGTCGATTCGCAGAAGTTGCAACATCGATCAATGATCATCACGATGACCGTGTATGTGCACGGTGCATATTGGGTGTTGGATTGTAGTGGTTTGGGGAAGATGAAGGCGATGACCATGCATGTGCACGGTGCACATTGGGTGCTGGATTGTGGTGGTTTGGGGAAGATGAAAGCGACGACCGTGCATGTGCAGGGTGCACATTGGGTGCTGGATTATGGTGGTTTGGGGAAGATGAAGGCGTCTCGGGTTCGAGCTCGAAATTTTGTACGCTTGACTCGGGTTGGATCCCGAAGTCATCACGGGTGGATTCACGTGGGCTGAGTAACACTTAGGAAAATTTTATGTTTGAAAAAAAAATTAGCATACGGGTAGATTTTTGGGAAAATTCGAAGCAGGAAGGAAGCGTCCTCGGGTAAGACTCGAAGCAGTCTTGAGTCTGCCCTGTAAAACAGTTTTTGCTTTTAAATAAACTTTTAAACTTTTTTTTAAAACAAGTTTTCAAAATGATGATTTTGATTAAAGTTTGAATTAATTATGTAAGAAGTTTTTAAAAAGGAATTAAATTTAATTTATTTGATTTTGATACATTATTTTGTTAAACAAATAATGTAATTTAAAAGATGATTAAGATAAAATGTTATTCAAACTATCTTAACCTTTTAAAGCAAATAATGTAAAGGATGATGATAAAATAAAGTTTAAAGGATAATCAAAGTGATTAATAAAGATTTATCTTTTAATTTGTTAAGTAATTAATGATCAGTTAATATAATTATTTAAAAAGTAATTACTTAATTAATTACTTAATATTAAAGATTAATTTAATAATTAATTAAGGTTAATTAGTTAATTAAGATTAATTCTTAATAATTAAAGGTTAATTATCTTATTAATTAAGGTTAATTAATAAATATTTAAAGGATAATTAATTAACATAACTGTAATTAATTAATGTTAATCAACCAGAATTTGTGATTAATCTGATTTCAATTAATCAAATGGTCAATTAACCTTATTTATGGATGATTGTATTCTATTGAATGCTATGAATTGTTTTGTCATCTCTGTTGTGTGATGCTTTGTGATTTGAATTGTTTTAATTCAAGCTGTGACGAATGCAATTTATTTATTTATAATTCATTTATATTATCTATCTGGGATTCTATGTATATAGATAAGCGTTATAGGATATACCTCTTATGGATATTGCTGTGATTGTATCTGTGATGATTGATGATGTTGCACTATTGGGTAAAACCCTTGGACTACACTATACACACACAAATATGGATTGCACGTGGAAATCGGTTAAGTCACAGATTTTTGAAATAGTTTTAAAAATTGAATTTTTAAATCCAAACGGTTTTGGAAATGGATCGGTTCTAAAGTGAAAGGCTTTTGAAAAGGAATTTCAAAGATAAAAGTTATTTTTGAATAACATGATTCAGTTTTGAAATTTGATTTAAATTTGAATTCAAAAATTGAAATTGAATTCTATGTTGAGAATTTATGATGTAAAAAGGTTATACAACTTTATATGAATTTAAACCATTTTAAAAGTATGGTTTTGAGAATTTGAATTTAACCCAAGGACTTTAACTTGTATAAATGAAATCGGATTTTTCAGAAATGAAAACTATTTGTTTTCAAATAATAAAAGCTTTGATGTAAGTGATGAGATTCCAACTTGTGTTAAAAAGGCTTCAAGATTGAAATAGTTTTCCAAGTTATGGATAAATCTTTGTGAAAGATTGTCGAACTTTGTTTTGTAATTGAAAAGGTGTACCTTTTGTGTAAAAGATTGAAAGGGAATTGTTTTAAAAGCTATAAGTTAAATCTTTAAAGATTGAATGAGTTAATCCAATTGAAATGGAAATTGTTTTGAAATCCGTGAATGGATCTTCGTGAAAATGGGTGAACTTTGTGAAGTGAATTTTTTTGTTTAAAAGATTTAAAATGGTAATTTTTTTAACCATTTGAAAAGAAAGGTTTTGGGTTTTCAAGTTGTGAATTAATTGAGGACCCATTATCATATGTTTTTAAATATAGCGCTCATTATTCGGTTTAGCCGGGAGAGGACCTTTATGTCATATAACCCATTCAAAATAATGATACGACGTTATCGATAGCACTTGAAGACCGGTGGTGAAGATCGGGTATTTTCGAGAATGATAGGATAACCTATCGAATGATTCTGCACTGAGTAGCTATGATATAGAGTCTCTATATGCGACGAGGAGTCCAATCGGGATTGTGAATACCCGGATTACAAGGGCTTCTTCGGAAGTGCCTTCGGTTCTGTTCGAACCCGGAATAGACTTGTATGGATGTGTGTCTGACATTACAACTTTGAGATGTAAAGCTGGTTTCTATCAAATACATTTCTGTTTGGTGGCGGAGATTTATTCTCTTAGCTTAACACCCTTCTTTGAGACGTACGAGCTCAGAGGTTATGTAGTTGATGGTTATAGTGATACATTCCCAATTTGGTAATGTGGCATACGAAGTGCTGCTGATCATTTGTTGATCGAAGCATGGCTTTGTGAAAAAGCATAGCTTTGTGGACGAGACTGCATCAGGACCTCACAACCCGGTAATGGTCGAAACATGAAAGATGCAACAAGGTTGCTGGGGTAGCGCCCCTAGGGTATGTCCATTCCTTTTGGAAAAGGGTGGTGTTATGGTATGGAGCCCTGATACTTAACTCATGTGGACAATGTAAATTTATAACTGTGTGTGATGTTGTTGGTGTAGAGGATCCTCGAATAAAGGTCGCAAACGACCGGGGGTGGCATATCTTAGGTTTTGCTTCCCGAGAAGGGGGTAACCGGCCTTGTGTTGGCAGAGAGCCGGGTAGGTTCTTGGGGCGTCCCTCCAGAGGTGTTCCTATGTGGCAATAGGAAGTTCCTTGGCCTGACCTTTTATTGGAAAATCCAAAGAAACAATACGCGCCTTGTACGATTTTAGTTATATAACCTGTCATGGAATGTGGTGGTAACCTGCTATTGAACATGGTAGCTATAGTAGGCATACGACGAAATGTTGTATGCTGGCTAAGATTAATATTACACTTTCGAAATGTTTTCCACTATGCACTAATAATAATATCAAATGATTTTCGCGCATCAAGCATTTTTGACTATCATAAGGAGAAATCTCCTCTAATTCTGCGTTTGCATGGTGTGTGTGGTGGGAGGCCTTAGGTAGTTTCATTTTTTAAAAAGCATTGTGGATTTCATTGTTTTAAAATCTTTTGCTTATTTTAAAGACAAAAATGTTTTGGTTTGCTCACACCAATCCCACGACTGACCTGGAGTTTATTATTCCGTTCCTAAACTCTGGGTGCCTACAATTTTCTACATGGGCAGTCTAGAGTTTGGTTTTTCAGATAGTAGATATCGATTTGGTAGCCTTCAGCTTTCTGTTTAGTATTCTTTGGAGTCTTTGGAGTGCATGGGCTGCACTTGCTTAGCTTTGTGCAACCTTGATGGAGATTCGAGCTTGGAGTCTTAGAGCTTTGGCTTTGGAGTGTTGGTTTGAGGTTGCAGTATTGGATTTTGTTGAAGACTCATCTCATATTGTGTCGTGTTCCGCTGTATTTTGTGTTGTATATATTCTCTGATGTTGATGATTATCATTGTATCAAATAGATGTATTGAATGTTGTATTAATGTACGTTGTATCAATGATATCATCTTTTGTTTCCGCTGTGTTATTTATCATCTAATGTTGATGAAAGCTTCGGAGATACGGGTTCGATGTCGTTGGCCGAGCATCGAGTTCGGGTCGTCACATTTGGTAACAGAGCTAAAGGTTGAGTAAGAACTTTAACTACGGAGTGTAACACATTAGATGACTCATTAGAGATAGGATGAAGTATAACCTAGAATGAGTACAGCCAGTGAAACGGAAACCCAAATTACTCAGTCTATTTTCTTTAACTGTTGTTATTCCCTAAGATATCGCGTCAGAATGCCTAAATCAGTTTTCTTACTATTTACAGATAGTAAGAATGAGTGGAAGAAGGGGACGAGATTGGGGATGGGGAAGTACCACTTCAGCTGGTCAAGTCCCTGCAACAACAAATATTCCCATTCAACCTCAACCAAATCTAGCTGATTTATATCAAAGTTTTTCTAAACTTGGTGGAAAGCCATTCATAGGCAAGGAAACCATTATCAAAGCACAAGCCTGGATCCGATCGTGCGAAAGGATTTTCAAGGGACTAAAATTGGAAGATGATCAGATGCGATTGATAGCTTCCTGGAAACTCCAGGAAGAGGCATTAGCTTGGTGGGAAACAGTTACATTAGATAAGTCGGCGGATGAATTTACTTGGAGTCGTTTCAAGGAAGTGTTTGAGCAGCGATATATGTCGTCTTCTGGTATTTCTAGAATGTACCAGGAGTTTATGGATTTAAAGCAAGGAAGCTTATCGTTTGAGGAATACTTGAACAAATTTAACGAATTATCTCAATTTGGTCCGAAGTTGGTGAATACACCTTTGGAAAAGAACGAAAAGTTTATTCGAGGAATGAACAAGAAGTTTCAGGAGAGGATGACTACTCACGTAAAAGAATCTTTTTCTGAATTAATTGATATGGGTTATAGATATGATACTCTGGATAAGCAGGGAGTTCCGGAGGAAAAAGGGGATACAAGTAATCTAAATTGGAAGAAAAGGAAGTTTAGTGGAAAGAAACCGTGGAGAGGCAAAGGAAAGAAGAATACATAGAATAACAACGTAAAAGATGTTACTTGTCTCAAATGCTTGGAGAAAGGCCACTACTCGAACAAGTGCAAGAACCCTTGGAAGCAAGGAATGAGAGAGCCATTTATGAAGCCAAAACAGGAATCTAGGGAATGCTATTATTGCCGCAAGCCGGGACACAGGATCAAGGACTGTCCAGCATAGAAGCAAGCTCTAGTAGCGAGGGTATATGCAATCAAAGATGATTCTTCAACCTCAAAGGCTGATAAAGGAAAAGAGATTTTAAAAGGTAACCTCCTCGTTTATGATAAAAAATTTCGAGTTTTGTTCGACACACGGGATCTATACATAGTTTTATTTCTCAACAAATCATAAATAAGTTAAATCTTGAATTTGAGATCGTAGTTGAATCAATTTCTGTCTGTTTCATTGGGTTTCGATATAATCTACGAACGGTTAGTTATCCCTTCGAACTAACCAGTGCCCCTGCATGTTTCGTAGATCAGATAACCCAATTTTTTCGTAGTTGATTGAGTTTGTTCTCATATCTATTGTTGATATACTGATTTGGTAAGCCAAATGCTGAATAGATATCCAATTTGATCCGAAAAGATATTTCTCTATCTTTTTCTGTCCTTGGTTGTCTCCCTGGCAAATTTCGAGGATGAAATTTTCTTAAGGGGGGAATCTGTAACATCCTTGAAATTTAGCCATGTTTAATTTGATAATTAATTTAATTTTTAAATTAAATTATGGGATTATTTGTGAATTAATTAGAGATTTCCAGAATAAACTTAAAATTATAGATTATAAGTAGCAATTTGATTTGAAATTTGAGGATAAGTATTTTATAAATAAATATTGGATTTAAAGATAAATAGAAATTAAAAGCTTTAAGACTAATAAAAAGTTAATGATAGTTTGTTTTCTAAATTTTTAAATATATTAATATTCGAAAGATGTAATAAATTTCAAAAGATTTATTTTTAAGATTTAATCCTTTAATATATACATTTTTGAATAAAAGTGATTATTTTTTAATATGTAATCAAAAAATTTAAATCATTCTTTTCTTTTTTAAAAGTTGTACAAAAATAAATGATAAGAAATGTATGAATGTAAAATATATATAAAAATATGTGTATATAAATATATTGAACTAAATTAAAGATTGAATGAGAAAAACAATGGAGATAGAGATTTCATTTGTGTAAATATAGATATAAAAGAAAACATAAACATTTTTGAAATAAAAACATAGGTTGTATATGGAATATATTTACATTAAGGGTTAAAAAAATTGACAAAAATAATTTGAATGAAGGGTATAAACACAATTTTGTTTACTTAGGACATTTGTAAGAAAATTTAGATATGTAAATCACAAGTGTAATGAAATGGGACAAGTGGCAAAAGAAAACTCTTTTCTTTTGAATAAAAAAATTTAGAGAACAAAGAAATGCAAAGGAAAATAAGTCAGATTGTTTTCATCTTTCTAAAAAATCTCTCAAGTCTGAAAATTCGAAATTCTCCTCAAATTTCAAAACTGAAACAAGAAATCAAAGCTAGAAAAAAACAGATCAAAAGCAGGATAAATTCTCAAACCTGAGAAACAGATTTGGCAAACCAAAAAGAAAATTGGAAAGCTGGAAACACAAAACAAAGATCGAATCTGAAATATTAAATGCAAGATCAGGCAAACAATCTCAAGCAAAGGCAACTCAAAATCAAGCAGGTTCAGAAAAATATCAAAAACAATTCTCTGATTCTTGTTACAGGCCCAAAAATATGTTCCTTTATCCTCTATTCTTTCAGGAAAGCAAGGTGACCAATCCTTCAATTCAGAACCTTGAATCTATGAATTGATGTTTTGATGAATGCTTTGTGTTGCTTTGAAAATTGTTTTACTATTTATGTGTTTGCATGTCTGAATGTATGCATATACATTCCTGTGTTATGCTCTGTTGAAGCTCAAACTTAAGTTCACTAAGAAAAATTCGAACTGCTCTTCATTCAATCAATTTCAGACTTTGATTTACAAATAAAAAATGAAGGTTAGACTGTAATATTATTTTTAAAAATAAACTCAAGAGTTTATATTAAGGAATTTTTATCAAAAATAAGAAATCACAGTTAAAATAAATTAAAGTCAGAAAATAAAAAAAAATTAATTTTTAGTTTTAACTTCATGGCTAGATTCGTATCTGGAAATGATGAATTTTGACAAAGAAATCATGATTTTCAGAGAAGTATTCATCGAGATATTCATTGTTGAACAAATTTGGGCATTTTGTAAATCATTGGCGATCACGAATGAATTGAGTCTCCAAATTTGTTTTCAGAGATGCTGGAATAGGGTCGAATTTGAGAAAAATGCTAGATAATTTTTTAATTCATCATGAATGAAGATTTGAATCGATTTAGGGTTTAACCAAGTATCTTTATCGATTGTGTGCTTGAGGCAATATCATCGACCACGTCGCATCGGAACGTATCGTACCGGGGGGGGGGGGGGAAATGATGCATCGGGGTGTGGCGAAGTTTGGGTCGTGGTCGCAAGGGCTAGTAATGGCCAGACGCGGCGGTACGAGCCGTTTTCAGGTGATCGAGTTTAAAGTCAGTTGGGTTATTAAGCTAAATTTTGATTTCGTCGATATTTTGAGTTTCAGGGTGCTTGGGTAGTTGAAGGTGGTTGTCGTCGATTCAGCAGAAGTTACAGCATCGATCGATGATCGTCGCGATGACCGTGCATGTGCACGATGCACATTGGGTGTTGGATTGTGGTGGTTTGGGGGAAGATGAAGGCGTCTCGGGTTCGAGCTCGAAATTTTGTACGCTTGACTCGGGTTGGATCCCAAAGTCATCTCGGGTGGATTCACGTGGGTTGAGTAACACTTAGGAAAATTTTATGTTTGAAAAAAAAAATTAGCACACGGGTAAATTTTTGGGAAAACTCGAAGCAGGAATGAAGCGTCCTCGGGGACGACTCGAAGCAGTCTCGAGTCGGCCCTGTAAAACAGTTTTTGCTTTAAAATAAATTCAAACTTTAAAACTTTTTTAAAAACAAGTTTTCGAAATGATGATTTTGATTAAAGTTTGAATTAATTAAGTAAGAAGTTTTTAAAAAGGAATTAAATTTAATTTATTTGATTTTGATACATTATTTTGTTAAACGAATAATGTAATTTAAAAGATGATTAAGATAAAATGTTATTCAAGCTATCTTTACCTTTTAAAGCAACAAATGTACATAGATGATGATAAAACAAAGTTTAAAGGATAATCAAAGTGATTAATAAAGATTTATCTTTTAATTTATTAAGTAATTAATGATTTATTAATATAACTATTTAAAAAGTAATTACTTAATTAATTACTTAATATTAAAGATTAATTTAATAATTAATTAAGGTTAATTAGTATTAATTCTTAATAATTAAAGGTTAATTAGTTCATTAATTAAGGTTAATTAATAAATAATTAAAGGATAATTAATTAACATAAACTGTAATTAATTAATGTTAATCAACAAGAATTTGTGATTAATCTGATTTCAATTAATTAGATGGTCAATTAACCTTATTTATGGATGATTATATTCTATTGAATGCTGTGAATTGTTTTGTCATCTCTGCTGTGTGATGCTTTGTGATTTGAATTATTATAATTCAAGCTGTGATGAATGTAATTTATTTATTTATAATTCATTTATATTATCTATATGGGATTCTGTGTATATAGATAAGCGTTATAGGATATACCGCTTATCGATATTGTTGTGATTGTATCTGTGATGATTGATGATGTTTCACTATTAGGTAAAACCCCTGGACTACACTATACACACAAATATGGATTGCACGTGGAAATCGGTTAAGTCACAGATTTTTAAAATAGTTTTAAAAATTGAATTTTTGAATCCAAATGGTTTTGGAAATGGATTGGGTTTAAAGTGAATGGATTTTGAAAAGGAATTTCAAAGATAAAAGTTATTTTTGAATAACTTGATTCATTTTTGAAATTTGATTTAAATTTGAATTCAAAAATTGAAATTGAATTCTATGTTGAGAATTTATGATGTAAAAAGGTTATACAAGTTTAAATGAATTTAAACCATTTTAAATGTATGGTTTTGAGAATTTGAATTTAACCCAAGGACTTTAACTTGTATAAATGAAATCGGATTTTTCCGAAATGAAAACTATTTGTTTTCAAATAATAAAAACTTTCATATAAGGGATGAATTTCCAACTTGTGTTAAAAGGGTTTCAAGATTGAAATGGTTTCCCATGTTATGGATAAATCTTTGGGAAAGATTGTTGAATTTTGTTTTGAAATTGAAAAGGTGTACCTTTTGTATAAAAGATTGAAAGGGAATTGTTTTGAAAGCTATAAGTCAAATGTTTAAAGATTGAATGAGTTAATCCAATTGAAATGGAAATTGTTTTGAAATCCGTGAATGGATCTTCATGAAAATGGGTGAACATTGTGAATTGAGTCTTTTTGTTTAAAAGATTTAAAATGGTAATTTGTTTAAACCATTTGAAAAAAAAGGTTTTGGGCTTTAAAGTTGTGACAATTTAGGACCCATTATCCATATGTTTTTATATATAACGCTCATTATTCGGTTTAGCCGGGAGAGGACCTTTGTGTCATATCACCCATTTCGAATAATGATACGACGTTATGGATAGCACTTGAAGACTGATGGCGAAGACCGGGTGTTTTCAAGAACGATAGGATATCCTATCGAATGACTCTGCACTGAGTAGCTACGGTATAGAGTTCTCTATATGTGATGGGGAGTCCGATCGGGATTGTGAATACCTGGATTGCAAGGGCTTCCTCGAAAGTGCCTTTGGTTCTGTTCGAACCCGGAACAGACTTGTATGGATGTGTGTCTGACGTTACACTTTGAGATGTAAAGCTGGTTTCTATCGAATACATTTCTGTTTGGTGGTGGAGATTTATTCTCTTAGCTTAACACCCTTCTATGAGACGTACGAGCTCAGATGTTATGTAGTTGATGGTTACTAGTGATACATGTCCAATCTGGCAATATGGAATACGAAGTGCTGCTGATCATTTGTTGATCAAAGCATGGCTTTGTGAAAAAGCATAGCTTTATGGACGAGACTGCATCAGGACCTCACAACCCGATAATAGTCGAAACAGGAAAGATGCGGCAAGGTTGTAGGGGTAGCGCCCCTAGGGTATGTCCATTCCTTCTGGAAAAGGGTGGTATTATGATATGGAGCCCTGATACTTAACTCATGTGGACACTGTAAATTTATTACTGTGTGATGTTGTTGGTGTAGAGGATCCTCAAATAAAGGTCGCAAATGACCAGGGGTGGCATATCTTAGGTTTTACTTCCCGGGAAGGGGGTAACCGGCCTTGTGTTGGTAGAGAGCCGTGTAGCTTCTCGGGGCGTTCCTCCAGAGACGTTCCCATGTGGCAATAGTAAGTTCCTTGGCTTGACCATTTGTTGGAAAATCCAAAGAAACAATACGCGTCCTGTATGGTTTTAGTTGTATAACCTGCCATGGAATGTAGTGGTAACCTGCTATTTAACATGGTAGCTATAGTAAGCATACGATGAAATGTTGTATGCTGACTAAGATTAATATTATACTTTTGAAATGTTTTCCACTATGCACTAATAATAATATCAAATGGTTTTCGCGTATCAAGCATTTTTGACTATCATAAGGAGAAATCTCCTCCAGTTCTGCATTTGCATGGTGTGTGTGGTGTGAGGCCTTGTGGTAGTTTCATTTTCTAAAAAGCATTGCGGATTTCAATGTTTTAAAATCTTTTTCTTATTTTAAAGACAAAAATGTTTTTGTTTTCTCACACCAGTCCCACGACTGACCCGGAGTTTAATGTTCCCTTCCTAAACTCTGGGTGCCCATAATTTTCTACACGGGCAGTCTAGAATTTGGTTTTTCAGATAGTCAGATAGTAGATATCGATTTGGTAGCCTTCATCTTTCTGTTTGGTATTCTTTGGAGTCTTTGGAGTGCATGGGCTGCGCTTGCTTAGCTTTGTGCAACCTTGATAGAGATTCGAGCTTGGAGTCTTAGAGCTTTGGCTTCGGAGTTTTGGTTTGAGGTTGCAGTACTGGATTCTGTTGAAGACTCGTCTCATATTGTGTCATGTTCCGCTGTATTTTTTGTTGTACATATTCTATGATGTTGATGATTATCATTGTATCAAATTGTAATCGAATATTGTATTCATGTTGTATCAATGATATCATCTTTTGTTTCCGCTGTGTTATTTATCATCAAATGTTGATGCAAGCTCCGGCGATATGGATTCAATGTCGTTTGTCGAGCATCGTGTTCGGGTCGTCACACTTTCTCTTCTACATTTATTCCCTTTTGACTTTTTGTTAGGATATTTGGAACTATATGTTTCTTGGATATTTGTTACTATAAGTTTCTTCTTTCTTGTTTTTGTCAAGACTCCTTCATAGCAGGGTACAATTCATCAATTCAAATAAATTTTTCAGCCTGGAAATAGAAGTGCTGTAGGTCCTTATATCCACTGATATAAAGTTCTTTCCTAAAAAGAGTTTTCTCAATTAGCCCTGATCGAACTGTCATCGGCTTTTCTATACCGGTTACATTTTTTTGCTTTCAATGCTTCTATATTAAATCTCTTTAGATATTGGCCAAGAAATTCCCTGGCCTTTGCTTAATATTAGCTAACATGCTGGAATCTATAATTAGGTCTTTGTATATGTAAAACTACACTACGAATTCATAACAGATCATCTTTTCCTAACAATTCTTATACCATTTAGTGGTTGATCCATAAAATTTTATTGGGACAATCTTACAAAGAACTGTCCTAGAAGAGTTATGTAAATCCATCCAGTTTTCAAAAGCTTGGAGATGATCATCGGGATTAGTAGCTCCATCATACTTCAGTGACTAAATTTTGATATGAGGTGGAATTTTAACAAGAAATATTTCCTCTTACAAGGGAGTTTTTCGAAAGCTATTAATTTTCCTTAGGTCAAAGGTTTCTTTCTCCTTAAGCATGTCCTTTGTTATTTGGTTGAGAATATCCTTTTGGTGGGTTTCAGTGTCATAGTAATCTCTATTATATCCTCAGATTGAGCTATCTAATTGTTCAAGGGGCCTTTCTTGTTAACTCTCTTGATTTTTGCTTATTTTTTCATCTTGGATTTTACTTGGATATTGCGCTTCATCTCCTTCTTCCATAAGCTTCATCGTCTTTAAAGACTCCTAGGATGGAGCCTTTTCAAAAAGCTCTTACATAACTATCAGTTGTTTTACCTAATCTTGAATTTTGGTCTCATTGGTTGCGAGCCTAGTTAGAGTTGAAGGTTGCCTGACTTCCTATCTTGTAAATTAAAGCTCCGTATGATATTGTCTTCCAAAGTTGTTTACGATGTGGCTTCTTCATTTAGGATATTGTCATTATTTCTTCTAGTTCTCACCATTCAATCTAAAACAAAAGAATGTTATGTAATCGATTTATTGAGAGAACTATAAGGAATGGGAGTTTCAAGCCCTCCTTCTAGTGCCAAAATGTTAATGAATAAATTTTTTAACACCCAAAAGCATGTAGAATATGGACCAGTCAAAGAAAAGCCTCTTCAATGCTAGTTGAAGTCATCTAATGAAGTATTGAATTCTGTCATAGTTGTAGGTTAAGGCATGCATGATTCCAAGTCCATAATCATTTGTATTGAGGGCATTGTCACTTAGAATGTCATGAATAGTTCTGTTAACGAATAAATTCACTAACTCTAAAAGTATGAGTAAGCAGTGTAGGCTCAAAGAGAGTCCGTCCATACCGATTCCATGTTTAGCCATCAAAGTTGAAGTCATATGATTCATGATCAAAGTTGGTGTTAATTTCAATATGCGAATAGATGCACAAGTCTATATACAAGTCAATATGCAAATTACGATCCCAAGCATGATTGATATGCAAGTCCAAAGTTGAATCGATCCAATATGCTATGCAAGTTCAAAGTCGAAGTCAATTATGTTATGCAATTGTTTGTTTTCCAATTCCTTATATGTATAAGGCTCAAGTATTACAATTGGCAAAATCCCTAAATTGATTTAGGGTTTACAAAGTTTCAAATGTAAGAAGTGGAAGGAGAGAAAATTCCTTCACAAGATGGCACCCCTAGGTCTGATATATAAAGGAAATGCGGCTCTAGCATCTTCGGCTTGCATTAGTGTCGGCCTCGGTGTCGACGATAGTGTCGGCATTAGTTTTGGCAACTTCAATGTTGTTATGAGCTAGCATTCTCTCTATTCCTTCAGTGGATATATGCGCGGTAATGAACCATGGTATCAGTGACTTTTGACTTGATGGTCAATGTCCTTTGTGAGCGGGTGATGATTCCGGCTTGATTTAACGCATGCATGAAGCAATGATATCATAAGGCAGTGTTAATGACTTCGTGGATACCGATAGTGTCTACCATCAACGTCGCTTTGATTAGTCATATGGTGTCCTCCAAATGTTGAGGAAACACATTGCATAAAAGCAAAGTGCAGTGTTGAGTGTTAACGAAGAGCAATGTTATTTTGTATTCCTTTTGCTTTACCATGGTGCAATATCATTGGAAAGCTGTGAACTGTAGCACTTCTTTAATGTAATGACGACATTTATATGGTCGTCGTCGATGAGCTTATAATTGGTGAGTAGCGGTGCTGATAGAGCTTAGCATTAATGAGTTCGTTATGGGTCACTTCGACACTTATTGATGGCTTTCAAAGTTGCTTGTAATTGATCCCTTTGCTTAATTGGTTACACGTGATACTGAATATATCCTTAACTTTGTTGATATTTGGCGATGCTTAATTGACGACATCATAGAACTTCAACTTGATAATAGGACTACGACTTTGATGGAGTTCGACACCATCGTTCTTTGAAGAAGTGTACCATTAACTAGTGGTGGTTATATTCAATAGCTGTATTAGTGAAGGTTGGTGTCAACTACAAGCAATGTAGATAATGTGCGACATTCTATTCTTTTTACGCTGATCCTTAAATGTATCGCCGGTCGTATTTCTTCAGAGTATTGATGGTAGTCGACATGATCAAAAAGCAGCTCAACATCTTCGAAGTCGGGAATGATGATAACACTCTTTATTATGAAGGCCTAGTGGCTTCTTCTTGCAATGAGGTTTGACATCATCTTCTTGAAACTTTGAAATAGAAATAATATCCTCTTGAGAAATTATATGGATAATAGTTATATTGTTAATTCATTGAATGTATACATGCTACATTCAAATAAAACATTTATTTAGATTAATTGATGTGATTAATTAATAAATATAAATAATGTTGAATAAACCATGATTTTATGGAATAACCAGATTGGATAGTAAAACCCATTAGACTTCATATGCCAACTATGATCTAGATAGGATTTTTTAAATCCATCTACATGACCCATTGTAGACTGACTTAGTTCTTTCATTGGTATCAGAGCCCGAATTGTTTATGCGGTCTAGTTAACAACTTTAGCACTAATTACTAAGCCTGCCTATCTAATGGGTGTCTAGAAAAGTAATTTCTAGGCTTAGCGTTGAATAATCAATTATTTCCCTCTGGCTACTGATCTGGCCCAATAGATGAAGTAAGTCTAAAATGTTAGCCCACTAGTAAATGCCTAAATTAATTTATGTCTTGGGCTTATTTTTGAACTAAAGGTGTTATCCCACCTTTTGGCAAGGCTATGATATCATGGATTTAGCTAAACTGATGGTTATTAGGATTTAAGATCAGCTATATTCAAAACTATGGACGATATTCGAACAGATAGTACCTAGGAATTGGCACTTTCCCTAGGCAATAGATCAGATTGGATCAATGGAATGGAGTTAGATCGGATCATATTAATATGACTATGCATCGCTCATATTGGTAGTTCAACTCAACGATGATTGCTCAGTAACTCAAAGATCAACACACCAACTAGAAAACGACTATGGAAATAGGAATTAAGAGTCATAGAGGACCCACTCTATGGATCGCGTAGTGTCATATGGCAAGGACCACCGATTGGGGTCGATCCATACAAAAGGTTGCAATCGGTCTGGTACTTAGTGGGTTAGGTCTTCTTGGCCTGGAGGTTCTTATGGAAGATTTTCAGCCCGATAAATACACGGATTCCTTGATAAATATAGCAGACATGACTCATTGCAAGGGATCTTCTTTCTGGCTTTCATCGTCTTCTACTTAAGCTGTACTCTACCATTATTACTCTTGTTTTTCATGGATTGTAACTGTAAAAAATAGTATAAATCAATAAAAGGAAATTTTTTGGAGTGGACGTAGGACAGGGTTAGGCGAACCATTATAAATCTGCGTCTCTATTCACTTTCTTGCTATTTTTAATTTGTTCTCTCATATTTGTTTCTTTACTGTATTCTATTTGTGATTGGATATTGGGTTATTGGCGCATTCATACTATTTGGGAGTTGGTGTCCATTTTTGTCGTCAATATTTTGGTGTTTTCATTGAGAAGGACTAGCACCCACTGATTTGGTTTGCAGCTTGGATTTGGATGAGTGGTGAGGTAATCAGCAAGGAGACCATTGGTAGATAGGAGTCACCATGAAGGGAGCCAGGAGGCTTCCTCAGGAGTTGGAGTTAATCAAACCTCCATCTATATCACTAGGGATGAGATGTCGATGATGATGGATGCTATATAGGAGAGGATGACGAAATGGCGAGAGGAGATGTTTCAATTTCTTTAGGAAAATTGGACAAGCCGGAGCACAAAATCAAGGGATTGGAGAAGTAAGAAACGTTGGAAATATGGATCAAGGAGTTGGAGCGACATGAGCTATGGAAAATCAGAATTGGGATCGTGGAAATGGAACAAATGGACTAAGGAACAGAGTGGAGCAGCTAAGGGTAGTCCTTTGCCAACACAGACCGATCGACAGCGATCCCCTTATAGGGATCGCCACCGATCGATTAGGGCTCGGGGCTATGCCCCTGGGTATGGTTAGATCGATTCATGGCGTGTCTGTTGTTGGTGCTGTGCAGTTTGATGCGAATCAAAATGCGGATGCTCGCCCGAAGGGGTATGTTCCGGAGTACCCATGTAGAGTTAGGGGGAAGGTTGGAGGTATGGATTGGAGACCACCCGTGGATGAGAATGAAAGGATAGCTGAGATGATACATCAGATAGTAAGAGATGGATTACACAATAGGAATAAGGGGATTGTCAATCAAAGTCCATTTTCTTTAAATATTTGAAATGCAAGGAACCCACCGGAGTTTAAGCTACCAACGCTGGTGATATGTGATGGAAAGTCGGATCCTACTATGCATATGAAGAAGTATATCCAGCATATGGAGGTGTTGAGGGCATCAAAAGAGGTTATGGCAAGATGTTTTCCTTTATACTTGAAAAAGTTGGCCGGGCTTTAGTTTAGGCAGCCGGTGATGAATCAATCAGGACATGGAACGAGCTAGTTGATAGGATTATGAAATAACTCAGTTCACATTTCACAACCCAAGAATGTGGTGACATTGGCGGCACTGAAATAGAGGACCAAAGATTCCTTAAGGAGCTTTTTAACAGGATTCAATGCGGTAGTGGCTTCGGTGGATTGGCCGGATCCATCAATGATTTTAATAGCAGCAGTTCAGGGATTGTTGATGTAATGGATTTTAAGATTTCGCTGGTGTGGGATACACCAATGGATCTCGGGGATTTCTTCCATGAAGTAAAGAGGTTCCTACAGTAGAAGGACGCACGTGCTGTGAAACAGGAGGTAAACGTTGTGAGAGGAAAAGGATCATTTGGAGAGGAATATAAGAAGGGTAAGGGTAAGCGAAAAATGGACGATGGATATGATGGATCAAGAAGGCAATGGAAGGAACGGGAGCCGAAGTTCTCATCTTATGCGGATTTGATGGAAAGCTAGGAACGGAATTACCTGGACATTAGGGGGAAACTCCCCTATCGAAAATCAACAAGGAAGGATCCCATGGAGTGAGAATGTAGGTCTGGAAAATGCTGCCTTTTCCATGAACTGGATGGGCATAGTATGGATGAATGCAGGCACTTGAAGGATATAGTTGAGGAACACGTCAGGAATGGCAGGCTGCCACAATACTTGAGAACACAGACAACGACGGTGGAACATAAGCGGCCACCGTCCATATCAAATGGGAATGACCTTGGATTGAGGTCATGGATCATCATCTCCTGATTGGGATAGCCAGAAATAAATAAATAATAAATTCTATAATAAAATGGCTAAGTCACTTACACATGTACGGGACTGAGGACAGACCCTAAGCTTGCTCTGGGATGATGATAAATCGTCAAGCCTGGAGCGGCAATATTTGGTTTTCTTTGTTTTCTGGATTTCTGGCTGTATGAACTCAAATTTAATAATTTAATTCAAATCCACATAAATGTGATGAACTAAATAGGTCATGGTTGTCTCAACTGAAGAGATATAGCAATAACCGCAAGGTACGAGTCCCTTCACCAGAGAGCAACACGATGGGCTCATACGCCGTGGATTAAGCCCTCAACCAGAGAGTGGAGGCCAAAGAAAGGAAGTCAGTATGCAATGGATCGCTTTATGACTTTGATCGGAGAGTCAGGATCGGAGTGCAAGAAGTGAGTCACTTCTCTAGAGAGCGACATGATCGACTAACTTATCGTTGTTTCTCCTTTGACCGAAGAGTGATTGGAGGGCGTCCAGTAAAGGTCCGAAGAGACCATGATCAGTCTAGGAAGGCCATGACATCGCTTTATGTTTAGGGACACCGAATTCTAGTAAGTAATGCCACTTCGCCGGAGAGCAATATGATTGAATTACTTGTCGTTGTTCCCCCTTCACCGGAGAGTGATATGATAGGGTTCAACAAGAGCTCGAAGAGGCTACGATCGATCCAAGAGGATCATGACATCGCTATATGCCTAAAAGGGTTGGAGTGCAAAGGGTAAGTTGCTTCATAGAAGAGCCGCACGATCAACTTACTCTTCGTTAAGTTTGGATCAAACTTAGCAAGGGTCTGGAGAGACCATCGATCTGTCCAAAGAGACCATGGACTTAGATAACAATCCAGAGAGATCACCGATCGGCTTACTAACTTCTAGAATTTCAAATGGTCAAGGATTTTGATAACGATTCGGAGAGATCGAGGCTTTCGATTTGGATAAAGATCTGAAGAGATTACTAACTTTAATGGATATGAATTTGGATTGGCTAAGATTGGATTTTGGATTGGAAAACTCGGTTATCAATGGACTACAGATTTTTGATTTCGGATTATGGCAATTCTAAGCACGCCTTCCTATCGCACGACATGTTTTGGGGGCATATGTTATCCCGTCTTTTGACAAGGCCGTGATATCATGGATTTTGCTAAACGAATGGTTATCAAGATTGAAGATCGGTTATATTCAAAACTATGGACGATAGTCGGATGGATTCAAACGAATAGCCCCCAGGAATTAGTTGAGTATGGAACTGGCACTTTCCCCAGGCAATAAATTGGATTAGATCAATGGAATCGAGTATGGATTGGATCGGATTAATATGGCCATGGATTGCTTGGATTGGCGGTTCAACTCAACGATGATCATTCAATAACTCAACGATCAACGTGCCAACTTAGCAAACGACTTTGGAAATATGAAGTAGGAGTCATAGGGGATCCACCCTATAGATCGCATGGTGCCATATGGCAAGGACCGCTATTCGGGGCCGATCCATCCAAAGGGGTGCGACGGTCTGGTACTCGGTGGATTGGGTTGTCTTGGTCAGGAGGTTCTTCTAGCGGATTTTTAGCCCAATCCATACACGACTTCTTCTATAAATACAACATGCATAGCTCATTGCAAGGGATCTTCTTTCTAGCTCTCTTTATCTTAAACCTAGGCTATATTTCACCATTTTTCCTCTTGATTTTCATTGATTGTAATTGTAAATAGCAGTATAAATCAATAAAAGGAAAAATTTTGGAGTGGATGTAGGCCAGAGTTAGCCGAACCACTATAAATCTATGTCTCTATTAACTAGCATCCTATTTTTAATTTATTCTCTTTAATTTATTTCTCTACTATATTCTGTATGTGATTGGATATTGGATTATTGGTGCATTCATACTATTTGGGTGTTGGTGGTCATTTTTGCCGTCAACAAAAAGTTTAACTGATGTTTGGAATTTAAATGTTAAGTTTAAAATATAAAAGAACATTTTATAAATGTAATAAACTAAATCAAGAAAAAAATTCAAAATTTACAAATTTCTAATTGATTTAATTGGTTAAATAAGTAATTGAATAAAATTTGACTGATTATAATATACATATATGTAATGATATATATATATACACACACACATCTGTGTGTGTATGTAACTACAAAGATTATAGTTAAAATTTCATTTTAAATTGTTCAAGGCAAATTAAATAAAAAAATTGAAACTTTTGAAATTATCTAATCAAAATGTTTAGTCAAATAATTTATTATAAATATTTAAGTAATAAACATACACATATATACATATGCACACAAACATACGTTCATATATATATACATATAGATATATCCATGTGTGTGTATGTGTACGAAACTATAATGGTTATAGTTGAATATTCTTCTTAAATAGTTTAATATGAATAAAATAAAATTTAAATAAATCATTTAATTAAATCAAATAACTAAAATTAATTAATTTTGATTTTATTAATAAGGTTAAAATAAATTGAAATGATTTAATGAAATATACGTATAAATATTATATAAGTTAACTAATTATAGATGTTTATGAATATATTAAACTTTACAACTATATATGTATAAATATAATGAAGTAGAATTGAAATAAACCAAAAACAGAGTTTTGAAATAAATACATACGTAAAATACATATATAATGATTTTAGATATGTCCAACACTTGAATCACGAGGGTACTTAATAAGAAAAAACATTATTCCTTAAATCTATATTGCTATGATGTTTGTATTAAATATTATAAATCTCTAATATATAAAGTTTCCTCTATTATTTATATATTGGTTGATTACCTACACAATTTCTAGTTGTTGAACAAATATAGACTAGGGATGTAGTGCAAAGTTTTATTAATATATAGTTAAATGAGGTAAGATACATGTATGTTTTAAGCAAACTCAAGGTATGCGCACTACACTTAGGCCATCATGAAATGATAGGTAAGAGTGAATAATCTCCCTTGATTTGTTGAGAAAAATCTATGCCGAGATCGAGATTAAGGCAAGGAACAAGGTTAGGAGTTGTATATGATACATTTGATAAGAAGTGATCCATCGCTTGCGAGCCTATGATTTGTTAAGAAAACTCAAGGTCAGAATCCTACGGCAAGCAAGTCCTAACAATTACTAGAGGAATTAAAATATTTTTATATTTTTGTTAGGTTTTGATGAATATAAAAATCTAGTGGGAGCATTATTATGAAAAATGAAATGATAACATTTAACCTTTTTAATATTGTAAGAACATATGATATATAAAATTAAATTATCTACCTTAGTAAATTTTTGCATCCAATATAATTTGTAAAGTTGTTTATTAATTGAAATATACAAATGAACCTAATTAGGATTCACAAAGAAATATATAATATGCTCATCAATAAATCCTTTGGCATGTTGTCACTTTAATGCCCATGCAAGAGCCAAAGTCATACAATTATTAGATACATTCGTAACTTAATCGCTTAAGTGTTTATTTTCCTAACTGTGTACTGCCTTATATGAGTTTTAACTATAAAAGAATATAAGAATATGGACATTTGATCCATATCATATCACATACAAAAGTTGTATAATGAATAGTCATGTTTATAGTGTATGAAATCTTGGTGAAATTATTTCATTTAAAATGAGAAAGTAAACCATAATTCCAGATAATGTGTTTAATGTGATCGAATCTAATAAGAATCTTTCCATGTTAGAGGTAACACAGACTAAGAACTACTAGATACAGCTAGGAATTCGATCTATGAAATGTCAGTTTGATCATTTTACTCATTTGTAACATATACAATATCATTTAGTGTTAATGAAGTCCAAATGCACTCTTTTAAAGAGTTCGGTGCGGTCTTATATTAAGAGTTTCCTTTCGAATAGTTTGACCATCTGAAAGTGAATGTTTAAGAATAATTGTAACATAGGCATAGTTGGGATAAAAAGAGTGAATGGTCACCTCTACTACGTGAAGAGACATACGAAATTATAATTGTATAAAATAATAGATACCAAATAAGGAATGAGTAATGTGATTTTCATTCCAAATGTATTTTCTTATAGAAAATGATTTTCTATAAGGGTTATGTCTTCGAGTTTAAGATATTTGATCTAAAACTCTCGACTATAAAATAGTTATAGTGAATAAAATAAATTGCCTCGAGTAAGTGGTTGAATGGAGCTTTGTATTTCATATGCTGTTATATTAATGGCAAAATAATGTGAGTATGCCAGATAAAATTTATTAATGTATGCAGCAAGATACGAAAAATTGTTTTTTTTGTAAATTTACCATATATTATTTATGAAATAATAATAATTTTCGGTATTGATTGAAAATAGACATAGTTTTGTTTTATATGAATATTATGAATATTCATTGTAAGGTAAAACTATAATAATGATTTTGTTGTCATGACAAAAATGATGCATTAGTTATAGAAAATATAAAAGTATCTAAAATCTTTACAAGTCTTTTGGAATTGAAGACCGAGCCAAATCTTTGTGACATAATGCTTTAATCGTATTAATATGAATCCTATGGTAGTGGTGAATTATGCTTCAAACAATTAAGGCAAAGCACCCATTTAGTAGGAGTGGAAAAAGAGTTAATGGACTCTTTGGATTGATATGTGTGTTTGTGTATGTAATCCAAGGTCTAATGATACCAAAGCAAATCCATTTACTTCATTTAATTCACCAATGAATTATCATGGACATGAACATATGTATTTAAAATACAAGTAATATGTCCATGAAAAGTTCATAGAATATAAAAAGAAAGCATAAAACTTAACATGCAAAGGAAATAAAATAATTCGATTTGATCGAGGTAAGTATTTTGGAAAATATTTTCAAAAGTACCTAAAATGAATGAGATTCAATCTCAAAAGTCACTCCTTCACATAATACATAATGATGTATAAATATAGGTAATCAGACTATGTTGGACAAAATACGATTGATATGGAGTGAAATTGGCTAACTTCTTTCTATAAGGATATGTTCTTAAGAGTAAGTACATGTGTTAGATATAATTTGACCTAAAGCAAAGTTTGCATGACCATATTCATATGAGATATGAAATTATAAGAAACCCCAATCTTAGTTTAAGATATGTATCTAATTTGTTATGAAGATAAGTTCCGTATACTTAAAACTAATTTAGTTTTTATGTAAGAATAAAAGACAATTCATAAAATGTTTATGAAAGCCTATTCTATCATACTGAGAGACAATTGTTGTTTCAAGAAACATCACCTTCATAGTGAAAGAATTTCTTCTATAAATTAGCAGTAGTAAAATGGACTTGGATACGGTTAGGCTCTAACATAGAAACTGATTTCATAAGATAAATAAAGTTGTCTAAGCTTAAAATTTTCGGACTCGTTAGAAGTCTAATAAGGATTCTCATACATTAAAGAGAAAATATTAGTTTCTTACCAATAAGCCATGAAGAGTATAGAATCTACCATGTGGTGCGATATTTAATCTCGAAAAAGATTCTAAGTGTATTGTCAAAATATAATTTTGGTAGTTATACCAAAGGGATATGATATTTTGGCCACATTATGCCTTCAAAAGGTAGACCTATGTAATTGGAATATGGTAAGCGATATTGATAAGAATAATATCATAATTTTCAATTGTTGAAATTAATATAATTGATTCGCCATTCGTGCTTAAGGTTATTCATACTTAACAGATAATTACCGCATGATATTACTTAGAATTTTGGTACATCTTTATTGACATGGAAATTCCAAATAATGATTTAGAATAGATTGTTTGCACATGTGTAGCACCTCAAAAGTTTGATATATTATAATTAATCATCAATATAACATGGTTAAAATAATTTAATAATACGTTAATAGAATAAATGAAATTTAAAAAGGAGCAAAATGGTCGTTATTCTCAGCTTTGGAAATTGATAATGAAACCACTCCATTGTGAACGTCTCGTTTTTTTTATTCACACAGTATATTGGTTTGCCTCGTTTAAGGTCCGTATAAAGGAGTTATGTTCGAATCTATGTCAACCCTAACAAGGGTCAAATTTTAAAGTATGAATTCAAGTGACAGTTGTTTTCCCTCCTTCTATATAATTTAAGTACATAACTGATATTCTGTTTTAGAAAACACATCGGCTCGTTCTTTCTTTCTTCTCCCTCTTTACATATAAAAACTCGAATAACCATATTTTCCTCAAATCTCAACGAAATCACACAAAATCAGTGGCTCCACGAACATAACGGAGATGGTTATGCATCTATGCCAATTTGAAAGTGGCATTGTAAAGCTTGAAGGCACAACGACCTGAATAATGAAGGCCTAGGTAGTGAGAAGCGATTTCGATGAGTGATCCATGATTTCTTCTCAATATAATGCAAGTATAATTCTGTAACTACAATCTAAGGTCTAGAATGGAATAAATAAATATATTTGTAGACAAATGAGTAATCCTCCGTGATTACCTTAGTAATCATTCGAAGATGGATTTGTTATTTTCTATATGTATAAGATATTTGTATTTTTGATATTTTGTGTATGAAAATATAGAATGATTGACCTTATGTGGCTTAATTTTGAGTTGTTATGTTTTGATTTTATTTTGATTAGAGTGCACAGAAAAAACTAATAAATCGATTTTTTGCTCAGTGCATTAGTCGTTGTTGCTTACGTTTGTATGGTTATTGATAATTATTTATGTTGAACTAATTTTTATTACTAATAGTTGAATACTTGTAAGTGCTTCTTAAAGTTGTGAAATTCTAAAATATTTATGTTTATATATATATAATAATTATAATAATAATAAGTTTAATTTTTAATAAGTTTTAGTATGAAATAGTTTCTATTTTTAGAAACAAGTATAAATGAGCGTATATTTAGCTCGAAGATTTTTTCAATTTATGAAATCAAAGTTTCTATATTTTTATCTCTTATAGGATGGAAAAAGTAGGAATGACATTTAATTCCACGTAATTTTATTCCGCACTTAAGAAGGAGCAACCAACAAGCCTGGTAGGTAACTATTCCCCATAAACTAATACAAATAAATTAAAAATAAACTTCTTAAAATCCTAGGAAAAAATATACAAAGCATGAAAAGAGAAACAAAACAATGGCTAAAATATCATAAGTAGCAACGAAGAATGGGCCATGCTGAAAGAAAAAGCCTCGTTCATTAGTGAAAGTGAATAATATGAATGATTGTCAAGAAAATCCAAATAAGCGGTATAAAGTCCTACAGCATATCGAAGCTCGACTCATCCAAACTCATCCAAGGAATGAGAACGTCCAAGTCGAATGTCCCATGTTAATGGCTAAAACTAAAAAACCTTAACAAACAATGTGGGGCTTAAATATACATTTGTTCTATTATACACATATATATGTGGAAGAGGAGAAGCAACATGTACGATAAACAATAACCCACCTATGGCATGAATCATACAAGGAAATAGGCCTACACATAACTCAAATAGACTTATGCGTAAATACTTAATGCATTCAATCAACTAAACCCTTGGAAGCAAGACTATGACTCCTAAACATAATAAATTTTGAGATGAAAGCTGTATTCAAAATAACAACTTATTAAAGTTTTACTAATATGCTAAATACAATATAGTGTCAGGTTCATTGGTATACATATATTTAAAGTGCTATTATTATTTCTATTTTTGAATACTACATTTTTTAACTAAATAAATATAGGAATCAATCTTTTTAAGGTATTATTGAAGATGACATTATTATCTTTATTATAATTAGGGTTTGTAATCCAATTAAAAAAACAAAGTAATTAGATATATTAAATTATATGTGGGAGTAATTATTTTATTAAAAGCATCTTGATTCCTTCAAACCATATATACCAACATATTATAATAAAACTATTATTAATTACTAATCAATGAAATCCATTATAATAAAATCTAAACCCATTCCAATATTAATATCATTATTATTGTAATAAACTAAAACATTAAGACAATTTATAAGAATATAATTAGTGATATGAAACTCAAAGTATAAACGCAGAATATTTTCCATTCCTATATTACAGGAAAAACATTTATCAACAATAAATATGTTTTTATTTTTTAATAGTTCTATAGTGTTTAATTTTTCATGTATAATTAACCACTTTGTACTTTAGTTTTAGATGGAGTATTACTTTTCCAAATATATCTAAATATATTCGGCGCTGTACCTAAAAAATTAAGAAATTTATAAAAAAGAGTGCGCTACATAGGTGTATTACTATCCCAACACCATATTTTAATATCATTTTTATTACTAATGTTATATAATTCTAATTTAGCAAAATGCAAGGCAAACTTAGATAATGTTTTTCCATTAAAGTATCAAATAAAACTAAATTCCAGGAAAATTTAAATTTGGTCTATATGTTTTTTGTAATCAAAACGTTTTTAAATTAAAATTTTCATAAATTTCATTAATTTCTACTTTGAGGGAAACTAATACCTAAATATCATCCAAACATCATACTTTTTTATTACTGATCTCCAAAAATGAGAAATATTATTTGTATTATTAGTAGAAATATGTTATAGATCATATGTACCATTGTACCATTGATTCGATATTATTTTTTCCAAATTAAATTCTCATTATTAACAGTATTCCATATCCAGTTTTCTAATAAAAATGTGTTTAGATTAAATAAATTTATAATACCAAACCCTCCCTCATCTTTAGATTTACATACTATTTCCTAATTAACTAAATATTTTGGACTGTTATTAGGATTACACTCCATAAAAAATCTTCCTTGAGTTTCTATAACAATACTGCTTTCTACGCCAAAAATCTTTTTTAAGATTTTATAACAGTACTGCTTTCTACGCCACATGAATAAATACATTTCATTAAAGTAAAAGTATAAATTACAAATAATTTTAACTAAGTATTGAATTTGACTAATTTGGGTAATTATCAAACTAATGGGGCGAAACTTAATTTAAATTAATTTGACATAATTTACAAACTAATAGAAAGGGTTATTTAAAATGAAAGGAAAAGAAAAATAAATAAATTAAGTAGTAAAGCCCAATACTAAAGCCCATTTTGTCTCCCTCTCCTTTATTTCATTTTACTTCTAACCAAGCCTCCACACTCATATACAAAATAAAAGTCAAACCCCATTATTCAGTCTGACTTCCATCATTTTCTCTAAGCCTCGAAATCTCTTGGATTTTCGAAATCCAATTTTGCGGCTTAAAAGGAAAAATATAAATTCCCATGAGACATCGTGAGCCTGGCAACATCAATTAGGAAAGAGGAGAAGGAGACATATTGTAGTAGGGGACGTTCAAAGGGTGGAATTAGATGAAGACTGGAGTGTTGTGATGGTGTGTTGCAGTCGTGACTTGATGGTGTCGTGGTGCAGGCTGAGGCATGCGCGAGTGACATGGGTGGAGAAGAATTAGATTCAGGATATATGTTTCAAAGCTAAAGCTAGCTACCATTCAAGGGAGGTAGCAATGTGGAGTTGCGGTGGTTGGTGGTTGAGTGGTTGGAGTCGCTTGGCTGATTGTGGAGCGAGCGTGGGTCTGTTTGCTGTTGAAGGTGTCATACGCGGTGACCGTTGGCTGCAATGAACAAGAGAGTTCATGTTGAAGCTTAGCTTAGCTGTGACAATGGGGCAGAAGTTGGCGGTAAGGGATTTAACTCAATATTTCAGTGACTATTTACGCTCAGAACTATATCACCGTATTTATCACCTATATCCTTGAATAGTTTGGTTGAATAATTTGGTTTAATTGGTTGTTTGGGATTATTTGTGTTTGAATTGTTGGCATATTAGTTTGAATTGGATGACATTGAGGTTATTGTTGTTTGTGTTTGTTAGACGTATCAATTTGGAAATAGAACTTTATCCATTTGTGAATTGAACCAAATATTTATTTGTGTGCCAATATGTATGCTACAGATGACCGAAGTTTGATTGAACTTAATTCGAGACACATGATGAATTTATAGTGTTTATTGACTAACAAATATTCTTGGAGTAATTTTACTCCACTAATTATATATTTAGATATTTATTTATTTTCTAATTTTGAAAAGATGTTTTGAAAAGTTTTGAAGGTTTTGAAATTTTATTAAAAATACTTCATTAATAATTTGTTAAATCTATTTAATTAGCTATTTTTATATTTGCAAATACAAATTTTGAATTATAAATACAAATTTAGCTTTCTATTGGTTATAAAACTCTTTTTAAAATCAATATTATAATATATTATAAGTTTTGAATTTTTTTAAAGGAAAATATAATATGTTGCTATTTTATAAAATATAATATGAAAATAATAATATTTTTAGTGATTTTTGATACAAAGGTTATTTAAATAGGTTGGAAAGAGTTTCCAAACCTTGGGAAAATATAGAATTTTAATTTATGAAATAATTAAATGATTTTGGATATGTTTTGAATATATATAAAAATCACTCTTTCTACACAATGAGAATTTCAAATACAGCATAGTATAAAGGAAATGTGTTTTATTTCTAAAATTTATGAATATAAAGTAAAGATCTTGGACTATATTCTTTGGTTGAAGTAGAAAGAAATGATTGTGGAGGTTTATAAATTTATTTTAAAGTATTATTTAGTTATAAAATATTATGAACATATGTGATTTGTAAATTGATTTTGGAAGTTTTGGAAAATATGTATAAAAAGGATTTGAAATGAATTAAGAATTGAATATTATTTATTAGGATTAAATGAACAAAGTTAACATATGATCTAATATATGTAAGTGCATTAAAGTTTTTATTATTTTTTGAATATAAAATTCAATGAGAAGATTTATTATATTATAAATATAATCCCCTTTTAAATTTATATTTGAATGTTTTGATTGTTTATATTCCGTTTAAAGAGAAATTTGTATAAATATATAAATAAATCGCTGTTGATACTAATTTATCGAGTGATTTGTTATGTTATTGTGATGACATCCAATTTTTTTATTTTGGGATATTTAATTCTATGTGACTAGAAATCTGAACAAACGAAGTTATAATACCGTTTAGGATGGGACCTTTGGTAATATTCCTTTTATTATTGTTTGGACCCTTTATATAGAATATTATGGAGACAGAGTGTAGTTTATGATTAATGAATAAACATTTGAGTATCACACGATGATATGGGATATTGTTATGGTACTTGTTCAGTTATTCGTTTTACGTAGATGTCACTCAAGTGATAGGAAATAGGATATTGATTTTATACTTAAGTGAGGTGATGCTCAGTGTAGAGCAAGTTTATATGTTCGGTATAGAGCAAACTTATGGATGGAGTTATAGGGTGTACCTATATGTGTGTAATTTGTCATGTACTGCTCCAAGTTATGATTAGGAGTTAGCGGTAATCCGATGGCTAATGTCTACCCTGGTGGCCTGATTGTGGGGTTGCATCCCAGATCTATGGCACCTTGGTTATATATTAGATGTGCATCATAGGATTTTAGAGTAAGGAGAAGTAGCCTAAGGTGGAGTAGCCCTTATGGTGGTGTAGTTCTAGCCCCTTTAGTCACGAATGCCAGCGGTTCGTTGCCTTCGGGGCATGATCTAGGTCGTGATCTATGTATAGTGTAGTCTAGCAGCGTGTTATTGACGTGCGATGGACATAGTCATGATACCAGGTTGATAATTGAAGATTATAGGAGTAGATCTGGGAGGTGTAGCCTTAGGCTCTTGGAGTACGCGGGTTGTTGTCAATCTCACTTCTGGTTTCACATGGATTGATAAATGCTTACATATTATTTGTACATCCTACCTAAGTATTAAAGTGGACCAAAATGAATAACCCAGGCACTCTTGGAGATGACGTGTAGCCATATTATGATTTGATTGGGTGAAATAACCCAGATATTATGATATTATTGGGTGGTGTAACCCATACATTATGATTTAATTTCCGTCATTATTCATTTCTATATGAGAAGTTGAGATTATACTATGATATATTAGCATTCACAGTCTGGTAGATTCCCATATCTTTTATTGTATGTGATGCTTTGATAGGCGACCTATATTTCTATATTTTATATTGATGATGATATTTTATTTTTAAGATTGAGAGATATATTTTGGCAATGTCATGCGCTAGCCTGACTATATTTGAGGATATCTGATTTATTATTGATCTTTGGGTTTTGATAGTAACTTCTGGATATGTGTGATTCGCCCAATCAATCAATGTTGTTTCATGGTTTCTGATTCGATTAATTTTTATATGGGTTTTGTGGTGTTCTATGTTATATGGTATTTAGGTTGTTTAAAATAACTTGTTATATTTATACCCAAAATATATAGAGTCCAATATGTTTTTTTGAGCCTGGATTTAGTTATTGTCTGACCCATTTATTATTTATATAATACTCAGGTCAGTTCGAGAAATTTTTGGTACAAGGATAGTATGACCAGCTTGAGTTTTTGGGTACATAGGAGACTAGGTATTTTGTATTGTATATTATCATCCTGTATTGTATAGTCTATTGTGCGTATATCATTGTGATGTGTATTGGACACAATTTGTATATTGTATATTATGTATTATCACTGCGGTTGACTTGGTGATCTCTGATATTTATTATATATTGTGTATTGTTCTATCTTGGAGGTGCACATGTGTATTACTTTGTGCCTATAATGTGTACGTTTTGTGATGAGTTATACTCGATTTTTAAATACGTATCGGTGTTAGCCCAAAGGAATATTCATGTGTGTACCTCATATCGCCTTGTTCTCCTTATTATCCGACAATATTACTACTGAAGCTTGTTTTCCTGAATTAGTTCTTCAATCAGGTTCTTCAAGTGTCGACATCATTCATGTTATGACCATGTATTTCATGGAAATAGCACTATTTTCATGAGTTCTTTTGTTTTTCAGTCGCCTCCTTTTTAGACAGCTTCTTGTACTTCTCCGTCCCTTATATTGCAAGGTAGATGTTCTCTGAGGTATCGTTGAGTGGGGTGTAGTCTTCTGGCCTGAATCCTTTAAGTCGCTTGCTACTTTCGTTTCGCTTGTTGGAATTCTGATTCTTCCTTTTCTGATCGCCATCCTTTCCCACGTTCCCTGCAGCGGTACCAAAGGTATTTGCATCTTGGTTTGCCACCATACCATTCTACCTAATGTTGGTTGGTTGCAGGTTAGCAGGTCTTCCTTCTAGCTCTTGTTCTTCTTCCAATCTCAAGTACTGGCTCACCTTTCGATTAAGGTCATTCCTGGTGGTTAGCTGCATCATTTTGACCTACTTTTTGAATTTAGTGTCGGGGTCGATGGCGTGGACCAGAGCCATAAAGACCGTATCTTCATTTGGATTACTTACTTCAGTGGCCACGGTGTTCAACCGACTCATGAAGGACTTCAAAGATTCATTTAGTCTCTGGAATAGGACTGATAAGGACATCACGTCTTTTGGTTACGTTGTGTGAAGCCTAAACAGATCATGGAGCCTCATTGCTAATTCATAGAAAGTGGAGATGGATTTATGTAGGAGGCTGGTGAAATACATGGAAGTGATTCTCTCCGGAAAGATCAGAAAACATCTACATCGAGTAGCATTTGAAGCATTCGCTCTGTCAATATACCAGCTATACTTATACAAGTGCGCCTTCGGGTCCCTAGTTCCATCGTAGGATGGGATAGTTGGCACAGTGAACTTTTTAGGATATCGTTCATTCAGAATATCATCGTTAAAGGGAGTCCGGCTTGGAGCAGATCCACATTCATTATCTCTCCTATTCTTACTTTTATCCATTAGACGCTTGACCATGTCCGCGATATATGCCTCAGATGTTCGGTAATCCATGGGTTGGCAATCAGTGACTGTACCAAGTGTTTGATTTTGCAAATGGTCTTGTTTAGTGGGCTGAAGCCTAGGCTCTCCTATGTTCGGGGAAGCCACTCCCTCGGAGTTCTGCTGGCTTGTGGTAGGTCGTATGGGGGTAGTTTGGACCTCCTTGTCGGTATTTAGTACGTTAGTGTTCTCTTTCAACTCGTCACTCTCAAGTTTCTCTCCATCTCAAAGTTAGAAAGATCCAATGCTATATCTTCCTGCATGGTTTTCATCCACATATTCAAGTTTACGGCGGGCTACTTTGCAGTTGGTAGAGTGCCTGCATTTCCATCTTTGGTGATTTCTGCAGCTCCACCAACTACTCCCTTTCGCTATTGCTTTACGTTTCTCCTGTGTAGGCCAAAAACCGAAGAGTTTTCTTGTTCCATGATGGCCGCGAGCTTTGGCATGGTTCTTAGAGCAGCAACTGATTGTAAGATCAAAAGGGCATTCAATTTATCCATAAGGGATTTTTGGTTGTTTTCCATCTATTGATTAAATTCATCAACCGTCTTATTTAATTCATCTCTAATGACAACTTCATGCTGAATAGAAGATCCGGGCACCTAATCTCTTGTGTTTGTGCTAGAATTTGGTCTAGCTAATGGCTTGTTAGCGCCATTGGCTTCTACTTGATGAGGTTTGGTTTCCTCTACAACTATTACAGCTCCTATGGATCTTCTGGAAGCAGTTCTCTTTCTTCCTGGTGCTATTGATTCTCAACAGCTAATTTATTAAGCAACGGATTGGGGATCTAACTCCGAACATGTATGATCCAAAATAGGTAGCTAGATCTAAGCATGAATGGGACTCTCAACGAGAGCACCAAAATGTTAACCCAAAAAATAGATCAACACCCTGGCTTGAGTGAGAAAGCACTAGCCTTGTCCTTACATAGCAATAATATAGAGAATAAATGTAAAAAGAGCAGAAGTAACAAAGTGATAAGAAGATTTTTATAGTGATTAGGCTGTTAATGAAGCTTACATCCACTTTATAACTTTTCTATTAACTGACTGCTATTACAAGTGGAATCGATTATAATATGTGTAACGACCCGTAAATTTCAATGGTTTTAATAACGTATTTAACTGAATTTTTGTGAAATTTTAAACATTTGAATTCGGAAATAAAGATTTGATATTTGGAATACGTCTAATTTAACATAGAAAATGGTAAGTTTTCATCTGATAATATGGAAGTTTATTTTCTTATGTAATTCTATTTTAATCTAAATCAGTTAATATTTAATGATTATAAATTGTTTTCCAAACCTAAATATTTTTATATAATAAATTTGTAAATCATCTTCTAAGTGAGCCATCATATTTCGTTTCTCCAAATTTGGAATGTTATTGCCCCTTTTGTCTTATTTTTGGCAAATTAGCAGCATTTTTCCGTACGATTATCGACTTTTGATTGGATGATCGTACCACTGATCCTTGTATACCATTTTGATCATCTCGTCGTGCTGATCTCTATGGTATATTCAATTGTCAATTTCGAAGTCCGACGTGTGTTGAAATCTGCAAAACGATTCCGTATCGGTTCCATATTAGAACTCTCGTATCTTCTGTCCTTTCAATTTCCTCCCGAATAATTCTATCTGCCACTAGTCATTAATTTTCTTGAATCCAACATATGACTTTTGCACTTCCATCTGTTCAAAATAGGTTGCTCGTATTCATCACTTTTATTTTCTTCTCCACTTTGATTTTTTGGTTCTTCTGAAGATAATATACTACGATTAAATAAAGTATATTTTAGCTTGTAGCCTGCACGTCACTCCCATCTCCTCAAACCTTCTTTCCTCCTTTACTAAAAAAATTAAAAATAAATAAACAACCAAACTTGTTATGCCTGAAGCACGCATGTCCTCTGCCTCATCCTCGCCAAAAACACAGCCAACCAACGCTGCAAGCCCAGAATCACCATCTCTGACCGAATCTCTCCCGAGCTTTCGTGCATCTTCCTTCCACCACTCGGCCTTTCCGTGCTCACCACCGCCTAGAACTCCATCCCGCCCTCACCTCGAACTATGCGCCACCATATCCATTCCTTGGCCATAGCCGAGCACGCTACAGGTATATGTACGCTGCAAAAATTTTATCTGTTTTTATTATATATATATGTATATATATATAACAACTATTTTATATTATATAAATACTGTATTTTGTTTGTTGTAAGAGTATAAGTTATGTCATATATATATTTTGGTTACGTATGTATATATATTAATAAGCATATGATGAGTTTGATTATGTATATTTCATATGTGAGTTGTATACAAAACCCGTTTGGTTACTCAAAATTTTATTGTATATAAGTTTGTATGTGTGTATATATATGTGTGGTTTGTACGAGTTTGTTTACTTTATGCTGTATTTATATGTAAGTATTGTTTGCAGTCATCTTGTACATTGGTTACATATATATTAGTTTGTAAGCATATGAATGTTGTTTATATACATATATTTATCAGCATTTTTTTTATAGCCTGCTTTGATACCTTATATCTTATAGTATGCTTACAAATTTATTTTAATATTTTGTTTGATTTAATAGCAACCAATATATGTAAAGTTGTAATCTAAAGGGTTTATTGATATTATATTTATATATACTGATTTTATTTATTTATATATATATATATGTGGGAACATGTTTTATTTTATATAATATTGAGACTGTAAATCTGGTTGTATGTACATATATGGCTGATATACTATTTATAGTGTATATTATAATAATATATATTGTTTAAATTACTTACATATATAATAGGTTAATAACCGTATGTTTTATCTGTTGGGGTACATACATGTTCATATTGGGTTATTTTGATTTGCTTAATATGTAAATATAATATTAGTTAAATTATATGCATTGTTTATATGTTGTAGCCTACTTATATAGGTCAGCTATGATTTGAATGTTGATTTTTGGAGATATATATTTTTGATAAGAGGAGTTATATATATATGAGGATTTTGTTTTGGTAATGGTTTTAAGTATAAATTATATATCTTTGATTCGGGAAACTTGAGTTTAAGAATAATGATTTTGAAACCTTTATATTATTTTAATATTGGTCTTAAACTAAAATACTATATATATATATATATATATCATAATGTATGTATTCTCAGTTTGTATCAAAACTGATTTTAATCGTTTCATTGATTCCTCATTATCATCTTGTCTGTTGAATTTGTGCCAATCTACTTTGCTTTGCAATTTGGGCTTGGATTCATAGCTCATTCCATTTGTCGAATCATCTCTAGCCTCAAAAGGTGAGCAATCACTCACGATTAATGTTCTTATATTTATTAAATTTGGTTTCAATTGAAACGATAATTGAAATATATTGCTGTTAGTTATTTAAGTTGCTATATATGCTATTATCTGTATCGTTCACCTGTGACATTGACATCATTATTTGTTATTTATATTAATGATATGTGTCTGTTATATTATTATCGTATTTGTTATCACTCTGCAAGTTCCCTGTTAGTATAGAATTCACTATGGGTTGAAATGATACATACCTGAACGATCTATAGAATAGGAGAAAATCGTTATGGGTTGAAATGATAAATCCAAGTGATTTTCATTGAATTGAATTTGAGAATACGGGTTGAAATGATATATACCCGTATATATTTAAACTGCGGATTGAAATGATAAATATCCATATCACTTGACCATAAGATAAAAAATTATATATAGACGCCGTGGTCTATATATATAAAATATTTTGAAATGATTTCTATGGTTTTGGAAAGAAATATATGGTTTTATAAAATATTGATTTTAGATATTAAATAAATGTTATTTTTATATATAGTTAAATTCCAGATTTTAAGCTATGTATAAATTTGTTTTAATATAGAATAAGCTTAATAATAAAGTTTGATTTTATTATTAAAATATAATATGGTTAAATATTTATTTAAAATTATATTTTTGTATAGAGTTTATAATGATTTAAATAAATTAAGGTTGGAAGATAAATTTGAAATTGATTTGAAATAAAATTTATTTAAGAATTATACTCAAATAAGTTGGATTTGAAATTTATTAAAATTGAGATTTAAAGGATATGATTTTTATAACTTGATTTTAGTTTAAGGTGATTTAAATGAATATATCAAGTTTAAATAAATTGAAGGAATATTCAGTTATTTGAAGTTTAAATTTTTTATTTAAATGATATTGGATTTATTAAGTAAATATTTCAAAATTAAATAATAGTAAATTGAATTTGATATATATGGAATTATCAAAATTTAATTTTGAAATTATGGAATATTTAAAGCTTTGAAATATATGGAAATTGAAATAGTTTATTTGTGGTTAAAACTCTGTTTTGAAATCCATATAAATTAAAATTGTTTATTGAGAACTGAATTGAGTTGAAATTTATGAATTGAGATTTGATTTAAATTGAATTTTTGGATTCAAGTTGATTTGAATCAATTTGTGAAGTTTGAGGAAATTATTTCATTTTACAAAGTAATTTTAAATTTAAAACTATTTCATATTTTACTTTACAAATTACTTTAATATAAACTATTTTAATAAACTAACTATTTTATTTTAAATAATTTTAACTTATAACTCTTTTATATATAAACTATTTTATTATATATATACTATTTTAATATCTAAACTGTTTAAGTGGTGGAAGTTATGTTTTCAAAGTTATGAATTTCAAAGTATTATGTTTTGATAGTGTTATCATTTCAAGTGTTCATTTTTGAAAGTGTTATGACTTTGAAAATGCTATGACTTTGGAAAAGATATATTTGAAATAGAAATGATATCATATTTGGTTTTGAAATGGAAACGATATCGTATTTGGTTTTGAAATGGAAATGATATTGTATTGATATGGTTTTGAAATGGCAACGATATTTTGGCTTTGAAGTATATACTATTTTGAAAATGACCACGGTGTTATAATAACATTTGGTTGTTAAAGTGACCGGGATCAGAAGTTTTCATACTCTCTGCCAACTCCGAAAACCACTTTAACAACCATGTGCGTGGTGGAGATTCTAGAATGAAGTAGGATGGTGGCGACATCTTATTGAGGTATATACATGGACCCGACCCTCGTGAGTTGGCATAAGGTGGCTAAAACAGGAGCAATCGACGGGCTAATGAGGTAGCTCCTCTAATTGGACACACTTCTTCGATACCATTATATTACTTTGTGATTGATTGGGTGCACCTTTTGATTTCTTGTGAGTGTGGCTTGAGGTGGGCAGCGGTCCGGAAGTGTAATTGGTATATCTACCCTGGCATTGCCTAGTTGTACCGTGTCACCTACCCTAGCGTGCTTTACTACGAGTTTGATTTGTGTCATACCTATAGTGTATCCTCTGGTGGCTTCCCAATCATGAGGGACTATGGTACTGTATAGACTATTGGCACTATAAAATGTGTTAAGATGGAAAATGTAAAGCCTTAATGTTATTTTTGAAATATATTATACTTTACTTTAGACATTATTATAATAGCATATATTACTGCATAGTAGATAGTTTAACGGATCCTTAGAGGATGGTTATCCCAAACATCCTTTGATTTACTTGTATTTTAGTTGTTATTTCACTTGAGTTGGATTTATTGATATAAGAATGTTAATCCTGACTCGAGTGTATTGTGTTTTGCTTTACGCTCGGGTCAGACTGAGTGATACAGCTTTTGAGACTCACCTTTGGAGTTGGAGCTTCATTTGGAAATCCATCTACATCTTTTCAGCTTGCAGTTATTCAGTTGATTCCAGTGAAGGTTAAAAACAAAACCAAGAAGCAACCGCCGCATACATCGCACAATCCTCACAAAATCTAACCTAGGATTATTTGCTTCATAATATTACCATTAGCGAAAAAATTATAAAAGAGAACTAAAGGAATCAAATTATAATTGAAGTGGCTTACATATGAAGCTAAGAATGACACCCAACAACCCCATAACATAAATTCACAGATGATTCTAAAACGAAAAAAAGTGGAGTGAAAAAGTTGGGCAAAATTTACCTTCACTGATGGCGGAAATCAATGCTGTTGAACAGTAGAATAACCCATTGAGATTCAGCCAAAGACTATCGAGATTGTAGGTGACTCACCTGCTTGAGATAGTGATAGATGGATGCCTATTATTACCGTATACTGGAAATAAAAGGAAGTTGAAAATCGAATACTTTGTATCCTTTACGTTGAAATAGCAAAAAGTTTAAAATAAAAAAGGAGGAAATTCTTCAATACATGACATTATATAAAATTTTTTGAGAAAAATATGTGATCCTCTACGCATAGAGGAGAGCACACATGTGAATATATATATATATATACATATATATATATATATATATCACGAACATAAGAAGCTGCAACATGCCTGGCAGGTAACAAAAGCAAAAAAACATATAACTAATCTCAAGTACTCCTAAGCTGAGTTCCGGCAAGGCCACCACCAATCGCACCTCAATATCAAACTCCAGCATGGCCATCGCTCGATATTAAGATGTTAGAAATACCAAAAAGACTAAAGAGAAAAAATAAAACACTGAGTGATGACTCAAACTAAAAAGAAAGCTCCAAAAGTCAAAAATCAGAAGAAGTAAATAAGCATCTGCTTTGAAGAGGATTTGCTGAATAGATAGACCACACTGAAGGCTCTGAGGGGATAACTGCAAGACGTCCTGGATGAAGAAACTCTGCTCTGATGAGCTCTCTACAAACTGATATCCAGCAATCTGAAGACAAGAGAAACCTGCGAAATAAACCTGATATCCTATCTCCCAAACCAGTATCTAAAATAAGACTAGGGAAAAATTAGAAAGATACATATATATGTATATTTATATAATAAATATACATATATATGTATTTATAAGGAATGAAATAAAAACATAAATAAAACTATCAGGACAAAAACTAAAGGAATGAATAAACTATAAACAAATACCTAGCAAAGACTAGAACAAAAATTGAGACAGATCAGACTTATTTAGCTTTAATCATAAATAAGCTATGATTTAAAGTGAGATCATCATATAAAATTGGAAAAATATTAATAATACTATTATTAGTGTTATAAAAGTTATTGTTATATTTAAAAAAGTTAATATTATAACTAACCTTGTTGAGATACCAGTTGAAATGGATATTTTTAGCTAATTATAATTGTGATTAGTAATCCAATTAAAACAAAATGTAGAAATTGAAAAAATCAATTTGTTAAGATGACTATTATTATTATTATTAAAAATTCTTTGATTTCTCTCAAACCAAATAAACCAACTAATAATAATAAATAAAGCGTTTAATAAAAATCTAATATGTTTATTGAATTTGAACTATAATTTTTCCAGTAGAATTCACAATCCGAAATTTAGTTATTATATTAAAGTTAAAAATTTTAAGTATTAATTAGGACGTAATTAGTGTCCAAACAATCATAATATATATGATTTATGTCCTTAAGATGCAGATTGCAAAATAACATTTATTATCATTTTGAATGTTTTTTCTCTTTAAAAATTCTATTGTATTAAGTTTTCCATGAAGAATTAACCACGTGTGAATTTTGGATTTAGGAGGAGCATTACATTTCCACATGTATTTAAAAGATTTATTTATAATACCCAAAAAATTAATAAATCTATAAAAAGAATTTGGACTATATTTCTTACTCTTATCCCATTCCCAACTAATAGAATCATTATCATTATCAATATTATAAAGATTTAATCTGGCATAAAGTAAAGAAAGTTGCCTAAGGGTAGTTCCTATTAAAATTATGTTAAAGCTGAAATTCCAAGGAGGATCATTTTTTGGAGAATAAACTTCATTAATTAATGTTGCAAATATCAAACAGATCCTTAAATTCAAGCTTAAGAGGCAAGATCGAAATCCAACAATCATGCCAAAAAAGTACAATTTCCTGAATGTACTATCGTTTTAGTTCCTAAGATAAAAATTTCATAACATTATAAAATGTTTTTCCAAAAATTTAAAAATTTATGGGAGAGTGAATAATCAATTTGGTGTAAATTGATATTACTGTTATAGTAATATTTGGAAATGATCTCTTTCCAAATAGCGTTATCATTTATATCTTTAAACTTCCAAAGCCAATTACCTAAAAGAGACAAATTCATGTTGCACAAATTTATAACTCCTAAACCACCCTCCTTTTTAGCTTTACAAACAGTTTCCCAATTTACTAGACATTATATAATTTTGAAAAATAATTCAAAAATCATAACATCATTAAATGTAATAGGACAAATTTTAACACATAAAATTAGATGTACTCGGCATTACCACTTAATGGATTATGGAGAGTATATGCAATAAATAGTTCACCTTAATGCATCTCATTTTCATTTAAAATCGGATAACCAAGAAGTTTTAAAAGCAATCCTGGATAACTAATAAAAAACCATGTCATGTTATCAACAATGAATACACCCCCAAATTTATAATATTTTTATACGTATATGTAAGTACATATTTTTTTCTCTAAAATTTTTTAAGGGTACAGCAATCGTTGGTGCTACTGCTGCTGACAGCAACATGGTGCTTATGTGTATAGCAGTGGTTATTATGCTGCTATGCGATATCATTGCGCTGTTGTGCATAGTAGCAGCCACACTACTGTTATGCAACAACATATGCCGTTACTATGCAGCCCAATATTGCTGTTATGATGTAGCTTGTAATTCATTTTTAGGGAAAGAGAAAAAGGAAATTGTTTAGGTCTTGGTTGCCAGATATCTTAAGATTGGCAACTAGCTCAATGTAATATATGATATCAGGAAAAGTTTAAAAAAAAGATAGGTTGGATCAAACTTTATATAGTAAGTGATATGTATAATGAGAAATAAATACAAACTATGTGATGGACCATAAATTTCCAATGGTCAGAGTGGGAAAAATAAAATCTTATATATTAGCAGATGATAATTAGTAGGGTTAAAGTACTCCTGAGAAAATAATTGCAGTATATAGCTTGTTATAAAAACTTTTCAAGGCATAAAAGGATACAGTAAAAAGATGGTGGATCTCTAAATACATGGTTTTTTAAGTATATATGATGGAAGGAATTGAAACTGAATTAAGAGCCAAATCATTTGTAACAGTGGCAAGTGTCTTTTTACACTAAAATCCAAAAGTAGAGTGAAGGAAAAGTAGATGCTCTTTGTGTGATCGTCCAACTTGGTTGCATAGAAAGCAGGTAGGATAATGTTAGAGACAAAAGACGAAAAAATATATAAGAACATACAAAGTTAAAAACTTGAGACGTTGAAAGACTATGAACCAACACGATCTTGAAATCTTGTTAATATTTCAGGCAATGTCTGGTTTCCTGCATTTATTGAGCTTTCTCTATATGAGGTAACTTTACGGTTCAATGTTCTATTATATATCAGCATACATATTTTAGTGTATAACGGGAAAGCTAACAACAATGTTATTAGAAAAAACATTTGAACTTCAAGCTCTAGCCAATTCATATAGGCACACATCATTTTGTTCTCAATCAAATGATTGAAAACCAGTAATAAACAGCAAAAATTCTGGTCAATATTGCTTCATTAGATTCATTAGATTTATATAGTGCGATGAGTCGAAAAAATGGTCAATTTATTTTACACGTGACTCTAAATCAAGAAAACTGCTGAAACACAAAATTGCATAAGGACAAACATGACCCTTCACCATGTACACGCGATAGAGGAAAATGCAAGAAGTAATAGAAACACTGGATTAGAAAATTTTGATTGAAGGTACTATACCTTTTTTTGCAATAGGAATAAAATTAATAAATTACTAATCTGTCAAACATTAAAATCGAAATTATTAACCCTAATTTAGAACTTTAAATTTCAATCATATATGGAATGTATGAAAGCTGCAATGAAACATCCAAAGATTCAAAGTATATAAGGAAACATAACATAAAGTGCAAGGAGTACAAACAAAATGCATTAATTCAACAATTATAAAGTTGATGTAGAAAGCCACAAATAATAAAATTAATCATTTCTTAAGATCTTTAACTATTTATTCTGTAAAGTTAAATAAACCAAATATAAGATCTGTTAAAATATTTGTTTGTGTCTCATGTTCTGCCTTGCCTAGAATACAATGATAGCAAATTTACAAACATAAGATCTGTTATAATTCTAAAAAAAAAAAAAACTTAAGTAAGCCAAAATATATAGATGGGTTGCAGTTTCAGAAAGCAATTTTACATCATTTATATAGCTAACAAATGAGTAACTAATATTTAACAAAAGTAAGGGTTAACTGAAAGTGGTGTTCACTTTGGCAACACAAATATATACAGAAAGCAAATGGGTTGCCCTATGCATACAGCACTTTGGCTTTGTACATTTTTTAAATTGTTCATTTTTTAAAGACAACCAATTTATTAAGTGATCACCGGACGTAAGCAATATAATAGAATAAAATATAAACAAACAGAAGGATGCACTAAGATATTTGATAAAGTTCATTTTTTACAAACTTTAAAAAGACAAACCAGTTGAAAAAAATGGGAACATCCCTAAAATACAACGCATATGAAGTAATTTCTTATTCTTTCAAAAGATATGATTTATTTTCACAAAAATTGGAAATTATGAAGATAAAAAAATCATGTTTTTTTAGAAATGATGGATAAAAGAACAAAAAAGTGAAGATTCTTAACAGCATTCAATGGCCTGATTACCTTTTTTAAATATTTAAAAATTAAAAATAAAATTAAAAAACAAAGCTGCAAAGCAATCTATTAGAATCTGAATACTCAAAAGCATCAGAACAAAGCTATACCATAATTTAAAATAGTAGATGGTAAGATGGCTTTAACTCATCACGATTCATAAACGGTATACATTTTTCAAAACAAAGTACGCTATCCACTAAGCTTTCAATTGGATCTAAAAGAAAATTTTAAAAATCTCCTATGAAACAAATTGTACATGGATATATAACTCTAGAAGGAAATATTACAAAAGTTTGGTTTTTATTATCTCAAAGAAGTACTGTAAGAAAATAACACTGAAGCACTGGTGTTTAAATCCATCATCTTATTATAATATTGAAGCTAATGTTAAAAGAAAACCGATATGGTGGATGAATTGCTGAAAAAACCCAAAGAAATCAAGATGATGGATGAACTATTATCCAAACAGAGAAATGATTATTTAATGGGTTTATTCAATCTAGAAGAATTATGATATCGATGTATAAATTTTAACTATTACATAATTTTAATTGATATATAATCAGTTAAATAGTCGAGTACCCGAACCAGTATGTGTTGCATGAAGCCGTCAAAGAAGGAATTAGGTTTTTGGTGACAAAAGAAGAGGAACATCTCCGCTTCATTCATTTGGTTTTGGGGAATTTATTTGCTTACAGCGAGAGAAGAGCTAGAGACCTTGAAGACACCCCATTGATTAACCGATTTCGACCACCAGTAATTTAGCAGGCGACGTTGGCAGGAAGCTTGGACGACGGAGGTAGAGCGGATAAGCAATAAATTGATGAGGATGCCATCATTTAGGTTTGGAAAAAGGAGGTAGGGGTAGGAATGATTGAAGAGGAGGAAAACCTAATTCATTAGATGTGGAAAAAGGAAGAAAGGGAAAGGCATGATTGAAGAGAAGGTAAATGTAAGTGGAGAGGAAAAAGGTGGAAAAGGATCCTTGACCTTTCAGTTCAAAATTCAGGAAAACAATCTTGGGGGCTTGTGTGCTCTCGAAATCTTGACTCACTAATAATATAATAGTATAGATAAGGCATTCAAATCCCTTTATTAATTCAAATCAATTCGATCTCTCTGTATCTTTTAATGTTTATTTTAACGTTTAAGTTAAGAGGGATGATCTCTCCGGATCGTTTGTTTGTTAATTTAAAAGGGATTATGTAGGCTCGTCCGCTCACTCTCTGGTGAGGGGACTTACTTCTTGCACTCTGGTCCATCTCTTTGTTCGGGACACTAAGGTGATCAATATCGCACAAGTCCATCCAAGGAGACTTGCACCTTACACTTCGGTCCCATGTCAGAAATCTAAGGCGCTAAATATCATACAAATCCATCCACTCGCTTTTCTTGCAAGGGGACTTGCACCTTGCACTCTTGGCACGTGTCGGGGCTCTAAGGCGATTAATATTAGACATCACAATCAAAGTGGATTTTTCAAAATTCAAATACTCAAATCAAAAAAAACGAGCAGGAATTAAAACAAGTAGTAATCCTAAATGTTTGCCTCGAAGATCCGTCTCAGAGCATGCCTAGAGACTAATCTGGGCCTCACACACGCGTAAGCAGTCCAAGGTTATTATTATCCTAAATAGTCATCTCAGGCATCTGACTCAAAGCGTGGCTAGGGACCGTTCGAGTTCCCATATACATGTAAGCAGCCTGTGGTAATTATTTTCTAAATACCAGAATAAAAGTTGGAAAAAGAAATGAAAAAGCAAAGCATCGGATCCGAATCCAACTCCCATCTACCTCGATCATGGGATAATTTGTCTTGATCAAATCCCTGGGCAGTTCTTGTTGCATTTGCCATGGATGTTGGCTGTTCTTGCTATTCCACTAAAGTCTGTTCCTAACACAATATAGCAGTTGGTTGTTCCGAACCAGTTCTTCTATAAGATTACGAAGGTGTCGGCATTTATTTGTTTCATTCTCATTCAGCTCATGGAAGATGAAAAACTTTCCAGATCTTTTCTCTCGATCAGTGGGCTCCTTCCTAAGTGGCCTCCGGTAGAGGTTCTACCCCCTACTATCCACATACATCCTCTCCAGGGTTTCAATCAGGTCAGTGTATGAAGATTCCCTTGGCTCCTTCCTTTGTCATTTCGGCTCGTCGAAGTCGTTATCGGATTTTTTTTCCTTTGACTTTTCCAATTCCAACTTTGGAAGTTCCCCTCTACTCCAAAGCATTTATTTTAGCATCCTCATCTTCATCCTCGACTTCAGGATCTTCCTGATGCAAATATCTCTCCGCTTCATCATAGAATTCTACAAGATCCATCGATGGATCCCATTTCAATGTAGCTTTGAAATTAGTCTAATTTGCGACTCCAGATACTGCTGTCAATAGGATAAACGATGGATTCGGCTTGTCGACCGAAGTGGCTGTCACATTTAATCTTGTTAAATTACTTCTTAAGGACTCTCCAAGTCTTTATTTTATGTTTGAGAGCGTAAGTACATTCCTTGGGTGTGAAACGTGAACTCTGAACTGTCTCAAGAACTTTCTCACCAAGTCGGTCCATGTGCTAATGGACCCATTCTCCAACTATTTGTACCCCATTGTAGCCAAATCCATTAAGTACCCTATTTCCTCCTCAGAAGCACCCAACACCTGTATATGATGGATGTATCTCATCATATGAATCATCGGATCTGTCTTTCCATCGTACATTTCCTGCGTCGGAAGCTTGAAAGCTGGAGGACTTCTCGCATTCCAGATATTAGTAGTAAACGAATTCCTATTCAGATCTTCTAGATCTTGATCTTAGATCTTGATCTAGGGGTCCTTTTCTAATGAATCTTCATGCCAATTCATCAATTCGGTTCTCACCATCTAATGAAGGTCTGCATCCTAAAGCGATATTTTTCCCTCTGTTCCAGTGGGGGTATCCCGTGATGTACTCTTCCGGTAGCACGCCTATGTTCTGATTCATAACTCTAGCTTCATTCAGACTTGCATTCCATCGAGGAAGTTCTGGTATAGTTCGTCTGTCTGTTGCATCCTAGTATTTGGATTAGCTCTTGTACTACCATTTTCTGGTGTTTCAACAGTCATTCCAGCATTTGGATTGATTCATATGTTGATTCCAATGTTGCCTCCAAGTATCGATTGCTCTAGGCATGGGGAAAAGACTCCATCTTGTTCTAATCCAACTCTGGCAGCTACTGCGTTGTTCCCTGGAGTTTGATTGATTTTCCCTACAGATCTAGCCATCCCTTGTTGCTTCATCTTATGGAAGAAGCCGTCCATCATCTCCTGTTGTTTAGCTAAGATTCCAGCCTGCATCTCTTTCATCATCATTTCCATCTCCTCTCTAATCACATAGTTAGGTTGATGAGAATTTGAGGACACATCTTGGCTGCCCCCAGGCTCTGGTTGATTTTCTCTGACTATAAATCTGGCATTAGGCCTGCTCACCTTCTCCATGTCTTAGATTCAAAGTTCAAGGATTTAGCCCTGAGTTCAGTTTTCTCAATGAAAGCACCAAAATGTTAACCCCAAAAATGGATGAACACCGTGGATTGAGTGTGAAAGCACCAACAATGTGCTTATAGAGCAATAATATAGAAAATTAATGTAAAAGGATACGAAATAGTAAAGCGACAAGAAGATTCTTATAGTGGTTTGCTTGTTAATGAAGCCTACGCCCACTTTATAAACTTTATTATCAACTGACTTGTAACATCCCGGGATTTTGTTAAATTAAATTTAGTAAATTATTTGAACTTTTAAATTTAAATTGTGAAATTTTAAGAAAAATAAAAAAATTGTTAAGATTGATATTACAAAGTAATAAGGAATTAAATAAATAATTGATAGTTAAGTTTAAATAAATAATAAAAATAATAATAATAATAATTAAAGAAAACAACACTTATCAACAAGAAATTGTTTACAACAATAAAATAAAATATGAACAAATTTAACGTTTTTTGTTAAAACCTTTAATAGAACTAAAACAAATATTGTGATAAAAGCACATAGTTATTAAATGTTAATAGCTAAAACAACTTTTCTTTTAACAAAGTAAAATGAGAAAAATTTAACCAAACAAAACAAGACTTAGTCTTACAAAAATAAAATAAGTTTGTCGTAAACAAATAAAGAATAGGAAATAAAGTAAGCAAGAAGGTATTTACTCTTCAGCCATAAACTATATACATTCAAAAGATTTAGCAAAACAAAACAAAATAATACTTGCAAAAAGAATAAAACAAGAGCCTACAAATTAAATAAGAAAGTAAGTATCTTAATAGAAAAATAAAATAAAATAAGAAAATAGTACTTACTGGAAAGCAAAACAAAACAGCCTTTATCAAAAGATAAAGCATGAACACAACATGCCGTAAATTCACAAAGCAACATACTTTCATTTAATGCTTGCATTTAATGGTGTTACTCTTCAGCATGGGTTTAGCCAATATTAAAAAGAAGTATTATATCTACCTATACGCAGTATGTACCCAGTCTTCATATATATACACACATCCATAGTCTCTGCTTTATTTTCGTTCAACAAAACTGAGAAAAGAACAGAAATTTAAAAAGGAAATCAAACACCATTTTTTTTTATTCAAAGTTGAAGACAAATTTGCTGAAGAGAGAAAAACAAAACAGAGAGGAAGAGTAAATCTGCAGATTTTCTAAAACAAGTAAAAGCAACCTCTGTTTCAAATATTTGCCAAAGTGAGTAAGCATATCTTTAAAAAGTTTGAAATTTATTTAAAATTGTTCAAACTTCATTTATAAACTGCTTTGATCATGCTTCAGTATGAAAAAATATATGATTGTGATGCTCTGTGTTCTCTGCAAATTTATACAGGGTTTATGTTTGTTTCAAAACTAAACTCCATTTGCTGTTAACCACTGACAAGCTTTGATTTTTTTATTAATCAAGATATTTAATCTCTAAAACAAGATTTTTGCAAAGCTATTTAAACATATAGTGAATTCACCACTGTAACTTTGTTTTACAGGTATTCAACTAATATTTGATAAAAATAAATTGTTGTAAAAATATTAATTAAAGAATATTTATTGAATCTATACTACAAGACATAAATTTTAAAACAAAAATTTAGATTTTTAGTTTAATATTCTCAGAGAAATACTTATATGAACAAAAATTGCATTTTTTCGTATTTTTGACAATCGAATCAACAATAAATGTTGAGATTTGTTTTCGAAGCAAGCTTGATGACCTACGAATATGGGAAAAATATTAGAAAAATTTTTGAATGCAAGGATTTTTTGGTTGGATCAAAAATGGGGTTTGGGTTCCAGTTTTTTTCGTGTTCTGTAATTTCTTGTTTCCGGCTCCGTGAGATGATCGAGCGCCACGCGATTTTAGGTGAGGGTAGAGGAGGGCATGGTCGAGGTCGGGTCGGAGTTTCATGGCGACCGGTGGCTCGACGTGGCGGGGTGAGGCATTTTGTTCAGGCGTGTTTGATTCACAGTTTTGAATGAAATGGCTACATTTTGATTTCGAGCCGATGATTTCAAATTGATGGTTGATTTCGCGTGTTTGAGGGTTTTCCGACTTGCCGAGGGGCGTAACGTTCGCCAGAACATCGGCATGGTGGCGTGCACGTGCACGAGGGCGGTCTCGTGTTAGTGTGTTGCTTGCGTTCGTGGAATTTTTTTCAGCAGTTACACTTGAGTTTTAAAAAGAAAAAAAAATAAAGGAAGAAGAAGAAACAAGGAACGGCGAAGAAAGGGAAGGGACGCGGGGAAATTTCTAAGGAAACTCGAGTTTGGCTCGAGTCATTAGCATGGTTTACTCGGGTGTGTTGTAAAGGTGGGTTAAGCCCAAATTTGTAAAGTTTAAAACTGTTAAATTTAACCATGTTGAGTAATGTTAAGTGAAAATTTGTTTAAGTTATTTACTACGTAAGTATATAAATATCAATGCTTATAAAACCTTAATTAATAATTAAATTAAGAAATTTAATTTAAAATAAGAATTGAAATTAATTTACATTAAAATTTTCAATGTAACAATAAATTGATTTCTAAAGTGTAAAGCAGATTTTCAAATGATAATTAAGGTAATTAATTTGTATTAATAAATGATTTTAAAAATTAAGAATGACATACAATTTGTAATTAAATTGATTAATAAACAATTGAGTGTTCAAATTAATTTGTAAATTAAGAATTTGTTATCCAGATAAATTAAAAATCGACAAATCAAATTTAGCGGTTAATTTAAATAACTAATTTTGAAACAATAAAACGAGTTAATCAAGGTTTAAATTATTTATTCAAATTCTTGTCATTGATTTAAAATAATTTTGTGATAAAATTATTTAAACCAATTAGAAAATAAATTAACGGTTGTTGTGCACCATATTGATATTTTTGTTCTGTTTGTGATTCTGTGTGATGTAATTGCCTTGTACTGCACTGTGATCATGGTTTGTTCTATATTGATGTGAAAACCCTGTTGCCCGTAAAATGGCATTTAAACTTCGATGCGACAGGGAATCGGATTTCAGTTTGTTATCCGAAACCCACATCGAACCTGTGAATTTTTCTGAATGACATCCACATGTTTTAAAATTTGACACTCAATGTTCGAATTAGCCGGGAAAGGAGCTTTGTGTCGTATAACCCATTCCGAATATGTGATTCGACGTTATGGATAGCATTTGAAGACCAGTGGTGAAGATTGGGTATTTGCGAGAGCGATAGGATGACCTATCGATTGTCTCTGCACTGAGTTGCAATGGTATAGAGACTCCCTAAGTGATGGGAAGTCCGACCGGGATTGTGAATACCCGGATTTCAAGGACTTCTTTGGAAGTGCCTTCGGTTCTGTTCGAACCCAGAACAGACTTGTATGGATAGTATGTCTGACATTACTAATTGAGATATAAAGCAGATTTCTTTCAAATACATTTCTGTTGGTGGCGGAGAATTTATTCTCTTAGCTTAACACCCCTTCTCTGAGACGAACGAGCTCAGAGTTTATGTAGTTGAAGGTTATCAGCAATATATTCCCAATTTGGTAATGTGGCATGCTAAGTGCTGCTGATTATTTATTGATCGAAGCATGGCTTTGTGAAATGCATAGCTTTGTGGACGAGACTTCGTCGAACCTCACACCCCGGAATGGTCGAAACAGGAAAGATGCAGCAAGGTTATTGGGGGTAGCGCCCCTTAGGGTATATGCATTTCCTGGGTAGAAGTGGTATCATGGTATGGAGCCCAGATACTTAACTTATGTTGATATCGCAGATATATATATGTATTACTTTGTGATTTGTTGCCACGCCCCGGAAAAAGGTTGGTTACAACTGGGGGATGGCATACTCATGTCAGTAGTTACCCAATTAGGGGTAACCCGGCCTTGTGTTGGCAGAGATCCGGTTAGGTTCTCGGGTCGTCCCTCCAAAGGCGTACCCATGTGGCCCAGAAAGTTCCTTAGCCTGACCATTGTTGGAAATCCAATTCCCAATACGAAACCCTGTACGATTTTAGTTGTAGAACCTGCCATTTACTTATGGTGGTCACCACTGTTTAGATGGTAGCTATAGTAGGCATAGTTCGAAACGTTTATGCTGGCTAAGATTAATATTCTACTTTCGAAATTTTTTCTTCACTATGCACTAGTAATAATATCAAAGAATTCTTTTTCTCGTATCAAGCATATTTGACTTTCATAAGAAGAAATCTCCTCCAATTCTGTGTTTGCATTGTGTGTGTGGCGGGAGGTCTTATGGTAGTTCCATTTTTAAAAGCATACCGAAAATTCTTTTATAAACCTAGTTTCTTTAAAAGAAACTGCCTTTTTTTACTCATACCAGTCCCATGACTGATCCGGAGTTTATTGTTTTCTTTCCTAAACTCTGGGTGCCCATTATTTCTACACGGGCAGCCTAGTAGCAGGTTTCCGTATTTTGGAGTAAGCTGTATTTTGGAGCTCTTATTCAAGGAGATTTTCTAGGAGCTTTTTGGAGATTTCAGGTGTTTAACTTTTGGAAGTTCGTTATCACCTCTTTCATTTGAGGACTTTTGGATATATGATCACTATTGTATTATCATGATGCTGTATTTGGAGTTGTCGTGTATGTATTATATACTCTGATGTAGTATGGATATTATGTTGATGTTGTATATGTGATGCATGTATGATATTCATTTTGTTCCGTTGTTTTATATTCATCTGATGTTGTTATAAGCTCCGGCGATGCGAATTTGATGTCGTTTGTCGGACATCGAGTTCGAGTCGTCACATGTGGCATCAGAGCTGTTGGTTGAGTAGGAACTTTAGCTATGGAGTATAACACATTAGATGACTCATTAGAGATAGGGTAAAATATACCCTAGAATGAGTATAACCAAGACTGGACTCCAAATTTTATTTGTCTATTTCTTTTACTGCTGATATTCCTTAAGATATTTCGTTCGTGTATTTAAATCAATTTTGTTACTAATTACAGATAGTAAGAATGAGCGGACGAAGGGGAAGAGTTAGGGGTCAAGGAAGTGCCACATCACCTGATCAAGATCCCCCAACAGCAATAGCAGCAGTTCAGCAACAGCCGAATCTGGCTGACTTACATAAGAATTTCTCAAGGCTTGGTGGTAAGCCGTTTACCGGCAAAGATTCGATTGTTGAAGCTCAAGCCTGGATAAGATCATGTGAGAAAATCTTCAGAGGGCTAAAACTACAAGATGATCATAAGCGACTCATAGCTTCTTGGCAACTTCAAGATGAAGCCTCAGCCTGGTGGGAGACAATCATGGTAGATAAGCCAGAAAACGAGTTTTCTTGGGAGAAATTCAAAGAAGTGTTTGAGAAGCGATATTTGCCATCAGCCGGAATTTCTCGAATGTACCAGGAATTTATGGACCTGAAGCAGGGAAGTTTATCATTCGAGGAGTATCTGAACAGATTTAATGAATTGTCTCGTTTTGGTCCCGAATTGGTGAATACGCCTTTAAAGATGAATGAAAGATTCATTCGCGGAATGAATAAGAAATTCCACGAAAGAATGACGAGCCACGTTAAGGAATATTTTTTAGATTTAGTTGATATATGGTACAGATATGCTACACTTGATATGCAAGAAGCCCCGATGGAGAAAGGAAATTCGGGCAATCAAAATTGGAAGAGGCGAAAATTTGGAGGCAAGAAACCATGGCAGGGCAACGAGAAAAAGAGGAGCATTCAGGGAAGCGCGGTAGAAAATGTCACTTGTTACAATTGCCAAGAGAAGGGTCGTTATTCAAACAGCTGCACAAAACCGAAGAAGCAAGTTAAGAAGGAACAACCTGCAAGGAATGATCAAGGAGCTAAAGAATGTTATAATTGTCACAAGCCTAGACATTTTGTTAAAAATTGCCCGGTAATGAAGCAAGCAGAGGTGGAAAATGTTTATGCGATAAAGAAAGACCCTTCAACTTCAAAAGCAGATAAAGGAAAAGGTGTTGTGGAAGGTAAACTTACTATTTATGATAGAACTGTTAGAGTTTTATTTGACACGGGAGCTTCACATAGCTTTATCTCCCAACAAACCGTAAATGAATTAGAACTTAAAACTAAATTTGTTGACGATCCTATTTGCATGAAAAATCCGGTTGGAGGTCCCGCTAATCTTTGTTTATATTGCAAGAGAGTTCCTATTTCATATGCTTGCTATCAATTTCCTATCAACCTTTATATCCTCGAATTTAATGAATTTGAAATTTTACTCGGGATGGACTGGTTATCGAGATACGAAGCTAAATTGGATTGTAATAATCGGACAGATTTAGTCAAAACAAACCTTGAAAATTTTATTGAAATCTCTTGTGAGGATCCGAGTCCAAAGAGAGATAGATTGATGTATACTTTGGGATATCCTGAACCCAGTTTGCAGTCAATACCTGTTGTTCGGAATTTTCTGACGTATTTGACGAGTAAAATCCTTACCTCCACGCAGAGAAATAGAATTCCGAATTGACTTAGTACCTAATGTCCGTCTTGTTTCTCACGCAAGTCGCAGGATGACACCTAAGGAAAAAATAGAATTAGTCGATCAAACTCGAGATTTGGTGAACAAAGGATTGATTCGCTCCAGTGTTTCTGAATGGGGTTCAGCTGTTGTGTTTGTGGCTAAATCGGACGGATCTTTGAGATTGTGTGTTGATTACTGCGATCTCAATAAACAAACTCTTAAAAACAAATTTCCTTTACCCAGGATCGACGATTTTTTCGATCAATTTCATGGCGCTCGATTCTTTTCTAAGATGGATCTAGCTCAGGGATTCCATCAGTTGCGAATAGCCGAGGATTGTGTTCATTTAACTGCCTTTAGGGGTCCTGATATGTTCTACGAATGGTTAGTCATGCCTTTCGGGCTAACCAATGCTCCAGCATACTTCGTAGATCTTATGACTCGTGTGTTCCGGGAAGTATTGAATAAATTTGTTCTTGTATTTATTGATGATATCTTGATTTACTCCAAAACTAAAGAGGAGCATGATGAACATCTCAGAATTGTTTTGGAGATATTGAGGACGAATATCTTATTCGCTAAATTTTCTAAGTGTCACTTCTGGGTCAAAGAAGTCAGATTTCTGGGTTATATTGTTAATGAAGAAGGAATTTCTGTTGATCCAAACAAGATTTCTACAATTATGGACTGGAAGCAACCCACTACTCCTAGAGAAGTTCGAAGTTTTCTCGGTTTAGCGGGATATTATAGGAAGTTTGTACATGATTTTTCTAAGTTGGCTAGCCCACTGACTAAGCTAACAATGAAGAATGCTAAATTCGTTTGGACTCCAAAATGTGATGAAGCTTTCCAGGAATTAAAAAAGAGATTGACTACTGCTCCTGTTCTCGCTATCATTAACGGGAACCAAGGCTTATCTGTCTATATTGATGCGTGTGGTGATGGGGTAGGTGCAGTATTAATGCAGAATGGGAAGGTAGTTTCCTACGCGAGCAGACAATTGCGTCCGCACGAGAAAAACTACCCAACACATGATTTGGAGCTTTTGGCTGTTGTTTTCGCTTTAAAAATCTGGCGACACTATCTTCTGGGTAAGAATCTTTTCAGCCTTCTTAACAATTCATGAACTTAACTTAAACAATCTACTTAATAAACTCTCTTTGTTTTAGGTGAAAATTTTGAATTATTCACCGACCATAAATCCTTGAAATATCTCTTCACCCAGAAAGATCTAAATTTGCGACAACAACGTTGGTTAGAATTTCTGGCATCTTACGACTTAGATATTCTGTATACACCGGGAAAGGCCAATGTAATGGCAGACGCCTTGAGTAGAAAGCACGCTATTCTTGCTCATCTTGTTATCACTCCTACTCTTCTTAAGAAGATCGCGAGCAAGCAAACTGAAGACAAGTTTCTTCGAGAAATACGTAGAAGAATATGTCGAGGTGAAGATACTAGTTTTGAGATAGATAATAGAGAAGTTATAAGGATGAAAGGCAGAATTTGTGTCCCTGACATTCCAGAACTGAAACGTGAAGTATTGGACGAATGCCACAAGTCCAAACTCAGTATCCATCTAGGAGTTAATAAAATGTATAGGGATATTAAAAGAACTTTCTGGTGGAAGATAATGAAAAGAGACATATCTATTTACGTGAGTCGCTGTACTACTTGTCAACAAATCAAAAGCAATCTAAAGAAAGTAGCCGGTTTACTTCAGCCTTTGGAGGTACCGAAATGGAAATGGGATCAGGTATCGATGGATTTCATCAACGGATTGCCATGAACCAAGAAGGGAAACGAAGCAATTTGGGTTATAGTGGACCGTCTAACCAAAACTGCTCACTTTATTCCAGTGAAATCCACTCAGACTGCACCAAGCTTGGCAGGCATATATATAAAGAAAATTGTTTGTCTCCATTGTATTCCCAGCAGTATAGTGAGTGATCGTGACCCGATCTTCACTAGTAGATTTTGGGAGGCATTCCAAGACGCTTTGGGAACAAAATTAAATTTCAGTACCGCTTATCACCCACAATCTGATGGACAGACTGAGAGGGTTAACCGAATTCTAGAAGACCTTTTTCGTACTTGCATTCTCGATTTTGGTGGTTCTTAGGAGGACCATTTGCATCTGGTTGAATTCTCATATAATAACAGTTATCAGGCCAGTATAGAAATGGCTCCTTTCGAAGCTTTATATGGTCGTCCGTGTCGATCACCTACATGCTGGATCGAATCAGGTGACAGACTCGTCTTAGGACCAGACATGATCAAAGAAGCCACAGAGAAGGTAGATTTTATTCGAAAGAAGTTATTAACTGCCCAAAGCCGTCGGAAGAGCTATTATGACCGCCGAAGAAGATATTTGGAATTTCAAGTTGGAGATTCTGTATTTTTGAAAGTATCTCCGATGCGGGGTGTATTAAGATTCGGGAAAACTGGAAAGTTAGCACCGCGTTATATTGGTCCTTTTCCTATTCTGGAAAGGATTTGTCCTCTAGCATATCGAGTGCAGCTACTCAACTGGTTGTCTGACGTGCATGATGTGTTCCACATTTCTAATCTTCGGAAGTATGTGCACGATCCAGATGATATTATTGAAAAAGCTGCTCAGCAGGATCTAGAGATCACTCCTAACTTGGCAGTTAAAAGAGAGCCGATAAAATTGTAGATCGTGATGAGAAGCGATTGCGAACAAAGTTGTGAAACTAGTCAAAGTTCAATGGAGTGGCGATCCAAAGGATTGTACTTGGGAAACTGAAGATAATATGAAGAAATCATATCCCAAATGCAGAATAGACATTTCGGCTTAAACTGTAAGTCATTTCCATATATTTTCGAATTCGTATATTCTTTTTTTTTTGCTTTTCTCTCTCTTTCAATTTCGAGGACGAAATTTTCTTAAGGAGGGGATATTGTAACATCCCGAGATTTTGTTAAATTAAATTTGGTAAATTATTTGAACTTTCAAATTTAAATTGTGAAATTTTAAGAAAAATAAAAATATTGTTAAGATTGATATTACAAAGTAATAAGGAATTAAATAAATAATTAACAGTTAAGTTTAAATAAATAATAATAATAATAATTAAAGAAAACAACACTTATCAACAAGAAATTGTTTACAACAATAAAATAAAATATGAACAAATTTAATGTTTTTAGTTAAAATCTTTAATAGAACTAAAACAAATATTGTGATTAAAGCACATAGTTATTAAATGTTAATAGCTAAAACAACTTTTCTTTTAACAAAGTAAAATGGGAAACAAGTTAACCAAACAAAACAAGACTTAGTCTTACAAAAATAAAATAAGTTTGCCGTAAACAAATAAAGAATAGGAAACAAAGTAAGCAAGAAGGTATTTACTCTTCATCCATAAACTATATACATTCAAATGATTTAGCAAAACAAAATAAAATAATACTTGCAAAAAGAATAAAACAAGAGCCTGCAAATTAAATAAGAAAGTAAGTATCTTAATAGAAAAATAAAATAAAATAAGAAAATAGTACTTACTGGAAAGCAAAACAAAACAGCCTTTATCAAAAGATAAAGCATGAACACAACATGCTGTAAATTCACAAAGCAACATACTTTCGTTTAATGCTTGCATTTAATGCTGTTACTCTTCAGCATGGGTTTAGTCAATATTAAAAAGAAGTATTATATCTACCTATACGCAGTATGTACCCAGTCTTCATACACACACACACACACACACACACATCCATAGTCTCTGCTTTATTTTCGTTCAACAAAACTGAGAAAAGAACAGAAATTTAAAAAGGAAATCAAACACCATTTTTTTATTCAAAGTTGAAGACAAATTTGCTGAAGAGAAAAAAAAACAAAGAGGAAGAGTAAATCTACAGATTTTCCAAAACAAGTAAAAGCAACCTCTGTTTCAAATATTTGCCAAAGTGAGTAAGCATATCTTTAAAAAGTTTGAAATTTATTTAAAACTGTTCAAACTTCATTTATAAACTGCTTTGATCATGCTTCAGTGTGAAAAAATATATGATTGTGATGCTCTGTGTTCTCTGCAAATTTATACAGGGTTTATGTTTGTTTCAAAACTAAAGTCCATTTGCTGTTAACCACTGACAAGCTTTGATTTTTTTTATTAATCAAGATATTTAATCGTTAAAACAAGATTTTTACAAAGCTATTTAAACATACAGTGAATTCACCACTGTAACTTTGTTCTACAGGTATTCAACTAATATTTGATAAAAATAAATTGTTGTAAAAATATTAATTCAAGAATATTTATTGAATCTATACTGCAAGGCATGAATTTTAAAACAAAAATTTAGATTTTTAGTTTAGTATTCTCAGAGAAATTCTTATATGAACAAAAATTGCATTTTTTTGAATTTCTGACAATCGAATCAATAATAAATGTTGAGATTTGTTTTCGAAGCAAGCTTGATGACCTACGAATATGGGAAAAATATTAGAAAAAATTTCGAATGCAAGGATTTTTTGGTTGGATCAAAAATAAGGTTTGGGTTCAAGTTTTTTTCGTGTTCTGTAATTTCTTGTTTCCGGCTCCGTGAGATGATCGAGCGTCATGCGATTCTAGGTGAAGGTAGAAGAGGGCAAGGTCGAGGTCGGGCCGGAGTTTCATGGCGACCGGTGGCTCGACGTGGCGGGGTGAGGCGTTTTGTTCAGGCATGTTTGATTCACAGTTTCGAATGAAATGGCTACATTTTGATTTCAAGACGATGATTTCAAATTGATGGTTGATTTCGCGTGTTTGAAGGTTTTCCGACTTGCCGAGGGTCGTAACGTTCGCCAGAACGTCGGCATGGTGGCGTGCACGTGCACGAGGGCGGTCTCGTGTCAGTGTGTTGCTTGAGTTCGTGGAATTGTTTTCAGCAGTTACCCTCGAGTTTTAAAAAGAAAAAAAAAATAAAGGAAGAAGAAGAAACAGGGAACGGGGAAGAAAGGGAAGGGACGCGGGGAAATTTCTGGGAAAACTCGAGTTGGATCGAGTCATTAGCATGGTTTACTCGGGTGTGTTGTAAAGGTGGGTTAATCCCAAATTTGTAAAGTTTAAAACTGTTAAATTGAACCATGTTGAGTAATGTTAAGTGAAAATTTGTTTAAGTTATTTACTAAGTAAGTATATAAATATCAATGCTTATAAAACCTTAATTAATAATTAAATTAAGAAATTTAATTTAAAATAAGAATTGAAATTAATTTACATTAAAATTTTCAATGTAACAATAAATTGATTTCTAAAGTGTAAAGCAGATTTTCAAATGATAATTAAGGTAATTAATTTGTATTAATAAATGATTTTAAAAATTAAGAATGACATACAATTTGTAATTAAATTGATTAATAAACAATTGAGTGTTCAAATTAATTTGTAAATTAAGAATTTGTTATCCAGATAAATTAAAAATCGACAAATCAAATTTAGCGATTAATTTAAATAACTAATTTTGAAACAATAAAACGAGTTAATCAAGGTTTAAATTATTTATTCAAATTCTTATCATTGATTTAAAATAATTTTGTGATAAATTTATTTAAACCAATTAGAAAATAAATTAACTGTTGCTGTGCACCATATTGATATTTCTGTTCTGTTTGTGATTCTGTGTGATGTAATTGCCTTGTACTGCACTATGATCGTGGTTTGTTCTGTATTGATGTAAAAACCCTATTGCCTGTAAAACGGCATTTAAACTTCGATGCGACAGGAAATCGGATTTCAGTTTGTTATCCGAAACCCACATCGAACCTGTGAATTTTTGTGAATGACATCCACATGTTTTAAAATTTGACACTCAATATTCGAATTAGCCGGGAAAGGAGCTTTGTGTCGTATAACCCATTCCGAATATGTGATTCGACGTTATGGATAGCATTTGAAGACCGGTGGTGAAGACCGGGTATTTGCGAGAGCGATAGGATGACCTATCGATTGTCTCTGCACCGAGTTGCAACGGTATAGAGACTACCTAAGTGATGGGACGTCTGATCGGGATTGTGAATACCCGGATTTCAAGGGCTTCTTTGGACGTGCCTTCGGTTCTGTTCGAACCCAGAACAGACTTGTATGGATAGTATGTCTGACATTACAAATTGAGATATAAAGCAGATTTCTTTCAAATACATTTCTGTTGGTGGCGGAGAATTTATTCTCTTAGCTTAACACCCCTTCTCTGAGACGTACGAGCTCAGAGGTTATGTAGTTGAAGTTTATCAGCAATATATTCCCAATTTGGTCATGTGGCATGCTAAGCGCTGCTGATCATTTGTTGATCGAAGCATGGCTTTGTGAAAAGCGTAGCTTTGTGGATGAGACTTTGTTGAACCTCACACCACGGAATGGTCGAAACAGGAAAGATGCAGCAAGGTTATTGGGGGTAGCGCCCCTTAGGGTATATGCATTTCCTTCTGGATAGAAGTGGTATCATAGTATGGAGCTCAAATACTTAACTTATGTTGATATCGCAGATATATATATGTATTACTTTGTGATTTGTTGCTGGGGCCCCGGAAAAAGGTTGGTTACAACCAGGGGATGGCATACTCGTGTCAGTAGTTACCCAGTTAGGGGTAACCCGGCCTTGTGTTGGCAAAGATCCGGTTAGGTTCTCGGGTCGTCCCTCTAGAGGCGTACCCATGTGGCCCAGGAAGTTCCTTAGCCTGACCATTGTTGGAAATCCAATTCCCAATACGAAACCCTATACGGTTTTAGTTGTAGAACCTGCCATTTACTAATGGTGGTCACCACTGTTTAGATGGTAGCTATAGTAGGCATAGTTCGAAATTTCTATGCTGGCTAAGATTAATATTCTACTTTCAAAATGTTTTCTTCACTATGCACTAGTAATTGAAAAGTGTGTGATAGTGCACGTGCTAGTATAGTACACACGGATCGTGTAATATGGACTATAATATAAATGCGGAAAATAGAAGATAGTAGCAAAGTAAATAAAAATAGATAAATCACACCAGAGATTTTTATACTGGTTCGGAGCACCGTCCTACGTCCAGTCCCAGACTTCTATCTGGATTTTCACTATTAACTACCTCGCTTCACCTGGAGGAACAGGTTTACAATACCCGAGCAAACGAACGGGATTTCACGCCTCTAATACACTGAGGACTTCAACACTTGCCTCTTACAACACAGAGGACTTCAACAACGATGAATATAATTGTTTGTTGACGGTATGTGTTCTTGCTAACACAGCTTTGTCACTTGTAGTACAAATTTCCTATAATCTTATCCTCAAAATATGCGAATGATGTTTTGTGAAGATTAAGGAAAGTATATTACTTATTGAATCAAAAGATATGAAATAATTTCAATGATTCAATAAGCAATTAAAATAATTGAGAGCTTTTAGAATGCAGGAGTACGTAGAAAGTAAGATCGGAGATTAGAGTAAAAAGCATATATAATCATGTTTTTTTAATCAATGATTTAAATGAGTTTATATAGAAAAGAATGGTTGTAACTCTTTGTGAGCAGTTGCCATTAAGAGATATGATCTTTGATGAAAGGTAAGAGATGCAACCTTTGGAGAAAGAAGTGACTTTTGGAAAAATTGCTTTCTGTTTAAAAACGGTCGACAGGTCAAAAAATGACCAGTAGACAGGAATTCAAATATATAGTCGTTATCTGCATGTGTGCACGTTCAGTGTGCAAATTATACAGGAACGGTCGACCGCCTATTTTATGACCGGTCGATCGGTCCCTGTAAAGTTGCACACTAAATGTGCAACTGCAATTTAGTCGTATATATATTGATTTCCTTGAAATGCATGATTATTTGAGGATATATTTTAACAAGTTTATCGCTATTACAATATCAAATAATCAACCTATAATCTAGAGTACCATATGTAGCTCTTTATAGCCATAATGACCTTGTTTTGTCGATCGCCTTTATTTCTTTGTCAGAAATCAAAACCTTCATAGAACTTGTGACTCAACATTCTCCCCCTTTTTGATTGATGACAATATATATATCTGAAAATCTGAATCTCCTCCTGAGTATGTGATCTCCCTCTTTGAATTTTTATATATATGTATGTTCTTGCAAGCAATTGTTAGCCCTTTCTCCCCCTTTGTCATCGACAAAAAGGAGTATAATATGCATAGCAAAATAAAACTTTAACACATCCAAACCATAGCAGAGTATAATACAGACCATAATGTCAAATGAAAAATAAAAATAACGACACTATTTAGTACAAGTGTCAATTGATGTTTTTAGAGTACTAAATCATAAAAGACAATAAAATCTAAGAAGAGGCAGATCCTATGTCCTCTTCATCATCATCTTCTTCTTCTTCTTCATCATTGTTCCCTCTAGATGATTCTCCATGTCCATGTCCACTCATACCAGTAGACTCCTCAGATGATGTCCAGTTGAAAACAGGAGGAGCGGGACGTTTTCCTGGGTCTTGTGCTTGAATAGAGGTGGATGTGGTACATGATATAGCATCCCATAGCATACCAAAGAATGACTTGACCTTATTGAAGCGTTTATCAATTTTAGAGTCCATGCGCTAGAGACGTGATTCAAGCAAAAATTGGTTACGCGCAATAGTTTCAAGTGATTCTTTTGTGGATGATTTTGATTTTAACAGTTTCACTTCATCGGAACGAGGTCAAGAGGAAGTTGCTTTTTGTTTTCTTGGACCTCTTTGTTGCCATTCTTCAAAAGGCATAATCTCAAGATAAGGTGGAGGAAGCTTCATGCGTTTGATGGTTATGGAATCAATACATTTTGGTTTTGAGGTGGCAGACTCAGGAGGCTTTACCCCACAAGCTAACAAAAGACGCATGATATATTCATTGTAGAAGAAATGAGGTCGTGTAGAGTTATTTACCTTGAGAATTTCGTCAAAAAACATATGAACCCAATTGATTTGGATTTCCCCATAAATAGAATAGAGAGCCTTGAAGTTTTCTTTATATACAGCATCATAATTTCCAAGTCTAGGAAACAGAGAATGCATCAAGACGCGATGAAGTAGTCTGGCGGTGGGTCGAAGTCCAATAGACTTTGTGCCATCACTATTGTCCTCTATGAACTGATGACTGATGCTATTGCGAGTGAAGACTTCACAGAAAGTAGATGAAAACTCATCGCCTCGATTTGGTATACCAAGTATAGAGGCAATCCTATCACGAGTAACAAAAATTTGTTTGCCACAGACGACAGACCAAATGACTCCGTTCGGATTATCAGGTTGATACTCGTCGAGGTTCATGTTGGCATAGAACAATTTTATCATCAAATGATTTATTTCCACATTATTTTCTGAAAAATCTATCAATGGAGAAATGTTGGAGTTATTGGCTAACCTACGAATTCCATAAGACGTGAAATCATCAAACTTGATGAAAGAGCCCGGATGAAACTTGTAGTTAGTCATTTGATTCCATCTTGTTATGGCTACCGGACTTTCGAGCCATTTTTTAGCGGAGAAATTAAGAGATGAAGGTCCGGAGGATGATGCTTTCTTGGGTTTCTTTTGTGGAGGAGCCATTGTTAGAAGATTTGGAGATTTGGAAATTGAATTTGAGAAACTAGGGTTTTTTGGAGTTTGGGGAAAATAACTAGTTGAGTCAAATGAAAGGAGGATAGAAAGAAATTGACGTATAGGGTATATATATAAAAACTGGAAATACGTCAACCGGTTGACCTATAGATTATGGTCGGTCAACCGTTTTCAACCAGAGAGCAAACGGTCGACCGGTCATATTTTGGATGGTCGACCGGTTTTGCTTGCTGAAGAAAAGCAGTTTGTTTTGCAAGTTTTTTAGAATATATCAAGCTATATAAATTATATTTCACTCTTATTATAAAATATAAACGTTATTACAAGAGTGATAGATGGAAAACGATACAATAAGTATATATATAAAGCTAAAGAGAAGTGGTAGGTTCGTCATTAGAATTTTTATTATCTTCAATACGTTTTGACCATGGACTCCAGTTTTTATGAGCACCTTCATTCATCTCATAATTCCGATCCCAAGAGTTAGGACTTTTAGATGTTGATGGCCTAGACGGCATTGGTTCATGTACGTCATGCTTGTTGGAACTACAGAAGAATGATGCCACCTTTTCTAAAACAGATAATCGTGCCGATGTCCGTTGTTGCTCGTGATAAAGTTGGCTTTGCCCATAATGGAGCTGTCTCTGAATATCTATCTGATGTTTCTGATAGTGATGAATCTCGTCGATCTGTGCTTTGGTACGAGGAGAACAAAACAGCGTCTTTTTAACCCGTTTTGAGTTTGGTGTATTACCATAAATACAAGAGCATTGATGATGATAACATGATTTTTGTTTTGGTGTTTTGGGAGAATAATATTCCTCCGACTCAGAACTCGTAATGGAAATGTGTGATTCTTGAGCACATTTATCACAAATGTGAGCCATAGAGAATTTTGTATAGAATCTTATGGTCGGATAAGAAAAGATGAATAAAGTAGGAAATTTGGACAAGCTTATATACAAGTTTCTTATGTATAAACGTATGGATGTGAGTGAACAGAAAATTTTGACCATGAAAACAAGCAGAGGCTTATGTTAACTCTAAAAATAGCTCTCTGAAGTTATAAAATAGGAAAGGAAAAGACGATCATTAAAAGAAAGCATGATCATTAGTATTTATTAGTTTAGATCATTTCTTGAGATTAAACCAAGCTCCCTTCGTAATCTAATAAAGCTAGATTCGAGCAGAGGCTTAGTAAAGATGTCTGTTAATTGATTGTCAGTTTGGACATATTCAAGACATATATTTCCTTTTTCAATATTATCTCGAAGGAAATGATGACGGATATCAATGTGTTTGGTTCTAGAATGATTCACCGGATTCTTCGAGAGATTTATAGCACTTGTGTTATCACAGTATATAATTGAATTTGATAAATGAATATCAAAATCTTGAAGAGTTTGTTGCATGTATAGCACTTGAGTACAAGCAAGAGCCGCTGATATATATTCGGCTTCACATGTTGATAGTGAAACACAATTCTGTTTCTTATTAAACCAAGAGACAAGTGATTTTCCAATAAAATGGCACGTACCACTTGTACTTTTTCTATCCGTTCGTGATCCGCCAAAATCAGCATCACTATATGATACTAATTCAAATGGACATTCCTTTGGATAAAAAAGACCGAAATCTTTGGTATTATTAAGATAACGAATTATACGTTTCACTGCTCGTAGATGTGATTCTTTTGGATCTGCTTGAAAGCGTGCACATAGACAAACACTCATCATTATATCTGGACGACTAGCTGTAAGATAAAGAAGAGAACCAATCATGCTTCGATATAATTTCTGGTCAACACTCTTACCATTTTCATCTTTTTCAAGATGTGTAGTTGTACTTATAGGAGTTGGTTTACCAGATGTATTTTGTAATCCGAAGCGTTTGATAAGATTTCTGCAATATTTTTCTTGATTGATAAAGATACCATTCAGAAGTTGCTTGATTTGAAGTCCAAGAAAATATGATAATTCTCCCATATGAGACATTTCGAACTCTTTGGTCATAATACTTGCAAATTCTTTGCAGAGTTTATCGTTTGTTGAACCAAAGATGATGTCGTCTACGTATATCTGGATAACTAGAATATCCTTTTGAGAATGTTTAATAAACAAAGTTTGATCGACTTTGCCTATTTGAAATCCTGAGTTAATAAGATAGCTACATAATCGTTCATACCAAGCACGAGGTGCTTGTTTTAAGCCATACAGAGCTTTCTTAAGTTTGAACACATGGTCAGGATATTTTTCATGTAGGAACAAAGGAGGTTGTTCGACATAGACATTCTCTTTGATAAATCCATTGAGAAAAGCACTTTTGACATCCATCTGATAAAGTTTGAAATTATGGTGACAAGCAAAAGATAATAGAATTCTAATAGCTTCTAGTCGAGCAACTGGTGCAAAAGTTTCTTCATAATCGATACCTTCTTCCTGATTATATCCTTGTGCTACTAATCTTGCTTTGTTTTTGGTGATATTTCCTTGTTCGTCGGCCTTATTTTTATAAACCCATTTAGTACCAATAACTGACTGATCAGTTGGCCTTGGAACAAGTTTCCAAACGTCATTGCGCTCGAACTGATTTAGTTCTTCCTGCATGGCAATGATCCAGTAATCGTCTGTAGCAGCTTCTTTTGGATTCTTAGGTTCGATATTTGATAGAAACGCAACATGACCCATTTGATGTAATTGATTCCTAGTTCTTACTTGTGAGTTAACCTCTCCAATTACATTTTGAACCGGATGGTGTCTCAATAATCTTGGAGGGGAACGTATCTCACAAACTGGTTGTTGTTGGGAAATATTGTCAATAAGATTTTCAGAGTCAGAGTCATAATTTGTGATGAGAGGAGTGTCGGTAAATATAGTTTCGACATTATCTGGTTTTGACTGAGAAGGTTTAAAGAATTCATTGAAAGAAACATGAAGAGATTCTTCAATAGTTTTGGTTCGTTTATTGAAAATACGATACGCTTTGCTTCTTTCCGAATAACCGACAAATATACCTTCATCAGCTTTCGGATCAAACTTTCCGAGATGGTCTTTTGTATTTAAAATAAAACATTTTGAACCAAATACTTTGAAGTAAGATATATTTGGCTTCCTTTCATTAAATAATTCATAAGACGTGTTTTTGGTGAGTGGTCGAATAGACACACGATTTAAAACATAACACGCAGTAGCGACGGCTTCTGCCCAGAAATGTTTTGGTAAAGTGGATCCATTTAATAACGTTCTTGCACATTCTTGTAATGTTCGATTTTTCCGTTCTACAACTCCGTTTTGTTGTGGAGTTCTAGGAAACGAAAAATTATGGTTAATACCTTTTTTTGTACAAAAATGTTCAAATTCGTTATTTTCAAATTCACCGCCATGATCACTTCTTATGTTTTTAACTTTTAGCCCTTTTGATTTTTGAATTCTTTTGACGAAAGATTTGAAATGGTCAAAAGTGTCACTCTTGTTCTTCAGAAAAATAGTCCATGTATAACGAGAATAGTCATCAACTATTACAAATACATATCTATTATGGTTTATTGACTGAACCTGTGTTGGTCCGAATAAATCCATATGTAGTAGTTCAAGTGGTTGTAATGTTGATATGACCCTTTTTGACTTGAATGACGATTTTGTCAATTTTCCTAACTGACAGGCATCACAAAAACTATCGTTTTTATAACTAATTTTGGGTAGACCTCTAACTAGATTGTTTTTGGCCAGCTTGTCAATAATTCTGAAGTTTATATGACAGAAGCGTTTGTGCCATAGCCATGGATCATTATCATTAGCCACAAGACACATATCTGAATTATGATTAATATTCATATTCAGAATATATATATTTCTGTCTCTATAACCTTCGAAAACTAAATTGTGGTCTTTATCTAAGATACTACACTTATTATTTGAAAAGGAGATTGTAAAACCTTTGTCACATAACTGATTAATACTAAGTAAATTGTGTTTTAAATTTTTAACTAGCATGACATTTGTAATAAGAGGTAAGTTAGATGTACCACAATTGCTCACATCGCCTTTGCCGATGATATAGCCTTTTGAATTGTCTCCAAAAATGACGGAGCCACCGTCTGAGTATGTAATATTTGTTAATAAGCTCTTGTCTCCTGTCATGTGCTTCGAGCAACCACTGTCCAATATCCACTTTCCTCTTTTCTTAAGTGGGACCTGCAAAAATAGGATTAAGTCCATGGTACCCACTTTTTATAGGGTCCTAAGAGTTAGGTCTTAGGAGTCCAAACCCATATGGGTCCGGTATCCCCTTTATATATATAATTATTATTAAGATGCACAGTATTCATGAATTGTTGAATGTATTTGTTCCTAATCAAATTGTTATTTGTTTTAGGAACCCATATTTTGATAGTCTTTGTATTTTTCTTTTGAAATTTCACAACTGGCTTTGGTTTGGAATATAATAAACTAAGATTTTTCTTAACTTCAATCTTTTGTACTTCCTTCTTTCTTTTATTACCCTTGATCTCTTGTTTCTTATATCCCAGACCTTGTTTATTTGATGCAGATTGTGAGTTTTCAATGATTTTTGTCAAATTTTCTCGACCTTTGTTAAAGTTAGAAACATTTTGAGTAATGTCATCAAACTTTGTTTGTAAACTACTTTTTCTAGGTCTAGAATTTTGACTTTTACCTTAAGCTCATGATTTTTAGTAGTGAGAGCATTATTTTTCTCTTTTTGAGCTTCTATTTCTTGACTCAAAAGAGATAGTTGAGAGTCAACATTAGATGATGATTCTTGAATTTTTTCGAGTTCCTCTTCTAATATTTTCTTCTCATCTTTTAACATATCTCGTTAAACTCTGTTCTTCTTAAATCTGCTTTGACTATTTTTAATTGACGTTTTATGTCTTTATATTTGACTATCAATTCAGCATTAATATCAAGTAATTCATCAAATGTAGGAATTTGTACCTCATCTTCTGTTGCCATAAAACAAACATTAGCTTGTTCATTCTCCGAATCACTTTCACTTTCCGATGAAGATGACTCTGAATCATCCCATGTTACTGAGAAGACTCGTTTCTTTGATTTGTCCTTCTTATATTTGAATTTGTCATTTTCTGACTTCTTCTTTTGTTCTGGACAATCCTTCTGCATGTGTCCCTTTTTGTGGCAGTTAAAACATTCTATAGCAGATGAAGATGGTTTATTTGATCCAGGTTTCCTTTTATTGTAACGACTGGCTTTTCGATATTTTAGGAATTTTTTGAATCCTTTCGCAATAAATGCCAAATCTTCGTCTTCAGAATCTGATTCATTTTCATCTTTCTCAACATGAAATGCTACATTTTTCTTTTCTTCTTTCTGTTCTTTTCTAGCCTGCAAATTTGCTTCATAGGACATTAAATTTCCTATCAATTCATCTGGCTTCATGACGGAAAGGTCATTAGCTTCTTCAATTGCTAATACTTTTCCTTCCCATTCACTAGTCAGAGAATGTAGGACTGTTGAAACAACATCAAAATCAGAATATTTTTGTCCTAAGCCAATAAGTGCATGGTGGATAGTTTGAAATCGTGAATACATATCATTGATTGTCTCATTTGGTTTCATTTTGAAATTTTGAAATTGACTTTTCAGCATGGCTATTTTGGCTTGTTTAACCTTGTTAGTACCTTCATGAGTGGTTTTTAGCGTTTGCCAAATTTGATATGCAGTAGTGCAGATACTAAAACGGTTATATTCATTTTGGTCTAATGCACAGAACAACATATTTATTGCTCTTGCATTTACGGCTGCTGCCGTTTTCTCAGCCGCAGTCCATTCTGAATAATCAGTTGTTGGATTCACTATTTCTCTTTGAGTGGCATTCCAAGCATCATAGCTATTTGATTGCAAAAAGAATGACATACGTGTTGCCCAATAACTATAGTTAAGACCATTGAAAAATGGAGGTCTTTGTGTCGATTGACCTTCCATGTATGTGGTATTCTGAGTGCTAGTACTTGCGTTATTTGCCATATTACAAGAATATATCAAATAACTGTGTTACGGTTATGTGATAACCTTGCTCTGATACCAAATGAAAAGTGTATGATAGTGCACGTGCTAGTATAGTACACACGGATCGTGTAATATGGACTATAATATAAATGCGGAAAATAGAAGATAGTAGCAAAGTAAATAAAAATAGAAAAATCACACCAGAGATTTTTATACTGGTTCGGAGCACCGTCCTACGTCCAGTCCCAGACTTCTATCTGGATTTTCACTATTAACTACCTTACTTCACCCGGAGGAACTGGTTTACAATACCCGAGCAAACGAACGGGATTTCACGCCTCTAATACACTGAGGACTTCAACACTTGCCTCTTACAACACAAAGGACTTCAACAACGATGAATATAATTGTTTGTTGACGGTATGTATTCTTGCTAACACAGCTTTGTCACTTGTAGTACAAATTTCCTATAATCTTATCCTCAAAATATGCGAATGATGTTTTGTGAAGATTAAGGAAAGTATATTACTTATTGAATCAAAAGATATGAAATAATTTCAATGATTCAATAAGCAATTAAAATAATTGAGAGCTTTTAGAATGCAGGAGTACGTAGAAAGTAAGATCGGAGATTAGAGTAAAAAGCATATATAATCATGTTTTTTTAATCAATGATTTAGATGAGTTTATATAGAGAAGAATGGTTGTAACTCTTTGTGAGCAGTTGCCATTAAGAGATATGATCTTTGATGAAAGGTAAGAGATGCAACCTTTGGAGAAAGAAGTGTCTTTTGGAAAAATTGCTTTCTGTTTAAAAACGGTCAACAGGTCAAAAAATGACCAGTAGACAGGAATTCAAATATATAGTCGTTATGTGCATGTGTGCACGTTCAGTGTGCAAATTATACAGGAACGGTCGACCGCCTATTTTATGACCGGTCGACCGGTCCCTGTAAAGTTGCACACTAAATGTGCAACTGCAATTTAGTCGTATATATATTGATTTTAACAAGTTTATCGCTATTACAATATCAAATAATCAACCTATAATCTAGAGTACCATATGTAGCTCTTTATAGCCATAATGACCTTGTTTTGTCGATCGTCTTTATTTCTTTGTCAGAAATCAAAACCTTCATAGAACTTGTGACTCAACATTAATAATATCAAAGAATTCTTTTTCTTGTATCAAGCATATTTGACTATCATAAGAAGAAATCTCCTCCAATTCTGCGTTTGCATTGTGTGTCTGGCGGGAGGTCTTATGGTAGTTCCATTTTTAAAAGCATACCGAAAATTCTTTTATAAATCTAGTTTCTTTAAAAGCAACTGTCTTTGTTTACTCATACCAGTCCCATGACTGATCCGGAGTTTATTGTTTTCTTTCCTAAACTCTGGGTGCCAATTTTTCTACATGGGCAGCCTAGTAGAAGGTTTCTGTATTTTGGAGTAAGCTATATTTTAGAGCTCTTATTCAAGGAGATATTCTAGGAGCTTTTTGGAGATTTCAGGTGTTTAACTTTGGAAGTTCGTTATCACCTCTTTCATTTGAGGACTTTTGGATATATGATCACTATTGTATTATCATGATGTTGAATTTGGAGTTGTGGTGTATGTATTATACACTCTGATGTAGTATGGATATTATGTTGATGTTGTATCTGTGATGCATGTATGATATTCATTTTGTTCCGCCGTTTTATATTCATCTGATGTTGTTATAAGCTCCGGCGATGCGAATTTGATGTCGTTTGTCGGTCATCGAGTTCGGGTCGTCACAAGTGTTATTACAAGTTGAATTTGATTACAAGTTGATGAGATAAGCATAAGTCACAAGTGCAAGAGTTCACTGGAGAATCATGGTGCACTCCTAGATGACTATTGTATAGGCGAAGTAGAATGAAAAATAATCTCTACAGAGTTCCAGTAGTCAATCTAGAAGATCCATTTTGTGTTGCAGGTAGAATTGAATTTAAAGGGGTAGCAGAGCAGTTAAGCCAAGGCCGACATGTCAGAAGGTAACAACTCGAGAATTCCGACCCTCGAAAATCAACACTAATATGTTTACTGTATTTCGTGCCGAGCATTCGAACGTTGGAAAGATCGATTGTTAGAGGAAAAGAAAGAAGAAAGAAGGAAGAAGTGAGAAGAGAGAAGAAAAAAAACATAGAATCTCACAACGGAATGAATAATCTATAATATACAATAAATCTTTACACAAAGGAGAAATGTAATATACATATACCAATCAGAGTATACTAACATATTTCAGCCCGAACAGTTATAAAAACCTGTCTACTATTGCTGATACATACAACAATGAATGCGGAAGAGAAATAACCAAATACGCGAAAACGTCTCTGGGCTTCCGGCTCGTCTCCTGAAGCTCCAAAGCATCCAAACTAAATCCGCAATATGCTCGGTCTGACCCTAGCATTATAATAAAATAACACCCGAGTCAGTCAAAAAAACCAACTTGAGAAAACACACACAACTGAAATTTAAAGCTATAAAAACCTTTGAAATCAAAAGTATCACGTAAGACCACACCGCACATAAACACGGGTATGTTTTTACCTTACGATAACCATAATCATTTCGTATGAAATTCTCTGATATTATAATAGTGTATAAGATACAAATACTTATTAATCATAGCCGAAATTGTTACATTAAATAAATTCCAGCATAATAGGTATACAAATAAAACCGTAAAGGCTCATATTGGAGGGTGGATTCCATACAATTACTGAGCTACTAGGGTACCGCCCATCACGGTGCATCTTTAGATAAAATAACACCGAGGTCGAACCTATCGGCCCTTGCCAATATAGAACCGGCCTACCCCTTATTGGATACCTTATATAATCACCCCTCCATTAATGGGCCCAAAGCATACAAATGAGAGATAATATCAACTCTAGATAGGGATGATCATACCCTACTTGGGAGCGCCCACATTGCCCTGCTGCATCTCCCGTGTTTTAGTCATTCCCAGTAGACGAGGCATGAATATAGGTTTAGCTTTATTAAGTAGCACTTCCCACTTGGAATGCCAATACTGTCCTCTAGGCAAACAATGCAATGTCAGCATTCATCCATATAAGTTCATTCTCGGACTGAATGAAATGCTTGAGAGCTCCGTCTTTAATTCCATCATCTCCAAGATGTCTTCACTTTGAAACATTTAAGCTGGATTAAAGTGGTTTTCGAATAACATATCCGGTCTCGGTCTCTTCGAAACAACCTTCGATAATTTCTAGTAAACTCAACCTTGATTCTTTAGGAAATAAACAGTCAAAGATAAGAGCAGAGATCACCTCTTAACCGTAAGTGGATGGATTTCCTTATCATTTGTCATAGGATAACAAAATGAGATTTATATGCACAGTACAGCATCATTGGAGATGACTGTGCTGTATAACTCACGTATTTCTCCAAGATATTTCCACAATTATGTTTTGGGTCCAAATTCGACAGTCAGTTATTTAACTATCGAATAAACAAACATTCTAACAGGGATTTTATTCCATAGAGGAAATCAACATCGGTTAAGCACCTAAGCAACTACTAGCCTCCTTAATAAATCTTTCATTAATTGAAACCACTTTGTAATATTTGTATCAAAATATTTTTACAAAGATATATTCAGAAATCCCTATATTTCCAATACTTAGAAAACTATCTATATACTTATCTTAACGCTATAAGTATATTCACAAAATTTGAGAAAGATTTCCTTTCTATACAATTCTAAAATAATTTATAAATCCCTTATAAATCTCAAAAACCATTTAGAAAGCTATTTTATAAATCTTTGAAACTGTTTATAAAACTCTATATAGAAACCCTTTATAATAATCCAACCCCCATTTCTAATTATAAACTCTTTTATAAATTTCAAAACATTTATATACCCTTTATAACTCCATACAGCTATTTATAAAACTCTCCTTATAAATTTATAACCAAATTCTTAAACTCTTTTATAAATATCTGAAATCATTTGTAAACTCTTTTTATCTTGTAAATAATCTCCTGTTAATTCTCCAAATCATTCTATAAAACTCTCCTTTTAAAAACCCAAATCTTTTTGAAAACTCTATTTATAGATCTCGGACATTTATAAATAAATTATAATCATTTTCTTTAAACATTATTATATAATAATGGTTATTAATAGTAAACCTTATAAATAAATAAATAATAATTTTTTTAACCTTAAAAACATCTTAAAATAATAATTAATAATTTTAAAGACATTATTATTAAAAAAACTAATAATTAATTTTCAACCTTATTATAAATAATAATAATTAATTCCTAAAATAGTATAAATAAATCATTACTATTAATTTCAAACTATACTAATAATTAAAATAACTAAAATTCAAAATATTAACATATTGATAAATAACCCTTAAACTGTAATAACTATAAATAAATAACTTTAAAAAAATGTTAAATATCAATAAATAACTTTTAAAACACTATTAAATAATGGCATCCGCTCATGATCGCGATTTCCTTTCTCTTTGTCTTCTGCAAATTTTTCTTACCTTTTCCGTAGTTCCAATTATTGTAATCGAGCCTCTCCTCCTATGTCTTATGCTCAAGTTGTTAAAAATCAAGTCGCAAAGTTCCAGCATCCTCCTCTTAGATCGCCTGTCAGCAATCAAAAATCGAATTGGATCGAATCCAGGAAGGGAAAGCAATTTTGTTTCAGATGTGGAGATCTGAACCACTTCGTGAAGCACTGCCGCGACCCGGTCAGATGCTTCTCTTGTGGACTTTTTTGGCATAAAAGCAAGTCGTGTGAGTCAACACCAATTTCCCCTAACGCTATCTCTGCTTCGATCAACCATGGGTTCAAATTTACCCTAAAATGCTTACTTCTCAAAGGAATCCTGATTGACTTTCTCTGGTTCAAGAAAAATGAAGGTATTAAGTATCTCGAAGAATTATTTTACCATTTTGGTGTTGTCAACGAGCCAAAACATAGGCAGAGGGTTTAGTGATCGTTTTGGCAACCCCGAAGTCTTCTCTGGCAAATCAAAAGTTAGCGCAACCATGGGGCTTGATCAGGGAAACCCAACCATTATTGGCCAATCACGGTTTTCAATTTACCTTGAAATATCTTATGTTGAGGAGTATTTTAACAGAGAACCACTGGCTTAAGAAAGATACAGGAATCAGCTATCTTGATGATTTACTCTACCACTGCGATATCATCAATGAACCTAACTACGTAAAATGCCTAGCTGATAATCCAGTTGAATTTTTTGATTCTTCAGATGTCTTGAATCGAAATCCTGAATCTTTCGAGTTCGCGGAGTTAGAATTTCCTAACTCCTTCACTACTGGAAATGTTTACCATGGTCTTGATCCTCTTCTCTTGGATCCAGTCGTTGTTCTCTGCAACTCGAATTCATTTTCGGCTGGATTCGAATCCACAGAAGATGTTTTCACCCATTACCGGCTCAAAAACCATAAAACATTTCGCCATGTCCAGGATAATTTTGTGATTAATACTTCAAATGCTTTTGAAGCTCTTGTTGTTGTAAATGACAATCTAAATGGTGATGGTGGTCTGTTTGATAACCCGGAACATTTAGCTAATCTTTCGAATGAAATGAATGGCACTATTTCAAGTTTGGATTGCATTGAGGGAGCTGGCTCTTTGGATAGCAGCTACTCTAACTCTTTTAGGTTGGTTCAGCCTGATGATCTTCATGCTGTGGTGCTCAATTTTGTTGAGCAAGAGCCAATGGTTTTAGACATTATTGATCCAAATATTTCGGTTGTGTGCTCGAGTTTGGATGAGGAGAACTATTTTGACAATATTCTGGATCATTCTGAGTCTTCTTTGCTTCATCCAGCAGTATTGGAAAATTTTCCTGTCCTTTCCGATGATGTCTTTTTAACTGATTATTCAGCAGAACTATACTTTTTTGAAACCAGTTTCTGTTTGAGCGAGCCTAATCCTTCTTTTGGTTCCTCTTCGAACCATACTAATACTTTGGATTGGGCATTGCGTTCTGATGAAGTAGATGTTGTGGCTGAAAAGGAGGCTCTTGTTGATTTGGACTTCTTGCGGGAGAATACAAATGTCTTTGAAATGCCAATTTCAGAGTGTCCAGTTGTTATGCACTCATGCTCAGATGATACACAGTGTTGCTATGTCGTACCTATGGAGAACAATGGTAATAAGAATCAACGGAAGGTGGCTGGGCCAGAAAGTGGTAGCAGTCCAGTACCTTACTCTCCTTCGTCGAACAGAGGAAGACACAAAAAATCTGCAGCTCCTAGTGGAACAGTCCGTCGAAGCGCCATGATATGCAAATGCCAACCGCAGTCTACGGGTGAGTTACCTGGATTGAGTGCCACGAGTGGCACTTCGAATCTAGGCTCAGGTATGAGTCTATTTATGGGTAGTACATACTCCACCTATGCTTTAGGTAATCTATCTTCTGCCGAGTTTTGTCAGCTTGCTAGTGCTACTTCTTTTATTTTTACTGATGTTGAGATCGATAGAGAGTTTATTAGGTGCAAGGAATTAGAGAGGGATAGTAATGTTGGTATATGAGGATCATTGGTTGGAACATTAGAGGCTTAAATGATTTGAATAAGTGTGATAAGGTTAGAGCATTCTTTAAAGATTATTTAATTGACATCGCTTTACTTCAGGAGACCAAGATTGAGTATCCAGACTTTCGTTTTTTTAGAAGATTAGGCGGTTATCACTTTAGAAAATGGGTGTTCCTACCTTCTATGGGCTCCTATGGGGGTTAAATGATTGGGTGGCATGATAATCATTTTAAAGTGCTTCAATGCATCTCTAATCTTCATTCACTTCATACTATTCTTATTAATCTTTCTGATAACTCTTTTTAAAATATTTTTAATGTTTATGGGCCTAACTCAAAAATAAATAGGAGAATTTTATGAAGGAATGTCTTGAATTTAGATCTTTTTCTCCGGGCTTTGGATTTTGGGGGGCGATTTTAACGTTACGCGTTTCATTAGCGAGCGTTCTCCCAGGGAGGGGGAATACTCTGCTATGGAGGAATTTGATCAATTTATTTTTAATTCTAATTTGATTGAAATCCCCATTTCTAATAGAGCTTTTACGTGGAGCAATGCAAGAGAGTCTCCTTCCATGGCTCTTCTTGATAGTTTCTTTGTTAGTGATGAGATAGAAGATAAATTTCCCATCTGTAGAGTCACCGGTTTACCGTACACGTACTCCGATCATTGTCCTATTATCCTCTCTTGTGAGCAGCATAGACTTGTTTCTAATACTTTTAAATTTGAAAAGATGTGGCTTTTGGAATCTAATTTTGTGAACTTAATCAACGGTAAATGGACTTCTTTGAGTTTCCATAATACTAGAAACATGGATAATTCTGCTAAGTCTTTTGTTTCTAAGCTTAGAGATCTTAGGATCTTTCTTAAAAATTGGAGCAAAAATGTTTTTGGCAACTTAAAAATTAAAAAATATAATATTCTTAACGAAATGCTTAAAATAAACAAGATAGAAGAATCTAGACCTCTAAACCTTGGTGAACGTAATGTTATTTCTAATTTAAAAGACGAGCTAAATTCTATTTTAGAAAAAGAGGAGGTGATGTGGAAGCAGCGATCCAGTATTCAATGGATCAACGAAGGCGATAACAACACCAAATTTTTCCATAATATTACCAATTGTAGAAAATGTAGTAATTCAATTAACTCTATATTTGTTAACAATATAGAGCTAGTTGATTAAAGAGATCTCAACAAAGCTTTTACAGACTATTACAAGGATATTTTTGGTTCTAAAATCAACCATAGAATCAATGTTAATTGGACTGATCTGTATCCTTCGGATACTATTGTTGATTTATCAGCATTAAATATACCTTTTTCAGAAGAGGAAATTAAGAAAGCTATTTTTGATATGCCAAGCGATAAATCTCCGGGACCTGATTGTTTTCCATTTTTATTTTACAAAACTTTTTGGGATGTTTTAAAATTTGACTTAGTTAACTTGTTCAATGATTTTTTATAATGGTAACTTGCAATTATGGAGATTTAATTTCGCAAATGTTATTTTGCTGCATAAAAAAGTAGGTGCTAACAACTTAAAAGATTTTAGACCTATTTCTTTGATTAATTGTTCTGTTAAAATCATTTCTAAGGTTCTTGCTATTAGACTTAGTACAAGAATGAATGACTTAATTGACTGTTCACAATCGGCTTTCATTAAAGGGAGAAATATTACAGATGGAGTGGCTGTAGTCCAGGAATATATAAATCACTGATGTAAGAATAACTTAACCTGTGCGATTTTAAAACTCGATTTTACAAAAGCTTTTGATTCAGTGGATTGGGATTTCCTAATAGATATTTTTCACGCTAGAGGTTTTGGTCATAGATGGATCAGTTGGATTTTGACCTTGCTGAAAACTGTAAACTCTAGTATCATGGTTAATGGAGTTTTAGGTAATAGAATTCAGTCTAAGAGAGGTTTAAGGCAAGGAGATCCCTTATCACCTTTATTGTTTAACCTAGTCGCCGATGTTTTTGCTAAAATTATTAAAACAGCAGTAGATAACGGATCTCTAGGAAATGTTGGCAATGACATATCGCGAAACGGTATATCGGTTCTGCAATTTGCAGATGATACCTTACTTTTTTCTTCTCATCTTCCTAGACACATTATTACTCTCAAATTTATTCTTTATAATTTCGAGCTTTTATCTGGCTTAAAAATTAATTTTGAAAAAGTTCAGTTTTAGTTTTAAATGATTTTGAAAATGTGGAAAATCTTGTAGCTAATACCATAAACTGCAAAAGTATGGTCTTTCCTTTTGATTATCTTGGATTTGTGATTAGACCTCCAAACTCAAGCATGATGATTGGCTTATCATTATTGATAAAATTAAAAATAGAATGTCTAATTGGAATGGGAGATTTCTATCTAGAGCAGCTAGGCTTGTTTTAATAAACTCGGTTTTATCAGCCTTACCGGTCTACTGGATGTCTATGCATTTGTTTCCAGATTGGGTCATTGATAAAATTGATAAAATTAGGAGAGATTTCTTATGGAGTGGGGGTAATATGAATAACAGCATTAAATGTCATGTAAACTGGAAAACTGTTTGTAGAGCCAAAAAGGAGGGTGGTTTAGGAGTTATAAATTTGCGTAACATGAATTTACTCTTTTAGGTAAATGACTTTGGAAGTTTAAAGATATTAATGATAACATTATTTGAAAAGAGATCGTTTCTAACTTTCTATAACGGTAATATCAATTTACACCAAATGGACTATTCACTTTCCCATAATCTTTCTAATTTTTGGCAAAACATTTTAAAATGTCATGAAATTTTTAACTTAGGAACTAAGACGATTGTACACTCAGGAAATTGTACTTCTTTTTGGCATGATTGTTGGATTTCGATCGTGCCTCTTAAGTTTGAGTTTAAGGATTTGTATGATATCTGTAACTTTAAGTATGCTTTAATTAACGAAGTTTACACTTCGGATAATGACCCTCCTTGGAATTTCAGTTTTAACAGAATATTAGTAAGATCAACCCTTAGGCAACTTTCTTTGCTTTATGCCAAATTAAGTCTTTACAATATCGACAATGATAATGATTTTATTAGTTGGGAATGGGATAAGAGTAAGAAATATACTTCAAACTCTTTTTATAGATTTATCAAATTTTCAAGTACTACTAATATCTCTTTTAAATATATGTGGAAATATAATGCTCCTCCTAAATCCAAAATTCACATGTGATTAATTCTTCACGGAAAACTTAATACAATAGAACTCTTAAAGAGAAAAAACATTCAAAACGATAATAAATGTTACTTTTGTAATATGCATCTTGAGGACACTAACCATATATACTATGATTGCCAGGACTCTAATTACATCCTAACTAACACTCTTAAAATTTTTAACTTTAATATTATAACTAAAATTTTGGATTGTGAATTCTACTGGATTCATTTTAGATTCAGATTCAACAAGAATATTAGATTTTTACTGGACACTTTATTCATTATTATTAGTTGGTTTATTTGGTTTGAGAGAAATCAAAGAATTTTTAATAATCATAACAGTCACTTTAACAAATTGAATTTTTCTATTTCTACATTTTGTTTCAACTGGATTTCTAATCCCAAATATAAATTAGCTAACAATATCCATTTCAAATGGTATCTTAACAAGATTAGTTATAATATTAACTTTTTTAAACATAACAATGTGTTTTATAGCACTAGTAATAGTATCATTAATAATTTTCCTAGTTTAATGGATGATCTCAATCTTAATCATAGCTTACTTTTGATTAAAGATGATTAGATCAGATCTGCCTCAATTTCTGCTCTCCCCTGATAGTCTTAACTAGGCTTTCACTTCATTCCTTTAAATACATATATATGTATATTTACTATTTAAATATACATATATATGTTTCATTCTAATGTTTTCCCTAGTCATGTTTTAGTTACAGGCCTGGGATATTCGATTTCAGGTTCTCTTTTCAGGTTTCTCCTGTCTCCAGGTTGCTGGATATCAGATTGTAGAGAGGCCATCAGTGCATCTTGGACTTCTTGTTGTCTTCACCTCGGATTTTGGATTCTGCTATCTCCGTTATGGAGTTCTTTTTCAGCATGATTTATTCTCCAGTTGGACGCTACTTCTTCTTGATCAGAGCCTTCAGTGTGGCCTCTCTAGTCAGCGTATCCTCTTTGGAGCTGTTGCTTATTTGCTTCTGCTGATTCAGTTTTCTTTGGGCTTTCTTTTAGTTTGAGTCCCCAACCAGTTTTATGTTCTTTCCCTTTTGTCTTTGTTTGCTCTTACAGCATCTTGATATCGAGATTCGAAGGGTGGTGTCCTTGCCAGTTTCCATCTTAGGTGTTCCGAGATTAGTCTTATGTATTTTTGTTTTTGTTACCTGCCAGGCATGTTGGCAGCTCCTTATTCGTGTCATTTATATATATTCACATGTGTGCTCTCCTCTACACGTAGAGGATCACACATTTTTCTCAAAAAGAAAACTATGAAATAAATAACTTTTTAAACAATATTAAATATGGATAAATAACTTATAAAAAGGTAGATAAAAAGGTTGGAATAAAATAGAAATTAAATCTTTTAAAACAAAATATTTTCGAAACCCAAATTTGAATTTTAAAATCGTTTCATGTTTCGAAAACCAATTCCAACTCAAATGTCAATGCATTGTATTTTTACAATACAAATTTGAGGCCAATAACCACCCAATGCTTAAACAATATCGATATCGATTTTATTTTATTTTTTCAAAATGTTTAAGTTTTGAACATATAACAATGTCATAACTAACAGTGTTAAACAGTCAGGTTTGATATTTAATGATTCATATAACGGGAGTATTATTGAAATTAAAATCAACAACGTTGAGGAATCTTGCTGGATCTCTCCAACATTTTCTCCAACATCATAAACAATATATAATTATATAATATGGGTCATCCGCTACTCGGCAGGTATATATAAAGGGTCATCCACTTTAGGAGTGGGAGTAAATCAAAACCAATTAATAAAAACATTAAATTATCCAAATATTCAATCAATAATTTTTATTAACTATATACTGTTACTAGTTAACCAAAAAAGTGAGTTTAGCACACCAAAATTTTAGTTTTCGCCAAAGCGTTCCGGTTCCGATCAAATCCGAACAACATTTAAATTCAGTGTAAAATTCAAAGAATTCCAATTGTCGCCATTTCAATTCCATGGCCTAGATCTCGTCAATACGAACCTAACGTCGAAAACTGAGGGTTGAACGGACTACGTCTCGGGAAGTTGAACATTTTCTTTTTAAGTTCACATTTTTAATTTATAAATCAAATAAACTAAATACAATACTAATAACTACTCTCACCCAAACATTCACTTGTGCATATCCCAGTAACCGCATTTCAAACCGAAAGCAACAGAACCCGCATACAACATTCATTAGCCTTCCTATCCTCCATACTCTCGTGCAAATGACCATATTTTAGTGGACATAAATGCAAAAATGACACTCCTATTTACATACTTTCGCATTCTCGAGGAAATATATTTTCCTTTCTTTGCATGCACCCTCTTTCTTTGCATAGTCCACACTTCATGCATGTGCTCTCCTTCTTGCATGTGTTCCTCCTCCCCTTTTCTCTTTGCATGAGTGCATGTGAATGTACATTTAACGTATGTTGCTTTCTTGCATGTGTTTCTTCATTTTTATAGAGGAAGAATAAAAGAAAGAGAAGAAGAATATTAAAGAAGAAGAAGAATAGTTGAAATGGCTGTGTATCTTTTGTAGAGAGGAAAAGTAGTGTAAGAAAAGAATGTACTTGCATTTTTGTCCCGTCCACTCCTTATTTGGTATGTGCATGAATACATACGTACACACGCATATGCAAAGTATTCTTTTAGGCTTAGTAAACAAAAGCATAAGCAAGGACAAAAGGTAGAAAGGTGAACGTGTGTGTTATGACAAAGGTGAGGTGCATAAATATATATATAACGAACTGTAAAATGGAAAATGTGTATTACATTGTGTCTTGCGTGCCTTGATATAATGTAAATTGTTAACAAACCAAATGATTGTGTTTGAAACAGTATTCCATATAACTTTCCACCCGACATGCCACTGAACACGGCAGTAAACATACGTGCGTGTGAAGATGTATGTATTTATGAAAAGTCTAAGGTACAACACTACACAATATCACGTTCGTATACGGGTCGCGCGAACGACAAAAATAAAAAATATGATTGCATACAAAAATGTGACACGATTACAAAATAAAAATAAAATGGACATGTTAACTTATTCTGTATAGCTTCAAAAGTACCGACGTTTGCCGCAAAAAGCGTCAAACGAATATTTAATTATTTTCCAAATTAAAAATTATGAAAAAATCCTATAAATTAGAATAAAAATACGTCATCAAAAATCAGGTCTTAATCTGAAACATATATTTTATTATAATTTATATTTGAATTTGAATATTTAAACATATTAAATATTCAAATTCGAAGACCTAAAAAAAAGGGGTCATTACAAAAAGCCTCTACTCAGAGCTAGAAAGAAGTATAGAAAAACTCAAGGCGACCCGAGCTAACATGATGGATCGCTAGCGATTCATCATGGATCGCTAGCAATCCATGTCCTTAAACTATTTTTGAGTCTACCATTTTGGGTTGCTTTCCTTTCATCTATTTGAATGTCTTGTCCAAATATCAAGTCGTTTGGAGTTTGTTTGATCATCCGTCTTCATAGGGCATCTGGTCTAGAAAATCATTCATAACTTGCTCAAAGCTTAACTAAATCCGATGAAACTTTGTAGGTACACTCTATAGGGTTTTTGGGACCTACCCAACAAATTTCAAGTGGTAGGGCCCACTATATATGGATCACTAACGATTCATCTAGTTAGGTCACTAGCGATCCATCTAGCCTTATCTAATCAATCCCATTTTTGGTGAGTGCCCTCTTTTATATCTTTTAAGTATTCTCCCAAAATTTCAAGTCAATCTGACTCTGTATGAGTTCTTTAGGTCCATTTTAAGTGTAATTTAATTATGTACTGTAGACATACTAAAATGAGCTCAATCCTAACATGAGTGAGTAAATCGTGTCATGGAAGTATGTAAGAAAATACCCTAAACATGCATAAAAATTTCTATATGAGTGTAAAGTGATTGAGAAAAAAAGTGTGGTAACCATCTTCTACCATCCAATCTAACAACCACGATGCAACCAAAATCCTAATTTTGAACAGAAATTTTACCAATGAAAAGCTCTGGATGAGTGATCTTCATATTCTCCTCTGTTTCCCATGTGCTTCCCGTCGCGTTGTCTCCCTATTGTACTAGGACCAGTCTCCTAACTCCGTGCTCCACAATGCGTGTGGAGGCATGGGGCACTATCGGCTCCGTCCTTAATTCCCCTAATTGATTAGGCTCAACTCTAATATAGTGTCATGAAGGGATTTTCTAAGGTGAGAAACATGAAAAAAATTATGGACTCCCACCAATCTTTGAGAAAATCCAAGCGATAAGCAAGTTTTCCTACCTTTCCAAAACTCTAAATGGCCCAACGAATCTAGGTGCCAATTTTCCAAACTTGTCAAACCTAACCACATTTCTAAGAGTGGACACTTTGACGAATACCATATCTCCAACCTCAAACTCAAGTTCTTTCCTTCTTCTATCTACATAAGATTTCTAACAATTTTGTGCTGCCTTCATTCATTGTTTGATCAACTCAACTTTTTACATGGTATCACAGATCAAATTGGGTCCGAGTGATACTTCTTCGATGGTTTCCCACCAACAACTTGGCGATTTGCATGGCCTTCCATAAAGTGCTTCAAAAGGGGCCATACCTATCGTCGCTTGATAGCTATTATTATGCACAAACTCGACTAATGGAAGGTGTTTCCCTAATGTCCTCTAAAATCCAAAACACAAGCCCTCAATTAGTCTTCCAAAATTCTATTCACCCTCTCTGTTTGACCATCGATATGTGGGTGGTATGCAGTGTTGAGATTTAAAGAAGCTTCCAAAGCGGCTTGTAGGCTCCTTCAAAACTCACTAGTGAATAGAGGGTCTCTATCACCAAACACTCATAGGAATTCCATGCAACCGACTACCTCCATGATGATAGAGTTAAGGGTATGCCCTATGGGCAATTCTGTAGTTTATTGTAAATTAATAACTCTGAAATTAATTCTCGTTCGAAATAAATGTGTTTCTTCTACCTGTTATATATTTGTTATAATGTGTTTTTATAATTAAATGTTTAATTAAAATAAATTTAATAGAAAATCCATAAATGGTATGTGTTTTTTTATAGTGGTTACAAAATGTATCCATTAAGACCGGAGTACGTAACACTCTCCAAATGTTGGGCAGTGTATTACTCATGACTATTGGGATACCTAGGGGATACGTACTAATAGTTATCGGATAACTATGGAGTGACTCATTCGATAGTTTTATGTCGGTTAATATAACTAAGGTCAAATAAAAAATATCGATGTGAATAATTTACACAGTTCTTTCGACTTGAAAATACTGTGAATCTTCAATATAAAAACTCAGCTTTGATTATAGTAAAACCGTGGCACAACGTCCATCGAGTGACTCTAGTTGGGTCGAATGGAAGTATTGGAAGTGAAGCACTATTCAAGAGAGGATTCATCTCCTCGGTTATATGGGGTTAGTATCAACTCTATTTAAACCGAAGTCAAAATATCTGACAAGAGTATTATGATAATAATAATTGTTATTATTGAACCAAGGACTTTGTGTTTGGACTATAGAGTTGAATGTGGACGATGTTGGAATTTTGACCATTATCAAATTCAATAAATCTAAACTGATATAGTTTTGATGAAGAGAATTGATATAAATAATTATCACAACTGAGTAATGCTTGTTAAATTAAAATGAGATTTTTTCTGATAATGAGAAAGTGATAAATTGTAACGACCCAGAATTTTTATTAATTTAAATTTGAATATTTAATTAATTTTAAATGTTAATAAGTGAATTTTTAAGTCAAATAAATTTTTATTTGAATTTTTGGATTTAATTGGATTATTAAATCGATAATTTAATATGTTAAATTATGGAAATAATTAAAAATTGAGTTAAAAATGATTTAAAATAATTTGGAAAATTTTATTTAATCATACTGGAGTTATAGAAATATTTTAGAACTTTTAAAATCGAATTAAAAGTAAATCTGTGAAAATTGAATATTTTAATATTTAATAATCGACTGTAAAATAGCCAATTTTTGAACAGTCTCAGAATTGAACGAAACCAGTTCCATTGGATCCGTAATAGTTAGTTATTACTGGATTTCAATTTTCGTGTCAATCGGAGCTATCGTTTGATCGTGGCAGCTCGAAACGCATCGATTTGTTTTTAATTTAAATTTGGCGAGTCAAAATAGCCATTTTTCAAAAAGTCTCGGATTTCGACGAAACCAGTTTCATCGGATCCGTAATGTGATATTATTGTAAAGTTTCAAATTTCAAGTCAATTGGATTTACCGTTTGTCCGGTACAAATTAAAACGCCTAGAAATCGATTTAAATCGGTTTAATTCAAATTGAACGTTTTCAGCCATAACTCGCACATACTTCCGAATTAGCTTCCGAAACCTATTCCATTGTGTCCGGAACGCGGGATAAACCCTAGGTACGCTGGTTACGGCATCTAAATCGGAGTTCGGAATTCCCGGGATGAATAGTGTTTATGCTTGCTTTTTCTATAAATAGAAGTTAAAATCACAAATTTTATAAAATTAAAAACCTAAACCCTAATTGTTGCCAGCCGCCAGTTTATGGTTAATGGCCGAAACCTAGCGATCTTCTCCTCCAAATCGCGACAAATCCACTCAACGATTTCGAAAATTTTCTGAAGCAAGATTGTAGAGCGTTCCAAGATCTCCAGATCCGTACGGTGGAGTGGCGAATAACTCAGCGAATCGTTGGCAAATCGTTCGAGAAGGAGGCGCGTTTCACCTCGTTTTGCGCGCGCCAGGGACCACCGAGTGGGCGCGGTTCGTGGGCGGTGGTAGGTGGCGGCAGGAGCGTCGCCGTGGTGTCAGCTGATCGTTGTGTAGCGGAGCGTGTTGAAAGCGATTTTTAATCCTAACTATGGCTAAGTGGGTTCATTTGCGCGATGATAGCCTGGAGAGGAACGTATGCGAACGGGAGAGAAGAAGGTGGTGGGGCCGCACGTGTGTATGGGGTGAGATAGTTTTATTTATTTTAATTTAAATTTGAATTGTAAATTTAAGTCGTTCAATGTTCAAACTGCGATAACTTTTGCATGCGAGGTCGGAATCGGACGCGGTTTTTTGCGTTGGAATCGTATGGACGAGCACTACGCGATGGAGTTGGTTTGGAGTCGTTTGGAGTTAGTGAGAATTTCGGGTAAAATTAAACGCGCGTTTAATTTTATTCGAAATAAATCGCTAAAACGGAAATTAAAACCAAGGTGAGAATTTCTCACTCAATCGAATAGATTTCGATTTTATTTTAAATAGTTAGATTTAAAATATTTGAATGCATGTTTGAATGATGACTGTAAATTATTGATTGTTAAAATAGACATTATGCGCCGTTAGTAAGCGGATGTTATTTAATATAAACATATACCGCGAATATTTCATAAACAGTGAAATTGGTATTATATATAATATCAATATATATATATTGGCATATGTATATATTGCAGTTGATTGATTTCCCGTATTTTTTGCGGATGAGACCCTATTACGCCGTTATTAAGCGGATAATATTTAATAAGAACATGTACCGCGATAATTTCGTACTGGAGCGAAATTAGTATTGTGCTAATGTTTTTGGATGCAGGAAACAGGTTGGAGGGATCCAACTGGATTCCTCAACAGTTTTTATTTAATTTCAGATATTTTGATATTTGATGGATTATCATATCGATATATGATATCGTTAGTAGTCGTGATTGACTATTTGGTGTGTAGCATCATTGGACCCAGATTTTGGGATTTTAAAATGTTTTTAAAGTGATTTTGAAAATATACTTTATTTTTGGAATTGATCCATTATAAATAAATAAACGTTATAATTTTTAAAGTTATAAAAATTATGGTTTTTGGGAAATATAGTTAAAAAGCTGATTTTGAGAAATACGATTAAAAGTCGATTTTTGAGAAATATGAACTAATGATTTTATAAAATAATTTAAATTGGATTTTTGAATTTATTATGAAAAGTTTAAATATAGGATTTATAAAATTTGATTATTTTATAAATCAAAATGGTGAGATTATAAAGGAATTTAAAGACGTTTTAAAGGAATAATATAATTTGATTTATATTAAGAGATTTATAAATAGATATTTATAAATCGAAATATTGACATTATAAAACGAGTTTTTATAAGTGTTTGAATGTAGTGAAAGTGAATTTCATAAATGAATGAAATTTATAGAATTATATAACGGTGAAGTTATAAATGGAATTTTATAAACAATAGGTTTATAAAATTTGTAAAGTTCAAAGGAACGATTTTTGCAAATAAATAAATTATAAGTGTTGACTTATAATTTGGACTTTTGGTTTATAATTAAGATTATAAATCGAATAGGTAAATAAAGAAGATTTATAAAGGAAGTTGTTATGAAATAAATGGAAATGGAATTTATAAACGTTGTTTTATAAATTCGCAAACGACTTATTTTGATAAGTTAATTGTTATAACTTATAAATGGAGTTATATTCACGTTTTTAAACAGTGAATAATCCTTTAAAATAAAATGAATAGAAAGGATGAAATTTGTTAATGAAGTATATTCACGTTTTTGAATAGTGAATAATACGTTAAAGAAAATGTATTGAATGTGAATGTTTTAAACAGAATTAAAACGATCTAACGATGTTTTAAAGGTGTTGAGATTCAAAACCATAGATTTCAACATTTATTGTTGAAATAGACGTTTTCGAGAAATAAAAGGAAATGGTGGACTATAACACTGTTGTTATAGTAAATAATTTCCGAAAGAAAATGTTTAGTATAGTATTGGGATTTATATATCTATTTAATTTCGAATCCCTATACTAGTGATTTTGGGTTGTTGTAACGATGTTTTACGCAACATTCGTTTTGGCCCAAATAAAAATGTTTAAGTGAATAATTTCCTTAAAGAATGAAATATATACTTAATTCGATTTAAGTATATTGGATATTTTCTAAGTGTTGAAAATAAAAGAGATTTGTGAATTACTTATGAATAAATAAGTATGGAAATGTTTTCCAATGTGAAGTGAATATTTAGAATTTATCTTTTTGAAGATAAATTGAAAATGAATTATTGAAATCGTATATGCACGAATATTTTGAAATATAAATTCATTATGGAATTTATATGTGAAAAGTGAAATTGGTTAAAAATAAATATTGATTTATTTTTGAAGTGTTGAAACTATATATCTTATAAAGATATTTTGGAAAATAAATAATTTGGAAAATTATTTGGAATCTGGTGATGTGTGCATATCCAGTGATAGTTCAATAGCCGACTATCAGTATTTCCCTTTGAATGGGTATTTGATGTGAATTGTTTGAATTTGAATGCACACTTATTTTTGAATAAGCGCTCACTATTCGGGTTAACCGGGAAAGGACCATGGGGTCGTATAACCCATTCCGAATATGTGATACGTCGTTATGAATTGCATTTGAAGATCGGTGTTGAAGACCGAGTATTTGTGAAAGCGATAGGATGACCTATCGATTGTCTCTGCACTGGGTAGCTCCTGGTATAGAGATTCCTTAAGTGATGGGAAATTCGATCGGGATTGTGAATACCCGTATTGCAAGGGCTTCGTAAGAAGTGCCTTCGGTTTTGTTCGAGCCTGGAACAAACTTGTATGGATTGTATGTCTGACATTACAAGTTGAGATATAAAGCCGATTTCTTTCAAATATATTTCTGTTGGTGGCGGAGAATTTATTCTTTGCTTAACACCCTTCTTTGAGACGTACGAGCTCAAAGGTTATATAGTTGAAGTTATCAGCGATATATCCCATTTTGGTAATGTGACATGCTGAGTGATGCTGAAATGATCATTGTGTTGATTATTGTGATGGGATCATTTATTTGATCGTCTATCTTAGTGATCATTGTGTTGATCATTTGTTGACCCAAAGCACGGCTTTTTGTACAAAGTGTGTTTTTGTGGACGTGACTTCGTCGAGCCTCACATCCCGGAAATGGTCAAAACAGGAAAGATGCAGCAAGGTTATTAGGGGTTGCTGTAGCTCCCCTTAGGGTATGTGCATTTCCTTCTGGAAAAGGGTGGTATCATGGTATGGAGCCTAGATACTTACTCATGTTGAAAACACTCTATTTATTATGGTGTGATGTTGGATATCGAGCGCTCGGTTGATAAAGGTCCCAAAGGACCGGGGGATGGCATACTCGTGTCAGTTGTTACCCAGTTAGGGGTAACCCGGCCTTGTGTTGGTAGAGATCCGGTTTGGTTCTCGGGGATGTCCATCCAGAGGCATTCTCATGTGGCAATGGGAAGTTCCTTGGCCTGACCATTTGTTGGAAATCCAAAGAAACAATACGAAACTTGTACGGTTTTAGTTGTAGAACCTGCCATTTAATATGGTAGCTATTAGTAGGCATAATATAATGGTACCTATGCTGGCTAAGATTTATATCTTTACTTTCGAAAGAATTTGTTCTACACTATGCACTAATAATAATATCAAATGCTCTTTTTAAATGCGTATCAAGCATGTTTGACTATCATAAGGAGAAATCTTCTCCAAGTCTGCGTTTGCATTGTGTGTGTGGCAGGAGGTCTTATGGTAGTCTCATTTTTAAAAGCATTGCGAATTGAATTTAAAAATATTCCTCTTTTTGATTTTAAAGATAAATAAACTGTTTTGAGTTCTCACACCAGTCACATGACTGACTCGGAGTTTATTGTTTTCCTTCCTAAACTCTGGGTGCCCACTAATTTCCACACGGGCAGTCAAGAGTTAGGTTTATCAGGATATTCTGGATATTCAGGAGTTGCTGGAGGCAAGCTGGATGGCATGGCGTATTACTAGTTTATATAGTATTTCTTTTTCCGCTGCACTGTTTGTTGTATGTTGTTGTACACTCTGATGATATGATGTAATGTAATGTATAAAATGTAATAACTGATATAGTTCTTTGTTTAAAGATTATTCATTTATTATTATATGTTGTTCCGCTGCGAATTGTGAGATTCTGTTGTTGTTCTGTTATTCCTTTCTGTCCCGTTCTATTTTTCAAATTCTCTATCTTCTGTTTTTCTAATTTTCTGTTTTCTTCTATTTTAAAATTTCCTATCTTTTTCTCTCCTCCCTAATTTCTATCTTTTTCTCTTCTTCTTTCCTAAATTTTTCTTAAATAAAACCCTCAGTGTTCGGTTTTCCGTCGTTCGATTTCTCGGCAGTCGATAAAGTGAGTGTCGATGTTGAATTTTCGGAAGACGAAGAATCGTGTCCTGACAATGTGGTATCAGAGCTCTGATGGTTAAGCGACAACCATGGTTCTGTAGGGTATTACTCGTTAGAGATAGAGTCAGCAGTACTCTAGAATGAGTTTGAGTGTAATAATAGTTATGAGAGCGTATTTGTTAGTGAAAATATAAAATTGTTTTATATTGTGATGATTGGTTTATTGAGTGGTATATGAACTTTCGTCAGCGTGGTCCGCAAGACTATGCCGAAGGGGTTTCTAAACACTTGAATAGAACAATTCGACATAATATTGTTTTAAATTGGGTAAATGAAATAATTTTACCTCGATTATATTTTATATATGAAAGAAATAATTTTTCAAAATTATCAAAGTGTATAAGTTGATTGTTAGGTTGTTTGAATAATCTAAATTAAAGAATAATTGTATAAGCAAATGAATTATAAGAATTGAATTATAATTAAAGTGATTTACAATCGTGAAATAAACTTATATATATAAGAAGTGAAGCTATATGAATATGAGTTGTAAATAAAGGTGAATTTCAAGTTAAATGGAATATAACTTAAGAGATATTGAATGAAGTTGATATTGGTATCAAACTAAATTAATTAAGTTAAGTGATGGATATGAACTTAAGTTATGTGAATAGAAATTCAACTTTTGTAATTGAATGAATGGATTGGATGTTAATCAATTGAATGTGAATAATTGATATGGAATAATGAATATAAGTGTTAATTCATTAAAATCTAATGTTATTAGAAGTTGAATAAAATTGAATGGAAATCAGTTTAATTAAACCAATTGAAAGTGATGGTGTTAAATCAAATTGAATGAATATAAGCAAAGGAATTTGGTTGTAATTAATATACATTGGTTGTTATATGATTGTTGATTGATTATATGTAATTCATTAAGTGTTAATGAAATTGAAAGCTATGAAATTGAATTCAAATTAGAAGTAAATAAATTTGAATAGAATTGAAAGTGAATTGGATTTAATTAGTAATGATAACTAATTGAATTGAGAATGAAAGTTGAAAAAATCCAATGTTGATAAATCAAATATGATTAGAGTGAAAACCAATTCATTAAGTATTAATGAGAATATGAATGAATTTGTTGAATGTTAGTTGGTTGATGGTTGAATATATATTGCTATTGTTGCATTTGCTATGTGACATATATAGTTGATATGTTGCTATATGTTGTATATTGAGATTATTTGCATATGTGCATGTTCTCATGTTGTTTGTTGAGTTTAGTAGGTGCGGATCGCGTTTGCTTCGCATTTGGAGCTCGCTTTTGCGCTATATTAGCCGTATATGCTTGCTAATAAAATATAAGGTACATATCTCGGATTAAATATAGTACTTTTATACTTTTTTCCCTTCGGGATGCCTCATTACTTGATGAGATGTATATTTGTGATATATATACTGTCTTTTTTTTTTCGGATCGAGCCGCGCAAAGGAGACTATGGCGAATTTTTCCGGAAATTTAAGGCGTTAGAAAAATTTGAGAAAATTTGGAAAATTTTTGAAAACTTTAACTTTGTTTTGGAATTGAAAGTTAAACAATAATAGTTGCTTTTGAAATGATAACTAAGTATGATTTGAAAACTTAGTAAAGATTTGTAAGAAGTTTAATTATAAATTTTGGAAAGTTAATAAATTCTGTAACCTTTCTTACTTGTAATTTCGAGGACGAAATTCTTTTAAGGGGGAAAGATTGTAACGACCCAGAATTTTTATTAATTTAAATTTGAATATTTAATTAATTTTAAATGTTAATAAGTGAATTTTTAAGTCAAATAAATTTTTATTTGAATTTTTGGATTTAATTGGATTATTAAATCGATAATTTAATATGTTAAATTATGGAAATAATTAAAAATTGAGTTAAAAATGATTTAAAATAATTTGGAAAATTTTATTTAATCATACTGGAGTTATAGAAATATTTTAGAACTTTTAAAATCGAATTAAAAGTAAATCTGTGAAAATTGAATATTTTAATATTTAATAATCGACTGTAAAATAGCCAATTTTTGAACAGTCTCAGAATTGAACGAAACCAGTTCCATTGGATCCATAATAGTTAGTTATTACTGGATTTCAATTTTCGTGTCAATCGGAGCTATCGTTTGATCGTGGCAGCTCGAAACGCATCGATTTGTTTTTAATTTAAATTTGGCGAGTCAAAATAGCCATTTTTCAAAAAGTCTCGGATTTCGACGAAACCAGTTTCACCGGATCCGTAATGTGATATTATTGTAAGGTTTCAAATTTCAAGTCAATTGGATTTACCGTTTGTCCGGTACAAATTAAAACGCCTAGAAATCGATTTAAATCGGTTTAATTCAAATTGAACGTTTTCAGCCATAACTCGCACATACTTCCGAATTAGCTTCCGAAACCTGTTCCATTGTGTCCGGAACGCGGGATAAACCCTAGGTACGCTGGTTACGGCGTCTAAATCGGAGTTCGGAATTCCCGGGATGAATAGTGTTTACGCTTGCTTTTTCTATAAATAGAAGTTAAAATCACAAATTTTATAAAATTAAAAACCTAAACCCTAATTGTTGCCAGCCGCCAGTTTATGGTTAATGGCCGAAACCTAGCGATCTTCTCCTCCAAATCGCGACAAATCCACTCAACGATTTCGAAAATTTTCTGAAGCAAGATTGTAGAGCGTTCCAAGATCTCCAGATCCGTACGGTGGAGTGGCGAATAACTCAGCGAATCGTTGGCAAATCGTTCGAGAAGGAGGCGCGTTTTACCTCGTTTTGCGCGCGCCAGGGACCACCGAGTGGGCGCGGTTCGTGGGCGGTGGTAGGTGGCGGCAGGAGCGTCGCCGTGGTGTCAGCTGATCGTTGTGTAGCGGAGCGTGTTGAAAGCGATTTTTAATCCTAACTATGGCTAAGTGGGTTCATTTGCGCGATGATAGCCTGGAGAGGAACGTATGCGAACGGGAGAGAAGAAGGTGGTGGGGCCGCACGTGTGTATGGGGTGAGATAGTTTTATTTATTTTAATTTAAATTTGAATTGTAAATTTAAGTCGTTCAATGTTCAAACTGCGATAACTTTTGCATGCGAGGTCGGAATCGGACGCGGTTTTTTGCGTTGGAATCGTATGGACGAGCACTACGCGATGGAGTTGGTTTGGAGTCGTTTGGAGTTAGTGAGAATTTCGGGTAAAATTAAACGCGCGTTTAATTTTATTCGAAATAAATCGCTAAAACGGAAATTAAAACCAAGGTGAGAATTTCTCACTCAATCGAATAGATTTCGATTTTATTTTAAATAGTTAGATTTAAAATATTTGAATGCATGTTTGAATGATGACTGTAAATTATTGATTGTTAAAATAGACATTATGCGCCGTTAGTAAGCGGATGTTATTTAATATAAACATATACCGCGAATATTTCATAAACAGTGAAATTGGTATTATATATAATATCAATATATATATATTGGCATATGTATATATTGAAGTTGATTGATTTCCCGTATTTTTTGCGGATGAGACCCTATTACGCCGTTATTAAGCGGATAATATTTAATAAGAACATGTACCGCGATAATTTCGTACTGGAGCGAAATTAGTATTGTGCTAATGTTTTTGGATGCAGGAAACAGGTTGGAGGAATCCAACTGGATTCCTCAACAGTTTTTATTTAATTTCAGATAATTTGATATTTGATGGATTATCATATCGATATATGATATCGTCAGTAGTCGTGATTGACTATTTGGTGTGTAGCATCATTGGACCCAGATTTTGGGATTTTAAAATGTTTTTAAAGTGATTTTGAAAATATACTTTATTTTTGGAATTGATCCATATTAAGTAAATAAACGTTATAATTTTTAAAGTTATAAAAATTATGATTTTTGTGAAATATTGTTAAAAGCTGATTTTTGAGAAATATGAATTAATGACTTTATAAAATAATTTTAATGGGGATTTTTGAATTTATTATGAAAAGTTTAAATATAGGATTTATAAAATTTGATTATTTTATAAATCAAAATGGTGAGATTATAAAGGAATTTAAAGACGTTTTAAAAGAATAATATAATTTGATTTATATTAAGAGATTTATAAATAGATATTTATAAATCGAAATATTGACATTATAAAACGAGTTTTTATAAGTGTTTGAATGTAGTGAAAGTGAATTTCATAAATGAATGAAATTTATAGAATTATATAACGGTGAAGTTATAAATGGAATTTTATAAACAATAGGTTTATAAAATTTGTAAAGTTCAAAGGAACGATTTTTGCAAATAAATAAATTATAAGTGTTGACTTATAATTTGGACTTTTGGTTTATAATTAAGATTATAAATCGAATAGGTAAATAAAGAAGATTTATAAAGGAAGTTGTTATGAAATAAATGGAAATGGAATTTATAAACGTTGTTTTATAAATTCGCAAACGACTTATTTTGATAAGTTAATTGTTATAACTTATAAATGGAGTTATATTCACGTTTTTAAACAGTGAATAATCCTTTAAAATAAAATGAATAGAAAGGATGAAATTTGTTAATGAAGTATATTCACGTTTTTGAATAGTGAATAATACGTTAAAGAAAATGTATTGAATGTGAATGTTTTAAACAGAATTAAAACGATCTAACGATGTTTTAAAGGTGTTGAGATTCGAAACCATAGATTTCAACATTTATTGTTGAAATAGACGTTTTCGAGAAATAAAAGGAAATGGTGGACTATAACACTGTTGTTATAGTAAATAATTTCCGAAAGAAAATGTTTAGTATAGTATTGGGATTTATATATCTATTTAATTTCGAATCCCTATACTAGTGATTTTGGGTTGTTGTAACGATGTTTTACGCAACATTCGTTTTGGCCCAAATAAAAATGTTTAAGTGAATAATTTCCTTAAAGAATGAAATATATACTTAATTCGATTTAAGTATATTGGATATTTTCTAAGTGTTGAAAATAAAAGAGATTTGTGAATTACTTATGAATAAATAAGTATGGAAATGTTTTCCAATGTGAAGTGAATATTTAGAATTTATCTTTTTGAAGATAAATTGAAAATGAATTATTGAAATCGTATATGCACGAATATTTTGAAATATAAATTCATTATGGAATTTATATGTGAAAAGTGAAATTGGTTAAAAATAAATATTGATTTATTTTTGAAGTGTTGAAACTATATATCTTATAAAGATATTTTGGAAAATAAATAATTTGGAAAATTATTTGGAATCTGGTGATGTGTGCATATCCAGTGATAGTTCAATAGCCGACTATCAGTATTTCCCTTTGAATGGGTATTTGATGTGAATTGTTTGAATTTGAATGCACACTTATTTTTGAATAAGCGCTCACTATTCGGGTTAACCGGGAAAGGACCATGGGGTCGTATAACCCATTCCGAATATGTGATACGTCGTTATGAATTGCATTTGAAGATCGGTGTTGAAGACCGAGTATTTGTGAAAGCGATAGGATGACCTATCGATTGTCTCTGCACTGGGTAGCTCCTGGTATAGAGATTCCTTAAGTGATGGGAAATTCGATCGGGATTGTGAATACCCGTATTGCAAGGGCTTCGTAAGAAGTGCCTTCGGTTTTGTTCGAGCCTGGAACAAACTTGTATGGATTGTATGTCTGACATTACAAGTTGAGATATAAAGCCGATTTCTTTCAAATATATTTCTGTTGGTGGCGGAGAATTTATTCTTTGCTTAACACCCTTCTTTGAGACGTACGAGCTCAAAGGTTATATAGTTGAAGTTATCAGCGATATATCCCATTTTGGTAATGTGACATGCTGAGTGATGCTGAAATGATCATTGTGTTGATTATTGTGATGGGATCATTTATTTGATCGTCTATCTTAGTGATCATTGTGTTGATCATTTGTTGACCCAAAGCACGGCTTTTTGTACAAAGTGTGTTTTTGTGGACGTGACTTCGTCGAGCCTCACATCCCGGAAATGGTCAAAACAGGAAAGATGCAGCAAGGTTATTAGGGGTTGCTGTAGCTCCCCTTAGGGTATGTGCATTTCCTTCTGGAAAAGGGTGGTATCATGGTATGGAGCCCAGATACTTACTCATGTTGAAAACACTCTATTTATTATGGTGTGATGTTGGATATCGAGCGCTCGGTTGATAAAGGTCCCAAAGGACCGGGGGATGGCATACTCGTGTCAGTTGTTACCCAGTTAGGGGTAACCCGGCCTTGTGTTGGTAGAGATCCGGTTTGGTTCTCGGGGATGTCCATCCAGAGGCATTCTCATGTGGCAATGGGAAGTTCCTTGGCCTGACCATTTGTTGGAAATCCAAAGAAACAATACGAAACTTGTACGGTTTTAGTTGTAGAACCTGCCATTTAATATGGTAGCTATTAGTAGGCATAATATAATGGTACCTATGCTGGCTAAGATTTATATCTTTACTTTCGAAAGAATTTGTTCTACACTATGCACTAATAATAATATCAAATGCTCTTTTTAAATGCGTATCAAGCATGTTTGACTATCATAAGGAGAAATCTTCTCCAAGTCTGCGTTTGCATTGTGTGTGGGGCAGGAGGTCTTATGGTAGTCTCATTTTTAAAAGCATTGCGAATTGAATTTAAAAATATTCCTCTTTTTGATTTTAAAGATAAATAAACTGTTTTGAGTTCTCACACCAGTCACATGACTGACTCGGAGTTTATTGTTTTCCTTCCTAAACTCTGGGTGCCCACTAATTTCCACACGGGCAGTCAAGAGTTAGGTTTATCAGGATATTCTGGATATTCAGGAGTTGCTGGAGGCAAGCTGGATGGCATGGCGTATTACTAGTTTATATAGTATTTCTTTTTCCGCTGCACTGTTTGTTGTATGTTGTTGTACACTCTGATGATATGATGTAATGTAATGTATAAAATGTAATAACTGATATAGTTCTTTGTTTAAAGATTATTCATTTATTATTATATGTTGTTCCGCTGCGAATTGTGAGATTCTGTTGTTGTTCTGTTATTCCTTTCTGTCCCGTTCTATTTTTCAAATTCTCTATCTTCTGTTTTTCTAATTTTCTGTTTTCTTCTATTTTAAAATTTCCTATCTTCTTCTCTCCTCCCTAATTTCTATCTTTTTCTCTTCTTCTTTCCTAAATTTTTCTTAAATAAAACCCTCAGTGTTCGGTTTTCCATCGTTCGATTTCTCGGCAGTCGATAAAGTGAATGTCGATGTTGAATTTTCGGAAGACGAAGAATCGTGTCCTGACATAAATATTGCCATATTATCACACCACCTGCTAAGTAAAGTGTGAACGTTAACGTTCGAATAATTCAACATTAATGGTTGACGATATTTACACCCAAGAATCACACAACCGAATTGATGAATTGTAACAACCCGCATATTTAACGATTTTATATTTAAATGTTTGATTTAAATATAGCGTCGTTATTCGGATTTTGGGGTCCGAAATGTTACTTTCTGCAAATGGCCGAATTGGAGCTCGAAACCATTTCCATTGGTTCCAAAATGGCGTTTGCGATCTTTTTGAGTATAATCTTTGATATGTTTGGAGTTTGTGAAATTTTGGCTACTTTTTCTATTGGGTTTGGGGTTGGGTTCAGCCCACTAGCTCATTTAACCCCCTAGCTCAACCCTTCTCTTCATTTCATCTTCATTTCATTTTATTCCTCAAGCTCAAAACTGAAATGGGGGAAAGGAAAGAGAAATAGAAATTAGCAAGCCCTAGTTTCTCCTTCGTAGCTTGATTCTTGCTCCAAAATCAAAGAGAATCCTTTGGTAAGTTCATATCCATCTTCTCCATCTCTTCTCCTCTTCAATTTCAGTAATTTCCTAACCCTAACTTAGGAAATACTTGCTTTGATGCTAGATTGAAGCTTGTAGTGTTGAAGTGGGGTGTAGTTGGTTGGTTCCTTGCAATTGTGCTTCTTCATCTTCTTTGTTTGTGTGCAAAGGTGAGTTTTGAACTCACATCTACTTCTCTTGATTTCATTGATGTTAGGTATAAATTTCTAACACCTTATTCATATGCACTTGCAATTGGTTTGGGTTGAATTGGAGAATATTCCAATTTTTAGTGTTTTGGGTTCAAATCTTTGAAATCCTAACTTTGATGTTTTATTCATGTTTTGGTGATGCATCGAGGAACATATAGGGCCGGGTTGTCGATTGGCATAAGCCCTTAGAGCCAATGTTCGTCCGATTGCATTTTGGGAGAGTTTGCTCTTCATTTGAATAAGGCTGAAAAACAGCCCAGGCATGATTCAGTCGACTGAAAAACTCTGCACAGTCGACTGAACCTGGAAACAGAAAGTTTCCTGAACCTGGAAAATTTCCAGGTACAGGGTCAGTCGACTGAAAAACTCTGTTCAGTCGACTGAACCTGCTGTTTCAGCCCACTTTGCCTTTTTTTGATTGAAATTCCAATTTGAATCGATTCATGATGATCCCATGTATGATTATCAATTGTTTTGACTTTGATGGTTCCTTTCTAATTTTAATCCACGGGTTTTTATAAAATAATCTCTCGAATCGCATTTAAAAGTTCGTTTCTCTAATTTATAAATTCTATTTAAAACACACACACTTTCGCACTTCGAGCGAAGTGGAAGGGTGATTAAATGGTTGGGCAAAACACGGACCATGAATCTGTGCGTTTATCTTTCCGATTAATCCTTGACCTATTCGATTGATTTTTTTGACCTTCGGGTTTGGTTTATCGATGATATGAGGTAAACTTTGTACTGCTTTGAGTGTGAAAGGGACTGACGGATAGTAAACCGTTTAGTGCGAACGAGTGGTTATGGGACATACGTTAACACTTTTCGGATTCCTTTTCAAGAGTTGTGACACATTCCGCCAGTTAGTGGTGTCCAGTACTGGGTCTTCGACCTTCACCACTACGGTTTGTTGCCTCTGGGATAGTGTCTTCGGACTGTCTCCCTAGGTTTGTTGCCTTCGGGTATGTTGCCTTCGGGTGTGTGCCTTCGGGTTTGTTGCCCTATATAGTTTCGCTCTGATGTTGGCCTTACGTGCCGCATGGGTGATACTTGGGTTTGGAGTCTTCGGGCTCATGGATCCTTGTTGTACAGTACTGAGCTCGAGCAAATTTTATGATGTTTCATTGATATGTATATTCCCTTGGTATCGCCCTTCGGTGTTGGTCTTTTGAGCCGCATGGAGTATAGCGTTTACCTTGTGGAACTTGTATACCTTATGGGTATTTGTTATTTGCCTTCTGGCTTGTTTTGGGATATTTGTATCCTTTGTTTCTATATGTGGCCGATGATATGAGGCTTGCTCTATATGATTCATCTCTTGTTGATGATTGTGTTATCTCCTCTAGAGATATTTGTTATACTGTATGACCTTGCAGGTTTATTATTGTTCAGTTTATCTAACTGATTTGTTATCTAGACTGATCCGTGTATTTTATACTCGGGTCAGACCGAGATGTTTCAGGTTAGGTGCTTTTGGACTTAGCCTATTTTGCTTCCGCATGGACTATTCGCTAGCTTCTTTTTGTTATAGCGTCTTTTGTAGTCCTTATCTGTTGTAACTTTGATTTATACTCTTTCATCTCGTCTGTATATTGTGGTCTCCTGTACCACTTGACATGTATTATTTTGTATACTATGTTGTGTATCGGTGTATGTGTATATTATGATTGACTGTTCTGTGATGTATATTACATTTGGGTTGTTATATTTTCTTCTGATAGATCCTATAGCCATTGTAGTTTTGCTTTAAATATTTATTGAATAGGTCGAACTTTAAGGTGTTTCTACTTTTCGACATATTTAGTGAATAGTTAAGGTAAGATTACACATGGTCGCTTCCATTATACTCTATTGTCCGCGTTAGCCGACAGTATTATCTATGTAATACTCTTTGTTAAAGAGGCTCTCGGAGTGGGGCGTCACATGAATTCTCTTAAGACCAAATGATTTAATTAGTTTGTAGTTGTTATAAATTGATTAAATTAATTAATATTTATAAAATATTAATTACAAAATTTGGATATAATTTGAGAAATAAATTTGTTACATGTATTTATAAGAGATTATAAATATGTTAATCGATATGGGATATCACAATAAATTTAGTTGAATATAATTATGTATATTTAAATTGTGTTGCATGGGCTCACAACTTATGAATTTTAGAGGTGAAAGTCGTTGGTTTTGATAGAGGAAGGGAGGCGGCTACTATGCATGAGATTAGGGTTTTGAGGTGTGTAGTTGAGATCATTATTTGCTCTCTTATCCTACGCATATAAAAGCCAATCTCAAAACCCCAGTCAAAGGTTACTTCATTTTTTAGCTGCTACATTCTTCTTTTTCCTCATTTTAAGGGAAAAAACTATCCTCTAAAATCATCTCCAAAATTCTTAAATCCAAATTAAAATTAAAAATACTAATTTGTAGTAGAGGGTCTCCAATCCCGGATTAGCAACTTAACGGATTGGGAATTGTTCTAAGAAGAGAAATCATTGTTCAACCGACTCAAAGGCTTCACTAGAAGGTAAAATTTCATTTATCATTATATTTTTGATTCCAAGTTTATCATATAAAATTTGATTTACATACAAATCATCTATCTGTATTTAGATCAGTTTATTGTTTAGATTAGGTGAGATTTTTGTGGGTACATGTGTTTGTTACAATCGTATTGGTTATATGCTTGTTGTATTATATTATTTTTGATTTGTTGTTGAATTAATTCTATGAAAAAAATTAATTTTGATTTATATCAATATATTTAAAGATTAAATGTATAAAGATCTATAAATTATTAATACGTATTATTGTATATATAATTATATATCGTACATGTTTAATCTTAAAATTTTCTTATGATGATTTATACATATTATGAATCGTAAAATATAAAAATATTTTATTAAATTTGAATATACATATTTTATTATTATTTAATGATTTTTTGAATTAATTATTATGCATAAAATAATTAGTGGTTCAAAATTTCAATTTTATAATTTTTTTTATTTTTCATAGCATGTGAGAGGTTTGCTATATTGTTTTCAGATTTTAAGTTTAATTTAATATTTCTTAAAATTATTTTGTACTTTGGACCTGCAAACAATTATATAATTAAAAATATAATTTCAGTTGATAAAATTCTAGAAATTTTTCTTACGTCTTAAATATGTCTCGGGTACTTTTAGAAAAAAATTTGATTTTTATAACTTAATCTAATATTCTTTTATTAATTTATTTTTTACTTACAACTAATTATTAAATTAAAATATAATTTCAATCGAGAAAATTCTAGAAATTTTTCCTACGCCCAAAATACATCTGAGGTACCTTTTGAAAAAGTTTTAGAATTCAACTTAATTTCATATTTTTAAGAATTAATTTGATTGCAGGCTATTATCAAGTATTTAATAATAAATATTATTTTAATTGAGATAATTCCATAAATTAATATTAAGCCCAAAATGTATTTGAAGATTTTCTGAAATTATAAAACTTGTATTTTTCATATTATTATTTTATATTAATTTTTTATGGCAGAAACTATTTTATTTAATAATATATATGTATATGTATATGTATATGCATATGCATATGCATATGTATATGTATATGTATATGTATATGTATATGTATATGTGTGTGTAATCATTGAAATATATTAATATCTTGTTTTGACATACTATACAAGCACATAGTTGAACAAATTACAGTACACACAAAATGAGCTAATGTGTATTGCAATGTAAATCCCAACATCTATATATGGGCACATTATACCCTTCACGGATTATGATATTACACATGCACACACGTATATATGTATATATATGTATATTATACGTGTATGTATGTATGTATGTATGTATGTATACTTATATAAATAAATGAATTTTTTTTAATAAATTTCAAGCTATAATTTGTACAGTCAGAATACATATTGACATAGTATAAAACTTGCCATGAATAACTTATTAATTAATGACATTAAATGAATCAATCAATTCAAATTATAGAGATAAAATCAAAGGTTTCTCTCTACATTTAATACACTTAATGCTCTCAATTAATTCTTGTTTTAGGGAAAGAAATGAAAGGTTTCATTCCTTGTACATTAACTCTTATAAATAAATATTAAAGTGTATTTGATACAATATACATTTGAAATTAAATTTATTTAAACCTCCCTTTAACTATTTTAAATAGAATACATGATTTTTTTAAACCAGATTTAGAAAAGTTCTAAATAAAATTTACATTTCGTAGGCCCATTAGAGATCCAAAATGGAGTTTTTCTGAAATTCATCCATTTCTTCCACTACGGGCTGGCCCGATTCCTTCGCTTGATGTAAATTTTCATGAGAGAAGTGGAAGTTCTATTGTTCCTAACCGGAATAAAATGGGCATTTGTAGTGAGTCTATCCACAATAACCCAAATAACTTTATTATCCCTCTGATTTCTAGGCAATCCTTCCACAAAATACATCGAAATATGTTCCCACATCGAAATTTCCAATGGTAATAGTAATCCACCAGGCTTCCCTTGCTCAACATTTACTCTTTAAATGTCAAGCACTTAGCAACAAATCAGCTAAACTCTTCTTCATTCCATGCCAAAAGAAAGTCCTCTTCATATCCTTGTACATCTTCCTTCTTCGAGGTGAATGGTCGTCTTCGAATGATGACACTCCATAAGCACCTCTCTCAACAAAATATCAACCATAGGGACATAATGGCATCCATCCCTTCTTAAGCATCCCTTCTCATCAATATGTACCTACCAGCATAGGGAAATGCTCTCCTCTCCTCGGCTTCTCTAAAATCTCTACTAACTTTTCATCCTTTGCTTGCTCAAACCCTATGCGGTCCATCAAGGCTGGTTTAATCTCTATAACCGCTAAAAAGCCTGGGATTGGTTCTGTTAGTGGTTGAAAGTTAAAATTTGAGAGAAACTCCAACGCCTCCATTCATATATAGGACCTAGGGTAGCATGCCTTCAACTAAGGGTGTCGGTGACTACGTTCCTTTTTCCAGGGAATGATATATATTCCATCCATCTCTGATGCCTAAGATTCATATCTTTTTGGAAAAACAGGTATTTGAGTGATTTAATCAGCGAATAACTTAAACCTTTCTCCCAAAAAAGATAATGCATCCACATCTTCAAGGCAAAGACAATAGCTACTAACTCCAAGTCGAGAACTGGATATCATTTCTCGTGATCCTTTAGTTACCTACTAGCATATGCACCTAATTTTCCTTCATGTATTAGAACTGCTCCTAACCATATGCCACAAGCATCTGTGAGAACCATAAACGGTTTGGTTTCATCGAGAATAGTGTGCACAAGTGCACTAGTGAATAACCCTTTAAGATTCTCAAATGCTTTGGTGCATCTATCGTCCCAAGAAAAGGCTAGGTTTTTCTTAATCAATTGGGTTAAGGGGGTAGCTATTCTTGCAATGTTCTTGATGAACTTTCTATAGTAGCTTGCTAACTCGAGAAAAGGTCTGTAATGACCCAGAATTTTAGTCATTCGAAATTGGGATATTTAATTGATTTAAATATTCACAAGTTAATTTTATAAGCTGAATAGCTTATATTTCGAATATAGGGATTTAATTGGATAATTAAATTGTTAATTTAATATTTGAAATTGCAGAAATAATTGAAATTTGGATTTAATGAGAATGAAAATGATTTATTAAGTTGAATTAAATTATATTTGAATTAGAATGATGTTAGCGAGCTTTTGAAATTGAATTAAAAGCGAATTTATAGAAATTGAATATTTTAATATTTAATTAACGTGTAAAAATAGTCATTTTCACACAGTCTTGGATTCAACGAAACTAGTTTCATTGGATCCATAATGTTATATTATTGTAAGATTTCAAATTTCGTGTCAATCGGATTTACGGTTTGTTTGCACGAAGCTGAAACGCGTATAAAATTTTTAATTAAAATAAGTCGATTCGAAAACCTATCTACCAAATCTGATCGAATTGGCTCCTGATATATATTTCCTTGTGTTCGGAATATGGGTATAATATTATAAATGCCAGGTTGCACACTTTGATCGGAGTTCGAAAAATATTCAAATCAATAGTGTCGCGAAAATTCGATGAAAGAAGGCGGCTATTAGGTTATTCACTTACAGATCTAGAGGGGAGAGGAAGAGGAGAAGTGTGTCCTAGATTTGAGTTATGGAAATCAATGGCCAGATTTGATTAAAGGTATTAAAAAAATATGAAATTGTAAATTGTATTATTTTAAATCGTGTAAACTTTAAAATGCTATAACTTCTTCATATGAGGTCGAAAATTGACGAAACAAGCTGCGTTGGGTTAGTTTTGACGAGCATTACATTTTAGAGCTGGTTTGGAGTTGATTGGAGCTAGTGAAAATTTTGGGTAAAATTAAACGCCTGTTTAATTTTATTCGGAATAAAACACTGCAACTGCAATTGGAATCAAAGTGAGTACAACTCACTCTTTCTGTCTCGCTGATATTTTTATATAAGTGAGAATAAATTTATTTATGATGGCGGATGATTGTTTGGGTGATATATGATATTATATATATATTGATTGTTTTGGATATATTCCTGCATATTTTAGCGGATGAGACCCTATACGTTCTCGTGTACGAGTGGACGCCCTTTTGTACGTGTGTCTGCCTCAAAGCGGACAATGTACACATGTTCTCATATGTATATTTATTGCTAGTGACAGGTTGGAAGGATCCAACTTGATTCCTTACTAGTATTGGTTTTATTTAAATATATTGATATATATATATATGTTGTTATCATGTGATATATGATGTTTTGGATGCCGTGATTGATGTGAATCACCTTGTTTAGCATTTTTGTAGCATTGGGCCTATTTTTGGAATTTAAAATGTTAAAGTGACGATTTTCAAATAAAAAAGGAATTTAAAGTAATTTTGAAGATATATATGTTTTATTAATTTTTGAATTGTTAATGAAATGGATTTATTTTAAAAAAAATTAAGAGTTATAATTTTTATGTTATAAAAATTATGATTTTTGTGAAATATACTCAAATATGATTTTTGAAGTTTTGTAAGTTTTAATAATGATTTGTAAATTATTAAAGAAGAAGTTTAATTAAATAGAAATCAAAATATGATTTTTGAAATACGAAGTTAACCATTTTATAAAATAAGTTAAAATTGAGAATTTTGGATTTTTGATAAATGATTTATATATAAGATTTATAAAATTGAATTTTTATAACTCAAAGTAATGGAATTATAAAAGAGTTTTATAAGCGTTTAAAATGAAGTTATAAATGGAATCTTATAAGTAAATAAGATTTATGAATTTGTGAAGTTATAAAAAGAATGAATTTGGAAACAAAGAGATTTATAAGTGAATTAACCTATAATCGGATTTTGGCATGTAAATGAGATAAATGGAATTGGTTGATAATGGAATTTTATAAATTGAAGTTTTTATATAATATATAAATGGAATTTATAAACATTGTTTTATAAATCCGAAATCAACTTATTTTGATAAGTTAAATATGGAAGTTTATTAAAGGAGATATATTCACGATTTTGGATAGCGGATAATCCTTTAATAAATGTGTAGGAGTATTGATTTAGTAAATGAATTATATTCACAATTTTGGATAGTGAATAATCTTTTAAACTAAAATGAATATTTTGAAAAGTGATATTTTTAAATGGAGTTAAATGGTTTGAAGATGTTTTAAATAGGTGTGAGCATCGAATACATAGATTTCAACACACACTGTTGAAATAGACATTTTTCAGAAGTATGAAAATGATGGACAATAACACTGTTGTTACAGTAAATGATTTTCGAAAGAAGATGTTTTGTATAGTATATGGGATTTATATATTATCTAATTATCGAATCCCTATACTAATGGTTTTGGGTTGTCGTAACGATGTTTTACGCAACATCATTTTGACCCAAATAAATATGTTTAAGAGAGTGTTTTCCTTAAAGAATAAAATATATACTTAATCATGATTTAAGTATGTGTAATATTTTCTAAGTGTTAAAAATAAATTGATTTGTGAATTACTTATTATTAAATAATTCAATGGAAATGTTTTCCAATATAGAAAGTTGAAATAATTTTGGAATTATATCTTTTTAAAGATCATTTGAGGTGGATAATTGGAAAGTGATTTAATTAATAAAAGATTAATTAAAAGGTCCTAGTGATTGCTTGGTGCTAAATATTTTTTTGTTTCTTTGATAGTTAAATAACCCACTATCAAAATTTGACCATTTTAGTTCCTTGACTTGATGTGGGAACTATTTAGTCGTACACTTAGTATGTAGCCATTTGTGTAGGCTTGATTATCATTTATGTTGAGGATGTTGATTTGTGTAGTGCGGAGTATTACTCCAATCTATCAAGCTTCCTTCTTGACCAAAGGATAGCAAGTTGAAAGTTGAAGACGTGATAAGTTTATGAGACTTAATTTCTGTGTGAGGTTGAGAAATGCTTTTGCGTTGTTGGTGCAAAGAGACCGTGATCGGTTTATCCGATAACCACTTCGAGCCAACGTAGATGCATTCGATTGTGCAGGTTATCGGTGATATTGATAATTAGGATTTTCATAGTGGAGGACCGCTTGTTGATCGTTTGGGGTTAAAATCCCAATATATACATATAGTAGAAGTGTCTCTTCATTATGAACTATCCATGTAAGGACTATTCGCTACTAATCCTAGGGATTTCCCGACAGGATGTGGTAGGAAAGTACCTATGGTTTGTCCTGTTTCTAGACAACATGTATGGACGAGTGTCTAACATTATATTTCTAAGATTACGTACAATGGTTTTTACAAATGTACATCAGTGGTGGCGAAGAAGGAAACTTCTCTTAGCTTAACACCCTCCTTGAGATGTACGAGCTCAAATGTTGTATTTTTGTGGAAGGTAATTAGCAGTCAACGGAAATGGCCGTATGGCATTCAAAGTGATGTGATATGTGATACGCGAAAGATGATCGTTACCTCAGACCTCATCAACCGAAATTGACCAAAACAGGGCTAGATCCAGTAAGTCTAAGTGGGTCATTCCCAGTTAGGATATGATCATTCTCTTCTAGATATATTTCTTCTAGCTATGACGTTTGGGATGTAAATTATTATGGTTTGTATGCTATGAGGGTCCTCGGAAAGGACGGTAACGACCGGAGGATGATATATTCGGTACTACCTAGTTATAGAGGTAGGTCGGTCTTGTGTTGGTAGAGGATCCTTTGAAATGGTCCTCAGTACATTCCTCTAGAGATGTACCGCCGGAAGGTAGTCCCTTCACCTGGTCATTTGTATGGAAATCCAAACTCCACTACGTGCCTGCCATTTTGTTTGTAGAGCCTAGTATGCTGGAATTTAATAATGATAATAATTTCGACGATTATAATATTATTTGTGCAATAGACACTAGTATAATATAAAAGGATTTGTTATGAAATGTTTTAGTTATCGTAAAGTAAAAACATGCTAGTGTTTATGTGTGGGCGTGTCTTACGAGATACTTTTGTTTTGAAAGGAAAGGTTTGGTAATTTAATAAATTCAGTTGAGTATATTTCTCACGCTGGTTTACCAGACTGATCCGGGCATTCTTCCCTTTCAATGCTCGGGTCAGACCGAGTATATTTATAGGTTCAGATTTGATGCATTTGGATCTTTAGTAGAAGAGCTGGAGATTTTCATTTTCGTATACACATATCGGTTTTGCTTATCCGCTTTACGCTTAGTTGTTGTATATTATCGGCAATTGTAAGGACATGTTATTATAACTGTTCATGCCGATAAGTAGTGAGTGATTATTGAACTCTGATTGATGTATGTATATACAGTTTCCATTTTTAAAGATCATTGATATGATATATTATGTTAGTCCGCTGCGATGAGAGATTCTATATTGTTCTGTTTTGTTTTCTCTGCTCTCTTTCTTCTCTTCTCTTCTTCCCTCTGCTTTTCTTTCTCATGACTTTCTGTTAGTCTGTGCTTTTTGGGTCGAACATGTGTGGTTTATTGTTGATTCAATGGGTAAGAATTTACAAATCATCACATGTGGTATTAGACCTTAGATTTTGTATATTCCTAGGCTTTGATGTGCACTTAGTATAGATAGGGTCAGTAGCACACTAGATTGAGTTTGAGTGTATCATATATATGAGCGTGTATTTGTTAGCGATTATAAAGATGTTTTACATTGTGCTTTCTTATCCGTTTAGTTGTTAGAGAATTCTGGTCGGTATGTGGGATGCCATATTATAAATAGGGACTTCTAAACACTTAAATGAGGTAAGTCGACATAGTATTATTTTTAAATTGAGGAAATGAAATAATTTTACCTCGATTATATTTTACATATAAAGGAACAATTTTTCTAGGAATTATTAAAGTGTATATAAATTGATTGTTCGGTTGTTTGAAAATGTAAATATATATAAGTTAATAAAAGCTGTCTGAATAATCTAAATAAAAAACAACAATTGTAAAAGAAAAAATTATAAAAGTAAATAAATTCTAAAGTATGAAATTATAATTAATATGATTTACAATTGTGAAATAATCTTATATATAAGAAATGAAACTACATGAGTATATTTATAAATATGAATTATAAACAAAAATGAATTTAAACTAAGAATTTGAGCTGTTGAATCCCATTTATTTTGAAAGTTATTTTTCAAATTTAAAAAGATTATATTATTATAAATATAGATAAGATAAATAAATTTGAAATGAATCTTATATAAGTAAAGCAAAATAGTGAAATTATATAAGTATAAATTTGTAAATGTGATTTTTAAATATAAAAAGGATTTTTAAAAGAATATAAAGCACTGAATTCACTACTGTTGCTGGGAAATAATAAGGGTGATGACTGCAGCATCATCTTCGAGTTCCTATGTGATGGATTTGCTACCAATTGAAATTTTAAGTTTTGATGTGATAAAAAAATTTGAATTTGAAATCGAAGTTGTATTTGATAAATATAAGTAAAATGAATTTCTACTTATAATGCAAAATGAAAATTTTAACTTTAGTAGAGTTGAAATAAATTTGAGTCAGCATAATAAAGATAGATTTGAAATTTAACTAAATGAAAGTTGAATAAATTGAATTGGATTTGAACCGGATTAGATAAGTTATTGAAATGGAAATTAAACTTAAGTGGTAAGTGATTATATGATATGACTTTGAAAGTTTAGATAACTAAGTTGTATAACTTGTAAAATAAGTTAAATAAAATAGAATTTGAATTAAATTAGTAATGAACATAAGTTATATAGTGAAAGTAAATGCAAGTGGGAATGAAATGAAACATAACTTAAATGATGTTGAATGAAGTTGAATTTGATATCAAAATGAATTTATAAAATGAAGTAATTAAAGAATATGAACCTGAGTTACATAATGAAATTCAACTTTAGTTGTTAAATGATTAGCAATTGATTTAATGAATGAATTGAACTAATGAAATAAATTAGTAAATGAAATATCGATTGAATGTTAATCAATCGAATATAAATGAATTGACATGGAATAATAGATGTAAGTATTAATTCATTAAAAGCTAATGAAATTGGAAATTAAATGAAAGTTAATTAGATATTAACCAATTAGAATTAAATGTGCTAAACCAAAATATATGTAAACAAAGTAAAAATGAATGTTGAGTGTAAATTAAATAAATTTAGTAATGTTGGATATGCATTGGTTATTAGATGGATGTTAGTTGATTAAATAGAAATTCATTAAATGTTAATGAAATTGAATTAATGAAATTGAAAGCCAAATAATTGAATTCAAATTGATAATAAGTGAATCTAAATAGAATTGAATTTGATTTGATTTGGAAGTGAACTAACTTGAATAGAAATTAGTGAATGTAAACTAATTGAATTTTATTAAATGAATGTTAGTAAAATCTAATGTTAATAAATGAATGTGATTAAATTGAAAACCAATTCAATGAATATTAATGAGAAATGAATGTATATTGATTTGATTATGGATTGATTGGATAGATATTGGTTTGTTGGATGTTAGTTGGATGATAGTTGTTTGATGGTTGAATTTGTTGCTTTTAATTGCACTTGCTATATTGGCATATATAGTAGTTGTATTGGTATATGTTGTATATTGATATTACTTTCCATATAGTAGTTGTATCGGTTTTGCTTATCCGCTTTGCTCTTAGTTGTTGTATATTATCGGCAATTGTAAGGATGGGTTATTATAACTATTCAGGCTGATAACTAGTGATTGTTTGTTGAACTCTGATTGACGTATGTGTATACAGTCCCTGTTTTGTAAAGATCATTGATATGATATATTATGTTATTCCGCTGCGATATGAGATACTATATTGTTCTATTTTGTTTTCTCTTCTCTCTTTCTTCTCTTCTCTTCTTCTCACTTCTTTTCTTTCTCATGACTTTCCGTCAGTCTATGCTTTTTGGGTCGGACATGTGTGGTTTATTGTCCATTCAATGGGTACGGGTTTGCGGGTCATCACATGTTCTAACCTCTGATGCATTCCTGTAAGTCTTCTATTCTTGAACAGCATTTGCTTTGGCATGGTACGGTCAATCCTTACCTAGAAACAATATGCCTAAGAAATCTAACTTCTTTTCTCCAATAGTGGCATTTAGCAAATTTGGCCTTAAACTGGTGTCTTCTTAAGGTTTATAATACCTCTCTTAGGTGGTCTTAATGCTCCTCTTTTCCCTTGAAGAAAACCAAAATGTCATCTATTAACACAACGATGAATTTATTAAGTTTCCCCCTAAATACCCCTCTCATCAAATAAAAAAGTATGTGGGAGCATTCGTCAATCCAAAAGATGTGTAACGACCTGCCTTTTTGGACGTTTTAACCAGATGCACATGCCAGACTCAAACCATTCAGAAGGGCAGATTGTTGTGGAGTAAATAAGAAAAAGAGAAAGAAATAAAACAAATACAAAATCTCGCAGCGGAATGACAAAATATAATAATCAAATAACAGTGCATGAAGTAGTTTTATAAATACATTTGATTATTCTTTACAACACCAACATCAGAGTTTCATAAAAAGGAATAAACAAATAAATGCAATGAAATACCATGATGCAGTGGAATAAATATATTAAATAATAATAGCACAAATCTTTGTCTTCGTCCTCTAAAATAAGGTCTTCAAACATGAATGCTCAGGGTAACCCAAGCGAATTGAAAAGACAAAAAACACTCGAGTCAGACCTAAAAGATCTTATGTTAGTTAAATCAAAAGTAAATATGTTCGAGATTCACATATCCTAAGGATCCGTTAAACTATCTACTATGTTGTACAATATGTTATTATAATAGTGTCTACAGTAAAGTAAAAGTATTAAAATAGCTTTAAGGCATTACCCATATTCCCCTTAACACATTTTTATATATTCCCATAGTCTATACAGTACCGTTATTCCTCCATAAACTGGAGGGCTATCAAAGGGAACTCCGTAGGTATGGTACAAAACAAACTCGTAGAAGGCGCTCTAGGGCATGTGAACACGACACTCGAGGCAATGCCAGAGTAGATTTACCAATTGCGGATTCGAACTGGTGGTATCACATAGCAGCTACTACCGCCCACCTCGGAACACACTCCCAAATCAAAATCAATGGTGGCCACCAAATCAATCACAAAGAAATAGAATGGTAACGAAGAAATGTGTCTGATTAGAGGAATGACCTTACTTGGCCCAACATGGCTCCTGTTTTAGTCACATCTATGCTGACTCACGGGAGTCAGGATCACGTCATACCTTATACAGAAATCATTCGCCAAACCATCCTACTTCATTTCTGGAATCTCCACCATGCACAAAGTTGTTAAAGTGGTTTTCGGTATTGGCAGAGAGTATGACAATATCCGATCCTGGTCTATTTAACAACCAAACTCTTATTTCACACAGGATGGTTCTTTTACATTTCAAAAAGGTCAGTTCATAATGTATATCAAAATATCGTATTCAATTTCAAATCATATTTCTTTCAAAATCATATTCACTTTCAAAACATATTCACCTTTGAAATCATATCACATTTGAAATCATAGTTTCGAAATTATATTTTCTTTCAAAAGTCATATTTCCAAAATAGGTTAAACTCTCATTTCAAAATTATCATATTAAATCAAATGTTATTTAAATCCCAACTTAGGTTATAATGTCATTTAACCATACTCACTTTAAAAACGAGGATTTAAAATATAACATATCTACTTTATTTAGTTTGAAATTTAGAAAGATAGTTTAGATAGTTATAAATAGTTTAAATACTTGTGAATAGTTAAAATACTCTAGATTATTTTAAAATAGATTAAAATGATTTTTAAATTGATTTAATATAGTTAAATAGATTTAAAATAGATTAAATATAATTAAATAGATTAAATATCTTTAAAGTAGATTAATTAGATTTAAAATAAATTACATGGTTTAACTAGTTTAAAATAATTAAATTGGTTTAAAATAGGTTAAAATAATTTATATAGTCAATATAGGTTAAAATAGTTTAATAAATTTAAAAATCTTAATAATTAGAATCTTTAAAATAATATATTTATAAAACAGTTTATATTAAAACATGAGTTTGAAATTTATATCAATTTAACTATTTATTTCATTCCAACACATTTGGACCATTTCAATTTCCAAAGACCCCATCTCAAAATTTTCAATTCGAATTCTCAATAAAATATTTAATTCAATATTGCTTCCAATCAATGTTTGAAATATCAATTTAAATTAATCCAATTTCAATATGTTTCAAAGTTATATTTTGAACAATTTTATAACTCAATTTCGATAAACTTCACTTACATTCCAAATTCAACTTTAAAATCTCTATTTAGTTCATTAAAGAAATACCTTTAAACTAATTCACATTTCAACATAAAACTTGATTTTTAAATAATAAATCAATTTATATTAATCAAATTTTATTTCCAAATATCATTCAATTAAATTCAAAATTAATAATTTTAAAATCATTTAATTTAATCAATCCAGTGTCCTTACATAATTCGCTATCCTAGGGTCAAGTGATACAGATATTTATCATTTCAATCCGCAATTTAAAATTTTACGGTTATATATCATTTCAAATCGCAATCTCAAATTAATATTAAAATCCATAAAATCGTTCGAGTCAATCATTTCAACCCACAACGATTTTTTCCTAATCTATAGATCGTTCGGGTATGTATCATTTCAACCCATGGTGATTTTCCTAAACAATAACTAAGGAAACTCGTAGAGTGATAGCATTTCATAAATCAAATATAGCATCCAATTATCCCATAATGAATTCAAACATCCATCACAATCATCATCCAATTTAACCAATAAATATCAACAATTAACATATTATTATATACAGGTAATTAACTAGCAATTCAAATTCAATAACAAATTAAAAGACAATTTAATTCAAGACAAATTTAAACTAACAGGAATAGCACTTTAAATATACCAAACAGGCATAAATAAATTCCTAATCATATCATAAATTTAATTTAACAAACATAAGAAATTTTAGAAGTTGTGAGTGGGTCAAATCACTCACCATCGATTTTAAATCGAACTAAATCCTATTTAGGGCCCAATTTCTAACAGTCTCGGAATTCGTTCAAACCAGTATCAAAATGTCCAGAATTTCGATACGATCCCGGTAGAGAAAATTGTGCATGGATCCTAGCTCGTATGCAAAAGTTATGTTAATTAGAATATTTAAATTGGAAATTAAAAATAAAAATAAAAGAGAACGTTACCTACGTCAGCATCCTTCCTTACGCGAATCACTGTACACGCTACCCTAACCCATGTCGAAACAAACGAGCCACCACCCTCCATCGTGAAATCGCTAGCTATGCGCATGCCATCGGCATTCTAACCAGGCTCTGTCACCTTGAGCGAGTTCGTCCGAGATCCCGACCTCCACGACCCCTCCCCAGTCGTCACCGAATGCCCCAAACGAGGCCAGCCTCTGCCACGAGGTCAAAACATTAATTGAATTATCCACCTTTATCCAACCATTTATTCGACCAGCAAACCCTAGATGAACAGCGCGTGTCCCTCTCCACTCGATGGTAACGTCGATTCGACGATCCGACCACGTTGATCAAGACACGCCGAACGACCGTGACTGTTTTGGGCAATTCTAGCCAAACATAAATACAAATTGGAAAACAGATAGCAGATTTAACTTGCGCTCGTCGAGAGCTTCAGATCGATATAAAATCCGATAGGGTTTGGAGAGTTTGAAATTTGAAGTTGAATTTTGAATTGAAATTGAACTGAGGAGTTTAGGGTTTTCAACCATTGTGAAGGAGAAGTAGACAGCTGAATTGTACATACTAAAATGAGGAATAAGGAACAACTAGGGTTTGTAACAGGCTATTTATAGGCAGATCGGAAATAAAATGAATGGACGAGATTGGTTCTAAAATTAAATGATAAACGACCCGGAAAGCCCGTTCGGTCTCCGGAACGAAAATTGAAAGTCCCATATATCAAAATAGATGTTTTCGATAGTTTTAAAATAAATGGAATGGGTTTCAAGTCCTAATTCCATCGTATAAAGAAGTTATCTTAAAATCATCTTATTTGAAATTGATTTCAATTGAATTTAATTAAATTGATTTCTGGACGTTTCGAGTCTGTACGATCAAATGACAAGTTTGACCGCTACGAAACTTCAAATCCTGTAATAATTCACTGTAATGGATCAGATGAAACTGGTTTCGTCAAAATTCGAGTCAGTAGCCAAAATGGCTATTTTCACCTTAATTAGACAAATTAATAATAAATTAATTAAGCCACTTTTTCATTCAAATTTGATAGTTAACAAATTTCACCATTTTTAATCACTTAGACATTTACAATGATTTAATACAAGTTTATATAACAATTTAGTGTTGATTATTACACTAATTACAATGTTCAATTTCACTGTAATTAAATCCAATTATTTATAATTTAATTCCCATAAATTGTTTTAATTTGATTTCAGACTTTATATTCAATCAACTATTACTCAAATAACATAATTAATATTTGTTTGTCTTTCGTTACATTAATATTTTCCAATTTCCATCTTTATTTGTATTAATTATTACATTTGCATTTATATTGAATTTTTGTCAATTTTACACATTTATTATAATTTAAAATCCCAATTAATTTATTTTTCTTGGTTTCATTCTTTTATTAATCAATTATTACCTTATGAATAAAATTAACATCTCTATTTATTTTATTACGTCCATAAATTTCATTTGTTGTCTTAACTCACATTAATGTAATATTTAATTGCATTTAATTATAATTAATTTCCATCTAAATTTAACAGACTAAATAAATATGTAACATATAATAATTATTACCATTAACCTTTAATTACAATTATAAATTATTATTTACAACCAATGTTCCAATTGCTTACAATACCTACATAACAATGATTTTTATCAGTTACCATTAATCATATATTATCTCATTAAATAAATTCAATATTTACATTTGTTTCCTCATATTCAATTTATAACCAAGTATAACATTTACATTATTTCCATTGATTGGAATTTCATTAAAGGTGTTAGTCATTAACTCAAATTAACATTATTATTTCCCCTTCTAGTTATTATTTTATTAATAATTGACAAATTTTTATTTCTCCTAACATTAAATCATAAAATCTTGTTAAATTAACTATTTTTAATTATCGAAAATTACGAGTCGTTATAAGACGTCACTTCTCACTCATAGAGTCCATTAGGAGTGCGAAATGCAGTCTTTGACTTGCCTTCTTCTGTAATCCTTAACAAATGAAATCCATTTGCTAAGTCTAGTTGAGAAAAGACTTTTGCTCCTCCAATTTAATCGAACAAGTTTGTAACAACCCGCATATTTTAGGATTATATATTTAAATATTTTATTTAAATATAGCATCGTCGGTCGGATTAAAGTCCGAAATGCTACTTTTTGTAAACAGTCGAATTAGGACTCGAGACCACTTCCATTGAGTCCAAAATGGCATTTGCGACCTTTTTGAGTATAAACATCGATACGTTTGGAGTGGACTAGAATTTTGGTATTTTTATTTGGGGCTTTGGGTTTGGGTTTCAGCCCAATAACCTAACAAGAGAACCCATCACATCTAATACCCTAACTCCCCCTCCACTCCTCTTCACTCATTCATAACATTTTCCTAACACTCTTAAGCGAAAGGAAAATGAGGGAAAGAATAGGAAGTTAAAATTCCTAAACCCTAAATTCTTAGGAAAGTCAAGATTCTAGTTCCAAAATCAAGGAGAAGCTTAGGTACATCTTCTCCATCTCAATTCCTCTCCAATTTTCAGAAATTTCCTATAAACTAACTTAGAAAATATTTTCTTACGAGCTTAGATTGGAGCTTCTAGAGTTGAATTGAAGAGTGGTTGATCTTTCCTTTGTTTTAAAGCTTCTCACTTGTTGTTTTGGGTTTAAAGGTGAGTTCTTAAACTTACATTTATGTCTATACCTTTGATAGTTGTTAGGTAAGAATTCCTAACCTTTATTTCATGTTCATTTTCTTTTGAATTGAACTGGTTTGGCGAATTTTCCAATTTTTGATATTTTGAAGTCAAAATCTATGAAAATCCTACATTGGATGTTTTGACATGTTGTTTGGAGTGTATTGAAGAGCTTATAGGGTTATATTGTCGCTTGGCATAAATCCCTAGCCGTCGTTATTCGATCAGTCGCTTTTGAGATAATTTGGCCATCAATGGCCTAGGCAAATTCTATACAAGTCCGGGTGACTAGACGTCTGGCTGAAAAACTCAGAAGTCGGGTAGGGTACTTGGAAAAATTATATAACAAACGCAGAAAATAAAATGGCAGACAAAAGAACTAGAAGTCTGGTTCAACTGGTCAGATGTTTTTGTTAGGGATTTTGGAGATTTTTCCGAAAAGAAAAATATAAAGAAAATGGCCGAACCCCAGGTCAGACGTCTGGCCATTCCAACCAAACGTCAGGTTCTGTGCAATTCTGCCATTTCGGCTATTTTTGTGTGGATTTTCGATTTTTATCGATTTGTATTGATCCGATTAGTTGTTATCATTTATTATTGACTTTGAAGGTTTCTTTTCTGGATTTTCGGGAATATCCATTTTGATGGATTTAATATCGATTTCTATTGTTTTGATTCACGTTTTCGTATGTGAATTTTTGGTGATCGATTGTGTCTACAATCATTTTGTGATTTGTCACTTTTAAAATACAAAGGTTTCTATACTAGTAGTAAATACTAAAACTCTTTCACAAAAATGATTTCAACGTTACTTTTAATACAACGTTCGTTTTTAACATTGTTTTCCAATCTATTAGTATATGCAAACCTTTGCCTCATTCATTCGAGAAATCCAATTAAACGACTTAGCAAAACAAGTGGTATGAAACGCTTGCGTTTACTTCGTTGATTATTTCGTAGACTTGTTCGATTGAAACCTTGTGACAATTTCGGGGTGGAAATCTACAATTTGTTCGTAAATACTTAAGTTAAGCCAGTGGTTATGGGACATGAAGCTAAACTCATTTATTTACTAGCTTGGTGTAACTTACACTTCTTATTGATCAATGAGGATCATTTTAAGGTTTAGACTAGCGATATGCGATGTCTCTTTGTCCAAGTGGGAGACTATACCCCGATTTATGGAGCTTCATCTCATTTTGTGGGCTAACAACCCATGGTCTTCTGACCATTTGTGGAGCAACCGGCTCAACGAGTCTATGCACGGGGAGTAACTTTCTAGTGCGTCGATGTTTGGCTCAATAAGTATGTGCATATGTCGTATCTTTTTAGGTGCGTCGATGTTCGACTATGCATGGGGCATATCTTTTTAGGTGCTTAGATGTTCGACTGCGTATGGGGCTTATCTTTTTAGGTGCGTCGATATTCTGTTTATGGGATAGCATCTCGTTTGTGATACACGTGTCGGTGAGTTTTCATGCTTCCATTTTTGATAGGCCTCCCTCATTTTGATTTATGGATTTCTAATTGATGATTTCTAGAATTTTTGTTTCACCAATTTTTGTGATTTATATTGATAAGCTTTATCAGTATTTATGGTTCGGTGAATAAATAAAGAATATGACATTCTTTTTGGTGTTTGAGAAAATTTGAGATATTTTATGATTTTTATTTTTATTTAATGTATACTGTCATAGTATAACATTATTGTTATCATACATTTTTTTCATATCTCTTATCCTATCACATTTTATATGATATTTAAAGCTAGACTGATCCGTTAATTTTTTTTCTTAAATAATACTCGGGTTAGACCGAGGTATTTCAAGTGCTAATGCTTGACTCCTTAGCAGGGATTATCTTCTGGCTATTGGCTAACTACTTTATCTTAGTAGTTTTTGCTTTTATACATTCGAGATAGAGACTCCTTGATGTATATATATTCTTTTGTCTAGAACTTGTACCTATTCTTTTGTGATGTAGTGGATCTTGTGTGGCCACTACTTTGATGTACACTTTTATGTGTTGTATTCATATCTAATTGCTCCTTAGTGATACGAATATCTATGACTGATTTTGTGTTATGCTTATTTTATATTTGTTTCCGAAAACCACATGGCCACTGTGTAGTAGTTTTGAGTTTGTATTAGTATGTCGGATTTCCTCTTGAAATGAAAGTGATATTTTATCTGGCATATTGGTACTCGCACAAAGAAATTACACACATGATCGCTCCTCAACAGTCTTATTCTTTGTACTATTCGACGGCATTACTCCGTAGTGTCCTTGGCTAGTGGTGAGTATAGAGATGGGGTGTCACAGCTTGTTATCAGAGCCAAACTTCAGAACAATGTAGAATAATCTAGCAAGGATCATTGTCCTAAGTCTTTCTTAGGAATCGTGCCTTAGGATTTAATTCGAGTCTTATGACCCGTTCTATCCTATTTTCTTTAGTGATGCCTTGTTTATCAATCAAGTTTTTTGATATTCATTCTGAGAATAAACATTTTCTTCTTCTTTCTTTCTTTCTTAAAGAAGAGAAATGGTTAGACCTGGCCATCCCAGCGCCGATCAATCCTGTATTACTCCTCTATATGGTGTATTTATGTCTGCTCAACTGCTTTTGGATCTTGTAAACAATGCCCATGCTGTCGGTCCCATTCCAGAGCCTACTCATCCTAAATTCGGGTTTGCACGCTTGTGCAGAGATTATACCATTTTGGGTGGAAGGCCATTCAAGGGTTCCGAAAGCATTATAGAAATCCAAGCTTGGCTTAGAACATGCGATCGCATCTTTTCTCGCATCAATCTTGTTGATCTACATCGAGTCCAAGTGGCTTCTAGCATGTTCCATGAAAGAGCATTAAACTGGTACAAGCTTTTGATTTCGAAATCTTGTCAAAGTGGATCTTACTTGGAAGTAATTCTGAGAAAGGTTCGAGTTGAAATTTGGGCTGGAAGCTGAAATGGCCCGATGCTTTATTGACCTTGTTCAAGGTGAATCTTCTATAAAGGATTACGTCGCATTTTTTGAATCTCTCTCTAAATATGGGGTCGAGTATATTAATACCCCATTAAAGAAAAATCAGAGGTTTGTCTATGGGTTGAATAAGAACCTCAAAAAGCCTTTACTTCTAAAACTAGAAGTTTCTTTCGATCAGCTTGTAGATATCGCTCTTCGACTTAAAGAGCCCGATGAAGAAAGTGATGTTGAAGTTGCAGGTGCCAAACAGATTTTCAACAATAACATGAAGATTCCTATTAAGTTCAAAGGACGCAATCCCAACAATAAAGGGAAGCAAGAAACTTCGATGCAAAGACTCCTACCTGTAGTCGTGGGCAATGCTACAATTGTAGTTCTACAGACCACTATGCAAATGAGTATCCGAAACCCCTTTATTGTCGCTATTTCAAAAGTTTGAGTCATCATATATCTGTGTGTCCCATACTTCAAAGCAAGAAAGGGGAAAGCTAAATGTTGTGCAAGCTCCTAGTGACACTTCTCTTGGTCAAGTTATTTCTCATTCGATCCTTGATGGCATTAATTTGTTTTGTGATTATCCTATTCGAGTTCTTTTTGGTACGGGTTCATCTCATTATTTTATATCAGAATAACTTGTTGATTATTTTCTTTAAACATTATGGGCATGATGACTTCATTGAGAACTGCAAATTCGATTGATGGATCCGCAACACTCAATTTACTTTGTAAAAATGTCGAGGTTATTTTATGTAATTGTGCTTTCCGATCCCATTCGCATGTTATGTGCTACTTAAGTTTCAGGATGATTTTGGAAATGGATTAGCTTAACCGTCATGAAGCCCGTATCCAATATCCAGCGAGGACTATCAACCTTCGACATCGTTAATCTGTTAAGCAGATTTCTATTTTTCTTAATGATTTTGATTCCAATTTGGTGGCATCATTTTATTCTCTAGACCCACACGATGAGGAAGATGTTGTTTCCCTTATTAAAGTAGTTTGTGAATTTCCCGGTATCTTTGAGCTTGTCTTGGGATTATCACCTAAGCAATCTATTGAGTGGTGCTAAGGTCTTTTTAGCTCGACCTTGCCGCCGACTTTCATCAACTACGAGTTGCGGAGGGTAGCGTTCTCCTTACCGCATTCCGCACTCGTTATGATTCTTATGAGTGGTTCGTTATGTCATTCGGTTTGATGAACCTTCTAGCTTTTTTCGTCCGTCTTACGAATCGAGTATTCTACGAATATCTAGACGAGTCTTATGGGTGAAAATAGCAACTTAAAATTTACAAATCTTTTAATAAGATATTTATAAGTATAATTGGATTTTATTCTTAAAGCGAGCAAATAATATTCGTAAAAAAAATTTAACGAGACATGTTTATCATATAGAAGATGATTTTTGTTGCATTGCCCATTGAGTGCTTTAAGAATACTGGTCGATGCGCCTGATCAACGTTATCGATAGGAATCTCCTAAACGCTATAATGAGACAGCCAGACACAATAAATTTACTTATAGTAAGTTAAATTTTCTAAAAAGATGGTTACACAAAGTTAATTATAATTTTGAATGTTTTAAGCTTTTCGGGAAAGAGGATCATTTAAAAGAACTCCTTTCCGATGCTCCTATTCTTGTGATTCCCGAACGGAATCAAGACTTCATTCTTTGTACCGATGTTGGTCGTATTGGTTTGGGTGTTGTTCTCATGCAAAAAGGGAATGCGTTATCGCTTATACTTCTATACAATTAAAGCCTACCGAGACTGGATATGCCACTCATGATCTAGTGCTTGTGGCCATTATTTCTGCTCTTAGACTTTAATGTTCATTCGTGTTTCACCTATGATAGATGTTGCGCATTTCAGTCGATCGGGAAAATTAGCACCTCGATATATTGGTCCATTTCCCATCACTGAATGCATTGGTTCCATAGCTTATCGCCTTTTGTTACTCGCTCAATTTTCTACTATTCATTGCGTTTTCCATGTCTCTTAACTACGAAAATGCCTTAGGGATTCCGATTGTATTCTTGAGCCCAATGTTATGAAAGAAATTGAAATTTCACCTAATTTGACTTATGAGCAACATCCTATTCGTATCATTGCTATGGAGGTTAAACGCCTTCGTAATAAAGATGTTCCGCTTGTGAAATTTCAACAGTCCATAAATTCTAGGGATTACTCTTGGGAATTCAGAGAATTCATCGAGCGAACACATCTGGACTTACTCTCTCATGCTTCTTAAGGTGAACTTCTTACTTCAATTCTTCTTCTGTGTTTAAATGTTTTTATAGTTGTTACTCTTTGTTTTCTTCTTAAGTATTGTGAGGACGCAATTTCTTTAAGGAGGGGAGCCTGTAACAACACGCATATTTTACGATTATATATTTAAATATTTTATTTAAATATAGCATCGTTGGTCGGATTAAAGTCTGAAATGCTACTTTTTGTAAATAGTCAAATTAGGACTTGAGACCACTTCCATTGAGTGCAAAATGGCATTTGCGATCTTTTTGAGTATAAACATCGATATGTTTGGAGTGGACCGGAATTTTGGTATTTTTATTTGGGGCTTTGGGTTTGGGTTTCAGCCCAATAACCTAACAAGAGAACCCATCACATCTAATACCCTAACTCCCCCTCCACTCCTCTTCACTCATTCATAACACTTTCCTAACATTCTCAAGCTAAAGGAAAATGAGGGAAAGAATAGGAAATTAAAATTCCTAAACCCTAAATTATTAGTAAATTCAAGATTCTAGTTCCAAAATCAAGGAGAAGCTTAGTAAGCATCCTCTTCATCTTCTCCATCTCAATTCCTCTTCAATTTTCAGAAATTTCCTATAACCTAACTTAGGAAATATTTTCTTATGAGCTTAGCTTGGAGCTTCTAGAGTTGAATTGAAGAGTGGTTGATCTTTCCTTTGTTTTAAAGCTTCTCACTTGTTGTTTTGGGTTTAAAGGTGAGTTCTTGAACTCACATCTATGTCTATACCTTTGATAGTTGTTAGGTAAGAATTCCTAAACTCTATTTCATGTTCATTTGCTTTTGAATCGAATTGGTTTGGCGAATTTTCCAATTTTTGATATTTTGAAGTTAAAATCTATAATATCCTACATTGGATGTTTTGACATGTTGTTTGGAGTGTATTAAAGAGCCTATAGGGTTGTATTATCGCTTGGCATAAATCCCCAGTCGTCGTTGTTCGTTTAATCGCTTTTGAGATAATTTGGCCATCAATGGCCTGGGCAAATTCTGCCCAGGTCCAGGTGATCAGACGTCTGGTAGGGGTACCTGGAAAAATTATATAACGAACGCAAAAAATAAAATGGCAGACAAAAGAACCAGACGTCTGGTTCAACCGGTCAGATATCTGGTTAAGGGTTCTAGAGATTTTACAGAAAAGGAAAAATATAAAGAAAATGGCCGAACCCAAGGCCAGACGTCTGGCCAATCCAACCAGACGTCTGGTTATGTGTAATTCTGTCATTTCGCCTATTTTTGTGTGGATTTTCGATTTTTATCGATTTGTATTGATCCAATTAGTTGTTGTCTCTTATTATAGACTTTGAAAGCTTCTTTTCTAGATTTTTGGGAGTATCCATTTTGATGGATTTGGTATCGATTTCTATGGCTTTGATTCACGTTTACGTATGTGAATTTTTGGTGATCGATTGTTTTTACAATCATTTTTGTGATTTGTCACTTTTAAAATACAAAGGTTTCTATACTAGTAGTAAATACTAAAACTCTTTCACAAAAATGATTTCAACATTACTTTTAATACAAAGTTCATTTTTAAAACCATTTTCCAATCTATTAGCATATGCAAACCTTTGCCTCATTCGTTCGAGAAATCCAATTAAACGACTTAGCAAAACAAGTGGTATGAAACGCTTGCGTTTACTTCGTCGGTTAATTCTTAGACTTGTTCGATTGAAACCATGTGACAATTTTCGAGTGGAAATCTACAATTTGTTCGTAAATACTTAAATTAAGCCAGTGGATATGGGTCATGAAGCTAAACTCATTTATTTACTAGCTTGGTGTAATTTACACTTCTTATTGATCAATGATGATCATTTTTTGGTTTAGACTAGCGATATGCGATGTCTCTTTGTCCACGTGGGGGACTATACCCCAATTTATGGAGCTTCGTCTCATTTTGTAGGCTAACGACCCATGGTCTTCTGACTGTTCATGGAGCAATCGGCTCAACGAGTCTATGCATGGGGCGTAACTTTCTAGGTGCGTCGATGTTTGGCTCAATAAGTATGTGCATGGGTCGTATCTTTTTAGGTGCGTCGATGTTCGACTATGCATGGGGCATAACTTTCTAGGTGCATCGATGTTCGACTGTGCATGAGGCGTATCTTTTTGGGTGCGTCGATGTTCGGTTTATGGGATAGCGTTTCATTTCTGATACACGTGTTGGTGTGTTTTCATGCTCCTATTTTTGATAGGCCTCCCCATTTGTGATTTCTGGATTTCTAATTGATGATTTCTAGAATTTTTGTTTCACCAATTTTTGTGATTTGTATTGATAAGCTTTACCAATATTTGTAGTTTGGTGAATAAAATAAATAATATGACATTCTTTCTAGTGTTTGAGAAAATTTGAGATATTGTATGATTTTTATTGTTATTTAATGTATACTTGTCACGATATGGCAGTATTGTTATCATACATTTTTGTCATATCTCTTATCCTATCTCATTTTATATGATATTTATAGCCAGACTAATCTGTTTATTATTTTCTTCTTAAATAATACTCGGGTCAGACTGGGGTATTTCAGGTGCTTTTGCTTGACTCCTTAGTAGGGACTATCTTCTGACTTTTGGCTAACTACTTTAGCTTAGTAGTTTTTTATTTTATACATTCGAGATAGAGACTCCTTGATGTATACGTATTCTTTTGTCTAGCACTTGTACCTATTCTTTTGTGATGTAGTGGATCTTATATGACCACTACTTTATGTGCACTTTTATGTGTTGTATTCATATCTGATTCTGCCTTAGTGATATGAATATCTGTGACTGATTTTGTGTTATGCTTATTTAAATTTGTTTTCGAAGACCACATAGCCACTGTGTAGTAGCTTTGAGTTTGTATTGGTATGTCGGATTTCCTCTTGAAATGAAAGTGATTTTTTATCTGGCATATCGGTACGCACACAAAGCAATTACACATATGGTCACTCCTCAACAACCTTATTCTTCATACTAGTCGACGACATTACTCCATAGTTTCCTTGGCTAACAAGTTATATATCCTAGGTAAAGGGTGCCTATTCTTCCTTGTCAACTTATTCAATTCCCTTTAGTCGACGCAAAGTCTCAAAGAACCGTCTGCCTTAGTAGCGAAAATAGTACATGCTCCCCACTTCGAAGTACTCTAATGGCTGAATCCTTTCTTTAATAGTTGAGAGGTTTGCTTATCCAATTCTCTTATTTCTTTAGAGGCTATGTATCTTAAAGGCAAGGCGACTGGTCATGCATCCTTCTCTGAATCTACTCGGAACTTGATCCCTCTACGGGGTGGGAGACCTAAGACAACCTCAAAAACATTAGGAAATTCACAAACAACAGGTACGGATGATGGTTCTCCAATAACTGATAGACTTAGTGAGTATAAATGGCTTAACTCAACTAAATCTTAAGTTGTACAAAGAATTTCTAGGTCATGACCTCCACAACAGCTTGGGGTCGGTGGTGTCGACATCTACTCCTATTTGGGGTGCATTAATTCATTTCTATTGCCCGTTTGTTTTATTCTCTGATTAACTTTTAAAAATAGTTATTTAACTTAATGGTTACTTAACCGCCACGTAAACCTACAATTAAATTTTGAAATTCAAACCCTAAATTTTAATATTCATTTGAATTTGAATTTAAACTAAATTAATTTAAATCTGAAAACTTCAAACACCCATAACTTCTTCGTTTGAGCTCCATTTTCAGCATAATATATACAAAAAAGATTAGAATTTTGCCACGAACGCAATAGAATAAATTTCAAGGTCAAATTCCAACTTTTATTAAATTTTCATTTTCAACCATAGCATATTTAATTTAATTCGCTCAATTCATTTATGGTTGATTTTACGGGGTGTTACATATATAAGACTAAATATATATATATATAGATAAAATAATGCAAAAAAAAATTATATTAATATAGATACATACATACATACATACATTTACATAAAATAACATTTGTAAATATAAATTTTAACAATTCAAATTCAAATTTTAAAAGTAGATCTTGACCTAAAAATATCTTTTAAGTTTTGAAATTTGCAAAGAAAATATATATGTATATATGCAAGGAATTTTTTTAAACGTAAATAATATATATGTATAATGTGTTACCTGGTGTATTGGCTCGGCTACGTAAGATTATTCATGTAGTCCAAACTCGACTGCTGATCGGAAGGATGATCATGAGACAATATCCGCTTGATCAGAGTGTAATGCCTGAGCAGTTATATCCATCCCAGGATAAATGAGGTCGACAAATGGATAATATTGGATGTTGGAATCTTAGAGTTTGGTTTGGTTGAATTAGGGACCGGAGTAAATGTTAGGCGAATTGTGTGAAATCCAAACGGGTCAGCATGGTAGGGGTTGGATCGCCAAAGTGTGTGATATAGTGGGCTAGGCATAATATATGGAATGGTCGGGTCGGCATAGTATATGGAACGACTCAGGTGGGCATAGTATGTGGAATGACTCAGGTCAGTATAGTATATGGAATGGGTTGGGTCGGCATAGCATATGGAACGGCTCGGGTCGGCATAGCATATGGAGAGGCTCGGGTCGGCATAGTATGTGGAATGATTTAGGTCGGCATTTGGAATGGCTCGGGTCAGCATGGTGAGTAAAACCCAATGGGGTCGGCATGTTAATGCTTCTGGAGAGGGTTTGGCATGATGATGAAATTGGATTGACATGATATGGATCGGCATGGCAGGGGTCAGGTCGAAACAATATGGATCGGTTCGGCATACTAAAATGGATTAGATCGGCATGATGATATAGATCGGCATAATAAGTTGGGCTGAGCCTTCCTTATGGTGGGTCCAAGTGGTCAGGAGGGGTCCAGATCTTGGGACGTCAGTCAATTTGGAGGTTGCCTTCGTCTATAAATACATGGGCAGAGGGCCATTTTTGGGGACTTCTCTTTTTGGCTAGCAAGTAAAACTCTATAATTTTTGTAATCATTTTCCTTTTGTTCTAACTTGTTCTCAAGCTATTTCTTATTGATTGTAACTATAATCAATTGAGTGGTAAAGCAATAAAGAAAGCATTCAGAGTGGACGTAGGCAATTATCGCTGAACTACTATAAATCTTGTTGTTTTTGCTCTCTGCTACATTTCCTCAAATATCTAGCATTATTCCTCGGTTTTTATCTAACTTCTTCATTTATGTCACACCTAAACCTATTCTCGAGAGTTTGTGACCAATTTGGTTGCAAACATTTAGGTGCTTTCATTGAGAAACTCGATTCAGGCTATAGGGTTTCCTTTGTTGTTAGTGGATTGCAGAAATCCCTCAAAGGAGCCAGGTTCACTTTCAAAAGCTTGTAGATGCTATTCAGATTTTTCAAGATCTAAGCAAAGGAATTCAAGATGGTATGGCACACCAAATCTATTCCCACAGTGTTGATGCCAACAAAACTACTAGTGTCCAACAAGGGGGCCCCAACAGCAAGCCTGCTAATGCGAATGTGGAGCCTGCTGCAGCCCATAACCCTACAGATTCCATTACTAGAGCTGAATTTGATGACTCGATGAGGGAGCTGATGGAGAGTTATAGGCAACTAAACAAGAAAATCCAGGTTAATGCCAACCTGATGAGCCAGATTGCTCAACAGCAGCGCTAAAGAACTGGAGGAGGTCTCGCTTCGTACTTGACATCAGATAGGTCAACCTCATCGGACGAGCACCATAGGCGTAGGCACCGTAGGATTGAAACCACATGAGATGGAGCAACATTTGGCAAACCATCATGATCTGCCAAAGCAGGTCGGTGCCGATCCCTCCCTAGGGATCGGTACTGATCCCTCGGCTAGGGGCATGGCTCCTCAACTACAATTGGAGGGTTGTACTCAGCTTGGAACCAGGAACTTGGACACTGGAGCATGCATGGATGCTGGTCAACAACCTCTGCAAAATGACAATGAGGTGAATGCTCAGGATATGCTTCTACAGGACAATAGGACAAGGAGGTGTGAAATGCCTCGGAGACACTGGCTAGAACATACATATGGGGAGGAGCATGACTACCATCTGGCGCCACCCGTCCAGACACCGGATTTATCCGCAATGGTCAGACAGCTGATGAGGGAAAACCAGGGCTTAACAAACGATGATTGGGGAGTTTCTAGGAGTCATACTCCATTTACCAATAGCATTTTACAAGCGGAGTATCCCAAGAGGTTTAACATGCCTACGATGCCTACATATGAAGGGAAGACCGACCCCCAGTAGCACGTCATGAGGTAAAAATGGTTGATTGACTCGACAAGAGCGAATGATGCAAGCAAATGCAGATGCTTCCCTATAACTCTATCTGAGATTGCTACAATGTGGTTCATGAGATTACCCTCATGACTGATCTTAAGATTCGATGAGCTAGCTACGAGATTCGTGGAGCAATTCTGAATTCATGCCACACGCCCTAAAGATGTCATGTCGCTATCTAGTGTAATCCAGACTCTAGGGGAATCACCGAAGAATTACTTGCAGAGATTTCATGTTGCCGTCACTAAAGTTTGTTATCCGAATGACCATGCCATACTTATGGTGGTGACTAGGTCGGTTGATCCAGAATTCGAGTTCGGTGATTGGCTAGCTGGAAAACAGCCGGCCACATTGGTGCATTTCTATACGAAGGCAAATCAGTTCATAAGAAAAGAAGAGGCCAGATTGTCCAGAAGAAGCAATTGTGCAGGGCCAAGCGGAGAAGCAGTACAAAGCAACATCGCAGTGAAGAAATTTGGCGAAAGCTCTGGAAAGGTTCGTGTTAATGTTCAAAACAAGCCGGGTCAGTAGAGAAGGAGCGGAGAGGGAAATCCCAATCGCGAAAGGGAGCTTGAAAAGTGGAAGTCAAGGATTCCTATGTATAATGACTATACACCTATGAATGCATCTCCGGAGAACATCTATCTATCGACCTATAATACTTTTCAATATAGGAAGCCGCGTCCGAAAGAATCAACCGAGGAACAAAAGCAAACCGGGAAGTACTATCGGTTTCATGAATGCTACGGGCACAATATTGATGAATGTAGGCATCTTCATGATGCCATTGAGAAATTGATCCGCCAGAAGAAGTTACAGCAGTTTGTCAAGAATCCGTAGGATGGTGGGCAGGGAACATCCAATCCCAATCGAGGACAAGCTCTGCACCAGCTTGAAGAACTCGCTCAGACGGCTGGGAGGTCGGTAATAAATACGATAGTTGGTGGACAACATCCTACAGATAGGAGTTGGCAGGAAACGGAGTGTTATGCTTGTTCAATGAAACATGTGGGATTTGAATGTTGTTCGAATACAGAGGATGGAACTCTGGCTAAGCCACATCGTACTGACGGATGAAATAGTGTTCAGAAGTAGAGATGCCGATGGAGTGGAGGCCCTTACTATTGATCCGATGGTTATCTCTGCCATGATTGGCCCCGCTCTGGTGAGAAGAATTTTGATTGATTATGAAAGTTCTATGAACATCATCTTTAAGAAAGCTTATGATCAAATGAGGATGGAGGCTAAGGATTTGAAACATCTAAAGCTCGTATACACCGTTTCAACGGTGTGGCCACTGAGGTAGTAGGTAATGTCGAGTTAGCGGTTGAGTTAGGAGAAGGTGAATGTAGGAAGGTGTGGATCCTGCCGTTCATTGTCTTGGATGTTGATTCAACATACAATGTTTTCTGGGCCGTCCGGCCCTGGCTGAGTTTCGGGCAGCTCTTGCCCCATGGTGCTTGACTTTGAAATTTTCGACATATAATGGAGTAGGTGTGGTGCATGGTGATCAGGCGACTGGCCGTGCTTGTTATGCGGCTGAGTTAAGAGAGGCTCGGTGAAAAGAGAAAGGTAATGCTGTGGACAAATCTGTCCACATCCAGGTTATTGAAGATTGACAACTAGCGCCTAACCCTTAGGTTGGTCACCATAGTCGATTCTATAGAGATATAAATCCGAGGAATGATGAGGAGGAACTCAGGGAGGCCAAGGCAGCTCTGGCTGAGCTGATGATTGATATCTTAGTCAGCCACGATGACCCATCGCGGGTGTTGAAGATTGGATCACAACTCAGCCCTTCGATGATGAGAGAACTTACTGATTTCCTCCAAGGGAATCTAGATGTATTTGCTTGGACTCATTATAACATGTGTGAAGTAGAAGAGACGAGGCATGGATCCGAAGAGATCCATAGCTCTTAAAGAGTAGTTGATAAACTTAAAGCCAACGGGTTTATTCGCAATTTCCTCTATCCTGAATGGATATCTAACCCCGTCCTGGTGAAGAACGCAAATGGAAAATGGAGAACATGTATTGAATATTCGAACCTGAATAAGCCGTGCCCTAAGGATAGTTTTCCCCTGCCTAGAATTGATCAGCTAGTCGATTCAACTGCGGGGCATGAATTGTTGTCATTTATGGATGGATACTCGGGCTATAGCCAAATCTCGATGCATGTCCCAGATCAGGAGCATACTAGTTTTGTTATAGACGTTGGGTTATACCGTTATATAGTGATGCCATTCGGATTAAAGAATGCAGGAGCTACCTATCAGCATTTGGTTATCAAATGTTTAAAGATTAGATCGGGGGGATGATGGAAGTCTATGTGGATGATATGCTCGTGAAGTCACGACAATCAAACGACTACATTCGAGACTTATCAGAGATGTTCAATATCCTTCGATTTTATCGCATGAAAATCAACCCTTTGAAGTGTTCATTCGGTGTTGCATCAGGAAAGTTCTTGGGCTTTATTGTCAACGCGCGAGCAATCGAAGTGTATCCATAGAAGATTCAAGCCATTTGGGATATACAAGCACCCAGAACTATTAAGCAAGTGCAGAGCTTGAACGGTGAGGTCGCTGCCCTGAGTCGTTTCATCTCCAGTGCGACCGATAAATGCATTCGTTTCTTCGATTTGATAAGGAAGGGGAATAGAAATTTTGAATGGATGCAAGACTGTGTAGGTGCGTTCCAAGATTTGGTGAGTCATTTGGAGAGACCTCATGTTTTATCAGAGCCAGTAGATCATGACGAGTTGTACACTTACTTAGCAATAACGCCACATGCCATAAATACCGCATTGATTTGTGAGCATAACCAGATCCAGAGACTGGTGTACTATGTTAGTAAACGATTAATGGGGGCAGAGAGAAACTAACCGAGGATATAGAAATTGGTGTATTGCTTGGTGATCGCATCGCGCAAATTTAATCGATACTTTCAGGCACATCTAGTCGACATCTACATCGATCAACCTTTACGACAGGTCCTACAATGACCCAAAATGTCCGGAGGCTGCTTAAGTGGAATATCGAGCTCAGTCAGTTTGACATCACTTATCTTCCTCGAAGAGCTATCCAGGGACAATCACTAGCCGACTTCATAGCAGAGTTTACCATGCAGGACGAGCCCCCTGAGAGCAGTGCAATCCCTACCGTACGATGGAATCTATGTACCGATGGAGCATCCAGTGATCATTGTTTCAGTGCACGTGTCATTCTTGTAACCCCTGAGAACCGGTTAATTTGTTATGCTATGAATATCAATTTCCTTTCTATGAATAACGAGCTGAGTATGAGGCATTAATTGCTGGATTTAAGCTTGCTAGAGAGCTCGGGGTGAAATCTATCGAAATCTTTTGCGACTCGCAGCTGGTGGTGTACCAAGTTAGAGGGGACTACCAGGAAAAGTGACGACAACTTGCCCCATATCTTACCCGAGTACAGGAGTTATTGGCGGATATCGAGTACTATGACATTTCGCACATCCCGCGTAAGTCGAACGGAGAAGCCGACTCGTTGGCAAAGTTCACGAGCACTGGTGATGTACAACAGATGGGCTTGGTTCCAGTCGAGATATTACATACCCTAAGTATAAATGTGATGGAATTTGATTAAGTACCAAAAACAGAGCCTGAAAGGGAGTCATGGAAGACTCCATTTAAAGAATACCTATCACATGGAATCTTGCCTGAGAAAAGGAACGAAAAATGACAAGTTTATCGTAAAGCTTTATCGTATATTATGCAATGAGGAATTATGTATCGAAAGGGATTATCTGTTCCCTTACTTAGGTGTATCGCCCATGATGAAATAAAGATTGTCTTGAAAGAAGTCCATGAGAAAGAATGTAGCGATCACATTGTGGGGCAAATGCTAGAAAAAAGGATACTCTGTTATGGGTACTACTGGACGACCATGAACCTGGACACCGCAGATCATGTGAGATGATGCGATAAATGCTAGATATATGCAAAAGTCCCAACAGCACTATCGATGGAGATCACGCAAATGGTTAGTCCATGGTTATTCGCTATATGGAGAATTTATATTATTGGCTCTTTGCCAATTTCCAAAGGTGGCGCGAAATATGCAATTATTACGGTTGACTACTTCACCAAGTGGGCCGAAGCGGAGCCGTTAGCTACAATCACAACTAAGAAAGTCACCAACTTTGTTTTTTGGAACATTGTATGTCGCTTCGATCTTCCATGGACTATTGTGACTGATAATGGGACTTAATTTGATAGTGGCGAGTTTAAAGAATTTTTCCAAAGATATCACATTAAAAAGGTATTTGTGACGGTCGCCCATCCTCAGGCGAATGTACAAGTTGAAGCTGTAAACAAGTTTATAGAATCTATCTTGAAGAAGTGTTTGGAAAAGGCTAAAGGTGGGTGAGTGGATGAACTTCCCATGGCACTCTGGGCCTATAGGACCACTCATAAGTCTATGAGGCCATACTCCATTCACTCATGCTTATGGAGCTGAAGCGGTCATTCCTGTAGAACTCAAAGCCCTTCTCATTGGCTAACGTACTACGATCCCAGAACAAACCAAAATCTTTTATTGGAGTCATTGGACATTATTGATGAGAAGCGTGAGGAGGCCAATTTGAGAGCGGCTACACATCGACACCGAGTCGCTCAGTACTATAATACTAAAGTCCGACCGAGAACTTTCGAAGTGGGCGACCTTGTCCTGAAATGAATCTTTCCAGCCCCATCGCACATGAACCCGACATGGGAAGGGCAATACATCATTGAATAGAAGCTTGGAGAAGGAACTTTCAAGCTAGCGGCTATTGATGGTGTAACGCTTCCAAGAGCATGGAATAACGAGCATTTATGATGTTATTTCACCTGGACTATTTTTTTCATATTTTAGTAGTATTTGTTATTTTCTCTTTGGTATTTAACTTTTTTGATATGTAATAAGGCAAGTAATTATGTCCTTATTTTTGTGATGAATAAAAGCTTAAAGCTCCCTTTGCATAAATTACTTTTATTGCATGTTATGTTAAGTGTGTGTTGGAACTGATTGATATCGACATATGCAATGTATGAACATACGTGTAAGGTTAAAAATCTCTAAGTCCCCGAAGTGTGGATTAGAGTACTCTAAGTCCCCGGGGTGCGGACTAGAGTATAAATAACTTGAGAAAAAACTCTTATTCCCTTGAGTGTGGATTAGAGTACTCTATGTCCCCGGAGTGCGGACTAGAGTATAAACGACTTTAAAAAAATCTCTAAGTCCCTAGAGTGCGGAATAGAGTACTCTAAGTCCCCGAAGCACGGACTAGAGTATAAACGACTTGACGAAAATCCCTAAGTCCCTAAAGCGGACTAGAGTACTTTGAGTTCCTGGAGCGCGAACTAGAGTATAAACAACTTGACGAAAATCTCTATGTTCCTGAAGCGGATTAAAGTACTTTGAGTCCCCGGAGCGCGGACTAGATTATAAACGAATTGACAAAATTCTGTAAGTCGCTAAAGCAGACTACAGTAATCTGAGTCCCCGAAGAACGGCCTAGAGTATAAGCAACTTGACAAAAATCTCTAAGTCCCTGTAGCAGACTAGAGTACTCAGTGTCCCTTAAGCGGACTAGAGTATAAACAACTTGACGACAATCTTTAAGTCCCTGAAGCAGATTAAAATGTAAACGATTTGATGGAAAGTCTAGAGTCACTGGCTATAGACTAAAAAATTCCAAATACCTAAACTACAGGCTAATTCAAAGACCCAATGGATAGACCGGTGAGCTTTCAATCGTTTGTTACCCCATGAATTCTGGTCTAAGATTGACGGAAGATACTCAAACTGGTAGTGGCGGAAGACAACAGTTGGTTGCGGCTCCAAATTGGCATTGCTTATGACTTAAGATGGAGCATATAGAGAAGCTCTGAAACCAAGATAATGGAGTATCAACAAAACTTGTGAAAATTATAACATGTGCTTGAAATGGGAGGAAATTACTTTACTATTGGAGTAATAATTCACTCAGTGGTTGACCAAGGAACAAAAAACTTTTATTTACGATCTTAAACATTCCTTACAAGTTATTCGGACGTTCGGAATCCAAGCTAACCGCTACCACATCAATTTCAATGTTGACTTCGCGTTTCGATTTTTCCACCTCTTCGATTTGTTCTTTCATGCTTTTTTTAATGGTATGCTCTGAAGCACCTGCGATCACAACGTCCTCAAGTTCTTCGCCAAAGGATGGGTCTTCGGGCTAGTCCTCATCATGTGCCTCAGTCACTTAAGCATCAGGCCCTGGAGTATCTACAGCGGCTACAGCCTTTGCCATTTTTCCTTCCTGCTCCATGGCGACATCGCTCCTAGGAGTTAATTCAAGACCAGGATGACCTGCAAAGTTTCATAAAAAGCAAGCATTAGACCATGGCAATTATCTATGGAGAACAACAGCTTTTTAGATTCAAAAGGGATCAATGTGGTACCGGCATCCGGTTGGCTCTCAGTAGTCATCGGAGTGCTCCCTTCAATGACAGGAGACAACATGTGTGGACCAAGCATAGGCCTATCTGTATCATAACCAACGTGTTGCTCCGATGACATCCCAACCTCCTGAACAAAAGAAGGACCCTAGGGCTTAGTTCCAAAAGACCCTTCGATGTTCTCATTTTCCTTAAGCGGTGTAAGAGCTTTGTCGAATTGAAGTTTTGCAGCAGCCAAGTCAGATGGCTCATTTCCTCGAAGCACTTCCGGCACAAGTGCCCCTTCATCAACCTCTACCATCCCCAGCTCCTCTTTCTTGATCTTTGTAATGATCTCCAAAGCTTGGTGAGCGATTTGAGATAGCCCTCACCAAGGAAAGTTAAGTCATGGTGAAGGACGAATTTTGCATTGTATTCGGCGATGAGTGGATCAAATAAACATTTAATCTCTTCCCTACCGGATTCAGTCACTGCCTCAACTCGGGAGTTGGATTTTATGAACACCTCTTTCCTGCCTCTTCATGGGCGGCGTCTTTCAAGGCTTCGATTTGGGATAGTTGCTCATCAAGTTTCATTTTTAAATTTTTGATTTCAACAATCTCCTCGCAATATTTTTGCGACTCTTCTTGTGCCTGGACTTTCTCCTCCTTTTCCTTGAATAATAATTTTTCTAAATCCTCAACGTAGTGGGCAAAGACATCTTTCTCTAGATCTAGGGTGCCACTGCGTTGGAGTGTGACATCTAGTTCCATCTTATGTGAAGTATATAATCGACTCACTGCCTCAGCTGTTTCATCCACATTTTTCTTCGCTTAGGAAAATTGAGTCTTAACATCGAGTAATTCAACATCTTGATTTTGATAATATCCTTGTCATGAATGGCCTCTAGCTTAAGATGATCAATCTCGTGCCGGTGCTCTATAGAAACTTATGAGACTTTTTCAACTAAGTGGATGAACGCTTCTTTCTGAACATACACATCATTCATACATGCTAATGAACTCTCTTTAGCAGTACTAGGGATGATGTGTATATAGGGGAGGAATTTGAGCTCGTCAAAGCGTATTTTCGGAAAGGTAGCTTTAAGTTCAGCTAGTTTCTTCACCATGGTCGAACCATTGGTAGGAACCGGAGGAATTTCTTCAGACATAGCTAGCGGCTGTTTATGGTGCTTAGGAGATTGCCTGGAACTTGATGATCTAGAGTGTTAGTCACAGGGAGCGGCAGATTGAGAATCTCGATGTGCAGACTTGTCTCCACTGTGAGCAGAAGGGTAGATGGGTTGCTTTGGCGCGGAACGTATGCTTGAGACTTCCTTCTGGACGAAAAAGAAGATTCTCGAGAACGATAGTCTCTATTCTATCCTACTTCCTTGTCTTGGCACCTTCTGGATTCAGAATCCCAACCCGAGCGATAGTAGGTGGAGGATCCACGGAGGTGATCAAATGCGTATCAATGAGACATTGCACCTGTAAAAGAATTAAACGGGGACATGTTAGGAGTTGTTGTGCGAAGAGTTAATCACAAGTGCAAGGTGAAGTGCAAGTGCTTGTGTGTGTCCTAGTGATTCCCCCCGATGGACCAATAACGTTTACTTTACTCATCGGAGTTGTTTCCCCTTTATTGGAAGGTTGCACGCCTTCGCCGCTCCTCGCGGGTGAGTTAAGCCCTTCGACGTCGAGATTGGTGAAGTTGTAGTTTAATAGATCATCCGGGATCAAAATATGAGAAAGTCCATGCTCTCCATCTGTTGAGAAGACGATCCTTTTTAACCAGAGTTATGACAAATTTAGGGGTTGCTCCGATCTAACTCTTTCGAATCTTGTATGCCAAAAAAATTTCCCCTTCTCAAGGGAGGTTGCGATTAGTTAGTGTGTGGCGCTTCAACTGCCGATGTTTTTCTGAGGCCCGCGTCTTCGTTTCTTGGCCCTACATCTTCTGTTTCCTTTATTTCTCCCTCTTCGATGCCTTCTTGGATTCCCTCTATGGGGGGGCTATGGGATCTTTTGTTTCTTCCCCTCTCTCGGCGACAACCTTCAGAATCACTCTACTCCTAGGGTGGCCAATCCCACAGTCGTTCTCTAACAACCCAAATAAAGAAAGAAACTCATCGGTGATAAGGAGTTTGATGTCCCGATCCTCCATCGGAGTAGCAAAGATAGCCGCGATGACCCTGGAATATCTGGCTCTTTTAGGACGAGGGCGAACCCCTGAAATAATTGAAGGAATTAGTACGGCTGAGAAAGAAATTTTAATTTGAACCTTTAGGTTTAGGGTGAAAGCCGAAGCAGTACTTACGTCGTTCCAGCCACCTCCTTTCGAAGCCGGGAGGACACCGTATGTAGAACCATTCATGTTTGAATAACGAGAGCTTATCCACGCGCCTTTCAAAACCAAGTATTTGGGCATAGGTTCGAGAAAGACATACGAAGGACTATCGGCCCATCTTTTGAAGTTGTAAATGTATCAGATATCCTCAAGAGTCGGCGGAAGAAATAGGATGGTCATGAAGAGAAGAAAGGTGCCATGAACAAAGGTATAGTTGTTGTGATATAGCTGAGTAGGAGCGATTCCCATAAATCTCAGAACTTCCCAAATAAAAGAGTTAAATGGTGGCATGCATCCAGCCCAGCACATGAATTTGTTGCAAGCAGTATACCCTGTTGGAGGCAAGTGAGGTCTGTCTTGCCTCGATGGGATGAGAATGTCTTCAATGGGAATTCTGTGAATAGAACATACTTAGCAAAGAGCGGCCTCACCGATTTTTGGATGCCTGCGAGTCAGCCAGATTGTTCAAAATGATGTCATCCTTTGTGGCATCGAGAGCTAGGCCTATAACTTTTGTTGAAAGAATCAGGATATCGGAAAAAGGATTTTCTTGTGAATCAAATGTCTCTACTTCTCTTTGCTGACTTGGTACAGGCTTGTCAGACTAAGTAGCGGAGCTTGATTTCATATCCGATCTAGAAGACAGTGTGGTTGAACCTTTCGTATAATTTGGGATCTGTGTCAGCTATATTCATTAGACAATCAATATTAGAAATAATAACATGTCCCCCCGTGATGTGTGTGAACTAGTGCAATGCAATATGAAATGAATGTTAGCAGTTTGAAATCAGAAAAGTTAAAGTAAAACATCGAAGCTTAGAGATTTCATCCGGAGAGACGGTCATCGTTGACCGTCTCAAACAATGTAAAAGGTGATCGAAAATAAAAGCTTTAGGATCAAATGTTAATGTTCTAAGTTATAAAGTCCGTTATTTGAGTATGTTGGGCGGTTTTATACTTAATTCGTGTTGAGTAGATCAGGAATTTGTACGTTCAAGTTAAGTCCATTGATCCATATATGCTAGTCATGTTGTTATCAGTCACTTTGTGCTTGGGCAAGATAGTATACAGTCATATGTTTGAATAACTCGAGTTAAGGTGGTTTTAATTGGACAACACCGATCCTAGCTATTTATGCTGATCCCTATACCTTAAAACCATAGACGATCCCTAGACTTAGATTTGCAAAGAGATATCGACCCCTATCTACAGCTAATTGCCGATCACTTGCTCTCCAACCTCTATACCGATCCCACTTTTCCTAGCGTACACTGATCCATACACCTAAGTTGAAATATCAAACCCTAGTCCTACCGATACCATCTTTTACATCTTCTTCACCAATCTCTTATCTAGCCATGTCACACTTGAGTTTTCATCACTTTACTCAGACCCATACCGAGCCCTTTCCAACCAATGCCATCTTGATCGAACCCTTTTTTCTCCTTCTTCCTCCTCTTTCACATATTCCTTCATCTTCTAATCCTCTCTAATGTATCTTAATGAAATCCATCTACGTACACACCTGAACGACACTCAAACTTGCCCTAACTTGAAGATTCACGACCCAACAACACAAACAAGGAAGAAATTTTACCAATTCGGCTTGGATTGCAAGGTTGAGTCTTGGGTTAGGAACGAATTGGTGGTGATGGATGTTGAAGATGTGATTTTGCACTCGGGTGTGGGTTTCAAAGAGGAGGCTTATCTACTTTCAGAACAATCGACGAAATGATGAACAAGAGAATAAAAAGAGACTTAGGTGTTGAGAATATAAAATGAAAGAGAAGGAGAAGAGGATATGGGTTTTAATATGAGAGAGATAATAGGGAGGTGAACCGATCTTATCCAAGAGACCCGATCACGATATTAGGAGGGGTCGGCCTTAAGGTATGCAAACCCCTATCCATGAAGATCCATCGAGGGATCAGCATGCCAGTTGCCGACCCCTCTCACAAAAAAATAAATAAAGTAATAATGATATATAATGAGTAATGAAAGGAAAGTGGAAATGTGCTTGAGATAAGAAGAAGAACATGAGGCAATAGCGAACGTTTCGAAAACCCAAATAGCAACCGTTATCATGGAGTTTAGGTACAACAGACATATGTGTTGAATGTACACGGAGGAAATTAATCAATTTGACCTTTGAAAGGTTAAACCATAAAGAAACCTGGAAACTCCATATGACCAAATCGATGAATTCAATGAAACGAGACGTCATACCCGTTTCATCGAAAATTAATAAAAGAACAATGACCAACCAGTGACTTATGGGTTTCTCTGATTCAAAGCAAGTTATGTTATCATAAGACGTACTTTGGAGGGCAAGTGTTACTCGGACATTGGCCCAGCTACATAAGATTGTTCATGAAGTCCAAACTCGACTGCTGATGGGAAGGATGATCACGGGACAAATCCGCATGATCAGAGTATAATGCTTGAGTAGTTATATCCGGCCCAGGATAAATGAGGTCGACAAACAGATAAAATCAGATGTCGAAGTCTTAGACTTTGGTTTCGTTTGGCTGAATTAGTCTTAGATCATGCTTCTGGGAGAGGGTTTGGCATGATGATGATATTGGATTGACATAATATGGATCAGCACAACAGGGGTCAGGTCGACGCAATATGGATCAGGTCGGCATACTAATATGGATTGGATCAGCACGATGATATAGATCAGCATAATAAGTTGGGCTGAGCCTTTCTTATGGTGGCCCTAATTGGTTAGGGAGGTCCAGGTCTTGAGATGTCAGTCGGTTTGGAGGATGCCTTCGTTTATAAATACAAAGGCAATGGGCCATTTTTAGGGACTTCTCTTTTTGGCTAGCAAGTGAAACTCTACCATTTTTGTAATTAGTTTCCTTTTGTCCTAACTTGTTCTCAATCTATTTCTTATTGATTGTGACTGTAATCAATTGAGTGGTAAAGCAATAAAGAAAGCATTCAGAGTGGACGTATGCAATCATCGTCGAACCACTATAAATCTTGTTGTTTTTGCTGTCTACTATATTTCCTTGAATATCTAGCGTTATTCCTCGGTTATCATTTAATTTCTTTATTTATTTCACTAACTAGATCTATTCTCGGGTGTTTGTGACCAATTTGCTTGCAAACAATGTATATATATAATTAATATATTACAACCATTTATAATAAAAATGATATTATATATAAAACATACATATATATAGACTCTAATATATACATATTTCCTTTCGGTCATATTTATATTTTTCACAAAATCAATTTTCAATTATATTGTTATGGAAATCTTTATTATTTAGAAATGGAATCTTTAGTTGTATTTTTAATGTGAAATAAAATATCAAGTAATGTTTGTAAATTTATGTATAATTAAAATATACATAGATACATATTATAAATTATTAGAACCAATTTAATCTACTATATTATAAAGTAAATTATATGTATATATTTTGAATATAATAATATGTATATGTATAAAAAAAAAATTTTGAAAATAATTAATTTAAAAATTCAATAACAAAAATACAAGCATTTAATTTTTTTTGGTTTAAAAGTTCAATTTTGTTTAAAATTGTTTTTATATTAATATTCATTTTGAAATTTTTGTTTTTAAATTTAGGCCGAAAATACAAAAGTATATTTGTATTAAAAAAATGTTTTTTATTTTAATAACAATATACACATATATATATATATATATATATGAATCCTAAATTGTCAGCATATGATATATACAACTAATTTAGCTAGATATAACATAATAAATGATACACACACACAAACACTTATATATATATATATATTTGTGAATTAGTATATTAACTCAACCATACTGTAACAATCCAAGTTCCAGCAAGTCCGGATTTTTCGCAAAAAATGCTAAAACCCAAGCCCACTGAAGCCCGAGTTGGGTATTTGGTATCCTGCAAATAGGCAAAGGCAAATATATCAGAGCTCAGATAAATTTCTCACAGCGGAATTGACTAAAATATAATAATAAGTTAATACTCACCAATAAAATAACACTTTCTAAACAAGTGTCTCAAAGCTGGGAAGTCTTTGCCATCCACCTAACCTGTAGGATGTTATGAGGAGGTGATCAGAGCTAAAGTTCTGGTAAATGGACAAATTATACACTTCTAAGCTTGATTCTACATATACCGTCTTATTTCCATTTACTGTTATGTTAGGTTCATTGGGTTTATAATACTCATGCCTCTGTACGTGAATCCTGCCCATTTACTCCCTAGTAGATTAAAACCTAATAACAGTTATGTGTGTAGCTATATGCCCAATGACTGCATTAGTCCTAGGTGCTACCCATAGTACTTTTCGTATCCTCCTCGTAAAGGACTCCATCGTCTTGCTTCCATGGCGTTCTATGACTACATATATAAAGGACTGCCTCGTAAGGCCTACAATACAGATGTTTCGTCGTCTACTATGAAAACGTAAAACGACATCCGCACTAGCCTATACTAATGCTCGGACATCCTTAATGTACCACCTAGTGCATACCTTGAGTTCTATACGTAATCGTTCTGTCTACTTCCTGAATCCCGCTTAAACAAGTTCTACCTTGTACGAAATTCAGTCGAAGATTTTCTATATCTGTAAAAGACTGCCTCATCAGGCCTACAATACTGATATTCTATCTCTGTAAAGGATTGCCTCGTTAGGCTTAAAATACAGATATTCTATTTGGTTTGTCTCTTTTCTTATCGTAGTTATGGCCCCATGCAGCCACCCCTCAACTAATCGAAAGACTTCTAAAGAGCTAAGTGATTGTGCCCTGCTACAAACAATCTAAACATCCAACTGGCTGTGACCCTCATCCAATGTATCGATAGTGAAAGTATCATTGGACTAATGGTTTAACTCTAGTCTTTCCTGAACTCTCTCTTGGTTTTGATGCTAGCCCGATACCCGATGAGTCTCCTTTTGGGTCCTGCCCACCAAACTAACTTGCAAGTACTGGGACATACGAATATCCTACTCCAAAAATCAACCCCTTTTGACTGCCAACAATGGTACTGCCATGCAAAAAGCAGTCAACGCATATTCTTTTGATGAAATACCTACAGACCTGCCTCTAGAGGACTGCTTCACCACGCCTACCCAAAAGGCCATCCTAGAGTACCCTCACGTCCCGTTGAAATCTCGTACTTCCTTCTAGCCCAAAATAACTAAGTTGGATGTGCTTCTTCTATGCTGAAATCTGTGATGAACTGCTTCGTTAAGCTCTTCATCCTTTGGGCTGCTCCTAACGCATCTTACTCTTTCATTAGACCCTAAGTCTAATCTTTTAGTTTGCGTTTCGTTTACTTTTCTTATTCTGTTGGCTACTTATTTGCCCTAATTAGCATAATCTTGTCTCATCCTCACCTAACTGTTATGAGACTATCAGTTCCTGACTGAAAGGGAATGTTGTTAGTATGTGCCACTTCTATTATCTTGCTTATTAACTTAAATTAAGTCTTAGGTTTATTAAAATAAGCCTCTTCTGTTCTTTCTAATTAATTATAACCTATGTTATAATTTCACTTGTAACTGTTGCTTTTATTTTCTTTTATAATCTGTACATTATAAATATAATTACAAGCGTTTTTTTTTTATTCTAGTATGTCTTCTTTTAATATGATGTTGAATTCTCTTTAATTCTCTTATATTATATCACAAGCTTAGCTTTGGACTGCGTCCGCTTGTCACAAATTTACTTATCATAATAACTACTTTACCTTTACTCTATTTATGCACAGTAAATGCAATCTAGGTACATTTCTATTTATAACTTCTAGTCTTATCTAATAGATAACTCGATTCCTTCGATTTTTTGCTTTATCTTCTTATATTATATGAAATAATTATATTCTATTTGGTTGGTTACGAAAACTGTGCTAAAAATTCATTTCCATATTTAATACTAAATAATGCTATAAACAATAATCCGTAACTACAAGATATTTCTTTTATTATCTCTTTACTTTTTGGATAGCGCAAAATACAGTGGTTTCTCTATTTTACACTATTTTCCTTTTTCTTTCTTTTATTCTTACAATTACGTTTATCTTTATCTTTTTAAGTATTAAACTATAGAAATGTATTCTATTTTCTAAACCAACGAATTAATCTGTCACATACTTCTAAATCAAGTTATTAGATATTTCTTTAAGTTATTACTCTCGTTTTAGCATAATTACTATAAATTTTTATCTTTCTCTTTTTATTTCAGCTTTTCTTATTTTATATCTAATTTCTATAAATCTAGTATTCTTCTATTTTAGTCCGTATTTGCGAATTATTCTCTTTACTATTTTATTCGTGTAAAAAGGAATAAAACGAAGCTAACATTTACGGGCTAAATTTCTGCTTTAATAGATGTAATCAACTGTAAACTTCTTACTTTTAGGCTTACGTCTTTCTTTAACTAACAAGCCTAGTATTACTTAAATATAAGCTCTCTTATACAATTTACAGTCTCAGCATAACTAGTTAACTGAATTAATTATTGAAATAAATATAAATAAAATTATTTAACGAGAATCTAATGATAATATATCATAAACCTAAAAGATATATAATTAAATCCACTCACATGTCATCCTTAGCTTCAATCTCTATTCCGTTTAATTTGCTACGCTTTTCTTCGTTTTTTCCCTTTTCTGATTCGCTGTAAGTTCTCTGATTTGTTTGCACAATTCTCTAATTTCTTTGTATTTATTTTCTTGCTTAATTTTATTTTTGATTTAGGCAAATATTTGATTAACTGAGGAGAAAGGAAGAGGAAGAAGAGGAATTTGCTGTAAACGACGGCAGTTGATTCAGAGAAAATAGTGTGGTCTAGGGTTAAGTTACGTTCAATTTATAGGTGTAGCGAACAACTAGGAACCATCCGATTAACCCTAGCAACAATCCTCACCATCAGAACTTGATTTGTTTACGTTAGCTTATAATATATAGCTCTCAAACGTTATTCATTTGTTCCTTTGTTATATGACCCTATTAATTCACAATTCCTTCTAAATAAGATTCTTCCATTAATTATCCAGTTAATTAGATCATATATATATATATATATATGTATATATATATTCAATATCAATTGATTCTTATACATTATAATTTATTACCTATTTGAACACGTCAATTAATACCTCTATTAATTGAATGCATACGAAATTCTTATTAATTTACCTATATAATAAAGCTAATTACTTTGTTTGATTTTTCGTTCCAATTTTTTTAACTTGGAAACAAATAATCCTATAATTGGCATTTTCTTTTAGCTAATTAATTTACATTATTAGCTATTGTAAAGATGGCATATTTTTTGATTAATTAACACCCTTTTTAAAATACTCAACTAATTGCCAATTAATTAATTGACACGTTTTTCCATTTTAATCGACATCCAAATTAATTCATATGCGTCACTCAATCACACATTTATTAGTTGTACGTATTTAAACCGCCAATTCTTTATCCAATTAATTGACATATAAGTTTCCCTCTTTTGTTAGTTGACGCTTACTTTATGTCTTTAATTAATTCTCAATTAATTGATTGCGTCAATTAATAATTATATATGTTATCATTTAATTTTTTCCCCACATACATTTCCCTTTATTAGAAGATCCCTTAATTAATTAATGTTATAAAAGTGACATATTCTTTGACTAATTGACGCCTTTACATCTCTTAATTAATTCCTCTTTTAATTGATTGATGCATCAATTATTCACACATTCATTAGTTTTATATACATGTGTAACCTCTTAATTTTTAAATGCGTATATTTGACATTTGTATTTTTCACTGTTTTGCAATTATGTTATTTTATTTTATTTTATTCGTCATTGAAGCGCGGGTGTTACATTCTCCCCTACCCTTAGGAAATTTCGTCCTCGAAATTTGATAAGGGTTCAATCATGCAAACCTTTGTGGATCCATTCTACACTAGCAACCATTTAGTATACAATCAATTTTGCAACAATTTGTGCAAAGTGTAATACATCATAAAATATATGCATGTACAAGAATTTCTAAGAGGTACCTTTTATATGAATCCCTTTTCTTTTAGAAATTCCTTTTAAACTCGATGCACACGTCTTAGATATACTTCAATTTCTATATGAATGCAATCTTTTGAAAACTCAAAACATTTTTCATTCAATTTTTCCCACACTTCTGCTGAATAGGAGCATAGTTCAACATATTTTACGTCTAAACCTACCATGCAACTTTTAACTTTCGGATTTTAGAAAATTATAATTTTCCAAATTCGATTTCTTATGTCAGAAAGAAGGTAGAAAATGGAAAAACTTCACATTTCTCCATTTTACTTTTGCGTATCTCTCTCTCCGTACTTGGAACTTATGCCGCTATCCTATAAAATCTCTATTTTCTTTCCCAAGCATGGTTTACGTAAGAAAGAATTTTCTTTTCAAACTTTTCCCAAGCTTAATTTATGGGAAAGATGTATTTTTCTTTTGCAATTCTCGTTTATTTCTATTAACATTTTTGTTGCTTTCTTTAGATCTTACTGTTTTGCTTTTAGTTACCTTATATCTGCCTTTACTCTTCTTTTAATACAGCAATTAAACGCTGCTATCATCTAGGGCAAGGAGGTCTAGGACCATGTCCACTCTGAAATAGAAACATCCTACTCTAGGAATCCAAGTAACTCATATGCTCTCCTGCCGTCAATTACTAGTTATCAACTTACACTGTATTACTCATGACAAATAAGATATATTCGTCTCTTCTATTCCATGCTCAAAAATAAATAATTAGGTCTCATTTGTTGCAATCGATAAGGATTTCAATCTATGCAGTCGCAATCTAAAAAGGCAACTAAGCTTGGGAAAATTCTCTCTTTAGCTTTCATCTTTCCCAAACTAAGGTCTACCTATCCCAACCACATGTATCTTGTCATCTTACTAATATCATTTCACTATTCTTCTATAGTCTACACACATAAAGCAATATTTCTAGGTTTTCACTAGTGTCATATACACCTTACGGAAACTTTCATTATTACTACTAGGAGTAATCATTGCTATAGCCTTATACTTTTCCCGTTACACCTAGGAAATGATTCATATCTACTCTATATTTAAAAGTCTGGGTTGGTTTGGTATTTATCATTTTACTTCAAAAATTAAAGCTTCTAAATTTTATCTTTTCAAAAACTTATTTACTTTTCCACCAAACAATTTTTTTAAAACATGTCTTGCTTGTTCTTAAAACATTTTTCTTTTTTCTTGACTTTAAAAAAACATGTCCTCGCATGTTTTCAAATATCCTTCTTTTTGTTTATAGATTTTCAAATTTACTAAAACTGGAGTAGATAAGAATAATTATTTTTATCAAAAATCTCTTAACTTTCCTACTCTGCCAATTACTTAACCTTGAAGGAGTTACTATTACTACAATTAATGGTTTTATGCCTTAATGTATTGGAATTACTTTTTCTAATGAGAAACCATTAACGCTAAAACCTTCTATGAATCCTTTAAAGGAGGATTTCATGTTTATGTGAAAATATAAGGAATTTATTTTATATTTTCTCGAAATAGGCTATACAAAATATGGTGCTTTCCATACCTTGTACATCTCTTTCATGTATTCCTTATAACTAGCACAAAACATCTTTATTTGTGATTCATAAAAAATTATATCATTATTCATTTCATTCCAATATATTAAGGTATGTTTACTCTATATTTACTTACATAAGATATTTCCTACTAAAATTCATTAATTTATCGTACATTATTTTCAAAAGAACTCATTTTTAAAACTTCTTTATAACAATAGTGTCATAGTCTATGCTTCCTTTATTTTTACTGAAAACATTTATTACAACGATAAATGTTGTAACCTACATTTTTGATACTTAACACACTCTAGGTTTTTTATTTAAAATCTTTGTTCACCAATAAAGAAAATAGCGAGCTATACATGCTCTATAATTCTTCAAAAGAATTTCACTTTTAACAAAATTTACATCATATAAAAACTAATTTAAATTTCATACCACTTATTTTTTTTCAAAAACCCAATATTTACTTCCTCAAATATATTAGCAATTATATTTTTCAACTTTTAAATTCAAAAGTTTCAATTTATTGGGTAAGACATAAAGTGGATTTTCGTTTTACTAAAACCTCTTATTCCTTCTAAATAAAAACACTCTCCCCACTATCCCTAGGGGACTTCCCTACTTCCTATAACTTATGGATACAAATTTTCTCTCAAAACATGGCTTATTTGTATGCTATAAATCGGTAATAACATAGGGCACAACATACTTGGGTCATCCCAAACCCAACTAGCAAACTAAGCACAAATATACTTCTCAAAACTTTCCATATGTTGAAATACATAATTTGGGACTATTTGGATTTTAGTACATGATATATTTATATTTTATTCAAAAATACAAATACATTCACACACTATCTACCTAGGAATCCTAAACCTAGGCTCTGATACCAAATGTAACAACCCAAGTTTCAGTGGGTCTAGATTTTTTGCAAAAAATGCTAAAACCCAAGCCCACTGAAGCCTGAGTTGGGTATCTACTATCCTACAAATAGGCAAAGACAAATATATCAGAGCTCAGATAAATATCTCACAGCGGAATTGACGAAAATATAATAGTAAGTAAATACTCACCAATAGGATAACACTTTCTAAACAAGTGTCTTAAAGCTAGGAAGTCTCTGCCATCTACCTAACCTGTAGGATGTTATGAGGAGGGGGTCAGAACTAAAGTTCTGGTGAATGGACAAATTATACAGTTCTAAACTTAATTCTACATATACCATTTTACTTCCATTTACTGTTATGTTAGGTTCATTGGGTTTATAATACTCTCGCCTCTGTGCATGAATCCTGCCCATTTACTCCCTAGTAGATTAAAATCTAATAACTGCTGTGTGTGTGTGTGTGTGTGTGTGTGTGTGTGTGTGTGTGTGTGTGTGTATATATATATATATATATATATATATATATATATGGAGCTATATGCCCAATGACTGCACTGGTCCTAGGTACTATCCATAGTACCTTCTGTATCCTCCTCGCAAAAAACTCTATCGTCTTGCTTCCATGGCATTCTATGACTACACTTATAAAGGACTGCCTCATAAGGCATACAATACAGATGTTCCGTCGTCTACTATGAAAACGTAAAACGGCATCCAGACTGGTCTATATTAATGCTCGAACATCCTTAATATGCCACCCAGTACGTACCTTGAGGACTATACATAATCGTTCTGTCTACTCCTTGAATCCCACTTAACAAGGTCTACTTTGTACGGAATTCGGTCGAGGATTTTCTATTTCTGTAAAGGACTGCCTCGTTAGGCCTACAGTACAGATATTTTATTTCTGTAAAGGACTGCCTCGTTAGGCCTATAATACAGATATTCTATTTGGTCTGTCTCTTTTCTTATCGTCGCTATGGCCCCACGCAGCCACCCCTCAACTAATCGAAAGACTTCTAAAGAGCTAAGTGGTTGTGCCCTACTACAAACAATCTAAACATCCAATTGGCTGCGCCCCTCATCTAATGTTTCAATAGTGAAAGTATCATTGGACTGTTGGTTTAACTCTAGTCTTTCCCGAACTCGATCTTGGTTTTGATGTTGGCCCAATATCCGCATGCGACTATCCTTTTGGGTCATGCCCATAAAACTTACTTGCAAGTACTGGGACATATGAATATCCTACTCGAAACGTCAACCCCATTTTCCTGCCTACAATGGTCCTACCATGCAAAAAGCAGTCAATACTCTTTTGATGGAACACTTGCAGACCTGCCTCTGGAGGACTGCTTCACTACGCCTACCCCAAAGGGCCATCCTAGAGTACCCTCATGTCCTGTTGAAGTCTCATACTTCCTTCTAGCCCAAAATAACTAAGTTGGACGTGTTTCTTCTGTGCTGAAATCTATGATGAACTGCTTCGTTAGACTGCTCCAAACGCATCTCACTCTTTCATTAGACCCTAAGTCTAATCTTTTAATTTGCATTTAGTTTACTTTTCTTATTCAGTTGGCTACTTATTTACCCGAATTAGCATAATCTTGTCCCTGCCTTACCTAACTGTTGTGAGACTATCAGTTACTGACTGAAAGGGAATGCTGTTGCTATGGTTCACTTCTATTATCTTGCTTATTAACTTAATTTTAGTCTTAAGTTTATTAAAATAAGCCTCTTCTGTTCTTTCTACTTAATTATAACCTATGTTATAATTTCACTTGTAATTGTCGATTTTATTTTCTTTTATAATATGTACATTATAAATATAATTACAAGCGTCTCTTTTCAATTCTAGTCTGTCTTCTTTCAATTTGATGTTGAATTCTCTTTAATTCTCTTATATTATATGACAAGCTTAGCTTTGGACTACGTCCGCTTGTCACAAATTTACTTATCATAATAACTGCTTTACTTTTATTGTATTATCTGCACAATAAATGCAAATCTAGGTATATTTTTGTTTATAGCTTCTATTCTTATCTAATAATTAACTTGATTTCTTCAATTCTTTTCTTTATCTTCTTATATTATCGGAAGTAGTTCTATTCCATTTGGTTGGTTACAAAAACTGTGTTGAAAATTCATTTCCATATTTTAATACTAAATAATGCTATAAACAATAACCTATAACTGCAAGATATTTCTTTTATTATCTCTTTACTTTTTGGATAACGGAAAATACAGTGGTTTCTCTATTTTACACTAATTCCTTTTTTCTTTCTTTTATTCTTGAAATTACGTTTATCATTGTCTTTTTAAATATAAAGTATGGAAATGTATTCTATTTTCTGCACTAACCAATTAATCTGTCATGTACTTCCAAATCAAGTTATTAGATTTTTCTTTAAGTTATTACTCCCGTTTTAGCATAATTACTGTAAATTTCTATCTTTCTCTTTTTATTTCAGCTTTTCTTATTTTACATCTAATTTCTATAAATCTAATATTCTTCTATTTTAGTCCGTATTTATGAATTCTTCTCTATACTATTTTATTCATGTTAAAGGAATAAAAAGAAGCTAACATTTACAGGCTAAATTTCTACTTTAAAATAGATGTAATCAACTGTAAATTTCTTACTTTTAGGCTTACATCTTTCTCTAATTATCAAGCCTAATATTAGTTAAAAATAAGCTCTCTTATACAATTTACATCCTCAGCATAACTAATTAACGGAATTAATCACTGAAATAAATACTAAATAAAATTATTTAATAGGAATCTAACGATAATATATCATAAACGTAAAAAAAAAATCCACTCACATGTCGTCCTTAGCTTCAATATCTATCCCTTTTAATTTTCTCCACTTTTTTTCCTTTTTGATTCGTTGTAAATTATCTGATTTGTTTGCGTAATTCTTTGATTTGTTTGTATGTATTTCCTTGCTTAATTTTACTTTTGGTATGGGAAAAGGTTTGATTAACAGAGGAGAAAGGAAAGGGGAGAAGAGAAGAGGAGTTTGTTGTAAACAACGACAGCTGATTCAGAGAAAATAGTGTGGGCTAGAGTTAGGTTACATTCAATTTATAGGTGCAGTGAACAAGTAGGAACCATCCGATTAACCCTAAAAACAATCCTCACCATCAGAAGTTGATTTGTTTACGTTAGCTTATAACGTATAACTCTCCAACGTTATTCATTTGTTCCTTTGTTATATAACCCTATTAATTCACGTTTCCTTCTAAATAAGATTCTCCCATTAATTATCCAATTAATTAGATCATACATACATACATACATATATATATATATATCCAATATTAATTGATTCTTATATGTTATAATTTCTTACCTATTTGAACACATCAATTAATACCTCTATTAGTTGAACGCCTATAAAAGTTATACTTTTTAACCTATTCTTATTAATTTAACTACATCATAAACCTAATTACTTTGTTTGATTTTTGTATGTGTTCCTATTTTTTTAAATTGGAAACAAATAATATTATAACTGCGTTTTATTCTAGTTAATTAATTTACATTATTAGCTATTGTAAAGATGGCATATTCTTTGATTAATTGACACCCTTTTTTAAAACACTCAACTAATTGCCGATTAATTAATTGACACATTTTTCCATTTTAATCGATATCCAAATTAATTCCTATGTGTCACTTAATCACACATTTATTAGTTGTACATATTTAAACCGCCATTTCATTACCCAATTAGTTGACAAATAAGTTCCCTCTTTTATTAATTGATGCTTACTTAATGTCTTTAATTAATTTCTCGATTAATTGATTGCGTCAATTATAAATTAATATATGTATGTTATCATTTAATTTATTCCCCACATACATTTCCCTTTATTAGAAGATCGCTTAATTAATTAATGTTATAAAAGTGGCATATTCTCTGACTAATTGATGCCTCTACGTCCCTTAATTAATTCCTCTTTTAATTGATTGATGCGGCAATTAATCACACACTCATTGGTTGCATATACCCATGTATCCTCTTAATTTTTAAATGCATATATTTGATATTTATATTTTTCACTGTTTTGCAATTATGTTAATTCAATTGATTTTATTTGTCATTAAAGCGCAGGGTGTTACATATACCCTAATGATAACACCTTTAATATTGTACAAAACTCCTAGGATTTGAATCTAATCTCTTTCAGAAAGCACTATAGATGAGAGATCTATGCACCTTTGCACTATTTGACTTAATTTGTTTTTTTCGGTTTGAAACGATGGATGAGAGGGGCTATAATGCTTGCGGCTAGAGGAAGGGGCAGGGAGAGCCAAAAAGTAAAAATGAAAAGTGAGTGGAAGAGTTTAAATAAAAGATAAAAGAGAGTGGAAAATACGGATCTAGATCCATCCTTTTCTCTACCAATTCAAACCCAAAAATATCCACACATTCCCACCCTCCGTTTAAGCTATGGCCGGCCATCTATTGAGCCTGTATGGGCTTCCTTTCCACTTTAAGCCAAATCAGACAATTCATATCTAAATCAAATTTAAATGTACATTGATATCGTATATCGATATATGTGTATATAACTTTTATATATGCACTATTTTAATATCGATCAACACAAATCAAATAAAATTTTATAACTAATATTCCATATGTATTAATTTATTTAATTTATAACAATTATAATTTAATTAAATTAGGTGGTAGTTGGAGTATTCAACATTGCGGTTCTGTGACTCTTAGGTGTAAATTCAATCGGCGATTAATATGGAGAGTTAGAATCAATGTTCACATGGCACCTTAGCTAGTGGTGTGATAGTTTGACCAAATTTATTACTTACATAGTTTTGGTAAAACACAACTTTACATATTTTATGCGATCCCCATTAGTAATAATTATTTACACCAATTATCTTTGTCCAAACTATATCTTGTTAGGACTTAGGGAATTTGGTAACGGTCAAAATTCCGATGTCCATGTTCGACTTGTATGGTCCAACCCAAAGTTCTTGGTTCAATAAAAATAATTATTATTAATCAAACTGCTCTGGCCAGAAACTTTAAATTTCGGTTGACTATGGTACAAATCTCATATAAATGAGAAGATGGGTTCTCTATTGAATAGCATTTCACTTCCAATGCTTCAACTCAACCCAAGAATAGTCGTTCAATGGATGTCATGACATGATTTAATTATAATCAAAGTGATGCTGCCATATTGAACGTCAACAGTATTCTCAAGTCGAGAGAACTATTTAATATTGTTACATTAATTTTTCTGTTTGACCTTAGTTGTATTAACCAACAGAATGAATGATTCATTCCATGGTGATCCAATAAGTATTACTATGTATCCCTTTGGTGTCCCCAACTGCCATGAGTAGTATGCTTCCCACCCTTTGGAGAGCTTATGCATTCTAGTCTTAATGGATACATCTTGACACATAATATTTAAAACAATATGTTTATGATATTATGATATATTGCTTATGATTACAACACTTTGTAATTACTATCACAAAACATACCATTTATTGATTTCTACTAATATACTTAAACTAATAATTAACTAATATAACACATTATAACAAGTATATAAAAGAAAGAAAAGCACATTTTATCTCGAACGAGATTTTATTACAAAGAATAATTTACAATAAATTACAGAATTGTCCCCAAGAGATACACCTGACTCTATCAATTTCCTACTTGCACTTTGGGCCAATTATGGAATCTTAGTCCCATTCTTTAGATAAGTTTATTGAAAATTAGCTAAGTTTGTATCACGACCACTTTGTTCTCAACAAATTTTATAATTAGATGGAACTTTAAAAGAATGTGTCATGATTTATTATGTGCTATGAGCTCCATTCAGATCTACATCACTGCATTTGTAAAAAACAATGCTATGGGATTCTCTATCTTTGGAATTACTCCTAGATCACTTAAAACTTGTACATGCAGTCTACTTCGTTAGCTGCTTTATTGACGGCGATATACTCAACATCTATTGTGGAATCATCTACCATCTCCTATTTGGAACTTTTCCAACTGGTGGCCCTACGGTTTATCGTAGTTAAATAACCTGACACTTACTTTTCATCATCAACACCACTTAGAAAGGTAGAGTCGGTATACCCCTCCATAAGGAGTTCTCCATTTCCATATATTAGGAATAAGTACCAATTATTTCTTAAATGCTTTAGCACACATATTACAGCTATCCTATATTTTTCTCAAATATTAAACTAGCATCGGCTTATGCATCCTAAAGTGCATTCCACATCCATTCTAGTATATATTAAAACGTACGTTATGGAGCCAATTACAGAAGCATATGATATTCTCTTCATAAGCTCTTTCTCCTCATCAGTTTGAGGAGCATCCTTCCAAAAAGGACAATTTTCAGATTGCGTCGAAATATTTCTGTGCTTAGAATTCTCCATATCGAACCTTTCCAGTATGGTATCTATGCATAGGGATTGGAACAATCCCAATCGCCACTTAAACCTATCTCCATAGATTAATATACCTAGTATATAGGTCGTTTCTCCAAAATCCTTTATGGAGAAATTCTTGAAAATCCAAACTTTCATAGATTGCAATAACTATATGTCATTGCCAATTTGAAAAAGATTTTTTGACTTATAAAACTAAGAATGTGATAGCATTTCCCTATTTCTTTCGACAAGCGCATGCTTCCCTAGTGTGCTCATAGAAACCAAATTGTTTGATTACTTTATCAAAACACTTATTCCAACTCGCTGAAGCTTATTCAAGTGCATAAGTGGACTTTAATGACTTACATGCCTTGCCTTCACTCCCACTGACCTTGAAACCCTTAAACTGCAAAATATAGATGGTCTCTTCTAAATCACCATTTAGAAATGTCGTCTTTACGTCCATTTGTCATATTTCGTAGTCATAGAATGCAGCAATAGCTAGCATTATCCAAATGGATTTAAGCGTTGCCACGAGTGAAAACATTTTGTTATAATCAACACCTTGAATTTGATGAAATCCTTTTACAACAGGCTTTTCTTCGTAAGTCTCCACTTGTCTGTCTGCATTTAGCTCTTCTTAGAAATCCATTTGCAACCGATAGTGTAATACCTTTAGGTATATCAGCTAAATTCCATGCTTTGTTTTCATACATGGAATCCATTTCGGATTTCATAGGTCCAAGACAAAGTGAAGAGTCTTTACTCTGCATTGCTTATTGGAATGATAGAGGAGTGTCATCATCTAAGATGCAATCCTCCTTTTCTCCGTTCATAAGAAAACTTTAGTATCTTTTAGGAGGTTGAAATTACCTATTAAACCTTCTAATGGGTAGTGTGTTATCGTATATAGTTGAATTTAGTTATGTCATTGGTTTGACCTCTGTGTTAATTTCTTAGATCTCATCTAAGTCTATAAGCTCGCAGTTAATTTTTTTTGATAGAAGTTCTTATTTTAAAAAGGCACCATACCAAGAAATAATAACCTTTTGTTCCTCGGTATTGTAGAAAAAATATATATCATTGAGTTCTTGGGATATCGTATAAATTTACATTACATTGATCTTACCTCTAGTTTATTGGGACAAACATTCTTAACATAGGCTGAATAACCCCAAACCTTCAAATATTTGAGTTAGGGTTTCTTCCCACTCCACATCTTATATGGTGTATTAGGAGCAGATTTAGTAGGCATCAAATTCAATATGTGCACTACGATTTCTTACACATATCCCCAAAAGGATAGAGATAACTCAGATTTACTCATCATTAAATGAACCATATCTAATTGGGTTTGAATCCTTCGCTTCAAAACACCATAGTTTTGTGGATTATAGGGTGAAGTAACATGAGGGAAAATCCCATTATCTTTTAAGTATCGTTGGAACTCTTGTCTAACATACCCACTTCCTCGATCGGATCGTAGTATTTTAATCATTTAGTTCGTCTGATTTTAATCTCATTTTTATATTCAAAGGATTTATCACAAAAATATGATTTGTTGTTCATAAGATACATATATCCTAGTCTTAAAAATCATTCATGAAGGTTACAATGTAAAAAGGTTTACCTTTGGTAACTATAAGCATTGGACCACACATTAGTATATACGAGGCCCAAGAGTTCATTAACTCTTTCATTGATCTCTCTGAATAGGTGCTTGGTCATTTTTCCTTTGAGATGCGACTCACACATATCAAATGATTCAGAATCAAATAAGGGTAGAAAACCTTCTGTTTCAATTTGTGTAGTCGTTTCTCACTTATATGACCTAGTCTACAATGCCAAAGATAATTATATTTTATGTAAATATTAGATCAAGAATCATTGACAGCACATACATAATTAGTATTAATCACATTACTGCCATCCAACATAATATTCATAACATTATTAGTGGAGTGAAAAATATATCCAATCTCAAACAATCTAGACATAAAAATAATACCATAAATAAAATCTTTTACATAACAGAAATTATTTAATATTAACCGATCCTTTTGGCAAGGGTAAATGATAATGTCAAACTGCCATTGCATTTACCAAAGCTTCATCAACAACATAAAGCCTCATTTCTCCCTTTAACATGAAGTCTGTTCCTAAGTCCCTATAATAAATTACCGATGTGAATTTTGGATCTAGTATCTAAAACCCATGAAATATATTGATTGCAAAATAATTTTGAATCTTTAATATACCTTAGGAGCAGCAAAATTATTATATTTCTTCTCTTTGACAATCTTTAAGAACTCTAAGCATTTTCGTCTCTAGTGACCCATCTTGTAATAGTGATGGCACTCATCCTTGTCAACTGAAGTAGTCTTCTTGTTCTTATTATTAACTCTTTTATGCTTCTTCGAACCTTTCGAAGATGATGTGTTCCCTTTAACTATGAGTACGGCACCTTGATTCTTAGATGACGCTAAGCTAACCATAACATATTAAGGAGCTTCACGAGGCTTACGTTCAACTGTTCATATCATAGTTAAATATGAATGGCTTAAATTAAGGAGTAAAAGACCATAGGGTTAGATCCACTTGCAACTTGTTTCCATTGTCACGTTCAATCGAGAAAGTCTATCAATATAGACTTTCACCATGAGAACGTAATTGTCCATTTCATGTCCTTTATAATTTTGTGTTGAACAGTTTCTTCGTAAGTTCATACTTTATGGAATAAGACTGCTCCCCAAACAAGGCTTTGAGGCTATCGAAAATTTGATGGACACTCATGTTTTAATGTTGCTTTTGCAATAGTTTGTCAAATGTAGATAAAACGTAAGCTTGTTCGATTTTAAGGTCAGTGACCTACTTGATATAGGCTGTGTAATTCGGGGTCCACACTACAATAGGTTTTTACATTAGTGGTGTAATATCCCTAATTTTTAATAAAATTATTCGGGATATTTAATTAGATAATTAAATATAATAATGTAAATGTTAAGTGATAAGGGGATAGAGATTTGAATAAATTTAAGGAGTCGTGCTTATTAATAAAAATGGGCTTAAAGAATGTTTTATAGACAAAATAAATTATATAAGGGCATAATAGATAGTTGCCTCCTATGACTCTCACCCTTATATATATGTGTGTGTGTGTGTGTATGCGTGTGTGTCCCCTAGGCTATTCACATTCATTATCACTTCTTAACAAATAATAAACATAAGCAAAAGAAAGAAGGTGTGACGACCCACATTTTGAAAGGTTTAAATCGACAATAATCCACACATGTCCAACTTAAACAATCCGAAACATAGATAATCAATGGGGTTAATTAAGAAAAGAAGAAGTAAACAAACACAGAATCTCACAAGGGAATGACAAAATATAATAATCAAATAAACAGTTCATGAAGCTGTTTATATTATACACTAGATTATTATTTATACAACATGCATCAGAGTTATATATACAACGTGTAACATTCCTGATTTTTAAGCCTAATTTATTTGGTAATTAATATAGAAATTTTGGAATAAAATATATATTGTATTAGAATTTTCCAAATTAATAAGATGAATGTTTATTTATTTATATAAATGGATTATAATTTAAATTGATTTTTGAAATTTAATAAGTATATTGAAAATGAATATTTTTGATTTGAAATTTAAGTAGAAATATATTGCAAACAGATTGGATTTATTTTGAAATTAATATAGAAATTAAGTGTCAAAACATTTCTTATTTTAAAAGGAGTTATATAAGTATAAGTAATTGAATTTATCTTTTGAAAATAAATAAGAAAACATACATATGTAAAATTGACTTGTAAATTCATAAATTAAGATTAAGTAAGGTTTAAATTATAAAATTATAAATTAACTTAAGTTAGGGGTTTAAACACAATTTAAATCACATTGGACATTTGTAAGAAAATTTAAAACATGTATTTACAAGTGTTAGATTAATATAACTTAGTATTAACAAGTGTAAACATATAGGACAAGTAGCAAGGATAAAGATTTTTTTTAACATGTATTAAAAGAAATAATTAGGTTTCTCAATATTATTCTCAGTTCATACTTCTCAAATCTGAGAAATAAAATTCAAAACAAAATCATCTCAAATTCAAAGTAAAACTCAAAAGTCAGGATTGCCTGAAACATGCAAAAACAAAGGTTTCTAATTTAAACAACATCAACCCGAAGCAATCAGGCATTGTTCAACAAAGCAAGGAGATTTTCAATCTGGAAACAAGTTAACAATTCTCAAATTTTTTCAAAAACCTGGAAACTGAAACCAAAAGGAAAAAAAAACAAATCCACTGAGCAAACGATTTCAGTTGCAACCTGTAAGTTCAAATCTGAGATCAAATGAAAAAGTGAACAAAGTTTAAACCAAGCAGTCCACAAATTAAAAGCCAGAGGATAAAGACTTGAAGCAAATAATGGATTCAAGCTCAAATTCAAATAGCAACTTGAGTTCAAAATCTAGAACGAAAACAGATTTAAAGTTTTCAAATTGGAAAATCAAAACCTGTAAATAGGAAATGCATACAAGAATCAAGCATCAACAAACTAAAATCTAGAATCAAATTCTGGAATCAAGCATCAGATCCAGGATTTCAATTTAAAACAGATCAATTCTTTTCAAATTGTTCCAGTTTCAAGTTCAAACTTGTTCTCTACTTCCAGAAAACTATAGGTGAGGAAAACTTTTAGACCTTGAATCCATTTTCATTATTGATTTTTGTGATGAAATCTGAGGATAATATAGAATGTTTCGATGTGAATATATGTTTATGCATATATATATATGTGACTGTGTGCATATAAATATACATCTCTGTTGTAAAATGAACAGCAGGATTTCCTACAAACATTCAAATCTAAATATACAAGCTGTTTTAAATTTTAACCTTTAATGAAAAATTGTTAGAGATACTTAGATTCAAATTTTAAAAATAATTCTAGATAAAATTAAATGATAAAAATTCTAGAAAATAAAAATGTCAGTGATGACCAATATAAAGTAGAAAAAATCATATGATTTAATTTCGGGTTTTGATTATATGAACAGATTCGCATTTCAAAATTATGACTTTTGATAATCAATTCAGAATTTTTAGGTTGATATTTGATGAGAAAAATCAACTTGAATTGAAATTGATTTTTTTGCAATCTACGGCGATCACGTGAGCTAAGCCAGTCGTGGTCGCTACTGGAGATAGAGTGATGATGGGTGGTCTCGAAAAAAATGGTCGGAGGGGTTCTCGAGGCATGTGGTGGCCGGACGACATGGAAATAGGGTTTAAGTCCTATGTTTGGTCGAGGTTGGATTTTGGTTTGCTGCGTCTTCTCCGAAGCGTCGGAGCTCATCGGAGGTGGGGAAAACTTGCTATTAGGGTCGACTAACCTATGGCCGGAGTTTCGGAGGTGCCTGGACGAGGGAGGTTTAGGTGATGGGTTCCTGGTTCCAGTTTGATCGTTTATGTCGATTTTGTTTTGGGTTTGTGATGGATGCCTGGATGGTCGGAATCAAGTGTAGGGGTCGTCGTCGACCTATCAGAGGTAGCTAGGTTGATCGGAGCTTCACCGTTGGGTAGTTTACGTGCACCGGTGGCCCATTGTATCAGTGCTATGTGAAGGAAGAAGAGGAAGATGGATTCTCGTGTTCGAGCTCGGGGTTGAACTCGAAGTTATAAGTGGGTTGACTCGAAGAAGATGTTAGTTTGACTTGGGAATTTACTAGTTTGCCTCGGGTATGATGATGAGTTAACTCGAGCATTACAGCGAAGTGATTCGATTTTTTTTTTACAGACTTAAGATTTTAAATATTCAGCAAAGTTTTAAAAAGAGAAATGGGGTAGATCAGGGGGTTTGAAGTTTAACTCGAAGATGAGCTCGGGTTGAATCAAGGATGGTCTCGGGTCTGAAGCCTTTAACAAATAAGTTTTGAATTTTGAATAAAATAAGTTTTAAAACTTTTTTCTTAAACAAATTTCTTTATAATAAAGGTTTAATTAAATTTTGATCAATAAAAGTCGTATAGTTATTTAACTTAAAATTATTTAAGTTTGGTTTTCTAAAATTTATTTTGAAAATAAAATAGTATAAATTAAGAATCTGATTTAAGAGTTAAGGGTTTATCCTAAACAATGTTTTCGATTTGAAATTAACTTGAAGATGTTAAGTTAACTCGTATGTTGATGATAATCCATTTTTAAGATTATTTAAAATAAGATTTTAAAGAACAAATTGGTTTATTTTGAGATTATGATTTCGATTATCAATTAACTTACAAAAAAAAAGGGTTAAGTTAAATTTTATGAAATTAATTAAGACAAATGTGTTTTCTTAAAAGATTATTAATTTTGATATTTAGTGATAATTACTTAATCATAGTTTAATTGAGTATAAATTAAAGATTGATTAATTTGTTGAAAGCTAATTAATTTATGATTAATAGTTAATCAATCAAGTGATGAATTAATTTGTAAATTCATTAATATAAGTGATTTGGATAATCACTTATTGTAATTAATTAAGAATAATTAATTAAAGGTTAATTTATTTAATGAAGAATGATAATTAATTGAGGAGTAATTAATTAATGTAATTAATTAAAGAATAATTAAATAATTAAAGATTAATTATTTAATGATTAAGGTTGATTAACTAATAATTAAGGGTTAATTAATTTGTTGTCAAAGGTTAATTAATAAATGATTAAAGATTCATTAAAATGATTTGTAATTAATTAATAATAATTAACCAGGATTAGTAAATTATTCATAAGTAACTAATCTGATTTAAGATAATCAGTTGATTAATAAATTTTACTTATGAATGTTTGAATGGTTTGATATTCCTCATATGTGATGCTTCGTACGAATTATTCTAATTTGTGTTGTAACTGTGATGTAATTTATTCATATGTGATGTAACTTATTTATCTGTGAATCTGTGTATATAGATAAGCATTATTGGAATTTACTGCTTATCGATATTGATATGATTGAATCCATAATGATTGATGTTGTCGCATTATTGTCTGAAACCCATGGACTACACCTTACACACACAAATATGGATCGCACTTGGAAATCGGTTAAGTCATAGATATTTGAATTAAATATTCTAAAATGATTTTTAAGTTGAATTTTGAATTCAAATGATTTTTGGAAAAGGAATTGAATTAATATGAAAAACTTTTGAAAAGAAGTTCTAAAGATAAAAGTTATTTTGGATAACTTAATAAAGTTTTGAAATTTAAATAGTTTGATTTAAAAATTGAATTTAATATTTGAAATTGAATTCAATGATTTGGGAATTATGGTTTGAAAAGATTATAAAGGTTATAAAGGTGTTTATATGGGTTTTTAACCATTTAAAAGGTATTATTTGGGAATTCAAATATAAACCCAAGTTTTATACTTGAATGGCTTTAAACTTATATAAATGTAATCAGTTTTTCCCAAAACGAAAACTATTTGTTTTCAAATAATATTAGCTTTCATTTAAAGATAGGATTTCCAATTTGTATCAAAAGATTTCAAGTTTAAAATGAAATTGTGAATTGTTTTGAAAGTTATGAATAAACCTTTGTGAAAGATTATTTAACCTTGTTTTGAAATCGAAGTGAGTTTTAAATGGTATATCTTTCATATAAAGGATTTGAATTGGAAATGGTTTGAAAGTTATGAATTAAATCTTTAATTTAAAGATTGGAAAAGTTAATCCAATTTGAAATGAAATTGTTTTTAAAAGCCGTGAATGAACCTTTGTGGAAAATTGGTGAACTTTGTGAAATGAATCTTTTTGTTTAAAAAGATTTGAAATGGTAATTTGTTTTAAACCATTTAAAGAAAGGTTTTGGATAATAAGTTGTGACTTAACTGAAATCCTATATCCGTATGTTTTTAAATATTGCGCTCATTATTTGGTTTAACCGGGAGAGGACCTTGTGTCATATAACCCATTTCGAATAATGATACGTCGTATATGGATAACATTTGAAGACCGGTGGTGAAGACCGGGTATTTTCAAGAACAAAAGGATAACCCGTCGATTGTCTCTACACCGAGTCGCGCCGATATAGAGATTCCATAAGTGATAGAATGTCCGATCGGGATTGTGAATAACCAGATTTGCAAGGGCTTCTTTAGAAGTGCCTTCGATTCTGTTCAAACCCGGAACAGACTTGTATGGATGTGTGTCTGACATTACACTTTGAGATGTAAAGCTGGTTTCTATCAAATACATTTCTGTTTGGTGGCGGAGATTCATTCTCTTAGCTTAACACCCTTCTCTGAGACGTACGAGCTCAGAGGTTATGTAGTTGATGGTTACTAGTGATACATTCCCAAATTGGTAATGTGGCATACGAAGTGCTTCTTATCATTTGTTGATCAAAGCATGGCTTTGTGAAAAAGCGTAGCTTTGTGGACGAGACTGCATCAAGACCTCCCAAACCGAAAATGGTCGAAACAGGAAAGATGCTGCAAGGTTATGACGGTCGCACCCTTTAGGGTATGTCATTCCCTTTTGGAAAAAGGTGGTATCATGGTATGGAGCCCAGATACTTAACCTATGTGGTAGCTGCAATCTCATTACTGTGTGGTTGTTGCTTTATGATTGAGGGCCCTCGGATAAAGGTTGCAAACGATCGGGTAGTGAAATACTCGAGTAGTAGTTAAGTAGTTACAGAGGTAACCCGGCCTTGTGTTGGCAGAGATCCAGGTAGGTTCTCGGGACATCCCTCCAGAGGCGTACCCATGTGGCAATGGGAAGTTCCTTAGCCTGACCATTTATTGGAAATCCAATCATCCAATACGTGCCTTGTACGGTTTTAGTTGTAGAACCTGCCATTTAACATGGCAGCTATAGTAGGCATAGTATAATGGTACCTATGCTGGCTAAGATTAATATTATATTTTCGAAATGTCTTCACACTATGCACAAGTAATAATATCAAAGAGTTTTCTCGTATTAAGCATATTTGACTATCATAAGGAGAAATCTCCCCTAAGTGTGCGATTGCATTGTGTGTGCCGGGAGGCTTATGGTAGTTTCATTTTCCAAAAAAGAATTGTGGTTTTCAATGTTTTAAATTCCTTTGTTCTTGTTTTTAAAGATAAAAACTATTTTTTTGCTCACACTAGTCCCATGACTGATCTGGAGTTTATTGTTCCTTTCCTAAACTCTAGGTGCCCACAATTTTTCACAAAAGCAGTCTAGAGTTGGGTTTTTCAGATAGTCGAATAGTAGGAATAGATTTGATAGCCTTCGAAGCCTTTGGCTTTGTGGATCGAATTTGCTACACTTCAGCATTCACGGACTGCACTAGCGTAGATTTGTGCAACTTGATGGGAGTTCTCGCTAGCTTTGGATTGGAGATGGAGTTGCAGTTGCATTATGGAGTTGGATTCTTTTGGAGATGTATTCTATTGAAGATATTTTTTCTGCTGTGTCTTGTGTCTCTGATGGTATTGATATCTATTGTATCATTCTATTGTATCATCATTGTATCTGAATATTGTATCTAATGTTGTATATCAAATGTATTATTTCATTGTTTTCTTCCGCCGTGTTGTACTTAATGTGTTATAAGCTCCGACGAACCAGGTTCGACGTTTGGATCTGCGGCATTTGAATATGAGTGTTGTATTCGGTGCCGATTTTCGAAGGTCGAGTCAGGGTCGTTATATTTGGTATCAAAGCTGAAGGTTGAAACTTTAGCTCAGGAGTATAACACATTAAGTGACTCATTAGAGATAGGGTGAAGTATACCCTTGAATGAGTATATCCCTAAGATATCCGTCTGTATGCCTCAGTAAATTCTCTTACTATACACTGATAGTAAGTATGAGTGCGAGAAGAGGACTAGATAGGGGACAGGGTAGTACCACTACAAATGGTCAATACCCTGCAACAACAAAAATATCTTTCTCTATCAATATCCTTTGATTCGATTCCAATTTCTTTGATTGCTTCGTGGCAGCTCGAAGAAGAAGCTTTGATGTGATAGCGGCCCTGCGAGTCGGGTAGATAAGTTTCTATTTCGTATTCTCTTCATCAAAATTTCTATCAGCTTTTCATTTTAAACTTTAATGAAATTAAAATTTTAAATTGCAGTAAATAGGTAAATTAAATATGAAGTTGAATATGACGATTTGTATTGATAAAACGATTTCGGTTAAAACCCAAATTTGGAATTCTATTGTAATTTCTTGTGAGAATCAAAGTCTGAAGAGGGACAAGCTAGTGTATACTTTGGAATATTCCAACCTGAATTGAAACCAATTATCTGTTCTTTTGGGTCTAGACACATTCTACGAATGGTTATTTGTCCTTCGAACTAACCGATGCCCCGTATATTTCATAGATCTGGTGACCCGAGTATCCTGTATAATATTGAATGAGTTTGCTCTCATATTGGTGATATTTTGATTTGGTGAGCCAAATACAGAATAGATAATCGGCTTGATTGATGAGTCGATTTTCTATCTTTGTGTATCCATCTATTCTTTGTTCTCTCCCTACTTTCAAATTTCGAGGACGAAATTTTCTAAGGTAGGGGGGAATCTGTAACATTCCTGATTTTTAAGCCTAATTTATTTGGTAATTAATATAAAATTTTTGGAATAAAATATATATTGTATTTGAATTTTCCAAATTAATAAGATGAATGTTTATTTATTTATATAAATAGATTATAATTTAAACTGATTTTTGAAATTTAATAAGTATATTGAAAATGATTATTTTTGATTTGAAATTTAAGTAGAAATATATTGCAAACAGATTGGATTTATTTTGAAATTAATATAGAAATTAAGTTTCAAAACATTTCTTATTTTAAAAGGAGTTATATAAATATAAGTAATTGAATTTATCTTTTGAAAATAAATAAGAAAACATACATTTGTAAAATTGGCTTGTAAATTCATAAATTAAGATTAAATAAGGTTTAAATTATAAAATTATAAATTAACTTAAGTTAAGGGTTTAAACATAACTTAAATCACATTGGGCATTTGTAAGAAAATTTAAAACATGTATTTACAAATGTTAGATTAATATAACTTAGTATTAACAAGTGTAAACATATGGGACAAGTGGCAAGGATAAAGAATTTTTTTTAACATGTATTAAAAGAATTAATTAGGTTTCTCAATATTATTCTCAGTTCATACTTCTCAAATCTGAAAAATAAAATTCAAAAAAAAATCATCTCAAATTCAAAGTAAAACTCAAAAATTAGGATTTCCTGAAACATGCAAAAACAAAGGTTTATAATTTAAACGACATCAACCTGAAGCAATCAGGCATTGTTCAACAAAGAAAGGAGATTTTCAATCTGGAAACAAGTTAACAATTCTCAAATTTTTTCACAAACCTGGAAACTGAAACCAAAAGGAAAAAAAGAGAAATCCAGTGAGCAAACGATTTTAGTTGCAACCTGTAAATTCAAATCTGAGATCAAATGAAAAAGTGAACAAAGTTTAAACCAAGCAGTCCACAAATCAAAAGCATGAGGATAAAGACTTGAAGCAAATAATGGATTCAAGCTCAAATTCAGATAGCAACTTGAGTTCAAAATCTGGAACCAAAATAGATTTAAAGTTTTCAAACTGGAAATTCAAAACCTGTAAACCAAGACTCAAAGAAAACCTGGAAATAGGAAATGCATGCAAGAATCAAGCATCAACAAACTAAAATCTGGACTCAAATTCTGGAATCAAGCATCAGATCCAGGATTTCAATTCAAAACAGATTAATTCTTTTCAAATTTTTCTAGTTTCAAGATCAAACTTGTTCTCTACTTCCCTAAAACTACAGGCGAGCAAAACTTTTAGACCTTGAATCCATTTTCATTATTGATTTTTGTGATGAAAGCTAAGGAAAAATATAGAATCTTTCGATGTGAATATATGTTTATGCATATATATGTGATTGTGTGCATATAAATATACATCTCTGTTGTAAAATGAACAGCAGGATTTCCTACAAAAATTCAAATCGAAATATACAAGCTGTTTTAAATTTTAACCTTTAAAGAAAAATTGTTAGAGACACTTAGATTCAAATTTTAAAAAAAATTCTAGATAAAATTAACCAATAAAAATTCTAGAAAATAAAAATGTCAGTGGTGACCAACATAAAGTAGAAAAATCAACTAATTTAATTTTGGGTTTTAATTATATGAACATATTCGCATTTCAAAATTATGATTTTTGATAATCAATACAGAATTTTTAGGTTGGTGTTTGATGAGAAAAATCAAGTTGAATGAAATTGATTTTTTTGCAACCTACGGCGATCACGTGAGCTATGACAGTCGTGGTCGTTACTGGAGATAGAGTGATGATTGGGGTGTCTCGAAAAAATGGTCGGAGGGGTTCTCGAGGCATGTGGTGGCCGGACAACATGGAAATAGGGTTTAAGTCCTATGTTTGGTCGAGGTTGGTTTTTGGTTTGCTGCGTCTTCGCCGAAGCGTCGGAGCTCATCGGAGGTGGGGAAAAGTTGCTATAGGGGTCGACAAACCTATTGCCGGAGTTTCGGAGGAGCAGGTGATCGGAGGTGCCTGGACGAGGGAGGTTTACATTATGGGTTCCTGGTTCCAGTTTGCTCGTTTGTGTCGATTTTGTTTTGGGTTTGTGATGGATGCCTGGTTGGTAGGAATCAAGTGTAGGGATCGTCGTCGATCTATCGAAGGTAGCTAGGATGATCGAAGCTTCACCGTTGGGTGGTATACGTGCACCAATGGCCCAGGGTATCAGTGCTGTGTGAAGGAAGAAGAGGAAGATGGATTATCATGTTCGAGCTCAGGGTTGAACTCAAAGTTATAAGTGGGTTGACATGAAGCAGATGTTAGTTTGACTCGGGAATTTACTAGTTTGGCTCAGGTATGATGATGAGTTAACTCAAGCGTTAAGCGAAGTGATTCAAATTGTTTTTTTACAGACTTAAGATTTTAAATATTCAGCAAAGTTTTAAAAAGAGAAATGGGGTAGACTAGGGGGTTTGAAATTTAACTCGAAGATGAGCTAGGGTTGAATCAGGGATGGTCTCGGGTCCGAAGCCATTAACAAATAAGTTTTGAATTTTGAATAAAATAAGTTTTAAAACTTTTTTCTTAAACAAATTTCTTTATAATAAAGGTTCAATTAAATTTTGATCAATAAAAGTTGTATAGTTATTTAACTTGAAATTATTTAAGTTTGGTTTTCTAAAATTTATTTTGAAAATAAAATAGTTTAAATTAAGAATCTGATTTAAGAGTTAATAGTTTATCCTAAACAATGTTGTTGATTTGAAATTAACTTGAAGATATTAAGTTAACTCATATGTTGTGATAATCCATTTTTAAGAATATTTAAAATAAGATTTTAAAGATAAAATGGTTTATCTTGAGATTATGATTTTGATTATCAATTAACTTGTAAAAAAAGGGTTAAGTTAAATTTTATGAAATTAATTAAGATAAACGTGTTATCTTAAAAGATTATTAATTTTGATATTTAGTGATAATTACTTAATCAGAGTTTAATTGAGTATAAATTAAAGATTGATTAATTTGTTGAAAGCTAATTAATTTATGGTTAATAATTAATTAATCAAGTGGTGAATTAATTTGTAAATTCATTAATATAAGTGATTTGGATAATCACTTATTGTAATTAATTAAGAATAATTAATTAAAGGTTAATTTATTTAATGAAGAATGATAATTAATTGAGGAGTAATTAATTAATGTAATTAATTAATTAAAGAATAATTAAATAATTAAAGATTAATTATTTAATGATTAAGGGTTAATCGATTTATTAATTAAGGTTGATTAACTAATAATTAAGGGTTAATTAATCTGTTATTAAAGGTTAATTAATAAATGATTAAAGATTAATTAAAATGATTTGTAATTAATTAATAATAATTAACTAGGATTAGTAAATTATTCATAAGTAATTAATCTGATTTAAATTAATCAGTTGATTAATAAATTTTACTTATGAATGTTTGGATTCTATTGAATGTTTGAATGGTTTGATATTCCCCATATGTGATGCTTTGTACGAATTATTCTGATTTGTGCTATAAACTATGATGTAATTTATTCATATGTGATGTAACTTATTTAGCTGTGAATCTGTGTATATAGATAAGCGTTATTGGAATATATCGCTTATCGATATTGATATGATTGAATCCATGATGATTGATGTTGTTGCATTATTGTGTGAAACCCCTGGACTACACCTTACACACAAATATGGATCGCACTTGGAAATCGGTTAAGTCACGGATATTTGAATTAAATATTCTAAAATAATTTTTAAGTTGAATTTTGAATTCAAATGATTTTTGGAAATGAAATTTAATTAATATGAAAAACTTTTGAAACGAAGTTTTAAAAATAAAAGTTACTTTGGATAACTTAATAAAGTTTTGAAATTTAAATAATTTGATTTACAAATTGAATTCAATATTTGAAATTGAATTCAAAGATTTGGGAATTATGGTTTGAAATGATTATACAGGTTATAAAGGTGTTTATATGGGTTTTTAACCATTTAAAAAGTATTATTTTGGGAATTTAAATTTAAACCCAAGTTTTTATACTTGAATGGCTTTAACTATATAAATGTAATCAGTTTTTCCCAAAACGAAACTATTTGTTTTCAAATAATATTAGCTTTCATTTAAAGAAAGGGTTCCCAATTTGTATCAAAAGAATTCAAGTTTGAATGAAATTGTGAATTGTTTTGGAAGCTATGAATAAACCTTTGTGAAAGATTATTTAACCTTGTTTTGAAATCGAAGAGAGTTTTAATTGGTATATCTTTCATATAAAAGATTTGAATTGGAATTGGTTTGAAAGTTATGAATTATATCTTTAATTTAAAGATTGGATAAGTTAATCCAATTTGAAATGAAATTGTTTTTGAAAAGCCGTGAATGAACCTTTGTGGAAAATTGGTGAACTTTGTGAAATGAATCTTTTTATTCAAAAAGATTTGAAATGGTAATTTGTTTTAAACCATTTAAAGAAAGGTTTTGGACAATAAGTTGTGTCCTAACTGAAATCCTATATCCATATGTTTTTAAATATTGCGCTCATTATTTGGTTTAACCGGGAGAGGGCCTTGTGTCATATAACCCATTACGAATAATGATACGTCGTTTATGGATAACATTTGAAGACAGGTATAGAGATTCCCTAAGTGATGGGAAGTCCAATCGAGATTGTGAATAATCGAATTTGCAAGGGCTACTTTGGAAGTGCCTTCGGTTCTGTTCGAACCCGGAACAGACTTGTATGGATGTGTGTCATAGTTACCTAGTTACCTAGTTACAGAGGTAACCCGGCCTTGTGTTGGAAGAGATCCGGGTAGGTTCTCGGGACGTCCCTCCAGAGGCGTACCCATGTGGCAATGGAAGTTCCTTAGCCTGACCGTTTGTTGTAAATCCAATCGTCCAACACGTGCCTTGTACGGTTTTAATTGTAGAACCTTCCATTTAACATGGCAGCTATAGTAGGCATAGTATAATGGTACCTATGCTGGCTAAGATTAATATTATATTTTTGAAATGTCTTCACACTATGCACTAGTAATAATATCAAAGAGTTTTCTCATATTAAGCATATTTGACTATCATATGGAGAAATCTCCCTAAGTGTTCGATTGCATTGTGTGTGTGCCGGGAGGCCTTATGGTAGTTTCATTTTCCAAAAAAGAATTGTGGTTTTCGATGTTTTAAATTTCTTTGTTGTTGTTTTTAAAGATAAAAACTGTTTTTGTTTGCTCACACCAGTCCCATGACTGACCTAGAGTTTATTGTTCCTTTCCTAAACTCTAGGTGCCCACAATTTTCCACACGGGCAGTCTAGAGTTGGGTTTTTCAGATAGTCGAATAGTAGGAATTGATTCGATAGCCTTCGAAGCCTTTGGCTTTGTAGATCGCATTTGCTACACTTCAGCATTCACGGACTGCACTTGCTTAGCTTTGTGCAACTTGATGGGAGTTCTCACTAGCTTTGGATTGGAGATGGAGTTGCAGTTGCATTATGGAGTTGGATTCTTTTGGAGATGTATTCTATTGAAGATATTCTTTTCACTGTGTCTTGTATCTCTGATGGTATTGATATCTATTGTATCATCATTGTATCTGAATATCGTATCAAATGTTTTATATCAAATGTATTATTTCATTGTTTTCTTCCGCCGTGTTGTACTTAATGTGTTATAAGCTCCGGCGAACCAGGTTCGACGTTTGGATCTGCGGCATTTGAATATGAGTGTTGTATTCGGTGTCGATTTTCGAAGGTCGAGTCAGGTTCGTTATATTTGGTATCAGAGCTGAAGGTTGAAACTTTAGCTCAGGAGTATAACACATTAAGTGACTCATTTGAGATAGGGTGAAGTATACCCTAGAATGAGTATATCCCTAAGTTATCCGTTTGTATGCCTCAGTAAATTCTCTTACTATACACTGATAGTAAGTATGAGTGCAAGAAAAGGACGAGATAGGGGACAGGGGAGTACCACTACAAATGGTCAATACCCTGCAACAACGAAAATATCTTTCTCTATCAATATCCTTTGATTCGATTCCAATTTCTTTGATTGCTTCGTGGCAGCTCGAAGAAGAAGCTTTGATGTGATGGTGGCCCTGCGAATCAGGTAGACAAGTTTCCATTTCGTATTCTCTTCATCAAAATTTCTATCAGCTTTTCGTTTTAAACTTTAATGAATTTAAATTTTTAAATTGAAGTAAATTGGTAAATTAAATATGAAGTTGAATATGAAGATTTGTATCGATAAAACGATTTCGGTTAAAACCCAAATTTGGAATTCTATTGTAATTTCTTGTGAGAATCAAAGTCCGAAGAAGGACAAGCTTGTGTGTACTTCGGAATATTCCAACCTGAATTGAATCCAATTATCTGTTCTTTTGGGTCTAGATACATTCTACGAATGGTTAGTTGTCCTTTGAACTAACTGATGCCCTGTATATTTCGTAGATCTGGTGACCCGAGTATCATGTATAATATTGAATGAGTTTGTTCTCATATTGGTGATATTCTGATTTAGTGAGCCAAATACATAATAGATAATCGGCTTGATTGATGAGTCGATTTTCTGTCTTTGTGTATCCATCTATTTTTTGTTCTCTCCCTACTTTCAAATTTCGAGGACGGAATTTTTTAAGGGGGAGGGGGAATCTGTAACATTCCTGATTTTTAAGCCTAATTTATTTGGTAATTAATGTAAATTTTTTGGAATAAAATATATATTGTATTTGAATTTTCCAAATTAATAAGATGAATGTTTATTTATTTATATAAATGGATTATAATTTAAATTGATTTTTGAAATTTAATAAGTATATTGAAAATGAATGTTTTTGATTTGAAATTTAAGTAGAAATGTATTGCAAACAGATTGGATTTATTTTGAAATTAATATAGACATTAAGTTTCAAAACATTTCTTATTTTAAAAGGATTTATATAAGTATAAGTAATTGAATTTATCTTTTGAAAATAAATAAGAAAACATACATATGTAAAATTGGCTTGTAAATTCATAAATTAAGATTAAGTAAGGTTTAAATTATAAAATTATAAATTAACTTAAGTTAACGGTTTAAACACAATTTAAATCACATTGGAAATTTGTCAGAAAATTTAAAACATGTATTTACAAGTGTTAGATTAATATAGCTTAGTATAAAAAAGTGTAAACATATGGGACAAGTGGCAAGGATAAAGAATTTTTTTTAACATGTATTAAAAGAAATAATAAGGTTTCTCAATATTATTCTCAGTTCATACTTCTCAAATCTGAGAAATAAAATTCAAAACAAAATCATCTCAAATTCAAAGTAAAACTCAAAAATCAGGATTGCCTGAAACATGCAAAAACAAAGGTTTTTAATTTAAACAACGTCATTCTAAAGCAATCAGGCATTGTTCAACAAAGCAAGGAGATTTTCAATCTGTAAACAAGTTAACAATTCTCAAATTTTTTCACAAACTTGAAAACTGAAACCAAAAGGGAAAAAAAAGAGAAATCTAGTGAGCAAACGATTTCATTTGCAACCTGTAAGATCAAATGAAAAGTGAACAAAGTTTAAACCAAGTTGTCCACAAATCAAAAGCCTGAGGATAAAGACTTGAAGCAAATAATGGATTCAAGCTCAAATTCAAATAGCAACTTGAGTTCAAAATCTGGAACCAATATAGATTTAAAGTTTTCAAACTGGAAATTCAAAACCTGTAAACCAAGACTCAAAGAAAACCAAGAAATAGGAAATGCATGCAAGAATCAAGCATCAACAAACTAAAATCTGGAATCAAATTGTGGAATCAAGCATCAAATCAAGGATTTCAATTCAAAACAGATCAATTCTTTTCAAATTTTTCCAGTTTCAAGTTCAAACTTGTTCTCTGCTTCCAGAAAACTACAGGCGAGCAAAACTTTTAGACCTTGAATCCATTTTCATTATTGATTTTTGTGATGAAAGCAGAGGAAAAATATAGAATCTTTCGATGTGAATATATGTTTATGCATATATATGTGATTGTGTGCATATAAATATACATCTCTGTTGTAAAATGAACAGCAGGATTTCCTACAAAAATTCAAATCAAAATACACAAGCTGTTTTAAATTTTAACCTTTAAAGAAAAATTGTTAGAGACACTTAGATTCAAATTTTAAAAAAAATTCTAGATAAAATTAACCAATAAAAATTCTAGAAAATAAAAATGTCAGTGATGACCAACATAAAGTAGAAAAATCAACTAATTTAATTTTGGGTTTTAATTATATGAACATATTCGCATTTCAAAATTATGATTTTTGATAATCAATACAGAATTTTTAGGTTGGTGTTTGATGAGAAAAATCAAGTTGAACTGAAATTGATTTTTTTGCAATCTACGGCGATCACGTGAGCTATGATAGTCGTGGTCGCTACTGGAGATAGAGTGATGATGGGTGGTCTTGAAAAATTGGTCGAAGGGGTTCTCGAGGCATGTGGTGGCCGGACGACATGGAAATAGGGTTTAAGTCCTATGTTTGGTCAAGGTTGGGTTTTGGTTTGCTGCGTCTTCGCCGAAGCGTCGGAGCTCATCGGAGGTGGGGAAAAGTTGCTATAGGGGTCGACTAACCTATGGACGGAGTTTTGGAGGAGTAGGTGATCGGAGGTGCCTGGACGAGGGAGGTTTAGGTGATGGGTTCCTGGTTCCAGTTTGATCGTTTGTGTCGATTTTTTTTCGGTTTGTGATGGATGCCTGGATGGTCGGAATCAAGTGTAGGGATCGTCGTCGACCTATCGGAGGTAGCTAGGATGATCGGAGCTTCACCATTGGGTGGTGTACGTGCACCAATGGCCTATTGTATCAGTGCTGTGTGAAGGAAGAAGAGGAAGATGGATTCTCGTGTTCGGGCTCGGGGTTGAACTCGAAGTTATAAGTGGGTTGACTCGAAGCATATGTTAGTTTGACTTGGTAATTTACTAGTTTGGCTCGGGTATGATGATGAGTTAACTCGAGCATTAAGCGAAGTGATTCGAATTGCATTTTTACAGACTTAAGATTTTAAATATTCGGCAAAGTTTTAAAAAGAGAAATGGGGTAGATCAAGGGGTTTGAAGTTTAACTCGAAGATGAGCTCGGGTTGAATCAAGGATGGTCTCGGGTCTGAAGCCTTTAACAAATAAGTTTTGAATTTTGAATAAAATAAGTTTTAAAACTTTTTTCTTAAACAAACTTCTTTATAATAAAGGTTTAATTAAATTTTGATCAATAAAAGTCGTATAGTTATTTAACTTAAAATTATTTAAGTTTGGTTTTCTAAAATTTATTTTGAAAATAAAATAGTATAAATTAAGAATCTGATTTAAGAGTTAAGGGTTTATCCTAAACAATGTTTTCGATTTGAAATTAACTTGAAGATGTTAAGTTAACTCGTATGTTGATGATAATCCATTTTTAAGATTATTTAAAATAAGATTTTAAAGAACAAATTGGTTTATTTTGAGATTATGATTTCGATTATCAATTAACTTACAAAAAAAGGGTTAAGTTAAATTTTATGAAATTAATTAACATAATTGTGTTATCTTAAAAGATTATTAATTTTAATATTTAGTGATAATTACTTAATTAAAGTTTAATTGAGTATAAATTAAAGATTGATTAATTTGTTGAAAGCTAATTAATTTATGATTAATAATTATTTAATCAAGTGATGAATTAATTTGTAAATTCATTAATATAAGTGATTAGGATAATCACTTATTGTAAATAATTAATAATTAATTAAAGGTTAATTTATTTAATGAAGGATGACAATTAATTGAGGAGTAATTAATTAATTAAAGAATAATTAAATAATTAAAGATTAATTACTTAATGATTTAGGGTTAATCGTTTTATTAATTAAGGTTGATTAACTAATAATTAAGGGTTAATTAATTTGTTATTAAAGGTTAATTAATAAATGATTAAAGATTAATTAAATTGATTTGTAATTAATTAATAATAATTAACCAGGATTAGTAAATTATTCATAAGTAATTAATCTGATTTAAATTAATCAGTTGATTAATAAATTTTACTTATGAATGTTTGGATTCTGTTGAATGCTTGAATGGTTTGATATTCCTCATATGTGATGCTTTGTATGAATTATTCTGATTTGTGCTGTAAACTATGATGTAATTTATTCATATGTGATGTAACTTATTTATCTGTGAATCTGTGTATATAGATAAGCGTTATTGGAATATACCGCTTAACGATATTGATATGATTGAATCCATGACGATTGATGTTGTTGCATTATTGTGTGAAACCCCTAGACTACACCTTACACACACAAATATGGATCGCACATGAAAGTCGGTTAAATCACAGATATTTGAATTAAATATTCTAAAACGATTTTTAAGTTGAATTTTGAATTCAAATGATTTTTGGAAATGAAATTGAATTAATATGAAAAACTTTTGAAAAGAAGTTTTAAAAATAATAGTTATTTTGAATAACTTAATAAAGTTTTGAAATTTAAATAATTTGATTTAAAAATTGAACTCAATATTTGAAATTGAATTCAATGATTTAGGAATTATGGTTTGAAAAGATTATACAGGTTATAAAGGTGTTTATATGGGTTTTTAACCATTTAAAAAGTATTATTTTGGGAATTTAAATTTAAACCTAAGTTTTTATACTTGAATGGCTTTAACTTATATAAATGTAATCATTTTTTCCCAAAACGAAAACTATTTGTTTTCAAATAATATTAGCTTTCATTTAAAGAAAGGATTTCAAATTTTTATTAAAAGAATTCAAGTTTGAAATGAAATTGTGAATTGTTTTGAAAGCTATGAATAAACCTTTGTGAAAGATTATTTAACCTTGTTTTGAAATCGAAGTGAGTTTTAAATGGTATATCTTTCATATAAAGGATTTGAATTGGAAATGGTTTGAAAGTTATGAATTAAATCTTTATTTAAAGATTGGAAAAGTTAATCCAATTTGAAATGAAATTGTTTTTAAAAGCCGTGAATGAACCTTTGTGGAAAATTGGTGAACTTTGTGAAATGAATCTTTTTATTTAAAAAGATTTGAAATGGTAATTTGTTTTAAACCATTTAAAGAAAGGTTTTGGATAATAAGTTGTGACTTAACTGAAATCCTATATCTGTATGTTTTTGAATATTGCGCTCATTATTCGGTTTAACCGGGAGAGGACCTTGTGTCATATAACCCATTTCGAATAATGATACGTCGTATGTGACGCCCCACCTCTATACCCACGCTAGCCAAGAACACTACGGTGTAGTGCTGTCAACTAGCACGGAGAATAAGGCTGTTGAGGAGCGACCATCCGTGTAATTGCTTTGTGCGAACACCGATATGTCAGATAGTAAAAACATGCTTTTAATTTCAGAAGAGAATCCGGCATGCCGATGCAAACTCAAAGCTACCACACGGTGGCTATAATAGTCTAGGACAAATATAAACTAATAACACAGATAAATATAAATGCGGAACACAGATAAATCAGAAAATCTCATATATATATAACTGATGTCAGTTACAATACGTTTACACGGTACATGTGATACAACTACAATAGTCAACTCAGGAAGTTACATATACAAGTACATTAACGTATATAATATACATGAATACATATCTTCCTATACCATAATACAGACTACTACAAATGACGACTACTCCAAAAGATATGAAAGAACTTCATAGCTCTAGCAGCAACCCAAAGCAGAATATCTACAACCTGTAAATACTCGGTCTGACCCGAGTATTAGATTCAAAAGAAAATAATACTCGGGTCAGTCTAATTCAAACTCAGTTATTAGTGCACAGAAGCAATAATAAATAAATACTGAATAGACGACAGTAATTAAACCAAATCAGAATGCAATTCAGAATATTAAATTGAAATGAACAAACAGTTCAAACCATTGAAATATCAATAAAATATTAATTCAAGTAGGGCTGCAGTACACGCACGCGTGCACTGCCTCGCCACTACAGAATATGGAATACGCAAAAAGATCCATAAGTCAAAACAAATAGAATATCACAAAACCATACCGTGTGGCTGCAGTTCACGCTTGCGTGCACTGCCTTGCCACTAAAGTGATGATGTACTCAACCGAATACCGTGTGGCTGCAGTTCACGCTTGCGTGCACTGCCTTGCCACTAAAGTGATGTCGTACCCAAAATATTAACGAACCAAAATCAATGAAGGTTCAAATATCAATTCTAAATGTCGATACTGTGTGGCTGCAGTGCACGCACGCGTACACTGCCTTGCCACGACAGCATATACAGAAACAGCAACAAGGCACAAAGACCAATGCTCAAGAATTCACAGTGCCAACAAATTTAACAAACAAGTAACAGTAGTGAAAAGCTACGACCAAGAGAATTGAAGTGGTTGACTGTCTCAAGCAACAGCAACCAAGCAAGTTCGAACAAGGCAGAGAAATGCCAAAGTGGTCAAGAAAAGATGACAACAAACTGGGATGCAAGTGCAACAACAAGTAACAAAAAAAAAATGTACATGTATGCACAGTACAAACCCTCAAGTCCAAGGCAGTACAATCAAAAATGCAACTGCAAATAACATGGGGGAGTGACAATATAAAAATGAACCAGAATGGAACAATGGCAAATACTGCCACAAAGGCTACAGCAAAACAGAGTCAACACAAATGCAAATGCACAAGTGACCATACACATATATATACATACAAGAATGTATGTATACAAATGATCAGCCATCCAAGTACAAGTGCAGTTGTATCAAAACAATTGCAACAGTTAAATAAAGAACAAAACTCAAAAATACTCAAAGACCAAAACACAGTTCACAACAGTGGCACTGCACTAAAAATTGCATATGTAATGCACAGTGCAAACTCAAGGTTGTGTGAAACTGCAAGTGATACCATAGTACACAATGAACTCAACTCAAGAAATAAGTTCTCCATGCAACCAGCTCCAAGTAGTTGTTAATGCCCAAAACAAAGTGAAACAGATGTGACAGCATGGAGCTATAGCCCAACAAAACATCAATGTATATGAACACAATTAATGGAGCAATGCAACATTCAATAGTGAAGTACAAACCAGGACTTCAAAGAAACAATAACATGTAAAACAGTAAAACAACAATACACAGGAAACTCAAGAATGGGCCAAATTCCATCGTATGTTATTGAGCAAATAAGTGCGAATTCGAATGCACATATATACATATCAAATAATGTATATACATACATGAATACATGAGCAATGACACTGCAACGTGACCAAAGCAAAAGAACACAGTAGCAAGCTCTTCACACACGCCCTATTCTATCAAATTGACATGTATACATATCCCAAATATGTATATATGCATACATATACATGTACATAGTGTATTGACTCAAAACAGTGGATCAATCATTAACAAAAGAAATTCAAAATGAACTCAAGTCTACAGAAGTTCATGCCAAAATCAGGGAATCACATATGCAGAAACAAGTCAGCTGCAAGAATATAAACATGAAGGCAAGAACGGTAGCCTCGACACAAGTACACAAGCAACTGAAGACAACATGAAGAATTCGAGATAGTGGTGGCCACGAAATCGATATCACAGCAAAACATTCAAACAAATCAAAGTGACCAAGTTAGACATCAATGCCGATAATATCAGGTCACAAAATTAAAAGAGGAAAGACTGCCGTGCAATTCAAGTAGCAAAGAATCAAAGCCACGATAGCACACAAAAAAAAACGAGCACACGAACAATCAAACTAGGGCTTGAATTAGATGTGAGAAAACTCACCATGTCGACGAATTTAGGGGAAGCCAAGCACGAGAGCATCGATCGACGCAGCCACGAGCAAGCGAAGGAAGACGAACGACAAATGCAAAGGGGCCGCCATTAAATTTCTTTTGTTTAGGGTTTTATAAAAATGAAAATGAAAAAAGGGGGGATCGGGTTAAAGAAATTAGAGAGGGGAACGGGTTAAAGGGGGAAAAGGGAATGAATTTTTCACGGCATAAAATAGTTAAGTGGGCCGAGAAAACTAAAGCCCGGAAACCCCTTTTAACCATATACAAAAGAATTTTAATTCAAATTTAAAAATTCAAACGGAAATTTGGGTCAATATTAATCGTTTAATGTCGATTATAAATCGACACGAATACCGGGTTGTTACAGACTCCCCTCCTTAAAGAAATTGCGTCCTCGCAATCATAAGGAACAAACGGATAAAAAGTAACAACCATAAGAGCATATCATCACAAGATGAAGAAATTCGAAGTAGGAAGTTCACCATAAAGAGCATGATAGAGAAAGCCTGATCGTGATTGCTCGATGAATTCTCTGGATTCCAAAGTGAAATTCAAAGGATTTGAGAACCAATAAACTTTCACGAGAAAACATCTTTATTTCGAAGGTGCCGAACCCCCGAAACATTGATGTGAATAGAATGTTGCTCAACGTCAAATCTGGTGAAACTTCAATTTCTTCAATAATACCGGGCTCAAAAAAAAAAAAAAAAAAAAATAGAAATCGGAAATTCCTAAGGCATTTCCGTAATTGGAAGACGTGGAAAACGTCATGAATAGCAGAAAATTGAGCCGGTACACTGGCGTAGTACAATATAAACGTCAAAGAAATCTTTTAATTTCATAAAGGAAATTCACAAATTATCAACAAAATCTAATTATCAATAGATAATTCAGAGATCTCAAATCACAAATATTCGATTATCAAAAACGATAATCAAATCAACAAGTATTCGATTATCAAAATCGAAAATCAATCTTAAACCACAACTGTTTAATTATCACAAACGATAATTAAACCACAAATATCTAATTATCACAAACGATAATTAGAAACTATAAATATCTGATTATCAAAAACGATAATCAGAAATCACAAATCAACGATTATTTAATTATCACAATTGATAATCAAATCACAAATCACGAATGTTTAATTATCACAAACGATAATCAAACCTCAAACATCTAATTATCACAAACGATAATTAGAAACAATAAATATCTGATTATCAAAAACGATAAATCAGAAATCATAAACATCCAATTATCAAAACGATAATCAGAAATTACCACAACGGTAATCAAATTTCAAATTACAAATTTTTCAATTAACGAGTCCGAAATTAACCGAAATAGCAAACACACATGACCCATAACCACGAGTTTTACTAAATCGTTTAATTCACTTCATCGTTTCCTTGAAAGTGCAAAATTGTGTATTTTAAATAAATAACATTTTATGTTCTCAAACGGACAAGTCCGGAATTAAGCGAATCAGTAAAAGAAAGGGGTCATAGTCCTCGATTTTTCTGAAACGTTTACATCGCTTCCTCATTCTTTTGAAAGCGTAAAGTGTAAAAATTTTGAAAATAATTTTGATTTATATTTTGAAACAATTTTTAAAACACGTGATTAAAACAACGACATCAGAAGCAACTTCGATAAGTGGATTTTCATTCATCCAAAGTGTCACAAGAATCTTCTCAAAGATAGAAAGGGATATCATACCCTAAACTTGTATTCATAACAAGTCAATAAAACACGAATTCACCAATGCACAAGAATTGATAAAACTTATCAATAGAAATCACGAAAATTGGTGAAGCACAAATTCTAGGAATCTACACAAGAAATCCAGAAACCACAAGATGAGAGTATGAAAACTCGAACGGAGTATGAAAACTCGAACGGAGTATGAAAACTCAAACGGAGTATGAAAACTCGAACGCGAGTATGAAAACTCGAAGGAGAGTATGGAAACTCAAACGGAGTATGAAAACTCGAACAGAGTATGAAAACTCAAACGGAGTATGAAAACTCGAACGGAGTATGAAAGCTCGAACGGAGTATGGAAACTCAAACGGAGTATGAAAACTCGAACGCGAGTATGAAAACTCGAAGGAGAGTATGGAAACTCACCAACACGCGAGCATGAAAATTCATCAACACATGTAACGTATAACGAGAACGGGAGCACGAAAACTCACCTACACGCGAGCATGAAAACTCATCAGCACGTGCAACGCATAACGAGAACGGGAGCACGGAAACTCACCTACATGCGAGCATGAAAACTCACCAACACGTGCAATGCAAAGCGAGAACGGGAGCACGGAATCTCACCTACACGTGAGCATGAAAATCACCAACACGGGCAACGCAAAGCGAGAACGGGAGCACGGAATCTCACCTACACGCGAGCATGAAAAATCATCAACACGTGCAACGCAAAGCGAGAACGGGAGCACGGAATCTCACCTACCCGCGAGCATGAAAAATCATCAACACGTGCAACGCAAAGCAAGAACGGGAGCACGGAATCTCACCTACACGTGAGCATGAAAATCACCAACATGTGCAACGCAAAGCGAGAACGGGAGCACGGAATCTCACCTACACGTGAGCATGAAAATCACCAACACGGGCAACGCAAAGCGAGAACGGGAGCACGGAATCTCACCTACACGTGAGCATGAAAATCACCAACACGGGCAACGCAAAGCGAGAACGGGAGCACGGAATCTCACCTACACGCGAGCATGAAAAATCATCAACACGTGCAACGCATAACGAGACGCTATCTCATGGTTGCAAGCCATTAATTTTGACACAAGAATGGCCCGAAGACCGTGGGGCGCTACCCCACATGTGTGAGTCGAAATCACACAGATTGAGGTCCAGACTAACCAAAAATCAAAAGAGGTATGTGTGAGTGGAATCACACAAGTGGTGTCTAGTCTAACCTCGCAATCAAAAGAAAAGTATGTGTGAATGAAATCACACAAGTGGTGTCTAGAAAATCCTCAAAGCCCAAGAGATATGTGTGAGACGAAACCACACCGATGAGGCCTAGTCTAACCGAAAAAATGATCGTCATGATCAACGAGAAGTGTCAATTACACTAAGTCAGTAAATGTAAAAGTTTAGCTTCATGTCCCATAACCACTTGCTTAACTTAAATAGTTACGAACAAAATGTAAATCTTCACTAATAAAATTGTCACTAGAGGTTCAATCGAACAAGTCCAACAATTAACCGACGAAGTAAATGCAAGTGTTTCATACCACTTGTTTTACTAAGCCGTTTAATTAGATTTCTCATACGAGTGAAATAAAGATTTGTATATACTAATAGATTGGAAAACGGTTTCAAAAACGAGTTTGGTATTGAAAATAGAGTTGAAAACAATTTGATAAAAGAGTTTTGATATTTACTACTAGTATTGAAACCTTTATATTTTTAAAATGACAAATCACAAAAATGATTGTATAAACAATCAATCACAAGAATTCACATACGAAGACGTGAATAGAATCCAAAGAAATCGATACCGAATTCATCGAAAGGTATGTTCACTAAAACCCCGAAGAAAAGGTCATCAAAGTTGCTAATAAATGATAGCAACAAATCGGGAAATAATCAAGAATCGATTAAATTCGAAAACCAAATCAATTCACTAAGATTCACATTCGAAGACGTGAATAAAATACAAAGAATTCGATTCCAAATCCATCAAAGTAGGAATACCCAAATTCCTGAAATAGAAGTTATCAAAGTCGACAAAGGTGATAACAACTAACCGGAAAAGAAGAACCGATCAACAATTGGAAAAACAAAGCAGAACGAGTATAAATGCTTGAATGACTTTAGCAAAAGTAAAAGTCAAGTCAACGTCGATATCGACAAGGCAAAGACCAAGACAATTTCTTTTATACCAAAGAAATTTTAAAACTATCAGAGAGAGGCACATGAAAACCAACAAACCATGGATAAACAGACAGAGTCGACAATTGGAATGCAATTTGCCTCAAAGATTGATACCCAAAACCCAATTGTATGGAGACTGCATTAAGTACACGAATCAGAGATAAGAATGCCTATATATAGCAGTTCGAATAAACAATGCGAGTTTAAATCGAAGTGGGTACTAGTTGCAGCAATATGCAACTTGATAGAGCATATATATACACTGATACTTAGAAGTGTAAACTCAAGTGAGCAAGTGCGATAGAGAATAGCAGCAATGCTCACGAATAAACGTTAGGAATTCATTCCTAACAAATCAAAGATGATCTTAAGACAAAGATGTGAAATAAAACATCGACAAATAGTTGTAACACATGTACTATCTAAGTTATGTTTTATATTTGTTCTAAACCCCAGGCTCTGATACCAAGCTGTGACGCCCCACCTCTATACCCACGCTAGCCAAGAACACTACGGTGTAGTGCTGTCAACTAGCACGGAGAATAAGGCTGTTGAGGAGCGACCATCCGTGTAATTGCTTTGTGCGAACACCGATATGTCAGATAGTAAAAACATGCTTTTAATTTCAGAAGAGAATCCGGCATGCCGATGCAAACTCAAAGCTACCACACGGTGGCTATAATAGTCTAGGACAAATATAAACTAATAACACAGATAAATATAAATGCGGAACACAGATAAATCAGAAAATCTCATATATATATAACTGATGTCAGTTACAATACGTTTACACGGTACATGTGATACAACTACAATAGTCAACTCAGGAAGTTACATATACAAGTACATTAACGTATATAATATACATGAATACATATCTTCCTATACCATAATACAGACTACTACAAATGACGACTACTCCAAAAGATATGAAAGAACTTCATAGCTCTAGCAGCAACCCAAAGCAGAATATCTACAACCTGTAAATACTCGGTCTGACCCGAGTATTAGATTCAAAAGAAAATAATACTCGGGTCAGTCTAATTCAAACTCAGTTATTAGTGCACAGAAGCAATAATAAATAAATACTGAATAGACGACAGTAATTAAACCAAATCAGAATGCAATTCAGAATATTAAATTGAAATGAACAAACAGTTCAAACCATTGAAATATCAATAAAATATTAATTCAAGTAGGGCTGCAGTACACGCACGCGTGCACTGCCTCGCCACTACAGAATATGGAATACGCAAAAAGATCCATAAGTCAAAACAAATAGAATATCACAAAACCATACCGTGTGGCTGCAGTTCACGCTTGCGTGCACTGCCTTGCCACTAAAGTGATGATGTACTCAACCGAATACCGTGTGGCTGCAGTTCACGCTTGCGTGCACTGCCTTGCCACTAAAGTGATGTCGTACCCAAAATATTAACGAACCAAAATCAATGAAGGTTCAAATATCAATTCTAAATGTCGATACTGTGTGGCTGCAGTGCACGCACGCGTACACTGCCTTGCCACGACAGCATATACAGAAACAGCAACAAGGCACAAAGACCAATGCTCAAGAATTCACAGTGCCAACAAATTTAACAAACAAGTAACAGTAGTGAAAAGCTACGACCAAGAGAATTGAAGTGGTTGACTGTCTCAAGCAACAGCAACCAAGCAAGTTCGAACAAGGCAGAGAAATGCCAAAGTGGTCAAGAAAAGATGACAACAAACTGGGATGCAAGTGCAACAACAAGTAACAAAAAAAAAATGTACATGTCTGCACAGTACAAACCCTCAAGTCCAAGGCAGTACAATCAAAAATGCAACTGCAAATAACATGGGGGAGTGACAATATAAAAATGAACCAGAATGGAACAATGGCAAATACTGCCACAAAGGCTACAGCAAAACAGAGTCAACACAAATGCAAATGCACAAGTGACCATACACATATATATACATACAAGAATGTATGTATACAAATGATCAGCCATCCAAGTACAAGTGCAGTTGTATCAAAACAATTGCAACAGTTAAATAAAGAACAAAACTCAAAAATACTCAAAGACCAAAACACAGTTCACAACAGTGGCACTGCACTAAAAATTGCATATGTAATGCACAGTGCAAACTCAAGGTTGTGTGAAACTGCAAGTGATACCATAGTACACAATGAACTCAACTCAAGAAATAAGTTCTCCATGCAACCAGCTCCAAGTAGTTGTTAATGCCCAAAACAAAGTGAAACATATGTGACAGCATGGAGCTATAGCCCAACAAAACATCAATGTATATGAACACAATTAATGGAGCAATGCAACATTCAATAGTGAAGTACAAACCAGGACTTCAAAGAAACAATAACATGTAAAACAGTAAAACAACAATACACAGGAAACTCAAGAATGGGCCAAATTCCATCGTATGTTATTGAGCAAATAAGTGCGAATTCGAATGCACATATATACATATCAAATAATGTATATACATACATGAATACATGAGCAATGACACTGCAACGTGACCAAAGCAAAAGAACACAGTAGCAAGCTCTTCACACACGCCCTATTCTATCAAATTGACATGTATACATATCCCAAATATGTATATATGCATACATATACATGTACATAGTGTATTGACTCAAAACAGTGGATCAATCATTAACAAAAGAAATTCAAAATGAACTCAAGTCTACAGAAGTTCATGCCAAAATCAGGGAATCACATATGCAGAAACAAGTCAGCTGCAAGAATATAAACATGAAGGCAAGAACGGTAGCCTCGACACAAGTACACAAGCAACTGAAGACAACATGAAGAATTCGAGATAGTGGTGGCCACGAAATCGATATCACAGCAAAACATTCAAACAAATCAAAGTGACCAAGTTAGACATCAATGCCGATAATATCAGGTCACAAAATTAAAAGAGGAAAGACTGCCGTGCAATTCAAGTAGCAAAGAATCAAAGCCACGATAGCACACAAAAAAAAACGAGCACACGAACAATCAAACTAGGGCTTGAATTAGATGTGAGAAAACTCACCATGTCGACGAATTTAGGGGAAGCCAAGCACGAGAGCATCGATCGACGCAGCCACGAGCAAGCGAAGGAAGACGAACGACAAATGCAAAGGGGCCGCCATTAAATTTCTTTTGTTTAGGGTTTTATAAAAATGAAAATGAAAAAAGGGGGGATCGGGTTAAAGAAATTAGAGAGGGGAACGGGTTAAAGGGGGAAAAGGGAATGAATTTTTCACGGCATAAAATAGTTAAGTGGGCCGAGAAAACTAAAGCCCGGAAACCCCTTTTAACCATATACAAAAGAATTTTAATTCAAATTTAAAAATTCAAACGGAAATTTGGGTCAATATTAATCGTTTAATGTCGATTATAAATCGACACGAATACCGGGTTGTTACATCGTATATGGATAACATTTGAAGACCGGTGGTGAAGACCAGGTATTTTCAAGAACGAAAGGATAACCCGTCGATTGTCTCTACACCGAGTCGCGCCGGTATAGAGATTCCCTAAGTGATGGGAAGTCCGATCGGGATTGTGAATTACCGGATTTGCAAGGGCTTCTTTGGAAGTGCCTTCGGTTCTGTTCGAACCCAGAACAGACTTGTATGGATGTGTATCTGACATTACACTTTGAGATGTAAAGCTGGTTTCTATCAAATACATTTCTGTTTGGTGGCGGAGATTCATTCTCTTAGCTTTACACCCTTCTCTGAGATGTACGAGCTCAGAGGTAATGTAGTTGATGGTTACTAGTGATACATTCCCAAATTGGTAATGTGGCATATGAAGTGCAGCTGATCATTTGTTGATCAAAGCATGGATTTGTGAAAAAGCGTAGCTTTGTGGACGAGACTGCATCAGGACCTCACAAACCGAAATGGTCGAAACAGGAAAGATGCGGCAAGGTTATGAGGGTCGCACCCTTTAGGGTATGTCATTCCCTTCTAGAAAAAGGTGGTATTATAGTATGAAGCTCAGATACTTAACCTATGTGGTAGCTGCAATCTCATTACTGTGTGGTTGTTGCTTTGTGATTGAGGGCCCTCGGATAAAGGTCGCAAACGACCGGGGGTGGCATACTTGAGTAGTAGTTTTACCTAGTTACAGAGGTAACCCGGCCTTGTGTTGGCAGAGATCCGGGTAGGTTCTCGGGACGTCCCTCCAGAGGCGTACCCATGTGGCAATGGGAAGTTCCTTAACCTGACCATTTTCTTGAAATCCAATCATCCAATACGTGCCTTGTACGGTTTTAGTTGTAGAACCTTCCATTTAACATGGCAGATATAGTGGGCATAGTATAATGGAACCTATGCTGGCTAAGATTAATATTATATTTTCAAAATGTCTTCACACTATGCACTAGTAATAATATCAAAGAGTTTTCTCATATTAAGCATATTTGACTACCATAAGGAGAAATCTCCCCCAAGTGTGCGATTGCATTGTGTGTGTGCCGGAAGGCCTTATGGTAGTTTCATTTTCCAAAAAACATTACGGTTTTCAATGTTTTAAATTCCTTTGTTGTTGTTTTTAAAGATAAAAACTATTTTTGTTTGCTCACACCAGTCCCATGACTGACCTGCAGTTTATTGTTCCTTTTCTAAACTCTGGATGCCTATAATTTTCCACATGTTCAGTCTAGAGTTGGGTTTTTCAGATAGTCGAATAGTAGGAATTGATTCGATAGCCTTTGAAGCCTTTGGCTTTGTGGATCGCATTTGCTACACTTCAACATTCACGGACTGCACTTGCTTAGCTTTGTGCAACTTGATGGGAGTTATCGCTAGTTTTGGATTGGAGATGGAGTTGCCGTTGCACTATGGAGTTGGATTCTTTTAGAGATGTATTCTATTGAAGATATTCTTTCCGCTGTGTCTTGTGTCTCTGATGGTATTGATATCTATTGTATCACTCTATTGTATCATCATTTTATCTGAATATTGTATCAAATGTTGTATATCAAATGCATTATTTCATTGTTTTCTTCCACTGTGTTGTACTTAATGTGTTATAAGCTCCGACGAACCGGGTTCGACGTTCGGATCTGCAGCATTTGAATATGAGTGTCGTATTCGGTGCCGATTTTCGAAGTGGAGTCAGGGTCGTTATACAACCGAGATAAATAAAATAATGCAGCAAAACAACATGGTGCAGGGAATAATAATAGTAATAATATACCCAATCTTCATCTTCATCCTTCAGAAAATGATGTTCGATGCGTTGAAATACACTGGGCTGACCCGAGCATAATGAAAAGACAAAACACTCAAGTCAGGACTAAAATATCCTTATATGAGTCACATCGATATCATATAACATGAGTGTAATAGCGTCAGAGATGTTTACAGGATTTCACATCTCATATCCAGTGTATAGCATGCATGCAATAACTCAAGAGATGTTATTGGATTTTCCATCTCGTAAGAATCCATAAAAATATTTATATATAGTAGAATGCGCTACATATATAATGTCTAATAGGTAAAATAAATATATTTTTTAGCATTAAGGCTTTACATTAATCCCCCTTAACGCATTTTTAAGCATTGTCGAACAGTTTGCAGATAACGCCCAAGTATCACATCGGGGGATAGGGATGCGCCGTGATATGACAACACTAAACCAAAATCATAGGGGTCTCGAATAGGGATGAAGTATGACAAGGCATGTGAGGCATTGCCCAAGGTAAGATACTACCAGTTCAGGTCGCAGGGCTAGTAGTAACGCATTGTAGCCACGACCGCCCACCGCATCCATCTATCCATCCATCCCATATCGAGTCAAAGGGAGGCTATCCCAAATCAAGGTGCACCAGTCAAAACCAACAAGTTAATAGAATGGACCAAGTCCAAGAAAATCGAAGAATAGATATCTGCTAAGGATAGCTAGCCAACATGACCCTGTCAAGCCGTCATGTTTTAGTCATTTCAAATTGGCACAAGTGCCAGGGTTTATCCATCATCGTTCTCTTTCTTCAAATCCAGCAAATGACGCCAAATCCAACAACTTCCTTCTGGAGTCTCCTTCGTGTACAAAGTTGTTGAATTGGTTCCAATATTGACAGAGAGTATGCCAATAAGAGGCCCCGGTCTCTTTAGCAATCAAACATCCTTTTACACACTGGTTGGTACTTTTATATTTCAAAAACAATACGTACTTGAAATCAAAATATCCTATTCGATTCGAAATCAAATTCATTTCGAAATCATCATATTTACTCAAAATATATTATTTCTCTTAAAAATCATTTTCACCACAATATCTCGATTTCGCTTTCGAAATTGTTTCGAATTTTAATTTAGGTAATAACTTCATTTTAACCCAATATGTATTTAAATCCATGATTTAAATATAGACATTCCAGCCTTGACCAGTTTGAATTTTTTAAAAATAATTTGAATAATTTTAAATAGTTTAAATAGTTCAAAATAATTTAAAATTTTGAAACAGTTTAATATAAAATAGTTTGAGTATTGAAAATGGTTTGTATAATAAAATAGCTTGGAAAAATAAAAATAATTTGAGTATTTAAAAAGATAGATTTTAATCAGTTTATATTAAAATAATTTATTTGAAAATAATTTCAAAGTCAAACTGATTCAATTCCAAATCTTCCAATTCAAATCAATTACAAATTTTTCCATTTAAATTGATTTACTTCCGATTTCAATCTGAATTAACTTCGATTCCAATTTTAATTCAAATCCATTCCAATTTTGATTCCAAATTAATTTAATTTCAATTCCAATTCCAATTCCAATTAATTCAATTTTAGTTTCAATTCCAGCTAATTTCAATTCCAATTTGAATTAATTACAATCAATTCTCAATTTTAAACCATTTCGATTTATATAAATTCCAGTTCGATTTCAGAATATCGATTTAAATCACCGAATTCAAATTAAATTTAAATCCTCTAACTTAGATTCAAATTTTAGAATAAATTCCATTCTCGAGTACAAATTTCATACAACAATGATATTACTTTTACTTAGCAATAATTCAAAGTTCGAATGAAAGTTCAAATCCTTTTAAAACAAATCAATTTTCGGGATTCAAATCATATTTCGATATAACTTCAAAATCTCAAATTTCATTTTTAAACAATTTCATTTAACAAATTCTAATTCCACTATTTTGAGCTCAATTTCGAAAATAATTCGATTTCCAAAAAATTTGATTTTTATTTCTTTAAATCAAAATCATATAAATAATTTCAAATCAAAAAAATTAAAATCATTTAATTTGACCAATCCGGTGTCCGTATATACTTTTCTATCCTATAGCCAAATGAGCAATTATTTTAATTTAATTTCAGGGATGGATGTATATCATTTCAATCCAAAATAAATATTATAGGTATATGTCATTTCAACCTATTTCTTAATAAATTCATAGTAGTTTAATTTATAGTTCTATATACTGTACATGATTTAAACAGGATATATTAAAATGAATAGACATCGAAATCATCCAAAATCTCAACCAATTACCATTCATCACAAACAAACATCTAAACAGTCAATAATCACATCAATGAACCAATTATCAATAATAGGGAACTTTACTAGCAATTTAATTTCAATTTCCATTTAACTGCTAATTTGAAATTTCTAGCATATCAGTTTCCATATCCATTTCCATATTAGTTAAATTTACTAAACGACAATCAATAATTTAAATCACTTTAGAATTTCAATTTAGCTAACATAAAAATAATTTAGTATGTTGTGAGCATTATAAAACACTCACCTTTATTTGAACTGGAAAATTTTCCAGCTTCAAATAAATTCCGGGTCCACTTCACGCTGAAAAAGACGTCGATACGGTCGCAACCCAATTTATTTTGACCGAAACGGACCTCATACAAAAAGGATATATGATAATTAATATAACGGTGTAATTAAAACAAAATTAACCTAATAAAAAAATAAAACCTAAATCACCTTCCTCCTTTAACTGCGTACTGGCCAATACCCTCTCATGCGACCAAACTCCTCACGCACACGCAACCAGAGATGACCAAACGACCTCACAACATCTCGACCAGGTCCACGCTCAACCCAACATCGCGGCCACGAGCATCGAGATGCACACACTCTACCCCTTCAGACCGCCGCTGACATCCCCATAGCCCGCCGCTAACCTCTAGCAAGCTGCCATGCGCGCGAACGTGGATGTCAGACCCAAAACTTCACCGACCAAACTCCACCACTGCCACTTGAAACGAACCGCCGCTCGCCTAGATCCTCCCTCACACGCAGGCTCCATCCTTACTCGCGATTCTAGAATTCGATTTATATATTATTGTTATTTTCAATCGTTGCTTCATTTTTTTTGTAATTTAGCTGCGATCGAAAAGAGAGAAGGGGGAAGGAGATGGTATAGGGAGATGCTATTTGGGCTGGATGTACGAGATGTTGGAAGGTTGACTTATATATGTGTGTGTGTGTAAATTAGAAAATATCTGATTTAAACATATGAAATTCTCAAGCTTCAAATGAAGCATGCCACCTGGCGTTTTATTTGTTTTACCCTCATTCCGAACACAACGGAACTAATCTCGAGGGCCAATTCGATCGTATGTAAAAGATAGCTTTTCAAAATCAATTCATTTTAATTAATTTCTTTAAATTAATTTCTACATGTTTCAAGCTCGCACAGCAAAACGATAATCCGATCGCTATAAAACTTGAAATCCTAAAATAATTCACTACTGTAGATCCGATGAAACTGGTTTCATCAAGATCCGAGACAATGGCCAAATTGGCTATTTTTACACGTTAATTAAATATAGAGTTCCCAATTTCTATTTATTCACTTTTAAATTCACTTTTAAAAGTTAACAACCTTCATTCTTGTTTCAATAAAATTTAAATCAGCTTTTACGATCATTTTCATTCATATAAAATTCAAAATTCAATTATTCAAATAATTTCCAATATCAAATTTAAACAATTAATTTATCCAATAAATCGGTGTAATTGAAATATAAGTCATTTAACTTATAAAATTTACTTTTAAAACAAATTCAAATAATAAGACAATTATTTCTATTTCATAGTAATTCAATATTATTATTCAATTCAAGCTATTGATTACAACACGTTAAATACATAGAATTTCATTTCTATACTTGTTATCGTCAAATCTTTGAAATTAGTTATTTCAAAATTTTATTAAAGTTCATATTCAATAACTACGCTAATAATTCATTAAATTTTTATTTCTAACCATTTTTATTCAATAATTATATTAAATTTTATAATTTAAAATAGTCAAAGGGAGTCTCCTCCGTATACATAGTTGTTAAATTGGTCCAATACTGACAAAGAACATGTCAAAAAGAGGCCCTGGTCTCTTTAACAACCACATGTCGTTTTACACACCGGTTGGTACTTTTATATTTCGAAAACAATTCGTACTTGACATCAGAATATCATATTCGCTTCGAAATCTAATTCATTTCGGAAATCATCATATTTACTCAAAATATACTATTTCACTTAAAAATCATTTTCACCTCAAATCTCGATTTCGCTTCTGAAATTATTTTGAATTTCAATTTACGTTTGAACTTCATTTTAACCCAATTATTTAAATCAATGATTTAAGTATAAACATTCCAGCCTTGACCAGTTTGAATTTTTTGAAAATAGTTTGAATAGTTTTAAATAATTTAAATAGTTCAAAATAATTTAAAATTTTAAAATAGTTTAATATAAAATAGTTTGAATATTGAAAATTGTTTGTATAATAAATAGTTTAGAAAAATCAAAATAATTTGAATATTTAAAAAGATAGATTTTAATCAGTTTATATTAAAATAATTTATTTAAAAATAGTTTTAAAGTCAAACCGATTCAATTCCAAATCTTCCAATTCAAATCAATTTCAAATTTCTTTTCCATTTAAATCGATTCAATTCCGATTTCAATCTGAATTAACTTCGATTCCAATTTTAATTCAAATCCATTTCAATTTCGATTCCAAATTAATTTGATTTCGATTTCAATTCCAGTTAATTCAATTTCAGTTTCAATTCCAATTAATTTCAATTTTAATTTGAATTAATTACAATTCAATTCTCAATTTTAAACCATTTTGACTTATATAAATTCCAGTTCGATTTCAGAATATCGATTTAAAACACCGAATTAAAATTAAATGTAAATCCTCTAAACTAGATTCAAATTATAGAATAAATTCCATTCTCGAGTACAAATTTCATATAATAATGATATTACTTTTACTTAGCAATAATTCAAAGTTCGAATGAAAGCTCAAATCCTTTTAAAACAAATCAATTTTCGGAATTCAAATCATATTTCGATTATAACTTCAAAATCTCAAATTTCATTTTTAAACAATTTCGTTTAACAAATTCTAATTCCAATATTTGAGCTCAATTTCGAAAATAATTCGATTTCCAAAAAATTAGGTTTTATTTCTTTAAATCAAAATCATATAAATAATTTCAAATCAAAAATTTTAAAATCATTTAATTCGACCAATCCAGTGTCCGTATATAATTTTCTATCCTATGACCAAATAATCAATTATTTTAATTTGATTTCAAGGATGGAAGTATATCATTTCAATCCAAAATAAATATCATAGGTATATATCATTTCAACCTATTTCTTAATTTATTCAAAGTAGTTTAATTTACAGTTCTATATACTGTAAATAATTTACAGGGTGATAACAGGATATATAAAAATGAATAAACATCAAAATCATCCAAAATCTCAACTAATTATCATTCATCATAAACAATCATCTAAACGGTCAATAATTACATCAATGAACCAATTATCAATAATCAAAAATTTTACTAGTAGTTTAATTTCAATTTCCATTTAACTGATAATTCAAAATCTCTAACATATCGATTTCCATATCAATTTTCATGTTAGTTAAATTTACCAAATGACAATCAATAATTTAAATCACTTCAGAATTTCAATTTAACTGACATAAAAATAATTTAGTATATCTTGAGCGTTATAAAACACTCACCTTTATTTGAACTGGAAATTTTTCCAGCTTTGAATAAATTCCGGGTCCACTCCACGCTGAAGACGACGTCGATACGGTCGCAACCTAATTTATTTTGACCGAAACGGACCTCATACAAAAAGGATATACAATAATTAATATAACGATGTAATTAAAACAAAATTAACCTAATAAAAAAATAAAACCTAAATCACCTTCCTCCTTCAACTGCGTACAGGCCGATACACTCTCATGCGACCAAACTCCTCACGCACACGCAACCAGAGATGACCGAACGACCTCACAACATCTCGACCATGTTCGCGCTCAACCCAACATCACGGCCACAAGCATCGAGACGCACGCACTCTACCCTTTCAGACCGCTGCTGACATCCCCATCGCCCGCTGCTAACCTCCAGCAAGTAGCTATGCGTGAGAACGCGGATATCAGACCCAAAACTTCTTTGACCGAAACCATCCACTGCCGCTTGTAACAAACCGTCGCTCGCCTAGATCCTCCCACACGCGCAGGCTCCATCCTTACTCGCGATTCCCGAATTTGATTTATATATTATTATTATTTTCGATCGTTGCTTCATTATTTTTATAATTCGGCTGCGATTGAAAAGAGAGAAGGGGGAAAGGAGATGGTATGGGGAGATGCAATTTGGGCTGGATGTACGAGATGTTGGAATGTTGACTTATATGTGTGTGTGTTTATGCGTGTGCATAAATTAGAAAGTATCGGATTTAAACGTTTGAAGTTCTCAAGCTCCAAATTAAGCATGTCGCTTGGCGTTTTATTTGTTTTACCCTCATTCCGAACACAATGGAACTAATCTCGAGGGCTAATTCGATCGTATGCAAAAGATAGCTTTTCAAAATCAATTCATTTTAATTAATTTGTTTAAATTAATTTCTACATGTTTCAAGCTCGTATAGCTAAACGATAAGTCCGATCGCTACGAAACTTGAAATCCTAAAATAATTCACTACTATGGATCCGATGAAACTGGTTTCATCGAAATCCGACACAATGGCCAAATTGGCTATTTTTACACGTTAATTAAATGTAGAGTTCCCAATTTCTATTTATTCACTTTTGAATTCACTTTTAAAAGTTAACAACCTTCATTCTTGTTTAAATAAAATTTAAATCAGCTTTTAAGATCATTTTCATTCATATAAAATTCAAAATACAATTATTCAAATAATTTCCATTATTAAATTCAAACAATTAATTTATCCAATAAATCACTGTAATTGAAATATAAGTCATTTAACTTATATAATTTACTTTTAAAACAAATTCAAATAATAAAATGATTTTTCCATTTCACAGTAATTCAACATTATTATTCAATTCAAGCTATTGATTACGACACGTTAAATACATAGAATTTCATTTTAATACTTGTTATCGCCAAAATCTTTGAAATTGGTTATTTTAAAATTTTATTAAAGTTCATATTCAATAACTACGCTAATAATTAATTAATTTTTTATTTCTAACCATTTTTATTCAATAATTATATTAAATTTTATAATTTAAAATAGTCAAAGGGAGTCTCCTCCTTGTACATAGTTGTTGAATTGGTCCAATACTAACAAAGAATATGTCAATAAGAGGCCCCGGTCTCTTTAACAACCATATGTTATTTTACAAACCGGTTTGCACTTCTATATTTCGAAAACAATTTGTACTTGACATCAAAATATCATATTCGCTTCGAATTCTAATTCATTTCAAAAATCATCATATTTACACAAAATATACTATTTCACTTAAAAATCATTTTCACCTCAAATCTCGATTTTGCTTTTGAAATTGGTTTGAATTTCAATTTAGGTTAGAACTTCATTTTAACCCAATTCGTATTTAAATCAAAGATTTAAATATAAACATTCCAGCCTTGACCAGTTTGAATTTTTAGAAAATAGTTTGAATAATTTTAAATAATTTAAATAGTTTAAAATAATTTAAATAGTTTAAAATAATTTAAAATTTTAAAATATTTTAATATAAAATAGTTTGAGTATTGAAAATGGTTTGTATAATAAAATAGCTTAGAAAAATCAAAATAATTTGAATATTTAAAAGGATAGATTTTAATCAGTTTATATTAAAATAATTTATTTGAAAATAGTCTCAAAGTCAAAGTAATTCAATTCCAAATCTTCCAATTCTGATTAATTTCAAATTTATTTTCCATCTAAATCGATTCAATTTGGATTTCAATCCGAATTAACTTCGATTCCAATTTCAATTCAAATCCATTTCAATTTCGATTCCATATTAATTTGATTTCGATTTCAATTCCAGTTAATTCAGTTCAGTTTCAATTCCAATTAATTTCAATTCCAATTAATTTCAATTCCAATTTGAATTAATTACAATTCAATTCTCAATTTTAAACCATTTTGATTTATATAAATTCTAGTTCGATTTCAGAACATCGATTTAAATCGCCGAATTCAGATTAAATTTAAATCCTCTAACTTAGATTCAAATTTTAGAATAAATTCCATTATCGAGTACAAATTTCATACAACAATGATATTACTTTTACTTAGCAATAATTCAAAGTTCGAATGAAAGTTCAAATCCTTCTAAAAAAATCAATTTTTAGAACTCAAATCATATTTCGATTATAACTTCAAAATCTCAAATTTCATTTTTAAACAATTTCGTTTAAAAAATTCTAATTCCAATATTTTGAGCTCAATTTCGAAAATAATTCGATTTCCAAAAATTCTATTTTTATTTCTTTAAATCAAAATCATATAAATAATTTCAAATCAAAAAATTTAAAATCATTTAATTTGATCAATCCGGTGCCCGTATATAATTTTCTATCCTATGGCCAAATGATCAATTATTTTAATTTAATTTCAGGGATGAATGTATATCATTTCAATCCAAAATAAATATCATTGGTATATATCATTTTAGCATATTTCTTAATTTATTCAAAGTAGTTTAATTTACAGTTCTATATACTGTAAATAATTTACAGGGTGATAACAGGATATATAAAAATAAATAAACATCCAAATCATCTAAAATCTCAACCAATTAGCATTCATCACAAACAATCATCCAAACAGCCAATGATCACATCAACTAACATAAAAAAAATTAGTACGTCATCAACGTTATAACACTCACCTTTATTTGAACTAGAAATTTTTCCAGCTTCAAATAAATTCAAGATCCACTCCATGCTAAAGACGACATTGATGTGGTTGCAATGCAATTTGTTTCGACCAAAACGGACCTCATACAAAAAGGATATACGATAATTAATATAGCGGTGTGATTAAAATAAAATTAACTTTATAAAAAAACAAAAACTAAATCACCTTCCTCCTTCAACTGCGTACAGGACGATACCCTCTCATGCGAACTCCTCACGCGCACCAACCAAAGATGATCGAACGACCTGCCCCTTCAAAAGTCTCGACCAAGTCCGCGCTCAACCTAATATCATGGCCAAGAGCATCGAGACACGCAAGCTCTACACCTTCAGACCACTGCCAACATTCACATAGCCTGCCGCCGACCTCCGGCAAGCTTCCGTGTGCGTGAACACGGATGTCAGACCCAAAAGCTCACCGACTGAACCCCTCCACTGCCACTTCAAATGAACCGCCGCTTGCCTAGATCCTCCCTCACGTGCAGGCTCCATCCTAATTCGTGATTCTCAAATTCGACTTATATTTTTTCGATCGTTGCTTCATTTCTTTTATAAATCGGCTGCGATTGAAAAGAGAGAAGGGGGAATGTAACGACCCAGATTTTTTCAACATTCAATTTGGAATATTTGAATGATTTTAAACATTAAAGTTGAATTATAGATTGGTTTTTGAATATGGAAAGCTTGGGTTTATTTAAAGGAAATAGATTTCGAATTTAAATATAGCAATCGATTGAATAATTTAATTATTAAGGTAATAATTGAATATTGGGTAAAATAGTGAATCTTGAGTTTTAAGATTGATATGGATATTTTAAAGGCTTGTAAAATTCATATTAATGATACTAAAGTCAATGCAACTTTTAAAATGGAATTTGGAAGTAATTGGTTCGGTTTTAAAAATGTATCATTTAAATTGACGTTCAAAAATAGCCTTTCGAGGCACGGTCTCGGAATTCGATGAAACAAGTTTCATTTGATCAGTAATATTATATTATTATCGGATTTCAAATTTCGTAACGTTTGGAGTTATCGTTTAGCCGTACGAGATGTAAATTCGCTGAAATTTATATCGAAATTCAATATAATAACTAGTTCTAAAAATCAATCTTCTCCATACGATCTAATTAGGACTCGAAACCTTTTCCATTACGTTCGAAATAGGGATATAACATTATAAACGCCTAACAGCACGCCTCGATACGATGTTAAGATTTTAAGCTGCGAATTCAAGACGATTTGAATTTAAATTTAAATATAATAAATATTTTATTTGACTGGTCAAATTAATTTCACATCAGAGCTTTTTCCAGTCCTTTCCAAAGCACTATAGCTTTTCTTCTCCCATACACTACCACTATCCGAAAATCGCGCTGCCTTCTTGTTTAAAAATCAAGGAATCAATCGATCAATATATATAATTGCATACCCTTCTCTGTGAAACGTATCCTCCTTTTTCGTTTTGTCCCCTTCCATTCAAAAGCTCTAAAATCACATAACGAATTCAAAAAAAAGGGATTACAAAACCAAAAATCGAATTGAATCAAACCGGCCTAGAAATCGAATCAAGTCCTTCGATTCTAAATCGAACCAGTTCGATTTACGTATAGGAAGCTTGTACGAAGCCAAATTCTCACTCGAGTGAAAGGCGAGTAAATGAGTGAAAGGAGGTCGAACGAAGCACGGGAGATGCGTGCGCATGAAGGCAGAGGGTAAAGGGGGAGTTAGAGCTGGATAGTGGCGGCGGCTCACGGTGATGGTGGTGCTCGCAAGTGAGGTCGAGCAAGTGGGGTAAACAGTTTTTTTTTAATTTTCCTAAATTTATACATACATACATATATGTGTGTGTGTGTGTTTGTGTGTGTATGTATATATGTTTGTGTATGTAGAAGAAAAAGTATTCGGTAAGGTTTAAAATAGAAAACTTTTTTGTAGTCAAAGAAATATATGTAAATTTCACTTTATATATATAACTGTGAAGGAAAATAATAATATAAATATAGATACACATATCTAATTTTTTAATTTAAATATGTATGTAGGAAAACCAGAAAATAAAATATAAACACAAACACATATTCTAATGTATATAGATAATTAGTAAAGCAGTAATAATATGTGTGTGTATATAAGATTTTGGAAAAAATATGAGAGTTTAAAGTTTATGTAAAATTAGATTTTTAAACCTATATAGATTTATTTTATATGAAGTTTGAAAATGAAAATGAAATAAATATACATATACACATTTTAAATCTACTAATTTATTTTTAAATAATGTATTATAGCGATTAACTTAATAAACTTATTTAATTATTTTTAGTTGCTAAAAGATTTTTAAAAGGGAAAATTAGTTAAAATATAATTATTAGTTAAAATTAAATCATTAGTTTAAAATTAAATTATTAGTTAAATTAAATTTATAAAATGGAAATTAATTGTTCGATTATTACAAATATTAGTAAACCGTATAATGCTTATACAAGGTCTAAAATCCTGAAGAAACAAGTCGAGATGAATCCGACTGCAAATTAAAAAGCAAAGGTGAGATTTTCTCACTCATTTGGATTACCTGATTAGAATTAAATGTTAAATTTAAATCGTTGGATATTGATTGATAAATTATGATTTATATGTTGAATGATGTTATATATAGTGTGTGTGTATATACATTAGAGTGATTGATATTCCTGCATTATATAGCGGATGAGACCCTATGCACCCTGCATAATAGCGGATGATCCTATATACCGCGATATCCCCCTCGAAGTGATATTGGTATTTATTTGTTGACTAACATCTGTGGGTGCAGGGAAAATAGGTTGGAGGGATCCAACTGGATTCCTTAAAAAAATTATTATTTTCATATATATATATTGATATACGACAGGATGGATAAATTGATAAAGATTATATGAATTGAATTGTTAAATGACATGGGAATTTAATTTGGATATTTTTAAATACCATAATGATTAAGTGAAGGAATTTAAAAAGGAAATTTTGAAAGAAATTATTTATTTTGAAAACTGATTTACGAAAAAGGGAATTAAGAAGAATAAAGAAATATATAGGCTAACATGGTATTACTTAACCACTTGTAAATTGTTTAAGTAAAGACTTGAAATTAAATTATTTATTAAAGGTTGTGTAACAACCCGCATATTTATCGATTTTATATTTAAATATTTTATTTAAATATTTCACCGTTCATCGGATTTTGGTCCGAAAAGCTACTTTGTGCAAACAGTCGAATTGAGACTCGAGACCACCCCCATTGAGTTCAAAATGACGTTTGCGACCTTTTTGAGTATAAACTTCGATATGTTTGGAGAAAGTTGAATTTTGCTACTTTTCACTTAGGGTTTTGGTTTGGGCTGAGCCCACTTATATATTCAGTCCCAACCCCTCTCCTCTTCATTCACTTCTTTTCTATTTTCCTAACACTCAAGCTTCTTCAAAAATGGGGGAAGAGAAAAAGAATTAGGAAATCCTAAGCCCTAGTTTCCATTAGCAAATCCATCTTCTTGCTCCAAATTCAAGATAACCCATCGGTAAGCATCTCCTTCATCTTCTCCAACTCTTTCTCCATTCAATTTCAGAAATTCCTAAACCTAATTTGGGAAATGTTTCTCTTTTTAGCTTAGAATCAAGCTTCTTGAGTTGGATTTGAAGAGTGGTTGATTCCCTTTGCTTTCAAGCTTCATCTTCATAAATTTTAGTGCAAAGGTGAGATTTTTAATCTCACATCTATGCTTATAATTCTCTTCTATTGTTAGGTATGAATTCCTAAAACTTACTCATGTGCATTTGATTTTGATTTTGATTGCTTTTGTGAATATTCCAATTTTTGGTGTTTTGAGTTCAATTCGTTAAAAATCCTAATTTGGATGTTTGAACATGTTTTTGGTGATGCATCGAGGAGCATATAGGGCCGGGTAGTCGATTGACATAAACCCTTAGCGCCGTTGCTCGTGCGAATGCAATTTTGGTCAAGATTGAACCTCATTTGTAATAGGCATGGATGAAGTTGGAAACAGGCTCGACCGACCAACCCCTCTAGTCCGGTCGACCGACCTGCTTCCAAGTGCATAAGCACTTTCTGTTTTAAGGTTCGGTCGACCGAGTACAGGATTTGGTCGACCGACCTACTGTCCCGAGAGGTTTCCAGCCTTTGGTTCGGTCGACCGACTCAGGGAGTCCGGTCGACCGACCTGATGATTTTTGCCAGATTAGCCTATTTTGCTAATCCGTTTGAATATCCAACTTTAATCGATTCGTGTTGTCTCCCTTTTGTTGTTGTCATTTATTATCGACTTTGATGACCTTTTCTTTGGGAATTTTAGATATATCCACTTTGATGGATTTTATATCGATTTCTTTGGATTTTATTCACGTCTTCGAATGTGAATTTTTATGCCCGATTGTTTCTACAATCTTCTTTGTGATTTGTCACTTTAAAAATATAAAGGTTTCCTATACTAGTAGTAAATATCAAAACTCTTTCTTTAAATGATTTCAACACTATTTTATAACAAAGCTTGTTTTCTCAAACCGTTTTCCAACCTATTAGTATATACAAACCTTTACCTCACTCGTATGAGAAATCTAATTAAACGACTTAGTAAAACAAGTGGTATGAAACGCTTGCGTTTACTTCGTCGGTTAATTCTTGGACTTATTCGATTGAATCTCTTGTGACAATTTTCTAGTGGAGATCTACAATTTGTTCGTAAATATTTAAGTTAAGCTAGTGGTTATGGGACATGAAGCTAAGCTCATATATTTACTAGCTTATTGTAATTGACACTTCTCGTTGATCATGACGATCATCTTTGTGGTTTAGACTAGCAATGTGCGATGTCTCTTTGTTTATGTGGAGGACTGTTCCTCATTTTATTGAGCTTGTCTCATTTCTCACATGGGTCGTACCTTTTTAGGTGCGTCAATGTTTTATTATGCATGGGGTGTACCTTTCTAGGTGCATCGATGTTTGTTTACACATGGGGCGTATCTTTTTAGGTGCGTCGATGTTCGTCTATGCATGGGGCGTATCTTTCTAGGTGCGTCGATGTTCGACTTTACATGGGGTGTATCTTTCTAGATGCATCGATGTTTATTTGTGCATGGGGTGTATCTTTCTAGGTGCATCGATGTTTATTTGTGCATGGGGCGTATCTTTCTAGGTGCGTCGATGCTAGAGCATGGGGCGTATCTTTCTAGGTGCGTCGATGTTCGACTGTTCATGGGGCGTGTCTTTCTAGGTATGTCGATGTCCAGTTTGTGGGATTGGCCATCCTTTTTATTGTGATTTGGTTCATCGGATGTCCTGCTGTACGACGTCGTTGATCCTTTTTATTGTGATTTCTGGATTTCGTGTGTTGATTTCTGGAATTTATGTTTCACCAACTTTTACGATGGGCATTGATATATATGTCATTTATTGTGGCTTGGTGAATGAAATTAGGAGTATGACATTCCTTTTAATCTTGAGTAGATTATGGTGATATTGATTAATCTCTTGTTGATTTTCAATTACTTATGTATCACAGTTTGGCATTGTGATTATTATATGTTTATGTCATATCTCTTATTATATATCACTTCATCTGATATTTATAGCTAGACTGATCCGTTTATTATTTTCTTCTTAAATAATACTCGGGTCAGACTGAGATTTTACAGGTGCTTCTGCTTGACTCCTTATCGGACCATCTTCTGACTTTTGGCTAACTACTTTAGTTTAGTAGTTTTTGTCGTATACATTTGAGATACAGACTCTATGATGTATACTTATTCTTTTGTCTAGCACTTGTATCTATTCTTTTTATTATTGTGGATCTTTTTGACCACTACTCTGATGTACACTTTCATGTGTTATATTCATATCTATTTCCGCCTTTGTGATATGAATTGTCTGTGACTGATTTATGTTATGTTTACTTCTATATTTGTTTCCGAAGATATTAAAGCCACTGTGTAGTAGCTTTGAGTTTGTGTCGGCATGTCGGATTTCCACTTGAAAAGAATTGCATGCTATAGTATCTGACATATCGGTGCTCGCGCAAAGCAATTACACGGATGGTCGCTCCTCAACAGCCTTATTCTCCGTGCTAGTTGACAGCATTCATCGTAATGTTCTTGGCTAGCGTGGGTATAGAGGTGGGGCGTCACAGGTTGGATGAGATATTAGAATCAATAAATGGATTTGAAATAAAATGGAATTTTATTAAAGGGTAAAATGTTATAATGGAATTATAATTAAAGAATTGGTTTTACAAATAAATTTGGAAAACTCAAGGGAGTTTATAAATTTATAAACGGGGTTTATAAATGAGATAAAATGATATTAGTGGATATATTGAAATATAAGTTAATGGTGTGAACTTATATTGAGTTATGGAAATCATTGAAAGAGAAATAATGGAATATATTTCGAATATGAGAATGGCGATAAATTTGGATAGGATCAATCGGATACGAATCCAGAGGATTTTATAAATGGAAATGGGGAATATGGAATTTTCTATAAGTAGACTTTGTTTGAGATAAACTCCAATTGTATAAACCAACTTTGTAAATTAATTAGTAACTGGAAATGAGGGGAAATCTCGGTCTTCCCCGCTTCGTGAAGTTAAGATAGGCACTTTAAGATTAAAAGTAGCAATGGAAGCACAAGAGTTTACAATTCTCCAATATGGAGATTCTTCCACTATACAAAAGAATAGTAGGATTACAATAATATGATTACAAAAGTAACTCACACTTAGTGGCTCACTCAAGCTTGAGGATAAAGACTTCTCAAGCTATCACTCTTTTCTCTCAAAGAGGATCTCTCTAACTCTCAAGTTTTTTCTCACTCTAAGAAGTGGCTTCTTCCTTGGATTCTTGGATGGCTAGTAATATTTTTAATCTATATAAACCCGTATTTTTAAAATAAACCATTATTCTTATTTTATATATATTTTTAAATGTTTTAAATTCAATTATATATCCTCTAGCGATGGGAAGCAAAGTTTAATAATAATGGATAAGATTTTAGAAGGAAGATCTTATAATGGTATTGCAGAAATCTAAATAAATTTCTAGTGTAAGATAAGTGAACTTCGGAAGGTAAATTAAAATTTACAAAAGAAGTAGAAGTGAAACCGGAATATTAAATAAGCACAAACGACTTTGGAAATGTAAAAGAATTTAAATAAGGAATTCTGGGTTATATAGAATTCGAGATGAGTTTGGAAATTTACAAATAAAGTTGTAAAAGATTTTTGAGAAAAGAAATCAGGAATGAAATGAACAGTTTTCTAGTGTTGAATATTAAACGAAGTGGGAAAATATTCTAAGTATGGGCAAAGATTTAAATTTATTCCATGTGAATAAAAGGGGTTTGAAACTATTTTCAAAGTGTTGAAATATGGAAATAATATCTTGTGAAGATATTTTTGAGATACATAATTTGGAAAATTATTTAAGGCCTAATGGTTGCTTGTGAATGTTATTTGATAGTTAAATAACCGACTATCAATATTGGCCAAATGCGTTGATCGTTTCGAAGAGACTGGGATCGAATTTAATTATCCGAAAACCACTTCGATCTGGTTTGAAATGTTTATGAATGAAGACCGTGAAGAAGATTGAAGATGGTGATTCGGTTTATCTAGACCCAGAGCAACGTGTATGAACGAATGTTATCAAAACATCGTCAAGAGGACGATGAGTGTTCTAAGTGTGACTCGTTCTAAAATGGCAACAGATAACCTCAAGCCTCATTAACCGAGAATGGCTAAACCAGGGGAGGTCCAGTAAGGCTAAGTAGGTAGCACCCAATTAGGGTAAGGTTTCCCCTGTCTAGAGGTCCCTTTTTATTTCGGCTGTGTGGCGGTTGGTCGCTCTAACCGTGGGGTGATCTTATTCGGACTATCCAGTAAAGGGTAGCTCTAGTCTTCTATTGCAGGGGATCGGGAGTGGTCCTCGGTACGCTTGTAATATCCTGGAATTTTTAACAATATCAATTTAATAATCTGTATTAAAAATTAAATTGATATTGATATTCTGTTAATAATAATTCAAATTGATTTAATAATCTTCTTCAATAAATATTTAAATTGGTTATTTTATCTTTTAAATGATATAAATTGATTTCTATTTATATATATATAAATATATGGTTTATATTTTAAATAGATTGGTATTGTTTTAATTTGAATAAATAAAGCATAATTTTTCTAGTTTCAATATTTGTAGTAATTTGGAAAATTTGTTTTATTTAATATTTAAGCTTTTCAAAATTAAATAAATGAATTTGGTTTAAAATTAATAATTGAATCATGTTTTAAAATTCTAATATATATACATTATAAATTGGAAATTTTTATTTTAATTAGTATTGAGTTTTTAAAACTATTTCATAAATAAGTTTATGATTTTAAAATTGACAAGAAAAATATTAAATGTTTAAATTAAATTGGATTGAGTTTTAAATTTAGAATAAATTCAAAAAAAGGTTTCACGGGTTAATTAAATGGATATTTTATTAATAAAAATATAATTTCTTGTAAAATGATTTTAATTTAATAATAAGAGAATTATAAAAACAATATTTATATTGTAGTGTCTTTATAAATAAGTTTTGAATAGGATTTGTAATTTTTATTTCAAATTGAATTTATATGTATAACTTGATTTGAAAATATTTGATTTTGAATTTAGTTTGAATTTGTAACGTCCCGAAAATTTTAAACTTTCGAAAATTCAACATCGATACTCACTTTATCGACTGCCGAGTAATCGAAGTCCAAAAACCCGAAATGTTATGGTTTAAGAAAAAGAATTTAAGAAAAGAGAAGAGAGAAAAAGATAGAAAATAGGGAGGAGAGAAAAAGAAGATTTGAAAATAGAAATTAGAGAGAATAGAGAACATAGAACAGAAAGAAAATAGATCATTTTAAAATAGAAAGAAAAGAGAATAGAACGAAATAGAAAACAACAGAATCACATCAGAATCTCACAATTCGCAGCGGAACAACATATAATAATAAATGAATAATCTTTAAACAAAGAACTATATCAGTTATTACATTACATCACATTTCATTACATCATATCATCAGAGTGTACAACAATATACAACATCAAACAGTGCAGCGGAAAAAGAAATACTATATAAACTAGTAATACGCCATGCCATCCAGCTTGCCTCCAGCAATTCCTGAATATCCAGAATATCTTGATAAACCTTAACTCTTGACTGCCCGTGTGGAAATTGGTGGGCACCCAGAGTTTAGGAAGGAAAACAATAAACTCCAAGTCAGTCATGTGACTGGTGTGAGAACTCAAAACAGTTTATTTATCTTTGAAAACAAAATAGAGGAATATTTTTAAATTCAATTCGCAATGCTTTTAAAAATGAGACTACCATAAGGCCTCCCGCACACACACACAATGCAAACGCATAATCGGAGGAGATTTCTCCTTATGATAGTCAAAGATGCTTGATACGCATTAAAAAGAAGCATTTGATATTATTACTAGTGCATAGTGTAGGGGAAAAATTCATTTTGAAAGTAGAATATAAATCTTAGCCAACATACGACCATTATCGTATGCCTACTACAGCTACCATCCAAACAGTGGTGACCACCATAAGTGAATGGCAGGTCCTACAACTAATACCGTACAAGTTTCGTATTAGGAATTGGATTTCCAACAAATGGTCAGGCCAAGGAACTTCCCATTGCCACATGAGAATGCCTCTGGAAAGACATCCCCGAGAACCAAACCGGAACTCTGCCAACACAAGGCCGGGTTACCCCTAACTGGGTAACTACTGACACGAGCACGCCATTCCCCGATCGTAAACGACCTTTCTCACGGGATCCCGATAGCCAACAACCACAAAGTAATAAATTCGTAGTAACCACATAGGTTAAATATCTGGGCTCCATACCATGATACCACCTCTATCCAGAAGGAAATGTACATACCCTAAAGGGAGCTACCCCTCATAACCTTGCCGCATCTTTCCTGTTTTGACCATTTCCGGGGTGTGAGGTTCGACGAAGTCACGTCCACAAAAACATACTTTATACAAAAGCCATGCTTTGGGTCAACAAATGATCAACACAATGATCACTAAGATAGACGATCAAATAAACGATCCTATCACAATAATCAACACAATGATCATTTCAGCAACACTCAGCATGTCACATTACCAAATTGGGAATATATCGCTGATAACTTCAACTATATAACCTCTGAGCTCGTACGTCTCAGAGAAGGGTGTTAAGCTAAAAGAATAAATTCTCCGCCACCAACAGAAATATATTTGAAAGAAATCGGCTTTATATCTCAACTTGTAATGTCATACATACAATCCATACAAGTTTGTTCCGGGCTCGAACAAAACCGAAGGCACTTACAAAGAAGTCCTTGCAATCCGGATATTCACAATCCTGATCGGATTCACCATCACATATGGAGAACTCTATACCGGAGCAACTCGGTGCAGAGTAAATCGACAGGTCATCCTATCGCTCTCGCAAATACCGGGTCTTCAACACCGATCTTCAATGCAATTATAACGACGTATCACATATTCGGAATGGGTTATACGACCCCATGGTCCTTTCCCGGTTAACCCGAATAGTGAGCGCTTATTCAAAAATAAGTGTGGCATTCACATTCAAACAAATCACATCAATTACCCATTCAAAGGGAAATATTGATAGTCCGTTATTGAACTATCAATTGATATGCACAACATCACCAGTTTCCAAATAATTTTCTAAATTATTTATTTTCCAAAATATCTTTACAAGATATATTATTTCAATACTTCAAAAATAAATCAATATTTATTTTTAAACAAATTCCACTTCCTTTATAAATTCCTTAGTGAATTTATAATTCCAAAATATCAATGAATATTCGATTTCAATTATTCATTTCAATTTATCTTCAAAAAGATAAATTCTCTAAACGTTTCATTTCACATTGAAAAAAAACATTTCCATACTTATTTATTCATAAGTAATTCACAAATTTTATTTATTTTCAACACTTGGAAAATATTCAATATACTTAAATCGAAATTTAGTATATATTTCATTCTATTAAGGAAATCATTCTCTTCAACATATTTATTTGGGCCAAAACGAATGTTACGTAAAACATCGTTACGACAACCCAAAATCACTAGTATAGGGATTCGAAGTTTAGATAGATATATAAATCCCAATACTATACAAAACATTTCCTTTCGGAAATCATTTACTATAACAACAGTGTTATAGTCCACCATTTCCTTTTATTTCTCGAAAACGTCTATTTCAACAATAAATGTTGAAATCTATGGTTTCGAATCTCAACATAATTAAAACTTCGTTAGATCGTTTTAATTCTATTTCAAATATCACATTCAAAACAATTTCTTTAACGTGTTATTCACTATTCAAAAACGTGAATATACTTCATTAACAATTTCATCCTTTTATTCATTTTAATTCAAAGGATTATTCACTATTCAAAAATGTGAATATAACTCCATTTATAGGTTTCAACAAATTTACTTATCAAAATAAGTCATTTGCGAATTTATAAAACAACGTTTATAAATTCCATTTCTATTTATTTATAAAAACTTTCTTTTTATAAATTCTTTTATTAACCTATTCCAGTTTATAACTCAATTATAAACTAAAAGTTCATATTATAAGTTAAATACTTAAAATTTATTCGTTTGCAAAATCGTTCCTTTGAACTTCATAATTATAAATCTTATAACTTATAAGATTCAATTATTCATCCAAAACCATTCTTTTAATGACTTTATAAATTTTATAAACCTACAGTTTATAAAATTGCATTTATAATTTCACCGTTTTTAATTCTATAAATTTCATTCAATTTATGAAATTCATTTTCACTTCATTCAAACACTTATAAAAACTCGTTTTATAATTTCAACATTTCAATTTATAAATATCTATTTATAAATCTCTTATATAAATCAATTTATATTATTATTTCAAACCGCCTTTAATCTCCTTTATTATTTCACCATTTTGATTTATAAAATAATCAAATTTTATAAATCCTATATTTATACTTTTAACAATAAATTCAAAAATTCCGATTTAACTATTTTATAAAATCATTAGCATCATATTCTCAAAAATCAGTTTTTAACTATTTTTCTCAAAAATCATAATTTTTATAACTTTAAAAATTATAACGTTTATTTATTTAAAATGAATCAATTCCAAAAATATTTTATATTTTCAAAAATCACTTTATAAATCATTTTAAAATTCCAAAACTTGGTCCAATGATGCTACACACCAAATAGTCAATCACGACAACAATGATATCATATATCGATATGATAATCCATCAAATATCAAAATATCTATAATCAAATAAATACTGTTGAGGAATCCAGTTGGATCCCTCCAACCTGTTTCCTGCATTCACAAACATTAACACAATACCAATTTCGCTCCAGTACGAAATTATCGCGGTATATGTTCTTATTAAATATTATCCGCTTAATAACGGCGCAATAGGGTCTCATCCGCTAAACAAAAAATGCGGGAAATCAATAACTCCAATATATACATATGCCAATATATATATATATTGCTATTATATATAATACCAATTTCACTGTTTATGAAATATTCGCGGTATATGTTTTTAATAAATAACATCCGCTTACTAACGGCGTATAATGTCTATTTTAACAATCAATAGATATCAATCATCATTCAAACATGCATTCAAATATTTTAAATCTAACTATTTAAAATAAAATCGAAACTGATTCGATTGAGTGAGAAGTTCTCACCTTGATTTTATTTCCGTTTTAGCGATTTATTTCGAATAAAATTAAACGGACGTTTAATTTTACCCAAAATTCTCACTAACTCCAAACGACTCCAATCCAAGTCCATCGCATAGTGGTCGTCCATACGATTCCAACGCAACTGGTTTCGCGCATTTTCGACCTCGTATGAAAAAGTTATGAATTTTTGAAGTTTACACGATTTATATTTACAAATTTACAACTAAATCTAATAAATTTTAAACCTACACAATCTCCTAGCCACTGGATCCACTGCAAACTGATCTTGGCCGTTCCCCTTCTCTCCCTCTCCCTCACGCAACTCCTTACAGTAACTCACGTACAAAAATCAAACCCATCACCTTAGAACTAGGGTTTCAATTTGCATCCACATCACTCGACGAAACTCGATCAAACTACTTGCAATAGAAAGCCCCTTCCACCACCTAGGCACGGCCTGAACCCTAGAGATCTCGGTCACCCCCACTGCATGGAAAGTCGTGCACAAGTCCCAGGCGTCGGCCTCCCCTAGCTCCTCCTCCGTTGCACCAAAATCCATCATCACCGTATGGATCTCTAGCTCTCTTCATGCTCTTCGATGTTGTAGTTAACAAGTTTGGCTAATTCTTTGTAGATTGAGAGAGATTGAGGGAGAAGTGAGATTAAATTCTGGCCATTGAATAGGGTAGTGGCGGCTAGGGTTATGAAATTAGGGTTTTGTTTATTTTTTTTAATTTATGAAGAGAGTGGGTGTATTTATAGGAAAAATTCGAACACTATTCATCCCGGAAATTCCGAACTCCGATTTACGCGCCGTAACTGACGTTCCTAGGGTTTATCCCGCGTTCCGGACACAATGGAACAGGTTTCGGAAGCTAATTCGGACATCTGTGCGAGTTATGGCTACAAACGCTCAATTTGAATTAAACCGATTTAAGCGATTTTCTAGGCGTTTTAATTTGTACCGGACAAACGGTAAGTCCAATTGACTTGAAATTTGAAACTTACAATAATATCACATTACGGATCCGATGAAATTGGTTTCGTCGAAATCCGAGACTTTTTGAAAAATGGCTATTTTAGCTCGCCAAATTAATATTAAAAATAAATCGATGCGTTTCGAGCTGCTACGATCAAACGATAACTCCGATTGACACGAAATTTGAAATCCGATAATAACTAACTATTACGGATCCAATGGAACTGGTTTCGTTCAATTCTGAGACTGTTCAAAAATTGACTATTTTCACTAGTCGATTTTAATATTAAAATATTCAATTTTCACAAATTAACTTTTAATTCGATTTTAAAAGTTCTAAAATATATTTCTAACTTCAATATGATAAAATAAAATTTTATAAATCATTTTCAATCATATTTAACTCAATTTACAATTATTTCCATAATTTCACATATTAATTTATCGATTTAATTATTCAATTAAATCCAAAAATTCAAATAAAAATTTATTCGACTCATAAATTCACTTATTTATATTTAAAATAAATTAAATATTCAAATTTTAATTTCTAAAAATGCTGGGTCGTTACAATCTTCCCCACTTAAAAGAATTTCGTCCTCGAAATTATAAGTAAGAAAAGTTACAGAATCTATTAATTTTCCAAAATTCATAGTTAAACTTCTTACAAATCTTTACTAAGTTTTCAAATCATACTTAGTTATCTTTTCAAAAACAATTACTATTGTTTAACTTTCAATTTCAAAATCAAAGTTTAAGTTTTCAAAATCTTCCAATTTTCTCAAAAATTTTCTAACGCCTTAAATTTTCGGAAAAATTCGCCATAGTCTCCTTTGCGCGGCTCGATCCGAAAAAAAAAATGACAGTATATATATCACAAATATACATCTCATCAAGTAATGAGGCATCCCGCAGGGAAAAATTTGTAAAAGTACGATATTTAATCCGAGATATGTACCTTATATTTTATTAGCGAGCATATACGGCTAATATAGCGCAAAAGCGAGCTCCAAATGCGAAGCAAACGCGATCCGCACCTACTAATCACTCAACAAACAACATGAGAATCATGCATATAGACAATAGTATCGATATACAACATATAGCAACATAATAACTATATATGTCAACATAGCAAATGTAAACAACAACAAATGCAAACATCAACCAACTATCATTCATCTAACATCCATAACCAATAAATATTCATTTATATTCTTATTAATATTCAATGAATTGGTTTTCAATTTAATCACATTTGATTCATATACAGTGGATGTTTTTACTAACATTCATTCTCAATTAGTTTATATTCACGAATTCATATTCAAGTTGGTTCACTTCCAATTCAAATTCAATTCTATTCAAATTTATTTACTTCAAATTTGAATTCAATTTCATAGCTTCCAATTTCACTAATTCTTAATGAATTTTATAAAATCAACTAACAACCATACAACAACCAATGTATATTAATTACAACCAAATTCCTTTGCTTATATTCATTCAATTTGATTTAACACCATCACTTTCAATTGGTTTAATTAAATTGATTTTCATTCAATCTATTCATTCAATTCAATTCAATTCAATTCTATTACAAAAGTTGAATTTCATTTATATAACTCAAGTTCATATCTATCACTTCACTTTATTATTTTACTTTGATATCAATATCAATTCCATTCAACAACACTTAAGTTATATTTCCATTTAACTTTAAATTCATTTTACTTATTTACAACTCACATTCATAAATATATTCATTAGTTTCACTTCTTACATAAATGTTTATTTCACAATTGTAAATCACTTTAATTATAATTTAACTCTTATAATTCTTTTTGCTTATACAATTTATTCTTTTATTTAGATTATTCAAACAACTAAACAATCAACTTATATACACTTTAATAATTCTGAAAAATTATTCCTTTATATATAAAATATAATCAAGGTAAAATTATTTCATTTACCCAATTTAAAACAATATTATGTCGGTTTATCTTGTTTAAGAGTTTAGAAACTCCTATCTACGATAGTTAGCTAGACTACATCGACTGGAATCTATAAACAATCAACCGATAAGTCAACACAATATAAAACAATTTATATTCACTAACAAATACGCTCTCATAGCTATTATTACACTCAAATTCATTCTAGAGTACTACTGACTCTATCTCTAATGAATAATACCCAACAGAACCATGGTTGTCGCTTAACCATAAGCTCCGATACCAACTGTCAGGACACGATTCTTCGTCTTCCGAAAATTCGACATCGACACTCACTTTATCGACTGCCGACAAATCGAACGACGGAAAACCGAACACTGAGGGTTTTTAAAAAAGAATTTAAGAAAAGAAAAAGACAGAAGAAGAGAGAAGAAAATAGATAAGGTAGAAGGAAGAGAAAACAGAAGATAGAAAATTTTAAAATAGAAGAAAAAGAGAATAGAGAACATAGAATAGAGAAGAGATAGAAAATAGAGGGGAAAGAAAAATAGAACATAATTTTAAAATAGAACGGAACAGAAAGCAACAGAATCACATCAGAATCTCACAATTCGCAGCGGAACAACATATAATAATAAATGAATAATCTTTAAACAAAGAACTATATCAGTTATTACATTACATCACATTTCATTACATCATATCATCAGAGTGTACAACAATATACAACATCAAACAGTGTAGCGGAAAAAGAAATACTATATAAACTAGTAATACGCCATGCCATCCAGCTTGCCTCCAGCAATTCCTGAATATCCAGAATATCCTGATAAACCTTAACTCTTGACTGGCCGTGTGGAAATTGGTGGGCACCCAGAGTTTAGGAAGGAAAACAATAAACTCCAAGTCAGTCATGTGACTGGTGTGAGAACTCAAAACAGTTTATTTATCTTTGAAAACAAAATAGAGGAATATTTTTAAATTCAATTCGCAATGCTTTTAAAAATGAGACTACCATAAGGCCTCCCGCACACACACACAATGCAAACGCAGAATCGGAGGAGATTTCTCCTTATGATAGTCAAAGATGCTTGATACGCATTAAAAAGAAGCATTTGATATTATTACTAGTGCATAGTGTAGGGGAAAAATTCATTTTGAAAGTAGAATATAAATCTTAGCCAACATACGACCATTATCGTATGCCTACTATAGCTACCATCCAAACAGTGGTGACCACCATAAGTGAATGGCAGGTCCTACAACTAATACCGTACAAGTTTCGTATTGGGAATTGGATTTCCAACAAATGGTCAGGCCAAGGAACTTCCCATTGCCACATGAGAATGCCTCTGGAAAGACATCCCCGAGAACCAAACCGGAACTCTGCCAACACAAGGCCGGGTTACCCCTAACTGGGTAACTACTGACACGAGCACGCCATTCCCCGATCGTAAACGACCTTTCTCACGGGATCCCGATAGCCAACAACCACAAAGTAATAAATTCGTAGTAACCACATAGGTTAAATATCTGGGCTCCATACCATGATACCACCTCTATCCAGAAGGAAATGTACATACCCTAAAGGGAGCTACCCCTCATAACCTTGCCGCATCTTTCCTGTTTTGACCATTTCCGGGGTGTGAGGTTCGACGAAGTCACGTCCACAAAAACATACTTTATACAAAAGCCATGTTTTGGGTCAACAAATGATCAACACAATGATCACTAAGATAGACGATCAAATAAACGATCCTATCACAATAATCAACACAATGATCATTTCAGCAACACTCAGCATGTCACATTACCAAATTGGGAATATATCGCTGATAACTTCAACTATATAACCTCTGAGCTCGTACGTCTCAGAGAAGGGTGTTAAGCTAAAAGAATAAATTCTCCGCCACCAACAGAAATATATTTGAAAGAAATCGGCTTTATATCTCAACTTGTAATGTCAGACATACAATCCATACAAGTTTGTTCCGGGCTCGAACAAAACCGAAGGCACTTACAAAGAAGTCCTTGCAATCCGGATATTCACAATCCTGATCGGATTCACCATCACATATGGAGAACTCTATACCGGAGCAACTCGGTGCAGAGTAAATCGACAGGTCATCCTATCGCTCTCGCAAATACCGGGTCTTCAACACCGATCTTCAATGCAATTATAACGACGTATCACATATTCGGAATGGGTTATACGACCCCATGGTCCTTTCCCGGTTAACCCGAATAGTGAGCACTTATTCAAAAATAAGTGTGGCATTCACATTCAAACAAATCACATCAATTACCCATTCAAAGGGAAATATTGATAGTCGGTTATTGAACTATCAATTGATATGCACAACATCACCAGTTTCCAAATAATTTTCTAAATTATTTATTTTCCAAAATATCTTTACAAGATATATTATTTCAATACTTCAAAAATAAATCAATATTTATTTTTAAACAAATTCCACTTCCTTTATAAATTCCTTAGTGAATTTATAATTCCAAAATATCAATGAATATTCGATTTCAATTATTCATTTCAATTTATCTTCAAAAAGATAAATTCTCTAAACGTTTCATTTCACATTGAAAAAAACATTTCCATACTTATTTATTCATAAGTAATTCACAAATTTTATTTATTTTCAACACTTGGAAAATATTCAATATACTTAAATCGAAATTTAGTATATATTTCATTCTATTGAGGAAATCATTCTCTTTAACATATTTATTTGGGCCAAAACGAATGTTACGTAAAACATCGTTACGACAACCCAAAATCACTAGTATAGGGATTCGAAGTTTAAATAGATATATAAATCCCAATACTATACAAAACATTTCCTTTCGGAAATCATTTACTATAACAACAGTGTTATAGTCCACCATTTCCTTTTATTTCTCGAAAACGTCTATTTCAACAATAAATGTTGAAACCTATGGTTTCGAATCTCAACATAATTAAAACTTCGTTAGATCGTTTTAATTCTATTTCAAATATCACATTCAAAACAATTTCTTTAACGTGTTATTCACTATTCAAAAACGTGAATATACTTCATTAACAATTTCATCCTTTTATTCATTTTAATTCAAAGGATTATTCACTATTCAAAAATGTGAATATAACTCCATTTATAGGTTTCAACAAATTTACTTATCAAAATAAGTCATTTGCGAATTTATAAAACAACGTTTATAAATTCCATTTCTATTTATTTATAAAAACTTTCTTTTTATAAATTCTTTTATTAACCTATTCCAGTTTATAACTCAATTATAAACTAAAAGTTCATATTATAAGTTAAATACTTAAAATTTATTCGTTTGCAAAATCGTTCCTTTGAACTTCATAATTATAAATCTTATAACTTATAAGATTCAATTATTCATCCAAAACCATTCTTTTAATGACTTTATAAATTTTATAAACCTACAGTTTATAAAATTCCATTTACAATTTCATCGTTTTTAATTCTATAAATTTCATTCAATTTATGAAATTCATTTTCACTTCATTCAAACACTTATAAAAACTCGTTTTATAATTTCAACATTTCAATTTATAAATATCTATTTATAAATCTCTTATATAAATCAATTTATATTATTATTTCAAACCGCCTTTAATCTCCTTTATTATTTCACCATTTTGATTTATAAAATAATCAAATTTTATAAATCCTATATTTAAACTTTTAACAATAAATTCAAAAATTCCGATTTAACTATTTTATAAAATCATTAGCATCATATTCTCAAAAATCAGTTTTTAACTATTTTTCTCAAAAATCATAATTTTTATAACTTTAAAAATTATAACGTTTATTTATTTAAAATGAATCAATTCCAAAAATATTTTATATTTTCAAAAATCACTTTATAAATCATTTTAAAATTCCAAAACTTGGTCCAATGATGCTACACACCAAATAGTCAATCACGACAACAACGATATCATATATCGATATGATAATCCATCAAATATCAAAATATCTATAATCAAATAAATACTGTTGAGGAATCCAGTTGGATCCCTCCAACCTGTTTCCTGCATTCACAAACATTAGCACAATACCAATTTCGCTCCAGTACGAAATTATCGCGGTATATGTTCTTATTAAATATTATCCGCTTAATAACGGCGCAATAGGGTCTCATCCGCTGAACAAAAAATGCGGGAAATCAATAACTCCAATATATACATATGCCAATATATATATATTGCTATTATATATAATACCAATTTCACTGTTTATGAAATATTCGCGGTATATGTTTTTAATAAATAACATCCGCTTACTAACGGCGTATAATGTCTATTTTAACAATCAATAGATATCAATCATCATTCAAACATGCATTCAAATATTTTAAATCTAACTATTTAAAATAAAATCGAAACTGATTCGATTGAGTGAGAAGTTCTCACCTTGATTTTATTTCCGTTTTAGCGATTTATTTCGAATAATTCTCACTAACTCCAAACGACTCCAATCCAAGTCCATCGCGTAGTGCTCGTCCATACGATTCCAACGCAACTGGTTTCGCGCGTTTTCGACCTCGTATGAAAAGGTTATGAATTTTTGAAGTTTACACGATTTATATTTACAAATTTACAACTAAATCTAATAAATTTTAAACCTACACAATCTCCTAGCCACTGGATCCACTGCAAACTGATCTTGGCCGTTCCCCTTCTCTCCCTCTCCCTCACGCAACTCCTTACAGTAACTCACGTACAAAAATCAAACCCATCACCTTAGAACTAGGGTTTCAATTTGCATCCACATCACTCGACGAAACTCGATCAAACTACTTGCAATAGAAAGCCCCTTCCACCACCTAGGCACGGCCTGAACCCTAGAGAGCTCGGTCACCCCCACTGCATGGAAAGTCGTGCGCAAGTCCCAGGCGTCGGCCTCCCCTAGCTCCTCCTCCGTTGCACCAAAATCCATCATCACCGTATGGATCTCTAGCTCTCTTCATGCTCTTCGATGTTGTAGTTAACAACTTTGGCTAATTCTTTGTAGATTGAGAGAGATTGAGGGAGAAGTGAGATTAAATTCTGGCCATTGAATAGGGTAGTGGCGGCTAGGGTTATGAAATTAGGGTTTTGTTTATTTTTTTTAATTTATGAAGAGAGTGGGTGTATTTATAGGAAAAATTCGAACACTATTCATCCCGGAAATTCCGAACTCCGATTTACGCGCCGTAACTGACGTTCCTAGGGTTTATCCCACGTTCCGGACACAATGGAACAGGTTTCGGAAGCTAATTCGGACATCTGTGCGAGTTATGGCTACAAACGCTCAATTTGAATTAAACCGATTTAAGCGATTTTCTAGGCGTTTTAATTTTTACCGGACAAACGGTAAATCCAATTGACTTGAAATTTGAAACCTTACAATAATATCATATTACGGATCCGATGAAACTGGTTTCGTCGAAATCCGAGACTTTTTGAAAAATGGCTATTTTAGCTCGCCAAATTAATATTAAAAACAAAACGATGCGTTTCGAGCTGCTACGATCAAACGATAACTCCGACTGATACGAAATTTTAAATCCGGTAATAACTAACTATTACGGATCCAATGGAACTGGTTTCGTTCAATTCTGAGACTGTTCAAAAATTGACTATTTTCACTAGTCGATTTTAATATTAAAATATTCAATTTTCACAAATTAACTTTTAATTCGATTTTAAAAGTTCTAAAATATAGTTCTAACTTCAATATGATAAAATAAAATTTTACAAATCATTTTCAATCATATTTAACTCAATTTACAATTATTTCCATAATTTCACATATTAATTTATCGATTTAATTATTCAATTAAATCCAAAAATTCAAATAAAAATTTATTCGACTCATAAGTTCACTTATTTATATTTAAAATAAATTAAATATTCAAATTTTAATTTCTAAAAATGCTGGGTCGTTACAGAATTTAAGTTCAAAAGTATAAATTTTAAATTGTTTAATTGTTTTAATCTTTAATATGTATAAGTTTATTTATAAACATGATTTGTTCTTATTTCTTTTGTAAATTCATACACATATTTAAAAATAAACTAAACAAGTAAACTAAGCTAACACATACATTAACTTGTAAATTAGTACTAATTATTATAAGAAACAAGTATTGCATTCTTTTAACAACTGTTTCATCTTTTTAACATGTGTTTAAAAATTAGCATAACAATTTGACAAGTGTTAAATTTTGTTTTAATTTTTCTTTTCTTTTATTTCATTAAATCTGAAAATACATTAGTTTAGTTTGCATCTTCATTCATTTTGCTTTTTCATTTTCCTTAATCAAAGAAATCTTCAAACTTCTAAGATCAAACTCATCTTCATATTTATTAAAGGCCTGCATCCTCAAATCCACAAATCTGCATATTCTAAAACCATATTCAATCTGCATATTACTCAAAATCAAAGAAGTCTGCAAAAATTCAAATGAAGCCTGCACACTGTTTTTTTCTACACTATGTTTTAAACCTGGGAATGAAAAATCATCTGCATGCATGTGAAGAATTAGCTACTACATATACTTATTGCATGCAAGTAATTAGGGTCTGGATCATGAGCATTTCAACAAAATCCAACTCAGATTAAAAACAACAAAGGGTCTAGCATAAACACCTGCACCATTTTCCTACAAAATTCAACAGATCAAAACAGAGGGTCTGCATAAAATTAAGGTGAGTAACAATTTATTTTAAAACCAATTTAAATTAATATAGTCGCTTGAATTGTTTACTGATGAGTATGATGAAAATGTCTGTATATATGTATGAGTTTGAATGCCTGCTTGCTATTGATGAATTCTTTCCTGTTCTAGATTCCTGACTTAAAGATATAATTCAAAATTCATGAACTCAAGATCTAATCCATGTTTAGATGCAAATTTTCAAACAAAACATGTAGTATATCCTAATTAAAGTGTTAAATTTTATTTAGGATAATAACTTGTTATTGACTCTGGAAACTGAAGAAAACATCATGCATGTTTATTTTTTTCAAACCCAATCAAATTAATATGGTAATTCAGTAATACAAATAAAATATATAAACTGGAACTTGAGTTTTAAATCAAGTATCAGGATTTTTAGAGTATAGTTTCATTAACAGTTTGTTCTTGAACAAAAATATGAATTGGAGCAAATGCTTGCAATCTGTAGTTTAAGGAAACTTAGAATTCTTCTGGGTTATAGAGTAAGGATCATAGATCCTTAGAAAAATCAGAGAAGTGGATATAATTTGTTAGATTTGAAATAGTTTGAAAATCTTTGTTTGAACCCTAGTTTTGAATGGGGTTAAGGCTTGGGTCAGTTTGAGGCGTAGGGTTGATCGAGTGTTCTGGTTTTTGGTGAATGGTAGTTGGTGCGTAGAGGAACTGGAGGCCGGAGTGGGTGGACCTCAGATGATCGGAGTGGCAAGAAATTGCCGCTGACAGGTTTGGTCAGTAACCTGATTTATATTTTCAGGTTTGGGGTTTTTTTAAGCTCAGTTTTGAATCCTTGTGTATTTGTTTAATCTGATGGTTTCTGTGGGCATTCGTGGGTTTCTGGAAGTGTTGGATCATCTATGATGATCGGCAGAGGTGGTGGTCGTCGTGCATATGCACGGCGATGAAAATTCTGGTGAAATGTTTTGGATTTGGGTTGTTCTCGAATTTATTCGTGCTGACTTGAAGTGTTTGAGTGTTTTTCTCGAAGCTAGGATAGGGTGGAACTCGAAGCGATTTTGGGGAAGTCTCGGGTTACACTGTAAATTTTCAGGTTTCAGAAAACCTGTTTATTTTTTAAATCTGGGTTTTAAAAATTTAAAATCTGAAGTTTATGTTTAAAGCAAAGTTTAAGTTCAAATTCAATTCAAGTTTGCATTTCTGATTTGAATTCAAATTCCAGTTTTTAAATAAAATAAAAGTTTCAGAAATTTAACTTAATTAACTATTTGTTTTGGTAAAATAGTTTAAACACTTTTAGTAATGAGATTTTAAAAATATGAGTATTTTTGAAGTTTATTTAAAATCTGGAAATTCAAAAGTTAAATTTGAATTTCAGTTTTAAATTTTAAAGAAGGTTTAAATTGAAGTTTTAAATTAAATGAAAATTTAAGTTATTAAAATTTTGAAATGAATTTAACTTTAAAAATTTTATATAGAACTTGTTTGATTTGCAATTTAAAAAGTTTTAAAATTATTTAAACATTGATAAGTTTAAATTGTTCTTATTTTAAACTTGTATTTAAAATGGAAGTTAAAGGTAATTTTCAAAAGTACTTTGTTTTAAATAAATTTTGTTTTAAAAACAAAATTTAGAAATGTTTTATCTTAAATTAATTAAGATAAATGTTTTTGAAAATTTATTTAATAAGGTAATTAAGAAATAGTTATTAATTTAATTAATTATTGATTAAGGTTAAATAAATATTGATTAATGATTAATCTGTATTAAAATTTAAATCATTAATTAGATTTTTAATTAATGATGAATGAATATTATTAATTATGTAATTAAGTTTTAAATCAAGGTGGTTAATTTTTATAATTAATTAGATTAATTAATTTAATAATAATCATTTGTGAATAATTTGAGTGTAATTACTTAGTAAAGTAATTAAGAAATTAATTACTTAATGTAATTAATTTAGTTTAATGAGATTGTTTATTTTAATTAATTAAGTTTAATTAATTTTAAACACTTGGGTTTTATAAATAATTACTTCATGTAATTAATGATTTGAAAATCTCTTAGTTAAGTAATTGATTAATAATTACAAATTGTAATTAAGTGGAGATGTTTAAGAATGAGGTAATTAGGTTTAATTACTTAGTAATTAATCAAGGAATTAATTAAGTAATAAATTAGAGGATAATTAATTTGTTATGTTAGTTAATTACTAAATGTAATTAATATGGGATGATTTGTAATGACCCGATATTTTCAACCATTCGCATCCATTATAAGTGTATAGGTAGACACTCATGCCGGAATTGAATTGGCCAAAATACCGCGTTGTAAATAAAAATTTGGCAAATCTCAGAATATACTGTAAATAAAAATCAAAGATCACAGACACAGAGTAATAATAATGCAGCGGAAGTAAAAGAGATAGTAGTTCATGAAGCTACTATATAAATATATCAGAGTTACATAAGATACAATAGAAGAAATAAAGTATAACAGAAGTTTAAATATGATAACCAACTACAAGATGAATAGAACAGCCGAACTGAAAAGATGAAACTTGACAAGTAGGTAATCTCCAGCGATTTCAATCTCCAGAAAGTGGAAATCCAAATCTGTGAATAACTCAGGCTGACCCGAGCGTAAATAAAAAAAATACAAACACTCGAGTCAGGACATACATACTTATACAATGTAAGCCAACTCAAGTGAACTGTAGCAAAGATACAAGTAACTTAGAAGATGCTTGGGACCGTCCATCCTCTAAGGATCCGTTAAACTACTTACTATGTAGTAATATACGCTATATACAGTAGTGTCTAATCAGTAAAGTATAATCATATAGAAAATAGCGTTAAGGGGATGGTGAACCTTAACGCGGTCGGATCTTTAAAACCAAAATCGTAGTGGGCTCGATATAAGGATATGACACGGCACGCGAGGCAATGCCAGGGTGGATACACCGTTTGCACTCCCGGATCGGTGGTGACGGCAAGCCAGCAGCTTCCGCCCATCTCGAACAATACCCCTGAATCAAAGTGGCGCCACATATCGAATCACAAAAGTAATAGAAAGGTTTCCGATGGAGCATGCTCGATGAAAGGGTGCGACCCTTTGTGTAGCCCGGTATAGCTCCTGTTTTAGTCATTTATGCCAACTCACGGGAGTTGGGTCCACGTAATATACCTCGAGAACGTCGCCACCATCCTACTTCATTCTGGAATCTCCACCGCGTACACAGTTGTTAAAGTAGTTTTCGGTATTAGCCGGCTATAAGACAATATCCGATCCCGGTCTCTTTAACAACCAATCGTTATTATAACCCGTAGTTATAACCTTTAAAACAATATCTTATACTTCAAAATAAAATATCATTTTACCCCAAATCTTTATCAAAATATAGATTAAATCATTTCCAAACCATTTCAATATATCATCATACCATAACTTTCAATTCAAATATTTATCAAAATAAATATCAAGTCATTTCTAACCATTTCAATATATTAATTTATCATATCCTTTCAAAACTTCCTTTCAAATCATTTTAATATATCAAAATAGCTAAATTTTTCAAAGCTTCATTTTTTCAAATCATTTAATATCAAAATATCATATCTTTCAAAACTTCGTTTCAAATCATTTTAATATATCAAAATATCATATCTTTCAGTACCACATTTCAAATCATTTTAATATATCAAAATATCATATCTTTTCGAAACCACATTTCAAATCATTATTCATTTTATTCAATTTAAAATACCAATTCAATTCATATCTCAAAACGGTTTATATTCCAAAAAAATCATTTTTAATCATAAAAATGAAGTTATTATGTTAAAAATTAAATTATTAAATTTCCAAAATTTTCAACTTCCAAAGTTCATTTATTCACTTACGTTTATCAAAACAGTGAAATTCCACTTTTCGCAGCATTTAGAAAACGCTACGGAAAGTTACATTCAAAACAGTTCAATTTAACAAAAGACAACATTTTAAAATATTGTACTAGGGTTTACTTAAATTCCAAATAAACTTAGTTAAATTCAAAAATTACAGCACTTACAAAATTGCTATAATAGTTTTTAATTCAATTTAGCTTTTTTGTTCATTATCATCAACTACAGCATTTACAAATACTGTAATATCATTTACATTGTAATTAATAGCATTTCAAAAATGCAGTCAATTAACTCCAAATATTCAATATAATTTCTCAACCAATTATATTTTTATTTAAAACATTTTTAACTCCTAAAATCATACATTTTCACATTTATAAACATCATTTAATTTTCTTCAAGTTCATGATTTTATAAAGTTAAATTTCCATTCAAAAATCAAGATTTAATAATAATTCACTTATTAAATTGCAATGTTCAATTTTAAATTCCTTGCATTAAATTTCAACTTAAAACTTAAGTTCAAATTCTCAAATATAACTTATTTTTATTTTTATTTGCTTAACTAAAAGTTCACTTTTAAGTCAATTTCGTAAATTTCCAATTTTAGTTATATTTCAAAATTTCAACTTAAATATTCATTCATTTCACATTCAACTTTATCAAAAATCATTAATATGATATAAAATCACTTTAAATTAATTTAAATTCAAAATATCATAAATTTATCATATTTTCAAAGTTAATTTAAATTCCATTAAAAATTAAATCAAAATTTCCAAAATATCTTACATTCATATTTTCTAACTTTTCCATAATTTATTTAACTTATAGATTTCCAGAAAATAAATAATACTTTACAAAAGTTATATTTTTATTAAATTTCAAATCAAATATTATAATAATTAAATTTCTAAAATATTTTAAAATTTTTAGAAAAACATATTTTAACTACGGGCCTGTATATAATTTTCTACGCTAGGTAAAGTGATACGGGTAATATATCATTTCAAATCGTAATTTACAAAGAAAAATCCGGGTTTTATCATTTCAAACCCGCAGTCCCAAGTAAATAAAATAAGTTGAAAATCGTTCAGGCCTATCATTTCAGCCCATAACGATTTTCCCCCATTCTAAAGTCCGTTTCGGGTATGTATCATTTCAACCCATAATGATTCTAATCTAAAGGGAACTTGTAGTGTGATGAACAGATAAAATAAACAGAATAGCATGAAATAACAGTAACATATAATATAATAGGTGTAATAACAGGTGCGAACATCATATGATAATAATATAAGCAGTTATAACATGATCATATAGTTCTACAGATTCACAGGGTGTCAATTTACTACTTATACAAGTACATAATGTTTGGTGAGAATAGCTCACATTTTTATGCTGGAGATATTAATTTGAATGACACAATGGATCCAGAAGGCACGACCTTTGATTTTGAGTGGAGAGAAATAGCCAAGATATCATCTTGTAAACAACCCCAAAACAAGACAATATAACTTATGAATATCCAACCAAAACAATATAGAAATAATTGGAAATTGAAAGGCAACAAAGACAAGATAACTTGACCTTACTACAACCATTCAAAAGCTCGACAAAGGGGTTCGTTTTCTCATCCATGATGATGATATGAGTGTGGGAGAGACAAGGCTAATAGCCTTGCAAACATTCAAACAAAACAAACAAATAACATAAGTTTTCAAACCCAAATTCAATAAAACAATGTTAGAATTAAATGCATAAAACAAAGCCAAAGTTTTTGCACTTGCTTTATACCGCCTATGCCTCAGCTATAGATCTAAAATACATGTCTAAGGAGTGAGTTAGGATCAGGTATGGGTAGGAAAATACGCGGTTACAAGGTGATGAAGTGGGTAGGAGTTTAAATGTAGAGAATATAAAAGGTTAAGGCATATATAAGAGTTTTGGTGAACTTTTTGGGCTCGGCTAAGGCATGTTTGGGCTCACCCTTTCAGGTTTCAGATCTGGACAGTAGCTTAGGTGATGGGTGGTGGTCATATCAAGGTGGTGGTGGTGGCCTAAGGTGGTGGCCTTGGTGGTGGATGAAGGTAGTGAAGCAACTAGGCTAGGCTAACATGTTTTTAAGGAGTTTTCAAGGCTTTTGTGTGGAGTTTTGTCAAGGGGGAGGGTGTGGCCTGCTCAAGTCAGAGGAGGAGATGATGTTAAGTGGTGGATGGTGAAGAGAAGAAGGTGGTGGAGGTGATGGCCAAGGCTAGCTAGTGGTGGCCGAGTAAAACAAACAAAGAAAACAAGGCAAAAACAAGCAAAAAGGAAGGAAAAAAGTAGAAAAATATAGAGAAGCCATTACCAATTTTTCTCTTGCCGTGAAAATAAGATGAGGAAGATGTTTTCACGTGAAAATGAAGAAAAAGAAGTCAGCTGAAGATAGTATAAGGAATGGTCAAAATAACTGATGTATTGATTGAAAAAGAAACGGCAAAAGAAACGGTGAAACGACTTTACGTTTCTTAGCTTTTAAAACCTTCCATACTTCCTTTTCTTTTAAATCAAATAAATCAAAATAAAATTCAGCAAGTACATAAAAAAACCGAAACAAAGTGAAAAAAAATAAAAATATATAATTAAATTTAAAGAAAATATAAAAAGAATTAAGGAAATTGCTTAAAAATTGAAAACAGGGTTCAAAAATTATAATTAAAACATCGATGGCTTTGGAAAAATATCTACTTCATTTTAAAAATATTCTAAAGAAAATTTTTGAAATAAAATAATTTATTTATCATTTCTAAAGTAAAATAAATAATTAAGTTTTAATTAAATAGAATTTAAATTAGGAAAATGGTTTAAAATTGCGAAGTAGACTTTAAAATTAGAAATAAATTCAATGCACTTTGGAAAAATTTTATATACTTGAAAAATATTTATAAATAAAGATAAGTACACAAAATAAAAATGAATTCACAAAATAAATATATAAAATTAAATTTAAATAAAATTTTAATGAAGAAAATAGCAGAAAATACGAAAACAGCCAAAAAAAAAAGAAATCAACACGGTAAACTTTGGAAAAATTATAACATCACAAAAAAAATGTTTTTAAAAAAAATATATATATATCTAACATGTCATATAACACATATTATAACATTATTTGACAATTAAAAATATAATTTATAAAATTTAACATAAAGAAAATTGTTAAATAATTCAATGTACACACAATATTGAAAACGGTATAACTTTCACAAATTAAATCCGTTTTCAACGAAACAAAAAGCAATGTTCTTAAAATTTTATGTACTTTCATAATAAAAGATAAAATTTAAATTTTCAAACTTTTAAAAATTTAAATTAAAAGTCAAAGTTTGGTTATTTTGACCAAAAATTCACTATTTGGAAAATATTCTTTTTAGTCATGCTTTGGAATGATAATTCATATCAAAACTAAAGTTTATATTTAAAATAACAAAATTAATCATTCAAAATAAATAAAATAAATTTTTAGATCAAAATTCAATTAAAATAAATAAAATATACAATAAAAAAATCACAAAATACAGGGTTGTTACACTCTCCTCCACTCAAAACTTTTCATCCCCGAAAAGGAATGAGGTACGGGAAAGCACGGAAAAAGATAGAGTGAAACAAGATTAGGACAAGATGACAAGGAGAATGAAACTATACATGATAACTATTGTTAAAGGTAAGTTTAACAAGGTGCAGATTATCAAAGATTATAGAAAGATTTCTAAACAGAAAGATTATAGAAAGATGCCTATACAAGTCTATAGCAAGACGAGGATAATGAGGACAACAAAAAAATAGTTTAAAAAAACAAAATAAGGACATAAATTTGAAAGCATGGAAATTTTAACTTAAATAGAGAATAAATCTTTACACAAGTTAAATAAATCTTAACTATCCCAAATTTCATTATCTTGTTATCCAATCATCTTAAATTAACAATTTTTAAAACCATGGGTTTGAAAAATAATCATTTATTATACTCATAATGTACTTAATACATTTAATTCTTCTTTTTTCCTAATTAAAATTAAATTTATTCCTCATAATATATTTATCACTTACGTTAAACATACTTACACTTATTATAACTGCTTTCTTTTATTCTTAGTTCTTTGAACATTATTTTATTGTAAGTTATTCAATTACCCTTTATTATATTTACCTCTGTTAATCATTTTATAAAATCTTTTTATATTGTATATTATCCAATTACATTGTTAACTTCTAAAATTAAGGTATGTTATATTGGAATGCAATTGAGTATTATACAAATAAAACTTTTCGATTCAATCATTTCAAGCTTAAATCATTTATTCAAAAATTTTGATTTTTTTCTTATAATTGAAATTATTTTTAAAAATAATAATTAAGAATTAAATTTCCGATTTCATCAACCCATTTAGAGATAAATAAATGTATGTACATAATTTATCGAATCAAATTTAAATCATATGTCTATATATATTATAGATCAAGTCATATTTTAGAAATTCAAATCAAATTGATTTCCAAACAAAGCTGTAGCAAGACTACAGAGCGGTCTCTTCACTTCGAAACTCGAAAATGAATGTCGATGATGCTGCAGTCATCACCGAAGTTATTTCCCAGCGACAATGAGAAGCACTAATTTTAAACTTTAAAATTCTTTGGAAACAAATTTCTATTTGAAAAGACTTTAAACAATATAACTTTAAAACTTAAACACAAGGTTTGAAACCATCGAAAATTAAATTCTCAAATTTCTTGTTTTAAATTCATTTCAGTTCCCAAACAAATTTATAAACAAATGTCTATAAATTCATTTATAGAATAATAAATGATTCAAGTATTATCATTTCAAATGATCAATTTTAAATCAATTTATTAAGTTCCATAGATTTACTTATATATCAAAATTTATTTCATTAACCAAATTTTAAAATAATACTGTGTCAGTTTGTTCTGTCAAAGTGTTTTAGAAATCTTATCGATAACACTGATCAGACGAATCGATCGGAAACCCAAATCAACATCAACAACTCAAACAACACAATATACAAAACAAAACATAGATATACAAGTACAATTCAAAATGTTTGGAAGGATAGATTGGAAACAAAAGACAAGATGATTAAATAACAGAGTAGAGAGGTGGATAAGCTTAAATAAATCACGGGCAACTTTTGCCGGGTCAACCGTGACTTAAAGAATAAGATCAATGTGGATTTTTTTGGGGTAAACCTACATTCGATCTCAATAGATAAAGTTTGGAATAACAAAAGATATTAGCATCTGAACCAAGGATAGATAAGAATCTCTGGTGAATCGATGCTAATTGTAAGGGAGTTTCCCTTTTTTTCAATTCAATTTGAAATTGGCGTGACCGCCGACTCACAAGAAAGATCATTCGAAGCGGAGTTATGGAATACTCCAGAATCAAAAGAAGATGAATAGTGAAGAACACAAATGGATTTTGGAACCGCAGGGAACGTTCCAAAATTCAAAGGAATTGAGTCAAAAAGGAAGAGATTCGAACTCGAATGAAAATGATTCTGTAAATACATTTACCCCAAATGCTGAGTTTTTCCTAGAGCTACCAAAGCTCTGATACCAACTGTAACGACCCGATATTTTCAACCATTCGCATCCATTATAAGTGTATAGGTAGACACTCATGCCGGAATTGAATTGCTCAAAATACCGCGTTGTAAATAAAAATTTGTCAAATCTCAGAATATACAGTAAATAAAAATCACAGATCACAGACATAGAGTAATAATAATGCAGCGGAAGTAAAAGAGATAGTAGTTCATGAAGCTACTATATAAATATATCAGAGTTACATAAGATACAATAGAAGAAATAAAGTATAACAGAAGTTTAAATATGATAACCAAGTACAAGCTGAATAGAACAACCGAACTGAAAAGATGAAACTTGACAAGTAGATAATCTCCAGCGATTTCAATCTACAGAAAGTGGAAATCCAAATCTGTGAATAACTCAGGCTGACCCGAGCGTAAATAAAAAAATACAAACACTAGAGTCATGACATACATACTTATACAATGTAAACCAACTCAAGTGAACTGTAGCAAAGATACAAGTAACTTAGAAGATGCTTGGGACCGCCCATCCTCTAAGGATCCGTTAAACTATTTACTATGTAGTAATATACGCTATATACAGTAGTGTCTAATCAGTAAAGTATAATCATATAGAAAATAGCGTTAAGGGGATGGTGAACCTTAACGCGGTCGGATCTTTAAAACCAAAATCGTAGTGGGCTCGATATAAGGATATGACACGGCACGCGAGGCAATGCCAGGGTGGATACACCATTTGCACTCCCGGACCGGTGGTGACGGCAAGCCGGCAGCTTCCGCCCACCTCGAACAATACCCCCGAATCTAAGTGGCACCACATATCGAATCACAAAAGTAATAGAATGGTTTCCGATGGAGCATGCTCGATGAAAGGATGCGACCCTTTGTAGCCCGGTATAGCTCCTATTTTAGTCATTTATGCCAACTCACGGGAGTTGGGTCCACGCAATATACATCGAGAACGTCGCCACCATCCTACTTCATTCTGGAATCTCCACCGCGTACACAGTTGTTAAAGTGGTTTTCGGTATTAGCCGGCTATAAGACAATATCCGATCCCGGTCTCTTTAACAACCAATCGTTATTATAACCCGTAGTTATAACTTTTAAAACAATATCTTATACTCCAAAATAAAATATCATTTCAACCCAAATCTTTATAAAAATATAGATTAAATCATTTCCAAACCATTTCAATATATCATCATACCATATCTTTCAATTCAAATATTTATCAAAATAAATATCAAGTCATTTCTAACCATTTCAATATATTAATTTATCATATCCTTTCAAAACTTCCTTTCAAATCATTTTAATATATCAAAATAGCTATGTTTTTCAAAGTTTCAAAAATCATTTAATATCAAAATATCATATCTTTCAAAACTTCGTTTCAAATCATTTAATATATCAAAATATCATATCTTTCAGTACCACATTTCAAATCATTTTAATATATCAAAATATCATATCTTTTCGAAACCACATTTCAAATCATTATTCATTTTATTCAATTTAAAATACCATTTCAATTCATATTTCAAAACGGTTTATATTCCAAAAAAATCATTTATAATTATAAAAATGAAGTTATTATGTTAAAAATTAAATTATTAAATTTCCAAAATTTTCAACTTCCAAAGTTCATTTATTCACTTACGTTTATCAAAACAGTGAAATTCCACTTTTCGCAGCATTTAGAAAACGCTACAGAAAGTTACATTCAAAACAGTTCAATTTAAAAAAAGACAACATTTTAAAATGTTGTAATAGGGTTTACTTAAATTCCAAATAAACTTAGTTAAATTCAAAAATTACAGCACTTACAAAATTGTTATAATAGTTTTTAATTCAATTTAGCTTTTTAGTTCATTATCATCAACTACAGCATTTACAAATACTGTAATATCATTTACATTGTAATTAATAGCATTTCAAAAATGCAGTCAATTAACTCCAAATATTCAATATAATTTCTCAACCAATTATGTTTTTATTTAAAACATTTTTAACTCATAAAATCATACATTTTCACATTTATAAACATCATTTAATTTTCCTCAAGTTCATGATTTTATAAAGTTAAATTTCCATTCAAAAATCAAGATTTAATAATAATTCACTTATTAAATTGCAATGTTCAATTTTAAATTCCTTGCATTAAATTTCAACTTAACACTTAAGTTCAAATTCTCAAATATAACTTAGTTTTATTTTTATTTGCTTAACTAAAAGTTCACTTTTAAGTCAATTTCGTAAATTTCCAATTTTAGTTATATTTCAAAATTTCAACTTAAATATTCATTCATTTAACATTCAACTTTATCAAAAATCATTAATATGATATAAAATCACTTTAAATTAATTTAAATTCAAAATATGATAAATTTATCATATTTTCAAAGTTAATTTAAATTCCATTAAAAATTAAATCAAAATTTCCAAAATAACTTACATTCATATTTTCTAACTTTTCCATAATTTATTTAACTTATAGATTTCCAGAAAATAAATAATACTTTACAAAAGTTATATTTTTATTAAATTTCAAATCAAATATTATAATAATTAAATTTCTAAAATATTTTAAAATTTTTAGAAAAACATATTTTAACTACGGGCCTGTATATAATTTTCTATGCTAGGTAAAGTGATACGGGTAATATATCATTTCAACCCGTAATTTACAAAGAAAAATCCGGGTTTTATCATTTCAGACCCGCGGTCCCAAGTAAATAAAATAAGTTGAAATTCGTTCAGGCCTATCATTTCAGCCCATAACGATTTTCCCATATTCTAAAGTCCGTTCGGGTATGTATCATTTCAACCCATAATGATTCTAATCTAAAGGGAACTTGCAGTGTGATGAACAGATAAAATAAACAGAATAGTATGAAATAACAGTAACATATAATATAATACGTGTAATAACAGGTGTGAACATCATATGATAATAATATAAGCAGTTATAACATGATCATATAATTCTACAGATTCACAAGGTGTCAATTTACTACTTATATAAGTACATAATGTTTGGTGAGAATAACTCACATTTTTATGCTGGAGATATTAATTTGAATGACACAATGGATCCAGTGGCACGACCTTTGATTTTGAGTGGAGAGAAATAGCCAAGATATCATCTTGTAAACAACCCCAAAACAAGACAATATAACTTATGAATATCCAACCAAAACAATATAGAAATAATTGGAAATTGAAAGGCAACAAAGACAAGATAACTTGACCTTACTACAACCATTCAAAAGCTCGACAAAGGGGTTCGTTTTCTCAGCCATGACGATGATATGAGTCTGGAAGAGACAAGGCTAATAGCCTTGCAAACATTCAAACAAAACAAACAAATAACATAAGTTTTCAAACCCAAATTCAATAAAACAATGTTAGAATTAAATGCATAAAACAAAGCCAAAGTTTTTGCACTTGCTTTCTACCGCCTATGCTTCAGCTATAGATCTGAAATACATGTCTAAGGAGTGGGTTAGGATCAGGTATGGGTAGGAAAAGGCGCGGTTACAAGGTGATGAAGTGGGTAGGAGTTTAAATGTAGAGAATATAAAAGGTTAAGGCATATATAAGAGTTTTGGTGAACTTTTTGGGCTCGGCTAAGGCATGTTTGGGCTCACCCTTTCAGGTTTCAGATCTGGACAGTAGCTTAGGTGATGGGTGGTGGTCATATCAAGGTGGTGGTGGTGGCCTAAGGTGGTGGCCTTGGTGGTGGATGAAGGTAGTGAAGCAACTAGGCTAGGCTAACATGTTTTTAAGGAGTTTTCAAGGCTTTTGTGTGGAGTTTTGTCAAGGGGGAGGGTGCGGCCTGGTCAAGTCAGAGGAGGAGATGATGTTAAGTGGTGGATGGTGAAGAGTAGAAGGTGGTGGAGGTGATGGCCAAGGCTAGCTAGTGTTGGCCGAGTAAAACAAACAAAGAAAACAAGGCAAAAACAAGCAAAAAGGAAGGAGAAAAAGTAGAAAAATATAGAGAAGCCATTACCAATTTTTCTCTAGCCTTGAAAATGAGATGAGGAAGATGTTTTCACGTGAAAATGAAGAAAAAGAAGTCAGCTGAAGATAGTATAAGGAATGGCCAAAATAACTTATGTATTGATTGGAAAAGAAACGGTAAAAGAAACGGTGAAACGACTTTACGTTTCTTAGCTTTTAAAACCTTCCATACTTCCTTATCTTTTAAATCAAATAAAAAAAATAAAATTCAGAAAGTACATCTAAAAACCGAAACAAAGTGAAAAAAAACAAAAATATATAATTAAATTTAAAGAAAATACAAAAAGAATTAAGGAAATTGCTTAAAAATTGAAAACCGTGTTCAAAAATTAAAATTAAAACATCGATGGCTTTGGAAAAATATCTACTTCATTTTAAAAATGTTCTAAAGAAAAATTTTGAAATAAAATAATTTAGTTATCATTTCTAAAAGAAAACAAATAATTAAATTTTAATTAAATAGAATTTAAATTAAGAAAATGTCTTAAAATTGCGAAGTAGACTTTAAAATTAGAAATAAATTCAATGCACTTTGGAAAATTTTTATATACTTGAAAAATATTTATAAATAAAGATAATTACACAAAATAAAAATGAATTCACAAAATAAATATATAAGATTAAATTTAAATAAAATTTTAATGAAGAAAATAGCAGAAAATAAGAAAACAGCCAAAAAAAAAAAGAAATCAACACGGTAAACTTTGGAAAAATTATAACATCACAAAAAAAATGTTTTTAAAAAACAATATATCTAACATGCCATATAACACATATTAGAACATTATTTGACAATTAAAAATATAATTTATAAAATTTAACATAAAGAAAATTGTTAAATAATTCAATGTACACACAATATTGAAAACAGTATAACTTTCACAAATTAAATCCGTTTTCAACGAAACAAAAAGCAATGTTCTTAAAATTTTATGTACTTTCATAATAAAAGATAATTTTAAATTTTCGAACTTTTAAAAATTTAAATTAAAAGTCAAAGTTTGATTATTTTGACCAAAAATTCACTATTTGGAAAATATTCTTTTTAGTCATGCTTTGGAATGATAATTCATATCAAAACTAAAGTTTATATTTAAAATAACAAAATTAATCATTCAAAATAAATAAAATAAATTTTTAGATCAAAATTCAATTAAAATAATTAAAACATACAATAAAAAAATCACAAAATACAAGGTTGTTACACTCTCCCCCACTCAAAACTTTTCGTCCCCGAAAAGGAATGAGGTACGGGAAAGCACAGAAAAAGATAGAGTGAAACAAGATTAGGACAAGATGACAAGGAGAATGAAATTATACATGATAACTATTGTTATAGGTAAGTTTAACAAGGTGCAGATTATCAAAGATTATAGAAAGATTTCTAAACAGAAAGATTATAGAAAGATGCCTATACCAGTCTATAGCAAGATGAGGATGATGAGGACAACAAAAAAAATAGTTTAAAAAAACAAAATAAGGACATAAATTTGAAAGCATGGAAATTTTAACTTAAATAGAGAATAAATCTTTACACAAGTTAAATAACTCTTAACTATCCCAAATTTCATTATCTTATTATCCTATCATCTTAAATTAACAATTTTTAAAACCATGGGTTTGAAAAATAATCATTTATTATACTCATAATGTACTTAATACATTTAATTCTTCTTTATTCCTGATTAAAATTAAATTTATTCCTCTCAATATATTTATCACTTATGTTAAACATACTTACACTTATTATAACTGCTTTCTTTTATTCTTAGTTCTTTGAACATTATTTTATTGTAAGTTATTCAATTACCATTTATTATATTTACCTCTGTTAATCATTTTATAAAATCTTTTTATATTGTATATTATCCAATTACATTGTTAACTTCTAAAATTAAGGTATGTTATATTGGAATGCAATTGAGTATTATACAAATAAAACTTTCCGATTCAATCATTTCAAGCTTAAATCATTTATTCAAAAAATCTGATTTTTTTCTTATAATAGAAATTATTTTAAAAAAAATAATTAAGAATTAAATTTCCGATTTCTTCAACCCATTTAGAGATAAATAAATGTATGTACATAATTTATCGAATCAAATTTAAATCATATGTCTATATATATTATAGGTCAAGTCATATTTTAGAAATTCAAATCAAATTGATTTTCAACCAAAGCTGTAGCAAGACTACAGAGCGGTCTCTTCACTTCGAAACTCGAAAATGAATGTCGATGATGCTGCATTCATCACCGAAGTTATTTCCCAGCGACAATGAGAAGAGCACTAATTTTAAACTTTAAAATTCTTTGGAAACAAATTTCTATTTGAAAAGACTTTAAATCTGAAAACCTGTAAATTTGGGGAATTCTCGGGTTACGCTGTAAATTTCTAGGTTTCAGAAAACATGTTTTTTTTTTAAATCTGGGTTTTTAAAAATTTAAAATCTGAAGTTTTTGTTTAAAGCAAAGTTTAAGTTCAAATTCAATTGAAGTTTGCATTTCTGATTTGAATTCAAATTCCAGTTTTTAAATAAAATAAAAGTTTCAGAAATTTAACTTAATTAACTATTTGTTTTGGTAAAATACTTTAAAACACTTTTAGTAATGAGATTTTAAAAATATGAGTAGTTTTGAAGTTTATTTAAAATCTGGAAATTCAAAAGTTAAATTTGAATTTCAGTTTTAAATTTTAAAAAAGGTTTAAATTGAAGTTTTAAATCAAATGAAAATTTAAGTTATTAAAATTTTGAAATGAATTTAACTTTAAAATTTTTATGTAGCACTTGTTTGATTTGCAATTTAAAAAGTTTTAAAATTATTTAAACATTGATAAGTTTAAATTGTTCTTATTTTAAACTTGTATTTAAAATGGAAGTTAAAGGTAATTTTCAAAAGTACTTTGTTTTAAATAAATTTTGTTTTAAAAACAAAATTTAGAAATGTTTTATCTTATATTAATTAAGATAAATGTTTTTGAAAATTTATTTAATAAGGTAATTAAGAAATAGTTATTAATTTAATTAATTATTGATTAAGGTTAAATAAATATTGATTAATGATTAATCTGTATTAAAATTTAGATCATTAATTAGATTTTTAATTAATGATGAATGAATATTATTAATTATGTAATTAAGTTTTAAATCAAGGTTAATTAATTTAATAATTAACTTTAAGTAATGAATGATTAAAGATAATTTAAATTGTAATTAATTTAAGTTAATTACTTTATAAAATAATTAAAGAATGGTTAATGAAGATCGTTTACCAGGATTATTTAACAATTAATTAATATGGTTAATTTTTATAATTAATTAGATTAATTAATTTAATAATAATCATTTGTGAATAATTTGAGTGTATTTACTTAGTAAAGTAATTAAGAAATTAATTACTTTATGTAATTAATTTAGTTTAATGAGATTGTTTATTTTAATTAATTAAGTTTAATTAATTTTAAACACTTGGGTTTTATAAATAATTACTTCATGTAATTAATGATTTGAAAATCTCTTAGTTAAGTAATTGATTAATAATTACAGATTGTAATTAAGTGGAGATGTTTAAGAATGAGGTAATTTGGTTTAATTACTTAGTAATTAATCAAGGAATTAATTAAGTAATAAATTAAAGGATATTTAATTTGTTGTGTTAGTTAATTACTAAATGTAATTAATATGGGATGATTAATAATTATAAGTTAATTACTTAAGGTAATTAATTTAAGAAGTAATTAAAGATCATTAATTATTTTAATTAATGAAGTAATTAAAGTTGATTAATTATGATTAATTAATCAATAATAGGTAATTAAAGGTAATTAATTAATTAATTAATTAAGGATTAATGTAATTAATTATGATTAATTAATTAATTGAGTAATTAAAGGTTAATTACTGTTTGGTTGAGAAAAATTAATTTGTGAAATCAATTAAGGATAATTACTTGATGTAATTAAGGGTAATTAATCATGGGTGATTAATTAAGGTAATCAATAATAAATGATTAATTGATTATAATCAATTAAATGATTGAGTAAGTAAGATATATATTGGTGAAGTTATTAATTTAATTTATTAATTATAGATGAAGTAATTAATTTAATTCATTTTAAATTAATTAGAGATAGAGATAGTTAATTTAATTCATTTTAAATTAATTATATGGTGATGAGTAAATCATTGCTTATGGGTGAATGGGTGAACTTGATTGTCTTGAATGGATGTAATCTCAGTAATGAGATAAGTATTGTTGTGTAGTAAGGATGCTTGATCGCATTGTGATGATAACTTAGATTATCTATTGTGATGGTGATATATGGATTATCTATTATGATATTGATAATGTGGATTACCTGTTATTTGATAATGTTAATTATCAATTGTGATTATGAATTATCTATCTGTGTGTAAATAGATACTGTATTGAATTGTTTTAAAAACTTTAAAACAACTTGGACCTAAAAGACACGCTTTGGATTTCGATGAGACTGGGATCGGGTTTCCATATTTAGATATCTGAAAACCACATCGATTCAAAATAACGTTAGGTCGTGAATCAAAGTGGAGCTTTGTGAAGACTCGAGGTGTAAGGACTATGAGTCAGTATAACTCTGTGGGTGATTGCGTAATGAGTTGACGGAATAGTACTTATAGATTCGAGATGGTGATTCAGAGTGCAAGGGTTATCGTCGTTAACTCTGAGGGTGATTCCAAAATGAGTGTAACGAGATAATGCCTTCGGTTTCGTTCGAACCCGGAACGAACTTGTATGGATTGAATGCTTTCAGCACATCGTCAAGTGGACGATGAGCATTATAAGTGATATGTCCTATAAAGGTAATCGTAGCCTCAAGCCTCATCAACCGGGAATGGCTAAAACAGGGGAGGTGCACAAAGCATCGTGGGTTGCACCCACTGGAGAGCAAGATTTACCCCTGTCTAGAAGTCCCTTTATATTCGGCTGTGTGGGTGGTTGCTAGCTACAACCACGAGATTGTCTTGTTCGGAACTGTTCAGTAAGGAATGGGTCCGGCTTTGTGTTGCAGGGGAGCGGGCGTACTCCTCAGTACGTTGATCCAGGCCACGTACTGTGACGGGCGGTACCCCAGTAGCCCTGCCATTGTATGGAATCCAAAATCCAATAAGTGCCAACGGTTTTGATTGTATTACCCACTTTTGTGGCTAGTAGCTAGAATTTAATCATGTAACAATTTTGGCTATTTCATATTTATTTGAAAACCCTAGACACTATTATAATATCATCGGATTTCCTATCAAATGTTTTGGTTAGCGTAAGGTAAAAACTTTTCCATGTTTATGTGTGGGATGTCTTACGTGATACCTTTTCTTTCAAAAGGTTTTTTAAAGTTAAGCAACTTTAACCGTTTACTCACACCAGACCCATGTCTGACCCGGAGTTTATTCTGTTTTTTCTTAAACTCTTGGGTACTCAAATTTTATGAGTAGTCAAGGGAATTCAGGTTAGGATTCAGGTTAGCTTTGACGAATTGTGGAGGAGCAATGGAGCAGGAGGCTTCTACGTGTAGATATATATCTAGTATTCCGCTGTGTAGTTTTCTCTGAGATGTTTCTTGTACTGATTGAGTTGTATAACTAGAAAGGTGTTTATAACTGTCTAGTAAGTGTTGTATGTCTGTGAACTCTAATAATGGTTGTAAACTATGTAATTTAATATAATTTATTCGTTCTGCTGTTAGATTCTGATGTGTTGTTTCTTTCTTCTCTTCTCTTTTCTATCCCTTTCTTTCTTAAAAATGATGCGATTTTCTGTGGTAAGAAAGTCGGGTCGTCTCATTTGGTATCAGAGCATTAGGTTGAGTGAATACCTAGGCTCTGTAGTAGTGTCTTTCTTGAGAGAGCGTATTTGTAAATTTTAATATATATATATATATATTTCTACTTATTCGTTGGGTTACCTGTTCAGGTTTTCCAATATAAGTTATAAGGGTAGATGGGGTAGTAGTGTGTTTAACACGATTACTACCATTGGTTGGAGTTTGAATGTTTGAAGTTGGAAGTGTGTTTGTCGAGACTGTAGACCTAATACCGTCTCGAGTGAGTTTTGTAGTGATGAAGAACTTCATTGATCTCTGAAGGAAACCTGTGAAGGTTCGGAGTTCATTTCTGAAGTTTGATGAGTAGAGTTTGGATCTGTCGGTTGGGCAGAAGCGAGTGATGGTATTTTTGATACCTTAAGGAATAGTAGCTGTGAGATGAGATGCAGTGACTATGGATGTTCCCGAAGATGTTTTCTTTGGAACAAGTTAAGGAGGTGAGTCTGCTTCAGTGTTGTGGCTATGTTCAGCTGAAGTTTCTGTTGATTTGAGGTTCGAGTTTCTCGAAGAGCTTTGATTTGGAATTATTTGGCATCTGTGGCAGCAGTGCAGCTTGGAGCGTTCTCGGTGTTGGCAAGAGATCTTTTGGCTTAGAAGCTTTTCTGAAGTGGAGTTCAGAAGCAGTTGAGTGGACCCGTTTCTTCGATGGGTTGGCTAGTTAAGTTTAAGCTGTTCTATTTGGTTTGGGTGGTTCGCAAAAGTGACTTGCGATTGTTTGAGTGTTCTCTTAGGTTATCTAAGTTTTTCTGGATGTCTTCAGGAAGTCAGAGTTTGCTTCGCATCTGGAGTTTGAGTTTTCTTATCGACTGGAATTCCAGGAGTGGAACGGGTGGTTCAGCTTAATAGTAGAATGGTTCCAAGGAGCTTGAGATGGTGTAGCAGCTCAGAGTTTCGGAGGAACTTCTGAATTTTTTTTCTTATGGATTTGTTGAATCATATCTCTGGGAGTGTTGTTGAGTTGTGCTCGCGTTCTTCTTCATCATTCTATTCTACTTCGGATTAGAGTTGTGCAGCGGAAGCAGTTGGGAAGTGTATCTGCTTTTTCTTTTTCCGTATAGGTGAAGCGAGTTGTTGTCTTCTGATGTTGAGGAGTAGGATTTGGGTTCTTGGTTTTGGTTGATCTTGAGGAGATCATTTTGTTGAAGTCGATTGGTCTAGTTTGTTTCTAGAAGCATCAGCGAAGGTTGAGCTGATCAGTAAGTTTGTAGACAGACCAGGATTGTCCGAAGAGTTTGGTGGATTTGAGACAAAGGAATTTGGACTCTGAAGTCGGAGATTTAATTTTGGATAAGTTTTCTCCGATCAAAAGTGAGCTATAAGTTTGGGTAAGTCTGGGAAGCTTACTCTGAAGTGTTTTGAACCTTTTCTGTGATCTTGGAGAATAAGTGATTGGTCTACAAGATTGGATTGCCAGTTGGATAACTGGGATTCGATGAGTTTCACGTATCTCTGAGGGAGTACGTGTATGATCTATCTCTGGTTTGGAACCAGCAATTCTGGAGTTTTGATTGTTGAGTCAGACTCGTTTGTAGTCTGATATCTTGTCTAGTGTTATAGATATAGTTGTATACGAGCTTCGTAGCTTCATAGTATTGATTGTTTGGATTCTCTAGGGCGAGTATCCCGATATATATTTATACCTGGGGAAACTCGATAAAATTCTATCCAGAATTTGTCTGGATAATTAGATTTGTTTGATTGGTTGTTTTTGGTTGTTAGCATATGTTTGGTATGTGCTTATGTTTTTAAATTAAAATTTAATGAGATTATTAAATTACCTTTGTTTTAAATTTCGAGGACGAAATTCTTTTAAGGGGGAATGATTGTAATATCCCGGAATTTTTAACAATATCAATTTAATAATCTGTATTAAAAATTAAATTGATATTGATATTCTATTAATAATAATTCAAATAGATTTAATAATCTTCTTCAATAAATATTTAAATTAATTATTTTATCTTTTTAAATGAAATAAATTGATTTCTATTTATATATATAAATATATGGTTTATATTTTAAATAGATTGGTATTGTTTTAATTTTAATAAATAAAGCATAATTTTTCTAGTTTCAATATTTGTAGTAATTTGGAAAATTTGTTTTATTTAATATTTAAGCTTTTCAAAATTAAATAAATGATTTTGGTTTAAAATTAATAATTGAATCATGTTTTAAAATTCTAATATATATACATTATAAATTGGAAATTTTTATTTTAATTAGTATTGAGTTTTTAAAACTATTTCATAAATAAATTTATGATTTTAAAATTGATAAGAAAAATATTAAATGTTTAAATTAAATTGGATTGAGTTTTAAATTTAGAATAAATTCAACAAAAGGTTTCATGGCTTAATAAAATGGATATTTTATTGATAAAAATATAATTTCTTGTAAAATGATTTTAATTTAATAATAAGAGAATTATAAAGACAATATTTATATTGTATTGTCTTTATAAATAAGTTTTGAATAGGATTTGTAATTTTTATTTCAAATTGAATTTATATGTATAACTTGATTTGAAAATATTTGATTTTGAATTTAGTTTGAATTTAAGTTCAAAAGTATAAATTTTAAATTGTTTAATTATTTTAATCTTTAATATGTATAAGTTTATTTATAAACATGATTTGTTCTTATTTCTTTTGTAAATTCATACACATATTTAAAAATAAACTAAACAAGTTAAACTAAGTTAACACATACATTAACTTGTAAATTAGTACTAATTATTATAAGAAACAAGTATTGCATTCTTTTAACAAGTGTTTCATCCCTTTAACATGTGTTTAAAAATTAGCATAACAATTTGACAAGTGTTAAATTTTGTTTTAATTTTTCTTTTCTTTTATTTCATTAAATCTGAAAATACATTAGTTTAGTTTGCATCTTCATTCATTTTGCATTTTCATTTTCCTTAATCAAAGAAATCTTCAAACTTCTAAGATCAAACTCATCTTCATATTTATTAAAGGCCTGCATCCTCAAATCCACAAATTTGCATATTCCAAAACCATATTCAATCTGCATATTACTCAAAATCAAAGAAGTCTGCAAAAATTCAAATGAAGCCTGCACAATGTTTTTTCTGCACTCTGTTTTAATCCTGGGAATGGAAAAGCATCTGCATGCATGTGAAGAATTAGCTACTACATCTACTTACTGCATGCAAGTAATTAGAGTCTGGATCATGAGAATTTCAACAAAATCCAACTCAGATTAAAAACAACAAAGGGTCTAGCATAAACACCTGCACCATTTTCCTGCAAAATTCAACAGATCAAAACAGAGGGTCTGCATAAAATTAAGGTGAGTAACAATTTATTTTAAAAACTAATTTAAATTAATATAGTTGCTTGAATTGTTTACTGATGAGTATGATGAAAATGTCTGTATATATATATGTATGAGTTTGAATGCCTGCTTGCTATTGATGAATTCTTTCCTGTTTTAGATTCCCGACTTAAAGATATAATTCAGAATTCATGAACTCAAGATCTAATCCATGTTTAGATGCAAATTTTCAAACAAAACATGTAGTATATCCTAATTAAAGTGTTAAATTTTATTTAGGATAATAAACTTGTTATTGACTCTGGAAACTAAAGAAAACATCATGCATGTTTATTTTTTTCAAACCCAATCAAATTAATATGGTAATTCAGTAATACAAATCAAATATATAAACTGGAACTTGAGTTTTAAATCAAGTATCAGGATTTTTAGAGTATAGTTTCATTAACAGTTTGTTCTTGAACAAAAATATGAATTGGAGCAAATGCTTGCAATCTATAGTTTAAGAAAACTTAGAATTCTTCTGGTTTATAGAGTAAGGATCATAGATCCTTAGAAAAATCAGAGAAGTGGATATAATTTGTTAGATTTGAAACAGTTTGAAAATCTTTGTTTGAACCCTAGTTTTGAATGGGGTTAAGGCTTGGGTCAGTTTGAGGCGTAGGGTTGATCGAGTGTTCTGGTTTTTGGTAAATGGGTAGTTGGTGTGTAGAGAAACTGGAGGCCGGAGTGGGTGGACCTCAGATGATCGGAGTGGCAAGAAATTGCCGTTGACAGGTTTGGTCAGTAACCTGATTTATATTTTCAGGTTTAGGGTTTTTTTTAAGCTCAGTTTTGAATCGTTGTGTATTTGTTTGATCTGATGGTTTCTGTGGGCATTCGTGGGTTTCTGGAAGTGTTGGATCATCTATGATGATCGGCAGAGGTGTTGGTCGCCGTGTATATGCATGGCGATGAAAATTCTGGTGAACTGTTTTGGATTTGGGTTGTTCTCGAATTTATTCGTGCTGATTCGAAGTGTTTGAGTGTTTTTCTCGAAACTAGGATAGGGTGGAACTCGAAGCGATTTTGGGGAAGTCTCGGGTTACACTGTAAATTTCCAGGTTTCAGAAAACCTGTTTTTTTTTTAAATCTGGGTTTTTAAAAATTTAAAATCTGAAGTTTATGTTTAAAGCAAAGTTTAAGTTCAAATTCAATTCAAGTTTGCATTTCTGATTTGAATTCAAATTCTAGTTTTTAAATAAAATAAAAGTTTCAGAAATTTAGTTAACTATTTGTTTTGGTAAAATAGTTTAAACACTTTTAGTAATGAGATTTTAAAAATATGAGTAGTTTTGAAGTTTATTTAAAATCTGGAAATTCAAAAGTTAAATTTGAATTTCAGTTTTAAATTTTAAAGAAGGTTTAAATTGATGTTTTAAATTAAATGAAAATTTAAGTTATTAAAATTTTGAAATGAATTTAACTTTAAAATTTTTATATAGCACTTGTTTGATTTGCAATTTAAAAAGTTTTAAAATTATTTAAACATTGATAAGTTTAAATTGTTCTTATTTTAAACATTTAAAATGGAAGTTAAAGGTAATTTTCAAAAGTACTTTGTTAATTAATTAAGATAAATTTTTTTGAAAATTTATTTAATAAGGGAATTAAGAAATAGTTATTGATTTAATTAATTATTGATTAAGGTTAAATAAATATTGATTAATGATTAATCTGTATTAAAATTTAGATCATTAATTAGATTTTTAATTAATGATGAATGAATATTATTAATTATGTAATTAAGTTTTAAATCAAGGTTAATTAATTTAATAATTAACTTTAAGTAATGAATGATTAAAGATAATTTAAATTGTAATTAATTTAAGTTAATTACTTTATAAAATAATTAAAGAATGGTTAATGAAGATCGTTAACCAGGATTATTTAACAATTAATTAATATGGTTAATTTTTATAATTAATTAGAATAATTAATTTAATAATAATCATTTGTGAATAATTTGAGTGTAATTACTTAGTAAAGTAATTAAGAAATTAATTACTTTATGTAATTAATTTAGTTTAATGAGATTGTTTATTTTAATTAATTAAGTTTAATTAATTTTAAACACTTGGGTTTTATAAATAATTACTTCATGTAATTAATGATTTGAAAATCTCTTAGTTAAGTAATTGATTAATAATTATAGATTGTAATTAAGTGGAGATGTTTAAGAATGAGGTAATTTGGTTTAATTACTTAGTAATTAATCAAGGAATTAATTAAGTAATAAATTAAAGGATAATTAATTTGTTATGTTAGTTAATTGCTAAATGTAATTAATATGGGATGATTAATAATTATAAGTTAATTACTTAAGGTAATTAATTTAAGAAGTAATTAAAGATCATTAATTATTTTAATTAATGAAGTAATTAAAGTTGATTAATTATGATTAATTAATCAATAATAGGTAATTAAAGGTAATTAATTAATTAATTAATTAAGGATTAATGTAATTAATTATGATTAATTAATTAATTGAGTAATTAAAGGTTAATTACTGTTTGGTTGAGAAAAATTAATTTGTGAAATCAATTAAGGATAATTACTTGATGTAATTAAGGGTAATTAATCATGGGTGATTAATTAAGGTAATCAATAATAAATGATTAATTGATTGTAATCAATTAAATGATTGAGTAAGTAAGATATATATTGGTGAAGTTATTAATTTAATTTATTAATTATAGATGAAGTAATTAATTTAATTCATTTTAAATTAATTAGAGATAGATATAGTTAATTTAATTCATTTTAAATTAATTATATGGTGATGAGTAAATCATTGCTTATGGGTGAATGGGTGAACTTGATTGTCTTGAATGGATGTAATCTCAGTAATGAGATAAGTATTGTTGTGTGGTATGGATGCTTGATCGCATTGTGATGATAGCTTAGATTATCTATTGTGATGGTGATATATGGATTATCTATTATGATATTGATAATGTGGATTACCTGTTATTTGATAATGTTAATTATCAATTGTGATTATGAATTATCTATCTGTGTGTAAATAGATACTGTATTGAATTGTTTTAAAAACTTTAAAACAACTTGGACCTAAAAGACACGCTTTGGATTTCGATGAGACCGGGATCGGGTTTCCATATTTAGATATTCGAAAACCACATCGATTCCAAATAACGTTAGGTCGTGAATCAAAGTGGAGCTTTGTGAAGACTCGAAATGTAAGGACTATGAGTGAGTATAACTCTATGGGTGATTCCGTAATGAGTTGACGGAATAGTACTTATAGATTCGAGATGGTGATTCAGAGTGTAAGGGTTATCGTTATTAACTCTGAGGGTGATTCTAAAATGAGTGTAACGAGGTAATGCCTTCGGTTTCGTTCGAACCCGGAATGAACTTGTATGGATTGAATGCTTTCAGCACATCGTCAGGTGGACGATGAGCATTCTAAGTGATATGTCCTGTAAAGGTAATCGTAGCCTCAAGCCTCATCAACCGGGAATGGCTAAAACAGGGGAGGTGCAGCAAAGCTTCGTGGGTCGCACCCACTGGAGAGCAAGATTTACCCCTGTCTAGAAGTCCCTTTATAATCGGCTGTGTGGGTGGTTGCTAGCTACAACCACGGGGTTGTCTTGTTCGGAACTGTTCAGTAAGGAATGGGTCCGGCTTTGTGTTGCAGGGGAGCGGGCGTGCTCCTCGGTACGTTGATCTAGGCCAGGTACTGTGTGACGGGCGGTACCCCAGTAGCCCTGCCATTGTATTGAATCCAAAATCCAATAAGTGCCAACGGTTTTGATTGTATTACCCACTTTTGTGGCTAGTAGCTGGAATTTAATCATGTAACAATTTCGGCTATTTCATATTTATTTGAAAACCCTAGACACTATTATAATATCATCGGATTTCCTATCAAATGTTTTGGTTAGCGTAAGGTAAAAACTTTTCCATGTTTATGTGTGGGAAGTCTTACGTGATACCTTTTCTTTCAAAAGGTTTTTTAAAGTTAAGCAACTTTAACTGTTTACTCACACCAGACCCATGTCTGACCCAGAGTTTATTCTGTTTTTTCTTAAACTCTTGGGTACTCAAATTTTTATGAGTAGTCAAGGGAATTCAGGTTAGGATTCAGGTTAGCTTTGACGAATTGTGGAGGAGCAATGGAGCAGGAGGCTTCTACGTGTAGATATATATCTAGTATTCCGATGTGTAGTTTTCTCTGAGATGTTTCTTGTACTGATTGAGTTGTATAACTAGACAGGTGTTTATAACTGTCTAGTAAGTGTTGTATGTCTGTGAACTCTGATAATGGTTGTAAACTATGTAATATTTATGTTATTAATATAATTTATTCGTTCCGCTGTTAGATTCTGATGTGTTGTTTCTTTCTTCTCTTCTTTCTATTCTCTTTTCTATCCCTTTCTTTCTTAAAAATGATGCGATTTTCTGTGGTAAGAAAGTCGGGTCGTTTCAATGCTGATCTAGGCCAGGTACTATAACGGATGGTATCCTAGTAGCCCTATCATTGTATGGAATCCAATCTCCAACATTAGCATGTATGGTTTTGATTGTGCCCAACTATGCTGGAATGTGAGATGCAAGCATTTCAGCTAGATTCTATTTTACTTTCTATAGACATTATTATAATATCAGACAAATTTGATAAAAATGCTTTGGTTATCGTAAGGTAAAAACCCGGCATGTTTATTTATGGCATGGTCTTAGGAGATACCTTTGTTTCAAAGGATTTTCAAAAAAATATAATAATCCAATTGGGTATGATTTTCTCACGCTGGTTTTCCAGACTGACTCGGGTGTTGTTTTATTATGATATTCGGGTCAGACCGAGTTATACAGATTCAGGATGATATGGAGCTCAGGAGATGAGTTGGATGACGTGGCGTATTTCCGTAGATTTGTATTTCAACTATGTAAGGACAGATAATAAACTGTCCAAAGTGCTGAATGTTGGTTGTACTCTAATAATGGTATGTATATATGACAGTACAAATTTCTTTGTATCTAAAGCTGTTATTATATATTATATTTTGTTTTGCTGCTATTGTGAGACTCTGATGTTGTTGTTTATCTTCATCTTCTACCTCTATCTTTCTTCTTTTTCCCTTACGGTCTGGTTTTCCAGCATTCGGTTTTTCGGCATGTAATACAATGAGCGTATTGATGTCGACTTTCGGAGGTCGAATAACCGGGTCGAGACATTATGGTATCAAAGCTGAAGGTTAAGAGAGAACCTTGGATCTGATGGGAATTACTCATTAAAGATAGAGTCAATAGTACTCTAGAATGAGTTTGAGCGTATTAATATATATGAGAGCGTACTTGTTAGTGACTATAAAATGGTTTTATACTGTGTTGATTGATTTATTGAGTGGCTTATGAACCTTGGCCGGACAGTCTGCACAACTGTATCGAAGGGGTTTCTAAGCACTTGAATAGAACAATTCGACACGGTACTGTTTTCGAAAAGGGGTGAATGAAATAATTTTACCCAAAAATATATTTTGATATAAAAGGAAATATTTTCTGAAAATTATGATATATATAATTGGAGTGTTTGGATGATAATATTATAGTCAAATAAGATTGTAAAGATTTAAAATGGCTTATATAACCAAGGAAAGTATGAGATTGAATTTTGGAATTAAAATTAAAAGTGAAAAGTTAAAGATGAGAATTTAACATGGATTAAGTTGAGAAAATTAAATTTTTGAAATTTAATTGATGTTAATTTGAAAAAAAAATTGGTGAATTAGATTGGTTACAAGGATTAAACTTTGGGTGTGACTGAATTGGGAAATAGAAATTAAATCGGATTGGGAAATAAAATTAAAATTCAATTGAAATGGACTTAAGCTAATGACATTGAGTTGGATTTGAATTAGTTGAAGTAGAATGAAATGAAATTAAGTCCTATTTAATAAAATTTAAATGAATTGTGGGAAGTCAAAAGAATAGTATGATGCTACATTTAAGTGGAGTTAAGTTAAATAAAAATCAAATTGGAATAAATAAACTTCAATAGCTTTTCAATGAAATTGAATTGGAATAAAATTCAGTTAAGTTATAGATGATATTGAATGGAATAAATTCTTATTTTAATAGAAATAAGTTGGATAAGAACTGAATTGAAATAAATAAGCTTTGATAGCTCATAAGAGGGTTGAAATGTATGAATAAACTATGCTTGGCTATAAATAAAGATCTCGAGTTAAAAATAAATATGTGAATATGATTGATTATAAACGGATGGAAGTGAAGAAAAAAATGTGTGAGTTATTAAATTTAAAAGTGGGATTAATAAGCCTAAAATAAATCTGATTGGTATTTTGGAAAATGAAATAGAAATCCAAACTTGAATTATGAAATAGAATTGAACTCAAGTTAAATAATGAAGTGATTTTTAAGATAAAATTCAAATATTGAATTATAAATCGAAAATGAACTAAATTGGAATAAATTAGTTAATTAAACATGGAAATGAAACCAAATTTAGTTAAATAGAAGTTGAATTGTGAGTTGGAAATAAAATTCGAGTCAGAAATAACATTCGACTTGAAGTGTTAGTAAATTAAATATAATTGAAATATGGTCGAATGAAAGGAAGTTGGATTAAAACAGAAATGGTTTGAATTGAAAATAAAATTCAGGAGAGTGGAAATAAAACTGGAAATGGCCTTGTAACTAAATAAATAGATTCAGAAATGAATTGTGAATGCGAATTAGAATTTATAATGGATTGAATGAATGTACTAATTGAATTAAACTAGTGAAACGGATTGGAATTTGATTAGATGAGAATCAAATTAGAATATAAATAGAATTGGTGCAAGAAGAAATGGAATTATTATTGAATTGAAATAACTTAAGTAAAGCGTGGAATGGTTATTTAATATGTAAGCATGAATGTTGTCGAGCCTAATGAAATGGTTTTAAATGAAACCAACGCGGAAATGGGATAAAATGCAATTAATGGATTGTGAATAAATTTAAAATGGAACGGAATTAAAATAAAATGAGTTGGAAGTAATTTAAAATAGTTATAAAACAAAGTGATTGTTTTTGCATGAATATCACCAAATTTGTATAAGAATAAGTGTCGTTTGACGTAAACGGAAGTAAATAAAATTCTAGAAGTTGATAGAAGTAAATAAAATTGATTTTTGAATCAATTGATATGAATATGAGTTGTTTGGACTTAAAAATGAATTGTAGATAAGCAAGTGAGTTGTAAATCACTTAAATTGAATGCAGTGGTAAGAAAAGCGAGTGAACGCAATTGAATTAGTTTTGAAACCATATAAATTGCTTATGGAAATTGCTTACTGTGCGTTGCTTTTAGAATTGATGTGTTGTAGTTGTTTAAATGAGTTAAATGTTAATAAACTTCATAGATATGTTGCTTACATGTTTAAATTGAGTAAGTACGGGTACCTGGAGGCCGTTGGGCTAATTTTGGTCGTGCTAAATTGCTAAATAAATAAGTCGAATGCTTGAAAATGCTAAATAGAGATACGCCTACGCAATAAAAGATAGAAAATATGAAATATTGTTTTGTTTTCTTGTTTTCCGACCGTACAGGTCGATGTATATATATTTATATCTTTTTTCAAATTGCAAAAGCTCCTCCGTACAAAGGAGACTTAGTCGAAAATTTTGGGAGTTAGAAAATTTTGGGAGTTAGAAAATTTTTGAATTTTGTTTTAACGAAGAATTGATTTCAAATTGAAATTGAAATAAAAGGATTTTGGAATTGGAATTGAAAACTAAGTATTTAGTTGGAATGAAGGGGTTAGAAAAATGAATATGGGATTTTCACTAAGTGGGTTTTAGTAAGTTAGTGGATTTGGGGCATTCTTTTTGCCTTAGTAATTTCGGGGACGAAATTCTTTTAAGAGGGGAGGAATGTAACGACCCGGATTTTTTCAACATTCAATTTGGAATATTAAAATGATTTTAAATATTAAAGTTGAATTATGGATTGGTTTGAATATGGAAAGCTTGGGTTTATTTAAAGAAAATAGATTCCGAATTTAAATACAGCAGTCGGTTGAATAGTTTAATTATTAAAGTAATAATTGAATATTGGGTAAAATAGTGAATCTTGAGTTTTAAGCTTGATAAAAATATTTTAAAGGCTTGTAAAATTCATATTAATGATACTGAAGACAATGCAACTTTTAAAATGGAATTTGGAAGTAATCGGTTCAGTTTTAAAAATGTATCGTTTAAATCGACGTTTAAAAATAGCCTTTCGAGACACGGTCTCGAAATTCGATGAAACTAGTTCAATTTGATCCGTTATATTGTATTATTATCAGATTTCAAATTTCATAACGTTTGGAGTTATTGTTTAGCCGTATGAGATGTAAACGCGCTAAAATTTATATCGAAATTCAATATAATAACTAATTTCAAAAAGCTATCTTCTCCATACGATCGAATTAGGATTCGAAACCTTTTCCATTGCGTTCGAAATAGGGATATAACATTATAAACGCCTAGCAACACGGCTCGATATGATGTTAAGATTTTAAGCTGCGAATCAAGATGATTTGAATTTAAATTTAAATATAATAAATACTTTATTTGACTGGTCAAATTAATTTCACATCAAAGCTTTTTCCAGTCCTTTCCAAAACATTGTAGCCTTTTTTCTCCCATACACTACCCACTATCTGGAAATCGCGATGCCTTCTTGTTCAAAAATCAGGGAATCAATCAATCAATATATATAATCGCATACCCTTCTTTGTTAAATGTATCCTCCTTTTTCATTCTGTCCCCTTCCATTCGAAAGCTCCAAAATCACATAATGGATTCAAAAATAAGGATTGCGAAACCAAAATTCGAATCGAATCAAACCGGCCTCAAAATCGAATCGAGTCCTTCGATTTTAAATCGAACCAGTTGGATTTACGTGTAGGAAGCTTGTACGAAGCTGAATTCACACTTGAGTGAAAGGCAAGTAAATGAGTGAAAGGAGGCTGAACGAGGCATGGGGGAGGCACACGCATGAAGGCAGAGGGTAAAGGGTGGAGTTGGAGCTGGATAGTGGAGTTCGAGCAGGTGAGGTCAAGCCAATGGGGTAAACAGTTTTTTTAATTTTCCTAAATTTATACATACATACATATATATATGTATGTATGTATGTATGTGTATGTAGAGGAAAAAATATTCAGTAAGGTTTAAAACAGAAAACTTTTTTGTAGCCAGAGAAATATATGCAGATTTCACTTTATATATATATATATATATATATATATAACTGTGAAGGAAAGTAATAATATAAATATAGATACACATACCTTTTTTTTAGTTTAAATGTGTATGTAGGAAACCAGAAAATAAAATATAAACACAAACATATATTTTAATGTATATAGATAAACTGTAAAGCAGTAATAATATGTGTGTATACATATAAGATTTTGGAAAAAATATGAGAGTTTAAAGTTTATGTAAAGTTAGATTTTTAAACCTATACAGATTTTTTTTATATGCAGTTTGAAAATGAATTGAAACAAACATACATATACACATTTTAAATCTACCAGTTTATTTTTAACTAATGTATTATAATGATTAACTTGTTTAATAAACTTATTTAATTATTTTTAGTTACTAAAGGATTTTAAAAGGGAAAATTAGTTAAAATTTAATTATTAGTTTAAATTAAATCATTAGTTTAAAATTAAACTATTAGTTAAATTAAATTTATAAAATGAAAATTAATTGTTCGAATATTAATAAACCGTATAATGCTTATACAAGGTCTAAAATCATGGAAAACAAGTCGAGATGAATCAAACTACAAATTAAAAAGCAAAGATGAGATTTTCTCACTCATTTGGATTACCTGATTAAAATTAAATGTTAAATTTAAATCGTTGGATGTTGATTGATAAATTATGATTTATCTGTTGAATGATATTATATATAGTATATATATATTGGAGTGATTGATATTCCCACATTATATAGCGGATGAGACCCTATGCGCCCGCATAATAGCAGATGACCCTATATACCGCAATATCCCCCTCGAAGTGGAAATAATATCTTATGAAGATATTTTGAGATAAATAATTTGTGAAATTACTTAAGGCCTAGTGGTTGCTTGTGAATGTTATTTGATAGTTAAATAACCGACTATCAATATTGGCCAAATGCGCTAATCGTTTCGAAGAGACCGGGATCGGATTTAATTATCCCAAACCACTTTGATCCGGTTTGAAACGTTTACAAATGAAGACCGTGAAGAAGAATGAAGAAGGTGGTTCGGTTTGTCCAAACCCAGGGCAACTTGTATGGATGAATGCTATCAGAACATCGTCGGGAGGATGATGAGCATTCTAAGTGAGACTCGTTCTAAAAAGGTAACGCATAGCCTCAAGCCTCATCAACCGAGAATGGCTAAAATAGGGGAGGTCCAGCAAGGCTAGGATCCCTCCAAACGTGGGGTGATCTTATTCGGACTATCCAGTAAGGGGTAGCTCCGGTCTTGTATTGGAGGGGATCGGGAGTGGTCCTCGGTACATTGACCCAGGCTAGGTTGATGGGCAGTACCCCGGTAGCCCTGCCATTGTATGGAATCCAATTTCCAATAAGCGCCTGTATAGTTTTGATTGTGCCCAACTATGCTGGAATGTGAGATGCAAGCATTTCAGCTAGATTCTCTTTTACTTTCTATAGACACTATTATAATATCAAATGAATTTGATAAAAATGCTTTGGTTATCGTAAGGTAAAAACCCAGCATGTTTATTTGCGGCGTGGTCTTACGAGATACCTTTGTTTCAAAGGATATTCAAAAAAATATAATAATCAAATTGGGTGTGACTTTCTCACGCTGGTTTTCCAGACTGACTCGGATGTTGTTTTATTACGATGCTCGGGTCAAACCAAGTTGTACAGATTCAGGATACTATGGAGCTCAGGAGACGAGCTTGATGACGGGAGTATTTCCGTAGATTTGTATTTTCACTGTGTAAGGACGGATAATAAAATGTCTAACGTGATGAATGTTGGTTATACTCTGATAATGGCATGTATATATGACAGTATAGATTTCTTTGTATTTAAAGCTGTTATTATATATTATATTTTGTTCCGCTGCGATTATGAGACTCTGATGTTGTTTATCTTCATCTTCTACCTCTTTCTTTCTTCTTTTTCCCTTACGGTCTAGTTTTTCGACGTTCGATTGTTCGACATGTAATACAGTGGACGCACTGATGTCGACTTTCGGAGGTCGAATAACCGGGTCGTGATAGGGAAAGGAGATGATACGGGGAGAAGATATTTGGGCTGGATGTACGAGATGTTGGATGGTTGACTTATATATATATATATATATATATATATATATATATATAAAGTTAGAAAATATCTGATTTAAACGTTTGAAATTCTCAAGCTCCAAACGAGGCGTGCTGCCTGGCGCTCCATGTGTTCCGTCCCCATTTCGAACATAATGGAACAAGTCTTAAGGCCTAATTCGATAGTATGCAGAAGATAGCTTTTCAAAATCAATTTATTTTAATTAATTTCCATAAATTAATTTCTACATATTTCAAGCTCGCATGGCCAAACGATAATTCTGATCGCTATGAAACTTGAAATCCAATAATAATTCACTATTGCAGATCCGATGAGATTGGTTTCGTCGAAATCCAAGACGGTGGCCAAAATGGCTATTTTTACACGTTAATTAAAATGTAGAATTCCCAATTTCTATTTATTCACTTTTGAATTCACTTTTAAAAGTTAACAGCCTTCGTTCTTGTTTAAATTTATATCAACTTTTAAAATCATTTTCATCCATATAAAATTCAAAATTCAATTATTCAAATAATTTGCAATATTAAATTTAAACAAATAATTTATCTGGTAAATCACTATAATTAGAATAAAATTCATTTAACTTATAAAATTTACTTTTAAAACAAATTCAAATAATAAAATAACTATTTCCATTTCATAGTAATTCAACATTATTATTCAATTCAAGCTATTGATTGCAACATGTTAAATACATAGAATTTCATTTTAGTACTTGTTATCGCCAAAATCTTCGAAATTAGTTTTTCAAAATTTTATTAAAGTTCATATTCAATAACTGCACTAATAATTCCTTAAATTTTTATTTTTTACCATTTTTATTCAATAATTATATTAAATTTTATAATTTAAAATAGTTAAAAACACGGTCGTTATGGAAGGTCGGCCATTAACTGGAAGAAAAGAAGAAGATATTCAAGGAAAAAGTCAAAGAATTAAATAGGGGAATCAAAATCATCTCAATCCACTTTCCTTATCAAATATTAAGGGGAATAATAATTTCCGTCTATGTTGAATATATGATGTTTGATGATGATATGCTTGAATTATGGGTTTGTTTAAATTTAAACAAGATTGTTTAAATGACGGTTCATACTGTTTTAGATCAAAACCGTGTGATGTTAATGTTTAAATGCCATGGAAAAATTATGTCATTTTTCCAAGCTTTCAAAATATTATTATGATTTTTTGAATGAAAATATAACATATTGGGTTTATAAATTTATTTTAGAAAATATATTGAGAATTGGGTTTGAAATTTGATATGTTATATAACATGATCAAAGTAAATTTCTGTGATTTTTGAGGATTTTTCTTAAGTGATTTGATATACAAATTAAATTATTTTGAGAAGAGGATCTAAATGATTTAATTGTATGTGCAATGGAAGGTTTTATCTACAAAATTCTAAGCTTGATACAATCCAAAATAATAAGGCGGTTAGTTTTGAAAAGCATGGGAAAAGTTAAGCCAACCAATAAGAAGTTTACACGTAGGCCGATTAGTTGATATAAGTTGCTTAATTTGACATTTAACCTAGAAAATCAGGTTCTGCCGCTATTACGGGTACCTTTCCCCCCTTTCCTTTCGCCTTTGAAAAAGTAGAAACTCCATTAAGCCCCAAACAATAAACAGGGTATCATCTAGGTGGTACGTAGTGGATTGGAGAAAGACCGAAGGTATGGTGTCGAAAGCATGCTTCTAATAGAGTTGATACCTTTGTTTGTTTTCAAAAGTTAAGCACTTGCCTTTGTTTTACTAAGCTTTCGACTTAGTCGATACATATATTTTCAAAAGGAGTTTTATAATGGCTTTCGAAGGGGTTGATATGTTTGTTCTAAAAGAAAAAGGGCATTTGAAAGAGTTCCTTTAATTATAAATCGATGCATTCGAAAGAAGGGGTTCTGACACAGTCCAAGACCTATCGTTGATTCTTTTGCCTTTCGAGTGTATTGAAGCCATCAATGATATCGAAAGGTTGTTTTGTTTTAAAGATGCATTAAGCCACTTTCTAAATGCTTTCGAAAGGGTTATGGGTTTCGAAAGCAATGGCTTCAGAAAAGGTTTCCAAGTTATCCTTCGGTATTTTTAATATATGTTTTTGACTCTGTCAAAAGGGATGGTTTTGACACCTTCGTAAATTCCCCAACATTTTTATATGGTAAAAAATTATTTCGAAAGATATAATTTTGTTTATATTTACTTTGACCCAAATGATATTTTTAAAGGTAAACCCAAAGATGTTGAAAGGGGGACTTTCAATACTTTAGGAAGAGATACTTCCAATGGTTTCGGAGCTATGATTATAATAATTAATAAGTAACACTTTATTATATTCAGAAGGTTTTGAAATAAGGATTTTAAAATGTTTTAAAAGGCAGGAGTCTAATGTTTTGAAAAGAGATATATGCTTTCGAAGGAGGCTATCCAATGAGGTCGAAAGCAAGGTTTCGAAGATTTCAAAAGTATAATTTCCAAAACAAATAACTCAATCTCATTTAAAGCAAAACCATGGCATATTAATGAACAAAGTATTTTGAAATGGAATTTTTGAAGAAGTCTTAATGGGTTAAAAAAATTAACCAAGTTATATTGTTTGCTTTTCCGTATATGTATATATTCACTTTGTAATGAACCCAAAATGGTACTTTGAGAAAAGGCAGAATAACCAATTGGGTTGACCCAATAGTAAATATAAATTGAAGATATTGGCATGGGCCAATAGGTTTATGGTAAGCCCAAGAAACTGCGTAAGGAAAAGGGTATTGGCAAGGGCTAATAGGTTCACCGTTAGCCTATTAAAACTATGTATAATTGAAGACGTCAGTTAGACAGGTTCATAGATAGCCTATGAAAACTATATATAATTGAAGTCGTTTGTTAGACAGGTTTATAGTTAGCCCATGAAAACTATGTCCATATGAGAAAATCAAATATTGACATATAATCAATAGGTTCCTAGTTAGCCTATGAAAAGTAGGGTAAAAGAAAAATATTGACAGTTAGTCAATAGGTTCTTAGTCAGCCCATGAAAACTAGGATAAAAGAAATAATATTGGAGTTACCAATAGGTTCATAGTGATCTGGTGAAAACTATATAAGTGGACAGGGAGTCCATAAATGTTTAATCGGTTATTAGTCAACCCATGAAAACTATTAGGCTAACAGTAATCCTAGAAACTATAACTATGACAGATAGCCAAAATGGACGAGGATGGGTAATTCAAAATTGATTTAATTATTTTGCATATCATCACATAATAATGATTTGAATTGATTTAACCATTGTGGATGCAGGAGCACAGAAAATGGTTTATAAAGGTTTTTAAGATACTAGTGAGGGAAACATGTTCCGCTAAGCGGCATGGTCTCACTAGATATCTAAATAATTTGAGATGTTAGATTATTATTCATACCAGGCTTTATGTCTAACTCGAAGTTTATGTTTTCCCCTTAAACTCTCGGGTACTCAATTGATTTTGAGTAGCTTGATATTTGAGGTTTTTGGGTACCTCTTATGACGAATAGACTTCCAAAGTCGTGAAGAAGGCATGCAATTATTTGAGTTCTCCCTCATATGATTCCGCTGTGTTATTTTGTTGAGGCAAAGTTGCTTATTGCCTATTATATACTCTGATCACTAAGGGGGCATCTTCGTATGTCGCTCTTGAAGTATATTGTAATAATTATATTTTTTGACTGTGGCTAACGTTGTGGGATTATGTAAAGAATGTTGAAAAGAGTTTTTGGAATGGAATGTGAAAGTTGTTTTGAAAATTTTAAATTTTTTCCATATCCATGTGTTTTTGGTATATCAATTTATCTAACATTACCATATTTGGTCGCCGGGGATTAATAACTATAGATGACTGCAGCATCCATACCCATTAGTTTTGGGCCTCCAAGTGGGGGATGTTACAAGTTGGTATAAGAGCATAGGTTTATGAAACTTAAGCAATTTAAACCTTAAAATATTTTCAAAACATGATCCAATTAATCAAAAATATGATCGGGGTTTGGGTTAACACGATTGTAACATTCTTGTATTTAATATATATAGGTGTATATAAATAAGTACGTAATTCCCCTTTTCTCTTAAACTGTTCTTCTGTATCTTACTAAGGCTCGTATGCAGATTTACGAGAAAGAATATATGGAAGCAGAAAATGGAAGAGTAAATATAGGTGGAGAAAGCACCACAACTAATGGAAATGCTTGACCCAATACCAGAAGGAACCAAGGTCGACAAGTTAACGCTAATCAAAATGTGGAAGCCGATATGAGTGCTGGAAATCCGCCAGTAGATGCGGGGATAATGTATCAGTTTCTTGCTAATTTGATGCAGGCAAGAGCTCTTGGAGTGGCTGGGAATATTGGAGGAGCAAATCCTGTGGTTCCGGTTGGGAATAATCATGCCAAGTTAAATAAAAATTACATCAGTTTGGGTGGAAAGCCGTTTATGGGAACAAAAGAGGCTATAGAAGCGGAGAATTGGTTGTTACATCGTGAAAGGGTTTTCTCCGATTTGGATTTAGAAGATGATCAGAAGAGAAGGTTGGCCTCCAGGCAATTGTAAGGGTCAGCACTTCACTGGTGGAACGGTGTGACTGCCTGAGTTTCGGAGGAAGAGTTGACTTGGGCTGATTTTCGAAGGAGATTCGAACAGAGGTTTATTTTTGAAGTTGCCAAGTCATCATTGATGAGAAGATTTATGGATTTAGTTCAGGGAGATATGTCAGTTATTGAGTATGCAAATATATTTGATGATCTATCTCGATATGGATACGCTATTATAGACACTGACATCAGAAAGGATTGAAAGATTCATTAGGGGAATGAGGCCCGAGCTTGATAGCGCAACCCTGACTCATATCTGTGAGCCCTATAATATGGTGGTGGAGATGGCCATTCGCCATGAGGAGATGCTTATTGTGTGTGCTAGAGAAAAGCCCGTTGAAACCCAAGGTCCTCAAGGAAAGAAGAGGAAGTTCTTCAAAAAGAAAGGAGCCTAGAAGGGAGATTCAGCCAAGAAGTCAAAAGCTGATTTAGTCTGCTACAAATGTGACAAGAAGGGTCATTTTGTGAACAAGTGCCTGTCTGGCAAGGGGCAGAAGAAGGCTGGGGATAACAAGCGTGTTAAGTGCTACAACTGTGATCAAGTTGGGCATTACAAGAACCAGTGACCAGAGCTAGTTAGAGCAGAAAAGGGAAAGGTTTTTCCTACTGGACCACCGTCTTCTTCAAGACTAACTGTAGTGGATAAGTGAAAGAATGTGATGGAAGGTACATTTCTGATTCAAAGTATTCCAGTTAGGATAATATTTGATATTGGTGCATCACATTCATTTATATCTCAGAATTTAGTTAATAGGTTATGCTTGGAACCCACTTACCATGTTTCTTCCTTAAGGGTTGCGAATCCAGTAGGAGGGTATGCAACTCTAGGGATGAGAAGTGACCAGTTAGAACTTGATTTGTTAGATCATATATTTGCATGCAGTCTGTATGTTTATGATTTGGTAGATTTCGAGATCATTTTGGGTATGAATTGGTTGGGTAGATATGAGGCTAGGATATTTTTCCAGGATGGGGAAATATCATCGAGGCATCCAAATAGTCATAACCGAATCATCTTCTCAGTAGAGCATTCCAACCGAAGTGTTTGTGCTATGTTAAGTGCCTTGGAAGCAGTAGAAGAGCTAAGTCAGGTTTGAGTTGCAAGAGAGTTTGCAAATGTTTTTGAATTGATCACAGGACTACCACCAAATGAGCTATTGAGTTTCGGATAGATCTTGTTCCAAGAGAAGAATCTGTCAGTACACCACCTAGCAGGATGGCACTAAACTGAGATGAAAGAATTGAAGGTGCGGCTAGTGGATCTAGAAGGAAGGAATTTTATTAGGCCAAGCAGTTCGCCTTGGGGAGCGGGCACGATTTTCGTAAAGAAGCCAGATGGGTCATTGAGAATGTGCATTAATTATCACAAGCTGAATGAAAGGACGATCAAGAACAAGTATCCTTTGCCGAGAATTGACGATCTATTTGATCAGTTGAGTGGAGCCAGAGTGTTTTTCTAATTGGATTTAGCAATGGGATTCCATCAGTTGAGAGTGGCAAAGGACAGTATTCCTTTGACAGAATTTCGAACAAGATATGGTTCGTATAAATGGTTAGTGATGCCATTCGGTTTGACGAATGCACCTGCTTTCTTCAGGGACATGATAAACCGGGTTTTCCGAGAGCACTTCGATAGGTTCGTGTTGGTATTCATAGATGACATTTTGATGCACTCGAATGATGAGATAGAGCATGAGGATCATCTGAGAATAGTTCTTGATATGCTGAGGCAATATCAGCTAAAGGCAAAGTTTTCCAAATGTCATTTTCGAAAGAAAGAGGTCAAGTTTCTTGCTCTTGTAGTTTCGAAGGAGGGTTTGGCACTAGATCCAATTAAGATCGAAGCTGTCAATAATTGGAAGAGACCAGAGACAGTAACCGAGATCAGAAGTTTTCTCAAACTTGCTAGCTATTACTGGAGATTCATTGGAGATTTTCCACGGATGGCACCACCTTTGACTAAGTTGACCGAGAAGGATGTGAAGTTCATTTGGTCTGAAAAATGTGAGGAAGGGTTCCTTAAGTTAAAGCATTTGATGACCAATGCACCAGTGTTAGTTGTTCCAGATGGAAACCAAGGGTTGGTGGTGTACACTGATGCATGTGGAATGTGATTGGGAGCTGTGTTGATGCAGAATGGTAATGTCATTGCCTATGCTTCTCAATAACTTAGACCGCATGAGGTGTGATATCCTACTCATGATTTGGAGTTGGCAGCGGTGATCTTCGCATTGAATATTTGGATACATTATCTCCTAGGGGAGAGATTTGAGCTATACTTTAAGATATTCATTCTCTCGGAAAGAGTTGAATATGAGACAGTAGAGGTGGCTGGATTTTTTGGCTGCTTATGATTTTGGTATAGAATATACTCCTGGCAAAGGAAATAAGGTAGCGGATGCCCTTAGTAGGAAACATTAGAATGTGGTGTTAGCTATGTTGACAGAATAAAAGGATTTAGAAGCTTTGGTTACGTGTAATATAAAGTCGAGATCGACTGCTGATTCTAATAAGAGTATTGCTATATTAGCTTGTTTAGAGGTTTGACCGGTGTTGATCGAGAGGATAGCTTCTAAACAGAAAGAGGATCCAGTATTAGCCAAGAAGATTAGAAGACTCGAGGTGAGATCCGAGATCGATGATCTTAAAGAATTTGGCATCGACCATATAGGATGGTTGAGGAAGAAGGGACGCTTATATGTTCCGAATGTAGAGAACTAAAGAAGAGAAGTTCTAGGAGAATGTCATCGATCCAAGTTTAGGATTCATCCTAGGGGAACCAAGATGTATCAAGATATGAAGAGGAGCTTCCATTGGGAAGGCATGAAGAGGGATGTTGGCTTGTGGGTTAGGTAGTGTGCCAACTGTCAAAAAGTGAAAGTCGAACACCAAAAGCCGAACGGGTTGCTTAAGCCTTTAGAGATTCCAGTTTGAAAGTGGGATTCTATATCCATGCATTTTATAGATGGGTTGCCAAGGTCTAACAGAGGAAATGAAATCATGAGTCATAGTGGAAAGATTGACCAAGAGTGCCAATTTCATTCCAATCAAGTCGACCAGGACGGCACCTGTTTTGGTGAAGTTGTTGGTAAAGAATATAGTTAGACTTCGTGGAATTCCTAGTGGCATAGACAGCGACAGAGATGCATTATTCACTAGAGAATTTTGGAAAAGCCTACAGAGGGTATTAGGTACCAAGCTCCAGATACAACATATCACCCATAGACCAATGGGTAGACCGAGAGAGTCAATAAAGTACTCGAATATTTTTTGAGAGCTTGTGTATTAGACTTTGTGGATCTTAGGAAGATCACATGCATTTGATAGAATTTTCCTATAACAATAGTTATCGGACTAGTATAGGAATGGCGCCTTTTGAAGCTTTATATAGAAGACCTTGCAAATCGCGAGCATGTTGGTTAGAGACTGGAGACAGATTAGTTTTGGATCTAGATTTGGTTAGAGAGGCATAAGAGAAGATTGAATTAATCCGAGAAAGAATGAAGGAAGCTCAATCCAGACAAAAGAGTTATGCAGATGAAAGGCATAAAGACCTAGAGTTCTTAGTTGGAGATAGGGTTTGTTTTAAGATATCATCAATGAAGGGTGTGATATGATTCAGAAGGTCGGGGAAGCTGGCGCCGAGGTATGTTGGTCCATTCCAAATTATGGAGAGGATTGGAAAGCTCATAAACAGAGTAGAGTTGCCGAGAAATATGGCAGATGTCCATAATGTATTCCATTTGTCTCATCTTCGCAAGTATGTGCATGATCTAGAAACTACCATTCCTCCAACATAATTGAAAGACTTGGTGGTAGAGCCTAATTTGACAGTTGTTAGACAACCAATTCGGGTTATGGCGAGAGATGGGAAAAGAATGAGATCCAAGGCAGTCAAGTTGGTGAAAGTTCAGTGGAGCGACAACGAAAAGGACTATACTTGGAAGATAGAGGACAGTATTCGAGATACTTATCCTGATCTGTTTTAAGAGTATGTCTATATTAGATTTATATAGACGATCACTAGCCAGATAGACTAGTATGGTTGTTAGAAGTCGTTGTAGATGATTGCTATGATTAGTATTTGGTCCTTATTGAATTTCGAGGATGAAATTTTTTAAGGAGGGGAGTCTGTAACATCCCTAATTTTTAGATAACATTATTCTGGATATTTAATTAGATAAATCAAATAGAATAATGTAAATGTTAAATGATAATTGGATTGAGATTTGAATAAATTTAAGTGGTCGTGCTTATTAATAAAAATGGGCATAAAGAATGGTTTATAGACTAAATAAATTATATAAGGGCATAATAGATATTGGCCTCCCATGACTATCACCCTTATATATATGTGTGTGTGTGTGTGTGTGTGTGTGTGTGTCCCCTAAGCTATTCGCATTCATTATCATTTTTTCACAAATAATAAACGTAAGCAAAAGAAAGAAGATCGACCATTAATTGGAAGAAAAGAAGAAGATATTCAAGGAAAAAGTTAAAGAATTAAAGAGGGGAGTCGAGCTCATCTCAATCCACTTTCTTTATCAAAGATCAATGTGAATAATAATTTCCATCTCTATTTGCTGAATATATGGTGTTCGATGACGATATGCTTGAATTATGATTTGCTTAAATTTAAACAAGATTGTGTAAATGATGGTTCAGACGGCTTTAGACCAAAACTGTATGATATTAATGTTTAAATGCCATGGAAAAATTATATGTCATTTTTCCAAGCTTCGAAAAAATTATTATGAGTTTTTGAATGAAAATATAACACATTGGGTTTATATATTTATTTCAGAAAATTTATTGAGAATTTTGGTTTGAAATTTTGATAAGTTATATAACACGATCAATGTAAATTTTTGTGATTTTTGGGGATTTTTTTAAGTGATTTGATATACAAATTAAATTATTTTGAGAAGAGGATCTAAATGATTTAATTGTATTTGCGAAGGATGTTTTATCTATAAAATTCTAAGCTTGATACTTATCCAAAATAAAAATGCAGTTAGTTTTGGAAAGCATGTGAAAAGTTAAGGAAACCAATAAGAAGTTTACACGAAGGCAAGTTAGTTGATATAAGTTGCTTAATTTGACATTTAACCCAGAAAAACAGGTTCCGCCTCTATTAAGGGTACCTTTTGCCCCTTACCTTTCGCCTTCAACAAAGTTGAAACTGCATTAAGCCCTAACCAATACACAATGTATCGTCTAGGTGGTATGTAGTGGATTAGTGAAAGGCGGAAGGTATGGTATCGAAAATATGTTTCTGGTGGAGTCGATACCTTAGTTTATTTTAAAAAGTTTAGCGCCTGCCTTTGTTTTACTAAGCTTTCGACTTAGTCGATACATATGTTTTCAGAAGGAGTTTTATAATGGCTTTTGAAGGGGTTAGTATGTTTGTTCTAAAAGAAAAAGAGCTTTCGAAGGAGTTCCTTTAATTATAATCAATGCATTCGAAAGAAGGGGTTCCGACACAGTCGAAGCCTGCCATCGATTCTTTTTCCTTTCGAGTGTATTGAAGTCATCAATGCTATCGAAAGGTAGTCTTGTTTTAAAGATGTTTTAAGCCACTTCCTAAATGCTTTTGAAAGGGCAGTGGGTTTCGAAGGCAATGGCTTGGGAAGGGGTTTCGAAGTTATCCTTCGGTATTTTTAATATATGCTTTCGACTCTGTCGGAAGGGATGGTTTCGACACCATCGTAAATTCCCTAACATTTTTATATGGTAAAGAATTATTTGAAAAGAGATACTTTCTTTTATATTTACTTTGACCCAAATGATATTTTTAAAGGTAAACCCAATGATGTCGAAAGAGGGACTTTTAATACTTTAGGAAGAGATGCTTCCCATGGTTTCGAAGCTTTGATTCAAATATTTAATAAGTAACACTTTATTATATTCGAAAGGTTTCGAAAGAAGGATGTTTTAAATGGTAGGAGTCTAATGTTTTGAAAAGAGATATATGCTTTCGAAGGAGGATATCCTATGAGGTCGAAAGCAAGGTTTTGAAGATTTCGAAAGTATAGTTTTCAAAACAGATAATTCAATCTCATTTAAAAGAAAAACCATGGCATATTAATGAATAAAGTATTTTAAAATGGAATTTTTGAAGAAGCCTTAATGGGTTAAAAAAAATTAACCAATTTTTATTGTTTGTTTCTCGATATATGTATATATTCATTTTGTAATGAACCCAAAACGGTACTTTGGGAAAAGGAAGAATAACCAGTTAGGCAGTAGTAAATATAAATTAAACATATTGGCCGGGGCTAATAGGTTCACAGTAAGCCAATGAAAACTGTGTAAGGGAAAGGGTATTGGCATGGGCCAATAGGTTCATAGTTAGCCCATTAAAACTATGTACAGCTGAAGATGTCAGTTAGACAGGTTCATAGTTAGCCCATGAAAACTATGTATAATTGAAGATGTCGGTTTGACAGGTTTATAGTTAGCCATGAAACTATATCCAGACAAGAAAATGAAATATTGACAGATAGTCAATAGGTACCTAGTTTGCGCTTGAAAACTAGGGTAAAAGAAAGATATTGACAGTTAGTCAATAGGTTTCCGGTCAGCCCATGAAAACTAGGATAAAAGAAAGATATTCACAGTTAGTCAATAGGTTCCTAGTCAGCCGATGAAAACTAAGATAAAAGAAATAATATTAGAGTTACCAATAGGTTCATAGTGATCTCATGAGAACTATATAAGTGGACAAGGAGTCCATAAATGTTTAACCGGTTATTAGTCAACCCATGAAAACTATTAGGTTAATAGTAATCCTAGAAACTATAACTATGACAGATAGTCAAAATGAATGGGGATGGGTAATTCAGTATTTATTCAATTGTTTTGCATATCGTCACATAATAAAGTTTTGAATTTATTTAATCATTGTGGATGCAGGAACATAGAAAATGGTTTATAAAAGTTTTTAAGATACTAATAAGGGGAAACCCGTTCTGCTAAGTGGCGTGGCCTCACTAGATATCTAAATAATTTGAGATGTTAGATTATTATTTATACCATGCTTTATGTCTAACTCGAAGTTTATATTTTCCCCTTTAACTCTCAGGTTCTCAATTGATTTTGAGTAGCTTGAGATTTCAGGTTTTCGGATACCTCTTAAGACGAATAGACTTCTGAAGTCGTGCAAGAGGCATGTCATTATTTGAGTTCTCCCTCATATGATTCCGTTGTGTTGTTTTGTTAAGGAAAAGTTGTTTATTGCCTAGTATATACTCTTATCACCAATGGGGCATCTTCGTATGTCGCTCTTGAAGTATATTGTAATAATTATATTTTTTGACCGTGGTTAACGTTGTGGGATTATGTAAAGAATGTTGAAATGGGTTTTTGGAATGGAATGTGAAAGTTGTTTTGAAAATTTTAAACTTTTTCCATATCTATGTGTTTCTGGTACATCAATTTATCTAACATTACCATATCTGGTCGTCGGAGATTAATAACTATGGATGACTGCAACATCCGTAGCCGTTAGTTTTGGGTCTTAAAGTGGGGGATGTTATAGGAGGTTTAGTTATTGACGACTATAGATGTTTATACGTTAGTTCAATCTTTATTTCCATTAACTAGTCTATGTAGTTAGGTTCGGTGAGTTTGTCGTTTTCAGAAAATAACTCGGGTGTATACATTACAAAATCTAACTTAGTAGATTAGGACATTATTCATAGTAGATGTTCTTAGAATATTAGTAAGGTTAAATATTACATTTCATTTTACAAATAATCTCCCACTAATCTTTATGTTTCTTAAAACACTAAGACGAAACATAGAGGTCTTTCGACTTCACTAGTGCGTGTTAGGATTTGTTTGTCTTCAAGCTCTGACCATGAGTTTTCTCAACAAATCATAAACCTACAAATGATGGATAACACTTTATAGGTTGTATAATATACAACTTCTAACACATGGCCTTTGTCCTTATCTCATTTCGACCTTGAGTTTGCTCAATGAATAGAACGAGATTATTCACTCGTACCTACCATTTCGCTATGGCCTACGTATAATACACGCACCTTGAGTTTGTTCGGTAAATACATATAGCTATCTTACCTTGTCTATACTATATATTAAAATTACTATACATAACATCATTAGTTTGAATTTTCTCAACAACCAGAGAGTATGCAAGTTATTTATTAATATGTAAATGGTAAATGGTAACTTATTAAATTAAAGATTCATAATCTTCAATATATTTAAATGAGTGATATCGACTAATGACATAATGTATTTATTATAAAATACCATCGTGATTCGAGTGTCAAACACATTGAAAATCACGGTATACGTACTATACGTTTGTATTTATTCCTTAAATCCAATTTGGGTTTCTTAATGTTTCGCCTTATTATTATACGTTCATATTACACAAGTTTATTTATTACATAAGTCCTATGTATAATCTTATATTTGTATTATTAATTAAATATTATTTAATTAATTAAATTATTTATAATTTTGATTAATTTTATATTATTCAATTAAACATTTTATATTGAAAACATATGCTATAACATTTATAGTTCTACACACACACACACACACACACACAGACACACACACACACACACATATATATATATGCATGCATGTATGTATGTGTATATGTATGTATGTATGCATGCATGTATGTATGTGTATATGTATGTATGTATGCATGCATGCATGAATTTTATTATTCATTAGTTAACACTAAATTAATTTACTAAATTAAATAATTTTAAGTAATTATTAATTTCGAAAAATCGATATTTATACTTACATCATCTTAAACAATCCAAGATAATGTAACAAATTTCATTATATATGGTATATAATTTAATTTATTAACTCGGTAACTAATTTACCAATCTAATTAATAATTATTTAATTTTTGTAAATTAGATTATTAATTTTTCTCACAATTTTGAAAATCATATTGCAATATTTTTCTTATTTTGAAATTGAATTTTAAAATTTAAATTTTCTTTTGATTTCAAAACTTATTTTGAAAATTAGCCCAAGCCCCAAATTCAAGTTGAGCCTTTTTTATCAGGGATAATCTTTTAGACATACTTCACCTTTTAGGCCATGGCCAGTAGCTAGGTAGGGCAAGATACTTGATTACACAAACCTAGCCTAGATAATATTTTTCTAGATACCCAACTAAATGGGTAAGCTTAATAAGTTGGCCATAACATGACTAATTTAGACTGCATAGGTTATTGGGCTTCGATATCATTGTAGGAACTGGACCATCACACAATGTGTTAAATTGGTGAATTTCAAATTTTTTACAGTTTGGATATTATTAGGCCTGTGAAGTCTAAACTGATTTAAATCCGATCTAAATAAGTATTAAATAAAATCATTATTTAACTTAAATTTATTAATAAAAGGATTTTATTTGGTGTTATCATACATATATATATAGTGTACATGTGTATCATATATACATATACCTATACGTAGATGTGCAACATATACAGTATGCATAAAGTGCTATAATTTACAATACAACAGACATGTTAGCCACCCATACACACATATATTATCTAATATATATATATATATATATATATATATATATATATATATATATAATTAAACAATATAAATTTTATTTACAAAAGACTATATTTACATATATAAAATAATGTAAAATAAGCTTATAGTAATGACATATATATATATACATAAAATAACATTTATAAACATAAATATAAACAATTCATATTCAAATTTAGATTTCAAATTTAGATTTCAAATTTTAAAACTAGACATAGATTCAAAATTTTCTTTTAAGTTTAAATTTAAAATTTAAAGTTTGCAAATAAAATATGTAACGACCCAGAATTTTTATTAATTAAAATTTGAATATTTAATTAATTTTAAATATTAATAAGTGAATTTATAAGTCAAATAAATTTTTATTTGAATTTTTGGATTTAATTGAATAATTAAATCGATAATTTAATACGTTAAATTAAGGAAATAATTGAAAATATAGTTAAATATGATTGAAAATGATTTGTAAAATTTTATTTTATCATGTTAGAGTTAGAATGATATTTTAGAACTTTTAAAATCGAATTAAGAGTTAATTTGTGAAAATTGAATATTTTAATATTTAATAATCGACTGTAAAATAGTCAATTTTTGAACAGTCTCAGAATTGAACGAAACCAGTTCCATTGGATCCGTAATAGTTAGTTATTACCGGATTTCAATTTTCGTGTCAATCGGAGTTATCGTTTGAGCGTGGCAGCTCGAAACGCATCGATTTATTTTCAATTTAAATTTGGCGAGCTAAAATAGCCATTTTTCAAAAAGTCTTGGATTTCGACGAAACCAGTTTCATCGGATCCGTAATGTGATATTTTTGTAAGGTTTCAAATTTCAAGTCAATTGGATTTACGGTTTGTCCTGTACGAATTAAAACGCCTAGAAAATCGCTTAAATCGGTTTAATTTAAATTGAGCGTTTATAGCCATAACTCGCACATACTTCCGAATTAGCTTCCGAAACCTGTTCCATTGTGTCCGGAACGCGGGATAAACCCTAGGTACGTCAGTTTCGGCGCCTAAATCGGAGTTTGGAATTCCCGGATGAATAGTGATTGAAAAATTTCCTATAAATACACCTAAATTCACAAAAAATTAAATAAAAAAAAACTAAACCCTAGTTTCAAAGCCGGCCGCCACCCTCAAACCTATGGCCGAAATTTTCTATCGTTTTTCTCTCAATCTCTCTCAATCCCTTCATCATTTCGAAAATCCTTCAACTGGAAAAATGTTAAGCACTTCAAGTTCTATCTAATCAACGGCTATGATTGGAAATGGAGCTCTGGATCGTCGTCAATTCTCGTTCGAACGCGCTGCAGTCAATCGCGTTTTCCAAGGCGACGAGGCAACCGAGCATCGCCGTTCTCTGGCCGAGCATGGAGTGGTGGATGGCGAATTAAATGGTGTATCCTGATCGATGTATAGATGAGCGAGGAGGCAGCAATATTTAACCCTAGAATCGAGCCTATGGGTTTCTTTGCGTTTGATATTGTCTGGAGTGAACGCACGTGAGGGAGAAGGATAAAAGGATGGAGCGGCCAGGATCTAATGTCATGAAGCAACGGCTGTGATGGTTTGTAAAATAAAAAAAAATTATGAAATTGATTTATATATAAATCGTGTAACTTCAAATATTCATAACTTTTTCATAGAAGGTCGAAAACGCACGAAACCAGTTGCGTTGGAATCGTATGGACGAGCACTACGCGATGAAATTGGATTGGAGTCGTTTGGAGTTAGTGAAAATTTTGGGTAAAATTAAACGTCCGTTTAATTTTATTCGAAATAAATCGCTAAAACGGAATTTAAAATCAAGGTGAGAACTTCTCACTCAATCGAATCAGTTTCGATTTTATTTTAAATAGTTAGATTTAAATTATTTGAATGCATGTTTGAATGTTGATTAATATCTATTGATTGTTAAAATAGACATTATACGCCGTTAGTAAGCGGATGTTATTTAATAAAAACATATACCGCGAATATTTCATAAACAGTGAAATTGGTATTATATATAATAGCAATATATATATATTGGCATATGTATATATTGGAGTTATTGATTTCCCGCATTTATTTGTTTAGCAGATGAGACCCTATTACGCCGTTATTAAGCGGATAATATTTAATAAGAACATATACCGCGATAATTTCGTACTGGAACGAAATTGGTATTGTGCTAATGTTTGTGATGCAGGAAAACAGGTTGGAGGGATCCAACTGGATTCCTCAACAGTTTTTATTTGATTTCAGATATTTTGATATTTGATGGATTTTCATATTGATATATGATATCGTTGTAGTCGTGATTGACTATTTGGTGTGTAGCATCATTGGACCAAATTTGGAATTTTAAAATGATTTTAAAGTGATTTTTGAAAAGTATACGTTTTATAAAATAATTTTTGAATTGATCCATTTCAAATAAATAAACGTTATAATTTTTAAAGTTATAAAAATTATGATTTTGAGAAATACGGTTAAAGATTGATTTTTGAAAATACGGGTTAATGATGTTATAAAATAGTTTAAACTGGGATTTTTAAATTTATTATAAAAAGTTTAAAAATAGGATTTATAAAAATTTGATTATTTTATAAATCAAGAGAATGATGAAATTATAAAGGAAATTAAAGACGTTTTAGAATAATAATATAATTTGATTTATATTAAGAGATTTATAAATGGATATTTATAAATTGAAATATAGACATTATAAAACGAGTTTTTATAAGTGTTTGAATGAAGTGAAAATGAATTTCCTTAAAGAATGAAATTTATAGAATTTAAATGGTGAAGTTATAAGGATGAAATTTATGGAATTATAAACTGTGAAGTTATAAAAGAAATTTATAAATAGTAAGATATATAAATTTGGTGAAAATATTTGAAGAATAGATTGGTTAAATAAATGGATCTTATAAGTTATAAGATTTATAAATTAGAAAGTCTTTAAAAGAACGATTTTGTAAAATAATCGTTTTATAAGTAATTAACTTATAATATGAACGTTTAGTTTAAAATTTAGTTATAAACTGGAATAGGTTAATAAAGGAATTTATAAAAAGGAAGTTTTTATAAATAAATAGAAATGGAATTTATAAACGTTGTTTTATAAATCCGCAAACAACTTATTCTGATAAGTTAATTGTCATAACTTATTTGATGGAGTTATATTCACGTTTTGAACTGTGAATAATTCTTTTAAATAAAATGTATAAAAGGATGAAATGTGTTAACGTAGTATATTCACGTTTTTGAATAGTGAATAAGATGTTAAAGAAATTGTTTGAATGTGATATTTCAAATAGAATTAAAACGATCTAACGATGTTTTAAGATATGTTGAGATTCGAAACCATAGATTTCAACATTGATTGTTGAAATAGACGTTTTCGAGAAATAAAAGGAAATAGTAGACTATAACACTGTTGTTATAGTAAATGATTTCCGAAAGGAAATGTTTTGTATAGTATTGGGATTTATATATCTATTTTAATTTCGAATCCCTATACTAGTGATTTTTGAGTCGTCGTAACGATGTTTTACGCAACATTCGTTTTGGCCCAAATAAATATGTTTAAGAGAATGATTTCCTTAAAGAATGAAATATATACTTAATTTCGATTTAAGTATATTGAATATTTTCTAAGTGTTGAAAATAAATAAAATTTGTGAATTACTTATTAAATAAGTATGGAAATGTTTTCCAATATGAAGTGATATTTAGAATTTATCTTTTTGAAGATAAATTGAAAAGAAATATTGAAATGAATAATTGAAATCGAATATTCATTGATATTTTGGAATTATAAATTCACTAAGGAATTTATAAAGGAAGTGGAATTTGTTTAAAAATAAATATTGATTTATTTTTGAAGTGTTGAAATAATATATCTAGTGAAGATATTTTTGGAAAATAAATAAATTGGAAAATTATTTGGAATCTGGTGATGTGTGCATGTCCAGTGATAGTTAAATAATCGACTATCAATATTTCCCTTTGAATGGGTAATTGATGTGATTTGTTGAATGTGAATGCCACACTTATTTTTGAATAAGCGCTCACTATTCGGGTTAACCGGGAAAGGACCATGGGGTCGTATAACCCATTCCGAATATGTGATACGTCGTTATGAATTGCATTTGAAGATCGGTGTTGAAGACCGAGTATTTGCGAAAGCGATAGGATGACCTATCGATTGTCTCTGCACTGGGTAGCTCCTGGTATAGAGATCTCCTAAGTGATGGGAAATTCGATCGGGATTGTGAATACCCGTATTGCAAGGGCTTCGTAAGAAGTGCCTTCGGTTTTGTTCGAGCCCGGAACAGACTTGTATGGATTGTATGTCTGACGTTACAAATTGAGATATAAAGCAGATTTCTTTCAAATATATTTCTGTTGGTGGCGGAGAATTTATTCTTTTAGCTTAAAACCCTTCTCTGAGACGTACGTGCTCAGAGGTTATATAGTTGAATGTTATCAGCGATATATTCCCAGTTTGGTAATGTGATATGCTGAGAGATGCTGAAATGATCATTGTGTTGATTATTTGTGATAGGATCGTTTATTTGATCGTCTATCCTTGTGATCATTGTGTTGATCATTTGTTGACCCAAAGCATGGCTTTTGTATAAAGTATGTTTTTGTGGACGTGACTTCGTCGAGCCTCACACCCCGTGAATGGTCAAAACAGGAAAGAAGCAGCAAGGTTATGAGGGGTAGCACCCTTTAGGATGTGTCCATTTCCTTCTGGAAAAGGGTGGTATCATGGTATGGAGCCCAGATACTTACTCATGTTGAAAACACTTTGTTATGATTGTGTGAATTGATTACGAGCGCTCGGTGATAAAGGTCCCAAAGGACCGGGGGATGGCATATTCGGTCAGTTGTTACTCAGTTAGGGGTAACCCGGCCTTATGTTGGTAGAGATCCGGTTTGGTTCTCGGGGCGTCCATCCAGAGGCGTTTCCATGTGGCAATGGGAAGTTCCTTGGCCTGATCATTCGTTGGAAATCCAAAGAAACAATACGTGACTTGTACGGTTTTAGTTGTAGAACCTGCCATCTAATATGGTAGCTATTAGTAGGCATAATATAATGGTACCTATGCTGGCTAAGATCTATATTCTACTTTCGAAATCGTTTTATACACTATGCACTAATAATAATATCAAAATTGATTTGATTTTAATGCGTATCAAGCATCTTTGACTATCATAAGGAGAAATCTTCTCCAAGTCTGCGTTTGCATTGTGTGTGTGGCAGGAGGTCTTATGGTAGTCTCATTTTTAAAAGCATTGCGAATTGAATTTAAAAATATTCCTCTATTTTGATTTTAAAGATAAATAAACTGTTTTGAGTTCTCACACCAGTCACATGACTGACTTGGAGTTTATTGTTTTCCTTCCTAAACTCTGGGTGCCCACCAATTTCCACACGGGCAGCCAAGAGTTTAAGGTTTATCAGGATATTCTGGATATTCAGGAGTTGCTGGAGGCAAGCTGGATGGCATGGCATATTACTTATATAGTATTTCTTTTTCCGCTGCACTGTTTGATGTTTGTTGTTGTTGTATACTCTGATGATATGATGTAATGAAATGTATAATATGTAATAACTGATAGTTCTTTGTTTAAAGATTATTCATTTATCTATTATATGTTGTTCCACTGCGAATTGTGAGATTCTGATGTTGTTCTGTTGTTTCCTGTTCTGTTCTATGTTCTCTGTTTTCTTTCCTTTCTATTTTCTATCTTTCCTACTTTTCTTCTCTCTTCTTCTTTCGTTTTCTTTTCTTAAATTCTTTTTAAAACCCATAACATTCCGGTTTTTGGCCTTCGATTTCTCGGCAGTCGATAAAGTGAGTATCGATGTTGAATTTTCGAAAGTCGAAAATTTTCGGGACGTTACATTTGGTATCGGAGCTGATGGTTAAGCGACAACCATGGTTCTGTTGGGTATAATTCATTAGAGATAGAGTCAGTAGTACTCTAAAATTAGTTTGAGTGTAATAATAGCTATGAGAGCGTATTTGTTAGTGAATATGAAATTGTTTTATATTGTGATGATTGGTTTATTGAGTGGCATATGAACCTTCGTCAGCACAGTATGTACAACTATGCCGAAGGGGTTTCTAAACGCTTGAATAGAACAATTCGACACGATATTGTTTTAAATTGAGTAAATGAAATAATTTTACCTTGATTATATTTTATATATAAAGGAATAATTTTTCAGAGTTATTAAATTGTATATAAGTTGATTGTTTAGTTGTTTGAATAATCTAAATAAAAGAATAATTGTATAGGTAAAAGAATTATAAGAATTGAATTATAATTAAAGTAATTTACAATTGAGAAATAAACTTATATATATAAGAAGTGAAACTTTATGAATATATTTATGAATATGACTTGTAAATAAAAATGAGTGTTAATCAATTAAATGTAAATAGTTGATGTGAAATAATGAATATAAGTGTTAATTCATTTAAAATCTAATGTTATTAGAAGTTGAAAGATTGTATGAATATAAGCAAAGGAATTTGGTTGTAATTGATATACATTGGTTGTTATATGATTGTTAGTTGATTGTATATAATTCATTAAGTATTAATGAAATTGAGTTAATGAAATGAAAGCTATGTAATTGAATTCAAATAGAAAGTAAATAAATTTGAATAGAATTGAATGTGAATAGGATTTGATTAGTGAATGCAAACTAATTAAAATTGAGAATGAATGTTGATAAAATCCAATGTAAATAAATCAAATGTGATTAAATTGAAAACCAATTCATTAATATTAATGAGAATATGAATGAATATTTATTGGTTATGGATGTTAGTTGGATGATAGTTGGTTGATGGTTGAATATATATTGCTATTGAATGATTTGTTGTTTGTTTCATTTGCTATGTTGACATATATAGTTATTATGTTACTATATGTTGTATATCGATACTATTGTCTATATACATGATTCTCATGTTGTTTGTTGAGTGATTAGTAGGTGCGGATCGCGTTTGTTTCGCATTTGGAGCTCGCTTTCGCGCTATATTAGCCGTATATGCTTGCTAATAAAATATAAGGTACATATCTCGGATTAAATATCGCACTTTTACGCTTTTTCCCTTCGGGATGCCTCATTACTTGATGAGATGTATATTTGTGATATATATACTGTCATTTTTTTTTCGGATCGAGCCGCGCAAAGGAGACTATGGCGAATTTTTCCGAAAATTTAAGGCGTTAGAAAAATTTGAGAAAAATTGGAAAATTTTGAAAACTTTAACTTTGATTTTAGAATTGAAAGTTAAATGATATAGTTGTTTTTGAAAAGATAACTAAGTATGATTTGAAAACTTAGTAAAGTTATTGTAAGAAGTTTAACTATGAATTTTGGGAAAGTTAATAAATTCTATAACTTTTCTTACTTGTTAATTTCGAGGACGAAATTCTTTTAAGGGGGGAAGATTGTAACGACCCAGAATTTTTATTAATTAAAATTTGAATATTTAATTAATTTTAAATATTAATAAGTGAATTTATAAGTCAAATAAATTTTTATTTGAATTTTTGGATTTAATTGAATAATTAAATCGATAATTTAATACGTTAAATTAAGGAAATAATTGAAAATATAGTTAAATATGATTGAAAATGATTTGTAAAATTTTATTTTATCATGTTAGAGTTAGAATGATATTTTAGAACTTTTAAAATCGAATTAAGAGTTAATTTGTGAAAATTGAATATTTTAATATTTAATAATCGACTGTAAAATAGTCAATTTTTGAACAGTCTCAGAATTGAACGAAACCAGTTCCATTGGATCCGTAATAGTTAGTTATTACCGGATTTCAATTTTCGTGTCAATCGGAGTTATCGTTTGAGCGTGGCAGCTCGAAACGCATCGATTTATTTTCAATTTAAATTTGGCGAGCTAAAATAGCCATTTTTCAAAAAGTCTCGGATTTCGACGAAACCAGTTTCATCGGATCCGTAATGTGATATTTTTGTAAGGTTTCAAATTTCAAGTCAATTGGATTTACGGTTTGTCCTGTACGAATTAAAACGCCTAGAAAATCGCTTAAATCGGTTTAATTTAAATTGAGCGTTTATAGCCATAACTCGCACATACTTCCGAATTAGCTTCCGAAACCTGTTCCATTGTGTCCGGAACGCGGGATAAACCCTAGGTACGTCAGTTTCGGCGCCTAAATCGGAGTTTGGAATTCCCGGATGAATAGTGATTGAAAAATTTCCTATAAATACACCTAAATTCACAAAAAATTAAATAAAAAAAAAAACTAAACCCTAGTTTCAAAGCCGGCCGCCACCCTCAAACCTATGGCCGAAATTTTCTATCGTTTTTCTCTCAATCCCTTCATCATTTCGAAAATCTTTCAACTGGAAAAATGTTAAGCACTTCAAGTTCTATCTAATCAACGGCTATGATTGGAAATGGAGCTCTGGATCGTCGTCAATTCTCGTTCGAACGCGCTGCAGTCAATCGCGTTTTCCAAGGCGATGAGGCAACCGAGCATCGCCGTTCTCTGGCCGAGCATGGAGTGGTGGATGGCGAATTAAATGGTGTATCCTGATCGATGTATAGATGAGCGAGGAGGCAGCAATATTTAACCCTAGAATCGAGCCTATGGGTTTCTTTGCGTTTGATATTGTCTGGAGTGAACGCGCGTGAGGGAGAAGGATAAAAGGATGGAGCGGCCAGGATCTAATGTCATGAAGCAACGGCTGTGATGGTTTGTAAAATAAAAAAAAAATTATGAAATTGATTTATATATAAATCGTGTAACTTCAAATATTCATAACTTTTTCATACGAGGTCGAAAACGCACGAAACCAGTTGCGTTGGAATCGTATGGACGAGCACTACGCGATGAAATTGGATTGGAGTCGTTTGGAGTTAGTGAAAATTTTGGGTAAAATTAAACGTCCGTTTAATTTTATTCGAAATAAATCGCTAAAACGGAATTTAAAATCAAGGTGAGAACTTCTCACTCAATCGAATCAGTTTCGATTTTATTTTAAATAGTTAGATTTAAAATATTTGAATGCATGTTTGAATGTTGATTAATATCTATTGATTGTTAAAATAGACATTATACGCCGTTAGTAAGCGGATGTTATTTAATAAAAACATATACCGCGAATATTTCATAAACAGTGAAATTGGTATTATATATAATAGCAATATATATATATTGGCATATGTATATATTGGAGTTATTGATTTCCCGCATTTATTTGTTTAGCGGATGAGACCCTATTACGCCGTTATTAAGCGGATAATATTTAATAAGAACATATACCGCGATAATTTCGTACTGGAACGAAATTGGTATTGTGCTAATGTTTGTGATGCAGGAAAACAGGTTGGAGGGATCCAACTGGATTCCTCAACAGTTTTTATTTGATTTCAGATATTTTGATATTTGATGGATTTTCATATTGATATATGATATCGTTGTAGTCGTGATTGACTATTTGGTGTGTAGCATCATTGGACCAAATTTGGAATTTTAAAATGATTTTAAAGTGATTTTTGAAAAGTATACGTTTTATAAAATAATTTTTGAATTGATCCATTTCAAATAAATAAACGTTATAATTTTTAAAGTTATAAAAATTATGATTTTGAGAAATACGGTTAAAGATTGATTTTTGAAAATACGGGTTAATGATGTTATAAAATAGTTTAAACTGGGATTTTTAAATTTATTATAAAAAGTTTAAAAATAGGATTTATAAAAATTTGATTATTTTATAAATCAAGAGAATGATGAAATTATAAAGGAAATTAAAGACGTTTTAGAATAATAATATAATTTGATTTATATTAAGAGATTTATAAATGGATATTTATAAATTGAAATATAGACATTATAAAACGAGTTTTTATAAGTGTTTGAATGAAGTGAAAATGAATTTCCTTAAAGAATGAAATTTATAGAATTTAAATGGTGAAGTTATAAGGATGAAATTTATGGAATTATAAACTGTGAAGTTATAAAAGAAATTTATAAATAGTAAGATATATAAATTTGGTGAAAATATTTGAAGAATAGATTGGTTAAATAAATGGATCTTATAAGTTATAAGATTTATAAATTAGAAAGTCTTTAAAAGAACGATTTTGTAAAATAATCGTTTTATAAGTAATTAACTTATAATATGAACGTTTAGTTTAAAATTTAGTTATAAACTGGAATAGGTTAATAAAGGAATTTATAAAAAGGAAGTTTTTATAAATAAATAGAAATGGAATTTATAAACGTTGTTTTATAAATCCGCAAACAACTTATTCTGATAAGTTAATTGTCATAACTTATTTGATGGAGTTATATTCACGTTTTGAACTGTGAATAATTCTTTTAAATAAAATGTATAAAAGGATGAAATGTGTTAACGTAGTATATTCACGTTTTTGAATAGTGAATAAGATGTTAAAGAAATTGTTTGAATGTGATATTTCAAATAGAATTAAAACGATCTAACGATGTTTTAAGATATGTTGAGATTCGAAACCATAGATTTCAACATTGATTGTTGAAATAGACGTTTTCGAGAAATAAAAGGAAATAGTAGACTATAACACTGTTGTTATAGTAAATGATTTCCGAAAGGAAATGTTTTGTATAGTATTGGGATTTATATATCTATTTTAATTTCGAATCCCTATACTAGTGATTTTTGAGTCGTCGTAACGATGTTTTACGCAACATTCGTTTTGGCCCAAATAAATATGTTTAAGAGAATGATTTCCTTAAAGAATGAAATATATACTTAATTTCGATTTAAGTATATTGAATATTTTCTAAGTGTTGAAAATAAATAAAATTTGTGAATTACTTATTAAATAAGTATGGAAATGTTTTCCAATATGAAGTGATATTTAGAATTTATCTTTTTGAAGATAAATTGAAAAGAAATATTGAAATGAATAATTGAAATCGAATATTCATTGACATTTTGGAATTATAAATTCACTAAGGAATTTATAAAGGAAGTGGAATTTGTTTAAAAATAAATATTGATTTATTTTTGAAGTGTTGAAATAATATATCCAGTGAAGATATTTTTGGAAAATAAATAAATTGGAAAATTATTTGGAATCTGGTGATGTGTGCATGTCCAGTGATAGTTAAATAATCGACTATCAATATTTCCCTTTGAATGGGTAATTGATGTGATTTGTTGAATGTGAATGCCACACTTATTTTTGAATAAGCGCTCACTATTCGGGTTAACCGGGAAAGGACCATGGGGTCGTATAACCCATTCCGAATATGTGATACGTCGTTATGAATTGCATTTGAAGATCGGTGTTGAAGACCGAGTATTTGCGAAAGCGATAGGATGACCTATCGATTGTCTCTGCACTGGGTAGCTCCTGGTATAGAGATCTCCTAAGTGATGGGAAATTCGATCGGGATTGTGAATACCCGTATTGCAAGGGCTTCGTAAGAAGTGCCTTCGGTTTTGTTCGAGCCCGGAACAGACTTGTATGGATTGTATGTCTGACGTTACAAATTGAGATATAAAGCAGATTTCTTTCAAATATATTTCTGTTGGTGGCGGAGAATTTATTCTTTTAGCTTAACACCCTTCTCTGAGACGTACGTGCTCAGAGGTTATATAGTTGAATGTTATCAGCGATATATTCCCAGTTTGGTAATGTGATATGCTGAGAGATGCTGAAATGATCATTGTGTTGATTATTTGTGATAGGATCGTTTATTTGATCGTCTATCCTTGTGATCATTGTGTTGATCATTTGTTGACCCAAAGCATGGCTTTTGTATAAAGTATGTTTTTGTGGACGTGACTTCGTCGAGCCTCACACCCCGTGAATGGTCAAAACAGGAAAGAAGCAGCAAGGTTATGAGGGGTAGCACCCTTTAGGATGTGTCCATTTCCTTCTGGAAAAGGGTGGTATCATGGTATGGAGCCCAGATACTTACTCATGTTGAAAACACTTTGTTATGATTGTGTGAATTGATTACGAGCGCTCGGTGATAAAGGTCCCAAAGGACCGGGGGATGGCATATTCGGTCAGTTGTTACTCAGTTAGGGGTAACCCGGCCTTGTGTTGGTAGAGATCCGGTTTGGTTCTCGGGGCGTCCATCCAGAGGCGTTTCCATGTGGCAATGGGAAGTTCCTTGGCCTGATCATTCGTTGGAAATCCAAAGAAACAATACGTGACTTGTACGGTTTTAGTTGTAGAACCTGCCATCTAATATGGTAGCTATTAGTAGGCATAATATAATGGTACCTATGCTGGCTAAGATCTATATTCTACTTTCGAAATCGTTTTATACACTATGCACTAATAATAATATCAAAATTGATTTGATTTTAATGCGTATCAAGCATCTTTGACTATCATAAGGAGAAATCTTCTCCAAGTCTGCGTTTGCATTGTGTGTGTGGCAGGAGGTCTTATGGTAGTCTCATTTTTAAAAGCATTGCGAATTGAATTTAAAAATATTCCTCTATTTTGATTTTAAAGATAAATAAACTGTTTTGAGTTCTCACACCAGTCACATGACTGACTTGGAGTTTATTGTTTTCCTTCCTAAACTCTGGGTGCCCACCAATTTCCACACGGGCAGCCAAGAGTTTAAGGTTTATCAGGATATTCTGGATATTCAGGAGTTGCTGGAGGCAAGCTGGATGGCATGGCATATTACTTATATAGTATTTCTTTTTCCGCTGCACTGTTTGATGTTTGTTGTTGTTGTATACTCTGATGATATGATGTAATGAAATGTATAATATGTAATAACTGATAGTTCTTTGTTTAAAGATTATTCATTTATCTATTATATGTTGTTCCACTGCGAATTGTGAGATTCTGATGTTGTTCTGTTGTTTCCTGTTCTGTTCTATGTTCTCTGTTTTCTTTCCTTTCTATTTTCTATCTTTCCTACTTTTCTTCTCTCTTCTTCTTTCTTTTTCTTTTCTTAAATTCTTTTTAAAACCCATAACATTCCGGTTTTTGGCCTTCGATTTCTCGGCAGTCGATAAAGTGAGTATCGATGTTGAATTTTCGAAAGTCGAAAATTTTCGGGACGTTACAAAATATATATTATTAATATATATGTATATATGCATAGAATTTTTTTAAACGTAAATATAATATACATATATACATTAAAATAGTATATTAAAACCATTTATAATATAAAATGATGCTATATACGACACATATATACATATAAAATTCAATATATATACATATTTCTTTTTGACCGTATTTACATTTTCAAAAATCAATATTTTTTACTTAAAACCGCATGGAATTTTTTATTAAAAATAAATACATACGTAAATTATTATTTTTTTAATTTGAAATAAAATATCAAGTAATATATGTAAATTTAGGTATATTAAAATATACATACATACATACACATACATACATATATTATTAAAACAAATTTAATCCATTATATTATAAAATTAATTATTTGTATATATTTTGAATATAATAATTTATGTATAAAAAATAATTATTTTCAAAAATGATATATTTAAAAATTCAACAAAAAAATTACAAGTATTTAATGTTAATTTATTTTGATTGAAAAATTCAATTTTGTTTAAAATTATTTTGAATTAATTTTTTTTTGAGAAAAATGTGTGATCCTCTATAGAATATAGGAGAGCACACATGCAAGTATATATATAACACAAAAGTGAGATGCTGCCAACAAGCTTGGCAGGTAACAAAAAAAAGAGAGAAAGATGCTCTAAACATATCAATAGCTCCAAGCAACAAAATGAGAAGAAAAACACTGTGCATCTGGACCGAAATGATGCTCCAAAAATCTCGGAAGCTCTAAGCAACACATAAGGCAGAAAAACACCATGCATCTGGATCAAAAGGAAAGAAGAAGCCTCAACTCTGAAGTGAAAATAAACGAGATGCTGGATAGGATAGTCTGCACTGGAATCTCTGAATAAGGGAATAAATGCCAAGCTGCAGCAAGGAACCTCTTTGAAAGTCTCTCAGCGAACCAAAACATCTGCTCTGAAGATAAAGGGACCTATAAGAAGAACCTGGAAACTTTTCACTCATATCTGCATCTGAGGGGCGACTAAGAAAAAAGTAAGAATTATGCATATATATGTATATTAATATAAATAATATAGTGGAAATTAGCCACAAGGGCCTCTTTAGCAAGTGCAATTAGTTTCTAGGACACACAACTGAAATAATTACTTTTAAGGACAAAATGCAAAATAATTAGTTTCTAAGGTCTAAAAACCTATGAAATTGTGTCCTTGAAAATAATTGGACTGCTGACTTTGTCCTTAAAAGTAATTATTCTGCTGACTTTGGCCTTGAAATTAATTTCTGTGGATGTGTGTCCTAGAAACTAATTGGACTACAAAATTTGTCCTTCTAGTGAAATGCCCCAATAATATACATATATGTGTATAAATAAAGAGAGAATAAAAACAAAAAGGAGACAAAACTAGAAACAATAGAAATAAAATATTTCAAAACAATTACACCAAAAAAGATCAAAAAACCAAAAAAAGAAAACTAAGAATCTGTAATCATAAGTAGGTTATGATTAACTAATAGATCATGGTATGAATTTGAAAAAATATTCATATTAGTACTGATGTCATTAAAAAGACAATAGTTTTTAGAATAATTAATATTGTAGCTAACCATATTAAGATACCATTTAAACGAATTATTCTTAGCTAATTTATATTTGGGATTAGAAATCCAATGAAAGCAGAAAGAAAAAATTGTATAAATCAATTTATTAATATGACTATTATTATTATTAAAAATTCTTTGATTTCTTTCAAACCATATATACCAACTAATAATAGTGAATAATGTGTCAAGTAGAGATCTAATATTCTTTTTAAACCAAAATCTAAAATTATTCCAGTAAAATTCACAATCCGAAATTTTAGTTATGATATAAAAATTGAAAATTTTGAGAACATTATTAAGAATGGAATAAGAATCCATGCAATCATAGTATAAGTGCTTAATGTCTTCAAGATGCAGATTACAAAAATAACATTTATTATCATTATGAATGTTCTTTCTTTTTAGGTTTTCAATTGTATTAAGTTTACCATGCAATATAACCACATGTTTATTTTAGATTTAGGAGGAGCATATATGATTTCCAAATAAATTTGAACGAATTGTTTGTAGTACCCGAAAAATTAATAAATCTATAAAATGAGTTAGAAGTATAATTCTTACTTCTATCCCATTCCCAACAAAGAATATCATTATCATTATCAATATTGTAAATATTTAATCTAGCATAAAGCAAATGAAGAAGCCTGAGAATTGATCCTACTAAAATTCTGTTAAAGCTGAAATTCCAAGAAGGATCATGATCAGGAGAAAAAACCTCACTAATTAGAGCAAACTTAAAATTACAAATATCTTAAAGCTCTTTAAATTCCAGTTTAAGAGGTAAGACCGAAATCCAACGGTCATGCCAAAAGGAAGTACGGTTACCGGAATGAACAATAGTATTTATTCCTAAGTTAAAAATCTCAAGACATTTTAAAATATTTCTCCAAAAATTAGAAATGGCTGGGGAAACTATTTGATATAAATTACTATTTCCATTATAGTAAAATTTAGAAATAATATCTTTCCTAATAGCATTATCTTTAATATCTTTAAACTTCCATAACCATTTACCTAGCAAAGATAAATTCATATTACGCAAGTTAATATCCCCTAAACAACCTTCACTCTTGGCTTTACAGACGGTCTCCCAATTAACTAAACATTTTATATTATTATTAGAATTTTCTCCACTCTAAAGGAAGTCTCTTCTAATTTTTTCAATTTTATCGATAACTCAATCCGGAAATAAATGCATGGACATCCAATAAATCGGAAGGGCTGATAAACCACCTTCCCTCTTTTGAATTAATTTTAAATTTGATTTTTTTTATTTTAGCCAAAATTAAATGATGATATATGTGTGTTTGTGTGTTTTTCAAATTTGAACTACAATACAAACACACATACGAATCTTAGATTGATAGATATAAAGATTCATGATATATACAACTAATCTAGGCAGATATAACATAATAAATGATATTTTTCTGAAACGATAATAAATGATATTTTTATTGAGATTTAAGTCTTGTAATAAATGAATGATATATATATATATATATATATATATATATAATTGTGAATTAGTATGTTACCTTAACCATAGTCTAATGATATCATCTTGAATACTGAATTTACCGAATTCCTAGGATTTGAATCCAATTTCTTCTAGAAAGCGCTACCAAACGAAGAGATCTATGCACCTTTGCACCATTTGACTTGAATCTGCGTTTAAGTTTGAAATGAAGAAGAGGAGACATGATGATTGCGGCCAGAGGGTGTGGAGAGGGAGAGCCAAAATGTAAAAAAGAAAAGTGAGTGGCAAATGAGTTTAAATATGAGGGAAAAGAAAGAGGAAAATGTGGATCTAGATCCACCCTTTTCTCTGCCAATTCAAACCCCTAAATAACCATGCATACCCCTCCTACCCTTAAGCTATTGTTGGCCTTCTCTTAGGCTCGTATGGGCTTCCACTTCAAACCAAATCAAACAATTCATAATTAAATCAAATTTAAACTTACATCGATATTGTATATCGATATGTGTGTATATCTTTTCAATATACACTATTTTCAATACCAATGGACACAAATAAAATAAAATTTTATAATTAATATTTCACAAATATTAATTAATTTATAAAAATTATAGTTAAACTAAATCATGTGGTAGTTGGAGTACTCAACATTGTGCTTGTTTGACTCATATGTGTAAATTCGATCAGCGATTAGTATCAAACAATTTGAATATTAACGTTCATACATCATCTTAGCTAATAATGTGAAAGTTTGGCAAAATTTATCCGATACGTAGTTTTGATAAAATCCAATTTGACTTATTTTAAGCGGTCACCGTTAGTGACAATTATTTCTACCAATTCTTCATCAAAACTATATCACATTAGGTCTTATGATATTTGGTAATGGTCAAAAATTCAATATCATCCACATTCAACTTGTATTGTACAAATACAAAGTCCTTAGTTTAATAATAACAATTATTATTAACCGAAATAGTCTAGGTAGAAAATTTTACTTTGAGTTGACTTTAGTTGACCATGATACTAACCTCCTATAATCGAGGAGACGAATTCTTTATTGAATAATGTTTCACTTCTAATCCTTCAACTCAACCCAACTATAGTTATTCGATAGGCGTCATGTCTCAATTTAACTATAATCAAAGTGGAGTTTCCACATTGAGTCTCAACAATATTCTTAAGTAGAGAGAATCATGTAATATTGCCACATCGATTTTTCTATTTGACCTTAATTATATTAACTAATAGAAAACTATCAAGTGAGTCATTTCGTGATTATCCAATAACTATCAATATGTAAACCCTTGATGGCCCCGGTAGCCATGGGGAATATACTGCCCAACCTTTGGAGAGCTGTGACGACCCTCCTTTTCGAGCCTCAAAAATCAACATAATACGCTCATCGTACAACATGCCGAACTACCGAGTGTCGAAAAGACAGATTGTTGAGGGGAAAGAAAGTAGCTAGAAGAAAGAAGAAACTAAACAAAAACAGAATCTCACAGCATACTGAATAACATATAATATATATAGTTCTTTACACAAGTCAAAACTGTAATATACATATCTCACATCAGAGTACAGAAATCAATAATTACCAACCTGGACAGTTATAACAACTTGCCATCACAATTGTTGGTACATTCAAACAAACACTATAGTGGAATAACAAGTATGAGAATATGTCTCAGTCTCCAGCTCATCTCCTGAGCTCCATAGCATCCTAACCTGAACCTGTAATACTCGGTCTGACCCGAACATTATAATAAAATAACACCCGAGTCAGTCTGGAAAACCAGCGTGAGAAAACACACTCAATTTGAATTATTAAAGTTATTAAAATCCTTTGAAAAAACAAAGATATCTCGTAAGACCACGCCACATCTAAACACGACGGGTTTTTACCTTACGATAACTGTTCGTCGACGGAAATTCTATCGGTTTAGAAAACCGTCGAACGAATTTAAATTAAAAATAACCACAAGCGCACGGTGTACGAATGTAGCACGTGGCGAATACGGATCGATCCGCAGGAAATTGATGAATTTAAATTTCTATTCAATTAAATTATACCGAAGTCAGGAGTGAATAGCTAGAAATGTAAGAAACTAACAAAAACTAGCAAAAGAAAAATAGATAAAAATATGAGAGTTAAATGACAATTTAGAGATAAATCCACTCTCTAGATCATATAATTCAACAATTAATGAAATTATGATCTCTTTTTTGGTCTTAAGTGAGTTTAAATGATGGGTTTCATAAGTATGGCTCATTTGTGCTGTTAATTAGCTCAACATAAGCCATCAAACTATAACACAACCTTTAAACCACTTGCAAATCTTATGAAAATGACAACAAAGTTGCAAATGAAATCTATTTTAAGTATGGCCTATTAACTATTAATTAGAAATATAGACCGTCAAATTTGAATTTCAAATCACTTTCTTATACCATAATTATATTTTGATGAAGAGGCGTTTGTGTTAGTGATTGTTTAAGCATAACCTATTTAGTGTCAACAATATAGGCTATCAAATTCAAAACAAAAATGACAAATAAAAACCACTTCAAGCATTGTCATTAAGCATAAAAAGAGAGCTGTAATTATCAAAATGTTGAAGCTACATGATTAGAGGCTTCATTACCCCTAAATTGAAGGGATTAGCCTCTCATATTTGTTATCAAAATAACAAATACAACATGCAAAATTAAAGGAAAAGAAAAATAAAAAGAGAGCAAAACAAAGAAACAAAACTAATCTACTTGCATGAAATAAGAGAGATATACACTACTTGCATAAAAGGAAATGAACATGTAATTAAAAAGAAATAATAATTAACATTGCATAAAATGAAAAGAAAATTACATAAAATATAAATGGCTAAGTAGCCATGAAAAGAGAAAGAGAGCTTTCTTTTATTTAGAGCCTAAACTAATGAAGAGGAAGAGAGGCTAAGTAAAAGAGGGGAGAGGGGAGATTACATGAATCATATGGGTATTTATACATGTATGAAACCCTAATTCATATTTTGGGGAATGCCCAAAATGCCCATGAGGTAGTGTGGCCACCAAGTAATCATTAGCATGTCATAGTCCCCATTTAAGTGTACATGAAGCCATTAATTCCATAAGCATGTGCATTAGCCTCTAGTTTGTACATTAAGGTGGTGGGTAGGTGGGGTCCTCCATGTTCTTCACTTTGAATTATTTCCATCTTCATTCCTTTATATTCATGTTGTGCATGCATGTGTCTTCATGAACCCACTCCTATTTGAGATCAAATTCCTACACAAATATGTATAAATTTCCAATTAATTTTTCTCAAAGAAATATATGCACACAAATAACCGTTTTGCCCCTCTATGAAGATGGAAATGCGACAATTTGGAATTAATATGGATTTTGGTTAAAACAAGTAAAAATACCCAATATGATCATTTATTTAATTTAAATAGATTAAATATGGTGGTAAAAATATGCACATTTACATGCATATCATATACCCCCACACTTATCTTTTTATTCGTCCTCGAATAAAGAAAAAATAAGATAAATCCGTTTTCGTAGGGAGCACGATTGCATTGAGCGTATGCAACAAACCTCTGGGTGTCTCCAGTAGGACAAGTGTTGTCTCGTGAGGGTTTTCAGCGGATACTACCCACAAAATCCAAATGCAGAATGAAAATATTTACAAAATGCAAGATTTATTTACAAAGCGATGAATGCGAGTTTTTGGAATATTTACAAATGAAGGATTTATTTTTAAATTGACACGAATAAGTTAAATATAGGTCTTGGTCATTATCTTGAAAAATTTTAGTCATTTACTCGCCAAAATTTTCAATAAAATCAAAGTTATCATAATAAATAGACGATTGTTTAACTCATTGTCTTCATTGATAACATAGTGTAATTATGAAATTGATCCTTAGTTGATTATCAAAGTTTATCAAAGTGGTATTTTCATTTCTTTTCAATAACAAATCAAATCAAATAAGTAAAAATAGTGCTAGGATTTCAATTTCTTACTCTCTCATTATTTGCAAAAAATTACACACATAGCTCAGGTAAACTGAGGCCAGATATACCACCCATGCACTGCCTTTCAGGCTTACGTGAGGGGAGTACAGAGCATGGTGAGTGCACACACTTTCGTGCATACACCTATCGACCGTAGATGGCTTTTATTAAGTCTATTTTTTTTACATGTGTTCCATACATGCATAACCGTGAGGACTTTTAAATGAGTATGAAAGCACATGATCAAATATTCCAAGTAATTCACCCATGCATAACCATGGGGACTTTTAAATGAGAATGAATACTTGGATGTTATTATTATTTTTATATTTTTTTAAGAGGGAGAGAGAGTTTTGCAAAATTCTCTTAGCACCATTTAACTTAGATGACAAAAAAAATGTTATATTATTTACTTTAAATCAACCACTTTTTAAAACAAAGATTTTCAATTAGAATGTACTTCATAATTAACACGTATGAATCTTTCCATATACTAGTTAAACCATTATTATTTGTAATCAAACTTCATTTTTAATATTGTTAAGACAAATAAATTTTCAAAAAATTTCAATTCAATAAACCAAAATCATATATTTATCTTATAGTGTTTCTTTAAAAATAAATCAAAAGAAAATTTGTTTTTGGGATTTTTTTTGAGATTTTAAAGCAAAAATAAACTATGAAAAATAGAAAAAATGAAGATGAGTCTCCCCCCATACTTGATTTTGACAGTGTCCCCACAGTCAACCCAAGTGAAATGAACGTTTATTATTATTTACATGAAAATAAAATGTATTTACACGACGTCAGAAAAATATTGCCAAAAAGTAAATGAAACGGTCTTCCAAAGGCCGATTCATTTGTCTCATCAAGTATACGAGACATAGCTTAAGCTTGAAAAACCAAACCATAGAAGGTTTCAAAGTTGAATGTTGATTTGGAAAAACGAACGTCGTTTTATTAAAAATCGTACGAGTTGTTTTATTGTTGATGATTTTTAGGGTAGATATAACGATTGATTGAAATTCACATTTGTTTTCACCAAATTGAAATTCAAGTTTATCATTGAAAACTTCCTTCAAACTATCGATTTTAAAGTCATAATGGCGATTGAAATCTTCCCCATCATAATCTAATGACTCATTTTCGAAAAGTCCATTAAACTCGCATTCGTTAAATTCATATTCCTTCGTTGGATTATCAACAACTTCATCGCATGTATCCATTTCAAAATCTAAAGTTGTTGTATTCAAATTTTCAGAATCGAGAAAAGCAAGATCGAATTTTAAATTTGGTTCCACACCCTCAAAAGAATTGAAATTCAACTCAATTACCATGTTTTCAACAACTTCGTTAAAATTTTCGTTTTCAATTTCGAAAGTTGTTATTTGAAAACCATCGATTTGGGTAAAAGGTGGATTATCACTTGACTTGTCACGCGTTGGAATTTGAGTATGTTTAACACGTTGATTCAAATATGTTTCGAACACCAAATCCATGTGATCATTGTACATTTTATTCATTTGCTCAACAAAGTCAAATTAACTTTGTAATTATTAACTTGAAAATTTTCGATTTGGACTTGTTGAGAACAAGAATTGTCAATTTCGATAAACGGCGAATTATTATTTGATTCTTCGCAAATTGAGATTTGATTATGATTTTCACAAAATTTTTTGTATTTTTCAAGTAATAAATCCCCGTTATCCTTTTCCATTTGCTCAACAAAGTCAAATTTATGATTATTAGTTTGAAAATTTTCACTTTGAATTTGTTGATAACCAAAGTTTTCAATTGTATCATGGTCGAGATTATTCCCATTGCCAAAATTATTTACAAATTGGTTCGCAATTTCATTTTGATTTTGAAACTCATTTTGGAATTCAAAATTGAATTGGCATGGGTTATACTCGAAATCGTTTGAATTTTGAAGTGAATCCAAATTTTGATTATTTTAAAAACTTTGATTCATGTTATCGCACAAATATGAATTACGCAACTTATTTATCATTTGATTTTGTTGTGTAACGATTTCAAGTAAAGATGAAATGCTATTTTCAAGATTTGAAGGCTGGTCATCATTTTGAAAATTTTGAGGTTCAAAATTCGAATTGTTTAAACAATAGTTGTTGTTGAAATATCCATAAGAATTTGAAGTGAAATTGTATGGATTATATTGATTTTCACAACTGTTGTAAAATTCATGTATGTGGGGAAACTCGGACATTTTCAAGAATGTTTTTGTGTTTTTTTTTTGTAAAAGAAAAATATTTACAAATGGAATTTATTTTTCAAAAGGGAAATTGATTTTTGTTTTGTTTTTTGGTTTTTCAAATTTTTTCTTTGTTTTTGAAAAGGTTTTTTTTGGATTTTGGTTTTTCTAATTTTTTTTTGAAATTTCAAAAAAAAGGATTTAAAAATTTCAAAGGAAAAGGAATATTTACAATTTTTTAGTTTTGGATTTTGAATTTTTTTTTTAAAATATGCATGAATTAATGCCACTAAATGAATGTAAGGGTTAATTACAAATGATTTATCCTAAGTTAACCCAAAATTGTATAATTACAAACTGTCTTAGATAAACAAGATAGTTCTCAGCCAGGTAACGGACAGGATTTATCGGTGCACCACAAATCACCGTAGCAATGCAGCCGAAGGTTAAATACCTTCAGAGGAACAACCACTATAATATTTACGAATCACCATAATATTTATAAATGGTTATTACTCTGTCGTAGCCTAGACACCAAGAAATTAAATTGTTCAAAGAAGACAAATTGTCAATATACAATTAAAAATTATGGATGTCTGACCGTTATTATTAACAAAAAATCTAGGATGAAATGAAAAACTAAAAATTAAACGTGTATTAACAATGCAACTACGAATGGATTTTTGTTTATGGTTTCTGAATTTTTTTCTTCTCAAATGCATGCAATCAACAATGCAATTCAAACAAAAATAATAGATATATACAATGCAGGGCAAATAAAAAGAAAATTGCAAATAAGCAAGCAGTTATTTTATTTTATTTTGGCAAGCAAAGAGAAGCAATTATTTTTGGCAAGCCAAGCGAAGCAAGCGACTCTTTCAATCTGCTTTGGCAACCAGCAAATAAATACACAATATGTACTATATTTTTGTTTTTTTTAAGGGAAAAATAAAAGACAAAAGAAACTTAACGAAATAAAAGGAAAATTTAACTAAAAAGTTTTAACAAAAGAAAACTTAAATGGAAATTTTTTTCTATTCTTTTTTTTTACCTAAGGAAAAACAAAGCTTTCTAATATATTTTTTTAAATTAGTTACTGAAAACGAACCAAAACAAATCACAATGAAAATGAAAACACTCTAACTCAAAAGGGCATAAAACAAAACAAATTAAAATCAAAAAAAATTTACAATTTTTAAAAATAAAAATAACTATTCTAACTTCACCAAACTCACGAACCCGGCCCAAAAAGAAGAAGATCTGAAACCCTTATTACCTGATGTTAACCCCAGATTATCAAACAGACGAAACAACTAAATTCAAAACCACTGACTTTCTCCCATCCTAAATCAAAACAATTGACTTGTCGTTCTTTCCCAAACAAAAATAAAATTGAAATTCCTCAAAACTCTAGCGATTGCAAGTCGACACTGGGCTTTATCGAGTTGCGAAGATGATTTAGATGATGCTCGAAGTTGTCAAAGAAGAGGGGGAGCTCGATTGTCAATTTGGGGATTTGGAGTCGCGAATGATGGATGATTGAGGTGAATTTGAGGATGGCAGCTGCGTGAAGGTTCGATTGCCTTTGGGTTATTCGATTGAGGTAGCAGTAACAATAGCAAGGGGGATTGTTTGTTGATGATAGCAGTTGACGATGAATGGAGTGGTCAGAGGATTGAAGCAGTAATGAAGTGGAGGGTTTGATGTCGAGTGGTATGTCTCTGGGATGTTGTGAGTGATTGAATAGGCAGTTGTCAATTGTGTGTAGATGTTCAAGTATGTATGTAGATGTCAGTGAAGTTGGGGATACAGGGAGATGAGGAGTTTGTGCTATATGTGATATGTAGTCGCTAATGTTGGTGGTGATTGCTGCTGTGACAATGTTTGACAGTGTTGATGAAGGACGATAGCTTGTTCAAATCAATAATCAAAACATTTCATATCAAATACTCTGATATTATAATAGTGTCTAAGTACAAATACTTATTCAAATAGCTGAAATTATTACATTAATTAAATTCCATCATGCTAAGATCGACAACCAAAACCATAAAGGAACTTATTGGAGAATGGATTTCATACGAATGACTAGGTACTGAGGTATCACCTGTCACAGTACATGTCTAGAACAATGTACCGAGGACCATGCCGGGATTCCCCTGCTACACAAGATTGGACTGTCCATAACCTGGACAGACCGAATATGTTATCACCTCGGGTGTTCCTACCCTTTCCCGAGCTCCTTCCATGAATCATAGTAATAATATCCAAGGGTATCTAGAAAGGTGATAAACATACCCTAATTGGGTGCTACACACTTAGCCTTGCTGCATCTCCCTTACTTTTTAGTTATTCCCGGTTGGTGAGGCTAGAGGCTACGATTACCTTTTAAGGAAATTTCACTTAGAATGCTCATTGCCCTCCAATGACAATATACTGATAGCATTCATCTATACAAGTCCGTTCCAGGTCCGAACGGAACCGAATGCACTATTACTACTACATCCATTTTTAAATCACCCTCAGGATTAGTAGGGATTAGCCATTGCAAGTCACTCCTCCATCTTTGACTCCATGCTCCTGTCTTCATTTCAAAAACATACTCGTTGGATCGAAGTGGTTTTCAGATAACTTACCCAATCCCGGTCTCTTCGAAACAACATCCGATATTTCCAGTAAATTCAACCCCGGTTCTTTAGGAAATAAACAGATAAAGATAAGATCGAAGATCACCTCCTAACCGTTAATGGACAGATTTTCTTAACATTGTCCAAGAAGAAAGAAACGAGTTTATACGTACAGTATAGCACCTCGAACGGTAATTGTACCATATAATCCCCCCGATTCCCTTAGATATTCCCAAAGTTATATTTTGGGTCCTAATTTGATAGTCGGTTATTTAACTACCAAGTAAACAAACACTCAACCAAATAGTCCATTTTACACTGAAAACACTATGTCTCTTTTAATTTAAATTTTAAATAAATTAAATCTCTTTATCCAAAAGTATGTGCTTATCTTATCGAATTCAGTATATTCACAAATTATCCTTTTCAAAATATTGTAAAAAAAAACCTTTTAAAATAATATGAAAAGTACCACTGCGGTATCAAACCATGAATTCACAGCTTAATGGTTACTTCTCTATCCCAGAGAAACCCAAAACTTAACCACAGGCGCTCACTGCCTCCGGTTACACATGCGAGTATACCATTACTTCCCGAAACCTTATTTAATAATTATCACAAAATAATACTTATAAGTTCAAAAATAAATTTCAAAGTTTATTTTTGGGAAATACTCTTAAATAAAAGTTATTAACTAAAAATATATTAGTATTTAATACTTTATCCTTTTTAAATTAATAATATTGACTAATTCCTTTAACAAATCATTATAAGGTAACTTATTAATAATTTAATATACTTTAAACAATTTTAAATAATTAAATAACTAATTAAGGAATACATTAACACCTTTAAAATTACCTAGTTAATAATTAAAAATCCTCTTTTTAAAATGAGCCACTTTTCTAGATTCTAATTTCATTTCGTAAATTTGGAAATCTTACTTGAGCTTCAGCGTAGCCAATTTTTATACTTATTTCCAATTTCACTTATATCCTTCCAATCTATTAAAAATCTCGATACGAAAACCTTTTATTTTCAAACAAGTATAACTTAAGGATATATTACCTACATATCCTTTTATATATTTTATTTCAAAATCCCTGTTCACAATATCTCAAAATAGTTAAATACAATTTTAAATCCTTTTTTTGACACAATTAATTTATCCAAAACTCTATATAAATATTTTACTCCAAAATCCCTATTTACAATTCTTTACCAATTCAAAACCATAAATCATTGGTATTTGAGAATACCAAAACCTAGGCCAAAACTATCATAGCATTCAATCAATTCAGATCACACTATAATCTATCACGGATTATTCAAACAAAGTATATATCATTATATATACAATTAAATTCAACATTTTGACGAATCCAGTTGGATTCCTCCAATCTGTTTCCCTACATCCACAAATGTTAATACAACATAAAAACACCAATTCCGCTTCTAGGTGGAAAATCATGGTATATAGGATCATCCGCTATTATACGTGGTGCATAGGGTCTCATCTGCTATATATATACGGGAATATCAATCACTGCAATATATATACTCCTATATATAATATCACATTCAATTGATAAAATGTATCAATTCAACCAATCATTCATTAATTAATTTTAACTATTTAAAATTAACACCAGCAGTCCAAAATTGAGTGAAATTAACTCGTCTTGAGTTTTAAATTTCGCTAAACATTCTAATCTTAAATTAAATCGAACATGTTCGATTTAACCTAAAATTTTAGCTAGCTCCAATCGACTCCAAATCTGTCCCAGCGCGTAGTACTCGTCGCTATGATTCTGTCGTTGCTTGTTTCGTCCGATTTTGACCTTGCATGAAATAGTTATGAATTTTTAAAGTTTTGAATATAAACTTTATAAATAAATTTCTTTTTTTATACCAAAATGAAATCTTGGTCATTGGATGTGCTACAGAAAAATCAAGCTGCACATCCCTTCCTTCCTCATTCGCGTACACAGGAACGAACAAAACCCACCAACATCGTTCATCCCTCGACCCACTTGGACACGATCAAGAACCACCACGAGAAGCGCCTACTCCCACTCCATCAATGCCTAGGGTTTGGTCGATCTCGGCCCCCCACCCCCTAACCCCCCATGTTTCTCTCGAATTTTGCGAACGAACGGCGAGCCTTTGGGCAACAATCGCCATCAATCCACTCAACTAAACACAATCGCCACCGTTGGATAGGTCGAGCTCGGCGAGCTGTTCACTTTTGTAGTTGGAAGTTATCGAAATAAAATCATGGATCAAAAGATAATCGTGGTGAAAGCAAGAATGTTTTCGGGCATTGAATTTTAGAGAGGCGGCGGCCGCACATTATTACTAGGGTTTACTGTTGGCTATATTTATACGCATGCTTATATTATTTCATTGTTATTTTCACCATTGATATCCAAATAGAATTTATATCCATATTAGAAATCACTTTGATTCATACTAAATAAAAATTCAATTATTTACACTATTTCCATATATTAAATTTCACTATTAAATTAATATATAAATTTCCAATTTTAACTTATCGACTTTTTAATTCCATTCAAAAGTCCAATATCATAATCCCAATTCAATTAGAGTTTAAATAAATTTGTGTAATCATTTCAAAGTCCATTTATTTTCAGATTCACATATTATCCCAGTTTAAATTATTAACTTACTATTCACCAAATTCATTATATCGCTACATTTGAAATCTTAAACTATTTTACTAATTCTTCCGTATTCAAAATCAATTAATAATTCAAATTCAACATTTAAAATAAATTAAATATTCAAAACTAAACGACCAAAATTTCGGATCGTTGCATTCCTTCCTGTAACAACCCGGGTTTTGCACCAGTTAATTATCGTCATTAGACGATTAAAATTGTTAGCTAATTGCTATTGAGAGTTTTTAACCGGGTTGTGATTCTTTTAAAAATTTGTTGAAGGTTACGTGGGCTTTAAAAATAATTTTGGCCAACGTTTATTTTGCTTGGGGCTGTGATAATTATCAAAGCAAATACCTGATCCTCCCTTTCATTCATTTTCGCAAGCCCTAACAAAATAAGCGGGAAAAAATGGCGGCTCTGTTCTTTTCTTTGTTCGATCAAAATTAGGGCTTCCGTTCCTTCGTTCCAAATTAGGGTTATTGATTTGAAGCGCCGCTTGTGGTAGATTGAATGATACTTCGTTTGCTTTCTTCGGTTGATTTCTCGGCTGCTTCAAATTGTCGAGTGCCTCCGCTTGATTGAGTTCGTCTTCGCTTCGATTCAGGTGAGTGATCTTCACTCACATTCTAATTCGACCTTAATTCTATGCCTCGACAGTTCGGTTTTGTTTTGATGTTGATGTTTTCTGATTTTGGTTTGAAATCTGCAAACTTTCTCTTTGAATTCCCCTGAGTTTGCGGTAATGTAAGCTTAAATTAATGAAACTGCAAATTAGGGCTTTTGGATTTGTTAGTCTGGATTTTCTAATTTGACTTCGACTTAGCTTTGGTTTTCTATGATTTTAGCCTCGACTGTTAATTGTTCAACTATGGATTTTTGAATATATTTCTTTAAGTAGATCGACCATGCTTTTGACACCTTATTGAATTCTGTATTGCACTAAACTGCATATGCTTGAATTTGTTGCATTATGGCTTGCTCTTTGAACTTGACATTATTGCATAAGGGTTAAACCACTTGTGCATTCTTTTCTTGGTTTGTGCATATTGCAGTGTACCTTAGTTGGTATTTCTGATCTGATCACCTTTATTCAATCCATCAATTTAGCCTGGTTTTACTTGGTTTGTTTGTGCTTGGTGTGAATGTATCTAGACGGTCGCTGTGCATGTATTGCCACATGCATTGTGGTAGTTTGGTTCCCTATGCTTTGTCTTGAAACTTCATTGACCTTGATCCTGATTTGTTCGACTACTTTGATGAATTTCTGTCTTGATGATCATGCTTGTGACGATTTTGGTTTTGTTTGACTTTGACCATACAGTTTACTGCCTCTGGTAGCACTTGTTCAATTTCACCTGCTGGCTTTGACATGAGTTTGTGTATTGGCTGCAGTTCTATGACTTCTGCATTTACTATCTTTGGTTGTGAATTGGGTTTGATCATCCCGTAGCACATATTGATAGAGTCATTTGTGTTGTTTTCTTGAGTCTGATCTGGTTAATTTTCTTCATGCTTGAGTTTGAGTTGTTTTTATGTGCTTTGCTTTTCTTTGAAGTCGCTGGTCATGGTAGTCATCTGCACTTATATCTGCAGTGTGATATACTTGTGTGGATTAGTATGTGTGCATATATACATTTGTATGCGTGTATGCATGTATAGTTGAATCTATTTCTGATTCATTGATCTTTTGCATATTTCATCACTGTAGTGGCGAGGCAGTGCACGTGAGCGTGTACTGCAGCCAAACAGAATTGATTTTTTTTTAATTGACAATTTCAATTGCTTGAATTGTTTCGTGTGTCCAATTCAATATATTTTGAAATTGTATTTTGATTTGATTATTTTGTTGCTATCTAATTATCTACTAGATAATTAGGTTGTGTGTTTTCTAATTATCGTATCGATAATTATATTTTGTTGTTTATGCTGTTTCACTGGCTTGGGTTTTGCTTTGGCCACTTGCTGTTAATTGCTGTTTAGGCAATTCTGTGGTTTTCTAAATTATCTTCATTGATAATCCTTTTATTTATCTTTGTTGATGATTTGGCTTTGCTAATTCACTGTTTATTGTTGTTACGTGTTATTTCTACCGTTATCTGATTCTCTTATTGAAGGATTGGATATGCGAGATTTAGTGTGATTGTCGTCTATTTGTTATTTAATTATTATTTCTTGCGTGTATTAATAACTGAGTTTGAATTAGACTGACCCGCGTATTATTTTCTTTTGAATTAATACTCGGGTCAGACCGAGTTATTACAGGCTGTTGATATCCCGCTTTGGGTTGTTGCTTGAGCCATGAAGTCTCTTCATATCTTTTGGAGTGGTCGGTGTTATTTTATAGGACGATATGTATTCATGTATATTATTTACAATAATGTACTTGTATATGTAACTTCCAGTGTCAACAGTTGTAATTGTATCACATGTATTGTATCACATGTATTGTAACTGACTTCAGTTACATATATATATATATATATATATATATATGAGATTTGATATTATCTGTGTTCTGTGTTTAGCTTATCTGTGTTATTATTATATATGTTGTCCTAAACTATTATGAACCATCGTAGTTCGTTTTATACTGGAATTGAATATGTCGATGGGAGTAGATAAATAAAGAGATGAAAAAGAAATATATATACCACTCCTATCGAGATAACCAATACTAGTTTAAGGCCTAACTACGGATGGCCGCTCCTATCCAGCCTTATTCTTCGTAATAACAGAGTATTTTCTTTTAATACTCTTTGTTATTGTGAGCATAGAGGTGGGCATCATAATTGGTATCAGAGCGAGGGGTTTATGGACATGATATAGAACATAACTTAGATAGATCTTGTATTACAACTATTTGTTGATGTTTTTAATTGTGCCTTAAGTCAAAACTAAAGTTTTGAAATTAAGATGAAATTTTTAAATATTTTATTTATAAATAAAAGTGAAATTATGTTTTGATGATTGATTGATTTGTGTTCTGTTTATCAGAGTGCGCAGCGGAAACAGTGAGACTGCCTTCGCTGAGTACAGCTGATAACCCGTTTGATTTGAAAATCAAAATATGAAAATGAAATTAAATTCATTGTGTTGTTACATAGATGTGTTTATTTTTGTTTTCTTTAAAAATTTCAAATCCGATTTGAGGATCCGAAGCGATTGCAGTTATGTGATTTTGTTGAGATTTTTGCTGTTTCAAATTATCTTCATTGAAGATATAATCGAGTGATTTCTTTGTTCATCTTGTAGTGTGTGTGCAAATATGAGTTGCACGTTACTGCATTATATTTACGTTGAACCGGTGTTTGGTTTTATACGTATTTTGTTGCCATTATTTTTATAACGGGATTTTTACACCGGTAGTATATTTTGGTGCGAATTATTTTAACGAGATTTTGACGTTTAAAAATTACTGTCGCTTTGACTTTAGTAACCGTAAAATTTAAAGTGAATTTTTCAAGCGGTTATCCCGCAACGCTGATTTGGCATCCGCTTTTTACGGTGTTTTGTGAAGCGCAATTTCTTTTTCGAAATTGCTACAGATGTGCTGTTCTAATCACGTTTTTAAAAAATTGTTTTAAAATAAAATTGTTTTCAAAAATTTTGCAGTTTGCGCTTTCAAAAGAATGAGGAAGTGATTTAAACGCTTCAGCAAAATTGAAGACTATGGACCCTCACTCTTACTGATTCGCTTAATTCCGGACTTATCCGTTTGAGAACGTAAAATGTTACTTATTTAAAATACACAATTTTGCACTTTCAAGGAAACGATGAAGAGATTTAAACGATTTAGCAAAAGTGCAGAGTATGGAACCGTACTTTTACTATTTCGGTTAATTCCGGACTCATTAATTGAAATATCTGCTCTTTGATGATTTTGATGATTTTTGTGAGCTTTCGAGCCACTATGCTGGACCTTCGGGTCATATGATGGACCTTCGGATTAAATACCAGTACTAGACCTTCGGGCCATATGTTGGACCTTCGGGTCATTTGTTGGGCGCCAAAATTATGCTGACAGTACTTGGTAGGCTTCGGCCATATGTTGATGCACGTGCGGCGTAGCTTAGACTCGCCATATAATGGGATCGATCCACCTTTTATGTTGATTTTCTATATTATCTTAATTGATTTCTAGATATTTATTGTTTCTAATTATCGGCAGGTAAATAGATAATTGCTGATTTGAGTTCTAATTATCTTTGTTGATAATTAGATATTTGTTGTTTTCTGATTATCGTTTTTGATAATTAGATATTTGTTGTCTTCTGATTATCGTTTTTGATAATTAGACATTTGTTGTTTTCTAATTATCGTTTTTGATAAGTAGATATTTGCTGATTTGACTGATTATGAGATTTTCTAGTCTCTAATTGATTCTAGATTATGTTGATTATATTAAATTGATGTTTTCTAATTATCTCTATTGATAGTTAGAGTTTGATGGTTATGAAGTTCGTGTTTTCTAATTATCTGGTTGATAACTAGATATTTGCAGTTTGGCGATTTGTGATTTGTGTTTTCTAATTATCTTTGTTGATAATTAAATCTTGCTGATTTCTAATTATCGTATCGATAATTAGATATTGCTATTTTGTGATTTCTGTATTCTAACTAACTAATTGATAATTAAATATTACTGATAATTGTATTTATTCAGTTTTGTTGTTTCTGATTATCTATTTGATGATTAGATTTTGTTGAGAATTTGTGAATTTCATTTATGAAGTTAAAAGATTTCTTTGGTGTTTGTATTCTTGACCTTTATTTTTCTAGCTTAACCGGTTTATATTAGAAAAATAATTGTTACTGACGACTTTAATTATGAAAATTGCAGGGACGCAATTTTTATAAGGAGGGGAGTCTGTAACAACCCGGGGTTTTGCACTGGTTAATTATCGTCATTAGACGATTAAAATTGTTAGCTAATTGCTATTGGAAGTTTTTAATCGGGTTGTGATTCTTTTAAAAAAAATTTGAAGGTTATGTGGGCTTTAAAAAAATTTGGTCCACGTTTCTTTTGCTTGGGGCTGTGATAATTATCAAAGCAAATACTCGATCCTCCCTTTCATTCATTTTCGCAAGCCCTGACAAAATAAACGGAAAAAAAATGGCGGCTCTGTTCTTTTCTTTGTTCGATCAAAATTAGGGCTTTCGTTCCTTCGTTCCAAATTAGGGTCATTGATTGGAAGCACCGCTTGTGGTAAATTGAATGATACTTTGTTTGCTTTCTTCGGTTAATTTCTCGACCGCTTCAAATTGTCGAGTGCCTCCGCTTGATTGAGTTCGTCTTCGCTTCGATTCAGGTGAGTGATCTTCACTCACATTCTAATTCGACCTTAATTCTATGCCTCGGCGGTTCGATTTTGTTTCGATGTTGATGTTTTCTAATTTGGTTTGAAATCTGCAAACATTCTCTTTGAATTCTCCCAAGTTTGCAGTAATGTAAGCTTGAATTAATGAAATTGCAAATTAGGGCTTTTGGATTTGTTAGTCTGGATTTTCTAATTTGACTTCGACTTGGCTTTGGTTTTCTATGATTTTAGCCTCGACTGTTAATTGTTCAACTATGGATTTTTGAATATATTTCTTTAAGTAGATCGACCTTGCTTTTAACACCTTATTGAATTCTGTATTGCACTAGACTGCATATGCTTGAATTTGTTGCATTTATGGCTTGCTCTTTGAACTTGACATTATTGCATAAGGGTTAAAACACTTGTGCATGCTTTTCTTGGTTTGTGCATATTGCAGTGTACATTAGTCGGTATTTCTAAGCTGATCACCTTTAGTCAATCCATCAATTTTAGCCTGGTTGTGCTTGGTTTGTTTGTGCTTGGTGTGAATGTATCTAGACGGTCGATGTGCATGTATTGCCACATGCATTGTGGTAGTTTGTTTCCCTATGCTTTGTCTTGAAACTTCATTGACCTTGATTCTGATTTGTTCGACTACTTTGATGAATTTCTGGTTTGATGATCATGCTTGTGACGATTTTGGTTTTGTTTGACTTTGACCATACAGTTTACTGCCTCTGGTAGCACTTGTTTGATTTCACCTGCTGGCTTTGACATGAGTTTGTGTATTGGCTGCAGTTCTATGACTTCGGCATTTACTGTCTTTGGTTGTGAATTGGGTTTGATCATCCCGTAGCACATATTGATAGAGTCATTTGTGTTGTTTTCTTGAGTCTGATCTGGTTAGTTTTCTTTGTGCTTGAGTTTGAGTTGTTTTTATGTGCTTTGCTTTTCTTTGAAATCGCTGGTCATGGTAGTCATCTACACTTATATTTGCAGTGTGACATACTTGTGTGCATTAATATGTGTGCATATATACATTTGTATGCGTGTATGCATGTATAGTTGAATCTATTTCTGATTCATTGATCTTTTGCATATTTCATCACTGTAGTAGCGAGGCAGTGCACCTGAGCGTGTATTACAGCCAATCAGAATTGATTTTTTTTTCAATTGATAATTTCAATTGCTTGAATTGTTTCGTGTGTCCAATTCAATATATTTTGTAATTGTATTTTGATTTGTTTTAATTTGATTATTTTGTTGCTATCTAATTATCTACTAAATAATTAGGTTATGTGTTTTCTAATTATCGTATCGATAATTATATTTTGTTGTTTATGCTGTTTCACTGGCTTGGGTTTTGTTTTGTCCACTTGCTGTTAATTTCTGTTTAGGCAATTCTATTGTTTTCTAAATTATCTTCATTGATAATCTTTTATTTATCTTTGTTGATGATTTGGCTTTGCCAATTCGCTGTTTATTGTTGTTACGTATTATTTCTACCGTTATTCGATTCTCTTATTGAAGGATTGGATATGCGAGATTTAGTGTGACTGTCGTCTATTTGTTATTTAATTATTATTGCTTGCGTGCATTAATAACTGAGTTTGAATTAGACTGACCCGCGTATTATTTTCTTTTGAATTAATACTCGGGTCAGACCGAGTTATTACAGGCTGTTGATATCCCGCTTTGGGTTGCAGCTTGAGCCATGAAGTCTCTTTATATCTTTTGGAGTAGTCCGTGTTATTTTATGGGATGATATGTATTCGTGTATATTATTTACAATAATATACTTGTATATATAACTTCCAGTGTCGACGGTTGTAATTGTATCACATGTATTGTAACTGACTTCAGTTATATATATATATATATATATATATATATATACATATATATGAGATTTGATATTACCTGTGTTCTATGTTTAGCTTTTCTGTGTTATTATTATATATCTTGTCCGAAACTATTATGAACCATCGTAGTTCGTTTTATACTGGAATTGAATATGTCGATGGGAGTAGATAAACAAAGAGATGAAAAAGAAATATATATACCACTCCTATCGAGATGACCAATACTAGTTTAAGGCCTAACTACGAATGGCCGCTCCTATCCAGCCTTATTCTTCATAATAACAGACAGTATTTCCTTTTAATACTCTTTGTTATTGTGAGCATACAGGTGGGGCGTCACACTTCCCCTTATAAAAATTTTATCCTCGAAATTGCTAAGATAGGTAAATGCTTTTAAACCAATTTACTTACCCAAACACTTAATTAAAATCCTACATCCACTTCTCTAACCCTTCAATTTATCTAAAATGACTTGCTTTCATTACTAATTCAAAAGCCTTGATTTTTAATACAATTCAAAAAAATCAACCTTTCTAGGTTAACAAATTTTTTTCCAAAATTTTTAAATTTTTTCTAACACCCTAAATTTTTGATAGAGTCTACTTTGTACAGAGAGCCTTTTACAATATGACAAGAGAGACAAAAATGTATACATCGACCCACACGGTAGGAAAACAAAATATATATCAATATATTCTCATTTCTTTATTTTATTGTGAAGACGTACCTCATATTAGCGTTTTTAAGCGAGCGGCTTATATATATGCATTTACGCAATCAAAACCTATCCAATAGCTTCATGTAACTATACTTACTTAAAATAAGCACATAAGTTTTCATAGACATGAGATTTTATAATATTTCATTTATTTACTAGCTAAACGCATAAACTTCATAACCCAAACATGCCAATCATAAATTACAAGCAACTTTAAGGTTCTAACACTAATTAATCTCTTTCCATGGATTCGTATATCATTTCCTTCAATTCGAAATGATTTACAACCAAATTTATTGTGTTCATCCCATATTTACAACAAACAAACTCATATCCGTTCCAAATTGATTTATATGTGCCTTACTTGCATAAATTCACTTTTATTCAATTTCAAATTGATTAACAATCAGTTTATTTGCATCCCATTCATTATTCACTTCCACTATATGCAAATCCATTTTATTAAGCATTCATACGCAAACTGTCATATCATGTGTTTTAGAATGCATATGCAATTTACAGGGTTCAAACACTCAATTATACTCTTTCAAATTGATTTCCATATCATTTATTCAATTTTAACTTGATTCGCAATCCATTCGATTTCATTCTACTCACATTCACACTTATTATATTCATATCCATCTTATTAATCTCCAATTGATCCATTTAAATTGATTTTAAATCAATATATTTATTTTCCATTGGTTTCCATTTGTGTTATCCACCAAACTTTGTTCGCTACATGTTGTATTAAACAACATTCCAATCCAAACTTATTGATGAATCATTTCATAATAATCACTAAGTTAAGTTTCCATTGCAACCAAATTCCACTTCTCCTTTAAATTGATTTTCATTCAACTTATTTGCTTTTATTTACTTGGTATATCAATTTCATACTACCACTTGGGAATCATTCCATGTAAATCGATTCTCGAACAATTTAGGTCAGGTTCATGCACTTGCATTTCTATTAACTTTACTTCCAACTTATATTACATCTTTTCCATTCACTTTCATTTAATTCACATAGTGTTATTCACTTCACTTTATAGTGAACGGAATTTCATTTATGCTAATTTATTTATAAACCATTTCACAAAATTATTTTTAATGTTTATTATAAGCATTCCATATCGTACTTAAGTTCATATTCAGCTTATAACTTAAGTTCATACCAAATCTTATCAAATCCATATTCCAAACCATATTCAATTGAAGCAATTCATTAATTCCTAAATTGAATTCAATTCTTATTATCAATTTCTTAACCATTTTAACTTGGCTATACTCTTTCACTTTCTTAGTTTAATAAGTTATACAACTTATTTATTCACAATTCCTTGAATTTCCACTTAAATTTACCCACATTCAATATTTATAACATATAGTTATATAAACACTGCATGCTTTATATTCAATTTACTCCATTCTAATTCACTTCCCATTAAAATTCAAAATTTTAATTTTTTTCCATTATTTTATCGTAATATCAACCATTTTCATTTTGGTTTAACCATTTCATTTCACAATTCATAAGTTCAAAAACTATTTACTTAAAATCTTATATTGCTTACTTGAGTCTATTCACATCTTAGAATCATAACTCTGGATTATATATATATATCAATTAATAGCTTAAGTATATCCATTTTATTCAATAATTATAACCTATAGTTATATAATCATTTTACATTTCCAGCTTAACATCCAATCCAACTCAATTTCTATTTCTATTTTATTTAACTTATCTTAAGTTAAATTCCAACCTATCTTATTCACTTTGATTTACTCAAGTTACAGTTTGATTCCAGGAATAAAATTTTCATTTTCCTTTCTTATCTATACCAACTCCACATTATAAGTTCAGTAACCACTTTTCTCTGACTTTATAAAACATTTAAATGGAAATCCCAAAATTCAATCGCCCAGTTTTATTTCAAATCATTTTGATATCATAAATATACATTCATTCATTTTTGTATATATCATACCATACCTTCGAAATTTTAAAACAACTTGTTTTTCCCAAAACAATTCCCCTTTGGAATTTCTAAAACAAAATTTGTTTGTCAAACATGTCCAAAGCAAATATTTATAACCAATCACCATGGTAGCAATCCATCACTTAGAAACCCAAAAATGAATACTGATGATGCGGTCGTCATCACTCGAATTATTTTCCAGCGACTGAAGTGAGTTCAGTACTTCCTTACTTCCAAAAATTCATTTGAAACAAACTCTATTCAAATATGTCTCAAAACGATACCCCATTATTCCTTTCAAACCAGTTTGGATTACATTTCCAAAACTTCCAAGATTTAAAAATTCCAACACTTGGTTCAAATTCATTTTAACCCATTTTCCAAAATTTTCGGGATATAAATTCTGGTTTAAATCAAATTTTAGTTATACTCCTTTCTATAAATCATATTTATAAAATCTCAAATTTAGTTATATAAATCATTTCAAATTTTATAATCTTATTTGATTATAATATTAATAACCAAACATTCCAAGCATGTACACTATAATAATTTCAGAAAATTATTTCATTTATATCAAATATAATTTGGGCAAAATTATTCCATTCACCCACTTTAAAATAATACTGTATCGGTTTGCCTTGTTTAAGAGTTTAGAAACCCCTATCGATACGGTTGTACTTCCTGTACCGACCAGAATTCATAAACACTCAACCGATAAGTCAACAAGATATAAAAACATCTTATATTCACTAACAAATAAGCGCTCATATCAATTAATACACTCAACTCATTCTAGAGTAATACTGACTCTATATGAGTAATTCCCACCAAAGTCTAGTTATATCGCCAACTTAAGCTCTAATACCACATGTGACGACCTGCCTTTTCGATCCTCAAAAATTGACATAAATACGCTCATCGTATAACATGCCGAGTGTCAGAAAGATAGATTGTTGTGGGAAAAGAAAGTAGGTAGAATAAAGAAGAAACTAAACAAAAACAGAATCTCACAGCGGACTGAATGACATATAATATATATAGTTCTTTACACAAGTCAAAACTGTAATATACATATCTCACATCAGAGTACAGAAACAATAATTACCAGCCTGGATAGTTATAACAACCTTCCCTCACGAATAAGTTTCCGTCTCCAGCTCATCTCCTGAGCTCCATACTATCCTAACCTGAACCAGTAATACTTGGTCTGACCCGAGCATTATAATAAAATAACACCCGAGTCAGTCTGGAAAACCAGCGTGAGAAAACACACTTAATTTGAATTATTAAAGTTATCAAAATCCTTTGAAAAACAAAGGTATCTCGTAAGACCACGCCACACATAAACACGACGGGTTTTTTCCCTTACGATAACCAAAACATTTCATATCAAGTCCTCTAATATTATAATAGTGTCTAAGTACAAATACTTATTTAAATAGCTAAAATTGTTACATTAATTATATTCCATCATACTAGGCTCTACAGCCAAAACCGTAAAGGCAAATATTGGAGAATGGATTTCATACGAATGACTAGGTAATGGGGTATCACCTGTCACAGTACATGTCTAGAACAATGTACCGAGGACCACGCCGAGATCCCCTGCTACACAAGATCGGACTATCCCTAACCTGGATAGACCGAATATGTTATCACCTCGGGTGTTCCCACCCTTTCTCGAGCTCCTTCCATGAATCGTAGTAATAATATCCAAGGGTATCTAGAAAGGTGATAAACATACACTAATTGGGTGCTACCCACTTAGCCTTGTTGCATCTCCCCTCCTTTTCAGTCATTCCCGATTAATGAGGCTAGAGGCTACAATTACCTTTTAAGGAAATTTCACTTAGAATGCTAATTTCCCTCCATTGACAATGTACTAATAGCATTCATCCATATAAGTCTATTCCGGATCCGAACGGAACCGAAGGCGTTATTCCTACTACATCCATTTTGGAATCACCCTTAGGATTAGTAGTGATTAGCCCTTGTGGTTCACTGCTCCATCTTCGACTCTATGCTCTTGTCTTCATTTCGAAAATGTACTCGTTGGATCGAAGTGGTTTTCGGATAACTTATCTGATCCCGGTCTCTTCGAAACAACGTACGATATTTTCAGTAAACTCAACCTCGGTTCTTTAGGAAAAAACAGAAGAAGATAAGATTTGAGATCACCTCCTAACCATTAGTGGACGGATTTCCTTAACATCATCCCAGAAGAACAAAACGAGTCTATACATACAGAATAGCATCGCGAACGATAACCGTACCATATAATCCCCGCGTTTCCCCTAGATATTCCAAAGCTATATTTTGGGTCCAGATTCGATAATCGTTTATTTAACTATCAGACAAACAATCATTCAACCAAATAGTCCATTTTACAATTAAAACATGAAGTCTCTTTTAGTTTGAGTTTTAAATAAATTAAATCTCTTTATCCAAAAGGATGTATTTATCTTATCGAATTCAGTATATTCACAAATTACCTTTTCAAAATATTGTAAAAAAAAACCTTTTAAAATAATATGGAAAGTACCATTGCGGTATCAAGCCATGGATTCACAGCTCAATGGTTATGTCTCTATTCTAGAGAAATCCAAAACTTAACTGCAGGCACTCACTGCCTCCGATTACGCCATGCAGTATACCATTACTTCCAGAAACTTTATTTAATAATTATCTCAAAATAATGCTTATAAGTTCAAAAATAAATTTCCAAGTTTATTTTAGGAAATACTCTTAAATAAAAGTTATTAAATAAAACTATATTAGTATTTAAAACTTTATCCTTTTTAAATTAATAATACCGACTTATTCTTAAATAATAAACCTTTAACAAATCATTATAAGGTAACTTAATTAATAATTTAATATACTTTAAACAATTTCAAATAATTAAATAACTAATTCTAGAATACTTTAACACCTTTAAAATTACCCAGTTAATAATTAAAAATCCTCTTTTTAAAACAAGCCAATTTTCTCAATTCTAATTTCATTTCGTAAATTTGAAAATCTTACTTGTGCTTCAGTATAGCCAATTTTTATACTTATTTCCAATTTCACTTATATCCTTCCAATCTATTAAAAATCTTGATGCTAAAACCTTTTATTTTTAAACAAGTACCACCCAAAGAAATTATTACTTAAAATTCCTTTTATATACTTTATTCCAAAATCCATGTTCACAATAACCTAAAATAGTTAAATACAATTTCAAAACCTTCTATTTTACCTAATTAATTTGTTCAAAACTCTATATAAATATTTTACTCCAAAATCCCTATTTACAATTCTTTACTAATTCAAAACCATATTTCATTGGTATTTAAGAATACCAAAACCCAGGCCAAAACTGTCATAGCATTCAATCAATTCGGATCACACTATAATCTATCAAAGATTATGCAAAAAAACATAAATCACTATATATGCAATTAAATTCAACATTTTGAGGAATCCAGTTGGATCCCTCTAACCTGTTTCCTAGCATCCACGGATTTTAATACAACATAAAAACACCAATTCGCTTCGAGGCGGAGTATGGTATATAGGGTCATCCGCTATTATACGGGGCGTATAGAGTCTCATCCGCTATATATATATATATGCGGGAATATCAATCACTCCAATATATATACTACTATATATAATATCACATTTAATTGATAAAAATGAATCAATTCAACCAATTAATCATTAATTAATTTTAACTATTTAAAATTAACACCAGCAGTCCAAAATTGAGTGAGATTAACTCATCTTGAGTTTTAAATTTCGACAAACGTTCCGATTTTTAATTAAATCGAACACGTTCGATTTAACCTAAAAATTTAGCTAGCTCCAATCGACTCCAAATCAATCCCAACGTGTAGTGCTCATCGCCGCGATTCCGTCGCCGTTTGTTTTGTCTGATTCCGACCTCACATGAAATAGTTATGAATTTTTAAAGTTTTGAATATAAATTTTACAAATAAATTTATTTTTTTATATACCAGAATGAAATCTCGGCCATTGAATTTGCTTCAGAAAAATCAAGCCACACATCCCTTTCTTCCTCGTTCATGTACATAGGAATGAATAAAACCCACCAACGTCGTTTATCCCTCGACCCACTTGGACACGATCAAGAACCACCACGAGAAGCGTCTAATCCCACTCCATCATCGCCCAAGGTTTGGTCGAGCTCGGCCTCTAGCTTTTCTCGAATTTTGCGCATGAACGGCGGGCTTTTAGGCAATAATCGCCTTCAATCCACTCAACTAAACTCGATCGCCACCTTTGGATAGGTCGAGCTCTTCACTTTTGTGGTTGGAAATTTTCGAAATAAAAGCATGGATCAAGAGATAATCGTGGGAAAAGCAAGAACGTTTTCGGCCATTGAATTTTAGAGGGGCAGCGGCCGCATATTATTAATAGGGTTTACTGTTGACCTATATTTATATGCTTGCTTATATTATTATTTTCACCATTTACATGTTTTCTTCAAACGAACTCAAAACGAAACGTGCCGCCTAGCGTTTATAATATTTTACCCATATTTCAAACACAATGGAACATGTTTCGAGGCCTAATTCAATCGTATATGGAAGATATCTTTCCAAATCGAATTTAAATATTAAATTTTCGATATTTATTTCAACGCGTTTCTATTCTGTATGACCAAACAGTAACTCCAAACGCAAAAAAAATTGAAATCCGATAATAATAAACTATTATGGATCTAATGGAACTAGTTTCATCAAATTTCAAGACTATGCCCTGAAAGGCTATTTTAACTCGTCGATTAAATCGAGCGATTTCCAAAATCGTCGAAATCATTTAAAATTTCAATTTTTAAAACTTACAAACTCATTTATAAATCAAATAGAATTTATATCTATATTATAAATCACTTTGATTCATATTAAATCTAAATAATTATTTACACTATTTCACTATTAAATTAATATATTAAATTTCACTATTAAATTAATATATAAATTTCTAATTTTAAGTTATCGACTTTTTAATCTCATTCAAAAGTCCAATATTATAATCCTAATCCAATTAGAGTTTAAATAAATTTTTGAAATCTTTTCCATGTCCATTTATTTCCAGATTCACATATTATCCCAGTTTCAATTATTAACTTACTATTCACCGAATCCATTAAATCGCTATATTCGAAATTTTAAACTATTTTACCGATTCTTCCATATTAAAAATCAATTAATAATTCAAATTCAACATTTAAAAATAAATTAAATGTTCAAAACTAAACGACCAAAATATCGTGTCGTTACAAGAGCATTATGTATTATAGTCTCAATTGATGTATTGATATCATACCTTGATACATCTTGAGTCAAAATATTTAAAACGATATGTTTATTATATTGTGATATTTTGCTCATCATTACAGCTCTTTGTAAGCGCTATCACAAAACATATAATTTATGGATTTTCTACTAATGTGCTTAAATTAACAATTAATTAATATAACACATTATACACAATATATAAAAGAACGAGAAACGCCTTTTAATTCGAATGAGATTTTATTACGGGGTTAATAATTTACAATAAACTACAGAATTACGCCTAGATCGTACCCTTAACTCTATCAGTTTTTGCTAACAGCTCTTTTTATTTTCTGCTTTTATTAGAAAACTACCTTTGTTTTCGTTCTTAATGCAACTTTCAGTTCTATACTTTTCTTGCATGATTTTATTTAGTTTGTTTGGATTTACTAGGTTTAGTCATACTATTCCTTTTTGTCATTTACTTTCCAATTGACTTTTACATAGAATTGTTTGGTTTGCTTGGTTTTAGTCAAGACGTTTATTTCAATTCCTTTACTTCCATTTAATTTATTTTGTACATCTATATTGTAGTCCTGATTCATCAGAGTCAGGTTGCTTGCGGGGGCTGCATCGGAGCCAGGTCAACAAGCCATGCCCAAGGTAATCTAAAGACGCGTTGATTGGTAAATGGGCTGAGGGAGGTGTTCGAGTGGACGGATTGTTTGGCAGCCAACCAGTCGTAAGAGGGGAGCGGACGATGGGAACCGAATTGAGAAGTGCGGATGCATTGCTTTGCTTATTGAGTTGACTGCTGATCGTTGCCTTATGGCACACTAGCCGAGGAGTCGATCTGAAGTGCCATGGAGAGGACGGGCTAACACGGATCCAACCTGGATAGAAGTCGAGGCATATTAACTGGCCCGGTTCTGATTCTCGAGTAGCCTATGGTATGCTGGCATAAGCCTAGGCTGGCCAGAACTGAAGCGAATCAAGCGAAGAAAGCTTGATTAGCCTATCTTCTTATTTGTGAAAAAGTTGAGTAACATTTACCAATTGCAGTGATTGCAAGCTTCAACTTTAGGGATTGTGGCCTTGAATTTTTCCTCGACCTCGAACGACGCAGCCAACCTCGACCGATCTTGACTGACTTCAAACAATGCACAGTTGGTAAAGGGCGCAACGAATGTTGAACAACGGTGGCAGTTGAGGTTCTTTGTGGAATTTAGGAGTTTGTAGATTTAGGATATTTCTTATTTTATAATTGGGATGAAATGAAGTACGCAGTTATAGAGTTGGGTTTGTAGGAGAGGATGACATTGGGGAGACATTTATAAAAAAAATTAAAATTTTGATTTTAATTTTATATTTTGAAGAATTTTATATTTATAATAATTTTATAATTTTATTAGTTTTTTATATGTACTTATGATATTTTTATATACTCTTAAATAATAAAGTATTATAATTTAAAAATCGACATTTGAATCGACATTGTTGTCTTAGATTCTTAAGTATAAAATTTCGTGTCATTCGAGTGGCTTTGATCTACGACCCTATAAGTTAATTGATTATTTTCAATAATCAACTAATACCGAAGAATATTTTTTATAAGACGAATGATCCACTGACTCAAAATTACACGAAATCGTATATCTAAGCTTCTCATATGTTATTAACGAATGTGCATGGCCTAATTTAAAAAATATTGAACGTAAGTAGGAATTTGAATTAGAATTGCTCGTTTCTAATAGAATTATATGTAACTTGTATGGAAAACAACTAGTTTGAACCAACAGACCCATCTACATTGTGAATTTTTAAAACCTCACCGTTAAGAATCGACGTTGTCGTCTTGAATGCTTGTATAAAATTTCATGCCGTTTCAAGTCAATTTGATCCGCGATCTCGTAAGTTAATCTATTATTTACAATAATCAACTATCACCTAGGAATATTTACATTTGATAAGATGTGTGGTTAAACTGACTAGGAATTGCATGAAATCATATATTTTAGCTTCTTATATGGTATTAAAGAATGTATACATTCAGACTTCATAAATTTGGAACGTATATAATATGAACTTAAATTATAATGTTCAAATTTTAATAATTAAGTTATAGTAAATATATGTTATTAAAATTTAAAATATATAATTTTGAAACAATTGAAATATATATAATTCAAAAATTATGTAATATTTGAAAATTAGTAATTGTATTTAAGCAATAATTTAAAATAATATATTAAATGTTTATTCATGTTAATATAAATAAATAATGTATATACATATGTGAAGCATTGTGACAATACAATTTTAGTTCAAATACTACGAATAAATAAAGAAAACTGTCACGACCTGAAAATCTGCGTCCGAAAATCAACATCAAATACCTCACTTGTATTCGAGTGCCGGAGATTCAAACGTCGAACTCCAGTTCGACGGAGCATATAACAACATTAGATGAATATAAAACAGCGGAAACAAAAGATGATTTCATTTATAAGGATCACTGATACAACATAGATATAACATCATTACAACAATTGAACACCATCATCAGAGTGCTATATACACGATACAACAACAAAATATAACACCGCAGCGGAGAAACAACAGAGTCTTCAAAAAGATCCAACATAAGCACCTTCAATCCAAAAGCTCCAAAGACTTCAAACCAAAATCTTCCAAAATCCGAAAGCTTCCAAAGCCAAAGACTTCAAAAGACTTCAAAGATTCCTACCTCCAAATCTGAACTAGCTCCAGAACATGGATAACCTGCTTTTAGGATGCCCGTGTGGAAAATTATGAGCAACCAGAGTTTAGAAAGGGAACAATAAACTCCGGGTCAGTCATGAGACCGGTATGAGTAAACGAAAATAGTTGTTTGTGCAAAAACAATTTTGAAAAGAAATCCGTTACGCTTTTTGGAAAATGAAACTACCATAAGGCCTCCTCGCACACACACAATGCAATCGCACAATTAGAGGAGATTTCTCCTTATGATAGTCAAATATGCTTGATACGAGAAAACTCTTTTGATATTATTATAAGTGCATAGTGTAGAAAACATTTCGAAAGTATAATATTAATCTTAGCCAACATATGTACCATTAAAGTATGCCTACTATAGCTACCATATTAGATGGCATGTTCTACAACTAAAACCGTACAGGACTCGTATTGAATGATTGGATTTCTAATAATGGTCAGGCTAAGGAACTTCCTACACCACATGAGTACGCCTCTGGAGGGACACCCCGAGAACTTAACCAGCTCTCTGCCAACACAAGACCGAGTTACCTCTGTAACTAGGTAACTACTGACACAAGTATGCCATCCCCGGTCGTAACCGACCTTTATCCGGGGCCCCAACAATAACAACAACCAACAACCACATAAGTTAAGTATCTAGGCTCCATACCATGATACCACTTTTTATCCAGAAGGGAATGCACATAACCTAAGGGGCGCTACCCCCGTAACCTTGCTGCATCCTTCCTATTTTCGACCATTTTCGGGTTGTGAGGTTCGATGAAGTCTCGTCCACAAAGCTACGCTTTTCACAAAAGCCATGCTTTGATCAACAAATGATCAGCACTCAGCATGCCACACTACCAAATTGGGAGTATATCACTAATAACCATCAACTACATAACCTCTGAGCTCGTACGTCTCAAAGAAGGGTGTTAAGCTAAGAGAATAAATTCTCCGCCACCAACAGAAATGTATTTGATAGAAATAATCTTTATATCTCAAAGTGTAATTTTAGACATACAACCATACAAGTCCATCCTGGGTCTGAATGGAACCGAAGGCACTTCGTCCAATAAAGGAAGAAGCCATTGCAATTCGGGTATCCACAATCCCGATTGGACTCCCCATCACATATGGAGATCTGTATACCAGAGCAACTCAGTTTAGAGACAATCGATAGGTAATCCTTTCGTTCTCGAAAATACCCGATCTTCACCACCGTCTTCAAATGCACTCCAATTTTGTTGTATCATTATTTGGAATGGGTTTTATGACACAAAGTCCTCTCCCGGCTAATCCAAATAATAAGCGCTTATTTTTAAAACACGTGGATATATAAGTCACAAAGATTCATCATTAAGAATCGATGTGGGTTTTGGATAACCATTGAAATCTGACTCTCTGTCGCATCGAAATTCAAATGTTGTTTAAAGGCCAACAGTTTTCACATTCACATAGAAATATATCACAGATATCACAATTCAATTCACAGCAATTCGCATCACAAAGTATCATAATAACATATCAGAGGTATCAATCAATTCAAGGCATTCAATAATAATCAATCATCTATAAGTAAGATGAATTAATCGTGGGATTATAATTAATTAATCACATAATTATTTTCATTAATTATTCTTAATTAATGATTAGTCCTTAATTACTAATTAATTAATCTTAATCGCTTCCATTAATTAAATATTTCTTAATTTATTACATTAATTAATTAATCCTTAATTATAAATTAATTAACCTTAAATTAATAATTAATTGTTCTTTAATTATTAAGTAATTATAAATCATTTATCTTAATTAATCATTTAATTATTATTAAAATCTTTAATTAATAAACCTCATAATTAATCATCATTAACACATAAATTAATTTAAGAGATTAAGGTTAATTAGAAAATTAAAACGACATTTCATCTTAATTAACTTTTTAATTACATTATTTATTTAAAATAAATTAAGAGTTTATTTATAAGTAATGTCACATAATTAATAATTGAAACTTAATTGCTTTAAAAATAATTTACTTAAAACCTTTATTAATCCAAACTTAAATAAAAACAATTATTTAAAAACATGGGTTGAAAAATGTTTTAAAATTTGAATTTGGTTATAAAGTTGAAAACTGTTTTTATATTAACCCGAGACCTCCCCGAGTATCACCCCGAGCCAAACACCATTTACTTTGAGTCTTCCTCAAGCCAACCCATATTTTCTTTTTGAAACTATGATTTTTTTTTTAAGTTTTTAAAACCCGATACATATACGCAAACACCCGATTCAAGACTCGAGCCAACGCCTTGATTCCCCGAAGACAACTTCGAGTTTTCACCCTTCCAAACCACTTCTTGCTGACACAACCCAAAACATGTGCACGTGCACCGTCGATCGTCGGCGTTCTGGCCATCGCCACCACCTTCCATAAGTCACCGTCAACCCATTGGAGCACCACGAACACCCAGAAACCCAAAACGACGACAAATTTGCAGTCGAGCCATTCGACCAAACCTGGAACAAAACTGAACCACCAAAGGTCATCTCGTACTTCCATCTTCGAACATCAAAGGTCACGCGAACGTCCAGAAGCTTCATTGATGTCCAACGCCTCGATTCCCCTAGGTCTGGCTACCTCCGAACCACTGATGACGCTGTAGTTTATCGAACTTTGACCAATACAAAAATGTGAGCTTAAACCTTAGATCATCAACGTTCGGCCACCACGATAGCTAATAAATTCACTTAGCATTTTTCCTAGGTTCGCCAACCTCCAGGCTACCCTTAGCCACGATCCCGAGACCACCACGTTCATCGATCACCAGAATTTGCCACAAAACTCAAAACCGTTCATCCTCGCATTTCTCAGTGAATACTTACTTAAAAATTTTGATTCCACCTTTAAAAATCATTATTTTCGAAAGCGGTTTCGATGATATAATTGAAATTAGAAAACATGATTTTCGAAATTTTTATATATTTTATGTTCATCTGTGTTTCTTGATTTTCAGGAGATTGTTGGATTAATTATGCTTGAAATTATTTTTAAATCTCAAAACATGAGTATACAAACATGTTTTGTTTGAATCTTGAAACCTAAAGAGGACTAGAGAGAAAGAATTTGAATTTTGAACGAATTTTTGAAACCTGGAAACAACACAAAAGATATATGTCTGTACAACAGACATGCACAGTCATATTTGCATACATATGTACACATATTTGTACACATGCAAACAAATTTCAACTTTACTTCAGGCATGATTACAAACAACAGGATAAATTCCAGATTTCACAAAGTTTTACTCACCTGGGTTTTTGAAAACAGAGAACTTTTTGAAAAGCCTGGAAGTTGTTTGAAATTTTTAAATCTGGGTTATGCTTTTTGATCTGGACTTGATTGTGCTGATTTGATCTTTGTTGTTTGATGTTGAAGACTTTAATTTGTTGAGTTGAATTGCTCTTTACTGGATTTGAAACTAAGTTGATTAGATCCTTGTTCCAGGTTTTAAAATTTGTGAAAGTTTATTTGTTTGAAATGATCTTCTTCTTTGATTTTCTTATCTTTGAATCAGGTTGAAACAAATTTGTACAGGTTTGAGTTTTGAAATTTTTCTCTGGTTTGTACAGGCTTTTAATTCTTTTTGAAATGAAGAATAAAAGAAATGAGAGCGAGAAGAAATGGAAATATATATTGCCTTGATTTTCTTTGATTTGAAAATGAAAAGAAAATAAAAAGTTTGTCACTTGTTCATTTCCACACTAAAATCATTACACTTGTTTATTTTCACATTTAAATGTTACACTTGTATTTTTGCATGAGAATAATATTTATATATTATTTTTAAATTATATTTTCTATTTTATAAATACATTCTCGTTATTATTATTATTATATACAATTTAAAAGAAAGTGTTTTAAAACTAAATTACTTACTAATAAAAATCAAATACATATATTTTTAAATCCAAATATTTTTAAGAATTTTATATTTGGATTTTAAATTCAAATTACAATCTATATACAACAATACATATCTTATTTATTTTGAAATTTTCAAATTTATTCACAAATCCATTATAAAATTTATATTAATCATTAAATTAAATTTGTTTTAAAAACAGGATCGTTACAAAAACCAACGAAGGAAGAGTAAACAAAAAGGCATCAACAATTACCGACGCCATCCCGACACCTTCAGTTGAGTTTGTCGAATATACAAAGACGTCAGAAATGCATTAGTATTTTACGATGTCTTTTTCTCGTTTATGATTTTCCGACATCATTTTGACGCCCCACCTTTTAGACGTCGGAATGGTGTCAATAAATTTTGTTGGTATTTTACTAATTTTCTATTAGTAGGAAAGGTATAATTATATTAAAGATCCGTCCTTTATTTTTTAGTTTGATACACAAAATCCTACTAAAAACATATTTTAAATTAGACCTTTATTTTAAGCATCGATAAAAAATTTTCGATTTCTTTTTTAAGCTAAATATGCACTTTACCGTTTGTTTCTTTGATCAAAAGTATTCTTTTAAAAAAATGCAAATATTTGAATTTTTTCTACAACTATTTGCAGCTCTTAGTATAAATATTTACAGTTTTTACTACAGATATTTGCATCTTTGCAGTTCAAGAAACCACAAGAAAATATAAATATTTGCACTTTTGAACTATTTAGAAGTGTAAATATTTGAATTTTGATTGAAGCTAAAATACATATTGTTTTAGGAAACTTGTTATTAAGTAGGGACAATTGTATTTTAAACTTAAAAAGAGGGTTTTACAAAATTCACCTATATTAAATTCTGGCTAAATTTAAATGGTATTAAAAAAATCAAAGTGTCATTAGCATATTAGACTCCGTTTCATTTGACATTTTTAATTTTGTGTTTTCATCAAAAAAACGTGCATACAACGCATGTATTCTTGAAAAACAACAAAAATAAAACTAACACATAATTACTTTTGCTGCTAATAATAAGTATTCATGTCCATTATTTAACCGCGTCTTTTTGAATACTAACAATACCCTTTTTCATACTTTTTCATTTATGTTCGTGCGTTTTTTTCTCATCTAATTCATTTCTTATTAGTTTCATTTATTCCACTTTCTCCCCTAACCTTAATGGCCATTGTTATTCAAATACATACAAAAGCTACTCATCGCCCAATAATCAGCACACGGCTATAATCAATTGATTAATCGATGTCCCTCATCATAAATCAATCAAAGTGCGGGTTGCAATCCCCAAATCTATCTACGCCTCTTACTATTGAATCATTGGACGCCATTATTATCATCAAACTAAATAATGCTACTGACGTTGTGGCCATCAACCGAAAGCCGTTGTCGCCATCGTATACCACATCGCCTTTAGGTATGGTGGACTTCACTCTAATTAAATTTTGGCTGAACTAACCCTAAAAAGCGAAGGGTTCATCAGTCGATGCCAATCTAATATTAATAATTCAGTCAGATATGTTTTTGTAAATGCTTAATTTAATTCTAATCTAAGAGATCAATTTCGATTTAGTTATTATATTTATTTTGTTAGATTGCTTGCTGGACCGTGGACTCTTAGTTTCATTTAATTTGAAATGTATTAAACTTCAAATCCATGCTTTCAAATAGTGGTAATGCCTAAAATTTGTCAGGTTAAGTCGGTACCATTTGATATTTTTTCAACAACTATTTGTTGCCTCATTAACACGAGCAATTTTTTATAACTACATGCTTATGAGCAGTCAGAAACTGACATGATCTATCATATTGTGGACAATGATTCCACCTTTACCATGTATGGCACTGCTTGTATATTCATATTAGTGCTCATCATAAGTAATATCATGTCACACCTACATCACATGTGTAGAACTATCATTATGTGTCATGGAATTTGATTTTAAAGTGGCTTGGAAAAGAAATATTATTTCTTCCAGTTTATAATATAGTACAGGTAGTTTGAATCATTTGGGACATTATAAGCTTTTTTAATATATTTTGAAGAGCACATTCCCGTTCCTCGGTGTTGTCAGTGTATTTATGTGTATTTGTGGTTACATTATGACAAACTATTTTCCGTATCAAACATTGCAGGACTCCAATTATTAAAATAAAGATTTTTCTTCCAAAGCATCATCTTACATATGTTTCATTTCGCCATTTTACCTTCCATATGGGTGTGTATTGCTCATGTAAACTATTACGCTGCTTAACCTCTGCCTTTGTTTTGCATCATATCATGTGCTAACTTTGGAATTTGGATACATGTTGTTCTTTTCCACATCTAATATTTGCAAACAATTTGGTAGAATCGTAGAATGTTGTTTAATATTGGTTTGTGCTACAAAATCAAATGACAGTTAAACTAATACTGAAATATATGCAGTTAATTAAACTACATTTTTTTTTAAATCTAAACCAGCTTGACACCCTCATTTCACAGAGTTTTCTATTGGTCATCTACCCTAACAATATTATGTACAACTTCATATTGCAATAATTTTTTGTTAGGGCATTTCATTTCGGTCTAAATCATTGGCTCTCTCTTTGCTGTGGTTTTTTCAATAGTTCTTTCTTTTCATTAATTTTATTGTCGATGCTATCATTTGTATTGCAATTTTTATTCATATGAATTATGATATAAAGTTTTCTAAATGTGGGACAAATCGACCTAATTATGTATTTTTTGGAACTTCTTATGTTATCCATAGAGACTCAATTAGAATATCATACAGAGCAATCCCATTTAAGGTTTATAAATTTATTCTAATTATAGGCAAAAATAGCTAACATTCGTAAATCCATTATATTATACAAATAGTTTAATAGGGGACTTGGTATTATTATTTTCCTTGAATTTGATCAGGCTGAATCATTTTTTGTTATTTAATTGCAAATAAAACATGTGGAAAACCAGATACATCTCCCTTCACCTTCTTATTAATTAAAAAATAATGAAAACTGTAACGACCCCGGATTTTATAAATATTTAAATTGATAATTAATTGAATTTTTGAATTTAAAACTGTTAAGTAATTTCATTTTGAATAAAATTTGTGAAATTAATCGATTAAGTGATGCGAGTTTCCCCGGATTCAAGTATATTCTATATAAATCATTGAAATTTTTAAATATTATATATATATATGTATATATGTGAATATATATATGTATATGTATATTTGGATATATATGAGTCAATTTGAAATTATAAAATCTTGAGTGTATATATATATATATTTTGATTTGAATTTAAATCTTAGATGCATGATTTAATAAATATTTGGGTTATAAAATAAATTAAGAAAAATATATATAGATAGTAACTCATAAATAAATTTTAACAACATGTTAAAACAGAAGTTATTCATACTATAAAGTAATAAAACACAAACATAAACAAAACAAAATATCTTTTAAAATATAAACTATTGAAATAAATATATAGAAAGATACAAAACAATTTGTATGTAAGATAAAATAAATACTCAAAATAAAAATAGAAGTTCACTTATTTTGTAAAGTAATAATAATTTTAAGTTATGAATAAAAATAAGAACATTGATATATAAAACAATAACAATGCAAAATATACAAAGAAAATAAAAGAGATGTGTATGCAGGCAAATAGAAAGTAAGTATAAAAACAAAATAAAGCATAAAGTACTAAACAAAGCTAAGATACATATGGTGTTTCAGCCACCAAAAGTATAGATAAGCATGTTAAATCAAATATAATAAATGTTTTCAGCTGAGCAAATACATGCAAGTAAAAGAAATAAAGTATATCAACATCAAGTACATGAGCAAAAGCAAGATATCAGCCACCACTATCTCTAATGTTTGTACAAGCCGAGCTAAAGAAAACATGCAATTAGAAAACAAATAAATAAAAATAATAACAACAAGTATATGCAAGCAAGAAGCAACCTGGGAAAGCATGCTACATCATCTTAACCTATAAAAAAATAAAAGCAAATACATTTTAGTAAGCAAAACAAAGAAAATAAAAGAGATAAATAGGCAGCCTGTAGAGTTTAATGTACTTGGCAAAAATAAGAAAAGTAAGGTTGTAAACACACGGCAGTACTTGGCAATTAATGCAAGTTTCTCTAGCCATAACTAAAAACATTTCAGCCATGCCTTAGTACAAAACAAATCAATATTCACACTATTGTACTAGAGAACATTATCAACCTGCACCCAGTTATATTTTTATATATATACATCAAAATCTCATTTTAGTTCGTCCATCATAAATGAAAGAAAGAAAAAGGAATGAAGTAAACAAAACTAAAACAAAACATAACAATACAAATCAACTCAACCAAGAAAAAAAAAAAGAAGCTTTAGCCTGCAAAATTTCAAACTGCTGTTTCAACATAAATACAAAATCAGTTCTTCTTCCTCTGGAAATACAGTGAGTAACCTCAATTTTTTTTTTAGTTTAGTATATATATATATAGGTTGTTGACAATCATCTTCTAGTAAGCCTGAAGTGTGATAATATGAATTCAAGTCTATTTAGTATATATGAATGAATGATGGCAATACAGGTACTAATAGTATACCCTCTGCATTTAACTTTCTGGCTTGGTTTGCAAAGGAAATCAAATCTCTTTGTTTCATTCTCTGTTTAAACTTAGGTTTAAAATAAAATTTGTTGTTTAGACTACAAGTTTTAGTTTGGTAACTCATTCAAGTAAATAAATGTAAATATATCTCTGGAAGAAATTTTTAACAGTAAGTATAAAAATTTTGGGAAAATTCGAATATGCTAATTTCAAATTCCAGGAATATACATTTCATCCTGATAGTAAACTATGAATTTTAAAACTAAAATAAGGATTTTTAGTGGACGGGATGGGTTGCAGTTCGTGTTTCATCAGAGAATGGGTTCGCGGACTTTCCCGATGATCTAGAGCGTTGGAGGAGTTGGGGTTGTGGGTAGATGAGGGTGGTAGGCCGACGCTATCGAGAAAAATAGGTTGATATTTTTCCGATCATTGATGACGTCGCGGCGAGAGTAAACAAGGGTTTTGGGGTTGCGTAACTGGCGTCTGGAATTTGGGTTCGTTCGCCCTCGTCAGTGCATCGAGCTTGGCTAGATTTGGGGAGATTGTACCTGAGACGACGACGAAGGTGTAGGCGAAGGCACAGGGTTTCTGGTGGTCGAGGTTGCTCAGGCGAGGTGGTTTCTGGCGAGACTGGGAGTTTCCAATTTCAACTGTAAGTCTCGATTTTGTTTCGAGCTTCGAGACGTTCGTTTGAGGGTCGGATTGGTGCAAGGGGACGATAGTCGATGTGTGGGGAACGTCACCGGAGGTGGCGACGCCGTGGATGGGCTGTGCACGTGCACAGCCATGGGTTTGTGTCAGGGGAAGGGTCTGGTTCGTGTGTAACTGGAAGAAGTATTCGAGTAGTCCACCTTTTCCAGTTTGTTTAAACTTAATGAAAAAAAAATATAAGAAGAGGAAGAAAGGTAGGAGTATCAGGTAGAAAAAAAGAAAAAAAAACAAGAAGGAGAAGAAGCTTACTGGATATTTTGTTTAGTTTGGGTGGAAGCAGTTCTCGCGTGTTTCACTCGAGTGGTTACTCGAAGACGATGTGGTTGGGTCTCGAAGCAAGAACAGGGGGTCTCGGGTAGAAAATGTTGTACAGGTTTTGACCTGTTCCTCTTTTTTTTTATTTTGAATATAAAACTGAATTTTAAAGTTCAAAAGCAAAAGTTTATCTGTGTAGGAAAAAAAAAAAAAAAAAAAAAATCAAAGCTTAACATAACTCAAGTTCGGGTTTGAAACTTAGTTTAAAATTTTAAATTTGTTTTAAATAAAAGAGTTAAGCAATTAAAGTATGTTTTAAAGAATTTGAATTTAAAATGCAATTTGGAAATTTTAAGGAAATGAATTCTAATAAAGGTTTAATCAAAGTTTAAATCTGGAATTCAAATCTAAATTTGAATTTTAGTTTTGTAATAAAAGAAGTTCTTGAATTTTAAATTGTTCTGAATAACATGAATGATTAAGTGTATTTTTAAATTAAATTGAATTTAAAATTTAAAGTGCAATGATAGAAATACACTTAGATATTAATGAAGTCATTAATAAAGTAATTAACTATCTTAGAGATAATTAAGGTAGTGAAAATAATTTAATTAATAAGGTAATTAAAGAATGGTCTATTTTATTTATAAATTAATAAATTAAATTAATTAGCAATGATTAATAATGATTTTAATCTATGAAATTTCCTTAAGTAAGTAATTAAAGAAGTGTTATTAGTTAATAAAGACGATTTACTAAGGATTGTCAAATATTAATTAAGGTGATTAATTTTAATAGTTAATTGGATTTATTAATCCAGATAATCAAAATTTTAAATTGTAAAATGCAATTACTTAAGGAAAGTAATTGAAGATTTATCACTTATTGAAATTAATTTTGGATAAATTGATTAATTAAATTTAATTTATTTAGTTTAATTAATTTAAGAATATCATTAGATAAATTGGGAATTAATGATGAATTGTTATGAGATGATTGCTTTATGGTAAGTAATTAAAGGTTAAATTTCTTTAAATAATTAATTAAAGGGTTAATTAATTATGAAATTGGTTTAAAGAAAAAATCAATTTAATAAATATGATTAATTAAGAATAATCTAAATAATTAAGTTGTTTGATAAATTAATTTATATCAAATGATTTGAAATTAATAAATCAGAATTGAATAAATTTGATTGGAAATAATGGGATAAATTAGGATTAATCAATTGATTAATTCTGCTTATAAATGATTATAAAATGCTTGACCTTACTTATGAATGATCATATTATATGTGATGCCTGGAATTGATTGTCATATCTAATCTGTAATATCTTGTTCTGTGAGTTGAGCTGTGTGAGATTTACTCATTTATTTATACATTTGTATATTATCTGTGAATCTGTGAATGGATGATATGCGTTATAGTTTATATCGCTTAATGGATATATTGTTATATTTGATCTATGATGATTGAATGATTGTGCACTATTGTGTTAAACCCCCGGACCACACCATACACACACAAATATGGATTTCACGAGGAAATCAATTAAGTCGCAGATTTTAGAAATAGTAAAATTTGGATTTTTAAATTCAAATGTTTAGAAAATGGAATCGGAATAAATGTGAAAAGCTTTTAGAATGAAATTTCAAAATAAAATTTATTATTTTTAAATTACTTGATTAAGTTTTGGAATTTAAATAATTTGATTTAAATTTGAATTCAAGAAATTAGGAATTTAATTCTGTAATTTGAAACTAGGGATTAACGATGTTATAAATATGTTTATATGTAGTTAAACCATTTTAAAAGTATAATTTTGAGAATTTGGATTTAACCAAAGAACTTTAACTCGTATAGATGAATCAAATTTCAAAATGAAAACTGTTTGTTTTAAAGAGAATAAAAAGCTTTCAGATAAGAGATGAAATTCCAGTTTAATAAAAGGAATTTCAAGATTGAATTGAAAAATGGTTTCCCAAGTTATAAATGAATTCTTTTGAAAGCTATGAATTAAATCTGTTTATTTTTAACAGATTTAAATTGATGATTTGTTTAAATCAAATTGAAATGAAATTGTTTTGAAGGCTATAAGTTAAATCTTTGATTTAAAGATTTAACGAGTTAATCAAATTGAAATGAAAATTGATTTGGAAAAATCTGTGAATGAATCTTTTGTTTAAAGGATTAAAATTGTTTAAACCGTTAAAGGTTGTGAAAATAAATCTTTTTGTTTAAAGATTGAAAATGGTAATTTGTTAAGCCATTTGAAGAAAAGTTTTGAATTATTAAGTTGTGACTTAATTGAAATCCCATTATCCATTTGTTTTTGAACTATTTCGCTTACTATTCGGGTTAACCGGGAAAGGACCATGGGGTCGTATAACCCATTCCGAATATGTGATACGTCGTTGTGAATTGCATTTGAAGATTGGTGTTGAAGACCGGTATTTGCGAGAGCGATAGGATGACCTATCGATTGTCTCTGCACTGGGTCGCACCTGGTATAGAGATTCCATAAGTGATGGGAAATCCGATCGGGATTGTGAATATCCGGATTGCAAGGACTTCTTTGTAAGTGCCTTCGGTTCTGTTCGAGCCCGGAACAGACTTGTATGGATTGTATGCCTGACATTACAAGTTGAGATATAAAGCCGATTTCTTTCAAATATATTTCTGTTGGTGGCGGAGAATTTATTCTTTGCTTAACACCCTTCTCTGAGACGTACGAGCTCAGAGGTTATATAGTTGAAGTTATCAGCGATATATTCCCAGTTTGGTAATGTGACATGCTGAGTGATGCTGAAATGATCATTGTGTTGATTATTTGTGATAGGATCATTTATTTGATCGTCTATCTTAGTGGTCATTGTGTTGATCATTTGTTGACCCAAGGCACGGCTTTTTGTACAAAGTGTGTTTTTGTGGACGTGAATTCATCGAGCCTCACATCCCGGAAATGGTCAAAACAGGAAAGATGCGGCAAGGTTATTAGGGGTTGCTGTAGCTCCCCTTAGGGTATGTACATTTCCTTCTGGATAGAGGTTGTATCATGGTATGGAGCCCAGATATTTAACCTATGTGGTTACTACGAGTTTATTACTTTGTGGTTGTTGGTTATCGGGATCCCGTGAAAAAGGTCGTTTACGATCGGGGAATGGCGTACTCGTGTCAGTAGTTACCCAGTTAGGGGTAACCCGGCCTTGTGTTGGCAGAGTTCCGGTTTGGTTCTCGGGGATGTCCATCCAGAGGCATTCTCAGTGGCAATGGGAAGTTCCTTGGCCTGACCATTTGTTGGAAATCCAAAGAAACAATACGATCTTGTACGGTTTTAGTTGTAGAACCTGCCATTTAATATGGTAGCTATTAGTAGGCATAATATAATGGTACCTATGCTGGCTAAGATTTATATCTTTACTTTCGAAAGAATTTGTTCTACACTATGCACTAATAATAATATCAAATGCTTTATTTTAATGCGTATCAAGCATCTTTGACTAACATAAGAAGAAATCTCCTCCAAGTCTGCGTTTGCATTGTGTGTGTGGTGGGAGGTCTTATGGTAGTTACATTTTTAAAAGCATTGCGAATTGACTTTGAAAATCTTTTGTTTAATGTTTTTAAAAGATAAACTGTTTTTGTTGCTCACACCAGTCCCACGACTGATCCGGAGTTTATCGTTTCTTTCCTAAACTCTGGGTGCTCATTATTTTCTACACGAGCAGTCTAGAGTTGGGTTTTTCAGATAGTCAGGTTTAGTAGATTATCTGGAGTTAGTTCAGTCTTTGGATCACACCAGTCTTGTTGAGCTTGGTGATATGTTATTGGGGGTTCGAGCTTCTGCTGGATTGGTTCTTGGAAATGGAGTTACAGTTCCGATTTGGAGTTCTTCGTTGAAGACTGCCTTAGAGTTATATTGTTCCGCTGCTAGATGTTATCGTTTTCTTTTCCGCTGCTATTTATTGTATCATATCTCTGATGTATATTGATATCTATTGGATCATCTGTTGTATCAGATATTGTATCAAAGCTGTATATCAATGTATTATTCTTTTATTCCGCTGTGTTATTTACTTAATGATTGTTATAAGCTCCGGCGAATCGGATTTGAACGGTCGAATCTATGGCATTCGAATACGATTTGAAGTATGGATGTCGATTTTCGAGCGGGCAAAATTCGAAACGTTACATTTGGTATCAGAGCTAAGGGTTAAAGCTTTAGCTCAGGAGTGTAACACATTAAGTAACTCATTAGAGATAGGGTGAAGTATCCCTAGAATGAGTAATCCCTAAGGTATCTGTTTGAATGCCTCAGTAAATTCACTTACTATCCACTGATAGTGAGTATGAGTATAAGAAGAGAACGAGACAGGGGACAGGGAAATACGACTATAATTGGTCAATACTCTGTAACAACAGTGGAAATAACTTTCTCTATCAATTTTCTTTGATTCGTTTCTAAATTCTTTTGATTTCTTCGTACCAGCTACAAGAAGAAGTTTCGGTGTGATGGTGGCTCTACGAATCATTGTATAAAATTCTTACTTCGTATCTTCATCGATTTCTTATCAGTTTTTCGTTTTAAACTTCAATGAATTTGAAATTTAGAATTAAAATTTTGAATAAATTAGAAATTGGAAATTTTGAATAAATTAGAAATTTTAATTGAATTAAATTGATTAATAGAATATGAAGAATGATTAGAATTGTATCGATAAAATGATTTTGTTTAAAACCAAAATTTGAAATTTTATTATAATTTCTTGTATCTATTGTTGATATTCTGATTTGATGAGCCAAATCCAGAATCGATATCCAGTTTGATCTGAAAAGATATTTCTCTATCTTTCATCTATCTGTGTTGTTTTCGTACCTGCGAATTTCGAGGACGAAATTCTTTTAAGGGGGGAAGTCTGTAACGACCCCGGATTTTATAAATATTTAAATTGATAATTAATTGAATTTTTGAATTTAAAACTGTTAAGTAATTTCATTTTGAATAAAATTTGTGAAATTAATCGATTAAGTGATGCGAGTTTCCCCGGATTCAAGTATATTCTATATAAATCATTGAAATTTTTAAATATTATATATATATATGTATATATGTGAATATATATATGTATATGTATATTTGGATATATATGAGTCAATTTGAAATTATAAAATCTTGAGTGTATATATATATATATTTTGATTTGAATTTAAATCTTAGATGCATGATTTAATAAATATTTGGGTTATAAAATAAATTAAGAAAAATATATATAGATAGTAACTCATAAATAAATTTTAACAACATGTTAAAACAGAAGTTATTCATACTATAAAGTAATAAAACACAAACATAAACAAAACAAAATATCTTTTAAAATATAAACTATTGAAATAAATATATAGAAAGATACAAAACAATTTGTATGTAAGATAAAATAAATACTCAAAATAAAAATAGAAGTTCACTTATTTTGTAAAGTAATAATAATTTTAAGTTATGAATAAAAATAAGAACATTGATATATAAAACAATAACAATGCAAAATATACAAAGAAAATAAAAGAGATGTGTATGCAGGCAAATAGAAAGTAAGTATAAAAACAAAATAAAGCATAAAGTACTAAACAAAGCTAAGATACATATGGTGTTTCAGCCACCAAAAGTATAGATAAGCATGTTAAATCAAATATAATAAATGTTTTCAGCTGAGCAAATACATGCAAGTAAAAGAAATAAAGTATATCAACATCAAGTACATGAGCAAAAGCAAGATATCAGCCACCACTATCTCTAATGTTTGTACAAGCCGAGCTAAAGAAAACATGCAATTAGAAAACAAATAAATAAAAATAATAACAACAAGTATATGCAAGCAAGAAGCAACCTGGGAAAGCATGCTACATCATCTTAACCTATAAAAAAATAAAAGCAAATACATTTTAGTAAGCAAAACAAAGAAAATAAAAGAGATAAATAGGCAGCCTGTAGAGTTTAATGTACTTGGCAAAAATAAGAAAAGTAAGGTTGTAAACACACGGCAGTACTTGGCAATTAATGCAAGTTTCTCTAGCCATAACTAAAAACATTTCAGCCATGCCTTAGTACAAAACAAATCAATATTCACACTATTGTACTAGAGAACATTATCAACCTGCACCCAGTTATATTTTTATATATATACATCAAAATCTCATTTTAGTTCGTCCATCATAAATGAAAGAAAGAAAAAGGAATGAAGTAAACAAAACTAAAACAAAACATAACAATACAAATCAACTCAACCAAGAAAAAAAAGAAGAAGCTTTAGCCTGCAAAATTTCAAACTGCTGTTTCAACATAAATACAAAATCAGTTCTTCTTCCTCTGGAAATACAGTGAGTAACCTCAATTTTTTTTTTAGTTTAGTATATATATATATATAGGTTGTTGACAATCATCTTCTAGTAAGCCTGAAGTGTGATAATATGAATTCAAGTCTATTTAGTATATATGAATGAATGATGGCAATACAGGTACTAATAGTATACCCTCTGCATTTAACTTTCTGGCTTGGTTTGCAAAGGAAATCAAATCTCTTTGTTTCATTCTCTGTTTAAACTTAGGTTTAAAATAAAATTTGTTGTTTAGACTACAAGTTTTAGTTTGGTAACTCATTCAAGTAAATAAATGTAAATATATCTCTGGAAGAAATTTTTAACAGTAAGTATAAAAATTTTGGGAAAATTCGAATATGCTAATTTCAAATTCCAGGAATATACATTTCATCCTGATAGTAAACTATGAATTTTAAAACTAAAATAAGGATTTTTAGTGGACGGGATGGGTTGCAGTTCGTGTTTCATCAGAGAATGGGTTCGCGGACTTTCCCGATGATCTAGAGCGTTGGAGGAGTTGGGGTTGTGGGTAGATGAGGGTGGTAGGCCGACGCTATCGAGAAAAATAGGTTGATATTTTTCCGATCATTGATGACGTCGCGGCGAGAGTAAACAAGGGTTTTGGGGTTGCGTAACTGGCGTCTGGAATTTGGGTTCGTTCGCCCTCGTCAGTGCATCGAGCTTGGCTAGATTTGGGGAGATTGTACCTGAGACGACGACGAAGGTGTAGGCGAAGGCACAGGGTTTCTGGTGGTCGAGGTTGCTCAGGCGAGGTGGTTTCTGGCGAGACTGGGAGTTTCCAATTTCAACTGTAAGTCTCGATTTTGTTTCGAGCTTCGAGACGTTCGTTTGAGGGTCGGATTGGTGCAAGGGGACGATAGTCGATGTGTGGGGAACGTCACCGGAGGTGGCGACGCCGTGGATGGGCTGTGCACGTGCACAGCCATGGGTTTGTGTCAGGGGAAGGGTCTGGTTCGTGTGTAACTGGAAGAAGTATTCGAGTAGTCCACCTTTTCCAGTTTGTTTAAACTTAATGAAAAAAAAATATAAGAAGAGGAAGAAAGGTAGGAGTATCAGGTAGAAAAAAAGAAAAAAAAACAAGAAGGAGAAGAAGCTTACTGGATATTTTGTTTAGTTTGGGTGGAAGCAGTTCTCGCGTGTTTCACTCGAGTGGTTACTCGAAGACGATGTGGTTGGGTCTCGAAGCAAGAACAGGGGGTCTCGGGTAGAAAATGTTGTACAGGTTTTGACCTGTTCCTCTTTTTTTTTATTTTGAATATAAAACTGAATTTTAAAGTTCAAAAGCAAAAGTTTATCTGTGTAGGAAAAAAAAAAAAAAAAAAAATCAAAGCTTAACATAACTCAAGTTCGGGTTTGAAACTTAGTTTAAAATTTTAAATTTGTTTTAAATAAAAGAGTTAAGCAATTAAAGTATGTTTTAAAGAATTTGAATTTAAAATGCAATTTGGAAATTTTAAGGAAATGAATTCTAATAAAGGTTTAATCAAAGTTTAAATCTGGAATTCAAATCTAAATTTGAATTTTAGTTTTGTAATAAAAGAAGTTCTTGAATTTTAAATTGTTCTGAATAACATGAATGATTAAGTGTATTTTTAAATTAAATTGAATTTAAAATTTAAAGTGCAATGATAGAAATACACTTAGATATTAATGAAGTCATTAATAAAGTAATTAACTATCTTAGAGATAATTAAGGTAGTGAAAATAATTTAATTAATAAGGTAATTAAAGAATGGTCTATTTTATTTATAAATTAATAAATTAAATTAATTAGCAATGATTAATAATGATTTTAATCTATGAAATTTCCTTAAGTAAGTAATTAAAGAAGTGTTATTAGTTAATAAAGACGATTTACTAAGGATTGTCAAATATTAATTAAGGTGATTAATTTTAATAGTTAATTGGATTTATTAATCCAGATAATCAAAATTTTAAATTGTAAAATGCAATTACTTAAGGAAAGTAATTGAAGATTTATCACTTATTGAAATTAATTTTGGATAAATTGATTAATTAAATTTAATTTATTTAGTTTAATTAATTTAAGAATATCATTAGATAAATTGGGAATTAATGATGAATTGTTATGAGATGATTGCTTTATGGTAAGTAATTAAAGGTTAAATTTCTTTAAATAATTAATTAAAGGGTTAATTAATTATGAAATTGGTTTAAAGAAAAAATCAATTTAATAAATATGATTAATTAAGAATAATCTAAATAATTAAGTTGTTTGATAAATTAATTTATATCAAATGATTTGAAATTAATAAATCAGAATTGAATAAATTTGATTGGAAATAATGGGATAAATTAGGATTAATCAATTGATTAATTCTGCTTATAAATGATTATAAAATGCTTGACCTTACTTATGAATGATCATATTATATGTGATGCCTGGAATTGATTGTCATATCTAATCTGTAATATCTTGTTCTGTGAGTTGAGCTGTGTGAGATTTACTCATTTATTTATACATTTGTATATTATCTGTGAATCTGTGAATGGATGATATGCGTTATAGTTTATATCGCTTAATGGATATATTGTTATATTTGATCTATGATGATTGAATGATTGTGCACTATTGTGTTAAACCCCCGGACCACACCATACACACACAAATATGGATTTCACGAGGAAATCAATTAAGTCGCAGATTTTAGAAATAGTAAAATTTGGATTTTTAAATTCAAATGTTTAGAAAATGGAATCGGAATAAATGTGAAAAGCTTTTAGAATGAAATTTCAAAATAAAATTTATTATTTTTAAATTACTTGATTAAGTTTTGGAATTTAAATAATTTGATTTAAATTTGAATTCAAGAAATTAGGAATTTAATTCTGTAATTTGAAACTAGGGATTAACGATGTTATAAATATGTTTATATGTAGTTAAACCATTTTAAAAGTATAATTTTGAGAATTTGGATTTAACCAAAGAACTTTAACTCGTATAGATGAATCAAATTTCAAAATGAAAACTGTTTGTTTTAAAGAGAATAAAAAGCTTTCAGATAAGAGATGAAATTCCAGTTTAATAAAAGGAATTTCAAGATTGAATTGAAAAATGGTTTCCCAAGTTATAAATGAATTCTTTTGAAAGCTATGAATTAAATCTGTTTATTTTTAACAGATTTAAATTGATGATTTGTTTAAATCAAATTGAAATGAAATTGTTTTGAAGGCTATAAGTTAAATCTTTGATTTAAAGATTTAACGAGTTAATCAAATTGAAATGAAAATTGATTTGGAAAAATCTGTGAATGAATCTTTTGTTTAAAGGATTAAAATTGTTTAAACCGTTAAAGGTTGTGAAAATAAATCTTTTTGTTTAAAGATTGAAAATGGTAATTTGTTAAGCCATTTGAAGAAAAGTTTTGAATTATTAAGTTGTGACTTAATTGAAATCCCATTATCCATTTGTTTTTGAACTATTTCGCTTACTATTCGGGTTAACCGGGAAAGGACCATGGGGTCGTATAACCCATTCCGAATATGTGATACGTCGTTGTGAATTGCATTTGAAGATTGGTGTTGAAGACCGGTATTTGCGAGAGCGATAGGATGACCTATCGATTGTCTCTGCACTGGGTCGCACCTGGTATAGAGATTCCATAAGTGATGGGAAATCCGATCGGGATTGTGAATATCCGGATTGCAAGGACTTCTTTGTAAGTGCCTTCGGTTCTGTTCGAGCCCGGAACAGACTTGTATGGATTGTATGCCTGACATTACAAGTTGAGATATAAAGCCGATTTCTTTCAAATATATTTCTGTTGGTGGCGGAGAATTTATTCTTTGCTTAACACCCTTCTCTGAGACGTACGAGCTCAGAGGTTATATAGTTGAAGTTATCAGCGATATATTCCCAGTTTGGTAATGTGACATGCTGAGTGATGCTGAAATGATCATTGTGTTGATTATTTGTGATAGGATCATTTATTTGATCGTCTATCTTAGTGGTCATTGTGTTGATCATTTGTTGACCCAAGGCACGGCTTTTTGTACAAAGTGTGTTTTTGTGGACGTGAATTCATCGAGCCTCACATCCCGGAAATGGTCAAAACAGGAAAGATGCGGCAAGGTTATTAGGGGTTGCTGTAGCTCCCCTTAGGGTATGTACATTTCCTTCTGGATAGAGGTTGTATCATGGTATGGAGCCCAGATATTTAACCTATGTGGTTACTACGAGTTTATTACTTTGTGGTTGTTGGTTATCGGGATCCCGTGAAAAAGGTCGTTTACGATCGGGGAATGGCGTACTCGTGTCAGTAGTTACCCAGTTAGGGGTAACCCGGCCTTGTGTTGGCAGAGTTCCGGTTTGGTTCTCGGGGATGTCCATCCAGAGGCATTCTCAGTGGCAATGGGAAGTTCCTTGGCCTGACCATTTGTTGGAAATCCAAAGAAACAATACGATCTTGTACGGTTTTAGTTGTAGAACCTGCCATTTAATATGGTAGCTATTAGTAGGCATAATATAATGGTACCTATGCTGGCTAAGATTTATATCTTTACTTTCGAAAGAATTTGTTCTACACTATGCACTAATAATAATATCAAATGCTTTATTTTAATGCGTATCAAGCATCTTTGACTAACATAAGAAGAAATCTCCTCCAAGTCTGCGTTTGCATTGTGTGTGTGGTGGGAGGTCTTATGGTAGTTACATTTTTAAAAGCATTGCGAATTGACTTTGAAAATCTTTTGTTTAATGTTTTTAAAAGATAAACTGTTTTTGTTGCTCACACCAGTCCCACGACTGATCCGGAGTTTATCGTTTCTTTCCTAAACTCTGGGTGCTCATTATTTTCTACACGAGCAGTCTAGAGTTGGGTTTTTCAGATAGTCAGGTTTAGTAGATTATCTGGAGTTAGTTCAGTCTTTGGATCACACCAGTCTTGTTGAGCTTGGTGATATGTTATTGGGGGTTCGAGCTTCTGCTGGATTGGTTCTTGGAAATGGAGTTACAGTTCCGATTTGGAGTTCTTCGTTGAAGACTGCCTTAGAGTTATATTGTTCCGCTGCTAGATGTTATCGTTTTCTTTTCCGCTGCTATTTATTGTATCATATCTCTGATGTATATTGATATCTATTGGATCATCTGTTGTATCAGATATTGTATCAAAGCTGTATATCAATGTATTATTCTTTTATTCCGCTGTGTTATTTACTTAATGATTGTTATAAGCTCCGGCGAATCGGATTTGAACGGTCGAATCTATGGCATTCGAATACGATTTGAAGTATGGATGTCGATTTTCGAGCGGGCAAAATTCGAAACGTTACAAAAACCGTAGCTGTAATATGATAATGACTTCTGTTTTTCTTTTACAACGACGATCCATCCAAAAATTCGATTATTGCTTCAATTCAAACTCTTATATATGCTTATTATTTCGTCTATCTCAATTGTTTATGGATTATTCCAAATCTTACATCAGCTCGTGCATCAACTTCAGGAAATTCTATCCTTTTTTCATGTAAAGTATAATTGAAAATTGACTATTCATAAATTTGGTTTTACCTTTGTCAGTATCTTCGCTCTGCCTTTTGCGACTTCCGCTTGCTTCATGCTTTTTACCCATATTACTATGGGCATTGCATTAAAGTATTCTCTCTTTTATTCATGTTTCCATTGTTAAATGTTTCATTTTATGTAGCTTTTCATTGGATATGAGATACTTTTAAATAGCAAGCTATTCATGTAGCTTTTCTTTGAATTCATCGGCTTCAATTATTTTCCACTATCAGTTCGATTAGCTTAGTCATTTTTTTATATACTCGTAGCACTTATGCAATATTGTGAAAGTTGCAGCAAAGTGTTTTTCACTGGCCTGGATAATACAAATGTGAAAACTTGAGCAAAGAATTATGTAATGGGAGTGAGGCAAATCTGCATATACTAGTGTACATGTACTCAACAAGTTGTTAGCATATTGATCCATTTCCTGTCTGGGTTGGGCTTTTTAGCCTTTTTATTGTTTATGTTTTCTATCTATATAAACCTATCTTTGTAACCCTAATGTAATCAATCTTTGTTTGCTCAGCCGTCTTGCTGAATAATATGAAATATCTTTTTCTTCTTATTTGATTTTACAAATGTTTTACAAACGTTTACATGGTATCGGAGCCTCGTTCTTGTTTCTGCCTGCTGCCTCGTCGCTGTCTTGTCTTCCTACCTCAACCCGAAACCCTAGCGTGGTATCATCACCTGCTCCAAACCCTAGCACCCACCGAAAACCTAGCCTGTCGTCGATCTTGTCCCAAAACCCCAGAGCCCCGTCCCCAGCCTGTAGAAAACCGAGTCCCCAGCCTACCCTAGCTGCCGATCTCCCTGACCCAGCTGCCAATCTCCCTGCCCTAGCTGCCGATCTCCCTGCCGAAACCCTAGAACCCCGAAACCCTAGCCTGCCGATCTCCCTGTCCTGAAACCCTAGCCTGCTGATCAACCGAAAGCCCTAGTTCCCCAAAACTCTAGCACAATTGATACCTGTCTCAACCTGAAGCAGTTGCTGACTTCAAAATATGGCAGGAGGTGATGATTCATTACAGGCTATTAGTGTTCGTTTAGATGGAAAAAACTATTCTTATTGGAGTTATGTCATGAAAAAATTTCTGAAAGGAAAACAGATGTAGGGATATATTTCTGGTGTTATTGTGGCTCCTAAAGCTGCTAATGTTGAATCATGGAGAAATGGGATACTAACAATTCAAAGATCATCACTTGGATTAATAATTCTGTTGAGAATAAAATTGGTATGCAATTGGCTAAGTATGATACTGCTAAGCAAGTTTGGGACTATTTGGAGCGACTTTTTGTGCGTTCTAACTTTGCCACTCAATATCAATTAGAGGCTGATATTCGGTCATTGTCTCAGAATGATCGAAATATTCAAGATTTTTATTCTGAAATTACTGCTCTTTGGGATCAATTGGCTATGACTGAGGTTGCTGAGCTTAGGTCATTTGCTCCATATACCGCTCATAGGGAGGAACAACGTCTTGTTCAATTGTTGATGGCTCTTCGACCAGAGTACGAGCATTGTCGTGCGTCCATCCTACATCGCACTCCTTTACCTTCTGTTGATTCTGTTCTACATGAATTATTAGCTGAAGAAACTCGCTTGAAGTCTCAAACTGAGAAAGTTGCACAGACTTCTTCTTCATCTGTTTTTGCTACAGGGATTTTACCAATCCCATCTCAACGCAACAAGATAAATATCAAGAATGGTCATGATTGTAATTATTGTAATCAACCAGGCCATTGGAAGAATCAATGTCCTGAATTATTGGCTAGTCAAAAAAATCAAAGTTTTAAGCCAGGTGATAGATCACAACAGCAACAACGCGGTAGCCAAAACAGTCCCTCTCTACTGCACAAGGACATGGACAGTCACGAGGTAGTTCCCAGCCTAGGACTGCTGCATTTGTACATCCTTCCGGTGAATCAGTTGTGGATTCCTCTATGGACTCTCTTGCAGAACAATTTCAGAAGTTCCTTGCTAGCCAGTCTTTGTCTCAAAACATGACTGCTCCTCAATCTTAGCACTTTGCCATGTCAGCTCCCTCCATATCAGGTTTGAATTCTCCTTTGTGGATTTTGGATTCTGGTGCCTCATATCATATGTCCCATGATTGTTCATCATTTATATCTATGTCTTTTGATTCTCGCTCACCTTTTATTTTGACTGCTGACGGCACACCTTTGCCATTAACAGGAATCGGTACAACTCAAACCACACACGTTTCCCTCCCAAATGTTTATTGTATTCCTAAATTAACTATGAATCTTGTGTCGGTCAGACAACTTTGTGATCTTGGATATCTTGTTCATTTTTCTTCTACCACTTGCTCTATGCAGGATCCCAACTCCAAGAAGTTGATTGGGACAGGCCGTAGGCAGGGCGGTCTCTATGTTTTGGATGACTTGCACATTCCAAGTCATGTCGCTGCTGCTAGTATTGACCTTTCTTCTTTTCATTTAACTCCATTGTCTTCTAAGTTTTATTTGTGGCATTCTAGACTTGGTCATATTTCAAGTTCTCATCTTAAATTCTTGTGTAATTCTGGTGTTTTGGGAGATTTACGTTCTCATGATATTTCAGATTGTAGTGGTTGTAAACTTGGAAAATTTTCTGCTTTGCCCTTCAATCAAAGTGTTTCTACTTCCACTGCACCTTTTGATTTAGTTCATTCTGATGTTTGGGGTCCAGCACTGTAACGTCCCGCCTTTTCGCATGCTTTAAATCGACACACATGCCAATTCAAACCATACGGAAGGGCGGATTGTTATGGGGTAAATAAGAAAAATAAAGAAGAGAAAAAAACTAAACAGAATCTCACAGCGGAAGGATAAAATAAAATAATAAATATACAGTTCATAAAAACTGTTTACAAAACATTTGATTCTTCTTTATACAATAAATATCAGAGTTCACATACCAATAAATACCAATGCAGTGGAATACAATGTGTAGTGGAACCATATAATATAATAATAATAATAATAATGAAATCTTCGTCTTCGTCCTCCAGAAATAAAGTCTTCAAATCCTGAAACGCTCGGACTGACCCGAGCGAATTTGAAAAACAAAAACATTCGAGTCAAAACTAAAAGATCTTATGTGAGTTAAATTAACAGAAATGAATATGAGTGCAGTAACTCAAGAGATGTTCGGGATTTACATCTCCTAAGGATCCGTTAAACTATTTACTATGTGGTATATTGCGCTATTATAATAGTGTCTAGTTGTAAAATAAACTTACTTTAAAATAGCGTTAAGGCTTTACATTTTCCACCTTAATACGTAATAATGCCAATAGTCTATACAGTGCCTGCATATCTCCTGATCGGGAGACTACGAGAAGACACTCCATAGGTACGACACAAATAGAAACTCGTAGTAAAGGCTCGGTATGGTAGATGACACGGCACAACTAGGCAATGCCAGGGTAGATATACCAATTGCTATCCGGGCTGATGGAAACGCGTAGCCCAGCTACCGCCCACCTCGAACAAACTCCCTCAAAAATCAAAGTAAAAGTGGCCACTGAATCAATCCAAAGTCAAAGTATAATATCGAAGAGGAGTGTCCGATCAGAGGAATGACTTCATTGGCCCGAGAATCGCTCCTGTTTTAGCCACCTTATGCCAACTCACGGGAGTCGGGTCCACGTATTTACTTTGCAGGAAACGCCTCCACCAACCTACTTCATTCTGGAATCTCCACCGCGTACACGGTTGTTAAAGTAGTTTTCGGAGTTGGCAGAGTATGACAACTTCCGATCCCGGTCTCTTCAACAACCAAACATTATTATAACACCGCGGTCATTTAAAATAATTATACTTTAAAACCAAAATAAAATATCCATTTTAAACCCATATAAATACGATATCATTTATATTTTTAAAACCCCAAATCAATACGATATCATTTAGGCCCAAACCAATATAATGTCATTTTATTTTCCAATATATATTCTTTCCAAAATCATAGGGTTTTCAAAGTAAAATATTCAGAAATCAAAACTCTGGAATATAATATTTCCAAATTATACTACCTTGAAAATCATAATTTTGAAACAAATTTCCATCTCTCAAATGATTAAATATTAAATTTCTTTTATAAAACAAAATAGCTTCTTTACATTTCACAAATCAATTCCAAATATCAATTTAAACTTCCAAATACCATTTTTAATTCTTATGTTTCAAAGCTTTAAATATTTCATCATTTCAAAAACACACTCATTTGACAAACCCATATATATCAAATTCAATTTCTTATTATTTAGACTTGAAATGTTTACTTAATGAATTCAATATAATTTAAGTAAAACCTTTAACTTCACATAATTGGAAAATCTTTCAATTTATTAAACTTGATATATTCATTTAAATCAACCTGATATTCATTTAAATCACTTTACACAAAAATCAAGTTATAAAAATCATATCCTTTAAAAAAATTAACATTTATTAAATTTCAATTTAACTTAATATTCATCTTTCAAATCTTATCCTCTTTTAAGTCATAAAAACTCCAGAAATTAGATTTTAAATAAATGCTTAATCGTATTTGATCTTAAAAATCAAACTTTATTTTATACTTCAAATCAAATTTATACGAAGCTTAAAAACCGAAAATTACTATATATATATATACAAATAACCAATTCAATATCCCATAAACCATATATATATAGCTTTACAAAACCATAAAAACATTTCAAAATATATTTTTTATATATACCGCGGTGCCTATATAAAAAAAATTACCCTATGGTCAAGTGATACGGATGTTTATCATTTCAATCCGCAATTTAAAATAAAAATGCGGTTGTATATCATTTCAAACCGCAATCCTGAATGAAATGAAAATGCATGATGACTTGAAGTTTATACAATATAAATGTAGCATCCATTCATCCAAATATCAATCATCAACCATCAACCATCATTTGCAATCATCATCCAATTTAAACAATCATCGATATAGAGCATATAAATTATACAGGTAATAAATAACATGTATTAACCAACACTTTATATTCAATAATAAATTCAATGACTGTTAAACTAGCAGTTTATATGCAAATTAATAAATTTAACTGCCAATTTATATGCAATAAATAAAATTAATTAACAGTTAAATTAAATAAATGCGAATTAACTGAGATGATGAATAAAACATGCCAAACAATCATAAATAAATTTCTACTCATATCTTAGGTTAAATTAACAAACATAAGAAATTCTAGAAGTTGTGAGTGGGTTAAAACACTCACCTTTTGAATTTAAATCGAATTTAAATCCGATTTAAACCCAAAAATTCGACGGTCTCCAAATCTGTTCAAACAAGTGTCAACGCGTCTGGAATTTTATTACGATCCTAACAAAAAAAATCTCGCGTGAAACGGAGTTCGTATGTAAAAGTTATGAATATTTTTCGAATTGAAAACAAAATAAAATAAAATAAAATAAACTAATACGCTACCGCCACGTCACGCTTACCTCATGCGTCTTCTTCACGCGGCTACAGCAAGACCGAACCCAAAAAAACACCCTAGCCCGAGCTTTGACCACCGGTTTCACCCCCCCCCCCCCCCCCCCCACCGACCTTCATTCCACCGCCGACCATCACCAATGGGTAGCCCATGTCAAGCCGCCTCCACCTGACCCCCTGCGCATGCGTCCGGTCGCCGCCGCCTCCAAGCTAGGGTTTTCGAACCCTAGTTCGCCAATTTCGACCAACCCAAGAACTTTCAAACCACCCAACAACCACCAATCAACTCCCCTCGACGAGGTCTACAATACCCATATTTCAATTTCTTCGATTGAAGTCCAAATCGAAAAGCCCCAAATCAACCATATGGGTTTCGAAGGTTTGACCGCGATTTCTGGTAAATCCGGTCACCGTCTTGAAAAACAAACAGTGGACGCAGATTCGAATCGATGAAATCTACAACATATATTTTTTTTGGAATTTTTCTGAGAACTTTTAATTTTTACTTTGGATCTAATTTGAATTTTGAATTTGGATATAGAATTGTTTGTTTCCATTGAAGAAGAGGAGTACAGAAGTTCCTATACGTATAGAAATGAGGGATAGAGACTGCTAGGGTTTATAACAGCCTATTTATAGACAACTGCAATAGAATAGGTGGGCACGAACTATAAACGCGCTACATGATAGTTGGCCCAAAAAGCCCGTTCTGACCTCGGAACGAAATTTGTTAAACCCATATATCAAAATAGGTAATTTAAAATATTCTGAACGCGATGGAAAAAGTTTCACGTCCAAATTCGATCGTATGGAGAAGTTATGCTGAAAACAAAATTTCCAAATTGATTTCAATTAAATTGATTTCAAGGCGTTTCGCATTCGTACGATCAAATGACAAGTTCAATAGCTACGAAACTTGAAACGCTACAAAAATTCACTGTTACGGATCCGATGAAACTGGTTTCGTTGAAATCCGAGTCCGTGACCAAAATGGCTATTTTTATATTAATTAAATAAATTTAAAATAAATAAATTAAATCGAATTTTATATTTCAATTATAGAATTGACAATTTATCCCCTTTATACTTCTCAATCATTTGCAATTACATAAACAAAATTTAAATGTCAATTTTAGAAGATAAATTTATCAATTGAAATGCCCTATCTTAAGTTTCATTATATTCAAAATTACAAATTAAGTTCTCAAAATTTCTATTAAATTAAATAATCAATGTTTATTCCATCTATAAATTTTAAGTAGATGGATTCCATGTTGGGTTCAAAATCTATTATTTTAATATCCTTGAATTTTAGTTTAATCTCTATACTCCCATTGATTCATTCAATTTGCACTTATTATGTATTATTTTAACAACTCATTTATAACTTTGAATCTATTCCCCAATTTCACATTTCTATTGTTATATAGTTTGAATTTCATCCTATTTAATTTTCATTAATACCTCGCAATCACTTCCCATCTATTAATTGGTATCGCACTGTCATTTTAAAATTAATAGCTTATACCAACACTATTGTCATAAATTTGAAAAATGGGTTACCAAATTTTGAATTGATTACTATTTGTTATTATTGCTTCACTGATTAATTCAATATTTGCATTTTTGCTTATATTAAATTAATTTCCCATATTAATTAAGGTTTCAAAACAATCAATAACATTTCCTTCGTCCAAACCCCTTTTACCAATTATTTTCCTTCAAATAAATTCATGTCTCTATAAATATTTACATTTACACTTTATAATTATTTTAATATACCCATTCCAACAACTCTTAACCCTTATCTTTACGTTTCACACACTTGTAATATTTAATTATATTTATAACAATTCAATGTTGGCATTTATTCCTATTAATTTATTCAATGTTTACTGCCCCTTATTTCAATTTCTACCATTTACAGTTGCGACTTCACTATTCACAGTTACTTTTGTATACTCCTTTCCTATTTAAACCAAATATAACAAATTCCGATTAAATCCAATTTTGACCTTTAAAATAAGTCATAACATTCGAATAACTCTATTAAATTGGAATGATTCATTTAAGTTTATAAATGATCCACTTGCATTAACATAATTCTTTAAATTTATTCCCATTTATGGTTAATCAATGTTATATTACATTAATAAATTTAATATCTTCCTTTATTCGATAAATAACCTAGAATGCATTTACATTTATTCATTTCATTTCATTCATTTATGGGTATTGCATTAAAATTAAATTTATTAACTAATACCAACGTTATTATCATTAATTACAATTGGATTTCCAATTTTTATTCAATACCCTGAATGAATAACATATATATTAACCAAATCCTTACATTTGTTTTTCTTCATATTTAAAATCAAATCATAACATTCAAATGATTTAATTGAATTGGAATTTCATCCAAGTCATAAATTATTAACTTGCACAAATATTACAATCTTTTATTGCATTAAATCAAATTAATACTTTCATAAATTTCTCATATTAAATTTTATATCCAGGTAAGAATCTTTTTCCTACTTAATTCATTTGGATTTTATTTAAATTTCTATAAATAGGTTTTTAAGTCGACATTTACATAATTTATTTTAGCCTTCATTTTAATATTTATTTACCCCTTTTATAATTTCTACTAAAATAAATTACAAAAATCCTATTAAATAAACAAATTAAATTGTTCAAATTTACGGGTCGTTACAAGCACCCATCCCCACAAAAGGTGGGTGCAGATATTATGTCTCTTTTATCGATGACTATACTCGTTATTGTTGGGTTTATCTGATGAAACGTCGTTCTGAGTTTATTGATATGTATACTGCCTTTCAAGCATATGTTAAAACACAACACTCTGCTATTGTTAAATGCTTTCGTTCTGATTTAGGGGGGAATACACTAAGGGAGACCTTTTTAACATATTCACGGTTGATGGTACTTTGCATCAGACTTCCTACACTGATACCTCGCAACAAAATGGTTTTGCTGAAAGAAAACATAGACACATTGTTGAAACTGCCCGTTCTATGATTCTTTCAGCTAGCATTCCAAAAGAATTTTGGGGAGAAGCTGTTCTCACTTCCGTTTATCTTATTAATAAGATCCCGATTTCTCATAACTCTGGTATTTCTCCTCATGCCAAGTTGTTTGGTCAAACTCCTGATTACTCTCGCCTAAAAGTGTTTGGTTCCACTTGTTTTGTTCTTCGTCCACACGTAGAACGTACAAAATTATCTTCACGTGTTGCTATATGTGTTTTTCTTGGGTATGGTATTGGACAAAAATGCTATCGTTGTTATGATCCTTCTTCAAATAAACTATATGTTTCTCGTCATGTTTCCTTTATTGAACATATTCCCTTCTACTCTATTCCAGCTAGTCCTCATAGTATGACTAAGTCTGATCTTATTCACATTGATCTATTTCCTGCTGATAACTCCTCTGATTCACCACCTCTTATCATTGATACTCCGTCATCCATACACTCTGTTCCTCCTCCTTCTGCAGGTGACACTTTATCCCCTGCTACTACGACTGTTCAAACACCTCCTGTGATGACTGATTCTGTTCAACCTCGCTATCCCACTCGCACACGTAAATCTACTCAATTATCTGATTTTGCTTAATCTTGTTACTCTCGGGCTTTTGCTTCATTTCTTGTTTCCATTGACACTTTCTATGATCCTTCTCCTTACTCGGAGGCTGTTCGTTCTCCTGTGTGGCAACGTGCTATGTCTGAGGAAATGTCTGCTTTAGACAAAACTGGTACCTGGGATCTTGTATACCTTCCTACTGGGAAGAAAACTATTGGTTTTCGATGGGTGTATAAGATTAAAACCAAGTCAGATGGTTCTATTGAGTGATACAAAGCTCGTTTAGTTGCTAAAGGATTTTCCCAAGAGTATGGCATGGATTATGAGGAAACATTTGCTCCTGTGGCTAAGATGACATCTGTTCGGGTTCTTATTGCTGTTGCGTCCAGTCGTAAGTGGGACATCTCTCAAATGGATGTTAAAAATGCTTTTCTTAATGGAGATATTAAGGAAGAAATTTACATGGTTGCTGCACCTGGTGTTTCTCATGTTCCATGTCAGGTTTGTAGGCTTAAGAAAGCTCTATATGGCCTTAAGCAAGCACCACGTGCTTGGTATGAGAGATTTTCGAATGTAGTTACATCACTTGGTTTTACCTCTAGTCCCCATGATTCAGCACTTTTTGTCAAATTGACTTCTGCATGCCGTATTCTTCTTCTACTATATGTAGATGATATGATCATTACAGGTGATGACAGTAATGGTATTGTGAGTATTAAAGCCACATTGTCTCGTTGTTTTGATATGAAGGATTTGGGTCATCTACGTTATTTTTTAGGGATTGAAATAGCTTCCTCAGAAAAAAGCTATCTTCTTTCCCAGTTCAAATACACTACTGACATTATTCATCGTGCTGGTCTTACTGATACACGTCATGTTGATTCACCACTTGAGGTAAATGCCCGATATACTCCGACCGATGGGAGTCCTCTTTCTGATCCCACTTTATATCGTTCTATTGTTGGTTGCCTTGTATATCTGACGATCACTCGTCCAGATATTGCCTATGTTGTTCACATTGTTAGTCAGTTCGTATCTTCCCCTACCTCTATTCATTGGGCTGCTGTTATGCGCATTCTTCGTTACTTGCAAGGAACACTTTATCAGAGTCTTTTGTTCCCATCGACCTCATCTTTGAAGCTTCGTGCCTTCTCTGATGCAGATTGGGCTGGTGACTCAACGGATAGAAAATCCACAACTGGCTTTTGTATATTTTTAGGTGATTCCCTTATTTCATGGAAGAGCAAGAAACAGGATGTTGTTTCTCGGTCTTCCACTGAGGCAGAGTATCGTGCTATGGCCTCCACTACATCTGAGATTATTTGGTTACGTTGGCTGTTAGAGGATATGGGTGTTTCGATTTCTTCCCCCACTCCTATGTATTGTGACAATAAGAGCGCTATTCAAATTGCTCACAATACTGTTTTTCATGAGCGCACCAAACATATTGAGATTGACTGTCATTTCACTCGGTATCACTTGCTGCATGGAACTATTTCTCTGCCTTTTACTTCGTCATCGACGCAACTTGCTGATTTCTTCACGAAGGCTCACACTATTGAACGTCATAGATTTTTCATTGGCAAACTCTCGATGCTTCTTGCCGTACCATCGCGTGTTTGAGGGGGGATGTTAGCATATTGATCCATTTCCTGTCTGGGTTGGGCTTTTTAGCCTTTTTATTGTTTATGTTTTCTATCTATATAAACCTATCTCTGTAACCTTAATGTAATCAATCTTTGTTTGCTCAGCCGTCTTGCTGAATAATATGAATTATCTTTTTCTTCTTATTTGATTTTACAAACGTTTTACAAACGTTTACACAAGTCACTTCTTGCTTAGAGCTTCTCTCCTTTAATTTTGGTATTTTAAGATAATTTACCATTGTAATTTTCAGTATGATATGATAAATAACTGGTTTTATGTGTTTATTAATATGTATACTAGATGGATATTCTATGCACCACTCACCAATATATTTGAGAAAAGAGTTGTTAAGTACAAGTTCAATACTTCTATAAAAGAGTTGTGGGTTTGTGTATAATTCTCTTTCCAAACTTAGTTTCACACATTTGACTATTTCTTTTTAAGTATCTTCACTTTTCATTGTTAGTGCAATATTTTGTGCATGTATACATATTTTTCTTTATATCTTTTGGATTCATGATCGTGACAACTACTACATACGCATAGTTTAAACATAAGGCTGCATCAGTTGACTGGACTCGCAACAGGAGAGAGCTCAACGTAGCATTTGATATAGTTTTTCAAGAGAGTAAAGGGTTTAGAAGCTTCAACGTCACAAATGATGGTGGCTTTACTGGATCGATTACGATCGCTGGAAGATGGTTTTTTGGCATGGATAGAAATTGGCATTATGCTTCTACCGGTCCTACTCCACGACTGATGGGTGGTTGAGGAAAGGCTCTGGCTTAGATCGCTTATGCTTTCGTCGAAGTGGATGTGCTTGGGCTGTAGGAAAAATGGTAAGCAAGCCATTATTAAATTGATCATTGTGTAACCGAAGCTCATGGGGAAGAAGATGAAGAAGAAAGTGTCTGTAGTGAAGGAATGTTTGGAATAGGATGGATTCCTATTTGGTTGGGCCAATACACTAAAGGATTATACTCTTTGAATAATGACAGCCCAAGAAAGGTTCAACCTATGGAATTAAGTTTACGGGTTGGGTATGATTTTCAAAGGCCTGTTGAACCAGCAAGAAATTAATAAAGTACATAGTGTACAGATTCTATAGTGGATGCTGATGAGTCATGTATAAATCAAGTATTTGTACTAAAGAAAGAAAAAAACAAGTTTATTATGTATTTCAGCTTCGCTACGTAGTATAATAATATGCTCCTTTGGATGATATACTAATGGTTACGCTTGATTTTGATTTATGATATAGGTACTGAAATATATTAATAAAGTTATCCTTTTATTTGAAATGGAGCGGTTTTATGATGAATCATTGTACTTGTTACTACCGAAATTCATGATTTACTTAGTCGAGCTGGTATGCTTTCAGAATATAGGTTAGTCGAAATGTTCCTCGCATGTTTCAGAATTTATTTAGTGATTTTTCAGATATACATATTAATGGTTGTCAGGTGCCCACTTATTAGCTTAAACTAAACCGTTCCCGCATTTTTCATTACAATGATCACATGTTGTCTCTGTGTTCAACTTTGAATCTGTTTGGTTATAAATATTAAATTGGTAAGCTTTATGCTTTCTGTCATCACTGAATTAATTATTTTTTATTTAACTACTAACAGAAGGAATTAACTTACTAATTCAACTGTGGCAAAGGATTCAATAGTTTGCCTCCTTGATAATGAATATGAAACTTTATTTTCAGAAAAAATGGCATTGTTGTTAATTTGTGCTAATTGAAACATGTAATACGATATGTTCAAATTAGGGGTGGGCATAAACCGCACTAACATGTAGAACCAAAATGTACCGAACCACTAAAATGGTTTGGTAATTCGCATCGTATCTTCTAATCGAATCAAATATCAAAAACCGGACCGATCCAATTGAATATGGTGCACTTACGGTTTGCACGATTAAACCAACCACATCAAACCAGATCGAATCGCTTGGTAGAATTAACGTTTTTGATGCGATTTTATATTTTTTCTGTTAAAAATTACTAAAGTATTAAGTGTATGAGTGTTTGAAATTCATATAATTAGTAACGAACCATTTTAGTATCTGATACGTATAAAGATACACACCATATGCATTATTTATGAATGTATGTTTTTTATTTGAATTTGTTTTTTCATTAATATCCTTGTTATTTATTCAGTAATTACTCAAATTGTCTAAACAAATGTAATACGAATTCAAATCAACTGAATCGAAATCAGACCGTAGTATTAATTATTAAACCGGATCAGAACTGAACTGCATTAAAAAATTATATTATAGTTATTGATTTAACTTACCGTTTGACCCAGTACAGAAATGATTTGGGCTTCAAATCGGACAAGCGACCCATGCCAAACGGTACAGAAATGATTTGGGCTTCATACCGGACAGAACCGACCCATGCCAAACGGTACAGAAACGATTTGGGCTTCAAACTGGACAGAACCGATACATGCCCATCCCTAATTAAAATGAAACCAACATTGAAATCATTGAGATAATACTTAGTTAAAAACTATTAAAATTAGATAATATTTAATTTCAATGAATGATGGGTATGTTTGTTTCGAGTCAAAAGCATATTCTAAGAAATAATGATTAATATCCGATCAATAACAATAAATATAGCAATCATCAAATATGTTGTAATGAAGAAATGAAATTAGTGTGTTCATTAAAAACGGTAGCATAATTGTTATGACATATTGTAAGGAAATTTGACCGTTTTGTAAGGAAATTAATACGAAAACATTAATAGATTTTCCTTCCTTATTTTGTAAGGAAATTTGACTGTTTCCTTCCTCAAACATTTCCTTCCTCATTTTGTGGTCAATAGAATCTAAACGGTTTTCATATTAATATGCTAATCAATAAAACGGTTATAATCTAGAGCGTTAATTTCTCTCATCTTGATCTTGATGGACGATCAAGACTAAGTCTACAAATCTGAAAATTTGGTCCTCTCTTTACCTATAAATATTAACCTTTTCCCATCATAAAGTATATAGAAAAAAACACATAAAGAAAGATATAGGAAAAGAGAAAGAAACCATTTCCTTTATCCATTGAAACAGCTTTCGACAACAACCATTGCTGATTCATATACGAGATGTCTGGAGGTATGTTTTATTGATTCATTACATATGTGATAATCATGTAATTGTAGATCTTAGGATTTATGTTATTCGCAAGATATAGATTACATGTGGTATCAGAGCATGGTTTTAGAATTCATGATTATCCATCAATATATAAAATGAAACTAGCATAGATCTATGATGTGATGTTTGTAATTTTACTATGATGATGATAATGATTATTAGTGTTAATATGATTCAAGTTTAATATTCATATTATTTAAGTTGCTATAGTAATCATGATTATCAATATTGTTCTATTTACTGTATGCTTACATCTGGATCTGGAAAGTTTATATTTCCGCAAAAGTTAATTTTTTCTACTTTAATGTTTGACCTACTGTATAATATGGAACAACTTATTGTATGCAAATACTTTTCAGAAAGTATACATATTGAAAACAATTGTTTCCTAGTTTGACATTAAATTCATGATCTGGAACTTGCAAGATAATTGTTTATATATGATTTGCAAAATAATTGTTTATATGTTAAATTCATGTATGGAATTTACTTGGATTACTTGAAAGAAGGGCAAATGTTTATGCAAAAAAAACAAAGGAGGTGACCACCTGGTTCGATCCGGTTTCCCTCTTTTCTCTCTTGTTTTAGTTTTCGTTTCCGCACTTAATTTCCTTATTTCTTCTAGTCTGATGCATGCAGTCCCGTCCACAGGCAGCTGCTGCTTGCACAATAACGCATGAAACGTTAATGTTTATCATTCTTCCATGAGTATGGTTCTACTGCCTACCCATAGGAGGCGCTAAACCTAACCTCTTATTATGACATGTGTTTTATTCTAATAAAGAAGCCTACATTTCTTTTATATCTGCAGTTGCAATGCCCTCAAACCTTAATTCGTACGCTATGTCTATCGTCAGACTCAATGGAACCAACTACTCAGAATGGAAAGAGCAAGTTGAGTTTTCTTTGGGCGTACTTGAACTGGATATGGCTCTCCTTAAGAAAAAGCCAGCCTCACTTACTGACACAAGTACGCCTGAGGAAAACAAACTCCATGATGATTGGGAATGATCTAATAGGCTCGACATGATGTTTATGCGAATGGTGATTGATACCAACATCAAAACCTCCCTACCCAAAACTGAAAGCACAAAAGAATATTTGCAATCCATTGAAAATCGGTTCAAGACTGCAGACAAATCCCTTGCTGGGAAACTTATGATAGATTTTGTAACCATGAAGTTTGATGGTTTTCGCTCAATGAGCGCTCATGTCATTGAAATGATTAACCTTGCTGCCAAACTTAAGAACTTGGGATTGGTTATGGACGATGCTTTTCTCGTCCAATTCATTCTCACTAGCTTACCTCCTCGGTATGAACCATTCAAAATTCATTACAACACTATTACAGAAAAGTGGAGTCTAAATGAATTGACTAACAAACTGGTTCAAGAGGAGTCTAGGAAAGGTTCGCAAGGCATTAAAGTTGCTTATTTCACTCAAGGGGTTCGAAAACAAGCTGGAAAAAAGAACAACTCACAGCATAAAAGAGCACCACCCAAATCTGATGACGCCACTCAACCATCCAAGAAGAAAAAGAAGGATGATGTTTGCAAATTCTGCAAGAAACCTGAACACTTCCAGGCAGATTGCATTAAGCGCAAAGCATAGTTCGAAAAGAAAGGTAACCCAATGGGTTACGTAAGTCATTTCGAATCAAATCTTACTAATGTACCTTCTTCTACTTGGTGGATTGATACTGCTGCTAACGTTCATGTTTCGAATTCTATGCAGGGATTCATTACGATCCAAACCACAAACCCAAGTGAGAATTTCATTTTGATGGGGAATAAAGATAAAGCTCCAGTTGAACCTATTGGAACTTTTCGTCCTATTTTAGATAGCGATTATCAGTTAGATTTATGTCAAACTCTTTGTGTTCCTTCTATTTTCCGTAATTTGATTTCTGTAAGTGTACTTGATAAATTTGGATATTCTTTTGAAGTTGGAAATAGAAATTTTAGTTTATTTAAAAATTCTAGTCTTATTGGTTCTGGAATATTAATTGATGGACTTCATAAACTTCATCTTAAACAAAATGCTGAAATCCAACTCACACTGCATGGAAAAGAAACTAAAGGAAAGTCATCCAAGAATGATTCTTACTTCTTGTGGCATAAAAAACTGGGTCATATATCCAGTGAAAGAATCAAGAGGTTAGTGAAAGATGGTGTCCTAACCGGACCTAGACTTCGCTAACATTACAGCATGTGTTGATTGTATTAAAGGAAAAACAACAAAAAACACAAAGAAATGAGCCACAAGAAGTACACAACTTCTTGAAATAATACATACAGATATTTGTGGACCTTTTGATGTTCCAACTTTTGGAGGAGAGAAATATTTCATCACTTTTATCGATGATTTTTCACATTATTGCTATCTTTATCTGTTGCATGAAAAATCTCAGTCAGTGGAATCTGTACAAGTGTTCATTACTGAAGTCGAAAGGCAATTAGAAAGAAAAGTGAAAATCATTAGGTCAGATAGGGGTGGTGAATCCTATGGAAGGTATAATGAAACGGGACAACATCCTGCACCTTTTGCTAGACTTCTTCAAAAACTTAGAATTGTTGCATAATACACAACGTCTGAATCTCCATGGAAGAATGGTGTAGCTGAAAGGCGAAATCGTACATACATGGAAATGGTTAGATCTATGATGAGTCATGCAAATTTACCTATATCATTATGGATGGATGCATTACGAACAGCTGTCTACATCTTAAATAGAGTTCCAAGTAAGGTCGTTCCAAAGACTCCTTTTGAACTTTGGAAAGGATGGAAACCTAGTTTATGACATCTCCAAATTTGGGGTTGCTCAGCTGAAGCTAGACTGTACAATTCAAATGAAAAGAAATTGGATTTTAAGACAGTCAGTGGTTACTTTATGGGTTACCCAGAAAAATCTAAAGGATATAGATTTTATTGTCCTAACCATAGTACAAAAATTGTTGAAACCAACAATGCCAAATTCTATGAGAATGGTGAAATCAGTAGGAGTACAAAACAACAATAAGTGGTCATTCATGAAATAAGGGTACCCATTATCTTACCCTCAATTTCGAAAGATATTGGGAATCATTCCATTGTTGAATCTGTTCACAATGAGGAAAACCCAATAAATGATCAACAACTCCATAATGAAATTATTACCAATCATAATGTTGATGAAGTACCACAGGAACTAGCATTAAGAAGATCTCAAAGACAAAGAAGATCAGTTATTCCTGATGATTTATGCTTTATCTAATAGAATCTGAAGGAACTACGAACCCAATTTCTTATTCACAAGCCATTAAGGATGTTAATTCTATTAAATGGATTGATGCCCTGAAAGATGAACTGAAATCTATGGATAATAACCAAGTTTGGGAAATCGTTCAATTGCCGCAAGGACATAAAGCAGTCGGTTGTAAGTGGGTCTTCAAGACCAAACGTGACTGCAACGGTAAAATTGAACGATGTAAAGCCAGACTTGTTTTCAAAGGTTTTAATTAGAAAGAAGGCATTGACTATAATGAAACTTTTGCTCCTGTTTCCAGGAAAGATTATCTTAGAATTATCATGGCATTAGTAGCTCATTATGATCTCGAGTTACATCAAATGGATGTGAAAACAGCCTTTCTAAATGGAGACTTGGAAGAAGAAGTCTACATGCGTCAACCTGAAGGCTTCATAATTGAAGGACAGGAATACATGGTCTGCAAACTTAAGAAATCAATATATGGACTGAAACAAGCTTCTAGACAATGGTATCTAAAGTTTCATGAAATCATTATCGCTTTCGATTTCACAGAAAACATAGTTGACCCTTGTATATACCTCAAGTTCAGTGGGAGCAAGTTCATATTTTTGATTCTGTATGTTGATGACATATTATTAGTTAGCAGCGACCTTGGTTTATTACGTGAAACTAAGGATCATCTCTCAACGAACTTTGAAATGAAAGATACGGGTGAGGCTTCCTATGTGATAGGAATAGAAATATTCCGTGATAGATCACAAGGAATTCTAGGATTGTCTCAAAAAACATATATTGACAAAATTCTTGAGAGATTTGGCATGACAAATTGTTCCTCTAGTCCTGTCCCACTGTAGAAAGGAGATAAATTTGTTCTTGAGCAGTGCCCAAAGACTCCTATGGAACGAGAAGAAATGACCAAATATCCTTATGCATCTCTTGTAGGGAGTGATGTATTCACAGGTCTGTACAAGACCTAATATCATTCATGCAGTTGGTATGCTGGGTAGATTTCAAAGTAACCCAGAATTGCTCATTGGAAAGCTGCAAAGAAGGTACTGAGATACCTAAAGGGAACAAGTAATTACATGCTCACCTATAGAAAAACAAGTTACCTACAGGTAACTGGTTATTCTGATTCAGACCTTGCTGGATGTCCTGACACTAGGATCTGCACTCTTGACTATCTTATGTGGAGGTGCAATATCATGGAGAAGCCAGAAATCTGAGATGCTTTTCGGATCAACCATGATGGCTGAATACGTAGCATGTTATGAGGCTTCAATTCAGGGAACATGGCTGCGTAATTTTGTCTCACAATTTGGCACTTTAAGTTTTATCTCCAAGCCACTGATTGTCTACTACGACAATGAAGCTCCAACCTTTTTCTTCAAGTATGATAGGATAACCAAAGGTTCCAAACACATGGACCTGAAATACCTACTACTGAAGCAAGATGTTAAACTAAAGAAAATTGTTGTTGAATCGATAAGTACAGACTTACAAGTGGCAGACATATTCACGAAAGGACTACCTCCAAAGACCTTTCAGAGACATACTGATAGCATGGGTATTGCAGATAGTTCCTAATTATCTTCTTATTATGCCATTTATTTTATACTTAGCTAGACATAACAATTATTGAGCTCTTAATAATTTGGACATCTTTTATTTCCGTTTATAATGTGTACACATTTATATTTAGATAAATGATAACAGAAACAGTCTTTTGCTTCAAGACATTATGTGACCATTAAGTTATGCTCATCTACAGTCTAGTTATGAAAGTTGTCAATGTCATAATACATGGAAGTAAGCATGTTACAAAATAACATGTACACGTCATGACTTCCATTGACCACTAGATTAGCCAAGACACTTATGTTAACCGACTAAAAAAAAGTTTAGCATATAATGCGCGCCTTATGACCTTAATACGAAAACATTAATGGATTTTACTATTGACCAAGTGGGAGACTGTAAGGAAATTTGAACGTTTTGTAAGGAAATTAATACGAAAACATTAATGGATTTTTCTTCCTTATTTTGTAAGAAAATTTGACCGTTTCCTTCCTCAAACGTTTCCTTCCTCATTTTGTGGTCAATATAATCTAAAGGGTTTTCATATTAATATGCTAATCAATAAAACGGTTATAATATAGAGCGTTAATTTCTCTCATCTTGATCTTGATGGACGATCAAGACTAAGTCTACAAATCTGAAAATTTGGTCCTCTCTCTACCTATAAATATTAACCTTTGCCCATCACAAAGTAAATAGAAAAAAACACATAAAGAAAGATATAGAAAAAGAGAGAGAAACCATTTCCTTTATCCATTAAAACAGCTTTCGACAACAACCATTACTGATTCATATACGAGATGTCTAAACGTATGTTTTATTGATTCATTACATATGTGATAATCATGTAATTCTAGATCTTAGGGTTTATATTATTCGCAAGATATAGATTACACATATAAAATCCAAATACTCAAGTGATTATATGCAGGTCCAAATGGACGTGCATGTACACTTGTAAAATAGAAAACAAATTTATTTTATATTTCGTGTTTTAAGAAATAACAAAAGAATGAAAAACAAACCATCCTCTCCATCATCCCTCCATCTTCGTCGTAATAGTCTAAAGTTTTATATTTCCCTTCTGTTATCATTCTAATTTGTTACGGATGTTAAAAATGCAAAACATAAAATCAAACCAAACTTACCCTTGATTGAATTTAAATGACATTAGAAAGAATAAACCAAGATTCTTGGCTAAGGATGACAATGGGGCGGGTTGGGACGGGTTTTTTATGCCTCAGACCCGCCCCGGGTTTTTTAAACCCTGCCCCGGACCCGCCCCATAGATCCGGTGTGGGTCTGAACTTTCGTCCCATACCCGAAACCTATGTGGATTAGGGTAGACCAGCCCCGCCCCAAGACCCGGTGATACTTTGCATATTTATTCAAAATTATGTGTTAATATAAATATATTTATTCATTATATTTGTAGAAGGGATTGTCATTAAATGATACAATAAATATAGATATCAACATGTTTACAATGATAAAGTTAAATTATAAAAATAAGGCGCATGATAACGATTTAGGAAAAATCTGTATATGTTATTATATAATCATTAGTGATACAACTTAATACCATAAAATAATATAACTTATTGAATGGAACGTTAGATTATTCATGTTATAACCACTTATGTGTAAAATGATTAACATATCATATTTGTAGCAATAAAGCGTTCTCATGCGATCGTCGTAGTGCGGGTCGGGTTGGGACGGCTCGGCCAAGCCCCAACCCGACCTTAGACCCGGAGCTTTTTTGAGCGGATCTGGGTGTACCCGCCCCGATGATCCAATGGGACGGGTCCAGATGGATAAAAACAGGGGCGGATCTACCGGGTTTAGACCCAAGACCCGTCCCATTGCCATCCTTATTCTTGCCAGAACTGTTTTTGAAAAATATAATTTTTGAGCGAATGGCTATAAGAAATACAACATATACAACTGGGGCTAGGCTGTGTTAAATTTGTCTAAACATACCCAGTTGACAGTGAAAATATCTCATAGATACCTCCGTTCCATTATCTCTAATCTATATTAAACTCCAGTGGCAACATCATCCAGCAAAAAACCCTTTAAATTCAAATCCTCCGCAATCCAAACCCTCTCATAAATCTTCTTTCTTCGAAAACCTTATCTTAGTTTTTTTTCCCCTCTTCCTTCAGAAGAATTAAAAAAATGTCGACTTGCTCTCTTGTAACACCAAACTTTGTTTCTTCGAACTCTAAATCCCTAAATAATTCGTTTTTCTCGAAATACGTCTCAAGCAACCTGACTTCTTGCGTTTCGAACGCTTCTTTTGGTCCTTTGAGTTTGAAAAGGGTCGAGAGTTTGAATTTTGTGAGGAGAGTAGTCGCTGTATCCAGTGAGTATGAACAGTCCGAGGACGAAGAAGTCAGATTTTCTGAGGACTTGAAAATATTTGTTGGGAACTTGCCGTTCACTGTTGATAGTTCTGAGCTTGCTGGGCTTTTTGGTAGTGTTGGCACTGTTGAGATGGTTGAGGTATATTTTCTATATTTATATAATTTGTTGAGAAATATTTTGCTAGATATGCGGTACCATTCAGTTATAAATTCGTAGTTGATTATATCTTTACTTTTTAAGCTATATGAGGTACGTAACAAATAACATGCAATTCTTGTGCCTAAATAACGAGGTAGATTGGTTAACAGAAACATAAATCATTGTTATAGTTACAACATAAAAGTATGATGAATTTTGATGGCTAACTGACAGTGGAAGATTGGGATGATACTGAATAATTGTTCCTATATGTACTAGATGGTTTCAATATTTTTGCCCCTTTGACAACTAATATAAGTTTTGTGCCGCGCTCTTTTCCCTGTAACGTTTCCATTTACACACTGGTAGCTGGTTAGGTTTTCTAATGAGATGATTTTACCCATTTAAAGAAAAGAAATGCCTGCAAAATTTTAATTTGAGTGCAGAATGCAGGAAGATAATTTTAAAAAGTCTGTTTGTTTATATTATATCATGTATCTCTGGATGCAAGATTTATGGTATTAAGTGATACTACTCTAGTACTTGTATTACCCCTATGTTTTATCATGCTTAATGTTTGTTATGTATAATTATTTTGCAGATATAATCAATTTATGCTATTAATTATGTACTCAACTTTTTAATGTATAAAACAATTCCTAGAGCAACTCCAATGGATCAAGGCCTTAATATTAAGGCCTGACTTTGATAGGAAATTACCAACAGTCAGACATTTATTTAATAGGTGTCCGATTATAATAATTGACTCATAATTCCCAGAACGTTGTTTAATAGTCGCCTGAGGATTAATCTTGTATTTAATAAAAGATATCAAACGCCCATTAAATAGGCGTCTGAGTTTTAGGCGCTTCTTTAATAGGCGCCCGACTTCAGGTGCCTATTAAATAAGCATTTGGATCAATTCACGATCTTGAATATTACACTGAATATTAAGGTTAGTTGCCGTTGTTGGGTTGTTGCCGCTGAATACGTAGGTTGAATAGAAGGCTGTTGGAGATTCCCTTAGAAGAGGATGTTGAGGCTATTGTGTACATTTCTGGATTTGTGAAGTTTATCATTATTTCTCTTAATTTAAATGTGCAATTCTACGCTGTAGGTAATCTATGAAAAAACAACTGGAAGAAGTAAAGGTTTTGGTTTTGTAACAATGTCTTCTGTCGAGGAAGTTGAGGCAGCTGTACAACAACTTAATGGATCTGTGAGCATATCTTCTCTACTTCTTTACTTATTGTATTCTAATTTTTGCAGTGTTATTTGGCATGTGCGATGCATACACATATAAAAAATAAATTGCACTATTTATGGTTCAAAATAATGATATCTCCTCCTAAATATTCATTGGTTGGAAATTCAAAATAAAATATCCTTCCTCTCCAATAAGCATGCAGCATATTAATGATAAAATTAAAGCTCCGAAGTGCACTTGGTCAGGGCCGGCCCCATCAAAATTTGGACCAATGCAAGTGCATGAAATGAGCTTTTATTCAGTTGTCTATGCTTTCTGTACCTTGCACTGAATTGGACTAAATTTTCCTTTTTTTTAAGGTAAAAATTTATACCTAGACCACGTAGACATTCTTTTATTGGATAACACAGAAATACAGTAATGCAGATTTAGATCGGTTTTCATACTGCATGAAAAGACAAAACAAAATAATTATGGATTCCTGTTGCAATGGTTATAAACATCAGGAAATGAAGGTTTTGGTGCAGTATAAATGGTTTGTTTTCTTTTAGTTGGGAAAAGACATAAAATATCTTGTTTTATGTATCATACGTCAGTCTGTCCCAAGTTTTTTCCCTGAAGTTTGTTTACTTTTTTCTTGATCTACCCACTTACTCCAAAACTGTTATATCCATACTGTAACTTTTTAGTAGAGCCAACGGATTTACAAACAAAATACAACTGACAAATCACTCATATGTTACATTTCTCTATGGAACGTATGCATGGATGGTGATATATTTTCATAATAAACCAGGAATTTCAAGGAAGAACGTTGAGAGTGAATTCCGGACCACCTCCACCAAAAGAGGATCGTGCACCAAGGGGCAGTTTTGGAAATGGAGGAGGTTACAGAAACGAAAGTGGATTCAGAAATGAAAGTGGATTCAGAAATGAAGGCGGATTCAGGAGTGGAGGTGGTGGGAGCTTCGGTTCTGGTAACAGATTATACGTTGGTAATCTTTCATGGGGTGTCGATACCGCTACCCTTGAGAACTTATTTGGCGAACAAGGGAAGGTGATGGACGCTAAAGTTGTGCTTGATAGAGACAGTGGGAGATCCAGGGGATTTGGGTTCGTCACTTACAACACTGCCGAGGAGGCCAACAAAGCTATTTCTTCGTTTGATGGCTATGTAAGTTTGATGTTATTTCTTCTTTCATGTTTTCAAAGAAGTAAAAAAAAAAAAAAAACAAGGACGTTAAATTTTTTGTTTTCTCGATCTCTTCAATATTATTTGCTTGATCTCCACGAATATTGAGAATTTGTTTTCTTAAATTTATTTTAATATTTAAATGATAATATAATATATATTCATTGTTTAAACAAATGATTTTTTTTATCATTCCAAATATTCTTAAAATAAAATGGTTCTACACTGAAAATCATATTTCAGACAAAAAAATGGTTTCTTTCTCTAAAGGATCATTTTTTAATAAAACAAAACGAAAATTGTCGATTTTTTCATGAAAGTCAAAATTAAAAAAAAAAAATTCATTGTTAAGTCAAATTTGTCGAAGAATATATTTTTTCCAACAAAGATTGAAATTTTCCTTTTTTTTTTGGGAAAAAGGACTTATTTTCAATGAAATACAGCATTTCTCATCAAAATCCATGAATATGTAAGAAACTGAAAATTAAACATAAAGTCATATGTTTTTATGATAAACACAAAAATATTATTTCTAGATTACTTTTTATTAATAAGATTACAAATTATTGAGAATTGTGATATAAAAATAAAGTTAATCTATTATAGATCTTTGGGAATTGTTAATTTTTCATGTTTATAATGCAACTAAATACAATGGTAAAATGTCCTTTGATCGATTTTCATTGTTGAATGATAGCACCAGTATGTTATAACCTTGCTTATCAAATTTGCATGTCTGGCAAGAGTTTTCAACGTAGCAGCTCATGAAAGTATAAATGGAAATTCTCAGCTTTGGAATAACAGTAATACCAGCTTAGGATTAATAGCAATACACTAATACCTCCAATTTTGGCCATGTAACTGATATAATATGTCCTATTTCCAGTTAACTACTTTTTGCATGATAAAGTTTTCTTTATTTTTTCCAGGACTTGGATGGCAGAACTATTCGTGTGTCTGTAGCAGAAGCAAGACCACAAAGGCAGTTTTGACCAATCATTCAAAATTCAAGTTGTTCAATCTAAAAGTAGAGAGCATCTTTTTGGCACGAAGCACTATTGTATTTACAGTTTTGGTAATAGAATGTATTGATTTTGTATCAGCTCTAACGGAGAAAATTTTGAATGCTTGATCATATATTTCTTTTGTGTTGTAATGTTAATTTTCAAGTTCTTGCCTGTTAGATTGTGTTTGTGTGTATTAATTTATGAAGGAGACCAAACTTTATATGAATGCAAGGTGCAATGCATGATTGGATAATTGTATAGTTTCATAAATGTGTGTGCACTAAATATATCCTGCCATATTGAAGTTGATCCATTTGAATATGGAAACATGAAGAAACATTTTCAGAACCGAAAGTTATATGAAGATGCGTGTTCGACTATCCATATAGTTTTTTTTTCCTGTTTATTTCATAAGTAGGTATGTAAGAGGCTAGTAAATTTCTATAAAGATGAAAGCAGAGGAATATGTAACTTAATTCTCTTTCCCAATAGCTCTCCATTGAGATTATTAGTAATATTTCCCCACGGTCAGCAAAGCCTTTACACAGTATGAAAAGACCGACAGAACTGTATCTGCGTGCTATGAATTCCTTTTAACCTATGGACATAGTCTTTGTATCTTATCCTTTTAACCTATGAATTCCTGTGTATTTTGTTTAATCCATATATATCGTATTCAACTATTTTTTTTAGCATATATCATTCTGAATATAAAGATCAATAACATCATCTTTAGTTTATTTTCAACTTTTAACTTATTCGAGATAGAAATTTGTTATCATTGGACTCTGATATTCGTTTCAATTCAACCTTTGATTTTAAATGTAATGTTGAAAGGGTTAGAAGTTCTGGAATATTCCATAATTGAGAAAGATGACTGACATAGTTATAACATCATTTCCACAAAAAAGTTATGTTAATCTAGGACACAGAACTCTTGAATTTCGAGAGAACAGATGATGAGATTTAAAGACTCCATCATGGGTACACCCCAAAAGAACCAAGCTTCACTTGAAATTTCAAGGAAGTATAACGACCTTACCATATATAATATACGGAAATCAAAAGGATTTACACCACCAGGTTAAAACTCACGACCAATTCATCCATTAGCATGATGTCTTTACTACTAGGTTAATGGGTGGTGCGCACACATGTAATAAGCTTTTAGGACAACTACTCAGAATAATTAGTTTCAAAAACAAAAAATAAAAGAAATTATCATTTCACAGGAAACTAATAAATGAAAGTCTTTTTTTTTTGTCACTTGAAAATGATGCTATCTTTTATTTTTTATTCTTAGAACTAATTATTCTAAAGTGTTCGTCCTCTAGATTTATTACCCTAGCTGAGAAATCATTTAAGTCAAAATCCTACACACAATGACCTACAGACACAATAAGTTCAAGCTTCTTCTCTGGTTATAGTATGAACTAGACTAGTATGCAAATTAAAGTTTCAAACAAGGTCATCATATTGCGGACTTTTATATTTAGCCAAGTTAACTTCGAAATTTTTATGAGATGCTAATAATTAAGGTACAAACTGCCGGATGCTATTGGGAGCTTAGTGCTAATGTACACAGTACACAGTGATATAAAGTGAACGGATTCAAGTCAATAAACATGCCATGGAAAATAAGTGATGCAGTCAACTAATCCAAATTTGAATTTGAAAACATTCAGATCAATGATGACATTAATCTACAATTGGTAAGGACTTTCTATTAAATTTTCATGAAAATTAGCGAGTTGAGTAGCTAAAACTCTTGTAAGCTCTGATTTCAATTAGGAAAATTAAAATTGGCTATTGTTGTTATTATTACTTTTGAAATTATACTCAGAAAAACTCGACGGATCAATAAACTTCTAAGGGAAATTAAATTATGCATGTCCGCTTTAACTCATAAAACCTATAATCACCATGCTTTATTTTTTGCAAGAAGTGCGTGCAAGACGGGATTCATTAACATTAGAATTTACACATACTTTTCGCATCTTCAAGCTATTTTCTTTATCTAGTCATTTTTTTTGGAATAACAAAATGTGATACTTAATTTTAAGCAACACACTCATTATGCAGTCTTTGATTTCTTATCATATACACTATCAATGGATACCCCTTAATTCAAATTTCTCTTTGCCACAAATAATGAGATGACACTTTATAAAAGTATCATGATAATAACATAGTACGTTGTTGCTTTTGCATCAGCTTTTAGTAGAAAACAAGAGGACTGTTAGAAGAGGAAAAGGAGATTGTGAGAATATTTGGGTTCATGCTTGAGTCAATCCAGTAAGGACATCTGGTGCAACCAGCTGCACAGCTACGTAGTACATAATTCTATATTAAGCAAATAACTGCGTAAAGTGAAGTTTTGTATAATGGTTTTAAAAAAATCGCTGCAAGCATGTTGTCATTGTTAGGTTTAGCTCGCATTCGAGAGTGCGTGGGTTGAACGTTAAGTCCCACATCGCAAAAAATATGGTGCATAACTTGATACACGTGGGATTGGTGGCGCGTAACAACTAGAGATTCATTTTGTTATAAATAAATGTTGCCATAAAAATACATGTACTCTACGGGATGTCCGATATCCAATCATATGACGCTGCCATCAAAAGATTGCATCATTGCTAAATGCACTGGTTAAGTAATTATTGCTAAATGCACCTAATGCACTGGTTAAGTAATTATTGCTAAATGCACTGGTTAAGTAATTATTGCTAAATGCAAGTAATTATTGCTAAATGCACTGGTTAAGTAATTCACCCTATGGTAGATGTGCATCCTAATAGATTGCATCTCTTCATGTAAGAATAAACATTAATAACACAAAAAACAATACAATTCAGGTATTTGCTGTTGAGTTAACATGCAAAAGGAAGGAAAGAACGGCTGTATAGTTGAGCTAGAAAAAAGCTTTTCAATCCAACTGTATTTATTCATAACAAGAAACAATCATATAAACAAGCAAAAAAAGTAAAAGAGTAAATGGCTAAACCATATGAAGAATTAATTCAAATATGCTTACACGAGGGAAGTCAACAGGTGTATACATGCCAGTTCACAACTCCAAATATCAGTCTTCAAGTTTCTGCACAACAGCTCGAACAATCCTACGTTATATTGTAGCACGCAACAAATAATCTTCTACCGAAAGTTTTAAAGAATAATTTATACAACAAAAACAACTCATTCCATATCTAATCATTTGACCTCATTATTAAGATTCATCCTCAATGTGATCTTCTCCTGCTTATTGGAATATGTTGACACCCTTCAAAGAAATCAGCTAGTGCATTCTCAAGATCTTCAACTGAATATTTAATGTACATCTCTGGGTGTCTCCCACTTTCTATATGGTGCCTAAACCGCCCCAAAAATGAGCGATAAGCAGGTAACAACTTCTCAGCTATAGAAATCCTCAACTCTTCCCTCAATTGCATATCAGGCACGAACCAAGTTGCTTGTACTCTATGTGTCTCATCAAACAATGCATTAAATGATTTAAACCTCTCCCTCAAAGCAGATTTAGAAACCCCAGATGAAAAACTACCACTAACATGAATTCCTTCCTCTCTCAAACAATTAAGAACTCTTACCCAGGTCGCTCTTTGATAGCTAGTTGCACTTTGTCTGAATTTCCCCATCATTTTCCTTAAATAATCATCGCCGATAAATTCTCTAAGCTCTGGAGATCCTTTAACTTTATTAACTATGTAGTGAACGTTGTTCATTAAAAACAGATGAGCTAGTGAACTGTCCTTATATAGGTTGGCCTTATTTTCAAGGTTGAACTGAAGTATAGCGATTATCCAAATCAAATGTGATGACAACGGAGACTGATTCTCCGATTCAGGAAACTCAATCTCCACCACTCCATCATCACCACTGGAATCATCGATACTCAACCTTGCATGTCCAGAAGGTTTAGTCACAATCAAGTTAACTAAAGTTTGTTTGTAATCTGATATCAAACTAGTATAATTCATCACATAACGTGTCAAAGGATGAACTGTACCTCCTGGAACTGGAATCTTGGAAGGTTCTTTGAGTACTGCATTCTCAAATTCAGACAAAATCCCTCGAACCGCTTCTGTAAGTCTAGTTAATATCTCTGAAACATGAGTACAAATTGAAGATTTAGGCCCAAATATTTCAGACACGTCAGGCAGCAATTCAGAAATTGCTTCATGTAAATCAAGAATTTTGAATAACTTTTCAGGAGACCTTTTTCCAATGCTTATAGCATCAGGGAATCCAAACAACTGTAATGCTGCAGCTTTAACCGTGTCAAAAAATGGATTGACTATATTAGTATTGTTTACATTATTTTCATCATCATCAGTAGCTGCATCAAATATGGAATTGCATAAACTACTTTCGCTAGGGAAAACGATCCTGACACAAACTTTGGCAGCACGAATCCAGCGCCTAATCTTATTTTCAAGAACAGTCCAATCCAACTTTTGCACATCCCCGATACTCAGCTTTTCAATACCCAAATGTTTGAAAGTGGAATCTACAGCAGACTTTCTCACGCTGCTGTAAACATGAGCGATTTCACGAGCGTGACCATTACTTATCATCTGATCAACAATGGATCTAAGCTCGAGGACACAATCCGGTGAAAAGATATCAATTTGGTTCATGCTTTTCCGAGAGAGGCTTATTCTCGAAGTCGATGAAGAATCGCCTCGGGTTTCAATTGACGATGACTCCTCGTCTTCTGATGGATCGCCGTCGCAAGAGCTTCTATCCATGGATAATGAAGTGGTTAAATCGATTAAGGTATTGAGTTCGAGATCGTTCGATTTGGTTAGGAGGATGTTACGGAACTCGTCTTCGAGTTTCGCGAGGGCGGTTTGAGCTGAAGAGGAAGAGGACGAGGTCGAGAGGCGGCGGGGGCTGCTCACTGCCTCGCTGATAAAAAAGGAACGGCGGGAGAATGGAGAAGGGGGGCACGTGGCAGGATCTTCGCCATCCATGTTAAGGTATGGGGGAGGTGGTGGTTTGAATTGATCAAATACTTCGTGGAAGAAGTTTGGATTGTAGAAAGGAGAATGAGAAAAGGCAAGTTGACTTTTCTATCCAAAACTGTTTAATATTTTACATCCGCGTTCCTGCCGTCTACTTAACGCATTTTGCTAAATGCTAAGCTGAATGTGTCCATTTTTTATGATGATCTCCGGTGGTAATAATGATACATGAATAAGAAACATTAAAGAATGAGGAAGAAAATATTTTATTCACTACAGATATTAATCATACATTTCATTACATTAGCACCTTTATATAAAAACATATAAGCTTGGGATGGAACTAATCTCACGATGTGTGACTAAATACAAAACAATATATATCATATTCACTATTTACATTTACATATATTACAACCCTCCCCCTTGAATATGCATCTTCAAAATCTTGAATCATCTGATAACTTAAAGTTGTCACTTTTATAACGTATATGATGATTGCTCTCCCTCATTGTTATCTTGCTTGCATTTATTCGTTCAGTCGATCTATATATTGTCCGTTGCCTCATTAAAAACCTCTGTGAGGAAAACCCAATGGGAAAACCCTTAAAAGAGGAAATGAGTGTAATTTGTGAAATCATAGATATCATACTAAAAATGATATTCATTCTAAGAGTTTGGTACTTCGGGATCAAAATAATGTCTCATTAAACCCTTGCTAAGAAAAACCCAATGGGAAAAATCTTAATGAAGGAAAAAAAGAGTACAATGACATATCTTATTTTCTTATTTCTTCAAATGAAGTTTGATACTTCTGGATCAAACTAATGCCTCATTAAAACCTTACTAAGAAAATCCCTATGGGAAAAATCTTAGTGAAGGAATAAGAGTACAATATAGTATGACATATTCCAATAATTTACAGAATCAAATAGAGTTTGATACTTCTGGATCAATATAATACTTCATTAAAAATCTTACAAAAGAAATCTTGATGGGAAAAACCTTAGTCAAGGATAAAAATACAATTTAACTTAAATAACATATTTGAGATGTTATTTCTTGAAAAGACATTTGATTCTTCTAGATCAAGACAATGCCTCATTAAAACGTTAGTAAGAAAAACCCAATGGGAAAAATCTTAAATAAGGAAAAAGAGTACATTGTAACTTATTTTCAAATGTTACTGGGGAGTTGATACTTCTGGATCAAGATAGCTTCATTAAAACCTTACTAATAAAACCCAATGGGAAAAATCTTAGTTAAGGAAAAAAAGTGCATTATAAAATACTTATAGATGCTCCTCATGATTTAAAATTTTCTTTTGAATTTATATTCGTCTTTCGATAACTCAAATTGGTTATAGATACTTCTGGATCTATAAATATGAATACAATTTATTAATAGTTTCCTTCGATAAAATCAAATTTTCTAAGAGTGTTTCTTCCAAATATGGTTTGCATTTTATGCATTTTGTATGCTACTTTTATGAAAAACACTTCATGTGCTTTCATTTTTGTGCTTCAAATTAGTTTTGCGCATTGCAACTATACATCTTTCATGAATATTAAAAATTTCATTACAACATTACTAGAAAGCAGGAAGTAATCTACTCATCTTGAAGTATGTCAAGATTTTCATTACAACAATATTTAGAAGAAATTTGTAATCTACACTTCATGTCTTTTGCATTCTTTATAACTACAAAAGTTATATACATTCTTCAGAAATTTGTATACTTTAATAAGTATCTGCATATCGCAACTATCACTTCAATGGATATTAAGAGTTTCATTACAATGATACTTGAAAATAGGAAATAATCTACTCATCATGAATTATATCAAGATTTTCATTACAACAATACTTAAAAGTAGATTGTAATCTATGCTCCTTGTTCTTTGCCTTCTTTATAACCACCAAAGTTATTTATATTCTTCAGGAATTTGTATACTTTCATCATTTAATATGATTTAAACCATATTTATACCTTCGGTGTATATTAAGCATTTCAAATACTTTTGCTGCTTTATGGACTACATGTCCATATTTCTCTATTAGTAACAGATTCACAATGGCCAGTCATGTTTTCCCCTAATTAAAGATCTTTAATTTATTTATAAACATAAGCGCTTTATTATTTACAAATTTATCATCAATAATTATTTCTTGTCAGTGCTAGACATAATTTATTGAGATCTCTTTGATTATCAAGTTTTAGGTACCTAAACCACTTCTAGGGTAATTTGACAATCATGTCATTAGTCTCTTCAAGTGCACCCTTAAGTGTTTCTTCAAAAACACTTACATCTTTTATTTGGCATCTTTATTACTTACTCCAAAAGTATTTCGAACTGATTTTTGTACCATATTTCAGATATGGTTTACACATTTTGATCCTTCAGGGATTTAAATCTATATTGGAGAAAGTCTACTAGGGATATTATTAATATTTATTCAAGTTACTTAATATTTTGCATCATTATACATGTCAACAAATATTTGACACCAATGATCAAAATGAACTTATATCGCTTTATCCTCCCCTTCAATGTTGATAAACACTGTCACATTAAATAATAATCATTATTGAATTCTCATTTTGATCCATTATCATATTGCTACTAGCAAATACACCATACATATTAGTGATAGGAGGATAATTCTTTTATCAATTGATAAGATGCATTCAAGTGACATTTATGAGCTTCTGGCTCAAGTTTAAATATGGGATCAATTATACCAAATTTCGTGAAATATAGTCCAGTTGAAATTGCACCAATTTTTTTTGAAATAAGCTTCTGCCTTTCAATGTTAGAAATAACGCAAAGATATTCTTTGGCGTTTTCATTATAGTTCCAATATGGTAGCCATTCATTAATGTATCCTCAAAACTCAACAAATTTCTTTTAAATTTGCATGAGAATAATGTATTTTGAATCAAGATATATGTACCATTTGGTAATACTATATGGGCTCTTTCGGACCCTTCAATTATATTAGCAAATTTTCTATGGTTGAAATTTTTAGCTAAATATTTTCAGATAGTTCGGAGAAAAAACTTCTGGTTTTCAAAATAATGTGTGTAATTGCACAATCTAGTATGCATATATTAGCACTTAAATATTGATGGTCCACATCTTAAGAACTAAAGACAATATAGTTAGTCAACTACTAAATTTATAAGCATAAATAAATGCTAGTACTTTCCAAAAATTTAAAATAGACTACTGATTAAAGCCAACATTATCGGTACATTATTTTAATTAGTTATGAAAGGAAAAACATACAAGCACCAACTTTCAACTAATTTATTGAACTAAAATAAAATAAAATCCACATAGCAGACTTCAGGTTGCTACTATTGATCAATTCGAACGTATCATTTATTATTGCACTTAGATTTTCATCATTAATGAAGTTTCCTTCATCAACTTCGAAGAAATGATCTGACTTCTGGTTAGTATTACTAGACAATCCTTTCACATAATTTTAGTTTATAAGTAATTCTAAATATAGAGGAATTATATTTCCTAATAGATTTAAAGACGTGAAACTTCAAGTTCAACCATTCGTTTCTAGTGTTTAGAAGTGTGACTATATTTTGGTGGTCATAACGCTCCTTTAGGTAGTTTCATAGGTAAAGATGATCTTTTTAGGTTAAATGTTTTAATTTTGAGTTTGTCATGGATATGACACCTTAAAAATATAAGAGCCATTGTTTTATCCGATTGGATTATCATTTTTATGGCATTTTCTAAGCAACGGGATTGTAATTGGATGTCAACATCCAATTTCTATGACAAAAAGTTATCTTCTAATAAGTCCAAAGCTTTAAATTCAAGTTTGGCTGTGTTTATCATATTACCAACTATAAGTGGAAATAAAAATGCATAAGCATCAAAATAGTGTTCATGGGTATATAATCAATGCATTTCATAAAATAAGAAACCATATCTGATAGTAGTTACAGTGAAAGAATAAAAACATTAATGCAAAATAGTAAAAGACAAGTAAATATAATCTATAAAAGCGACTATAATTTCTTGTTTACATTCTTTTGATAGTTTTAGATCCAATCTCATTAATTGCATTCATTACTTTCCTTGAAAATGCAAAACTATCCTTGAAAATATGGAAAGACCTTTATATGGATTGATTGGTGGAGAAGGGATGAATTATAATCAAAGATTATGCTGACTTGATTATGTTTACTTTCATAATATAGGAAAATTTAAGAATATGAATATGTAGTATTAAATACCATTTATTAATTCATGACAACTGCAAATAGTGAGATACATGAATATATAACATGTATATACGTTATGATCCTTGTCAACAATAAGAGGTATAAAAGAAGAATAAATATATGAAGTATTCATAGCATCTTTGATGGACCATTCTCATTAATCAATTAATTTATTTAATTTATTAATTGCTATTGATTAATATACAAATTAATGCATATGGCTATTTACATATTGTAAGCTAAACAGAGAGAGGAAATTTGTACATCACATAGTGTATGAATAATATCATGAAAAACAAAATAGTTTGACTTGGCAAATAAAAAGTATGTTGTATGAGTTACAACTATTGATAACAATCAATTAGTATATTCTTGTGACATGACAATAGTAGGTAAAAGATTAAGCATATAAAATAGTAAACATTGGAATACCTCTTTGCTGAAAGAGGAAAAATGAATGAGTTTTATATATAATATAATAGAATTGATGGGTGTATAAATATTAACATTCATTTTATGAAGAATCCAAAATACTTACTTGATGAGCCAAAAGAAGGAAATTTGATCTATTATATTTTACCTTTTGAAAAGCATGATTGGATGCATGGAAGAAGGAAAAAAAATTTAGGAAATAAACTTCATGTTAGAATATCTTGTTTTCTATTAAAAAGATAGAGAGCAGGAGAGTAGATATATTTCTATATATTTATTTGGTTTAATAAAAGTACCAAATATATCAACAAATCTCTTCTGGAGATTTTTTTTATTAGTATTATCACCACTTCTGGAGTGAACAAATTTTTATACATTTATTTGGTTTAGTAGTTAATACCATTGGTAAAAAAAATTAGAACTTCAGGTTCCAATTTTATTTTAAAATAAAGTCCTTGTTTAGTACTTTAGATCCTAAATGGTACAACTTGATTTTATTATCAAACTTCAGGTTTGATTGCAATGAGAATTTACCATAATCTGAATTAGCTTTTCTAATAATTCAAAGCTTCACATCTCAAATTTATATATTTGAGTTTTGATATATAAACCTTTTTTTATAGGAATGCAAACTTATATGCATAATTTTTATTTGAGAACTTCATGTCTCTAATATTAAATAAATACAATGAAACAAGAGAGGACTCCTCATAATTGTTTTCGAGCATGAGAATCATAATACTATTTCTCTTCGAGGAAATAGTATTTACCACATTTGTAATGTTATTTCAACATATTATTTTTATGTTATGTCTGGAAATATCAACATCTTCTTCTGGAATTGCTCACTTATTTTTTTCATGGCTTTATTTCAGCTTATGAAAACTTTAATCTTTCACCTTCGCACATATGAACTTCAGGTTCTTATTCTTTCATATAGACTTAATACGATCTTCTACATACGTATTATCCTTATATTTGTTTCTTTTAAGAAACAATGAAATATTTCTTCTGGAAATATATATCATGTAGTAAAATTATTTCTATAGTTCTCATTCAAACTAAAATCCAAACAAAAAAATTTCAAAATGAAAACCTTTTTTTCCACCGAACAATGGAATGAGATCTAAAAGTTTAGATCTACAATAAAACGAGATCTAAAATGATAAGATTAATAGAGTAAGATCTATGAGATAATATATATATAATGAAGGCTGGAAAATTAGATGTATGATAGATAAGATCTAAAAAGAAAACTAACAGAATAAGGTCTGAAATTACATTTTAGTCTACGAAACAATTTTAGTTTCAGATCAAATTCAAAATTATCACAAAAAATGGGTATACATTAATAACTAAATAAGAGATCCGATGATTAAAATCTACAGATCTAAAAGATATATCATTTGAACATGATAGTAAAATCGACAAGAGATCTGAAAAGTTAGAATAAAAAATAATAATAAGATCTACAACAAAACAAGATCTAAAATACATAAACAAAAAAATAAGGTGTACAAATATAATTAGATCTGAATAATTAGATCAATGATACAATGAGATCTAAAAGAATTTTTTTTAATAGAATGAGATCTGAAAGATTTAATCAATTAGATCAGAAAGATAGCTTACCCTTTAGAAGATTTATAAGAGCTTCGTGCTGATAACGTGTTATAGAATAAGAAGACATTAAAGAAAGAGGAAGAAATTTTTTTATTCACTACAGAGATTAATCATACATTTTCATTACATTAGCACCTTTATATAAAGGCCTAGGAGCTTGGGATAGAACTAATCCCACGATGTGAGACTAAATACAAAACAGTATATAGCATATTCACTATTTATATTTACATATATTATAACAACATGAATATAGTTGAACAAAATCAGACATTTCGGGTTAACAGTAATACATCTGCAATTCGATTTAGATTTTTAAGATAGTTTCTTTTAAGATAAATTTTAGCATACATCATTATGATTGTAAAAAGGGCTTTGTACAGAAGGTATCTATTTTTTGGATATTGTTACAACAAAAGTCTTTGTTGCAATAAGTATATAAATTTAATTTCTATTTTTTCTAAATAAAAAAGCGTAAACTAGCTTCCACTTTTTAAAATTTTCAAAAAAATTTAAAAACCAGAAAAGTGTAAGTTACCTTGCATTTTCCGTTAGGAAATTATAAGGTACTTTGCGTTTTCTATTTTTCAAAAATAGAGACCAAATTTATATATTAATTTCTACAGGGACCTTTTTTATAACAATATCAAAAACATAGACTAACTCTTTTCTTGTTATAAAAAATCAGTGTTAGGCCTTTTTCAATTTTCTTTTATAAATTACATCTCTATTTTCATAAAAAAAATGATATTCTTGGGGTATTTTATTAATTTTACTAATCTCATTATGTTTTTTTGGGTTACACGCTCATAACTCATAACCGTCGTAATACACATCATAAGGCCGCTTTTAAATTTGAAAATGAGAGAATTAAAAAGAAAATAAATTAAGAAAAAATAAAAATGTAGAAAATAGTGTCTAAAAGGGAGGATATAAAATAAATAAATTAAAAAAAGAGGTGCTTCTAATTTCCACTTCTCTTTCTTTTAATATGGTTTTCACAATGTTATGCTACTTAGATTTCCCTACAAAGAATTGGGCATCACAATAGGAGTCTTAAATATACAATGCAAAATAAGTAAGCTCTCCTCTGCATAAAAAAAATTTTAATAACCTCTACCTCCAAATCAAAATAATTAGCATTTAATACAAATTACCTTCACTTCACATGTTCTACTTGTGTAAAAGTAAAATTTTAGAAAAAAAAGTGGTAAAATGGCCTCTACCAAAGATTTATCAACTATAGATTTAGGCTTCGCTTGGAAGTTTTGTGTTATGAGAAGTTTTAAGAGTATCGGTACCGTAGCGGTTTTGACTGGTTTACATGAAGTACGGTTATAATCGATCAATGCATGCTTGATAGTTTAACATATACCAATTTTGAGAGTTTTCCATTATATATATATATATTGTGAAGATTAATTATACAATATAATTGGTGGGGGCATAATTGGAAAAAAAAGTTATAACTCATCAAAACACCTCAATTTGATGGGTTGAAAATTGCCATGAAAATTACCCTTCACCGGTTTTATAACCAATAGCAACCGGTGTGAAAAAAACTTAATGGTAAGAGTTGTGATAACACCTGAAATATAAAGCCGACCAAAGCTAGTCAAAACCAATAAAAAATAAACTCCCAAGCGGAGCCTTAGGATTGTAGGAGGTGGCACAAGTTTAATAGCTCTTTTCTTTCTAGGGTCGCACCAAATGTAAAAGGTTATTTTTTATTCATTTTACTTATTTAAAAAAAAAGATTTATCTACTATACGCTCATAACATCAAATAGTGTAGAAAAGACATTGGGCATTAAAGATCTTGTGTTTACCACGTATCTGTAATCCTCGATATGTTATTTACATTGTTTCTCTGTAAATATATCAAATCGATTTTCTTATACTTTTTTTACTAAACGACGAAAAAAAATATTGTTTCTTTTCCTTGAAAGCTTTCAACTTTTCATACCTTAAATTTTGAGATTCAAAATCATATTTTAAAATGTCAATTTTAAATTTTTAGATTTCAAATTCAAATTTATGTTTGAATTGCGAAATTCATAATTTTAAATTCAAACAAACAACGAGAACTTCTCTTTTGAAATTGGTTGGTTCCTCTCTAATTTTCTTCCAGCTGGAAGCCATTAAAACTATTTTTTTTCGTAAGTCATGAATGGCTGCGAAAATGAGAATGGTTTATGGTTTACTTCTTGGGTTCAATCCTAACTTAATCTGTATATAATACTTAGCCTCTTTTTATTATTATTATACACTTGTTCTCCTCTTCTATACTTGATTATTATACCATTGCTAAGTGTAATTATCAATTTTCTTTCTTGTTCATTGTAATCTTATTTCACTAGTTATGCTTAGTTAAATTTGTTTAATCGTGTAGAATCTAGCAGTTTATGATTTTTGTTTGATGATAATAAACATGTATGTGTGTTCGTGCGCGTATAAATGTGTTTGATACGGTACTGTTATAAAATCAAAAATAGAAGTAAACAAATGAAACTTTTATTTTAACAAATAATTTATTTCAATGCGATTTCAATTGTACACGATTACAAGAGCTTCCGTAATATTTTAAATACAACATTCATATACAACATTATTTTACATTCTCATATACAGCACACTCTCAAATACAATCACTCACTTGAATTCGATTTGCTATCTACATGCTCCTACTATTTTTCTCCAACCATTTGCTTTGTCTATCAAATAACAACGCGGTAAAAAGAAGAAGAAAAACAAATTCAAACTACAAAATATATTTAAACTCGACATTACCTTGGTGTATTAATTTTGTTTTCATATTTTAAATAGAAACCAAAAATAGATGTGCATGAGCAACCTATGACGTGCATAGTGTATCATTGAACATGTCGTAAGGCCGAACAAATTAAGATACACAAGCAGCCCACAAAAGAGACAGGAAAGGTCAAGGCTGAAGTTGTACTTCATGCTCAACACACAGTGCCTAGTTCAGATATGCACATGTGCACATCAAAAGTAGACAATAAAAACATGAAGTAGACAATAAAGGAACAAACAACTTCAGATCAGAACTCCAACATTGCAGCAGTAATAGAAGGCAGAGGGACAAACATCGAATATCAATACACCAACAAATGTATATTTATCACCTATCATAACTCAAATTGATAAGAAGCCTCGGTAAAATTCTGATCGGCACTTCAACAATCATATCAGTTAATCAAAAAAGTTTCAAAACAACAACTACCTCACAAACACTAGCTATACCTTACTCCTCTATCATCAATCAAAACAAACTGCTACCAGTAAACTAAATCAACTCAAATTATATACACCATCAACATATTACTGCAAGCACAACATCACCTTCTCATATCATTCATCACTCCGAGCATCTCAAATTCCCAACACAGTGCAGTAATACCATTATTGACAAAAAACAAAAAATACATATTGACATCGACATACAGATTGATATAAGAAACTCTATTTTTCAAGAAATATGCTCGAACAAATCTCAAAGTAGTTTTTTTATATATGCAACATTCTCAAAGTTAGACACGATTAGAGGTGTACGCACAAAACTGTTAGAAACAACAAGGAGAAAACACATATATTAAAATATTCAATCGAAATAAAAAATACATCTGAGATGAATAAGTTAGAACCGTCGATCAGAAAATCAACAGTCAATCAATTCAAAAAAGAAATATTCAAACCCAAAATCCATGAAATATACGAAATATCAAGGAAGATTTTTTTTTCAAATCGTTACCTTTTAAACCATTCATCATCGAAAAATTTAAAAACGGTCGAATTCGAATATGAAATCAGAAAGGAAAAATAAAAATTCATACTAAATCAGCGTCAATCAATTAACTCGACACTTGAAGCAACCGAGAGATCTAACAAGCAAGTAATCGATCGACAAGTGAGACAGGCATTAATCCATCACTCGATCGAAGAAAGACACTTCAAGCGAAATCCTAAATCGGCTTGGAAAAGGAAAAGAGATCGGCTTGGAAAAGGAAAAGAGAGCGGCTTGGAACGAATAAGGATATGGGAGAAAACATTATCATCTCTTCATTTTACCTGTGCCACACTCTCTTGGTTGAAATTAAATTATATTGGGTCTAGAATTTAATTTATGTCAATTTGTATTAGGATTTCAATTTTTTCATGTTGTAATTTTTTTCTAATTTATAAAGCTCTACTTTCAACTAGGTTCGAACTAGGAGTAGTTTGGGAAATTCTCAACTCAGGAGTAGAATTGATGTAGGGTTTTAAACTTAGGGTTAGAACAATCAAGTTAGCAATGGTTGTACGTTTACAGAGTCTGTAAGTGGGCGATTGTTTAATCCTAATAGAAACTTTGACAGCAACAGTAGGCAAGTATTGTTGAAGCTGGGTAAAATTGTATGTCACGTTTATTTCCTATTTATTCTGTTATTATCTGTGTTGTAATTTTTATTATTCTGTCAATTTATTATAAACTCTATTCACCCCCTCTAGGGTTAATTCGATCCTATAAGAGGTATTAGATCTAGCTAGTCAAATTCAGAGCAGATGCTTATTCTTTTCTTCTGTTTCAGACTTTTGGTGCTTTCTTATTAGTTTTTAGCCTTTTTGGTACTTCTAACACCTTAATATCGGGCGGTGGCCATGCCAGAGCTTGATATTGAGGTGCGATGGGTGGTGGCCTTGCCGGAACTCATCTTAGGAGTACATGAGATTAGATATTTGTATTTTTTGCTTTCGTTACTTGCCAGGCATGTTGGCAGCTCCTTATATTTGTGTTATATATATATTTGCATGTGTGCTCTCCTCTATGCGTAGAGGATCACACATTTTTCTCAAAAAAGATAATGCATTTTCTGAAGGGCAATTTATTACTAGACCACCTATGTTTAATGGTACTGAACATGAAAACAAGGATGAAATTTTTTCTAGATACTATAGATGCATGTGATATAGTTGAAACTCGTTATAATCTGCCTACGGTAAATATAGATGGTCAAGAAGTTCTTAAGGCAAAAGATAAATGGGATGCAAATGAGCTTATTTTATATCAGTCTAATGAAAAAGCTATGAATTTATTTATGTCTTAGATAAAATTGAATACAATCGAGTTTCTTATTGTGTGACTGAACAGAAAATTTGGCATATGCTTGAAGTGACTCATGAAGGTACATCGTAGGTCGAATAATCTCATCTAGCCATGCCCAGCAATGAATACGAAAAAATTTTAATGATAAAAGATAAGATTATAAAGGATATGTAATGAAAATTTTCAAATGCTGTATACAAATCAAAAACGTAGGAAAAACTTACACAGAATTGGAATTGTACGAATCTAGGAATCCACCCGAGAAGTTTTGAAGCAAACGTGACAGCAATTCAAAAATCCTAAGACTTAAAACAGCTTAAATGGGAGGAACTAATATGAAATCTCATCATTAAAGAAAACATGAAAGCGATGATTCTAAAAAGAAATGTATTGCTTTAAAAAGTTCAACTGATTATGAGGAAGAAGATGCCGTTGCATCTGAGCTAGCATTATTGATGGAGCATGTAACACCCTATAAAATGAACCATAAATAAATAAATAAAGTAAAGTAAATTATACATGATAAGGGTTGGATATGGAAATTTTATAAAAGATGGAAATTGACCACGAAAGCTATTCTGTAGCATTCGTGGTGAAATTCTATTATGTTTTCATATATAATGTGATGAAAACGGAGCTCAAACAAAGAAGTTATGAGCATTTGAAGTTCTCAGATTAAAGTTAATTCAGTTTGAATTCAAATTCAAATGAGAAATCTAATTTAGGATTTAAATTTCCAAAATTAGCATGGGGATAAGTAAACGTTTATTTAACACTTAACGTTAAAAAGTTAATTGAGAAATAAAATAACACGGCAACGGAAAACAATAAATGTCCCCGAATAAAAGAACCGGTTGACCGTAGCGGTCGACCAATCGCCCAAGGGCAGTTGACCACTTGGCAACAGCAGTTGCCAGTGACGGCTAGGGTTTTAAGTTATGTTTTATTCTGTTGTGCGCTCCAGATTTACCCATTTCCTACCTACTTCCATCCTATGGTTCTGGTGCTTTTCAACTCCTATAAATAGAACCCTATACTCTCCACTTTTATTCATATTATTTTGAGAAACTCTGCCATTCTTATCTCTCTAATAAGATTCAGAAACTCTATAGAGAATTTAGGTAAGGATTCAACTTATTTCCTATTTGTTTCTTCTTCCTCCAAACTATTCTTATCCCATTCTTCTCCAATTATTCTGAATGTACTGAATATATATACCTCTTCCTTATTATTTTTTTGTGTGTCAAAAGATAGAAATTCTGGAAGAGATCGAAAGGCTACAAATCCATTTGAGTAAAGATAAGGCTAATCTATGAGTGGAAACCTTAGTATTTCTTTCAGCAATTGTTTAGTGTATTTACTACACCAAAACAGGCAAATTCTAACATTTATAAGTGTTACAAATAATTTCAGTAACACTTTTTAAGTGTTACTAATGGACTATGAGGAATGGAGCGGCCAAATTTGTAACACTTATAAGTGTTACAAACATACGTATTACTAACACTTATAAGTGTTGGTACAGAAATATACGGTAACGCTTATAAGTGTTGGTAACGAAATATACGGTGACACTTATAAGTGTTGGTACAGAAATATACGGTAACACTTATAAGTGTTGGTAACGAAATATACGGTAACACTTATAAGTGTTGGTACAAAAATATACGGTAACACTTATAAGTGTTGGTAACGAAATATATGATTATTGAGTAGTATATATATATAACTTAAACGCAATGTTTAAATATAAACACTCTACAAATAATGATTTCCGTATCACAAATAATTCATCATACATATTCAATGCAAAGTTTAAATGCTCTGCAAATGTAGTATAATATATCATAAACAATTCTTTACATATCTAAAATACCACAATGTCATATATTCAGATATTATTACAATATAAGCTTCATTTTTTTCTTCAAAATACATGTTAATCACAGTGCTAAACAGCCAGAACTTCAACATCGTATACTCGCACATCTGCAAACCATTCCCATACTTCGACTGCAGTCACCCAACCACCTCCATAAAACTATGCACATCAACATCTGCTCCACTCCCCTGCTGTCTAGCTACAACTATCTGCACATACAAGCACCTGATCAACAAACATCAACTGTATCCCCTATCATTACATAATTGCAACAGAACTACTGCCTTGTCATCAACAATTCGACATCTCCTACATTCCTCAGCCATCCTCCAGACCAACAATACCATATAACCATCCACTTCATTTTCACTGGTACCATCCCTGTTTCGCAATTGTCTCACCTCTGCTTTCATTACTCTCACACATCCCACTTGCACCATTTTTACAAACTCATAGTTGCACACAGTCATTACCATCATCTTACTTCTTCCCACTACCACTCCTTATACCACCATCAACACTACAACTTCAATTCCCTGCCACTTCAACCACAAACCACAAATTCTCAACTGTCCCGTTCAACATCACAAGAATAGCATTCCTCCTCCAATCTCTGACAACACCATATCCTTCCTCCTCAAAACTTCAAGCCAACCATCACTGCAAAACTTTCAGGCACAGGCACCCTGTTGCCTCGATACATACAAAAAAACATCACCATACTTCACAGTTCAATACCACCACTCCAAACAGTACCATTCCTCCTTACATCTGCCACCTCAAACAGTACTTCAGCCACCAACAAACCATCCAAACGACTGCCTTCCATCCACTTCCATTCCCAATTTGTTAATGAAACTAAAATATGCCACCACAACCATTAGATAATGCAAGAATCTTTAAATAATGACTTGATTGTGACTCGGGTCACTCCAAAGTGTAACATCCCGGAAATTTTGAATTTAAAAATTTGGTAATTTATTGGAACTTTTAAATGTAAATTCGAGAAATTCAAAAGAAATAAAATATTGAAATAAAATTACATAGTTATTTAATGTTAATAACTAAAACCACTTTTCCCTTTATCAAAGTAAAATAAGAAATTGTGATGGATGAGCTTTTAAATAGAAATAAAATTGTTAAGGTAAGTTATGATGAAATTATAAAATTTAAATAACATAATTATAATCTAACATTTAAACAAATAAACAAATAAACTAAGATAACAAATTTTTATGAAGAAATATACAACTGTAAAAGAAAACACTTTCAATTAGCTATGCAAACAAGTAAGTAGACATAAGAAAAAAACAAACCTTTATAAACAAAACAACACATACATATAAAAGAATAAACAAAACAGTATGCTGTAAGTATACAAGAAGATAGCATAGAAATCAAAATCTATGCAAGAAAGTATTTATAAACAAAACCGCACTTACAAAAAGAATTCACAGCAGATGCATGTTAACAAGCATGTTATGTAAACAAAGAAGGGAACATGAACATTCCATCTACATACTTTCATTAAATGCCATCACCTTTAGCAAAGAAACATACTTGCATTAAATGCAAGCCTCCACAAATCACATCAGCACCTTGAAGAGAACAGGGAAGCATGAAACACGGCATGCTATAAATTTACAAAGAAACATACTTTCATTTAATGTTATTACTGCATAGCAAATCTAAAAGCATGGTTTAGTTTTTTTTTTATATATACTTCAACTTGTACTTGCTTTGGTAGACTCAGCCTATCCTTTCACCTGCACACCATCCTTCTTATATACATACGTAGTAGTTGTTTTATTTCGTTCAATTAAACTTGAGAAAAGAAAATAAACTTAGAAGAAAAAAATTATATACAAGTTCAAGAAAACAAATTACTGAAGGAAGTTTCAACTGCAGAATCAAAACAAAACCAATATATAGTCTCTGTTTCAAACCTTTGTCATGTGAGTAAACATCAACTTAAAGGCTTTAAGTTAACTGTAAAGATGATTCTTTGTTTCATGGCATTGTATACGTTTATCTTTGAATATAGTTTGGTAAATATGTATAGATATACAGGTTACTCTGCATATTGTTCTTCTCTGTAATTTAGTTACAGGATAGATAAAACTGAAACCCAATCAAACATCTTCATATAAATTTCTTTAAACTTAAGGTCTTGAACAAATAAGTTTGTTTAAACCTTATTCATGAGCTAAAAATTTGTTTCAGCTTGAGTATGAAGGGTTTGCCCCTGTAACCAAAATTATACAGTACAAATAAAATCTTAAGATAAATTCAAGAAATCTTAATTATTGAATTGATTTTACAATTTGAATAAACATATGAAAATAGGATTTTTAAAAAAATAGTGATGATTTTTAGTTAAGTGTTTTCAGTAAAATTTACATTTGAACAAAATCTGCATTTTTTTCCAATTCCTAACATTCGATTCAATTATAAATGCTAAAATTTGGTTTGTAGCAAGTGTGAACATCAGAGACTTCACGAAAATTGTCAAAGAATTTTTCTATGGCATGAGATTTGGATTCGAGGTCGTATTAGGGTTTTAATACCTTTTTTTTTTAGTTCTGTAAAAATTTCGATTGCGCCTCATTGTGTTGACCGAGCTCCACAAGGACTTGGGGGATGTTGGCTCGGGGTATGGACGTGGTAAGGCCGAAGTCACGAACCTTCTGGTGACTCGAGGCGTGGCGGCGAAGCAATTTTGTTCGGTGGGTTTCGAGTTATAGTTCGATGAAACAGTGAAATTTCGAACCCAAGTTTTTTGGGTCAAATCGATGAGCGATTTCGTGTTTGTGGGGATCGTACGACTTGCCGATGATAGTGATGATCATCGGAGGGGCGGCACGGCGATGTGCACGTGCACGTCGCGTATCAGTAGGTACTTAGAAATTGGAAGAAAAAAAAGGAAAGGAGAAGAAGATGGACTCGTGAATAAACATGGTAAGCTCTGGGTTTTTTTGGGAGTTTACTCGAGTTTCTCATCGCATAGGCTCGAGTCTTTAAAAATGAAGCTACAGGTTTTAACTTTGAGAAAAAAAAAGAGGAGTAGGAACAGACGCGGGGAAGAAGAAGATGCTTCGGGGAAAATTGGTGTGATACTCGAGTTTTGACTCGAGTGAAGGCCTGGGCATTCGCTTTCAAAAATGGGTTAAGCCCAAAATCATTTAAAGTTGATAATGTTAAATTGATGAATGTTTTTTTTGTGAATTCAATTAGTCCTTTGATTAAGTATGAAGTCAATTAACATTAAACTTTTTATAACTATAATGAAGTGATTTCCAAAATATGAAGAAGATTTTTAAAAATGATAATTAAGGTAAATAAAATTTCTTAATTAATAGTTTTGGAAAGAAATTATAAGTGATTTATAAATTGTAACTAAAAAATGGATTTAAGAAACAATTTAGTGTTTAAATTAATTTGTAATTGAGAATTTGTAAATTAGACAAATTAAGTTAATTAATTTAAATTGGCAGTTAATTAAAATAATTAATTAAGGAAAAACCGATGAACCAAGATGATTAAGATTAATTAATTTATCATTAAGAATAATAAATCATTGATTGGATAATCAATAAAATAATTATTTGGTTAATTTATCTCATTCGTTTTGATTTGTAAATAATTAACTATTGTTGTTAACTTATATTGATATCTCTGTTCTGTTTGTGATTCTGTATGATGTAATTGCCATGTTATTGCACTGTGATTATGATTTGTTCTGTATTGATGTGAAAACCCTGTTGCCCGTAAAACGGCATTTAAACTTCGATGCGACAGGGAATCAGATTTCATTTGGTTGTCCGAAACCCACATCGAACCTGTGAATATTTGTGAATGAGATCCATATGTTTTAAAATTTGACACTCACTATTCGAATTAGCCGGGAAAGGACCTTTGTGTCGTATAACCCATTTCGAATATGTGATTCGACGTTATGGATAGCATTTGAAGACCGGTGTTGAAGACCGGGTATTTGCGAGAGCGATAGGATGACCTGTCGATTGACTCTGCACCGAGTTGCTCCGGTATAGAGTTCTCCATATGTGATGGGGAATCCGATCAGGATTGTGGATATCCGGATTGCAAGGACTTCTTTAGAAGTGCCTTCGGTTTTGTTCGAGCCCGGAACAGACTTGTATGGATTGTATGTCTGACATTACAAATGAGATATAAAGCAGATTTCTTTCAAATATATTTCTGTTGGTGGCGGAGAATTTATTCTCTTAGCTTAACACCCTTCTCTGAGACGTACGAGCTCAGAGGTTATGTAGTTGATGGTTATCAGCGATATATTCCCAATTTGGTAATGTGACATGCTGAGTGTTGCTGTGAAATGATCATTGTGTTGATCATTTGTGATAAGATCATTTGTTTGATCGTTTATCTTTGTGATCATTTCTATGATCATTTGTTGACCCAAAGCACAGCTTTTGTATAAAGCGTGTTTTTGTGGACGAGACTTCGTCGGACCTCACACCCCGAAATGGTCAAAACAGGAAAGATGCAGCAAGGTTATTGGGGGTAGCACCCCTTAGGGTATGTGCATTTCCTTCTGGATAGAAGTGGTATCATGGTATGGAGCCTAGATACTTAACTTATGTTGATATCGCAGATATATATATATTACTTTGTGATTTGTTGCTGGGGCCCCGGTTAAAGGTTGGTTACGACCGGGAGATAGCATACTCGTGTCAGTAGTTACCCAGTTAGGGGTAACCCGGCCTTGTGTTGGCAGAGATCCGGTTTGGTTCTCGAGGACGTCCTTCCAGAGGCGTTCTCATGTGGCAATGGGAAGTTCCTTGGCCTGACCATTTGTTGGAAATCCAATTCCCAATACGAAACCCTGTATGGTTTTAGTTGTAGAACCTGCCATGCAGCGTGGCGGTAACCTGCCACAAAACATGGTAGCTATAGTAGGCATAGTTCGAAATGTCTATGCTAGCTAAGATTAATACTCTACCTTGGAAATGTTTTCCTCACTATGCACTAGTAACAATATCAAAGAATTTCTTTTCTCGTACCAAGCATATTTAACTATCATAAGAAGAAATCTCCTCCAATTCTGCGTTTGCATTGTGTGTGTGGCGGGAGGTCTTATGGTAGTTCCATTTTTAAAAGCATTCCGAAAATTCTTTTATAAAATCTTGTTTTATTTAAATGCAACTGTTTTTGTTTACTCATACCAGTCCCATGACTGATCCGGAGTTTATTGTTTCCTTTCCTAAACTCTGGGTGCCCATTATTTCCACACGGGCAGCCTAGTAGCAGGTTTCTGTATTTCGGAGTAGCAGTATTTTGGAGCTCTTATCTTGGAGATGTACTTGGGAGCTATTGGAGATTTCAGGTGTTTAGCTTTTGGGAGTTCGTTATCATCTCTCTCATTTGAGAACTTTTGGATATATGTTCACTGTTTTATTATCATGATGTTGTATTTGGAGTTGTGGTGTATGTATTATATACCCTGTTGTAGTATGGATATTATGTTGATGTTGTAACTGTGATGATATTTATGATATTGATTCTGTTCCGCTGTTTTATATTCATCAAATTGTTGTTATAAGCTCCGGCGATGCAAATTTGATGTCGTTTATCGGACATCGAGTTTGGGTCGTCACAAGTGGTATCAGAGCTGTTGGTTGAGTAAGAACTTTAGCTACGGAGTATAACACATTAGATGACTCATTAGAGATAGGGTGAAGTATACCCTAGAATGAGTATAACCAAGACTGAAACTTTAAATTTTCTTAGTCTATTTCTTTGTACTGCTGGTATTCCTTAAGATATTTCGTCTGTATATCTAAATCAATTTTTCTTACTAATCTCAGATAGTGAAAATGAGTGGACGCAGAGGAAGAGCTAGGGGTCAAGGCAATGCTGCAGCACCTAATCAAATTCCCCCAGCCGCAGAAGCAGTAATAGAAATTCAGCAGCAGCCGGACTTGGCTAATTTATATAAGAAGTTTGAAAAGCTTGGTGGCAAACCGTTCATCGGCAAGGAGTCAATTATTGACGCTCAAGCTTGGGTAAGATCGTGTGAAAAGATTTTTAAAGGGCTAAAACTGCAGGTTGAGCAGAAAAGACTTATAGCTTCTTGGCAACTCTAAGGAGAAGCTTCAGCTTGGTGGGAAACCATCATTATAGATGAACCCGAGGAAGAATTTACTTGGGATCGTTTTAAGGAAGTGTTTGAGAAACGTTACATGCCGTCGGCGGGAGTTTCCAGAATTTATTAGGAATTTCTGGATTTGAAACAAGGAAGTTTGTCGTTTGAAGAATACTTGAATAAATTCAGTGAACTATCTTGGTTTGGTCCGGAATTGCTAAATACACCTCTTAAGAAAAACAAAAGGTTTATCCGTGGAATGAACTAGAAATATCATGAAAGAATGACGGGTCATGTTAAAGAATCTTTTTCAGATTTAGTAGATATGGGGTACAGGTACGCTACTCTTGATGTGCAAGAAGCAACTGTGGAGAAAGGTAATTCAGGTAGTCAGAATTATAAAAAGCGGAAATTTGGAGGCAAGAAACCTTGGCAAGGCAATGAGAAGAAGAGGAGCATTCAGGGAAGCGCAACAGAAAATGTCACTTGTTACAACTGCAAAGAGAAAGGCCACTATTCAAATGACTGCCCAAAACCGAAGAAGCCAGCTAAAGAATGCTACAATTGTCATAAACCGGGACGTTTAGTTAAAGATTGCCCAGTGATGAAGCCAGCGCAGGTGGCAAAAGTTTACACGATAAAGAAGGACCCCTCATCTTCAAAAGCTGATAAAGGGAAAAGTGTTTTGGAAGGTAACCTTACTATTAATAATAGAACTGTTAGAGTTTTATTTGATACAGGAGCTTCACATAGCTTTATCTTCCAACAAACCGTAAATGAATTAGGACTTGAAACTAAATTTGCTAACGATCTTATTTGCGTTAAAAATCCGGTTGGAGGTCCCACAAATCTTTGTTCATATTGTAAGAGAGTTCCTATTTCATATGCTAGCTATAAATTTCCTATCAACCTTTTTGTCCTCGAATTTAATGAATTTGAAATCTTACTCGGTATGAACTGGTTATCGAGATACGAAGCTATATTGGAGTGTAGTAATCGGACAGTTTTAATCAAAACAAGCCTTGGAAATTTTATTGAAATCTCTTGTGAGGATCCAAGTCCAAGGAGAGATAGGTTGATGTATACTTTGGTAAATCTTGAACCCACTTTGCACTATATACCTGTTGTTCGGGATTTTTCTGACGTGTTTGAAGAAGTGAAATCTTTACCTCCTCATCGAGAAATAGAATTCTGAATCGATCTTGTACCTAATACTTGTCCTGTTGTTCACGCAAGTCGCAGGATGGCACCCAGGGAAAAGATTGAATTGGTTCATCAAACTGATGAGCTACGAGCAAAAGGATTAATTCGACCAAGTGTTTCTGAATGGGGCTCAGCCGTCGTATTTGTTGCTAAATTAGACGGATCTTTGAGATTGTGTATAGATTACCGCGATCTAAATAAACAAACTCTCAAAAATAAATTCCCTCTACCAAGAATTGATGATCTATTCGACCAACTTCATGGCGCTCGTTTCTTTTCAAAGATGGTTCTAGCCCAGGTATTCCATCAATTACGAATCGCCGAAGATTGTGTTCATCCGACCGCTTTCAGAGGTCCTGATATGTTCTATGAATGGTTAGTTATGCCTTTCGGGCTAACCAATGCTCCAGCATACTTCGTAGATCTTATGACTCGTGTGTTTCAGGAAGTTTTGAATAAATTTGTGCTTGTATTCATTGATGATATTTTGATCTATTCTAAGACTAAAGAAGAGCATGTCGAACATCTTAAAATCGTATTGGAAATATTGAGGAGAAATGTTCTATATGCAAAATTTTTCAAATGCCACTTCTGGGTCAATGAAGTCAAATTCCTTGGCCATATTGTTAATGAAGAAGGAATTTCAGTAGATCCTAGCAAAATTTCCGCTATTCTTGATTGGAAACAACCCACTACTCCAAGAGAAGTTCGAAGCTTTTTGGGTTTAGCAGGCTATTACCGGAAATTCGTTCAAGATTTTTCTAAGTTGGCTAGTCCGCTGACTAAGTTAACAATGAAAAATGCAAAGTTCATTTGGGATCCAGAATGTAAAGAAGTTTTTCAAGAGTTGAAAAAGAGATTGACCACTGCTCCTGTTCTCACTATTGTTAACGGGAACCAAGGCTTATCTGTCTATACTGATGCATGTGGTGAAGGGGTAGGTGCAGTATTGATGCGAAATGGAAAGGTAGTTGCCTACGCGAGTAGACAATTACGTCTGCATGAGAAAAATTACCCGACGCACGATTTGGAACTTTTGGCTGTTGTTTTCGCTTTGAAAATATGGCGACACTATCTTCTGGGTAAGAATCTTTTCAGCTTTCCTAACTATTTATGAACTAGCTTAACTAAAGAAATATACCTAATAAACTCTCTTTGTTTTAGGTGAAAAATTCGAATTATTCACCGACCATAAATCCTTGAAATATCTTTTCACCCAGAAAGATCTGAATTTGCGACAACAACGTTGGTTGGAATTTCTGGCATCATATGACCTAGATATCCAATATACGCTGGGAAAAGCCAATGTGGTTGCCGATGCTTTAAGTAGGAGACATGCTGTTCTTGCATATCTTGTTATCACTCCTACTCTCCTTGAGAAGATCGCAAGACAGCAGAAAGAAGATGAGTTTCTTCGAGGAATCCATAAAAGAATATGCCAGGGTGAAGACACTAGTTTTGAAATAGATAATAGAGAAGTTATAAGGATGAAGGGCAGAATTTGTGTCCCTAACATTCCAGAACCGAAACATGTAGTATTGGACGAATGCCACAAGTCAAAATTCAACATCCATCCAGGAGTCAACAAAATGTATCGTGATGTTAAAAGGACATTCTGGTGGAAAATGATGAAGAGAGACATATCTATTTATGTGAGTCGCTGTGCTACTTGTCAGCAAATCAAGAGCGATCAAAAGAAAGTGGCCGGTTTACTTCAACCTTTGGAAGTACCGAAATGGAAGTGGGATCAGGTATCGATGGATTTCATCAACGGATTGCCACGAACCAAGAAAGGCAATGAAGCGATTTGGGTTATTGTGGATCGTCTAACCAAAAATGCTCATTTCATTCCAGTTAAATCTACTCGGACTGCAGCAAGCTTGGCAGGTATTTATATAAAGGAAATTGTTCGCCTCCATGGTATTCCCAGCAGTATAGTAAGTGATCGTGATCCGATCTTCACTAGTAGATTTTGGGAAGGATTTCAGGACGCATTGGGAACGAAATTAAATTTCAGTACTGCTTATCACCCACAATCTGATGGGCAGACTGAGAGAGTCAACCGAATTCTAGAAGATCTACTGCGTGCTTGTGTGCATGATTTTGGTGGTTCTTGGGAGGACCATTTGCATCTGATTGAATTCTCTTATAACAACAGTTATCTGGCCAGTTTAGAAATGGCTCCTTTCGAAGCTTTATATGGTCGTCCGTGTCGATCACCTACATGCTGGATCGAATCAGGTGACAGACTTGTTCTTGGACCGGATATGATAAAAGAAGCCACTGAGAAGGTAGACTTTATTCGAAAGAAGTTATTAACTGCCCAAAGCCGTCAGAAGAGCTATTATGACCGACGAAGAAGAAATTTGGAATTTCAAGTTGGAGATTCTGTATTTCTGAAAGTATCTCCGATGCGGGGTGTATTGAGATTCGGGAAAACTGAAAAGTTGGCACCGCGTTATATTGGTCCTTTTCCTATTCTGGAAAGGATTGGTTCTCTAGCATATAGAGTGCAGTTACCCAGCTGGTTGTCTGGCGTACATGATGTGTTCCATATTTCTAATCTTCGAAAGTATGTGCACGATCCAGATGATATTATTGAAGAAGCTGCTCAGCAGGATCTTGAAATCACTCCCAACTTGGCAGTTAGAAGGGAACCGATAAAAATTGTAAATCGTGATGAGAAGCGATTAAGAAACAAGATTGTGAGGCTGGTCAAAGTTCAATGGAGTGGCGATCCAAAGGACTGTACGTGGGAGACCGAAGATAATATGAAGAAATCGTATCCCAATTGCAGAATTGACATCTCGGCTTAAAACTGTAAGTCATTTCCTTATTTATAAATTCGTCTATTCTTTGTTTACGTTTCTCTCTCTTTCAATTTCGAGGACGAAATTTTCTTAAGGAGGGGATTTTGTAACATCCCGGAAATTTTGAATTTAAAAATTTGGTAATTTATTGGAACTTTTAAATGTAAATTCGAGAAATTCAAAAGAAATAAAATATTGAAATAAAATTACATAGTTATTTAATGTTAATAACTAAAACCACTTTTCCCTTTATCAAAGTAAAATAAGAAATTGTGATGGATGAGCTTTTAAATAGAAATAAAATTGTTAAGGTAAGTTATGATGAAATTATAAAATTTAAATAACATAATTATAATCTAACATTTAAACAAATAAACAAATAAACTAAGATAACAAATTTTTATGAAGAAATATACAACTGTAAAAGAAAACACTTTCAATTAGCTATGTAAACAAGTAAGTAGACATAAGAAAAAAACAAACCTTTATAAACAAAACAACACATACATATAAAAGAATAAACAAAACAGTATGCTGTAAGTATACAAGAAGATAGCATAGAAATCAAAATCTATGCAAGAAAGTATTTATAAACAAAACCGCACTTACAAAAAGAATTCACAGCAGATGCATGTTAACAAGCATGTTATGTAAACAAAGAAGGGAACATGAACATTCCATCTACATACTTTCATTAAATGCCATCACCTTTAGCAAAGAAACATACTTGCATTAAATGCAAGCCTCCACAAATCACATCAGCACCTTGAAGAGAACAGGGAAGCATGAAACACGACATGCTATAAATTTACAAAGAAACATACTTTCATTTAATGTTATTACTGCATAGCAAATCTAAAAGCATGGTTTAGTTTTTTTTTTTATATACTTCAACTTGTACTTGCTTTGGTAGACTCAGCCTATCCTTTCACCTGCACACCATCCTTCTTATATACATACGTAGTAGTTGTTTTATTTCGTTCAATTAAACTTGAGAAAAGAAAATAAACTTAGAAGAAAAAAATTATATACAAGTTCAAGAAAACAAATTACTGAAGGAAGTTTCAACTGCAGAATCAAAACAAAACCAATATATAGTCTCTGTTTCAAACATTTGTCATGTGAGTAAACATCAACTTAAAGGCTTTAAGTTAACTGTAAAGATGATTCTTTGTTTCATGGCATTGTATATGTTTATCTTTGAATATAGTTTGGTAAATATGTTTAGATATACAGGTTACTCTGCATATTGTTCTTCTCTGTAATTTAGTTACAGGATAGATAAAACTGAAACCCAATCAAACATCTTCATATAAATTTCTTTAAACTTAAGGTCTTGAACAAATAAGTTTGTTTAAACCTTATTCATGAGCTAAAAATTTGTTTCAGCTTAAATATGAAGGGTTTGCCCCTGTAACCAAAATTATACAGTACAAATAAAATCTTAAGATAAATTCAAGAAATCTTAATTATTGAATTGATTTTACAATTTGAATAAACATATGAAAATAGGATTTTTAAAACAATAGTGATGATTTTTAGTAAAGTGTTTTCAGTAAAATTTACATTTGAACAAAATCTGCATTTTTTCCAATTCCTAACATTCGATTCAATTATAAATGCTAAAATTTGGTTTGTAGCAAGTGTGAACATCAGAGACTTCACGAAAATTGTCAAAGAATTTTTCTATGGCGTGAGATTTGGATTCGAGGTCGTATTAGGGTTTTAATACCTTTTTTTTTAGTTCTGTAAAAATTTCGATTGCGCCTCATTGTGTTGACCGAGCTCCACGAGGACTTGGGGGATGTTGGCTCGGGGTATGGACGTGGTAAGGCCGAAGTCACGAACCTTCTGGTGACTCGAGGCGTGGAGGCGAAGCAATTTTGTTCAGTGGGTTTCGATTTATAGTTCGATGAAACAGTGAAATTTCGAACCCAAGTTTTTTGGGTCAAATCGATGAGCGATTTCGTGTTTGTGGGGATCGTACGACTTGCCGATAATAGTGATGATCATCGGAGGGGCGGCACGGCGATGTGCACGTGCACGTCGCGTATCAGTAGGTACTTAGAAACTGGAAGAAAAAAAAAGGGAAGGAAAAGAAGATGGACTCGTGAATAAACATGGTAAGCTCTGGGTTTTTTTTGGGAGTTTACTCGAGTTTCTCATCGCATAGGCTCGAGTCTTTAAAAATGAAGCTACAGGTTTTAACTTTGAGAAAAAAAAGAGGAGTAGGAACAGACGCGGGGAAGAAGAAGATGCTTCGGGGAAAATTGGTGTGATACTCGAGTTTTGACTCGAGTGAAGGCCTGGGCATTCGCTTTCAAAAATGGGTTAAGCCCAAAATCATTTAAAGTTGATAATGTTAAATTGATGAATGTTTTTTTTTGTGAATTCAACTAGTCCTTTGATTAAGTATGAAGTCAATTAACATTAAACTTTTTATAACTATAATGAAGTGATTTCCAAAATATGAAGAAGATTTTTAAAAATGATAATTAAGGTAAATAAAATTTCTTAATTAATAGTTTTGGAAAGAAATTATAAGTGATTTATAAATTGTAACTAAAAAATGGATTTAATAAACAATTTAGTGTTTAAATTAATTTGTAATTGAGAATTTGTAAATTAGACAAATTAAGTTAATTAATTTAAATTGGCAGTTTATTAAAATAATTAATTAAGGAATAACCGATGAACCAAGATGATTAAGATTAATTAATTTATCATTAAGAATAATAAATCATTGATTGGATAATCAATAAAATAATTATTTGGTTAATTTATCTCATTCGTTTTGATTTGTAAATAATTAACTATTGTTGTTAACTTATATTGATATCTCTGTTCTGTTTGTGATTCTGTATGATGTAATTGCCATGTTATTGCACTGTGATTATGATTTGTTCTGTATTGATGTGAAAACCCTGTTGCCCGTAAAACGGCATTTAAACTTCGATGCGACAGGGAATCGGATTTCATTTGGTTGTCCGAAACCCACATCGAACCTGTGAATATTTGTGAATGAGATCCACATGTTTTAAAATTTGACACTCACTATTCGAATTAGCCGGGAAAGGACCTTTGTGTCGTATAACCCATTTCGAATATGTGATTCGACGTTATGGATAGCATTTGAAGACCGGTGTTGAAGACCGGGTATTTGCGAGAGCGATAGGATGACCTGTCGATTGACTCTGCACCGAGTTGCTCCGGTATAGAGTTCTCCATATGTGATGGGGAATCCGATCAGGATTGTGGATATCCGGATTGCAAGGACTTCTTTAGAAGTGCCTTCGGTTCTGTTCGAGCCCGGAACAGACTTGTATGGATTGTATGTCTGACATTACAAATGAGATATAAAGCAGATTTCTTTCAAATATATTTCTGTTGGTGGCGGAGAATTTATTCTCTTAGCTTAACACCCTTCTCTGAGACGTACGAGCTCAGAGGTTATGTAGTTGAAGGTTAGCAGCGATATATTCCCAATTTGGTAATGTGACATGCTGAGTGTTGCTGTGAAATGATCATTGTGTTGATCATTTGTGATAAGATCATTTGTTTGATCGTTTATCTTTGTGATCATTTCTATGATCATTTTTTGACCCAAAGCACAGCTTTTGTATAAAGCGTGTTTTTGTGGACGAGACTTCGTCGGACCTCACACCCCGAAATGGTCAAAACAGGAAAGATGCAGCAAGGTTATTAGGGGTAGCACCCCTTAGGGTATGTGCATTTCCTTCTGGATAGAAGTGGTATCATGGTATGGAGCCCAGATACTTAACTTATGTTGATATCGCAGATATATATATATATTACTTTGTGATTTGTTGCTGGGGCCCCGGTTAAAGGTTGGTTACGACCGGGAGATGGCATACTCGTGTCAGTAGTTACCCAGTTAGGGGTAACCTGGCCTTGTGTTGGCAGAGATCCGGTTCGGTTCTCGGGGACGTCCTTCCAGAGGCGTTCTCATGTGGCAATGGGAAGTTCCTTGGCCTGACCATTTGTTGGAAATCCAATTCCCAATACGAAACCCTGTACGGTTTTAGTTGTAGAACCTGCCATGCAGCGTGGCGGTAACCTGCCACAAAACATGGTAGCTATAGTAGGCATAGTTCGAAATGTCTATGCTGGCTAAGATTAATACTCTACCTTGGAAATGTTTTCCTCACTATGCACTAGTAACAATATCAAAGAATTTCTTTTCACGTACCAAGCATATTTAACTATCATAAGAAGAAATCTCCTCCAATTCTGCGTTTGCATTGTGTGTGTGGCGGGAGGTCTTATGGTAGTTCCATTTTTAAAAGCATTCCAAAAATTCTTTTATAAAATCTTGTTTTATTTAAATGCAACTGTTTTTGTTTACTCATACCAGTCCCATGACTGATCCGGAGTTTATTGTTTCCTTTCCTAAACTCTGGGTGCCCATTATTTCCACACGGGCAGCCTAGTAGCAGGTTTCTGTATTTTGGAGTAGAAGTATTTTGGAGCTCTTATCTTGGAGATGTACTTGGGAGCTATTAGAGATTTCAGGTGTTTAACTTTTGGGAGTTCGTTATCATCTCTCTCATTTGAGAACTTTTGGATATATGTTCACTGTTGTATTATCATGATGTTGTATTTGGAGTTGTGGTGTATGTATTATATACCCTGTTGTAGTATGGATATTATGTTGATGTTGTAACTGTGATGATATTTATGATATTGATTCTGTTCCGCTGTTTTATATTCATCAAATTGTTGTTATAAGCTCCGGCGATGCGAATTTGATGTCGTTTATCGGACATCGAGTTTGGGTCGTCTCACAAAGCATCTTTAAATAAATTATGAAAGATGGGTCATTTAGGATTCAAACTTCTATCAATTGTTTGTTATTATGACTGAAAGTTCATTTTCTCATCGAATTAATATATTAAGTTTAAAGTAACAATATATTAAGGAGGTACAGGAGATGGATAGGGAAACGTATCGATAACTTTTTGGTAAAATGAGCTAACTAAACTTTATAATAAATTAAAATTGAAACTGTGAGATACATACATGATATGTACAAAATTTAAACTCAGTTGTAAACAGGATGATTTTTTTACATGTTTCACCTTCAAATTTTATATATTATAATAATAACCAGGCATGTCATTTTACAATAGTTAATTACAGGAAAAATTAACAAGAAAAAAAACATCAAGTTCGTGGGCTGATGAGCAGAGTCACCACTTACCACCATTGCAACAATATATCAAATAATGAAGTCTGAATCGAATAAATCAGGTTAAGAATGATTTTTTTAAAGCAAATTGTTTGGAGGGAGAAGAGTGAATTGAGGACGAATGCAATGTTGGTTTATACACGTGAACAATAAAACCAAACACACATTGCATATGAATATACATTCTAACAAAAGGTACCATTTATGAAGTCGCATGATATTCTTCATCATCAGCAAGACTATCTTCATCCATGTACTGCATTGAAAGATTGAGTTTAGAATTTTATAATTGAGTTCATAAAGAAGCAACAAATGGTTAGAAAGGATGGTCATGTAGATGAAGTTTTGTCATCACAGTCCACATTGATTTCTTTTTGCACTAGCAAGTCTTCCAATGCTTTGAACAAATTTTGACATTAAGCAAAATTTAATCTGAATTAGATTCAGTTGTTTAATAGCAACAAAATTATATGTTTCACCTGCAAAACGGTATATAATGGATATAGATAATATTGAATATGTTATTACTGTAAATTATGAGATATTAATAAAATTGTACATGTTATTACTGTAAGTTGTGCAAACAATAGAAACAACATGATGGTTCTTTAATGGTTCTGCAGTACATAAGGACATATCTTCAAGACTTCAACTAGTTAAGTTAAAAAGGGTAAATTCAATGGAACTAAATAAACAAGAGCAAAGTTGGTAAAGGACAGACTACCATATGAAAATGTGCCGAATGATTGAAACTTCAATTGAATCATATCTTATAGCCCGCGAAAGCAAAAGTTAGTAAGATAATCCTTAATATTGTTAGCTTGAACAATCATCATCCAAACTACTAACAAAAGAATAAAGCAGAATATGAGAATATAGTTAAATATATCCTAGGATTCATAAAGAAACTGAGTCCATCTAACCATACATTTAACAGCAAATATTGGGCAAGTTCAATTCGGAACTCAAATAGCTGCAAATCTACAACGGTGTTGATTCCCCTTACATCAAATATAGGGCAATATCCATGATTAGTATGTAAATTTTCAAACTATAATTTTTGTTCTGTTAGTTTTTCTTCATTTTTATTTTTTATCTTTTGAAATTCTCTGCTTTTTTTAGTATGTTAACATAAACGATACCTTCATCTGAGTGCGTTTGTTTTGGAACCAGAATTTAACTTAACGAGGTTTAAGTCCCAACTCTTGGCTCAGCTTTAATCGCAGCTTGTCGTCTGGGTGAGGGCATTCCTTAAACACCCTACATATATTTGAGTTAATGTTAATGAATTATGGTCAAAGGATTGTTGAATTAGTTGAATTTAAATAATACCTCGATTGGAACGAAGAGAGCTGCACTGTCATAGGTACGATCTTCTTCACTCTTAGATTCTCTAATGAAGATTGTAAAGACATTAGCATATAAGTTGCAAATAGATAAACTCTTATCATCAATAAAAAATTAATTTTAAATAATAGAGTTATTATATCAATAAAAAATATTGCATGGAAGCAAAAGTTCAAATCAGTTAAAGCAGGTGGAAGTGACATGTGAATATGAATTCCCAAAGTATGGAATGAGGTTAGGCACACTTGTAGATCCTAACTATAAAAATGAATCATGAAATGGTAAAAAAAGGGTTTATAAGAAAATAAGATACAGCATCCAGTCTGAGATTTAAAACTAAAAATAAACAATACCTGTACTTAGCTCTGTGTGTACATAACCATTTCTGAAAGCAAGTACATAAAACCATCATCCAAGGTTTATGTACAAACTATATATATGGACAAAGCTAGTGACAGTGTCACTCGGTAAGGGTTAGAAATAAATTTGTTTTGTTCACAGCAATGTATAATTCCTAACGTATGGCAATCAATAAGTGAGCTTTGGAGCATGATGTTTTAAGCTTATCAAATTCTTCAGATCTTCTAAGTTTCAAGCCTATTATTGTTCTCTTAAGGCCTATTTGAATCAGCATAAATAATTCACTTTTTTTGCTTTTTGAATTCCAAAATCAATCGGTAAAACTAACTTATTTAATTTGGTCCAAACAGACCTTTAATACTTCTAAATTGAGATCATGTTGATCATAAAGAGCTGTATCTGCTGTAAATCATCTAGAAAACAATGAGTTTATAACTATCACACCATATAGAACAGGAAAAAAAGATGAACAAATATTTATCCACTGAAACATGTTAAGAATAACTGAAATCCAACAAAAAGATGGATCATAGGAGGTGACCATCATCATTTGAAATGATTTATAGCTAAAAATGGAATTAGTCATGTTCATCCCTTAAAAATTGATAAAGGGGTCCATAATAAAATATTTCTTATGTAGGTGCAAGATATGAAAAAGCATGGTGGAATACAATTTGACAAATAAAGAGTTGGTTAAAGCAGCACCGCAGAATGACACAACTGGAAATCCACTGTATCAATTTTTGCAAAAGCTCAACAGTGCGAAAAAATCTTTAAAAGAATGGAACAATGGGAGGCAAGTTTGAAATAGATGCTTTAGCTATAAGGAGAATGCAACATCCTTTACTTAAAGATGATAGATAATCCTACTGATTCAAACATTGCTGAAGTATACAAAAACAACATTTCTGCCTTGAAAGAATAATTCACAGCCATGTAAAAATCAACAAAAATCAAAGGTGAGGAGGTTAAATGATGGAAACCAATGCATGTCAACCAACAAAGGCAACAACAACATTAGAAAATTTGGATGCATCTAGTACCCTTATCACTAATACCTCGGAATTACAAAACACTGCTATTCCTTTTTTTTCATATTTATATAATTATGATAGAATTACAACTGCCTTTCCTAATGTTTTTTTTTGAAAGAAAGTGCTATCTGAATAGGAAATTTTTTTTTGATGTTATAGTCACAATAGAAGAGATTAAAAAAAATCAAATTTCAAACAAAGGATGGCAGCAGCCCAGGACTATATTGTTTTGGTTTAAATTTTGTTAAATATCTTGGGGATTTATACAAAATTGATCCTACAATAGCAATAAAAGGGTCTTCTCAAGTGGATAAACCATATGTGAAATCAATCGTACTTTCATCACATAAGTGGATAAACCATATGTGAAACCATATTTTATATTTTACTATTTGTTGTAACATCGACCGACAATATTTGAAATTTAATTTACAACTATTGCAATAAAGAACATAAAAAATATAAATCTGAAATTGGCAGGCAGCCCATGCTTGAACAAAGTAGCATTATGAAATTAAACTCTGGTTTGGGATTTGCTTTTTGTGGGACAATTAATATGCTTATATCATAATATGATGCAGTGGAAATCGGTAGTTTAACTTCCAGGTGATTAAGAACTTTCTCCATAGTAAACATAAAGTACTAAATGAACCAAGTAATAAAACCCAAACCTCGAGCCTTGAATTAGTTCATAGAAGAAAGGACGAAGACGGAAGTTGCGTGGATGTCGAGCCTGCAACTGCTTCCCAAATCACCACAAATCCATACCAGTCGATCCCCAACCCCCATTCCCAAACCGACTACAAACGTTGCGTCGAATTTCATCGTCCCTAATTCAATCCCGACCTCCCTCAGTTTGAACAACAGATCCAATCGCAACCGCGACTTCAATCGTGAATTCACGCCTCCTTCGCCTGACCACAAATCCTTTGACCTTACCACAATAACTACGAGCATCGACAACAACTAGACCCAAATTCGAGAAATTTGAACCGCTCGAATTTCCAAACATGGACTTCCAATAAATGAAGTTGAAACTAATTAGGCCTGGATTTAATTTAGTGTGATTGAGGGAGAAGAAGGACGTTGAATTTTCTGCGAGGAAGAGCGAAACGTAAATTAAATTTTAGGCGGCCAAAATCTGTTTAGGAATGGATAAGCGTGGGAAAAGGAATTGTACTTACAAATTACAAAATACTCCTTTTGTTATTAAATTATTTACATTTTTACCGGTTGTTGTAACACTTATATGCGTTGGCAAAATTAACGCAGAAGACTATTTATTTTTACTAACACTTTTTAGGTATCCTAACACTTTTATACTGTTAGCGGTCTGTGACATTTATAAGTATTAGCAATTGGCAGACATAAAATGTTGCAAAATCACTTATTTGGTGTAGTGATTTCTTTTGGATTTAGTATGCCCTGGGATTTCGAAAATATGATAGATAAAATCTCCCAAAATTCCTTTTTATTTTGAAATGCCAATTCTATGTTGAGATCTTCAATTATTTATATTAATTTCATGGAATTTGTTTCGTTTATGCAATTTTTGATAATTGCACAGTTTATTCTACTTCTCCTTCTTCTTTGGGTCAAATTTCTATCCTTTAATAAAATAAGGGGTATAGATTACGAATTCTATTTGTAGTTTACACCACTTATTAATATCTATTTCTTTATAAAAAGAGGAGTTGAATAGAATATGGAGTTTATATTGCAATTCTTATTGTTTAAAATGTTCCATCGAATTGGTGTAATAAATTGAGTTTCTATTTTATTTACAAGTTTGTTATTTTAGTTTTGGTTATGAATATTTGTTTCCTATTTTGGACATTAGATTTCCATGAAATCTTCGGAAATTGAAGAAAAATGACTTGTAATAATAACTGGTTGAGGAATTGACACTTAACGCTAGTTTAGAGCGTAAAATCCATGCATTTAGAACTTGTTAGGCACGATTGTTTATTTATATATATTCATATAATTAACGTATAATTATTGTGTATGTGGTGTAGTTAATTAGGCATTTGTTTACATTTATTTTCCCTAATAGGAAGGTATTGATTGTGAGGTGAAAATAAGAGGAAACTCTTATATAGCCTAATTATTATTTTAAGGCATGATAAGGAAGATTCCTTATGAGGTCTTTTTTATGAAACAACGAGATGAGTGCGAGTGTGTGTGCGTGTATAGTAACTAATTTATGGCTAAGTCATAGGGATGCGAGGTCAATAGAGTTACATGATGGAAGTCTGCCCTTTACTTTGAAGCTACCAGTAGTTATGTACACTTCCATTGACGTGAGATATCCTTATGATAAATATTTGTAATAATGTGAGGTTAGTTCCAAATTCTATAGGGGAAATATGCCCAGCTAATCTAGCTACCAGTTCCTATGAATAATGGACTAATGACAAACGTCATTATGAGTATAGGCCATAAGACGAAGGCCCTGCTTTGGGGTTTGAGATATTAAGTGGTTGGACCTGCCTTTTTCCCTGGATGAAGTATGAACTGGCTAAGGGGTTACGTTAGGTAGTATCTCTACAAGGTCCGCTTTTGGAAATATGCCTTAAATGACAGGGCCTGCCTATTTTCCTCTTTGCAATATTAAGTGGCCTATGAGATTTCATATGATGTCAGCTAGATAGTACCATTGAGGATCAAGCTTTTGTAAAAAGGTCTTTAATAACAGGGCCTGCCTATTTTCCACTGGGAAGTATTAAGTGGCTTGGGTACCATTTCTCACATTATCAGCTATTTTTGATGTATGATTGGGATATGGGATTCTAGAAATCAACTTTTAGAATGAAAGGTCTTAAGTGATTGGACCCGCCTTATTTCCTTATAAAGAATTATTAAATTATTTTAGTGGTTTTATATTCGTAGACATATTATTATTTTGAAATATACCGCCCAAGTACTGAAAAGGTAAGACTCAGGTTTTTATTCATCAGACACATGTTGTTTTGACTCCCTCCTAATTACAACACATGTTGAGGATGGAGTTATGGCAGTGACGATGCTTAAAGATGGAGAAGCTTGGCTAGTGGCAATATTTATCATTATTTGCTTTTATGTGTACTCATGGATTTAAACAATTGTTGTAACAGATATTACATTACGGTTTTTATGGGATTTTGTGTTATGATATTTTTATGGTTCTGAAATAAACAGGTACATTTTACTACTATATTTTTTACCATCCGCTGTGAGTTCTAAAAGATTAGTTATGGCTTTGCAATATTATTTCTTTTTACTACCAATAGCTTACATTAGAATGGAGTTTTGATGGGCATTTTCTTAGCTATTTTGGGTGGGTTATTACATTTTTGGTACTATAGCCTAGGTTACCCGATCAACGGGAAAATTCTATACGTATGAGAGACGTATTTGTTATTTTGAAAAAGGTTTTTCAAAAATATTTTCAAAAGAATTCTTAATATATATACCCTCTCTTCTTGAGCATACGCGCGTAACTTGGGAAAACTTTTTTTATTTCAACATGTAAATACTATTTTAGGAAATCATCAATAAAGGTTTAACCTATAAATAGTTGAAATGGTTGATAATCAATCTTCTTCCGAACAAGGGAACCCTATCCACGGAAGACCACCGACTCGTGGAATTCTCGAATGGTTAAAAAATATATTAGGATTGTCGGGCAGATTCCTTTTCCTCAAACTGCACCAGTAGCACCCACTTCCCCGGCCACTGATGCGGCACCCCGTCCTTCCAACTTTCCTAAGCTGTGTAAGGACTTTCTAAATATGGGAGGGAAGACATACTCTGAAATTAAAGGTTATTCGAAAGCTAAATCATTGATTGGTAACTACAAGAAGATATTTAGAGAGCTTGGTTAGGATGATCAGCTAAGAAGAAGAATAGTAGCTTAGCACTTCAGGGAAGTAGCTTTGAATTGGTGGAACTTTGTGACTGATGAGCACCCGAGAAGGATATTATCTTGGGATGAATTCAAGGAATGAATCGAAATGAGATTCATATCTAGAGCAAAGTTTTGCTTGCAATTGGAAAAGTTTATTCAGTTGAGGCAAGGAGATTCTACCCTTAAGGAGTACATAGCTAAGTTTACTGAATTGGCTTAATTCGGGATGATCCTGATAGACACACCTATGAAAAAGGCCATAAAGTTCATGAAGGGTATAAATTCCCTGCTAAGAGAAATGTTGTTGACCCAAGTACCTATGGGGACCATGTATGAGATGTGGTAGAAACAGTAATGCTGCACTTAGCCAATGAGTACGATAAAAGAGAAAGAGAAGTCTGCATAAAATTAAAAGCAAGGAGGGTCTAAGAAGGGGGGCTTTTGGGTCAACAAGAAGTTGAAGGGGAAGTTTAAGAAGGAAGTAATTGTGTGTAAAATATGCCAAAGGAAGGGTCATGAAACTAAAGATTGTAGGGTGAGTCTGATGAAGGAAGCCTTTAAGGGAAGGTGCTTTAACTGCCACGAGGAAGGGCATCACAAGAATCAATGTCTAAAGATGGCTAAGGGACGACCAATTGGAGATGCTTACACTATTGAAGCTATCCTTATTGCCAATAAGCCACCAAGAGACCAATGAAAAGCAGCTCTAGAAGGTATAACTCTTATTTTTGGGGTAACTATTCGTACCTATTTGATTCGAGGGCAACACATTCCTTTATAGCTAAGAATGTAGTAAATTCCTTTAACCTTAAAACCTAGATGGTCAACATCCCAATAGAGCTTTCCAAACCCATTGGAGGTTCGACCCTTCTTTTGGTTATTTGCAAAGACCGGTGTTAGACATATGCGACGTAGATTGCATATGTACTGCGTACGTTCTAAATTTCGAGGGGTATGGGTTTATCTTGTGTATGGATTGGTTGTCATATTATGGAGCCATTCTTGACTATTGTAAAAGGGTAGTACGATTAAGGAGTCATGGAGGTCGTGACCTAGAAGTTCTTTGTACACTCAAAGCTTTAGTTGCATTAAGCCACTTATTCTCACTAAATCCATCTGTTGTTTGAGATCCATTATCTGTACCCATAGTTTGTGAATTTATTGATGTCTTTGACTAGGTCTCAGGTCTCCTGCCCCAAAGGAAGATCGAGTTCCGAATCGATTTAAAGAAGGACGCAAGACCCATCGTTCTGCCTTTGAGACATATGGTCCCCGAAGATAGAAGGGAGTTGGATAAGTAAATCTTAGGGCTATTAAATAAAGGATTCATCCATAGGAGTACTTTTGAGTGGGGAGCCCCTTTCGTTTTTACTACTAAGGCAAATGGTTCTTTGAGACTTCGCATTGATTTTAGGGAGTTGAATAAGTTGATAAGGAAAAATAGGCTTCCCTTACCTAGGATAGATGACTTGTTTGACCAACTTGTAGGAGATAAAGTCTTTTCTTGATTAGACTTAGCAATAGGATTCCATCAATTGATGATTGTAGAGGAAATCAAAGCAAAGACCACATTCCGTACGCCAAATGGACTATATGAGTGGGAAGTAATGCCTCTGGACTGACTAATGCCCCATCATACTTTATGGACCTGATGAGTAAAATGTTTAGAAGGTAACTTAATAAATTTGTCATGGTGTTTGTTGATGATATCATGGTTTTCTCCAAAGGAAGGAAGGAGCATGAGGACCACCTTAGGAAGGTATGGAGACCTTTAGAAAAACCAACTCAAAGCCAAGTTTTCTAAATTCCACTTTTGGAAAAATGAATTTAGATTCCTTGTGCATATTTTCGGAGAAAGGATTGGCAGTAGACCCTACTAAAGTGGAAGCTGTCCAAGGATGGAAAATTCCTAGTAATGCATCGGAGGTTAAAAGTTTTCTGGGGTTGGCAAGCTACTATAGAAAGTTCATCAAGAGCTTTGCACAAATAGCAGCCCCTTTAACCCAATTGACTAAGAAGAATCTAGTTTTGCTTGGGATGATAAATGCACCAAGACATTTAAGAAGCTTAAGGAGTCATTGACTTGTGCACCTTTCTCACTAATCTAGATGGAACAAAGCCGTTTATGGTTTTCACGGATGCATGTGGCACAAGATTAGGAGCAGTTCTTATGCAAGAAGGGAAGGTAGTTGCCTATGCTAGCAGACAACTAAAAGACCATGAGAAGAGGTATCCAGTGCATGATTTAGAATTGGCAGCCATTGATTTTGCCTTAAAGATGTGGAGGCATTATCTCTTGGGAGAAAGGTTTGGGTTATTCACTGATCATAAATCACTCAAATTCCTATTTTCTCAAAAATATTTGAACCTTAGGTAGCAGAGGTGGATGGAGTACGTAGCATCCTTTGACTTTTGTATTCAATATAACCTTGGAAAAGGGAACGTAGTCGCTGATGTCCTTAGTAGGATACATGCTACCCTAGGTGCTATAAATGAATAGAGAGAGTTGGAGTTTCTCGTGAATTTTAACCTCCAATCATCAACAGAACCCATCAAACGTTTTCCATCAGTTATGGAGATAAGACCAGCCTTGATGTATCGTATATGGCACGAGCAATTAAAAAGATGAGAAGTTAGTGGATATTTTGGAAAAATTAAGAAAAGAATAGCATTTTCCCCCTGATAGGAGGTACTCAGTTGATGAGAAGAGATATTATAGAAGAGATGGATGTCTTTGCATCCCAATGATTGATGACTTGATGAGAGATGTGCTTATGGAGTGTCACCATTAAAGGATGACCATTCATCCCACATGAGATAAGATGTGTAAGGACATAAAGAGAATTTTCTTTTGGAATGGAATGAAGAGGAGCGTAGCTGAGTTTGTTGCTAGGTGTTTGACATGTCAAAAGATAAAATCTGAGAAAGGGAAGCCTGGTGGATTATTATTAGCTTTGGAAATTCTGACTTGGAAGTGGGAATATATTTCAATGGATTTTGTAAAAGGATTGCCTAAATGTCAATAGAGCCATGAGGCTATTTGGATTGTTATAGATAGACTCACCAAGAGTGCTCATTTTGTTCTGATTAGGAGAAATAGGACTAGCACCATTCTCGCCCAGATTTATATTTGGGAGGTAGTTCATCTGCATAGAATTCCATTAAGCATGGTCAGTGATAGGGACCCCTTGTTCACTAGCGAGTTTTGGAGAAGCCTACAAATAGCTTTGGGAACTTCTTTGAACCTTAGCATGACATATCACTCACGAACTAACAAACAAACAAAGAGGGTGAATAGAGTTTAAAAGACTTGTTCGCAGCTTGTGTCTTAGATTTTGGAGGACACTGGGAGCAGCATCTACCTTTGGTTGAGCTGACATATAATACTAGCTATCAAACTACGATTGGTATGACACCTTTTGAAGCACTTCATGGGAGGCCATTAAAATCACCTAGTTGTTGGTGGGAAACCACCGACAAGGTAGTGCAATACTGTCAAAAATCTTATGCGGATAAAATATTGAAAGAACTTGAATTTGAGGTTAGAGATATGGTATTTTTTTTAAATATCCCTTCTAAGAAAAGTTGTTAGATTTCGCAAGTTTGAAAAATTGGCAACTGGATTTATTGGGCCATTCATAATTCTAGAAAGAATAGAAAAGTAGGCATATCATGTGAAACTTCCTGACAAGTTGGTAGGAGTCCACAATCTTTTCCACATTTCTCACCTTAGGAAATACCTCCATGATACTGCTAGCAAAATAAAGCCTAATCAGTTAAGGGATTTTGAGACGATGCAGACAATGCCTCGTGCCACCGCATGCATTGTGGAGCATGGTGCCAGGAGACTCTGCAATAAAATAATTAAGTTGGTCCAAGTTCAATGGGGGGACAATCTGGCGAAAAGCACATGGGAGACCGAGGAGAAGATGAAAACACTCACCAAGAGCTTTTCACTGGTAATTTTCACTCTCCAAAATTAGGGTTTTGGTTGCATAACGGTTGCTAGATTGGATGGTATAAGATGGTTGTTACACTTTTTTAGCAAACACTTTACACTCATATAGAAATTTCCATCCATGTTTAGAATATTTGCATACATACTTATATGATGCGATTACACACTCATGCTCAACCGACTAGGATTGAGCTCATTTAAGCATGTATGCAGTATATAATCACATTGCACTATTGGTTGAGTATACGGTTGTGTAGAGAACTTGGTTGTATAACATGGGTGTTATTGCGAGTTACGCTGTTTGCCCCTTAGAAGATTTAGGGACGAAATCCTTTTAAGGAGGGAAAAACGTAACACCCCGTAAAATGATCCATAGATAAATAAATAAAATAAAACAAAATATGATAAGGGTTGGATATGGGAATTTTATAAAAGATGGAATTGGCCACGGAACTTATTCCATTGCGTTCATAACAAAATTTCGATCTGTTTCCATATATAATATGCTGAAAGCGAAGCTCAAACAAAGAAGCTATGAGCATTTGAAGTTCTCGGATTTAAATTAATTTAGTTTGAATTCAAATTCAAATGAAAAATTAAATTTAGAATTGAAATTTCAAAAATTAGCTTGGGTAATAAGTAAACATTTAATTAACGCTTAACGTTAAAAAGTTAATTAGAGAATAAAATGATACAGAAATGGAAATAAATAAATGTCACTGAATCAAAGAAGTGGTCGACCGTGGCGATCGACCGGTCGCCCAAGGACGATCGACCGCTTGGCAACATCAATTGCTAGTGACGGCTAGGGTTTTAAGTTATGTTTATTTGGTTATGCACTCCAGATTTACCTGCTTCCTACCTACTTCCACCCTATGGTTCTGGTATGTTTCAACTCTTGTAAATAGAACCCTATCCTCTCCACCTTTTTAATATTATTTTGGGGAATACGATGAAACTCTACCGTTGCTATCTTTCTAGTAAGATTGAGTAACTCCGTAGAGAATTTAGGTGAGGATTCAACTTATTTCCTATTTGTTTCTACTTCCTTCAATCTATTCTTATCCTATTCTTCTCCATTATTCTGAATCTAATGAATATATATACCTCTTCCCTATGTTGTGTGTATATAAAAAAAGAGATTCTGGAAGAGAGCGGAAGGCTACAAATCCAATTGAGTAAAGCTAAGGCTAATCTATGAGTGGAAACCTTAATATTTCTTTTTAGCAATTGTTTAGTGTATTTCTTTTGGATTTGAATATGCCTTAAGGATTTTGAATTTTCTGAAATATGATAGATAAAATCCTCAATTATTTATATTAATTTTCTGAAATAGGATTTTGAAATGTCAACTCTATCTTGAGATCCTCAATTATTTATATTAATTTGATGGAATTTTCTTCGTTTATGCAATTTTTGATAATTTCATAGTCTATTCAATTTCTCTTTCTTCTTTAGGTCAAATTGTGATCCTTCAATAAGATAAGGAGTTTAGATTACGAATTATATTCGTAGTTTACACCATTTATTCATATCCATTTCTTTGAAAAAGAGGAGTTGAATAGAATATGGGGTTTAGATTGCAATTCTTATTGTTTAAGATGTTCCATTGAATTGGTGTAATAAATTGAGTTTATATTTTATTTACAAGTCTGTTATTATACATTTGGTTATGAATATTATTCCCTATTTCAGACATTGTGTTTCCATAAAATCTTGGGCAATTGAAGAAAAAGGACTTGTAATAATAATCGGTTAAGGAATTGACATTTAACGCTAATTTAGAGTGTAAAATCCATGTGTTTAGAACTTATTAGGCACAAATATTTATATATTTCTATTTACGTAATCAACGTATAACTATTGCACATATGGCGTAGTTAATAATGCATTTATTTACATTTATTTTCCTTCATTAGGAAGGTAATTGATGTTAGGGCGAAAATAAGAGGAAACTCTTATATATTCTAATTATTATTTTAAGGCATAATAAGGAACATTCCTTATAAGGCCTTATTTATGAAATGATGAGATGAATGTTTGTGTATGTGTGTATAAAGTAAATGTACATACACACATATACACATATACACTTGGCGTACATCAATAACCCATCCAAAATCAATAGTTATAAACATAAATGTAATAACCAGTAAAGAAAAATGGAATGCTTTACTCACTGTCTTTTAAGAGTATATGGTCACTGCTTTGTCTTCCAGCTCTAGAATGACTCTAATCTTTTTTTAATCAAAATGACAGATCTTTTTTTTGTGATACGCGAACAAGTATGGCTAGGTATATATAAGAGAACGAAGGGGAACAGTGACATACTAGGGTGGCTGAGTACACAAGTAGGGTGGCTGAAATTTCATGTACAGGCTTCATTTTTTTATTATTTTACTTTGGTGGCTGATTTGTTTCCTTGTATGGGTTGATTTGATTTTACGGTATTATTTGATTTTTGTGTGTTGGTTTGATTTATTATGTGTGCATGATTTTATGTTTTGTATGCTTAACTTTGATGTTTTCCATTAGTATATGTATACACACACACACGCACACACACACACACATATATATATATACACTTACATATACATATTTTTATCATATAAATATTTACATACACACACAGATATGTATATGTATATATATATTATCATAATTTTAAAATGGTGAAGCTTATATACATATATTTATCATACTCAGCGGCTAGCTTTTTTAATTTTTTTTTGTATAGTTTCAAAATTCATATATTCAGATATTTCCAATATCAAAAAAATTCAGTTATCCATCTTATAAAAATTAGTATTTCAATATTTAAAATTAGTTAATTATTTCAATAACAGATGGCTAAAAATCTGGGACGTTACATTCCTCCCCCCTTAAAAGAATTTCGTTCCCGGAATTAGAAAGAAAAGAGACAATTCAAGAAATATAAAAAGTTATATATTTATCATAAAGCACATACATAAGTCATACACTAATAACCATAGCAAACGAGGTATACATTATACATATCAACAACTAGCTATCCTAACATCATCTCTGGATAGGCTTCTCTCACACTATCTGTTTGCGCCAAAATTAGTCACAAACACCCAATTGTCGATAAACGCACCAGTTTAAAATCACAAATCATAGATAATAAGTATGTAGAGAATTAAAAATGAAGAACACTCAGAAAATTAAGAAGAAAGCAATAAAGAACACAGTGTTTATAGTGGTTCGACAATCCGGCCTACGCCCACTTTGAATTTAATGATTTTATTGATGTATCCTTGCTAATTATAACGAGTTACAACTGATTACAATAGCAAAATTTGAGTACAATGATGAATCCAATGGAGTACGGACGTAGAAGAACCAAAAGTCCCTTTTCTGTAGGCTGTAGGATGCTATTTATAGGCGCAGGCTGTAAATATCTCGCTCGGATCTCGGGAGACCCCTTCTGGCATGTGTGTGGGCCTATGCGATCGATCCCATGTGATTTTGACTCGATTCGTGATCGATACGAATGAATTTCGTATCAATCAAGATTTGCCCAATCGAGTCGAAATCAAGCATGAACATTCTTTAGGTTGTACGTAAGCTCCAGTGAAAATTTCGTAGCATTTGGACATGTTGACTGTGAGATAAATCGATGCAAGTTCATGTTTTTCGAAGGCTGTCTCATTCGTATCGATCACTGTTGCACTGTTCGTACTCGATTGCTGTTGCACTGTTCGTACTCGATCGATGTTGCACTGTTTGTACTCGATCGATATTGCACTGTTCGTATCAATCTATGTTGCACTGTTCGTATCGATCGATGTTGCACTATTCGTATCGATCGATGTAGCACTTTTCGTTTCGATCGATGCCTCACTGTTCGTACTCGATCGGTGTCGCACTGTTCGTACTCGATTGGTGTCGCACTGTTCGTACTCGATCTGTGTTGCACTATTCGTATCGATCGATGTTGCACTATTCGTACTCGATCGATGTTTCACTGTTCGGATCGATGTTGCACTGTTCGTATCGATCGCTATTGCACTATTCGTAACGATCGCTATTGTGTTGATGGATACTAACAATGGAGGACTGATGGATACGAACAGTAGAGGATTGATGGAAATGAACAGTGGAGGCTTGATGGATACGAACCGTGGAGGCTTGATGGAAACGAACAGTAGGGGATTGATGGATACGGACAATGAAGGCATGATGGATACGAACATTGGAGGCTTGATGGATACGAACAAGACCCTTCACTTGATGGATACGAACAAGACCCTTCACTTGATGGATATGAACAGTTGATTGTTTGAATTGCATCGATCATATCTTGAGCATACGAACTCCGATTGACCTGAAATTTGGAATGTTGCCTTCTATAGTTTTGCATGTCATGTCTTGTCAATTGTAGCCCGATCCGGACTCGGAAAAAATTCATTGATATCCATAGCGAAATAGTGTATAACCAATCTTTGGGACGAACTGTTCTTGATTTCTAGTAAACCTTTTAGTGTCATGGCCTTGCCAAAAGGTGGGATAACACTTGCCTCCTAAAATATTCCTTGCGATAAGGTGTGTTTTGTAGTTCGATAAGCTGGATGTTCGTATCCTACTAATGATCTGCAAAGAAATTGGTAATCTTGTCTGATTGTGAATAATGATCGTTTACGATCGGATGCCGTCGAGGCGGATGATGACCGTTCGAGGTTGGGTGCCATCTGCGGCGAATGGTGACCGTTCGCGGTCGGGGTGCCATTCGAGGCGATTTGTGACCATTCCTGGTCGAGTATCGTTCTAGATGAATTATGACCATTCGCGGTCGAGTACTGTTTTAAACAAATTATAACCATTCGCGATTGAGTGCCGTATGAGGCGAATTGTGATCGTTCGTGATCGAGTGCCGTTCGAGGTGAGTTGTGTGTGCCTAGGGGGACTTAGTATCATTATTGTCAGATTTCACGTTCGAGTGAGTTTCTGAGTTGTTGGTTATGACGGTTTATCGCCATCTTAGAGCATGCCTGAGGATCGTTCGTGATCCCTTACATGTGTAAGTGGCTTAGCCTTTATGGAATCACAGATAGCATATTTACATTCAAAATAATTTTTTCAACAGAAATGTCTAACAAAATCAAGTCCAAACATTAGAAATAGAAAACAAAAGCAAAACAGGGACGTCAAAGTGCAAACACCTACACTGATGCGACTTATAGTCGTATCAGAGCATGCCTGAGGATCGTTCATGATCCTGTACATGTGGAAAAGGACTTTATTGTGTCGGTGTGGAGTTTGCTACTTATTCGTCATTATTTCAATCAGTTGATGATAAGCTGACGCCTTGATCCTGAGTCGTCCCCAGTTGGTGCAGGCAGTGGTCGTTCTTGTTCCACCGTCATGGCTCCCCTTCTCACATACCGTGAAAGCAGACCATTCCGGATATGCCCCTCAACCTCATCCTTCAAGTGCCTGCAATCATTCGTGTTATGACCATTCAGCTCATGGAATAAGCAATACTTGTCGGATCTTCTTTCATTGCTGGTCGGATCCCTTCTCATTGGCTTTCGATAATGAATCTACCCCCGGGTATCCTGGTAGATTCGCTCCAAACTCTCATTCAACTTTGAAAAAGCGGTGAAACGCGGCTCCCTCCATGGTCGCTTTGACCTATCGTTATTATCTTCCATTTTCCGCTTCCCTTTATCCTTGCCAGAATCCTTACTGGGTGGGTCTCCACCATTTACTGCATAAATATCAAATCCTTCTCCTTCCTCTCTTTCAGCATTAGCATCCTCCAATCATAGAAACTTTTCGACTTCATGATAGAATTCTCCTACATACATAGGTGGATCTCTAATCAATGAATTCTTGAACTCTGTGCCATCAGCTTTTCCGGATACAGCTGCCATAATAACCATAGATGGATCTGGTCGATCCATTGATGTTGTCGCTGCGTTGAATCATGTCAGAAAACTTCTTAAAGATTCTCCTGCCTTCTACTTCAATGTTTTCAAACTCATCACATTCTTGGGCCTTGAAATATGAACTCTGAACTATCTCATAAATTTTTCAATCAACTTGGTCCATGTTCTAATGGAACCGCTCTCTAACTGCCTGAACCATACTGCCTCTATGTCTCTCAAATATAATGGGAAACACCGAGCCATAACCTCCTCCGATGACCCCATTACCTCCATATGCCTCATGTATCTGGTCAGATGAACTACAGGATTTGTCCTCCCATCATACGTTTCCAATGTTGGTAGTTTGAATTCTGGTGGATTTCTAACCATTCTAATCACAGGAGGGAAAGGACTCATGTTCACATCTTCTAGATCTCTGTTTACTAATCCGCCTCTCATGGCTTGACTGACTATTTCTGCCAAGATATCACTATCTCCAAGTTGTAATCCTTGTACATTGCCTCCGATCTGTCCCCCGTGTTCGCGAGGGTTTGCTGGAATCTGCTCTTCTGGATGAGCATCCGCTCCTCTATTAGCTCCTTACGGTCTAATCTCAGCCGGTATCCTGCCTAAGGTTGGATCAACACACTCCTAAGGGGTGCCCCCTAATTCAGGGGCTGCCTTTGATGGTCCCGCTCTATTTGGTTCCCAGTTTGGTCCTTCCGGTCTTGCTTCGTTGGTCTGAACTCCAATAGCTCCAGCTGATCCCGCTTGCTCAATTTTTATGAGAATGTTCTACATCATCTCTTCTTGCCTTTTGAATAGCTCCTCATGCATGGCTCCCATCATCATCTCCATCTCGTCCCGGGTGATGAAGACCGAGGCCTGATTCGCCCCTGAAGAACCTCCTGACTCCCTTCATGCTGACTCCTTTCAGTCCTTTGTCTTCTTGCTGATTGCCTCGTCATAGTTGTTCAGATCTAAGTCTTCAAGCCTTCAAATTTGATGTCCAAGCGGTAGAATTCCTGAATGCTAGCCTTCTCAGTGAAAGCACCAAAATGTTTGTTCTAAAATTGGTCACAAATACCCAATTGTCGATGAAAGCATCCTTTGAAAATCACAGATCATAGATAATAAGTATGTAGAGAATTAACAAATGAAGAACACTAAGAAAATTAAGAAGAAAGTAGTAAAGAACACAGAGTTTATAGTGGTTCGGAAATCCAGCCTATGTCCACTTTGAATTTGATAATTTTATTGATGTACCCTTGCTGATTACAACGAGTGACAGCTGATTACAATAGCAAAATTCGAGTACAATGATGAATCCGACTGAGTATGGACATAGAAGAACCAAAAGTCCCTTTTCCGCAGGCTCTAGAATGCTATTTATAGGCATAGGCTGCAAATATCTCGCTCAGATCTCGGGAGACCTCTTCTGGCACGTGTGCAGGCCCACGCGATTGATCCCATGTGATTTTGACTCGATCCGTGATCGATGCGAATGAATTTCGTATCGATCAAGATTTTTCCCAATTGAGTCAAAATCGAGCATGAACATTCCTTAGGTTGTACATAAGCTCCAATAAAAATTTCGTAGCATTTGGACTTGTTGATGGTCAAATATGATCGATGCAAGTTCATGCTCTTCGTAGGCTGTCTCCTTCGTATCGATCAATGTTGCACTGTTCGTACTCGATCATTGTTGCACTATTCGTACTCGATCGATGTTGCACTGTTCGTACTCGATCGATGTTGCACTGTTCGTACTCGATCGATGTTGCATTGTTCGTATCGATCGATGTTGCAATGTTCGTACTCGATCGATGTTGCATTGTTCGTATTGATCGATGTTGCACTTTTGGTATCGATCGATATCGTACTGCTCGTACTCGATCGGTGTTGCGCTGTTCGTACTCGATCGATGTTGCACTGTTCGTACTCGATCATTGTTGTGCTGTTCGTACTCGATCGGTGTGGCGTTGTTCGTACTGGATCGATGTTGCACCGTTCGTACTCGATCGATTTTGCACTGTTCGATGTTGCTCTGTTCGTACTCGATCGATGTTGCACCGTTCGTACTCGATCGATGTTGCACTGTTTGTATCGATCGATGTTGCATTGTTCGTATCTATCGATTTTGCATCGTTCGTACTCCATCAATGTTGCACCGTTCTTATCGATCGCTGTTGCACTATTCGTATCGATCACTATTGCATTGATGGATACGAACAATAGAGGATTGACGGATACAAATAGTGGAGGCTTGATGGATACGAACAATGGAGGCTTGATGGATACGAACAATGGAGGATTGATGGATACAAACAGTGGAGGATTGATGGATACGACCAGTGGAGGCTTGATGGATACAAACAGTGGAGGCTTGATGGATACGAACAAGACCCTTCACTTGATGGATACAAACAGTTGATTGTTTGAATTGCATCGATCATATCTTGAGCATACGAACTCCGATTGACCTAAAATTTGAAACGTTGGCTTTTATAGTTTTGCTTGTCGTGTCTTGTCAGTTGTAGCCCGATCCGAACTCGAACAAAATTCGTCGATATCCATAGCGAAACAGTGTATAACCAATCTTTGGGACGAACTATTCTTGATTTCCAGTCAACTTTTTAGTGTCACGGCCTTGCCAAATGGTGGGATAACACTATCCATAGTTAAATTTCAAAATTTTACCTTTCTTGCATCAAAATTCAACAATTTTTAACCATTACTATAACTTGCAATTTACATATTTTATAAATTATCAACTTATTTCCTTATTTTTCATAAAACACTCAAATAAGAATCCCCAGAGTTTTAAACTCCTTATTCTAAAGTATTTCAAATTATCTTCAGAACCATACACACACACAATTCCAAGTATATCAATTCATTCATTTGAATTTTCAAAATCAAAACTAACTTTATTAAAACAATACTCCATTAGTAGCAATTCCTCTCTTGGAAACTCGAAAATGAACGTTTATGATGCTACAGTTATCACCAAAATTATTTCCTAACGACCGAAGTGAGTTCAGTGCTTTTATTTCCTTTAAAATCCTTCCAAAAATATTTCAAAAATATTTTCCAATTAATATCCCTATTATTTTTCCCAAAACCTTTTGAAAATAATTTTCAAAGGCAATAGGATTTGAATTTCCAAATTTCAAACTTTTAAACCCTTTAAAAAAAAATTTCCATTCAAAAACATTTTCCAAATAATGCAATTTTTATTTTCCCAAGCTTTGAAAAACATTTTCGAAACCAACGAGATTTAAATTCTCAATTTCCCAACTTTTAAAACCCCTTTTTTAAATCATATTTATATAATTTCACTTTTGGTTATACAAACAATTTTCTTAACTCTAAATCTTTATTTTCATTATAAGAATGTCAACACTTTATATAACAACAAATGATAACAATCAAATATTATCATTCTCTAACAACCAAGCATACCATATATACCATAATAATTTTTTGAAAAATTATTTCTTTATATATAAAATATAATCCAAGTAAAATTATTCCATTTACCCAATTTCAAAACAATGTCATGCCGAGTTGCTCTATTCAAGTGTTTAGAGATCCCGATTAATAATGTTAATTACTAGTATTAACCAGAATCCAGCCACTCGAAAAATCAACCAACATAATATAATTAATTTTTGTATTACTAACAAATAAGCGCTCATATATATACACTCAAACTTATTCTAGGGTGCTACTGACCATATATCTAACGAGTTATCCCACCAAAGCCAAGGTTCTTGCCTAACCTTCAGCTCTGATACTAAATGTAACGACTGGGATTTTCGACCCTCGAAAATCGACACTAATACGTCCACTGTATTACATGCCGAGAAATCGGACGTCGAAAAACCCAATAGTTGGGGGGAAAAAGTAGAAGATAGACAAGAAGAAAACTAAACGACACATAGAATCTCACAAATCGCAGCAGAACAATATATAATAGAGATTATCATATCTTTATACAAAAGGAACTATAACTGTTATGTATGCATACCGTCATCAGAGTATAACAATCAACAAAACAATACCGGACAGTTATAATAACTTGTTCTCACCAATGCTGAATATACAGCTTGAAACACATAATGTAATAGAATCAAGTACGTGGGATACATCTCTGTCATCCAGCTCGTCTCTTGAGCTCCATAGCATCCTAAAATGAATCTGTATTACTCAGTATGACCTAAGCATTATAATAAAATAACACCCAAGTTAGTCTGGAAAATCAGCATGAGAAAACACACTCAATTTGAATTATTACTATTTTCAAATTCCTTTGAAAAACAAAGGTATCTCATATGACCATGCCACACATAAACATGACGGGTTTTACCTTACGAAAAACAAAACATTTTATATTAACATCATTTGATATTATAATAGTTTCTATAGAATATAAATACAAATAGCTGAAATGCTTGTATCTCACGTTTCAACATAATTGGTATACAACTAAACCCGTATGGCACGTATTTGAGAATGGATTCCATACTATGACCAGGTAAGGAACTACCTCCATGAGTGCATCTCTAGATGAATGCACTCGGGTCTAACAAGAACATCTTGTACCCTGCCACACAGAACCAGCCTAGCACTTGACTACTAGTACCGAATATGTCACCACCCCGGTCTTCCGACCTTATTGAGATCTCATGCACAACCAATCCATAAATATGTAAATATAAGGTATCTAGAAAGATGGCGACATACCCTAATGGGAGTGACCCATCCTCCGTTTTGGTCATTTATCGGTTGATGAGGCTTGAGGCTACGTTTACCTTTTTGAATAGCATTCATACTTGGAATGCTAACACTGCCGTCCAGGCAACAATGCAATGATAGCATTCATCCATACAAGTTCTCCTGGGTCTGGAAAAACTAAATCTCCAAATCACCATCTTCATTACCTTCACAATATCACATTTCATAACACATAATTGGTTTAAAGTGGTTTCGAATAATTAAATCCGATGCTGGTCTCTTTGAAACAATCAACGAGTTTAGCCAGATTTGATAGTTGGTTATTTAACTATCAAATTACACACATAAGCAGTCACTAGGCCTAATTTATAAATTTTATTAAAATATTTATTTCAAAATATCTTTACAAAGATATATACTCAAATCTCTTTCAACATTCGAAAAAAAAAATTCCATTTCTTATATCCATAACAGGATACTTCTAACACTTAGAAATATTTCCCATTTCAATTTATAATTGATCATCAAGAAAAATATTTCTATAAAATCATCTCGTAGTTAGAATATTTCCAAAAACCATTTAATTCCAGTACTTAGGAATATTCTGTATTATCTCACAAATCTCTGATATTTTATTAATTCCCTTTGTAATTCCTAAAAATTTATCGATTATACTAATTTATAATGCATCTAACAATTTATGTCTCCTTTGTTGAATTCATATTCATTATCGAAGTTTCCAAGTCTAATTAATTTGGAAATCCCCTAAATTTCTAAAAATCCCATTATAACACTTCACTTAAAACAATCAAATCAGTTTTAACAAATTTGGATTACAATCTCGAGAATATTTATAAATAGATTCCAATTACTTACTTTAAACTATATACATAGTAATAATATATTCCAAAGATATGGTTAAATAATTATTTAAAATATCAAAGAATTTTTTCTTTCTTTAAATAACATCAATAACTAATTCAAATTTATTTATAAAATTTCTAATCGATTTATAAAACTAGTTTATAAAATTAGAATTCATTACAACAAATTTAAATGTTTAAATTACTAAATTTCTGGAATATTTTAATTCAATTTATAGTTAAATAAATAAAAATCCTTTCCTAAAATCAAATCATAACTTCTTGTGAACAACCATTTTTAAAACTCAACATCCAATTTATTACTTATAAATCTCTCTCGATTTATCATAAATAGATACACATTTCCAATTCCATAACTATTCCCAAATTCCAATATAGAATCCACTATTTCTCTCTAAACCGATTGCTCGACCTCATTATAAATTCTCACTGTGAATTTTATATTTCCAATTCACCAATGAAAATCACTTCACTTAATTTTTAAACATCGTTTATAAACTTCAAAATCTCATTTCCAGTTTACAACGGTTTCGTATCATTTAAATTCATTAAAAAATCAATTTCTAATTGAAATTCCATTCATATATCTACTTCTCAAATAATCCAAACTATATTCCAAAACCAATCAAATCTTGATTTCTACTTCCAATTTGTAATTTAAAAATCTTATTTAAAAATATAATATAACCAGTTTTATATTTATTTCCAAATTTCCTTCATTCTCCCAATCTATTTTAATGTAACGATTCAGATTTTTCATCTTTTAATTTTAAATATTTAAATGGTTTAAATATTGGATTTGGAATTATAATTTAGTTAGTAAGATTTTAAATATGAAATTTCAATTAATTTCGTCGATGTTGAAAAATCGTCGATTTAATCGATGCGTTAAAATAGCGATACGAGGCACAATCTCAAAATTCGACGAAACTAGTTCCATTGGATCTGCAATAGTGTACTGTTATCAAATTTCATATTTCGTAGCATCTGGATTTACCATTTGATCGCACGATCTGGAAACGCCTAGTAATAATTTAATTGAATTTAATTCAAACAGTCGTTTTAAAAAGCCATTTTTCCATACGATCGAATTAGATCTTGAAACTTGTTCTATTGCGTTTGAAATACGGGTATAACATCAGGAACACCAAATGGCATGCCTCGATCGGGATTCGAAATAAGTAGCTTGGTATTTGGAAATTTAATAACATATTATCAATTTAATACCATTGGTCATTTCTTTCATTTAAGCCACCCTACCTTCTGAATTAAGCGGACTTATCTATACATAGCTGCTCCCCTTCGATTTATAAACATGACCTCTCCTCCTTCTGAAGTTCGGATACACAGCGAGTAAAATAAAAAAGGGGGGAGGAATTGAAATCAAATTCGAGAAAGAAAAAAACAAATATAAAAAAATTACCAGCAAGCTGCGAGCGAACCAAATCGCAAAGGGGAGGTATCGCGGTGGCGAGAGGATGGAACGGTAACCGGTGATGGTGATGGCAAGAGGTCGCTTTCGATTTGGTTTCGCTGCTCTATTTGGGTGCGATGTGGCGATAGTGACGTCAATCGATGGTGGAGCGTGCACACTCGCGTGTATAGGTGGAGGTCTTCATTATCTTTAGTACGTTGCGATCGAGATTAGGAAGGGCAACTGTTCGATGAAGAAGAGTTTCTGCCATGAGCCTGGATGGTTGATAGAGGGTCAGACTTGGGAGAAGCGAGCGTCACAGTTCGTGATGGTTGTTACATGAAAGGCATGACGATGAGGGAAGGTAGGGCAGGTAGGGTTTCCGACTGCGAGGGAATCACACTGACAAGGCTCAATCGAAGTGTAAGGGAAGCTCGATAGCTCGAGGGGCTGGGAATATTGAGCGAGCGCAGACAGGCTAGTATAATGTTCAGATAGGGTGTAGTGCTCGTGATATGGAGGGTTGTGGTTGCGATGTACGGTCGCAGAGGGGATCTCGTGGCGATATGGATGTGTAGTTTAGTAGGGATGAAGGCGATGCCTGATGGTGTATATTTTTAAACTATTGTTAATTTACGTTAAATTAGTTTAAATTACCAAAAGGTTCATTAATCCATATAAAATTTATACATGGTTCAAAAATCAATGAAGCAAGTTATATTTGGTTCGTGGCTGCGAGATCTACGAAATAAAACTTAAGGTTGAATTTTTCGGAAGCCGCTGGAATTTCAGGAAAAATTAAAATCTGGATGTTCAAAACAATTTAAAATCAAGGCGAGAAATTCTCACTCATTTGGATTACCGAATTTATTTTTAATAGTTAAAATTAATTATTGGATGCTTGGTTGAATTTATAAATTATTATCGGTTCGGCTGTTATATATATACATATAGTAGTATATATATTAATAGTTGGATATATTTCCCGCCATTGGAGTGGATGAGACCAATGCGCCCCGCATAATAGGGGATGACCCTATATTACTGCGATATCCTCCTCGAAGTGGGATTGGTATTTCTATGTTGTATTAACATCTGTGGATGCAGGGAAAAAGTTTGGAGGGATCCAATTGGATTTCTCAAATATATTTATTGTTTTTTATATATAAAAATATATGATGTCATTGAATAAATTTGTGGATTTTTGTGTAGTTTGAATTATTAAATGTGATAGTAGCACTAGCCTCAATTTTGGTATTTTAAATACCATAAATATTATTTTTGAATTTTAAGGAATTAAAAGGAGATTTTTGGATACAAAAATAATTATATCGAAAATTGGATTACTAAAAAGCATTTGGTTGAATAAACAATAAATTGGACTTTTAGTTGTACGTAACTGTTTGTAAATAGTTTAAATATTGAAAAAATAATCCATATAAAGGATTTTTAAATGACATCTGGAAAAATGTAAAAAGAAGTTGAAATCGATATAAATTATTATATTGACAGGACAAATGGATTTTATAAGGAAATGGATTTATAGAATAAAATTTTATAAATAAGATTGTTTTTATAAACAAGTTAAACTCAGCAGGAAATTATTGTCAAGGACAAAATTTCTCAGCATTTTAGCCTCAAGGACATACCTTCAGTATTTTAGCCTGAAGGACAACTTTCTTTAGGTATCAATTTTTAGTTATTGGTGGCGGTTTTTAGGTATCGGTTTGTAGTTATCGGTAGCAGTTTTTAGGTATCAGTTTTTAGTTCGGTAGCAGTTTTGAAAGAATGTTTGTCCTTACGAATAATTTTGGAAGATTGTTTGTCCTTATGAATAATTTTTCGTAGAATGTTTGTCCTTATGGTAAAAATATTGAGGTCATGTCCTTGAGGCTAAAAATATACAAATTTTTGTCCTTTAAATTAATTCTCCCTTAAACTCAGAGGAGTTATAAATTTATAAACGATTTTTATAAAAAAAGAAAACTGATATCGGATGATAACTTGGAATATAAATTTATAGGGTGAATTTATATTAGAATATGGAAATAGGGTGAGAAAAAAATAGTGGATACTATTTTGAAAGTGGAAATGGTTAAGGAGATCGGAATGAAAGCGATGTGATGGAAATCGTGAGGAAGTTATAAATTGAATTGGTTATTGAGATTTTAAAAATATATTTTTAACTTTTAGAAGTTAAGTTTTTTCTTAAAAGGAAAATTTTATTTAATTAACTATGTAATTTTAAACTAGTTAAGAATGAAATACTTCGGTAAATGGATTTTCCCAATATTTAATATTTTTTTAATAGATTCTAATTTTTAAAATAAGCTTTGAAAATTGATTTTTTAATCTAAAAATGGATTATTGATGTTTATAAAAAGTGTTTGATATTTTTAAATAATTACTTGAACATGTTTCGAAAATAAATTAGTATTCTTTTACATACTTATTTATTTACATACATACATGCATACATACAAAGAAACACACACGCGCACACAGAGTTTCGTAATGATTGAAATTTAATTATAAATCTTCTCGAGGTTTGAAAACGGGGTTTATTCAGTAGATAAGATTATAAAAGAAATTCTCAAAAATGGAATTTGGGAAGAAGTAAGAAGATTTCCGAAATAGTTAAATAAAAGTGAACTTCGAAAAATGAATTAGGATTCATAAAAGAAGTTAGAAATGGATATTTGGAACTTTAGACAAGTGTTTTGACTTGGAAATATTAAAGGAAATTAATTAAGGAAACCAGAACTATATAAATTGTAAAGGATTTTGAGAAAGAGAAATAAATGGTATTTCCTAAGTGTTGAGAAGCAAAGAGTTAGAAAAATATTTTTTTCTAAATGTTGAGATAAGAGATGGTATGGAATATCTTGACATGGATATAAGTATTTGAGTTGCCCCAGTTATTGAAAATTTGGAAGCGATTGTATATATGTCTTATAAGATATTTTGAAAATAAATTTTGGAAAATCTAAAATAAGGCCGGTGTCTGCTTATGGATGTTTTATTGATAGTTAAATAACCGACTATCAATTTTGGCCAAATTCACGGGTCATTTCGAAGAGACCGGGATTAAGTTTAAATAATCCGAAAGCCACTTCGATCCGGTTTGAATGTTACAAATGGTGATATCGTGAAGATGGTGAAGACAGTGACTTGGTTTGTACAAATCCAGGACAACTTGTATGGTTGAATGCTATCATTGCATCGTTGCCAGGAAGGCAGTGTTAGCATTCAAAGAATGAATGTTATTCAAAAGGTAAACGCTAGCCTCATCAACCGAGAATACCTAAAACAGGGGAGATGCAGCAAGGCTAAGTTGGTCGCACCCAATTAGGTATGTTATCACCTTTCTAGATGCCCTCGGATATATTATAAATTATGGATATGATTGTGTATGGAAAAATGAGCGCTCGATTTTAAAGGTAGGAACACCCAGGGTGATAACATATTTGGTAATATCTAAGTTAGGGGTAGGCCGGTCTTGGGTGGCAGGGGATCACGACGAGGTTCTCGATACATTTTTCTAGAGGTGTACTATGATGGGTGGTGCCCTAGTAGCCCAGTCATTGTATAGAATCCATTCTCCAATACGAGCCTTTACGGTTTTTTTTGTAGAGCCTAGTATGCTGCAATTTAATTAACGTAACAATTTCGGCTATTTGGATAAGTATTTGTACTTGGACACTATTATAATATCATGGGATTTTCTATAGAACATTTTGGTTATCACAAGGTAAAAACCAGTCGTGTTTATGTGTGACACGGTCTTACGAGATACCTTCGGTTTTCAAAGGATTTTGATAAATTTAATAATTCAAATTGAGTGTGTTTTGTCACATTGGTTTTCCAGACTGACTCGGGTGTTATTTTATTATAATGCTTGGGTCAGATCGAGTATTACAGCTTCATGACAGGATGTTATGGAGCTTAGGAGATGAGCTGGATGACAGAGATGTATTTCCATACTTGATTTATATTTCTGCTATATGAGGACAAGTTATTATTACTGTTCAGATTGATGTATTAATTGTTGTACACTGATGATTGTAAGTATAAAACAGTTACAAATACTTTTGTATAAAAATATGTTATTATATGTTATATTTTGTTCCGCTGCAATTGTGAGATTCTGTGTTGATTGTTTCTAATTTTCTTCTACCCTTTTCATTTTTACCCCTAGCAATCAGTATTTCCGACACTTGGTATTCGGCATGTTAAACAGTGAATGTATTTATGTCGATTTTCGAGGGTAGAAAAGGCCGGGTCTCTACATGTGGTATTAAAGCTGAAGGTTAACAGAGAACATTGGTTTTTGTGGGGATTACTCATTAGAGAGAGGGTCAATAGCGTCCTAGAATGAGTTTGAGTGTATTAACAGATATGAGCGTGTATTTGTTAGTGAATATAAAATGTTTTATATTATGTTGACTAATATGTTGAGTGGCATATAAATTCTGATTGAACAGTGGGACACCACTAAATCGATGGGAGTTTCTAAACACTTGAACCTGATAAACTAACACAGTATGGTTTTGAAGCGAGTAAATGAAATAATTTTGCCTAAACCATATTTTGATATAAAAGAATAATTTTCCAGAAATTATTTGGGGTGTTAGTTGTCATAATAATTTAAATGGTTTATAAAAACCATAATTAAATTATATAAGGTTGAATTATACAAATGAGTTATAACTAAAATTAGATTCAAACCAAAATTTGGAAATTTAAATCTTGGAAAGTTGGAAAATATTTTCTAAAGTGTTGTAAAAATAAAATGTTATTATGTTGAAAATATTTTATGGATAAAAATGGTTTTAAATGGATTTTGGAAGTGAAAAAGCACCGCTGTGACGCCCCACTCCGAGAGCCTCGTTAACAAAGAGTATTACATAGATAATACTGTCGGCTAACGCGGACAATAGAGTATAATGGAAGCGACCATGTGCAATCTTACCTTAACTATTCACTAAATATGTCAAAAAGTAGAAACACATTAAAATTCGACCTATTCAATAAATATTTAAAGCAAAACTACAATGGCTATAGGATCTATCAGAAGAAAATATAACAACTCAAATGTAATATACATCACAGAACAGTCGATCATAATATACACATACACAGATACACAACAGAGTATACAAAATAATACATGTTAAGTGGTACAGGAGACCACAATATATAGACGAGACGAAAGAGTATAAATCAGAGTTACAACAGATAAGGACTACAAAAGACGCTATAACAAAAAGAAGCTAGCGAATAGTCCATGCGGAAGAAAAATAGGCTAAGTCCAAAAGCACCTAACCTGAAACATCTCGGTCTGACCCGAGTATAAAATACACAGATCAGTCTAGGTAACAAATCGGTTAGATAAACCGAACAATAATACCTGCAAGGTCATACAGTATAATAAATATCTCTAGGGGAGATAACACAATCATCAACAAGAGATGAATCATATAGAACAAGCCTCATATCATCGGCAACATATAGAAACAAAGGATACGATTATCCCAAAACAAGCCAGAAGGCAAATAACAAATACCCATAAGGTATAAAGTTCCACAAGGTAATCGCTATACTCCATGCGGCTCAAAAAGACTAACACCGAAGGGCGATACCAAGGGAATATACATATCAATGAAACATCATAAAATTTGCTCGAGCTCAGTACTGTACAAACAAGGATCCATGAGCCCGAAGACTCCAAACCCAAGTATCACCCATGCAGCACATAAGGCCAACATCAGAGCGAAACTATATAGGGCAACAAACCCGAAGGCACACACCCGAAGGCAACATACCCGAAGGCAACAAACCTAGGGAGACAGTCCGAAGACACTATCCCAGAGGCAACAAACCGTAGTGGTGAAGGTCGAAGACCCAGTACTGGACACCACTAACTGGCGGAATGTGTCACAACTCTCGAAAAGGAATCCGAAAAGTGTTAACGTATGTCCCATAACCACTCGTTCGCACTAAACGGTTTACTATCCGTCAGTCCCTTTCACACTCAAAGCAGTACAAAGTTTACCTCATATCATCGATAAACCAAACCCGAAGGTCAAAACAATCAATCGAATAGGTCGAGGATTAATCGGAAAGATAAACGCACAGATTCATGGTCCATGTTTTGCCCAACCATTTAATCACCCTTCCACTTCGTTCGAAGTGCGAAAGTGTGTGTTTTAAATAGAATTTATAAATTAGAGAAACGAACTTTTAAATGCGATTCGAGAGATTATTTTATAAAAACCCGTGGATTAAAATTAAAAGGAACCATCAAAGTCAAAACAATTGATAATCGTACATGGGATCATCATGAATCGATTCAAATTGGAAATTCAATCCAAAAAGGCAAATTGGACTCAAACAGCAGGTTCAGTCGACTGAACAGAGTTTTCAGTCGACTGACCCTGTGCCTGGAAATTTTCCAGGTTTAGGAAACTTTCTGTTTCCAGGTTCAGTCGACTGTGCAGAGTTTTTCAGTCGACTGAATCATGCTTGGAAACTTTCGGGTTCCAGGTTCAGTCGACTGTGCAGAGTTTTCAATCGACTGAATCATGCCTGGGCTGTTTTTCAGCCTTATTCAAATGAAGAGCAAACTCTCCCAAAATGCAATCGGACAAACATTGGCTCTAAGGGCTTATGCCAATCGACAACCCGACCCTATATGTTCCTCGATGCATCACCAAAACATGATTAAAACATCAAAGTTAGGATTTCAAAGATTTGAATCCAAAACACTAAAAATTGGATTGTTCCCCAATTCAACCCAAACCAAATGCAAGTGCATATGAACAAGGTGTTAGGAATTCATACCCAACATCAATGAAATCAAGAGAAGTAGATGTGAGTTCAAAACTCACCTTTTCACACAAAACAAAGAAGATGAAGAAGCACAATTGCAAGGAATTAACCAACTACACTCCACTTCAAACTACAAGCTTCAATCTAGAATCAAAGCAAGTATTTCCTAAGTTAGGGTTAGGAAATTACTGAAATTGAAGAGGAGAAAAGATGGAGAAGGTGGAGATGAACTTACCAATGGATTCTCTTTGATTTTGGAGCAAGAATCAAGTTACAAAGGAGAAACTAGGGCTTGCTAATTTCTATTTCTCTTTCCTTTCCCCCATTTCAGTTTTTAGCTTAAGAAATAAAATAAAATGAAGATGAAATGAAGAGAAGGGTTGAGCTAGGGGGTTAAGTGAGCTAGTGGGCTGAACCCAACCCCAAACCCAATAGAAAAAGTAGCCAAAATTTCACAAACTCCAAACATATCAAAGATTATACTCAAAAAGATCGCAAACGCCATTTTGGACTCAATGGAAATGGTTTCGAGCTCCAATTCGGCCATTTGCAGAAAGTAACATTTCGGACCCCAAAATCCGAATAACGACGCTATATTTAAATCAAACATTTAAATATAAAATCGTTAAATATGCGGGTTGTTACAACCGAACTCACCGTAGTTTCTAGAAAATAATCCTGGTGATGACTACAACATCATCAGTATTCATTTTCGAGTTTCTAAGTGACGGGTTACTGTCGTAGTAATTTAATATGAAGATTTTGTTTGGAAACAAGTGTTGTTTTCAGAAATTCTGGAAGGAAATGTTTGGATAAAAGCCAGGTTTGGTTTAAATTTGAAGGGTATGATTTTGGTACAAATACACACACACACACACATATATGATTTCAAAGTGATTCAAAATACATACCGGGTGTTTAAAAATTCTCGAATCCTTATTTAAATGTATTAGAAATATCAAAAAATAAGTTAAGCACTTATAAACGGTGAATGATTTGGAAAATATGGAAATTGAATTTTGGAAATGAATTTTAACTTGAATAAGTTAAAATGAGTGAAATTTAACTTGAGCTAGATTAAATAAAATTGGATTGGAAATGGTATCAATTGTGATTAAGATATAAAATTAAATGGAATTCAACTTAAGATAAGTTGAATAAATTAGATTTTAGAAATAAAATTGATGCGGATTTGAATTGAATTAATGAGGGGTGAATAAATGAAATGGGAATTTACTTAAGTAAAGTTAAATGGAATGAAATGAACAAAATGTAATATAAGTGCATATGAATGTGAATGATGAATGTGTATAAGTAAATGGAACAAATAAATATAAGTAAGGAAGTGTGAATTTTTTTTGAATTTGGAATTAAATTCTTACTTAGTTAAATTGAATGAATTAAAAATAATTTGTTTGGGGTGAAATTTAATTTAAGTATGAATAATTCGAATAAGGTTTTGAGATGTTGGTTAAAACGAATTGAAATTTAAATTAAATTAAAATAGGATTGGATTAGAAATAAAATCGAATTGAAGTGAATAAAAATTCTGAGTGGTAAAATGATTATATTACTATAAGCTATAAAATTTTGAATGGAATAAAATTTAAGGAAAGAATTATGGGATGGTGAATAAATAAGTCTATATAGCTTATAAAAATTGAAATTAATGAGATAAAAGTGTACTTAGGCTATAAATAGATGTATAATCTCGGGTTAAAACTGAAATGTGTAGAATTAATGGAAATGTGAAAAATAAGTTGGGTAACTTATAAAATTGGAAAAATGGGATAGAACAACCAAAATAAAAATGGTATGATATTTTAAAAGTGAGGAATAGAAGGCCGAACTTGAATTTTAAAATAAATTTGAACTCAAGATACTAAATAAGGTGATTTTTGAAATGAAAATCAGATATTGGAATATAAATTGAAAGTGAACTAATTAGAAAAGTTAATTGAATAGGAAACTTGAGTCATAATTGAAATTTGATTTAAATGTAAGCGAATTAAACATATTTGGAAATATGGTTGAATAAAATTGAAACGGATTGAAATAGTGATGATTAAGCTATAAATAAATTCAATTTAAGTGTAAATAAATTAAATATGGCTTTGGGATATTATTTAAATGAATGAAATTGAGTTTGAAGTGTATATGAATGGAATGCAAATGAAATGATTTAGAATCAATTGGAAATGGAATAAAATTGGATATAAATTGATTTGGAATCAATTTAAAATATCTATAAACTGAAATGGTTATTTTATTTAATGAATATCATCGAATTTGCATAGAAAAATTGTCGTTTAACATAAACGAAAGTAAATAAAATTCTACGAATAAATAGAAAGTGAGTAAATTGATTTTGAAATCAGTTTGGAATGGATATGAATTTGTTTGGCATAATATGGATTGAATGCAAATAATTTGGTTTGCAAATCAATCAAATTGAATAAAATGGTATGAAAATCGATTGAAAGCAATTAAATTAGTATTGGAACCTTGTGATTGCTTATAAAAACATGTTTAACATGTTTAGTTGTGCGAAGTATGTGTTTTAACTATTTAAATAAATGAAATAATATTTGATTTCTCATATTTTGGTACTCACATATTTAAATTGAGTAAGTACAGGTACTCGGAGGCCATTTGGCTAGATTTTGGTCATGCAAATAGCATACAAAATAAGTCGCTTGTTTAAAAAGGCCAAATAAACGTATGTTTTTGGATTAAATATTGCAAAAATATAAATATTGATATGTATTGTGTTTTTCGACCGTGTGGGTCGTTGTATTTATTTTTATCTCACTTGTCATATTGCAAAAGGCTCTTCGTACAAAGTAGACTCTGCTAAAAAAATTCGAAAATTTAGGGTGTTAGAATTTTTTTGAATATTTTTGTTAACGAGAAAGTCGATTTTTGAGTTATAATAGAAATAAAGGGCTTTGAATTAGAAATGGAAACTAAATGTTTTGAAATGAAACTTAAGGGTTTAAAAAAGTGAATATCGAGTTTTAACTAAGTGGGTTTTTTTAAGTTTATGAGTTTGGAGCATTTTTCTACCTTAGCAATTTCGGGGACGAAATTCTTTTAAAGGGAGGAATGCAACGACCTAGATTTTTTGTCGTTTAATTTTGAATATTTAAATGATTTAAATATTGGATTTGGAATTATAATTTAGTTAGTACGATTTAAAACTAGAATTTCAAGTAATTTCGTCAATTTTTAAAAATTGTCGATTTAATCGACGCGTTAAAATAGCGATCCGGGGCACAGTCTCGGAATTCGACGAAACCAGTTCCATTAGATCCGTAATACTATACTGTTATCGGATTTAAAATTTCATAGCATTTGGATTTACCATTTGATTGCACGATCTGGAAACGCTTAGAAATAATTTAATTGAATTTAATTCAAACAGTCGTTTTAAAAAGCTGTCTTTTCTATACGATTGAATAGACCTTGAAACTTGTTCCATTGCATTCAGAATAGGGGTATAACATTAGAAATTCCAAGCGGCGCACCTTGATAGAGATTCGAAAAAAATAGCCTAGTATTTGGAAATTTAATAACATATGGTCATATATATTTAATACCTTTGGTCATTTCTTTCATTCAAAGCCACCCTACCTTCTGAATTAAGCGAACCTATCCGTACGTAGTTGCTCCTCTTCGACTTATAAATGCGACCTCTCTTCCTTCTGGAGTTCGAATATGCAGGGATAAAAAAAAGGGGGGAATCGAAATCAAATTGAAGATAGAAAAAAACAAAAAAAAATCAACAGCAAGTCGCGAGCGAACCGAATCTCGAAGGGGAGGTATCACGGTGGCATAGGGATGGAGCGGAGACCGGTGATGGCGATGGCAAGAGGTCGCGTTCAATTTGGTTTCGCTGCTCTATGTGGGCGCATTGTGGCGATAGTGACGTCAATCGATGGTGGAGCATGTGCTCGTGTGTATAGGTGGAGGCCTTCATCGTCTTTAGTACGTTGCGATCGAGATTGGGAAGGGCAACTGTTCAATGAAGAAGAGTTTCTGCCACGAGCCTGGATGGTTGATAGGAGGTCAGACTTGGGAGAAGCGAGCGTCATAGTTCATGATGGTTGTTAGATGGAAGGCACAGCGATGAGGGAAGGCAGGGCATGCAGGGTTTTCGATTGCGAGGGAATCGCACTGGGAAGGCTCGATCTAAGTGTAAGGGAAGCTCGATAGCTCGTTGTGCTGGGATTATTGAGCGAGCCCAGACAGGCTACTTAGAGTTTAGATGGGGTGTGATGCTCGCGAGATGAAGGGTCATGGTTGCGATGTACGGTCGCAGAGGGGATCTCGAGGCCGATATGGATGGGTAGTTTAGTAGGGATGAAAGCGATGTCTGATGGTATATATTTTTAAACTATTGTTAATTTAAGTTAGATTGGTTTAATTTACCAAAAAGTTCATTAATCCATATAAAATTTATATGAGGTTCAAATATAAGTGAAGCAAGTTATATTTGGTTCTTAGCTGCGAGATCTACGAAATAAAACTTGATTTGGAATTTTTCGAAGGCAGTTGGAATTTTAGGAAAAATTAAAATCTTTCGGAACAATTTAAAATCACGGTGAGAAATTCTCACTCATTTGGATTACCGAATTTAATTTTAGTAGTTAAAATTAATCATTGGATGTTTGGTTGAATTTATAAATTATTATGAGTTTGGATGTTATATATATATATATATATATATATTAGTATTTGGATATATTTCCTACCGTTGGAGCAAATGAGACCCTATGCGTCCCGCATAATATGGATGAGCGTATATTACCGGGGTATCCCCTACAAAGTGGGATTGGTATTTTTTACGTTGTATTAACATCTATGGATGTAGGGAAATAGGTTGGAGGGATCCAATTGGATTCCTCAAATATAAATATTGTTTTTCATATATAAAAATATATGATGTGATTGAATAAATTTTTGGTTGTTGTATGGTTTGAATTATTAAATGCTATAGTAGCACTGGCCTCAATTTTGGTATTTTAAATACCATAAATATTATTTTTGAATTTTAAGGAATTAAAAGGAGATTTTTGGATATAAAAATAATTATATCGAAAATTGGATTACTAAAAGGAATTTGGTTGAATAAACAATAAATTTGATTTTCGGTTGTATGTAACTGTCCGTAAATTGTTTAAATAGGATTTTAGAAAAATTATCTATATAAAGGATTTTTAAACGACATCCGAAAAAATGTAAAAAGGAGTTGAAATCGATATAAAAAATTATATTGACAGGATATATGGAATTTATAAAGAAATGGATTTATAAAATAAATTTTTATAAATAAGATCGTTTTTGTGAACAAGTTAAACTCAAAGGAGTTATAAATTTATAAATGATGTTTATAAATAAAGAAAATCGATATTAGAAGATAACTTGGAATATAATTTCATTGGGTGAGTTTATATTAGAATATGGAAATATGGTGAAAAAAAATTGTGGATACTATTTTTGAAAGTGGAAATGGTTAAGGAGATCAGAATGGAAACGATGTGATGGAAGTTATAAACTGAATTGGTTATTGAGATTTTAAAAATATATTTGTAATTTTTAGAAGTTAAATTTGTTTTTAAAAGAATTTTTTTATTTAATTAACTATGTAATTTTAAACAAGTTAGGATTGAAACACTTCTGCAAATGGGTTTCCCAATATTTAATATTTATTTTAATAGATTCTAATTTTTAAAATAAGCTTTGAAAATTGATTTGTTATCTAAAAATGGATTATTGATGTTTATAAAAAGTGTTTGATATTTTTAAATAATTACTTGAACATGTTTTTAAAATAAATTATTATTCTTTTAAATACTTATTTATTACATAAATATATAGTTTAGTAATGATTGAAATTTAATTATAAATCTTCTCGAGGTTTGGAAACGCGGTTTATTCAGTAGATAGGATTATAAGAGAAATTCTCAAAAATGGAATTTGGGAAGAAGTAAGAAAATTTTCGAAATAGTTAAATAAAAGTGAACTTCAAAAAATGAATTAGGATTCATAAAAGAAGTTAGAAACGGATATTTGGAACATTAGACAAGTGTTTTGACTTGGAAATATTAAAGAAAATTAATTAAGGAAACCGGAATTGATAGAATTCATTATGAATGAGTTAAGGAATTTACAATATAAATTGTAAAGAATGTTGAGAAAGAGAAATAAATGGAATTTCGTAAGTGTTGAGAAGTAAGGAGTTAGAAAAATATTTTTTTCCTAAATGTTGAGATAAAAGATGGTTTGGAGTATTCTGATATGGATATAAGTATTTGAGTTGCCCCAATTATTGAAAATTTGGTAGGGGTTGTATTTATATATCTTATAAGGTATTTTGAAAATAAATTTTGGAAAATCTATAATAAGGCCGTATGTCTGCTTATGGATGTTTTATTGATAGTTAAATAACCGACTATCAATTTTGACCAAATTCGTTGATCATTTCGAAGAGAATCGGGTTTAAATCATCCAAAAACAACTTCGATCCGGTTTGAACGTTACGAATGGTGGTATCTTGAAGATGCTGAAGACGTTGACTTGGTTTTTCCAGACCCAGGACAACTTGTATGGACGAATTCTATCATTGCATCGTTGCCTGAATGACAGTGTTAGCATTGCAAGAATGAATGCTATTCAAAAGGTAAACGTTAGCCTCAAGCCTCATCAACCGAGAATGACTAAAACAGGGGAGATGCAGCAAGGCTAAGTGGGTCACATCCAATTAAGGTATGTTGTCACCTTTCTAGATACCCTCGGGTATATTATAAATTATGGATATGGTTGTGCGTGGAAAAAGTGAGTGCTCGATTTTAAGGGTGGGAACACTCGAGGTGATAACACATTCGGTACTATCCAGGTTAGGGGTAGGCCAATATTGTGTGGTAGGGGATCTCGGCGAGGACCTCGGTACATTTTTCCAGAGGTGTACTATGACGGACGGTACCCAAGTAGCCCATTCGTTGTATGGAATCCATTCTCCAACACCATCCATTACTGTTGTCTTTGTAGAGCCTAGTATGCTGGAATTTAATTCACGTAACAATTTCGGCTATTTGGATAAGTATTTGTACTTAGACACTATTGTAATATCATCGGATTTTCTATAAAATATTTTTGTTATCGTAGGGAAAAAACTTGTCGTGTTTATGTGTGACGCGGTCTTACGAGATACCTTTGTTTTTCAAAGGATTTTGATAACTTTAATAATTAAAATTGAGTGTGTTTTCTCATGGTGGTTTTCTAGACTGCCTCAGGTGTTATTTTATTATATTGCTCTGGTCAGGCCAAGTATTACAGATTCAGGATAGGATGCTATGGAGCTTAGGAGACGAGCTGGATGACAAAGACATATTTCTGTACTTGATTTATATTTCCGCTGTATGAGGACAAGTTATTATAACTATCCAGATTGATGTATTAATTGTTGTACTCTAATGATTGTAAGTATAACCTTAAATCCTCCTTGTCCTCGCTAACAAACCCGAGACCTAAATAAAACAACCCTAAATCCTCCTCGTCTAGCCCACACAAGCTACTAAAAATCATTACGTCATTTTTTGTGGATGCGCCATCACCCAAGCCACCTCTACCTCGAACACCACGCCACAAAATCAACCATGTCGATTGAATTCGATGAAACCCCAAATCTGATGATCTCCACCTTTCTTCCTTCACGTAACTCTAAAAAACCTCATACCACCTTTAAAAATCATATTTTTCAACCGTGATTTCGCCTAAATAATCCATTCATTAAATTATGAAAGATAAATTTCGATCAAGACCTATCCACTCACTGTTACAGGGAGTTTTCTCCCTCCATGCTTGATGAAATCAAATGAAACAAATTTTAAAATATTCCTAACTAAAAAAAACAACTTTCATTTTGCAATCGTGTTTAGAAACGAAATGGATAACGAGCTATGGATTTTTGAAGTGAAAGGCTTTACTGTTTTATCAAAACAAAACATATACAGAGAGTTGTTTAGGAAGAAGAACAGTGATTTTTGATGTGTAGGTAGAATTTATTCATGTCTAAACACATGTACATATACATATTTACATATCAACACATATACACTTGGCACACATCAATAATCTATCCAGAATCAATAGTTATAAACATAAATGTAACAACCAGTAAAGAAAATCGAATGCTTTACTCACTGTCTTTTAAGAATAAAGATCACTGCTTTGTCTTCCAGTTCTAGAATGACTCTAATCTTTTTTTATATCAAAATGACATATCTTTGTTTTGTTTTTTGTGATACGTGAACAATTATGGCTAGGTATATATAAGAGAATGAAGGGGAACAGTGACATACTAGGGTAGCTGAGCACACAAATAGGGTGGCGAAATTTCATGTATAGGCTTCACTTTTTTTTCTTTTACTTTGGTGGCTGATTTGATTCCTTGTATAAGTTGATTTGATTTTATGGTATGGTTTGATTTTTTTGTGTGTTGGTTTGATTTATTATGTGTGCATGAATTTATGTTTTGTGTGCTTGACTTTGATGTTTGCCATTATGAAGCTTGTATATGTATACACACACACATATATGTAGTTGTATACACTTACATATACATAATTTTATCATATACATATTTACATATACCCATATACATACATATATATGTATGTATATATATATTATCATAAGTTTGAAATGGTGAAGCTTATGTACATACATACATACATATGTATATTTATCATAATCAACAGCTAGCTTTTTAAAATTTTGTAGTTTCAAAATTCATATATTCAGATATTTCCAATGTTAGAAAATTTTAGTTGTTTGTCTTATAAAATTTAATATTTCAATATTTAAAATTAGTTAATTATTTCAATAATAGATGGAAAAAAATCCGGGTCGTTACATGTGAGATATCCTTATGATGAATATTTGTAATGATGTGAGGATAGTTTCAAATTCTATAGGGGAAATTTTCCTAGCTAATCTGGCTAACAATTCCTATGAATAGTGGGCTAACATAAGACGTCATTATGAGTATGGGCCATAAGACGAAGGGCCTGCTTCGGGGTTTGAGATATTAAGTGGTTTAACCTGCCTTTGTCTCCAAATGAAGTATTAAATGGCCAAGGGGTTATGTTTGGTGGTATCTCTGTAGGGATCTGCTTTTGGAAATAGGTCCTAAATGATGGGGTCTGCCTATTTCCCACTTGGAATTATTCAATGGCCTATGAGATTCCATATGATGTCAACTAGATAATACCATTGAGGAGCACACTTTTGGAAATAGGTCTTAAATGACGGGGTCTGCCTATTTTCCACTGGAAAGTGTTAAGTGGCTTGGATACCATCTCTCACTTTATCAGCTATTTATGACGTATGATTGGGATATGGGATTCTAGAAATCTACTTTTGGAATGGAAGGTATTAAGTGGTTGGACCCGCTTCCTTTCCTTATAAAGAAGTATTAAATGATTTTAAAGGTTTTATGTTCGTAGACATATTCTTATTTTGAAATATACTGTCAAAGTATTAAAAAGGTAAGACTCAAGATTTTTATTCAATAAACACTTGTTGTTCCGATTCCCACCTATTACAATACAAGTTACAAAATGAGTGATGGCGGTGACGATGCTTAAAGATGGAGAAGCTTGGCTAGTGGCAATATTTATTATTATTTTCTTTCATGTGTACCCATGGATTTAAACAATTGTTGTAATGGATATTATATTACGGTTTTTATGGGATTTGGTGTTGTGACATTTTTATGGTTTTGAAAATAAATGGGTATGCTTTACTATAAATTTTGTTCCTTCCATAGTGAATTATGAAAGTTTAGTTATGGCTCTGCAATGTTATTTCTTTTTACTAGCAACAACTTACCTTAATGGATCTATGTTTTGATGGGCCTTTTTGGGTCAAAATTTAGGTCTATTCTAGGATAGGTTGTTATAGAGCAATTTAAAAAGTGCACTCAAAAGCATGTAAATCCAACAATATGAAGAAGTCATATGCCATAAATGTAAGAATACAGGTCACATTAAGCCAAATTATCTGCAGAATCAACTCAACAAAGCAAAGAAACAAAAGTGAAGGAGTTTCACAGCCACTAGGGATAAGAGTGAAGAAGACGAGGAGAATAACGATAGTGAAAAAGAAGAATCAATATGTGCCTAATGGTAGAATCAAGTGACATCGACGAGGAAACAAATGAGGTTGCTCACTTATCCCGTGATGATTTACTCTTGGTATATCGCGCGTTAAACTTAACATTGATATGATTAAATAATGATATGATAAATTAGAATCCGAGGAAAACAGTCCACTTGGTATAAGTAATGAGTTAGAACTAATGATTGAAAACATTAAAAACTTTACCTTAGAATGTGAAAAGTGTCAGTTTCTAAAGGAAGAAATTAACAGGTCTAAGACTACAATTGAAATCATTGAAAATGAAATTTTGACTATGAAAAATAGATATGAAACTAAAAGAGAAAATTCCATTAAAAGACACACCTCACTTTTAAATGAAAAAAATTCTCTTAAATCTAAGGTTCAACAACTTGAATCGACAATCAAAAAATTATCTAAAGGAGAAAAATCATTGAATATGTTGTTAGGAAGTCACATTATCACCAAAAACAGAAATAGTATTGGATATGATAAAGTTGAATAAACTAAGAGAAAGAATTGCGATAATATCAAATTTCAAAAGTTTTCAAAGTGTTTGATTTGTGAAAAAATTGGACATAAACAAAATAAATGTTGGTATAGAAATAAACATAAAAACCATTAAACAAATTTAGGTTCCAAAATGTACAAATATAGATTTTCTTAAATTTGTACAAGTTTGGGTTCCTAAGGGTATAACATTAAATACTAATGGTTTGCTATATAAATGAATTTGGGTACCAAAGTTTACAAACAAAAGTTAGAGTGGTTCTATACCTTTTGTTAGACCACTCGCTTCTTCTAACATTTAGGTATAGAAATGGGCTAAGGAACAACTACGGTAGATGTAAGTTCAAGTAATTCTATATATGGTTGAAAAGCAATAATTCCAATGTTTCTTAGCCTAGAAAAATGAGGTGGAAATCGACAATAGAAATGTTAATATGAACACAACATCGAAGGTAAGTAAATGTATGATCTCTAAACCCTGTTTTCTTTACTTGTTGTTAATTCAATTTTTGTTGACATTGCTGTAATATAAATTCAAGATGATATGGAAAATAAATAGAAAATTATATAAATTTTATTTAGTACATTTTCCAGAGTTTGAACTTAAAAAATTGAAAAACTGCAAAACATTCAGTATATTGTTTGAAAATAGTTTTAGAACTTCTTAACATAGTCGCAGTAATTCGATCATGACTTAAGCATCTTTACTCCAAATTTTGGAATTATTGAAATTTTGGAAAGCTAACTAATAACACTACAACTTCACCGGTTTTGAGTTTTTGTTGATTTGTTTTGTATAGTCTTGAAAGACAACAATCATTCCGTATATCACTAGAAAAGTATCTCTGATTTATGCAAACATGTTATAATATATCTGATGTAATCTTTGAGTCGTTCATCATCTCAACTTGAGACCAATTCTAGTGAGCATAAATTTTGAATATCTAAAACTTTTATGTTTTATGATAAATCAAATTACAGACTTAAAGCTTTCAAATAGTGGTTTCAAATGACTGAATTTTGAAAACAAGTTTTGTAAGTTGCTTTGGTATAACGATTAACTTTCATTGCCTTTCTTCATGACTAACAAACCAATGGCTGTTTTTTTAACTATGCGTGCTTTCGTTTGATATAAATGTTTTTTTCCTCTATTTGAAATAAATGGCTTTGCTAAAATTTTTGAACCAATTCAAGTGATATTGAGGAGTACACAGTCTGCTTGTTTAATAATATATCATTTTGGGAACTAGAGTACAAGCGGCATTAGAATCACTTCATTTGAGATTATATTTGCATTTTCAACTGATTTTAAAAATCTTCTTGTAGAAAATTGGTTTTCATAATTTTTTTGGATTTAGAATTTTTTTTTCAAATAACTTAGATTTTTACCTTGATTTCCTTTGATAAAAATACTCATTGTTAGCACCATAATTGGTCACCAACACCCTTGAATAGAGTTATGCAGAGAGATTAATGAAGAGAGTAAGTTAGAACAGAAGAATAGTGTAACTCAATGCAAAAAGAACAACAAAAACGAGAACACCAGATTTATAGTGGTTCGGCGTAATCGCCTACATCCACTTTGAGTTTAATCTTTATCGCTTCCTCAATCACTTGAATATAGATACAATCCGTAAACCAATCACTTGCATACAAGTTTTAATTAAAAAGAGGAGAGCATCAAAAATGGCAGGGTCTCCCCAATGTTCTCCGAAAAAAGGTCCCTTTCACTGTGCCTCTGCCTCTCTATTTATAGACGAAGATGGGTTGGGCTTCTCTGGTGGGCCTAGCAGTAAAATACCTCGGCCCAAAACAAGTAACTCCAGTGTGCCGATCCATAAATGCCGAACGGCATATGCCAAACGTCCCTAGATGCCGAACGAGCTTGAATGCCGGTCGGCCTAGTTGTACCAAACAACAATGCCGTGTCAAATGTGAACCGACGCCGGTCGAGATTGAATGCCGAACGAGGTCTGGATGTCGAGCAGTGTGGAATGCCGAACGACTCTACCATGCCGAACAAGGCTTGTCGAGCCATCTAGACCGAGCGACATGTGCCGAACCGTGCTTGTCGAACCGTGCCTAAATGCCAAACATGTTGACTGCATCAAAGCTTTATGCTACCAGGCTCCTCTTGGTCAGAACCTTGTCTAGTGCTAATAATAATATCTTCAACTATCGTTTTGTAGCCGAGCCAAGGTGCCGGTTAACACTCATGTTTACTTTGGTAAGAGATTTACTGTAGAAAAGATGGTTGTTGATTGCTTGAACCTTTTGAAATCTATCAAAAATTATCAATAGTGACTGAGAAATTGATGGGTAGTAATTAAATTATACTTCATAGTTAGAGGAAGTATATGTTAAAAATTTCATGAAAATTGAATAAGTTTATAATATTTTTAAAATTAGAACATATTTCATGATCATTTCTATCAGTATTATCTTTCTTCCAATCCATACACCAAAATTTAATATAGTGTATAGAATTTGGTATTTCAGAAACAAGGAAGTATAATTTTAGTGCAATTTATAATTCTATCCCAAAGTATCCACTCTCATTTAAAAGCCCGTACGGTTATGTATGGGTAAATAATTTTAATTTCTAGATAAGTGCTTCTATTCTTATTTAAAAGTCCTCAGGTTTATGCATGGATGGAACTTGTATACAAGAGAGGGATAAATATTCAGCAGTTTCTAACCTTATTTAAAAGTCCTAGTGGTTATGTATGGTTAGAAAATTCTTGATATTCTTTTTAAGTAATTACTAACCTCATTTAAAAGTCCTAACCTCATTTAACATGATATTTTATTTAAAAGAGTAATTTACAAAATTTTCGTTTATTAAAAATACCACACTGCTGTCACTATATAAATTTCTATATAAATTTCTCCTAAAACATAACTCATTCGTCGCTCTAAAGTGGAATTTGTGTCTAATAAATAAAATATTATGATTTTTGATTGATTAATTGGAATTTGCAATATATATTTCTCTCTATATGAATTATGGTTCTAATCCAAACTCATCACTATTTCAATTTTTATTATTATTTTGACGATAACAAAAGGGGGAGAGAGGTTAAGATTTTAGTGGTTGAGTAATAGCCTTACTTATATTCAAGAGTTGTTTTTATTTTTCAACAATTGTTTTCGCAAATATTTTGACAATTAATTTTTTTCTTGATTGCATGCCTTTGTATAAGGGGAGTCCAGCTGTAGGGGAGTATGTAAATAGAGGGAGCTTATGCACAACACATCAAACATATTTGCTTTGCATAAAATCTTAATATATGTTTGTTATCATCAAAAGGGGGAAATTGTAGAATACAACATTTTACGATTTTTGTTTGAGGATAATAAACACACACAGATATATATATATTTAAATTTATTAGATATATTACTATTATAAATCTACAACGCACTAGAACGCCCTTGTTGACGATCCTTTACTCCGACAGCATCTAGGGTTCCTCGAACAATGTGATATCTTACACCGTGTAAATCCTTAACCCTTCCTCCTCTTACTAATACTACAAAATGTTCTTGTAAATTGTGGCCAATACCAGGTATATAAGTCACAGATAGAAGTAAACAAATGAAATTTTTATTTCAATAAATAGTTCGTTTCAATAGTACACAACTACAAAAGCTTACGCAATATTTTAAATACAACATTCGTATACAACATTATTTTGCCCTCTCATATACAACACAATCTCAAATAAAATCACTTACTAAATAACTCACTCGAATTTGATTTACTATCTACTTTCTCTAACCGATTTTCTCAAATCATCTATTTTGCCTATTAAATAACAACGCAGTAAAAGGCAAAAGGAAACAAATTTAAACTGCAAAATATATAGATGTATTTAAACTTGACATTGCCTCGCTTTATTGGTTTTTTTTCATATTTTAAACAGGAACCAAAAATAAATGTGCATGAGCAACCTATGACATGCATAGTGTATCACTGTGCATGTCGTAAGGCCAAGCAAATTGAAATACACAAGCAATCTACAAAAGAGACAACAAATGTCAAGCTCTAAGTTGTACTTTAGGCTCAATACAGTGCTCCGTACGAAGACAGTTCAAATATGCACATGTGCACATCAAAAGTACACAACAAAAACAGGAAGTAGGCAATAAAGGAACTCACAACTTTAGATCAAAACTCCAACATTGCAGCAGTAATAGAAGGCAAAGGGACAAACATCGAATGTTAATACAACAACCAATGCATATTTATCGCCTAATATAACTCATAACCGATCAGAAGCCTCAGCAGAATTCCAATTAGAACTTCAACAATAACCATATCACTTAATCAAAAAAGTTACAAAACAACAACTACCTCACAAACAATAGCGATATCTTCCACCTCTGTCAACAATCGAAACAAACTACTGCCAACAAACTAAATCAACTCATACCATATACACCATCCACATATTGCTGCAAGCACAAACCTTCTCATGTCATTTATCACTTCACGATAGTAATGCAACATCAATATCATCATATGTGTACTAACCAATCAACATTAGTAATAAAAACATCGAAACATCAAATGTTTACTAATAAACCAACAATAGTAACAGAAACATCAAATCCTTTAAATAACTGAAACCATAATTAACCACTTATCTTCTAATGGTAATAATAGTGGAATTCGCATACACGTCCTAACGTGGTTCCATTATCATAAACCAAACATATGTGATAATTCAAATCAATATTTGGTTACATATATTACAACTAGTCAAAACAATATATTTACGGCCATAGTTTCTCTATAATTTTTTATTACCATTATAAAAGTACCTTTATGGCTTTATTTATTCCATCTCAAAATAATAATTCTTCAAAAATGATAATATACTTCAAAAATCCTTTACTATACCTTTATCTCTTTAAATCCCTTAAAATATCGTATTTTAATCAAAAATAGTAATCTACATCAAATTACTTTTCAAAACAATAGTATTACTATTTTACGTAAAATAAATTATAATATATATAACCAACTTAATATTTACAAAAAACCAAGTTCACTATTTATCTCAAAAATAACAATATTCAATACTAAATCTCAAAACTTCTTTTTGTGGCCATTTGTCTCTAAATAGTAATAGCCTAACTCCAAACACTTTTAGAAAAATATCATTGCTACTTCTACTATTATTCCAAAATAGCTTCTATTTTATTACTCAAACAATAATAATAGTGATATCTTTTTTTATAAATCGTAAATAAGTTATATTATCATTTACTCAAAAGATTTTTTTTTTACAAAAACCATACCATTATTTATGAAACCTTACCTTATTCTATAAACAGCGATAAACCCCTCAATTTAAATTAAAAAAAGATTTTTCGTTATTATTTTTTCCAAAAACTCATAAATAATAATCTTATTAAATTATTCACGTTAATTTCATTTTTATTCGTTAAATTATTATTATTTACAAAATATCATTCATAGTATGTAAATAAATTTATTTTACTTTATATATCTATCTTTTCCATGATTACACAATTTTAATTATTTTTTTACTTTAACTTCAAAATTAATTTTAATTAAACATCCAAAAATACAATAATTAACCATAAGCAACCCACTAAGGCACAACATACCCAAAATATCACAATGGCCAAACAGTCATCAATGGAACTTACATATACCAACTAATATAAATTTTCATATATGGATATTCATTTATATTTTAAAACTCAATTAATTAAAATTAAATTACTATACCAACGTGCTTTCTTAAATAGCTCCAAAACTTAGTAAACCAAATTCTAAATTGTTCGGAATTTTACCACGAGTACAATTGAATGAACTGTGTGTGAATTGGAGTTTGTATACAAAAGATGCGAGATTTAGAAGTTTAAAGGTACAAAACACAATTATATAAAACATAAGGACCTAAGTTTTCCGTGACGATCACCGTACACCTCCGATGCCCAATATAACTTGTAGATTGCGCTGTCACGGTCGCCATCCGATGTAGGACGATCATCAAGGGTGAAATAAGGCAATAAAATCTGCAAATCAGAACCTATCGTATATCTCGTAACACAAGGGTAAAATATAATAATCATCATAGATATAAAACATGTGAGATAATAATAAATAAAATGAACCACATAATTAGAGTACAACAGGTTCATAGTACCTATACATCGTAGATCACAAAGTTTATACATCAAATAGTAACTCAAATGATAAACCGACTCCAATAATAAATAAAGCACCGATAAAGCTGTACAATGCTGCATAACATAATATAAGCAATAATAAGCTGAAATATAATATATATGAAAGTGCGCCTCCTATTAGTCCGTCTACACCACTCTGTATGTTGCCCATACTTGCTATCTAGTCTACTCATTCAAGAATACCTAAGATAATAAGAAGCAAAGCTTAAAACTTTGAGTTAGACAACAGTCTGGTATGAGTGATCAATAATCTCAAAATACTATAAAAGTCGATATATTAAAGTATAGGACATAGGGTATGGTAAATCATACTTGACATGTCGCTGCATCCAAAGAGTTAGCACATAATAGTATACACAAATCTACTATCATCATCATCAGGTGGTTGTACTACAAGTCATAGTACAATGTCAGGTGTTTGAGTATCCAAGTCAATAATACCCATGTCATGTGACATCCCTAGAGTGATAATGCAAACATAGCAAGCTAGTATCCATCAAACAATCCTCACATCACTCGGGTGCATTGGATATATGATAGCTAATATGGCCCCAATTAATGTCCAAAGACTTGTCAACATCTCGGTTTCTCTATGCACGACTTCATGCCACTTAGTAAGGCCAAGAACTAGACCCACGTATCCTTAAGATCCAGGGTACATGGATCCATATCAATAAATCTAGATACGTATCCTCATAGATCCCTCTTTTCAAGCACATTTCGAAAACGTCGACTACCAACGATCTTTTAACATACGTCTCCATAGTTGAACACGTCATAATTCTATTTCATTCGTTTCCATACTAGAACACATCATCGTTCCACCCACAAGTTCCCATCATCGAAATTGTCCTTATGGATCATCGCAACTCCTATCTCTTTGGTCATCATATTTGGAACATCTCTAAAAATTCATCATAAGACATAGAATACTCTCATCAAAGTCCTGAAGCAATCTATTCAAAGTGTCGCGTCATCGCTACACTAACCAAAACCACTCATTGTAGAGAAATAGCTTCCAAACCAAGTGTTTAACTACACAAATAGTCATGCCATGCTCCCTGAAGTCCACTCTTCGACCATACCAAAATTGGCTAAGATTGGCCACCACCAATAATGGTCGATGCCGACCACTCTAGAGTGATCGATCATGACCACTTTGGTCTTGTACTTAGCCAAAATTTGCTAAGTACAAAACCTTGAACAAACATCTTGATGCCCTTGATTTTTCCCAAAGTGAAGCCTTGTGTAGGTCGAAGTCAGGAAGCACCAAACCCGAAGTCATACACTCAGCCTTTAGAAACCTCATGGGGGCAGACTTCTCATTATCGACCCTCTCTCCCACTTCAACACTTAGAAATTTTTGCTAAGTCCCAAGCTTCCCTTCATCATTTCTTGCCCCAAATCCATTCCACCAAGAAACCAAAATTCAACATCCAAAAGCATGAAGTGCCAGCCTTAAAACCTCAAAGCACGTCACCCCGACCACCCCGACCACCCCGACCACCCCGACCACCGACCTAAATTTTTTTCCCAAATCTCCACTTCCTCAACTCCAAACATCATGTGATCTAAAGGTGTAGGATTCCTAGTTCATAGTGGTCTCACAAAAATGTTCCCATAGAATTTCAAATATTTTTTCTCATTAATTCAATCAATTGATAACCACTCACTTAATGCTCAAAAATGAATCAAAAATTCATCCAATAATCATATACAAGCATGAAGCATTACAAGAATGACATACATCATTACAAAGCAATACAAACAATATCCAAACATCTATAATACCCTAGATCTATCAAAATAGGAAATGATGATCAATATGGTCAAACACCCAAAAACGAATCAGAATCAAAAATTGTCTTTTTTTTTAACCCTACTTCGGAGAGTAGAGCTAAGGGATACAGCTGTCCTCTATGTTGACCCCCCTTTTTAGCTAGCCCATCCAAGAGCATTAATCCTCTACCATTTTCAGCTTTGTTGAGGATAGACCGCTCAAGGCCAAAGGGAAACATATCTCAGCTGCGGGACTCGAACCCGCAACCTCCAGGAACTTTGTTCCATAGTTGCAAGGTAGTCCATCTAAATTAGAAATCATTTTAACATTCGAAAAACATTTAAAATGTCATTTGTATTATATAAACTAGCATAGTATAATGAGAAGGATAAACCGCTCACCAAAATTAATAAATGCACGAACCCTAAGTAAAATCCAAAATGAACAGTAGTATCCATGAATTCCAATGCACCCCAAACATTAACTAATCAATGTATCATTAATCTCTCTGCTAATCTCCCATGTTGGTTGATTAAAGTATAAATTAAGGTTGATTTTCGGCTATGGAGATAATTAATGGAGGGCTTTAACTGTTTTTTGAAGTGGAATAATGAATGAAGTCTGTCTCATGAGCACCACTAGGCATAAATCTTGAAGTAGGTGGTTGGGTTTAATTCGAGCTTCACTAGTTATCCATTAAGCCATCCAAATATTGTCTAACTTCAAATAGCCATATCATGTGGGTATACTATAAGTCAAAAACTAGTTTAATGCTACAACCATTTCATTCAAGCTTTGTACTTGCTTCACGGTTTTGGGAACCTGCATTCCTTGGATGGCTTGGATCTTGTCAAGGTTGGCCTTAATTCTCTTGGCGCTCGCAATATTGCAAAGGAATTTATCCGATCGGATGGTGGATGAGAATTTCTTAGGATTTAGCTTCATGTTATATTGATGACGGATGCCGAAATTCTTGGTTAGATTTTGCATATGTCTCTGCCTCCATGGACATGATCAACACGTCGTCCACATAAACTTCCATAGATCGATAAATTTATATGAAGAACATGCGGCTAATGAGCCAGTCAACACCGCTATTTCGTAAACAGAAAGGCATGGTATTATAGAAATATAAATTGGTGTTAATTGTGAAGGAGGTGTTCTCATGGGCTGAGCCATGCACGGCAATTTGATTGTACCTTGAATAGGTGTCCATGAGGGTGAGGAGCTCATGTCCATTAGTTGCATCGACTAGTCGATCGATGCAAGGAAAGGGAAAAATATCATTAGGACAAGCCTTACTAAGATCAGAGAAGTCGATGTACGTTCTCCATGATTAATTTATCATTTTTGCTTGTACCATGTTTGCCACCCATAAGGATAATCCATCTCCTTGATAAAACCGTTGGCCAATAGCTTTTCTAGCTCTCCTTTGAAAGCTTGATACTTCTCCAGGTTAAGCGGTCGATGTTTTTGGCAAACGAGGTTGGCCAGGGTCAATATTTACCGCATGTAAATGATTGTAGGATCAATGATAGTTACGTCGGCGTGTCCCCAAGCGAAAATATCTTTGCTATATCTGAGGAACCTAATTAGGTCCTCTTTAACTTTTAGGTCGAGCTCATTGATGATTTAAATGTCTTGTTGTGGTCGATACCGTCTATGGTGACGGCTCTAAAGGGGTAAACGATCTTCCTTCAATGCCTGAATAACACTTGCAAGGATCCAATGGGTCATCTTCTAGGTCTGAGTTGGTCGCTAAGTCGCATTAGTCTAGCGCGTATGTCATACGCTCCATGACATCTTTGGCCACCGTATGGAGGGTTTGGGTGTTGATGCCTTTAGTTCCTATAGACGAGTTAGCCATTGATAGGAGGGTAAGAGCGATTAGTGCTTGACGATCCAACCTTCAAATTGGGAGTGGATTGTTCATTCCATACTACAATAAGCTCTTTAGTTCTTTTGGGAGTGGTCAAGAATGCTGGTTTTGTAACACATTGTAAAATGAACCATAAATAAATGAACTAAATTGAATTAAATATGATAAGGGTTTAATATGGAAATTTTATAAAAGTTCGAATTTGACGAAAAAAGTTATTCCCTTGCATTCGTGGAGAAATTCTGATCTGTTTCCATATACAACATGCTGACAACGTACCTTAAGCAAAGAAGTTACGAGCACTTTCAATTTTCAGATTTAAATTAATTTAGTTTGAATTCAAGTTCAAATGAGAAATCAAATTTAGGATTTAAATTTTAAAAATCGGCTAGGGGGCTAAGTAAATGTTTAATTAAAGTTTAACGTTAAAAAGTTAATCAGGGAATAAATAATTGTGCAATGCAAAAAATAAACATTCCTCAAAATAGAGGAGCCGTCGACCTATATAGGTCAACCATTCAACCGTAGTGGCCGACTGGTTCGCATATAGGCGGTCGACCGCTTAGCAACAAAAGTTGTCAGCGGCGTCTAGGTTTTGAAGCTTTGTTATATTCAGTTGTATGCCCTAGATTTACCCGTTTCCTACCTACTTCCATCCTACGGTTCCGGTGTGTTTCAACCCTTTTGAATAGAACCCTATCCTCTCCACTTTTATTCATATTATTTTGGAGAATATGATGAAATTCTGCCATTGCGCTCTCTCTCTCTCTAAGAAGATTCAGAAACTTCGTAGAGAATTTAGGTAATAATTCAACTTATTTCCTATTTGTTTCTCCTTCCTCCAGTCTATTCTTATCCTATTCTTCTCCAAATATTCTGTATCTAATGAATATATATACCTCTTCCCTATTGTTTATATATATCAAAAGAGAGAGATTTGTGAAGAGATCGTAAGGCAACAAACCCATTTGAGTGAAGCTAAGGTTAATCTGTGAGTGGAAACCTTAGTATTTCTTTTCAGCAATTGTTTAGTGTATATGACGACTGCCCCATGCCACCCGCACCAAATGACCTACAAGAGCGTTGTAAATGTGCTAGATTGATATGGGAGGATTATCAAGGTTGAAACTTAAGTAGAAAACCTGTTTCATATCTCATAGCACATGGATAAAATATAATGTAGAAAATATACAATAGAAATATAGTGAGCCATAATAAATGAAAGATAACATATCTACTAGAACATCACGAGTTTATGGTACAAATGTAATAATATCTCAGTACAACATTTTCTCACTACATCCCTTAAAGTACATAACAACAAACAATGGAAACTAGAAATATAGAGTAATACTTCATATCTCCTCCAAGCTCATCTTCATACAGCAACTGCGACTCCAAACCTGTCGCCTAGTCTACTTGTTTAAGAGTACCCAATATGATAAGAGGAAACATAAAACCTTGGATCAGACAACAGTCTGGTGCGAGCGGTAAATGACTATCAAAAGCTATATTGGAAAATATTGTACTAGACAGGTACACAAAGCTATATCTGACTTGTCCCTGCAACCAAAGAGTTATCACATAATAGTAAGATATAATATGCCACTCAAAATAAATGACAATAGGATAGTATAAAAAAACAAGATAAAAGAATCTAAGTAGCCTCATCTATTGGCTCTATTCCCAATCCCTTCTCCAGCATTCCTATAGATGATAGCCTACCTAAAAGCAGACATAGCAATCGTAGCAACCATAGAATCCAAAACCTAGCCATCATCTTCTAAAGCCTTAAACATATGATAACTCGTATGGCCTCGTCCTCGCTTTGCCAGAGACTAATGAAAATCCCAGTCCCCGATCGTGTTCACCGAATTCACCGGTTAAAAACCCTGAATGGCTGTCCCTTGTGATACCTCTATACCACCTGATGTAGACCCTGCCAGTCCAGAGTATATGACTGGCGCTACCAGCTTTCGGATGCCCCCGCATATAGTACCCTTTCTTTGAACACAACCAGAACACTCCGAGTCATCAACGGTTCCTTGGCACTACCAAGTCTTTAGAGCTTTCCATAACTTCAATCCATTTCCGTGGGTGAGCCTACTACTCATCCTAGTCCATTATCTTATAGCCTCATTCCATGCCGAGTTGTCAATTTACTCCTTTGATCTCGCTCCTTTTCAAATTTCCGATCGAAGTGCTAAAACTTCATCATGCCATAACTACCAAACCGTAGAAGCAATTAGCAAGCCACAACTTCCAGCATGATCCACTACAACTCTAGAGTCTCCACCCTGGATCTCACATCAATTGGAGCCAATAATTAGGTTTGGATTAGTACTGATCCGAATAATTAGCCAATTTTGTCTCCCTCTCACTTCCAGCCTCTAGTGCATTTCCTCTAGATGCCATAGACCCCTTGCTTTCTCTCTTAGCCTCATGGTCCTTCCATCTATGCTTAATTGCCGATCCAACATAGATGATCCACAAAATCTTAAATACTAGGCGTGTCATCCCATCCAACTTCATAAAGCATCACCAGAACCCATGCTCTACCATCCCCCTAGATCTGACGTTGATTGGTGCACAAAATTTGGATCGGTGCCGATCCAATTGGATTGGATCGGTACCGATCCAAATACTTTGCTCAAATCATCATGAAATTTTCAAGGCGTCTTCCTTGCGTGCTCCAGAGACTATCCTCCAATTTTCGCATGATTTGGGCAAACTTTGCTCCATATATGCTCTGATCGCCAATCTAAGTCCTAAACATGCACAATACTAGCAAACAAATCAAGCATAATAAGCAATTTCAAACACAACAATTAATCAAACATGGCAAATCATTCAATTACATCCAATCATAGACACTCAAGTCATCCAATTTAATCAATGATCATAAACAAGTATGGATCTAATCTAAATCATAGAATTACATAGCCATATATGAACAAATGACACTAGCCAATGATCTAACCATATTACATGTTTAGTTAGGTTAATATAGGGTTTCTAATTCTAAAATTGCCTATGTCTAATCAATTTATAGTTTAATTCGACAATCCTAACTTATAATCACCTAATTACAACATATTATCCATCATAGACTAGTGAGAGATCATAAACACTCACCAAACCAATCAACCTATGAAAATGAGAGGAGATTCGATCCGTACAGTAGCAAATTGGATGTAGATGTGATCCAATCGATGAGATCAATCCCCTTGATGAAGATCTAGCCTCTAATTTGAATTAGAGATGATTTGGGATGAAATATATGCAAAGAATGGAGAATTAAAGAGGAGGTATTTTTTGAGACTGATATGAAATGAGAGACAAAGGTTTCAAATGGTTTCTCTCACCTCATATTTATAGCCAAACTAGATTAGGCTAATAGGCTTGCATTGACCCATGAATCCGCTTTCTAATTCTGGCCAGCAGTTTACAAAACATGAAAATGATATAACATCTTAAGTACTTATCCGATTTTCCTATATGACAAGCCTACAGAATGGGAAACCATCATTCTGAGTCAATAAACCAGGTTAGAACATCTAATTCGGCTCATATCAAAAGTTATAGCCGAAATAAGATCTTCAAGGGTAAAAGGGTCACATAGAAATTCAGAAAAAATCATAAACGTGTAAAATATCACTAAGAATCATATTTCAAAATATTAGAATGATATGACCTCAAATGGCTTATGTAGAGGTATTTTACAATCCTTTGAAACGTAAAATTCGAGTCATTATAGTGTATTTCTTTTTGGATTTGAATATGCCTTAGAGATTTTGGGATTCCGAAAATATGGTAGATAAAATTCCCCAAAATTCCTTTTTATTTCGATATGTCAACTCTATGCTAAGGTTCCCAATTATTTACATTAGTTTGATGGAATTTTTTTCGTTTATATAATCTTGATAATTTCATAATCTATTCGACTTCTCCTACTTTTTTGGGTCAAATTGTGAACCTTCAATAAAAATAAAGGGTTCAGGTTATGAATTCTATTCACAGTTTACACCACTTATTCTTACCTATACCTTTGTAAAAGCGGAGTTGAATAGAATATGGGGTTTATATTGCAATTCTCATTGTTTAATATATTTCATTGCATTGGTGTAATAATTGAGTTTCTATTTTATTTACAAGCCTGCTATTGCAGTTTTGGTTATGAATATTTATTCCCTATTTTGGATATTAGTATCCCATGAAATCTTGCGAATTTGAAGAAAAATGACTTGGAATAATAATTGAATTAATGCTTGTCAAGAGTAAAATCCGCACGTTTAGAACTTATTAGGCAGGTTTATTTATTTATTTCTATTTACATACGTATAATTATTGCATATATGGTGTAGTTAGTTAGGCATTTATTTACATTTATTTTCCCCATTAGGAAGGTAATTGATTGTGAGGCGAAAATAAGCGGAAGCACTTATATAACCTACTTATTATTTTAAGGCCTAGTAAAAAAGATTCCTTATAAGGCCTTATTTATGAAATGGTGAGATAAGAGTGTGTGTATGTGTATATGCATGTGTGTATATATGTGGAGAGTGATTGATTTGTGGCTAAGTCATTGAGATGCGAGGTCAATAGAGTTACATGTTGGAAGTCCACCCATCAATTTGAGGCTAACAACAGTTGTGTACACTCTTATTGATGTGAGATATCCTTATGATAAATATTTGTAGTGACGTAAGGTTGGTCCCAAATTCTATTGGGGAAATCTACCCAACTAATTTGGCTACAAATTTCTATGAAGAGCCAACTAATATGAGACGTCATTATGAGTATAGGCCATAAGACAAAGGGATGCTTCGGGGTTTTGAGGTATTAAGCGATTGGACTTGCTTCTTTTTTATAGATAAAGTATTAAATAGCCAAGGGACACATTAGGTGGTATCTCTATAGGGGTCCACTTTTGGAAACAGATCTTAAGTGATGGGGTCTACCGTAATTAAGGCATTAAATGACCAGAGTCTGGTTATTTTCCACCTGAAAGTATTAAGTGGCCTATGAGATTGCATATGATATCAGCTAAATAGTACCATTAAGGAGCATGACTTGGAAATGGGTCTTAAATGATAAGGTCTGCCTTAATTAAGGTCTTAAATGACCAAAGTTTGCCTATTTTTCAATAAACTGCATTAAGTGGCTTGGGTACTGTCTCTCACATTATTAGCTATTTATGACGTATGATGCGGATATGGGATTTTAGAAACCCACATCTGGAATGGAAGGTATTAAATGGTTGGACCAACCTCCTTTCCTTATAAAGAAGTATTAAATGATTTTTAATGGTTTTATGTTCATAGATATATTCTTATTTTGAAATATACTGCCCTAGTATTGAAAGGTAAGACTTGAGATTTTTATTCAACAAACAATTGTTGTTCTGACTCCCTCCTCATTATAACACATGTTAAGAAAGAAATGATGGCGGTGATGATGCTTAGAGATGGAGAAGCTTGGCTTGTGGAAGTATTTATTATTATTTGCTTTTTTGTGTACCCATGAGTTTAGACAATTGCTGTAACGCAAATTATGTTACAGTTTTTATGAAATTTTATGTTATGATAATTTTGTGGTTTTGGAATAAAACCGTACAGTTTGCTATTATATTTTGTTCATTCCGCTGTGAGTTCTGAAATTTTAGTTATGGATCTGCAAGTTATTTCTTTTTACTACCAACATCTTAAATTAGAATGGATCTAAGTTTCGATGAGCCTTTTCCGAATAGAAATTTAGGCATTTTTCGGAGTGGGTTGCTATATTTGTATCAGAGTCTAGGTTTGCCCGATCAACGGGGAAAAACTGTACATATGAGTGACGTAATTATTATTTTGGAAAAGGTTTTTCAAAAAGAATTTTCAAAGTATTCTTACTATATGCACACACATCTTCTCTTCTTGAACATAGGTACATATATTAGGCAACCATTTTTCTTTCAACATGTAAATACTATCTTTGGAAATCATCAATAAAGTTTTAACCTACAAATAATATATATGGCTGATAATCAATCTTCTTCCGAACAAGGGACCCTACCCGCAGAAGACCACCCATTTGTTGAATTCCCAAATGGTTTAAATAATATCTTAGGACTATCGAATAGATTCATACTCCTACAACTACAACGGTAACACCCACTGCCACTTCCGCCGATGCAGCGCCCCATTTTGTCGACTTTCCTAAGTTGTGTAAGGACTTTCTCAATATGGGAGGGAAGGCATACTCTGGAACCGAAGGATATTCGAAGGATAAAGCTTGGATTAGTAATCGCAATAAGATATTTAGAGAGCTTGGTTGGGATCACCAACTAAGAAGAATAACAGCTTGGCACCTAAGAGAAGAAGCATTGAATTGGTGGAACTTTGTGGCTGATGAGCACCTGGGAAGGATATTCTCTTGGGATGAATTCAAAGGTTGATTTGAGATGAGATTCATGTCTTGAGTAGAGGTTAGCTTGCAATTGGAAAAGTTCATTCGACTGAGGCAAGGAGGTTCTACCCTTAAGGAGTACATAGCTAAGTTTACTAAATTGGCTAAATTCGGGATGAGCCTGATAGATACACCTATGAAAAAAGCCATGAAGTTCATAAAGGGATTAGATACCCCATTGTTGATTGAAGTACCTATGGGGGCCACGTATGAGTGTTGGTAGAAATGACAATGCTGCACGTGGCTAATGAGGAAGATAAGGAAAGAGAAAAGGAGAAGTCTGCACTTACCCAAAAGTAAGGAGGGTCCAAGAAGGGGAGCTTTTAGGCCAACCAAAAGTCGAAGGGAAAGTTTAAGAAGGATGTGAAGGCATGTAAGAAATTCAAAAGGAAGGGTTATGAAGCTAAAGATTGTAGAGTGAATATGATAATGAAAGCCTTTAAAGGAAGGTGCTTTAACTGCCATGAGGAAAGGCATCATAAGAATCAATGTCCCAAGATGGATAAGGAATGATCAACCAGACATGCCTATGCTATTGAAGCCATTACTATTGCCAATAAGCCACTAAGATACCAAGGAAAACCATCTCTAGAAGGTATAACTCTTATTTTTGGGGTTATTATTCATACCTTATTTGATTTGGGGGCATCACATTCATTTATAGCTAGGAATGTAGTAAATTCCTTAAACCTTCGAATCTAGATGGTCAACAGCCCAATAGAGGTTTCCAACCCCATTGAGCGTTCAATCCATCTTTCTCTTATTTGCAAAGACCTAATGTTAGACATATGCAACGTTGATTTAATATGTACTGCGTATGATCTAAATTCAAGAGGTATGGGATTATCTTGTGCATAGATTGGTTGTCACATTATGAAGCCATTCTTGACTATGATAAAAGGGTAGTAATATTAAGGAGTCATGGAGGTCATGACCTAGAAGTTCTTTGTACCCACAAATTATTAGTTAAGTTAAGCCATTTATGCTCACTAAATCTATCTGTTGTTGGAGAGCCATTATTTATACTCGTAGTTTGTGAATTTATTGATGTCTTTAAGGAGGTCTTGGGTCTCCCACCCTATAAGCAGATTGAGTTTCGAATCGATTTGGATAAGGATGCAAGACCCGTCACTCTGCCTTTGAAACATATGGCCCCAAAGATAAAAGGGAATTGAATAAGCAAATCTCAAAGCGATTGAAGAAAGGATTAGTCTGTAGGAGTACTTCTGAACGAGGAGCCCTTATTGTTTTTACTACTAAGGCAGACAGTTCTTTGATACTTTGTGTCGATTATAGGGAGTCGAACAAGTTGACAAGGAAGAACAGCTACCTTCTACCTAGAATAGATGATTTTTTTGACCGACTTGTAGAGGCTAAAGTCTTTTCCCAATTAGACTTAGCAACGGGATTCCACTAGTTAAGGACTGTAGAGGAAAGCAAGCAAAGGCCCAATTCCGTGCTCCAAATGGGCTTTATGAGTGGGAGGTAATGCCTTTTGGACTGACGAATGCCCCAGTATACTTCATGGATTTGAAGAGTAGAGTATTTAGGGGACAACTCAATAAATTTGTCGTGGTGTTTGTTGAAGATATCTTGGTTTTCTCCAATGGGAAAAAGGAGCGTGAGGACCACCTTAGGGAGGCATTGGAGATTTTAAGAGGAAACCAACTCAAAGCCAAGTTTTCTAAATGTCGGTTTAGGAATAATGAAGTTAGGTTCCTTGGGCATATTGTTTCGGAACAAGGATTGCTGTGGACCCTAATAAAGTGGAAGTTGTCCTAGGATGGAAGACTCCTAGTAATGCATCAGAGGTTAGAATTTTTCTAGGGTTGGTAGGCTACAATAGGAAGCTTGTAACAACCTGCATATTTTAACGATTGTATATTTAAATGTTTTATTTAAATATAGTATCGTTAGTCGGATTAAAGTCCGAAATGCTACTTTTGTAAACAGTCGAATCTGGACTCAAGACCACTTCCATTGAGTTCAAAATGGCGTTTACAACCTTTTTGAGTATAAACATCGATATGTTTGTAGTTGATTAGAATTTTGGTATTTTCATTTGGGCTTTTGGGTTTGGGTTTCAGCCCACTAACCTAACAAAGAACCCAACTCCTTTACCAAATACCCTAACTCCACTCATCTTCATTCATTTCATTCCTAATTTCCTAACACACTCAAGCTCAAAGGAAAATGAGGGAAAGGAAAAGAGATTAGAAATTCTTAAGCCCTAGTTTTACTAGGAAATTCAAATTCAAGTCCAAATTAAAGAGAAGCTTAGGTAAGCATCCTTTCAACTTCTCCATCTTAATCTCTCTTCAATTTTCAGAAATTTCCTATAACCTAACTTAGGAAATATTTGCTTATGATATTAGATTGAAGCTTCTAGAGTTGAAGTTGAAGAGTGGTTGATCTTTCCTTTATTTTTAAGCTTCTCATTCTTTGTTTTTGCGTTTAAAGGAGAGTTCTTGAACTCACATCTGTGTCTATACATTTGATAGTTGTTGGGTATGCATTCCTAACATCTACTTCATATCCATTTTCTTTTGAATTGAATTGGTTTGGCGAATTTTCCAATTTTTGGTATTTTGAAGTCAAAATCTATAAAATTTCTTATATGGATGTTTGGACATGTTGTTTGGAGTGTATCAATGCGTCTATAGGGCTAGGTTGTCACTTGGCATAAATCCCAAGCCACAATCGTTCGTCCGATCGCTTTCGATATGATTTGGCCATCATTGGCCTAGGCTGATTTTTGCCTGAGCTTCAGCTCATACGTCTAGTATAATACTCAGACGTCAGGGCCATCGAAATAAAAATTCTCGATGTACAGCTCAAACGTCCGAGCTTATTCCCCAGACGTCTGGGCGATCTGGAATGAAAATTCCAGTCTTTCAGCTTAGACGTCTGGGATAACCACCAGACATCTAGTGCTGTTATATTCAGCCAATTTGCCTGTTTTATGTGGCTTTTCCTTTTATATCGATTTTTGGTTGATCCGAATAGTTTTTATCGCTTATCATCGACTTTGATGACTTCTTTTATGGATTTTTGGGAATATCCATTTGATGGATTTGATATCGATTATCATGGTTTTGATTCAATTCGTCGAAGGTGAATTTTTGGCGATAGATTGTTTCCACAATCATTTCTGTGATTTGTTACTTTAAAATGCAAAGGTTTCTATACTAGTAGTAAATATTCAAACTCTTGCACAAAAATGATTTCAACGTTATTTTTAATACAAAGCTCATTTTTAAAACCGTTTTCCAATCTATTAGTATATACAAACCTTTACCTCATTCGTTCGAGAAATCCAATTAAACGACTTAGAAAAACAAGTGGTATGAAATGCTTGCGTTTATATCGTCGGTTAATTCTTAGACTTGTTCGATTGAAATCTTGTAACAATTTTCAAGTGGAAATCTACAATTTGTTCGCAAATATTTAAGTTAAGCCAGTGGTTATGGGACATGAAACTAAACTCATTTATTTACTAGCTTAGTGTAATTTACACTTCTTATTGATCGATGATGATCATTTTATGGTTTAGACTAGTGATATGCGATGTCTTTTTGTCCATGTGGGGGACTATACCCAGTTTTATGGAGCTTCGTCTCATTTTTAGAGGCTAGCGACCCCTGGTCTTTTTGACCGTTCGTGGAGCAATCGGCTCAATGAATACGGTACATGGGGCGTATCTTTTTAGGTGCGTCGGTGTTCGGTTCAATAGGTATGTGCATGGGGCGTATCTTTTCAGGTGCGTCGATGTTTGATTGTGCATGGTGCGTATCTTTTTAGGTGCGTCGATGTTCAGCTTATCTGTCCCCAAAGAGGGACAACACCACGTATTTTATGGGATAGCGTCTCGTTTGTGATACATGTATTGGTGAGTTTTCATGCTTCCGGTTGTGATAGGCCTCCCCCTTTCTGGATTTCTAATTATTGATTTTTGGAATTTGTGTTTCACCATTTATTGCGAATTGGCATTGATAGGTTTTGCCAATATTTGAGGTTTGGTGAATAAGCTAAAGAATATGACATTCTTTTTTGTGTTTGAGTGATTTGAGATATTCTATGATTTTCATTGTCGTCATATATTTCTGTTATATTTCTTATTCTATCACATTTTGAATGATATTTATAGTTAGACCGACCCGTTTATTGTTTTTCTTCTTAAATAATACTCAGGTCAGATCGAGGTGCTACAGGTGCTTCCACTTGAGTTCTTAGCACGGACTATCTTCTGACTTTTGGCTAACTACTTTATCTTAGAAGTTTTTTCTTTTATACATTCGAGATAGAGACTCCTTGATATATACATATTCTTTTGTCTAGCATTTGTACCTATTCTTTTGTGATGTAGTGGATTTTATATGACCACTACCTTGATGTACACTTTTATGTGTTGTATTCATATCTGTTTCCGCCTTAATGATATAAATCTACGATTGATTTTGTCTGATGCTTATTTATATTTGTTTCCAAAGACCGCATAGCCAGTATGTAGTAGCTTTGAGTTTGTATTGGTATGTCGGATTTTCTGATATTTTATCTGGCATATCCACACTCGTACAAAGCAATTGCATATATGGTTGCTCCTCGGCAGCCTTATTCTTCGCATTAGTCGATGGCATTACTCCGTAGTGTCCTTGGCTAGTGTGAGTATAGATGTGGGGCGCACAGCTTGGTATCAAAGCCAAACTTCAGAACAATGTAGAATAATCTAGCAAGGATCAGTGTCCCATGTCTCTCTTAGGAATCGTGCCTTAGGATATAATACGAGTCTTAGGACCCATTCTATCCTATTTTCTTTTGTGATGCCTTGTTTTATCAATCAAGTTTGTTTGATATTCATTTTGAGAATAACCTTTTTCCTTTTCTTTCTTTCTTTCTTTCTTAAAGAAGAGAAATGGTTATACCAGGCCGTCCCAGCGTCGGTCAATCCAGTGCTACTCCTCAGGATGGTGTATCCATGTCTTCTCAACAGCTTTTTGATCTCATAAAGAATGCTCAAGCTGTCGGACCTATTCCTGTGCCTACTCATCCTAAATCCGGCTTTGCATGCTTGTGCAGTGATTATACCAATTTGGATGGAAGACCATTCAAGGGTTCCGAAAGCGTTATAAAAGTCCAAGCTTGGCTTAGATCATGCGATCACATCTTTTCTCGGATGAATCTTATTGATCTAGATCGAGTCCAAGTGGCTTCTAGCATACTCCAGGAAAGAGCATTAGATTGGTATGAGCTTTTGGTTTCTGAGATTATCGAAGCGGATCTTACTTGAGGGCAATTTCGAGAAAGGTTTGAGTTGAAGTTTGTGTCGGAAGCTGAAAAAGTAACTTTATCTTGATGCTTTATTGATCTTATTCAAGGTGAATCTTCAGTGACAGATTATGTCACATCTTTTGAATCCCTCTCTAAATTTGGGGTCGAGTATATTAATACTCCATTGAAGAAAAATCAGAGGTTTATCTATGCTTTGAATAAGAATCTCAAAAGGCCTTTACTTCTGAAACTTGAAATTTCTTTTGATCAGCTTATTGATATCGCTCTTCGACTTGAAGAGGCCGATAAAAAAAGTGATGTTGAAGTTGTGGGCACCAAATAAAACTTCACCAACAACAAGTAGAGGAATAATAAGTTCAAGCCTAATCCCAAAAGGAAAGGGAAGCAAGAACTTCTGAGGCAAAGACTCCTACCCCTAATCATGGAGAATGCTACAATTGTGGTTCTAAGGACCATTATGCAAATAGGTGTCCGAAACCTCTTTATTGTCGCTATTGCAAAAGTTTGGGTCGTCATATATCTTCATGTCCCAAACTTCAAAGCAAGAAGGAGGGAAAGCTAAATGTTGTTCATGTCCCCAGTGACACTTCTCTTGGTCAAGGTAATTCTCCTTCTATCCTTGATGGCATTAATGTGTTTCATGATCATCCCATTCGAGCTCCTTTTGATACGGGTGCATCTCACTCTTTTATATCAAAGAACTTGTTGATACCTTTTCTTTAAATGTTATGTGCTTGATGACTTCACTGAGAATCGCGAATTCGATTAGTGGATCCGCAACACACAGTTTATTTTGCGAAGATGTCGATGTTATTTTATGTGATTATGCTTTCCGAGCCGATTTTCATGTTATGTGTTACCTAGGTTTCGGAATGATTTTGGGAATGGATTGGCTTAACTGTTACGAAGCCGACATCCTATGTCCCGAGAGGACTATATATCTTCGACATCCACTATCTATTAAGCATATGTCTACTGTTCTTAAATATTCAGATTTCAATTTGGTAGCATACTTATATTCTCTAAATCCACATGATGGAAATAATGGTGATGAGGAAGATGTCATTTCTCTCATTCACGTTGTTCGAGAATTTTCCGATATAGTTGAGCCCGTTTTAGAATTACCACCTAATTGAGCAATCGAGTTCATAATTAATCTAATACCTAGAGCTCTGCCTATCACTCGTCCTCCTTATCATATGTCCAATAAGGAAAATGAGGAGATGCGTAAACAATTATTCGAATTGGAAACAAAACAATTTATTCGTTCTAGTTCCTCTCCTTGGGGAGCTTCAGTTATCTTTATGAAGAAATCTGATGGTACACTTAGGCTATACATTGACTACCTTAAGCTTAATGATATACCATCAAGAATAAATATCCTTTACCTCGGATTGATGATCGATTCAATCAACTTAGCGGTGCTAGAGTCTTTTCACAGTTAGACTTAGAAATCAGTTTTCATCAGCTTCGTATTGCAGAGGATAGCATTCCTTTGACATCGTTCCGTACTCGTTATGGATCTTATGAATGGCTTATTATTCCATTTGGTTTAACGAATGCTCTAGCTTATTTTGTTAACCTTATGAATAGAATTTTCAAAGAGTTCCTCGATCGATTTGTTCTCATCTTCACAGATGATATTCTTTTTTATTCTAAAACCGAGGAAGAGCATGAAAAACATCTTCGGATTGTATTGGAAACTCTTAGGAGCAATCAATTGAAATAAAAAATTTCTAAGTGCCACTTTTGGCAATCTCGTGTGAAATTTTTAGGACATATTATTTCTGAATCCGGAATTTCTATGGATCCTTCAAAGATCGAAGCGTTTCAAAATTGGAAGAGACCGGAGAGTGTGACTGAAATTCGTAGCTTTCTTGGATTGTTGGATTATTACCGTCATTTCATAAAAGATTTTTCTAAAGTTTCCGTACCTCTTACTAGTTTGAAAAAGAAGGGAGTTAAAGTACATTTGGTCAGACAAATGTGAAGCTTCTTTTTAGAAATTAAAAGAACTTCTTTCTGATGCCCCTATTTTTGTGATTCCCGAGGGAACTAAAACTTTATTGTTTATAACAGTGCTAGTTGTGTTGGTTTGGAAGCCATTCTCATGCAAAGGGAACATGCTATTGCTTATGCTTCTAGACAATTAAAGCCTGCTGAGATTAGATATGCCATTCATGATTTAGAGCTCGCGGCTATTGTTTTCGCCCTTAGAGTTTGGCGTCATTATCTTTTGGGAGAGAAGTTTATTCTCTACATCAATCATAAATCTTTGAAGTATTTATATTCTCAAAAGGAATTTAATTTGCGTCAACAACGTTGGCTCGAATTCCTTGCATCTTATGATCTTGATATTCTTTATACTGCCAAAACGGGGAATCGTGTTGCTGATGCTCTTAGTCATAAGCAACAAGCGATTGTTTCAATGATGATATCCGAATGGAATGATCTCGAGACTTTGTCTACTTGTGAGATTCGAGATCGTGAATCCGATTCATGTTCATCACTTGTTTTATGTAGCCTTAAGGCTCGTACTTCTCTTTTAGACCGCATCTTTGAAGCTCAAAAGCTAGATCCTGAATTGGCCCATCTTAGCCAAAGTTGTAGGGATAAAAATGTTAATGGTTTGAAACACTTTGAAATCGATGCTTATGGGGGAATTTGAAAATTTGGAAGGCTTATCGTGCCGAATATTGGTGATCTTCGTAAAGACATTTTAGAAGATACTCATCGTTCAAAATTTACCATTCATCCCGGTAGTAGTAAAATGTTCGCGGACATGAAGCGACTTTATTATTGGGATGGGATGAAATCTGATATTACTAACTTCATTAAGCGTTGAATGACTTGCCAACTCATAAAGGTCGAGCATCAAAGGCCCGGTGGGTTATTGCAACCTTTAAACATTCTCGTTTAGAAGTGGGATCAAGTCTCCATGGACTTTATTGACGGGTTTCCTCGATCTCGTTCAGGTCATAACAGTTTATGGGTGATTGTAGATAGGCTTACAAAATCCGCCTATTTTTCCCCATTCGGTCTAATTAGACCGTACCTCTTTTGGCCAAACTCTATGTTAAAGAAATTGTTAAATTGCATGGAGTTCCAACTTTGATTGTTAGCGATCTTGATCCTTTATTTACTAATGGATTTTGGAAGAGTCTTCAAAATGCTTTGGGAATCAAGCTTAATTTTAGCACCGCTTATCATCTTCAGTCCGATGGATAAACGAGGAGTGTGAATCAAACTCTTGAAGATCTTCTTTGTGCATGTGTTCTTGATTTTGGTGGAAGTTGAGAAGATCATATTTCTCTTGTTGAGTTTTCCTACAATAATAGCTTCCAATCAAGTATTGGTATGGAACCTTTCGAGGCACTTTATTGAAGGCCATGCCGATCTCCTTCGTGTTGGCTTGAAGCCAGTGAGAAGCTGGTTTTAGGTCCATATTTTATTCGTGATTCCACAAAAAAGATTGACCTTATTCTTCATAGGGTGAAAGAAGCTCAAAGTAGACAAAAATCCTATGCCGATAACCGAAGAAGGAATTTGGAATTTTCCATGGGAGATTTGGTGTTCATTCGTGTTTCACCTATAAAGGGTGCTGTGCTTTTCAATCAATCGAGAAAATAAGCACCTCGATATATTGTCCCATTTCCCATCATCGAACACGTTGGTTCCATGGCTTATCACTTTTTATTACCGACTCAATTTTCTGCTATTCATGACGTTTTCCACGTCTCTCAACTACGGAAATGCCTTAGGGATTTCGATTCTATTCTTGAGCCCGGTGTTATTGAAGAAATTGAAGTTTCACTTAATTTAACTTTTGAGCAACAACCTATTCGTATCATTGCTATGGAGGATAAACGCCTTCGATATAAAGGTGTTTCACTTGTGAAAGTTCAATGGTCCTCAAATCATAAGGATTGTTCTTGGGAATCTAGAGAATTCATCAAGCGAACACATCCGAACTTATTCTCTCGTGGTCCTTAAGGTGAACTTCTCACTTTAAAAAATTTCTATTGTCTTGTATGCCTTAGTAGGTTGTTACTCTTTATTTTCATCTTAAGTATTGCAATGACGCAATTTCTTTAAGAAAGGGAATCTGTAACAACCCATATATTTTAACGATTGTATATTTAAATGTTTTATTTAAATATAGCATCGTTAATCGGATTAAAGTCAGAAATACTACCTTTTGTAAACAGTCGAATCCGAACTCGAGACCACTTCCATTAAGCTCAAAATGGCATTTACAGCGTTTTTGAATATAAACATCGATATGTTTGGAGTTGATTAGAATTTTGGTATTTTCATTTGGGCTTTTGGGTTTGGGTTTCAGCCCACTAACCTAACAAAGAACCCAACTCCTCTACCAAATACCCTAACTCCACTCATCTTCATTCATTTCATTTCTAATTGCTTAACATTCTCAAGCTCAAAGGAAAATGGGGGAAAGGAAAAGAGATTAGAAATTCCTAAACCCTAGTTTCATTAGGAAATTCAAATTCAAGTCCAAAATCAAAGAGAAGCTTAGGTAAGCATCCTCTTTATCTTCTCAATCTCTCTTCAATTTTCAGAAATTTCCTATAACCTAACTTAGGAAATATTTGCTTATGATCTATGATTGGAGCTTCTAGAGTAGAAGTCGAAGAGTGGTTGATCTTTTGAGCTTCTCATTCGTTTTTTTAGGTTTAAAGGTGAGTTCTTGAACTCACATCTATGTCTATACCTTTGATTATTGTTAGGTATGAATTCCTAACATCTATTTCATGTCCATTTGCTTTTGAATTGATTGGTTTGGCGAATTTTCTAATTTTTGGCATTTTAAAGTCAAAATCTATGGAAATCCTTATATGGATGTTTAGACATGTTGTTTGGAGTGTATCGATGAGTCTATAGGGCTGGGTTGTCGCTTGGCATAAATCCCAAGCCATCGTTGCTCATCCGATCGCTTCCGATATGATTTGGCCATCATTGGCCTAGGCTGATTTTTGCATGAGCTTTAGCTCGAATGTCTGGTATAATAGTCAAACGTCTAGGCCATCGGAATAAAAATTCTAGATGTATAGCTCAGACTTCTGAGCTTATTCCCCAGACGTCTGGACGGTCTGGAATGAAAAATCCAGTTTTTCAGCTCAGACGTCTGGGATAACCACCAGACGTCTAGAGCTGTTAAATTAAGCCAATTTGCCTGTTTTATGTGGCTTCCCATTTTATATTCATTTTTTCTTGATCCGATTAGTTATTATCACTTAGCATCGACTTTGATGACTTCTTTTCTGGATTTTTAGGAATATCCATTTGATGGATTTGATATCGATTTTCATGGTTTTGATCCACATCGTCGAAGGTGAATTTTTGGTGATAGATTTTTTCTACAATCATTTCTGTGATTTGTCACTTTAAAATAGAAAGGTTTCTACACTAGTAGTAAATATTCAAACTCTTTCACAAAAATGATTTCAACGTTATTTTTAATACAAAGATCGTTTTTAAAACCGTTTTCCAATCTATTAATAGAAATCCAATTAAACGACATAACACAACAAGTGGTATGAAACGCTAGCGTTTACTTTGTCGGTTAATTCTTAGACTTGTTCGATTGAAATCTTGTGACAATTTTTGAGTGGAAATTTACAATTTGTTCATAAATATTTAAGTTAAGCTAGTGGTTTGGGACATGAAGCTAAACTCATTTATTTATTAGCTTAGTGCAATTTACACTTCTTATTGATCGATGGTGATCATTTTATGGTTTAGACTAGCGATATGCGATGTCTTTTTGTCCACGTGGGGGAATGTACCTAGTTTAATGGAGCTTCGTCTCATTTTTAGGAGCTAGCGACCCCTGGTCTTTTTGATCGTTCGCGAAGCAATCGGCTCAATGAGTTTGGTACATAGGGCGTATTTTTTAGCGCATCGATGTTTGGCTCAATAGGTATGTGCATGGGGAATATCTTTTAAGGTGCGTTGATGTTCGACTATGCATGGGGCGTATCATTTTAGGTGCGTCGAAGTTTAGCTTATCTGTCCCCAAGGGGGGACAGTACCCCGTATTTTATGGGATAGTGTCTCGTTTGTGATACACGTGTTGGTGAGTTTTCATGCTTCCGTTTGTAATAGGCCTCCCCCTATGTGTTTTCTGGACTTCTAATCATTGATTTCTGGAATTTATGTTTCACCATTTATTGCGAATTGGCATTGATATGTTTTTCCAATATTTGAGGTTTGGTGAATAAGCTAAAGAATATGACATTCTTTTTGGTGTTTGAGTAGATTTGAGATAGTATGATTTTCATTGTCATCATATATTTCTGTTATATCCCTTATCCTATCACATTTTATGTGATATTTATAGCTAGACTGATCCGTTTATTATTTTTCTTCTTAAATAATACTCGGATCAGATCGAGGTGCTATAGGTGCTTCCACTTGATTTCTTAACAGGGACTATCTTCTGACTTTTGGCTAACTACTTTAGCTTAGTAGTTTTTGCTTTCATACATTCGAGATAGAGACTCTTTGATGTATACATATTCTTTATTATAGCACTCGTACCTATTCTTTTGTGATGTAGTGGATCTTATATGACCACTACCTTGATATACACTTTTATGCGTTGTATTCATATCTATTTTTTCCTTAGTGATATAAATATTTGTGACTGATTTTGTGTGATGCTTATTTTATATTTGTTTCTGAAGACCACATAGCCACTGTGTAGTAGCTTTGAGTTTGTATTGGTATGTCGAATTTCTTGATATTTTATTTAGCATATCGGTACTCGCACAAAGCAATTACATAGATGGTCGCTCCTCAACAGCCTTATTCTACGCACTAGTCAATGGCATTACTCCGTAGTGTCATTAGCTAGTGTGAGTATAGAGGTGGGGTGTCACAAAGCTCATCAAGAACTTTGCACAAATAGCAGCCTCATTAACCCGATTGACTAAGAAGAATCTAGTTTTTTGGGATGATAGAGGCACCAAGACATTTGAGAAGCTTAAGGGGTCATTGAGTAGTGCACCTATGCTCACTATTGCAGATGGAACCAAGCCATTCATGGTTTTCATAGATGCATGTGGTACATGACTATAGCAAGTTCTTATGCAATTTCTTATGCTACTAGACAACTAAAGGACCATGAGAAGAGGTATCCAGTGCAAGATTTAGAATTGGTAGCCATTATTATTTTCCTTAAAAATGTGGAGGCATTATCTCTTGGGTGAAAGATTTAAGTTGTTCACTGATATAAATCACTCAAATACCTATTTTCCCAAAGAGATTTGAATTTAGGCAACAGAGCTGGATGAAGTATGTAACATCCTTTGAATTTGGTATTCAATATCCCCCTGGAAAAGGGAACATAGTCGCCGATGCCCTTTCTCAAAGACATGCTACCTTAGGTGCTATATATAAGTGGAGCCAGTTGGAGTTTCCCTCGAATTTTAACCTCCAACCATCATCATAACCTATCTAAGGTTTTCTATCAGTTATGGAAATTAGACTAAGCTTGATGGATCGTATAGAACATGAGCAAGTGAAGGATGAGAAGTTAGTAAATATTTTAGAAAAACTAAGAAAAGGGGAGCATTTTCCCTATGCTAGGAGGTCTTCAGTTGATGAGAAGTGATGTTTGAGAAGAGATGGACGTTTTTGTGTCCCAATGATTGATGATTTGATGAGAGATGTGCTTATGGAGTGTCACCACTCAAGGATGACCATTCTTCCCAAGGGATATAAGATGTACAAAGACATGAAGAGAATTTTGTTTTGGAATGGAATGAAGAGAAGTGTATCTGAGTTTGTTGCTAGGTGTTTACATTTCAGAAGATAAAAGCTGAGCAAGGGAAGCCTGATCGATTATTATTACCTTTGAAAATTCTGACTAGGAAGTGGGAATGTATTTCTATGGATTTTGTGGAAGGATTGCCTAAAAGTTAGATGGGAAATGAGGTTATTTGGGTTATTGTGGACAGGCTCACTAAGAATGCTCATTTTGTTCCAATCAGGAGAAATAGGACTAGCGCCTCTCTTGCCAAGATTTATATTAAGGAAGTAGTTCATCTATATGGAAATCCTATGAGCATAGTCAGTGATAGGGACCCCTTGTTCACATGCAAATTTTAAGGCAGCCTACAAACAACTTTGGAAACTTCTTTGAACCATAGCATGACATATCACTCACAAACCGACGGACAAACATAGAGGATGAATAGAATTTTGTAGGACTTGTTGAGAGCTTGTGTCTTGGATTTTGAAGCACATCAAGAGCAGTATCTACCATTGGTTGAGTTTGCATATAATAATAGTTATCAAACGACGATTAATATGGCCCCCATCTAAAGAACTTATGGACGTCCATGCAAATCGCCTAGTGTTGGTAGGAAATCATCGACAAATTATTGCTCAGACCTGAATTGATCCATGATACCATAGAAAAAGTAGAGTTGATCAGGCAAAGGATAAAGGTAGTGCAAGACCGTCAAATTTTTTATGCAGATAAAAGAAGGAAAGAGCTAGAATTTGAGGTTGGAGATATGGTATTTGTTAAAATCTCCCTCTTAGAAAAAATTTTAGGTTTGAAAACTCCAAAAAAATGGTGCCTAGATTGGTTAGGCCATCAATAATCTAGAAAGAATAAGAAAATTGGCGTACCATATGGAGCTTCCTGACAAGTTGGCAGGAGTCCATAAAGTTTTCCATGTTTCTCATCTTAGGAAATGTCTTCACGACAGTACTAAAAGAGTAGAGACTGACTAGTTGAGGGATTTTTTTAATGGAGCTGACAGTGCCTCGTGCCACCGCATGCATTGTGGAGCATGATACTAAGAGAATCTGCAAAAAAATAATTAGGCTGGTCTGAGTACAGTGGGTGAATAATCTAGGGAAAGCATATGGGAGACCGAGGAGAAGATGAAGAGCACTTACCCAGAGCTTTTCACGGGTAATTTTTCTCTCCAAAATTAGGATTTTTGTTGCATCGTGGTTGCTAGATTGGATGGTAGGATATGGTTGTTACACTTTTTCACAATCACTTTACATTCGTACAGAAATTTTTATACATGTTTAGGATATTTGAATACATACTTTCATGACATGATTACACACTCATACTAAGATTAAGCTTATTTTAGCATGTCTGTAGTGCATAACCACATCGCACTATTGATTGAGTAGATGGTTGTGTAGAGAACTTGGTTATATAACTTGGATGTTATTGCATGTTATGTTTTTTGCCCTTTGGAAGGTTTTGGAACGAAATCCTTTTTAAAGGGAGAGAATGTAACACCCCATAAAATGAACCATAAATAAATGAAGTAAACTGAATTAGATATGATAAAGGTTGGATATGGAAATTTTATAAAAGTTGGAATTTTACCACAAAAGTTATTCTGTTGTGTTCATGCGAAATTCTAATATGTTTCCATATATAACATGTTGAAAACGGAGCTTAAGCAAAGAAGTTATGAGAATTTGAAGTTTTCATATTTAAACTAATTTAGTTTGAATTCAAATTCAAATATGAAATCAAAGTGAACATTTAATTAACATGTAATGTTAAAAAGTTAATTAGAGTATAAAATAATTGTGCAAAAGAAGAAAATAAACGTTCCTCGAAATAGAGGAGAAACCAACCTATATGGGTCAACCGATTGACCTTAGCGGTCAACCGGTCGCCCATAGGCAGTCGGTTACTTAGAAACAAAAGTTGCTAGAGACGGCTAGGTTTGAAGCTATGTTATATTCAATTGTGAGCTCCAGATTTACCCGTTTCCTACTTACTTCCATCCTACGGTTCTGGTGTGTTTCAACCCCTATAAATAGAACCCCATCCTCTCTACTTTTGTTCATTTTATTTTGGAGAATATGGTGAAATTCTGCCATTGCAATCTCTCTCTAAAAAAATTTAGCAACTCCGTAGAGATTTCAGGTAAGAATTCAACTTACTACCTATTTGTTTCTTCTTCGTCCAATCTACTCTTACCCTATTCTTCTCCGATTATTCTGAATCAAATGAATATATATACCTCTTTCCTACTATGTGCATGTATATTGAAAGAGAGAGATTTTGGAAGAGATCGAAAGGCTACAAATACATTTTAGTGAAGCTAAGGTTAATTTGTGAGTGGGATCTTAGTATTTTTTATAGCAATTGTTTAGTGTATTATGCCTTATGATTTTGGTATTTCGAAAATATGCAGATAAAATCCCCTAAATTCCTTTTTATTCAAGATTCCCAATTATTTACATTAATTTGATGGAATTTGTTTCGTTTATGCAATTTTTGATAATTTCATAGTCTATTCCTCTTCTCCTTCTTCTATGGGTGAAATTGTGACCTTAGGGGTTTAGATTACGAATTCTGTTTGTAGTTTACACCACTTATTCTTATTTATTTTTTTGTAAACAAGAAATTAAATAAAATATGGGGTTTAGATTACAATTCTTTTTGTTTAAGATATTCCATTGAATTAGTGTAATAAATTGAGTTTCTATTTTTTTACAAATCTATTATTGCAGTTTTGGTTATGAATATTTATTCCCTTTTTTGGACATTATAATCCCACGAAATCTTAGGAATTTAAAGAAGATGGACTTATGGTAATAATTGGTTAAGGAGTTGACATTTAACACTAGTTTAGAGCGTTAAATTCGTGCATTTAGAACATATTAGGCATGAATATTTATTTGTCTCTATTTATGTGATTAAGTATAATTATTGTATATACGACATAGTTAATTAGGCATTTATTTGCATTTATTTCCCCCATTATGAAGATAATTGATTGTGAGGTGAAAATAAGAGGAAACTCTTATATAGCCTAGTTATTATTTTAAGGCATAGTAAGGAAGATTCCTTATAAGGCCTTATTTATCAAACGGTGAGGTGAGTGTGTGTGCGTGTGTGTAAGGGAGTAATTGATTTGCGGCTAAGTCATAGGGATGCGAGGTTAATAGAGTAACATGATGGAAATTTACCCTTCACTTTAACGCTACCAGCAGTTCTGTACACTTTTATTGATGTGTGATATCCTTATGATAAATATTTATAATAAAGCGAGGTTGATCCCAAATTCTGTGGGGAAATCTGCCCATCTAATCTGGCTACAAGTTCCTACAAATAGCGGACTAATGTGAGACGTCATTATGAGTATGGATCATAAGACGAGGATCATAAGACGAAGGGCCTTCTTTGAGGTTTTGAATTATCAAGTGGTTGGACCCACCTCTTTTCCCTAGATGAAGTGTTAAATGGATAAGGGACACATTAGTTGGTATCCCTATAGGGGTCCACTTCTGGAAATAGGTCTTAAATGATGGGGTCTGCCTTAATTAAGGTATTAAATGACTAGAGTCAACCTGTTTTCCACTTGGAAGTATTAAGTGGTCTGTGAGATTCCATACGATGTCAGCTAGATAGTACCATTGAGGAGCACGCCTTGGAAATAGGTCTTAAATGGTGGGGTCTGCCTTAATTAAGGTCTTAAATGACCAGAGTCTACTTATTTTCTAGTAAAAGGTATTAAGTATCTTGAGTATCCTCTCTCACATTATTAGCTATTTATGACGTATGATTGGGATATGGGATTTTAGAAACCTGCCCCTATAATGGAAGGTATTAAGTGGTTGGACCCGCCTTCTTCCCTTATAAAGAAGTATTAAATGATTTTAATGGTTTTATGTTCGTAAACATATTCTTATTTGGAAATATATTGCCCAAAGTACAGAAAAGGTAAGATTCAAGGTTTTTATTCACAAAACACTTGTTGTTCTGACTCCCTCCTCATTCCAACACACGTTAAGGACGGATTGATTTTGGTGACGATGCTTAGAGATGGAGAAGCTTGGCTTGTGGCAGTATTTATTATTATTTGCTTTTATGCATACCCATGGATTTAGACAATTATTGTAACGGTATGTTACGGGTTTCTATGGAATTTTGTTTTATTACATTTATATATTTTTGAAATAAATGTAAATTTTGTTCCTTCCACTGTGAGTTTTGAAATTTTTGTTATGGCTCTACTACTTTAGTTACTTTTACTACCAACTACTTACCTTAGAATGGATCTAAGTTTCGATGGACATTTTTTGTGTTGAAATTTAGGCATGTTTTGGGATGGGTTGTTATAAGTTTTCTGTCATCCCAGTCTTCAGCATGACCATCACTCGTGGCATAGTTCTAAGCATTGGCGGACCCGAGGAAACTCAGATGTTTGTTCCTTAGGAAGCATAGTTCTATGAGTAGATGGATCGATTGGGTTACCCGTTGGACGAGCTGATGGGATGAAGTACATGGTGGCTTGAGCATCCAACTACGTTCTCAAGCAATTCACTTCGCAGGCCATCTTACCTATGTTTGATAGTGTAGCATCATAATATGCCACATTTCTTCCTTGATGCCAAAATTGGGCTAGGCAACATTGGAAAGTGTTTCCATTGGTTTGGTGATTGTTGGAGTTATTATCTTCAAACGATGGAAGATTGTCCATGGTAACAAGTCAAATCATGTCTTCTGGAGTTGAAAGCTGTGAAAAGGGGAGAGCTTTTAGGGGAACGTCCTCCTTCTAGTGTTAAAATGTTGACTATTTTTCTAGCCAATCTCCGAATGATATGGATGCATTGTGAAAGCCAAGGTTATTTGCTAATCAATAAACTTAAAAATTGAAAAAAAATAGGAGTTAAATATGCAGCTAAAAGTTAAATAAAACAAGATATATAATGGTTTAGTAAAGCTGCATACGTCCACTATGAAGTTCTCTTACTATATATTTCTCTTACAACTATAGGGAATTACAAGAGAATAAAAAAACTAAGGGCACTTAGGATTAATAAAAGTATGTAATATTTAATAGAGTTAGGGATATGTCTTAGGTGAAATTATGTAATTTGTTACATATATCTAACTCGATAACCAATCTTGTTCGAAATAAAAGGTGTTTTCTTTCTACTACATACTTGATATAATGAGTTACGTTAATTAATTAATTTAACTAAAAGTATATTTAGAAGAAAATTCATAAATAGTATGATTTGTGATAATATTTACATGGTATTGTAACCAAGAGTAACATATCACAGTGAAATTAAACATACGGTTTTAAATATTCTAGTCAAGATGTATTAAGACTAGAGTACTAAATGTTTGAGAATGCATTACTCATAACCTTTGTTTGGCACCAAGGGTTTACATACTAATAGTTATTAGATAACTATGGAATAACATACTTGATAGTTTTCTGTTAGTTAATATAACTAAGGTCAAATAGAAAATATCAATGTGACAAAATTACATGGTTCTTTTGACTTGAGAATACTGTTGATCTTCAATGCGGAAGCCCCACTTTGATTATAGTGAAATTGTGGCACGATGTTCACCGGACGACTATAATTTGATCGAGTGGAAGCATTGGGAGTGAAACACTATTCAAGAGAGAATTTGTCTCCTAAGTTATATGAGGTTAGTATTACGGTCAAATGAAGTCAACTCAAAGTCAAAGTCTTTGGCCAGAGCAGTACTGCTAATAATAATTGTTCTTATGAGCCTATGACTTTTGTGTTTGGACCATAAAGTTAAATGTGGATGATATTGGAATTTTGACCATTAACAAATTCGATAAGTCCTAATGTGATATAGTTTTACCAAAGAGAATTGGTGTAAATAATTGTCACTATCGGGTACCGCTTATAATAAGTGAAATAGATTTTATCAAAGATGTGTAAGCAATAAATTCAACCAAAATGTCACACCACTAGCCAAGGTGATATGTGAACGTTAATGTTCAAATTATTCAATTTTAATCGCTGACCAAACTTACACTTTTGAGTCACACAATCGTAATGATGAATTCTCCAAAAAATCACATGATTTAATTAATTTATAAAATATTATAAATTAATTAATAATTAATAAATATTAATTATTATTTAATTATATTTATGTTTGGGAGTTGTTTGTAATTATTTAATTGCATTTATAAAAGTTATATTTGCACGCATTAATATACAATATCGATGTAATTTAAAATAAATTCAAATAAAAGAAAATTGTATGAAGTGATTTATAGAAATTTAATGTCATTTGATGGCATATAATTTCAACCATATCCTGTGAAGATAGAGGAGTGGAAGTGAGATAATCAAGGGAATTAATTAGGGAGGTTTTTAATTAAAGAATGAGAAACGTGCCACTGTTTCAATCAAAACAAGACAATTCATTCTTTCTTATTCATATTTTTCTCTTCTCTCCTCCTAACCTTCCATGGTAGAAAAAAACATAACAATTTCCGAAAAAATTCAATTCCAAATCAAATGCAAACATCAAAAAATAATGAAACACAATCATTCATCTCTTGCAAGGATTGGATCTGAATCTTGGAGATCTGAGGAGATTTCTCTATTCAAGGTGTGTTTCTTAGGCTACTTCCTGTGGTAATTATCTAATCTCAATTTTAATTATAAATCGCAAATTTTAGTGTAGATAATATCCCTCGTATTTTATAATGATTTTATACGTGCAAATGTTTTCACCTATATTAGTTTGAATCTGCATATCTAAATATATATTTGAATCTATGTATTGTAAATATTATTGTTTAAAAAATTTTGGGCGTAATTGTTTAATACACACACACACACACACATATATGATACATATGTGCATGCACATATATATATATACACATACTTTAAACATCAACAACTTTAATACTATATGTATATTTCGCACACAAGTTTATTTTAAATAGTTTGTGCCTTTAAAGTAATGATGACATTGTTTAGGCCACCTTTTATGTTACAAAATTATATATATATATAAAAAATTTATTATTTTAAATATCCTTAATTACTTTATTTTTTTAACTTGGAAAATTACTTACTTGGAAAAATTTGATGTTTTGGATCTTAAATTTGAAACTATTTTATTAACCGAGTCAAATCTATTCAAACAATTTAAATGGTTTATTTCATTTAATGTTAAAATTAATTTTGATATATATAGACACACACACACATACATGTTTAAAATATCTTCAAAACAAGTGAAGGAAAGAATGTTTCAAATCTATTCACGCATTAAATTATTTATTTCATTTAATACATAAGTTAATTTTGATATATGTATACATTAACATTCCAATATAAGCTCAAATTATTATTTTCACAACCATTGCACATATAAATATGCTATGTAGGCGTTATAGATGCAAATCCCAACATCTATATATGTATATATTAACTATGTACACCTTTTTTTCATATTGCACTTACATATTTTACACTAGATTATATTTGGATGTACTCACAATCTATGCTTGGTATACATTTGGTCGTAAACATTATTTAATAAAACAATCAATTTAATTAAAGAGAGAGATGTGAAAAGTTTTTCTCTCTAAATAAGACAAAATCTTCTATAAATTAAAAGAGAAATTAAATGTTTCCTTCTCTAAATTAATTTTAACATGTAAGTTTACATACATTTACACATAAGAATATATTTGATGTAATCTATTTTATAAAAAACATCTCATATTGATTAAAATATAAATATTCAAAACCTTTATAAAAAATTAAATAAAATAAGATTTTATTTAAAACTTATTAGATTTGATCTAAAATTTATTTAAATTTCATAGGCCTAATAGACCAAAATAGGACTTTTTGTGAAATTTACCATTTAACTCCATTATGGGCTGGCCCGGTTCCAATAATGGTATAAAGCATAATAGCCCATGTAGTCTAAATTAGTCATGTTTGAGATAACTAATTAAGCTTTCCCACTTAATATGGTGGCTAGAAAGGTAATGTCTAGGATTGGGTAATCAAGTACTGTGTCCTACCTGGTTATCAACCTGGCCTAAAAGGTAAAGTAAGCCCAAAGGTTCCCCTAATAGAAAAAACCCAATTTGAATTGAGCCTTGGAATACTTTTCCAAGTTGTTTTATGAATCAAAATAAAATATTTTAAATTTAAGATAAAACATGCTTATTATAAATGTTTTAATATAATATAAGTTTCCAAAATGTTTGAAAAGATAACGATATTTTCAAAGTACTTAAAAATATATAAATACTAATTTCAAAATTTAAAATGTATCAAAAAGATTAATAAAATGAATGAATGAATTAAATAAATTAATTATACTTATGTAAACTAGTATAGCTGCACGCAAAATGCATGCTTGTATAACCACAATATATCTTTATAGAAGTCGTTACAATTTTAAAAGAATGTTTTCAACTCTTATTTGAAAATATTCTTTGAAAAAGAGTTCTCAAAGAGTTTGACTGTGACTCAAAAATCATAACATACCACTGAACACATGCCATCAAAACCATTTCAGAAAATTACAGTGAAAACCAAGCATAATGGTACATGTTACAAAAGATTCTTAAATCAGCATCACTAACCAAATGAATCAACAATCATCATGGTAACATTAAAACAAAAATGAAATGAAACAACCAAAATGCACATTTATGGCTAGAGTTGGAGACCTGTTTCCTAAGTCTTTCATATTCATAACCAAATGTACATATTGCATGTCATGTCACAAAGCACCATAATGCTATCTAGTTAACATATAAAGTAATCCACTAAACATTTGGATTTGCAACATTTCAAAGTGAGGCGCAGCAAAAATCAAGTTGCAGACATATAACATACAACAACAGCCTACAAACCTCTACTAAAGAAATTAAGAGGTAGACAGAGAAGGCTGACGTGGTGGTAACAGAGAAAGGAGCACTTAAGAAGCTAATATCCAATCAGTAAAAATAGGACATAATATTTTTAGATGCTTTCACTTAAGAAGCTAAGTAGTCTACAAACCTCACGTCTTCCATGCATTTCACATCCTAATGCTTTCATGCTCGTGCTTTCACACCCTGATCCGTCTTAGCTATCAATTTCATATCTTCAACATCTCTCCAACCTCTATATGCGTCCACAAAATTTAGGCTGCAGCAATCTCATAGTGCATGCTTGTTGCCTACATGAATGATCTCCTTTTATCACTTGATAGTCAATAGCAATTGTTGTTTGCATACCTTTCTTCATGCATCGCAGTAGTTTAGCTTAGTCACTTGCTTCATAAACCCTGTCTCATTTGCTTAGTCCAAACGTGGCAGATCAGATTATCACATGAAGACTCATTCTGCAGCTATATGATCCCTACCCTGTCACGCTCACCCATTTCATACCAATAACCCATATATGCTTCAATTAGAATATGTCTTGCTTCATTGGTTTCATTTTAATTCTTCATAATTGCTTTGCTTTCTAGTATGTATTATGATGCACAGAAATGGATATAAAAACATAATACTCATTTTATCGCTCTCTAGTCCTACTCATCCACTTCATATCACCAGCCCATACACACACACACGAACAAACAGACACATACACAAACGAATACACACACACACACGTCTGTACATACATACCACACACCCCTTTACATTCGTTATCATATTACAGCATCGTGAACTAATGCAATACATGCTCACTTATCCTTCCTATAAATTTTTTGAAAAATAGGCAATCCTCTTATTAGAGCCTCGGCTATTATGTCTTGCCTTGCCTATAAATCAAGTTGAACACAGTAGTGTACACATATATATAGCAAAAACGTATGTATTTACTATGTATACACTGTCTAGTGTTATCTTTGCTATGATGCAGTTTCATTGCTGATTGCAGTGCTTCCTGTTAGGGATTGGACTACATCAAATAGATTAAGGCAGTATGGGTCAAACAGATCGAGGGAGAACGGGTTGAAAATGTTGCTTCTTTGTCTTACTAACATAAAAAGGTAAGCATCATATAAAATTTATCAAGTTACATAATGTTATGTAATCATATGCATTATCCTATAGAATTTGTTAAACTTATTTGATCATCTCTAACCAATCAATTGCCACAAGGTCAAAGGGATATATATTGAATATAAAGCAACAACTAGTGTTGTTTATGAGATAAATGCAAGAATCTAATACAAAGGTACAACACGTAATATCTACATTGTCCTTGCTTCCCAAATACTTTGAATCGAACTTCGACGCCTCAACTTATTCATTACCATCTCCCACATAGTTGTTGAAGCCTCATCATCACATGAGCAATCAACGGATCCCTCGCTTTAATATGCATGCTCAAGATACAATTATATTCAAGCGCAATGGCACTTCTCTTTGTGGATGTTTCAATCTAGGTACATACTCTTTTAGCAATATGAGTGGTTTATTGACTTAATTTAGACATCATCCTTGTCTTCTCCAGCTCATACTCCATCGCAGCTCTTATGAACCATACTTAGATTGCTTTCCCATGAATGTGCTCACTGCAACTCTAATTGTATTAGCAACTGCTCAATTCTTATGCATATCTATTTTTTGCCACATCATGCACCTACCCTTTTGTTAGCTTGTAGCATCATTAGCCTGTTGGATGAACCTAGTTGGCAAACTATCATACACTTTTTCGTTCAGCTAACTCTAACTTTCTTAATCTTTTTCAACCTGTGTTGGGCTCGCCCAATCATCTACTTTGATACATATTGATCTGGTACATTTTGCATTACATTCAGCTCGCTCAGTCAGCATACCTCAACTACATTTTCACACCCATTGTAGCATTCCTTTATATTCCATGCTCGAATGAATGTTCCCACTAATAGCGATAACTTTTTTTCTAACTGGAGCTTATAGATTTCACCTGCCCTACCCTTCCTATAAATTAATTTATTACACCGATCCATTTGTCCTAAAAAGCCATTAGTTTGAAAGGAAAATAAGATATAACTGCACTATATCTGGCTTGCCAGAAAAATGTAAAATGTACAATGAAACATCAATGTTATATAGGAATTATGATGACATTGACATACTTTTAGGCTAAATGATAATTGATCCTGAATTTCAAAAAAATAGATTAATTGTTAATAATGGAATACTTTGCTGCACATGTTTTTCATGTGCTTTATGAGCCAAACTGGTTGTTGAGACTTGAGAGCTTTTCTATTCCTACCAAAAAGAGTGATTTTTGTTCAATGGCTCTACTATTATTTGGTACCACTGACTATATTAATCTTCCCACGAATCCTCAAACAATATTGAACTTGAGGCTAGGGACATACCTGTAGGGTCAATCATAAGTCAGAAGCAGGCCCTAAAATGGAATTGGCATTTTTGCATTGCTAATGGCATTTGTGGGTTAGGGGGAAACCGACGTTAGTGGAGGCAGTGGAAGTAGGCAATTTCAAGGTAGTAGGCGCAATGGATTCAAGGGTAATAGGCGATTCAGGGGCAAAAGGCGTCGGTCGATATGAACACAACAGGCGTCGATGGAGATGGGATTTGAGGGTTCGTATTTCTTTCTTTTGAGTTGCGTACGGTGGGAGAGGAAGAAGAAATCTGGGAAGTGAAAGTAGTGCGTGGTTGACGTTGTGGACGAATGTACCTATTACGTTTAATATTAGCATGCAGGAGAGTAACGGATGCTGTGATAACTGAAACCAATGGTATTTTTGGAATTTCAAAAAGACGCCTAGTAAATTAGTTAAATCAATTTTCTTTATTAGTAATAGAGATGTATCATATATTTTGATATATGTTATGTTATTTTAAAAGTGCTTAAGTAAGATAAGTATACATATATGTATATAAAATAAAATTTTGAAATTAATATAACTTAATTAAAATTATTTAAATAAATTAATCAATTAAAGGTTAACAAAATAGACTAAGGGTAATTAATTAAGCAAATTGATTAAAGGTTAATTAATTAAATAAAAATACACATGTATAAGATATATATGTTATACTATAAAGTTTATAGTATACATATATAATTCAATATAGGTGTTATATTGGAATAATATAAAATTTAATTAAAGAGTTAATTAATTAAAATTAATTAAATACTGTTTAATTAATGTAATTTAGACATAAGATTATTGTAGAAGTTAATTAAAATATACAAGTTATATAATAATGAAACTTATAAAATATGATTGTATAAATTTGAGGTGGAACATTAAAGAAACCTAACTAGACTTAAGAAATAAATTCATATGTATAGTACATATAATGTAAATTCTGATGCGGCTGACACTTGAATCATGAGGGTATTTCACAAGAAATACATTATTCCATAAGTCGATATCACTCAATATAATATATTAAAGATAGTGAATCTTAACTATAAAGTTGTCATCTACCATTTATATGTTAATAAATTACTTGCATACTCTCTGATTATTGAGCAAACTCAAGCCAGAGATGTCATGCATAGTATTATTAATATATTGACTAGACAAGTTTGATAACTATATGTATTTGTTGAGCAAATTCAAGATACATATACTATACTTAAGCCATCTTGAAATTGTAGGTACAAGTGAATAATTTCTTTCGAATTGTTGAGAAAACTTAAGGTTGGAATGAGATTAGGACAAGAAACCATGGGATAAGAGTTGTATATGATACAACCGATAAGGAGTTATCCATCGTTTATAGGGATATGACTTGTTGAGCAAACTCAAGGTCAAAATCCCAAGACAGACCGGTCCTAACACCCATTAATGAAGTCGAAAGGCTTTTTATGTTTCGCCTTAGGGTTTAGAAAAGCATTAAAGACTAGTGGAAGGCTTATTAGAAATATGAAATAATAACATTTAACCTATCTAATATTATAAGCACATCTACCATGTACAATTGAAATAATATGCATCGATAAATTTGTGCATTAAATATAATTGATAAAATGCTTATCAACTAAAATATACAAAGCATAAATATTGACAAATAATTACAAAATATACTTACTAATAAATTTTTGCATGCTGTCCTATGCAAGCGTTTTAATAGAAAACCACTAAATATGTTTGCAACTTGGTCATTTACGAGTTTACGTACCCGAGACTATGTATTGTCTTCAATGAGTTTCAAACCCTAAAGCAATACAAGAATCTGGATATTTAATCCATATAAAATCACATATAAATGTTATATGGTGAACGACCACAATTTGTAATGTACGAAATCTCAATGAAATTAGTTCGTTGAAATAAGCAAGTAAATTTTAGTGCGAGATTATGCATTCAATACGATTGATTACACTAATCTTCTTGTGTTAAATATAACACTAGACCAAATGCTATAAGATAGATCTAAGAATTTGATTACAGAAATGTATGTTTGACTAGTTTATGTAAAGTGTAACTCATTTAGTATTCTTAAAAGTTAAGGATGACCAAATGCACATGTGATATTGCAGTAAGGATTTCCTTTAATTGTTCGACAATTTGCAAATGAAATTGAATGTATAAGAGTGGATGTAACTTAAGGCATAGTTGAGATGAAGAAAGTGAATGATCACTTCTGCTTCATAAAAAAATTTAGAAACGAGAATTGTAAATAATTATAGATACTTAATGTTGGAATGAGAAATATGATTTCTATTGCAAAATTACTTTCATATAGGAATTCTTTTTCCTATGAATTTATTTCTTTGAATTTAAGATACTTGATCCGAAAATTCTCAAATGTAAACCTATTATAGTAAATGAAATAAATAGCACATATTAAGTGGTGCAATGAAGGTACGTATTTCATGCATTATTATACTCATAGCGGAATAGTAGGAGCATGCCATATAATACTTATTGGTTGCGTCAAGTTACGAAAATTATTTTTGTAAAACACACCAAACACTATTTATGAAATATATTGACTAAAAAATAGACATAGTTTCATCTCAAAATGAATATTATGAGTATCCGTTATAAAAAAATTATAATAGTGGTATGTATGATGTATTAGAAAATTCATAAGTATATAAATTATTTACAATTGTTTTTCGAATTATGGACTAAGCCATAGTTTGAAGAAATTTGATTATATGATTGCAAATCATATGGTACTAGTAAATTATGTCCTAAAAAATAAAAGGCAACACACCCATTCAATGCAGAGACCATAAAGATTGATGAAATCTATGGATTGATACTTATAGATATATGCAATAGAAAGTCTATTAATCCCAAAATGGTTCGACGTATGTCACTATATTCACTAATGAGTTATCATAAACATGAACATGTGTATTTGATGCACATGTAGTGTCTATTATAGGCTCACAGAAGACAAGTCGGAAGTAAATTAAAAAATGTGCAAAAGAAAATAAAATGATTCAGTTTTATCGAATAGGTGAGTATATTTGAAGGAGTTCCGAACATACCTAAAATGAATAAATATTCAATCTCAAAAGTCACTTCTTCCTATAATGCATTATGGTTTATCAACAAGAAGTAATCAAACTTTGTTGAATAAAGTACGATCAATTGTGAGTGAAGTTGAGTTAATTTCTTTCTGTAAGGTAATGTACTTAAGAGAAGTACACAAAGTTAATATCAATTTCATCTAAAAAATAGTTTACAAGATTATACAAGATAAAGATTTATAAGAAACTCAACATATCCTAGGCTAAGATGCTAGCAGGTTATGCGAATCGAAAAACTATACATAATAATTGTACATGAGGGTTCTTCTATAAATTGTCCCAAAAGGAGTTTAGAAATGGCTGCCACTGGATGAACAATTTATATTTGGAGCATAAGTATCGTAAACTAACAACCAAATCAGTTTTATATATAAGGCAATTCATAAAGTGTTTATAAATACCTATTCTACTCCACTAAGAAACAATTGTTGTTTCATGCAATACCGACTTCATTAGGAAGGAATTTCTTTAAGAAATTATTGATATTGAAATGGATTTGGATATGATCCAAAGATAAAACTGATTGTATGGGATGAAATGAAACTAACCTAACCAAAACAAACATATCGCATTAAAGTGTCTAATAAATATTCTCACACATTGAAGAGAAATTATGAGTTTCGTACCAGTGTCAAGAAAATAACCCTCTATTGTCAATTAAGCCATTAAGAGTATTGAATCTATGATATTGTATAATGCACAAATTCGAAATGGATTTCAAGCATAGTATCAAAATATGTTTTTAATAGTTATACCCAAGGGATATGATCCATCAACCGCAGTTGTGTCTTTAAGAACAAGACTAATGCAGTTGGAATTTAATGAGCAACATTGATAAGAATAATCTCATATATTTCAATTGTTGAAATTAGCATAATATATTCGTTATTCAACATGCTCGAGTTAATTCGGACTTGCTCATAAAATTGTCGCCTGATATGACTCTGTGTTTTGGTATATATGTACTGAAATGGAAAAAAAATATACATAATGATTTATAATTGACATTTGCACATAACAACCAGAGTATCTCGAAGTTAGTAGGGGCGATATGGAGTTTGGGTTTTTAGGATATGATTCGAGAAACAATACGAAAGTGTCGTTCGACATTCATCAAAATCAAGCAAATATTTTTGATAGAAATATCAGATTATTTGATTGTCAGTCAAAATGTAGAGGAAGCATGTGTTTATAAGAAAGAAAGTTAAAAGGTACATAGATATTTCTAAACCATAAGTAAACAACACATTGTCGATTGTTAATAATGTACTTGTGTTAAAATCAACTTTATTCGTTTTAATACTCGATGTTGGATTTGCAAATGGTGTCTTTCATAGATAGTATAAATGACATTGGGAATGTCCCAGAAAATATGCAGAAACACCTTATTAAAGTGTTTATGTGAAATGAGTTCCTTATGCATTGGAAATAGGAATTATTATGTATGTTATGTTGCTTATAGTGTCGTGATTTATTTATATATTCGATATATGAAGCAAATATCAAATCTTAATTGATATCACTAATTTATTGTCCAAGATATTCTCGTATATTTATGAAATACTAGAGAATTATTTAAAGAAACAATAGACTCCTTATGAAGGAGTGTCCAGACTCAAATTTCATAAGTGATATTGAGCATAATATGTCTATAATAAATTCAAGTTAAAAAGTTTTAAGTTCGAAATGTTCCAAACGAAACATTATGGCCGATTCAATAAAGATGTTGCGTACATCTTATGGAATAGCACTACTATAAAAGCAAAGTGTGTGTGTCTATGCACAAATTTATAAATGAGCTTGCGACGATTCAAGTATTAAGAACACTAATCATTATTATTTGATAACAATGTGATAATAAGAGCTCACTAGAAGTCAAGAAACATACTCCGAATAGTTCTACATGATAAAAATAATTTATCAACATCGAAGAGAGTTGATTAACAGAATAGATAATGAAACAAATATAGAATATCCATTTACGGTAGGTCTAGCTCAATCAGTTCTTATCAAAATGATTGAAGGGATGGGATAAGATTCCATACCCTAAGTGCAAGTGGGAGATTTATAGAGTTAGAGATATGCCCTAGGGGCAATTTTTTTTTACATATATCCAACTCGATAACTTGTTTAAAATAAAAGGTGTTTTCTTTCTAATATATACTTGATATAATGAGTTATATTAAGTAGTCAATTTAATTAAAAGTATATTTAATATAAAATCCATAAATAGTATGTTTTGTGATAATTGTTACAAGGTGTTGTAACCATGAGTAAGTTATCACAATGAAATTAAATATACCGTTTTAAATGTTCCTAGTTAGGATGTGTCAAGACTAGGTATCAATATACCAGTTGTGACTAAAGTATGTAATGTGCTCAAATAATGGAAAGTGTATTGCTTATGACTGCTGTGGGGGCACTAAGGGGTTACATATTAATAGTTATTGGATAACTATAGAATGACTCACTCGATAGTTTTCTATTGGTTAACATAACTAAGGTCAAACACAAAATATTAGTTTGACAAAATTACACAGTTCTCTCAATTTGAAAATATTATTGATCTTCAATGTGGAAGCTCCATATTGATTATAGTTAAATCATGGCATGACATCCACGGAACGACTATATTGGGTCGAGTGAAAGCATTAAATGTAAAACACTATTCAAGAGAGGATTCGTCTCCCCAGTTATATGAGGTTAGTAATTATTTGAATGCATTTATAAAAGTTATATTTGCATGCATTGATATATGGTATCGATTAATTTTAGATGGATTTAAATAAAAGATAATTGCATGAACTGATTTATAGAAATTATATGTCATTTAATCGTATGTAATTTTAGCCATATCATGTGAAAAGAGAGGATTAGAGAAAGATAATCAAGGGAATTAATTATGGAAATTTTAACTAAAGAATGAAAATTGTTTCATTCTTTAAATTAAAACGAATTCATGAAATTCATTTCCTATAGATAATTCATTTTTTCTCATTCATGTTTTTCTCTTCTCTCCACCTACCCTTCCATGGCAAAAAACAAAATAATAATTTCCAAATTTTTTTGACTCCAAATAAATGCAAACATCAAAAAGTAATAATGAAACATAAGTGGTTCATCCATCTCTTGCAAGGGTGGGAGATTCTTCATTCAAGATATGTTTCTTAAGCTAATTCTTATGGTAATTATCTTACCTTAATTTTAGTTATACATCACATTTTTTAGTGTAGATTATATCCTTCATATTTTACAATGATTTTATTTGTGCAAATATTGTTTCACATATAACTGTTTAAATATGCATATGTAAATGTATATTTGAATCTTTTGTGTTGTATATCATCCTTGGAATTATGCATTTTAAAAAAAAATGGGCCTAATTATTTTACACACACACATACATATATTAAACATTGATAACTTAATACTATATGTTTGATGTTTACTTGGAAAAATTTGATGTTTTGGATCTTAAATTTGAATATATTTTATTAACTTAGTCAAATGGTTTAAATGGTTTATTTCGGTGAATGTTTAAATTAATTTTGATACACACATATATACAAGTATAAAACATCTTGAAAACTAGTCAAGGAAAGAATAAAAGAAGACTACAAGATTTCCATCTTTACATTCCCTTAATTGCCAATTATATGCCTTTACTTTTTCTTTTAATGCCACTTAAATGCATCCCTACCCATTCATTTATACCTTTTTGATTCAAATCTATTCAAACATCAAATTATTCATTTCTTTTATATACAAGTTAATTTTGCTATAAGTATATATTGACATTCCAATATTAGTTTAAATATTAGTTTTGTGACAACTGCTGCATACAAAAATGAGAAAGTGTACATTATATATGCAAATCACAAGATTTATATATGTATTTATGAGATCTTTTTTCCATGTTGCACTTACACATTTTACATTGGATTATATTTGGATATACTCACAATCTATGCCTAGTGTAAACTTGGTCACAAATGTTATGTAATAAGTTAATCAATTTGATTAAAGAGAGAAATGAAAAGTTTCTCTCCGTAAATAAGATATAATCTTCCCTTAATTAACTATATTAAGAGAGAGAAATGAAAGGTTCCATTCTTTAAGTTAATCTTAACATGTAACCTTACACACATATACACATAAGATCCATTTTATATAAAAATTCATATTGATTAATATATAAATATTCAAAACCCTTTTAAATAGAGTTAAATAAAATAATATTTTATTTAAAAATTAAAGATTTGATCTAAATTCCATTTAGACCTCATAGGCCTAATAGATCCTAAATAAGATTTTTTTTTGAAATTTACTATTTAACTCTGCTGTGGACTAGCCCAGTTCCAACAATCTTAAGGACTTATGTGATATCAAGAGCGCTGAATAGTGCATAGTCTTTAGAATTTTTGAATGTTCCAAGCTCTTTAAAGTTGCAGTGCAGGGTGTATTTATAGTAGCTAAGTGAATGATGGATGATTGAGATCCATTGCAGAGCTAATGCAAAAAGTGCTTGACTGTTGATCTAACCTTAGTGGTGGTTGGTTGACAGTCGTAAAGCATGTCTGAAGATGTGCAACAGATGAAAATGTACTCATTGCCTCTCTGTACCAGGAATTGGCTTGCATTAAATGCGCATTTAATGTCGTTGGTAAGTGCAACCCATATTTTTAGTAACATTATTAAGGTAATTGGATTAGATAAATTAGATTAAATAATGTAGGTTGAATAATGGATTGAGATTTATGATTTAATCAAGGGGTAGCCATGCCATGTTAATGAGTAAACAATGAACTGCAAAATTAAAGTGTTAGGAATTAAGGAGGGAAAAATAGGAAAATGAGTATTCTAATACCCTAAACCCTTAAGAAAACACACCATATGTCCATTCTACATTCACAAGCGAAAATATAATCTAAGGCCGGCCACCATTAGCAAGCAAGAGGAAGAAGATAAAGCTAGGATTCAAAAGGAAGAATCAAATCACTTAATCAAGTTCAAATCTCACATCCTAAATCACAAAGATAAGGTGAATAATCATTACCTTCTTATTTCATAAATTTTTTCGGTTTTAAGGGAATCCGAATATATCTTGCATGGTTTAGCCATGATTTTGAAGGACAAAATGGTTATATATGCTTGTTGATAATTTATGCGTATTCGTATAGATTTTATGATATGTTTTGATGTGAAAACCCTATTTAATGACATCAAAATACCTTGCGATTTTAGATATAGATTAAAAATGATATTTTGGAGATGGGTTTCAATTTTCATAATTTTCCGAATTAATGTGGATTTTATACTCATTTTCTAGTGAAGAAAATGATTTATTAGGTTTAAAATAATTTACGGTTAAATTATATATAATTTGTGTCTGAAATTTATATATGTTAGAAAATATATTAAAAAGGATTTTCTTGAGTTTTTGTGGAATTTTATTAAGTGTTTTATGAATATATAAAATTATTTAAGGCATGGGACTTAAATGTTTTATATATTTATAAAAGGAGAAGGGGTATTTTGTAATAAATTAAAGTGTTTATTTCTAAAATTTTGGCGGTTCTTTTAGAAAAGAAAATTAGAAACCAATAAGATTTAGACAAACAAGGCAGCTTAGTTAAAAGTTTACTAAAAAGGGTTAAATCAGTTTTACATGTAAAATGTATGTTTCTCCACTTTCGGCACCCTGCTTCCTATTTAGATGGCTTTTGACTTAGTTCCTCCGCCTCCATTACTATCAAACCCAATGCACATGGCATCAAAGACTTGGTGTGCAGCAAATTGGAAAGAAGACATAAGGTATGAGGTTGAAACTAGGGTTTCCGAAGGAGGTCGAAGCACTACTTTGATTTAAATTGAAAATGTGTCTACTTTGCTTTCGACTATATTGCTTTCGACTTGGTTGGCTTTCGACTGGGTCAAGTGATTTAAAGAAATGGTTTTAAGAGGTTGCGCCTTTGTTTTTAAATAACCGCTTCTGACTAGGTCGAAGCATTAGCTGCCACTTTCTACCTTTCGAAGCAATGCCTTCGACAGGGTTGATTTTGTTTTATAAAAACACTACCGCATCTACAATGCTTTCGGAAGGATGGTTTCGACACCATCACTTCTCTACTTAGGTTTCGGCTTTCGAAAGAGTTGCTTTTGACCCTGTTGTTTGTGACCCTTAGAGATTTTTAAAGATTAACCCAAAGGTTTCGAAAGAGATGGTTTTAAACGGTTTTGAAAGTTGTTTCCACATGTTTTAAAAATTAAACCCAAAATCTTTCAAAAGGTTTAAGGTTTTGATACTTTCGAATGGTTTTTAAGGAAGGTTTTTAAGGGGTGGTTCCCCAATGGTTTCGAAAGGTTTAAAGGAAAGATTTTTCGAATGGTTTTGAAAGGCTATATTTAAAGGTTTTAAAGATAAGATGTCTAAGGTTTCTAGATTTCAAAGGAAAGGGTATTTCAAGGGTTTTGGAAGGTTTACGTAAATGGTTTCGAAAGGAAGGTTTTGGCCTTTCGGCCTAGATGAAAGAAAGGGTTTATTTGATTACGAAAGGGATACTTTCAATAGGATCGAAAGGAGTACTTTCAAAGGTTTAAATGTTTCATCAACAAAGACTTGCGTAAAGTATATATAGCATGACAAGGTGATTTTGAGTAAATCATAGAGTGTTAGCACGATAATTGGTCACTAACACCCAAATAAAGATTTATGTGGAGAGATTAATGAAGATAGAAAATTAAAATAGAGGAATATATGCAGAATTAATTACAAGAACTAGAACATCAGATTTATAGTGGTTCGGCGTAACTGCCTACTTCCACTTTGAGTTTAACTTTATTGCTCTTTCAAATGATTGAATACAGATACAATCCTTACACCAACAACTTGACTATAAGTTTTTACTGAAAAAGGAATGAGTCTTGAAACTGGAAAAGTCTCCCCAGCGTTCTCGAAAAAAGGTCTATTTCACTGTGCCCCTGCCCTTCTATTTATAGGCGAAGATAGGCTGGACTTCCCTCATGGGCCCAGGAATAAGGTATCTCGGCCCACAGTATGTGACTTCTGCACACCGGGTCAGGCATGCCGAACGGGTCGTGCCAAGCAGGGAATGCTAGTCGAGAATTGTCTGGTCGATCATCAAGTGACTCGAAGCAAGCCCTCAGGAGAACCGAAGCAAAGTTATGCCGAATGCCCTTACTTTGTTGCGAGCTTGACAACTAGTTAACACCTCTTGTATGCACGGAGCCAGGGATGCCAAACAGTAGTTTTTCGAGCGACCTTGCTGAGTGGCTTTGCCAAACGATGTTGCCAAAGAAGGTTGCCGAATGGTATTGGCCGAACGATAGATGCCGGGCGGCGATAACTGAGATGTTTGTGCTTCTAAGGTTAGAACAATTTTACACTGAGCAGTAATTGACCGAACGGTGAACTTTGGGTAGTTAACTCGAAGCTAGATCATGCCGAGTGATGGCGCTTGAACTCAAGGTGCCGAACGATGGCTTTTGAACCAAAGAATGTCGAGCGGTGGCGCTTGAACTCAAGGTGCCGAACAATGGACTTAGGTCAAGCGACACTTAGGACGAACGATGCAGTCAGGCTGAATGATACCTAGGCCGAGCGATACTTGCAGGCTGAATGAGGTCGAGCGACACATAGGCCGAGCAGCATTTTGGCCGAGTGGCATTTAATAGTCTACTTCTCATAGCCGGACCAAGCAACCGGGTAACATTTGCCCCCAAAGTGTATCGTGAGAGTCAATCATGATATGCTTTGAATCATAAGCAAACCATGCCTTCCACTCTTCTCCTCCCATCAGGTGGAATTTGTTTCTTCATCCTACCATGTCTTCAACATGACTTAGTCGATAATCATGCGTCGAACCACCCGTTCGACAAGTTCTCAATCGCTTGGCATAACTGTTCACCGAACCCCTAAAATGCTTTGACTGGGTTGATTGGTTTATGCCTGTTCACCTCCCCTTCTTCGCATATAAAAACCGACACTTCTCTTCATCACTTCTCTACTTTCACCTCGACTCTACAGGAACTCGTAACTTACCTTCCCTCGAACTTTAGCTACCTCTCCAATCTTCCCTCCTTACCATAAATCTAGCTAGCTCTCCCTACAGTTCCTCCCCAGATCGAGTCGAAACAACTTTCAATCTCAAACCATCAGATCCCAAGCTTCAATTATCCTCCTAGGTAAGAATCTCTCATTCAAATGTTTTTTCAAACTAAGAAGTTCAACATGAAATTTGAATTTGTGAATTTTCTTTGGATTATGGATGATAGGGGTGTGTAGATGGGGAAAACAAATCGAGGTTCGAACATGTCTTAGGGCTAGGAATTAGTACTACTTTAACCGATCTCAAGGTTGGTGGAATGGAGAGGAGAAGGGAAAGGGACACCGGTGGTTTCTAGGTCGTAGGCTCTTGTTGGGTCACCAAGCGTGGGAGTTAGGTTGTTGAAGTGGAACTAAACTGTTGTTCGAGGTCATTCGGTAATCAAGGAACGAGGAAGAAATGAGTGTGACCGTTCATCACTTGTATTTTAGATGGAAGCCGGTCAAACACGAAGTATGTGGCTCGGTAGTCCTTATGCGAGAGTGATGTTATGGAGGTAGGAAGTAAGTAGGTCGGTGTTGTCTTCATGTGAGAGTGGTGTTAGGGAGGTAGGAAGTAAGTGGGTCGGTGTATCTGGTTTAGGTGGTCGCTTGGTCGTGTGTTGTGAGTGCCGCTTGGCATTAAGCCTTGAAGTAGGCAACAACAGTCAAAATCATTCCAACTCGAACACAATTCATGTCAAATTCACTTACTTCTCATGCCTAATCATACGACAATAAACAAGGACAAAGACTTAAGAAAACAAGCATATCGAACAAATCCGGACTGATAACTTCCCAGTTTCAACAATTATAACCATGAGTTTATCTCGATTAAAACAAATAATAGCCTTCAACATATAGTGCCAATGTCCAAGTTCAAAACTAAAACCATCATAGGGCAGGCTCTCGAAGATGACAGTTCAATGCTTAACTTTTACTTTATCAGCTTTGGGACTTATAATTGTTTTACACTTATACTCGAACGATTGCACTAGTCCACATACCATGAGGGGGAGCACTTTTGTCGTTATGTCTAATATCTTTCAAGTATAGTTCAAACAGGTGTTTATCCAATCTTCGATGCTCATTGAAGATGTCTAAAAAGAAGAGCTCTGCTACAGTCTTAGATAAACCTGAGCCAAGTTTTCAACAAGAAGTAGTGGGAACTTCAAATCTGTCGAAAATTCCTGTATAGAATATCCAGAGTCCAACGACTACGTCTGTTGACTTGGTTCTTGATGCTATAGATGCAGCAATCATCCTAGACGATCCAGTTGATTGTTAAGCTTCGAATCAATGAAAACACTCTTCGCCGACTATGCTCAATCCACTGAATTCCTTTTGACAATGTACTGGTTCCATCGAGACAAGATCGTCCACACCTGCATCATGCCAGACATACTGCCTGCAGCAAATTCATGTGCTAGGTTGGGAGCATGCCACCATTCAACTTCTCCCTCCGCGATCTGTTGTAGTATATTGAGATCGCCCCAGCACAGTTACATCCCAACATTCATGCTTTCATATATGGCACGTGTATTCTTTTTATGAGCATTCAATTCAGGCTCCCCACTCACGGTGACATCCGCTATATTTATCATTTCAAGAGACGATCCGACAGCCCATCTTTCATATTCCTAGAGCCACATAACAAGTGCCAAATCTTGACGGGGGCATGGAGCAAATTCGCCCAATATAAGCAAGAATGGTTTTATGTGCGCTGTCCCACAGGCTTTGCGAGGAGATAGCTAAAAGGGAGTAAGTTTCCTTTCTGGATCAATACTTATATGCGACAGAAAGTGCATCCTTTCTAAGCGCTTTCTCTACTTTTACAGGTATCAACCCACGTCGTGAAGGCTCCGGGTACTCTGAGGCCATCGAAGCTATTCGAGCTATTTCCGTGGCAGACCGGGATATCAGATCCTTCATTACCAATGAATCGCTCCCGAAATTTGGGTTGTTGGCAGAAGGTCGCCGAATAAGTCTTCCTCACAGCACCACTATATCTGGACCTGCCTCGGACAAAGGAAAAAGGCAAGCTGGGCCTTCAACACGTGGTGCCCCCGACACACCCGAGGAGGGTGAGATTAGAGAAATTGAGGTGTCAGAAGCACCGGGTGAGAATGTAAGACCTGCTCTAGAACCGGTGGTTGAGTCACATGGCACTGATGTAACGCCTCCCCTTTCGAAGGGAAAAAAGAAACTGGCTTACAAAATGAGGAAAAAGACAGTAGGTGGAACCTCAAAGGTCACAATCACTCCAATGGAGAAAGTTCCATCTCAACAACACTTAGAGGGTTCACTGAAAGTCTTATCTGAACTCACAATTCCCGATGACCCGCTCAATTATGGATTCAATGTTCCAGAGGCCCTAAAACTGCATTCGCCCACGAGAGGCGATGAAGGCGTTCAAGCCCATAATCTAGGAGCAAAAACTCCAATAAGTAAAGCCAAAGAAACTGGTCCGTCGGTGGGAAAACACTAGGACACACACAATAACACTTACACTTTACTTTGCACCAAAACTTCAACCATCAAGTTATTCCCGCTAACTCATGTTTACTCAATTTCTATGTAGGTGATATGGGACACTCCCACGGATTCGATTTCCATCGCGGGTCATATATGTTTCATCATTGCTGCCGGGATTCGGGCTCTGGCAAACGCCGGGATTGAGGTGACGACAGTGATAGGAGCTATCGCTCCTGGGACTCATCATCTCGAAGGAAAACTTACAATCAGTCTACATACCATCACGGTCCTCCCTCTCACCTGGAGCATGATAGGGAGAAATCTAGTCATAAGGGGTCCCAGTCCATTACTCCCCACAACCAACACTCGGGTTCATCTAGCACCAGGCAATCCCGGGAACTTCACAAAAAACCCATAGTCTCTAGACAAACTTCTTCTGCTCCCGCACACGATTCATCGACAGCGGAAAAGCTAACTGAGCTCAAGGCTACGTTCCCAAAAATATGCTTCGACGGTCTGAAGTTTCTTCCAGTGTTTCATCACATTCCAGGGCACGTTAAACATTGTGGCATTGCTTGGAACAATGATGTCTATGTTCAACACGACCCATTTGTCATTTGGAAGAAAAGGTTTCAGAAGTCTCTATGGAGCGCCAACATGAAATTGATCACATGAAACTTGAAGCCATCCATGACAAAGACATCATTAAAGCCCAGTATAAAGAGCTTTCCTCATACAAGTCTCAGCTTGAAACTGGTTAGAAAAATGCTAATGACATAACTGATGCCGTTAATCATCTGGAGGCCACACATAAGAAAGAGATCGAAGAAGCGGTTTAATGCTGCGGTGCCTTAGCGTTATAGAAAGACTCCATTCAGAACGAGAGAGATGCATTCGCTCAGCGAATCAAAGAGTTGGAAGAGCTACTTCTTAAGGATAAGGAAGATAAGACTGCTTCTCAGGAGGAGTCGCAACGATATTGTGACGAAATCCTTGCTACACGGCTCCTGATGACAAAGCTCAACGAAGAACTCTCTAAGGCTGAAATGCTAAAGGAAGAAGCCTGTGAGGAGGGTAAAAGAATAGCGTTCGTGAAAGTTGATTCTTGCCTTGAGGCGGCTACTAAGGCAGGAATGGAGGAAATCAAGTGCATGTTTGATCCGCTTATAGCTGAGTATAATGTTCGAGTTCTCATGCATCGCGACCTAACATTTCTTGGCGAGGGTAACCTCGTATCTTTTGCAAGAAGCATGGGAAACTTTGATGAAGATCAAAAAGGTTGAGTCGGGCACTGTAGAGGTTGACGAAGAATCTTTAGTAAAGGAATTTCTCTAGGGGAATGTGCCTTTGGACTTTTCTGAAGCAAAAGCTCTTTAAGCAGAGACTCTTCCTCATCGAAAGGAAAGAATGACATTGCCAGCCCATCCAGAGTCGAGCCCCAGTTCCTTCCCCTACTCAACCGGCTGATCGCCCATCACTTGACCCCTTCGAGTAGCACATTGGCTACGACCCAGAAGATCCTGGTCTTGATATTCATGTTCTATCTCCCATTCTAGACGGTGAAACGCCCCGGACGGTTGAGAGTCAGCCAAAAACATGTACATAACTTTTTTCTCAAAGTTTAAAGGGACGTCATTTTCGACGAGCAGTTAATGTATTCTAACATTTGTCTCTTATGATTCCGTGTAGGCCATTCTGATCCTGAGCCAACTCCAAGGAGCGATGACGCCATGGAGAAGGAGGAGAAGACGGGTGAGGCAATTCAAATGGGAGAGATCCCCGGTCCTGACGCTCAAGTGATTGAAGCACTTAATGAGGACAAGTCTGAAAATCTGTCACCCGTCGAAGAAAATTATGAAGTTGAGATTACAGGCGCCTTCGAAGATACTTCAAAGTTGAGCATGAAGGAGCAACTTTCGGAAGAGAAGAAGAAGAAAGTTGAAATCAAAGTCGATCCTCAAGTATTGGAACTAGATGATCCTTTGAACGGACCTTTGAAGGTCATTCTCCGCAGTGGGTCCAGACCACTAGAAGTTCCTCTTCCTTCCTCGGACACCACTTCCTTTGTGAGCAAAGCGTCCAAGAGAAAACGCGTGGGGGAGGAGTTATCCGAGAAACCGAGGAAGGAGAAGAAACCAAAGCAGTGTTGTCATACTCGTTCAACAAGTGTTAGCTTAGATTATGTAATTATTTCTATTCATTTTCATATCCAATGTAAATAGACTTTTAACTCCGAGTTTAGGAGGGATTGTAGTGGAACCTCATTTTGGGTTAATAAATAAAACTTAGTTTAATTTTCTTTCAAATGACTTTGATTTTTCAGTTTATTGTCTAACTTGTCGTCATAACTCAAAATTCGGCGAGTTACTCGAACTCAAGTTCACCTCCATGTGACTTAGAATTTTTTTGAGAATCGTAAGTCCTCTGTTCCATGCTTTAGGCACTAGTTATACTCTTAGTCCGTATTCTGAGGATTCAGAGTACTCCATTCTACGCTCCAGGGACTTGGAGATGTAGAGTCTTTTATACTCTAGTCCACACTCTGGAGACTCAAAGCACTCCAGTCCGCACTCTGGGGACTTTGAGATTTTGAGTCATTTATACCCTAGTCCGCACTCTAGGGACTCAAAGTACTCGAATCTGCACTCTGAGGACTTGGAGGTTTTACATCGTTTATACTTTAGTCCGCACTCTGGGACTCAAAGTACTCTGGTCTTCACTTCGAGGACTTGAAGGCTTTAAGTCGTTTATACTCTAGTCCACACTCTGGGGACTCAAAGTGCTCCAGTCCGCACTCTAGGGACTCAGAGTACTCCATTCCACACTCTGGAGACTTGGAGATTTTGAGTCTTTATACTCTAGTCCGCACTCTGGGGACTCAGAGTACTCCGGTTCGCACACCGGGGACTTGGAGATTTTGAGTCAGTTATATTCTAGTTCACACTCTGAGGACTCAGAGTACTCCCGTCCACACTCAGGTGACTTAGAGATTTTGAGTCGTTTATACTCTAGTTCGCACACTGGAGACTCAGAGTACTCTAGTCCGCACTCTGGGGACTTGGAGATTTTGAGTCGTTTATATCTAATCCACACTCTGGGGACTCAGAGTACTCCGGTCTGCACTCCGGAGAATCGGAGGTTTTAAGTCGTTTATATTCTAGTTTGCACTCTGGGGACTCAGAGTACTCTGGTCCGCACTTAGGGGACTCGGAGATTTTGAGTAGTTTATACTCTAGTCCGCACTCTAGAGACTCATTGTACTCCAGTCCGTCCTATGAGGACTTGGAGATTTTCAGTCGTTTATACTCTAATCCGTACTCTGGGGACTCAAAGTACTCCGGCCTGCATTTCGTGGACTTGGAAATTTTGAGTCGTTTATACTCTAGTCTGCACTTTGGGGACTCAGAGTACTCCATCCCGCTCTGGGAACTTAGAGATTTTGAGTCGTTTATACTCTAGTCCGCACTCTGGGAACTCAGAGTACTCCAGTCCACACTTTGGGGACTTGGAGATTTTATGTCGTTTATACTCTAGTCCGCACTCTGGGGACTCAAAGTACTCCATTCCGCACTCTGGGGACTTGGAGATTTTGAGTCTTTTATATTCTAGTCCGCACTCTAGAGATTCAGAGTACTCCAGTCCACACTCTGGGGACGTGGAGGTTTTAAGTCGTTTATACTCCAGTCCGCACTCTGGGGACTTGGAGATTTCGAATTTTTTATACTCTGTCCCCACTTTGGGGACTCAAAGTACTTCGGTCCACACTTTGGGGACTTGTAGGTTTTAAGTCGTTGTGCGCGTTCATACGTCAGACAAAATAACGTAACTTTAATTTTTGTCATAGAATTATCACATACGGAAACATCAATAATTCCTAAAAAATGGCTTCAAGCCTTTATTAACGAAAACAAACTAAATTGTCTTATTACATGCCAGAAACTAAGAATTAATGAAATAAAAATATACTGGAAATAATTGCAACTAAAATGCGAAAGAAATAGACTAAGTATAATAACGCCGTAGATGCTCTCTATTCCATGCTTGGCGGAGTGTCACGCCATCAACGGTCGCTAGCTTTAAATTTCCCTCTCCAAGACTCCGTTCAATGACGTATGGACCTTTCCATGTGGGATTCATATGCGATGGGACCGGAGAAACTCGTTTCAAAATGAGATCGCCCACATCAAAGATTCTCGGTCGAACTTTTTATTATAATATCGAGCAACTCGGTGCCTATATGCAGCCGCGCTTAGATCAGCTTCTTCACGTTTTTCATCAACGAAGTCCAGTGATTCCAGTTGGAGATCTCAATTTGTCTTAGGGTCATAATGAATTACCCGATGTAAATGAACTTCAAGTTCCATGGAATAACAGCTTCCATGCCATATGTCAATGCGAATGGAGTGTGGCCTGTCGCGGACTTATGGGTGGTTCTATAAGCCCAAAGTGCTATTGGAAGTTCATCAACCCACTTGCCTCAGGCCTTTCCCAAATGTTTTTTCAATATAGACTTGATTATTTTTTTCACATCTTTTACTTGTCCATCGGCTTTTGGATGAGCAACTGGAGCAAACTTTTTCCAATGCCATACTTTTGACAAAAGTCTTTGAACTCCCTACTTTCGAATTGAGTTCCGCTGTCCGTAATGATAGTTCACGGGAGGCCAAAACGGCATATAATTTTTCATACAATGAAATTAATGACCTTCTTGGTAGTGATTATGGCTAAGGCTCTGCTTCTGCCCACTTGGTAAAGTAATCGACCACAGCTATTGCGTATTTTGCACCACCTTTGGAGATAGGTAAGAAACCGATTATATCGATTCCCCATATTGCAAACGGCCAAGGACTGACCATTTGTGTGAGTTCCATTGGCAGAGCTCTCGGGATTTTCGCATACTTTTGACATTCGTGACATATCCTTACGTAGTCCGCAGAATCATGATTTTCAATTGGCCAATAGTATCCATAGAGGATGATCTTTTTTGCTAGTGTCTGCCCCCTGTGTGGCCACCACATTCTCCTTCATGAACTTTCTTTAAGACTCGTTTTATCTCACCATGGGCAATGTACCGGAGTAAGGGGACTGAAAATCCCTTTCGATACATTATTCTGTCCTACATTACATATCGCAAAGCTTTACGAATGACTTGTCATCTTTCTCTCTTTCTTTCGGGAAAGACCCCGTGTAGCAAGTATTGTTTGAATGGGGTTATCCATGACACCTTCTCGATTTATGTTTCTAACACGAAATCTACTTCCATCACATTTATACTCGAAGCATGTAAGGTTCCGATGAGAACCAATCCCATTTGTTGTGCATCGCTAGGACTTACAAATTTGGCCAATGAATCGGCTTCTCTGTTTTGTTCACGCGGGACATGCGAGATATCGTAATATTCAAGGTCTTCCAATAGTTCATGAACCCGGGAATGGTACGGAGCAAGCCTCTGCCCCTTCGCTAGATAATCTCCCCGCACCTGGTACACCATTAATTGTGAGTCACAAAAAATTTCGACTAACTTTACTCCAAGTTCCCTGATAAGTTTCAAGCCAGCAATCAACGCTTCATACTCTGCCTCGTTATTTGTAGCTGGGAAATCGAGCTTCAAAGCATAACAAATTGATCACTTTTCGGGAGTCACAAGAATTATACCAGCCCTAGAACAACGGTCGTTGGATGCCCTATCGGTGTATAGTTTCCATCGAATGGAGGGGATAATATCATCGCTATTTGGTTCATCTGATATAGTAAATTCAGCTATGACGTCCGCTAGCGCTTGCGCATGTATAGCCCTTCGTGGCAGGTAGGTAATATCGAACTGACTCAACTCGATATTCCATTTTAACATCCTTCCAGAGTTTTCTAGTCGTTGGAGTACCTGTCGCAAGGGTTGATCGGTATAAACACTGATCGAGTGTGCCTGAAAGTACCGACGAAGCTTGCATGATGCAATCACTTAGCAATAGGAGAGCTTTACAATTTTAGGATAATTTCTTTCTGCCCCCGCTAAAGGTTTACTGACATAGCACACCGACTTTTGAACTAGGTCCTCCTTACGAACCAAAGCCGTACTAATAGCATGTTGGTATATGGCCAAGTACACATACAACACTTCATGGTCTACCGACTTCGACCGTACCAAGGGACTTTCCAATTGCCTTACCAGAGCTCAGAATACGTCCTCGCAGTTGGGTGTCCATTCGAAATTCCTCTTTCCGTTCTTTATGACGTCGAAGAAGGGAATACACTTATCTGTCGCTTTGGATATGAATCGACTCAGTGCAGCTACTTTATCATTCAGGCTTTATACTTGCTTTATAGTTCTTGGCACTTGTATGTCTCGAATAACCTGAATCTTTTCTAGGTTAGCTTCAATTCCCGGCGCATTAATAATGAAACCCAAAAACTTCCCTGATAGGACACCAAAGGAACACTTCAGAGGATTAATTTTCATTCCATAATATCTGAATATACCAAACATTTTTTCCAAGACTCGGATGCGGTGGTTTGACTGTCGTGACTTCACGAGCATGTCATCCACAAAGACTTCCATTGTTCTACCGATCTGGTCTTTAAACACTCGACTCACTAAGCATTGATAAGTTGCTCTCGCATTTTTCAATCCAAAGGGCATCACCACGTAACAATATAGCCTAAAGTCCGTGATAAACTAGTGTGTTCTTGGTTTGGAATGTGCATCGGTATTTGATTATACCCCGAATACGCATCCATAAACGATAATAACTCGTGTCCTGCTGTTGAGTTGACCAGCTGGTTAATTCTGGGTAAAAGGAAACTATCCTGAGGGTATGCTTTGTTCAGATCAGAATAATCTACGTGGGCTCTCCATTTCCCATTTGCCTTTCTCACTAGCACGGGTTTAGACACCCATTTAGAGTAGAGGGCGTCGCGGACGAACCCAATGGCTTTGAGTTTGTCCACCTCCTCGATGAGAGCAGCGGATCTCTTCGGGTCCATGCCTCTCCTTTTCTGCTTTACTGGTACATACCTCGGGTCTATGTTTAACATATGACTTGTAATGGCAGGAGAAATCCTGCACATATCAGAATGTGTCTAAGCGAAAACATACAAATTCGCCCGGAGGAAATCAGTGAGATCCTAGGCCATCGAGGGGTTGAGTTGTGATCCAATCTTTAGTACTCGCGATGGTTTGTTTCGGCTGACTGGAATGTCAGTCGTAAGTTCAGTCAGTGATGCTTTTGCCTCCTTAGGTTCCTCATCATCATCTCTCGGATCTATGTCCTTGTAGATCCAATTGTGTTGCCCGAGCCAGGGCTCGGGCACTACTTGTCAATTTTCAGTGGTTCGGGTGTGGATGGAGCTGTCCACAACCTTTCCTTTCACTCTTCACTAGGCCTCTCTCAGCTCAGCCACATAACATGCACCGCCGTTGCTTGATCGCCATGTACAACACCAACTCCCTTGTCTGTTGGAAATTTCAAAGTTAAACACCAATGGGCCATAGCTTCCCTAAACTCTGCCAGGGCAGGTCGACCCAGAAACACATTGTATGGAGAATCGACATCAAAACGATGAAAGGTAGGATTCGTACCCTCCTACGTTCACCTTGTCCAAGTTCAACTGGCAATTCAACATAACCCACTGCATCGGTTGCTGCACCATTAAAGCCATGGATACAGGCTTTAGATGATTTTAATTCCTTTGTCTCCATCTTCATTCGATCATATGTTTTTTTTAAGATGATATTAACATAACGTCCACAATCAATCAAAATCCTTTTCATAAATGCTGGCCCGATTGTCGTGGACATGACCATCGGGTTAATGGTTGGAGCTTCCACCTGATCAGCATCTCTGCTTCTGAATACTATATCATCCGCCATAGTTCGATACTACTTAGCCAGGGATCCATCCTCCGTAATTGAACAACGTTCGAAATATGCTTGCCTTAGGGAGTTAGCATACCGCTCCATTTCCTGCTAATTCTTATCTGTAGGGTGAGGTCCGCTGACTATTGTGTTTATGACTAGTCTACCTACAGTTCGAGAAGGTTCCTCTGGATGGCATAGAGCTTGCCCACGACCGGGGTCTGATGTTCTTTGTATACCTTCTTCGGGTTCTTGACAAACTCCTGCAACTTCTTCTGCCGAATTAGCTTTTCTATGACATCATGGAGGTGTCTACACTCCTCGGTATTATGCCTAGTCTCATGGAAGCGACAGTACTTCCCAATCCACTTTTGTTTCTCTGTGTACTCTTTTGGGTGTGGCTTTTGGTATTGAAAAGTATTACAAGTCGATAGGTAGATATTTTCTTGAGATGCATTCAGGGGAGTGTATTCGTTGTAAGATGGAATCCTTGGTTTCCACTTTCACACTTCCCTTTTCTTCCCGGGATTTCCTTCCCCAGATCCTTTAGATTGTCCTGGCTTGTTCTGGACATTGACCTGGACCTTCCCCGAGTTATCGCTAGACTATTTTACAGCAATGTTTCTCTTCACAGTTTCCTTCCCATGCCCTGGTGCATTATCTCCCCGCGTCCACCTGACTTCCTCTCTTCTTATGAATTGATGAACCTTTTCATAAAAGCGCTCTAGTGTAGTCAGAGGCTTTCCTTGCCAGCCAATCGCCAAACTCCGAATCCGGCTCTACCCCTTGCATGACAGCCATCAAGATGGCTTTGTCATTTGGGTTGCTTACTTCAGTAGCCGCAACGTGAAATCTCTGCAAGTACTCCTTCAATGACTCCCCTAGAGCCTAAATCACAGTGGACAAGGACATCATGTCCATGGGATGAGTGGCATGAATCCTGAATTGCTCCACAAATTTCGTCGCTAATTCATGAAAGCTGGAGATAGACCATGAAGGAAGTCGGGTGAACCATATGGTAGCAATTCCAGCTAAAGTTATTAGGAAGCATCTACCCTTAGTTGCATCATTTTCTCTAGCTAAATTCCACTCATATCTCATCACATGCTGTCGGGGATCAGTCTTCCCTTCATAGGCTGGGATAATCAGCATATTAAACTTCCTGGGTACTCGGCTTGTAGAATAGTATCCGTGAATGGAGTATGACTCCTGAATATCCCCCAATCATCATTAGTCAAGCCTTGATTTTCTCTCATCAGCTGTCTGACCATATCCGATAGGTCTGAAGTTTGTATGGAAGACGACAGGTTGGAATCTATTTTACGAGACCGTTCTGGTTGGAGCCTCCTCTGCCGGCGATCTATCAAACGTGTATCCTAAGGACCAACTTCATTAGGAGCTTGGTGGGTCAGCCCTCCAGCTTCCACTCGAGCTCCAGATCCTAAGTTTCCTGCTCCAGCTTGGGTATGATTTCCTTGATGTAAGTGAGGTGCCATGGTTCCAGGTAGGGAGCCTGGACCATCCCTGGTGGACCGATCAGTGACACCTTCTTGTGTTGTTTTAGTTCTATGGTATCTACACCTAGTAGGTTCATCGGAAGAAGTCTACCTGTCAAATAAGGGGTAAGGAGCAGGGCTACCTCCAGCATTCTGATGTTGTTATTGAGTAAGCTGAGTCATAAGGTTGGCGTTAGCTTGAATCTGTTCGCTACATTGTCTCTTGCTTTCCATGAGTTCTCTCATCAGATCGTTAAACTCTATTCTAGTGACAACTTCCATTTGGCTTTGGGCGGTGATAGTCCCTGCGCCCGGATTAACCTGTTGATTGTTGGGTCCTACTTATTGGACGCTAGTAATCTCGTTGACGTCCGCATTGTGCGAGGCCGATCTGGTACAAGGTCTTACCATTGTAGAGTTGTTGGTAGGAACTCTGAGTAGAATCAATGGACTTCCTGTGAATGACTTGGATCTCCTTCGGGGGATTTCTTCAATCAAGTAGATCCTAATAACCTGAGAATGCGTTTCTCATTGAAAGCACCAAAATATTAGCACCAGAATCCGTCACTAAAACCCAAAGAAAGATTTGTGTAGAAAGATTAACGAAGATAGAAATTTAAAATAGAGGAATATATGAAGAATTAATTACTAGAAATATAACAACAGATTTATAGTGGTTCGTCGTAACTTTCTACATCCACTGTGAGTTTAACTTTATTGCTCTTTTAAATGATTGAATACAGATACAATCCGTATACCAACAACTTGAATACAAGTTTTTACTAAAAAGGAATGAGTCTTGAAAATGGTAGAGTCTCCCTGGTGTTCTCGAAAAAGGTACATTTTCACTGTGCCTCTGCCCTTCTATTTATAGGCAAAGATAGGTTGGACTTCCCTCACGGGTCCAAGAACAAGGTATCTCGGCCTACAGTAGGTGACTTTTGCACACCGGGCCAAACATGCCGAACGAGTCGCACCAAGCAAGGAATCCGGTCAAGAATTGTCTGGTCGATCATCAAGTGACTCAAAGTGAGCCCTCAGGAGAACCGAAGCAAGTAGCGAGTTGACTCGTATGCTGAACGCCCTTACTTTTTTGTGGGATCGACAACTAGTTAACACCTTTAGTATGCACCGAGCCAGGGATGCCGAATGACAATTGCCGAGCGACGTTGTTGAGTGGCTTTGCCAAATGATGTTGCCAAAGAAGATTGTCGAACGGTATTGATCGAACGATAAATGCCGGGCGACGATAACTGAGATGTTTGCGCTTCTAAGGTTGGAACAAATTTACACCGAGCGGTAATTGACCAAAGGTGAACTTTGGGTATTTGACTCGAAGCTAGGTCATGCCGAGCGATGGCACTTGAACTCAAGGTGCCGAATGATGGTTTTGAACCAAAGAATGTCGAGCGGTGGCGCTTGAACTTAAGGAGCTGAACGATGGACTTAGGTAGAGCGGCACTTAGGCCGAACGATGTAGTCAGGCCGAACGATACCTAGGTCGAGCGATACTTGTAGGCCGAATGAGGCCGAGCGACACTTATGTCGAGCGGCATTTAGGCCAAGCGGCATTTAGGCCAAGCAGCATTTGATAATCTACGTCTCGTAGCCGGGCCAAGCAACTAGTTAACATAGAGTATATATTTTCCTTCTTTAAGTTTGGTTTAAAGGTTTTAAACCAATTTGAGACGAAAAGTTTTCAAGGAAAATTTAATAAAATGAAAGATATTAGAATACCAGATGAGACTGGTATGGGGTCGCGCCCTATACATTAGCCATTAGCCCCAGCTAATTTTGTCCAAAATTCTAGTGTGTAGGGATTTGTCACAGGTAAGACTAAAATTATGATTAGACACGGAAAGGAATATATATTTGTATACAGATAGGCTATTGGTGAGCCCGTAAAACCATTAGGATCAGGTGACCCTGGGAGATGATAAGTTAGGGATAGACCGTCTAGAAGAGGAGTATTTAATAGATAGTTAGGGAAAGACCATCCAGAAGAGGAGTGTCTAAGAGGTGTTAGATAATTTTGATTATATTGTGTGGTAGCTCGAGCCAGTCAAGGATTACTAGTTAACCAAACAAAACTATAGTGTTCAGACAGATAGTTCGATTGTTACCTGATATGTATGTTTACATAATAACGCTTTACAGTTTTAACCAGTTTTGGTTGCAAGATAAGGTTTGCAAAGGTATGTTTTAAAAGGATATTTGTGAGGGGAAAGCCATTCCGCTAAGCGGCATTATCTCACTTAATATTGAACAACCGAGATGTACAAAATTATTCACACCAAGATTTATGTCTGACTCAAAGTTTATGTTTTTCTCCTTAAACTCTTGTGTGCTCAAAATTGATTTAAGTAGGATGAGGGTTGAGGTTTTATAGGTTTTGGTAGGTTTACGAATAAAGCTTCCAGAGACAAGCAGGTGACAGATGGATAGCTATTTAGGAGTTGTTGTTTTGTTTTTTTTATTCCACCGTGTTGTATTTAACATAGTTATGTCAATATAACATTCTATTCAACTAAGGGGCATCATCATATGTCGCTCTTGGCGTATTTATGTAATTATTATATTTTATCTGATCCCGGGGAATGATTATGGGATTATGTAATTTGAATGTGAAACATATGTTTTGAAATGTAATCGTTAACATATTGTTTTTTGTAAATCTATGATTTTGTTTCATATTCAAGTGCTTCTGATATTATGGATACAATTAAAATAGCCGTTTTTAGTCTCTGGAAGTTAGTACCATAGATGACTGCAGCATCTGTAGCGCTTAGCTTTGGACCTTTAGATAGGGGGTGTCAAAACTTGGTATCAGTGCATAATTTCTGAAATACTTTAACTAAAAATGATTTTTGAAAAACATAATCATTAGGAATCAGAGAAAAGATGGGGTATGGGATAACGCTATAGTAACGTACTTCTACTTGTTATATATAAGTATAGGCTATATCTCTATTAGGCTATTCTTCTGTATCTCATGAGGCTTGAATATAAATATGGACGCTGGAAGAGGAGGAGTTAACCTCGGAGGGGACAACACCACTACAAATGGAAACGCCTGACCAAATACGAGAAGGAACCAAGGTCAGGCTCAAGCTGAAAATGTTGGTATTGGGATCCCACAAGTGGATATGGGAGCTATATATCAGTTTTTTTACATGATGCATGCTGGAATTGCTACTGGAGTTGTTGGAGGAAATGCTTCATGAGGAGTTTAGGAAGCTCCGGTTGCCAACCATTATGCTAATTTGAGTATAGATTATGCTAGGCTTAGAGGGAAGCCATTTATTGAAACTGAAGTTGCTATAGAAGTGAAGAACCTATTGCTGCACCGTGAAAGGATATTTACTGACTTGGGGCTCAATAATGAGCAGAAGAGGAGGCTTTCTTCGAGACGGCTTCAAGGAGCAGCTTTATCTTGGTGGAATAATGTGACGGTTGGTGTGGATGAGGAGACGATAACATGGGCTGAGTTTAAAAGGAGGTTCCAGGAGAGGTTCATATCAGTGATGGCGTAGTTTTTTTTGATCAGAAAGCTTGCTGAGTTAGAGCAAGGAGAAATGTCTATTTTGGAGTATGCTAGCAAGTTTAAGGAGTTGGATTGATATGGTTCTGCCACTGTTGTTACAGTGATGTAAAGGAATGAGAAGTTTATCAGAGGGTTGAAGCCTAAGTTGGCCAAGGCTACCTTACCACATATCAAAGATCCTTATGATGTGATTATAGAGATGGCTTTAAGACAAGAGGAGATGCTTTCTCTTATAGAAAGAAGAAGGAAAAGGAGGTCTTAGTGTGGCAGAGTCAGAAAAAAAAGTTCTTTCATAAGAAATGGGCTAAAAAGGTGGAGCTGTGAAGAAAAGAAAGTCTAAAGTGGTTTATTATAAGCGTGACAAGAAGGGGCACTTTGCTAATGAATGCCACACAGGAAAGGCGAAGGAAGTGATCAGAAAGAAGAAAATATGATGTTTTAACTACGATCAGATTCATTATAAGAATCAATGCAAAGAGCCTGCTACAGATGGAAAGGGCAAGGTGTATGCATTGGAGCTTGCTACATCCTGACCAACAGCGCAGGAAAAAGGAAAGGCAGTGTCTGGAGGTATGCTTCTGATTCATGGTATGTCAGTTAGCATTCTGTTTGATACCGGTGCATCGCATTCTTTTATATCTCGTTGTTTGGTAGATAAGCTTAACCTAGAACCCAAATATTTAGTTACTTCCTTAAGAGTTGCAAATCCGATAGGAGGGTATGCGACACTTGAGATGAAGTGTGACCAAATTGAGTTTGAATTGCTAGGTTACACCTTTGTTTGCAGTTTTCATATATTTGACTTTGTAGGGTTCAGAATCATTTTGGGCATGGATTGGTTAAGTAAGTACAATGCTAGGATATTTTTCCACGATAGAAAAATACCACTTAGACACCCTGATAATAGTAATTGAATTGTATATACCGTAGAATCCCTAGTAGCGTAGTGAATGTTTTGTTAGGTGTATTGGAGTTGGAAGATGAGTTGAATTGCGTTTTCGTATTTAGAGAATTCGCGGATGTTTTTGAGCCTGTAGTAGGATTACCACCGAAACAAGCTATTGAGTTTCAGATAGATTTGGTGCCTAGAGAAGAACTAGTTAGTAGGCCGCCAATTAGGATGACACCTACAAAGATGAGACAGCTGAAGGTGCAGTTGGTGGATTTAGAAGGGAAGAATTTTATCTGACCCAGTAATTCACCGTGGGTAGCAGTCATAGTGTTTGCTAAGAAGCTGGACGGATCATTGATGTTATATATTGATTATGGTAAGTATAACGAGAAGATGATAAAGAATTGATATCCGTTGCCTAGAATTGATGATTTGTTCGATCAGTTGAGTGGAGCCAAGATATTTTCTCAATTGGATTTGGCTACAGGTTTCCATTGGCTTAGAGTAGCAGAAGATAGTAAACCTTTGACGGCGTTTAGGACCAAATATGCATCGTACGACTGGGTTAGCTATTCTGTTTAGACTAACTAATGCGCTGTCATTCATTGTAGACTTGATAAACCGAATTTTCATAGGGCACTTGGATAGATTTGTGTTAGCATTCATAGATAATATTTTGATATACTCTAAGGATGAGAAAGAGTATGAAGTTCATCTTAAAATTGTGCTAGAGACTTTGAGAGAACATCAGCTGAAGGTAAATTTTTCGAAATGTCATTTTTGGAAGAAAGAGGTTAAGTTTCTTGGTCATATGGTTTCAGAGAAGAGGTTGTCAATCGATCCAGTTAAGATCATAGCTGTTAATAATTAGAATAGACTAGAAATGGTGACTGAGATAAGAAGTTTTCTTGGATTGGTTGGATATTGTCAGAGGTTCATTAAGGATTTTCATAACTAACGCGAAAGGATGTGAAGTTTGTGTGGACCGATAAGTGTGAGGTTGCATTCCAAAGGTTGAAACACTCATTAACTCATGCACCTGTATTAGTTGCTCCGAAGGGGAATCAAGGTTTGGTAGTTTATACAGATGTGCGTGGAGATGGATTAGGAGCAGTGCTAATACAGAGAGGTAAAGTGATTGCCTGTGCTTCTAGACTGCTTAGACCGCATGAAGTTAGATACCCGACTTATGACTTGGATTTAGCTACAGTTATTTTTACTTTAAAGGTGTGGAGACATTACCTTTTGGGATAAAGGTTTGCGCTTTATATGGATCATAAGTCGTTAAAGTACTTGTTCTCTCAAAAGGAGCTGAACATGAGATAATGGAGATGGTTAGAGTTTATTGCTACTTATGATTTTGGAATTGAGTGCACACTAGGTAAAGGTAACAAGGTTGCAGATGCGCTTAGTAGGAAGTATGAGAATGCAATGTTGGATATGATAGCAGAATGGAAAGCCTTGGAAGTGTTGTCGACTTGCAGAGAGCAGTGGAGATCCGAGGCTGAGTCTAGTGGAGAATCTGCTACGTTATCTTATTTAGAAGTCCAACCGGTATTGATTGAGAAGATTGCTTCTAAACATGAAGAGGATCCAGCGTTAACTGAATGGATCAGGAAGTTAAGGGAAGGAACAAAGAGAGATGACTTGAAGGATTTTAGTCTTGACTAAAGTGGGTGGTTGAGAAAAAAGGGTAGATTATGTGTTCCAGATGTGGGAAACATAAGGAAGGAAAGTTTGGAGGAATGCTATTGTTCGAAGTTCACTATTCATCCAGGAGGAGCGAAGATGTATCAGGATATAAAGAGAAGTTTATTCTGGGAAGGAATGAAGTGAGATGTAGGTTTATGGGTGAAATAGTGTTTGAGCTGTCAGCAAGTGAAATCCAAGCATCAGAAACCAAGTGGTTTTCTTCAACCATTTGATATCCTGGTATGGAAGTGGGATTCTATTTCTATGGATTTCATAGATGGATTGCCGAGATCTAATATAGGAAATGATAGTATACATGTGGACAGATTGACCAAGATTGCCCATTTCATTTCGGTTAAGTCAAATAGGACGATACCTGTATTGGCTAAGTTATTTATGAACAATGCGGTTAGACAACACAGAATTTCCAGTAGTATTGTTAGCGATAAAGATTCCTTATTCACTAGCGAGTCCTGGAATAATCTACAGGAGAGTTTAGGAACCAAGCTCAAAATGAGTATTGCTTACCATCTATAGATGGATGGGCAAACAGAAAGAGTTAACAACATCTTGGAAGATTTGTTAAGAGCTTGCATATTAGACTTCAGGGGATCATGGGAAGACCATCTACACCTAGTCGAGTTTTCATGTAACAACAATTATTAGACTAGTATAGGGATGGTACCATTTGAGGCTTTCTATGGAAGACCATGCAAATCTCCCGCATGTTGGTTAGAGACCGGATGTAGATTAGTCCTTATTCTCAATTTGGTAAGAGAAGCTGCAGAGAAGATCGGTCTGATAAGAGCGAGAATAAAGGAAGCTCGGTCTAGGCAGAAGAGCTATGCAGACAGAGGATGGAAAGATATAGAGCTATCTGTTGGAGATCATGTTTTTGTCAAAGTATCGAATGTGAAAGGTGTTATCAGGTTCGGGAAGACAGGGAAGTTAGCACCGAGATTCATAGGACCGTTTGCTATTTTAGAGAAGATCGAAAAACTCGCGTACAGAGTAGAGTTACCATGTAATTTGGCAGGAGGCCACAATGTTTTCCATGTATCTCATCTGAGGAAATGTGTTAGGTATACAGAAACTACTATAGCACCGATTGTGTTAGATGACTTAGTAGTAGAACCAGACTTGACTGTAGTTAGGAAACACGTCTGTATAGTCATGAGAGATGAGAAGAAGTTGAGGAACAAGACAGTCAGATTAGTGAAGGTCCAGTGAAGTGACGATGATAGAGACTGTACTTAGAAGCCTAAGAGCAGGATTGGAGACGCTTATCCTGATTAGTTTGATGGTATATTTTACCATTGATTCTTTTGATGTGTACCTTATCGTAATTTCGAGGACGAAATTCTTTAAGGAGTGGAGATTGTAACACTCCATATTTTTAGTAACATTATTTAGGAAATTTAATTAGCTAAATTTAATTTAATAATGTCGGTTGATTAGTGGATTGAGATTTGTGATTTAATTAAAGGGTAGTCGTGACATGTTAATGGGTAAACAATAAACTACAAAATTAAAGTGTTAGGAAACAAGAGAGGGCAAAATAGGATAATAAGTATTCTAATACTCTAAACCCTTAAGAAAACGCACTATATGTTCATTCTGTTTTCACAAGCAAAATTATAATCTAAGGCCGGCCACCATTAGCAAGCAAGAGGAAGAAGATAAAGCAAAGATTCAAGAGGAAGACTCAAATCACTTAATCAAGTTCAAATCTCATATCCTAAATCATAAAGCTACGGTGAATAATGAATACATCTCTTATTTCATAAAAATTTTCGGTTTTAATGGAATCTGAATTTATCTTACATAATTTCGCTATGATTTTCAAGGAAAAAATATTTATATATGCTTGTTGATGATTTATGCTTATTCGTATAGATTTTATGATATGTTTTGATATTAAAACTCTATTTAATGACATCCAAATACCTTGTAATTTTAGATATAGATCAAAAATGGTATTTTAGAGATGAATTTCAATTTTCATAATTTTCTGAATTAATGTGGATTTTATACTAATTTTCTAGTGAATAAAATGATTTATTGAGTTTAAAATAATTTATGGTTACATCATATATAATTTGTGTCTAAAATTTATATATGTTAGAAAGCATATTAAAACGGATTTTTCGGAATTTTTGTAGAATTTTCCCAAGTGTTTTGATGAATATATAAAATTATTTAAGGTACGGGACTTAAATGTTTTATATATTTATAAAATGAGAAGAGGTATTATGTAAATAAATTAAAGTGTTTATTTCTGAAATTTTAGCAATGCTTTTATAAAAGAAAATTTGCAACCAATAAGATTTAGACAACTAAGGAAGCTTAGCTAAAAAGATTACTTAAAAAGGTTAAAATTAGTCTTACATGTAAAATGTATGTTTCACCACTTTTGGCACCCTACTTCTAACTTAGATGGCTTTCGGCTTAGTTCTTTCGCCTCCAACACTATTGGACCCAATGCGTGTGGCATTAAAGACTTGGTGTGCAACGAATTGGAAAGAAGGCGGAAGGTATGAGGTCGAAACCAGGGGTTCCGAAAGAGGTCGAAGCGCTACTTTATTTTAAATTGAAAATGCGTCTGCTTTGCTTTTTACTATATTGCTTTTGACTAGGTTGGCTTCCTACTGGTTCAATGGTTTAAAGAAATGGTTTTAAGAGGTCGAGCCTTTATTTTCAATTGTTTCGAAAGGTTTATGTAAATGGTTTCGAAAGGAAGGTTTTGGCCTTTCGGCTAAGATGAAAGAAAGGGTTGATTTGGTTATGAAAGGGATACTTTCAATGGGATCGATAGAGATATTTTCAAAGGTTTAAATGTTTTCTCAATAAAGACTTTGGTAAAATATATATGGCATGGCAAGATGATTTTGAGTAAAGCATAGACTATATATTTTCCTTGTTTAAGTTTGGTTTAATGGTTTTAAATCGATTTGAGATGAAAAGGATTTCAAGGAAAATTTATGTAAAATGACTGAAATATTAGAATACCAGATGGGACAGGTATAGGGTTGTGCTCTATACATTAGCTATTAGCCCCAGCTCATTTAGTCCAAAATTCCTGTGTGTAGGGCTTTGTCACAGGTAAGACTAAAATTATGGTTACACATAGAAAAGAATATATATTTGTATACCGATAGGTTATTGGCGAGCCCACAAAACCATTAGGATCGGGTAACCTTGGGAGATGATAAGTTAGGGACAGACCGTCCAAAAGAGGAGTATTTAACAAAAAGTTAAGGACAAACCATCTAGAAGAGGAGTGTCTGACAGGTGTTAGACCATTTTGATTATATTGTCTAGTTGGCCTGAGTCAGCCAAAGGTTAGTTTAGCCAAACAAACTATAGTGTTCGGATATATAGTTCAATTGTTACCTAATATGTATGTTTACATAATAATGCTTTACAGTTTTAACTAGTTTTAATAGCAGAACAAAGGTTTGCAAAAGATATGTTTTAAAAGGATATTAGTGAGTGGAAACGCGTTGCACTAAGCAGCATGGCCTCACTTAATATCGAACAACCAAGATGTACATTATTATTCACACTAGGCTTTATGTTTGACTCGAAGTTTATGTTTTCCCCTTAACTCTCGGGCGCTCAAAATTGATTTGATCGGGCTGAGGGTTGAGGTTTTCTAGGTTTTAGTAGGTTGACAAATAAAGCTTCCGAAGACGAGCAAGTGACGGAGATGGCTATTTAGAAGTTGCAATTTTGTTTTGTTTTATTCCATTGTGTTGTATTAAAAATTGTTATGTCAATATAGTACTCTGATCAACCAATGGGCATCATCATATGTCGCTCTTAGCGTATTTACATAGTAATTATATTTTATTTAAACTTGGAAAACGATTATGGGATTATGTAATTTGAATGTGAAAAACATGTTTTGAAATGTAATTAGTATTATGTTGTTTTTTGGAAATCTGTGATTTTGCTTAATTTTCTGGTGCGTCTAATATTATGGATAACATTAACATAGCCGTATTTAGTCGTCGAAAGTTAATACCATGGATTACTACAGCATCTGTAGCACTTAGCTTTAGGCCTCTAAATAAGGGATGTTATAGTAAGTCACATTAGTTTAGCCGCCAAATGTAGTGTTTTAGATGGTTGGATGGACAATTTTGTCATCCACATGAGTGCTCATATAGCTCAGCTGACCTACCAGCAATCGGTAACACAGAGGAGACCTAGAATCTTGCTAACCATATGGGAAAGACGGCTAATGACTGGGCACTTAGCGCTCAGGAGGGAGTCCTGATGCTGGTTGAAGTTGGTGTGTTGAAGCCTTGCTAAAGACGGGTCATGCTTTGGCTACTCTTGATTGATATGATGTCTTCGAGGGAGATCGCGGAAAGGAGCTGGCCGTCGGCTGATATGATATTGCACGAATTGTGTTGGCTTTTAGCTACTGTTGGAGGAAGTTCAATATAGGAGAGCTAGTTAGAACCGAATCATACATGGTTGGATTGAGAGGGACTAGGTCTAGATCTTGCCTAACTTTGAAGGTTGCTTTGGGATGAGATGCTCGGGCCTCATCTTGGCGCCTTGCAAAGTAAAAAGGTTGGTTCGAGACCACAATGGGTTTGGACCGGCCTTTATGGGCCATTAGCAGGTCAACCGAGTTGGCTTTGATTGGGACAGACTGTTTCAATTGGCCTGTTAATATTTGTGAAAAAATTGAGCAACAAAAGTTTATTAACGATTTTGCAAAAATATCAACGCCTCTAACCCATTTTGCAACGATCGAAATTTTGAACACTTCATATTTAAATATCTGAATTATTTAAATATTTAAATCTGGATTTAATGTGATTAAACTGATTTATAACCATATTAAACCCTTTATAAGTAATAACTAATGATGTAAACTTATTTATGAAAATTATTTACAAAAATAAATAGTTCGAAAAAAATATCTGTAATGTGACCAAAAATCGTTTCATAGATAATCAGCTTTTTTCTCGATAAAAGTTGTTTGAACTTGTTGTGCTTTTCTTACATATTGATGTTTAATTAATTATCAGCTAAAAATATTTTAGTGTTTATGTCTAACTAAATGTGAATAGTAAAGATTAGCAAAGTGATTAAGGAGAAGATATTTTGATAAATAGTGTTTTAGATATTTGTTTTAAGAAATGAGGTGTAAAGGTGGCGTGTGAGGAGGAGACTCCTTTGTGACCTTCCAAGGAGGTTTGGAGATGGCAATGACTTGTTGACTAAAGCCTACAAATGCACCGTTGAGGGTTTCACTAATTATTTCAAAAAAAAAAGAAAAGTTATAAACTAATTAGTGTTAATCCACTTCTATCTCCACTCATCTTTCTCTAATCAAAGAAAATCAAGTTCAATCCTCACCAAATTCAAGCCTTGGACCTGATGCAACATGGGAAGCTTGAAAATCAAGCCAAAGAGTGGAGATTGTTAGCTAAAGGGTGGATGAGCAAGTGGCTGTGAGCAAATAAAAGAGGAGGAAGGAGGTTGATCTCTAAAACGGGATGAAGGTTGGATCTTTTGGTTTTTGGTGATGGTAGGAAGTATTCATGCGTTCATGGGGTGTATGCTTGGTTATTGCAAGGTCATAAGGTGAGTTTACTCACCATTGGACAAATATATATATATATATATATATATATATATATATATATATTGTGTATATGTATGTGTGTGCTTGAATATAAATTTAAAGTAAAGTATAAACTAATTAAAGTTACAACTTTGGTTCTCCTTGCTTTTGAAAGCAAATGGCAACTCCAATATGTGTAACATCACTTTCATGACCTTCACTAATAGTGGTGTGGCCTTGACATTATGTATAAATGGTTGGTTGGCTTGTGTGTTGAGTTGATGTGAATATCAAAGTATTCGAATAGCGATTGCTATACGTGCACATTGAAATCCCCTTGCTTTAAACTTCTTCAATTAGGGATATTGTAATATATTACGACATAACATATTTTGGTTGTTTTACACATATTTTGGTGTATGAGATGGTAAAGGATTGGTTTGAAAAGTTGTAGAACTTGTGAAACAAAGTTGTGGAAGTTAGAAGTGAAAAGGTTGCTATGGATGCACTTTGAAAATGCTTTATGTTCAGTGTTTTTTAATGTCAAATTTGGGAGATATCCTTTTGAGTTTCTTTGCTGTTTTAATAAGTAAGATATATGTACTTATTACAGTAAAAATATCAAGGTTTAAATAATTATAGAAGTGGTTAAACGTAGTGGCAAAAATTATAGTGTGAATGGTCGCTATATAAGCACTTTGAAAATACCTTATTTTTTGGGAATTTTTGATATGATTTTGGTAGATATCCTTAGGGGTCTCTTTTTTTGTTTTTAAGTACTATACTACTTACTGTAAAAAAAGGATCTTAAATCATTTATTTAAGTAGTGAAAATTGGTCGTAAAGTTCGTGTAATTTCCTATTGTTCTCGTCTAGGACTTTAGATGGCATTCATAAATGCTGTATTTGGTTTACAATAACGCTCCAAGGCTTTTTGCATTATTTGTTTTTAAAATGAGACATTTTCACAAGTTTCTCATGATTTAAATGGTTTATAAATTGTTATTTTTAGGAAATCTTTTTAGTGTTATCTAACAATATGGATTTTGGTATGAAAAAAGATTAGAAATTTAAATTCATTTTTAATAATTAAATATTAATATTTAATGAACATAGAACTTCAGATAGCAGTTCTGTGAATGCTATTTTTCACTGTTTGAAACTTTGAATGGTTTTGAGTGTTCCAGAACTTTAGGACTCCGTAAATGTTGTAGTATGTCGTTGAGACTTTAAAATGATTCAAAATAATATTAGAATATAGTATTTTTCTACCATCTTTTTAGGACTATTTAATAATAGTAATTAGAGTATTCTAAAATTTAGTTTTAAGTTTAAATATATGTTTGTTAGTTATTTATAAATTTTAATGAAAAAGGGTTTTAAAATGAAAACATGTTTTTTATTGACTTTTGTCAAATTCTAAAATATGTTGTCTTCAAGTAATGTTTTATGTAAATATCTAAAACCTATTTACAAGTATTTTTAAAGAGTGTGTATGTGTATGTTGAAAAAGTAAGTGAAATATTTCATAAAAGGATAAGTGGTTTTGGTTATAACACAGTTATAATGAATGGTTTTGGAAAGTTAATTAAAAGTGTATTACCTTTTTTAATGAGGGTAGATATATTTAGATCTTCAAAATGAATGTTATTAAAGATAATGACAAGTATAAATGGTTTGGGTTTATAGTAAACTATGTTTATGTAACATTTTTTTTAAAACTTTTAATTATACTTACGAATATAATTAGATCTTTAAAAAAGAAAGTTTTAAAGATAAATATAAGTGAAACAGTTTTGGGTTATAGAGATGATGTTTAAGTAACATATTTCTTAAACTTATTGAAATAGATTTATGAATATACTTAGACATTTAAGTGGATATTTTAATGGAAATAACAAGTATTAAATCCTTTGGATAGGCAAAATAAGTATAGGTTTAAAGTAAGAAATCTTGTAAAGATTTGTGAAGATACTTATACCATTTGAGATAAGTATATGAATACATTTCGATGTATTGTAAAGAGTATAAATGAATAGTGAAATAGTAGAATAAATGTTCATATCTTTTATAAAGGTATTTTAAATATATATATATACACACAAGTAGAAAAAGGAAGTGAATAAAAGCATTGCATATTCTTATGGTTGAGATCACCAAGGAGGACTCATTCGTCTAGGATGTCTCTTGCTTTTAGAATGTATGAATATGAGATCCCTCGAGAAGGACTCCTACATATAGTTTGCTTACTTCCAAAGAAAGTAGTAATTGATAGACGAAGTTTTATAATAAAAGAATTAATTATGTAAAAAAGGGATTAAAAGTCCTTTACGTGACCTAATTGTGCTTTGTATGACTTAATCGTGCTTTTTATTTTAACTTGTCTATAGATAGTGGTTAGTCGGGTACCTAGCACTAAAACCGATGAAGTAGATTTTTTCTATCTGTGAGAGTTAAGGATGATGTTCGAGCAGGGTGTACTTTGAGTTGAAAATGTCCGAAATGTGATAAGTATATAAGACGTGGTTTCCATATCCGATCATTCTCATTATTATTGAATTTAGCCAATATAACTTAAGAAATATCTAGAAGAAACACGAGAGTTAGATGATACAGTTATCTTCGGTGTTGCTATATACATGTGTAAACTTGTCTTGCTCTTCAAGGAAAATGATAAGAAATCCTTCGAATAGGAGATGATCTCCACCCTTATGTACTATTTTTTTATTTCTAAAAGAACCAAGGCTAAGTTAACTGGAAATCTATTGATTGATTTTGGAGCGTCCAGTAAGCGGAGTAATGCACTCATATGAGATGAGTCGAAACCGTAACCACTTCAAAAATGTTATACCAGATTTATGTTTTAGAAGTGGTTGTGAAGCAAAATGTTATAGAGTTGCACTGTCTATCCTAGGGTTAACTCCAAGGAAGAGGTCCTCGTTAACATTTCGAACGACCATATAATGTGGGACTGTCTATCTTAAGAACGATTCCAGGAGAGATGACAACGTTAGCATTTGTCGGAAGACTTGTGCTAGAATCAATGTGGTGATTCATGAAATGTTTGAGATGATGGAACCCAAAGTGAGATTCGAGATTTGTTCTTTGAGATGTTGGAATCCAGAGAGAGACCTGAGATCTATTCAAGTGATTATAACTCATGTGATGAGATGTTGAATGTGACTTTGCCATCGATAATGGCAGAAACAAAAGTATGGGCATAGCGAAATGGTCTGGCTAACCTAAGAGTATATCGTTCTGTATCTAGAGATGCTTTAAGATATGCACGTGAGGGCGATGATACATGGTGCCACATGATCGGGTGTGGACCAACTTTGTTTTTCCTATGCTATATTTTATTAGAGATATATGCTGCTCGGAAGGATATCTCTAACCCTTGTTAGGAGGCCCATTCTCTATGTATTGAGGGCAGCTCCAATAGAAATCCAAATACAAACACACACACACAAATGTGCCTTAGCAGTACAGATTGTATACTAAATATTGTTGTGGTGTACCTAAAGCATAAATATTTTTGATTTATATTCTATGCCGTAGACATTATCTACTTCATCTCAATATGTACTTATTAGATGGTTCGAGTCACTTGAAGGAAAAATCATTCCGGTGATTTGGTTGGCCTTAAAAGAAGCTGTTATATATGCACCATATTTCTTGAGTTTCTCACACTTGACTTCTGCCTGACTCATGTTTTTATTTTTCCCTTAATTCCTTGATTTCTCATTCGAGTAGCTTGAAAAAGACAGATTTTAGTTGGATATTCTTGGAGCTCAAGGAGACGAGCTGGTTGTTTCTTACCTACCATAGTATTCTTATTTCTATTCTATTATGTATATATCAACAATTATTTGTATGGGCCATTATACTATCTAGGCAAATGATAGTACTTAGGATTTTAACTCTTAAATACTATGTATCTTAGAGTGATAGTTTGTACTGTCTTTTGATAATATCTGTTATCATTTCACTGTAAAATTATGATATTGTGTTCTTTCTTCCTTGTTCATTTTCTTTTATTTACCCTAACAATCTGTTTTTTCGACGCTTGGGTGCTCGGCATGTGAATACCGTGGATGTATTAGTGTCAACATTTGGAGGTTGAAAAGGTCGACCATGACACGTTTAATGAAGAAAAATATGATTAATCCTTAGAGTCAAGAGTGTGTAGCTGCCTTTGTTAGATTGAAGAAGTAATTGACGAGTGCCTCAGTTTTAGTTATTCCTGATGGTACCAAACATTTTACCGTAAATATTGATGAATGTGATACTAGTCTTGGTGCTTCCCTTATGCAAGAAGAAAACATAATAGCATATGCGAGTCGATGGTTATAGAATCATGAGAAGAATTACCTGACACACGAGTTAGTCACTATTGTATTCTTGTTTAAGACATGTAGGCATTATTTGTTGGATGAGAGATTTGAATTATTTATGGAACATAAATATCTATTCTCTCAGAAGGATCTGAATTTGAGACAACAACGACAGATGGAGTTTTTTCATCGTATTTGGGATTTCTTGTACTATAGTAAAAGGAAATGTGGTTGTAGATGCTTTAAGTGGGAGGCATGCTAAAATGAATGATATATTGTTAGAATAGAGAAGTTTGGAGTTTATATCAGACTTTGATTTCAAAGTACATCGGAGTACGCGCCTTAATTGTTAGTAGCAATGGAGGTCAGAACTGCATAGATGAATCATTTTGGAATGATTCAAAGGAAAGATGCATCATCGGTGAGTATAATAGAGTAATTAGTATAGGGTGAATAATCAAGCCATTTGGATCGTTACTTCAAAGATAAGAAGGGTTACTTTAGGAGAGATGGAAGGCTATGTGTAGCATACATTATAGAATTAATAGAGAAAGTTTTGGGTGAGTATCATTACTTTAGAACTACTATTCATCCAATAGGAGATAAGATGTATCAGGATGTGAAGATATTATTCTATTGGCAAGGGATGAAGAGACATGTAGTCGAGTATGTAGCAAAGTGCATGGCGTGCCAAAGAGTGAAAGCAGAGCAAAAGACGTCGGATGGGCTATTACTGCCATTGGATGTGCCATAGTGGAAGTGGGAGTGTGTATCTATGGATTTTATGGACGAATTACCCTAGAGTAGAATAGGAAACAAGACCATATGGGCTATATTAGATCGTCTTAAAAAGCTCCAGTTAAGTGTATGAGAACGATAGCAATAACGGCGACACCATATATTAAAGTGGTGGTCCAACTTCATGGAGTTCCAGCTAGTATAGTGAGTGACTGAGATCCAGTTTTCATGGGTAAATTCTGAAGGATTCTACATAAGGCAGTAGGGATGGATTGAATTTGAGCACGACATACCACCTGTAGACTGATGGATAGATGGAGAAGGTAAACAGGGTGTTGAATGATCTGTTGAGGGCTTGTATATTGGATGTTGGAGGATCTTGGGAAGATCATCTTCCTTTAGTGGAGTTCGCATACAATAATAACAACCATGCTAGTATATCTATAGCACCATTTGAAGCATTATATGAAAGTCCATGTAAATCACCTTCATATTGGTGGAAGTCCATTGATTGGATTATTTTAGGTCTAGAGATGGTTAGAGTTACTCCGAAGAAAGTGGAACTTGTAAGGAAAAGGATGAAAGCTGCATATGATCAACATAAGATAAATGCAGATAGGAGGAGGAAATATTTGGATTTTGAAGTGGGAGATTTGTTTTTGGTCAATGTTTCTCCATTGAAGAGAGTGGTAAGATCGAAAGTTCGAGGAAGCTAGCACCCAGTTCGTCGACCCATTTCCAATGCTAAAGAGGATAAAGAGTTTGGTATATAGAGTGGAACTTCCATGGAAGATGTCAGGAGTCCATAATGTATTTCACGTGTCACATCTGCGAAAATATGCACATGATTGGATAGCCATAATTGCAGTTAGTTGGTTGGAGGAATAGAGTTGGAGTTTGAGTCAGGTCTATCCCGTAGTCTGACTTGTATTGTGGAACGTGGGGTGAAACGGCTTAGAAATAAAGTAGTAAAGCTGGTTAGAGTGCAATGGGGAAACGACTCATTGGAGAGAACATGGAAGCCTGAGGAGAAGATGAGGGTTACTTATCCACAACTCTTTTTCCTACATTTCCTGATTTGATTTCCTTGGTTAGATTATTCTGCGATTAGGATTTGGATGCTTTGGATGAATTTATTGTTGAACTTTATGTATTTGATTGAATTTGCATTCATACAGAAATATATGTGCTTATATTAGGATGTTGTGCATCATGCCTAGTATGTCATCTTCTTGCATTCATATATGATGCATTATTTGTGTTTATGCATTCTAAGGGTAGAAATTGCAATAGAAATTGCAAGTCCATGGCATGATTTTTGGGTAGAAATATCATACATTGTTTGTTTAAATTAGATGATATGATTGCTAATTTGACTTATATATATCCAACGAATGAGTGTACGGTATATAATATTTTCCATTTCTTAGGAATTTAGAGGACAAAATTCTTTTAGGAAGGAGAATATAATACCCCGAAATTTTATAAATATTTTAATTCAATATAAAAAATATAATACAATGAATTAAAATATAGGAGAGGCGAATTTCTCATTTTTTCGATTTTGGAATTTAACGATGAAAACAGCAGCATTGCGGCCTGCTCATTTTCTGATTCGCGCAATTTTTTGGTTTGCCTAGTTTGGATTTCGTATGGGGCGATTAGGGTCAAAACAACATTGAGTCCAATGGGCACCAAAAAGTTAGGGTTTGAGTTTGGATTCGAAATAAGCGGACTATTTTCCCTCCAAATGTTTAAGAAACGAACTCATGTATATTTTTCAATTTAGAAACTACACGACTATTATCTTCTTCCTCTCAACCTACCCAAGATGAAGTTCAAATATCTCTCTTTACGCTCCACCAAATCAAACAAGACCAGCGACATGCGGAGCTACTGGACAAGGCTATGTACCAAAAATTATTTAGAGGAGGAAATTTGAAGTGAGGATATGTAGCAGACTGAACGGTGAGGATTTGGGTAAAAATTGCGTTTTAGTGAGTGATTCGTCCCCTTCCTCCAATAATGCAATTATAATGCTATCTACATCACATGATAGCTATATTAGTGTAGTTTAACACCTATAAACATCTAATTTCAGATTTTAGGGTGATTTAGGTGGGATTTGGCTAATAACAGTCCTTAGAAACTACGTTAAGTTAGAAAATAGTAATTTGATGATTTTAAGTTGAATTTGATGAAGTAAATGTTCAAACTGAACTTAGGAATGAAGGCTTAGGGTTTAGGTATGTTCTCAGATGACTAGAGCCGGAGCAAAGGCGACTAGAGGCAGAAAAAGATGGTGAAACAAAAAACATTTCCATCACTTAAAACTACCAAAAAATGTATGCACCGGTCCACTGATGGGTTGAACCTAGATGTAGAATGGCCTATATAAGTAAATAATGAACCATTCGAGTCTTGTTTCTCTTGTATTATAAAAGGCAAACTAAGGCTAGTGACAAGGAAAATGATGGTGATGCGAATCGAATGAACCATTGTGATGATTGGCTGATATTTGAAATAAATGTATATGTTATTGCGTTGTGGAGATTTTATATAAAGGTGAACGTGAAACATGAATGAGTCTTTGGCCCAAGTCGATGTTATGGGACATGGATATGGATATTGATATGGATGTCGATATGGATATAGATATGGATATAGATATAGATACAGATATGGATACAGATGCAGATATGAATGTGAATATGGACATATGACAAAAGTAGGTGATCTAGGTGTTACATTGCTCCCCTATAGTGCTACAGTGGATCAATGGGATGAGGTGGATGTTAAGCAACCGCATAGGGCTAGTCGAGGGCATGAATAAAATTAGTTAGTATGAGGACAACAAGCGACCCTATAGGGCATGAGGCTTGTCCAGGGTGTGAGTCCTATATGCGATTAACGTGAGGATAGGCAATAGGCGACCCTCTAGCTTATGAGTAGAGTCCATATAGATATGATGCAATATGGTTAGATGTGTAGGATAGTTAGGTATGACATGGTGGCAAGATGTATGGTGGTCGAGCAATAGACTCATATCATCAATAGTATTATTTTTGTTGTATATGTAGAGTAGAGTATGGCTCACTCATCGGACTTATGTCTGACCTCCTTCTATTTTCCCTTTATATATATAGACGTGTGTTTATATATATATATATATATATATATATATCCAGGTTGATGGAGTTTGAAGACGAGATGATTTCATGGATGGAGGCTAATTTTTATACATTTTTATTAGCACCAAAAGTTGGCACAAATACCCAATAAATTATATGTAGATGAATAAATAAAGTAATCCAGATAAAACAAAGGAAACATGAAAAAGGCAAGAAAAAAACAACGACAAATAGATTTATAGTAGTTCATTGTTGAGTGCCTACGTCCACTTTGAAGAGATAATTTTATTAATAAGTTGAATTTTTAAGTACAAGAGGGATCAGATCGGAATCCGTAATTATAGTGGAGTATAAAGAAAATAACAACGTAAAGATCCCTCAAATGAACTATGAAGCCTGTATTTACAGGGGTAGACGACAGAAAATCTCCCTGAAATTTTGGCAGTAGAATCTCAAGATGTAGATAAGGTCACCCAAAAGTTTCGAAGCCCAATTCCCTATGTACGGCGATCGGCCTTGATCTATCTTCCATGCTATGCGACAGCATAAATCCCTCAAGTGGGTCCCTCTACATGCCAATTTCATGTCCAGAGTTGTTTGCATAGTTATCTTCATGTTTTAAGAGATATCAATGATTACCATTGAGTTGAATTGCTGATCAAAGTTTTTCATAACTATAGTGGTCCGATCTGATCCCCTACCCAGGGGAAGCTATATTCCATACTTAGAATGTTCTGTATATTCTAACTCTTGGCTTCATTTGATCATCGCTTTATATTGTCGTCTGTGCTTGATCTATGGATGCTTCTACTCTAAACTTCTTTCCTTGTCTATCATCAAGTCTAACTTGTTCAATCAGTATGGATATAGTCGGGTTAAAAGGTCGAATAACACTTATCCCCCAAAGTACCTCTTGAATCGAAGCAAGTTAGAGGCACCGGGAAGAATTCCATTTAGTTTCCTAAATCGTCGTTATCCTTTCGTTGAATTACTTTGCTGAAGTGTCATATCTCTCTTCGTTCATCAGGGTGCTTGGTCGATATTCATTAATATAAATTTAGAGTGTAATCCTCGGCCTTTGTCTATGCTTTGTTCCATTGAGCTTGTGGATTAAGTTGGAAGGCTTTGGTTGTCTGCAGCGACATCCTTTCTGCAAGATCCAAGTAATAATTAATCTCCGTCGATTCAAGAAATTGAATGCTGGGTATGTTCATGTGCATGTTCATGGGTCGTTTCCAATATCATGTAGTTGAAGTGATGTAGTTAAAGTACAAGTGAATTGAAATTTGTTACCAGTTTTATGCATTTCATTTTTCATTCATTTTTTAACATTGGGAAGGGATCAGTTTTAAACCCCTAGGTAAGGGATCGTACTCGATCCCCTACATGGACTTAGTTCATTTTTTGGGCTTAAAAGGACTGGGCCGATATCATATATAAGCTAAATACTTAGCTTATTTTTTATCTCACTTTACTCGCTCAACCAACCCGATCCCTCCCCTTCTTAATAGTCACCACTAAAAGCTTTTCAATTCGATACTCTTATTCGCTCCTTTGTCGATCCATTATGGTGGCCGTAGGTTTAGGGTTAATCACTATGGTGGTTGTAGGTTTAGAATTCGGTGATAATGTATGATTGGTGATGACCATTTGGAGTTAAGATGGGTTAAATTATGGCAGGATCAGTTGTGTAGGGGAGAAGATGAAGTAGAATGGTGGAGTGAAGCAATCGGTGATGGGTGGATCAATTTTGCATATAACATGGAGAAGGCGATGTATAGAAGTGATAAGGTGATGAGGAGGGATCGGTGATGATATGCAATCAGTTATGGATGGATATGAAGTGAAGGGGGTGGTCATGCTTTGGATTCAATTATGGAGCGATCTGTTATGGTATAGGGATGGTGTAAGGCGATCGGTTCGAGGGATCAGTGATGAGCTCTTAGGGCTTGAATTTAGACGAGGCAATATTGCCCAGGTGAGGGATCTGTCACGATCCCTTGCCCTATGGGGACTTATTCATTTTTGTCCCATTAAACTTTATACTTGAACTCGATTGATTAATAAACATAAGTATTTGCCTTGAGCTTGACCATGACTTGGAGACATGACTTCGAACTTATATATTTGGACTTTTGCATTCAAACTTATACGATTTAAACATATATGACTTGACCATCGAATATTGTATGCATAAGTGAACCTGAGCCCTTCGATAGGAGCATGAACTTGTTAACTAACTCGGACATGAATGTTTGCATATCCAATATTGGGCTTGAACTTAAACACTTGAATTCCAGGATGGGACTCGACTATGATCTTGGCACTTTGACTTGAATGCTACTTAGTACGAATTAGGATGTAAATGGTTGGACTTTACGTTTGAACTTATACGACTTGAATCATTGGAAATCAAAGTCACACACTTTTGAATATGACTTGAACTTAAACTAGTATAACATATAATCTCGAATGAACTTGGATAAGTTTCGTACTTCGATATGCCAATGACTGATCCTAGAGTTTAGATAAGATCCATAACCATCAACATGAAAGCCGGCTGGGATGGTCAATGATGAGGGCCACTTCTATGGAATCCCAATGTCTCGTCACTACTGTCATTTATATTCTGAACTGTTTATCTCTACACTGCACAACACTGCACTAGTTTACACTTAGAATGGGGGGAGCATGTTTATTTTCCTAATGATTACTATACGCTAAGTTTGATGGCTATTGGTTCTAGATGCTCGGAGCGTTTGGCTACCATGGGTATCGAACAAACTATCTCTCACAACAATTCTGAAGCTAAGTCAAGTTCTACAACAATATTTGCTCGAACTCTTCAGGCCAGTAATCTGAACAGCCCAAAAGTTCTCATCAAGTGCCCGAAATTCCTTTGAATCTTGAAGCAGAAATTGAGCCAGCTCCTGACACTTTAGAAGATGCTATATTTTTAAATGATCCGAAGGATTCAGTGGCTTCAAAGGTTGATAAGACCTCTCTTGCAGGCTATGCATTAAAACATGATTCCATGCGAGGATATTCGAGCCCCGTTTCGTAGTGACAGGGCTCACTTGCTCTCGGAGGGGTATATTGCATGCAACAAGTTTATGTGCTTGGTTGGTTTCTTTCTAACTTTCAACCCATTTATCCAAAAATGTTGCATTATTTAAGATTGGTACCGTCTTAGCTGCATCCGAACAGCTGTGCGTTTTTTCACTACACATACATGATATTCCTCGAGTTACTATATCGTGAGCCGACTCCAAAAGACACTAGATTCATTTACAACCTCAAACGGTGAAGAGGAAACCTCTTTTACACTTTCCTCGAGTCAGCCACAAACCGCCAGGTCGTAACCGGTGCTTGGAACAAACTGAGTGCTTTTAAGAATGAATGGTTCAACATGCTCTGCCTACCTGGTTTTGCAGGAGGGTAGTTGGAAGGACAAAAGTGTTGCATCAAACTTAACTTTAAGTGCTATTATTCAAGTTATATCTTGAATTAAGTAGTCTTTTACTGAACACTGCAGGTAGCCATCCACGTCCCCCGGTGACATATACTTGGAGGTGGTTTTAGCGTTCAAAAACATACCGACGATGGACATAAACATTCGATCTCTTCTTGTCGATAAGCGCCTTTTTGTCTTCGTCTTATTAGAAGAAGGTCACATCATAGGACTGGATAGAAACACCAAGGATGAAGTTGTAGAGAGAAGATGTGCCACTAGGCAAGGAGGTAATGAAGCTGATCCTATCGTATCCCCAATCGAAGGGGCTTAGGATGTTGCAGAGGAAGGCAAGGTGAGGGGCGATGCTAATGAGTTCGAACATGACACTATGAGCCCAAGTCTTGATCCTGCGGTTGGATCCTCCCAAAGCTCACAGCTTCCTGGCTTAGAAAAGAGAAAAGGAAAAAGGTTCATTTATAAGCTTCATAGAGGGTAGGTCCCCAAGAAACCCAAATCAACCCCTGCTGCTACAGATCAGTCTAGCTCTTTGCCTCTAGAAAATCTATATGAGGGGCTGTCTAACATCTAACTCCTAGACGATGTTGAAAATTATGATTTTTATAACTTAAGCCTCAGTGGGTCTGAATCTCCTATTCAATTTTGGTTTGATAGGCCTCCTACTGATGTAGGAGAGATTACTCAAGCGAGCAAAGCTCCAACAACCGGTCTGTTGGGAGGACACCGGGACACTCACAATCACGTGCACTGCACCGCATGATAGTTATCCATCTTTAACTCTAATAATTCTTATACTTTTTCATTTTGTTTGCAAGCTCGATAGGATGTCCCCGTAACTATGATCACTTAAAGAGATCACTGTACTCTCAATAGTCTTATTTTAGGCCTAGTCGAGGTTCGGACCTCGGTCGAGATAGATAAGGGTATGAAGGAAGAGAGGACGGAGACCGAAGCCGAAGCCACCAATCTAAGGACTCATCATCTAAGTACAAATCAAAATCTTAACCTTCTCATGACAAGGGTGCTGGTCAACGTCCTCTATACATAGTAGCAGCACGTCGTTGCCTCATACTCCCACTTTGGCCATTGTGCCTAAGCGACATTCAGGTTCTTCCAATGCCCGTCAATCTTCAAACAGGCATTCTAGTGTAGAAGGTCCTAACACTACATCCTACAAGCATGGCAGACGGATCCTCTCATCCTCGACCAATCTTGATGCCACTGTTGCTGCTGAGAAGATGGCTGAGCTCAAAATCAAATTTCGTAATCTGTGTTTTGAGAGTTCAAATTTGCTCTTGCTTTGCATTCAGTTCCTCCTAAGGCCAAGACATAGTGCTTTCCAATGTTAATGATGTTTATGTCCAGCATTGTATAACTCTTTGTGTGGTTGAAAGAATCTCTGAGTTTTCAGTGGAAAGAAAACACGAAATTGATCGCTACACACTTCAGGCGATCCATGAAAAGAAATCATCAAGTGCTTGGACGAGGAGGTCAAACATTTGGGTATGAAGCTAGCCGATGTTGAGAAAAAAGCCAACGGGTCTTCTGAAAGCATCAAGCATTTAATGAAACTACACTAAGCTTAATTGGACACTACATTCATCGCATCAGTACTTTAGCCCTCGAAAAATAAGTTTTACAAAAGGAGAAGGAGGTGCAGGAAAACGACAATTATGCTATAGCCCTTCGTGACGAAGAGCTCAATAAAGAAAAATAGGAGAAACAAAAGGCCCATTTGGAGTCATAGGGATACTGCGAGGGGATTGGCGAAGCCTGCGAAGCTAAAATAGAGGCCGATAGACAACTCGCACGGATAGAGGCCCTTAAGAAAGAGGTTAGGGAAGCAGGCTGGATAGACATAAAGGATGAGTTTGATCTGTTGCTAATATATTTCAATGAATACGCCATGATGAATCACAACCTCCACTTTCTTAGAGAGGGGTATCCCGAATCACTCGTCGAAGCCTAGGACCATATTATAGATTTGAAAAGGAAGTTCTTCGACGGTGTTGAAGTGGATGAAGAGCGGCTCATGCGTGAAATCTTACATGACGAAGAGCCCGACAAGCTCAGGGATGCTTGGCTCAGTTTACTCAACGATCCCATGATTGTTGAAAATAGGAAAGATGGCGGCGAAGCCTAGGGATCCAGTTCCCAAGTCCCCCACTACTCAAGGAGATGGTGCTTCAATTTCTCATGCCCTAGAGAAGGACATGGTTATGATCCAGATCATATATGGATAAACAAATCTTTTGGGCCGTCTCCAATTTTGGAAGGTTGCACTTCAGATACGACTGAACGCCGGTCTAGTGAAGGTATATCTCTTACTTCTTCGACATTCGAGAGGTTTACATCTCATGCCCGATATTTATGGATTACCCATTAGTCTTGATGAAAATACAAGTCCGTTTACAACTATCCATGCTCCCAATGATAAGGTTTCCCTAGGACATCAGGCGCAGACTGCAGGGCCTACTACGGCCGACACTATACAGGTGGTTCCTACCGGTCAACCTATTGAGACTCCAGGCCTGGACGCTGAAGTCATAGGAGCTTTGCATGAAGAAAAAACCAATGACCGGTAGGGATAGGATGAAGCAGAGGACATTGTAATGATCCATGCCTCCAAACACAATGATAAACTAGCATGAAGGAGCGCACTGAAAAGGAGGACCTAGATTTGCAAGCCAAGAAGGAAAGTACCTAAGTAGATGTTACTTCGCTTCAAATTATACTACTGGACGGTGCCACTCCTGAGGGTGTCGTTACTTTTATATCACAATGTGAGATGGCCTCTATTTCTGAAAGCATCTCTTCTAAAGGTAGCAGGAGAAAAAAAGAGGAAAAATGAGAGGACGAGATGGTAGCTCAGGAGAATCCACCTCGAAGAAGCCCGAAAAAGGAGAGAGATAACCATCGAACTGGCTTGGGTAATTTATAGCTAGGTACCTAGTTTCTTTTTTAATGGTTTTAATTATGCGGGTATGGCCCCAATTTTTGGTTTTTAGTTTTCGAAATAAACTTGTACTTAGTTTCCAAATTTTAGTAAATAAATGAACACAATTTCTTCTCTGCTTGGATTTTGTTCAAAATTTGTCTAAGTGTTCAGGCTATTACGTTTCCCATTCAATGTACTTGTAATTCATCGCTCAATGCTCAAGTTGTGATGTCTTTCGGTAGCTCGGTTCTTCGGATTTCGATCCGACAATTCCATCCCAAGGACTCTATTCGATCGCGGCCTTAAGTCGTATCAAACACTAGGTGCGAGCCAAGTGTTAGCTATCATATTCAGTAATTAAGTGACTATACTCCTGCTCCCAGTATTAGATTGGCGGAGTTATTTCATGGACGGTCAGGTCCCATCCATGATGATTTTATACTCCTCCTGTCAAGTTCAGGAAAGATTTGTAGATTGAATGGTCGGATCACACTTTATTCATTTTGGTTATACACTTATCGGCACTGTGGGGATCAGAGTTAGTCAATGGGTAGTCAAACACACCCGTTTGATGTTTATAGTCTAGCCCACACTTTAGGGACTAAAGTTTTTCTAGTAAATGGTGTAATCACATTTCCTTTGATTAATTTCGTTGCCCCCAAGTCTAGGGAAAAGTCAAAGAGTGGTCGGTCATATCACGACCACTTTTACTTTACACTCACCCCATTGAATCGGGAGATGGAGTTAGTTAACAAGCGGTCAAGTTACACTCATTCTCTACTTTATACTCAGCCCATCAGAATGCAGGCGAGAGTTAATGGATGAGCAGTCAAGTTACATTCATTTTGTTTAATTTAAGTATGGATCTGAGTATTTGGTTGGTCCCAATCTCCATGCAATTACCTGTAATTTCGCTACTTCGAAAATGAGAGATTCCGTTTATTTTTAAATTTAAAATGAATTTAAAAATTAAATAAATATATTATATATAATAAATAATTATCTATTCTTATAATTAATAAATTAAAAGGCATAAATTTGGATTTTAGAATAAATTGACTAAAGTCAAGTTTTGTTAATAATGAACAAAGGCTTGAATAAATAAGGTTAAATATAAATTTGAAAAGATAAATCTTAATAAAAACAATAAAAGTATATTAAAAGATTTAGAAACATTTTAATAGTTCGTTTTACAAAAATAACCAAATTTGTCGCATTGTCAATTTTGCATACACTGTAATATTAAAGGTTTTGATATTAATTAAATATAATTTTAAAATATAAATTGACATGTTTTAATTTGTTTAAAGATGTAAAAATTTCATTTTAAAGTTTGGTTTTACATCAATATATAACTTAACAAAAACGTCAAATTTTAACTGTAAAATTTATCGACAAAAACACCGTTTTCAACCAAAACAAGTTGTCGTCAAGTTGTAGCAACTTGATACATTTTCTAACATATAAATACAAGTTTACAAACAATTTAAACCCTTTACATTTAGCACTAAAGACAAAAAGAGTTTACTTTTGAAAAGTCTAAATAATAATAAAAAGTGCAAAAGTTATGATTTGACAAATTTAAATTTAATTAAAAACTTTATAAACAATATCATTACCTTACTTCTCATCTCATTAATGAGATGTTATGCTTATACATAGAAACAGAGAAAAAATGTATGATTTAACAATTACAAACCATAAGAAAATGACACCTCTTCACCTCTTAACACACTCTTCCATAACCATAATTCCATACATTAAATGCAACTCAAATCAAAGCTAATCAAGTTCAAAAGTAAACAAGGTTATTTGTGTCATTTACCACCAAAATATTCCCTTATAAATACAACATCAAACCTCTTCATTTTCACTTCACTTTCCTTTCACAAAATTTCCAAAATCCTTCTCTACTTCCTCCATTTCTCTTCTATCTTCAAGCTACCACCTCTACATCACCACACCATCACCCAAAACCTCCTATAACACACGTACACCCCCTCCTCCTTACATACACGAGCCCAAAACTCACCTACCTTCGGCCACACCACCATACCCAAGGTCGTACTCCCTCCTACACACCAATGCCAAATCCATACTCCACCATACCCAAGCCCAAAGACACGTACCCAAGGCGTACACTCCTTTTCCCTCCAAAGCTCACGGCCAACTAAGAAAAAGAAAAGAAAAGAAAAGAGAGGAAAACAAAAGTGGTGTGAAAGTAAAATAAGTTAAGGCGAGAATTCAAGACGTTTGGAAAAAGCGTATCATTTCGAGAAGCACGTTAGCCTACAAAAAGATTGACGGAGTGGATATGAAGGTGATAAATTCTCATCGCTTTTAAAATAATATTTTGGTTATGATAAAACAATCACATTTGTACCCTTATGACATATGAATGTTTATACCAATTTGATTATTGATATGGATGCTTGATTTTTGTTAGATAATTGAATTATGATAATGTATTCCGTTATCATATTAATAGTGAATGTTGGATTTGAAATCATACGTTATGTGATTGGTTGAATGGATGTTATGATGGCATTGAATATGGAAATTGGTCATATTCATTTTGATTTATCCCTTTGTTAAGAAAGACCAAATTTTCTCTTTTCATTAAGAAATGAAATTAAAGTAAAAATAAAAGAGAATTTGAAATTTGAAAAGAAACGGATTTGAAAGGATGGTTAAACTGAAATTGAAATTGAGATGAATAGTGAAATTGAAATTGAAATCGATTTTGAAAAATTGAAGTTGAGATTAAGGTTAAATTTGAGTTTAAATTAAAATCAGATTTGAAATCTAAGTTTTAAATGAGTTTAATTTGAAGTTAGAATTGAAATTGGATTGAAAATTAAAATTTAATACTAAAATAATAGGAATAAAATAATATTATAAAATGGTAATAGTGAAAATAACTTTTAAATACATTAAAAAGTGGAAATATCGATTTAAAGTGATTCATAATGATTTTATAAGTAATAGAATTCAATTTGAATAAATTATTTCAAATTTTGGAAAATAAGCTGAAACTAGGTGCATCGCGCAACGGTAGTTCGCGATTTCACGCCGAAAAGTTCAAATGAGCGTATAGAGTGAAATATAGCCCGGAATTCTTCGAGATAAGAAAATTCCGAAATATTATATCCATATCTTCTAAATGAAGAAAGAAAATCATAATTTCGATAAGTAGATTTTGAAATAAGTCCAAATCAATTTTCTGGAAAAATTGCGCTAGTGTAGTTAAGTGACCGTAACATGAAATCTATTTAAATGAGCATTTTTAATTATGGAGGAATATGGAATAAATTTGATAAATTTATTTAAATTATTTGAAAGAGATTTGGAATGGAAAATATGAATTATAGAATGTTTAAAAGTTGATTTAATCAAATAAGCTTATATAGCACTTTTCACGGCACTTTTATGCTGCGAATTGTATAACTTTTTAATGAGGAGTTTAAACGTAACAACTTTTCTCAAAATCAATTGTGAATGTTTTAAAAAGGATAATTATGCGTTTTGAAAGATAATTTGGGATATTTATAAGTAATTCCGAAATAAAGTTGAAAATCTGAGTATGTGAAAATGACTAGTATATTTGTCCCGTCTGTGAGATCTGGGGAGATAAAACAAGGTATTTAACTAAGGTTAGGAATGCAGCAACCAATTCCCTGAACTTACCTGCCCTATGTTTTCTTTTCTTAGGCGAGGGTTGAATAGATCGAAAGGAAAGCCCAGATGCTCTTAAATAAAAAGATCGTATTGAGTTTCCAAAATAAAAGAAGATTGATATTATCCAAAATTTAAGCAATCTCCAAAACGAATGATTTCTATGATCCTATTTACTCAAAAATGTTTGATAAGATTGATTTTAGGGTTTATTGTAAACGATGTCTTAAATAACATTGTTTTTGACCTGCTTAAAAGTTAAGGAATTTGGATCGAGAGTTAAGTGAGGAAAGTTGAGATGTTATCAAAAGTAAAAGAATGAATTACTTAGAATTATTCTAAATCAAAAGAAAGAGATTTCAAAATCAGCCGAAAAGAATTAAAGTGAAAAGAGACTTAATAAATCCTATATACTCATATTCACTTTTCATCGATAATTGGATTTCGAAGGGACCAGGGTCGGATTTGGGTTATTCCTGTCCGAAAAACACTTTGAACCAATGTATACGTTCGAATGTAATGACTTGTTGAAGATGATGATTATTGAAGACCGTGGATCTTCATAGCATGAAGACTGCTTGTTGAACATGCTCTGGGTAGCTCCCATTATAGAGTTATTTATATTAGTGGTCTCCTCGTGATGGAGATTTTTCGGATCGCAAGGACTACTCGCTACTAGTGGTAGTAGAAGAGTACCTTCGGTTTGTCCTGTTCCTAGACAACTTTTATGCACGTTTGTCTGAGATTGCATTTCTAATGATTACGTACATTTTTTTTTAAAAACGTACATCAATGGTGGTGAAGAAGGCAACTTCTCTTAGCTTAACACCCTCCTTGAGACGTACGAGCTCAAGGATTGTATTTTTGTGGAAGACAATTAGTAGTTAACGAAAATGGCTATGTGACATTCAAAGATGTGATATGCGCTTTGTGAAAAGGTAATCGTATCCTCAAGACTCATCAAACTGGAAATAACCGAAACAGGATTGATGCAGCAAGACTGAGTGGTAATTCCCAAATAGGGTATGATCATTCCATTCTAGATGTATTTCTTTCCGCTATGACGTTCGAGATATAAATTAATGTGGTTTGTATGCTCGGACGCCTGGTTTAAAGGTAGGTAACGACCGGGGGATGACATATTCGGTACTATTTTGTTACAGGGGTAGGCCGGTCTTGTGTTGGTATAGGGCAGATGATCTATGCCTTGGAACATCCATCTAGAGGTGTACCCATTTCATAAGGTAGATCCTTCACTTGGTCATTTGTATGGAATCCATTCTCCAATAAGAACCTACGGTTTTGTTTGTAGAGCCTAGTATGCTGGAATTTAATAATGGTAACAATTTCGGCTAAGATTAGTAAGTTTATTTGCAAATGTTTTCAAAGAATGTCATTAGAAATAGTATCAAAAGTTTTGATATAAAAGTGTTTTAGTTATCATAAGGTAAAAACCCGTCCGTATTTATGTGTAGGCGTGTCTTATGAGATAATCTTTATTTTCAAAGGATTTTATCCAAAGGCTGATATATGACACTGTCATCTATTATTGAGTTTTTCTCACGCTGGTATATCAAGCCTAATCCAGGTATTTTCAATACTCGGGTCATATCCGAGTAGTTTCAGGTTTTGTCGAAGACGTCGGAGTTTCTAAAGGAGAGCTGGAGATATTCATCTACATATGGACGTATTCTATTATCCGCTGTAGTTAGTTTGTTTGGTTTTACGTTTATCAGCAATCGTAAGAACAGATGTTTATAACTGTCCAAGCTGAATTTAGGTTAGACTTTGATATTGTATTTTAAAATTTTCCGCTATAAAGATATTTTTTAAATATTTTATGTATTCCATTCGTGTGAGATTTTGTTCTGTCTTTATTTTCTTTCTACTCTTAATAATCCGCTTATTCTTGCAATTTGAGTTAGACATGTACGGTTTGTTGTCGATTCAAAGGGTACGGAAAAACGGGCTATTACACCATGGAAACTTGTTAGTTCATGTTATGCATATGTGGATGTAAGTTGGTCATATCACAACCATTATATTATGCATAAATAATTCATAAATATGGAAGGAACTTTAGATTTTATTGCTAATTAAAAAAGAATTGACATAATCTGTCTTATTACATGGCTTTGAATTCAACTGCAAAAGAAAATTCGAACCGAAATACAATTAAATGAAATAATACTAAGTGAAATAGCATCGTAAATGTTCATTGTTCCATGCCATAGGAAGTGCGATGCTATTGACAGTCGTTAGATTGAAAGTTCCATCTCTAAGCTTCTGACTGATAAAATGTGGTCCTTTCTATTTTGGACCTTTGTTTGCATGGCTAGGAAAGATCATTTTTAGGAAAAAATAGCCAATTTCAAAGGTCCTGGTTCGAACTTTAACATTATAGTATTGGACGACATGATGTCCGTTTGCAGCTGCCCTCAAATCAGCTTCTTCACATTTCTCGTCGACCATGGCTAGAGATTCCAAATGGGGATCTAGTTGGTTCTGGGGTCATAGTAAGTCACTCGACGTAAAGGGACTTCGAATTCTACAAGAATCCCGGCTTTGAAGCTGTAAGCAAGGGAGAATGGAGTATGGTCAGTTGCTGATTTATGGGTAGTTCTGTATACCCATATGCTGACGGCAGTTTATCAACCCGCATGCCCCTAGCCTTTTGCAAACGCTTCTTTAGAATAGACTTTATGATTTTATTGACAGCTTCAACCTATGCATTAGATTGAGGGTGAGCAACTGCCGCAAATCTTTTTTGATATGATGTCAACGACAGAAGTCTTTGAACTAAATGCTATTGAATTGGGTCCCATTATCGGTTATGATTGTTTGGGAAATACCAAAATGATATATGATGTTTTGAACAACAAAGTTTATTACTTTCTTCGTAGTGATCATGGTTAAAGGTCCGGCTTCAGCCCATTTAGTGAAGTAATCAATAGCTACGATGGCATATTTCGCACTACCTTTGGAAATCGGCAAGGAGCGGATGATGTTTATACCTTAAGTAGCAAATGGCCATGGACTATCCATCTGATTAATTTATGTCAGTGGGGCTCTCAGAATTTTTGCAAACCTTTAGCACTTGTCGCATCGTCTAGCATAATCAGCTGCGTCTAGATAGACCGTTGGCTAGAAAAAACCATAGCGGAGTAACTTCTATGCCAGGGTTTGCCCCTTAATGTGATCACTACATTCTCCTTCATATACTTATCTTAATACTCGTTTGATTTCATCGTTGGAAATACACCAAAGAAGGGAGATGGAGAAGCCCTTCATGTACATGACCTTTTCTCGGAGGATATATCATAACGCTTTAGGAAGGATTTATCATTTTCATTCTTCCATTCGGGAAGGATTCCCCTAAGCAAATAATAATTAATCGGAGTCATCCATGACTCCTTCTCATGCTCTGTTTTTAAGACCCAATCAATCTCTACCTAGTCAATGCTCAGAGTGTTGAGTAATTCAACTGGAACTGAGCCCATATGTTGTGCATCCCCAGAACTGGCCAACTTGGCCAGCGAGTTAGATTTCTCATTCTATTCTCTAGAGAAATGTATAATGGTGTAATGTTCAAAATTGGTCTGTAGCTATTGTACTCGATTGAGGTAAGGAGCAAGTCACGCTCCTTTGGTTTGGTATTCTCAATTGACTTGATACACTACTAATTGGGAATCACGGGAAATTTACAAAGCTTTACTCCCAGCTCTATAGCCAGTTTAAGCCCAACATCAAGGCTTCATATTCAGCTTCATTATTCTTTGTAGGGAAGTTAAGTTTCAGGGCATAGAAGATCGAGCGTTCCTCCGGAGTTACCAGTATGACTCCGACGTCAGAACATGGATCATTGGATGCGCCATCCATGTACATCTTCCATTGGATGGTAGGTTCCACATTGCTCTCCAGAGAGTCATCTTGTGTAGTGAATTCGGCTATGAAGTCCCTAATGCTTGTCCCTGGATGGTTCTTCAAGGGTGATAAGTGATATCGAACTGGCTCAATTCAATGTTCCATTTAAGTAACCTTCCAGACATCTTAGGTTGCTGTAGGACCTTTCGTAATAGCTGGTTGGTAAAGACATTGATAGGATGAGCCTGAAAATAAGGACGGAGCTTTCTTGACACAATCAATAGGCAATATGCGAGCTTCTCAAGTTTCGGATAGTTCGTTTCAGCTCCCCTCAATCGCTTGCCAACATAATACACTAGCCTCTAGACTCGGTTCTCTTCGCACAACAGCGCATCACTTATGGTATGTACCGACACTGTTAAATAAATATACAAATCTTCAGGGCTAGTGGCTTGGACAGGATAGGAGGTTTCCCTAAGTGATGTACCAAACCTTGAAATACATCAACACAATCATGCGTCCATTCAAAATTTCTCTTCCCTCTTTTGATTAAGTCAAAGAAGGGAATGCATTTGTCAGTGGCTCTGGAAATGAATCGGCTCAAGGCCGCAACCTTCCCATTTAGACTTTTCACTTGCTTGATTGTCTTCAGCACTTGGATATTTCTTATCGCTTGAATCTTTTCGGGGTTTGCTTCAATTCCATGAGAGTTGAGGATGAAACCTAAGAATTTTTTAACGCTATGCCTAAAGAGAATTTCAAGGGATTAAGTTTCATTCCATATTTTCGGAGAACACTAAACATCTCCACCAAGTCATCGATATGTTCATTTGATCACCTTGACTTCATGAGCATATCATCCATATATACTTCCATTGATCGTCGTATCCGGTCTTTGAACATCCAGTTGACCAGTCATTGGTAGGTTGCTCCAGTGTTCTTTAATCCAAAAGGCATCAAAGCGTAGCAGTATAATTCCAGGACGGTAATGAAGCTAGTGTGTTCCTCGTCTGAAACATGCATCGAAATCTGATTATATCTGGAATATGCATCCATAAACGAGACTAGTTCACGTCCAACAGTTGAGTCTACTAGCTGGTCAATCCTCAAAAGAGGAAAGCTATCTTTTGGGTATGTCGTGTTCAAATCTGAGTAATTGACACATATCCACCACTTTCTATTATCTTTTCTTACAAGAACTGGGTTAGATACCCATTTTGAGTTGAGGACATCGTGGATAAACCCATTATTCTTGAGTTTATGCACCTCCTCTTTAAGTGTAGAAGATCTATCTGGATTCATGTCGCATGACTTTTATTTCACCCGGACATGCCTCGGGTTGATATTTAATGCATGTTTCGCTTTAATCAGCGAAATCCCACACATGTCAGAGTGAGTCAAGCGAACAAATCAAGATTCACTCGAAGAAAGCCAGCTAATTCCTTCATCATCGTTGCACTGAGCTGTGATCCGATCTTCAAGACCCATAATGGGTCATCGTGGTTGATGTGGTGTCAATCGTCAGCCCAGTAGGTGCGTCCTGGGTTTCTTTAGGCCCTTCTTCTTTATCTCTCAGATCTATGTCTTTATAGAACCAACTATGGTGCCCGAGCCAAGGCTCGGACGTTGATTTCTAAGCTTCGTTAGTTTTGATGCAGAAAGGCTTCTTTGCATCATTTCCTTTCTCCCTTTGCTGAGCGTCTATCAACTCGGCCACATAACAGGCACATCCATTCGCCTGATCTCCATGAATAATTCCTATGCCATTCTCTGTTAGGAATTATAGCGTTAAGCACCAACGGGAGATAGCTGCCCCGAATTCAGTAACAAGCCATTGTACGGAGAATTCACATCCATCACAACAAACGATAGCACCTGCATTCTCATTCAGCTGTCATCTCCTATCTTAACTAGTAGAAATATAGCCTACAACTTCTATTGCAATACCTTTAAAGCTATGAATATAGGATTTACACAGTTTTAGATCTTTGGCTTCCAGTAACATTTGATCATACGCCTTCTTGATATTCACAAAACTTTCTCAATCAACCAGAATCTTTCTCACCAAGGTGAGGTCAATCATGGATGAGGCCACCATGGGGTCAATCGTAGGGGCCTCCACCTTCTCCATGTCACTACATAGAAATACAATATCTTCTATCATAGTTTGCTGCTGCTTTGCAGGAGCACCGTGCTCCGTGTTCAAGCAATATTTAACATCAACATGTTAGCATTCACGCAACGCTCCATCTCATACTAGCTTTTGTTGACCAGATGTGGTCCTCTGACAATGGTATTAGTAACTAATCTCCTTGCTGTCCGTCGAGGTTCCTTAGCACCGAGTGGAACTTGTCCTCGATTGGGGTCGGATGTCCCTTGCCCACCATCGTATGGGGCTTTAACAAACCGCTGCAACTTTCTTTCTCGAATTATCTTCTTAATAACATCATAGAGGTGAGGATATTCGTTCGTGGTATGTCCATAACTCTGATGAAATTTATAGTACTTTTTAGATTGTCTCTATATCTCCGTTGGTTCCTTCGGAGGTGGTTTCCTATACTGCATGGTGTTACAAGTCGATCGATAAACATTCTCTAGCGACGTATCTAATGGAGTGTATGTATCGAACGATGTGATCATTGGCTTCCCTTCTCTCGGAACCCCATCTCCGGTTGTGGTTTCTATCACCGCCTTTCTTCTGCTCACTCGGTTTGTTTTTAACATTGATCTAAACTTTTTCGAAACTATCATCGAACTGATTTACTGCCACATTACCATTTACTGCCTCGATGCTTGAGCCGGTAATATCTCTCTTCCTGTTTCGCTTTGCATCTTCCTTCCTTAGAAACTGAGTTTTCTTTGCAAAGAAACGGTCTAATGTAGAAGGAGGCTTTCATGGCAACCAATCGCCAAACTTGAAATCAAGGTCGACTCCGCTAGTTAGTGCTATAAGTATTACATTATCATTCAGGTTACTAACTTCTATGATAGCTGTATTAAACTTTTTTGGAAAACTTTTCAGTGACTTCCCCGGTGCCCGGACCAAGTTGGAGAGTGACATTACATCCTTGGGGCGAGTCGTGTGCATGTAGAGCTTCTCCAAGAACTTCTTTGCTAATTCATCAAATGAAGAGATTGGCTGCGGTGGCAACTTGGTGAACTACATGGTCGCAACATCTTCCAAAAAATGGGGAAACACCTACACTTGTTACATCGGTGACTCGGGGGAGTCCATGTATCATTCATACTTCATGAGATGCTATTTGGGGTCAGTTTTTCCCGCATTGGTAGGCATCGTAGGCATATAGAGCCTTCATAGGTATTCTGCATGTAGATTGTTGTCGGTGGATGGAGTATGACTTCTGGAGAGTCCCCAATCATTAATTGTCAAGTCCTGAGTTTCTTCCACTAGCTGCCTCACCATAGCTGCTAAGTTTGGTGTTTGGAAAATTAGTGCCAAACAGTAGTCATGCTCCACCTTACATGAATGACCCGATCCTATCTACAAGCAGTGCCATGTTGCCTTGGCTCCTCTTTCTCTTAATCCATTTCTTGAGTAGCAGTTCTATCATTTCCTCTCAACTGCGATTCAACCATGTTTGCTTGAGCTCTAGTACTTTGATTGACCATGACACCTCCAAAGTTAGCATCTCCAACTACATACCGATCCTCCTTGATTAAGGGGTTTATTGCTGATCCCCCTAGGGGGTACGGCACCGATTAGTACCAATCGACCTTGGTCGATCGCCCGATCTCATCCTGATGCTCTAGGTGCATATGGATCTGTTTTGTGGCGTCTGCTTCGGTGATAGTCATCAAATGAAGAGGAATTTTTCGATCCTGAATATAGAGTTGGCTCCCTTCTTGTCTTTCCATGCTGGTCTTTCAACTTGTTCATCGGGTCGATGTTAGCTTGGATTTTATGATTGAGCTATTGACATCTATTCATCATTTCCTTCAATAGGACATTAAAATCAGTTCTAGTAATATATTCAGCTAGATTTCGGGCATTGGCAGTCATTGGTTGTAAATTTTGATCAAATTGTTGAATACCAGCATTATCATTTGCTTCAACAATACCGAAAGCAATAGACTTTCCTCTGGCCATGGCTAATAGCTTCTTTCTAGATCTTTTTCAAATTTGAGTGGAAATTCAAACTTGTAGGTATAAATTTGGATCTATCTCATGGATATAAAAATCTACCATTGATGATGAGATACAATCAGGCTGAGAATTCATTCTCAGTGAATGTACCAAAATGTTGGTACTAAAAGTTGGAACAAAAACCTAATATATTATGTGTAGAGGAATATTTGAAGAAATCCAGTTTAAAATAGAGGAAACAAGCAGAAGACAACCAAAAAACAATGCCAACAGATTTATAATGGTTCGACGTTAAGTGCCTATGTCCACTTTGAAGGGATAACTTTATTGATAACTTGAATTTCTAAGTACAAGAAGGATTGGATCAGAATCCGTAATTACAATGGAGTACAAAGAAAACAACAGTGTAGAGATCCCTTAAATGAACTATGGAGCCTGTATTTATAGGGGTAGACAATTGAATATATTTTTGAAATTTCGGTAGCGAAATCTCCAGATGTAGATGAGGCCAACCCAAAAATTTTTAGGCCCGATTCCCTATGTATAGTAATCGACCCGATCGATCTTCCATACCATGTGGCAGCATCCGATCCCTCTGGTGGGTCTCTCTCCATGCTAATTTCATGTTTCCAAAGTTGTTTGCATAGTTGTCTTCATGTTTTAAGACATATCAATTAATTCCCTTCGAGTTATATTTGTGATACAAGTTGTTCATAGCCATAGTGATTCGATTCCCCAGGGAAAGCTCTATTTCATACCTAGAATGTTCTATAGAGTACATCTCTTGGGTTCGTTTGATCATTACTTCATATTGTCATTTGTGTTTGATCTCTAGACTCGGTTATCACCCCTCCAAACTGCTTTCCTTGTCTATCATCGTGTCTAACTTGTCCAGTAGACTTGGATATAGCCGCGTCAAAAGGCTGGATAATAATTATGTATGATGTAAATAAGTGTTGTAACATGGATTTGATTGTATATATGGATTAGGTTGTATTTTTATCATTTAGACAGATGTATATGACATTGTAGATATATTACGGTGATGTGATTATGGTATATATTGATGTATTATATTTTATTTCATTCCGCTATGAGATTCTGAAAGTAGATAGTTATTAGATACTTTAGTTATAATTCTATCTAATATCTGCCCTTTGTATAGTTGTATATATTTTATCTCGACCATAATGACTCCCCCTTCAGCTATTGGGTTTTCGGTGTTAGATCGAGCATTGGACTCAGGGTCTAGATGGCGGGTTTTTATAGTATATTACTCGTGGCCATTGAGGGCACTAAGAATTTATGTACTTATGGTTATTGGATAAATACAGAATGACTTAACCAAGAGTTTCTTATTAGTTAATTATAACTAGGCCAAATAGGAAATGTCAATATGATGATTTATGGCATTATTTAGACCAGAATAAAACTTAAACATGAGTACTCCACTTTGATATAGTTAAATCAGGACACAACTTGCATAATATGGCTATAGTTGGGTATCTGTTGAAACATTTGATATGTGTTACCCAGTGGCTTGACCAGGTAAACAAAACTTGAAGTGGAAGCCTCGTTCGGCATAAAGGGTCGTTCAGCACATCTAGCACCGTTCGGCATCCAATCCTCGTTCGGCATAGGGAAGTCGCTCGGCATTCTAGCCTCAATCGGCATTGCAAGTTTGCTCGGCATTGTAAGGTCGCTCGGCATTCATGCCTTGTTCAGAATTCCAACATCGTTCAACATTCCAGCCTCGTTCGACATTCCAACATCGTTTGACATTCCAGCCTCGTTCGGCATTCAGTCTCGACCGGCATGAACCTAGTTCGACGTTCTGTCTCGACCGGCATTCCAGCCTTGCTCGGCATTCATGCCTCGTTCGACATTCCAGCCTCGTTCGACATTCCATCCTTGTTCGGCACATGGACTCGCTCGGCATAAGCATGCCGTTCGGCATCTCCCCTCAATCGGCATCGGATCTCGTTCGGCCTACACATTTCACTCAACATACTGCCTCGTTCGGCTTGGAGACATGGCTTGGCATTTGCCGTTCGGTATTTGTGGCTCGGCACACAGAAGTCACTCATTATGGGCCGAGGTATCTTGCTACTAGGCCCATCAAGAAAGTCCAACCATCTTCGTCTATAAATAGAGGGGCAGGGGCACAGTGAAATGGACCTTTTTTTCGAGAACACCGGGGAGACTCTGCCGCATTCAAGACTCATTCAAGACTTATCCTTTTTACTTAGCAGTTGCATTCAAACAGTTGGTGTACGGATCGTATCTGTAACCACTTGTTAAGTAAAGCAATAAAGATTAACTTCAAAGTGGACCTAGGCAATTACGCCGAACCACTATAAATCTGGTGTTCTTGTTTTCTGCATTTAATTTAGCATAATGTTCTCTGTTTAACTTTAATTTCTTCATTAATCTCTCTACACAATTCTCTAAAGGGTGTTAGTAACCAATTCTGGTGCTAACATTTTGGTGCTTTCATTGAGAGTCCAATTCTCAGGCCAATAGGATCTACTTTGTAGCTACTGGATTGAAAAATCCACCGAGGGAGATCCGACCTACTTATAGGACGCCCGTCGAATCTATTCAGAGTTTCGACCGACAACTTTACTATGGGAAGACCACATACCCGATCAGCCTCTCACAATGCGGACGTCCATGAGACTGCTAGCGTGCAACAAGTTGGACCTAGCAATCAAAAAGAAAATTTAGGTGCAGGGACTACTGCCCAAACTCAAACGGAAGTCATCACTAGGACGGAGTTCAATGATTTGATGAGGTAACTTAGGAAAATTAAAAGGCAACTTTCTGAGTAGATCTAGGCTAATGCTAATCTCATGACTCAGCTGACTCAGCAGCAGCATCAGAATGCTGGAGGTAGCCTTGCTCCTCATTCTTTGTCTGATAGCTCGACCTCAGCTGTTAAACCTCCTAGGCATATGTTCGTCGACGGAAATTCTATCGGTTTAGAAAACCGTCGAACGAATTTGAATTAAAAATAACCACAAGCGCACGGTGTACGAATGTAGCACGCGGCGAATACGGGTCGATCCACAGGGAATTGATGATTTTAAAAATTCTATTCAATCAAATTAACCGAAGTTGAAAGAGCGATTAACTAAAAAAAATGTAGAAAAATGAGAAAAGAAAATAGATAAAAATATGAGAGTGTTAAGACAATTTAGAGGCAATTTCCACTCTCTAAATCACATAAATCAACAAATTGAAGTTATGATCTCTCTTTTCTTGTCATTAGTGAACTAGTTGATGTGCTTATTATAAGTATGGTATATTTGTGCTATTAATTAGCTCAATATAAACCATCAAACTATAACACAACCACTAATACACATTTAACTCTCATGAAATATGACAACAAGTTGAAATAGAAATCTATTTTAAGCATAGCCTATTAACTATTGTTTAGAAATATAGGCTATCAAATTTCAATTGCAACATTCACTTCTTTGCCATAGTCATATTTAGATGAAGAGGCAATTTGTGTTATGTTTGTTTAAGCATAGCCTATTTGTTATGAACAACATAGACTATCAAATTCAAAGCTAAACAACATCATTAAACCACTTCAAATGTTTCCATTAAAGCACAAAAAGAGAGTATAAACATCAAAATGTTGCATCTACATACTAGAGAGCTTCATTACCCCTAAATTGTAGGGATTAAGCTCTCATATTTGTTATCAAATCAACAAATGTAGAAAGCAACATGAAAGCAAAAAAGAAAGAAAAAGAGAGCAAAACAAAGAAACAAAACTAATCTACTTGCATGAAATAAGAGAAACCTACACTACAACATGAAAGTAAATGAACATGAAAAGGAAAGAGCATGTATTAAATTGCATAAAATAAAAAAGATTACAAGAAATAAAAATTGGCTAAGTAGCCATTAAAAGAGAAAGAGAGCTTTCTTTTATTTGATCTAAACTAAACTAAAGAGAAGGAGGCCTAAGAGAGACTAAGTGAAGATATTATGTTACATGAAACATATGGGTATTTATACATGTATGAAACCCTAATTCACTTTTTTGGGGAATGCCCAAAATGCCCCTTAGGAAGTGTGGAGGCCAAGTAATCATTAACATGTCTTAATCCCCCATTAAGTGTACATGAAGCCATTAAGTCCAAAAGCATGTGCATTAGCCTTTAATTTGTACATTAAGGTAGGTGGGTAGGTGGGGTCCTCCATGATCTTCACTTTGAATTATTTCCATCTTCATTCCTTTATACTCTTTGTGCATGCATATTTCTTCATGAAACCACTCCTATTTGAGACCATTTTCCTACAAAAATATATATAAATTTCCAATCAATTTTTCTCAAAGAAATATATGCACTTAAATGACCGTTTTGCCCTTATATGAAGATGAATATGTGAAAATTTGGAATTAAAATGAATTTTGGTTAAAACAAGTTAAAATACCCAATATGATCATTTATTTAATTTAAATAGAATAAATATGGTTGTAAAAATATGCACATTTACGTGCACATCAAATACCCCTACACTTATCTTTTTATTCGTCCTCGAATAAACTAAAACTATGATAAATCCATTTTCGTAGGGAGCACGATTGCATTGAGCGTATGCAATAAGCCGTTAAACCTCTGGGTGTCCCCAGTAGGACGAGTGTTGTCTCGTGAGGGTTTTCAGCGGATACTACCCACAAAATCCAAATGCAGGATGAAAATATTTACAAATGCAAGATTTAATTACAAAGAGATGAATGCAAGTTTTTGAAAATATTTACAATGAAGGATTTATTTTTAAATTGACACGAATAAGTTAAATATAGGTTTTGGTTATTATCTTGAAAATTTATGTCATTTACTCGTCAAAATTTCCAACAAAAATCAAGTTATCATAACAAATAGACAATAGTTTAACTTGTTGTTTCGGTTGATAACAAAGTGTAATTATAAAATGGATCCTTAGTTGATTATCAAAGTTTATCAAAGTGGTATTTTCATTTCTTTTCAATAACAAATCAAATCAAATAAGTAAAAATAGTGCTAGGATTTCAATTGCTTGCTCCCTCATTATTTTCAATAAAAATTACACACCTAGCTCAGGTAAACTGAGGCCAGATATACCACTCATGCACTGCCTTTCGGACTTATGTGAGGGGGGTACAGAGCATGGCGAGTGCACACACTTTCGTGCATACACCTATCGACCGTAGGTGGTTTTTATTATGTTTTTTTTACATGTGTTCCATACATGCATAACCGTGAGGACTTTTAAATGAGTATGGAAGCACAAAATTAAAGATTCCAAGTAATTCACCCATGCATAACCGTGAGGACTTTTAAATGAGAGTGAATACTTAGATGTTATTATTTTTTTATTTATTTTTTTATATTTTTTTTAAGAGAGAGAGAGAGTTTTGCAAAATCATCTTAGCACCATTTAACTTAGAAGACAAAAAAATGTTATATCCTTTACTTTAAATCAACCACTTTTTAAAACAAAGATTTTCAATTAGGATGTACTTCATAATTAACACGTATGAATCTTCCATATACTAGTTAAACCATTATTATTTGTAATCAAACTTCATTTTTATTTTTGTTAAGACCAATAAATTTTCAAAAATTTCAATTTATTAAACCAAAGCCATATATTTATCTTATAGTGTTTCTTTTAAAAATAAATCAAAAGAAAATTTGTTTTTGGGATTTTTTTTAATTTTTTTTTTGTTTTTTTTGTTTTTGTGATTTTAAAGCAAAAATAAACCATGAAAAAAAAATGAAGGTGAGTCTCCCCCCCACACTTGATTTTGACTGTGTCCCCACAGTCAACCCAAGCGGAAGGAGAAAAATAAAATAAAAATCCTATATTTACATGAAAGATTATTATTTACAAGAGATGAGAAAGTACGCCGTTAGAAAGTAAATGAAACGGTCTTTCAAAAACCAATTCATTTGTCTCGCCAAGTATGCGAGACACAGCTGGAGCTTGGAAAACCAAACCATAAAAGATTTCAAAGTTGAATGTGGATTTGGAAAAACGCTTGCCGTTTTATTGAAAGTCGTATGAGTTGTTTTGTTTTCGATGATTTTTAGGGTCAACAAAACAATTGATTGAAGTTCAAGTTTATTTTCACCAGTTTGAAATTCAAGCTTATCATTGAAAACATTTTCACAATTATTGATTTCAAAATCAAAATGGTGATATTCATCTCCCCCTTTGAAATTTAATAACTCGTCATCCAAAAGTCCAAAAAATTCATGTTCATTAAACTCGTCTTCCTTTATTGGATTATCAACAACTTTATTACATGTCTCAAGTTCAAAATTCAAAGTTGGTGTGTTCAAATTTTCAGAAAAAGGAAGATCGAAATTTAAATCGAGTTTCGCACCCTCAAAAGAATTGAAATCCAACTTAATTACCGTATTTTCAACAACTTGATTAAGATCTTCATTATCAATTTCAAAAGTTGTCATTTGAAAATCATCGATTTGGGTAAAAGATGGATTATCGTTTGACTCGTCACACATTGAAATTTGATTTTGTTTCTCACGAAAATTTTCCAATGTTTTAATCAACAAATTTGTGTGATCATCATAAATTTCATTCATTTGCTCAACAAAGTCAAATTTGTAATTGTTAACTTGAAAATTTTCGATTTGGACTTGTTGAGAACAAGAATTGTCAATTTCAATAAATGGTGGATTTGATTCTTCGGAAGTTGGGATTTGATTATGATTTTCACAAAAGGTTTTGTATTTCTCAAGTAATAAATCCCCGTTGTCTTCTTCCATTTGGTCAACAAAATCAAATTCATGATTATTAATTTGAAAATTTTCATTTTGAATTTGTTGACAACCAAAGTTTTCAATCGTATCGTTATTGAAACTATTCCCATTGGCAAAATTATTTGAAAATTGGTTCACATTTTCATCTTGATTTTGGAATTCATTTTGAAGCTCGAAATTGAATTGGCATGGGTTATACTCGAAATCATTTGAATTTTGAAGTGAATTCAAATTTTGATTATTTTGAAAACTTTGATTCGAGTTATTGCACAAATATGAATTACACAACTTATTTATCATTTGATTTTGTTGTGTAGCGATTTCAAGTAAAGATGAAATGCTATTTTCAAGATTTGAAGGTTGGTCCTCATTTTGAAAATTTTGTGGTTCAAAATTTGAATCGTTTAAACAATAGTTGTTGTTAAAATATCCATACGAATTTGGAGTGAACTCATATGGATTATATTGATTTTCACAACTAAATTCAAGTGAGTAAGATGGAGGAAACTCGGACATTTTCAAGAATTTGTTTTTTTGTTTTTTTTTGTATAAAGAAAAATATTTACAAGTGAAATTTATTTTTCAAAATGGAAAATTGATTTTTGTTTTGTTTTTTTTTCAATTTTTTTTCTTTGTTTTTGAAAAGGTTTTATAATTTTTTTTTTTGGATTTTGGTTTTTCTACATTTTTTTGGATTTTTGAAATTTGAAAGAAAAAGGATTTGAAAATTTCAAAGGAAAAGGAATATTTACAATTTTTTTTAGTTTTGGATTTTGAATTTTTTTTGTTTTTTTTTTAATATGCATGAACTAATGCAACTAAATGAATGCAGGAGTTAATTACAAATGATTTATCCTAAGTTAACCCAAAATTGTATAATTACAAATTGTCTTAAATCAACAAGATAGTTCTCAGCCAGGTAACGGACATGATTTATCGGTGCACCACGAATCACCGTAGCAATGCAGCCGAAGGTTTAAGTACCTTTAGAGAAACAATTCACTATAATATTTATGAATCACCGTAATATTTATAACTGATTATTGCTCTGCCGTAGCCTAGACACCGAGAAATTAAATTGTCGAAAAAGGACAAATTGTCAATATACAATTTAGTGTTATTGATTTCTAACCGTTATTATTAATCAAAATCTAAGATGAAATGCAAAGCAGAAATTAAACGTGTATTAACAATGCAACTACAAATGATTTTTGTTTTTATTTGTTTTTTTTTTGAATTTTTTTTAATATAAATTCAAATGCAAGCAATCAACAATGCAACTAATAAAAACAAGAGATATATACAATGCAAGGCAAATAAAACAAAAAAAACTATTAGCAAGCAGGCAATTTTTTTTTGGCAGCTGTCTTCCTTCTGAAATTCTGCTTTGGCAACCTGAAATATAAAACAAGAATATGTACAATTTATTTTTTTTTATTTTTTTTGTTTTTTTTTTGTTTTTTTGTTTCTTGAAAGGAAACTTAAAAGTAAGGTTTTACTTAAAAAAAAAAAAAAATGTTCAAATTTTTTATTCTTTTTTACCAATTTAATAAAAAGGAAAATTTTGGTTTCAAAAGAAACAAAAACAAACCCCCTTTTTTTATTAAAGAAGAAATGAAAATGACAACTAACTTGTTTGTTTTTTTTAACAAATTGAGACAATCCAAATTAAAACAAAATAAAAGGAAAAAAAAAAATTCAAACCCCCCTCCCCTTTTTTTAAAAAAAAAAGAAAAAGAAAAACTAGAACAAAGCAACCAAAACAAATTGAGCAACTTTTTTTTTAAAGTTGGATTAAAATGATTAAAACAACAAATTAAAAACAAATAAAAGAAAAAAAAACTATATCCACAGCCTACGCAGGCCCTAATACCCGGCCCAATTGAAAATTACTAATCTCTTCTGCTTATTCGACACAATTAAAAACTTCGTTTTCTCTTTTAAATCCTCAACCGTGAATCCAATTCTATCCCTACTCAAAATTCCACAATTCCATATCCAGCCACAAACTCAAAACCGAAATTCAAAATCGAATCTGATTATTCGAATATGATTTGCGTTGTTGTAATTGTTTATTCGAAGTCGCGATTTTGTGTTTTCTGTTGACGTCGTTGGTTGACGAGGCTATGGGATCGATCGGATTTTTAGGATGGTGATTGGGGTTGCTATCAGGAGTTCAGGCTGATGCTCGAGTTCGATGATTTGGATTGGGTTCAGTTGTTGTCTGAGATGACGCAAGTAGCGGCGGTGGGTTGCGAGTTGAATTCGATCGTAATTGGATTGGGGATTTTTGTGAAGGTGGTTGATTATCGAATGTATGGCGCTGGAGTTTGAAGTGAACGCGGTGATGGAGGAGTTGGTCGATGGATTGCTGAGTTCTATCGGGGTGGTGAATTGGAGGAGGTCTGTGATTTTGGGTTTGAAGAAGTGGCGTTGTGTTATCGAGGAAGAAGGTGGGATGGTAGTTGTGTTGTAGTCAGTGAAGTTGATAGAGGAGTCGCCAATGCTTGTTGGAGATGTTGAAACTGCAGTGTTGTTTGAACTATTCTGTAGTGATGCAGCAGTAGGGTTACAGGCACAATTTTTAGTGGTTTGGAGTTTGTAGGTGTTTGTAGTTGTTTGGAGATGTGGATGTTAGAAGTTGAAGTGAATGGAGTGCTAAGGGTTGTGAAGTAGTGTAGTTGTTTGAGATGGTGGAAGGGAGGTTCAGGCGAGTTGTTGGTTGTCTGGTGGTTTGTATGGTGAATGAGGAGAGAATGTTTTTGAATGGGATGTAGTGGTTAGGCAAGTTGTGAAATGTAGTAGGTGAGATGTTGATAAGGTGATGGATTGTGTTTATGGTAAGGGAAGGAGCAATTGAGTTTTGTGGTATCTGTTGATTGATGTAGGGGGGTGCAGGTTGAAGGTGGAAGGTGTTGGTGGATCTTGATGATGGTCAGTAGTCGATAGGAGGTGATGGTGGATATGGGGTAATGACAGAATTGTATGTTGGCAGTGGGGTAAAAGGAGATGAATGACAAGGTTGTATGAAGATTTAATAGAAGAGCATGTGGATATGACTGGGAGGAGTGTAGTTGGCTGATGTCTGTTTGCAGTGATGTTGTTTGTGGGGCTAGTTGTGGAGTTGGAAGTGGAATGTGCACAGGGTAGTGATGTCATAATGAAGATAGTCTAATGACTGGCACAGTGGTATGTGACGGTGTTGTTGGTGTTGTTTGATGGGTGAAAGATTGATGATGATGAAGGTTGTGGTGTGGCAAACAACTGAAAGAGGCTGATGTGAGTGAAATTGCTGTTTGAAGTTGTTGCTGTTGTAAGTGGAGTTGTTGGGTTGTCAGGGGAAGGGGTCAGGTTGAGCAGTGGTAGGGGGTTCCAGAAGATAGAGGCGGTGATTGAAATGAAGGTCAGGCAGTTGCAGAAGTGTAGCAGAAAGTTGTTGTGGAATGTAATATGGTTGGAGGAAAGGTGACTGAAGTGTATGTTTGAAGTTGAAGTATGGAAGTTATGAAGGTTTGTAAATGTATGTATGCAGAGAGGAGGGCCAGAGAACAGAGAACAGTGAATTAGCCTTGTAAACAGGCAGTTTTGGAAATGCAAATTGAAAATTCAAAATGTAAATGGAAAATTTGTAAATGAAATTGAAAATGAAATAGAATTTTTTTTCCTTTTTCAAATGAGATGTGTGAATGTGTTTTTTTTTTTTTTTTAATAATAAAAAAAACTAACAACTAGAACACAATAACAACACTCAAACAAAAAATGCAAACACACTTGCACACAACACATAGTTTTTTTTTTTTTTAAATATGCAAACAAACACACAAAACAAACACACAAGAAAATCAAACGAAAATAATCCGAAGAATAGAAAATCAAAATCAAAACAATTCCCCGGCAACGGCGCCAAAAACTTGTTCGTCGACGGAAATTCTATGGGTTTAGAAAACCGTCGAACGAATTTGAATTAAAAATAACCGCAAGCGCACGGTGTACGAATGTAGCACGCGGCGAATACGGGTCGATCCACAGGGAATTGATGATTTTAAAAATTCTATTCAATCAAATTAACCGAAGTTGAAAGAGTGATTAACTAAAAAAAATGTAGAAAAATGAGAAAAGAAAATAGATAAAAATATGAGAGTGTTAAGACAATTTAGAGGCAATTTCCACTCTCTAAATCACATAAATCAACAAATTGAAGTTATGATCTCTCTTTTCTTGTCATTAGTGAACTAGTTGATGTGCTTATTATAAGTATGGTATATTTGTGCTATTAATTAGCTCAATATAAACCATCAAACTATAACACAACCACTAATACACATTTAACTCTCATGAAATATGACAACAAGTTGAAATAGAAATCTATTTTAAGCATAGCCTATTAACTATTGTTTAGAAATATAGGCTATCAAATTTCAATTGCAACATTCACTTCTTTGCCATAGTCATATTTAGATGAAGAGGCAATTTGTGTTATGTTTGTTTAAGCATAGCCTATTTGTTATGAACAACATAGACTATCAAATTCAAAGCTAAACAACATCATTAAACCACTTCAAATGTTTCCATTAAAGCACAAAAAGAGAGTATAAACATCAAAATGTTGCATCTACATACTAGAGAGCTTCATTACCCCTAAATTGTAGGGATTAAGCTCTCATATTTGTTATCAAATCAACAAATGTAGAAAGCAACATGAAAGCAAAAAAGAAAGAAAAAGAGAGCAAAACAAAGAAACAAAACTAATCTACTTGCATGAAATAAGAGAAACCTACACTACAACATGAAAGTAAATGAACATGAAAAGGAAAGAGCATGTATTAAATTGCATAAAATAAAAAAGATTACAAGAAATAAAAATTGGCTAAGTAGCCATTAAAAGAGAAAGAGAGCTTTCTTTTATTTGATCTAAACTAAACTAAAGAGAAGGAGGCCTAAGAGAGACTAAGTGAAGATATTATGTTACATGAAACATATGGGTATTTATACATGTATGAAACCCTAATTCACTTTTTTGGGGAATGCCCAAAATGCCCCTTAGGAAGTGTGGAGGCCAAGTAATCATTAACATGTCTTAATCCCCCATTAAGTGTACATGAAGCCATTAAGTCCAAAAGCATGTGCATTAGCCTTTAATTTGTACATTAAGGTAGGTGGGTAGGTGGGGTCCTCCATGATCTTCACTTTGAATTATTTCCATCTTCATTCCTTTATACTCTTTGTGCATGCATATTTCTTCATGAAACCACTCCTATTTGAGACCATTTTCCTACAAAAATATATATAAATTTCCAATCAATTTTTCTCAAAGAAATATATGCACTTAAATGACCGTTTTGCCCTTATATGAAGATGAATATGTGAAAATTTGGAATTAAAATGAATTTTGGTTAAAACAAGTTAAAATACCCAATATGATCATTTATTTAATTTAAATAGAATAAATATGGTGGTAAAAATATGCACATTTACGTGCACATCAGCATAGATGCCATAAGGCTGAAGCTGCACAGGCAGGTGCCACTGATCAATCAACCAGGGATTAGGTACATGAGGAGACCGGACTCCCGACTCATGAAGATCCTAATGAAGCTGACCTTCAGGATGCACGTTTGGCCGATCGCCAGCAGAGGGGACATCAATCTGAGCGGTCCCATGGAACGGAACCCAACCTTCCATCCTCCATACAATCTCCAGACTTATCAGCCATGGTCAGGCAGTTAATGAGAGAGAACCTAGGCTTGACCAACGAAGATTAGGGAGTATTCAGGAGTCATACTCCCTTGATAGATATTATCCTGCAGGCCGAGTATCCCAGGAAGTTTAGTATGCCAACTATACCGGCCTACGAAGGGAAGACTGATCCTAGACAACACGTAATGAGATATGAATGGATGATGGACTCTGCCCGAGCGAATGATGTGACCAAGTGTAGGTGCTTCCCAATCACTTTGTCAAGAATCGCCACTATGTGGTTTACTCGACTTCCCCCACGGTCTATATCCATCTTTGATGAGTTGGCATTGAAATTTGTAGAACAATTCAGGATACATGCTACTCGTCTTAAGGATGTGATGTCCTTATCAAGTGTAATATAAGCTCCGGGAGATTCATTAAAGGTGTACTTGCAGAGATTTCACTTTGCAGCCACTGAAGTTAGCAACCTTATGACCATGCAATTTTGATGGCAGTAATGCGAGGTGTAGATCCACACTCGGAGTTTGGAGATTGGCTGGCGGGAAAGCCCCCAACTACATTGGAGCGATTCTATTTGAAAGCTCATCAGTTCATAAGAAGGGAGGAAACTCGATGGACAAGGCGAGATAAGGCACCAGGGCCTGTTCAGGAGACTGTGGAAAGTAACATCGCCGAAAAGCAATCCTACGACAACTCAGGAAAGGTTCAAGTCAACGTTCAGAACAAGCCTGGGTAATCTAAAGGATCCGGAGGAGGAAATCCTGGAAATGAAAGAGAAATAGGGAAATGTAAGCCGAGGATTCCAACCAACAATGAATACACCCCCCTGAATACGTCTCTTGATAATATTTATCTATCAACCTGTAACACCATCAATATAAAAAGCCACGCCCAAAGGAGTCCGCAGAGGAACAAAAGCAGATGGGGAAGTACTGTTGCTTCCATGAGACTCATGGGCACAATACTGAGGAGTGTAGACACCTCCATGATGCCATAGAAAAGTTGATTAGGCAGAAAAAGCTGCAGGAATTTGTTAAGAACCCACAAGAGGGTAGCAAGGAACTTCAGACCCCGGACGTGGGCCGACTCCACGCTATTCGAAGGAACCTGCCCGAACCGTGGGAAGATTGATCATAAACACTATAGTCAGAGGACCTCACCCTGCAGACAAGAATTGGTAGGAGATGGAACGATATGCTACCTCCTTGAGACATGCAGATTATGAATGTTGTTCGAATGTGGAAGATGGAACCCCCGCAAAACAACAATGCATGATGACAGACGATATAGTATTTAGGAGCCGAGATGCAGACAAGATAGAAGCTCCTACCATCGACCCGATGACCATATCTGCTACAATCGGGCCAGCATACGTCAAAAGAATTTTGATTGATTGCGGAAGCACCGCCAACATCATCTCCAAAAAGGCATATGACCAAATGAAAATGGAGACAAAAGACTTGAAGCCATCTAAAGCCCGTATCCATGGCTTTAATAGTGTAGTGACTAACACGATGGGGTAGTTGAATAGGGAGAGGGTGAGCGTAGAAGGTGTGAATCCTACCGTTCATAGTGTTGGATGTTGACTCTCCATACAATGTATTTCTGAGTCGTCCGTCCCTGGCAGAGTTTAGGGCAGCTTTGGTCCCATGGTGTTTGACATTAAAATTTCCGACGGATAAAGGAGTCGGTGTAGTGCATGGCGACCAAGTGACCGGTCGCGCATGTTATGTGGCAGAACTGAGTGGGGCTCATCGGAGAGCGAAATGAAAGGTTGCGGAAAGCTCCGTCCGCATCCAAAACACTGAAAATTGACAAGTAGTGCCGGAGCCCTGGCTCGGGCAACATTCTCGGATCTATAGAGACATAGATCTGAGAGATGATGATGGGGGACCCAGGGAAGCGAATGCAGCACCGACTGAGCTGAAGATTGACATTCCAGTTAGCCGGGATGACCCGTCATGAGTTCTTAAGATTGGATCACAACTCGACCTGTCATTGGCCAGGGATCTTACTGATTTCCTCCGAACGAACCTGGACGTTTTCGTTTGGACACATTCTGATATGTGTGGGATTTCTCCCGCAATTGCGAGTCATATGTTGAACATAGACTCGATGTAACATCCCAAAAATTTATCAATTTAAAATTAATAATATATTTTAACTTTTAGAATTTTATTTGGAAATAAATGAAAAAAATCTTAAACAAATAAGTAAAAATTAGATATGAATAAAATTCCAAATTTATTTTGAGCTTAAAATATTGAAATAATGAATGTTTTAAAAGTCATTTTTATTTAAAATCTTATATACATGTATATTACATATATGAGTAAAATTGAATACATATAGAAATTTAATTTAAATTCATTCAAGGTGAGTGTTAATATATAAATTGACATGAAAGTTTATATTTCAAGTTTGAAATTGAAATTTGAATTTGAATTTAAAATGAATGTTTTGAAATTAGTAGCATTTAAAATCATTAAGATGTAATATATGTAATGTAAATATTGGTTAAATTCTTTTAACATGGTACATATATATATACACAAATGAATAAAGGGATACATTTATTTATAAAGTGTATATAATATAAAAAATAAAGTTTATAAAGTTCTTTTGTCTTGTAAAAGACCACAAATGTAAATAAACATTCACATGGAAGATAGAGTAGAATAATTAACAAAATGTAGAGCTTATGATTATCTTTTTACAAATGGCATAAAACATCATTTCCTTAATAAAATAATCAAATAAAAGATTTCAGAAAAACCTTTCAGCTTCCAAATTCAAATTTTTTAAGCCTCCAAATCTTTGAAGTTAAGTAAAAAAAAGATTTTGCAATCTTAACTTCAACACTCAAGCAAGAAAAAAATCAAAAAAAAAAAGAAAAAAAAAGAAAACTGCCTATCTTCAATTAAATTCAAAGAAAAATCTGAGAATCATCTTAAAGTTTTAAGCTGTAGTGTGTTACATCTCCCAGGTAAGTTTTTAAAACTTTATAGTTAATAAAATTATGATTTTGAAATCATATTTTAACAACAAATTCAAACAAAAAACTGCAGATTTGTAAGGGCAGGGAGTTTCTGGGTTTCAAAGCAGTGCATAGTATTTTTTGGAAATATTAAAAGGCAAGTGAATCTTTTCTTTTAAAATTTGAATTTGAGGTTATAATCTGTAATGGGGAAATATTTAATACAATAATGTTCAATCAACTGCAGGAAAAATCAAGTTCAAGGCTAAATTTGGTTTCTGGTTTCAAAACTACAGACCTATTCTTTCTTAGTATAAAAGGAAATTCAAATTGTAAGTCAATTTGAGATTTGTTGTTATTAATAATTAAGTAAATAAATACAACAAGGAATTTAATACAATAACATTCAATCTATTGCAGGAAGAATCAAGACTTAAAAGCTTTAATCTACTTCAAGTTTCAAGTTGCAGAAAATAAAAAGGCTTCTCTGTTATAAATCCTAACTGTAAGTAAAATAAAAACTATTGTTATTAATGAATTGAGTAAATCAACTAAAGAAAGAGATTACAAAGATCAGTAACTAAAATTTGCTGATCTAAAGCCCCAAATTTTAAAGTAGGAAAGGAAGAATAGTTGCCAAGCCTCATCTCTATTTTGAAAACTGTCAGGAATTTCTGGAAAATAAGGTGAGTAAACCCATGTTTTTTTCAATCTTTTGTTGCTGTGTGAACACTTGGATGATGTAGTAAAGTTTATCTTTGGTTTGCATGCAAGAAATTTGAATATATGATTGAATGTTAGGCCTGTGCATGTTGATTGTACAAAAATGCTAGTCCCTGTTTAGCTTCAGGAAAACAAAAACCTGTCAAACCCCTTCTTTCTCTCTGTCTCTATTGAATCCGAATAATAAACTATGGTTGAACATGCATTTTGTTTCAGTAAACAAGATGGAGTTTTGTTTAAACTTGCACTATTGTTTTTTTAGTAATAAATCAAAGCGAAGTTGTTCTTTCCTGGAAATTGTGAAACTCAATTACATATAGCTTTCTGTTTACAAGAGTAAATCATATCAAAAATCCAATTCAAATCTCCCTTTCTCCCTCATTTCTTTTGAAAGGGATTGTAACACAAGTTGAAGTTTGTTTTAAAAACTGTAATATGTTCCAGTAATAAAATTTAAGCAAAGGTTATATTGTTTTTCCTGGAAACTATGCAATGAAGTCACCATTCATATTTTTCAAAAATTCGAACTTCCTAGATTTTGATTTCAGTTATGTGATGTGAATCCCCTGTAAAATTAATGATTTTTGAAACTAAAATCCAATTTTCTCATTAACTTTTCACTGAGAATTTTGGGTTGATCAGAAAGTCGAACATATGCCAAATTCCGGCGACCATGGTGATCGTGGCCCTCGAGTTCGACGTCGTTGATAGTTTGAGTATCATAGATCACCAGAAAAATACGAGATAAATTTATTAATCATTGGATCTTTGATTCGTGATCAAAGTAGGGTTTAAGAACCCATTTCGGTTCATGTTAGAAATGATGGTGCTACGCCATCTAGGGGTGATCGGACTGCGTAGTGACGGGGCCAATCGCGGCGTAGCATGTGTATGGAGCTTCGGTCCAAATTTGGTGGCCGATAACGGACTTTGGAGGCGGCGCGAGGCGGTTTCTGATGACGTTCCTGATGGTTGTTTCGGTCGTGATGCTTCGATCTGTGTTTTCAAAATAAATTCGAGTTTTGGGTGTTTGTATCATTTTGAGGGATCGACGTCGACTCGTTGGTGGCCGCAGCTTCGACCAACGGCGGCGATTCTGGCCATGCACGTGCACGTGGAGGAAGCAGTGTCAGTTGTGATGGGTTGGGGAAGAAAGGTTGCAGCTCGAAGTAGTACGCCGGGGATTGGGGAGATAGCTCGAAGACGAGCTCGTGTCATTTAGGGATTGTATCGGGTTGTTATTAAAAAACTTAACAAAATTTTTGCGAAGAATGTCACACGGGCCAATTTTGGTTAAAACTCGAAGTAGGGGGGTGTTATCCTCGGGAACAACTCGAAGCAAGCCTCGGGTTGGTCAACAAAAACAGCAAACCCAATTTTTAACTAAATTTTTGAAACATAAGTTCAATTTATTTTTCTGAATAAATTAACGATAGTTATAAATGGAATTTCTGGTAAATGATATTGAGTCAATTATTTAAAATTTATGAAGATTTTAAATTTTATAAAAGAATATTTTAAAATTTTACTTATAAAAAAATTAAAAATTTAAAAGCAAAGCAAATATCCAAGTGTTAACTTTAAACCAAATTTATTTTGAAATAGTAATTAACAATTAATGTTTTGTAATGATTTTATAATTAATAATTAATCAATTAAAGAATAGCCAATGAATAAAGGTAATTAAACTTAATTAGTTAACGACCAAGAATTAATAAAATAAAATAATAAATTATAGAATAATTAATTAATTAAGCCAATTAAATTAATTCATAATTAAGTAAAAATTAAACATTGATTTAAAATAATTAATAAAGATAATTATATGGTTAATTCACTTTAATAACAATCACCTTAATCAAAGATGATTGACCATCATCAAATATTCTGTGCTGGATTGATATTTCTGTTGTGATACTGTGATGGCTTTGTGATGAACTGTGATTTGTGATTTGTTCCTATATGTATGTTAAAAACCCTTTTGCACGTAAAATGGCATTTGAATTTCGATGCGACAGGGAGTCGGATTCCAGTTGGTTATCCGAAACCCACATCGAATCGTAATGATGAATCTTTGTGATTGATAAATTTACTTTATCTATGAATCTGTGAACGAAGATAAGCGTTATGGGTTATACCGCTTATCAATATTGATATGATTGAATCTGTGGTGATTGATGTTGTGCACTATTGTGTAAAACCCCCTGGACTACACTATACACACGCAAATATGGATTGCACGTGGAAATCGGTTAAGTCACAGATTTTTTTGAAATAATTCTAAAATTGAATTTTTAAATCCAAATGGTTTTGGAAATGGATCGGATTTAAAGTGAAAAACTTTTGAAAGAGAATTTCAAAGATAAAGTTATTTTTGAATAACTTAATTTAGTTTTGAAATTTGATTTAAATTTGAATTCAATATTTGAAATTGAATTCTATTTTGAGAATTTATGATGTAAAAGGTCATACAAGTTTATATGGGTTTTTTAAACCATTTTTAAAGTGTTGTTTTGGGATTTAAATTTAACCCGAGTTTGGAAAAAACTTTAACTTGTATAATTAAAATCGGATTTTTCCAAAAAGAAAACTGTTTGTTTTCAAATGATAAAAGCTTTCATATAAGAAATGAATTTCCAATTTGTATAAAAGGAATTTTAAGTTCGAATTGAAATTGTTTTCCAAGTTATGAATGAATCTTTGGAAACGGTTTTGAAAGCTATGAGTAAAATCTTGGATTTAAAGATTAAATGAATTAATCCAATTAAAATAGAAATTGTTTGAAATTAGTAAATAAATTTTTGTGAAGCTGGGTGAACTTTGTGAAATAAATCTGTTTGTTAAAGATTTGAAATGGTAATTAGGTTAAACCATTTGAAAGAAAGTTTTGAATTTTAAAGTCGTGACTTAACTGAAATCCCATATGCATATGTTTTTAAATATTGCGCTCATTATTCGATTTAGCCGGGAGAGGACTTGTGTCATATAACCCATCCCGAAAAACGATACGTTGTTATGGATAGCATTTGAAGACCGGTGGTGAAGACCGAGTATTTGCGAGAACGATAGGACGACCTATCGATTGTCTCTACACTGAGTAGCTATGGTATAGAGATTCCCTAAGTGATAGGAAGTCCGATAGGGATTGTGAATACCCGAATTTGCAAGGGCTTCTAAGGAAGTGCCTTCGATTCTGTTCGAACCCGGAACATACTTGTATGGATGTGTGTCTGACATTACACTTTGAGATGTAAAACCGGTTTCCATCCAGTACATTTCTGTTTTGGTGGCAGAGATCTATTCTTTTTTCTTAACACCCTTCTCTGAGACGTACGAGCTCAGAGGTTGTGTAGTTGATGGTTACTAGTGATACGTTCCCAATTTGGTAATGTGGCATGCGAAGTGCTGCTGATCATTTGTTGATCAAAGCATGGCTTTGTGAAAAAGCGTAGCTTTGTGGATGAGACCTCATCGAGCCTCACAAACCGGTAATGGTCGAAACAGGAAAGATGCGGCAAGGTTTCAGGGGTAGCTCCTTTAGGGTATGACCATTCCTTCTGGAAAAGGGTGGTCTCATGGTATGGAGCCCAGATACTTACTCATATGGACACTGTAGTATATTTATTACTATGTGATGTTGTTGATGGAGGGCCCTCGGATAAAGGTCCCAAAGGACCGGGGGTGGCATATCTTAGGTTTTACTTCCCGAGAAGGGGGCAGCCGGCCTTGTGTTAGCAAAGAGCCGGGTAGGTTCTCGGGGCGTCCCTCCAGAGGCGTGGCCATGTGGCAATAGGAAGTTCCTTAGTCTGACCATTTGTTGGAAATCCATTCATCCAATACGCGCCTTGTACGGTTTTAGTTGTAGAACCTGCCATTTAATATGGCAGCTATAGTAGGCATAGTATAATGGTACCTATGCTTGCTAGGATTTATATTATTCTTTCGAAATGTTTTCCACTATGCACTAATAATAATATCAAAAAGAATTTTGCATAGTAAGCATGTTTGACTATCATAAGGAGAAATCTCCCCCATGTGTGCGCTTGCATTGTGTGTGTGCCGGGAGGCCTTATGGTAGTTTCATTTTCCAAAAAGCATTGCGGATTTGAACTTTAAAAGCTTTGTTGTTTGTTTTAAAAGATCAAACTGTTTTGTTTTCTCACAACAGTCCCACAATTGATCTGGAGTTTATTGTTCCTTTCCTAAACTCTGGGTGCCCACTATTTTCCACACGGGCAGTCTAGAGTTGAGTTTTCAGATAATCAAGTAATAGGTGTAGATTCGATAGCCTTCAAAGTCTTTGGATCGGTAGCTTTCAGTCTTTGGGATCTTCTTCAGTCTTGGACGACTGACCTTGCTTAGCTTTGTGCAACGTGATCCGAAGTTCGAGCTAGCTTTGGATTGGAGCTTTTGATTTTGGAGATTCGTTCTATTAAAGATATTCTTTCCGCTGTATCTCTGATAGTATTGATATGTATTGTATCATTCTATTATATCATCATTGTATCTGGATATTGTATTAATGTTGTATATATTGATATTCATTTCTTTCTTCCACTGTGTTGTTGTACTTAATGTGTTATAAGCTCTGACGAACCAGACTCGACGTTTGGATCTACGATATTTGAATAAGAGTGTGGTATTCGGTACCGATTTTCGAAGGTCGAGTCAGGATCGTTACAGTGGTATCAGAGCTAAAGGTTAAAACTTTAGCTCAGGAGTATAACACATTGGGTAACTTATTAAAGATAGGGTGAAGTATACCCTAGAATGAGTAATCCCTAAGATATCCGTTCATATGCCTCAGTAAATTCTCTTACTATCCACTGATAGTAAGTATGAGTGCAAGGAGAGGACGAGATAGAGGACATGGAAATAGTACAAGTGGTCAATGCCCTGCAAAAACGAAAATATCTTTCTTTATCAATCTCCTTTGATTCGTCTTTTCAAATTCTTTGATTGCTTCGTGGCAGCTGCAAGGAGAAGTTTCGGTGTGATGGTGGCCCTACGAATCCTTATAGTTAAGTTTCTATTTCGTATTCTCTTGGTCAAATTTCTATCGGCTTTTCGTTCTTAACTTTAGCGAAATTGAAATTTGATAAATTGGTTAACTAAAATATAAAGTTAAGTAATTTGTATCGATAAAACGATTTCGATTAAACCAAAATTTGAAATTCTATTGTAATTTCTTGTGAGGATCAAAGTCCGAAGAGGGACAAGATATATATATATAATTTGGGGTGTTTTGACTTGAGTTTGGAATCCATATCTAGTGTTTGAGAATTTAGAAAGATTAAATCCATTTATTTGTTCTTTTGGGTCTCGATATATTCTACGAGCGGTTAGTTATCCCTTCAAACTAACCAATGCCCACATATATTTCTAGATCTGAATGCCCCCGAGTATCTTGTAAAGAGTTAAATAGATTCGTTCTTGTATCTATTATGGATATTCTAATTTGGTAAGCCAAATACAGAATAGATAATCGGCTTGATTTGTGAGTCAATTCTCTATCTTTGTGTATCTATCCAATCTTTGTTGTCTCCCTGGCAAATTTTGGGGACGAAATTTTCTTAAGGAGGGGATATCTATAACATTCCAAAAATTTATCAATTCAAAATTAATAATATATTTTAACTTTTAGAATTTTGTTTGGAAATAAATGAAAAAATTCTTAAACAAATAAGTAAAAATTAGATATGAATAAAATTAAAAATTTATTTTGAGTTTAAAATATTGAAATAATGAATGTTTTAAAAAGTCATTTTTATCTAAAATCTTATATACATGTATATAACATATATGAGTAAAATTGAATACATATTGAAATTTAATTTAAATTTTTTCAAGGTGAGTGTGAATATATAAATGGACGTGAAAGTTTATATTTCAAGTTTGAAATTGAAATTTGAATTTAAATTTAAAATGAATGTTTTAAAAGTAGTAGCATTTAAAATCATTAAGATGTAATATATGTAATGTAAATATTGGTTAAATTCTTTTAACATGGTACATATATATATACACACACAAATGAATAAAGGGATACATTTATTTATAAAGTGTATATAATATAAAAAATAAAGTTTATAAAGTTCTTTTGTCTTGTAAAAGACCACAAATGTAAATAAACATTCACATGGAAGATAGAGTAGAATAATTAACAAAATCTAGAGCTTATGATTATCTTTTAACAAATGGCATAAAACATCATTTCCTTAATAAAATAATCAAATAAAAGATTTCAGAAAAACTTTTCAGCTGCCAAATTCAAAATTTTCAAACCTCCAAATCTCTGAAGTTCAGTAACCAAAAAAGATTTTGCAATCTTAACTTCAACACTCAAGCAAGAAAAAAATCAGGAAAAAAAAGAAAAAAAAACTGCCTATCTTCAATTCAATTCTAAGAAAAATCTGAGAATCATCTTAAAGTTTTAAGCTGTAGTGTGTTACATCTCTCAGGTAAGTTTTTAAAACTTTATAGTTAATAAAATTATGATTTTGAAATCATATTTTAACAACAAATTCAAACCAAAAACTGCATATTTGTAAGGGTAGGGAGTTTCTGGGTTTCAAATCAGTGCATAGTTTTTTTTTTTGGAAATAATAAAAGGCAAGTGAATCTTTTCTTTTAAAATTTGAATTTGAGGTTATAATCTGTAATGGAGCAAGATTTAATACAATAACGTTCAATCAACTGCAGGAAAAATCAAGTTCAAGGCTAAATTTGGTTTCTGGTTCAAAACTGTAGATATGTTCCTTCTAAGTATAAAAGGAAATTCAAATTGTAAGTCAATTTGAGATTTATTGTTATTAATAATTAAGTAAATAAATACAACAAGGAATTTAATATAATAACATTCAATCTGTTGCAGGAAGAATCAAGACTTAAAAGCTTTAATCTACTTCTAGTTTCAAGTTGCAGAAAATAAAAAGGCATCTCTGTAATAAATCCTAACTGTAAGTAAAATAAAAACTATTGTTATTAATGAATTGAGTAAATGAACTTAAAAAAGAGATTACAAAGATCTGTAACTAAAATTTGTAGATCTAAAGCCCTAAATTTTAAAGTAGGAAAGGAAGAATAGTTGCCAAGCCTCATCTCTATTTTGAAAACTATCAAGAATTTCTGGAAAATAAGGTGAGTGACCCTTGTTTTTTTTTCAATCTTTTGTTGTTGTGTGAATGCTTGGATGATGTAGTAAAGTTAATCTTTGGTTTGCATGCAAGAAATTTGAATATATGATTGAATGTTTGGCCTGTGCATGTCGATTGTACAAAAATGCTAGTCCCTGTTTAGCTTCAGGAAAACAAAAACCTGTCAAACCCCTTCTTTCTCTCTGTCTCTATTGAATCTGAATAATAAACTATGGTTGAACATGCATTTTGTTTCAGTAAACAAGATGGAGTTTTGTTTAAACTTGCACTATGTTTTTTTAGTAATAAATCAAAGCAAAGTTGTTCTTTCCTGGAAACTGTGAAACTCAATTACATATAGCTTTCTGTTTACAAGAGTAAATCATATCAAAAATCCAATTCAAATCTCCATCTCTCCCTCATTTCTTCTGAAAGGGATTGTAACACAAGTTGAAGTTTGTTTTAAAAACTGTAATATGTTCCAGTAATAAAATTTAAGCAAAGGTTATATAGTTTTTCCTGGAAACTATGCAATGTAGTCACCATTCATATTTTTCAAAAATTCGAACTTCCTAGATTTTGATTTCAGTTATGTGATGTGAATCTCCTGTAAAAATAATGATTTTTGAAACTAAAATCCAATTTTTTCATTAACTTTCCACTGAGAATTTTGGGTTGATTAGAAAGTCGAACATATGCCAAATTCCGACGACCAAGGTGATCGTGGCCCTCGAGTTCGACGTCGTTGATAGTTTGAGTATCATAGATCACCAGAAAAATACGAGATAAATTTATTAATCATTGGATCTTTGATTCGTGATCAAAGTAGGGTTTAAGAACCCATTTCGGTTTATGTTAGAAATGATGGTGCTGCGCCATCTAGGGATGATCGGACTGCGTAGCGACGGGGCCAATCGCGGCGTAGCATGTATATGGAGCTTCGGTCCAAATTTGGTGGCCGATAACGGACTGGGGAGGCTGCGCGAGGCAGTTTCTGATGACGTTCCTAATGGTTGTTTCGATCGTGATGCTTCGATCTGTATTTTCGAAATAAATTCGAGTTCTAGGTGTTTGTATCATTTTGTGGGATGGGCGTCGGCTCGTTGGTGGCCGCAGCTTCGACCAACTACGGCGATTCTGGCCATGCACGTGCACGTGAAGGAAGCGGTGTCAGTTGTGACGGGTTGGGGAAGAAAGGTGGAAGCTCGAAGTAGTACGCGGGGGATTGGGGAGATAGCTCGAAGACGAGCTCGTGTCATTTGGGGATTGTATCGGGTTGTTTTTAAAAAAAACTTAACAAAATTTTTGCAAAGAATGTCACACGGGCCAATTTTGGTTAAAATTCGAAGTAGGGGGGTGTTATCCTCGGGAACAACTCGAAGCAAGCCTCGGGTTGGTCAGTAAAAACAGCAAACCCAATTTTTAACTAAATTTTTGAAACACAAGTTAAATTTATTTTTCTGAATAAATTAATGACAGTTATAAATGGAATTTCAGGTAAATGATATCGAGTCAATTGTTTAAAATTCATGAAGAATTTAAATTTTATAAAAATTGTTTTAAAATATAACTTAATAAAAAAATTTAAAATTTAAAAGTAAAGCAAATATCCAAGTGTTAACTTTAAACCAAATTTATTTTGAAATAGTAATTAACAATTAATGTTTTGTAATGATTTTATAATTAATAATTAATCAATTAAAGAATAGCCAATGAATAAAGGTAATTAAACTTAATTAGTTAACAACAAAGAATTAATAAATTAAATAATAAATTAAAGAATAATTAATTAATTAAGCCAGTTAAATTAATTCATAATTAAGTAAAAATGAAACATTGATTTAAAATATTTAGTAAAGATAATTATATGGTTAATTCACTTTAATCACAATCAACTTAATCAAAGATGATTGATCATCATCAAATATTCTGTACTGGATTGATATTTCTGTTGTGATACTGTGATGGCTTTGTGATGAACTGTGATTTGTGCCTTGTTCCTATATGTATGTGAAAAACCCTTTTGCCCATAAAACGACATTTGAATTTCGATGTGACAGGGAGTCGGATTCCAGTTGGTTATCCGATACCCACATCGAATCGTAATGATGAATCTTTATGATTGATAAATTTACTTTATCTATGAATCTGTGAACGAAGATAAGCGTTATGGGTTATACCGCTTATCAATATTGATATGATTGAATCTGTGGTGATTGATGTTATGCACTATTGTGTAAAACCCCCTGGACTACACTATACACACACAAATATGGATTGCACGGGGAAATCGGTTATGTCACAGATTTTTTTGAAATAATTTTAAAATTGAATTTTTAAATCCAAATGGTTTTGGAAATGGATCGGATTTAAAGTGAAAAACTTTTGAAAGAGAATTTCAAAGATAAAGTTATTTTTGAATAACTTAATTTAGTTTTGAAATTTGATTTAAATTTGAATTCAATATTTGAAATTGAATTCTATTTTGAGAATTTATGATGTAAAAGGTCATACAAGTTTATATGGGTTTTTTAAACCATTTTTAAAGTGTTGTTTTGGGATTTAAATTTAACCCGAGTTTGGAAAAAACTTTAACTTGTATAATTAAAATCGGATTTTTCCAAAAAGAAAACTGTTTGTTTTCAAATGATAAAAGCTTTCATATAAGAAATGAATTTCCAATTTTTATAAAAGGAATTTTAAGTTCGAATTGAAATGGTTTTCCAAGTTATGAATGAATCTTGGAAACGGTTTTGAAAGCTATGAGTAAAATCTTGGATTTCAAGATTAAATGAATTAATCCAAGTAAAATGTAAATTGTTTGAAATAAGTAAATAGATCTTTGTGAAACTGGGTGAACTTTGTGAAATAAATCTGTTTGTTAAAGATTTGAAATGGTAATTGGGTTAAACCATTTGAAAGAAAGTTTTGAATTTTAAAGTCATGACTTAACTGAAATCCCATATCCATATGTTTTTAAATATTGCGCTCATTATTCGGTTTGGACGAGAGAGGACCTTGTGTCATATAACCCATCCCGAATAATGATACGTCGTCATGGATAGCATTTGAAGACCGGTGGTGAAGACCAGGTATTTGCGAGAACAATAGGACGACCTATCGATTATCTCTGCACTGAGTAGCTACAGTATAGAGTTTCCCTAAGTGATGGGAAGTCCGAACGGGATTGTGAATACCCGGATTTGCAAGGGCTTCTTTGAAAGTGCCTTCGGTTCTGTTCGAACCCGAAACAGACTTGTATGGATGTGTGTCTGACATTACACTTTGAGATGTAAAACCTATTTCTATCAAATACATTTCTGTTTGGTGGCGGAGATTTATTCTTTTAGCTTAACACCCTTCTCTGAGACGTACGAGCTCAGAGGTTATGTAGTTGATGGTTACTAGTGCTACATTTCCAATTTGGTAATGTGGCATACGAAGTGCTGCTGATCATTTGTTGATCAAAGCATGGATTTGTGAAAAAGCTTAGCTTTGTGGACGAGACCTCATCGAGCCTCACAAACCATTAATGGTCGAAACAGGAAAGATTCGGCAAGGTTTCAAGGGTAGCTTCCCTAGGGTATGACCATTCCTTCTAGAAAAGGGTGGTATCATGGTATGGAGCCCAGATACTTACTCATGTGGACACTGTAGTATATTTATTACCGTGTGATATTGTTGATGGAGGGCCCTCGGATAAAGGCCCCAAAGGACCGGGGGTGGCATATCTTAGGTATTACTTCCCAGGAAGAGGGTAGCCGGCCTTGTGTTAGCAGAGAGTCGGGTAGGTTCTCGGGGCGTCCCTCTAGAGGCGTTTCCATATGGAAATAGGAAGTTCCTTAGCCTGACCATTTGTTGGAAATCCATTCATCCAATACGCACCTTGTACGGTTTTAGTTGTAGAACCTGCCATTTAATATGCAGCTATAATAAGCATAGTATAATTGTACCTATGCTGGCTAGGATTTATATTATACTTTCGAAATGTTTTCCACTATGCACTAATAATAATATCAAAAAGAATTTTGCGTAGTAAGCATGTTTGACTATCATAAGGAGAAATCTCCTCCATGTGTGCGATTGCATTTTGTGTGTGCCGGGAGGCCTTATCGTAGTTTCATTTTCCAAAAAGCATTGTGGATTTGAAATTTAAAAGCTTTGTTGTTTGTTTTAAAAGATCAAACTATTTTGTTTGCTCACAACAGTCTCACGACTGACCTGGAGTTTATTGTTCCTTTCCTAAACTCTGGGTGCCTACTATTTTCCACACGGGCAGTCTAGAGTTGGGTTTTCAGATAATCAAGTAATAGGTCTAGATTCGATAGCCTTCGAAGTCTTTGGATTGGTAGCTTTCAGTCTTTGGGATCTTCTTCAGTCTTGGACGACTGACCTTGCTTAGCTTTGTGCAACGTGATCTGAAGTTCGAGCTAGCTTTGGATTGGAGCATTTGATTTTGGAGATTCGTTCTATTGAAGATATTCTTTCTGCTGTATCTCTGATAGTATTGATATGTATTGTATCATTCTATTGTATCTGGATATTGTATCAATGTTGTATATATTGATATTCATTTCTTTCTTCCGCTATGTTGTTGTACTTAATGTTTTATAAGCTCCGGCGAACCAGACTTGATGTTCAGATCTGCGGCATTTGAATATGAGTGTGGTATTCGGTGTCGATTTTCGAAGGTCGAGTCAGGATTGTTACACCCAAAGTACGTCCCATTAAAACAAAAACGAAGAGGCATGGACCTAGAGAGGTCCGCCGCCCTCAGAGAGGAGGTGGACAAACTCAAAGCCAATGGGTTCGTCCACCACGCCCTCTTCCCTGAATGGGTATCTAACCCTGTGCTAGTAAGGAAAGCGAATGGGTAGTGGTGAAATTGCATTGATTATTCTGATTTAAACAAAGCATTCCCGAAGGATAGTTCCCTTTACCTAGAATCGACCAGCTGGTTGATTGAACAGCCGGCCATGAGCTACTGTCATTTATGGATGCGTACTCGAGATACAATCAAATCCCGATGCACATTCCATATTAAGAATACACTAATTTTGTCATGGACATTGGGTTATATTTCTATGTCGTGATGCCCTTCGGATTGAAATATGCAGGAGCAACTTATCAACACCCGGTGAACCGACAGTTTAAAGATCAGATTGGTAGAACGATGGAAGTCTATGTGGATGACATGCTCGTGAAGTGACGATAGTCAAACGACCACATTTGAGACTTAGCAGAGATGTTCGATATACTCAGGCATTATGGGATGAAAATAAACCCTTTTAAGTGTTCTTTTGGCATTGCGTCAGGGAATTTATTGGGTTTCATTGTGAATGCGCGGGGAATTGAAGCTAACCCGGAGAAGATTCAAGCTATTCGGGACATACAAGTGCCCAGAACTGTAAAATAAGTACAAAACTTGAATGGAAAGGTGGCCGCGCTGAGTCGATTCATATCCAGAGCTACGGATAAATGCAGTCCTTTGTTTGATGTGATAAAGAAAGGAAAGAGAAATTTCGAGTGGACATCCGACTCTGAGGAAGCTTTCAAAGCTCTGGTTAGACATTTAGAAAGTCCCCCGGTGCTATCAAAACCAATTGACCATGAAATGCTGTATGTATACCTGGCTGTATCCCAGCATGCTATTAGTACGGCTTTGGTTTGCGAGGAGGAACGAGTTAAAAAGCCAGTGTATTATGTCAGTAAACATTTGATGAGGAAGAAAGAAATTATCCCAAGATTGAGAAACTAGCTTACTGCTTGGTGATTGCATCACGCACGCTTCGTCCATACTTTAAGGCACACTCAATTAGTGTTTACAAAGATCAACCCTTGCGACAGGTACTCCAACGACCAAAAACCTCTGGAAGGATGTTAAAATGGAATATCAAGTTGAGTCGGTTCGATATTACCTACCTGCCATGAAGGGCCATACAAGGGCAAGTGCTAGCAGACTTCGTTGCTGAATTCACCATGTCAGACGAATCAAACGGCCACAATGGCATACCTCCCATTCGATGGAAGATGTACATTAACGGGGCATCTAACGACCGTTGTTCGAGGGCTGGCATATTTCTTGTGACTTCTGAAAACCGATCATTTTGTTATGCTTTGAAGCTTGAATTCCCAGCAAAAATAACGAAGCCGAGTATGAAGCATTGATTGCTGGCTTGAGACTTATCGGAGAATTGGGGGTAAGATCGGTTGAAATCTTTTGTGACTCACAACTGGTGGTGTACCAAGTTCGGGGGGACTATCAAGCAAAGGGGCAGAGACTTGCCTAATGCCTGGCACGGGTTCAAGAGCCGCTAGCGAATCTGGAGTATTATGATATTTCACATGTCCCGCGTGAACAAAACAGAGCAGCCGATTCATTGGCAAAATTTGCAAGCACTGGCGATGCGCAGCAAATGGGATTGTTTCCCATTGAAACCTTACATGCTCTGAGCATCAAAATGATGGAGGTGGATTTCATGTTAGAAACAGAAATCAAGAAGGAATCATGGATGACCCCATTCAAGCAGTACTTGTTACACGGGGTCGTACCCGAAAGAAGGAGCAAAAGATGACAAGTCATTCGTAAGGCCTCACGATATGTAATGCAAGACGGGGTAATGTATCGGAGGGGATTCTCGACCCCCTTACTCTGGTGTATAGCCCATGATGAGATAAAATGAGTCCTGAAGGAAGTCCACGAAGGTGAATGTGGTGACCATACTGGGGGGCAGACATTAGCAAAGAAAATCCTCCGATATGGATACTATTGGCCGACTGTGAATCGAGATGCCGCAGACTATGTGAGAAGATGTGACAAATGTCATAAATATGCAAAAATCCCAAGAGCTCCACCGATGGAACTCACACAAATGGTTAGTCCCTGGCCGTTTGCAATGTGGGAGATCGACATAGTCGGTTCCTTACCCATATCCAAAGGGGTGCGAAATACGCGATACTTGCGGTTGATTACTTTACCAAGTGAGCAGAAGCAGAGCCTTTGGCCACTATCACCACCAAAAAGGTCATTAATTTCGTTGTACGAAATATTATATGCCATTTTGGCCTTCCACGGACCATCATTACAAACAACGGAACTCAATTCGAAAGCGAAGAGTTCAAAGAGTTTTGCCAAAAATATGGTATTGAGAAAAAGTTTGTAGCAGTTGCTCATCCGAAAGCCAATGGACAAGTGGACGTCGTGAACAAAATAATCAAGTCCATATTGAAAAAGAGTTTGGAAAAGGCTAGAGGCATGTGGGTGGATGAGCTTCCAACAGCGCTTTGGGCTTATAGAACCACCCACAAGTCCACGACTGGCCACTCTCCATTTGCATTGGCATATGGCATGGAAGCTGTTATACCCGTAGAACTTGAAGTTCCATCACATCGGGTAACTTATTATGACTCTGAGTCGAATCAGGATCTTTTGCTGGAATCAGCGGTCTTCATTGATGAAAAGCGCGAAGAAGCCAATTAAAGAGCGGCTGTATACAGACACCGAGTAGCTCGATATTATAATGAAAAAGTCTAAATCTTTGGTGTGGGTAACCTCGTTTTGAAACAAATTTTCCCAGTTCCATCGCATATGAGCTCCGCATGGGAAGGTCCATAAGTCATTGAATGGAAGCTTGGAGAAGGAACTTTCAAGCTAGGGACCGTTGATGGTGCGACACTCCCCCGAGCTTGGAATAGCGAGCATTTACGACATTATTATACTTAGTTCATTTCTTTCATATTTTAGCTGCAATTATTTTCAGCATGTTTTTATTTTTAGTTTGCGGCATGTAATAAGACAATTAGCTTGTTCGCATTAATAAATGCTTGAAGCCATTTTTTCCATGGATTGTCGATGTGTTTGTTTATGATAACTCTGTGACAAACAACTAAGAGGTACATTATTCTGTATAACGTACGAACGCGCATAAGCACTCATAATCTCCAAGTCCCCTGAGTGTGCACTGGAGTACTCTGAGTCCCCAGAGTGCGGATCAGAGTATAAACGACTCAAAATCTCCAAGTCCCCTGAGTGCGGACTGGAGTACTCTGAGTCCCTTGAGTGCGGACCAGAGTATAAATGATCCTCTGAGTGTGGACTGGAGTACTCTGAGTCCCCTGAGTGCGGACCAGAGTATGAACGACTCAAAATCTTCGAGTCCCTTGAGTGCGGACTGGAGTACTCTGAGTCCCCTTAGTGCGGACCGGAGTATAAACGACTAAAAATTTCCAGGTCCCTGAGTGCGGACTGGAGTACTCTGAGTCCCCTGAGTGCAGACCAGAGTATAAATGGCTTAAAAATCTCTAAGTCCCCGGAATGCGGACTGCAGTCACCTGAATCCCCGAAGTGCGGATTGGAGTATAAATGGTTTGAATTCTTTAAGTCTCCGCAGTGCGGACCGAGACACGAATGACTTGAAGTCATCAAGTCCTCGGCGTACAGACTAAAAAAATATATTCTAAGTGCTTGAAGCATGGAATACAGGATAAACAACTTCAAGGAATTTCAGAGTTATATGGAGATAAATCAAGAAGTTTATGTAACTCACAATGGCTTGGATTTCGACCACAATCACACAGAAAGCTGAACGATAAAAGTCTTATGAAAGACAAAAGAACTAAGCTTTATTTATTCAAAAATAAGTTTCTACTACAACTCCTCCAACGTTCGGAGTCAAAAGATTATTTACATGGTCTACGAAAATAAATAAAAATAATTACATAATCTAAACCAACTCTCGTTGAACGAGAGTAACGATTACTTCTTCGGCTTCTTCCCAGACGACTCCTCTCTCATGCGTTTGCCCTTGGTAATTTTCTTTAATGGGGAGGTAACAACTGAAGAAGTACGGGGAACTTCCACTGGCCTGGACCCGCCAGGGAGGATGACCTTCAACGACTTATACAGAGGATCGTCCAGGTCCACAACTTGAGGCTCGACTTTGATTTCAACCATCCTTTTCTTTTCCTCCTCGAGTTTCTCCTTCATGCTCATTTTTGATGTATGTTCATAGGCGCCTGTAATCTCGATTTCATAACTCCCATCAATGGGAGAGTAAGTCTCAGACTTATCCTCATCAAGTGCCCCAATCACCTGAGCATCTGGACTGGGAGCCTCCCCTGCGTGAGTAGCCTCACTTGTTTTTCCCTTCACCTCCTTGGCATCATCGCTCCTCGAAGTGGGCTCGAGATCAGAACGACCTGCGCAAAATCATGGAAAACAAGCATTAGAATACAATGATCTCTCATCAAAAAACGACGACTCTTGGAATTTCAAAATGAAGTGTCACATACCAGCATCTGACTAACTCTCACCCGTCCGAGGGGTTTCACCCTCTGGAATGGGAGATAGAATGTGAATGGCGAGGCCAGGGTCCTCCGGGTCATAACCGATATGTTGCTCAAATGGATCAAGTATCGGACGATCGGCCAACTGAGTAGGAGCATGAGCAGGAGACTCGATCCCGGATGGACCGGTAATAACATCTTTCCCTTTCAATGAGGGAGAGCCTTTGCGGTAAAGAGCTTTCGCCGCAGACAGGTCTGAAGGCTCGTTCCCTTTAAGGAATTCTTTTATTAAAGCATCCTCGTCGACCTCCTCGGTGCCAAGTTCGACCTTCCTAATTTTTATTAAAGTCTCCCACGCCTCAGCTAGGGATTCAAGGTAGCCCTCTCCCAGAAAAGTTAAGTCTCGATACATGAGGACGCGGGGATTGAATTCTGCAATCAATGGGTCGAACATTAGAAAGTTCAATCCCCACAGATGCTATTTTCTTGCCCTCATTACGGGCTTCATCCTTTAGCATCCTAACTTTAGAAAGTTCATCATCAAGCTTCGCCTTTAGAAGTCGTGTAGCAACGATCTCATCGCAATACCATTGCAACTCTTCTTGGGCAGCAGTCTTCTCTTCTCTTTCTCTGCGGAGTTGCTCCTTCATTTCTTTGACTCGGAGGCCAAACGCATCCCTTTCTTTCTGCACCGAGTCCTTCTCTAAAGCTAAGGCCCCTCAGCGTTGGACCACCTCGTCAATTTCTTTTTTGTGAGTTGACTCCAAACGATTGACGGCCTCGGCAGTATCTTTAGCGCTCTACTGGGTGGCTTCAAGCAAAGACTTGTAAGAAGCAAGCTCTTCGTCCTGAGCTTTGATAATGTCTTTATCGTGGATGGCCTCAAGCTTCAGGCAATCGATCTCATGCTAATGCTCTATGGAAACTTCTGAAACTTTTTCGGCTAAGTGCACGAACGCATCGTGCTGAACATAGACGTTGTTAGTACAAACGATAACACTTTGCTTGACATGCCTTAGAATCTGGTGGATCGCCGGAAGGAATTTTAAGCCATCGAAGCATATCTTTGGAAACGAGGCTTTATGCTCAGCAAGTCGCTCAACGACCAATGGATCAAATATGGGAGCAAGAGAAGTCTTCTTTGAGATCGCAGGCGTTCTGTGGGGATCTTGAGATTGCCTCGTACTTGATGAAATGGAGTGTTGGTCCCGATGAGCCTCAGGCTGAGACCCCTTATGTGCAGGTTCCACTTTGCTATGCTCCTGTTGAGAAGGAGGGTCACGAGGGTAGGAGGACTGACTATAAGATTTTCTCCGGTAGGACGATTCTCGACGGTGGTAGTCTCGATCACCGGAGTCGTCTCTATCTCGACGCTTGCCGGAACCCGAATCCCGTCCGGATTGGTGAAAAATCGATGAACCGCGAAGGTGGTCCAGTCCATGCTTACGTCCCATGTCACCTACACAGAATTTAAATAACGTCGAGTTAGCAAATAGTAGAGTGATGATAGAAAGTTAAATGCGAGGTGAAGTGCATGTGTTTATGTATGTCCTAGTGTTTCCCCTCGACGGACCAGTTTCTTTACTAATAGGAGTTTTTTCTCCCTGGTTTTGGGCTTGAGCGCTTGTATTGCCTCTCGCGGGCGAATGAAGCTTAAGGGCCTCTGGATCGTCGAAACCATAGTTGAGCAAATCTTTAGGTATGGCGAGGTTTGACAGGCCATTCAGAGAACTTTCCAAGTGTTGTGAGGAAGCTTCTTTCTCCGCTGGAACAAGAGTAACTTTAGAAGTTCCACCGATGATCTTCTTCCTCAGCTTGTATGTCAGTTTCTTCTTCCGCTTCGAAGGGGAAGGCATCGTTTCAATGTCATGAACTTCAACTATTGGGTCCCGAGATGGACTAACAATTTCGCCCTATACTTCGGGCATTTCGGTTTCTTTAATCTCCCCCTCCTCTGGCGTGTCAGGGGCGTTATGTGCTGAGGACTCGGCCTTCTTTTTTCCTTTTCCCGAAGCAGGCTTGGGTATGGTAACACCTTGAGGGAGGCTTATCCGGCGACCTTCCGTCAGCAACCCAAATTTTGTGAGCAACTCATTCGAAATGAGAGTTCTGATGTCCTGGTCTTCGGCGGGAGTCACTCGGATAGCTTCGACAGCTTCGGAATATCCGAGACCCTCGGGACATGGGTTAATACCTGAAAAGATGGAAAAAGAGTTAGAAAAGATACATCTTCGACCAAACATGAGTATTGGTTCAGGTAAAAGACTTACATCCTTCCACCCATCTCCTCGCAAAATCGGGAGGACAGTGCATATAAAACCACTCATGTCTATACTAGGCAAACTTGCTCCATGCCCCAGTTAAGATTTGACATTTGCTGTGCGGCTCGAGAAACATGAAAGATGGGCTATCCGACCGTCTCTTAATGCGATAGATGTATCGAATATCGCCCGGAGTCGGAAGTCTGGAGAGAACACTCATGAAGAGGATGCAAGTGCCGTATATGAATGTGTGGCTGTTCGGATGCAATTGCGATGGGGAAATCTCGATATACTGCAACACGTCTCGGGTAAAAGAGTTGAATGGTGGCACACTGCCAACCCAGCACATGAATCTGTTACAGGCTGTATATCCGACTGGGGGCAAGTGAAGACGATCATCCCCGATGGAACTAACACGTCGTCGAAGGGGATTCCATGGACATAGCATATCCGACGGAGTGTACTTTCGTTAATCCTTGAAGCCTGAGAATCGATTGGATCGTCTAAGAAAATTGCTGCCTCCAGAGCATCGGGAGCCAAGTCGACAGATGCAGTCGTAGGGCTCGGTAAATCTTGGGCAGGAGTAGTTGACGGATTTGAAGTTCATGCAGCTTCTTGTCGAGAGGATGGCCAGGGTCTATCCGAGATCGTAGCAGAGCTAGATTTCCTAGACATCTCTAGTGAAGATTGAATCTGACGGAGTACCTGTTTGAACTATACTTGAGAAACAATCTACATTAGACATAACAACATAAATATTCCCCCCGTGTGGTGTGTGAACTAGTGCGATCATTCAAATGTAAGTCCCAAGCAGTGAAAAGTCACTGGATTGATGAAATAAGTTTAAGCTTTGAATTATCATCTTTAAAGACCGTCATCGCTGACCGTCTACGAAAGCTTGTCGTAAGACAGATTATATTTTGAACTCGACACCGTCACTGCATTTGAAAGATCGTTAACTGTTAAGCAAGTTAAGCCCAAGTTTTCAGTTGTTTCAACACGGAATTTATCAGTTGAATTGTCCAATATGCTTTGTTGTTTGAGTCTGTCCTCGTTCATTATCCTATGTTCAGGCATATAATATGTGTTGAGTAAATTATGCATTAGGTTCGACTGGTTTTGCTGTTGTACACAACCCTCCTACCTAACCACTTCATCGTTTGGCATTCAACTATTTATGCCGAACGACAATCAGGCCGAGCCACCTCGCTCGGCATTCTACCCTCAATACCAACACTCACCTACCACTCATTATCACCGTTCGGCATGCGGCAAGACATGCCGAACCGCAAACATGTCGAGCCATGCCGTTCAGCATGCTACTCTCCCAACTATCCTCTTCATCGTTCGGCATAAAGGAGTCATGCCAAACCACACTCACGCCGAGCCGCATCGCTTGGCATTCTTCCCAGCTCCTACTTCTCCTCTACTTTCCCTCCTACCCCATTCGGCATAAGATAATCATGCCGAGCCGTGGCCATGCCGATCCGCATCGCTCGACACACTAAAACTTAAACTTCACTATGGTACTTCCCCTCCATCGCTCGGCATAAAGAAGTCATGTCGAGCCACCTCAGTACGTCTTCCACCAACTTCCTCCTTCAAGCATCTCTATCATCCTCTTCTCTCCTCCGCTCCGCCTAGCCTTAAACTCCTTTCAGAAACCCACGCTTCGCGCTTAACTCCTTCTTCTCCACGCGATTACTACTGACCTCGATTTTGTAGAGATTCACGAGTTCGAATCTCATGCCAGGTTTCTTAATCAAGTTGAAGTGTTTCAGGGAAAGGTTTTTACCTAAGAAGTGAGACGAAGACTCGGGGGGATTTTGGAGTAAGGAACGCGGTTTTAATTAGGTTTGACTGATTGGGGAAGGAAGTGAGGCAATGTATGATGTTTGAGAAGAGAAGAGTAGTTAATTCTCTAAATTCTGTTAAAATGCAAAGTTCGTATATCCTGGAAAGCAGAGTAAAAGTAAAAAGGAAAAGAAGAAAGAGTACCAGCTTATATAAAGAGAAGAGAAGTCGAAGGGGCAACGACCGGTAGAACCGGTCAAAACACCTCCCTCGTTCGGCATTAAGGTCGTTTGACATTTGTAGGTCGCTCGGCATTAGTATGTCGTTCGGCATGCATTGCCTCGAATTGCATTCAAAATATGGGCTCAAAGCAAGGCACGGAGAAATCATGATTCAAAGCGTATCATGTTCATCCACATGATACACTTTGGGGGGAAAGTATTACCCAATGGCTTGACCAGGTAAACAGAAACTTGAAGTGGAAGCTTCGTTCGGCATAAAGGGTCGTTTGGCACATTTAGCAACGTTCGGCGTCCAAGCCTCGTTCGGCATAGGGAGGTCGCTCGGCATTCCAGCCTCGATCGGCATTGCATGGTCGCTTGGCATTGTAAGGTCACTCGACATTCATGCCTCGTTCGGCATTCCAGCATCGTTCGGCATTCCAGCATCGTTCGGCATTCCAGCCTCGTTCGGCATTCAGTCTCGACCGACATGAACCTCGTTCGCCGTTCAGTCTTGATTTGCATTCCAGCCTCGCTCGGCATTCATGCCTCGTTAGGCATTCCAGCCTCGTTCGGCACATGGCCTCACTTGGCATAAGCATGCCGTTCGGCATCTCCCCTCGATCGGCATCGGATCTCGTTCGGCCTACACATTTCACTCAACATGCTGCCTCGTTCGGCTTGGAGACATGGCTCGGCATTTGCCGTTCGGCTTTTTTGGCTCGGCACACAGAAATCACTCATTATGGGTCGAGTTATCTTGCTACTAGGCCCATCAAGGAAGTCCAACCCATCTTCGTCTACAAATAGAGGGGCAGGGGCACATTGAAATGGACTTTTTTCGAGAACACCAGGGAGACTCTGCCGCATTCAAGACTCATTCATGACTTATCCTTTTCACTTAGCAGTTGCATTCAAATAGTTGGTGTACGGATCATATCTATAACCAGTTGTTAAGTAAAGCAATAAAGATTAAATTCAAAGTGGACGTAGGCAATTATGCTGAACCACTATAAATCTGGTGTTCTTGTTTTCTATATTTAATTTTGCATACTATTCTCTGTTTAACTTTAATTTCTTCATTTATCTCTCTACACAATCTCTTTGAAGGGTGTTAGTGACCAATTTTGGTGCTAACAATATGAAACACCATTCAATTTAGAATCCATCTCCACTGTTCTATTATAAGGGATTAGTATCACGATCAATTATAGCAACTCAAAATCAAAATCTTTAGACAGAGTACATTGGTTAATAATAAATGTTATTATTGTACTTAAGACTTAGGAGTTGGGCAATATAATTCTATATGGATATCATGAAACCTTGACCATAACCTAGCTTTAGGTATCTGAAGTGATATAGTAATGATAAAGAGAATGTACATATAATATATTTTCTTAAGGATGTTGCTTAAAATATGATTTCGCCTGAAAATCTATAAGCGATAAATTTAGCTATGATGTCACTGTACTAGCTAAGGTAACATGCGGACTTTAATTGAAGTATTCAATATTAACTGCTGCCAAAATTTACACATGTGAGTCACATAATCAAATCCAAGTAGTCTTGAAATAAAACCTAACTTAATACATACATACATACATATATATATATATAAATTAATTAAATTAGTTAATACAAATGTTATATTAATTATAATGCATGCTTATTGTAGGTTTGTTAGAATTTAGAGAGTTTCGACAGCCTTTGGAAATTATTTAAATATGTATATATTTGTTATATATATGTTTAATTAATTTACAAACATATATTAATATTGAATGTAAATTTAGTATTAATGAGCAAATCAATTAATGAATTGACTAGGGTGCTGAAAAATTTGGAAGAGGTAAAGAGGGATAAGCCATATATTGGTATATGGAAGATTTATTATTGACGTTAGAATGAAAGAATATAATATCAACTCTTGGTATTTTTCCTACACTCTCTATACAAATTAAGCCTTTTCTTTTCATTTCTCAATGAAAACTTCATGCCTTCTACCAAAACTCTAACTCTCGTACTATAAGCCTGTATTAAGGTAGTTCAATTGGAGCTCTGCAAATCCTAGTGATTGGAATTTATAACCTAGAAAAAGAGATTGCTAGATCAAGTTGTTACAAATAGGAAAATTCAAAAGATGCTTTCTTTAGTCTAATACAGATTCCATAGCCTATTATCATGTTTATTTCATCCATTAATATGAATATGGTATATATTAACATAAGATTGTGCTGAATATAAATAGATCTGATTATTATTTATTTGTATTTGCAATTGAAGTTCAGAATTTACATAAAAGGAAATATGATTATATATTATATGCATAGGTCCAATTGTACATGGAACACGTATATAAAAGTAAATTTTTTTAAATGGATCTAGTAAAATATATACAACATGTGTATAAAAAGAATTTTACATAAGTAGATCCATTTATAGATTTAATATAATATTGTTGAAAATATTATTTATACAATTTCATATTTTATTAGTTTTAATATATATTGTTCAAAATGTTATTTATAGAATTGCATATTCGTTTAGAGTTTTATATAAAGGAATATATATGAGAGAATTAAGGAAAAAGACAAACTTTGATAAAAAATTATCTCAAGGACACCAAGATTCATTTTTTTGGCTAAAGGACAAACTTTGAGAAAAATTAGGCTGAAGGACAATGCTAGTTCTAACTAGCATTATATTCAGTTTTTTCACTATAATAAATGCTAGTTCTAACTAGCATTTAATTCAGTTTTTATACCATACAAAATGCTAGTTTTAACTAGCATTGTCCTTCAGCCTAATTATTTTCAATGTTTGTCCTTCAAACTAAAAATGAAACTTGTTGTCCTTTAGCCTAATTTTTTTTCAAAGTTTGTCCTAATGCCTATTTTCCACTATATATATATGTGTGTGTGTGTGTGAGTGTGTGTGTGTGTGTGTATGTTACGAATAATTTTTAGTATTGAATGATTTATATTATGGTTTAATTGAGCACAATCAAAATTGTTCATATATATTAATTAATTAAACCATACATATATTTTATTGTACAAATGTAAAGTTATATATACGTAAATTTATATTAATATTTGATTTAAAACATATATATGTATACTTATGAGATTCTTTGCCTTGTTATAATACATACATACACCATATATATATCATTAGATATAATTATTACGTGTTTAACAAATAAAACTATTATTTAAAAATGTATATATAAGCATACATATATAATATAAAGTGAATAATTTTAAATTACGAACCATATTCCATGTACGTGTTGAAATAATAACGATAAATATGTGTGTGTGGTACATGTATATGATATTGCATATATATGATGTGATGACCTACTATTTTAAAGATATAGAATTAGCGACAAACACCATCAATCTATGCTTGCACACTAAACTCAGACATTAAAAATATTGGATCTAGAGTTTTACTTTTTAAAATCTAGGATCGGCATAGACAAAAAAGGGAAAACTTCATAGTGGAATAAAAATAAGTATACACATGAGTCTCAACAGTTTAAATATAATACAAATTTTACCAATTATGTCACACTCATGTTTTCTAACACATTTGCCATCGTTAATTAATAATAATAAAATTTTGGTGTAAAAGAGATATACCAAGCCAAGCATATTGCATACATAACACGTTTCTTGACCTTTGCTCCATCATCTTCTTCTAAAGATTGCATGGAAAAAGAAAAAATAAATTTCAACCATGTTTGGACCATGCCAATCTTTACACATGCCAGCCCAACCTAAGGGATCTGCTGGGTTTTGCACAGAAAAATACTTCTTACGTTACTTTTTAGGCAATCAAGCCCATGTAGTTTTGTTTTCTGCTCTTCACTTGCAACCAAATATTTGATAGCACATAACAACCATGTATAAGTGCAACTAATGCAAACAATACAAGGAGAAAATAGAATTCCTACTCATCAATCATAAAAAATCATCATATGGAGAAACTTAGCACATTTAGCTATTAAACATCAACAACACTCAATTCCAACCCCAATCCTCAAATAGAGAAACAAAACAAATATACTTACATACATACTAATCACTAACTATAGTGATACACCATTAGTGTAAGTATAAGTCATCATATGTTTACTAATCAATCCATATTAGTAAAACAAACATCAAATCATCAAACATGCACTAACAAATCCACACTAATAACACAAAATTAAATATCATTCAAATAATAAAAACCATAAATAACTATTCATCATTTGGTAGTAAAAAAGGTAGAATATTTCATCAACATCCTAATGTGTTCCATCATCATAAAACATACATTTGTGATAATTCAAATGAATAATTAATCACCTACTGTATCCATCCAAAACATTATGTTTACGACCATTGTTTTTATCTTAAATATAAAATCATTTTATTATTGTTTATTACCCTTTATTCTTTTTAACACACTAATAGTTATACTCCTTTATTATACTTATTACTACAAATCCCTTAAACAACGTAGTTTCCATCAAAATATAAATTTACATCAAATTTCTTTTCAAAACGATATAATATTATTATTTTACATCAAAATAATAATATATATTAAAACCTCATTACTGCTTTCCAAAAACCAATTTACTACTAGTTATTCTAAAAACAACAATATTCCATTCAAATCTCAAAACCATTTTTCTTATCATTATTTATCTCAAAATTCCAAAATAGCAACAATTTATCTTCATAACATTTTTGGAAACATCTCTCAATTATTACCATCATTATCTCAAAAATATCTATATATTTCATCACTCAAACCACAATAATAATCTCCCTATAACATTGTAAAATCAATTATACTTTTATTTACTCAAACAACTAATTTTCACAAAAACACATCATTACTTATGAAATCTTTCACATTATTTTATAAGTATTAATACTAAACTTTCCAAAATTTAGTTCAAAATATATTTTCTATTATTATTTATGAATTTTCATAGAAATTTATCAATAATAACCTTATTAAATTTCTCCTATTAAATTTCCTTTAACTCTAAGTCGCTGTTATTTACAATATCATCCAAATTATATAAATAATCACATTTATCATTTATTAATTTATTTTCCACCTTATTACACAATTTCATCCATTTTTTGTAATTAATTACATTCAAATTTTGAATCTAAAATTACTATAGTTCATTATTTCCCAATCCAAATCCAAAGTTAAATGTAATTAAACATCCCATAGTACAAAATCAACAATAATAAGGCACAACATATCCAAAATATTCAAAGTAGCTAAATAATCTTCTATATAACACAACACATATCAAAAATATTAATTTTTATTAACATATATGCTTTTAATATTTTTAAACTTTGATAAATATACCATACTAACACCTTTTGAAATAGCCTCAAAACTCAGACTCAGCACCAAAATGTTCAAAATTCCATCATGAGTCAAATGAAAGAAACTATGCTTGAATCAAAGTTCGTATGCCCAAGATATGAAGGTTAAAGATTTTAAGGTTTAAATTGTAAATATTAAATATTAAAGGCTAAAATGAAGAAGAAAAATACACTCACTTTAAATGAAGATTAACCTAGACTTATTTCAAATCAATGAAGTGTAGCGTTTCCTCCTTTCATCACAACTTAAACCGCGTTCAAAATCCATGTGTATGCGTTGTTGCGAATCCCTCACTTTTTTTAATTACTGTTCTCTTTTGATCACAGAAGGCAGACAATCAAGCAACCAAACGAATAAACATACAAACAAGTAACGAACTAATTATTAAAATCAATCGTAGCAAAATAAGCAATTAACAACATTATATAAGCAAAAGAAATTAATTCAAACAAGGATATCATAAATTAATAAGAAAACATGGGTAAATAAGTAACACAATTTTCTTAATTGCTAATAATTTAATAAGTAGCAATGCAATACGAATAATTCAACCCAAGCAAGCTGATACAAGCAAATTGTCATTGTCACATACATCAATATGGGCAGCTCTAAAATATATCTCTACTCTCTACATGGAAGGGAATAACCAGATATCCCTACAACTTCTTAAGCAAAGGCACACATAACAATCATAAGATAACATTGTGATACTAGGTGTCGGGCAAACTCAAACTCATCTTTCCCCATCATCTTAAATTCCATTTTGTAAAGTTTAGTTTTACAGTCCTCAATAAAATTTCCAAATAAAACATGTTTTTAATAAGATACCTTTTAACAAACACCTTTAAAGCTTGTTATTCAATTAAATATTTATTGTTTCAACCATTTACTTCCAAATCAAATCATCCTTATTTTAATAAAATATATTCTCAAAGTGTTGTAAAATTAGATACTTTATAATACATCCTTTGTTAATAATATTACCAAATATATTCTCAATAAAATAATTTTCAAATTAAGTAAATTTCCATCCAAAATCTTTTACGTAAAAAATATGTTTTTCCTTCATATTATTGTTTATTAGAGAGTGGCCATTAAGTGGAAATCTTTACAACCAAAATATGTCTAGCCAAATTTATTAACACCCCATACATTTCTTTTTCCACTCTAGTATTTTTAAAAGAAAAAAAATCTATACCCCATATATTTCTTTCACCCCACTAATTTATATCAACATCATCTCTATCTTTATAATTCCTTAGTTAGTTATTTTGCTCTCGGTGGTTTTTTCTTCCTTCCATATGTTTATGTGTCAAGAACAATATTTGGAGGGATTGAGGTCAAATGACATACCATATGTGGTATATTCAGGATTATACTTATATATGAATAAATCTATTGATGTCAGTGTCAATTAATATATATTCCTTATCCTGAAACAAAAATAGCTATCACTTCAAAGTTATTAAATTGATTTTTATGTAGTTAAATATTATATTGTCATGTTTAATTAGAAAACTGGACAAGTATAGTAAATAGCAGTAATCATATTACTTGTGTAGCTTGTGAAATGATGTCAACTAGACCAAATTTGATTTCGGACTTCACCTTCCGCCAGCAAAATTAATTCTTTTAAGCAATCTACAAACATGATCTTGATTCTAGTCTCACATAATGCCATTGTAGTACTTGTAAATTCAAAGTTTCAGCACTTTTAGGGATCAAGGCATGATTCATACATGCGCTATGTTTATAGTTACGCAAAATTGTTTTATACGTGCTCAGTTTGGGCATTGACAAGAGTAGATCATGAATTAAAATTTTAATAGTTTATATAGAGGATAAAGAGAAAATAATGGGGCGTTAATAGATTCGGTCAATACGTTTTCAAATAAAAAGTTTTTCGAAATCAATTATACTCTTTGGGTAAAACATTTTTCTCAAATAAAATTTCATGCAATCTTTACTCAAAAGATACTTCTCAAATGAAAATACTTGAATCAAAATATTTTCAAATATTCTAGCATTAAAATTATTACTAAACAAAATAGAATATTTTCACCATATTATTTTCAAACACTTCTATCGAGAAAAATTATTTCTTCAAAATAAAATATCTTTTCACGAAAAGAATCCTTTTATAAATTACTTTTAAAATAAATCTGCCATAAATTACAACATATTTATTATAAAGAATGATCCATCAAAACATCTTTCTAAATAATACCCCACAAATCGTGTAGTACATTTTTAAAATACTATTCAACTAAAATATCAATTTGCAAATTATCTCTCAACATTTTTACTAGGTATTCTAAATCATGATTTCAAAATTCCTTTCTATACACCTCACACAATATATATATATATATATATATATATATATATATATATCCAAAGGATGTCTCCAGATTAAAAATAGTTTCGACCAATATGTTCTCATTAAAATATTCCTTTTTTAAAAATTAGATACTTTGGTGGTAGTATATAGTCATACTACAATTCTTATGTGGTAGTACCTACGATGTCCTGAACTAAAACTAGAGCGCCTAACCATTGGAAGAGTGGTGTTGGATAATTTCTCTTTAAACAGAACTTCTTTTCATAAAAAAATGTTCCAAATAAATTATTTATCAACGAAACATTTGTCTTCCTTAGATTGGAATTTTCCACTTTTAATAAATCGATCCTAAATCATAATTCTATTATAGAAATTCATTCCATGGGAAGGTTTAAAACAATCAAAGTGCTAGCAAAAAAACGTTTTTTCCAAAATCTGAATTCAACTCCCAATATATATTATTAAAATTAAAATACCTTTTCTCTATAAATACTCAGATAAAATATTTTTACAATATTCAATTTTTTGTAATGAAAATATCTTCATAAAAATAGTTTATTTTCCATATTAAAACCTTTATTCTCATTAAAGATTTTCAAAGAGTAACTTTATGCCAAATTAACATTTTCCCTTTTTAATAAATATCTTAAAAATCAAGATGTGTATTTGTACAGAAATTTTTCAAACATATACTATTCACTTAAAACAAAAATCATGCCATGTTATTAAGTGTAACGCCCCACCTCTATACCCACGCTAGCCAAGAACACTACGGTGTAGTGCTGTCAACTAGCACGGAGAATAAGGCTGTTGAGGAGCGACCATCCATGTAATTGCTTATCACACGGTGGCTATAAATAATCTTCGGAAACAAACATAGAAATAAGCATGACACAAATCAGTCACAAACATCCATATAACAAAGGCGGAAGAAGATATGAATATATAACTAACACATGAAAGTGTAAATCAGAGTAGTGGTCAAAAAGATCCACAATAATACAAAAGAATAGCAACACGTGCTATACAAAAGAATACAACTATGAGTCTATATCTCAAGTGTATACAACAAAAACTGCTAATCTAAATAGTTAGCCAAAAGTCAGAGTAGCAAATCCTGGGAAGAAGTCAAGCAGAAGAACCTGTAACATCTCGGTCTGACCCGAGTATTATTTAAGAAAATAATAAACGGATCAGTCTAGCTATAAATATCAGATGACATGATATAAAATATAAGATATGGCATAAACATAAAATATCCATACTGACATACTACTATAAGTATGCAAATGATGATCAACAGAAGATCAACCAATAAGAGATATATCAATATCACAAGAATCTTCTCAAAGATCCAAAGAGGGCATCATACCCTAAACTTGTACTCATAACAAGTCAATGACATAAATTCTAGAAATCAACACAAGAAATCCAGAAATCACAGAAAAAAGGGAAAGAGGCCTATCACATGACGGTCCGAAGACCATGGGGAGCTACCCCATATGGGTGAGTCGGAATCACCCAGATGAGGTCTAGGCTAACTAAAAAGCAAAAAGGTATGTATGAATGGAATCACACAAATGGTGTCTAGCCTAACCTCGCAACAAAAAGGTATGTGTGAGTGGAATCACACAAATGGTGTCTAGACTAACCCTATGGACAAAGAGATATGAGTGAGTCGGAATCACACCAATGAGGTCTAGTCTAACCTTGCAAACAAAGAGACATCGCACAATTGCTAGTCTAAATCATAAAATGATCGTCATGATCAACGAGAAGTGTCAATTACACTAAGCTAGTAAATATAAAAGTTTATCTTCGTGTCCCATAACCACTTGCTTAACTTAAATATTTACGAACAAACTGTAAATCTTCACTAGAAAATTGTCACAAGAGGTTCAATCGAACAAGTCCAAGAATTAACCGATGAAGTGAACGCAAGCGTTTCATACCGCTTGTTTTACTAAGCCGTTTAATTAGATTTCTCATCCGAGTGAGGTAAAGGTTTGTATATACTAGTAGATTGGAAAACGGTTTAAGAAAAGAGCTTTTTTATTGAAAATAGAGTTGAAATCATTTTGTTGAAAGAGTTTTGATATTTACTACTAGCATAGAAAACCTTTATATTTTAAAGTGACAAATCATAGAAGTGATTGTAGAAACAATCAATCATAAAAATTCACATTCGAAGACGTGAATAAAATCCAAAGCAACCGATAAAGAATCCATCAAAATAGATATTCAAAAATCCATAAAATCGACCGAGAAGCCAAAGATAGTTTGTCTCGAAGAATGGTCAACTCAGCATCTCAACAAAGCAAGTTCTGTTGAATGTTTTTCAAATAAGATCCCCTACGAAAGGGGGGTCCAGGGGGGTGGCAACCCCCTCAAGGTGGGGGTGCAGGGGCAACCCCCTGCTACGGGGTTCGACCTACCCGGTCAGGTCACGGGGGTCCAGGGGGCAGCGCCCCCGGCGGGGTGCGGGGCAGCGCCCCGTCCAAAACGGTACGACCTAGCGAAGACCAAAGGGAGGATAGGATAGAGCGACCTAGTGGTTGCGACCTAGGGTACACGCGACCTAAGGGAAACTCGCGACCTGACATGGCCGAGCTAAGGTGAGGTGCGACTCAACCAGGTAAGCGACCTAAGGAAGGCAAGCGACCTAAGGAACTCGCGGGTTAGAAGAGGCGAGCGACCTACGAGTTAAAAACACGGCCGAGCAAGTGAACATGATACGACCTAACGACCTAGGCCAAGCGACCTAAATGTTGCACGACCGAGTGGTCTTGCGACCTAAAGTGTGAACGGGCTGAGCGACTTAAGGGTCAAGCGACCTAACGGGGTTCGTGACCTAAAGAGTTACGACCTAAAGGTCGAGCGACTTAAGGGTCAAGCGACCTAACGGGGTTCGCGACCTAAAGAGTTACGACCTAAAGGTCATGCGACTTAAGGGGTTAAGACCTAGCAACGTACCAATGCGACAGGGCAAGCGACCTAAGGTCTAAAACAAGATCGTGCGACCTAACTTTGCCACGACCTAACAAAGAACAGGACGAGCAACTATACGAAGATCAGGGCGAGCGACCTACGATCTACGACCTAATTCCGAAGTGGCATTTCGTGGCAGTGCGACCTAAGTGCAGGAAATCTCCAAAAACACTAAAAATTGGAGTTTTTCGCCAATCCAATCCAAACCAAATGCAAAAGTACATGCTAAAGTGATGGGGAACCATTCCCAACAGTCCAATATAGTTATAGACTAGAATTGTGAGATAAAAATCTCACCTTTGCACCAAATTTATGAATAAAAGATTGAAAGCAATGGAGAAGTAATCACAAGCTTGAATCCAATATCTTCTTCTTGAATTTGGAATTGAATGTTGGATTTGCAAGAGAATTTGAGCTTGGAATATTAATTTCCCCTTCCACTCACCATTAATGCTAAAGCTTGGTTGTTAGGAAATTTATGAAGAGTGAGGAGAAGGAGAGAAGTGGGTTTGAGTTATAATGTCTAATCTAACCCAAAGTCCAAAGCGGGAAAAGTAAGTGAAATTCCACTAACTCCAAATCTATCAATGTTTATACTTAAAAAAATTGTAAACGGCATTTCGAACTCAATGGAAGTGGTCCCGAGTCCTAATTTGACCGTTTGCAAAAGGTAGCTTTTCGAACCAATATCCGATTAACGACAAAATATTTAAATATAAAATCGATAAATATGCGGGTTGTTACAGACTCCCCTCCTTAAAGAAATTGCGTCCTCGCAATATATAAGATGGATATAAAAAGTAACAACCATAAAAGCATATTAACACAAAAGAAATTTGAAATAAGACGTTCACCTTATTGAGCACTAGAAAGTAAGTCCGGATGTGTTCGCTCGATGAATTCTCTAGATTCCCAAGAGCAATCTTTAGGGTTTGAGGACAATTGAACCTTCACAAGCGGAACATCTTTATTTCGAAGTCGTTTGACCTCCGAAGCAATAATTCGAATAGGTTGCTGCTCATAAGTTAAATTTAGCGAAACTTCAATTTCTTCCACAATACCAGGCTCAAGAATAGAATCGGAATCCCGAAGGTATTTCCGTAATTGAGAAACGTGAAACACGTCATGCATGGAAGAAAATTGAGCCGGTAATGAAAGGCGATAAGCCATGGAACCAATACGTTCAGTGATAGGAAATGGCCCAATGTACCGAGGCGCTAACTTTCCTGACCGACTGAAACGTACAACACCTTTCATAGGTGAAACACGAATAGAAACAAGATCTCCAACAGAAAATTCTAATTTCCTTCTTCGATTATCGGCATAGGATTTTTGTCTACTCTGGGCTTCTTTCATCCTATGTCGAATAAGTTCAATCTTCTCTGTGGAATCACGAATAAAGTCTGGACCTAAAACCAGCTCCTCACCGACCTTAAGCCAACAAGAAGGAGATCGGCATGGCCTTCCATAGAGTGCCTCGAAAGGTGACATACCAATACTAGATTGGAAGCTATTATTATAGGAAAATTCAACAAGTGAAATATGATCTTCCCAACTTCCACCAAAATCGAGCACACAAGCACGAAGAAGATCTTCAAGAGTTTGATTCACATGCTCGGTTTGTCCATCGGACTGGGGGTGATAAGCAGTGCTAAAATTAAGCTTCTTTCCTAAAGCTTTTTGAAGACTCTTCCAAAATCCACTAGTAAACAATGGATCTCGATCGCTAACAATAGAAGTAGGAACTCCATGCAATTTAACAATTTCTTTGATAAAGAGTTTGGCCGAAATAGTAACGGTTCGGTTAGACCGAACGAGAATAAAATGGGCGGATTTAGTAAGTCTATCAACGATCACCCATAAGCTATCATGACCCGAACGAGAACGGGGAAGGCCATCTATAAAATCCATGGAAATTTGGTCCCACTTCCAAATTGGAATTTCTAAAGGTTGCAATAACCCACCAGGCCTTTGATGTTCAGCCTTGACAAGTTGGCAAGTCATGCAACACTTAAAAAAGTTAGCAATATCAGATTTCATTCCCTCCCAATAATAAAGTCGCTTCATATCAGCGTACATTTTACTACTACCGGGATGAATGGTGAATTTAGAACGATGGGAATCTTCAAAAATAGCTTTACGAAGATCACCAATATTTGGTTTGATAAGTCTACCAAATTTTCGAATGTCGTCACGAGAATCAATATCAAAGTCTTTCGAACCTTCAATATCAATTTTATCCTTAACATTTTGGCCAAGAAGAGCCAATTCAAGATCTAGCCCTTGAGCTTCAAGAATGCGGTCTAAAAGAGAAGGATGAGCCTCAAGGCTACAAAAAACAAGTGATGAGCATAAATCGGATACGCGCTCTCGAATCTCACAAGTGGATAAAATCTCGAGATCGTTCCATTCGGATATCATCATAGAAACAACTGCTTGTTGTTTACGGCTAAGAGCATCGGCGACACGATTACCCTTACCGGGGGTATAAAGAATATCAAGATCATAAGGTGCAAGGAACTCGAGCCAACGCTGTTGACGCAAATTAAGTTCCTTTTGAGAAAATAAATATTTCAAAGACTTATGATCCGTGTAAAGAATAAATTTCTCTCCCAATAGATAATGACGCCAAATTCGAAGGGCGAAAACTATAGCCGCGAGTTCTAAATCATGTGTGGCATATCTAGTCTCGGCCGGCTTCAATTGCCTAGAAGCATAAGCAATAACACGTTCTTTTTGCATAAGAACGGCACCCAAACCAACGTGACTAGCATCAGTATAAACAACAAAATCTTGATTCCCTTCGGGAATAACAAGAATAGGAGCATTGGAAAGGAGTTCTTTCAATTTCTGAAAAGAGGCTTCACATTTATCCGACCAAATGTATTTAACTCCCTTCTTAGTCAAGCCAGTAAGAGGCACGGCAATTTTAGAAAAGTCTTTAATGAAACGACGGTAATAACCCGCCAATCCGAGAAAACTACGAATCTCTATCACACTCTCCGGTCTCTTCCAATCTTGAATCGCTTCAATCTTTGAAGGATCCACAGAAATTCCGGATTCGGAAATAATATGACCGAGAAACTTCACACGAGATTGCCAAAAGTGGCATTTAGAAAATTTCGCCTTTAATTGATTACTCCTAAGAGTTTGCAATACAATCCGCAGATGCTTTTCATGCTCCTCCTCGGTTTTAGAATACACAAGGATATCATCAATGAAGATGAGAACAAACCGATCGAGGAAAGCCTTGAAAACTCGATTCATGAGGTCAACGAAGTAAGCCGGAGCATTCGTTAAACCAAATGGCATAATAAGCCATTCATAAGATCCATAACGAGTACGGAACGATGTCAAAGGAATACTATCCTCAGCAATACGAAGCTGATGGAAACCGGTAGCCAAGTCCAACTGTGAAAAGACCCTAGCTCCGCTAAGCTGATCAAACAGATCGTCAATCCGAGGTAAAGGATATTTATTTTTAATAGTCAGATCGTTAAGCTTGCGATAGTCAACGCAAAGCCTAAGCGTACCGTCGGATTTCTTTACGAAAATAGCCGAAGCTCCCAAAGGCGAGGAGCTAGAGCGAATAAATTGCTTCGTATCCAATTCGGATAATTGTTTGTGCATTTCCTCATTTTCCTTATTGGACATGCGATAAGGAGGACGAGTAATAGGTTGAGCTCCAGAAACAAGATTAATTCTGAACTCAATTGCTCGCTTAGGTGGTAATCCTAAAACGGGCTCAAATATGTCGGAAAATTCACGAACAACGTGAATTCGAGAAATAATATCATCCTCATCATCGTCATCGTTATCACGAGGATTTAAAGAATATAAGGACGCAACCAAACAAGATTCTGAATCTTTAAGACTAATAGAAATCTGATTAATAGATAGTGGATGTCGGAGATGAATAGTCCGCTCAGGACATAGGATATGGGTTTGATAACGGTTGATCCAATCCATTCCCAAAATTATTCCAAAGCCTAAGTAACGCATGACATGAAAATCGGCTAGGAAGGAAAAATCGCATAAAACAATCTCCGCATCTTTACAAAGCAAACTAAGAGTTGCGGATCCACCAACAGGGTTCGCAATTTTTAAAGAAGTCATTAATGCAGTAACACCTAAGGAAGTAGAGTCTACCAGTTCCTTTGATATAAAAGAATGGGATGCACCCGTATCAAAGAGAACTGTAATAGGTTGATCATGAAATAAAATAATACCATCAAGAATGGAGTGAGAAATACCTTGGCCACGAGATGTGTTGCAGGGGATTAAGCCACATTCAACTTTCCTTCCTTCTTGCCTTCACGTTTGAGGCATTGATGTATGTAATGATCCGGGCTCTTACAATAGCGACAAGATTTGGGCTTAGAGCACTTATTCGCAAAATGATCCCCAGATCCACAGTTGAAGCATCTCGCACCACTAGGAGAAGGAGACTTTACCGCAAGGGTTGCTTGCTTACCCTTTTTATTGGGATAAGGGCCTTTGAATTTACTGGGCCTTTTTTTGTTGTTATTGAAGTTTGGTTTGGCACCCACAACCTCAACATCACTATCCTTATCTGCCTCTTCAAGTCGCAGAGCGATATCAATAAGTTGGTCAAAAGAAACTTCCAACTTCAGAAGTAATGGCTTCCTGAGATTCTTGTTCAAGCCATAAACAAATCTCTGGTTCTTCTTCAGTGGAGTATTTATATATTCGATCCCATATTTGGAAAGGGATTCGAATGATACAATGTAGTCCGCCACAGAAGACTGACCTTGAACAAGGTCAATAAATCTCCAAGCCAAAGTTACTTTTTCAGCCTCGGGCACGAATTTCGATTTGAAGCGTTCCTGGAAGCGCTCCCAGGAGAGATCCGCTTCATCAATTTCTGAGATTAACAGCTCATACCAATCCAATGCTCTCTCTTGGAGCATACTAGAAGCCACCTGAACACGGTGAAGATCGACGAGATTCATGCGAATGAAGATTCGATCGCAGGTCCTCAACCAAGCCTGGACCTCGATGATAGTTTCAGAACCTTTAAATGGCTTCCCACCCAGGTTGGTGTAATCATTGCACAAGCGTGCAAACCCAGATTTAGGGTGAGTAGGTTCCGGATTAGAACCAGCTGCTTGAGCATTCGTGACAAGGTCAAGAAGTTGCTGGGTAGTCATAAAAACTCCATCTTAGGGTGGAGCACTAGATGGTCCAGCTCTGGGACGACCAGGTCTAACCATTTCTCTTCCTAAGAAAGAAAGAAGAGAAAGAAGAAGATTATTCACTAATGAATATCAGGCAAACTTGCTAGATAAAACCAGGAATCATAAAGGATATAGGATGAATCGGTATAACGACTCGAATTAATCCTAAGACATAACTCCTAAGGTGGACTTAGGACGATGATCCTTGTTAAGTTATTCTACATTGTTCCGAAGTTTGGCTCCGATACCAAGCTGTAACGCCCCACCTCTATACCCACGCTAGCCAAGAATCCTATGGTGTAGTGCTTTCAACTAGCACGGAGAATAAGGCTGTTGAGGAGCGACCATCCATGTAATTGCTTATCACACGGTGGCTATAAATAATCTTCGGAAACAAACATAGAAATAAGAATAACACAAATCAATCATAGACATCCATATCACAAAGGCGGAAGAAGATATGAATATATAACTAACACATGAAAGTGTACATCAGAGTAGTGGTCAAAAAGATCCACAGTAATACGAAAGAATAGCAACACGTGCTATACAAAAGAATACAACTATGAGTCTATATCTCAAGTGTATACAACAAAAACTGCTAATCTAAATAGTTAGCCAAAAGTCAGAGTAGCAAATCCTGGGAAGAAGTCAAGCAGAAGCACCTGTAACATCTCGGTCTGATCCGAGTATTATTTAAGAAAATAATAAACGGATCAGTCTAGCTATAAATATCAGATGACATGATATAAAATATAAGATATGGCATAAACATAAAATATCCATACTGACATACTACTATAAGTATGCAAATGATGATCAACAGAAGATCAATCAATAAGAGATATATCAATATCACAAGAATCTTCTCAAAGATCCAAAGAGGGCATCATACCCTAAACTTGTACTCATAACAAGTCAATGACATAAATTCCAGAAATCAACACAAGAAATCCAGAAATCACAGAAAAAAGGGAAAGAGGCCTATCACATGACGGTCCGAAGACCATGGGGAGCTACCCCATATGGGTGAGTCGGAATCACCCAGATGAGGTCTAGGCTAACCAAAAAGCAAAAAGGTATGTATGAATGGAATCACACAAATGGTGTCTAGCCTAACCTCGCAACAAAAAGGTATGTGTGAGTGGAATCACATAAATGGTGTCTAGACTAACCCTATGGACAAAGAGATATGAGTGAGTCGGAATCACACCAATGAGGTCTAGTCTAACCTTGCAAACGAAGAGACATCGCACAATTGCTATTCTAAATCATAAAATGATCGTCATGATCAACGAGAAGTGTCAATTACACTAAGCTAGTAAATATAAAAGTTTATCTTCGTGTCCCATAACCACTTGCTTAACTTAAATATTTACGAACAAACTGTAAATCTTCACTAGAAAATTGTCACAAGAGGTTCAATCGAACAAGTCCAAGAATTAACCGACGAAGTGAACGCAAGCGTTTCATACCGCTTGTTTTACTAAGCCGTTTAATTAGATTTCTCATCCGAGTGAGGTAAAGGTTTGTATATACTAGTAGATTGGAAAACGGTTTAAGAAAAGAGCTTTGTTATTGAAAATAGAGTTGAAATCATTTTGTTGAAAGAGTTTTGATATTTACTACTAGCATAGAAAACCTTTGTATTTTAAAGTGACAAATCATAGAAGTGATTGTAGAAACAATCAATCATAAAAATTCACATTCGAAGACGTGAATAAAATCCAAAGAAACCGATAAAGAATCCATTGAAATAGATATTCAAAAATCCATAAAATCGACCGAGAAGCCAAAGATAGTTTGTCTCGAAAAATGGTCAACTCAACATCTCAACAAAGCAAGTTCTGTTGAATGTTTTTCAGATAAGATCCCCTACGGAGGGGGGGTCCAGGGGGTGGCAAACCCCCCAAGGTAGGGGTGCAGGGGCAACGCCCCTGCTACGGGGTTCGACCTACCCGGTCAGGTCGCGGGGGTCCAGGGTGCAGCGCCCCCGACGGGGTGCGGGGCAGCGCCCCGTCCAAAACGGTACGACCTAGCGAAGACCTAAGGGAAACTCGCGACCTAACATGGCCGAGCTAAGGTGAGGTGCGACTCAACCAGGTAAGCGACCTAAGGAAGGCGAGCGACCTAAGGAACTCGCGGGTTAGAAGAGGCGAGCGACCTACGAGTTAAAGACACGGCCGAGCAAGTGAACATGCTACGACCTAAAGACCTAGGCCAAGCGACCTGAATGTTGCACGACCGAGTGGTCTTGCGACCTAAAGTGTGAACGGGCTGAGCGACTTAAGGGTCAAGCGACCTAACGGGGTTCGCGACCTAAAGAGTTACGACCTAAAGGTCGAGCGACTTAAGGGTCAAGCGACCTAAAGAGTCACGACCTAAAGGTCGAGCGACTTAAGGGGTTAAGACCTAGCAACGTAACAATGTGACAGGGCAAGCGACCTAAGGTCTAAAACAAGATCGTGCGACCTAACTTTGCCGCGACCTAACAAAGAACAGGCCGAGCAACCATACGAAGATCAGGGCGAGCGACCTACGACCTACGACCTAGCGGCCCACGACCTACGACCTACGACATAATTCCGAAATGGCATTTCGTGGCAGTGCGACCTAAGTGTAGGAAATCTTCAAAAACACTAAAAATTGGAGTTTTTCGCCAATCCAATCCAAACCAAATGCAAATGTACATGCTAAAGTGATGGGGAACCATTCCCAACAGTCCAATATAGTTATAGACTAGAATTATGAGATAAAAATCTCACCTTTGCACCAAATTTATGAAGAAAAGCTTGAAAGCAATGGAGAATTAATCACAAGCTTGAATCTAATATCTTCGTCTTGAATTTGGAATTAAATGTTGGATTTGCAAGAGAATTTGAGCTTGGAATATTAATTTCCCCTTCCACTCACCATTAATGCTAAAGCTTGGTTGTTAGGAAATTTATGAAGAGTGAGGAGAAGGAGAGAAGTGGGTTTGAGTTATAATGGCTAATCTAACCCAAAGTCCAAAGCGGGAAAAGTAAGTGAAATTCCACTAACTCCAAACCTATCAATGTTTATACTTAAAAAAATTGTAAACGACATTTCAAACTCAATGGAAGTGGTCTCGAGTCCTAATTTGACCGTTTGCAAAATGTAGCTTTTCGGACCAATATCCGATTAACGACAAAATATTTAAATAAAATATTTAAATATAAAATCGATAAATATGCGGGTTGTTACATTAAGGCAGGGTTTCGACTATAATTTAACATCATGAGTGTATGTTACTCGGGTTATAACCAAACACTTAACCTCTCATATAAGTATTCATAATACCCTACTCCTACTTTATTTATCTTTCTTATAAAGATTATTATAAATAAACATCATTTTAGGGTGAGGCAGTGGTGGTTAAACAAACAACTCATACAATCAAAGCATATAATCGTTAATCAAAACACCGTCTCATCTATATTCTAACCTAATATAACTTGTAAATCTTCATACCCTAAATTGTCCAACCCAACTAAGGCAAAGAGAATAGCTAAACCTAAACTCTGATACCAAGTGTAAAGACTTAGTATTTTGAGATCTAAAATCAACGACAAACACCATCAATCCATCATTGCACACTAACTTAAGTGCGACAACCCGCACCTCCCGGCACACCGATCTAAATTCTAAGGTGACTTTCAAACTCATGTTGAAGTCAAGAAGTACGAGCTGTCAGGGTTTTAAAACATTTCAAAGACTAAAGATACAAGGACAAAATCCAAGACATACTATTATTTCATATCTCAGAACGGAAGGTAGAAAAAATATGAATACTGAAAATAGTCATCTCAGAAAATATCCAAACCACGGCTTTAAAACAGTACTTGGTTACAATCCACAATGTACAAAAATACATCACATAGTCTGATAAAATACTAAATACGATAAACACTACATGAAGAGTAATAAGAAATAAAAAGAAACTTTGATGTTAATCTCGCCTCTCCAAGTACCATCGTAGGGCCCATAACATGTTGCCCTGTCCTCTTGTGGTGGAGAAAAAGAAAGGAAAAGGGATGGGTCGGATAAATGGCTGGTGAATGAGTTACATCGTTAATATGTGGTGATCACATGCAATTGACTTCAGTAATACTCTATGTGACCTATGATATTCTATAAGTGTCTATGACTTGTTTTTTTACTTAAGTGGTTTTAGCTCAATACATATCCACATAAATGACTTATGCAGGCTCATACTTAGGGTCGAACAACTAATCAAACCTCAAGACAACTAACTATCGGCTAATAGCTACTGGAACTATTCCAATATAATATTATCCTATAATTTCAACCATGGGTCCATATTTCCCACATAATCACTGTATGTAATTTCTAACTAAGGTTTCCCTAAAATTTCCACCATGGGACCAAGCAATCACAACTATGACTACACCTATTGTAGTTACACACAAAGGAGGAGCCTGCCATGCCGGCTCGCTAAAGTGTCTCATTGTTGTTGTATTCATGTCCATCTCTCAATGGTAACGCAATGCCTCTTATTGCACTACACCAGGATTCATCAACAACGCAACATCATATCGCATCACCGTGAATACCATGGAACTCCCATTAGTGCTAGGTTGCATACTCCATTAGGCATCATAATCATTGTTGCGTGTCCACCGTAGAACCTTTTATTAGTGCAATGTTATACCCATACTTCTCAAGCTATGTTAAAGAGGAATTAAATAAGGCACATAGCCAAGAGAGCTGCTCTCACAATAAAAGCTAAGATGAAAAGAGAAGAGGTTGAAGCGATCTAACCGATACTGCACAAACATAGATCTGCGGTCGCAACACCTAATCCAACCAAAATAACTGCAGCCAAAAATAAAGATGTTGCAGCAACACGAAATACTATGCCCATAAGGAAGGCCAAAAAGATGTCAGATCGGCACCCATCCCTCAATATCAATATTACATTATGATTCTGAAACCAAAATCTAGCATAGCCAAAAGAAGTGGACAATGAAGTACTACGCTTACAAGCCACAATAAATGACTGATTGAGCTGTGCTTTCAACATCCCTGAAACTCATACTTAGTTAACTTCCTTAAGATGGATTTGTACTGCGCATACTGTGGCCTACCTAAGCAGTACTGCATGGGTCATAAGCATCGCATAGGGCTGAACATAGGGCCACTCAAATAATGCTCCAATATGGATCCACACTTACAGGAAAATAGCAAAAATATGAGTAGCCCTTGTTAATAACACAGGCATATTAAAGGGAAACTCAAATCGAGGGAAAATCAAATCGAGTGCAACTCAAATCATGTACTAGACTAACTCCTAATAAAAAGCAAATCATGCACCTTGATGCGTAAAGCAGTTTAGGATGGTCACATCTAAGTATCAAGCAAGTGCAGCAGCATCACGCAAGTATCGCATATCAACTAGTACAACCTCGCCCCAAATATACCGCTAGTGCCCAAAAACCAACAAGTGACTCCTAATGTCCTCTTAAGGCAGTATGCAAACCCATCACTGCATCGGCTCAGAGCCCGCTAAGGTCTTCGGCTCCAGTTCCAGATATTCTCGCCTTAATTTAAGGAGTTCCAGCCTCCAAGTCAAACTTCCTACGAAAGATCATAATCCAGCCGCCCAAATTAGGGCTTCCCACCAATGATATGTCAGCAATCTGGATGCATCCAATTAACAATGCAAATGGGAGACATGCAGCATGATCCAAAGGTGGAAATGTACTGGCGAAGAAAGGATGGTGGCTATCCATGTACATCCTCAATATAATAAATATGAGATGACTGGGAATATGGATAGGACTTTTCTTTTCCTTTCTTTTTAAAATAATAAAATTTGTATCTTTCTATTTTTTTGAACACTTGTATCAGTGGAGAAGATATAAGAAAAGAACTTGACCCATTGACATATGATTCCTTAACACCCGAACCATGTAAAAGTTTCCATCCTTTTATTTTCAGGCATCATTATCAGTTTATATTTGTATTAGATTATAGCTCAATATAAAACACGAATTAGATTTGACATTCTGAAGAACAATTGGAGGATAACTACATAATTATGTAAATATTAGCGACATAGTTTACTGCCCAAAGGCAAGCTTAACACAAGTTAAGTTCGTTGATTAAATTCGTGAATAAATATTAACAATTACTTTCTTAATCAATTGAGGTGTTGTGAGACGAAAAATCTCGTCAGCATTTTTGGCGCTAGAAGGAGGGCCTGAACCTCCATTCCCTTTTTCTAATCTCCAATAAATCTACATAACCACCATTCCCACGCTCCCCAACAAATCATGAATCCCGCTAATCCATTAATCCCCTTCACTCAAAAGTGGTTACTCATAGCTCCCAAAGAGACCATGGACCTCATCCTAACCACGATCCATCCCCTCATCAAATCTGGAACCAACAAAAGAAACGGCTAAAGGAGATGATGGCCTAAAATAATACCCTCAAGAAAAATTATCCTCCACCATCCATGGTTCACCACCTTCAGTTATCGATTGCATAGATTATGCAACAAGTAAGTGACAATGGCACCCTCAAAAATGAGAACGGTGAAACCGACCCACAAATCAAACCCGAACCTATCCGACATCAACCCTTTAACTACTTGATAGAAAGAATCAATAATCGATGTTGCATAGAATCAAGTTAAACAGCTACTACCAGTTGACTATCGCCCTCCTTTATCAATAAATAGCCGCAAGTTGAATGAAAGCACGCAGGTATTTGTTGATTTAGACAATGAATCTGATAATGAAATGAAACCAAGAGCCGAAATCTAGGAATCGACAATACCATGCTAAAATGATTTGGAAAGACCCCCTAGTGTGGTTATACTGATAAGGGCATTTAAGCTTTCTACTCGAAAACTGGGAGATTCAACCATGGTGCCCTTCCTTACCTAGGCTAAGCATCAAGCTGAAGTGATTGAGATGCACACCGATTTGAAATATTAGTTATCATCCCCTATTGCAACCAAACCGTAGACCTCATTTTGAAAGATTAGCCAAGATTGAAAGCATGATGGATATCAAATCCGGTGGAGGAACTAAATTTGAAGCATCAATTATAATTACAAAAGACAAGTGTTCAATACCGCGCTGGAAACCGTGGACCTCATTTTGAGCGATCTGCACTAGTTATCTAATGAACATTGTAATTATTATGAATAACTGAAATGCAATGAACTGGCTGTAGGGATATTAGACGATCTGAACCAGTAAAAAATACCTCTGTGTCAATTATTTTGACATTGCTAAAAACTCATTCTGGACGTAGCGATATTAGATGGCCCATACCAGCTATCAAAAACTGCATAACACAGATCAGCTTCTCAGCTAAACTGGATGTAGGGATATTAGACTGCCTGAACTAGCTACTGAAACAGAGCTAGCTACATACAATATAACGTGGCTTCTTAGCGAAGCTAGTTGTAGGGATATTGAATGGCTTGAACCAGTATAAAAACCCCTCTATGTTAGTTCTACTAACATAGCACACTGAACGTATGTATACTAGATAACCAGGACTAGTACAAAAAATTATGTGCATGCGAAGGTTGTAAACACACGACTTGATTTCAGGATCAAATATCAATCTATCCCCAATTAGCAAGACAGACCATGCCAAGCGCACGAACGTCAACCTTTCTCTGAAAAAGGGAGGCATGTCATACCCCATGTGCACTAGAATATGCATGTCATAAGCTCAGTTCAGCCTTCATGAACTGTATAAGAAATATGGAAAGGTAAAGTGATGCATGGAATGTACTACAGCTTACGGATCAGTTGCAATTTAAGAAACTGAAGCTAGCTAAGTAAACATCAGAAACTTAAAACTTACTCTAGTTCCCTTATTTCTACCTTTACTTACCAAAAACTTTGTATATGATTCAATTTATCTACGCATACTTCACAAGTATAGATAGATAAAAACAAGCAAAACACAAGTTACACAAAAATTTGCAAAGCTAGCTTCATAACAAAACAAAAAACAATGTTAAGGATCCGACTCAAGATCAAAAGAAGATCTAGATACGATCGTTCTATAGTAGGACGATCCATAAGAATATGATGTTGGATGTGGAGGAGAGCTGTTTGATAATTGAAGAATAGGAGGTGGATTATTCAATTCAGTAATGATAGTTGATGAACGAACAGGAGCGGTACGGCCATAAAAGGTACTGTCATAAATCATACGTGGGTCATAATTAACGTCTGCCCAAGTATCTTCATGATCTTATGGGTTATACTCATAGTTGGTGCGATTGTATAAAAAAATAGGTCAAGTCTGGGTAAAAAAACATTTGAAAACATCGATTGCATGCCTTCTACTGATTTTTGTCGTTACCTTCTTTACTTTCTCATTATTAAGTCACTTTAATAAAGAAGCCCTATCCATCCCACCTTGGGAAACAACAGTAAAGTCCAAGCGTGTTTCACATTCTAAGTTGAATATCTTATTCTTAAAAGCATTTATACGCTCCATGGCCAACTTTCTAATTCTTTCAGTCTCATCTAAAAGGTTCATCCTTATCTTCTCAGTATTCCTAGAGAAGAAAACAAAGAGCTCATCTATAGTAAACATAATAGGCGAAACTCGAGGGCCCGACGTACTCAATTCTTTCCTATAATGATCCTTTATGTCATTAAACTTGTCTTTATAATAATTTTTCAAAACATTGTTCCTCTTCGAAACTTCGTTTAGGTCGGCCTCGAGGGGGGGCATGGGGGTAGCACCTAGCTAGAAGAAGAATCACTGGCCAAGGTTGCAGAAGAAGTGTCTTCTATGCTAATTCACCTTGTTCTTCAACTATATATTTCAAAGCCTTAATGTCATTCATATATACAACCTTGTATATACTTTCTGCATCCTTCTATAAACCTTCCAGTTTTACAATCCTGCTCAAGGCAGAATCCAGCTTCTCCTTAAGAATGGAAACCTTCGAATCTTAATCAAAAGAAGCGAGCTGAAAAAATCAAATGAGGCCGTACAAAATGAAATCAAAAGAGAGTACAAATAAATAAAGTAAGTATAAAAACTCGCAAACTTTACAAAGAAATATCAATTTAGATAACATGTTTATAACCTCAAACATGGTGTAAGTTTAAAAATCATTCTCCGAACAATACTATCCTCAAACACCTAAGGTATGGAAGCTAAAGGCGGGGCATAAATAAGGGAGAAGGTCCTTCGAGGGTTAAGCTCCAATCTAATGGTCGATTGGCCCTTCAATGGTTACTTCAAAAGCAGTAATATTACAAAAGACGTTCTAATCAAAAGAACGGTAGAAAAATTCGAGAATATCCTTCGTGCACTACAGAAGAAATCTTCCCTCTCTCATTTTTAATTTTATCCCATATAAGTTTTTCTAAGAAGGAGGCAATTCTACCCCGAGCTTTACTCAAAATGCCCTCAAGGTCATGAATTCTGAGTACAACCTCCCTCCTTGTATTATCTAAAGTATCAATCAACTAGGCCTTGGTTTTCTTTGTATTCCTGGAAAAACCACCAAAATACCTATGGACATCAATCTTCTACTTGTCATCTAGCGAGCAGGAAGGGGCCCTCAGCTTCACTACCTTTGTAGAACGGTCGCAAGAAAGGGTCTAGTATCCACAAGATGGGCAGAAACTATATCCAAGCAAGGTACTGTAACCATCCTCTCACTTTCAGCTGCCTCTTTGCCTTCGACTAAGCAAGCAATCTACGTGGACATATCCTCAACGGTTCTCTTCTACTTTTCAATCTCACTTTGAAGAAAAATCCCATAAAGTTTTCCCATCTTTCGTCAATTGTTGCTTCTCATTTAGCTTTAATTCAACAGAGTTAAGCTCAGCCACAACTTAGTGTTATATATATATATATATATATATATATATCGATGGGTAATCGTATCTTTGGCTTCTTCATGCTCCTTACTGACACACTCTAAATCCTTTTTAAGCCTTTCGTTCTCGACTTTAAGGTAACTAATCTTTGCCTCAATGCTGGCTAAAAGATCCATTATCTCAACCCCAAATTCATATATGCCTGTCTATACGATTGAGGAATGATGGGCGTCGAAGGAAGGTCGAGTGCGAAGACTTCAGAAGGCGCAAACAAAGTATCATAGGGGCCAGCCTAATTAGAAACAAAAGAAAAATATATAGTCTCAAAGACAATCAAAATACACCAAACATAGGTTTGATATAAACTTCTTTTATTAACTACACATATTCAATAGATCCATATACAAAAGGGAAAAAAAATTAAATAGTTCAACCCTTACACAAATTTCTAAATTTAAGCCTAAACCGCTCCAAGTAAGGGTTATCGGGTGAAATGGAACTATTTTCTAAGGTACATTTCCATCAACGCAGTTAAAGTCACTGAGTGCCTCTTTTCTTTAACTACTTGATCAATGCTCAAAAGCAACTCTTGTGTTTCGTCCCTAAGTTCGGTGTAAGACTCGTCTAACTCCCTCTCATGCTTACTGATGATCGCGACACTAAGACCTAGATGATCTAAAATTTGGGTTTTAACAAAGCTTTCCTTCAGGATCTTAGTTAACAAAGCTTCTTCAAAAGACTAAACAGACGAAAAATGCCTGAATCATTTGTTAAGCAATAACAAAGTAAAATAACTATAACAAACCATTCATAACAAAATCAAGAAGCAAGTCTTATACCATCACATGTCTAAGCATTAATACTAAAGTTTTTAAGTATTTACATTGGGATTTGAAATGACTTTGGTTTCTGTAGTCACATTGACACCTTTAAGCCCTTCATCTTCTTCAGTCTTTCCCCCCTCATCCTCATTTACTTGTAAAGGGGTAGAAGGAATGACATTCTTCACAGCATCTTTCTTTGCAACCTCTTTCACCCATTGAGCTAGGTAGTAAGCGTAAGCCTTATCAATCAAAGACCGGTTCCCTAAAAAGTCAAGATTAATCTCCTTCTTTGCTTCGAGCTGAAGCATACAAATTGTAGGTTACAACGGAAGTGCTTTCATTAAGCTCTTCCCACGCTATTTTTGTAACAAATGCTCCGAAACAGGCATAAATTCCAACCCAGAAAAGCCCATCGAAACTTAGACCCATTCAAAAGGTGGCTGTTGGTTGGTAAAAAGTAAAACAATACAGAGCTATCTATCTATTATTTTAGAACTCATATTGGAAGGCACAAAATATAATAGCAATAATAGTACCCATTTATTCTAAACCATTTCAAATTTCACAAAACATATCATAATGCTAACAACAATTATTACATCAATTTGTTCAAAAATTACATTTTACAGGTACAATGGAATAACATGAAAAGATAGACAATAACTACCACAAACTTCACTCTCGCCATCTTCTGGCATCATCAACACCTTCTCTAATCTATGTCGTAATAAGGAGGGAGTCAGAATAACAAGTGTCTGATGAATAAAAACACTGGGCCTTATTATTTAAGTGCTTGAGCGGTATATTTCAAAATAAGAATATGTCCTACATATTTAAAACCATTTAATACTTCATATAAGGAAAGGTGGTGGGCCCTCAAGCAACCACTTAATAACTTCTATTCTTGAAGCAGGTTTCCTAAATGTTATAACCTATAACGGACATCATAAATGTCTAACAATGCGAGAGATAGAAAACTCAAGCTACCTTCTAAAGGAAAATAGGCAGACTCTGGCTATCTAAGACCACAATTGAGGTAAATCTCCATCAATTAATACTTATTCCCAAGGTGAACCCTATATAGGTATCTATCTAGTTGACATGCACAGAAATCTATTCGGACACTTAATACTTCCTATTAAAGCAGGCCTTTCCGGGATATCCTTAATCATGCTAAACCCAATCACGACTATTTAATACTCCGCTAAGAGAAAAGAGGCAGGCTATCAAACAACCACTTAATACCTCAAACCCCAGAGCAAGTCTTCGTATTATAACACATACCTACGAAGACGTCTCATACTAGTCCGACCATTCATAGGAACTAGTAGCTGGATTAGCTAGGTAGATTTACCCTACAAAAAATTAGGACCAACCACGCGTCTTCCGTGGTAACTTATCATAGGCGATATCCCTGACTTAGTCATATTTACAACACTCTTAATATATATATATAATACCTACTTCACCATGTTCATTAATTAGGCTATATAAGAATTGCTTTTTATTTTGTCTTAACAGATCAGTTACTTTCCTACGGGCGATTTAACGGCACTTATGACCTGATTAACTATGCAATTAATATGTTATAATTGCACACTATTTACGGTAATTAATATATAAATAAATACGCACTTATTATTTTCTATGCCCATGGAGATTATGCCCTAACTAACATTAAATTTTGATTCCTTTATAACAACAATAATACAAGTCCTTTTCAATATTATCAATGGTCCATATTTTGAATATCCATTAAGGAATTTCAATATCCTTAACAAAGGATTTAATATTCATATGCAAAAATTACAATAATAGACTTGTACATAATAAAATTTCTCGACCCAATCTATCACATTAAATCATGGAATAATCTCTAAATATAAATTGCGATTTCAGTTTCATTCTCTATTTAACCCCTATTTACAAAGAATTTAAACAATGAGATTTCTTTCTTATTTTCATATGGAATAAATGGTATAAACCATGAATAAATTCATACTATACACCCTATTCCTTAATAGAGGTTTCATAATCAAATTAGAGGAGCGGAACAGAGTTTGAAATCACCAAAAACTGTGAAACTATACAATTACAAGAATCTAATGTAAATAATTAAGAATTCCAACATGAATTGACATTTAAACTCAAAATAATTTTGGTGAGTTTTTATTCTGTATTATTTTCGTAAACCCAAAACCTCTAAAGCATAATCAAATTCACAACATATTAATTAATCATTGAAATAAAAATGCTAAGATTTTCACTCACAGTTGGTCCTTAGCTTTGCTTCTCTTTGGATTTGAAACGCCCATTATAGTCACCATTAGATTTATTTTTATTGATACATACATCAAGAGATTTGTACATATATTAGATTCAAAAAAGGTTGAAGGAGGAGAGGATTAGAAATTAAATATAAAAAAAGATAGGTATATAGGATTTCATACCAGGAAAGGGCAACAAAGTTGTCGATGCTCTTAGTAGAAAACATCAAAATGCAATGCTAGCAATGATAGTTGAGTGGAAAGATTTGGAAGCATTGACGGCATGCAGAATACAGTAGACATCTAAAGCTAGATATAGGGAGGAAATGGTTATGTTGTCATGTTTAGAAGTTCGACCGGTGATGATCGAAAAGATTGCTTCTGAGCCGAGGGGTGATCCATTATTAGTAGAATGGATCATAAAATAAAGGGATGGAACAGAGAGCGGTGACTTGGAAGATTTCAATCTTGACCAAAAGGGGTGGTTGAGGAAGAAAGGATGACTTTGTGTTCCAAACATAGGAAACAATAGGAAAGAAGTTTTAGAAGAATGCCATCGTTCGAAGTTCACCATTCATCCAGGAGGAACTAAGATGTATCAGGACATGAAAAGAAGTTTCTTATGGGAAGTATGAAGAGAGATGTTGGCTTGTGGGTAAAACAGTGTTTGAACTGTCAACAGGTAAAAGCCGAACATTAGAAACGAAATGGGTTACTTCAGCCTTTAGATGTTCTAGTATGGAAATAGGATACTGTCTCGATGGATTTCATAGACGGGTTGCCAAGATCAAATAGAGGAAATGAAATTACATGGGTCATAGTGGACAGGTAAACCAAGAGTGCCCATTTCATTTCGGTTAAACCAACTAGGACGACACCTATTTTAACTAAGTTATTTACGAAGAATATAGTTAGACTTCATGGAATTCCCAGTAATATAGTAAGTGATAGAGATTCCTTATTCACTAGTGAGTTCTGGAAGAGTCTACAGGAGACTTTAGGTACCAAGCTCAAGATGAGTACCGCTTACCATCCATAGGCAGATGAGCAAACAGAAAGGATTAACAAAGTCTTAGAAGATTTGTTACGAGCTTGTGTGCTAGATTTTAGGGGATCGTGGGAAGACCATCTACACTTAGTTGAATTTTCGTATAACAACAGTTATCATGCTAAGGATGGCACCGTTTGAAGTTTTGTATGGAAGACCATGTAAATCCCCTGTTTGTTGGTTAGAGACCGGGAATCGGTTAGTTCTTGGCCCGGATTTGGTTGGGGAAGTCGTAGAAAGGATTGGGTTAATTTGAGCTAGAATGAAAGAAGCTCGGCCTAGAAAGAAGAGCTATGTAGATAGAAGATGGAAAGACTTAGAGTTCTCAGTTGGAGATCATGTTTTCATGTAGGTATCACAGATGAAAGGTGCAAGTCGATTTGGAAAATTAGGAAAGTTGGCACTAAGATTTTTGACCATTCCCTATTGTAGAGAGGATCGGAAAACTCACACATAGAGTAGAATTACTTAACAGTTTGGCAGGATTCCACGATATTTTTCATATTTCTCATATGAGAAAGTGTATTTGAGATCCGAAGACTACTATAGCACTGACTGTGTTAGAGGACTTAGTAGTGGAACCGAATTTGGCTATAGTTAGGAAGCCAGTTCATATAGCCGCGAGAGATGAGAAGAGGCAAAGGAACAAGGTAGTCAGATCAGTTAAGGTCTTGTAGAGCGACGATGAGAGAAACTGTTCCTGGGAGACTGAGAGCAGGAATAGAGACGCTTATCCTAATTTGTTTCGTGGTATGTTTTACCTTTATGATTAATTTGATGAGTACCTTACCATAATTTCGAGGACGAAATTCTTTGAGGGGAGACTGTAAGGACCTAATTTTGATTAACATTATTTAGGATATTTAATTATCTAAATTAAATGAAATAAGGAAAAAGGGTTGAGGGATTGAGATTTGTATATTTTAAAGAGTAGTCATGCCAAATAATTGATGAACAAAGGGAACTGAAAATAAAATCGGAAAGGATAATAGGCTAGGGGAAAGATAGGAATAAGTTGTATTCTAGTACCTGAAACCCTCATGCACTTTCATTCTCACGTTCATAAACAAAAATTAAATATAAGAAGAGGTGGGCCAACCATTAAGAAGAAGTAAGAGGAAGATAAAGCTAGAATCAAAAGAAGGAAGCCTAATCAACTTATCCAATATCAAATCCCAACTCCTTAACAGCACGCTAAAGATGAATAATATGTTACATCTCATATTTTTATTGTTTTCGATTTTAGTTGAGATCCAAAATTGTTCCTCAAATGATTTGCCATGTTTGATTGTTTAAATGGATATATATGGTTGTTGATGATATATGTTTTTTCATATAGATTTTATGATAAGGTTCAATTTGAAAAAATAAATAAATGACATCCAAATGCATTACGATTTTGAGATAAGGTAAAAAATAATATTTTAGAGATGGTTTTCAAATTTCATAATTTTCTAAATTATTGTGGATCTATTATGAATTTTCTAGTGAAGAAAATGGTTAACTGGATTTAAAATTGATTACGGCTATTTTATGTTGGATTTGGGTCATAAATTTATAAAAAATATTAAAAGTGATTTATGAGAATTTTTGTAGAATTTTCTTAAGTGTTTCAGTAAGTATATACTATTATTTAAGGTACGAGACTTAAATGTTTTATAAGTTTGTAAAAGGAGTAGGAGCAATTTGTAAATGTTTTAAATTCTTTAATTCTGAATTTCGACAGCACTTTTAGAAAATATTTTGAAAAAGAAATTAGCAACCAATTATATGTTAACAAAAAAAGCATGTTAGTAGAAAAGAAATTGCCTTCTAAAGTTAAAAATCATTTTTTTATAAGGTTTTGCTGTTTCGCCACTTTCAACAGCCACCTTTCGACCATATACTTCTGCCTCCATCCTAGTCAAAACCAATACGCATATTATCAAAACCCTTGGTATGTAGTGGACTGGAGATAGGTGAAAAGTAAAGAGTCAAAACAGGGGTTTCGAAGAGGATCGAAACCTTGTTTTTCTTTTAAAAGGAAATGCGCCTGCTTTGCTTTCGAATAAGATAGCTTTCGACTTAGTCAAATGTTTAAAGGAAGGTTTCAAAAGAGGTAACGCCTTTGTTTTATAATGAAGATTTCAAAGGGGTCGAAATCCCTAGCTACCGCATCTAACCTTTTGAAGCAATGCTTTCGAAAAGGTTCCTTTGTTTTAAAATTAGAGCCACTTCTCCAATGCTTTCGACGGGATAGATTTCGACACCATCCACTTCTTTTAGTTAGGAAACTGCTTTCGAAAGAGATGCTTTTAACTTAGTTCTATTAAGATCGTTCTTAGATTTTGAAAGTTAAACCCAAAGGTTACGAAAGGAGTGGTTTTAAATGGTTTTGAAAGATTGTTCCACATGCTTTTACTAGAACCCAATGCTTTCGAAAGGTTTGATTGTGTAAAGAACTTAATGCGTTCGAAAGGTATATGTTGAAGGTTTCTAAGAGGTGATTGCCTGAAGTTTTTGAAAGGTTCACCATGATGTATAAATGGAGGGTTTCTGAAATTTTCAAAAGGCATGGTTAAAGTGTTTTGAAAAATAGGATGTCCAATGGTTTTATAAAGCTTTCGAAAGGTATGTTTTGGCCCTTCGACCTATGTTATAAAGTAAAGAAGTTTACTTGTATCTAAAGGGGTACTCTCAATGGTTTCAAAAAGGTAATTTAAAGGTTTTAAACAAAGGTTTCGAACGTTTCCATCAACAACGTTTTTGTGTAAAGTAAATATAACATGGAGAAGTAATTTGAGTAAAGCGTAGAATATGTTTTCCTTGTTTAAGTATGATTTAAAGGGTTAATTTAAAGGAAAACTTTTTAAGGAAAATTTGATGGGGCAATTGAACCTAAGTAAATGACTCAGATATTAGAATACCAGATGGGACTGGTATGGGGTCATGCCATATATTTTAGCTAGTGGCCCCTAGCTAATATAATTCCAGTGTGTAGGGCTTTGTCACAAGTAAGACTAAAATGATGTTACACACAGAAAGAAATATACAGAGTATAGATAGGTTATTGGTGAGCCCGCAAAACCATTAGGATCAGTTGATCCTGGGAGAAATAAATTAGGGACAGACCATCCAAAAGATTATCTATCAGAAGCTAGATTATTTGTTTAATTTGTCTGGTAGGCCCGAGTCAGCCAAATGTTAGTAGTTAGCCAAACAAAACTATATCGTTCGGACAGAAAGTCCATTTATTACCTGATTTATATGCATACGTGACATTACTATAAATGTTTTAACCAGTTTGGTTACAAGATTTTGATTTGCCAAAGATAAATTTTTAAAAGGATATTAGTGAGGGCAAACTCATTCCACTAAGCGGTGTGGTCTTACTTAATATCAGATAACCGAGATGCATAGTATTATTCACAACAGAATTTATGTCTGACACGAAGTTTATGTTTTTCCCTTTAAACTCCCGGGTGATCAAAATATGATTTGAGTAGGCTGAGATTTGAGGATTCATAGGCTTTAGTAGGTGGGCAAATAAAGCTTCCGAAGATGTGAATGAGGCATCGAAAGCTATTAAGGAGTTGTTAATTTTATTTTTGTTGTGATGTGTTATGAATGTTATGTCTATTTAGTACTCTAATCATCCAAGGGGGCATCTTTATATGTCGCTCTTGGCATATTTTGTAATAATTATATTTGACAAAACATGGGAAACGTTTGGGATTATGTAAAGGAATATGAAACATGTTTATAAAATGTGATCAGCAAGGTTGTTGTTTTTTGGAATATGTGATTTTGTTCCATATTCAGGTGCTTCTAATATTATGGATACCATTACCATTACCATATTTTTCATCAAAATTTATTACTATAGATGACTGCAACATCTATAGCACTTAGCTTTGGGCCTCAAGATAGTGGACGTTACATCAACCTAAGTGCATTGTAATTATATGTTGCAGCCATACTATAAATGAGCACAATCCTAGCCCAAGTTTGTGATCATGTTATGCAAGAATGTATGCAAATACCCTAAACATGCATAAAATTTCCGCATGTGTGTAAATTAATTGTGAAAAATTATAGCAACTATCTCCTACCATATAATCTTGCAATCACGATGCAACCAAAATCCTAATTTTGGAGTGAAAAGTTTACTAAAGAAAGGCTTAGGACAAGAAGTCCCCATGCCTTCCACCAGATTTTCTCCCCAATGTACTCGGACCAACCAAATTTCTTTGCTGTAGAGCCTCCTAGTTCCATGATTTTTAATGCATGCAATGGCATGGGATGCCATTGGCTTCGTTTTAGTATCCCCCAATTAATTAGGCTCTACCACAATGGCTATGTTATGAAGGTATTATCTCAAATGCAAAGCATGAAAAATGATCATGGACTCCTATCAACTTGTAGGTTTTCTTATTTTCCTCTATATCGAGAAAGAACGAATAGATCTTGGCGCCAAATTTTCCAACTTTCCAAACCTTATGACCTTCACGGCTACCTAGCCAACTCTAACTCTCTGTAGTCTCTTAAATCAAATCTGGTCCGAGTAGAATTTGATGGTAATCTCCCATCCACAATTTGGCGATTTGGATGGCCTCCCATAAAGTGCTTCAAGGGTGCTATACCAATCTTCTATTGGTGACAATTATTAGATGCAAATTGTATTAAGGGTAAGTGCCACTCCTGATGTCCTTTAATGTCCATGGTGCAAGCTCTCAACAAATCATCCAAGTTTCCATTCACTCCTTCGGTTTGTCCGTCGGTCTGCAGGTGATAAGCAGTGCTAAGATTTAATGAAGTTCCTAAAAGTGCCAGTAAAATCCTCCAAAATTTTCTATCAATTAAGAGGTCCCCATTACTAATGATGCTAATCGAAATTCCAAGAAGCTGAACCTCCTCCTTGATATGAATCCACGCTAAAGATGCTACGGTCCTATTGCCCAAAGGGATTAAAAGGTGTCTCTTCATAGCAATCCAAAATTTAAGTCATTTTAAATTGAAATATTTAATTAACTTTAAATATTGAAAAGTTAAATTTTTAGATTAAATAACTCATATTTCAAATATAGCGATTTATTGGAAAATGTAATTGTTGAATTTAATAATTTGGGTTGTTTACACAATTGAATCTTGATTATATGAGAATGAAAACAGTTCTAAAAATTTATTTAAAATTATATTTAAATAAGAATGAAGATAGTAAGCTTTTGATTTAGATTTAAAATGGATTAATTTGGTTTTCATAACAATTCGTTTTAATCAACGTGTAAAAATAACCTTGTGGGGCACTTTTTCAGAATTCGACGAAACTAATTTCATTGGATCCGCAACAATAAGTTATTGTATGCCGGAAAATTTCATGATGATCAGACGTATCGTTTGGACGTGCGATATTGAAATGTATACAAAATAATTTCGAAAATTTAATATAATAATTGGGTTTGAAAAGCTATCTTCTGCATATGATCGCATTAAGTCTCACAACAAGTACCATTGTATTCGGAATAAGGGTATGACATATACAATGTCAGGTGGCACACCTCGTTTGAAATTCAAAATTTTCGGGCGTTTTGTAATTCGAAATTTTAACCTCGTTTGAAATTCAAAATTTTCGGGCGTTTTGTAATTCGAAATTTTAAATTGAAATATATATATATACATATATATATATACATATATATATATATACATATATATATATATATACATATATATATATATATATATATATATATTCCCATACCCTAGCCCATGGTTTTCGCTATGCATGCTATACCCACACTGTTCATCCAAGCCTCAATCATACCACCCTCTCCCTTATATGTATAGCTCAAACCATAGAATGGAAGGTTAGCTAATTTTCAAAATTAAAAATCCCCTCATCCAATGGCCAAGGACCATCGCAACCAATCCGAGGATTTTCGAGCAAAGTCACTCAAAGTCGTAGACGACGTCGAGGTCGACCTATTAGACGGTTGGATCATAGCGGATCAGATTGTCAAAGATTTGAGTTTTAAGGTGGGTTTGTGGATTTTAGATTCTATAGTTTTCTGGTGAATTGGTGGCTCGATTTGCGATGGGACCCGAAGGGAAGTTGTAGGAGGTTGAGAGCTACATGCTGGTCAATGGTTGTCGGAGGTGGCTAGAAATGGCCTCCGTTCATGGGGGCTATGTGCGAGTTTTGGGGTGTTCAAGGGTTCTAGGCGGCTATGGAGGGTATGCATTGGTGGCGTGGTCCGCACATGAGGATGGGGACGAGCGACGGTGAACTTCGGTTGTCGCGAACGAGGATTGAAAAAAATATATACATCGCCATGGGTTGGAGCTGCTATTGATAGCGGCAAATGATTTTGAATTGAGGAAGATGAGACGGAGGGGTATTGTTGTAATTAATTTGTAATTAAGTATATTAAATTATTTAATTAAATCGTTTGACTAAAAATTGCATAGCTTCTTCATACGAGATCGGAATCGAACGCGTTGAGTTGCATTGCGCTCGTAACGACAGAAGCTTCGTGATGGAATTTGTCTGGTTGGATTTGGAGGTCGTTGAAATTTTGGTTGAAATCGAACGTCGTTCGATTTTAGTTCCAAACCGGAAAGCCTTGGCGACAACAGAAAATTTCGTTGAGTTAAACTCACCTTCTTGGTTAACTAGTATGATATATAGTTAATAAAAATTGTTGAAAGATTGTTTGGATGAAGTATTATATTTATATTGTTGGTTTGGATATAATCTTTTACGAATGAAATAATGGCGACAACTTCGTTCTTGTTTCTGCAATCTTCTTCCTTTATCTCGTCTTCTCTTATTCAATCCTATAATCTTCATTCTTTTTCTTTTATTGATCACGATCCTCTACCATCATGTTCTTTTGCCTAGGTTGTTAAAGAATCTAAAGTCTATGATTCTCAAGTTTTCTCTCGAACACCTAAATTCAAGAAATGGGTCGATTCAAGAAACTAGAGGAATTATTGCTTTCGCTGTGTGGATTATTTGAATAATCCTATGGATTGTCGCGACCCTATAATATGTTTTGAATGTGGTTTCTTTGGGCATAAAAAGTTCGAATGTTCAAGGAAATTTGACATTAATGTTACCAGGCGTCGTGATCCTTCAATTATTGATCATGGTTTTCAGTTTGTCTTGAAATGTATGGAGCTTAAAAGAATTTTTTAGATCACTTACGGGTGCAAAGGAAGGAAGGAATTGGCTTCCTGGAGGAACTATTCTATCATTTTGATGTTATAAATGCGGCAAAAAATATGCAAGAATTATAAAGAGAAATTTGGTGATCCTAATTATTATTTTGGAGATTACGCTTCTTCTGAGATCGATGAGGTCTTGACTATAGATAAGATGTCTATCTCCAATGGGCATTATGGTGATTCGATAATTCTAAAGTTATCAAGGATGTTTCTGATTCTTTTGTTGCTATTCGAAGAGATGATTCTTATTTCGTTGATCCATTGCTTTTGGATCTTGATGTTGTGCACTGTAAATTGGATGCTCCTTTATTTTAATCAAGGAATCATTATATGATTTCAGATATGTTGTCTATTCAAAGAGGGATATTGATTCTCCATTTCATAGGAGAGATCTGAATAATGATTTTATCCACGTTCATAGTAAAAGATCCAGATTTAATTCATGTGAAGTGGAAAGGTTTGAGTTAGTCGCCTCTAGTCGATTTGATTGTCTTAATTCTATGGACCTTTCTGATAAGAAATCTAAATTTGTTGATAGTGTTAATAATATTAAATCATCATTAGAACCATTGTTACAAGAAGATAAGTTGGTAAATAAGATACTTGAATGCCATAATACTTCTGACAGTTCGTTGGTGGATGTTGATAGTGGTAGTGTAAACAAGGAGGATGAAGTAGGTGGTTTTGCAAATAATTGTAAGTATGGCCTCGATCAGAACAGTGATGATCAGAACATGTACACAGATGAAGTGGTAAGGAGTGGTCTGGTTATGTCTGTTAGGGATGGGGATGTTCTGTTTGTTGATGAAGGTGAAGTTGGCTCTGATATGAGTATTATTGTGCATGTACCTAAAGTTGATAAGATAGGTTGTATTAACAACGAGTACTGTGATGATATGCACAAGGAGGTTGATCTGCACAAGAACATGTACATGGTGAAGGATGTTAACAACAATAGTTTATCTCTTTTTAGTGAATGTTTGAATGGTGTGGTTGGGAATGCAGATGGAGAGGCTCTGCTTAATGATGTAGGTGATGCTGTCAGTAGTGGCTCTGATCTAAACATCATTGTACATGTCCCTGACATTGATAAGAGATTTAGCATTTCCAGTGTGTTTCAGGATGATATTCACAAGTTTGTTAATGTGCACAAAAACATGTACGCAGTGAAGGATATTAACATAAACAGTCTGTTCCAATATGGTGATTATTTGAGTGGTTTTGTCAGGAAGTTAGATGGAGAGAAGTTGAGCAATTTTTCTGGATCAGTTGGTCGACTAGGTGATTAGTTGTTGTTGGTTGGAGATGGAAGTGATTCGCTAGATGGTGATGTTTTTACAGACGGGGATAGAGATGCGTTGCTTAATGATGTAGGTGATGCTATCAGTAGTGGCTCTGATCTAAGCATCATTGTACATGTCCTTAAAATCGATAAGAGATTTAGCATTTCGAGTGAGTTCTGGGATGATATTCACAAGGTTGTTGATGTGTACAAAAATATGTACAGTAAAGGATATTAACCTAAACAGTCTATTCAAATATGATGATTGTTTGAGTGGTGTAGTCTGGAAGTTAGATGGAGAGAAGTTGAGCAATTTGTCGGGATCAGTTGCTTGACTAGGTGGTCAGTTGTCGTTGGTTGGAGATGGAAGTGATTCGCTAGATGGTGATTTCAACAGATGGGAATGGAGTTTTCAATTGTGATTGTGTGGGCTTCAATGAAGGTGTTAATTTTGTAAGTTTGGGAAATGAATTTCAGACTGATAATAATTTTATGTCTAAGAAAACGGAGTGCATAATGAACACCTCATGCTTAGATACAGTGAATGATGAAGAATGTAATTTTATTATCAGAGATTCAAACTTATCTACTTTATCAAAAGAGAGGTAGACATAGGAAATCAGTCGTTGCCAATAGTGTCATCCATCGTATTGCTAAGGTTTGTAGTAGTCATTCTTTGTATATAGTTGAGTCACCTGATTGGAGTGTTATGAGTGGCACTACAAATTCAGGCTCGGGTATGGTTTCTATTTTAGGTAGTAATTATTGTTCCTATGCTCTTGGTAGCTTATCCATCAGTTAGATGTGTCTATTAACTAGGGATACCTCTTTTTTTTTTACTAACGACTAATTAGATTCTGCTTGTATTAGAAGTAGGGAAATGGAGAGAGTTAGATCAGCTAAATTATGAAAATTATCAGCTGGAAAATTAGTGGTCTTAATGATTTAAATAAATGTGCTAAAATTAGAACATTTTTTAAAGATTATTTTATTGATATAGAAATTTTATAAGAAATGAAAATTGATTGTCCTGATCTTTGTTTTTATAGATGATTAGGTGGTTATCATTTTAGATATCGGGTTTGTTTACCTTTAATTGGAGCTTCTTGGCGTTTACTTATAGATTGGTATGATAATACTTTTAAACTTCTTCAAACTATTACTGAGCAACACTCTATTCATATAATTCTCATTAACCTTAGTGATAACTCTTTGTTAAATATTTCTAACGTTTATGGACCAAACTCGAAAATTGGTCGTCCAGCTCTATGGAGCGAATGCCTATAATTATAATCATTTGCTCCTGGATCTTGGATTTTGGAAGGGGAATTCAATGTTATACGTTTTCTAAGAGGGAGATATCCCAGGGAAGAAGATTTCTCTTCAATGGAAGAGTTTGATCAATTTATTATTAGTAGTAATTTGATATAAATGCCTTTATCTAACATAGAATTCACTTGGAGTATCACTAGGGGATCCCCTTCTATGGCTTTATTAGATAGATTTTTTATCAGCGACGAAATCGAAGATAAATTTCCTACTTATAGAGTCATTGGTTTGCCTTATACGTATTCTGACCATTGTCCTATCATTGTTACGTGTGATCATCATAGAATTATTAATAAATCTTTTAAATTTGAAAAAAATGTGGTTATTAGAATCCAATTTCTCTAACCTAGTTAAAAATAAATGGATATCAGTGAATTTTTATAATATCAGGAATACGGATAACTCAGCAAAAACATTTTCTTTTAAAACTCAAGGGTCTTATAAATTTTCTTAAAAATTGAAGTAAGAATGTTTATGGTAGTATTAAAATTAAAAAAAGAAAATTTACTTTCTGAAATCTTAAGATTAACAAAATAGAAGAAACTAGACAACTTAATCTAGGATAACATAATGTTCTCGCTAACCCAATAGAAGAACTTAATTCAATCTTAGAAAAAGAAGAGATCATGTGAAAACAAAGATCTAAAATTCAATGGATTAATGAAGGTGATAATAATACAATTTTTTTTCATAATATGGCTAATGGGAGAAAACATGGCAATACAATAAATTCTATTTTTGTGAATAATGTTGAATTGGTCGATCAAAGAGATCTTAATAAGGCCTTCACTGATTACTAGAGGGATATTTTTTGCAATAGTAATGAGCATAGGATAAACATTAGATGGAATGAACTCTATCCTATTGATTTTTGAATTAACCTTATTGACTTTTATAATCCTATTTCTGAAGAGGAGATTTTAAAGGTTATTAACGACATGTCTAGTGATAAAGCCCCGGGTCCCAATGGGTTTCCTATTTTATTTTACAAAATATTTTGGGATGTTTTAAATTCGATTTAATTAGCATGTTTATAGAATTTTATAATGAAAAATTACAATTAGGAAGGTTTAATCTTGCAAATGTAATTTTATTACACACAAAAATTGGTGCTAATATGTTAAAAGACTATAGGCCAATTTCTCTAATTAATTTTTCTATTAAAAATATTTCAAAAGTTCTAGCTAATAGACTTAGCACAAGAATGCATGATCTAATTGATTGTTTACAAACCGCTTTCATTAAGGGTAGAAATATCACTGACTGAGTGGCTGTTGTTCAAGAATACATAAATCACTGTTGTAAGAATAACATTACATGTGCGATTCTAAAACTGGAATTCGCAAAAACTTTTGACTCGGTGGATTGGGATTTTCTTATTGATATGTTTCTAGCTAGAGGTTTTAGCAGCAAATGTATTAGTTGGATCGTGACTTTGCTTAAAAATGATAATTCTAGTATAATGGTTAATGGAATTTTAGGAAATAAAGTACAATCAAAACGTGGAGGCAGGGTAATCCTTTATTGCCTCTTTCTTCTAACCTAGTTGTGGATGTTTTCTCTATGATTATTAAAAGAGCTGTTAGAAATGGTCTTTTAGGGTGCGTTGGTAATGAAATCTCGCACAATGGTCTCTCTTTTCTTCAACTTGCAGAAGATACTTCATTATTTACTTCTCACTTGCCTAATCATGTTATTACCCTTAAATTTATTTTGTACAATCTTTCGATGTTAAAAATTAATTTCGATAAAAGTTCCATTTAGTTATTAAATGACGTTAATAAGGTTGATGGTTTAGTTGCTAATATGCTTAATTGTTAAACTACGATTTTCCTTTCTGATCATTATCTTGGTTTTTCAATTAGACCAACTAAACTTAAGCATGATTATTGGTTAATTATAATACAACATTAAAATAGAATTTCTACTTGGAATGGGAGGTTTTTATCGAGAGCGGGTAGATTAGTTCTCATAAACTCTATTTTACCTGCTCTTCTGATCTACTGGATGTCAATGCATCTTTTCCCTGATTGGATGATTAATAAAATAAGAAGGGATTTCTGATGGAGCGGTGATAATCCCAACAGTAGTCTTAAAGTGTAGTCAATTGGGAAACAGTTTGTAAATTGAAAACGAAAGGTGGTTTAGGAGTTATTAATTTACGTAACATGAATTTGTCTTTATTAGGGAAGTGGTTATGGAGATTTAAGGATATAAATGATAATTCTATTTGGAAAGAAATTATATCTAAACATTATTATAATGATAGTAATAATTTATACCAAATTACACCTACAGTTATTAATAAGTTGTCTAATTTTTGAAAATCAATTTCAAAATGTCATGAGATTTTTAACCTTGGTACTAATACGTTTGTTCATTCAGGAAATGATACTTCTTTTAGGCATGATCGTTGGTTATCTGTTGTTCTTCTTAGGAAACAATTTAAAGAGCATTTTGATATTTGTAACTTTAAAAATGCTTTGATAATAGATGTTTTTTCTCCAGATAATGATCCCCTTTGGAATTTTAGTTTTATTAGAATCTTAGAAGGTACTACTCTTAGGCAATTTTCTTTATAACGTGCAAGATTGAATTTATATAATATTGATAACGAAAATGGTATTATTAACTGGGAATGAGACAAAGGTAAGAAATTCACTTCTAATTCTTTATATGAATTTCTTAATTTCTCAGGCGTTACTTATAACTCTTTTAATTTTATTTGGAAAGCTAGTGCTCCGCCAAAAGTTAAGATTCATATGTGGTTAATCATGCACGGGAAACTAAACACTATTGAATTTTTAAAAAGAAAGGATATGTATTGATAACAAATGAACTTTTTGTAACTAAATTATGAAGATATTAATCATATTTATTATGATTATATGAATACTTGTTACATTCTTAACAATACTCTAAATTTTTTAACTTTAATCTTATGACTAAAGTTTCTGATTGTGGTTTCTACTGGAATAATTTAAGATTTAAGTTTAAAAAGGGAAACAGATTTTTACTAGATACTTTATTCATTATAATATGTTGGTATATTTGGTTTGAGAGAAACCAGAGACTTTTTAATAATAATTCTAGTAATATTAATAGATTGATATTTACAATAGCATCATTTTCTTTCAATTGGATCTCAAATCCCAAGTATAAATTAGGTAAAAATAATCTTTTTAAAGAATATCTTAATAAGGTAAGAAATAGCATTAAGTTATTTAAGCAAAAATACAATATTTTTAATAATAATAATTATAACATTAACATTTTTTTGAATTTGAATAATGATTTTACCGATTATCATAATGTTCTTTCGATTAAAGGAGCATAATATTAATTTTTTTTAGATTTTATAGTTTATAGGCTTTTAATTCCACATTTTGTTCCTTTTTATGCCTTTTAGTTTTTGAAATCACTATTTCATAACTTTAAGTTAGTTATGATGTTGCATAATGAACTTTAATCCGTTTATTAGTTTTTCACTTATTTTAGTTTCTTTACGTTTTACAATTTTAACTTTAGTTTTATTACTTTTATTTCGTCAATACATATATATGTATATAAATTTCATTTATATACATATATATGCATCATTCTTATAATTTTCTTTAGTTCCATTTACAGATATAGGTTTTGGCCAGAAATGGTGCTATATTACAATTTGCAGGTTTTCAGGGTTACTATTGACAGGATTGCAGTGAAACGTTCATTCTGGACCTTCTACGTTGGCAGTGGGAGATCTTTCTGGTTCTCTCGCGTCTATTGTTTGGCGTTCTTCATTTTGGATCATCCACATTTGCAGGAAGGCATTCATTCTGGATCTTCCGAGTTTGTAGTAAGGCGTTCTTTCTCTGCTAGAGTTGCCTATCGATCTCATCCACACTGGATTGCACCATGAATTTTTTGAGTACTTCTAACACCGCATTATCAGGTGCTAGCCTTGCCGAAGCTCGAATTGAGGTGTAATGGGCAGTGGCCTTGCCGGAGCTCATTCTAGATGTACCTGAGTCCTTTTATATTTATTTTTGCATCATGATTAGTTGATATCGGACATGTTGGAAGCTCCTTTGTTTTCAGTGACACACACACACATGTGTGCTCTCCTCTACTTTTGAGGATCACACATTTCTCTCAAAAAATATTGTTGGTTTGGATATATTCCCGTCTCTGGAGCGAATGAGGCTCTATTACATTCCTACGTAAGAGCGGATGACCTTTGTAGTTTGTATACGAATCCCACCTCGATGTAGTTAATTTATATTTTATGATTATGTAATGTTATGATGTAGGGAAAAACAAGTCGGTGGGATCCGATAGGATTCCTCACAAATGTTGATTAATTTATATATATATATGTATGTATGTATGTATGTATGTATGTATGTATATGTATATATATATATGTATGTATATATGCATGTATGTATATATGCATGTATGTATATATATGTATGTATGTATGTATGTATATGTGTGCGTGTATGCTGATATATATGAGTTGTGATGTAGGGGGATAGGTCGGAGGGATCCACGGGATTCCTCATTATTGTCGAATTGTTCCAATAATATTCAAATTTATATGAATTATTGGAAAATTAACTTGTTTTGTTGGAAATATGGGTTATGACATCGTTATATGTCAATAACTTAAAACCCGTAGTAATAGAAAATCGATATCAATATTGGTTAAGCATTTGGTTGTTATTGGCTCAAATTGTATCTTTAAATTCTTTAATTACCATTGTGTTGGAATTGGTTTTTAGATAAGAAATGATTTTAAATCCAAAATTGGGTTTCGAAAAATATACTGCTTTCAAAAGATTATTTATTCATATTAATATTGTTTAAAGTTTATTTATTATATTAATATTATTTCAAAATTATTTAAGTATATAATATTGTTTTAAAGTTATTTAATTATATTAATATTGTTTTAAAGTTATTTAATCATATTAATATTGTTTTAAAGTATTTGACAGAATGTTAATATCTTGGAAAAGTAATTATTTAAGAATAATTATGGATTGAAATTAATAATAAGGATTTTTTTAATAAGGTTCTGTAAATAAAGGTAAAGATTAATTGTTAGTGGATTTTTTTGCAAAGCCAACGAGGTTAACTTGTCTCCTGCCAGTTTTATTGCAGAGCTAGGATTACAAAATACAACCAGAAGACACAAAAGCAAAACAAAACGGGAAAACAAAATAAAATACAAAACTAGAACCAAAAAAAGGTATGATCAGTAGGAAAACAAAAATACCGGGAAACAAACACTGCAACAAAGAATAAAAAAGGAAAAGGACACAACAAACATGAAAACATAGCAGAGAAAAGGACTCATGCAAATCTTTGTATGTTACGGTGAAGGAAATCAAAAGGACTCATCTCCATGCCAACCCTTATTTCATGCATCAAAACATGCTTCAACTGTACTAGATTCTTTAATTTTCCATGAAATATTGCTTAATTTCATTCAGACTATACTACTCTGACAAATCTTTTGAGAATAAACAGTAGGACAATAGACTGCAAACATCTCCATCTTGGTTATTTATATATAATGAGCCATTCCTGCTTCTCATGCAATTGTACCTACCTAACTTGGACATGATGAAAGGCCAAAGCTTGTAGATGAACTAACAGTTGAAAAACAAATGTAAATCATTTTCAACTTCATGGTTACAAAAACTGCACTCAACATGAACATCTAAACCTTTAGGGCACCTCCAATGGTCAAATTATTTGCTGAATTTGAGCAAAAAAGATCTTCAGTCGTTCAATTCAACCTTAAGATTAAGGTTAACGTTCAGGATCTGATTCAGGATCCTGAACTGGGCTTGGGCGCCCATTTAATGGGCGCCCAAGCCCTGGCGCCCATTTTATGGGCGCCAGAGCTCTGGCGCCCATAAAATGGGCGCCCAACCCCCCTCCCAATTTCCATCCCCACCGGCCATATTTCCCCCTTTTCACCCCTAACGGCTATAAACGGTCATATTTCAAATTACAACGGCTATAAACGGTCATATTTCAAATTACAACGGCTATAAACGGTCATATTTCAATTACAACGGCTATAAACGGTCATATTTATGATTTCACTACATATATCAGAATGTTATCCAGATTGTAATACACACATCTCTTCTTCTATTACAATTTTATTCTCAATTCCTTAATATTGAAAGTATGTCTCGTCCGTTTCAATCATATACCGAAGCGATGAATATGGATAGCTGGGATTTAGATTCTCAACCCTTTCAAAATGGAATTCCCCAAACCGCCCCCCTTCTATCGTTCCATTCTTCTGCTCCATGGTCTGGTGATGAAGATAAGGATTTGTGTTATATTTATTGTCATTTTTCGAACGACTCGGTAAAGGGGAACGACCAAAGTGGAGAGGCGTTTTGGGCAAAAATCATGAGTGCGTACAATAAAAAACATGTTGAAAAGACGAGATCAATGTCTGCAATCACGGGTCGTTTTGGAAAGATTAATCGACAAACACAATTCTACGAGTCGCAGATCCACAAAATAAGAACAGCAAATCCAAGTGGAATGGGTGGCGAAGCTGAATTGGTAGCGTTTTGTAAAATCACATTTTTAATTTACATTCATTTCTAATCACTTTGTTAACATTTGATTTTGTTTTTCTGTTTCTGTAGAAGAGAATGGCGAACGATCAGTTCTTGAAATTATTTCCAAGAGAAAATGGTACAAAGAAACCCCACTACTATCAGTTTGCAAACTGCTATGACTTGCTTGTTAGTCAACAAAAATGGAACTCAAACACCGCAAAAGGCTTAAGAGATGTGCAGACGAAGTCAAAGGGGAAGAAAAAAGCAAGTAGATCTACTTACAATTCTAGCCCAGGCAATTCTTCTCATATGGCCTCAAATGAATGCCAAGATATCGAAGACGAAGAAGTAGTTCCCGCATTTGATGAGGACGCTAGACCGATGGGGCAACGAGCAGCTAAGAAGAAAATTGCTGTTCAATTTCAAATCGATTCTCGTTTAGCCCTAATGCATGAAAAACATGCGAGAGAAAATGCAGAACGTCAAAAAGGAAGCGCAGAAAAGCTTGCCGTGTTAAAAGAATTGACTGAGATTGAGAAGGGTCGTTTTGAGCTAGAGCGGCAACGCCAAGAGACCATAGTAATGGAAAAGGATGTCACCGGAATGGATCCAATTACATTGCAATATTGGATGGAGTACAAACAGCGCATTGTTGAGAGTAGATCTGGAACAAAACATATGTAGTTGACGTATTAATTTGATATTTCTAGTTATTGCAGTTTACATTTCCATGTACCTTTAGTTTATTTAGGTAATCAAGTGTTGTTTTCGGTTTAACAATATTTAATGGTATATCATTTTTTCGATGCATTGTGTATATGCCCGTAATAGATTTACTTCATCAAACATAAATGACATTACAAACATAATAATTGAAGCATTACACACTTCGTTATAGAAATAAAAAAGGCAAACATATGTAATTAAACAAAGATCCACCATCTTCAACTACTGATTTCCATGAGAATTCCAAATATGCTCCATTAAATCCCTTTGGAGTCTATTATGAATAGCTGCATTACGATATACCTCATGATGATCGTTATGAATTGCGTACTGTTCTTCATTTCGTAACGTGGTTGTGCGAAACAATTCGGGTGGTTGTCTTGCCCCTTCATACTCGAAATCAGGATAATCCATACCGCGTTCATCTTCAATGATCATGTTATGGAGAATTATACAACAGAACATAATTGTAGCCATTTTTGATCTCTTCCATAATCTACATGGATTGCTTACCATTGCAAATCTTGCTTGAAGGACCCCAAACGCCCTTTCTACGTCCTTCCTTTGTCCTTCCTACATCACAGCAAATTGTTTCTGTTTTGCCATCATTGGGTTTGCAAATGTCTTCACAATCGTACTCCATTTGGGATAAATTCCATCTCCTAAATAGTATCCATGGTCATATGTGTTCTGACCAAGAGTAAATGATATGGGAGTTGACTTACCTTGCGCCAAATCGTCGAACAAATGAGATCGTTTGACAACGTTTAAGTCATTAAGAGAACCTGGCATTCCAAAGAAAGCATGCCAGATCCACAAATCATGAGAGGCAACTGCTTCTAAGATGATTGTTGGTTTTTTTTCCTTGCCGTTATATGCTCCGTGAAAAGCTTTTGGACAGTTCTTCCACTCCCAATGCATACAATCTAGACTTCCAAGCATTCCAGGCCAGCCCTTGCTTTCATGCATTTCACGCAAGCGAGTTACATCTGCCTCGTTTGGAGTTCGAAGATATTCCGTCCCATAAATGTCCACAACTGACTGGCAGAAGTGATCTAGGTTTTCCAATATCGTACTCTCTGCAATACGATATGCATCGTCAAGGGCATCGGCGGGTGTACCATATGCTAACATTCTCAAAGCTGCAGTCATCTTTTGATGCCCACTCAAACCATGTTTTTTTGCGGCGTCCTGCTTAAAAACAAAATAATTATTATTCTGCTGAATACTTTCGAGAATTCTTATGAATAATGGTCGACTCATTCTGAATCGTCGTCTGAATGTCTCTGGACCGTAAGTTGGATCACGGGCAAAATAATCTTGCAGTAGTGTTTTGTGAAATGCTTGCTGGTTACGGTTGATATATTTCCTACCCACTACGGAACCACCATGTTTTCCAGAAGTTGATCCGTATGCTTCACGATATATCTCCATCAATTCCTCCTCCTCCTGTTGATGCGCTAACGCATACGTTTCTTCTTCAGAGTCACTGTCGCAAAGCAATACAACTTTTAGTAAATTTCCAGACATTGTTTGATATTTGAGGATAGTTGTCTGATATTTGAATGTTTTGTTAGAGTAAATTATGGTGAACAAGTATGACATCTATATGGTTAGTGGATAGAGGGTGTGTCAGTGCGCGGTCTAATCACGTACTGTAGCCACGTTCGTTTGCCGGTCAAGATTCTCTGCTATGTTTAGTGGATAGAGGGTGTGTCAGTGTGCGGTCTAATCACGTACTGTAGCCACGTTCGTTTGCCGGTCAAGATTCTCTGCTATGTTTAGTGGATAGAGGGTGTGTCAGTGCGCGGTCTAATCACGTACTGTAGCCACGTTCGTTTGCCGGTCAAGATTCTCTGCTATGTTTAGTGGATAGAGGGTGTGTCAGTGTGCGGTCTAATCACGTACTGTAGCCACGTTCGTTTGCCGGTCAAGATTCTCTGCTATGTTTAGTGGATAGAGGGTGTGTCAGTGTGCGGTCTAATCACGTACTGTAGCCACGTTCGTTTGCCGGTCAAGATTCTCTGCTATGTTTAGTGGATAGAGGGTGTGTCAGTGTGCGGTCTAATCATGTATTGTAGCCACGTTCGTTTGCCGGTCAAGATTCTCTGCTCATTATCCATTATATAAATTCACAAATCGTTATACGTTTAAATCATTTACAAACCTATCATTATTCAAATTACAATGTCCAACATGACATTTACGTCTCATGAATTGAAGTTGCTTATGCAGTACTACATTCAAACCGATGAGAAGTGCAATAATCAGGAGTCAATGGCAATTAATTTTTGGGACACTCTGGCTGACCTGTACAACAACGATGTGGGCTCTCAAGTCAGACGTACGGCTCAAGAGGTCAGGACTGCACACAAAAACTTTACTAGGGCATGCACGCGTTACACAAAGATTATTAACGAGGTAATATTGGAAAATGTGTTTGAGACAACACGTTCGACTTATGACGGTCGATACAATTTAAAATATGGCACGCCCTTCATTGCCCATGATGCGTACTTCATACGTCAAAACCGACTAGAAAGATTTGGATGGCCTTAAGATAACAATATTGATAGTTGGTTATGTAACGTTCGTTAATGTATCATGAGCTTTTTGAATTGTCTTTTCAAATGATAATGTCTGCTTTTGTTGTCAAAGCTAATGCCTATGTCTAATGTTTGTTTTTGAATATGCCCTAGTGTAATGTATGTTGTCAGATCAAAAAGTACTGCGACCAAAAGTGTATTGTTTATATATTCTCTTTCTGCCTTACTTATTCATCATTCATAATCATCTTCTTCCACACTCACAACAATAAATTCTTCATCGCAATGCCTTCTTGGCCTTCTTCTATCGATTCAGATGCAGGTTACGTGCCTACGGAAAGTCCACATACTGATGAGGATTGGCTTATCGATTATCAAGAACAACACTATGAAGATGTCCGTAGTCAGTTTCCAAACCTTGAGCAGCTGAGACTTCAGGAAGTGGTCGAACCGCGATACGAACAAAATGTTGTACGTATGGCATATGAACAACATGAGAACCTGGATCAAGTAGTTCAACCTCACACTGAGCAAGAAGTTGAATCGCGGCTAGTTTGTTGTCTGTGCGGGTTTGAAGTTGAAGTTGTAGTTCGTGCGGATGGAGAAAATATTGGGCGTGGAATCCAACTATGTTAATTCTGGCCGAATGGTTGCAGTTACGCAGAATGGTTGGATGATCCATTATGTCCAAGGGGCATAACCTACGCAAATGAACTAGAACATGAGATAAGACGTCTTAGACTGTCTGTACAGGAGTTGCAGTTTAATCGTCACATCTAGTTTCTTCATATGTGCAGTCTATTATTACTGTGTCGTTTCTTATAAGTGTTCTATGTTTGAATCATTCACTAGTTAAACGAACATAAAGTATTCACATTGTACACCAACATATAGTTCGTATTTAAACGAACACCTACAAATAATAATATACACCAACATGTATAAGTCACGGTACTCATAGACATATAGAATTCACGGTAACCACGATCATTATAATCCAAAATCCAAGAAAGTGACAGCATATCAATAATACACAATATACTGAAATAATGACCTAAGTACATATACTCATACGCATAAACTAAAAAGTATACAACTAAAGGGAGGCAGCGTCGTCATCGTCAGCATCATCACCGTCATCACCATTTCCGTCACTGTCATCATCCTCATCTCCGTCACCAGCATCATCATCATCTCCATCATCATCATCCTCATCGTCTACATCGTCATCCTCGTCATCCCCATCACCATCATCCCCCTCGTCCTCATCATCCCCATCGTCCTCATCTAAACCACCAGCACCATACCCACTGGGACCAGCATCACCTCCGCCCTGTGATCCGAAAGGCTCATATACAGCAAGTCTAGCTGATAGCTGATCAATCTGAGCCTCTAGCATCTGTGTATGCTGCATGTATATATCATGCATGGCGTGTGTATGTGCAAGAGTCATATCGCGAAACACACCAAACCCTACTCTGGCCTGATCCAATCTAGCAGCATACTACATAAAGATGACAAAAGCCATAATAAAAAAACAAGCATAAAATAAAGGAAAAATGACAGTAAACAACAAACGTACCTCATACGGAGGATATAACCCGGCTGAAGGCACACCAGGATAGTCGGGGTGATCTGGAAAGACTAAAGGCTGCTCAATCAAAGTACCTGTCAAGTCATACGCTCTAAAAGTGGTATCAGGCTCCAACTGCATGGGAGCCTGGGAGAACTGTGACGGAATCGGGTCAAATGAAACCTGCGGTACCTGAACTCTATCGGCTGCCAGATGAGGTCCTATATGATCAGAGTTGACCCCACGAACATAATCTGGTACGATGAATCTACGGGGTGCTACTCTAGCCCAATAAGCATCGTAATCCCCATCGATGAAAAAAGTACTACTATCCACCCATCCAGCCTGTCGTAGAGCATGTAAGTACTGATCACCGATCACCCTATGTCTACCAAACATGTCCTCGCAGGATAAAGGATCGTATGGTATACGACGATCATCCGTAATCTGATAAGCACATCTCTCTCCCAAATACCACATAGGCATAAATGCAGGCGTATGCAAAGCAACCCTACGTCTAGATACTGAATACGCAACCATCAAGGGATGGTTGTCCACTAGAAGACCTGCATCTGCTAGATGAGTCCAATGTGAGGTCCAAGGAGTCTGAATGATGTTACCACGACTACGCATATCCAGCTGTGACCTAACCTCCATCAAGTCATGCCGTACACCTAAGGGGACATGATGTACGTACTGCATGGTCTCCCATCGTCTCATCCTAGGGAAGTAATGCTCAGCAGCCTGACTAGCCGTGTCCTGGATGCGGGGATGTATGTTTGCCGTGTACTCGTAGTACCATAACGGCAAAATATACCAAAAAGCATACATCTGCCTGACATCGCCAAGCGCAAATGAATCTAGAGCGGTATATAGGGTGCCTAATATCGTCGTGCCCCAGTCGATAGTATGTAGCTGGTCTAATCGGGCAAGGGAAGCTAAATAGCCAAGTCTAACCGTACCTTTTTGGTTCGAAAAAAAGGTCGAACCAAACAGGTACAACAAAAATGCTCTAGTAACTGCATCCATCATATCGGCTCTAGCTATATAACTGGTGATGTAATGCTGCAAGTACGTCAACTTAACAGAACCACTAGAGACGCAGGTAACATCTATCAGTGGCAAAAAAACAGTATACAAATTGGGCGACTCGTATAAATCATCGAATGGAAAAGGTCGAAGACCCTGTCGTCCAATCTCAATCCCAGTGAACATGTAGAAATCAACTGGGGTGATACCAAGCTCAAAATCTGAAAAATAAAACGTATGCGTGGTGGGCCACCACCTCTCAGCTAACGCCTGGATGAGAGGTCGATCAAAGGACTGAACATGCCTAATCGAAAAAAACAGACCAAAAGGGCTAGCCTGTAGCCTCTCAATAATAGGACCAGGAAGATAGTCATAAAACTGGGTAATGCACTTAGCCCAACTACCCCGACAGTGAATGTAATGGTCCTATAGATAGTTAATGAAACAACAATTTTTGATAGCGTAAGGGTTATTTAATATGAGTATATAATGTACAAATTAAAATAACAAGTTATAGTAAGGGTTGATTAATACCTGTATGGTCGTCAAAGCGGTTTCGGCTCTATGCCGATAACCATCTGGCAGCTCATGTAAAACACGTAGATCGTCTGGTGAAACTCCAGGCGGTGGCGGAACGTGTAGTGGTCCTGCTTGCTCCTCTGGATGTCTCTGAACCGTTCTGCGGGCGATTTTGGTTGGACGCGGCGGCATTTCGGATAATTTTTCTAATTTTAAAAAAAAATTGAAAACGAAAAGTGAAGAGAAATGAGGGGGAGGGGGGCGGTGTCCATTTTATGGGCGCCTGAGGCCAGGCGCCCATTAAATGGACGCCTGGCCATTGAGCGGCCCCTCCCAATTACGGGCTGAATATTCAGCCCACTGAATATTCAGCCCGTAATTGATTGGAGATGCCCTTAGCAGCTAAATTAGCTTTGGTGTTTAGGGAATTATTAAAAACTTTCCATAAAAAAAGTTACCTCTCTCATTAATATGCTTGATCCAAATTCTCTTGTTCCAACTGAAGTTAGGGAAAACAGCAGCGCACATGAGTGCATGATAAACAGAAGATATCTTGAACTACACTTCCTCAACATACCAAAGCACACTATCTTTATGCACCACCATGATTTTTAATTGCTAAAGACTAACCCACATCTGCCTAACAGCATGATTAGAAGTATAATGGAAAGTGACATGTCTAGCTTGAATATACTCAAAAGCCTTTGCATTTGTCTCAATACTAGTTTGCAACATTTGTTGATAGGTTAGCATATGGCTTAGAATTAAACCATGCTAGATCCAAGGATCATCCCAGAAACTAACAAACCCTCCCATGGCAACACCATAACAAACATAAGGTAAAAGAATAGGCCTAAGCTTAAGGATACTACGCTATGTCCAGAAATTGTGTTGAGGAATTTCCATCTGCTAGAATTTTCTCTTGCCCAAATTGTATTTGATTGACCACTGGACCCAAATATTGTCCTTGTTACATAAAAAATTATTAATATGACTACTAAATCAGCCTTGTTCAGTATAGCAGGTTCTTGATTCCCAGTCCACCCTTCAGCAGTGGGAGCTCTAGATTCTTGTAAGAACTAGGGGATAATTTGGTAGAAAAAACACTGCCAGTCCAAAAATATTGCATCATAGAGATCCTGATCATTTTAAGAAGTTTAATTGGCAATATGAAAGACCTAAACCAATACACAACCATAAAAAAAATCATAAATTTGATCGATGCTAATCTCCCAGCTTGGGATAATAACCTATTCGTCCATGAGCCAAAAGCAACCATAATACGCTCGTACATGGGCATACATTGCAATTTAGAGACCCTACTAGTGGCTAAGGGGGTTCCAAGATATCACATGGAGTCATGACTATGTTGCAGTGAAGAAATATTAAGCATATCATAGCAGAGCTGTTGAGAGACTCCATCAATAAGAATGGAAGATTTGGACAAATTGATTTTAAGGCCAATTAACTTGTAGAATACATTGAGCACATCCAAGATACTCACAATAGATGACATAGTAGGCTTAGTAAAAACAATAAGGTCATCAGCAAACATCAGACTGACAATCTGTAGGTCTTTACATTTGGGGTGAAGAATGATATTACCTGCAGCTACACTCCTTTTTAGTATTTGAGTCATGACCTCCATGATGATGATAAAAATGTAAGAAGACATTGGATCCCCTTTCCTAATACCTTGTTTACTTTTAAATATCCAATAGGTCTACTATTAACAATTAAAGAAAATCTAGCATTGGAAATGCATGCATGAATCCAAGCAACAAAATGCATAGGGAAGTTCATATGCGTCATAACTCTTACAATTGCATCCCATTTTAAAGTGTCAAACGCTTTCATGATATCAAGCTTTACCATGGATCTAGGAGAAATACTAGATCAACCATAACCTTTAACGAGGTCATGAGAGAGAAGAACATTGTCCAAAATAGACCTTGAAGGAAGGAAGGCCGCCTGATTTGGAGAAATAATGTTTGGAAGAACAGACTTTAATCTGGTTGCAATAATCTTAGAAATAGCTTTATAAACAATATTACAACAAGAGATAGTCTAAAAGGTTTGACAAAATCAACATGTTTAACTTTAGGGATTAATGTAATGTTGGTGGTATTCATTGAACTAAGCATTTTTCATTTATTGTAGAAGTTTTGTATTGCGTTGTACACATCATTCTGAATAAAATCCCAACAAGCAATGAAAAAGAGACAATGAACCCATCAGCGTCTCTACAGGAATTTTTATTCATGTAAAAAATAGCTTGCTTAATCTCAACATTTGTTATTTCCATTGATAGGGCATTCTTATCATCAGTTAATAGGGTTGGAAGATTAAAGCTATCAAGGAGGCCAAGATCAGGGAGGAAGTTACTAGTATTACGAAGGAGATTTTCAAAATATGAGAGAAAGCAACTTTTGATTTCCTCAGGAGTATCACAAAGCTTCCCTTCTTGATCACGAATTGATGTAATGTTCTCTTTGGAATGTTTTGCCTTAAGAGTAGCATGGTAGAAAGAAGTGTTTCTATCGCCATCCACCTCCCATTTTAGCCTTGCTTTTTCCTTCATCATGTTAGCTTTCACTTGAAGAGCCTATCTATATTCAATGTTACCATTTTCAAGAACATAAAAGTTAGGATCGTGTGGGTTTGCCATCATGAGCTTTTGCACCTCCTAAAACATGTTTCTGATGGTAGAGGAAATTGACGTGCCAGTACCAAATTTGATTCTGGACCAAGCTTTCAGTTCCTCCTTACATGTTTTGAGCTTCTTCTGCAATATTAACATTGGGTTACCAAAATAGGACTTAACCAGACATATTTAACATTGTTCAAAAATTCAATATTAGGTAACCAGGTTTTAAAAGAAATTAGATGATGATCTAACTTTCAAAGCAGGCGCACCAAAAGAGAGAATTTGGGGTGAATGGTCTGACAATAAGGGAAATGGGAGATGAGTGTGGACAATAGGACATGAGTTGAGAGTTATTTGGTTACAAAAAGTAAAGTCAATTTTTCTAAAGGTTCTTGTACCACTTATACTTAGGGCTGTCAATTTCCTACACGACCCGAAACCCGCACGGAAATTAGCAGGTTAACCCGACCCGTTTAAGTTGGCGGGTCATTTTCGGGTCAACCCGAATTTGACCCGTTTATAATCGGGTGGGTTTTGAGTTGACCCTCTAACCCGAAATTGACCCGTTAACAACCCGTTTATACTTATACGGGTTATACGGGTTGACCTGACCCACTTACGACCCAATCCGACCCAACCCGACCCGACCCGACCCGTTTATAATCGGGTTACACGGGTCGGGTCGAGTCAACCCATTTATAAACGAGTTGGGTTCGGGTTGAGTTTTATGACCCGTTTAATAAATGGGTTGACCCGACCCATTTAAAATTAACCTGAACCCAACTTGACGCGACCCAAACCCGACCTGACCCGACCCATTGACAGCCCTCCTTATACTGTAGTTGTTCCATGTAAACGGAGCACCAGAAGTATTGATTTCAATAAAAGAAGAGTCTTCTATTGCATTATTACGGGGTCTAATCTCCCTTAAGGTCAAACATCACCACCATGACGGTCGCTACTACACAAGTAGCAAATAAAATCGCCAAAAACAAGCCAAGGATGAGAGTTATGTCGAAAGGAAGGGAGAGTGTCCAGGAAAGATTGCCTGGGAGCAACTCTGTTATTAGCATATAAAATAGTGACATAGAAAGAAGTTGAGGTAGGTAGATGTATCACATGATAGTGTATGAATTGTTTGGAACGAGGATAGGGGAGAGGGTGAATGTAAGAGGATCATGAAGAACCATAATCCTACTATAAGGAGCATGATTAACATTAGTAGAAAGTTTCTAGTATGGGCAGATATAACTAGAAGCTCTAGAAGTCAAGGCAAAATCCAGCTTTGTTTCAAGGATGGCCATGAATTTAAAGTTATGAGATTGTATTAAGTTTTTGACTTGATCCGGCTTCACATCTTTGTGTGCACCTCTAATGTTCCAAACGCCTAGGTTGTGCAACATGGAGAGAACTACTGTGGGATGGTGGTGCTTTTTTCTGCTTCCTCTAGTATTAAGAGAACTAATGATCATGTTAATAGGTACAATAGGTGTGGAGCTCTGGGACGTGCTTCATTCAAGTCTTGGTTTGAGTCCCTTCTAGACTTCTTATTTTTTTTCTTTTTGTTGTTTCCAGGAATCCTAACACTGGGATAATCAGGAAGATGTTTGGGGACAGTGGTGGTGACAGAAATAGAAGAGAGAGGGAAGGATGTGGATAAAGTAGAAGTTTGATGAGGTAGGTACTTCCAGGCTGGTGGAGGATTAATATGGTCATAAAGTAGTGAGGATGAAGTTTCTTTAACATTGAGAATGATGTCATCAGAAGTTGTTGACATAGAGACAATGGAATGGGAGATAGTTGAAGTATCATGCATGCATGCACGCACAGAGGGGTACGTTGATTGAGTTTTAGCTGCATCTGCATTGGCATGGGAACTTGGCAAGTGGATAATGTGAGAAGTGGTTTTTGTGGTTACATTAGAGTTAAGAGGTTGCATTGTGTTATCAGCATGTTGGGGACATGAATGACCAAAATACACTTATTTCTGGAGGTTACATGAAGTAGTTCCCTCTAATAACTGCAAACTTATTTCTTTTCTTACGTACAACAAACCAACTTTTCTTACATACAACAAACCAACTTTTCTTACTACCACTCCGACCTATTACTGCATCTGCCTTGACATCCCTACTGACATCAGCAGAATTCACATGTACCATTTATTTCAATACTATACTCTCTGCCTTCTACATTGACTGGTGTTATGGCCAAAAGTACTAAGAACCATGCGTATTTCAGGCTTCCATAAGTACTTTACCTTAATACTTTGTGTGCCACCATTCATCGGTTGAACTTCAAAACTGTTAGCTAACTCCTAATCAGGAGTAAATTCAACAAATATTTTGCATATCTCAGCCATTCAAGTTTATCCGTTGATTCGTCGTATAAAGGAACTTGCTAATCCTGCAAGTTAGCCAATTGATACCTAAATGTGACCAAGCATACACGGGAATATTATATAATTGAACCCAGACAGGGACTGACCGTATACTACCACAAAAATTACCAATAGAAGGGTCCCAAGGCTTGATGACGAAAAGCTTGTTATGCATTTTTATGGGATCACCTTGCAATATCCTACTCCTATCTTCCTCAGAAGAAAGTGAAAAAAGGAAGATGAAGCCATCAGACTTGACTTGTATTGAACCCTTTAGCTTCTAAGTTCTTTTCAAATGAAAAATCACAGCTGAGTAAGATAATGGCTTATCTAAGAAGAAGCCTACATGATAACTGCTTCATATATCCTTACCAGCCTCGAGCACAACTGGAGGAGGGAGGAGGGCGGAGGCCATTAGCCTCAATAAATGGTTAGATAATTTTGGAATTATCGAATGTTGTTTATTTGAGGCCATTAGCCACCAAACTCTCAAAACCAATTCCATATATCTCAACGGTAACCCTTTAGTGTTTTTGAAATGATTAATTATTATTTTAAAATATTTTAATATTTATAATTATTATTTATTTATTCATAATGTTTAATTTTAATAATTATTTTTATATTTTTATATAATATTGTTTAGAAGTAAATGATCTTTATTTGTTTATAAATATGTTCGGGGCTCACAAAAAGAGTTTTATAAATGAACTTGGATTTTACGAGAGAAGTTTATAAAATGGTATGAAGTGTAAGGGAAGATTATTTATAAGGTGAAAAATGGTTAGATATTCACAAACGGACTTAAGAAATAGGTTTATAGATTTATAAAAGAAGTTTTATTAATGGTTTAGAGATTTATAAAGGATTTATAAATGAGTTTTAGAAATGTACAAAGAGGATTTATAAATGATTGAAATGTATACAAGAAGTTTTATAAAATGGCTTATAAATGGTTTTAGAGGATTATAAGAAGTTCATGAACGATTTTTGAACCGGATAAAAAGAAAAAAAAATCAGTTTGGTAAATATATTTATACCGTTGAGATAAGTATATGGATATTCTCTATGTATTGAAAATATAGGGATTGGTGGATATATCATTGTATAGATATTCTTATACAAGCAATTTACAAAGTGATTTTTATTTATAAAAAACTTATAAAAGGAGGCTAGTGATTACTTATGTGCTTAACCAATATTGGTTTTTCCTATAGAATAAATCCTTGAATGAATGTTGTTATTCGATAGTTAAATAACTGACTATCGAATTTGGACCTAAATGTAACTTCGGAAATATCTAAGAGAAACACATGAGTTATATGACACGGTCATCTTCGATGAGGTTGTACTGTGCGTATCAATCTCCTTTCATTCTCCTAGGACAATAATATGGAAGTACATCCACTAACTGTTAGGAGGTGATATTCGTTCTTATCTTTTACTGTTTATTTCCTAATGAACCGAAGTTGAGTTAATCGTGAATTATCGAATGTTATTTCATAGATACCGAGATTGGGTATGTTACCCGAAAACCACTTCGATCCAACAAATGTGTTTCGAAGTGAAGACAACTTGAAGATGATGGAATTGGAGATGGAGCTTTTAGAGTGTTTCGTTCAGTCCCAGAGAAAAATTATATAGATGAATGCTGGTATTTCATTGTTGCCTGGAGGGCAGTGTTAGCATTCCAAGTTGGTCTGCTAGGAGGAAGAAGGTAAAGAAGTGACCTCGCGAGCCTCACAATATAGAAATGGCTGAAACAAGGTATGCAGCAGAGCTATGTGGTCAGCTACCATTAGGAGCCACCATCCGATTCTAGATTGTCCATATTCGAATTGTTTCGTGCGCAAACACTGTGGTAGTACAAGGCCTCAGTCTCAAAAAGGGATGGGGGTAATCCAGCTCGTCATGTTAAAGGGGCAGCCGGCTTTACATGGCAAGGGTACAAGAAGTTCTTCTCAAAATCCAGTACATTTTCTAGGGGTATACCATCGAAAGGCAGTCCCTTACCTTGCCATAGTATGGAATCCACTCGAATACATGCCTTTACGATATTGATTGTAGAGCCTAGAATGATGGAATTGAATATGGTAACAATTTCGGCTAAGATTAATAAGTATTTGTATCTTAGACACTATTATAATATCACTGGATTTTTATATACAAATGTTTGGTTATCGTAAGGTAAAAACCCGTCCATGTTTATGTGCCGTGTGATCGTACGAGATACTTTTGATTTCAAAGGTTTTTCTTATAACTTTAAATCTAGTTGGGTGTGTTTTCTCACGTTGGTTTTCCAAACTGACTCGAGTGTTAATTTATTATAATGCTCGAGACAAACCTAGAATATTACAGATTAGTTTGGATGCTTTGGACCTTCAAGAGATAAGTTGAAGGCCCAAAGACTTATTCATGTAGATGGTTATTTTTCTGCTATATTTATTGTTGTATCTATCAACAACTGTACGGACAGACTGTCATAACTTTCCAGGCTGAAATAGGTCAGTATACTCTGATTGATTTCTATATATATATATATATATATATATATATATACATATTGCAGTTTTGCTTTTGTGTAAAGATTTGTTGTATATTATAGATTATCCGTTCCACTGTGAGATTATGTGTTGTTTATTTTTCTTCCCATTTTCTTTCCATTTTCTTTTCCCCTAACTTTCGATTTTTTTGGCATTTGATTGCTCGGCACGCAATATAGTGGATTTTTTTGTGTCGATTTTCGAGGGTCGAAAATCCTGGTCGTTACACTTGGTATAAAAGCCGAAGTTTAAGCGAGAACCTTGGCTTTGGTATGGTGCTTATTAGAGATAGGGTTAGTAGCACCGTAGAAGGAATTTGAGTGTGTGTGTGTGTGTGTCTATATATATATATGAGCGCTTATTTATTAGTGATATAAAAATGTTTTATATTGTGTTTGTTGATTTGTTAGTAGCTTATGAATTCTGGTCAATAAGAGTAATTAATATTATTGATAGGGATCTCTAAACACTTGAGCAGAGCAATTCGACATGGTATTGTTTTAAAATTAGGTAAATGAAATAATTTTATCTTGATTATATTTTATATATAAGGAAATAATTTTTCAAAAATTATTATAGTATATGTGGTGTGCTTGGTTGTTAGAGAATGATGATATTTGATTATTATCATCTATTGATTGTTGTCTGTGATCGAATAAAAGTTGTCATAATTATAATGCAAACAAGGTAAATAGTTAAGAAATGGTTTTATATAACCATAGTGAAATTATGAAAATATGATTTATAAAAATGGTTTATAAACTAAAGGGGCTTAAAAGCTGAGAATTTGGGAATTTAATTTCCATTAGTTTTGGAAATGGTTTTTCAAAGTTTTGGAAAGTAATAATAGTATTATTTGGAAAATATTTTGAATGAAAATATTTTTAAAAGGATTTTAAAGAGATAGAAAGAACTAAACTCACTTCGGTCACTGGAAATTAATTTCGATGATGACTGCAACATCTTTGACATTAATTTTCGGGTTTCCAATGGAAGAATTGCTACCATTAGAGATTTATTTTGATAAAACAAGTTTTGATTATAAAAGTTCAAAATTATGATTCGAATTACAAAGAAATCAATTATAATATTTCAAAATATTTGAAATAAGAATAAGGTGTTTAAACTTTGGAAATTTTCAATTTAGGTGTTTTATGAAAATATGAGGAAATAAGTTTATGACAAATAACATTTGAAAATTAGTTAGTTAAAGAAAAAATTTAGATCTGCTGAATGTACATTATTATGAAAAGTAAAATTGAGATGAAATTTAGCTTAAGTTAAATTAAATGAATTTTTAAAAGAAATTAACCTAAGTCAAGTTAAATGAAATAGTTTTTGAAATGAAATTGATTGAGATATGAAATGGATTATTGAAGTGAGATAGTTAAATAAATTAGTGAATTGAATATGGTTTGCAATGCTGATTGATAGAATCAAATATTGAAAGTGAACAATGGTGTGAATTAATGAAATAAGTTAAATGGAAATCGAATTTGATCTAAAATGAATATAACTTAAGTTGTGAAGTGGTAATAAACACGAGAAGAGTCGTATGAATTGTTTATAAACTTGAGTAACATTTGATGGAATAGTTCTTAAGTGACATTAGTATTGAAGGAATATATTAAGTAATAAGTGGATGTGAATAGAGCAATGTGGATAATCGAATGTAGATAAATTGAATGTAAATAAAGTGAAAGAGGATAAAAGGAATGTGAATAAAAAGAATTTGGGATAACTAAGAAATCAAATTAAATAAATATGTAAGTTTTACGTATATTATTATATTTGCATGATGGTTTGATCCAGATTCGAGCATATGATTTCGAAATGATTTACATCGGTTTGAGTTGGGATTTTTCACTCGATTCTCGACGACGAACACTGGATATGGATTTTTAATTTATCCTGGAATTCTCTATCACAGTATATGGCTATGCAAGAAGAATGACGGTTTCTGGTCGGGGAACCAGATCTGAGTCCGCAATAGATTGGTCATGTGAAATATATTAGTACGAAAGTGAAATTATGTGATCGAGTAAGCTATTGGATTTGATATTGTGTATAAATGATATATGTACATCATACGGGTATTAGTAAAGCAAAAGTTGACAATTGGAAATGCGATATAATATGATTATGAACTATATGATTAGATATCATTGGTAAATAAGATACATGTAAAAAAGCAAGAGCTAATTTGATGCCTTTGATTTCATAGGTAAAATTTGGTTGCCCGACAAAAAGGTACATGTTTAAATCATTGTTTGATTTGATGGTTTTATGATTGAGGCACTTAGTTTTTGTTTTTCTTTTGGCTAATTTGGGCCCATAGTGGCGAGTGGTAGTTTTTCGATCTAGTCACGCAAAGGAGACACTGGCGTAATTTTTTGTAAATTTTAGGCGTTAGAAATTTTTTGAGATATTTTGAAGAAATTTTTAATAACTAAAATTTTATTTTGAGTTATAACCTAAAATGATTGAATGGGATGATATTACTGGACTGTGATTGAATCTGGAAACTTAGTAAAACTAATAACAAATTTTCAACAAATTGATTTTGGAAAATCTAAAGGATTCAACTAATTTTGGCATACTATTTCAAATAATTGGTTTTAAAAATTAATGGCTTTGGACATTTTTCTTACCTTGGAAATTTCGATGACGAAATTCTTTTAAGGATGGAAGAATGTAATGGTCCAGAATTTTAGTCATTCTAAATCGAAATGTTTAACTAATTTTAAAAATTGAAAAGTTAATTTTTAAGATTAAATAACTCGAATTTCAAATATAGCGATTTACTGGATAATTTAATTGTTGAATTTAGTAACTTGGGTTGTTTACATAATTGAATCTTGATTTATGAAAATGAAAATGATTTTGAAAATTTATTTAAAATTCTATTTAAATAAGAATGAAAATAGTAAGCTTTTAATTTAGATTTAAATGGGATTAATTTGGTTTTCATAATAACTCGTTTTAATTAACATGTAAAAATAGCCTTCTGAGGCACTGTCTCATATTTCGGCGAAACTAGTTCCATTGGATCCGTAATAGATAGTTATTGTATGCCATCAAATTTAATGATGATCGGACGTATCGTTTGGACATGCGATATCGAAACACGTATAACTTAATTTTGGAAATTTAAAATAATAATTGGGTTTGAAAAACTATCTTCTGCATATGATCGAATTAGGTCTCGGAACAAGTTCCATTGCGTTTGAAATATGGGTATAACATATAGAATGTCAGGCGGCATGCCTCATATGGAGTTCGAAATTTTTGGACGCTTTGTAATTCAATATTTTAATACACACACACACATTCTCATATCCTAGCCCATGCTCTTCACTATGCATGCCATACCCACACTGTTCAGCCATGCCTCAGCCATACCACCCTGTCCCTAATAAGTATAGTTCAAACAAAAGAATTAGGCTCCCATGCACGCTCCTTTGGGTTGTCTCCCCACTGGAACTTAACAAGTCAATTGCGGAGTCGCTTGGTACCATACTTAAGAATACGAGTGGATGCACCACAAATAAGTGACTCCTTTTCTACCTCCACCACCTCTAGCTGACTCGGGGTAACCACAATGATGGTATCATGTAGGAACTTCCGCAAGTGTGACACAAGGAAGACATTGTCTACTCTCGCTAATTTCTCAATAAGCTTCACCCTATAAGCTAACCTCCCAACTCTACCAGTAATCAGAAAAGATCCTAGAAATGACAGTGCTAACTTTCTCAAACTACAAAATCTCACGACATGCTAAGCGTCGAGATCTTCACAGAAACTACATTGTCCACTATTAACTCTAACTTTTTGCATCTTCTATTAGTGTAAGATTTCTGCCTACCCTGTGTTGTTTTCATCCTCTTATGGATAAATTCTACCTTTTTTGATGTCTCCCTCGCCATTCTAGTCCAAGAACAATCTTATATGTAGTGTCCCACCAACAAGATGGTGATCCACCAGGCCTTTCATATAACGCCTTGAATGGTGTCATCCCAATACTTGCTCGATAGTTGTTATTATAAGTAAACTCCACTAAAGGCAAATGATCCTCCCAAGAGCCTTTAAAACCCAAGATACGCATCCAATGCAAGTACTTCAACTTTAGGTTCATCGTCTCTTGTCTGTGGTTGATAAGCGGGATTCAAGCTTAACTTAGTGCTTAAAGCCTCCTATAGACTCCTCCAAAACTCGCTGGTAAAAATAAGATCTCTATCGATAACGATGCTAGAAGGAATTTTGTGTAACCTAACAATCTCTAACATGTATAATTGTTGCCAAAGACATAGCAGTCCTTGTACTCCTAATCGGAACAAAATGAGCACATTTGGTCACTCGGTCGACTATGTCCCAAATATTCTCATTCCCCTCCTACTTTTAGGTAGTCCATCGATGCAGTCCATAAAAATACTCTCCCACTTTCACTAAGGAATATCCAATGGCTGCAACCATCCTCTCGGCTTCTTTTGCTTTGCCATTACCCTTTGGTAAGTCATACAACGGGCCACGTTCTCTACCACATACTTCTTCATACCAGGCCAACAAAAGAATCTCTTCATGTCCCGGTACATTTTGTCTCCACCAAGATGAATAGTCATCCTAGAATGGTGAGACTCAACTAGTACCATGTCAATCAAATCCATAACGAGAGGAGCACATAACCTACCATCTCTCTATAAGCATCCCTTCGAGTCAATGGCATAATGCCTTAAATGATTCAACTGCTCTCCTCTATTGACCCTCTTGAAAATCTCCATGAGTCCCTTATCTTGCTTCTGACTTGACCCAATGCGGTCCATTAGCATAGGCTATACATCCAAACCCACTAACAATCTGGGAGTAATGTTTGAGGATGGTCGGAAATCAAACATAGAGATTAACTTCATATGATTCCACTTTAAGAACAAAGGACTCAGCATCGCATGTTGCCTACTAAAGACTTCAGCTACAACATTTCTCTTGCTTGGAGTATATGAGATATCGAAATCATATGATGCTAGAAACTTCATCCACCTCTGTCGCCTTAAGTTCTAATCTTTAGGGAGAAGAAATACTTTAAAGAATTATGATCTGTATACAACCTAAACTGCTTCCCTAAAAAATAGTGTCTTCATGACTTGAGTGTAAAGATAATGGCCGCCAACTCAAGATCATGCGCAGGATAATTTCTCTCGTGGACCTTCAATTGCCGACTAGCATAGCTCACCACTCTCCCTTCCTACATCAACACCACACCCAATCTCGTACCATAATCATCGATATATGCTGCGAATGCCTTTGTGCCATCGGGTAACACTAGAACATATGCACTAGTAAATGCCTCCTTCAGCTTGATAAAAGCATCCTCACACTTTGAGTCCTACGAGAAAATCAAATTCTTCTAGGTAAGGCGGGTCAGAGGGGCAGAGAATTTAGCAAAGCCCTTATTGAATTTCCTATAGTAGCCCGCTAAACCAAGAAAACTCCTTACTTCTGTAGTATTTTCAACACATGCCAATCATGTACTACGACTACTTTACTAGGACCGACCGTCGTCCTACTTTTTGGGATGACATGACCTAAACAGCATATCTCCTCACGCCAAAAGTGAGATGTGGAAATTTGCCTTCGACTTATGCTCATGGAGTGTATTAAGCACTTCTTCTAAATGCAACTTGTGATCCTCCTCGCTTTTCGAAAATCCTAATATGTCATCCATAAATACCACCACGAACTTGTTAAGCAACTCTTTAAAAACTTGACTCATCATATCAATAAAGTAGGCGGGTGCACTAGTTAGCCTAAAGGGCAAGACTGACCACTCATACAATCCATCAGGTGTACAAAAAGCAGTCTCATGAATACTATCCCCAGCTACACACAACCGATGGAATCTGATAGCTAAGTCAAGCTGAGACAACACTTTTGCTCGAACCAATTGATCAAAGACACCGTCTATGCAAGGAAATAGGTAAATATTCTTCTGTATCAACTTATTCAGTCCCTGATATTCAATGAAAAACCTTAGAGAACCATCTGCCTTAGTGGCAAAAACAACTAGCTCCCCACTGTAAAATACTCCTCCTAATAAAGCCCTTCTCTAATAGCTCATCCACTTACTTATTCAACTCATGTATCTCCTTCAGAACCATATGCCTCAAAGGTAAGGCAACAGGTCTGGCATCCTCCATAAGATAATTTGAAACTCGATCTCTATATGGGATGGGAGACCAGTAGCCTCAAAAAAGAAATATGGATAGTCTCTAACTACAGGTACTAAATCTAACTCATCATGCGATAGGTTTAATGAATGTAGATAACTCAACATAATGATAGTCTCTAACTACAGGTACCGAAATGTAACTCGTCATGCGATAGGTTTAATGAATGTAGGTAACTCAAAATAACAGAACCTTTGAAATCGTAGTGAACCTTTAGACTGCGTCCACTATAAGTACCCAACTAAACAACCTTCCTATCACAATCTAAGACCGCCCCATACATTGTTATTTAATCCATGCCCAAAATCAAACCAAACCTAGAAAATCCTAAGACAAAAGCATCACAATCTAACTCGACCTCCAAAATAAAAAAATTCAAACCCTCATATATTATAGACAAATAAGCTGATCATCACATAGGGTTTGATATAACTACAGGGTCGGTAACTATGCAAGTGTCTAAGTGTAACTAATTCACAAGTCTACTCAAGATAAAAGACCGCGGTGCCCCCATATCAAATAAGGTACGAATAGGTAAATCAGATAAAGTTAACACACTTTTGATTATGACTTTCTTCCCCTTGTCCGCAACTCGAGGCGCACTCGAGCGAGGAACAACATCTAGTGCGTAAGATGAAACTACTTGGGTAGAGGTCTTTTAAGGTGTTGGACACTCCTGCCTGATGTGCCTGTATTAATTGCAGTTGTAACATTTAATCTTCGAATTGGCCGTCTTGCACTCCCTTGCAAAATGCCTTTTCTTACTGCACTTCTTGCATTGCGACTCTTGCTTCTTAATCTTTCCCTTGAGTCTCATTCCACGCTTGCAATGGTTCTGCTGGGGTGTCATTCCTCCTTCCATCTTAGTCTCACTCTTTGCTTCCTTCTTGGAAATGACATTTAACAAAGCCATTTCCACCAATCCTTCGAAAGGCACACCTATGAGAATGTGACTAAGGGTCAAATCCTAAAAGGGTTGATTTAGTCCCTTTATAAACTTCAGAGCCTTCTTATGATAGGTATCGATCATCTCCATTCAAAACCTAGCCAACTCATTGAAATAATTAACACATTGTTTCATTGACATCACACCTTGCTGTAAATGAATAAACTTCTCCAACTGTACTCCCTCTTTAGCCCTGGATAGAAACTTCATCTCAAAACATCTCCTAATTTCCCCCAAGTAATCTCTTCCTCATCAGTCTCAGCAACTACCACATCCCACCAATTTAGAACCTTCCCCACTAAATGCCAAGTGGCAAGATATCTCCTAACCACATCTTTAAGACTCAACAATCCAAAAAATCCTCTTACAAATATGAATCCATGTCTCGAATCTACATATGACTCGGTCCTCACATACGGCTTCCCTCCTAGGTTCGCAAAGTCTTTACATGCTTGCAAAATCGATGGTAGGTGGTTGGGCAGGAACTGCAGCTGGCGCTCGCTCCATGAGTCCTCAATTAGGGTTAAGCATGAGTTGTCCTCTTGTTGTAGATACCAGCAGAACCAAATCAAAATGTTCACGCCTGAAATCTCAACTGCATCAACTGAGCCGTAGCCAGTAGAATCGTTCATCCTTTCTATATGTGATTTAGGAATTTATCAGCAACTTTTCCATAGATAGTATTGGTAAGAATAAGGGAAAGAGTTTACATGTTATACTTATATAAAAAAATTTTGAAAAGCATTTATCTATATGTACATATATACTTTGGAAACCCATTTTGAAAACCTTTTGGAAATTTATTTGAAAATCATTTAAAAAACATTTTTGTTTCGAAAAACTTTGCTATTACATTATATCAACACGCCCCTAATCCCTAAGAAAATTCAAACCTAGCTCCAATACCACATGTGACAATCCGCACCTCTTGACACATCGATATAAAGTCTAGGTGGCTTTCAGACGTGCGTCGAGGTCAAGAAGTATAAGTTGTCTAAGGTTTTTAAGCATTTTAGAGACTATAGATATAATGATAAAATATAAGACATACTACACTTTCATATCTTACAACGGAAGGTAGAAAAAAATATAAATACTAAAAATAGTCATCTAGGAAAATATCCAAAACACAATCTTTAAATAGTATGTAGTCCAAATCCATAGTGTATAGAAATACATCGCATAGTCTGATAAAATACTAGATAAGATAAAAAGTACATGGAGAGTAATAAGAAATAAAATGCAACTCTGATGCCAAGCTCACCTTCCCAAATACTTTCACTGAGCCTATAACAGACTACCTTGTCCTCCTATGGTAGTAAGAAAGAAAGAAAAAGGGGTGGGTTAGACAAAATTCTGGCGAATTAGTTACACCATTAATATGTAATGATTACATGTAGTTGACTTTAGTAATACTCTATGTAACCTAGGATATTCTACAAGTGTCTGTGACTTACTTGTTTTCTTTACTTAAGGGGTTTTAGCTCAATACACACAACATAAAAGACTTTTGCAAGCTCATTCTTAAGGTCGAACCAATAATCGAACATCAAACAACTAACGATCGACCAATAGCTACTAGAATTATTTCAGCATTAGGTTATCCTATAATTTCAACCATGGGTTCACATTTCCTACATTACAACTACATGTAATTCCTAACATAGATTTCCCTACAATTTCCATCATGGGACTAAGCTTCCTACAACCACGACTATGCCTATCCTAGTTATGCACTGAGGGGGAGCTCATCATGTCGACTTACCAATTGTCTCATCGTTGCTACATTAGTGTCCATCTCTCAATGGTAACGTAACGTATCTTATTCCACCATGCCGGGATCCATTAACAACACGGCATCACATTGTGTAACAATCCACATATTTTACGATTATATATTTAAATGTTTTATTTAAATATAACATCGTTAGTCGGATTAAAGTCCGAAATTCTATTTTTTGTCAGCAGTCGAATTACGACTCGAGACTACTTCCGTTGAGTTCAAAATGGCGTTTGCAACCTTTTTCAGTATAAATATCGATATATTTGGAGTGGATTATAATTTTGATATTTTCATTTGGAGCTGTGGGTTTGGGTTTCGGCCCACTAACCTAATAAGGAACCAAACTCCTCTATCAAATACCCTAACTCCACTCATCTTCATTTATTTCATTTCTAATATGCTAACACTCTCAAGCTAAAAGAAAATGGGGAAAAAGACAGGAAATTAAAATTCCTAAACCCCAGTTTTACTGGGAAATTCAAATTCAAGTCCAAAATCAAAGAGAAGCTTAAGTAAGCATCCTCTTCATCTTCTCCATCTCAATTCCTCTTCAATTTTCAGAAATTTCCTATAACCTAACTAAGGAAATATTTTCCTATGATCCTAGATTGGAGCTTCTAGATTGAAGTTGAAGAGTGGCTGATCTTTCCTTTGTGTTTGAGCTTCTCATTCGTTGATTTTGGGTTTAAAGGCGAGTTCTTGAACTCATATCTATGTCTATACCTTTGATAATTGTTAGGTATGAATTTCTAATATCTATTTCATGTCCATTTGCTTTTAAATTGAATCGATTTGGCGAATTTTCCAATTTTTGGTACTTTGAAGTCAATATCTATGAAAATCCTTAGAAAATCCTTAGATGGATGTTTGGACATGTTGTTCGGAGTGTATCGATAAGTCTATAGAGCTGGGTAGTCACTTGGCATAAATCCCTAGCCATCGTTGCTCATTCGATCGCTTCCGATATGATTTGGCCATCAATGGCCTAGGCTAAATCTTGCTCTGTGCTTCAGCTCAGACGTCTGGTAACAAGCTCAAACGTTTGGGTAGTTTGAATAAAAATTCTAGTCTTTCAGCTCAGACGTCTGAGTTTGTTCCCTAGACGTCTGGGCGATCTGGAAGAAAATTCCAGACCTTCAGCTCAGGCGTTTGGGGAAACCACCAAACGTCTGACGCGGTTAAATTCAAGGAATTGCCTATTTCTGTGTGGATTTCCGTTTTATCGATTTTTGGTTGATTCGATTAGTTGTTATAACATTTATCGACTTTTATGACTTCTTTTCTGGATTTTCGGAGTATCCATTTGATGGATTTGATATCGATTTATATGGTTTTGATCCACGTCATCGAATGTGATTTTTTGGTGATAAATTATTTTTACAATCATTTCTGTGATTTGTCACTTTAAAATACAAAATTTTCTACACTAGTAGTAAATATTCAAACTATTTCACAAAAATGATTTCAACATTATTTTTAATACAAAGCTCGTTTTTAAAACCGTTTTTCAATCTATTAGTATATATAAATCTCTACCTCATTCATATGAGAAATCTGATTAAACCACTTAGCAAAACAAGTGGTATGAAATGCTTGCTTTTTATGTCAATTAATTCTTGAACTTGTTCGATTGAAATCTCGGGACAATTTTCGAGTGGAAATCTACAATTTGTTCGTAAATATTAAGCCAGTGGTTATGGGACATGAAGCTAAACTCGTTTATTTACTAGCTTAGTGTAATTCACACTTTTAATGATCAATGATGATCATTTTATGGTTTAGACTAGCGATATGTGATGTCTCTTTGTCCACGTAGGGGCTGTACCTTGATTCATTAAGCTTCGTCTCATTTTTATCGGCTAGCGACCTATGGGAATTATTTAAGTTCGGTTCATCGGGCATACCATTTTACTACCTCGTTGTTCAAAATTATTAGAGTTCGGTTCATCGGGCATACAGTTGTCCTACATCGTTGTTCCAACTTATCAGATTCATTGGACGTACCATTGTACTACGTCGTTGTTTCGAATTATTTGAGTTTCAGGTTACTCGGACGTACCGTTGTACTACGTCGTTGCATCGGCTCTATGGTTAGCGACCATGGGATAGCGTCCCATTTGTGATACATGTGTTGATGAGTTTTCATGCTCCTGTTTTTGATAGGCCTTCCCCTTTGTGATTTTTGGATTTCTAATTGATGATTTCTAGAATTTATGCTTCACCAATTTTTGTAATTTATATTGATAAGCTTTATCAATATTTTTGGTTTGGTGAATAAAATAAAGAATATGACATTCTTTTTGGTATTTGAGAAAATTTCAGATATTGTATGATTTTTGTTGTTATCTAATATATACTTGTCCTAGTATGACATTATTGTTATCAAACGTTTTTGTCATATCTCTTATCCTATCTCATTTTATATGATATTTATAGCTAGACTGATCCGTTTATTATTTCCTTCTTAAATAATACTCGTGTCAGACCGAAGTATTATAGGTGCTTCTGCTTCACTTCTTATCAGGGTCCATCATCTGACTTTTGGCTAACTACTTTAGCTTAGTAGTTTTTGCTTTTATGCATTCGAGATAGAGACTCCTTGATGTATACATATTCTTTTGTTTAGCACTTGTACCTATTCTTTTGTGATGTAGTGGATCTTGTTTGACAACTACTTTGATGTACACTTCTATGTGTTATTTTCATATCTATTTCCGCCTTAGTGATATAAATATATGTGGCTGATTTATGTTATGCTTATTTTATATTTGTTTCCAAAGACCACATAGCCACTGTGTAGTAGCCTTGAGTTTGTACTTGATATGTCAGATTTCCTCTTGAAAAGAAATGCATGTTATATTATCTTACATATGGGTACTCGCACGAAGCAATTACATAGATGGTCGCTCCTCAACAGCCTTATTCTTCGTGCTAGTCGATGGTATTACCCTATAGTGTCCTTGCATAGTGTGAATATAGAAGTGGGGCATCACACGTTGCATCATCTTAAATACCAAGGAACTCCCATTAGTGCTGGTCCACATACTCTATAAGGCAACATCATCGGTATTGCAAATCCATCATAAATACTCATGTGAGTGCAGTTTGCAATAGAATTGCCTCAGTCGAATATCGATCCTGTTGGATAAACAACATTTATCTAGTCCCGCAACGTCCTAACGTCGCCACATAGGGAGCTAGCTTCCCTACTTATACTAACTTATATATAAATAATATACACCACTATTTTATTCATAACTTAGGCCTTAGGCCGAGTTTAAGGTCGTGCACCGTTCTCGGTTATTGGCCATGTTTGCTCTTAGAGCGGTCGATTGGATCTAGTGAGCGGTCGACCAGTCGTCATCGTTTACTGTTTTTAATTAACGATCATCGTTCATTTTGTTCGTTACTTGTTGTTCTCAAACCCTAATACAGTAGCTTAAATTATGATTTTTCATACAGTAATTTTGACTTCAATGAACCAAACTTATGAATCTATGCTTTCCAATTGTCAAAAATTCCTATTCAGTTTCAGTTTGTTCTAAATCAATTTAAAATTAATAGGTTATATCAATTCTTATGTAGTTTGACATAGGGTATATTAACAATTTATCAATTTCTTAATTGACAAATTTACACAATTTGGATCTAGACTAGAAGAAAGGAATCTTATTCCTATAATCACTATTAAATTCCCAATTCAGTTAAACAATGTTTCCAATTCAATGTTTAACAACCCAAATCAAATAATGTATACTAAAATTAATTGTATGTAAATCATCTAATTAACAATGAACCACTTACCTCAAACCGAAGTTGTTCCCTTTGAGGTATGCCGAGAATCTCCTCCACTCGCTAGATCTCTGCTTGATTTAATCTTCTTCAATTCCTCTAGTTTTATTTTTATTTAATTTTTGAAGAAATTTGTGGTTTGAGGAGAAAGAGGATTTTAGTTCTCAGAGAAGTGGAGTTCGGACGTACGGGTTCTAATTTTGTGAATTAGGGTTACGTTAACGTCTTATTTATAGGTATAGAATACAATTTGATCTATCAAAACTGACCTTATCAAACTGAGCTATTCAATCGCTCAGAATCCTAATTGAATAACTATGATTGGTCGATAGTAGGGATCGATCGGTTCTAATCTAGGTGTCGACCAGCAACAACCTGAGATTTTTGTCCATGGAATTTGAAAACTTAATTAATTATAAATATTGAATAATTTGGGTTTAAAGTTAAATAACTTGGATTATATTTTAGAGATAATTAAAGTATGTGAGTTAGAATTTAAATAATTGAGTCGTGATTTAAATGGTAATATTCAGAGCTAAATATTAATAAAATGGGCTTTTAAAGGTTTATAACATGAATTCCATTCCAGAGATTATTTAAAATATTTGAATTTGTGAACCTTAGATATTTTAATGATGATTTAAATATTTGGATTTTAAACTGAATATTTATTTAAATGATTTAATGGTCTTACTTAATTTCTTCAATTGATAAATAATAACGATGAATTCATTTTGTAAGTTTATTTGTAGCAATAATCAGCTTGAATAAAATAATCAGAAAATTTAAATTCCATATAACGACTCGATTTTTATTGACTTTTTTAATTTTATTAATTTTATTTTTCCATAATTTTTGATTTGAAAATTATTGAAATTATCGTTTGACGATTGTTTAATAAATGACGGTGTTTTTGTGATTTTTTTTAAATCGCTAACTAGTTTATTGTTTGGGTCGCGTCGCTGTTCTGAATAGGATAGTGTTTTTTCTCCTTTAGGGTCCGACGCGAATAAAAATCTGTGCAGCAAAATGCTGGAAATCACAAATTAATATAAGTCAACTTTTACACATCCGACATCACATGCTTTCTCTCATCCTTGTGTCGTTAATCATCGAAACAAAGAAAGTTACCAAGCTTTATCCTGTAATCAATAACAAATTAAATAATAATCATAAAAATAGAAAGCAACGATCTTTGGTTTTGTTGAGGTTAGCTCTTCATTTCTATAAAGGTTTAATTATGCTCGGTTGTGATTTGAAGCAAGCAACGGTTTTAGGCATGTGTCCGAAAACTAGGGTTGAAGTTTTCATCTGATTTAGGCAACGATTGTTGAAATGTAGGTTAGTTTGGAGTTCGTGAAGAAGATTAGCACCACAATGAAGTCTTGGTGGGGGTACGGTGTCGCTTTTGGTCGCGCTTTAATGTGAGGCCATGTACAGGAAGTTTTTGGTCACAAAATTCTAGGGTGAGTTGGACATAAGATTGTGGGCTCGAGGTAGTTGAGTTCGAGAAGGGGAGGCTATCGGTGGTGTCAGTTTGTCGAATTATGAATCAATGAGGGATAGAGGAAGGAAGAATGGTGCAGCCATTGCGTGAGCAATTTTGAGTTTTAGAGGGAATGGGCTTTGGACAAGATGAGTTTAAATTTGGTAGTTAAGTTGAGATGTAATTAATGTATTTAATTATAAATTTAAGAATCGATAACTTATAAATTGCATAAATTTCTCATATAAGGTCCTAATCGAACGCGGTCAGTCGTATTGCACTCATATTGACGATATTTACGTTTTGGAATTGAATTTGTGGAAATTGGAGCTTGTATAATTTCAAGCTAAAATCGAACGCTGTGGAACCAGAATGCTTTGGCCACAACTAGAATTTCGGTGAGTTAAAATCACCTTATTGGTTAATCGGTATGATATATAGTAGATAAAAAAAATTGCCTGCTTAGATATTTTATCTGCTAATTGCTTCGTTTGGATAAATTATCATTTTTGAAAATGGATAATGTATAAAGTGATAGAATAATGCTGATTTAAATTAATTACGTTGTTTAAATAATAATGTAGTTAATTTAAGCTTACTTCTTTGGTGTTATCTATTTGACCAAATAAACACCGTCTAATAATAAACAGAAAAGTCTATTTTGAATGACAATTTGTTTAGTAATATAAATTCATGTTCTGCTATTATATAAACCAAGACATTTATTTAAGTGTCAGTTGATTAATGTTGATATGTGATGTGTTAACAATTGATTGTTAATTATAGATTTGGTTTTACATATATATCTGATTATGTAAATACTTGTAATTTAACTTAGGAAGTTAAAAGAATTTAATAGTAGCTTGTTTAACTACCATTAGGGTCGCTGAGCCGCTTTTTGTATTTGGAAAGTTAGGGTTTTAAATCAACTTCAAATTTAATAATTTGAAGTAAAATGTTTTATTAAATAATTATTTTAACAAGCGTCTGTTTAATTTCTATTTTACAAAGTTATTGGAATTTTTTTTTCTTTAGTAAAGTTAATAATTGTATTTACAATGTTTTAGAATTAATTATTTTATTAATGTTGTTTTAAATATAATTAATTACTTATAAAGGTTGTTTAAAGATAATAAATCATTTATTATTGATTATTCAAAGCTAGTTAATTATTGTATAATGTTTGAAAATTTAATAATTATATTCTGAAACCTGTTTAGATTTATTTTATTAAATTTATTTAAAAATAAATTACTATATTATTTAAAATGTTTTTAAAATTTATTATTATATTATTTAAGAATGTTTAAAATTTATCTTTATGACGTCAAAGTTTTTATTTATTATAATTAAATAATATATTGTTTATAAAAAGGATTTCTTTTATAAAAAGGATTTATTCAAAGGAGTTATGAATTTGAAAGAGGTTTGGAATTTGAAAAGAAGTTGGATTTTAAATGATTTCAGAAAAGAGGTTTATAAATGGTTTAGTATTTGAAGGGGAAGTGTTATAAATGGGTTTTGAGATTTATAAAGAGTATTTTTATAGATAAATTTTAGAGACTTATAAAGAAGTTTATAAATAGATTTGGGAAATTTATAAAGGAGGCATTTATGAAATAAAAGAGATTTATGGAAGAATTAGTGTTTTGGGTTATTAATACCTCTGTTTTAATGACATATAGGGTTTTGATCATTTTAATATGATTTGAAATAGAAAATATTTTCGAATGTTTTATTAATATATACTTATACCATTGAGATAAGTGTATGGTTGTATTTCCTAAGTATTGAAAGTATAGTGTTTTTTGAATATACTTATTGTGACGACCTATCTTTCTGACCCTTGAGAACGACACTTAATACATCCATGCTATCCTTGTGTCATTGCCCAAGTATCTGAAAGACGAGCTGTCATGAGGTAAAATATAAGAACAGAACAATAATATCACAACGGAACGGTTAAACATATAACATAAAAATAAGACAGTACATAAGATTACTCCCCAACATGGAGTTATCAAAGTTACAACAAAAGTACTACTATCAATCTAGGTAGTTATAATAGCCTACCTTTAAATATATATACATAGAGCCAACATCTCAAAACGGTGGAAATAAATAGCTAGTTAGATAAGGAGCCTCCTGCTCGTCCACCATCTTTAAAAGAGCCCAAAGAAATCTGTCATTTTCGGACTACTCAAATATAAACGAGTACCCGAGAGTTTAGGGAAAACAAAAAATTCAAGTCAAATAATAAGTCCGGTATAAGTAAACTACAAATAAAAAAAATACACAAAATAACTAGTGAGACCACGTCGCAAAAATGCAGAACGGTGTTTTTACCTCACAAGGAAAACATCCAAGTATAAAAGAATGGACACAAATAATTAAACATCGCGAAGAACGCAAGAAGCTTCCTGAAGTGATTAAGAAAGAATCAATCCAAAGATTTGAATCAAAAATAAGGAAAAGGAATTTTCCAACGATGACTAGGAGGGCGTGCCCCTCTCATCGAAAGTATACCTTTAGTAAATATACTTGAGAACTATGATAGCTCTCGAAATCCTCCAAGCCGGACCCCGCCAACCTTACCGAGCATCCGAGTATTTCACATCTCCATGCGCATACAACCGACACCAATCTAGAGTAGATGTGACAATACCCTAATAGGAGCAACCCTACATAGCTTGGCCCCCACTCGCTCTTTAATTAGTCATTTTCGATAAAGGATATCAATGCTCTAAATGAGCAACAAATCGTCTTAGATTGACGAAACCAAAAACAAAAGGATGAAGGGTATCGAAATCGATAGTCAAGATATCAACTATCATGGATAACAAAACGATCGTATATGGAAATTAAATCTTATACTCTTTCAATGCTTGGAAAATATCCATATACTTATCTCATCGGTATAAGTATATTCACAAAATATTAAGGAGGATTTCACATTTCAAAATCATACTTAAATGGGTCAAAAACAATTGTCTACAAGAAAGGTGAATGCTTTCCATACCATCATAATAATAAAGATCATTTATGGAAATCAAATCTCCTACACTTGTCACATTTTTGATATTCTCGACTTACTCTATCCCTCTCCCAGAAACAAAGCCTGGTAAGTTAGGGCACAGGTTGCTTCTAGCCCTGCCTAGACACTTCGGTTCTAAATCTCACAGATAGAGGATCAATCTACTCATCAACTTTTAGTGCCAAGTATAAGACTACTTACTTTCCTTAAATAACCCATTTAAATCATTATAAAAATTTCAAAGCTCCTTTAAAATACTTCAAACCAAGATTTAAAACTTCCATTCAAATCATAACTTAAATCCATCATCTTTAAAGGAGAATACGACCAAGAGGGGTGAAGCTCCCTCTTAATCAAATGAGACAGCTAAAAAGGGTGTTATTTCCTTTTAATCGATAAGTCACTAAATGTCAATCCTAAGTTAAAAGGTGGTGTAAGTTCCCTTTAACAAAACATCAAAGTCATTGCTTATAAACTGGCTGAGCACAAATCAAACAACCAAACAAGAATAATAACAGACCTATTACTATTAACAGTTTACAGTCAATAGTTAACATAACATTTTTTAAAATGTGAATGAGTCAAAGGAAAGAGATTAAAATTATACTCACTGTAAAATAATTAAATTATACTCACATAATAAGTTATACCCAATAGACAGTGAAAACAAGGAATATACTCACTAAACTATGAAAACAAGGAATATACTCACTAAACTATGAAAACAAGGAATATACTTGCATCCTATTTTCTTTGCTGGAGACTAGGAATACTTCGCCTTTGATAATGAAATTTAGTTCTTTTATTTGGTTTGTGAATGAATTAAAATGAGACATGGACTTGGCTATTTATAGGTGAAGAGAAGGGTACTTTAGTAATTTCCTATAGCCTAACCAGATTCGATCAAATTTTAGTCCAATAGAAACTAGCCTTATGGCCTAATTTGATTCGACCACATTTTGGTCCAATAGATAAAATCTTGATGGCCTATTTTGATTCGACCACATTTTGGTCCAACAGAAAATATCCTTATGGCTTAATTTAATTCGACCATATTTTGGTCCAATGACAACCATCCGCGTGGAATATAATAATCATTATGCTATTTTGTTTCATTAGGCAAGCAATTATACTGTTCTGTTTTATTAGGCAAGTAATTATACTATTCTGTTTTATTAGGCAAGGTTAATAATTCTCTCTTGCTGTATTAGGCAAGTTATTATACTATTCTGTTTTATTAGCAGGCTTAATAATTCTTTCTTGTTTTATTGGGCAAGTAATTATACTATTCGATTTTACTAGGCGAACTTATTCTTAAATAAATTAGTACCTCTAACTGCCTTATAACTCGAACCATCTTTAAACTAACATTTTACATTAGTTTAAAAAAAATCCATTTGAGACGTTTTCCCAAATTTTTATTCTAGATATAAAACCCATTATTTAATCATTTAACAACATAATGACTATTCAAGTTCAAAGTGATTAAATTACGGATCGCTACACTTATCTTGTCGAGATAAGTATATGAAAGTGATTTCTAAGTTTCTACAAAGTGATTATTATTAATGGAAGATTAATTTATGAGGCTTAGTGGTTTCCATGGGAAATGTAATCTCCATTTGAATGTTTGATTATTTGATAGTTTAATAATTGACTATCAATCTTGGCCTAAATATGTAATCTTCTTAATTTTGGTGGTACGGAAATATTCTCGATTAACACCGAAGGATTTTAACTCTAGAAATATCTAGGAGAAACACGGGGATTACATGTTACAATTACCATCAATGGTGCTATATTGTACGTATAAACTCGTTTTGTTCTTCTGGGACAAATGATGAGGCCACATAAGTAGTTAGGGGGTGATCCTGCTCTTATGTATTGTTTGATTATTTCCAAAAAAACTGGTATTGAGCATTTCAGGAATTGATTGATTGGTTTTGGAACATCCGATAACCAGAGGAGTGTCCTTGTAAGAGATGACTCGAGACCGTAACCACTCCAAAACCTTGGACGGGTACTATGCTTGGAGGAGATTCGAAACTCATTGGGTATGGGAATCTATGTGTGATTTCGAGATCTATTTTGGATTTTGATATCCATGTGTGATTCCGAGACTCGTTGGGGAGGAATCCATGTGTGATTCCAAGATCTTTGTTGAGATGTGGGAATCTATGTGCGGTTTCGAGACCAGTTGAGGTATGGGAGTCCATGGGTGGTTTCAGGATCTGTTCATGTGGCGGTGTGTGAGATGGAATGCCGGATGTAACCTTACCAGCAGTAATGACTAAAACCAAAGATAGGATGTATAGTAAGGATTTTAGCTAACCCATGAGAGTGCAGTCATCTCTTTTCTAGAGTTATCTAGTTGTTATGCATGCATGAAGCGATGCATTCAGCCTTGGTGGCCAGCTCTGTATTTCCTATTGTACATCACTAGGGATGTATTGTTGCTTTTAAAGGATAACTCTAGTTATTGTGCAGGAGGACCGTTCTCAAAGTATTGTATGTACCTCCGTGGAATCCTGTTCAATTAGTAAACATGCCTTAGCGATTTTTAATTATATACCTAGTATTGTTGTAATGTACACTTACAAGCATCATAACTACTTGATTATTGATATTTTCTCCCTTAGACATTATCATAATATCGTTGGATTTTCTAATAAAAATGATTTGGTTGTCGAAAGGTAAAAACTCATCGTGTTTATGTGTGGCATGGTCTTACGAGATACCTTTTATTTTGAAAGGTTTTATAGCATTAAAAATCCATTTGAGATGTGTTTCTCATGCTGGTTTACCAGACTGATCAAGGTGCAATTTTTTAATAATGCTCGAGTCTGACCAAGCATATTTATGGATTTTCTTTGGAGCTCTGGAGACAAGTTAGATGCCCAAGACGTACCTACGTATTTCTTTATTTTCCGCTGCATTGATTGTTGTGTTTATTAGCACTTTGCGAGGAATATTGTTATAACTATCCAGGATGATGATTGGTTTAGTATACTCTTATTTTATCCATGCATATTACAGTTTTCTTTTGTAAAGATATGTGTATATTATATATTACTCGTCACGATGTGAGGTTTTTTTTAATTTTCTCTTTTCTTTTCCCCCAAACAATCTAACTTTCCGGCACTTGAAATCTAAGCATGTGGATACCATAGATATATTAGTGGCGACTTCTAAGGATCGAAAAGGCCGGTCGTTATATGTGGTATCAAAGCTTAGGTTGAGTAAACACCTAGGCTTTGGTGGGGTTAACTCATTTGAGATAGGGTAAGTGAGACTCTAGGATGAGTTTGAGTGTATTATATATAAGAGCGCGATTTTTTATTGCTATAAAAAAATTTTATATTGTGTTGATTTATCGGTTGAGTGGCTTGGACGTGGGATGCCATAGTATCGATAGGGGTTTCTAAACACCTGAAAAAGGCAAATCGGTGTAACATTGTTTTAAAATTGGTAAATGAAATAATTTTACCAAGATTTTATATTTTATATATAAATTAATAATTTTACCAAGATTTTATATTTTATATATAAATTAATAATTTTATAAATTTATACAGTTATGATCGGTGTGTTTGTTTGTTAGGAAATGATAATATTTAATTATTATCATTTGATTAGTCATGCTCACCAGTTATGAGCATTGGCTATTGTTTGTTGATTGAGCAGTTGTGCCCGACAAGTTTATAGGCATTGACTATTATGGTTGATAAGGATCAGTTTTATCCTTTTTACTGCATCGGTCGGGTAAATAGAAATTGTCGGGGGACATTAAAATGAACACTTGTGAATTCAGTTTCATAATTTGATTAGAAGGCGTAGGTGATAATTTTTGGTTAAAATTTAACTTTAATAAAAGTTGTTTATTTTAATCTAAATAAAGATATACATTTGAGAAATGGTTTTATATAAGGAAGTGAAAATTATATTAGTATAATTTATAAATGTAGTTTATAAGAAAAGGAATTTAAGCTGCGAATTTGAGAATTTAAATCTTGATATTTTTGAAAATTGTTTTTCAAAGTTTTGGAGGAAATAATAATTGTATTATTTGGAAGTATATTTGCAATAGGAATATTTTTAAAAGGATATTGAGGGAAATAGAAAGCACTAAACTCACTTCGGTCGCTGGAAAATAATTTTAGTGATGACTACAGCATCATCATTGTTCATTTCGAGTTTTTAAGTAAAGGATTACTATCATTAGTACTTTTGCCATATAGTTATCAGGATAAAGCAAAGTTTATTTTTGAATTCCAAAGGAATGATCTGTTATACAAAAATAAGATATGTATATATTATTTATTTCAAAATAGAGTTGAAATAAAACTGGATGTTTAAGTCTAAAGTTTTCAGTTAAGTTATTACATGGACTTATGTATCATATGTTAGTCCGTGAGATGATGGTTTTGATGACAACAACCTTAAAATAGATTATAAAATATAAATACTAACATTAAAAGTTTAGATATATATATATATATATATATATGTATATGAAGGATTTAACCATGCAGGTACTAAGAATGAAGACTGTACAGTATAGAGATTCAAGATATCAAGATAAAATATCAAGATAGAAGACTCATGAGTATCGAGACTATCAAGAGTTCTAGATTTCAAGGATAAGTATTTTTTATTATTAGGAGTTTTTGTTAAAACTCGTAGAAAAGCATTAGCATCTTAAAATCCAATTTATTCGTGGAATGGAATCCACTTCGAGCCCGTTAAAGGGATGGAACCCTAAGTAGGATGGAATCTACGAAAAATCTTGTGGAACATTGTTTTGTATCCGCTAACTTTTATTCAAAATGATTTTTCAAAATTATATCCTTTTTTTTAAAATGTTTTCAAAACTTTCCTTTTAAAAGATTCAAAACCCTCGATCCTGATTTTAAATAATTTTAGCCTCAAAAACATCTTTATTTTCAAAGTCAAATTGCTCCTGATTTTAAACTATCTTTTTAATAATATATTTAACTTTTAAATATTTATACTTAGATTTAAATACAAAATTATGGTTAAATTCTATATATATTATTCTTTATATTTACTTATGAATTTCAACTATAGTCAAGTATATTTATAAAGTTTAAATTAGTTTTTATAAAAGATAAAGGTTATTTTCAAAGAAATTCAAAACATCATAAAAACTTTGGGATGTCGACATGCCTATGGGTCGACATGGTGACAGTTTGATTCAAAAATTCAAATTTCAAAAGAAGTGTCTATTCGCCATGACTCTTCATGAATGGACATGGCTGTTGTTCTTCTATAAATAGGGGTCAGTTTCAACGAATTTTTAATCACTTTTTTCTGGTTTTCACTCCTCTTCTTCTTCCTCTTTTCTTAATACATATTCTTATCATTACTCTGCCGAAATCAACATTGAATCATACTCGATTACTTCTAGTTTGATTCTCTATCACTATCTCTACAAGATTCTCAGTGCTATTTAGAGTTATAGACTTCTTTGTAATCTATTAAGCGAGAAAAGGTGTGATTGTAGCCTTGGAAATCAATCAAAAGGGAAAAGGTGTGATTGTAGCCTTGGTAAATCAATTGGGTAAACTTGTGGCCTAGAAATCAAGTATCTCAACCCAAAGGATCGAAATTCTGGAGGGTGTACCTCGTAGCCTTGAAACCGAGGGTGTAATTGTACGCTTGCTTTTGAAAGGAAATCCGTACTTGTGTTGCGGGACTGGATGTAGGGTAACTCCGAACCAATATAAAATCCGGTGTGTTCTTTCCTTTACTGCTTTTATTTTATTTCTATATCTGTGATTGTTTCTGTGATCATATCTGTGTCTGTATATTGCATACTTTTGTGTCTAAATTAACATAAATCGAAAAAGATTTAGTAATTCTTTATTAACACTTCACCCCCTCTAGTGTTAATCTTAGCCTTAAGATCCGTAATCCGCATTTCTCACAATTGGTATCAGAGCAAGGTTTTCAAAGTTTCATAATCTGATTTTTGAAAAGTTTTCAAAATGGCTACCAACACTGGTACTGTTATTAACACTAGTATCCATGTCACTAATTCATTCGTAAAGGGTCAGTCTACTGTCAGACCACCACTTTTTAATGGTAGTAACTATGCATATTGGGCATGTAGGATGAAAATATATTTACAATCTATAGGATTAGACACTTAGAATATCACACAAACTGAATATTCTAAACCCACAATTGATTTTGCACAGTGGACTGCTGAGCAAAAGACCGTTGCACAAAATAATTCTAAGACAATGAATATTCTATTTTGTTCACTAGATAGAAATGAATTCAATAGAGTGTCGGTTTGTAAATCTGCATATGAAATCTGAAAAACTTTGCAAGTTACTCACGAAGGAACAAGCAAAGTCAAACAGACCAAAATTTCCATGCTCACAAATCAGTTTCAATTATTTAAAATGAATGTTAATGAGTCTATTTCAGATATGTATAGTAGATTTAAGGATATTGTACATTCTCTAATATCTTTGGGAAAGGAATTTTCTGAATAAGATCAAGTCAGAAAATTTTGAAATTCTCTAACTCCAGAATGGGATCAAAAGACACTTACGATCGAAGAGGCAAATGACATCAGTATTTTGAAGATAGAAGAATTAATCGGAAATCTAATGTTGTATGAAGTTCAAATGATCGGGAGAAGAGAAAGTAAAGCAACTGAAAAAAAAATCAATGGCATTTAATGCATTGACCGATGGATCAGACTCAAACAGCGATAATGATGAAGAGATGGCCTTTATGACCAGAAATTTTAGGAGATTCCTAAATATAGAAAGATGAATAATCTCAAGAGAAACAACTATAAGAATTCTAGAAATTAGAATATAGTGCCAAATAATGACAAGTGTTACAACTGTGATAAACCAGACCACTTCAAAAGAGACTGTCCGCATCTAGAAAGGCAGAATCCTCCTATGAACAATGAACCAGCAAAGAAACGGAAGCATGCATTTACTGCTACTCTAGATGACTCAGACTCGTCCTCAAGTGATGATGATCAGAAGACGGATAATTCGAATTTGTGTTTCACAGCTGTTCACGACTCCGACGAATTCAGAGAAACGGACTTAGAAAAAGGTACACGTTTACAATACAATTGGTCGAAATTGATTGCTTAGAATTAGTTGCTTGATTGATTGATTTTTGAATTGGTGTGTTGTTTGAATTTTAAAATTTATTTTCTATTTTTTATTTTTATTATTTTATTATTATTTTTAATATTTTTAATACTTTCTGAAATATATTATAAGTATAATAATATTTCAAAAATATATAATAGACATTAATAATAATAATATATATATTAGAGATCTTAGAAAAAATAAATTCATGAAAATTCAAAAGCACATGTCGACATGGTCCCTACCATGATGTCGACATGACCACCTGAATTTGAATTTCAAAATTTGAATTCAAATGTTTGAATTTCCCTCCACCTTTTCACTTCATTCAATTCTCTGAAAAGATACCTTTTGACCAGAGAATATATCCTTTGAGAATCTATTTATTCACTATCTTTTATCATATCTTTTCACTTTCATTTTCAAATTCAAACTCTCTCTTCATAACTTCAAGCTCTCTACTCTCTACTCTAATAGCTTCATCAAGCAACCCCTCAACCATGAGAATTTCCAGAAAAATCAAAGAGTTAAATTTTGTAAGACCATGTCGACATCACCTAGGTATACATGTCGACATATAACGTTTTTGACTTTTTTTAAATTTTCCCACCAAAATTCAAAAATTTAGTTATTTGTTCTTCTCAATTTCGACTTTTCATTCATTCTCTCTGTTTTCTCTTCATTCTCTCTTCTGAAATAAATAAAATCATGGCTTCGTCCTCAAAATCAAACATAAAATCAAGTTTCTCATTTCCCTCTCTTACTTCTGGTCCATTTCAATGCACTACTCTCGCTCGTGTGACTAAAATGGAGGAATCTATGAAGGATGTTCTTCCGATGTTGACTGAAATTCAAGTAACTCAACTTTGTATGGCAAAGGAACAGGAAAGGCAAGGCAAGATTCTTAGGAATTTGCAAAAATTCCTAATGGACAACCAAGCCAACCCTATCTTAATCGATGAAGACTCTTCACTCAATCAAGAACAAGAGGCCAGCGACGAAGAAGAAGAAGAAGAAGAAGAACCCATGGAAGAAGCACACGAGGAGGATGATGACCAAGTCGTTTGTGTTGGAGTAGTGTGTTTCGACAAAAATGGGAATCTTGTCGAACAACGTGGAAATTTCTGTTTCCACTATCCAAACTGTTCGATTCATAGATCTCCTATGTTTAGAAACACACATTAGTTTCTTCTTTTTCCTTCCGTTGTTGTTTGTATTTTTATGTTTTCAAACGCAAATGTAAATATAACCATATACGTAATAAATAAATCGTGTCCTTATATGTATTTTTATTATAAGTATTATTGTGAATTCTTAGTTATGATAGTTAAGAGTTTAGGACTATGTTTTAGTATTAGACTTAAGTGTTGATTATTTATGATAACAGTATCATTATAATCAAATGTCATAGAATAATAGTTTTAGGGGGATTTATATAGTTTGGAGTTATCTCGTTTAGTTAGAGTTTTTGTTGATGGCAAAGGGGGAGAAATATAAAATAGAATAGTTAGGTATAGATTAAGGGGGAGTTGTTAGTTTTAGGGGGAGTTATTTATAAACAAAGGTTGTCATCATCAAAAGGGGGAGATTGTTAGTCCATGAGATGATGGTTTTGATGAAAACAACCTTAGAATAGATTATAAAATATAAATACTAACATTATAAGTTTAGATATATATATATATATGTATATGTAGGATTTAACCATGCAGGTACTAAGAATGAAGACTGTACAGCTTAGAGATTCAAGATATCAAGATAAAATATCAAGATAGAAGATTCATAAGTATCGAGACTATCAAGAGTTCAAGATTTCAAGGATAAGTATTTTTTATTATTAGGAATTTTTGTTAAAATTCGTAGAAAAGCACTGGCATCTTAAAATCCAATTTATTCGTGGAATGGAATCCACTTCGAGCCCGTTAAAGGGATGGAACCCTAAGTAGGATGGAACCTACAAAAAATCTAGTGGAACATTGTTTTGTATCCGCTAAGTTTTATTTACAATGATTTTTCAAAATTATATCCTGTTTTCAAAACTTTCCTTTTAAAAGATTCAAAACCCTCGATCCTGATTTTAAATAATTTTGGCCTCAAAAACATCTTTATTTTTAAAGTCAAATTACTCCTGATTTTAACCTATCTTTTTAATAATATATTTAACTTTTAAATATTTATACTTAGATTTAAATATAAAATTATGGTTAAATTCTATATATGTTATTCTTTATATTTACTTATGAATTTCAACTATAGTCAAGTATATTTATAAAGTTTAAATTAGTTTTTATAAAAGATAAAGGTTATTTTCAAAGAAATTCAAAACATCATAAAAAGCTTTGGGATGTCGACATGCCTATGGGTACCATTTCGACATGGTGAAAGTTTGATTCAAAAATTCAAATTTCAAAAGAAGTGTCTATTCGCCATAACTCTTCATGAATGGACATGGCTGTTGTTCTTCTATAAATAGGGGTTAGTTTCAACGAATTTTTAATCACTTTTTTTTTGTTTTCACTCCTCTTCTTCTTCCTCTTTTCTTAATACATATTCTTATCATTACTCTACCGAAATCAACATTGAATCATACTCGATTACTTCTAGTTTGATTCTCTATCACTATCTCTACAAGATTCTCAGTGCTATTTAGAGTTATAGACTTCTTTGTAATCTATTAAGCGAGAAAAGGTGTGATTGTAGCCTTTGAAATCAATCAAAAGGGAAAAGGTGTGATTATAGCCTTGGTAAATCAATTGGGTAAACTTGTGGTGCAGAAATCAAGTATCTCTACCCAGAGGATCGAAATTATGAAGGGTGTACCTCGTAGCCTTGAAACCGAGGGTGTAATTGTACGATTGCTTTTGAAAGGAAATCCGTACTTGTGTTGCGGGACTGGATGTAGGGTAACTCCGAACCAGTATAAAATCCGGTGTGTTCTTTCCTTTATTGCTTTTATTTTATTTCTGTATCTGTGATCATTACTGTGATCATATCTGTGTCTGTATATTGCATACTTTTGTGTCAAAATTAACATAAATCGAAAAATATTTAGTAATTCTTTATTTAACACTATTCACCCCCCTCTAGTGTTAATCTTAGCCTTAAGATCTGTAATCTGCATTTCTCACATCCTATTCGTTAGGATAGTTTGGATTGTGTATCTCGTTATAATATGCTAAGCGATAATTTTCATTTATGGAATGAAATGGAATTTTCGACGATCTGAATAGTCGAAAACTTATGATTTAAGTTGGAAAATTAAGCTAAGTGTTTTATGAAAACATAAGAGAATAAGTTTCTATAACCTATGAATTTGAGAAAAAGTAAGTTAAAACAAATTTTAATTTATTGGACATTTAAATTAAGTAAAAACAGATCTAGAATTTTTATATATACTCTTAGATTGTAGCAGAGTGTTATACAAATAGGGATTTGAGTTTAAAATGGATAATAAACATAAGTGTGCTTTATAAAATGTTTATAATAAACATAAGTATGGAAGCACCTTAAAGATGAAGTTGTGACTTTTAAAATGTGTATAAACTGAAGTTTTAAAGCAAGTGATTTTCATAAGCGATGTTATAAGATAGTCATGAATTTAAGTTTTGAAGTGATAATAAACATAAGTTAGATTTTATAAAATGTTTAAAAACCTAAGTAGTGGTTTTATGAAATGGTTCACAAGTATTTAGTATTGAATAAATACTATTGGTGAAATTAATTGTGGTTTTAAATAAATGTGAATAAAAAGAAATTGGTATAGTTAAGAAAGCAATTAGAATAAATACATAAGTTGTACATAGACCATTTTATTTGTATAACTATTTGATCCAGTTTTGAGTGCACAATTCAAGGTGATTTGCACCAGTCCGAGTTAGGACTTTTCACTCGATTAATGACGGCAAACACTGGATAAAGATTTTTGATTTGATTTCTATCATAATTGATGGCTATGTAAGGAGACTGATGGTTTCTAATCAAGAAACCAGATCAAAGTCTGCACTAGAGTTGTCTAGTGAGCGATACTGGTTCGGAAATGATATTGTGTGATCGAGCAAGCGATCAGATTTGATATTGTGTATGGAAGGTTCATGTAAATTATACAGGCTTTAATAAATTATATGTTTGACATTAAAAAATGAAAAATTGGATGCTTATGAGTTATATTGTTGCATATTATTTGTAAATAAGATGCAGATATATGAAAGTAAATGCTAGTTTTGATGCTTTTGGTTTCATGAGTAAAGTTTGCCCGATTAATAGGTACATGTTTATATTTTGTTTAGTTTGATGGTTTTATGCCCTAAATATAGGAGGTCACTTGGCTTTGGTTTCTTTTGATTGGTTTGGGCCCGTAGTGGTGACTGTAGTTTTACCGATCGAGCCATCCAAAGGAGACACTGTCGAAATTTGCAGAAATTTTAATGACTTAGAAATCGAATAACAAGTTTCAACTAATTGATTTTGGAAAAAAAACTAATGGGTTTGGAGGCATTTTTCTTACTTTGGGAATTTCGGGATGAAATTATTTTAAGGTGGGAGAATGTAAAAACCCGGGATTTTGGTCCATGTATTTTGAATATATAATTACTTTTAAATATTGAATAATTTGGGTTCAAAGTTAAATAGTTTGAATTAAATTTTAAAGATTATTGAAATATGTGAATTGGAATTTTAATAATTGAGCAGTGATTTAAATGACAGGATTCTGAACTAAATATTAATAAAATGGGTTCTTAAAGGTTTATAGCTTGAATTCAATTCCAGAGGTTATTTAAAATATCCGAATTTGTGAACTTATAATATTTGAATGATGATTTAAATATCTGGATTTTAAGTGAATATTTATTTAAATGATTCAATGGTCTTACTTGACTTCTTCAATCGATAAATAATAATGGTGAATTCATTCTGTAAATTCATTTGCAGCAATAAACAGTTCAAATAAATAATCAAAAAAATTAATTTCAATATAATGACTCGATTTTTATTGATTATTTTTATTTTTATTTATTTGATTTTTTATAATTTTTAATTTGAAAACTATTGAAATTATCGTTAGACGATTTATCGACTAACAATAGTGTTTTTTTATGAAATCAATAATCAAAATATTTTTTTGGGTCGCGTCGTTGTTCTGAACGCAACCATGTTTTTGTTTTTTTATTCGGGGTCCGTACACGAATAAAAATCTATGCGAAAAAATGCCGGCAATCGCAAATAAATGTAAGTCAACTTTTACACGTCTAACATCACATGCTTTCTCTTGTCCCTGTGTCGTTCATCATCGTAACAAAGAAAGTTAGTAAGCTTCCTCCTATAAAAATCAGTAACAAATTAAATAAAAATCATAAAAATTGAAAACAATGATCTTTGGTTTTGTTGAGGGTAGATCTTTGGTTTTGTTGAGGGTAGATCTTCATTTCTGTAGTGGTTTCGTTGTGCTCGGTTGTGATTTGAAGCAAGGACAATTAAGACATGTGTTCGAAAAGTAGATTTGAGGTTTTCATTTGATTTAGGCGATGATTGTTGAAATGGAGGTTAGTTCGAAGTTCGTGAAGGAGATTAACACCTACAATGAGGTTTTGTTGGGGTTTGGTGTCTTTTTGGTCATGTGTCAATGTGAGATCGCGTACAGGAAGTTGTTAGTCATGAAATTCAAGGGCGAGTCAGGCATAGGATCGTGGGATTGAGGTGGTGGAGTTCGAGAAGAGGAGGCTGCCGGTGGTGTCGGTTTGTCGAACAGTGAAGCAATTAGGTATAGAGGAAGGAAGAATGGTGCAGCCATATCTTTTGCATGAGCATGTTTTGAGTTTTAGAGGGAGTGGGCTTTGTAGAAGTGGGTTAAATTAAAAATTTAAGAATCGATAACTTATAAATTGCATAACTTTCTCATAAAAGGTCCAAACCAAATGCATACTGTTTTGTTGCACTCGTATCGTATCATCTACGTTTTGGAATTGAATTTGTGGAAATTGAAGCTTATGGAATTTCAAGCTAAAATAACATTCGATTTTAGATGTAACTAGAACACTTCAGCAGCAACTAGAATTTCGATGAGTTAAACTCATTTTTTTTGTTAATCGGTATGATATATAATAGACAAAAAACGTATTACTGATTTTTAAAATTAATTACGTTGTTTAAATAATAATGTAGTTAATTTAAGCATACTTCTTTGGTGTTATCTATTTGGATAAATAAACACTGTCTAATAATAAACGGAAGGGTTTATTTTGAATAATAATTTTTTAGCAGAATAAATCCTTGTTTTGCTATTATATAAACTTGGACATTTATTTAAGCGTCGATTGATTAATGCTGGATATGTGATGTGTTAACAATTGATTGTTAATTATGGATTTGATTTACATATATGCCTGGTTTTGTAAATATCTATAATTCAAATTAGAAAGTTAAATTGAATTTAACGAAAGCTTATTTAAGTACCATCGGAGACGCTGAGCCTCATTTTGGATTTGGAAAGTTAGGAATTTAAATCAACTTTAGATTTTATAATTTGAAGTAAAATGTTTTACTAAATTATTATTTTAACAAGCGTTTGTTTAATTACTAATTTAACAAAGTTCTTGTTATTTTTTTGTTTATATCATTATATTAACAATGTTTTAAAATTAACTATTTTATTAATGTTGTTTAAAGATAATTAATTACTTATTAAGGTTGTCTAAAAATAATAGATTATTTTATTATTGATTATTTAAAGCTAGTTAATTATTGTATTAATAATGTTGTTTGAAAATTTATTAATTATATGCCGAAAGCTTTTTAAATTTATTTTATTATATTTATTATATTTATTAAATTTATTCAAAAATAAATTACAGTATTATTTAAAATGTTTATAAATTTATTATTATATTACTCAAAAATGTTTTGAAATTTATCTTTATGACGTTAAAGTTTTTATTTATTATAATTAAATAATAAATTGTTTATAAAAGTGACTTCTTTTATAAAAAGGATTTATTCAAAGGAGTTTATGAATTTGATAGAGGTTTGGAATTTGAAAAGAGGTTTGATTTTAAATGATTTCAGCAAAGAGTTTATAAATGGTTTAGCGATTTGAAGGGGAAATGTTATAAAAAGGTTTTGAGATTTATAAAGAGTATTTTATATAAATAAGTTTTGGAAATTTATAAAGAATATAAATAGATTTTGGAAATTTATAAAGGAGGCATTTATGAAATAAAAGAGATTTATGGAAGAATTAGTGTTTTGGGTTATTAATACCACCGTTTTTAATGACATATGAGGTTTTGATCATTTTAATAACATTTGAAATAGAAAATCTTTCCGATTGTTTTGTGAATAGACTTATACCAGTTTATATACATATGTGAAAAAGATTTTCCAAGTTTTGAAAGGAATGGTTTGTGAATATACTTATACCATTGAGATAAGTATGTGGTTGTATTTTCTAAGTATTGAAAATATAGTGTTTTTTGAATATACTTATCTTGTTGAGATAAGTATATGGAAGTGATTTCTAAGTATTTACAAAGTGATTTTTATTAATGGAAGATTAATTTACGAGGCTTAGTGGTTTCCATGGGAAATGTAATATCTGTTTGAATGTTTGATTATTTGATAGTTAAATAAATAACTATCAAAATATGTAATCCTTCTTAATTTTGGTGATATGGAAATATTTTCTACTTAACACCAAAGGATTTTAGCTATGGAAATTCTAGGAGGAACATGGGGAGTATATGGTACAGTTACCATCGGTGGTGCTATACTGTATGTATAAACTTGTTTTGTTCTTATAAGACAAATGATGAGGAGATCCATCCATACACGGTTAGGTGGTGATCCCTACTCTTATGTATTGTCTGATTATTTTCAAAAGAACTGTATTGAGCATTCCGGGAACCAACTGATTGGTGTTGGAACATCTATTAAGCGGGGTAGTTTACTTGTAAGAAATGACCCGAAACCGTAAACACTCCAAAACCATATACAGGTTCTATGCTTAGAGGAGATTCGAGACCCATTAGGGTGTGGGAATCCATATGTGATTTCAAGATCTGTTTTGGATGTTGGAATCCATATGTGATTCCGAGACCCGTTGCGGTATGGTGATCCATGTGTGATTCCGAGATCTTTGTTGAGATGTGGGAATCCATATGTGGTTTTGAAACCTGTTAGGAATGAGAATCCATAGGTTGTTCTGAAATCTGTTCAGGTGGCGGTGCGTGAGCTCAAATGTCGGACGTAACCTCACCAGCGGTAATGAGTGAAACCAGAGATAGGATGTATTCCAGGGGTTTAGCTAATCCATGAGGGTATGGTCGTCTCCTTCCTAGAGTTACCTACAGTTGTTATGCATGCATGGAGCGGTGCATTTGGCCTTTGTGGTTGTTATGTATTTCATATTGTACATCTCTAGGGATTTATTGTTGCTTCGGAAGGATAACACTGATCCTTGTGTAGGAAGACTGTTCTCGAAGTACTGAGGGCACCTCCGTGGAATCCTATACAATTAGCAAACGTGCCTTAGCGATTTTTAATTATATACTTAGTATTGTTGTTATGTACACTCACAAGCATCACAGCTACTTGATTATTGATATTTTCGCCCTTAGACATTATCATAATATTAGTGGATTTTCTAATAGAAATGGTTTGGTTATCGTAAGACAAAACATGTCTGTGTTTATGTGTAGCATGGTCTTACGAGATACCTTTTATTTTTAAAGGTTTTATAACATTAAAAATCCATTTGAGGTGTGTTTCTCATGCTGGTTCACCAGACTGATTCATGTATTATTTTCTAATAATGCTCGGCTCAGACCGAGCATATTTATAGATTTGCTTTGGAGCTCAGTGTTTGATGTGAATTTTTGTTTGATGATAACAAATATATATCAATTTATATATGTGTTTGCAGACTGTACTATATACATATAGGAATAAATATTCATATTTAATAATAATACTATTGCACAGAATTTATACAATTCAATCAGTATTTTTATTCAAGATAATATTTTATTTCAACACTTATACAGTACAAAGTTTTCATCTCTCTCTATATACGTACACCAGTTCATACACTTCACATTCATATTTTTTCTCACTACAACGCTCAACACTTAGTTTCTCACTCTGTCTGCACATCTGCATCTATCTGCATTGTCCAGCTCCAGTTCTTGTCCTGTCTCCTGTGTACCTGTATAATTAGCAACTACAACAGTAATCTGAAAATAAACAAATTTGAATTTGCAAAAATATAAATTTGTTTTTATTGGTGTCTCAGATATATGGGTTATTGTCATCATTTTTTATTGTGTAATATCTGTGCTTATCAGTATTCTTATCAGGGACAGGTAATCATGAGTGACTGCAATACACACGTGTACATTTATACACGTGTGCACTTCCTCGCCAACTCGTGTGCGCAGTCAACAACAACAATCATGCACAACATAGACACAGCAACAACCATTAAACAAACAAAGACCAGAAGTACAAAATGGCCAAGCAAGTGGACCACTAAACCAACAAACAAGACGAACCATCAAAGGCCAAGGTTCTAACAAAGACAAATGCACCAGAGGATCATATGTGCAAAGGTAGGACCAGTGATACAAGTAACATGTGCAGACTATACAAAAGTGAAGACCACAAAGGCAATGCATCAGTAAAACAACTGAACAATGAACTCGAACAGTAACAAATCGATCATGCAGTATCATTAAGCAGACCATACAACAACAATAGAGTAAAATGCAACAGAGTATAGACCAAGCTTGTAAGCATCTCAAAGCAAATACAACTGAAGTCAATATGATCGAGTGCAACAGGCGTACACATTCAAGCATCAGGTTATACTACAGGGATGAATACACATGAATGGATTGGACAGGTCAGAGAAGCAACAAATGTACAGAGACATTAACCACTTCACCAAAGTTCAAATAAAATCAAGACAAGCACTGAAACAAAGATGGCCAGAGCCAAAGTTCACAGTGAAGCCAGAAGAAATTAACAACTACAATTCGAGTATACTACAGGGATAAACACAAATGGCCAGAGAAATGCACAAAGCTACTACAGGGATGAACATAAGGGCCTTAAACAACATCGCATTAACAAAATTAAAGAAATTCGAATGTACAAGTCAAAGCCAGAAATTCATGTTTAAAAAGTCAAGTGCCAAAGTCCAGGTGTAATGAAGTTGATGCCAGAGAAATCGAATTCGTGAACGTATACTGTATAAAAATTCAAGTGTGTATCTTTGAAATAGTCAAAGCAAATCAAAAGAGGAAAGATTATTGCCGTAGGACTCAAGAAAAATTAAACGCTGCAAAATCAAAGCCGTGTGCATCAAGTCATAGAGATATCAGGAAAGCAAGAATTAGGAAAGTGTCGAATTGATATAAATTCAAACCCAAATATTCATCATTGAGGTGTGCTTAGAAATAGAAATCAAGCTATCAATCGGAAAATCAACAACATACCAGAGATCGAAAATTCCAGTAGCCCAAATCTCGAAAACCCCAGGTGCAAGCAAAGAGAAGAACGCAAGCATCTGATTTTCTCTCAAGATCATCATAGGAATTGAAGGCAACTCAGAGATCCAATCGAATTCTGGTTGAGACAAAGCCGCCATTTTTCAGAAACCCTAAATTGCATCAGATAACAAAAGAGGGAAGTAGGCCGTGTTTTTCTTTTAGGTCGGGTTGTTTGTTTAAGGGCAAAAGAAAAAAGAAAGTTGTACTCAAGTTTTTAGTTATTTTTGCTCTTATTTTTATTTTTCAAGTCTGTACTTTTCGAATCAAATCTTGGTAAATCACAACCTAGGATTTAGGTTGTGTCAGATTGTCTAGTTAGGATTAGTTCAGTAAGCAGGGTTTGCGAGTTTGCAAAATTCTATAAGCGGTAGCAGGGTTTGCGAGTCTGTTAGAGTGTTTGTAAGCGGGAGACTATTTAATTCTAATAGAAATTTGAGAATGCAGCAGTAGGCAGGGGTTGCCGAAGTTGGGTAAATTTTGTGTGTGATTTACTTTTCAGCATATTTACTTCTCTGCAGTTGGTTTTTTGTTTTATTCGAGAAAATTTGTTATAATCCTATTCAACCCCCTCCCCTCTAGGGTTAATCTAGATCCTACAAGTGGTATCAGAGCACGGTATTTTTCTTTAACTCTAGAGTCATGAATCCACCAAATAATGCTTTTTCTGAGGGACAATCTATTGCTAGGCCACCCATGTTTAATGGGAATGATTATGCTTATTGGAAAGTTAGAATGGGTATTTATCTTAGTTCTGTTGATTATGATATTTGGGACATTATTGAAACTGGCTATAAATCTCCCACTATAACTGTTGGTGATATTGAGATTCCTAAACCTAAGGATAGGTGGGATGCTAACGATAAGAAATTAAAAACTACAAATGCTAAAGCCATGAATGCTTTGATCTTTGCTCTTGATAAGACTGAATTTAATAGAATTTCTCATTGTAAAACTGCACAGGAAATTTGGCATACCTTGGAGGTGACACATGAAGGAACTTCTCAAGTCAAGGAGTCTCGACTAGCCCTATTCAGCAATGAATACGAGAACTTTGTGATGGACAAAGGCGAGAGCATAAAGGACATGTTTGGACGTTTTTCAACTTTGGTGTACAATGCTAGAGCGCTTGGAAAAGTTTTCACTGAGGTAGAGCTTGTGAGGAAAGTGCTACGAGTCTTACTAATGAGCTTTGAGGCAAAAGTCACGGCAATACAAGAATCGAAAGATCTGAGTAAACTAAGCACGGAGGAGTTGATCGGCAACTTAATGACATATGAGCTTGAGCTAAAAGCAAAAGAGGAGCGCAACAACTCCGAATCAAAGATGGAGACGATTGCCTTAAAGAGCAAAGAAGAGAGCGATGAAGAAGAAGAAGATCCAATTGAAGAGCTTGCAATGGCTTTCAATAATCTTAGAAAATGGTCAAGATTCAGGCCACGCAAGAAGAAAACAAGTGGTAATAGGTCAAAAGATTCTGACAATTTCGATAATGAATTAACGTGCTTTAACTGCAAGAAGCCTGGCCACTTCAAACAAAAATGCCCACTTCTCAAAGACAACAAAGGAAATAAAAAGAAGAAGAAGGCCTTTGCAGCGACTTCGGATGATGAAGAAGGAGAGGAAGTTTCGAATAATAGCTCAGAGGAGGCTAACTTATGTCTTATGGAAAAATCAGATTCAGAAGCAAGTTCAGAGGAATCTAGTGAGGTAGGTGACTATTATTATAAAGAACTTGCTTTGATGTGTTGTGATCTTACTAAAACAATTGATACTCTTGAATCTAAAATTGAAAAACTGAAATCTGATAGGAAAGAACTTGTCCATGAAAATTCTAGGTTAGAAACTGAACTTGAAAACATTCAAAACCTAGACTGTAAAAAATGTAAAATTTTAGATTCAGAATTATCAAGACTTAAGAATAGCTTTGAGAATCTTGAAAAAGAAAACTTGAGTCTTAAGGAAACCATTGACACTAGGAAAACGGATTTTATAAATAGATGCACCTCACTTGTAACTGAAAACACAACATTAAAAACCAAAGTCCAAAATCTTGAGAAATGTCTGAATAACTTTTCAAGAGGAGAAAAATCATTCAACATGTTATTGGGAAATCAAATTTTTGCTAACAACGGAAAAGGACTAGGCTTTGGGAAAACACAAGTTGATGATAATGCAAAAGGTAAGAGTGTCTTTGCTAGATGTGAAATAATTGGACATCGTGTTGAAAATTGTAGACATAGAAACAAGAACACAAAATTTATACAAGTTTGGGCTCCTAAGAATTCTACAAACAAATTTCATGTCTATTGGAACAAGAATAAAAGGACAAAACAAGTTTGGGTTCCAAAGGGATTGTTTATTCACAATGCTTTAGTCACTAATACCATTGGACCCAAGAGTTTCTCTAGGTCATCCTCCTCTCTCTCTATGTAGGTCTGTTGGCGGGCTAAGGAACAACAAGAATGGTTTCTAGATTCAGGTTGTTCTAGACATATGACAGGTGACAAATCGAAGTTCCCTAGCCTAGAGAATTTTAAAGGTGGAAATGTGATTATGGGAGACAATAGAAAGTGTAAGATTATTGGTAAAGGTGAAGTAGGTAACGGTACTTTTTCCTTGACTAATGTTTTATACGTTGATAATTTGCATCACAATCTCATTTCTATTAGCCAACTATGTGACAAAGGTATGAATCTTGTTTTTGATAGTGATACTTGCAAAATCATTGAAGAATCTTCTAATAACATTGTTTTTATGGGCAAAAGAAAAGGAAATATTTACTCGCTTTCGTTTGATAATCTAAATCTCTCTAGATGTTTAGTAGCCACTGACGAAGAGGCATCTTTATGGTATAGGAGACTTGGACATGCTAGCATGAGCCTCTTAGAAAAACTTGAAACGAAAGAATTAGTCAGAGGGTTACCACATCAGAAATTTAAAAATAATAAAGTGTGTAAAGCATGTTCCTTGGGCAAGCTTAGTCGATCATCATTTTGCCCTAAAAACATTGTTAGCACATCAAGGGTCCTTGAATTAATTCACATGGACTTATTCGGACCAAATGAAATTGCAAGCTTGAATGGAAAACGTTATTGTTATGTATTGGTTGATGATTATTCTAGATTTACATGGGTTTATTTCTAAGCCAAAAAGTCTGAATCTTTTGATTATTTTTCAAAATTTGCAAAACTTGTTCAAAATGAAAATGGAGTTTCAATTAAAACCTTGAGAAGTGATAATGGAGGCGAATTTGAAAATTTGGAATTTGAAAGCTTTTGTGAAGAAAATGGTTTAAAACATGAATTTTCTGCTCCACGAACACCTCAACAAAATGGGGTGGTTGAAAGGAAAAATCGTACATTACAGGAATTGGCTAGATCCATGTTGAGTGAGTATAAACTACCTCTAACCTTTGGGGAAGAGGCAGTGAATACTTCATGCTATGTAATGAATAGAGTAATGATTAGACCAATACTTGGCAAAACTTTTATGAATTGTGGCATGAAAGGAAACCTAACATTTCTTATTTTCGTGTATTTGGATGTCCTTGTTTCATTCTTAACACAGGTGATCAACTTGGAAAATTTGAATCAAAGGCTGATGAGGGAATTTTCATGGGCTATTCAACAAGGAGCAAGGCTTACAGGATATACAACAAACGAACAAAGACAATTGTTGAATCAATCAATGTGAAATTCGATGAATCTGACCTGGAAAGGACGACTGAAAAGACGGTTGACGATGGGGTAGATCATGAAAGCATTGAAGAAGGGACATCTAGTGAGAAAGCTGAAAGTAGGACTGTTGATGCTAGTAGATTGAAGTTCAAATCCAATCATCCTCCTGAATTGGTTATAGGTGAACCTACGGAAGGTATACGCACTCGCTCTTCATTTGATAAAAATTTGTGGGCGTTTTGTTGTCACAATGGTTTTATTTCTGAGATTGAACCTGATTCTGTTGAAATGGCTCTTGATGATGAAAGTTGGGTTTTAGAAATGCAAGATGAACTTAATCAATTTGAGAGAAATAAAGTTTGGAAATTAGTTCCTAGGCCTAATGATTATCCAATTGTTGGAACTAAATGGGTATTCAAAAATAAACTTGATGAATCAGGAAATGTAATTAGAAACAAAGCTAAGTTGGTCGCAAAAGGATATAACCAAATAGAAGGCATAGATTTTGATGAAACATTTTCTCCAGTTGCTAGGTTGGAAGCCATTAGGATTTTGCTAAGTTTTGCATGTTATAAGGGTTTCAAACTTAAACAAATGGATGTAAAAAGTGTCTTTCTGAATGGTGATTTGAAAGAAGAAGTTTTTGTTGAACAACCCCCCGGTTTTGAAAATCATGATTTTCCAAATCATGTGTGTAAACTAGAAAAAGCATTATATGGTCTTAAGCAAGCTCCTAGAGCTTGGTATGACTGCCTTTGTACATATCTTTTGAAAAATGGCTTTTAAAAGGGGAGTGCTGACACGACACTATTTCTATTACATAAAGGAAGTGAATTTTTGATTGTTCAGATTTATGTGGATGATATCATTTATGGTGCTACTAATGAACTCTTGTGCGAGAAATTTGAACAAGTCATGCAGGCTAAATTCGAGATGAGCTTGGTTGGAGAATTGAAATATTTTCTTGGATTCCAAATCAAGCAAAGCAGTGATGGTATTTTCATTTCACAATCCAAGTATGTGTTGGAACTGTTGAAGAAATTTGGAGTTGAGAACTCCAAACCATTGAGAACTCCTATGAGCCCATCAACAAAGTTGGACAAAGACGAGAAAGGAATTGATGTTGATCAGAAGAAATATCGAGGGATTATTGGTTCACTTCTCTATCTTACTGCTTCTAGACCTGATATTATGTTTTCTGTGTGTTTGTGTGCACGTTTTCAATCTAATCCTAAAGAATCTCATTTGAAAGCCACTAAACGAATTTTGAGATATCTTTCACACACACAAATTTGGATTATGGTACCCTTCTTGTGAAAATTTTGATTTAGTTGGCTATTCTGATGCTGATTATGCTGGTTCATTGGTTGACAGAAAAAGCACTAGTGGGACATGTTTCATGCTAGGACATTCATTAGTTTCATGGTCAAGTCGAAAACAGAATTGTGTTGCATTATCCACCACTGAAGCAGAATATATTTCTTTAGGAAGCTGTTGTGCTCAAATTTTATGGATGATGCAAACTCTTTCTGATTTTGGCTTAGTTTATAAACAAGTTCCATTAAAATGTGATAGTAAAAGTGCAATAGACTTGTCAAATAATCATGTTCATCATTCACGCACAAAACACATTGATGTGAGACACCACTTTCTTAGAGATCACATTGCTAAGGAAGACATTTGCATTGAACATATTTCAACTGAGGCTCAACTTGCTGATATTTTCACAAAACCCCTACTCGAAGACAGATTTTCCAGATTACGTTTGGATTTGGGGATTATAGAAATTGACTAATCATTTTCCATTTATTGATTGAAATATTCTTGGATATTTACTTTCAACTTCAATTTCTAGGATTCAAACCAGTTTTGGATATTATTCAAAGATTGATTCGAATGTTCATAATATAATTAACTTGGTAACTTATTCCACGACCATTTCTATTTCTACCATCTTTCTATCATTCATAATGGTTTTGTAAAATGAGAAGAGTGAATTATCTTTTAAATAATAAAAAAAATATCTCTCATGCATCCATTCTCATTTAAAAGTCCTTATGGTTATGCATGGATGGAGCATGTGAGTGAATTGTTTTTATCATCACTCCATTCTCATTTAAAAGTCCTTATGGTTATGCATGGATGGAGTATGGTAACTAAGTATTTTTCTGGTCTCACTTAAAAGTCCGGATGCTTAGACTAATAAGTAACTGCTAATCCCATTTAAAAGTCCTTATGGTTATGCGTGGTTAGTAAGTGCTTTTTTTTGTGCTTAAATGTCAAATTGTTTTTAAAAATATCTCTCTTCTTATTATATAAAAACCGAATCATCGATCCGTTCTCTACAATGTGGAAATTGTTATCTCGTTATGATATATTATGCTTTTTCCTACTGTTCCTTTAGTTTTTGTCAGTCTTTTGATAATGACAAAATGGGGAGAAAAACAAGATTTTGATAAGGAAGTAAATATTTTTTGGAATATTTCAACAAATTTGTTAAATGTTGTTAGTTAATTTTCTTTAGTTCTTTTATTCTTCTGTAATTTTCTAAATCTTCTAAATAGGGAGTGGTCTCAGTTGTAGGGGGAGCATTCATATAGGGGGAGCTAAATATTTCATGCTCAAACACATTTATTAGAATTTCAAAGTCTTTAATATATATATTTGTCATCATCAAAAGGGGGAGATTGTTTGATGTGAATTTTTCTTTGATGATAACAAATATATATCAATTTATATATGTGTTTGCAGATTGTACTATATACATATAGGAATAAATATTCATATTTAATAATAATACTATTGCACAGAATTTATACAATTCAATCAGTATTTTTATTCAAGATAATATTTTATTTCAACACTTATACAGTACAAAGTTTTCAGCTCTCTCTATATACGTACACCAGTTCATACACTTCACATTCATATTTTTTCTCACTACAACGCTCAACACTTAGTTTCTCACTCTGTCTGCACATCTGCATCTATCTGCATTGTCCAGCTCCAGTTCTTGTCCTGTCTCCTGTGTACCTGTATAATTAGCAACTACAACAGTAATCTGAAAATAAACAAATTTGAATTTGAAAAAATATAAATTTGTTTTTATTGGTGTCTCAGATATATGGGTTATTGTCATCATTTTTGATTGTGTAATATCTGCGCATATCAGTGTTCTTATCAGGGACAGGTAATCATGAGTGGCTGCAATACACACGTGTACATTTATACACGTGTGCACTGCCTCGCCAACTCGTGTGCGCAGTCAACAACAACAATCATGCACAACATAGACACAGCAACAACCATTAAACAAACAAAGACCAAAAGTACAAAATGGCCAAGCAAGTGGACCACTAAACCAACAAACAAGACGAACCATCAAAGGCCAAGGTTCTAACAAAGACAAATGCACCAGAGGATCATATGTGCAAAGGTAGGACCAGTGATACAAGTAACATGTGCAGACTGTACAAAAGTGAAGACCACAAAGGCAATGCATCAGTGAAACAACTGAACAATGAACTCGAACAGTAACAAATCGATCATGCAGTATCATTAAGCAGACCATACAACAACAACAGAGTAAAATGCAACAGAGTATAGACCAAGCTTGTAAGCATCTCAAAGCAAATACAACTGAAGTCAATATGATCGAGTGCAACAGGCGCACACATTCAAGCATCAGGTTATACTACAGGGATGAATACACATGAATGGATTGGACAGGTCAGGGAAGCAACAAATGTACAGAGACATTAACCACTTCACCAAAGTTCAAATAAAATCAAGACAAGCACTGAAACAAAGATGGCCAGAGCCAAAGTTCACAGTGAAGCCAGAAGAAATTAACAACTACAATTCGAGTATACTACAGGGATAAACACAAATGGCCAGAGAAATGCACAAAGCTGCTACAGGGATGAACAGAAGGGCCTTAAACAACATCGCATTAACAAAATCAAAGAAATTTGAATGTACAAGTCAAAGCCAGAAATTCATATTTAAAAAGTCAAGTGCCAAAGTCCAGGTGTAATGAAGTTGATGCCAGAGAAATCGAATTCGTGAACGTATACTGTATAAAAATTCAAGTGTGTATCTTTGAAATAGTCAAAGCAAATCAAAAGAGGAAAGATTGTTGCCGTAGGACTCAAGAAAAATCAAACGCTGCAAAATCAAAGCCGTGCGCATCAAGTCGTAAAGATATCAGGAAAGCAAGAATTAGGAAAGTGTCGAATTGATATAAATTCAAACCCAAATATTCATCATTGAGGTGTGCTTAGAAAAAGAAATCAAGTTATCAATCGGAAAATCAACAACATACCAGAGATCGAAAATTCCAGTAGCCCAAATCTAGAAAACCCCAGGTGCAAGCGAAGAGAAGAACGCAAGCATCTGATTTTCTCTCAAGATCATCATAGGAATTGAAGGCAACTCAGAGATCCAATCGAATTGTGGTTGAAACAAAGCCGCCATTTTTCAGAAACCCTAAATTGCATCAGATAACAAAAGAGGGAAGTGGGCCGTGTTTTTCTTTTGGGTCGGGTTGTTTGTTTAAGGGCAAAAGAAAAAAGAAAGTTGTACTCAAGTTTTTAGTTATTTTTGCTCTTATTTTTATTTTTCAAGTCTGTACTTTTCGAATCAAATCTTTGTAAATCACCACCTAGGATTTAGGTTGTGTCAGATTGTCTAGTTAGGATTAGTTCAGTAAGCAGGGTTTGCGAGTTTGCAAAATTATATAGGCGGTAGCAGGGTTTGCGAGTCTGTTAGAGTGTTTGTAAGCGGAAGACTGTTTAATTCTAATAGAAATCTGGGAATGCAGCAGTAGGCAGGGGTTGCCGAAGCTGGGTAAATTTTGTGTGTGATTTACTTTTCAGCATATTTACTTCTCCGCGGTTGGTTTTTGTTTTATTCGAGAAAATTTGCTATAACCCTACTCACCCCCCCTTCTAGGGTTAATCTAGATCCTACACTCAGGAGAAGATCTGGATGCCCAAAATATATCTATGTATTTCTTTATTTTCCGCTGCATTGGTTGTTGTGTTTATCAGCAATTTTTTAGGCCGGTTGGTATAACTGTCCAAACTGATGACTGGTTTAGTATACTTTGATTTAATACATGTATATTATAGTTTTCTTTTGTAAAGATCTGTGTATATTATATATTATTCGTCACAATGTGAGGTTCTATTTTATCTTTTCTTTTCACCAATAATCTGTCTTTTCGACACTTGCAAGCTCAGCATGTGGATACCATGGATGTATTAGTGTCGATTTCTGACGATCGAAAAGGCAGGTCGTTACATGACCGATGGGTTTCCTTTTTTAGTATTTATTTCCAAATTTGTTACTTAATCATTTTCAACTGCGAATTTTCAAACATTTATAAATTTCTCATATTAGCTCCGATTTTAAAATATTTTATATGAAAGTTGCCCAGAAAATCGCTACAAACGCACCATAGAAGTTTCATAGTCAAATTCAAAGGTTTGTAAAAAAATTCCTTTTTTGTTCTTATTATATTTAAATTTAATCCTTATATTAAATTTCCGCTGAAATTTTTGGGACGTTACACTTAGACATTAAAAACAGTGGACTATGAGTTTTAATTTTTAAAATCTAAGATCAACATAGACAAAAACGTCACAACGGAACAAAAATAAGAGAACATATGAGTCTCAATGATTTAAATATCATACAAATTTTATCAATTACATCACATTTGTATTTTCCAATACATTTACCATCTTTAATCAATAATAATAAAACTACGGTGTAAAAAAGATATATGAAGCTAAGCATTTTGCATATATAACATATTTCTTGACCTTTTCTCAATCCTCTGCTCCTATCTACGACTATATGATTGCATGGAAAAAGAAAAATATTTCAACTATGTTTGGACTGCGTATGTGCAGTTAAAGCCCCGCTAAACCTCACAAAATCTCCATTATAACGCATTACTCTCTTCGACCGCGATGCTTTTTCAGTTTACCGCTATTAAACAGTATATCCGCTTTAAGTCCTGCTATTTTCTGTTATACTTGCTAAATCAAGATTTTTTGGAATACGCTTTAACAACATAATATTAAAAGATTGATTTGACTAGTTATCTTTTAAACCAAATCAATGAAATTAGGATAAAGACTTAATTTTAAGGCATAAGTGCTCAATATAAGTTAGAAATATATTGTAGTCATAAAATCTTGACTGCATGAATCATGATATTCTTCAGTTTTGTTATAAGGTTAATCCATATTTCGTTTTCCTATAGAAATGATATGAGAATCAGAATAAATAAAATTTAAATATTTGGTTTTATAATTATTGAAACTTTTTGCACTTTATTTATTTTTCGTTGTATCCCCGCTTTATCCCCACAATAACTTTTTGCACCTCCACCGTTATGGAACCGCTAAGTACTTTAATTGTACAAGACTGCGCTAATCTCTATACATCCCAACCTAACCTAAGGATTCGAGTGGCTAGTGCGTAAAAAAGGCTACCCACGTACCTCTTTTAGGGGATCAAGCCTATGTAGTTATGTTTTCTGCTCTTCTCTTGCATCCAAATACTTGTTGACACATAACAACCATGCATCCATTCAACCAATGAAAACATTTCAAGTAGAAAATAGTATTCATATTAATCCATCATAACAAATCATCATATGGAGCGACAACTATAATAAAATATTCAGCCATTAAAATCAACATCACTCAACGCCAACCTATATGGTTAAAGCCACACAAAATCCCAGTTATAGCATGTAGCACTCTTTGACTGCTATGTCTTTTCTATTTAGCACTATTAAATAGTAGATCCACTTCAAGTCTTACTATTTTTCACTACTTCCGCTAAATCAAGGCTATCTAGCATCTGCTTTAGCAACATTAATATATAAAGTTTGATTTGACTAATTTTCTTTTAAACCAAATCAACAAAGACAGGATAAAGACCAAATTTTAAGGCACATGTGCTTAACATAAGTTACAAATCTATTTTAGTCATCTGGACTACATAAATCATGACATTTTCGGTTTTGCTATATAAGATTAAACAATTTTCCTTTTTCTACCCAAATAAGGTGAGAATGAAAATTAATTAACTTTAAATATTTGGTTTTATACCAAATGAAGTTTTTTCCACCTCTTTTATTTTCTACTGTATTTTCACTTTATCTACGCTATAACTTTTTGCACCTTTATCGATATAGAACCACTGAGTGCTTTAACTGCACAGATGCCAACCCCATACAAGAAAAAAACAAAAACATACTTCCATATATATTAATTGTTAACTATAGTAATACATCATCAATGTAAGTATAAGTCATCAAATGTGTACTAATCACTCCACATTAGTAACACAAACTTCAAAGCATCAAATGTGCACTAAAAATCCACATTAGTACCACAAACATCAATATCACTCAAATAATCAAGATCATAAAAACGTACCCATCCTATAGTAGTAAAATGATAAAATATTGCATCCACATCCATTTCATCGATTTTATGGCAATTAATTGCATTCAAATTTTGAATCCAAAATTGATTACAGTTTATTATTTTCCTAATCAAAATCCAAAGTTAAGTATAATGAAACATCTAATAATACAAAATGAAAAATAAACAATCAATAAGGCACAACATATTTAAAATATTCAAAATATCCAAGAAATCCTCAATATAACATGATATATGTCGATAAATGCTAATTTCATCAACAAGATTGTAGCTTTAAATCAGCAGTTAACCTCATAGGTATATGTCACATTATGAACGTGATGCAAGATAACTCAAATCCATATCATAACTTAAAAAAGTTAATAACTACTTTTCTCTCAAATCTTCTTGAAATGTTACATAAAGTGAATGAGGAGAGAGTTCCTATGCCTTTACCTTTAAAGGAACCATTGAGCTTAAGGCAAGGCCTGCTAACTTAACGTATCATTCAAAACTCATTTCATTCATAACTTAAAACCCCCTAACTCCAAACATTTTAATGTTTATACTCAAAAGACTCCTAACTGGATTTCTAACGCAATTGGAAAACATCTCAAGTTCTAATTCACTTATATACAAAAAACTTTTTGAAAAATTTATATACCGACTCACAATATCCAACTCAAAATCCACGATGTTAAATACATCAAAACTATACCCAAAAACCTTCTAAACGATAGTCCAAACACAATGCAAATCGGTATTTAATCCCAGTCTCATTGTCATCACAAAGTGATTTTTTGAATGCCAGATTAAATCAAACTTTTAGTTTCTGTATTTACTAATTAAATTTTTAGGCATTAAAAACATGGGTTATTGCAACGATCGTGATGAAATTCTCTTTAGTTTTGATGTATTGTACCACAAAAATCAACAGCTACCATGTTGCCTGAGTGCATGAGAAACGTAAGCATTTATCTTATTGTTTGTGTCTTTTTTCATCCTTTATTTTAAACATTCGCAAGACAATGTCCATATTCCTTAAAACTTTTGCTTTTTGAACTGTTGGTTTGAAATTCTTTCGTGCAGACTTAATAGTTCCCTTCAACATTTTTCAAAACACCACTTTTCATCTAATTTAATTTGCATTAATTAACTAAAAGATGGATTGACTATAAATATATAATGACTTAAAACATTTGTACACGTCAACCCACCCTTAAAGCTTCAAAACATCAGTACGCCCCATGAAAACAAAAACTAATGAATTCATCTAACACATTAGATGATGACTTTAAGTATAAGGCGAACATTTATTAAATCTAAATACAATCTTATCTATAATCATGTTTGTACACAATATACTCACAACCATAATTAACATCACTAGGTGTTGATTTAGGTAAAAGATTAATGTAAACGTAGCCATTTAAAAGTTTCAACATCACCTAGGGTGTTCTTTTTTTTGAAATGCTACTTTATATACAACATGTTACCGGGACAACATATCACATTTAAATAAACATTCGAATCACGCTACGCGTTTCGAACTTGTGACCTTTCGCATCAAAATCAAATCACTTAACCATTTGGACAATGGTGTTTTTTTAAAGGGAAAGGAGTATTTTGAAAAGGATAAGTTTCAAAACATCACTAGGTGTTGATTCTGTTTTTATGCCATGAAGGGGTATGAGAAAGGGGAATAATTATTTATATTTATTTCTATGTTTGGTTTTTATTTATTTTAAATATTATATAATAATTGATATTAAATTATAAACTAATGTGATAAATTTAAAAAAAATGATACAATCTAATTTAAAAAAAACAGTATATTGCAAAAAATAGAAAACAAGTACTTAAACAATACAAATAAAAATAAAATCCTTCGAAGGAGGGTCGGACTTGTTGATCAAGCATTGTTGGTTATTCAAGACATTCCTTCAAGATGCTGCTAAGTGCAACCGTTATTTTTTAATGAACTTTCTTGTTATTGCCAATGGCATCATACTCGTCAGCTACGCATCAAAGGAAGTGAATAGTTGTTGTTGCAGACCATATTTCGGACTTTTGCAGTGTTGTGACATTTTGATTCGAATACGATAATCGAAGTAGTAGACGAAGGAAGAAGATTTTGGTGTGGAAGAGAAGTGGATGAATGTAGAATTTTACCGAGGAGGGGAAAATGGCCAATTTTACCGTTGGCGTCGGACTCATTCAACGCCAGCGGTTCAATCTCATCGCACCCTTCAATGGACTATTCTCAACGGTTACCTCGTCATCGCATCAGACACTTCTGGTGCGATAACTGGATAAAAAATTTGTTGTGAACGAACCCCTAACATTTTCAGTTCAGGAAATTTGTTTGTTTGTGTGCGAACAAGACGTCACGCTAGTTCCAAAAAAAATAGTACCGAGACAATATGTTATTCTTGGCGCCCAGAAAATCACTTCTGTCTTCCGTAATGGTTGATCATTATGCAAAATCCGTTTATATGTCTAATATTACCATATGTTATTTTGTTATACTAGCTATTAATAAACGTAGAGTGGTGGCAACTAAACAATTTTATGTTATTGAAAGACCATATCCACTTAAAAATAATACATGCTTGTTTTGAATGAATGAAAAACTAAGGCAGTGTTTGGTTTTAAAACAAATTTTGTGTTTTCGATTTTCAATATGTATGTCAAATACGAGAAGATTGGAGGGACGACGGAGTGGATGACAGAAAGACAGATGAGAAGATGAATGGGATAAAGGGACGATGGAATATTGGATTGTTTCACATGATTGTTTCACGTACAAAGTTGTTTTCTATTTTCTATGTTAACTTCGTTTTCTAAATAGGTCATTTTCGGCAAAATACATGCGTCATGTGCATTTTTACATGGACGAAAACTCAAAATTAAAAACAACAAACCAAACACTACTAACGTACTATTTGGCTTGCCCTTTTTAGTTTTGTGCTTCCACCCAAAAAACGTGCATACGATCATCTATGTTGGAAAAACAACCAATTTTGAAAATGACACTAACATATAAAATGAAAAACAAATTTATTTTGATTTTCGAACGTTGAGAAATAATAAAAGAATAGAAAACAATCCATCCGCTCCGCAGTCCCTCCATACTTTCCGCCGTCCTTCCATTGTCGTCTTAATGGTCTAAAATTTTAAAATTTTCATCCATTATATTCATATTTTGTTATGAACTTTGAAAACCAAAATCACAAAATAAAACCAAACCAGCTTTAAAATTCGGTGACAAGCAGCTTAAAAAAAAGTTATATATATTCAAATTATAACGGTAATCACAAGTAGAAAATGTGGTGCGGCTGGTGCCACTGTGAAAAGCTTTAGCAACTGCAGCTCCTCCTCGTCCAAAGCTACGCCTTTCTTAAAGCCTGCAAAAACAAATCTCTATTCAAGGTACTTTTTTTCCCTTCAACTTTTCAATCAAACATACTTATGGCGTCATTATGAGTCGATTAATTTCACAGAAATGATATTATTGTTTTGTTTTTGATCCTCTCCGACAATTTTTCAAAACTGGAAGAGCGGCACTATCGATTAAACTATGAATTCATTATTTAGGCTTAGTGTAGTTTTTGCATTATAGGTTGGTAGAGTTTGACGACGACTATAAGCTATTAATTAATTGTTTAGGATTAAACTGTATCTTAATTAGTATGTTAGAAAATATATGGTGTAAAATTGCGATGATATATCCCTCCTTCAATAATATTTCCGCCTTTCTGAAGAACAGGCTTTCCAGAAACCGTTCTTTCATCAGTGGAGTGAGTTTTGTGCAAATTGTAATCAATTGCACAGATCAAAAGAACTCGAAGGGGTCAAATGATGTGTTTAAATTTAATTTATGAATTTAGAAAGCAGGAAAAAAGTTGTATTGTGACGGCGAAGCACCGTCAAGTCGGTTGGTGGGACTGTTTGAAATGAAAAGATGTCTTTTCGTCCCAACAGTCATCTATTTACTGATTGAATTCAAATTCAAACACTAATTGAGATATACCATTTTCGGAAGGGACGCTTTCGCGCATTCCGCCATGATGCATACGTTGTAAATTGGACTCCGATGATCTGACCGGTTAGGTCTACCGCTGTCAGCTTGGTCGTTGTCCACGTACCCCACCTGGGGGTTGATAACCTATGGATCCTAAACTTCCAATAATATTGTCAAACGATCGAATGTGTTCTGATTCATTTTCATTAAAGAAAAGGGAGAAGAAGTTTTTTCTGGACTAAGTGAAACATGTTTGCCTTCTTCCATGATATGTTATTGCTTTGCGTATGTTGAATGAAGGGAAATGTATTCAGAGAGGGAGCTAGGATTTTGAATCAGCAAGCGATACAGTAAATTTTTCTCTCAGAAGGTTGTGGAGAACAAAAAAAATATTGCTAAATTTGAATATATCTCGTTATAAAGCATAAATAATAAATAAAAACTAGGAAGATACAGAACAAAAGTTGATAAAGAAATAGAAGCATCGATAATTGGAAAAATCAGCAAGGTATTGGTTATAAATTCTAACCACAAATAACATTAAAGAAACCGGAATACATAAACTTAAAGTAGAATTAGAAACTAAAAACGTATGTTTCGCTTCAGCCAGTGACTTGATATCTCAACATTTCAGTTTCTTTTTCATTTTTAATTCTCTTTCCAGAAAATTTAATTTTATCATCAGATGTAAGAGTTTGACACGAATTCGAGTCCTCCCGGCATAATCCTCTTTAAATTAGCTGAAAAAATATGTGTTGTGTGGTCGGTGCATACTTCTTGCGAATGTTACATGTGCATCATCCAGTACAGAGATCTGGTTTACTGAGGGTAAAAGAAGAGAGTCATGATGAATTGGATTGGTTAAATCTTAATGTGAGGTATTAGCTACGTATAATTATGTTACAAGGAATCTCACATGGGCTGTAGCCCATGGTCTCACAGCCGTAGATCCGTCTCTGAATATATTATAATGTGGCCGCAGGGATTCAGTTGTATAACGAATGTTGATAATTTTGACAGTTGATTAAGGCAGATGTATCATGAAGGAAAATATATTAACTCACCCTTATATCCTTGACCTCATGGTATGAAAAGGCTTCAGAACATTTCGGTCGGTTACTGAGGCTGTAGTTAATGCATTAGTTGTTGGTTCCGCATTCCTTGCAGCAAAAAGATTACGCAGAAGACAGGTTATGTTTGCCCTTGGTATGATCCATTTTCACTTATGTAGCGAATATTTGACACAAATTTATGAATTTTATCAGTTAATGATTAATATAACTTTGCATTCACAGCAATAAATGGCATTAAGACTAGCATGAGGTCTACTGCAGTGGCATTATGGATGTCAAAACCAAAACACATGTAAAAGAATATCTGCATAGCTTGTCTGTCACCTTTTGCTAATTTTAGAGAAGGCAACTTCCATTTAAACTCAGAGTCTTATTGAATTGCCTCCCAAACTTCGAAAAAAAAAAATCCCATTACTTTGCCAAGTCGCCACCCTCTCAAAAAAAAAAAAATTCCAAAAATACCATAACACCACGTGGTGCCTTGAATGCACCATGTAGTTGATCTGTCTGGTGAATAAAAAATTAAAAAAAAAAGCATAAATTTAGACAAAAATAATTTATGTGGTATTTTTGTTTTTAAATTTGTTATTCGCAACTATCGGAAAGTGTTACGAAACCAACTGTAACTTCAATAACAGTTACAAAATATCAGAGAAGTAGCAACGGCAAAATCTGTCACTAATTTTAATAAATCGTAACACAAAAATGCGTGACTAGATCTGTAAGAAAAATATTACCGATTAAACTGTCCGAATCCGGTAGAAATTGTTTCCTTGAAACAATATTGCCCCATTATATGCACCGAAAGATACGAGCAATTTGTCTCTCATGATGAAACGGACCGGCCCCAGTATGATGTGCGTGGAGACGGAGCGACGACGAACTGAAGGAATTATAGGTATGAGAACAGGGCTGTGGGAAGAGGAAGTGGAAGAAGAGAACTGTTTCTATATTTTGAACCTCGTTTTGCGGGCCCCTATATATAGGCTGGAGGAGGTGCCTATTCGGAGCGATCGTGACTGTTGGAAAGGTTGCGACCCTTTAACCGACAGACGCGCGCGTACAGATGCAACGGTCTAATTTTAAAGTCCAAAATTAGCCATTTTAGCGCAGCAGGCCCAAGAGGCAGACGGAGGCCATCTAATCACGAGACCCCAAGAGTCCCAAGGCCCTAGGCCCAATCTTTGACATTTTAAATTTAATATGAAGGTTCAAAGCCTACATTGCCACAAGTCTTCATGTCTCCTTCTTCTTTTCTTTTGATTTAGTATAATGGGTTGTGATATATAATGTGATATTGAAACAAATATCCCATGATTTGGGATTTTGTTCAATACACACTCTAATTCTTCACCTTCCTCACTTCCTCATTCATTCATTTCTAACAATCCCCCACATGAATGAGCAGTTGTTCTTAGTTTGACGAACCATTTATCGTATCGGTTAAAGTAGCACAGGAGCCTTGAACTTTTCTAGTGTTTACCTATTTGAGTTACAGGTGAATCAGTAGACATAGAATGTCCTTGAACTGTAAACCTTTTGTGTAATTCTACAATAGATAACACACGACAAATGTTTCTTATAATCCTTCGTTCTCTGTATGTGTTCATTTTTGCCTTGAACACCTGCTTGGTATCATAAGTGCTTAGAGAATTTGGCTTCATAATTCTCTTTGAAGCGGCGCCTTCGCACTTACGTAGGTGATTCTGTAAAGGGTATTCACAATTCCTCAAGTACATACATCATTAAAAGTATCAATACTTATCCTATTTTTCCAACAAATAAAGCACTGACTTATCATAGGAATGGTTTGTGTGTAACAGTGTCGTCAAGTTTCTCTTAAATTTAGTTGTCCCTTTGAACCTAGATCTTGAGATCTCCAGTCAACAAGGTGGGGTTTCCATTAAAAAAAACTTTTATTCTATGGGCCTTAACTTCATTCCCATCGATAAGGTTTGAACTTTCTCTCTTGGCAAGCCTTTAGTTAGTGGATCTGCTATGTTATCTTTTGACTTTATGTAGTCTATAGTGATAACTCCATTAGAGAGAAGTTGTCTTATTGTTTTATGTCTACGACGAATATGTCTAGATTTACCATTGTATAGTGTACTATTAGCTCTTTCAATTGTTGATTGACTATCACAATGTATACATATTGGAGGCACACGTTTGCTCCAATTTGGAATATCTTCCAAGAAACTTCGAAGCCAGTCTACTTCTTCTGCGGTCTTATCTAGTGCAATAAACTCTGATTCCATCGTTGTAACAACCCTAGATTATTATATTTTTAAATTGACTTTATTTTTATTTTAAGTTATTTTAAATTTGTTTTATTTCAAACATTTCATTTTTAAATATAAATGTTGATTATTAAGTGATTTATAGTTCAAACTAGTATAATTTGAACATTTTACTGTAAAGTGAATTTCTGGTCAAACTGTTCAAACTTTGACTTTTAAACTTCAAATTTAAATTATTTTAAATCTTAAATTTTATCTTTTATTATGAAAATAGATGAAATAACTTAAACACTGCTTTTCGTTTCGTTGAAAACGGAGTTAAACTGCAAAAGTTATGTACATTTCAATTTTGAGTATAAGTTGTTTTATTTTGCAATTTTTTCTATTTTAAATTATATAATCTTTGTCATATTTTATTTTAATTTGTGTTAATGTGTTATTTTGGGTATATTTTCATATTTTAATATTTTTAGAATAATAATATAAATTTTCTAAAGCACACTTGAATTTATTCAAATTTATAAAGCCTAGTTTGGTATTTACTGCATTTTCTTTATTTAATTGATATTGTTTAAATTTATTTATTTTCTTTTCTTATTTATTTTATTTTCTGAGATCTTTCATCTTTGTTTTCAGCCATTGATATATAAAAAATAAAAATAAAAAGAATATAGGAAATTCGAAGAGTTTTAAACTTTTGAAATTCCTATGTCTCTTTGCATTTCCGACCTTTCATTTTCCCAACTCTTCTCTTAATTGTTTTGGTCGTGTAATCTACTCATTTCAGCTGCATTTTTTTTTTCACTTTCACAAAAATCATTTCTCTTTCTCTCACAAAAAAATCACGGCTATTCCCCTTGTGAAGCTTTGGTAAAAAATTCTATCTTCTTCTTGTCTTTTTATTGATTTTCTACTTGAATTTGCACATGCTCTCCACCTTCATAGCTGTATTCCCCCTCCTCCAAGCTGTGGTCGACCACCACCACCATTTTTTTCTGACCATCACACATCCTAACACCACTCCCCCTCAGGCCAAGCCAAGCCATGGTGAAGATCATCACAAAAATCCATCTAAACTAACACTAGCCATCACCTGTACCAAACCTAATCTAGGATTGCCATCTCCTTCTTCCTCCACCTTTTGCCGCCACCACCACCACCTCTGACCTAACCTCCACCCCCTGCCACATCACCCACCACCACCTGCACCTCTGGTTGGGCCCACATAACCCATGGTCGAACCTAGTTGTAGCCTAGAAAATGATGAACTTTGCTTTGTAGTGGTAGATTGATGCACCTATACCTCTTCACCATTAAACACCATGTAGGTCGACCTCTTGCACACCCAAACCAGACCCAATGCCTTTGTTAGCTGAGCCTAATCAGTGTCTAACTGAAGTACATGAGGTTGAGAACATGTGCAATTCATTCGATGTTGTTTTGGGCTTTGAATTCTAATGTTATTTGATGTTTAAATCGTGTTGAAACTTACATATATTTGTATTGTTTTATGTAAATGTTTGAACAAGGCTATTAGCTTTGGCTCTCCACTCTCTTGTCGTATCCGTGTTGTCGTGCCATAGTGCTTTTGAAGATCTCAGTTTGTGCTTTTGATCGTTGTCTCCAGCTTATACAAGTGAGCAAATCTCACCAGACTAATATGTACTTATATAGTTGATAAACGGACATCATTTGAATCTGTAACTTATATCATCTTGTTATAACTGCTATATTATTATCACATGATGTTCACACCTGTTATATCATATTCTACTGTTATTTCATGCTATTTCAGTTATTTATATCAGTTATCACCATTGCAAGTTCCCTGTAGACTAGAATCACTATGGGTTGAAATGATACATACCCGAACGGACTTTAGAATAAGGGAAAATCGTTATGGGCTGAAATGATAGGCCTGAGCGGTTTTCAAAATCATTCATTTTACTTGGGACTGCGGGTTTGAAATGATAGAACCCGGGTTTTCTTTGTAAACTGCGGATTGAAATGATATACATCTGTATCACTTGACCTAGGCTAGAAAACTATATACAGACCCGTGGGTTATAAATTATTTTTTGAAATGTTTTAAAATTATTTTTAAAAGTAAAAGTATAATATTTTGAATTAAAATGAATAAAATGATTTTTATAAAAATAAAAGTGATTTTTGAATAAATGAAAATGTGAATAAATTAATGTTTTAAGTCAAAATTTTGAAATATAACTTATTGTGGGAAATTTTGAACTTTTGTTAAAAAGACATTTTATTAAGTAAAATAAATAGAAATAAGTTATAATTTGGTAATTTAAAACTTAATAGTTAAGTAATAAAATTAATTAAAGAAATGGGATTTAATACTTTAATTTAAATAAGAAATTATGTTAAAATTTGATTTTTGGATGAAATTTAACTTTATAAAAATCATAAAAATAAGAGTATTGAAATGATGATTTTAAAATGTGAAATTTTATGATTTTATAAGTTAAAATGGTTTAAATTAAAATTAACTGTTGGTGAAATTTGTATTGAAGCGTTGAATTTGATTTAACAGCATTTTTGAAATGTAATGTAAGGGTATTACAGCATTTTGTAAATGCTGTAGTTGTTTTAAATGAACTAAAAAGTTAAATTGAAATAAAGGCTATTATAGCATTTTGTAAATGTTATAGTGGTTAAACTTAACATTTAAGTTTATTTGAAATTTAAAGGAAATCTATTACAGCACTTAAACGCTGTCTTTTGTCAAATGAACTGTTTTAAACTATAACTTCACGTAGCATTTTTAAGTACTGCGGAAACTATATTTTTGTTGTTTTAATAAATTTTATGGAAAAAAAATTACCTTTGGAAAATGATAAAATTTTGGAAATTAAATGTTAAATTTCTAAAGATAATGAAGAGACATTTATATGGCTTTAAATGGAAGGATTTAAGTTTTAAAATTTTAATATTTAATTAATAAATATAAGGAATTGACTTTAAATGATTTAAATGGAGAGATTTAATTTTTGATATAAAATCTTTTGAAACGTAAGTTTGAAATGGTAATTAATTCCTAAATAAAATGAAGAGATTTAAAAGTTATTTAAATGAATAAAAATGAATGATGTTTTGAATAATATTTTGACATTTTGATATTTTGAAAGGATATTTGATTTCTGATTTATTTAATTTATTTGTTAAATGAATATTTAAAGTATATTATTTGAGTTTATTTAAATGATATTGGATTTATGAAAGTTGGGATATTCAAACCTTGAAATATACTAAAGATTGAATATTGTATTTTGTGGATTAAACCTATATTTGAATTTGATAAGATTTGAAATGGTTTGTTAGTAAACTGAATTTGAATTGAAAATGATGGTTTGAATTAAATTAAATTGAAATTTAAATTTCGGTTTGATTTAATAAATTTGTAAATGTATAGAATTAAAGGATGATTGCAAATGTATGATTTCAAAATGTTCTGATTTTTAAACTATAATGATTTCAATGTTTTGGTTTCGAAAGAGTTATAACTTTGAAAGTATAAACTATTTTGAAAAGTGAATATATGTTTGGAATGGAAATGATATTGCTTTTGAAATAAATATAGTTTTGAAATAAAAATGATTTTGGGTTTTCAAAGTATAAACTATCTTTGAAATGATATTTTGATATTAAAATGATTTGTAGTAAAGTTTTGAAAGGATATGATATTTCGATATATTGAAATGATTTGAAAAGGAAGTTTTGAAAGGATATGCTATTTTGATATATTGAAATGGTTTGGAAATGATCTAATCTTTATGATTTGGATTTGAAATGATATTTTATTTTGAAGTATAAAATATTATATTTTAAAATTATAACCATGGGTTATAATAATGATTGGTTGTTAAAGAGACCGGGATCGGATATCTGGCATACTCTCTGTCGATACCGAAAACCACTTTAACAACCGTGTACGCGGTGGAGATTCTAGAATGAAGTAGGATGTGACGACGTTCTTGAGGTATATTACGTGGACCCAACTCCAGTGAGTTGACATAAGGTGGCTAAAACAGGAGCGATCTCGGGCCAAGTGAGGTCATTCCTCCGATCGGACACATTCCTTCGATATTATACTCTTACTTGTGACTGATTAGATGGCCATCCTTCGATTTTGATATGGGAGTGTGTTCCATGGTGGGCGTATGTGGCTGCTGCGTTACCACCAGCCCGTGTGCGTAATTGGTATATCTACCCTGGCATTGCCTTGTGTGCCGTGTCACCTACCATACCGAGCCTTTACGACGTGTGATAACCCTGATTTTATGAGCAATTTTATGATTTAAATTAATTCATGTTTGTTTAAAAGTTTTGCATTGAAAAATAAACTGTTTTGCAAGTGTATGGTTTAAATATGAATGTGTACACAAGATAGTGCACACATATGCATATATTTTTCTGCATAAGGAAATAGGCAGAAATTAATATATAAATTAGAGTAAATAACTTAGAAATACATATTGGGTGGAAGACATGATTATGTCTTTAATAAGTTTGGCGTAAAAGAAAATAAATATAGGCAGAAATAATAAATACCTGTAGAAAAATGTTAGACAGTTAAAAACTATTTAAATAAAAAGAAAATAAAGATTTAGACAAAATTAAGCACACATATGTTATACATGTGTTCAGGTAAGTATTGCTGGTAGGAAACAAAGTTTGCATGGAAATGGTATGAACCCTTAAATAAACATTTTATCCATTTCCATTAATTCTTTTTGCTTAGGAAATCAAAGTCATGCAGATAACATGACCGGGTATGAAAAAAAAATATAAAGTTTATTTCTGAAAAAAAAAGAGGACCACATACCCTTTTCTTCGTAAATCAAAGTATGAGGCAGGTCATATTATAAGGGGTAAAACTGACATTGAGCAATTTTCTAAAACCCTAGAAGCAGCCAGGGGTTTGTATAAGAAGGCTTAGTGTAGTAAGATCTGTCACCATTTAAAAAAAAAGTAAAAAATATATATGTAGAGAAGAATGGGGAGCACTGGCCATTAGAGTTAGGAGAAGGCAGAAGATTAAAAGGAAAAAAAAGGTCTAGGAAGAAGAATTAAGGTGAGTAATCTCACTGGGAACTTGGCATTAAGTCCTGAATATTGAGGCAGCCTAATTAGATTTATATTTCATTTTTGGAAGCTGTGTTCATCTTTATGATTTGATGACTTTGGTATGTTAATAATTTGTTCAAGTGTACAACTCTGCATAGTGATTTACTCAGAGTAAAAGAGGTCTTCATGTTTAAATATGAATGTGCTGAGCTTCTATGGTCTTATGACCTATCCAAATCAGAGCATAAATTTATGGTTTAGCTAGATCTAAAGATTAATAAAGATCTGATTGAACCAGAGGTAAAAAAAAATCAACAAACCATATAAGATTATATGTTTTCACTTGATCCAGTGGAACCCATGAACAAAAATGATATATATATTCTGAGAACTCACATCTATTTACATGATTGAATGATTGTTTATGAAAGTATGATTTAACAACTTTCTGGATGAATATGTTGGCTGGATGTTTGTTTCTCTGATTAAAATATGTATACAGATGGTTAGTACTGTAATGAAAAGGGGGGAAAATAATACTTAGTAATTTTAACTAAGGACCTTGGGTCTTAGGGCTACAAAATATGGCTTGGCAAGGTGAACATTGCAAGCTCACACATGGTATAATTATACCCAGGGGCCTGAGTGTGCTGGGTTAATAGAGACATGTCCCAGGCAGTGTGTGATTTAACAAAAGAAAGTATCTAAAGACCACAATCTACAGTGGATAAAGAACAATAGAAATAGGTCTAAGTGAGGCTGGGTGAAATCCCTGATGGCCAGTAAATTTATAAATGGATCTGATGATTAAACTGGTGCTTGTATTGGTTGGTTTTTGATGTTTATTTGCTGAATCTTATGATTGTTTTTCTATGAATTAAACCACTTGAACCGTACATAATTAGTTTTGCACTGACATGAATGAACATGCCTCACAGAAATTATTCACAAAGATGACATTGAATTTCCTTACTCATTCAAAGTACTGGAATATAAATAAAGAGTTGAATAAGATCATGCTTTCAGTTAGATTATTCATACCAGACATTAGTCTGACCGTTGTGTGTTTATACACCATTGGGTGTCTCATATTTATATGAGGCGGTTCATGGTAATTGTGCAGGTAAATAGGCATTTCATTGATCAAGCTTTGGATGAGATAGCTGCTTAAGGAAATTGGATGCAATAGATACAGATTTACTGAACTTAAAATAGGAGTTTAAGTCAAATTTATGTTATGCTACGTTGTTAAAGTTGTTTTAAAAAAAGACTAATGTATTGTTATTTTCTGTTTTGTGAGCATTGAATTCAAATGTGTGTTTCAGCTGAAACTTGTGAGTTACTTTTGAAAATGTTTTACTAAGTAATGTAGTTTCTTTTCTTAGTTTTCAGAATAATTAAATTATAGTAATAGAAAATCTGAGCTGGCAGGCATGGATTAACTTAATGAATAACCTAGTCTTTGATATGAGAAATTCAGGTTTAAAGATGAAAAATCTGGCAAATAGAAGTTTTGAGTCACCTTGAGAAGAACCCAGAATAACATGCACTTTGTTTAAGAATAAGTGCAAAATGGAAAGGGCTAACCTGACCATTTTACTAAGCCTGGGTTCAACCATTTTCAATTGCTTAAATCTCAATTTACAGTGAAGCTTAATAACCCAAGTATAGGATAGGTTTAATTATTTTAGTTAGCAGTAAAAAAAAAAAGAGAGAATTAGGAACTAAAAATTCTTTCATTGATAGACATGCAAAGAAACATGCACACAAAGGCACTTACAAAAGCATAGTTCATACAACAACAACAATTATGGGAAAAATATGTAAAACACTGAGTTTTGAGAAATAACACTAATAGTTTTGCAATGACCTGAGTGTTCTTGGAAAAATTGTTTTTAGAAATACTTTTTCTATGAGGAGATCACTTAATGATTCCTAAACAGATCTCTGCTTCAAAACTTTTGTACTCTGATTTAAGTAGAAAATAATTTACATATCTTCACATATGTACGTTAGATAATTTGAACACAACAATATTTTTATATTGGCTTAAAGATCCTGGTTAGAAGAAAAAATCAAGAGAATGGTATTCTCTTGATTAGATGACCATTGTATATACATAAAAAAAATTACTGTAATAAGAAAGGGGGTCATCTCATTTGGTATCAGAGCTATGTTGTTAAATAACATAGCAAAATTTTGGATGAACTTGTTTGTATGGAAGTGTTGACAGTCTTGGATGCTTTGTTTTGTTTGTACATACACTAATAAAATCTATTATGATTGAATAGTGATAGATTGAAATAAATTAATTTATAGAATATTAAACAAAATAGACTAACCCAAGTGTCATATCCATAGAGTTATGGTAAGACCCAGACATCAAGATGTAGGACCAAATGAACCACCAATGGTGAATATGCAAGAATTCATAAGAGCCATAAGGGATGGTGTAGGCAACAGGCAGGAAAATCCACATGAGGAGCTTTCCAAATTACTCAAGATTTTTACTAATCTTGGAGGAAAAACTTTTGATGGTACAGAAGGGATTATGGGAGTTCAAAATTGGCTCAGAATTTTGGATAGGATCTTTGCTGATATGCAAGTTGAAGACCAAAAGAAGAGGCAAATTGCATCCAGACAATTGAGAGGAGCAGCTTTGGATTGGTGGGAGGTCATCATAGTTGGAAGACCTGAAGGAGAGGTGACATGGAATCAATTTAAAGAAATGTTGGAAGGGAGGTTTGTACCTGCATCCGCCAAGGAGTCTTTGCTAGAGGAATTCATTAAATTAAGGCAAGGAACTATGAGTGTCACTGAGTACACTCAGAAGTTTGAATCATTAGCAAAGTATGGTGCAGTACTTATCACTACTAAGGCGTCTAAGAATGGCAGATATATTCAAGGGTTGAACCCTAGCCTTAGTAGAGCTATGCTGCCATACAAGGACAGGACTTTTGATCAAGTTTTGGATTTGACTTTGAGCATAGAACAACATGATAAGGCTAGAGAAAATTTTAGGTCATTCAAGAATAACCAGAATAAGAAAGGAAAGGGTAAGTTTCACCCTTATGACAAGAAGAAAACAGACATGGCTTCCACCAAGAAACTAGAAGAAGTCAAGGCTGCTCAAATTAAGAAGAAGGTTACTTGTTATAACTGTGGCCAAGAGGGGCATATGAAGAATAGGTGCACAATTGTTAGGCCAGCATCCTTCAAATGTCACCATTGTGGGAAGGAAGGTCATATAAAGAGGAATTGTCCAAATTTTAAGCAAGGAAAAATAGGAACTTTGGAGGGGAAAAGCAAAGCAACTGAGGGAACAAGTGTTGAGAATCATGGCCAAACTGAAGGTACATTACTTATTCACTCAATACCTTTTGCGGTAGTGTATGATACTGGGGCCACACACTCATTGATTTCCCATGATATTGCACAACAATTAAAATTGAATTGTATGATTATTGATAAGCGATTGCTTATTAGAAGTCCCATAGGTAGTTCATGTGTTCTAGGTATGATGTGTATGCAACTGGGATTAAATATAGGGGGACATGTGTTTAGTTCAGACCTATATGTGTTGCAATATCCGGGCATAGGGGTTATTCTAGGAGTTGATTGGTTGAGAAAATATAAGGCCATTATAAATATGGAAACATCTACCATATCATTGAAAATTCCTGATGGCCAAAGGGTAGTTGTTCTTTGTGAGGCAAACAAGAGTAGAAATATAGCCAACCTTATTACATTGTCTAGTGAGAAACCCATGCCTGCATTAGAAGAAATCCCCATTGTGAATCAATATGTTGATGTGTTTGGTGAGGTTAGGGGAATTCCAAACCACAGACCAGTTGAGTTTTCAATTAGAATAATTCCAGGAGCTAACCCAGTGATTAAAAGACCAACCAGAATGGGGCCTAAGGAGTTGATAGAACTGAAAAGGCAACTGGTTGAACTAGAAGAAAAAGGCTTTATTAGACCCAGTAGCTCATCATGGGGAGCACCAGTAGTCTTTGTTAAGAAACAAGATGGATCCCTCAGGTTATGTATTGACTATAGGGAGTTAAATAAAGTCACAGTTAAAAATAAATGCACTTTACCAAGAATTGATGATCTCTTTGATCAATTGAGTGGTGCAAAAATATTTTCTAGACTTGATTTAGCTTCAGGATTTCATCAGATGAAAGTATAAGAGGAAAGCATTAAGTATACAGCCTTTAACACCAGATATGGACTTTATGAATTTTTAGTAATGCCATTTGGCTTGACAAATGCTCCTTCTTATTTTGTTGATTTAATGAATAGGATTTTTAGAGAATACTTGGATAAATTTGTATTGATATTTATTGATGATATACTAATTTATTCTAAGTCAGTTAGAGAGCATGAGAATCATTTGCATATGGTACTCCAGAGATTGAGGCAAGAAAACTTGAAAGCAAAATTTTCAAAATGCACTTTTTGGCAAAATGGAATAAATTTTCTAGGCCACATTATATCAGAAAAAGGAATATCTGTGGATCCCAATAAAGTTATTGTAGTGCAAGCTTGGAAAAGGCCTACCAATGTCACTGAGGTCAGATCATTCATGGAAATGGCTGGTTATTACAGAAGTTTTATAAAAGATTTTGCAAGAATTTCAATTCCATTAACCAGATTGACTAGGAAAAATCAAGTGTTTACTTGGACTGAAGAGTGTGAGAAAGCCTTTGAGAAGTTAAAGGAAGCACTAATACAAGCTCCAATCCTCAAAGTACCTGAAGGGAATGAAAACTTGGTGGTGTATACTGATGCAAGTGGACAAGGGCTTGGGGCAGTATTGATGCAACAACATCAGGTGATAGCTTATGCTTCTAGGCAATTGAAACCAAGTGAGGTAAGATATGCTACTCATGACCTTGAATTGGCTGCTATAGTGTATGCGCTTAAACTATGGAGACACTACTTATTAGGGGCAAGATTTGAAGTTTACACAAACCATAATGAAAGTTGCTGGTGCTCTGATACCAAATGAAAGTTACAGTGGTGCGGATCGTGCTATATGGAATTATACTATACTAGTGCGGAAATAAACTAAAAATACTATAGCAATGTAAATAAGTAAAAATAAAACAAGCACACCAGGAATTTTTATACTGGTTCGAACTTCCCGTTCTACGTCCAGTCCCAGACTCCTTCTGGAATTTTACTAACAACAATCCTCACTTAACCCGGAGGAACAGGTTTACAACAACCCTTGAACAGCCGAACAAGGGACCTGAGCAGCAGAACAGGATTTCGCCTCAACAGCCGAAGAGGACTTCACTTGCCTGAACGACAGAACAGGACTTCAACTTATACAGAAAGTATATGACACAGTGTGTTCTCAATAACACGAATTTGTCTCTTGATAGTACAATCTTCCTATAATCTTTCTCCTTTATGATATATGTATGAATGCGTGAAGATTAAGAAAGTAGAATTTGAATGATATTTTTAGCACAAATGAGTTAGAATCAAGAATTTCAATAATAGAATAATAATCAATAGAAATTGGTGTATTTAAAACTTGATTCTAATGTGTTTATATAGGTAATAAATGGTTGTAATTGTTCATGAAGAGTTATCATCAAAAGCTGTTGAATTAAAGGTCGCAACTCTTCATGAATGGAAATGCCTTTTCAAAAAAATAGCCGTTGTAAATATTCAGACGTCTGAAATTAAAAATTCAGACTTCTGAAATGCAACGAGATTTGAAACAGAAAGCAAATAGGCAATTTTAGCCCAGATTCAGACGTCTGAAATGGTCAATTCAGACGTCTGAATTTGACCTGTAACTAAAAATTACCATAGCTCAAATGGTTAGAGCACTTGCCTTCTAAACTAGTGACCTGGGTTTGAGTCCCGCTCCATGCAATTTTTGAAAACTTGATTTTTCATTTAAAATATGAATGTATATGTGTGTATACCATTTGGAGAAGATTTTAACATTTTTAAACTCTAGACACGACACTATATGACTACTAATACTTTGTTTATCACCTTTGTCTTGTCTCTAGCGTATATATCTCTTCTTGTATCTCCATATACATTCTTTTATTCTTTTATTCTTTTGTACTGTGTATCTTTATTTTGAATGTATTTGATTATCTCTTTTTGATGCCCATGTACCTGCAAATTAGCTTAGAGATTCTTTAACATAATTGTATAGTTGTTGTCATTAAAATCCAACAACTGAGGTTCTAACATTCTTCCCCTTTTTGATGATGACAACTATACAATTTTTAAAAAATATTCATTCTATAAAAAAAATATTAATATGTTTAAAGCTCCCCCTAAGTATAACATCTCCCCCTAAGTATAATATCTCCCTCTATTACTATGCATATGAATTTCTCCCCCTTTGTCATTATCAAAAAGAATGAGGGAATATATAAATTTATATAAATTATCTTGTATATAACGAGATAAACTCATTATCAATTATGAAGGAAAAATAAAATAAATTTTACCATATTTACTGAAGTCCATATTTTATTGTAAGCACGTAATTCTATTAAATGTATGGAACATTCTTTAAAATTCCAAAATCTATCATTTTCCTTTTGCTTCTCTGAGTACCTGCAAAAAATAATAATAATTTCGGTACCCACTTACTATGTTAGGGTCCGGGGGGTTAGGTCTTTGGAAACCATACCCATTTGGGTGTGGTTGAACCTTTATAAATATAATATTCATTACAAATTACATTCTTATAATAGTTGCTAATATAAAGTTGTTTATCATGATCAATCATATTAGCTGGAATCCATATCTTAATACTATTAGTCATTAGCTTAGTACTTGAAGAATAATTTCTATCATTTCTAAACAAAGTACTATTATGACTATAGCTGGTTTTAAAACTATCTTGATTACTAGTACTAACACTAAAGTTAGTATACATGAATGCATATCTAGTACTATTTTTACTTTTAGCTTGTTTATAGCCTAAACCGCTTTTATCATTTTGAGCTTTTAAATTCTTAACATAACCTAATCCCTTCTTATTTGAAGCAGGTTGAGAATTTTCAATAATCCTGGATAAATTTTCACTCCCTTTATTAAAATTGGAAATATTTTTAGTAATGTCATCAAGCTTAGTTTTGAGACTAGTGTTATCTAACTCAACAATTTTAATTTTTGTTTTTAACTCATGATTTTCAAAAGCTAGAGTATTATTCTTTTCTTTTTGAGCTTCTATTTCTTGACTTAATAGAGCGAGTTGAGAATTGTCTGAATCTTGAATTTTCTCAAGTTCTTCTTCTAATATTCTCTTCTTGTCTTTAAGCATATCTCTTTCGAATTCTGCTTTCTTCTGATTTTCCAGAGCTTCCTTATATTTTCTTTTGAGACTTTTTAAAGTGTCTAGAAGTTCTGAATTTATTTCTATCATATCATCAAAAGTTAGATCACTAACCTCATTATCTTTTGCCATGAAACACTTGTTTGTTTGCACCTTTGATTTTTCTTTATTGCTCTTCCTCTTCTTATTGCCTTAACTAGATCTCTTTATAGCCATTTATTCTAGGATGTTGTTACGATCTCTAGAAAACCAGGCTCCGATACCAAATAAAAGTTGCTGGTGCTCTGATACCAAATGAAAGTTACAGTGGTGCGGATCGTGCTATATGGAATTATACTATACTAGTGCGGAAATAAACTAAAAATACTATAGCAATGTAAATAAGTAAAAATAAAACAAGCACACCAGGAATTTTTATACTGGTTCGAACTTCCCGTTCTACGTCCAGTCCTAGACTCTTTTTGGAATTTTACTAACAACAATCCTCACTTAACCCGGAGGAACAGGTTTACAACAACTCTTGAACAGCCGAACAAGGGACCTGAGCAACAGAACAGGATTTCGCCTCAACAGCCGAAGAGGACTTCACTTGCCTGAACGACAGAACGGGACTTCAACTTATACAGAAAGTATATGACACAGTGTGTTCTCAATAACACGAATTTGTCTCTTGATAGTACAATCTTCCTATAATCTTTCTCCTTTATGATATATGTATGAATGCGTGAAGATTAAGAAAGTAGAATTTGAATTTGAATGATATTTTAGCACAAATGAGTTAGAATCAAGAATTTCAATAATAGAATAATAATCAATAGAAATTGGTGTATTTAAAACTTGATTCTAATGTGTTTATATAGGTAATAAATGGTTGTAATTGTTCATGAAGAGTTATCATCAAAAGCTGTTGAATTAAAGGTCGCAACTCTTCATGAATGGAAATGCCTTTTCAAAAAATAGCCATTGTAAATATTCAGACGTCTGAAATTAAAAATTCAGACTTCTGAAATGCAACGAGATTTGAAACAGAAAGCAAATAGGCAATTTTAGCCCAGATTCAGACGTCTGAAATGGTCAATTCAGACGTCTGAATTTGACCTGTAACTAAAAATTACCATAGCTCAAATGGTTAGAGCACTTGCCTTCTAAATTAGTGACCTGGGTTTGAGTCCCGCTCCATGCAATTTTTGAAAACTTGATTTTTCATTTAAAATATGAATGTATATGTGTGTATACCATTTGGAGAAGATTTTAACATTTTTAAACTCTAGACACGACACTATATGACTACTAATACTTTGTTTATCACCTTTGTCTTGTCTCTATTGTATATATCTCTTCTTGTATCTCCATATACATTCTTTTATTCTTTTGTACTGTGTATCTTTATTTTGAATGTATTTGATTATCTCTTTTTGATGCCCATGTACCTGTAAATTAGCTTAGAGATTCTTTAACATAATTGTATAGTTGTTGTCATTAAAATCCAACAATTGAGGTTCTAACACATAAATCACTTAAATATTTGTTTTCACAAAAAGAATTGAATATGAGGCAGCAAAGGTGGATTGAACTTCTAGCCTCATATGACTTTGAAATATTATATACCCCTGGTAAGGCTAATAAAGTAGCAGATGCCCTAAGTAGACAACATGCTAATGTGGCTAGATTAATGATAGAAGAGTTTAACACTTTATCACTGTTGATTGATTTAGAGGTAGAAAGTAAAAATGTAGAAAACATGAGCTTATGCAGTGAGAATGTAGAAATGGGGAAATTAAGTTTTATCACTTTGGGGTCAGGATTAAAGAATAAAGTAGTAAAGCTACAAGACCAAGATCCATTTTTATCTGAAAAGAAGACTCAGATATTAAATGGTTAGGCAGTGGAAGGTTTTCAGTTGAATGAGCAAGGCCATTTGGAGAAAAGGAAAAGAATATGTGTTCCAGCAATTGATGGGTTGAAGCAAGAAATTTTGGATGCTTATCACAAACGCAAATACACTATACATCCAGGAAGCACAAGAATGTATCACAACCTCAAGAGGGATTACTAGTGGAGTGGTATGAAAAGTGCAGTGGCAACCTATGTATCTAAATGTATGGTTTGCCAACAGGTGAAGGCTGAGTATCAAAAACCCTCAGGGATGCTCCAACCTTTGCAAATACCACAGTGGAAATGGGAAGACATATCAATGGATTTCATTGATGGTTTGCCGAGAACTAGGAGGGGAAATGATAGTATTTGGGTAGTGGTTGATAGGTTAACCAAGTCAGCCCACTTTATACCAGTAAAGTCAGAAAGAAATGCATGTGCACTAGCCCAGTTGTTTATTAGGGAAGTGGTCAGATTGCATGGGATACCAAAGACTATAGTAAGTGATAGAGATACCATCTTCACTTCAAAATTTTGGCAAAGTTTTCACAAGGCAATGGGGACTGATTTATGCTTAAGAACAGCATACCATCCTTAATCTGATGGTCAAACAGAAATTGTGAACAAATTACTTGAAGACATGTTGAGAGCTTGTGTGTTGGATTGGGGAGGAAGTTGGGAGTATCGTATCTTTTTAGCTGAATTTGCATACAACAATAGTCATCATAGTAGCATAGGCATGGCACCCTTGGAAGCTCTCTATGGGAGACCATGTTTATCACCCTCAAGTTGGCTAGAATCTGGGGAAAAAGTGGTCTTAGGACAAGAAAATGTGAAGGAAACTTCTGAGAAGATAGCTTTGATTAGAAAAAGAATTGCTTCTGCCCAAGATAGGCAAAAGAAATATGCAGATCAGAGAAGAAAAGCAGTGCAATATAATGTTGGAGATTATGTATTTATTAAAATATCACCCATGAAAAAGGTTCTAAGGTTTGGGAGACAAAGAAAGTTGATCCCTAGATATATAGGGCCATATAAAATTCTAGAAAGAATAGGAACTGTAGCCTATAAGTTAGAATTGCCAGAAGAAATGAGAGCAATGCATGATGTTTTTCATGTATCTCAGCTAAGAAGGTGGGTTCATGACAAAGAGGCAATCCTAAAAATTCCCAAGGATGTGCAGATTGATCCCAGGATGATCTATGAAAAGGTGCCAGTAGGCATAGTTGCTAGAGAAATCAAGAAACTGAGAAACAAAGAAATTAAATTAGTGAAAGTGCAATGGAGTCTTGACCCAAATGACTGCACATGGGAAGTGGAGGATAAAATCAGAAATGATTATCCACAACTGTTTGATTGAATGAAAGATATGATATATATATATATATATATATTGATGGATGTTTTGATTGAATATGCATTATGAATCTTTGCATAGAATTTAATTAAGTGATTAATTTGAGGATAGTTAATTTTATGGATCAATGATATTTGAATTAATATGAAGGAATTGTGGGACACAATTCCAAAAAGGAGGGGTATATGTGATAACCCAGATTTTATGAGCAATTTTATGATTTAAATTAATTCATGTTTGTTTAAAAATTTTGCATTGAAAAATAAACTGTTTTGCAAGTATATGGTTTAAATATGAATGTGTACACAAGATAGTGCACACATATGCATATATTTTTCTGCATAAGGAAATAGGCAGAAATTAATATATAAATTAGAGTAAATAACTTAGAAATACATAATGGGTGGAAGACATGATTATGTCTTTAATAAGTTTGGCATAAAAGAAAATAAATATAGGCAGAAATAATAAATACCTGTAGAAAAATGTTAGACAGTTAAAAACTATTTAAATAAAAAGAAAATAAAGATTTAGACGAAATTAAGCACACATATATTATACATGTGTTCAGGTAAGTATTGCTGGTAGGAAACAAAGTTTGCATGGAAATGGTATGAACCCTTAAATAAACATTTTATCCATTTCCATTAATTCTTTTTGCTTAGGAAATCAAAGTCATGCAAATAACATGACCGGGTATGAAAAAAAAATATAAAGTTTATTTCTGAAAAAAAAAGAGGACCACATACCCTTTTCTTCGTAAATCAAAGTATGAGGCAGGTCATATTATATGGGGTAAAACTGACATTGAGCAATTTTCTAAAACCCTAGAAGCAGCCAGGGGTTTGTATAAGAAGGCTTAGTGTAGTAAGATCTGTCACCATTTAAAAAAAAAGTAAAAAATATATATGTAGAGAAGAATGGGGAGCACTGGCCATTAGAGTTAGGAGAAGGCAGAAGATTAAAAGGAAAAAAAGGTCTAGGAAGAAGAATTAAGGTGAGTAATCTCACTGGGAACTTGGCATTAAGTCCTGAATATTAAGGCAGCCTAATTAGATTTATATTTCATTTTTGGAAGCTGTGTTCATCTTTATGATTTGATGACTTTGGTATGTTAATAATTTGTTCAAGTGTACAACTCTGCATAGTGATTTACTCAGAGTAAAAGAGGTCTTCATGTTTAAATATGAATGTGCTGAGCTTCTATGGTCTTATGACCTATCCAAATCAGAGCATAAATTTATGGTTTAGCTAGATCTAAAGATTAATAAAGATCTGATTGAACCAGAGGTAAAAAAAAATCAACAAACCATATAAGATTATATGTTTTCACTTGATCCAGTGGAACCCATGAACAAAAATGATATATATATTCTGAGAACTCACATCTATTTACATGATTGAATGATTGTTTATGAAAGTATGATTTAACAACTTTCTGGATGAATATGTTGGCTGGATGTTTGTTTCTCTGATTAAAATATGTATACAGATGGTTAGTACTGTAATGAAAAGGGGGGAAAATAATACTTAGTAATTTTAACTAAGGACCTTGGGTCTTAGGGCTACAAAATATGGCTTGGCAAGGTGAACATTGCAAGCTCACACATGGTATAATTATACCCAGGGGCCTGAGTGTGCTGGGTTAATAGAGACATGTCCCAGGCAGTGTGTGATTTAACAAAAGAAAGTATCTAAAGACCACAATCTACAGTGGATAAAGAACAATAGAAATAGGTCTAAGTGAGGCTGGGTGAAATCCCTGATGGCCAGTAAATTTATAAATGGATCTGATGATTAAACTGGTGCTTGTATTGGTTGGTTTTTGATGTTTATTTGCTGAATCTTATGATTGTTTTTCTATGAATTAAACCACTTGAACCGTACATAATTAGTTTTGCACTGACATGAATGAACATGCCTCACAGAAATTATTCACAAAGATGACATTGAATTTCCTTACTCATTCAAAGTACTGGAATATAAATAAAGAGTTGAATAAGATCATGCTTTCAGTTAGATTATTCATACCAGACATTAGTCTGACCGTTGTGTGTTTATACACCATTGGGTGTCTCATATTTATATGAGGCGGTTCATGGTAATTGTGCAGGTAAATAGGCATTTCATTGATCAAGCTTTGGATGAGATAGCTGCTTAAGGAAATTGGATGCAATAGATACAGATTTACTGAACTTAAAATAGGAGTTTAAGTCAAATTTATGTTATGCTACGTTGTTAAAGTTGTTTTAAAAAAAGACTAATGTATTGTTATTTTCTGTTTTGTGAGCATTGAATTCAAATGTGTGTTTCAGCTGAAACTTGTGAGTTACTTTTGAAAATGTTTTACTAAGTAATGTAGTTTCTTTTCTTAGTTTTCAGAATAATTAAATTATAGTAATTGAAAATCTGAGCTGGCAGGCATGGATTAACTTAATGAATAACCTAGTATTTGATATGAGAAATTCAGGTTTAAAGATGAAAAATCTGGCAAATAGAAGTTTTGAGTCACCTTGAGAAGAACCCAGAATAACATGCACTTTGTTTAAGAATAAGTGCAAAATGGAAAGGGCTAACCTGACCATTTTACTAAGCCTGGGTTCAACCATTTTCAGTTGCTTAAATCTCAATTTACAGTGAAGCTTAATAACCCTAGTATAGGATAGGTTTAATTATTTTAGTTAGCAGTAAAAAAGAAGAAGAGAGAGAATTAGGAACTAAAAATTCTTTCAGTGATAGACATGCACAGAAACATGCACACAAAGGCACTTACAAAAGCATAGTTCATACAGCAACAACAATTATGGGAAAAATATGTAAAACACTGAGTTTTGAGAAATAACACTAATAGTTCTGCAATGACCCGAGTGTTCTTGGAAAAATTGTTTTTAGAAACACTTTTGCTCTGAGGAGATCACTTAATGATTCCTAAACAGATCTCTGCTTCAAAACTTTTGTACTCTGATTTAAGTAGAAAATAATTTACATATCTTCACATATGTACGTTAGATAATTTGAATACAACAATATTTTTATATTGGCTTAAAGATCCTGGTTAGAAGAAAAAAAATCAAGAGAATGGTATTCTCTTGATTAGATGACCACTGTATATACAGAAAAAAAATTACTGTAATAAGAAAGGGGGTCATCTCACTACGAATTTGTTTTTCTCCCATAGCCCGTGTGGTATCCTCTGACAGTCACCCGGTGTGGAGATGTCATGATATTGGATGGACTGCTGGGACTATTACGTGCGAAGGGTGATATGGTAGCCCGGAACGCTATTTAAAAGTAAGTTTATTTTATTGTAGACATTATTATAATAGCGTAATATTACTACATAGTAAATAGTTTAACGGATCCTTAGAGGATGGACGGTCCCAAGCATCTTCTAAGTTACTTGTACTTTTACTACAATTCACTTGAGTTGGTTTACATTGTATAAGTATGTATGTCCTGACTCGAGTGTTTGTATTTTTATTTACGCTCGGGTCAGCCTAAGTTATTCACAGATTTGGATCCCGCTTTCTGGAGATTTGGAATCGCTGGAGATTATCTGCCTATCTAGTCTTTTCTATTTCAGTTCTGTTGTTGTATTCAGCTTGTACTTAGTTATCATATTGAAACTTCGGTTGTACTTTATTTCTCTGTTGTATTTTATTTAACTCTGATATTTATATAGTAGCTTCATGAACTATTATCTCTTTTACTTCCGCTGCATTATTAAATACTCTGTGTCTGTGATCTGTGATTATTATTTACTGTATATTCTGAGGTTTGCCAAATATTTATTTACAACGCGGTATTTTAGGCAATTCAATTCCGTCATGAGTGTCTACCTATACACTTATAATGGATGCGAATGGTTGACAATACCAGGTTGTTACAGTTGGTATCAGAGCTTTGGCTTTGAGGCAAAACTTAGAATGTATGGTAAATTTAGTTACAGAATCACTTTCATCCAAACTTGAATCTCTTCCTCTTTGGTTCAAATTTCGTTTGAAATTTGAAACGTTCCCTGCGGTTCCAAAATTCATTCGTGTCCCTTACTATTCATCTCCTTTTGATTCTGGACTATCCCATAACTCCACTTCGAATGAGCTTTATAGTGAATTGGCGGTCCCGCCAATCTCAAAAATTCATTTGTAAAGGGGGAAACTCCTTTACAATAAGCATCGATTCACCATGAGATTTATATCTATCCTTGGTTTAGATGCTAATATCATTTGTTATTCCAAACTCTATCTATTGAGATCGAATGTAGATTTACCCTAGAAAATCCACATCAATCTTATTCTTTAAGTCATGGTTGACCCAGTTAAGGTTGCCCGTGATTTATTTAAGCTTATCCACCTCCCTATTTTGTTATTCAATCATCTTGTCTTTTGTTTCCAATCTATCTTCCAAACATTTTGAATTTTACTTGTAAATCAATATTAATTATTTGTTTTATATTGTGTTGTTTGAGTTGTTGATGTTGATTTGGGTTTCCGATTGATTCGTCTGATCAACGCTATCAATAGGATTTCTAAAACAATTTGACAGAACAAACTGACACAATATTATTTTAAAATTTGGTTAATAAAATAAATTTTGATATAAGTAAATTTATGGAACTTAATAAATTGATTTAAATTAATCATTTGAATGATAATACTTGATTTATCATTTATTGTTCTATAAATAAATTTATAAATAGCTGTTTATAAATTGATTTGGGAACTGAAATGAATTTAAAACAAGAATTTGAGAATTTAATATCCGATGGTTTCTAACCTTGTGTTTTCAAGTTTTAAAAGGATATCTTATTTAAAGCATTTTGAATAGAAATTTGTTTCCAAAGAATTTTAAAGTTTAAAGAAATTGGTGCTCTTCTCTTTGTCGCTGGAAAATATCTTCGGTGATGACCGCGGCATCATCGATTTTCATTTTTGAGTTTCGAAGTGAAGAGACCGTTCTGTAGTATTGCTACAGTGTTGCTTTGAGAATTTAATTGATTTGAATTTTTAAGATGTGATTTGATTTATAATATATATCGATGTATGATTTAAATTTGATTTGACATATTATGTACATATATTTATTTATCTCTAAATGGTTTGAAGGGAATCGAAAATTTAATTCTTAAATTTTATCTTAAAGAATAATTTCAATTATAAAAAGAAAATCAAAATTTTTGAGTAAATGATTCAAACATGAGATGATTGAATTAGAAAGCTTTATTTGTATAATACAATTGCATTCAGATATAACTTACCTTAAATTTTAGAAGCTAACAATGTAATTGGATAATATACAATATAAAAAAATTATAAATAAAATTTGAGTGGTTATAATAAATATTATACAATTAAATTTTGTTATAAAAAGATTAATAGAGGTAAATAGAATAAAAGAGTAAATTGAATAATTTACAATATAAAATGATGTTAAAAGAACTAAGAATAAATTAAAATAGTTATAATAAGTGTAAGTATATTTAACATAAGTGATAAAATATATTGAGAGGAATAAATTTAATTTTAATTAGGAATAAATAGGAATTAAATTTATTAAGTACATTTTGAGTATAATAATGATTTTTTTTTCAAATTCATGGATTTTGAAATTTTTTAGTTTAAGATGATTAGATGATAAGATAATGAAATTAGATATATTTAAGATTCATGTAACTTGTGTAAAAATTAATTATCAATATTAAGTTGAAACCATGGAAATTTCAAACCTATTATCTTATTTTGTTTTTCAAACTTATTATCCTATTTTGTTTTCAAATTGTCTTTAGTTGTCCTTATTTTCCTCATCTTACTCTAGACTGGTATAGGCATCTTTCTATAATATTCCTGTTTAGAAATCTTTCTATAATCTTTAATAATCTTTGGTACTCATTTTGAATCTGAGCACTGCTTTCCATCCACAGACCGTTGGTCAAGCGGGAAGAGTGAATCAGATTCTAAAGGATCTTTTCGTGCTTGTGTTCCTCCATCTAGAGAATCTTGGGAAGATCATCTCCACCTTGTTAAACTTACCTATAACAACAGTTATCAGGGATAATTCCAATCTTCTTGTCATCTTGTCTTAATCTTATTTCACTCTATCTCTTTCTGTGTTTTCCCGTACCTCATTCCTTTTCGGAGACGAAAAGTTTTGAGTGAAGGAGAGTGTAACAACCCTAGATTTTGCTTATATTTTTAAATTGACTTTATTTTTATTTTAAGTTATTTTAAATTTGTTTTATTTCAAACATTTTATTTTTAAATATAAATGTTGATTATTAAGTGATTTATAGTTCAAACTAGTATAATTTGAATATTTTACTGTAAAGTGAATTTCTGGTCAAACTGTTCAAACTTTGACTTTCAAACTTCAAATTCAAATTATTTTAAATCTTAAATTTTATCTTTTATTATGAAAATAGATGAAATAAGTTGAACACTGCTTTTTGTTTCGTTGAAAACGGAGTTAAACTGCAAAAGTTATGTACATTTCAATTTTGAGTATAATTTGTTTTATTTTGCAATTTTTTCTATTTTAAATTACATAAATTATATTTTCTTTGTCATATTTTATTTTAATTTGTGTTAATGTGTTATTTTGGGTATATTTTCATATTTTAATATTTTTAGAATAATAATATAAATTTTCTAAAGTACACTTGAATTTATTCAAATTTATAAAGCCTAGTTTGGTATTTACTGTATTTTCTTTATTTAATTGATATTGTTTAAATTTATTTATTTTCTTTTCTTATTTATTTTATTTTCTGAGATCTTTCATCTTTGTTTTCAGCCATTGATATGTAAAAAATAAAAATAAAAAGAATATAGGAAATTCGAAGAGTTTTAAACTTTTGAAATTCCTATGTCTCTTTGCATTTCCGACCATTCATTTTCCCAATTCTTCTCTTAATTGTTTTGGCCGTGTAATCTACTCATTTCAGCTGCATTTTTTTCACTTTCACGAAAATCATTTCTCTTTCTCTCACAAAAAAATCACGGCTATTCCCCTTGTGAAGCTTTGGTAAAAAATTCTATCTTCTTCTTGTCTTTTTATTGATTTTCTACTTGAATTTGCACATGCTCTCCACCTTCATAGCTGTATTCCCCCTCCTCCAAGCTGTGGCCGACCACCACCACCATTTTTTTCTGACCATCACACATCCTAACACCTCTCCCCCTCAGCCCAAGCCAAGCCATGGTGAAGATCATCACAAAAATCCATCTAAACTAACACTAGCCATCACCTGTACCAAACCTAGTCTAGGATTGCCATCTCCTTCTTCCTCCACCTTTTGCCGCCACCACCACCACCTCTGACCTGACCCCCACCCTCGCCACATCACCCACCACCACCTGCACCTCTGTTTGGGCCCACATAACCCATGGTCGAACCTAGTTGTAGCCTAGAAAATGATGAACTTTGCTTTGTAGTGGTAGATTGATGCACCTATACCTCTTCACCACTTAACACCATGTAGGCCGACCTCTTGCACACCCAAACCAAACCCAATGCCTGTGTTATCTGAGCCTAATCAGTGCCTAACTGAAGTACATGAGGTTGAGAACATGTGCAATTCATTCGATGTTGTTTTGGGCTTTGAATTCTAATGTTATTTGATGTTAAAATCGTGTTGAAACTTACATATATTTGTATTGTTTTGTGTAAATGTTTGAACAAGGCTATTAGCTTTAGCTCTCCACTCTCTTGTCGTATCCGTGTTGTCGTGCCATAGTGATTTTGAAGATCTCAGTTTGTGCTTTTGATCGTTGTCTCCAGCTTATACAAGTGAGTAAATCTCACCAGACTAATATGTACTTATATAGTTGATAAACGGACATCATTTGAATCTGTAACTTATATCATCTTGTTATAACTATATTATTATCACATGATGTTCACACCTGTTATTACACCTGTTATATCATATGTTACTGTTATTTCATGCTATTTCAGTTATTTATATCAGTTATCACCATTGCAAGTTCCCTGTAGACTAGAATCACTATGGGTTGAAATGATACATACCCGAACGGACTTTAGAATAAGGGAAAATCGTTATGGGATGAAATGATAGGCCTGAGCGGTTTTCAAAATCATTCATTTTACTTGGGACTGCGGGTTTGAAATGATAGAACCCGGGTTTTCTTTATAAACTGCGGATTGAAATGATATACATCCGTATCACTTAACCTAGGCTAGAAAACTATATACAGACCCGTCGGTTATAAATTATTTTTTGAAATGTTTTAAAATTATTTTTAAAAGTAAAAAGTATAATATTTTGAATTAAAATGAATAAAATGATTTTTATAAAAATAAAAGTGATTTTTGAATAAATGAAAATGTGAATAAATGAATGTTTTAAGTCAAAATTTTGAAATATAACTTATTGTGGGAAATTTTGAACTTTTGTTAAAATGACATTTTATTAAGTAAAATAAATAGAAATAATTTATAATTTGGTAATTTAAAACTTAATGGTTAAGTAATAAAATTAATTAAAGAAATGGGATTTAATACTTTAATTTAAATAAGAAATTATGTTAAAATTTGATTTTTGGATGAAATTTAACTTTATAAAAATCATAAAAATAAGAGTATTGAAATGATGATTTTAAAATGTGAAATTTTATGATTTTATAAGTTAAAATGGTTTAAATTAAAATTAACTGCTGGTGAAATTTGTATTGAAGCCTTGAATTTGATTTAACAGCATTTTTGAAATGTAATGTAAGGGTATTACAGCATTTTGTAAATGTTGTGGTTGTTTTAAATGAACTAAAAAGTTAAATTGAAATAAAGGCTATTATAGCACTTTGTAAATGTTATAGTGGTTAAACTTAACATTTAAGTTTATTTGAAATTTAAAGGAAATCTATTACAGCACTTAAACCCTGTCTTTTGTCAAATGAACTATTTTAAACTATAACTTTACGTAGCATTTTTAAGAGCTACCGAAACTATATTTTTGTTGTTTTAATAACTTTATGGAAAAAAAATAATCTTCGGAAAATGATAAAATTTTGGAAATTAAATGTTAAATTTCTAAAGATAATGAAGAGACATTTATATGGCTTTAAATGGAAGGATTTAAGTTTTGGAAATTTAATATTTAACTAATAAATATAAGGAATTGACTTTAAATGATTTAAATGGAGAGATTTAATTTTTGATATTAAATCTTTTGAAACGTAAGTTTGAAACGGTAATTAATTCCTAAATAAAATGAAGAGATTTAAAAGTTATTTAAATGAATAAAAATGAATGATGTTTTGAATAATATTTTGACATTTTGATATTTTGAAAGGATATTTGATTTCTGATTTATTTAATTTATTTGATAAATGAATATTTGAAGTATATATTATTTGAGTTTATTTAAATGATATTGGATTTATGAAAGGTGGGATATTCAAACCTTGAAATATACTAAAGATTGAATATTGTATTTTGTGGATTAAACCTATATTTGAATTTGATAAGATTTGAAATGGTTTGTTAGTAAACTGAATTTGAATTGAAAATGATGGTTTGAATTAAATTAAATTTAAATTTAAATTTGGGTTTAATTTAATAAATTTGTAAATGTATAGAATTAAAGGATGATTGCAAATGTATGATTTCAAAATGTTCTGATTTTTAAACAGTAATGATTTCAATGTTTTGGTTTCGAAAGAGTTATAACTTTGAAAGTATAAACTATTTTGAAAAGTGGATGTATGTTTGGAATGGAAATGATATTGTTTTTGAAATAAATATAGTTTTGAAATAAAAATGATTTTGGGTTTTCGAAGTATAAACTATCTTTGAAATGATATTTTGATATTAAAATGATTTGTATTGAAGTTTTGAAAGGATATGATATTTCGATATATTGAAATGATTTGAAAAGGAACTTTTGAAAGGACATGCTATTTTGATATATTGAAATGGTTTGGAAATGATTTAATCTTTATTTTGATAAAGATTTGGATTTGAAATGATATTTTATTTTGAAGTATAAAATATTATATTTTAAAATTATAACCATGGGTTATAATAACGATTGGTTGTTAAAGAGACATGGATCGGATATCTGGCATACTCTCTATCGATACCGAAAACCACTTTAACAACTGTGTACGTGGTGGAGATTCCAAAATGAAGTAGGATGGTGGCGACGTTCTTGAGGTATATTACGTGGACCCAACTCCCGTGAGTTGGCATAAGGTGGCTAAAACAGAAGCGATCTCGGGCCAAGTGAGGTCATTCCTCCGATCGGACACATTCCTTCGATACTATACTCTTACTTGTGACTGATTAGATGGTCATCCTCCGATTTTGATATGGGAGTGTGTTCCGAGGCGGGCGTATGTGGCTGATGCGTTACCACCAGCCCGTGTGCGTAATTGGTATATCTACCCTGGCATTGCCTTGTGTACCGTGTCACCTACCATACCGAGCCTTTACTACGAGTTTGTTTTTCTCCCGTAGCCCGTGTGGTATCCTTTGACAATCACCCGGTGTGGAGATGTCATGATATTGGATGGACTGTTGGGACTATTATGTGTGAAGGGTGATATGGGTAGCCCGGAACGCTATTTAAAAGTAAGTTTATTTTACTGTAGACATTATTATAATAGCGGAATATTACTACATAGTAAATAGTTTAACGGATCCTTAGAGGATGGGCGGTCCTGAGCATCTTCTAAGTTACTTGTACTTTTACTACAGTTCACTTGAGTTGGTTTACATTGTATAAGTATGTATGTCCTGACTCGAGTGTTTGTATTTTTATTTACGCTCGGGTTAGCCTGATTTATTCACAGATTTGGATCCCACTTTCCGGAGATTTGGAATCCCTGGAGATTATATGCATATCTAGTCTTTTCTATTTCAGTTCTGTTGTTGTATTCAGCTTGTACTTAGTTATCATATTGAAACTTCGGTTGTACTTTATTTCTCTGTTGTATTTTATTTAACTCTGATATTTATATAGTAGCTTCATGAACTACTATCTCTTTTACTTCCGCTGCATCATTAAATACTCTGTGTCTGTGATCTGTGATGATTATTTACTGTATATTCTGATATTTGCCAAATTTTTATTTACAACGCGGTATTTTAGGCAATTCAATTCCGGTATGAGTGTCTACTTATACACTTATAATGGATGCGAATGGTTGAAAATACCAGGCTGTTACAATCGTAGATCTAGCTATACAAGTCTGTTTGGATGATTTCCATGATATTGCTCCATTTCCTAATTTGAACATATATCCACTTATAGACTTTGTATCTTGTGATCCAGTTATCCAATTGGCATCACTGTATCCTTCCACTATTGAAGGGTAGTTTGTATAGTGTAGACCATAGTTCTGTGTATACTTTAGGTATCCTAGAACTCTGATTATCGCTTTCCAATGATGTTTACCAGGATTACTGGTAAATCTACTCAGCTTACTTACAGCGTATGCGATATCTGGCCTAGTGCAGTTCATAACATACATGATACTTCCTATTATACGAGAGCATTCAAGCTGGTAGATACCATCACCAGTGTTCTTTACCCAATTTTGGTTCATATCTACGGGTGATTTTGCAATAGTTATATTATATTGCTTGAATTTTTCAAGTATCTTACTGATGTAATGTGATTAGGATAATGCATATCCCTGTGGTGTTCTCAAAATTTTGACACCCAATATCACATCAGCCAGTCCTAGGTCTTTCATATCGAATCTAGAGGATAACATATTCTTTGTAGAGGTTATTATGGCCTTGTTATTTCCAAGGATCAACAGGTCATCAACATAAAGACAAACAATGACATATCCTAAATGTGTGTGTTTCATGTAGACACATTTATCTGATTCATTTATTGTGAATCCATTTGATAACATAGTTTCATCAAATTTCTCATGCCATTGTTTTGGAACTTGTTTAAGGCCATAAAGTGACTTTACTAATTTGCATACTTTATTTTCATTTCCATAGCTCAGAAACCCTTCAGGTTGCTTCATATATATTTCTTCCTCTAGGTCACCATTTAAAAATGCAGTTTTTACATCCATTTGATGCATTTCTAAATCAAGTATGGATGCAATTGCAATTAGCATGCTAATTGATGTTATCCTTGTCACTGGTGAATATGTATCAAAATAGTCCAGTTCTTCCTTTTGTTTGAATCCTTGGACTACAAGACGAGCTTTGTACTTGTCTATTGAACCATTAGGTTTCAATTTCTTTTTAAATATCCATTTATTACCTAAGGTCTTGCATCCTTGAGATAAATCAACTAACTTCCAGGTATGGTTAGCCATAATGGTTTCTATCTCATTGTTAATAGCCTCTTTCCAGTAAGGGGCATCGCTGGAGGACATAGCTTGTTTGTATGTCAATGAATCATCTTCTAACATAAAGGTATAGAAGTCTGGTCCAAAGGTTTTTGATTTTCTAGACCTTTTACTTCTTCTTGGTTCCTCCACTTGTTGATCAGCACTAATTTGCTGAAGGTTATCTTCAGTATCCTCAAGAGAATTGGAGATTTCATCTTCCCTTGGTCTCTTATGAGTATTACTCTCAGTGCCCTGTTTTAAAGGGAATATATGTTCGAAAAATCTTGCATTTCTCGACTCAATGATGGTATTTTCATGAATATCATCAATTTCAGATTTGTGTATTAAAAATCGATAAACATCACTGTTTTGTGCATATTCAATGAATACACAATCGATTGTTTTTGGTCCTATCTTGACCTTCTTTGGTTTAGGTATCTCTACTTTGGCAAGACACCCCCACACTTTTAAATATTTGTAGGATGCCGGTCTATTTTTCCAAAGTTCGTGAGGAGACTTGGATGTTTTCTTTCGTTGTATTTTATTTAAAATATGGTTTGCCGAAAGAATAGCTTCTCCCCAAAAGTTATCTGGCAAGCCAGAACTGATTAATAAAACATTCATCATTTCTTTAAGAGTTCTATTTCTCCGTTCGGCTATACCGTTGGATTGAGGTGAATACGGTGCTGTAGTTTGGTGTATAATGTCGTGCTCAGCGCAGAATTCCTCAAAAGGAAATTCATATTCTCCTCCTCTATCGCTTCTTAAAGCTTTAATTTTCCCGTTGAGTTGATTCTCAACTTCTGCTTTATACTGTTTAAACATATCGAATGCTTCATCCTTGCTTCTAAGGAGATACACATAGCAGTACCTAGTACAATCATCAATAAACGTAATGAAATATATTTTTCCTCCTCTAGTTTGACACATTTTCAAATCACATACATCAGTGTGTATAAGGTCTAGAGGTTCAGTTTCTCGTTCAACATGATGAAACGAGGTTCTTGTCAATTTTGCTTCTGCACAAATTTGACATTTATAGTTGGAGTCTATGTTACATTTTGGTATACATTCTAGATTAATCATTTTTCGCAGAGTATCAAAATTCACATACCCTAATCTAGAATGCCATATGTTAGAAGAGTCAAAAATATAAGCAGAAGATTCACATTTATTCATATCAATGTTTGGTACAATAGTTGTTACATTTGCCTTGAATAAACCATCACATACATATCCTCTTCCTACATACACTCCATTCTTTGATAATACAAACTTATCGGATACAAAGGTTAATTTGAAACCATGCTTGCTAAGCAAGGACCCTGATATCAAATTCTTGCGGATTTCTGGAACGTGAATAACATCACTCAAAGTAAGGTCTTTTCCAGAAGTTAGTTTTAGCACAACTTTTCCCTTGTCTTCGACCTTTGATGCAGATGAATTGCCCATGAAAAGTTGTTCATCATCAGTTGCAGTTTTATAAGTTGTAAACATCCACTTATTAGCACATATGTGTCGAGTGACACCTGTGTCTACAAACCATTCCTTTGAATTACCAACAAGGTTGCATTCTGATATTACTGCACATAAATCCATATCAGAAATGTCATCTGTAACTTCAGCTGTATTTACTTTTGATTTCTTCTTTTTGGGAGTGCGACATTCGGCTGCTTTATGCCCCTTCTTTCCACAGTTATGGCAAGAACCCTGAAATTTCTTCTTCGACTTCTGATGCGCATTCTCACGTTTTCTCTTGTTAGGTTTATCCGACACAACAATATTTGCTTTGGCAGCCATATTCTGAGAGATCTTTTTCTCAGAATTTCTATTATCTTCCTCAATTCGCAGACGAACTATGAGTTCTTCCATTTTCATTTCCATACGCTTATGCTTAAGGTAATTTTTGAAGTCCTTTCACGATGGAGGAAGTTTCTCAATGGTTGCGGCAACCTGGAAAGATTCGCTAAGTATTATCCCTTCATCTTGCAGTTGACGGATGATCAGTTGTAGTTCTTGAGTCTGCTTGATCACAGTCTTTGAATCTACCATTTTGAAGTCGAGAAATTTGTCAGCGATGAATTTCTTCATGCCTGCATCTTCTGTTTTGTACTTTCTGTCCAAGGCCGTCCAGATTTCCTTGGATGTTGCAACAGTACAATAGACATTGTAAAGGCTATTATCCAGACCATTCAGAATATAGTTTTTACACATAAAGTCTGAATTTTTTCAGAAATTTGCGGCTTCCACTTTGATTGCATCGGGTTCGAGTTCGCCAACTTCAGGAGCATCTTCAGTCAGAAACTTGGCGAGGCCTAATGTTGTTAGATAAAACAACATCTTTTGTTGCCAACGTTTGAAGTCTGTCCCGTTGAACTTTTCTGGCCTTTCTCCATGAGACAGTGTCATTGTCGGAACCAGAGACGCTGGCTGAGTGCACCGTCTGTGTTGGTGCAGCGTTATTGTTGTTGCTATTTTGAGATATCGTCGTCTACAACAATAAATATTGTTTAAAGAATGTTATTCGCAACTACCGGAAAGTGTTACGAAACCAACTGTAACTTCAATAACAGTTACAGAATAACACAGAAGTAGCAACGACAAAATCTGTCACTAATTTTAATAAATCGTAACACCAAAATGCGTGACTAGATCTGTAAGAAAAATATTACCGATTAAAGTGTCCGAGTGCAGGATGAAACGGACCGGCCTCGGTATGCTGCGCGTGCAAACGGAGTAGGCTGCAGGTGTCTATTTGTAGCAGTTGTTTTAGCACAGCAGGTCCAAGAGGCAAACGGAGGCTCATCTAATGATGAGACCCCAATAGGCCCAAGGCCCAATCTTTGGCATTTTAAATTTAATATGAAGGCAAAAAGCCTACATTGCCACAAGTTTTCATGTCTCCTTATTCTTTTCTTTTGATTTAGTATAATGGGTTGTGATATATAAGGTGATATTGAAACAAATACCCCATGATGTGGGACTTTGTTTCAATACACACTCTAATTCTTCATCTTCCCCACTTTCTCATTCATTCATTTCTAACAAAATTTTATGTGAAAAAAGTGGGACAACTCAGCAAATTTGGGGGTTTGAATAGCCTCAATGTTTAGAGAACTTGTTTGCTTTTATTTTTTCTATGTATGATTTGAAAAATGTTTTGCCATGGAGGCATATGATTCTTTAAGAGCGATATGGAGGTATAGAAATGACTATAGTTTCTTATTGTAGCCCCTTTGTCACTGAATAAATTTCATTAATTTGCAAACCGTTATCTTTGCACTGAATCTCGTATGTGTAAATTTCATCTACATCACTCTTCATCTATCTTTTTTAAATGTAAAATGGAGTACGCTTCATATTCTTATCACTTTTTTATTTTATTTCCAACGATCCCGGACTTGTAAATAGCTTCTCTCTTCCTTGATCTTCGGTTAAAACCTTTAGGAGGCAAATAAACCATTCTATGCTTGCAGGTAACAAGATAATAAAATCTGATGGGTTTGGAGCTGACAATGGAAGATTATCTCACTATTTAGCGAGTGTTTGACTTAAGATAATTACATAAGATGTCATTATATATTGTGCTTAAACAAGCTTGATTTTCTTTTTGATGCTTATTTCAATATACACAGAAGTTCGTATCTCTATTTCCATTTTTTCCATACATATGATAACCATTATAGTGTTTGGTACAAACTTAGTAGTTGATAATGACATATATTAATATATAATTTCCATAACCTAGAGTTGCCGAGTAGTAGTTATTTAACTACTTATGTGATTATCGGAATAAATTATAGGTAATTAACAAAATGGGAAGTGAAAAATATAACATGCATGCAACATACATTTCTCATTCTGTTAATTTCACTTATATCATTGGTAATGTGATGAACAAGACTTTGTCTGGCCAGAGGTATCTTGAGTTTGCATCAATTAGGTAATCTCACATTTACCCTTCCAACTTGTTTACTTGTCTATATTATCTTGGTATCCTTGCACAATTATTAAATGCATTTTTTTGGTTGACACAGGCGATGCTGTAGATCAATAATTCAAAGATACTAATTACAGCGTTATTCATCATTTGGTAGATAACTTTCCTTTCCAGTTTAGTAAGAGCTTAGGCTTACACTATTTAATAAATATTTATTTGGTCGAATAATGCTAACATCACATCTATTACCAATTAATAAATCCCAAACTGTATTTAATTTAATTTAATTTAGTTTAATTAATTTTTTTTTCTTTTGAAATGGTAAAAAGTTTTGGTCCAAGGAGCCTGAAATGAAGTCGGGTAAAGAAAAAACACAAATTCACACCCGCCTATTATTATATATTACGAGTAAGTAGCCGGTGCTTCGCACACGGACATTGTTACAATCCGTGAATTATAATCTCAATAGCAGAAACGCAATGTTGAACGGAACAACGATGATATATTTCATATACATGTTAATGGACAGTGTAAATCGAATTCATATGTCAGCACAAACGTGGTGTGTAATTACAGTGGTAATGTAAGTAACAATGACAGTCATAAATAGTAGTTTAAGGTCGGAGCTGAATTTTATTAAAAAAAAAAGTATATACATAATGCATAAGAAAGCAAATGAGTTCAATGTCATACATCCTGACGTACAGTAAAAAAAAGTGCAAAATAAGGTACCCGAAAAAAGAAAAAAAAAAGTTTGATGGCTACGTTGAACGGAAAAGTAGTGGGTATGGACAGAAAAACATGAACGCACTACAAACATGAAATCATGATATGGTACAAATTAATTTCTTAGCTTCTTCTCTCGAATCTTAATTCCAGTAGATGCTGCAGTCTGCTGATCCTTATCAACAACCTGCACATAAGAAAAAAAAAAGGAAGTACAAAATATGTTGAAGTAGTAGAAGGTGATGATATGAAGTGAATGTCCGTCAAATGTATCGGGTCGGGTTATAATGGATTGGGTCAAAATTGACCCGACCTATTTTGTGACTCAACCCATTTAATATATTTGTCAAAAGAGAAATATGACCCAACCCATTTTTTATCAAGGTCGACCCGATTTTAACCCACTTAACAAAACTTTCAATATTCTATCAAATAAAAGAGAAAAATATAGCTGCATATACAACAGTACATAGCGCAAATAGCTTCATTCATAGATATTGCACAAATATATCTGAAATACCATAATTAAAAGTGCAAAAGTATAACATTGAGATTGTTTAAACTGTCAGAGTACTTTAATAAATCATCAAATAACATCTTAAAGTGCAAGTAGGAAACATGTACAACTTGTACAATACAAGTGAGACAGAATTTCCATATCATAGAATCAAATTATCAGTCCCAGATCAAATTTTCAGTCCCTTGCAACTCAAATTTTCAGTCCCTGTCGAAAATTTAACACACAAAGAAACATTAGGAAAATGCTTAGAATAAAGGGTAAAACATTGAAATAGCATAATATTATACAAGAGTTAAAGACTGCTGCAAAATTTGGTTAAAATTTTAGAAAGTATAGCACAGACTGTAAAGAAAATGAAGTTACTAATGCATCCCATAATTTAATTGCTTGGAAAACATAACTCAGACTAAAACTTTAATGAAAGAGTATAACGCTAGCAATGACTCTGCTATCCAAACGGACTATTAAAAGGATACTAGAATATCATAATCACAAAATTATAGCCATTCATAGTATAGGATTGAATGTAAACCAATATAATTTAGAAAAAGAATTTTAACTTACATTGATGCTAACATATATGAAATAGGGTATTCCAATGCAAAATTCAATCCTCCTATTCAAAACTGGCTATATCCTACAATGAGAGACATGAAATAGATCATTGCAGGCTTGGTACAGGTACAATCTGTGCATTATTGTATTACATTTTTACCCTAATTAAATATTTAAGATGCTTTGATGAAAGAAAATACTGCGATATGACATTCTAGAATAACATTTCATATATGCAACAAGAGGTTGATTAGAAGCAAAAAAAGGAAGCACCGTGCCTAAATTGGCAAATTGATGTGTAATAAACATATACATCTATATATGTGTGTATGTATGTCTGACTGTGTGTAAACTTAATAATTTATAAATGGAAGTATCCATGAAACAGAAGTGCCTATAACCATATATCATAAGCTTTTCATAATCTTTTGCAATCACTTCTACAAAGAATATAGCCGACTCAAAGTGTAACTAGTATCAGGTCATAAGTTTAAGTTTTGAACAACCTTATATTACCAAAAGCAGGCAATCAAGATAAGACTTCTCTGTTATAGAATTTTCCTATTGATCTATTCAGTACAGTAACTAAGTCCTTCGTATAAAGAAGACATACAGCCTGTCTTTATCATCCGAAATGCATTAATAGAACAGACAAAGGAATAAAGGGTTTACTGTTAAACAGTAGGAAAGAAAACAAACCTGCTTATCGAGCTAATCAACGAATCAAAGCAAGCCAATTGAGCAGATCTTTTCAAGTTGTTTGCCATCTACTGCCAAGCCGCCTTCGACTAGTACACACCACTAGTACAGAAGGAATTAATCAGTATTACTTCAAAAAAAAATTTTTTTGAATATATGTCAGCTCTTTGTACATTAAACCTATGTGAATAGAAAATCATCATCTCTAATATTTGTAACAGCAAGCCTAGTAAATTATAGAGATGCTTGTAACGATCCGAAATTTTCGATTTCGAAAATTCCAGATAGTTATGAAAAAGAAGAAAGAGAGAAGAATAAGAACAGAAACATCAACATCTCACATTCACAGCGGATAAAATATAATAATAAATAATAACAGTTTACAAAAGAATACTATGTATGTCGATTACATTTAAATACATCAGAGTTACACATATATACAGACACTAGGTATGCACAATTACCATGCCTTGTATATACAATAATATGATACAGCGGAAATACTCCATACGCTCTTGCCATCCAGCTCGACTCCTGAGCTTCAGAACGTTCTTACCTGAAAATCTATAATGCTCGGTCTGACCCGAGTATTACGTCAAAGTAACACCCGGGTCAGGCTGGAAACCAGCGTGAGTAAACCCATCCAACATGTAATACAAAGCATACAACTTATTTTAAAACCCGGGGTAACTCGTTGTCGATTTACAAGTTCACAATATGCTATAGACATCACTTATTCCACACATCCATTTTATAAGTACCAGATTTTAAAATTAAATAGTTAAACTCCTTTAAATTACTTCATTCCAGCCTATAGATTCCACATATCAATGTATAAAAATTCGAAGTGGTTTCAGGTATCTTCTAATACCCGACCCCGGTCTTTTCGAGTCTCGTGTCATCCTAACCCAAATTATCCAAAAGAAATACACTACATTTCATATAAGAGATATCAACTCATTCAAAGCATGTAATACCATTCAATCATCCATAAGCAATTTTGATCAATTCCAAATTAATTCAATTGATTCTAAATGAATTTCTAACCTCAATCACTTAGATTCCTTCATTTAACATTAATTAATTCCAAATCAATTAATTAGTCAACCCTTCATTAATTTATTTTTCAATTACATTCAAGTAATTATCTTTATTTAAATTCACGATATTAATTATTTTAACCAAAAAGCAATAAGAAATCTTAATTACTTCATGAATTAATTAACTATTTTAATTACATTAATCCCTAATTACTTATATTAGTTAGCTTCTCATAAGTCACTTATTATGGATTAATCAATCTTAATTTACCAATCTTTAATTACATCATTAATTATATTAATTAATGTTTTCCAATTGTATTGTATTTTTTTCTAATCTAAATTAATTACATGAATTAAACCACAGTATTAATCATACTTGATTTATTTCCATCTGAAATTATTTACCCTTTTATTTACTTTATTAAATAAATTAATTCTCCTTAATTAATTATCTTAATTTATCCCTTGATTAATTACACAAAGTAATTTTATTAATTGCATTAAGTAATTACTTATTAAACCACCCAATGATCATTCTAAATTAATTTAAACTTAATTAATTAACCTAAATCATTAATTAATTTAATTAATTAATTATCCATTTAAACTACCCTGTCTGTTTAATGAATCACAAATCATTAAACCCTTATTGATTTTAACTGAACCATTTTCTCATTTATGATTTAAGTTTAAAACCATTTAAAACTCAAATGCTTCAAATCAAACAACAATTAACTCAAGAACCAACCAAAACCAAAGTCACCAGATCATCAGCACACATTCAATCAACTCAATCAATCAACCAATTATTTAAATTTAACCATTTAAATCTAAATAAAAATCATACAGAGTGAGATTTACTCACCTTTGCTTTTATTTGCAATCCATTCCATCTCGACTATTTTCTTCGCGATTATGACCTTGTATAAACAATTTATGATATATTACTATTTGAATTAATCAAATAATTAATCACCATTTACTTATTTAATTTTTAACTTAAAATTTTATTTAAACTAATTTTACCTTGAAATCTTTAGTAACAAAAATAAATTAAATAAGCTAATTTCACAAGTTAATCTCCTTGAATCCATTATTATTATATATATATTTTTTAAATAAACTAGTAAGTAAAAATATGTATATGTAATTTTATATAGGTATCTTTACACTTATATATTTTTCTTTGAAACTCATACACTTATAAAAAAAAATTATTTATGTGGATTCAAAATCTAATTTCATAGAAACTATTCTACATTCATAATTCCTATATATATTTTCCATATATATATATATACACAACTGATTAAATCTCAAAACCAAAATTGTTATATTATTTTTTTTCTTCTGTTTATACGAAGAAAAATTATTATACTTAAATTGAAACAGAAATCTATACCTTACGGCAACACGAGAACCCGGATCTACCTTGTACGCGACTCCACCGGCGTTCGTCCCTGCTCCAAAACTTCGACCTTCCCATCATATGCTCGTGTTCCAAGCGAGCCGCCGTCCTCAAAGCCTTCGTCGCCCCGATTAACTCGTCGTCTCGACTTGCCTCGCATTCATGCCTTGCAGCCACCATCAAGATCTCCTCCAACCTGATGAAGACGCGAATCACGATGACGTCGAGGCCTAGATGTCGAAGGGCTTCGCGATCTTCCCCACACGTCGCCGTGCTCGAATCGAAGGCCGCACTACCAAAATCGAAACCCTAGATTGCAAACCACCCCTCCCCCCACATCGCCTCTTCCTTCGCCGTGCTCGAGTCGAGCTGAACAATGGCCGCCTCGAATCCTTTTTTCTTCGATTCGTATTCGATCGGCCATTGCTTCATTTCTTTTTTTTTCTTTTTTTTTAGAACATACAATTTCAGTTTCTGCTGTAAGATGAGGGAGGGGACAAAGATAAGTTATCGAGTAGGGATAGCTTCCCGCGCACGCTTGTTTATTATATAATTAAATATTGAAAATATCTTGTGTTGCACCGTGAAATTTCGAACTCCTAATCAGACATGCCGACAGGTGTTTATAAGGTTTTACCCGCATTTCGAATACAATGGAACGTGTTTCGGAAGCTAGTTTGATCGTATGCGTGAGTTACATAAGAAAATGATCAAATTTAAATTAAATCGACTAAAATAGTTCCTAAGCGTTTTGAACTGCCAAGGTCAAACGAAAACTCTGATTGCTACAAAAATTGAAATTCGATAATAACTAACTATTACGGATCCAATGGAACTGGTTTCGTCAAATTCCGAGACTGTGCCTCGGAAGGCTATTTTTAAATATCGATTTAAACGATATATTTTCAAAACTGAACAAATCACCTTTAAATTAAATTTCAACCATTCTATTATCTTCAACATCATCATTATAAATTTTATAAGCCTTCAAATTATTTTTAACAGGCTCAAAACTCCATATTCAATATTTTACCCAATTTCAAATTTTATAATTCAATAATTTAATTATCAAGTAAATATTGACATTAGGAATTCAAGTTAAAATCAACTTTTCAAATATTTAAAATCAATTAAATATTCCAATTTAAATTGTTAGAAATTCTGGGTCGTCACATTCCTTCCCCCTTAAAAGAATTTCGTCCCCGAAATTACTAGCTAAGAAGAATGGTCCAATACCCGTCTACCTTTTCTTAAAACTCACAATTCAACATCCTACCAACTATCTTTTATTAAAGACCCACTATCACCTTAACCAACTTTCCAATACCTTCTATAGTTTCCAACAACATTATTTACTCCACTTATTCAAATTTAAATTAAAAATTTAAATTTAAATTATCACAACTTTCTCAAAAAAATTCTAACTCTCTAAATTTTCGAAATTTTTTACTAGCGTCTTCTTTGCGTGGCTAGCTCGGTACAACTACAAAATGCCTCTACGGGCTCCCAAATTTCAAAAGAAAACAAAAGTCAAGTGGCTAGATCAAAAACCCAATTCAATTTCATACAGGAATTTAAATGCATACCTTTTTGTAGAGCAATTCAAATTTATCTTCCGAAATCAAAACCAATTTTCCTTTTCTCTTTATAATATCTGCATAACTTTCCTTGCAATAACATCCAATCATTGGCTTTTAAAATCTTTTCATACATTTCTTTACAGAAGTTTTCATATCTATTTCTATTCAAATTAGTTTTTTCCATTTCCATATGAATTCAGTTTGTCTTCAATTCTGAATATTGAATTTATCTTCCATCTATAACTGATTCATATCATTATTTTAAATTAGTTTCATTCACTAATTTATTTTAATTTCATTTTCAAGATCGTCTTGTTGCAAACAAAAAAAATTCAAATTTTTTTTTCAGAAATTTTCTAACTCCCAAAATTTTCAAATTTTTTTGGCAGAGTCCCCTTTGTACGGAGGGGCTTTTGCAATTTGAAAAGAGATATAAATATATATACATCGATCCACACGGTCGGAAAATGCAAAAACAGTTCATATTTCCTATTTTTATTGCATAGGCGTACCTTTATTTAGCATTTTAAGCAAGCGGCTCATTTATTTTAGCAAATAGCGTAGCTAAATCCAGCCAAACGGCCTCCCGGTACCTGTACTTACTCAATTTAAACATGTAAGCACTATATATATGAAGTTTATAACATTTCTCTTACTTAAACAACTACAACACATCAATTCTAAAAGGAGTGCATTCTAAATAACTTCCACAAGCAATTTATATGATTTCTAAACTAATTCAATTGTTTTCCACCGATTCATATACACATTTCATTCAATTTTAATGGTTTACAACTCAAGTGTTTACATTCATTTTATTTTTAATCCAAACAAATTCATATTCACTTCAATTAATTTCAAAATCAAGTTATTTAACTTCTCTCAACCTATAGGATTTTAATTACTTTCATTTACGTCAAACGACAATTCATTCTATGCAAATTCGACAATATTCGCTTAATAGAGTATTTATTTTTAGTCTATAACTACTTTAAATTAATTTCAACTCATTCTGTATTTAATTCCATTTCATTTCTAATTTATTCACCAACCATTCATTGCTTTTCATTTTATCTCCGCACTGGATTCATTTTAAAATTATTTCATTGAGTTTGACAACATTCGATGGTTATATTGTTATTCATTTTCCGAATAAATTTAACCCAAACTTTATTTAATGGTCTTCCATTCTTACTCGAAATCAAGCCTTTTAATGACTTAAGTAATTTTACTTTAAATTAATACGCCTCATAACTTAAGTTCATTTTGATAACCCAATTCCAATTAAAACTTTGATTAAATTTTTATTTATTCAAGCTTTGTCCATTTATTATTTAATTCAATTAACCCATTTATTCACCCCATTTTATATATTTTTAATTCACCTACTTAATTCATTTCCAAATTTATTTTATTAGTACAAGCCATCCTCAAGTTATTTCTACTCACTTGGGTTTCATTTGCAACTCAAACCATTTCTATTATAATTCAATTCCGTTTTATCTCTACGACATCTCCACTTATTTTAATTCATCATCAAATCCAAGTTGAATTCTATTTATAATTCGAATTCATTTCCAAACTCCATGATTAATTTATAATCCATTTTATTTAACCGAGTTAAATTTTATCAACATACTCTATCGAATAATTATTTAGCCAATTAGCTTACTTTCAATTTTTAAATCAATATTCGATTTTAATTACAAAAATCACTTCATTAAATTTTTCCGAGTTCAATTTTTTTTTGTAATTCCAGTTTGGATTTCCTTTTATTTTTCCAAAACTCCAACACTTTTATTTTAAAAATTTAGAAATACTTTTAAATTCACATCATACTATTAAAATAGCTCTTTATAAAAATACTTCTTATAACTCGACGTCTCAACCAGTCCATCATTGTTCTCACAGAAATTCAGTCGTACGTTGATCAGGCGTAGAACTGAAAATCTATAAGTACTTGGTAAACCCGTTTTCAACACCCAGTGAAAATATTTGGAAAATAATTTTATTCAAAACATCGAAAACAGTTTTTTGAAAATAAAGGAAATATCTTTAGGGAGAATGCTCTGGAAATCATCACCCCCATCCATGGTCGCAGTTACATCCTGAGTTACGTTGCCATCGCAGCAAAAGTCCATGTAACTGTACGCACTCCGCGCCCCTCGATTATGCCATGAAACCCACGACAGATCGCAGTTACATTCTAGGGTAACGTTGCCATCACAGGAAAAGTCCATGTAATTGTTGGCTCTCAGCGGCATACACGACTTCAGCTGTCAAAATAAAACTTCTTCACTCCTACATAGGTCGCAGTCTACCGATATAAAATCAAACGCAGACTGTTGGCTCTCAGCGGCACACACGACTTTCGCTATGTTACCATAGGTCGTGGTCTACCGATATAAAATCAAACGCAGACTATTGGCTCTCAACGGCACACACGACTTTCGCTATGGTATACTCTACTCATAATTCTCAGGAACTAGTTTTGTCCGGACTCCTCACAGGATCAACTTTAGAACCCCCTTGAGGCTCAAGGCAGCACCACCCGGTGGCACTTCTGAGAAGTTCATTTCAAGGGAGCGCCCTTTTTCCCAAAGCCATCATCAAAACACTTTATACTATACATATATAGTATCTTTCAAATCATACACCTAGTATGATCTCATACAAAGCTCCTTTACAAAATAGATTATCCCAAAATCGATAATTCTCAAACTAGGCTTTCCAAATTTCAATATTGATTTTACCCAAAAATCAAAAGCCTTTCCAAATCCAAAGGTTCCCAAAACCTTTTCCAAAATTCCTTATAAGATCCTTTATATATACATAAATATATATATAAATTTTTTAAAACTTTGGATCATTTAATCTTGTATAAAACTCCTTTTATACTTCAAACACCTTCAAAATCCTTTTCTTCCAGCAATAGATTCAACAAGGGGAGATTTATCTTATATATAACAAAGATATATAACTTTGTTTATTCAAAATCAAATATTCCAATTTGATTACTCTTTTCAATATCAATTCCATTCAAATCCGTACGATGTACACATATCATCCCTACGCTATACCAATCTGATCGCTCGCTCGATCACACAATTTCACTTCCGAACTAGTATCGTCCACCCGACTTCCTAGTGCGGACTCAGATCAGGTTTCTTGATCAGAAACCGTCATTCTCCTTGCATAGCCATAACTATGATAGAGAATATCCAGAACCAATCAACAATCCATATCCAGGTTCGCCGTCGAAAATCGAGTGAAAAAATCCCACTCGGATCGATATAACTATCTCGAAATTCTATGCTCGAATCTGGATCAAATCATTATGCGAATGGAATAATATATGTACATCCTATGTAATTATCTTCATTGATCATTAACTAAATCAATTTCCTTTCTATTCACATTTCCTTAAATTTATATCCACATATTCACAATTGCTTCAGTTCCATTGAATTATCACCTCAATTCTTATCATAGTTGGGTATTTAATCAATAACAGTTTGAACTCCGACCAGTTTATATTTAGAAAATAGCTTGAAAATTTTAAAAATAGATAAGTAGTTGAAAAAAATAATTATTAGTTTGCAAAATAGCTGTAAAATAGTTGACTAATTGTAAAATAATTGGAGAATAGCTAAATGTTTTCAGAATTTTTAGATAATTGCAAAATAGTTGTAAAATAGTAATTAATTTGTAACATAGTTGAAAAAATAGTAATTAGTTTAGAAAACAGTTGAAAAATGGTTAAATAGCTCCAAAAATAATTGTAAAACAAGTATAAAATATTTAGCTTTAAGAAAGAAAGGTTGTATATATTTAATAGCTAGGAAAAATAAGTTTACATTAAAACAATTTATATTGAAAATAGTCCAGAGTCAAAACTGTTCACTTTTCCATCAATTCAATTTAAATTTCCACTCCCATTTAAATTGACCCTCTTCCAATTTAAATAACTCCAATTTCCATTGGACTTGATTTATTCCCAATTCAAGTTGAATCAATCTTGATTTCTTTCCCAATCCAAATCAACTTCCATTTGATTTTAATCCTGTTCACTTTAATTATAATTTCAAATCATTTCAATTTCTGCTTGAATTTAATCCCAATTTCCATTCAAACTTTTAAACCTTCAGATTAATAACCTTTCCACTTAAGTTTAAAACTTGCTTCACTTTGGGTTTCACATCACATTCCAAGGAAAATTCAAAACTCAACCTTAGAGTTTATTTTCATATTTATTTCCTTTACACACCAGGCTACTTTTAAATTTTAAACCACCCTTGGTTTTAATTTCAAAACAAATCCCCTAAAAACCTTCCAAACATTTCTTGTTTTAAAATAAGATTATATTCAAAATATCTGAATTATATTATTTGTTATTTTCCTTCACTCTTTGAAACAATTGATTGTTTTCTAGACTTCGGTTTTAAAACTTCAAAATTTTAAAACCTACTTTAATTTAGAAGTTATACTCATCTTATAAATTTACAACATTTGGCTTACTTAATAACAATATATCATTATTAAACACAATAACTATTTATGATAATACCTAAGGTAATCATATCTAGATACCAATTTCTTTATATATTATTCTTACTTCAATAAATCCAAGATTAAATTTCAGTTTGAATCCATTTCAACTTACCTTTATTTAAAGTTTTTAAACAATTTAATTTCTGAGCTCAAATTCTAGAATTTCATTTTCAATTAATTAAATTTTAATTTGGTTGTATTTCTGTTACCACTTAATTTAATTCCAATTCAAGATTTCAGCTTGGTTGTATTTTATATTACTTCTTAATTTAATTACGTTTATTTAACATCCAATCACCTTAATATTTATTAGAAGGAAATATTGCTATATATATATATATCAAAATATACTTTTATATAAAATCATTTAAAACCTTTATATAAGAAATAACAAGTATACTCTCATATATATATATATATATATATATATATTCAACTCATTCTAGAGTACTACGGACTCTATTTAACGAGTAATCCCTACCAGAGCCAAGGTTCTCGCTTAACCTTTCAGCTCTGATACCAACTGTAACGACTCGAAATTTTCTGTTTCGAAATTCCAGATAGTTATGAAAAAGAAGAAAGAGATAGAAGAAGAAGAACAGAAACATCAACATCTCACATTCGCAGCGGATCAAATATAATAATAAATAATAACAGTTTACAAAAGAATACTATGTTTATCGATTACATTTAAATACATTAGAGTTACACATACATACAAACACTAGATATACACAATTACCATGCCTCAGATATACAATGATACGATATAGTGGAAACGCTCCATACGTTCTTGCCATCCAGCTCGACTCCTGAGCTCCAGAACGTTCTTACCTGAAAATCTGTAATACTTGATCTGACCCGAGCATTACGTCAAAGTAACACCCGGGTCAGGCTGGAAACCAGCGTGAGTAAACCCGTCCAACATGGAATACAAAACATACAACTTATTTTAAAACCCGGGGTAACTCGTGTCAATTTACAAGTTCACAATATGTTATAGACATCACTTATTCCACACATCCATTTTATAAGTACCAGAGTTTAAAATTAAATAGTCAAATTCTTTTAAATCACTTCATTACATCCTATAGATTTCACATATCAATCTATAAAAATTCGAAGTGGTTTCGGGTATCTTCTAATACCCGACCCCGTTCTCTTCGAGTCTCGTGTCATCCACTACACCAGAAAAGACTTTTGGTAGCGTTGAAAAAACGCTACCATAACTTATAGTAGCGTTTTAGAGAACGCTGTTATACGACATGCAACTAAAAGTCTAAAACTTTTTGTTGCGTTGTAGTAAACGCTACCAAAAGTCACTTTTAAATGCAACTATAGGTATTTTCTGTAGGATTTAAAAAACGATACCAAAAGTCACTTTTAAATGCAGCTATAGGTTTTTTCTGTAGGGTTAAAAAAACGCTACCATAAGTCTTCTTTTTTGGTTGCATTTTTTGTTTATATGCTTTTTTTGATTTTCAGTAGCGTTTTTAAAATGCAACTGTATAATTTTTATATTAGTTTACATTTGATTTGTAGCATTTCTGAAACGCTACTAAATGGTTGTTTGGTAGCATATTTTAAATGCTACTATTTACGGTTGATGGTTTATACCATCTCCAGCAATCGCTTATATACTATTCATATTAAAACGAACGATCAATCGCATAATTTTCATATATTCAAACAAACAATTAAATCACATAATTAGCGTATACAAACAATCAATCATATGATCATCATATTCAAATAATTGCAAAAACATGCTAATCTCACAATCAAATATAATATCCATAATCAATTCGATAATAGTTTTTCAACAAAATAAGTCACATACTACAAGCATTCACAGACAAGTTTCCACAAATGGTACTAACAAAATACGACAACATATATAACAATTAAATTCATGTTCGTTGCTTGATTACCAATAGTTCTTTGTTGTCGACAGTCTTCGCTTAGAGAGCATGGACATAAAAAGTTTCCTGAGACATAAAGGCACCATTTCTAGTATATCAAAATGAAATTTTAGAAAGGTAATAATACCTCAAGCACTTTTTCCATCACATCCATTTTTAGGATATCAGGCTTAAACCCCATGCCATTACCGGTAATGTGATGAGGACCTAGCAGAATCAATGTTAGTCGATGAACAAGAGTTATAAAATCTTTAGTTCCAGTGTAAAAAAGAAGAATGGCTTTAAAAATTTCAACTATGCATCAAGAGTTATAAAACCAATTCACAGCTATCATCTTTACATGCTTCTGCATACAAGCCCAAACACTGCTGCCTCCCTCATACCAAACTCATTCAACAATCTCTGTCACCGCTTCTTCATTCCATAAGCAAACTTCACCATTCATGCCCACGAACGCATAACAGCCATTGCCAAAAACTCTCCCTGTCAAACTGTCACACATCAAAACATAGCAGTCCACAACCGCTTCTATACTTCATACTTCGACATCACAAAAAAAAGTTACCTTCCACCAGTAAACTGCAACCAGAGAAATTCCTACTACCCCCTACATTCTCCTCTCCCTCAAACATCATCCATCTCTCTTACAAACTTCACTGCTTCGGCTTCCTCCACTGCCACAACCCTTCATCACCATCTGCCTTGACTTCACCACTTCCTGCTGCAAACAATTCTTTCACAATACATCATTTCCTACAACACTTCATACCCCTACTGAATCTCCACCATCACTCCAGTCAGTACCCTACTACTGCAACCATCTCAAATCACCAATCCACAAGAAGCCTGGATGAATTATCACCAAAAGATGCAATTGCTGCGGTACCTGTAACAAAATAGAAAACAATTTGTGAATATGAAACATTGCAGTAGCGTTATAATTAGTAATAACTAATCATGTTCAAAACATTGCATAGGTTCTTTCGAACCTGGTCTACTTTGCATAAAATGTGTTCATTCTGAAAATCATAGACAGTGATGCCATTGACGGTCTTATTATATACAGTATGCATGTCATTTAGTTATTAACAAAACAAGAACTGTTTATTTATATGGAGTCCACCTCATAAGACTATAACACGTTCTTATAAATTTATGCTATTATCAATGTACAGCTAATGGCAAATACAGTAAAAGCATGAAGACAATAATTGCAGATTGAAGCTGCATATACAAACACAGAGATATATGTGTGCCTATGCACAGGCGTGTATTAAGGAATAAGCCGAGGGTCCAAATTTAATTTTGTCAAAATGAGCGTAATACAGAGAATAATTTGAGACCCCTTAATTTCCAGATTTATAATCATTTTTCTATCCGCATTTTTCCCTACTTAATTTTTCAGGCCCTGTACCAGTACTTGTGTTTTATATCGCAATATTTCTACCAGATTAGCTATTTATTTTGAACATATGATCGATAAAAACACGTTTCCATTGGATTTTTTTCCTTATAATAAACTAGTGTAAATCGCGCGTAGTGCATCTAAGAGTTAGAAATGTTATACTTTTTATTTAATAAGAAATTTATGGACGGGTGTGTGCTATAAGTGCAAAAGTTTCGATTTCCACAACACTTTTATTTCAAGCAAATTGATAGTGAATTCCGTTGATGGGTGATTGAAAAGTGGATGGTGGTGGAGGTTGCAAACCGATTGTGAGAATACGTTGATGAATCTAGCGTATTTTCGAAATTTCAAAAAGACACTATGAAAATCTATCCGTTAAATTTTCTATATTAATAGCAGAGATGAATAAAAATTTAGAGAAATTAAACTCAAATATGTCAAATGAAACACTACTCACTGCCAGTTTCATACCCATTTACACAATCTTAGCTTTGCACAAGTTTTTAGTAGCAGTATCAGGAGCAAAAATTAAATATTATATCATTAATAAGAAAGCCTTGAAGTCCAACATAATTCTGCCTAGGGAGTTTGAGATGATCTGGAAACCTGAGCTACTACACGTAGCAACATAATTGTGCATTATATATGTATATTGACTATTGATGTCTTTAGATGTTGTGTTCATTCACCATGGTTCAACAGATCATATCTTGAAAGTTTTTTAATAATAATTTGCCTTAGGCTCGCTTAATACAAAAGGAATATTCTTTACATGCTGGTCAATTCATCGAGATGATAATATTTTTGTGGAATTCTTCCTAAATTTTTTATCAAGTATCTACGGAATGGTTCATCTTCTTTTGCATGGGACTACGAATTGCTCATGCTAGTGACCAATAGCTATACTTGAGAAATATCATTTGCACATCTAAAACATAAAGCTGCAACTATTCTTTGGCATGAATGACTAGGTTATAAGCTTCTAATAAATAATTTTCTCATTTAAATTACATCATACATTGAGTTCTAATATGGATATATCTTAGCAGAATACATTAAAATGAGTGGGATGAAATGCAAGAGCAAGCAAATTTGAATATAACAAGTTATTGTTACTTGCAGTATGGGATGCCACCTGTTAATGGAAGTGAAGGAAAGGCTTCAAATTCCAGCCGGTAACATCAGTCTTTATGTTCGATGGAAAAGCCTTGAACCTTTTTGACATAAATCTTATTAACTTTCCTGAAATCATGTAGGTCATCACTAGCTTTTAGTACCTCACCAAATACAAAAACATGTAAACTTTGATAGCATGGGTATAAAATCTCAATATAGCAGGTGCATTCTTTAAAGAAGCTGCTTCTTTTTTGTTGGTAATAGTAGTAGTAATAGACAAAAACATAAGTGGGAGCGAAGGGCAAATATTGAAAAGCTTCAGGAGATGTAAATTAGAAACTTTGGGCGGTGGCAAAGAAGAGAAAAATCAATAACCTAACAGTACCACGAGCCGTGAGTTTACGGTGGTGGCAATCGATTGATAACTGGGATTAACTTGTTTTTAACCGCAGATAAGATTTACTTGTAAGGAAAAACATAAGCAAGAAATTTATATTTGTTACATTTAGTTTTGTACCTATATTCTTTGTTCAATGCAATTATGTATACATGTATAAATTTTTAACATTTGTGATCTTATTAAACATCATTCTGTACCAATGTTATGTATTTGTATAGATGGCATTAAATTGTTAATGGACATATGCTAACATTTATAGTGCAGTGTAGATGCAGTTTTATTCATAATGATAACAGTCTTTTGAATAATAAACCAAATATTGTGATTTATAAAATGCAATACTTAGTATTTACTTTACACCACCCATACTTAAAACTCATTTTATGGTGTTCACATAAAATAACGTATCCAATTATCAAACCAGGAAAGCTGACCAACTCACAGTCAATATACATCTTTGTTCTCGTGTTTATTATGAATATTTTTTACTTTCAATTATTTTATTATTATGAAATGAATCTGAGGTCTGTAAACTTGTAAAGATGCTTCAAGGTAAACTATTTATCATTATAAACCAATGTTATGTATTTGTATAGATGGCATTAAATTGTTAATGGACATATGCTAACATTTATAGTGCAGTGTAGATGCAATTTTATTCATAATGATAACAGTCTTTTGAATAATAAACCAAATATTGTGATTTATAAAATGCAATACTTAGTATTTACTTTACACCGCCCATACTTAAAACTCATTTTATGGTGTTCACATAAAATAACGTATCCAATTATCAAACCAGGAAAGCTGACCAACTCACAGTCAATATACATCTTTGTTCTCGTGTTTATTATGAATATTTTTTACTTTCAATTATTTTATTATTATGAAATGAATCTGAGGTCTGTAAACTTGTAAAGATGCTTCAAGGTAAATAAACAATAAATTGAAGTTCTGAATACATGATAACATGAAGCTTTGATTAAATCTTGAAGATTAATAAAATTTTAGTTTAGATCAAACAATAATGGCAAGAAATTATTTGAAAAGATAATGAAAGTTCGTTAATATACAAAACACTTCAGATCAAGTATATCAGGCACTGAATTATTAACAATTTTTTCACAAAAAAAGGCCTTCATATTCATTAGTAATTAAGGAAATTAATACCATCTCTGTGTTTTACAGTCACACCTTACATAAAGTTCCACAGAATGATATATTTCTATCTTAGCAGACTACAACTTACATAAAGTTTCACATATATATGTCTGCCTTACATAAAAGACCTTTATATTCATTTAGTTGTGTCAATCATGCACAAATATTTTGTTAAATAGTATATGTCTGTCATAGCAGAATATTATTTGAATAAAATTTGTCATTAATCTGGTTAATTTTTGGTTGAGTGGTCCTTTAGTTCATATCAAATCAATGTAAAAAGCAAGTGAATATTTATCTTGTAATTTTCTAATATTTAACTAGTATAACCATATGTTCATTGTTATAGTGATAAATGTGCACTTACTTTTTTTAAGACGTTAAATGAAACAATGAACCAAGGCCCAAAAAAAGAAGAGACCGAGTACAAAGCATTATTACTCGTATTTACACAACGACATCTAAACATATCAAAACCTAGCCGTTTAGTTACTTCATTCTATCTTTCTCTCTGCAACAAAAAACTCAACCCTAGAAAAATAGGGCTTTGCTTCAGTGAAAATTTACTCCATCTCTCAAGCTAATGAGAAATCCCAGCTCAAGGAGATATCTTCATATTTGCTATTTTCTTGTCTAAACGCTGCTGAAAATGAAAGTTTGGACACAACACATGCAGTGTTTCCACTATATGCAAGACAGCTTTTCAAATTAGTGGCATGTTCTTTTCAAGTCCAGCAATGAAGTTGCACGAATCTGAATGTTTTGCAGCTCGACTAAAAGTATTTTAAGTTGCTATTTAATTTGTAAGTATTTAGATATTTTCATTTATTACAGAACTTCAATTATGTTCCCTTGGTAACTATTAAAATACGTTTGAATTAATAATTAGATGACTGATTGTTCGATTTCTGTAAAAAATACAGTTTAAAGACATGAACAAAGGCATCGACAGTATAACCCAAAGGCAATATACTAGTAGAAGAACTCAACAAAGAATACAAAGAATACATTAACAAAACTTAGGGACTGCTAATTCACTGCTAATACAACGATCGAAGGAAAAATCACTAACTCTTGAGAAAAACGGCAAAATTCGTGATTGATTTTAAAAGAAATTTCCTCATTCTATCATCAACTCGAATAATAACAGCAAACATGTAGTTATTAGGGTTCTTGCAGTAACAGCAAACATACTACAGAAATTAAAATACCTTAGCTAAATTAGGGTTATGCGATTACCTCGATCTGTCTATTCAGGGCTTGTGAACAAATCTGAAGGAAGCAAACGGATGGAGGGGGTAGATGGATGGAGGTAAATAGCACAAGACGGAGTAGCGTGAATGCATAAGAGAGGAATTTCTCCGAAAGAGGGTAGAAACCTAATAACGTAGGAAAGGAGATGGGAAAAACGTGACGACTTATTACTATTGGGCGGGGAAGGGGCCAAATTTTGGAAGCCCGGGATAAAGGAAAAATAAATAAAAAGAAATGGTCAAAATAACATTAGTTGCATTCGTATTACAAACGCTACCAATATATGCAACCAAAGGTAGATTTTCTTGTAGTGATCCTAACCCAAATTATCCAAAAGAAATACGCAACATTTCATATCAGAGATATCAACTCATTCAAAGCATCCAATACCATTCAATCATCCATAAGCAATTTTGATCAATTCCAAATTAATTCAATTGATTCTAATTGAATTTCCAACCTCAATCACTTAGATACATTCATTTAACATTAATTAATTCCAAATCAATTAATTAGTCAACCCTTCATTATTCATCTTAATTAATCACCCTGGATCAATTTATTTTTCAATTACGTTCAAGTAATTATCTTTATTTAACTTCACGATATTAATTATTTTAACCAAAAAGCAATAAGAAATCTTAATTACTTCATGAATTAATTAACTATTTTAATTACATTAATCCCTAATTACTTATATTAGTTAGTTTCTCATAAGTCACTTATTATGGATTAATCAGTCTTAATTTACCAATCTTTAATTGCATCATTAATTATATTAATTAATGTTTTACAACTGTATTGTAATTTTTTTCTAATCTAAATTAATTACATGAATTAAACCACGGTATTAATCATACTTGATTTATTTCCATCTGAAATTATTTACCCTTTTATTTACTTTATTAAATAAATTAATTCTCCTTAATTAATTATCTTAATTTATCCCTTGATTAATTACACAAAGTAATTTTATTAATTGCATTAAGCAATTACTTATTAAACCACCCAATGAGCATTCTAAATTAATTTAAACTTAATTAATTAACCCAAATCATTAATTAGTTTAATTAATTAATTATCCATTTGAACTACCCTGCCTATTTAATGAATCACAAATCATTAAACCCTTATTGATTTTAACTGAACATTTTCTTATTTATGATTTAGGTTTAAAAATATTTAAAACCCAAATGCTTCAAGTCAAACAACAATTAACTCAAGAACCAACGAAAACCAAAGTCACCAGATCATTAGCACACATTCAATCAACTCAATCAATCAACCAATTATTTAAATTTAACCATTTAAATCTTAGTAAAAATCAAACAGAGTGAGATTTACTCAACTTTGCTTTTATTTGCAATCCATTCCATCTCGACTATTTTCTTCACGATTATGACCTTGTATAAACAATTTATGATATATTACTATTTGAATTAATCAAATAATTAATCACCATTTACTTATTTAATTTGTAACTTAAAGTTTGATTTAAACTAATTTTACCTTGAAATCTTTAGTAACAAAAATAAATTAAATAAGCTAATTTCACAAGTTAATCTCCTTGAATCCATTATTATTATATATATTTTTTTAAAATAAACTAGTAAGTGAACATATGTATATGTATTTTTATATAGATATATTTACACTTTTATATTTTTCTTTGAAACCCATACACTTGTAAAAAAAATTATTTATGTGGATTCAAAATCTAATTTCATAGAAACTATTCTACATTCATAATTCCTATATATATTTTCCATATATATACACAACTGATTAAATCTCAAAACCAAAATTGTTATATATTTTTTTGTTTATACAAAGAAAAATTATTACACTTAAATTGAAACAGAAATCTATACCTTACGGCAACATGAGAACCCGAATCTACTTTGTACGCGACTCCACCGGCGTTCGTCCCTGCTCCAAAACTTCGACCTTCCTATCATCTGCTCGTGTTCCAAGCGAGCCACCACCCTCAAAGCCTTCGCCTCCCCGATTAACTCGGCGTCTCGACTTGCCCCGCATTCACGCCTTGCAGCCACCATCAAGATCTCCTCCAACCTGATGAAGACGTGAATCACGGTGACGTCGAGGCCTAGATGTCGAAGGGCTTCACGATCTTCCCCACACGTCGCCGCGCTCGAATCGAAGGGCGCACTACCAAAATCGAAACCCTAGATCGCAAACCACCCCCCCACATCGCCTCTTCCTTTGCCGTGCTCGAGTCAAGCTGAACAATGGCTGCCTCGAATCCTTTTTTCTTCGATTCGTATTCGATTGGCCATTGCTTCATTTGTTTTTTTTTCTCTTTTTTTTAGAACGAACGATTTCGGTTTCTGCTGTAAGATGAGGGAGGGGACAAAGATAAGTTATCGATTAGGGATAGCTTCCCGCGCACGCTTGTTTATTATATAATTAAATATTGAAAATATCTCGTGTTGCACCGTGAAATTTCGAACTCCAAATCAGACATGCCGACAGGCGTTTATAAGGTTTTATCCGCATTTGGAATACAATGGAATGTGTTTCGAAAGCTAGTTTGATCGTATGCGCGAGTACAGAAGAAAATGATCAAATTTAAATTAAATCGACTAAAATAGTTCCTAAGCGTTTTGAGATGCCAAGGTCAAACGAAAACTCCGATTGCTACAAAAATTGAAATTCGATAATAACTAACTATTACGGATCCAATGGAACTGGTTTCGTCAAATTCCGAGACTGTGCCTCGGAAGGCTATTTTTAAATATCGATTTAAACGATATATTTTCAAAACTGAACAAATCACCTTTAAATTAAATTTCAACCATTCTATTATCTTCAACATCATCATTATAAATTTTATAAGCCTTCAAATTATTTTTAACAGGCTCAAAACTCCATATTCAATATTCTACCCAATTTCAAATTTTATAATTCAATAATTTAATTATCAAGTAAATATTGACATTAGGAATTCAAGTTAAAATCAACTTTTCAAATATTTAAAATCAATTAAATATTCCAACTTAAATTGTTAGAAATTCTGGATCGTCACAATGCCGGTCCACCCACTCAATACATACAACTGATAGTGCAAATATACTTAAAAGTAGCTTAGAAATGCACACAGCAACATATGCAACATAATGTTTAGGCAACAATTCAACAAGGTACCACTTGGTACATTATTTTAAGCACATTGACACTATGCAGAGCACACGCAGTAACCAAAAGTGCAAGTGCAGGTGAAACAAAAGAAAAAAGGTGGCATAAAATTCATTGAGCACCAACATGCTAAGCAATGCCATAAACATCAAGTTTTACAGAGTTAAACAATAAGTTAATTAATATGTAATAATAGTATATTAAATATGACGTATTGAAACCTAAAAGCATATAAGATTGTAATCACATAAAAGAACGAATCACATTTTATGTGTGCAAGTTAAATTGTAATGACAATTTTTCAAAAATAACATAAGTAAACTAACATGATCGAACAATAAAATGTGCATGTTAAATATCATATGTACGACCACCACCACCAGCTTTAAAAACCTCTGACTTAATTAACACTATCGAAGCAAAGGTGGCTCTATACGAGCAAGTCATAGAAGATGCTAGTGATACAAAAATATGGAATGGTTAAATATATAGTGGTAAATAAAGATCAATATCATACTCAATTCACGTTATACACGCTAATACACTGATTATTTCATTCAAAATTTACATCACAGTAATATTTTATCTATAGTGGTAAATATCTATATATTCAAAATCAGAAGGTATATATGTATGCATACGAGCAAATATTCGTAATAGGTAACCAAAGAAGAAAAAATCCTTTACTCTAATGATTATTGAAGTCCTAATATTCAACTCTAAACTGGGAATTGTAACATAATCTATATAAAATATAACTTCGAATGCTAACAGTGCCAACATAATCAAAAGCAACCATCATATTTACTTCAAATTACAATGAAGTAGGCTTAGTTCATATAAAACTACTCGAGCAACAGTCAAATAGGCTTAGTTCATATAAAAAATATAAAAATACATACATTTCTTTTTCGTTTTCAACTTCAAATCCTTCAAGAATTCTTGAGTTAAAAGAAAGTATTGCAGATTGATGTAATATTCCTTCAAGATGATACATAATGGGTTGAATTTCAAAGAAAAATCGACGTCAAAGAAAAAGGTTTTGGGATTGTGAAGTAGACCTAGGTTTTAACCGCGTTAGATAGTAGACAGGGTCGAATTAGTTTTTAGGAGGGTAGAATGGGTTTTGACCCATTATAAAAAATAAATAAACAGGTATGACCCAACTGGACAAAGGTTATGTTAAATGGGTTGGGTTAAAAGACCATTGTGAATTTGACGGGCCTACTGTCGTAGTATTGGTTTGAAAGTCGAAACAGGTCTAAACGGGATTATCCATACATAGAACAGTCAAGCAGCATTTGATATGGACATATAGGTGTACTGTAACTCATGCAAGAATATACCATAGGATGATCAGTTAAGCATTGTATGTCACATATAATATTTGTCAGTAGACAAAGTACTTGGCACAAGGAAAGAACGCATTGTTAAAACTAACTATTGTCAACAGGAAGTGGTGAACAAAACAGTAAAAAAAATCCATACCTGAATAACATTTCCTCTTCTCAGTGTCATTCTGGTGAGTGATGGATGAGAAGCACGTACTACCGGATGAATGAAACTATCGTCGTCCTGTTAAACAAATCAATGTCATTTCTATGATAGCACTTGAATAGAGACAGAAGAGTGATGATTGCAGATCAAACCTGGGCAATATGTTTCTTCACTTTGATGTCTGCTCCGACGGTATGTCATGCTTATCTGTCTTTGAGGGACAAACTAAGTTAGAATTTTGATTGCTAGGTGGAGTTAGCTGTAAGTTTCAAGTATTGGAAAATAAAAGAATACGTGAATAAGCGAGAAAAAGTAAGTATGTAAATTATAAGTTAATACATAATCAAGTTTGAGAACAAACTGTCTCAGTCACAACTACTTTTTTTGTGATTTTTCTATAGTGAGGTAAGCATCGGGATTATTCATCTCATAGTTACTCGGTCTAAATTCAAATATCGCTTTGATCCCCGAAAATGGTGGAAAATCTTGTCGATTTTCTGGACCCCATTTTCCTGCAGCATGAAACATTTTTGTTAAGTTATGCTTTGTACATCATGTCATTGTTGATGTTACTATTAACACAGTTCAAAGGTTGCGTAGCAATACAAATACATGTGAAATAATACTGTGGATGGTATTCAAAGCTGCGATGGAACAGAAGACGTATAAATCTTAGGGAAACTGTCACTATTCACTTAGCTGTACGATTATAATGTGTATGTGTTACTGTGGTCCTTGGGTTTCTACCATCTACAGGTTCCAAGCAGAGTATATTAATGCGCTTGAATAATGGTACGATGCGCTTGAATAATGGTACGTCGTAATGCGTTTTAAATTTACAACCCAGCACGACTAATACGCGCAGGAAGGAGGTAACGTTAACCGTGCAAAATTAGCGTGAAAAAAGTTGTCTGCGCTAATGTGAGTAATGAGGTAGTAATATGATATATGTACAGCCACATATATATACTTTATATTAAAACAGGCAGAATTAAATGAACGGCATAATAAAATGTGTAATTATTCTTTTTTACCGAGCTAAGGATGGCAAGCATGTTGTCAACCTTATGTCCGAGTAGCCATTCCACTTCCTTGTCAAAAGTAGTGACAGTAGTAGATGTAGAGGAGTCCAATATGTCAACATTTAAACGGTACCTAACAAATAAATTTTTAGTGGTCGTAGTTATTTTTTACCAAAAAGAAAAATCAAAGAAGCTGACAAAATGGAGCATGTTTATGGGATGGGAAGCCATTCGGTGGCATCTAGAGCAGAAATATTTGGTGCCCTCAAAGTGAACCATAGATTTGTAGAACGCACAAGAGAGATAGCTCTAGATAGAACTTTTCAATTTTACAATGATTGTTGGTACGGCATATATTTTTCTTTAAATAAAAGTGTGGTTTATATAAATTATTAGCTATATTGGCATAAATGTTCCAAGTTGAGAATGCAAATGTTGAAAGTGAAAACGGTAGGTGGATGAGAAATTTTCTTCTTCCAAAAACGAAAATTGGACAAACTACAATCATAGATTTAAATATAGGAGAAAAAAGTGTTCGAACAGTAGAAGAGTATGTACGTGGGCATACAATTGTTATGCGTGGTCACGTAGTACGTGAACGCAAAACGTTCCCTACAGTTTGCTGTCCTAACATCGTTCAGAAGCTGGGTGAGCATACTACTTGTCCGTTCTAATAAACCAGCATGGTTAGGAGCAGAGTGGTCAACATACTCAAAAAAAATTCCACCATCTTCATTGGATCCGGTTGGTGTGAAGAAACAAAGGAAAATGCAATTAAATGGATAGAAAAACTAGCAGCTGTACGTATAGAAAGCATACATGCTTTTAACATCACTTAGTTCTGGAAAATCAATGTCCAGATAATTTCTTGTCGCTTTGGTAGAGCTGAAAGTAAATGCACCCGAGAAAGCAAAAACGTAAATTAGATGGCATGGTTGTTGGGACAATGAGCAGGAGGTATGGGGATCAATAGCATATGGCTTTATGTTGCAACTTTCAATGAGGTGACAACAATCGTGGGCGATCTCTCAAACTTATGTACAACGGATTGGTCAAATAAATCCCTTTCGCCCGCCCATAATGATACGACGCTTATATTCCCACTGCGCGAGCAGTAAAATGAAAACAACAATTGATTGAATGAACTAAAAAGACGGGTTAAAATATCCGCACTTATTACTTTCCACATGTAACTCTCGTTTTAGTGTTTGAGTTCCACGTTGAGAAGTTACAGCAAATACATTTGTTACATCACGTAATATACCACCCAAATCTGTATCAAATAATGCATTTAAGACATGAGTGCGCATACTTACGTTAGTGGAAATGGGTGATGCAACTGGAAGGGATAAAACTACCCATAAGGTTATCTATACGGCATAGCCTGCTTATAAGCATGCTTTCATCAGCAATGGCAAACTTATACCGTGGTATATGGTCTACTGCATTTGCTACCTTGACTGCTCGAGTATCAGTTCTCAGAACAATTATCCATTCATCATGTATAGTTCTATAGGTTTTTTCAACGTTCTGGACATTATACACCGACGGTTCTTCAAACACGCTTTCAAACTGACGAAGAATATGTTTTCGGACCGTTGCCACCTTTTGATTTCCCCGTCGCATATAATATTGAATTTGATTGCGAGTACGTGGGCACCGGTGTATGGGTTATTCATTCAATGACAGAAATTAACACACGCATGTAGCAATGTTGACAATGGTAGAATACGTGTAACTGTAATGCGGTAAACAGGGTTGGTGCGTTGGTAAATAAAGTGTAACCCCTTGCATCTATGAACAAATTGTGTAAAGATTGCAAACAAAAATTGGTAATAAATAAATGTATAGTAACTACTAAACAGCAGAGGTTCATGCAATACGAATTCACATTGGTCGATTAAATAAACAGTAGACGTAGACGGTCGGTCACAAAAGTTGAAAGGAATGTAAAAATGGTCTTAGACAATGTTTATCCAATGGTCTTAATCCAACTATAGTCGGAAATGAAAAGTAGATGCATATGGCACAAAATGTTAAATAGGACATAGTAAAAAATTCAGAAGCAACCAAAAAATCAATACAAAATAGCTAATGGAGGTCACAAAACATAGGAGCACAAACAAATGTCGGTAGTACAACATGTCAACTTATTGGTTCCTCAGCCGACTGACAGTAGAGAACAACATACCTCGCTGTCAATAAACTGCATGCTCAAATCGTGTAAACTTCATTCGCTCCCTGACTGACCAAATTTCCACAGCCTAGCCACCCGGACACGTACGGTATTTCAGTTTGTCCCTAATACTAATTCAGACAGCAGTAGGTTGTTTCCGTCCATTAGATTAAGCAAAGTGTGAAGAAGTAGAGAAGTTGTGGGAGGTTGTATGGAATGGAGAGAGCATAATACTGTGCGAAAAACGATTAATGTGCATCAAACATGGGGAAACTGCAACTGCCACGATCCATGTAAATTAGCATTGCCAGTTTGTGCGGTACTCAATGTTTGACTTACACTGCATTTTTTATGATCAGTCAGACAGTATTTAAAAAAAATAGAATTAGTCACTTTTTTAATTGGACATAGCCGTAAAATACGCATTTTTTGGATTAGTCTACTGCGTGCGTTAGTGGACCAAAGCTCATCAGAAGTTGCCATTATCTCCAACGGTTGAATAAATTACGGATGTGAGGAAGCCAGTAAATAATGGTAGCAATAGAATAGCCATCCATATAGAAGACGGGGATGTGTAGGTTATGCGTACAAAATTAGGTCTACTATACTATTACAGTTCACATATGTTGGTAGATAGCCGTTTCGTTCATTTGTTTGCATGGACACAACAGAATTAGTAAAAGAGAGATTTAGTTCACAAATTAAAGAACGTTTTCGGAATAATAAAAAAAATATCTTTGATCAGATAACTTCAGTATATACATTAAAGTAGCTGTTTCAAACTTCCAGTGCCCTGCTCATAATAGTGAAGGTATTCTACCTAAACAAATCATTGCCATACACATAAAGATGATTGAATGGAAAAGCATAAATGCATGACTCTCCCAGCTTAAAGCATACGAAGGACAATCATGAAAATGAAGTCGAGGAACTAAAAAATACATATGAAATTAAAGAGAGATTTAGTTTTATATTAGTATAATATAAACTGAAACAGATATTTACACGAAGACTCATGAGCTAAACGACCGCTGACTTCGGGGTTCACATCCATTGTGAACATGAAAGTTCGATCCTTAAACTATGAAACATGTATATTGTACTTCAAATTTTATAACATATCATGTCATAAGAAGTTTACTTAAGGGTAAACATAAAGTCATACTAAGAAATTGGTATGTATGGGAGTATTAAAATCCATTAAAAAACTAAATTTTTAACATATGAGTTAAGAAGAATGTCGATACGCAATGGTACAATAATGCTCAAACTATTTTTTTTCATATTAACATAGTGAGAAAATAATAAAGAATTGTGAAATTTGTATTTGAAAATTTGCAGGCATATTTTTGGAAGGTAATTCAGCCTATTTTGAAAGATTTAAAGGATTTCGACAAACCATCCATCTTTTTAATATAAGGACTGCATCAAAAATATGCTGATGGTGTTCTACTAAATAAATCATCTACACATGCTTCTGTGTACATAAAAAAAAAAATATGTCTGTTTGTATGTATATAAGTTAATTGGTACACGTGCCATGCAATATTTGTGTCAAACCAGTGCATGTACTACTGGACAAATAAGTAGTTGCAATAATATGTCTAGTAACCCTACATACAATAGGGATAAATTACGCGCACATATTAACGTCTATCCATATTTATACACATGACTATATTTTAAACAGCAGCCTAGCTCCATTTTCAATGTCTTTGCAGTACATAGAGTAGCGTATAGTACAGAAAGACGTGAAAGGCTGCTATGTATTATGGTAATGTAGGAATTTGGTTTGAGAATTGTAATACCAAAATGACTGCGCATTCCTTAAACTCATATCCATAGGGGCAGCATTTAAAAAATATTGGCGCCGATAGTGCAACTGTAGGTTCACTAATCCGAACTGTGAATATATGTTCTGTAGATTGTTAAACATACATACGAATTTGGCAACGGAGAAAACACGGCAGAAGAATCCCATGCAAAAAAGAGAACTGTAAGTGCACCTGACATATAGGAAAACTAAAACATCACACAATGTGGGACGTGGAACTTGTGGACGCATGGAACATTTTAGGCGAGTATAGTATTAGATGAAATGTTATAAACAGTTCAGGAAATGACATTCACAGTTAGCATTTAGGTTGAAAAAAAAACGTTCACAATTAAGTTGATTGAGGCGTAGGACGGCCGGAATAGGTGAAGGTAACATGAATGTGGAGATACATATAGCACGTGTAACAACAACAACACAGTACGCAGGATAATTTCATTTTAAGACATATGTAGATGGAAAGGAACATGCAGAAACATATTTTTAACTAGCATAATGTACGTGTATATGAGTTGAAGAAATAAAAGTGAATGATAAAAGTTTTATTATACTTTGTAAAAATGCAATAATACTTCATACAGATCAGTTCTGTTGTATTTATAAGAGATGAGAGAAATTGGGCTGCGGGTTGGCCCAAGATATAATACAGCCCGCATTACACATATAACACTGCTGAACAAATCTTTAATAATACTTGTAATAGCTTTGGTGTCACACTTTTTTAGTATCAACGTGAACTACCAAAAATGCCCTTTATATATTATCAAATCTTAATAACTTAAAAATAGGATCTAACACTAAACTTCTTTTACAAATTCAAACGTCCCTAAAAGTAGGATCTAACGATAAAAAATGCTTTACGAATTCAAACACTTCTAAAAATAGGATCTAAAATTAAACTTCCTTTATAAATTTAGAATACTTCTTTACAAATACACAAATCTTAATATCACTTGAAAATAAAAAATCATTTTTTTACCGATTTAAACATATCTTAATTAATAGTTGGTTTGTAGGCGCAAACTTTTGGTCTGACCATGAACTTCCAAAATTGCCCTTTATATGTAATTTTTATTAATAGTTGTAATATATTTGTTGTCGCACTCTTTTGGTATCAGCATCAAATATTAAAAATGCCTCTCTACATATATATTATTAAAATTTAACATTGCTTGAAATTAGGATCTGACAATTAAGCTTATTTTACAAATTCAAAATCATCTACAAATATTTATTAAGTCTTAATATCACTTAAAAATAGGATCTAGCAAATAAACTACTTGACAAAAAAATTATATTAATTAATAATATAAATAAAAATTTAAACTTACGAGAAATTAGATATTGCAACTTAGAAATAAAATTTCAAATTATTTACGTATGATTCAACACAAAAATATGACTAAATATATGTGGAAATCATTTTTTTAACGTATTAAATAAATACAATTTGTAGAAAAACAATTCAGCCTTCTTCATCACGTGCGAAGCGCGTGCCGTTACGCTCGTAAACAGAAGGCAAGTAAAACTCTCTTCAGTAAAATGGTATTTCGCTAATTATATGTCATACAGAATTGGTCACAAAATTGTACATCATCATCCTACATGCAACTGGCATACAGATATATAACTTTCTCCAGTAGGAGAACGGAGATAGTATGATCGTATCCGAACCATCAATAACGCGATGTGATTGCAGCAAGCTGACAATTCAGGCAGTATGCACCTCTGTTTCTGTACAACCATATGAGAGCACGGACATAAATAAAATAAATTGTAGTGAAAAAAAATCCATATTTCATATTTTTGTTATGGTGCATAAAGCGGGACTTTGAACAACACTGAACTTCAGATTAGCATGTGATGGATGGTAACATGGCAGTCAAAATAAATGTTTGAAAGACACGATATATGAATTTCGTAAAGCATGACCTTATGTACATTAAATATGTTGTAAAACAGCCGTATGAATTTCAGATGGCATCACAATCTATGGTCCATGACCACGGTAGAAGTTAAATTTGTTTGTCCACCTTAGCAAACTGTCGAACTTGCATTGGCATTGTCACTGCACTGCAGAATGCAGAGCGAAACAAGGATTTTGAATTTAGCCATGCTACCTAAAATCTCAGTTCATGAAATAAGACGTTGTAAATATAAGTAGAATTGGTAAGAATTCATAAGTAAAGCAAAACAGTATGACAATACAACTACGTACCATAAATAAAACAGCAAAGTATCGTTAAATGGATAATTTAAATTAAATGTAAAAAATTATAACATAACATCAAACAAAAAAAGAAGGTAGCAATTCAACTAAGAGAAGCCAAATAAACATACAGTGGAAAGAAAAGTGTAGAAAAGCAGCCAGTATAAAGAAAAAAAAAAACTTGTTCTTCTTATAGGGCCTGAACTATGTAGGAAAAAAACAACACAGATTGGGGAAAAAATAATTTTACCCAGTTGCCGTTACTACACTTCTTCCTCCTGCAACTGGGAAAATTTGGATCATAACCTTGCATACCACCTGTTGCTCGAGTGTTCGGAAAAAAACATGCGTTATATGTAGTACTAAGCATCAAGTTGTTTGTCTCTGGTACTGAATAAAAGTTAGGTCAAAGTAGGACCACTTAACCGGACGATTACAAAAATTTAGCGGCCAACAAAAACATTGATATTCAGCGGACAATAATAGTAGCCAGCTCAGATACCTTAGGCAAAAGTCAGCACTGACTATATACGAAGTTACAGTTTAGGTTTAATGTTCTATTTCAGAATTCCAAATGATATAGCAGACTACATAGACCGAATGAAAGTAATAACGAAAGTTTAGGTTGAATACTGATGTATAAAGAAAATAATTTCACCCACAACTTGACGTGCATCATCTGAACCATTCACTTCCACTGTTCCCACGGGTCAGCGTATTAGTAGAGTCAAACAAAATTTATCAACATACTGCACACATATGTAAATATGGAGGATTAAACTGTTATAAGGGATTAACATGTACACCATCTTGGTTGGTATACGGCTAGGTGATAGGAAAAATGTAACACAGACAGCGTAGAAATATAAAGAACAAAAGAGCACTTGGTTACGTACATTGCCATCAACATCCCTTGGTAATAATTGTAAAGTTGGGCAAGGAAGACAGTCAGTGTCTAAGTTAACAACTTCAAAATTCAAGGTCATACGTTGATCAGTTAAGTGTGCTGAATACTAACTTTCCTTCTACACTTTCCAATCTAATGCACAATCTATTTTCCTTGATTAAACCTATGATGATGAAAATTTTAGTTTAGTGGAAAGTTATGTGCACTCAGGTGACAACCTTTTTATTAGGAAAAGGTTTTCATAGCTATCTACATATAACCTTAACATACAACTGCCAATGCCAATGAGCTATGGTTGATAAAATGTTCAGTTTCACAAATGTGTATAATTTCACAGTGACTACTCATACGATTGCATGAGCAGAGGAAGTCCACGTATGGTATCACATTTTTTAATCAAGGTAAATGCAAGAAATAAAAATATAAAAATTATACATCCCATTCTACTCTAAACTGGACAGGAACATACGTGCACAGTCAAACTGAACTAAACAACAGTGAAAATACTAATGCAGGTTAAATTATTTTGTAGCCGTTACGGAAACAGTGGTTAAATAATGTTGTCGTTTTAAAAATTTTAGGGCAGTGAAGTGGTGAGATACACACACCGCGCGTGCGCCCACACACGCCAACCAACGCGGACGTATATGTAGATAATGAGGAATAGCAACTAAAAAGTGTATATGTGGAAAGAAAAAAGTATTTTAAAGGTCGTAATATTAGTAGAAAAAAAGAAACCATAGTTGGGAAATTTTTGAAATTGAACGGCTGAAATCCAAGGTTTGGAAATAGTTTTCGTCGCATTTTTTTTACATAGATCAGAACCAAGGGTAACATAACAGTTAACAAACAATCCATTGTATGTTAGCGTAATAAATATCATTTATATTGCAGGAATATTGGCCATTATATCACAAACATGATGTGGCTTGTTGAATGAGACGTTGGAAAGTAACATTTGCATTTGGGTGGAAAATTTACTGAATGTCAAAAACATATTGGCCGGACCGTAGAAACAATGCCTGTACAACCTAAATGGTTAACTATTTTTTGTAAAAAACATATACGAACCAATTAAGATAGGTAGTTCCTAGTTTGAACTGATATTTGGTTAGAAGCGACAATCAGCGTCTGATGATCATAAATTTAGATTAGGCAGCAATCATGTTGCAATAGATAATACCGTAGAAAGGAAAACGAAACTGAGACCAGAAATGGAATAAAAAGTGTAAGAAACAATAACTGGTAATAAAAGCAAAGGAAATGGAATAAAAGGTGTAAGAAACAGCAATTGGTAATAAAAAGCGCAGAAATTAGGTGTCAGTCTCAAATTACCAAAACCATCTGGCAAATATATAGACAGTAACAGTTTAAAGGCAGAAGGAAATTACCATCGACAGCAAAGTGCAACGTCGTTCATAAATCTCTAAAGTATCATATGCGCCTTCCACACCTGGATTGTAGGAAACACGGTGAACAACAGATTGTTACAAATGTTTGTTGCTATTACGATTACTGAAAAAAAAAATCCTAAATTAGAGATAAAGAACATCATACCACAAATTTTTCAAAGACTTCTTTGTAAGCAATATTTTGCATGTATTTTTGAAAACCCGGTTTAGTGGCACCACTCATGATCTTTAGCCCAGATACAGATATTGTCCTAGAAATTGCAACGTAAAACTGTCCATGTGTAAAAATAGGTCGTGGTAAATAAATTCCAACCTGATCCCCCATGACTTTTTTTAATTGTCATTGCAAAGCAAATTTTAAGCGGGAATTGACGTCGACGTAGGACAAATGGACAATTCGTGTGACGACCTAGAATTTTGGACAATTTAAATTAGGATATTTAATTGATTTTAATATTTAAAAGTTAGTTTGTAACTTAAAATTTTCAAATATCATCATTATTTGAAAATTTAATTATTGGATTTAATTATTGAAAATTTGGGTCAAATGTTGAATCTGAAGTTTTAAGCCTATTAAAAATAATTTAAGGGTTTGTAAAATTTATATCAATAATACTGAAGATAGTAAAAGTGTTAAAATTGAATTTGGGAATGTTTTGTTAAGTTTTGAAAATCTGTCGTTTAAATCGATATTTAAAGATAGCCTTCCGGGGCATAGTCTTGGAATTCAATGAAACAAGTTACATTGGATCCGTAATATTATATTATTATCGGATTTCAATTTTCGTAGTGTTTGGAGTTGTTGTGTGACCGTACGATATATAAACGCGCTGAAATTCATATCGAAAATTCAATGTAATAACTGGGTTCAAAAAGCTATCTTTTTCATACGATCGAATTAGGACTCGAAACTTTTTCCATTATGTTCAGAATAGAGATATAACATTATAAACGTCTAGCGACACGTCTCGTTAGGAGGTCGAAAATTTTAAACTACAAAGTCGAGACAATTTATAATTTAAATAATATAAATATAAATATATGTATATGTATATATATATATATATATATATATATATATATATTTGATTGATTATTTTCAACATCAGCCTACATTCTTTTCCATCATAACTTTTTCCTTTCATCTTCGAAGTACTATAACCCTTCTCTAGCACGCTTCCCTCTCCATCAGTCAATAACTTATCTTCCCCAGTATTTCCAATCAAAAAAAAGAAAACTAATGAACAAAATGGCCGAACATTTTGAATTGAAATCACGAGCCTTCCTCCTTTCGAATCCAAATCTATGGCGGATTCTAAAATCAAATTTAGTCGCCGAAGTATTTCAATCCTCCTCTCCTCTAAATCGTGGTTCCCTTTTCCTTCGTTCGATAAGTAATGGCGATGCTCGTCGCATCAAGGCAGGTCGCCTCATCCACTCAGGCATGGTTCCATTCGACATCGCTCGCTGGATCTCGACCGAGTTCAGAGAAGAACGCGGTACTTTCGGTTCGATCTGCGTTCGTTGATCGAAATAGGGTTTGGATTTCTGGGGTTCGTCGACAATCAAAGGGGCAATTTCATCGGCGGTAGGCTCGAGGTCACGAGGTGGCGAGTGGTGATGGGGCAGGTGGTCAATTGCGACGGCTGGGTTAGGGTGGCATTCGTGTGACGTGAGCATTTGAGGAGACGGTCGAAGGCTTTGTCTGAGCAATTTAGGCAAGTGAGTATTCGATTTCATCTTTTAGAGCTTAACTTGATTTTGTAATTTATAATCAGATTGAAGATGTATAAGATTTATATCCAAGGAGCGGTAGGAAATAAATTAATTCTATTATTTCGTAATATATATATATATATATATATATATATATATTAATTCACATACATATTTTAATTTGAAATAGAAATGTATACATAGATAGGATTTTGAAAAATATATAATGGAAATTTTAAATGTTTTTTTAGGGTTAATATAGAGTTAAATTTTGAAATCTACATAATTGTTTTTATAAGTATAAGTATTTTCAAAAATAATCATAAACATGCATGTACACATTTTAGTTTACTAGTTTATTTTAAATATTGTATTATAAGTGATTAACTTGTTTAATAGACTTTTTAATTGTTTTAGTTACTAAAGGATTTTTATGGAAAGGAATTAGTTTAAAATTTAATGATTAAAAAAAAAGTATATAATAATAAAATCATTGGTTTATTAAATTTATCAATTGGAAATTGTTTGTTCGATTTATTCGAATATTAATAAGGACCATCTAATGTTTATGCAAGGTCAAAAATAATGAAGAACAAGCTGGTTTGGATTGAATTCCAAATTAAAAAGCAAAGGTGAGTTAATCTCACTCTTCTGGATTTCTTTTTAAATTTAAATAGTTAAATTTAGATAATTGGATGAATGGTTGAATTGATTTGATGTGATTTATTATAGTATATAATATATGTTGGAATGATTGATTTCCCACATTATAACAGCGGATGAGACCTATTATTCCCATATACCGCGATATTCCACCTCGAAGTGGAATTGGTATTGTGCTAACGTCTGTAGATGCAGGGAAACAGGTTGGAGGGATCCAACTGAATTCCTCAAAATTATTTAGATTGTTTAATATTCTGTGTTATGGATATTTGATATTCCGTGATGAATTATATCGATAATTGAAATATGGAATATTGAATGCTATGGTTTGCTTGAATATATTTCAATTCACCGAGTTATCAAATTATATAGAATTGGACTTTTGAAAAGAAAGAAAAGAGTGAATTTTAAATTAAGTAATTATAGAAAATTTGAATAAAAATAAGAATGAATTGGAAAGGAATAAAAGTGATTTTTAAATCCTGATAAATTCCGGGTATGAAAAAGGAGATTTTGAATAAAAACGGAAAATAATGAATTTTAAAACTTAAGTGATGTTATTCAAAGGAATAAAAGAATTTACTCTAAAATTCAAGGTTTAAAATTTATTTAAAAGAATAAAGAAGAAATTTGGAAAAATCTGAAATTGGTATGTTTCAGTTAAAAGATTTAAAATTAAAACAAAGAAATAAAATCTGAAGTTAATGGATTTTGAAATAAATGAGTAAGTAAAGGAATTTATTCCAAATGGAGTAATTTTGGAAATCAATTTGAAATTTTATTTAATGCGACTAAGGAATTTATAAAACTGGGTTTATAAAAGTGAAGTAATATATCAGTGGATATTTGGAAGGAAAAATTCACGGAGGAAATTTATTAAAGGAATGGGTAAATTTGTTTAAAAATAAATAGTGATTTATTTTTAAAAGATGTGAAAGAGAAGCGTACTTTCCTGGATAGCCAAGTACGTTTTCAAAACAAATTTATAAGTATAAGTTTAAAGTTTAAAGTTGTTTTAAAAAGTATGTTTTAGGAAATTTATTATTTTTAAATGTTAATTTTTAAATTAAGTCTTTTCCAAAGTTATTTTAGTCGTAATTATTTAAAGGAGACTTGGTATTATGTTTTAAAAGAGAAAATTTAGTTTATATTTTATAAAGTAGCTTTATTCTAAATATTCTTAAAGTATATATTTTTAATAAAGTATTAAAGTAGTTTTTCTAAATTTGAATGTTTAAGTATATTTTATAATATACTAATTTAAATTATTTTAAAATCTAAAGTGTTTGTACTTGGTGATTTCAGTGGGAATCAAAAATATTTGAGGAATTTATTTCGTGAGAGAAAATGGTTTGAAACTGTTTTCAAAAGGGTTGAAAATGGAAATATATCAGGCAAAGATTTTGAGGTTAATAAATAATTAAGGAGAAATTATGTATTGTTGATGGTTGTTTATGAATGTTAATTGATAGTTAAATAACCGACTATCAATATTGCCCAATGCGTTGATCGTTTCGAAGAGACCGAAATCAGGATTAATTTCTCGAAAACCACTTCGATCTGGTTTGTACGTTTTCGTGGAAAATGAGTTTGGAATCGAAGATGGAGCTGTGACGACCGCCCATGACTCCCGCACTAAAACAAGGGAATGGTGCGCTGAAAGGCGTGCCAGGCAGCCATAGACGATAGTCAGGGTAAGATAAAACAGAAACTCTATCATACAACTCACAGCGCATGGACAAAATACAATAGAGAAATATATGTGTATAGTGAAGCTCATAACAGAATATCATCATATAGACTTCATAAAGGTTTGATACAAGCATCTGAACAATCAATACATCAAGCCTCACTACATAACACTCAAAACATATACAAGCAGCGGAACATCCAGTACATATAGTAAGAAAACTAATATGCTAGCCTCCAGCTCGTCTTCGTCATCAACAACGTTGGTAGCCAAGAACAAAACAATTTTAAGCATATAGTTAAACAATGTTTCGATCCGTAAAAATACGGGTCGTTACATTCTCTCCCCCTTAGGAATTTCGCCCCCGAAATTCCAAACAAACAAGAGCATCCAAAGTTATTCCGCATGCCTATCATCCATAGCAATCAACGAACTATGCATCCAATTACTAGCCTAGCATGCAGAATTCTAAGACTTAGAACAAGCTACAAATTCGTGAGATGTCACGACACCTTAGGGCCATACCTCGAAGAGTTCAGGATGAGCTGCCTTCATCCTCTCTTCCTTCTCCCACGTACTGTCGTTAACATCATCACTCCATTGTACCTTGAGTAACGTAATCGTCTTCCTCCTAAGCTATTTCGTGTCGGTTTCAACAATACGAAGCGGCTTACGAGGTCTCGTAACAACTGAATCAACTTCCAAATCTTCACAGCTATCAGCAGAAACCACCGTATTTGAGTCATGCACATACTTCCGTAGATAAGATACATGAAAAACATTGTGCACACCCACCATCTTTTCCGGTAACTCCAATCTATAAGCGAGCTTTCCAATTCGCTCGATAATCGGGAATGGTCCAACAAATCTCGGAGTCAATTTCCCTTTGTTCCCGAATCTAATAACATTCTTTAGTGGAGAAATCTTCATAAAAACCATCTCGCCTACGTCGAATTCCAAATCCTTACGACGATTATCGGCATAACTTTTCTGACGGTCTTGGGCTGCCTTCATTCGTCGCCGAATGATCTCTACACAATCCGTAGTCTGTCGAATCATCTCTGGCCCAAGTATCAACTTTTCTCCAGTTTCCAACCAACATGTCGGAGAGTTACACGGCCTTCCATACAATGCTTCATACGGTGCCATACCAATACTTGACTGGTAACTATTATTATATGCAAATTCCACCAAATGAAGGTGATCTTCCCATGATCCTCCGAAATCTAAAACACATGCTCTAAGGAGATCTTCCAAAACTCGGTTAACCCTCTCAGTCTGACCATCTGTTTGGGGACGGTAAGCTGTACTCAAACACAACTCAGTTCCCAAAACTTCTTGGAAGCTCTTCCAAAATCCACTAGTGAACAATGGGTCTCGATCGCTCACTATACTCTTCGGAATACCATGGAATCGAACTATCCACTTAACATAAAGTTCAGCCAACTTCGATGCAGTCCTAGTTGATCGAACAGGAACGAATCTTGCACTCTTAGTCAAACGATCTATAATGACCCAAATCCCTTCATTTCCTGCCCTGGTTCTAGGTAGACCATCGATAAAATCCATCGATATTTGCTCCCACTTCCATGTAGGAACCTCTAATGGCTGAAGCAATCCACTGGGCTTTTTCTACTCGGCTTTTACCAACTGGTAGTTCATACACTTGGAAATAAAATTTCCAACATCCTTCTTCATACCTTCCCAGTAATAGGTTCTCCTCATATCCCGATACATCTTATTTCCACCTGGATGAATCGTCAACTTCGAGTGATGACTTTCCCTAAGAACTTCATCTCTCAATCCATCTATATCGGGAACAACTAGTCGTCCTTGTTTCCGAAGCCAACCCTCTCGATCGACTTCAAATCCTTTATCCTTTTCTGGATTCAATCCAGATTCCAAATCGCGGATAATCTTGACAAGCTTATCGTCTTGCTTTTGACTCTCGCCAATCCTTTCCAAAAGAGTAGGTCTTATTGATAAGTTTGCCAACATCTCAGGTTCCAATTCACATCTAGACTTGAAGTCAAACCTAGCCAAATACTCGAGACTCTTCCATTCCGAAAACATGGCTCCCAATCCTGCATGTCTTCGACTTAACGCATCGGCCACTGCGTTACCTTTTCCCGGAGTATAGGCTATATCAAAATCATATGATGCCAAAAACTCTAGCCACCTTTGCTGTCGAAGATTCAAATCCTTTTGGGAGAACAGGTACTTCAACGACTTATGATCCGTAAACAACTCGAATCGAACTCCCAATAGATAATGTCTCCACATCTTCAGAGCAAAAACAATCGCCGCTAACTCCAAATCATGAGTCGGGTAATTCCTTTCATGCGGCTTCAGTTGTCGACTTGCATACGCAACAACTTTATCTTTTTGCATTAGCACTGCTCCATGTCCAGTACCACATGCATATGTGTAAACCACCATCTCATCATTCCCACTTGGAATAGTCAAAACAGGAGCACTTGTTAGTCGCTCTTTCAGGATTACGAAAGCTTGCTCACACTTAGCATCCCATCTGAACACTTGGTTCTTTTTCGTCAATCCTGTCAACGGTGCAGCTATCTTGGAAAAGTCTTTGATAAACCGACGATAATATCCTGCTAATCCAAGAAAACTTCTCACATCAGATGCATTCTTAGGTCTAATCCAATCCTGGATTGCTGCCACCTTAGCGGGATCAACCGCTATTCCATTTCCAGAAATAACATGGCCTAAGAACCTCACTTCACTCTTCCAGAAGTGACACTTCGAAAACTTAGCCTTCAGCTGATGTTTCCGCAAGATTTCCAAAACAATACACAAGTGCGTCTTGTGCTCTTCTTCATTTCTGGAGTAAACCAAAATATCGTCCACGAACACAAGTACGAACTTGTTCAACTGATCTCTGAACACCCTATTCATAAGATCCACAAAATATGCTGGTGCATTAGTCAATCCAAACGGCATTACCAGCCACTCATAAAAACCGGATGGTGTCCTAAAAGCAGTCTTCGGCACACTATCCTTAGCCACTCTCAACTGGTGAAATCCCGTTGCCAAATCCATCTGAGAAAACACCTTAGCCTCGTGAAGCTGGTCAAACAAGTCATCTATTCTCGGCAATGGATACTTCTTCTTCTTAGTCACCTTATTGAGCTCACGATAATCCACACACAACCTTAACGATCCATCCGCTTTGGTTGCGAACACAACTGGTGCACCCCATTCGGACACACTACGCCGAATGAATCCTTTTCGAAAAAGGTCATCAACCTGCACCTTCAGCTCTTGTTGTTCTCTAGGCGCCATCCGTATAAGAGGCATCACAACTGGTCTGGATCCCTCAACTAGATCGATACGAAACTCAATCTCCCTATGCGGCGGTAACCCTTTGACCTCGTCAAAGACGTCCTCAAATCCATTCACAACCGGCATCGATGACAGTCCATCCCGTGGAACAACCAGCGAATACATGAAGCCCATGAAGACGCCTTCTTCATGCTTACATCGTATCACAACCTTTCGCCCTTCCACATTCCCGACTGTCACCTCCAGTTTCTCACAATCAACCTTTGCCGCATACTTCCTAAGCCAGTCCATACCCAAAATTATTCCGAACCCCGCAAAGTTCAGAACAAAGCAATTACAAACAAAAGAGCAATCATGACTCGACACAACTAGACCACGGCATACCATACACAAACAAGACGAACCCCCAACTGGATTAGTCACAACCAATGGTCTATCAACAATATCCGGTTCCAAACCCAACCGGCCTACAAGATCATCACAAAAAAACGAATGCGATGCCCCAGTATCAAACAACACTCTAACTGGAACACCACAAATAGAAAGAGTACCTTGAACCACCACACTCTTCCCCTTCTCTTCAGCAGTAGGAGCTTTAGAAGATGATGGAACAACCCCCAAAGCATAAGCTTGCACAATCTGCTTATCTTTCCTCGGTTCTGGACAGTCCTTCTTGATATGCCCCAGCTTATCACAGTTGTAACACTTTCCCGGCACCTTGGGATTCGTACAATCTTTGGAGAGATGGCCCTTCTGCTGACAGTTGTAGCACGTCACTTCGCCCTTCGGCTTCTTCTGGCCATCCTTACCCTTCTGTTGTTGTTGCTTCCTCTTCTTGTTTCCACCCTGTTGTGGCCTAGACCCTTCCTTGGTTACAGCAACAAAAGATCCTTCCTTAGGAAACAAACTCTCATGCCTGAGAGCTTTCTCCACAAGCTTCTCAAATGGATCGTCCAAATGATCCACCAACTGTCTCCCAAGATAATAGTCCAAGCCTATCACAAACTTCTCATTCTTCTGATGGGGAGATTCAATATACGATCGAGCATACTTGGACAAAGCTTCAAACTCAGAAACATACTCAAGAACTGGTCTCCCACCTTGCTTGAGATCCACAAACCTCTTAAACAGAACAGATTTCTGAGCCGTAGAGATGAACTTAGCTTCAAATCTATCTTGGAATTGCTCCCAAGTAATCTCTTCCTCTGGAGTATCAATAGTGATAGAACCCCACCAATCAGCAACTCTTCCCTGAAGCTGTCTCGATGCAAGCTTCCTCTTAGTTGCATCCTCGATTCCCAAGTCACCAAAAATCCTTCTACAGGCATCAATCCATCTCTGAACTTCTATGGTTGATTCTGTTCCCAAGAAAACCTTTCCTCCAAGAGCAGTATAGTCCTTACACAACTTAGCAAAATCCACTGGTTTTGGAGCTTGAACTTGAACTCCAACATCTACTGACGGTCCTGAAGTTGGTATCCTTCTCATGATCGAAGTCATCATAGCTTCGAACATTGCAGCATAGTCAGTAGCTCCCCTAGCAGCACGGCTTTCCCTAGCAGCTTGTCTCTCACTTCGACTCATCCTTAATATCTACAAAAAGGAATGATTTAGAACACCTTGAGAAACAACTACATAAGGAGTTCAAATCCTTCTAAACTACTATATTATATATATAGTAATCATCCATCAAACTACAATTACGTCTCTCATACGTAGTTACGTCAGCGAGCGTTGGCTAAAATCGATTAACCAAAGCTCTGATACCAAATGTGACGACCGCCCATGACTCCCGCACTAAAACAAGAGAATGGTGCGCTGAAAGGCATGCCAGGCAGCCATGGACGATAGTCAGGGTAAGATAAAACAGAAACTCTATCGTACAACTCACAGCGCATGGACAAAATACAATAGAGAAATATATGTGTATAGTGAAGCTCATAACAGAATATCATCATATAGACTTCATAAAGGTTTGATACAAGCATATGAACAATCAATACATCAAGCCTCACTACATAACACTCAAAACATATACAAGCAGCGGAACATCCAGTACATATAGTAAGAAAACTAATATGCTAGCCTCCAGCTCGTCTTCGTCATCAACAGCGTTGGTAGCCAAGAACAGCACCTGTCACCTGCTACCTAGTCTGCTCATCCCAACATGGATGAACAGCCCAAGGTAATAAGAGTTGAACATAAAACCTTGAGTCAGACAACAGTCTTAGTGAGCAGTAAATTAACTCTCAAACATACCAAAAGAGCATAAAGGATAAAAGGAATAGGAACTCAACCATCCCACTCCACCTCATTCTACAGTGATAGCCCCCAGACCCACTAAGCATAAACAAGCATAGCAAAGCAGACAATTTAAGTAAAGTAATTATCACTCGAGTCAAGGTCGATGTTTTCCAAGCACAAACCCCCAAGGCCTAAACCAAGATCAGATAAGCACCCAGAAAACACCGCTCTTGAGATCGAATGATGGTACAATCAAACATCCATGACTCTGGCTATCACTATTATCATTTCCTCGATATCATCGTTAGTTGAATGACCGCCAGTCAAGGGCTAATGGTAACCCCGGTTCTAGATAAACTCTGCACGTCATCGTGACCCGTGCCTAGGACTTACCTACTCTGCCCAGAGTACTCAACCACCTACCTGTAGTCTTTTGGGTGTCCCGACCACCTACCTGTAGTCGTTTGGGCATCCCATGTACTCTTGCTTTGAGTTTATTAGAACCTTCAACAACGATGAGATCCAAGCCTCCTAGTCATCCTCCTCAACGACTATTCCCATGCTAGCCCAAGCTACTTCTTGAGCAATCCATTATCAACCAACTCGAACCATCCCTCGAGTTATTAACATGCTTGGAATGATCCCTGCCTGGATTACGCCAAGACTACATCACATCATACTTCGCTTCATCGTATCATAGCAAAGTCCCATCTCACCATCATGGTTTGCCTCATCGCATCATGGCAAAGTCCATCATCAACAAATCTATCCATATGAGCTTCCACATCCGCTTCATATGCCACAAGCAGCTTTCACCATTCAAAAGCCTTTCCACTTAACTTTTGAATCATCTTCGATCAACTTGTCCAAATCAACTACTAGCTAATTTGAAACGATCAAATCAATCATAAACCAATCATTAATTCAAGCAATCAAACATTCAACACGATCTAATAAGCAATTACAACAATAATGGCAATTTGGTAATTAAAGTGTCCAAATCTAACAAGTATGAATCATAAGCAAATGTCTCTATAACTTGATGAATGAACTTATACAAGTAATCATGTAGCAAAATAGGTGTCAAAACTTCATAGATGATAGATCTACATGCAGACTTTAGGAAAATGCAAGAAATCACTATCTTTAACGCATAAACAAGTCACCAATCCAATATACTCCCTTGGGTCCGTGTGAGAGATAACTACCACTCACCGAATCACCTAAACACCCTAAAAACAACCAACTCCAGATCTGGACAGCAAAGAAACAAGCTTGATCCGGCAAAAATCTCGCTTCAAACGATGAAATCTCTCTTTGTTGGATGAAGATCTTCAACTTTGGCTCTTGGATCTTTGATTTGATCTTCAATCTTGGATGGATGTTAGCACTAGATTAGAGAGGAGAAAAGAAGTGAAGAAGTGTTGTAGTCGAGGTCTCAAAATGGCAGCACTTCGTCGCTTCAAAATCTGGAGCCAAAAAGTGAGCCAAAGCCCTCTATTTATAGGCTGAATCCTTATCTCGTCCGCCCATAAGTCGGTCACGACTTAACCCATGAGTCGTCCCCCCTATGAGTCGTCCACGACTCACGACTCAAGCCAGCATACGACCTACCGACTCACCTCAACACAGCTCACGACTCATACGACTCAACACACACGGCCTAGCAACTCACGACTCAACCTCAAGGCCGCACAGTTCCTAAGTCCTAAGTCGTATGACGACTTAACTAGCATGCCGACCTAACTCTAAGCCGATCTAACATGCGCACGACTTAACCAATGTGCGACTCATCACAGACACAAGGTCACACAACTTAACCCTATATGCGACCTAACGACTTAGCCTTATGGCCGACCTAGCCCCTAGCCGACTTACGGCCTAACCTTAAGTCGCCGATTCAATTGAGTCGGTTATCTCCTTAACCCCACTTAGTTTCCCTAGGTCGGTTAATCCATGAGTCGGCCATCTATAAACCGTTAGCCCTTAAGTCGGTCACTACCTATGAGTCGCTCGAATCTATAGGTCGGTCTTCTATGAGTCGGCCACCTACCTTAAGTCGCCCCATACGACCCAAGCTTCCCACGACTTAAGGACCACACGAGTTAGCTTCCATACGACTTAAACTATGGTCGACTCAAACTTTAAACGACTTAACAACAAAATAATTTTAAGCATATAGTTAAACAATGTTTCGATCTGTAAAAATATGGGTCGTTACAGGAGCAGTGAAGTGCAAGGGCTAGTCGCTACTAGTCCTGAGGACGACTCCAAAATGGATGTAGTAGGAGTAGTGCCTTCGGTTCCATTCGAACCCGAGACAGACTTGCATGAATGAATGCTTTTGGAACATCGTCACGTGGACGATGGGCATTCTAAGTGAAACATTCTAAAAGGTAACGCTTAGCCTCAAGCCTCATCAACCGGGAATGGCTGAAAATAAGGGGTTATGCAGTAAGGCTAGGTGGGTAGCGCCCATTTGGGTGAGGTCATCTCTGTCTAGATGTCCCTTTTTATTCGGCTTAGTGGTGTGATTGCTGATCCCAACCGTGGGGGTGATCTTACTCAGGATTATCCAGTAAGGGGTATCCCGGTCTTATGTTGCAGGGGATTGGGAGTAATCCTCGATACGGTGATCTAGGCCACGTACTTTGACAGGTGGTACCCCAGTGCCTAGTCATTAGTTGGAAATCTATTCTCCCTACGTACCTTTATAATTTTTGTTTGTATTACCCACTTTGTGGCTAGTAGCTGGAATTTAATCATGTAATAATTCGGCTGTTTTAATAAGTATTTGTAAACAGACCCTATTATAATATCAGAGGATTTTAATAAAAGGTGTTTTAGCTATCGTAAGGTAAAAACCCGACATGTTTATTTGTAGCGTGGTCTAATGAGATGCTTTTGTTTTCAAAGGATTTTGAATCTTTAATAATCAATTTGAGTGTGGTTTTCTCACACTGGTATTCCAGACTGACTCGGGTGTTATTTAACTATAATGCTCGGGTCAGACCGAGTATTATAGAATACAGGAAAGGATGTTGTAGAGCTTAGGAGACGAGCTGGATGGCGATACGTACTTCCGTATTTGTGTTACATTTTCCGCTGTGTATTCAGATTGGAGGAAAGATTATGATTACTGTCCAGTTGTGTGTTATGTATACTCTGATGATGTATGCATAAACAAATATAGTATTTGCTTTTGGTGTAAAGATCAATGATTATCTATTATATTTTATTCCGCTGTGATGGTTAGATTCTGATGTTGTTTTCTATCTTCTTCTTCTACCTCTTCTTCTTTAACTCTGATGGTTCGGTTTTTTGGGCATTGAAAAATCCGGTCGTGACATTGTAGTATCAGAGCTTAGGTTGGTGATAACCTTGGCTCTGGTGGGGATTACTGTGACAGTCCGCAAATCCGTACCCCTTGAGTCAACACCATTCTTCATCAATTAACTCAAACCGAACAGAAATACGAACCATTATGGATTAAAGAAGAAGAGATAGAAGAAGAAGGAACTAAACAATATCAGTATCTCACAGTCGCAGCGGAATAAAATATAATAGTAAATATAGAACTTTACATAAAATGGAATCTATAACTGTTTTATACATCATATCATCAGAGTATCTCATACACACAATATTTACCAGTCAGACAAAACCATACAATCACAGCAGCGGAATATATATAGGTACTGATAATACGTCTCGGACTCTAGCTCCTCTCCTGCTCCATAGCATCTTGTCCTGAACTAATAATACTCGGTCTGACCCGAGCATTATAATGAAATAACACTCGAGTCAGTCTGGAATACCAGCTGATAATAGTGCACCCAAATTGATTATTAAAGTTTCAAAATCCTTTGAAAACAAAAGCATCTCGTAAGACCACGCCACAAATAAACATGTCGGGTTTTTACCTTACGATAGCTAAAACGCTTTTTATAGAAATCCTCTGATATTATAATAGGGTCTATATACAAATACTTATAAAATAGCCGAAATTGTTACATCTATTAAATTCCAGCTACTAGCCACAGAGTGGGTAATACAAACAAAACTCGTACAAGGCTCGTAGGGAGAATGGATTTCCAACAATGACTAGGCACTGGGGTACCACCTGTCACAGTACGGGGCCTAGATCACCGTACCGAGAACCACGCCCGATGCCCTGCAACGCAAGGCCGGACCCATCCCCTACTGGACAGTTCCGAATAAGATCACTCCGCGGTTGGGATCAGCAACCGCACCACTAAGCCGAAATAAAAAGGGACATCTAGACAGGGATGACCTTACTCTCAAGTGGGGGCTACCCATGAAGCCTTGCTGCATATCCCCTGATTTTCAGTCATTCCCATTTGATGAGGCTTGAGGCTAAGCGTTACCTTTAGAACGTTTCACTTAGAATGCCCATCGCCCACCTGACGATGTTCCCAAAGCATTCGTCCATACAAGTCCATCCCGGGTTCAAACGGAACCGAAGGCACTACTCCTACTACATCCATTTTGAAAATATCCTCAGGATTAGTAGCGACTAGCCCTTGCACTTCACTGCTTCATCTTCGACTCCGAACACGTTTTTCGTACGAAACGTACAAACCGGATCGAAGTGGTTTTCGAGAAATAAATCTCGATCCCGGTCTCTTCGAAACGATCAACGCATTTGTCCAATATTGGTAGTCGGTGATTTAACTATCAACTAACATTCACAAAAATTCATCACACAATGGATAATTCCCACATTATTTATTTTTCTCAAATTATCTTTACAAGATATAATTCCAATTTCAAAAATTCCCTTTGAAACACTTTTCAAACCCAATTTCCCCATGGAATAGATTCTCAAATCTTTATTCCCTTTGAAACATCCAAGAACCTATATTTAAGGTTTAAAATAATTTAAAAACTTTATCCCACAAAAATACATTAAAACCATTTATATCAAATCTACTTACATATTTAATTTAAAATATACATATAGTTTAAAAATATTTCGAACAAAACTGCTTAATAAAATATAAACAATTGACTTTAAAATAAGTTAAGTCGTACTAGTTTAAACATAAAGTTATGAATTCTTATACAATTTCAAATAATGCTTTAATTGATTTTCTTTAAAATAGGACCATTTATAAAGTATAAATGATAATAATATTTTTTTAAACATGATTCTAATTACCCTTTAAAAATAGTTACTTCTATAACTCCTTTAATATATGTTCACTTTAAAATTCTTACAACTTAATTAAATTTCTTGAAACCATTCTTTAAATAAAACTCAAAACTCCTATCTTTTCAAAAATCAACTTTAAAATGTACTTGGCATCTCAGAGAAATATACTTCTATTTTAGGATAACCCAAGAATTCACTTCATCAATCCAATCACAATTTAGTCAATTCAATTTTACGTTCATCCCGTAAAATTCCTTTCCATACGTTAACAAATAGCTCCTTTTATTTTTAAACTCATTGCTATCTCCTGGAAATCACTTTCAATCATACGTTTAAAATATTTAAAATAAGCTTTGGAAATCATTTAATTAAAAATAATACTTAAGGAAATATATAGGGGTTTCCTAAGTATTTTTAAATAATTTTTTTTAAAATAAGGTTATTACATCAAATATTCATATTAAATTTCCTTTTGAAAACTTAATATTCCTTACTTTTAAAACAATTAATTTTCATAATTACATGAATAAATATTTACTTACACTTTAAACAATTTAAAATAATATTTCCTTCCAAAATATCCTAAATATATTTAATCTGCAAATTTATATTTTGAAAGCCTTCTTAAAAACAAAATACAAATTTCCAGGAGAAAGCACTATTCACATTTTATTTTTTTAAAATAAATCTCGCTATTATTTTAAACAATTCTCAATTTCCTTTTTAAACCACAAATTCAAACATTTCATATTATTAACCAATCACTTGAATTTAATTCCTTTAAAATTCTTTATTTAAGAATTTCTTTAATTTTCCTTTAACCCAATTTATTTATATTTAAATTTCCAAGTTGCATTCACACAATCACAACACAACACAATTTAAGTTTCAACTTAATTCATCACTGTATATAAATAAAACACAGCATATCAAGATCTAAACAAATTATCACAAAATAATAAATAAGATATATCACAGAATATAAATTAATTTCTATTTGTGAGGGATCTAGTTGGATCCCTCCAACCTGTTTCCCTGCATCCACAGATATTAGCACATCAAATATGTGTGTGTGTATATATATATATATCAATCCAGATTGATAACGACATTTATATTTAACCAATCACATCGACATTTAAATTTTAACTATTTAAATCAGCTAACATTCCAGATGTGAGTTAGATTAACCCACCTTGAGTTTTGACGAGCGTTTGAAATTTTAAATTAAATCGAATCGTTCGATTTAATCCAAAATTTCCACTCGCTTAAATTGAATCCAGATCTGCGCCACAGCATGCTTCCCGTCGCTGCGATTCCAACGAAAGCGATTCCAACGCTTCCTGTTTCGTTGAAATCTGATAACGTAAGTGCAAGTTATGAATTTTTAAAGTTCGAACAAGATTTAAAACAAATTTTCTTTTTAATTTTAATTTACTATTATCAAACAACATCAGGCCGCACGTTCTTCTTCTCCCCTCACGATACTTCTCTCCTTCCAGGCAAAAACGAACCCATCAACCGCATGATAGGGTTTCCAAACGCAGCCACCACGGTCCCCTATATATCGATCAACTTAGTCCACGACGAGGCTCTATGCGATGCGAACCCACGGTCCAAGAAGCTTCATGCTCGGTACAGCCCAAATCTCGAATTGCGAGCACGAACGAACGACGTTCGAACCGTCGTAGCCACCGGTTTCTTCACCGAAACTCGATCATGACCGGTCCACTTGTAGAACTCAACGAGCTCTACCTTTCTTGTATTGAGAGTTTTTGCCAAAGATGATTAGGTGGGAAGAAATTTGAGGAACGATATAGGACGATTTCGGCCATGAACGAGTATAGAGGCGGCGGCTCTGAGAATAGATTAGGGTTTGAACGATATAATGTATATTTAATATAATTTAATATTATTTTATTAACATAATTCTCAATTTAACATCATATGCAAACGAACTCCAAACTACGCGTTCCGACAGGCGTTCCTAGGGGTTTTCCGTGTTCCGGACACAATGGAACAAGTTCCGGAAACTAATTTGATCGTATGAGCGAGTTACGGAATTAAACGATCAATTTAAAATTAAATCGGTTAAATCGATTTCTATGCGTTTCGAGCTGCCACGGTCAAATGACAACTCCGATTGCTACGAAAATTGAAATCCGATAATAACTAACTATTACGGATCCAATGGAACTGGTTTCGTCGAATTCCGAGACTGTGCCCCGGAAGGCTATTTTAACTCGTCTATTAAATCGAGCGATTTTCGAATTTGTTGAAAACGCTTAAAATTTTATTAACTTAATAATAAATCATATGAAATTTAAGCACATTCAAAATCATTTTGACTCATTTCGAATCAAAATTTGATTATTTGCATTATTATATTATTAAATTCCATTATTAAATTAATATAAAATTCCAAATTCAATCTATCGACTATTAATTCCATCCAATGGTCCAATATTATAATTCAAATCCAATTGGACTCGAAATAAATTTTAGAATCTAAGTTTATATCTATTTACACTGCCAATTATTCCAATTCTAATATTAAATTAGTATTATCCAAATTTTCAATTAAATTCCCGTATTTGAAATTTGACTAATTTTATTAACTTAACCAAAGTCTTTATTCAAAATTCAAATTATACCACATATTCAACATTTAAAATGAATTAAATGTTCAAATCTAGCGACCCAAAATTTCGGGTCGTTACATTCCTCCCCCCTTATAAAAATTTCGTCCCCGAAATTTGCTAATGTAGAAGAATGTTCCAAACCCAATAGCAAAACCAACCTAGTGAAGATATCAAATTCACTTTGCCCAGATCCTTTAGTTTCAAATCGAAACTACTAATTCAATCCTATTCCAAAATCCTTTATTTTCAATTGTCATTTGAAATCGACTTGTCGCTAATGAAACAAATGCTCCTACACTCATTTACTTAACCCAACTACTTTAATTAAAACTTAAATACACTTCCCAAACCCTTTAGCTCAAATCCAAACTCATTTGCTTTATTTATACTCAAAAGCTTTAATTTTACCATTTGCTTTAAAAATTCAATTTCTTAGCAAATCCAAAATCTCAAAAAATTTCTAACTCCCAAAATTTTCAGAAAATTTTGGCAAAGTCTCCCCTGCACGGAGGAGCTTTCGCGATATCGCGATACAGATAAATATATATACATCGACCCACACGGTCGGAAACCAAAATATATCACAATATATATATCATTTCCCAATTATATTTGCGTAGGCGTACCTTTTTAGCAAATTTTTAAAGCAAGCGGCTAACATAACGCATATACGTGCTCCAACTCTATCGAACGTCTTCTGTACCTGTACTTACTCAACAAACTCATCAGTTTTCAAAGATATGAACATTTTAACAACATTTCCAATATAAATGTAAGCCAACATATCCATTTACATCCCAAACAACACTTTGCATAATTTCATAAGTAAATCATATTTTAAAGCATATACAAAGTTCCTTTTCTAATGCCAAACCCCAAGTTATTTCACACAAAGGATTTTATATACAAGTTTTGCTATGCTCCCTTCATATTCTAGCCCATTTCTGAATTGATTCCCCAGTCAATTTCCTTTTTAATTTGATACATTTGCACTTCTATTATGATTCACTTACATTTATACTCAAATCCACTTACCAAGATTTTAACCAATTCCAATTTGTCAAAAAAAAAAAACAAACTTCATTTTATTTCACTTGAATGATTAACATTCAAGTTTACTATATACCATTCATATTTATTACAACTAATTCATTTCTATTTCAATATGATCAACACATGCCTTACTTACATTTCTTTATTTTAACTTACATTCCCAATTTGATTAACAATCAAATTTTATCTTAAACTTGAAACATTTGCATTTCTTTTATGATCCATTTCCATTCATATGCAAAATCACTTAATAACATTTCAATCCATTCCAATTAATTCAAAACCAATTCCATTTGCTTCTTTAAACCAACTCAATTCCGAATACAACAATATAACCAATTCTTATGCAAATTAAGGTTATCCAAGCAAGTGACCATCACTACATCTTATAACCATTTAAAATTAATTTCCAACTTAGATTCATATTAATTTTATTCAATTCTGCATGGTTCACAATCCAAGCATTCTCATCACATTGCAATTTTTAACTCAATTTCTTAATTTCACTTCAAGATCATCATTTAAGTTTAAATTAATGACATCCCATTCTATACTATTTACAGCCCAAACATTCCTGCATTATCACAATTATGGAATTAAATTTCAAATCTTATATTTCCAGTTTATTATCCCATATAGGTTTATATTAATATCATTCAATTCTGATTTATATACAACTCATACATTCTTATTTCCTCAAAATAGTTAATTTAGAATTCATTTACTTGCATTCCAATTTTATTATCTAAACCAATTTCATTCAAAATTACTTAATAAAGCTTATCCACAATTAATTTTGTCTTTCAATTTGCTTAAGCTCTTACACAATATTTTCATTATCTTCTTATAAATCAAATTTTATTCTCATTTGATTTTCATACAAATCAATTCCAATCCATTTACAAATTTTAATGCACTTTGTTCATTTATCCAACCCATGTTAGATTTATTTATTAACAAAGAGACCACTTTAAATTATTTTACTCATTTGAATTTATTTACAATTCAAACCATCACCATTATAGTCTAATTTCATTTTTCATTCACACTCTCATCTTTTTAATCACCAAACTAACTTTCATACTAGAACTGGGTTTTTATTCTTCTTTTCAAAAATTCTCATAACAAACCCCCAAAATTCCATCCATGTCAATACAAATTCCATTTAACTTAGTTTATACTAAATTCATCTTCAAACTTCTTTTCATTTAATTCAGCTTATGCTAAATTCATTCTCAAACAATTCCTTTAAATTTAGTTGAGTTAAAATTTCATTCATACTATATCCTTTTAGCATAATTAGATTTCTTTCAATTCAATTCTTTTCCAGATTAAATTCAAGTCCACCTAAGTTTTATTTAACCAACTTGAATTCATTTCATTTCCTTTATCATCATAAATAAGGATTTAATTCCATTCATTTTTATCCATAATACAACTGAATTTTGATTTTAATTAATCCAAATTCAACTCAATTCCATTTAACCGAAATTAAATAAATTCAATCTAATTTTAATTCTCCATATACAAGTCCAAAACTTATTTACTAACTTAAGTTCATTCACTTCTTTTATATCTCACTTTACCTTATCTCAATTCACATTTCATTTAAGATTAAGTTTGAATTACCATACCATTCAGCTATTCTCCACCTGTGATTATAAATGTCATTTCCTATTTATAAGTTCACCCAATTATTTACTTTAAAGTTTATATTGCTCATTTTAATCCATTTACACCTTATAATCACTATTCCAAATTTATATATATGTGTATCACTGAATTCTCAAGGATATAAATTTTCTTTCACCTTAATCCTTTGCAAATTTTAAATCCACAATTTTCAGATCAAGTATAACACTTAATAGCTTATGAGCACAACTTATTGTACGATGACCCATGATTACCAAGTTATTTTACATTTCAATTTAATCCAAATCAATTTAATTCTAAGTTCAATTTATTTAACTTATCCCAAGTTAAATTTAAATTTTCTATCCACTTCAATATATTTTATTCACTTCTAATAACTCAAGTTAATATTTAATTCCAAGATTAAAAATTTCATTTCCTTTTTATTAATATCAACTTCATTTAATAAGTTCAATGGTTGATTCAATTTAACCTTACACATTATTCAAATAGAATTTTCCAGAATTCAATTATCCGGTTTTATTTCAAAACCATTTTGAAATAATAATCAACATATTCCCACTTGCTAAATCAAATCAAACCCCAGATTCCAAAACAATCTGCTTTTACCAAACAATTTTCCCTTTTGAAATTTCCAAAATTACTTGCATCACAAACAAGTCCAACAAATATCATAACCAACCATTTTGGATAGCAATCCATCACTTTAGAAACTCGAAAATGAATTCTAATGATGTGGCCAGCATCATCAGGATTATTTTCCAGTGACTGAAGTGAGTTCAGTGCTTCCTTACTTTCCCAAATTCATTTCAAAACAATTCTCATTCAAAAATACTTCCCAAAATAATATTCCAATATTGCCTTCAAACACTTTAGCAAACATTTCATACTTTCCCAGGATTTTAAATTTCCAAACCTTATTTTCAATACATTTAAAATCCTTTTTAAAACTTCCGGAGTTTAAATTCTGGTTTAGTTTAAATTTAGTTATTCTTCCTTTATATAATTTATACTCATAGAATCTATATGGTTATAACTATTTCAAATTTTAGATTAAATTTTAGATTCTTATTTGATTAAGATATTAACAACCAATCATCCAAATATATATAATAATTTCAAAAAAATTATTACTTTTATATCAAAATATAATTTTGGGTAAAATTATTTCATTTACCCACTTTAAAAACAACACTATGTCGGTTTATCTTGTTTAAGAGTTTAGAAACCCCTATCGATACGGTTGTACTTCCCGCACCGTTCAGAATTCATAAACACTCAACCGATAAGTCAACACGGTATAAAAAGAATTTCATATCCACTAACAAGTACGCTCTCATAGCTATTAATACACTCAACCCATTATAGAGTACTATTGACTATGTTTAATGAGTAATTTCCCCACCAAAGCCTAGGTTGTCGCCAACCTAAGCTCTGATACCAACTGTGACAGCCCGCAAATCCGTACCCCTTGATTCAACACTATTCTTCATCAATTAACTCAAACGGAACAGAAATACGAACCATTATGGATTAAAGAAGAAGATATAGAAGAAGAAGGAACTAAACAATATCAGTATCTCACAGTCGCAGCGGAATAAAATATAATAGTAAATATAGAACTTTACACAAAATGAAATCTATAACTGTTTTATATATCATATCATCAGAGTATCTCATACACATAATATTTACCAGTCAAACAAAACCATACAATCACGGCAGCGGAATATATATAGGTACTGATAATACGTCTCGGACTCTAGCTCCTCTCCTGCTCCATAGCATCCTGTCCTGAACTAATAATACTCGGCCTGACCCGAGCATTATAATGAAATAACACCCGAGTCAGTCTGGAATACCAGCTGATAATAGTGCACCCAAATTGATTATTAAAGTTTCAAAATCCTTTGAAGACAAAAGCATCTCGTAAGACCACGCCACAAATAAACATGTCGGGTTTTTACCTTACGATAGCTAAAACGCTTTTTATAGAAATCCTCTGATATTATAATAGGGTCTATATACAAATACTTATAAAATAGCCGAAATTGTTACACCTATTAAATTCCAGCTACTAGCCACAGAGTGGGTAATACAAACAAAACTCGTACAAGGCTCCTAGGGAGAATGGATTTCCAACAATGACTAGGCACCGGGGTACCACCTGTCACAGTACGGGGCCTAGATCACTGTACTGAGGACCACGCCCGATCCCCTGTAACACAAGGCCGGACCCATCCCTTACTGGACAGTTTCGAATAAGATCACCCAGTGGTTGGGATCAGCAACCGTACCACTAAGCCGAAATAAAAAGGAACATCTAGACAGGGATGACCTTACTCTCAAGTGGGGGCTACCCACGAAGCCTTGATGCATATCCCCTAATTTTCAGTCATTCCCATTTGATCAGGCTTGAGGCTAAACGTTACCTTTAGAACGTTTCACTTAGAATGCCCATCGCCCACCTGACGATGTTCCGAAAGCATTCGTCCATACACGTCCGACCCGGGTTCGAACGGAACCGAAGGCACTACTCCTACTACATCCATTTTGGAAATATCCTCAGGATTAGTAGCGACTAGCCCTTGCACTTCATTGCTCCATCTTCGACTCCGAACACGTTTTTCGCACGAAACGTACAAACCGGATCGAAGTGGTTTTCGAGAAATAAATCTCGATCCCGGTCTCTTCGAAACGATCAACGCATTTGTCCAATATTGATAGTCGATGATTTAACTATCAATTAACATTCACAAACATTCATCACACAATGAATAATTCCCACATTATTTATTTTTCTCAAATTATCTTTACAAGATATAATTTCAATTTCAAAAATTCCCTTTGAAACACTTTTCAAACCCAATTTTCCCATGGAACAGATTCTCAAATCTTTATTCCCTTTGAAACATCCAAGAACCTATATTTAAGGTTTAAAATAATTTAAAAACTTTATCCCTCAAAAATACATTAAAACCATTTATATCAAATCTACTTACATATTTAATTTAAAATATACATATAGTTTAAAAATATTTCGAACAAAACTGCTTTATAAAATATAAACAATTGACTTTAAAATAAGTTAAGTCGTACTAGTTTAAACATAAAGTTATGAATTGCTTTAATTGATTTTCTTTAAAATAGGACCATTTATAAAGTATAAATGATAATAATATTTTTTAAAACATGATTCTAATTACCCTTTAAAAATAGTTACTTCTATAACTCCTTTAATATATGTTCACTTTAAAATTCTTACAACTTAATTAAATTTCTTGAAACCATTCTTTAAATAAAACTCAAAACTCCTATCTTTTCAAAAATCAACTTTAAAACGTACTTGGCATCTCAGAGAAATATACTTCTATTTTAGGATAACCCAAGAATTCACTTCATCAATCCAATCACAATTTACTCAATTCAATTTTACGTTCATCCCGTAAAATTCCTTTCCATACGTTAACAAATAGCTTCTTTTATTTTTAAACTCATTGCTATCTCCTGGAAATCACTTTCAATCATACGTTTAAAATATTTAAAATAAGCTTTGGAAATCATTTAATTAAAAATAATACTTAAGGAAATATATAGGGGTTTCCTAAGTATTTTTAAATAATTTTTTTAAAATAAGGTTATTACATCAAATATTCATATTAAATTTCCTTTTGAAAACTTAATATTCCTTACTTTTAGAACAATTAATTTTCATAATTACATGAATAAATATTTACTTACACTTTAAACAATTTAAAATAATATTTCCTTCCAAAATATCCTAAATATATTTAATCTGCAAATTTATATTTTGAAAGCCTTCTTAAAAACAAAATACAAATTTCCAGGAGAAAGCACTCTTCACATTTTATTTTTTTAAAATAAATCTCGCTATTATTTTAAACAATTCTCAATTTCCTTTTTAAACCACAAATTCAAACATTTCATTTTATTAACCAATCACTTGAATTTAATTCCTTTAAAATTCTTTATTTAAGAATTTCTTTAATTTTCCTTTAACCCAATTTATTTATATTTAAATTTCCAAGTTGCATTCACACAATCACAACACAACACAATTTAAGTTTCAACTTAATTCATCGCTGTATATAAATAAAACACAGCATATCAAGATCTAAACAAATTATCACAAAATAATAAATAAGATATATCACAGAATATAAATTAATTTCTATTTGTGAGGGATCTAGTTGGATCCCTCCAACCTATTTCCCTGCATCCACAGATATTAGCACATCAAATATGTGTGTATATATATATATATCAATCCAGATTGATAACGACATTTATATTCAACCAATCACACCGACATTTAAATTTTAACTATTTAAATCAGCTAACATTCCATATGTGAGTGAGATTAACTCACCTTAAGTTTTGACGAGCGTTTGAAATTTTAAATTAAATCGAATTGTTCGATTTAATCCAAAATTTCCACTCGCTTAAATTAAATCCAGATCTGCGCCACAGCGTGCTTCCCGTCGCTGCAATTCCAAAGCTTCCTGTTTCGTTGAAATCTGATAACGTAAGTGCAAGTTACGAATTTTTAAAGTTCGAACAAGATTTAAAACAAATTTTCTTTTTAATTTTAATTTACTATTACCAAACAACATCAGGCCGCATGTTCTTCTTCTACCCTCATGATACTTCTCTCCTTCCAGGCAAAAACGAACCCATCAACCGCATGATAGGGTTTCCAAACGCAGCCACCACGGTCCCCTATACATCGATCAACTTAGTCCACAACGAGGCTCTATGCGATCCAAGAAGCTTCATGCTCGGTACAGCCCAAAGCTTGAATTGCGAGCACGAACGAACGACGTTCGAACCGTCGTAGCCACCGGTTTCTTCACCGAAACTCGATCATGACCGGTCCACTTGTAGAACTCAACGAGCTCTACCTTTCTTGTATTGAGAGTTTTTGCCAAAGATGATTAGGTGGGAAGAAATTTGAGGAACGATATAGGACAATTTCGGCCATGAACGAGTATAGAGGCGGCGGCTTTGAGAATAGATTAGGGTTTGAACGATATAATGTATATTTAATATAATTTAATATTATTTTATTAACATAATTCTCAATTTAACATCATATGCAAACGAACTCCAAACTACGCGTTCCGACAGGCGTTCCTAGGGTTTTTCCGCGTTCCGGACACAATGGAACAAGTTCCGGAAACTAATTTGATCGTATGAGTGAGTTACGGAATTAAACGATCAATTTAAAATTAAATCGGTTAAATCGATTTCTATGCGTTTCGAGCTGCCACGGTCAAATGACAACTCTGATTGCTACGAAAATTGAAATCCGATAATAACTAACTATTACAGATCCAATGGAACTGGTTTCGTCGAATTCCAAGATTGTGCCCCGGAAGGCTATTTTAACCCGTCTATTAAATCGAGCGATTTTCGAATTTGTCGTAAACGCTTAAAATTTTACTTTTAAAATTTTACTAACTTAGTAATAAATCATATGCAATTTATAAGCACATTAAAAATCATTTTGACTCATTTCGAATCAAAATTTGATTATTTGCATTATTATATTATTAAATTCCATTATTAAATTAATATAAAATTCCAAATTCAATCTATCGACTATTAATTCCATCCAATGGTCCAATATTATAATTCAAATCCAATTAGACTCAAAATAAACTTTAGAATCTAATTTTATATCTATTTACACTCAGAATTGCCAATTATTCCAATTCTAATATTAAATTAGCATTATCCAAATTTTCAATTAAATTCCCGTATTTGAAATTTGACAAATTTTATTAACTTAACCAAAGTCTTTATTCAAAATTCAAATTATACCACATATTCAACATTTAAAATGAATTAAATGTTCAAATCTAGCGACCCAAAATTCCGGGTCGTTGCAATTACTCATTGAAAATAGAGTCTGTAGTACTCTAGAATGAGTTTGAGCGTATTGATAGATATGAGCGCGTAATTATTAGTGAAAATGAATTGTTTTAATATTATGTTGACTTATTGGTTGGGTGGAATATGAATTCTGATCGGGTAAGTTGGCCGCTATTCGAGAAGAGTTTATAAACACCTGACATGATAAATTGACACAGTATTGTTTTAAAGGTGGGTGAATGAAATAATTTTACCCAAAATATATTTTGATGTAAATAAAAGTTATTGTAAACTATTTTAGCTAATATATGGTTGCTTGGATGTTAGGAATGATAATATTAAATTATTATCATTGTTGTGTGAAAATTTAACTACAAATTGAAAATATAACCAAAGGTTAGGGAAATAAATTCATTTATAAAATGAAATTTATAAATGTGAATTATAAACGTGATTTATAAATTGAAATATGATCAAATAGGAATTTTTATAAGCATAAAATATACAAATGAATTATAATTAAAATTTGATTTAAAGTCAAAATTTAAGAATTTAAAATCCCAGAGATTTTGAAAGTGTTTTTCGAAGTGTTTTGAAGACAAATGATAGCATTATTATTTTAAAAAGTATTTCTGAAAGGAAATTGTTTCAAATTAATTTTGGGAAGGGAAATATCATTGAACTCACTTTAGTCGCTGGAAAATAACTTCGGTGATGACTGCAGCATCATCGATGTTCATTTTCGAGTTTCTATATAACGGATTGCTGCCAAATTGATTTGTTCAGAAGAACCAATTTGTTTTTGAAATTTCAAAGGAAATTTGTTGGGAATAAAAACCAGGATTGGTTTAAAATTTTAAGAAGTGTGATTTTGAGATAATGGTGATTTCAAATGATTTGGAACCAAAGCCCGGGTGTTTAAAAATCCCGATGAGATAGGTTATAAGCTTATAAATTGAGATGATTTTTAAATCAGGAAGGAAATATGAGCTTTGAATGTTGGAATTTAAATTTAAAGTGAAATGTTAAAAATGAAATCAACTTGGATTGAGGAAGAAAATTGAATCGAAATGAATTAAATAAATTTGAGTTAAAATAGAATTGAACTGGAATAATATTCAGTTGAGTTATAGGTGATATTGAATGGAATTAGATCCTTACTTAAATAAATGGAAGTAAGTAGGATAAGAAATAAGTTGGATAAGAATTGGATTGGAATAAATAAATTAGAATAACTTATAAAAGAATTAAAAATCCATAGAATAAATATATGCTTGGGCTATAAATAAGCGTAAATCTCAAGTTAAAAATAAAGATGAATATATTCAAGCCTAGAATGAATGGAAATGTGTAAAATAATAAGTTTTGACTTATAAAATTGAAAAATGGAATAGAAAACCCAAAATAAATATTGCTTGATGTTTTGGGAAAATGAAACAAAAATCCAAACTTGAATTATAAAATAAGTTGAACTTAAAAAAATTAAATGAAGTGTTTTTGAGATTAAAAATCAAGTATTGAATCATAAATAGGGGGAGAACTAATTAGATAATAAATTAGTTAATGAAATATGTAAATGGAACCTAATGTAGTTAAATAGAAGCTGAATTGTAAGTTAATAATGAAGTTTGGAAATAAAACTCGAGTTATAAATCAAATTCGACTTGAATCGTTAGTGAGGTAAATAGAATTGAAAATGTTGCCAAATAAAAAGAAATTGGATTAAAGTAGGGATGGTTTTAGTTGTAAATAAAACCCAGATGAATTTGGGAATAAATTGAAAATGGCCTTGTAATTAATTAAATGAATTGAGAATAAATTGAATCTGGAAATTTAAAATTTATATGAAACAGATGGACTAATCAAATAAATTTGTAGTTTGAAATGAGATTTGATTGAAATAGAATCAAGTTAAATTGAAAAGGAAGATTTATTTGCAAAATTAAAATAAGCTTAAGTATGAATTTTGAATAATTTGAAGTAAATTAATTTAAGTTTAAAATTAGTGGAAGCTTGGCTTCGAGAAAGGGTAAAAGTCCATTAAATAAAAGCTTGGGTAAATTTAAATTGGGAAATGGTTATTAATATATAAGCATGCAATGGTTCAAGCTTAATAAAATGGTCCCAAATGAAATGAAGGCGAATATGGAATGAAACGTAAATGAATGGATCGTGAATAAAACTGTAAAGGAATAAAATTGAAATAGAATGCGTCGAGCTAAATAAGATGGTTGTGAATGAATTAAAATAGAAGGAATTAAATATAAACTGAGTTGGAATCAATTTAAAATGGTTATAAGCTTAAGTAATTATTTATTCACATGAATATTGTCGAATTGCGTAAGAAAATGGGTCGTTCAATGTAAACGAGATTAGATAAAATCCTATGAGTTATTAGAAGTGAAATAGGATAATTTTGAAATCAATTGGAATGAATATGAGTTTGTTTTGCTTAGAATGAATTAAATATAAGCGAGTAAGTTGTAAATCACTTAAACTGAATGGAATGGTTTGGGAATTGGTTGTAAGCAATTGTAATAAGTGTCGGAACCTTGTATGTGCTTATGGAAAGTATATAACATGCATTATATGTGAAATTTATGTGTTAGCTATATTAAAATAAGTGAAATACTAGTAAATTGCATATATTTTACACTTACACATTTAAATTGAGTAAGTACAGATTCAGGAAGACCGTTTGGCATGATTTGATTGTGCAAAATGCTAATTAAATAAGTCGCTTGCTTAAAAATGCTAAATAAAGGTATGCCTACGCAATAAAAATAGGAAATATGAACTGTTTTTGTTTTTCCGACCGGGTAGGTCGATGTATATATATTTATATCTCTTATCAAATTGCAAAAGCTCCTCCATACAAATGAGACTCTGCCAAAAAAAATCGAAAATTTTGGGAGTTAGAAAATTTTTGAAAAATAATAATTCATTAGCAACAAAACGATTTCAAATTGGAAATTGAAATAAATTAGTGGATGAAACTAATTTAAAATAATGATATGAATCAGTTATAAATGGAAAATAAAATTCAATATTCAGAGTTGAAGATAAATTGGATTCATATGGAAATGGGAAAACTAAATTGAATAGAAGTAGATATGAAAACTTCTGTAAGGAAATGTTTAAAATGATTTTAAAAGCTATGATTGGATATTATTGCTAAGTAAGATATGCAGGTATTATAAAGGGAAAGGAAAATTGGTTTTGATTTCAGAAGATAAATTTGAATTGCCCGACTAAAAAGGTATGTGTTTAAATTTCTATATGAAATTTGATTGGGTTTTTGATCTAGTCACTTGGCCTTTTGTTTTCTTTTGGAATGTGGAAGCTCGTCGAGGCATTTTGTAGTTGTACCGAGCTAGCCGCGCAAAGGAGACGCTGGCAAAAAAATTTGGAAATTTAGAGAGAAAATTTATGTGAAATTTTGAAAATTTAAAACTTGGTTCTGAATTATAATTTGAATGGTTAAATAAGTAAAGTTGTTTGGGAACTATGGGCAAGTTTGGAAGGTTAGTAAGATGGATAGTGTGTCTTTAATAAAGATTGTTGGGTTGTTAAAAATTGTTTGGTTTTGAAAATAGTAATGGGTATTGAATCATTCTTCTTAAATAGCAATTTCGGAGACGAAATTCTTTTAAGGGGAAGGAATGTGACGACCCAGAATTTTGGACAATTTAAATTGAGATATTTAATTGATTTTAATAATTAAAAGTTAGTTTGTAACTTAAAATTTCAAATATCACCATTATTTTGAAATTTAATTATTGGATTTAATTATTGAAAATTTAGGTCAAATGTTGAATCTGGAGTTTTAAGCCTGTTAAAAATAATTTAAGGGTTTGTAAAATTTATATCGATGAATAGTAAAAGTGTTGAAATTGAATTTGGGAATGTTCTATTAAGTTTTGAAAATATATCGTTTAAATCGATATTTAAAGATAGCCTTCCGAGGCATAGTCTCGGAATTCAACGAAACAAGTTCCATTATATCCATAATATTATATCATTATCGGATTTTAATTTTCGTAGTGTTTGGAGTTATTGTGTGAGCGTACGATATATAAACGCGTTGAAATTCATATCGAAAATTCAATGTAATAACTGGGTTCAAAAAGCTATCTTTTCCATACGATCGAATTAGGACTCGAAACCTTTTCCATTGTGTTCGGAATAGGGGTATAACATTATAAATGCCTAACGGCACGTCTCGTTAGGAGGTCGAAAATTTTAAACTACAAAGTCAAGACAATTTACAATTTAAATAATATTTATATATATATTTGATTGATTATTTTCAACATCAGCCTACATTCTTTCCCATCATAACTTTTGCCTTTCATCTTCGAAGTACTGTAACCCTTCTCTAGCACGCTTACCTCTCCATCAGTCAATAACTTATCTTCTCCAGTATTTCCAATCAAAAAAAAAAGAAAACTAACGAAAAAAATGGCCGAACATTTTGAATTAAAATCACGAGCCTTCCTCCTTTCGAATCCAAATCTATGGCGGATTCTAAAATCAAATTTAGTCGCCGAAGTATTTCAATCCTCTCCTCTAAATCGTGATTCCCTTTTCCTTCGTTCGATAAGTAATGGCGATGCTCGTCGCATCAAGGCAACTCGCCTCGTCCACTCAGGCATGGTTCCATTCGACATCGCTCGCTGGATCTCGACCGAGTTCAGAGAAGAACGTGATACTTTCGGTTCGATCTGCGTTCGTCGATCGAATTAGGGTTTGGATTTCTGGGGTACCTCGACAATCAAAGGGGCAATTTCATCGGCGGTAGGTTCGAGGTCACGAGGTGGCGAGTGGTGATGGGGCAGGTGGTCGATTGCGACGGCTGGGTTAGGGTGGCATTCGTGTCACGTGAGCATTTGAGGAGATGGTTGAAGGCTTTATCTTAGAAATTTAGGCAAGTGAGTATTCGATTTCATCTTTCTAGAGTTTAACTTGATTTTGTAATTTATAATCAGATTGAAGATGTATAAGGTTTATATCCAGGGAGGAGTAGGAAATAAAATAATTCTATTATTTTTTAAAATATATATATATATATATATATATTAATTCACATACATATTTTAATTTGAAATAGAAATGTATACATAGATAGGATTTTGAAAAATATATAATGGAAATTTTATATGTTTTTTTAGGGTTTATATAGATTTAAATTTTGAAGTCTACATAATTGTTTTTATATGTATAAGTGTTTTCAAAAATAATCATAAACATGCATGTACACATTTTAGTTTGCTAGTTTGTTTTAGATAATGTATTATAAGTGATTAACTTGTTTAATTGACTTTTTAATTGTTTTAGTTACTAAAGGATTTTTATGGAAAGGAATAGTTTAAAATTTAATGATTAAAGAAAAAAGTATATAATAATAAAATCATTGGTCTATTAAATTTATTAAATGGAAATTGTTTGTTCGGTTTATTCGAATATTAATAAGGACCATCTAGTGTTTATGCAAGGTCTAAAAAAATGAAGAACAAGCTGGTTTGGATTGAATTGCAAATTAAAAGCAAAGGTGAGTTACTCTCACTCTTCTGGATTTCTATTTAAATTTAAATAGTTAAATTTAAATAATTGGATGAATGGTTGAATTGATTTGATGTGCTTTATTATAGTATATAATGTATCTTGGAATGATTGATTTCCCGCATTATAATAGCGGATGAGACCCTATGCGCCGCATAATAGCGGATGATATTTTTATTCCCATATACCGCGATATTCCACCTCGAAGTGGAATTGGTATTGTGCCAACGTCTACGGATGCAGGGAAACATGTTAGAGTGATCCAACTGGATTCCTCAAAATTATTTGGATTGTTTAATATTCTGTGTTATGGAAATTTGATATTCTGTGATGAATTATATTGATAATTGGAATATGGAATATTGAATTCTATGGTTTGTTTGAACATATTTCAGTTCACTGAGTTATCAAAATATTTAGAATTGGACTTTTGAAAAGAAAGAAAAGAGTGGATTTTAAATGAAGTAATTATAGAAAAATTGAATAAAGATAAGAATGAATTGGAAAGGAATAAGAGTGATTTTTAAATCCTGGTAAATTCCGGTTATGAAAAAGGAGATGTTGAATAAAAAGGGAAAATAATGAATTTTAAAACTTAAGTGATGTTATTAAAAGGAATAAAAGAATTTACTCTAAAATTCAAGGTTTATAATTTATTTAAAAGAATAAAGAAGAAATTTGAAAAAATCTGAAATTGGTATGTTTCAGTTAAAAGATTTAAAGTCAGAACGAAGAAATAAAATCTGAAGTTAATGGATTTTGAAATAAATTCCGGAAATCAATTTGAAATTTGATTTAAGTATTTAAAATCGGAATTTAAAAGGGAAACGAGACTAAGGAATTTATAAAACTGAGTTTATAAAAGTGAAGTAATATATTAGTGGATATTTGGAAGGATAAATTCACGGAGGGAATTTATTAAAGGAATGGGTAAATTAGTTTAAAAATAAATATTGATTTATTTTTAAAAGATGTGAAAGAGAAGCGTATTTCCCCGGATAGCCATATATGTTTTCAAAACAAATATATAAATATAAGTTAAAAGTTTAAAGTTGTTTTAAAAAGTATGTTTTAGGAAATTTATTATTTTTAAATGTTAAATTTTAAAGTAAGTCTTTTCTAAAGTTATTTTAGTCGTAATTATTTAAAGGAGACTTGGTATTATGTTTTAAAAGAGAAAATTTAGTTTATATTTTATAAAGTAGCTTTATTCTAAATATTCTTAAAGTATATATTTTTAATAAAGTATTAAAGTAGTTTTTCTAAATTTAAATGTTTAAGTATATTTTATAATAAAGTAATTTAAATTATTTTAAAATCTAAAGTGTTTGTACTTGGTGATTTCAGTGGGAATCGAAAATATTTGGGGAACTTATTCCGTGAGAGAAAATGGTTTGAAACTGTTTTCAAAAGGGTTGAAAATGGAAATATACCCAGCGAAGATATTTTGAGGTTAATAAATAATTAAGGAGAAATTATGTATTGTTGATGGTTGTTTGTGAATGTTAATTGATAGTTAAATAACGGACTATCAATATTGCCCAATGCGTTGATCGTTTCGAAGAGACCGGGATCGGGATTAATTTCTCGAAAACCACTTCGATCCGGTTTGTACGTTTTCGTGGAAAACGAGTTCGGAGTCGAAGATGGTGCAGTGAAATGCAAGGGCTAATCGCTACTAATATCTGATAATGACTCCAAAATGGATGTAGTAGGAGTAGTGCCTTCAGTTCCGTTCGAACCCGGGACGGACTTGTGTGGATGAATTCTTTCGGAACATCGTCAGGTGGACGGCGGGCATTCTAAGTGAAATGTCTAAAAGGTAAAGCTTAGCCTCAAGCCTCTTCAACCGGGAATGACTGAAAATAAGAGGTTATGCAGCAAAGCTAGGTGGGTAGCTTCCATTAGGGTGAGGTCATCCCTGTCTAGATGCCCCTTTTTATTCGGCTTAGTGGTGCGGTTGCTAATCCCAACCGTGGGGTGATCTTACTCGGGATTATCTAGTAAGGAGTAGTCCCGGTCTTGTGTTGCAGAGCATTGGGAGTAATCCTCGGTACGGTAATCTAGGCCACGTACTGTGACAGGTGATACCTCAGTGCCTAGTCATTAGTTGGAAATCCATTCTCCCTACGTACCTTTACGATTTTTGTTTGTATTACCCACTTTGTGGCTAGTAGCTGGAATTTAATCATGTAACAATTTCGGCTATTTTAATAAGTATTTGTAAATAGATCCTATTATAGTATCAGAGGATTTTATTAAAAACTGTTTTAGCTATCGTAAGGTAAAAACCCGACATGTTTATTTGTGGCGTGGTCTTACGAGATGCTTTTGTTTTCAAAGGATTTTGAAACTTTAATAATCAATTTGAGTGTGGTTTTCTCATGCTGGTATACCAGACTGAGTCGGGTGTTATTTAACTATAATGCTCGTATCGGACCAATTATTATAGCATATAGAGAAGGATGCTGTGGAGCTCAGGAGACGAGCTGGATGGCGATACGTACTTCCGTATTTGTGTTACATATTCCGCTTTGTATTCTGATTATGAGGACAGATTATGATTACTGTCCGGTTGTGTGTTATGTATACTCTGATGATGTATGTATAAACACATATAGTATTTGCCTTTGGTGTAAAGATCTATGATTATCTATTATATTTTATTCCACTACGATGGTTAGATTCTGATGTTCTTTTCTATCTTCTTCTTCTACCTCTTCTTCTTTAACTCTCATGGTTCCGTTTTTCGGGCAACGAAAATGGGGTCGTGACACTTCGTGTCATCAGAATTTAAAACTATCCTGTGAATCAATACTTTCCTACCCACATTGTTCCTAGTTACAATCTCAACTTCAATAACTTTAGTGGATATTTGCGTAACAATTAATCTCGTCCCATTATATAGACCTAGATTCTAGTTAAGATTCCTCATCAACATCATCGGCACCCCTACCTTCAAATGTAACTCATGATTTGGCGGACCTGAAAGGTTTAATGTGTTTAAAAATTCTGGAGGATATAAGAGATGATGTTCTTCGGTGGTATCAGACATAGGCTGATTGAATCTGTGCTCTAATAAGTTTGCACGGAACCACTTAGCAGATTAATTGCATGGGAATTAATTTCTTCCACACAATCATTTGTTGGAGCAATGATACACATGTCCCACAAATAAGATTTGTTTAACATATTCTTATCCAAATCAGGATACATCATTTTTACAATTGTATGAATGGCATCATCTGCGTCCGGTATAAGATATTCATCAGGTATTTGAATCCAAGTAGGTTCTTCTTCCACGTCAAAGGACTTAGGCGACACCTTACCTTCACCCACATCTAGAATCCATTTAGAAAATGATGAGTGATTTGCTCTTTACTGACACGTTAAGCTGTTATTTTTCAGTCGCATATTAATTGTAAGAGTGAAAACTTTACACCTTTGCCAAAGAGGTGAATAATTTATAGTAGAGCGAACAATCATCTCCCTTGTGCCTTTACGAACAACTGGCATTGTCTGCCTGAAATACCCACCCAGTATAATTTTTTTGTCACCAAAAATCTGATCACCTTCGTTACTCGAATCAGGGGTGACTATATCAGACAATGTCTTTCAAATACTTCAAGTGCATTTCGGTGAACCATTGGAGCCTCATCCCAATAATCAATTCCGTCTGCCTAATCAAATCAGCCAAACACAACTGCTTGGAAATGTTGCAGGTGGACCTGTCATCAAGATTTGTTGGAATTTTGAACTTCGAATATGCAGTTTTTCCATCGGGAAGAAGAAGTGATGCAATGCTAGAAGATGCTACCGGCAATACAATTCTACCTTCTGCTCGTATAGTGCATGCTAAAGTATTCCACAATAATATCTTGCCTGTCCCTCCACTACCGTAGACAAAATAAAGACCTCCACTGTGACTGTAAACATCGTCGATTACAGCGTCGAAAACCTTTCTCTACTCTGCATTTAGCTACGGGACTGACTGCTCGGCTTCCATAAGTAATAAATTAAAGTCATATTCCACTTCATCGAATAATAATGTGTTACTACCAAAGGCAAATTTTCAAAGTCAGCTTCGCCTAACGACTAGTACTCGGTCAGTGATCGATTGCTTCTAAGCATAATCTTTTCTAAAGAAGTAATGTTTCTAATCTCACCGTGCATGAAGACGACTCATGTGACCCACCTCTATTCCTGTGTACGTACCTCCATTCCACATCCTCGCTATAGTTCTTCCAATGTTTACCCCATAACTGTTGAGGATCTGAAACCTCACAAAAACATAGCAACGACGCAAACATTTCTCTTAAAGAATTTAGGGGAGCCTATGTTGCAACTTCAGTCAATGCCTCATCCCACTCATTGTCATCCTCTAACAACCCACGTGCAAGGCATGCATCTTTAAAGGAATTGCAAACAACACCATTAACTGTTCTAATGTCTTCATAGCATATAGGGTCGCGAACAATATTTAAAAGCATACATAGATAAAACCTCTCCCCTGATGTAGGATGCGCATAATATATTATACCGATGCAATCCCCTTTATACCTCATCCTCCATTCCTTTGTAGATTTATCCCATACCCACCTAGTAGGAAAGTCAACATAGGTAAGCTGTCGAGCTACGTCACACGTTCTGTTAGTTTCTAACCACTGGTTATACATAGTTTTATGGATATTATTTTTCCCTTGGACGTAAGTTAACTGCTCTGTTTCATCAAAATACACGGTTTTCTCTCTTGGCAAGTGGAACATTATCCTCTCTACCACTGGAGTGCGGTATTGAACGTCAAACTCAAATATTCTCCAATTTGCCTTCAATGCTGAAATATACCAACAGTCCTTATAAGTTTTTATTTCATTGATCTCCCAAACTCATGTGCATTCTTTGTTGCGATAACAACAATTGCTCTGTCATGGCCCTTGTTAATGTACTTAAACAGATATTTAACCGACCTTGCTCTGTTACATATCTCTACATTAATATGCGCTTGATATTTGACTACTAAATCCACATTATGAGATATAACCCAACCACTGTCTTGAATGAACCCATTTGCCGTCTTCGTGGAGAACCCATTGTTCCATCGTCTATAAATAGGAAATTCAACTTTGTCAAAACTGGTTTCGTTCTTATGTGCTTTAGGATAATTCTTGGAGCAAGAACCATCAACCATGCAAGCACATCCAGGATTTGCATAACTTCATGGTTCATGAATCATGTACTGACATACTGACTGATAAGCAAACAAATATGCTTTTTTATTTGGTATTTCTACACTAATTACTACATGAACCTGACTAACAGTCTTTGGCCTCTGGTCACCAAACACAAGTATAAGCATATGAGCATGTGGTAAACCTCTCTTTTGAAATTCAATTGTGTACACCACTGCAAAAAAGGATAAAACCAAAAAATAAGTTATGTCAGCGGAAGTAAAGGAAAAAATATGAAAAATAGCAATAAGTCGTCGAACTTACTTGCTTTATCTATTCCAAAATGACATTCAGTCTTTATGTCACGAATTAGCTCCATAAGCTTCATATGGAAAACACGTGAAACAATTTCCGGTCTATCATCAGTACTCTAACCAGGAATGGTTTGTAAAGCCATTTCAATCTCGGGCCATTTTGGATTACATGTAAACGTTACCAAAAAGTCCGGGGATCCTACCCACTGACAAATAACCATAACATCTTGATAATTTTGTACCATGTACCTAGGACCTTCTGTGAAAGATGATGGTAAAATAACCTTTCTTCCTATAGCGCGTGCAGAGGTGTCACAAGCCGTAATAAAATCACGCAACCCCCGGTACAGTTCGCATCTTGACGTGCTTTGATTATTCTTAATCCACCACAGTCTGTCTTCTTCAATATATGTATAATTGTCTATAATAAAATGGTGGATAATCCTGCCACACATAACCGAACCAAGCCATCATTTCGTCTGCGCGGAATAAGGTAAACGTAATACTCCCTCATTGTAATAGTCGCCCTTTTGGTCGGCAAAGATAGGTCAACCTCTCTGTATTGTATATCACACCTAAAACCATCCTCATCGTGTGGAAACAAAATTGGATATTGCATTGACATAAAAGCTGGATGTTTTTCACTAATCCTCTTTAGTCTCCCATTGCTATCTTTAATGGCAATATCACGACAACTACACGAATCCACATTTGAGTTTTCAATCAGTGCTGCAATCTCTAAAGAAGTTGGTAAATTGTACTGGCGTCCATCCATGTACCTCTCTCCAACGGCTTAACGTTGATAAGCTGGTACTTCAGGGAATGAAATCTATCTCTAGCCATCCTGAACACTTTGGCCAGCTCGTTATGTTGGATGAACATTCGTATTAGACTGTTAACAATAGCGACATCTAAACTTTGTGTTGCACTTGCACCAAACGGCGAAACCCGATTACTGACTTCATTACCCATGTCTTGAAAATACAGCCGAGCAAATTCTGGTTTACCCGTCGTTGGAAAAAGTGTTGGTGGTTGTTCTGACCATTTAATCCGAAAGCATATGGATCACGACCATTGTTTACGGAGCTATCAACATTTCTACCCATCAAAGTAAAAGGAAAAATGGAGTTATAAGCTCGTATATATTACAGAATCCCTTTGAAACATAATCGTTTAAATCGATATTTAAAGATAGCCTTCCGAGGCACAGTCTCGGAATTCAACGAAACAAGTTCCATTATATCCATAATATTATATCATTATCGGATTTTAATTTTCGTAGTGTTTGGAGTTATTGTGTGAGCGTATGATATATAAACGCGTTGAAATTCATATCGAAAATTCAATGTAATAACTGGGTTCAAAAAGCTATCTTTTCCATACGATCGAATTAGGACTCGAAACCTTTTCCATTGTGTTCGGAATAGGGGTATAACATTATAAACGCCTAACGGTACGTATCGTTAGGAGGTCGAAAATTTTAAACTACAAAGTCAAGACAATTTACAATTTAAATAATATTTATATATATATTTGATTGATTATTTTCAACATCAGCCTACATTCTTTCCCATCATAACTTTTTCCTTTCATCTTCGAAGTACTGTAACCCTTCTCTAGCACGCTTCCCTCTCCATCAGTCAATAACTTATCTTCTCCAGTATTTCCAATCAAAAAAAAGAAAACTAACGAAAAAAATGGCCGAACATTTTGAATTAAAATCACGAGCCTTCCTCCTTTCGAATCCAAATCTATGGCGGATTCTAAAATCAAATTTAGTCGCCGAAGTATTTCAATCCTCTCCACTAAATCGTGATTCCCTTTTCCTTCGTTTGATAAGTAATGGCGATGCTCGTCGCATCAAGGCAACTCGCCTCGTCCACTCAGGCATGGTTCCATTCGACATCGCTTGTTGGATCTCGACCGAGTTCAGAGAAGAACGTGATACTTTCGGTTCGATCTGCGTTCGTCGATCGAATTAAGGTTTGGATTTCTGGGGTACCTCGACAATCAAAGGGGCAATTTCATCGGCGGTAGGTTCGAGGTCACGAGGTGGCGAGTGGTGATGGGGCAGGTGGTTTATTGCGACGGCTGGGTTAGGGTGGCATTCGTGTCACGTGAGCATTTGAGGAGATGGTCGAAGGCTTTATCTTAGCAATTTAGGCAAGTGAGTATTCGATTTCATCTTTCTAGAGTTTAACTTGATTTTGTAATTTATAATCAGATTGAAGATGTATAAGGCTTATATCCAGGGAGGAGTAGGAAATAAAATAATTCTATTATTTTTTAAAATATATATATATATATATATATTAATTCACATACATATTTTAATTTGAAATAGAAATGTATACATAGATAGGATTTGAAAAATATATAATGGAAATTTTATATGTTTTTTTAGGGTTTATATAGATTTAAATTTTGAAGTCTACATAATTGTTTTTATATGTATAAGTGTTTTCAAAAATAATCATAAACATGCATGTACACATTTTAGTTTGCTAGTTTGTTTTAGATAATTTATTATAAGTGATTAACTTGTTTAATTGACTTTTTAATTGTTTTAGTTACTAAAGGATTTTTATGGAAAGGTATAGTTTAAAATTTAATGATTAAAGAAAAAAGTATATAATAATAAAATCATTGGTCTATTAAATTTATTAAGTGGAAATTGTTTGTTCGGTTTATTCGAATATTAATAAGGACCATCTAGTGTTTATGCAAGATCAAAAATAATGAAGAACAAGCTGGTTTGGATTGAATTGCAAATTAAAAGCAAAGGTGAGTTACTCTCACTCTTCTGGATTTCTATTTAAATTTAAATAGTTAAATTTAAATAATTGGATGAATGGTTGAATTGATTTGATGTGCTTTATTATAGTATATAATATTGTAGGATCGATTTCACCCTAGAGGGGGGTGAATAGGGTGATAGTGTTAATTATAAAAAATATTACGGAAGTGTATATTAATTTTAACACAGATCACAGCAGAATAAACATAGCACAGATATCGTAGAATATAAATAACAGAATAAAACAGAACAACACAGAATTTACCCAGCTTCGGCAAAACCCTGCCTACGTGCTGCCCCCAAGATTTCTACTAGAAATTAGATAGTCCCTCGCTTACACACGTGAACTCGCTATACCCGCTATTGACTAATCTAACTCTACGCTCAAAACCTTGCCACAACTCAACCACCAAGTTGCGAATTCCCAAACTACACACCGTAGTTTGTCCCCTAGTCACACGACTAGAAAATTAAAACGGTTAAAAAGAAAATACAATTAAAAACAAATAAAATAAAATAAAACCCTATTTAAAAAATTTAAAACCCTTAAAAATAAAAAGGCCGGCCCTCTTTGTAATCTGTCTCCTTTTATTTCTTCGGCCGGCCCGTTTCTTTGCTTGTGAGATAATGGTAGCCGTGTTCTTCTCGTTCCCCCTGATTGCAAAATTAGGGCTTTTGTCCTTCTCTTCAAAAACTAGGGTTTTTGAAATTCGAAGCTTGCGACTGTAAATACTCGATTGGTTGATTTGGCGTTCCTTTGTCAATCGATGGTTTCCTTTGGTGCACTTCGACTGCTTCGAATTGATCGAATTCGAAAGGCCTCGGTATGTACTTTCTGTTCTTTTGCTTTTCTGTTTTTATGCTTGAATTCGATGGAATAATTGCCGATGATGATTGTGTTTAAATAGGAATCGAATTCCTATATTCTCGTTCGTTCTGATGATTTGAATTTGTCAATTATTTTATCTCTGGCCGTTCGATGTTGCTTGAATGTTTATGATCTCTCTGACTTTGTCACTTCGCTTATATTCTGTGATGCTTGCTTACTTGATTTTCACGGCATCAATTTTCTTTGACTTCGGTATCCTTTGTTGGCCACGGCTTCGATTTTTGACTTTGTGATGAAGATTGACTCATTCATCATTGACTGTGATGATTTTTGGTTGACTTTGGCACTGGATATTGTGTATGCAACTCCATGACTCTGTATGAACTTCGGTCATCACCATTTGTTGATTTTCTGCCTTGACTCTGTTGTTCATTGTTACCTGACGTGATTTTGAAATCTGGTTGCATATATGAACTGGTTCATGTAGCATAGCATATCGAACTGCTGTATACTTTGTATATGAGGTGATTTGTATTCACTCCACTGTACACATTTGTTTTTGTTGAAAACTACATCGTTACTGTTAGATTGAACTATTTTGCATTGAATTGTAGTCACATATGTGAACTTGAAATCTTGTGCCTTATTTGGTTTATTTCTGTAGCCTGGTTGTCATTTATGCTTCAGTGTTGTATTGACTTTATGTAGTTTGTATTGGATTGATGCGTGCACCACTTGTGTACAATCTGGAGCTTGTTATATATATGCTAGCTCGAGTTCTTTGCACACTGATGCACTGCCTTTGTGGTCTTCACTGTGTTCATGCACTTTGGTCTTTGCTTTGGTCATGGCTGATCTGTTGTTCAGATTGCATTATCTTATAGTCATTCTGGCCTTGAACCTGTTGCATACATGACTGCTGTATGTTTCAATGGTGCACTGCATATTGTAGCCGTAATCTTGTTGTAGTTTGATTGTGTGGTGTTGCCTCTGGTTGCTGTCATATACTAATGAACTTGAAATGAACTTGAAATATACTAATGATCAAGTTGCATTCCATATGTGTTCATCATGCATATTCACTTGGTGCTGTTATTTTTGTATTCACTTGAGTTTGTACACTTTTGTTGCAGTGGTTGAAATTTTTGAGCTTGTATGTTTGGTTTGTTTTCCTTCATTACTTTGTAGATGTTCTCTGGTTTGCATTCTTCTATACTGCTATGTTGTTTGTGTACTACTTTGGCTTCACTGTACATTATATGCAACACCACTGTGTTGTGTGTATTTGTACATTTGAATTTTGGCTGACCCTATGAATTATGTATCTCGACCATTTCATTTGATTTTTCACCTGTGTTGAATCCGGCTTGGATTTGACCTTGTGCTGAATGACATTGTTTTATTGCACTTGAGTTGAATCCTGTATTTGGGTTTGACCTGTGCTCACTTGTCCCTGTAAATCGATCAAGTGTATATTTCGGTGTGCACGGCCTTGTGGCATATACAGTGATACACTGTGTATGTCACAAGCTGTTCGTGTATGATGAATTCAAATTTAAATGATGACGAACAACCCAAATAACTGAGGCAAATATTATTTTCAAAATTCACATTTTATTTTATATTGCAAAAAAAATTCTTTTTCAATTTTACTGCGTTAGTGAATATTTTTGCAGATTGCTCAGATGTTGGATTCTAACTGGAAAGAAGTTGAAGATAAAAATACGAGTGTGAGTGATATGTGGTGAGGTGAATATGTAAAATAGTGATGTAATTAGAAATTGTAATTGAAAATGTATAGTGAATAGTGAGAGCTTGAATTTATACTATTCAAAATTGTAATAAATATTTATTTGAATAAAATATCTGTTTGAATTCAAATTCTATGTAATTTATTTTATTCAGCAAATATTTATTTAATCTGTGAAAAATAAAATAGTATATTATCAAATACATTAAAACGAATGTATATATGTTTATTATCATCAAACAAAAATCATATAAGCGCATATTCAACAATCTCCCCCTTTTGATGATAACAAACATATATTTAAGATTTTGAATATGTTAAATGTATTTGATCATGGATATATCCTAATTGTCCCCCCTATTTAAATGCTTCCTCTCTACATGATGCTCCCCCTACATATATGCATACAAATAGAAATATTCAAATAAGCCTAGATGCAAATGGAAAATTATTTGACCTTTGCTTGATTCTATTTGACAAAATCTTAACTTTTCTCTCCCCCTTTTGTTATCAGCAAAAGAATAATAGTGTTAGAGAAAATAGAGATAAAGTTATCGATATTAATTCAACATTAAAACTCAATTGAATATAAATATTAAATTTCAATAAAAAATCAAACAAAAAATCATAAATATTTTGTTAGGCGCATATTCCACTTTTAGAATGATGGAAATGATGTCATCATATAAAACCATACAGTTGTGTCTATTTGAGGTATATTTATATCAGGAATTTGAATATCTACTAACCATGCATAACCGTTAGGACTTTTAAATGAGATTAGTAGTACTCCAATTTTATTTTAAAAAAAAAATGAATTCAAGTATCTTCTAACCACGCATAACCGTGAGGACTTTTAAATGGGATTAGAATCAACTTGTTTATTTTAAAAGAAAAAATCAACTTTTGATATGCGTTCCATACATGCATAACCGTGAGGACTTTTAAATGAGCATGGAAGCACATAACAAATTCCAAGTAATTCACCCATGCATAACCGTGAGGACTTTTAAATGAGAGTGAATACTTTGGTATTTATTATTATTATTATTACCCCTTTTTTTTAAAAAAAAATGTGAAAAATGAAAAACGAATGATTCCTGTTTAAAGTACCACATATTGACAAACTATATAGAATTTTGATGAGTGATGGTCGTTAGAAATATGATAGATATAGAGATGGTCATGGAATTTTTTACCAACAAAAATTTTTATAACTCTTGTTTAAATTTCTAAAGAAATTTACTAATTATACTTTCTTGAGTTATAATATATGATCAATATCAACACTCATTGCTTTTTCAATCACTATTTTTCTTTTCAATAATAATTAGGGAGTCGGATTAGTCAAAATAGTCATTTAAAATCAAACTCAAAGATAATTATGAAATTAATTTTTCAAAAATGACTAATCTGAAAATATGGTCAAAAATGATTTTCTTCAGGGGGTTTTAAAAGAAAATTTTCTGCTATTTGAAAATTATTTGAAATGAAGAACATGCAGATATTTTCTTTGAAAAACGATGCAGTTACTAAATGTCTCAACAAAAATCATGTTTCACTAGTAATTTTTCTATCAACTAGATTACCAGTGTAATCTGCATCTGAATTTCTCTTTCACTCAAAATTATCATCAATAGAATTTTATAGACCAAAACATGAAGTGTGCACCAAAAATTTCAAACTCAATTTTAGCAGCAATTTAAATGACATTCTCTTGAATTTGAAATGAAGCCGTGTTAATAATCAGAAAACCGTGAATATAGAGTTAGCCGAATTATAACCAATTGTATAATTATCCAACAAAACACTATTTTTAATCCAAAATGATATATATGAAGTAATTCAAAGAATCTAGAGATTTTTATAGTATTTTTGGCATAAGAATATAATTGGCCAACAATTTTGAATAAGTCACAATCATCATTTTTTCATCATCTCAATATTGGCTGATTCAGAATACGGTGCAGATTATCACATTTAATATATCGTTTAAAACATACCATTACCTGTTTTACCTTTACGATATTTTTCATTATTGTCCGTTGTGATTCTGTCACCTTTATACTAGGCTAAGGAACTTTACTTTGTCGCTCGGTGTGTCCTTGGAACAGCCAAAATCCAGAGAACACTATTGTTGTTTCTTAGCCTGCCACCACACCTACACGGGAAAAGATTTATGTGACCTATTTGTTTTTATAGGTCCATGGTTGTTAGTGGCAGAATATTTTGAAAAACAATTTTGTGAAGACCCAAAACTATTTATAATTGTTCCCTTCGGCACCCAAATTTGTTTAACTTTGAGAGTTTTTATATTTGTGCCTTTTGGAACCCAAATCGGTATAGTTTTCACATGTTTGGGTCTATACCAACAATTATTGTGATCGTGTCCAAATTTTCTACAAATTGTGCACATTAATTTTTCTCGATTAATCTCATTTTTAACATTTTTAGATTGATTATATCCAAGTCCTTATCTAACTGTATTAACAGTTTGTTTCCCTAATAGCATATTCAACGATTTTTCACTTTTTGAAAATTTATCTAAAGTCGTTGACAATTGTTGGACTTGTGTTTTGAGAGATTCATTTTCGTTCAATAATTGTGTGCACTTTTTAATAGAATTTTCTCTCCTAGTATTTTCATTTTCTTTCAAAATCAGAATTTCATTTTCAAGTGATTTTATTTTAGTTTCTGATTTTTTAATTTCTTCTTCAAAGGTTGGACACTTATCACACTTAGGGATCCTACTTTGATAGGTTTTAACTAATTGGTCAAGTTGTTTATTTAAATCTATCAAAGTGTTTTTTTGTGATTCAAGTTTAGCGTATTTTTCCCTAAGTCGTTCAAAACAACCGTTTACTTCATGAAAATATATAAGCAACTCAGAATGAGTAAGTTTTGATACCTCACTTGGCTCGTCATCGTCACTGTCAGTTGTATCACCTCGAAGACACAATTCTGCCTTTTCGCTTTCACTGCCAGTGCTTTGATCATTCTCGTCTATTTCATCCCAAGTGGCTGCAAAACTTTTCTTTTTCTGTTTCTTTCCATGGCTGAATTTAATTTGTGGACAATCGGGCTTGATATGGCCGGGTTTGTTGCAATTATAACAAATAATCTTTTGTTCTTCCGAGCAGTCTAGTGCTTTGGCTATTCTGCTTTTTGCTTTTTGAATTCGAGATGAATTTCCATGTATCTGATTCCATTTTTTGAATTTCCTTATTAACAGCTCTAGTTCTTCTGCACCATCATCATCGTCATCGTCATCACTTTCGGTTGTTCCTTTGAGCGCTATTGATTTCTTTCGAGTATCTCCTCCTTCACGCTCTTCCTTGAATTTCATTTCTAGCTCATAAGTGGTGAGATTTCCGATGAGTTCTTCGACTTTCATTTGTTTCAAATCTTTTGATTCTTGAATGGCAGTCACTTTTGCTTCAAATTTTCGTGGAAGGACTCTAAGGATTTTTCGGACTATCTCCAACTCTGTGTATGATTTTCCAAGAGCTTTTGATTTGTAAACGATATTGGAAAGTCGTCCATGCATCTCTTTGACATTTTCTTCCTTCGCCATTGTGAAGTTCTCGTATTCGCTGCTTAACATGGCATGGCGAGATTCTTTGACTTGAGATGTTCCTTCGTGAGTCACTTCTAGTGTGTGCCATATTTCCTGTGCAGTTAGACAATGTGAGACACGATTAAATTCAAATTGATCCAATGAACAGATAATAGAATTCATAGCTCTAGCATTAGCATTTTGTAATCTATTTTCTAGTTCTGTCCATTGATCTTTTGGTTTCTCTATTTCCTGATTATCTACAGTTATAGTTGGTATTCTATAACCTGTCTCAACAATATTCCAAGCGTCAATGGTTTTCAGAAAAATTTGCATTCTATTTTTCCAGTAAGCATATTCACCATTGAACATTGGTGGTCTAACTATGGATTGACCCTCAGCAAAAGCAGTATTAAAAGAAGCCATTTTAAAAATTCAAATTTTTAAAACAAAAATTGGTTTTTGTAAAAAATCAAAATTTTAAAATAAAAACGGCTTTTGTTCCTAGCTCTGATACCACTTGTAGGATCGATTTCACCCTAGAGGGGGGGGTGAATAGGGTGATAGTGTTAATTATAAAAATTATTGCGGAAGTGTATATTAATTTTAACACATATCACAGCAGAATAAAGACAGCACAGATATCGCAGAATATAAATAACAGAATAAAACAGAACAACACAGAATTTACCCAGCTTCGGCAAAACCCTGCCTACGTGCTGCCCCCAAGGTTTCTACTAGAAATTAGATAGTCCCTCGCTTACACATGTAAACTCGCTATACCCGCTATTGACTAATCTAACTCTACGCTCAAAACCTTGCCACAACTCAACGACCGAGTTGCGAATTCCCAAACTACACACCGTAGTTTGTCCCCTAGTCACATGACTAGAAAATTAAAACGGTTAAAAAGAAAATACAATTAAAAACAAATAAAATAAAATAAAACCCTATTTAAAAAATTTAAAACCCTTAAAAATAAAAAGGCCGGCCCGCTTTGTAATCTGTCTCCTTTTATTTCTTCGGCTGGCCCGTTTCTTTGCTTGTGAGATAATGGTAGCCGCGTTCTTCTCGTTCCTCCTGATTGCAAAATTAGGGCTTTTGTCCTTCTCTTCAGAAACTAGGGTTTTTGAAATTCGAAGCTTGCGACTGTAAATACTCGATTGGTTGATTTGGCGTTCCTTTGTCAATCGATGGTTTCCTTTGGTGCACTTCGACTGCTTCGAATTGATCGAATTCGAAAGGCTTCGGTATGTACTTTCTGTTCTTTTGCTTTTCTGTTTTTATGCTTGAATTCGATGGAATAATTGCCGATGATGATTGTGTTTAAATAGGAATCGAATTCCTATATTCTCGTTCGTTCTGATGATTTGAATTTGTCAATTATTTTATCTCTGGTCGTTCGATGTTGCTTGAATGTTTATGATCTCTCTGACTTTGTCACTTCGCTTATATTCTGTGATGCTTGCTTACTTGATTTTCACGGCATCAATTTTCTTTGACTTCGGTATCCTTTGTTGGCCACGGCTTCGATTTTTGACTTTGTGATGAAGATTGACTCATTCATCATTGACTGTGATGATTTTTGGTTGACTTTGGCACTGGATATTGTGTATGCAACTCCATGACTCTGTATTAACTTTGGTAATCACCATTTGTTGATTTTCTGCCTTGACTCTGTTGTTCATTGTTACCTGACGTGATTTTGAAATCTGGTTGCATATATGAACTGGTTCATGTAGCATAGCTTATCAAACTGCTGTATACTTTGTATATGAGGTGATTTGTATTCACTCCACTGTACACATTTGTTTTTGTTGAAAACTACATCGTTACTGTTAGATTGAACTATTTTGCATTGAATTGTAGTCACATATGTGAACTTGAAATCTTGTGCCTTATTTGGTTTATTTCTGTAGCCTGGTTGTCATTTATGCTTCAGTGTTGCATTGACTTTATGTAGTTTGTATTGGATTGATGCGTGCACCACTTGTGTACAATCTGGAGCTTGTTATATATATGCTAGCTCGAGTTCTTTGCACACTGATGCACTGCCTTTGTGGTCTTCACTGTGTTCACGCACTTTGGTCTTTGCTTTGGTCATGGCTGATCTGTTGTTCAGATTGCATTATCTTATAGTCATTCTGGCCTTGAACCTGTTGCATACATGACTGCTGTATGTTTCATTGGTGCACTGCATATTGTAGCCGTAATCTTGTTGTAGTTTGATTGTGTGGTGTTGCCTCTGGTTGCTGTTATATACTAATGAACTTGAAATGAACTTGAAATATACTAATGATCAAGTTGCATTCCATATGTGTTCATCATGCATATTCACTTGGTGCTGTTATTTTTGTATTCACTTGAGTTTGTACACTTTTGTTGCAGTGGTTGAAATTTTTGAGCTTGTATGCTTGGTTTGTTTTCCTTCATTACTTTGTAGATGTTCTCTGTTTTGCATTCTTCCATACTGCTATGTTGTTTGTGTACTACTTTGGCTTCACTGTACATTATATGCAGCACCACTGTGTTGTGTGTATTTGTACATTTGAATTTTGGCTGACCCTATGAATTATGTATCTCGACCATTTCATTTGATTTTTCACCTGTGTTGAATCCGGCTTGGATTTGACCTTGTGCTGAATGACATTGTTTTATTGCACTTGAGTTGAATCCCGTATTTGGGTTTGACCTGTGCTCACTTGTCCCTGTAAATCGATCAAGTGTATATTTCGGTGTGCACGGCCTTGTGGCATATACAGTGATACACTGTGTATGTCACAAGTTGTTCGTGTATGATGAATTCAAATTTAAATGATGACGAACAACCCAAATAACTGAGGCAAATATTATTTTCAAAATTCACATTTTATTTTATATTGCAAAAATATTTCTTTTTCAATTTTACTGCGTTAGTGAATATTTTTGCAGATTGCTCAGATGCTAGATTCTAACTGGAAAGAAGTTGAAGATAAAAATACGAGTGTGAGTGATATGTAGTGAGATGAATATGTAAAATAGTGATGTAATTAGAAATTGTAATTGAAAATGTATAGTGAATAGTGAGAGCTTGAATTTGTACTATTCAAAATTGTAATAAATATTTATTTGAATAAAATATCTGTTTGAATTCAAATTCTGTGTAATTTATTTTATTCAGCAAATATTTATTTAATCTGTGAAAAATAAAATAGTATATTATCAAATACATTTAAACGAATGTATATATGTTTATTATCATCAAACAAAAATCATATAAGCGCATATTCAACAAATATATCTTGGAATGATTGATTTCCCGCATTATAATAGCGGATGAGACCCTATGCGCCGCATAATAGCGGATGATATTTTTTTTCCCATATACCGCGATATTCCACCTCGAAGTGGAATTGGTATTGTGCCAACGTCTATGGATGTAGGGAAACATGTTAGAGGGATCCAACTGGATTCCTCAAAATTATTTGGATTGTTTAATATTCTGTGTTATGGATATTTGATATTTTGTGATGAATTATATTGACAATTGGAATATGGAATATTGAATTCTATGGTTTGTTTGAATATATTTCAGTTCACTGAGTTATCAAAATATTTAGAATTGGACTTTTGAAAAGAAAGAAAAGAGTGGATTTTAAATGAAGTAATTATAGAAAAATTGAATAAAGATAAGAATGAATTGAAAAGGAATAAAAGTGATTTTTAAATCCTGGTAAATTCCGGTTATGAAAAAGGAGATGTTGAATAAAAAGGGAAAATAATGAATTTCAAAAATTAAGTGATGTTATTAAAAGGAATAAAAGAATTTACTTTGAAATTCAAGGTTTATAATTTATTTAAAAGAATAAAGAAGAAATTTGAAAAAATCTGAAATTGGTATGTTTCAGTTAAAAGATTTAAAGTCAGAACGAAAAAATAAAATCTGAAGTTAATGGATTTTGAAATAAATGAGTAAGTAAAGGAATTTATTCAAATGGAGTAATTTTGGAAATCAATTTGAAATTTGATTTAAGTATTTAAAATCGGAATTTAAAAGGGAAACAAGACTAAGGAATTTATAAAACTGAGTTTATAAAAGTGAAGTAATATATTAGTGGATATTTGGAAGGATAAATTCACGGAGGGAATTTATTAAAGGAATGGGTAAATTTGTTTAAAAATAAATATTGATTTATTTTTAAAAGATGTGAAAGAGAAGCGTATTTCCCCGGATAGCCAAATATGTTTTCAAAACAAATATATAAATATAAGTTAAAAGTTTAAAGTTGTTTTAAAAAGTATGTTTTAGGAAATTTATTATTTTTAAATGTTAAATTTTAAAGTAACTCTTTTCCAAAGTTATTTTAGTCGTAATTATTTAAAGGAGACTTGGTATTATGTTTTAAAAGAGAAAATTTAGTTTATATTTTATAAAGTAGATTTATTCTAAATATTCTTAAAGTATATATTTTTAATAAAGTATTAAAGTAGTTTTTCTAAATTTAAATGTTTAAGTATATTTTATAATATAGTAATTTAAATTATTTTAAAATCTAAAGTGTTTGTACTTGGTGATTTCAGTGGGAATCGAAAATATTTGGGGAACTTATTCCGTGAGAGAAAATGGTTTGAAACTGTTTTCAAAAGGGTTGAAAATGGAAATATACCCAGCGAAGATATTTTGAGATTAATAAATAATTCAGGAGAAATTATGTATTGTTGATGGTTGTTTGTGAATGTTAATTGATAGTTAAATAACAGACTATCAATATTGCCCAATGCGTTGATCGTTTCGAAGAGACCGGGATCGGGATTAATTTCTCGAAAACCACTTCGATCCGGTTTGTACGTTTTCGTGGAAAACGAGTTCGGAGTCGAAGATGGTGCAGTGAAGTGCAAGGGCAAATCGCTACTAATATCTGAGAATGACTCCAAAATGGATGTAGTAGGAGTAGTGCCTTCAGTTCCGTTCAAACCCGAGACGGACTTGTATGGATGAATTCTTTCGGAACATCGTCAGGTGGACGACGGGCATTCTAAGTGAAACGTCTAAAAGGTAAAGCTTAGCCTCAAGCCTCTTCAACCGGGAATGACTGAAAATAAGAGGTTATGCAGCAAAGCTAGGTGGGTAGCTTCCATTAGGGTGAGGTCATCCCTGTCTAGATGCCCCTTTTTATTCGGCTTAGTGGTGCGGTTGCTAATCCCAACCGTGGGGTGATCTTACTCGGGATTATCTAGTAAGGAGTAGTCCCGGTCTTGTGTTGCAGAGCATTGGGAGTAATCCTCGGTACGGTAATCTAGGCCACGTACTGTGACAGGTGATACCTCAGTGCCTAGTCATTAGTTGGAAATCCATTCTCCCTACGTACCTTTACGATTTTTGTTTGTATTACCCACTTTGTGGCTAGTAGCTGGAATTTAATCATGTAACAATTTCGGCTATTTTAATAAGTATTTGTAAATAGATCCTATTATAGTATCAGAGGATTTTAATAAAAAGTGTTTTAGCTATCGTAAGGTAAAAACCCGACATGTTTATTTGTGGCGTGGTCTTACGAGATGCTTTTGTTTTCAAAGGATTTTGAAACTTTAATAATCAATTTGAGTGTGGTTTTCTCACGCTGGTATTCCAGACTGACTCGGGTGTTATTTAACTATAATGCTCGTATCGGACCGATTATTATAGCATATAGAGAAGGATGCTGTGGAGCTCAGGAGACGAGCTGGATGGCGATACGCACTTCCGTATTTGTGTTATATATTCCGCTTTTTATTCAGATTATGAGGATAGATTATGATTACTGTCTGGTTGTGTGTTATGTATACTCTGATGATGTATGTATAAACAGATATAGTATTTGCCTTTGGTGTAAAGATATATGATTATCTATTATATTTTATTCCACTACGATGGTTAGATTCTGATGTTCTTTTCTATCTTCTTCTTCTACCTCTTCTTCTTTAACTCTCATGGTTCGGTTTTTCGGGCATCGAAAAATGGGGTCGTGACACTTCGTGTCATCAGAATTTGAAACTATCCTGTGAATCAATACTTTCCTACCCACATTGTTCCTTGTTACAATCTCAACTTCAATAACTTTAGTGGATATTTGCGTAACTATTAATCTCGTCCCATTATATAGACCTAGATTCTAGTTAAGATTCCTCATCAACATCATCGGCACCCCCACCTTCAAATGTAACTCATGATTTGGCAGACCTGAAAAGTTTAATGTGTTTAAAAATTCTGGAGGATATAAGAGATGATGTTCTTCGGTGGTATCAGACATAGGCTGATTGAATCTGCGCTGTAATAAGTTTGCACGGAACCACTTAGCAGATTAATTGCATGGGAATTAATTTCTTCCACACAATCATTTGTTTGAGCAATGATACACCTGTCCCACAAATAAGATTTGTTTAACATATTCTTATCCAAATCAGGATACATCATTTTTACAATTGTATGAATGGCATCATCTGCGTCCGGTATAAGATATTCATCAGGTATTTGAATCCAAGTAGATTCTTCTTCCACGTCAAAGGACTTAGGCGACACCTTACCTTCACCCACATCTAGAATCCATTTAGAAAATGATGAGAGATTTGCTCTCTACTGACACGTTAAGCTGTTATTTTTCAGTCACATATTAATTGTAAGAGTGAAAACTTTACACCTTTGCCAAAGAGGTGAATAATTTATAGTAGAGCGAACAATCATCTCCCTTGTGCCTTTACGAACAACAGGCAGTGTCTGCTTGAAATACCCACCCAGTATAATTTTTTTGTCACCAAAAATCTGATCACCTTCGTTACTCGAATCAGGGGTGACTATATCGGACAATGTCTTTCAAATACTTCAAGTGCATTTCGGTGAACCATTGGAGCCTCATCCCAATAATCAATTCTGTCTGCCTAATCAAATCAGCCAAACACAACTGCTTGGAAATGTTGCATGTGGACCTGTCATCAAGATTTGTTGGAATTTTGAACTTCGAATATGCAGTTTTTCCATCCGGAAGAAGAAGTGATGCAATGCTAGAAGATGCTACCGCCAATACAATTCTACCTTCTGCTCGTATAGTGCATGCTAAAGTATTCCACAATAATATCTTGCCTGTCCCTCCACTACCGTAGACAAAATAAAGACCTCCACTGTGACTGTGAACATCGTCGATTACAGCGTCGAAAACCTTTCTCTACTCTGCATTTAGCTACGGCACTGACTTCTCGGCTTCCATAAGTAATAAATTAAAGTCATATTCCACTTCATCGGATAATAATGTGTTACTACCAAAGGCAAATTTTCAAAGTCAGCTTCGCCTAACGACTAGTACTCGGTCAGTGATCGATTGCTTCTAAGCATAATCTTTTCTAAAGAAAGTAATGTTTCTAATCTCACCGTGCACGAAGACGACTCATGTGACCCACCTCCATTCCTGTGTACGTACCTCCATTCCACATCCTCGCTATAGTTCTCCCAATGTTTACCCCATAACTGTTGAGGATCTGAAACCTCACAAAAACATAGCAACGACGCAAACATTTCTCTTAAAGAATTTAGGGGAGCCTATGTTGCAACTTCAGTCAATGCCTCATCCCACTCATTGTCATCCTCTAACAACCCACGTGCAAGGCATGCATCTTTAAAGGAATTGCAAACAACACCATTAACTGTTCTAATGTCTTCATAGCATATAGGGTCGCGAACAATATTTAAAAGCATACATAGATAAAACCTCTCCCCTGATGTAGGATGCGCATAATATATTATACCGATGCAATCCCCTTTATACCTCATCCTTCATTCCTTTGTAGATTTATCCCATACCCACCTAGTAGGAAAGTCAACATAGGTAAGCTGTCGAGCTACGTCACACGTTCTGTTAGTTTCTAACCACTGGTTATACATAGTTTTATGGATATTATTTTTTCCTTGGACGTAAGTTAACTGCTCTGTTTCATCAAAATACACGGTTTTCTCTCTTGGCAAGTGGAACATTATCCTCTCTACCACTGGAGTGCGGTATTGAACGTCAAACTCAAATATTCTCCAATATGCCTTCGATGCTGAAATATACCAACAGTCCTTATAAGTTTTTATTTCATTGATCTCCCAAACTCATGTGCATTCTTTGTTGCGATAACAACAATTGCTCTGTCATGGCCCTTGTTAATGTACTTAAACAGATATTTAACTGACCTTGCTCTGTTACATATCTCTACATTAATATGCGCTTGATATTTGACTACTAAATCCACATTATGAGATATAACCCAACCACTGTCTTGAATGAACCCATTTGCCGTCTACGTGGAGAACCCATTGTTCCATCGTCTATAAATAGGAAATTCAACTTTGTCAAAACTGGTTTCGTTCTTATGTGCTTTAGGATAATTCTTGGAGCAAGAACCATCAACCATGCAAGCACATCCAGGATTTGCATAACTTCATGGTCCATGAATCATGTACTGACATACTGACTGATAAGCAAACAAATATGCTTTTTTATTTGGTATTTCTACACTAATTACTGCATGAACCCGACTAACAGTCTTTGGCCTCTGGTCACCAAACACAAGTATAAGCATACGAGCATGTGGTAAACCTCTCTTTTGAAATTCAATTGTGTACACCACTGCAAAAAAGGATAAAACCAAAAAATAAGTTATGTCAGCGGAAGTAAAGGAAAAAATGTGAAAAAATAGCAATAAGTCGTCGAACTTACTTGCTTTATCTTTTCCAAAATGACATTCAGTCTTTATGTCACGAATTAGCGCCATAAGCTTCATATGGAAAACACGTGAAACAATTTCCGGTCTATCATCAGTACTCTAACCAGGAATGGTTTGTAAAGCCATTTCAATCTCGGGCCATTTTGGATTACATGTAAACGCTACCAAAAAGTCCGGGGATCCTACCCACTGACAAATAACCATAGCATCTTGATAATTTTGTACCATGTACCTAGGACCTTCTGTGAAAGATGATGGTAAAATAACCTTTCTTCCTATAGCGCGTGCAGAGGTGTCACCAGCCGTAATAAAATCACGCAACCCCCGGTACAGTTCACATCTTGACGTGCTTTGATTATTCTTAATCCACCACAGTCTGTCTTCTTCAATATATGTATAACTGTCTATAATAAAATGGTGGATAATCCTGCCACACATAACCGAACCAAGCCATCATTTCGTCTGCGCGGAATAAGGTAAACGTAATACTCCCTCATTGTAATAGTCGCCCTTTTGGTCGGCAGATATAGGTCAACCTCTCTGTATTGTATATCACACCTAAAACCATCCTCATCGTGTGGAAACAAAATTGGATATTGCATTGACATAAAAGCTGGATGTTTTTCACTAATCCTCTTTAGTCTTCCATTGCTATCTTTAATGGCAATATCACGACAACCACACGAATCCACATTTGAGTTTTCAATCAGTGCTGCAATCTCTAAAGAAGTTGGTAAATTGTACTGGCGTCCATCCATGTACCTCTCTCCAACGGCTTAACGTTGATAAGCTGGTATTTCAAGGCATGAAATCTATCTCTAGCCATACTGAACACTTTGGCCAGCTCGTTATGTTGGATGAACATTCGTATTAGACTGTTAACAATAGCGACATCTAAACTTTGTGTTGCACTTGCACCAAACGGAGAAACCCAATTACTGACTTCATTACCTATGTCTTGAAAATACAGCCGAGCAAATTCTGGTTTACCCGGCGTTGGAAAAAATGTCGGTGGTTGTTCTGACCATTTAATCTGAAAACATATGGATCACGACCATTGTTTACGGAGCTATCAACATTTCTACCCATCAAAGTAAAAGGAAAAATGAAGTTATAAGCTCATATATATTACAGAATCCCTTTGAAACATAATCTTCATTGTAGTCAAGAAGTTGCATCAAATAATTGGGGGCTAGTTGGTAGGAAGGCAGCAGAACCTTTCCCTTCTGACAGCACAGCGAAAATACTAGATTTGCATTCGTACTCCCCTTTTTCACTCTTTCTTCAAACCAAAGCATTGCTCCACAGTACGAACAGGTACAGGTAGGAGGACCAAAAATGTTCGCTGCAAACAATTTCCTGCATACGTAGCCAAAAGAGCAAATAAAGATTTCAACAGCCTATGCAAATTGATCTTATCAAGTTAAACTGTAGAACATACGCTGCACGTACTTCCTAGTGTGGATGAATGGGTACAGTTTGAAATAGCAGAGGTAGATATATTGTTCTGGCATCGGTCTGTATCAGATGCTGTCGGGAATGAGTCGGGGGGACAACCCGTCAATTCGTAGTTTTCTACAATAACAAGTAGCAGCAATAAGCACATTGAAACTTGTAATTATCCTTAACAACCAAACTACCCATCAGACTTACACATATCCGCCAATGTCCAACGTAATATGAAAAAAAATATTGGTCATACCTACAGCTGTCCATAGCAATTTTTTATGTCTTACAGTTCGATGCCTCTAATGATGATTTATTTGACAAACATCACACAGAGTACACAATTTCAAAAATGGATGTTCACAGTATGCATGGTCAGAGGTGTAAAAAAACTATTTACAGTGAGAAGGTACTAACTCTGTTGACAGTACAATCACTCAATTGAAAGTAATCTGTGTGCATCTTCCTCGTGACGTCAACAAAGAAAGTTTGGAAAATTCTGCAGTGACATATCTACGAAATCATGACAGCAATTACTGCACCGCATCCAGGTACTTGTATAATGTCTTTTTGTCCATTTCCATGCCAATAGCAGTCTACATCTTAATCTTGCAGACTTGCATATCTAGGTATATAAAATTTGTCAGACTAAGTATGGTCGTAGGAAGCGCAATACATCAGCACGAAGAACAAAAGAAAACAGTAACATAGTTGTATATGTCAGCGCACTAAATGATGAACAAATATGCATACCGACTGCTGGCAGGTACGTGTGAGTGATAAACGCTATCATGCATGAAAATAGACCACGGGGACCACTGAATGTAGACACAAATATTGCTCTCAGTGTATGAAAACTAGCAGGAGAGTGTATAAGCACTAATACAAAATGAGAAAAAATGGTAGCAATTGATTAATAGCGCAAGGCAGAGGAAGGACAAATGAGACTTAGAATACAACAAAAAATAGCAACATAATACACTAAAATTCGGTCAGCATAACGTTCCCCAAAACATGATTAACTGAAACGAAACTGTATTGTAAACATACTATGTGCATAGCTACTTTCGTTAAATAAAATCTATGCAGTACTCCTATGTACACACGGACAACTTATTTCTGCTAATGTTTATACATTGTACACTGTTCAATTATTCAAATTGAATTCCACATCAGCAGAGTCGTGTGAATAACCCTGCTGCAATTGTGCGTAAAATTTTTTTCCTGATTCTGCCCGCTATTTGAGTAATGGAAAATACGTTTTTTACACCTGGCATGACTCTTTCGTAGGGAGTTTGGCATTAAATTTATGTATTAACCTAACTCAACCTATTGGTTGATCGTCAAGTAGTCCATATCTACCGAGGGGGGTTTGGTTAGCACAATAATAATTTTTGATCACAACGTGACATAGACAGAACATTTAAATCAACTGTACTCATGCATGCTGCATCAGACATTGGAAGTATGCGTTTCAATCAGTTAAACTTCATACCCATTTGTTTCTTGTGGAAATACAATCATACGAAATTACTTTTATGGAAATACAATCATACGAAATTACTTAGCGTTGTCATAATATAACCGTTGATGTGGCAGTTAAATGTGGTTAATTATTTTATCAAGCCATCGTAGTATGCAGGTCAACCATTTTTCATAACCCGCAGACGGTAGTCAGTACAAAATTTGGATGATAAGGCATGCTTTTTATAAAGTTATGTGAAAAACATTATACAAAATTTGAATATGTAATTTAAAATTATTTTTCACAGCAGTAGTAGTACACGGACGGGATGAAAGAAGGCTCGGGAAGGAATCAATAGGTTAGAAGAAAAAATTCGCAATGCAGAACAGTACCAAAAAAAAACCATATATCAAACCCGTCTTGTAGTTGATGCACATAAAACTTTCAGAAGTAGAGATTTTTAAACTTCCAGTTTGAACTTTCACCCCCTCCCCATTAAAATGCATTATCATCCATAGGTGGGGATAAACTTGCATTGGAGTTTGTTTCTTCATCGATATCTCACTCAATGGTTACGACCGGACAACTCGTAGGACCATTTACACTTGTATTCCAAAAAAGCATCACAATATTCAAACTATGTTCAATGCTAAGGGTGCATTTGTTGCGAATACCCACTTACAATTTTGAAAAAAAAACAGATTTATGTGGTCAGTTTGGATTCAAACATACTGCATCAAAGGTTATGTACATTACAAGATGGTTAACTTGGTTTTAGCTTACTGCATGTGTGTAACAACATTACCTCAGTTGGCTCAAGGTGACCCAGGTCAGTTGTCCGACTCCACCAAACCCCCATTTCCAACGAACCAGCGATGAACGGTAGCCTGCTTTAAAATTAGGTACCCACACATAATATGGAATGGTGGCAAAGTGACAACCACATTACACTCTTGGTAGCTGTAATAAGCCAAAAAATGTCGTACTGTCATTGTATATGTGAAATAAGCTAAAAATACTTCAACTACAGTCCATAACAGTCGAAGGACATCTAATTACAGCATGCGGTGCTGCATATGGATATAAGTTAAAGATAGTCTGCTAAGGTTAACTGATGATGAAGAAATGCATACATGGAGCAAATGTTTTTCCTCTGTTATATATATATATATATATATATATATATATATATATATATATATATATATATATATATATAACTACGAAATACCATAACCGTGTAATTATTAGTGCACTAAATTATGTAAGCTGTAACACTACATGATAGTAAATACAATTTTAGTTCATACGATGTACAGAAAGAGGTTAATAAATTGTTTGTTGTAATAACTGATTTTGCTGACATATTCAGGGTAATACAACGTGGAACAACTAAAATTGAAAATGTTTTAAAATGGCACTTGCATCAAATCAGTAAGCGTTCCCAATCATGTACGACCTAATTTTCCTAGTACAGTTATCTTACTATTGAGTTAGTATATAAACATGCGTCAAGTTATCATACTACCAAATCAACCAAACCAAATTGGTGAACTATAGCAACAACATGTTGTACGGATGATACCAGGTAAAAATATGCTATATTTATTTACATGTACAATTACAGTCAGATAAATAATCCTGTTCAGGATTATCATTGATGCATATATATGTACTGTAGGATATGATACCTTATGGTTGGACTATCGAACTTAAACTACCGTGACTAAGCGAAAGAAGAAACTGATATTGGTACGTACTTTGTCGTTTATGATATACGGTGGTAATTTAGTGAAGGTATGCAGACATGCAAAAGAGTAGAGGAAAAAACCAGCGTAGCCAAAGTCTTCAAATTTGGGGTTAGATTTCAAACTGATTTGGAGCAGAAACAACATTTCTGATCAACTCCTTTAGCAGTATAGTGGGAATATACCGTTTATGAAAATAGTCAGTCGCACCCAAAATTTAGAAGTATGGAACCAACTATGTCAATAAAAAAAGAACATATTTTGTAGTATACGGACAGAAAAAGCATAGGCAGTGGGCACATACACATCCGACTTTCAAACGATCATTAGTCTTTCAATATTTGGGAACACAATAGAACACCATGCAAAATCATGTAGCGCGCAACTACAAACTGTACCATCAGATACAAATGTACTAATAACAAAAGGCGGAAAAGCAGATCCCATATTCGACATCAGCATACAAAACTCAATCAGAACGACCATGGCAATATAATAAAACAGTACGGTAAAAGAACACATTACAAACGATGTAGTGGCATACGCAGAGGTAGAAAGGGATTACCTGTTCAATCCAGTGAGTGGCAGGTGGGAAAGATGGTGTTAAATCAGTCCAAATTCAAGTGGCTACTCCTCACTAATCGGTAGACAATCTGTCTCAATTTCCCAGATGGTAGGAAAGGGGGTCGACCGTTAGGGGGTAATCGGTAACCAGCGGGTACCGGAGGGAGAGGCGGCGATGGTGGAGGAGTGGGTAGGAAAGGGGGTCGACAGATGGGTTAGTAAATGGAAAACATCGGGTAGCGAGACAGAGGGGAATCAGTGGTGGATTGGTGGAGGACGGAGAAAGAGATCGACAAAACCAGAGCAAGGAGGTGAAACTGAAGCTTTGTTGAACGGGAGATGGATGCAGTTGGGTGGGAACGTTTGGTAAAAGAAGGGGATGAGTAGAGGGGCATGTAAGCTGACAGTTTGATGTATGTTAAAAAAAATAAGAACCGGATAAGGCTGCATTATTTTGAAATGAGAAAGGGAGAGAGTCCACGTTGAGAGGTTCCTGCTTTAATATTAAAGTAATAGATATTTTCAACCCCAGCCGCAACTTTAACATAATTCAAACTTCTCATTACATATAACTAAACCTAAATCAATTTAGAGCAATAAAGCCTAAATCAATTTAAGGCAGCGGACAATTTGAGAAATTCGTTTAGAAGCTCGAATTGTATTGTAATCCTTCAATAGAAAAGGTTATCAAAGCTACTTCAGACTAAAGGGAGTTGCTTTAAACAAATCATGGCAGCTTCTAGCGACGCTTTGGACGATTCAATTAGAAGCTCGATTTATGTTGTAAATCTTCAATTGAGAAGGCTAATGAAGCTTCTTCTAATTAAATGTAGTTGCTTTAAGTTCTTCATGATGGCTTCCAGTACGATTTGAAGTACAGATCTTTGAAGTTGTTGTATTCGTCAGAAGTTTTTGTTGTTGTAGTCCTAAACTTTTGAAACTCACTGCTTTCTCCTGTACACCATATAGATAAGTGATATAATTTGTTATCTAACTCGCTTCTGTACTAGTTAGCACAAATACATCGATTAATACTCATTCCTTGGCATTCTCTTATTTGCTGCAGTGCAAAATTCTCGAGAATACTGCTAGACGCATGGCTCTTTCCTATTCAAAATAGGCAAGAAACTCAAATCATTTTCAATAATAATAGGGATATTAACTATATTTTATTAATTTAGTGTTTGGTTACTTCCCTTGTAGATATCTATGTTGGATATTTTTGAATAGCCACCTCCAAGTAGGGAGCCTGAGGAAACGCTGCAGCGATTTCTTCCTTAGGGAATCTTAGAAGAGAATTTCCCATTTTGTAAGTATTCCTCGACCTTGTCTTCGTACTTATCAATCTCACAATGCTCTATCTTTTATTGATGATGATGTCTTTCTTGTTTTTTCGTAGTTGGATCCTGTCAGTTTCAATTCCTTTATGCAGTCCGCTGTTTCTTTCCTTCCAAATGAAGTAGATAATCATGGTTGAGACAATGCATGCTTCATTGAATTCTTTCCTTTTGTTTTTGAATGCTTTTTGTATATACTAAATGCTTCCTCTGTTGCTTTGTAGTGGCTTCTGCTGGTTGAGCTTTAATTTGTTTTTAGCATTGAACCATATGCATCTAGAATAGACACAATCAAAATAAAAACGTAAAAACATTGAGTTTTCCAGTTCATTTTTACATAATAGGCAGTTAATGCTTCCACTTTTACTCAATGTAGAACATCTTTCTCTTGTTGGAAGACAATTTATGATTGCAAAGTAAGCACAGAAAGACATTTTTGGACAATTTGCATTATTTCATATTATTTCGTGCCAATCCACTTTTATTTTTTCACATTTGATGCAATCTCATGTGTTTTTGAATGAAAATTTCTCTTCTGATGATAATTTCTAATGCCAAGTACCTTCATTAAGGCTTGCATCTATTTACCAACTTACTAATTGCTAAACATTGACATTGCATGTTGCTTTTTTGTATTTCATGTTGAGTTTTGAATGATGCTTTCAACTTTCTCATTGACCCTCCGAATTGGTAAAGATCAGACTTGCCTAATAGATAGATCAATAATTTTCCATTAATCCAAGGATTAAACCAAAGGCTGGCATGTTTATCATTTTGGAATTTTTTTCTAATAGTTTTATATCCGTTTTCCTACATTTTAATATGCTTTTCCAAGTATGAGAATGATGATTTTCCATTGACATATTCCAAAAAAAAATATTTTTGATATATTTGGCTTTCATTCATTTGGCCCATAATGATTTGCTTTCTATAAATTTCCAGAATAGTTTGTAGTTACAAGCTTCAACCAAATCCTTGAAATTCCTTAAGCTCACACTGCCATTTTTTTGGTTTTGAATGTTCCATGGAACTTTGTGATATTTACCATAACATATGAAATTAGCATATGGTCTTTCTATTTTTCCTATTGTATTTGTTGGAATATTATGAGATTGCATCCAGTACATAACTATAGATGTGATGATTGTGTGAGTGAATTCTAACCTTCTTGCTCTTGATAACAATCTGCTAGACTAGCTGTCAAGTTTTCCATGAATAATGTCATGTAATTTAGCACAGTCCCTATCCTTAATTTGATTGGCACTAAGTGGGAGGCCTAAGTATTTAATTGGCAAATCATTTTCTTAAACTTTAATGCGTATAGTGCTTCTGCTTTCTTGCTTCATGCTTTACTGAAGTATACCTTGCTCTTGTTTTCTTTAATTTGAAGCCCAGCATGCGTCTTAATATTTTCAAATATTTTTCCAATAATTTTTGCATTACGATTATCTGCATTTAAAAAATTTAATAGATCATCAACATACAACAAGTGAGTAATACAAAGAACAGTTGAATTTAGTGGTTTTTAATTCTTTATTCAATTGTTCTATTTCCATTTGTAATGTGAAATATTCCATTGCTATATCTAATAAATAAGGAAATAATGGATCTCCTTGTCCAATCCTCTGTTGTTGTGAATAAAACCACAAGGAGATCCATTAATTAGAATGGAATAAGTGACATTACTAATGTATATTTTAACTAGATTGCAAAAAATTTCATGAAATCCTAGTTGTCTCATCATGTGTATAATGAAATTTCTATTAATTTTATCAAATGCTTTATGAAGATCAACTTTGATACACATTTTATTTTTTCCGTCTTGATTAAAATTATGAGCATTTCATGTGCCAATAAAGTGTTCTCAACTATAAGCCTGCCTAGTATAAAAGCACTCGGATTTTCTGATATTAAATATTTTGAATTTTTTTAATTCTATTACATAAAATAGTTACAATTATTTTGTAGATGAAATTACAACAGGTTATAGGTCTATAATCTCCTAAGCTGTTTGGAACTTTTGATTTTGGCACAAGAGTAATAAATGTATGGTTGATGTTTTTCAAAAAAAATCCAAAAGAGGAAAACTCATTTACTGCTTCAAGAAAAATATTTTTGATTTCCTCCCAATGAGTTTTGTAAAAAATTTCCCCAAAGCCATCAGGCTGTGATAACCCGAATTTTTAATATCTATGATTGATAATTAATTGGGTTAATTAATAAGAAATGCGGATTCTAACCATTAAAATACTGATTGTTAAAAATTGAAACAAATAAATCTGATAATTAATATTCATATCTGGGAAAATACTATTTGATAATCTCCTGATATAATTATTTAAAATGGACAAACTTATTATTTTCAAACAAATTAAGCATATATATATGAGTGGATTTTAAATTGAATTGGAATTTGAAATTCAAAAGATAAATATCTTAAAGAAAATTGGATTTTAATATCTGGATAAATATTGGTAATCTCCTAATAAAATTACTTAAAATTTATATATTGAATTTGTGTTTGTTTAATATATATATTTGAGTTGATTTTAAATTTGAATTAGTATTGATTTATATAAATAAATGGATTGTAAGTCAAATTTGAATTTGAATTTGAGTCTGAATTTGAATTTGAGTCTGAATTTGAAACTTGAATTTAAAATTTAAACGAATACCTTAGTAAAATAATTTGGGTTTTAAATTAATATATATATATATATAGGTAATTTACTTAATGTATATTTGGTGTAAAACATTTTCTTTAAAATTAGAAAATATAATCTAAAAATTGTATAAAAACACAAGTTAACAAGTGTAAGCCATGAGACAAGAATTTTAACAAATGTAATAATCTTGTAAATGAAATGAACAAGTGTCATTATCCAATTTCATTTCAATCTCGTTATCGCCAAATCTTCAAAATTAGCTTATTTCAAAATTTCATTCAAGTTCATATCCAATACTTACATTCAAAATCATTAAATTTTTATTTTTAACCATTTTTATTTGATAATTACACTAAATTTAATAATTTAAAATAGCTAAAAATGTGGGTCATTACACGCTTGTTGAGAACCAATCTGGTATTAAGTTGAAGGTGCTGAGATCTGATAATGCCAGTGGATTTGTCTCTAGGGAATTCCTCGATTTTTGTAGACAAACATGGAATTCAGAGATGTTTCACTATACCTGGAGATCCGCAATCCAATAGGGCTGCAGAAAAGATGAACATGACTCTACTGGAGAAGGCTCGTTGCTTGAGATTGACGGCGGGCTTATCTAGAGGCTTTTGGGCTGAGGCATTATCAACTGCGTGCATACCATAAATCGAATTCCATACTCAGCCATAGATGGGAAGGTTCCAGAGGAGAAGTGGAGAGGTAAAGCAGTGTATCTTGGTTACTTTCGAATTTTTGATTGTCATGTATACGTTCACCATACAGGTGATGATAAGTTGGAGCCTAGAGCATGCAAGGGCATACTAATGGGATACACCGATGGTATCAAAGAGTATCGAATTTGAAACCCTGTTGATCGGAAGATTGTTCACTCCAGACATGTTACTTTTGATGAGTCTGCTATGTTCAATCCAAAGGAGAAGCTACCTACCATATCAGAAGATTCTGGTAGGCTTGAGGAGATGAAAGAAGTTCCCATGTTCCAACCAAATTGTAGAGTTGTTGATGCTGTCAAGGAAAACGCAGTTGATGAAACATCACATGATAGTCCACATGTACCTTCTAATAGTGCTGGTGATGTGCATGATTCTCGAGGAAGTTCAGTTCAAGGTGGAGCTGAAAGGAGTTTAGACGAAGCAGTATCTACCCGGATCAGTCGTAGGATTATTAGGCCGCCCAAAAGGTTTAGTGATTGGAAATTTGTGAACCTTAGCCTTGGCGATCAGTTTGACTACGCACTACATGTGGTTCTTGAGGAGCCACTTGACCTTGATGAAGCTTTGAAGTCATGTGACAGTTCGAAGTAGATGTGCGCTATGGAAGAGGGGTTAGAGTCTTTGAAGAAGAACAAGACTTTGGTATTTGGTACCACCTCCTCAAGGAAGTCGAGCCATAGGCCGCAAATGGGTGTTCAAGGTAAAAGATGATGGAAGATACAAGGCTATACCAGACTAGTTGCTAAAGAATTTTCACAAAGAAAGGGATTGGAGTATGATGAGATACTCTCCAGTAGTGAGGCATACGTCCATCCGCATTTTGCTCGCTATCGTCGCAGCTCATGACTTGGAGCAACTAGACGTGAAAACCGCTTTCTTACATGGAGATTTAGATTAGACCATCTACATAAAGCAGCCAAAAGAATTTGTTATAGATGAGAAAGAAAATCGGGTTTGCAAATTGAAGAAGTCATTGTATGGACTTAAGCGGTCGCCTAGACAATGGTATAAGAGGTTTGAGTCTTTTATGCTTTCACTTGATTTTCATCGTAGCATCAAAGACGCTTGTGTGTACTTCAAGCATTTAAAGAATGGTAGATATGTGTACCTACTCTTGTACGTGGATGATATGTTGATTTCTTCCAAGGATAAGGATGAAATCGATAGTTTGAAGCTAAAGATAAAAGATGAATTCGAAATGAAGGACCTTGGAGAAGCAAAGAAAATTTTGGGTATGGAAATCCAAAGGGATATAAAGTTAGGACTTTTGAGCCTCACTCAAAAGGAGTACATTCGAAAGGTGCTTTCTCGGTTTAGCATGGAAAGGGGAAAGACAATCATCACACCCATGCCTTTGCACATACAACTTTCTAGTAAAGGCTCTTTGATCTCGAAAAAGGACAAGGTTATATTATGAAAGTCCAATATGCAAGTGCAGTTGGTAGCTTGATGTATGCCATGGTCTGCACTAGTCTTGACATTGCATAAGCGGTTGGATTGGTGAGTAGATTCATGATGAATCCAGGAAAGACGCATTGGAAAGTAGTGAAGTGTGTCTTCAGATACCTTAGAGGAACTCCAGACCATGGACTTATCTTTAGCGGCAGAGATAGAGATTTCAGCTTGGTTGGATTTTATGATTTCGACTATGCCGGTGATAGAGATCAAAGGAAGTCAACATCGGGATAAGCATTAACCATTGGTGGGACAACGATCATGTGGAGAGCAAGATTGCAGATGATTGTGGCTTTGTCTACTACAGAGGCAGAGCTCATAGCCGTGGTTGAAGCAGCTAAAGAGACGCTTTATTTGAGGCGACTATTTTGTGATTTGGGCTTCACATACGAAGGAGTGGATGTGTATAGTGACAATTAGAGTGCAATTCACTTAGCTGAAAATCTAACGTTCAGCTCGAGGACTAAACATATTAAAGTGAGTGAGTCGTTTCTTGTCTCGATCAGTGAAGAGAAGCTATTTCGTATTCATAAAGTTCACACAAAGGAGAATGCAGAAGACATGTTTATCAAGTTGTCGCTTGTTGCTAAATTCGAGCATTGCTCGGACTTGATTCTCTTAAGGAAATGGTAGGTGTCATAGAATGGCACGGGGGAAGAGTTGAGATGGTTCATGAAGACATTTGTTTTCATGGTGGAGATTGATAGGTTCTGCACAGACTGGGTACTTCGAACACTTTATTGATGGGCGGTGGCCTTACCGGATTTTGTTGACAGAGTGTAATGGGTGATGGAATTGTCGAAGCTCATTGGGTAAGTATCCATTGCTTGGAGCATAAAAGTATGGATGGAGTTGGAAGGCTTGTATGGAATTCAGTATCAAGGTGGAGATTGCTAGAAATTGATACCTCAATTTGAGAAGAAGCCATTGGAGAAGCGTCGACAAGGAAGGAGAAAGCCCTAACCCTAGAAGAGGAAGAAAGCTCTAGGTAGTTGCTAGAATTGCCGAACCACTATCTTGGTTTGGTGGAACTGGAGCGGTATAGGGTGGAGACCAAACAATATGCTTCATTCGGTGATTAGCTCTTTTTGAGGCTATGAAGGTCGAACAAGTAATCTCGTTCGGTAGAGGAGATCCCAAACCAAAGATTTGGTCCAGTGGAGTTCGTTCGGTGTAAAAAGGAGCGAAGTTGGAATAGCAATTGTCGGATTAAATTTGTAGTCTGTGAAAGTGTGCTATGGATCGTGTAATACAGATATATGATAATGTAGAGTGTAGTTATGATAGCTATACAGTAAATAATGCGGAATATAAAAGCAGTAAAGTAAAATGACACAAGGAATTTTTATACTGGTTCGGAGCTCCGTCCTACGTCCAGTCCCAGACTCCTTTTGGAATTTCACTAAAACAATAACCCTCACTTAACCTGGAGGAACAGGTCTATACAACTCCTGAGCAGCCAAACAGGAACCCGAGTAACGGAATAGGATTTCGCCTCAGCAGTCGAAGAGGACTTCACATGCCTGAGTAGAAGAACAGGACTTCAACAAATGCAAAATGTTGTTTGAATCTTTGTGTTCTGATAACACGGATAAGTCTGTTTATAGTACACCCTTCCTATGATCTTCTCCTCGAGTATAAATATATATATTTGAAGTTTATGAACAATAGAAAGATATAATATTTCTTTAATGTAGAATATTTGAAAGTATAATTGCAAGTAGATTCAAGAGAGTTAGATAAGAAAGATAAAAAAATCGGTAGTTTGGAATCAAGTTAGAGTATGTATTTATAGATGTTAGAAAGCATCGACTATTGACGAAGAGTTCCGGTTGAAGTGTTGCGTCCAAATCTTTTTGTAGAGATTCATAACTCTTTACAAATAGTCGTGTCGACTGGATATTCAAATGTACTTTTTAATATATATTTGTTTATTTATGCACCTGTGCATGTTGCACAGAAATTGACAGGTCAGTCGACCGACCTACCAAGCCAATCGACTGACCTGTCAATTTCTATGCAATTTGTACATTTTTCATAGGTTTTGAATATATATATATATATATATATATATTATACATGATTTTAAATAAAACTTTGATAATATATATATATATATATATATATTAAATGCTTATATGTATAAATCATATATAAAATAGGAAGATTACATATAGGCTAATATATACGTTAAACGAGGAGAGATCTTAACAAAATTGACTTAAGACTCAAAATAAGATAATACAAAAATAGATGCACCGATTTTGATGTCTTGTCTCCATGTAGTATATATTCTTTTTTTGTTGTAATAGTCGTCAAATATGTATGTAGTAATGATAGCTTTGTGTCATGAATCAAAACCAAGTCTCAACATTCTCTCCCTTTTTGATTGATGACAACCTGTAAATAGATATAGATTTTGGCTGTATATATAATATAAATACTTACTCCCCTTGAATCTTTAACGATCTATATCATGCGTTCTTAATATTAGTGATACTATTTCTTCGCCTTTTTCATCGACAAAAAGAAATAAAGAATACAAACGTATGATGTATAAATAGATAATATGAAGAAATCGAACATTCATACACTACAATATCACAAACAAGAGTTTTGAAATAATATGAAAATGGTGGCTATTTAGTACAAGCCATAATGTTGTGAAATAAAAGACTAACGTTTTTATAATATAAGAAAAGTAAAAACTTACTCCATTATATTCTTACCCCTATCACTAGGCGATCTTTGACCACCACTATTGCCTCCATTTCCACCATTGTCGCTACTACTTGCTTGATCGTCGGAAGAGGAAGACCAAGTGAAGACGGGTTGCTTACCTGGATCACCTATTATAGCCATGGAAGTGTCGGATGAACACGAGATAGCTCGCCATAACTTTGTGAAAAATCCTTTAACTTTATCAAGCTTTTTATCAACTTTAGTGATATGAGATTGAAGTATTTGTTGGTTACGGCATCATGGAAATAGACTAATGAGGAGGAAGGCATGGATTAGGAATCAAAATTTCGTCTTGTTGACGAATACTTGATCTTTGGCGAGTTGAACGGTGAGATTCTTCGCCTTGTTGTAATATGGAGATATGATAATATAGAATGTAGTGATGATAGCTATACAGTAAATAATGCGGAATATAAAAGCAGTAAAGTAAAATGACACCAGGAATTTTTATACTGGTTCGAAGCTCTGTCCTACGTCCAGTTCCAAACTCCTTTTGGAATTTCACTAAAACAATAACCCTCACTTAACCTGGAGGAACAGATCTATACAACCGGTGAGCAGCCGAACAGGGACCTGAGCAGCGGAACATGATTTCGCCTCAACAGCCGAAGATGACTTCACACGCCTGAGCAGCAGAACAAGAATTCAACAAATGCAAAATATTGTTTGACTTTTTGTGTTCTGATAACACGGATAAGTCTGTTTATAGTACACCATCTGCTCCTCGAGTGTGTGTGTATGTGTGTGTGTGTGTGTGTGTATATATATATATATATATATGAAGTTTATGAACAATAGAAAGGTATAATATTGCTTTAATGCAGAATATTTGAAAGTATAATTGCAAGTAGATTCAAGAGAGTTAGATAAGGAAGATAAGAAAATTCGGTAGTTTGGAATCAAGTTAGAGTATGTATTTATGGATGTTAGAAAGCATCGACTGTTGACGAAGAGTTCCAGTTGAAGTGTTGTGTCCAAATCTTTTTGTAGAGATTCGTAACTCTTCACAAATAGTCGTGTCTTTTCAGAAAATAGCTGCTATAGAAAATCAGTCAACTGAACCTCTGGGTCAGTCGATTAGATATTCAAATGTATTTTTTAATATATATTTGTTTATTTGTGCACCTGTGCATGTTGCACAGAAATTGATATATGTCAGTCAATTGACCTACCAGGTCAGTCGACTGACCTGGTAATTTCTGTGCAATTCGCACAGTTTTCACAGGTAATATATATATATTATATGATTTTAAAGAAAAAAAGTGATAATATATATATATATTATATGCGTATATGTATAAATCATATATAAAAGAGGAAGATTATATATAAGTTAATATATACGTTAAACGAGGACAGATCTTAACAAAATTGACTTAAGACTCAAAACAAGATAATATAAAAATTGATGCACCGATTTTGATGTCTTGTTTCCATGTAGTATATATTCTTTTTTCGTCGTAACAGTCGTCAAATCTGTATGTAGTAGTGATAGTTTTGTGTCGTAAATCAAAACCAAGTCTCAACAGTCTGGTCATGTTTCGTTCGGTGATAATGATTCGGCAGTGGATGAGAACGAAATATATTGTAAATTCTTCTTATGTATAGCCTTCAAAAGTGAATCATTCTTATAACTCTAATCTTTCAGTAATCAATAAAATCTTCTCTCTCCAAGTGGACGTACACTGCTTGCGGTAGTAAAAGCACTATAAATACTGGTATTATTTATTTTTCTGCATTGCATTGATCTGTGACTGTCTGTTCTGGTGTTTATCTCTATTTATTCCGTCTCACTACAATCACGATCCAGTTGTTTTCCACTGCGTTGGAGTTTTTATTCTCTTACACCGATCATCTCAAGGGATTTTCTTCAACAAATAGCATTCTTTTGATCCCTTTTATACCCTTCACTGCTATTGCGCATATGATCCTGTTTATGACAATAATAACATAAAAATGCTTTTCGACATATATTTACCATTATCGACAATTTTCTTTGGTTTTGTATCACACTTTGAGTTTCTTGCTACCATAGCCTCATCTTAAACTAATTCCAAGGTTGACCCTTTGCTTCTAAGTTCTTTATTCAAGAGACTATACCGGACAATATTCAAAGAGATGGTTCCATTAATATTGAAGTTGCTTAATGAACAACCAATGTTTCACAACTCTCGGAAAGCGAACTCATCGACAAAAGAGCTTGTAATTCATCATCAAATTTTACAATACCTGACAACTGGTTTATTACATATTTAAATTCATTCAAATGCTCTGCCATAGACTTCTGTCCATCCAGCCTCAAATGAACTAATTTTTGAACAAGAAAATCCTTACTAGTAGTATTTTTTGACTCATGTAAAGATACCAACTTGTCTCATAAAGCCTTGAAAGATTTACAATTAGCCACATAGTAGAAAACTGAATCATTAAGATACCGACGATTCAAAGCAATTGCCTTTTTATCCATCTTCTTCCATTTACCCTTCCCTATTTTTTAGGGTTTCTTCCCATCATCTTCAATTGGCTCATAAAGATCGTTGAGATATAAAACATCCTCCATTTCAGGCTTTTAAATATTCCATTTTTTCCATTTAGAAGAGAAATCTTCGAAAAGGAAATCAAATCTGGCATCTCAATAATTGTATAAATCCTAAATTACCCTTAACCTTACAATGATATAGCTATGATACCAATTTGTAAGGATTTTTTTGCGCAAAATCAAACAAAGGATAAAATTGTTGTGGAAGCCTATCTCAGAATCTCATATCACCCAAGTACAATGGCATAATACTGGACGAAAATAAAAATATTTGAAGATAAACAATGGTGAAGATGGATCTAAAATACAAAGAAATCAAGAGAGAAACATACAAGATTCCACCTATCAACTACTTATATTGATTCTCAAAAACATTTGTTTACAATTAATCGACCAAATAAAAGTAAACAAAAAAATGAAATTAATAACATAGTTGATAAGAAGTCTTGATCTCTACAACAATGACATCTTAATGTTTGGTGAAGAAGAATAAAGATAGAAGAAAAGAGTTCTAAGCACTATTTATAACATCAATTACTTAGTGTCCAAGTTAATATTATATGAAAATAAATAAACTGATTAGTCAATTAGATAGAGAAATAAAGAAATAAACATAACCAATTATGCCTATTAATAAGAAAAATAAAATTTTCTCTTTCTTTCTTTGGCATATTTGTTTCCTTCTATTTATGATTTTATATCACCAAAATTTAACATAATCCTTCTATTTTGATCATCTCAGCCCAAGAGGCATTATTCAGCTTTGTCTTCAATTGTGCATCTAAATTCACACTTATTTGATTGTTTCTTGAAGTATTTCTTGCATCTTTGAACTGTGCTTCTGAATACATATTTGTTTAGTTGTTTTTTGATGTGTTTCTTGCCTTTGGAATAGGTCTGTAGCTCTGATTATTCGAGTATAACCCTTTTTCATACGATTGCCTAATTTGAATTGCATTTCTACGATTCAAATTAATCTGATTTGAGCAAATTCCAGTTGGTTGATTTCCCTAAGATGCAGATCTTTTATTCCAAATCTTGGATCGTCGGTTTTGAACAATCTGAAAACCTTTTTCATCAATTCCTGAGGATTTTTCTACAGGATGTTGTTGTGAACTAAAGATGTGACTTGCTAATGGAGGAGAATTAGATGACGAAGAAGATGACACCCCTTTCCCCCCTCCTTCTCTCCCTTTGATTTGATCTTGGCTAGCAAAGATAGGTTTGCCAACAAGATTTGTATAGACAGCCATGGTTAATCCCAAACTGTATTAAAAGACTGAATATTGAACAAATACACATTGTTAATCAGGTAAGATCTTTTCAACAAACATAATTAAAATTCCAAATGAGAACATCCTTTTTCAATTCATTTTTTAAACTGTTGTACCTATATTACATTGAACTAGAGAAATAAAATAATCTTATTCCTTTGTTTGCCGTCAAATGAACCAGTAGATAATTACTATTCCATATTTACAAATTATTTTTTAAATATTTATCTTATGTAGTAAATAGTAAAGAACTAAATAGTATTCCATTTTGGTTAAAAGTTTTCATATCATCAAAATCTAGTAAGAAACCCATTGTGGGAACCGCGTCAAGGGAAGAAATTTGGTTTATAATGTATTCGATACTCAATTTTTTCATTGTCCTATATTTGGGTTTTAGAATTTATATTTGAAAATAATATAGTATGTTTGAATTGTATTTCGTGTATTAAGCTTTAATGACCTATAGTTCAAGTGGTTAGAGGTGTCATGTTTTAGATGTCCTCGAGACATCAAAATAAATGCCCTTCTTGATTAAAGTGTTACTTTAATTATCGAGAAAAAAAAATCGTATATTAAGCATTGTAGTATAGAACAAAACAATAACAGTACAAACTCTTGTGAAAATGAACTAACAAATTTGAAAAAACTCATAATATCATTAATAAATGTTATTTCCTTGTTAAACGGTTAGGGTACTTATTTGTAAATTCTATAAAAACATTAAAGAGTGTAATTGTTTTGGAAAACATACATAATACCGTTAAAATACTAGCCCTGTTTGGCTTGTCGTTTTTAGTTTTGTGTTTTCGTTTATACAAAAGTTCGTCCGTTTTATGCATTGTTGAGAAACAAACAATTTTGAAAATGAAATTAACATGTAAAATAGAAAACAAGTTTATTTTGTTTTTCATGTTTTGAGAAATAACAAAAGCACGGAGAACAATCCAACTCCTTCGTCGTCCGTTGGTCATCGCAATGACTAAGAATTATAAATCTTTTTATTTTTATTTTTTGCTAATTCTTAGTTCAAGTTGAAAACACAAAACCCAAAATACAAAATGAAATCAAACGGGACCTTAGTTTTCCTAACTACACCCTTTTATAAAGTTCTCCTGCCCGGGTTTTCTAAGCCGCACGTTGACAATGAAGAAAAAACTAGGATTGTACAAATGGATGCGGGAAACAAGCAAAGGAAGCTAATAAAAACTTTTAAAATTGACTACATATTTTTAGTTTCAGACAGTAATTGACAGGACTGCAACTTTAACAGCATTTTGTGTACATGACAAACGATCACATTAGAAGATACAATAATAGGATGAACACTAGACAAATGTCATATCAGGACAGCTTCTTTTTCTTTGCCTAGTAGTGAGAGAACAGTTGCTGCTATGTGCTTCACAGAAAGTCCTGCTGCTTCAATTTGATCTTGATGGGCTCCATGATCGATATATCTAGGCGGAAGCACCATTTGTCTTAACTGCAGATAAGTTGATAATAAAATACCATACTTCGAGAGAACTATAGTACCATCTACAATATCAGTACACTACGCTGTTACAGATTAAACTTGGAAACATATATTCTTTTGATGGTTCATCCGAGATAACTATATGTATGCCAATTATATTTCAATTGGAATATGTCCTTTCATTTTAGAAAACCTTAATAAGGTTATTAAACTGTCAATACATACCCCATGAATATCACCTTTTAAAACTCGTAAGGATAAAATGGGTATTTGAAATAATTTTTTTTATCAGTTAGCCAACATTTAGCATTCTTAACCTGTATCCTTGTGACACTTATCAACAGGACCCTTCATTTAGTTTATTTCCTTGCAATTAATTAATTTAATCAATGTTTCACCCGTGTTAATTGAATTTATAGTGCGTGTCCAAAAACTGGAAGAAAATACTTTTACCTTGAGATTTCCATCTAATAGTCCAGTTAAACATAAAAATTGTGCCACATGAGATCCAAATCCTCCAATAGCTCCTTCCTCAACTGTGATGATGAACTCGTGCTCCTTCTCCAGTTTCCTAATAAGTTCAGTGTCGAGTGGCTTACAGAATCTTCCATCTGCTACAGTCACGTTCACACCATGTTCCCTCAAAGAATCTGCAGCTTTCAAACATGACTGAACTATGGTACCATATCCTAGAATTGCAACTCTATTCCCTTCCTTCAATATTCTTCCTTTACCAATCTGTTCATACCAAATTCAGAAATATTTTACAAACTTTAGCCAAAGCAACACCTCTTCTTAAATTTGTAAACCTTGGTATAAATCATTTATAAACTTCTTCTTCTTCTTTCCAGTGTTTCATAAAGAATTTTTTTCCAAAAGTAAACAAGATACGGTCTGTAAACCCATGAGAGAATATGCATTGATTCCACAAGGACCCCAACACACTCTTTTGTGAAGGAGTTTACTGTTCTCGTAGGAATTCGATTTATGCATTTCTCATTTACATGTTAGTACCTTTTTGGGTACCTGAGAATGTATTTAAATATGAAACTGAATATAGATACCTCAATAGGGACACCTTTGTTGTGTGCAGGAAGAGGAACTCCAATTCCATTTCCTCGTGGGTACCTGAAGCAACTAGGCCTATCATCAATGGCTGCTGCAGTCGCAACCATGTGCATCAACTCAGCTTCATCGGATGGTGCCATAACAATCATATTAGGCAAGCATGCCATGTATGTTATGTCAAATGCACCACAATGTGTTGGTCCATCTGCACCTACAAGTCCTGCTCTATCCAAGGCAAATCTCACTGGCAGCTTTTGCAGATCCACATCATGCACCACCTTCATGAGTAAATCAAGATTTCAACGAATTTTTATTATTTTCATTTATGTGGATGCTATTGACAGTATCAATTTGGCTAAAGGGCACGATCAATCATGATTGAAACCAAAATTTCAGTATATTTCAATGGAAGTTTTTCTATTTTCAGTTGAGGGTTGTTATTTTTCTTTACCTGATCATACCCTCTTTGCAGAAAAGTTGAATAAATTGCGCAAAAAGGTTTGAGCCCTTCAGTAGCTAAACCTGCTGCAAAAGTAACAGCATGCTGCTCTGCAATTGCTACATCAAAACATCTGTCTGGAAATTTGTTTTCGAAATAGTTCAGGCCTGTCCCACCGCCCATTGCTGCGTGGATGGCCACAATTTTATCATCAACTTCAGCTTCTTTGATGAGTGCCTCCGCAAAGTATCGAGTGTAGCTCAGTGTAGGAGATTTGGACTTCAACTGTTTACCAGTTTTCGTATTAAACTGAACAACACCTGCAACACATAATAGAAATTCATATAATTTTTTCCAAAAATGCAATAGAATTATGCATGCATGTTTAAATTATGATATGTTTTTTTACCATGCATTTTATCGGCTGCAGCTTCAGCAGGAGGGTACCCTTTTCCTTTATTTGTGACTATGTGAATGAGAACTGGTCCAGGAACAGGCATCTCTTTAACTTTTTTGAGTATTGTCACTAAATCTTCCACATTATGTCCATCCACTGGACCTATGTAATAAAGCCCGAGCTCTTCAAATAAGGTTGCACCAGATGCACTAATCATTCCTCTAGCGTATTCATCTAATCTCGACGCTACTTCATGTGTTTTCCCTCCAATTTGTTTTGTTACATTCTGTATATTCAGCATTTGGGTAAAGGGTTCTTTCTTACTATAAAGAACTCATGCAGTACTTTGTTGGTATCTGTTTTTTCAATTTCCTGGACAGGAGAGTGTAGTATGCTACACTAAAAGTCTTATCATCTTTTTATAGCGATATAACAATATGTTGAATTTTGGTATCCTTTAGTAGAATCTTCATTTATCTAGTTTGATGTCCAACAGCCTTCTATATAAATTATAGCAAAATGATTTTCTTTAGTTGTATTTCTTAAATGTGTCCATATACAGTTTATGAGAAACAAGAGCTAACGCATCTAGATCTAATTCTAAACTGAATTTAGAGGGGAACTGAATGTGTGCTAATATAATTGCTATATTATCATTTTCATTTTTTTTTCCAGTTAAAAAAAAAGGAAAAACAATCAATAAATAAGTGAATATGATATGTTTTTCATTTTAACCTTTACAGCTTCGCGAAGGGCTCTAAACTTGGTGTTTGATTGGAGCTGGGTGAGGGCTCTGCTTAGACCACCAACAGGAATAGCTGTGGGTAAGGAAACCTGTTCGTTGTCATTTAATATCACAATAAGATTTGAATCCAAATATCCTGCATTGTTCATTGCTTCGTAAGCTTGACCTCCGGTCATCGCTCCATCTCCTATCACTGATATTACATGATTTTGCTTTCCTAATATGTCCCTAGCAACCGCCATTCCTAATTGAATAAAAAATCATAGTTATTATACTAAGGCTGCATCAATATAAATCAGTAACATAAAATTCAAACTACCGAAAGGGCACCTTAGCTGGCCAAATATTTAACTCTCAATGATAGGTGCAAAGGTCATGCTCAAATTACCAGAGTAAACCAGTTTATCAGTTACCTTGGGAGTTAGCACACAATGTTTGGTTTATTTGGATATATAAAAAATTTGAACCTTTTTTGTTATTTACTTACCAAGACCAGCTGATATGCTTGTAGAGCTATGCCCTACACCGAACGCATCATGAGGGCTCTCGTCCCTTTTGGGAAATCCAGCTAACCCCAAAGTCTGTCTTATGGTATGCATTTTAGACCTCCTTCCAGTCAAAATTTTATGCGCATAGGACTGTTTTCGACAAAAAATAAGCATATATACATATATAACAATAAAAAATGGCAAATTCTATTTCAACCCAGATAATTACTTAGTAGCCCCTACTAAAATAAATAAAATTTTAAATACTAAAATACACTTAGAAAGCTAATTTCTTTTTTCTCAATTCCATTATCTTCTTACGTCAGTTTTTTACTGTCTAAACCACCGCTTCTTCGAAACCTTAGTTTCTAAATCAGTGACAAGAGGAGAATGAATTGTTAACGTAATATTCAAAAAAATTAAAAATTTGAATAGCTTTTGATATTTTACAAATCGTAGGCTGTCGATTACTGGGATTGATATAATTCACGCAGTGGAGGAGGAAGAGCACGTTAGGGTTTTTTTTTGATTCGATAATGGAGGAAGAGGCATGAACATTTTTTTTAACTCGAGAACGCGACGGAAATGGTAGTTCTGGATATGGTAGGGACTACTAAATTATTTTTTGGATTTACAGACTTTTTTAATTTTTGAGGCTATTAAGTAAATACTCGGATTGAAATATAATTTGCCATAAAAAATATTATCAAAAACTTCATTTATATGGTAAAGCCAATCATCTACCTGATGTCCAACATCCCAAATGATTTTGTCATCGGGAGTGTTGAAAACATAATGAAGGGCCAAGGAGAGTTCGACAACTCCTAAATTGGCACTTAAATGACCGCCTGTTTCCGACACAGAATGTACTATCTCCATTCTCAGTTCATCTGCCAATTGTTCCAATTCCTGCATATTTATGTCAACTTTTAACTTATGCCTTATCATTCAAAATATTATACTAGTTACTGAACACATGGTACCTGAACAGATATATTTTTCATGTGCACGGGGTAGCTGATAGTGTCAAGCAATGGAGTGGGTTTTTTTCCTCCGGAAAAATCGATTGTGACATCATCTTTTTCCTTTTTTAGAACAACCTTTCTTCCTTTATCTGTAGCACTAGCTCTTACTTCACACTGAATGCAATTGATGGCGATTTAGCTTTTATAACAAAGTAATAATGAATCATATACACCGATGCCAAAGAAAAACAAGTTATATGCAGGAATTGACAAGTGGAAACATGAGCTTGTTTGGCAACAAGTGGCTTATAATATGCTTTGCGTTTCAAGAAAAAGTCGCTTCTCAACTTTAACTGTAGAAGCAGCTTGCTAGCTAAAACATAAAAGCACTCAAGTGGGTTGCGTAAACAAGCCGTAAACGATAACTTATCTTCCCATTTTATCCATCAACCAAAACACAAAGCAGATGATATCATGATAAGAAGACAAATGATTCATTTTTTCCTTTTAATGAAGATGATCCAGAAGTACAAAGAAAAAAGGACCAACTTTTCTTTACCCAAACTGAAACCCATGTATAGAAATGATGACAATTTGTTCAAATTTGGTGTTATACTACAGATAGCTACTTTGCATGCATATAAACCAATATATTTAAATATAAGATACCTGTCTGCAACCAATTTTTGTAAATGAAGGTCTTGAAAAAGTTGAAATTGCTGTATGAGAAGACAACAGTGAAGTATAAGTTGCCATTTGATAGGCAGTATTTACAATATGAAACAGAGATGCAACAAAAGCAGAGAGCGGTTGGGGGCAAAACAGAGAATGAGAGAGACTATGATGAAATGTAGAGAGGCTTTACGCTAGTTTTGATATGTTCATTTTCTTTAATTGATTTTCCAAACTTGACATTCAGATAAAAATTCATCTCGTTTGGACAATTTGTCATTGTGCAGCTCATTCACTGGCTAGCAGGCTTAGCATGTTATTACTGTTTTGTTCCTAGATTTGCATGAATGGTTACTGGTTATTTATTTTTTTTCTAAAATTTAAAAAGCATACTTTTGCTTAAAAATCTAAAGTTAATTGGTGTACACATCACGAAATTTTGAGAGATTTTGGTACGGAAACTTTCGTAAAAACACCCACCTTAAGATTTAAAATCTCAGACGTACTTTCTAAAAAACAGTTATGAAAAACTCATATTTTGAGTTTTGAGATATTTACGGAAATTTCTGTAAATATTGCATAGAATTCTGCGAATATTTAAAATTTTTGAACTGCCAATATTAAAAAAAAAATCCTGTAAATGTTCGCATTTTTTTATTTTAAAAAAACTAGTTTTGAGCATATAAACTTGCAATTGCTTTCAAATTTTCGGAAATAAGATTCTCATTTTTTTTTGTACCGAAATTAAAATTTAGGACGTAAAAAATGAGTGAAAAATTATTACTTATGGAATATACATTAACCCTTTATTACTTTATGAAAGCTAATGAAATTGAGATTTCCTTTTGTGTGTACATGAATCATTATCTCTACTTATTAATTTTCGATGTGAATTGCTATCGTTATCTGTTTAACTTTCCGTTTTTGTTGGATATTCTGATTAATGAAGAGAAAGAAGATAATTATGCTAATAATTATGTTGTCCAGCGTTGATGTAAAAGTGATGCGACCATAACACTTGACGAATTTCTAGCTGCTGTCGTTGAATTGTTCGCAAGCTTAATTTGCTGAATTCTTAAATGAGTTTTTGTTATATATTGATGATGATGTCCGGTTTAACGGATTGTAGATATCAAATCTCAACGCACAAAATGAAATCTAAGCTGCAAAGCTAGATGAACCGGAAATGCGCTTGTGTGCCGTGAACGGAGTATTTAACAGGATATTTATGCAGAGTATTTAAAATATGATTTTTAATTTAATTGATTTGTAGTTAAATAATTATTTGTTATAATATGTAATATGTATTTAATTAAAATGACAAGCAACACAAAAATCTAAGGAAGCAGTAATTAATTATTTAATAGTAGCAAGTACAGATATAATAATACAATGTTTTAGTGTAGCCCTGCTGCAACAATAATTTTATCTCTTATGCTATTTCAAATTGTTAACATTTCATGTCCTACGTATCGTTGTACTTGTTTAGCTGCTTTGTTAGGTGCAATTCTCATACTATAATATTCGAACCGGTATTCCTCTGAAATAAGATCGGGATAATCATCATAAGGCATAAAATTTGAATCATCATTATTGTATTTTCATATGAAATTGTGTATAACCATTGTAGATACGACAACTTTTACTTGAGTTTCAAATGAGTATGCATGCATAATTTTCAAAACGACAAACTTTTTCTTACATATTCCGAATTGTTCTCTCAATTGCCATACGTAAACTCGAATGATAGAAATTAAAATTTTCATCTGATTTTGGTAAATTAACGGTTTCACGAAAATAAGAAGTATCATATCTAATATTACAATAAGGTGGTAAATAACCAGATTAAAGTAGATATCATGAATACACTAGATAATACTATCCAGATGGAGGGTGAGGGAAGTTTGAGTTTATATCATTTATAACTGATTTAAAAATTCTACTATCATACGCATTACCTTTCCAATCAGCCATAAAATAAGCAAACTATTAATCGAATGAGCATGCTGCTAAGATATTCTACATAGCATAAATTTTTCATCCTATATATGGAATAACTCGATCTGCAGTTAAGTGTGCCATTACGTTTGAACCGTCTATAGTACCAACACAGTTTCTAAAATATAGGTAGTACGGGCTTGAAGTTTTAATATGATTTGAAATAGTATTAAATTGAGGATCATCTGACTTGATAATATGTATAGCTAGGAATGTACATCTAAAACAGTATGAAAATAAACTGAAATTGTGATATCTGACCTTTGAAATATTTCGTTCATTTGTCGACTTGAGAGCGATACAATTATGGTGTATACGAATATGACAACCATTCTCTGATGTTGATTTCTTTCTTTGTAGCCAGATCATAATTTTGCAGTCTATCGCATAATGAGGGAAAACAAAACCTTTTCATTTGAAAATTCCATTGAAAACGTTCTTGATGCTCATTTAATACGTCGTCCACCCACATTAAAATGCTATAACCCGACGTGTGAATTTCGGTCGTATAGCTCCTTCTACGTAGATACGTTGATATAACGACCAAATTATGTGCATCTTCGTAGTCGATTTTTTTTTTTAAATTGGACATTGTTGGTGTAGGAAGAAATATGCAAGTAGAGAGGAGAAGAGTGAGGAGTACTGTTGTGATGAAGATGAAGGGGGAGGAGGTTAGTTTATAGGGTTTGGGATGGTAATACGTTGTCGTCCGATGCGTCGGATGCTAACGTATCAAATTCCAATGATTGGTCAACGGAGCAGATAAAGGAGAATTGAACGCTGGGGAATCCAACGCGTCGAACGCGTTCCTAACGAAAACATGCCAAAATTTGGTTGGGAATGACGCCTTACTCTCCTGGCTGAAGTAATATACATAGAAATGTATCAGGTAACATATACAATCAATATTCATTTTTCCCCAAACTTAACACTCAATGTTTAAATTCAAATGCGCCCTTCAACATCATCATAGTAAGTTAATATATTCTTCCTTTCCACCTTTCTTCTTTAATCTCAACTTGAATGGAAAACTATATATTTATATTTACTTTCATACTAATTTCATTCGACAAAAAATCATAGAAAACTTTTTGAAAGAAATCTTATTTAGAGTTGGTTTTATTTTTCTTAATTCAATTTTTACAAAGATTTATGATAAAAATTACAAATTAGTTGTCAGTGATTTTAGATATTTGAATTTTGAAGAGTAGAAAGTGAATCAAGTAATATTTAAAAGTAAAAGGGTAAAATCAATGCAATAGGGATGACATAAAAAACATGGAATCTGATCATTTTTAATACAATATAGTGGGTTGTGAAAGGGAAATTAAGGAGTGCCAATAGTTTCAGATATTACTTCATATCACTTGTTATAATTACATGAACCAGTTCTCATGCACATACAGTGCAAGCGTACAAAGAAAAAGAAGCATATCATTTTCTTTCATCAAATTTAACACTTAAGATGATTAATTTTAAAGGTATCCTTCAACATCATCATAGTAAGTTCATATGTTCTTCATTTCCTCCTCTCTTCTTTAATCTCAACTTGAATGGTTGAAAACAACATATTTATATCTACTTTCGTACTAATTTTATTTGGCAAAAAATCATAGAAGAACTTTTGAAAAAAAATTTATTTAGAGTTGGTTTTTCTTTCTCAATTCATTTTTTTTACAAAGATTTATGATAAAATTGCATATTGGTAGGCGGTGATTTTAAGTTTTATAAATTTCGACAATTTAAAAAGATAAAGAGTAGAAAACAAATGAAGAAATATCAAAAAATAAAAGGGTAAAACTGATATAATATGGGGCAACAAATAAAATGGAACGTGACCTTTTTATACAAAATAGTGGACGTGAAAGGAAAACTAAAGAGTGCTAATAGATTCAGCCATCACTTCATATCACTTGTTACAATTACATGAACCAGTTCGTGCACGTGCAATGGACATGTATATAGAAAAAGAACGATATCATTTTTTTCTCTTGAAAAAGTTAGTAAAAAATAGTGAAATTGAAAGCAACATAATTTTGATGCATTTGGGGTTGAACCTAAGACTTCTATAACCCCAGTCTAGAGCACTTATCTAACATTTGTATTTTTGTAACTTCAAAAAGATTCTGAAAGTATTTTCATTATATATAGCAATAATTAAGTGGGTGCTAAGGACACCGTGAAATGTGCATTCTAATATAGTTACTAAAAATTATCAAACAATTTAGTGTTACCTACTTCTTAATACTAATAACATAAGTGGACCACCACTTATAAGCTCCAATTGTCATACGGTGCTTGATAACATAATTTATCGTAACTTTTGAGTAGTTATGGTTCGCTACACCGATTTTGTTAAGTAACCAAAAAAAAGATTAGAATAAAGAGAATGTGTAGGAGCGTAGATAGCAAGAAGGCACGCTCGGAACTACGTGGATAACTCAAACTATGAACACTACTTACCAAACAACAACTAGTGAAGATAACATAACAACTCATAAGGCTTAAGCTACTTCATAAAAGCTACATCACATCTCACAGGCTCAAGCTACTTCATAGAAGCCACTTCACAGCTTGCAAGCTGATGCTACTTCACAGCTTGCAAGAAAAATCTACCATATTCTCCCAAACCAACCAAATAATGAATGGAACTGGACATTCCTCATCCTTCCAGCAACTTTGAACCGAGACAAGGAAAACTGTGTTGAATAGCCATCAATGCTTGGATAAGTCGAGATCATAGCAGACTGCGTCCGATCTGCGCACCTACCCACCAGCTAAATCCCACATAAAGTAAAACCACCTAGAACCCTTAGAAAAATATTCTCCACTCATGACTATGATAAGTCTACACTCCTAAAATCATAAGCTGACTAGGTACATGATCTGCACAAGTACTATGCATAACCCTTCATCAATATCTACTCTCGATCCATTCCAAGCAAGTTATAGGTGAACACTGCACATACCAAAAGGCCCAATAAACCCTAACACTATTCCTAACGCTTATGCATTGCTAATACTTTCAGGTGTAGACCTGCATTACTCTTACCGAGGACTCCCTAAGCAGTACCATGTATAATAAATATGGGAAACACATAGGGTCACTCAAACAACGCTCATGTGCGGTTCCACACTTACTAGTAAACAAAGAAGGTTTAAGACGACACCTTGATCAGTAGCCTGCGCACCCCCAATGCCTTAATCTAAGCATCCCTAATCAGTAGCCTATGCGCCCTCAATGCCTTAATCTAAGCATCCTTTATCAGTAGCATGCACACCCCCAATGCCTTAATCTAAGCATCCCTTATTAGTAGCCTACGTAGCCCAGTACCTTAGACTGAGCATCCCCGATCAATGACCTGCGAAACCATATAGGCACATGCGCATCTACACATTCCTATGAAGGAATCCACATATCTACACAAACTTACAAAGGAACTTACATATCTGCGCAATACTATGGAGGAACTATGCATCTATGCAACCCAAAATCAACCATGATCCTAAGTAGAAGACTCAAATTAATATTATCCCACATAGAACTTATATTATCTTGCTTAATCAAGATTAGCCTTGTTTAGCTAAATAGAGAAGGATGACAAGGCAATGATTCATATCCTACCAACCACACTTCAAATATCCAATAAAGGTAGTCATATCACCATCTTATATACTCGTTCATTACTCATTAAACGTAGATTCAATACCCAATAAATATCATTATAACCTGCTCATTATTACCAATCAATACTAGCCATTTTTATATTAAATCTATTTACCCTTGCCTTAAATCAAATACGAAGATTATGGTATAACTAATTCCAGCCTCATCAACATCAGCACATCTGCACGTCATCATCGGGTCAAGACCTACAGCTGTAAATACATGTACTATTACAACAGAAGGGGGATTTCACCTTCAAATTATTTTCTTCTCTAATAAAAAAATTCATGTATATTGTAGTCCTCTTGATTATGAAAAAATATATCACCCCTAAATTTCAAATTCAAGAGCAAAGGGATGGATGACACGTGGAGGGATCAAATGATGGAAGAGAGACACTGGATGAAAGAACTAGTCATTTGCGTGACCTTATAACAATATAAAAAGAAGGGTACTACAATAGAGAAAGCAACCTTTTGGGTGTTCTATGAATTCTATAATAATATACCTATACTCTCTCTGCCATTAAAAAAGTTTATACCAAAAAGGAATACATAAGCAAAGATTTAACCCATGAATGTAGGATTCTTCGATATTCGAACCATGTAAATTTCTATGTCTTTTACTTTCTCTGATACTTTACTTGCTCATTTTAGTATTAGGTTCTTTTCTATTTTTACCTTAATTAAATATAATTTGGGCTCGACATTTTAACAAATAGTTAGAGTGTATCTTCATAATTATGTAAGCATACAACGACATACCTACTACTATAAGGCAAATTTAGTACCACTTTAATTTGTTAATTTATAATTACAGAAGCATTCCGCACCGTAAATTCCTTATAATCAATTCAGTATTGTGAGATAAAAAAATCTTACTAACATTTTGGCGCTAGAACGAGGGCTAATGTTTCCGCCCTCACCCAGCTTCCTAATTGACAACCACATCCACGTTCACAACCACTGCGGATATGGATGAAGTTTTCATCTATAATCAACCCAACAAAGATGCTCATGGTTCATATATCAATCTATTACAAGTAGACTTATTTTTAAATTTTAAGATAAGGAAGTTATGATATAAGTAGATTTATCTTTATGCAAATCCTTAGTATTTGGTATGACATGATACTATACAAAGAAATACGCAATAAGATGCCTTCTAATTACTAACATTTATAATGTTACCTTACATTTCTTACTGCACTCCAATATAATATCCTAAAGCATGGAATAAAATTTTGTAATACTTACCATTTATCTTGTATTTATTCCCTTCTATTCTTTTCATCTTTTTGAACAAATATATGATTAAAGGAAATAATTTAAATATTAAATGAAAGGAAATAACATTTAAATAATGTTCAAATATGTAATAAAAGAAAATAATGTTATGATATTTGTTTCTATTCATGCATGTTAACCTTGGTTTAAAATAGCATTTTCTTAATATTTTAGATCAGTTGTCTATCCTACTTTCAGTTACAATATATTATGAAAACTAATTTTTTTGAAAAGAAATGCTTCATATAATATGGAATAGAGGTAAATTACAATGAAATGCTTTCTAATAAAATGCAAAATAATTTTTTTAGGTATTGCCATTTACTATAAAAAAATTACATTAATCCAATTAGTCATTGCTAACTACTCTATTCTTGCATATGGTAATGAATAATGACACATTTATAGATGCTACAAAAATTTAAAGATAAAAACAAAAACAAATACAAAATAATCATTTTTAACATCAACGTCAACAGAGTCAAATCACCGAATCCTATTTTAGTGGATAAAAAAAAGATTAAAATAGACGAATTTAGAAACGTTGTTAGGCGCTTAGATGCTATCAGGGTGTGACCATATGTCCTTATATGATTTAGGCCAACAACACAATTGTTGTGATATTTTTCAAATCTGTGTATCCCAGTTATATTTAAAAAAATACATCAAAATTTTCAAAAGCTTTTAAATTTTCTTAAAATTATTCAAATATATGGCCATTATGCTCAATAAATGAGAAAATTTTGTTTCTATGGTCCTTTCAACATAACCTACTATGATAATAACTTCTATTTATGAATTGATTTTTTTTATTTAAAAAATTTGCAATTCGTTAATTTATTAGATGCTACTCTTTACATCTGGCATTTATTAAACATTTGGAGAAAGCCTCTCCTACACTTTCTTCCATTGCTTAATTTATTGGCTTACTTCATTTACTTCCATGCTACATTATCTTTCCTTGATATATTGTTATTTTAAATATTTTTACATTTTAATTTAAGGTATGATTCTAATCATGATCAAGATTGATTTAATGATATGGTAAACAAAGTCATTTGCCGAATTGGTTTTTAAATCTTACTATGTTGAGAATTATACCATCCCTTTTCTATTAAAAAGTCTTTCTAAGCATGTAATTTCATATCTTTCAAGTTTATTTCTTTATATATATACACACATGTACATATATACATATACATACACACACACATGACTATTTTAGATAGCATTAATTGCAATGAATTATCGAAATTTTGCAAATCTGGTTAATGAAATATATTAAAAACTGAATAATCATCTGTAATATTAGGAAGTGCTCATTATAATCTTAGAAGGTGTTCATTACCGACAATATGATATAAGTTTTCTGTTCTAAAATATTATTACTTAAGCATTTAAAATTTGTTTCACATGTAGCAATATTTAATTCTAATGCCTACATAATCGGCTGGATTCTACATTTAACGTTTTTACTAAATAACAACATTTAAGACATTTAAAACATGTGTTGCGTCAAAATTAATAACATGCATTTATAAACTAATATACCTAATTATGCACATTATTCTCTTAGCTGCCTTGAGAACATATAAATCCAGTGTCCATTAATGTGATCATGCTCCCACCACTCTGCATATCACTGCCAACGTTTACCGGCTTGGTTGACCACACTGTTACCGAGCAAAAACAACAGTCTCAATATTGAGAATGGTGATACTGGACTAAGATGTGCAAGGGAAAAGGCTTAAAATGAAACCCAAAACAATGCCTATAACCAATCAAAAAGGTTCTGATCCCAACCATGCCCTAAGAACATAGCAACGTGAACTACACAAAAAAGTGGGCATGTCTACCAAAGAAGTCCCTTAAGTATCTTGAAATTTCCAAAAACCTTCCTCCCACACCATTAACAATCATTACTCTATTATGAAACTACATAGACATGGTCTAGCTTTTTAGCAAAATTGCACTGGACGTAGGGATATAGACGGCTCAAACCAATAGTAAAAAAATGCAAAACAAAGGAGTCATAAAATATGTAACTCCCCTTTTCAACCAAAGTACCGTGCTAAATGTAAGGATATTAGATGATCTAAACCAGCTATAAAAAGCATGTGCATGGATAAAAAAAGAGGTTGTAAATAGACCTGAATTCACAGTCGAAACACAAAATCTGCACCCCAAAGCAGAACAAAGCATTACAAAAGCATGAAAAGAGTAATTTTATCATGATTAGAATAGGAATTTCTCTTAAAAGAAGAAGGAATTAATGCAATACAAATTGAGAAAAAAAATCTAGTAAAAGGCATTGGATTGGCCAAAGAAAAAAAGGAGCACAACCTCTACAGGGCCTGCACAGAAAAGCCTGAACACACAACACCATTACAAGATTCAAGCCAAATGGGTCAAAAGTGCTCAGAAATGGACCTTCAAATCAAATAAGTTAAAGTCTGAACAGCAATACTTGCATCAAATTAAGAGAACTAGAGAATCCAATTCAAAGCAAGATAAGTTTTTAGTACCCAAAATTTATTATATACACCGTGCTTCTAAATACCTTTAGTATACTACTTACAAGTTCCATGATAGAACAAAACACGCCGAGTCACTACACTATGCAAGCTCATATGCTAAACCTAAATTTACAATGTCATGCACCAAATTCTTCTACCATTTAACTAGGGATTAGTTAAAATTAACTAAGTTAAAAGCATAAACACACACATAATTTTGCAACCCCTTTACTAAGAACCCTAAAAATACAATACAAAGTTATCAATTACATGTAAATATTAAAACTATGCAAATTATAACATATACAACATTCACACAAAATACAACACAAATTAATGGCAAGATTCAAGATCGTAATAGGTAAAAGGACATGTAGCCACCAAACAAATATCTGAGAAAAGTGGTTAAAATAAAAGAAGATGAGCAATTGGCAACGACATGTGGTAATGACATTTAACAAAGAGAAGAGAAAATCCCAAAAGAAAGAGAAAGACCTATAACAAGAAATAAAAATTCCAAGTCCGCACTGACATATCTGTACAGACTTAGAAGGCAAATGTTACATTAATTTTCATTAACAAAAATATGATTAGAATGCGTAGAATGTGCAGGAACGCAGAAAGTAAGAGGGCACGCCCGAAAGTTTTGAATGAAATTTTGTACTTTGAAAATTTATTTCAGAAGTTTATTGCTTAAAAATAATTTTAAAAAAAATTATTGATTTTTGACTTATAATTAAAATAATTTTAAATAATAAACAAAATATTTTTTACTTTTTCCTCCAAACATATATTTTGAGATAATATAATTTTATAAAATGCAAAATACAATTTTACATAATATATATATATATATATATATTTATGCAATTAAATGATTTAAATAATATTTAAATAATATATATAAACATATTTTTACTATTGCCGAGTATAATATATGTATAATACTTTATATACAAATTTATATATAGTATGCTGACGTAACTAAATTATAAACTACATTTATATGTATATATTCATATTACATATATGTATGTGCGTATGTATAATTAAATAAAAATATGTTTTATTAATTTCTAAGCCAATTCATTATAAATACTAACATAACAACATTTTTTTATAAATATGTACACAAATACAATTAAAATGATTTTGTGACAATATCACTTGCATATCAAAATGGTAACTTAACTAGCAATATGATATATATATATATATGTAAGAATTTGTAATTATATTTTGATCAGAAATAAACCTCTCTTACAATGCCTTGAAGTAAACTTTGAAATGATAATGTTTGCTCCTTGAAACTATTTTTGATCCAAAAGATTGCTAGCCGTTGAACTATTGACCATCAACTATTGAATAGTAGTTAAATTGATTCGATTTGAGCTTGAGAAAATTAGGAGATGAGAGGAAGAGTTCTTCTAGCAATGTGCATGGATGGAGGCTCCAAAAGATCAATAGAAAATGAGGATATAGATGCTTAAATAGAGGAAAGGATGGAGAGAATTTATAATCTCATCTTTTACACAATCTTCTTCCATCTAAAATCAAGTCATTCTCTCCCATATTTGAGTGGCTTCTAACCCCTAGTGTGGCCACACATACCATCATCTCTTATGGGCCATGAATTCATCTGTAGTTCGAATAAATATTTTGCATTTTAAATCTAATTAAAACGCTTATCGATATCGTATATCGACTAATACATTCATAACTTTTATAAACACATTTAATATTTGTTTATAAAATCAAATTTATAAATAATATTTCATAAATATTAATTAATATATAAAAATTATAAATTAATTAAATCGTTGGTCAAAGGAGAATTCATCATTTCGGTATGTGACTCGTTATGTGTAAATTTGGTCTGTGATTGATATCGAACTATTCGAATATTTATGTTTACAAATCACTTAGCAGGTGGCGTGGCATTTTGGCCAAACTTTCACTTACTTGATTTTGGAAAATTCCAACTTTGCTTTGTTAAGCAGTACACTATTGTGCCTTTAATTTACACCAATGCGCTTTGCCAAAACTATATCACTTTGAACTAATGAAATTTCGCAATGGTCAAAATTCCTATATCATCTGTATAGTCCAAACACAAAGTCCTTGGCTACTTTAGAACTAACCAGACCCTAATGGAAGAAATGAGTGAATTTCAAATATTTTTACCATGTTGGATCTTTATTGGGCTTATGAAGTCTAAATTGATTTAGATCCAATCTAAATAATTTGAAATAAAATATTTATTTTATAATTAGTTTAGATTAAGATTTGATTTTGTATAAATATGTAATATATAAAGTGTATATGTATATCAAGTACATACATACATGTAAGTGTGCGTGCAACATATAAATATGTAAATAATATAGTGTGCCCATATATAAGTGTTGAGATTTAACTACAATAGACATATTAGCCCGTTATATGTATAATGTTGTATAAAACAAATTTAAATTATATATATATATATATATATATAAAATATTCAAAATTTTGAATAAAATTAGTTATTTTGAATATGTTAATAATTTTGAAACTCAAAGTTCATTTAAATATCTAGTTTATTTTACTAGCAAAGTGGTTTAAAAACAAATCTGGATATATATATTTAAATTAAATATAAATATATATATATATATATATATATACATATGTATTATAAATTTAAATAAAAATATAGTACATAAAAATAAAATAATCTATTTTAAATATGTCAACAATTTTAAATTTAAAAATTCATTTAAAACATATCTCATTTGTTTAATTAGTTAAACAATTTAAAAAGAACTAGATCAACGAATTTAAATTATATATATATATATATATTATAAAAAATTAAATATAAATATCATAAAAATATTTATATCATATAAATTTTGAAAATTATTTTTAATAACTATACATAAATAATTAATAGATAATTAAAATCCAAGTATTTAAATAAAATGCCTTATGTCCAAAATTAAAAATAATATATATATATATATATATATATATATATATATTAAAAATTGTTTTTTATAAATTCTATAAATAGTAAAGTAAAGTTTTATAAAATATAATATTAATATATAACAATAACGTTAATACATCTTTATTAATAGTTGTAATAGCTTTGATGTCACACTTTTTTGGTGTAGATGTGAACTACCAAAAACGTATCTTTATATATTATCAAATCTTAATCTCGTAGTAATAGGATCTAATATTAAACTTCTTTTACACATTCAAACGCCCATGAAAGTAGGATCTAAACATTAAACATGCTTTACAAATTCAAAACACTTCTAAAAGTAGGATCTAAAATTAAACTTTCTTTACAAATTCAAAATACTTCTTTATACATACTCAAATCTTAATATCACTTGAAAATATAAAAAATCACATTTTCTGACCAATTTAAGCATACAAAATTTATAAGGAAAATAATTCATGCGCGAAGCGAGTGCCGTAGCATATACATAAATAAAACATCCTATGGTGACAACATTGATATATGCAGATTCGTGATATATAATTTCTAACTAAGAACATATGACACGATGATTAATATATAATTTATAACATTATAAATGAAAATATTCCTTTTACCAAACCCTAGAATTCGCACTTTGAAACGATGAATCTAGCTCCTTAAATCCAATTCCAAATCCAGAAGTTCTTATCTCCCGAACAAATTACCATCGGCAATTGAATCGACATGTAATTTTATGTTTTGATATTAGAACTCTTTGCGGCTTTGAAGGGGTTATGGTGCAGTGGTATAGTAGCAAAAGAAGATGGCAAAAAGTCTAAAGAGAAGTGAATGTTGAGGGGATAAATAAAGGAGGGATGAGGGAGTGAAATAAGGATCTAGATCCTTGTTTTTCTCTTACCACTTCTCTCCTTTTTAAATTCAAAATTCCCCCTCCTAAAAATCATATAGTCGGCCTCAATTTGCTGCCATATAGGCACCTAAACCACGCCCCAATTAGGCCTCAAAACTATTTTAAGCCAAAATAACTTTTATTGCAAAATATAATTTGAACGCTTATCGATATCGTTTGTCGATTAGTTTGATATAACTATTATGTGCACTACTAAATATTGTTCAATATACATCGAATAAATTTTATAATTAATATTTCGTAAATATTAATTAATTTATCAATTCATAATAATTGTAAATCAATTAAATCGGGTGGTATTTAGAAGAATTCAACGTTTTGGTTGTGTAACTCTTAGGTGTAAATCTGGTCAACAATTAGTATCAAACAATTTAAATATTAACGTTCATACATCACTTAGCAGATGGTGTGACATTATAGCCAAATTTATTGCTTACTCTACATTGGAAAGACCAATTTTACTTTATTAAGCGTTATCAGATAGTGATAATTATTTACGCTAATTATCTTCATCGAAAATATATCACTATGGACTTATGAAATTTGGTAATGGTGAAAATTCCATATCATCCATATTCAACTCTATAGTCTAAACACAAAGTCTTTAGTTCAATAATAATATTTATTATTAAATGAAATGCTCTGACCAGAGATTTTGATTTTAAGTTGACTACAATTGATCATCATACTAACCTCATATAAATAAGGAGACGAATTCGCTCTCTTGAATAGTGTTTCGCTTCTAATGCTTCACTTGATCAAACTACAATCATTCGATCGACGCCATGACACAATTTAACTATAATCAAAGTAAAGTTTGCACACTGAAGATCAATAGTATTATCAAGTCAAAAGAACTGTGTAATTTTGTTATATCGATATATTTTATTTGATCTTAGTTATATTAATCAATAGAAAAATATCTAGTGAGATATTCCATAGTTACCTAATAAATATCAGTACGTAACTCCTTAGTGCCCCAATCAACTATGAATAATACACATCTTAATGTACTACTCGTAATTTTACCACATTTAAATGGAATATTTAATTAACTTTGAATATTAAAATATAGAATTTTCAAACTTAAATAATCATGTTTTATATGATAAATAATAATGATGAACTTATTTTTAGATTGGTTTACAAAAATAAGAGATTTTGGAATTTCATCGAAAAATTAACAAAAGCGATTTTCGATAAAATTGGATAAACGTTCAATTGTTGTTTTAAATGATAAATAATTATTTCCAAAAATTGTTATATCTTATGCTGTAAAGTACAACCCTAGTCAAAGCGGTCAAAGTGAAGCCGTTTTTGAAATACCCAAATTACCCACACCGCAAGTGAAAAACGAAAAAAGCTTTATGGGTACTTTTGTATTTCGAACACCATCTCATGCATGTTTTAGCAACAAATCTTCCCATGTTTCCTCATTTTTTCCCTTTCTTCTTGGTTGGAAACCACTTTACTTCCCCTTCCCCAATCGACAATAATAACAAATCATTAAGATATTGCACCTCGAGATGTTCAACAGTTTCATTAGACGGTCCATGGACAAGAGCATTGCGGCGAAGACGATGGCGCACTAGGTGTACCGCCCCACTCCTAGACCCACTCTAGCAAAGAGTATTACGGGGTAATACCGTCTGCTAAAGCGGAGAATGGAGTATAATGGAAGCGACCATGTGTAAACAAGCTATCAGAACAAACATAATAACTAAATGATAAAATCATCACAGAACAGAATAACATAACAAACACAGAGTCTCAGAACAATACATAGTCAATACAGATCCAAATATATCATAAGTGGGTACAAGCCACTGCTCACACATGTGAGTCAAAAATATGTATAGATAAGTCTGAATAACAAAGTAGCATAAAGCGGACAATAAGAAAGCTATCTAACAGCATAACAGATAAGTCCTGAGCGGAAGCACAGAGCTAGCTAAGTCCAGAGACCTAACCTGAAACAACTCGGTCTGACCCGAGCATAAAACACTCGGGTCAGGCTAGCTAAATAATCAGTTAGATAAACTGAGATATAATAATGCGGTAACATAGAGGATAAGGTACTTCTCCATAGAGAAGAGCGATGTAAACCACATAATATAATAGATGATCACATAATCATTAACTAATAATAAACTTTGCAAAGAGATAATCAACACTCAAATGTTGAGTAAACAATAATGCCTCATATCATCGGCGTAGCAAAAGCTATAAATAGTTGCCCATAAGCGAAAACACATAATATGGAATCTAACCATAAATCAATGCCAAAGCAAAGATATACCGCCAAAGGGAACATACCCCAAAAGACAATACAACACAGTAAAAAACATATCACTCGAGCGGTGACGAAGGACCAACTCCAAAAGTGACATAGAAATCATCAGAAAAATGCACGTGCACGACCAGAGTCGTTATCGCCAAGTACTGTAGTTTTGTGGTACCACACGCACAGGGGAAAAACACGCGATTGGTGACACCCTGGGGGTAAATGCCCAAAGGAACACACCAATAATACTGATCACATGAGCAGAACGTCCAGAGACCGCCAAAGGGCAAATGACCCAGAGGTCCAATACTGGCCGCCAACTGGCAAATGTGTCGGAAACATCTAGAAAGGAACCCGAAAAGGGTTAACGCAATGTCCCATACCACTGGTTCGCCCTAATCGGTTTACTTACCTTCTGCCAACTCCACACTCAAAAGTTTATCTCATATCATCAATAAACTACGCGAAAAGGCAAAACGATCAATCAAAATGGTTGGGAATTAACCGGAAAGGAAATACGCTCAGTTCCATAGGCTGGGGTTTTTCCCAACCGTTTCTCCACTTCGCTTGAAGTGCACAAAAGTGAGTGTGGAATTTTATTCTAGAAAATAGCTACGGAAAACGGATTTTTATTTGGATTGAAATCGCTTTTAAAACGTCCTTTTAAAAATTCCCCTATTATGGAGTAATTAATTTAATAATTAAAGTAATACTAAATAATAGTTTCGAAAGCCATTTCAAGTGAAAAATCCTTTTAAGACATTTTTATGAAATCCGTGCGCGAAATCCAGAAACAAATCTCAAGAAATTGATAAATCCAGAAAAAAATCTCAAAAAAAATATATTCTAAGTGTTGGAAAAATAGGCCAAATATTGCTGCGAACCCATGTTCGAAAAAATATTCGGACTAGCAAACTGAATTTAAATGTCATGAAAATTTGCAGGAATGTAGTTCGACATTCCTAATTTAAGTTGCAAAAATAATTGCTCGATTCCGACTTGAAATGTAGGCGCAGCGATGTTCCAAAGTCGGACTCAGAAACATGAAATGCACTATTTTGCACAGCGATCTGGGTTCAACTTTGACAGAAATTCGAAGGGTCTAATGAACTCAGATGATGACTAAACTTTCTAGATATGGAGTTCGTAACTCCATCTTTCCAACGAGACCAAAAATGTCGAATTCCGATAATGGACGTAGCCGTGGCGGAGTCATGAAGTTGCAACCTTGAACAAAAACAGGGTAATAAAACACAGCTGAAGGAATATTTGCTCAGGCCCAAACGGGCTTTAAGCCTGGAACAGCAGCCCCAGCACATTCGGGCTAGGTAAATAAATTCTGTTCGATTAAAAAGAATGCAAATGGAATTATCGAAATCGTCAAAATATCATAAAATCCGGAGATTACACATTATACTAATTTCACCTCTGTTGTAAAGAATTCATATTTTAATATAACAAACCTCAAAATCAAAAAAATACTTATTGAAGGAAAGTTGTTCTACTAAGTGTAATCTTTTCAACAATACGAAGTTCATCAAAATCGGACTTAGTATGAATGAGATATGACGGTTACAATTCTCAGATTTGTAAATTCACTGTCGCTGTCGTTTATTCTCAAGACAGCGACAAATAAATGAGGTTTCGACTCTCATAACCTCCGAATTTTGCAAAATACAAAACATAAAAGTTGTAAATTAGTTTCTAAGCATTTCATAAAGTCCAAAATCATTCAATACAGACTAGCGGCTCAAAAGTAATGACCAAAATAGTTTCAGTTTCATCCACAGAGCTAATATGTGTCTCGCTCTCGGGAAGATAGTAGAAAAATCAATTTTTAACATAGTTAGCCTCAAAATTTCAGAAAACTTACTAAACAAAATTGTAGCATATGTTTTAAGCTTTCCGAACATCCGAAATTATCTAATTCAGATCAAAAACGAGAGAGATACAGGTAAAACAATATCAGATTGAAACTCAGGATAACTTGTTAAAGACAAAATTGGTCTTCTGTCTTCAAACGCATTTCAGGTCATCTACATGCCAAAATATCAAAATATAACCTGAAGAGAAAGTGTTCCTTATTGAATCTAGTTTGCAGCACAGAAAACCTGACCAAAAACGGATGAGAAACGTGTAACTTATGGCCAATACAATTCGCAGGCCTGAGATTGTTGCTGCTGTCAATTTACTCTTGGGATAGCAACAAACAAGCACGATTTTGATCTAATAAATGGCAAATTTTCGGAAAAATATGTACATAAAACTTAGATCTCTATGTCTAAAATTTCCAGAACATTTAAAATTATTGAATTCGGCTTAGAAATGAAAAAGTTATGCATGATTTCGTTTCAGCTACAATTTCAAAACGAAAATTACAGAAATGATCTTTAAATTATTTTTTTGCAAACCTCTCATTAGCATCAAGTAAAAAGGGATTTAGCTAGCAATTTTACCTCAACCAATGAAAGAAAATATGCACAAACACTTGATGTGCACTCCAAAAGCTAGAGAGAGGACATCAAGAGGCTTCATAACAAAAATAAACCAAAAACCATGTATTAAAAATTAATTTCAGAAATTAGAATGAAGATTAGAGAGTGATTGAGAAGGATTGCTTTACCTTTTAGCTTGTATTAACCTAGATTAGCTATGTGGAGAGGAAAATGGATCTTCTACCAAATAGACGCCATTAATTAGGTTTTTAGGAGGTGTTTAGGGTTTGAGGAAATTATGAAGAGGAGGGTTAGAGTTTAGGGTGGGTTTAAGATAATATATAGAGGTGGATAATGGGTTTGGTTTCACTAATTGACCCAATAAGAGAAGTGGCATCCTAATGTTCACTAAAACTATTTAATGCTTCATTAGCCAACTAAAACCCACCATTATAAAACCACCCGTTTTTTTTTCTTTTTCAAATAACTTTATTTTAAAGAAATTAGCCTATCCAAAAAAATTCATTTTTTAGCTCCATTTAAATTAAAATCATAATTTTAATTTATTATTCGGTAATTGCAATCCCAGATTGTTACACTAGGGCATCCTCTCTCACGGTATCAATTTTCCAAATTCAACTAAAATTTCTATTCTTTACTCTTAATTTGTTTATTTTAAAACTTTATTTCATCAATGTTATTTCCGCACACAAAATAGTGATTCAGATGGCTTTACAGAAGGAGACAATCCACGGACAATAGCACCGTGGCGAAGGCGATGGCGCACTAGGGCATTCTCACTCACGATATCGATTTACTAAATTTAGATGGAATTTCTATTCTTTAATCTTAATTTGCTTATTTTAAAACTCTTTTTCATCGATGTTATTTCTGCAAGAAAAATAGTGATTCAGATGGCTCTATAGCAGGACTGTATGACGATCAGTCCATGGAGATATATATACCAAATTAAAATACTATTTTTTTTACTACAACAGTTTGTATTTCGTTATTTGCTAAAAAACCTGCATTTGCAATCAAAAATTCATTTAGAGTTGAAGCTACCGTCAAGATCCTGCTAGAAAGTAAGAAGAAACTGAAAAATAATAGCTTGAAGATGTGAATGGATTAATGTCTACCTCGGTTTGGGTCTCTCCTTATTTATTTGATTCTGCTTACCTTATTCATTTGCATTTGCAGATTTAAATGATGAGTATTATCACATTATTCTGCCAATTTTAGGTCTGACCGTCAAAAAACTTTAATTCACATTTTATTCACTGTTTTTGACTATAAATTGTATGTTAAATGATGTGCAACCTTAGTAATTATAATATTAGACATAAAAATCCTATAAAGATCAAAATATAGATATTTTTATTCCATGTTTGAAATTAATCCATTCATTTGGTTTGGTTCTCAGATTTCTGTGGATAACAATCTGTAGTGAACTTTTCATAGAGTTCGATCATGCAAAATGAGTGGTATTTAAGCATTTACTATTCTTTTTGTTACCGATAGGTTATAGTAATTTCAAATTTTATATCTGACCTTCATCATGTTTGGGAAATCCAATTAGAAGTACATGTATTTAATAAGTAATCATTTTTTTTACTATACTGGATTGGTACTTGATGTCCATATATTAATATAACGTTTCAAAAAACAGTCTTCACCACTTAGTTTGGACAGTCAGTACACGACAACTGGCATGTAGGAAGATCAACTGGCTGGAGATTGGCTGTTCATCTAAGCTTCCTACAGCCAAGGGTTTTTTTGCTATTATTTCTATTTGATTTCTAAATCAAAGTGATCCTTTTCTCTTCCCTTAAGGTTTTTAGGATGAAATCAGATCTCAACGAATAAAGTAATGATAGCATAACTTTGGCAGGTATTAGTAAACATCACTTAATGCCATAATACATACAATTAAACAATCTATTGGATTATAGATGTTGAATCTAGCAATGGGATGTCGTATTGCATTGTGATCACTAAATTGAAATTGAGACCCTATTTTATATTGTTAAATAACTGGCTTCTTTATCACATTAATTTTTCATGGTTGGAATACAAGAAATTTATTGTTTTGCTTATTCAAAACTTAACTATCTCATATCTTGCAACTTAGCGGTTTTGATATAATTATTTTCTTTTGTCATTTGTTACTAGCTTTGGCATATATCTTTGAATACAATTTAAGATCTGGTGATGATAACGACATCTGAAATTGAAAGATAGCATCTAACCGATATCTTTCCTTAAATAACAGTGAGATCTTAAAATTATCTCTCTAAACAACTTCAAGGTACTCTATTTGTGTTTCAATAACTTAATATATGTATCCTCTTATCTTTACTGCTTTTGCAACCGATTCATTCAAGGTACTCTATTTGTGTTTAATAACTTAGTATATGTATCTTTTTATCTTTACTGCTTTTGCGACTGATTCATTCTATTGTACTATAATAGGTTGTTAGTTCCATCTACATTCAGACAGATGATAATGAATACTTCTATGAATATGTAAGGGAAATAGAAATATTTGTTTTTGTAATTACGTTTAATATTTTTAATAATTTTCTTTTATAGTTCTTCATTGGGTTTTTTGAGAGATTTGAGTTAAAGGGATTGCTTAAATTTTGTGTTTTAAATATTTGCCAAAGGAAAAATATTTTCAAGAACGAGATCTTTAAATTTAATGAGCTTAAATTCTTTATTAATTAAGGAAAATATGTTTCCTTTTGGCATTATTCTACTGGCATTACAAACTGATATTTATATAGGATAATTATTAAGATTTTTTTGGTGATACAATATTTCCAAAATTAATAGATTTTGGAGATATTCTCGGTATTTAGTTACCCGTTCTGTGCATGAAGGAAATGGAAAGAGAAATTAAAGAGATAGGGATGTGGAGATATTTGCTATATATATTTGATTGCCATATTTTATAAAAGGAATCAAATAGGGAAATAATTGATTGATGAAGAAAATGGAATATTATCAATCAATTACATGGCAAGGCAATTAATGGGAATATTATTATTCCATGAATTGATTTATTTACATAAATCAATTGCTTCATCCCTAAGTAAATTTTCTCTATATATAAAGAGAGGCATAGAGAATGTTAAGATATCAGATATGAGAGAACAATCTCTTATTTATTTTTCTTCATTTCTTTACTCTGTAATCTCTTCAAATAGTAATAAATCTCTTCCCCATTAAAGTGGACGTACACTATCTCGCGATGGTGGAACCACTATAAATCTGTATGTTCTCTCTTGTCTCTATATATATTTTTTCTATGATCTATAACTATCTGTTTGTTCTATCACGCCAAATTGCAAGATCCTATTTTTCTGCTGAGAGGGATTGATCACCCCTCCCCCTAACAACTGGTATCAGAGCTAAATTCGCAAAGAAGGTGTTTGGTAGAATGGCAGGAGGAGATGAAAATAGTACAAATAGTACTTTAGCGCCAGTAGTTGCTACATACGTCAGAGGCTCCTATGTGACTTCAGGATCACAGTTGACGATAGAGAAGTGGAATGGTGAAGGAGATTTTGAAAAATGGCAATGGATGATGAAAGCAGTTTTGAGGAGAAATCGCGTTCATCGAGTAGTATTTGATACAGAGACACTGCCTGTTGATATTTCATCAGTGGAATTAGAAGAGATGGAAGAATGGGCCTTTACTACTCTCCAGCTTGCTATGGGAAAGAATGTAATTTCTGAAATCAGTCAGGAAACCACAGCCAACGGCATTTGGAAGAAGTTGGAGGACCTCTACATGAAGAAATTCCTAACTAACCGTCTGATCCTATTGAAGACTTTTTTCACTTATAAAATGAAGGAAGGTTCTTCAATTAAAACACACCTAAGTGTGTTTGATGACCTGTTGATGAAGATGAAGTCTGTTGAGTTGAAAGTTGATGAAGAACAGAAAGCAATGATTCTGTTGTGTTCGCTTCCAGAACGATACACTGGTTTCGCTAACAGCCTTATCTATGGTAGAGATACATTGACATTAGATGATGTGAAGACAGGTTTGCTCAGTGAGGAGTTGAGAGATCAGATGAAAGAGTTTGGTGTTGGTGATAGTAGTGGAGGAAGTAATAGTAGTTCAGGTTTATTTGTTGAGAGAGGTAGAGAAGAGAAGAAAGTGAAGAATTACAGGGGGCGTTCCAATTCTAGGAAGCCTCATTGGCGGAGTAAGTCAAAAGATGGAAGGTGTCATCATTGTAAGAAACCAGGCCATTGGAGAAGAGACTGCCCAGATCTGGAGAAGAAGACTGAAGGTTCTTCATCTATTGCGATGGAGAAAGATGATAGCGATTTATTGACAGCGGTTGTATCAGATGTTGCAGACCACTGGGTATTAGATTCTGGAGCATCATTTCACATGACTCCTAATAAGGATTATTTTTCTTCCTTTGATGCTACAGAAGGAAGTTCCATCCTTATGGAAAACGATGCTACATGTAAGTCTATGGGAGTTGGTTCAGTTCGCATTCGCATGTATGATGGGATTGTTCGCACACTTTCAGATGTTCGCTATGTTCCTGGTCTTCGGAAGTCATTGATATCATTAGGCCAATTGGCATCATTGGGATGCAAGATAACCATTGTCAAAGATGGTTTGAGAGTTTCTAGAGAGGCACTTGTATTGATGAAGGGTGTTATGGTAAGAAATCTGTATTTGCTGATGGGTACCACTGTTCATGGAGAATTATGTGTTGGAGTTGATAGTTCTAAAAGTTTGGATGCTACCAAGCTTTGGCATATGAGACTAGGTCATACTTTGGAGAAGAACTTAGAGTTGCTTCGTAAGAAGAAAAAGATCAAGGGAGAAATCTTCAACAAGTTGAACTTTTGCAAGGAGTGTGTATTGGCAAAGCAAACCAGAGTTTCTTTTGGTGACGGTATGCATACTTCTAAGAGTGTACTTGATTATGTACATTCAGATGTTTGGGGGCCATACCCTACTGCTTCCATTGGTGGAGCTTATTATTTTGTTTCATTCATTGATGACTACTCGCGCAAGGTTTGGGTGTATGTAATGAAAGCTAAGTCGGAAGTATTTCAGAATTTCAAGGTTTGGTTAGCTCTTGTTGAAAACCAAACAGGAAAGAAATTGAAGATTTTTAGATCCGATAATGGTGGCGAATATGTCTCCAAAGAGTTCCTCGACTACTGCAGACAACGCGGTATTAGAAGACATTTTACTACACCTGGTGATCCGCAATCCAATGGGGTTGCTGAGAGGATGAATAGGACTCTACTTGAGAAGGCCCGTTGCTTGATATTGACTGCGGGTATGTCTAAGGGTTTTTGGGCTGAAGCTGTTTCGACTGCAGCACATATTATTAATCGGATTCCGTGCTCAGCCATTGGTGGGAAGATTCCAGAGGAGTTATGGAGAGGTAAAAGCACTTTATTAAGTTATTTTCGTATATTTGGATGTCCAGTTTATGTTCACAATACAGGACAAGATAAGTTGGAGCCTAGGGCCTCCAAGTGTGTTTTTCTTGGTTATACAGATGGAATAAAAGGATACAGAATTTGGAATCCAGTTACGAAGAAAGTTATACACTCCAGACATGTGACTTTTGACGAGTCAGCGATGTTTAAACCTTTGGAAGGTTTATCAGACGGTTCAGATTCAGTTGATGAGAAGGCCGAAAAGACCGAGATTCCCAACTTTCAAACCCGAAGTACAGCTATTACTATTGGCAATAGTGATAGAATAGTTGATGATACATCACATGATAGTCCATAGATTTCCTCTAGTAGTGATGGAGATGGTCATGAAGCTAGAGAGGATTCAGCTCAAGATGGAGCTCAAGGTGGAGCGGAAGGAGAGTCAGGCGATATAGTCATTCGGGCTAGTCAGAGACCAAAGAGAGCTCCAATTAGATATGGAGATTGGGATTATGCAAATTTGAGCCTTGATGATCAGTTTGAGTATGCTTTACATGTTGTTCATGATGAACCATTAAGCCTTGAAGAAGCCATGAAGTCGAATGATAATTCGAAGTGGAATTGCGCTATGGAAGAGGAGATACAGTCTTTGCAGAAGAACAAGACTTGGGATTTGGTACCACTACCTCAAGGAAGCCGAGCCATAGGTTGCAAGTGGGTGTTCAAGCTGAAAGACGATGGTAGATACAAGGCAAGATTGGTAGCCAAAGGGTTTTCAGAAAAAAAGGGGTTGGAGTATGATGAAATATTTGCTCCAGTTGTTAGACAAACTTCAATTCGAATCCTACTTGCGATAGTTGCTGCTCACGATTTGGAGTTAGAACAACTTGATGTGAAGACTGCTTTCTTGCATGGTGATTTGGAAGAAACCATTTACATGAAGCAGCCAGAAGGATTTATTGTAGATGGAAAATCAGATTGGGTATGCAGGTTGAAGAAATCTCTTTATGGTCTAAAACAGTTGCCTAGACAATGGTACAAAAGGTTTGATTCTTTTATGCTTTCACATGGTTTTAATCGTAGTACTAAAGATGCATGTGTTTATTTCAAGCATTTAAAGAATAGTGATTGGGTGTATTTGCTTTTGTACGTGGATGATATGTTGATTGCTTCTAAGGATAAAGCTAGAGTTGATGAGTTGAAGTTGAAATTAAAAGCGGAATTCGAAATGAAAGACCTTGGAGAAGCAAAGAAAATTTTGGGGATGGAAATCCAAAGAGATAGAAAGCTTGGACTTTTGAGACTTACTCAAAAGGAATATATTCAAAAGGTGCTTGCTCGGTTTAGCATGGATGGAGCAAAGGCTATCAGTACACCCATGCCTTTGCATATACAGCTCTCTAACAAAGGCTCTCCGATCTCAGAAAAGGATAAGGCCTACATGAAAAAGGTGCCTTATGCGAGTGCGGTAGGTAGCTTGATGTATGCTATGGTGTGCACTAGACCTGCATTGCTCAGGCTGTTGGATTAGTTAGTAGATATACAGCAAATCCGGGAAAATCGCATTGGGAGGCAGTGAAGTATATTTTTAGATATCTTAGAGGAACATCAGATTATGGTCTTGTCTTTCGCGGCAGAAATAAAGATTTCAACTTGAATGGATTTTGTGATTCAGACTATGCCGGAGATAGAGATAGAAGGAAGTCAACCTCAGGCTATGTGTTCACTCTTGGAGGAACGGCTATTAGTTGGAGAGCGAGGTTGCAGACTATAGTTGCTTTGTCTACTACAGAGGCAGAGTTGATAGCTGCAGTTGAGGCAGCTAAGGAGGCACTTTATTTGAAGAAGTTGTTGTGTGATTTGGGCTTTGTACAAGATAATTGTTTGGTGAATTGTGATAGTCAGAGTGCAATTCATTTAGCTGAAAATTTGGCTTTAAGCTCTAGAACAAAGCATATAGAGGTAAGAGAGTCTTTCCTTATCTCCATGAATGAAGAGAAGTTAGTTCGCCTTCAGAAGGTTCATACAAATGACAATGCAGCAGATATGTTTACGAAGGCCTTACCTGCTACTAAGTTCGAGCATTGCAAGAACTTGATTCACTTGATGAAGTGCTAGGTGCCACATGGTGGCACTATGGGGAAGAGAGTAACTTGGTTGAAGTTAAGAGAAGATGTGGCATTCTTCTTATATGAAGAGATATGAGTTTATTTTTTTGGTTGCACAACGTCTGCCTTATTTTTTTTGAGTGTTTCCAACACTATGTTGGTGGGCGGTGGCCTTGCCGGAGTTCATTAACAAAGTGCAATGAGAGGTGGCTTTTGCAGGAACTCATTGGGAAGCATTCATTTTGGAGTATCTTGGTTTGGAAGAGATATTGTATCAAGGTGGAGATTATTAAGATTTTTTTGGTGATACAATATTTCCAAAATTAATAGATTTTGGAGATATTCTCGGTATTTAGTTACCCGTTCTGTGCATGAAGGAAATGGAAAGAGAAATTAAAGAGATAGGGATGTGGAGATATTTGCTATATATATTTGATTGCCATATTTTATAAAAGGAATCAAATAGGGAAATAATTGATTGATGGAGAAAATGGAATATTATCAATCAATTACATGGCAAGGCAATTAATGGAATATTATTATTCCATGAATTGATTTATTTACATAAATCAATTGCTTCATCCCTAAGTAACTTTTCTCTATATATAAAGAGAGGCATAGAGAATGTTAAGATATCAGATATGAGAGAACAATCTCTTGTTTATTTTTCTTCATTTCTTTACTCTGTAATCTCTTCAAATAGTAATAAATCTCTTCCCCATTAAAGTGGACGTACACTATCTCGCGATGGTGGAACCACTATAAATCTGTGTGTTCTCTCTTGTCTCTATATTTTTTTTCTGTGATCTATAACTATCTGTTTGTTCTATCACGCCAAATTGCAAGATCCTATTTTTCTGCTGAGAGGGATTGATCACCCCTCCCCCTAACAATAATTACGTGTTATACTCATATGCAGCTGTTAGATTTAGTTGAATTTTGAATAAATTCTTTCCATCAAAAATGATTGGGAAAAAATAATTTTTATTAAGTAAGAGTGGGTGTCGTGGTGAGGGTAGTAGTAATTTAAGAGGGAGTATGACATACCTTGATAATAATGTTTGTATTTGAGTGCTATAAAATAGCATAAAAAATGTTGATATTTACAAATTTATTTTCTTATACTTTTCAAGGAGATCTGCATAAGAGTTTGCAAAAGGACGCATAGATGCGATTGACGGTGATACATTTTCTACTGCAATAGCCAGTATGTATTATGTTGCATAAATTGTTTTTTTTGGGTTATTTGTATATTTCAAGGCCTTTGATTGCGTTTTAAATTTTCTTTCCTAATAAAAATCAAGTGTTATTGCCTTACGTTTGTTGTTGCAACATTTAAGTCCATATTTTATTGTGTATTTCCTATGTGTATGTTAGTCAGTATATGTAAATAAATGGCTGTGTTATGTATGTAATTTGCATGAGTATTTATGTGCTGACCATGAGTGAGATTGTCAATTATATAACACATGGTGTTCAAACTATGATGCAACTGCTATTTGATCTATATGCTTTACTGTTGACAACTTATGTACTACTATCTGATCAAAACTCAGTAAATTAGTATAAGTTTTAGAATATAAACAGAACATACTCAGTTTAGATTGATTTTTGAAACTATAAGCAAAAATAGATCATATTTTACTATTTGATCATATATTGAAATAAGAAGCAATAGAATTATGAGTTTGGGTGAGTGATTAAACTAAACCATGAATAGAAAGTTTATTTAGCAACAAGATATATTTATTTGTGTGCAACTGAATATTGTTTCACCTAGAATTATATAGTACATAGGCCTATAAATATTAGCGTGTGCTATATATAGCATGTACTCCCTATAAATTGCACCATTTCAGTTCAGGATCCAACATCATGGATTATAAATTAACTACCTATGTAGTCTAATAGGTCAGAATCACATAGGGTCACAAGTCACTTATTAACCTGCAAAGTACAAACAATATCAAAAGTTACAACATTTACCTTTTTTCCTGCTGTTCACGTACCATGTTTTCTAGCCATATATTCCAGTATAGCTTCTATAAATTATAGCACTAGGTTAACTTTGTGTATACATGCAACAAAAAATTTCCAACTGTATTACTACGATTCAGTTTTACTTAACATAAAAAGGCTCTTAAAAAATGTTTTTAACTCCACTATCAACGTATTACCGATGCCGGTCTCAATCCTGAAACAAAGTGGAGAGAAAACGATTAACACAACTATGCTTCGTAGTTACAATTTACTTTCATATAGTATGCGAGCTATATTGTATTGTCTCTTTCTCCTCCCAAAATGCTACCTTATGTACTTCAGCTTAACTATTATATTTACTGAATAAAATATTCTACTTCTATTACAAATCAAAGCTGTTGTCTACAGTATGCATGAACAAGCCAGAATAATCTATAACTGCATAGGCTTATTACTTTTTTTTTTTGGCTATTTACCATCGGTGTAATTTACATCATATTTCTCTTTTTGATACAAAAGTTCCATACACACATCTACCAGACATGGATGCGTTTTGAACTAGACAGTATCCAAAATTGCAATATTGCATACACGTCAAAGTCATTTCATAAAATTCAACATAACCCCACAACCATTGTTTCCTAATACCAGTTCTCCCAATGCACGTGCATGGCACATGCCAACCTACTCGTATTTATAATAATTGATTGATAAAAGTTTTATAAATATATAAATACTTGTTTTATAATGATTGAAAAATTTCATCGCACTTTGACAAGTCGATGTCGTATTTTAACAACTGAATTTTAGTATTATTAAATATGGTTTTATAAGTCAAATAAACTTGTTTTAATTATTTAAGGAGGACAACAACCAATTTTCATGTTTCATTTACATAAACAAATAGTTTAACAAAAACATCAAAATGTGACCATAAAACATTTTGTCGGAAATCAACGTTTTGTTCAATATAAATTGTCGCAACGTTGTTGCACCTTTGTTAACCTGTATTAACACACACACACACACACACACACACACACACACACACACACACACACACACACACATATATATATATTTATATTTACAAATAATCAAGCTTACTTTTACTAAGTGCCATTAGAAAATTCTAGAATGTCATTAGTAAAAGCAAGTAAGGTAATTAAAAAGTCAAAAAGTAAATATCAAATCAAATCTCACCAAAACCAAGGCAGATCTTCATTTTAATCCACTTTTCCATCAAATACATTACTTAAGTATTAAGTGAAAATGACATAAAATAATGAAGTGATGGATGATGGTAAATGTTGAAAAAAGTAAGTTTATTTTAAAGTTAAGGAAGGGTATTTTGGTAATTTGGTAAGGATTAATTTGGTAACTTACCATCTTTCTTTTCCTATAAATACATAAGCTTTTCTCTCATTTTACCACACACATCATCTTTTTCTTCTTCCTCTTTCTTTAAGCTATTTTAATGACTTCTTCTCTTCTTCTTCCTTACTAACTTTCTTAAAATCATTACAAACCGACACCAAACTCTACCAAACTTTGCCAAATATTTTAAAATACCTTTAGAACATGTTTTAGCATCAAAAAAGTTGAAGAATGATGGATGAAGGTGTAGAACATGTGGAGGCCAAACCTGGGGGAGGTAGATGGCGGAAATAGATGAGACCAAGCAACAAGGAAGGTAGCCATGGTTGTGGAAGAAGGAGATGGAGCATGGCATGTGGTTTAAGAGAAAGAAAAGATGGTTTTGGTGATGGTCGAAGCTGAAAACGAAAGTGAAGTGTTAGATTAAATGAATGTTGGTAAGAAGTGAAACGATTTGGTTAAAGGCAAGTACTCATGTTGTCTTTAAATTATTCAACTCTTAAAATATTGTTATACGCTTGGTTGAGAATTGATTGAGAATCGATTATTATATGGATGTTAAGAGGTTGATAACTTGGTTGTGAAATTATATAACCAACTATTGTGAAAATAATATTTAAGTTAGGTGATAGTTAATATACTCATCCTAGTTAGTTAATAAATCCAAATGAAAAGTGTACAAAGTTGTTTAGCTCTTTAATGATTGAATAATAAAATATTATTTTAAATAAGTTATAATAGTTTTAATATGGTTTCAAAACATATTTGAAGTGTTTCAGAAAAGTTTCAAAGCAATTCACCAAATAGTCAAAATCGAGCTCGTTCCGTAGCGGTTGTTCGATCCGTAATTTTAGCGGTTGTTTATAATATTCGATCCAAAGGAGTAAACTAAGTCAAATTTTTTTGAAATAAGAAATTTACAGATCCTTGTAACCATAGTTTTTAAATGAAGAAAGAAAAACTAGATTTCATTAAGTAGGATATAAAACATGAGCAAATCAAGTTTTTGATAAAATCGCGCTTTGACAGTTCGCTGGCCAGAGTAGCAAATGTTCTAAATATATATTTTAAAATGTTTAAAAATATAAAATATATCTTATAAATCATTTAAAGTGTTTTAATTTGGAAATAAACATATGTGAAGTAAAAAATTTTGTTTTGATCAAAGAAGCTTTAATACACTATTTGCAGCACTTTTCGCAGCAGTTTTATAACTTGTGAAATATGATCTTAAACTTAACCATTCTTTTTCATGCCATTTATTAGTAGTTTTTAAGAAGAATAAATAAGTGTTTTAAACAGAGATTTGGAAGTTTTATAAATCATTTCTAAAAATGAAAGGAGTATGCGAAAATGAGTAGTGCGCTCTGTTTCGTCTGTGAGATATAAGGAGACACGGGCAAGGGATGGAACATGTCAAAGGGGAAGCCCGGATGCTCTAAAATAATGTTTTCCAATATGAGGTTTAAATAAATAATTTGAAAATGTTTTTCGTAATAAAAAGTGAAACGATTTAGAATTATTTCAAGATTTAAAAGGGGTTTTAATTAACAAAATTATTTGATAAATGAGGCTTAACAATTCTATGTACTTTGAAAAGATAAAGAAATGATTTAATGAATATGCCTTTAAGAGATATTTATGAATGAATAAAAAGACGAACTAAATTGAACGATGATTGATAGTCACATAATATGAACTTAACATCTTTTTAATCGATGATTGGTTCACCGAGGTTGGATTTGGGTAGTTCTATTTGACAACTTCTCCAAACCAATGTAAACGTTCAAAAATGAAGACATCTTGATGATAAAGACATGTTGAAGATGATCATTATTGAAGACCAAAGATCTTCATAGCAGAAGGACCGCTTGTTCACATTCTTTGGGTCGCTCCCGATATGGAGATATTTATTATAGCAGTGGTCCCGTCGCGTTTTGAAATCTTCGTATTGCAATGACCACTTTCTACTGATCCTAAGAGTGATTCCCAAAAAGATATGGTAGGAGGAGTGCCTTCGGTTTCTTTCAGTCCCAGAATGAACATGTATGGATGAGTGTCGGACATTGCATTTCTAAATCACGAACGTTGATTTTTACAAGCATACATCTGTTTGTGGCGTAGGAGGCAACTCATATTAGCTTAACACTCTTCTCTGAGGCATACAAGCTCAGAGGTTGTATTTTTGTAGAAGTCAATTAGTGATAAACAAAAATCGCAATGTGGAATTCTAAGTGAAATGCGCTTTGTGGTAGAATAAAGCATGGATTTGAAAAACAAAGTATGGCTTTATGAAAAGAAGAGCGTAGCCTCTCTAGCCTCACAACCCGATAATGATACGAGATACTATGCGGTCTGTAAGACAAAATTACCAACTATCGAATGAAATGCGAAAAATACTACAGCCTTCCATGGGTAGAATAAGTGGCTTCTGAGTTCTTGGATGAGTAGCCATTGATATTAATTCCTATCCGTTTATAGTGGCATTTGAGTCCTTGGATGTGTAGCCATTGGATATACGTTTGTTACAAAACACCACATCAGCCTCTAGTTCCGTGTCATGTTGGAAATCCAATCCCAATACGAGCTTTACATTTTTGATTGTAGTCCTAAAATATCTGTAATGCTTTGCAAACATTTCAACTATCCCCTTGGTATCATATATTTCGTCCGATATATTCCGTTTGACCTAGTCCGGATATATTACCATAGACTTAGTACGGGTATTGATACTTTTTTATATGTATTTACTTGGAAAATGTTTTCGAAACTAATTTCATTAAAGATAATATCAAAGTGTTTTCATCATAAAGTATTTTGGTTATCATAAGATAAAAACTCGTCTGTATTTATATATGGGTGTGGTCTTATGAGAAATCGTTCTTTTCAAAGGTTTTGATTGTCATCAGTATTAAAATTTTCAAGTATCTCACGTTAGTTTATCAAGCCTGATCTGGGTATTTTCAATACTCGGGTGAGATCCGAGTAGTTTCAGGTTTGGTTGAAGAAGCTTGGAGTTTCTAGAGGAGGGCTACAGATCTTCATCTATGTATGGATGTTTTCTATTATCCACTACATCTATTGCATTTTTTTTTACATTTATAAGGACATAGGGTTTATAACGATCCAAGTTAAATACAGGTTAAACTATGTTATTGTATTCAAAATTTTCCGCTGTAAAGATTATATATTGAAATAATATATATTATTCCATTCATGTGAGATTCCATTTCTGTTTTGTTCTATCTTATTTTATTTTTCACCCTTAACTATTCGTCTTTCTGTTCGGTTTGAGTTAAATATGTGTGGATTATTGTCGGCTTGAACTGTACAGAATAGCAGGTCGTTATATTTAGTATTAGAGCTTAGGTCGAGTGAACAACTAGGTTTTGGTAGGGTAAAACTCACTATAGATAGGATTAGTAATATCTTACAATGAGTGACTTATTAGAGATAAGGTTAGCAACGCCCTATAATGAGTTGAGAGTATTATATATATGAGCACATATTTCTTATTTGATCTAAAAATGTTGTGTTGATTTATTGGTTGAGTGGTCTATATATTTTTTATTGGACATAAAAAATATTTTATGTTGACTTACCCATTGAGTGGTTTATAGATTCTGGTCGATGCGCCTGATCACCATTATCAATAGGGATTTCTATACCCCTAAACTAGGTAAATCAACACACTGTTTTAAAAGGAGTATAATATACATACAAAAGTATAAATATTTATGTGATATGGAAAAATATATAAGATGTTATCTCTTTGGAAAGTTCCAAGAATAAGGTTTTGATCTGTTTGGTGATGGTGGAAATAATCTTCTAAGTATCGATTATATGTTGGCTTGGGCGAATGGTATCAAATGCTTGGTAAATTATTTTTCTTATCATTGTACGATCAAGGAAATTTCAAATCCAAACAAGTATGAATCGAGTAATTTAGATAAGTCAAGAAATTGATGGTATGAAATTCTGATAATAACTTAGTATATCATTTAGGTCATGAAATTTTATTTTATGTTGGATGATGAGTTATAGGCTAATCCAAAGCAAGCACGAAGAATACATGCTCAAAAAGAGGCAGAAGAGAAATTAAAACTAGGATCTTATGATGTCATCTTTTTTCTGAACTGGTACTTGATATATAACAAATCATTGGGACAACATATCCCATGTCAAATAAACGTTCGAAAGCAAGTTTCGAACTTGTGACATCCTGCACCAAAGCCGAATCAATTAACCACTTGGACAAAGGTGCCTGTCTTATGCTGTCATCTTCTGTTGAAGAGGCGGTAAAGAAGGGCATTATGCAGTTTAGTGTACGGGTAGGAAAGAAAAGGATAAAAGGAAAGCAAAGGAAAAGAAGAAAGAAAAATATTTTAGGGTTGATATAGTCTGTTTCAAGTGTAAGAGATATATGTTTATAAAAAGGAACTTTAAGAACTCTTATCCCGATCTTTTGAAAATTTAAAAGGATTTTATTTTAAGTATAAAGGAATATCTTTTGAAAGATATAGATAATTATGTGTGTCGGTTTATGGTTAAGGGAATAATATTCAGTTATTACCATTTGTTGATTGAACGAACATCTTGTAAATTAAGTTTCACCATTTGACCATAAGATGTTTGAAAAGAATGCGGGGTTAAGGTTAATGAATTTATATAAGATAATGAATAAGCATGTAGTATAAAAATGTATTTTACACAAATAAAATGATTTTGAAAAAGATGGATATGAAAGATATACTATATAAATTTTAAGAAACTAAATTTTGGATATTTTGGAAAATAATTATGAAATTTTAAATGGAAGTAAGTTAATACAAGATGATTTTATAAAAAGGATTTGTAAAAAAAGTTTTACAAACAAAGTAATCTTTAAAGGATTTTTTAGAAAGAAATAATAACGAAATTATTTCAAATAAAAAATTTGTAAAGTAAAAAAGTTTCAAATGATAACTATTTGAGTGGATTGAAAATAACTAAAAATAGGCAAGAGATATGTTCGGATGGTAAACACTTCTCTAAAGTATTATCCTTCTGGTCAAAGGGATATAAGATACTAATGGTAGTAACCAGTTCCTTGGTATTATTTTTGAGTTATTCGATATATATAATTTTTCTTAAGTTAAAAGGATAATTTTGAATTATTATTTGATATGTTAATGTTAAGGTTGGTTACAAAGTAATATGTTATAATGAGAGAAGTTGATTGTAATTTTGGAAAATAAAAGGTAAATTATCTTTTAAAATTGAAATGATTCCTTTGAGATGAAATGTTTTCCTTTAACGAAAAATATTTGGAAATAAATATTTAAATTGATTTTATCTTTGCAAAAATAAAAGATTTATGAAAAGTTTTCATAAAGATTCATGAATTTTAATAAGAACATATGAGGTACATAGATCATTTTGTCACACGATTTTGATCTAAGATTCGAGTGTGGAATTTGAAGGTGTTTACATCGGTCCGAAATAGGACTTATCACTCGATTCTTGATTGCGAATATTGACGAGGGATTATGATTAGGTACTTAAATTTTCTATCATAGTTAGGAGCTATGTAAGTGAAACGAAGGTTTCTGATCAAAGAGTCTGATCAGAGTCCACACTAGAGGATCGGAGATCAATACTAGTTCGAAAATAATGTTATGAACTCAAAAAAAAGATTGAGTCCGATATCGTTTACGGATGATCTGTGTATATCATACAGAATTGAGTTTAAAGATTGTTCTGCGTATGTATACCGGGTTTTGGGTTTTGTTTTAATTTCGGGGACGAAATTCTTTTAAGGGGGAAGTATGTACCACCCTAATTTTACCACTTTTAAATGGAATATCTAATTCAGTTTGAATATATAAATATATAATTTCGAACCTAAATAATCATGTTTTATGTTATAACTAAGAATGGTTAACTTATTTTTAGAATTGGTTTACAAAAATAAGATATTTTGGATTTTCATCATAAAATTGACAAAAGCCATTTTTCGATAAAATTGGATAGACGTTCAAATTTTGTTTTAAATTCCAAATAATTCTTTTTAAAATTTGTTATATAATAATAATTGATTGATAAAAGTGTTATGAATATATAAATACTTGTTTTATAATATTGACAAATTTCGTCGTATGTTGACAAGTCAACGTCGTATTTTAGAAATTGAATTTTGGTTTATTAAATATGGTTTTATAAGTCAAATACACTTATTTTAATTATTTAAGGAGGATAAAAAATAAAATTTCAAGTTTTATTTACTTAACAAAAACATCAAAATGTGACCGTAAAACGTTTTGTCGAAAATCAACGTTTTGTTCAATATAAGTTATCCAACGTTATTGCACCTTTGCTAACATATTTTAACACACACACACACATAGATATATACACACACACATTTCATAAACAATCAAGTTTACTTTTACTAAGTATCATTAGAAATTTCTTGAATGTCACTACTAAAAGTAAGTAAGGTAATTTAAAAAGCTAAAAAGTAAACATCAAATCAAATCGCACCAAAACCAAGGCAAATCTTCGTTTTAATATACTTTTCCATCCAAATGCATTCCTTTAAGTATTAAGTGAAAATGAAATAAAGTAATGAACAGATGGATGTTGGCAAGTGTTGAAAAAGTAAGTTTACTTTAAAGTTAAGGAAGGGTATTTTGGTAATTTGGTAAGGGGTTAATTTGGTGACTTACCGTTTATTTCTTTTCCTATAAATACACAAGTTTTCTTCTCATTTTATCACACACATCCTCCTCCTCCTTTTCTTCTTCCTTTAAGCTATTTTAATGGTTTCTCCTCTTCTTCTTTCTTACTAATTTTCTAAAAAACATGTCAAACCTACTCTAAACTCCTCCAAATTTTTCCAAAGACCTTAGAACACCTTTAGAACATGGTTTAGCATGTAAAGAGTTGAAGAATTATGAAGGAAGGGGTGGAACATGTGGAGGCTGAAGCTAGGGGGAGATGCATGGTGGAAATGGATGAGATCAAGCAAGAAGGAAGGCTGCAATGGTCATGGAAGAAGGAGATGGAGCAAGGCATGTGGTTTAAGAGAAAGAAATGATGGTTTTAGTGATGTTTGGTTGAAATTGAAGATGATAATGAAGAGTTGGATTAAAAATGAATGTTGGTAAGAAGTGAAAGGATTTAGTTAAAGGTGAGTACTCGACTTAGCTTTGAATTATTCAACTCCTTAAAATATTGTTAAGTATGTTCAGTTAATGAATTTATGTGCTTGATTGAGAATTGATTGAGAATTTGATGATTATATGGATGTTAAGATGGTTGATAACTTGGTTGTGAAATTCTATAACCAACTGTAGTGAAAATATTATTCAAGTTAGGTAATGGTTAGTGAACTAACCCTAGTTAGTTACTAAATCCAAATGAAAAGTGTATGAAGTTGTTTAGCCTCTTTAATGATTAAAATAATAAAATATTTTTAAGTAAGTTAAAAGAGTTTTAATATGGTTTCAAAACATATTTTAAGTGTTTCAAACAAGTTTCGAAACAATTAACCAAATGGTTAAAATTGAGCTCGTCGCATAGCGGTAGTTCATAATATTTGACCTGTAACTTTGAATCAATGTGCAGGATGCAAAATTAGTCGAAAATCATTGGTATAAGAAATTTATAGATCCTTGTAAACATATTTTTTAAATGAAGAAATAAAATAAATATTTCATTAAGTAGACCTTAAAATACGATCAAATCAAGTTTTCGATAAAATAACGCTTTGGCAATTCGGTGGACAAAGTAGCAAATGTTTTAAATATATATTTTAAAATGTTTAAAAATATGGAATAAATCTTATAAATCATTTAAAGTGTTTTAAAAGTGGTTTGAGTTGAAAATGAACATATATGAAGTAAAAAAATTTGTTTTGATCAAAGAAGCTTTAACACACTACTTGTAGCATTTTTTCGCAGCACTTTTATAACTTGTGAAATATGATTTTGAATTTAACCATTCTTTTTCATGTCTTTTATAATGGGATTTAAAAAGAATTAATTTTTTAAATAATGATTTGGAAGTTTTATAAATCATTTCTAAAAATGAAAGGAGCATGTGGAAACCACTAGTACATGTGTTTCGTTTGTGAAATCCAAGAAGACTTGGGCGAGGGACCGAACATGTCAAAGGGAAAGCCCGAATGCTCTAAAATAAAATAATGTTTTTCAATATGAGATTTAAATAAATAATTTGTAAATGTTTTTCCTAAGAAAAAGTGTAACGATTTAGAATTATTTCAATATTTAAAAAGGTTTTTAATTAACCAAAGTATTTGATAAATGAGGCTTAATAATTCCGTATACTCTGAAAAGATAAAGAAATAATTCAATGAATATATCTCTAAGGGATATTTATGAATGAATAAAAAAACAAATTTAATTTAATGATGATTGATAGTCACATATGAATTTAACATCTTTTTAATTGATAAGTGATTCGAAGGAACCGAGGTCAGATTTGACTAATTCTATCTAAAAACCACTTTGAACCAATGTATACATTCAGAAATGAGGATGGCTTTATGATAAAGACATGTTAAAGATCATGATTATTGAAGATCGAAGATCTTCATAGCGGAAGGGATGCTAGTTGACATTCTCTGGGCCGCTCCCAACATAGAGATATTTATTTTAGCAGTGGCCCTATCGTGTTTTTAAATTTTCATATTGCAAGGACTACTTGCTACTGATTCTAGGGGTGATTCCCAAAAGGGTGTGGTAGGAGGAGTGCCTTTGGTTTCGTACAGTCTAAGAATGAACTTGTTTAGATGAGTGTCTGACATTGCATTTCTAAATCTTGAACATTTATATTTACAAACGTACATCTATTAGTGGCGTAGGAGGCAACTCCTATTAGCTTAACACCCTTCTTCAAGACATACAGCTTGGAGGTTGTATTTTTATGGAAGTTAATTAGTGATAAATTGAAATGGCAGTGTGGCATTCTAAGCGAAATGTGCTTCTGGAAGAATAAAGCATGGCTTTGAAAAACAAAGTATGACTTTATGAAAAGAAGAGCGTAGCCTCTCTAGGTTCACAACCCAGTAATGGTACGGGATACTATATGGTCTGCAAGACATAATTACGGGCTATCTGATGAAATGCAGAAAATACGACAGCCTTCCATGGCTAGAATGAGTGATGTCTGAGTCCTCGGATGAGTCTCCATTGATATTGATTCCCATCGGTTGTCGACAACATTATTGTGGCATGTGAGTCCTTGGACCTATAGCCATTATATATATGTTTGTTGCAACCAAAAAACTGCATCAGGCCACTAATTCCTTGTCATATGGAAATCCAACCCAGCACGAGCTTTACCGTTTTGATTAATCCTAAAGTAGCTATAATGCTTTGCAAACATTTCAGCTACCCCTTCGGTATCATATATTCCGTTCGACCTAGTCCAGGTATATTACCATAGACTTAGTCTTGGTATTAATACTTGCTTATGGTATTAATACTTGTTTATATATATATTTACTAGGAAAATGTTTTTGAAAGTAATAGCATTAAAGATAATATCAAAGTGTTTTCAATATAAAGTATTTTAGTTATCATAAGATTAAAACCCATCCATATTTAGTGTGAGGATTGTCTTATGAGATACCTTTCTTTTCAAAGGTTTTGCTTGACATCAGCATTAAAAACTTCGAGTACCTCACGTTGGTTTATCAAGCCTGATCCGGGTATTTTTAATATTTGGGTCAGATCCGAGTAGTTTTAGGTTTAGTTGAAGATGCATGGAGTTTCCGGGGGAGAGCTGGAGATCTTCATCTATGTATGGATGTATTCTATTATCCACTGCATCGCATTTGTTTTTACATTTATAAGGACAGAGGGTTTATAACTGTACAAGCTAAATTCAGGTTACACTCAAATATTGTATTCAAAATTTTCTACCGTAAATATTATGTATTGAAATAATATATGTTATTTCATTCGTTTGAGATTCCATTTTTTTGTTTTATTCTATCTTATTTTCTTTTTCACCCTTAACTATCTGCCCTTCTGTTCGGCTTGAGTTGAACATGTGTGGATTATTGTCAACTTGAATTGTATAGAAAAGTGGGTCTTATACCTAACATTTGGAGAGCATTACTATAGTCTCAACGGGTGTATCGACATCAAGTCTCCATAAATCTTGACTAGGATCGTATATTTATTTTCATTCTGATAAATTACTCACGATTACAATACTTTGTAACTACTATCACAAAACATACCATTTATAGATTTTCTATTAAACATACTTTTAATTAAATTAATTAATTAATTTAAATATTTATCAAGTATATAATAGAAAGAAAATACCTTTTGTTTTGAAAGGACTAGTTATCGAGTCAGTTATATATAACAAATTACATAATTTCTCCTAGGGTATACCCACTACTCTATTAGTCTCCCACTTGCACTTAGGGTCAATTATGGAATCTTATTCCAACTTCTCCAAACGGTTTCTTAAAAATCAATTGGATCGATCCCTTTATGAATGGGTATGCTATTATGCTTTAATTTACTACTTTGTCAATCAACACTTCATGACGTTGATAAACTATTTTATCATGTGGAACAATTCGAGTATGTTTCTCGACTTCTAGTGAGCTCTAAGTTCTATTACGAAATATATCTGCAATATCTTAGAATTTATCGTTTTAATTTTGAATATTTAATTCATTTTAAATATTTAAATAACTGTTGTTTTAAAATATAAATAACTTATATTCAAATATATGGATTATTAAATTAAACATTAATAAATTGATTCAATAGCCATATTTAACTCATTTTAGTAAATAAATAATAATGGTGAATTCATTTGTAAATTTATTTACAATAATAAATAGCTCATACAAATAAAAGAAAATCAATTGTTATTAAAACAACTTGATTTTTAGTGACATACTTTTATTTTTATATATTTGATTTTCTATAATATTGAATTTGGAAAATAATTATATTTTCTTTTGACGTATTTTATGAAAAACGATGGTATGCTTGAAATTCCATAAACTAAAATAATATTTGTATTTACTTATTGATTTGTGACCGTGTCTCATTTTGATGCTCGATCATATTTTTATTTCTGTCATTCGCAGTCCGAACACTAACAGAATACATGTAACAGAGTACCATAGATAGAGTTCTTTTATAATTTTTTAAAAATCAAAATCAAAATTCAAATTTATAACATGACTTGATGATTTAAGTGATATGATGATGCCTTAAAAATCTTGGTTAAGTTGGTGATATTACTTTACTTGATATTGAAGTAAAGTGATTGATTTGTTATATAACTCGAAATCTAAGTTTACACTTACATATAAAAAAACTAAATCAAACATTCCCATTCCCTCTCTTCTCCTTTCCTTTTTTATTCAAAACAAGTAAAAAAAAACTGTGGCAGCATATTTTAAAATTTGAAATCAAATCCCACATTCCACTAAATATCACAAAACAACCTTCTTTACGAATGTTTAGGCACAGGCTTTGATCCATGGCAGTGATGGCTAGTTCAACGTCAATTGAGGTGGTTAGGCGAGATGGACTGTGACTTAGGATTTCGATTTTCTTGGATTCTAGGCGTCGATAGGAGTTGTCATATGGATTCTATAGCTTTCTCTTGTGAAATAGCATCTTGTAACCGTTTCGGATGAGATCCGACTACCTAGGGACAAAAGCGATAGTGGGGTTCACGCAAGCTTCCTTTTTAGGCTGCGAGTGGAATCTAGGCATCGAGCTCAATGATGAGGGGATAAATGGATGGAGATTTCGAAGGTGAGCACAATGGCGAAGTCGGATTTGGATTAGTGAAGCATAGAGGGAGAGAAGGGCTTGCATGTAGACAACAATGATTCGTGTATTTCGTTCGTGTATGGGAGTATCTTTAGTTTGGGGGAGAAGAGTTATATGAGCGTAATTAGCTTAATGATGTAATTAGTGTGTTAATTATATTAGTAAAACTCTCAAATCTTATAAATGTAAAAGCTCTCTTATACGAGGTCCAATCGAGACGCGGTTTTTCTCGTTACATTCGTAATGACGTAAGTTACACGATGGAATTGGTTTGGTCGAGTTTGGAACTATTTGAATTTTGGGCGATTTTAGACCAAACTGGAACATGAAAGCGTCAACATGAAATTCTATGAGTTAACTCACATTTAAATAAACTATATGATATCAGTGTTGTTATAGATTATTATTGAATGCTTTGATGATAATTAATAGTTCTAATAAAGTATATATTTATGACAAAATTATAGTGATTTAATTTAGTTACATTTGACATATTTAAATTAGTTATACTTTGCTTGGGATATCCATTTAGCAGAATAAAATGCGGTTCTTCTATAATTGAATTGATTATTCATACATCTATCAAACATAACAAACCATCGTTCTGCACTTGCAAAGTAAAAGATTATAAATATTTGATTATTTGTTTGGATTTGAATTCCCACTTGATAACAGATGCCATAAGTAACCATTTTGTTGTAGGGAACAAAAAGAAGAAGGCGGGGGGTTTTCCTAGTGAATAGGTCGCTACAGAACACTTCAAATAAAAATACACATACTATAATGATTTATAGGGGACTTTTTTAGAGAGACACTAAGGGATTTCGTCTCGCCTTTATTTATTTACTGTTATCTTCATTTTATTTGTATTCCGTTATTACTTATATTAATGTTTGATTGAAATATATGTGATAGTATTTTTTTGATAGTGTTAGTCATTATAATGATTTTCGCAATATAGCCACTTACAAAATATCATCTCCTAAAACCATTGTGTGGATCGAACTTGTGCTTGTATTTTTACTAATAAAAGTTGGTCATGTTTTTTACACTTTGAAAATTGTTTAAACCATATTTTCAAATATTTTGAGAATTTTGGAAAATAAAGGTTTATTTTTGGTTTGAAATTATAAATGATTTCCAATTGATCAATTACAATTTGGAATAATTTATGTTTTAAAATTTGTAAAAGATTATAAATTTATTTATTTATCTTTAGGGATGATTAGTGTTATTCAAAATATAGAAAAAGATTATAATTTGATTTGTGGTCTTTTGGGATAATTAATTTGGTTTTAAAATTTATAAAAGTATTTATACTTATTTATTACTTTTCAAAATACTAAATGTTGTTTTAAAATTTATAAATGAGAAAATCCTTTAAAAATGAATGTTTAAAAATATTAGCAAACGTAAGGCGGTTTTGGATTAGAGAAAATAGCGTTTTAATGACAATTGCTTTTGGCCCTTACTTTTAATGCACATGGAAATATAATTTGCCTCTTTAAAAAAAATATCTATAAAGAGTTGTTTTTAAAGTGTTTTAGGAAAATTTATGATGTGAAAACCAAGCACATGTAAGAATCAAATTTTTTAAATCTTGATTCGATTATGTAAGAAGTATATGCGATCTAATTTCCATATACAATTATTTGTTTACTTTGATAGTTGATTTCTTAATTATCGATTTTGATATCGTTCATTGTGCTTTGTCGGTCTAAGACGATTTATCGCCCATTTTGAGCATTGGCATCAAACGACATGGAAGACTAAAACCAGAAAACAAATGGGACTCAAGCCATGTGGGTCGCACCCATTAGGATATATTCACATTTATATAGAAAATTGTAGTTACACACATGCATTGATGTGAGTATATTTAGATGCCTGTGGATTTAAACGGGGTCTAGCTTGGAAGTTCCTGAGAGTGTTGCATATTTGGCGCTTGCTCTCAAATATATTTTATCTCGAGATATACTTTTGGTATAGGGGCACACCGTCATAGTCATGTTGGGTAAACTCATTCTCCTTGTTTCGATCTGAACCTTGGAATTAATCTTTTTTCTTTTTTGTTTCGTCAATCCATGACGATTTGTTGCACATTTGTAACATGATTATCCTTTGTCGAAAATGACTAAAACCAAAGCATGAGTGTGGGACAAGTTACATGGGATTGTTTCCATAAGGGTATCTTTACATCTACTCTATACTGGATTCGGTTGTATGCTATAAGAGATAGAAATACTCGGACTCTCGGTAAGGTTGGCGAGGTCTGTTTTGGAGTTTTCAAGAGAAGTTACGAAAAAAGTATTCTCTTAATTATATTGTCTAGAGGTATTCTTTCGGTAAGGGAGGCGCATCCTCCTAGTTGTTTTTGGAAAATTTTCATTTCCGTTAATTCAAATCTTTGAATTGTTTCCTTAATTGCATCGAGAAGTGTCTGGAGCTCTTCTCGATGTTTATTATTTTGTCCATTCTTTAAGTTTGAATTTTGATCTTGTCTATGTTATCCATTCCATTTGGATTCTTGTTTCGATTGTTTCCCATTTCTTCATGTATGCAAGTTGTTCTTGTGAGGTAAAAATCCGTTTTGCATTTAGCGGTGTGGTCTCATAGAATTATTAAATATTCATCTTATTACTTAAGTTTTCTCATGCCAGTTTTCCAGTCTGATCCGGGTGTTATTTTACTATAATGCTTGGGTCAGACCGAGTATTTTTCTAGATTGTCATTGGTGGGACATGGAGCTCATGGAGTAGAGTTGGATGTTCACGTAACGTAATATTTTTATTTTCCACTGTATCACTATATGTAATTATCAGCAACTGTAAGATCAGGAAATTATTGCTATCCAGCTAATGGGTTTGTTTTAAACTCTGATTTACTTTGTATCTTAGAGTGACAGTTACATTGTCTTTATTTTATTATATGTTGTCGTTTTCACTGTGATATTATGTTTTCTCTATTTTTTATTTTTTTATTTTACCTTAACAATATGCTTTCTGGTGATTGAACGTTCAACATTGGAATACCGTGAATGAATTTGGTGTCGACTTTAGATGGTCGAAAAAGAAGGTCGTTACATTTAGTATCAGAGCTAAAGGATAATGTGACGGCCCACACTAAAAAAGAATATTATAGAGTAATATTGTCGGCTAGTGTAGAGAATATGGCTGGTTAGGAGTGACCATCCCGTGAATTTTACATTAAACGAGCATTAACACATCGACTAATATACTATATATTTCTAAAACTAAGTGGGATCAACATGTACAATTCAGGAATAAAACAAAACTACGGTGACTATAATAAAAATTTAGAATAACGTACAATAATATAAAATTCACATAATCATAAATTAGTCATAATGGAATATAATAGATGCAAGTTTGAACGACACATAAAAGATACATGATTTTGACTATATATATACAAAGTGCTACATCTCAAAATGAATATGTACACAAAAGAAGTCTAATCTCAATACAAAATACAACATGATGTTAAATATATACATAAGATGACAAAAGAGAATTGCTAGCTAACATGTAAGATGTCCAGTCTAAAGCATCAAGCTGAACGACCTGAAACATCTCGGTCTGACCCGAGCATTATAAAAAATAATAAACAGGCCAGTCTAGACTCAGATAACTGTGTTAGCGAAACTGAAATAATCAAGATCTCAAATATAAGCATATATCAACAAATATCAAACACGCATCAATAACCTCAAATCACCAAATACAAAAGCTCATAATTTCTTCTTAAAAGAAAAAACCTCCAACATGATTTGGTGATAATCCAACAACATCAAATCTAGAAATATCATAAATAGAAATCCCAAAATCTCATAAATAAGGGGCACCAAACTCCATGATTGGTGAAATAAATTCACCTACATGCATGTACCTCCAAGATAGACGTATAAGTCTATAAACATAAAGATAGGTACACGACCTATAAACATCGAAATAGGTATAAAACCTATTAACTCCAAGATTGGTACGTAACCTATAAACATCAAATAGGAACAAGTCCTGTAAACATAAAAATAGGCACAAGACCTATAAACATCGAAATATGTATAAACCTATGAACATCAATAGGAAAAAGTCCTATAAACTCCAAAGACGAGTCGTAAACTCGTCGAAAAGTGTGATATACTTTAATATAGCAACCGAACGGATAACAACCATGTGTCCCATACCACACGAGTTTACATAAACATTTACTATACAATAGTAAGCTCCACTCTTGTGTAGCAATGGTTCGATTGAACAAGTTCGGGAATTAATCGGTAAAGCAAATGCGAGCATTCCATACCACTCGTTTTTTAAACCATTTAAATCAATTCCTCGTTCAATCGATAATGTGCACTTTTATGAAAATAATTCTCTTTGAAAATTACATTTCAAAAATATTAATTTATAGTGGATATATACATATATAATTACACTTTCAAACCATTGTTACAAAACATTTCTAAAACCATTTCTAAAAGATTTGATAAGAATGATTACACTAGAAATTAATCTGAGATTAATCCATAAATAGATGCATAGATAGGTGAGATAGATTACCTTTTATCAAATTAAACTTGAGTTGAGCAAAAGCCATATGATTTCTAGCATTGATTTTGCAATTAGGGAACTAGGGTTTTTGGTACCTGGGCAAAATTTCGTTTTTTGGTTATAGGAAATTATGAATGAAAAATTTGTACGTATCTAATTTCTATCTCTTATTTGAGCCAAATGGTATAGTTTATGGATCCATTAGAAAATAGTATTATTATTCTTCTTGCTTCTCTTTTATAAACACTAATTACAATATAAACAATATTCCATTCAATCGATTTTGATTTCACAAATTTTGATCAAAATAATAAGAAATTCTACTACAAAAACGTAGCCCAACGCTGCCTGAATACCCTAGAAAAACCGTAGACAAAACCCTTTCGATTTGGCTCCGACTGATCAGAAAACCCGATTGAAGTACTTCCAACCGGTCCACTAGTTCTGCCAACCGGTCCACCTGTTGTCGTCTAAGATAGATAGTTTATAACATGTAATTTTTGGCTATTGTTTTGCTTATTTCTCACTCATTTTAAATCGGATTCTTGATCCGTTTTCTTCTAATTTCAGCTAGGTTTCTCTTTAATCAAATAGTTTGAATAGAAATCATTTCAAAATTGTTGTACGAATCAGTGTTTTCAAGTTAGTTTCCAAAAAATACAAATATAGCTTTTCACGTATATATGTTCAAAATACCTTTAAAAATCATTATATATCAAAAATAATATCATAGTAAGACCTGATATATCAAATTGAAATTTATAAATATTTTTATGTAATTTAATATGTATATGTATATTTTATAAATTTATTTCGATATAATTCATTTAACAGCTCAAACACTGTTTATTTCCATTTCTCATTAAATAAATTATATCTCTTAGAATATATATATATATATATATATAAATCCAGAATTAAATTTATAAATTCACAAATATATGTATCTTAACTTCAAATATCATTTTTATATCATTTTCATGTGATTTTTTTATTCCAAATCATTTTTACACAAAACCAGGCTGATTTTCGTATATTATGAAATTGCATCTTTATAAACTCATATAAATTAAATAAAATTTCACAAAAAATACTTTTTAGACAGGATACCACCATATCAAACTTCAGAAAATAATTTTATATCAATTTGACATGACTAAATGTCCTAAATAGTTAAAAATAAAATTTCACGCTCGTTTTCACATATTACGAAATGTATGAATATCAATTCGTATAATTTATATAGAAACGCACAAAAATTATACATAGGTCTATAAAATTGTTGTTTCATCTTAGAATTTTATTCATAACAAATTCTAACCTTTACGTTATAAATCTCCCATTTATATTTATCTCATTTGGAGAACCCATTTAATAAATGTCTTATTTATTTAATTCAAAATTTATTTCAAATTGAAAATAAAACCAAATAAAATACCCCAATCTCATCTTAAAATTAATTAAGATCAATTAAATCATATTTTAGATTTAATTTCAGGTATATTAAAGTAAGCGAGAACCTTGTTTTTGGCAGGGTATGGCTCATTAGAGATAGAGCAAGTGACACCTTAAAATGAGTTTGAGAGTATTATATATATGAGAGAGAATTTGTTAATGATATAAAAACATATTATGTTAATTGATCTATTGAGATTAGGAATTTTGGTTGCGACGTAGGTGCCACAGTGTTGATACAAGGAAAACTGACATGATATTGATTTTTTAAAGTTGATAAATGAAATATTTTACCTAGGATTATATATTTTACATATGTAAAGGAATAATTTTCAAAATTACATAGTTATTATAGTGTGTTTTCTGGAAATGATAATATTTATTTATTATCATGATTGTTTGACATGTCATGCTTTGATAGTCTAGATGCATTGACTGTTATTGGTTGATTGTTAAATTGTGCTTAGCTTATTTAGGAGCATATATAACTTTAATTTAAAAACGAAGGCCTTTGTGAATTAAGTTTCACAATTTGACTATAAGGTGTTCAGTGAAAATGTTAAGTTAAAATTCACCTTTTAATAATGGTGAGTAAATGTAAACTTTTAATAAAAGTTGTTCAATATAATCTAAATAGGAAGGTAAGATATGAGAGGATAAATATTTGAGGAAATACTATTATAATAAAGGAGAATTATTATAATATGAGATAAATTTATATAAAGGCAACTTTATATAAATCTGGTTTATAAAATGAAATTTAAAATGATTTTTGAGAATAGATCCCAGAGTTGTTTTAAATAACTTCAAAAAGGCTTTGAGAAATTAATGGTAATATTACTTGGAATTTTTTTTGTAAGTATAAATATTTCAAAGAGATTTTTGATAAATATACATTTTCTTTAGATACTTCGGGGGAAAACATGTTGATTAGTTTTATGGTAATTTGAATAATCTTCTAAGTGACGATCGACTCTTTGCTTAGGCAAATGTTGTAGTGCACCTCATAAATTATATTATTTATCGTTGTGCGATCGAAATGAGTTCGAGTTTGTTTATTACATAAAATTTTGAAGTTATTCCATACAAATAAGTATGATTTCAAAAAGGATTTTGAAACAAAAATCGGGTATTTAGTCTTAAGTTTCCATAAAGGAAATTGATTTAAAGTAAATGGTATATTGATGAATAATTTAGTAAATGAAAGAAAATTTTAAACTATTGGATAAGAAAAAGATAATTTAACTCAAATTTTTAAACGAGTTAAATTAGATAGATAGGGTTTAATAAGCATTTTTTATTTAAAATAATAGTTTTTGTTCAAATATCTAAGTTGGGTAGAATATTTGATATTACTAACCAACCCATAAACATCTTTTTTTACAACATGCTAAGGTAAAGAGGTGTTTTGCACATGCACATGACAACTGTATCTTGTTTTATAGTTGCCAGACCATAAAACATAAAAAACATGTGATAGGTAGGAAACATTATATTAACTAATAATAAAACAAAAAGCACAGGTGTTAGGCAGAGCACCTAAACTACTAAGGACCAAGCCTAGCCCTCCTTAAAAGAGGAGGAATAACTACTATCATAAGCCGAGATAGAACCAATGACCAGAATATACCCAGAGAAAAGATGAGCACGGTTAGGAACAAAGCCGATAGAGGCATCACTGGAAATAAGTTTCCTATCCCAAAAGGTGTCCAATAAAAAATTCTAGTTTATTTCTTTAAATTCATCCACCTAGTATGGGTAAGACCCTCACCCTCAATGTGATAAAAGAGACCTCTGCTCTCACCTTCGACTTCACTCACAAACTTGTGGTAGGTATCATACTCAGGAGAATATCTTATATCCAAAGGTTCATGTATCTATGCTTGCTCATTAGAGTTCCAAATAATAAAATCAAAAGGAACAACCATGATATCATGCATCTCTAGGACCATAGAAGGAGAAGGGATACAAGCAATAGGAGGGACAATATAGGGATGCGGAGAAGCTACATAAAATAGGCTAGCCTTCGGGACCTATTTCCTGACCGGGGGATGAGGAAGAGAGATCATATCAGAAAGTGGTAAAGGAGCAACAACAGGCTGAGGAGCACATTCATTAATAAGGTGACCTAAAGAACGAAAGAATGTGGAAATGTCATGTTTTCAACTTTAATGAACAACTACCTCCACATTAGCAATTCTGTCCTTAAGAATAGACGGCAAAGGCCTTATGGGGGTGATTTCAGTCGGAGCCGTGGCATATTCCAATCTTTTCTAAGCCACTATATTAGAATCAAAATAAATCACCTTACCGACATGGCTAGCAAGCCAGTCAAGACCAATCATGGGTTGCAAAATAGAGCACATGTGAGAACAGTGTGCCCAGACAGAAATAGATAAAATCTGTTCCTTTACCTTGTACACTGATGGACTCCATGTAGTGACAATGTACAGCTTCCCTTCTATGAGTATCGCATCAGCTTCAAGTACCCTTTGTCTTTAGTCACATCATGAGAATTTGAAAAAACATTGCATTATCAAAATGCACACTAAGCCCACCTCTGGGTTCCAAAACTTGACCACAATGCTCTTTAACCAAATGATAGGAAGGGTTAGAATCCAAGAAAAATCCCACTGTAACAACTAGGTATTTTCAACCATTCACAAACACACATGTCGGAATTGAATTGCTCAAAATACCGCGTCGTAAATAAAATTTGGCAAATCTCAGAATATACAGTAAATAATAATCACAGATCACAGACACAGAGTAATAATAGTGCAACGGAAGTAAAAGAGATAGTAGTTCATGAAGCTACTATATAAATATATCAGAGTTAAATAAGATACAACAGAAGAAATAGAGTACAACAGAAGAAATAGAGTACAACAGAAGTCTCAGTACATAGAAGTCTACTAATACAAGAGCTGAAAAGGAACAACAGACTGAAAAAGATAAAACTAGACAAGTAGATAATCTCCAGCGTTTCCAATCTCCAGAAAGTGGAAATCCAAATCTGTGAATAATCAGCCGTACCCAAGCGTAAATAAAAATACAAACACTCGAGTCAGGACATACATACTTATACAATGTAAACCAACTCAAGTGAACTGTAGTAAAAGTACAAGTAACTTAAAGGATGCTTGGGACCGCCCATCCTCTAAGGATCCGTTAAACTATTTACTATATAGTATATTGCGCTATTATAATAATGTCTAACAGTAAAATAAACATACTTTTAAATAGCGTTAAGGCTTTACATTTTCCACCTTAACATAAATAATGCCAATAGTCTATACAGTACCTGCATATCTCCTGATCGGGAGACTACGAGAAGATCTGCATAGGTACGACACAAATAGAAACTCGTAGTCAAGGCTCGATATGGTAGGTGACACGACACATAAGGCAATGCCAGGGTAGATATACCAATTACGACACTCGGGCTGGTGGTAACGCAGCAGCCACATTTTCCCATTTCATGTACAGGTCTGGACAGAGGTAGGAGATGATGGTTAGGGTTGTGTCAAGGTGGTGGTGGAGCAATAGAAGGTGGCCAAGGTCATCTAAGGTGATGGTGATGAAGACTAGGTGGCTAGGCATGCTTTTTTAGGAGTTTTAACATAGTTTTTGTGGATTTTGAATCATGGGATGCTCATGGCACTTGCTGGTCAGAGGAGGAAGGGTTTTGGTCGTGTTTTATGTGTGGAAGGAAGTGGTGGTGGTTGGTGGAGGAGATGATGGAGGTGTTAGGCCAAGCAAAGCAAGAGAAGCAAGGCAAAAATCAAGCAAAACAATAGAAAAAGGAAGAAGAAAAGAGAGAAGAGAGGAGGCCATTACCCATTATTTTTGCTTAGCCGTGAATGGAGATGAGAAAGAATAAATTTTTTCACGTGAAAGTGAGATAAAAATCATGGCTAAACAATGTAATGTACGACCAAACTCAAGAATGAACGAGGAGTTGTGAAATTAAAAAGTCCAGAAAGTGAAAAGACTTAAGTTTTGAAAGCTTTTTAAACCTTTGGTATTTCCTTTTCTTTTAAATTTTAATAAAAAAATAAACTCAGAAATATCTTTTAAAACTGAAACAAAGTAATATGAAACAAAAATAAATAATTAAATTTAAAGAAAATGGAAAAAGAATTATATAAATTGCTTAAAAATTGAAACAGTGTCCAAAAATTACAAATAAATCACCATTGACTTTGGAAAATTGTTTACTTCATTTTAAAAAAATATTCTAAAACAAAATTTGAAATAAAATGATTTTTAAAACATTTTCAAAGTGAAATAAATAATTTAATTTAGAGAAAATAGAAAAAGAGCTAAAGAAAATGTTTAAAAATTGGAAACAGGACATGAAAATTACAAATAAAATATCACTATCCTTATAAACTTTCTATTTCACTTTAAAACAAATAAATTTCAAATAAATAAAATAAATGAGAAACAATAACGTAGGAATGATAATAAATAAGTTCTTAAGAAAATATAAAGTTAAATAAAGAATTACTTTAATTATTTGAAACTAGGAATTAAAATTTATAAACAGAATACAACTGACATTTGAAAATGTCAATTACACTTTTAAAAATGTTTTAAAACCAAAATATATTCACAACATGTTATATTACCCATATAAATATAAATTAGAACATTACTGACCAAATAATATACTATTTGTATAATTTAAAATAAACCATTTTGTTAAATACAGCAAATTACACACAATAGTTAAAAGGCATAACTTTCACATAATAAATCAGATTTCAACGAAACGAAAAGCAGTGTTCTTAAAATTTTATTTACTTTCATAATAAAAGATAAAATTCAAATTTTCAAATATTTGAAATTTAAATTTAAAAGTAAAGGTTTGACTATATTGACAAAAATTCATATTTTCTGGAAATATTCAATTTATTTACGTTTGGAATTCTAATTGACATCAAAATCAAAATTTATATTTAAAATAACAAAATTTATTCTTTTCCATAAATAAAATAAAGCTTTTAAATCCGTAAATTCAATTTAAAAATAATTGTAAAATACAGGGTTGTTACACCCACCAAATATTCAGATCAATATTCAACATCCGCCTGTAGAACTTCGATTGGAGGAACCATCAATCTATCAATTTTGACACCATCAAAGGTATACGGAGAATAGACCCCCGCATTTCTTGGCAGCTTTGAAAATAGAGAAGTCCATTTTGGAGCTATAATAAGGGGAGAGGAAGGTAATAGAAGAACTGCAATTTTAACAATAGGAACAACAACATTACCACAACCATCTGGAGGGCGATCCTTCCTAACAACAAGATCAAACCCAATTACCCCATCATTAACAACATAGATGTTTTCATGTTTTATATCAACTGCCGTATCCTTTTCACCGGCCACTTTATCACCTATGACGTTGTCATCACCCAAGCTAACCGAAGACTCAAACCAACAATTATTGTTACTAACAGATGCTAACATAGGAGATAGGGATGCTTACCAATAATTTCTGGCCAGCAATCCAAAAGAGGAGTAGATAAGAGAGGAGAAGCCATACCATCCAAAAGAGCAGATAGTGGATTAGCATGCACACAAGTAACCATAATAGGGACATGGCCAAAGATGATGAAGACGAGGCATTGGCAATTGCAATACTATTGGCCAATTCAACAGGGTCCATAACAGCCACCGCTTGCCTCATTCCAAATTCCAACATTGGAGCTACAACGGATGGAGACTCATGTATTCTGACGTGAGGAGACGAGCATAAAGCATTGAAGTGATGGAAAGAGCCTGTCAAAGACACACCATCAAATTCCAGATCTGAGATGGAGTCCAAAAAATAGGGATTATTCTTCTTCTTTTTTGGCATGAGAATAGACGATGTGAGGCGTCAAGAGGAAGTTGACGAAAGATAAATAAGGAGAAGGGGAGGGGTGTAGCCAGACAAAAGAAGAAGAACGAGCGAAGCCAACTAATGCCATTTTTAATGTTATGTTATTGTGAATGTTTTTGATACTATAACATTTATATAGGTTTTATTGATGTTATGTTATTGTGAATGTTTTTGATGTTCTGCTTTTGTATATACTCTTAGGATGTATAAAAGTGTTATATAAGTAAGTCAAAGTGAAGTAAGTTTTTAATTTACTGTCTCAAAGATGCGTCTTTATGAAATGTGCATAAACTTAAGTGAAAAATTATGAAATAATTCATTAATAATTTTAGTATTTAATCAAATACTATAAATGAAAATGAAAGGATTTAGAAAGAGATTGGTATAATTAAGAAACCATTCGAATTAAGTACATAATTTACACATAGATCATTTTATTCGCATGATTCTTGATTTAGGGTTTAACTACGTAGCTTTGGGGTAATTCATACAAGTTCGAAAGGGATTTCTCATTTAATTCTTGTCAGCGAACACTTGATTTAGAAGCTCAAAATGATACTAAGGTTTTGTGTTATTGTTTGCACCAAAATTGGTCATTAACACTGAGTAGAGTTATGTAGAGAGATTAATGAAGAGAGTAAATTAGAACAGAAGAATAGTGTAATTCAATGGAAAGAGAACAACAAAAACGAGAACACCAGATTTATAGTGGTTCGACGTAATTTCCTACGTCCACTTTGAGTTTAATCTTTATTGCTTTCTCAGTCACTTGAATATAGACACAATCCATAAACTAATCGCTTGCATTCAAGTTTGAATTAAAAACAGGAGAGTATGAAAAATGACAGGATCACCCCAGTGTTCTTCGAAAAAGGCCTCTTTCACTGTGCCCCTGCCCTTCTATTTATAGATGAAGATGTGTTGGACTTCCCTCATGGGCTCAGGAACAAGGTACCTCGGCCCACAGTAGGTGACTTCTACGCACCAGGCCAGGCACGCCGAGCGAGGAACGCTGGTCGAGAATTGTCCGGTTGATCGTTGAATGACTCGAAGCAGAGTCATGCCGAATGCTTCTGCTTTGTTATGGGCCTGACAACTTGCTAACACCTCTAGCTACACCGTTCCAGGGATGCCGAAACATGTCGATTACATCAAACCCTTATACCTTTAGACTCTTCTTGATCAGAATCTTGTCTAGTGCAAATAATCTTCAACTGTCGTTTTGTAGCTAGCCCAAGGTGCCGGGTAACATTTGCCCCCTAAAGTGTGTCGTGTGAAGCAACATGACACGCTTTGAATTGGCGAGTATTCCTTGTTTATAGAAAAAATCCATCATGTTTTCTGAATTGTCATTATCCTTCAATTTTATCCTCCTAAGGTGTCGTATCCTTCTTTGGTCATCATGACGCTTGGTCGATTCCTAATATTATAAATTCAGGATTGTAGTTCATCAGTGGCCATCCGTGCTCGGTTCTATTGGGCCAGTAAGCTTCGGCTATTTGATCCAGTATTTTCTTAATAACCTTAAGTGAGAATTCAATTCCCTGTTGGTTTTGAGAAGTCGAACTTTTTTCGGATGTACACATGCTTGTTCGGGTACATGTTCATGCCAATGGCTTTTGGATGCGTTTTATATGCTCATAAGTCATTGCCAATTCCGTCTAGTTTAATTGCAATTCAATTGCGATTCCTTGTTTGTATTTTTTTGAAATAAGTGTTGTAATAATCCACTTGATGAGAGGGGACTTCAATTTTTACATGAATGACGACCTCAGAGCAGTAAGCAAGGGTGAATGGGGTATGGCCAGTTACGGACCCATGGGTAGTTCCACAAGCCCATAATGTTGTTGGTAGTTCACCCATCCATTTACCTCTAGCCTTTTCCAAACTTCTCTTCAGAACAGACTTTATGATCTTGTTCACAGCTTCAACTTGTCCATTTGCAGTTATAATGGATCTTAGAAGGTCATAAGGACAGATGACGTTATGAATAATGAAGTTGATTATTTTCTTCATCTTGGTCGTGTTTAAAAGTTCTTCATCTGCCCATTCGGTGAATCAATCAACGGCTATGATGGCGTATTTCGCTCCACCTTTAGGATCGGTAAGAAGATGATGTCAATGCCTCCCAAATGGCAAACGACTATGGACTAGCCATTTGAGTAATTTCCATTGGCGGGGAACTTGGATTTTTTGCAAACATCTTGCACTTGTCGCATTTTCTAGCATGATCAATCGCATCTGGATTGATAGTTGGCCAGTAATACCCGTAGCGAGTATTTTCTTTATCAGGGTTTTCCCTCTGATGTAATCGCCACTTCTTCTTCATAGACTTGCTCAAGACTCATTTGATATCATCATGGGTGATACACTGAAGTATGGGAATGGATAAATTCCTTTCTACACATGACTTCTTCTTCAATGATTTAGCATGAAGCTTTGAGGAGGATTTGTCATTTTTCATTCCTCTGTTTGGTAAGAATTCTTCATTGTAGACAGTCTTTGATAGGAGTCAACCATAACCCCTTTTTTGGCTCTGTCTCCAAGATCTAGCCGATCTTCATCCATCAATGCTTGGAATATTAAGTATTTCAACCGAAACAATGTATGTCTGTTGCATGTGAGTATGTGTGTAATGACGTAATACGTGAAGTCGGCTAGTAGCTCTTGGACCTGGCCGAGATAAGGATCAAGACAATGCCCCCCGGCAAGATCAACTTCCTTAACTTTGCATACTATCAATCATGAACCATAAAAGATACGTAAAGTTTCCACTCCCAATCCTCTAGCAAGTTTGAGGCTAGAGGTCGAGGCTTCATACTAAGCATCGTTGTTTGTTACAGGGAAATCAAGTATCAAAAAGTAGCAGATCGATCGTTCCTCAGGAGTCATTATCATGACTCCTACGCCATAACACTAATCACTGGATGCTCCATCCGCATACATTTTCCATCTATCGGCTAGTCCTCTACTACTTCTCGAGTAGTCATCTGATGCAGTGAATTCTGGTACGAGGTCTCTTGATTTTCGTCCTTAGATAGCCCTTTGAGGGAAATAACTAATATCGAATTGGCTTAGTTCGATATTCTATTTAAGTAGTCTTTCAGACGTCTCAGGTCATTGTATGCCCTGTCGCAATGGCTGGTAGGTATAGGCGTGGATAGGGTGAGCCTAAAAGTAAGAGTGGAGCTTTCATGATGAAATTAATAGATATTGCGCTAGCTTTTGTAGCTTCGGGTCGATATCCAATGCATGACTTGCGGTAGTTGGTGAAATCATACATGCGTGTTAGAATGGGTCCAAGGGAACATATCATCATTGCATTGAGCTGTGACCCAATATTCAGCGCCCAGAAAGGGTCGCCATGGATAGCTGTAATGTCGACTGTCAGCTTAGCGAGTGTAATCCCGGATTCTTTGAGTTTAGATGTAACTATTTTTCATAACATTCAATGTAAAATATGGTTGGGACGGTCAATGTTGATGGTTACTCTAGTCGAATCCTAGAGTTTTATCATGAGTTATTAAGTCTAATAATGAAGGACTCTAAATGCCCTAATCAATTATCAACAAATTGCTAAAGATCAGACTTAAAAGCATGTTGAAGGAAATGTCGAGTGGGGGTCATCCTCGAGTTGTGTGCAACTGTGTAGCTGTATCTTGCTATGAGTTTGAATTTGCTTATATATTCGAGTAACGCACTTTCTATTCAATGCATTCATGATCCTTTACCGGTCCTTCGGGTTGGAGTGACAGTCAATTGCCCACGAGCTAAGGTATTGATTTAATGATTCTATCTCTAGGCATTCTTTTGGTCGTAGCCTTGAGTGGCTGTAAACATTATATATAAGTTTCAATATTGAGATATCGCAGCCAGTCTTTGGATGACCACGCATCTGCTTCCAGTCTCGGGTTGATAAATGTACTGCATGGATGGTTAAGTCTCATCCTAGCTATGTTTATATTCCCACCTAAACTTCGAAAACATAGAGTTGATTGATGAATAGTCGGTTCACATTCATCTTGCTTCTAGCTCGTGCCCCCAGGTCTGGGCCATATACCGATAAGTAGGAAGGTCAGCAATGCCCACTTTAGCATCACTCTCTTTCCCGTTGAATCATGGGATCATAGGAGGCTGGGTCTCGCCTATATTGGATTGTATTATGGGCTCTCATTCCAAGAGTAGTACTTCGATGCCTCGTAAGTTTCAGGGCATAATTTGGACACTGGACGGTCATCCATGTCCACTTTAGTTCATGTTCCGTAACTAGATCTCGGGGTAAAGTTGGCTACAAATGCAGGCGGGTCATGCTCATCCAGTTTCATACTCCTCCTGACGGATTGAAGGAGGGTGCTGGAGAATTTTTGACCAAGTCTTCATGGTTTACTCTCCTTTTCATACTCTAGAGGTCATAGTTTTTCAAGGAACATCCGAGTCACATTAATATGTGCTTGGTGCGGATCGGTATCGACCCTCGGTCTGAGGTATGATATAGTCGGTTGCTCGTAGTTGTGGATGTCGTTTCGATTGGTTCTGTATTGAGGCCTCCTTGTAGTCGTTGCCTTAAGTTTTAAAGAACGCCAAGCTAGAGCTATAGTAAGCTGTCGTATTCACTTTTTAGAGATTTGTACTCCTACTCCCAGCATTGTTTTGGCCAGGCCACTAGTTGGATGGTCGAACTCTATCCTTAGCGAGTTAATAATCCTCCTGTCGATTTAAGGCCGAAGTTTGTGGAATAGAGAACGGTCGAAATCCCCTCATCTATTTATCGATATTTATATACCACTCTGCGTTCTGGTGACTTAGTTTTATTCTCCCCCTGGTCGAATTGCACCCAATTTGTGTTCACGCTTCGGTCCACGCTCCGGGTACTTAGAGATTTGTCGAACGTTTTATGCTTTAGTCCATAGTTCGGATGCAAAGATTTTCGTCAATTTATTTATACTCCAGTCCCCCCTCTGGGGTCTTAGAGTGCTCTAGTCCGCTTCTGGGACTTAGAGATTTTTCTCAAGTCGTTTATACTCTAGTCCGCATTCTGAGGACTGAGAGTACTCTAGTCCACTTTAGGGACTTAGAGATTTTTGAGTCGTTTATACCCTAGTCTACGCTCTGGAGACTTAGAGTACTCTAGTCCACACTCAGGGGACTTAAGAGGTTTTTAAGTCGTTTATACTCCAGTCCACGCTCTAGAGACTTAGAGTACTCTAGTCCGCACTAAGGGGACATAGAGGTTTTTAAGTCGTTTATACTCCAGTCCATGCTCTTGGGACTCAGAGTACTCTAGTCCGCTTCAGGGACTTAGAGATTTTTGAGTCGTTTATACTCCAGTCCGCACTTTGGAGACTTAGAGTATTCTAGTCCGCACTCAGGGGACTTAGTGGTTTTTAAGTCGTTTATACTCTAGTTCGCACTTAGGGGACTGAGAGTACTCTAGTCCGCTTCAGGGACTTAGAGATTTTTAAGTCGTTTATACTCTAGTCCGCTTCAGGGACTTCGAGGTTTTTAAGTCGTTTATACTCTAGTCCGCACTCAGGGGACTGAGAGTATTCCAGTCTGCACTCAGGGTACTGAGAGTACTCTAGTCCACCTCAAGGACATAGAGGTTTTTAAGTCATTTATACTCTAGTCCGTGCTCTGGGGACTTAGAGAACTCTAGTCCGCACTCAAGGGACTTAGAGGTTTTTAAGTCGTTTATACTCTAGTACATACTTTAAGGACTGAGAGTACTCTTGTCCACTTCAGCGACTTAGAGATTTTTAAGTCATTTATACTCTAGTCCGCACTCAGGGGACTGAGAGTACTCTAGTCCGCTTTTGGGACTTAGAGGTTTTTAAGTCTTTTATACTCTAGTCCATGCTCGGGGACTCAGAGTACTCTAGTCCATTTCAAGGACTTAAGAGATTTTTTAGTCGCTTATACAATAGTCCGCGCTCTAGGGACTTAGAGCACTCTAGTCTGCATTTAGGGGGCTTAGAGGTTTTTATTGAGAGCAGTCGTATTTCCACTCGTTTAATTTGTATTTCATTTATCGTATCGAGGCTAATAGTGTCGAATGAATGATCAGACCACGTTTGCCCATGGAATGGGACTCTGCCTCCAGCATGAAGGTCGAAACTTAAAGAATGGACGGTCGATTCTCGTCCTCTTGGTGATTATAGCTCTTCCAATCAAGTCAAGGAAGGAGGTATATGACAGATGGTTGGATCACATCCATGATGGGTTAGATAATCAAGTCTTGCACAATTTGCTTCGTGTCTCTTTCTAGAAAATAAGGATAATTGATTATTGAGTAGACAAAGTAAGTTGCATATGTTTCAAGGTGCAGTCGTGTCCATGTATTGAGAGCGATGGTTAGTGAGTAGGTAGTCCATCATAGCTACTCCAAGTCGGGCTTTCGAACAACCTTTTGTGCTCAGGGTAGGATTTGATGCGTAGATGATCAAATCACATCTACTCTAGATAGATCCCGACGCCACTTAGCTTCAGGAAAGACATATGTATTTTTTTTAACTTTGTTCTATGACTCGATTTGCGTGGATGCACTACAACAAAAACACCCTTTAATAGCGTTTAAAAAACGCTATTAGAAGCTATTATAGCGTTTTTTCTTACGCTGTATATTAGCATGTTGTAATAGGTCAGTGACCTATAACAGCAACATACAAAACGCTATAAGAGACGCTATGGACAAGGACATTTCATAGCGTTTTATGAGTGCTGTAAACATGACTTTTAATAGCCTTGGAAAGTCGCTATGAAGTGAAACTATAGCGTTTTCATGACTGCTATCACTACAACAAAAAGGACTTTTATAGCGTGTCATACTTGCAATGGAAAACGTATTTTTCTTGCCATCTAAAATAGGCCATATTGGTTCAACTGCTTTTCTATAGCATTATGAAACGTGCTATAGAACTTTTTATGACGCATTTTAGTTGCTATAAATATGTCGACATGCTATATTATTATAGCATTTGAACGCGCTATGGAATCATCGTGTCAACCTTTTACGACACATTGAAATGCTATAGAAAATTCATTACTATCTATTATAGCACCGTCTTATTGCTATGAAAACTATTTACTCTTTGCAAAATATTTTGTATAGCACTAACATGATGCTATAGCATAACAAAGCTGAACAAATTTTCTTTTTATTGCATAGTTAGAACGCTATAAAAAAATTCTATTGCACATTTTTTGCTGTCATAACATTCAAAGCTTACAATTTTCAATTCTATTTATATATTATAACTCAAAAAACCACATTCATCACATTAACATAAGTACACAAATTGAGTCATAAGCCAAATCACAAAATATATATCCATAATATTTCATACATGAAGAATTAAACAAGAATATTTGTGATAAAAATTAAACATAAGTACATAAATTGAGTATAGCATACCAAAACGATACATACTAAAAATATTTTAATGACCGTCGATAAGCATGACTGATTTAAGGAGAAAGAGTGCGACATCATGTATCAACCTCAAAAGCATCATACAACACCTATGAAGAAGAAACAAAAACATACATGTGTTAGTCAATATATACAAGTATGTATAAGTACAAAAGATGCATCGCCAAAGACTAAGTTACTGAAACTAGCATAACCCCTAATGAACCTGTTATTGTGATCAATCTATACCCTAATATACAAACAGAAATCCTAGTTATGTCATGGAACAAAATCTAATGACCCTATGCAGATGCAAATGTGAAACATAAAGATCTAACTTGCAGTTAGTTTCTGACCCTGGGGATACATGTACTGCATAAGCCTTCTTCACAAACCACCATCAAAAATGCTTCTAACAGGAGATTGCCTCATCTGAACTTGCAAGTTTGGCCTTAGATGTTGTGACATCATAGGTGCTCTTTGCATGTGTGACATCCGAATTCTGGCAAAATGAGTGAACAAAGTTTTATTTTAGGCGAAGTACCTAAATTAGGATGAGAGTTGAGATCAGTGAATCAATAAACATGAAATCGAATGAATCTAATAAACATAATATAAATGAGTCTTTTAATATCCTTTATAGTATCATTCTTTAGAACCATCCTATTACATATCATCGGCAAATCCAACCTACATCAATCCAATCTATGTTAGATGAGAATTTTCTCAAACAGTTAAATAATTCAAATAATGACAACAAGATATGCAAGTGATGAACACGATGAGGTGGAAAAAATATTACTTGGATAATTTTTCTTTTATACTTAATATTCACTAACTTATTAATGTTGATATGATGAAAAACCATGGAGCAAGCTTAGGATGTTAGGCCTATGCTTTTCTTACCTCATCGTGGAACTCTAGCTAAAGTTCTACAGCCTATGCCTGCAACAGCCGTACAACCATCTGCCACCCTGCATATTCTGCCACGACTCTGCCATGCTTCATTGAAACACAAAACTGTTACACTTCCTCAACCACAAGCTTCTGTCCAACCTTCAATTTCCTTCTCAACATCCTCAGTCACCACTGCATACATCTGTCAACGCTGACCATCCTTTAACAACATTTCCACCTCCATCTACAAATACCCCTGCCTTCATTCATTTATCAGCCACAAGTATTTCACATACAAACACTGTCTGCGGACGTACCCCCTCCAACAACAAAACTGCTGTCAACAAACCCAGTCATCAGAACTTCATTTCTTTCCAACCACCTTGCCACTATCAACAAACACATCCCCACAACAATCACTACTGCAAACCCACTACAGCCATCTTACCGTCAATCATATCAAACGGCTCCACCCTTCATACTCACCTCTGTATCTCTCAACATACTCTCTATCAACATTGCCTACAAACATCCAAACATAGCACCATCCTATAACATTGCCTCTACCAACCTTCCCTAACACCAAACAACACCATACTTGATCACACACAACAGTGCCTGCTCCTTACTTGCATACCCTGCTGCATACTTGCATTTCCTTGCTACATAACCTTCCCTGACCACCACTGTCAGCATTTCACTTAAACTTCTGCACTTAAAATTCAAACCCTCCTCATCATCCATTAACCATCCTCCTCATCAACCAAATTTAAATTTCTGCACTTAAACTAACTTATGCACTTCTGCCTGCCCGCACCATATCATATCATTCTGGTGTGGTTGCTGGGATTCGAGCCCACACCATTTCTTATCCTATTCAGTCGAACAAATTTCTTAGCAAACGTATATGTTATAAACTATAGGAATTAATGACTGAACTCCAAAGAACATCGAATATGCATATGTATAGGTAGAATAAGTGAGCAAAATTTCAAAGGAAAAAGAAGCATAATAGAAAATACCTCATGCGGACTTGGATCGTTCAGTTGTTGCTTAATGGTTCTGTTCTGAATTAAATATTTTAACAAAAAGTGAACCTAAATCTCAATTAAAGTCTAATCAAAGATAAAAGGAATAAAAGTTACCCCATGACATGCCCCCACTGCTGCCCAAAATATTATGGGACCCAGAATGCAATTCTGATGCAGCAAAATTACTGCGAGGTAGCCAACCTTTATAATATGTTCACTCAGCATGGTTATAGCTATTAGAGTGTTGGTTGTAACGTTGACCGGATTGTTGTCCAAAACGACTAGCAGAGTTTTGAGAAATAGGCAGCAACCGACTGTTTCCACCATGTGCATCATGTCAAGTTAAACATACCACCCACATACACAGTTACAGCTATTTACATGTGAACTAACCTTTGGTGCTGCTAGTAAAGAAGCCATAGTTTGGTGAACTCAGCGATTATTTAAGCAGCTCTGTTTGCAAATTGAAACCGTTAGCAGTGACAGATTTGTCAATATAGAATAAATTAGAAAATATTTCGACCTGGAGTTGAATTAAAGTTATTCTTATTTTCTATTTTAGCTCCACCATGTTAATTTGAAACTAATATTTGATCTTAAAGTACTAGTTTGTGCTCTGGATCAAAAGAATGGACAGTTTAAGTTAACTTGTGCAGTTTAGCAGTTTTTGAACTTTAAAACTTAGGGGAAAATACACATCCTCAATTTAAGGATTCATAATTTGGTGCGCAATGATGATAATCTTAAATAGCATAAACAAGACAAATGTCCATGATGATAAACTTAAATGATAATAAACTTAAATTAAGGATGGATATAAAGTTAATTACCTCATGTCCACCCTTAATTTAACATCATGTGGCTCTATTCTGGATCTTACATCTTATTGAAGAGCATGATTTCCAATTTTGTTTAAGCCGTCTATCACTCACAGATTAAAAGTATCCACGTTTACTGCTGTATAATTTGCTATAAAAATTAGAATGACACTTCATTTGTTAGCAGGCATTCAGGAAATAGCAAACATAACCACAAACACTACCATTGTGAATCAGGATAGACAATGTAGGAATGAAGTGTGAACATTTCAACTTATCAGCTACTTAAGTTTTCATTTCAGTTCATTATTTTTCTGTTATTTCATTGCATTGTACATAAACTATGTCTGCTTATGCTTTTGATTTGAAACTACATCTCACCAAACTACTATCCATTACTAAGTTTAAGTCCTATCCATAATATTATGTTCTTGCTGACATATTCCTACCTTGGTTCCTCTTATTTTAAGACCGTTTCATGCTTTGCCACTATAATGCACGTTTGAAAGTAAATATATGCAAGGTTGATATGAATGGAATTCAACTGTTGAGTTTCTGTATATGTTTAATTCCTATGTATACGTACCAGACCCATCAAACAAATATAACTTTGGGTCTATAACATGTAGAAAACGACCAATTTATGAAACTATATTCATTCATATACTGATGATAAATGATACTTTTTATGTTGTGTATGGTACAAAATAATCAACTTTTAATTCAAAGCTAGTCTTCCAATCTTAGATACCTATCTGTGAAGCACGGGTCTCATACTAGTATGTGTGTGTATAAACACATACACATACACATATGTAACACATATACATATCTTTGTGTGTGCGTTATGCAAGGAATCATGAAGATTACCGTAGGTAGATATTGAAACTGAATAATACTATGGAAAGGGATTGAAATCTGCGACATCATTTCGTGGACATAGGAAGAAACTAATGACAGAACCAAATTGAAAAGGTGAGATTAAATAAAATAGTGTTCTTTTAATATACGTATGTGTGTGCGTGTTAATATAATAACTTTCATTAAGGATAAAATTTCATACTCGATTCCTAATATATGTGGATGCACAACTAGCAATTTAAAGATTTCTACAAAAGATAAATAAAAAAGATCTAGAATCCAGAGTTATGATTTTATAAAGGAAATTGCAATATACAATAGCTTTTGGAAGCTCCATTATAAGGATAATGGATGCATGGAAGCAATCAATTCAAATTTAGGTACTGACAACCATATGACCTTGACATAGAAATTTGCAAATATATGCATATTTTAAATTTTGTTGACAAATATAAGAGATAAACATGTTGGTTGTGAATTGACTAGTTAACCAAAAAGGTGCAAACATGTTTTTATTGAAAAACATGATAAATAATAAGTGGCATATAAAATTTCGCTAAACGAAAGATGACAACTATCCTTTTATTTTTGTAAGGTTCTTCATTAAGAAGTTGACAATAAAAATACGAACAGGAAGCAAAGCATTTACCCATCTGTTTTGGTCACTTCTTGTCCATGAAAGGAGGTTTGGGAAGCAACATTGTTACCTAAAAATACAAAGAGTAAAATATACTGAATTAAAGCAACAATGAAATACGCAAACAATGGAAAAAAATGTAGTCGATGTTTCAAGATTGTATAATCAAACAGTTAAAACACTTACTCTAACAACAACTGTTTTTTTGTCAATAAAATATGGATTTCATAGTGCAAAGCATTGGGTTAACATCTAGAAGAACTGAAGTCCACATAATATAGAACTTTTGAACTTACCCTTATGTCCAAACTACCAAAGTATACCAAGTATTCATTTTATATAAAAGAAATTTGTACCGTTTTGAAAACAAAGAGCAACTATTTTGGCAAGGAATCCAGCATCAGAGATATTTCATATTAAGAAATTATTAATTAACAAATAAGGGAACAATTAGCATGTCATTTAATTAGCTTAATCAAATACTTATTTGCAGGTATGTTAGATGAACAATTTTCCAACTAATATTTACAAGACATTAATTAAGAAAGAAAAAAATGATTACCAAAATTCAATAATTATTACCCAATTATGAACTAGGTACAATTAGCATTTCATTTGATGATTCAATCAAACATTTATCTACCGAATTTTTATATAATCTGATCATTTTAAATGATACTTACATGACACTGATATAATACATTTTCACTACAAATTATTTTCCATTTTTTAAAATGTTATAATATAATTTGACCTTTAGATCTGAACAAGGCAGGTAACTTATTGAAAAAAATTATACAAGAAAATAGTTTGGCATCAACTTATAATGTGTCGATAAGGTTTTCCCACCTTACTGGAATAGAGAATAAAGGTGAAACATGTTCAACCGAATAGGCTATATTAGTAACTATAAAAAAATTCACAAATGGAAGACGCAAGAATCAAATGATAAAGAAATGAAAGAAAAACGCTATTTAATTTTAGAGTTATTAGCGTTTAATTTTGATCAAGCTATTTATAAGAAAATCCAGTTAGCTATCAAAGGAAAGTGTGTACATTATAGAAAGAAGATGCATCTTCTGCTGGAGCATCAGGCCACAACTTAGCATCAAGATTGATTGTCAAACCAGAATCAAAATTTGTTATTACAACCTGGAAATTTAGTCTAATGTCAATAGTGATTAACACGGATAAAAGTTTACCAGAGAAAAAGAATAGTTAATGTCTCAACATCTTCCTTAAGAGGGTGCAACACAACCATTACACGCGGTGCAGTTTTATTTAGCTCTTTTCGAATGTGATATTCAAGTCGGCTGATACGTATCATGCTACCATCACTGCATTAAAAAAATATTCCATAAGTGTTAGCAATTTCTGGCTTTACTTAAAATGGTAAGGAGATTATCCAAAGTATAATTTGAGATAACTGGTTTAGAGCACAATTTAATGGACTCGAGTCTTTTTAGTTATGATTTAACTTCAATCTCCACAGAGACTCCTCTCCCTTTAATAAAATTCATAAATGTGGCAAGTAGACAGAGTAAGGAATAGATGACTTATGTGAAAGGCGTTGCATGACTAATGAAACAGTTTAGATATATTTGATATGCTATAAATTCAAATGCGTGGGTGTTCACAAGGAGTAAGCTCACTAATATGTATATGCATAGCCTGGTAGAGTCATAAACCAGTAAAGGAAGGTAAGAGAGAATTTTAAAGGAACCACTTCATAATTGTTCTCATCTTAATAAACTTTGCCTATTATTCTATGTGCCAGCCATTAATGCAACCATGGGAAAACCATTGAGAAACCTAAATAATGATGTTTACAAATATTTTTATGATGAACTCTAACCTTCTTATGATTCCCATTCCACGAATGAAAGAGTTAATAGCTGTACAAGAAACTCCATGACGTCTTATTCCAGACAGTGTCAACAAACATGGATCATCCCAGCCATCAACCCAATTTTCCTAACTAATCGATTCAACTGAAATAGCAATTTCCACAAGTGATGGAGGAATAACTTGAATTTCCTTAATATCTTCCTAAAGGAAAAATAATTTGGTCTTCTGTTTGAAAAGAAATAGCTTGCTATGCAAATAATCATAATGTGATTTATCTAAAGGTTAAGAATCAACTTCACTTCCAAATAGCAATACATCCTTGTATGTATTTGTGTGTGTCTCATTATATGACAGATTTGTTAAATGGTATATGAAGCTAGATCAACCCATGTTCAACATGAACCTTGGGGAAAAAAAGCAAATTGAAACCTGGTTCAAAAATTGACCACCCAATGAACTAAGCAAATTGTGCCACTGATAGGACATAATGCATTTCCACATGTTTTCAATATAAATATGACATTGAAAAACTATAGTGTTCAAAGTAGAGCTCGAGTTGCTTTTACTGTCTGCAAATGTAACTTATTAGTTTGCTATTGTATCAAACATTGCACCAATTTGAATATATCAAGTGCGTAATTCTAATTCCAATGGCTTAGGCCGCAATCTTACTCTAGTAATTAATTTTCCCTTGTCTAGTCCATAGAATGAATAAATCACATCCATTTTGAAAGATTCTTGTCCATTCAACAGACACATACCAACTGTTCCTAAAAGAGTTTTTTTGCCAAATTGAAAACAAAATAAAATTGAACAAAGATAAAAACGATGATTATAGTTAAAAAATAAAACTGGTTTCTGGATTAAATTTAACCAGCTCCTCTCAATCTTTAACACAAGCAAAGAAATATGATTCTGGAAATAAAAAATCAAAATGCGTAACAAATAAAATAGGAAATATGATTTTCTAACCGAGGATGCAACCGGAGAATAGACAACTTGCGTGAGGCAACCCTGCATCGACAAAGGGCAAGAGCTTTTTTGAGAGGTTGCAAAGATGATTCCTGAAGACGTAGCTGCGGAGGTGGGTGGAGGCGGAGAAGACATGGGAATTGATTACGTGAGATGTAAGAAGAGAGATGAATGAAGGAGTGTATTTTAGGGTTTTCATGATTGACAACGAGAGGAAATGGAGAGTAGGAAAGGAGCGAAAAGGAAGAGGGAAGAATTTGGAAAATTAGCGGCCATGACATAATTTAGAAGCCCGCCTGTAGTTTTGTACTATTGTTTTTCACAGCGTCTATACTTCATTTTCTCGTATCGTCCTATGGATTATAAGAATGACAACAGCAGGTTATAATACAACGCTGTAAGCACATGCAGTTAATGATGATTATTCTTGTAGTGATGATTGGGCCATACTCATTCCAAGCCTTGCTTAGGTCTCCAAGTCTAACGTAGAGGTCAATGAATGGATGGTCGATCATGTTGACTTTGTATTGGGCTCTAATCGTGATGATCTTTTCAATCTCTAGTTCTTGGCCCCAAATTAAAGGCACCTGATTGATAATGAGCGATTGAATTATGCTCGTCTAGATGAAACTCTATACGTCCGATCATGGTCTGCGTGGATTGTTTGGCGGCCAAATCTGAGTACCTGGTCACCTGCATAATTTTGAAAGTAGTTTAATTCAAGTTAGTCGTAATTCAAAGCATAATTGAAATCAACATATCCAAAGAAGATTGGCATAAATCTCATTGATAAAGGGGGTAGTATCGTGTGCTCGCTATTTGACTTTGCCCCTGGCTCCTTTCAAAGGGATGTCGGCCATTAGCAGTCCAATTGATAATCATAGCCCTTTATTAACAGGCATCGGATGTTCACTACCCGCCATTCTGCAGGACTTGTACATAATATTGAAGCTTTCCTTTCCAGATCGGCTTTTCGATCACACCTCAGAGGTGTTTGTAATCGTCCGTGTTAGGATAAGTGAGGATCTTGGAATATACAACATTCCCCTGATTTTCTTTTGACTTCGGTGTACTCTCTCGAGGTTGGTTTCTAGTACCACTTTGAGTTGCGAGTCTTCAAGTAGAGGTTTTCAATTGAATATTTCAAAGAGCGTATGAGTCGAATATTTTTATTTTTATTAAATTTCCCACAAATTCAGTTAATTAAATTAATTTAAAACCGTTAAAATATCCCGGTTGTTACACTCAGCATGTCACACTACCAAATTGGGAGTATATCACTAATAACCCTCAACTACATAACCTCTGAGCTCGTACGTCTCGGAGAATGGTGTTAAACTAAGAGAACAAATTCTCCGCCACCAACAGATATGTATTTGAAAGAAATTAGCTTTACATCTCAATTTGTAATGTCAGACATACAATCCATACAAGTCTGTTCTGGGTTCGAACAGAACCGAAGGCACTTCCAAAGAAGTCCTTGCAATCCAGGTATTCACAATCCCGATCGAACTTCCCATCACAAAGGAAATCTTCATACCGTAGCTATCGGTGCAGAGACAATCGATAGGTCATCCTATCATTTTCACAAATACCCGGTCTTCAACACCGGTCTTCAAATGCTATCCATAACGACATATCATTATTCGGAATGGATTATATGACACAAAGGTCCTCCCCCGGCTAAACCGAATAACGAGCGCTTTTACAAATAAGTGCAATATTTAAATTCAAGAAAGTCACAACAAATACCTATTTAAAGGTCAATATTGATAGTCGATTATTTAACTATCAATGGATATGCACAACATCACCAGATTTCAAATAATTTCCCCAAATTATTTATTTCCAAAAAATATCTTTACAAGATATATTTTTAACACTTCAACTATTTGAAAACAAATTTCAAATCATTTTCCACCTTTACAACTTTTGAAAACAAATTTCAAATCATTTCCCTACACGGGATATATTCACAAATATTTACTCATTCTCATTTCAAAATGGTTCATTTAAATCAATCAAATAAATCGTTGCCGATTTATTTTAAACTCACGTTCCCAATCCATAAATTTATTCCCACACTTCAAAAATAAATAAATGTTTATTTTTAAACAAATTTCCCTTTCTTTATAAATTCCATGATGAATTTAAATTTTCAAATATCCACTGATATACCATTTTCAAATCGATTTCAAATATGCACTTTCAATTTATCTTTAAAATATATAATCTCCAAACATTCTCTTCATAGTGGAAAACATTTCCATACTTATTTAATAATAAGTAATTCACAAATCTATTTATTTTCAACATTTGGAAAATATTCAATATACTTAAATCACAATTAAGTATATATTTTATTCTTTAAGGAAAACATTCTTTTAAACACATTTATTTGAGTCAAAACGAATGTTGCGTGAAACATCGTTACGACAACCCAAAATCACTAGTATAGGGATTCGAAATTAAGATAGATATATAATCCCAATACTACATAAAACATTTTCTTTCGAAAATCATTTACTATAACAACAGTGTTATAATCCACCATTTCCTTCTATTTCTCGAAAACGTCTATTTCAACAATGAATGTTGAAATCTATGGTTTCGATACTTAATAAATTTTAAAACATATTTAAATCATTTTAATTCTATTTAAAATATCCCCAAAACATTTCTTTAATATATTATTCACTATCCAAAATCGTGAATATACTTCGTTAACCAAATTCAACATTTCTACACATTTTATTTAAAGGATTATTCACTGATCAAAATCATGGATATATCTCCTTTAATAAGCTATAACAATTAACTTATCAAAATAAGTCGATATCGGATTTATAAAACAATGTTTATAAATTCCATTTATATTTTATAACAACTTCAACTTATAAAATCACTTTATTAACAAATTCTATCCATATTCCATTTACACGACAAAATCCAAATTATAAGCAAATTACTTATAATTCTTTATTTACAAATTCATTCTTTTTTTTATATATAAAATTCAAAATCGTAGATTCTATTCTTTTTATAAATCTGTTTATATTATTATTTTAAAACATCTTTAAAACTCCTTTATAATTTCATCACTTTATCTTATAAAAAAAATCCAATGTTATAAATCTTATGTACTAAAGCTTTTATAATAAATTCAAAAATCTCTATTTAAACTATTTTATAAAATCATTAACTCCATATTTTCAAAAATCACATTTCAACTATATTTCTCAAAATTCATAATTTTTATAACATTAAAATTATAACGTTTATTTATTTAAAATGATTCAATTCAAAAATTCAATAAAACATATACTTTCAAAAATCACTTTAAAAATCCTTTTAAAATTTGAAAATCATCACTTTAACACTTTTAATTTTTTGCAAAATAGGCCCAATGCTGAAACAACACTAAATATAACAATCACGGCATCCAAAACATCATATATCATATGATAACAGAATATATCACAATATTTGTAAATAAATCAATACGGGTGAGGAATCCAGTTGGATCCCTCCAACCTGTTTCCCTGCGTCCACAGTTGTTAGCACAATACCAATCCCGTTCAATACGGAATATCACGGTATATGTGTTTAATAAATAACTTCCGCTTAATATATGGCGTATAGGGTCTATTTCAATACAATAGATGATAATTTATCATTCAAACACACAATCAAGCAATTTTAGATCTAACTATTTAAAATTTAAATCGAAACAATTTCGATTGAGTGAGAAGTTCTCACCTTAGCTTTCAATAACTGTTTCAGTGTTTAATTCGAATAAAATTAAACGTGCGTTTAATTTTACCCAAAAATTTCACTAGCTCCAATCAACTCCAATCTAGCTCCATCGCGTAGTATTCGACAATACAAATCCAACACAATTCGTTTCGTGCGAAACGGACCTCGTATGAAAGAGTTATGATGGTTTAAAGTTTGAACAAATTATAATATAATTAAATTTACAATTTCTTTTTAATTTTTTAAACCTTAATCCAATGAGAGCCGTTCATTTTTGTTTTGAAGCATCTGAGCCGTGCGTTTCTTCCTCCTTCCCCTTCGTTCCATCTCCAGTTCGAATACGTTGAAGAAACCCATGAAGCCGCCACCCTAAATCGAATTAACGCAACCACCATGACATTCAAGAATTCGATCAGGACCTCCCATTTCGCGCGCTCACCTCTGCTCACCCCACGGCCAGAACCACGCCAAGCTCGACCTCCATCTCGAGCTGAAAACGACGTGTGTACGGAAGCCAAACACGGCTAGTTTGTCGTCGATCCATGCCATTAAAAACGATCACAACCGTATAGATCTATAGTTCTCTCAATGCTCTTTAACTTTGCAGTTAGAAGTTTGTTGAATCGATTTACGGATTTGAAGAAATTGGAGGAGAAAGAGATGAATATTTTCGGCTATTAATTTGTTTCTGGTGGCTGTAACCCTAGCCAGGGTTTGAGTGCAAAATTGTGAATTATGTGGTCTTTTATAGAAAATTACGCGACACTATTCACCCGTAATTTTTTCCGAACTCCAAACGAAGCGTGCCGCCTGACATTTATAATGATTTTACCCCCATTCCGAATGCAATGGAATATATATCGGGAGCCAATTCGATCAAATTTGGAAGATAAGTTTTCAAATCGACTATTTAAATTTAAAAATTCACTCAAATCGATTTCTACGCGTTTTAGCTTGCCCTGGACAAACCGTAAATCCGATTGACACGAAATTTGAAACCATACAATAATATAACATTATGAATCCGATGAAACTCGTTTCGTCGAAATCCAAGACTTTTTGAAAAATGGCTATTTTTACTCGTCAATTAAAATTTAATTAAAAGATTCAATTTCTGCAAATTAACTTTTAATTCAATTTAAAAGTTCTATAACATCATTCTAACTCCAGTATGATTTAACACAACTTTACAAATCAATTTTAATCACATTAATCCCAATTTATCAATTATTTCTATAATTTCAAATATTAAATTATCGATTTAAATTATCCAATTAAATCTAGATATTTAAAATAAAAATTTATTCGACTTACAAATTTTACTTATTAATATTTAAAAATCAATTAAATATACGAATTTCAATTGACAGAAATTCTGGGTCGTTACACCGTTGCCTTTTCGAGCCTCACAGCTGAAAAATGAATAAAGCAAGGACATGCGGCAGGCTAAGTGGGTTGCACCTAAGTAGGATATGATCATCCTTAATCTAGAGAGATATTCATGTATGCTTGGAGATCCCATTGTGTGGTTGTTGATCGCAACCAAGGGGTGATCATATTCGGTGCTACTCAAGAATGGGATAGTGTGGTCCTGAGTAGCAGAGGTGCAACGTGTTATAGCCTCCCGTATATTTTATCTAAAGGTGTAAGGATTCGGTGGGTAAAACCTTACCCTTTCATAGTTGGAATCGATTCTCCAATAGGAGCCTTCGGCTTTGGTTGTAGAACCAAGTATGCTGAAATTTAATAAATGTAACAATTTCGGCTATGATTAATAAGTGTTGGTATAACAGATATTAATATAATATCAAAATATTTCATATGAAATGTTTTGACAATCGTAAGGTAAAAACCCGTCCGTTTTTATGTGTAGTGTGGTCTTACGAGATACCTTCGTTTTCAAAGGTTTACATCTTAACAATCCAATTAGGTGTGTTCTCATGTTGGTTTTTCAGACTGACTCGAGTGTTATTTTATTACAATGCTCGGGTCAAACCGAGAATATTTACAGATTGTTTTGGATGAATTGGAGCTCAGGGGACGGGTTGGAGGTCTTCAAGGCATATTCACATATAAATTTATTTTCCACTGCTTTGTTATTGAAATTATCAGCAATTGTGAGGATATGATGTTATAACCGTCTAGGCTGATAATTGTTATTGTTGTTGTACTCTGATGTATTATGTATATAGCAGTTTCTGTTTTGTAAAGATCATTGATATTATATTATATATTGTTCCGCTGCAATTGTGAGATTCCATGTTGTTTTTAGTTTCTTTTCTCTTCTTCTTCTTCCCTTCTCCTCTTTCTTCTTTCTTTCCCTTAACTATCCGTCTTTCTGTTTAATTTGGTTAGACAGGTGTGGTTTATTGTCAGCTTGAATTGTATGGAAAAGCGGGTTGTTACAAATACACATCAAGGGGTTGATATGGAGCGTTTGGATGTGAATTGAAATGCAAAAGCAGAACCAAGGAGTATATACAAGAATTCCTTCGTGGAGTCGGAGGGGAGACTAAGACTACTAACCTTAGAATTTCTTTAAATGATGATGAAAGACATGTAGAGTTTGTGAGGTGAGCTATGAGGAGTGGATTTCCTAATCAGAACATGGAAGATGTGAACAGGAGTCCATTCACTTTGAATATTAGGTATGCTCTGAATCCATTTGATTTCAAGTTACCAAATTTGGAAACGTATGACAGGAAGACAGATCCAAGGCCCACTTGATGAGGTGCATTTAACACATAGTGGTGTTGGGTGCATCTGAAGAGGTAATGGGATGGTGTTTCCCATTGTATCCGATACGTTTAGCGACATAGTGGTTTAGACAGTTAGAGAATTGCTCCATTAGCATATGACCCAAGTTAGTAAATAGATTTGTGAAGTAGTTCTGGATCCATATTTTAAGACCTAAAAATGTAATGACGTTAGCAAGTATGAAGTAGAGGGATGGAGAGACATTGAGAGATTTCTAACAAAGGTTCAATGCAACGGCTGTGGTTAATAGCCAGCCTTCAATGGTTATGATGGCGGTGGTTTCAGGAATAGCCGCTAAGATGGACTTCAACATTGCGTTGGAATAGGATCCTCCTAGGGATCTCATAGAATTTTATGATGAGGCTGAGAGATTTCTACATTAGGAGGATGCCGAGGCTGATCAAGAAGAAACCGATGCTAATATCTAGATACAAGGGAAAATCCCTTATCGAAAGCCGATAAGGAGAGAGCCAACTGAACGTGAAAGGATGTTTGGAAAATATTGCCTATTCTACGAGATGGATGGGCATAACACGAATGACTGCAGACATCTATGGGACCTAATCGAGAAATATGTCAGATATAGCCGATTACAACAATATGTGAGAAATCGAGTTGCTGTAGAGGAACAAGAGCAGCCATCGACCCTGGCAAATGGAAACGACCCTATATCAAGGTCAGGGATAGTCATCTGTTGATCGGGATGATAGGGGATTAGGTTTGGTCCTTACAATTTATCTTTCCCTTTCAATAAACAATGCAATAATATTGTCTAGACGCTTACTCGTGTATGGGATCTCGATCTGTCCATAGGTATGCTCTAAGCTGGATGCTAGACTATGACGCCCGACGAGGTATTTATCGTAATGTTTAACTTTTTGTTTCTTAGTATTTGAATTTGATGCATTAGAGACAAACACTTAATCATTTATACCCACTCGAACATGATGACTGATACTAATTTCTTCGAAGTCCCATCCGGAAAGATGAAACCGAAGTTTAAGGTGCAAGTCCCCTTATCGAAAAGCGAGCGGATGGACTTGTACAATATTTATTTGTATAATATTGATCTCTTTAAGTTCTGAAAGTTTGGACCAAAGTGCAAGGTTCTAGTTCCATCATCGGGGAGCGAGCGGATGGACTTGTACGATATTGATCGCTTTAAGTCCTGAAAGACGGGAGCGGAGTGCAAGAAGTAAGTCATCTTGCTGGAACATGAGCGAATAGGCTTAATTATTGTTGATTCCCCACATTGGAGAGCGAGTGGATTGGGCTCGACAAGGGTCCAGAAAGACCATGATTTTGATTATCGGCTCTAAACAGCCATTGAATTGATTAATGGTCTGAAAAGACCATGGATTTGATTATCGGCCCTGAACAGCCAATAGATTTGATTAACCGTCCAGAGAGACTGTGGATTTGATCATCGATTCTAAGTGACCATGGACTCAATTAATGATCCAAAGAGATCGTGGATTTAACTATCGGCTCTGAACAGCCATGAACTCAATTAGCGATTCAGAGAGATCGTCCCCTTAACATGAACGGTAAAAAATCTAAAGAGATCACATATTAAATTAACCATTAAATGATCCAGAGAGATCGCACGTTTAAAATTGAACATTGAACAATCCAGAAAGATCGTGCGTCAAAACTAAATCTAAAATGATCTAGGGAGACCGAACATTCGAACATATATCGATTTTGATAAAAGGATTTGAATGCCTTTAAATTGGAATGAAATATATAATTCCTGGATGAACATGGGATGGTTTTTCTGTGTGATCTAATAACTCCGAATGAAATTAGAATAATGATGATGTATAGATTACTTAAGCAAAATCTAGAATTTCATGATATAATGGGTTTGGAACGACTCGTGATTGATAAAAGAATCAAAAGGGACTAGATGATACATAGTCAGAGAGCTCAACTATTGGAGATTGACATTACATTTGTTCTTAAGCAAAGCACACCTTCCATTCGCAAGGCGTGCTATAGGAGGCAAGTGTTATCCTGCCTTTTGAATAGGCAGTATATAGACGAACCTAACGAGTTAAACTTTGAAATAATCAAGGCAGGATGATCGAAGTGATCATCACAATGCCTAAAACCCAAGTACAATCAAGACTACAGGGTAAGTTTATGGTCACTCTAAGAATCTAAGGACCGAGGAACACCAAAGTTAAGGGTTAGTGCCGACCTCACCTATGGTTCGACACCGATCTATATACCTTAGCTCGGTGGGGCCCATCTTTTGCCTATGATCCTTCCTTGATGCTAGAACCCTATTTCTAGTTTTGTTTTGTTGATTCCATGCAACTATCTATCAATCTCCACGAACTCCTTAATCGACAACAATGTTCTTCCATAACTCCGTTATTTGGACTCGGAAAAAAGCTATTATTGATGCAAACAAATATGAAATCAGGAAGCAAACCATAAGACGAGCCGAAGGAGAGAGTTAGAGGCAGCCAATTTGGCTAACATTGGGGTAGGTATCGACCCTTACCCATGGGGTCATACGGACCCATAATTTTTGACATGACACCTGTATTTTCATAAAGAAGTCATTTATAATAAGGATAATAGTTTCGAGGTCTTTAGTGCGAAATTTTAGGCTTCCTACCACTATAAATAAAGAGGTATGGCTCAATTTTGAGGATCTTTTGGCTCTAGTTCCAGTCTACTATATATTCATGTAATATGAAAATTTAAGCGGCAGAGCTGTACCGACCCCTCAGAACATCTGCCTCTAAGTCAAACGATAAGCAATAATATCATTAAGTGGACGTAGGCCAGAGTTTTTCAAATAGCTATAAATCTTCATGTGTTCATTTCTTACTTATTTTAATTTTTTTTCTTCACTTTTTAATCTCTTCTACTTTCTATTGGGTATTTATGTCATTTTGGTTCAAATCGTTTCTATTGTACCCAATTTATTGGATGAATTGTTAAAGTAAGAAACAAAAAGATATTTTTTGAAATCAATAAAAAACTAGCCTAAGGTCCAAAAGGTTATAACCTTTTACAAATATGCCACCTGGTTTGTACTTGGAACACATAAACATAATTGACATTTCCACTTTAGGGTTACAAACCCTAGTCGACAACAAATATCTTTATCAAAATTTCGATAGTAGGAGATAAGTGTAAGTGACATAAAAATGGTGGATTGGTATATGAATTCAACATCTTTCCTCTCCTTCCCGATTTCACAAGTCTATTAAGGCTTCCTGTAATGACCCTCTTTTTTGATTCTCGAATGTCGACACTATTACATCCGTAGTGTTTTTGTGCCGAGCATCCAAGTGCCGGAAAGACAGCTTGTTAGATAAAGTAAAAAAACAGAACAAAAAAGAAGAGAACAGGGTATCAGAATCTCACAACATAACAATAATATATAATATAAAAAGGCAATACAAACTATCACTTTAATAGACGTAGCATTTAAGAGTTATAATTCTAAATTCTATCATCGGTTTGGATGGTTATAAGTATACGTCCTCACGAATGTTGATGTATACATAATAGTAATGCAGTAGAAATAATAATACTACGATGGGTGAATCATCCAGCTCATCTCCTTAAGCTTTAGAACATCCAACTAAAACATGCCTTTCTCAGACAGCTTGAACGAACACCCATGAAAACAAAGGAAATATAAAACCATGAGTCAGACATAAGTTTGGTGTGATAAGCTCAAGAAATATGTGTACAACATATAACGGTACTTTTGAGATTGCAAGGAATGCCGCAACGATTATCCCCTCAAAATAATCTCTATCTAATAAGTAAAAAAGGAGATATAATATATAATGTTTAAGGTGAAGAATATATATTAGAAAATAGTCATGCCACTTGCATCTCATGACATAATAATATTGAAGTACAATCAAAAACCGCCAAGATATGCACGCATAATGGATTTTTCATGGAGATCTCTTCGGTCAAGAAGAATCCAATTTTCCACAGAACAGTTGGAAACTACCTTCAAGCATCGTACATCTCTAGATAAAATATACCATAAGTTAAACATAACCGGTCAATGTCTTAACACATGATACCGATAATCATCAACTTTTGCTGGCAACATCGATAAGCATACTCTAGATATGGAGTTTATAATACCATACGAGTTAGCTAAACCCCACTGGCTATGAGGCCTACTCCGTTTTCTTTCATTTCCATTGTTGGGGTCACGATCGACTCTCACACGAGTCTTCATCAATCAAACAAAACACGGATCTCCACAAGGATCCTATCATCTCTTACAGTCCATGGATCTCTACAAGGATCCTAGCATCATTTTTCCAATGAATGCTAATGCTGATCCTTCTTTTGGACTTAACCTTAGGATAGACAGTTCAACTTTATAGCATTTCACTTCACAGCCGCTTCCAAAACATAGAACCCGTATACTGAAGTGGTATTCAATAGGTAAAACACTTACCAAATCTCTATTTATTCTAAACTAAATCGATGAATTTTCATTAAACTAAATTCTGTTTCTTTTAGAAGTAAGCAAACTATATAAAGACGGGTCCTCTCCATGAGATCTCATGTACATAAGTTATTGAATCTAAAGATGTTCCATACCAATGGTCCTCTCTGGATATTCAAATCGTATGAAACCGTATGAAATCGTGAATCTTTTAGTTACTTCCCAAGATAATTGGTCAAGTTTGATAACCGACTAGTCAACTGTATAGTTCAATAGACGATCGTGTATGGAAACTAAGTCTCGTATACATATCACATTTTAGATCTTTTCAACTTACACTATCCCTCGGTCGAGAGTGAAGCTAGGCAAGTTAGAGCACTGGTCGCATCAAAGCCTTTCCTAGTCACTTCATTCTCAACTCTCGCAGATAAACAAGTCTACTTTGTCAGCTTTTAGTGTGAAGTACATGACTAAATACTTTCTGCAAACGAGTAAACACACAAGCAAGGTCAAGTCACACAAAGCACAATTAAATCACATTAGCGACTCCTAATCCCTTTTTATTTAGTTAATTCATTTATTAATTTAAACTGCCATTTTCTACTTGCATATATATCGCTAAAATACCTTTCTAATATATACGTGTACATGTATTTACTTTTCACTATCCATTTGTACTCTTTTTAATACTTCAAAAAGTATACATATACTTATCCCAAATGCTATAAGTATATTCACAAATATCTAACAAAATTTCTTACTTTTAAACCTTCACTTTTCTATCCTTTTCCAAATTATTTCCATACTTGTTATTGCCTTTGAAATATCCATTTAAAGTTATAATTACGTTCACAGACCTGTTTCAAAGTGTTTAAGCCAAACGTTACTTAAACATTTTCACAACACCCCGAATACTTATAATCAACTTTAAAACATTCTTTTAAAGATATAATTATATTACTAAGTATAATAAAAAACGGTTAAAGATAAATGTTGCTAACATAGTGTCACAACAAGCCCAAAATCATTCCATACTTGTTATTATCTTTAAAAATAACCTTTCAAATAACTAAGTATGCCTATATTTATTAAGCAAGGTAATATACTTGTTAATAACTTTGCAAAACCATTTATTATAAACAAGTGTTATAATCCAAACTATCTCTTATCCTTTTACAAAGTACTTTACTTACTTTTCCAAACTTATATATAAATACTTTACAAATACTTATAAACAATTTTAATATAAAATATTACTTGAAAATAACTAATTTGTAATTTGGAAAAAATCAATTAAAAAACATGTTTTATATCATAAAAGCCCTATACATTAAAATTCTTAAATAATTACTGAATATATATATTAACTCTTCAAATCAACTTTAAAATACCCAAAAATATGTTAGAAAACATTCCTAAAACGATTAGCAAAAAATAAAAAATTTAAATACCAATTTTAGACACCTAAAACCTCAAGCAACTTACTACAGTATATAAATGCTAGTAGAAGTTTTTGATAAAGAACGACATAGAAAATCATGAACTTTGCGATTAATTTTCATTGCAAAAACAAATGATTTGAGACTTAAATTTTTTATAGTAAGCACTGCTCCTAGGGTACTTAAAAATCATGAAAAGAAATCCCTAAAAATATCTATCAATTTATTTATAAAAATTGACAAAAAAATCTATTTACTAAAGTGTTCGTTTAGGGACCCTTTTACTCTAACTTTAGCAATTTTATTCGACTAGTTATTAAATCTTTTGAACTTCGATTTTTTTTCCAATAATAAGTACACGTATAATAATTAATAAATGCAAAGAAACCTATAAATATATCTTCTATTAATTACAGAAATTCCCAAAAACAAAGTATTTTAAGGTGCTTATATAGCGACCATTTTCTTGCATTAACTTTTTGCAACTTTGTTTCATAAGTTATTAAACGATTTGAACTTCGATAATTTTCCGGTAATAAGGATACTAATAGTACTTACTAAAATTTCAAGGAAACCCCTAGGACATCTCTTAATGTTGTCTTTAAAAATCGCCAAACACAAGGCATTTTCAAAGTGCATCCATAGCGACATTTTCGCCTCTAGCCTTCACAACTTTATTTCACAGTTTCTATAACTTTTAAAACCATTTCTTTATTATCTCACGAGCAAAAATATGTGCAACTAACAACCAAAACAAGTTATATCAAGTTAATATCGTAAATCTTCCATTTATGCAAGTTAGAATTAAGGGATGTCGAAGTGAACCTATAATGACTATTCTCGCTTCAAACACTTCAAACATACTTTGGTTCCGCATACAATCCAAAAAACGATTTAAACATCAAGTCAACGTCATGCCACATGTTGCAGAAGGTAATAGAAGTGATGTTATGCAATTTATAGTAGTCATTTTCTTTCAAAAGAAAGAGGGCTCCAAAGTTTTAACATTAATTAGTTAATGTCACTTTCACTTTATATTTGCACATACAGATACACGCACACACAAAATACACAAAATACACACATACAACATAGCAAGATAACTCATTTAAGCCTAAGTCTACATCAAGCTCATACACAAGGTCAATGAAACACTTTCTACCATCACCGAAAAGCCTAAAGATCCAGCATTTAGTAAAAAACAAACCAAGGCAACACCACCCCCTCCCGTTTCTTTCTCATGGCCTAAAAAAGGTTACCATTTTCTTTAACTTTATTCCTCTTTGACTTTATATCCATGCTCATAAGTTTTTTTAAGGTGTTAGTGAAATTTTGGTTGATCTTGGAGAAGATTTGAACTAATTAGAGAAAATTCAGCAAAGAACAAAGTGGATTAATGCTAATTCACTTCCACTATTTTTGTTTCATTTTAATTTTATCAAGCTTTAAAATTTACGAAGTGTTAAATGACCCTAAAACCCTTCTTTTGCCAGCCAAGAACCCCCATGTGCCTTGCATTCTTTTACTTTACACCTCATTTTCCTTAGAAAAATTACTCTTTTACCCTCATACACAAATATCTTTCCAATACATTATGCATGATATCATCAATAATTTGTTTTCATAAATGGAAAATTATTTTTTATTTCATATTAATGATTTCCTAAGTGTTTTAGTGTATGCAAACAATGTCTAAATAACTTTTATCGAGTAAAAAGTGTTTATCGATAAAATAATTTCCGGTCACGTTATCGATATTTCTTCAAAGTATTTATTTCCATAAACATTTTTCCAAAAATAGTTTACCATCATTTGTTATTAATTAAAAAGGGTTAACAAGATAAATCAATTTATTCATATTTAATCCAAGATTCAAATATTTAAATAATGTAGATATTTAAATAAGAAGCGTCTGAAATTCTGGGTCGTTACATTTCCATAATCTTATAGTCTCTAAATCTTCTTTTTCTTCGGTTGTTTCCTCAATTGTTATTTGTTGCTTCTTCTCCTTTAAGATTTGACTAATTGTGGCTTGCTTGTTTCTGCTTTCACTATGCTGCCATATATATAAGCGATAGATTCTTTGATTTAATTTGTTTCTATAATAGCTGCCTATTATGTTTGGATTGTTAGTGAAAAGTCTTATTTCCTCATTGATTTGAATGGATTGATTCTTTGTTGGCTACATAACAGTTGTGCGGTAGCTCATCTCCAAATCAGTTAAGAAAGTTTTTAGTTTTTGCTTTCCTTTTACTACTGATTCAATTCCTTCTTAATTGTGTAGGAACTCTTTCTGGTTTGGTGATGTGAAAGGTCATCTCTATGCATTTATGCAACTCTAAAAGAATCAGTTCTAGTTTTATTTAGCTGCCCTTAGGAAATATCAATATTTTATTTTTCATTTTGTAAGTATGCTTCCATTCATTCTTCAAAGTTATCCGGTTTCCATAACTCTTGAACGCGTTCATAAGTACTTCGATGCTTTGATAGTTTACTTTATTTTTAAAAGACGATTTAGCTTCCAGCTTCAATTAGTTTCCATAATTGTTAACTGATGGTTTCTTTGTTTCTGTGAAGTCTAGTGTTTCTTTCTTTCCATATGTGGTAGATCATTATTGTTAGTACAATGCATGTTAGGTCAAATTCTTTGGATTTGTCATTGAATTTTTACTGTACAAATTGTATGCTAGTTCTTATGCATTGCAATGCTTAAATTTGATTGATGTTTGGCTTTGCTTTTGCTAATAACTATAAATGTTTTGTATAAATGCAATAAAAAAAATATGGCCCTTACTTTCTGGTTTAGATTTTCAAAGTAAACATTGAATTTCTCCTGTTTTATTCCATTTTTTCAACCGTCCTTGGTTGGCAGTTTGTTAAATAATGCAATGTTGGCACAATGTGTCAATTTTGGACAATTTTTTCTACTCTAGATGACAATAGACCAATCCACCTTTTCTTTTTCACCTTTTATGTATTTATTCCTAAGTATGTTTAAAAGAGAATTTGCCTTTAAAACTTTTTTTGAGAAAAATGTATGATCCTCTAATAAAAGAGGAGAGCACACATGAAACTATATATATAACACATAATATGGTGTTGCCAACATGCCTGGCAGGTGACAAATCTGTGCACTAGAAACAAAGAAAAAGATAGGTACCCCTATAATGAGCTTCGGCAAAGCCACCGCCCATTACACCCCAATATCGAGCTCCGGCATGGCCACCGTCCGATAATAAGGTGTTGGAGGTACATAGAAAAACTAAACTAGTAACAAAATCCGCAGATACAGAAAGATGGCACCATCAACAAGGAGACTTTATGTAGCTCTAAAGAAGTAATAGGCTAATCTGGAAAAAGAAATGATCCAATAAGGAGAACTCCTCTTTGAAGACTCGGTGTCGCTGAATGATGCAATCAGCACTCCTGGAAATGGCTATCCTGCACACCTGTACAAAGACGCTAGCTATCTTGCAAACCTGAAAAGAGAAACGAGCAACCTATCTATTCCAAACTTGAAACAAAACTAGGAAAAAAATTAGTGTGAACCACATATACGTATATAAATATAATTTATATACATATATGAGTATAAAATCTAATGTGAAAAATAAAGCAAAGATAATCTAGTACAAAAACTAAAGAATCTAAAAAGTAAAAGTAATATGATCCAAACAGAATAAGATAAATGAACTAAAAACTAGAACATAAATAACTAAAATAAAAACAAAAACATGACTAGAAATTACTTTGAGGACCTATAATAGGAAGAAAATTATGATACACGATTGATCATCATTTAAATTAGAAGAGGTATTACTACAAATATAATCAGTGTCAAAATTATTAATGTTATGTATGAATATATTAGTATTATTACTAACATTATTAAGATATTCCTTAAAAGAATTATTTTTGGCTAATTTATACTTAGGATTTTAGACCCAATTAAAGCAAAAGGATGAAATTAAAAATATCAATTTATTAAAGTGATTATTGTTATTATTAAAAATTCTTTGATTTCTCTCAAACCAAATGTACGAACTAGATATAATGAATAAAGTATCAAGCAAGTATCTTTTATCTTTATTGAACTTAAATCTAAAAGTGTTCCAACAGAAAACACAATCAGTAACTCTAGTACTAATTTTAAGTTCAAAAATATTAAGGGTATTCATAAGAATAAAATGAGTATCCACAATCATAGTAAATACGATTAGTATCCTCTAAATGCATATTAAAAAAATAACATTTATTATCAATGTGAATATTTTTCTTTTTAAAAATTCTATAGTATTTAATTTACCATGAATGATTAGCCACATGCGGATTTTAGATTATGGAGGAGCGTTAGAGTTCCAAATAAATTTGAAAAAATTATCGGTTACACCCGAAAAGTTAATAAATTTATAAAAAGAATTAGTAGAATATTTATTGCTCTTATCCCACTCCCAACTAATATAATCTTTATCACTGTCAATATTATAAAGATTTAATCTAGCATAAAGCAAATTAAGCTGTCTAAGAGTTGGACGTACTAAAATTCTGTTAAAACTAAAAATCCAAGGAGGGCCATTTTCAGAATTAAAGACTTCAGATATAAATGCATATTTAAAGTTACAAATATCATATAATTCTTTAAACTCATTGCTAAGAGGAGTAGCGGAAATCCAACTATCATGCCAAAAAGATGATTATTACCTGAGTAAACAATAATATTAACACCTAAATTAAAAATCTCACTACATTTTAAAATGGATTTCCAAAAATAAGGTTGTTTACAAGAAACCGAAGGACTAATTTGATAGAGATTATTACTACTATTGTAGTAATATTTAGAAATAATCTCCTTCCAAGTGGCATTATCATTGATATCTCTGAACTTCCTTAACCATTTACCTAGAAGAGACAAATTCATATTTCGTAGATTAATGACTCCTAAGCCACCATCCTTTTTGGATTTACAAACAGTTTCCCAATTTACTAAACATTTTATGCAACTGTTTGGATTTTCACCACTCCATAGGTAATCTCTTCTAATTTTATCTATTTTATCTATCACCCAATCATAAAAAGATGCATAGACATCCAATAGATAGGAAGATCCGATAAAACGGAATTAATTAAAACCAGTTTACCTGCTCTAGATAAAAAAAATCTCCCGTTCCAGTTAGAAATCCTATTTTTAATTTTATCTATGATTATTAACCAATCATCATATTTAAGTTTTGTGGGTCTAATAACAAAACTAAGATAGTCAAACAGAAAATTCATAGTTTTACAATTTAATGTATTAGTAACTAAATTTTCAACTTATTTAAAATAATTTAAAACTAAAACAGAACTTTTATCAAAGTTTATTTTTAAACACGATAAAAGCTCAAAACTATATAGAATGAACTTAAGAACAATTATAAGTCTAGGAAGATGAGAGGAAACAAGCAAAGTATCATTTGCAAATTGCAAGACTGATAAATCATAATTCGAAATATCATTACCTATATTACCTCGAGAACTATTATCGACTGCATTTTTAATAATCTTAGCAAAAACATCAGCAGCTAAATTAAACTAAATGGGCGATAGAGGGTCCCCATGCCTTAAACCTCTCTTTGATTAAATTTTATAACCTAAAATACCATTTAGCATAATACTAGAGTTACCAGTTTTAAGCAGAATCATGATCCAGTTAATCCATCTATTACTAAAGCCTCTGGCATGAAAAATATCTATAAGAAAATCCCAATCAACGGAATCAAAAGCTTTAGCAAAGTCTAATTTTAAAATAGCACAAGTAACGTTATACCATCCCAAAAAATTTTCCTTTAGAACTTAATTTCCAATTCCATTCGTAGTTTTGTAAAGTTGGATCAAGTGTGATTTTTCCACTTGCCAGTCTGAAAATTGAAGCTGCTAGATTATGATTTGTGTTCAAATTGTGGTTTTATATTATGTAGTCCACTTTTGCATTGACTTCTCCAAATTTATTATACCATCCCAAAAAATTTATAAGTGATTTTCCATTGATCCAAAGATAAAAAAAGACTAATTTCGCCTTCTTTCTTTGAATTTTCTTTCAATTAACTTGATTCCCATTTACCTACAATTTGAAATGTTTTTCCATGTGAATGAGTAGTGGTTTTCCTCTGGCATGATCTAGAAATTTTTGATTTTAACATATTTTTCCATCATCCACTTAGCCCATAAAGATTCTCCTTCTAAAAATTTCCAAAATTGTTTAAGATTATACAATGCACTAAAGTCTTTGAAATTTCTCAAACCTAGACCACCGGTTTTTTATTTTCATATTTTGTCCCATGATAATTTGTGAAATTTTCCTCTTTGGATAAAATTACAAACATCTTTACTATTTAATGAATTTCTTTTGATGGGATGTGTTGTGTTTGCAACCAATACATGATTAGAGCTATGATGACTGTATGAGTTAGCTCTAATCTATCAGCAGCAGTGTTAGCAATTTACATGACCATCCTTATAGTCTGCTTTGAATTATATCATACAGCCTTGTGAAGTCCTTTTAATTTATCTGATTCTTACTAAGTGGAGGCCCTAAGTATTTTGCTGGTAAAGTCCCCTCTTCAAATTCGAAAATGCTTAGAATTTTCGATTTTCTTATGCATCTCTTGCTAAAGTATATTTTGCTTTTGCGTTCAATGATTTGTATCTCGACATAATCATTCAGTTTTTCAAAAAAATTTACAATGGTATTTTCTCTTAATTCATCTGCATTTAAGAATAATAATAAATCTTAAGCATATAGAAAATGTGTTATACATGGTTTATTTCTATTTGTGGGTTTCAATAAGTTTCCATGAATTTTCCTAAATTCCATTTATTAGTATAGAAATTCCATAACAATAGTGAATAGATATGGGGAAAAGAGAGCACTTTGTCTAATTCCTCTATTGATACGTATAAAACCACTGCGAGTTCCATTAATAGGAATGGAATTGGTAACATTATTTATACATTATTTAATAAGATTGCAGAATTTTTCATGAAACCCAAATGGCTTCAGCATATGCAATATAAATTATCTATTAACTTTATCAAAAACTTTATACACATTAGTTTTGATATAGATTTTATTATTCTTACTCCGATTGAAATTTCTAATCATTTCATGTGCTAAAAGGGTTTTTTCAACTATAAGTCTCTCTAGAATAAAAGCACCTTGATTTTTTGAATTCAAATAATTTAAAAGGGATTTTATTCAGTTGCATAAAATTTAAGCAATTATTTTGTAAAATAAATTACAGTAAGCTATTGGTCTATAAATCCGCTAACCCATTAAGAATTTTAACTTTTGGCAGCAAAGTGATAAAATAATAATTATTGCTTTTCAAAAAAATTATAGGGACAAAAAAATTAATTTACTTCATCACATAAACTACTTTTAATATCCTCCTAGTTATTATACAGAATTTTTCCCAAAACTCATCAGGGCTCGGGATTTTATCTTTATTTGCATTAAAAATGATTTTTTTTAATTCTTCAATACAAATGGTAACTAGCAAGATTTCTTGGTATTGTTAATTATTAATTAATAAATACTTGGTAGCTAGACTTGGAAATTGGTTCATATATGAATCAGAATTATATAGAGAGTTGAAATTGTTTATGGCTTCTTGTTCTATTTGAGAAGCTCCATTTATCACCACTCTGTTACTATCAAGCAGTTTACCTATGCCATTATGAATTATTTATTAGACATTTTGGCATAGAAAAATCTACTAGCTTCAATGACATTAGTTTATCATTTCACCTTAGCTTTTTACCTTATGTTTATTACTTGCACAGCAAGAGATTTAATAAGGTTATTTTGTGTTGGAAAAAATTGGTTTATTTGATCAATGTCTAAGCTATCTCTATTTACTAATTTATGCAAACACTCATATTCCTTTCTAATTTTGTTTACCTCCTTTATTGTCTCTATTTTAATTCCTAATTTTAAGCTAATCCTTGGCTTTTTGTAAGAACATACCAAATTTATAATAGACAATGCCTTATACTTTACTAGTAATATTATTTTTAACTACATCCCTATAGTTATTTTAAAATACCCACCATTTCCAAATATAAAAAGGAAATTTATTTTATATAAATTAGTTTTAGAAAAAACGACATGCATTGTGGTATGATCACTCGAAGCCTGGGATAAAGTATTGCAATTAAAATTTGGCAAGCATTTAGTAAATTTTAGATTCACCAAAATTCTATCCAGCTTATCATGTATATTTGTGAATTGTACAGACTTCCAACTATATTTATTTCCAAAAGTAGTGGGTTCTATTAATACAGTATTCAATATATTACTATTTCTTTCCTTTTAAAAGAAATTGGAGCTCCCCCTTTCCCAAATGCATGCAAAATAGTATTAAATCCTCTAGTATTATCCAACGGTATTTAATATTTTTATCAGATTGATCCAAATGATTCTAAAGTGAAATTATTTTGGTTTCACTATTGGAGGCATCTATAAATGTTAAATCTAAATGAAATACCCCATTATTTGTACATTTATAGTGCATCTATTGAAAATTTATAAAATATTGATTTACTTTCCATATGTTGTTATCACGTAATATCATAATTCTACCATTACTCCCATTAAGTTATTATTTATAGTACCTTGGTTATTTAAAGTTCTTTTATGGTAATTTTCTATTTTGTTTTTCTCCATTTTATATTCTGATATATCTATCATACTGGGTTTATAAACGTTTATAACATTTGCTAGATCAAGTTTTCTTTTAGGAAAATTTGAACCTCTTATATTCCACGCAATTACAGAGATTAATAAACTGAAAATAATAAAGGATACATCTTGTAGTTACAACGAATTATTGTACCAATGTCATCTCTTACAACTACCTTTTCGCCTCTTTTTTCGTATGACTTTGTAATACCTCAAAAAATTAGAAAATATTTTAATTAAATATTAATAAGATAATAACGTGAAAATAACTTAGGTTAATGAATTAATTAAATTTAAAATAAGGACGGAAAAATGGTCATTTTTCTTACTTTTGAATTTGACGATGAAATAGCTCCATTGTGATTGTATCATTTTTCTAACCTATGTAGTATTTTATTTGCCTTATTTGGAGTATATATGAAGAAATTAAGAGAAAACGATAACGAGTCGACTAGGCCCTAAAGCTAGAGTTTGAATTCAAAAATTGAATTTGGTAGGACCATTTTTTCCCTCCTTCCAATTAAAAGAATTCACATGCATTTAGTTTCAGAAACTACTTGGCCACTCTTCTATTCCTTTCTTGTCCTTTTTAACATGCCAAAGATCAAAATACAATTACTCTCTCAAAACTTGACTAAATCGTGCGAGATCAGTGACGTTGTGAAGCTATCGAAAAGGACTATAATTTGAATCAATATGGAGGTGAAATCTTGAACATAGGAGTAAAATAGGCCGTATAGCAAAGGGGCAATGGAGTAAATCTCATAACTTATTTTCAACGTTCAACGTCCAACGTCCAACGTCCAACTTCAAAATGACATATCTTCTTCATTATTAACGAAGTTCCACGATCCATCCATCGAAACAATCATATGGAAAAGGACTACGATTTGAAAAAATATCCATGGTAAAACATGAAGTTTTCAGGCCGAAAAATGAAAGAACAACGAAGGCAGGAGCAACTTTGGAGTTCTAATGAGTGATCCATGCTCTCGTCTTCATATAATGCAATCATTATCCTCTAATTATGATATATAGAATATAATAGAGTAGATAAACACTTGTAGATATCAAAAGTCTAATTTACATGGGATTTGGTATAAATAATAAATTTTGGATATGATTTTACTAGATTCCTGTAAATAAATGAACATACATCCAAATTGGTGAAATAAAGTTATAAAATAGACTTAAAAATTTAGATTAGGTTCCTTATACATTTTGAAGTGACTAAAGGCAGAGCGAAGGTGATATGAGACCAAAAAATGACAAAAACATCAAAAACCTAAATTTGGAAACTGACAGTAAATACATACGCCGATGCACTAGTCGCACCAGCCGGTTCACCGATGCAATATTTTTTCCATATTGAACCTGGACTCAAAGGGCCTATATAAATAATAAACAATCGGTTCGAGTCTTATTCCTCTTCTGTTCTGGAGGGTGATATGAGGTTAATGACAAGGCAAATGATGGTGATACTGAGTAAACGAATGTGTATTATGATTGGTTGCTAATTGAAGCGATTACATATGATGTTGTGATATGAGAATGTGATGATAAGATGGACACAGACATAAACGAGTCTAGGGCACATATAGATGGTCTAGAGTGTGTATGCAGATAAAAATGCGGTCCTATGACATAAATACGTGGTCCAACCATGATGTTGCTCCCCTGTAGTGCTTTGGGGGGGGGGGGCAAGTGGAGAAAGTGGATGTTAAGCGATCCTATAGGCTATGAACCTACTAGAATGTGAGCCCAATTAGATAGCACAAGGATAACAAGCTTTCCTGTAAGCTACAGGCAGGTATAAGGAAGTGATTCTTATGCGTAATTGCATGACGACAGACAATAGCCAACCTCGTAGAGCACGAGGCTAGACCAAGGAAGTGAGTATACACAAATATGATGTGAGATGATTAGAGGCATATGATAGTTAGTTATGACACAGGGATAGAATTTGTGGCGGCTGAGCGATCGACTCTTATTATTTTATAGTATTATTTATGTAGTATATGCAGAGCAGAGTACTATTAAACCACCATACTTATGTCTAACCCACTCCTAGTTTTCCCTTTTATGTGTGTGTGTATATATGCATGTGTGTGTGTCTATATATATCCAAGTTGATAGAGTTCAAGAAGAGATGGTATTAAGGACAAAGACTTATTTGTATATATTGTGTATGATGTATATAAGTATTGTAACCTAGATTTGACTGTTGATATGGATTGGGTTATAGTTGTATTATTAAGACATATGTATTCAACATTATAGACATGTTATGATGATGTGACTATAGTTATTATCGATATATTATATTTTATTTTCTTCCACTGTGAGCCTCTGAAAGTATATTGTGCTAGTTAGAACTAAATTTGATATCTATCTATGTTTGTATATGCTTATTTTATCTCAACACCCAACGATTCATTCTTTCTTTTTTTCTCAGGTTGTCGACATCAGACTTGGGGTCTGAGGATGGGTTGTTACAAACTTTTTATCATGTACTTCCATCCTGTAAACGTTTGTAAAAGTTTGTAAAATCAAATAAGAAGAAAAAGATAATTCATATTATTCAGCAAGACGGCTGAGCAAACAAAGATTGATTACATTAGAGTTACAGAGATAGGTTTATGTAGATAGAAAACATAAACAATAAAAAGGCTAAAAAGCCCAACCCAGACAAGAAATGGATCAATATGCTAACATCCCCCCTCAAACACGCGATGGTACGGCAAGAAGCATCGAGAGTTTGCCAATGAAAAATCTACGACGTTCAATAGTGTGAGCCTTCGTGAAGAAATCAGCAAGTTGCGTCGATGACGAAGTAAAAGGCAGAGAAATAGTTCCATGCAGCAAGTGATACCGAGTGAAATGACAGTCAATCTCAATATGTTTGGTGCGCTCATGAAAAACAGTATTGTGAGCAAATTTGAATAGCACTCTTATTGTCACAATACATAGGAGTGAGAGAAGAAATCGAAATACCCATATCCTCCAACAGACAACGTAACCAAATAATCTCAGATGTAGTGGAGGCCATAGCACGATACTCTGCCTCAGGGGAAGACCAAGAAACAACATCCTATTTCTTGCTCTTTCATGAAATAAGGGAATCACCTAAAAATATACAAAAGCCAGTTGTGGATTTTCTATCTGTTGAGTCACCAGTCCAATCTACATCAGAGAAGGCACGAAGCTCCAAAGATGAGGTCGATGGGAACAAAAGACTCTGATAAAGTGTTTCTTGCAAGTAACGAAGAATGCGCATAACAGCAGCCCAATGAACAGAGGTAGGGGAAGATACGAACTGACTAACAATGTGAACAACATAGGCAATATCTGGACGAGTGATGGTCAGATATACAAGGCAACCAACAATAGAACGATATAAAGTGGGATCAGAAAGAGGACTCCCATCGGTCGGAGTATATCGGGCATTTACCTCAAGTGGTGAATCAACATGACGTGTATCAGTAAGACCAGCACGATGAATAATGTCAGTAGTGTATTTGGACTGAGAAAGAAGATAGCCTTTTTCTGAGGAAGCTATTTCAATCCCTAAAAAATAACGTAGATGACCCAAATCCTTCATATCAAAACAACGAGACAATGTGGCTTTAATACTCACAATACCATTACTGTCATCACCTGTAATGATCATATCATCTACATATAGTAGAAGAAGAATACGGCTTGCAGAAGTCAATCTGACAAAAAGTGCTGAATCATGAGGACTAGAGGTAAAACCAAGTGATGTAACTACATTCGAAAATCTCTCATACCAAGCATGTGGTGCTTGCTTAAGGCCATATAGAGCTTTCTTAAGCCTACAAACCTGACCTGGAGCATGAGAAACAACAGGTGGAGCAACCATGTAAACTTCTTCCTTAAGATCTCCATTAAGAAAAGCATTTTTAACATCCATTTGAGAGATGTCCCACTTACGACTGGACGCAACAGCAATAAGAACCCGAACAGATGTCATCTTAGCCACAGGAGCAAATGTTTCCTCATAATCCATGCCATACTCTTGGGCAAATCCTTTAGCAACTAAACGAGCTTTGTATCACTTAATAGAACCATATGACTTGGTTTTAATCTCATACACCCATCGACAACCAATAGTTTTCTTCCCAGTAGGAAGGTATACAAGATCCCAGGTACCAGTTTTGTCTAAAGCAGACATTTCCTCAGACATAGCACGTTGCCACACAAGAGAACGAACAACCTCCGAGTAAGAAGAAGGCTCATAGAAAGTGTCAATGGAAACAAGAAATGAAGCAAAAGCCCAAGAGTAACAAGAGTAAGCAAAATCAGATAATTGAGTAGATTTACGTGTGCGAGTGGGATAGCGAGGTTGAACAGGATCAGTCATCACAGAAGGTGTTTGAACAGTCGTAGTAGCAGGGGATAAAGTGTCACCTGCAGAAGGAGGAGGAACAGAGTGTATGGATGACGGAGTATCAATGATAAGAGGTGGTGAATCAGAGGAGTTATCAGTAGGAAATGGATCGATGTGAATAAGATCGGACTTAGTCATACTATGAGGACTAGCTGGAATAGTGTAGAAGGGAATATGTTCAATAAAGGAAACATGACGAGAAACATATAGTTTATTTGAAGAAGGATCATAACAATGATAGCTTTTTTGTCCAATACCATACCCAAGAAAAACACATATAGCAACACGTGAAGATAATTTTGTACGTTCTACGTGTGGACGAAGAACAAAACAAGTGGAACCAAACACTTTTAGGTGAGAGTAATCAGGAGTTTGACCAAACAACTTGGCATGAGGAGAAATACCAGAGTTATGAGAAATCAGGATCTTATTAATAAGATAAACGGAAGTGAGAACAGCTTCTCCCCAAAATTCTTTTGGAACGCTAGATGAAAGAATCATATAACGGGCAGTTTCAACAATGTGTCTATGTTTTCATTCAGCAACACCATTTTGTTGCGGGGTATCATTGCAGGAAGCCTGATGCAAAGTACCATCAACCGTGAATATGTTAGAAAGGTCTCCCTTAGTGTATTCCCTCCCTAAATCAGAACGAAAGCATTTAACAATAGCAGAGTGTTGTGTTTTAACATATGCTTGAAAGGCAGTATATATATCAATAAACTCAGAACGACGTTTCATCAGATAAACCCAACAATAACGAGTATAGTCATCAATAAAAGAGACATAATATGTGCACCACCTTTTGTGGGGATGGGTGCTGGACCCCAAACATCAGAATGAACTAAATCAAAAGGTGCAGTCGAAGTAGAAACACTTTGATTAAAGGGCAAAGCAGAAAGTTTACAACCACTACAATCTGAAATATCATGAGAACGTAAATCTCCCAAAACACCAGAATTACACAAGAATTTAAGACGAGAGCTTGAAATATGACCAAGTCTAGAATGCCACAAATAAAACTTAGAAGACAATGGAGTTAAATGAAAAGAAGAAAGGTCAATACTAGCAGTAGCGGCATGACTTGGAATGTGCAAGTCATCCAAAACATAGAGACCGCCCTGCCTACGGCCTGTCCCAATCAACTTCTTGGAGTTGGGATCCTGCACAGAGCAAGTGGTAGAAGAAAAATGAACAAGACATCCAATATCACAAAGTTGTCCGACCGACACAAGATTCATAGTTAATTTAGGAATACAATAAACATTTGGGAGGGAAACGTGTGTGGTTTGAATTGTACTGATTCCTGTTAATGGAAAAGGTGTGCCATTAGCAGTCAAAATAGAAGGTGAGCGAGAATCAAAAGACATAGATATAAATGAACAATCATGGGACATATGATATGAGGCACCAGAATCCAAAATCCACAAAGGAGAATTCAAACCTGATATGGAGAGAGCAGACATGGCAAAGTGCTGAGATTGAGGAGCAGTCATATTTTGAGACAAAGACTGGCTAGCAAGGAACTTCTGAAATTGTTCTGCAAGAGGGTTTCGGGTTGATCAGTAGGCTAGGGTTTCAGGAAAGGGAGATCGGCAGGCTAGGGTTTCGGGGTTCTAGGCTTTCGGCAGGGAGAGGACGGGGCTCTTGTGGAATATGCAAGTATATGATTTTTGTTTGATGATAATAAACATATATACATTCATTTAAGTGTATTTGTTAATGTACTATTTTATTTTTTCATAGATTAAATAAATATTTGTTGAATAAAATAAATTACACAGAATTTGAATGGAATTTGAATTCAAACAGAAATTTTATTCAAACAAATATTTATCACAATCCTGAATAGTACAAATTCAAGCTCTCACTATACATATACATTTTTGATTACATCACAATTACATCACAATTGTTTTTACATTAATAACCTCACTACATATCACTCACACTCGTATTTTGTTTTCAACTTCATTTCAGTTTGAATCCAGCATCTGAGCAATCTGCAAAAATATTCACTAACACAGTAAAATTGAAAAAGAAATATTTTTGCAATATAAAATGAAATATGATTTTTGAAAATATTATTTGCCTCAGTTATTTGGGTTGTTCGTCATCATTCACACTTGAATTCATCATACATGAACAATGTGACATGCACAGTGTATCACTATACATGCCACAAGGCCGTGCACATCTATATACACTTGATGATGCTACAGGGACAGGTGTGCACAAAGTCAAACCCAAATATAAAGACAGGTTCAACTCAGGTGCAATACAAATGAAATCACGTCATTAGCACAAGCTCAATCCCGAGGTTTTAAGAAAAACTGGGTTCAACACAAGGCAACATGAAGAATGCAAAGCTTTGACAAATCAAAACTAGAAATACAAGCACATGAATACAACTACAAATGGATACTGCAGTGGACATGTATACAACATAATGAAGCAATATCACAATATCCAGATCAAATGCAATACCAAACTTCACAAGCAATGACCAGCGCACAAAGAAGTACAAAATGAAAACTACAAAGAACATCAACAATGCAACAATGTGCACCAGTCCAGTAGATACATGAAGTGAATCAAGTTCAGGTCAGACAAGTCAGTAGTGTGCAAATGAAGATCACAAATGTGCAACACAGTGAAAATGCTCAATGCACCAATGAACAGAGAACATGCATGAAGAACCAGAAGTACAAGTGCAGGCAAGTGCACAACTTCACAACAAACAAGGCAATGCACTATGCAGTGATACAAATGCCACATGCAGGCCATCAAGTATACAATACAATAGTGACAAACATCATATATAGAAATGCCCAACACAAATGGCCAGAGAAATGCACAAAGCACATGATATGGCAATCAAAAATACTTGAAGACTACAGCATCAAGTAGAGACCAAGTTCATATGCAATGAGAAGACCACAAAGACAACAGTCGGTGCCAACATGTCCAGTTACAACTACAAGTCCAAGTTCGAAATCGAAAAATGCAGACTAACAGCTACATCAAAAGCAAACAACAACTCACATGTTTGAAACCACTCGAGTGCAACAGTGAAGCCATAAGAAATAAAGAAGTGCAGATCAATGATATCAAGTCCAGTGATGTAAACAGTGAACAACAATGCAATGTTCAAGTGGAGACCAGTGAAGATGGCCAGAGACGAAGACAGGGATGAACACAAATATGGCCGAAGCCATGTCAAGAGCAGGTGTTAACCAAGTCAGAATTCAACTCAAATTCGTATCTTTGAAAACGTCAAAACAAATAAAAGGGAAAGTTTCTGCTGCATTATCCACGAGATAAATCAAACGTTTGAAAATCAAGGCCGTGAGCAACAAGTTGAAATTATATCAGGAAAGCCGTGCGCATCAAGCAATTGAAGCATTAGGAAAGTGATGAAGTCGCGTAAGTGAATACGAACGAATCAAGTGTATTCGAATTCATATAAATACCAAACACCAAAACTCATCATAGGCATCGAGTTTGAGTACGAAAATCCCAATAGCACAAACAGAGAAATTACATACCGAATCAACAACGAACTCGATCATCAGAGAACGAGCGAGCCAAGCAACGAGAATCGATCAACAGAGGAGCAACGCAAACTAGAATCAATAATCAGAGAACGAGCGCAAGCAAGAGCATCACAAACCAGTCAAAGCCCCAAATTTGGATCGCGAGCCGAAGCCCTAATTTCAGAAGGAAGATCGACCGCAATTATTTCACAAGCAAGAACAAAGGATCGGGTTGAAGAATAAAAGGGCCGACCTTTATTATAAAGGGGATTTGGTTTTATTCAGGGTTTTATTAAAGGGGGTCTTTTAATATTTGATTTGAGCAAAAATTATGGATTCAAAGTTGTATTTTAATTTTTGCTCCTACTTTTATTTTTGAAGTCTGTTTTTCTTTTCGAGTCAAAGTATTGGTAAATCACCACCTAGGTTGTAGGTAGTGTCAGATTGTCTAGTTAGAATTAGTTCAGTGAGCAGGGTGTGCGAGTTTGCAAAAATCTATAGGCTGGAGCAGAGTTTGCGAAACTCTATAGGCGGAGCAGGGTGTGCGAGTCTATAAGAGTGTTTGTGAGCGGGAGCAAGGGTTTGCGAGTCTAGTAGAGTGTTTGTAAGCGGGATACTGTTTAATTCTAATAGAAATCTAGGAATGCAGCAGTAGGCAGGGGTTGCCGAAGCTGGGTAAATTTTGTGTGTGATTTACTTTTCAGCATATTTATTTCTGCAGTTTATTTCTGTGTTTAAATCAAGAAAATTTGTTATAACCCTATTCGCCCCCTTCTTGGGTTAATCTAGATCCTACAAGTGGTATCAGAGAACGGTATTTTTCTTTAACTCTAGAGTCATGAATTCATCAAATAATGCTTTTTCTGAGGGGCAATCTATTGTTAGGCCACCCATGATTAACGGGAATGATTATGCTTATTGGAAAGTTAGGATGGGTATATATCTTAGTTCTGTTGATTATGATGTTTGGGATATTATTGAAACTGGCTATAAATCTCCCACTATAACTGTTGGTGATACTGAGATTCCTAAACCTAAGGATAGGTGGGATGCTAACGATAAGAAATTAAAAATCACAAATGCTAAAGCCATGAATGCTTTGATCTATGCTCTTGATAAGAATGAATTTAATAGAATTTCTCATTGTAAAACTGCACAGGAAATTTGGCATACCTTGGAGGTGACACATGAAGGAACTTCTCAAGTCAAGGAGTCTCGTCTAGCCCTATTCAGCAATGAATACGAGAACTTTGTGATGGACAAAGGCGAGAGCATAAAGGACATGTTTGGACGCTTTTCAACTTTGGTATACAACGCTAGAGCGCTTGGGAAGGTATTCACTGAGGTAGAGCTTGTGCGGAAGATACTACGAGTCTTACCGATGAACTTTGAGGAAAAAGTCACGGCAATACAAGAATCGAAAGATTTGAGTAAACTAAGCATGGAGGAGTTGATTGGCAACTTGATGACATATGAGCTTGAGCTAAAAGCAAAAGAGGAACGCAACAACTCCGAATCAAAGAAGAAGACGATTGCCTTAAAAAGCAAAGAAGAGAGCGATGAAGATGAAGTAGATCCAATTGAAGAGCTTGCAATGGCTGTCGATAAACTTAGAAACTCATCAAGATTCAAGCCACGCAAGAAGAAAACAAGTAGTAATAGGTCAAAACATTCTGACAATTCCGATAATGAATTAACGTGCTTTAACAGCAAGAAGCCCGGACACTTCATACAAAAATGCCCACTTCTCAAAAACAACAAAGGAAAGAAAAAGAAGAAGAAGGCCTTTGCAGCGACTTGGGATGATGAAGAAGGAGAGGAAGTTTCGGATAGCAGCTCAGAGGAGGCTAACTTGTGTTGTATGGAAAAATCAGAATCAGAAGCAAGCTCCGAGGAATCTAGTGAGACAGGTGAGTATTCCTATAGAGATCTTGTTTTTATGTGCTTAGATCTTACTAAAGAAGTTGATGCTCTTGAATCTAAAATTGAAAAACTAAAATCTGATAGGAGAGAACTTGCTCGTGAAAATTTTAGGTTAGAAACTGAACTTGTAGATATTCAAAACCTAGACTGTAAAAAATGTAAAATTTTAGATTCAGAATTATCAAGACTTAAGAAAAGCTTTGAGAATCTTGAAAAAGAAAACTTGAGTCTTAAGGAAATCATTGACACAAGGAAAAAGGATTTTATAAATAGATGCACCTCACTTGTCACTGAAAACACAACACTAAAAACCAAAGTCCAAAACCTTGAGAAATCTCTGAATAACTTTTCAAGAGGCGAAAAATCTTTCAACGTGCTATTGGAAAATCAAATTTTTGCTAACAATAGAAAAGGACTAGGCTTTGGGAAAACACAAGTTGAGGATAATGCAAAAGGGAACAGTGTCTTTGATAGATGTGAAATAATTGAACATCGTTTTGAAAATTGTAGTCATAGGAACAAGAACACAAATTTTGTGTGTGATTTACTTTTCAGCATATTTATTTCTGTAGTTTGTTTCTGTGTTTAATTCGATAAAATTTGCTATAACCCTATTCACCCCCCCTCTAGGGTTAATCTAGATCCTACAAGTTCATGTTTGCCTACATGTTGTGGTTTGGACATTTGCACTTGTACACTCCATACTTGGTCGTGCTGTTGGTCTCACTATTCATATACATTTTTGATTACATCACAATTACATCACAATTGTTTCTACATTAATAACCTCACTACATATCACTCACACTCGTATTTTGTCTTCAACTTCATTCCAGTTTGAATCCAGCATCTAAGCAATCTGCAAAAATATTCACTAACACAGTAAAATTGAAAAAGAAATATTTTTGCAATATAAAATGAAATATGATTTTTGAAAATATTATTTGCCTCAGTTATTTGGGTTGTTCGTCATCATTCACACTTGAATTCATCATACACGAACAAAGTGACATGCACGGTGTATCACTGTACATGCCACAAGGCCGTGCACATCTATATACACTTGATGATGCTACAGGGACAGATGTGCACAAGGTCAAACCCAAATATAAAGACAGGTTCAACTCAGGTGCAATACAAATGAAATCACGTCATTAGCACAAGGTCAATCCGGAGGTTTTAAAAAAAACTGGGTTCAACACAAGGCAACATGAAGAATGCAAAGCTTTGACAAATCAAAATTGGAAATACAAGCACATGAATACAACTACAAATGGATACTGCAGTGGACATGTATACAACATAATGAAGCAATATCACAATATCCAGATCAAATGCAATACCAAACTTCACAAGCAATGACCAGAGCACAAAGAAGTACAAAATGAAAACTATAAAGAACATCAACAATGCAACAATGTGCACCAGTCCAGCAGATACATGAAGTGAATCAAGTTTAGGTCAGACAAGTCAGTAGTGTGCAAATGAAGATCACAAATGTGCAACACAGTGAAAATGTTCAATGCACCAATGAACGGAGAACATGCATGAAGAACCAGAAGTACAAGTGCAGGCAAGTGCACAACTTCACAACAAACATGGCAACGCACTATGCAGTGATACAAATGCAACACAGTGGGAACCACATGCAGGCCATCAAGTATACAATACAACAGTGACAAACACCATATGTAGAAATGCCCAACACAAATGGCTAGAGAAATGCACAAAGCACATGATATGGCAATCAAAAATACTTGAAGACTACAGCATCAAGTAGAGACCAAGTTCATATGCAATGAGAAGACCACAAAGACAACAGTCAGTGCCAACATGTCCAGTTACAACTACAAGTCCAAGTTCGAAATCGAAAAATGCAGACTAACAGTTACATCAAAAGCAAACAAAAACTCACATGTTTGAAACCACTCGAATGCAACAGTGAAGCCATAAGAAATAAAGAAATGCAGATCAATGATATCAAGTCCAGTGATGTAAACAGTGAACAACAATGCAATGTTCAAGTGGAGACCAGTGAAGATGGCCAGAGACGAAGATAGGGATAAACACAAATATGGCCGAAGCCATGTCAAGAGCAGGTGTTAACCAAGTCAGAATTCAACTCAAATTCGTATCTTTGAAAAAGTCAAAACAAATAAAAGGGAAAGTTTCTGCCGCATTATCCACGAGATAAATCAAACGTTTGAAAATCAAGGCCGTGAGTAACAAGTTGAAATTATATCAGGAAAGCCGTGCGCATCAAGCAATTAAAGCATTAGGAAAGTGATGAAGTCGCGCAAGCGAATACGAACGAATCAAGTGTATTCGAATTCATATAAATACCAAAAACCAAAACTCATCATAGGCATCGAGTTTGAGTACGAAAATCACAATAGCACAAACAGAGAAATTACATACCGAATCAACAACGAACTCGATCATCAGAGAACGAGCGAGCCAAGCAACGAGAATCGATCAACAGAGGAGCAACGCAAACTAGAATCAATCATCAGAGAACGAGCGCAAGCAAGAGCATCACAAACCAGTCAAAGTCCCAAATTTGAATTGCGAGCCGAAGCCCTAATTTCAGAAGGAAGATCGACCGCAATTATTTCACAAACAAGAACAAAGGATCGGGTTGAAGAATAAAAGGGCCGACCTTTATTATAAAGGGGATTTGGTTTTATTCAGAGTTTTATTAAAGGGGGTCTTTTAATTTTTAATTTGAGCAAAAATTATGAATTCAAAGTTGTATTTTGATTTTTGCTCCTGCTTTTATTTTTGAAGTCTGTTTTTCTTTTCGAGTCAAAGTATTGGTAAATCACCACCTAGGTTGTAGGTAGTGTCAGATTGTCTAGTTAGAATTAGTTCAGTGAGCAGGGTGTGCAAGTTTGCAAAACTCTATAGGCGGGAGCAGAGTTTGCGAGTTTGCGAAACTTTATAGGCGGAGTAGGGTGTGCGAGTCTATGAGAGTGTTTGTGAGCGGGAGCAGGGGTTTGCGAGTCTAGTAGAGTGTTTGTAAGCGGGATACTGTTTAATTCTAATAGAAATTTAGAAATGCAGCAGTAGGCAGGGGTTGCCGAAGCTGGGTAAATTTTGTGTGTGATTTACTTTTCAGCATATTTATTTCTGCAGTTTATTTCTGTGTTTAAATCAAGAAAATTTGCTATAACCCTATTCACCCCCGCTCTAGGGTTAATCTAGATCCTACAGCTCTGGAGTTTTGGGACAAGATCGACGACAGGCTAGGGTTTCGGTGGGTGTTAGGGTTTGGAGCAGGTGAAGATACCAGGCTAGGGTTTCGGGTTGGGGCAGGAAGACAAGACAGCGACGAGGCAGCAGGTAGAAACAAGAACGAGGCTCTGATACCATGTAAACGTTTGTAAAATCAAATAAGAAGAAAAAGATAATTCATATTATTCAGCAAGACGGCTGAGCAAACAAAGATTGATTACATTAGGGTTACAGAGATAGGTTTATATAGATAGAAAACATAAACAATAAAAAAGCTAAAAAGCCCAACCCAGACAGGAAATGGATCAATATGCTAACACATCTATCTTCCCGTTTTGGATTTTCCTAATGTATTTGACTCTAAATTCATGTGCTTCACTGTTAGCTGCATTATTGGTGGAGATAATGTCACTTAGATTCTTTAGTATATTCTTGTTGATATTGCCTTTGTATGCATGGGTAGCAGAAGCCGTTAATTTCCTTACTGCATTCTCTAACTGATGCTCTGAAATGTGATCAAATAGTTGTGTAAAGGATGATCTCTGGCACATGCTTCACCCAGTGCAGACTTAGTGAGATTTTCAATATTGGAGCAAATTTCCACATTTATCTATAAGTATACTTATGTTACCCTTCCGAGGGGATGTTCATTGACCTATTCATTATAATCCTCATTATTCTGTTGTTCCGTGCTTGCTATTTGTGTGCTATCTGTGTTGTTATCCACATTTAGATCAGAAGAGTCTTGCATGGTGCCATGATGATTTGAGTTACTGATATTCATGCATTTTCCCAAAGCAACTATCGGGCAAGAAACTGTTTGATTTTGAACAATCTCCATATACTCAACATTTTTACGATTTTGATCATTACCTGCATGCTTTCATGAAGTTTCATTTTTGTCAAAATCCATTTTTTTAGATGCTGAAATATTTGCTAAATATGCATACCCAGGGTTTTCATTATTTATGCATGTTTTTCTGAAGTTGCATTATTTCCAAAGATTTTCTTTTTCAAAAATTTCATTATCTACTAAGTTTGCATTTTTATCAAAGTGGATTAATTGCTTTAGATGCTATGTTCTTTGGTGGGACTTCGAGGTTTTCGAAACGTGTAGTTTTGTCAAGATTTCGCATAGGCTAAAGTTAGCACGTCTACAACTAAAATAGAAGATGTATTTGCATTTGTTTTCCACTTCCAAACACTTCCGTTGAAATTTTTTCCATGGAATGCCCAAAATAAGCATAACGCACACATCTTGGTGGTATCCATTCATATTTGATTTTCTGCTCTAAATTTTTGCCATCATGCATTGTAATATAGATTTCAACTGGCAACTTTGTATTTGCTTTAATTTCAACCAATATTCTCGCATAGCTAAGTCAAGTTTCTATTGTTGATGGTTCATCTAATTTCAATGGAATCCCGATAGCACTAGCAATAACATTAAATGCTTCTTTATTTCATAATTTTAGGTCTAATTCAGGTAGTCCAATCCAAATTGGTAATGTTGAAAGCGAGTCTTTATTAGAAATTAACTTATTACTTCACTTTTTCAAGTTGATAAGTTGTCCATTAATAAAGTAAGTTCCACCATTGGTTGCTTTTTCACAATCAGTTGTATTTGCAAATTTATGATAAACGAATCATTGTTTCTTGTATATATTTCAAAATTATCTATCGGCTTCCAAGTTCTTGAAACGAAAGCCTTGAAATGATTATCAAAAGGACGATTGCTGAATACGTAAGCGATCATAAAGCACCATCATTTGGTTTCGATCCTTTTATTAACCCCTCTTTCACCACCACTACCTTTTCTGCTAATGCTGAAGGGTAAAACATAGTTTAAATCAAAATCAAAATTGAGGCCTCCATTCTTAATTTATCCATCCAAGTAGGTGGCTTTTTCAATTGTGTGATATCTCTGACCTAAATTTGAGGTTGTGATTTGCATACATACTGGCTATCTTGAATCTTGCATCCGAATATGGCCTATTTCTTATTTCTTTTAGGCCATTTTTGATTGTGGTTGAAATCATTGTCTTTCTTATGGATTAAGGAGGTGTTAATGGCGGTGAGGATTCCTCTGGAGGTTCATAACTAGCTGGAACCCCTCATCCTCTTTATCAGAAAGTTTCTCTTCAGCATTAGGAAGTAAAAGGGGCAGAGAGGCAGTAGAGGAATTGGAAATTATGGGAGAAAAATCTTTGAAATCTGATCTTTCATGGCAAGTATTGGAGCAAAATTGAGTTTTCTTTTATAATTATTGTGTTTTATTACAACTTATTTTTTAATAGAAAGAGATTTTGATTCATACTGCCATGACGAACTCACATTTCATTATCTTTTATTTATTTAGCATACAAAAAATCTTTATTAATTTTGACTTTTACAGCTTTGCACACATGATTATGACTAATGCACTATAATCTCCCGTAAAACATCGTAAAATTCAGTTTTGCTCTTTATAATGTGTTCTGCATTTCTTTTGGAGATTAAATATGAACTATATTGGTTAAAGTTATTGGTTATTAATTCCGTCGATCTTCTATCTTTGCTTAGGTGAACCTTAAGTTATCTAAATATGATAGTATTAAAATATAACTATAAACGTTTACTTGCTATGTAACATCACTCAAACCAAAATATAGTTATAGCATATGCATATATAGTTACAATACAATAACTAAGTTTTATAAAAGATTAATCAAGTTGACTTAGTAAACCCAGTTTTATAGAAATTAAATAATTTTATTAAAATTAACTAAGTCTTATAAAAATATAACTAAGTTGATGAATTTTTATAAAAGTCAACTAAATTATAAGAATTAACTATTTTTTAAATAACTACATTAACTAAATTTATAAAAAAATTATAAATATTGACTAAATTTTATAAATTTTTAACTAAGTTTTATGAAAAAATAACTAAGTTTTTAATAGTTAATTACGTTTTGTAAAATGTTAATTAAGTTAACTAAGATAACTAAGTTTATAAAATATAACTAACTTTACTTAGTTTTATAAAAATTAACCAAGTTTATAAAATGAACTATGTTTAAGCTTTATAAACATTAAGTTAATTTATAAAAATTAATTAAGTTATATAAAAATTTAGCAAGTTTATAAAAATAATTAAGTCGATAAAAGTTAGTTGAGTAAGAGTTAAAAGCCATTCTTTTTATAAAAGGTTATTAAGTTAGGAGTCATGCCTATTACATAATTTATTTTGCAACGTTGATTAAATTCAAATATAAGATATGTCCAAATAAAGGGATATGACTGCTCACTTGTGTTCTTCAACATTTGGCTGCCAGAATCAACAGTGTCCAAACTACGGTAATCAGAGATTATTAAACATAAGCATTTGCATACAAATTAATAACTTAAATCTAGAATATAAACCATGTTTTATTAGTCTGACTGTTCTCAACTTTATTCATTAGTTGTGGAGCTATTGGTGGTTATGGGAGTTTAGAATGCTTACTACAAACTTAGTTAAATGAATTAATGTTCATTCTGTCCTATATCTAATATTTAAATGGGAACACTTGGCTCATATCCCTATTAAGTTTCAAACTAGAAAAAACATCCTCTCCAAAAAATAGATTTTAAGTTACATCCCTGTTTTTCAATTCACACAATTTTCGTCCCAAACTACCCCAGGCCATGGTAAATTGATTCTCGCATAGTTTTTTTCCCAACCCCCATCGATTTTTACAGCAAATCAATGATAAATTCATGTTCATCAAGTCGACAATCTTATTTCCAACAAATCGATTTAAATAAGCATAAGCAGATTTAGTTTCGACATTTTAATTTCAAAATCAAACAGTTAAATCAAATTGCAAAAACAAGAAAAATTATAAGAAAAAAACCCTTCGTCAACAAAATTGCTAAACAACCTGTTGCTTTCCATCGCTTACAACTAGATTTGAGTCCAACAAAAGTTGGAAAAAATTCCCAGATTTATATACAATTCATCATATTTGCACTATTGTCTGCAATTATTCTCAATAATTGCATGTAGATCTGCAATTATTCTGATTAATTGCTTACTCATCAGCAACTATTCATATAAAATTATTTCAATCCAAAAAAAGCATTTATAATTGTAAATAACAGAATAAAGCATTTTAGCCCAATAATGAAGATTAAATTCATCATTCTTTGCAATTAATTGTGATAATCGCATGGTTACCAGCAATTACTCTTAACAATTGCATTTATTTCTGTAATCATTTTTATTATTTGCATTCTTATCCGCAATTATTCATATAAAATCATTTCAACAGGAAAAAAAGACATTTATAACTGTAAATAACAAAATAAAGAATACGTTGAATAATTGCTTGCTTGTCATCAATTATTCAAATAAATTCATTTCCATGTATGTCTTCAATTATTTAGAATAATTACTTAGTTATTAGTAATTATTCATTTAAAATACTTTATATTCATCTTTCTTTGCAATTATTCATAATAATTGCAAAGATGTATGCAACTATTATAAGTAATTGCATGTATGTTTGTAATTATTTTGAATAATTCCTTGCTTATTTTATGTTTCAACTCAAGATGTATACTTAAATTAGTAGAATCGTGTGTAATAAATAATATTTCATGTGCATTATGCAGATTGTACGTGATAAGCTTGTAAAACTAATGGGTGGAGAAATGGTTAAACTAGTATTTAGTAGGCTACCAACAATGATATTACTTGTAGGCTTACAAGATATTCAGAAAACTGCTATTTGTACAAAACTGGATTTTGAATTGAAGAAGTCGATGCACTTCCAACCCTGTTCCTATTTCTTTCATTCGCTTGCCACTGAATTTTAATAGACCATTATAAATCCAATGTTGATGGACAATCTCAAATTAACTATCTGCGCATATTTATGATACACATTTTACTTTTTAGCATTAATCAGTGCAATATGGACTTAAAATTGAAACACTGAGGCTTATGCTTGAATGTGGTATGTATGATTGTTGATTTCAATACATTGAATAGAAATGGAGTTTCTCAAGATTGTCCTTACATTAATAGGATGAGATATTGAATGGAGTTTCTCAAGATTGTCCTTACATCAATAGGATGAGAAATTGATGTCAATACTAATAGCTATGATAGATTATAGGGGAAGAGTTACATACTTGTTGTTGGGGATGTATATAGTCCTACAGCTATTGATTAACCATTAATTTTGGGTGGAAAGATATAATTATTGACATCAACTGTTTACAAAATTATAGCCAATATTTCATGTAATAGAATAAAAAAAATTCTAACGTATTTGATATCCGAAAACCATAGTGCCTTTATTCCAAGAAGATATATAGTGGAAAATATTTTACTAGCACTGAAATAGCTAGAAATTTTAACAAAGGGTGTAAAAATAAGGTATGCATCAAAATGGATTTGCACAAAGCTTTTGATAAAGTTAATTGGCACTTTATAATTTATATGATTAGATAGTGGGTTTTCATTTGAAATTTTCCGGTTTGATTACGAAATGTATAGATACTGCTTCTTACTCTATTCTTTAAATGGTATCCCATGTGGTTTTATAAAAAATTAGGGGAAATAGACAAGGAAACACCCTTTCATCATATATATTCACTATTGCAATGGAATATTTTTCTTTACAAATGGAAACAGAGCAAAGTAGGGATAATTTAGAGCCAGTAAACAGAGTTAAACTGAATATTTCCCACTTATTATATATTGATGAACTGCTACTACTTCTGAATACATACACTAATAATGCAATTTCTATTGAATTTATTTTTAAGTTTAAGTGATTATGCAAGATTGCAGATCAATGAAAGTAAAAGTAAAGTTTATTTCAGCAGAAAATGTAGTAGAAAAGGGGAAATTCTTTAAATTCTATAATTTCAGAAGGGATAATTGCCTGTAAAGTATTTGGCGTTACATCTAGGTAAGAATCAGATTATAGGTAAAGATGGCACTAGACTATTTGGCATCATTCAAAGAAAACTAGAGAGTTGGTCAAGCAAACTACTATCTATGCTGCTAGACTAGAGCTCACACATACTATCATCACAACTCATAATGTATTGGATTCAAACGCACAATATCCTAAACAAAGCAATACACAAAATTGAAAGGATGTGTGCAAACCTCATTTGGATGGGTAAAATACAAAAAGTTTCTTGGGATGTAGTTTGCAAATAAAAGAGTACAGGAGTTTTAGGTCTAAGAAATATCGAAGATCTAGTTGAAGCTTGCAATCTCTAATTATTTTGGGAATATGTGAAATGTGATTCATTATGGTCAAAGTGGATGGAAGAAAATTATGTTAAAAATAAAATTTTTGGACAATGCCAATTGAAAATCACCATTCTCGTACTTGGAAAAGTATTTGAGAAGTAGGGATAACGGAATTAAATTGCTAGAGGGAAAAATCAAGGATAGAAAGAACACCAGCCTTTGGTGTGGACCTTGGATCAAAGGCAATTCTTTAGGAAATTACTAGGCTGATTCAATCTGATGCAATTTGAAGGAACAAACACAAAAGCGGAGAGTGTTATCCAGCCTTTTGAACGGGTAGGCTTTGGACAGACTGGACATACCAAACTTGGGGTTATTAAGGCATGAAGCCCAAAGAGATAGTCCTGGAGTCTAGAGACCAAACACAGACAGGGTTTCAAAGCCAGAACCAAGACAACCTAAGGCAATAAGATAGTGTGACTGCCAAAGTTTGAGATCGGAATGGACTCCCAAAAACAACTTGGGTGGACCCCATTTACTGCCTACATGTCTACCTTGATGCCAAGGTCCTATTTCCAAAATCATTTTACTGTATCAATGCAATTCTTCATCAATCCTCATGAACACTTGAAACTATAACTCTATTTTCCTTTAACTCCAACATTTGGACTCAGAAATAAGCCAGCAATGGTGCAAACTACTATGGAATCACGAAGCATACCATAAGACGATCCAAGATATAGTGTTGAAGACTCCAAACATGAATAATTTAGGAATCGATATCGATTCCTACTTGGGGATCGGTACCGACTCCAAGCTTTTGCTACGGTGGCACCTATTGTTTTGGAAGAATGAGTCTAAATGGAGCATAACGGCTGGGAGATATTGCATGCGAGATTTTATGCTTCTTACCTCTATAAATAGGAATCTATTGCTCATTTTTAGGAGCTTTTTGGATCTGTCTTTTTTGTTTCATATAGTCCTGTATTTGTAAAATTCTAAGTGTTGGAGTTGTACCGAGTCTCAAGAACTTCTACCCCCAAATCATAATGAGCAATAAAATATAGAAGTGGATGTAGGCCAAGCTTGGCCGAGCCACTACAAAAGATTATGTCTTGTTATTTCCTCTTTTCATTTAAATTTCATCATATTTTATTCTCTTCTATTAATTTTGGTTGTTTGTGTCATTTTTGATTCAAACATTTTGGTGTTTTCATTGAGAACCGAACTCAGGCTATTTGGATCCAGCATCTACTATTGGATTTCAACTATCTAAGCGATAGATCTGAATTTTCAACCTTTTAACTCCATAACTGTAACGATCCTGAATTTTTAACAATTTAAAAATAAAGATATTTAATTAATTTTAAATATTTGAGATAATTTTAAATTGAATTCCAATAAAACTATGAAGTTGGCGATTAAATTTTTGAATTTAATCTATTTAAAGTTGAATAGAAATTTGAATTTAACTTTGAAGTTGAAATTGAATATTGAATTTGTAATTGAAATTCAAACTAACGACTTAGAAGAAAAATAGTTTGGATTTACGAATTATATTTATGTAAATTTATAAATAGATGTTGATAGTTGAACTTCAAAACGTTTCTATGTTTATAAAGAAAATAATTTACAAAACAAAATTGAATTCAAAATAAAAATAAAAATATATATATATATATAATAAAATAAATAGAGAATATACTAGTTGAAATTTTAACAAAATTAATCAAGCAAAATATACAAAGCAAAAAATTGCATTCAAAAAAAATAAAATAAAATAAAATAAAATAAAAATAAATATAAAATGTAAAAGAAGTATACTGCCTTACTTTCATCAGCGGTAAACATGCCTTGTTCCACGCCTTCATTTACGCCATAACCCACGAACCACAATCGCGTTCCCTCTTCTATTTTATACGCGAACCCCTCCCCCTATCATTTCATCAGTTCATACGAAAAAAAATAAAAAGGAAAAGAAAAAAAATGGCGGCCATGTAATCGTCTTCGTCTTCGTCTCCTCCTCTCCGAAACTAGGGCTTCAATTCGAGTTCGATTCTTCGTTCGCCTTCAGAAATTAGGGCTTCGACTTCAATCTCGCTCGCGTGCCCCAATTCGTTCGCGTGCTCTTCGATCTGAGGTGAGTAAAATATTCTTACTCACATCTAATTTAGCCTCAAGTTATAGAGTTTAGTTTCATGTGATTTTCGTTCGTATTAAATTGTTTAAATTACTGATTTTAGTTGCTCGATTTATTGATGCTCACGATTTTGTTTTCTGGAAATTGATTGTTGTGTTTGGCTTCGGCCTTGATTCTCTTTACTTGGAATTTATTTGTGAATCCATGTGCTTGCTCAACAGCCATGGTTTTGCACTGCAGTTGTTTTCGACAGTAAAACTTGATGTTGATGATTTTAGCTTGTTCGAATTTCTGGAAATTGATATTGGTCTTGTTCGACCCTTACCATGCTATTTTTGGTCATTATATCTTCACTACTATGTGTATACACACATTTATGCGTGTGTGTGTGTGTATATATATATATATGTGTGTGTGTGTGTTATATGATTAACGTCCACTGTGATTTACTCGAATTGTATTCTGTGGATTTGGCATTTCTGCCCACTGTTCGATCTTGTTCAAAACCGTCATTTATTTAAAAACGACATTGATTTGGGGATTGTGATTACCAAATGACTTTCAGTGATTCTTTGACAGTTAAGAATTACTTTGGTAAAGAAATTGTATGCTTGTGAAAATTTTGGTGATAGTTGATGCTAGTATGTTAATAATTATGTTGTATTCATCCCCTAGTTGCTCTGTACTTTCGGGGCTAATCAACTGTATACATACATTCATGTATGTATATAGTTGTATGATTTGTCTGCATTTTTTTTCATACTGCTATGATGCAGTTTCCTTCACTGTTGTATCTTTGAAGTTTGATACTGTTGTATTTGATATCTGTTTTTTTTTACTAATAAGAACAGATACTACCAAGATATAATATTTGTTTTAAATGAAAAAGAACAAATGCTATTTGGTTTTGTTTTAAAATTGATAAGAACAGACACTATTTGGAGTTTAATTTGAACTGTTAAGAACAGATGCTATTTAGTTTTGTTTTTAAAACTAATTAGAACAAATGCTACTGGATACTTGTTTTTATAAATTGATAAGAACAGATGCTATCAATTTTTTTCTTATTTAAACTGTTAAGAACAGATGCTATTTAGTTTTGTTTTTAAAACTAATTAGAACAAATGCTACTGGATACTTGTTTTTATAAATTGATAAGAATAGATGCTAGTTGATAATTTGTTTTAAATTTAAATTGATAAGAACAGATGCTATCAATTTTTTTTCTTATTTAAACTAATAAGAACAGATGCTATTTAATATATTTGAATATTTGTTTTTAAATACATAAGAACAAATGCTAAGATGCTATCAAGTCGTGATTTGTTTTAATTGATGAGAGCAGATGCTACCCAATATTTGTTTTGTTTTGCTGCATATGATGGATGTGAATTTATTTATATTGTGATTGAAATCTGCTTGTGCATATGTGTGTATATATATATGCCACCTCTATTATGATATACAGTTTCAAGGAAAAAAAAAAATCTGGTTGCATGACTTGAAGCTCGATGATAAATATGTTTGCATGTTGTTGAACTAAGTATACTTGTTTCAAATCTGCTTGCATGTGAATGAAATATCAAAATGTTTCTCTGTTCTGAAAATGTGCAGAGTACAGGTAGGGAAAGAAAATTCATTTTCTTTGGTTTGATCCTTATTGGGCTATGATTCTTTAACAAAATATGTTTGTTAAGTTTAAACCAAAATTTGAAAATATTTCTAAGTTTAAAAGAAAAATAGAATCAAAGCCTGTAATTCTGTCCATTGCATATCACTGCCTGGTTGGCTCGAGCACATTTATATTTATGATACAATCATCATCTGGACTGTTTGATGGTTTCCTTGGTCATTTTAACATATTGCTCATTGTTGTCTTGATAGTGTTACTGCTATCTTGATGTACTTGAACAACCTGAATCTTGAACGGTTGTTATTGCTATGATACAATCATCATGAAATCTGGTTGTACATAGGTATATAGTTGTACCTATTATTTATGGGCTTGTAGCTTTCTGTTACATAGCTCAGTTTTGCTTAACTTCTTATCTTCACTATTTCAGTCGCATTACATTGTTGCCAGTTGCATTTATTTCCATTATACTTGAGCTAGCCTGTAGTATGTATTGCCATATTGTTCAGTTGCTTCTGTACATTTGCATTTTTTTTTTAGCCACTTGTTAGGAACTGACACCTTGCATTGATGTCTTGACTTCTTGCATTTGTGGCAGTTTGCTACTTCCTGAATGTTGCAGTGTTGTTTTATTCACTTGGTGGCATTTTGTTGCTCACCATTTACACTGTGCAGCCTTACCCCTGCTGCATTCGTTTGATTGTGCCACTGTTGCACTTCAATTGCTTCTGCTGGTTCATGTATACGTATGTGTTATTGCCTTCGTGCACTAATGCTTACTGACTTGTTGGATTTGAGGATTTTTTCTAAGTTTGCTGCTACATTACTTTTTGGACTCCCTCTGATTTATTTCATGTTTTGTACCCTAGCCCTTGTGCCCATGTGGTAACTGCATTCTTGTGGCAGTTTGCCCTTGTGTCCAAGTAATGACCGCAGTTTCATTTTTATGAAAATTTTGCACTTGCTGAAATGTGCAGTAATAAGTTGTTTGGAAACTTGTTTTATTTCACAAGTTGTAGTGGCGAGGCAGTGCACGCAAGCGTGAACTGCAGCCACGGAGTTGACATTTTAAATGTGGCGAGGCCGTACGCGCGTGTGTGTACTGCAGCCCTACCAAATTTTAATGTTTAAATTGATGTTTTCTTTTTTGATGAAAATTATTTTATGTTGCCAATTCAATATATTTTGAATCGATTTTGATGATTTTGTAGTTAATTGCCGTTTAGGAAAATTTTGATTGTTTTCTAAAATTATCTTCATCAATAATCCCTTCATCTATCTCATTGATAATCTGAATCTGTTGAATTGTTGTTTAACACTGTCAAGTGTTATATTTACCGTTATCCGATTACTTGTTAAAGGATCGGATAGGTAAATTATATTTGACTGTCGTCTAATTGTTGTTTGATTATTATTGCTTCTATGCACTAATAACTGAGTTTGAATTAGACTGACCTGTGTATTATTTTCTTTTGAATATAATACTCGGGTCAGACCGAGTATTTTTACAGCTTGAAGATTTTCAGGCCGCGAAGTTAGAGAGAGAGAGGGGAAAGCACTTCACTAAAGTTTTTCGAGAAAATTTTCTTTGTACTCTAAAAAGATATATATATATATATATATATAACTGTTCCGCTGTATTAAAATCTGATTCATTGTATAAAACTCTGATGTATGTAAGAAAATTTCATTTATGAATAATATTATGATTATTCTGTGATTCTGTGGCTGATTCTGTTTAAACTCTATAAACTGAACAACAATCCGTCATTTTGAACGTTTCGAGTTGGTTTAATTACCGACTAGAGGCGGTCAGAGCGGCGGGTCGTTACAAAAGTGGTATCAGAGCTTTGGTTTACTCAAAGCTCAGTTTATGATGTTTAATACGAATAGTTACTAGAACCACTATAAAGAAAGTGCTTTTCAAATTTAAAGAAGTATAAAATTGTTTTCTTTAAAATAAAAAGGTATTTTGAAAATTAGAATTATTTTGAAAATTCCCCTCTCTAAATTTAAGTGCGATAGTTTATATTCGGTGAGGTCTCGTTAGATTTGAGTTTCGATCGTTCGGAAACTCCTTATCGAATTATTGAGATTTATGAAAAATGGAATATGAGTTAAGTGAACTAGTGAACTAGTGAATTGGTTTAAATTGGTTTAAATCAAATATTTTGAATATTTCGAGTAATAATTGTGAAATATAATGATACGTTAATTTGGTTATAATCAAACGGATTATTGAACTATAACTTGAGAATTTGACTCTGAATTCTTTTGAAATTGATTTCAAATGTGATGAAGAATTATTTAGTGAATAAATGAATGGATTATAAGTATTTAACTTATAATATGAACTTTTGGTATATAACTGAGTTATATAAATTGAATTGAATTGAATCAATAAGAAGATTTATAAATTGAAATTTTATAAATAGAAAAGGAATTTGTGAAGATTGTTTATAAATTCAAAATCAATTGAATTTGATAAGTAAATTGTTATAGCTTATTAAAGGAGATATATCCACGATTTTGGACAGTGGGTAATCCTTTAAAAATGAAAATAAGTTGTAGAAATGATGAAATTGGTTGACAAAGTATATTCACGATTTTGGACAATGAATATATTAGTGAATAAAACAGATATGTTTTAGAGAGAATGATTGAATAATCCAACCTCTGCTAATAAAAAAAATGCAATTATTGATAGGAAACTTCGAAAACACCTTGTTAATTATAATGGCGAAAACCGAAGCACAAAAAGCAGCACGCCGTGAACGAAGAGAAATTGCTCGTAGAGAAGCAGGAGCGAGACGTGCGGAAATTGAAAGGAGATTCACTGAAAGGCAAGCACCTGGTCCATATGATGAGGTTATTTGCTATCGATGTCATAAAAAGGGACATTATGCCCTTAAGTGCCGAGAGAGGAGAAAGAAAAGGAATGTGGATGACCGATTTGCTCGTCCGGAGATTGTGTGTTTTAAATGTCAGGAGAGAGGGCATTTTCTTAGCCATTGCCCTAAAGTGAAAAAGAAAAAGTGCGTACTCAATTTACCCGTCGATAGATTGACAATCTGCTACCATTGTCGTCAGTCTGGACATATAGCCAGAAACTGCACCGAAAGACAACGGGGAGAGCAAGCTATAGCCCGACCAGCTAGAGCGAAAAGTGCTAAGGTGATAGATAAGGATGGAAACATCTCATATTATTGCAATAACTGTAAGGAATGGGGACATGTGGATTTTGAATGTGTTAATTCTCCTTTAACACAATATGAAATAGTGTCATCCGAAGATGAAAGTTTGGCAAGGATGCATACTACGGGACAAGAAGTCATTAGTCCTTAATTATTCTAAATCTTAAACCAATCGACATATTTTGTAATGCTATCTTTTGTAATCCACAATCTTCTGTGTATGTCTTTTAAAAGTATTAAGCTATGTAAAATTTTGTACGGAAGAAATATTTTAATGAAATAGCATTTTGGGAAGTGATATTATGGAAGGAAGTTTAATTGTTGATTTAATTGTATGAATCAAACTGAGTTTGATGTGAAGTTTATATTTCAAGCTTAAAACTATCGTCTAAAATAGTTAATATAGAAATATGGATCTAATGGAACCAATTCGATGAATAATTTACTAAAGAACTAGTTGACTATTTTTGAAATAGAAAGTAAATGCAAAGTTCAAACAGAATTTAAATTTCAAATTTGAAGTTGTCAACATGATAATCCATTATAGGTTTAATAAATTCAGTGATGAATTTGAATTTAAACGTGCGGAGAATTAAATTAAGTGGAAAACTTAATATTAAAAAGTTTGAAATCGGTTTAAAACCAATATTGTGAAAAGAATGAGGGATTCAAACTATGAATTAAGTTGAAGTTGAAAAAGTTAATGGTTTTAAAGATGTTTTAAAATGCATTAACTATCGAATGCATAGATTTCAACATTCAATTGTTGAAATAGACGTTTTCGAGAAAATTAAGGAAATGGTGGACTATAACACTTTGTTATAGTAAATGGTTTCCGGAAGGAAATGTTGTTTATAGTATTGGGATTTATATATCTATCTTAAATCCGAATCCCTATACTAGTGATTTTGAGTTGTCGTAACGATGTTTTACGCAACATTCGTTTTAACTCAAATAAATGTGTTTAGAAGAATGATTTCCTTAAAGAATAGAATATATACTTAATTTTGATTCAAGTATATTGAATATTTTTCAAAGTGTTGAAAATGAAAGATTTGTGAATTACTTATTATTGAATAAGTATGGGAATGTTTTCCAATATAAAATGAAAGGTTTGAAATTTTATCTTTTAAAGATAAATTGAGAAATGAATATTTGAAATTAGTTTCAAATGGCTAAGTGTGAAAATTATATATCTTGTAAAGATATTATTTTGAGAAATTTGAACGATTAGTTCAACTTGGAAATTTTTCAAAGATTGAATCTTGAGTTAAATTGAGTTTAACTTTGACACCAAAAACAATATAAGTTCAACTTTGAATTTTGGATAGTCGATTGGGATTGTATGTCTAACATTGTGAATTGATGACATAGCATTTGATCTCTATTAAATATATATCTGTGGTGGCGGAGAATTTATTCTTTTAGCTTAACACCCTTCTCTGAGACGTACGAGCTTAGAGGTTATATGTCGATAGACATCAATTATGTGTTGAGAATTGACGATGTAACGTGAAATCCAAATCGAATGTGAAGTCGATAATGAATTGGATTGTGAATGTGAATTAGGTTTGAGATAACCTTAAATTTTCAAATCGATTTAGAGGAAAATTTTAAACGTGATGGAAAATTTGGAATCCTCTATTTATTGTGAATGTGAAATGAGTTTTCGTAACTTATATATGTGAATATAATCGAAAACTATCAGTTTGGAAAGTCATTATTATGAAAATCCTGTGTAGGCTTACATAGATATGATATGTACGAAATGTGAAATGAAGTACTATATGTATATGACATATGTTTTCTAAAAACTGAGGATATGGAAATGTACCTTCCAATTATTATGTGTGAAGGTGATTGGAACTCGGTGGAGTGTCCATTGTAAATCGTAGCTACGTAGAATTCCATTAGTGGAATGTCCAATGGGACTGATATGATATCCCAATCGTGTTTGGGATTATGTGATTGATGCTGGCGTAATTCGTGGGGTGTGATGCCTACAGTTACAAGCGATTCCACTGAGATAGTGGCGCAACCGCCGAGTAAACTGCGATCTGGAAACCAAAGCGTAATTCGAGGGGCGTGATGCCTAAGGCTACGAGCGATTCTACTGAGATAGTAGCGTAACCGCCGTGTGGACCGCGATCTAAGGCGATAACCATGGCGAAATTCAGGAGTGATGAGAAATCTGAGATTACAAGCGATTCTACTGAGATAGTAGCGAAACCGCCGGGTAAACTGTGATCCATGGGGGAACAGACTTTCCATATCCATTTTTAAAAGATTTTTAAAAAGTATTTTCACTGGGAGTTGAAGCAAGTATGTTTAGTACTTGGAGATTTTTAGTCTTGCGCCTGGCCAGCGTATGCCTAAAGTCTGTGAGAACGACGATGGACTTGTTAAACTTTGAGTTATCAAGTATTTTCAAACTTTGAACAGAAAATCAATAATCTGAAATTAGAATTACATAATTCTAACTTAATGAACTAAGGAAGAAGATCTTTTTGAATATCTTGAAAATCCACAGCTTTGGATAAGATATATTATGCAAATATTAAGCATGAAAGATTTCAAGTTTAAAAATCTGAGTTTTTGTAAGTCAAAAAAATTTGGTAAAAGACTTTTGTGTCTTGATTATTGAAATCGATGAACAAAACTAGTGAAATGAAATAAATGGAATGAATTCTATATTTATTTGCGAGTTTGAAACTTGGTAAAATTATGTAGGATATAAATATTGGCGAGATTTTAGCAATTGTTTTTCCTAACTTATAATTTCGGGACGAAATTCTTTTAAGTAGGGGAGATTGTAACGATCCTGAATTTTTAACAATTTAAAAATAAAGATATTTAATTAATTTTAAATATTTGAGATAATTTTAAATTGAATTCCAATAAAACTATGAAGTTGGCGATTAAATTTTTGAATTTAATCTATTTAAAGTTGAATAGAAATTTGAATTTAACTTTGAAGTTGAAATTGAATATTGAATTTGTAATTGAAATTCAAACTAACGACTTAGAAGAAAAATAGTTTGGATTTACGAATTATATTTATGTAAATTTATAAATAGATGTTGATAGTTGAACTTCAAAACGTTTCTATGTTTATAAAGAAAATAATTTACAAAACAAAATTGAATTCAAAATAAAAATAAAAATATATATATATATATAATAAAATAAATAGAGAATATACTAGTTGAAATTTTAACAAAATTAATCAAGTAAAATATACAAAGCAAAAAATTGCATTCAAAAAAATAAAAATAAAAAAAATAAACAAAAATAAAATAAAAATAAATATAAAATGTAAAAGAAGTATACTGCCTTACTTTCATCAGCGGTAAACATGCCTTGTTCCACGCCTTCATTTACGCCATAACCCACGAACCACAATCGCGTTCCCTCTTCTATTTTATACGCGAACCCCTCCCCCTATCATTTCATCAGTTCATACGAAAAAAAATAAAAAGGAAAAGAAAAAAAATGGCGGCCATGTAATCGTCTTCGTCTTCGTCTCCTCCTCTCCGAAACTAGGGCTTCAATTCGAGTTCGATTCTTCGTTCGCCTTCAGAAATTAGGGCTTCGACTTCAATCTCGCTCGCGTGCCCCAATTCGTTCGCGTGCTCTTCGATCTGAGGTGAGTAAAATATTCTTACTCACATCTAATTTAGCCTCAAGTTATAGAGTTTAGTTTCATGTGATTTTCGTTCGTATTAAATTGTTTAAATTACTAATTTTAGTTGCTCGATTTATTGATGCTCACGATTTTGTTTTCTGGAAATTGATTGTTGTGTTTGGCTTCGGCCTTGATTCTCTTTACTTGGAATTTATTTGTGAATCCATGTGCTTGCTCAACAGCCATGGTTTTGCACTGCAGTTGTTTTCGACAGTAAAACTTGATGTTGATGATTTTAGCTTGTTCGAATTTCTGGAAATTGATGTTGGTCTTGTTCGACCCTTACCATGCTATTTTTGGTCATTATATCTTCACTACTATGTGTATACACACATTTATGCGTGTGTGTGTGTGTGTGTGTGTGTATATATGCGTGTGTTATATGATTAACGTCCACTGTGATTTACTCGAATTGTATTCTGTGGATTTGGCATTTCTGCCCACTGTTCGATCTTGTTCAAAACCGTCATTTATTTAAAAACGACATTGATTTGGGGATTGTGATTACCAAATGACTTTCAGTGATTCTTTGACAGTTAAGAATTACTTTGGTAAAGAAATTGTATGCTTGTGAAAATTTTGGTGATAGTTGATGCTAGTATGTTAATAATTATGTTGTATTCATCCCCTAGTTGCTCTGTACTTTCGGGGCTAATCAACTGTATACATACATTCATGTATGTATATAGTTGTATGATTTGTCTGCATTTTTTTTCATACTGCTATGATGCAGTTTCCTTCACTGTTGTATCTTTGAAGTTTGATACTGTTGTATTTGATATCTGTTTTTTTTTACTAATAAGAACAAATACTACCAAGATATAATATTTGTTTTAAATTAAAAAGAACAAATGCTATTTGGTTTTGTTTTAAAATTGATAAGAACAGACACTATTTGGAGTTTAATTTGAACTGTTAAGAAAAGATGCTATTTAGTTTTGTTTTTAAAACTAATTAGAACAAATGCTACTGGATACTTGTTTTTATAAATTGATAAGAACAGATGCTATCAATTTTTTTCTTATTTAAACTGTTAAGAACAGATGCTATTTAGTTTTGTTTTTAAAACTAATTAGAACAAATGCTACTGGATACTTGTTTTTATAAATTGATAAGAATAGATGCTAGTTGATAATTTGTTTTAAATTTAAATTGATAAGAACAGATGCTATCAATTTTTTTTCTTATTTAAACTAATAAGAACAGATGCTATTTAATATATTTGAATATTTGTTTTTAAATACATAAGAACAAATGCTAAGATGCTATCAAGTCGTGATTTGTTTTAATTGATGAGAGCAGATGCTACCCAATATTTGTTTTGTTTTGCTGCATATGATGGATGTGAATTTATTTATATTGTGATTGAAATCTGCTTGTGCATATGTGTATATATATATATGCCACCTCTATTATGATATACAGTTTCAAGGAAAAAAAAAAATCTGGTTGCATGACTTGAAGCTCGATGATAAATATGTTTGCATGTTGTTGAACTAAGTATACTTGTTTCAAATCTGCTTGCATGTGAATGAAATATCAAAATGTTTCTCTGTTCTGAAAATGTGCAGAGTACAGGTAGGGAAAGAAAATTCATTTTCTTTGGTTTGATCCTTATTGGGCTATGATTCTTTAACAAAATATGTTTGTTAAGTTTAAACCAAAATTTGAAAATATTTCTAAGTTTAAAAGAAAAATAGAATCAAAGCCTGTAATTCTGTCCATTGCATATCACTGCCTGGTTGGCTCGAGCACATTTATATTTATGATACAATCATCATCTGGACTGTTTGATGGTTTCCTTGGTCATTTTAACATATTGCTCATTGTTGTCTTGATAGTGTTACTGCTATCTTGATGTACTTGAACAACCTGAATCTTGAACGGTTGTTATTGCTATGATACAATCATCATGAAATCTGGTTGTACATAGGTATATAGTTGTACCTATTATTTATGGGCTTGTAGTTTTCTGTTACATAGCTCAGTTTTGCTTAACTTCTTATCTTCACTATTTCAGTCGCATTACATTGTTGCCAGTTGCATTTATTTTCATTATACTTGAGCTAGCCTGTAGTATGTATTGCCATATTGTTCAGTTGCTTCTGTACATTTGCATTTTTTTTTAAGCCACTTGTTAGGAACTGACACCTTGCATTGATGTCTTGACTTCTTGCATTTGTGGCAGTTTGCTACTTCCTGAATGTTGCAGTGTTGTTTTATTCACTTGGTGGCATTTTGTTGCTCACCATTTACACTGTGCAGCCTTACCCCTGCTGCATTCGTTTGATTGTGCCACTGTTGCACTTCAATTGCTTCTGCTGGTTCATGTATACGTATGTGTTATTGCCTTCGTGCACTAATGCTTACTGACTTGTTGGATTTGAGGATTTTTTCTAAGTTTGCTGCTACATTACTTTTTGGACTCCCTCTGATTTATTTCATGTTTTGTACCCTAACCCTTGTGCCCATGTGGTAACTGCATTCTTGTGGCAGTTTGCCCTTGTGTCCAAGTAATGGCCGCAGTTTCATTTTTATGAAAATTTTGCACTTGCTGAAATGTGCAGTAATAAGTTGTTTGGAAACTTGTTTTATTTCACAAGTTGTAGTGGCGAGGCAGTGCACGCAAGCGTGAACTGCAGCCACGGAGTTGACATTTTAAATGTGGCGAGGCCGTACGCGCGTGTGTGTACTGCAGCCCTACCAAATTTTAATGTTTAAATTGATGTTTTCTTTTTTGATGAAAATTATTTTATGTTGCCAATTCAATATATTTTGAATCGATTTTGATGATTTTGTAGTTAATTGCCGTTTAGGAAAATTTTGATTGTTTTTTAAAATTATCTTCATCAATAATCCCTTCATCTATCTCATTGATAATCTGAATCTGTTGAATTGTTGTTTAACACTGTCAAGTGTTATATTTACCGTTATCCGATTACTTGTTAAAGGATCGGATAGGTAAATTATATTTGACTGTCGTCTAATTGTTGTTTGATTATTATTGCTTCTATGCACTAATAACTGAGTTTGAATTAGACTGACCTGTGTATTATTTTCTTTTGAATATAATACTCGGGTCAGACCGAGTATTTTTACAGTTGAAGATTTTCAGGCCGCGAAGTTAGAGAGAGAGGGGAAAGCACTTCACTAAAGTTTTTCGAGAAAATTTTCTTTGTACTCTAAAAAGATATATATATATATATATATATAACTGTTCCGCTGTATTAAAATCTGATTCATTGTATAAAACTCTGATGTATGTAAGAAAAATTCATTTATGAATAATATTATGATTATTCTGTGATTCTGTGGCTGATTCTGTTTAAACTCTATAAACTGAACAACAATCCGTCATTTTGAACGTTTCGAGTTGGTTTAATTACCGACTAGAGGCGGTCAGAGCGGCGGGTCGTTACAATAACTCAGATTTTCAGAAAATCTTCAAGAAGCTTCCTTCCATGGCCTCATTAAGGAAGGAACTCCAAACTCGAACCATAACTACTAGAACTACCACTAGTGATGCCGAGGATCAGATTTCTTAGCATGGGAATGAAACTAGCCAAATAGAGTAAACAGAGATCCAAACTCCAATTAACATTGTCACCAGAGTGGAGATGGATAGGATGATGAAGTAGATGGAAGAGAGATGAACAACATGATGCAAAAGGGCTTGTGGGTGCTGAATAAGCTGACTCAAAACCACCGTAGACAGAGTAGATGGGATTCCAGCTCAGAGTTAGAGAATTCTTCTTCATCTGATTGAAGATGAAGAGAAGGAAGGTAGTAGAAAACTCAATGTTATGTTATAACATCTATATAAGGAAAAGGGTGAGCCCCAGGCTTAAATTTAGGGATTAGTACCAACCCCCACATGGGACTCGATACCGACCTCCAAAATGGAGGGGCCCAGGAACCATCCTTTAGAAGGTGGCGTGGATGTCATCCCTAGACGTACTGTTGAATGTCTGAATCTGGAAAACCATAATATTACTGATGATGCTACTTATGGGAATCAAACAGGGGGAATGCTAGACGAATGGGTCCCCTGCAGTTTGGGGAGCCTAGGTATCTAGCACCTTCCCGAGAGCATTTGCTAGGCTAAACACTCAGTGCAAGACCCGATTACCACTGTTCAGTCGAACCGGTTGATTCAGACTATTTAGAGGATATGGTTAGGAGGTTGGTTAGTAAAAATAGATCCAGAACTAATGATGATTGGGGAACTTATTCTGGTTGTAACCCATTTACCGAGGACATCCTTTACGCGAGATACCCTTAAGATTTAAAATGCCAATGATGCCATTGTTGGGAGCAATGACGGATCTTAGACAACACTTCTTGAGATATAAATGGCATATGGATTCAATCGAGGCTTCGGATACTGTGAAGTGCTACTGTTTTCTAATTTTCTTAGAAGGGGTGGCTATGATTTGTTCAATCGGTTTCGGTCGAGGGCTATATCAAAATTTGCTGAATTGTTATGGAATCCATAAATTCATGGAGCAATTCCATTTGCACACCTCATGATCATAACATATGATGTCATTTTCTAATGGTTATCAAGTTGAAGGATAGTTGCTAAGGGACTATTTAAATATGTTCCACATGGCTGTAATGGAAGCAATCAATTTGAAGAAAGATATGGCGTTGATGGCATTCTGAAGAGGAGTTCATCCTGACTTAGATTTCGGGGATTGGATAGAAAGAAAGTAACCATCAACAATGGATGTTTTTTATAGAGAAGCTAATGAGTATTTGCATTGAAAGGATGGGCGTAAGCATCCATGGAGGATGATGTTGGAAGTTCAAATGAGTCGATTCAAAGTAATATTGTTGTAAAGAAATCTGGAGGAAGCACTAGGAATGTTGATGTGAAAATTAGTAATAAGAATAAAGGAGGAAAAAAATAACGATGGAGCAAAGAAGGGAGAGCCAGATAAATAGCGTCATTTTAGAGGTCCTAGATAACATAATTACACTAAATTGAATAACTAGATAGGGAACATCTATCTGGCAACTTAGAATACATAACAGTATTGGAAGCCATCTCTTAGGGAGTCAACTAAGAAGGAGAGGAAGTCGGGCAAGTTCTGCAGATTCCATGAGACTCATGGTCATAATACAAATGAGTATAGGCACTTGCATAGCATGATTGAAGATTCATTATGGAAAAAGAAATTAGAACATTATGTAAAAGTCCCATATTATGGCAGGAAAGGAAATTCTAGCAGCTCTAGGTCGTCTTCCCAACGGAGGCAAGCTGAGCCTGGTGTTGATGCATTCAGACAGCTAAAAAAATGATTAGTGATTAACACAATCATCAGTGTCATCCTGCCGATAAGAGTTTTGCAGAAATGGATAGATATATTAGAGCCTTAAAGCATGCTGAAAATGAAAGTTGCTATGCTGTCGAGGATGGAGCTCCGGCAAAACAATCTCAAACCATGACGGATGATATTGTTTTCTGAAATAGGGTTGCTGACGAAGTGGAGGCTCCAATAATTGACCCACTTGTGATCTCAGCCATGATTGGTCTTGCCATTGTACGAAAGGTCCTGGTACTGTGGGAGTTCCGTCAATATTTTATTCAAAAAAGTTTACGATCAAATGATGTTGGAGGAGAAAGATTTGAAACCTTGTATATCCCATACGGAGGGGTTCAACGGGATGGCTACTAAAGCTATAGGATTTGTCGAATTACTGGTGGAATTTGGTGAGTGCGACCATATATAAGTGAAGGTCGTGTCGTTTTTAGTGTTGGATATTTATTCTAGTTATAATGCATTCTTGGGCTGACCGACCCTAGTTGAATTTAGAGTGCCGTCTCTCCTTAGTGTTTAACTATGAAATTCTCTACAGACAATGGAGTGGGGATCATGAATGGAGATCCGGTGGCTGGCTGCGAGTACTATTGCACTAAAATAAAGGAAGCAAGGCATAAGGGGAAAGGAAAGAGTGTAGAGGGGGTCCTCTGCACAAAGGCTTTGGACGATAACAACTACTGCCTGAAGCATGGCTTGGGCAAACTAGTCGGCTCTATGATGACATGAGCCAGAGGGCGAATGAGCAGCTCCCAACGAGTTGGCAATCGCTATTCCAATCAGCTGGGATGATCCAAGTAAAGTCTTGAAGGTAAGCCTTAATGTGTTTTCTCCGGGCAAACCTTGATGTGTTTTCTTGGAAACACTCAGGTATGTGTAGGATCACGCCCAGGATAGCGAGCCATGGATTAAAAAAATTCCATATGTGTTCCTATGAAATAGAAACGCCGTAGCTTAGGTCTAGAGAGATCCTCTACACTTAAGGTAGAAGTGAATAAGCTAAAGTATAATGGCTTCATCCACTATATCTTATACTCAGATTGGGTATCAAACCCTGTTTTGGTGAAGAAAGAAAATGGAAAGTGGAGGACATGCATTGACTATTCGTACTTAAATAAGGCATGCTCAAAGGACAGCTTCCCGTTGCCAAGGATAGATCAGCTAGTGGACTCGACTACAGGACAAAAGCTACTCTCCTTCATGGATGCATACTCTGGATCCAATGAAATCCCGATGCACATCCTAGATTAGGAGAACAATGTTTCATCACTAACCTCGGACTTTTCTATTTGGTCATGCCTTTCAGATTAAAGAACGTAGGAGCGACTTACTAGAGATTTGTAAACCAGATGTTCAAAGACGATTAAGAAGGTTTAAAGCTTGAATGGGAAGGTTGCTTCCCTAAATTGATTCACTTCCAAGGCCATTAAAAAATGCATCACTTTCTTCGAGGTGTTTAAGAAGAGAAAGAGAAACTTCGAGTGGAACCAAGACTGCAAAGATGCATTCCAAACTCTGGTGAGTCACTTGGAGAGACCTCCCATTCATTGGAAATTAGTGCATAATGAGGATTTTTTCTTATATCTAGCAGCGTCGGTGCATGCCATAAGTGCCAAACTTGTACGCAAGGAATTCCGCATCTAGCAACTAGTCTACTATATCAATAAGTGGTTGACAAGAGCAGAAAGAAACTATCTGAGACTGGAAAACTCCCTTACTTCCTATTAACTGCTTCTAGAAAATTCTACCTCTATTTCCTGGCTTATCCGATTAATGTCCATACCGACCAGCCTTTATGACAAGTCTAGGAATGACCTGAAACTTCTGGAAGACTTTTGAAATGGAACATTGAATTGAGTCGATATGATATCACCTACCAGCCTCAAAGAGCAATCCAGGGTCAGGCTTTGGCGGATTTCGTAGTTGAATTTAATACACAAGATAATCCTCTCGAGAGCAGTGGAGAAAAAGAAGTTGGATGGAAGATGTACATGGATGGTGCATCTAACGATCGATGTTCCATTACTGGATTCGTGCTTGTCACTCCGAAGAACACCCACTAAGTTATACACTGAACTAGACTTTTATTCGATGAACAATGAAGCTGTATACGAGGCCCTGATTGTAGGACTCAAAATCAATAAAGAGCTAGAATAAAGACTACACATTTTCTATGACCCTAGCTAGTGGTGTACCAAGTTCAGAAAGAGTACCAAGCAAACTTATCGAGGTTAGCTCCTTGTTTAAACCAGGTTCTCGAGCTGCTCAATAACTTCAAATAATATATGATGGCCTATATTCCTAGAGATCATAATGAAATGGCTGATTCATTTCTTTGCTAGTTCTGGGGATGCACAGCTCATGGACTTGGTCCTAATAGAGGTACTTTCAGCTCTAAGCATCTACCAGATGGATGTTAATTGGGTCTTGGAGACTGAATATGAAAGGGTTTCATGAATGACTCCTATTTAGAATTATTTTGCCAAGAGGAACCTTTCTAGAGAGAAGGAATGAAAGGCAAAAAATCCTTCAAAAAGCTTCGAGATATATCATGCAGGAAAGAATACCATATAGGAAGGGTTTCTCTATACCAGTGCTATTGTTTGTTGCTCATGATGAGGCCAAATGAGTTCTAAGAGAAGTTCATGTAGGGGCATGTGGCGCCACACTTAGTGGCCGACTATGACAAAGAGATCATTCCTTACAAATATTTTTGGCGAACAGTCACCCAAATATGTGAAAAGTGCTAGAGATTTGCTAAAATTCTAAGGGCCTTGCCAATAGAAATTACTCAAATGGTCGGTCTTGGCCATTTACATTTTGGGGTACTGATATCATTAGTGTATTGCCGATATCTAAAGGTGACGTGAAGCATGCCATCGTGGCAGTGATTACTTTACTAAATTGGTCAAGGCGGAGCCATTGGCCATGATTATCACGAAGAAAGTAATAAACTTTATTGTTTGAAATATCATCTGTCGTTTTGGAGTTCCATAAGTGATTGTTACTGGTAACGGGACCAAATTTGATAGTACGAAGTTTAAGGATTTCTGCCGCTGACACTGCATAAAGAAGAGATTTGCAGCGGTTGCACATCCTTTGGCAAATGTATAGGTTGAAGCTGTAAACAAGATTATCAAGTCCATTCTTAAGAAGCGATTGGAAAAGGCCAAAGGTAAGTGGGTCGATGAACTCCCGTTAACACTTTGGGCTTATTGAACCAATCATAAGTTAGCAACTGGCCACTCTCTATTTGCTTTGGCATATGAACCAGAGGCTATGATCCTGATCGAACTGGAAGTGCCCACTCATCGGGTTACTCACTATGATCCATGAAAAAACAAGCAACTCCTTTTGTGGTCTCTTGATATGATCGGTGAAAATCGAACCGAAGCTAAGTTGAGAGCAGCTACGCGTGGACACCAATCACTTGATAGTATAGCACTAATGTCAGGAGTTGGAACTTTAAAATCAGCGACTTGGTCCTTAAACAAATCTTCCCCGACCCTAAGAACTTAGGCCCGAGCTAGGAAGGTCCATATGCAATAGAGGAAAAGCTTGGAGATGGCACCTTCAAGTAGGCAAATGTACATGGAATTTTGCTCTCGAGGTTGTGGAATGGTAAGCACCTATGATGCTATTTCACTTTGAATAAACTTTTAAATAATGGGCTAGGGCCATGTAATGAGAAAGATTCTACCATTTTTCATCTTTTGTGAAATAAACAGCCTTTTCGGCCCAAACTTCAGTCTTTTCATTTCTTAAGAGTTGTGACTTGATTAACACGAATGTAACTGCATATGATAAATGCAGATGTGCAGGTACCCCGAGATAAGTGCCGACAGAACTTCAATGGCCCATGATCGGGTACGTGAAGTCCCATTGGTGTTCGAAGATCAACATCCGCTAACCCTTGCCTTTGGATTGGGGCAGGAGTATAGACATAAGCCGGACATGACACTACTGTCCACATCCTAGCTCTCGTTCCCAAAGTCAGAGTTAGAACATAAACTTAAAGCAGATGTGATACGAGTGTCCATACCCTAACTTTCATTTTCGGAATAGGATCCTAATTAAAATTAAGCCGGATGAAACACAATCATTTGCAAATCAACTCTTGCCTTCGGATTACGAGCAAGAGCATAAACTTAAAAATGGACGTGACACAACCATCTGTACACTAACCCTTACCCTTGGATAAAGGATAGGAATCTAAATTAAACAGAACGCGAAGTGACCGTTCACTCGTTCAACTCTCGTCCCTAGACTAGAGGAAAGAGTATAAACGAAAGCAAATATGATAAGTCTGGTTAATCCCTAATATCATGACTCAAGTAGGAAGAACACAAGATCCTTGCTTGAAGTAAAAGCGGAATCCAATTTTCAAGCCTTCGTTCGACACCCGAAGTGAGGCATGATTGAAGCATGAAAATCCCGGGTTAAGATGTATGTGCAACGACTCAAGTAGTTAGCTTAAGTTTGCGCCCGGAGTTTGGTGCAATCGAGACTTATTATCCTGGAAAAGGATACTTGAATCACTGCTTTAGGTGGCTAACCTTAATGATTGCTTTATATTCACAGAAGCGATGCACGATCGGCAAATCATAAAATGGACTAAGGATTTGTTCCAAAAATGGTCATTAAATGAAATAAATCGCAAGCACATTAAATGGAAAGCGTATTTCATAAGTACATAGACAAATTTGAATAAATACTCTAAAAACAAAAAAAATTTGTTATTAATATTAAAACGGGAAAGCTAAGTACAAATGGTTCACATTAAAAGCAAAAAAGCAGAAATTGGGGCTGAACCTGTACCAAGCTGACCAACAAACAAGAGGAGTCTATATACAAAAAAAACAAACTAGCAACTATTTCTTCTCTAACTTCTTCTTCTTCTTAGAATCGGGGGAAGTTTCACACAAGCTTGCTCCTTTCCTTTTCTCTCTTCCTCTATCTCATTTCCTTTTGGGAGGTGTGCTTTGCAAAGATATAGCAAGCGCACTCTGTCCGCTCCGGATCAATGGAATGGAGGTTGGAATGCATTGCGAAGACATTGTCATCATGCTCTAAGAGCTTTCAGGTGGAGGAATGTGTATAGATGAGAAGATGGTCTGGCCTAATGAGGCTATAGATAGAGGAACGGGAAAAACCAGATCTTTCTCTAGCATAAATTAAATAGCCAACAGAGGCATCAACCATTGCAGCATCGAGGCAGGGTTCGTCTTCAACCGAGACGGTTGGAATGGTTATGGAAGATTCAACGGTCACGATTCTATTGCAGGTGCATGTAGTTCCGGTTAAGGGCCCTTATCAAGAAGCGAAGTAATGGTGGGCTGACCTGAAGCTTGAGAAACATGTAAAGTGAGATTAGCTGTGCGAGTTGGAGACATGTCGACTTTCTAAAATACTAGAAAAATCAAAGAGATACCTTCTTCAGTCTGAGGCTCCGCATAGGCCAGAGTGCCACCGAAGACTCCTTCTAGAATGGGAGAGAGAACAGTGGATTTTAGGATCTAGGGTTTCTCCGAATCATATCCAACATCAACAGTGGAATTGGCGGCAGCTTGAGTCCCAAGAGTTTCAGCAGTAGTAGCATCATGACACAAAGATATGGAGCCTTCACCTAATTCTTTTTTAGCATTAGTATCGAGTTCCAAAGCAATAAGATGCTGGTTATCATGGAGGATTTTAGGCTCATCACCTCTCAGAACATTTTTCTTCAATAACTCCAAGTTCACCTCACCTCTTTGGAGATGTTCCTTCTTTTCCTCAACAACCCATTCCCAGACATGGATGAGCATTAAATGGTAATTCTCTATGAAATACTCCATATTTTGAAACTTGAGCATATTGGCGTTGTATTGAGTGACCAATGGCTCAAATCTCTACATCATCTATTCTTCTACCCACTGTACCACGTCTTTAACTTTTCTTATAACTGCAGCTTTGACCTCTCTTTTAACAAGGGTATTCACATCCCATGCTATCTCAAGCGATTCATTCCTCGCTATTCTGCCAGTGACCAGCTCGTCGCATGTGTCCTAAGCAATTTTCTACGCTTAATATTTTTTCTTGGTCTCATGCTCGAGCTTGGTTTTCAATTCAGCCGCGTTCCTCCTAGCAGCATCCCTTTGCATTACAAGCTTGTGGTTTCGATGATGTGCTTGCTTGATGTTTTTCAAATGCATGGATCTCTCAACTTCGAGTGCTCTAGTGGCCTCCTAGGCCTTCTTTACTTAGGCTTAGGATTTTCTTGAGTTCTCAATCTCAATGTCGAGAGCGATTATGATTCCTTTATTCTAGGCTTAAACGATAGTTCTCTATCTCCTGCAACCTTTGCCTTTAAACTTTTGAAATCTTTTCGGTCAGCTTCGCCCATTCATTCTATTGATAGTGGACATCGATTGTGCAGTCGATGGTCCTCTATTGGACTTCGACGGGAAATCTCTTTAAGTTTGGCAAAAACATAACTCCATCAACAATGTTGGGGAATTCATTCTCAAGCTTGGCCATCCGACCCGTAGTGTCACTATAGAAATCTTAACTTTTGATAGCATCGTTACATAGCGTTTCAACCTTTCCCCTTGAAACATTCTTCTATCTAGGGTTTCCAACGCTATTGCCTCCACAGATACCGTGTATTCGACCATATATAATCCAATAGGCGAAAAATAAATTTTGTGCAGGAATAAGAAAGCGGGTGTTGCCTTTATCAGCTCTTTTAGAAAACAGTCTTCCCTCCACTTCATCACCTACAAAAAACAAAAAATTTATGAAATCCTAATCTCATAACCTGAATCGCTTAATCCTAACCGTCATCATCAAATGTCGATCGGAGCCATAATCTTTTTACCACACAGTCAATCCCAATCCCTAAATGCAGCCACCGTCCATGCCTCTTCGATTTGTACTGCCATGAGAGGTATTATTATATATTTATAAGTTAACTTGTTTGGAACATGCTTTATCAGTTATCAATTTTCTCCTTTTATTTCACTATCGGTTTTATCCTTTTATACGTTAACTTGTTTGGAACTGCCATGAGATTCATTATTAGTTATCCCTTTTATTTCATTTTTGTTTGTGTTTTTCTACCATAGCATTGAATTTATGAATTAGTCTTATATAGCTCTAAATGATTCTCGAGGTAATATCTATGATCCTACTAAGGAGCATTACAAGATAAACTACCTTTTAATGTACGAAATGAACACCCTAGTTTGGGTGAATATTGCGTGTTTCTTATACTAAATCTTCATACCGCATATGAATCGGTGATCCTTAGCTAAAATAAAAGTGAAAAAGACGAATTAGATTTGACCACTGATTTGATGATGAAAAGCTAGATCCAGCTAACGAATTAGAAGAAATAGTATTAGATCGAAATGACCCCAGTAAAACTGCTAAAATTAGGGAAATATAAGCCTAGATATAAGGGCCGATTTAATAAAATTGCTTTTGAACTACGTCCTAATCATGTGTTTACTTAGTGTCATTCTGATACAATTACCATTTGATCGTAATAAATTTTGTGATAAACTATTGATGTGCACGTAAATGTGCATATTTTTACCACCATATTTATTCTATTTAAATTAAATAAATGATCATATTGGGTATTTTAGCTTGTTTTAATCGAAATTCATATTAATTCTAAATTTTCACATATTCATCTTTATATAAGGGCAAATGGCCATTTGTGCGCGTATATTAATTTGAGAGAATTTAATTGGAAATTTCTATAATATTTTGTACGAATTTAGCTTCTCATATTAGTGGATTCATGAAGAAACATGCATGCACAAAATGGATATAAAGGAATGAAGATGGAAATAATTCAAAGTGAAGATCATGGAGGACCCCACCTACCCACCTAGCTTAATGTACAAATTAAAGGCTAATGCACATGCTTATGGAGTTAATGGTTTCATCTACACTTAATGGGGGATTAAGACATGTTAATGATTACTTGGCATCCACACTTCCTAAGGGGCATTTTGGGCATTCCCCAAAAAGTGAATTAGGGTATTAAAACTTGTATATATACCCCTTATGTTTCATGTAATCTCTCTCTTCTCTTAGTCTCTCTTAGGCCTCATTCTCTTTAGTTTAGTTTAGATCAAAAATAAAATGAAAGCTCCTCTTTCTCTTTTGATGGCTACTTAGTCATTTTTATTTTATGTAATCTTTTTTATTTTATGCAATTTAATACATGCTCTTTCCTTTTCATGTTCATTTACTTTCATGTTATAGTGTAGATCTCTTCTATTTTATGCAAGTAGAATAATTTTTCCTTTCATTTTGCTCTCTTTTTCCTCTTCTTTTTATTCAATGTTGCTTGCTACGTTTGTTCGTATGATAACAAATATGAGAGACTAAACCCCTTCAATTTAGGGGTAATGAAGCTCTCTAATTAATGTAGCTTCAACATTTTGCCAATTCATGCTCTCTTTTTATGCTTAATGACAATGTTTGAAGTGGTTTAATTTGTTGTCTTTGCTTTGAATTTGATAGTCTATATTGTTGACACCAAATAGGCTATGCTTAAACAATCACTAACACAAATGCCTCTTCATGAATATATGATTATGACATAAGAAAGTGATTTGGAATTAAAATTTGATGGTCTATGTTTCTAATCAATAGTTAATAGGTCATACTTAAAATAAATTTCATTTTCATTTTCTTTGTCAAGTTTCATGAAAGTTAGTAAGTGTTTAAAGGGGTGTGTTATAGTTTGATGGCCTATGTTGGCTAATAAATAGCTCAAATATGCCATACTTATGATAAACACATCAATTAAAACACTAATGACTATAAAAGAGATCATGATTTCATGTGTTGAACTACATGATCTAGAGAGTAGATTTATTCTCTAAATTGTCATTTAACTCTCATATTTGCATTTCTTTTCTTTTTGTTAGTTAGTTCATTTTCTTATTTTCTAGCTTAAACACACTCTCGATTTTGGTATAATTTGATTGAGTAGGAAATTTAAATCAACAATTCCCTATGGATCGACTCGTATTCGTCACGTGCTACATTCGTACACCATACGCTTGCGGTTATTTTTATTTCAAAATTCATTCAACGGTTTTCTAAACCGATAGAAAATCCGTCATCGAACAAATTCCTGTTAGACAAAAGCGTCAACCCCTTAGTGGGGAAAGGTACGCTTCGTTTGTAAAAGAAGTTATAAATTATTAAATATGATTTGATTTTGTAGAAGAAGTTAGACTTAGCAAGTCTTGTTTTAGTTATATAAAACTATATGGTCATTAATGTGATTAAACTAAAATCTGAATGTTTAGGTATTAAACTTGGGATGCACAATGAAATTTCACCTTAGAAATATGAGAATTGATACAAAATATTGCGCTTATACAGACATAATTATTGGAATTTAATTAATGTGTAGCAAAAAATCTCACAATTTTGGTTTAACATATTATTTATACAGTCATGCATAATATACATTTGTCTTCATAGAAATTTCCATATGCTAGAATCGAATGGTTTCTTTGCTTGTACTTGATAATTAATAGGTACTTAAGAAAAAGGTAGGATGTTTTGAAGAAATACACATCCATCCATATTAAAAGAGTAATTCTTTTACCCAAAACCAATATAGCTTTTAATATTCAGAGTGGAATATGGTACTTATAGAAGCAAGCAATTTCTTTTAAATTTTGTTTTCTCCATATGAACCCTCAAGGCATAAATAATAGCCCCATATGACTTAAACGCATACATTTGATTCTTTATTTATATAAATCTACATTAAATATACCATGACAATCCTTAAGTATTTTGTTTTGAAGGAATGAGTCTTTGACACAATTCACATAAAGATAGGTCATATAGCAAATATTGCCATGCAATTTGTTACTACAACACTACCCATTTTTTAGTAAGTCTACATAAATAAAATACTATTACATTGTTATTTTAGCAAATTAATCAATACTTTGTCTCCTTCGGTATTGTTCTAATGGCCTTTGTTCTATGATTTTATGTTGTAAACCAAAAAAATTGTCCAAAGCCAACGAAACATCATGTTGAATAATTTGAACTGGAGATTGATGATTTGTCATTTATACCTAGCAGTTAATATTCTTAATTGATGCAAAAACCATGTTATGGTAGAAAAAGAATTTAAACAAAATATGCATGGAACACTATATGGCTAGCAGAAACTAATGTGGCTAGCGGAATACTAATATGGTCAGTGGATACACATTGTAGGAAAAAAATATATTTTAAACATTTTACTCTGACTAATAATGAATAACAAACGTTTAACAAATGATTTTAGCAATGCACAAGTACACTGTAATAACAATCATATTTGCAATGTATCATGTCTGATTTGTAATCGATACAATGCGTAGATTTAAGATTAAGCAGATAAAAACATAAATGGTTCAGGCTAACTTTTGTTATTTCTAGCAAGTGATGCAATTTCAACTAATCGCACTAGCCAAAACGAGCAAACATGATTAAAAAGAGAAATAGAGTGGCTACCTTTTTCCAAATTCGTAGAAAAATAATTTTGTTAAACACAGTAGTTGTGAATAATAACTACTTAAATATCCTAAATCAAATCAATATATAAGCTTGTAGTCAGAATGCTTGTTAGCTACAATGGTGAAAATGGAACTGCTTTTAATTATTTTTGGTAAAAGATGGTTCATACCACATATTTCTAGACTGGTCGATGTATTACCATGGATGTATTTTTATGATGTTGCACTTCATAAGTATTTGGTATAGTAAATCAAAGCAATATAAGCCTGGAAGTCAAAATGTTTGCTAGCTGCAAATAGCTTTTAATTCTTTCTAAGTGCATTATTTTTTTGGTTTTGGTAATGATTCTTTTGGACAATTTTCTTTATGTGTATATTGATATTTATCAACTATTACCATCCATGTATTTTTATGATGTTGGACTCCATAAATGTTTGATATAGAATCAAAATTCGATGTAGTGAATCAAAGCAATATAGGCTTGGAGGTCAAAAGCTTGCCTGAACAACTAAATTATTTGGATCCAAATCCTTGTTGCTCTACTATTCTATTTTATAGCTGAATTCATTTTTTTGCATTATAAATCTGACAGATAAACATAGAGTCTTGACAGTAGTATTTTTTTGTCATAGCTTCAAAATTTGCTTGTACACAAAATGAAAAGAAAGTTGTTTTGGAAAATGGGAATAAAACTGGACCAGAATTCTGTTTCTAGTAACAAAATTACTGAAGGAGCAATAGATTTGAAAGGGTGAAATAGATAATGAATTTCGAACAGATAACCAATAAACTGACAATCGCCTGGTTAGAGTAATTCATCAAATGATAATAAAGAGTGAAATATTCTACTGCGTCAAATGCCACATTACAGTTGAGTTTTGAGATGGTAAGAAATTCTTTTCAGTTAAGCAGTCGAGTGGTGATACATTATTTTCTACATGGACAGCTTTGGACTAGTAGTGTAATGTGGTGTAATGTGCAATATTTATATGTATGTGTGTATGTTATGCATGTATGTATGTATGTATATGTACGTATGTAAGTATATATAGGTATGTATGTATGTTGTATATGTACATACATACATACATGTACTTACATATACATATGCATATACATATGAGTACACATATACATATATATATTATGTTTATATATCAGATAATTTTAAGTTATGTAGTTGTTGGACTTATAATTAAATGTTTAAAATTGTCCTCGTTTTATTGTAGCATATTTTTGCTTTTGCGCTATACTTTGCCTTAGTTTTTTCTTGTAGCTAAGTATATATAAGTTTGTTTTGTTAATTGAAGATATGGCAAGGAAGAGGAAGCCTGTTCGCAAACAAAAACAAGCCGAGGACCCCAATGAGAAACCTGAAGCAAATTTAGAAACCAATGAGCAAGGAATTGAAGCATGTGGAGACAATGTAATGCAATCAGAAGTAAATACAGAAATCAACGAGTTTGAAATTGTAAGTAATGCAATGGAAAATGCAATTAGTATTCAATAGGTAGATGAAAATCCAACTGAAAAGAAAAAAGCTAGGGGTCCAACTAAATGAAAAGATTTCCTTCAGATCTCGTATCTTGGATTAATGTTGAATTTAATGAGAATGACAAACTAATCAAAGAAAGTTTTATAAAGCTGTCTTCTTACTTAGGATTGTATGTACAAGAACATGTTCCTGTCATGATTGATGATTGAAAGGTCGATTGGTGATGATTTTAAAATTTATATTATGGAGTTCCACTCGGGTATTACTTTGATATCGTTTCTTTTTTTTATAAAATGCACGTATTACTATGATATTCAGGTATAGGCTTGTCATAACACACAGATGCATGTATTATAAACGTTTCAATCATATTACCTGGGTTCAATGAGGATGCACTAAAGCATATGAAAATTGAAACATAGACATTGATTCCGGACATCTGATCATGCTTCAGTAACTTGTAGTTAATATATGAAAGAATCAAGCAGGAAAAGTTGATACTTGAAAACCAATTATGCCCTCATTTATTATTAAATTGCTAAAATGAAAAGATATTGTTCTCTACTTTTTCTAGAATAAATTCTCATAGTTTAGCTATTATTAGTACACAGAATGCTAAATAATAAGGAATTTTAAGATATTTAAGCATATATTAATTTTAATATGTTTTAACTTGTCTGATACACTAATTTGAACTGCAATGCTTTTGTTCCTACTGATGATATAGTAGCTCATATTGCGAACAAAATGTGTGAAGTGAGAATAAAAATCAGTAGTTATTCCCCATAATTGTATGTTTTATACTGTATGTCAAAACCTGAGCATGAGCACTTGGAACTGCAATGAAAGCAATCGTAGTTCCTTGATTTACCAGTTCATTTTACTTCACTATGATTTCACTAAACTATATTACCTAGCTAAGTTTATATAACAAGGCTGATTAGAGATTAAAGATTATGTAACAAGGCTGATTAGAGACAAGATCTTCAAAAGGAGGTATTTGTTTGAATAAAATTTCACGACTCATATCTTCAAAATTTGCATTAAAATAAGAATAAAATTGTTAAAGGAACTTTTTGTGTAACTACTGAGCAACTTACCATGTAGAAGAGGATGGCATACTTAAGTTCATAGTTAATGGAAGCCCAAATTCATTGGTGAAGAAAACTATTGTCTGAATGTTGCACATATTGGCACATCACTATTTTCAGGGTATCTATAGAAAATAGCCGAGTATAATACACCAAATATAAAAGAAGAAGTTGGTGAATGATCAAAATATCATCATGTCATTACGATTGTAGAAGGTTGCAATAAGAGACTGAGCGCTTGTGAAAGCAATGCATGCAAATAGAACTGATTTTAATCTTCAACGCAGAAGTGCATGCATTGCACAGGAATAGTCATCTTTAAAACCAAGGTTTGAAATTCCGTTTTCCGTTTCCGTTTCGGTCATTGGTAATTTTAAAATTTCGGTTCCGTTCCGGAAATTTCGGAAGTTCCGTTTTAATTCCGGTTTTCTAATTCCGGTACTTTTTTGCTTTAATTTGCTATTTCGCTAATAAATATTCAATACAATCATAAATTTATAGTACATTATTTAAATTACGTGTAAAATACACTTTGATTAAAAAACCATTGTTTAAAAAGTCTGTATTGCTCATTTAAGATTTTAAAATTTTGGTCGATTTTTGAAATTTTTATTATGATTCGACGTAAATTAACAAAAATATAACAACTTTTTTTATTCATACACATGATTTTTTGTCAATTTATTTATTGTCCTGTTTAATTTGCTTTTCTTTTTTAATTGCTATATGTTTGTTGAATTTTTTTATTTTTTTATAATTTTTTTTCAATATTTGAAAATTAAATCCGGAATTTAGACCGGAACCGGAATTTTGACCGGATTCCGTTCCGGTTATGACCGGAACCGGAACGGAATCACCGGAATAACCGGAATTCCGCCGGAATTTTGAACCTTGTTTAAAACATAATCATAACTTCTAGGCACATATTTTCCAATTTTTTCTCTATCAGTCAAATGAGTTGATGTTTTTACTTATTAACGTATTTGTCATTGTAAGAAATGAGGTATAAATGTGTGGCTGATAGGATAATGAAAACTCCTAAGGTATTTTTTACTCAAAGCACATCCATCACTAGACTAGAAAATTTTGGTTAACAAAGCACCTAGTTTAATCAGTTTCATCTTTTCTAACAGGACACAATAGCAGTAGGGAAACAAATAAAAGATGGTGTCAAGCTGTTGGCCGGGGGTGGTGATCTGATTCAGTGGCCAATTCATATTGAGGTCAGTTATGGTTAGTAAAAATGTTTGGTCCTTTATATTCTATAACAGATGCATACACTACAAAAAAACACTAGAATAAAAATAAATTTTGTAGATTGTAGGGTTTGAAAAATTTTAGCATCGTAAAAAACATAACGTCACTTGCAGAAATTACTTCTTGTTTTTTATTCATTCAGTATAGAAAATTACCAATGCCTTTGTATTGTTGCTTCACAATGAACACCTAAACATATTAGTATAATATGTTGATGAGAAATAATTCTATTCATTATACAAAATATATGTTTTATATCAATATACAAGAGTGATATGCTAGCTAGCTTTCTAGGTATGTACTAATAAAAAAGTTAATTCATTCGTTACCACAACTATTGACATACACTGAAAGTGTATTGATGGAAGCCGTCATTTTGATTATTAATATGGTTACTCACCTAATTTAATTCATTTGATGTTTCCAAAAGTTTCGGTAAGTTATTCCTTACCATGACTATTGACGAACTGCAACAGTGCATCAATGAAGGTTGTCATGCATGTTGGAAGTAATTAAGCTTAATTAGGTAACTTCAGCTTCACATTCGAAATTCGAAAATGGCAACTTAAGATTAACAAACAAACAAATATATTAAACCTTTTTAAAAACATTGAAGATACCTATAAAAAACTTGGTTCTTTTGATCTCATAAGAAAAGGTTATAATCATTTCATTAATAATGAATCAATAAATATATAATATCAATAATGAAAAATTCACGGTAGGGAGCTTCACAAAAATGATCCACAAATATAACCGTGATTACAACCATTATATTCATAACACATATTTTAACCAATTAAGGTGTAATAACTCCATCTAATAAAATATATAATATCAATAATGAAAAGTTCAAGGTAGGGAGCTTAGCAAAACTGATCCACAAATATAACAGTGATTACAACCCTTATATTTGTGTTTGCACAAAAAATGGGCAAACACCTCTAAGTCGTGTGAATTAGTTGATTTTATGTTGTTTCTAGTGATTTGGGTGATTTACGCAAATATATAAAAAAGCAGGGACTAAACTGTAAAAGACACACAGATTTATAGTGGTTCGGCCAGAACGTGCCTACGTTCACTTTATATGTTATTCTCCATTTTCTTTCAGATTACAAGTACAAAGCTTTGTATACAAGTATATGAAAGTTGTTTGAAAGTTCCTTCCGTGCTTAAGCTCTCAAACTTGTCTACCATTGTTGTACCCTTGCCCCTCTATTTATAGAGTGAGGCTGAGGGCATGAGTCTTGGATGTAGATAGCTGCTGGTGGGCCTGAGCTGAAGCAATCTGGCCTGTCAGAGTTGGTTCGGCAAAGCCTTGGTTCGGTGGAGAGTTGGTGAGGACTTGGTCCGGTTGTAGAGGGTCGAGGTAGTGGTTGGAACGGAGAGGCCTTGGACCGGTGGAGGTTGGTGAGATTTGGTCCGGTGGAGGTGAGGTTGGTCCGGTGGAGCTTGGTTCGGTGATGGAGGAGAGGTTGGTCCGGTGGAGCTTGGTTCGGTGATGGAGGAGAGGGGACTCTGGTTAGGTGGCGATGGACCGGTAGTTGATGGGAGGTGGCTTGGACCGGCAATGCTTGGAGATGGTATGGTTCGGTGATGGTCTATCTTGCTTCTGGTTCGGCAGTGGGAGGAGGTAGCTGGTTCGGTAGCAGTATGGACCGGTAGTGGATAGAGAGGGAGCTTGGACCGGCAATGCTTGGAGATGGTATGGTTTGGCATTGTTTAGAAATGCGCCCAACACTTGCCCCCCAAAGTGGGGCATATGCCACCATATGTCGCGCTTTGTTTTTAGCTTAGGTGATTTTCATCCGGTCTTGTGTGCCGAACCATACGGTCCGGTCATCCTGCGTTCGTTTATAAATAGGGGTGTTAGGCCTTCGTTATCCCTTTATCGTTTTGAGATAGCCGAATCAGCCGAATACCGGATCAACCAAGTGCCGAGTCAACCAAGTGCCGAACCAGTCTTGTTTGCCGAACTATTTGAAGTGCCGAATCAATTCTGATTGCCGAACCAGGTGAGACATTCTTTTGCCGAACGATCTTATATACTTGAATCACCGGATGGACTCGTGGATTCTGAGTACCGAATGAACCTTGTGGGTTTGAACTGCCGAATGAGAAGGGGAAAAGCCGAATGAACTTGTATTTGAGCCACCGGATGAACCCTGAGACTTTGAATACCGAATGAAATTTTACATTTCTTTACCGAATGACACTGGGAGCTTGAGCGTTTTGACTTATGGGTGAAATTCCAGATTACATTGTTTGTATGTTTTAATGATATAATTTCCTTGTGTTGCAGATAAATGTCTCGCAAAGTGGAAACTCTATCAGAAAAGATAAAATCTGCAGATAGACGAGAGTCCCCCGTTGTGCCCCCAGCCTAACCAGAACCGGAACGTCGTGGGCCCATCCCGAGGTCGCTAGTAGACGGGTATGGTCCCCAAGAGCTTCTGAACTCTCCTCTTGATTGCTTTCCGAGCTCTCTCATAGAGGAGCAGCTTGATGTTATCTCTCGCTCCTTTGGGATTGACAGAGCGAGCATGCTGTTGCCGGGGGACGAAGTGATGCCGTACAATCCCCCTGAAGGATATTTCGCGTATAGCCGATACCATTGCATGTGCGGGGCCATTCCTCCGATCAATGCGTGGATAGTCAGCTTCATTACTTACCTGAAAGTGGCTCCTTTTCAGCTTCATCCCAACTCCTACGCCATCTTGGTGTGTCTATTCGTTATCTTCCAAAGGAGATATGGGCGCACCTTCTAACCGGGAAATCCGATATCTATATAATCTGAGGGGCTACAAGAAGGGGTCTCCGTACATTAGTTTAGAGTCGGCCGTGTCCTTCAAGCCGGTCTTGGACTTATACTCGAAGTTTACCATGTTTAAGAAGGAATGGTTCTTCGTCAAGGACGACTCCGTTTCTTTTTGCCTTTTCACTTCTGGCTGTAAGTTGAATTCCATTCGTAATTTCCTTGTCCTGACTACAATGCTTCTTCTTATGTGCTTTTATTTCTTGCTAGCAACAGGTGGCTTTGCGGTCGTGGAGAACGATCACCTTGTACAGATGGCTGCGGAGGTAGAGGCTATCTTAGGAAGGGATAGGTCGGCTTCTTACCTGATCCGGAATGCCACTCTCCTGGAGCACAATTTGATTTTGCCACGTCAATCTGTGGTTAAGTAGAGAGATACAGCCGAGGAGAGGGCTGCTAAATCTAAAGATGGGGCCACTACGAAGAGTAGCAAGAGGAGACCTTTCTCGGTACCTCCAGCCGTCGGGGGGAAGAAGCTTAAGAAGTCTGACGGACCCTCCCCTAGCACATGCCCAGATATTCCGGAGGAGGAAGGTGGAGAGGAGGAAAGAGGCGAGGAGGAGAGCGGAGGAGATGGAGAAGGTGAAGGACAGGGTGGTAGTGGTGCCGGGGCTTTGTCTTCTGAGCAGGCAGGGGAGATCCAGGAGTGGACGGATGATGCCTTTCGCCAGGCTTTTGAGGGATTGGAGGAAGGATCAGCCTCGGTGGAGAAGGCGAAGAAGGTTGATAAGGCTGGGATTGGTGCCGATCTATCTTCTAAGGGTATTTCAGCTAAGGCAACTCCGGTGGTTCAAGGTGAATTCCTAACTTTCGCAGACTCCCTTTATGATAAGGACTTAGTAATATTTTATGGCCAACTCCCGTCCTGGAATGAGATTCAGGACTTATTGCGGTATCCCACTCCCCCTCAGGGTTTGTAAAATAAGCGTGTCTTCCTACTTAACATATTTCTTGGATCATAGTTTCATGCATGCTTGTAACACCTGGTTTTTATTTCAGGAACAGGCAAGGTGGCCAAGACATCAGATATTCGACACCGCCTTGAACAGTACAAGCTACTCAAAGCTTCTGCCAAACCAAAGCCGTCAACTAGCCATCCTGGAGATGTGGTTAGATATCGCCCTCTTCTCGGAGTTATTGAAGAAGATATGCGAAAGAGGAAGAGGGGGCGATCTTCGTTTGAACCTTCACCTGGCCCTCAGCCTCCAGTCCAGCCTATCCATGATATTACTGAGGAAGATAGCGAGCTTATGCCTTCCCCACATCCGTCCGAAAATCCAACCGTCACCCCGATAGACCACCCTTGTTTGGTTTGCAACCCATTTGCCGGCCACCCGGATCTGGACCCGAGTTTTCAGGGCATCTCTTTTGACGAGGCCACGGGTGAGCATCTTCTTCCCTGCAACCCCATGGTACGGGTGCTTGATGAGGCTAAGTCCTTAGATCTCGATTTGCTTACTACTCGGATAGTTACCATGGGGGACGAAGCCAAGGCTAATATCGACCGGGTCGCGGAGGAGACCAGGAAGTTGATGGGACATCATGCCCGTCTGGTCAAGGCTGGAGAGGAGATTGGGAGTGCCAACATCCGACTACGGTTAATGGTTTCTGACCAGACCAAGCAGCTTGTCGATCAAGCCATTCAGATTTCTCAGCATGAGGCAGCCTCCAGGCGGTTGAAGAAGACTATGGAAGAGGCTAGTAAGGCAGAACTACGAAAGATGGAGGTTGCCTGCAAGGAGCGGATTGACATGGCCATCGCAACGGTGGACGAGGTTCGGAGAGCGGATCTTGAGCAGGTAAAAGAGTTATCTGGGAGGCTTGAGGCCGCAGAGCTTGCTCAGGCCAAGTTGAAGGAGGAGATAGAAGTGATGCAGAAGTCCCTTCAGGCCGACTGCTCGAGATACCGATTGGAGAGAGATGCTGCTGTCGCACGGCTGTCGGCTTCTGAGGCCCGGATGAAAGAGTTTGAGGAGAACGAGGGGATGATGGATGAGATGCTCCAGGACATGTATTTCCGTACTTGGAGGCAGGGCAACCTGTCCTGGATGGACGATTATCCCCGGGTTATGGCTAGGATATATCTCCGGGCTTTGAAGGAAGCTAAGACTAATGCGGATAAGGAATGTAGTGCAACTTTCAGGATGGATGTGGTTACGGCCCAATTCACTAAGGAAGAGAAGGTGGCGGTTAAGGAGGGCATGCAGCTACTTGCTGCGGATGAAGTAGGCGTGCAGCTAGATGATGATGATCAGGGAGCAGACGTTGGTAAGTCTTTCCTTTAGATCTTTTCATGATTTGATTGCTTATCTTTCACGACTATTGATGGATTCTCTTCTGAATTGAGCAGGCGAGGCCTCTGGAGTACATGCGGGGAGTTCTGACCCTGGAGTTAAGTAGATCCGGAGGGCTAGCGGGATGGAGGTGAAGCTCCGATTCTTTGACTTGACTTGTACATATTTTGGTTGCTGTCTATGTTAGTTCGAAACATTAATGTAACTTGTAATTATATTATTTGTAAAGAATGACTTTTTGTAATTTTATAACATAAGCTGATTCTGTTATGTTTGAATGTGGTTGTTATTTTGATATGTTGCATAAGAAATACAGCTGCGTGTTTATGCATGTGATTTAATCGCATTTGATGCTAAGTTTCTGCTCAAAATATTGTTTCATGTCTTGTAATGCCAATATGACGTGTGAATAAATTAAAGCTACATATTTGTATACAAGAGAAGATGGTACCGCCCTTCGTGTTTTAGTTGTAGAGGGTTGCTTTGGATGTCTTGCGTGACTGAGTATGTAATGTAGCTGAATGTTCCGTCATCCGGATGTGAGTTCATATTTCCACAAGCGAGAGTTCCCCTATTTTGTGACCTGTACTTTAGGGATTGTTATATAGGATAGGAGAAAAGTTTTTGAATGAAATGGAAATATGAGAAACAGTAAAACTTCCAATCATGGAAGGCCGTCGATATGCTTAAGTTCGTGGCAAACGGGTTTTGTAGTCACTTTCCCTAGCTGTGGGTCTTGGAGACATTTGTCACTCATCTTATGCCTCCGCGGGGAGTTTATCTTTTTTACCACAACCGCATTTAAGACATATCGGAGCCGAGATCGCGCACAGTAACTACCTGGCCATTATGGCCCGTAATCGTGGGTATTATTCGATTTACTATGGCCGGCTAGCGTGGGTGCCGATCGTCAACCGTGAACTACCCCTGGCTGGCCACACCTTATGTTGGGGCTTAAAGTATGTTCACAGTTGCCGGCGAGCCGAACGCCGTAATGAGCTGCCATCGGCTATAGTCGGCCTTCTTGATGGCTTATAATCGGCTCATTATAGTTGGCTTTGAGGGCAGTGGCGAGCAATGAGCTAACCCGCAGCAGAGGGATGCTGGAGCAAAAGTGTCTCATTGGAGAGTGCATAGAATCGTATAGTACCTGTTAGGTCTTGTCCAGGTGAGGTTGTGCCGTGAAGTGTCCAGAATGAAAATGTTGTTATACATGATTTTGTTCAACAGAAAAGGATAAAGCTTAACAAGCAGCCAAGATATAAAGGAACAAGTTAAAAAGTGACAAGATTTTTAGAGTGGTTCGGCACGAAAATGCCTACGTCCACTGATTCTCTTTATTAATTCACTTCATATGGGCAGTACAAGTTAAGAAAAGTATCGACGGAGGTGTTGGATGTTCCATGCCCTCTGGAACACCTCTCCGTCCACTGTTGACAAATATAAGCTCCGTTGTGGAGATCTTTATGAATTACATAGGGTCTGTCCCAGATTGGATCTAGCGCTCCGGGGCGCGGGAAGATCCGCTTGAGGACAAGATCTCCTTCTTATAAGCTGCGGTGCTTGACTTTGGAGTTGTATTGTGCTGCAACTTTTTGCTTATGAGCTGCTGCTTTGAGTGCTGCATCGTTTCTTCTCTCCTCAATTAGATCCAAAGACATGTGGAGGAGTTCTTCATTCTCTTCTGGGTTGTAGTGGATCCTGCGGTGGGAAGGCACTACAGTTTCAACTGGGAGCATGGCCTCCGCTCCGTATGCCAAAGAGAAAGGAGTATGCCCTATTGATGTTCTGTAAGATGTGCGGTAGGCCCAAAGTGCCGTAGGAAGTTCATACACCCAAGCGCCTTTTGACTTTTCAAGTTTCTTCTTGATTATAGTTTTGAGGATTTTGTTGACAGCTTCGACTTGTCCGTTTGCCTGGGGATAAGCCACGGATGAGAAGCATTTGTGAATTCCGTGCTCTTGGCACCAGTCGACGAATTCCTCGCTGTTAAATTAAAGTCCATTGTCCGATATGATCTTGAGTGGGACTCCGTACCTGCATAGAATATTTTTGATCAAGAAGTTGATAAGTTTTGCCGAAGATATTTTATTTAGAGGTTCCGCTTCCACCCATTTGGTGAAATAGTCGACTGCTACTATAACATATTTGGCTCCGCCTCGGCCCGTTGGCAGTTCGCCAATCAAGTCAATTCCCCATACTGCAAAGGGCCAAGGGCTGGTCATTTGAGTAATCTCCTTCGTGGGTAGTCGAGGAATCTTAGCGAATTTCTGACATCTGTCGCATCTCTTGATGAAGTCCAAGGAATCTTTGTTTAAAGTGGGCCAGTAATATCCATATCGGAGTATCTTCTTTGCCAGAGTCTGCCCTCCAGTGTGATCTCCGCAACTTCCTTGATGGATGTTGGATAAGACTTCCCTAACTTCCCTTCCAGCGATACACCTTAATAAGGGATTAGAGAAGCCGCGCCGATAGAGGATGCCTTCTTGTAATGTGTAGCCGGAAGCTCTCCTTAAGATTTTCCTAGCTTTGTTACGCTCGTCGGGCAGTGTGCCATCTTGTAAATATTTTCGGATAGGAGTCATCCAAGTTTCCTCTTCGATTGCAGCTATCATATTCATTGTCTCGTAACTCGGGGCTGGTTGCTGTGAGATGATTATTGTTCGTGAAGCGGTGCCGTCCTTCATGCTAGCTTGCTTTGCCAGTTCGTCGGCCTCCTGATTCTCTTCTCGGGGAATGTGTTTGATTAAATAGTGATCCAATTGATTGAGCAGCAGCTTGGTCTTCCTTAGATATGTTGTGAGTCGTTCTCCTCGAGCCTGGAATTCTCCCAGTATTTGATTTACAATAAGTTGAGAATCACTACGGAGACATAAAGAATCAACTCCAATCTCCAGGGCGAGTTCTAATCCAGCTATCACTGCTTCGTATTCTGCGTCATTGTTGGTGGCAGCGAATTCCAACCTTAGGGCATAGTGCAGCTTTCTTCCCCTAGGTGTGATTATCACAACACCTGCCCCCGAGCCTTGTTCATTTGATGCTCCATCTACGAAGAGATTCCACTTGATATCTTCTGCTATTTCAGATTGCTCCTTACCTTCGTTAGTAGTGAATTCGGCAATGAAATCAGCTATGGCTTGCCCCTTGATAGCGGTGCGAGGATGGTAGGTGATATCATATTGACTCAGTTCAATGCACCACTTAAGTAATCGCTCAGAAGTGTCGGGGCGATGGAGTACTTGCCTTAGCGGTTGATCGGTTAAAACTCTGATGGAATGAGATTGGAAATAGTATCACAGTTTCCATGACGTGATTAGCAGACAGTATGCTAGCTTCTCAATTTTAGGGTATCTGGCTTATGCCCCTGTAAATCTCTTGCTTACAAAGTATACGGGCCGCTGTGCGCGGTTGTCTTCTCTCACCAAAGCGGCGCTTAAAGCATGGGACGATACAGCAAGGTATAAGTATAGTTCCTCGCCTTCATTTGGAGTTGAGAGTACCGGTGGTCTCTGGAGGTGTCTGATTAAGTTAAGGAAGGCTGTCGAGCATTCGTTAGTCCATTCGGACTTTCCTTTGTCTTTCTTTAGAGCTTCGAAGAAAGGATGCATTTGTCGGTTGCTTTAGAGATGAACCTACTTAGGGCGGCCACTTTCCCGTTTAGGCTTTGCATCTCTCTTCGAGCGGATGGTATCTTGATGTCTTGCAAAGGTCGAACTTATTCGGGGTTTTCTTCAATCCCCTTGGCATGAACGATGAATCCCAAGAACTTTCTCGACGATACTCCGAAGGAGCACTTTAGAGGGTTCAGCTTCATTCCATATTGGCGAAGTACTTGAAACATCTCATCCAGGTGGTTTATATGATCGTTGGCTTTTCTCGATTTTACCAGCATGTCATCTACATAAACTTCCGTAGTGTGTCCTATTAGTTCCGCAAACATCTTGTTGACAAGGCGCTGATAAGTAGCTCCGGCGTTTTTAAGTCCAAAAGGCATTACTTTGTAGCAGTACAATCCCCGGTCAGTGATGAAACTAGTGTGGTCTTGATCGGGGGCGTGCATAGGGATCTGGTTATATCCTGAGTATGCGTCCATAAAGGATAAGAGTTCGTGTCCGGCAGTGCTGTCCACGAGTTGGTCGATTTGGGGGAGTGGGAAGCAGTCTTTCGGGCAAGCGTCATTTAAGTTGGAGAAATCGATGCATGTTCGCCACTTTCCGTTAGCTTTCTTTACCAGTACCGGATTGGCGATCCATTCTGGGTAGATGGCTTCTTGTATGAAGTCATTGGCAAGTAGGTTCTTCACTTCTTCCTCTAGGGCTGCTGATCGTTCTGCCCCCATGCTTCTCTTTTTCTGCTTTACTGGCACATTCGTGGGATCGATGTTCAGTACGTGACATGCTACATCTGGGGAGATTCCTGTCATATCAGCGTGCGTCCATGTAAATACATCCATGTTGCGGCGAAGAAAATCAATGAGTTGATCCTTTAACTCTTCTTTTAGTTGAGATCCGATTTTCAATAGTCTACTTGAGTCATGTTTGTCTACAGCTACGAATTCCATAGCCTCTGCAGGCTCGGCGGTGGCCTCCTCCTCTTTGTCCCTGGGGTCTAATTCATTGAAAGGGTCACTGGTATATCGAAGAGGAGGGGCTTTCTTTAGTTGCTATGCTTCCAAGTTTTTCATGCAGAGAGTAGTCTCTGCATTTTCCCTTGCGGTTCTTGCGAAGTTCAGTTACATAGCAGTCTCGAGCAGCGTCTTGATCTCCCTCTATTTCTCCTATTCCGTTATCTGTTGGAAATTTCATCTTCAGGCACCATGGGGCTAGGACAATTTGGAAGTCAGACAAGGCTGGTCTTCCCAAAAAGGCGTTGTAGGCCGAGTGGTTCTCTATTAGCACAAATGTTTGCTTTCACACAACGGAGCGGGGATGACTTCCTAGTTCAACAAAAAGGTCCAGTTGCCCGAGGGGCATCTTCGCATCTCCAGTGAAACCAGGTAGTGGTTTGTTGCAGGGAGACACATCCTTCATTGACAGCTTCATTTTGTCGAAAGCATGCTTGAATAGGATATTTACTGAGCTTCCAGTGTCTATTAAAATTCGGAAAACTTTGGCTGGACCGAACCAAGCAGAGATGACCATAGGATCCATGTGTGGGTACTGTCTTCCCTCTAGGTCACGCCTACTGAATGTGATGTCGTCATTCTCTTTCCGTTTCGGGTGGCGTTCTTCCATGACCGAATTAACGTAGCCTTCATCGTTCCTAAGTGACTTACCGTATCTTTCCATCTCCGCCCAGCTTCTGCCGGCGATGTGCGGCCCTCCTGATATGGTATGGACCACTATCTTCTCTTGACTAGAGCCGCTGGTGTTGCGATTTCCTCCGCCTGCTTCTGGGGGGGGGGGGGGGGTTAGTCCAGGATTCTCATTGGCAGGAGTTGAAGTCATGTTCTGGCTTTTTACATAGCGTTCCAGTCTCTTCCTTCTGATGTGTTCTTCAATCAAGTCCCGGAGATGGTGGCATTAATTGGTGTCATATCCATGGGATTCGTGGAAGCGGCAGAACTTTCCAGACTTGAGTGCGTTATCTAACTCCTTCTTGTGCGGGGGGCGCTTGTATCTAACTTCGTCTTGAGTGGCTAGGAAGATGTTTTCGATTGTTTCATTCAAAGGAGTGTAAGAGTCAAATCTTGGTCCTGGTTGATATAAGCGCTTTTCTCCCTTCTTGCCTCCAGCATTGTCTCTAAAGTCACTTCTTCGAACATCCTTTGCTGCAGCGGGGACCCTGTCTGTAGCTGTCTTAGCCTGTTGCCCTGATTGCCTCTCGGTGGCAGCGTCTTCAAGTCTCATATACTTTCCAGCTTCATGGAAGAAATCAGGTAAAGTAGCTGGTTTTTCCTTGGTTAGTCTTCTAGCAAATTTAGTATCTGGATGTACACCACTACAGAGGGCCATTAGGATAAGTTTCTCGTCGGCATCTTGGACTGCGGCCGCCGCGGCGTTGAATCGGGTTAGATATTGTTGCACTGTCTCTCCGGGTTTCTGTTTGATATTAGATAAGGAATAAGCGTCCTTGGGTTGTTCCACATGAATACGGAACTGACTGATGAACTTTTCTTTCAACATTTTCCATGAGTTGATGGACCCTTGGGGTAGGTGGTAGAACCAGGAGGTAGCTAGATCTGCCAAGAAAAGTGGAAAGCATTTACACAATACTCCTTCCGTTGCTCCGCTCATGAGCATATGCTGGGTGTATCTCTGTAAGTGTACGATGGGGTCAGAGGTTCCCTTATAAGGTTCCATCGTTGGCGTTTTCCATTCCCGGGGGGTGATGGCAGTTTCGATATTGCGGGTGAAGGGGCTGGTTACCCTAGCACCTATTCCCCGATCCCTTTGCTCCCGTTGGACGCGCTCTCTGAACAACCGCGCCATCCTTTCATCAGAACTTGGAGCGGATAAAAATGAGTTTGATTCTTCCCTGCGGGATTGATTCCGTCCAGATGACCTGTAAGGATGGTATCGTTTATCACTCCTGACATTCTCCAATGGCTGCCTCTGATCTTCCGGGGGCATGCTGGGGTTAGCCACAATTGGCCCTTGCCTTGATCTTTCCCTGCTGGGTTCTGTTCTCAGCACTTCCTCGGGTCCAACTTCGGGCCGGACTCCAGCTCGGCCCCATCTACTGGTGTTTTCATGGTTAGGTAGCATGACAGGCTCAACCATATCCGACCTCTGCCTGGCACCTCCCCCGTTGGGTTCGGTTCCAAGTGTTTCCTAGGGTCGGAATTCGGGCTGAGTCCGGGCTCGGCTCCTACCATGGTTGTTTCTGTTGTTAGCCTCTTCGAAGAAGAAAGACCTTTGTCGCCTCCCGGATCCTCCAGACCGGGACTCACCCCATGATTCAGTGTTGTGGTTGGATTCTTCAGCATCTCTTAAGCGTGACATGAGTTGGTCCACCAAGGCTTCTTGTTGAGATGCGAAGCGGTTAGTTACTTCAACCACAACCTTGTCCAGATCCGCCCTTGTAATTGGTTGTTCCGTAGCAGGGGCTGTCGGATTTGCCTGATTTAAATTTGCTGTTGGAACTGGACGATTGTCTTGGTCTCTGATCACTGGATCTGAGATGCTGCCAGTTGCGATGTCCTTTCCTTTGTTAGCATCTTTCTTCCGTCCGGGAGCCATGTTTTCCAAATGAACGATGCTGACAGGAAAAGGATTAAGTGGGAGAAGCTGAAGCTTCGAGCTCCTTGCTCTCAATGAAAGCACCAAAAATGTTTGCACAAAAAATGGGCAAACACCTCCAAGTTGTGTGAATTAGTTGATTTTATGTTGTTTCTAGTGATTTGGGTGATTTACGCAAATATATAAAAAAGCAGGGACTAAACTGTAAAAGACACACAGATTTATAGTGGTTCGGCCAGAACGTGCCTACGTCCACTTTATATGTTATTCTCCTTTTCTTTCAGATTACAAGTACAAAGCTTTGTATACAAGTATATGAAAGTTGTTTGAAAGTTCCTTCCGTGCTTAAGCTCTCAAACTTGTCTGCCATTGTTATACTCATGTCCCTCTATTTATAGAGTGAGGCTGGGGGCAGGGGTCTTGGATGTATATAGCTGCTGGTGGGCCTGGGCTGAAGCAATCTGGCCTGGTAGAGTTGGTTCGGCAAAGCCTTGGTTCGGTGGAGAGTTGGTGAGGACTTGGTCCGGTTGTAGAGGGTCGAGGTAGTGGTTGGAACGGAGAGGCCTTGGACCGGTGAAGGTTGGTGAGGTTTGGTCCGGTGGAGGTGAGGTTGGTCCGGTGGAGCTTGGTTCGGTGATGGAGGAGAGGTTGGTCCGGTGGAGCTTGGTTCGGTGATGGAGGAGAGGGGACTCTGGTTCGGTGGCGATGGACCGATAGTGGATGGGAGGTGGCTTGGACCGACAATGCTTGGAGATGGTATGGTTCGGTGATGGTCTATCTTGCTTCTGGTTCGGCAGTGGGAGGAGGTAGCTGGTTCGGTAGCAGTATGGACCGGTAGTGGATGGAGAGGGAGCTTGGACCGGCAATGCTTGGAGATGGTATGGTTTGGCATTGTTTAAAAATGCGCCCAACAATTTGTAACACAGATTTTAACCAATTTAGGTGTAATAACCCCATCTATTAAATCTATATGGTTCTATCTGCTTGCTTACATCAATATTGCTTGATGCCAACGAGATAATTAGTTTTCCTTTTCTAGATACAATGAGAAAAATTCAACAAAAATACTATTAGAACTTCACGTTACTTTACACTATTTGTATCATTCATTTTTAATTTATACCATTCATTTGTATAAGTTCTTATATATAAGTTAAACTTATATAAGAGGTAAATAAATATCAACAATGTTAAATTTCCATCACATTATTAAAGCTTGCATGTCCCAAGATAATGGTACAGAACACCTAGGACACATCATATAGCTCATTGCTCCTACACTACAAATAGTTATTACCAAAGAAATAACCAAAATCAATAAGCTTGTGATTTTTTTAGCGCTGCTCAACTCTCCAATACCGATCCTATGCGATATGTTCACTTCCTTAATCACTTCCCGCTATGTTTTTTTAGAACTTATTTTCTTCACGTTTCAACTTTCGCTGTTTCCATAGGTCAGTCTGGATACACCTACCCAGCTACACCAAGGTAAAACTTCCAAAAATTAGTTTACCTAAAATTATAAGTACATAAAAGAAATTTTTATTGAATTTGATAGCTTGTTGCTCATAATTTTCATTTCTATTAATCTGACTTGTTGGCTATGTAATAGCGTAGCGGGAACAAGTATTGGCAGTAGCATAAGTACATCATCAAAAATAAGAGGAAGTGGTCTAAACACACCAACGAGAGGGAGGTTTAGTAACAATACTGGCCCTAGTTATTATTTTGGTTAACCAACATATACCTTATTATTATTTTTTACGAGTTGCTCATTTTGATTATGTATAATAAGATTTACACAATGAATGTTGTTGAGTTGTCTAAATTGCAAATTTTGCAGAGACGGGTCTTTTCCTTACTTTTTCTATGTTTTATTTATATAAACTTTGTCTTTTTCCTTACTATCATTGTTCTTTTCTAATTTTTTGTTTACAAGGTCTATGGGCATGCTTAATCTATGGACTTGCTCTTTAGGTGCATTATATGTGATCGTTATGTGTTTGATATGTTTGAATTGCTGATAGAACTTATGCTAGTCATGCAAGGGTCAAAATGTCATAAAAGGAACTAAAATAGTAAGGGTAAACATGATGTGAGGTATGTTATTAGTATCCGAGTTAGTTTTATCTATAGTTGGTTTTCATTTTGAGTTTTGTCAATACACAAGCACTCCGCTTATTAGACCATTCATTTTATTTATGGATATTCATAATGATAAAATACTGAATTGAGAGTTGGATATTTATTAATGTAAACATGTAAGGTTGTTTGGAATTTTAATTTTGAGACATTATCCATCCTCTTATTTGATGAACTGATCTTTTCAATTTTGGCAAAAGGGGATAAATGATAAAAACCAAATGTTGTTTTATTTCTTGGCTCAAGTTTTGATTTGTTTTATGGATCCTCACATTACCTTCTAGTGCTTCTTCTGCAACACAACCACCACATGAACTCATTTAGTAAATAGCTTACATGTCCAACATTGAATTCCGAGGAAAAAACTCATTTTAAATTATTAGAATAATACATATCACATCACTAATTGATTTTTAATTATAATAGTTCATGTTGTTTGCTCTATCAATAATCTTTGTAAACTAAAAACTGTATATATGTATGCATATTCATGTATATAATGTATATATGTCCAAATCAGTATGATAATAATTTTTTTGACTATACTACTACAAAATCAGGTCCACATAACTTAGTTACATCTACCAACTATTTGAAAATTAGTTTTAAAGTAGCTATTACTTCACCACAAATAAAAATGATTAACACAAATGTGTTGGCCAAGAAGTATAATCATAGAGAAACAGCTGCCTAATGGTTTTTTAGCATTAGTATTTGGATCCATATTTAACATGTATATAATTGTACGGGTGATGTGATTCCCAACAAATAATTGTAGATAAAACTATGCTATGTGGCTAAATCCTATTATCTCTCGTTATCTTGAGGACGTATCAAAGTAGCACTAAAATGGATGATAGTTTTTCCTAATTCACAATCAATATTGAAGTTTCAATATTCTTATTGTGTGTACTTTGTATCTCACTTCCTACTAATATAATTATTGTAAGTTGCATTCAATATATATGTTGATAACCATATCATTTACCATCCCTTACTAAAGCATTGATGTTTTTCTTCTACATTCTTCTTGGAATACTTATAAAGTGTTATAGTGTATGTTACACGGATATAAAATTAAAGTTCGATCCAAGCTTCTGTAATAGATTAGTTGATGTACCGGTTAATATTACATTAAACACTTGAGTGATAGTGATCTGGTGTTCTTTATACATCTATGTAGTGTTTATTTGGAATAAATATGAAATATGTCTGGTTGAGATTAAGTTTATCTATAAATGTGTTCACTATATCTGTATTTATAAATGTGTTGACTATATTTTCGTACTTGTTAATATCTATAAATGCACAAATTCAAAAAAAGAATCCAAGTTAAAATTATTAATATCTACATGTGTATTTTTTGGTATGCAGGAAATGTCAAAGCTTGTTGATAGCTAATTTGTGGTTGAGCGAGGTAAAGAATAAAAATTAGCTGTAATGTATTATTTTACTAGGTGAGTTATTGTTATGATTCATAATTTGAAAGGAGATAAATATGAATCCCCTTCTTAGGAAGTTGTTTGTTAAGCAGTTTTTGCAAATATGTAATATGTATGAACATGAGAAAAATTGTTTGAACAACATGTATGTACTATCATTTGCTTTAATTTACATATATTTTTTATTTGATATAGTGTATGTGCAAATCTGTTATATTTATGTGCAATGAAGAAATGGGTAAAAAATATATTATATATGTGAAAATTTGGAATATTTATACATTCTGTAATTAATGATTCTTATGAAAAGTAAAACAACATTAAATAAAAGCTGCAAAAGTGATATTACATTTTATAGGGTTTAAAAAACGCTATGGAAATGAAAATGCTATAGAAAAGTAACTGCTATCGTAAAATTCAAAACATTATGGGAACATGAATATATAGGTTTAGTTTATGCTATTACAAGTTTATGTTCTACTATAGCGTTTACTTTGAATAATGTCTCTAAAATGCTATGGAATCAAGAGCGTTTTATTTTTGCTATTACTAGTTGATTGTCTACTTTAGGATGTCGTTCCAGAGCGATCTTTGAAACACTATGGTAATTTATAATAGCATTATTCAAACGCTATGGAAACCCTAGTTTGTTGTAGTGTGTCTACTTATTGCTTCTCGGTAATGGATAGAGCAAAAGTACGTTCTTTTCCAGGACTTTGATGGATAGCATCAGAGCCACTCTTATGAAGTCTGCGCTTAGAAGACCAGCTGGAATGGGATAATGTTGTAGGTGGTTCATGAATTGTAGTAGGAGGAGCTTGAGAGGTGTGAACCAGTGGAATTTCATCACAGCTGGTAGGTTGCCTAGCTAGACCTTTAGGGGAAGGTGATCTGGATATGGGCTGATACCTAGATGCATAATTGTATGAGTGACAATCCCTATCATAGCTACCCCTATTTTGGTTGTCTCTATCGCAGCTGTAGTTATAGCGTGAGTCATAATCTCAACCACTCCCTTGATGGTAGGAGCTCAACCGGGGCCACTGAACATGATATGCTTTCTCTTCCAAGGATTGGAATGAATACTTTATCTAATCCATCGAACCTATAAAGCAAACGGGAATGAGTTAGAACAAACGGGCTAGAATACGGGACAAGTGTGAGTGTCGTGTAGTGCATGTGTGTGTATCCTAGTGTCCCCTCGACGGACCTTATATTGGAGCTTTACTCATGGGAGTAACCTCTACCGTACCGGAAGGGATGGTGTCCTTCTCAAAGCGGATCAGGGAATCGATACCGCCGATGCTTATGTTACTAACGTGAAAGAGCTAAACTCCATAGGGATAGACCCTAAATCGGCAAACATGCCCGTTAAAGGAATAGGTTGAGTATTCTTTGGGCTTGTGACTAGTGGAGGCTGAATGGAAGTCTGTATCTTCGAAATTTTCACAATCAATGTATTTCTAGGAGCAGGCTACTGATCATCCCTAGGTTGTTTAGTCTGAGACCCGTGGCCCACTTCAGTGTTTCCTTGGCGGGCCTCACCAGCCTCTCCAATGTTTCATCTACCTCGGTGTCTACATGTCCTTGTTTTATGTTTTCTACAACTCTAGTCCTAGGACTTGGGACTGGTGGGAAATCTTGATCGACTTTGTCATCCATGGGTGGATTTTTGTCATCACTATCCCCATTATCGTCAATGTTGACAACTGGAACTATGATGGTGTTGTGGCCTTCCTTTAATTAACAGGGTCTAGAAGATTCTCGTCTGCCAATAGAGTTCTTATATACTATCCCCAGCTGGAATCATCATAAAAGTATTAACGGTATTCGAATGTTATCAGTCATTGGGTTTCACCGGAATATCTGTATAACAGTAAAAGATAAATTAAGTATGCAGACTATAAGGAAATGCATGAATGGCATTTGAAATAAAACTTACATCTAGATGTCCATCTACGAGCGAACCCAGGTGAACAACGTACATAAAACCATTCAGGCTTAAAATAATTCATCTTGTTCCAAGCCATAGTAATTATTCTATAACCGCTTATCGGTTCTAAGTAAATAAGAGATGGTTTTTCTTTACGGCTCTTAAACCTATAAATGTATCGGATTTCCTCATCGCTAGGCATTTGATTCAAATTCTCAGAGAAGACCATATAAGTGCTAAGAAGAAAAGCGTAGCTGTTTGGATGTAGTTGTATGGTAGCCAGTCTCATAAAATTCAGGACTCATGATTAAATGGCAAGACGTAACCGCTAGGCACATATATGTATTGCAAGCTATATATCCTTCTAAAGGATCTGAGCTCTATGGTCGTGAGACAGTGCCAGAGCATCATCAAATGGAATTTTGTGCTTATTGCATATCCTTTAATCAGATCCTTTATCTATTTTGGAGGGAATGGAATCAACCAAGCCATTCAGTTTTGCTACATCTTCAAGAATGTCAAGTGTAGGATCTATATTTAGACCACCTATCGGCTCATTTAGATTTTCGAGATTTTGTTGCTCCACTTCAGGATTCTCAACATTTTGTTGTGAAAACTCTTGTTGTTGTTTTTGATGGATAGGAGTTTGCTGAGCCTGTGAAGTTGTTGCAGAACTTGACTCTGTGTCGGATTTTATATATTTTAAGTGTGAGGTACCTGTAGTCTAAGCAACCAGACATTTTGAAACATCTTTGTTCCATTTCCATAAAATACTAAACAGACAATCAACATAAAAAGACAAATTACAAACCATAACCCCCATGCCCAAATTTATTCTAGTGCAGTGTTGTGCGGTTCAAATTTTCAATGTTATTTAACTGTTTATTTTAGCGGTTCATTTTAAAGTCTAGATATCACTTGGCATTACTGTCATCGCTGACCATCTCGATAAGTTTTATGTTATTGACCAAACTTTGGAAATGTTTCAAGATGGAAGAGGAATTCAGTATGAATCAATGAACCAATGTTTGATATAAAACATGGAATGGGCAAAAAAATTCCTAAGTGTGGGAGTCTCATCGACCCCTATGACCCAGGTAGTTTTTCACCCTTTCCTCCTTATTCTCCTACTTCCATTAAATACAAAGTCACGGCCAGCCCACAACCATCTCCATTCATTCAAACATGGCCATCACCGCTCTCTTGTCCATGCTCATCATCATACCTACCTAGTTGAGCAAGATAAGACTTGAAGGACGGCGAATTGGAATTCCAAGGGAATAAGGCTTTGGGTCAGTGGTCTATAGGTCTGCGGTTCAGGAGGCATTGTCTTGGATCCTAGGAACAGAGGCAGTTGTCACTGGCAGTACAGAATATGGAGAAGCACGATCCTTGGTTGAGTTTTTCTAATGAGGAGCTCAAGAATTCAATCGATTGCAAGTGAATAAGTGAGAGGGTGAATAATGGAAGAGATGGGCTTTATAATGTTGCGAGCCTGAATTGTCAAAGCCAAAAAACTTGGAAGACATTCCAAGTATGGAGTCGGTACCGACTCCCAAGTCAGAGATCGGTACCGAGTCCAAAATGTTTAGGAAAAACTTACATCTATATATATGCACACACACGCACATATATGTATGTATGTATCTATATGGAGTTGTGTTAATGCATGTACGTGTGACTGACCATGTACATGTACTTCCCTAACTTAAGAATACGCATGTGGCCATGTGTACATGTATATATCTGATACTTGATGAAAAAATTAAAGGAAGGTTGAATTTATACTTGAGGAACTAATGGATATAATTAATCTAAAATCATCAGACCTGGAACAACAGATCATGAGATCACGTTTTGGATTTATATTCTCTAATATTGGCAAAATGTCATCGTGAATCACTATGGATGCAATAGTTCATGGAATTGATTCATGAAAGGATAATGACCATTCAGAACACAGAGTGGAATCCTTTACGAAAATCTGGACTTGTCTCGATTCAAAGCACATCACGTTTGAAAGGAGATGTACTTTAGAGGGTAAATGTTATCCCGCCTTTTGACCAGGTATGCTTCGGACAGATTGGACAGATAGAATTTAAAATTATCAAGGCAGGAAGACTAAAGATGGCATAAAAGTTAGAAACCAATCACACATATGGTCATAAAGCCTGAACCAAGACAAACCTCGACAATAAGATAATGGGATTCCTAAAGTTAGGGATCGGTATCGACTCCCGATTAGAGATCGATACCGACTCTCGAAACAACTTAGGTGGACTCCATCTCTTGCCTACATGTCTATCTTGATGCCAAGGTCCTATTTCCAAAGTCGTTTTCTGTATCAATGCTATTCTTTATCGATGACCATGAACACCTGAAACTACAACATTGTTTTCCTTCAAATCCATCATTTGGACTTAGAAACAAGCTACCAATGGTACGAACACTATGGAATCACGAAGCTTACCTAAGACGATCCAATCTGTAGGGCTAAAGACTCCAAACATGAAGAACTTAGGGATCGGTATTGACTCCTATTTGGGGATTGGTACCGACTCCTAGCTTTTGCTGAGGTGGCGCCTATTGTTTTGAAAGAACGAGTCTAAATCGAGCACAACGGCTAAGAGATACTGCATGCGAGATTTTAGGCTCCCTATCTCTATAAATATGAAGGTGGGGGTCTTTTTTAGGAGTTTTTTTTGGATCTATCTCTATAATTTCATATATTCTTTGTTTATGAAATTCTAAGTATTGGATTTGTACCGAGTCTCAAGAACATTTGCCCCCAAATCATAAATCGGTAATAAAATATTAAAGTGGACGTAGGCCAAGCTTTGCTGAACCACTATAAAAGATTGTTTCTTATTATTTCTTTTCATTTAAATTTCATCATATTTTATTCTCTTTTATTACTTCTGGGTGTTTGTGCCATTTTTGGTTCAAACTCAGAAAAGGAACACCATTTTAAATCCAGCAGCTTCTATTTTTAGAAAGGGAATAGAAAGCAATGAAACTGATTCAAACATTTGTAAAGAGAGCTGGTGCTGGAAACTTCTTTGAAAGATAAATTTTCTTTTAAAAATAGTTGGGATTACACTAAGGGAGCAGAAGTTGAAGTGGATTGGTACAAAACAATTTGGAATTAGGCAAATTGTCCAAAAAGGCACATTGTGCTTATTTTCTTTTCTAAATAAACTGCTACAAGAGAGAGTTGCTACAAATGGTGCAAAAATGAAGAAACCAAATGTGTTCTTTGTAAAACAGATTTAGAATCAATAGATCATATATACTTTGATTGCATATACTCAAGACATATTTGGTACATCGTAAAAGTAAAACTCAATCTTAATCAATATATCTCCTTGCGCAATATCAGAACAAGTATCTAAAATAACTACCAAAGGTTCAAATCCAAATCAAAGGAATACAAAAGAGCATGCATTCTACTAACAACAATCATATAGCACATATGGAAAGAGAGAAATGCAAGATTTTATATTGAAATGGAAACATTACGCATCAATCTTTGGAAAATCATAGAAACAGACTTTCAAATTGTAAATCGTAAAGCATAAAAAATTCATGCTAACTCACAGATCCAAGCATCATCAATCCATGATTTGGATAGCTACAATGAAAGGTGGAGGCATACTTACAAAGAGGAAAAACCGATTCTGACCTTTCCTATGGTAAAACACTTCAACTCAATGCTAAGCAGAGGTCAAATATGCTTAATTGGAACAATTGCATGCTCCAAGGCACATACGTGGGAGGTAGCCATTCTAGCTCCAAAACCAAGAGATTCTACTTCAAGGGAAATAAATAAGCATATAATCATATTTACAACTTAAATTATAATGATAAGAATAACACAAATCAATTTCTTAACTTACTTATTTTGGTAGGAGCTACCGCACTAACGAATCAATGCCTTAGGAAATGGAAATCCTGCAACAAAATGGAAATTACATCCCTGAATACAATGTTCAAAGAATTGGAGAAAATCATTACAAGCGCTCACTTAATGATAAAGTCTATCACATATCTATTTGGAATAGGGGAGAAAGCAGTGGACTTTATATAGAAGAAAAGCAAATAGCAATTGAAGATAAAAAACTATGTGTATCAAGTGATAAAATCTCAGATCCAAGGACAATTGATGGAAGCAACAATATGGCAAGGATCTGGAAACCCCTTTAAATCATTCGCAAGTTTAAAGAAAACAGATCATGAAGATAGCCTCAATTTGAAGAAGCCTTAATTTGTTTGGGTTTTTAGTTTTCTTCGAAGAGCAGAAAGTAAATGAGATGAAATGTGACTAGGCTTACATATGTGGTTAACTCTGTACAAAGTATTTTTACAAGTTATTTACCTGGTTATGTACATTTGGCCTTGGGCCAGTTAAATACTTAAAAAAAACTTCAGTCACAGAAGGCACTATTAAATAAATTTTTCTATGGCATAAATTAATGGCAGTCAAAGTTATTCTTTAGCATTACCCTAATAACTTTATACAAATATTCGCAACTAATAATAAAGGGTTTTTTGGAACTTGCTTCAGTATTCATTTTATTAGACTTACCGTGGTTTTATCCTAACTTCTAAGTTTTGTAGCATATCTACCAAAATCAACCCAAAGTTTGAAATTTCCCACTTTACCTTGTTTAGGTATAGTCTAGTGTATATATTTCTAATAATAATGGTGTTGAGTCTAACAATTGTTTTAGAAAAAATAAATCTCATAATAATCCTTTTAAATTATTATTTTATGAGTTTATAAATAGTGCAATATAAATTCATCGTTATTGTCGTTTCATTCGAGCGGATCATGACTTAAGCCATAGAGATCTAACTAATTTTATTTTTTAAGAATAACGTCCAGTATACGAGTTATTTTTGTTTATTTTATGCTTGTTTCTTTTATGCATGATTTTGGTTTTTATACCTTTGTTGATATTACTTTTCTTTTTCACAATTTTAGGTAGGATTTTGTGTTTAAAAAAAAGTAACTGATGTAAAGACTTCGCAAATTGCTAAGAATGGTCTTGAGGAAGCTAAAAGGAATAACATGGATGTTACCAATGTAGATATAGTTGGAAAATATTGAACTAACAAGAATAACATAGATTTTCTTGCACAATAAGTCAAATCTCTTTCCATTATTTTATTTTTTCACACACAAATATTAGAGTAAATAATGCCTAGTAACAACTATAGCTCCGATTTGTACAAGAACAACACAATTCTAGATTTATGTATAATATCAATTTGTTAAAGATATCTATATAAGTGACATAAATTCTTAGTGCGTATATATATATATATATATACATATATATGAGAGAATTAGGGAAAATGACAAACTTTGATAAAAAAATTGTCCCAGGGACGCCAAGATTCATATTTCGGCTGAAGGACAAACTTTGGAAAAAATTAGGCTGAAGGACAATGCTAGTTATATTTAGCATTATATTCAGTTTTTACACTATACAAAATGATAGTTCTAACTAGCATTTAAATCAGTTTTTACACTATACAAAATGCTAGTTGTAACTAGCATTGTCCTTTAGCCTAATTATTTTCAAAGTTTGTCCTTCAGCCTAAAAATGAAACTTGTTGTCCTTCAGCCTAATTTTTTTTCAAATTTTGCCCTTACTCCTATTTTCCACTATATATATTGTCTTTTTTTTTAAGTAGATAGACAAATTAATTGTGAAAGAGTTAAATTAAAGAGGAACACAACCCAACATAAGTACTTATAACGGTAGATGCCATGTCTACTCAGGAAGTTGTAGGCATAAGGTATCAATATTTGATTCCTTATAAGACATATATCAAAATAATCCTAAAATGTATTTTATTTACTGCGTTTGGCTTTACTTACTAACATTCAATATTAAGATTGATATTAGTAGTGCAAAATTATCAAATCCGAATGGTTATTCTAGAGTTAGAGAAACGTTAGGGGTTAGAGAGTTATTTCTTCATATTACCTAACATTTTTGTTTTCTTCTTCACATATGCAGATAAAAAGTATGCTAAATTGTGGTTTGGTTTAAACATTAAATATATTATGTCATGTGGATTGTTGTACTATAGTTCTTGGGTAGCAAGTTAGATGTGTTATTTGATATTTGTATTTGATCATTAACTTTTAAAATTCTTCATTGAAGTAATTAAAGAATTTGGTACAAAGATGTAAAGGATAACATGATCCTCAGGTGTTTGAAGCTCATTTATAAGCACATAAAACTTTTTGGTTGCACATTTTTCCATTGGTGTTTGATGCAAACTTGCTTTATGGATATCATGTCTTTGTCTATAGATGTTGTGTCTTTGTTTATGGATATTTCATATATTTGTTTCATGGATGTTATCTTTGATATTATGTAATCCTAGTTCATGGACGTTGTCTTTATTTATAAATGGTTTGTTAAACTTAGTTTATAGAAATGGTTGATTGTTATGTGTTTATATGATAATTTTTTAGTTCGATTTGAATATGTTATGTATACTTGTTGATTGAAATATATTCAAACATGGTTTAATGATATGCCTGTAGATAAATATTGTGATAGTACAATAAAATACAAATGCTATAAAATCATAATAACAAAAGACAGTGTTTATCCGTGTTTTCCTTACTTTTAAAAGTTAATGTATATTATTATGAAAACATGTTATAATGTTGTAAAAAGTTTATAATAATATTTATCCATTAGGATGAAAATGTAAAATTAAACAATGGAAATTTGTTACAGCAGAACAATAAAAATTTCAAAACAATAAGCTAGTAAACGCTGTAGAAAACTGTTAACTGCTCAATGTAAATGCTGTCGAATTGGATTTTTAGAAGCATTTTTTATTTTCTATTACAAGTTTTGTATCTACAACAGCATGTCGTTATAAGTAGTTAATAATGACGTTGCCGTGTCCTATTACAGTGATTTCTGAATGCTGTGAAAAACTATTTCTGCTGTAGTGCTAAATTTTATGTTTTCTCAAAACCTTAAGAAAAACATAAAAAAATTCGATTTCACTAGTGGGTGTTAGGAAATGCATGCCTTGGGATTCTAACTTTGAGTTTTCTTAATAAATCATAGGTCTATAGTCGATGGGCAACACTTTATTAGTTGTATCATATACAACTCCTAACCTGTAGTCTTTGTCCTAATCTTATTTTTAATTTTGAGTTTGCTAATCAAATCAAAATGGATTATTCACTTACACCCACCATTTCTTGCTGCCTAAGTATAATGCACGTACCCTGAGTTTGCTCAACAAATAAGTGCATGTATCTTGCCTTGTTTAACAATATATAGCACCACGCATAACATATCTGGCGTGAGTTTGCTCAACAACCAAAGAGTATGCAAGTAATTTATTACTGTATAAATGGTAGACGAAAAGTTATATATTAAGGATCTATGATCTTATACACACACACACACACACACACACACACACATATATATATATTAAGTGATGTCGATTTTAAGGAACAATGTAAATTTTATAAAAACATCAATGTGATTCAAAAGTCCGAACATGTGAAACCATGATATACATATTTTAAATATGTACTTATTCTAAAAATCCGTTCTGGATTTATTTTAATTCCACTTAGGTTTATTTGTATATAGCTATATACATTAAGATATACATTAATTAATCAACATTTAATTAATTATTTACTTAAATTAAATTTATTAAAAGTCTAAAATTAATCGTTTTAATTTTTCAAAACAGTTTTGGATAATTCAATTGCATTTTATAAATTTTATAATATTTCCTTTTTTACTTTAAACTTAACTTTTAAATTTAAAATATGGTGCAGATTTTCAAATGAATTTTGAAAATTAGCCCAAGGCCTAAATTAATTTGGGCCTTTACAATAACTAATCTTTTGGATCTACTTCACCAATTGGACCAAGTCGATGGGAAGGGAGGGAAGCATATTTGAATATTCTACCCTAAACCTAGACACTACTTTTCTAGATACACATTAGAGAGGTAGGTCTAATTAGTTGGTCCTAAAGTTGCTGAATGGGCCACACATACCATTTAAGCTTTGATACTAATAAAGGAGCTAGCCCGGTTAGTAATTGGTGATGTAACAACTCGCCATTCTCTCCACAGAATGATGCATCATTAATAAGAAAGAAAAGGATAGAAAAGAGAAAGATAGAGAAGAAAGAAGGGAAAAACACATCAGAATCTCAACAGTGGAACGAATAAATTATATTAATAACATAAGTACTACATAATATACAACCATTATCAGAGTTGCACAGATAACACATCACATAATTGACAGTTATAAACATCTGTCTAGTTATTACAACTCAATACAATACAGAGATACCAAACACAGCAGAACAATATACATATCTACGACGCTGAAGCCTCCTGCTCCATTGCTCCTCCAGAATTCGTCAAAGCTAACCTGAATCTCTCGACTACTCATACACAATATGGGTACCCAAGAGTTTAATAAAATAGAAAATAAACACTTGGGGTCAGACATGGGTCTGGTGTGAGTAAACGGGTTAAAGTTGCTTAACTTTTGAAAAACCTTTGAAAAGAAAGGTATCATGTAAGACTTCCCACACATAAACATGAAAAAAAATTACCTTATACTAACCAAAACATTTGATAGGAATCCAGTGATATTATAATAGGGTCTAGGGTTTTCAAGTAAATAGAAAATAGCCGAAATTGTTACATCTATTAAATTCCAGCTACTTGCCAACAAAGTGGGTAATACAATCAAATCTGATGGCACTTATTGGATTTTGGATTCCATATAATGGCAGGGCTACTGAGGTACCTCCCGTCACAGTACGGGGCCTAGATCACCGTACCGAGGATCCACCCTAAATCCCCTGCAACACAAGGCCGGAACCATCCCTTACTGGACAGTCTCGAACAAGACAACCCTGTAGTTGGCGCGCATTCCAACTGCCCATACATCCGAATAAAAAGGGACATCTAGACAGGGGGAAATCTCGTCCTACTTGGGCATGACCCACCAAGCCTTACTACACCTCCCCTGTTTTAGCCATTCCCGGTTGATGAGGCTTGAGGCTACGATTACCTTTAGAGAACACATCTCTTAGAATGCTCATCGTCCACCTGACGATGTTCTGAAAGCATTCAATCCATACAATTTCGTTCCGGGTTCGAATGAAACCGAAGGCATTATCTCGTTACACTCATTTTGGAATCACCCTCAGAGTTAACGACGATAACCCTTGCACTCTGAATCTTCATCTTCACTTGAAATTCATGACCTATCGTTAATTTGGATCGATGTGGTTTTCGAATATCCAAATCTAGAAACCCGATCCCGGTCTCATCGAAATCCAAAACGTATATTAAAGGCCGAGTTATTTAAAGTTAAAACAATTCAATTCATTATCTATATACACACAGATAGATAATTCACATATCTCAGTAGATAATCAACATTACCATTATAAACAGATAATCCACATTATCATCTCAAATAGACAATCCATATTATCATCACAATGCAAGCAAAGCATCCATATCTCACAGCATTACTTATCTCATAACTGAGATCTCAAACCATTCAAAGGAATCAATTATCATTCATCCATACATAAGCAATGATTTACTTAATCACATCATCTATAATTAATTTAAAATGAATTAAATTAATTACTTCCTCTTCTAATTAATTTAAAGTGAATTAAATTAATTATGTACATCAATATAAATCTTATTTACTTAACCATTAATTAATTACAAATTAATTAATTAATTATTCTCTAATTATCCACCTTAATTAATCACCCTTGATTAATTATCCTTTAATTACATTCAAGTAATTATCCTTTAATTAATTTCACAAATTAATTATTCTTAACCACTTATAGTAATTAACCTTTAATTACTTCATTAATTAATTAACCATAATTAATTACATTAATCCTTAATTAATTACATTAGTTAATTAATCTTAATCACTTATTATTTGATTAATTAATCTTAATTAATCAACCCTTAATTACATTATTAATTATATTAATTGATGAGCCTTAATTGCTTCTTTAATTAATTATTAATCATATTTAATAATTAATCTTTAATTAATTATTCATTAATCAACCTTGATTAATCACATTAGAAATTAATTAGCCTTAATTAATTACATTACTTAATTATCTTCAAATAACTCTATTAATAAATTCTTAAATTAAGTACACTAAGTAATTAATTATTGACCACTTTCTCTAAGTAATTATCCTTCTTATTAATTACACAAAGTAATTAACCCAAATTACTCCCATACTTCAATTAATTACATCCAGTAATTAACCATCTTAATTATTTCAATAAGTAATTGCACTTCATTAATTACATTAAGTAATTATTATCAAGTCATCCAGTGATTATCTTAATTTAGTTAAACTTAATTAATTAACTTAAACTAATCACATTAACTCAATTAATTATAAAGTAATTAATTCCTTTATTACCTTCATTAAGTAATTACACTTAATTTCACAAATGATTATCTTAATTAATTAATCTAATTAATTATTAAAATTAATCACATTAATTAATTATTTAATAATCTTAAGTTAATGACCTTCATTAACTATTAACAATTTTTTAATTACTTTCTTAAGTAATTAAACTTAGATTAATCATTATTAATTACAAATTAATTAATCTTAACTACTAATTAATTAATCTCTAATTAATTAATTTTTAACTGTAACTTAATTAATCTTAAATTGCTTGATTAATTAATTTCTAATCATTAATTAATATTCTCATCTTATCTAATTAATGATCCTTAATTACCAATTAATTATCTTTAACAAATTAACTTAAACCTTAGTTAATTAATTTAAAACCCTTAATTACTTTAATTAATTATCCATTTCATTAATTAATTAAATTAATTAATTATTATTTAATTATGTTCATAATTTAATGAATCCCAAATCATTAGATCTTAATTTACTTTAAAGATGAAACATTTCTCTTATTAATGACTTAATTGTCATTAACAAAACATTTAAAAGCAATTTACTTTTAAATTTACTTTTAAATTCATTTCAAATTAAAATTCAAAATAAATATAAATTTAACTTTAACACAATTTAAAACCAATTTAAAAACCTTTTAAGTCACATGTTAAAGAAATACTTGTCTTACAAAAGAAATTTAAAAAAGTTTAAACCAAATTCCTTTTAAATTCAAATCATTTTAAATACACTTTAAACATTTTAAATTTGTTAAAACATTTAAATTTTTATAAAACTTTACTAATATAAAAATTCAATTTGAATCCATATTTTAAAACTTGATTTAACACTTTGTTTAAATCTTTGCTTTTAAAATTTTGAACAGACAAGTTTTTAAAAACCTGTAAAAAAAATTAAACACTCGACGAACCACTCGACGCTGACCAACGGCGAAGCCTCCCACACATCACCGCTGACTTCTCCAAACCTCCCCATCATCCAGATCTCACCGTCCTATCTCTAATCGAAATCGAGCAATTTTACATCCCAAACCCAAACCATCTTGACGATATAGGTGCTCGCCACGACGATCCAGGCGACCATAAACCATGTCCCTCTGCCATCAGCCTTGCCGTTGACCCACGCAACCATTTGAATGCTCGAAAATATGATCGATGCGACAATGTCGACGAGATCACCTCGAAATTCCACATGACCAAAAGCCACACTAAACCCTAATTTGCTCTTGCCCTGAAGACTCGATCACCAGAAAATTCACCATCCATTTTTCTGATGATCTTCACCACAAAAGCTGCCATCATACCAAAAATCATAGAATCTATGTACGTCGATCAACTGGAATCTGAGTTATTCACAAAATCATATATTTTAGCGTAACTCGATTAATATCACATTAAAAATTATGATTTGAATCCTAAAATTCATCATTTAGCTCAACATGTCAGATTTTGAAATCAAAATATGAAATTGCAAAAATTGTTTTTTGACTATTTTAGCTCTTCACGGTACTTATTATATTTTTTTTGAAAATTTCCAAATATAAAACCTAAAGCTATTTTAAAATAAATACCACACAACGCTAATCATTTTCATTTAAGGATTAAGGCCTGAATCTGAATTTAGAATGAGATATGAAATTTTCATAAAATAAACAATCCTGAAATAAAGAACAGAAACCATCATATTAGCGTGCACAGACAATTTCTACAGATCCATCCATATATATGCATACATCCACTTTCATATAAGTATCTAAACTATATTGCTTCTATATTTTACTCTGGTAACAATTTATAGGGTCAGGGAAAAACTGTTTTTTTTTTAAAATTACTCAATTGATTGAAAAACGAAGAACGGGGAACTTGAACCAAATTTTGAAACAGTTGTTAAACTTTAAAACCTTGAGTTGCTTCTTTGATTTAAACTTGAATTACTAGTCTTTATGGAACTGGAATGCTTGCAAACAGAGACGATTGTTTTGATTCCAAGCTTTGAAAATGCACGCAGTAGACAAATTCCAGGTTTGAAAAGAAAATGCTCAGACGTGATGATCTTGCCCTTGAAAATGAGTTTATAGATTTACTTGCTTTGTTTGTCATAGATTTTGGTTTTTGATTCATGAAAATGGTTTGCAGTTCATTTATTTGAAGAGGATTAACAGGTTTGATTCTAGATTGAAGAACGATGCAAGATCGATTTTGATATTGAAAGTGTACAAATTGATGAATTGGAACAAGTTTTCTGGTTTATGAAGTATTGATTCCAGATTTTACTTTAGGAAATTTGAGTTTTGTTTGAGAATTTACAGGCTGCAGTTTTCTTGATTTAGAATTTGAGGAATAGAAAAACATGAGGTGAGAAGCAATGTTTCTCTTTTTTTTAAGTTAAGATGATTTACTTTAAAATATAAAAAAAAATCAAAAAAAATATATGACACTTGTCTAATATTACAACAATTATCAATTTGTAATGTTTATTGACTAACACTTGTTACATGAAGCCTTAATATATTTATATATGTCCTTTTAAGTAATTAGTATTTATATTCTAGAGTTTAATATAAGCTTATACTTAATTAATTAATTTATAAATGTAATGTCCCGCCTTTTCGTACGCTTCAAATCGACACACGTGCCGATTCAAACCATATGGAAGGGAGGATTGTTATGGGGTAAATAAGAAAAACAGAGAAGAAATAAAATAAAACAGAATCTCACAGCGGAAGGATAAAATATAATAATCAATATATAGTTCATAAAACTGTTTACAAAACATTTGCTTCTTCTTTATACAATAAATATCAGAGTTCACATACCAATAAATATCAATGCAGCGGAATTAAATAGTGTAGTGGAATAATATAGAAGATAATAGTAATACAAATCTTTGTCTTCGTCCTCCAGAGCTAAATCTTCAAATCCTGAAATGCTCGGACTGACCCGAGCGAATTTGAAAAGACAAAAACACTTGAGTCAGAACTAAAAGATCTTATGTGAGTTAAATTAACAGAAATAAATATGAGTGCAGTAATTCAAGAGATGCTCGGGATTTACATCTCCTAAGGATCCGTTAAACTATTTACTATGTAGTATATTGCGCTATTATAATAGTGTCTAATTGTAAAATAAACTTACCTTTTTCTTAGCATTAAGGGTTACCCATATAGCCCTTAACACGTAATAGTCTCAGTAGTCCATCCAGTATCAGCGCATCTCCAGATCGAGAGACTACCCTAAATACTCCACGGGCTATGGGAGGAAACCAAACTCGTACAAGGCGCGATAGGGTAGGTGACATGACAAACTAGGCAATGCCAGGGTAGATATACCAATTACGCTTTCGGGTCGGTGGTAACGCGTAGCGCGCAGCTACCGCCTACCTCGGACAAACTCCCCCAAATCAAAGAAATCAAAAGTGAAGGTGGCCACCGAATCAATCCAAAGTCAGAGTATAGTATCGAAGGGAAGTGTCCGATCAAAGGTGCTACCTTATTAACCCGTCGATCGCTCCTGTTTTAGCCACCTTATGCCAACTCAGGGGAGTTGGGTCCACGTATTTACCTCAGAGGAAACGCCGCTGCCATCCTACTTCATTCTGGAATCTTCACCGCGTACACGGTTGTTAAAATGGTTTTCGAAGTTGGCAGAGAGTATGACAACTTTTGATCCCGGTCTCTTCAACAACCAAATGTTATTATAACACCGCGGTCTTTAAAAATAGTTTATACTTTAAAACCAGAATATAATTATCCATTTCAAACCCATAAATACGATATCATTTCCATTTCCAAAACAACTCATTTTGATATTATTTTATAAAAACCCAAATCAATAATATCATTTTTATGTCAAATATATTTCTTTTCCAAAATCATACAGCTTTAAAATTTATAATATCTAGAGACCAAACATTTGAATTATAACTTCCAAAACATAATACTTCGAAATTCATAGTTTTAAAACCATAACCTCTAAAACTTGAATGGTTTGGATATTCAACAGTATGTAAAATAGTTTATTTTAAATTACTTTATAAAGTAAATAATTTCCACGCCTTTCCCATTTATTCACTTTAAATTAAGTCTAAACCCATAAATCTAGATTCTCTTTCAGTTTCAATAAAACACTTCGATTCCAATATATTTCAAACTTTGAGTATTTAACAATTTCAAAACTAAGGTTGGAAATTTTCTATTCAACCATTCATTATTCTATATTTTAGTCTAAAATATTTACATAATAAATCCATAATCATTTTAAATAAAACTCAAATTACTAACAACTAAATATTTCCTTCAGTTTATTTATACTAGAAATATTCATTTGATTTATCTTAAATAAAAATCCAGTTATAAATATCATACCTTTAAATTTCCAATCTTAACAAGTTTACATAAACTTATGGAGTTAAATTTTAAAATAAGCTCAATTCCAAATAAATTTCCGATTTATCTTCCAATCTTAATTGATTTGAATCCTTTAAAACTCTATATATATACAATATCTTAAACCTGTACTAAATCATATAATATAAATTATCAAACTCCATTATTCAACTTATTCATTTTTATTTAACAGATTTATAAATAGCTTAAATTCAACAATTTAACTACATATGTATATATAAAATAATATTTATAAAATATCAAAATTTAATATTTATTAAACCATATCCTATCCAAACCATAGAAGTCATTTTCAAAATAATTATATATATATACCGACGGTGTCTGTATAAAATTTTCTATCCTATGGTCAAGTGATACAGATATTAATCATTTCAATCCGTAATATAAAATAAAAATTACGGTTATATATCATTTCAAACCGTAATCCTGAATGAAATGAAATGCATAACAACTTGTAGTTAATATAAATAAACATCCATTCATCCATCAAAATCATACATCCATTTATCACAATCATCATCCAAATTCAAACAATATATCAATATATAACAGGTGATAAATAACTGGTATCAACTATCAGTTTATATTCAAAAACAAATTATAACTGTTTAACTGGTAGTTTATATGCAATAAAAAATAAATATAAATTTAACTGGCAGTTAATATGTAATAAATAATAAATAACAATTTAATTAAATAAATGCAATTAACTGAGATGATGATTAAAAATAGGCCAAACAAACATAAATTAATTTTCAAATCACATCATATATCAATTTAACAAACATGAGAAATTTTATAAGTTGTGAGTGGGTTAAAACACTCACCTTTTGAATTTAAATTGAATCTAAATTCAATTTAAACCCAAAAATTTGACAGTCTCCAAATCCGTCCAAACCAATGGTAAAATGTCTGGAATTCCGATACAATCCCAGAAAAATAAACCGCGCATGAATCCGAGCTCGTACGCAAAAGTTATGAAAATTTGAAAATTGGAAAATTCTGGTCAGTGTCGACTTCGGTGCGCCGCCTCAAATCTCCGGTACTTGCTTGGAGTTTTTTCCAAAACGACCCGGAGCGACCCGAGTCATTTTCTTCCTGACCCGAAGTAGATACAGCGTTTTTGCCTCTGAAAATCGAAGCGTGACTCGAAGTGGCTGCAGATCCGAATTTTTTTTTTTTTGAAATTGAAATTAATTTTTGGAATTTGAGAATTAGGTTTTTTTTTCTGCCATTGGAATGAGGAGTGAGAAGGAGATGTACGTATAAACAAATGAAAATAAGGAGTGGCTAGGGTTTATAACGGGTTATATATAGACAAGGCTGAAAAATAATAGATGGATCAGATTGGTATACGCACTGAACGCTAAATGGCCCGAAAAGTCCGTTTCTACTCCGGAACGAAATTGGATCAACCCATATATCAAAATAGATATTTTAAGATATTTTAAACGCAATGGAAAAGGTTTCAAGTCCAAATTCCATCGTATGAAGAAGTTATGCTAAAAACAATATTTTCCAAATTGATTTCAGTTGCGTTTATTTCAAGGCATTTCGAGTCCGTACGATCAAACGGCAAGCCCGATCACTACAAAACTTGAAATCTTATAATAATTCGCCGTTACGGATCCGATGAGATTAGTTTCGTCGAAATCCGAGTCAGTGGTCAAAATGGCTGTTTTTATATTAATTAAATAAATTTACAATAAATTGATTAAATCAAATTTCCTATTTAAATTCTGAAATTGACAATCTTTATCACTTTGATTTTCTTAATCCCTCGTATTAATTAAACCAAATCTAGATGTAAATATAGAGTTAACAAATTTATTCATTTCAGCGTTAAATTTCAATTTCATTATATTCGCAAATTATAAATTAAATTTGCAAAAATTCCTTTTAATTGACTTTTATTTAATTATTCAATATATTAGTATCCAATAGATGAGACTACCATTGGATTCATATCTATTACGTAAATATCTCCAAATTTCATCTAAATTTATATTTACGAAATTTTTAAATATTAAATCCATTTAATTGCAATAAATCATATTATCGTAATTTAAATTCAAATAAATAATTAAATGTTGATTCCCATTCTTTTTATTCAAACAATCTTTATCCTATAAGCATACTTAACATTTGTTTACATTTCATTGCACTTATACTTCTATATACATCTTAGATTTGTATCAACGGTTATATAAAAATGTGAATCTTGTTAACTTCGCGTATTAACTAAGGTTTTAAACTCAATTAAAATAAATTCCTAAGTCCAATCCATTTTTACCAATTTTGGCAATCCTCAACCATTTGTACTACATTCCATATTAATGTAATATTTATTAGATTTTATTTCAAATTTACGTACCTCTTAACTTCCCTTAATTGAGATTGATTCCCAAATTTTAATTTAACATACTAAATGAAATAAACAACATATAGATTGTTACCTATTTCCTTTACATGCCCTTATAGGTTTATTACTTAACAATCACCGTTAAAAATCCCGTGTATACACAAATTTTATATTTCGTAATCACATTCAATCAATTACGTATTACTTTCCAGCAAGTAATATGATTACTTAGAGAACGTTGACTTTTATTCAATTACCATTTATTGATTAATTTATTAAATGCTTACATGTATTTCTCTATATCCAATTTGTTTCAACTTTATTTACATTAATACTATTCCCTTATTTTGGTTACTACTTATCAACTTGTTCTAACCTTATTACCTAAATTTCCGTTATTATAAACCTCTATATATTTTTCATTTAAATTAAATTTTAAATTCCAATTCAATCAACCATTTCAACATGCAACTTATAATAACTGCTTACAAGTATGAATGGAATATCATTTATTCCAATACTGTCTTAATTTACATTAACATACAAGTTAATTCCCTTTATATGAAATTTACATCCAGGTATAATACTTACCCCATCTCATTTATTGAAATTTATTCAAATTGCTAGTAAATAGGTTTTAAGTCACCATTTATATATTTTATTTTAGCGTTCATTTCAATATTAGTTTCTAAAGTTTTTTTTTACTAAATTTAATTACAAGAACTCATTAATTCAACCAAATTAAATCCACGAAATTTAAGGGTCGTTATAATAACTACTTATTTATATGTAGAAAAATTCTAAAGAAATAAAACCAAAATATCCATAAATAAAAGTATATACATATATTTTTAAAACCCAAAACATTTTAAAATATCTACCTTTTGAATTTCAAAACTTTTAAATTCAAATTCAAATCATATTCAAAAGTCCACTTTTAAAATCAAGTTATATATAATTACATATATAACTACACAATTCAATTTGAAATAACAATTCTATTTCTATAAAATCTATTTGTAAAAACAATACATTGTTAATATTGTTTGAAAATAACAAATTATCAATTTTAAATAATTTATAAGAGAAATTATCTCTTTATTATAAATTACTTATCTTTCTAAATGAATTAATGCTTCATATATTAATTTGTATTTTAAACTTATATATACTATTCAAATCATATTTATCAAGCTATATTTAAAAATAAAACAAACCTTTATGTTAATTACTTTCTATTTATACTTAAGCTAATATAAATTTAAACAATTAACACATCCTTAAGTATTTCAAAATCATATAGTTATTTATTAAAAGCTTTGAAAGCTTAATATTAAATTAATCAAATTTTCCAAATTACCCAAAAATATTAGAATTTGAAAATATGCTTCATTTGTCAAATTAAAACAAAGCTTATATGTTTACAATATATACAAATATACACATTATAAATAGAAAGCAATTTATTAACTTTTAAAAGATAAAATCTACCAATTAAATATTCATTAAATTAGATTATTAAATCAATTAACAAAAATTATCAAATCAATTTAATTTTTAATACAGATTATTAAATTGATATTTCCAAAATTTCCGGATCATCACATTCCTCCCATTTAAAAGAATTCGTCCCCGAAATTTAAAAGCAAAGGTAATTTATTAATCTATCTAAGATTCAATTTTAAAATCACAAGCATATATTAACAACCATATGCTAACAACCATAGCAACCAATTCACTTAAACAAACAAATCTAACTATCCAGACAAAATTCTGGATATAACTTCCTAGAGTTTCCTAGGTATAATTACCGGAATACTAGCTCTACAGAATCCAAACATCTAGCTACTAAGCTATAGAGTCCCTACTCAACTAGATCAGACCACAGACAAGTCTGACTCGACTACCAAATCCTCCTGAACTGCTGGTTCTAAAACCAGAGATGGATCACACACGTACTCCCTCAGAGATATGTGAATACATGGAATCTCAATCTTCCAAACTGACAATTCAATCTTGAAGACCAAACACTTCTCCTCACAGGAATACAGATAAAGATCCAAAACTTCGGAGCTAACTTCATAGTCTTACCAAATCTTATAGCTCCTTCGATCAGAGAAAACTTATCTAAAATAAATCTTCGACTCAGAGATCCAAATTCCTCCGTCTCTTATCCACAAATTCCAATGATCCCGGGTTGCCCACATTCTTACCGATCAACTCGATCTATGTTGATGCCTCTAGAAACATATTAGATCAAAAATAACGCAATAAAATGATCCTCTCAAGATCAACCAGCAACCAAGAACACAACTCTACTCCACAAACAACAGAAGACTGAACTTACTTCTCCTTATCCGAAAAAGATAAAACCGATGCACTCCCAAATTCGCTTCCGCTGCACAACTCTGCTCTGGAGTAGATGAAAATGCTGATGACGAACACGAGCACAAACTGGTCAACCCATCCCAGAAATATGGTTCCACAAATCCATAAAAGAAAGCTCAGAAGTTCCACCAAAAATCTGAGCTGCTTCACCAACCTCTATCTAGGATTCATCCTTCTACTAAGATGAACCACCAGTTCCACTCCTGGAATCCTAGTCTATACGAAAACTCAATCTCCCGATGCAGACAAACTTCTGACATTCCCGAAGACGTCCGGCAAATCTTTGATAACTTAAGAGAATAATCAACTATCGCAGGTCACTTTTGAGATCAACCAAGATCAATTTCCAAAGAAAACTGTTCTCCCTTTACCAATCAGAATAACTTATGCTGGTCTAGCCAATCCATCAAAGAAATGGATCCACTCTGCTGCTTCTGAACTCCACCTCAAGAAAACTACTCAGCTAGAAGACCTCATGCGAGCACACAGAACACTCTGAGCTGCACCGCCGACCTAGATGTCAAAGACTTCCTAATCCAAAGCTCTTCGGGAAACTCGGACCTCAAACCAAACACAAACACCCTGCTGAACTTAGCCACAACACCGAAGCAGACACACTTACTTAACTTGTTCCAAAGAAAACATCTTCAGACACATCCATAGTCACTGCATCTCATCACACAACTACTACTTCCTGAGTTATCAAGATACCATCACTCACTTCTGCCAACCAACAGATCCAAACTCTACTCATCCAACTTCAAAAATAGACTCCGAACCACAACAGGTTTCCTTCATAGATCAATGAAATACTTCACCACAGCAAATCTCACTCGAGACGGTATTAGGTCTACAGTATCGACAGACACACTTCCAACCTCAAACATATAAACTCCGACCAATGGTAGTCGTGTTATACACACCACTACCCCATCTACCTTTATAACTTATTTTGGAAAACCCGAACAGGTAACCCGACAGATAGGTAAAAATACAATATATTGTAACATCCCGGAAATTTTACTAAATTAAAATTCGGTAAATCGTTTGAACTTTTAAAAAATTAAATTTGAGAATTTCAAAAGAAATAAAAATTGGTTGATATTAATATTACACAGTTGTATAGAATTTAAAAAAAAAATTGATAGTTTAAATTTTTCTTAAATGAATGATAAATTAAATGTTGATTGTAAAACTTCAAATGGAAAATAAAATAAACAAAGGATGTAGTAATAAGATTACATACAAGAATCAAAATGAAATGTTGATAATTTAAACTTTGAGTAGGAATAAAATAATAAAATATAAAAAAAAAACCAAACAACACATATGTTGTAAGAATAAAACAAAAGCCTGTAAAGAAAATAAGAAAGTAAGTTAGGAAATTTAAATTCACAATAATTATAATCTAACATTTGGCAAAATAAACAAGATAATAGCATCACAAAACATACTTGCTGCAAGTATACAAGAATCAAACGAATATGTTACTAAATCAAACCAGGTAAGTGTAAGGAAATATCTTCAAACAAAAACAAATAGTACTTGCATGGAGTTGAATAAGCTGGCTGTAGCATACAAAGGGAGCAAGGGCATTAAATGCCATCTTCTCAAGCAAGCAAAGATATTATCTCAGCCGAAAGCAAGTTGATTTAGTCAACAAATCAAAATATAAAATAAGAAAATAAATGTACTTCTACTAGAAAACATGCTGGAAGTTTGCAAAGGAAGTATGTTAGCATTAAATGCATTGCAACTCAGCCATGAGCAAGTCAATTCGAAATATCATGAAGCGGAAAAGGAAGCTTTGAGTAGAAGATATGCAAATATTTATAAAGTACAACTAAAAATAAAAAAAAGAGAAAGCAAAAGTCTGATCAAAGAAAATGAAGTACCAGTAATACCTGTTTTGTATACAAAACTATCTTCTTATATACATACACATATTCATACTTATTTCATCTCGTTCAAAACAAAGATTGTAAAAAAAAGAAAACACCACTTAAATTCAAGCTTGAAAACAAATCTCTGAAAAGGGAAAGAAAAAAAAAAGGGGAAAGAAGAAACTGCAACTTCAAGACAAAAAAAGAAAAGAAGGAAGAGGGCTCTCTGTTTCAAAAATTTAAAGCAGCTTGTTTATTTTTGAAATCAAGGTGAGTAAACATGATTTTGTAAAGGATTTTAAGTTTGTTTAAAATAGTTTAAACTTCAATTATAAACTTCTTTGGTCCATGCTTCACTATGATGATTTCCCAGTGATGCTCTGTCTCTGTAAACATTTATACAAGGATTTTATTTGTTTCAAAACTGAAGTCTATTTACTTTAAATCACTGACAAGCTTGGGTTTTCAAATAGATCAAGTTGTTTTAATCTTAAAACAAGTTTTTGTAAAGTTGTTTTAACCTACAGTAGATTGCTTTCCACTGGAAACATGCTTTACAGGTTTTCAAGTTGAAATTTGATAAAAATAAAAGGTAGTAAAACATCGATTCAAGATTTTAATCTGAATCTATATTTCAATCCATGATTTTTAAAACAAAAATGAAGATTTTTAGTGGGTTATTTTAAGGGTGGTCTGTATTTGAATCAAAATTGAACTTTTACTGATTCCTAACAATCGATTCCATTATAAACGCTAAAAATTGGTTTGTAGCAAGCTTGAATATCAGAGGCTTCGTGAAAATTATCAAAGGATTTTTCTATTTTGTGAATTGGGAGTTCGAGATCAAACTAGGGTTTTAAATCAAAAAAAAATATAGTCTGGAAACGTGGTCGCCGCTCCGCCTGTAGACAACTGGACTTCGTCATTCCGGTGCCAGTCGCGGCGTCACAGGTCAATGAGGCTTGGGTCAAGTTTTCGCGGCCTCTAATGACCAGAGGAGGTGGCGCGGGTTCGATTTCGGGGGGTGAGGATGGGTTTGAGTTTCGAACTAAAAGCTAAGTTTCGTTCTGGGGTTGTTAGCATCGAGTTGATCACTGCTATCAAATGTAGGGTCGATGAGTGACTTGTGGGAGGGAGCGACGTTCATCGAAGCGTCGGCATGGTGGTGTGCACATATACGTGCTATGTTGCATATCAGTTTGATGGGTTGGGGAAGACGAGGGGTAGCTCGAAGCACGGTGCGGGGAAATCGCGTGGGAACTCGAAGAGAAACTCGAGTTGCCTGAGCGTTTTATCATGTCGTTTTTATACCTTAAACAAAAAAAAAATGTGAAACACGGGTCACTCTGGGGTAAAACCCGAAGTAAAGGAGCGTTTTTCTCGGGGTAAGCCCGAAGCAAGCCTCGGGTGAGTAAGTGAAAGCAGCAAACCCAGTTTCAACCAAATTTTTGAACACAAGTAAAAATTTATTTTCTGAATAAACAAATGATATTTGTAAATAAAATATGAAAACAAATGGTAATTAGAATTTGTAAATTCTTTAAATTAAGCAAGGAAAGTTTAAAATAAAATTTTAATTAACCCTTTAATTAAATGATTAAATTCAAAAATAAAGATTAAAAATTTATTTACATTAAATTTTAATGTAACAATAAATAAATTCTTAAAGTATAAGCAGTTCTCAAATAATAACTAAGGTAAACAATTTATATTAATAGTTTGGAAAAGAGATTTAGAATGATTTAAAATTTGTAATTAAAATTGATTTAATAAACAATTAAGTACTTAAATAAAATTGAAATTAAAAGTTTGTTGATTATATAAATTAAGTTGATTAATTTTAGTTGACGATTAATTAAAATAATCAAATAAGGGATAATCAATGTATCAAGATGGTAAAGATAAATTAATTTATCATTCAGAATAATAAATCCATGATTTAAAATAATCGATAAAATGATTATTTGGATAATTTATCTCATTTGCTTTGATTGGTAAATAATTAACTGTTGTTGTGCACTGTATCGATATTTTTGTTCTGATTTCGATGCTGTGTTATGTGGATTGCCATGTGATGCATTGTGATTGTGATTGTAATTTATTCTGTATTAATGTGAAAACCCTGTTGCCCGTAAAACGGCATTTAAACTTCGATGCGACAGGGAATCAGATTTCAGTTTGTTATCCGAAACCCACATCGAGCCTGTGAATTGTTGTGAATGACATCCACATTGTTTTTAAATTAACGCTCACTATTCGGTTTAGCCGGGAAAGGACCTTTGTGTCATATAGCCCATTCCGAATATGTGATACGACGTTATGGATAGCAATTGAAGACCTGTAGTGAAGACCGGATATTTGCGAGAGCGATAGGATGACCTGTCGAATGACTCTGCACCGAGTTGCTCCGGTATAGAGTTCTCCATATGTGATGGGGAATCCGATCGGGATTGTGAATATCCGGATTGCAAAGGCTTCTTTGGAAGTGCCTTCGGTTCTGTTCGAGCCCGGAACAGACTTGTATGGATTGTGTGTCTGACATTACATTTTGAGATATAAAGCAGATTTCTTTCAAATACATTTCTGTTGGTGGTGGAGAATTTATTCTCTTAGCTTAACACCCTTCTCTGAGACGTACGAGCTCAGAGGTTATGTAGTTGAAGGTTATCAGCGATATATTCCCAATTTGGTAATGTGACATGCTAAGTGTTGCTGTGTAATGATCATTGTTTGATCATTTGTGATATGATCATTTGTTTGATCATTTATCTTTGTGATTATTACTTTGATCATTTGTTGACCCAAAGCATGGCTTTGTACCAAAGCGTAGTTTTGTGGACGAGACTTCGTCGAACCTCACACCCCGGAATGGTCAAAACAGGAAAGATGCGGCAAGGTTATTAGGGGGTAGCGCCCCTTTAGGGTATGTACATCTCCTTCTGGATAGAAGTGGTATCATGGTATGGAGCCCAAATACTTACTTATGTGGACATCACAAACCTATATATATATCTTGTTTTGTGATTTGATGTTGGGTCCCCGGTTAAAGGTTGTTACATCCGGGAGGTGGCATACTCGTGTCAGTAGTTACCCAGTTAGGGGTAACCCGGCCTTGTGTTGGCAGAGATCCGGTTAGGTTCTCGGGGACGTCCTTCCAGAGGCGTTCTCATGTGGCAATGGGAAGTTCCTTGGCCTGACCATTATTGGAAATCCAATTCCCAATACGAAACCCTGTACGGTTTTAGTTGTAGAACCTTCCATTTAACATGGTAGCTATAGTAGGCATAATATAATGGTACCTATGCTGGCTAAGATTAATATTCTACTTTCGAAATGCTTTCTACACTATGCATTAGTAATAATACCAAAGAATTCTTTTCTCGTATCAAGCATATTTGACTATCACAAGAAGAAATCTCCTCCAAGTCTGCGTTTGCATTGTGTGTGTGGTGGGAGGTCTAATGGTAGTTTCATTTTTAAAAAGCATATCGAAATTTCTTTTATACCTATTGTTCTATTTAAATGCAACTGTTTTTGTTTACTCATACCAGTCCCATGACTGACCCGGAGTTTATTGTTTATTTCCTAAACTCTGGGTGCCCATTATTTTCACACGGGCAGCCTAGTAGCAGGTTTCCGTATTTTGGGGGTAGCAGTATTTTGGAGCTCTTATCTTGGAGATATTCTTAGGAGCTTTTTGGAGATATCAGGTGTTTAGCTTATGGAAGTCCATTATCACTTGTTCATTCGAAGACCTTTTGGATATATGATCACTGTTGTAGTACTATGATATTTATTTGGAGATGTTGTGATTCATGTATTATGTACTCTGATATAGTATGGATATTATTATGATGTTGTATCTGTGATGATATTTATGATATTGTTTCTGTTCCGCTGTTTTATATTCATCTAATTGTTGTTATAAGCTCCGGCGATACGAATTTGATGTCGTTTATCGGACATCGAGTTTGGGTCGTCACAAAGTGGTATCAGAGCTTCTGGTTGAGTAAGAACTTAAGCTACGGAGTATAACACATTAGATGGCTCATTAGAGATAGGGTGAAGTATACCCTAGAATGAGTATAACCAAGATTGAAACTTTGAATTTTCTTAGTCTATTTCTTTTTACTGCTGATGTTCTTTAAGATATTCGTCCGTATATCCAAATCAATTTTCTTACTAAATTTCAGATAGTAAGTATGAGCGGACGCAGAGGAAGAACTAGGGGTCAGGGAAATGCAGCAGCACCTGATCAAAATCCCCCAGCAGTGGCAGCAGCAGTAGATATTCAGCCTCAGCCAGACTTAGCTGATTTATATAAGAAGTTCGAAAAGCTTTGTGGCAAACCATTTACTGGCAAGGAAACCATCATTGAGTCTCAAGCTTGGGTGAGATCATGCGAGAAAATTTTCAAAGGACTGAAACTACAAGACGATCAAATGAGACTAATTGCTTCTTGGCAACTCCAAGGGGAAGCATCAGCTTGGTGGGAAACAATAATTGTTGAAAAACCCGAGAGGGAGTATACTTGGGATCATTTTAAAGAGGTGTTCGAAAAACGTTATATACCGTCGTCAGGGATTTCCAGAATGTACCAAGAATTTCTGGATTTGAAACAAGGAAACATGTCATTTGAGGAATATTTAAACAGGTTCAATGAACTATCTCGTTTTGGCCCTGAATTGCTAAATACGCCGCTGAAGAAGAATGAAAGATTTATCCGAGGGATGAACCAGAAATATCACGAAAGAATGACCGCACATGTCAAGGAGTCTTTCTCTGATCTTATTGATATGGGCTACAGATATGCCACATTAGATATTCAGGAGATTCCGAAAGGAGGAAATTCAAATAATCCGAATTGGAAGAAAAGAAAATTTGGGGGCAAGGGGCCACAACAAAACAAGAAGAGCAACCAAGGAAATTCTGCAAGTAATGTAACTTGTTTCAACTGCCAAGAGAAGGGCCATTACTCCAACAGCTGCCCAAACCCGAAAAAGCAAGTTAAGAAGAAGGAAACTGTTAAAGGAGCTAAAGAATGTTATAACTGCCACAAACCTGGACATCTTGTTAAGGATTGCCCAGTGATGAAGCCAGCACAGGTAGCAAAGGTTTATGCGGCAAAGAAGGACCCCTCCTCTTCAAAAGCTGATAAAGGGAAAAGTGTTTTGGAAGGTAATCTTACTATTTCTGATAGAACTGTTAAAGTTTTATTTGACACGGGAGCTTTCCATAGCTTTATCTCCCAACAAACCGTAGGTGAATTAGGACTTAAAACTAAATTTGTTGAAGATCCTATTTGCGTGAAAAATCCAGTTGGAGGTCCCGCAAATCTTTGTTTGTATTGTAAGAGAGTTCCTATTTCATATGCTAGCTATCGATTTCCTATTAACCTTTATGTCCTCGAATTCAACGAGTTTGAAATTTTACTCGGTATGGACTGGTTATCGAGATACGAAGCTATATTGGATTGCAATGATTGGATAGTTTTAATCAAAACAAGCTTTGGAAATTTTATTGAAATCTCTTGTCAGAATCCGAATCCAAGGAGAGATAGATTGATGTATACTCTGGGATATCCTGAACCCACTTTGCAGTCTATACCTGTTGTTCAGGAATTTTCTGACGTGTTTGGAGAAGTAAATTCTTTACCTCCACACAGAGAAATAGCATTTCGAATTGATTTAGTACCTAATGCCCGTCCTGTTGTTCACGCAAGTCGCAGGATGGCACCTAGGGAAAAGATTGAATTGATAAATCAAACTGATGAGCTACGAGCAAAAGGATTAATTCGACCCAGTGTTTCTAAATGGGGCTCAGCCGTCGTATTTGTTGCCAAGTCAGACGGATCTTTGAGATTGTGTGTTGATTACCGCGATCTCAATAAGCAAACTATCAAAAATAAATTTCCACTGCCCAGAATTGATGATTTATTTGATCAGTTGCACGACACTCGTTTCTTTTCAAAGATGGATCTAGCCCAAGGATTCCATCAATTACGAATCGTCGAAGATTGTGTGCATCTAACTGCTTTCAGAGGTCCCGATATGTTTTACGAATGGTTAGTCATGCCTTTTGGGCTAACCAATGCTCCATCATATTTCGTAGACCTCATGACTCGTGTGTTCCGGGAAGTTCTGAATAAATTCGTGCTCGTATTCATTGATGATATTTTGATTTACTCCAAAACGGAAGAAGAACATGCCGAGCATCTTAAAATCGTTTTGGAAATATTGAGGAGAAATGTTCTATTTGCTAAATTTTCCAAGTGTCATTTTTGGGTCAATGAAGTCAAATTTCTGGGTCACATTGTTAATGAAGAAGGAATTTCAGTTGATCCGAGCAAAATTTCTGCAATTCTAGATTGGAAGCAACCCTCTACTCTCAGAGAAGTTCGAAGTTTTCTCGGTTTAGCGGGGTATTATAGCAAGTTTGTGCAGGATTTTTCAAAGTTGGCTAGCCCATTGACGAAGATGACAATGAAAAATGCTAAATTCATTTGGACTTCAGAATGTGAAGAAGCTTTCCAGGAACTGAAGAAGAGATTAACCACCTCTCCTGTTCTCGCTATTATTAACGGGAATCAAGGATTATCTGTCTATACCGATGCGTGTGGTGATGGGGTAGGTGCAGTATTAATGCAAAATGGAAAGGTAGTTGCCTACGCAAGTAGACAATTACGTCCGCACGAGAAGAACTACCCGACACACGATTTGGAGCTTTTGGCAGTTGTTTTCGCTTTAAAAATCTGGCGACACTATCTTCTGGGTATGAATCTTTTCAGCTTTCTTAACAATTTACGAAATTAATATAACATGAACAATATACTTAATAAACTCTCTTTGTTTTAGGTGAAAAATTCGAATTATTCACCGATCACAAATCTTTGAAATATCTTTTCACCCAGAAGGATCTGAATCTGCGACAACAACGTTGGTTGGAATTTCTGGCATCGTATGACCTAGATATTCAATATACGCCCGGAAAAGCCAATGTGGTTGCCGATGCTTTAAGTAGGAGGCATGCTGTTCTTGCTTATCTCGTTATCACTCCTACTCTCCTTGAGAAGATCGCGAGCAAGCAAACTGAAGACAAGTTTCTTCGAGAAATGCGTAGAAGAATAGATCAAGGAGAGGATACTACTTTTGAGATAGATAATAGAGAAGTTATAAGGATGAAAGGAAGAATTTGTGTTCCAGACTTCCCTGATCTGAAGCGTGAAGTTTTAGATGAATGCCACAAATAAAAGCTCAGCATCCATCCAGGAATTAACAAAATGTATAGAGATATTAAAAGAACATTTTGGTGGAAAACGATGAAGAGAGACATATCCATTTATGTAAGTCGCTGTGCTACTTGTCAGCAAATCAAAAGCGATCAAATGAAAGTTGCCGGTTTACTTCAACCTTTGGAGGTACCAAAATGGAAGTGGGATCAGGTATCGATGGATTTCATCGACGGATTGCCACGAACCAAGAAAGGTAATGAAGCGATTTGGGTTATAGTAGATCGTTTAACCAAAACTGCTCACTTTATCCAAGTGAAATCCACTCGGACCGCGGCAAGTTTTGCAGGTATATATATAAAGGAAATTGTTCGACTCCATGGTATTCCTAGCAGCATAGTGAGTGATCGTGACCCGATCTTCACTAGTAGATTTTGGGAGGCGTTTCAGGATGCATTAGGAACTAAATTAAATTTCAGTACTGCTTATCATCCACAATCTGATGGGCAAACTGAAAGGGTAAACCGGATTTTAGAAGATCTTTTGCGTACTTGCATTCTTGATTTTGGTGGTTCTTGGGAGGACCATTTACATCTGGTCGAGTTCTCTTATAATAACAGCTATTAGGCCCGTATAGAAATGGCTCCTTTCGAAGCTTTGTATGGTCGTCCATGTCGATCGCCTACATATTGGATCGAATCAGGTGACAGACTCGTCTTAGGGCCGGATATGATCAAAGAAGCCACTGAGAAGGTAGATTTCATTCGAAAGAAGTTATTAACTGCCCAAAGCCGTCAGAAAAGCTATTATGACCACCGAAGGAGGAATTTGGAATTTCAAGTTGGAGATTCTGTATTTCTGAAAGTATCTCCGATGCGAGGTGTATTGAGATTCGGGAAAACTGGAAAGTTAGCACCGCGTTATATTGGTCCTTTTCCTATTCTAGAAAGGATTGGTTCTCTGGCATATCGAGTACAGCTACCCGATTGGTTGTCTAGAGTGCACGATGTGTTCCACATTTCTAATCTTCGAAAGTATGTGCACGATCCGGATGATATTATCGAAGAAGCCGCTCAGCAGGATCTTGAAATCACTCCTAACTTGGCAGTTAGAAGAGAGCCGATAAAGATTATAGATCGTGATGAGAAGCGATTAAGGAACAAAGTTGTGAAATTGGTCAAAGTTCAATGGAGTGGCGATCCAAAGGACTGTACTTGGGAGACTGAAGATAATATGAAAAAATCATATCCCAACTGCAGAATAGACATCTCGACTTAAACTGTATGTCATTTCCTTATTTTCGAGTTCGTATATTCTTTGTTTGCGTTTCTTTCTCTTTCAATTTCGAGGACGAAATTTCCTTAAGGAGGGGATATTGTAGCATCCTGGAAATTTTACTAAATTAAAATTCGGTAAATCGTTTGAACTTTTAAAAAATTAAATTTGAGAATTTCAAAAGAAATAAAAATTGGTTGATATTAATATATGTCCTTTTAAGTAATTAGTATTTATATTCTAGAGTTTATTGACTAACACTTGTTAATTTGTAATGTTTATTGACTAACACTTGTTACATGAAGCATTAATATATTTATATATGTCCTTTTAAGTAATTAGTATTTATATTCTAGAGTTTAATATAAGCTTATACTTAATTAATTAATTTATAAATGTAATGTCCCGCCTTTTCGTATGCTTCAAATCGACACACGTGCCGATTCAAACCATATGGAAGGGCGGATTGTTATGGGGTAAATAAGAAAAACAGAGAAGAAATAAAATAAAACAGAATCTCACAGCGGAAGGATAAAATATAATAATCAATATATAGTTCATAAAACTGTTTACAAAACATTTGCTTCTTCTTTATACAATAAATATCAGAGTTCACATACCAATAAATATCAATGCAGCGGAATTAAATAGTGTAGTGGAATAATATAGAAGATAATAGTAATACAAATCTTTGTCTTCGTCCTCCAAAGCTAGATCTTTAAATCCTGAAATGCTCGGACTGACCCGAGCGAATTTGAAAAGACAAAAACACGTGAGTCAGAACTAAAAGATCTTATGTGAGTTAAATTAACAGAAATAAATATGAGTGCAGTAATTCAAGAGATGCTCGGGATTTACATCTCCTAAGGATCCGTTAAACTATTTACTATGTAGTATATTGCGCTATTATAATAGTGTCTAACTGTAAAATAAACTTACCTTTTTCTTAGCATTAAGGGGTTACCCATATAGCCCTTAACACGTAATAGTCTCAGTAGTCCATCCAGTATCAGCGCGTCTCCAGATCGAGAGACTACCCTAAATACTCCACGGGCTATGGGAGGAAACCAAACTCGTACAAGGCGCGATAGGGTAGGTGACACGACAAACTAGGCAATGCCAGGGTAGATATACCAATTACGCTTTCGGGTCGGTGGTAACGCGTAGCGCGCAGCTACCGCCTACCTCGGACAAACTCCCCCAAATCAAAGAAATCAAAAGTGAAGGTGGCCACCAAATCAATCCAAAGTCAGAGTATAGTATCGAAGGGAAGTGTCCGATCAAAGGTGCTACCTTATTAACCCGTCGATCGCTCCTGTTTTAGCCACCTTATGCCAACTCAGGGGAGTTGGGTCCACGTATTTACCTCAGAGGAAACGCCGCTGCCATCCTACTTCATTCTGGAATCTTCACCGCGTACACGGTTGTTAAAATGGTTTTCGAAGTTGGCAGAGAGTATGACAACTTTTGATCTCGGTCTCTTCGACAACCAAACGTTATTATAACACCGCGGTCTTTAAAAATAGTTTATACTTTAAAACCAGAATATAATTATCCATTTCAAACCCATAAATACGATATCATTTCCATTTCCAAAACAACTCATTTTGATATTATTTTATAAAAACCCAAATCAATAATATCATTTTTATGTCAAATATATTTCTTTTCCAAAATCATACAGCTTTAAAATTTATAATATCTGGAGACCAAACATTTGAATTATAACTTCCAAAACATAGTACTTCGAAATTCATAGTTTTAAAACCATAACCTCTAAAACTTGAATGGTTTGGATATTCAACAGTATGTAAAATAGTTTATTTTAAATTACTTTATAAAGTAAATAATTTCCACGCCTTTCCCATTTATTCACTTTAAATTAAGTCTAAACCCATAAATCTAGATTCTCTTTCAGTTTCAATAAAACACTTCGATTCTAATATATTTCAAACTTTGAGTATTTAACAATTTCAAAACTAAGGTTGGAAATTTTCTATTCAACCATTCATTATTCTATATTTTAGTCTAAAATATCTACATAATAAATCCATAATCATTTTAAATAAAACTCAAATTACTAACAACTAAATATTTCCTTCAGTTTATTTATACTAGAAATATTCATTTGATTTATCTTAAATAAAAATCCAGTTATAAATATCATACCTTTAAATTTCCAATCTTAACAAGTTTACATAAACTTATGGAGTTAAATTTTAAAATAAGCTCAATTCCAAATAAATTTCCGATTTATCTTCCAATCTTAATTGATTTGAATCCTTTAAAACTCTATATATATACAATATCTTAAACCTGTACTAAATCATATAATATAAATTATCAAACTCCATTATTCAACTTATTCATTTTTATTTAACAGATTTATAAATAGCTTAAATTCAACAATTTAACTACATATGTATATATAAAATAATATTTATAAAATATCAAAATTTAATATTTATTAAACCATATCCTATCCAAACCATAGAAGTCATTTTCAAAATAATTATATATATAGACCGACGGTGTCTGTATAAAATTTTCTATCCTATGGTCAAGTGATACAGATATTTATCATTTCAATCCGTAATATAAAATAAAAATTACGGTTATATATCATTTCAAACCGTAATCCCGAATGAAATGAAATGCATAACAACTTGTAGTTAATATAAATAAACATCCATTCATCCATCAAAATCATACATCCATTTATCACAATCATCATCCAAATTCAAACAATATATCAATATATAACAGGTGATAAATAACTGGTATCAACTATCAGTTTATATTCAAAAACAAATTATAACTGTTTAACTGGTAGTTTATATGCAATAAAAAATAAATATAAATTTAACTGGCAGTTAATATGTAATAAATAATAAATAACAATTTAATTAAATAAATGCAATTAACTGAGATGATGATTAAAAATAGGCCAAACAAACATAAATTAATTTTCAAATCACATCATATATCAATTTAACAAACATGAGAAATTTTATAAGTTGTGAGTGGGTTAAAACACTCACCTTTTGAATTTAAATTGAATCTAAATTCAATTTAAACCCAAAAATTTGACAGTCTCCAAATCCGTCCAAACCAATGGTAAAATGTCTGGAATTCCGATACAATCCCAGAAAAATAAACCGCGCATGAATCCGAGCTCGTACGCAAAAGTTATGAAAATTTGAAAATTGGAAAATTCTGGTCAGTGTCGACTTCGGTGCGCCGCCTCAAATCCCCGGTACTTGCTTGGAGTTTTTTCCAAAACGACCCGGAGCGACCCGAGTCATTTTCTTCCTGACCCGAAGTAGATACAGCGTTTTTGCCTCTGAAAATCGAAGCGTGACTCGAAGTGGCTGCAGACCGAATTTTTTTTTTTTGAAATTGAAATTAATTTTTGGAATTTGAGAATTAGGTTTTTTTTCTGCCATTGGAATGAGGAGTGAGAAGGAGATGTACGTATAAACAAATGAAAATAAGGAGTGGCTAGGGTTTATAACGGGTTATATATAGACAAGGCTGAAAAATAATAGATGGATCAGATTGGTATACGCACTGAACGCTAAATGGCCCGAAAAGTCCGTTTCTACTCCGGAACGAAATTGGATCAACCCATATATCAAAATAGATATTTTAAGATATTTTAAACGCAATGGAAAAGGTTTCAAGTCCAAATTCCATCGTATGAAGAAGTTATGCTAAAAACAATATTTTCCAAATTGATTTCAGTTGCGTTTATTTCAAGGCATTTCGAGTCCGTACGATCAAACGGCAAGCCCGATCACCACAAAACTTGAAATCTTACAATAATTCGCCGTTACGGATCCGATGAGACTGGTTTCGTCGAAATCCGAGTCAGTGGTCAAAATGGCTGTTTTTATATTAATTAAATAAATTTACAATAAATTGATTAAATCAAATTTCCTATTTAAATTCTGAAATTGACAATCTTTATCACTTTGATTTTCTTAATCCCTCGTATTAATTAAACCAAATCCAGATGTAAATATAGAGTTAACAAATTTATTCATTTCAGCGTTAAATTTCAATTTCATTATATTCGCAAATTATAAATTAAATTTGCAAAAATTCCTTTTAATTGACTTTTATTTAATTATTCAATCTATTAGTATCCAATAGATGAGACTACCATTGGATTCATATCTATTACGTAAATATCTCCAAATTTCATCTAAATTTATATTTACGAAATTTTTAAATATTAAATCCATTTAATTGCAATAAATCATATTATCGTAATTTAAATTCAAATAAATAATTAAATGTTGATTCCCATTCTTTTTATTCAAACAATCTTTATCCTATAAGCATACTTAACATTTGTTTACATTTCATTGCACTTATACTTCTATATACATCTTAGATTTGTATCAACGGTTATATAAAAATGTGAATCTTGTTAATTTCGCGTATTAACTAAGGTTTTAAACTCAATTAAAATAAATTCCTAAGTCCAATCCATTTTTACCAATTTTGACAATCCTCAACCATTTGTACTACATTCCATATTAATGTAATATTTATTAGATTTTATTTCAAATTTACGTACCTCTTAACTTCCCTTAATTGAGATTTGATTCCCAAATTTTAATTTAACATACTAAATGAAATAAACAACATATAGATTGTTACCTATTTCCTTTACATGCCCTTATAGGTTTATTACTTAACAATCACCGTTAAAAATCCCGTGTATACACAAATTTTATATTTCGTAATCACATTCAATCAATTACGTATTACTTTCCAGCAAGTAATATGATTACTTAGAGAACGTTGACTTTTATTCAATTACCATTTATTGAAATCCACATTAATTAATTTATTAAATGCTTACATTTATTTCTCTATATCCATTTTGTTTCAACTTTATTTACATTAATACTATTCCCTTATTTTGGTTACTACTTATCAACTTGTTCTAACCTTATTACCTAAATTTCCGTTATTATAAACCTCTATATTTTTTTCATTTAAATTAAATTTTAAATTCCAATTCAATCAACCATTTCAACATGCAACTTATAATAACTGCTTACAAGTATGAATGGAATATCATTTATTCCAATACTGTCTTAATTTACATTAACATACAAGTTAATTCCCTTTATATGAAATTTATATCCAGGTATAATACTTACCCCATCTCATTTATTGAAATTTATTCAAATTGCTAGTAAATAGGTTTTAAGTCACCATTTATATATTTTATTTTAGCGTTCATTTCAATATTAGTTTCTAAAGTTTTTTTTTTACTAAATTTAATTACAAGAACTCATTAATTCAACCAAATTAAATCCACGAAATTTAAGGGTCGTTACAATAACTACTTATTTATATGTAGAAAAATTCTAAAGAAATAAAACCAAAATATCCATAAATAAAAGTATATACATATATTTTTAAAACCCAAAACATTTTAAAATATCTACCTTTTGAATTTCAAAACTTTTAAATTCAAATTCAAATCATATTCAAAAGTCCACTTTTAAAATCAAGTTATATATAATTACATATATAACTACACAATTCAATTTGAAATAACAATTCTATTTCTATAAAATCTATTTGTAAAAACAATACATTGTTAATATTGTTAAAAAATAACAAATTATCAATTTTAAATAATTTATAAGAGAAATTATCTCTTTATTATAAATTACTTATCTTTCTAAATGAATTAATGCTTCATATATTAATTTGTATTTTAAACTTATATATACTATTCAAATCATATTTATCAAGCTATATTTAAAAATAAAACAAACCTTTATGTTAATTACTTTCTATTTATACTTAAGCTAATATAAATTTAAACAATTAACACATCCTTAAGTATTTCAAAATCATATAGTTATTTATTAAAAGCTTTGAAAGCTTAATATTAAATTAATCAAATTTTCCAAATTACCCAAAAATATTAGAATTTGAAAATATGCTTCATTTGTCAAATTAAAACAAAGCTTATATGTTTACAATATATACAAATATACACATTATAAATAGAAAGCAATTTATTAACTTTTAAAAGATAAAATCTACCAATTAAATATCATTAAATTAGATTATTAAATCAATTAACAAAAATTATCAAATCAGTTTAATTTTTAATACAGATTATTAAATTGATATTTCCAAAATTTCCGGATCATCACATTCCTCCCATTTAAAAGAATTCGTCCCCGAAATTTAAAAGCAAAGGTAATTTATTAATCTATCTAAGATTCAATTTTAAAATCACAAGCATATATTAACAACCATATGCTAACAACCATAGCAACCAATTCACTTAAACAAACAAATCTAACTATCCAGACAAAATTCTGGATACAACTTCCTAGAGTTTCCTAGGTATAATTACCGGAATACTAGCTCTACAGAATCCAAACATCTAGCTACTAAGCTATAGAGTCCCTACTCAACTAGATCAGACCACAGACAAGTCTGACTCGACTACCAAATCCTCCTGAACTGCTGGTTCTAAAACCAGAGATGGATCACACACGTACTCCCTCAGAGATATGTGAATACATGGAATCTCAATCTTCCAAACTGACAATTCAATCTTGAAGACCAAACACTTCTCCTCACAAGAATACAGATAAAGATCCAAAACTTCGGAGCTAACTTCATAGTCTTACCAAATCTTATAGCTCCTTCGATCAGAGAAAACTTATCTAAAATAAATCTTCGACTCAGAGATCCAAATTCCTCCGTCTCTTATCCACAAATTCCAATGATCCCGGGTTGCCCACATTCTTACCGATCAACTCGATCTATGTTGATGCCTCTAGAAACATATTAGATCAAAAACAACGCAACAAAATGATCCTCTCAAGATCAACCAGCAACCAAGAACACAACTCTACTCCACAAACAACAGAAGACTGAACTTACTTCTCCTTATCCGAAAAAGATAAAACCGATGCACTCCTAAATTCGCTTCCGCTGCACAACTCTGCTCTGGAGTAGATGAAAATGCTGATGACGAACACGAGCACAAACTGGTCAACCCATCCCAGAAATATGGTTCCACAAATCCATAAAAGAAAGCTCAGAAGTTCCACCAAAAATCTGAGCTGCTTCACCAACCTCTATCTAGGATTCATCCTTCTACTAAGATGAACCACCAGTTCCACTCCTGGAATCCTAGTCTATACGAAAACTCAATCTCCCGATGCAGACAAACTTCTGACTTTCCCGAAGACGTCCGGCAAATCTTTGATAACTTAAGAGAATAATCAACTATCGCAAGTCACTTTTGAGATCAACCCAGATCAATTTCCAAAGAAAACTGTTCTCCCTTTACCAATCAGAATAACTTATGCTGGTCTAGCCAATCCATCGAAGAAACGGATCCACTCTGCTGCTTCTGAACTCCACCTCAAGAAAACTACTCAGCTAGAAGACCTCATGCGAGCACACAGAACACTCTGAGCTGCACCGCTGACCTAGATGTCAAAGACTTCCTAATCCAAAGCTCTTCGGGAAACTCGGACCTCAAACCAAACACAAACACCCTGCTGAACTTAGCCACAACACCGAAGCAGACACACTTACTTAACTTGTTCCAAAGAAAACATCTTCAGACATATCCATAGTCATTGCATCTCATCACACAACTACTACTTCCTGAGTTATCAAGATACCATCACTCACTTCTGCCAACCAACAGATCCAAACTCTACTCATCCAACTTCAAAGATAGACTCCGAACCACAGCAGGTTTCCTTCATAGATCAATGAAATACTTCACCACAACAAATCTCACTCGAGACGGTATTAGGTCTACAGTATCGACAGACACACTTCCAACCTCAAACATATAAACTCCGACCAATGGTAGTCGTGTTATACACACCACTACCCCATCTACCTTTATAACTTATTTTGGAAAACCCGAACAGGTAACCCAACAGATAGGTAAAAATACAATATATTGTAACATCCCGAAAAATTTACTAAATTAAAATTCGGTAAATCGTTTGAACTTTTAAAAAATTAAATTTGAGAATTTCAAAAGAAATAAAAATTGGTTGATATTAATATTACACAGTTGTATAGAATTTAAAAAAAAAATTGATAGTTTAAATTTTTCTTAAATGAATGATAAATTAAATGTTGATTGTAAAACTTTAAATGGAAAATAAAATAAACAAAGGATGTAGTAATAAGATTACATACAAGAATCAAAATGAAATGTTGATAATTTAAACTTTGAGTAGGAATAAAATAATAAAATATAAAAAAAATATAAAACCAAACAACACATATGTTGTAAGAATAAAACAAAAGCCTGTAAAGAAATTAAGAAAGTAAGTTAGGAAATTTAAATTCACAATAATTATAATCTAACATTTGGCAAAATAAACAAGATAATAGCATCACAAAACATACTTGCTGCAAGTATACAAGAATCAAACGAATATGTTACTAAATCAAACCAGGTAAGTGTAAGGAAATATCTTCAAACAAAAACAAATAGTACTTGCATGGAGTTGAATAAGCTGGCTGTAGCATACAAAGGGAGCAAGGGCATTAAATGGCCATCTTCTCAAGCAAGCAAAGATATTATCTCAGCCGAAACCAAGTTGATTTAGTCAACAAATCAAAATATAAAATAAGAAAATAAATGTACTTCTACTAGAAAACATGCTGGAAGTTTGCAAAGGAAGTATGTTAACATTAAATGCATTGCAACTCAGCCATGAGCAAGTCAATTCGAAATATCATGAAGGGGAAAAGGTAGCTTTGAGTAGAAGATATGCAAATATTTATAAAGTACAACTAAAAATAAAAAAGAGAGAAAGCAAAAGTCTGATCAAAGAAAATGAAGTACCAGTAATACCTGTTTTGTATACAAAACTGTCTTCTTATATACATACACATATTCATACTTATTTCATCTCGTTCAAAACAAAGATTGTAAAAAAAAGAAAACACCACTTAAATTCAAGCTTGAAAACAAATCTCTGAAAAGGGAAAGAAAAAAAAAGGGGGAAAGAAGAAACTGCAACTTCAAGACAAAAGAAGAAAAGAAGGAAGAGGGCTCTCTGTTTCAAAAATTTAAAGCAGCTTGTTTATTTCTGAAATCAAGGTAAGTAAACATGATTTTGTAAAGGATTTTAAGTTTGTTTAAAATAGTTTAAACTTCAATTATAAACCGCTTTGGTTCATGCTTCACTATGATGATTTCCCAGTGATGCTCTTTCTCTGTAAACATTTATACAGGGATTTTATTTGTTTCAAAACTGAAGTCTATTTACTTTAAATCACTGACAAGCTTGGGTTTTCAAATAGATCAAGTTGTTTTAATCTTAAAACAAGTTTTTGTAAAGTTGTTTTAACCTACAGTAGATTGCTTTCCACTGGAAACATGCTTTACAGGTTTTCAAGTTGAAATTTGATAAAAATAAAAGGTTGTAAAACATTGATTCAAGATTTTAATCTGAATCTATATTTCAATCCATGATTTTTAAAACAAAAATGAAGATTTTTAGTGGGTTATTTTAAGGGTGGTCTGTATTTGAATCAAAATTGAACTTTTACTGATTCCTAACAATCGATTCCATTATAAATGCTAAAAATTTGTTTGTAGCAAGCTTGAATATCAGAGGCTTCATGAAAATTATCAAAGGATTTTTCTATTTCGTGAATTGGGAGTTCGAGATCAAACTAGGGTTTTAAACTCAAAAAAAAAAAATGGTCTGGAAATGTGGTCGCCGCTCCGCCTGTAGACAACCGGACTTCGTCACTCCGGTGCCAGTCGCGGCGCCACACGTCAATGAGGCTTGGGTCAAGTTTTCGTGGCCTCTAATGACCAGAGGAGGTGGCGCGGGTTCGATTTCTGGGGGTGAGGATGGGTTTGAGTTTCGAACTAAAAGCTAAGTTTCGTTCTGGGGTTGTTAGCATCGAGTTGATCACTGCTATCAAATGTAGGGTCGATGAGTGACTTGTGGGAGGGAGCGACGTTCATCGAAGCGTCGGCATGGTGGTGTGCACGTATACGTGCTATGTTGCGTATCAGTTTGATGGGTTGGGGAAGACGAGGGGTAGCTCGAAGCACGGTGCGGGGAAATCGCGTGGGAACTCGGAAAGAAACTCGAGTTGCCTGAGCGTTTTATCATGTCGTTTTTATACCTTAAACAGAAAAAAAAATGTGAAACACGGGTCACTCTGGGGTAAAACCCGAAGTAAAGGAGCGTTTTTCTCGGGGTAAACCCGAAGCAAGCCTCGGGTGAGTAAGTGAAAGCAGCAAACCCAGTTTCAACCAAATTTTTGAACACAAGTAAAAATTTATTTTCTAAATAACAAATGATATTTGTAAATAAAATATGAAAACAAATGGTAATTAGAATTTGTAAATTCTTTATATTAAGCAAGGAAAGTTTAAAATAAAATTTTAATTAACCCTTTAATTAAATGATTAAATTCAAAAATAAAGATTAAAAATTTATTTACATTAAATTTTAATGTAACAATAAATAAATTCTTAAAGTATAAGTAGTTCTCAAATAATAACTAAGGTAAACAATTTATATTAATAGTTTGGAAAAGAGATTTAGAATGATTTAAAATTTGTAATTAAAATTAATTTAATAAACAATTAAGTACTTAAATAAAATTGAAATTAAGAGTTTGTTGATTATATAAATTAAGTTGATTAATTTTAGTTGACGATTAATTAAAATAATCAAATAAGGGATAATCAATGTATCAAGATGGTAAAGATAAATTAATTTATCATTCAGAATAATAAATCCATGATTTAAAATAATCGATAAAATGATTATTTGGATAATTTATCTCATTTGATTTGATTGGTAAATAATTAACTGTTGTTGTGCAATGTATCGATATTTTTGTTCTGATTTCGATGCTGTGTTATGTGGATTGCCATGTGATGCATTGTGATTGTAATTTATTCTGTATTAATGTGAAAACCCTGTTGCCCGTAAAACGGCATTTAAACTTCGATGCGACAGGGAATCGGATTTCAGTTTGTTATCCGAAACCCACATCGAGCCTGTGAATTGTTGTGAATGACATCCACATTGTTTTTAAATTAACGCTCACTATTCGGTTTAGCCGGGAAAGGACCTTTGTGTCATATAGCCCATTCCGAATATGTGATACGACGTTATGGATAGCAATTGAAGACCGGTGGTGAAGACCGGATATTTGCGAGGGCGATAGGATGACCTGTCGAATGACTCTGCACCAAGTTGCTCCGGTATAGAGTTCTCCATATGTGATGGGGAATCCGATCGGTATTGTGAATATCCGGATTGCAAGGGCTTCTTTGGAAGTGCCTTCGGTTCTGTTCGAGCCCGGAACAGACTTGTATGGATTGTGTGTCTGACATTACATTTTGAGATAAAAAGCAGATTTCTTTCAAATATATTTTTGTTGGTGGCGGAGAATTTATTCTCTTAGCTTAACACCCTTCTCTGAGACGTACGAGCTCAGAGGTTATGTAGTTGAAGGTTATCAGCGATATATTCCCAATTTGGTAATGTGACATGCTAAGTGTTGCTGTGTAATGATCATTGTTTGATCATTTGTGATATGATCATTTGTTTGATCATTTATCTTTGTGATCATTACTTTGATCATTTATTGACCCAAAGCATGGCTTTGTACCAAAGCGTAGTTTTGTGGACGAGACTTCGTCGAACCTCACACCCCGGAATGGTCAAAACAGGAAAGATGCGGCAAGGTTATTAGGGGGTAGCGCCCCTTTAGGGTATGTACATCTCCTTCTGGATAGAAGTGGTATCATGGTATGGAGCCCAGATACTTACTTATGTGGACATCACAAACCTATATATATCTTGTTTTGTGATTTGATGTTGGGGCCCCGGTTAAAGGTTGTTACAACCGGGAGGTGGCATACTCGTGTCAGTAGTTACCCAGTTAGGGGTAACCCGGCCTTGTGTTGGAAGAGATCCGGTTAGGTTCTCGGGGACGTTCTTCCATAGGCGTTCTCATGTGGCAATGGGAAGTTTCTTGGCCTGACCATTGTTGGAAATCCAATTCCCAATACGAAACCCTGTACGGTTTTAGTTGTAGAACCTGCCATTTAACATGGTAGCTATAGTAGGCATAATATAATGGTACCTATGCTGGCTAAGATTAATATTCTACTTTCGAAATGCTTTCTACACTATGCACTAGTAATAATACCAAAGAATTCTTTTCTCGTATCAAGCATATTTGACTATCATAAGAAGAAATCTCCTCCAAGTCTGCGTTTGCATTGTGTGTGTGGTGGGAGGTCTTATGGTAGTTTCATTTTTAAAAAGCATATCGAAATTTCTTTTATACCTATTGTTCTATTTAAATGCAACTGTTTTTGTTTACTCATACCAGTCCCATGACTGACCCGGAGTTTATTGTTTATTTCCTAAACTCTGGGTGCCCATTATTTTGACACGGGCAGTCTAGTAGCAGGTTTTCGTATTTTGGGGGTAGCAGTATTTTGGAGCTCTTATCTTGGAGATATTCTTAGGAGCTTTTTGGAGATATCAGGTGTTTAGCTTATGGAAGTCCGTTATCACTTGTTCATTCGAAGACCTTTTGGATATATGATCACTGTTGTAGTACTATGATATTTATTTGTAGATGTTGTGATTCATGTATTATGTACTCTGATGTAGTATGGATATTATTATGATGTTGTATCTGTGATGATATTTATGATATTGTTTCTGTTCCGTTGTTTTATATTCATCTAATTGTTGTTATAAGCTCCGGCGATACGAATTTGATGTCGTTTATCGGACATCGAGTTTGGGTCGTCACAATATATATATTAAAAATACAAATATGCTCTCTCAAGAAGAAATCACTCCAAAGCCTAGGTATTCACTCAACCTAGCGCTCTGATACCACAGTAACAACCCGCCATTCTCTCCACAGAATGACGCATCATTAATAAGAAAGAACGGGATAGAAAAGAGAAAGATAGAGAAGAAAGAAGGGAAAAACACATCAGAATCTCAACAGCGGAACGAATAAATTATGTTAATAACATAAGTATTACATAGTATACAACCATTATCAAAGTTACACAGATAACACATCACATACTAGACAGTTATAAACATCTGTCTAGTTATTACAACTCAATACAATACAGAAATACCAAACACAGCGGAACACTATACATATCTACGACGCTGAAGCCTCCTGCTCCATTGTTCCTCCAGAATTCGTCAAAGCTAACCTGAATCTCTCGACTACTCATACATAATATGATTACCCAAGAGTTTAATAAAACAGATAATAAACACTTGGGTCAGACATGGGTCTGGTGTGAGTAAACAGGTTAAAGTTGCTTAACTTTTGAAAAACCTTTGAAAAGAAAGGTATCACGTACGACTTCCCATACATAAACATGGAAAAGTTTTTACCTTACGCTAACCAAAATATTCTAGTGATATTATAATAGGGTCTAGGGTTTTCAAGTAAATAGAAAATAGCCAAAATTGTTACATCTACTAAATTCCAGCTACTTGCCGAAAAAATGGGTAATACAATCAAATCCGATGGCACTTATTGGATTTTGGATTCCATACAATGGCAGGGCTCCTGGGGTACCGTCCGTCACAGTACGAGGCCTAGATCACTGTACGGAGGATCCACCCTAAAACCCCTACAACACAAGGCCGGAACCATCCCTTACTGGACAGTCCTGAACATGACAACCCTGCAGTTGGTGCGCGTTCCAACTGCCCACACAGTCGAATAAAAAGGGACCTCTAGACTGGGGGAAATCTCGTCCTACTTGGGCATGACCCACTTAGCCTCGCTGCACCTCCCCTATTTTAGCCATTCCCGGTTGATGAGGCTTGAGGCTACCATTACCTTTAGAGAACACATCTCTTAGAATTCCCATCGTCCACCTGATGATGTTCTGAAAGCATTCAATCCATACAAGTTCGTTTCGGGTTCGAACTAAACCGAAGGCATTATCTCGTTACACTCATTTTGGAATCACCCTCAGAGTTAACGACGATAACCCTTGCACTCTGAATCTTCATCTTCACTTGAGATTCACGACCTATCGTTAATTTGGATCGATGTGGTTTTCGGATATCCAAATCTGGAAAGCCAATCCCGGTCTCATCGAAATCCAAAACGCATCTTAAAGGCCAAGTTGTTTAAAGTTAAAACAATTCAATTCATTATCTATATACACACAGATAGATAATTCACATATCTCAATAGATAATCAACATTATCATTATAAACTGATAATCCACATTATCATCTCAAATAGAGAATCCATATTATCATCATAATGCAACGAAAGCATCCATATCTCACAGCATTACTTATCTCATAACTGAGATCTCAAACCATTCAAAGGAATCAATTATCATTCATCCATGCATAAGCAATGATTTACTTAATCACATCATCTATAATTAATTTAAAATAAATTAAATTAATTACTTCCATCTCTAATTAATTTAAAATGAATTAAATTAATTACTTACATCAATATAAATCTTGTTTACTTAACCATTAATTAATTACAAATTAATTAACTAATTATTCTCTAATTATCCACCTTAATTAATCACCCTTGACTAATTATCCTTTAATTACATTCAAGTAATTATCCTTTAATTAATTTCACAAATTAATTATTCTAAACCACTTATAGTAGTTAACCATTAATTACTTCATTAATTAATTAACCATAATTAATTACATTAATCCTTAATTAATTACATTAGTTAATTAATCTTAATCACTTATTATTGATTAACTAATCTTAATTAATTAACCCTTAATTACATCATTAATTATATTAATTGATGATCCTTAATTACTTCTTTAATTAATTATTAATCATATACAATAATTAATCTTTAATTAATTATTCATTAATCAGCCTTGATTAATCACATTATAAATTAATTACCCTTAATTAATTACATTAATTAATTATCTTCAAATAACTCTATTAATAAATTCTTAAATTAATTACACTAAGTAATTAATTATTGATTACTTTCTCTAAGTAATTATCCTTCTTATTAATTACACAAAGTTATTAACCCAAATTACTCTTATACTTCAATTAATTACATCCAGTAATTACCCATCTTAATTATTTCACTAAGTAATTCCACTTCATTAATTACATTAAGTAATTATTATTAAATTATCCAGTGATTATCTTAATTTAATTAAACTTAATTAATTAACTTAAACTAATCACATTAACTCAATTAATTACAAAGTAATTAATTCCTTAATTACTTTCATTAGGTAATTACACTTAAATAATTTCACAAATGATTATCTTAAATTAATTAATCTAATGAATTATCAAAATTAACCACATTAATTAATTATTTAATAATCTAAAGTTAATGACCTTCATTAACTATTAACAATTCTTTAATTACTTTCTTAAGTAATTAAACTTAGATTAATCATTATTAATTACGAATTAATTAATCTTACTTACTAATTATTTATTCTCTAATTATTTAATTATTTAAGTTTTAACTGTAACTTAATTATTCTTAAATTGCTTGATTAATTATTTTCTAATCATTAATTAATATTCTAATCTTATCTAATTAATGATCCTTAATTACCAATTAATTATCTTTAACAAATTAACTTAAACCTTAGTTAATTAATTTAAAACCCTTAATTACTTTAATTAATTATCCATTTCATTAATTAATTAAATTAATTAATTATTCTTTAATTATCTTCATAATTTAATGAATCCCAAATCATTAGATCTTAATTTACTTTAAAGGTGAAACATTTCTCTTATTAATGACTTAATTGACATTAACAAAACATTTAAAAGCAATTTACTTTTAAATTTACTTTTAAATTCATTTTAAATTAAATTCAAAATAAATAAAAATTTAACTTTAACACAATTTAAAATCAATTTAAAAACCTTTTAAGTCACACGTTAAAGAAATACTTATCTTACAAAAGAAATATAAAAGAGTTTAAACCAAATTCCTTTTAAATTCAAATCATTTTTTAATACACTTTAAACATTTTAAAGTTGTTAAAACATTTAAATTTTTATAAAACTTTACTAGCATAAAATTCTATTGAATCCATATTTTAAAACTTGATTTAACACTTTGTTTAAATCTTTGCTTTTAAAATTTGAAACAGACAAGTTTTTATAAACCTGTAAAAGAAATTTTTTTAAACATGTTGAATCCAGCTTCGGGTTCAACCCGAGCTGCACTCGAATCTGGCTTCGAGTCCTTTCCCATCTTCAACCCTTTTTTCTTAAAACAATTTGTTAAAGTTTTAAAACTTAAACTAGAAACCCAAACACTAAACTACACGAGCCACCACACCCTCAACTTCGAGACGCACACGCGATGCCCTCGAGAAAACTCGATCCTCCCATGTTTCCTCAATCATCAGAAACAGATATGCACGTGTATGGTGCACGGCGAACCACTCGACGCCGACCAACGGCGAAGCCTCCCACACATCACCACTGACTTCTCCAAACCTCCCCATCGTCCAGATCTCATCGTCCTATCTCGAATCAAAATCAAGCAATTTAACATCCTAGACCCAAACCATCTTGACAATATAGGTCCTCACCACGACGATCCCGGCGACCATAAACCATGTCCCTCTGCATCAGCCTTGCCATTGACCCACGCAACCATTCGAATGCTCGAAAATATCACCGATGCGACAATGTCGGCGAGATCACCTCGAAATTCCACACGACCAAAAGCCACACTAAACCAAATTTTCTTTTGCCCTGACGACTCGATCACCAGAAAATTCACCATCCATTTTTCAGATGATCATCACCACTAAAGCTGCCATCATACCAAAAATCATGGAATCTATGTACGCCGATCAACTGGAATCCGAGTTATTCCCAAAATCATATATTCGAGCATAACTCGATTAATATCACATTAAAAATCATGATTTGAATCCTAAAATTCATCATTTAGCTCAACATGTCAGATTTTGAAATCAGAATATGAAATTACAAAATTGATTTTTGACTATTTTAGCTCTTCACGGTACTTATTATATTTTTTTGAAAATTTCCAAATATAAAACCTTAAAGCTATTTTTAAAATTAATACCACACAACACTAATCATTTTCATTTAAGGATTAAGGCCTGAATATGATTTTAGAATGAGATATGAAATTTTCATAAAATAAACAATCCTGAAATAAAGAACAGAAACCATCATATGAGCATGCACAGACAATTTCTACAGATCCATCCATATATATATGCATACATCCACATTCATATAAGTATCTAAACTATATTGCTGCTATATTTTACTCTGGTAACAATTTATAGGGTCAGGGAAAAACTGTTTTTGTAAAAAAATTACTCAATTGATTGAAAAATGAAGAACAGGGCACTTGAACCAAATTTTGAAACAGCTGTTAAACTTTAAAACCTTGAGTTGCTTCTTTGATTTAAACTTGAATTACTAGTCTTTATGGAACTAGAATGCTTGCAAAAAGAGACGATTGCTTTGATTCCAGGCTTTGAAAATGCATGCAGTAGACAAATTCCAGGTTTGAAAAGAAAATGCTCAGACTTGATGATCTTGCCCTTGAAAATGAGTTTACAAGTTTGCTTGCTTTGTTTGTCATAGATTTTGGTTTTTGAATCATGAAAATGGGTTGCAGTTCATTTATTTGAAGAGGATTAACAGGTTTGATTCTAGAGTGAAGAAAGATGCAAGTTCGATTTTGATATTGAAAGTGTACAGATTGATGAATTGGAACAAGTTTTCCGGTTTATGAAGTATTGATTCTAGATTTTACTTTGGGAAATTTAAGTTTTGTTTGAGAATTTACAGGCTGTAGTTTTCTTGATTTAGAATTTGAAGAATAGAAAAACATGAGGTGAGAAGCAATGTTTCTCTTTTTTTAAGTTAAGATGATTTATTTTAAAATATAAAAAAAATCAAAAACAAAATATAACACTTGTCTAATATTACAACAATTCTCAATTTGTAATGTTTATTGACTAACACTTGTTACATGAAGCCTTAATATATTTACATATGTCCTTTAAGTAATTAGTATTTATATTCTAGAGTTTAATATAAGCTTATACTTAATTAATTAATTTATAACTACTTATTTAGATGTAGAAAAATTCTAAATAAATAAAACCAAAATATCCATATATAAAGTATATACATATATTTTTAAAACCCAAAACATTTTAAAATATCTACCTTTTAAATATCAAAACTTTTAAATTCAAATTCAAATCATATTCAGAAGTCCACTTTTAAAATCAAGTTATATATAATTACATATATAACTACACAATTCAATTTGAAATAACAATTCTATTTCTATAAAATCTATTTGTAAAAACAATACATTGTTAATATTGTTTGAAAATAACAAATTATCAATTTTAAATAATTTATAAGAGAAATTATCTTTTTATTACAAATTACTTATCTTTCTAAATGAATTAATGCTTCATATATTAATTTGTATTTTAAACTTATATATACTATTCAAATCATATTTATCAAGCTATATTTAAAAATAAAAAAACCTTTTTGTTAATTAATTTCTATTTTAAACTTAAGATAATATAAATTTAAACAATTAAGATATCCTTAAGTATTTCAAAATCATATAGTTATTTATTAAATAGCTTTGAAAGCTTAATACTAAATTAATCAAATTTTCCAAATTACCCAAAAATATTAGAATTTGAAAATATGCTTCATTTGTCAAATTAAAACAAAGCTTATATGTTTACAATATATACAAATATATACATTATAAATGGAAAACAATTTATTAACTTTTAAAAGATAAAATCTACCAATTAAATATCTATTTAATTAGATTATTAAATCAATTAACAAAAATTATCAAATCAATTTAATTTTTAATACAGATTATTAAATTGATATTGCCAAAATTTCCGGATCATCACATTCCTCCCCCCTTAAAAGAATTTCGTCCCCGAAATTTAAAAGCAAAGGTAATTTAATAATCTATCTAAGATTCTATTTTAAAGTCACAAGCATATAATAACAACCATATGCTAATAACCATAGCAACCAATTCACTTAAACAAACAAATCTAACTATCCAGACCAAATTCTGGATATAACTTCCTAGAGTTTCCTAGGTATAATTACCGGAATACTAGCTCTACAGAATCCAAACATCTAGCTACTAAGCTATAGAGTTCCTACTCAACTAGATCAGACCACGGACAAGTCTGACTCGACTACCAAATCCTCCTGAACTGCTGGTTCTAAAACCAGCGATGGATCACACACGTACTCCCTCAGAGATACATGAAATACATGGAATCTCAATCATCCAAACTGAAAATTCAATCCTGAAGACCAAACACTTCTCCTCACAAGAATACAGATAAAGATCCAAAACTTCGAAGCTAACTTCCCAGTCTTACCAAATCTTATAGCTCCTTCGATCAGAGAGAACTTATCCAAAATAAATCTCCGACTCAGAAATCCATATTCCTCCGTCTCTTATCCACAAATTCCAACAATCCTGGGTTGCTCACATTCTTACTGATCAACTCAATCTATGCTGATGCCTCTAGAAACATATTACATCAAAAACAACCCAACAAAATGATCCTCTCAAGATCAACCAGCAACCTAGAACACAACTCTACTCCACAAACAACAGAAGACTGAACTTATTCCTCCTTATCCGGAAAAGATAAAACCGATACACTCCCAAATTCGCTTCCGCTGCACAACTCTACTCTAGAGTAGATGAAAATGCTAATGATGAACACGAGCACAAACTGGTCAACCCATCCCAGAAATATGGTTCCACAAATCCATAAAAGAAAACTCAGAAGTTCCACAAAAATCTGAGCTGCTTCACCAACCTCTATCTCAAGGAATCATCCTTCTACTAAGCTGAACCACCAGTTCTACTCCTGGAATCCTAGTCTATACAAAAACTCAATCTCCCGATGCGGACTAACTTCTGACTTTCCTGAAGACATCCAGCAAATCTCTGATAACTTAAGAGAACAATCAACTATCGCAAGTCACTTTTGAGATCAACCCAGATCAATTTCCAAAGAAAACTGTTCTCCCTTTACCAATCAGAATAACTTATGCTGGTCTAACCAATCCATCGAAGAAATGGATCCACTCTGCTGCTTCTGAACTCCACCTCCAGAAAACTACTCAGCCAGAAGACCTCCTGGGAGCACACAGAACACTCTGAGCTGCACCGCTGACCTAGATGTCAAAGACTCCCTAATCCAAAGCTCTTCGGGAAACTCGGACCTCAAACCAAACACAAACACCCTGCAGAACTTAGCCACAACACCGAAGCATACACACTTCCTTAACTTGTTCCAAAGAAAACATCTTTAGACATATTCATAGTCACTGCATCTCATCACACAACTACTTCTTCCTGAGGTATCAAGATACCATTACTCACTTCTGCCAACCAACAGATCCAAACTCTACTCATCCAACTTCAAAGATAGACTCCGAACCATAACAGGTTTCCTTCATAGACCGATGAAATACTTCACCACAGCAAAGCTCACTCGAGACGGTATTAGGTCTACAGTCTCGACAGACACACTTCCAACCTCAAACATACAAACTCCAACCAATGGTAGTCGCGTTATACACACCACTATCCCATCTACCTTTATAACTTATATTGGAAAACCCGAACAGGTAACCCAACAGATAGGTAAAAATACTATATATGTATATTAAAAATACAAATATGCTCTCTCAAGAAGAAATCACTCCAAAGCCTAGGTATTCACTCAACCTAGCGCTCTGATACCACTGTAACGACCCGCCATTCTCTCCACAGAATGACGCATCATTAATAAGAAAGAACGGGATAGAAAAGAGAAAGATAGAGAAGAAAGAAGGGAAAAACACATCAGAATCTCAACAGCGGAACGAATAAATTATATTAATAACATAGGTATTACATAGTATACAACCATTATCAGAGTTACACAGATAACACATCACATACTAGACAGTTATAAACATCTGTCTAGTTATTACAACTCAATACAATACAGAGATACCAAACACAGCGGAACATTATACATATCTATGACGCTGAAGCCTCCTGCTCCATTGCTCCTCCAGAATTTGTCAAAGCTAACCTGAATCTCTCGACTACTCATACACAATATGAGTACCCAAGAGTTTAATAAAACAGAAAATAAACACTTGGGTCAGACATGGGTCTGGTGTGAGTAAACGGGTTAAAATTGCTTAACTTTTGAAAAAACTTTGAAAAAGAAAGGTATCACGTAAGACTTTCCATACATAAACATGGAAAAGTTTTTACCTTACGCTAACCAAAATATTTGATGGGAAATCCAGTGATATTATAATAGGGTCTAGGGTTTTCAAGTAAATAGAAAATAGCCAAAATTGTTACATCTACTAAATTCCAGCCACTTGCCAACAAAATGGGTAATACAATCAAATCCGATGGCACTTATTGGATTTTGGATTCCATACAATGGCAGGGCTCCTGGGGTACCGCCCGTCACAGTATGGGGCCTAGATCACCGTACCGAGGATCCACCCTAAACCCCTGCAACACAAGGCCGGAACCATCCCTTACTGGACAGTCCCGAACAAGACAACCCCGCAGTTGGTGCGCGTTCCAACTGCCCACACGGTCGAATAAAAAGGGACCTCTAGACAGGGGAAAATCTCGTCCTACTTGGGCATGACCCACTTAGCCTTGTTGCACCTCCCCTGTTTAGCCATTCTCGGTTGATGAGGCTTGAGGCTACGATTACCTTTAGAGAACACATCTCTTAGAATGCCCATCGTCCACCTGATGATGTTCTGAAAGTATTCAATCCATACAAGTTCGTTTCGGGTTCGAACGAAACCGAAGGCATTATCTCATTACACTCATTTTGGAATCACCCTCAGAGTTAACGACGATAACCCTTGCACTATGAATCTTCATCTTCACTTGAGATTCACGACCTATTGTAAATTTGGATCGATGTGGTTTTCAGATATCCAAATCTGTAAACCCAATCCCGGTCTCATCGAAATCCAAAACGTATTTAAAAGGCCAAGTTGTTTAAACTTAAAACAATTCAATCCATTATCTATATACACACAGATAGATAATTCACATATCTCAATAGATAATCAACATTATCATCATAAACTGATAATCCACATTATCATCTCAAATAGATAATCCATATTATCATCACAATGCAACCAAAGCATCCATATCTCACAGCATTACTTATCTCATAACTGAGATCTCAAACCATTCAAAGGAATCAATTATCATTCATCCATGCATAAGCAATGATTTACTTAATCACATCATCTATAATTAATTTAAAATAAATTAAATTAATTACTTCCATCTCTAATTAATTTAAAATGAATTAAATTAATTACTTACATCAATATAAATCTTGTTTACTTAACCATTAATTAATTACAAATTAATTAACTAATTATTCTCTAATTATCCACCTTAATTAATCACCCTTGACTAATTATCCTTTAATTACATTCAAGTAATTATCCTTTAATTAATTTCACAAATTAATTATTCTAAACCACTTATAGTAGTTAACCATTAATTACTTCATTAATTAATTAACCATAATTAATTACATTAATCCTTAATTAATTACATTAGTTAATTAATCTTAATAACTTATTATTGATTAACTAATCTTAATTAATCAACCCTTAATTACATCATTAATTATATTAATTGATGATCCTTAATTACTTCTTTAATTAATTATTAACCATATTTAATAATTAATCTTTAATTAATTATTCATTTATCAGCCTTGATTAATCAAATTAGAAATTAATTACCCTTAATTAATTACATTACTTAATTATCTTCAAATAACTCTATTAGTATATTCTTAAATTAATTACACTAAGTAATTAATTGTTGATTACTTTCTCTAAGTAATTATCCTTCTTATTAATTACACAAAGTAATTAACCCAAATTACTCCCATACTTCAATTAATTACATCCAGTAATTACCCATATTAATTATTTCACTAAGTAATTCCACTTCATTAATTACATTAAGTAGTTATTATCAAATTATTCAGTGATTATCTTAATTTAATTAAACTTAATCAATTAACTTAAACTAATCACATTAAGTCAATTAATTACAAAGTAATTAATTCCTTGATTACTTTCATTACGTAATTACACTTAAATAATTTCACAAATGATTATCTTAAATTAATTAATCTAATTAATTATTAAAATTAATCACATTAGTTAATTAATAATCTTAAGTTAATAACCTTCATTGACTATTAACAATTCTTTAATTACTTTCTTAAGTAATTAAACTTAGATTAATCATTATTAATTACAAATTAATTAATCTTACTTACTAATTAATTAATATCTAATTATTTAATTAATTAAGTTCTAACTGTAACTTAATTAATCTTAAAATTCTTGATTAATTAATTTCTAATCGTTAATTAATAATCTAACCTTATCTAATTAATGATCCTTAATTACAAATTAATTATCTTTAATAAATTAACTTAAACCTTAATTAATTTAATTTAAAACCCTTAATTACTTTAATTAATTATCCATTTCATTAATTAATTAAATTAATTAATTATTCTTTAATTATCTTAATAATTTAATGGATCCTAAATCATTAGATCTTAATTTACTTTAAAGATGAAACATTTCTCTCATTAATGACTAAATTGTTATTAACAAAACATTTAAAAACAATTTACTTTTAAATTTACTTTTAAATGTACATTTAAATTCATTTCAAATTAAAATTCAAAATAAATATAAATTTAACTTTAACGCAATTTAAAACCAATTTATAAACCTTTTAAGTCACATATTAAAGAAATACTTATCTTACAAAGGAAATTTAAAAGAGTTTAAACCAAATTCCTTTTAAATTCAGATCATTTTAAATACACTTTAGACATTTTAAAGTTGTTAAAACATTTAAATTTTTATAAAACTTTACTAGTATACAAATTCAATTTGAATCCATATTTTAAAACTTGATTTAACACTTCGTTTAAATCTTTGCTTTTAAAATTTGAAACTGGCAAGTTTTTAAAAAACTGAAGAAAAAAATTAAACATGTTGAATCCAGCTTCGGGTTCAACCCGAGCTACACTCGAATCTGGCTTAGAGTCTTTTCCCATCTTTAACCCTTTTTTTTTAAAACAATTTGTTAATGTTTTAAAACTTAAACTGGAAACCCAAACACTCAACTACACGAGCCACCACACCCTCAACTTCGAGACACACACGCGATGCCCTCGAGAAAACTCGATCCTCCCCTGTTTCCTCAATCATCAGAAACAGATATGCACATGCACGGTGCACGGTGAACCACTCGACGCCGACCAACGGCGAAGCCTCCCCCACATCACCGCTGACTTCTCCAAACCTCCCCATCGTCAAGATCTCATCGTCCTATCTCGAATCGAAATCGTGCAATTTAACATCCCAGACCCAAACCATCTCGACCATATAGGTGCTCGCCACGACGATCCAGGAGACCGTAAACCACGTCCCTCTGCTATCAGCCTTGCCATTGACCAACACAACCATTCAAATGCTCGAAAATATGACCGATGCGACAATGTCGACGAGATCACCTCAAAATTCCACATGACCAAAAGCCACACTAAACCCTAATTTGCTCTTGCCCTGACGATTCGATCACCAGAAAATTCACCATCCATTTTTCTGATGATCATCACCACAAAAGCTACCATCATACCAAAAATCATGGAATCTATGTATGCCGATCAACTGGAATCTGAGTTATTCCCAAAATCATATATTCTAGCATAACTCGATTAATATCACATTAAAAATCATGATTTGAATCCTAAAATTCATCATTTAGCTCGACATGTCAGATTTTGAAATCAAAATCTGAAATTACAAAAATTGATTTTTGACTATTTTAGCTCTTCACTGAACTTATTATATTTTTTTGAAAATTTCCAAATATAAAACCTTAAAGTTATTTTTAAAATTAATACCACACAACACTAATCATTTTCATTCAAGGTTAAGGCCTGAATCTGATTTTAGAATGAGATATGAAATTTTCATAAAATAAACAATCTTGAAATAAAGAACAGAAACCATCATATGAGTATGCACAAACAATTTCTACAGATCCATCCATATATATGCATACATCCACATTCATATAACTATCTAAACTACATTGCTGCTATATTTTACTCTAGTAACAATTTATAGGGTTAGGGAAAAACTTGTTTTTAAAAAAAAAATACTTACTTGATTGAAAAATGAAGAACATGGCACTTGAACCAAATTTTGAAACAGCTGTTAAACTTTAAAACCTTGAGTTGCTTCTTTGATTTAAACTTGAATTACTAGTCTTTATGGAACTGGAATGCTTGCAAACAGAGACGATTGCTTTGATTCCAAGCATTGAAAATGCATGCAGTAGACTAATTCCAGGTTTGAAAAGAAAATGCTCAGACTAGATGATCTTGCCGAGTTTACATGTTTGCTTGCGTTGTTTGTCATAGATTTTGGTTTTTGAATCATGAAAATGGGTTGCAGTTTATTTATTTGAAGAGGATTAACAGGTTTAATTCTAAATTGATGAAAGATGCAAGCTCGATTTTGATATTGAAAGTGCACAGATTGATGAATTGGAACAAGTTTTCTGGTTTATGAAGTATTGATTCCAGATTTTACTTTGGGAAATTTGAGTTTTGTTTGAGAATTTACAGGCTGCAGTTTTCTTGATTTAGAATTTGAAGAGTAGAAAAAAATGAGGTGAGAAGCAATGTTTCTCTTCTTTTTTTAAGTTAAGATGATTTATTTTAAAATAAAAAGAAAAGTCAAAAACAAAATATGACACTTGTCTAATATTACAACAATTGTCAATTTGTAATGTTTATTGACTAACACTTGTTATATGAAGCCTTAATATGTTTACATATGTCCTTTAAGTAGTTTGTATTTATATTTTAGTGTTTAATATAGGCTTATACTTATTTAACTAATTTATAACTACTTATTTATATATAGAAAAATTCTAAAGAAATAAAACCAAAATATCCATAAATAAAAGTTTATACATATATTTTTAAAACCCAAAACATTTTAAAATATCTACCTTTTGAATTTCAAAAATTTTAAATTCAAATTCAATCATATTCAAAAGTCCACTTTTAAAATCAAGTTATATATACATACGTATATAACTACACAATTCAATTTGAAATAACAATTCTATTTCTATAAAATCTATTTGTAAAAACAATATATTGTTAATATTGTTTGAAATAACAAATAATCAATTTTAAACAATTTATAAGAGAAATTATCTCTTTATTATAAATTACTTATCTTTCTAAATGAATTAATGCTTCATATATTAATTTGTATTTTAAACTTATATATACTATTCAAATCATATTTACCAAGCTATATTTAAAAATAAAACAAACCTTTTTGTTAATTAATTTCTATTTTAAACTTAAGCTAAAATAAATTTAAACAATTAACATGTCCTTAAGTATTTTAAAATCATATAGTTATTTATTAAATAGCTTCGAAAGCTTAATATTAAATTAATCAAAAATTCCAAATTACCTAAAAATATTAGAATTTGAAAATATGCTTCATTTGTCAAATTAAAACAAAGCTTATATGTTTACAATATATACAAATATATACATTATAAATAGAAAACAATTTATTAACGTTTAAAAGATAAAATCTACCAATTAAATATTTATTTAATTAGATTATTAAATCAATTAACAAAAATTATCAAATCAATTTAATTTTTAATACAGATTATTAAATTGATATTGTCAAAAATTCCGGGTCATCACAGGTGAAATCCATAGATTTTGAAAAAAATTCCCTATTTAATTATAGTGTTCCTTGTTAGGAACTGAGATGTTGGTTTTAATGACAACAACCTTTTTAACTTATCTTATTATAAAATATATACTAACATTGTTTTCTAGATAGACATGTGTATGCTGGATATATAGATATGTATATGCAGGTATTGATTACTAAAGACTGATCAGTATAAAGACTCAAGATTCAAGATGGTAGACTCCAGAGTATCGAGATCAAGATTTAAAGATACGTGTCTAGTTTTTGTTAAAACTTCATAATAGCATGGAAATCTTAATTTCGAATTTCATTTGGGATGGAACCCGTTTCTACCGCATTAGTGGTTTACAAAGCCACAACAAGTAGCTTACAAACCTATGACAAGTGGCTTATAAATCCACGAACATCCTGGTTTTGCACAAGTTCTCGAGTCCTGATGTGGTGAGATATTCTGCAGGAAGAAGCTTGCAAAACAACTTCCAAATGGTTTTTCAAAATGATTTTTAAAACAACTTCTCAAAATATTTTAGCCTTAAAATTATCTTTTCAACTGATTTTTCAAAAAGATTTTTCAACGTTAAAATATTATTTGTTTTTGTTTTAAAATAAAATCTTGTTTTAGTTTTCATTTTCAAAAACAAATTTTACATTGTATTTTACATAGGGATGTCGACATCACGGGATACCCAATGTCGACATGGTGGTCGTTGAATTCAAAAGTTTCAATTTTCACAAGAAGTGCCTATTCGTTTAAAGCTCTTCACGAATGGTTATGACCTTTGGTGCTTTATAAGTAGGCTCCACAAAAGAATTTTTTAATTATCTATTTTCATATTTTCTTCATTTCTTTTCTCCACAAATCCATATTCTATAATTTTCATATTTTTAAGATCGTGCCAAAATTCTGCCGAATTCTTAAGTGAATCAAATTAGAATCTCATTCTAGTTATATTCTCTGCCCTCTCTTGAAGATCAAAGTGTTATTCAGAGTTACATGATTATTTTGTAATCAAAAGTTTATCGGGTCTCTTTATAAGTTGTTTTTGTGCCTGAAAATCAATTGGGTAATCTTGTGGCCTATAAATCAAGAGAGTTTGCCCCGAAGTAGTGAAACAGGAGGGTCCCTTAAGGCCTTTAGAAATTGAGGAATGTGATGTAACAAACCGATTTTTCAACGTCCGAAAATCGACATCAATACGTCCACTGTATTAAATGTCGAACAACCGAATGCCGAAAAAAGGGACCGTTAGGGTTAAACAAGAAAGAGGTAGAAGAAGAAATAGAAAAAAACATCAGAGCGGAATAATATATAATGGATAAATGACTGATCTTTATACAAAAGAAACTGTAATTGTTTTATATATACATCATCAGAGTACAACATCAACAAAAGCACAACACTGGACAGTTATGATAACTTGTCCACACAAAGCTGAACATACAACATACCAAACACCACAGAAATAAGACAGATACGTGTGATACGTCTCTCGTCCAGCACATCCCTTGAGCTCCATAGCAGTCCATCCAGAATCTGTACTCTATAATACTCAGTCTGACCTGAGCATTATAGTAAAATAACACCCGAGTCAGTCTGGAAAACCAGCATGAGAAACACTCAATTGGATTATTAAAGTTTTCAAAATTCTTTGAAATCAAAGGTCTCGTAAGACCACGCCACAAATAAACATGCCGGGCTTTTACCTTACGATAACCAAAACATTTTTATCAAATTCGTATGATATTATAATAGTGTCTATAGAAAGTAAAATAGAATCTAGCTAAAATACTTGCATCTCACGTTTCAGCAATAGTTTGACACAATCAAAACCGTACAGACGCTTGTTGGAGATTGGATTCCATACAATGGCAGGGCTACTGGGGTACTGCCCATCACGGTACTAGGTCTAGATCAACATACCGAGGATCCACCTTGATCCTCTACAACACAAGACCGGAGCTGCTCCTTACTGGACAGTCCAAATAAGATCACCCTACGGTTGGGATCAGCAACCGCCCACACAGTCGAAATAAAAGGGACATCTAGACAGGGATGACCTTACCCTAATTGGTTGCTAGCCACTTAGCCTTGCTGCACCTCCCATGTTTTAGCCATTCCCGGTTGATGAGGCTTGAGGCTATGTGTTACCTTCATAGCACACATACACTTATAATGCTCATCGTCCTCCGGACGATGTTGTGATAGCATTCATCCATACAAGTCCGTTCCTGGTCTGAACGGAGCCGAAGGCACTACCCCTACTACATCCACTTTGGAATCACCCTTAGGATTAGTAGCGATTGGCCCTTGCACTTCACTGCTCCATCTTCGACTCCAAGCTCTTGTCTTCCTCATGAAAATGTTCAAATCGGATCGAAGTGGTTTTCGAGAAATTAATCTCGATCCCGGTCTCTTCATAACGATCAGCGCATTGGCCAATATTGATAGTCGTTTATTTAACTATCAAACAACATTCACAAACAACCATCAGGCCTTAATAATTTCCCAAATTATTTATTTCAAATATCTTCGCAAGATATTTCTCTACACTTCAACTCTTTTGAAAAATAGTTTTCAAAACACTTTTTCTCTTGCGGAATAAATTTCCACCCGATTTGTTTCATTTCCCTTGAAATTCACCAAGCCTTAATACTTTAGATTTTAAAATAATTTAAATCACTTTATCCAAAAATATATACTTTAAAACATTTAAACTAAAAACTACTTAAAATACTTTACTCAAAATAATAATTATGAAATTTTATAATAATTTTTCATGTAAAACTTAAGCCAAAACTAATTTTAAAATAAAAGTTATCCTATAAGGTATAAATATTAAAAAAATTATCTTTTAAATCATAATACTAGATAAACATTTAAAATAATTTACTTATATAATTAACTTAATAAATATTTACTTTTTTAAAAAATTTAAAACACTAAATAATAATTTCTTTCTAAAACATTCTTTTAAACCACTTTAAAACCTCTAACATATACTTGAAAATCTATCGTTGAAAATATTCTTGGCTTACACCTTCCATTCCAAAATAGTCCATTTAATCAATTAATAAATCATTCTCGATTTATCCCAATTTAATTTACGTTTCAAACCCATCAATTTCTTTCCCAAACCTTTTAAAAATAAACCACTATTTATTTTTAAAACAAATTACCCACTCCTTTATAAATTCCCACCGTGAATTTATACTTTCAAATATCCATTGATATCTTATTTCACTTTATAAACCTATTTTTATAAATTCCATAGTCTTATCCTCCTTTTAAAACACAGTTTCAAACACTAAATCAATTTCCAAAATTTACTCCGTTTTAAAATTAATTCCTTTACTTACTCAATTTTATTTCAAAACCCATTAATTTCATATTTTACTTCTTTATTACGATTTAAAAATCTTATTTAAACTGAAAATACCAATTTCATACTTTTTCCAAAATTCTTCTTTATCTTTCCCAAACTATTTTAAACCTTGAATATAAAAACAAATCCTTTATTCCTTTAAAAAATATCACTAAGTTTAAAAATTCATTTGTTACTATTTATTCAAAAATCTCTTTCCCATACCCGGAATTTATTTACTAGAATTTGAAAATCATCTTTATTCCTTCCCAATTCCGTTCTTTAAATTTATCCAGATTAGCTAAAATTATTTTACTCGAAAGTTTTTTTTTATTTCTCTTCAAAAACCCAGCCTTTATATTTTTGATAGCTTAAAACACCAAAATTTACTCAACCAAACATAGCATTCAATAATTTCAATTACCAGTATAATCTATCACAGATTACGAATAAATCATATCACAGAATATGAAAACAAATTCCAATATTTTGAGGAATCCAGTTGGATCCCTCCAACCTGTTTCCCTGCATCCACATATGTTAGTCAACAAATAAACTACCAATCCCGCTGCAAGGCGGGATATCACGGTATATGAGGTCATCCGCTATTATGCGGGATGCATAGGGTCTCATCCGCTATATAATGTGGGAAGTCAATCACTCCAATATATATATGTATATATGCTATACATAATATCACAACCAGAATGATAATAAATCATCAGTTCAAGCAATCAACAAATAATTTAAATTTTAACTGTTTAAATTTAAATGGAAATCCAAATGAGTGAGATTAACTCACCTTGGATTTTTGTTTGAAATCCATTTCCATTCCGGCTTGTCTCTCGATTTTTGACCTTGTATAAACATTAGGTGATTTGTTAATATTCGAGCAAATCGAACAATCCATTACCGTTTAATAAAATGTAATAATTTAAATTTAAACTAATATTTTCCTTTAAAAATCCTTTAGTAACTAAAATAGTTTAAATGGGTTAATAAAACAAATTAATCACCCAAAATACATTATTTTAAAATAAGCTAGTAGATTTTAAAAATGTGTATATGTATATGTATATTTTATTATGTTCAAAATAATCCACATACATTTTAAAAATACAATTTTTATATGAATTCTTAAATATTTTAAAATTTCCACATCTTTCCAAAATCTTATATATATATATATATTGTTTTACCTATATATGCATATATATTTGAATATGTATATATGTATGTGTATTTATATATACCAATCTTTCTATTGAAAAGAAATATTTTTTCTCTCTTTTTTTGTATGTCTAAACATTCATTTATTTAATTAAATTAAAACAAAAACGATACATCATTGCCTACCTTCGAAACAGGCGCCTCGATCTCGACTACGATCATCGAAGATGCGCATGTCACTTGCAATACCATCACGAATGATGAACTCCATCATTGCCGCGACCTTCGCCTCGCTCACTGCACCAGATTCCACGACCTTGACAGCCTCGTTAGCAACATCGGCCACCGCTTCTACCATCACCCACTAACGAGTGGCCGCCACCACCAGACCTGCTATGAACCACGACCATGAACCCTAGCAACCATTGATCGACGAAACTGCCGAGTATCTCAAGCCGTGCTCGCCCAATCGCGACGACGTTGTGTTTGATTCTCTGATCTCAACTTATTGGTGATGCTCGTCCCCCTCCCTTTCGTTATTTTTTAAGAGAACGAACAATTTGATTTGGTTTTTTTAAAGTATCGGCCATAGTTTATTTTCTACTGGGAAGACAAAGGAAGGCCGATGATTTCTTTCTCTAATGATCAGCTACGTGTTTATCAAAAGTAGAATGGGACATGTTGGCATAAAGGAATGGTTTTGCTACAGTGCAGAGTGAAAAAGTATTGATGTGAAATTAATTGACTGGTCAACTTATATATATAATATTATTTAAATTTAAATTTGAATCGTCTCAAAACCACCACTTAAAATTTCAAACTCCTATCGAGGCATGCCGCTAGGCGTCTATAATGTTACACCTCTATTTCGAACGCAATGGAAAAGGTTTCGAGTCCTATTTCTATCATATGAAGAAGATAGCTTTTTGGACCTAGTTATAATATTGAATTTACGATATAGATTTCAGCTCGTTTATATACTTTACGGCCACACGATAACTCCAAACATTACGAAATTTTAAATCCGATAATAATAAACTATTACAGATCCAATAGAACTAGTTTAGTCGAATTTCGAGACTGTGTCTTGGAAGGCTATTTTTAAATATCAATTTAAACGATACATTTCTAAAATTTAACAAACCACCTTTAGATTCAGTTTTAACACTTTTACTACCTTCAGTATTATCAACATAAATTTTATAAGTCTTCAAATTATTTTTAACAGGATTAGATTTTCAAATTCAACAATTTATCCAATTTCCAATTATTTAATTTAATAGTTAAATCACCCAATCAATAGTGATATTTGAAATTCAAGTTAAACTAACTTCCAAATATTTAAGATCAATTAAATATTCCAATTTCAAATATTCGAAAATTCCAGTTAGTCACAGTCCTCCTCCCTTAAAATAATTTCGTCCCCGAAATTACTAGTTAAGAGGAATGGTCCACAACCCGTTCATCATTTTTCCAAAACCAAAAAGTTTTTAACAATCTTCCCAAAACGATCTTTCTATTAAAGACACACTAACACTCCTAACTTTCCAAACCCAACCACCACTTCCAAACAATATTATTTACTCAACCATTCAAATTTAAATTTAAAACCAAATTTTAAATTATCAAAATTTTCTCAAAAATTTTATAACTCCCTAAATTTTCGAAAAATTTCGCCAACGTCTCCTTTGCACGACTAGATCGGTACAACTACAAAATGCCTCTACAGACACCAAATTTCAAAAGAAATACCAAAGCGAAGTGGCTAGATCAGAAAATCATCAAATTTCATATAGTAATTTAAATACATACCTTTTTGTCGAGCAATTCAAATTTATCTTCTAAAATCAAAAACCATAATTTCCTCTTGCTTTTAAATACATGTATACTCAATAATATCCAATCATAGCATTCAAAATCATTTTATACATTCTTTACGAAATTTCCCATATCTATTTCATTCAAGTCTGTATGATGTACATATACCATTCATATGCAATATCAAATCCGATCGCTCCCTCGATCACACAATTCCACTTTCGAACTAGTATGGTCCATCGAACTCCCTATTGCGGAATCAGATCTGGCTTCTTGACTAGAAACCGTCATTCTCCTTGCATAGGCATAACCACGATAAAGAATTTCCAGAGTCAACCAAAAATCCATATCCATAGTTCACCGTCGAAAAACGAGTGAAAAATCCCAACTCGGATCGGTATAACTACTTCGAAATTATGTGCTCGAATCTGAATCAAATTATTATGTGAATAAAATAATATACGTACATACTACGTATTTTCCTCAATTGATTATTAGCTATATAAATTTTCTATTTATTCACACACATTTTGATTTTCATCTACTTATCCGCACTTATCATTTCACCACTTTTATTAAACCTTCATTCACATATTTACTTGGTATATTTTTCAATTACATTTTTTTACTTAAGTATTTCACCATTTACCTTCCTCAAGTTTATTATAAATATTCTATATACTTTAATATTTATTTTTACGTTACCACTTAAGCTTTCACATCTATTTTCATTTAACTTAAATTCAACTCCATTCTGAATTCAATTTTATCTTCAATTCTTAATTTATTTCCAAATCAAATTAAATATTGAATTCTATTCATCTTATCTCAAACCCATTTCTTTAATTAGTTCCCACTTACTAATTTATTTTTAAATCTCAATGGATTTTATTTCCAAACTTTAATTATTTTTAGTCTACTTTGACTTAGTTCCACAACTTCACTTTACTTACATAATTTAAATTAAATATCATCCCAATATTCATTTTCAATTTATTTGCATACCCACTTAAATCAATTAGTTTACTTACTAATTTTATTTCAGTCCTTTGTTTTATTTAGTCCAATCTTGATCATCTTCCATTTCACACAGTTCAAATTAATTTCCAATATTCAGTTTCAATTTCATTTACTTACAATTTAAATTAGTTTGCTCAATTCACAAATTTATTTCAAACTTAATAAATTTTATGTCAATGACCATTCATCAATCCCACTCAGATTTCCCTCAAATTCACTTTTATTTTACTTGATTCTATTACATTTTACTCAGTAATCTTCTTAATTTACTTCATTTAATTGGTTTACTTACTCCTGCATTTTGTTGTCACACTTCCCTTTACTTAACTCTTTCCAAGTTAAATTTGATTCTAACCCACTTTTCTTCACAAACATTTTAAATAAGATTTTAGAGTTCAAGCTTTTACTCAAACATTCGAAATCAATTTTGGAAACATATATATATATATATATATATATATATATATATATATATATGTATGTATGTATGTATGTATCCAAATCAATTTATTTCAAAATCAACCCAAATTATTTCTTTGAATTTCAAAACCAAACTCAGTTTGGCAAACATCTCCAGTTTAAAACGTATTGGTAGCAATTCCTCTCTTGGAAACTCGAAAATGAACATCGATGATGCTGCAGTCATCACCGAAGTTTTTTTTCCAGCGATCGAAAAGAGTTCAATGCTTTTACTCTTTTTAAAAACCCTTTCTGATATTGTTAGATCCCAAATATCACCAAATTTCAAATCCAATTCAAAAATATTTCCAAAACAATATCACTGTTATTTCTCCAAAAACCTTTGAAAATCGTTTCAAAATCAAAGGAATTTAATTCCAAAATTTCGAATTCCAAATCCTTTCAATCCTTATTCAAAAATTACTCCGGCATCTTATTTCAATTTATAAATCATATTTATAATCCACATTTACAAATTTTATTATGTAATATGAATTTATTTTCTTAACTTTTTGGTTATAACATTAATTTCTACACAACAATGATAATAGTTTAATATTATCATTCCTTAACAACCAAGCAACCATATGCTATAGTAATTTACAAAAATTATTTCTTTTATATATATGAAAATAATTTGGGCAAAATTATTTCATTTACCCTATTTAAAACAATAACGTGTTGAATCGTTCTATACAAGTGTTTAAAGATCCCTATCAATAACGTTAATTACTCGTATTGTCTAGAATCCACAAACTACTCAATAAACCAATCAACATAGTATAAAAAAAAATTATATTCACTAACAAATAAGCGCTCATATCTATAAATACCCTCAAACTCATTCTAAAGTACAATTGACTCTATCACTAATGAGTACTTCCCACCAGAACCAAGGTTCTCGCTTAACCTTCAGTTCTGATACCACAATGTAACGACCCGATTTTTCAAAGCCTGAAAATTGACATCAATACGTCCACTGTATTAAATGTCGAACAATCAAATGCCAAAAAAACGGGCCGTTAGGGTTAAAGAAGAAAGAGGTAGAAGAAGAAATAGAAAATAACAACAAAATCTCACAATTGCATCGAAACAATATATAATAGATAAATGAATGATCTTTATACAAAAGAAACTGTAATTGTTTTATATATACACCATCAGAGTACAATATCAACAAAAGCACAATACTGGACAGTTATGATAACTTGTCCACACAAAGTTGAATATACAACATACCAAACACTATAGAAATAAGACAGATACGTGTGATACATCTCGCCATCCAGCACATCCCTTGAGCTCCATAGCAGTCCATCCAGAATCTGTACTCTATAATACTCGGTCTGACCCGAGCAATATAGTAAAATAACACCCGAGTCAGTCTGGTTTCCAGCGTGAGAAATCACACTCAATTGGATTATTAAAGTTTTCAAAATCCTTTGAAATCAAAGTTATCTCGTAAGATCATGCCACAAATAAACATGCCGGGTTTTACCTTATGATAACCAAACATTTTTATCAAATTCATCTGATATTATAATAGTGTCTATTGAAAGTAAAATAGAATCTAGCTAAAATGCTTGCATCTCACGTTTCAGCAATAAATGGGCACAATCAAAACTGTACAGGCGCTTATTGGAGATTGGATTCCATATAATAGCAGGGCTACTGGGGTACCGCCCGTCACAGTACCTAGTCTAGTTCAGCGTACCGAGGAACCACCCTGATCCCCTACAAAACAAGACCGGAGCTACCCCTTACTGGATAGTCCGAATAAGATCACCCCGCATTTGGGATCAGCAACCTTCCACACAGCCAAAATAAAAGGGACATCTATACAGGGATGACCTTACCCTAATTGGTTGCTAGATGCACCTATCCTATTTTAGCCATTCTCGGTTGATGAGGCTTGAGGGTATGTGTTACCTTTATAGCAAACATACACTTAAAATGCTCATCATCCTCCTGACGATGTTCTTATAGCATTCATCCATACAAGTCTGTTCCCAGTCCGGATGGAACCGAATGCACTACTCGTACTATATCCATTTTGGAATCACCCTCAGGATTAGTAGCGATTAGCTCTTGCACTTCACTTCTCCATCTTCGACTCCAAGCTCTTGTCTTCCTCACGAAAACGTTCAAATAGGATCGAAGTGGTTTTTGGTAAATTAATCTCGATCCTCGTCTCTTCGAAACGATCAGCGCATTAGCCAAAATTGATAGTCGGTTATTTAACTATCAAATAACATTCACAAAAAACCATCAGGCCTTAATAATTTTTCAAATTATTTATTTCAAATATCTTCGCAAGATATTTCTCTACACTTCAACCCTTTTGAAAAATAGTTTTCAAAACACTTTTTCTCTCGTGGAATAAATTTCAACCCAATTTGTAATATTCCCCTGAAAATCACCAAGCCTTAATACTTTAGATTTTAAAATAATTTAAATCACTTTATCCAAAAATATGTACTTTAAAACATTTAAATTAAAAACTACTTAAAATACTTTATTCAAAATAATAGTTATGAAATTTATAAAAATTTCTCATATAATACATAAGCCAAAACTAATTTTAAAATAAAAGTTATCCTATAAGGTATAAATATTAGAAAAAATTATCTTTTAAATCATAATACTAGTTAAACATTTAGAATAATTTACTTATATAATTAAATTAATAAATATTTACCTTTTTAAAAAATTTAAAACAACTAATTAATAACTTCTTTCTAAAACATTCTTTTAAACCACTCTAAAACCTCTAACTTTACTTGAAAATCTATCTTTGAAAATATTCTTGGATTTTCAGGGAAATACACCTTCCATTCCAAAATAGTCCATTTAATCGGTTAATAAATCCTTCTCAATTTATCTCAATTAAATTTACGTTTCAAACCCGTAAATTTCTTTCCCAAACCTTTTAAAAATATACCACTATTTATTTTTTAAACAAATTACCCATTCCTTTATAAATTCCCACCGTGAATTTATACTTCCAAATATCCACTGATATCTTATTTCACTTTATAAACCCAGTTTATAAATTCCATTGTCTCCTTCTCCTTTTAAAACACAGTTTCAAACACTAAATCGATTTCCAAAATTTACTCCATTTTAAGATAAATTCCTTTACTTACTCAATTTTATTTCAAAACCCATTAATTTCATATTTTAGTTCTTTATTATGATTTAAAAATCTTATTTAAACTGAAAATACCAATTTCATACTTTTTCCAAAAAATTTCTTTATCTTTCCCAAACTATTTTAAACCTTGAATTTAAAAACAAATCCTTTATTCCTTTAAATAGTATCACTAGGTTTAAAAATTCATTTATTACCATTTATTCAAAAATCTCTTTTCCATACCCGAAATTTATTTACTAGAATTTAAAAATCACCTTTATTCCTTCCCAATCCATACTTTAAATTTATCCAAATTAGCTAAAATTATTTTACTTGAAAATCCTCTTTTTATTTCTCTTCAAAAATCCAACCTTTATATTTTTGATAGCTTAAAACACCAAAATGTACTCAGCCAAACATAGCATGCAATAATTACAATTACCAAAATAATCTATCACAGATTATCAATAAATCATATCACAGAATATAAAAAAGTTCCAATATTTTAAGAAATTCAGTTGGATCCCTCCAACCTGTTTCCCCGCATCCACGGATGTTAGTCAACAGATAAAATACCAATCCTGCTTCATGGTGGGATATCATAGTATATGGGGTCATTCGCTATTATGTGGGGCACATAGGGTCTAATCCGCTATATAATGCGGGAAATCAATCACTCCAATATATATGTATGTATGTATATATATGTATATATATATATATATATAATATAACATCCAGACTAATAATAAATCATCAATTCAAGCAATCACCAAATAATTTAAATTTTAACTGTTTAAATTTAAATGGAAATCCAAATAAGTGAGATTAACTTACCTTTGATTTTTGTTTCAAATCCATTTCCATTCCGGCTTGTCTCTGGATTTTTGACCTTGTAGAAACAGGTGATTTGTTAATATTCGAGCAAATCGAACAATCCATTACCATTTAATAAATTTATTTTAATATAATAATTTAAATTTAAACTAATATTTTCCTTTAAAAATCCTTTAGTAACTAAAATAGTTTAAATGGGTTAATAAAACAAATTAATCACCCAAAATACGTTGTTTTAAAATAAGCTAGTAGATTTTAAAAATGTGTATATGTATATATTGTTTTTTGTTCAAAATAATCCGCGTAGGTTTTAAAAATCCAATTTTTATATAAATTCTTAAATATTTTAAAATTTCCATATCTTTCCAAATCCTATCTATATATACTGTTTTACATATATATGTATATATATTTGAATAGGTATGCATGTGTATTTATATATACCTATCTTTCTATTAAAAAGAAATCTATTTTCTTTTTTTTTTATATGTGTAAACATTCATTTATTTAATTAAATTAAAACAAAACGATACCTAATTGCCTACCTTTGAAACAGCCACCTCGATCTCGACTATGATCATCGAAGAACGCGCCTGCCACTCGCGATACCATCGCGAACCACGAACTCCATCACTGCCGCGACCTCCTCCTCGTTCGCTGCACCAGATTCCATAACCTTGACAGCCGCTTCAGCAACATCGGCCACCGCTTCTACCATCACCACTACCAAGAGCCGCTACCACCAAACCTGCTACGAACCACGACCACGAACCCTAGCAGCAATTGATCGACGAAACTGCCGAGTATCTCAAGCCGTGCTCGCCCAATTGCGACGACATCGCATTTGACTCTCCGATCTTGACTTAATGGGGATGCTCGGCCCCCTCCCTCTCGTTATATTTTTTAAGAGAACAAACAATTTGATTTGGGTTTTTTTAAAGTATCGGCCATAGTTTATTTTCTACTAGGAAGACAAAGGAAGGCTGATGATTTCTTTCTCTAATGATCTGCTGCGTGTTTATCAAAAGTAGAATGGGGAAGACAAGTGGAGATGTTGGCATGAAGGAATGGTTTTGCTACAGTGCAGTGAAAAAGTATTAATGTGAAATCAATTGACTAGTCAACTTATATATATGTAATGTTATTTAAATTTGAATTTGAATCGTCTTGAAACCACCACTTAAAATTTCAAAATCCTATCGAGGGCTACCGCTAGGCATCTTTAATGTTATATCCTATTTCGAACGCAATGGAAAAGGTTTCGAGTTCTAATTTGATCGTATGAAGAAGATAGCTCTTTGGGACCTAGTAATAATATTAAATTTACGATATAGATTTCAGCACGTTTATATACCGTATGGCCACATGATAACTCAAACACTACGAAATTTGAAACCTGATAATAATACACTATTACGGATCCAATGGAACTAGTTTCATTCAATTCCAAGACTGCGCCTCGGAAGGCTATTTTTAAATATCAATTTAAACGATATATTATTAAAACTTAACAAACCACCTTTAGATTTAGTTTTAACACTTTTTCTTTCTATAGTATTATCAATATAAATTTTATATGTCTTCAAATTATTTTTAACAGGCTTAGAATTTTATATTCAACAATTTACCCAATTTCCAATTATTTAATTTAATAATTAAATCACCCAATGAATTATGATATTTGGGATTCAAGTTAAACTAACTTTCAAATATTTAAGATCAATTAAATATTACAATTTCAAATATCCAAAAACTCCAGGTTGTCACATGTAATCTCGACATTGGTATAATAAAAATCTGTATGAAGTGGTTTGCCTTGGTACAGGACAGGGTGTAGGGTAACTCCGAACCAGTATAAAATCTGGTGTGTTCTTTCCCTTTACTGTTTTTCATTTACTTTCTGCATCTGTGTTTGTTTCTGTAATTGTTCTATGATTAAGTTTTGTATTTGTTTGTGTCATAATTTTAAGTCAGTTCATATAAGTCTTAGAATCCACTAAACACTATTCACTCCCCTCTAGTGTTAAATTAGCCTTAAGATCCTTAATCCGCTGTCCCTTTCAACTGGTATCAGAGCATTGATTTTAATAGTTTTCGTAATCTAAAACTTGAAAATTGTTTCAATGGCTACCAACGTTGGTAATGTCAACTCTCGCACTAGTTCTGTTATCACTAACACTACCATTTGTAGAAGATCAATCTACTATCAGACCACCATTTCTCAATGGCAGTAGTTATGCATGTTGGGCTTGTAGAATGAAAATTTATTTACAATCTATAAGATTAGACACTTGGAATATCACATAAACTAAGTACATTTAACCAACTACCAATTTTCCCAGTGGACTGCTGAGCAAAAAGGTGTTGCACAAAATAACTCAAAGGCCGCGAATATGTTATTTTGTTCACTAGATAGGAATGAGTTTAATAGAGTGTCTGTTTGTGAGTCTGCATTTGAAATCTAGAAAACTTTGCAAGTTACTTATGAAGGAACAAGAAAAGCTAAACAGACTTAAATTTCCATATTAACTAATCAGTTTCAATTATTTAAAATGCATGCAAATGAGACCATTTCTGATATGTATTATCGATTTCAAGATATTGTTCATTCACTAATTGCACTGGAAAAAAAAACTTTTTGAAGGAAGACCAAGTTAGAAAAATTCTAAATTCACCCACTCTAGAATGGGATCAAAAGACACTTGCAATCGAAGAAGCAAAAGATATCAGTCTCATGAAAATAAGGCTACATAAAAGAAGTCATTAGCATTTGATGCACTAATTGAAGATTCTAAATCAGACAGTGATGAGGAGATTGCCTTCAGGACAAGAAACTTTTGGAAACTCCTAAAATGTAGAAAAATGAATAATTACAAAAGAAATGATCAAAGGAATTCAAGAAATAATACGGAGAACGTCAATAATGATAGATGCTACAATTGCAATAAGGTCGAGCATTATAGAAAAGACTGTCCGTATCCAGATAAACATTTATTCCCTCCAAACATTGACTTGCCAAGGAAAAGAAAGAAAGCATTCACAACAACTCTTGATCACTTAGACTCATCATCCAGTGACGATGAAAAGAAGACGGATAATTCAAATATGTGTTTCACTACTATTCATGAATCAGATGACGATAGGGGCATGGATCTAAAAATAGGTACGCATTTACGTTACTTTTTATTTTTCTTATTTGAATGGATGCTTTTTGTTTACTTGATTGTTTTAAAATTCCTTGAATTTTTAAATTCAAATTTATCTCTTGAAATTTGAATTTTAAATTCAAAAATAATATTATTTTAATAAATATTAAATTATTAATATTTAAGTATTATTATATTTAATGTTATCACAGGAATTGTATAATTAGAAAATAGGATTTTATATATATATATATATATATTTGGAATTAGGAATAGAATCTTGTCCTTTGATTCAATACGCACATGTCGATATACCCGAATACCCTATGTCGACATGCCTCTTAGAATTTGATTTCAAAATTTGAATTCAAACTTTAGAATTTCCCTCCATGTTTTCACCAATATCAATGCTTTAGAAAGATGTCTCTTGACCAGAGAACATGTCTATAGAATCTCTATTTATCTCACTCTCTTTATCATCACTTTTCACTTTTATTTCAAATTTCAAACTTATCTTCATTATCTTCAAATCCTCTCAAACTTCTTCAACGGCCTCTTCAAGCATTCCTAACACCATTAGGCTTTCAAAATCTATCAAAAACTTTCTTTTTAATGAACCAGAAACTATCAAAGCTTACATCAAATATGTAAACTTTGGTAAAATTCATATAGAAAAATTTGCTATTTTTGAAGATTTTCCTTCTTATGAAATTGAAAATCTTTTTCAACAATGTTCTATTCTTAGTTTAGTTGACAACAAAGAAAATGATTTTGTATGTTATCCAAATCTTGTTAAGATGTTTTATGCGAATTTGAATCATAGTTTTTATGATGGGGAAGAAAGACAAATTTGGAGTAGTATTAAAGGAACACAAATTGTTTTGGACTGTGTAATTTTGGGAAATATTTTGGGATGTAAGTATACCGAAACGAATCTATCATAATTTCAAATCAATGAAAATGATTGAGAGACATTTCATTACATTTTTGAAGGGGATGGAAATTTCGAATTCAAAATTCAATATTATCGTCCAAAAGCAAGAATTGTTAATCTTTTTATCCAACACACTCTTATACCAAGATCTAGAAACTACAACAACCCAACTTTAAAAGTTTGCAAAGCTCTTTTTGCAATTTTTGAAAATTATAATATTGATTGGGCTCAAGTTATTTTGGATGAGATAAGGCCCAAGAATTTTACTATGGTTGAAAACACATTATATCATGGAATTTATCTCACACGGATTTTTAATTACTTTGGAGTTGCTTTAAAAAGGGAAGAATTTATAATTAGAAAAGTGCTCAACCATGGAAACATTTCCCTTATGCAAATTCCATTAGTGTTTCAACCATATGAAACACTTACGGAAAAGGAAGAAAGACTTGGTCATGAAGAAATGGAATAAATAGAGAAAGAAGAAGAAGAAGAAGAAGAAGAGGAAGGAATGGAAATTGAAGAGGAGGAAGAGGAAGATCAAGAAACCTCCTTAGAAAGTATTGAATATCATACTAATTGTGTTAATCCATCCAACAAGACCATTCTCAATAATCATAGAATTATAGTGGAAAATTCAAAGAGACTTAAAAGATCAATGAGTAAGAAAATGGATCAGATTTCTACTAAAATTGACAAGTTCTTCGGGAAAATTAGTAGAAAGCTTGAACTACCATCTTCTTTGTCTTCATCTAACTAGTTTTAGTTTATGTTATCTTAAGTTCTACCTTTGTATTTCCTTTATTTTAGTTAATATTACATTATCTTATGTAATGTTGACTAGAATTATTAATGGAATCTTTCATTTCCTGTTATTCAACTTCACTCATATCTTAATTGCTTGTTTTTATATTATATAAATTTTAGTTTAATAGATTTGTTCATAATATTCAAAACAAAGCAAAATGTCATTTTAAGTAGAGGCATGTCGACATACACCATCCCCCCATGTCGACATCCAATGGGCAGAAAATAGTTACACTTTCAAATTTCATTTTCAAATAACTAACTTGTGTCTATTCATTTCAAATGACTTTCTACCCCTATTTATATCTGTTTTTTCTAGAATAAATTGTAAAACTTCATCACCAATCACTATGTTTCATAGTTCTTCCTATTTCTTGAATTCTGGCCTCTTCGATTAAGAATCTAAGTGATAATCTTGAAGAAACTCTCACTTCCTTCAACCATATTCTTACATTCATACTTCGTAATCAGCTTCACTTAGAATTGAGTAAAATACAGATGATCAAGGAACAAGAGAGACATTTTGACTTCCTTCGTTGGATGATCTCATCCTTTAACAAGGACGATCTCGAAAGAAATCCACTAGTCACTCTCGACAAAGATAAAGAAGAATGGGATGCCATCAAAGCAGACTCTATCTTTGGAGAAGATGGATGGGTAGAAGTACAAAGGAATGTCTAGTCATTCTGTATGTTATTTGTTTGATTTGTTTGGTGTGTTTTAAACTTGATTGACTTAACTTATTAGATATGGTTTGTATATATGTTTGGATTGAATGATTACTGTAAATATGATTGGTTGATGATTTATTTATTTTTTGGAACACAATTATGATCACACTTAGCACTTATTACACTTACATGGTTTACCCTATTTTATTATGGTTGATTATCTTATAACAAGTTCAGGGATTTTTAAGAAGTTTTTGTTGATGACAAAGGGGGAGAAGTTATAAAATAATAGTTGGCTTGGAGTAAGGGAGAGTTATGGAGTAAGGGGGAGTTATGGAGTAAGGGGGAGTTATGATAGGAGTTATGGTACGATAGGTATATTTTATAAACACAGGTTGTCATCATCAAAAAGGGGGAGATTGTTAGGAACTGAGATGTTGATTTTGATGACAAAAACCTTTTTAACTTATCTTATTATAAAATATATACTAACATTGTTGTCTAGATAGATATGTATATGTAGGATATATATATATATGTGTGTGTGTATATATATATATATATATATATATGCAGGTATTGATTACTGAAGACTGATCAGTATAATGACTCAAGACTCAAGATTGGAGACTCTAGACTATCGAGATTAAGATTTCAAGATATGTGTCTAGCTTTTGTTAAAACTTCATAATAGCATGGAAATCTTCATTTCAAATTTCATTTGGGATGGAACCCATTTCTACCTTCTTAGTGGCTTACAAACCCATGACAAGTAGCTTACATGTAACGACCCATAAATTTTCGATAATTTAAAATTATTAATTTAATTAAATTTGGTATTTAATATTGGAAGAAATAAAAAATTAATTTAATAATGAAATAATATATTGTTAATGATGATTGAATGAAATTTGTGTTATGTAAACAATTGAAACAATTGTTTGGGAATAGTAACTTATAAGTGCGATCGAAAGTAAATGGTAACAAATATTTTATGTTACCTATTTATTTAGCCTGTTAATTTAAATTTGGTAAAAATTGCAATAAATCTAGATTAAATATTTTGTTAATGTAAATATAGTTAATAATGGGAAATAACATTTACTTTATTCATAATATGACAATTAGTTGAATAAAAGGAATGGAAAATCAAGATTTATTAATTTATTGGAATTTAAATTTAATAATTTAATTAATTGCAAATAAATGGAAGTTAAATATTTAAATATTACGTTAATGGAGATTAAGATGAAATTTGAAGATTTTAATGTAATAAATCATAAACCAACGTTAGTTGCATCCTTATTGTGATAAAGATATGAGTAACAAGGTTTAAAATTTAATAAATGGACTTTTAGGAATTTTAATTTATAATTTCTGAATTTAACGAAATTGAAATTTAACACTAAAATTGATGGATTAGTCAACTTAAATCGATAGCTAAATTTGTTTAAATTATTATGTGAATGGTTAAGAAATCAAAATTAATAGAGGTTGTAGATTATTAAAGGTTAAATTTGAAAATGATTTAATTAATTAATTATTAATTTAATTAATTAATTGGAAAATAGCCATTTTGGCCACTGACTCGGATTTCGACGATACCAGTTTCATCGGATATGTAACGGTGAATTATTGTAGGATTTCAAGTTTCATAGCGATCAGACTTGTCGTTTGATTGTACGGGATCGAAATGCCTAGAAATCAATGAAATTGAATTCAATTGAAATCAATTTGAAATAACTTGATTTTAGCATAACTTCTTCATATGATGGAATTTGGACTTAAAACCTATTCTATTGCATTTAAAATATTTTAAAACATCTATTTTGATATATGGTGTTAGCACCAGAATTAGTCACTAACACCCTTAAGAGAGATTGTGTAGAGAGATTAATGAAGAAAGTAAAGGTAAACAAAAAATAGCACGCAAATTTAAATGCAGAAAATACGAATACCAGATTTATAGTGGTTCGGCGTAATTTCCTACGACCGCTTTGAGGTTAATCTTTATTGCTTGTCTAACTAATCGATTAAAGATATAATCGTACACCAATTACTTGAATACAATTGCTAAGCAAAAAAGATAAGTCTTGAATGAGTTTTGAATGCGGCAGAGTCTCCCCGGTGTTCTCCAAAAAAAAGGTCTCTTTCACTGTGCCTCTGCCTCTCTATTTATAGACGATGATGGGTTAGACTTCTCTGGTGGGCCTAGAAATAAGATACCTCGGCCCAAAACAAGTAATTCCCATGTGCTGATCCATTAATACCGAACGGCATACGCCGAATGTACTTAGATGCCGAACGAGGTCAGGGCGTCGAACATCCCTGGATGCCGAATGGGCTTTATGCCGAACGGGGTTGAGTGCCGAGCGAGGTTTGGATGCCGAGCAGTGTGGAATGCCGAATGACTCTGCTATGCCGAACAACCAAATATGACGAACAACCCTTAATGCCGAACGATATACAATACCGAACGGCTCTTAGTGTCGAACGACTCTTAATGCCGAACACTCTAGTTGTGCCGAATGCTCAGGATGCCGAACGATATGTAAGTGCCGAGTGCCTAGTTGCCTGGTCAAATCTCCAGGTGACACTTGCCCCCCAAAGTGCATCATGTGGTCGAACGTGGTGTGCTTTGAATCATGAGTCCTCCGTGCTTTGCTTCGAGCCTTGGCTTAATTTTCTCGATTGTATCTTCTCTTGAATACCAGGTGAGGCGTTGCGCGCCGAACGACATGGCCGATGTCGAACGATGTCGTCTTGATCGGTTCTACTAGTCATTGTCCCTTCGACTTCCTCTCTTCTCTATAAAGGTCGGCATTTTCCTTCTTCTTCTCCTTTTCATTTTCACCTCCGCTATCCTGTACTCATGAAACTCGCTTTTTAACAAACTTCAAAAATTTAAGTACCCTTCCCTCCTCTAGTATCATACATTGCCTCATTCCTTTCCCAAATCACTTGGAATTAATCAAAATCGCACCCTTAACTCCAGAATTCTCCCGACTTTCGATCCATTTACTAAGTATCGATCCCCTTTTTTAAATGCTTTCCCTTGACCAAAAGGTTTAATACGAGGCTCAAGTTCATAAATTTTGGTAGAACCGTAGCCAACAGGTATTGTGTGGATGAAAAAATTGAACTGCGATTAGGATATGTTCTAGGGCTAGATTATATGGAGGAAAGAAAGAAGTGGTCAAAGGCAAGCACATGAGGGAGTTGGTGGAAGATGTGTTGTGGTTCAGTATGGTTCTCTCATGGCAAACAAGATTAGAGGGAAGAGTGGAGGAGGAGCAGGAATTGGCTAGAATGTCGAACAACACGGCCCAGTATGGATTGCCGAACGGCTTGGCCATGTCGTTCGGTATGGATGGAGGAAAAAGATAAAAATTGTCGTTAAGGGCGTAGTGCCGAGCGTTGGGGCTCGGCGTCACTCTGGTTCGGCATGATTCGCCACAGACCGAGCAGTGGAGTGGAAAAATAAGGAAGGAAGTAGGAATTGGATAGGATGCCGATCGACATGGCTCAACATTACTTGCCAAAAGACTCGGCCATGCCGGTCGGGAGAGATGGAGGAAAGAGGGACAAATGATGACAAGGGCAGAATGCCGGGCGATATGGCTCGGCACAAACATGGTTCGGCATGATTAGCCGCGTGCCGAACGACGAAGAGGAAGGGTTGGATGAGTGATGCTTAGGCTGAACAGAATGGAGACCAAACGACATCTAGGCCGAACAACACTTAGGCCGAACGAAACTTTGGTCGAACATCATTTAGGCCGAACGGCACTTTGGCCGAACGTCATTTAGGCCGAACTGCATTTAGGCCGAGCGGCTTTTAGGCCGTGTGTTTCAAGTGTCACTCGGCCTTGACTTTTTGATGAATAGATAACAACAATCCAAACCATTCCAACTCGAACATAACCTTCGTCGAATTTACTTATTCCCCATGCCTAGTCACATGAAAAAAAACAAGGACAAGTACTTAAGCAAACCCACATATCGAACTAATCTGGACTGAAAACTCCCTAGTTTTGATAATCAAAAGTCTGAACTTAAATCGATAAAAACGGATAATTTCCTTTAACATATAGTGCCAATGCCCGAGTCCAAAATCGAGAGGCAGGCTTTCGGAGACGGTCAGCGATGACGATCTTCGAAGGCAACAGTTTGAAGTTCAACTTTATATCACCAACTATGTGACTTTTAACTTCTCAGCACTTATATTTGGATGATCGCACTAGTTCACACACCGCACGAGGGGGAATATTTATATTGTTAAGTCTAACGTCGATTATTTTTCAAGTATAATTCAAACAGGTGCTCTGCTAGATTCAATCCTTATTAGAGATGTCTAGGAAATCTAGCTCCGCTACGATCTCAGACAGACCTGGGCCATCCTCTCGACAAGAAGTCGCAGACATTTCAAATCCGTCAACTTCCCTTGCTCATAACTTGGCTCCCGACGCTTTAGACGTAGAAATTCTCTTGGACAACCCATTCGATTCACAGGCTTCGAAGATTAATGAAAGTACACTCAGTCGGATATGCTCTATCCACGGAATCCCTTTCGACGACGTGCTAGTTCCATCGGGGCACGATCGTCCGCACTTGCCCCTAGTCGGATACACAGCTTATAATAAATTCATGTGCTGGGTTAGTAGTATGCCACCGTTCAACTCGTTTCTTCGAGACGTGCTGCAGTATATCGACATTGCCCCGTCGCAACTGCACCCGAACAGCCACGCATTCATCTACGGCACATATATCCTCTTCATGAGTGTCCTTTCTAGGCTTCCAACCCCGGGCGATATCAAATATATATATTGCATCAAGAAGCAGATGGATAGCCCTTCTTTCATGTTTCTCGAGCCGCACAACAAATGTCAAATCTTAACTGGGGCATGGAGTAAGTTTGCCCTGTATAAAAAAGAATGGTTTTATGTGCGTTGCCCCCTGGTTTCGCGAGGAGATGGGTGGAAGGAAGTAAGTCTTCTCTCTGGAACGATACTTATGCTTGGTCGAAGCTGTACCTTTTCTAACTCTTTTCCATCTTTTCAGGCATTAACCCACGTTCTGAGGGTCCCGGATACTCTGAAGCCGTCGAGGCTATCCGAGCCATTCCCGCCGAAGAACAGAACGTCAGAACTCGCATTATAAATGAGTCGCTTTCAAGGTTTGGGCTGTTGGCGGAAGGTCACCGGATAAGCCTCCCTCAGGGCGTTGCCATACCCAGGCCTACCGATGGCAAAGGGAAAAAGCAGGTCGGGTCTTCGACACGTAACGCCCCTGACACACTAGAAGAGGGGGAGATTAAGGAAACCGAAACGCCCGAAGTATAAGGTAAAACTGTTAGTCCACCTCGGGATCCAATAGTTGAAGTCCACGACATTGAAATGTCATCTTCCCCTTCGAAGAGGAAGAAGAAACTAACGTATAAGCTGTGGTAGGAGAAAGTGGGCGGAACTTCTAAAGTTACCCTTATTCCAACGGAGAAAGAAGCTTCCCCACAGCACATGGAAAGTTCTCTAAAAGGTCTGTCGAGCCTTATGATACCTGACGATCTGCTCAACTATTGTTTCGATGATCCCGAGGCCCTTAAGCTCCACTCGCCCGCGAGAGGCGATTCCAACGCTCAAGCCTAAAGCGAGGGAGAACAAACTCCTATTAGTAAAGAAGCCGGTCTGTCGGGGGAAACACTAGGACACACACAAACACACACACTTCACTTTGCACTTGAACTTTCCGTCATTACCTTACTTTTTACTAACTCGTCATTACTTAAACTCTACGCAGGTGACATGGGGCGCACACATGGACTTGACTGCCTTCGCGGTTCATCGATTTTGCATCAATCAGCACGGGACTCAGATTCCGAAAGACGCCGAGACAGGGATAACGACGGCGATAGGGATTACAATTCCCGAGATTCATCATCTCGGAAGAAATCTTACTATCAACCCAAATACCATCATATTCCCCCTTCTCACTCGGGGAAAAGCAAAGATAAGCACGACCATAAGGGGTTGCAATTAGATGTCCCTCGCGATCAACACTCCGATTCTTCCACCACACGACAGTCTCGGGATTCTCACAAGAGAACTGAACTTTCAGAGCCATCTTCTTCTGTTCCCGCAACAGATCCAACAATGGCGGAGAGACTGAACGAGCTCAAGGATAAATTCCCAAAAATCTTCTTTGATGGTCTGAAATTTCTCCCGACGATTCATCCTATTCCAGGACATGTCAAGCAGAGCGTTATCGCCTGCACCAACGATGTCTATGTTCAACATGACGCGTTCGTTCATCTTGCTGAGAAAGTGTCATAAGTCTCCATAGAGTGCCAGCATGAGATTGATCGTCTGAGCTTGAGGCTATCCATGACAAAGATATTATCAAAGCTCGGGACGAAAAGCTTGCGTCTTACAAATCTCAGCTTGAAGCCGCCCAATAGAACGCTAAAGATATTGCCGAAGCCGTGACTCGTTTGGAGTCAACCTACAAAAAAAATTCGATGAGGCGGTCCAATGTTGTGGGCCTTAGCTTTGGAGAAAGACTCGGTGCAAAAAGAGAGGGATGCATTCAGCCTCCGAGTCAAAGAACTTGAGGAACGACTCCGCAAAGAGCAAGAAGAGAAGACTGCCGCCCAAGAAGAGTCGCAACGGTATTGCGACGAGATCATTGCTACGCGACTCCTAAAGGAGAAACTTGAGGATGAGCTTTTTAAAGTTGAGGCACTAAAGAATGAAGCCCGTGAAGAGGGCAAAAAGATATCATCTACGGAGATCGACTCTCGTCTTGAGGCGGCTAAGGAAGAAGGTAGGGAAGAGGTCAAAAGCATGTTCGACCCGCTTATTGCATAATTCAATGCCCGCGTTCTCATGCACCGGGACTTAACTTTTCTGGGCGAGGGCTATCTCGAGTCTTTAGCCGTGGCGTGGGAGACCTTAATAGAAATCAGGAAGGCCGAAAATGGTACCAAGGAGGTTGATGAAGGAGCTTTGATGAAAGAATTTCTTAAGGGAAACGAGCCTTAGGACCTGTCAGCGGCAAAAGCCCTTTACTGCAAAGGCTCCCCCTCAATGAAAGGGAAAGAGGTTATTGCCGGTCCATCCGAGATCGAGTCTCCGGCTCGTGTGCCTACTCAGCCGGCCGGTCGGCCGATACTCGATCCCTTTGAGCAGCACATCGGTTATGACCCGGAGGAACCCGGCCTTGGCGTTCATATTTTGTCTCCTATTCCAGAGGGTGAGACCCCTCTGACGGCAGAGAGCCAGCCGGAACCTGGTAGAAAACTCACTTAAACATTCCAAGATTCGTCATTTTTCACCATAAGCTATCGTATTCTAATACTTGTTTTTCATGATTTTGTGCGGGCCGTTCTGATCCTGAGCCCACTCCAGGAGCGATGTCGCCAAGGAGGTGAAGGAAAAGACAAGTGAGGCCACTCACGTAGGAGAGGCTCCCGGTCCAGATGCTCAGGTGATCGGAGCGCTTGATGAGGATAAATCCGAGACTTCCTCTCCCATTTATGGGAGTTATGAAATTGAAATTACGAGTGCCTCTGAACACACATCTAAACTGAGCATGAAGAAGCATCTTGAGAAGGAGAAGAAATAAGCAGTCAAGATCAAAATCGAGTCTCTAGCTGTGGACCTGGACGGTCCTGTGAATAAGCCGTTGAAGGTCATCCTCCCAGGCGAGTCCAAGCCCATGGAAGTTCCCCATACTTTTTCAGCTGTCGCTCCCTCGTCAAAGAATGTTATTAAGGGCAAGCGCTCGAGAGGGGAGTCGTCTGGAAAAAGGTTGAAGAAGTAGTCATTGCTCTCGGTCAACGAGAGCTAGTTTAGATTATGTAATTATTTTTAGTTACCTTCTTAGTTCATGTAAATAAACTTTTGACTTCGAAATTTGGAGGAGTTATAGTAGGAACTTATTTTTGATGAATAAAACTTAGTTCTTTTGTCTTTCAAAAGACTTCCATTGTTTGGTTTTCTGTATAATCATGGTTGAAATCCAAGCTGTTGCGAATAACATAAACTTCTCGATTTGTTTTCATGTAGCTCGGAAATTCTCTAGAATTGTTCATTTTTCATTCCATGCTTCAAGCACTTAGAATATTTTTTAGTCCGTATGTCAGGGACTTGATAAATTCAAGTCATTTGTGTCCTAGTTCGCACTCAAGCAACTTGGAGATTTGAATCGCTTATACTTGAATCCTCACTCTGGGGACTTAGAGTACTCGAGTCCACAATCAGGGGACTTGGAGATTTGGGTCGTTTATACTCGAGTCCGCACTCTGGGGACTTAGAGTACTCCGGTCCGCACTCAGGAAACTTGGAGGTTTTAATCATTTACACTCACTCTGGGGACTTAGAGTACTCCAGTCCGCAATCAGGGGACTTGGAGGTTTTAATCGTTTGCACTCGAGTCCGCACTCCGGGGACTCAGACTACCCCAGTCCGCACTCAGGGGACGTGGAGGTTTTAATCATTTATACTCGAGTCCGCACTCTGAGGACTCAGAGTACTCCAGTCCACACTCCGGAGACTTGGAGATTTTGAGTCATTTATAATCTGGTCCGTACTCCGGGAACTCAAAGTACTCCGGTCCACACTCTGGGGACTTGGAGATTTTGAGTCATTTATACTCTGGTCCGCACTCTGGGGACTCAGAGTACTCCAGTCCGCACTTCGAGGACTAGGAGATTTTGAGTCGTTTATACTCTGATCCGCACTCCGGAGACTCAGAGTACTCCGGTCCGCACACCGGGGACATGGAGATTTTGAGTCATTTATACTCTGGTCCGCACTCCAGGGACTCAGAGTACTCCAGTCCACACTCTGGGGACTCGGAGATTTTGATTCGTTTATACTCTGGTCTGCACTCCGAGGACTCAGAGTATTTTAGTCTGCACTTTGGGGACTTCGAGATTTTGAGTCATTTATACTCTTGTCTGCACTCCGAGTACTCAGAGTACTCCAGTCCGCACTCCGAGGACTTAGAGATTTTGAGTCGTTTATATTTTGGTCCGCACTTCGGGGACTCAGAGTACTTAGTCCGTCCTCTGGGGACTTGGAGATTTTGAGTCGTTTATACTGGTCCGCACTCCGGGGACTCAGAGTACTCCAGTCCGCAATCCGGGGACTTGGAGATTTTGAGTTCTCGTGCGCATTCGTACGTCTGGCAGAATGATGCATTTCTTAGTTATTTGTCATAGCGTTATCATACACAGAAACATCGACAAGTCATAAAGAAAATGGCTTCAAGGCTTTGTTAATGCAAACAAGCTAAATTGTCTTATTACATGCCATAAACTAGGAATAAAAACTTGCGGTAAATAAATGTAACTAAAATATGAAAGAAATGAACTAGGTGTAATAATGCCGCAAATGCTCGTTATTCCATGCTCGAGGGAGTGTCGCACCATCAACGGTCGCTAGCTTGAAAGTTCCTTCTCCAAGCTTCCGTTCAATGACGTATGGACCTTCCCATGTGGGGCTTATATGTGATATAACTGGGAAAACTCGTTTTAGAACAAGATCACCCACACCAAAGATTCTCGGTCAGACTTTTTCATTATAATATCGAGCGACTCGGTGCCTGTACGCGGCCGCTCTTAAATTAGCTTCTTTGCGCTTTTCATCAATGAAGTTCAATGATTCCAGCAAAAGATCTTGATTCGACTTAGGGTCATAATAAGTTATCTGATGCGATGGAACTTCAAGTTCCATGGGTATGACAGCGTCCATGCCATATGCCAATGTGAATGGAGTGTGGCCAGTCGCGGACTTGTGGGTGGTTCTGTAAGTCCAAAGCTCTGTTGGAAGCTCATCCACCCACTTGCCTCTAGCTTTTTCCAAACGCTTTTTCAATATGGATTTGATTATTTTGTTTACGGCTTCCACTTTTCCATTGGCTTTCGGGTGAACAACTGCTGCAAACTTTTCTCAATACCATATTTTGGCAAAATTCCTTGAACTCTTTGCTTTCAAACCGAGTTCCGTTGTCTGTAATGATGGTTCGTGGAAGGCCAAAATGGCATATAATATTTCATACAACGAAATTAATGACCTTTTTGGTTGTGACAGTGGCCGAAGGTTCTGCTTCTGCCCACTTGGTAAGCTAATCGACCGCAACTATCACATATTTTGCGCCACCTTTGGATAGGGGTAAGGAACGGACTATATCGATTCCCCACATTGCAAATGGTCAGGGACTAACTATTTGTGTGAGTTCCATCGGCCGAGTTCTCGGGATTTTCGCATATTTCTGACATTTTTCACATCTTCTCACATAGTCTGCGACATCCCGATTTACAGTTGACCAATAGTATTCATAGCGGAGGATTTTCTTTGCTAACGTCTGCCCTCCGGTATGGTCGCCACATTCACCTTCGTGGACTTCTTTCAGGACTCGTTTTATCTCATCATGGGCAATGCACCGGAGTAAGGGGGTCGAGAATCCCCTACAATACATTATCTCATCTTCCATTACATAACGCGAAGCCTTACGAATGACTTGTCGTCTTTCCTCCTTCTTTCGGGCGCGACCCCGTGTAACAAGTACTGCTTGAAGGGGGTCATCCATGACCCCTTCTCGATTTCTGTTTCTAATGTGAAATCTACCTCCATCATATCTATGCTTGGAACATGTAAGGTTTCAATGGGAAATAATCTCATCTGCTGCGCATCGCCAGTGCTTGCAAATTTTGCCAATGAATCGGGCTGCTCTGTTTTGCTCACGCGGGACATGTGAAATATCATAATACTCAAGATTCACTAGCAGCTCCTAAACTCGGACCAAGTATGGGGCAAGTCTTTGCCCCTTGCTTGGTAGTCTCCCCGTACTTGGTACACCACCAATTGCGAGTCGCAAAAGATTTCAACCGATCCTACTCCCAGTTCTTTGATGAGTCTTAAGCTGGCAATCAATGCTTCATACTCGGCTTCGTTATTCGTTGCTGAGAATTCGAGCTTCAAAGCGTAGCAAACTGATCGGTTCTCAGGAGTTACAAGAACTATGCCTACCTCCAAGCAATGGTCGTTAGATGCCCCATCGGTGTACACCTTCCATCGAACACAAGGTATGACATTGCGGCCATTTGATTCGTCTGTCATGGTGAATTCAGCGATGAAATCTGTTAGTGCTTGCCCCTGTATGGCCCTTCATGGCAGGTAGGTAATACCGAACAGACTCAACTCGATATTCCATTTTAACATCCTTCCAGAAGTTTTCAGTCGTTGGAGTACCTGTCGCAAGGGTTGATCGGTGTAAACGATGATCGAGTGTGCCTGGAAGTATGGGAAAAGCTTGCGTGATGCAATCACCAAGCAACAAGCCAGTTTCTCAATTCTCGGATAATTTCTTTCTGCCCTCGTCAAACGTTTACTGACATAATATACTGGCTTTTGGACTCGGTCCTCCTCACGAACCAGAGCCGTACTGATAGCATGCTGCGATACTGCCAAGTATACATACAACATTTCATGGTCAATTGGTTTTGATAGCACCGGGGGACTTTCTAGATGTCTAACCAGGGATCGGAGTGCTTCCTCGTAGTCAGATGTCCACTCGAAATTCCTCTTTCCTTTCTTTATCACGTCAAAGAAAGGAATGCACTTATCCGTGGCTCTGGATATGAATCGACTCAGCGCGGCCACCTTTCCGTTCAAGCTTTGCACTTGCTTTATATTTCTGGGCACTTGTATGTCCCGAATAGCCTGAATCTTTTTCGTATTAGCTTCAATTCCACGTGCGTTCACAATGAAATCCAAGAACTTCCCTGATGCAACGCCAAAAGAACACTTTAATGGGTTGATCTTCATCACGTAATGCCTGAGTATATCAAACATCTCTGCTAAGTCTCGGATGTGGTCGTTTGACTGTCGTGACTTCACGAGCATGTCATCCACATAGACTTCTATCATTCTACCAATCTGGTCTTTAAACATTCGATTTACCAGAAGTTGATAAGTTGCTCCCGTGTTTTTCAATCCAAAAGGCATAACTACATAGCAATATAGTCCCACATCTGCGACAAAGCTCGTGTGTTATTGGTCTGGAATGTGCATCGGGATCTGATTATATCCTGAATACACATCCATAAATGACAATAATTCATGTCCGACGGTAGAGTCGACGAGCTGGTCGATTCTTGGTAATGGGAAACTATCCTTCGGGCATGCTTTATTCAGATCAGAGTAATCAACACAAGTTCTCCACTTCCCATTTACTTTTCTCACCAACACAGAATTAGATACCCATTTAAGGTAGAGAGCGTTGCGGATGAACCCATTAGCTTTGAGTTTATCCACCTTCTCTTTGAGAACAATGGACCTCTCTGGGTCCATGCCTCTCCTTTTCTGTTTCACAGGAATGTATTTTGGGTCTATGTTCAACATATGACTCGCAATAGTGGAAGAAACCCCGCACAAATCAGAGTGTGTCCAAGCGAAAACATCCAGATTTTTTCGGAGGAAATCAGTAAGGTCATCGGCCACTGAAGGGTCGAGTTATGATCCAATCTTAAGGACTCGCGATGGGTTATCCCGACTGACAGTAATGTCGATCGTCAGATCAGCCGGTGCTGTATTCGTTTCCCTGGGTTCCCCATCATCATCTCTCGGATCTATGTCTCTAAGGATCTGAGAATGTTGTCCGAGCCAAGGATCGAGCACTACTTATCAATCATCAGGATTTAGGATGCGGACGGTGCTGCCCGCAACCTTTTCTTTTTCTCTCCGCTGAGCTTCTCTTAGCTCTGCCACATAACATGCACAACCGATCGCCTGATCGCCATGTACCACTCCAACTCCCTTGTCAGTTGGAAATTTTAACGTTAAACACCAAGGGGCCAAGGCTGTCCTAAACTCCGCCAGGGCCAGACGACCCAGAAATGCATTGTATGGGGAGTCAACATCCATCACTATGAACGGTAGCACTCGCACTCTCCTATGCTCACCTTCCCCTAGTTCAACTGGTAACTCAATATACCCCATTGCGTCAGTTGCAGCACCATTAAAGCCGTGGATATGGGCTTTGCATGGTTTCAAATCTTTTGTCTCCATCTTCATTTGGTCATAAGCCTTCTTGAAGATGATGTTGACGAACTTCCACAATCAATAAAAATTCTTTTTTGGTATGCTGGCCCAATCGTTGCAGATATGACCATCGGGTCGATAGTAAGAGCCTCCACCTTGTCTGCATCTCGACTCCTACACACTATATCGTCTGTCATCATGCGTTGTTGTTTTACGGGGGTTCCATCTTCCACATTCGAACCACATTCATAATTCGCATGCCTCAGGGTGGTAGCATATCGTTCCATCTCCTGCCGATTCTTGTCTATAGGATGAGGTCCTCCGACTATAGTGTTTATGATCAATCCACCTACGGTCCGGGTGGGTTCCTCTAGGTGGCGTGGAGCCCGTCCGCGTCCGGGGTCTGTCGTTCCTTGCCTACCCTTTGGTGGGTTCTTAACAAACTGCTGCAGCTTTTTCTGCCTGATCAACCTTTCTATGGCATCATGGAGGTGTCTACACTCCTCAGTATTGTGCCCGTGGGTCTCATGGAAGCGACAATACTTCCCTGTCCATTTCCGTTCTTCAGTGGACTCCTTTGGGCGCGACTTTCTGTATTCAAAGGTGTTACAGGTAGATAGATAAATGTTTTCAAGAGAAGTATTCAGGGGGTGTATTCGTTATAGGTCGGAATTCTCGACTTCCATCTCCCTGTCTCTTTTTTCTTTCCAGGATTTCCACCTCTGGATCCTTTAGATTGCCCAGGCTTGTTCTGAACGTTAACTTGAACTTTTCTCGAACTATCGCCGGATTGTTTCACGGCGATGCTACTTTTCACAGTTTCCTGAATAGGTCCTGATGCCTTATCTCGTCTCGTCCATCGAGCTTCCTCCCTCCTTATGAACTGGTGAGCTTTGGAATAGAATCGTTCCAACGTAGTTGGGGGCTTTCCCGCCAACTAATCTCCAAACTCCGAGTCTGGATCTACACCTCGCATCGCTGCCATCAAGGTTGTGTGGTTGTTAGGGTTGCTAACTTCAGTGGAAGCAACATGGAACCTCTGTAAGTAGGCTTTCAAAGTCTCTCCCGGAGCCTGGATTACGCTTGATAAGGACATTGCGTCCTTTGGACGAGTTGCATGTATCCTAAACTGTTCAACAAATTTCATCGCCAACTTGTCGAAGCTGGATATAGATCGAGGAGGAAGTCGAGTAAACCACATAGTGGCGATTCCAGACAAAGTGATTGGGAAGCACCTACACTTAGTCGCGTTATTCGCCCTTTTAGAATCCATCATCCATTCGTACCTCATCACGTGTTGCCTAGGATCAGTTTTCCCTTCGTAAGCTGGGATAGTCGGCATGTTGAATTTCTTGGGATACTCTGCTTGTAGAATAACGTATGTAAGGGAGTATGACACCTTGACACTCCCCAGTCTTCGTTGGTTAGGCCTTGGTTTTCTCTCATTAACTGCCTGACCATGGCTGATAAGTCTGGAGTTTGTATGGAGGATGGAAGGTTTGGTTCCGTTCCACGGGACCGTGCAGGCTGATGTCCCGCCTGCTGGCGGTCGACCAAACGTGTGTCCTGAAGTCCAGCTTGATTTGGGTCTTGGTGAGCCGGGCGTTTGGTCTCCTCACGTGCCTGATCCCCGATGGATCGATCAGTGGCACCTACCTATGCAGCCTCTGTCTTACGGCGTCTATGCCTAGGAGGTTTATCAGCTGAGGTCGAGCTATCAGAAGAAGAATAAGGAGCAGGACTACTCCCAGCATTCTGATGCTGTTGTTGGGCAAGTTGAGTCATAAGATTAGTGTTGGCTTGAATCTGCTCAGCCCGTTGCCTTCTACCCTGAGTTCTCTTATCAAGTCGTTGAACTCTGTTCGGGAAACGACTTCCGCTTGATTTTGGGTGGAGGGCCCTGCGCCTTGAATTGCTTCCTAGTTACTAGGTCCAACTTGTTGTACTCTACCAGTCTCATGGACATCTGCGTTGTGAGAGGCCGATCTAGTTCGGGGTCTTCCCATGGTAAAGTTGTCGGTTATAACTCTGAGTAGAATCAACAGATGTCTTGTGAATGATTTGGATCTCCTTCGGGGGATTTTTTCAATCCAGTAGCTACAAAGCAGATCCTAGCAATCTGAGAATTCGGTTCTCAGTGAAAGCACCAAAATGTTAGCACCAGAATTGGTCACTGACACCCTTAAGAGAGATTGTGTAGAGATATTAATGAAGAAAGTAAAGGTAAACAGAGAACAATATGCAAATTTAAATGCAAAAAATACGAACACCAAATTTATAGTGGTTCGGTGTAATTGCCTACGTCCACTTTGAGGTTAATCTTTATTGCTTGTCTCCATAATCGATTACAGATACAATCCGTACACCAATTACTTGAATACAATTGCTAAGCAAAAAAAAATAAGTCTTAAATGCACCAGAGTCTCCCCGGTGTTCTCAAAAAAAGGTCCCTTTCACTGTGCCTCTGCCTCTCTATTTATAGACGAAGATGGGTTGGACTTCTCTGGTGGGCCTAGGAATAAGATACTTCGGCCCAAAACAAGTAACTCTTGTGTGCCGATCCATTAATACCGAATGACATATGCCGAACGTCCTTAGATGCCGAACGAGGTCTGGATGCCGAATATCCCTGGATGCCAAATGGGCTTTATGCCGAACAGGGTTAAGTGCCAAGCGAGTTTTGGATGCCGAGCAGTGTGGAATGCCGAACGACTCTGCCATGCCGAACGACCCTCAATGCCGAACGACCAAAGATGCCGAACCGCCCTTAATGCCGAACGATATACAATACCGAACGGCTCTTAATGCTGAACGACTCTTAATGTCGAACACTCTAGTTATGCCGAATGCTCAGGATGCCGAACGATATGTAAATGCCGAGTGCCTAGTTTCCTGGTCAAATCTCCAGGTAACATATAGCTTGACCATTTTCATTCCAGAGTCGAATCGGGCTTTTTGGGTCGTGTATCGTTCAATTAATCTGGTCCGTTCTTTCTGTTTCAGCTCTGTCTATAAATATCTCGTTATAAACCCTAACAGCCTTTCTATTTCTCAATTCTGTACGTACAGAAACTTTTTTTGCTCTTCTTTCTCACTGGTAGACAAGTAAAAGTTTCCAATTGCGATAATAAATCAAAACCAAATCAAAATATCGAACTCCTCCAAACCCTATCAAACTATATATCAATTTGAAGCTCTCGACAAGCGTAATCTTCTAGTGCTATTCGTTTTTCATTTTGGTTCACTGTTTGATCATAAATTGGCCATTTATTTTCGGTCGTCCGTTACTAGGGTTTCAACTCGATGGTGGATCTACGTCGATGGGTCGATCGGAGATTGCTGGTGTGTAGAGGACATCGGACAACTTCAATCCATGCGGTTCATTGGCCGAAAGGGTCTTCGAGTTTGCCGCAAATTGCGTATGAACGAGGCGGCGTCGGTCAGTGATTTGAGAGTCGGAACGGCTGTGCCTCTGGCCGTGGGCACGGCGTCAGGTGGCGAGCGTGATGCCACATCCTGATGTGGCCGAAACTCATCCTTGTGGCGGCAATAATTACGAATGGCGGTTGGCGGCTTCTAGGGTTTGTGTTCGATATTTCGGCTGGAAGTCGCGATTTGCTTGCTGACGTGGTAACTAAATTTACCTATGTTTTTATTTGAATTTAAATTTTGAATTATATGCTCAAATCATTATAACTTTTATGTACGAACTCAGATTTGTGCGGGGTTTCTTGCGTTGGGATCGTAGTAAAATTCCGGACATTTTGATGTGGGTTTGGACAAATTCTGAGACCGTTCAAATTTTGGGTTTAAATTGGATTTAAGTTCAATTTAAATTCGAAAGGTGAGTGTTTTAACTCATTCACAATTTTCAAAATTTCTTATGTTTGTTAAATTGATTTATGATGCAATTAGAAATTTATTTATGACTGTTTGGCATATTTTTAATCATCATCCCAGTTAAATTGAATTTATTCGAATTAAATTGTTATTCAATTTATTATTGCATATAAACTGCGAGTTAATTAGTTATTTAATTTATTTTTGAATATAAAGTGCCAGTAAATGCCTGTTATTTATTATCTGTTCTATATTGATGTTATTGATTTAATTGGATGATGATTTTGATAAATGTTTGATGCTTGATATTGGATGAATGGATGTTGTGTTTCATACTGTTATAAACTGCAAGTTGTTATGGATTTTATTTCATTCGGGATTGTGATTTGAAATGATATGCAACCATATTTTTATTTCAAATTGCGGATTGAAATGATAAATATCCGTATCACTTGACCACAGGATAGAAAATTTTATACAGGCACCACTGATCTATATATAAATATTTTGAAATTGATTTCTATGGTTTTATAAAGAAATATATTTCTTTATATAAATATTGATTTTAGATATTTTATAAATGTTATTTTATGCTTGATTTTAAGCTATGGATAATTTGTTTTTATATAAAATAAGATTTATTATAAAGTTTGATTTTATGGAAGATAATACGGTTACGTATATAAATTATATTTTAAATAGAGTTTATAATGATTTAAATAAATATGGTTGGAAGATAAATTGGAAATTTAGTTGAAATTAAATTTATTTAAGAATTACTCAAAACGGTTGATGTGAAATTTATTAAATTGGAAACTTTAAAAGATATAATTATTATAACTTGATTTTAGGGTCAGGGTGAATTAAATGAGTATTTCAAGTACAAATGAATTCAAGGAAATAGTTGGTTATTTGTAATTTGAGTTTTATTGAAATGATAATGGATTTATTATGTAAAATATTTCGAAACTAAATAATAGAAAATTTAATTATTGAATCAAAATTATCAAATTTATTTCTGAAATTTTGGAATATTTAAAGCCTTGAAATATATCGAAATTGAAATGTTTTATCGAAATTGAAGTGTTCCGAAGTTATAAATTTCGAAGTATTATGTTTTAAAAGTGTTATAATTTCAAATGTTTGGTTTCGAAGTGTATAAATTTGAAAGTACTATGATTTTGGAAAAGGAATATATTTGAAATAAAAATGATATTATATTGATTTGGGTTTTATAACATGATATCATATTGATTTGGGTTTTTGAAATGGAATTGATATCGCATTTATATGGTTTTGAAATGGATATTATATTCTGGTTTTGAAGTATAAATTAGTTTGAAATGACCGCGGTGTTATAATAACGTTTGGTTGCAAAAGAGACCGGGATCGGAAGCTGTCATACTCTCTGCCAACTCCGAAAACCACTTTAACAATCGTATACGCGGTGGAGATTCCAGAATGAAGTAGGATGGTGGCGGCGTTTCCTTTTTAGGTATATACATGGACCCGACTCCCATGAGTTGTCATGAGGTGGCGACAGAAGCGGTCGACATGCTAAGAAGGTAGCACCTTTTATCGGACACACTCCTTCGATACCATTCTATTACTTTGTTATTGATTTGGGCCCTTTTGATTTTGGGGGTGTGGCTCGAGGTGGGCGGTAGTAGCTGCTACACGTTACCACCTGTACGGAAGCGTAATTGGTATATCTACCCAGGCATTGCCTAGTTGTGCCGTATCATCTACCCTAGCGCGCCTTGTACGAGTTTGATTTTCTCCCATAGCCCATGGAGTATTAAGGGTAGGCCCTCGATCTGGAGATCTGCTGATACTGGATGGACTACTGGGACTACTACGTGGTAAGGGCTATATGGGTAATCCCTTAATGCTATTTAAAAGTAAGTTTATTATACTATTAGACACTATTATAATAGCAAAATATTACTACATAGTAAATAGTTTAACGGATCCTTAGGAGACGTGAATTCCGAGCATCTCTTAAGTTACTGCACTCACGTTTGACACTGGATAGGAGATGTCATATTCCATAAACATCTCTGACGCCATTATACTCATATTTATTTCTGTTGATTTAACTTGCATAAGATCTTTTAGTTATGACTCGAGTGTTTTTTCTTTTCAATTCGCTCGGGTCAGTCTGAGCATTACAGGAATTGAAGACTATATTTTGAAGGACGAAGACGAAGATATTATTACTATTATCTATTATATTATTCACTGCATCATGTACTCTGCTGCATTTTATTTTTCTCTGGTATGTGTAACTCTGATATGTATTGTATAAGTACAATCAAATGTTTGTAAACAGCTTCATGAACTGTTTATTTTATTATTATATTTTATCGTTCTGCTGAAAGATTCTATTTTATTTTTTCTTTCTTTGCTTTTCTTATTTACCCCATAACAATCTGCCCTTTTGTATGGTTTGAGTCTGACGTGTGTGGTTTATCGTCGATTTAAAGCGTACAAAAAGGTGGGATGTTACATTACAAACCCACGACAAGTGGCTTACAAACCCATGAACATCCTGGTTTTGTACAAGTTCTCGAGTCCTGATGTGATGAAATATTCTGCAGGAAGAAGCTTGCAATACTACTTCAAAATGATTTTTCAAAATGATTTTTAAAACTGCTTTTCAAAATATTTTATCCTTAAAAATATCTTTTCAAATGACTTTTCAAAAAATGTTTTAGCCTTAAAATATTATTTGTTTTTGTTTTAAAATAAACTTTTGATTTAAACTTCATTTTCAAAGACAAATTTTACATTGTTTTTTACATAAGGATGTCGACATCATGGAATACCCCATGTCGAAATTGTGGCCGTTGGATTCAAAAGTTTCAATTTTCAAAAGAAGTGTCTATTCGTTTAAATCTCTACATGAATGTTTATGACCGTTGGTGCTTTAAAAATAGGCTTCACAAACGAATTTTTTAATTATCTGTTTTCGTATTTTCTTCACTTCTTCTTCTCCACAAATCCATATTCTATAATTTGATCGTGCCGAAAATCTGCCGAATTCTTAAGTGAATCAAATTAGAATCTCATTCTTGTTTGATTCTTAGCCCTCTCTCGAAGATCAAAATGCTATTCACACTTGTTGGATCAATTTGTAATCAAAAGTTTATCGAGTCTCTCTATAAGGTGTGATTGGAAATCAATTGGGTAATCTTGTGGCCCGTAAATCAAGAGAATTTGCCCCGGACTCGTGAGACAGGAGGGTAGCTCAAGGCCTTTAGAAATTGAGGAATGTATTCTCGACATGGGTATAATAAAAATCCGTATGAGGTGGTTTGCCTTGGTATAGGACTGGATGTATGGTAACTCTGAACCAGTATAAAATCTGGTGTGTTCTTTCCCTTAACTGTTTTTTAATTACTTTCTGCATCTGTGTTTGATTCTGTAATTATTTTGTGATTCAGTTTTGCATTTTTTTGTGTCACAATTTTATGTTAGTTCATATAAGTCTTAGAATCCATTAAACACTATTCAAACCCCTCTAATGTTAATTTAACCTTAAAATCCTTAATCCGTTATCCCTTTCATTCCTAAGTATTCTAATGGTTTACAATAGATACAATCTAGAAATTAAATAAAATCATATTTATTTACATTTATATTACATTTATAAATTAATCATATTAATTAATTCAGTTAAATATTTATTTGGATGTATCATATATACATTCAATAATATAACAGTATAACATAATGAAGTATAAACATGCATAATACTATATGTATGCACATATAGAAATCGAAATTTATATCTATTCTATATAAATGTATATTATACTTACATATGCTTATAAAAGTTTTGTATGAATATCGAGAATATAAATGCCTAATTATACACATATATGTTCAAAAGTATTATAATATATGTCTATTGTTCGTATGCAGATGCTTATATTACCATATACATAGTTTAGACGTATATACACATACAATATATATATATATAAACAAAGTAGCAATATAGAATTAGATATTTTAAATATAAGAGAGTACTTGATGAAAGATGAAAATAAAATTTCTCATTAAATCTAGATGTAATCAAATCAGGATTGAAGGGAAATTAAATTGGTGCTATTTAAATTTTTTTATTTTACAAATGGTTGTCAATATGGGTTCAATATCTATATTTAAATAATTCCATGTTTAATCACAACAAAATACCTTGGCATTTAAAATTTGCAGATCTAAAAACATAAATTGAAAACACGATTAATATAAACTATTGTCATAATTAATATACTGTTATAATAACATTGTTGATTTCTCTAAAATTAAATGTTAAATGTAAGACATTGAATATATTAATTGAAAAAAATTTACTTAACTAAAAGGTTCAACTTGACATTGATTTGCAACTTTGGATAACATGAAAAAACACAAGAATATATACATACATAATTTAATTGCTTGAACATTAAATCCAAAATTATAAGTGAATTAATTAGGAAAATAAATGTGAGTTTTACTACAATAATTCGGACCTACGTTAACGAGGAATTTCAGATCTAATAAACAAATTGAATGCGTAAAATAAATCAAATAGAATATTGATTTTATAACTAAGCAACAATGCATGAGATTTTAGATCAAATTTAATAAGTGGCAATTTATATGTTAGTCCTTGAGAACGATGGTTTTGATGACAACAACCTTAGGACTTATTATAAAATATAAATACTTACATTATAATTTAGATATATATGTATATGCAAGATATAAACATGCAGGTACCAAGAATGAAGACTGTACAGTATAGAGATACAAGACTGATGTATTTAAAGATCGAAGATATCAAGATTGAAGACTCATGAGTATCAAGATATTAAGAGTTCAAGATTTCATAATACAAGATAAGTATTGAGTCTAGAATTATATTAAAACTTCTTGAAAGCACTGACATCTTTATTCGAAATTTATTCGTGGAATGGAATCAACTTCGAGCCTGTTAAAGGGATGGAACCCTAGTGGGATGGAACCCACGACAATATCTAGTGGAATATATAGTGTTCCTATTTTGATATCCACTAATTTTATTAAAATGATTTTCAAAATTATATCTCTTTTTTTAAAATGTTTTCAAAACTCTCTTTTCAAAAAGACATCTCTCTTTGTTTTAAATATTTCAGCCTCAAAACTATTTTTATCATTTTTAATATTTTGATTTCAAAATTGTCCTTGATTTGAACCTATCTCTTGTTTTAAATATTTAGCTTTAAAATATTTATATACTCAGATTTTAAATCAGTTTATAGATAAAGATTATATATATTAAAAATTACTTTCTAAACTCTTTCATATGTTTAAACTTAATTTCAAATATATTTACAAAGTTTAGAAATTGTATGACAAATTATAGAAACTAATTTTAATAAGAAAATCAAACATCATTTTTTCCTTAAGCATGCCGACATACCCCTACCCCCCATGTTGACATGGTGTCCGTTATTTTCAAAAGCCAAATTTCAGAAGAAGTGTCTTTTCATCGTTTCTCTTCGCGAACGGACATTACCATTATTCTCCTATAAATACCAGACTCTCTAAATGGATTTTTAATTGAATTTTGTTCATTTCTTCTTTCCTTCTTCTCCACTCAAATTGTAACGACCCGAGATTTTCGAACCCGAAAATTTCAGATAGTTATGGAAAAGAAGAAAGAGATAGAAGAAGAAGAAGAAGAGAACACCAAAATCTCACATTTGCAGCGGATAAAATATAATAATAAATAATAACTGTTTACAAAAGATTATTATATCTATCGATTACACTTTAATACATTAGAGTTTCACATATATATGCAGTCACTGATCATATACAATTACCATGTATCAGATTAACAATAATATATATACAGCGGAAATACTCTATACGCTATTGCCATCCAGCTCATCTCCTGAGCTCCAGAACGTACCTACCTGAAAATCTGTAATACTCGGTCTGACCCGAGCATTACATCAAAGTAACACCCGGGTCAGGCTGGAAACCAGCGTGAGTAAACCCAACTTTTGTAGACAACCCATATCCATATATGGTTTCTAAGTATCAAAACTTAGATTAACTGGTTTAATTTACTTAATTCATTCCATTCTAGCCTTTTGATTTCACATATCAAACAAATCGAAGTGGTTTCGAGTATTTACTGATACCCGACCCCGGTCTCTTAGAATCTCATGTTATCTTAAAAACAAAGTTGTTCAAGCTTTGAACAATACTATTTACACTCATTGTCATAGATTTACATAGCACTTCTATTCTGATAGATAATCCAATTTCAGCACTATATCATAAGCATCTCACTCACATACCAAGGACAACAAAAATCCAAGCATTCAATATAATCTACAATCATACGCATTTCAAAAATTCAATATCATTCAATATCATTTAATTATCTACAATAATTAAATCAAACCCCTTGAATTAGTATCCTAATAAATCCTTTTATAAATTTTACTGAGTAATTAACTCTTATTTTCTTCCACCAAGTACTTATCCTTCAATTATTTTCCATTTCGTAAATCCCCTTTTTATTTTATCCAGTAATTATCCATTAATTACTTCTCTAAGTAATTATAGTTCCTTAACTAAATTAAGTAATTATACCTAACCCATCTTCAATAATTTTCTTTACTTAACGAATTAACTAAATTAACCACATTAACTTAATTCATTATACCGAGTATTCTCTTTAAATTACTTCATTAAGTAATTATTAATAATCTTCTTAACATTTAGTAAGTAACCTTTTAATTACTTATTTCTTAATTATTCCTTAATTAACCTTGATTAATCAATTCCTAATTAAGTGATCATCTATACTTAATAAGTTCCACAATTTAATTTAACTTAATTTAATTACCCAAATTAAACATTTAAAGATTTATTAAGAAATTATGCGCTAATTACTTTAGTCAATAAAACATGATTTAATTAAGATAAATCATTCTTATATTAACTCTTAACTTCCGTTTAAATTAAACAAAACTTTAAGTTTGAATTGTATTTATTTAATATCATCATCTTTTAATTTATTAAGGTTAAATACTCTTTACTTAAATCATAAATATATTTTAAAATCACATTAATTTAAACTCTGGTTAAGTTAAAATCTGGAAACAAACTTGTTTCCGAGTCCAAAATGCAAATCTTCCCGAGACAGACTCGGAACAAACCCGAGAAAACCCGAAGCAGCATAACTTCGCAACCACTCTTCACTACTACGCCGAGACGAACATGAGGGAATTGCGAAAATCTCCCTGGCCATTCGTTCTTCCCCTAAACTTCAACAACAGGGATGCACGCCATCGCCATTGTGCACATGCACGGCCGGAAATCCCTCCGCCGATCGATCCCGTGGCCTTCAGCAACTCACCTTCGACTTCAACAACCACTACAGCGACACAACACAACCCAAATCGAGGTCAACCTCAAAATCACCATTTCAAATCAGAAACTGGAAGTAGCATGATCGGCAAAACCAATGACCAACGACGAACCGTGCTACTTGGAACCAAGCTGCTTTGGCCACAGTTGCGCCTCGAACCCCGAGTCCATTCCCCCCTATGCGATCTCTCCCGGTGCGCCATCATCGTCGTTCTTATCTCGACACTGCCGACCTCCATAACTTCCCACAAAACCCTATTTTCCCCTTCTCCGACCACCCTGGCCAACAATAAAACCCCTCGCCAATTTTCCAGAGTTCACCCACTCCCCGGCCACCTCCCTGTCAAACCTCACACCCCCACTTGTCGCCGATCATCGGCAATTACCCAAGATCCCAAAGACGAGCAAATCAGATTGTCTTAACGAAACCCAAACTAAAAATCAAAATCTTCATACCTAAATTCATGATTTCCTTGCTTGAATCCATTTATATAATCAAATCATGAAAGTATAGTGGTTTCCAACAAAATAACAAATTTTCACTGTAAACAAATATTTTCCAGACTACCTAGTAAATGTGATTACTTAAACTACTTTTAAAAACAAGATCACACTACTATTGACATCTTCTTTCAGAAAATCTCAGTCTAATATTGATTACACAGTGAAATAGGAATTATTTTTGGTGATGTTTAGTCTGTTATTAACAACAGAGTACATATATAAATACACAGAGGCCATTGCAGACATCTTATACTCAATGCGCACCTTTATATTCAAGTAAGTTTAATAGTCTATATTTCTACAAATGCAACAAGGTTACATCACAGGTTTTTAAACTGTTTTTAAGTAAAAGAGTTTACTCACCTGAGAAAACTTTTCAATAGAGAATAACTTTCTGGTTTTGAATAGCTATCAGCCTGATCCTTTAAATCTTCTTGTTTGTGTTGAGTTGTAAATTGTAACTTGAGTTGTTACTTCAGCTTTTTTTGTTGTAAGATTAAATGTTCTCTTATTTCAGGAATGCTAAGTTTGATGTACGAAATGAAAAAAAAAAAGATTGATATATATAGAACCAAGTTTACAGGGAATAGGTAATTTCTAGTACAAACAATTGGTCAGAGATATTTTTTCTAGCCTCCTTCTTTGACCAGGGAAGATTTCCTTCTAGCACAAGCTTGGCCTGATGTATACTTGAAATGATATATTGTAGGCTACAATTTAATGCTTGTCTCAATATATGTTTACATAATTATCATCATGTTTGCTTGGTATAAACATTTCTATGTAACCATACATTTTACAGGTAGATAAGGCTTGTAAATGAAGATATTATCTTTTATCCTTTTATTTTATGAACATAGATATTATGCATGAAAACATTTCGTCTCCTTGCTTAAATAGTTCATATGTATATGTTTGGGTCAGGTTTATTTTATACTTTGGTCTTGTAAATGAAGATATGTGTTTTAGAGATGTTTGTTTTATCTGGTATAACTTCTAGCATTCACCATATATATATATATATATATATATATATATATATATATATATATACACACACACACACACACACACACACACTTGTGCTTATCTTATCCTATACTTTGTTCTTAAATTTTCCAGTTTATGTTGCAAGCATACACTAAAACTTAATTCTTGTTCTTATTTATTACATTTGTATTTTATATTTTGACTATCAATATTTAAATTAGATTCATACGTTTACTTACATTTATACTTATTTTTATATTTATTTCTATTTGTATTTTAACTATTGATATTTAAATTATATTCATAAGTTTACTTACTTATATTTAATATTTATATTTTATATTGATTTTATTTAAGTCATTAGATGTTAACAAGGTAAGCATTTTAATTTAACTATATAAGATAAATATTATCGAGAGATTTTATTTTAAATTCCCAAATCAAATTTTCCTTTCAAAAATACAAATCCTTACCAATAAATGGCCATTATTTCAAAAGTCATATTCATTTTAAAGTGATAAGTTCACTTTTTATTTAATTAGATTTAATATTTATTAAAATAATAGGGCCAAAATCCAGGGTCGTTACATTCCTCCCCCCTTGAATCTTTTCGTCCTCGAAAAGGTACGAAGCCAGAATTATTAAAATGCTTAAAATCAGGTAAATTTTCTTTGATCATTTTTAAACTACTTTTAAAATTCTATATAATATTTCTAAAATAGTTTTTATACAAATACTTTTATAACTTGATGTTTCAACAAGTCCATCCTTGTTCTCACAGAAATTCGGTCATACGTTGATCAGGCTACGAATGAAAATCTATAAGCGCTTGGCAGACCCCTTTAAACATCCAGTGAAAATACTTGGAAAAATAATTTTATTGGAAACAGTTTTTTAAAATAGAGGAATTATCTTTAGTGAGAATGCTCTGGAAATCATCACTCCCATCCATGGTCGCAGTTAACCCGATGGTTACATTGCCGTCCCGACAAAATCCATAGATAACTGTAGGCCTCCACGTCCCTCGATTACACCATGGAACCCGCTACACATCGCAGCTACAACTGGGGTTACGTAGCTATCACAGGAAAAATCCATATAACTGTAGGCATCAGCGCCCTCGAATTTCGCTGCCAAAAGAATGAAACTCCTCCACTCGACCATAGATCGCAGTCTACCGATGTTGCGTTGCCTTCCCGGCAAAATCAAGTGTAGATTGTTGGCACTCATCCTTCACACGATTTTCTCTATGGTCCCCACAGTAGATCACAGTGACATCGAGTCACATTGTCCTCACAGCATAACCCAAATGCCCCTGTAGGCATCAACGCCCTCGACTTTCGCTACCCAATAATCCTCAGGAACTAGTTTGTCCGGACTCCTCACAGGATCAACTTTAGAAACCCCCCCTTGGGGCTCAAGGCAGCACCACCCAGTGGCACTCCTGAGAAGTTCATTTCAAGGGAGCGCCTTTTTCCCCAAAGCCATCATTAAAACACTTTATACTACACATATAATATATTTCAAATCATACATCTAGTATGATCTCATACAAAGCTCCTTTACACAAAATCGATTATTCCAAAATCGATAATTCTCAAACTAGGCTTTCCAAATTCAAAATTGGTTTTACCCAAAAATCAAAAGCCTTTTCAAATCCAAAGGTTCCCAAAACCTTTTTATAAAATCCTCATAAGATCCTTTATATATATACAGATATATATAATTTTTAAAACTTTGGATCATTTCAAACTTGTACAAAACTCCTTTTATACTTCAAACATTTCAAAAACATTTTTCTTCCAGCAAATAAATTCAACAAGGGGAGATTCATCTTATATAACAAGGATATACAACTTTGTTTATTCAAAACCAAATATCCAAATTTAATTTCTCTTTCCAATATCAATTTCATTCAAATCCGTACGATGTACACATACCATCCGTACGCTATATCAACCTTATCGCTCGATCGATCACACAATTTCACTTCCGAACTAGTATCGTCCACCCGACTTCCTAGTGCGGACACCGATCTGGTTTTTTGATCAGAAACCGTCACTCTCCTTGCATAGCCATAACTATGATAAAGAACGTCCAGAACCAATCAACAATCCATATCCAAGTTCGCCGTCGAAAAGCGAGTGAAAAATCCTAACTCGGATCGACAAACTATCTTGAAATTCTGTGCTCGAATCTAGACCAAATCACTATGCGAATAGAATAATATACGCACATCCTACGTAATTAACTTCATTGATTATTAGCCAAATCAATTTCCTTTCTATTCCATCCTCGCTTTGAATATTATTCACTTATTCACATTTGCCTTAATCCCATTTGGATTATCACTTTAATTCTTATCTCAGTTGGGTATTTAAATCAATAACAGTTTGAACTCCGACCAGTTTATATTAGAAAATAGCATGAAAATTTTAAAAATAGATAAGTAGTTAAAAAATAATTATTAGTTTGCAAAATAGCTATAAAATAGTTAACTAATCGTAAATAATTGGAAAATAGTTAAATAGTTTCAGAAATTTTAGGTAATTGCAAAATATCTGTAAAATAGTAATTAATTTGTAACATAGTTGAAAGATAGTAATTAGTTTATAAAACAGTTGAAAAATAGTTAAATGGCTTCAAAAATAATTATAAAACAAGTATAAAATAATTTTGCTTTAATAAAGAAAGGTTGTATATATTTAATGACTTGGAAAGATAAGTTTATATTAAAACAATTTATATTAAAGATAGTCCAGAGTCAAACTGTTCAATTCCCAACCTCCAATCCCATCAATTCAATTTAAATTTCCACTTCCATTTAAATTGACTCGATTCCAATTGAATAATCTTCGATTTCCATTGAAATTGATTAAACCCGATTCAAGTTGAATCAATCCAGATTTCTTTTCGAATTTAAATCAAATTCCATTTGATTTTAAACTTGTTCAACTTTAATTATAATTTCAAATTATTCCAATCAATTTGGACTAATATCAATTGAATCTACTTCAAATTCAAATCATTTCAGTTTAATCCAAACTTTCCATTTGAACTTATACACCTTCAATCTCAAATCCAATTAATTCAAGCCAGATTCAATTTGGACTAATTCAATTTCAATCATTTTTTTTAAACCATCTCGAATTGTATAAATTCGAGTTAAATTTTCAAATGTTGATTTAATCCCCTTAAATTAGATTAACCTTTATTTATTTATATTTTTTCTTTAAATCAGTAATCCAAATCTTTAAACTATTTAATTCTGAGTCCAATTCTCAATAGATGGAGAAAATTTTATATTAGGTTGAATTATCACAAAATATTCCATACATTAGTTGATTACCTACTAGCAGCTCATACATTACATACATTTATCCAAAAATAAGAGTCTTACAAAAGTCATAAATCTAGACGCCTTTCTATTACCTAGAGGTTTGGAAAGAAGAGAGCCATAATATTCTTACAAGGATCCTTTCTTTGGACTTCCTCTCAAAGGGCAAAGCCCGAACATGCACTTTTCAACAGGATGTCCCCACTTATAGCATTTTCCACAAAAAGTTTCTACCCTCTCATCAATCTGGATGACCTCCATGTTTCCTACTAGATGTTCCATAACCTTAATCCTCTTCTTCTGTCTCTTGGGACAATTTCTCGCGATATGTCCCATTCCCTTGCAATGATAGCAAATGGTTGACTCGTTGAATGGTTCCATTGGTTTACGCTTCACCTTTCTCACTTCAGGACAATAGTTAAGGAAATGTCCCTTCTTATGGCACTTAAAGCATAATATCTCGGAGCGAAAACGTTGGAATATACCCTTTAATTCCTTCCTTGTTTTACCACACTTAGCTGCGTAATGACCCTTGTTGTAACATCTATAGCAAGTGACATTATCATAAGGTCCTGGTCCATTTCTTTCCTTAATCCGATTTTCATACTCCTGAATTGCTATTTCCCATTCCTTACATGCAGCTGCTCTTCGTTCTCTGCGCCTTGCCTTCCATTCTTCACTCTTAGCCATTTCTCTTAAAGACTGACTTCTATAGGGACTTCCTAACCTATAAATTAGACTTAATTAGAAGAATCCAACTCTTATATATCAATTTGCTTACCTAGATATACCTTAAGTTTTAAACCACCTTTGGTTTTTAATTCAAGTCCAATCTTCAAACAACCCATTGTTTGCAACAAGTCTCTTTTATTCAAATTTAAGATTCCACAATTTAGGTATTTTTAATTTTATAAGTCATACTTTACTTAAATGTTTACTTCTTTAAAATATTTCATTTTGCTTACCCATTAATACACATCTTATTATTTAACACACAACAATCACTTATGATAATAACCAAGATTATCATATCTAAAGCCATCTATTATCATCTTATTCTGAAATACTTCTCTAATTCAAGATTTCAATTTCAATTTGAATCCATTTCAAACTTATCTTTACTTAATTTCAGTTTGGTTGTATTATATTACTTCTTAATTTAATTCTAATAATTTAACAATAAATTTCCTTAATATTTATCAGAGTGGAATATTGCTTTATATCTCAAAATATAATCTTATATAAAATCATTTAAAATCTTCATATAAGAAAATAACAAGTATGCTCTCATATCTATATATATACACTCAACTCATTCTAGGGTACTATTGACCCTATCCTTAATGAGTACACCCACCAGAGCCAAGGTTCTCGCTTAACATCGCTCTGATACCAAATGTAACGACCCGAGATTTTTGAACCCGAAAATTTCAGATAGTTATGGAAAAGAAGAAAGAGATAGAAGAAGAAGAAGAACAGAACACCAAAATCTCACATTCCCAGTGGATAAAATATAATAATACATAATAACAGTTTACAAAAGAATATTATATCTGTCGATTACACTTTAATACATCAGAGTTTCACATATATATACAGTCACTGATCATATACAATTATCATGTCTCAGATTAACAATAATATATATACAGCGGAAATACTCTATACGCTATTGTCATCCAGCTCATCTCCTGAGCTCCAGAACGTACCTACCTGAAAATATGTAGTACTCGGTCTAACCCGAGCATTACATCAAAGTAACACCCGGGTCAGGCTGGAAACCAGCGTTAGTAAACCCAACTAACATGGAATACAAAGTATACAACTCATATAAACCCAGGGGTAACTTGTATCAATTTACAAATTCAATTTTTTTTTAGACAACACATATCCACATAATGGTTTCTAAGTATCAAAACTTAGATTAACTGGATTAATTTACTTAATTCATTCCATTCTAGCCTTTTGATTTCACATATCAAACAAATCGAAGTGGTTTCGAGTATTTACTGATACTCGACCCCGGTCTCTTCGAATCTCATGTCATCTTAAAAACAAAGCTGTTCAAGCTTTGAACAATACTATTTACACTCATTGTCATAGATTTACATAGCACTTCTATTCTGATAGATAATCCAATTTCAGCACTATATCATAAGCATCTCACTCACATACCAAGGACAACAAAAATCCAAGCATTCAATATAATCTACATTCATACGCATTTCAAAAATTCAATATCATTCAATATCATTTAATTATCTACAATAATTAAATCAAACTCCTTGATTTAGTATCCTAATAAATCTTTTATAAATTTTACTACGTAATTAACTCTTATTTTCTTCCACTAAGTAGTTATCCTTCAATTATTTTCCATTTCGTAAATCCCCTTTTTATTTTATCCAGTAATTATCCATTAATTACTTCTCTAAGTAATTATAGCTCCTTAACTACATTAAGTAATTATACCTAACCCATCATCAATAATTTTCTTTACTTAACTAATTAACTAAATTAACCACATTAGCTTAATTCATTATAGCGAGTATTCTCTTTAAATTATTTCATTAAGTAATTATTAATAATCTTCTTAACATTTAGTAAGTAACCTTTTAATTACTTATTTCTTAATTATTCCTTAATTAACCTTGATTAATCAATTCCTAATTAAGTGATCATCTATACTTAATAAGTTCCACAATTTAATTTAACTTAATTTAATTACCCAAATTAAACATTTTAAGATTTATTAAGAAATTATACGCTAATTACTTTAGTCAATAAAACATGATTTAATTAAGATAAATCATTCTTATATTAACTCTTAACTTCCGTTTAAATTAAACAAAACTTTAAGTTTGAATTTGATTTATTTAATATCGTCATCTTTTAATTTATTAAGGTTAAATACTCTTTACTTAAATCATAAATATATTTTAAAATCACCTTAATTTAAACTCTGGTTAAGTTAGAATCTGGAAACAAACTTGTTTTCGAGGCAAAAACGCAAATCTTCCCGAGACAGACTTGGAACAAACCCGAGAAAACCCGAAGCAGCAAAACTTCGCAACCACTCTTCACTACTGTGCCGAGACGAACATGAGGGAATTGCGAAAATCTCCCTGGCCATTCATTCTTCCCCCAAACTTCAACAACAGGGATGCACGCCATCGCCATTGTACACATGCACGGCCGGAAATCCCTCCACCGATCGATCCCCTGGCCTTCAGCAACTCACCCTCGAAATTACAACATGACCAATTTATAAAGAAATAATCTCATATCATACTTTATAGTACTCACAATTACTAGTAAATATAGCTCACGGTTTACTCAAGTTCAGAAACCTTCTCATCAAACAAGGATGATAAACAACATACTAATCGTACCTTATGCTCAACGGCCTCAGGTTATAACTTAGTTGATTATTCATACTACCCCAAACAAATTTAAGAATCATTCCTTGAACTCCCCATAAACCAATAAAACATAGTATACAAATATAATAAAGTCTATATGATGCACATGGATCATCCGTACTTAATATCAAATCTGATCGCTTACTTGATCACATAAATTTCACTCACCAACAAGTATCAATCATTTGACCTGCCTAGTGTGGATTTCGATCAGGTTCCTTGATTAGAAACCTCTCTTCTCCTTACATAGCCATATACTATGATAGAAAACCTCGGGATCATATCAAGAATCCATATCAAGTATCTGCCAATATGAATCGAGTGAAAAATCCTTATTCAGACCGGTGTAAAACACCTATAACATGTACTCGAATCCTAGATCAAGAACTATCATGCAAGTAAAATGATGTATGTACAACATACATACTTTATTCAATTATTTCTTAACTGCACCAATTGCTTTTTATCACATTCTTTTACTAAAATAGTATCTCTTGTTCAATCTAAAATCATTTATGAATCATTTCATAAAAATATAACTTTAAGTTTGTAGACATTTTATAAATTAAGTTCATACTCTTATAATACTCCGCTACATTCTAAGAGTATATACAAATTATCAAATTTATTTTACTTAAAAAATATGTTCAACAAATTTAAACTTGTTTTAACTTACTACCTTCTCAATTAAAGATTTATAAAAACTTATCTTTTATTTATTTTCAAAAACACTTAACTTCAAGCTCTACAATGATTTGGAAGTTTCTGCCTGTCCAAAATCATTGAAAAATCCATTTAATTTTAACAAATCAAAACAACCAACCAACACATCAAACATAATGAACAAACCATATTGTCCTAATGTTTAGGATAAACATGTCCATAAAATAACTTAACAAAGTTCCATTTTGTTAGACATGCTTCACTAAAAGGGGAAAACGTGAAAAGTTTCATTATTTATTCTGGGCATGCCATTACCACTTAGGTCCCCTACAAAGTATATATGTAAAACTTATCTACCCAAAAAGTTCATACCAATTTTCTTTAAAGAAAAAAAAACTTTAAAACTAAACACTCATGTTTTATTCCAAATCTTTTGAAATAATAATATATACATATACCTTTTGTACATTAAATCATACTTTCGGGATTAAACCAAAATTTTATTTACAAAAACCACTTTGTAGCAAACTACTTAGGTAGCATTACCCACTTTAAAATCTGAAAATGAACGCTGATGAAGCTGCAGTTGTCACTGGTACTATTTTCAAGCGACAAAAGTAAGTTTAGTACATCCAAATCATACTTTTTGGACTTAACCAAAATCATTTTCAAAGAAACATCGGAGTATAATTTTACTAAGTATCATAATCTCAGTTTCATAAACTAATTTCTTAAATATTTACTTGAAAATAGATTTCAAAGACACCGGGATTTAAATTCTCAAAATACCATTATCAATGTTCTTCGTTTATAAACCATACTTACAAATTTATACTAAACTTCTTTTATTAGAATAAATTTCTAACCCAACACTATCATCGAAGCCTTATAGTCAAACCATGAAACTTAATTCACAAGGTATTAATTCCCATGCTTCCCCAATAACATCGACCTAACCCATGCAATAGAAGGTAAATTGCTCATAAACTAGCCAAGCACAAATCAACAATAAACAAACAATAATCAATTCTCATAAACTGGCTGAGCATGTCTAAGCTAATCAGGGATAATAGATGGACATAATTAATCTCTATATTAATTAAGATACATTTTAATAAGCCATACTTATATAAGTTACCATATATAAGATCTTTTAATTTTTGCAAATGAAATACCTTTAAGGCATATGTTTATAACAAAGACAAATACACTTTCATGTGTATAATACACTTAACTCATTTTAGGGTATCGCTAAACCTATCTCTATTGGGTTATACCCAACCAAAATAAAGGTTCTCGCTTAACTTGGCTCTATTAGCAAATGTAACAATATGCCTTTTTGACCCTAAAATATCGACATTAATACATCCATGGTATTCACATGCCGACGACTTTAGTGCTGGAACGACAGATTGTTAGGGTAAATAAAAAAATAACAAGGAAGAAAACACGATATCAGGATCTCACGGCGAAACCATAACATATAATATCAAAAGATAGTAAAACTGCCATTTTAAGATGCAAAGCATTTCATAGTTACAACCCTGAGTACTATTATCATCTTGAATAGTTATAGCAGTCTATCCTTACAATTGCTGATATACACATAAATTTAGCGTAGTGGAAATATGAATACTATGGTAGGTGAACCATCCAGCTCGTCTCCTTCAGCTCCAAAGAATCAACAAAAACTCGCCTTTCTCCAACGACTCGGAAGAGCACTCAAGGGATTAAGAGAAAAATAAAACCATAAGTCAGACAAATGTCTGCTCTAAGAAACTCAAGAAATGTGAGACCTCCATATAACATCACGTTTTGAGACCAATCGAATCACCGGAATGGTTTTCCCTTTAAAAGAGCCAAACCATCTGATAAGTGCATATTGCGATATAATAGATAATATCTAGGGTGTAGAATATAAATCAGAAAATAGCTATGCTGCATGTACACTACTACAATATTAGGTTACCGCTAAGGTACGTTCACCTATATATGGATTTGCAATAGAGGTGCCCTCAGTATATCGAGCACATGCCTCTTGACAAGGGTTAGTCATATCCGTCTAATCAACATAATCCCTAAATAAAATATACCATAGGAAAAAAAACATAGCATGTCCACTCTTGATCACGTGGCATCGAGTTTCATCACTCTCGCATGCTTATTTGAAAGCATCACTAGATATAGAGATGATATACCCTTAGGTTTGCTAAACCCTTTGGTGATACCCACCACATAGGCTTCTATTATTACCAACGGTGAAGTCACATTCATCATCTCATCACATGAGTCATCATAACTTGAGTGTATCTCAAATTTCTCTTTAGATTCTAGCATCTCGAACAGTCCAAGAATCCCCATAGGATTCCATCATAAGTCCACCAACGAATGCTTACACTATCCTCTCTCCAAGATCACCCTCAAGATAGACAGTCCCATATGATAGCATCATTTGAGATGTTAACTCTAATCTCTTTCTTGGACTTAACATTAGGATAGATAATGTAAATTATTATATTTTGCTTCATAACCGCTTCCAGAACATAGATCACGTATATGGTTTTGAAGTGGTTACAGTTTCTATTCATTTGTTAAAGCACAGTCCGTTGGTTACCAGACACTCCAAAACTAATTTATATATTTTCAGTTAACTTAACCCCGGTTCTTTCAAAAATAAACAGATAGTGCATAAGGGTGAATATCATCTACTATTTGGATGGATTTCCTTATCTTTCGACCTAGAAGAGCAAGACGAGTTTATACATAAAGTATAGCATCACTGAAGACCACGGTACCATATAATCCTCATTTTTCTTTTAGATATTTCTAAAGTTATATCGGTTAAATGCGACAATAATTAGAACGGTCGCATATGGAAACAAAGTCTCATATACTTATCACACTTTCAGCCTTCTTAACTTATACTATCCCTTAATCAAGAGTAAAGTTGGTAGGTTGGGAAGTTATTGCTTCTACACCCTACATGAACATCAGTAATAACTCTCATAGATAGAACAAGCCTACTTTGTCGTCTTGTAGTGATAATATATGACTAAATAATTTCCATAGACAAGTTAACGCATAAAGCGCGATTAAGTCACACAAAGAATGATTAAGTCACATAAGCAACTTCAAGTCCTCCTTTTATTTAAGTTAATACTTTTATTAGTTAAAATATCGTTTATTAGTAAAACTACTTTTATCTAATAAATCTTTGTTTATCGATTACTGCTCCCTTTAAAAGTAAGCGAACTATAAATAAGAGTCCTCCCTGAGGGATCTTATATACATAAGTTCTGAAAGAAAGAGACGACCAGATGAATGATTCCTCCATAGTGGATCTCAGAGTGTATAAATACACGATGCTTCTACTAACTTCCTTTTTCTACTTGTATGTATATTTAAATTACCTTCATAAATGATATATCTATGTATTGTACTATTTCACATTTGTACTCTTTTCAGTACTTCAAAAAGTATTCATATAATTATCTCAAATGGTATAAGTATATTCAAAATCATTAAAAAGAATACTTACTTGAAAATATAATCAAAGAGCCTAAAAAAAGATTACTTAAACATTGTTATTGTTATCCCACCTTTTGGACAGGCCGTGACACTAAGGAATTGGCTGGAAACCAAAGATAGTTCATCCTGAAAATTAGTTATTCGCACGTCTACTATGGATACTGGTAAAAAAATTCCAAGTCCAGATCGAGTACAATCAATATGACACGACAAGAAAAGCAATGAAAGCCAATGTTTCAAATTTCAAGACAATCGGAGTTCGTATGCTCAAGATATTGATCGATCAAAGCTAAGAAGATCAACTCCTTCGTATCCATTCTTGTTCACATCCATCCGAGGCGGCCTCCTTTGTATCCATTCATGTTCGCATCCATCCAAAGTGGCCTCCTTCGTATCCATCGAAATCAAACTAGTTCACATCCATGGAAGGAGCAAGCTCAATCGTGTCCATCCACTTCACGTCCATAGCAAAGAATTATCAACTTTGTATCCATCTAAGAAAATAGCTACACATCTTATCCATCACATATACGCCACTTTGTATCGATCGAATACATTCTTCTTCGTATCTACTAGAATCAAGTTAATTCATATCCATAGGGAATTGTCGCTTCGTGTCGACCAATCCATGCGCTTCGTACCGATCCACCCATTCATGTGTTTCATATCTATTGGCCATTGATCGATACGAAGAGTGCCTCATGGATCGATACGAATGTCACCCTTTTCGATCGATACGAAAAGGCCATTGAATCATCGATACGAAATAAGCATCCCAGGACCGATATGGAGTACTTGAGCCTATATCGATACGAATAGGAGTGTAAGCTATCGATACCCACCTGACTCAAATGAGCGATACAAAGTGGACGACAAGGGAGAAATACGAAGGAGATTGTTCCATCTCGATACGAGCGAGGCTAAAATGCATCAATACGAATGAGGGCACGTCCAAGGGAAAGACTCGATTTCTCGGCATGAAAAGTGGATCGATCCTAAAAGTTAGCACCACGTCATCGGTCATCACGTGCCTAGAAGCAGTGCGAACAAAAGTGATGCGAACAGAAGCAATGTGAACTCGACAGCCTTTAGCAAATTCAAACTTGTATCGATCATAACTCAAAATCTGCAAGTCCAAATGCCACTAAATTTTTACAGGAGCTTTTCTACAACTTCAAGAATGTACTTGATGAATTTCAACTCAAAAGGACCATTTATGGATCGATACATATTCAGTTCGTATCACTCCCAAATTGAGTTGAAATCACTTGAATTCGATCCCGTGGACCCACGCACGTGAGAGAAGAAGTCTTTCGAGATCTGAGCGAGATATTTGCTGCTTACACCTATAAATAGTGACCCTAGACCTATAGAAAATGGACAATTGGCTTCTCTTTGCTGACATTCCGCCGGAATCATCTCTAGACTACTGTTGTACTATTGTACCTTCTTGTAATCAGTGAGTGAAAGTCAATAAATATCAAACATTTCATAGTGGACGTAGGCAATCCGAAGAATCACTCTAAATTCATGTGTTTCTACGCATTTTCTTATCTGTTAGCTGGTGTGTTTGTTAAATCTACCTCATTTACATTTACCTCCTTCATTTTATCTCTTCAAACACATCTGAAGGGTGTTGTGCCTAATTTTGGTACAAACACTTTGGTGCTTCAACTGATAAAACACGGCATTTCTCCTACTCATTGGATCTACTGCCAATATCAAATTGCAAGGAGCTAAAGAGGAGATCCAGATTTCAAGCGTAGAAGTTCTTCCATCCTATTCAGATTTGTACCAAGTCTAGGAGAGAACTTCGATATCCACTATGGTCAAACTAGGCTACTTCAACAGCTGCAGATCTAGAAAGACGGGATAGACAGAACCCGCATCACTTCCTCCTACCGACCAGAATGTTGTCGGACCTTTAGATCCACAAGGCCCTGTCACTAGGGAAGAGTACCAACTGTTGTTGCAAGAGCTGACTCAAAGCCACCGGCATCTTATTCAGCAACTCCGTGCCAATGTAGAGTTGGCCAATCGACTGAACCATGAAAGACGAAGGAGATCCAGAAGGGATTAGGTTTCCTATTCATCTACTGAAAAGTTCAGCTTCCTCTGATTACAATCATAGATCCACGCGCCCATGGCTGGATGGAAGCTATACAAAAGCTATTGGACATCAGTGCACATTAAGTCTTAGGCTACCGAGTGCCAGCTTGTCAACCAGCCATCAGACCGGACCCTTCTCCTGAGGAGGTACTATTCCTTATCAGACTATCGAAAACTACGCTGCCGCTGCCGCTACTTAGTTGGGAGCTAACGTCCAAAACCGAACGGATCCGAACCATTGCCAACATGAGTATACTCCTGAACCTTATGTTACTGAAAACCTATAACCAAGGAGGCGAGATATCGACCGTCGACCACGACCGGCCCATCCTCGCATTGTGGAACCCGACCACACCTTGGCTCAGCATGCCCAAAATGTCCATATGCCAGACATCCCAACAATGATTCGTCAAATTATCCGTGAAAGTCAAGGACTCACCAATGATGACCAGGGAATCTCTCGAAGTCATACCACTTTCACCGATGAAATCTTCTATCCAGAGCGGCCTCGGTGATTCATAATGCCAACTCTACTGGTTTATAAAGGGAGCTCTAACCCTAATCAGCACATTTCAAAGTATGAATCGTTAATGAATGCCACATGGGCGGATGATTCTGTCAAATGCTGATGTTTCCCGATCTCCCTAGAGGGCATAGTGACTGTATGGTTTACTCGCCTACCACCCTGATCTATCTCATGTTTTGACCAGTTGGAAATGAAATTTGTTGAACAGTTCCGCATGCATGTCATGAGGCCAAAAGATGTTAACACCTTGTCCAGCGTTACTCAAGCTCCTGAAGAGAAAATCAGATGTTATCTGGAGATGTTTCATGCTGCATGCGCTGAGATCATTAATCCAAACGACAACTCAATTATGATGGCACTAACTAAGGGGATCGATCTCGATTTCAAATTCGACAACTGGTTGGCCGGAAAACCCCCTATGTCATTGGACCATTTCTATTCCAAGGTAGCTCAGTTCTTGAGAAGAAAGGATGCGAAACAGTCTAGGAAAAAGGGGCCTCGTGTGGTAGGAATCCAAAGCATTATCGCTGTTAAACAAACCGGGAAGAGATTCAAAAAAGTACAGCTAAACATACAAAATAAGCAGAATCAACAGAAAGGCAATGGAAATCAAAAGTTGAAACGAGATCAGAATCGTGGGCCGCGACGTAGGGCTCCCATGTTTGACACTTACACCCTTTTAAATACGTCTTTGGAAAATGTGTATTTGCAGACCTGCATTACTATCCAATATAAGAAACTTGCTCCAAAACAATCGTCAGAAAAATAGATTCAAATAGGGAAGTTTTGCAGGTTCCACGATAGTTATGGTTACAACACGAATGAGTGTCGTCATTTACAGGATATTATCGAGAAGTTGGTCCGAGAAAGAAAGTTGGAACATTTTGTTCGGGGGCCGCAATCTGGAGGTGCGAGCCCATCAAAGCAAAATCAAATACCAAGTCATGCTAGACTGGAGGAACTCGCCCGTACTGGCGGAGGTAGGTGATTAATACTGCCAGCGGTGGTCCTCATCCGGCAGATCGAAGCAGGAGGGAAATGGAGTTGTATGCCTGCTCTATTAGGCATGCGAGCTTCGATTGTTATAGTAATTTGGAAGAGAGGGCTCCCGCCAAACAACAGAAAACGATGAAAGACGACAACATATTTCGAAACAGGGACGTTGACAGAATCGAAGCCCCAACAGTTGATTGACTTGTCACTTCAGCTCAAAAAGGTACTGCTTGGATGAAGAGGATCTTAATGGACAGTGGAAGTTCAGTGAACATACTATTTACGCAAGCTTATGATCAAATGAAGAAGGAAGTGAAAGATTTATAGCCTTGTTAGTCTTGTATTCCTAGCTTCAGTGGAAGTGCGAATATACCCACTAGGATGGTGGAGCTACCAGTAGAGTTGGGAGTAGGAGAACACTAGAGAGTCCGGATGTAGTTTATTGTGTAGATATAGACTCCCTATACAATGCTTTCTTGGGCTGACCAGCCCTAGCCGAGTTTAGGGCTGTTATCGCAACTTGGTGCCTAACTTTGAAATTCCCTACCGACTTTGGAGTTGGAGTCTTTCAGT